>CM050447.1:96865460-101865460 GCA_027563935.2 Costus lasius
GCTATGTTTTTAGCTTGAATGGTGGAGCAGTGGTGTGGAAAAGTTTCAAACAGTCAACTGTTGCTGATTCCACAACAGAAGCCGAGTATGTTGCAGCCTCGGAAGCATCCAAGGAGGCAGTGTGGATTCGTAAGTTCGTGAAAGAACTTGGTGTTGTTCCTTCGAGTGCAGATCCTTTGGTTATCTTCTGTGATAACACTGGAGCCATCGCACAAGCAAAGGAACCACGGTCGCACCAGAAGTCCAAGCACATACAGAGACGGTTTCACTTGATCCGGGAGATCATTGATCGAGGCGAGATCAAAATCTGCAAGGTTCATACAGATGACAATCTGGCAGACCCGCTTACCAAGCCTCTGGCGCAGCAGAAGCATGAGAAGCACTGTAATAATATGGGTTTGAGGTTTCTCAACCATTAGATTAAGTGCAAGTGGGAGATTGTTGGAGTATGCCCTTAAGGCTAATGTTTGAGGCCTTGGAATTGTAACAGTATCATGTAATAAACTCTTAAGTTTATAAAGGCATGGTTGTTATTCAGATTGTTACCTTGTCTGCTGTAATAAGTGTACTTCTGATTAATGTCTCAAAGCTGTTCAGCTAGGCTGACATGCAGTGATGTCCTTAGTCGAGATATCTTGGTGAACTTGAGACAGCCCTGATATGATTGAGACTAATATGAGTTCTAATCTTATAGGATGCTTCGAGCATGGAATAAGATATAGACTCATGGGTACATTGGATGTACTGGACAGACCCTACTAGGATATTCGGTTGCTTGTCACAATGTGAATAATCCTTGTATGCTACAAGTGGCACATGTCCTTTGACTTGAGATCACTTGTGTTTCTAAATGATGAATGTCATTGTTTTGAGGTAGTTCAATATCATTTGAAATATAATGATTATAGACTATCTTGGATGATGATCAAGAGTCAGGTTAGGACACTAGTGATAGATACAGGATTGCCGTCTCCTTGTTTAAGGAGTGTGATGTTCTAGGGCCCCCCTATATGAGATGATTGAGAAAGTGTATGGCCATACCCAGATGACTGTGATCATCTGATCTAATCATGCTCATCGTATTGGAGTTACAGGCTTGACATGCTTGTCCAATAAGAACATCCAGTGGCAAAGGAAACATGTATGCCTTGTGAAGAAGATTCACACTTGTGCTGTGATTTGGGAGTAGTCTTGGAAGACTCTTTCCTTTATATCGGGAGACAGTGATGTGTTGCTAGATACCCCTCACTGATCGTGATAACGTAAGTTGTCGTTACCGACATTTAAAGGAAACCCTTAGGGTCGCACAATTTGATGATATGGCTTGCTTAAGTCAGATCGTGTGGACTGAATTGTTTTGATTCAGTTTAAAGGAGTTTGGACTCTGATTGTAAGTGAGATCTGGTCTGATCATGTTTGATTGATTAGGGCTTGAGATTGGTAAGCTTCGATCGAGAGTAGTGATGCTAGATCAGTGAGATCAGAAGCATCAAGAGATCAACGGTTAGATCTTGAACCGTTTGGTTCAGAGAGAGATCTAGACCATGGCTTGGGTTGTTTTGGTTTGGTCTTTGAACCAAAAGCATTGGACCGAATTCCATTGAACCGGTTCACACATGTGTGAACGGATTGGTTCAAGATGGAAGCGTTAAAGGGCGGTTTGCTTTGAGTGGGCGAAAGCTTCATGACTTTCCATCTTGGGAAATCATGTAACGCCTCTTGAAGAAAACGCTTAAACGCAGGTTGTGGCTTTGCTTGGTGATCGATCCATCGGAGACGAGGACGAACAAGTGAAGCTTCATCGCCCTTGCCGAAAGTTGGTTTTTCTTCTCCTTCATACGACAAGAACCTTGAAGCCTTGCTAGCACAAGGACGACAAGGAGTAGGCCAACATCCTCTTGTGTGTGGCACACTTTGGAGGAGAACCCTATCGTTCTCTTGCTTCCAAGTCGAGTCCAATCTTCATGGCAATGGTATGAATCTCATCCGATTTATACATCTCATAAGAGTTGATCATACGACATGCTATTTTGATCTTGAATCCCTATCTTCCGCTGCAAAAGAATCACACATGCGCCACCTTTAGGGATTTCCCCCTTTGCACTCCCCCTTGAAGGGGACCCAACAGAAACCTCTGATTATGATTCTGATTTTGTTATCAAGGAAGAAACCAATTCTGAAACTAATGAATTTCTAGATTGCAATACTTGTGATGAAAAAGAAAAAACTCCAAAAATAGAGCTTAAGCCTTTACCTGATAATCTTCGTTATGAGTTTCTTGGTCCTAATTCTACTTATCCAGTTATAGTTGATGCACAGCTTGGAAAAAGGGAAATAGAGTTACTTCTCAAGGAATTAAGGATCCACATAAAGGTAATTGGGTATTCTATTGATGACTTGAAAGGAATTAATCCTTCTTTTTGTATGCACAGGATCTTGATGGAAGAAGAACACAACCACATCCTGATTTCCAAAGAAGACTGAACCCCTCTATGAAATAAGTTGTAAAAAAGGAAGTTCTGAAATTATTTGATGCAGGTATTATCTATCCTATCTCTGATAGTAAATGGGTAAGTCCTGTACATTGTGTTCCTAAGAAAGGAGGGGTAACTGTTACTAGTTAGAACAAAGATAACGAGCTAATTCCAGTTAGAACTGTTACTAGTTGGCGCATGTGCATAGATTATAGAAAATTGAATGCTGCTACTAGGAAAGAGCACTTTCCTCTACCTTTTATCGATCAAATGGTTGAAAGACTAGCCAACAATTCTCATTTTTGCTTCTTAGATGGATATTCTGGTTTTTTTCAAATTTCCATACATCCTGATGATCAAGAGAAATCCACTTTCACTTGCCCCTATGGAACTTTTGCATATAGAAGAATGTCTTTTGGTTTATGTAATGCTCCTGCCACATTTCAGAGATGCATGATGGCTATTTTTTCTGATTTTATTGAAGATTTTATGGATGTATTCATGGATGATTTCTCAGTATATGGTTCCTCCTTTGATAATTGTTTGGCTAACTTGTCTCAGGTTTTACAGAGGTGTGAAGAAACTAACCTTGTGCTTAATTGGGAAAAAATGTCATTTCATGGTTAAGCAAGGGATAGTTTTGGGACACTTAATCTCAGAAAGAGGAATTGAAGTAGATAAAACAAAAATTGAAGTAATAGAAAAATTGGAGCCACCCACTACTGTGAAGGAGGTCCGAAGCTTCCTCGGACATGCAGAATTCTACCAGCGATTCATCAAGGATTTCTCTAAACTTGCTAGACCTCTTACACATTTACTTTGTAAATATGTTAAATTTTCTTTTGATGAGAATTATTTATCTGCTTTTCAGGAATTGAAGAAAGCTTTGGTTTCAGCACCCATCATTCAGCCCCCAGATTGGGACTTACCATTTGAACTTATGTCTGACGCCAGTGATTATGCAGTAGGAGCAGTCTTGGGACAGAGAAAAGATAAGAAACCTTATGTTATTCACTATGCCAGCAGAAATTTGGATGAGACTCAGAAAAATTACACTACCACTGAAAAGGAATTATTCGCTATAGTGTTTGCTTTTCATAAATTTAGATCATATTTGATTAATTCCAAGGTGGTAGTGTATACTGATCATGCAGTTGTAAGATACTTGATGCAGAAAAAAGACACTAAGCCACGTTTGCTCAGATGGATTCTACTTCTACAGGAATTTGATTTGGAAATTAAAGATAAAAAAGGATCAGAGAATTTTGTCGCAGATCATCTTTCAAGGATTGTAGTGAACATTGAAGAAAATGAGGTAATTAATGACTCCTTTCTTGAAGAACAACTAATGATAATCGAACAAATCAGAGCCCCTTGGTATGCTGACATTGTGAATTACCTTGTAGCCAATATCTTCCCTCATGATTTGAATTTTCAAAGAAGGAAAGGATTCTTGGCTGAGGTAAAACACTATTTTTGGGATGAGCCTTATGTATTTAGAAGTTGTGCAGATGGTATTTTCAGGAGATGTGTACCCAAAGAGGAAGTTGCAGACATACTGTTCCAATGCCATGGATCTTCTTATGGTGGGCATGCCAGTGCCGAGAAGACTGCCTTCAAAGTGTTGCAATCAGGATTTTATTGGCCCACAATATTTAAAGATGCTAGAAATCTTGTTTTATCCTGTGATAGATGTTAGAGGACAGGCAACATTAACAAAAGACATGAGATGCCGCTGTCTAATATTCTTGAGGTTGAGATATTTGATGTTTGGGGAATTGACTTCATGGGACCTTTTCCATCTTCTGGAGGTAACAAATATATTCTTGTAGCGGTAGATTATGTTTCAAAATGGGTTGAAGCTATTGCATCCCCAACTAATGATTCCAGAGTTGTTGTCAAATTATTCAAAAAAAATATCTTTCCAAGGTTTGGGACCCCACGAGTTGTGATTAGTGATGGAGGCTCGCATTTCATAGAACACAAGTTTTCTGCCTTACTAAAAAAATATGGGGTGAATCATAGAGTGGCGACACCTTATCATCCTAAAACAAGTGGACAAGTTGAAATATCAAATAGAGAAATAAAAGGGATTTTGGAGAAGACAGTTTCACGCACAAGGAAAGATTGGGCATTCAAACTTGATAATGCATTGTGGGCATACAGGATAGCTTTCAAAACACCAATTGGGATGTCTCCTTATCAATTACTTTATGGAAAATCTTGTCATCTCCCTATAGAACTCGAACATATAGCATTCTGGGCAATCAAAGCATTAAACTTTGATTTAAAGAATGCGGGAGAAAAAAGAAGACTACAGTTGAATGAGTTAGATGAGATTAGACTTTCAGCTTATGAAAATGCAAAAATTTATAAGGAATGAACCAAAAGATGGCATGATCGGCATATTTTTAGAAGGGATTTCCAACCAGGTGACTTTGCTCTTTTATTCAATTCTAGATTGAGACTTTTTCTTGGAAAACTTAAGTCTTGATGGTCTGGGCCTTTTCAAGTAAAGAAAGCCTATCCTTACGGAGCCATGGATATATGGAATGAAGAAACAGGAGAATTCAAGGTTAATGGTCAGAGACTTAAACACTATTATCAAGAAGAGCGAGTTGAAGAAAAGGAGAGTTTTTATTTGGGTGAACCACTATCAAATCTGAGTGTTAAAGGGTCAAGCTAAAGATCTTTAAATTAGCGCTTCTTGGGAGGCAACCCAAGCTTTCTAACTTTAGTTCACTTCCTTTAATTTACTTTTATCTTAGTTTCACCTTAGCATTAATTTTTATTTTTAAGAAGAAGCATGGAGAGGAAGAAAACTCGACTCAAAGGGTTGACAAAATTTTGTAAGTATCCCCTTCCATTCACCTTTTGGATTTCATCATTGACTCTTATTTTTGTGTCTACCACCACTACTTCATCTACATGAAAATATTTTGATTAATGTGATATGTGGTCATGTTTTGAGATGTGATTGATGATTTTTGATGATGAATGAACTCAAATCCATGATTAGAGATGTAGCCCCATCATGTTAAATTTATTTCTTCAATACATATTTGTCTATTGAAATATGAAATTAGTTGATGCATGAAATTTTGGATGGAGGTATTGTTTGAAGAATAAAATCTAAAAGTGAGACTTTTCTTTTGAATAAAATGAGTATATGAGTATGATTTATGAATTGAGATCAATTGATCAACCAAGTAGATGTTTAGTCTATTCTTGTTATTTGTTGGGAAATAAGAATCCAAAATCCACAAAATAAAGGTGAGGACTCCCCTACTTGGCACTGTGGGAAAGCGCAGTGGTACCAAAGGTCATGGGTTGAAGTAATAAATTAAAAAAGTATGTATCTATGTGGGTACATGCCATGAGAGAAATCATTTCACATAAACTCCGCTGTCCTTAGTGAATTCTTTCCAAATTAGAGGATATGAGTTCTATTGCATTGATTATGTGATCCGTGCACTCTAATCTCGTCACCAGAAAAAAGGTGGTAATCGAGTTAGAGAATGTGAATGATGCAAAAAGAAATAAAAAAGTATGTATCTATGTGGGTACATGCTCAAAAAAAAGAGTGGAAAAAGATCTTGGAAACCTAATTCCTGTAAACAAAAGCATGATAGATTTGAACTGAAATTGGGTGAAATCATGAGATTGAAAATTCTATTTATTGTACATGTTGCGAAGTTTTATTTGATCGAATTATGGATCTAGAGGATTTAGTTCTAAAGATGATATGCTTATTTTAAGTTTTATAAATCAATTGATAGAATTTTTCATTGATGGGTTGTATTTTAGAAATTTATTGAGCATGAAAAGGTTATTCTTTTAATCAAATTTTGATTTCAAAATTGTGATTTTTGCTTGAGGACAAGCAAAGTTTGAGTCTTATGTATTTTGATGACACCAAAATATATAGTATATTTTATATCATTTCAGACATCTTTTCATGCTAAATTGAGGATCTTTTGCTTGTTTTCATGATAAATTCATCGAATATTGCAAAGTCTACTTCTATTTTGGTTTTTCTCAATTTTCAGGTAAAAAGGCACTATTTTAGAGAATTTTCAAGCAAAATCAAATACATAGATCAAGAGGAAATCACCCAAGAAATTTCACGCAAAACGGAGCAAGTCAGCATATTACGGCAGTGCCGTAATCCATTTTACGGTACCGTAATTTCAGACAGTACCGTAAAATCCGAGCCCTACCGTATTTTGAGGAGTTTGTAAAAAGAGAGTTCTTCGGATTTTATGGCACCGCCGTAAACCATATTACGGTACCGTATTTCAGAGCGCTTCAGAACAGAAACTTCGCCCGATTTTATGACACCACCGTAAAGGATTACACGGGCCGTATTTTCTGATCACTTCCGAATAGAAAGTTTCCTCGATTTTACGACAGCACCGTAAACCAGATTACGGTGCCATAATTCCCAGACGACATTAGAACAGAAGACTCGAGCGATTTTACGGCAATGTCGTAAACTATTCCACTACGGTAATTCCTGTTCTGAACGCGACGCCCAGGTCAACTTCGACGCCCGATTTTTGCGGAGAGGATGGCGGGCGATCCAGAACTCTAAATTGGATACCGTAAAAGCAAAAAGGGAGCTTTTGACGGGAGAATTACGCACACACCGGAAACCCCAATTGTCATCCATTGTCGAGTGAGAAATTACAATTTACGCCGCTGCCTAGGGTTTCACCGCCGCGCTCTATCCAGACGATCTCCGGCCATAATTTTTCTACTGAAGCTTCGTCTGAAGGAGGAGACAACACACTAGAAGTTTCAGATCGAAAGGAGATCAATTGGAAGAGAAATCGAAGAAAACAGAGTCGCTGACACTATTCATCGACATTCTTTGCAAATTACGGCTGTGAAATACTTCACAGCCGTGCTGTATTTTCTAAACTTCTCTTTTCCTTTGATTTTCGATCTTCTGAAACCATGACTCATTGTAATTCCTTCACGATGATAGCTTAAACTACTATTGGGACATGGGGGAGTAATTCACTTAATTTCCAATGACTAGATGACTACTTTTTCAATATTTTGTTGCATTTAATCTTAGCACGATGATTTTGCTCATGTGATAATTGTGCTTAGACTCTCTATAAGTCCATGTTACTTATTATGTTCTTAGAATTTTCGCTGTTGACTGAAAGGTAATTGCTTGAGAATTTGGAACCCTAGAATTGCATGTTAGGAACCCTTCCTTAGGTTAGATCCAACTTGATCTATTCTAGTAGAATAATTTCCATGATTATAACATGAATCTATAGATCGATGTCTATTTGTCAAACGTGGAGATCTTGTGCGAAAGCAAGGATCGAAACGTTGCAGATCCATGAGTAAAACTAGTGTCGAGACTCGGATGCATGAAAGTGATCCTTGAGACTCCACTAGAGGTTATCAACCTAGAATTCGGATGCACGAAAGTGATCCTTGAGTTCATTGTTTGATGATTTACTTATCTTCAGCGTTGGGACGAATCTTGTGCGAAAGCGAAGATAAATCCCTGTGCGGTTGTTTGCACGAAAGTGAAACAATCCTTTCATTAAGTAAATTACATCTTCATCATGATAAAATTGAACTGACGAAATCTTCATTCATATATAGTCATAAAAGTTAAAGTGAACGAAACCCTAGTCCCAGCTTTTCTCTCTGATAATTCCGTTTTAGTTTCCGATTGCTATTTTTCACTACTTCTAATTGCCTAGATTGTAAGAAATCAACTATTTGGTATTCGACAACATAGGTCTCTGTGGGTTCGATATCTTAATTATTACTTCGAGTATTCGTGCACTTGCGGAGATAACAACAAGTGTGGTAACCGAACAAGTTTTTAGAGCCGTATCAGGGGGTGACAAGTCCCTGTGCTCCAATACTTAGGTTTTGGCTGCGACTTTAAGAATAACTTTAGTTTACCTACTTGTTGGGATACAACAATGTGTCAACATATCAGCTTATATAGAGTCTATGGAGGTTGAGGATGTTGCTGTTTCTGATTCAGCTCGGACTCCTAAGATAACATCCTCACCTTTAGCTCATGAGGAGACATTTACAGGTTTGCCTTCGGATATTCTACTAGATACTCCAGTAGTTACCCCAGAGTTATCCTAGGAGGATGAGGGGTTAGCAGAGACTCATGATGATATACCGGATCTACCGCCCTCACCTCAGTTAGTTGATACATCAGCAAACTTTCCATTAGACATACCAGAGCTAGCTAAGGTTCCAAAGATAGTACCTCCAGCACCTCAGATGTCTGATATACTAGAGGTGACTATTCTAGCACCGGTACCAACTTTTGTACCATCTCCAAAGATCATGTTACCGTCTCCAGAGCTTTCACCAGAGCCATCTCTAGAGCCATCATCACTCGTGCCTTCTCCTCCTCTACTAGAGCTTGCTAGAGTTGAGAGGAGGAGAGAATGATCTCCACCAGCGATCTCTGTTCCTTACCCATGATAAATTAGATATAGGAGCAAAGATCAGGAGAGGAGATATAGGATTATGTCCACTAGAGGAGTCGTCAGCACTAGATATTGGGACGACCAGACATTGCAGACCCTAGGATTGTTCAATGACATCCATTGGATGTTTCCGAACATAGGGTGGCAGGATTTTTATCACTAGAGACATCCCGCCTACGTCTAGCTTACTCTGGAGTTTTTCAGTTCTATCCATGTTACCATGCATAATTATGATGATAGAGATGCTGGACGTATTTCCTTCCGATTGGGGAACCGGGATCATGTTCTTACACTGGACCAACTAGGTCATATTTTTGGTTTCCCAGCAGATGTGTCGCGCCGCCGCCCGTATGAGTATATTGATTGGACATTTTGGCAGTAGATTTCAGGAGAGGTTGGATTTGACCCCAGGACCTCCAGAGCCACGTACCTATCTTGCCCAGCCCTCAGATATACTCATCGGGTTCTTGCACACACTATCTTCGGGCGTGTGGAGAGCGATGGGATGGTTAGAGCATCTGAGCTCTTCTTTTTTGTGGACCATGCTTACGGGCTTCCACGTCAGCACCTTGTTCCACCTCATGAAGTAGATTCAGAAGGTGGCGAAGGCACAGAAGGGAGCTTTGGTATGGGTGGTCTAGTTACCATGATTGCCCTAGCCCTTAGGATTGACCCTTCGGGGTTGAACGAGGCTAGGGGCAATCCTAGATTAGACCTGGAAGCCTGTATTGCGATATTACAAGGATTGCTAGCTCGTATTGTCTCATTTTTAGGCATTCAGAGACCACGATGAGGCTGCTAAACATGAATTGTACTATGGTTCGTGTTTAGTTGAACTGGATCGTGGATCCCACATGAGGTGGGGGAGGTCCTAGTGAGGCAGCCTCATCTCCATAGTCACCACCAAGGACTTCAGCATTTATTCCTCTAGTTGAGCCATCTACCACTACTGGACCATCCTCATCAGCCAGGCCATCTACTTCAGCACGGACGGACTCTTTTCTACATCAGATTCGGGCTAAGCAGCCGAGGATGCACGATGACATATCGTGTTTGGAGCAGGGGCAGGCAAGAGCATTAGAGTTTCTTCGCACGATAGAGGAACTTCTACCGTGGCATCTCCCAGGATCATCAACTCAGCATACTGTAGATGATTGATATATTTTATGAGTATTTCTATTATCTGATTCTATTTTTATGCATTGAGTATGATGTTTCTTACTTTCCTATGATATCTCAGATGCATTTTCCCTTTGATCAGGAGCTGATATGACTTGATTGACGTTAGATGTAGCGCACACATGCTCTTTTGTGCTTTATTTGTTGTGTGCGTTGTATTTTATTACTCTGTGATGTGATACTAGATTTTTACATGTATTTGATATTCTGAGTTGGCATTGTATATATATCATGGTATTGAGATTCTGGGTATGGTACATGGTTTGTTTGATGTGGTATTATGTATATTTGTTGCTTACCATGTATCTGTGATGATTTGTGATGCTGTGGTGATGATTTGGATAATTTCTGAATGATTTTGATATTAGATTTGATATTTTGATAAATAGTACTTTTTGAAACGGTATATATTGTTTGATTAATAAAATGTGACGGTATTTGGTATTTGAAACTTGTTTACAATATAAAATGATGATATTTATCATGTGACATAGTTTTTGGATTTTTCTAGGTCATGGTTGGTTGTTTTGATATAATTGCACAGGGATTCGCTCTTATTTTAAATGGAACTCGTGCAAAAAATTTTCTTAAATTTGTCATAAATTGGTTTAATACTTATGTATATGCAACAATTTAAGTCTAGGGTGTTTCCATGTATTTTTACTTTCTTCAAGCTTTATAGGTATGTATTTTGAATATTTATGATTTTTAAGGATATACAAGTTTATTTTATCCTTAATTTAGACTTAGGAAACATTTTGAGTAATTGATTTGATGACTTAGGGACTTTTTGAAATTTCATGTAGAATGAATTTTTGAGTAAATTCAATTCTGGTATTGATAAAATGCATATGTGAATTGTTATATGTTTATACGACACATGCATAGTAGAATTTACTTGAAGTTTAATTTATCTATTTTTGCGTGACATTTCTTTAAATGAGACTTGCTCCAACTCCTCTGGTTGAAGGATCTGAAGTTATGAGTTATATTATACCATGAATTGGTATACTTTAAATCTGTTGCGATTAAGTAATAGACGGAGAATTTTAAAATAGATATTTATCCCTCATGCAGAAAGATCGCTAATGATTTAAGTACCATGCCCTTGATCGGCTCTCTCCAAGTTATGAAATGAAAAAAAAAGGAAGAGGAGAAAAAGAGAGAGCTGTAGGTCAAGTGGACAACTCCGTTAACTTTTCATGATTAAGACTATGAGTTAAATTATACCGTTATGCGATATACTTTGGACAATATTTTGATGCTAATAGGAAAGGGCATATAACCGTCTAATGACCAAATTGCTTTAAAAATCTCTACATCTAAAACATCATCAAAATTCTTGAAATGGAAAATTCACCTAACAAGTAAAGTGAGATTATTATGGTGAGAGTATTTAATACCTAGTAGGTGAAGGATGAATGATATGACATGAACAATGCCATTTATCTATCTTAGATTGTAAACTCTTGAGAATTTATTTGTATGATTTTTCTTAAATTACTTGAGTTTTGAAGGATTGATTACTTAAATTGTGGACTAAGGACATTATTAAAGGAGAATGAACAAGTATTCCAAATCTTTACATTCTCTTTACATATCATAATATTGCTTGAGGACAAGCAAAACTTCAAGTCTAAGGTATTTTGATGAGTTGCATTTACATCATATTTTTATCTGTGTTTTATATGGTATGTTAGGCTTAATTGTATGATTTTATACTAATTTTTAGTATTTTTACTTCATTTGGTATGGAATCTTCACTTTTCTTGGTTTTTGTGAAAATGCATATAAAATTGCATAAAAATGATAGATTTCAAGAGTTTTGATGCCACAGCACAGTTCCCGAGGAAATATGAGGTCGCATGTCAACTTTGGAGCGAAACGGAAGCTAGACGCAAGATTCACGATCACGACCGTTAGCCCTTCACAATCCATGAGTTTCGTATTCAAGGGACAATTATGCGGCTAAGTACAGAAGTTCACATAAACTTTCATGGTCGAGGCCATGAATCCTTCACAGACCATGAGTTTTTCTATGTACATAGACTTTTGTTCACAGAAACTTTCATGGCCGCAGCCATGAATCGTTCATGGGCCGTGAGTATTTCCACCCCACTTGGTTTTTTGCTCGATTCGGCCTCAACTCAAGTCGAAACTTAACCAAACATTGTAGAAGCCTTCCTAGATAGGTTCTAAACCGATTAAGGTGTAAAAAGTAAGATTTTTGGAGGCTTAAGGAGATATTTACGAGCGAAGACGAACAAGGCGGCGGCTAGGGTGAAAATCAATTTCTAGGTAGAATTCCAGTGAGAGATCACACAAAGGAGGGAATTTGACACTTCATTTTTATCACCAGATCAATGGGAAGAGTTCTAATTACTTTCCTAGTGTCTCTTTGCAATTTATTTGAGATTACATGTTGAATTGATCACAAAACATGCTGTATTCGATGAACATATCCGCTTAAACTTTATTTTGGGATTAGGGATATAGACCACTGATGATTTATGGATTAAACTTGTTTTATTAAGTCTTTGTCATAATTTTTATAGAGTTGATTTGATTAAAATTGAGCTTATTTCATAATTTACTCTGGCCAAGTATGTTTACGTCGTAGATGTCGCGAGAAGGACCAGGAGGTGAATTACAACGTCAGAACTATTCTTGTCAAACATGTGAATTCAATCACGAGAGTAGTTCAGATTCGCTTGAAAGATTTCATGATTTTTCATAGAACTTAATGGGTTTATTTATGTTAATTGTCATGAGAGTAGGGAATTAATGTAAATAGATACCGGGTTATGCTTCGGGAGGAGGTAATCTGTACATTAGGGAAAATCCCTTTTAACACTTTAATTTTTTGTTCAAAGATTTATTTTCATTAAATTCATGATCGTCAGTGTGGTGAAACCCCAAATTTTGACTTTTTCCACATAGATTTTTACCCAAAATGCTACCTTTATTTCTTTTCGTACTTATAAGCTTCAAAACATAAACCACAATTTGATTCATTTAGATATAAACAAATTGTGTAATCGGTACTTGACTACCAGATCCTCGTTGGAAACGATCTTATTTTATTACTTCGATAAAGCTGTGCACTTGTGGTCGCATCAATTATGCCCTCAACCGTAATTCTTGAAATTAATCTCGTTTGAAGCCAAACTTCTTGTCAAGATTCCAGATTCATTTGGAGACATCAACAAACTTCTGTATGGCTCTAGAACAGAGTGAATTGTCTTATATTCAACAAATATGACAAGTAGTGAAGCTTCTAAATAAAATCAATGAAATAAGACGGAAAGAGATGTAACAACTTGATAATAGGTCTCGATTCACTAGTAAATATAGGTCAAAAATACTATATAAATATGAGACATCAGTTAGCAAACATTTCCAAGTAAGCATCTCCCTAGAAGAAGGATAGTCTTTGATGTAGGGACACCACCAAGAAGGTCAACAAGACTCAAGAAGACCCCAATTCGTTATGGGATGAATGCTTGACTCTTCTTAACATTTTGAGAACTCATGTAAGACTTGTTACTTTGTGTTTTGTTGTTTTATAATACGCTACAAACTCTATGGTATTGTCAGCAATTGTTGTTATGTTGTAGCTAGGATTAGCCTAGGTTTACTTTGAAGTCTTTATTTTTATTTTTAGTGAATGTACTAGGTTGTCTTAGCCTAGGTCTGATACACACATGTATTGCACAGTCAAGCGCCAAGGCTACCAACAGTATTGTGACCTTGGCATAGTTAATCTTCATCAGCTCAAGTACCTTGGTACCAGCCCACTTCCAACCTACTCAACATGAACCCAACATCAACCCCAGTTAGTAGCAGCCCAATGCCAGATTAAATCAGCCCAACAAACCCAGCATATAGCCCAAATCCAACCTCACTCCACCCTCATGAAGTAACTTCGCACCCCCTCAATTCAGCCAACGTAGACAACCCGCATGCTCCAAGAAATCATCACGCCTCTTTAGCTAGGAATGCCAAGGGTCACAAGAGGTGTAGCGTTGGGAACCATCACGCCTCCTCACCTGGGAATGCCAAGGGTCACAAGAGGTGTAACGTTGGGAACCTAGGTTTTAAGCTTGCTTTGTTCACTTTGCACACTAAGTCAAAAATATTCCAAAACTGAAATCTTTGTGTTTGCGTGTGTAAGAGTTGAGCGTGCTCCTCTTTGGATTGAGCTTGCTCTCCAACCGGTTATCAATCATCCCCAACATTTCCACACTTCACCGTCGAGCGCTCCCCACAATCATCACTAGCTGCGATTACTGTTCCATTGCCGGTTACCACCTTCCAAGAGATCTTCCGTCAGTTCAAGTGGCCATCGTTGAGCAAAACTTCATCAAAGGCTGGGAGAATCCTTGGACGACCACCACTATCATAGAAGAACCGAGGAGTTCGGCCCCCCTTCTCATTAGGGGGTCAAGGTGCACCAACCCCTAACCTCTTAATCTAGCCTTCACCTGCGTGTAGAGCTACATACCTAGGGTGATTCTTGGGCTAGGATTTTCATCCTTCATCAGTGGTATCAAAGCAGCCCTTAGGTGCTCTATGTTAATTTGTGCTTAATCTGATCAAGGCGAGATAAAACTTTTTGCTATTGTGTTCTCTATCTCTGCGCATTCTGAAATTTTTTGCACTTCTGGATTTTGTTTTCGGTTTTCTACTGCTGTGTCTACTACTAAGTTTTGATTTTCTGAGCGTGTTTGCATGAATACTCTGTGCTTTACTCTGCTGAATATCTCTGAAAGTTTGCTCCTGAACATGCTGTCGAATCTGCACTTAAGTTGTTTGCTCAGAATATCTGTTTACTTACTGATCGTGTGAGTGTCGTCTTCTAAATCTCAGTTTCGGTTATGTTATCCCTAAGGGTTCCTATTTTGCGTGTAGTGTTTGCTGAATGTCTTAGCCTGGATTGAAATCTCCATCCGCCTACTATAGCTTATCGGTTTTGTGGCTTTTCGCTTTTCCTGCATTCTGCTGGCTACTAATTTTGCATATCTGCCTGTTACCATCATTAACTGTCAAAGAACAATCAGAATCCTGAAGAACCGATACATACCTACACCATGGTTGTTCGTACTAGGAACAACCAGAATCCTGAAGAACTTGAAAATCATTCCACTCAAATGGATGCTATCGTCCATATGTTCACTGAACTTCAGGAAGACATGCACGACTTGAGACAACGAGTAGGAGAGTTAGAGAAGACTAACAGTGACCCCAACACACAACATAGTCCTTTAGTTGATCCACACTTAGATGGTCCAGTTGAAAATCAACCACTAAACCTTGGAAGGTCCCCAAATCATCAGTGGGGGGAGGGTACGAGTAGGCAGCCCCATGAACCCAGGGATAGTCCCAGACCTGACTCGGAACATAATCCTGGAAGTAGAGGTGGTCATCATAGAAATCAACAGTATACATCCCATGGGCATCACTCAGGAGATTCACACCCCAGAGCCTATCACCAGCACCGAGAAGAGGAGGTTATGTATCGGAACCTCAGGCTTAATACTCCCATCTTTGAGGGAAGTCTAGATACCCAGACTTTCCTAGAATGGCAAACTCAGGTTGAAAATTATTTCATATGGGGTCGAGTGCCTGAACATGGTAAGGTCCAGTGTGTTAAGTTCCTACTAAGGGGGTCAGCCCAGATGTACTGGAACAGCCTAGAGCTCAAGATAGCTAGAAGTGGTCTACCTCCCATAACCACTTGGGAGGAAATGAAGTGGAAACTAAGGGAGAAGTATGTGTCTCCACATTATAGGTAGAAACTATATGACCAGCTCACCAGACTTATCCAAGGTAATGACTCGATCATTGAGTATAACAGGAAATTTGAGGATCTATTACTTCGGTGTGACTCGAATGAGGAGCCCTGGTTATCTTTAAATCGGTATAAAGGAGGGCTTAGGAGTGATGTCAAGAAAGCATTTATCCATCACAGGTGTGAGACCCTAGCTGACGCTTATCAATTAGCTATGGACATCGAATATGATTTGCAGCAACAATATAGATTTACCACACCGAAGCCTAGCACCATAACCTCTAACAACAAGCCGCTAGTCCCCAATATTTCATCCAAAGTACCAACCATAGAGAATAGCCAGAGAGATATAAGAATGTCTACCCAAACCACCAAAGTGACCTGCTATAATTGCCATCAATCTGGTCATCTCTCTAGGAACTGTCCCAAGAAGACTTTACTGATGGAAGAAGTAGTGGAAGAGGAAGAAAACGAGATTCCTATCATAAATGAAGTAGAATACCACCCCGAGTACAATAGTGAAGAGGAACCTTCCCAATTTACCATGGTGGTAAGATGTAACTATATTAAGAAAGTTCCCACTGAAGATTGGAGACGCACTAGCCTATTTTACACCTACACCCAGTGCAATGGTAAAGTCTGCAAAATTGTGGTAGATAGTGGAAGCAGCCTGAATGTGATCTCTAAGCAAGCTGCCGAGAGGTTAGGACTAACCCAAGTGAGACACCCTAAACCATACAACATATCATGGGTTGATAAGACTAGTATACCAGTCACTTTCAGGTGTGAAGTCCCACTGAAATTAGCAAGTCATCAAGGAAGTGTATGGTATAACATCACTGAAATGGACGTGGCAGATGTGCTCCTTGGACGTCCATGGTTGTATGATATGGATGTCATCCACTATGGAAGAAGTAATACATATGAGTTTACCGTGGGAAGAGATAAGATCACCCTTATACCTAGTCTACCTAGAGAGTTGAGGACATCACATAAGAAAGGTAAAGCGGTTGAACCAAAAAATTCCATAACTCTTTTAAGACCTCAGGCCTTCATGAAAGATGTCAGAGAAACCGGCCTCATCTATACTCTCCTAGTGCAACAAGTGACTCTGGAATCTGAATCTCAGCACTCCCCCATTATAACCTAATTGCTCAAGGACTATCCCACCATTACCCCGGATAAACTACCCAAGGAGTTACCTCCTAAGAGAGAAATTCAGCATGCTATCGATCTTGTGTCGGGTGCCACGTTACCCCATTTACCTCATTACCGTATGAGTCCCCTAGAACATGCCGAGCTGAGACAACAAGTATATGAGCTGCTAAGCAAGGGGTTAATTAGGGAGAGTCTTAGTCCCTGTGCGGTTCCAGCTTTATTAACACCCAAAAAGGATGGCACATGGAGAATGTGCATTGACTGCAGGGCCATTAACAAGATCACTGTTAAGTACCGTTTCCCCATCCCAAGGTTGGATGACCTCCTTGACATGATTGTGGGATCCGCTTGGTTTTCCAAAGTGGACCTTCGTAGTGGGTACCACCAGGTGAGGATTAGGGAAGGAGATGAATGGAAAACTGCTTTTAAAACACAAGACGGTTTATATGAGTGGATGGTTATGCCCTTCAGGCTGACCAATGCTCTCTCTACTTTCATGAGATTGATGCATCATGTCTTAAAGCCGTATATTGGTAAATTCCTTGTGGTATACTTTGATGATATTCTAATCTTTAGTAAGACTGAGGAAGATCACCTAAATCACTTAAGGGCCACCCTCGATCTGTTGAGGGAAGAACACTTATTGTTGAATTTGAAGAAATGTGTTTTTTTTGTCCAAGAAGTTGAATTTATAGGTTTCATCATTAATGATCAAGGGTTGAAAGCCGATCCCTCAAAGGTTGAAGCCATTGTTAATCGGCCCACCCCGACATCTATCACCGAAGTGAGAAGTTTCCATGGATTAGCTACATTCTACAAGAGATTCATACACGGTTTTAGTACCTTAGTGGCGCCCATAACCAACTGTTTGCGCAAAGGAAGTTTTGAGTGGACACCCTCAGCCGACAGAGCTTTTCAGGACCTCAAAGTAAAAATCACTACCACACCGGTTTTAAGATTACCCGACTTCAATAAAGTGTTCATCGTGGATTGTGATGCTTCGGGAATTGGAATTGGTGGAACACTTAGTCAGGAAGGACATCCAATCGCATTTTATAGTGAGAAGCTGAATGAGGCCAGACAACGATACTCCACTTATGATAAAGAGTTCTATGCCATATTTCAAGCCCTTAAACATTGGAGGCATTATCTTATCCATAAGGAGTTCATTCTCAATAGTGACCACCAAGCTCTCATTTACTTGAGCAGTCAGGTTAAACTAAATCCGAGGCATGCGAAGTGGGTAGAACTGCTGCAACAATACACCTTTGTTTTAAAGCACAAAACTGGAGTACAAAACAAGGTAGCTGATGCCCTTAGCCGAAAGTTACTTTTACTGAATACACTCCAAGCTCGGTCACAGGATTTGAGAGAATCAAGGGCGAGTACAAGGAGTGTCTAGACTTTAAAGGTGTGTTTACCACCCTGGAAGATGAGCCTACCTGCAATCCTGACTTTGAGATTAAGGAGGGCTACCTCTTTAGGAGAGGAAAGCTATGTATTCCACGCACCTCCTTGAGGGAATTCTTGGTTTGGGAACTACATGGAGGAGGTACCGCCGGCCATCATGGGTGGGATAAGACCTTAGCTTTAGTGGAAGAACGATTCTATTGGCCCAACATGTTTAAAGATGTATCTAAGGTGGTTGGGCATTGTCAAACATGTCAAGTATCCAAGGTAACGAGGTACAATACCGGATTATACATGCCTTTACCAATACCGGAGGGACCTTGGCAAGCTCTGAGTATGGATTTTGTGCTTGGCCTTCCGCGCACTAGTGCTCATTATGACTCTATCTTTGTGGTGGTGGATAGGTTCACTAAAATGGCTCACTTCATCCCGTGTGCCAAAACCACAGATGCTTCTCATGTAGCAAGGCTCTTCTTTAACAATGTGATGCGCTTACATGGTTTGCCCCGCACAATTGTGTCTGACAGAGATGTTAAATTCGTAGGGCATTTTTGGCTTACCTTATGGAAACTAATGGGCACCAAGCTTAATTTTTCCACTGCATATCACCCACAATCGGATGGACAAACTGAAGTAGTAAACCGGTCCTTAGGGAATATCTTGAGGTGTTTAGTGGGTGCACACCCAGGTACATGGGACAGGCTTTTACCAACTACAGAGTTTGCTTTTAATAGTGCTGTGAATCGCACTGCTGGCGCTAGTCCTTTCCAGCTTAACTATGGTTTCTAGCCACGAAAGCCCATTGACCTAGCTACCTTGCCATCACCCTTTAAGCAAAACCACTCAGCTCTGTCTTTTGCTCAACACATTGTCAAGATTCACAATGAAGTGAAAGACCAGATTGCAAAGAACACTCTTAACTATGAGTTGGCTGCTAACCCCCATCGTCGTGTTGTGAAATTGCAGGAAGGAGATTTAGTCATGCTGTGGAATAGGAAGGAGAGGCAACACGGTCCCAACCACAAGCTCCAACCAAGAGCCATGGGTCCTTTCCGAATATTGAAAAAAATAAATGATAATGCTTATATGTTGGACTTACCACAGGCCCTTGGGATACATCACACCATCAACATAGAAGATCTGACACCTTACAAAGCACCGCTCCACATTGAGGTTCCAGCTCTAGCCAAGAGGACCGGACATATACGTGAGGGACAACAACGCTGCATCAATAAGGAAATTCAGCACTATTACCTCGTTCAATGGGAAGATGGAGGAGAAGAATGGTTATCGGAGGATGAAGCACGCGCACAACTACCTGACGAACTTGAGAGCTTCTCATTTAACTCTCTAGAGGAGAGTTCTCCCAACCTCAAGAAAGCTGATGTAGGGACACCACCAAGAAGGTCAACAAGACTCAAGAAGACCCCAATTCGTTATGGGATGAATGCTTGACTCTTCTTAACATTTTGAGAACTCATGTAAGACTTGTTACTTTGTGTTTTGTTGCTTTGTAATATGCTACAAACTCTATGGTATTGTCAGCAATTGTTGTTATGTTGTAGCTAGGATTAGCCTAGGTTTACTTTGAGGTCTTTATTTTTATTTTTAGTGAATGTACTAGGTTGTCTTAGCCTAGGTCTGATACACACATGTATTGCACAGTCAAGCACCAAGGCTACCAACGGTATTGTGACCTTGACATAGTTAATCTTCATCAGCTCAAGTACCTTGGTACCAGCCCACTTCCAACCTACTCAACATCAACCCAACATCAACCCCAGTTAGTAGCAGCCCAATGCCAGATTAAATCAGCCCAACAAACCCAACATATAGCCCAAATCCAACCTCACTCCACCCTCATGAAGTAACTTCGCACCCCCTCAATTCAGCCAACGTAGACAACCCGCATGCTCCAAGAAATCATCACGCCTCTTTAGCTAGGAATGCCAAGGGTCACAAGAGGTGTAGCGTTGGGAACCATCACGCCTCCTCACCTAGGAATGCCAAGGGTCACAAGAGGTGTAACGTTGGGAACCTAGGTTTTAAGCTTGCTTTGTTCACTTTGCACACTAAGTCAAAAATATTCCAAAACTGAAATCTTTGTGTTTGCGTGTGTAAGAGTTGAGCGTGCTCCTCTTTGGATTGAGCTTGCTCTCCAACCGGTTATCAATCATCCCCAACGTTTCCACACTTCACCGTCGAGCGCTCCCCACAATCATCACTAGCTGCGATTACTGTTCCATTGCTGGTTACCACCTTCTAAGAGATCTTCCGTCGGTTCAAGTGGCCATCATTGAGCAAAACTTCATCAAAGGCTGGAAGAATCCTTGGACGACCACCACTGTCATAGAAGAACCGAGGAGTTCAGCCCCCCTTCTCGTTAGGGGGTCAAGGTGCACCAACCCCTAACCTCTTAATCTAGCCTTCGCCTGCGTGTAGAGCTACATACCTAGGGTGATTCTTGGGCTAGGATTTTCATCCTTCATCAGTCTTTTAGATCCAAAGGAGAGAAAACTAACAAGATGTAGAGATAAGTAAACTTGAATTCATGAATGATAAACATACATATTATTACCCAATTCAAACTAAACTGTAAAACTATACTGAAACTATAAGCTAAAAACTATAACTGATTGTTGTACGGTAACTAGCTATATGTGGAACAATCTATAATCATACTAAATGTAGAAAATGATACCACACATGAATAAAATATGAGCAATACCTACTGACAATGGAGTTATCACCCAGAATATGAACTATAAGGTGATGGATCACATACCCTACGTGGTGATTGATGTGCTCGCAAGTGCACGGATACGTCGAATTAATAAAAAGATATCGAACGCACAGAGACCTACGTGTTAAGTACCACATAATTGAATTCTTACTAACTAAGCAATTGATGTACGATGGGTATAAAGGAAAAACGAAATAGTGAAAACTGTCATAAAAAATCGAAGAGAGAAAACTGGGACTAAGGTTTCATCACTTTTTAATTCTTATGATGGGATATAATAAAGTTTTTATTAGTTATTGAAATAATGATAAAGAAAAGTTTACTTAAAAAGAAATTATCTCCTTTCAAACGTCCAATGTGCACAAAATAGCCTTCACTTTCGTGACTTGCTGCTCAATGTTAAATAAAAGTAAACTAGACAAAGAAAATTAAAATCACTTTTGTGACTTAACTCTCAAAGTCTATTTCTCAAGTAAAATTAAATACTTTCATACTTTAATTTTACAGGTTTTACCTAAAGGGCTCTAACAATCAAAATCACCTTTCGATCTATATTATCATGTCTGAAAAAATAGAATCTTTAGATCAAAATATTAACATATGAAATAAGCATAAAAAATCAGAATTCTAAGATTCGTAAATAACCTATCGGTATATTACAAACCCTGAAACATGCTAATATTCTAAAACTAATAATTTCAAAGTAAATAAATCATAGAGGTAAAATTATAATTCAAAGAATAACTAATAAATTAAAAATCATCCAGTCATTATGGAATTAAAAAAGGATTATTCCCTAAGTCCCAAAGAAAGTTTTACGCTATCATGGAGTCGAAAACACAACAAAAAATCATCTTAAAATAATTAAAATTCAAAATAGAAAGAATAAAAATTTTACTCATTTCACAGAGGTGTGAAAATCGTAGTTTAATTTTCACAATCCTGTGATTTTTTGGCTGCTACAATATTGCTACAGTAACTGCCTGCTACAGTGTTTCACGATTTTCCACCTTTTGTTGAAATTTGTTTCTCTAATTTCTATTTGATTTGAACTCCTTTCGATCTGAAATTTTTGGTGTATTGTCTTCTCCCTTAGGCGAAGCTTCCATAAAAATTTCGCCACCAAAGGTGGCTTCTATGCCTCCCGAAGAGAACACCAAGCCCTAGTAGCGCCTCTCTCAATTTCTCCCTCGATTCTTGATGAAAGTGGATGAACCTTGGCTTGAAATATTCTCCTCAATTTATAGAACAACTCTGTATTTTTAGTTTTTTCGATTAGGGCTCAGATTTTTCTAAATTTGCATCAAAAAAATCATATGCAAAGGGCGGCGGAAGACTCGGGCGCATGCGGCTACTATTTCCCCTATTTAATAAATTTTCACACCCCTGTGAAAATTTTAGTTCAAATTTTAGGGGGGTGTGATGGAAAAAAATTCCAAATTTATCCTTTGGGCTGTAGTTTTTATCAAGATTCCATTTCCGGCCTCTGATTTCTTCAAATCCAATGAAAATAAAAATATTTTATCTAAAAAGTAAAAAAAATAAGAAAATGTGTAGAATTTGAAATAATCAACTAAATACGTGTAAAAACAAGCAAAATAGCATAATTATGATTCAAAAAAATTATACAATTAATATAAAATTTACTACGAATTTTTTAGTGATCAGTGATCAGATACGCTACCATGTGTTACAAATCCTAACATATGCTAATCAAGGACCCTGAATTGTCCACAAAGTGGATACTAACCCCGTACAGAACTAGGTATGCTTAATCATAATAACATGCAAGTATACAAAACTAGGTATTATCTAAAACATGGATACTGATAACTATGACATGCTAAAAGCATATGCAACTGATATGTGACAACTTAAAACTGATATGTAAATCATACAAGTGGCAAATCTCAACCATGCATAAGATATTATACTAATTGAATCAACTAGAATAAGGATTAACAAACCTTAAATATAAAAATCTACTTTGAGGTCTTACCTTTTTAGATGCCATCTATATTGATTAGCCTAATAATCAAGTAATGCAAGAAAATTAATGAACCAATCACGCTACATCATAGATTTGTGTTGGTGTATATGCCTTACATGTTGGTGTTTATGCTCTGAGACCTAGTTATGGTCTACTTTATGTATTATTTGATACAGATATTTCTTATAAATATCATTTTGGCATTGACATTATCATTGTTTGTTTGCATCTGCGATTGTGTACTTACATGATAATGTCCCTGAAGACAAATTGGATCTGTACTCAAACTCTAGTCCCTGGTCAAGTACCTGAGTAGATATGGGACAGCTCCGATACATGTGAGATTGGTATATGGGCTTGTTAAGCACGAGGTGTTAACGCAGACATATGGGTATATCAGTGGTAGATATACTGGACCGACCCGCTGTGAGGTAATGACTTGGTGTCATGAGTTATCCTCACAAGTTACAGGAGATGCATTGATCCCTTGACTTAAGGTCATTGACTATTCTATATGGTTAAGGACATGCTTTGATACAACCTAACACCTTACCGTAGTTGGAAGGTCATAACGATTGCCATTGAGTATGTCACGACCCATATGAGAAGGTTAATGTACAGACAGAAGATTTGCCCCTTCCTGAGGGAAGCTTGATATCCATGGAGCTCCTCTATGGTTCTATGACTGAAAGTGTATGGCCATGCCCATGTAAGAACCTAATTTAGTCATGACCATGAGATTGGGTGAATACCAGCAGTGACACACTTGTCCAATCGGATATCAGTTTAGCAAAGAGACTATAATGTATCTGTACCTAGTTGCGATGATGGGGATGTCAATGTCGATATCTATTCCGATGACTTGGGTAGCAGAGATGCACTGTGAGGTGCCACTCACTGCTTGTGATGACCTTAGGTCATCACTGCCAACGTCAGAGGAATCTACAGGGTCGCACACCTTGATACTCGAGTTTTCATATTGATCGGGTAGCCTTTAGATCGAGTTATTGGATAACTTGGATCTATTTTGGAGATTTCATCAGCACCGCCTGATGAGATGGAAGAAACTTATTGGGGCCAAATTCCATTTTCAGCATATTGGACAAATTAACCATGGTTAAGCCTCATTTGACCTTGGGTTAAATTGGAATGGATCCAATGGCTTAGTTAATATGCGTAATGGACCTTGGGCTAGGTCCATTGCTTAATGGGGATTTCTAATAAGTTGTAATGAAGAAATAAGAGACTAAAATGGTATAATAGGGAGATTTATTTGTCATAGGCGCATGAAGGAATCCTAGTTGGACTAGGATTGGCGCATATGCTTTATTTGGTATCTTCAAGTGATTTATTTAGATTAGGATTCAATCCAATCACTTAGGATATTAATTAAGATATGACATGCGCAAGAGGGCTGATTATTTACTTAATTAGAGTCCGAATTTCATTAGGACTTGCGCCCAATCCTTATTAGGTAATCCATCATGATGCCTTGACTAGGTCTAGGTGCATGGATGGGATTAATGCCTCATATGGTGATGTGGGGTGGAGACCCATGTTGTGCAAACCAGAAAATGATATAAAGATCAATGTTCATAATAGCCAGAAATCCAGGCAAGAAAATTAATCAGTTACGATAAGTTGCTATGCCTTGGAAAAAAAATCCATACATCAAAAATTCGAACCGATTAAACCAGCATATAGAACAAAACTAGTTCTTGTGAATCTCATAAAAGTCAGATGGTGAAGGGCTGTCATGCATGTATAATATTTGAAGCAATATAGCTAGTCAGATCGGTACATTAAGATTGCACAGAAATGTTTCAGATTGCAAAAGTTGCAATGCCTCATAGGTTGAGCCGTTAAATCTGGGCTTGCATCAACTAGGCCAAATGACAGAGCAAGATGTGTGCTTCATTATCTGACCAATCTTCAGGACTTTTGTTGCGCCGATTGTTTAAGATACCTGCGAGAAGAAGCCTAGTCAGATTACTAGATTGCAACAACTACATAAGTTATTCATATAGTAAAAGATGCTATGTCTTTTAGCTTGATCCATGGTCGCTTCAGTTGGATCAACTCATCCATCTAGTAGATCAAGATAAGTTCTTCCTATTGTCGCCGAAGTTGAAGATTTTTGTTCCACCGAATGCTTAAAACAGCTGCAAAAAAAAGCGTAATCAAATTAGTATTCGAGAAACAGTAAACTGGAAGCAACGAGTCAGAGAAACTAAGGGAGGGAGCCAGCGTCGATCAATGGCGCTGGGGCATGGATCGTTCTTCGGTGCTGTTGGAGTCAAGATGAGATGGTGCTGAAGACATCGGAGCAACGATAGGAGGTGGCGGAGGTGAAGCAGCAACTATTCAGTCGGAACAGGGGAGGTCCGCACGTGAAGCAGGGGCGGTTGCCGCTTGGCCGGCGGTGTACGGACGTCGAAACTGCTACTAGTGGAGGTTTCTATGGTGATGATGATGACGTGGCTGGAGTTTCGAGTCGAGCGGTGGCTGGTCGAAGGAGGGCGACGAAGAAAGGCGGAACTAGGGCGGAAGACTTGCGAGAGCAGGGGATTCAAACGGACATTCGATTTCGATGATCAGACGAGTGGATTGGCGGATGCCGGCGGCTGTGGCTTCGTCTTGGAGAGGAGGAGTGATGTTCGAAATCTCGTGAGGATCGGACTGGCAAATCGTCAGCGGCGTGCTCACAAATTTTCAGAAATCTTGGGAACACTCGTCACTGGTTGGTTCGATTGCGGGAGGAAGGAAAGATTAGGGAAGGAGGAAGAAGGGAAAGCTAGGTGATACAAGCACCTCAGAGGGGAAGAGGATGGGAAACATCCGATTCCATTGGAAGAAAACTATTTCATTCATAAAAATATTCTATTCTGTCTTACAATCGTGCTTGCAAGCGATACATATAGGCTGAAGCTTTGAAGGTGAACGTTGGAGCTTGGAGACGTTGATGTTTCCTTCTTTGAGCGGATGTAGAGATGGCGTTGAAGCTTCCTCCGACTGCTGTAGAGAGACGTTGCTCTTTCCTTGTTGGTGCGAAGGAGAGATATTGAGGATTGAGCGAAGGTGGCTGCACGTTGAGCTTTCCTTGTTGGCTGCTATGTGACGTTGCAAGTTTCCATTTGTGCGCTTCATAAAATCTTTGATGGTTTGATTTGAAGCTGGCGCATCTTCATGTGGCTGGATTGGCTGGCTGATTATTGTCGTCCATGCAGGTCACGCTTGGGAATTGATTGCGGCAATTTATTAAGCTTGAACCTCTTGAGTTTATTGAGTGGTTGAAGTGATGCTCTTCCAATTATTGAGCTAGCTTTAAGAGTGACCATGCTAGCTTATTTGAGAGACTCTAGCTCTTTAGTTAGGGTACTTGTAGACTCCATTTGTATCTTCGTAGCTTGTGGTTCCTACCCCCATCATATGGCATCATATGAGCGCATATGGCCAAAGCTTGCCTAGGCAAGGCTTAGGAGCATATGGGAGTGGAGATTTGATCAATATATTTGATTGGATAATCTCCTAGAGTCATGCTCTAATCGCCCTTACCTTCCCTACACCCTAACCGCCTCTTGCTCCTATAAAACAAGTCCTTGTCGCCCCATCTCTAGAGACGAATCCTTGGAGGCGTGGAGAATTGGAGGGGCGATAGCTTGGAGGTTTTTAGAGCTCTTCTTCCATCAAGGCCGAATTCTTCTTCCCTTTCCCTTCCTTGGCGCAAAGGAGAAAGAAGGCTTGCGGCATCATCTTCCTCTTCTTGTTCCCTTGGCGCATCTTTCACTTTAAGGTTGGCACAAGTGATCAAGAGGCTCTCATAAGGCGTGGATCTTCTTCTCGAGGCTAGCACGAGCGTGGAAGAAGAGAGCTCGAGGAATCCATGTGTGCGAGACTGCAGAGGGTGCACACTTGGGTGCCTATAATGGCATTGTCTCTTCTCGCTTCTAGGTACTCTCTACTCTCATTGTGTCGACCCCCTCGCAAGACGATCTTCACTGGGTTTTTGGGACTGACCTATTTCAGGGATATTCTTCCTCTGTGCAATTGTATTGTTTGATAAAATTTATAAAATATCCCCGGGGTTTCCTAACATTATAGACTAATTGCTTTGGTCTAATTTGTATATAGTACTATGTTTGATTAAGTAATAAAAGACATTGTCATTGTTATGTTTTTGTTATGCCTGCATTCAGTATGGAAGTACATAATGATGTCCCTGGTCTTTACCATTCTTAAAGTATCCCTAGTCGAGTATCATAGTAGATAGGGGATAGCTTTGGTACATATGAGACTGGTGTGTTATCTGGTTGGATGTTAGGCATTAATCATGACACACAGGTGCATCAAGCAAGATGTACTAGATTGACCCACCGTGATTATTGGTTTAGGTGTCACAAAGTGATGGTATACATTGGTCCTTTGACCTGAGATAATCAGTGCTTCTATATCGTGAGTTATGTACTTTGATACAACCTAAAACCTCAACATAACAGGAAGGCCATAACAGTTGTCGTTTGGTACTTCATAGGCTGTATGAGGTGTATAATATCTAATAGTAGGATTTGATACTTCCTTCCTTCTAGAAGTTGGATATCCATACGGCCTCACTACTTGGTTTATGATTAGAAGTGTATGGCCATACCTAGGTAAATAAATTATTTGTGTCATAACCATATGATTGGTCAAACACACTTGTCCAATTAGGATATCAATTGGCATAGGTTGCCCTTTCACGTGATGGGAAGTTATTAATACATGACTCATTTCCTATGGCCTAGGTAGAAGCGATGTATTGCTAGATACCCCTCACTACATGCGATGACCTTGGCTGATCATCACTGCCAGTGCCATATAGAATGCCTAGGTGCCTATCATGCATTTACAAGTAATCATCATCATGGGATTCAAACCCTTACCTACTACCTGATGCATGTGCCTACTTATAAGTAAAGCATATAAATTGGAGACATTGAGGCTCAACCCTCAACTGTCTTCCTGCTTGCTCAGGTGCCTACAAGCCAAGTCCATGGTTTAGCCATTGTCTAAATTAGGAGGAAAGAAAGGGGGGGGGGGTATGTGGCAAGCGTGTTGCCTCAAGTTTGTGCCTCTGCCTATTATAAATAGGGTGACATAGCCTCAAGGTACAAATGCAGCATTGTATGCGCCTAGAGCTGTCCACCTGAGTTGAGCCATCGCCCTTCTCCCTCCCTTGATTGCCTCCCTCAATCCTCTTGCTTACCTATTGGTGCATCCTCTGAGGAAAGAAGAAAGCTCTTGAGGCTAGTTCCCTTTTGCCAAGGCTAGCACCAAGCATAGACAAGGGCAACACTGAAGGGGTTGCTATGTGGATACCTACAGAGGGCAAACAATTGTGCATCTACACCTCGTCTATCGCCAACTCCTGATCAAGTAAATAAGATAACTCATCTTTATGCATCTTTTTGTATACTTCCTCACATGGATCCTCTGGGTGGGAATGGTATTTGGGTGAAGTCTTCCACTGTGTACTCATGCTAAAATTTTTATAATTCACTCGACATTCCCTAATAGTAATATTAGACCGCTTGCAAGGAAAAAAAATAGTGTAATTATGTTTTCTACATGCTTATATGCTTGAAAAATTTTTTCTTGCATGTTTGCCTCATCTATAAAATTTCTAGGATGCAATGAATTTTTCCAAACCAAATTTTTTGTCAAATTTTGCTTTCAATTATTTGACACAAAAAATCCATGTTTGATTTATGGTCTTTGTTGCAAGCATGCTTGTCAAGTAGGATTTGCGCAAGTGTCCTAATTTCTAAACTAGCCGTATCTTTTGATCTAACATGTTATGCTAGCTCTTTGATCTTAAAATCAACATGAGACTTGCATCAATTAATTTAAGCAAAAAACATGAATTTTTAATGAAAATCTAAGCATGAAGATTCAGCTAATTTGCTATCAAATGCGCAAATATCATGGCTCAGATTGGTTCAAAAATTTATATGTTGATAAATAATTGTTGTGGTTCAATTAGACATAGTTAAATAAATTAAAATTATTTAATTGTGATTTTCAGACATGTATAATCATATTGTGTTTGCCTTGTTGAATTGATCTGGTTGGATATAGTTATAGTGTGCCCCGGTATGTGTTGGATATGTGATGTATGCTTGTAATTTAGATGACTTGCGTGTCACCCCTCATCTATTAATTCTCAGTGTAAAATCTTTCATGTATTCTTCTTTTACAATTTTATAATTTTAGAATTGGGTGATTAAAATTTTAGATGGGATTTGTTAGATTAAGTTCTGGCTTATCACAAGACACAACACATGATGGCGATATGGATGAATCCAAAAGCTTAGTGGTTTGGTGGCTCAACTGGGGCGCATGATGGAGTTTGCTTATTGGCATGGGCTAACCTAGGTTGAGGGCTCGTTCCCCTTGAATGTACAAGTGAGTCATTTAGCTAGTGATAAGACCATGCATAAGAAAGGCAATATAACCATATCACTATTAAGACTACCTGTGTTTGGTTTTTTACTTTCTATCTTGTCCATAGCATGCTTACTTTTAATGTTTACTATGTTGTTCACAAACTATAGGAAACATGCTAGATAAGATAAAATACATTGATGAGACATGTTTTTACTCTAAACCCTCTATTCAATATCATGTATGTATGATTTCAAATGCATAACCCTCGTCAAGCTATCGATCAGTAGTGTTGTGAACTATTTCCCACCCTCATGGGGTACACCCACTTATTTATAAGAGGTATAGAGTCACAATATTGGGACTTAGTCCCTATATGTTTATGCTGGGATGTGCCCTAGTGAGACACATGTTGGCCCTGGGTATGACTGTTAGGTGAGACTTGACTAGAAGTCTCATATGTATAATGAAATTCTAGAGGCACCTGTTAGAAGGTTAAGGTCCTATGTATTATCTAGCCCTCATTAGACATAGGATACCTAGACTATTCTAACTAAGAGGAATTGCACACAGTGCAATTGGCTAGTATGCCTATATGACAAAGCATGGGACAACTCAGAGCACTACATCTCTCTCTCGAGGGATGCAGATCCCCTTATGGAGTTGGGATCCTACTTTCACTATTCCAAGTTTGCTTGGAGGGCTGCCAATTTGATTGAGAAATAGTAGGAGAATAGTCATTTAATTAAGGTCCTAATTAAATGATTTAGTCATAGTATAAATCTTATTGTAGATATATGGCTTTTACGCCAATATCCTTAAGATTGCAATCAATCCTGTCAAAAGGACATTGGATGGTACCAACTAGAGTAGGTGGTTTTATAACCTACAAAACATATTAGGATAAGAAAATAAGCTATACGTTCTTGAGCGGCCTTATTTGAACATCTTTTAAGCTGGTGCACTCAAATGTGAGTTGAATGTTTATGTGAAATTCTGAGGACCCATTTGACATGGAATGCCTCAGGCAAATATGGCCCCGTTTGGCTCAGTTTCTGTTTCTAGCTTTTGCTGGTTAAAGTAGTATTGGTTTAAAAGATGCTGACTGAAGAAGTTTAAGGGTGTTTGGATGCACAGCTTATGGTTCTATTTATAATAAATAATTTTTTATTAAAAAAATTACTAAGATAAAAATTATATGATTAAATTTATAGTTAATTATAATTAAAATATTTATTAAAAATATTATGAATTATACTATTAAAAAATTATTATTACATATAAGAGTTATTGAGCATAAGCAGGTGGAGGGCCAGAGAAGTAATTTCATCCCTTATTCTCAGAGAAACAGCTAATTTATGGGTTGGAATAGAGAAGTTGAAAGGTCAAACGCCTCATCTTCTTGATTTCTGCTAATCGCAAAGCCATAAGCATACCCAGAAGCTAGGCCAAACAGGGCCTATGTCCCCTAAATTGCTAAAGCAATGTGAAGAGTTTGGCCTACAATTTAGGTTGGTACCCTATGAACACAATTATGTTGCAAATTTTTAAAAAAAAATTCTTTTCCCAACTCTTTATTTAATTATAAAAATCATAGAAATTTTAGAAAATTTCTAGAAATGCATAGTTATCTAATGCTTTATTTCTCAATTTTAAATATTTATTTTACTATTTTCTGAAACATAAAAGCAATATCAAGGTATTACATACTCAAACATTATCTCAGGCACTTTCTCTAAGACGTTTGCTTATGAATTCAAAAACACTTGTAATCCTAAACTTGAGAGCAGGGCAATGTTTAATATCAATATATCTAGATAAAATACTTAAAAAAATAATATTAAAAGAATGATTAATTATTAAAAAAATAATTTAAATAAATTAAAACATGAAGTTTCCTGCGTAAACTATCGCTGACCGCTTTATTGGTCATTAATAGCCTTATTTTCATAAAAGCAATAGGAAATATAAGATTTCTTAAGAAATGTCTTGTCTGAACTTTGTAACAGTTAGTAACAATCATATTTCTTTTTTTATTACAGGTAATCTTCATTTCATTGACTACTCAAAGAGTTGGTGATAAATAAAAAAAAGTAGACATCATCGAGGATGATAGTAGTTGGTATAACGCTTTCAGTCTTGATCGATCACATTTAATTTAACTGTTCTCTAATTTTGATTTCTTTAATTTAAAAAGAAAATCAGAGATAATGGTTACATTATCGAATGCAACTTGTGGTTAAAATGTTTCTACACCTCTTTGTTTGCATTGTCATTTTATGAAAATGCGGTTGGACGTTAAATTTGAGAAAAATTTTTAGATAATAACCTGCTTAGAATTATTTAATTTACTAAAAATATAAATCTTAAAGTAGAATAATTTTATTGTTATGTTAAGATTCATATTTTTAAAGCACCTAATAAATATGTAAGTGACTTGCCTGAGATTCCAGGGCACCAGGTGACTTGCCTGAGATTGCAGAACACATCATAAAAAGTTCTCTAATACAAATTTTTAATAGCAATGGAGACTCTTGATGTGACTTGATTAAAATTATTAGGCAATACACTGCCTAGGAATTTGTTTCCATTGCGAATCACTCCAAACCCGTAGGTTTCCATCTCCAAGATCAAATGTCGTCTTCTTCGATCATCACTGAAAACAGTAATTATGGCAGCTTTCCATTAAATCTTTTTTCACCACAAAGATCGTGACCGCACATGGATAGCAAAACAATCAACTACACTAGAGATTGTTTTGGCGGAATATGAAATGCAGTTGATTCTACCTACTGCTTATCACTGCGGCAGCTGCTGGTTCGAGTGTGTGTACTTTTTCTACTCTGCAAAATGGTAAGAATATCCCAAATCTAATATATCTATCCACTTACCTTCTCCATGAACAAACCCCTGAGAGCCAGATTGAAAATCATGTCGACTTCTTCGTTATGTTTTCTCTCTCGGCTTCTCCTCTTCTGCTTCTGTTCTCCAACTCGGGCTACCAACTTTTTATTCAATGGATTCAAACAAGCCGGTAATCTGAGCTTAGCTGATTCTGCCCTCATCACCTCCAATGGAGTTCTCCAGCTGACAAATAACAGTGAAAACCTCATAGGCCACGCCTTCTTTTCCTCTCCCGTGCGCATGCTTCGCAATCCTTCCTCGCACCCTGCTGCTCTCTCATTCAGCTCAACCTTCGTCTTCGATATCGTTACCGTTAATGGCAGCGGAGGAACCGGCCTGGCCTTCGTAATCGCCCCGTCGAAAGATCTGCCGGGGGCTCAGAGCGCTCAGTACCTTGGACTCCTTGGCAGCAACAACCTTGGTAATGCTTCCAATCATCTTTTTGCCATAGAGTTCGACACGGTTCTAAGCATCGGCCCAATCCAAGACATTGACGGGAACCATGTTGGAGTGGACATTAATAGCCTCCATTCTGTGGCCGCGAGAAGCGCCGCTTACTTCACAGATGGCGGGAAGAAGAATGTGTCCGTGGATCTGTTGAGCGGGCATCCAATTCAGGCTTGGGTTGACTACAACGAGGCCGCGAAAACTGTGAATGTGACCATAGTTCCGTTTCCTCTTCCCAAGCCTGAAAAATCCCTTATTTCGCATGTCGTTGACCTTTCTCCAATCTTCAAGGAGCACATGTATGTCGGTTTCTCCGCTTCAACCGGAAAGCTCGCCAGTTACCACTATATCATGGGATGGAGCTTTAGCACAGATGGAGTGGCTGCCAATCTTAGTGCAGCAGAATTGCCTCTCCCCCCGTCAGTAGAAGATAAACAATTAGCGACTACAGGTACTATTGTCAAGGCTGCACTTGTATCTTCCCTTATCACCATAGTCTTGGTGTTGCTTGTAATCCTTGCAATCTGGTACCGGAGGAAGCAAGCGGATATGTCGGAGCAACTTGAGAAGTGGGAGTTGGATTATCCCCATAGATTCCGTTATAAAGAGCTGTACAAAGCAACCAAAGGCTTCAAGAAAACACAAGTGCTCGGCTCCGGAGGCTTTGGCACAGTCTACAGGGGGACTCTGCGCCGCACAGGGGACCAAGTGGCCGTAAAGAAGATATCAAGTAACTCACGACAAGGAGTGCGAGAGTTCATCGCGGAGATATCGAGTCTAGGTCGGATGAGGCATAGGAACTTGGTGCAACTCCACGGATGGTGCAAACGCAAGAAAGACCTGCTCCTCGTCTACGAGTTCATGCCTAACGGAAGCCTCGACGCCTTCCTCTTTGGCGACAAGCAGGGAAAGGGAAGAGTCCTGAGCTGGGCTCAAAGGTTCAAGATCATGAAAGATGTAGCCAGTGGCCTCGTTTATTTGCACGGAGAATGGGAGCAAGTGGTAGTCCACAGGGACATTAAGTCGAGCAACGTGCTACTGGACGCCGACATGAAGGGGCGCCTCGGTGATTTCGGCCTCGCTAGACTCTACGAGCATGGAGAGAATCCACACACGACCCACGTGGTGGGAACTCTAGGCTACATCCCGCCGGAGCTAACTTACGACGGCAAGGCCACGCCCAGCTCCGATGTCTTCGCGTACGGTGTACTGCTACTCGAGATAGCGTGTGGTCGCAGGCCGATAGATCCCTCCGCTGCGTCAAGGGAGTTGGTGTTGATGAACTGGGTGAGAGAGTGTCATTCCAATGGGAAGCTACTGGAGGTTGCGGATCCGAGGCTGCAAGGGTGTTATGTGAAGGAGGAAATGGAACTGGCGCTCAAGTTAGGACTGATTTGCTCTCAGGCCAACCCTCAAGTGAGGCCTAGCATGGCACAAGTGACGCAGTTTTTCGGTAACAACGCCAGCCTCCGCGATGACGCTCTGCATTTTGTATTCTCACAGCATAACTCCACGGATTTGGATGAATCCCATCTTTTGTACACTAACTGTACATCCTTGGAAGGGATTATGTCATCTACTTCTTCCCTTCTTGCTCAAGTTTAAAGTTAAGATCGAGTAGCATGAATCGCAAAGCAAAATCAAGAATCATAGTATCATCTATTCCAAAATCGTAGGGTTGTCAGAATATATACTTAGATATGTTTTAGCCACGTCTGCTTTATTTAGTATATTATGCGTCTGCTTTAAGTGAAAGATGTACTATGTATTATCGGAAAACACTTCAAAGTATTTTTTTTTCTCTTCTCCATTTTGTGTTCCTACCCTGTTCTCGAAAAAATTTTCCTAGGCAGGAAACCTGCCAAACCATCTTCGGCAGGTCCGCCCAGATGCTGCCAACACATCCATCAGTACAGTGTAAACAGATGGGCACATATTTTTTAGTTTTGTTAACGAAGCGTCTCGTTTCGTCTCTGTTATGTTTAAACTCAACTGTTAACCTTAATTAGGGTTAAGAATTAGCTCTCCTCCCAAAAACCCCGAGCGAAAAATCCTTGTTTCTTCTCCCTTCATTGCCGAGTCATCCATCTCTGCCCGAACGCCGATTAGCCCCACTTCATTTGAAGGTGTGTGATTACCTTCTCTTCCCTCTTCCCTCGCATCTCCATCCACCACAAATCCATCGAATCGAATCACCCGAGCAGAAGCAGGAAGACATTCACCTGTGGCGGCAAGATTGGGCGGAGGCTGCACAAGGGTATCGGTCAATTGTACTTTGTTTTAGGGATTCACTTCATTTATTACTTGCTTTGACTCTAGAGCTATACTAACCTCACTAAATGATTTAATGGGGAAGATATATATGAAAGGATATATATAAATGATAATAACATGGTGAGATAAATGAATAAGAAGAAGATTATTTGTCTTTTTAGTTATGATGATGATTGAACCTTAGAATGACATTTATATTAGTGAAAAACCAATAAAAAGGGGATAATTGAACAAGCTGGATGAGGATGGTGATAATATCCAGTACAAGATTTTAGGTATACTAGATGGATGAGGATTGTAGTGCTGCTATAGGAATTATGCAGGAAAGCATAGGCCTACATAAGGCAGTAGTAGAAGACAGTAAGCGTGCAATAGATGAAACTAAAACTAAGGTCAAGAAAGCAAGTTAGAATTTGCTCCAATACCAAATTCAAACCCAGAGGAAAAAAAAGGGTTGTGTTGCACGAAACAAGAAAGATGCAAATATATATAACAAAAATGTACCCAATAAGAATAAACACCATAAGCCCACTAATAGAAGTAGTAATAGGATCGCTTCCTATATGGTATGGAACATAGATTACCAGTATTCATATGTCATTTCTCTCAAATGGGACATGAGCTTTTGATAAATGAGCTCTCAAACAAGGTGTAGAAGAGCATATGAAATTTTTCTATATTTCACCTCAATATTTTTATTATTTTTCTTCTAGGAAATTCATAGAAGCTGGTGAACATTTTCACAAGTTCAAGCAAGTTCTTGATAAGAAGACAACATTAATCCTTGTACCTGTCTTTTGTAAAAACCACTAGTTATTGATGGTTGTAAATGTGAAGGGGAGAAAAATACGAATATTTAATTCATTAGGCACATCAACAGCTCACAAAAAGCAGATTAACAATGTTGTAAGTCACTCATGTTTTATTTGTACATATTTAGTTTTTTAAATAATTGTGTAACTTCATTATGGTGTTTGCAGATATCGATCTTGCATCCGATTTTGAATACATAGATGACAATGAATATTACGCAATGGAAGGTAAATTATGAGGAGCGCCCAAAGCAATCTGGTAGTGTTGACTGTGCTATCTTTGTCATCAAATACATTGATTATATTTCCCAAAACAAAGATTTTGATTTTATGCAAGCTGATATGGCCAAATTCCGGGCTTTTATGAGCATTGAACTTTTTCATGAAAAATTGGAAGAACACTTGTACGAGAAATAAGTAAGTTGTGCATCTACTTGTGTGTATATCATTGAATTACACAATGCATACTTTCCAATATGGCATTTTACTATTATGACTAACCATTTGTAGATATCATGCTCCTTGGCCTCAGGACAAAAGCTGATTTCAATGTCCATGGTGGACCCAATGACTTTTGAGGATACTTTACTGAAGAAAATTCAGCACTTGTATTTCTTTTGGGAAGCTTCTGCAGTTGAAAGAAAGATATAATGCTCCATGGCCTCACAAGAATATCTGATTTCAATGTCCATGGTGTATGTACATTAAATATTTCCTGGGTATATGATAAAAAGGTCATCTGCATCTGCTAATGATAATAGAGCAGTTGCAAACCCTGTTTTGACTCATCTATTGTAGGGGGAGATAAAGTTTTGTGGTGTTATCTAACTTTTTTGTACAAACAATATCTGATTTCGATGGTGTGTGATGTAGGGACACCCCCAAGCAGATCAACAAGGATTAAAAAGGCTCCAATTCGGTATGGGATGAGTACTTGAGTCACTTGGATACTTTGGAACTTGTCCAACTTTTGTGAAACTTGTTAATTTCCTGCACTTCTTATTATTGTAATATTGTTACAAACTCTTTACTTTCAGCCTTTAATGTTTTGGTAGTTAGGAATCTAGCCTAGGATTTATTTTATGATGTCTTTGTTTTTATTTTTAGTGGTTATAATAGGATGTTCTAGCCTAGGCTTTATGCACACTTGTATTTCACATGCAAGCACCTTGTTCCTTCAACGAAATGTGACCTTGGCATGGGTCAGTCAAAATCAGTCAAGAGCAGCCCAACATACAAATCAAGTTCAGCTCAGCCCAAGGTTCAGCCCAAATACAAATCAAGTTCAGCTCAAGCCAAGGGGTATCTATCGCATCAGCAGCTTACCATTGCCCCAGCTACCCAATCATAACAACACAAAGTCAGCCACCTTTGCTAATACTACAATTCAACCAACGGCTACAAGATCTTCTCTTCAGCACGCGTAAAAGGAGTATCACATCCAGCCTCACATCCAGCCAGCATGCAGCAACCGATAGCCAATGAAAGCACAGCCAAAGAATGCCAAAGGTCACACAAATGTAATTGTTGAGGGAAAGGTTTTAAGCTTTGCACTTGCACACTTTGCACCCTTTAGTCGATTTCCTTTGAACTGAAAACTTGTGTTAGCGTTGTGGTGTGTTGAGGGTTGAGCTTGCTCCCCTAGAGTTGAGCTTGCTCCTCTGAATCGTCCCTCATCTTCCTCTTGCCTGTCGGTTCCATCAACACGTCAATCTCTTCTCGTGTCACTGTTCCATTACCGAGCCTCAACTTCCAGCAAGTCATCTTCGGATTTCCAGTTGGGCAACGTCGGGACGCAACCTTCACTCATTGAGGACCTTCTCTACCGGAAGTTCACTGCCTTGGAGAGGCTTGAAGGGGTTCGGCCCCCTTCCCTTAAGGGGGCCCTAGGTGCTTTCATTCCACTCATCTTTCACAAACTTGCATTTACCATTAGAATGTTTGAGCTTCATACCTAAGGGATCTAGGGCATATTTACGTTTTTCATCAGTGGTATCAGAGCATACCTTAGGTGCTCTTGGTGTTTAAATATTCTCTGCTGTTCACATTTTTTGTTTCGGACAATCTGAAGTTTTCTGAGGCTGAACCCATGCTGAAATTTCTGAAGTTTTGTGTTCTGTTGTTCTGTCCTCTGGTTTTCTCCTCTTCTAAATCTCAGTTGACCTCAGATTTCTAGACTTTTCTTCTATTGTTTCACTGCACATCTTGCTCATTAGTACATGCTGCTCTGGTTGCTGAGCACTTGTGTTGAACCTGTTTGTGGAAACTACTATTACTATAGCTTACCGGGCTCACTGATTTTTGCTATTGTTTGAGTTCTCTGTCCTCGACATTCAGGCTCCTCCCCAATAGGATATTCTGAATTTCTGGTAGCAAACTGAGTGTGGAGCATCTTAACAGTAGGTGTCCCCCACATCCTCAACGTGCTATAGATTGAACAAAACTTGAAATCTGTTTACCATTAGGAATACTGTTCCTTACCGGCGGTATTCTGGTCCTAAACTCCAGCTCTATTTTCAGCCCCGGTTTCTGATTAGCTATCTTTGAAAGCAAGTATTTAGTTGCTACTTATAACATTTGACTGATCTGGCATTTACCAAATCCTAATCTGCATATTGCTTAATAGTGCTTGCTAGTTGCTAAACTTGCTTATTATACTAATCTGCTGAACTCATACCTTTACTGTTTGCATAATCATCCTTGCTCTATTGTTGATTGTCTTTGCTTATGTATCCCTGTGCCTTATCCATCTTCACCATGGATGTTCGCACGAGGAACAACCAGCAGGCTGAAGAGGCCGAGTCTAGCCAAGACCCGATGAGTACCATCCTTACTATGCTTGCCCGCTTACAAAATTCCATGGATGAAATGAACCAACGGGTAGATAAGTTAGAAAAGGCTAAGGACAACACTCCCATGCAATCACTACACCCACCTGAACCATACATTGGGAAACTAAATCACTCTCAACCTTCAAACTTTGGGAGACCTCAAGAAAACCCATGGGGGGAGGGAACCAGCCGAGCCCATCAAGAGCCTAGGGAGAGTCCAAGACCCGAGCACATTCCTGATATTAGGGATGGTAACCCCAGACATCAATCATCACACCCAATGGCTGTTCCCTACGAGATCCACCTCATAGAACCAATGTCTATCATAGAGAAGAGGAGGATATGTATCGCAACCTTAGACTCTCCACCCCTATTTTTGAAGGTAGCCTAGATACTCAGACTTTTCTAGAATGGCAAACACAGGTTGAACACTATTTTATATGGAGTAGAATACCTGAGCATGGTAAAGTTCAATGTGTTAAGTTCTTGTTAAGAGGGTCTGCCCAAATGTACTGGAATAGCGTAGAACTTAAGTTAGCCAGAAGTGGAATCCCTCCCATCACCACGTGGGAGGAAATGAAATGGAAACTGAGGGAGAAGTATGTGTCCCCCAATTATAGGCAGAAGTTATATGACCAACTTACTAGACTCATCCAGGGGAATGACTCAATAGCTGAATATAACCGAATGTTTGAAGATCTCCTACTAGGTGTGAATTAAATGAGGAGCCTTGGTTGTCTTTGAACCGGTACAAGGGGGGATTAAGGGCTGACATCAAGAGAGCTTTTATCCATCACAGGTGTGAAACCTTAGCGGAAGCCTACCAATTAGCCATGGAAATTGAATATGATCTACAACAACTTAGAGTCCCTCTACCTAAGCTTAGTGCTCCAACCCTTACCTTCAAGCCCAATGTTCCTTCCAACAAGTCTGGTACCCCTACCGCCCCCCCTAAGGTGCCATCCCAGGACAGTAACCAAAAGGATATTAGATCCCCTGCTCAAACCACTAGGGTGACCTGCTTTAATTGCTCCCAACCCGGCCACATATCAAGGAATTGTCCCAAGAAAACCCTACTAATAGAAGAGGTAGAGGAGGAGGACCTAGCTGAGAAGGAGATTGAACAGGAATTACATCAACCCGAATACAATAGTGAGGAGGAACCCCCTCAATTGACCATGGTGGTGAGGTGTAACTATATCAAAAATCTGCCCACCGAGAATTGGAAGACGACGAGTTTATTTTATACCTACACCCAATGCAATGGCAAGGTCTGTAAGATTGTGGTGGATAGCGGGAGTAGCCTCAATGTGATCTCTATACAAGCTGTGACTAGATTTGGGTTGACTCAAGAAAAACACCCCAAGCCTCATAATATTTCATGGGTAGATCAGACTAGTATCCTGGTAGCTTTTAGATGCTTGGTGCCTCTCAAATTAGCCACCCACCAAAGGAATGTTTGGTGTGACATCACTGATATGGATGTGGTCGATGTGTTATTAGGGCGCCCATGGTTATATGATATGGATGTGACTCATTATGGTCGTAGCAATACCTATGAATTCATAGTTGACAAAAAGAAAATCACTCTTATACCTAGCCTACCTAAAGAGCTTAGATCATCACACAAGAAGGGAAAAGCAGTTGAGCTTAAGAAACCCATTACCTTGCTAAGGCCCTGATGGAGGCAAGAACCACAAGCCACGAAGATACAAGTGGAGCCTGAGGTTACCGTAGGCAAAGGCTTGGAGTTTCACAAATAAGCTAGCAAGCTCAATCAATAAAGCTAGCTCAATAATAGAAGGAATCACTTCAACCACTACCAAATCCAGCCATGCGCTTCAAACCCATCATTCAAGCACCTCATCCAACGATCATCCTCACGCCAACGTTCATCAAGGAATCATCAATTCTCCAACAACCTGCAAACAAGGCATGCGACTCCCAGCCAGCCAATTGGGGATTTGATGAAGAGCACGTCAACACAAATCTTCATCGCTGCAAAGAAGGAAGCCTCAACGTGCAGATCAAGCTAATCTTTTGCAAAGGAATCCTCAACGTCTCAATGCTGCCATTGAAGGAAACTGTAACGTTTGGCAGCAACGTATATCCAGCTTCACCCTATATGTATAAAATCTTGAACCTTGTAATCGGCAGATTGTTTGATGAAATTGAATGAAATAGTTTTCCTTCTTCCGATGGATTCGGATGTCTCCTCCCTCTTCTTCTTCTTCTCCTTCTAGGGTTGAACCCCTCCCTCTTCCTCTCTTCCCTAACCTCCTCTTCCCCCTCAAATTTTCTTTGCTCCGTTACAAACCTCGCCGGCAACTCCTTCCCAGATCTTCAAAAGTTTGCAACCACGCCGCCGACGATCCAGCCGTCGGATCTCTCCAAAACTTCAGCCACCACGTCTCCTTCCCGTTAATAACCTTCCGCCATCCGCCACAGCGATCGCCGGAATCGAAACACAAACGTGTTCCCCTGTTTTCGCCCAGTTTCTGCCCTACTCCCGCCTTTCACCGTCGTCCTCCTCCGACCGGCCACCGTCTGCCCCGAAACTCCGGCCACGTCATCCTCACAACCATACCAACCTCCAGTTGTAGCAGGTTTGACGTTCGTCCACCACCCGACGAACGGTGACCGCCCCTGCTCCTATCTCGCGCTTCCCCTGTTCCTCGTCAAATCCTCCATTTTTGGGAAATTCCTTGCTTCCGTTTCACCAACGCCTTTACGCATTCTCCAAAACTCCAGTCCTGCCTGCAATCTCTTGTTCGTCTTCCAAACCATCAGCAACACAGTCCACATCGCCTCCCTTCCGCCAATCGAAGAATGAAGTCAAGAAACCCAGATTCCTGGTTCCCCAACTCGTCAGCCACCTCTGGCAGCAGCATGATTCTGCTGCGTCGCTCCACCGCCACTCGTCCGTGCTCCGACGACATCAATGCCTCCTCATCCCCCTTCATCTCCAACACCTCGAACGAACATTCCATGCTCCGGCGTCATTGATCGGCGCAACTTCTCCTACCCTGTTCCAGATCTGCTTAAGTTTCCTGTTTTAGTGTTCCTATTTGCTAATCTGATTAAGCTCTTTCTTGCAGGTATTTTTAAGAATTTGGCACAATAAAATCTTGACATTCAGCATGGATTATGAAGCACACATCTCGTTCTACATCTCGGATTAGTTGGCTCCATGAAAGAATGAATGGTTCATCCTAGGAAGCATAGCAAAATTTGCATTCTGATAAAATTCTGAACTGTCTTAATTTCACGATCTCACTAGCTATTTTATCACTTATATCCTTATTGCAGTTCTTCGCTCAACAATTCTCATACAATTCAAAAGAACAAGTCTTGGTCTACAATTTGGTTTAACTGGTTTAAATATTCATTGAATGGATTCTTCTGCAATGCATAGCTACATTTCATAAATGATATTTTTCTGTAGCACCGAAATCTAATTGTTGTTTCTTGGCTGCCTTCTGAATTTTGATTTTTCTAAAATTTAAAAAATAAAAAATAAATAACTTTAGTTTTACATCAGTAGTTTTACTCCACGCTTCCCCCCTACATCAGTTTGGTATTAGAGCGAGGTTGTGGGCAACTCTTGTCTGCCAACACGATCCTTTGTTCTTTGCATAAAAAAAAAATTGTTAGTTCTTGTTTTCATGTTTTATTGCTTATTGCTTATGCATGTTTTGCTAATTACTTGCATTTAAAAAAAAATTCCTTCATGTTTCTTTATATTTAGTTTGCATGATAGTTAAGTATTTGCTATTTACTTGTGATTAAAAAAAAATTACATGCTTTCATGTTTAGTTGTTCTTATTATTTAGTTTGCATATTTTGTAAGAAAAAAAATAAAATAAAATAATAAGACAAAAAAAAAATCTTGCTTACACCCTAGTTGCACCCCAAACTTCTCATAACACATCATGGTGCGTCACGTTTATCGAAGAGACTTAATTGCTAAAAAAATAACTCATAATTGATTAGGGTTATAAGATAATCACTCATAGACCTAGTTGCTTCACAACTTACACCTTGTGCAATGGCCATCATAGTAAAACGGTTATTGATCATTTTGTGAAGTTTAATGTTATATCTATTGATGCCCTTGAAAGACTTGGCCTCACCATAGAAAAGCATGTTAATCCTTACATGATAAGTTGGGATGATTTGACTATATCTGTTGTTGACTTTCAATGCTTAGTTCCCATCATGTTAGATAATATGAAAATTAAAATTTGGTGTGATGTGATGAGTTTAGAGGGCTTTGATATCTTATTAGGGAAACAATTTATGCATGATTTTCAAGGATATTATTTTACAAAACCTTGGTGTTATAGTTTTATTTATAAAGGTTTGGAACACATAGTTTATCCTAAAGATGAAAAGCCAACACATATCTTTTATAAGGAGATACATGAACAGATTAAAGAGATGCAGCAAAAGTATAAGAGACTTAGAGAGCAATCCTTGCAAAATGAAAAAGAGAGTTCAACCCCTTTAGAGCTTAGTTAACAAACCTTGGAGCCTACTTTAGAACCTAATTCATGTCTTGATGAAACTAGTGAACTTGAAGAAGTAAGACATGAAGAACCAAACTTTCCAGTAGAACCAATACCTTCACCTTCAATTTTAGGGCCAAAACTCTTACCTTCAATTTTAGGGCCCATACCCACAGGTTCTCAACTTGACGTTAGCACTACCTCTAGCGAACCTAAAGATGACTTGCCTAAAAATCCAGTTGAACCCAAACCCATAGGTCTTCTTGAACCATGTATTGAACCTAAGTTAGAACATTTTGAGCTTTACCTGGATCCTAATCCTCAACCTTTAAGTCAACCCCTAGACTTAGAAAATCTCTTCTAGGACCCTATGATCCTTGAATCTTGTCTTTTAAGTCCTTCTACCCACACCCTTAAGCCTCCATTAGTATTAACAAAACATAATGAACTCAAACATGCTTTGCAGCCTGCTTTTATTGAAATTGAGTATATTGATTTCATCATTCCATGCTCTTTTCTAAGTCCTATGATTTTCTATGACAAACTTACTAATGAGTATGGCCGAGAAAGGGAATTCAATGCAGGTACCCTTGATATGCAGCTTGGACCGTGGACAAGGAACAACAAGACAGGATGTTGTGATGCTAACAACACTTGGAAGCTTCGGATCCTTGAGGAACATCTGACTCTCACCACTCCAGAACTTCTCCACCTATGCAAGAACAATTCTTCAGGGAAGAATTTTTTTCACCCGAGGAGAAATGATGGAGGCAGGAACCACAAGCCACAAAGATACAAGCGGAGCCTAAGGTTACCATAGGCAAAGGCTGAAAGGAAACCTAGGTAACATGCATTTCAAAAATTTTGCATAGGCGGAAAAACTAGGTTTCATGGATCGCTTGACTTGAAATATAATCAACCATGAAAGGATAAGTTGAAGCATTACCATGGCCATAGTTTGAGTGGCGGCTTGGAAGAAGAAAGGGGAAAGGCGCCTCTTCTCCAAAGGAATCACACACAAGATGTTGATGGCTTCTTCCTTGTGCTCTTTGTGCTAGCAAGGCACTAAGGAGTCCTTGATCGAAACTTGGAGAGGAGATGTGCTTTTTCTTTGTTGGCCGAAACCCACCTCTTTGTTGTTGCGTGAAGATGATCAAGCAACTCACACCACGAGGAGGCGAGAGAGCAAGCTTCGAAAACGTGAGAGCCAAAGATAGAAAGATTCGGTTACCACTTATAGTAAGAACCAAAAGTGTAACCCCCTCTCTTAACTCCCATGCGTTCACCTTAAGTGAACCAACCGAAACTTCCCTCTTTAATTGAACCATGCGCTCACACTAAGTGAACCGGTTCAATTTTATTTGGTTCAAGGACCAAATCAAACCAACCCTGGTTTTGATCTTATTGAACCAAGTGGCTCAAGATCCAACCACACATCTCTTGACGCTCTTGATCTCTTCGATCAAGCATCAATCCTCCCGATCGAAGCTTACCGATCATATGTCCTAATCAATCAAACATGATCAGACTAGATCTCACTTCCAATCAGAGTTTAAATTGCTTTAAACTGAACTAGAATAATTCCAGTCCACACGATCTAACATAAGTAAGCCATATCATCAAATTGTGCGACCCTAAGGGTTTCCTTCATTGTCGGTAACGATAACTTACGTTATCACGATCAGAGAGGGGTATCTAGCAACACATCACTGTCTCCCGATATGAAGGAAAGAGTCTTCCAAGACTACTCCCAAACCATAGCACAAGTGTGAATCCAATTCACTCAGTATACATGTTCCCTTTGCCACTGGATGTTCTCGTTGGACAAGCGTGTCAAGCCTGTAATTCCAACACGATGAGAATGGTTAGATCAGATGAACATAGTCATCTGGGTATGGCCATACACTTTCTCAACCATCTCATCCAGGGGGCCCCTTTAGAACATCACACTCCAACTAGGAGTGGCAATCCTATATCTATCACTAGTGTCCTAACATGACTCATGCCCACTATCCAAGATAATCCTTAACCATTATCTTTCAAATGATATTGAACTACCTCAAGACAATGCCAATCATCACTTAGAAACACAAGTGATCTCAAGTCAAAGGGAATATACCACTTGCTTGCTTATAAGGATTTATTCACATTGTGACAAACAATTGAATATCCTAAGTAGGGTCAGTCCAGTACATCCAATGCACCTATGTGTCTAAATCTTATTCCATGCTCGAAGCATCCTATAAGATTAGAACACATATTAGTCTCCATCATATCAAGGCTGTCTCATGTTCACCAAGATATCTCGACTAAGGACAACTCTGAATGTCAGCACAGCTGAACATCATTGAGACATTACTCAGAGGTATACATATAGCAGCAGATAATGCAACAATCTGAATAACAACAATTGCCTTTATAAACATACACTTAGTTTATACATGATACTGATAATAACCCAAGGCCTCAAACATTATCCTTAAGGTCATACCCCAACAATCTCCCACTTGCACTTAAACTAATGGTTGAGAAATCTCAAACCCATATTATTACAGTGCTTCTCATTCTTCTGCTGCGCCAGAGGCTTTGTAAGTGGGTCAGCTAGATTGTCATCTGTATGTACCTTGCAGATCTTGATCTCTCCTCGATCTATGATCTCACGGATCAAATGAAACCTTCTCTGTATGTGCTTGGACTTCTGGTGTGACCGTGGTTCCTTTGCTTGTGCAATCGCTCCAGTGCTATCACAAAAGATAACCAATGGGTCTGCACTTGAAGGAACAACACCAAGTTCTTGAACGAACTTACGAATCCATACTGCCTCCTTTGATGCTTCTGAGGCTGCAACATACTCGGCTTCTGTTGTGGAATCAGCAACAATTGATTGTTTGAAACTCTTCCACACCACTGCTCCTCCATTCAAGCTGAAAACATAGCTTGATTGCGATCGGAAATCGTCTTGGTCAGATTGGAATGAAGCGTCAGTATATCCTTCAATACTGAGTTCTTCCTGACCTCCATAAATCAAGAACATATCTTTGGTTCTCCGAAGATATTTCAAAATATTCTTGACTGCAATCCAGTGTGCCTTCCCTGGATTACTTTGGAACCGACTGGTCACGCTTAACCCGTAAGCGACGTCTGGGCGAGTACACAACATCGCATACATGATGGACCCAATAGCCGAAGCATAAGGCGTATTGTCCATCTCATCTTTCTCAGACTGTGTTTGAGGACACTGGCTCTTTGAAAGATTCAGACCATGTCTGACTGGAAGATATCCTCTTTTAGAATTTTCTAAATGGAATCTCTCTAGGACCTTATCGATGTAAGTACTCTGGCACAGCCCGAGAAGCCTATTAGATCTATCTCTATAGATCTCCACACCTAATACATAGGCTGCTTCTCCTAAATCTTTCATCTGGAAACATTTTCTTAACCATGCCTTAACTGCATGTAGTTCAGGAATATCGTTTCCAATGATTAAAATATCATCGACGTAGAGGACTAGGAAAGTAATTACGCTCCCACTAAACCTCTTATATACACACGGGTCATCTTCATTTTTGATGAAACCAAATTCACAAACTGGTTCATCAAAACGAATATTCCAGCTTCTCGATGCTTGTTTTAGTCCATAAATGGACTTCTTTAATTTGCATATCTTATGACGTTCTGATGGATTTGTGAAACCTTCAGGCTGTGTCATATACACATCCTCTTCCAGTTTTCCATTAAGGAAAGCGGTCTTCACATCCATTTGCCAGATCTCATAATCATAATATGCTGCTATCGCGAGAATAATTCGAATGGACTTGAACATGGCCACAGGAAGAAAGTTTCATCATAATCTATCTCGTAGATTTGTTTAAAACCTTTCGCAACTAGCCTGCCCTTATAGGTAACCACGTTACCATCCATGTCTTTCTTCTTTTTGAAGATCCACTTACAGCCTATAGGGATTACTCCCGGAGGCAGATCAACCAAATCCTAGACTTGGTTGTCTGACATGGAGTCCATCTCGGCTCGCATAGCTTCAAGCCATCTTGCTGATTCCGGTCCACTGACCGCATCCGCATAAGTGAGGGATTCATCATTAATGATGTAGACTACGTCATAGCGCTCAGGCTGACGATGGATCCTTCCCGATCTACGCGGTTCCCGTGATATCTGAGCCTCAGGTTGAACATTAACCTGATCTATTTGCTCAGGCTCATCCAACTGAGTTTGACTACTTTGTCCCTCTTCTGGAATTTCATCCAGCTTTATTTCTCTCCCACTGGCCTCTTGCAGAAGAAATTCCTTCTCAAGAAAAATAGCCGTTCGAGCAACAAATACTTTGTTCTCTTTGGGATCATAGAAATAATAACCCTTAGTTTCTTTAGGGTAACCGACAAAGATACATTTATCTGATCTGCTCTCTAGTTTCCCAGAGACGAGCTTTTTGACATAAGCCTCGCAACCCCAGATTTTGATAAATGTCAAGCTCGGCTGTTTCCCATACCATAACTCATATGGTGACTTTGAAACGGCCTTGGATGGCACTCGGTTTAGCACCTTTGTAGCTGTTTCCAGTGCAAATCCCCAAAAGGAGTAAGGTAGAGTAGCCTGACTCATCATAGAACGAACCATGTCCAATAAGGTTCTATTTCTCCTTTCGGACACACCATTCCATTGCGGTGTTCCTGGTGGAGTGAGCTGTGAGATAATCTCACACTCCTTCAGATAGTCAGTAAACTCACGACTCAAGTATTCTCCACCTCGATCTGAACGAAGTGCCTTGATATTTTGGCCTAACTGATTCTGTACTTCATTTTTGAATTCTTTGAACTTGTCAAAAGATTCACTCTTATGTCTCATTAGATAGACATAACCATACCTACTGAAATCATCAGTAAAAGTAATGAAGTATGAATAGCCACCTCTGGCATGTTTACTAAACGGCCCACACACATCACTGTGAATTAGGTCAAGTAAACTTGAAGCCCTTTCACCTTTATTAGTAAAAGGATTCTTCGTCATTTTACCCATCAAACAAGCTTTGTATGTATCAAATTCCTCATAGGAGAATGATCCCAGCAGTCCATAGTCATGCAACCGCTTAATGCGCTTCTTGTTAATATGGCCTAAACGACTATGCCATAACAAGGTGCTATCATCAGCATACTTGGCTTTCTTATTATCAATTTGTTGTACAGAACATTCCATGTCCAACATGTATAACCCATTGTTAATCGACCCAGTTGCATAAACAATACTATCATATGAAATGCAACACTGTGAAGTTTTGCATTCAAAAGAAAAACCTTTCCTGACAAGAGCAGGAATAGAGATAATATTCTTTGTTATGCTTGGTACAAAATAACAATTGTCAAGTTCTAATACAAAACCAGATGGTAAAGAGATGTTATATTCTCCTACAGCAACAGCAGCAACCCGTGCCCCGTTTCCAACTCGTAGGTCCACCTCATGCTGTCCCACCTGTCTTCTTCTCTTGAGTTCCTGCACATTTGAACAAATGTGAACTCCACATGCAGTGTCCAACACCCATGAAATAGAAGAAGCTACCATGACTTCAGTCACGTAAATACCTGAGCCAGAAGTGAAAGGCTTGCTTCCCTTCTTCTCTCCTTGGAGCGCTCTACAGTCCTTCTTCCAGTGACCCAGCTGGCCACAATGGAAACATCTGTTGTCCTTTGACCGCTTCACCTTTTGTTTCAAAGCCTTGTTATAGCTCTTGATAGGGGTTTTGCCCTTCTTCCCCTTCTTCTTATTCCTTGAAGGAATCATTAAGACAGAGGATGAAGGCTTTCCCTTCTCAAGAGTCTGCTCTGTGGTACAGAGCATGTTCAGTAACTCTGCCGGAGTACAGTCGATTTTGTTCATATTTAAAATTAATGATGAACGGATCGAAAGAAGCCGGGAGAGACTGCAGGATAATATCCACAACAAGTTCTTGATTGATGGTATGTCCCAGTTTCTCTAGAGCTTCTTTGTACCCAATCATCTTGAGTACGTGAGCTCCTACTGGACTTCCTTCAGTCAGTTTGCTATGAAAGAAAAGTTTTGTCAAGTTATAGCGTTCCGTCCTTGCCTGTGCAGCATACAGCATTTTGAGATTTGCTATAATATCAATAGCTGACAAATCCTCATGCTGACGCTGGAGCTTGGGCGTCATTGACGCAAGCATAAGGCAAGCGACATCAGTACTATCACTGACGTGCTTCTCATAAGCATCCCGAACCGCCCTTGCGGCGTTCGCAGTGGGTTGAGCCGGTATAGCCGACTCAAGGACATACAGCTTCCTCTCAGCTTTAAGTACAATCTTAAGCTGTCTGTACCAGTCTGAGAAGTTTGGCCCAGCAAACTTCTCCCTTTCCAATATGGATCGCAAATTGAGCCCTGTGGTGTTCGTTGCTGCAGGAATCTACAACATAGCAAGAACAACAAGGTCAGTATCCATGTTAGAATCATTCCAGGACTTAAGAGTGATTCTTTTCTCACTATTTTATCTGACTAAAAAATCCAATAAAACAGCCCGAAAGAGTGAAACTCTTTTAGTGAGATGGGATCCAGATTTCATACTTGATCTCCGCGTCCCGCTCAGGCGAGATAAGATACACAGAGAGTTCAAGCACTAGTCATGCTGAGGCTATCCATGCCAATCGCCAACCCGTGCGATTCCCCTTCATCTAGGCAATCCAGAAGACTGTGCCAACTGAGTTGGTACAACACGGTCTCTGATTCCTTAGATGGCTGCCTCCATATAGCTATCATATGCTCAGTATGTAGCCTATATGGTCAAGCTGACCTGACCTAGTTCCTGGACCACCACGTGCAATGCTGAGCAGCGAGAAGCGATAAATCCCTTCTCTGTAGCATGTAGGTGTAATCACGCACCGTCTGAAGATAGCTGGGCGTGCCCACTGAGTGGGTACAACACGGCCCCAACGATAGTCAGAACAGTGAGGTTTCGCGTCAGAAGGCAATCGAGCTTGATATTAACGTTGGATTTTATCGGTCTTTTATCTTCTTACTATCATGAAAATTCTATAGTGATAGCAGAAGAATAAAACATGCTTGTGCTAATATTACTTAAAGCAGTAAATGAAAGCACCATTATCTTATGTGGTAAACGCCCATAAAAGCCTAAGTAAAACCCTAGTTTCACAAAAGTCTTCACTTGAGCTCTTTATGGGACTCTTGTATTTCATCTGGCCCAGCTCGGGCCCAAATGCCCTCCAGGCAGTATGCGCCTACTCTAGAGTCGAACTCTAGACCTCCCACCTGGTGAAGCCACTGACTGCAAGCGCCTCTGCCATGTGTGCTCATGTGCTCATGTCTGATCAAATTACATTTTAATCTATCTAGACATGGTTTGACACGCAGGTCAATTATACATTTTGATAAATTAAAGTGTGATTCGCAGATCACAACAAAATTTATATTTAATTCCAGGCACGCAGGCCCCAGCACAGCACACAAAATAAGGGCAGCCCACATAAGATTAAATAAACACCCATTCAACATGTTAAACATGCATACATGTGATCCAAATAGAAATAAAATTTTGAAAGAAAAAACCCATGGCATCATTTTATTTCCTTATATGCCCTACTACCTTACAACGGTCCATTAACAGGTATCCACTCGTTAGGCCAAGTCAGACCCACTGCCCTTGCATGCAGCCAGTCATAACTGACTTGCGTCGGCCACATGGTCAACTATGCATGCCTTAAGGGCTGAACGTCTCACATGATTTCTGGCAAGCGGGTGTGACCCCGAGCCTTAATCATGATCATTCACTAGGCGCCTCAATCAGACATCGCTACACGCCCTTCTGCAGTCGGCCTATAGCCACCTGTATTGCTTGCGCACAGGTGCTATTCGGCCGACCCATCTAGGCTGTCAGATGGTCTGATTAGGCTATTGGGTCCAGACTTGACTGACGACTTCAACATTGTTAACCCGTCTAAGAATTTGAAGTAGGCGGTTAGATAGATCTAGGTGAATGTCGCGCAGGATGATAAGTTTTGATTGAAAACTTCTATGACAAGCGCAAACAAACATCACATGCGCAAGCTTGAATGAAAAATACATGTCGATCTTACAAATGGTATGAACACATGGCATGTATTTTCGCATGATAACTAAAGCATGCGCATCTAGTAGATCTACCAAATAGCATAAAATAACATGGATCACAAGATGGCAATCATATGTATCAAGTCAAAAACCTTGCTCTGATACCACTGAAAGGAAACCTAGGTAACATGCATTTCGAAAATTTTGCATAGGCGGAAAAACTAGGTTTCATGGATCGTTTGACTTGAAATATAATCAACCATGAAAGGATAAGTTGAAGCATTACCATGGCCATAGTTTGAGTGGCGGCTTGGAAGAAGAAAGGGGAAAGGCGCCTCTTCTCCAAAGGAATCACACACAAGATGTTGATGGCTTCTTCCTTGTGCTCTTTGTGCTAGCAAGGCACTAAGGAGTCCTTGATCGAAACTTGGAGAGGAGATGTGCTTTTTCTTTGTTGGCCGAAACCCACCTCTTTGTTGTTGCGTGAAGATGATCAAGCAACTCACACCACGAGGAGGCAAGAGAGCAAGCTTCGAAAACGTGAGAGCCAAAGATAGAAAGATTCGGTTACCACTTATAGTAAGAACCAAAAGTGTAACCCCCTCTCTTAACTCCCATGCGTTCACCTTAAGTGAACCAACCGAAACTTCCCTCTTTAATTGAACCATGCGCTCACACTAAGTGAACCGGTTCAATTTTATTTGGTTCAAGGACCAAATCAAACCAACCCTGGTTTTGATCTTATTGAACCAAGTGGCTCAAGATCCAACCACACATCTCTTGACGCTCTTGATCTCTTCGATCAAGCATCAATCCTCCCGATCGAAGCTTACCGATCATATGTCCTAATCAATCAAACATGATCAGACTAGATCTCACTTCCAATCAGAGTTTAAATTGCTTTAAACTAAACTAGAATAATTCCAGTCCACACGATCTGACATAAGTAAGCCATATCATCAAATTGTGCGACCCTAAGGGTTTCCTTCATTGTCGGTAATGATAACTTACGTTATCACGATCAGAGAGGGGTATCTAGCAACACATCACTGTCTCCCGATATGAAGGAAAGAGTCTTCCAAGACTACTCCCAAACCATAGCACAAGTGTGAATCCAATTCACTCAGTATACATGTTCCCTTTGCCACTGGATGTTCTCGTTGGACAAGCGTGTCAAGCCTGTAATTCCAACACGATGAGAATGGTTAGATCAGATGAACATAGTCATCTGGGTATGGCCATACACTTTCTCAACCATCTCATCCAGGGGGCCCCTTTAGAACATCACACTCCAACTAGGAGTGGCAATCCTATATCTATCACTAGTGTCCTAACATGACTCATGCCCACTATCCAAGATAATCCTTAACCATTATCTTTCAAATGATATTGAACTACCTCAAGACAATGCCAATCATCACTTAGAAACACAAGTGATCTCAAGTCAAAGGGAATATACCACTTGCTTGCTTATAAGGATTTATTCACATTGTGACAAACAATTGAATATCCTAAGTAGGGTCAGTCCAGTACATCCAATGCACCTATGTGTCTAAATCTTATTCCATGCTCGAAGCATCCTATAAGATTAGAACACATATTAGTCTCCATCATATCAAGGCTGTCTCATGTTCACCAAGATATCTCGACTAAGGACAACTCTGAATGTCAGCACAGCTGAACATCATTGAGACATTACTCAGAGGTATACATATAGCAGCAGATAATGCAACAATCTGAATAACAACAATTGCCTTTATAAACATACACTTAGTTTATACATGATACTGATAATAACCCAAGGCCTCAAACATTAGCCTTAAGGGCATACCCCAACAAAGGCTTGGAGTTTCACGAATAAGCTAGCAAACTCAATCAATAAAGCTAGCTCAATAATAGAAGGTATCACTTCAACCACAACCAAATCCAGCCATGCGCTTCAAACCCATCATTCAAGCACCTCATCCAACGATCATCCTCACGCGTTGAACGTTCATCAAGGAATCATCAATTCTCCAACAACCTGCAAACAAGGCATGCGACTCCCAGCCAGCCAATTGGGGATTTGATGAAGCGCACGTCAACACAAATCTTCATCGCTGCAAAGAAGGAAGCCTCAATGTGCTGATCAAGCTAATCTTCTGTAAAGGAATCCTCAACGTCTCTATGCTGCCATGGAAGGAAACTGTAACGTTCGGCAGCAACGTATATCCAACATCACCCTATATGTATCAAAGCTTGAACCTTGTAATCGACAGATTGTTTGATGAAATTGAATGAAATAGTTTTCCTTCTTCCGATGGATTCGGATGTCTCCTCCCTCTTCTTCTTCTTCTCCTTCTAGGGTTGAACCCCTCCCTCTTCCTCTCTTCCCTAACCTCCTCTTCCCCCTCAAATTTTCTCTGCTTCATTACAAACCTCGCCGGTAACTGTTAGGGAATGCCAGGTGTAATTTAAAATTTTTGCAGTCCCAGGACGCAGCGGAAGAAGCATTACACCCGAAACACATTCCTGTCCCAAGGATCCATGCGAGGGAGAGAACACAAGGATGTGTTAGGGTTAGTACCTTTATTGCTTGTTAGGATGAAGGTGCCAAGTTGAAGACGCCCAAGCGTTCATCCTCTACAAGTATCCACGCGTCGACTCCTTGATCGTTGCTCCCTTCCACGCTTGGTGCTAGCCTCGGGAAGAGAATCAAGCCTTATCACTCTCTTCAAAACTTGCGCCACCTCCAAGGTAGAAGCGCCAAGAAGAGATGAGGAGGAAGATGATGCGCCAAGTACTTCCTTCTTCTTCTTTGTTTGCGCCACCTCCATGGTGCGCCTATGGCAAAGGGACGATGAGGGCTTGTGGCAATAAGACGCCACCAAGCTCAAAGAATCCTTGTGCCAAGAAGATGAGAAGAAGAACAAGAAGAACTTGCTTGCGCCTTTGATGGAAGAAGGAGAGCTCCAAGCCCTCAAGTTGTCGCCACCTTAAACTTCCAATTCTCTCCAAGAGATGTCGCCACCAAGCCCTTCTCCAAGTTGCACCAAGAGGAGAAGAAGGAGAAGAAGGCTTGCGGCTACAAAGAAGAGGAAGGTTGCGCCACCTTGATGTTGTCGCCCTTTGCCCTAGCTCACACCTCTCTATGTTTGTTCACACCTCCAAGGAATCGAACCAACAACTAACAAGAGAGGGCGGCAAGGGTCCTATTAATAGGACAAGGGGCGGCTAGGGCAATGACTAGGATCATGCCAAGTGGGCGGCTAGGATGAGAGGGGTTTGTGGTAAGGAAAGTCTCCAAGACTTTGCCATAAACCTTATTCAACCTATCCTTATTTGCCCAATAGCCATATCAGCCCAAGACATGCCTTAGAGGCATTCTTTCCATCCAAGGAGAAGGGCTAGGCGCAACATGCAAGAGGTATTTGGCTAGGGTAAGGGTTTGAGTGCATGTAGGGTTTATGAGATAAGGAAAGTCTCCAAGACTTTACCATAAACATCTCCCTACTTCTCATATGCGCTCAAGCTCTTTCCAAAAGAGTCCTCAAGCCATATCAGCCCCAATACTTACCATAGAGACAAGATACCATGAATGGATGAAGGGGGAGGCGCCACTTCCTTCCAAAGGAAGCAACTTATGCCACCCACACCCCATTATGCCCCTAGGCGCCAATGGGGTTGGGTTTCTCCCCATTATACCCTTTTAAGCCAATTCCCTCTTAATGACAACTTATTATTGGGCCTCATTGGATAATGAGCTAGCCCAAACTTCATGGCATGGGTTGATTAAGCCATTGGATCCAATCCAATGCAACCCTAATCCAAATGTGACCAATTAAGGTCAATTTTGGGTCAACCTGCCAAAAATGAAGTTTGGCTCCAATAACTTTCTTCCAACTCATCAGGCCCATTGGCGCTGATGAAATCTTCCAAATGGATCCAAGTTATCCAATAACTTGATCCAAAGGCTTCTGATTAAAGCAACGTCAAGAGTCTATTGCGTGTGACCCCGTAGGATCCATATGACGATGGCAATGATGTAAACATCATAAGTAGTGAGGGGTATCTAGCAACACATCACTACTACCCATGTCATAGGACTTAAGTCATTATGGCAACAACTCCTAACGAGCAACGAGGATTCCCATTGCATTATAGATCCCTTTGCCTAAGCTGATATCCTGCCATTGGAATAGTCTCAAGTTTATTATCCAATGCATTGGTCATGACTTAACTAGTGTGGCCACACATTCCTGTCATGCACCAATAAGGTGGGGCGCCCCGAGGTGGATATCATGCTTCCAATATGGAAGGGGCAAATCCTACTATTAGTCATCCATGCCTCTACATGATTTATGACATGCCCAATGACAGTCGTTTTGATCTCCCAATTACGGAGAGACGTAAGACTGTATTAAAGCATACCCATCATCAAATCTAGACATGAATACCTCAAGTCTAAGGATCAATGCAAACCTCTTGCATGTGAGATTGACTTGTTGACTAGACAAATCAATCCTCACGATGGATCACTCCAGTGCATCCAATGCACCTGTATGTCTGCGTTACTGTGCCCCGCACCTAACCAGCCCATACACCAGTCTCACATGTACCAAAGCTGTCCCATATCTGCTAAGGTACCTTGACTGGGGATAGCTTGTGAGAATGGATCCAATCCAAACTCCTGGGACATTATATATGCAACTCAATACATCTACGCAGGTAGAGAAGTCTGCATAATAACGACCATGCCTTTAATAATTCTATCAAAGTACTTTCATAACAATGCCTGACCATGTCCATACATTGGTCTGCAGGGCATATACACCAATAATCTCCCACTTGCACTAAGACCAAGGGCAACTGATGTTTAATCAGTTCCTATGTCTCTGGTATGACTTATTTAGCTTCCGCTGCGCCAGAGGCTACGTCAGTGGGTTTATCCATGATCTCCAAGATCAGATGATATTGCTGCAGTACATACTTGAGTGCTAAGTTCCTTTACACATGCTTACGGCCCCAGTAAGAACTATACTGGACCATCAAGCATCAGGGACTAAATCAAGTTCAAATGAATGAAGCTGCTTCCTTGGCTGCCACAAGAAGCTGCAATGTACTCAGCCTTATTGTAGAATTTGCCACTGCAGTTTGCATAAAGCTCTTTCAGCCAACAACACCACATCAAGGCAAAAAGCAAATCCTGACTGTGATCGATAGTCATTAGACCGGAACGAAGTGTCAGTGTACCCAGTACACAAAGTTCTTCCTGTCTATCACAGACTAAAATTCAATCCTTTATACTTCCCAAGTACGAAGGATTGCTTTCACAGCTATCCAGTGTTTGAACACTAGGATCTGATTGAAACTTACTGGCCATGCTCCAAGCATTCGCCACACATAGTCTTGTGCTAGATGCACAAAACATGATCTATCCTATACCCAATGTATTAGGACTATAGAATCATGTTGTCTCTCTCCTGCTGTGTCAAAAGACATTGCATCATGCAGAGAATCAGACCATGTCTCTCTGGAAGGTATCATCCTTTGGAATGATCCAACATGAACCTCTCCAGAATCTCTTGGATGAACGTAGATTGACTAAAGGGCAATGACTTTCTTGGATCCCAGTTGATCCACATGCCTAGGATGTAGGCTGCATTCCCTAGGTCATTCTTCTCGAAATACATTCCAAGCCTGTACTTCACCGCGTGAAGAGCTGGGATGTCATTTCAAGTGAGGAGAATATCGTCAATCAATTAGAACAAGAAACATTATGATGCTCCCACTGATCTTCTTGTAAACACAGGATACTTGTATAATACCATACATATCTTTATGGCGACTGTATGAAAATATTTTGGCTATTTCCATCTAGACATCCTCTTCCAGACGTCCATTAAGAAAAGCAATTTTCATAACAACACGCTATAACAGAACATGCAATTAAGACAAGTAGATACCTAATGGACTCAAACAAAGCTATCGGTGAAAAATTTCATCAATATCCACCCAGTGGACTTATCCGAAATTTCATTCACTAGCTTGTCATCATAGGTAACAATGTTACCTTTCATGTCTATCTTCCAAGAAGATCCACATACAGCCTCTGGGTGTTACCCCTTTGGCGGCTCAATCAAGTCCCACACTTGATTAGCAGACATGGAGTCCATTATGGTTCTTATGGCGCTCAGCCATTTCTTGGAATCTGGTCCACTGACCGCTTCCATTTCCTCATAAGTCTTTAGGTTCATCCTAGATGAAAAATTCGTCATGCCCACAACCTGTGAGAGTATTTCGAATCCATTCAGACTCATGTGATTCCTGTGTTTCTTGAACCTCAGGTTGACCTTCAACCTGCATGTGTGATTCTACTCTCCATTTGTGTCTAACTGTATTGTGGTTGATTTTTGGACCTTGTCCTAATCAAATCTACTCCCACTAGCTTCTTTCAAAAGGACATCTCCTCAAGAAGGACAGCAGTTTGAGCAACAAATATTTTTGTTCTCATCGGGATAGAAGTAGCACTCTTAGTGCCCCACAAACACACACTATGGAGTGTCAGAATAGTTGCTTGCATGGCCTCTAAAGGAAGTAAATTTGCATGACTATTCAAAGGTGGAACCACTTCCAATGTGTTCCCTTTTCTTTCTTTGAATTTCACCACACAGTTGTGGTGTTCCAAGTAAGCTGTGAGACAACCCCACACTCCTCAAGATAGTCATCAAATTCTTTACTTCCTACTTTGATCCAATCAAAGGGTTTTAATAGATTCTCCAATTCGATTCTGTACTTCATTTCTTAACTTCTTGGATTTCTCCAAAGTTGCGTGTTGGATATGTCATATCCCAACTTAATGAAGTATACCACTTAGTGCTTGTCTCCATGGGTCTACACACATTCCTGTGCACTAGATCCAACAGGCAACTAACCTCTCTCTTCTTCCTAAATGAAGGTAGCATCTGTCATCTTCTCCATTAGACAAGGCTCACATATATCATAACCCTTAAAGGATAATGATCCCAATAGTCCATGGACTTTTGGATGTGGCTTTTGTCTTATGGCCCAAGAGACAATGCAAAGAGATGGTATTGATTGAATCATTGGATTTGATCTATTCAGTGTTACACATAGAACTACAAGCTATTATCAATTGTACTACTACTATAGAACATTCCAGATTTAAAGAAATACCAATTTATTTCAAACTGAAAATCCATTCAAAATAATGGACATAATGTTCTAATACAAAAGCTAGTACATAATAGCAAAGTTCTAGATAAAGTCTCCAAGGCAGTGAGATGACATCAACAGCAGCATCCAATGCTCCGTCCCTGACTCGAAAGTCGATCCCACCAAGCCTTATTGTCCTACTTCTTTTGAGCTCCTGCATATGAAAAACATATGTAAGCTCCTCATGCGGTACCCAGTACCCATGAATAAGAAGTAGACATAAAGACCTCAGTAACACAATACCTGAAGCAGATGGATAACATCCCTTCTTTTGTGCCATGCTCTTCCTGGGCCTTAATCCATCCTGAAATTTCCATGCATTCCCAGTCTTCCGAAGTTTTAGCTTCGAAGATACGGAACCATAGTCATTCTTGGATTCAAGTAAACACCCAGAAGATCCAACAACACTCTCTTGATTACTATTTGAAGTGCCCGGTGTGAAGAGACGTCGAAGATGTATGATCATATCATAAATCCCCATCTCATCACACTCAACCTGGACCTCAGGGGTCAAGCACCTCAAAATAAGAGCAGTGTAATGTTCACTATCCACACAATGTTCAAGATAGACATTCCACTCCCATTCTGTACAAAAATATATACAGGGCTGGGTTGGAGGTCTTTCAAGAAGATAGACCATATTCTCATGTTCTAGAAGTTTGGACAAAAGTCTGAACCATCTTGTCCAATTTGTTCCATCCAGTTTATTTTTAAGAAGTTTCAATCTAGGTTCAGGAGATGGAATCATCTACAATAAGCAAATCAGAAAAATAAGTACTATGATAAAGCATTTAACAAGGACTTTAAATTAAATGCTATACTCCCACTATTTCCTTAACGAGTTGATAACTCTCAAAAATCAACTTGGAAATACATGAGTAGGATCCTAATTTCACACGAGGTCTCCGCGACTCACGAGGGTGAGTTGAGATGCACAGAGAGTCTCATGCTTCCTTAGGTAGGCATGCCAGCCAATTGTGCCGCGCACAATTCCTCTTAGTTAAGACAGACTAGGCGCCCTGTGTCCAGCGAGGGTTGGATACAACACAGAACCCTATCCTCTCAACAGCTGCCTCTAGTGATTCATTATGTCAGTGACATATGAAAAACTAGTCAAGTCTGGTCCTAACCGTTATGCCCAGGGCCAACGAATTTCCTTGCGAAGGCACGCCCAGGTTAAAACTGGACTGGGGAAATCATTGTCACCGCACACCTTCTAAAGATAAGTGGGTGTGTCCCACGAGGGTGGGAAACAGTTCACAACACCACCGATCGATAGTTTGATGAGGGCTACGCGTTAGAAGGCTATTGACTTGATATTTCAATGAGAGTTTTTGCATGTTGATTTTATTCTTTTCTAGCATGCAGTTTTCCTATGGTTATGGCAGCAAAGGAAAAAACATCACAGGCATGCTATGGACAGAATAATAAACCATCACAGACATGCTAGTTTGGTCGATATGGTCATAGCCCTTTTCATACACATAACTTGTCACGAGCCATGTGACATGCTATCGTGCATCCAAGGGTTGCGAGTCCCTTTAGCAGATCAGCCCATGCCAGAAACCGAAAGCAAGCATCCCTTCCTCCAACCGCAAATCCATCACCACGCTTCTAAAGCTGGCGCCACTCTGATTTCGATTGAAGAAGGCTCCTTGTTGTCAGGATGAAGCCCTAACCTATCTTATAATTCTACATCTATTCTTAGGAAAGATGAAAATTTTACATCAAGAAGGGGGAGAACCACACGCAGGTGGTAGAAAGATTTTACAAACATTCATCACAGGTGGAAACATGCTTCCACATCACAACACAGGAGGGCACTCGCTATGACCATATCAACCCATGGAAGAGACAAGTGGCGCATATATAAAATTTGAAAAACCGGAATAATCAAATTTTATCCCCTTATGCGCCAATTCCATCCAAAGCATTCTCTCAATCAAATTTATGCTAAAATTGGGATCAAGTTTCATGATGATTTCATGGACCCTATCGGCTGGCAATTTTGTCAGATCAAGAGACCCGGCCAGTCCGAAGACACAATGCCCGTCCTACTTGACAAAACTACGTGCGCCTTTAGTCTTAAATCCATCATAAACACAATCCAAATTTTGACCATAAAAATGATAAAAGAAGTTTGGATGAAAGCGCCTTCTAGGTGAAACGCGCATGGATGAAAGAAAAATTTTCCAAAAATTTTTCACACAAGCAAACGTACACCTTGTGTTTCTCGCAAGAAGCTCTGATACCACACGCAGGGAATGCCGGGTGTAATTTAAAATTTTTGCAGTCCCAGGACGCAGCGGAAGAAGCATTACACCCGAAACACATTCCAGTCCCAAGGATCCATGCGAGGGAGAGAACACAAGGATGTGTTAGGGTTAGTACCTTTATTGCTTGTTAGGATGAAGGTGCCAAGTTGAAGACGCCCAAGCGTTCGTCCTCTACAAGTATCCACGCGTCGACTCCTTGATCGTTGCTCCCTTCCACGCTTGGTGCTAGCCTCGGGAAGAGAATCAAGCCTTATCACTCTCTTCAAAACTTGCGCCACCTCCAAGGTAGAAGCGCCAAGAAGAGATGAGGAGGAAGATGATGCGCCAAGTACTTCCTTCTTCTTCTTTGCTTGCACCACCTCCAAGGTGCGCCTATGGCAAAGGGACGATGAGGGCTTGTGGCAATAAGACGCCACCAAGCTCAAAGAATCCTTGTGCCAAGAAGATGAGAAGAAGAACAAGAAGAACTTGCTTGCGCCTTTGATGGAAGAAGGAGAGCTCCAAGCCCTCAAGTTGTCGCCACCTTAAACTTCCAATTCTCTCCAAGAGATGTCGCCACCAAGCCCTTCTCCAAGTTGCGCCAAGAGGAGAAGAAGGAGAAGAAGGCTTGCGGCTACAAAGAGGAGGAAGGTTGCGCCACCTTGATGTTGTCGCCCTTTGCCCTAGCTCACACCTCTCTATGTTTGTTCACACCTCCAAGGAATCGAACCAACAACTAACAAGAGAGGGCGGCAAGGGTCCTATTAATAGGACAAGGGGCGGCTAGGGCAATGACTAGGATCATGCCAAGTGGGCGGCTAGGATGAGAGGGGTTTGTGGTAAGGAAAGTCTCCAAGACTTTGCCATAAACCTTATTCAACCTATCCTTATTTGCCCAATAGCCATATCAGCCCAAGACATGCCTTAGAGGCATTCTTTCCATCCAAGGAGAAGGGCTAGGCGCAACATGCAAGAGGTATTTGGCTAGGGTAAGGGTTTGAGTGCATGTAGGGTTTATGAGATAAGGAAAGTCTCCAAGACTTTACCATAAACATCTCCCTACTTCTCATATGCGCTCAAGCTCTTTCCAAAAGAGTCCTCAAGCCATATCAGCCCCAATACTTACCATAGAGACAAGATACCATGAATGGATGAAGGGGGAGGCGCCACTTCCTTCCAAAGGAAGCAACTTATGCCACCCACACCCCATTATGCCCCTAGGCGCCAATGGGGTTGGGTTTCTCCCCATTATACCCTTTTAAGCCAATTCCCTCTTAATGACAACTTATTATTGGGCCTCATTGGATAATGAGCTAGCCCAAACTTCATGGCATGGGTTGATTAAGCCATTGGATCCAATCCAATGCAACCCTAATCCAAATGTGACCAATTAAGGTCAATTTTGGGTCAACCTGCCAAAAATGAAGTTTGGCTCCAATAACTTTCTTCCAACTCATCAGGCCCATTGGCGCTGATGAAATCTTCCAAATGGATCCAAGTTATCCAATAACTTGATCCAAAGGCTTCTGATTAAAGCAACGTCAAGAGTCTATTGCGTGTGACCCCGTAGGATCCATATGACGATGGCAATGATGTAAACATCATAAGTAGTGAGGGGTATCTAGCAACACATCACTACTACCCATGTCATAGGACTTAAGTCATTATGGCAACAACTCCTAACGAGCAACGAGGATTCCCATTGCATTATAGATCCCTTTGCCTAAGCTGATATCCTGCCATTGGAATAGTCTCAAGTTTATTATCCAATGCATTGGTCATGACTTAACTAGTGTGGCCACACATTCCTGTCATGCACCAATAAGGTGGGGCGCCCCGAGGTGGATATCATGCTTCCAATATGGAAGGGGCAAATCCTACTATTAGTCATCCATGCCTCTACATGATTTATGACATGCCCAATGACAGTCGTTTTGATCTCCCAATTACGGAGAGACGTAAGACTGTATTAAAGCATACCCATCATCAAATCTAGACATAAATACCTCAAGTCTAAGGATCAATGCAAACCTCTTGCATGTGAGATTGACTTGTTGACTAGACAAATCAATCCTCACGATGGATAACTCCAGTGCATCCAATGCACCTGTATGTCTGCGTTACTGTGCCCCGCACCTAACCAGCCCATACACCAGTCTCACATGTACCAAAGCTGTCCCATATCTACTAAGGTACCTTGACTGGGGATAGCTTGTGAGAATGGATCCAATCCAAACTCCTGGGACATTATATATGCAACTCAATACATCTACGCAGGTAGAGAAGTCTGCATAATAACGACCATGCCTTTAATAATTCTATCAAAGTACTTTCATAACACTGCCTGACCATGTCCATACATTGGTCTGCAGGGCATATACACCAACAGTAACTTCTTCCCAGATCTTCGAAAGTTTGCAACCACGTCGCCGACGATCCAGCCATCGGATCTCTCCAAAACATCAGCCACCACGTCTCCTTCCCGTTAATAACCTTCTGCCTCCGGCATCTGTCCATCCGCCACAGCGATCGCCGGAATTGAAACACAGACGTGTTCCCCTGTTTCCGCCCAGTTTCTGCCCTACTCCCGCCTTTCACCGTCGTCCTCCTCTGACCGGCCACCGTCTGCCGCGAAACTCCGGCCACGTCGTACTCACAACCATACCAACCTCCAGTTGTAGCAGGTTTGACGTTCGTCCACCACTGTTGTGTTCGCAAGTGCACGGATACTCAAAGTATTAAAATAGATATCGAACCACAGAGACCTTGTTGCCAAGTACTGAATAATCAATTTCTTGCTAGCTAGGCAATCGGAAAATGGTGAATCAAGCTATCAAAAAGAGCACGGAGAGAATATCAAAGAAGAAACTGGGACTAGGGGTTCTGAAAGTCCCTAAAGGGGGGGGCGAAAACCCTAATAGGCGCATATCAGAGTTTTCACAAGCGGAAGCTAGGGTTTCTAAGATCGGTTTGCATGTCATATAATCAACTTATATAGATCAAAAGAGAGATCATACCAATGCCATTTCTTGGATGGCGACTTGGAAGCAAAGAAGCGTGTGCTTCTTCTCCAAAGGAACCGCACACAAGGTGATTGATGGCTTTCTCCTTGTCGTTCCTTGTGCTAGCAAGGATCTCCAAGTCTCCTGATCTTGTGAAAGGAATGTGATGATGTCTTTTGCTTGTCACACAACCTCCTTGGCGTGAAGACTCTCCTCACACGAGAGAGGCGTCGAAAGGAGAAGAGAGGCCAGCGTTCATCTCGAACGTGAGGCGTGAAGTCTATTTTGGAAACCATGACTTCCAAAAATAGCAAGTCATCACTTCATGCGTTCATGCGTTGATGAACCAACCGCAAACTCCTTCTTTTGAACCATGCGCTCATGTGATGAGCCGGTTCAATTATATTTGGTTCAAAGACCAAATCAAACCAAGCCTTGGTCTAGATCATATAAAACCAAATGGCTCAAGATCTAACCACACATCTCTTAATGCTCTTGATCTCATCGATCTAGCATCAGTTCTCTCGATCGAAGCTTACCGATCTCAAGCCCTAATCAATCAAACATGATCAGACCAGATCTCACTTACAATCAGAGTTTAAACTCCTTTAAACTGAACCAAAACAATTCAGTCCACACGATCTGACATAAGTAAGCCATATCATCAAATTGTGCGACCCTAAGGGTTTCCTTTAAATGTCGGTAACGATAACTTACGTTATCACGAACAGAGAGGGGTATCTAGCAACACATCACTGTCTCCCGATACAAAGGAAAGAGTCTTCCAAGACTACACCCAAACCATAGCACAAGTGTGAATCCAATTCACATGACATACATGTTTCCTTTGCCACTGGACGTTCTTATCGGATAAGCGTGTCAAGCCTATAAATCCAATATGATGAGAGTGGTTAGATCAGATGAACATAGTCATCTGGGTATGGCCATACACTTTCTCAACCATCTCATTCAGGGGGCCCCTTTAGAACATCACACTCCAATCAAGGAGAAGGCAATCCTATATCTATCACTAGCGCCCTAACATGACTCATGTTCATTATCCAAGATAGTCTATAACCATTATGTTTCAAATGATATTGAACTACCTCAAGACAATGCCAATCATCATTTAGAAACACAAGTGATCTCAAGTCAGAGGAAATATGCCACTTGCTTGCATATAAGGATTATTCACATTGTGACAAGCAATTGAATATCCTAAGTAGGGTCTGTCCAGTACATCCAATGTACCCATGAGTCTACATCTTATTCCATGCTCGAAGCATCCTATAAGATTAGAACACATATTAGTCTCAATCATATCAAGGCTGTCTCATGTTCACCAAGATATCTCGACTAAGGACTATACTGCATGTCAGCCAAGCTGAACAGCATTGAGACATTATTCAGAAGTATACATATGGCAGCAGATAATGCAACAACCTGAATAACAACCATTGCCTTTATAAACATTGAGTTTATACATGATACTGATACAATCCCAAGGCCTCAAACATTAGCCTTAAGGGCATACCCCAACAATCTCCCACTTGCACTTAATCTAATGGTTGAGAAATCTCAAACCCATATTATTACAGTGCTTCTCATGCTTCTGCTGCGCCAGAGGCTTTGTAAGCGGGTCAGCTAGATTGTCATCTGTATGAACCTTGCAGATCTAGATCTCTCCTCGATCAATGATCTCCCGGATCAAGTGAAACCTTCTCTGTATGTGCTTGGACTTCTGGTGCGACCGTGGTTCCTTTGCTTGTGCTATTGCTCCAGTGTTATCACAGAAGATAACCAATGGATCTGCACTCGAAGGAACAACACCAAGTTCCTGAACGAACTTACGAATCCACACTGCCTCCTTGGATGCTTCCGAGGCTGCAACATACTCGGCTTCTATTGTGGAATCAGCAACAATAGATTGTTTGAAACTTTTCCACACCACTGCTCCTCCATTCAAGCTAAAAACATAGCCTGATTGCGATCGGAAATCATCCTGGTCAGATTGGAACGAAGCGTCAGTATATCCTTCAATACTGAGTTCTTCCTGACCTCCATAAATCAAGAACATATCTTTGGTCCTCCGAAGATATTTTAAAATGTTCTTGATTGCAATCCAGTGTGCCTTTCCTGGATTACTTTGGAATCGACTGGTCACGCTTAACCCGTAAGCGACGTCTGGGCGAGTACATAACATCGCATACATAATGGACCCAATAGCCGAAGCATAAGGCGTATTGTCCATTTCATCTTTCTCAGTCTGTGTTTGTGGACACTGACTCTTTGAAAGATTCAGACCATGTCTGACTGGAAGATATCCTCTTTTAGAATTTTCTAAATGGAATCTCTCCAGGACTTTATCGATGTAAGTACTCTGACACAGCCCGAGAAGCCTCTTAGATCTATCTCTGTAGATCTTCACACCTAATACATAGGCTGCTTCTCCTAAATCTTTCATCTGGAAACATTTTCTTAACCATGCCTTGACGGCATGCAGTTCAGGAATATTGTTTCCAATGATCAAGATATCATCGACGTAGAGGACTAGGAAAGTAATCACGCTCCCACTAAACCTCTTATATACACACGGGTCATCTTCATTCTTGATGAAACCAAACTTACAGATTGATTCATCAAAACGAATATTCCAGCTTCTCGATGCTTGTTTAAGTCCATAAATAGACTTCTTTAATTTGCATATTTTATGACGATCTGATGGATTGATGAAACCTTCAGGTTGTGTCATATACACATCCTCTTCTAGTTTTCCATTAAGGAAAGCGGTCTTCACATCCATCTGCCAGATCTCATAATCATAATATGCTGCTATCGCAAGAATAATCCGAATAGACTTGAACATGGCTACAGGAGAGAAAGTTTCATCATAATCTATCCCGTAGATTTGTTTGAAACCTTTCGCAACTAGCCTGCCTTTATAGGTAACCACGTTACCATCCATGTCAATCTTCTTCTTGAAGATCCACTTACAGCCTATAGGGATTACTCCCGGAGGCGGATCAACCAAATCCCAGACTTGGTTATCTGACATGGAGTCCATCTCGGCTCGCATAGCTTCAAGCCATCTCGCTGATTCCGGTCCACTGACCGCATCCGCATAAGTGAGGGGTTCATCATCAATGATGTAGACTCCGTCATAGCGCTCAGGCTGTCGACGGATCCTTCCCGATTTTCGCGGTTCCCGTGATATCTGAGCCTCAGGTTGGTCAGTAACCTGTTCTATTGGCTCAGGCTCATCCAACTGTGCTTGACTACTTTGTCCTTCCTCTGGATTCTCATCCAGCTTTATTTCTCTCCCACTGGCCTCTTGCAGAAGAAATTCCTTCTCAAGAAAAATAGCCGTACGAGCAACAAATACTTTGTTCTCCTTGGGATCGTAGAAATAATAACCCTTTGTTTCTTTAGGGTAACCGACAAAGATACATTTATCAGATCTGCTCTCCAGTTTCCCAGAGGCGAGCTTTTTGACATAAGCCTCGCAACCCCAGATTTTAATAAATGTCAAGCTCGGCTGTTTCCCATACCATAACTCATATGGCGTCTTTGAAACGGCCTTGGATGGCACTCGGTTTAGTACCTTTGCAGCTGTTTCCAGTGCAAATCCCCAAAAGGAGTAAGGTAGAGTAGCCTGACTCATCATAGAACGAACCATATCCAGTAAGGTTCTATTTCTCCTCTCGGACACACCATTCCATTGCGGTGTTCCTGGCGGAGTGAGCTGTGAGATAATCCCACACTCCTTCAGATAGTCAGTAAACTCTCGACTCAAGTATTCTCCACCTCGATCTGAACGAAGTGCCTTGATATTTCGGCCTAGCTGATTTTGTACTTCATTTTTGAACTCTTTGAACTTGTCAAAAGATTCACTCTTATGTCTCATTAGATAGACATAACCATACCTACTGAAATCATCAGTAAAGGTAATGAAGTATGAATAGCCACCTCTGGCATGTTTACTAAATGGCCCACACACATCACTGTGAATGAGGTCAAGTAAACCTGAAGCCCTTTGACCTTTGTTAGAAAAAGGAGTCTTCGTCATTTTGCCCATTAAACAAGCTTTGCATGTATCAAGCTCCTCATAGGAGAATGATCCTAGCAGTCCATGGTCATGCAACCGCTTAATGCGCTTCTTGTTAATGTGGCCTAAACGACTATGCCATAGCAAGGTGCTGTCATCAGCATACTTGGCTTTCTTATTATCAATTTGTTGTACAGAACATTCCATGTCCAACATGAATAACCCATTGTTAATCGACCCAGTAGCATAAACAATATTATCAAAAGAAATATAACACTTTGAAGTTTTGCATTCAAAGGAAAACCCTTTCCTGACAAGAGCAGGAATAGAGATAATATTCTTAGTTATGCTTGGTACAAAACAACAATTGTCCAGTTCTAATACAAGACCAGATGGTAAAGAGATGTGATATTCTCCTACAGCAACAGCAGCAACCCGTGCCCCGTTTCCTACTCGTAGGTCCACCTCATGCTGTCCCACCTGTCTTCTTCTCTTGAGTTCCTGTACATTTGAACAAATGTGAACTCCACATGCAGTGTCCAACGCCCATGAAATAGAAGAAGAAGATACCATGACTTCAGTCACGAAAATACCTGAGCCAGAAGTGAAAGGCTTGCTTCCCTTCTTGTCTCCTTGGAGCGCTTTACAGTCCTTCTTCCAGTGAACCAGCTGGCTACAATGGAAACATCTGTATTCCTTCAACCGCTTTATCTTTGGCTTTAGAGCCTTGTTGTAGCTCTTGATAGGGGCTTTGCCCTTCTTCCCCTTCTTCTTGTTCCTGGAAGGAACCATTAGGACAGAGGATGAAGGCTTTCCCTTCTCAAGAGTCTGCTCTGTAGTATAGAGCATGTTCAGTAACTCCGCCGGCGTACAGTCGATCTTGTTCATATTAAAATTAATGATGAATGGATCGAAAGAGGCCGGGAGAGACTGCAGGATGATGTCTACAACAAGCTCCTGATTGATGGTGTGTCCCAGTTTCTCTAGAGCCTCCTTGTACCCAATCATCTTGAGTACGTGAGCTCCCACTGGACTCCCTTCAGTCAGTTTGCTCTGAAAGAAAAGTTTAGTCAAGTTATAGCGTTCAGTCCTTGCCTGTGCAGCATACAGCATCTTGAGATTTGCTATAATTTCAATAGCAGATAAATCTTCATGCTGACGCTGAAGCTCTGGCGTCATAGACGCAAGCATAAGGCAAGCGACATCAATGCTATCATTGACATGCTTCTCATAAGCTTCCCGAACCGCCCTTGCGGCGTTCGCAGCGGGTTGAGGCGGTATTGCCGTCTCGAGGACATACAGCTTCCTCTCAGCCTTAAGAACAATCTTAAGGTGTCCGTACCAGTCTGAGAAGTTTGGCCCAGCAAACTTCTCCCTTTCCAGTAAGGATCGCACATTGAACGCTGTGGTGTTCGTTGCTGCAGTAATCTACAACATTGCAAGAACAGCAAGGTCAGTATCAATGTTAGAATCAATCCAGGACTTAACAATGATTCTTTTCTCACTATTTTATCTGACTGAAAAATCCAGTAAAACAATCCGAAAGAGTAAAACTCTTTTAGTGAGATGGGATCCAGATTTCATACTTGGTCTCTGCGTCCCGCTCAGGCGAGATAAGATGCACAGAGAGTACAAGCACTAATCTCTGGTAGGCAATCCCTGCCAATCGCCAACCCGTGCGATTCCCCTTCATCTCGGCAATCCAGCAGACTGTGCCAACTGAGTTGGTACAACACAGTCTCTGATTCCACAGATGGCTGCCTCCATATAGCTAACATATGCTCAATATGTAGCCTACATGGTCAAGCTGACCTGACCTACTCCCTGGACCACCACGTGCTATGCTGAGCAACGAGAAGCGATAAATCCCTTCTTTGTAACACGCAGGTGTAATCCCACACCATCTGAAGATAGATGGGCGTGCCCACTGAGTGGGTACAACACGGCCCCAACGATAGTCAGAACAGTGAGGTTTCGCGTCAGAAGGCTTACGTGCTTGATATTCATCGTTGGATTTTAACGGTCCTTTTATCTTCTTAACTATCATGCAAATCCTATGGTGATAGCAAAAGAATAAATCATGCAGATATTAAATTTACTTAAACAGTAAATAGAAAGCATGATGATCTTATGTGGTAAAAGCCCATTAAGCCTAAGTTAGACCTTAAATTAACTTAACTCTTCACTTGAGCTCTTCATGGGTCTTTATCATTTCATCTGGCCCAACCCGGGCCCAAGCGCCCTGTGCAGCTGAGATGCGCCCACCAGGTAAAATGCGCCTGTCCTAGAGTCGAACCCTAGACCTCCCACTGGTGAAGCCACTTGCTGCATGCGCCTCTGCCAAGTGTGCTCTGTGCTCATGTCTGATCAAAATACATTTTAATCTATCTAGACATGATTGACACGCAGGTCAATTACACTTTATCATAATCTTAAAATGTGATGCGCAGATCACAATAATAATTTACAATTATTAATCCAGGCTCGCAGGCCCCAGCATAGCACACAATAATTGGGCAACCCACATAAGATGAAATAGACATTTAATCATGTTATACAAACATCATGTGATCCAATCAAGAAAATAAAATTTTTGAAAATCCCATTGGCATCAATTTTATTTCCTTATGTGCCCTACTACCTTACAACGGTCCATTAATAGGGATCCACTCATCAGACCTAGTCAGACCCACTGCCCTTGCATGCACCAAGTCATAACCGACTTGAGTCGACCTTATGGTCAACAATGCATGCTTTAAGGGCTGAACGTCCCACATGATTTCTGGCAAGTGGGTGTGACCCCGGGCCTTAATCATGAGCGTTCAGTGGTTGTCTCAATCAGACATCGCTACACGCCTTTCTGCAGTCGACCTATAGCCACCTCATGCTTGCGCATAGGTGCCATCTGGTCGACCCATCTAGGCTGTCAGATGGTCTGATCAGACAGTTGGGTCTATACTGGACGATGACTTCAACCCTAATAACCCGTCTAAGTTTTTCAAGTAGGCGCTTAGATCTAAATGGATGCGCACAAGTAAAAGAGGTTTGATCAAAAACATTTGAACAAAGCGCAAACAAACATCATGCGCCAATAAGTAACATGTATAAACATGAAAATCATACATGCGCCAACATTTCATAACTAGCATGTATTTTTGCATGTTGCTTAGGTTTAGATCTACAAATCGCAAACATGGATCACACAAAGCAATCATATGAATCATACAGAAACCTAAGGCTCTGATACCAATTGAAAGTCCCTAAAGGGGGGGGGGGCGAAAACCCTAATAGGTGCATATCAGAGTTTTCACAAGCGGAAGCTAGGGTTTCTAAGATCGGTTTGCATGTCATATAATCAACTTATATAGATCAAAAGAGAGATCATACCAATGCCATTTCTTGGATGGCGACTTGGAAGCAAAGAAGCGTGTGCTTCTTCTCCAAAGGAACCGCACACAAGGTGATTGATGGCTTTCTCCTTATCGTTCCTTGTGCTAGCAAGGATCTCCAAGTCTCCTGATCGTGTGAAAGGAATGTGATGATGTCTTTTGCTTGTCACACAACCTCCTTGGCGTGAAGACTCTCCTCACATGAGAGAGGCGTCGAAAGGAGAAGAGAGGCGAGCGTTCATCTCGAATGTGAGGCGTGAAGTCTATTTTGGAAACCATGACTTCCAAAAATAGCAAGTCATCACTTCATGCGTTCATGCGTTCATGCGTTGATGAACCAACCGCAAACTCCTTCTTTTGAACCATGCGCTCATGTGATGAGCCGGTTCAATTATATTTGGTTCAAAGACCAAATCAAACCAAGCCTTGGTCTAGATCATATAAAACCAAATGGCTCAAGATCTAACCACACATCTCTTGATGCTCTTGATCTCATCGATCTAGCATCAGTTCTCTCGATCGAAGCTTACCGATCTCAAGCCCTAATCAATCAAACATGATCAGACCAGATCTCACTTACAATCAGAGTTTAAACTCCTTTAAACTGAACCAAAACAATTCAGTCCACACGATCTGACATAAGTAAGCCATATCATCAAATTGTGCGACCCTAAGGGTTTCCTTTAAATGTCGGTAACGATAACTTACGTTATCACGAACAGAGAGGGGTATCTAGCAACACATCACTGTCTCCCGATATAAAGGAAAGAGTCTTCCAAGACTACACCCAAACCATAGCACAAGTGTGAATCCAATTCACATGACATACATGTTTCCTTTGCCACTGGACGTTCTTATCGGATAAGCGTGTCAAGCCTATAAATCCAATATGATGAGAGTGGTTAGATCAGATGAACATAGTCATCTGGGTATGGCCATACACTTTCTCAACCATCTCATTCAGGGGGCCCCTTTAGAACATCACACTCCAATCAAGGAGAAGGCAATCCTATATCTATCACTAGCGCCCTAACATGACTCATGTTCATTATCCAAGATAGTCTATAACCATTATGTTTCAAATGATATTGAACTACCTCAAGACAATGCCAATCATCATTTAGAAACACAAATGATCTCAAGTCAGAGGAAATATGCCACTTGCTTGCATATAAGGATTATTCACATTGTGACAAGCAATTGAATATCCTAAGTAGGGTCTGTCCAGTACATCCAATGTACCCATGAGTCTACATCTTATTCCATGCTCGAAGCATCCTATAAGATTAGAACACATATTAGTCTCAATCATATCAAGGCTGTCTCATGTTCACCAAGATATCTCGACTAAGGACTATACTGCATGTCAGCCAAGCTGAACAGCATTGAGACATTATTCAGAAGTATACATATGGCAGCAGATAATGCAACAACCTGAATAACAACCATTGCCTTTATAAACATTGAGTTTATACATGATACTGATACAATCCCAAGGCCTCAAACATTAGCCTTAAGGGCATACCCCAACAGGTTCATCTACTTTAAATTTCTAATGGCTAGATTAAGATAAGTGTCTGTCAATCTAATTCTATCATGATTAAGGTATAATTTACTTCATCAATAAATTATCTCGCTCTCGCGCAGACAACCATACAAAGAACCGATCTACACTCTCGTGCAAGATCTATTCAATGCTGAGAATAAGTAAATCATCAACTAAGAACTCGAGGATCACTCTCGTGCATCCGAATTCTATGTTGATCACCTCAAGTGGAAACTCAAAGATCACTCTCGTGCATCCGAGTCTCAACACTAGTTTTACTCAAGGGTTTCCAACGACTCGATACTCAATCTCTTACAATATCAAATCAAGTCTACACATTAACTCAATCCGAAGTATCAGAAATTCAATATGGCAATAAAATCACTAAAAATCAGAATTCGAAGAACTACCTAATCTCTTACGATAGTTCCAAACTCAACAATTCCTAGGGTTCTGAATTTCAAACAATCAACCTCTCGGTCTATTTCACAAAACTCTAAAACATGCTGATATTTAAGACACAAAGGAGAATCAAAGAACTATCAATCACAAGAGTAAAATTATCATAAAGAAATTAGTTTGACAAAGTTAAGATTTTCTAGTCATTAAGAAATAAAGAGATTACACCCCCATGTCCCAAAGAAAGATTAAGCTACCATGATGAAGGAATTACAATAAAATAGGTTTCTGTATGAATAAGAATCAAAAAGAGGAGAGAAAAGTTACAAAACAGTGCTGTAGTGAGAATACAGCACCGTATTTGCCTAGAACAGCGTTGTCACCGCTGTTTCATTGATTTCTCCCTCGATCGGACTCCAAACACTCCGAAACGTCAGATGCACCTTCTCCTTCACTAGGTGAAGCTCTCTGTTAAAAATTGTGGCCGGAGGTGGTCTGTACGTTGAGAACTGATGAACCCTAGCAATTCTGCCTCTCCCTCAATTTCTCCGTGGATGGGTCCTCAAAATTGTTCCTTTTAGTCTGGTTATATTCTCCTCGTTAAGATGAGTTTGTCCCTTCTTTCCGATCTCAATTTGGAGGTCTGGATCAAAAGATATGGTCTTTGCAATAATCGGGTAGAAAAATCAGAATTCTGAATTCCACATTACGGCACCGTGACGATTTATGCGACAGTGCCGTATTGCATCTTGTGAGTTCCGAACAAAGATTACGGTGCCGTGAGAGTTTTTCTCCAAAATACGGTAGTGCCGTATTTCCGCCAAATCCTTCTGGTCAAAATTGCCAGAAAGTACGGCATAGTGAAAAACCTCACGGTACGGCCGTAATTCTGTTGAAAGTTTCTGTGTGTAATTGTCAGAAATTATGGTACAGTGAAAAACCTCACGGTACTGCCGTAATTCGGCCAAAACTTCTGGAAAAGATCGTTGGAATTATGGTACCATGGTAGATGGGTCCAGAATTACAGTAGTGCCGTAGTTTTGCTGGAAGGATTGTTTTGGCTTCAAATTTGATGTGTAAGCTCCCCTTGATGATTAGAACTCGTTCATGCCTTAAAAAATGCTTGAAAAGTGGTGATAATGATACCTTTTTGCCTGAAAGTGATCAAAAACAAAGAATGGTGTAGATTCCAAAATATTTGGCAAATAAGGTACAAAAAATAAAGCAAAAGAGCAAAATTATAACTCAAAAGACTAGCAATGAGTGTAAAAAAGTACTATAAAATTTAGAGTCATCAAACATATAAGGCTCAAACTTTGCTTGTCCTCAAGCAAATAAAGAAATCAATACCAAGTGTTGGAACATATATATTCATATGACGAATAAATTTCTAAAATATAATCATCCATAGAAAATTTCATTAATCCCACACAAAATTTCCAAGTAAATACATCATCTTTTGAAATTAATCTTTAAGACTCAAAAGTTCAATCGAATAAAATTTCGCAATATGCATAGCAATAGAGTTTCAACCTCATGAATTAATCTTGTTTTTGAGATTTTCACCTAACATGTTTTTGTTTACAGGAATAGGATCTCCAAATCTTTTTCCACTCATCATTTTTTTTTATTTGTCCTTGACATTCTCTAAATCGATTACCACCCTTTTTCTGATGACGAATTTAGAGTATGTTGGTCACATAACCACACATAATAGAACTCATATCTCATAGGTAGAAAGAGTTTTCTTGAGACAGAGGAGTCAATGTCAGAGGAGCTCTCTCTTGGCATGCATCTACATAGATACACACTGTCAGGAAGAGCTTCAACTCTTGTCTTAGGTACCATTGTGAACACAATGCCAAGAAGAGGAGTTATTCTTTTTCTTTTTGTGGACTTCAACTCGTGTCTTTAGGTCCCACTGTTAATTTTATACAGTGCCAAGTAGGGGAGTCATCCTTTCTCTTGGATTTGGATCTCTTTTTCCCAACAAAAAACATAAAAGATTATAAAGATTAACTAGATTAATCACATGATATCAACTCAATAATATGTGCAAATATGCTCATTTTATTCAAAAGAATTATTTCACTTCAAGATTGTATTCACTAAACAATGCATTTACTTAGAATTTCATAGATCAATTAATGAAAAATTTCCAGCAAATAGATTATATCAGAGAAATAAATTAAATATATTAAATCTATCTCCCTTCTTCAGAAATTGATATGCATGAAAATTCATAAAAATTTTGGCATGGTGTCTGCTGTATTTTCAGAAAAATCCTACTACACATCATCATCATATCAAGTATATCATCATCAAAATGCATCAAATAAATTAACACTTGCAACAATTCATAAAGCCTTACAATATTAGTGTCACATTTTCAAATACAATCACATCAAAAATAAACTCCAAACATCAGCATCATAATATGTTAATACAACCAAATCGAAATATCAAAAGCGAGGATCTGTGGTGTGCGGGCACAAGAAGCATGACAACGTCATCCTTCCCTATAAGAGAATAGGACTATCATATATCAAATAAAGCACAAATAAAGAAAGGTAGGAAATGAGATACTTACAAAGCCTATTAATGATCAGAATTTGTAGCCTCATCATCGTCCTCTGCTGGCGCGGTGGTATCCATGGGATCATCACCTCTGCTGCTCCCTCCTGTGTCACCACGCCGCGGAATATGAAGGTAGTATTTGATTTCTTCTATGTCATCGTGCATATGGACCACGTAATCGAAAACTCGCCCCAAAGTAGAAGTAATCCGATGAACATCAGCCTGAAGGGACTGAAATCCTAGATCAAGATGACTCTGCCATCCGCCCTGAGCAGGGGCAGCTCGTCGAGAAGAGGATCCTAGGGTGCGGTGGTGTGACTACTCTGTAGTTCTAGGGGGCGAAGACTCCTCGCCCAAATCATGAGGATCACCACTGCCCCAAGCAGCGGGTGGTGGTGGAACAGAAGTCTCTGGTGCATGAGGGGCATAAGGAGTTGCGGCAGGTGAGATCTTCCAATTCTCTGGGTTCTGAACTGAGGTTCTTCCCGGATCTGGCAATGGCAAAGTGGGAAGGCCGGGTTGAACCACTAAACAATAGGTATCATCATCTCTGACAATCATCCTCATAGCAATGCATGACTCAATGTCCAATCGGGTGTTGCCTCTACCAACCTCAATACCATATAGCTCAATGCCTAGGAAAAGAGCAAGATGAGTGAGACATCCTCCGATTACTATTGCACCCTTCTTTGCCTTAGCTACTTTCTCCAAATGCTTCATAAAGAAATATGAAATATCTACGAATTAGCCATGTAACATGCTCCAAAGTAAAAATAGCTCAGAGTGACATACCATACCGTCACTATCTCCTCTCCCAAAAACAGTATGGGCTAGAACTCGATGTACATATCGGATGCAGGGATTTGAAATGCTGGACGCTCTGGCAGAAGATGGTGAAAACCTCGTCTCGGATGAAATCTGGCTCCAAAATACATTCTCAATAAAACCAATAGGAGCCTGAGTGCTCCCATCACCTGGCAAGTGGAATATGTGTCTGACTTCCCTCAAAGTGAGTTTCCTCTCTTGATTGGCCATCCTAAACTTGATTTTCCCATGGGCTGGCCCGTGGTTGTACTCTTCATAGTCAAATTCAAAGCTGCTTAACACCTTAAGAACAAGTGGGAGGTATGTATGTGGATGCATGGTGAAGAATCTCTGGGTGGATATCTGCTCAAAATCCACAGCACATCATCCTTGAGTCCCAGTTGTTCCAATGCTCTCATATCAGTGTATTTTGTCTTCACAATGCATCTGGTGACAAGCTGGTTGTATCGTTCTTCCTGTGCCTCATTTCTAAAAATAATGTCATAGGGGTTTGGTGGTGGCAGTGGAGCAGAGGACTCAGCTGGCCTCTTACCAGTCCTCTTGGTAGCCATCATTTTGATTCTTTGAGCCATGACAGAATGCAAGCAAATATGTGTATGCAAGAACTCAAATTGAAAGATCAGAAGCTAAAAGAAATCGTTACCAAGCACTGTGAACAGTGCAGTCAAGTCGCAGGGAAGAATAGGGCTAAAAAATTCTTGCTTGATCTGGAAATCTGAGTGGGTTATGAGCTTTAAATTTCTTTGAAAAAAAAAAGTTCCTTTACTCCTAGAGACGATATGGGAAGCAGAAGTGAGGCAAATCGACGCTTAAATGAGAAGAAATCGTGAAAGGCAAGCAGTCGGCGGACGAACAGCAGCAGAGCCCGCTCAAACTCAAAAATTGCAAGATCTGGGTCACGAATCGACTCGAAAACTTGAGAAATCAAACAGGAAGGTTCGCACGGTGGTTTGGGAAGTGGGATCACAAGGAATGGCAGTGAATTGAGCGAGAAATCACGAAAAACCCAAAACTGGTCGCTGAGAAACCCTAAATACGGCAGCGTAAAAGTGTGGGGTCGGGCATAATTACGGCACCGCAAACATAATCACGGCACTGCCGTAATTTGTGTAAAAATTTGAAAACTTTCTGGTTAAAATCGATCAAAACTATGGTACCGTAAAAATACCCATGGTACTGCCGTAATTTGCGTAATTTTTTTTTACAAAAAAAATAGAAAAATTAATTCTAAAAATAAACCAAGATAAAAGAAACTAAGCTAAGCAAAGGTACTTGGGTTGCCTCCCAAGAAGCGCTAATTTTTAGGTCATTAGCTTGACCGTTCAACACTCAGATTTGATCGCGGTTGCATCTTTGGTAGCCATTCTGAATTCTCTAAGTCTCGTTCAGGGCTCTTAAGAACATAAGGCTCAATCTTGAAATAGTGTCCAAATTTACTTATGAGCCTTTTTCCTCTTTCAAGCAACTTTGATTTTCCTCTCCTCTTTCATCTCTTTCTTTTCTTCTTCACTGCCCTTTTCTGAAATTCTTTATTAGCACACTCAGAAGATGTGTCAGTTTCAAAGTCAGAAGCTTCAACAAACAAATTATGCATGTCACAAACAACCTCATCATCAATTATGTCTATGCTACAACATGTTCCTGAGTGTGATGCTCTTTTTAAAGAATCAGTCAAATCAAATTCGATTATATCACCACAAATATCAAATGTCAATTTTCCCTTTTTCACATCAATGAGAGCTCCAGATGTAGCCAAGAAAGGTCTACCAAGTATAATAGGGTTTTTCAAATTTTCTTCCATCTCTAAAACTATAAAATCAACAGGTATGAAAAACTTACCAATCTGTACAGGAACATTTTCTAATATACCAACTGGATGCTTTATTGATGAGTCAGCAAGTTGCAAAGTCATTGAGGTTGGTTTGAGTTCTCGAATATCCAATTTCCTGTAAAGAGAATAAGGTATTAAACTAACACTTGCACCGAGGTCACATAAGGCTCGGTTAAAAGACATATCTCCAATAGAAACAAGAATAGAAAAACTACTTGGATCATTTAGCTTAGGTGGCAACTTATTATGTATGATAGCACTACACTCCTCAGTAAGTGCCACAGTACCAAGATCATCAATCTTTCTCTTGTTAGATAGAATATCTTTTAAAAACTTTGCATAAGTTGGCATTTGAGTCAAAACTTCAGTAAATGGAACATTGATATAAAGTTTTCTAAGAACATCTAAAAATTTGCCAAACTGTTTATCTAACTTTGTTTGAACAATCCTTTGGGGAAAAGGAATAGGTGGTCTATAGGGTGGTGGTGAACTAGTTTTAGAATCATCAACCTTATATGGCAAATCACCTCTAGGTTCATCACTCTTGTGAGGTGACAAACTAGTTTGGGACTGCTTATGTGCAGGTTGTGATTCCAAAACTGGTTCACTCCTAAGTTCAAGTCTGGGCTCTACCTCATCATCATCAAGAGACTCCCTAGGATCATCCAACTGTCTACTACTCCTAGTCATGATGGCATTACAATGTTCCCTGGGATTTGGTTCAGGCTTTGCAGGTAGCTTCCCAGGGGGTCTGTAAGAGGTGCTAGCCTGCTGTGCAATTTGTGACTCTAAAATTTTATTGTGGGCAATAATACCATCTATCCTAGAATCCACTTGATTCATCCTCTCATTCATACTAGAGTCGATCCGTTTCAGTCTCTCATTCATCTCATCACTCTGTTTTTTCTGGAAACCCATAAATTCAGTAAGCATCTCTTCTAAGCTAGATTTTTGGGTTTGACTCTGGTTTGACTGTCTTTGTTGGAACCCTCTATTTTCGTTCTGCCCATTATCATGATTATTGCTTTTCCATGAAAGGTTAGGGTGGTTCCTCCATCCAGGATTATAGGTATTAGAGTAGGGGTCATAAGATCTACTTTGGTTGTAACTCCCTAAAGAATTTACTTGTTCCTCACCCCTATCAACAATTATTTTGCAATCCTCAAAAACATGACCATGATTACCACAAATCTCACAAGTGACAGAAGAAGAAATAGCATGAGTTTGCATTTTAAAAGTATCAAAACGATTGCACAAAGATTCAACTTTCTCAGCTAGGGTGCGAAAATCGTTACCATTATCCTTACCATGAGGAGGTCGATATATCACTCATCTTTCTCTTGAATTTTGTTCTTGGTTAAGAGCCATCTCTTCAATCATCTGGTAAGCCTCATCCACTGTCTTGTTCATGAAGGCTCCTCCTGCAGCAGCGTCAACAGTGAGGCGTGTTTGATTAAGCAAAGCATAATAAAATGTTTCAATTAAAACCCATCGCTCCAAGCCATGGTGAGGACACTTCCTCTGCAATTCATTATATCGCTCTCATGCTTCATTAAGGGATTCTCCTTCCTTCTGAGCAAATCCTGTGATCTGGTTTCTTAATTGAATCGTCTTACTGGGAGGGAAGTATTTCATGAGAAAAGCATTGGACAGCAGCTCCCAAGTTGTGAACGTTCCAGAAGGTTGAGAGTGCAGCCAATCACGTGCTCGGTTCCTGAGAGTAAAAGGAAATAAATGCAATTTTAGCGCATCGTCAGAAACTCCATTAATCTTGATGGTATCACACAATTCATGAAAAAGAGATAGATAAATATTAGGATCCTCCATTGGAGATCCTCCAAACTGATTTTGTTGAAGCATTGATAAGAACGCCGGTTTGATCTCGAAATTATTAGCATCAATGGCCGGTCTGGTGACACTAGAGTGAACTCCCTGTGCATTTGGAGCAGCATAGTCGCGCAAAGATCTTCTCTCAGCCATCTCCACTACCTCTACAACTTGTGTCTCCTCAAATCTCAATCTCTTTCGCAGTCTCAGAGTCTTGTTTATCTCATGATCAAAAGGTATAAGTGGTCCTAACCTAAGATTTCTGCGCATGCAAAGTAGATAGATCAAAAAGTTCAAAAGATGCAAAACAATAAAGAGAAAGTCAAAGTCGATCTAAATTTCGAAAATAGTAAACAAAAAAACAAAAACCTACTCTAGAAATACTTTTAATATTTTCAATATTGACAAAACCAAGGTCCCCGACAATGGCGCCAAAAACTTGTTGTGTCCGCAAGTGCACGGATACTCAAAGTAATAAAATAGATATCGAACCACAGAGACCTTGTTGCCAAGTACTGAATAATCAATTTCTTGCTAGCTAGGCAATCGAAAAATAGTGAATCAAGCTATCGAAAAGAGCACGGAGAGAATATCAGAGAAGAAACTGGGACTAGGGGTTCATCTACTTTAAATTTCTAATGGCTAGATTAAGATAAGTGTCTGTCAATCAAATTCTATCATGATTAAGGTATAATTTATTTCATAAATAAATTATCTCGCTCTCGCGCAGACAACCATACAAAGAACCAATCCCCACTCTCGTGCAAGATCTATTCAATGCTGAGAATAAGTAAATCATCAACTAAGAACTCGAGGATCACTCTCGTGCATCCGAATTCTAAGTTGATCACCTCAATTGGAAACTCAAAGATCACTCTCGTGCATCCAAGTCTCAACACTAGTTTTACTCAAGGGTTTCCAACGACTCGATACTCAATCTCTTGCAATATCAAATCAAGTCTACACATTAACTCAATCCGAAGTATCAGAAATTCAACATGACAATAAAATCACTAAAAAATCAGAATTCGAAGAACTACCTAATCTCTTACGATAGTTCCAAACTCAACAATTCCTAGGGTTCTGAATTTCAAACAATCAACCTCTCGGTCTATTTCGCAAAACTCTAAAACATGCTGATATTTAAGACACAAAGGAGAATCAAAGAACTATCAATCACAAGAGTAAAATTATCATAAAGAAATTAGTTTGACAAAGTTAAGATTTTCTAGTCATTAAGAAATAAAGAGATTACACCCCCCATGTCCCAAAGAAAGATTAAGCTACCATGATGAAAGAATTACAATAAAACATGTTTCTGTATGAATAAGAATTGAAAAGAGGAGAGAAAAGTTATAAAACAGTGCTGTAATGAGAATACAGCACCGTATTTGCCTAGAATAGCACTGTCACTGCTGTTTCATTGATTTATCCCTCGATCGGACTTCAAACACTCCAAAACTTCAGATGCACCTTCTTCTTCACCAGGCGAAGCTCTCTGTTAAAAATCGTGGCTGGAGGTGGTCTGTAGGTTGAGAACCGATGAACCCTAGCAATTCTGCCTCTCCCTCAATTTCTCCGTGGATGGGTCCTCAAAATTGTTCCTTTTGGTCTGGTTATATTCTTCTCATTAAGACGAGTTTGCCCCTTCTTTCCGATCTCAATTTGGAGGTCTGGATCAAAAGATATGGTCTTTGCAATAATCGGGCGAAAAAATCAGAATTCTGAATTCCACATTACGGCACCGTGACGATTTATACGGCAATGCCGTATTGCATCCTGTGAGTTCCGGATAAAGATTACAGTTCCGTGAGAGTTTTTCTCCAAAATATGGTAGTGTCGTATTTCCGCCAAATCCTTCTGGTCAGAATTGCCAAAAAGTACGGCACCGTGAAAAACCTCACGGTACGGCCGTAATTCAGTCGAAAGTTTCTGTGTGTAATTGTCAGAAATTACGGTACCGTGAAAAACCTCACGGTACTGCCGTAATTCTGCCAAAACTTTTGGAAAAGATTGCTAGAATTACGGTACCGTGGTAGATGTTTCCAGAATTACGGCAGTGCCGTAGTTTTGCTGGAAGTATTATTTTGGCTTCAAATTTGATGTGTAAGCTCCCCTTAATGATTAGAACTCGTTCATGCCTTAAAAAATGCTTGAAAAGTGGTGATAATGATACCTTTTTGCCTGAAAGTGATCAAAAACAAAGAATAGTGTAGATTCCAAAATATTTGGCAAATAAGGTACAAAAAATAAAGCAAAAGAGCAAATTATAACTCAAAAGACTAGAAAATGAGTGTAAAAAAGTACTATGAAATTTAGAGTCATCAACCACCTGACGAACGGTGACCGCCCCTGCTCCTATCTCGCGCTTCCCCTATTCCTCGTCAAATCCTCCATTTTCGAGAAATTCCTTGCTTCCGTTTCGCCGACGCCTTTACACATTCTCTAGAACTCCAATCCTACCTGCAATCTCTTGTTCGTCTTCTAAACCATCAGCAACACAGTCCACATCGCCTCCCTTCCGCTAATCAAAGAACGAAGTCCAGAAACCTAGATTCCTGGTTCCTCGACTCGTCAGCCACCTCCGGCAGCAGCACGATTCTGCTGCGTCGCTCCACCGCCGCTCGTCCGTGCTCCGACGACATCAATGCCTCCTCATCCCCCCTTCATCTCCAATGCCTCGAATGAACATTCCATGCTCCGGCGTCATTGATCGGCGCAACTTCTCCTACCCTGTTCCTGATCTACTTAAGTTTCTTGTTTCAGTGTTCCTGTTTGCTAATCTAATTAAGCTCTTTCTTGCAGGTATTTTTAAGAATTTGGCGCAACAAAATCTTGACATTCAGCATGGATTATGAAGCACACATCTCGTTCTACGTCTCGGATTAGTTGGCTCCATGAAAGAATGAATGGTTCATCCTAGGAAGCATAGCAAAATTTGCATTCTGATAAAATTCTGAACTGTCTTAATTTCATGATCTCACTAGCTATTTTATCACTTATATCCTTATTGCAGTTCTTCGCTCAACAATTCTCATACAATTCAAAAGAACAAGTCTTGGTCTACAATTTGGTTTAATTGGTTTAAATATTCATTAAATGGATTCTTCTACAATGCATAGCTACATTTCATAAATGATATTTTTCTGTAGCACCGAAATCTAATTGCTGTTTCCTGGCTGCCTTCTGAATTTTGATTTTTCTAAAATTTAAAAAATAAAAAATAAATAACTTTAGTTTTACATCAGTAGTTTTACTCCACGCTTCCCCCCTACATCAGGCCCCAAGCTTTCCTACATGATCGTAGGGAAACCGGCCTGGTATACACTCTACTTGTGCAGCAGGTCGGCTCAGAAACCGAGCCTAAACATCCTTCTGTCATAGCTGAAATATTGAGAGATTATCCCACTATCAACCCGGCTGAACTACCCAATGAATTACCACCCAAACGAGATGTACAACATGTAATTGATCTTGTGCCGGGTGCGACCCTACCTCACCTTCCCCACTACCGTATGAGCCCCCTAGAACATGCTAAGTTGAAAAGACAGGTGGATGAGTTGTTTAGTAAAGGATTGATTAGGAAGAGCCTCAGCCCATGCGCGGCACCTGCTTTACTTACACCAAAAAAAGATGGTACTTGGAGAATGTGCATTGATTGTAGGGCCATCAATAAGATCACTGTTAAGTATCGCTTCCCTATTCCCCAGCTGGATGATCTCCTTGATATGATTGTTGGTTCAGCTTGGTTTTCCAAGGTGGATCTCCGTAGTGGGTATCATCAAGTCAGAATTAGGGAAGGAGATGAGTGGAAAATGGCCTTTAAAACACAAGATGGCCTCTATGAGTGGATGGTCATGCCCTTTGGGCTGACTAATGCCCCCTCCACTTTCATGAGGTTGATGCACCATGTCCTAAAACCTTACATTGGCAAATTCCTAGTGGTGTACTTTGATGATATTCTTATTTTTAGCAAAATCGAGCAAGAACATTTAAACCATTTGAGAGCCACTCTTGATTTGTTGCGGGAGGAACAGTTATTGCTCAATTTGAAGAAATGTGTCTTCCTAACCCAAGAAATTGAGTTTTTTAGGCTTCATCATAAATGAGCAGGGGCTTAAAGTCGATCCTTCCAAGGTGGATGCTATTGTCAATTGGCCAACCCCTACATCTATCACTGAAGCTAGGAGCTTTCATGGCCTGGCTACCTTTTATAGGAGGTTCATACATAATTTTAGTACTCTGGTGGCGCCTATAACTAATTGCTTGCGCCAAGGGACTTTCGAGTGGACCACTTCGGCTGAGAAAGCCTTTCAAGACCTAAAATTTAGAATCACCTCTACCCCGGTATTGAGGTTGCCTGATTTTACTAAAGTGTTCATTGTGGATTGTGATGCCTCGGGAGTGGGTATTGGTGGTACGCTTAGTCAAGAGGGGCATCCTATTGCTTTCTATAGTGAAAAGCTAAATGAGGCAAGGCAACGGTACTCTACTTATGATAAATAGTTTTATGCTATAGTTCAAGCTCTTAAGCATTGGAGGCACTACCTAATCCACAAAGAATTTATTCTCAATAGTGATCATCAAGCTCTCATCTATTTGAACAGCCAAGTCAAGTTAAACCCTAGGCATGCCAAATGGGTTGAGTTCCTGCAACAATACACATTTTTCCTCAAACATAAAGCGGGAATCCAAAATAGGGTGGCCGATGCTTTGAGTAGGAAAGTGCTTCTCTTGAACACATTACATGTGTCGGTCACTGGATTTGATAGAGTTAACAATGGATATGGTGAATGCTCGGATTTTAAGGAAATATTTCAGGAACTCAAAGATGGTGCAGTATCAAATCCTGATATCGGTCTATATGATGGTTTCGTATTTAAGAAGGGCAAGCTTTGCATTCCACGCTCCTCATTGAGAGATTTTATAGTTTGGGAGCTGCATGGAGGCGGCACAGTTGGTCACCATGGTCAGGATAAGACCTTAGCTTTGGTGGAAGAAAGGTTCTATTGGCCCACTATGTTTAAGGATGTGACCAAAGTTATGGGGCATTGCCAAACTTGTCATGTAGCCAAAACCAGGAAGCACAATACCGGCCTATACATGCCCTTACCCATACCTGAAGGACCATAGCAAGATTTGAGCATGGACTTTGTGCTAGGCCTTCCTCGCACTAGTGCCCACTATGACTCCATCTTTGTGGTGGTTGATCGATTCACTAAGATGGCTCATTTCATTCCATGCACAAAGATTACGGATGCCTCTCATGTGGCTAGGCTTTTCTTTAAGGAGGTGGTGCGCTTACATGGATTTCCCCGTACCATAGTATCTGATAGGGATGTTAAATTCGTTGGGCATTTTTGGGTCACCTTATGGAAGTTAAAGGGAACCAAACTTAATTTCTCTACAGCCTATCACCCACAATTTGATGGACAAATTGAAGTGGTAAACCGGTCCCTTGGTAATATTCTAAGATGTTTAGTGGGGGAACACCCAGGTGTTGGGGTATGCCCTTAAGGCTAATGTTTGAGGCCTATGGGAATGTATTTGTATCATGTAATAAACTGTTATGTTTATAAAGGCATGGTTGTTATTCAGTTAGCTACATTGTCTGCTGCAATATATGTTCTTCTGAATAATGTCTCAAAGCTGTTCAGCTCGGCTGACATGCTATTATGTCCTTAGTCGATATATCTTGGTGAACATGAGACAGCCTTGATATTGTTAAGACTAATATGTGTTCTAATCTTATAGGATGCTTCGAGCATGGAATAAGATGTAGACTCATGGGTACATTGGATGTACTGGACAGACCCTACTAGGATGTTCAATTGTTTGTCACAATGTGAATGTTCCTTGATTAAGACAAGTGGCACATTTCCTCTGACTTGAGATCACTTGTGTTTTCTAAATGATGATTGTCATTGTTTTGAGATGGTTCAATATCATTTGAAACATAATGATTATAGACTATCTTGGATGGTGAGCTTGAGTCAGGTTAGAGCACTAGTGATAGACATAGGATTGCCGTCTCCTTGTTGAAGGAGTCTGATGTTCTAAAGGGGCCCCCTGGATGAGATGATTGAGAAAAGTGTATGGCCATACCCAGGTGACTATGTTCATCTGTTCTGATCATGCTCATCATATTGGAGTTACGAGCTTGACAGGCTTGTCCAATAAGAACATCCAGTGGCAAAGGAAATATGTATGCTTTGTGAAATGATTCACACTTGTGCTGTGGTTTGGGTGTAGTCTTGGAAGACTCTTTCCTTTATATCGGGAGACAGTGATGTGTTGCTAGATACCCCTCACTGATCGTGATAATGTGAATTATCGTTACCGACATTTAAAGGAAACCCTCAGGGTCGCACAATTTGATGATATGGCTTACTTAAGTCAGATCGTGTGGACTGAATTGTTCAGGTTCAGTTTAAAGGGATTTAATCTCTGATTGTGAGTGAGATCTGGTCTGATCATGTTTGATTGATTAGGGCTTGAGATCGGTAAGCTTCGATCGGGAGAATAGATGCCAGATCGGTCAGATCAAGAGCATCGAAGAGATTGACGGTTAGATCTGAAGCCTTAGGGTTTAAGTAAGATCTAGACCATATTGCTTGGGTTAATTGGTCTTGGACCAAACCGATGTGAACTGGCTCATTGGTTGAGCGCATGGTTCAAGTGATGTGGCATTTGCCATTGGGTAAACCCAAGAGCGCACGTTGAGAAGTGGATGCTATTTTTGGATAGCACTTCTACTAATCGTGGCCATGACTCACGATTGCCACACTTCACGCCCCCCTTCTCTTTGTTCGTCGCCAACGCTTGGCTTAGACGAGACAACATCTCGGCTAGAGAAGAGAGGAGGACAAGAGAGAAAAACTCACTCAAGCAAGGCGATCTCTTCTCCCTTCCATTCGACAAAGGCTTCTTGGAACCTTGCTAGCACAAGGAGCACCAAGGAAAGTAGGCGACACCAATTGTGTGCGTCACCTTAGGAGAAGGCTCGCTTGCGCCTTTCCTTCCAAGTTTTCATCCAACGCATATGGCTATGGTATGAATTCAAGTTTACTTAAGTTGATCATATATCATGCAATAGATTCTTTCAAACCCTTAATTCCGCTGCAAAAGTTTTATGCGCCATATGTCTAGGGTTTTTGCTCCCCCTAGAAGGGGACCCCCCTTAGGTTAAGGGGTACTTTCAATTGGTATCAGAGCCAAAGTTGATGCATGCATTTTATGATTGCTTCATGTTGTGTGATCCATGTTTTAGATCTAGAATTATCAACATGCGAATATACATGTTTCATACCGAAACTTGTCTATGTTATTTTGCTTGTTGGCGCTTTCCGGTTTTATCTAAAATCCTTATTACATGCGCGCTCCAAATAGATCTAAGCCCATACTTTAAACCCTTAGACGGGTTACTAGGGTTGAAGTCACCCCCTAGGTTAGATCCAGAATGTCTGATCAGATCATCTGACAACCTGAATGGGTCGATCAGATAGCACCTTGGCGCAAGCCTATGGTGGCTATAGGTCGACTGCAGACAGGTGTGTAGCGATGTCTGATTGAGACAACTAATGAACGCACCTGAGTTAGGCCCGGGGTCACGCCCGTTTGCCAGACCTCAGTGTGGTCGTTCAGCCCTGGCGCATGCATAGTTGACCTTATGGTCGACGCAAGTCAGTTAGGACTTGGTGCGTGCAAGGGCAGTGGATCTGACTAGGTTGGATGAGTGGATCCCTAGTAATGGACCGTTGTAAGGTAGTAAGGGCGAATAAGGAAATTAAAATTGATACCTATGGGTTTTCGAAATTTAATTTTCTTGGTTGGATCACATGTTTGAATGTTGCATATGCTTGTTTATTTCTTCTTATGTGGGCTGCCCATATTAATTGTGTGCTGTGCTGGGGCCTGCGTGCCTGTATTAAAAATTGTAAATTAATTATTGTGATCTGCGCATCACATTGTTTTAATTTATAAAATGTTAGTGACCTGCGTGTCACTCTTGTCTAGATAGTTAAATTTGTAATTTAATTTGACAAGAGCACAGTGCACACTTGGCATAGGCGCATGCAGCAAGTGGCTGGACCAGGTGGGAGGTCTAGGGTTCGACCCTAGGACCTGGCGCATAATCCTGGTGGGCGCACCTGTGCTGCAGATGGCGCTTGGGCCCAGGTTTGGGCCAGATGAGCAGCAAAAGACCCATGAAGAGCAAATGAAGACTTAAGTTAGGTTAAGGTCTTCTAGGGCTATGGGCTTTTACCACATAAGATTCATGCTTTCTTTTATTGCTTAATATTAGAATTGCATGATTAAATTATCTTCTGCTATCACCATAGAAATTGCATGATAGGCAAGAAGATAAAAGACCGTTAAAATCCAACGCTAAAATATCAAGCTCGTAAGCCTTCTGACGCGAAACCTCACTGTTCTGATTATCGTTGGAGCCGTGTTGTACCCACTCAGTGGGCACGTCCATCTATCTTCAGACGGTGCGGGATTACACCTGCGTGTTACAGAGTAGGGATTTATCCCTTCTCGTTGCTCAGCATAGCACGTGGTGGTCCAGGGAGTAGGTCGGGTCAGCTTGACCGTGTAGGCTACATATGTGGCGCATATGGTAGCACATGGAGGCAGCCATCTGTGGGGTCAGAGATTGTGTTGTACCAACTCAGTTGGCACAGTCTGCTGGACTGCCCAGATGAAGGGGAATCGCACGGGTTGGCGATCGGCAGGGACTGCCTACCAGAAACTAGTGCTTGTACTCTCTGTGCATCTTATCTCGCCTAAGCGGGACGCGGAGACCAAGTATGAAATCTGGATCCCATCTCACTAAAAGAGTTCTACTCTTTCGGGCTGTTTTGCTGGATTTTTCACGCCTGATAAAATAGTGAGAAAAAGAATCTTTCTTAAGTCCTGATTGATTCTTATACATTGATACTGACCTTGCTGTTCTTGCATTGTTGTAGATACCTGCAGCAACGAACACCATGAACTTCAATGTGCGATCCCTACTGGAAAGAGAGAAGTTTGCTGGGCCGAACTTCTCTGACTGGTTTGGACACCTTAAGATCGTTCTTAAGGCAGAGAGGAAACTGTATGTCCTCGAGACGGCGATACCGCCGCAGCCCGCTCCGAACGCCGCAAGGGCGGTTCGGGAAGCCTATGAAAAGCACGTCAATGATAGCATTGATGTCGCTTGCCTGATGCTAGCGTCTATGACGCCACCGCTGCAGCATCAGCATGAGGATATGTCAGCTATACAGATTATAGCAAACCTCAAGATGCTGTATGCTGCACAGGCGAGGACTGAACGCTATAATTTGACTAAGCTCTTCTTTCAGAGCAAACTGGCTGAAGGGAGCCCAGTGGGAGCTCACGTGCTCAAGATGATTGGGCACAAGGAGGCTCTGGAGAAACTGGGGCACACCATCAACCAGGAGCTTGCTGTGGACATTATTCTGCAGTCTCTCCCGCCATCATTCGACGCGTTCATTATTAATTTTAATATGAACAAAATCGATTGTACTCCGGCAGAGCTGCTGAATATGCTCTTGACCACTGAGGAGACTCTGAAGGGTAAGCCTTCGACCTCTGTCTTGATGGTTCCTTCAAGGAACAAGAAGAAGGGGAAGAAGGGCAAGGCCCCGGTCAAGAATTACAGCAAGGCTCTGAAGCAGAAGGTGAAGCGGTCCAAGGAATACAGGTGTTTCCACTGTGGCCAGCTGGGTCACTGGAAAAAGGACTGTAAAGCGCTCCAAGGAGATAAGAGGGGAAGCTTTGCTTCTGGCTCAGGTATATTCGTGACTGAGGTCATGTTTTCTTCTTCTATATCATGGGTGTTGGACACTGCATGTGGAGTTCACATTTGTTCAAATGTACAGGAACTCACGAGAAGAAGGCAGGTGGGACAGCATGAGGTGGACCTACGAGTTGGAAACGGGGCACGGGTTGCTGCTGTTGCTGTAGGAGACTACTTTATTTCTTTACCATCTGGACTTGTATTGGAACTAAACAGTTGTTACTTTGTTCCCAGTATAACTAAAAATATTATCTCCATTCCTGCTCTTGTCAGGAAGGGATTTTCCTTTGAATGCAATATTTCAAAGTGTATTTTGTCTTTTGATAATATTGTTTATGCAACTGGTTCAATTAACAATGGGTTATACATGTTGGACATGGAATGTTCGATACAGCAAATTGATATTAAGAAAGCCAAGTATGCTGATGACAGCACCTTGCTATGGCATAGTCGTTTAGGCCATATTAACGAGAAACGCATTAAGCGGTTGCATGATCATGGACTGCTGGGATCATTCTCCTATAAGGAGATTGATACATGCAAAGCTTGTTTAATGGGTAAAATGACGAAGTCACCTTTTCCTCACAAAGGTCAAAGGGCTTCAGGTTTACTTGACCTTATACACAGTGATGTGTGTGGGCCATTTAGTAAACATGCCAGAGGTGGCTATCAGTACTTCATTACCTTTACTGATGATTTCAGTAAATATGGGTATGTCTATCTGATGAGACATAAGAGTGAATCTTTTGACAAGTTCAAAGAGTTCAAGAATGAAGTACAGAATCAGCTAGGCCGAAATATCAAGGCACTTCGCTCAGATCGAGGTGGAGAATACCTAAGTCATGCATTTACTGACTATCTAAAGGAGTGTGGGATTATCTCACAGCTCACTCCGCCAGGAACACCGCAATGGAATGGTGTGTCCGAGAGGAGAAATAGAACGTTACTTGATATGGTTCGTTCTATGATGAGTCAGGCTACTCTTCCATACTCCTTTTGGGGTTTTGCGCTGGAAACAGCTGCAAAGGTACTAAACTGAGTGCCATCCAAGGCAGTTTCAAAGACACCATATGAGTTATGGTATGGGAAACAGCCGAGCTTGACATTTATCAGGATCTGGGGCTGCGAGGCTTATGTCAAAAAGCTCGCCTCTGGGAAACTAGACAGCAGATCTGACAAATGTATCTTTGTCGGTTACCCTAAGGAAACTAAGGGTTATTATTTCTACGATCCCAAGGAGAACAAGGTTTTTGTTGCTCGGACGGCCATATTTCTTGAGAAGGAGTTTCTTCTGCAAGAGGCCAGTGGGAGAGAAATAATGCTGGATGAGAATCCAGAAGAAGGACAAAGTGATCAAGCACAGTTGGATGAGCCTGAGCCGGTAGAACAGGTTATTGAACAACCTGAGGCTCAGATATCACGGGAACCGCGAAGATCGGGTAGGATCCGTCGACAGCCTGAGCGCTATGACGGAGTCTACATCATTGATAATGATGAACCCCTCACTTATGCGGATGCGGTCAGTGGACCGGAGTCAGCGAGATGGCTTGAGGCTATGCGCGCCGAGATGGACTCCATGTCAGATAACCAAGTTTGGGATTTGGTTGATCCGCCTTCGGGAGTTATCCCTATAGGCTGTAAATGGATCTTCAAGAAGAAGATTGACATGGATGGTAACGTGGTTACCTATAAAGGCAGGCTAGTTGCGAAAGGTTTCAAACAAATCTACGGGATAGATTATGATGAAACTTTCTCACCTGTAGCCATGTTTAAGTCTATTCGGATTCTTTTCGCGATAGCTGCATATTATGATTATGAGATTTGGCAGATGGATGTGAAAACAGCTTTCCTTAATGGAAATCTGGATGAGGATGTGTACATGACACAACCAGAGGGTTTCACTAATCCAGCAGATCGTCATAAGATATGCAAGTTAAAGAAGTCCATTTATGGACTTAAGCAAGCATCGAGAAGCTGGAATATTCGTTTTGATGAATCAGTCACTGAATTTGGTTTCATCAAGAACGAGGATGACCCGTGTGTATATAAGAGGTTTAGTGGGAGCGTGATTACTTTCCTAGTCCTCTACGTCGATGACATCTTGATCATTGGAAATGACATTCCTGAAATGCATGCTGTGAAGGCATGGCTGAGGAAATGTTTCCAGATGAAAGATTTAGGAGAAGCAGCCTATGTGTTAGGTGTGAAGATCTACAGGGATAGATCTAAGAGGCTTCTCGGGCTGTGCCAGAGTACTTACATCGATAAGGTCCTGGAGAGATTTCACTTAGAGAATTCTAAGAAAGGATATCTTCCAGTCAGACATGGTCTGAATCTTTCAAAGAGTCAGTGTCCACAAACACAGACTGAGAAAGATGAAATGAACAATACGCCTTATGCTTCGGCTATTGGTTCCATTATGTATGCGATGTTGTGTACTCGCCCAGACGTCGCTTACGGGTTAAGCGTGACCAGTCGTTACCAAAGTAATCCAGGTATGGCGCACTGGATTGCAGTCAAGAACATCTTAAAATATCTGCGGAGGACCAAAGATATGTTCTTGATATATGGTGGTCAGGAAGAACTCAGTATTGAAGGATATACTGACGCTTCGTTCCAGTCGGACCAGGATGATTTCCGATCGCAATCAGGCTATGTTTTTAGCTTGAATGGAGGTGCAGTGGTGTGGAAAAGTTTCAAACAGTCAACTGTTGCTGATTCCACAACAGAAGCCGAGTATGTTGCAGCCTCGGAAGCATCCAAGGAGGCAGTGTGGATTCGTAAGTTCGTGAGAGAACTTGGTGTTGTTCCTTCGAGTGCAGATCCTTTGGTTATCTTTTGTGATAACACTGGAGCAATCGCACAAGCAAAGGAACCACGGTCGCACCAGAAGTCCAAGCACATACAGAGACGGTTTCATTTGATCAGGGAGATCATAGATCGTGGCGAGATCAAAGTATGCAAGGTTCATACAGATGACAATCTGGCAGACCCGCTTACCAAGCCTCTGGCGCAGCAGAAGCATGAGAAGCACTGTAATAATATGGGTTTGAGATTCCTCAACCATTAGATTAAGTGCAAGTGGGAGATTGTTGGGGTATGCCCTTAAGGCTAATGTTTGAGGCCTATGGGAATGTATTTGTATCATGTAATAAACTGTTATGTTTATAAAGGCATGGTTGTTATTCAGTTAGCTACATTGTCTGCTGCAATATATGTTCTTCTGAATAATGTCTCAAAGCTGTTCAGCTCGGCTGACATGCTATTATGTCCTTAGTCGATATATCTTGGTGAACATGAGACAGCCTTGATATTGTTAAGACTAATATGTGTTCTAATCTTATAGGATGCTTCGAGCATGGAATAAGATGTAGACTCATGGGTACATTGGATGTACTGGACAGACCCTACTAGGATGTTCAATTGTTTGTCACAATGTGAATGTTCCTTGATTAAGACAAGTGGCACATTTCCTCTGACTTGAGATCACTTGTGTTTTCTAAATGATGATTGTCATTGTTTTGAGATGGTTCAATATCATTTGAAACATAATGATTATAGACTATCTTGGATGGTGAGCTTGAGTCAGGTTAGAGCACTAGTGATAGACATAGGATTGCCGTCTCCTTGTTGAAGGAGTCTGATGTTCTAAAGGGGCCCCCTGGATGAGATGATTGAGAAAAGTGTATGGCCATACCCAGGTGACTATGTTCATCTGTTCTGATCATGCTCATCATATTGGAGTTACGAGCTTGACAGGCTTGTCCAATAAGAACATCCAGTGGCAAAGGAAATATGTATGCTTTGTGAAATGATTCACACTTGTGCTGTGGTTTGGGTGTAGTCTTGGAAGACTCTTTCCTTTATATCGGGAGACAGTGATGTGTTGCTAGATACCCCTCACTGATCGTGATAATGTGAATTATCGTTACCGACATTTAAAGGAAACCCTCAGGGTCGCACAATTTGATGATATGGCTTACTTAAGTCAGATCGTGTGGACTGAATTGTTCAGGTTCAGTTTAAAGGGATTTAATCTCTGATTGTGAGTGAGATCTGGTCTGATCATGTTTGATTGATTAGGGCTTGAGATCGGTAAGCTTCGATCGGGAGAATAGATGCCAGATCGGTCAGATCAAGAGCATCGAAGAGATTGACGGTTAGATCTGAAGCCTTAGGGTTTAAGTAAGATCTAGACCATATTGCTTGGGTTAATTGGTCTTGGACCAAACCGATGTGAACTGGCTCATTGGTTGAGCGCATGGTTCAAGTGATGTGGCATTTGCCATTGGGTAAACCCAAGAGCGCACGTTGAGAAGTGGATGCTATTTTTGGATAGCACTTCTACTAATCGTGGCCATGACTCACGATTGCCACACTTCACGCCCCCCTTCTCTTTGTTCGTCGCCAACGCTTGGCTTAGACGAGACAACATCTCGGCTAGAGAAGAGAGGAGGACAAGAGAGAAAAACTCACTCAAGCAAGGCGATCTCTTCTCCCTTCCATTCGACAAAGGCTTCTTGGAACCTTGCTAGCACAAGGAGCACCAAGGAAAGTAGGCGACACCAATTGTGTGCGTCACCTTAGGAGAAGGCTCGCTTGCGCCTTTCCTTCCAAGTTTTCATCCAACGCATATGGCTATGGTATGAATTCAAGTTTACTTAAGTTGATCATATATCATGCAATAGATTCTTTCAAACCCTTAATTCCGCTGCAAAAGTTTTATGCGCCATATGTCTAGGGTTTTTGCTCCCCCTAGAAGGGGACCCCCCTTAGGTTAAGGGGTACTTTCACCAGGTACTTGGGACAAGTTGTTACCAACTGCAGAATTTGCTTTTAACAGTGCGGTGAACCGAACCACTGGTGCTAGTCCCTTCCAACTCAATCTTGGGTTCCAACCGTGCAAGCCCATTGATTTAGCTCCCTTACCATCTCCCTTTAAACAAAACCATTCAGCCTTATCTTTTGCGCAACACATTGTCAAGATAAATAACGAAGTGAGGGATCAAATAGCGAAGAACACACTTAAATATGAATTAGTTGCTAATCTTCATCGTCGCTATATGAAATTGTAGGAAGGAGACTTGGTGATGATTAGAAATCAGATCAGCTTGATTTACCATCGGCCCCTGGGATACATCATACCATCAACGTGGAAGACTTGACTCTATACAAAGCACCTCTCAACATTGAGGTGCCAGATCCAACAAAGAGGACCGGTCGGCTACTTGATGTACAACAATGCTTCACATCGCAAGGTATTCAAAATCGCTATCTTGTCCGGTGGGAGGATCAAACTGAAGAATGGTTATCTGAAGAAGACACAAACTTACATCTCCCTGAGGAACTTGAGAGCTTCCTACTTAATTCTCCAGAGGAGAATTCTTCAGCCCAGGGGAAAGCTTATGTAGGGACACCCCCAAGAAGATCAACAAGGATTAAAAAGGCTCCAATTCAGTATGGGATGAGTACTTGAGTCACTTGGATACTTTGGAACTTGTCCAACTTTTATGAAACTTGTTAATTTCCTGCACTTCTTATTATTGTAATATTGTTAAAAACTCTTTACTTTCAGCCTTTAATGTTTTGGTAGTTAGGAATCTAGCCTAGGATTTATTTTATGATGTCTTTGTTTTTATTTTTAGTGGTTGTAATAGGATGTTCTAGCCTAGGCTTTATGCACACTTGTATTTCACATGCAAGCACCTTGTTCCTTCAACGAAATGTGACCTTGGCATGGGTCAGTCAAAATCAGTTAAGAGCAGCCCAACATACAAATCAAGTTCAGCTCAGCCCAAGGTTCAGCCCAAATACAAATCAAGTTCAGCTGAAGCCAAGGGGTATCTATCGCATCAGCAGCTTACCATTGCCCTAGCTAACCAATCATAACAACACAAGTCAGCCACCTTTGCTAATACTACAATTCAACCAACGGCTACAAGATCTTCTCTTCAGCACGCGTAAAAGGAGTATCACATCCAGCAAGCATGCAGCAACCGACAGCCAATGAAAGCATAGCCAGAGAATGCCAAAGGTCAAACAAATGTAATCATTGAGGGAAAGGTTTTAAGCTTTGCACTTGCACACTTTGCACCCTTTAGTCAATTTCCTTTGAACTGAAAACTTGTGTTAGCGTTGTGGTGTGTTGAGGGTTGAGCTTGCTCCCCTAGAGTTGAGCTTGCTCCTCTGAATCGTCCCTCATCTTCCTCCTGCCTGTCGGTTCCATCAACACGTCAATCTCTTCTCGTGTCACTGTTCCATTGCCGAGCCTCAACTTCCAGCAAGTCATCTTCGGATTTCCAGTTGGGCAACGTCAGGACGCAACCTTCACTCATTGAGGACCTTCTCTACTGGAAGTTCACTACCTTGGAGAGGCTTGAAGGGGTTCGGCCCCCTTCCCTTAAGGGGGCCCTTGGTGCTTTCATTCCACTCATCTTTCACAAACTTGCATTTACCATTAGAAAGTTTGAGCTTCATACCTAAGGGATCTAGGGCATATTTACGTTTTTCATCAGTGTGTAAGTATGTTATACATTGATAAGGTACTATAGTTTATATGTAAAAATGGTTGTGTGTGGTGATTTTAGCAATGCTTGTGGAATTTCGAAGGATGCTTAGTTGTAGTATTATCTTATTAATTTTTAGCAATTTTAGCAATGCTTGTGGAGTTGTATAACTTTTTAGACCAAGTTGTAGTACTTATTGAGAAGTTGTAGTACTTTTTGACGAGTTATAGTACTTCTGGTGTTTAGGGTCACATATCGTAAAAGTGGTATATATCTTCAAATCATAATTTGTTCATGATTTTTAAATTATTATAATAGTTATAAAAATTTCACTATTGAATTTCTACCATTATAAAAGTCATATGCCTCAATTTCACTATTGAGTTTCATACCAACCATAGGTGTAGAAGATGAATTAGTGGCTAAAATCTCCTACAAATATGAAAATGTAAAAAAAATATTAACTTTATTAAATTCCTAAAAATAACATCTCATCATTTCATAACAGTTAAGTACTTACTGGTTCGTTGTTCTCATCAATGGGAAGTTCATTGTCAATTTGTTGGTTATCTATGGGAACTTCATTTCCCCCACTTGGTGACTCCAATACATTTATCTCATTGCATGTTGACTCAACCACTTCATTTATATCCATGAGTCTCTTTAACAAAAATCCTTTCAATAATCAACCTTTCTAAAAATAGCCCAAAAATCAAAATAATCTAAACTCATGCAGATATGAGTCACTACACATATTTTTTCAATAAGTTATGCATTCATCAGGATGAAGAAGTAAATTTCATACAAAATATACAACAAATCTATAACATATACAACAAGAAAAGAATCAGGCTTCAAATGAACGATATTAAAATATATTGCAAGGAATCCCTAAAACAGAGCGAAGTAAAAAAAAATACCTTCATATCAAAGTAAAAAAAACTTGCTGCTGCTGCCCTAATGTGTATCTCCCTCTCTGGCTCGAAGGGAGGAGTAGCGAAGTGATTTATCGATAGCGCAAGACGAGCGGCGGCGACATCATTAACGATGATTAGGGCGTATCGTTCGGTGGTAGGACAAAGATCGCAGGCTAACGGAGTGACTATGTTCGAGTCCAAGATGAGCAGCGGTGATGTCATTTGGTGATTAGGACTTGGAAGGAGAAAAAGTGCAGTAATAGTCGAGTGTTTTTGGGTTGGAGGGGAAAAGAGACGGGAATGTAGGGTTTTGGGTGGGAATGCAAAAACATAACTCAGTTTAATACAAACCGAGATGGGAGGAGTAACGGGACGGAGGAGTTCTGTTAACAGATCGGCAGGATTTTTTTATACATTTAGAGTTTTTTATATCTCCCATCTTATTTGATGTGTTGGCAGCATCTGGGCGGACCTGCTGAAGATGGTTCGGCAGGTTTCCTGCCTAGGAAAATTTTTCATGTTCTAGGTTCTTTTAATTTTCTGCACTTTTCGTTCTTCTCTATTCTCTTCTAAAGTCAACAAAGTGTTAGCAATTTCTAAAACTCATTAAAGAAAATTATGATGACTGATATATTCAAATCAAAGTCTTATTTGATTGTAAGATGTATAAGCAACTATTAAAAAAGTGTTAGGCAACCTAAAAATGCAAAACTATTGACTTTTTTTTTAAAAAAAAATAAGGCTTTATTAAGACCTGTTTAAGTTAAAGCATCAAGATACAGCCATATCAACAAGCTAATTCGAAGCCCCAACATACACAGTTTTATTGTTCTTAGCAAATCCAGCCAACCAATTAGCAGGTTGATTTGGAGAACTCCAAACATAGATAAAACTAAAGTTACTTCTTGATTGTATGTGCTTAATTTACCTTATAAGCTGTTGTATCTCCACTGGTGGGTAGGCATTGTTCCCTTGAATGACATTGATAGCCTCCAAACTATCTATTTCAATGGTCTGATCAGTAGTTGTTATACCTTGATTTTTTTTATTAATTTAAATTTAAATTTTATTTCAAAATCTTATAAACTTTTCCCTAATCCTAAGCTTGCTTTTAATCCCTAAAAACTCTCCCCGAATCCTAATCCCTATAGCCCTAAATTTTCTCTAAACTTTCCCTATAAATAAATCTCTTATTTCCCTAATCCAAAATCAAACCTACTAATCTCCCTTATTACTTCTCACAAGCGCCGCTAACCTCCTTCGCCTTATCATACGCGTGCTCGTGCCTCTGCCATCGTCTCCTTCGACAGCAACGAGTGCGTGTGTCCGGCGGCACCAAGAAGGAGCGCCGGTGACACTCCTTGGTCGGGTGCCTTAGTCCGACGTGATCTCGGATGCGTGAGGCAAGGTTTGGCTATGGCGAGTTCCTCTGCTCAGTCTGGATGCAAGTAGCGGAAGGTGAGTTCCTGCATCCGGCGGCCTCTCCTTCATCCAGCGTCGGCTGCAACTTATTTCCTCTTCTCGACAACTCCTCTTTTCCTCTCAGGTGTTGCCGACTCGCTTTTTCCGTCGGCCTCTTGCTCTCCCAGGCATCAGCAAGTCTCCTCTGTTCCAGACGCAAGCGTCGGGAGGCGAGTTTCCGCATCCAGCAACGAGATCCTCTAAACACGAGACAACAATGACTCCATCTTCTGCCGACAGTGAGCTTTCCTGAGTCGGCGTCGTCTCCATCCCTTTCCGGCGCCAAATAGCGAGTCCAGCGGCGGCTGTGACTTTTCGGTGACTTCTCCTTCTTTCTCTCTTGATGTCGGTGGCCCTGTCCCTTTGCAGTGCCGGTGGCAACTTCTTCCAGAAGTCGGCTGCTCCTCCTCCTTCCAACGCTGATCTCTCTAGCGGCGCCGGAGAATCCTTCTCCCCTGTGACGCGAACGAAAGCGGCTCGCTTCGTTCCGCGTCAAGCCTCAGCAGTGTAGGGTCGAAACCTAAGTCAGATGCGCTTCTAAATTTTTGCATAGGCGGAAAAACTAGGTTTCATGAAGATCGTATGGCTTGTAAGTATAATCAACCATAAGAGGATGAATGAAGCATTACCATGGCCATTGCTCGAGTGATGACTTGGAAGAAGAAAGGGCGATCGGCTCTTCTCCAAAGAGGTCACACACAAGATGTTGAAGGCTTACTCCCTTGTGCTCTTTGTGCTAGCAAAGATCCAAGGAAACCTTGATCGTGTACAAGGAGATGTTTTTCTCTCTCGGCTGTTCGAACTCTCTTCCTTGGCGTGAAGACTCACTACCACACGAGAGGAAAAAACAAGAGGAGAAGAGGAGGCGAGCCACGTTACAATTGTGGAGGCGTTTTCCAAAATGGAAAACCGACTTCCAAATATAGTAAGTGCTTAATACTCATGCATTCACTCAAAGTGAACCATCGAAACTTCCTTCTCCTTTGAACCAAGCGTTCACTAAGTGAACCGGTTCAATTCTATTTGGTTCAAAGACCAAATCGAACCAGCCATGGTTTAGATCTCTTTGAACCAAATGGCTCAAGATCTAACCACACATCTCTTGATCTTCTTGATCTCATCGATCAAGCATCAATTCTCCCGATCGAAGCTTACCGATCTCAAGCCCTAATCAATCAAACATGATCAGACCAGATCTCACTTCAAATCAGAGTTTAAATTCCTTTAAATTGGACTAAAACAATTCAATCCACACGATCTGATATAAGTAAGCCATATCATCAAATTGTGCGACCCTAAGGGTTTCCTTCAACGTCGGTAACGATAACTTACATTATCACGATTAGAGAGGGGTATCTAGCAACACATCACTGTCTCCCGATATGAAGGAAAGAGTCTTCCAAGACTACACCCAAACCACAGCACAAGTGTGAATCCAATTCACTTGGCATACGTGTTTCCTTTGCTACTGGATGTTCTCGTTGGACAAGCGTGTCAAGCGTGTAACTCCAACATGATGAGAATGGTTAGATCAGATGAACATAGTCATCTGGGTATGGCCATACACTTTCTCAACCATCTCATCCAGGGGGCCCCTATAGAACATCACACTCCAACAAGGAGAGGCAATCCTTTATCTATCACTAGTGCCCTAACATGACTCATGCCCATTATCCAAGATAATCCTTAACCATTAATTTTTCAAATGATATTGAACTACCTCAAGATAATGCCAATCATCATTTAGAAACAGAAGTGATCTCAAGTCAGAGGAAATATGCCATTTGCTTGCATACAAGGATTATTCACATTGTGACAAACAATTGAACATCCTAAGTAGGGTCAGTCCAGTACATCCAATGCACCTATGTGTCTAAATCTTATTCCATGCTCGAAGCATCCTATAAGATCAGAACACATATTAGTCTCAATCATATCAAGGTTGTCTCATGTTCACCAAGATATCTCGACTAAGGACAATACTGCATGTTAGCCAAGCTGAACACCATTGAGACATTATTCAGAAGTATACATAACAGCAGCAGATAATGTAACAACCTGAATAACAACAATTGCCTTTATAAAACATAGTTTATACATGATACTGATAATAACCCAAGGCCTCAAACATTAGCCTTAAGGGCATACCCCAACAAGCAGAGAGGTGAGTTTTGTTTTAGTTTATTTTATTAAATTTAGGTATTTCTTAACAGACTGTAGACCTGATTTATATTATTGGGTATAATTAGGGAAGTTTTGGTTGATCTAATATACTTGGGATCGACTGGTGTTAGTGGAGATTATTTCGATAAGGATTTAATTCTGTTTATGATGATTAAAGGTTGAGGAAACAATTATGATTTGATACATAGATGTTAATCTACATTTTATTTAAATTATTCAATAAAGGAAGAAAGACAATTTGGATTTTCAGAAAGGGTTAAGGAATATCAGCGTTTTGAGGTAGGAATCCTTCCCCTGTTTTCATCACGGTGTCAAATTCATGCATTAGAATAGACAATGACACTTTATCTTTGTATCTCTCCTGTTGATTTGTTTCTAATTTTAGTTGACCTCGTTACCTTATTATTTGTGCATATTTGGCTTCAATATCACATAATTATCATGGATGCATTGTGAAGATGTTTTTCTGATATTTTTGTTGGAAAGTTATGAATAATTATGGACCATGCAAATAAACTGAGATGTTATACTGTTATCACGTCATGACATGCATATGATCTCTGACCTGGTGATTTATCACTAGTGGCCTATTTATGTGATTTATAGTCTTGATTATATCAAACTATCTGTTTGCCGGTTAGGGCACCGCCAGTTGTCCTCGGACAATACTAAGGATGTCTGTGTTGGACGCAACACCCTAGGCTGTTTAAGACAGTCGTTCCATCGTGTGAGCTGACGGTGGAAACACCCTGAAAATGAGTGCGGCTCTTAATTGAGATCTATTGGCCAAGCTTGATGATTTACACGACAACCTTATGTTCAGTTATTTTGTTGTATTATCTGTTTCTGACATGTAGTATAGTTTCTGTGTTTGCAATTTCATATTTATTGAACATGCATCATTTCTTGATTCCTACTTAGCAATTTTTGCTAACTCCCCTTGTTTCTCCTCCAGGTACCGAATTAGCATCTGGGAGGGATAGAGTAGATAGCTAGATACCCACCGGAGTCAGAATATTATCAAGTGTTCTTTTGCTAAATACTTTTTTGATTTATTATATTCTTTCATTTGATTTAATTGCATAGACTATAGTTTATAAGCTTTGTAATTGGATGTAGTTGATCTTAAAGGATTACGAATGTTGGACTTGAGATTATTGGTTACTAAAATTTTTATAATAATTGTGTTGTTTGGTTCCTATTAATATTATCATCACCCTGGAGAACCCTGAACTAGGGATAGCCGGCTTCCCGCCGGGGCGTGATAGTAGTTGTGTAGGATGTATGCACAAAACCCATTGCACTGCGAATATGACCAGCAAATCTGCAAAAAGGATCAAGGAGTAGGTGTGGTAAGCAGCAGCAGCAAAAAGAGGATCCCCATTAGAATTACACATCACATAAACAATTCCAGTTTCATGATTAATTTTATTCCATGCCCCATCTGTATTAATATTAAGCTGCTCATAGTTTGGTCTCTTCCAAGAGTGATTGACTTCCCTCTGAAAGGTATTCTTTGGAAAGTTGGCAGCTATAGTTTCCTGCTAATAAGAAAATTCAATGATTGCTTAAGATATTATAGCTTTCCAAACCTACCAGCATAATATCAAAACAAAGGATTTGAAGTGAGGCTCATGCTCTTGAATGCGTGTAAGCCAAGAACCATGCAACCGCGACCAATTCTCAATATCAAAACAGAGTTGAGGCCCTTGATGAGGCCCTTTCAGGTTTGACTAGAATTTCATAGGGTTTGGTTGTCTCAGGTCAATAGGATCATCTTTGGTAGTGGCAATATTCACCTAAAGTTTGTCCACATAGTTGAGGATATGAATAATTCTTTTACAATTAAGAGCAAACTTCATGAGAGTGAGGACTCTAATGTATAGGCCTCCTTGATTTTTCGGCTTTATAACAGTGTCCCAATTAATGAGATGTAAGCCCCTTATAGTGTCCCAATTAATGAGATGTAAGCCCCTTTTGTCCTTGCTATTGGACCGAAGAATTTGCAGATGTGGCTATTAAAATTCTCAAGTTGGGTACAAGAGAGGCCATTAATAATCGAATTGTGAATAGGAATTGAAGATATTACACTTTTGGCCGACATGACTTTGCCACCCTGGGATATGGGTTGCCCTTGCCAAGCTTGGAGTTTATTGTCCATGTTTTGGATGCATTCTTTAAAAATTAGTTTAGAGCAGCCCCTTCGGTTAATGAAGGTACCCAAATACTTGAAAGGGAAATTCCCTTGAGAAATCCCAAGCAGGTTAGCAATTTGATGCCTAGCTTGTTGCTGCGAGGTGTGAGTGGGAAAGTATATTTTAGATTTTCGGCATTTAATGCGTTGATCAGTACAGTCCTGATATCTATTAAGAATTTTTGTAGCATTGATGCAGATCTTCTCATTGGCACAAACGCATATGATGATATCATCAGCATAAATGAGATGAGAGAGTTAACATTTTCCATTTATATTGATGGGTGTAATCTTCTTATCCTTAATGCCTTTGTGAATAAAAAGGGTGAGAATATTAGCAGTTATGACACAACTATAAGGTGATAAAGGATTCGTTTGGCATAGCCAAAACTTTTAGCTTTTGCTAGTTAAAAAAATACTGAGTAAGAAGGTGCTAGCTTGAAAAGTTTTAAAGCATTTAGTAAAATCAGTTTTTTAACCAATCAGCGGTTTTGGCTAGCCATAAGCAGGGGGCAATAACTTCTCAAGGAAGCAACTGCTTCTAGGTTCCAAACCCAAAAGCTGACAACCAAATACCCCAGCTTCTGAAAATTTGCTTTTGCGACCAGCAAAATCGCAAAAGCAGCTAAAAAACTACACCAAACGCACCCAAAGTGTCCCCTTGTCTAATGCCTTTGGTAATAGAAAAATAATGAGACTGAATGCCATTTATGCAACAAGAGAAGATTGGAGAGTTAATGCAGGCCTCAATACAATCAATGAACTTTTGAGGAAAATTGAAGTTTTTGAGAGCAAGAGTAATAGCTTTTCTCTTGGTAGTGTCAAAGGCTTTTTCAAGATCAAGCTTGATAAGAATCAATGGGTTTTTTTGCTTTTGGAATGTTGGATCTCAAGAGCAATTTCCTGCACAATTTGAACGTTATCATGAATTTTTTGTCGTTTAATGAAAGTAAACTGTTCCTAGCTTATGCGATCATGAAGGTAAGGGGACATACGGTTGACAATAGCCTTACAGAGAATTTTGTAAATAACATTACACATAGCGAGAGGTGAGTAGTCATTAATAGTAGTTGGGTTTGGGGTTTTTAGGATAAAAATGAGAAGGGTCCTCCCCCAAGAAGTCAAAATGGAGGTATATTTTTGAAAGTTAATTAAAGCATAGGTGGCATCCCTCTTCAAGATGTCCAAGTTGTGTTTATAAAATTTAGCAGTAAAATCATCAGGTCTAGGACTTTTACCATTTTTAAATTTTCTAATGGTTATGGTGATTTCTTCCATGGTAAAGTCCTAACAAAGATTGTTATATTCAGTAATATCAATTTTTGCTTTATTACGGGATAGAACTCTCTTAGAATTGATATCAAGAAAGGGTTTAGGATGATGTTCGACCCAAAGTCTAGAATAGTGACTGCTGAAGGCCTCGTTGATTTGCTTAATATCAATTATATTGGAGTCATTATCAATGTCCAGTCTAGTAATAAGGTTAATTCTCTTTCTATGGTAACCAGATGATGGAAGTATTTGGTATTTGCAACACCATGTTTGAGCCAGTATCATTTGGCAAGAGTGTGTCACTTAATGTTGATTTGCCTGGCTAAGGCTTTGGCTTTGTTAGTGAGGCTTAGAAGCCTTCCCTCTTCATCCGAGTTCAATTCTCCCCTAGCTTCCAAATATTCAAAGTGTTTAACTTCATTTTGGGTTTGGTCAAGGAGTTTCTCACGCTTTCCTAAGAGTTTTCTTTTCCCACTCTAAGAACTTAGACTGAATGTTCCTAAAGGTAGTAGTAAAAGAAGTATCCCTAATGTCCTTCATTTCCCATTCATTCCTAATAATAGTCTGAGTTCTTTGAAAATACTCTAGATGGCCCTATATCTAAAAGTGTTAGAATTGGGATTAGCATATGGGCGAATGTGAATAAGAAGAGGATTATGATCAGAGACCTAATGCGATCGCAAGTGCACAGTTGTATCGAAGTAATAAAATAAAGATTATTCTCAACGAAGATTTGGCGGCCAAGTACCGATTACAAGATCGATCTATATCTAGATGAATCAAAGTGTGATTTTTTATGTTCGAAAACTTCTAAGTACGAGAGAGAAAAAGTGAACTTTTCGGGTAGAAAACAATACGGAGAGAATCGGGATTGGGGTTTCACCATGCTGATGATTTAAAATTTAATAAAATAAATCTTCGTACAGAAAATTAAAGCATTGAAAGGGATTTTTCGTTATGTACAGATTATCTTCTCTTGAAGTATAATCTGGTACATAACCATGATAATTCCCTACTCTCGTGACAATTATCGTAATTAGGCCCCTTAAGCTCTGTGAAAAATCATGTATATCCTTCAAGTAAATCCAAACTACTCTCGTGATTGGATTCACAAGTTTTGAAAGAATAGATCCAACGTAGCAATTCACCTCTCGATCCTTCTCGTGACGTCAACGACATAAAAAATACTTGGCTAGAGTAAAATTACGAAGTAGAACATAATTCTTAACAAATCAACTAAATGCAACTCATAACAAAGATTAAAACAATAAGTTTAATCCATAAAACATCAACGGGTTACACCCCTAATCCCAAATAAGAGTTTAAACATTCATGTTTTTAGAATACAGCATGTAATACGATGAATTTCACATGAAAACTGAATAAACTACAAGGAACACTAGGAGAATGATTAGAACCCTTCTTTTCGATCAGGAGATGAAGATCAAGCAGCAAAATCCCTCCTTTGTATGTTCTCCTCGCCGAAAAATTGCCCAATCACCTATTCTTGCCCTACCCACCGCCTATGTCTATTTTAGTGCAAAGAAGCGCTCCTACTTTGGTCCAAAATCCTTCCTTTTATAGTTTAATCACTGTTGGACCCCTCAAGGAAGGTTTCTCTAAGGTTTGGTTAAGTTTCGACTCGATTCGAGGTTGAATCGAGTGAAAAACCGAGTGTGGCAGACGTTTTCATGGCCCATGAAGCATTCATGGCTGCGGCCGTGAAAGTCTCTATGAAGAAAACTGTCTTCTAGTTGCTATTTGTAGGGTCACTCACGGCCCGTGAACGACTCACAAGTGTAGTGGTGAAAGTCTCTGTGCAAAATTGGACTTTTCGCAGAACTGTTCCATTGTGCAGCACGATACTCACGGCTGTGATCATGAATATCTTGTCTAACCTCTATTTTGCTCCAAATTTAACGTGTAGCTTTGTCTTTTCCTCGGGAATCATTATATGGCCTTAAAACTTGTTAAATCCATCATTTTTGAGTGATTTTATCTGTATTTTCATGAAAACCAAGAAAAGTGAAGATTCCATACCATAGGAGATAAAAATGTTAAAAATTAGTATAAAATCATACAATTAAGCACAAAATATCATATAAAATATAGGAAAAAACATAATGTAAATATAACTCATCAAAATACCCTAGACTTAGAATTTTGTTTGTCCTCAAGTAATGCCATAATATGTAAAGAGAATGCAAAGATAAGGAATACTTTTTCATTCTTCCCCAATCATGTCTTAAGTGCCAATTTAAACAATCAATTTTTCACAACTTAAGAAATAACATGATAGAAGCAAACTCTCAAGACTTTACAATCCAAGATAAATAAAAATCATATTTTGTGTCGTTTCATCCAATCTCCACTTACTAAGCATTAAATACCTTCACTTTAATAAATCCATTTTACTGATAGGTGAAATCTCCATTTCTAGAATTTTGGATGATGTTTCAAGTAAAGAGGCTTTTAAGGAAAACTAATCTTTAAACGATTCTATGCCCTTTCTTATTAGCATCATAACATTGTTTAAAGTATACCACATAGTAGTATAATAGAACTCATAGTCTCAATCATGAAAAGTTAGCGGAGTTGTCCACTTGACCTCCAGCTCTCTCTTTTTCTCTACTTTTTATTCTTTTTTTTCTTTTTTATTTGGAGAGAGCCGGTCAAAGGCATGATACTTAAATCATTATCGATCTTTCTACATGAGGGATAAATATTTATTTTTAAAATTTTCCCTCTATTACTTAATCGAAATAGATTTAAAGTATACCAACTCATGGTATAATATAACTCATAACATCAAATTATTCAACCAGAGGAATTGGAGAAAGCCTCTTTATTTTAATGTCTCCAATGTTCTATCCATGAAAAATTCTCTATTAAGCAAAAATAGATAAATTAAACTTAAGTAATTTCTACTCAGCTTGTATCGCAAGGATGCACAAAATTTATACATGTATTTTATTCATACTAGAATTGTATTTACTCAAAAATTTTATTCTATATGAAATTTTAAAAATCACTAAATCATCAAATCAATTACTCAATATGCTTTCTAATTTCAAGATCAAGGATAAAACAAACTTGTATATCCTTAAAAATCATAGACATTCAAGATACATATTAATAGAGCTTAAATAAAGTCAAAATGCATAAAGGCACCCTAGACTTAAATTGTTGCATATACTATACATCATTTACTCAATACATGTCATATATCAAAAAAAAATTTTGCAAGAGTTCCCCTTAAAACATAAGGTGATTCCCTATCAGATTATATCAAAACAATCAAGCTTCAAATATCTTTTACCGTCACATTTCATCATTCAAATTACATTTTCCATCTCATATATCAAAATTCAGCAAAATACCAAAACCATATATCAAAATACATCTCAAATCATCATCATACATCCAACTACATCTCAAACCATCATAAATGTCAACAAAGCATCCCAAAACCACAATACCATCACAAAAATGTCCAATACCATACCAAATCCCAAATACCGTCACATATACAACACAAGTATCAACAATATCACAAAATCATCACAGAGGATCAGTCAGACTCTATATCCTCAAAATCCTCCTCCTCCTCATCATCTCATGTCTACTGCGTCGATGGTTCTGGGAGATGCTGCCACAGTAACTCCTCTATCGCGTGAAGAGAATCAAAAGTCCTCCTCTGGCAGTACTCTAGGTGTGATATATCATCGCGTATCCTCCTCTACTCAGCTTGTATCTAATATAATGTTGTCTCTATCGAAGCTAAAGTGGATGGCCCAACAAATGTGGTCAGTCCAATGGTGGTGGAAAGCTCGACTGGAGGAATAGTCTCTGAAGATCTAGGCAGTGATGAAGGAGGAGTCACCTCTCTAGGACCTCCCCCACCCTGGTTGGGATCCACGATCCAGTTTTGCTGCACACGAACCATGGTACGGTTCATGTTTGGCAATCTCATGGTGGCCTCTGAATGTCTGAATATAAGATGATACGAGTTTCCAATCCTCATAATCATCTTAATAGCAATACAAGCATCTAAATTCCCATGTAGTCAATTCCCCAAACATCAAATATCTCAAACTCCAAAATATTACTTAGTGGCATCTCATCACGTGTAGATATGTTTCCCGTTCGCTGGCACTCTTCACAGGAAATAACAAAATTCCAAGCATTCTTAAAAAGAGTCGGCCAGAAAAAACCTATTTGAAGCACTTTGAGAGCAGTCTTAGATAAACTAGCATGTCCTCCATATATAGAACTATGATAATGAAAAAGCACCTCCCTCATCTCTTCCTCTGGTAGACATCTCTTGTATATTCCATCCGCATATCTTTTAAACAGAAAAGGATCCTCCCATAAATGATAGAAATCTCTTCCATCCCTAGTAATTCAAATCAGCGGGTAAAATGTCAAACACTAAATAATTTACAAAATCAGCATACCACGGAGCATCAATCCCTGCAATAGCAAAGAGATGCTCATCAGGAAAGGTGTCATTAATCTCATGCTTGGTTACTTTCTCTACTCCATCTTCCTGGATAAGGCGCGACAAATGAACTGCAACAGAATTTTCTGCACCCTTTTTATCTTTGATCTCCTAGTCAAATTCTTGCAACAGAAAGATCCATCTGATCAATCTTGGTTTTGAATCCTTCTTACTCATAAGATATCTGATAGTTGCATGATCTGTGATGTAGCGCCAAGCTATGGGTTGGGAAGATCTCCTAGACCGACTCTAGAAGAGTGTTCGAATGATTTGAAAACTCGTGATCAAACACGCGGACTTAACGCAATCAGATACACATATAAGCAACGGATGGTAAAATAGAACAACCAAGGCATACAACTATAAAATTTCACTCAAATAAAACTATTAACTGTCAATGCGGAATTACAATCGAAGAAGGTGAGGTATCGAGCTCCAACAAGGATCGCACACCTTGCACTGGACACTCAAGCCTTTCCACACACAATGGAGTCGAGGCACCCACCTCTCTCCACTCTTAAGTTACAAGACTCCTCGTAGCTACCGCCCGTAGGCTGCAAACTTGTGAACTATCTAGCTAGTAGGCCTAAGCTCCCTTTTATAATCTAAGGGAGGGTAAGATCACCCACTCACAAGAGGGGTGGTTACAACAAATATTCTAACCACTATCCTGAAAAGCTAAAAACAAGGTACAATTTGATAGGGAATATTCCAATAACCAAGGTATATTGGAGAAGCTTCAGGTCGAGTTAATGTGAGTCATCCATTTGATCACTAATGATATCTTTTGATCTGGATACCTGATCTAAGATATGAGGGAATGGATGGATATATCTGGTTCGGTTTGGTGGGGATCGACACCTGGATCACCCCAAAACTCATCTGATTGGAGTAGATACAGTAGAAACGATGCCAGCCGTCGGTTGCCCAAGAGACTAATTTGGCCGTGGGATGAGTGCTAAGCAATCTGGCCGTTCGATGCGATTTCTCCCTTCTCTTCGTTCGTTTTGCGCAAGGGCGACGAACAGGGCATGCCACCGGTCGCCGTTCTAGGCTCAATCACCAGTGATACTTCGACTAGAGCTGCGAGTGGCGGCTGTGGGAGGATGGGAAGATTCTGGCGCTTGATTGCAGCTCGCCAGGCTGGGAATAAGGCAGAATGCAGTCAAACTGGGGAATAGGAGAATCTTCCAATTCCGGCGATCCACCAGCCAGATGGGCGCATCCTTCTGGTAGTGAGTTTGCAGCGACGAGGAGAGGTCGTGGCTGGAGTTTGGCGATGATCGGCATTGTAGATGGAGCGAAACAAAGGATGAGGGGCCGGACACAGTGAAGCTCGATTCTGGCGATCCGACCGTCCGATGGCTCGATGCTTTGGACCACGAGTTCACACTGGTGAGGAGCTGCTGCTGCCAGAGTCTGGTGATGATTAGAGCTGTGGATGAGCAGATCACGATGGCTAGACGGAGTTTCTATTGCCTGCATTTCCAGTTTACGCCGATAGGAACATGGCTTGGCCGTGAATCCTATCACGGTCGTGATTTCACTAGCCAAGATGAACACAAGCTGGCCATGAATGCTGTCATGCCCGTGATTGCCTCGCAGATTTTTGAATTTGCTGGATTTGCATATTTGCGCTATATCAATCTGTGTAAATGATCACCTTAGAGTCAATAAGATAAGATCTGAATTTATTAAATACAAAAAATAATAGCTAGAAACTCATTCTCTATTGTTGAATAATTGATCTGCACATCGTCCAATGTCCGGCTTGCATAATATATAGCGTGCAACTTCTTCTCCTTTCGTTGCCCAAGAACATCACCTATAACATGGTCACTTGTATCACGCATCAACTCAAAAGGAAATGTCCAGTCATGTGGTTGAATAATCGGTGCTGTGGTAAGAGCCTTCTTGAGTTTTATAAAAGCAGTTATATAATTCTAGTCAAAAACAAAAGGAACATCTTTACTAAGTAATAAAGTTAGAGGTCTAGCAATTTTCAAAAAATCTTTAACAAAGTGTCTATAAAAATCAGCGTGATCAAGAAAACTCCTAATTCCTTTAATAGAAGATGGTGATGGCAATTTCTCAATCACCTCCACCTTTGCCCTATCTACCTCAATACCATGACTAGAAATTGAGTGCCCTAAAACAATACCTTCATTAACCATAAAGTGACACTTTTCCCAATTTAAAACTAAATTAAATTCTTCACAGCGTTGTAACACTCGTGATAAATTTGATAGACAAATATTAAAATTATAACCATATACTGAAAATTCATCCATAACATATATAATGTCCTCAATAAGATCAGAAAAATAGCCATCATGCAACGTTAGAAAGTAGCGGGCGCATTGTAGAGCCCAAACGGCATGCGACGATAAGCAAAAGTGTCATATGGGCACGTGAACGTCGTCTTCTCCTAGTCTTGGGGATGAATAGGAATCTGAAAGAAACTAGAATATTCATCAAGATAATAAAAATAAGAATTACATGCCAAGAGTTCTAACATCTGATCAATAAAAGGAAGAGGAAAGTGATCTTTTCGAGTGACGGCATTCAACTTCTGATAGTCAATGCACATCCGCCACTCTGTTACCATTCTTGTCGAAATAAGAGTATTATTTTCATTTTTTAGCATGGTAATCCCTCCTTTCTTCGACACAACATGCACTGGCTCACTCACTGGCTGTGAGAGATAGGATAGATGACTCCAACATCTAGAAGTTTAAGAATCTCTTTCTTCACTACCTCCTTCATGTTCAGGTTGAGTCTTCTCTGATACTCAATTGATAGCTTGCTCCCCTCTTCTAAAAATATTATGTGCATATAAACAGATGGGTTAATTCCTTTTATATCATCAAGGGTATAGCCAATCACCTTCTTATATTGCCGAAGTTCATCTACAAGCCTAGTAGTCTGAGATGTATCAAGATTTGCATTAATAATCATTGGAAAAGTAGAGTTCTCTCAAAGAAATTCATAGTTGAGGTTGCTTCGGAGAGTTTTAAATTCATATCTCTTTCCTTTATTGGGTTTACCTTCTGTCGTGCTCAAGTGTTTTTCCTTCAACTTTTTGGGCTCAAGTGGTGATGGAGAATTCAATAATGCAGAATAAGAACTTACCTCCTCCTCTTCATCACAATCATCACTTTTAATAAGACACACTTCAAGCGGATCCTTCTCTATTCCGGAATCAACAGTCATTGGTAAAATATCTTACAGGACTTCAACACTGAAGCAAGATCCTGCAAAAGAAAGTTTCTTTAGATTTTATGTCATGCCCCGGCGGAAGCCGGCTATTTCTAGCTCAGGGTTCCCCAGGGAGTAACAATATTGATAGGAACCAGATATCATTTATTTAATAAACAATCCAATCTTAACATCTACAGTTTTATAACACAATATCTGAATACAACTATCCAAATTATCAACTGAATAAAATACAAAAGGCAACTATCTCAACTCGGACTGGTATTTGCTATCTACTCTATCCCTCCCGAAAGCTAACTCTGTTCCTGGAAGAGAAACAAAGGGAGTTAGCAGAAATGCTAAGTAGGAATCAACAAACATGGTGAGGGAATCAAATAACAGGATAATACAGTAACTGAAACAACGATATACAAATAATATAAGAATGTCGTGCAAATCATCAAGCTGGCCAACAGATCTCACTTAAGAGCCGCACTCATTTTCAGAGTAGTTGATCCATTAATTGGCTTGCATCGTTTGACAAACAATTATTGACTTTTCAAAAGGATTCAGAATAACAACGATTGAGGTAGGAATCTCACCCTACTCCTTTCTTACAGTGTCAAGAATTATAGGATTTGCTGCTTAATCCTTTAGTTTGATATATGATGCATATGATAGAATTGATTGACACTGATATCTAATTGCAGTGTCAAGAATTATAGTATTATGGAAATATAGATGACCAAGCAACAGTAGATATTGGTTTTAAATTATGGATATGGTATTTCTTTTTGTACAATAAAATTATAATATTTAATTTAAATTTTGAACTAGGTCTAATTGTATCATGTGGAGATATGGAGGCATTGGCCATGTTAGTACTTAAGGTAACGTAGACAATATGATGTCACCAATTGTTAGAAAATTACTATCCCAAAAGCTTATGGGAATCCCGACTTTTCCATGTAATACTTGTATAAAAAGGGATATATGATGCCGCCCCAAGTGTGAAAATTTCATGACACAAAAATTTCCTTTTTTTTCTATATGCTGGAGACAAGTACAGAAAAAGATCTTCCACTTTCGATACTAAAGGCTACACGAAAGATGCTCCATTCAATTGTGTACATGAGACAAGATGCCATAGTGCTCAAAGACATGAGTTTAAACCATTGATTAACTTCTAATTTCACATAGATCCTTTGTGAAGAATAAAATTTTAAAATCCCACATTATTCTATGATGCTTATTCTATAACAATCGCAACTAAATTGCCTGTTTGTTGGGAGAATACTTGTGGCTATACATAGCAATCACTATTGATATAATGGTACGTATCATCATTCCACAAGAATAGGGTGATCAATAGCTAATCTATTATACAAGAGCTAGCCTATTGCAATGCAAAAGTTTAGTCCATATTTCTATGGACATACAGTTGAGTTAAGAGTAGACTAACTATTTGATAAGTCTTGACAAAAATTGAATTATGTAGAGAAATAGGCTGTCAACTTAAGTCAATTTGACATTTTTACATATGCTAGACTCACTAGGCGGGAAAAACTTTTAAACACTCTAGGGCGCTTAAGATTTTTTAAGTAGGGTCAAATCGGTCTAGTTCTACCCTATTTTTGAGATATGTATTGTATTCAAATGATCCCTCATTCTCACTACTCCCTCTTTGTTATACAAGAGAAAAAAATTAGTGTGGTGATCGGATTAGAATGCATTATTATTTTAAGATTAGTGAAAAGTATTTAAGTGGTCCGCTTAAAAGAGTCAACTGCCCCTTACATGAAAAACACATCTCACTAGTGACACACTTAAGACCTATATATGTTGAATAAAAAAAATTAAATAACAAAAGGACAAGGAAAATGATGATTTAAATATACTTAGCAACTTAACATCATTAACCATTTATAAATATAGGGATGCCACGTGTCATTAAAACTCGAAAAAGGTTAAGGGAATGCCAAGTGCGACCTAACGTCCTAAATATCCAAAAATTTTAAAATTTGAGCGGGTCGTGCCAAATTTTGAAATCACAAATCGTTAGGGTCTCTCTTCAACGACGACAGACAGATCATCGAGCAATTCGTCTGCATCGCTGCGACAATGGATACACTACCGGACGCAATCGTGCAGCACATCCTCTCACTTCTGAGCAACGCTCGCGATGTAGCGGCATGCGCCTGTGTATCCCGGCGCTGGAAGGAGGCCGTTCCCGACATCCCCTCTCTCTATTTCCCCCGGCATTCCTTGGGCGGCGCCGCCGCCGCCGCACCATCTGCCGACGCCATCATCGGCCGCATGGTCCATGCCGCTGTCCGACTTGAAGAGCTCGTGGTATACTGCCCTTTCTCCGCTGCTGGTCTCGCGTCCTGGCTCGCCCACTGCTACCGCTCCCTCCGCGTCCTCGAACTCCGGATGGATGGCCTCGCCAGCGAGGCGGTGGGCGGTGGTGAGTACCCTGCCAACAAGCTTGAGTGTATCGGTGTCGCCAAGGGGTTGGAAGCATTGAAGCTCTGGGGTGTGTCAATAGCGCGGTCTCCCAATTGGGGCACCTTCGAGTGCCTTGGCACTTTGGAGATCGTCGGCGCAACCCTGCGAGATGCCACTTTGAGGGACATGGTACGCTCGTGCCCTAACATCACCGACCTGTCGTTGCTCGGGTGCTACGTTGATGGCAACGCCTTCATCGAGCTGCACCGGTTGGAGAGATGCAGGCTGGATTTCTTGGGGCGAGGGAATTCCTCCCTTCATCTGAACTCGCCGAGGCTCGAGATCCTGGATATCCAGGGTTTCAGCTGGATTAGTATCGACCAGAGTCATTGCATACGAAGGCTCTGCATTGCTAGAAATTCAGGTGATCGCTTGAAATCAAAACCATTTAGATTTTTTTTTTTTTTTGTGTGTAATAATCGCGATTTCTGATTGGAGAATCAAGAGCGTGCAGTGTTTGAAAATGTCAACTTATTCTTTTGATTGATCCAGGTAGAGTTTACAGGGTCCACATGTTGAAGCTAGCCGAATTGGAGTTCTTGTCCCTCAGAGGAGTACAATGGAGCTGGAGCGCCATAAGCTCTGTACTACAATGCGCAAGTGAAGTGAAACACTTGGTTATGAAGATTGAGTTTTGTGGCGATTTTAACATGCTACATCCCTTCCCGGAGATTGATTTAGTTGAATTCTTCAATGATCATCCAGCGTTGCGCAAGTTTGAGGTTCATGGGGCACTCTTTGCAGCATTGTGTCAGAAGAATAGCTTGAAGAATGTAAGTGATTGGTTTGACGTACAAAATTTATTGCGTTGCAAAATAATCGATGATCAACACTTGTGGCTTTTGGAATTTGGATGTCACAGTTGGATTCAAAATTTATTATACCTTGCTTGGAAGAGATCGTCATCACTGTAAGGTCACCTTTGAATGCCGAGCAGAAGTTGGACACCCTTGAATCTTTGCTGAAGCATACTGTGAGACTGCGGAGAATGGCAATTAGAATCACACAGATGAAATATCACGAGGCAGCTGACGATTTCTTCAAGGATATATGCAAACTCAAATATACAAACCATGATGTAATGCAGATTGAATAGAAACAACATCAATTGTAAGCTGATTAATTGAAACATCTGATTCACTTAATTTTTTTTTCTACATTCAGCAACCCTTGATTGATCATTCTTGTCTTAGTTCTACAACAAATTGTATGTTTTTTTCTGCATACCATGTCCATGCAATGAATATTGGAAACTCTCGAGTGTATCAATGTCAATGCAAACTTACACAACACAACCTGCAAAATTTCCATTTGCTTGCATTACCTTAGCCTCTAAGAGTTCTTAAGAATACGATACAATCACGTGTAGCTTCATCACTGTAGAATGCAAGTTCATAAGAATTTATTAAACCTAATTATACTTGACAATTCGAGTCAGCAAGTCATAAACATGTCATATTAGCTGTGACCCATGACACAATTAAATCAACCTGAATACAACTCATTTACTTAATTGAGTAAAAATATGTAACTTGAAAACAGCCCAAGTATAATCGGGCATACTCAAGTCAATCCAACATAACTAAAATAACTCGTTTATTCAATGGGTCATGCATTAATTCGAATACTAACACAACCTGAATAACTTATTTAGTAGTTGACTTATTTATTAATCCGATCTAATTCACTAGATACGACTCGATTATAAATTTATTATTTATTTTTTATACATAATTAACAAACTAATAAAATTTTTATTAAAATTTAATAAAAATCTAATATTTATAAAAACAAATGAACAAATGAACAAAACATTTATAAAAACATACCAATAAATCCAACAACAACAACAAAATGTAAATTTATACCATCATAGTATAACAATGTGAACTACGATAAAATAATCTTTTAAACTATCACAACAAATCACATAACAATCTTTCAAGCCATCAATATATGAACAACACATAAAAATCACAAATACCATCACAAATATAACCATAATCATAACCAAATCATATAACAAATACAAAGTATCATCAAGGTAAAAAATAATTCAGCATACTGCATATATCATTGTCCATTTAAATTTCAAAGTATCACATGTATCGAACTGATAATGTATTATCATATCACAAATATCAAACTATTAATGTACCATCAAATACTAGCTTCAGATCTTTATTCAAAATGTACAATGTTCATATATTCACAACCAAAATGAGCTATGCCTTCTAGACTTTTTGATGGGGATCCGAACTCAATCAACGGTCCAAGCCAACTAGAAGGTTATCAGCATTACTCCAGGATTGATCCAACCATCAGCAATTATGCCAACATTAATTTTGCACTACTTATGATGGCCGCCATTAATAAACATTTATCCTTCTATCATTAATGACACGGGTAACGATGAGTCATGTCTTTTTGTTGCCTTCACATTATGACGTATTAATTATCTTATTTTTGGACGATCAAATCTAATCCGTTCAAATTGCTTTATATAGGCCTCTTCTAATAGTTAGTCGAGTTGAAATGAATTGAAATTTCTGTTGTTTAGAGATAAGTGTGGGTTCTCCTCTATTCGTTCTTTTCTTCTTCTATTCCCTTCTTCTCTATTCGTTCTCCTCTCTGTACTTCATTCCTATACCTCGCCTTAGCCGTTCTCTCCTTCCTCTTCACGACTCTGCCATCCTAGCTTCGTCAGATTGCTTCCCTTCTCACATCTCCCCGCCATCTTCACTCACTAGAATCACTCACGCGTGCTTCAACTTCGCCCTCGCCTGAATCTGTCGCATCGGCTCCTCCTCTTCCTTCTCCACCGCTAGTCTGCACGATCGTCAGCTCCGAACGCCCGCGCCACTCCTCTGCATCCTCCGTCAACCTTTTTCCTACGCGCGTCCGGCCCCGTGTCCCTCTCCACGTCCTTCCGCCTCCGCTCCGTCGCACATCGACGTCTTCGCCAATCTTCACCCGTCCTTCTCAATACGCCTCCGCCATCTCTCTACCATCTCCGACCGTCCGGCTCGCCTATCATCGCCAGCGCCCACTTCCAACTTGCCTCGTCCTCTCCGTCTAGTCCGACGACATTCGCCCACCTGCGCCGCCTCTCCACCCGAAATCGACACATCTGGAATCCTCTCTAGTTCCACGCCGCCGACCAGTCCGATTTTGATTGCTTCCATCTCCACCACGCGGCCAGCATCAGCAAGGAAGGAAGCCTCCCTCTTCCTCAACGATGGCGACCTATCCCACTGGCTCTGCCTTTTCGCCGAACCGCCATCGCCATCCCCTGAGTCGCCACCCCTGAACCGCGTTTGCATCGCTGCCTTGAGAGCGACCTTACGCCATCGTCGACCAAAGTCGCTCCTGTGCAGCCGCCCCGAGCCGACCTGCTCCCACCGCCCTGCGACACGCTGGCGCCGACCTGCCGTGTCACCTGATTTCTGCGCAGAAGAAGAGTCGGCAAAAGAGACGACTGATTTAGCAGCATCCGGGAAATAAAAAAAAAGAAAACAACAAACAAACTTCATTGGGCCACCTTACAGCCCGGTCCATCTTCTTCGAACAGCACCTGTAGTAGTCATCAATAAGGTACTCCAGCTTCTTTGGCTTCATTCACGCAGGTGATTTTATTTATCTTATGGTTTGTATTAGACTTATATTTACGCACAACTAAGAAGATCCTACCACTATATTATTTGTGTGATTAGACAAGCTTATCTCCTATTACTTTACTGTTATTGCTTAGGGAGATTTTCTTTGCTTGTGCCTGTCTCGACCCATTTAACCCTTTTTCCCTATTACCATCCTCCATCAAAGTGGTATCAGAGCAGACTAGTGGTCAACTCTTGTCTGCCCACATCGATCCATATATCACTAAACATCATGCGTGAGTTTCATCAATGGGAATTAATACCTCGAAGAGAACTTGTAATTGATAGGGGTTATAAGATAATTACTCATAGGCCTAGTTGCTTCACCACATACACATTGTGCAATGGCTACCATAGTAAAACTGTTATTGATCATCAAGTCAAGTTCAATGTCATATCTATTAGATCCATTAAGCAATTTGGCCTTACCTTAGAGAAACATGTTAACCCTTACATGATAACTTGGGATGATTTTACCATATCTGCAGTTAATTTTCAATGCTTAGTTCTCATCATGTTGGGTAATATCAAAACTAAAATTTGGTGTGATGTGATGAGTTTAGAGGGTTTTGATATCCTATTGGGAAAAGAATTTATGCATGATTTTCAAGGGTATCATTTTAGCAAACCTTGGTGTTATAATTTTATTTATAGAGGTTTAGAACACATAATCTACCCTTTTGATGAGTTCAAAGAGGAAATGGAAGAGTTCAAGGAGCAAATGAAAGAGTCGCAACAAATGATAGAGGGATTAAGGAAGCCCCAACATGATAATCCCAATCCTTTAGCTTCCAACCAAGCTATAGAGCCTAACCCATGTCTAGATGCGACCATTGAATTTGAAAAGGCAAGTCATGCAGAGCCAAACCTTCATGTAGAACCATCACAATTACCTTCACTGTTAGGGCCCATACCCATAGGATTACCTTCAATTTTAGGGCCCATACTCACAGGTTCTCAAATTGAGCTTAGCACTACCTCTAGAGAACCTAATGACTTGCATAAATGTCCAGATGAACCCAAACCCCTAGATCTTCTTAAACCACACTTTGAACCTCAGTTAGCTCCTTTTGAAATTGACTTAGATCCTCATCCTCAACCCTTAGGAGAAACCATAGAATTAGATGACCCTATGATCATTGAGTCTTGTCTCTTATCTCCTTCTGCCAACATCTTTAAGGCACCCTTAGAGCCCATTCATGTTGAACATCTTGATTTAGAAATGTCTAATTCTCTTGCATCGATTGAGTTTGTAATCACCCCTCCCATGGACCATGACATGACATACTTTGATTTTATGGGTATTACATTCACTCTAACATCTCTCACATTGGGTACATATGATTTTGTTCTTCCTTCCTCTCGCTTACTTGGATGTTTTAAAAGAAAACATGAGCTTGCTACTCTACCTTGCTCTTTGATTGGGAGAAGTCCATTAGAGGTGGGAAAGGTCAACATAAGAAAATCCATAGATGACCAAATTCTCGTCCTATTTATCCTCAAAGATGAATACATTGATAGGCCTCCACCCGAACGTGATAAAACTATTAGTTTTCATTGTCACATCATCAAAATTCTATCAAGGTCACGTCTCCAAGCTCGAACTCAACTCAATGTAGAACCCACTCATGTTCAAGGAATTATGGCACAAAATCTCCTGTAGCAATGACATGTATAAGAACTTGGTTGATAAGCATAGTAGGTTCCACAATTTTTCAAGAGAGAGATAGAGTGATGATAAGATTGAAAGCTGAGAGACTTCTTCGGGATCTATTAAAAAAAAAAAGTTGCATGCGAAAGTATAGGTCACTATACGATTACTTGTAAAATAAGTGATAATGTCTATGTTGTGGACTTGTCAAAGACTCTGGGTATCAATGCGATTTTCAATATTGAAGACATATCACTTTGTTATCCACCGATGGATCAGATGGACGACATAGCTGTGCCCCAACTTCCCACAGTTCTCATCCCTTCAGACCAAACAGTTGAGTGCATCATCAACGATCAGATTATTTTCCATCAAGATAATTAAGAGCACATACATCTTGTGGAGTGGGTAAATCCACCGGAGACAGAGAATACCTGGATTCCAAAAGAAGACATATGTAAGCTTGCAACAAACCTTCTAGAACAGTACAACGAGCATTATTCACCGGAGGTGAATTCTCCCCAGCCCGGGGGAATTGATGGGGATCCGAACTCAATCAACGGTCCAAGCCAACTAGAAGGTTATCAGCATGACTCCAGGATTGATCCAACCATCAGCAATTATGCCAACATTAATTTTGCACTACTTATGATGGCCGCCATTAATAAACATTTATCCTTCTATCATTAATGACACGGGTAACGATGAGTCATGTCTTTTCGTTGCCTTCACATTATGACGTATTAATTATCTTATTTTTGGACGATCAAATCTGATCCGTTCAAATTGCTTTGTATAGGCCTCTTCCCTAATGTAATAGTTAGTCGAGTTGAAATGAATTAAAATTTCTGTTGTTCAGAGATAAGTGTGGGTTCTCCTCTATTCGTTCTTTTCTTCTTCTATTCCCTTCTTCTCTATTCGTTCTCCTCTCTGTACTTCATTCCTATACCTCGCCTTAGCCGTTCTCTCCTTCCTCTTCACGACTCTGCCATCCTAGCTTCGTCAGATCGCTTCCCTTCTCACATCTCCCCGCCATCTTCACTCACCAGAATCACTCACGCGTGCTTCAACTTCGCCCTTGCCTGAATCTGTGGTAGCCTGAAAGGGAACACTACAAGTCTGGCACGCGTGTACCTTGGACTAATCCCCGGCAATGGCGCCAAAAACTTGGACTAGCTTCGTCGATCTTCTAGGTTTTTGGGACTAACCTATTTTGGATATTTTCTTTCACTTGTATCTTTAATATATGTAAAATTTTTAAAATCTCCGTGGTTTCCTAGCAAATACTCCAATCATTTAATTTAGCCTTTTATAAATGATTGGGCTCCTACTAGTTTGCTTGAATCAACAACCCTCAAAAGTTGAACGGGAAATCACCAAATCTCCTTAGTTGGATGGGATCCTCATTACGTATACGGTCATGCGTCCCATGAGGGTGGGATGTACTACACAAGGTGACGCATACTTCTTGAGGTAGGCACACTGGCCAATTGCAACTTAGCAATTCCCCTTCTAAAGACAGTTCAAGCACTTTGTGTCCAATGAGGGCTAGATATAACACAAAGCCCTAACCTCTTGAGGCTGCCTCTAGACTTTCCATCATATGGTCCATCGACATATGAAATATCTAGTCAAGTATAACCTGACCGTTATGCTTAGGGCCAACGATTGCCTTGTGAAAGGCACACCCAGAGAAATCATTGTCACCACATGCCTCCTAAAGATAGATGGGTGTATCCTACGAGGGTGGAAAATAGTGACAACACCATCGATCGATAGTTTGACAAGGGCTATGCGTCAAAAGGCTATAAACAGACTTGATATTTGGATCGAGGGTTTTTGTGGTCTCACCATTTAGTTTTATTTTTCATCTAACAATACAGGCATGCAATCCTATAGTGAGTAGCATGAAAAATAAAACATCACAGCCATGCTTGAAACTAAGCAGAAAGTAAAATATGATACGGTTATAGCCCGAACATGGGTAACAAGCCCCTAGACCTAGACTATTCACCTAGCTACTCTAAGGCACAAGCCATGGGCCCATGCCACTAAATCCTTGGCTCAGCCCAGAGTGCTCTAAAGGCTCTGCTCCAAACCCTAGGTGCGTCGCCTGGGTCTTCTACTCCAAGGGTCAGCTCACAAACCCAAGAGGCCACCTTAGATTCGGCCAGCCCTATGCTCCTCCTATGTCAGCTCGCAAACCCTAGGCTCCTCCTAGGGTTCGGCCAACACTATATGTGCCACCATCATGCTAAGTACGCTGCTGTTGGTGTATATGCCCTGAAGACCAATGTATGGACATGGTCAAGGATTGTTTGAATGTACTTTGATAGAACTATTACTCTTTATATTGGCATGGTCGTTATTGTGCAGACTTCTCTACCTGCGTTGATGTATTGAGTTGCATAAATAATGTCCCAGGAGTTTGGATTGGATCCATTCTCATAAGCTATCCCCAGACAAGGTACCATAGCAGATATGGGACAGCTTTGGTACATGTGAGACTGGTGTATGGGCTGGTTAAGTGTTGGGCACAGTAACGCAGGCATACAGGTGCATTGGATGCACTGGAGTGATCCACCGTGTGGATTAACTTGTCTAGTCAACAAGTCAATCTCACATGCAAGAGGTTTGCATTGATCCTTAGACTTGAGGTATTCATGTCTAGATTTGATGATGGGTATGCTTTGATACAGTCTTACGTCTCTCCGTAATTGGGAGACCAAAACGACTGACATTGGGCATGTCATAAGTCACGTAGAGACATGGATGACCAATAGTAGGATTTGCACCTTCCTTCAGAGAAAGCATGATATCCACTTTGGGGCGCCCCACCTTATTGGTGCATGACAGGAATGTGTGGCCACACTTGTTGAGTCATGACCAATACATTGGATTGATAAACTTGAGACTAATCCAATGGCTGGATATCAGTTTAGGCAAAGAGATCTATAATGCAATGGGAATCCTCGTTGCTTGTTAGGAGTTGTTGCCATAATGACTTAAGTCCTATGACATGGGTAGTAGTGATGTGTTGCTAGATACCCCTCACTACTTATGATGTTTACATCATTGCCATCGTCATATGGATCCTACGGGGTCACACGCAATAGACTCTTGACGTTGCTTTAATCAGAAGCCTTATGTTCAAGTTATTGGATAACTTGGATCAATTTGGAAGATTTCATCAGCGCCAATGGGCCTGATGAGTTGGAAGAAAGTTATTGGAGCCAAACTTCATTTTTGGCAGGTTGACCCGAAATTGACCTAGATTAGTCACATTTGGATTAGGGTTGCATTGGGTTGTATCCAATGGCTTAATCAACCCATGCCATGAAGTTTGGGCTAGCTCATTATCCAATGAGGCCCAATAACTAGTTGTCAAGAAGAGGTATAAGCAAATAAGGGTATAATGAGGAAGAGTTTCACCCCATTGGCGCCAAGGGCATAATGGGGTGAAGTGGGCGCATGTTGCTTCATAAGGAAGCATTAGGCGCCTCCCCCTTTGTTCCTTGGATGGAAACCTTGCCTCTATGGCAAGGGTTGGGGCTGATATGGCTTGAAAACTCTTTTGGAAAGAGCTTGGGCGCATATGACAAGTAGGGTGAGATTTATGGTAAAGTCTTGGAGACTTTCCTTACCTCATAAACCCTACATGCACCCAAACCCTTACCCTAGCCGAATACCTCTTGCATGTTGTGCCTAGCCCTTCTTCCTTGGATGGAATGCATGCCTCTAAGGCATGTCATGGGCTGATATATATTGCTTGGGGCGCAAGACAAGGTCTTGGCGCATAAGGAAGGGTTGAATGGGTTTAAGGAAATGTCTTGGAGACTTTCCTTGTCGCAAACCTTTTCATCCTAGCCATACACTTGGCATGATCCTAGCCCTTGCCCTAGCCGCCTCTTGTCCTATTTATAGGACCCCTTACCGCCCCTTCTGATGTTCGACTCCTTGGAGGTGTGAGGACACATAGAGAGGCGTGAGCAAGGGCAAAAGGTGACAACAAAGGCTTGGCGCAACCTTCTTCCAAGTGGCCGAAAGACCTCCTCTTCTTCTTCTCCTCTTCTTGGCACAAAGAGAAATTGGGCTTGGTGGCTTCTCCTTCTATTGCCGCAAGCTCTCTCCCTCTCATTGCCATTGGCGCATCTTGCTTGAAGGTGGCGCTAGCAAAGAAGAAGAGGGAAGTCCTTGGCCGCATCTTCCCTATTCCCTCCTTGGCGCAAGTTCTCTTGAAGGTGGTGCAAGTGAGGTGAAGGCTTGATTCTCTTCCCGAGGCTAGCACCAATCGTGGAAGGGAGCAACGATCAAGGAGTCGACGCGTGGATACTTATAGAGAGCGAGCACTTGATCGTCTTCAACATGGCTTCGGCAACTAGACAAGCAAAAGAGGTACATCTCTAACACATCCTTGTGTTTTCTCTCTCGCATGGATCCTTGGGACCGGAATATGTTTCGGGTGTAATGATTCTTCCGCTGCGTCCTGGGACTGCAAAATTTTAAATTACACCCGGTATTCCCTAACAGTGGTATCAGAGCTACTTGCGAGAAACACAAGGTGTATGTTTGCTTGTATGAAAATTTTTTGAAAAATTTTTCTTCTATCCATGCGCGTTTCACGTAGAAAGCGTTTTCATCCAAACCTCTCTTCTCATCTTTGTGGCCGAAACTTGGATTGTGTTTATGATGGATTTAAGACCAAAGGCGCACGTAGTTTTGTCAAGTAGGACGGGCATTGTGTCTTCGGACTGGCCGGGTCTCTTCATCTGACAAAATTGCCAGCCGATAGGGTCCATGAAATCATCATGAAACTTGATCCCAATTTTAGCATAAATTTGGTTAAGAGAGTGCTTTGGATGATGTTGGCGCATAAGGTGCTAAAATTTGATTTTTTCTGGATTTTCAAATTTTACATGCGCCACCTGATTGGGTTGATATGGTCATAGCGAGTGCCCTCCTGTGTTGTGATGTGGAAGCATGTTTCCACTTATGATGAATGCTTGTAAAATCTCTTTCCACCTGCGTGTGGTTCTCTCCCTATCTTGTTGTAAAGAATTTTTCATCTTGTTTAGAATAGATGTAGAATTATATGATAGGTTAAGGCTTCATCTTGACAACAAGGAGTCTTCTTCAATCGGAATCAGAGTGGCGCCAGCTTTGGAAGCGTGGTGATGGACTTGCGGCTGAAGGAAGGACACATGCTTTCGGCTTCTGGCATGGGCTGATCTGCTTTAGGGACTCGCAACCCTTGGATGCACGATAACATGTCACATGGCTCGTGACAAGTTATGTGTATGAAAAGGGCTATGACCGTATCGACCAAACTAGCATGCCTGTTATGGTTTATTATTTTGTCCATAGCATGCTTGTGATGTTTTTCCTTTGCTGCCATAACCATAGGAAAACTGCATGCTAGAAAAGAATAAAACATGCAAAAACTCTCAATACAATATCAAGTCGACAGCCTTCTAACGCGTAGCCCTCATCAAACTATCGATCGGTGGTGTTGTGAACTGTTTCCCACCCTCGTGGGAACACCCACTTATCTTTAGAAGGTGTGTGGTGACAAAGATTTCCCCAGTCCAATTTTAACCTGGGCGTGCCTTCGCAAGGAATTCATTGGCCCTGGGCATAACGGTTAGGACCAGACTTGACTAGTTTTTCATATGTCACTGACATGATGAATTACTAGAGGCAGCTGTTGAGAGGATAGGGTTCTGTGTTGTATCTAGCCCTCGCTGGACACAGGGCGCCTAGTCTATCTTAACTAAGAGAAATTGTGCACGGCACAATTGGCTGGCATGCCTACCTAAGGAAGTATGAGACACTCTGTGCATCCCAACTCACCCTCGTGAGTCGCGGAGACCTCATGTGAAATTAGGATCCTACTCACCTCTTTCCATGTTGAGTTTGAAGAGTTCTCAACTTGTTTTGGAAGTAGTGGGAGCATAGCATTTAATTTAAAGTCCTTGTTAAATGCTTTATCATAGTACTTATTTTACATATTTGCTTATTGTAGATGGCATCTCCTGATCTAAGATTGAAACTTTATAAAAATAAATTGGATGGGACAAATTGGACAAAGTGGTTCAAGATTTTGTCCAAGATACTAGAACAAGAGAAAAATGTGCATCTTCTTGAAAGACCTCCATCCCAGCCCAGTATGTATTTCACTACTGAGTGGGAGTGGAATGTCTATCTTGAACATTGTGAAGATAACGAACAGTACACTGCTCTTGTCTTATGAGTGCATGACCCCAGAGGTCAAAGTTGAGTGTGATGAGATGGGAATTTATGATCTTATCATACATCTCAAAGGTCTCTTCACACCATGCTCTATAGACAAAGATCAGGAAAGTTCTGTTGGATCTTCAGAGTATATGCCTAAATCTGAGAATGACCATGGTTCTGTATCTTCGAAGCTAATACTTCGGAAGACTGGGAATGCATGGGCATTTCGAAGAGGATTAAGGCCCAAGAAGAGCATGGCAAAGAAGAAGGGATGTAATCCATCCGCTTCAGGTATTGTGTTACCGAGGTCTTTATGTCTACTTTATATTCATGGGTACTGGGTACCGCATGTGAGGCTCACATATGTTTTACATGTGCAGAAGCTCAGAAGAAGTAGAACGATTAGGCTTGGTGGGATCGACTCTCGGGTCAGGGACGGAGCATTGGATGCTGCTGATATCATCTCACTGCCTTGAAGACTTTATCTAGAACTTTGCTATTATGTATCAGCTTATGTATTAGAACATCATTCCTTTTGGAAAGGATTTCAGTTTGAAATAATAAATGACAATTTTCTTTAATCTGAGATGTTCTATTGAAGTGATACAGTTGATAATAGTTTGTGGTTCTATATGTAACACAAGATCAGATCCAATGATTCAATAAACACCCTCTTATAGCATTGTCTCTTGAACCATAGAACAATGGTCACATCCAAAGGTCCATGGACTATTGGGATCATTATCCTTTCGGGATTATGACACATGTGAGCCTAGTTCAAAGGAACAATGTGACAGATGCTGCCTTCACCATAAAGGGTGGAAGGACTGTTGGCTTGTTGGATCCATTACACAGCAATGTGTGTGGACCCATGTAAACAAGCACTAAGAGGTGTTATATGCTTCATCAGGTGTGGGTATGCCTTATCCAACCTAAGAACTTTGGAGAAATCCAAAAAGTTCACAAATGAGTCAAATTGGAGGATCTATTAAAGCACTTTGATTGGATCAAGGTGATTAGTGGAGAATTTGATGACTGTCCTAAGAAGTGTGGAGTTATCTCACAGCTTACTTAGTACACCACTGTGTGGTGAATTTCAAAGAAAAAAAAAAGGAACACATTGGATGTGGTTCCATCTTTGAATAGTCATGCAAATATACTACTATGATGCCAAGCAAACGGATGCATTGCCACTCCATAAGAAAGTGTCTAAATTAGCTTTTGAGTTGCAAACTGCAAATATCCCATTTCTTCAATGGAATTGGGAATGTAATGTGCAGCGATTCAAAAGTATGTCTTTGTGGTGCACTGTAGAGTGCTAATTCTATCCCAAAGAGAACAAAATATTTGTTGCTCAAACTGCTGTCTCTCTTGAGAAAGTATTTCTTTTTAAAAGAAGCTAGTGGGAGTAGATTTGATTGGGACAAGGTCCAGAATCAACCACAATATAATTAGACACAGATGGAGAGCAAAATCTCACATACAGGTTGAAAGTCAACCTGAGGTTCAAGTAACACAGGAACCACATAAGTCTGGATCGATTCGATATGCTAGGCATGACGAATTTTTCATCAAGGATGAACCTAAGACTTATGAGGAAATGGAAGCAGTCGATGGACCAGATTCCAAGAAATGGCTAAGGGCCATGAGAACCATAATGGACTCCATGTCTGCTAATCAAGTCTGGGACTTGGATAAGCTGCCAAAGGGGTAATTCCCACAGGCCATAAAATAAATCTTCTACGAAGATAGACATAGAAGGTAACATTGTTACCTTGAAAGGCAAGCTAGTGAATAGAAATTTCAGGCAAATCCACTGGGTGGATAATGATGAAATTTTTCACCAATAGCTGAGTTTTAAGTCCATTAGGAATCTGCATGTTGTAATTGCATGATCAGTTATGGCGTGTTGTTATAAAAACTACCTTTCTTGCATGGACGTCTGAAAAGATATCTATAAGGAAATAGCCAGAAGGTTTTCATATCAAGGCCATAAAGATATGCATGGTATTATGCAAGCATGTTTAAAAGAGCCTGTGTTTACAAGAAGATCAGTGGGAGCACCTTAATAGTATTTCTTGTTCTAGAATATTGATGATATTCTCCTCACATAGAATGACATCTCAGCTCTTCACATGGTGAAGAAAAGGCTTGAGATGTATTTCGAGAAGAATGATCTAGGGAATGATGCCTACATCCTAGGCATGAGGATCTATAGATAGAGATCCAAGAAAGTCATTGCCCTTTAGTCAATCTATGTTCATCCAAGAGTTTTTGGAAAGGTTTATATTGGATGATTCCAAATATTGATACCTTCCAGAGAGATATGGTCTGACTCTCATGAGGATGTTGTGTCCTATGACACAGCTGGAGAGTAATAACATGGGTCTAAAATCCTGATACATGGTGTATAGGACGGATCATGTTTTGAGTAATATACACAAGACCATTTGTGGCAAATGCTTGGAGCATAGCCAGCAAGTTTCAATCAGATCTTAGTGTTTAACACTAGATAGCTGTGAAAGCAATCTTTATATATACTTGGGAAGTATAAAGGATTGAAGTCTAGTCTATGATAGACAGGAAAGAATTTTGTGTACAAGGGTACACTGATACCTCGTTCCAGTCTTATGACCACAGCCAGGATTTGCGCTTTGCCTTGTTGTGGTGTTGTGCGCTGAAAGAGCATTATGCAAACCATAGTGGCAAAATTCTACAAATAAGGCTGAGTACATTGCAGCTTCTTGTGGCAGCCAAGGAAGCAGCTTCATTCATTTGAACTTGATTTATTTCCTGGTGCTTGATGGTCCAGTATAGTTCTTACTGGGGCCATAGCATAAGTGAAGTAACTTAGTGCTCAAGTATGTACTGCAGCATATCATCTGATCTTAGAGATCATGGATAAGGATGATGATTAAATTTGTTAAAATGAACACAGATAGAAATCTGGAAAAACCCACTGACATAGCCTCTGGCGCAGCGGAAGCTAAATGGGTCATACTAGAGACATTGGAATTGACTAAACATCAGTTGCCCTTGGTCTTAGTGCAAATGGGAGATTGTTGGTGCATATGCCCTAAAGACCAATGTATGGACATGGTCAGGGATTGTTTGAATGTACTTTGATAGAACTATTACTCTTTATATTGGCATGGTCGTTATTGTGCAGACTTCTCTACCTGCGTTTATGTATTGAGTTGCATAAATAATGTCCCAGGAGTTTGGATTGGATCCATTCTCATAAGCTATCCCCAGACAAGGTACCATAGCAGATATGGGACAGCTTTGGTACATGTGAGACTGGTGTATGGGCTGGTTAAGTGCGGGGCACAGTAACGCAGGTATACAGGTGCATTGGATGCACTAGAGTGATCCACCATGAGGATTGACTTGTCTAGTCAACAAGTCAATCTCACATGCAAGAGGTTTGCATTGATCCTTAGACTTGAGGTATTCATGTCTAGATTTGATGATGGGTATGCTTTGATACAGTCTTACGTCTCTCCGTAATTGGGAGACCAAAACGACTGACATTGGGCATGTCATAAGTCACGTAGAGACATGGATGACCAATAGTAGGATTTGCCCCTTCCTTCAGAGGAAGCATGATATCCACTTTGGGGCGCCCCACCTTATTGGTGCATGACAGGAATGTGTGGCCACACTTGTTGAGTCATGACCAATACATTGGATTGATAAACTTGAGACTAATCCAATGGCAGGATATCAGTTTAGGCAAAGAGATCTATAATGCAATGGGAATCCTCGTTGCTTGTTAGGAGTTGTTGCCATAATGACTTAAGTCCTATGACATGGGTAGTAGTGATGTGTTGCTAGATACCCCTCACTACTTATGATGTTTACATCATTGCCATCGTCATATGGATCCTACGGGGTCACACGCAATAGACTCTTGACGTTGCTTTAATCAGAAGCCTTATGTTCAAGTTATTGGATAACTTGGATCAATTTGGAAGATTTCATCAGCGCCAATGGGCCTGATGAGTTGGAAGAAAGTTATTGGAGCCAAACTTCATTTTTGGCAGGTTGACCCGAAATTGACCTAGATTAGTCACATTTGGATTAGGGTTGCATTGGGTTGTATCCAATGGCTTAATCAATCTATGCCATGAAGTTTGGGCTAGCTCATTATCCAATGAGGCCCAATAACTAGTTGTCAAGAAGAGGTATAAGCAAATAAGGGTATAATGGGGAAGAGTTTCACCCCATTGGCGCCAAGGGCATAATGGGGTGAAGTGGGCGCATGTTGCTTCATAAGGAAGCATTAGGCGCCTCCCCCTTTGTTCCTTGGATGGAAACCTTGCCTCTATGGCAAGGGTTGGGGCTGATATGGCTTGAAAACTCTTTTGGAAAGAGCTTGGGCGCATATGACAAGTAGGGTGAGATTTATGGTAAAGTCTTGGAGACTTTCTTTACCTCATAAACCCTACATGCACCCAAACCCTTACCCTAGCCGAATACCTCTTGCATGTTGCGCCTAGCCCTTCTTCCTTGGATGGAATGCATGCCTCTAAGGCATGTCATGGGCTGATATATATTGCTTGGGGCGCAAGACAAGGTCTTGGCGCATAAGGAAGGGTTGAATGGGTTTAAGGAAATGTCTTGGAGACTTTCCTTGTCGCAAACCTTTTCATCCTAGCCATACACTTGGCATGATCCTAGCCCTTGCCCTAGCCGCCTCTTGTCCTATTTATAGGACCCCTTACCGCCCCTTCTGATGTTCGACTCCTTGGAGGTGTGAGGACACATAGAGAGGCGTGAGCAAGGGCAAAAGGTGACAACAAAGGCTTGGCGCAACCTTCTTCCAAGTGGCCGAAAGACCTCCTCTTCTTCTTCTCCTCTTCTTGGCGCAAAGAGAAATTGGGCTTGGTGGCTTCTACTTCTATTGCCGCAAGCTCTCTCCCTCTCATTGCCATTGGCGCATCTTGCTTGAAGGTGGGGCTAGCAAAGAAGAAGAGGGAAGTCCTTGGCCGCATCTTCCCTATTCCCTCCTTGGCGCAAGTTCTCTTGAAGGTGGCGCAAGTGAGGTGAAGGCTTGATTCTCTTCCCGAGGCTAGCACCAATCGTGGAAGAGAGCAACGATCAAGGAGTTGACGCGTGGATACTTGTAGAGGGCGAGCACTTAATCGTCTTCAACATGGCTTCGGCAACTAGACAAGCAAAAGAGGTACATCTCTAACACATCCTTGTGTTTTCTCTCTCGCATGGATCCTTGGGACCGGAATATGTTTCGGGTGTAATGATTCTTCCGCTGCGTCCTGGGACTGCAAAATTTTAAATTACACCCGGTATTCCCTAATAGCTGCTCCCATGCAAATTGCGCCATCATCAAGTGTGCCAATATGCTAGGGTGCACTACTAAGCAAAGATGTGTTGCCATCATCCTAGGTGTGCCAAGTCACTCTACTTGGCTCTTAAACCAACATGTGCACCTCCTAGGTTAACCTAGGCGCCACCATGGTTTGGCCAATGAGAAATTGCGCCACTAAGCATGGTCTTCATGCCATGCGCCAAGGAAGTCTTCTGCTACTCTACTCTTTAATTCTAGCTATTTTACAATACATGAATTAAAATAACAAGGGCGGCACGCAGGCCTCATAGAAAATACATCACAGGCATGGTAGGGGACGTGTCTATAACCATATCACAATGCATTAAAAAGCACCTACTCATGCTCTTTCTACATGTAATGAAAAACCAACAATTAAAATTAATTTTAGTTTTTCATAAATCTGTTCATCACCCAAAATAATTATCGCAAAATTTCCTCTAATGAATTCCCTCAAGCTACCTGTGAAAAGTGGCGCACATATGCCCTAAGCATGCTAGTCGCCCCCTTTTAGTCCACCTCACCATGTAAAAATTAAAGGGAAAAATTCCTAAACAATTTTTACATAGCTTGTGCTCAGGTCTATCCTTGATACACAAGGAGAAACTATCAGCAGGAAATTTTAGACAAATTCTAGCATGATAAACCTACCTTTTTCTAAATAGAAAATCATGGCATAAAAATTTTCAACAAAATTTTTCATGGCATGGCAGGTAGTAAACTCATGTAGAAAAGAAGTAAACACTGCATCGGCCTCATAAGTTGGCTCTGATACCACTGATGGGAATCCCCGGGCCAATTTTAAAATTTAATTATAGCGGAAATGATGGCCCGAAATAGGATATCCCTAAGTGCCAGAATCTCTTATGAGTGATCCACCGGATATGTCATAGTAGTATACCTTTATTCGCATAATCTTAGGGGTTGCCGATGATGAAGAAGAGGCGCTCAAGTGCTCGCCCTCTATAATCGTGCACACACAGGTTCCCCAATATCTCTTATATACATGCCTAGTGCTAGCCTTCGGGAGGAAGATCATGTCCACGCCTATGCTGCCCTTTTAGTCTACGCCACCTACAAGGTGCGCCACAAAAGGGGAGAAGGGAGGAGATTGACCACAAGGAGAGGGAAACTCTACCGCTTGTGTCAATCTCATCTCCTAGCCACTTCGTCATGGCTTACCCCACCACCAAGGTGCACCCATGAGGAAGATCCGCCCCATGAATAAGATCCTCTTCTCATTCATATCAACCACCAATCTTCCGAGAGGATGCACCAATATGAAGAGTAGAGATCCCATCTATTTTCGCCTCTTCTCCTTCCTTCACCACATGCGCCAACCCATAGAATTGTGCCTATGGCTTGAAGGTGGCCTTCCTCATGCGCCAATCCTTGAAAAAGATGCATCATCGAAGAAGGAAGAAGACTCCAAGCCTTCTCACACATCCATGGAGGAAGAATATGTCCCACAACTATGTGGGCTCAAGTTCTCCTCTAGGAGGCGCCATGGAGAGGAAGAGGGAGGTGGGTGGCTAGGTTAGATTAATTGGAGATGGTCATGCGACTATGCTATTTATTAATTTCAAATTTATCATGAAAACTCACAATTAATACAAGCCCATGCACCCAGACACATATAAAGCGGGCCCCGCAACTTAAGTTACGATTAAATTAAATGTAAATAATCACTTAAGTTGTGGGCGGTCCCCGCTACTTAAGTTGCGTATTAAATCAAATATAAATATTCATTTTAGTGCTTAAGTTGCAGACCCCTCATATTACGTTTAAATCAGTCTTAAAAAGCCTCCGAATAAATTTGAAGCTTAAACCCAACATTTGACTCATCGACCAGACCTAGTCCACTGAGTTCAAATGTGGTCACCCAAAGGTCAACCGGGGTCAAGTGAAGTCAAAATGTAACAATGCTCTATAATGTCATCTCTAACTCATCAGACGCATCCACATGCATCAAACTCCCAAACTGACCCGAATCAACCAAATGACTCGATCATAGGCAACTCGATTAATAGGAGATCTCGAGTGTCTAGGTGTGTGACCCTATAGGTTCCTCAGATGTTGGTAGTGATAACCTCATATTATCACAAGCAATGAGTGGCACCTAGCAGTACATCATTGTTACCCAAGTCCTCTGAATGGAGTCATCATCGACATCCCCTAGAACTGCGATAAAGTACACGTACACTCTAGTCCTTTTGCTAGTCTGATATCCTGATTGGACAAGTGTGTCACACTTGTTTAACCCAATCTGATGGTCATGACTAAATCAGGTTCTCACCTGGGTATAGCCATACACTTTCAGTCATGCATCCATATGTGGGGCCCATGGATATCAAGCTTCCCCGCAAGGAAAGGTAAATCCTTTATTAGCTCATTGAATCTCTCATATGGCTCAAGATATACCTAATGACAACCGTTATGACTCCCCTACTACGGCGGAGCATTAGGTTATATCAAAGTATATTCCTTACCATATAGAGATATCAATGTCCTCAAGTCAAGGATGAGTGAATCTATGTCACTGTGAGATTTGACCTGTGACACTAAGTCAAATCCTCACGGCGGGTCAATCTAGTATATCTACCTTGAGATACACATATGCCTATATTAGCAACCCGTGCTCAACTAGCGCATATGCTAGTCTCAAGTGTATCATAGCTGTCCCTTATCCACTATGATACTTGACTGGGGACAATCTTTTGAGACTAGATAAATCTATCTCCAGGAACATTGTATATGCAAATGTACATATGATGCAGATGTACCAAATGCACAACAACGACTATGCCAGGATACATATCACAAATGAATGCGACACACATCGGATCAGTCATAGGTTCTAGGGCATATACACCAACATGTTCTTCCTAAAACTCTCCCCTTATCCTAGAAATTGGATCATCTACTTGAACTGAGATATCATATGAAACATATTATGTCTCACTTTGTGTTTTTTCTATCTTATCAAAGTTTTCCATAGTCTAATCACCATAAAAGACTACATTTGTACTTTCATATTTTTTTTTCTATTATTGGATCTCCCACTTTGTATCTAAACTCATCATCACCATAGCTAAGAAAAATACAACAAAATGCATTGGCATCAAGCTTAGACTTATTTTCTTTAGATACATATATAAAAGCTTTGCAACCAAAAACAGACAAGTGAGCATAAGAAATATCCTTTACGAACCAAACTTTCATAGGTATAGCACAATTAAGGGGAAAAGAATGACATGCGACATGTTAATTAAATAAATAGCAATTTTTAATATTTCGACTCAAAAGGATTTAGGAAATCTAGCAGTTAATTAAATAAATAGCGATTTTTAATCCTTCAACTCAAAAGGATTTAGGCAATCTAGTAGAGAATAACATGAATCTAATTTTTTTTCTATATTTGTATGATTGATCACTATGTCATTTTGTTGAGGAGTCAATAGAACAATCAACTAATATATAGATACTGTCATGGGCAATTTTTCTTTTACTAAAAAACTTACACCGAGACCGGCAGAACTTCTTTCGAAGCCCCCAAGCCCTAATCTAGAGTGAAGTGTCCGGTTATGGACACTTAAGCGGAAGCACAAGGACACTCAATCACCCGCGTCCAAGAGGGGTTCGGTGACTCACCACCCCTACAAGTACGCTCACAGAAGTCACACCACTAAATCTCTCAGCCCGCACTCCTCACTCGTCGTAATACCCAAATCGGGCCGACGGATAATTAACTGGACCTGTGCGCAAGGGCAAGCAAGGCCGACCCTTCGAGGGGCCGGGCCGAATAATAGCAGTTATTAAGCAGCTAGCCCTATATGGGCTCACACAATAATCAGAAGAGGCCGGTCGAGCAGAAAACCCAGAAAGAGCTCGACCAATGATGCAGGTACGACAGTTAATTTCTAAGTCCGAGGAGGTTAGATATTACCCTTGTAGCATGCCTCGCTCCTCGTGCCTCGGACAGTTGAAGATGACGTGTCATAGAACCCAAAGATCCCCAAATGCAGCCATGCACGTGAGAGTCACGCACGTGGGAAGAAGCCACGCATGAGTCTCGCACGCACGCACGCACGCGAACTTGCGTGCACAGCTTCCTCCCCTCTTCACGCGTCTGCCTCCTATGCCCACGCTCACCGCCGAACGATCGCCGCCGACCGCTGCTGGTCGCCCAGCCGACGCCGACGGTTTCGCCGGAACCCTAGCGCCGCACCGCCTCCTCGATCGGCACCCTAATCGGGTCGCCGAGCCGCCGCTTCGAACGCCGCCGCCTGGTGTCACCTCGCGTCGGGAAGAACGGGAGACACCTGGGAGAAGTCGCACCGCTGCCGGATGTCGACGACGGGCCGCCTGGGAGCGTTCGCCGGTGAGGACGAAGCCGCCGACACCAAGGACGAGCCGCCTGCTCGTGGACGCCGCGAATGGCGCTGAGCGTACTCCGTACACCGCCTGGCCTCGCCGCCTGCCGCCGGACGTCGCCCGGGGAGCCGCCTGAAGATTGCCGCCGCTCCCACTGTCACCAGAAATGAGCGACGTAGTAGGGGATGCGCCGCTGCCGCTGCCTTCCCCTGCTTCATCACATCCGCACGCGTGAACGTGAACGAACGCCTCTTCTCGCCGCGTACGACACCCCGATGGCGCGTGTGTGTGTGTGGAACCGGAGAAACGCACCGCGCTTCCCTCTCCCTCGTCTAGGTCGCCGGCCGTAAGCTCAGTTTGCTCTGGGAAAACCTAGACTCGTCAATAGTTGACGCCACCCCCGCGGCCCCTGAGGTTTATTTATAACCTAGGGTGCCGCCCACACACACACCACCTGTCGCCACATGTGCGCCACCAGGGCCCGACATAAGTCGGACCATGGGCTCGCCAACGGTTCAATATGAACGTTGGGTCCAGACCCATGTTACGTGCACACCCTTCGCACATGTTAGGGTAAGCGTCCGCATCACTATTACGCGTCCCTCGCTCAAACCCCCAATTTAGGGTGACCAATCGGGTCGACCCTTGGTGGACTCGAGCTCAGGCAATCTCAATGCCTGTCCACCGTGCTAGATGACCTAGGATTAACGTCATCCGCTGCGCTCAATGTGCTTCGGGATTCATTCTAAATCCCGGGGGCATCACATTCTCCCCCACCTGTGTTCATCATCGCCCTCGACGACAGGCCATCCAGATAATCTTTTATCTGCTCCGCAAACTGCCATAGGTTAGAAGCTTTTTCCCATCGTGCTTCTTCCTTAGGTGTGCCTTCCCATTGGATGAGAAACTCCATTCTTCGATTTCTGCTTGTGTAGCCAAGTGTTTTATGATTTAAAATTTTTTCTATTTTTTTGTCAAATTCCACTCTAACACTTGGTAGAGCCCGACGTCCCTGAGCTCTACTAGGTTCTCCTTCATCTATATGAAATTTCTTCAGAAAACTAACGCGGAACGTCGGATGTAGCTTCAAACAATCTGGGAGTTTCAATCTGTAAGCCACTGCGCCAATCCGCTATAAGACCTCAAAAGGTCCATCATATCTCTGTATCAAACTCCTGTGCGCCGATTTAGCAGATATTTTCTTCTACATTTGAGGTGTTAGTTTTAACAAAACTAGATCCCCAACCTCAAAATTTTCATCTCTTCGGCTTTGATTGGCGTAGTGCTGCATCCTTCTTGCAGCATGCTCTAAGCTATCACGAGCCTCCTGGAGCACCTCGGCACGCTCCTTGGCCACCCGAAATGCTACTGGGCACTCACCCTCTGTCTGCTGAATTATGTCTACTGGTGTAAGGGGCTGCTGTCCTAAGACAATCTCAAAGGGGGTTTTCCCTGTGGATGAAGACCGCTGCAAGTTATAAGCAAGCTGCGCTGTGTCGAGGAGAGACACCCAATTGCGCTGGCTTGCTGTCACGAAATGTCGAAGATACTCTTCTAATAACGCATTCACCCTCTCTGTCTGACCATCAATCTGAGGGTGATTTGCTATTGAAAACTTCAACTCCGAGCCAAGTGTTTTGAACAATGATGTCCAAAAGTTCCCTGTGAATCTGGCGTCTCTGTCGGAGATGATGTCAAGTGGAAGCCCAAATTGCTTCACCACATACTTGAAGAAGAGTTCAGCCGTGTCCTTGGCTGAACAAGGCTCTGGTGCTGCGATGAACACTAAATATTTCGACAATCTGTCCACCACCACTAACACTGAGGCTTTACCATCGACTTTCAGCAATCCTGTGATAAAGTCCATGGAAACTGAAGTCCATGAATGTTCCGTTACTAGTAGAGGCTGAAGTAGTCCTTCTTCACGCCGTCTGTCAACTTTATCCTACTGGCAGATCAAGTAGGTGCAGACGTAATGATCAATATCGGCTCGCATGGAGGGCCAATAGCATGATCTGGACATAAGCGCCAACATCCTACGCTGTCCTGGATGACCACTCCATGTAGTATCGTGCAGCTCCCTCATAAGCTCGCGACGTAGTCCGCCGGTTGCCAGAACAAAACGCCGACCGCCTTCGGCCATAAGTAGGTCTCCGCCTTCAACAAAGAATCTGCGGACCTTGCCATCTTTCGTATCGGCTAACAACCGCTGATATCTGGTGTCGACTCCTGCGGCTTGCCAAATACGCTCGAGAAGATCACCCTCAATCCTCATGAGAGTCGCAAGCACCAATGTACACATGCGACTAAGAGCATCAGGAACAATATTCGCTCGCCCTGGTTTATGTTCCCACTGGAAATCAAACTCGGCGAGGAATTCTTGCCATCTCGCCTGCTTCGGTGAGAGCTTCTTCTGTGTGGTGAAGTACGTGTTGGCAATGTTGTCGGTCTTCACCACGAAAATGCTACCAAGAAGGTAGACGCGCCAAGTGCGAAGGCAATGAATAACGGCAACCATCTCCTTCTCGTGAGCCGAGTAGCACTGCTCTATCGGACTCAATTTCTTACTCTCAAATGCTACGGGATGTCCCTCCTGTAGTAAGACTCCCCCAATCGCTTTATCTGAAGCGTCTGTATGGACTTCGAATGGGCGCCCAAAGTCTGGCATGCGAAAAACTAGCTCAGAGGCGATTCTGCTTTTTAACTTGTCCATAGAAGTATGATGTTGTTCTTTCCAATGCCACTGAACATCTTTCTTTAGGAGGTCTGATAGTGGAGCTGCAATCTTGGAGTATCCTTGGATGAACTTCCTATAAAAGTTCCCCACTCCAAGGAAAGATCTGAGCTCTGTGGGAGAGGAAGGTGTAGGCCACTCGACAATAGCCTTAACCTTCTCAGGATCCATCTGGACAGTGCCATGACCAACAACATGGCCCAGAAACTGGATCTCACGGGCAGCAAAAGAGCACTTCTCCTTCTTCAAGTACAGCTGATGGTCCCTCAGTCGCTGGAAGACTGTCTTCAGGTGTACTATGTGCTCTTTCATCGTAGCCGAGTACATTACGATGTCATCCAAGTAGACAACTACAAAGTCATCTAACAGCTGTGCTAAGACATCGTTCATCAGATGGGAGAAAGTGGCTGGGCATTAGTTAAGCCAAATGGCATAACTAAGAACTCGTAGGCACCATACCTCGTCACACAAGCTGTCTTCCGCTCATCTCCTTCCGCTATGCGCACCTGCCAATATCCTGATCTCAGGTCCAATTTGGTGAAGATAGATGCACCAGGAAGTCTGTCTAGGAGATCCTGGATATGAGGAATTGGATATCGATTCCTCATTGTGATCTTATTCAAAGCCCGATAGTCGACGCAAAATCTCAAGCTGTCGTCTTTCTTCTTTTGAAATAGCACGGGGGCTCCAAATGGTGATTTTGAGGGTTGGACGAACACTGCTACCAAGAGTTCATCCAATTGCTTCCTAAGCTCTGCAAGCTCTGTAGGAGGCATGCGATATGGAGGTATGAATGAGGGAGTGGCCCCAGGAATGAGCTCTATGCGGTGATCAATCGCACGTCATGGAGGCAATTCCTCTGGCAATTCAGGAGGTATGATGTCCTTGTACTCCTCAAGGAGATCTGCCATTTCTTCTGGTACACCTTCTTGACTCACAACTTGGGTCGTCACCCAAGTGGCCAGATAAGTCAACTTGCCCCGGCGTACACCTGTCTCTAGGGTGGCTGCAGAAATAGCGCCGCCCTGCACTCCTCCTCTACTACTCGATCGAGTCTGTGTCTATGTTCCCTCCAAATGAAGACATCTCACCAAGCACGGATGTCTCTCATCCAAAATCAGAACACCATCCAGATGAGGTGTCACTACCGCCTTCATCTTCCTCAAAAGATCAAGTCCGATGATCACGTCGAAATCATCTAGAGTAACTACTCGAACGTGATGTCGTCCACTCCAGTCGCCAAAAATAATAGGAGTATCATAAGATATCCCGACGATCTGTCGCTCTTCTGCGTTAACCGTCTTCACTTGGTCTTGCGCTGGGGACAAGCACAAGCCTAACCGAGGTGCCATCCGCTCGGACACAAAAACATGTGAAGCTCCACTATCAACCATGGCATAAACTCGATGTGAATTCATGCTTATCTCCACGTACAGGAGCTTCTTGTTCATCACCGTCGTCGTAGCAATGGCGTTAATCACTAGTGGATTAACAGTGGTCATAGGATCATCAGATTTCTGGTGAGATTCTCTTTCAACAATAGCTGCTAGAGTGTCTCCTCTTGGGCAATTACGCATGCTGTGGGGCCCCTTACAAAGGAAGCATCTGATCTGTCTTCCTGTGTCTCTGGGCGGAGATCTGGAAACATGTGGCCGTGGAGGTCCAGCACCTGAATTATTCCTCTCCGTCCAAGTCTTCTTCTGACCCTGTCCTGCTTTACTTGGCTTAGGCCGAGAGGTAGAGGCTGGTCACTTCCCCCTAGTCCTGCGAGGGGAGCGGGACTTGGATGTGCCAGTAGGAGTAGGGGCGGGTGCCGCCCTACTCCGTAAATCCACAAGTCCATCAGCAATAGTCATAGCCTCTTTTAGGTTCCTGGGCGAGTGTCGCCTGACCTCAAGCTCAGCCCATGTCTGCAATCGATCTAGGAACCAATACATTCTGTCCTCCTCGGACATATCCGGAATCTCCAACATCGCTGTTGAATAGGCCTTGACCTATTCGCGGATAGTCCCTGTATGCCTGATGCGCTGAAGAGAGTCACGTGCTGCCTTCGTCGGATCAGTAGGTCGGAACTGAGTCTTGAGTTCCGCCTTTAATTCTTCCCAAGAAATATCTCGTGGTACCTCTTCTCCTGCAGGTGCCACTAGGGTGCGCCACCAGAGCTTGGCGTCACCAGTGAGATAAGCAGCACACACCTGTGCACGCTTGGCATCAGCAACCTGAGCAGATCTGAAATACTACTCGATATCCCAAAGGAAGTTTTCCAACTCCTTTGCACTGCGTGTCCCACTAAAAGGTGTGGGCTCGGGTATCTTCAAACGAACCATAGATGATCGGGTCTCCCCTGCGCCTGTGGCCGACGAAGAGGAAGGTAGAACGGCTACCCTACTCCTAATATCGGTAACCTCCAATGCAACTGCTCCAAGTGCTAAAGAGAGACGTGCCAACTCACTGTCAAAGCGGGTCCGTAAGGACTCTATCATCTTGTGGAGAGCCTCCAGGCGTTCCATCAGTGTGGAATCTCCATCATGATTCCCGACCACAGCTTCAAGACGGGAGATGCGGTCAGCTGCAGAAACCATAGCTATTCTGTGCTCTGAAGATCTGAGAGGTGGTATGTGATCTGAAGGTCTGACCTCTGGGTGCACTGAGAAAGAGCAAAGTAAGCACTCGGTCTGGGCCGAAACTGATCGATTAGTGAAGAGGCCGAGGGATTACGCCCCGGCGCTAGGCACCGACGTACGCAACCCCCAAACGGTATCCACTAACGTCTATATCTCGGGGATCCAAACTCTGCGCAAACAAGGCTCTGATACCGGTTTGTCACGGGCAATTTTTCTTTTAACTATAAAACTTGCACCGAGACTGGCAGAACTTCTTTCAAAGCCCCCAAGCCCTAATCTAGAGTGAAGTGTCCGGTTATGGACACTTAAGCGGAAGCACAAGGACACTCAATCACCCGCATCCAAGAGGGGTTCGGTGACTCACCGCCCCTACAAGTACGCTCACAGAAGTCACACCACTAAATCTCTCAGCCCGCACTCCTCACTCGTCGTAATACCCAAATCGGGCCGACGGATAAATAACTAGACCTGTGCGCAAGAGCAAGCAAGGCTGACCCTTCGAGGAGCCGGGCCGAATAATAGCAGTTATTAAGCAGCTAGCCCTATATGGGCTCACACAATAATCAGAAGAGGCCGGTCGAGCAGAAAACCCAGAAAGAGCTTGACCGACGATGCAGGTACGACAGTTAATTTCTAAGTCCAAGGAGGTTAGATATTACCCTTGTAGCGTGCCTCGCTCCTCGTGCCTCGGACAGTTGAAGATGATGTGTCATAGAACCCCAAAGATCCCCAAATGCAGCCACGCACATGAGAGTCACGCACGTGGGAAGAAGCCACGTGTGAGTCTCACACGCACGCGAACTCGCGTGCATAGCTTCCTCCCCTCTTCACGTGTCTGCCTCCTCTGCCCACGTGATAGGTGTCAATTTTATAGGATTTAGAGTCTTGTTTCTACCATCATTATAGGCTTAAGTTCTATTTTATGTCACATTTTGATATCTTTTCTTGTAAATTATGGAATCTTCACTATTTTTTATATTATTTATGAAATGCAGGTCATTTTACCATATTTTTGTGAATATTTTGATGATTTGATATTATGAGAAGATTCCTCACAGTGCTAGGAGGTCACAGGTCAAATTTGAGGCAAATCGGAGCTTTCTGCAGAGAACACGGGCAGGCCATGTTCACCATCACGGCCATGATCGTCTCTGCAACAATCTGCGAGCCAGACACGGCCTGGCCGTGTCCAGAAGCACGGCCGTGCTTACTTCGTCACAAGTTCCAGAGCCAGACACGGCCTGGCTATGCTTATCATCACACCCGTGACGGCTTCCGCGCAGATCGACCTTTCGACGGTGTTTCGCCCGATTTGAGTGATTCCGAACTCGGAATTGGCTAAAATTTCGAGGGAAACTTCCTAACTGCCCAAGGAAGAGATAGAACTATAAAATAGGATTTTTGGAGCGGTTTTGGGGGTCGAACTTTGGAGAAAACGTGACTAGGGAGAAAAGGGGCGATTTTGCTTGTTCAAGGGCTTGATTCGACAGATTTCTTTGGGGCTTTCAAGAGAAGACTGAAGATTCATCGTCTCCTACCCTTAATTTGTAAATTCTCCTCTTTTTGAATTTATTTACTTGGGTTTTAGTTGATAAATAATGTATGTTCTAGAGTAAAACCCTAGTTCGGAACTCGGGCGTAGCCCGTTGAACAATTCTTCACATGTAAATCATTATTATGAATCTTAGTGATAGCTTTTAAGTAAATTGACTTATTTAAATGAGTTGTGCATATTGCGTATTTATGTTTTGGCCAAACATTTATATGTGTTAAGTGTTACGAGAAGTACCGAGAGGTGAATCGTAATACTCGAACTATCTCGTTTAAACTTGTGACTTGAGTTACGAGAGTCATTCGACGTCACTCGAGGATTTACAATATTTCATCGAGCCTAATGGGTCTCTTAGGTTAATTTTGCTACGAGAGTAGGAGATTAGCTTATGCTAGACACTGGATTACGCTTCGAGAGAAGGTAACCCGTACCATAGGAAAGATCGCCTTATGTTGTTTACTGTCGGATTGCGCTTCGAGAGAAGGAGATCTGTTTTCTATTTCAATTCATTGATTGATTTACACTTAAAACTTTCAACGAGGTGAAACCTGAAGTTCCGAGCATGTCTTAAACTGTAATTTTCTCTTAAAGTCGTTTATTCTTCAATTCGATATTTTAAAATTAGTCTTGTTTTTCCATTTCTAATTGAATTATCTAGCTATCGATGACACTAAAGGTCGGTACTTGACACCTACTCCTTGTGGGAACGATCTTATTTACTACTTCGATAGAAACCGTGCACTTGCGGAGCCTATCAAGTTTTTGGCGCCGTTGCCGGGGAGCAAGACGTAGTCAATATCGATTAACGGTTGAGTTGATAGACTAGATACTTTTTTATTTTTATTTTCTTTTTTGTTTTCATTTTAGTTCATTTGTTTATATTCTTATCTTCTTCCTTTCTTCAAGCTTGTATTATCTGGTTAGCTAACCTTGTGCATGCCAAGAACAGTTAGAACAGGTCAGCTAGTACCAGAAGATCCCGAAATTGAAAGGACGCTCCGAGCTCAGAGGAAAAATCAGGATCAACAGCTTGAGGAAGCCCATCTGGACCCATCTACTGCAATGGACCAGAACCGCTCACTAAGAGATTTTGCTGCACCCAATGTACATGGCTTGCACTCCAGCATTGCTCGACCGTTGGTCGAAGAAAATAATTTTGAGATCAAGCCAACCCTCGTGCATATGGTTCAGCAGAACCAATTTAGCGGTTCACCACAGGAAGATCCCAATTTACATTTGTCAATTTTTCTTGAATACTGTGATACCCTGAAAATTAATGGGGTAACATCTGATGTTATTCTCTTACGTCTTTTCCCCTTTTCCCATAGGGACCGCGCGCGGGCATGGCTACAGTCCCTCCCTCAAGGCTCCATTTCAACGTGGGAACAGCTTTCCCACGCGTTCCTCTCCAAGTATTTCCCGCCGAGCAAGACGGCTCAGTTAAGGAACCAAATAACAAACTTCAGCCAGACGGAAGGCGAGTCACTGTACGAGGCTTGGGACCATTTCAAGGAGTTACTACGATTGTGCCCACATCACGGACTTGAAAAATGGGTAATAGTATATACTGTTTATAACGGTCTTTCATATAATACTCGTCTATCTATAGACGCAGCCACGGGCGGAGCGCTAATGAATAAGAATGTCGACGATGCCATGAATTTAATCGAGGACATGGCCCTCAATCACTACCAGTGGACGAGTGACAGGAACGTCCCGGTAAGAGGAGGAGGTAAGCATGACTTAGATATGTTGAGTTCGTTGGCGGCAAAGGTTGACTCTTTGTCCCACCAACTTACTTCAATGAATTTTAATGCATCGTCTCTTAATTCAATTACTTGTGAAATTTGTGGGAATTCTGGACATGGTGCTACTAACTGCCAGATAATGACACCTTCTTCTTCTTCTGATGTGTCTATAGATCATGTGAATGCTATAGGCAATTTCAATCAGAGGTAGCAGAATGATCCATTCTCTACCACCTACAATCCCGGTTGGAGAAATCATCCCAACTTCTCCTACCGGAATAACCAAAACCAGGCGATTCCCCAGAACTTCACCAGTCAGGCGCAGCAGGGAAACATGGGCAATCAGTTTAACCAGCAATCCTTCATGCCACCACCTGGACTTTCACAAAAACATTTCAATCAACCACAGAAGTCCAAATTGGAATTACTGCTTGAGAACTTTGTCACCACCCAGTCTAAGAGAAATGACGATGTGGACGAGTCTATCAGGCAATTGAATTCCACGGTGGGGCAATTGAGTTCTAAGGTGGATTCATTGCTTATGCACTCTAGGATGCTGGAGAATCAGATTGCCTAACAAGCGAGTTCATCGGCCCGACCTTTTGGGACGCTTCCTTCTCAACCCGAGCTAAATCCAAGGGAGCACTGCAATGCGATTTTGACATGCAGTAGCTCTCAGCAGAAGGCAGATCCCTAGATGTCCTCTAGAGATTGTCCGGTTGGAGAGTCTCAAGAAAATAGCACAGATACCCAGTGTTCAAAAGAAATACCCACAGAGTTGGAAGTCCAGCAAGAACCAATCCTTACTCCCCCACCACCTCTCACGCCACTTGTTTCTCGTCCTCAGAGATTGGCCCTGGCACTGACAGGACAATACAGTTCACTGATGCCTGCGAAGCTTAAAGATCCTGGCCATTTTTTAGTCCCTTGTAGTATCAGCAATTTTACCATTGAGAGAGCACTCTGTGACTTGGGGGCTAGTGTGAGTATCATGCCTCTCTCCTTGTTCCAAAGTTTGGACTTGGGAGGCTTGGAACCCACATCCTTAGCCCTTCAGCTCACAAACGGCTCTATACACCGCCCAGTGGGCATGGTGGAGGATGTGCCAATTAAAGTCGGGGAACTTTATGTCCTTGTCGACTTTGTAGTCTTTGATATGTCCGGAAATTCTAGACTACCACTAATATTGGGTCGTCCTTTCCTAGCTACCACCGGAGCTGTTATAGATATCAAGAAAGGGAAGCTATCTCTAAACTTCAGTGATACTATTGTAGACTTTTATATATCTACTCTTACGCCGGATTTTTCTTTTTCAGGCTCATGTTGTAGGATTGAGACAGTGCCTGCGCATGCCAATAGTTATGAGGCCAAGTGGGATTTTCTTGCATCCCACCTTTGCACCGATATGAAAGTAGGTGCCACAATGATGAGGAAGGACCGGACCACTCATGCATACTTGTTCGATGGGGACCCTAATTTTAGTTGCGCGAGGCTGTTCCATAATGTGGATGAGGAGAACCTTTCATTGGACTGTGGGAAGCAAGACTTTGAATTTAAAACTGTTCCTGTTTTGTATGATTATAAGATATTTTCTACTTTACACCTATTATTATTACTGCTTATCTCTATAGGTGTTAATTTTAGGCGAAGAAAAAAGGGGCATTCATATGTCATTTCTTCGGCCTCTAATCCATTGGATGTGCACTGAAGCATGTTCATTGGTCAAGCTGTTGACCTTAAACCAGCGCTGCTTGGGAGGCATCCCAAGTATTTATCTTTTATTATGTTGTGTTGATAGGACGAGCTTGATATTATTTGTTGTGATACTCTGTTATGTTTATTTGTTATTTCTGTTTTGATAATTTTGTGATATCCCATGGTAGGATTTTTACGATTTTGTACATTGCAAAGCATGTTACTAATATTGGAAATTTTCTGTAATTTTTCAGGAATTTTTACAAGTCGACGAGCTAAACACGGCCTGGCCGTGACCACCGTCACGGTCGTGCTTGACTCGTCGACTTCATAGCAGCTTTGCCGCAGCGAACACGGCAGTGCCATGTTCATCACCACAGCTGAGGACCACCTAGCAATTCAGGAGATGTGGCGACGCATGAATTCCAAGGGGAGCAAGGCGATCTCCTGTTGTCTTGCCCTGTTCCAGCTCACTTTTTGCTGCCTTTATTCCCTTAGTAAGTTGCTTCCTTTACTTTTGCTATCATGTATTTTTTACTGCATAGAAGACTATGCAGTTCTTTTACCGTGGGTAGAGGGTTTCCCCTCTTAGCGTGCCTTTAGTGTGTTTACTATTTAGTGTGTTTGCTCTTTATTGAGATTTCATAACCAACGTACATATGATATATTTTGCCTGTGATGACTTCAAAGAACTAAGTCTGTGATGGTGTTTCCTAATCTTGTCCTCATATTTACATGCTATTTTGCATCATGATGAATATCATAAAGATATGTCTGTCTTTTGAGTTAAGGGAATGAACAGGTTCATCATGATTGCTTTTATGCTTAGGAATCATGGTTCTAGATTATATTTGAGTATGCTTACTGAGACTTGCATGATGTTCAGATGGTCGATCCTTATTTTTCTGAATTACTTCTTACACAATATTATGTTTTAGAATATTCATGCTTATTATAGTCCTTCTTACCAGCTTTTCAACTTGATTGCATTAGGTTAAAAAAATGATAGAAAAAGAAAAAGGGGCAGTGGTACCTAAGTAACAATGACCCAAAGGTTCATCTAACTTGGCACTGTCGACAAAAAATAAAATAAAATAAATAAAAAAAAAGAGAATAAAGAGGAACATGAGAAAAGAAGGGGTGTGGGAAAAGTGAACAACTCCTCTTTCTTCTACCTTAGGGAGAAGAAATGAGTTTGTGTGCATTATGTGATGCATACACTTTGAGTTCATTCTCTAACTAAGTATCGAGGGTGCTTTCATCACAAATGTTTGTCCTTCGCGTAACAAGGTTGAAAATGAATTCAGGGAAGTAGCTTGAACCCACTGATTGAAAATTCATATTTCCATCCTTAAATGTATTGAATAAGGTATCTAGTGCAATTACCCTTGATTGGCTGAGTTTAGAAGGGAATGATGCGTATGAATAATCTTAGCATAGTTATGTGTTTTTCCTATTTTCAGATTTGTGACTAGACCTTGAATATTATTCATTGTTCGCAGTTTAGTTTATCTCAATATATATTCTTCAACCTAGGATTGAGTTTAAGTACTGTCATATGAGGTTCATAACTTAGCTTTTGTACATGCTGTCTTTCTAATATCTAATTATTTCAGATAGTGTAATTGCTTGAGGACAAGCAAGCTTTTAAGTCTGTGATATTTTGATAGGTGTCAATTTTATAGGATTTAGAGTCTTGTTTCTACTATCATTATAGGCTTAAGTTCTATTTTATGTCACACTTTGATATCTTTTCTTGTAAATTATGGAATCTTCACTATTTTTTATATTATTTATGAAATGCAGGTCATTTACCATATTTTTGTGAAGATTTTGATGATTTGATAGTACGAGAAGATTCCTCACAGTGCTAGGAGGTCACAGGTCAAATTTGAGGCAAATCGGAGCTTTCTGCAGAGAACACGGGCAGGCCATGTTCACCGTCACGGCCATGATCGTCTCTGCAACAATCTGCGAGCCAGACACGGCCTGGCCGTGTCCAGAAGCACGGCCATGCTTACTTCGTCGCAAGTTCTAGAGCCAGACACGGCCTGCCCGTGCTTATCATCACACCCATGATGGCTTCCGCGCAGATCAACCTTTCGACGGTGTTTCGCCCGATTTGAGTGATTCCGAACTTGGAATTGGCTGACATTTCGAGGGAAACTTCCTAACTGCCCAAGGAAGAGATAGAACCATAAAATAGGATTTTGGAGCGGTTTTGGGGGTCAAACTTTGGAGAAAACGTGACTAGGGCGAAAAGGGGCGATTTTGCTTGTTCAAGGGCTTGATTCGACGGATTTCATTGAGGCTTTCAAGAGAAGACTGAAGATTCATCGTCTCCTACCCTTAATTTGTAAATTCGCCTCTTTTTGAGTATATTTACTTGGGTTTTAGTTGATAAACGATGTATGTTCTAGAGTAAAACCCTAGTTTGGAACTCGGGCATAGCCCGTTGAACAATTCTTCACATGTAAATCATTATTATGAATCTCAGTGATAGCTTTTAGTAAATTGACTTATTTAAATAAGTTGTGCATATTGCGTATTTATGTTTTGGCCAAACATTTATGTGTTAAGTGTTACGAGAAGTACCGAGAGGTGAATCGTAACACTCGAACTATCTCGTTTAAACTTGTGACTTGAGTTATAAGAGTCATTCGACGTCACTCGAGGATTTACAATATTTCATCGAGCCTAATGGGTCTCTTAGGTTAATTTTGCTATGAGAGTAGGAGATTAGCTTATGCTAGACACCGGATTACGCTTCGAGAGAAGGTAACCCGTACCATAGGAAAGATCGCCTTAAGTTGTTTACTGTCGGATTGCGCTTCGAGAGAAGGAGATCCGTTTTCTATTTCAATTCATTGATTGATTTACACTTAAAACTTTCAACGAGGTGAAACCTGAAGTTCCAAACATGTCTTAAACTGTAATTTTCTCTTAAAGTCGTTTATTCTTCAATTTGATATTTTAGAATTAGTCTTGTTTTTCCATTTCTAATTGAATTATCTAGCAATCGATGATACTAAAGGTCGGTACTTGACACATGCTCCCTGTGGGAACGATCTTATTTACTACTTCGATAGAAACCGTGCACTTGCGGAGCCTATCACCACGCTCGCCGCCGAATGATCGCCGCCGGCCGCTGCTGGTCGCCCAGCCGACTCTGACGGTTTCGCCGGAACTCTAGCGCCACGCCGCCGCCTCGATCGGAACCCTAATCGGGTCGCCGAGCCGCCGCTTCGAACGCCGCCGCCTGGTGTCGCCTCGCGTTGGGAAGAACGGGAGACGCCTGGGAGAAGTCGCATCGCTGCCGGTTCGACGACGGGCCGCCTGGGAGCGTTCACCGGTGAGGACGAAGCCGCCGACGCCAAGGACGAGCCGCCTACTCGTGGGCGTCGCCGGGTCGCCCGGACATGCCTGGACGCCGCGAACGGCGCCGAGCGTACTTCGTACGCCGCCTGCTACCGAACGTCGCCCAGGGAGCCGCCTGAAGATCGCCGCCGCTCCTACTGTCACCAGAAACGAGCGACGCCGTAGGGGATGCGCCGCTGCCGCTGCCTTCCCCTGCTTCGTCACATCCGCACGCGTGAACGTGAACGAACGCCTCTTTTCTCCGCGTACGACACCCCGATGGCGCGTGTGTGTGTGGAACCGGAGACGCACCACGCTTCCCTCTCCCTCGTCTAGGTCTCCGGCCATAAGCTCAGTTTGCTCTGGGAAAACCTAGACTCGTCAATAGTTGACGCCACCCCCGGCCCCTGAGGTTTATTTATAACCTAGGGCGCCGCCCACACACACACCACCTGTCACCACGTGTGTGCCACCAGGGCCCAACATAAGTCGGACCATGGGCTCGCCAACAGTTCAATATGAACATTGGGTCCAGACCCATGTTACGTGCACACCCTTCGCACGTGTTAGGGCAAGCGTCCGCGTCACTATTACGCGTCCTTCGCTCAAACCCCCAATTTAGGGTGACCAATCGGGTCGACCCTTGGTGGACTCGAGCTCACGCAATCTCAATGCCTGTCCACCGCGCCAGATGACCCGGGATCAACGTCATCCGCCGCGCTCAATGTGCTTCAGGATTCGTGCTAAATCCCGGGGGCATCACAGATACCATGTCTAGCTAAATACTCCATAAACCTTTTAGTGTGTAAGCATTTTAATTTTCTACAATTTTTTCTTTTCTGTCAAAGTATAAAAATTTTAAAAATTTTAAACACTTTATCTTTGGTTTTTGTAGTGTACTCCCATACTTTTCTAGATGCAACATCTATAAATGTAATAAAATATAAAACACCTATATTAATTTAGCATTCATAAAACAATCATTTAAGTAAACAATATCAAGTGGCATAGTATCTTTCTTTGGGTTATTTCTAAGAAAAGAAATTCTATGATATTTACCAAATAAACGATAATCACAAGGACTAATAATCATACCTTTGGGAAGAACATCCTTCCTTGATAGAATCTACATGCCCTTATTGTTGGTGTATATGCCCTAGGACCTAGTTTTGGTCCATCTTTGTACTACTTGACTCTGATATTAATATATATCTTTCTGGCATTGTCGTTATCATTGTTTGTCTACACCTGCGATTGTGTACTTACATGATAATGTCCCTGGAGACAGATTGGATCTGTGCTCGAACTATAGTCCCCAGTCGATGTACCTGAGTGGATATGGGACAACTCTGGTACTTGAGAGACTGGTATGTGGGCTGGTTAGGCACGTGGTGCTAACGCAGACACATGGGTGTATCATTGGAGGATATACTGGATAGACCCGCTGTGAGGCTATGACTTGGTGTCATGAGTTATCCTCACAAGTGACAGGAGATGCATTGATCCCTTGACTTGAGGTCATTGATCATTCTATATGGTTAGGGACTTGCTTTGATACAACCTAACACCTCGCCGTAGTTGGGAGGTTATAACAGTTGTTATTGAGCATGTCACGGCCCATATGAGAAGGTCAATGGACAGACATAGGATTTGCCCCTTCCTGAGGGAAGTATGATATCCATGGAGCTCCTCTATGGTTCTATGACTGAGAGTGTATGGCCATACCCAGGTGAGAACCTGTTCTAGTCATAGCCATGTGATTGGATGAAAACAAGTGGTGACACACTTGTCCAATCGGATATCAGTACGGCAAAGAGACTGTAATGCATCTGTACCTAGTTGCGATGATGGGGATGTCGATGTCGATATCCATTCCAATAACCTGGGTAGCAGCGATGCACTGCTAGGTGCCACTCACTGCTTGTGATGACCTTTGGTCAGCACTGCCAGCGTTAGAGGAACCTACAGGGTCGCACACCTTGATACTCGAGTTTTCATATTGATCGGGTAGCCTTTAGATCGAGTTATTGGATAACTCTGATCTATTTGGGAGATTTCATCAGCGCCAATGGGCCTGATGAGATGGAAGAAACTTATTGGGGCCAACTTCCATTTTTGGCATATCGATCAAATTAACCATGGTAAGCCTCACTTAACCATGGGTTAAATTGGATTGGATCCAATAGCTTGGTTGACATGCATAATGGACTTTGGGCTTGGCCCATTGCTTAGTTGGGCTTGCTAATAAGTTGTATTGAAGGGCTATGAGGCTTGAAGGGTATAATGGGGATGAATTAAAAGGATAGGCGCATATGGAATCCTAGTTGGACTAGGATTTGCGCCTATGCCTTGTTTGGTATCTCCTAGGTGATTAAATCAAATTGGATTTGATTAAATCACACAAGATAATTGATTGGATTGTGTTTGACAATTGTGGGCTGATTATTAACATAATTAGAGTCCTAATTGGATTAGGACTTGCGCCCAAGCCACATTAGGCAATCCATCATATTGCCTTGACTAGGTCTAGGCGCATGGATGGGATTAATGCCTCATATGGCATGATATGGGCGCATATGGCTGATGCTTGCTTTGGCAAGTCTTAGGCGCATATGGGAGTGGAGATTTAATCAATATATTTGATTGGATAATCTCCTAGAATCATGCCCTAATTGTCAACACTTGCCATTCTCCCCTAACCGCCTCTTGCTCCTATAAATAAGCCCTTGCCGCCCCCTCTCTTCATGATGCTAATTCCTTGGAGGCGTGAAGCATTAGAGGGCGACGGCTTGGAGTGCTTGAAGCTCTTCTTCTTCCATCAAGGGCGCAAGCATGCTTCTCCTCTTCCTTTCCTTGGCGCAAAGGAACAAGAAGGCTTGCGGCGTTCTCTTCTCCTTCCATCTCCTTGGCGCAAAGGAACAAGAAGGCTTGCGGCGTTCTCTTCTCCTTCCATCTCCTTGGCGCATCACATCTTGGTGGTGGCGCAAGTTGCTTGGAGGACTCTCCTAAGGCATGGATCTTCTTCCCGAGGCTAGCACCGGGCGAGGAAGAAGAAAACTTGAGGAATCCGTGTGTGCGAGACTGCAGAGGGCGAACACTTGGGCGCCTTCATCGACATCGGCTTCTAATTGCTTAAAGGTACTTACTATCACATCGTGTCGACCCCCTCGCAAGAGATCTTCACTGGGTTTTTGGGACTAGCCTGTTTCGGGGACATTCTTCCGCTGCGTAAAATGTATGTCCATGGCTCTGAAAAATTGTAAAATGTCCCCGGGGTTTCCCAACACTTATGACTCATATGCCCAAGTCTCCTATATCACATATTTGTAGTAGAAGCTAAATCAATATTTATCTCTTCCTTGAGGACCTCGATATGTTATAAAAAGTATGTTACTTGCTACCTTTAGCATAAATAAGTGATCCTTTTGTTAGCCTCTATTTTTCATTACCATATGTGCTTATTAAGCTGCATCATCATGAATACTATGTGAGATCAGATTAATTCTCAAATCAGGAATATATCTCACACCTTTAATAATTATTTTGTGCTCAAGATAAGTCTTGATAATGATATCCTTTTTTCCTTTAATAAATATACTATCTTATTTTCCTTACTTTCCAACTAGCCAACGCCTAAATCACAATGTTGAAGTGATGAAAAGGAATTAACATGAGGGGTAGTATAGAAAGAAACACTTATGTCAATGATCCAATTATCTTTTCCTTTAACTGTCAATATATTATCAATGTCATTTGTTATTATAATACTAATATCACTGTCTATTGTAATAGTAGTACTCTCTTTTATCCTTTCCTTTATTTTTATTATTTTCTCTTTTTTTTTTAGCTCTCTTGAATGATCAATAATACAGTGCATCTTGACTATCTAAATAAGCTAATTTTCTCTATTTAAAATTATCATTTGATTATCAATTTCATGATTAGCACATATGACATATGATAATACCCCTAATGGCATTTTTCCTTTATTTGATACAATCTCTAAACTTCTCTATGCAATCTTATGCAATCACAATAATACATATATATATATACACATACACACAATAATCAATCCAAATAGTAAGAAATCACTAAATAAAGAAATGCTAAAATTTTATATAAAAAATCCCTCGAAGAGGGTAAAAAATCACACGAACAAGTCATAAAATCTTTATTATTAAGGAATGTTATAGTGTCTCTTCACATTTAAGAATTTTATTAATTAGGATAAAATTCAACAGAACTAAGAATTCCAAAATAGCAATCTGAATTAACTTAGAAGAACAAAGAAACTAATAAGAAATCCGACCTAGAATGATACCGCAGGAACAACTCTTTAAATTTTTTATGTTATGCTCATCCAATGATAAACAATCTCTCGATGTGCCCAGAAAATTTCAAATTTAAAAGGTTTATATTCTCCTTTTGCCTTCAGCCGCTCTCGTCAAAAACCAAATAAAAGCCAGTTGTCTATGATCTCATGAATAGTAACTCATAGTCAATTGCACCACGCATAACACGTAGGCTGTTCATAAGGAATACATGAGTGTGTACATGATCTCTCCCATTACTTCAATGCCATTACAGCCATTAGAGTGAACATCAATCATGGCAGCTATTTGACTATGACATCGTGAATTATGAGGATAAGGATTGTGCTTTATACGAGAAGATCTCACTTCTCATGTATGATCATCCATTGGATAGGATTACGGCGAGTGTGATTGCTTATTTAAGCAAGTGGTAAACCCTAACAATTGGAGTTCTAAAGCTAGAATGGGTAACACTTACCACTCCCAGTGTTAAGTGAGTATACAGTAATCACCACTAGTCAAAGTTATGGAACTTCACTTATTAAAATTTATAAAATTAAAATTTTTATTACCATTACCAAATCCATTTAGAAAATTCTAAATAGTACTAAACCAAATTTACTGATTAGTAAATTGGTAATTTTGATAAATTTTTAAAATTATTAATTTTAACAATCTACTTTTACACTATTAAAAATATGTTATTACTATATCAAACCAAAAAATTTTATCAAATTCACTGAACTAAAAATTGATATTTGTTATTATATATATGATTTTAGACTTTTAGTAAATTTGATAAATTTCTAAACTAAAGGAATATTTATTGTTAATATCAAATAGTGAATCTATCACCATTAATCAAATTAGTAAATTTAATTTTTATTAAATTTTTGTTCTTGGCACCTCTGAGTGCTCTAGATTCAAATGTGTCCGAGTGCTCAATTTCTAATTGCTTTCCAAGTGTTGGCCTGTGGACATTATTTTGATTAGGCAGTCTTTTGGCACCTAATGGACTATTAACAATTTCTGAGTGCTCAGTCCCCAGTGCTTGTGTCATTGCCACTTTCTGAGATTCAAAATCTCGACATTTTCTTAGTGCTTGGTCCTCAAACACTGTTAAAGCACTCAAGTCCTCGGGACTTTTTCAAGTGTTTGAGCCTCTCAATTCACTCTTCTTAAATTTGTATGCGCGATTTACGTGCCTAATACTAAATAATCCAGTCATAAAACTACAAGTTGCCACGTAGGACGATGTGGAAATTCTTTGTTAATTTTCTTTAAATTTATCCATCCCTTGAGTGGGAAGCATCACATACTGTTTAAAACTGTGGCAATAATTTAACTACTGTTTTAGGATACAAAGGCGTCTTCACAGCGTTCCGATCAGGATCAATAAATAACTGCATCAATTTCTTAATAATAGAAATATGAATAAGGAGAGGCCAGTGGAGCAATCGAGCGATAGCCCACGGTAAATTACCTAAGTCAAGCCTGATTGCAATTGAAGAGCAATCATAACCATTGATCACAAAATGTCTGGCAAAACCATGAGCAAAACTGCATCTTGGAGGAAGCATTTTCTTCCTGACGAAATACAGAATACACATGATACATCAGCCAGAAAAATTAACTTCGTTATAGAATAATTATAAAGCAATAGCTATTCCACAGTTTCAAGTGGAAAACCCAGAGCAGAATATCTGAATGCAGATGATGCATCTGCCAGAAAAAATAAATTCCTAGTCTAGAATGACAATGTATATAAGCTTAAATAACTACATTGAAAAATTAGAGTACGAAAAAAATATACCAGAGAGTACGCTAGAAATGAACAAGGGAACGTCTGAACCATTAGGAAGACTAGTGTACAACATTTTCCTATAATTCTACATGTCATGAAACAAGTTAGGAATTGAATAGAAAGCTATTGGAAAAATAAAGAGATGAAACTAAAGCCACATCAAGATGATACTTAGATTAGAGGTAGATGATCACTTTACAGTTTCTTGCCCATATAAAATGCTGTCCAACACAAAAAAAAAAAAAAAAAAAAAAAAAGGGTCAGAGGCCTCGCTTTTAAACATTCAAAAACCATCTACCTCATCAGTTACTGCACCAAGGTTATTTCTCTACAAACCTAAACCCCCTACACGATTTACAAAGAGTTGAACAACTTTATATCAAATTACAAGAAATCTTAAGTGAAGAAATCCAAGCTAGTCAACTTTCAATAAGCACAAAGAAACAAATGTCATAAACTGATAGTCTTCTAATGAGTGGCATAAGAATATGCAGTTTTATGACACCAAGTCTACCAAAATAGTGCCTCAAAAAGTTTTTAGAAATAATAATTGTCGTTGGTATCATAAATACATAAAGTGTATCTCATAGATAATCCATAAAAATAAAAACTAATTCCATTAACTAGAAGCCGCTGGCATCTCCATTGGTTGGTTCCCATGATTCAAATATTCTTAGCAAAATATGCCATTTTTAGAATGTCTTCACATATATTAAAGCATTTTGTTACTGCTATTTGAGTTTCATGGGAATGAAGGGAAGATAACCATATCCAACAATTGGCATCTTAGCCTACGTTTGAAGATGACGACACAAGATCAAAGATTGGAAAGGGGCAATATAATAACTATATTAAGGAATTCAATCCAACAAGATAATTATGGTTTCAACGAATTTGAAAATAAACAAACAAATCGGTAAATTTAGCACATATTACACAATTTATAGAAGAAGATTAAAAAAATGAAAGTAATGATCGTGAAAAAATTCATTACAAAGGCTTTAGGGAAAAAGAACCCCCTATAGTAAATCTTTAGCTTCTTAAAACTATGTTTAAGAAGAGGGTCTAATAAATAATTTACAAAGGCTTCAGAGGAAAAGAACTTCCTATAACTACTCTTAGAAAGCACCTGCCAACCTGCTTTGTGAAACTGATTCGGAAATGCACTTTCAAAAAGTTCAAAGCAATCCCAAATATTCTTTTAAGGAAAGACCATTTCATAAGCATTACATTGGCAAGATCTTAGGCACGAGGTTGCCCACCTTTTCTGTCTCACGCTACATCCCTTGATACTGGACAATAAACATCACTCCTCCTATGGATTTGTAGCAAAACCAACACAGTGGAAGAGTTAGCAGTGTTCTGTTGCTTGATGGGTTGAATCAAATGATGCATGAATAAACTGATCAAATAATACATGAGAAAAACCTAAAAAGGGCATTGTTTTGGCAAGGAATGAAGGCATAGACTCAATGAAAATAATTAGTGTATCTAGAAATGTAAATAAAACCTATAAGAGCATGAGCTTGGAGAGGATCTGTTCAAGAAAATGATTAAAGACGAACATGAAGAATCACATGGATGCACTAAAAGTATGGAACTTTTTAGTCACAGCATGTGGACAAATTAATAGGGAGGAAGCACAAATAACTTATGCACTGAAATAAGAGGAGTGAAATGATGATACTAATCTTAATCATTGCATGTTGAAATGATTGGGATGTTTTAGTCTACATTTGTCGTGTAAAATGAAGATTTTATCTTCTGTGAGATGACAAAAGAGAGCAAGATAAATGGTAAAAATGAGACACAAAGGGCCCTCACATATTGAACCTGATGTATGGTTCCATTTCAAAAAAAGAGATTGCCAGATCTCTTCTGCATTCTTCTCAACTTTGGCAAATATAACAGAAAAGACACATTAAGGCTATGTTTACCAGAGAATATAGGAAACGAGAGGGGAAGACAAAAAAAGAAAGATAGAAAACTAGATGGAAAGGAAAATAATCAGAGATAGAGAAAAAACAAGTGGCGGCAGTGACAGGTGTCAAGGCGGGGAACGCGAGGCGTAGGCAATGAAGCGGGCAGGGCAAGCAGGCGGCGAGGCAAGTAGGGGAGCGGGGAAGACGAGAGGCAAGGTAGGTAGTTGGCATACGATGTGGCGGACCGGGGGGAGGGGGGGGTGGTGGGGGTGGTGGTGGTGGTGGTGACAAGCAGCAAGGTGGACGGAGCAAGCATAGAGGAGAAGAGGAAAACGTTATTTTCCACCCGATTTGGGTGGATAGCGTTTGGACGAAATTGGAAGGAATGAGAGGAATTGTCTTTCCTCTAGTTTCATTTCCTTCCAAGTAAACAAAGGAAAATGAATTTTTCTTTCCTTTCCCTCTTTTTCCTTCCTCTTTTCCTCCCCAGTAAATAGGCTGTAAGGTTTTGTAAAACCAATAGGCGAATAAAGCAAACAAGAAACAAGGTCATCATACATGCTATTTTTGCTGTGGAGATACTCGGTTACTAGTTTCACTGCTAACTATTTATTATTTTACATCTATCAGTAATTTAGCATTATCTGGATTCATGCCATGCAATAATCATGTGGCATATATGGAGTTAAACAAATTAACCATGGATGATCTTCCAATAACTAATGGTTATCTGAGCTGATCATCCATTTAGAACCTTTGGCCTTCCCTTATTATTTTTTGGAGTACCAGTTGTGAATATGCCAAGAATGAGAGGAATGATAATTCCCTTAAGAAGATAGAGTTCACAACCTCACGAGGAGCCAAAGGGAGATAAACTAATATATTGACTTGCAATTCACTTTGGCCTCTCGTATACCAAGCAGCTCAAACAACTTAACTTGGGGTTCAAACCTAATATTTACAAAATGAATTCCATTACGAACAGGAACATACTCTCAAAAGATAGTTTTGGGTTGGGATGAAATTAAAAATAAAGATCACTCCACTAGCCTAGGCTTTTGATGGAAATTCATCAGCAAAGAACCTCAGAACTTGCTCAGACAAATGATAGAGGAACCAAAGTACTTGGTTGGATGCAAGAGTTCCCAAGGTCAATTGGCAACAAGGAAGAGACAAAAGAATAATAATAGTTTGAATGTCTCAATTAGTTGAATTTACAATTAATCAAATGTTCTCACAATTATCATATCAAAAAGATTGATGATATATTGTACACTAGTGGTCTATATTGATCACGCTATATTAACAATAGATTGCTTTAGTTCACTTAGGCACTAGTTCATCTGTATACAAGACGAACTAAAGTATGCACATATGAGGAAAATACAGATGATGTATTAGTTGTATAAAAATGGAATACTTTTTAACATGCTTTAACCAATACTTACGTCCAAAAAATACAACGAAAAAGGAATTAAAGAAACTTGTAGCTTAGATCCACAACTGTCTTGACAGAAACAAACAGCACAAAGCATGAATTTAAAAGTATTTAAATAAGTCACAGAGTAGTGATACTCAAAGGAAAACTCGCCTTCCTTTTCATTGATGCCTATAAAAAGCAAATACAACTATTCACTAATAATAAATATACAGGAAAAACTTACTAAACTGTGCAATACTTGTAATGCAAACTAGGCAACTAGCACTTGGTAAGAATTCAAGTAACAGAGTCAAACATATATAACAAATGGTCATCTCCCGTACATGCGAATAATACAAGCCAATAATCATGATGGAGAACATAGAAGAATCTAGTTAGAGAACTATTAACATAAACTGCATTAGGAAAGAAAGACACTCTAAATCCTAAGTGATTACAAAAGGGAAGGGCTATTCATTAACCTGAAGAAGAAGCTACAATCTGGATCCCTTGTGGGCTTCAATCAACATCTTTGATATCTCTTTTAACAGATCTAGCCGCTTCGTCCAAAGTTGCATCTCGGCCTCACACTGCTTCATCATTTTTTCCTCTAATTCCCTGCCCTTGGAAGGATCAATTAACTTCAATCCCTTCTCCAAGAGCGCACCCGACATGGACCTTCCATTCACCTTGCAGAAATCCACAGCGGCTTCCCTGATAAATGGATATTTATCCTCCTCAGCGGCCTCGTCCTCCTCCTCGACGTCCGCAGCATCCCCGTTGACATCTTCCTCAGCATCCCCATCCGCTTGTTTGGCCTCCTCGGCCCAGATCTCGGAGGAAAGCTCATAGACACGTCGCTCGTGGGCAGTAGCGCTCGCAGCGAGGCCAGCGGAGGACAAATGGACGAACTTGCTCTTTAGGCGCTTGAGCTTGTACCCGACCTGCTCAGCGGTGAGGTGAGGGGCGATGGAACGCTTGATGGAGGCGAAGAAGGCGGCCATAGTGGGCTGCTTGGGGAGGGCACCGGTGCGGGAACGGAAGGCGACGGCTCCCCTGAGAAGCGCGACCTCGTCGGGCTCCGACCACACCTTCTTCTGCCGGAGGGCAGAGGAGTTTCTAGCCCCAAACTCGCGGGGCTTCCGCTTTCGCTCGCTGCGCCTCGACGTGGCGACGGGCGCGGCGGCGTGGGCGGAGGGCTCAGGGAGGGGCTTGGAAGGAGAAGGGGTCTGAGGGGGCGAGCGGCGAGCGGCGCCGCCGTCGCTGGATTGGGAATCCTCCGTGGCTGGGGGCCGGGAGTCGACTGCAGCGGCAGCGGCGGCGGCGGAAGTGGAGGAAGAAGAAGAAGAGGATTTGGTGTTGGAGTGGGAAGCGAGGCGTTTGGAGCGCATACTTTGGGAGTGGAGGGATTTGGGAATCATAGAGAGCGAGTAGTCGGCATTTTGTTGGATAGGGCAAACGGTGAACGGAGAGGACGCAATTGACCTGCTCGAAGAATTGAAATCCGGTGTCCTTCCTAGGGACCTCCTGAGAATAAAAATTTAAAGCTGGGCCGATCTGCATAAGACACATATTTGTATGCCTAGACATTCATTTTATTGTTCTGCCTCCTCGTGCAATCATTTTATAGCGCATTAAGATATTCGCTTCGTACATTGTAATTCCCTTTTTAAATAACATAATGAAAAATATTTAAACTTCATATTTTTCATGTGAACACTACTATCGTACATCAGTTTGAAGATTACATGAATTTTTTTTTTTCTATGTGTGTAAAGTTTCAAATTTCAAAATTTCAAAGTGTAAAGTAGAAGATGAGGGCATTCTACAAGGACGGGATGAAGGTAGGTCCTCTAAGATGAGATTGAAGTGAACGATTGAGTATTTATGATTCATTTTCAATGAAATTGTACAATTATATCTTTCTAAGTCCACCAAACTAATCTCCAAGTGATTTTTGACCAAGACCATTTTAGTGTGGACAAGACTATTAACCTTGTTGAATTTCAAAAGATGAAGTAGTGGAATTAGCTTTATAATCGAGGCGTTGCTTTCACAAGTGAATCATCCCAACGAGCGAGGGTAATCTCTAACTAACTTTTTTTCTAGTTTGTTTATAGCGGGTCATATATTTTAGCATCCTAGTGGATATTGTGAGCGATAGGGATGCTCGCTGTCACTGGACACTTTTGAACCACGTTGTTCAATAAGTAGTTGTCCAAGGTAAGTTTCTCTATCGCCAATCATCCTCAGGTGGATGGGCAAATAGAGTGGGTGAATGCTCTTGTGGAAGATTATCTTCATCACTCTATGATCACCAGTTAGGATGACTGGGTGAAGTGAATGGATATGGCATGGTATGCCTACGGCTTGGAACGGTCATCATCCACAGGTCCCATTTCATTTGAGCTTCAAGCTAGTGTTAGGGAGTCAGCCCTAACCCCCATTGACGTGGTGCGAAGGAATTCCGTGGAGAAATGCCCTGCGACTCAACGGAAAGCTTAGGAACAAATCGATTTGCTTCGAGAGGCTAGAGATAGCTTGGAGTTGGCTGCGCAACGGATGCAAAGGGATGCCAACCGTCGACGTCGAGATGAAAAATTCGTCATGGGCGGCTTTATTCTTCTCCGACTTACCCCGCAGATACGATGGACCATTTGAGATTCTGAGTTGAGTGGGCTCAATAGCATATCGTTTGAAACTCCATGAGGGAATGCAGATGCACCCTACATTACATGTGAACTTCATGAGGAAGTTTCACCCAGTTCCGAAAGATCTTTCTTAGTTTTAGTCTTACCGAGCCCCACCGACGGTGCGAACGGAGTTCGACCGAAGGCTTGGTGATATTTTAGTTCACCAGGTGTTGGGCAAAGTAAGAGGAACCAACGTATAGAGTTTCACATCTGATAGGATGGATCTCCCATGGAGGAAGCAACCTGGCACAAGGCTTCCGAACTATGGTAGTTCAAGGGTGAGCTGAGGAGCTACCTTGAGTTGCCAAGGACGACGATCGCCTCAGGCGGGGGAGGATGTTAGGCCCATTATTTGGGCCCGATTTTGACAGGTCAAGGGGTGTTGACCAGGTCAAAATCGACCCAAATTCTAGCTAGGGCACCCAAATTCCGACCGTTCGTCATCGCGTCGGCGCTTGCTAGGAAGCTTCGCCACGTGGTGTGAAGCAACAGGCGGCGACGTCGGCTGAAGACGATGGCCACGTGGTGCACGCTGGCTGGCGATGATAGGCAGTGGCGCGTTGTCTTCCATGGGCACGCGCGAGCGTGCAGGTGAAAGGAGCAGAACGGCATTGTGGAGAGGTAGAGGAGGGCGGAGACGACATCGGGGGGCATTGACGGGTAGCTTTGTTTCGACGTCTGGAATCCATTTGTGTGCTCAAATCTTTCAAAATCCATCAAAATATGGCACTTTTAACCTAAAAATGATCAAAAATAAGAAATGGTGTAGATTCTGCAATATTTGACAAATAAGGCTTAAAAACAAGCAAAATAGCATAAATATGACACAAAAAGACACAATGAAATGACACAAAATACACTATGAATTTTAGTGTCATCAAACACATAAGGCTCAAACTTTGCTTGTCCTCAAGCAAATAAATAAGAACAATGCTAAGTATGGAAAATATGCTCTTTTATGAAAAATAAATTTCTAAAATATAATCTCTCATGAAATATTCCACCAACTTTTTGCACAAAATTTCAGATAAATACATCGTCCTCTGAAATTAATTTTTAAGATCTACAACTTTGATCAAATAAAGTTTCGCAACTCGCATAATGAAAAGAATTTCAGTCTCATGAATTCACCTAAATTTCAGTTTAAATCTATCATACTTTTGTTTACAGGAATTTGATATCCAAAATCTTTTTCCACACAAAATTTTTCTTTTTTATTTCTTTTCTTTTTTCAGATGGCATGTACCCACATAGATACATACTTTTTATTTGTACTTCCACTCTTATCTTCGTTACCACTGTCAATTTTACACAGTGCCAAGTAGAGGAGTCATTTTTTTTATAGACTTCAACCCATGTCTTCGGTACCACTATCAATTTTACACAGTGCCAAGTAGGGAAATCTCTCACTCTTTTTTGTGGATCTTGGATTCTTTCTTTCCAATAAATAGTAAGATAAACCAAACATTAACTAGGCTAATCAATTGACATCAATTCAAAAATTACACTCATATGCTCATTTTATTCAAGAAAGATGCTTCACTCTTAGATTGCATTCATCAAACAACATACCTACCCAAAAACCTTATGCATCAATCAATGTAGGATTTCAACAAGTAGATATATATTGAAGAAATAAATTCAGCATAATAGGTATATCTCCATTCACAGGCTTGCATGAACATTCATAATCAATATTTAATCTACACATCTCTTATCACATGGATTCAAGTCATAAGAAATTTTTAAACCTCAAAATATGTCAAAATGAATGCAAAAGGTGTGAAGCATGAAACTCATACAATCATGGTCAAAAGTGTAAAATAATAGATCCGTATAATCACATAAGGCTCAAACAATGCAAAGGGTGTAAAGTGATAGAAATTTTAGACGAAGAAAAGTGTAGACAATCATATCAAATCAAGTAATCAAATTACAAGAAAGTGCAAACAATACTCATAAAACTACATAGCAAGCTCAATCGTGGTCCGGGGTGTAGCGTCGGGGCAGATGCAATTAGGTCTAAAGATGTGCCTTCTGAAAATTTTCCTGCATGATTTTAAGTACATAAGGCTCAGATAAAAAAAAATAGTCTCTTACTAAAAAAAATAAAATTTATTCTCAAAAGGAAATCAGAGATGTCGCCGGAGGTCTGAAGAGGGTGCTGGTGGAAAGAGCTGATGCAGCAGAGGTGGAACAAAAGCTAGCTGAAAAACTACTGGCAATGATGGTGGTGCCGACAGTAGAGTGAGTAATCTCAGAGAAGCTCCAGATCTCTGCCTGAGATGGAGCAAAGATGCTAGAAATCGATGCAGCGGTTGCAAATCAGAGGAGCTGCCAGCTGCTGATGCTGAAGCAGAAAGCGCAGGTGAAGATGCTAGCTAGGAGAAGAAGAAACTGGCTGCAACAGAGTTGATCTTGGTGGAAGATGCTGTCGCTGGAAAACAGAGTGGAACTCTATCTGACTAGGTGGAGAAAACAGAGGCAGTTGCTTGGAGACAACCATGGTGCTACCGGAGACGAGATCAGCGAACGGTGATTGAAGGTTCTGTCGCTGTTTGGCTGAAAAGTTGCTAATGGTTACCCTGAGAGCTTCGTGAGAGATGCTACCACTGACTGGATGAAGATTGTAGCTAGAATAGAGGTGGTAGCTTGTGCTAGAATAGAGGAGCTAGAGCAGGAGATGAAGGCAAAGCAAAGTAGCTACTGAATTAATTACAAAAGTTGCTATGCCTAAGAATAAAATCTAATGATCCATAAAGAAAATAGACAAAACCAAGCTATAGAAAAAGATTTGTTCTTTTCAGACGTATGAAAATCAAAGGATCAAAATATGTCATGAATTTAGAGCATTAGCAGAAACAAGGCTACTCAGATTATTCAATCAAAAACTGCACAGAAGTTAATCAGATTCAAAAAGTTGTCATGCTTTATAGAATTGTCAGAAAATATTTTCATGAAAACAACTAATCCATAAGATAGAACGACACATGATCTTCATATTCCATACAAAAAATTAGGGTTTCAAGTCACCGAAGCACCTTAAAAATAGGCAGCAAAAGTGCTAATCAGATTAGTCAGAAGAAAACTGCTGCAGAAATTAATCAAAATCGAAAAGTTGCTAGGTGTTTTAGAATGATCCATGGACTTTAAAATTCAGCAAAAATATCTAGTTGATAGACTAAGATGAGTACTTCGTGATGGTGCCAAATATCAAAAAATTTTCTAACCTAGTTTCTTAAAATCACAGTGAGAAAACACCTACTCAGATAAGCAGACTACAGGTTTAGAATACGGTACCGTGAAATTCCTTATGGCAGTGCCATAATATGGATAAAACTCTCGGGTCAGAAATCAGCAAAAATACGATACCGTGAAGATGATTACGGTAGTGCCGTATTTTGCGCAATTTTTTTTTTCAAAAAGAATAGAAAAATTAATTCTAAAAATAAACCAAGATAAAAGAAACTAAGCTAAGCAAAAGTGCTTGGGTTGCCTCCCAAGAAGCGCTAATTTTTAGGTCATTAGCTTGACCAAAAATCAAAAATCATGGTGAAGCAGGTGAATCAGTACCAAAGTAAATAGCATGTAATTTTTTTCTTTTCCGCTGTCCAAAAAGTTTAGCCACTAATCCAAATATCCAAAATTTCATGTAAATCATAATCAAAGTGGCTTTCTCAAATATGCAGAAATTAAAATCAAAATTTTTAAATTCACACAAAGGGTATTCAATGATCTTCCTATATTTGTCAGAAAGTAAAATCGTAAGCCCTTTCTTCAAAATTATATCTTCAATAGCAATAGGAATAGGACTTTGATCAAAAGAATTGAGCATTGGGTCATCAAAATAATCTTTCTGTCTCACATTAGATTCATCAATAAAGCACAATTTTTCAAATACATCCGAAGATTCAACAGTAGATATGGGCAAAGTATCAAAGTGAGATTCATTCAAATCCTTATCAAGATCCTCAGGTCTAACATCAAATAACTTATAAATTTCAAAATTATCATCAAAATCAAAGTGAGACTGTTCAAAATCAATTTCCCTATGTCTTTCCACAAATAATTCATCATCAGAAGAATCAAAATCAGAATCATACAAAAAATCATAATGAGATTTATCAGAATCAATAGAATCAGAGTCAACCACAAAAGACTTATCTTTTCCAATAATACATTATCAAAGGAATCAATTTCAGAATTATCAAAATCAGAGTGAGATACATTAATGTTCACATAAGACTCAATCTCAAAACAATCATAATCAGTGGGGGAATTTACTGAATCAATTCCTTCAGTTTCCAAATCAAACTCAAATAGACAAGCTTGTTGTGCTAATTGGGTTTCTAAAATTTCATTGTGTGCAACCATGTCATCCAACCTAGAATTGATTTGTTTGAGGGTCTCACTCACATCTTCATTTTGTTTCATGAACTTTTCAAACATAATCTCTAAGCTAGATTTTTCAGTATCCTCAAAGTATGGTTCAGAAGTAAAGTTTGAGCAATCATCATAAAAAGATCTAGAATCATATTGATCATCTTGATACCATGGTGAATTGGAATTTAAAAATTGGCAATTAGAAGTATAATGATCAATACGTCCACAAATATCGCATCTACTAGAAGAAAGAGAGTGCATATAAGAGTTAAACGTATCTTGGAGTATGCTCAATGAATTATTTTCATACTTACCTTGTGGCATGTATACCTCACCTCTTTTAGTTGCCTATGAGTTGTGATTAAAAGACATATCTTCAATTCAAAGCTTTCTACACAACTAAAAATTGTTATCTCAAAATTCACAGGAAATAAAATATATCAAGATCTAAGAGTCTTGTGTATAGACAATTAGAATAGAAACAGAAAGATTATCCAACACCAATCAATCAAATTTTTTTTTTCAGAATATAAAAAAAATAGAAAAAGATAAAACACAAGCAAATTCACAAATTTCAAAAATCACAGTTCTGTCACAACTTGTGAAAATCCAAAACCTGCAAAAAACAAAAAACAAAGTTAAATCTAAAACAAATAAAATTTAGTCTAGCAATACTAACAACTATTTTGATATTAACAAAACTAAGGTCCCCGGCAACGGCGCCAGAAACTTGTTGTAGTCTGCAAGTGCACGGATACTCGAAGTAATATTTAAGATATCGAACCACAGACACATACGTGTTAAGTACCAAATAGTTATATTCTCACTAGCTAAGCGATCGAATGATGAAAGTAAGCAATATGAAGATTGTATGAAATATCAGAGAGGAAGCATTGGGACAAGGGTTTCATCCACCTTTATATTTATGACTAGATATAATTAAAGGTTCATCAATCTATTTTCGTTATAGTAAAGATATAGCTTACTTAATAAAGAAATTAACTCGCTCTCGCACAGTCAATTTACAAAGAACGATCTTCACTCTTGTGCAAGATCTATTCAATGTTAAATATAAGTAAACTTTGATCAAAGAGATTAAGAATCACTCTCGTGCATTCCATCTCAGTATCAAGATCTCAAGCAAAACTAAGCACTCTCACACCTTAGTTTCACAGGTTTTACTTAAGGTTTTCGAACGTTTCAATATCTATCTCTAGCATATTTTCATGTCTAAAACAGTAATAATTTCTAGGTCAAAACATCAACAAGAAATAAGTATCTAAAATCTAAAAATAAGAACACAACCAATCTCTCGCGATGAGCTCCTACCATAAATTCTAAGGTTCCAAGTTTATATGTATCATCTTCTCAGTCCATACACAAAAACTCTAAAACATGTTAATGCATGACACTAGAAATGATTAAAGACAATAATCTCTTAAGTAAAATTACCATACCAAAAATATCATGATGGAATAAAGATTATCTAGTCATTGAAATATCAAGGGGATTACTCCCTTTGTCCCAAAAGAAAGTTTAAGCTTGCATAGTAAAAGATTATAATACACCATAATTACAGATGATCAAAATATGAAAGGGAAGAGGAAAAGTTACAAAGCACAGTGTTGTAATCAAAATTATAGCACCGTAATAGGCTGGAAACGTGATGAACAGTGGCGTCACCCACAGTTTTGTTGATTTCTCCCCTGATTAGACTCCTTTCTATCTGAAACTTCTGGAGTATCTTCTCCTTCACCAGGCAAAGCTTCAGTGTAAATTTTACGGCCTGAGGTGGTCTCTATGCCTCTCGGCGCGAGGCCAAACTCTAAGCGTCTCTCTGTCAATTTCTCTCTCAATACTGGATAAACATTAGGGCTTTCACTTCGTGCGTCTTCTCCTCTTAAAGATGAGTTCACAGGAACTTTCAGATCTCAATTTGGACTTCTGGATCAAAAAATATGGTCCGCGCAAGATTCGGATGGAAAAATCAGAAAACTGGGCCTAAACTACGGTACCGTATTTTGCCCAAAAATTCCAAAAATTTCTGTTTAAAATCTTTCAAAAATACAGTACCATGACAGTTATTCCCAAAAATACAGTAGTGCCATATTTTGCCCAAAATCTCTGATTAAAGTCATCTGAAATTACGGTACCGTGGTAGTTTGTCTAAAAACTATGGTAGTGCCGTATTTTTGCTAGAAAGCTTGTTTTGAGTTGAAATTTTACAGGTAGCTTTGTTTCGACGTCTGGAATCCATTGGTGTGCTCAAATCTTTCAAAATGCATCAAAATATGGCACTTTTAACCTGAAAATGATCAAAAATAAGAAATGGTGTAGATTCTACAATATTTGACAAATAAGGCTTAAAAACAAGCAATAGCATAAATATGACACAAAAAGACCAATAAAATGACACAAAATACACTATGAATTTTGGTGTCATCAAGCATTTAGGGCGGCTGGGACGCAAGCGCACGCATCTAGGGCCGGTGCCGGACGCATAGAGAGGTAGTGTCGAGATGACGTGACTTAAAAGGGGACGCGGCTTAGCTTCGCAGGCGCTTGATCGGCCGGTGAGCCATCGGTGATGATGATGGGAAGCGGACCAGTGGGCTCCCAGCGTGGAACGCTAGTGGCTGGGCTCCCCAGGCGAACGGGACGGACCCGTGAGCGTCTGCCTTCCTGCACCAAACTTCCTTCCCCTCCCCTCATTTCCTGCTTTGTTTGGCAGCTTCCAGCCATGCCCGATGTCTTCGGCAGGTCCGGCGAGGCCAGGGAGGTCCGGCGACCTCCCTCTCTATTTTGGTTCTGGCGATCAGCGGTGATTGTTTAGTAACCTCCTCTCCTCTGGCGATCGGCGGTGATCGTCCGGCGACCTTCAGCCGACTTCAGTGGTGAAGTCAGGCAAGCTCTGAGGGTTCAGAGCACTGGGAAGTCTATCCCTTCGCTCCGACGATCAGCAGTGATCGCCGGTGGACTCTAACGACTAGTGGTGTAGTGCGGGCGGTTCGGCGTCGATGAGTCCACCTCATTTCCCTCTTCGGCTCGGTGTAGCTGTATCAACTGCTCGGACAAACTCCAGTGATCGGCAGTGATTCCCGGCAAACTTCATGCGACGTCCGGTGGTGTGTGGCGGGCGGTTCGATGTCGAGGAGTTCAAATCAGTTTGCTAGATAGTCTGTTGTGCAGTGGTGGAGCCGGTGGGTTCGAGTCGTGCCGAGAGGTATTCTTCTTCTCCCGACTCTTTACTTTCAGTCATTTACAGTCTCCACTGTTCATTCTATTTTCCAGCGTTGGCATGCTTTTCGGTGATGCCTTGTTCTGCTGATTGTGTTTGTGCGTGTTTTGCGTTTGACCCCACGTTTAGGCGCGTGTGGTCCCTCACTTCTCCGGCATTCTCCCCTGCTCGTCTGAGCGAGGTGGTTTCTCCCCTCTTCTGGGCGTGCGCGACCCTGTCGCCTATTTGTATTTGCTGTGCTGTGTTGACTTTGCTTTCCGTCGCCTGCGTGCGACTAGCCCCTTTCCAACACCCTACGTGGTGTTCGCTGTTCATGCATGTGCGCCACCGTCTGTGTACTGTGTTGGCTGTTTGTTGGGTTAGGCTGAGATGTGAGTGGTCACGTCTGCCGATTGCACCCAGTGCTATTTTGTCCCCTATGTGGGATGGTTTTTCTTTTAGAGTCCTACGTGGTTCTGCTTATTTTTAATAAAAATTTTAGCACTAATTCTGAGTGTGACACTTATTACATAAATATTCCTATTGAATTATTTTAGGTTACTATATTATGTTAATATTAGAAATTTTAGTATCATGTATTTAAAAATTTACTCTAAATTATGGATAATCAAGATATTTTTAATATCTAGATTAATTCAAAAACACGTTAAAGTAATATTCTTTGCATGCTTTTATTAGTTTACTTTCATTCTTAGTTGCATGTTTTAGTTTTCCTAGTTGTATCAACATCTTAAGTGTCTTGCCCAACCCCTACCTTTATGCTATTTGCTTTTTCTTATGGTATTGCATTGTTCTATGAGTACTTGAATGATTGGAATGGGAATCTTGACTTTTCTTTGCCAACGGTCTATGATGGTTTTGGGTTGCACATATGATTCTTTGGTGTAATGTAGTTGATTGATGTAATTAAATCAATTCATTATTGGTATGATCTTGCAGAGTGTGCTTGTTATTTCATCTTATCCTTGATATGCATCTCATGTGTAGTGATTGATTGAATCTTGTTTCATAACTCTACTTCATTTGTGCACTTTGTCATGGGAGTCAGAAATAATAATAGTGGTACCGAAGTGTTCTTGTACATTGCACATTGTATTTCCACTTGACATTATTCGTAGCATCAAAATAAAAAAGGGGATAGTGGTACCTAAGTTCATTGTTCATCATACTTGGCACTCACCCCACAGTTTCAAATAATGACAGTGGTACCGAAGCAAAGCTTGGCACTTGGCACTGTCTAAGTTCTTAAAAAAAAAGGGGGGGCACCACATAGGGACTATGTGGTACTGATGCTATCTTTCCCATGACTTAATGCACAATTACCCCCTGTTTGAATGCTTGATCAATCGTATCATTCATGTGAAATGTATTGTAGAGGTCTTTGGTAAGGTAACTTTGCATACTCTAATAGATTGCATTCATGATAATTGGTTTAATTTGCTTTCCATACTGCATTACAACCTGAAGACTTGTTGTGATTAACCTACAACCTAAATAGACCACTTTAAGCTAATTAAGATTCTCAATTTCATGTCATCACTGTGTTCTAGACAATTCAATTGCTTGAGGACAAGCAAAACTTTAAGTCCAATGTATTTTGATGACATGCAAATATATGATATATCGTGACTCATTTCTGTTATTATTTTGGAATAAAATGCATACTTTGTCTCATTTAATTGCTTAAATGCTTAATATTCTTCAGAGTCTTCACTTTTCCTTTATTTTATTGAAATGTAGGTATTTTGCCTTAAAAATGGTGGAATTTGGAAGATCTAAAGTTATGGGACAATTCTTCATGATGAGACGAAGCTACACGAGAAATTTTAGCTCAATCGAAACCTTCTACAGGATGCACGGTCGTGGGTGTGTACCCATGCACAGCTGTGCATGATCTGACTATCCCAGGCTTTACCGAGCCGTACACGGGCATGGCCGTGCATCCATGCACGGCCGTGAAGAGTAAGTTTTCCAGTTACCGAGCCGTACACGGGCATGGCCGTGCATCCATGCATGGCCGTGTATGGTCCCGCGTCCTACACGACAGATGCCCGGTTTTTCGCCCATAACTTTCTATTCTGGAAGAAGAATTTGGTAAACTTTTGTGGAGACCTTCCAAACTTAGCTACTCACGTTTTGGGACTGAAATCATCGGATTTGATCAAGTGGTTGTGGAGAACGAGGTGAAAGGGTGACAACCTAGGGTTTTGGGGCAATTTTCTAGGTGACAACACTGTTCCGGCGCGATTCTTCCTTCGTTCCGACATGGATCTTCGTACTGGACCTTCTTCCATCAAGGATCTACCCTCCCCTTTGGTTTGATTTCATTTGCATGAGAGATTTGATGTGTTTCATGATGTATACGATAGCATAAACTCTCTTTTCGGGGTTTGGGCGTAGCCCACTGTATGAATGTTGAATATTATGACTTGATCTATATATTTCTCTTATTTATCTTTGTTCTTATTCATGTCTAGGATGTTTTCATTCATGTTTATGTACTGGCCATATGTATGCATGCTTTAGATGTTGTGGGATGGACTGAGAGGTGAACCACAATCATCAGAATCCCTTAGACTATACTGATAATTTCGTGAATCCCTTAGACTGGACTAATAATTTTGTTTAGCGAGAGCACTCGAAATCACCCGAGGAACCCTAATTCTTCATAGAACCCATTGGGTCCACTTAACTCGGTAAGCCACGAGAATAGGAGACTTGGGTTAAGTCAGACACCGGACCGTGTCTTGAGAGGGAGCGCGTCTGTACCTTAGGAAGGATTACCTTAAGAACATAGGTAAAACTTAATTGAAAATATCAAGCCTTAATATTTCTTCATGTTTCAGTGCGGTGAAACCCGATACCCTGATTCTCTCTCATAGACTTAAAAACCCCGATTATTTTGTTCTCTGCTCTGTTTGATTTCATTTGCTTTAGTTTAATTACTTACACTAGAATTTTAGCCACTCTCCCATTAATCATTAACCTAGCTACTAGTCAACTGATCAGTTAGTATTTGACCCCTAGTCCTCGTGGGATCGATACTTATTATATTACGCGATAGACCGTGCACTTGCGGTAGCAGCCATTCAGGCCCTTTCGAGATGAATAGTAGTATACCCCTGAAGCATCAGCTTCTTATCTAATTCTTCCGTGATGAAATTAAGTTGTTGTTGTTTATTGGAAGTACAGTTCAGGGTGACTTCTGAATAATGTTGGTAGACTTTCTGTTTTGTTTCAATCAGACTATGCTTATATAAAATCTCTGCAGGGACCAATTCCGCTTTCTTAAATCGACTTAATTGAAGTTGTTTCTCTAGATTAACCAGTTGTTCAAACTCCATAATGGATTTTGTTTTGAAGTTTTTGTAAAACAGATTTCAGAGGACTATATCTCCGAATAATATCAGTATTATTCGAGATTTCAGAAGTAGAGGCAGAGGTAGACGTCGTACTGGTAGAATTCATTTTTGTTGTTTACAGTATTCCTCTACAAGTTTATATGGATCTTGTTTCACAACAAGTCGTCTGGGTGGAACACTGGATTTTGAACTTGAACTAACAGATAATGATTCAAACTTAGAAAGAAGAGTGTGTAACAAAGGAGATGTCTGGCTGGTAGAAACTCCTAGTTTCTCAGAAATACCAAGCAACAATTCAATCAGTAAATTATTCTAGGCTATAATGATCTTGTCTGCAGACGTGCCATTCACAGACTCAGGGTTAACAAATCCTGAAGTTGGTGGATACATGTTTTAAATCCTTTCCAATGTCTTCTGATATTCAATTTTATTATCAGACATTACAGTAATCCACCCAGTTTGGACTCATTCTGAGCTACAAGTTGCTCAAGTTTAGTAAACCTTTGATCCAACTTTGAGAACACAGTTTCAGTTTGGTCTTCTAATTTTCGGAAAAACTTCACTTCTCGAGATGCTTTGAGAAATTCAAGTTTTTCTAAGATTTACGTAAACTGTCTGTTTACAGAAGTCCTTGAAGTAACTGAGAAAGTGGCTTGTTGGTTGTTCAGAAGAGTAAGAAGTAAATCACAGATGAAATTCAGTTGAGGCTCAGCATCACTGTGATTCTGATGTCTAAACTGAGGTGAGTGAAGAGGTGCAAAACAATAATACTTTTTATTGTCAATTCTTAATTGAACAGAACTACGTTCATATTCCAGATCTGGATAATCCAAATGCTTATGAGACATGCATCATAAGTTGCAAATATCCTCACCTTCTTGGTGCTCGTTTCTACGAGTCTTATCCTTATGTCTTTTGGCAATTTTCAAATTATACTATGCGTCACAAGCATTCAGAGAAAACTGAATCGTGGAAGTGCAAGTAAGAAAAGACAATACTGAAAGTATATATTGAAAAACACTTTCTTACAAATCACCAAGAGCGTGTTGCTCTAATACCAAATTTCAATAGAAATGGAAGAAGCAGTGGTAGCTACAGGAGTAAGAAACAGACAACCTTCAAGCACTTACAACTCAACTCCTTCGGCTTAACTAAGCAGACATACACACAATATATAGACTCTCAAATAAACAACATTACAATACTTTGTCAGTGTTGGAGAAGGAGAGGATCCTGATGATTCAGACCACTGTTCATTTTCTGAGGATGAAAGTGATCGGACACTAGAAGTGGTGATGATGTTTCATGACTGCAACCCAAACAAGGCAAATTTAGTCCTGCCTAAAGACATTAACGATTGTATCCATCAGTGGCTTTTGCATCTTGAAGTAAAGTCGTATGAAAACAAATGTCTGTGTTGTCCCATTAAGACTGTTCAATGGGCAGAGCACAGTGTGAACTTTGTCATATTTTGGTTTGTTCATTTTGTGCAAAGTTGAAGTTTAAGTTGGAAATTCCCTTAGGACCTCAGCCCCCTAAGAAGCCTACTGCCAATCTAAGATCACTAACAGCTGAACAAGCAAAACATATAGTAGATCTCGAAAATCAGATCAAGTTTCTACAACAAAGTCAGAATAAAGGAAAGGGAATAGTAATTGAGGATCATATCACTGAAGAAGTGATAATGAAAATAGAACAAAAACCAGTTCAGTATGCTAGCGTGAGCAATAACTTGCTAAATATGACTGCGACATTAGAAATAGAAGGTAAAACCTGCAATGTTCAAGCTATGCTTGATACTGGAGCCTCGAAGTGTTGTATAACACCAACAGCTTTACCCTCTCACTGTTATGAGAAAACAGGAGAATACACCATTTATGGTGTAAATAGTGTGCAAGTGACCACAAAAAGATTAAAAAATGGGTTTTTGATCTTAAACAAAGAAAAATATACTATGCCGTTTACTTATGCACTACCGTTGAGTATTGGAGATCGAACTCAGCTCATTATTGGCATGAACTTCGTTCATAGTTTTCAGGGAGGATTACGGATTGAGCAAGGAACTCTGACTTTCTACAAGAAAGTCGAAGTTATTTAAACCACTCCAATTAGTGCAAAAGTGACACTAAACATTTTTCATGAAGAGGAAGAGCTAGATTATTGTACAATGACAGAAATCCAGGAACTGTGTTATTACAATTTGGGTTTAAAGAATGCACCCTCTATTTTCCAACGAAAGATGGATCAGATTTTTAGAGAGTTTGATGATTTTATTTATGTGTATATAGACAATATATTAGTCTTTTCTGATGACATTGTAAGAAAGTGCCTCAGCCCCCTAAGAGGCCTACTGCTAATCTGAGATCACTAACAGCTGAACAAGCAAAACATATAGTAGTGTTGGGGTATGCCCTTAAGGCTAATGTTTGAGGCCTTGGGATTCTTTCAGTATCATGTATAAACTCTTATGTTTATAAAGGCAATGGTTGTTATTCAGTTTGTTACATTGTCTGCTGCAATAAGTGTGCTTCTGAATAATGTCTCAATGCTGTTCAGCTTGGCTGACATGCTGTCATGTCCTTAGTCGAGATATCTTGGTGAACTTGAGACAGCCTTGATATGATTGAGACTAATATGTGTTCTGATCTTATAGGATGCTTCGAGCATGGAATAAGATGTAGACTCATGGGTACATTGGATGTACTGGACAGACCCTACTAGGATATTCAATTGCTTGTCACAATGTGAATAATCCTTGTATGCAACAAGTGGCATATGTCCTCTGACTTGAGATCACTTGTGTTTCTAAATGATGATTGTCATTGTTTTGAGGTAGTTCAATATCATTTGAAACATAATGGTTATAGACTATCTTGGATAATGATCATGAGTCAGGTTAGGACACTAGCGATAGATATAGGATTGCCGTCTCCTTGATTGGAGTGTGATGTTCTAAAGGGGCCCCCCTGGATGAGATGATTGAGAAAGTGTATGGCCATACCCAGGTGACTATGTTCATCTGATCTAATCATGCTCATCATATTGGAGTTACAAGCTTGACACGCTTGTCCAATAAGAACATCCAGTGGCAAAGGAAACATGTATGCCTAGTGAAGTGGATTCACACTTGTGCTGTGGTTTGGGTGTAGTCTTGGAAGACTCTTTCCTTTATATCGGGAGACAGTGATGTGTTGCTAGATACCCCTCACTGATCGTGATAACGTGAGTTATCGTTACCGACATTTAAAGGAAACCCTTAGGGTCGCACAATTTGATGATATGGCTTACTTAAGTCACATCGTGTGGACTGAATTGTTTTGGTTCAGTTTAAAGGGATTTAAACTCTGATTGTAAGTGAGATCTGGTCTGATCATGTTTGATTGATTAGGGCTTGAGATCGGTAAGCTTCGATCGAGAGAGTTGATGCTAGATCGGTGAGATCAGGTGCATCAGGAGATGAACGGTTAGATCTGGAGCCTTAGGGTTTAATAGTGATCTAGACCAAATGCTTGGGTTGATTGATCTTTGAACCAAATTGAAATGCATTCAATTTGCTTGAACCGGTTCACATGTGTGAACGCATGGTTCAATGCATGAAGGCGTTTTCTTTGGTCGGTTATGAGATCATGGGTGCATGACTTCTAATTTTGGAAAGTCATGAAGGCCACTTCCCTTAACGCCTCAACGCCAAAAACGAAAAAGCGTTCGCTTCTTCCTTTGGACGCTCACACTCTCGTGGGTTGAAGGTGTTGACGACAAGGAGGTCTCGGCTAAGCAACCAAGTCATCTCATCCCTTCCATTCGACAAGCACCCTTGGAGAACCTTGCTAGCACAAGGAACACAAGGAGTAGTCATCATCCTCTTGTGTGCGTCACCTTTGGAGGAGAGCCCTTTCGCCATCTTCTTCCAAGACGCCATTCGAATCAATGGCTATGGTATGTTTTCATTTGATCCATACAAGATAGTTATGTTGATCATATATCATACATGCGATTGTTGAAACCCTAGTTTCCGCTATGCCAAAAATCTTGATGCGCATAATAGGGTTTATTTCGCCCCCCTCATGAAAGGGGTTCCTACAACTGGTATCAGAGCTAGGTTCATGTATGATTTATATGATTGCTTTGTGATCCATTTTTACGCTGATGCATAGATCTAAAGTATTACATGCGAAAGTTCATGATAGTTTTCAAATCATGCGAAAATACTAGATGAATGTATTATACTTATGTTGGCGCATGTATTTCGTTGGCGCTTGTTAGATGTTTGCAAAAACTTATCTTGCGCGCCTCCTACTTAGATCTAAGCGCTTGCTATAAACCCTTAGACGGGTTAGTAGGGTTGAAGTCATCACCTAGTTAAGATCCAAATAGTCTGATCAGACCATCTGACAGCCTAGATGGGTCGACCAGATGGCACCTATGCGCAAGCATGAGGTGGCTATAGGTCGACTGCATCAAGAGCGTGTAGCGAGGTCTGGTTGAGACAACCAGTGAACGCGCATGAGTTGGGCCCGGGGTCACACCCGCTTGCCTGAACTCATGAGAGTCGTTCAGCCCTTAACGCATGCATGGTTGACCGTTGGGTCGACTCAAGTCAGTTAGGACTTGGTGCATGCAAGGGCAATGGATAAGACTAGGTCTGATGAGTGGATCCCTAGTAATGGACCGTTGTAAGGTAGTAAGGCACATAAGAAAATTAAAATTGATGCCAATGGGTTTTCGAAAATTTTTATTTTCTTATCTGGATCACATGTTGATTGTAAGCATATGCTTGTTTATTTAATCTTATGTGGGCTGCCCGTGTTAATGTATGCTGTGCTGGGGCCTGCGTGCCTGGATTAAAAATGTAAATTATTATATTTGTGATCTGCGCATCACATTTTAATTAATCTATTGTGTAATTGACCTGCGTGTCAATCTTGTCTAGATAGATTAAAATGTACTTTTAATCAGACAAGAGCACAGAGCACCCTTGGCAGAGGCGCATGCAGCTAGAGGCTTGACCAGGTGGGAGGTCTAGGGTTCGACCCTATGACAGGCGCATTTACCTGGTGGGCGCACCTGAGCTGCAGTGGGCGCTTGGGCCCTGGGTTGGGCCAGATGAGATGCAAAAGACCCATGGAGAGCTCAAGTGAAGACTTAAGTTAAATTAAGGTCTTACTTAGGGTTAATGGGCTTTTACCACATAAGATCAGCATGCTTTCTATTTATTGTTTATATAATTAGAATTGCATGATTTAATCTTCTGCTATCACCATAGGGTTTCCATGATAGTTAAGAAGATAAAAGACCGTTAAAATCCAACGCTAAATATCAAGCGCGTAAGCCTTCTGACGCGAAACCTCACTGTTCTGACTATCGTTGGGGCCGTGTTGTACCCACTCAGTGGGCACGCCCATCTATCTTCAGACGGTGTGTGATTTCACCTGCGTGTTACAGAGAAGGGATTTATCGCTTCTCGTTGCTCAGCATAGCACGTGGTGGTCCAGGGAGTAGGTCAGGTCAGCTTGACCATGTAGGCTACATACTGAGCATATGTTAGCTATATGGAGGCAGCCATCTGTGGGATCAGAGACTGTGTTGTACCAACTCAGTTGGCACAGTCTGCTGGATTGCCCAGATGAAGGGGAATCGCACGGGTTGGCGATTGGCGGGCATTGCCTACCAGAAACTAGTGCTTGCACTCTCTGTGCATCTTATCTCGCCTGAGCGGGACGCGGAGACCAAGTATGAAATCTGGGTCCCATCTCACTAAAAGAGTGTTACTCTTTCGGACTGTTTTTATGGATTTTTCAGTTAGATAAAATAGTGAGAAAAGAATCATTCTTAAGTCCTGGATTGATTCTAAACATTGATACTGACCTTGCTGTTCTTGCATTGTTGTAGATTCCTGCAGCAACGAACACCATGAGCTTCAATGTGCGATCCCTACTGGAAAGGGAGAAGTTTGCTGGGCCAAACTTCTCAGACTAGTACGGACACCTTAAGATTGTTCTTAAGGCTGAGAGGAAACTGTATGTCCTCGAGACGGCTATACCGCCTCAACCCGCTGCGAACGCCGCAAGGGCGGTTCGCGATGCCTATGAAAAGCATGTCAATGATAGCATTGATGTCGCTTGCCTGATGCTAGCGTCTATGACGCCACAGCTGCAGCGTCAGCATGAGGATATGTCTGCTATAGAAATTATGGCAAACCTCAAGATGCTATATGCTGCACAGGCGAGGACTGAACGCTATAATTTGACCAAGCTTTTCTTTCAGAGCAAACTGACTGAAGGGAGTCCAGTGGGAGCTCATGTGCTCAAGATGATAGGGCACAAAGAGGCTCTAGAGAAACTGGGGCATACCATCAATCAGGAGCTTGCAGTAGACATTATTCTGCAGTCTCTCCCGGCCTCCTTCGATCCGTTCATTATTAATTTTAATATGAACAAGATCGACTGTACTCCGGCAGAGTTGCTGAATATGCTCTTGACTACAGAGGAGACTCTAAAGGGAAAGCCTTCAACCTCTGTCTTGATGTTCCCTTCCAGGAACAAGAAGAAGGGGAAGAAGGGCAAAGCCCCTGTCAAGAACTACAACAAGGCTCTGAAACAAAAGGTCAAGCGGTCGAAGGAATACAGATGTTTCCATTGTGGCCAGCTGGGTCACTGGAAAAAGGACTGTAAAGCGCTCCAAGGAGACAAGAAGGGAAGCATCGCTTCTGGCTCAGGTATTTTTGTGACTGAAGTCATGATATCTTCTTCTTCTATTTCATGGGTGTTGGACACTGCATATGGAGTTCACATTTGTTCAAATGTACATGAACTCAAGAGAAGAAGACAGGTGGGACAGCATGAGGTGGACCTACGTGTTGGAAACGGGGCACGGGTTGCTGCTGTTGCTGTAGGAGTTTATCACATCTCATTACCATCTGGACTTGTATTAGAACTAAACAATTGTTATTTTGTACCTAGCATTACCAAGAATATTATCTCTATTCCTGCTCTTGTCAGGAAAGGTTTTTCCTTTGAATGCAATATTTCAAAGTGTGTTATTTCTTATGATAATATTGTTTATGCTACTGGATCAATTAACAATGGGTTATTCATGTTGGACATGGAATGTTCTATACAAAACATTGATAATAAGAAAGCCAAGTATGCTGATGACAGCACCTTGCTATGGCATAGTCGTTTAGGCCATATTAACAAGAAGCGCATTAAGCGGTTGCATGACCATGGACTGCTGGGATCATTCTCCTGTAAGGAGATTGATACATGCAAAGCTTGTTTAATGGGTAAAATGACGAAGGCTCCTTTTCCTCACAAAGGTCAAAGGGCTTCAGGTTTACTTGACCTTATACACAGTGATGTGTGTGGGCCATTTAGTAAACATGCCAGAGGTGGCTATTCATACTTCATTACCTTTACTGATGATTTCAGTAGATATGGATATGTCTATCTAATGAGACATAAAAGTGAATCTTTTGACAAGTTCAAAGAGTTCAAAAATGAAGTACAAAATCAGCTAGGCCGGAATATCAAGGCACTTTGTTCAGATCGAGGTGGAGAATACCTAAGTTTCAGAGTTTACTGACTATCTGAAGGAGTGTGGGATTATCTCACAGCTCACTCCACCAGGAACACCGCAATGGAATGGTGTGTCCGAGAGGAGGAACAGAACCTTACTGGATATGGTTCGTTCTATGATGAGTCAGGCTACTCTACCTTACTCCTTTTGGGGATTTGCACTGGAAACAGCTGCAAAGATACTAAACCGAGTGCCATCCAAGGCAGTTTCAAAGACTCCATATGAGTTATGGTATGGGAAACAGCCGAGCTTGACATTTATTAAGATCTGGGGTTGCGAGGCTTATGTCAAAAAGCTCGCCTCTGGGAAACTAGAGAGCAGATCTGAGAAATGCATCTTTGTCGGTTACCCTAAGGAAACTAAGGGTTATTATTTCTACGATCCCAAAGAGAACAAAGTATTTGTTGCTCGGATGGCTATTTTTCTTGAGAAGGAGTTTCTTCTGCAAGAAGCCAGTGGGAGAGAAATAAAACTGGATGAGAATCCAGAGGAAGGACAAAGTAGTCAAGCACCGTTGGATGAGCCTGAGCCAGTAGATCAGGTTATTGAGCAACCTGAGGCTCAGATATCACGGGAACCGCGAAGATCGGGAAGGATCCGTCGACAGCCTGAGCGCTATGATGGAGTCTACATCATTGATCATGATGAACCCCTAACTTATGCGGATGCGGTCAGTGGACCGGAATCAGCGAGATGGCTTGAAGCTATGCGCGCCGAGATTGACTCCATGTCAGATAATCAAGTCTGGGATTTGGTTGATCCGCCTCCGGGAGTAATCCCTATAGGCTGTAAATGGATCTTCAAGAAGAAGATTGACATGGATGGTAACGTGGTTACCTATAAAGGCAGGCTAGTTGCGAAAGGTTTCAAACAAATCTACGGGATAGATTATGATGAAACTTTCTCTCCTGTAGCCATGTTCAAGTCAACTCGGATTATTCTTGCGATAGCAGCATATTACGATTATGAGATCTGGCAGATGGATGTGAAGACCGCTTTCCTTAATGGAAAACTGGATGAGGATGTGTATATGACACAACCTGAAGGTTTCACCAATCCATCAGATCGTCATAAAATATGCAAGTTAAAGAAGTCCATTTATGGACTTAAACAAGCATCAAGAAGCTGGAATATTCGTTTTGATGAATCAATCTGTGAATTTGGTTTCATCAAGAATGAAGATGACCCGTGTGTATATAAGAGGTTTAGTGGGAGCGTGATTACTTTCCTAGTCCTCTACGTCGATGATATCTTAATCATTGGAAACGATATTCCTGAACTGCATGCTGTTAAAGCATGGTTAAGAAAATGTTTCCAGATGAAAGATTTAGGAGAAGCAGCCTATGTATTAGGTGTGAAGATCTACAGAGATAGATCTAAGAGGCTTCTCGGGCTGTGCCAGAGTACTTACATCGATAAAGTCTTGGAGAGATTCCATTTAGAAAATTCTAAAAGAGGATATCTTCCAGTCAGACATGGTCTGAATCTTTCAAAGAGTCAGTGTCCACAAACACAGACTGAGAAAGATGAAATGGACAATACGCCTTATGCTTCGTCTATTGGATCCATTATGTATGCGATGTTGTGTACTCGCCCAGACGTCGCTTACGGGTTAAGCGTGACCAGTCGATTCCAAAGTAATCCAGGTCAGGCGCACTGGATTGCAGTCAAGAACATTTTGAAATATCTTCGGAGGACCAAAGATATGTTCTTGGTGTATGGAGGTCAGGAAGAACTCAGTATTGAAGGATATACTGACGCTTCGTTCCAATCTGACCAGGATGATTTCCGATCGCAATCAGGCTATGTTTTTAGCTTGAATGGTGGAGCAGTGGTATGGAAAAGTTTCAAACAGTCTATCGTTGCTGATTCCACAACAGAAGCCGAGTATGTTGCAGCCTCGGAAGCATCCAAGGAGGCAGTGTGGATTCGTAAGTTCGTTCAAGAACTTGGTGTTGTTCCTTCGAGTGCAGATCCTTTGGTTATCTTCTGCGATAACACTGGAGCAATCGCACAAGCAAAGGAACCACGGTCGCACCAGAAGTCCAAGCACATACAGAGACGGTTTCACTTGATCCGGGAGATCATTGATCGTGGTGAGATCAAAATCTGCAAGGTTCATACAGATGACAATCTGGCTGACCCGCTTACCAAGCCTCTGGCGCAGCAGAAGCATGAGAAGCACTGTAATAACATGGGTTTGAGATTTCTCAACCATTAGATTAAGTGCAAGTGGGAGATTGTTGGGGTATGCCCTTAAGTCTAATGTTTGAGGCCTTGGGATTCTTTCAGTATCATGTATAAACTCTTATGTTTATAAAGGCAATGGTTGTTATTCAGTTTGTTACATTGTCTGCTGCAATAAGTGTGCTTCTGAATAATGTCTCAATGCTGTTCAGCTTGGCTGACATGCTGTCATGTCCTTAGTCGAGATATCTTGGTGAACTTGAGACAGCCTTGATATGATTGAGACTAATATGTGTTCTGATCTTATAGGATGCTTCGAGCATGGAATAAGATGTAGACTCATGGGTACATTGGATGTACTGGACAGACCCTACTAGGATATTCAATTGCTTGTCACAATGTGAATAATCCTTGTATGCAACAAGTGGCATATGTCCTCTGACTTGAGATCACTTGTGTTTCTAAATGATGATTGTCATTGTTTTGAGGTAGTTCAATATCATTTGAAACATAATGGTTATAGACTATCTTGGATAATGATCATGAGTCAGGTTAGGACACTAGTGATAGATATAGGATTGCCGTCTCCTTGATTGGAGTGTGATGTTCTAAAGGGGCCCCCCTGGATGAGATGATTGAGAAAGTGTATGGCCATACCCAGGTGACTATGTTCATCTGATCTAATCATGCTCATCATATTGGAGTTACAAGCTTGACACACTTGTCCAATAAGAACATCCAGTGGCAAAGGAAACATGTATGCCTAGTGAAGTGGATTCACACTTGTGCTGTGGTTTGGGTGTAGTCTTGGAAGACTCTTTCCTTTATATCGGGAGACAGTGATGTGTTGCTAGATACCCCTCACTGATCGTGATAACGTGAGTTATCGTTACCGACATTTAAAGGAAACCCTTAGGGTCGCACAATTTGATGATATGGCTTACTTAAGTCACATCGTGTGGACTGAATTGTTTTGGTTCAGTTTAAAGGGATTTAAACTCTGATTGTAAGTGAGATCTGGTCTGATCATGTTTGATTGATTAGGGCTTGAGATCGGTAAGCTTCGATCGAGAGAGTTGATGCTAGATCGGTGAGATCAGGAGCATCAGGAGATGAACGGTTAGATCTGGAGCCTTAGGGTTTAATAGTGATCTAGACCAAATGCTTGGGTTGATTGATCTTTGAACCAAATTGAATTGCATTCAATTTGCTTGAACCGGTTCACATGTGTGAACGCATGGTTCAATGCATGAAGGCGTTTTCTTTGGTCGGTTATGAGATCATGGGTGCATGACTTCTATTTTTGGAAAGTCATGAAGGCCACTTCCCTTAACGCCTCAACGCCAAAAACGAAAAAGCGTTCGCTTCTTCCTTTGGACGCTCACACTCTCGTGGGTTGAAGGTGTTGACGACAAGGAGGTCTCGGCTAAGCAACCAAGTCATCTCATCCCTTCCATTCGACAAGCACCCTTGGAGAACCTTGCTAGCACAAGGAACACAAGGAGTAGTCATCATCCTCTTGTGTGCGTCACCTTTGGAGGAGAGCCCTTTCGCCATCTTCTTCCAAGACGCCATTCGAATCAATGGCTATGGTATGTTTTCATTTGATCCATACAAGATAGTTATGTTGATCATATATCATACATGCGATTGTTGAAACCCTAGTTTCCGCTATGCCAAAAATCTTGATGCGCATAATAGGGTTTATTTCACCTCCCTCATGAAAGGGGTTCCTACAAGTAGATCTCAAAAATCAGATCATGTTTCTACCGTTTGGTTTAAAGAATGCACCCTCTATTTTCCAACGAAAGATGGATCAGATTTTTAGAGAGTTTGATGATTTTATTTGTGTGTATATCTTTAGGCAGGACTAAATTCGCCCTGTCTGGGTTCCAGTCATGAAACATCATCACCACTTCTGGTGTCCGATCACTTTCATCCTCAGAAAATGAACAGAGGTCTGAATCATCAGGATCCTCTCCTTCTCCAACATGTTAATGTTTAGTCTCTCCAAATCAAGCAGAACCCAGACAGGGCTAATTTAGTCCTGCCTAAAGACATAACAACTCTTGGTAACCAGGATGTTGTTCTAGTGGAATGGCTTCCTCACCCCATGGATTGATGAAAGATTCTTTAGCATCTGAGGTAAGTGATCTCAGATTGGCAGTAAAACTCCTCCGGAATTCACTTTTTATCCGGAGCCTGTTCTTTGTGAACCACTCATTTTTGTTGTTTACGGTATTCCTCTACAAGTTTAGACAATATATTAGTCTTTTCTGATGACATTTCGGTATGCTAGCATGAGCATGACACTGTCATCTAGGTACCAGCAGACATGCTATCGTCCCAACATCTAGGATCACAGGACAACCTCCTGCGTTTGCCCCACCAACTACTAATGTTCTATCTTAACGGAAACCCCAGTAGTTGTCACATAGTTGATGAAGTTTACCCAGTGGTTTTTTGCCAGCTTGCTACTAGTAACAGTCTGAAAAAATGAAACAATAGTCTGACAATCAGTGCGAAGTGTGAATTCTGATTTATCCAACAAGAAAATTCAAAATATGTCCAAATATACACAACATTACTTCAGCGTCAATAGCTAAGATCGCAGTCTTGTATTTTCCAGAACAATATTTGGCAACCTTTTCTTTGCTCTGAGAATCACCTCTAGATGGTCTCCATTTCAAAATACCACCCCATCTTGTCAAACAGCCATCTGTTTCAACTATGATATAATCATCTTTAGGGGGTAGTTCTAATGCTAGTAAATTTTTCACAATCCTCCTGATCTATCTAACAGAGTCCCAATCCTGTCTATTAAAATGACGTTCACCAGTTTTAGAGCATTTATTATACAGAGGGCTAGTATATTTGCCAAGATTTGTCACATAATTGTGAGCATAGTTCAGAATGCCCAAAAATCTCTGTAACCCTTTCAAAGTTTCAAGGGATTCGTTAGGAAATTCTAACAACTTTGTCACTATGTGCCTTCACCAATTTCTAATCCTAGAAATTCTATCTGTGAGACTCCTATTTTCATTTTGGTTTTCGAAAGAATCAAGCTTTTTTTTCTTTGATAATAGCAAAGAACTTTCTCTTTCATAAGTATTTCTTTGGATGAGGATTAGATGAATAAGTTCTAGGTACTGAAATAGACTGGCAAAATGAGAAATCTTTTGCTTGCCTATTTATCTCATTGGTCTTACAGATTTCTTGTTGTACCTGATATGTGAAATTTATCCTCGGTGCTACCTCTATTGTCATTCGGGGATACCTTTCTCTTGTCTGCAGATTAATGGGACAACACAGACATTTGTTTTCATATGGCTTTACTTCAAAAGGTGTCATCTTAATGGCCTATTCCTCAGATTCTAAAGAATCTTTCGTCAATCCATGGGGTGAGGAAGCCATTCCACCCGAACAACATCTTGGTTACCAAGAGTTGTTAAAGTTTAGCTGGTATGATGAATCGGATTTTCTACCGATGGTTTTGTATGATGAAACTCCTCCGGAATTCACTTCTTATCCGGAGACTGTTCTTTGTGAACCACAGAACCCCACTCATTCTTCTGTTGAAAGACTTGCTATGGCCGATGATGAAGGCACCAGTGCTGTCGTCCCAACATCTAGGATCACAGGACAACCTCCTGCGTTTGCCCCACCAACTACTATTGATCATTCTTTTACAAAAAGAGTTGCTGAGTTGTTTCCTGAGGCGGTGATGCATTGTATTTACACCACATTTTGCCTATATTTTAGATCATATTTTGAGCTTATATGCATGATTTTGTGCTTATTTCGATGCTTTTACCTCACTTGGCACAGAATCTTCACTTTTCTTGGTTTTTATAAAAATGTAGGTAAAATCACCCAAAAATGAAAGACTTCACGAGTTTCGAAGGCAAAGCATGATTCCTGAGGAGATCACGAGCTTACACGTCGAATTTGGAGTCGAAATAGTGAAGAACGCGAGAATTACGGTCTTGGCCGTAATTTTGAGTTCGAGTAGTGGGTGAAAAACGGCTAAGTATGAATATACACAGAAACTTTCACGGGTGAAGCCGTAAATCCATTACGGGCCGTGAATATTTCTATGACATAAGGCCTGTACACATAGAAAGAATCACGGCCATGGCCGTGAACATGTTATGGACCGTGAAAACGTCCGCCCGACAAGTTTTTCACTCGATTCTTCACCAATTTGAACTGGATTTGAACCAGACTTTGCAGAAACGTTCGTTGATGGGTTCCAGACTAGTCTAACTATAAAAGATCAGATTTTTCATGAGTTTGGAGAGATTTTTTGGATGAACACAATGGGCAGTGGCGAAAGAGGCGAAAGTTGATTTTCGAGTAGAATTTTGACAAGATTTCACGCAAAAGCAAAGATTGATCTTCTACTCTTCATCTCCTGATCTAGGGGAAACCGGTTTTATTGTTGTCTTAGTGAATTCTTTGCAATTTTTACTAGATCTATACTTGTTCATTATACAAACATGTATTTCCTTACGAACATGAGTGAGTAGATCCTTGTTTCGGGATTTAGGGCTTAGCCCACTGACTTTTATGAATTAATCTTTATTCATACTCTTTTTATACGAATTTATTATCATGATTTGATTGAAGTTGTGTTTATCTTGTAATTTACCTTGGCCACGTATAATTGCGCTTTTGACGTTGCGAGAAGGACCGAGAGGTGAATCGCAACGTCTGATCTATTTCAATTGAACCTTCGAATCCAATCATGAGAGTAGGTTGGATTTGTCTGAAGGATCTAAACAGCTTTTCATAGAACTTAATGGGTTTAATTAGGTTAACTGTCACGAGAGTAGAAAGTTAACTTAATTAAATACCGTATTACACACCGAGAGGAGGTGATATGTACATTAGGAAAAGTTCCTTTTATGAGAGATATTTTTTATTGATTGAGTTATCTTTATAAGATTTATAATAGTCAGTGTGGTGAAACCTAGAAATCCTGATTCTCTTAGAACTTGAATCCTCTAAAAAACTGCTTTTGAATTGTTCGTGCTTAGAAGTTCATCATAACCACTCATTTGTTTTGCTTAGATTTAAGCAAGTCAAAAAGTCGGTACTTAACTACGTAATCCTCGTTGGGAACGATATCTTTTTATTACTTCGATAATTCCGTACACTTGCGGAATGCTATCAAGTTTTTTGGTGTCGTTGCCGGGGATTACGGCTAGTTAATATTGACTTATTAGATAAGTTTGGAGACTAGGCACTTTTCTTTCTTTTGTTTTAGTGTTAGTTTTTAAGTTTCTTTTCTTTTTGACTGTTATTTTACTTTCTGTTTTGACTTACACATATATGCCTAGAATTTCTCGAACAGGTACTTTAGTTCCGGTAGACCCAGAAATTGAGCGTACATTTCGCCTTCGAAGGAAATTGCAGTTTCAGACTCAGAAGATTTCTGAAGAAGGTGCAATGGCGGCAAGCAATCAATCTTTAAGGGACTTCGTTGTACCGAACATACAAGGCTTTAATTCAAGCATAGTCCGACCTAATGTAGAACCGAACAACTTTGAACTCAAACTAGTGTTGATGACGATGGTCTAGTAAAATCAATTTGGGGGATCCCCAAATCAGGACCCTAATCTACATCTAGCTGTCTTTTTAGAATATTGTGATACTGTCAAAGTTAATGGAGTTTCATCTGACGCTATAAGACTAAGATTGTTCCCTTTTTCTCTAAGGGAGCGTGCGAGAGCTTGGCTATAATTGCTACTAGCAGGATCTATTACTACCTGGGATGAACTTTCCAAAGCGTTTCTGAATAAATACTTCTCACCTAGCAAGATTGTTCAACTGCGCAACAGGATTACATGTTTTGCACAACAAGAGGGAGAATCACTGTATGACGCTTGGGATCGCTTCAAGGAGCTCCAGCGTATGTGCCCACACCATGGACTCCAAGCATGGGTTTTGATCCACATCTTTTATAATGGATTGGATTATACCAAGTTGATGGTGGACGCTACGGCTGGAGGAACAATCATGAGCAAAGGCGTGGAAGAGGCGACAGCTCTACTTGAGGATATGGCCATGAACCATAGCCACTAGTCAAGTGAGCGAGGTACTACTTCCACGGGATTTGGTAAGTATCATAATGATTCCTTGACATCTCTAGCAGCAAAGGTAGATTCATTGGCATAGAAGTTAGATTCCTTTTCCTTTCCCTCAGTTGTCGTTAATGCAGTTTCCTGTGAAGTGTGTGGTGTAACAGGGCATGATTCATCTAACTGTCAGTTTATTGCTTCATCTCAAGAAAATCTTAATCAGGAGCAAGTTAATGCCTTGGGGAATTTCATCAGAGACCAGTGAATGACCCATATTCTGCAACTTACAATCCAGGATGGAGGAACCACCCCAACTTGTCCTACAAGAACAATCAAGGGCAAGCTTCTCCTCAGTATCTGTTGTGTCCGCAAGTGCACGGATACTCGAAGTAATATAAAAATATCGAACCACAGAGACCTTGTTGCCAAGTACTGAATAATCCATTTCTCGCTAGCTAGGCAATCGGAAAATAGTGAATCAAGCTATCAAAAAGAACACGGAGAGAATATCAGAGAAGAAACTGGGACTAGGGGTTCATCTACTTTAAATTTCTAATGACTGGATTAAGATAAGCATTTGTCAATCTAATTCTATCATGATAAAGGTATAATTTACTTCATAAATAAATTGTCTCGCTCTCGCGCAGACAACCTTACAAAGAACGGATCCCCACTCTCGTGCAAGATCTATTTAATGCTGAGAATAAGTAAACCATCAACCAAGAACTCAAGGATCACTCTCGTGCATCCGAATTCTGGGTTGATCACCTCAAGTGGAAACTCAAAGATCACTCTCATGCATCTGAGTCTCAACACTAGTTTTACTCAAGGGTTTCCAACGACTCGACACTCAATCTCTTGCAATATCAAATCAAGTCTACACATTAGCTCAATCCCAAGAGTCATAAAATCAACAAGGCATTATAGTTCTCTAAAAATCAGAATTCGAAGAACAACCTAACCTCTTACGGTAGTTCCAAACTCAATAATTCCTAGGGTTCCGAATTTCAAACAATCAACCTCTTTGATATTCTCTCCGTGCTCTTTTTGATAGCTTGATTCACTATTTTCCCATTGCCTAGCTAGCGAGAAATCGATTATTCAGTACTTGGCAACAAAGTCTCTATGGTTCGATATTTTTATATTACTTCGAGTATCCGTGCACTTGCGGACACAACAAGTTTTTGGCGCCGTTGCCGGGACCTTAGTTTTGTTAATATCAAAATAGTTGTTAGTATTACTAGACTAAGTTTTATTTATTTTAGATTTAACTTTGTTTTTTGTTTTTGCAGGTTTTGGATTTTCATAGTTGTGACAGAACTGTGAATTCTTAAATTTGTGAATTGCTTATGTTTTATTCTTTTTAAATTTTTTAGATATTCTGAAAAAAAAACTTATTGATTGGTGTTGGATAATATTTCTGTTATTGATAGATTTGAAAATATGTCTTTTAATCACAACTCCTGGGCAACTGAAAGAGGTGAGGTATACATGCCACCAAGTAAGTCTCTTGTAGATACGTTTAACTCTTTTATGCAATCTTCTAGGACATCTTATTCTCCTGTTAGATGTGAAATTTGTGGATATTTTGATCATTGTTCCTCTAATTGTCTATTTTTAAATTCCAATTCACCATGGTATCAAGATAATCAATATGATTCTAGATCTTTTTATGATGATTGCTCAAACTATACTTCTGAACCATGCTTTGAGAAAACTGAAAAATCTAGTCTAGAGATTATGTTTGAAAAGTTCATGAAACAAGATGTGAGTGAGACCCTCAAACAAATCAATTCTAAGTTGGATGACATGGTTGCACACAATGAAATTTTAGAAACCCAATTAGCACAACAAGCATGTTTATTTGAGTTTGATTTGGAAGCTGAAAAGATTGATTTACAAAATTCCCCCACTGATTATTATTGTTTTGAGATTGAGCCTTATGTGGACATTAATGCATCTCACCCTGATTTTGATAATTCTGAAATTGATTCCTTTTATAATGTATTATTGGAAAAAATTGAGGAAATTGAAATTGAAAAACCCTCTTTTGATGAAATTGATGCTTTTGATGATATATCATTTATGGTTAAATCTGATGAGTTTGAAAATTGTGATATTCATGTACCTCAATTTGATTTTGATGATATTGTTGAAATTAATGATAAATCTTTTGTGGCTAACTCTGGTTCTCTTAATTCTTTTGCTAACATTGATAAATATCATGATTCTTCATATGATTCTGATTTTGACTCTTCTGATGATGAATTATTTGTGGGGAAGCATGAGGAAATTAATTTTGAAGAGTCTCATCTTGATTTTGTTGATAATTTTGATATTGAAAAATTGTTTGATGATGAACATGAGGAAATTGAAAAAAATTTGAAAAATACAAACACTGATGAATCTCACTCTGATGTTTTGCCCATATCTTTTGTTGAATCTTTTGATTTATTTGAAAATTCATGCTTTATTGAGGAATCTAATGAAAAACATAAAACTTATTTTGATGATCCAATATTTGAATCTTTTGATCAAAGTCCTTTTCTTATTGCTATTGAAAACATTAATTTGAAGAAAAGACTAATGATTTTGCTTTTTGACAAACATAGGAAGATCATAAAGATTTCTTTCAGTGAATTTAAAAATTTTGATTTTAATTTCTGCAAATTTAAAAAAGCCACTTCAATTGTGATTTACATGAAATTTTGGATGTTTGATTTAGTGGCTAAACTTTTTGGACAGCGAAAATGCAGAAAATTGTTTGCTCTTTACTTTGGTACTAATTCGCTTGCTTCACCATGATAATTGAGTTTAGGTCATGCTATAGACCAAAAATTAGCGCTTCTTGGGAGGCAACCCAAGCACACTTTTACTTTGCTTAGTTTCTTTTATTTTAGTTTATTTTTAGAATTAAATTTCTTTTTCTTGTTGCAGGAAAATAAAATTCTTTACGGTTGCACTGCTTTCCTTGGACACTTGCGGCTTCTTCTCCAGATTTGCAGCACCTCTAGCCACCACTGCATCTGCCTCTGACATCACTGTCTCCAGCCGTCGACACTGGATCATACCACCAGCAGATTCTTATTTCTTTTGCTACCTCTTATTCCATGATTTTATTTATTTTTACAGCAGTTCTTTATTATTGACTCTGATTTTTTTGTGCAGTACAATCTTTTGCACCGGCCGACAATCTCACCTCTATGACTGTATTGTCTAGCAGGCCACTAGAGTTTACTCACTCTACTGTCGGCACCATCATCATTGCTAGCAGCTCTTCAGCTAGCTTCCCGTTCCATATCTGCTTCTCGCTTGCATCAGATCTTTTCACCTGCACCCTTTTGGACCATTGATGATACCTCTGATTTCCCTTTGAAAAGATTATTGTTCTATTTTCGTTTGATTTAAGTAAGAGATTATTTTTTGATCTGAGCCTTATGTATCTTAAATTATGCAAGTAAAATTATCAAAAGGCACATCTTTGGACCTAGCAGCATCTGCCCCGACACTATTTTTGGTCTAAGCCTTATGTATCTTTGGTCAAAGCTTGCTATATAGTTTTGTGAGTATTGTTTACACTCTCTTGTATTCATGATTTTTCATATGGTTGCATCTTTGATTTGTTGTCACTTTACACCCTTTGCATTATTTGAGCCTTATGTGATTATATGGACCAATCATGTCACACTTTTGACTATGATTATATGAGTTTTCATGCTTCACACCTTTTGCATTGATTTTTACATATTTTGAGGTTTAAAAATTTTTATGACTTGAATCCATGAGATAAGAGATGTGTAGATTAAACATTGATTATGAAAGTTCACGCTAATGCCTGTAAATGAAGATATACCTATTATATTGAATTTATTTCTTCAATATATATCTACTTGTTGAAATTATTCATTGATTAATGCATATGTTTTGGGTAGGTATGTTGTTTGATGAATGCAATCTAAGAGTGAAGCATCTTTCTTGAATAAAATGAGCATATGAGTGTAATTTTTGAATTGATTAGCCTAGTTGATGTTTAATTTATCTTACTATTTGTTGGGAAGAAAGAATCCAAGATCCACAAAAAGAGTGAGAGACTCCCCTACTTGGCACTGTGCAAATTTGACAGTGGTACCTAAGACATGGGTTGAAGTCAAAAATTATAAAAAAAATTTGATGAGAGAAAAATTTTGGGTAGGCATGAGAGAATGACTCCTCTACTTGGCACTGTGTAAAATTGACAGTGGTACCGAAGATAAGAGTTGAAGTCCAAATAAAAAATGTGTATCTATGTGGGTACATACCATCAAAAACACAAAAAAAAGAGAGAAAAAGAGATTTTGAGTGGAAAAAGATTTTGGATATCCTATTCCTGTAAACAAAGGTATGATAGATTTAAACTAAAACAAAGGTGAAATCATGAGATTGAGATTCTTTTTATTATGCGAGTTGCGAAGTTTTATTTGATCAAAGTTGTAGATCTTAAAGATTAATTTCATTGGATGATGTATTTATCTGAAATTTGTGCAAAAAGTTGATGAAATATTTGTTGATGGTATCTATGTGGGTACATACCATCAAAAACACAAAAAAAAAGAGAGAAAAAGAGATTTTGAGTGGAAAAAGATTTTGGATATCATATTCCTGTAAACAAAGGTATGATAGATTTAAACTAAAACAAAGGTGAAATCATGAGATTGAGGTTCTTTTTATTATGCGAGTTGCGAAGTTTTATTTAATCAAAGTTGTAGATCTTAAAGATTAATTTCATTGGATGATGTATTTATCTGAAATTTGTGCAAAAAGTTGATGAAATATTTCATGAGTGATTATATTTTAGAAATTTATTTTTCATAAAAGAGCATATTCTCCATACTTAGCATTATTCTTTATTTATTTGCTTGAGGACAAGCAAAGTTTAAGCCTTATGTGTTTGATGACACCAAAATTCATAGTATATTTTGCGTCATTTCATGTGTCTTTTTGTGTCATAATTATGCTCTTTTGCTTATTTTTAAGCCTTATTTGTCAAATATTGCAGTCAACGGATACTCGAAGTAATAAAATAGATATCGAACCACAGAGACTTTATTGTTAAGTACCAAATAGTTGTATTCTCACTAGCTAAGCAAACCGAATATGATGAAAAGCAATGATGGAGAACACACGAAAAAGATAATCAGAGAGAAACTGGGACTAGGGTTTCATCCACCTTAATTCTAATGACTAGAAGGAAATAAAGGTTGTCAGTTTAATTCTATTATGATAAAGACCTAATTCACTTCATAAAGGTATTGTCTCACTCTCGTGTAGACAATCATGCAGATAACCAATCCTCACTCTCATGCAAGATCTATTCTCAATGCTAAAGATAAGTGAATCATTGAACAAAGAACTCAAGGATGACTCTCGTGCATCCGTATTATAAGTCAATCATCTCAAGTGGAATCTCAAGGATCACTCTCGTGCATCCTGAAACTCAACACAGGTTTTACTTTGGTTTTTCGACGACTCGATCCTCACTCTCATGCAAGATCAAATCAAGTCTAACACAATAACTCAATCCAAAGTATCAGAAACTCAACATGGCAATAAAATCAGTAAAGATCAGAATTCAAAAAACTACCTAATCTCTCACGATAGTTCCAAACTCAACGATTCCTAGGGTTCCGAATTTCAAACGATCAACCTCTCGGTCTATTTCACAAAACTCTAAAACATGCTGATATTTATAAAACTAAAGAGAATTAAAGAACAATCAATCACAAAAGTAAAATTATCATATTAAAATTAAACTTGACAAAAATCAATGTTTTCTAGTCATTAACAAACTAAGGGGATTACACCCCATGTCCCAAAAGAAAATCTAAGCTTTCATGATGAAAGGATTACAACAAACCATAATTTCAGAGGATTAGAAAGCGAAAAGGGGGAAGAAAAGTTATAAAACAGGGTTGTAATTGAAATACAACCCGTAATTTCGCTTGTGAACAGTGCTGTCACCACTATTTTGATAATTTCTCCCTCGATCGGACTTCAAACGCTCTAAAACTTCTAGAGTGTACTCTCCTACTCCAGATGAAGCTTCGGTATAAAAATCACAGTCTGAGATGTCCTCTACGCCTCTCGGCGTGAGGACAAACCCTAACTGCCTCTCTGACGATTTCTCTCTCAATTGGTGATAAAAATTGGGGCTTTCTATTCGTACGTCTTCTCCTCTTAAAGATGAGTCCGTCACTTCTTTCAGATCTTAATTTAGACTTCTAGATCAAAAGTTATAGTCCGCGCAATATTCAGACCGAAAAACTCACGAAAAACGGCCCAAAATACGGTACCGTGAAAGATTTTCCCCAAAAAACGGCAGTGCCGTATTTTTACCCGGAATTCAGAAACTTTCTATGTAAAATACTCTAAAAATACGGTACCATGAGATTTTGTCCCAAAAATATGGTAGTGCCGTATTTTGCCCAAAATCTCTGATTAAAGTCGTCCAAAAATACGGTACCGTGGTAGTTTGTCTAGAAAATACGGTAGTGCCGTATTTTTACAATTTAGCTCTGAATTTTATGAAAATTGATGGGTAACTTTGTTTCGACGTCTGGAATCCATTTGTGTGCTCAAATCTTCCAAAATCCATCAAAATATGGCACTTTTAACCTGAAAATGATCAAAAATAAGAAATGGTGTAGATTCTGCAATATTTGACAAATAAGGCTTAAAAACAAGTAAAAGAGCATAATTATGACACAAAAAAGACACATGAAATGACACAAAATATACTATGAATTTTGGTGTCATCAGTATCCCCAACAGAATAATAGGCCACCACTGGGCTTTCAATCAAGACAATATGGACAGCCCCAGAAGTCAAACTTGGAGACCATGCTAGAGGGATTTCTCATTAAACAGTAGAAGAGCACTAATGACCTCGCTGATGCAATCAAGCAGCTGACATCTTGTGTGGATGCTTTGGCTATCCACAATAAGATGTTAGAGAATCAGATTGCTCAGCAAGCGAGTTCTACTAGTAGACCCACAGGGAGACTTCCAAGACAACCTGAGATGAATCCAAGAGAGCATTGTAATGCAGTCACTATTGTGAGTGGCAAAAACAATGACTCACCTAGAGAATCTATCGAGGGTTCTATGGACAAACTTGAGGACATTACTCCTGAATTAGAAAACAATGAGGAGAAAGGGGAGGAGTTGAAATATTGAGGTCCACCTGCATATGTTCCTCCAATCCCTTTCCCTAGAGGCTATTTATAGTAGATCAAGAAAAATCTGATATCAGAGAGTCTGAGGTGAAAGGTGACCAGGTAAGTATGGACATAGAAATAACCAAGGTAAGAGATCCTGGAGACATTTCAATTCCCTACCAAGTTAGTAAGTTTTTTGTCGAGAATGTTTTATGTGATTTAGGATCGAGTGTTAATTTGATGCCTTCATATATGATTGAGAAAGTAGGTAGTGGAGAATTTAAACCTACTAGAACTTGCCTTCAATTTGCTAATGGATTTATTCAGCAACCTCTAGGAATTTTAGAAAATGTGTCTGTCAAAATTGACAAGTTTTCTGTCTTGACTGATTTCATGATTATTAAAATGGAAGAAGACACTAAATCACCTATTATTCTAGGTAGACCATTTTTGGAAAGTACAGGAGCTATAATTGATATGCTGCATGATACGCTAACGTTGAATTTAAATGACAGCAAATTGGTTTGTGATTTTTCTTTAAGGGCTAAGGAGCTTTATTTTGCAGGTTCCCGTCAATCCCTTGAAATAAAGGAGGATAAATTCGATGAAGGAAATATTTTTGAAATTGATAGGCGTCCCTTAGAATATCGGGCAAAGCATGAGAGGGACAAAAAGAAGAAAGATGGAACAAGGGAATTATCTCAAACTTTAAGGTTAAACCCATGTAACGATCTAGAAAGGCAGGAAGAACAAATGCTGCCTATAATTCACTGCGCCTCATATCCACCTGAAGGACGATAAACATTATTTTAGTCAAGCTAAGGACCTTAAATAAACGCTACCTGGGAGGCAACCTAGAGGCTCTGAATTTTGTTAATTTCAGCATTTTGTATTTTTCATTATGTTTTTGAATTTTTTGTGATTAGTTATTTAGCTTTGAATTTTCATAATCAATTTTATCTGCATGTTATGATGAACCTGTCTATAAGAAAATTGCTCTAAATTTGTTGTTTTATGTGCAAAAATTTTTTGGAAATTTTCTGTGATTTTTCTAGCGATGAACAAAGTCAAAACGCGAGATTTATGGCCGAACCCGTGAATATTGCACAGCCGTGATTCTAATTATAGCTGGGACTGTGCACTAAAGTGAGATTACGGCCGAAGCCATGAAGCCATTACGGACCATAAGTTCTTACGGTTTAAACTTGACGGGCGACTTAGGGTTTACGCCCACGCTCGTAACTCACCGATTTTCGACAATTCCTTCCACAAGCAGCGACGAAACCCTTCCACAAACCTTCCCCCACCTCCAGCGAGTGGTTTCCGGCGATCATCCACTGGATTTCCGCCAGATTTCATGAAGAACCATTGTTCGTCCGCTGACCCGCCAGAGTTCGTTTCTTGAATGATTCGAGGACGATTTTTGCACAGATTTGTGAGCAAACTCCTTCAAAACCTGATTTTTAATCTCAATACCATATTTGCATACATCTAGCATCAGTTTGAGGGCTTTAGATCGGATTTTTGGATTGATTTTCATCGGCGACCTTATAGTTACTGTAACATCACGGTTTTTTAGCTACATTTGCATATATTGGATTGCTTTGATCGATATTATGGCTCCGAGAAAATCAGTGAGGACCAGACCCTATGTAGCGATGAGGAAGGAGAGTGTACGAGGACCGTACCCTCCTATATATCTTAGGTATAGGATGGTCCATGGAGTACCCCCTGAGAGGTTTGAGCTTACACAGATGTCAACAGTGGAGTCTCTGATACCATTCAATTTATATCCTCCTTCCAATACACCATGGGTGTATTCGAGTGTTTCTGACGAGATTGGCAATGAGAGGACATCCCCAGCTCCTAGCACGTCCTCAGCACGTAGCATATCACAGACAGCAGTGCCAGAGCCAGCCAGCTCCCAAGAGCTGGAGATTATATCAGAGAGGCCTGCTGATAGGACAGAGAGCCGCGATCAGAGGATCGCGAGACGGTACGCTAGGAAGCGTACTGGTCGAGCTACTAGTACTTAGGGGACGAGAGTTACCAGACCATTATCACCAGTTATAGAGACAGCTGAGATATTTGTAGCACCCCTAATGCTAGCACCGACAGTAGTTGAGACCACTCCGATGGATGTAGAGGGGTCCACCACACTGGTGTCTCCCACTGATTTACCAGAGTCTGTAGCTCTTGCAGATATAGAGGGAACTCATGATATATATTTTTCGGATTTTTCTGAGCTGTATTTCACACTTTTGATATAACTGTACAGGGGTTTCGCCAATAATATAGAGGGAACTCTTGCAAAAAATTTTCTGAATTCTTTCATGGATTCAATGTTTATACATATGCAACAATTTAAGTCTAGGGTATTCATTTTCATATTTTGCTAGTTCTTCAAAGTTTTATAGATATGAATTTTGAATGTTTAAGGTTGTTAAGGAATAATCACTTTCGTTTTTTCTTTAATTTTAAACTTAGGAGGCATTTTGGGCATTTAATTTGATGACTTAGAGAATTTTTGAGATTTTCATGAAAACTTAAATTGTTGAGTAAGATCTATTCTGGTATTGATAAAGTTTATATAGGAATTGTTATTTGTTTAAACAACATGTGCATAGTGATCCTCATACTTTAAGTTTAATTTATTTTTCTTTGATTTAATAGTGATTTTTATGATAGAAATTTGGTGATATGTATATTTAACTTGAGATTTGCTCCAACTCCTCTGGTTGCATAATCTGAGGTTATGAGTTAACACTAGCTAGCTTTCTCCAGATTTGATTGAAAAATAAATGTGTGACTCCTCTACTTGGCACTGCGAAAAATTGGCAGTGGTACCGAAGACATGAGTTGAAGTCTAAAAAAATGAGAAAAAGAGAAAGTTGTGGGCTTAGTGGAAAATTCCCCTGACTTAAGATCGAGACCATGAGTTAAAATATACTGTTTTGCAGTATACTTTAAACAATGTTATGATAAATAACAGTTTAAAGACCAAATTGCACTAAAAATCTTGTATCTATAGTTTCACCAAATGACTTGAAGTAAATCTTTATCTATTGATTAAGGCAGATTTATTAAACCAAGAAGTATTTGATTGCTTGATATGTGTTGAATGAACATTAAAATATGGTTTGTGAATTTTATCTTTCTTGGATTGTAAACTCTTGATGATTTATTTTTACTATGACTTCTCTTGAATGATCTAAGTTCTAAAAAGTAGCATGCCTGAAATGTAGACTAAGGACTTTATTGATGGTAAAACTGATGAGCATTCCTTATCTTTACATTCTTTATTCATATTGATGAATTGCTTGAGGACAAGCAAAATTCTAAGTCTAGGGTATTTTGATGCGTTGTATTTACACCACATTTTTGTCTATATTTTAGATCATATTTTGAGCTTATTTGCATGATTTTGTGCTTATTTCGATGCTTTTACTTCACTTGGCACGGAATCTTCACTTTTCTTAGTTTTTATGAAAATGTAGGTAAAATCACCCAAAAATAAAGGATTTCACGAGTTTTGAAGCCAAAGCATGATTCCTGAGGAGATCATGAGCTTACACGTCAAATTTGGAGTCGAAATAGTGAAGAACGCGAGAATTACGGCCTTGGCCGTAATTCTGGATCGGTCGTAATTTGGAGTTCGAGCAGTGGGTGAAAAATGGCTAAGTATGGATATACACAGAAACTTTCACGGATGAAGCCATAAATCTATTATAGGCCATGAATATTTTTGTGACATAAGGCCTGTACACACAAAAAGAATCACAGCCGTGGCCGTGAACATGTTACGGACCATGAAAACGTCCGCCCGACGAGTTTTTCACTCGATTCTTCACCGATTCGAACCGGATTTGAACCAGACTTTACAGAAACGTTTGCTGATGGGTTCCAGACCAATATAACTATAAAAGATTAGATTTTTCATGAGTTTGGAGAGATTTTTTGAATGAACACAACGGGCGGCGGCGAAAGAGGTGAAAGTTGATTTTCAAGTAGAATTTCGACGAGATTTCACGCAAAAGCAACGATTGATCTTCTACTCTTTATCTCCAGATCGAGGGGAAACCGGTTTTATTGTTGTCTTAGTGAATTCTTTCTGATTTTTACTAGATCTATACTTGTTCATCGTACAAACATGTATTTCCTTAAGAATATGAGTGAGTAGATCTTTGTTTCGGGATTTAGGGCTTAGCCCGCTGACTTTTATGAATTAATCTTTATTCATACTCTTTTTATATGAATTTATTATCATGATTTGATTGAAGTTGTGTTTATTTCATAATTTACCTTGGCCACGTATAATTGCGCTTTTGACGTTGCGAGAAGGACCGAGAGGTGAATCGCAACATCCGATCTATTTCAATTGAACCTTCGAATCCAATCACTAGAGTAGGTTGGATTCGTCTAAAGGATCTAAACAGCTTTTCATAGAACTTAATGGGTTTAATTAGGTTAACTGTCATGAGAGTAGGGAATTAACTTAATTAAATACCGTATTACACTCTGAGAGGAGGTGATATGTACATTAGGAAAAGTTCCTTTCATTATAGATATTTTCTATTGATTGAGTTATCTTTATAAGATTCATAATAGTAAGTGTGGTGAAACCTAGAAATCCCGATTCTCTTAGAACTTGAATCCTCTAAAAAGCTGCTTTTGAATTGTTCATGCTTAGAAGTTCATCATAACCACTCATTTGTTTTGCCTAGATTTAAGCAAGTTGAAAAGTCAGTATTTAACTATGTAATCCTCGTTGGGAACAATATCTTTTTATTACTTCGATAATTTCGTGCACTTGCGGAACGCTATCAGGCGGGTACTGCAGACAAGATCATTATAGCCCAGAACAATTTACTGACTACAGAAAAAACCCATTATGGAGTTTGAACAATTGGTTAATCCAGAGAAATGATGACTCTAAATTTCATAGTATTTTTCATACTTATTTGGCAGTCTTTTGAACTATAATCTTACTCTTTTGCTTTGTTTTTATACTTTTTTTACAAAATGCTTCGGAATCTACACAATCTTTGGTTTTTGATCAATTTCAGGTAAAAAGGCACTATTTTGAGGCATTTTTGAGCAAAATCAAATACATAGAAGAGTTACCATCATCAAGAGGAGTCCACATAACAAATTTCACGGAAATCAGAGCAAAAGACCAAAATACGGCAGTGCCGTAATATATATTACGGTACCGTATTATGATACAATACCGTAATATCAGAGCACCTGCCGTATTTTGGTGGATTTTCAAATCAGAGAATTGTCTTGATTTTATGGCACCACCGTAAAGCATTACACTGCCGTAATTTAGATCGCTTCAGAACAGAGACACTTGCCGAAATTACGGCACTGCCGTAAACCATTCCACGTGCCTCATTTCCCAGGCGATTCAGACCAAAGAACTCGTTTGATTTTATGGCATGGTTGAGAAGCATTTTACAGGTTGTAATTTTGACACAAGGTTCACAGAACCAAAATACGGCACTGCCGTAAAATATTTTACGGCGGTAATTTCCATTAAATAACGCGATTTTTACAGGCCCGAAACTTGTGCGGACCATATCTTTTGATCCAGACCTCCAAATTGAGATCTGAAAGAGGCTGCGGACTCATATTTAGGAGGAGAAGACACACAAAGTAAAAGGAGGAATTTTTATCCAGTATTGAGGGAGCAATCGATAGAGGGGTGAAATTGCTAGGGTTCATCGGTTCTCAGCCTACGGACCACCTCCGGCCACGAAATTTGACAGAGAGCTTCACCTGGTGAAGGAGAACGTGCATCTGAAGTTTCATAGCAAAAGGATTCTGATTGGAGGAGAAATCAATGAAATAGCGGTGACAGCGCTGTTCTAGGCAATTACGGTGTTTTCTAACTCTTCTCATCTTCTTTTCAATTCCTATTCATACAGAAACATATTTTGTTATTATTCCTTCATCATGGTAGCTTAATCTTTCTTTAGGACATGGGGGTGTAATCTCTTTGTTTCTTAATGACTAGAAAACCCTAATTTTGTCAAACTAATTTTATTGTGATAATTTTACTTTTGTGATTAATTGCTCTTTAATTCTTCTTATTTTTATAAATATCAACATGTTTTAGAATTTTGCAAAATAGGCTGAGAAGTTGATTGCTTGAATTTCGGAAGCCTAGGAATTATCGAGTTTGGAATTATTGTAAGAGATTAGGTTGTTCTTCGAATTCTAATTCTTAGAGAAATTTAATGCCTTGTTGATTTTATGATTCTTTGAATTGAGTTAATATTTTAGACTTAATTTGATGCTGCAAGAGATTGAGTATCGAGTCATCAGAGAACCTTGAGTAAAACTTGTGTTGAAACTCTGATGCACGAGAGTGATCTTGAGTTTCCACTTGAGGTTGTCAACTTTAGAATTCGGATGCACGAGAGTGATCCTTGAGTTCTTAGTTGATGGTTTACCTATTTTCAGCATTGAATAGGTCTTGCACGAGAGTGAAGACCGGTTCTTTGTATGACTATTTGCGCGAGAGCGAAATAATTTATTTATGAGGTAAACTATACCTTTATCATGATAAAATTGGATTGACAGACACTTATCTTAATCTAGCCATTAGAAATTAAAGTAGATGAACCCCTAGTCCCGATCCCTTCTATGATATTTTCTCCGTGTTCTTTTCGATAGTTTGATTCACTATTTTTCGATTGCCTAGCTAATGAGAAATCAATTATTCGGTACTTAGCAACAAGGTCTCTGTGGTTCGATATCTATTTTATTACTTCAAGTATCTATGTACTTGCGGACACAACAAGTTTTTGGCGCCGTTGCCGGGGACCTTGTTTTTGTTGATATTGAAGATATTGAGAGTATTTCTAGACTAGGTTTTTATTTACTATTTTTTTTATTATTTATTTACTTACTGTTTATTTTCTGTTTTTCTTGAAATCACTTGATCTACCTACTTTGCATGTGCAGGAGTCTTAGGTCAGGACCGCTTGTTCCATTGGATCCTGAAATTAACAAAACCCTTAGAGTGCGCAGAAAGTTAAGACTGGAAGAAGATTTACAAGAAACATCACAGGAGATACAAGAAGATATTTTGGATATGGCGAATAACGAGAGAAGATCTTTGCGCGACTATACTACCCCTAATTCACAGGGAATTCACTCTAGTGTCACCAGGCCGGCCATTGATGCGAACAATTTCAAAATCAAACCAGCGTTCCTATCTATGATTCAACAAAACCAATCTGGAGGAGCACCTCTTGAAGATCCTAATATCCATCTATCTCTTTTTCTTGAATTATGTGATACAATCAAAATTAATGGTGTTTCTGATGATGCACTAAAATTGAGATTGTTTCATTTTTTTCCTTAGGAACCGAGCACGCGATTGGCTTCATTCACAGCCGTCAGGGACGTTCACTACTTGGGATCAGCTTTCTAACGCATTTCTGATGAAATACTTCCTGCCTAGCAAGACCATCCAACTGAGAAATCAAATTACAAATTTTGCACAAAAGGATGGAGAGTCTTTAAGTGAAGCATGGGAGCGATTTAACGACTTGCAACGAAAGTGTCCTCACCATGGCTTAGAGAAATGGGTTTTGATTCAGACTTTTTATTTTGGTCTTCTTTATAACACCCGACTTACTGTTGATGCTGCTGCAGGTGGAGCCTTGATGAACAAGACCATGGAAGAAGCTTATACATTGATTGAGGAAATGACACTAAATCATAACCAGTGGACTATTGAGAGAGGAGTTCTTTATCGCCCTCCACATGGTAAGACTGATAATGATAGCTGGCGCACATTGGCTGAGAAGGTAGATTCTCTGTGCAATCGTTTTGATACGTTTCAAATGCAAACTCATGTTGTTTCCTCTGTTACATGTCAAATTTGTGGAAATCATGGGCACTGTGCTGAAGAGTGTAAGATTGTTGTTGATAGGGGTGAGGAACAAATGAATGCAGTGGGGGATTACAATCAAAGTAGATCTAATGACCCCTACTCTAATACCTATAATCCTGGATGGAGGAACCACCCTAACCTTTCATGGAGGAGCAATAATCATGATAATAGGCAGAATGAAAATAGGGGATTCCAACAAAGATCTCAAACCCAGGACCAACCCCAGAAACCCACTCTAGAAGAGATGTTTACACAATTTATGGGTTTTCAAAAAAAACAGAATGATGATGCCAATGAGAATTTTAGACAGATTAATGCTAGACTAGATGGTATTGTTGCCCACAGCAAAATGCTAGAAACACAAATTGCCCAGCAAGCTAGCACTTCATCTAGACCTCTAGGAAAATTACCTGCCAAACCTGAACCTAACCCTAGGGAATATTGCAATGTTATCATAACTAGGAGTGGGAAACAACTGAAAGATCCTCAGGAATCTCTTGATGATGATGATAAGGTAGAACCAAGACTTGAAACTAGCAGTGAACCTGTGCTGGAATCACAACCTGCACATGAGCAGTCCCAAACTAGTTTGTCACCTCACAAGAGTGATAAACCTAAAGGTGAATTGCCATGTAAGGTTGATGATTCTAAACCTAGTTCATCAACACCCTATAGGCCACCTGTACCCTTTCCTCAGAGGTTGGTGCAAGCTAAACTTGACAAACAATTTGGCATGTTTCTTGATGTTCTTAAAAAACTTTATATTAATGTTCCATTTACTGAGGTTTTGACTCAAATGCCAACTTATGCAAAATTTTTGAGAGAGATTTTGTCTAATAAGAGAAAGATTGATGATCATGGTACTGTAGCACTTACTAAGGAATGTAGTGCTATCATACAGAATAAATTGCCACCTAAGCTAAAGGATCCAGGTAGTTTTTTTGTACCTTGTTCTATTGGAGATATGGCTTTTGACCGAACCTTATGTGACCTCGGTGCAAGTGTTAGTCTAATACCTTATTCTCTTTACAGGAAACTGGATGTTGGAGAGCTCAAACCAAACTCAATGACTTTGCAACTTGCTGACTCATCAATAAAGCATCTGGTTGGTATATTAGAAAATATTCCTGTACAAATTGGTAAGTTTTTCATACCTGCTGATTTTATAGTTTTAGAGATGGAAGAAAATTTGAAAAATCCTATTATACTTGGTAGACCTTTCTTGGCTACATCTGGAGCACTCATTGATGTAAGAAAGGGAAAATTGACTTTTGATATTTGTGGTGATATAATTGAATTTGATTGACTGATTCTTTAAAAAAGGCATCACACTCAGGGACATGTTGTAGCATAGAAAAAATTAATGATGATGTTGTTTGTGACATGCATAGTTTATTTGATGAACCTTCTGATTTTGAAACTAATACATCTTCTGAGTGTGCTAATAAAGAATCTCAGGAAAGAGCAGCGAAGAAGAAGAGGAAGAGACGAAGGAGGAGAGGAAAATCAAAGTTGCTTGAGAAAGGAAAAAAGCTCATAAGTAAATTTAGACACTGTTTTAAGTCTGAGCCTTATGTTCTTGAGAACCCTGAACGAGACATAGAGAAATCAGGAGGGCGACCAAACACACAAGCACGATCCAATCTGAGTGTTGAACGGTCAAGCTAATGACCGAAAATTAGCGCTTCTTGGGAGACAACCCAAGCACTTTTACTCTAGTTTTTTTTTTTGTTGTTTTTTACTTAGCACTAATTTTTCTTTTCTTTTTGTAGGTGAAAATTAATTTTGTCAAAAAAAATGAGTGGAAAAAGATTTGGAAATCCTATTCCTGTAAACAAAAACATATTGGATGAAAATCTTAAAAACAAGATTAATTCATGAGGTTGAAATTCTATTACTATGCATATTGCGAAATTTTAATCAATTGAACTTTTGAGTCTTAAAGATTAATTTCAAAAGATGATGTATTTACTTGAAAATTTTGTGTGGGATTAATGAAATTTTCTATAGATGATTATATTTTAGAAATTTATTCGTCATGTGAAAATTTATTTTTTTGGTATTGATTTCTTTATTTGCTTGAGGATAAGCAAAGTTTGAGCCTTATGTGTTTGATGACTCTAAATTTCATAGTATTTTTCATACTTATTTGGTAGTCTTTTGAACCATAATCTTACTCTTTTGCTTTGTTTTTATACTTTTTTTACCAAATGCTTCGGAATCTACACCATCTTTGGTTTTTGATCAATTTCAGGTAAAAAGGCACTATTTAGAGGCATTTTCGAGCAAAATCAAATACATGGAAGAGTTACCATCATCAAGAGGAGTCCACATAACAAATTTCACGCAAATCAGAGCAAAAGACCAAAATACGGCAGTGCCGTAATATATATTACGGCACCGTATTATGGTACAATACCGTAATATCGGAGCACCTGCCGTATTTTGGTGGATTTTCAAATCAAAGAATTGTCTTGATTTTACAGCACCGCCGTAAAGCATTACACTGCCATAATTTGGATCGCTTCAGAACAGAGACACTTGCCGAAATTACGGCACTGCCGTAAACCATTCCACGTGCCGTATTTCCCATGCGATTCAGACCAGAGAACTCGTCCGATTTTACAGCATGGTTGAGAAGCATTTTACGGGCCATAATTTTGACACAGGGTTCACAGAACCAAAATACGGCACTGCCGTAAAATATTTTACGGCCGTAATTTCCATTAAAAAACGTGATTTTTATGGGCCCAAAACTTACGCGGACCATATCTTCTGATCCAGACCTCCAAATTGAGATCCGAAAAAGGCTAAGGACTCATATTTAGGAGGAGAAGATACAAAAAGTAAAAGGAGGAATTTTTATCCAGTATTGAGGGAGCAATCGATAGAGGGGTGGAATTGCTAGGGTTCATCGGTTCTTAGCCTACAGACCACCTCCGGCCACAAAATTTGACAGAGAGCTTCGCCTGGTGAAGGAGAACGTGCATCTGAAGTTTCATAGTAAAAGGATTCCGATTGGAGGAGAAATCAATGAAACAGTGGTGATAGTGCTGTTCTAGGCAATTATGGTGTTACAGCACTGTTTTGTAACTCTTCTCATCTTCTTTTCGATTCCTATTCATACAGAAACATGTTTTATTGTTATTCCTTCATCATGATAGCTTAATGTTTCTTTGGGACATGGGGGTGTAATTTCTTTGTTTCTTAATGATTAGAAAATCCTAATTTTGTCAAACTAATTTTATTGTGATAATTTTACTTTTGTGATTAATTGCTCTTTAATTCTCCTTAGTTTTATAAATATCAGCATGTTTTAGAATTTTGCAAAATAGACTAAGAAGTTGATTGCTTGAATTTCGGAACCCTAGGAATTATCGAGTTTGGAATTATCGTAAGAGATTAGGTTGTTCTTCGAATTCTAATTCTTAGAGAAATTTAATGCCTTGTTGATTTTATGATTCTTTGAATTGAGTTAATATTTTAGACTTGATTTGATGCTGGAAGAGATTGAGTATCGAGTCATCAGAGAACCTTGAGTAAAACTTTTGTTGAGACTCTGATGCACGAGAGTGATCTTGAGTTTCCACTTGAGGTTGTCAACTTTAGAATTCGGATGCACGAGAGTGATCCTTGAGTTCTTAGTTGATGGTTTACCTATTTTCAGCATTGAATACGTCTTGCATGAGAGTGAAGACCGGTTCTTTGTACGACTGTTTGCGCGAGAGCGAAACAATTTATTTATGAGGTAAACTATACCTTTATCATGATAAAATTGGATTGACAGACACTTATCTTAATCTAACCATTAGAAATTAAAGTAGATGAACCCCTAGTCCCGATCCCTTCTCTGATATTTTCTCCGTGTTCTTTTTGATAGTTTGATTCACTATTTTCTGATTGCCTAGCTAGCGAGAAATCAATTATTCAGTACTTAGCAACAAGGTCTCGGTGGTTCGATATCTATTTTATTACTTCAAGTATCCATGCACTTGCGGACACAACAAGAAACAACTTCAATTAAGTTGGTTTAAGAAAGTGGAATTGGTCCCTGCAGAGATTTTATATAAGCATAGTCTAATTGAAACAAAACAGAAAGTGTCACACCCCTAGAAGATGGTAAGAAATTCATATCATAAAAAAAAATTTGCTATATACACCCAAGATCAATATTCGATAACCTGTTTAACATGACTCAAAAATATACTTTTTGTCATCTTTTAGGAGGTAACAACAACTCAAACCACTCAATATAACAATTCAAAATTTCATCCTAATAATCATAATCCATTAGATCAAACCAAACATTCTATTCCAAAACCATAGTATTTACAAACACTAAAAACAATATCATACATGAGTCATCAAGTTTACATACTCAATATGTCAAACCCAAAGTATATATCATCACGTACAAGTCATGGATCTTCTCCAACTTATCTAACAAGCACCAAAAACAACTTTTATACATTAGTCACAAATGTGTACATATGCAAAACACAAAACACAACTCATTATATCCTTTGCAACCTTCCACATAAACTTGTAGCCCAATGCTAACCTGTAAAGAGGTTAGAAGGCAAGGATTGAGCAGAATGCTCAATAAGTAAATCAAATGCCAAAAACAAGATAGGTCATACCAAGTTATTCACAATGGGTCTCCACATGGTTCCATAAGTAATATCAAGTGGAAACAAACATAATAATGGTAAGCAATAGTGACATGGTAAGTAATAGTGGTATGGTAAACAATAGTGAAATAATGAGCATAATGTCATGGTAAGCATATCAAAAGTAGCAAACCCCAAGAGGCATATAGTTACATGGTAAGCATAAAGATCACAAAGAAGAATCAATCCAAAAATACATATCATGCACAGCATAGTCAGCCTAGTGGGAAATCACAAATAACATAATCTTCCACGTTTGGAAGCATATTCCACCCTCATCAGGGTGAAACCAAAACATATGCCAGCTGGAGCTATCATGGCTCCTCATATCAGAGATAGTGGGATTCAAGAGGTGGCTTCCATGGATTCAAGAGGTGGCCCCCATTATTTCTAATGTGGTACTTTATTCCATGTAACACTTTGCTCCACAACTATCAATCTCTTACCATTTCTGGGCGCATAGTCAAACATATGCCGGCTGGAGCTATCATGGCTCCTCATATCAGAGATAGTGGGATTCAAGAGGTGGCTCCTATGGATTCAAGAGGTGGCCCCTATTATTTCTAATGTGACACTTTGTTCCTCAACTATCAATCTCTTCCCATTTCTGGGCTCATAATGATATTCCCACTAGCATTCATACATAAATGGTGAAATGGGTTCATTGACATAGGTATCAAATCCTCAAAGAGGTGAATCATAATCATAACAAAGATACATGTGACAAATGGTTGTATAGAGACATATGTATCAATAGATTTCACATATACACATGTAAGGTCAAGAAACCCAAAATTTAACAAATTTGGAGCTTGCTTACCATGGACTTCCAATCCATCATATGAAATCATTTTTGTACAATCTTTATGTAAATACAAAGGATTTTGAATCTAGTTTTCAGGAAAATAAATTTTACTTCAAACGGAGTTCAAGACAAGAAGTTCTGATTTATGAAGTAACAATAGGTCAGAATCTTGACAAGAAAATTTCAGGATTTCTAGGGTTTGGTAGAAATTTGATTATAAATTCATTTATGATCCAATTCATACAAATAAAGTCTCTACATGAAGGATATGGAGAGAGCTTGATATCAAAATACTCACTTTGCATATTTACGGTCACATAATGAGAACCTAAATCAACAAATAGACAAAGGTCAAAACAGTGAAAATAGATTTACAGGGTCGGAATGAATTGACATAACGGGGATGATAACCTATTAGAAAGTATTCAAACTCTAACTCAAACGAAAGATAATTGAGTCTTCTTTCCAATGAGTCTGATTTCATACGATTTGGGTCAGGGAATCCAAAGTTATGCTAATTTGAGTGAAGAAAGGTTAGGTTTACTTCTCATAAGCATTCATGGTCTTTTAACCTAGCATTTATCATTCTTCCAAGAACCGAATTGAACCAAATCATGGACATAGAAGCAAATTGAAATCACAAGTATCATGAAAGATGATTTCTCATAAATTTGAAGCAATAGGCAAAATAGTACAAAGGAAGAAGAAGAACTTGCCTAATATGCCCAAAATCACTTTCTAGTGGATTTCTCCCTTTTTTTCTTCCTCTTCCCTTTCGTAAGATTTCTTCTCCCCCAAGGCTGGAACGAAGCAAAAGGGAGGCTTGACAAAAATTCTCAATACTTATCTCCTCAAGCATGAGGAGATGAGGTGTATGCAAGAAGACACTTCCAATAGCATGAGGTGGCAAAGTTATTTCCCTTTATGCTCTCTTAGTTGAGTTCAATTTCCCTTATACCCTTTTGCTATATTTTCTATTTTCTCCTACCATCATAAGTAGAATTTCTTCACCTCTTACTCTCCACTTAACTTCTTAAAGATCTTCCATTTTAATCAGCAATTAGAAAAGTACTACAACAAGAAGATCATATTACATACCATTTCCACAACAAGCACAAATGGCCATTTTTTTAAGGGTGTTATAGAAAGTCTACCAACATTATTCAGAAGTCACCCTGAACTGTACTTCAAATAAACAACAACAACTTAATTCCATCACGGAAGAATCAAATAAGAAGCTGATGCTTCAGGGGTATACTACCATTCATCTCGAATTATGCTTAATAACCCTCACAAGAATCATGTGAGGAAATTGAAAAAGAAGAAACCAGGTAATGCGGAGTGTAAGTGTTTTATATGTGGAGAGGAAGGACATTACGCAAACAGCTGTACAAATAGGCGCGTAAATAAAGAAATTCTATATACATGACTTTTTCTGTGTTATCCGTAAACTGATGGTTTGGACAATGTGTGATGGTATTGGATTCTCATCTTCTAATAATGTCTTCCCATAGAGATATATTGCAAACAAAAGGATATGAAAGTTTTATGAGTGGACACTAGTTGATGATCAAAGCCTTGTTTGCAAGGATTAGCAACCAAATTCATTGCAATTTTAAGTTGCAAATTATTGATGTCCTTGAACACCTTAGTACTCACAGGGTGTTAGCAATGAAAGGAAAGAAATTCTCATCTAAAGATATGGAAGAAGAAGACTAGAAAATCACTCTTCCTGAGCCCGAAACTCATATTCCAGCAAGGGTCTCCTTCTGGAAACATGAAAGTAGAAGAAAAATCAGTTCGGTATGCTAGCGTGAGCAATAACTTGCTAAATATGTGTTGTGTCCGCAAGTGCACGGATACTCGAAGTAATAAATAAGATATCGAACCACGGAGACCTCATTTGTCAAGTACCGAATAATCGATTTCTCACTAGCTAGGCAATCGAAAATGATGAAAGCAAACTATCAGAAATTACACGAAAAAGTTAGAGAGAGAAACTAGGACTAGGTTTCATCCACCTTAATTTCTATGACTAGATCCAAATAAGTATTCGTCAATTTATTTTTATTATGATAAAGATATAATTTACCTTATAAAGAAACCATCTCGCTTTCGCGCAGACAATTTACAAAGAACCAATCCTCACTTTCGTGCAGGATTTATTCAATGCTAAAGATAAGTAAATCATTAACAAAGAACTCAAAGATCACTTTCGTGCATCCAAATTCTAAGTCAATCATCTTAAGTAAAAACTAAATACTTTCATACTTTAGTTTTCACAGGTTCTACTTATGGTTCTCCAACGATCCGATACTTAATTTCTTACAGTATCATCAAGTTTATTTCAATAACTCAATCCTAGATCAAATTATCAATCATGGCAATAAAATTCTAAAATCTAGAAATAAGAACAAACCTAATTTCTTACGATGAGTTCATAAATCTCAATTTTAGGGTTCCAAGTTTTTGCAAGTCACTTTTCAGTCCATATCGCAAAAACTCTAAATCATGCTGATAATATGAAACTATGGAGAATTAAGGGCAATCATCACATAAGTAGAATTATCATAGTAAGATTATCTTGACGAAATAAAAATCATCTAGTCATTAAGAAATTAAGGGGATTACACCCCCATGGTCCAAAAAAGTGTTTAAGCTAGCATAATTGAAGAATTACAATAAACCATAGTTTTGAAGGATCAAAAATTGAAGAGAAAGTGAAATTCAACTAACAGCACGGCTGTAATGAAAATTATAGCCGTAATTTAGAGTATGAACAGTGGTGGTGATGCCTCTTTTGTTGATTTCTCCTCCGATTGATCTCCTTTTGCTCTGAAACTTCTGGGCTATGTTCTCCTCCTCTAGGCGCAGCTTCCCTTCAAATTTCACGACTGGAGATGCACTGTACACTTCGTGGCAGCAAAACCTAGGGCGACAGTGAAGGTCACGATTTCTCTCTCGAACGTGGATCAAAATTGGAGCTTTTCATGTGTTCTCCCTTTCTCGGTCTGACGAGTATTTCGCTTTTTACGGATTTCAAATTGATGGTCGAGATCGTCCACAATCATCCGCGCAAGAATCGGGCTTCAAAAAGTCCGGAAAAATCGGCCGCCTGGGTTAGAATTACGGCTGTGAAAATTTTTACGGCGGTGCCATAATAACTGCAGAGTTCTTCTGTGTAGAATTCGACTAGAATTATGGTACCCTAATATGCATTACGGTAGTGCCATATTTTCTGTAAATTTTTCTAGTTAGAAATCGCCTCAAAATATGGCCCGTAATATTGTTTACGGCGGTGCCGTAAAGTCTGTAAACCTTCTGTATGAAAATTGACCCAAAATATTGCAGTGCTCTGAAATTACGGTAGTGCCGTGGTTTGTTCTGTAGGTGCAGTGAAACCACGGTACTGTAATATTAATTACGGCCCTACCGTAATTTGGTATGAAGCTTTGAATTGCATAAAATTTGACATGTAATCTTCTCTTGATGATGGGGATTCATCTATGCATTTGAATTTTCTTGAAAACGCCTTAAAATAGTGTCTTTTACCTGAAAATGATAAAAAACCAGAAAAGGTGTAGATTCCATAATATTTGGTAAATAAGGCAGAACAATAAGCAAAAGAGTATGAATTTGACACAAAAAGACCTATCAAATGGTACAAAATATACTATAAATTTTCGTGTCATCAATATGATAGAAGGCAAAACCTACAATGTTCAAGCTATACTTGATACTGGAGCCTCGAAGTGTTGTATAACACCAACAACTTTACCCTCACACTGTTATGAGGAAACAGGAGAATACTGTAAATAGTGTGCAAGTGACCACGAAAAGATTAAAAAACAGGTTTTTGATCTTAAATAAAGAAAAATATACTATGTCATTTACTTATGCATTGCCGTTGAGTATTGGGGATCGAACTCAGCTAATTATTGGCATGAACTTCATTCATAGTTTCTGGGGAGGATTACGGATTGAGCAAGGAACTCTGACTTTCTACAAGAAAGTCGAAGTTATTCAAACCACTCCAATTAGTGCAAAAGTGGCACTAAACATTTTTCATGAAGAGGAAGAGCTAGATTATTGTACAATGACAGAAATCCAGGAACTGTGTTATTACAATTTGGGCCGTATGACTGACTATGAACAACAAATTCTGCCTATCTTCAAACATTTAGAGGAAGCCCAATATAATGGGCTTGACCCAAAATCACACTGGGACAAGGATGTGGTGAAATGTCAAATCGACATTATTAATCCTGACTTGAAGATTCAAGACAAACCCATCATTTCCATGGTAGAAATGAATGAAGAGTTCAAAAAACACATCAAGGAGTTATTAGAACTCAAGTTGATCCGCCCCTCACGCAGCAAACATCGCCCAACTGCATTCATTGTAAATAAGCATTCAGAGATTGTCAAAGGAAAGTCTATAATGGTCTGTAACTATAAATGGTTAAATGATAACACCCATAAAGACCAGTATGTGCTACCACATATTGACTTTCTCATTTCAAAGATTAAAGGAAAATAGAATTCAGGAGGAGTTTCATCATACGAAACCATCGGTAGAAAATCCGATTCATCATACCACCTAAACTCTAACAACTCTTGGTAAGTAGGATGTTGTTCTAGTGGAATGGCTTCCTCACCCCCGTGGATTGACGAAAGATTCTTCAGAATCTGAGGAATAGGCTATTAAGATGACAACTTCTGTGTCTTCTTCTCTAGGTTGATCCCTATTACTGTATTGGTGGAATGTTGCAGTCACAGCATCACTTCCATGTTTCCAGAAGGAGACCGAATATGAGTTTCGGGCTCAGGAAGAATGATTTTCCAGTCTTCTTCTTCCATATCTTTAGATGAGATTTTCTTTCCTTTCATTGCTAACACCCCGTGAGTACTAAGGTGTTCAAGGACATCAGTAATTTGCAACTTAAAATTGCAATGAGTTTGGTTGCTAATCCTTGCAACCAAGGCTTTGGTGATCATCAAGTTATGTCCACTCATAAAACTTTCATATCCTTTTGTTTGCAATAGGATTTTAATATGTTTGCTAAAGTCTTTTATGGTCATCAAGAAATCAAGAACAAAGTAGATTAATTCTTTGTTGGTTGCCATGTCAACCTCCCTTGTTCCTATTATTGCTTTTTCCAAATCAGAAAATCTGGTGTCTATCAAAGTGATGAGACACTTACATCCTATTTGCGAGCGATGTAACTCATGAATCCTGATTAAGCATAATCCGAGATGAATGGTAGTATACCCCTGAAGCATTAGCTTCTTATCTGATTCTTCCGTGATGAAATTAAGTTGTTGTTGTTTATTGAAAGTACAGTTCAAGATGACTTTTGAGTAATGTTGATAGACTTTCTGTTTTGTTTCAATCAGAGTATGCTTATATAAAATCTATGCAGGACCAATTCCGTTTTCTTAAACTGACTTAATTGTAGTTATTTCTCTGGATTAACCAGTTGTTCAAACTCCATAATGGATTTTTTTTTGAAGTTTCTGTAAAACAGATTTCAGAGGACTATATGCAAGAGGATTTTAATATGTGTGCTAAAGTCTTTTATGGTCATCAAGAAATCAGGAACAAAGTAGATTAATTCTTCAGGAAATTGAAAAAGTTATAAAATCTCTGCAGGAACCAATTTTATGGGAAATATTAAAATGAAAATAGGAGTCTTGCAAAAGTGAATTATTAATAGCATATTGAAACAAAAAGGAAGTCTACCAACAAAAAAAAAAAAATAAAAAAAATATATATATATATATGCTAAGGAGGGGGCAAAATCAGAAATTCTAATATGGGGGCTGAAATTGAAAATTTGAAGAATGTTTAATGAAAAGCTTCTCTTCCTCGGAATGAAGTCACCAGAATTTCTGAGGTCACCAGAATTGAAGCCAGAACAAGTCGCCGCAAAAAAGACGGCAAAGATCGGCCGGCGAGAAGGGCAGAGCGACTAGAAAAGCCATGACCAACTTAGGATTGATGTGGGACGTCATGGGTCCGGGGATCGCGGGTGCTGTCTTCGGCGCGGGATGGTGGTTCTGGGTCGACGCCGTCGTCTGCAGCGCAGTTAAAGTCTCCTTCATCCATTACCTTCCCGGTGAACCTATATACTTCCACTCCTAGTCAATGCCTTTTCTTGTTTCCTTATGAGTTCGAATTAACTCGATCGAGGGGGTTGATTCCAGGGATCTTTGCGTCGCTTGCAACCCTCATGTTCAATTGCGTCGACAGGAAGGATATCGTCTACGATTACTACTCGTCGTACGGGGAGAGTGAATGGAGGTATGTAATTCCTGATCCGATTTCTCCTGTGTCCAATTTCGTCCTTGAATTTAGTCAATTGAGGTTTTACGGGTTTTGGCTTGGTCGAAGTCTTAATTTTGATGACGATGAACTTACCTCTTTGCAACCTTAATGATCACGCTGTTGATTTCAAACTCTATTTAATTTGTATTTTTATTTTCATTTAATTCAGTCATATTCAATAAATTCTGCTTCGGTGAATCCAAGCGTTCTGAATTGTTTCGGTCATTTGTAATTGTAATCAGTACTTCTTAATGGCAGTGCCTCTTAGGTAACAATGGTTACAAACATCAACGTGTTATGAGTCTCCTGCTGAGTTTACTAAGGATTATGGTCTAGAAATTTAACATGGCATTGAAACTACTGCTCCCTCCTTGTCGTGTTCTTTTCATTAATTTGTGGGTACGGGATCTGTAATCCAAAGATCAAAGCTCTAAGTTTAACTACTTCAAAAGCTACAACTTTGTTCTACGAGAACCTACTCAAAGCACAAATGTAATATTGTCTAATGATTGCAAGATAGTTGAAATTTACATGACTTTGAAGCCTATTAACAAGTATGTATCCATAAAACATGCAGTAGAATTACTACAAATATATGCGCAAAATATTGGATTGGTACTAGTATACTGATTGTACCAGGACATGTACATTTGGACCACTTCATGGGTGTCAAGCATGATTTTAAATCAGCCCTACTCTTATGGTGATTCTATCCCATATGTCCTATAAACCCGCAAAAGAAAATCAAAGTAATTAGTTTTGTATTTTGGGTTTAAATTTGGATATTAAAGTAGATTTATGTTTATGAAATTTGATAACTTCATTTTACTTGTGATATCTTTGTAGGAGCCTCTCTAATAAAGCTAATAGGACACTAGAAGCCCCATTGTAAGCTTGATTTTGCATTAGTCATATCTCGAATTTGATCCCACATATCTTGGAAACATTCAAATTAAAATGGTTTAGTTTTATTGGATTTATAGATAAAACTTGAATGAGAGTGGACTTATATTTAATTATGATATCATACATTGCTATTGGGAGCTTCTTTACTAAAGTCACTTTGTAGGAGCCTATACTATATCCAAAATGAGTGGCAATTGCTGGAATAGAAAACCATTTGCATCTAATTTAAATCGATCTCGTGGATCTACAATGATCATATTTGGGAGTCTTTCCACAACATATGACATTGGTATATTGATGTCCACATGTTTAGTAAACTAACATTCTCTATCTATTATAGAATTGGTACTGTAATTAGGATAGACATGAGTACTTGGACTAGATAAATATATATATATATATATATCTCCACTCTCCCATTAGAGTCTAAGTGAGTCACTATGGTTAATAGTGACTCACTTAGATTCTAATGGGACAGTGGATCACATCTCCATGTAGTCCTTACAAGCATTTCTTCCTTCCTTTATAGAGTCGAACTTTTTCACTCATTTGATATGATATATCACATCTTCTCTCAGTGACATTCATCATGGTCTTTATTTTGTATTACATGTGTATACTTGGCTTCACAAGCCAAAAGTTCATGTTGGTACATTGATGGAACATGTATCAACATCACTATTGTCTCCATCTCATTTTATTCCATCGTTTATGCTTGCACTATTTTGTATCACTTGAAAATTGAATCACGTAGACATGTAAGGAGAAGAGGTCTTATTTTAGTTTTAGTGTTCATACTCATGAATTATTGATGAGGGGTTAGCTAGAGTTTTCTCCTTTCTTATGTCTTGTCTTATTGAAATTGTATTCATCATTGCTAGTCTTCCTTCTTGTTCCTTGCATTGGCATTGACCATCAGGATGGAGCTTTTTTTTGCTTGAATGGTTGTTCATATGTTTGTTGGGAACATGGTTTGAAAAACCGGTCAGAACATGTGTATCAGTTAAGTCTTGGACTAGTTTTCACAGTGAAACTAACACTGTGCTATAGTAAAACCGCCTGTACCGATATTGTGCTATAGTGAAACCGATGGTCTTGGACCGATATAAATCGGAAATTTCAGTTGGTTTGGTCTAAAAATTTCAAACCATGGTTGAACATTGATTTTTAAAAGATTGCCATTGCATTTGTGTCTAGCTTGGGTGGAGTATCATTTCTTGTTTTAAATTATTATTGTTGTCATCCTCTTGCGATCGATAAGGTTAACCTAACTCAACTACAACTCAACTACATTTTCCCTCTCAATTAGTTTTTTCAACAATATATTAAGGGCTAAGGTGTCATTGACTCATCCATAGTTAGATTTTGATCCTCAGTGTTGACAAGCAATCCATCATTAGGTCTCTATCATCATGGATAAATGTATTGCCAAATAAATTGACTATAAATTTGGACTTCTACTCATTTTCTTGTAGTATCTAGAATTTGACCTTACATATTGTAATGCACATATATCATCTTCTTAAGCTAGTGGAATAATAGTCTATTTTAAACCTTAGTACATATAATGTGAATATTGACCAATTACGTTGACATCCATTGGATGATATAGAGTGTAATAGGATATAAATAATAATCTTCCATAAGTTTAGGGCTCTTATCCCAAATTGCATCCAACACTTGGTTCAAATTTTAAAATGACATAAATAGACAATAGATATTTAATTGTACCTAACAAAATTGTTACTAGTCAAGGTTAAATACTTACTTAGATCCACTTTGTATCTTAAACTCTTTGTAATTAAATATTTGAATGACATACTTCCTTTTTAGTACCCACAGCCGTTGCCTATTGTTGCTACAAAAACTTTTGTATCGGGTTTTATACAAAGTATCACACTTTGTAATATGGCAAAGTAGTCTTGTGTATACCTAAGTTATATTAGTATTACTTTGTTGGAGTTAGGTATTAAGCTAAAAGAAAAAAATCATAACTAATAATCTTTTATGGAAGTAATAAAATAAATAAATAACTTCTAATATATGTAATTTATTACCAACAATATGAACTTCTTAGTCTATTTGGTTATCCCATTTTCATCGAATGATATCAATATAGGGACTTTACTTATATGGGTTGACAAAATGCATTTGTAATTTGTCATTGCCCCTCTTAAATCATATTATATAGTTTTCACATCATGAACTTGTTATTCTATGTCCACTTTGTGGAGTAGAAAATAAAGAGATTTGATTGAAAGATAGATATGCATACTATTATCTCAATAGCATAAATTTAGAATTATATGCACCAACACCACTTTTTACCTCCCTTGAGGAGGAATAGATAGAGCTGTCCCATTATTCACTCATGAATATCATCTTGATTGCAACCTTCTTAGTACGTAAATACTTTAATGAAATGAAATGTATTGCAAGCTTTGTAGGGTTAGGATGTAATATTTCTTTACTAATGAAGTTTTATATTTGAGTATGCACCAAGTGGTGGTTGTAGATGAACCTAGCAATGAATTGGACATGCTTCATTGTGTTTTTTACATTTTCCATTTCCCTAATGTTTTTCATTATCAGCAAAGAATATGTGTAATCAATGTTTAGAATCTTGGTTTATATAGATGTAATAATTCTATCTCAGAGTAATATGTAGTGACACTATACTACAATGGTACTCCTATGTTACAGTGGTACCAAACTAATCTCGGACTACTATGCAATAAATGTATAGTACAAGCTAGTTTTCAAAACCTTGAGTGTAATCATATTGGATCAACCTGTTGGCTCTCTTAAATTGCTGCCATTTTTTGCTACAAGCTGAATGATATACTTTTAGTTGATCTCCTCCATGATGGGCTTCATAAGTTGGCAAATGTAGGTTACATTAAGTGTGATACCAAAGTTCTTTAATTGAAATAAATTGGAAAGTTGATGATGCTTATTTGAATTTGCCCTTTGCAAGCATTACACATGAGAGTGATAGCAAAGTCCTTCAATTGGATGTGTATGACATTATTCCACCCATTGTTAAGCTAGTGCACAATAATCTCATGGGGTGTCTGTGGTTGAATCTTGGGGGTCAAATTCTTTGATTGAGGACACCAATGCACAATTGTAGGCGTGACTTGTGGCTTTTGTCTTTTTCTTGTTTAAATAACAAATAACATACATAAATTTGAATAAAAGTATGAAAATTTAAATATCCCTATGCTTTTATATTTGCTTGATTATAGACATTTTTTAGCTAAAGGGTTATTGAAGCTAGAAATGAACCGATGAAAGTATGCATCATCAGTTTATGTTCACTTGCTTGCAATGGAAATATTCTAGGGTTTTTATCAATGATGCTTTTTCTACCAATTCTTTAACCGAGCCCAAAAATGACTTAAATGTCACATTGACTACTATCAGGGACTGCATGGCTTTTGAAGGTGTACAGAGCACTTAAAACCTCCATCAATGTCCTCAATAGCCTCATCTCCATAACATTGGTATTGTTCGTAGGTGGGGTGTCCAATGCATATCAATCAAAGTATTCATGCTTCAGCTTTATGATTTTTGTTGATTCGAAATGAGTTTAATTGTTCATATGATGCAAGCTAGATCTCTTGCAAGGCCTTTGTGCATTTTGGGATATTGAGATATTTACCAAGAAGGTGTTGTTTGATCTAAGTGATGCCTCCCACTTAATGATATACTTTAACAATAGTAGTGATTATTTGACATTCCTGGAGTATCTTGGCATGCAGGATCAACATTCTTAGTTTTGGGAGACACAAAATGATGATTAGAAAGGAGAGAGTTTAGAATAAAAATTAAGAGTTTTAGAGTTTATAGAAAATTTGAAAGCATTTGATGATATATTTAAGAATTTAGATGGTTTATATCAAATGATTATGAATCTAAATCTATCCGTTTGAATGGATACAAACCCGGAACCAATGACTAGTTCTCATAATCGTTGGTGGTGGGATTGCATATGCTGGTTCGTACCAACACAGAACTCTTTGATTTAAACTGATAATATTCGCTAAAATTTTGAACACACTATTGATTGTTCCGGTACCAAATTAGACCCATTAAACTTGTTTACATAAGTTTTAAGTACTAGTCCACTGTTGGATAGATATATACTAGGTTTACTGGTATACCATTTGGAATTTGAATCCTTGTTTAAAGCTATGTATAACACGCCACCTTTGCACTCTTCTCATTCTAATGTTTGACTATGTTTTAGGCACAAGCTAAACAACTTGTACATGAGCTTTAAGTGGATATTCTAGACAATTCCTAGAATTTGGGTGACTAAGGTGCTAGATTTCTAAGAGATTGTTAATGATGCCACTATTGATTTTATCCATCTTTATTGGAATTATAAAAGGGAAAATATTAGGGTACCTGAACTTTCTTTAGGATATAAGCTCATGGATAATGATATCTGCCTTCTATCCCAATTGTGGAATGCTGTGAAACATACTTTTTATGCAATATTTGCTAGAAAATATAGCATACTGCGTGATCATGCCGCCCATTGCTTTGTTCCTTCTGTTGGAATTTTAGTAAGTTAAGGAAGATGATACTACTATGATTGAATGTTTTTGGAAGCTGAATATAACTTATTTTACTTTGCCAACAAGATATTAATGTTTTTTGGTGTGATGATTAGTTCAAATCAGGCAATGCAGGTAACTATGAAGTTTAGTTTATTTTAGTTTTGAAAACCTATTCGACAAACAACTTTCTCTGCTGGTGTTAATGAAGACTAAGATTTTTGGTCTTGTTACAATTCTAAAAGAATGGCTTCAATAAGGATACTTACTTTTCAAATCTTATTATATCATCTATATTATGACTTTGAAGTATGGATGGAATGACAAAATTCAAGTTGGTCAAGTGGGTAATGGAGGTAGCTTTGCATTTTCATATCACCATAAGCAATAGTTGATAACATTGAAGATGTGTGGAGGTTACCTTTGGGTGAAATTGGACAAAGTTGAGATAGAGGATGAGAAGAGAAAGGAGAGACAAATTAAGGAGAAAAATAACTAGAGAGATACCAAGAAATAATAATAATCCAGTAATTAAAGGCTACTCATCTAAACACATAAGCCTTTTAAATAGGCTTTTTGATATAATCCTAAAATAAATACTTACCATATATTAAAAAAAGTTGCAATTAATGTATGCCCTAGTTAACTACCCTACTAATAATTGACCTGATAATCCTTCTAACTCATCAATTACATAATCTTAAATTACACCATATTCTAATTTAATTAAATTCATAAGTTTCACCACAACATTCGCCACTGTTGGATAAAATTTGTCTATAGCAAGTTGACCCCAATGAGGATCTATTTAATGGAATTTGTATCCTATATCTTTTCTATTTTTGGGAAATATTCTTTTCTTTTGAAAACTTTAATTATTTTCAACCCTTTTCACTTTTTTTTTTGATTTCTTCTATTTTTCCTTTATATGGTCATGCAGTCACTGTTGACCATGTTTCCCTTCCCCTTGCTGCTTTTAGATTTCAATTGGCTGATCCACATTCGAGTTGTTAAGCTGTCTTCTGTGGCTTGCTTGGTTGTCAACAAAGCCCATTGACGATGATTGCCAAACTGTGGGCAGATGATGTCATAACTAATGTTCAATGTCTAGCGAGTAGGAGATACACATAATCATTACGAAAGAGTTGATCTCGATGCTTGACAACTAGTAGGGAAGCCCCACAAATAGGTGACTGAGATGGTGAAGGCAAAAGGATCTAGTGATGAGAATTGTGATGTGCTTGACAAAGGTTGGCTTGAGTTGGGGATGTAAAAGATGATAGGAGATTGTTAATGATAGGATAAGAAAAATGTGACCAACAATGAATCCTTTGTGCAATGGTAGTGATGATGTTTTGAAGCAACCTGTGGTTTTGATTGAAAAAGATGGTTACAAGAAGTGGAGATTTGATATTAGTGTTGGTGATGAAGGGTAGCACTTATGGTTTCTTCTGTGTTGACCTTCTCTCTTTCACTCTGTGAAGTAGTGAGACAAAGTGTAATGCATTGTTTTTGGAGGAAAGATTCACATATTATAGTGATAATCAGTGATAGTGTTGTCGATGACATGATATGGGTGAGGGAGAAGATGAGGTGTGTGGTGTCGGATTGGTTGCAGGTGTAAAAGGGGTCTATTATAGTGGTTCCTGGCCTTGGAATTAACAGGAGAAGAATGCCTGTGAGATGGAAGAGTTTAGTGATTGCTGAAATAGAAGGGGACATGACATGATATGGGTGAGGGAGAAGATGAGGTGTGTGGTGTCGGATTGGTTGCAGGTGTAAAAGGGGTCTATTATAGTGGTTCCTGGCCTTGGAATTAACAGGAGAAGAATGCCTGTGAGATGGAAGAGTTTAGTGATTGCTGAAATAGAAGGGGACATGACGAGGTAGGGATTCACTTCAACTCTAATATCAGATGTAGGACAAAATTGAAAAGGGGAATATAATAAGAGAAGAGAAGAGGAGAGAGTTAAAAGAGAAAGATAGCTAGAGAGCACTAAAAATAATAATCATTCACCAAATAAAAGTTACAGATTAGAAATGCTTAAGCCTCTTAAAAAGGCTTTTAGTCAAAAGCCTAAGCAAATATGAACCATACATTTTTTAAAAATAACAATCAATACATGGCTTACTTTTAGCTACTCCAACTCTTTCCCATTAACACATTCATTAAATAATAATAAATTATTCTATATTCTAATTCAATTAAAAATGATAACTTTGTACTGCATCATTGGGTTATACAAGTGTTGATCAAAGTTTACGAGCTAGTGAAAGAGGGAAATCTTGGTTTGAACTTTCTGGGCATGCTGGATTAAGCTGGTGTGACAGACAACTCATGGCATATTTTCGTTAAAAATGATATCGGTCAATACAAATCTAAGGTAGGTTCATGCAGATTACTGTATTAATCCATATGATTTGTATTTTATGTGGTGTAATATTCTACAACTAGAAATTGCTAGATAATATATTGGATGTATAGGCAATGGTCTGTTATAACAGAGACTGTATGCTATATACAAAACTGATGCACAATTTTCCTAGCTAAAGTTGGATATATTACGGTTAATGACTGATCCATCAGCCTTTCAATATTGACTGGATTTGTATGGACGATTTAAGAAAAAAATATCAGTAAGGCAATTAGATGATGGAGAGGCTTGATTTCCAACTAGACAGAAAATTTATTGCTAGTGAGAATGGTAAAGTAAAAGGGGTTTTGGAGGAGGCTTGGTGTTAAGATTTTGTTAGATTTAATAAGAGATCTCATGAGCATTCCCTCATCCTTTTTGTTTGCCGTGTACCCTAAATACAAACGTTAGAATAAACAATCATAAACAGTCTGCTATGTTTGGAAGATGCTGCTAAGTAATTGAGATGTCTGGAGTCTATTGGCGGCCTTTTTGATGTCATGTATTGCTTAAAGCTATGTACTTCTTACTTTGAAACCAAATCATCTAGTGGTTGCATACATACGTAATCCATTTAGTCAACTAGTTGCGTTATTTTAGATTGGATGTAGGTGTCACTTGACCATTTGTCTCATACTTTGTAGTCTATGGTTTGCTCGTATGCCATATGCATGTTTATTTTGTGGCTTTGCAAACTTTTTTGATCTTGATATTTTTTAAATCTTGCCGTCTGCAGATTGATTATGTAATAGTAAACAAACTAGATCTTGCACATGAATCTGAAGCTTTGTCTGAAGTCAAACTGCTATTTCATGCTATTGAGCCTCTCAAGGTTGTTTACTCAAGTCTGCCACTATAATAAGGCACATTTAGCTTAAATATCCATAACATGAACCATAATGTACTAGGACTGACCAATTTAGGCGTCTTCAGATGCTGGAGACAACTCTGAGCATCATTGACAGATTTCACTGAGAAAATCTTTATCACTGAAGTTGAAATGGTACAGCGCCAAACTTCATTGTGATGCTTAGCAAAATGCCTTGCACTAGAGTAGAACATCCTGAATTAGTGGCGCACATTGTGGACTTTCTGAATGAAATATCATTCTACTTTTGAGAAGTGGGAGGGGTTGCTGTTCGCATTAAATTTAGGTTGAGAGAAAAATATGAGGGAATAAAAGGAAAGAAAGGAAATTTTAAAAAAACCACAATATTTCTTTTTTTAGAAGTAGGATTTAAATATAAAGAAAAATTTTATTTTTCTTTTCCAACAACAGCTGTTGATTATCTCTAGAATCATCATGCCATGTATCCTAAGAGGAAATAGGAGAGTTTGGAATAAAAGAAAAACAGTAAAAATAAATTATAAACATGCATCTCGTTATTTATTTATTTTTTATTTTTTCCTGCAAAGATTTTTCAGACTTTTTTTTCCTTTTAATACCTCCTATTTTCTCTCCTAGGAAATGTCCAGTGACTATAATTTTTTGAGTTTCTTCAACTTATTATTATATTTAAAGGCAAGTAGGCCATCAGAATCCTATGTGACCAGTTGTTTGTCTAGCCATGATAAATCTCTAGCTGATGTTTAATAAACTGCAATTTTATTTTGCACCTTAAGATGGTTTTGATCATGGAATTTGCAGGTTGAAGCTTTGGCTTTTTGTGGCATATGTCGTGTCATTTGTTTCTTTATCGGCATCGGTGGGCCTGCTTATACAAGATTCAGTTGCGGGGACCTCGGTTTGGACCGGAGTTGCTGGTGTTGTGCAGTGCGTCTTTGTTTTGATCAGGTATTATTACTACATTTCAAACTACGGACAGTCTAAATTTCACACTAATTGCTGATTTCATCTACAGTGGTTTGATATATTGGACTTGCTACTCTGAAGATTGAATGGGAGTCAACTCATTAAGGTACAATTGGAAAATCATAGGTACTAACTACTGACAAATCACTTGCAAGAAAAAAGAAGTTCATTTTTTAGAGCATTCGTGTAGACGAAATTAAATGTGGTCTGCATATGTTGAGTGCATGCATAAAGGAAATTCATGGGTATTGGTCATTGCCTAAGAAAAACCTTTCTGTTGGCTATGCATAATGATTTGGTGGACAACTGATGCATAGATCTGATGGCTGAGAAAGCATGGAGACTGGAACGAATGTGCCGAACTTGCTGCATCAATCATCATTGTTTCAATCCGGCTTAGGCTTTGTTTCTCGAGATTGGAGTCATTTTATTTACTAATAATTATCCTCCTTTCCGTGAAGGTGCAGGTGCTCGTCACAGGGCTGATTAATAGCTGTAATTTAAACGGCTTCCACCGGCATTTCCAATTAAAATAATGTGCATTACTTGATGGCCCTTAATGGGTTGGGCTTCGCGGTAATTAAGAAGACCCACATTTGCCTTCTCGCGCACATCTCCGACGATCCAATCCTAGAATCGCCATCAGATGCGCCTCTGACGCGCTCTCCGTCCCGCTTCGCTATATTTATCAACCCTTCTCCTGTTTTACCCTCTCGTGCGTGCGCGCTTAACCAAAACCCGTCGGAATAAACACAAATAGAAAACCCCTTTCTCTCTCTTCCGGTTCGTGACGTACACGACAAAAGCAACGACAAGAGAAACGACGAAAAATACCAGTTCTCGAAACCCTAACCCTAGCTTCCCTTCCGGATCGAGCACCGATCATAGTTGCGCCAGTACGGTGGCCGTTCCGTTAGGGTTCAGGCTATGTCGCACTGCTGTCGTGGCGACCAGCAGAGATGATCCCCATCTTTTTACCCGGCGCAAGATGGTGGATACAGGCGCGGCAGACCCATCCGTCACCGTCGAGGATTCCAACGTCTCGGCTGCCCCGGCAAGGGAAGCTCCTCTTGGCGTGGATGTCCTGTCGCAGGCGCTGAAGGCGCTCTCGTACCTGTCCCCCTACGACGCCGACTCCTCGGCTCCTAGGGTTCCGCCGCTGCCCTCCGGTTTGTCGTCCTTCCTCATTCGGAGTTCGGAGGGCCACAAAAGGCACAAGAAGCTCCATGGAGAGTCTGCTGAGAAGCCCTCGGGACGCGCGAAGCCTGCGACTCTGTGGGATGAAACTGAGGATTACTTCCGACCGGTTACTTTAGTGGATATTGATATGCTGGTGTCGAAGCTCTGTTTGGATTCCAGCTTGTTGCGCTCGTGCCTCAGCATGCCACAGACTGGAAATGGCACGGTGGATGCAAATAGGGATAGTGACTTGGATGCAGCTGGAGTTGAACTGAGTTCCGTTTCATTGCCCAAGAAGGCAGAGTTGTCCTTGGAGTACCAAGACAAGGGGATGACGTCGGTTGATGTTGCTGAGAAAGTGCAACCTACAGAAATCGATGACAATGTGGCAACGCCCAATGATAATACATCACCAAATCGAGGAGACGACAACAGGTTATCTCTGCATTGGCTTTTGGAGTCTAAGGGACGGATTGTTCTTACGTCCGAGCGCCCAAATAAGAAACGGAAGCTCTTGGGTCGAGATGCTGGGTTGGATAGGTTGTTAGTACTTCCTAATTCACCTTCAGGAGCTCCTCTTTGTGACTTCTGTTGCTCTGCAGAGAGTTCATCCAAGGCAAATAAGTTGCTCTGTTGCCATTCTTGCAGAGTCTTTGTGCACCAGAAATGTTATGGAGTGCATCATCTTCCGGAGGGGCTTTGGCTGTGCACTTGGTGTAAGCATTTGGAGACAGCAGGGAAAATTTCAGAGAGGGATGGTCAGGTTCCTTCTGTTGGGCCATGCTTGCTTTGCCCTAAGGAAGGTGGAGCACTGAAGATGGTGAAATATGATTCTTCTCTTGACCTAAGTGATGCTACTACAAAGTATGTGCACTTGTTTTGCAGTATGTGGACACCACAAGTGTATGTTGAAGATGCTGGGACAATGAACCTTGTTTTGAGCACAAAAGGTATAGATGATACCCGCAGGAGACTGGTATGCAATGTGTGCAAGGTGAAGCACGGCGTGTGCATACGCTGTAGCCATGGTAAGCTCATCCTTCACAATTAATTTTCTTATTTATACATTTTGAAATGATAACAGGAGATTTATATTGGAGGTTGTGCAAACCAAGGACATAATAATTGGATACGGACAACACCATTTAAATGGGCATGCTCTTCCAGGAACAAGATTATTAGAAGATTAACCACTATGATTCTGTGTAAATGTCACATGACATTTCACTAATTTAGCACCATCGTTGCAAAACCATTTCTTAGAATTTTGCATGAAAATTGATCACAGGCTTGATAGAAGGGATATATCATTCAGTTAACATGCATAAAGAGAAAGCTGAAGAGCAAGGAAGGAGATTATATCATTCAGTTAACATGCATAGAGAGAAGGCCCAAGAGTAGGGTACAGTGTACCTCTATCTCTTTGGACGTGGTCCTTGAACGTCTCCTTCCAAATCTCCAGATGAGAAAGTTTCTTATAGTTTAATGTTAAATTGCAATGAACCCATGTGGTGCTTGGTCAAATTTTCAAATTGCCTAATTTGGTTTGCTCTATGGGGTATCAAATTTGATTTTGCCATAATCCTTCGCTTCTCTCCACACCCCCTCCCATCCTATTCTGTCTTTGTGCCCTAATAAATTCTTCTATTCATCATTCTCTTTCTCCCTTTTTTACCTTGTGGTAGTGGAATTCTACATGATGACCTATCCAGGAAGAAGAGGTGGATGATTAGTACAAGGAAGACGTTGAAGGGGGAGGAGATGGTCAAGGTTTCTTTTTGGGTGCCTAATTAGTCCAAACCATATGTGAAATGAAGAATAAGGAGAATGATTAGGAAGAACGTGAAAGCTTGTCCTTGGTGCCTAATTTCGTCAAAACTATTGATGTTTACAAAGAGCATAATTTGCAATTAGAGCAAATGACATTTGAGAAAAGTGTAGTGATATGTATTAAATCATATGTGGACATTATAGTTTACCAAGCTTTTAGGCAAAAAAGTTTAATCCCTTTGAAATTTGCAAATATTCAATTTGGTCTATACAACTTCTTTTGAATATGTTTGAATGCTTGAATGCGTTTGAATATGCTTGAATGCTTCTAAATTATGTTCTCTCACGAGAAGCTCAATATTTTGTAGGATTACAATTACTTGCCCCCGTGATATTAAAACTCATTTTGTACAGGCACTATGTACTGTTGGACAATACCAATTTGAGTAGTACTAGTTCAAATATGTGTTTGTATGCTAGATATATACTATTTTGACATTGGACGGACCTGGATGTCATGGCAAGCAAAGTAGCTTGTTGTGCTAATTAAATAGATGGTATATATAGTAATTTAGGTTTTTAGTCAAAATTTTGTTTATAAATCAATAAATTAATGCTGATATAGCACTCCAACTATTGCATGAAGCTCATGGATTCATATGCATTTGCAACGAACCTTCCTGGATTGCATTGGGAGCCTATTATATCCGCTATAATAAGGTTGCAATGGCCTTATACAATGAGGTTGTTCATCTTGTTTAACCATACATTTGGCACATTGATTAAGAGGGATACTTTGAATGGACAGATTATGTTTGATGGTTGAATTGTTCACTGTTATGGGAACGTGGTTTTCAATTATTTATTTTTGTGGTTATGGTAACTAGTACAATTGGAATGTTGCAGGAACATGCAGAACATCTTTTCACCCTATATGTGCACGAGAGTTAAATCATCGAATGGAGATATGGGGAAGGTTTGGATGTGATAATGTAATTCTTCAATGCCCCTTTGTCTTATGAATTCTGGCCTTTGCATCTTATGCTTCACCAATCTAATATTTTTCTTATCGGATACCTTATAGGTTGAGTTGAGAGCTTTTTGCCTAAAGCATTCCACATCTCAAGATCTGAGCAGTAATGAAGGCCCAAGTTATCATATGATGGTTTTTAATGACCAATCTTCAAAAAACCAACCTTTATCTGCTGTTCTACCTACTAAAAAGTTACCAAAATTTTTATTTACTCGAAAGAACAGAAATAGAACCATTGTGCAAAATGAAATCACAAACTCAGACTCAGAAAATATTGCCCAAATGGAGCCTAATATGGAGCAAAATACCTTGGCTCGTATGTTTAGTTCTGAATGTAATCAAGCAGGTGGGGATGCAGAGATGTTTGCTGGATTCTGCAGAGATATCACTAATAATACTGTTGATGTTACTGCAATTCTTAAAAAGGTACTACTTTGGAAACTTTAGATTGTGGTTTATTTTACAAGGATGCAAAAAAAAAATGCAACATATTAAAATTTACAAGTGTTTTCTTCATTTTTGTTGTAGTTAATTGATCATGGCAAAATAAATGCTGATGAAGTTGCGTCAGTGATGGGCATTTCATTGGATTCCTTTCAAGCTGCCCTTGTTGTATGTAGCAAGTGTACTTCATTTCCTTTTTGTTTGTGCCTTTTCTTTTTTAAGCATCTAAAATTTTGGCAGGGTGAAACTACATCCTTTTCACCTGGATTAAAAATGAAATTAATCAAATGGCTTCAAAATTATGTGCGCATGTCAAGTATTCAATCATCAAAAGATGGAAGTAGCTCATTGATACCGCCAGATTCTAAACTAATAAATGTTAACCGTTTCAAGTCTCCTGAAGAAAAAGATTCTGAAAATCATCAAGCTAGTGACGACTTCACAAGTGAATTATCAGATGCTGAACTTGTGAAGTCATTGCCACCGCATGGAGGAACGAGCGACACGAGGACATTAAACAATGAAGGGGCATTATATTCAGGTGGTGTAGAAAATGGCAATGAGAAGATAGTTGATGAAAATAACGAGACTCCAGTTATCCTTAATGAAGTTGGGAAAGGAGATATTAGTAGTGAGCAACATTCTCATCCGATAAAGGGTTTTCCAAATGAGCAAAAGTTTCAGAAGGTAATGACACTACTTCACAAGTCACAATTTTCTGTACTTCTCTTATGGAATGTCTAGATATCTATTTATGCTGTCAAGTTCTGTAAATTCTTCTATGCGATTGTTTACTGATTTTAAATTTCATACACCTTAAGTTTTGTTTTATAACTCATTTTGAGTTCTTCAATTTGCCTCCATGCCTTTTAATGTGGTTAACATCATTAAAGTTGATGCTAGCGGTGGTTCTAATTTGCCCAAGTTTATCAAGGAGTGGTAACATAGGGCCAGTGAAAAGAGAACCAGAGAGAGCACTAGCAAATTGAGAGATTTGGAGAAGGTTACTATGCATTCAAATTAGGTTCCATCTACAATATAATTAAACCCTATAAAGACTTTTGCAAAACATATCATTTATAAATTTAATTTACCACTAACACATCATCCACTAATTACTTGACTCTGTAAATACCCACTAACATAAGCTTATTAACTGCCACACTTTACAATTAATGATGAGTTCAAACTGTGCTTCCTTCGTTTCCTCTTCTCTCTTCTTTTCTGATTGGTGGTTTGACAAATGAAGTGAAGAGGGCAATGACTTGGTTTTATGCAGTCAGCCAGTGAAGATTGGTGGGAAGGTGTATGCAGTTCTTCATTTCCTTTTGTTTCTTTGTTGAAGATAGATCAGTTCAGAGGGAGTTGAAATACGATTGAGAGATTTAGGCTGTATTATTACTCAATTCAAACTAAGCTCTCCTTCATAATTTATTTAAACCCTAAAAAAGGCTTTAATAAAACATATCAACTATAGGTTTAACACTTTAACTACCACTAACATCTACTTGCTTGACTCAGTAAATATTGACAGACAAATTAGTGATAGTCATAATTAACAATTATGAAATATTCCCAAAATATACTAATTATGACATAAGGTGGGTTTGCTTGATTGGAGATATACAATAATTCTATTAACTTAGAACTAGAAAGGCCCTCTTCTGTTAATCAACACTCATTTAATTGCGATCCTAAAAGGATTATTTTAGCCACCATGATTTTAGGTACCGTACTATACTGAGCAATAGGCTTAATATACACTGTATATGCCAATCTGCAGTAGTGCGGTACACCATATGTCAGTACTCGTATGAGTTTGTGATACCATATGTCGGTACTAGTATATGTGTTGGTATTATCATTATATTATTGGTCCAATACATCAATCATCAACATAGATTGTGGCGGAAAGTCTTGTTAGCCCACTTGCTTTGTACCAAAATCTAGTTATTTGCTAATAAGAGATTAAGATATGTAATTGAATTGGTGATTATGACATGCTGGCAGGAATGATACATGCAAGGTACAAATAAACACAAAGCTTCTGAACTTCTTGTTGCATATCCTTGATGAGAAATGTCATTCATTGATCAATGGTGGTCATAGTTACAAAATCTTTTTTGATGCTAGTGCAAGGGAGAGCCATTGATAACTTTCTAGTTACTGCTGCAGATTTAATTTGAGCGAACAAGAAGGGTGGTGATGCTGAAGATAAAGATAGGAATGAAGAAGAGGAGAGAGAGAGGGAGGGGGGGGGGATAGAGAAGACATGAATCCTACTTTACTAAGAGAATTTGAAGACATCACTAAATACGAAGATGATAATCAATTTAAATGTAAAAGGTGCTTGTTACAATACTTTTAAGCTTTTATTTAAGTTTTAACGAGATATAATAACTACATATTGCTAAACTTAGTTTGCCTCCAACACTACAATTAATAGTAACCATAATAATAAATAATTATACTAAGAAATCATATACCATTAATATTAATTTACTAAGTAGTAGTTAATTAATTAATTGCATTAGGTGACTTGTTGGCTGGATGATGGGGCTTTGGTATGCTAAGGTTGCAACAAGGGGTTGACTTGTGAGTGTTATTTAAGAGAGAGAACACATAGTAGAGATGATACTATAGTTTGACTCTTCGTTATCTCTAGCTGCTACATTTCTCACCTCTTGCTTGAGGAAAGAGTAATATACTAGAAAAGAGAAAGGATTCATGAACATGTGACTAAGAAGGGGACTGTAGGTGTGGGGTATTAGGAGTAGCATTTTGAAGGCGACCTACATGTATTTAGTTAATATCATGGTCTTAAGTATTAGTTCATACGGATGGTATGCTCCATATGTACCAATCTCAGATTATATGATTGGTACTAGTACAATGTGTTGGTATAATTGACATCAGTCGGAGGACATGTATTAGTGGGCACAGAATGTACTAGTCTATCATTAGAATGGTACAATAGTATGGATGGGGATTAAAAATTTAGTTAATATTGTTAGCTGTTGTATGTGTTGTGTTTCTTCTTGCTTGAGGAAAATGGAACATGGAAGAAAGAGAAGGAACTTTTAAATAGACACATGATTGACTTAGGCCTTGTATACCAGGAAGGAAATAAGGGTGGAAAGGATGGAAAAGCTAAAAATCCGTTGTATACCAGCGAGGATGGAAATCAAAGGATGGATTAGAGGAGGGATTTAACCTTGCTTTTCCGCTGTTTTTAGATCCGCCCGAATCGGGCGGATCCACGTCTTGCTCCTTGTTGCTACGCTCATCCTCTGCTCGAAGCTCGTTTTTCTTCCCTGCTCGCCCACTGGCAGTCTCTCGCCGCTGCTTGAGCCGGCGTCTTCTTCCGCTCGCTAGCCGCGTTTCTTCCTTTCGCTCGCCATCGTCTTCCCCAAACGAGGCCGTCTTCCTCGTTTCTTCCTTGCCCGCTGGCAGCCTCTCGCTGCTGCTCGCCCGCATCCGCACGATGCTAGCCGCCGCTCGCCTGCATCCTCTCGACGCTCACTGCCTCGCTCGTCGTCTGCTCGCCTGGGTTTGCACGACGCTTGCCGCTCCTCTCCCGCGTCCGCACGACGCTCGCCGCTCACCATCGCTCGTCGTCTGCCGCCTCCACTCGCCAGCTCGCAGCCACCCGCCAGATGCACGTCCACTCGCAGCCTCCGCTCGCCGCCATTGCCGCTTCCACCGCCTTCGCTCTCCCCTCTTCCGTTCCCTTTTTGATCACGTGAATATCACGTGATCAATGTTTCCATCCTTTGATGTTTCTTTTCCCTTTCTTTTTCCCCTCCCTCCTATTTGCCGTCCGTGCCGGTAAACATAGCCTTAGAGTATGAAGATGTGGGGAATGAGGGTATGAATTTGAAGGTTACTTACTCGTAAGATTAGGGTTTGTACTATTTTTAGTTTTGATTTGATTTAGGGTACAAGCACTCATTGGTACCACAAATATTTTTAAAAATTTGGGAGTTCAACATGTTTTCTAGCTCAATCCAAAGTGAACTATCGAGTATGATCTTGGTCTAGTTTAAGTACTTGCTTAGGAAATACCTATTGTTTTGCCATTGGTAAACCACACTACTATAGTTATTTCCTTATGAGTTGTATTCTATTATTTAGAATTGTATATTTATTGAATTTCAAAGATATGATTTGCATCCAAGGACATTTGTTTTACTTATTGGAAACATGTTGGTTGTGTGCTAGCTTTAATTGGACATTTTTCATAGTTTGCATGCTCTATAAGTTCCTAAGTTTGGTGGTAAATATTAGCATATATCTATTGAAAAAATGTTTATATATTGTATTCCATAGTTTTATATATTGGTTCATACCTGTGAATTAGTCTTAGACTGGATCCATCCTAGTATACCAACTATACTGACATATGGTATGATCAATTGAGCCACATTATGAGCTTGAGGTCCATAAAAATAATTATGGTTAATTACATGGATACCCTCAAAATGTATCAAAATATCAAAAACATTCCTTGGCCGCAAAACAAAATGTCTTGCAATGCTTTGTTATTTTTGTTTTAGAGTCACCTGAATTCCTCAAATAAGGCATCTAATACCCAAAAATTTTAAACATCTAATTACGATGCATAAATCCATCAACTTAATTCATGTGATAAACTTTTATACAATCCAATTTACGATACAAATAAAACGAATAATACCAACTAGTTTGATGTTTTGCTGTGTATGTTAATAAATGCGAATTCATTTCTCTTTCTCTTTCTCTTGGCCATGCAATCTAGAGTTTTTTTTTTTTTGTTTCAAAATGTAGAGGGTGTAGACACAATTTCCTTAGCTCCATTTGATCCAAATAGCTATATATCATGCTGAATTCAGATTTCAAACTCTAATCACAAATGTAGGTACTGTATATTACTTTTTTTATATCAGAATTTCATTTCTTGTGATATTTGGACCATTTGTCACCCATTCATGATCAATTTATTGAGTTTAGATACAATTTGAAAATGTTAGCTGGATATTAACTGTGTCAGACATGCAAAAGGAATTGGTTGGTTATAATACGTTTTTGATCTGTTTTCAGCGATGCCTATGAGTCCTGTAAAGATACAAAGTACAAACACCTAAGTAAAGGTGCATGAGTTAGAAATTTTGGATGTCAACAATTAACTAAGCGTTTCAATTTTTTTTCTGTAGGTTATATTAGTTAAGGGAGGGATTTGTGTTAGCCATTTCAAGTTATATTCCTTATCTTTGGGAACTTTCTCCTGTCTAACCTTCTCATTTAATCCTCATATTTCGCTATGTTCATTTATGCTACTGGAATCAGCACTGCAAGAGGCTTTTTGATCAAGTTTGTCACGTTAGCCCTTACATTGAATGAAGATTTTGAATACTTGTCTATACCTACTGATCCATGAACAGACTGACTGGTATAAACAGGTATATACTAATAATGTATCATACTTGTCAGTATTGGTGTATATAAATATATAAATAGCAAAGTTTAAAATTTTAGTTTGAGATTGGACTAATTTCAAAGTAGTACTGTGTTGGTACAGTTTCATTGTAACAAACTGGTCTGACACAGTACACCGGGTCGATCCGGTTTTTCAAACCTTGATAAATAGTATACAATAATATAGTAATATCAGGGTGATACTACATTATCAATATCATGCCCCGTAGCTTAAACCGAATATACATATAAATATATAAATAGTGTACATAATATAGTAATACCGATCTAATACTACATTATCAATATCTGACCAGTAGCTTAAACCCTGCAGTGAATGTGGGGTTCTGTCTTCTTAGACAATATGTTCATGAGCTCTCATTTTGTGTAATTAATCTATCTGCAGCAGAAATGATGATGCTTCTGAAAGAAGTTATACAGATTTGTTGTCCAAGTTTTATTTGAAACTCATCATGTCTGAAGAACATGGAAGAAAATGTAGAGTTGCTGCATGTTAGTTGACTCTTATTTTAAGAATCTCCTCTAGATAGGATCAAAAAGTCACTGCATAGCATTTATCTATTTATCCAAGTTTCACAAAATGCAAATCTATGGCAATCATTACCTTTCACATAATTCGCTGTTACAGTTTGTGCCTTGGGAACATTGGTATGCTTGGTCCATGTACAAGTTGCGGACAATGGCAAAGTGGTTTTATTAACTTTGTGTAGGCTATTTGCTCTTAGTTGCATGCATCACACCATAAGAGATATTTGTATTGTCATGATACACTACATTACATTCTACATAATCTTATCATAGTTAAGGTGTTAAAAAGTGACCTTACCACCCGGAATGGACAGTATATAGTGGTCTTGAGACACAATGGTACCAGTATATCATGGTAGTATTACTTGAATTAATATATTACAATGTAGGCATCAATATCATGTACCAGTTCGAGGCTGAACTATAATCAAGATTTAAAACCATGTGATTAACTCCTAGTGCTTGCCCCTTGCACGAAAGGTACAAATATGCAAGCATAGGGTGCTGTTTCATTTTCTGGTGAGATGGATGAGTATCAAGGAATTAATGGATCAGGGTGGTTGTGGCTCCAAAGTAATTGGCTATCTCTTCATTTTCTATTTTAACTTTGTTTTCTTGGTCTGTCTGTGTTTGATATTGGTTTTTATCAACCAATATTAACTTACTTTCCTATTCGAGGAATGAGTTACTCATAACTTGATTCGTGATTTATTTTTTCTTTTTCTAATAGTTTAACACTATTTTCAGCATATTATAGAAGCCATGTTCAAAACTGGAGTATCTATTCTTCATTGTGATCCATGTGAAGGACAAACACGTATGTTGTACTACCCCTTCATGTATGCTTATGGATGTTTACTTTTTGTTCCTGTTTTGTATATGCTCATTCATATATCACATATGACTATGTTCTTTTGTATTGTTTTCTCTAAAAAAGGATATGAAATGTGGCTTTGGGATATTTTGTCCATTCACACAATGCATCTTCCTCCACGGAAATCTTTCAGTTATCTTAGAGATTAAAATAAACTGTGTTTATTTTCTTCTAGAGGGTCCAGCAAAAGACGCTAAGTTGTCCCATAGTCATGTCCAATCATACTTCCTCAATTTACCTGTTACATCTACAATGTAACTTCTAATCACATAGATAACGGTGGCGCCATTAGATTCTCAACTAGGTTAGCTTTGAAACTGCCATGGTCATGCGCGTTACAAACTTATTTCACTGTAAGCTACTGATATTTTCCATTTGATTGTCAAGATTCTCTTGTAATTCTGCCAATTTTTTTACCGAATTATTTCTACAGTAAGTTGCTAGGCCATACAAAATTAGTAAACTGTTGTTCTTGGTGCAGATTACTTTTGACCTTAGCTTTTGATGGTTGCTCGTACTTGGTTATTCACAAAATGCAAAAGGATTCAAGAGTTTGTTTTTGTTTCTTCTAGCATTTTCCACTGTAGCAAAAGTGATATGATAAAGCTTATGCCCGGAGCTCAGGAAAATACATGGGTAGCTAGTGTCATGTCCAAGTTTTACAGAACGTAAATTCATTGTGACGTACTATAATCCAGTGAGACACTCATAAAACTTACAGGTTACGAATAATACATCCTGCTTGCTTAACACATTATAAAATTTAATTGGTCAGGTTTATAGATAACAGTTGAAATATGACTTCCCTCACCATCAGTGTGGTCGTGATGTGATTTTAATTGTATATTGATGCAGAAACTCCGTTGAGCACCATTGGCTCGTCTGAAGAAGAAAAAAAGACAAATGATACTCAGGAAAAAGTCTCTTCTCTTGATTGTGATAGGAACCATGCTGATTATGGTAATTCGATCATTTCAAATGACTTGAAGAATGGCCTTAAAATTTTTGATGGTGGGAATCCAGTGTTATCTAGTAGATCTTATGACAAGTAAGTTTGTTACCGTTGTTGAAGAGTTCTGGATTCTGGTTCTCATAGTGCATAAGTTAAATTCATTTTCTTAATCACCATGGTGCTAGGTTGAAAAATAATTTTCAAATGTATTTGTTCTATTTTTTTCACTTATGCAGGAATGCTGGACTCGTTGCTGTTTCTAATATTCATCCATTGATCGAGAAGAAGTTGTTGCATATGCAGAAGAATGTGTGCCTCAAGGATAATTCAAGACTCTTTAATGGTTAGTCTTTTTAAGTAAATCTACTTGCAAGTTGTGCCTCGTTCACAAATCCATATTTTCTTTACATGATCGTCCATTTTCAGTTCCCTTGGAGAAACTTGTTTTACCTACACTTGCACCTACTCGTGCATGCCCCTCCTGCTCTCCGCAATGTTTATCCTGTTCCTGCGCTGAAAAGCATACATTGCACAGGACAAGTGTTGATCAGCTTTCAAAAGCTAAAAGCAGGGCTTTTTTGGAACTTTCCCCTGAAGATGAAGTTGAAGGAGAAATACTTTACCTACAAGCTAGGCTTCTTGATAAGAATGTTGTGATCAAGCATTGCTCTGGTAAAGCAGCTTTCTCAATGTCTCTATTAGTTTTCTATGTATTTCTAACAAATCCATATGCACTTGAAATGTGACCTGACTTTCAAGTGCAACGATAATTTTGCCTTTTTTTATACAATCATAATTGAGATTGATATGATCTTCTCTCTCTTTTTTAATTTAGTAATCTCAGTTGCGATTTATGATGGTTTTATTTATTTCCACATGTTCTCATTACATTGAATTTCTTATTATGCAGAAGATTTGTTATTGAAGATTGTCACCAATATTCCTTATGAGCTAAATGCATCAAATAAACACAAATGGGACCTAATTCTTGTCAATCAGTATCTTCGTGAAGTTAGAGAAGCAAAAAAACAGGGGAGGAAAGAGCGAAAACATAAAGAAGCTCAGGCTGTACTTGCAGCTGCAACTGCTGCAGCTGCAGCTTCATCGCGACATTCATTAAGGAAAGATTCATATGAAGAGACCATGGCAACACAAGAGGTGAAGATTTTCCTCTCTTACTGGTGCATATGATTTAATACAGATAATGTAACTTGGACTATGTTATTTTCCTTGACGATAGGGTCCAGCAAAGTCCAATCATGCACCTGCTAGAATTGGGTTGCAAACACCATCTGTACCTATGACACAAGAGGTTTTTAGGTCATCTGTTTCTAAACTATCATCAAATACTGATTCTCTGGCTTTCCAGATGCCAGATTTTTTAAAAGACAATGCGTTGTTTTGTGAAATTTGCATGCGGACAGAAACAATTTTGAATCGGATCTTTGTTTGTTCAAGCTGCAAGGTATTTATTCTTGTCCTTCTTATTTTACTTTTTGATTGCTACTAATACTCGTATGTTGCAGGTGTCTGTTCATTTGGACTGTTACCTTGGTGTAAAAAATCCAATTGGATCATGGAAATGTGAGCTATGTGAAGACCTTTTGTTGTCCTCTTCGACTTCTAAATGTCAATGTGGCTTGTGCGGTGGTGTAAATGGTGCCATGAGAAAGTCTAAAGATGGACAATGGGTTCATTCATTGTGTGCAGAGGTAAGTTTACAGTCCGTAGAGTTTTATTAAATACATATTACCTTTTTCGTGCTTGCTTGCTATCATCTCACATGAGAAATCATATCATTTTAGTGGTTGTTGAAGTCGAGTTTCAGAAGAGGACAAGAAAATCTGGTAGAAGCAATGGTAATCTGTCGTGTTATAACCGTTTCTTATCACTCTGTCATAAAGAAGTTGGGTATTTATTCAATTGTTTGTTCTGAACTGTTGCTGTAGTACGAGTCTTTCGACACTATTTATTCATTAATTGCAGGACACTGTTTTGATGGGAAAGGACATTTGTTGTGCATGCAATACCAATACAGGTGCATGCCTAAAGGTCAGTCCTGTTTTCTGGTTTAGAGCATATTAGATTTTCTTTGTCATGTTTTGACCATAAGTTTCCTAATACAGTGCAGCTATGCACAATGTCCATACACTTTTCATCCTTCATGTGCTAGAGCCGCTGGATTTTACATGAATTCCAAAGTCACTCGTGGCTGCTTAGATCACAAGGCATATTGCGGGAGGCATAGCATAGAGCAGCGGGAGGTAATATGATCCATTTTGTATTACTACTAATTAACTCCTCTTCATCTGATTCCCTAATGGTACAATTTGTTTAAAGAAAGTAAAAGCATATAACAGCTTTTAGTCATGCCATGGATATGAACAGTAAATGAAATGGAAGGACTCTGACTTGTTAGAAAAATACAAAGCCTACTAAATTTTTTTGATCCAAGTAAAAGCCTATCATCATTTCTGCTTGTTTTCTTTTATACACTAAATGTAATTTGTTGCATTAATGTAACTAGCAGGCTGACAACCAGCAATGTTCAATTGAAGATCTTAAACGCCTAACGCAAAGACGGGTGAGAATGCACTATCTAGAAACCATTACTAGTTGCGTGGTTGAGTTTTGCTATCTCTTCATGTTTTTGCTTCATATAGAAAGTGTTTCTATTTTTGTTTCATTTTTAGCTAAATTCTGTTTAATTAGTGTTGTTGAAATTAGAATTTTGAGAATGATCCCGAATAAAGAATGCAGAGTTTGCTTGGATGGTTCAACTTATTGTATTGCAAAGTGGTACGAATAATAGTGGTCTCAGTCAAATTAAACTAGAGCCTTCTCTTATTTAGAGGTTTTGGTCCGATACCGGCCGGTTCCTCTGATTGATACCGGTCCGGCGAGGCACCGGCACCGAAACCTCGGTCGGAGCAGTGGGCAGTAGCAAGCGGCTTGCGGTGGTGGAAGCATTAAACTACGAAAGATGCTACCGCCGCCGCTGGAACGACGGTTTAATGCTTCCGCCGCCGCTAGAACGAAGCTAACTGGAAGCTTCGTTCCGGTGCTCTTCCCGTCTTCTGCTGCCGCCACTCTTCCTGTCTTCTGTTGTCGCTGTTCTGGTACCATACCAGTTCGTCAGCGAGTCGCCGGACCAGCTCCTCAAACCTTGATTTGTATAATGCCATATTCAAGGTATATTAGCAAATGCTCACCTGTATGGACACAGTTTCCCATCCTTAACTCGATTTTGTGTTATTAATGGACCTCAACTTGGTGATACTTCGGCCAAGATCCTCATAATCAACTCTGTAAAGCTACATGGTTGGAGGATCCTTCAATTATATTATCAAGCTTACATGCTTTTTGTTTATACTTTGTTAGTTGTCTGATATTGATTTGCGGATATGATATAGAGATTTGTGTATAATTACGTTTCTGTTGTTTCACTTATTGAGATGCTTGCTACAGGTTGAATTAGAAAAATTGCGTCTTCTTTGTGAACGGATTATCAAAAGGGAGAAGTTAAAGGTAATGATCTTGTACTGGTTTTTTTTTGTCATCATGTACTTCACATTCTTTGTTTCTCATTTAAGAAGCATCTATTATCCAATTTATGTGTGTTTGACTTTTTTATATGCTTATGTCTATATCACATTAATGCTTTAGTTTATTGCTTAGCAAATCCATTAATAGCATAGTACCTCTTAACAATATGTACCAATCGGTATTGGTTGGTACCAACACACAATATCAATGGTATTAGATGGTTTTGAATATATATATTATATTATATGCATACATATATAACTGATACTAATCATGACTGAACCGTGGACGGCTTTTTAAACTATGCTTCTTAACAAGGAATTGGTTTGGTCACAACTTACACCAAACCAGCCCATAAGGTATTATGCCCTACATATGGGGCAAAAACTTAAACTGTCAAGACAACTCAAACTAAGTTGCCCACAAGGTTGCACTGAAAGGTTACAAAGAATAAACCCTAAATAGGATCTAAAAGCCTCTTAAAATATGATGAAAATCTTGTTCATACACAATAACGTTTCAACTTGAATCTAAAATACATTTTCTATCATCCGAAATGGATCAAAGCCTTCACTTATCATAAGGAGACTAAATCTTGCCACAAAAAAAACCATCAAACAACTGACGGACTATAGCAAACATCTAAAATATATTCTTGATAGATATAAAATATATGTTCTATAAAACTTTGTTATGCAAATAAAATGTGTATTATTCTAAACTTCTTTCAAAAAGTAAACATATCCAACTATGATCTTTGATAAACCAACGTTATATTCTTAAAGGTTGGTAATTTAATCTAGTTACCCTATTTAAACAAAAATTCTTTTCTCACATTCCTAGAATTGTTATTGGTGGGCTGGGATGTGATTATGTATGCGAATCTAGTGACCTTCCATTCACCACACACAAGTTCTCTTTTTGCTTTGAATTTTCTTCATTAATGTTCCTAGTATATATGTTTTGTTGACATATAATATAAAATATCTTATAATTTCTGTCTTATGTATATTTCTATTTGCTTTTAACTAAATATTATTACATAATTTCTTATTTTCCTACATAATATTTATGTTGTTTCATAATGTAGTTTAATTTCATATTTTTGAGTTTTACTATCTATTTATTTGCTTATAGCTTACCTGTTTTAGTTTTAACTCAACAAACTAAAAATATAGAATAACTCTAATCATTCCATAATGTCGTCTGAAATTTAAACATTAGAAATCTAGATATTTTGAGTTGATTAAGGATATAATCCTACTTGGCTTATTTAGTCAGCATTCTGTTGTTGGCTACATTGCATTAAAGAAAAGTTGCTTAATGTGGGGCTGGATTTGTTATTAAACCTAATGTAGAGGATAGAATCAGGGGTCATCAATTAATTCATAAGGAATTTCACTGGCCAACTTCCAAGCTATAATTTATAGACTTCTGTACTGTTAGCTTGCAAGGAATTTACTGCTTTGTTGAATCCAGTAATAAATAGATAGCTTAGATCGGTCATATCTTTGGTTCCCTTTCATTTTTGAGTATACATCAGCCTTCACTGAAGTTATTATCATATTAGGTGCTAGTTAATGTTCGTTATGAAGAATGAGATTATTCTGATGAGTAATTAACTACTATTTTTGACAGAAAGAGTTGGTTCTTTGTTCACATGATCTACTTGCCTCAAGAAGGGATTGTGTTGCATACTCCATGTTTATAAGAAGTTCGTTCTTCCCACCCAGGGATAGTTCAGAATCTGCTACAACATCTATTAACAGTAGGTCCTATAGTGGAACAGTTCAAAGATCAGATGAGATCACTGTGGACAGTACTGTTTCTGGTAAACGCGCTACTAAACCATCATTGAGCAGGGAATTTGATAGAAACACTGATGATAGCTCTACATCACAACTATCATGTAAAAGGAAATTAACCAATAGGGGATTTTTAGCTGGTAAGCAACTTCCAATTGAATCAACATCAATGGCTTTCCAGAAATCACCAGAAGATGGAGAAAAGAAAGCCAAGACAAGAAAGGTATAAATGACTGCCTTGATTTACTTCAACCATCGTTGGAGTCGTAAACCTCTGTGCCTTTTTTTATGTACCAGTCAGAGACTTTCCAGAAGGAGGTCATGATGACTTCAGACCAAGCATCAATGCAAAATCAAAGGCTTCCAAAAGGTTTCTTTTACGTTCCTGTTGGTTCTCTCTCCAAAGAAAAGCCACTTGTTCAGAATTTGGAGTCCTTTCAACCACGAGAGCCTGGTGGGTAGTTACAAAGACGTGCCTGTTGGTTCATCCTTATACAGCCGTGGCAAGCCTGGATGGTTCAATGCACTATTGCAAAGGGGGATTGAAGGTTGGTTGATGTACTGTGTTGCAAACACAGTGAAACGAGGGTTCGCCAATCTATTCATATTTCATATTCAGTCTGATGTAATTCATGTCAAGTTTGTATATCTCTTGAAGCAAGTTTTAAAAGGGCAAGAGTTTTAGATAGTATATGATCTGGCCTTTTTAACTGTTTGTTCATCTACGGCTATGGGCTATAGAAAGCACAGCAGCTTGGCTATCTGTACATGCAGGTATAGGGTTATAGGATCGGGATCACTTAGGTTTCAGGTTTTGTAGAATTATTTGTATATTCTTGGCATCAGTTCTTGGGCCTGATCTATTTGAGGGCCAGTCTTTTCTTGCCAAGAGTTCTTAATACGATTGTCATCCAGATGTTGCAGGAAATAAAAATTGGATGATTGGAAGCTATGTTAAGCTATTGCTCACTGTAGTAAATACAGTTTGTTTCTTCGACATGTTTTGCTGGAAGCAATCTTTTGTGAAGTCCAATGCGAACAGCGAGTTCATCTCTTTTAGATATTGTTGGTATTGCAATTAATTCCGTTGCACAAGTACCATCTGCGTCAGGAGTTCTATAGTTGCAGTCTGGAGGTCAAAGTTCCATTTGATGGGATCATGCTTTGGAATTTTTGTAGGGAGATGGAGAGGACAGATTATGATTCTATATTTCATGTCCACTTGCCAACACTAATTCTCTTGCCGCTTGTTAGCATTATGTGGCCTGCAAGGAATTTTATCTTTCTGTTTGTATCTGAGTTTTCCACAATTTATCAAATAACTGATCTGGTTAGATATGCAATTCATCTGTGTCCTTTTTCACTGGCTTGTTTTTCCAGGTCTCAATTTCCTGCTTCAGGTGTTCCTTTTAGGTTTGCTTTATTATGGCAAAGTCTGATCTTTCCAAAGAGATTTAAGCGAAATTTCCAAGCTAATGACCGCTAATTGAGGACGGTAAACACTACATTTACATCAGAGCTTCTCAAAATCTTAGAGAAGTATGGCTTATTCTTTAATTGTTCTTTTGATTATTTCCAGCTCTAAGTAATATGAAGAACTTTTAGCAAACAGATCCTTATTCTTAATGCATGTATAACTTTATTTGTACCCCCTGCATTTTAATGCAGAGAAATTTCGTAATGTTGCCAAAAAAACGAGAAACAAAAAAAATCACTTGGTACACCTTTGATTGAGCTTCTTATCGGAGTTGAGACTTCAGACAATGTAAGCCCTTATCATGATAATTAAGGGTTAACTGTGAATAAGGAAATGACACTAGAATTTTGATGATTAAGTAGAGTACTTATTATCATGCGTTGTTGACTTTATAGTTTAAATAAGACTGTTATTTTCCTTCTTTACAAAAAATTAACTTTGCTGTATGAATTACACCGAAAAGAACTTCTTAAATTTTAGTTGAGGATATGCTTAAATCATGAGTAATCTACCCAAAAGTCTCTTTTTAGATTTCAAAGACAAAAATTCTTTCTTTTGAACTCTCACAACATGTTACATGACTCCCACCCATGTTTTGAGACACTAGTTTGTTCTAGGTGATATAGGCCAAGCTTGACTTACTATAAAACATATTAGGTATATTAATTTTTTTAAAATATGATATCGTCACCCCTAGTGAGGGAACTATCAGAGAAAATGGCTTAAGCTGGGTACTTAGCTTAGAATTTTTAAGCTGGATACATTGTTGTACCATTTACGAATCTTAAAGCCACGTGGTGGAAGCATGAATCTCGATGCCCTCCACCACCGTTTCTCACCCATTACCTAGTTCAGCTTTACCTTAGTTACTGGTTAGGTTTTAATTCCTTTTGAAACTAAAATCTTGACCACGCGCCATTTGCTTTTGCACGCAAAGCTCGCTTCGTGCCCTAGCTAGCACAACTAGCGATTCTTGTCCTTGTCCTTCTCTATGGTGAAAGCTCCTCGTAGTGATTGTTGATATATCTTCTCCTCTTTTGGTGGCTGATTTTGATAGGTCTTTATGATGGTTTTCATTGGATTTTGTTGTGGGGATGAGGGCGTTCCACTCCCCTTTCTTGGATTAACGTGAGTAGCTTGCATCTCCTCTATTTTCGCGTGATGCTCTATTTTGGTGCAATTTTGGAGCTTAGATCCATTGTTCTGCTGTTTAGTTTCTAATATAATTTTGGTCCTTTGGCGATGATATGGAGATATTATTTTGTTGAGTTTTGTTGGGGTTGAGGGAGTTCCACGCCTCTATTTATGCTTTGACAAATTTGCTGTCCAGATCTCGTCATTCCCCTATTTCCCCCTTTTTTGGTGTTTGGTGACTTAAAAAGTCATAGTATATTTTGTATTGATTGATTAGTCTTTTTGAGTCATATTCATGCTCTTTTGCTTATTTTTATGCCTTATTTGTCAAATATTTCAGAGTCTACACCTTTTCTAGTTTTTGATCAGTTTCAAGCAAAAAGGCATCATTTTGATGGATTTTCAGACAAACTGAGTGCATAGATGAATTCTAATCATCAAGAGAAGATTGCATGACAAATTTCAAGACAAATCAAATTTTTAGAGAAATTACGGTAATGCCGTAATTATAATTACAGCCGTGGTTTTACTAGGATCTATAGAATATACCACGACACTACTATGATTAATTTCCTCTGCCATAATTTTTGAAGATTTTTGTTCAGAAGGAATTACGGCACTACCGTAAAATTTATTACGGCCGTAATCTCGTTGAGTTAGATTTGAAGCATAAAAGATAAATTACAGCACTGGCGTGGTTTTTATTAAAGCCCATAATTATTTTAAAATTTTCCACAGAAGAAATTATGGCACCACCGTAATTTTCTTCACGGGCCGTAATTCTAACCCAGGCGGCCGCGTTGCTCGAGTCTTCCGGAGTTACTGTTTATTGAAATTTTTGACAATGATTCCGGGAGGTTAAGACCACTATTTCAAAAACCGAAAGAAGGGGAGTGATCTATAAGAAGAGGCGAAGATCTCAGAATCGGAAGCCCCAATTTTAATCCATAATTCAGAGAAAAATCGATGAGTTCACTGCCGCGCTAGGGTTCATCACTGAGAAGTGTACAGACCGTCATCTGCGATGGAACTTGAGAGGAAGTTATGCCTGAGGGAGGAGAACACACAGAAAGTTTCAAAATAAAAGGAGTTCAATCGGAGGAGAAATCAAAAGAAATGTGGATACCAGTACCGTTCATAGCATACACAGAGGAGATTACGGGCTGTAATTCTTTTTACAGCCTTGTATTCAGTAACCTATTTCTTTCCCCTTTGAATTTTGATTTTTTTGAGATGTATTTTTATTGTAAATTCTCCATCATGCTAGCGTAAATACCTTTTGGGATAGGGGGTGTAATCCTCTTAATTTCTTAATGACTGGATAATTTTTATTTTCATCAGTTGTTCTATAATATGATAATTTTACTTAAGTGATTATTGTCTTTGACCTTTTCAAGTCTCAACTATCAACATGTTTTAGAGTTTTGTAATATGTACTGAAAAGTGATTTGCAAAACTTGGAACCCTAAAATTATGATTTAGGAACTTATGCTAAGAGATTAGGTTTGTTCTTAATTCTTGATTTTCGAAGTATAATTCTTGTTGATAATCTGATCTAGGAAATTTTATTGAATTAGACATGAAAATATGCATTGAAAGATGATATTGGATTGTTGGAAAACCTTAAGTAAAACCTGTGAAACTAAGATATGAGAATATTTAGTTTTGCCTGAGATTTTGACGTTGAGAGTTAAGCCGCGAGAGTGATATTAAATCTCTTTGTCAAGGTTTACTTTTTTTAAACACTGAATAATTAGTCATGAGAGTGAGGGTTGTTCTTTGTAAATTGTTGTCGCGAGAGCGAGAGAATTTCTTTAAAAGTAGATTTCATCTTTATCATATTGAGAATAAATTGATAAATACTTATTTCTGTCTAGTCATAGAAATTAAGATGGATAAAACCCTAGTCCTAACTTTCTCTCTCTGATAACCACACACTTTCCAATCGTTCGCTTATGTCGTATTTGATTTGCTTAGCTAATAAGAAAATAACTATTCGGTAATTAACACGTAGGTCCCTGTAGGTTAGATATCTTTTATTACTTTGAGTATCCGTGCACTTGCGGACACAACAAGTTTTTGGCGTCGTTGCCAGGGACCTTAGTTTTGTTAATATCGAAGTAATTGATAGTATTGCTAGACTAAGCTTTGTTCTTAGTTTTGTTTTCTATTTTCTGTTTTTGTTAGTTTTTGAATCTTCACAAGCTGTGATTTATTCATGTTTTCTGATATTTTCTGAAATTATGAGTTTATTTGATTTCTCTATTTGTTTATGCACAGGACCTTTAGGTGAGGACCATTAGTTCCTTTTGATCCTGAGATTAATAAAACTCTTAGATTGTGTAGGAAATTCAGATTTGAAGAGAAGGGAGAAGAATTAATCATGGCCGAAACAAGATCGCTTAAGGATTATGTAGCGCCGAATCCACAAGAGATACACTCTAGCATAGCTAGGCCAGCAATAGAGGCTAACAATTTTGAAATCAAATCGGCCTTTCTATCTATGATCTAGCAGAATCAATTTGGAGGATCACTACTTGAAGATCCTAATTAACATCTTGCTCTTTTTCTTGAATTTTGTGATACTATTAAGATTAATGGTGTATCCAATGATGCTTTGAAACTCAGATTATTTCCTTTTTTTCTTAGGGACTGAGCGCATGCCTGGCTATACTCTCAACCAACTGTAACATTCACCACACGGGATCAACTTTCAAATGCCTTCTTGTTGAAATACTTCCCACCAAGTAAAACGATCCGGTTGAGAAATCAGATCACTAGTTTTGCACAGAGGGATGGCGAGTCTTTGAGTGAGGCATGAGAGCGTTTCAATGAATTACAACGGAAGTGCCCTCACCATGGCTTGGAAAAATGGGTTTTAATTCATACTTTCTATAATGGTTTACTTTATAATACCCGTCTCACTATTGATACTGCTACAGAAGGAGCTCTCATGAACAAGACTATTGATGATGCTTTTACTTTGATTGAGGAGATGACCTTGAACTATAACCAGTGGACTACCGAAGGAGGAGTGGTATATCGTCCTCCACATGGTAAGAATGAGAATGATGGATGACACACCTTGGCTGAAAAGGTAGACTTTTTGTGTAATAGATTTGATTCTTTTCAAATGCAAACTGTTGTGGTTTCATTTGCAATTTGTGATATTTGTGGTAACCAAGGACACTATTCTGATGAGTGTATGGTCATTGCTCATCAGGATGTAGAACAAGTAAATGCTGTAGGGGGTTATAATCAAGGAAGAAATAATGACCCTTATTCTAATACATACAACCCTGGATGGAGGAATCATCCAAATTTATCTTGGAAGAATAACAACAATGCAGGAGGATAGGTTGAAAATAGAGGATACCAATAGAAGCAACAAAATCAAAATCAACCCCAGAACTCTAGTCTAGAGTCCATGCTTGAAAAATTCATGTCAAGTCAAAATCAGTTCATGACAAATCAAAATCAAAAAATTAAAAAACATAGCAGGGGATTTGGAGATTTTAGAGATGAGATTAAGCAACAAAGGGATACTATTAATCAGCTTGCTTCTCAGGTAGAATCTTTGACAGCACATAATAAAATTTTAGAAAACCAAATAGCACAACAAGCTAGTACCACTTATAGACCCCCAGAGAAATTGCCTGTTAAACTTGAACCAAACCCTAGGGAACATTGTAATGCTATAACTACTAGGAGTAGGAAACAGTTAGATGAACCAAGGGGTAGACCTAATGATGATGAGGAAGAGCCTGACATTGAACCTAGTAGTGAACCAGTCTTAGAAACACCACCTGTACATGTGTAGTCCCATACTAGTTCGCCACCCCATAAGAGTGATGAACCTAAAGGTGATGAGCCATATCAGCCTGATGTTCCTAGACCTAGTTCACCTGCTCCATATAGGCCACCTACACCCTTTCCCCAGAGACTCGTTCAAGCAAAGTTAGATAAGAAATTTGGGAAATTTCTTGATGTTTTGAAAAAGCTTTACATTAATATTCCATTTACTGATGCTTTGTCTCAAATGCCCACTTATGCTAAATTTTTGAAAGAAATTTTGTCTAACAAAAGAAAAATAGAGGACTATGACATTGTGGCATTAACTGAGGAGTGCAATGCTATCATTCAAAATAAATTGCCACTGAAATTAAGGGATCCGGGTAGTTTCTCTAAACCTTGTTTGATTGGGAGTATGACTTTTGACCGAGCTTTATGTGATCTTGGGGCTAGTGTAAGCCTAATGCCTTTATCTGTTTGTAGGAAACTGGACATAGGAGAGCCGAAGCTGACTTCTATATCTTTGCAGCTCGCTGATCATTTAGTTAAGTATCCTGTTGGGATTCTTGAGGATGTTCCAATCCAGGTTGGTTAGCAATTTATTCCAGCAGATTTTGTAGTTTTAAAGATGGAAGAAGATGCCAAGATTCCTACCATACTTAGTAGACCATTCTTAGCTACAGCTGGAGCTATTATTGATGTAAAGAATGGTAAACTCACTCTTAACATTGGTGATAATAAAATTGAGTCTGATTTGAATGAATCTATGAAGAAACCATCTTATACTGGATCTTGTTGTAGTATTCATGCTGTGGTTGACCATGTTTATGATCTTAATACTTTGTTTGAGGAGCCTTCTTATTATGATTGTGATTCTGAGCTTGATTCTGATTCTAAATCTAATTCTGATATTGAAATTCATGATTTACTAGACTGCACTGTTTGTGATGATCAAGAAAATTAGGAAGAGAAAGTCCCAAAAGTTGAACTAAAATCTTTACCTAATAATCTTTGCTATGAATTTCTTGAACCCAATTCTATTTACCCTGTTATTATTGATGCACAGCTTAATGAAAGGGAGATAGATTTACTTCTAAAGGAGTTGAGGATTCATAGGAAGGTAATTGAGTACTCTATTGATGACTTGAAGGGAATTAACCCCTCTTTATGATGCACATAATTTTTATGTAAGAGGAACACAAACCACATGTTGATTTTCAAAGAAGACTTAACCCCTCTACGAAAGAAGTTGTGAAGAAGGAGGTTCTGAAATTACTTGATGCAGGTATTATCTATCTTATCTCCGATAGTAAATGAGTAAGTCCTATGCATTGTGTTCCTAAGAAAGGGAGTGTAATTGTGATCCTAGGACAGTAACTAGTTGGCGCATGTGCATAGATTATAGGAAATTGAATGTAGCCACTAGGAAAGACCATTTCCTCTTACCTTTTATTGATCAGATGGTTGAGAGGCTTGCTAATCATTCTTACTTCTATTTCTTTAATGAGTATTCTGGATTTTTCCAAATTCCCATCCATCCCGATGACCAAGATAAGACCACTTTCACTTGTCCATATGGTACCTTTGCCTATAGGAGAATGCCTTTCGGTTTATGCAATGCACCTGCTACTTTTTAGAGGTGTATGATGACTATATTTTCAGATTTTATTGAGGTTTTTATGAATATTTTTTTGGATGACTTTTCTGTATATGGTTTTTTTTATGATTGTTTGGCTAACTTATCTCAAGTTTTGTAGAGGTATGAAGAAACTAATCTTGTGCTTAACTGAGAAAAATGTCATTTCATGGTTAGGTAGGGAATAGTTTTGGACACCTAATCTCAGAAAGAGGGATAGAGGTTGACAAAGCCAAAGTTGAGGTGATTGAGAAGTTGGAGCCGCCCACTACAGTCAAGGAGATCAGGAGTTTTTTAAGACATGCAGGATTCTACCAACGCTTCATTAAGGATTTCTCTAAACTTACTAGACCACTTACTAATTTAATTTGTAAAGATGTTAAATTTTCTTTTGATGAAAGATGTTTGTCTACTTTTCTGGAATTGAAGAAGGCTCTGATTTCAGCGCCCATCATTCAGCCACCAGACTAGAGTTTGCCTTTCGAGCTTATGTGTGACGCTAGTCATTACACAATAGGAGCAGTCCTTGGACAGAGAAAGGAGAAGGAGCCCTATGTTGTCTATTATGCTAGTAGGACCATGGATGAGACAAAGAAATTACACAACCACTGAGAAAGAACTTTTGGCCATTGTTTTTTGCTTTTGATAAATTCAGATTATACTTGATTAATTCTCAGGTTGTGGTGTATATAGATCATGCAACAGTGAAATACTTAATGTAGAAAAAAGATAGTAAACCACGTCTTCTTAGATGGATATTGCTTTTGCAAGAGTTTGATTTGGAGATCAAGGATAAGAAGAGATCATAAAATTTTGTTGCAGATCATCTTTCAAGGATATTAGTAGATACTGATAAGGGTGATACAATCAATGATTCCTTTCCTGAAGAACAACTCTTAGCTATTGAACAGATCAAGGCTCCATGGTATGCCGATATAATGAATTACTTAGTTGCTAATGTTTTTCCTCTTGATTTGAGTTATCAAAGAAAGAAGAGATTCTTAGCTGAGGTAAAGAACTATTTTTGGGATGAGCCTTATGTATTTAAAAGATGTGCAGATGAGATATTTAGGAGATGTGTACCTGAGGAAGAAATCATGGATATATTACTTCAATGTCATGGATCATCTTATGGAGGATGCTAGTACTCAGAAGACTGCTTTCAAGGCTTTACAATCTGGAATTTATTGGCCCTCAATTTTTAAGGATGCTAGAAATTTCATATTGTCTTGTGATATATGCCAAAAGACAGGAAATATTAACAGAAAAAATGAGATGCCACTGTCTACTATTCTTGAGGTTGAGATATTTGATATTTGGGGGATTGATTTTATGGGACCGTTTCCATCATCTGGAGGTAACAAATACATACTTGTTGCTTCTCCTACTAACGATTCTAGGGTTGTTGTGAAATTGTTCAAGAAGATCATCTTTCCATGGTTTGGAATACCACGAGTTGTAATTAGTGATGGATGCTCACACTTTATAGAATATAAATTTTCAGCCTTGCTTAGAAAGTATGGGGTAAATCACAGAGTTGCAACACCTTATCATCCCCAAACAAGTGGTCAAGTTGAGATATCAAATAGAGAGATCAAGGGGATTTTGGAGAAAACTGTGTCACGAACAAGAAAGGACTCGGCTTCTAAGCTTGACGATGCACTTTGGGCATACCGGACTGCTTTCAAAACACCGATAGGAATGTCTCCTTTTTAGTTGGTTTATGGTAAATCGTGTCATCTACCTATAGAGCTCGAGCACAAGGCATTCTGGGCAATCAAAGCATTGAATTTTGATTTGAAGAACACGGGGGAAAAATGAAGGTTGCAACTGAATGAGCTAGATGAAATTAGATTCTCCGCTTATGAAAACGCAAGGATTTATAAAGAGAGGACTAAAAGATGGCATGATCAGCATATTCTCAGGAAGGAATTCCAACCAGGTGACTTTATTCTTTTATTCAATTCTAGATTAAAAGTTTTTCCTAGTAAACTTAAGTCTCGATGGTCCGGACCTTTTCAGGTTCGGAAAGCTTATCCCTACGAAGCTGTGGACATATGGAGTGACAAAACGAGGGAATTCAAGGTTAATGGTCAGAGGTTGAAGCATTATTTCCAAGAGGAACAGAATGAAGAAAGAACAAAATTTCAACTCAACGAACCTTGATTAGATCTAAGTGCAGGGCGGTCAAGCTAATGATCTAAAAATTAGGCCTTCTTGGGAGGCAACCCAAGCACTCTTACTTAGTTTGGTTTCTTTTACTTTAGTTTATTTTTAAGTACTAATTTTTCTTTTCTTTTTATAGGAAAATTCAAAATTTTTCATAAATTACGGTAGGACCGTAATTATTTTTATGAGCTATAATTTTAGATTGATTTTAACTAGAACTTTTTATGGCACTACCGTAAAGATTTGCATTGACCGTAATTTTGGGTTATTTCTTTCCAGAAGAATTTGCGCGTTTATGGCACTACTGTAATAATTTTCATCGACCATAATTTTAACTTGTTTCTTTTTAGAAAGTTTTACGAGTTTTACAGCAATACCGTAACTTATATTACATGCCATAATTATGAGTTAGTTTTCTCTAGAGGATTTTACAGGTGGGGGTGTGGAATTTTTCACACCTATTGTTTTATTTACGCAAAAAAAAACTCTCTTTTATAGTAGTACCATAATTTTTATCACGACCTGTGTTTTCAAGCGTTTCTCTTCCAGAAACAATTATGATAGTACCGTAATTAAATTCACGAGTATAATTTTAATTGGAGATTTTTCTGAAAATTTTACAGGGGTGCCATTATTTTCTTCGCAGGTTGTAATTGAAGAGTCCCCTTCAAGGGGGAGCGCAAGCAGATGAAACCCTAATTTAGGGGGCGCATGCATGTTTTGCTAGGGTTTCAACAACACAATCGCTTATATGCTCATATGATCAACTTTGATAGATTGAATAGATCAAGAAGGAGATCATACCAATGCCATCGAATGGATGGTGCCTTGGAAGCAAAGACGCAAGTGCTCCTTCTCCAAAGGTGACGCACACAACAAATGAAGATGGCTTGCTCCTTTGAATCCTTTGTGCTAGCAAAGTGCTTCAAAGGGTCCTTGTCGCGTGAGGATGATGAGAGATCAAGCTTGGCCGAGACTTCCTTCTCTTCTTTTTGTCAAGCGCTCTCCACCGAAAGATGGAGAAACCTACACAAGAGAGAGTTCAGCGAGAGAGTAACCTCCCACACTAATGTGGAGGCATTACATACAATCCATTTGGAAACCGAATTCCCAAAATGGAAAGTAGTCAAGGCTCAAGCGTTCACCCTTAAGTGAACCAAGCGCTTAACTCATCTCCCATGAACCATGCGCTCATTCATGAGCCGGTTCAATGTCGGTTTGGTCCAAGACCAATTAACCCAAGCCATATGGTCTAGATCACAATAAACCCTAAAGGTTCAAGATCTAACCGTTGATCTCTTGATGTTCTTGATCTCACCGATCTAGCATCAAATCTCTCGATCGAAGCTTACCGATCTCAAGTCAAAGGACATGTGCCACTTGTTGCAAACAAGGATTATTCACATTGTGACAAACAATTGAATATCCTAGTAGGGTCTGTCCAGTACATCCAATGTACCCATGAGTCTACATCTTATTCCATGCTCGAAGCATCCTATAAGATTAGAACACATATTAGTCTCAATCATATCAAGGCTGTCTCATGTTCACCAAGATATTCCGACTAAGGACATATAGCATGTCAGCCTAGCTGAACAGCTTTGAGACATTATTCAGAAGTACACTTATTGCAGCAGATAATGTAACAAACTGAATAACAACCATGCCTTTATAAACATAAGAGTTTATTACATGATACTGATACAATCCCAAGGCCTCAAACATTAGCCTTAAGGGCATACCCCAACAATCTCCCACTTGCACTTAATCTAATGGTTGAGAAATCTCAAACCCATATTATTACAGTGCTTCACATGCTTCTGCTGCGCCAGAGGCTTGGTAAGCGGGTCAGCCAGATTGTCATCTGTATGAACCTTGCAGATTTTGATCTCACCACGATCAATGATCTCCCGGATCAAGTGAAACCGTCTCTGTATGTGCTTGGACTTCTGGTGCGACCGTGGTTCCTTTGCTTGTGCTATAGCTCCAGTGTTATCACAGAAGATAACCAAAGGATCTGCACTCGAAGGAACGACACCAAGTTCCTGAATGAACTTACGAATCCACACTGCCTCCTTGGATGCTTCCGAGGCTGCAACATACTCGGCTTCTGTTGTGGAATCAGCAACAGTAGACTGTTTGAATCTCTTCCACACCACTGCTCCACCATTCAAGCTAAAAACATAGCCTGATTGCGATCGGAAATCATCCTGGTCCGACTGGAACGAAGCGTCAGTATATCCTTCTATACTGAGTTCTTCCTGACCACCATATATCAAGAACATATCTTTGGTCCTCCGCAGATATTTTAAAATGTTCTTGACCGCAATCCAGTGCGCCAAACCTGGATTACTTTGGAATCGACTGGTCACACTTAACCCGTAAGCGACGTCTGGGCGAGTACACAACATCGCATACATAATGGACCCAATAGCCGAAGCATAAGGCGTATTGTCCATTTCATCTTTCTCAGTCTGTGTTTGTGGACACTGACTCTTTGAAAGATTCAGACCATGTCTGACTGGAAGATATCCTCTTTTAGAATTCTCCAAATGAAATCTTTCCAGGACTTTATCGATGTAAGTACTCTGGCACAGCCCGAGAAGCCTCTTAGATCTATCCCTGTAGATCTTCACACCTAACACATAGGCTGCTTCTCCTAGATCTTTCATCTGGAAACATTTGCCTAACCATGCTTTAACAGCATGCAGTTCAGGAATATCGTTTCCAATGATTAAGATATCATCGACGTAGAGGACTAGGAAAGTAATCACGCTCCCACTAAACCTCTTATATACACACGGGTCATCTTCATTCTTGATGAAACCAAACTCAGAGATTGATTTATCAAAACGAATATTCCAGCTTCTAGATGCTTGTTTAAGTCCATAAATGGACTTCTTTAACTTGCATATTTTATGACGATCTGATGGATTAGTGAAACCTTCAGGTTGTGTCATATACACATCCTCATCCAGATTTCCATTAAGGAAAGCGGTCTTCACATCCATTTGCCAGATCTCATAATCATAATATGCAGCTATCGCGAAAAGAATCCGAATAGACTTAAACATGGCTACAGGAGAGAAAGTTTCATCATAATCTATCCCATAGATTTGTTTGAAACCTTTCGCAACTAGCCTGCCTTTATAGGTAACCACGTTACCATCCATGTCAATCTTCTTCTTGAAGATCCATTTACAGCCTATAGGGATAACTCCCAGAGGCGGATCAACCAAATCCCAGACTTGGTTATCTGACATGGAGTCCATCTCGGCTCGCATAGCTTCAAGCCATCTAGCTGACTCCGGTCCACTGACCGCATCCGCATAAGTGAGGGGTTCATCATTATCAATGATGTAGACTCCGTCATAGCGCTCAGGCTGATGACGGATCCTTCCCGATCTTCGCGGTTCCCGTGATATCTGAGCCTCAGGTTGTTCAATAACCTGCTCAACTGGCTCAGGCTCATCCAACTGTGCTTGACTACTTTGCCCTTTCTCTGGATTCTCATCCAGCTTTATTTCTCTCCCACTGGCCTCTTGCAGAAGAAACTTCTTCTCAAGAAATATGGCCGTCCGAGCAACAAACACCTTGTTCTCTTTGGGATCGAAGAAATAATAACCCTTAGTTTCCTTAGGGTATCCGACAAAGATACATTTCTCAGATCTGCTCTCTAGTTTCCCAGAGGCGAGCTTTTTGACATAAGCCTCGCAACCCCAGATCCTGATAAATGTCAAGCTAGGCTGTTTCCCATACCATAACTCATATGGAGTCTTTGAAACGGCCTTGGATGGCACTCGGTTTAGTACCTTTGCAGCTGTTTCCAGTGCAAAACCCCAAAAGGAGTAAGGTAGAGTAGCCTGACTCATCATAGAACGAACCATATCCAGTAAGGTTCTGTTCCTCCTTTCGGACACACCATTCCATTGCGGTGTTCCTGGCGGAGTGAGCTGTGAGATAATCCCACACTCTTTTAGATAGTCAGTAAACGCATGACTCAAGTATTCTCCACCTCGATCAGAACGAAGTGCCTTGATATTTCGGCCTAGCTGATTCTGTACTTCATTTTTGAACTCTTTGAACTTGTCAAAAGATTCACTCTTATGTCTCATCAGATAGACATACCCATATCTACTGAAATCATCAGTAAAGGTAATGAAGTACGAATAGCCACCTCTGGCATGTTTACTAAATGGCCCACACACATCACTGTGTATAAGGTCAAGTAAACCTGAAGCCCTTTGACCTTTATGAGGAAAAGGTGACTTCGTCATTTTACCCATTAAACAAGCTTTGCATGTATCAATCTCCTCATAGGAGAATGATCCCAGCAGTCCATGATCATGCAACCGCTTAATGCGCTTCTTGTTAATATGGCCTAAACGACTATGCCATAGCAAGGTGCTGTCATCAGCATACTTGGCTTTCTTATTATCAATGTTTTGTATAGAATATTCTATGTCCAACATGAATAACCCATTGTTAATTGAACCAGTAGCATAAACAATATTATCAAGAGTAAGATAACACTTTGAAATCTTGCATTCAAAGGAAAACCCTTTCCTGACAAGAGCAGGAATAGAGATAATATTTTTGGTAATACTGGGTACAAAATAACAATTGTTTAATTCTAATACATTGCCAGATGGTAATGAGATGTAATAATCCCCTACAGCAACAGCAGCAACCCGTGCCCCGTTTCCAACTCGTAGGTCCACCTCATGCTGTCCCACCTGTCTTCTTCTCTTGAGTTCCTGTACATTTGAACAAATGTGAACTCCACATGCAGTGTCCAACACCCATGAAATAGAAGAAGATGAAACCATGACTTCCGTCACGTATATACCTGAGCCAGAAGCGATGCTTCCCCTCTTATCTCCTTGGAGCGCTTTACAGTCCTTTTTCCAGTGACCCAGCTGGCCACAGTGGAAACACCTGTTGTCCTTTAACCGCTTAACCTTCTGTTTCAGAGCCTTACTGTAGTTCTTGACAGGGGCTTTGCCCTTCTTCCCCTTCTTCTTGTTCCTAGAAGGAACCATTAAGACATAGGTTGAAGGCTTTCCCTTCAGAGTCTCCTCAGTAGTCAAGAGCATATTCAGCAGCTCTGCCGGAGTACAATCGATTTTGTTCATATTAAAGTTAATAATGAACGCATCGAAAGAGGGCGGGAGAGACTGCAGAATAATGTCTACAGCAAGCTCCTGGTTGATGGTATGCCCCAGTTTCTCCAGAGCCTCCTTGTGCCCAATCATCTTGAGCACGTGAGCTCCCACTGGGCTCCCTTCAGCCAGTTTGCTCTGAAAGAAAAGCTTGGTCAGATTATAGCGTTCAGTCCTCGCCTGTGCAGCATACAGCATCTTGAGGTTCGCTATAATCTCTATAGCCGACATATCCTCATGCTGACGCTGCAGCGGTGGCGTCATAGACGCTAGCATCAGGCAAGCAACATCAATGCTATCATTGACATGCTTTTCATAGGCATCGCGAACCGCCCTTGCGGCGTTCGCAGCGGGTTGAGGCGGCACAGCCGTCTCGAGGACATACAGTTTCCTCTCTGCCTTAAGAACGATATTAAGGTGTCCGAACCAGTCTGAGAAGTTTGGCCCAGCAAACTTCTCCCTTTCCAGTAGGGATCGCACATTGAAGCTCATGGTGTTCGTTGCTGCAGGAATCTACAACAATGCAAGAACAGCAAGGTCAGTATCAATGTTAAGAATCAATCAGGACTTAAGAATGATTCTTTTTCTCACTATTTTATCTGGCTGAAAAATCCAGCAAAACAGCCCGAAAGAGTAGAACTCTTTTAGTGAGATGGGATCCAGATTTCATACTTGGTCTCCGCGTCCCGCTCAGGCGAGATAAGATGCACAGAGAGTACAAGCACTAATTTCTGGTAGGCAGTCCCTGCCAATCGCCAACCCGTGCGATTCCCCTTCATCTGGGCAATCCAGCAGACTGTGCCAACTGAGTTGGTACAACACAGTCTCTGATCCCACAGATGGCTGCCTCCATGTGCTACCATATGCGCCACATATGTAGCCTACATGGTCAAGCTAACCCGACTTACTCCCTGGACCACCACGTGCTATGCTGAGCAACGAGAAGCGATAAATCCCTTCTCTGTAACACGCAGGTGTAATCCCGCACCGTCTGAAGATAGATGGACGTGCCCACTGAGTGGGTACAACACGGCTCCAACGATAGTCAGAACAGTGAGGTTTCGCGTCAGAAGGCTATCGAGCTTGATATTTTAGCGTTGGATTTTAACGGTCTTTTATCTTCTTACCTATCATGCAAACCCTATGGTGATAGCAGAAGATAACTAAACATGCAATTCTAATTATAAGCAATAAGTAGAAAGCATGCTGATCTTATGTGGTAAAAGCCCATAGAGCCTAAGTAAGACCTTAAATCAACTTAAGTCTTCACTTGCTCTTGTTGGGTCTTTTGCATCTCATCTGGTCCAACCCAGGGCCCTAGCGCTCAATGCAGCTCAGGTGCGCCCACCAGCTGAATGCACCTCTGCGATGTGTGCTTTTGTGCTCTTGTCTAATTAAAATACATTTTAATCTATCTAGACAAGTTTGACTCGCAGGTCAATTATACAATAAATTAATTAAAAATGTGATTCGCAGATCACAAAAATAATAATTTACAATTTACCAGGCTCGCAGGCCCCAGCACAGCACACATTAAAGGGCAACCCACATAAGATTAAATAAACAAGCATCATGGCATCATTCAATCAATCATGTGATCCATTACAAAGAAAATAAAATTTCGAAAACCCATTGGCATCAATTTTAATTTTCTTATGTGCCCTACAACCTTACAACGGTCCATTGATAGGGATCCACTCATCAATCTAGTTAGATCCATGCCCTTGCATGCACCAAGTCCTAACTGACTCGAGTTGACCTAATGGTCAACCATGCATGCGCCAAGGGCTGAACAGCCAACATGAGTTCTGGCAAGCGGGTGTGACCCCGGGCCTAACTCATGTGTGTTCGCTGGTTGTCTCAACCAGACCTCGCTACACGCCTGTGATGCAATCGACCTATAGCCACCTCGTGCTTACGCACAGGTGCCATCTGGTCGATCCATCTAGGCTGTCAGATGGTCTGATCAGACTAATTTGATCTATACTAGATGATGCTTTCAACCCCATCAACCCATCTAAGGGTTTATTGTAGGTGCGGCTTGGATCTAGTGAAAGTCGCGCATGTCATTTAGGGTTTTTAGAAAAACAACTACAACAACATAATAGAAGCGCAACCAACATACATGCGCCAAGGAAACATACAAGTTTCGGCATGTATAAAATTTACATGTAAATCTCGCATGTAAGGAAGATCTAAGCATACAAGGATCACATAACATACATAGCAATCATATGAACCATATAAGATCCTAGCTCTGATACCAATTGAAGAGTCCCCTTCAAGGGGGAGCGCAAGCAGATGAAACCCTAATTTAGGGGGCGCATGCATGTTTTGCTAGGGTTTCAACAACACAATCGCTTATATGCTCATATGATCAACTTTGATAGATTGAATAGATCAAGAAGGAGATCATACCAATACCATCGAATGGATGGTGCCTTGGAAGCAAAGACGCAAGTGCTCCTTCTCCAAAGGTGACGCACACAACAAATGAAGATGGCTTGCTCATTTGAATCCTTTGTGCTAGCAAAGTGCTTCAAAGGGTCCTTGTCGCGTGAGGATGATGAGAGATCAAGCTTGGCCGAGACTTCCTTCTCTTCTTTTCGTCAAGCGCTCTCCACCGAAAGATGGAGAAACCTACACAAGAGAGAGTTCAGCGAGAGAGTAACCTCCCACACTAATGTGGAGGCGTTACATACAATCCATTTGGAAACCAAATTCCCAAAATGGAAAGTAGTCAAGGCTCAAGCGTTCACCCTTAAGTGAACCAAGCGCTTAACTCATCTCCCATGAACCATGCGCTCATTCATGAGCCGGTTCAATGTCGGTTTGGTCCAAGACCAATTAACCCAAGCCATATGGTCTAGATCACAATAAACCCTAAAGGTTCAAGATCTAACCGTTGATCTCTTGATGCTCTTGATCTCACCGATCTAGCATCAAATCTCTCGATCGAAGCTTACCGATCTCAAGCCCTAATCAATCAAACATGATCAGACCAGATCTCACTTATAATCAGAGATCAAATCCCTTCAGACTGAACCCAAACAATTCAGTCCACACGATCTGACTTAAGTAAGCCATATCATCAAATTGTGCGACCCTGAGGGTTTCCTTTAAATGTCGGTAACGATAACTTTCGTTATCACGATCAGTGAGGGGTATCTAGCAACACATCACTGTCTCCCGATATAAAGGAAAGAGTCTTCCAAGACTACACCCAAACCACAGCACAAGTGTGAATCCACTTTACTAGGCATACATGTTTCCTTTGCCACTGGATGTTCTTATTGGACAAGCATGTCAAGCCTGTAGCTCCAATATGATGAGCATGATTAGATCAGATGAACATAGTCATCAGGGTATGGCCATACACTATTCTCAATCATCTCATTCAGGGGGCCCCTTTAGAACATCACACTCCTTAAACAAGGAGACAGCAATCCTGTATCTATCACTAGTGCCCTAACCTGACTCATGATCATTATCCAAGACAGTCTATAACCATTATGTTTCAAATGATATTGAACTATCTCAAAACAATGACAATCATCATTTAGAAACACAAGTGATCTCAAGTCAGAGGACATGTGCCACTTGTTGCAAACAAGGATTATTCACATTGTGACAAACAATTGAATATCCTAGTAGGGTCTGTCCAGTACATCCAATGTACCCATGAGTCTACATCTTATTCCATGCTCGAAGCATCCTATAAGATTAGAACACATATTAGTCTCAATCATATCAAGGCTGTCTCATGTTCACCAAGATATTCCGACTAAGGACATATAGCATGTCAGCCTAGCTGAACAGCTTTGAGACATTATTCAGAAGTACACTTATTGCAGCAGATAATGTAACAAACTGAATAACAACCATGCCTTTATAAACATAAGAGTTTATTACATGATACTGATACAATCCCAAGGCCTCAAACATTAGCCTTAAGGGCATACCCCAACAGTAATTTTGATCGATTTTGAACTAGAGAGGATTACGGCAGTGCTGTAATGAAAATTACTATCACCCCCTTAGATAACAACAATCCATAAAAGATAATCATACGACATAATTTTTCGCAAGATCGACAATCAATATCAAGTTCAATGCCTTGAACAATAAAATAAGTGATATAATGTCATTATCCAAGTTGCAACAGAAAAATATCCATTCCATCAAAAACTTTTACCCATGCAGAGTAGAGTCATACAATCCCAAAATCTGAGAATTAAAACATGCTACCAACATAAGCCATTGCAATCAACATTCAAAACTAGTAACATACTCCTCAAAACAAGTCTCATGACCACTCTTAATACAAGTCTTTTATGGAGCATACAATGTTTTCCAAGATTACAAAGTCTCATGATTTAGCCAAAATTCCAAAATGAGCTTCCAAAATTTTCAAGCTTTTGCCCACAATGTATAGCCAAGCTAATCTGCAATAAGGGTTAGTGCAAGCAAGAATGAGCATAAATTGCCCAACAAGTAATCCTAATGGCTAAGGGAAAACGAACTAAAGAGGATAAACAGATCAACGAAATAGTCAACACAATTAAGACATAATGAAAGATAACAGAATTTCCCCTTGAGCACATGAATTGGATAGGGAAAACAAGATAGCCATACATTCCTTAGATAAGGCATTTGGGTCACAAGTAGTCATTAATCATCATTGAGAATTCATATCACAGTAATCATTGATCATTGTTGTGCATTCATATCATGAGTAGTCATGGATTATAGATGTGGGGGAGACAATCATAATTCAAAATTCCTTCCACGTCTGGAAGTTGAACCCATCCTTGTAAGGAGAGAGCAAACAAAAGCTAGCTAGAGCATCTTAGGGCTCTTTGTACAAATAGATAGAGGGATTCAAGTGGTGGCTCCCACGAATTCAAGAGGTGGCCCCCACCTTTTTTAGGGGTATGGCACTTTGCTCCACATATATCATGATGTAGTGGGATTCAAGAGGTGGCCCCCACCTTTTTAGGGGTGTGGCACTTTGCTCCACATCCATCCACAAATCTCTCATTTGGGTTCATACAAATTCTCCCCACAATATATCTTTCATAACAAGAGCACTAAGACAATGAGGTTGAGCATCATATTGAAGATAAGATATAACATAAGTCATTGAACACAATATTTGTCATAGGGCATACCATGAGTTCATAGTCATGAATTAAGGCATAAGAAATAGATTCATAATTATCTTGTTGCTTCTAGAATAATTTCAAGCTCAAAACACAATATCCACTTTGATGTTAAGCATGTAACCAAAACAGGGCAGATTCATTATATCTGATTTTGACTTATATTTTAGGTCGAATACTTAATCAAAAATAGTCAATATTATATTCAAAATGAATCTCTCTGAGTCTAGTTTCCACTAAAACTGGTTTCACAAGATTTTGAGTTGTAGGCAGGGAGATATGGGCGGTCGAACATAGGAAGGTCTGGATGTTAGATTTTCAGAAAACAGATTCATATATCATATTTTCAACAAATGTTTCAGACCGAGTAAGTAACCTAAAATAAGCAATATAATATTAAAAATGAAGATATTTTAATCTACTTTTCAATAGAACTGAATTCGTCGGATTTGGAGTTATAGTCAGAGAGATATGAGCAGTCGAACACAGGAGGGTCAGAATTCCAGATTTCCGGAAAACAGCTTCGTATGTTAGGAATGTGACATACGTTTCAGAATGAATACCCAAACGAAATTATGCAAAATGGTATTCAAAATGTAGCACTACGAGTTTACTTTCCAATGAGTCTAGTTTCACAAGATTTCGAACTATACCTAGGGAGATATGAGGATTCGAACGCATAAAGGTTGAAAATCCAGATTTCCAGAAACTGATTTTGTATAGCTAGATTGCAATACAGATTGAAATACAAATACAGCTCGGATATGGTCGATATCACTTTCAAATTAAAGCGGAATGAATATAGTTTCATAAAAAATTTATTTCGTGCGATTTGGATCTATAGGCCATGAGATATTGGGGTTAAATCGCACAATGGTCAGATTAGAGAATGCAGATTTCAGCAGAACAGGATTTTAAAACCCTATAAATATTTGAATCCGACCCCATAGAAACGAATATCATGAGATTCAAAACCCAAATCAAGCATAGAAGATACAAGAGACATCAAAATTAGGTGAGGCATGGAGGAGGAACCAGATTAACGAAAACAAGAATAAGATTTACTTGCCTTAAGATGATGAAGTTCTTCTCCCAATCCTTCCTCTTGGTGGCGGTTCCCTCCTAGGGTTCTTTCCAAACCAACGTGACCAGCCTTCTTCCCTTCCTATCACGATTTTTCCTCTCACATTACTAACCCTCAAGGCTTATGTGGCAAGCTTTTCCAAAAATGCCCCTTTTAAGACTCCAATAAGGACATTTAAGCCCATAGTACCAAGATACCATCATCACCCTAGAAAATAACAAGGTTTCAAGCATGCATAATTGACCAAGTAATATTATTTACCAAACTTATTATTTGCATAACATCATAAGGGGGGTTTCATAAATTTTAGGGTATTACAATTACGGCCGTAATTATGTCGGCCCTACACGATTCTACTGCCGTATTTTTAGGGTTTTCAGCCGTGTTTTAGGGTTTTCTCCCGTGTTTTCACTCAATCCAGCACCGACCTTGAGATTTTAGCTCTCTTGCGCTCTAAACCCTCCGGCGACTTTTTCTGACCATTTCCGAGCTTCGATCCAGAGTTTTCGAGCTTGATCTGAGTATTTTTGATGTTCGTTCGCATGATTTTCTCCCTTCCACGGTTTTCCTTCGATTCAGCACCAAATCTTGAGATTTCAGTTTGCTATCGCTACTTAAACCTCTAGCAACCTTTCTTGAACAATTTTTGGCCATTTTCGAGCGACATTGAAGTGATTTGAAGCTTCGAACGAACTCGAGTAGCGTTCATCTGCCAAGACTTCCGCCTGCTTCGATTCTCATCGATCAAGCTTCGATTGAGTTGATATCTGTTTCCAGGAGGCTTTGCAAGGAGAGGAATCATCTTCCTGAAGAAGTTTGGAGGACCATTTTTGATCGGAAACTCAGATTTAGAGCATTCCACATGTGGTTCTCTTTGTGTAGGTGACAAGCTTTACTTTCCAGTTTTTTTTCCAAGTTATTTTACATTACCTACATTGAAATGACACCCAAGACCAAGCAAGTTGTTTCTAAGAGAAAAGGGAAAGCTCCAGTTGAGTCTTCTTCAGATTCGCCTCCAAATCCCTATGGGATTGAGTTTAGAAATGAGATACTGGAGGCATAGTATAATCAGCTTCTTACCCGTCGTGTGGTAAACAATAAATATGCTGACAAACATACATTGGAGGCTTTAGGCCTATATGAAGATGTGTTTTGGATGTTTGACCAGATTAGAGCTAAAAAATTCTTCCAGATTACATTGCAGACCTATCTTCCCTTGGTTTTTGAGTTCCTCAGTAGTATGGACATGGAACTCCACAAATATATTGATCAGCATGCTGAAGGTGAGATTACTTTTCGCATGGCCAATATTGAGAGGAGCCTTACACTCAAAGACATCAGATCTATATTTCACTTACCGGGAGGAGGGCATACACATGTACCAGTGGTTTTTATTGAGCATGTGTTTTGGGACCTGATCACCACGGAATCCAACTTTTCACCATCTTCAGTAAGAGCAACAAGCATCTCTAACCCCTGCATCAAATATGTGCACCAAGTATTGGCACATACAGTTTTCGGACGAGGAGATAGTGATAGTATGGTACGCCAGTCCGAACTTTACTTTCTCTGGTGCATGCTTCATGGGTATCCTGTAGATTTGGCTTTCTTTTTTATCAAGCACTTGGATATGGTCGCTAGGGCAAAGAAGGGTGCTATTGTGATAGGAGGTTTTCTTACTCCTATAGCCCTTTCTTTGAATGTTGAGCCATATGGGATTGAAGTGGCTAGGGGAAATGCTAGGATTGACATTGAATCATGTGTTGCAATGAAAATGATTGTTAGAGAAGGAGACATCTATTGCTTGATTCTTAGACCGGGTGCTCCCACCTTACCACTACCAAACACTAAGAAGACTTCGGTCCAGAATCAAGCTAACTGGAAGCCTTTACTAGATGTTGTCACAGCCGCCACCCCCACACCATTGGATTCAGTACCGCCACCACCTACCTGGGGTGGCAGTGATGACCCATTCGGCATGAGTATGGATTCACCGCCGCGCCGAGCTACTGGTTCTCCACCACACCAAACTACAGGTTCCTCACATAGAGCTGCTAAGAGAGGATGGTCTAGTACCCAGGACCCTGGTTTTCAGGCCCTTTCTATAGAGGTATACCATCAGGGTCATTTCATGGAGAGAATGCTTGATGCCATGGGACATTTACATGAAGATGTTGAGGAACTTGGGAGTTATATGGAAGAGATGGAAAACTTTCTCTATGATAGATTCGGGTATGGAGATGGCGGTGAGGACGACAGTGAAGATGGAGATGGGGGTCAAGAAGGTGGTCAGGATGATCCCATGGATGCTGCTCTTGTTGATGAAGCAAACGAGGAGACAGATTCTGATGCAGACGATTAGAGCTTTGTGAGTATTCTCTTTCCTATCTATGCTTTATTCATCTTTATACCCTATTGATGATACATATTTTTGTAGGGAAGGATGACTCAATCATACTTCTTGTGTCCACTGCCCGTCGATCCTCGTTTTTTATATTTTGCATTCTAGACTTTATTCAATCTGGTTGTATTACGATATTATGATACTTGTGTAGTTGCCACTCATTCGATATGGTTGTATCGTGATATTACGATTTGTGATGATATTGTGATTTGGCACCATGAGTAGGTGCATTCTGATTTTCGGCATTGTATAATTGTGAATGATGAATTTGTTCTTAATATGTGCACTACTTTTCTATGATGATGCTTTTGGATTTTACTCTCTATAATATCTTGATATATATATTGTTGTGTTGATATACCTATGATGTGTGGTCTATTTTTGTGATAGAAAATTTGAGCGAAAAAAAAATTTAGAGATCCTATTCCTATAAACAAAAAGTATTATGGATCCGAACTAAAACTGGGTGAACTCATGAGATTGAAATTCTGTTTATTATGCACGTTGCGAAATTTTATTTGACTAAGTTGTGGATCTTAAGGTTTAAATTCGGAGGACGATATACTTATTTGAAATTTTATGTAGCCTTTGGTGGAATTTTTCATAAGTGATTATATTTTAGAAATTTATTTTTTATAAGAAAGTTTATTCTCCATGATCAAGCATTGATTTCTTTATTTGCTTAAGGACAAGCAAAGTTTGAGCCTTATGTATTTTAATGACTCAAAAAGTCATAGTATATTTTGTATTGATTGATTAGTCTTTCTGAGTCATATTCATGCGCTTTTGCTTATTTTTATGCCTTATTTGTCAAATACTTTGAAGTCTACACCTTTTCTAGTTTTTGATCAGTTTCAGGGAAAAAGGCATCATTTTGATGGATTTTCAAGCAAACTGAGTGCATAGATGAATTCTAATCATCAAGAGGAGATTACACGACAAATTCACGACAAATCAAATTTTTAGGGAAATTATGGTGGTGCCGTAATTATAATTATAGCTGTGGTTTTACTAGGATCTACAGAATAAACCACGACACTATAATGGTTAATTTCCTCTACCGTAATTTTTGAAGATTTTTGTCCAGAAGGAATTACAGCACTATCGTAAAATTTATTATGGCCGTAACCTCATTGAGTCAAATTTGAAGCATGAAGGATAAATTACAGCACTACCGTGGTTTTTAGTACAGCCTGTAATTATTTCAAAATTTTCCATAGAAGAAATTATGGAACCATCACAATTTTCTTCACGGGCCGTAATTCTAACCCAGGTGGCCGTGTTGCCCGAGTTTACCAGAGTTACTGTTCACCAAAATTTTTGATGATGATTTTGGGTGATTAAGACCACTATTTCAAAAACTAAAGGAAGGGGGGGGGTGATCTATAAGAAGAGGCGAAAATCTCAGAATTGGAAGCCCCAATTTTAATCCATGATTCAGAGAGAAATCGATGAGTTCACCGCCACGCTAGGGTTTTTCACTGAGAAGTGTATAGACCATCATCTGTGACGAAACTTGAGAGGAAGTTATGCCTGAGGGAGAAGAACACACGCAGAAAGTTTCAGAACAAAAGGAGTTCATTCGGAGGAGAAATCAAAAGAAACGTGGACGCCGGTACTGTTCACAACGTACACAGAGAAGATTATGGGCTGTAATTCTTTTTACAGCCTTGTATTCAGTAACCTATTTCTTTCCCCTTTGAATTCTGATTTTTTTGAGATGTATTTTTATTGTAAATTTTCCATCATGCTAGTGTAAATACCTTTTGGGACATGAGGTGTAATCTCCATAATTTCTTAATGACTAGATAATTTTTATTTTCATCAGTTTTTCAATAATATAATAATTTTACTTAAGTGATTATTGTCTTTGACCTTTTCAAGTTTCAATTATCAATATGTTTTAAAGTTTTGTAATATGTACTGAAAAGTGATTTGCAAAACTTGGAACCCTAAAATTACGTTTTAGGAACTTATGCTAAGAGATTAGGTTTGTTCTTAATTCTTGATTTTTGAAATATAATTTTTGTTGATAATCTGATCTAGGAAATTTTATTGAGTTAGATATGAAAATATGCATTGAAAGATGATATTGGATTGTTGGAAAACCTTAAGTAAAACCTGTGAAACTAAGATATGAGAATATTTAGTTTTGCCTGAGATTTTGACGCTGAGAGTTAGGCCGCGAGAGTGATATTAAATCTCTTTATCAAGGTTTACTTTTTTTAAACACTGAATAATTAGTAGTGAGAGCAAGGGTTGTTCTTTGTAAATTGTTATCGCGAGAGCGAGATAATTTCTTTAAAAGTAGATTTCATCTTTATCATATTGAGAATAAACTGATGAACACTTATTTTTGTCCAGTCATAGAAATTAAGATGGATAAAACCCTAGTCCCTACTTTCTCTCTCTAATTACCACACAATTTCTAATCGTTCGCTTACGTCGTATTTGATTTGCTTAGCGAGTAATTAACACGTAGGTCCCTGTGGGTTCGATATCTTTTATTACTTCGAGTATCTGTGCACTTGTGGACACAAGAGTGTTTGATTATGGAGCCGTGCTCTCTTTATTGGTTTATTTTTATATGAGATTTTGTTGTTATCTATCCCTGGTTATGTTGGGATATGTTAACTATTGATATAGTCTTATGTGAGTGAGTTTTGGGGCAGTTATATTGCTAGATTGTTATGATATTCTACTAGAGTTTCATGCTGAAACTTTGGTGTCACAAAATTTCTACAACAATAGGTGTATTTTATTCAGTCCATTTTTTTAAGAATGAACAACCATATTTTATAGTTGACAGCCTTCTTATTACTATCATGTTAACTATTAATGATTAGGGATAGGTAAACGGGAAGACCATCTCCTTCTATCAACAAAAACTATGGTTGATGCACCTTCCATTAACAATAATTATGGTTGACACACCTTCCGTCAATGATAATTATGGTTGACAGATCTTCCATCAATGATAATTATAGTTGATGCACCTAGACCATCAACGATAATTATGGTTAACGGACCTTCCATCAACAACTAATCTTAACTCCTTTGCAATTTTCATTAACAAACCAAAATATTTCATTAATAGATCTTATTTTATCATTGACATAACTATGTGATTATTTATAATATTTAATCTTAACTCATTTGCAGTTTTCAGGCCAAGGATCCTATATTTATTGTCACAACCACAATCATAGGAGCACACTGGACATGTAGACAAAAATATTGATTTGTAACTATATTTTGTTTACCATATGAACACATTTATCTATAATAAAATTATAAGCTTTGTGCAAATTTTGTATGACACATTCTTTTTTTTTAATATATAAACAAGTTATAGTTTGTCCTCATAATTATAATGAGAAATATCATTGATTGCCTTAAGATTTTCTTTGGCAGACTCAGATTTTTCGTTGATAAGCTCAATATATGGATGATAGACTCATAAATTAGTTAACATAAACACAAATATTGTTGGCAGGCTCAAAGATATGTTTATTTACATCACCTCCCTCTTCTTTTTTATCTAATGATCCTTGCTCATTAGCTTCAGAATCAATTTCAAAATTAATTTGGACACATGATTGAAAGTCCCCACATGAAGGGGGGCGAAACCCTAATGGCGCATATAAGAGGTTTTGAAAGCAACGGAAGCTAGGGTTTCTAATCAAAATCACATGCATATCATATGATTAACTTGTAAAGATTAGACGACTCATACCAGTGCCATTTCTCTGATGGCGTCTTGGAAGCAGAAACCGAAAAAGCTTTCCTCCAAAAGGTGCGCACACAAGATGAAGATCGCCTACCCTTGTCGCTCCTTGTGCTAGCAAGGATCTCCAAGTGTCTTGATCGAATGGAAGGGAGTGAGATGACTTCCTTTTTCTTTTCGAATCCTCTCCAAGGCTTCAACCTTTCACCACGCGAGAGAGAGCGTAGCCGTTCAGAGAGATGGGCGAGAGAGAGTGACAAGAATAGAATAATTCTATTCCTACATGAGGCGTGATCTCATTTGAGATCATGGTTTCCAAAAATAGAAACCCACACTCGCTCATGTGTTCACGCCAAGTGAACAAGTCACAACCTCCTTTCCCCTTGAACCATGCGCTCACCCAATGAGCGGTTCATTTTGGTTTGGTTCAAAGACCAATTAACCCAAGCGATTTGGTCTAGATCATATTAAACCCTAAAGGTTCAAGATCTAACCGTTCATCTCATGATGCTCCTGATCTCACTGATCTAGCATCCATTCTCTCGATCGAAGCTTACCGATCTCAAGCCCTAATCAATCAAACATGATTAGACCAGATCTCACTCACAATCAGAGATTAAATCCCCTTAAACTGAACCCAAACAATTCAGTCCACACGATCTGACTTAAGTAAGCCATATCATCAAATTGTGCGACCCTAAGGGTTTCCTTTAACTGTCGGTAACGATAACTTACGTCATCACGATCAGTGAGGGGTATCTAGCAACACATCACTGTCTCCCGATATAAAGGAAAGAGTCTTACAAGACTACACCCAAAACACAGCACAAGTGTGAATCCACTTCACCAGGCATACATGATTCCTTTGTCACTGGATGTTCTTATTGGACAAGCGTGTCAAGCCTGTAGCTCCAATATGATGAGCATGATTAGATCAGATGAACATAGTCACCTGGGTATGGCCATACACTTTCTCAATCATCTCATCCAGGGGGGCCCCTTTAGAACATCACACTCCTTAAACAAGGAGACGGCAATCCTATATCTATCACTAGTGTCCTAACCTGACTCATGATCATTATCCAAGATAGTCTATAACCATTATGTTTCAAATGATATTGAACTATCTCAAAACAATGACAATCATCATTTAGAAACACAAGTGATCTCAAGTCAGAGGACATGTGCCACTTGTTGCAATCAAGGATTATTCACATTGTGACAAGCAATTGAATATCCTAGTAGGGTCTGTCCAGTACATCCAATGTACCCATGAGTCTACATCTTATTCCATGCTCGAAGCATCCTATAAGATTAGAACACATATTAGTCTCAATCATATCAAGCTGTCTCATGTTCACCAAGATATTTCGACTAAGGACAAAACAGCATGTCAGCCAAGCTGAACAGCTTTGAGACATTATTCAGAAGCACACTTATTGCAGCAGATAATGTAACCAACTGAATAACAACCATTGCCTTTATAAACATAAGAGTTTATACATGATACTGTTACAATCCCAAGGCCTCAAACATTAGCCTTTAAGGGCATACCCCAACAATCTCCCACTTGCACTTAATCTAATGGTTGAGAAACCTCAAACCCATATTATTACAGTGCTTCTCATGCTTCTGCTGCGCCAGAGGCTTGGTAAGTGGGTCAGCCAGATTGTCATCTATATGAACCTTGCAGACTTTGATCTCGCCTCGATCAATGATCTCCCGGATCAAATGAAACCGTCTCTGTATGTGCTTGGACTTCTGGTGCGACCGTGGTTCCTTTGCTTGTGCGATTGCTCCAGTGTTATCACAGAAGATAACCAAAGGATCTGCACTCGAAGGAACAACACCAAGTTCCTGAATGAACTTACGAATTCATACTGCCTCCTTGGATGCTTCCGAGGCTGCAACATACTCGGCTTCTATTGTGGAATCAGCAACGATAGATTGTTTGAAACTCTTCCACACCACTGCTCCACCATTCAAGCTAAAAACATAGCCTGATTGCGATCGGAAATCATCCTGGTCAGATTGGAACGAAGCGTCAGTATATCCTTCAATACTGAGTTCTTCCTAACCTCCATATACCAAGAACATATCTTTGGTCCTCCGCAGATATTTTAAAATGTTCTTGACTGCAATCCAGTGCGCCTGACCTGGATTACTTTGGAATCGACTGGTCACGCTTAACCCGTAAGCGACGTCTGGGCGAGTACACAACATCGCATACATAATGGACCCAATAGCCGAAGCATAAGGCGTATTGTCCATTTCATCTTTCTCAGTCTGTGTTTGTGGACACTGACTCTTTGAAAGATTCAGACCATGTCTGACTGGAAGATATCCTCTTTTAGAATTCTCTAAATGAAATCTCTCCAGGACTTTATCGATGTAAGTACTCTGGCACAGCCCGAGAAGCCTCTTAGATCTATCCCTGTAGATCTTCACACCTAATACATAGGCTGCTTCTCCCAAATCTTTCATCTGAAAACATTTCCTTAACCATGCCTTAACCGCATGCATTTCAGGAATATCGTTTCCAATGATCAAGATGTCATCGACGTAGAGGACTAGGAAAGTAATCACGCTCCCACTAAACCTCTTATATACACACGGGTCATCCTCGTTCTTGATGAAACCAAAATCACTGATTGATTCATTAAAACGAATATTCCAGCTTCTTGATGCTTGTTTAAGTCCATAAATGGACTTCTTTAACTTGCATATTTTATGATGATCTGATGGATTAGTGAAACCTTCAGGTTGTGTCATATACACATCCTCCTGCAAATTTCCATTAAGGAAAGCAGTCTTCACATCCATTTGCCAGATCTCATAATCATAATATGCTGCTATCGCGAAAAGAATCCGAATAGACTTGAACATGGCCACAGGAGAGAAAGTTTCATTATAATCTATCCCGTAGATTTGTTTGAAACCTTTCGCAACTAGCCTGCCTTTATAGGTAACCACGTTACCATCCATGTCAATCTTCTTCTTGAAGATCCATTTACAGCCTATAGGGATAACTCCCGGAGGCGGATCAACCAAATCCCATACTTGGTTATCTGACATGGAGTCCATTTCGGCTCGCATAGCTTCAAGCCATCTAGCTGAGTCCGGTCCACTGACCGCATCCGCATAAGTGAGGGGTTCATCATGATCAATGATGTAGACTCCGTCATAGCACTCAGGCTGTCGACGGATCCTTCCCGATCTTCGCGGTTCCCGTGATATCTGAGCCTCAGGTTGTTCAATAACCTGTTCTACTGGCTCATGCTCATCCAACTGTGCTTGACTACTTTGTCCTTCCTCTGGATTCTCATCCAGTTTTATTTCTCTCCCACTGGCCTCTTGCAGAAGAAACTCTTTCTCAAGAAAAATGGCCGTCCGAGCAACAAATACCTTGTTCTCTTTGGGATCGTAGAAATAATAACCCTTAGTTTCCTTAGGGTAACCGACAAAGATACATTTCTCAGATTTGCTCTCTAGTTTCCCAGAGGCGAGCTTTTTGACATAAGCCTCGTAGCCCCAGATCTTGATAAACGTCAAGCTCGGCTGTTTCCCATACCATAACTCATATGGAGTCTTTGAAACTGCCTTGGATGGGACTCGGTTTAGTACTTTTGCAGCTATTTCCAGTGCAAATCCCCAAAAGAAGTAAGATAGTGTAGCTTGACTCATCATAGAACGAACCATATCCAATAAGGTTCTGTTCCTCCTCTCAGACACACTATTCCATTGCGGTGTTCCTGGTGGAGTGAGCTGTGAGATAATCCCACACTCCTTCAGATAGTCAGTAAACTCTCGACTTAGGTATTCACCACCTCGATTAGAACGAAGTGCCTTGATATTTCGGCCTAGCTGATTCTATACTTCATTTTTGAACTCTTTGAACTTGTCAAAAGATTCACTTTTATGTCTCATAAGATAGACATACCCATATCTACTGAAATCATCAGTAAAGGTAATGAAGTATTGATAGCCACCTCTGGCATGTTTACTAAATGGCCCACACACATCACTGTGTATAAGGTCAAGTAAACCTGAAGCCCTTTGACCTTTATTAGGAAAAGGAGACTTCGTCATTTTGCCTATTAAACAAGCTTTGCATGTATCAATCTCCTCATAGGAGAATGATCCCAGCAGTCCATGGTCATGCAACCGCTTAATGCGCTTCTTGTTAATATGGCCTAAACGACTATGCCATAGCAAGGTGCTGTCATCAGCATACTTGGCTTTCTTATTATCAATATTTTGTATAGAACATTCCATGTCCAACATGAATAACCCATTGTTAATTGACCCAGTAGCATAAACAATATTATCAAGAGAAATAACACACTTTGAAATATTTCATTCAAAGGAAAATCCTTTCCTGACAAGAGCAGGAATGGAGATAATATTCTTGGTAATGCTAGGTACAAAATAACAATTATTTAGTTCCAATACAAGTCCAGATGGTAATGAGATGTAATATTCTCCTACAGCAACAGCAGCAACCCGTGCCCCATTTCCAACTCGTAGGTCCACCTCATGCTGTCCCACCTGTCTTCTTCTCTTGAGTTCCTGTACATTTGAACAAATGTGAACTCCACATGCAGTGTCCAACACCCATGTTATTACAGAAGAAGAAAACATGACCTCAGTCACATAAATACCTGAGCCAGAAGCGATGCTTCCCTTCTTGTCTCCTTGGAGCGCTTTACAGTCCTTTTTCCAGTGACCCAGCTGGCCACAGTGGAAACATATGTACTCCTTCGACCGCTTAACCTTCTGCTTCAGAGTCTTGTTGTAGTTCTTGACTGGGGCTTTGCCCTTCTTCCCCTTCTTCTTGTTCCTTGAAGGAAACATCAAGACAGAGGTTGAAGGCTTTCCCTTTAGAGTCTCCTCTGTAGTCAAGAGCATATTCAGCAACTCTGCCGGAGTACAATCGATTTTGTTCATATTAAAGTTAATAATGAACGCATCGAAAGAAGGCGGGAGAGACTGCAGAATAATGTCTACAGCAAGCTCCTGATTGATGGTGTGTCCCAGTTTCTCTAGAGCCTCTTTGTGCCCAATCATCTTGAGCACATGAGCTCCCACTGGACTCCCTTCAGCCAGTTTGCTCTGAAAGAACAGCTTAGTCAAATTGTAGCGCTCAGTCCTTGCCTATGCAGCATACAGCATCTTGAGGTTTGCTATCATTTCTATAGCAGACATATCCTCATGCTGACGCTGCAGCGGTGGCGTCATAGACGCTAGCATCAGGCAAGCGACATCAATGCTATCATTGACATGCTTTTCATAGGCATCCCGAACCGCCCTTACGGCGTTCGGAGCGGGTTGAGGCGGTATCGCCGTCTCGAGGACATACAGTTTCCTCTCTGCCTTAAGAACAATCTTAAGGTGTCCGAACCAGTCTGAGAAGTTTGGCCCAGCAAACTTCTCCCTTTCCAGTAGGGATCGCACATTGAAGTTCATGGTGTTCATTGCTGCAGGAATCTACAACAATGCAAGAACAGCAAGGTCAGTATCAATGTAAAGAATCAATTCAGGACTTAAGAATGATTCTTTTCTCACTATTTTATCTGACTGAAAAATCCATGAAAACAGTCCGAAAGAGTAACACTCTTTTAGTGAGATGGGATCCAGATTTCATACTTGGTCTCCGCGTCCCGCTCAGGCGAGATAAGTTGCACAGAGAGTACAAGCACTAATTTCTGGTAGGCTATCCCAGCCAATCGCCAACCCGTGCGATTCCCCTTCATCTGGGCAATCCAGCAGACTGTGCCAACTGAGTTGGTACAACACAGTCTCTGATCCCACAGATGGCTGCCTCCATGTGCTACCATATGCGCCACATATGTAGCCTACATGGTCAAGCTAACCCGACCTACTCCCTGGACCACCACGTGCTATGCTGAGCAACGAGAAGCGATAAATCCCTTCCCTGTAACACGCAGGTGTAATCCCGCACCGTCTGAAGATAGATGGACGTGCCCACTGAGTGGGTACAACACGGCTCCAACGATAGTCAGAACAGTGAGGTTTCGCGTCAGAAGGCTTACGAGCTTGATATTTAACGTTGGATTTTAACGGTCTTTTATCTTCTCAACTATCATACATACCCTATGGTGATAGCAGAAGATAAACATCATGCAATTCTAATTATAAAAACAATAAGCAGAAAGCATGCTGATCTTATGTGGTAAAAGCCCATTAACCCTAAGTAAGACCTTAATTAACTTAAGTCTTCACTTGAGCTCTTCATGGGTCTTTGCTCCTCATCTGGCCCAAACCAGGGCCCAAGCGCCCACTGCAGCTCAGGTGCTCCCACCAGGTAAATGCGCCTGTCCTAGGGTCGAACCCTAGACCTCCCACCTGGTCAAGCCACTGCTGCATGCGCCTATGCCATGTGTGCTATGTGCTCTTGTCTGATCAAATTACAAATTAATCTATCTAGACAAGATTGACACGCAGGTCAATTACACTTTATAAATTAAATAACATGTGATTCGCAGATCACAATAAAAAATTAATTTACAAGTTAATTCCAGGCACGCAGGCCCCAGCACAGCACACATTAATCGGGCAGCCCACATAAGAGTAAATAAACAGGCATATGGTATTCAATCAACATGTGATCCATTTAAGAAAATAAAATATTTCAAAAACCCATTGGCATCTATTTTATTTTCCTTATGTGCCCTACTACCTTACAACGGTCCATTACTAGGGATCCACTCATCAGACCTAGTCTGATCCACTGCCCTTGCATGCACCAAGTCCTAACTGACTTGAGTCGACCAAATAGTCAACTATGCATGCGTCAAGGGCTGAACGACCACAATGAGGTCTGGCAAGCGGGTGTGACCCCGGGCCTAACCCATGTGCGTTCATCGATTGTCTCAATCAGACATCGCTACACGCCTGTCCGCAGTCGACCAATAGCAACCTCGTGCTTGCACACAGGTGCTATCTGGTCAACCCATCTAGGCTGTCAGATAGTCTGATAGACTGGTTGGATCTAGACTCGACTGTGACTTCAACCCTAATAACCCGTCTAAGGGTTTAAAGCAGGCACCACTTAGATCTAATGGTAAGCGCACAAGTTATTTTGTTTAACGAAAAACATTGAACAACATGATGAAGCATGCGCCACCATGAAAATACAATATGTAAGTTTCGCATGTCACATATAGATCTATCTAAGTTGCGCTAACAAGGATCACACAAGCATCAAGCAACCATAAAAACATGCATAAACCTGCTCTGATACCAATTGAAAGTCCCCACATGAAGGGGGGCGAAACCCTAATGGCGCATATAAGAGGTTTTGAAAGCAACGGAAGCTAGGGTTTCTAATCAAAATCACATGCATATCATATGATTAACTTGTAAAGATTAGATGACTCATACCAGTGCCATTTCTCTGATGGCGTCTTGGAAGCAGAAACCGAAAAAGCTTTCCTCCAAAAGGTGCGCACACAAGATGAAGATCGCCTACCCTTGTCGCTCGTTGTGCTAGCAAGGATCTCCAAGTGTCTAGATCGAATGGAAGGGAGTGAGATGACTTCCTTTTTCTTTTCGAATCCTCTCCAAGGCTTCAACCTTTCACCACGCGAGAGAGAGCGTAGCCGTTCAGAGAGATGGGCGAGAGAGAGTGACAAGAATAGAATAATTCTATTCCTACATGAGGCGTGATCTCATTTGAGATCATGGTTTCCAAAAATAGAAACCCACACTCGCTCATGTGTTCACGCCAAGTGAACAAGTCGCAACCTCCTTTCCCCTTGAACCATGCGCTCACCCAATGAGCGGTTCATTTTGGTTTGGTTCAAAGACCAATTAACCCAAGCGATTTGGTCTAGATCATATTAAACCCTAAAGGTTCAAGATCTAACCGTTCATCTCATGATGCTCCTGATCTCACTGATCTAGCATCCATTCTCTCGATCGAAGCTTACCGATCTCAAGCCCTAATCAATCAAACATGATTAGACCAGATCTCACTCACAATCAGAGATTAAATCCCCTTAAACTGAACCCAAACAATTCAGTCCACACGATCTGACTTAAGTAAGCCATATCATCAAATTGTGCGACCCTAAGGGTTTCCTTTAACTGTCGGTAACGATAACTTACGTCATCACGATCAGTGAGGGGTATCTAGCAACACATCACTGTCTCCCGATATAAAGGAAAGAGTCTTCCAAGACTACACCCAAAACACAGCACAAGTGTGAATCCACTTCACCAGGCATACATGATTCCTTTGCCACTGGATGTTCTTATTGAACAAGCGTGTCAAGCCTGTAGCTCCAATATGATGAGCATGATTAGATCAGATGAACATAGTCACCTGGGTATGGCCATACACTTTCTCAATCATCTCATCCAGGGGGGCCCCTTTAGAACATCACACTCCTTAAACAAGGAGACGGCAATCCTATATCTATCACTAGTGTCCTAACCTGACTCATGATCATTATCCAAGATAGTCTATAACCATTATGTTTCAAATGATATTGAACTATCTCAAAACAATGACAATCATCATTTAGAAACACAAGTGATCTCAAGTCAGAGGACATGTGCCACTTGTTGCAATCAAGGATTATTCACATTGTGACAAGCAATTGAATATCCTAGTAGGGTCTGTCCAGTACATCCAATGTACCCATGAGTCTACATCTTATTCCATGCTCGAAGCATCCTATAAGATTAGAACACATATTAGTCTCAATCATATCAAGGCTGTCTCATGTTCACCAAGATATTTCGACTAAGGACAAAACAGCATGTCAGCCAAGCTGAACAGCTTTGAGACATTATTCAGAAGCACACTTATTGCAGCAGACAATGTAACCAACTGAATAACAACCATTGCCTTTATAAACATAAGAGTTTATACATGATACTGTTACAATCCCAAGGCCTCAAACATTAGCCTTTAAGGGCATACCCCAACAATCTCCCACTTGCACTTAATCTAATGGTTGAGAAACCTCAAACCCATATTATTACAGTGCTTCTCATGCTTCTGCTGCGCCAGAGGCTTGGTAAGTGGGTCAGCCAGATTGTCATCTGTATGAACCTTGCAGACTTTGATCTCGCCTCGATCAATGATCTCCCGGATCAAATGAAACCGTCTCTGTATGTGCTTGGACTTCTGGTGCGACCGTGGTTCCTTTGCTTGTGCGATTGCTCCAGTGTTATCACAGAAGATAACCAAAGGATCTGCACTCGAAGGAACAACACCAAGTTCCTGAATGAACTTACGAATCCATACTGCCTCCTTGGATGCTTCCGAGGCTGCAACATACTCGGCTTCTATTGTGGAATCAGCAACGATAGACTGTTTGAAACTCTTCCACACCACTGCTCCACCATTCAAGCTAAAAACATAGCCTGATTGCGATCGGAAATCATCCTGGTCAGATTGGAACGAAGCGTCAGTATATCCTTCAATACTGAGTTCTTCCTGACCTCCATATACCAAGAACATATCTTTGGTCCTCCGCAGATATTTTAAAATGTTCTTGACTGCAATCCAGTGCGCCTGACCTGGATTACTTTGGAATCGACTGGTCACGCTTAACCCGTAAGCGACGTCTGGGCGAGTACACAACATCGCATACATAATGGACCCAATAGCCGAAGCATAAGGCGTATTGTCCATTTCATCTTTCTCAGTCTGTGTTTGTGGACACTGACTCTTTGAAAGATTCAGACCATGTCTGACTGGAAGATATCCTCTTTTAGAATTCTCTAAATGAAATCTCTCCAGGACTTTATCGATGTAAGTACTCTGGCACAGCCCGAGAAGCCTCTTAGATCTATCCCTGTAGATCTTCACACCTAATACATAGGCTGCTTCTCCCAAATCTTTCATCTGAAAACATTTCCTTAACCATGCCTTAACCGCATGCATTTCAGGAATATCGTTTCCAATGATCAAGATGTCATCGACGTAGAGGACTAGGAAAGTAATCACGCTCCCACTAAACCTCTTATATACACACGGGTCATCCTCGTTCTTGATGAAACCAAAATCACTGATTGATTCATTAAAACGAATATTCCAGCTTCTTGATGCTTGTTTAAGTCCATAAATGGACTTCTTTAACTTGCATATTTTATGATGATCTGATGGATTAGTGAAACCTTCAGGTTGTGTCATATACACATCCTCCTGCAAATTTCCATTAAGGAAAGCAGTCTTCACATCCATTTGCCAGATCTCATAATCATAATATGCTGCTATCGCGAAAAGAATCCGAATAGACTTGAACATGGCCACAGGAGAGAAAGTTTCATCATAATCTATCCCGTAGATTTGTTTGAAACCTTTCGCAACTAGCCTGCCTTTATAGGTAACCACGTTACCATCCATGTCAATCTTCTTCTTGAAGATCCATTTACAGCCTATAGGGATAACTCCCGGAGGCGGATCAACCAAATCCCATACTTGGTTATCTGACATGGAGTCCATTTCGGCTCGCATAGCTTCAAGCCATCTAGCTGAGTCCGGTCCACTGACCGCATCCGCATAAGTGAGGGGTTCATCATGATCAATGATGTAGACTCCGTCATAGCACTCAGGCTGTCGACGGATCCTTCCCGATCTTCGCGGTTCCCGTGATATCTGAGCCTCAGGTTGTTCAATAACCTGTTCTACTGGCTCATGCTCATCCAACTGTGCTTGACTACTTTGTCCTTCCTCTGGATTCTCATCCAGTTTTATTTCTCTCCCACTGGCCTCTTGCAAAAGAAACTCTTTCTCAAGAAAAATGGCCGTCCGAGCAACAAATACCTTGTTCTCTTTGGGATCGTAGAAATAATAACCCTTAGTTTCCTTAGGGTAACCGACAAAGATACATTTCTCAGATCTGCTCTCTAGTTTCCCAGAGGCGAGCTTTTTGACATAAGCCTCGCAGCCCCAGATCTTGATAAACGTCAAGCTCGGCTGTTTCCCATACCATAACTCATATGGAGTCTTTGAAACTGCCTTGGATGGGACTCGGTTTAGTACTTTTGCAGCTGTTTCCAGTGCAAATCCCCAAAAGGAGTAAGATAGTGTAGCTTGACTCATCATAGAACGAACCATATCCAATAAGGTTCTGTTCCTCCTCTCAGACACACCATTCCATTGCGGTGTTCCTGGTGGAGTGAGCTGTGAGATAATCCCACACTCCTTCAGATAGTCAGTAAACTCTCGACTTAGGTATTCACCACCTCGATCAGAACGAAGTGCCTTGATATTTCGGCCTAGCTGATTCTATACTTCATTTTTGAACTCTTTGAACTTGTCAAAAGATTCACTTTTATGTCTCATAAGATAGACATACCCATATCTACTGAAATCATCAGTAAAGGTAATGAAGTATTGATAGCCACCTCTGGCATGTTTACTAAATGGCCCACACACATCACTGTGTATAAGGTCAAGTAAACCTGAAGCCCTTTGACCTTTATTAGGAAAAGGAGACTTCGTCATTTTGCCTATTAAACAAGCTTTGCATGTATCAATCTCCTCATAGGAGAATGATCCCAGCAGTCCATGGTCATGCAACCGCTTAATGCGCTTCTTGTTAATATGGCCTAAACGACTATGCCATAGCAAGGTGCTGTCATCAGCATACTTGGCTTTCTTATTAGGAGCCTTCACTGGAGATAATAGGGTGCGAGTGGGAGAGCCTTCGTCGGAGACAAGGATGGAGACAAGAATCATCGGTTGTGCTATCTAGGGTACGAAGTGAGCTTTGTCTACGAAAGCAAATGATGTGTGGTCGGGATTTTGATTTTGAATGGGATTAAAACTTAACTAGTAACTAGGGTTAAGCTGAGCTGGGTAACGGGTTGGCAACGGGAAAAAATAGCGGTGGAAGGCATCAAGATTCATGCCTCCACCACGTGGATTTAAGATTCGTGGACGGCATATTAGGGTACTCAACTTAGGCCATTTTTTTTGAACTATTGCCTTTTGTTTATCCGTTTAAGGTGTTTTGAGATATGATTGACACTAAACCCAAGTTTGATGTGGCCTAATCCAATCCAACCTAATTTTAGGAGAAAATTTTATTAGATTAGGTGTCGAGTTAGGTTTGCGTAAAACCCAATTATTATAAATTAGGTTGAGATCGAGTATGGTATGAATCCAAACTTGCCTCGTACGTGCCTCATAATCTAGAATTACTAAATTACCCCTAATTAAAATTAATCCTAATAAACCTAGCCAACTACCCCGCATCACATTGAGTTATTGCAACCATCACACTCGCTACCTCATTGTGCCTATTGTCGTGCAAGTTGTCTACATCTTTTGCCATGTCTACCATCCATGCTTGCTACTATGCTCAATACCTGCATCCACTATCATTGCCTCAACGCATGTTCACTACTGAGGTTTTGCCTAACTTGGTTAGGTTTCTCTTGAGTACCTAATTCTTCGATAGGTTTGGGGATCTAATCTAGAGTTAAGGTTAGGGTCAAGTTTGGCAAACTTGTCTTATCTTTGATTTGTCTTTTTCCTAACCTCCCATGCACTTGGTCTTTTTAAAACACTATGCTCTCTTAATTTATCTTGATTAATATTATATAGCACTTTAAGTCAAAATGTTGATTTCGCATAATATCATGCATAGGAAATGCAAGAGAATTGTTAAAATTGACAATGAATTTATTGCAACAACATTTTCTAAGATGTAGGTATTAGTGTTTATTTATCTTAAAATTTATAATTTTTAAAATGGATGCAATTTGTAAACGTTAATTTAATTTAATTTGATTTAATCTCTTTAAAGAGATGTGTCTTTTTATTAAGAGATACCTCTTTTCTAGGAGAGGTGTCTTTTGAGTTTTTAGTTAATTAATTTAATTTTATGAAAAAGTGTTGAGAAGGGGTGCGGAAGTTGTTAGGTCATTTTTGGTCATGTGATTAATATGTTTGACCTTTTCAAAGTCATCTTATAAAAATAAGGCTTGTTTGTTTAATGGGTTTTGGCTTCTAATGAGCGCAGACACTCATTGTTAATTACCTTTGAAATAAGGGAAACTGGCTAAACAGAATGATTCATTAAATATTTAAACAAAGATACATGATGAGCTCATAAAGAGAAAAAAATGACAAAAGAGAAGTCTTTATGAACTTGAATGATTTGGATTTGCCAAATACCTAGCCTTGCAATGACTTGTTGGATATTTTGGATCTAAAAGGGATCCGGTCTCAATGATTCATCAGATGTTCACTTTAAAAAATACCCGGCCTCAACGGCTTGTTGGGTAAAGATATCCGGTCATGATGGCTTGTTGGATATTTCAATTTGACAACTTATGAGCATTTGAATTTGACATATGCTCGGTCTTGAGGACTTGTGAGCATTTGAATTCGAGATGTGCTCGGTCTTGACAACTTGTGAGTATTTAAATTCAAGATGTGCTCGGTCATGATGACTTGTGAGCATTTGAGTTCAACATGTACTTGATCTTGACGACTTGTGAGCATTTGAATTCAACATATGCTCGGTCTTGATGATTTATGAGCGTTTGAATTCAACATATGCTCATTCTTGACGACTTGTGAGCATTTGAATTTGACATGTGGTCCGTCTTAACGACTTATAAGCATTTGAATTTGACATGTGCTCGGTCTTGATGACTTGTGAGCATTTGAATTCAACATGTACTTGGTCTTGACGACTTGTGAGCATTTGAACTCGAGATGTATCCAGCCTCAACGGCTTGTTGGATATTCGATTTGAGAAAATACCCACAAAACTGATACGCATTTATCATAAGTCATTGTGAAAAATTTGAGCTGTGTTGTAACAACATTGAGAAACTATGCCCCGATATGAAGTATTGACATATGCATCTCCCAAACAATGTTATTAACAATACGCGTTAGCCAGTTATCGTCCACGACTATATTTGAATGAGTTGAGCGCATGGGTTGGGTGAACAAGCTGTGGGGCTAAATGTTCGAGGTTTGGATGAATGGGCTGCGGGTCCAACCGTTCGAAATTTGGATGAACTAGTCTTGGGACCAAACATTCAGAATTTGATGACTAATTTGTAAATCTACTTAGATCTAGGTGTTGGGTCATTTTTGGTCATGTGATTAATATGTTTTACTTTTTCAAATTCACCTTATAAAATAAGGCTTTTTTGTTTAATGGATTCTGGCTTCCAATGAACATAAGTATTCATTGTTAATTGCCCTTGAAAATCAGGGCACCTTTGATTGAGAGATCTATGTTATGAAATAAAATTAAATAAAATAGTTGAACAATATGATTCATTAAACATTAAATTAGAAATACATGATGATTTCAAAAAGAAAAATGACAAAAGAAAAAGTCTTTGTCAACTTGGATGATTTGTGTCTGCCAAAGACCCAGCCTTGCAATGACTTGTTGGATATTTTGGATTCAAAAGAGATCCAATCTCAATGATTCGTCAGATGTTCACTTTGAGTAATACCCAACCTCAACGGCTTGTTGGGTAAAGATATCCGGCTATGACGGCTTGTTGGATATTTGATTTGAAAAATATTCGACCTTGCGGCGTGTTAGATATTTGGAAAAAGTACCCGGCCTCAATGGCTTGTTGGGTAAAGATATTTGGCCATGACAGTGTGTTGGATATTTGATTTGAAAAATATCCGGCCTTGCAGCGTGTTGGATATTCAATTTGAAAAATATTCGGCCTTGCGGCGTGTTGGATATTCGATTTGAGAAATATCTGGCCTTGCGGCGTGTTGGATATTTAAATTTGAAAAATATCCAGCCTTCCGGCGTGTTGGATATTTAAATTTAAAAAATATCTGAACTTGCGGCGTGTTGGATATTTAAATTTAAAAAGTATCCTAAATCTGATATACATAAGTCATGGAGAAAAATCTGAGTTGTGTTGTAACAACATTGAGGAACTACACCCCAATACGAAGTATCGACGTACGCACCTCCCAAAGAACGTTATTAATAATATGCGTCAGATATTTATCATTCACAACTATATTTGAATGAGTTGAGTGCATGGGTTGGGTGAATGAGATATGGTGCTACACGTTCGAGGTTTTGTGTAAATAGGCCGGTGGGCCAAACATTCAAAATTGGAATAAATGGACCGATGGGCCAAGCATTTAAAAATTTGGTGAACGGGCCAATGGGCTAAACGTTCAAAATTTGCATAAATGGGCCGATAAGCCAAGCGTTTAAAATTCACATGAACGGGTCATAGGACCAATTGTTCAAACCTTGATGAATGGGTTGATGGGCCAAACATTCAGAATTAGATGGCTGATTTGTAAATCTACTTAGATCTAGGCTTTTGATCAAATATCTGAGATCAAATTCAGAAAGATCTGACTTAATTTGGTAAGAGTCGATGTTTGGATTATTTTGAGAGTCATCCAATTAATTGAGATTCGGGAGAATTAATTTTAGCCGTTGAAAGTTTGATTCATAGATCTGTTTTGATCTAGATATCTGATCGAAAATCCAATGGCGGATCTGGAAAGATCTGAGCCACATTTGTATGGATCAATATGCGGATCACTTTGAAAGCCGTCCAATTGGCTGAGATTTATGCAAATCAATCTTAGCCGTTGAAGGTTTAATTCGCAGATCTACTTAGATCTAGATTTTGGATTGAAAATCCGAGGGTGGATTTGGAACGATCTGACCCACATTTGTAGGGAGCAATATGCAGATCACTTTGAAAGCCGTTCGATTGGCTGAGATCTATGCAAATCAATATCAGCTGTTGATTGCATTTAAATTTGATATATCATGACCTTTCATTTAAATTCGTAGATCCGTATCAATCCGAGTCTCGGATAAAAGATCCAATACCATATTTGGAAGATCAGGTTTGATTTGATAGCGATCAACTCCTTGATCATGTCATACGTCAACCGATTGACCCAGATATGCTCAGATCAATTTCAATTGTTGATTTAGATTTAGATCTGATTCATCACGACCGTTCATATAAATTCGTATATCTGCATCCATCCAAGTCTCAGATCGAAGATCCGATATCATATTTGAATAGATCAAGTTCAATTTGATAGGGATCGACACCTTGATCATGTCATATGTCGACCGATTGACCTAGATATGCTCCGATCGTTCTCAGCCATTTATTTGTTTTATATTCAAATCTTGACCATTGTTTTATATTCAAGTCTGGGATTTGGTTGAGCTGCCTGATGGGGTAAAACCCATAGGGTATAAATGGGTCTTCAAGAGGAAGATAGACATGGATGGCAACATAGTTACTTATAAATGTAGACTAGTGGCTAAGGGATTCAAACAAGTCTACGGGGTGGACTATGATGAAACCTTCTCGCCGGTTGCCATGATCAAATCCATTCTGATTCTGCTTGCTATAGCTGCATATCATGATTATGAGATATGGCAGATGGATGTGAAGACAACGTTCCTTAACGGGAAGCTAACTGAGGTTGTGTATATGACACAACCTGATGGCTTCATCCATCCTGCAGATGCCAATAAGGTCTGCAGGCTAAAGAACTCCATTTATGGATTAAAGCAAGCATCTCAAAGTTGGAATCTTCGGTTTGATGAAGCTGTGAGAGATTATGGCTTTATCAAAAGCGAAGATGATGCCTGTGTATACAGAAAATTTAGTGGGAACTTGGTGACTTTTCTGGTCTTGTATGTCGATGACATACTGCTCATCGGAACGACATCCCTAGTCTTCAAGCTGTGAAGACATGGTTAGGGAAGTGTTTCAATCCAATATGGTTAGGGAGTGCCCTATGCTTCGGCGGTGGGATCGATCATGTATGCAATATTGTGTACTAGGCCAAATATGGCTTATGCTGTGAGCATAACCGACCGATACCAATCCAATCCAGATTTACAGCATTGGGTGGCTGTAAAGAACATCCTTAAGTATCTGAGAAGAACTAAGGATCTGTTCTTGGTCTATGGGGGACAGGAAGACCTCAGTATGCAGGGCTACACTGATGCGTCATTCCAGTCTGACCCTGATGACTTCAGATCGCAGGCCGGCTATGTGTTCAAGTTGAATGGAGGCGCTGTTTGCTGGAAGAGCTTCAAGCAATCCACCATAACTGATTCTACAACTGAGGCTGAGTATGTGGCCGCTTCTGAGACAGACAAAGAAGCCGTTTGGATCAGGAAGTTCATTTCTGAACTTCAGGTGGTTCCAAGTGCAATGGATCCCATTGAGCTCTACTGTGACAACAATGGAGCAATTGCACAAGCTAAGGAACCACGGTCTAATCAAAGGTCCAAACACATACTCAGGAGATTTCACCTGATCAGAGAGATCATTGACAGAGGTGATGTCAAGATTAGCAGAATTGAGACAGAGAACAATCTAGTAGACCCATTGACCAAGGCTTTGGCGCAACAGAAGCATGATGGTCACGCTAGAGATATGGGGTTGAGGTTCCTCAACCTTTAGGTCTTAGTGCAAGTGGGAGATTGTTGGTGTATATGCCCTAGGACCTAGTATTGGTCCATTATTGTACTACTTGACATTGATATTTATATCATTCTGGCATTGTCATTATCTATGTTATCTACATCTGCGATTATGTGCTTACATGATAATATCCCTCGAGACAGATTGGATCTATGGTCAAATGATTGTCCCCAGTCGATGCACCTGAGTGGATATGGGATAGCTCTAGTACTTGTGAGACTGGTATATGGGCTGGTGAGGCACGAGGTACTAACGCAGACATATGGGTATATCAGTGGTGGATATACTGGACAGACCCGCTGTGAGGCAATGACTTGGTGTCATGAGTTATCCTCACAAGTGATAGGAGATGCATTGATCCCTTGACTTGAGGTCATTGGCCATTCTATATGGTTAGGGACATGTTTTGATACAACCTAGCACCTTGCCGTAGTTGGAAGGTAATAACGGTTGTCATTGAGCATGTCACGACCCATATGAGAAGGTCAATAGACAGACAAAGGATTTGCCCCTTCCTAAGGGAAGCTTGATATCCATGGTGTTCCTCTATGGTTTTATGACTGAAAGTATAAGGCCATACTCAGGTGAAAACCTGATTTAGTCATGACCATATGATTGGGTGAAAATAAGTGGTGACACACTTGTCCAATCGGATATCAGTTTGGCAAAGAGACTATAATGCATCTGTACCTAGTCACGATGATGGGGATGTTGATGTCGATATCCATTCCATTGACCTGGGTAGCAGTGAGAGCAGCGATGCACTGCTAGGTGCTACTCACTGCTTGTGGTGACCTTTGGTCAGCATTGCCAATGTTAGAGGAACCTATAGGGTTACACACCAAGATACTCGAGTTCTCGTATTGATCGGGAAGCCTTATGATCGAGTTATTCGATAGCTCAGATCTATTTGGGAGATTTCATCAGTGCCAATGGGCCTGATGAGATGGAAGATTGTTATTGGAGCCAAACTCTATTTTTGGCAGGTTGACCCAAAATTGACCATGGTTGGTCACATTTGGATTAGGATTGCATTGGATTGGATCCAAGTGCTTAATCAACTGATGTAATGAAGTTTGGGCTACCTCATTACCCAATGAGGCCCAATAACAAGTTGTCATGAAGGGACAATAGGCTAAAAGGGTATAATGGGGAGAAACACAACCCTATTGGCGCCTAAGGGGCAAAATGGGGTTTGGGTGGCAAAAATTGCTTCATTTAGAAGTAATATGCACCTAGCCCTTCTCCCTTTGATGGTATGAATGCCTTTAAGGCATGTCTTGGGCTGATATGGCACTTGGGCAATTATGGATAGATTGAATGAGGTTTATGGTAAAGTCTTGGAGACTTTCCTTGCCTCAAACCCCCTCATCCTAGCTATACACTTGTCATGATCCTAGCCCTTGCCCAAACCGCCTCTTGCCCTATTTATTGGACCCTAGCCACCCCTCTCTTATTGTTAAATTCCTTGGAGGCGTGAGAACACTAAGAAGTGCGAGAGCAAGGGAGACATAGGCGCACCTCTTCCTTCTTCCATCAAGCCGCAAGTGGTCTTCTTCCTCTCCTCTTGGCGCAAGAGGGACTTCACCTTGGCGGCTTCTCCTTCTCCTCATCTTTTTCTTTGGCGCTTCATCCTTGGAGGTGGCGCAAGGCTTGAAGAAGGTGACAAAGGCTTGAATCTTCTTCTCGAGGCTAGCACCGGGCGTGGAAGAAGAAGACTCGAGGCATCCGTGTGTGTGAGACTGCAGAGGGTGCACGCTTGGGCGCCTACCTCGACATCGGCCTCATCTTGCTTTAAGGTACTTTTCTATCTCATCGTGTCGACTCCCTCGCATGCTATCTTCACTGGGTTTTTGGGACTGGCTCGTTTCGGGGATATTGCTTCCGCTATGCAATGTATTTGTGTAATCTCTATCTCTGAAAATTGTAAAATATCCCCGGGGTTTCCCAACACGACCTACTTCTGACGGAGCTGAGAATTCACAAGAAGGTATCAGGCTATTCTATTGATGATTTAAAGGGAATTAACCCATATTTTTACATGCATAGGATACGTATGGAAGAGGATCACAAGCCTCACGTGGACTTTCAGAGATGGCTTAACCCTTCTTTGAAAGAAGTGGTGAAAAAGGAGGTGTTGAAATTGCTTGATGCAGGTATCATTTATCCTATCTCCGACAGCAAATGGGTAAGTTCGGTCCACTGTGTTCCTTAGAAGGGGGGGGGGACTGTCAAAAAAATAAAGACAATGAATTAATCCCTATTCGAACTATTACTAGTTGTCGTATGTGCATTGATTATACGAAACTAAACACTGCTACTAGGAAAGTTCACTTTCCATTTCCCTTTATTGATCAAATGATTGAGAGACTGGCTAATCACTCTTTTTTCAATTTTTTAGATGGGTATTCTAGATTTTTCCAAATTCCCATTCATCTAGATGACTAGGATAAAACTACCTTTATATGCCCTTATGGGACCTTTGCTTACAAGAGAATGTCGTTTGGGTTATGTAATTGATGACTCTAAATTTCATAGCATATTTCTTGCTAAATCCATTGCACTTTTGGGTCATAATCATGCTCGTTTGCTTATTTTTATGCCTTATTTATCCAATACTTCGGAATCTTCACCTTTCTTGGTTTTGATTAATTTCAGGTAAAAGGGCATCATTCTTATAGGTTTTTAAGCAATTTCAATATATATATATATATGGATTCTAATCATGAAGAGGAGTTTGCACATCAAATTTCAAGTCAAACCGAGTTTTCTAGCAAAATTACGGGAGTGCCGTAATGAATTTTACGGTTGTAATATGCAAATATGGCACTACCGTAATGATTTTCACGGCCGCTTCCCGTAGAAACTTTTTGGAAAATTATAGCACTACCATAATGAATTTTATGGTGCCGTAATTTCGGGCAAATTTCACATAAAAACTTTCAGAAACAATCGAGAAGATTATAGCACTACCATAACGAATTTTATAGTGTCGTAATTGCGAGCCGTTTCCCTATAGTAAATTCTGAAGTAATTACGGTAGTACCGTAACGTTCTTCACGGTACCGTAATCAAAACCCAAATTTCCGTGACTTGCCTGACTCTTCCGCGGATTTCTTGCAAAGACAATTTCTCGAGTTTTAGACCACCAATTGAAGATCCGTAAAAAGCGGAACAATCAGGATAAAGAGGAGAAGGATCTAAAAGTTAAAGGAGCAATTTTTATTAACTCGACACGGAGAATTTCAGAGAATCACCGTCGCCCTAGGGTTTGTCGATTCTCAGCGTACAGACCACCTCAAGCCACGAAATTTGAAAGGAAGCTTCGCCTGAAGGAGGAGAACATACACCATAAGTTTTAGAGTGAAAGAAGATCGATCGAAGGAGAAATCAAAGAATTCGTGGGCGCTGCCACTGTTCATCGAGTTTGAGAGCTAATTATGGGCTGTAATTTTCATTACAGCCCTATTTAGTAAAATTTCTCCTCTTCTTTCAATTTCCGATCAATCTAAATAATGCTTTACTATAATCCTTCAATCATGCTAGCTTAAACATTCTTTTGGGACAAAGGGTGTAATCCCCTTGATTTCTTAATGACTAGATGATCTTTATTTCTTCAAGATATTTTTGGTATGGTAATTTTACTTATGAGATTAATGTCTTTAATCTTTTCTAGTTTCAATCATTAACATGTGTTAGAGTTTTGTGATATGGACTGAAAAGTGATTTGCAAAACTTGGAACCCTAAAATTGAGAATTAGGAACTTATCGTAAGAAATTAGGTTTGTTCTTATTTCTAGATTTTGTAGTTTAATTCTTGTTGATGTTTTGATCTAGGAAATATTATTGAGTTAGACATGAAAATATGCTAGAGATAGATATTGGATTGTTTGAAAACCTTAAGTAAAACCTGTGAAACTAAGGTATGAAAATACATAGTTTTGCTTGAGATTTTGATATTGAGATGGAATGCATGAGAGTGATTCTTAATCTCTCTGATAAAGTTTACTTATATTAAACATTGAATTAATCCTACACGAGAGTGAGGGTTATTCTTTGTAATTTGATTTCGCGAGAGCGAGTTAAATTCTTTATAAAGTAAGCAACATCTTTACCATAACAAGAATAAATTTATGAATGTCTAGTCATAGATATTAAGATGGATGAACCCCTAGTCCCAATTCTTTCTCTCTGATTTTTCGTATACCGTTCGATTGATTACTATCATCATACTCGATTTGTTTAGCTAGTGAGAAATCAATTCGTTGGTATTTAACAATAAGGTCTCTGTGGATGGATAACTTTTTATTACTTCAAGTATCCGTGCACTTGCGGACACAACAAGTTTTTTGGCGCCGTTGCCGGGGACCTTGGTTTTTGTTAATATTGATATAATTGATAGTATTGCTAGACTAAGCTTTGTTATATTCTAATTTTCTTTTATTTTCTGCAAATTCTGAGTTTATTTGATCCTCTACTTGTTTATGCGCAGGACTCTTAGATTAGGACCATTTGTCCCCTTTGATCCTAAAATTAATAAAACTCTTAGATTGTGCAGAAAACTTAGATTCACAGAGGAAAGAGAAGAAGAATTAATCATGGGTGAGAGGAGAACACTTAGAGATTATGCAGCCCCGAATACATAGGGAATTCGCTCCAGTATAACTAGGCCAACAATTGATGCAAATAATTTCGAGATTAAACCATTCTTCCTATCCATGATCGAGCAGAATCAATTTGGAGGATCTCCGCTAGAAGATCCTAATCAACAATTATCTCTTTTTCTTGAATTTTGTGATACTATAAAAATTAATGGTGTATCTGATGATGCTCTTAAACTGAGATTATTTCCTTTTTCCCTTAGGGACCGAGCAAAAGCTTGGCTACATTCTCACCCGATTGGAACATTCACCACTTAGGAACAATTGTCAAATGCTTTCTTGATGAAGTACTTTCCACCCAGTAAGATGATTCAATTGAGAAATCAGATTACGGGATTTGCATAGAGGGATGACGATTCACTTAGCGAGGCATGGGAGAGCTTCAATGAGTTACAACGGAAGTGCCCTCACCATGGATTAGAAGGTTGGGTTTTAATTCAAACTTTTTATAATGGTTTACTCTATAGTACTCGTCTAACTGTTGATGCTGCTGCAGGAGGAGCCCTGATGAAGAAAACAGTTGAAGATGCTTACACTTTATTTAAGGAGTTGGCTTTGAATCACAACCAATAGACTACTGAGAGAGGAGTGCTGTATCGTCCTCCCCATGGTAAGAATGATAGTGATGGTTGGCATTTTGTAGTTAAAATGGTAGATTCTTTACATAATAGACTTGACTCTCTTCAATTACAACCTGCAGCAATTTTATCTGTTACTTGTGAAGTTTGTGGTAATTCTGGGCATTATTCTAAGGAGTGTAAAATTATTACTGATCAGGGTTCTGAGAAAGTTAATGTTGTTGGGGGGGGTATAATCAAGGTACAAACAATGATCCCTACTCTAGTAACTACAACCCTGGATGGAGAAATCACCCAAATTTATCTTGGGAAAATAATAATAACACTGGGGGGGGGGGCAAAGTGAGAATAGAGGATATCAACAAGAGCATCAAAATCAAAATTAGCCCCAAGAATCTAATTTTGAATCTTTGCTTGTTAAGTTTATGGCAAAACAAGATCAGAGATTTGAAGAACTAAATGATAAGATTAATCAGCTGACTGCGTACAATAAGCTTTTAGAGACACAGATAGCACAACAAGCTAGCATTGCTTATAGACCCCTAGGGAAATTACCTACCAAACCTGAACCTAACCCTAGGGAACATTGTAATGCTATCACAACATAGTTAGAGGACCCAAGGGGATCACTAGATTATGATGAGGTACAGCCTAATATTGAACCTAGCACTAAACCAGTTTTGGAATCACAACTTGTACATGTGCAGTCTCATCCTAGCTCGCCACCTTCTAAGGAGGATGAGCCTTCACAGAATGGTGATTTGCTTTGTAAAGTTGATATTCCTAGACCTAGTTCACCACCACCATATAGGCCACCTATACCTTTTCCCCAGAGGATTGTGCAAGCCAAGTTAGATAGGCAATTTGAAAATTTTCTAGATGTTTTGAAAAAGCTGTATATTAATGTTGCGTCCGCAAGTGCACGGATACTTGAAGTAATAAAAATTATCGATCCCACAGAGACCTATGTGTTAAGGACCAAATAGTTGTATTCTTACTAGCTAAGCAATCGATTATAATGCAAGTAAATGATAGAAAGAACACGAAATCAGAGAGAAACTGAGACTAGGGTTTCATCCACCTTAATTTCAATGACTAGATATGAATAAAAGGTCATCAGTCTAATTTTATTATGATAAAGATATAATTTACTTCATAAAGGGATTGTCTCACTTTCGTGTAGACAATCATACAAGGGACCGATCCTCGCTTTCGCGCAAGATCTATCTCATGCTGAAAATAAGTAAATCATTAATCAAAGAACTCAAGGATCACTTTCGTGTATCTGAATTCTAAGTTGATTATCTCAAGTGGAATCTCAAGGATCACTTTCGTGCATCCGAGTCTCAACACAGGTTATACTTAAGGTTCTCCAACGTTCTGATCCTCACTTTCACACAAGATCTTCACGTTTAACAAAATAACTCGATCCTAGATTCAAATTATCAAACATGGCAATTATTCTTCTAAAATCAAGAAATAAGAACTAACCTAATTTCTTACGTTGAGTTCCTAATGTTCAATTTTAGGGTTCTAAGTTCTTAAGCAAATCACCTTTCAGTCCATATTGTGAAAACTCTAAAATCATGCATGATAATAAGAAAACTATGGAGAATTATAGGCAATCGTCTCATAAGTAAAATTATCACAACAAAATTATACTGACGAAATAATGGAAAAATCATCTAGTCATTAAGAAATCAAAATGAATTACTCCCCCATGTCCCATAAAAGGTTTAAGCTAACATGGAAAAAGAGTTACAATAAACTATAATTTCAGGAGATCAGAAATCTAAGAGAAAAGGGGAAAACAACTTTACAGCACGGTAGTAATAGAAATTATAGCCGTAATTCGCTCCAAGACTCGCGGTGAACAGTGCCGACGCCCACCCTATCATTGATTTCTCCTCCGATCGAGATCCTTTCTCTCTAAAACTTCTGGGGTATCGTCTCCTCCTCCAAGAGAAGCTTCCCCTCAAATTTCACGACCGGAGATGCGTTGTGCGCTTCCCGGCAGTGAAACCTCGGGCGACGATGAAAAACTTGATTTCTCCCTCGAGAGTGGATGAAAATTTGGGCTTTCACCCTCAGCATGCTCTCCTCCTTCGAGGCTCTCTTTTTCCTTCTTACGGCTTTGAATTTAAAGGTCTAGATCATTAGCAATCGATTGCGCAAAAATCAGACTTCAATTTGACCATGAAAATCGCGTGCCAGGAATAGAATTACAGCCTTGGAAATGGTTACGGCAGTGCCGTATTTTCCTTAAAGTATTATGTACAGGATTCGACCAGAATTACGGTACTGTGAAATTTGTTACGGTAGTACAGTATTTTCTCTAAATCTCTCGGGTCGGAAATCGCCTCAAAATACGGTACTGTGGAAATGATTATGGCAGTGCCGTAATTTTTGCAAAACTTTCTGTATGAAAACTTACCCAAATTACGGCAGTGGTCCATTATTACGGTAATACACAAAATTACAGTACCGTAATATGAATTACGGCACTACCGTAATTTCGTCTAAAGCTCTGATTTGGACGAAAATTGACTGGCAATTTTGTCTTGACGTCTGGAATCCATTGGTGTACTCAAATCTTCTAAAATCCATCAAAAATAGGTCCTTTTTGCCTAAAAATCATGAAAAACCAGAAAAGAAATAGATTCCGTAATATTTAATAAAAAGGGCATGAAAATAAGCAAAGTAGTATAAATATAACCGAAAAAAAGCAATGAAATGACACAAATATACTATAAATTTTGGTGTCATCAATTAACATTCCATTCACTGATGCTTTATCTCAAATGCCTACATATGCTAAATTTTTGAAAGAAATTTTGTCCAATAAAAGAAAAATAGAAGACCATGGTACTGTGGCATTAACTGAGAAATGCAGTTCTATTATTCAAAAAAAGTTGCCACCAAAATGAAAAGATCCAGGTAGTTTCTCTATTCCTTGTCTGATTGGGAGTGTGGTTTTTGACTGAGCCTTATGTGATTTAGGAGCTAGTGTGAGTCTAATGTCTTTATCTATGTGCAGGAAACTGGATATGGGAGCTCCTAAACCAACTTCAATATCTTTGCTGCTCACCGATAGTTTAGTGAAGTATCCTGTTGGTATTCTTGAGGATGTTCCAATCCAAGTTGGTAAGTATTTTGTACCAACTGATTTTGTAGTTCTCGAGATGGAAGAAGATGCAAAAATTCCTATTATTCTTGGTAGACCGTTCTTAGCCACTGTAGGAGCAATTATTGATGTAAAGAACGGTAAACTCACTCTAAATATTGGTGATAACAAAATTGAGTTTGATTTGAATGATTCCATGAGCAAACCTTCATCTACTAGTTCATGCTGTAGTGTTCATGCCGTAGATGATGTAGTTTATGATCTTGGTTTCTTATTTGATAATCCTTCTGATTTCGATACTGATTCTTGTGAAGATTCTTATGTTGAAATTCATGATTCTAATTCTAGTTCGAGTTATAGTGCTGAAACTCATGATATGTTGGACTGCACTATATTTGATAATGAAGAAGAGAAAATTCCAAAAGTAGAACTTAAAACTTTACTTGATAACCTGCGCTATGAATTTCTTGGCCCTAACTCTACTTACCCTGTTATTGTTGATGCTCAATTAGATGAAAGGGAAACTGATTTGCTCTTAAAGGAGTTGAGGATTGATAGAAGGGTAATTGGGTATACCATTGATGATTTAAAGGGAATTAACCCTTCTTTTTGTGTGCACAGTATTCATATGGAGGAGGAGCACAAACCACATGTAGATTTCCAAAGGAGACTCAACCCATCTATGACGGAAGTTGTAAAGAAGGAAGTTTTGAAATTGCTCGAAGCAGGTATTATCTATCCTATCTCTAATAGTAAATGGGTAAGTCCTGTGCATTGTGTTCCCAAAAAAGGAGGTGTCACAGTTATGAAAAACAAAGATAATGAGTTGATTCCTATTAGAACAGTAACTAGTTGGCGCATGTCTATAGATTATAGGAAATTGAATGCAGCCACTAGGAAAGACCACTTTCCCTTACCTTTTATTGATCAGATGGCTAAGAGACTTGCAAATCATTCTTATTTTTGCTTCTTAGATGGATTTTCTGGTTTTTTCCAAATTCCTATACATCCTGATGACCAAGACAAGACTACCTTTACTTGCCTATATGGTACTTTTGCATATAGAGGGATGCCTTTTGGTTTGTGTAACGCACCTGCTACCTTTCAAAGGTGTATGATGGCCATATTTTCTGAATTCCTTGAAGATTTTATGGATGTTTTCATGGATGACTTTTCTGTATATGGTTTCTCTTTTGATGATTGTTTGGCTAATTTATCTCAAGTCTTGCAGAGGTGCAAAGAAACTAATCTTGTCATGGTTAGACAAGGAATAGTTTTGGGGCACCATATTTCAGAAAGGGGGATAGAAGTCGACAAAGCAAAAGTTGAAGTGATTGAGAAGCTAGCACCACCCACAATGGTTAAAGAGATCAGAAGCTTCTTGGGACATGCAGGATTTTACTGGTGCTTTATCAAGGATTTCTCTAAACTTGCTAAACCGCTCACTGATTTACTTTATAAAGATGATAAATTTTGTTTTGTTGAGAATTGTTTACTTGCTTTTTAGGAAGTGAAGAAAGCCTTAACATTAGCACCTATCATGCAGCCACCTGATTGGGAATTGCCTTTTGAGTTATGTGCGATGCTAGTGATTTTGTTGTAGGAGCAGTTCTAGGTCAAAGGAAGGAAAAGAAGCCTTATGTGATTTATTATGCTAGTAAAGCTTTGGATGAGACATAAAGGAATTACACCACAACTGAGAAGGAACTTTTAGCTATTGTTTTTTGCTTTTGATAAATTTAGATCTTATTTGATAAATTCAAAAGTTGTGGTGTACACTGATCATGCAGCGGTTAAGTATTGATGCCGAAGAAAGATAGTAAACCGCGTCTACTTAGATGGATTTTGCTTCTACAAGAGTTTGATTTAGAAATCAAGGACAAGAAAGGAACTGAAAATTTTGTTGCAGATCATCTTTCAAGGATAATTGTAGAAGATAATAAAGGTGATACAATCAATGACTCATTTCCTGAGGAACAACTCTTGAGGATTGAACAGATCAAGGCTCCATGGTATGCTGATATAGTGAATTATCTTGTTGCTAATATTTTTCCTCTTGATTTGAGCTATCAAGGAAAGAAGAAATTCTTAGCTGAGGTGAAACACTATTTTTGGGATGAGCCTTATGTGTTTAGAAGATGTGCAGATGGAATATTTAGAAGATGTACCACAGAAGAGGAGATCAAGGATTATATTATTTCAGTGTCATGGATCAACTTATGGAGGGCACGCTAGTACTGAAAAGATTATTTTTAAAGTATTACAATCTGATGGCTCTCAATCTTTAAGGATGCTAGAAATTTTATAATGACTTGTGATAGTTGTCAAAAGACAGGGAACATCAACAAGAGGAATGAGATGTCATTGTCCACTATACTTGAAGTTGAAATATTTGATGTTTGGGGGATTGATTTTATGGGACCATTTCCATCGTCTGGAGGTAACAAATATAAACTTGTGGTAGTAGACTATGTTTCTAAGTGGGTGGAAGCCATTGCTTCTCCTACTAATGATTCTAGGATTGTTATTAAATTGTTTAAAAAGATTATCTTTCCACGATTTGGGATACCATGAGTAGTAATTAGTGATGGAGGCTCTCACTTTATTGAACACAAGTTTTCAGCTTTGATTTGAAAGTATGAGGTAAATCATAGAATTGCAACACCTTACCATCCTCAAACAAGTGGACAAGTTGAGATATCAAATAGAGAAATCAAAGGGATATTAGAGAAAACAGTGTCAAGAACAAGGAAGGACTGGGCTTTCAAGCTTGATGATGCGCTTTGGGCATACCGGACTGTTTTCAAAACACTGATTGGTATGTCTCCTTTTCAATTGGTTTTTGGAAAATCATGTCACCTTCCTATAGAGCTCGAGCATAAGGCATTCTGGGCAATCAAAACACTGAACTTCGATTTGAAGAACGCGGGTGAAAAATGAAAGTTGCAATTGAACGAGTTTGATGAATTAGACTCTCCGCTTACGAAAACGCAAGGATCTCTAAAGAGAGGACTAAAAGATGGCATGATCGACATATACTTAGAAAGGAATTCCAACCAGGTGAATTTGTTCTTTTGTTTAAATCTAGGTTCAGACTTTTTCCTAGTAAACTTAAATCTCGATGGTCTAGACCTTTTCAAGTTAAGAAGACCTATCCATACGGAGCTGTTGACATATGGAGCGATAAAACAGGAGTGTTTAAGATTAATGGTTAGAGATTGAAACATTACTTCCATGAGGAACAGATTGAAGAAGGAGAAAAATTTTTTACTTGATAAACCACGAGCAAATCCGAGTGCAGAACGGTCAAGCTAATGACCACTAAATTAGAGCTTATTGGGAGGCAACCCAAGCTCTTTTTCTTTTGTTTTTGTCTTTATTTTTGTTTTAATTTTTTCTTTAGGACTAACCTTTTCCTTTTTTTTTTCTCTTTGTAGGTATGTTTAGATTGATTTTTTTTAGTGATAAACAACAATCTCTGAATTTTTGGATAAATTACGGTACTGCCGTAACGATTTTTACAGTACCATAATTCTTTTACGGTACCGTAATTCTCTTATGGTACTACCGTAATGAATTTCATTGCCCGTAATTTTGGTCCATTTTCATCCAGAAGGTTTTACCTATTTTACGACACCACCGTAATGCTTTTCACGGTACCATATTTTAGAGTAATTTTTGACTAGAAAAGTTTCTAAGAATTATGGAGATTACGGCAGTGCCGTATTTACTTTATGGTACCGTATATTTGGGTCATTTTCTTACAGAAACTTTTGGGATTTTTGAGCAGATTACGGCAGTGTCGTAGTATCTTTACGGTACCGTAATTTGACGCCTTTTTCCTGCCGAGAGTTCGTTCGACTTTACGGCACTATCGTAAATGTTTTACGGTACCGTAATTGTGCAAGCCCCATGCAATTCTGCTGCCGTATTTAGGGTTTCGGCATCGTGTTTTTAGGATTTTTGCCTTGAGATCGCACCGACCCCTGGTTTTCTTCGATTTCTTTCTTCCTAATCCCTCGGCGACCCTAAACATTTTTCGATCGATTCTCCCCAGAGATTTAGAGATTTTTGAGATTGATCAAGCCCAGCTTCTGTTCTTCCCTCAGTTTCCGCCCCTCTTCGATTTTCTTCAACAAAGCTTTGATTCAGCTTGATTCCAGTTCCAAGAAGTTCGAAGGAGTTAGGAGATCTTTCCCAGAAGGTTTGAAGGCTCGATTGCAGCTCCAAAATCTAGATTTGGGAGCTTGATTCAGAACCTGCTTGAAGCCCTGTTCGCCCCATTTGGTAACGACACTATTCATTCCAGTTTTACCTTAATGCTTTGAAATCTTGCTTCCATTCCTCATGGCACCAATGAAGAGAGCAGTTTCTAAGAGAAAGGGGAATGCACCAGCTGAATCTTCAGCCCCAGCTCCACCATCGAACCCATATGGAATAATCTTTAGAGATGAGGTTCAAGAACAGAGATACAATCATCTGCTTACCAGGCGCATTGTGAAGACTAAATATGCCGATATGCAAGCATTAGAGATTTTGGGACTCAAGGAGGATGTCCTATGAATGTTTGATCAGATTGCAACAAAGAAATTCTTTGACATGACTCCTAGACCTATCTACCTTTAGTACTGGAGGTTCTCAGCAGCCTAGAGATGGACTGGGATGAGTACACTGATCGCTTAGCTATAGGGGAAATTAGATTCTGAATGGCCAATGAAGATAGGAAGCTCACACTTAGAGATATTCAACGTATCTTTCATCTTCCAGATGAAGGGCGTACCGAGCCACCTATTGGGTTCATTGAGAATGTCTTTTGGAACCAAATCACCGCAGAAACTAGATTCTCCCCTTCCTCAGCAAGAGCTACTAGCATCTCCAAACCGTGCATAAAATATGCCCACCGAGTTCTAGCTCATATCGTTTTCGGGCGAGGGGACAGTGACGGTATGGTCCGTCATTCTGAATTATTCTTCCTTTGGTGCATGCCTCACAGATATTTTGTGGATGTTGCTTTCTTTTTCATGAAACATTTGGACAAGGTAGCTTAAAGAAATATGGTAGGGCCGTATTTATTTTCACGGCCATATTTCAATTAGGTGTTAATTCCAGAAGACACAAAAGAAAATACGGTTGAGCCATATTTATTATCACGGCCATATTTTCGTCTACCCAGCTCGTGATTCACTCGGTTTTTTGCCCGATTCGAATCTTTTTCACACCGAAATTTGCAGAAAACCTATTCTGAGGGTGGAGAACTATATAAGGAGGCTTAGGACCAATTATTAGGACTTTTTGGTGGATTTTCAAGGCGAATTCGAGGAAGAGGTGAGAATTAGGGCGACATGCGGCGAACGGCGATTCTTCACCGGAAAAGCTTCGATCTCTTGGATTATTGGCGTCGATCGTCATCAGGAAGCCTTAATCTTTGTCTTCCTTTGTCGATTCATATTTATTTACCAATTTGTAATCACAAACATGAATTTCTATAACGTGAACATATTGAACATGTTTGTGTAAACCTTTTATTCATGATTTAGGGTGTAACCCTCTATATTTTTCATGACTTAATCATTGATTTCTTTCTTATGAAGCAATTTTCTTGTGTTAGATCCAATTATTATTGTGTTTATTTATATGTTGATTAATGACCATGATTTGCATGTTTTGAGACATCGCAAGAAGTACTGGGAGGTGAATTACGACGTCGGATCTATAATTTTTGGACAAGTTGAATTGAACACGAGAGTAGTTTAAATCGGCTTAAGCGATCTCTAGATTTATCAAGAGTTCATTGGGTTTATCTGGAGTTAATAACCACGAGAGTAAGGGGTTAGTTCAGATAGACACCGGATTGTACTGCTGAGAGGGGGCAATCTGTAAACGTGGATAGATCTCCTTCAACATAGTAAATCCTTCTTAGGATACCTTTAATTATAGAAAGTCATGAGACATAGTGTGGTGAACCCAAAATCCTGAATTCTCCATCAAAACGATTATAACTAAAGTCTATTTTACTATTCCTTCTATTTAGCGAAGATAAAGAAACCCTTCTATTTAGATTAGTCTAGCTAACAATCTAAAGTAGAGTCAGTACTTGATCATTGGTACCTATGGGATCGATATTTTTATTACTTCGATTTGTCTGTGCACTTGCAGAACACATCACAAACTGTTCTACATCCTAAATATTATCATTTTACAATATAATCATGCTTCAAATACCATTTACCATCACATTTCATCGTTTAAATCACATTTACCATCTCTAATATCAAAATTCGGTATAATACCAAAACCATATACCAAAATACATCCCAAGTCAACATCATGCATCTAAATACATCAAATAAGCATCACAAGCATCAAATACCATCACAAATACATCAAGTATCATATCAAAAATCCTCATATCGTCACATATACACAATATCACCACAATATAGCAAATACCATATCACAAATGTAAAATAAAACGCACACACACACATATATGTATCAAATCATAAAAATAAATGTGTGTGCTACAACCAGCATCAATCAACTAATAGTTCCTGATCAAGGAGAAGACACAAGTCAGATACCACGAAGAAAAATAAGCATCGTCCTTGATGTATAAGATAGAATAAAATAATAAACTACTCAAAAAGGATCAGTCGCTCTCAGTATCCTCAGAATCCTCCTCCTCATCTCTAGTCCGCTATGTAGAAGGTCCCAGAAGATGCTGCTGCAAAAGATCCTCTATCACATGAAGAGACTCGAATGTCCGTGTCTAGCCCTACTCCAGGTGAGATATATCGTCACACATCCTCTGCTGCTCTACTGGCATCTGATGTAATACTGCCTCAATCGAGGCGGAAGTGGAAGGTCTAGCCAATGTAGACGGTCCAGCAGATGTAGATGGCTCGACTAGAGGCATAGTCTCTAAAGCGCTCAGCAGTGATGATGGAGTGATGAAGCTGGTGATGGTACCGGAGATGGTAATATGATCTCCGACAAGTCTAGTGGTAAATCAGTGGGAATCTCAGCTGATTGCGGCGATTGTGATGGAAACTCTAGTAAATTAGCATAAACCTTAGCTAGTTCTGGTAAATCTAGTAACTCAGGTGTAGTAGCAGAAAGATCAGGTAAAATGTCAGATGGTAAATCAACAGGTGCATCCCCATGATCTGAAGGTGGGGTAGCTAGCTCCTTTTGTTCGAGCCATATCAACCTCAATGGTCTTTGTGCCAACTGAAAATAGTGGAGAATCTCATTGGTCATCCTATACCTCAGATATCGTAGACGATAGGGTCCTGGTCTTCTAATTTTTCTAACTACCCCATATGGTCTAGTTCTCATTGTTCCTCTTGGTGCCATAATCACAAGATCAATATAGCCTTTCAACAAAAATTTCAAGAAAATTCCCAAGGAAAAAAGAAAGCAAGCGGCGGCTCAAAGGAATCTCGCCCAAAGAAATCCACTCAAAAGCTCCAAAAATCTGATCCCAAATCAAATGTAAAATAGCCTAGTACTGATAAAGAATCCAAAGATTGCTACTAGGAAAGGATTGCTCACGATTTCAGCCATTTTCTGGTTGGAGCCGAGTGGCAGCGACGAAACCCTTTTTCTTCAGGTCATCTGCAATTTTCCATGAAATCTGGCTGGAAGCTCGTCAGAGGATCAATGGAAAGGTCCATTGGTGGTGAAGGCTGGAAGGGAAGATTCATCGTCTGGAGAAGAGGAAATCGGGTGAAGTTTGGGGTTCATGAGTGAGGGCGTGAACCCTAACTTTTGCCCATGATGTTTAAACCTAGGTTATCACGGTCCGTGAGTCATTCACAGCTGTGGCCGTGATTCTTTCTGTGCCTTAAGTCTCATTGGCAAAATAATACACACGGCCCATGATGGACTCACGGCCGTTACCGTGAAACTCTCTGTGGATTTTGGCCTGCTTGCAATTTCTCCAACCTTAAGATTCACGGTCCGTGACTCACTCACGGTCATGCCCGTGAATGTCTCGTCTGACACATGTACTTTAAATAAAAATTTTCCAAAAATTTTTGCATATAAAACAACTAATTTAGAGATTTTTCATTAATAAAGATTTATCAAATCATGCTGCAAAAATTCCTAAAAATTTTTAAAAATTTAAAATCTAAAACTTAAGACTATAAGAGTCAGAAATTTGGGTTGCCTCCCAAAAAATGCTTGTTTAAAGTCATTAGCTCGACCATAGCTTCATGTCATGGCGAAGTTGGTGAATCAGTGGCATAGTAGAGAGCATATAATCCATCTCAAGAGTGTGCCCACCAAAGTATATATCTAGTTAAACAGATGGATCAATGTCGTAGCGGCCATTACATGCATATATAAACAAAAGTTAAAGTCATGCAAAGAATACCCAATAATTTTTCTGCATTTATCCAAGAGTAATGTCATGCGTTCTTCCTCTAGATTTATATCAACAATTGGAAGAAGATTAGAATCAAGATCAAAAAATTCATACCTTGGATTGCTCAAGAGGTTTTCAAATTTCACATTGGATTTTTCACTTATCTCAATATCAATGTGATCAAGTATCTCATGTATTATCATCTTCTAGGTACCTGTGGTTGGATTTGAATCAAATAATAGTTCAACTACCTCATCATCATTTTTCTCTTCACCATCTACCATGCAAATTCGTAATGGATTTTTGTAGAGAAAATGAATTGACAGTTCATATGGTGGTGGTCATGGAATATGCACATGATCCTCTTTCTCATTTTTCTCCTCAATTTCTTTCTCTTCATTTTGATGGTTCTCCCAACTTGGATTGTAGGTGCTAGGGCATGAGTTAAAGGATAAAAGAATCCCTAATTGTCATTCAATATAATGATGCCCATGATATCCACAAATATCGCAAGTAATAGAATTCAACATAAAAGGTTGTATGCTTAAATAATCAATTGTTGAGTTAAGTAAGGAATTTACCTTTGCTAAAATTAATTGAAATGCAACCGTGCCCATATTCTATTGTCATTATTGGTGGTACATTCCTCTCGTTTGACCATTGATATTGGTTGAACATCATATTTTTCAATTTATGTAGTAAAATTCATAAATACAAAATATAAAATAGAAAATGCAAAACAAAGCTTAAAATATATAATCTAGTGATTTCTGGCATGAGTTCTTCTATTCATATAACGTGTTAATCCAAAAAGATAAAAATAGCTTAAACTAACTATAAAGAAAAAGAATGCGAAAAACAAAACAAAAATAAAAATAAAAAATAAAAAAATAAAAAAATAAAAAAATCTAATCTTTAAATCTCACGATTAAATCGATATTGGCTGGCCTGATCCCCGGCAATGGCACCAAAAACTTGATGTGACCACAAGTGCATGGTTATATCCAAGTAATATAATAAGATTGTTCCCAACAAGGATCTGGTGGTCAAGTACCGATAACATGATTTATCTAGAGCTAGATGATTCAAAGTGTAATTTTTGTTTGGAAGCTTCAAATACAAATAAACAAAAGCAAGAGTTTAGGGTAAAGATCGATACGGAGAAAGTCGGGACATTTGGTCTCACCACGCTGACGAATATGAATTTAGTGACAATAAAACTTTAAATAGAAAATTAAAGTGTTGAAAGGGATTTATCCTTATGTATAGATTACCTTCTCCCGAAGCGTAATCTGGTACCTAATCACAATAAGTCCCTACTCACGTGATAGTTATCATAATAAGGCCTCTTATGTTTTGTGACAAATTATGAAATCCTTCAAGTGAATCTGAACTACTCTCATGATCGAATTCACAGGTTTGACAAGAATAGATCCGACGTCACGATTCACCTCTCAATCCTTCTCGCGACGTCTAATGTATACAATTACTTGGCTAGAGTAAAATATGAAATAGACACAATTCTAATCAAATCAATACTATAAAATTCATAACAAAGATTAAAATAACAAGATTAATCCATAAAATGTTAGTGGGTTACACCCCTAATCCCGAAAAAGAGTTTAAGCAAACATGTTCTTCAAAAAAAGCATATAGAGTGATGAATTCAACATGTAATCTTAAATAAATTGAAAAGAGACACTAGAAAAGTAATGAAAACCCTTCTCTTCAATCTGGAGACGAAGATGGAGCATCCAATTCCTTCTTTTGCATGATCTCTTGTTGGAAATTGCCTAGTTGCCTGAAATTTTCCCTAGCCACCACCTCTGTTTGTGCTCGTCTGAAGAAGCTCCCTAAACCATTCCAAAATCCTTCGTTTTGTAGTTTAATCAGTGTACAACCCATCTAGGAAGGTTTCTACAAAGTTTGGTTGTATTCTCACTCGATTCGAGACCGAATCGAGTGAAAACCTGAGTTAGGCAGAAAAACTCACGACCCCTGAAGCGTTCACAGCCATGGGTGTGAATGTTTCTATTTCTGCACAGTAGTGTATTCACAGCCCATGAATGACTCACGGCCACGGGTGTGAAAATTGTGTTTGACCTCCATTTCGCTCCAAATTTGATGTGCAAGCTTGTCTTTTTCTTAGGAATCGTGCTATGGCCTCAAAACTCATGAAATTTATCATTTTTGTGCGATTTTATCTGCATTTTCACAAAAAAATATAAAAGTGAAGATTCCATACCAAAGGAGATAAAAACACTAAAAATTAGTATAAAATTATACAATTAAACAAAAATATCATATAAAATATAGGGAAAACATGATGTAAATGTCACTCATCAATTTTTCTTAAAAAAATTGTAGGTTTGTCTTTCTCACTTCTCTCATCTCTTTTTGATTTTGGTTTCTTCACATGTGGGATTGACCCTATGTGAAAGAATTTATCTCTCCTTGCACTCGTAGGATAGACCTACGGTGCAAGACTCATAGGAGATTATGCGGGGTATGGACTAGGTGATTGCTCTAATCTCTATGGATTAAGGATTGCAAGGGGTGGCACCTTGTAGACTCCTGAGAGGGATGAAAATCATAGAAAGATGGACGGTGAGTCACTATAGATTGGTGAGTGGGTTTTATGAAAAAAAACTAAAATTAATGATTGTTGGTTTTTCATAGCATGTAGAATTGTATGTAGTTTTTCTTATGCATCATCTCATGGTTATAGAGTCAAGCCCTTTTATCGCATGCCTGGCATGTATTATGTTGTGAGGCCTGCGTGCCACTTTTCTTTTTTAGTTTCGATGTATTGTAATTTAGACTCGGTTTTAAATTCTGCATTAAAGACAAGGAATCACACATTGGCGCATGGCATGAAGATCATGCAAGGGGCACATCCTCATTGACTGAACTAGTTAGTGGTGCATCAAGGGCTTCCTTGGTGGTGCACCAAGAGGTTTGAGAGCTATAGAAGGTGGCGCACAATCTTGCATGATGGCGCATCCAAGCATAGTGGCGCACCTTCATGGCAGTGCAACAATGCATGGATGGCAACGCACTTTGAGCATGGAGGCACACCCTAATTGGCCGAACCCTAGAAGGAGTCTAGGGTTTGTGAGCTGATCAAGGGCAAGACCTAGGGCTGGCCGAATCTTGGAGGAGCACCTAGGGCTTCATAGGTGATGCCTCGTGGAGATTTGGGAGCTAACCTTAGATGATAAAGACCTAGGCGGTGCCCTAAGGACCTAAAGTAGTGGACCTTGGCTCACTCTAGGCTCAACTGACAACTAGAAGCATGTGCTGGCGCTTGGAGCCTTAGAGTTGCATAGGCGATCAAAACATTTTGATGCTAACCCATGTTTTTGAACCATCGACTAGGACCTAGTCAACTGGAGTCAAACATGGTCACCTAAGGTCAATCGGGATCAACTTAGTCACTAAAGTCTATAAGACTCCTCCCAACTCAAAACATGCATCCGCGATGCATATGACTCCCAAATAGATCCGAATGAACCAAATGACTCGATCTCGGCGACCTGATCAATACGAGATCTCGAGTGTCAAGGTGTATGACCTTTTAGGTTCCTCAAATGTTGGTAGTGATAACCTCAGTCATCACAAGTAATGAGTGACACCTAGCAGTACATCATTGCTACCCAAGTCTTCAGAATTAATGTCATCATCAACAACCCTTAAACTATGATAAGGTACTTGTGTATACTAGTCCCTTTGTCAGGCTGATGTCTAAATTGGATAAGTGTGTCACACTTATTTATCCCAATCAAAATGGTCATGACTAAATCAGGCTAAACTTGAGTGTGGCCACACACTTTTCAGACATGCATCCATATAGGGGCCCATGGACATTAAGATTTCTCATAAGGAAGGGGCAAATTCTCTCTTGGTAAGATGAATCTCTCATATAGCTCAAGATACACCCAATGACAACCGTTATGACCTCCCTTTTACGGTGAGGCGTTAGGTTGTATCAAAGCATACCTCTTACTACACAAAGACATGATCTCCCTCAAGTCAAAGGACAAATACACCTATATCACTATGAGATTCATCTTGAGACACCAAGATGAATCCTCACGGCGGGTCTGTCCAGTATATCTACCTTGATATACCCATATACCTACATTAAGCACCCCATGCTAACTAGCGTATAAACTAGTCTCGCCTGCACCATAGCTGTCCCTTATCCATTCTTGTACTTGACTAGGGACAAAACAATGAGACTAGATGTAATCTATCTCTTAGGGACATAGTCATGTAAGCATACATATGCATAGATGTAAAGTAAATCATGACAATGACAATGCTATGATATATGTAAATATCAAGAATGTAGTACAAATGTTTAGACCAACAATAGGTCTCAGGGCATAATAATAACAGCAACTGGGGGCATTCATCACAAATATTTAACCTTCACATCAAAAGATCAATAATGATTTAAAGACATATTTGATGACACCAAAATATATAGTATATTTTGTATCATTTTATATATCTTTTCATGCTAAATTGAAGATCATTTGCTTGTTTTTATGCCAAATTTATCAAATATTGCAAAATCTACTTCTATCTTAGTTTTTAATGATTTTCAGGTAAAAAGGCACTATTTTAAGACGTTTTCAAGCAAAATCAAATACATGGAAGAGCTACCATCATCAAGAGGAGTTCACATGACAAATTTCACGCAAAACAGAGCAACAAACCAAAATATGACAGGGCTGTAATCTATATTATGGTACCGTATTTCCATACGATACCGTAACATCGGAGCACCTGTCGTAATTTGGGAAAACTTCAGATTAGAAGATTGTGCAAAAAATACAGCACTGCCATAAGATTTTACACGGCTGTATTTTGGAGCACTTTCGGAACAGAGACCATTGCTGAAATTACGGCACTGCCGTAAACTATTTCACAGGCCGTATTTTCCAGACGTTTCTAACCAGAGAGTTGAGCCGATTTTACGGCAGTGCCGTGAACCATATTACGGTGCCGTATTTCCCAACACTTTCAGAACAGAACACTCGAACAATTTCACGGCAGTGCCGTGAACTATTACACTACCGTATTTCTGTTTTTGAACGCGACTACTAGGTCGATTTTGACACCCGATTTTTGCGGAGATTATTGCGGGTGATCCAGAACTCTAAATTGGATGCCATAAGAAGAAAAGAGAGGACGACGAGAGGATCACGTAGACACCAAAAGCCCCAAATTGCATCCACTATCGAGGGAGAAATCATGGTACACGCCGCCGCTTAGGGTTCCGCCGCCGCGACCAATCCAGAGCACTTCCGGCCGTGATTTTCATACTGAAGCTTCGCCTGGAGAAGGAGACAACGTGCCAGAAGTTTCAGAATGAAAGGAGATCAATTTGAGGAGAAATCAAAGGAAGAAGAAGCGTCGCCACTGTGTACCACTTTCATTGCAAATTACGGCTGTGAAATATATTTCACAGGCGTGCTGCATTTTCCTAAAACTCCTTTCTTGTTGATTTTTGATCTTATGAAATTATGGTATTTTGTAATTCATTCACCATGCTAGCTTAAACTTATTTTGGGACATGGGGGAGTAATTCCCTTTGATTTTCTTAATGACTAGATAATCTTTTACTTTCATCATGATTATTCTATTTTGATAATTATACCTATGCGATTATTGCTCTAAGATTCTCCTTAGTTTGCTTTTTGTTATCATGATTTAGAGTTTTCGCAATAAGGACTTAAAGGTGATTTGCTTGAGAACTTGGAACCCTAAAATTGATTAATAGGAACTCACCGTAGGAAACTAAGTTAAGTTCTTATTTCTTTATTTTAGTAAGTTAAATTGCCATGATGATATTAATGAACTTAGGATTGAGTTATTGTGTCAAACGTGGAGATCTTGCACGAAAGTGAGGATCGGAATGTTGGAGAACCATAGGTAAAACGTGTGTTGAGTCTCGAATGCACGAAAGTGATCCTCGAGATTCCACTCGAGACAATCAACTTAGAACTTGAATGCACGAAAGTGATTTTTGAGTTCTTTGATTGATGATTTACTTATCTTCAGCTTGGGATGAATCTTGTGCGAAAGTGAAGATTTATCTCTGCATGGTTATCTGCACGAAAGTGAGATAATCCCTTTTTGAAGTAAATTGAGTCTTTATCATGTTAGAATTCGATTGATGAACATCTTTATATATCTAGTCATGGAAATCCAAGAGAATGAAACCCTAGTCTCAATTTCTCTCTAACATTATTCTCCCATGTGTTTTCGCTCTCTGCTTGCCTTTCTCTTTTTCGATTGCCTAGATAGGAAGAAATCAATTATTCAGTACTTGACAGCATAGGTCTCTCTGGGGATCGATATTTACTTTATTACTTCGAGTATCCATGCACTTGCGGATACTACAAGTTAGGGACAACAAGTTTTTGGAGCCGTGCCAGGAAGTGACAATAGCCCTGTACGCCAATACCTTTGGCCGCGACACCTGAAACGAGAGTACCTGCTTGTATTTAAAAGTGTGTCCTTTTGGATCACATCAATATTACTTGATCGACTCTCTTCAAAAAGAAAATAAAAATAAAGAAGGAAAGAGCTAGCGGTCAAGTCTACAACTCCAATGACTACAAAGCAATAAGTTATGAGTTAAGTTATACTAAACAAAGTTTAGTATATTTTGGACTAAGTGATTAACCTAAAAAGTGAAAAAAAAAAAAGCAAATGATGGTCCAAAAACCAAATTGCTTTAAATGTCCCCTAATGATTGAAAACTAATTAGAACTCCTTTGAAGATATGAAGTGACATTCAAGCTAAAAGACTAGTAATAGGAAAATAAACAAAAATAAAAGTCTAGTGGAAATGAAATTTGAAAACATAGGTCCTAAATAGTCATACAACTTATACAATCGATTCAACAATTGAAAAAGTAATGTTCATACTAATATACTTTTAAAATAGCATACCTTGAAATAAGGATAGAATCTGTTCATGTTGCATATCTAAAGAGGATCCATTATACCATTGGGTTGCTTGAAAAACTGATCATGTAAGCTAATAAAAATTCTCAACACCTCATGAAAGTGATAATTAATACTTCTATGAGTATGATAAAAGAAAATGAAAATTTTTTTATTTTTGACATTATGGGCAACCAAACATAAGAACCTTGCGACTTTCTCCTCAACACTAGAATTTTTGGTATATTCAACTAGATTTTGGCTTGTAGTACCTCACAAAAATGAAAAAAAAAAGACATTCTTGTTCATTCTTAAAATGTTATGACAAAATGAATCCGAACTAGTTAATTTTTTTTAAAAAAAATTGGATCACATGCTATCCTTATATTTATTACTCTCTACAAATGGTCTATCTACATATGATGAGTTTAATACTACAAAGGTGAAGTTAGTGCAATTGTGCAACACAAATTAAAGATATAGATGGTAATTGAAAAAGCATAGGTTGGTGGTTGCGCATTTGAACAAATAAAACCTATAAATGAAAATATTATAATAAATTCAATAATGTGTGAGGTTAAGATAACAATAAATTTGATTATAAACCAAATTTAAAGTTGGGTCATAAACCAACTAATACTTGTTTTTTAATGTTCATGGATGGTAGAAAATACCAAGAAAAAAAGTTAATGAACAAGATCAAATGCATAAACAATAAGTAAAGAAAAGAGTACTGATGCATAATTGACTTTCAATAAGCATGGGAAGAAAGTAGTGATGGTTTCGAGTGACGACAACAATGGCAAGCAATAGTAGCATGAAGGTTGGTGGTGGAGGGGAAGGGGACGACGAGTAAAATAGGAGATAAAAAGTAGCAAGAGGCATGAGAAAGCCCTAACTTGGTGATGCAAAGAAAGCAGTGATGGTTTTGAGCGACGACAGCAATGGCAAGCAATAGTAGCATCAAGGTTGGTGGTGGTGGCAATAGCGATGAAACACAAGAGGTGAGATTATTGCCAGCAACATTGTTTACTCATGAGCATTGGTTTTCCGTCTGATTTGGGTAGATTCATAATCAAGGGAAAACAAATGATTTTTTTCCTCTGATTTTCCCTGCTCTTCTTTCTGTCTACCCAAAAATACATAAGAAAAGGTCACTTTCCCTTCTTTTCTCTTTTTTCTTCCTTGTTTTCCTTCCTCGTAAAAAAAGGTGTAATTAGTCTCACTTGATCAATAGGCCCAAGATATCAACACTTCCATTGTAGAGGAGAGATGAATTGTATATTGATCATCAACATTCCACTCCATGATATATGGCATATCCATAGTTTTTTTTTCGAAGAACATCAACTTTTATTCAGATAGTAACATCTTCAGAATTGGAGATCAAAATACAGTGTAAGTCAGCAGGACAGCTATAAGTCCAAAATGTATATGCATAAAAAATAGAGGCTTGCCACGCCGCCAACCAGTCAACAGCCTGATTAGCCTCTATAGGTGTAAATTCCATAATACAATTGGTCGTGCTATTCAAAAGGAAAAAAGATTTCCTTCAACAAAATGTTATAAGCTTGATCTTCTAGGATGCACTGCTCCTTAATTAAATTTATGGTCTCCTTGCAGTCAGTCTCCACGAAGATTGGGGCCTATTTGTATTGTGGATTGACATATAGGTAATTCAAGTCGGTTTTAATTATCATAAGCTCTATCAATTGTGCCGAGGAAGCAGGGGCACAAGCTGAGACAACTAATAAATAGCATCCATGCTCGTTCTATAGTAGGTAACCCAGCCCTCCAGTAGTTGAACTAGGTAGCCAAGAGCCATCTATGTTAACTTTAAAAGAGTCTCTAGGTGGTTTACTCCACTGACATAACCTTCTACCAAGAGTCTCTAGTGATGCTAAGTAAATCAGATTTTTTTATTTAAAAAAACAAGAGTTACGAGCTTTTCAAAGGAACTAACAGATAGTCAACACAAGGGAAGAAATAAATTTTAGTTCGAAAACCTAGTCACTAGAAACCCAAGTATCTCGTGATTGCAATTTTAAACCACAGTTTCAATTAAATAGTTCAAGATAAAATCAATAGAAGAGCAACCAAAAAGAAAATGATTGGCGTCGTCCATAATAGATGTGCATAAACAACATGATCTAGCCCAAATGAGACCAATTTTAGCATAGAGTTAAGAGGATGAGAGTTTATTGAGTAGCAGCTTACATCCAAAGATCTTAATCTTTGGGGTAACATGTAAGCCCGATAGGAGCTTCCAACCTCTCCAATAGTCACTAAGGCCCCAACTGGCTATTTAGGAGGTACTAGTAAGTAGACTTCGTTAGAGAGCAGCCAATTGAAGTCTCATTCCATACCCAAGAATCGTCATGGGGAATTGATGATACCTTAATATTAAGGATGATGTCAGTGAGGTGAGGTCCTCCTAGAGATCTTAATAGATTCTCATTCTAGCTTTGTCCCTGTAGGAAATCAAAAACCATATAATTATTAGGGAAAACATTGGATGCAATGAAGGTATGTTTGAGAGCGAGAAGGAGGTCAAAGCACCAAGGGTGAGCCACCATACTAGTGTCTCGGCCATTTCCAATGCATTTGCAAAAACTAGCGTAACCATACTTTTGTGATCATAAATTTTAGATGATATTTCACTGCATCAAAATATATGATTAGTTATATAAGAATCCATGGTGATCTCAATTCAAAGGATAACACACGCCACAATCACTATGAGAATGCTTATTATAATTATATAATAACTTGTGTAATATTCTTATGGCAGAGCAATCCAACACATTTCTTTCTTATATGTACTCATATGTTTGACTTGATAACTTATATTATGATAATTTTTTATCATTAGTCACAACACATGTAGTGTTAACGTTTTATTATTGGAAAAAAAATTCCTAGGCATAGACCCTACCTCTGAAATGTAGCCTTTCATAAATTTTAAAGCCATATGAAATGTGTGAATCTTAAAGATGGTATTTTCCTCATTAACACGTTGTCAGCCACCCTGAACCCAACACTAGTTAACGCTTATGTTTCTATTTCCCACTAAAACCAAAGATTTCACTCATAAACCCTTGTGCCCTATCATCCTCATCGTCTTGAATTCATCTAATGCCTAGCTAGTTCCTCTGAAAGCCCTAGCCGTCGCTAAAGTTAGAACACTCATAGGAGCCCTCATCACCTTGTAGGCTGCTATGAGTGTTCTAGCGAGGGTGGCATTTGTAAGGGCGATGGAGAAATGTGACCTAGGTGGGAAATAGAAGACTCACATTTAGAAGACTCACATTAGTCCTTCATCGCCCTCTCAAAACCCTAGTTTGATCTTCTCTCATTCCATCACCATAGTAGGTAACAACATATCTCATTTGATCTTCCCTCCATTGCCTAGACTTTTTTTATTAAGTTATTTAGTGTATGAATTTACCTAATTAATTTCTATTTCTTTTTTTTAGATATCTATATTAATGAGACATTTTAAAATCCAGACTGAAGGTGGAATTGTGTATAGATTTATAAAGATGTTCATTTGTATATTCCAATTATAAATGTTCAAATTGCTGCTGTTGTTCATGACTTCGGTTCAGGCAGGAGCCCGGGGCCGGATGGTTTCACGGCTGAATTCTACAAATACTCGTGGCCTACGATTTCCCAGGACATTCTGCACGCCCTCACCCGCTTCCAACAATCTTCTGAGATGCCTTCTGGCTGGGGTGATACTACTATGATCTTCATTCCGAAGTGTCGCCATCCCATGGAGGTGACTGATTTTCGTCCCCTTGCCATGTGCAACATTCTCTACAAAATCCTGGCCAAGTCCCTTGCCAATCGGTTGCAACCTTTTATGAATTCACTCATCTCCCCTGAGCAGTCTGCCTTTATCCGAGGGCGCAATATCCACGACAACATTCTCACGGTCCAGGAAGTGGTTCATAGCATGTCCAGGCGTAAGGGTAAACATCCTCTGGTCCTCCTAAAAATTGACCTGGCTAAGGCTTTCGACACGGTCAGCCGTGAGGCGATCATCCACGCCATGCATCTTCTCCACCTCCCGGGACAGTTTATCAGCTGGATTGAGGCGTGTATCCACTCTCCGTCCTTCTCCTGCAGCATCAACGGACACCTATCCCAGGCCTTTGCTGGACACCGTGGTATTAGACAGGGGCGACCCCCTCTCCCCGTATCTTTTTGTTATGTGCGCTAACTTACTCTCGGCGATTCTCAACCATGCGGTTCACACTGGTTCTATTGATCCATTTACAATTCGTGGCCACCAGATCTCCCACCTGCTTTATGCTGATGACCTCATTCTGTGTTTGCGGGCTACCCCTCGGACCTGTAGGCAGATTCCCCTGCTCCTGGCTCAATTTCAACACTTCTCCGGTCTGCAGGTTAATTTCGCCAAGTCTTACATATATTTTCCCGGTGCTTGTTCTCCCGTGACCAAGGAGCGTATTGCCTCTTCGCTTGGCATGAGAAAGGGTTCTTTTCCTTTCAGGTACTTGGGGGTACACGTTGGTATCTCCAGCCACTGCCGCTCCAACTTTAATCACTGCCGGGATTTACTACTTCAGAGGCTTGCTACTTGGCAGAACTGCTACCTTTCTCAGGCCGGCCGGGTCACGCTTGCCAAGTCTGTCCTTTCTTCCATCCCTATTCATCACTTGATTGCTGGTGGCATCGGGCGCACCCATCTGGAGCAACTAAATAAACTCATTCGCCACTTCATTTGGGAGAATTCCGCTGCCGCTCACGGCCTCCATCTCATCAATTGGGAGACTGTCAGGTTACCCAAGAACTTAGGGGGTCTTCATATTCGGGACTTCACTCTGCTCCGTGCTGCTTTGAACGGACCTCGGATCCTGGCCCTTCTTAACCAGGAGAATATGGTTTGGGCTCGGCTTTGCACTGCCAAATATGGCCTCTTATCTCCTTGGCATCCCCGGCGGTTCCCCACGGCGAGTGCTCCTTGGCGCCTTCTTATCCGTGACCTGGGGCTTCTTCGGTCACACCTCTCCAAGATTATCGGTAATGGGAAGTGCACGTCCGTCCTTATGGATCCATGGTGCTCTCCCATACCTTTGAGTCACATGCCTTCACACTTCGACCCTTCTCTTCCTATTGGGGTTACTGTGGATTCTCTTACCCTCGATGGTGATTGGAACTGGGATCTTATTTTGAGGTGGGCTGGGCCTGGTCTTCATAGCACCATTCTCAAGCACAACATCTGTCTTAGTCATGAGGAGGATCGTTGGATCTGGGATTGCAGTGCGCCGGGTCTTCCCGCCGCTAAGGCCATTTACCGCACGCTCCTCCTCGAGCGCTGTCCCCCGGTCCCTATCCTGCAGCCTTGGAAGCAATTATGGCGCCTACACCTCCCCTCCAAGGTTAAATCTTTTGGCTGGAAGCTGCTGCATTTTAAACTGCCTACGCGTGACCGATTACGAAGATGGGCTCTGATTCCTGACTCTACTTGTGTGCTGTGTGGCGCTGAGAGTGAGACCATTAACCACTTGGCCTTTCACTGTCCTTTTGCTTTAGCGGTCTGGAGCAGGATACTTCAAGGTGTTCTGGTTGAGTCTCGCGCACGTTCTCTTCTTTTTGAGGGGCATTGGTTCCGCGCTGGCTCTCTCCTCGGAGATGTTTGGCCGGAGACCTTTCTTCTTACTATTTGGCATATTTGGATTATGCGGAATGCAGTGATTTTCCAGGGTGCCCGGGGCCTCCTCGGTTTTGATCGCTCAATTAGTTGCAGCGGACTTGCGTCTTTGTCAGGAGGCCTTCGCTAGACACCAGAGCTCTGCTGGCCGCCCCCTTCCTCTCAAGACCACCTGGTCCCCCCCCCCCTCTGACTCTCTCAAGATCAACACTGATGGCTCCTGGGCCGTCGACTCCTCCGACGCTGGTATGAGCTTCCTCATCCGCGACTCCACCGGTCGGACGCTCTATGCGGCTGCCTTCCATAGCTCCTGTGACTCTCCCCTCCAGGCGGAGCTCCTCGCTATTCATGCTGGCATGTGTTATTTTCTCGCCAAGGACAGTTTCCACCTCCCCCCCTGCATTATTGAAACCGACTCATTGGAAGCGTTTTCCCTGGTCACTGGGACTCTGCCACCTGCTTCCCTGAGCTATGCTAGCATTCTCCTTGAGATTCGCCACTTAGCTCAAGGGTCTGTCTTCCAGTTTAATTTTACCCCAAGGTCGGGGAATGAGCCAGCTAACTGGTTAGCCAATTATGCACGTGTACACAAACTTTGTCTTTCGTTTGAGGGGAGCCTGCCTCCTGACTTGGCAACTCTCCTCCTTACTGATGTAACCTAAGGATCTTCCTTTCCCCCCCCCCCCCCCTTCCTTTTCTATAAAAAAAATTATAAATGTTCAAGTGTAAATTTGTGCTTACTACATAGATTTTGTGCTTATCTACATAAATTTGATACCTATTGGTCCTTATCTATTGTTGCTTATCTACGTAAATTTAATGCTTATCTATAAAATTCCAGTACTTAACTATGAAATTAAGGTGCTTTTTTACAAAACTATAATGTTTATCTATGTAAATTTAATGTTTTTCTATTAAATTTTTATCCTAATCTACAAAATTAATATGCTTATCTATAAAATTATATAGCTAATCTACGAAATAAGTGTCTTTATCTACAAAATTCTGCAGCTTATCAAGTTACATGACAATATCACAATAACGTACTCATTTGAATACAATATCAAAATATTCATTACACAATATGGCTAGTTACATCATCATACTCATTATAACATCATAGTTACATCACAATAGTCATTTACATTACATTGTAATGTAGAATGAGATTTTAGTTGTTGTTTTGGATCGCCCTTAGTTATGTAGCTTAGTAAGTTTCTATTTAACTCAGTTAACTTTTATCATGCAAGTCCTACAGACAAGTTACTAGAAAATCATGCAAAATAAGGAGAGGAAGAATGTCACCCATGGCACCATCTTAGGGAAGGGGTCTTACCAATTTCTCTGAACCTTACTTCCGTATCTTTGGCGATGGGTTTTTAAATGATCTACAATCTCATCAAATGAAACACAAGGGTGCTGGTTGAAATACAACTTCCAAACACCCAAAAAACTAACTAGAATCCATAAAAAGGATCTTGTTCAAATCTTCCTCAAGATGGCTTACTTCTTCAACTCTCGACTGCTCTTTGTTGTGACATACAGAACCAGATCCAAAGGGCCCAGAATATTAGGGAATAAACATAAGGTGAGAAGGAGATGGAAAGCTTATGGAAGGGGCGACCAAGAAGGGTTCTCAGTTAGGGAAGTAACAGCACAAGGTTTTCTTCTTCAAAATGAGTTCATAGAATGAAAGTATGATGAAATGCTGAAGTACAAGCGGCTTCAAACCTATCCTCTCCTCAATGTTTACATGAAAGGAATTCTCAAAACTACCCCTCGACGAATATTCACTTAATGGCTAGATTACCTTGTAATTTGAATGGTCAGTCGGATGGCTTCCCTTCTCTTTAGTGCAATTGCTTGCTGGTGAAGTTTTCTACATGAATTGGCTGACCAAGTTGGCAGTGCATGTAACTCTCATTAGCTGAATTGGGAGGTGCATGGACATTGATTGTTGGAGTTGGGTGGCTGATCTTTGAATGTGTTGAAAGCTAGTTGGCACCTCTTCCATTCATTCCTTGCTTGTCATGAACATGCTTGCTGAGGTGTTCCATGCGGTGGGTTAGGATGTGGCAAGTATGAGGTGGTGCCTTTAAATTGCTTCTTTGATGATTTAATCTTGTTGGTTGATTTTGAGATTTTGATTTGTTCCTTCTTGATCATGATGATGGGTTAATCTTGTATGATATTTGGATGACTATGCTGATGATCTTAGTAGTTGATGAGCTAAACTTGATGGTTGAGTGCTGTTGAGGTGGCTAGAGGGGTCTTATGGAGGAGGAGGTGGCTTGTATGCTTACACATACTTATGCTTCTTAGTCTACTTTGCAACCTACTACATTCCACTATGAAATTAAAATTCTTTAAAGGAAAATAAACCCTATGGCTAGCCTACCTACATGCAATGCAAACTACAAAATATGCTCAAATGACTAAATCAATTTAGAGAATGAAATTCATATCTAGCGGGAGGTGTTCAATTCCTTTTAGATCTATGTGGTTGTGCTCTTCATCAGATTGTTTGGTTGTGAAAAGTTAGGGTGTTCCTTAAATTGATCTTGACTATGAGCAATTTGTGAGCACTACATTGTAAACAAAATTTAGATAAAGATAAGTAATTAGCATTAATAGTTTATACTCTATAATTACATAATTATATGAAAATTGTAAGAAAATGATGCCAATCTACAAAAATAAGGTATTTATCTATGAATATCTACGATGATTAGGGGAATATTTATGATCCTAGGTTAATATCTACAATAATCAAGCAAATATCTACGATAATCAACATGCATATATAAGATCTCAAGGTTGATATCTATGATAATCAGGTGTATATCTACTATCATTAGGTACATATCTATCATAGTTAGGTGCAAATTTATAGTCCCTAGGTTCATATCTATGATAATCAGATGCATTTTTACTATAATCAAGTGCATATCTACTATTTTGGCAAAAAAAAAAATTGCATATCTACCATAATCATGTGCATATCTATGATCCCTAGGTTCATATCTATAATAATCAGATATATATTTTACTATAATCATGTGTACATCTACCCTAATCAAGTATATATCTATGATAATTAGGTGTATATCTACCGTAATGAGGTGCATATATATGATCCCTAGGTTCATTTCTACGATAATCATATGAATATCTATCATAATCAACTACGAGTGGGAGGAGTTTTTTTTCTTTTATTGGGAACTCAGCGAGGGCGATGAGAATAAAAGCGAAGTGCCAAAGGAAAAGGAGACTAGAAGGGAAAGAGGGTGACAGGAGCACTAGGGTATTCGGGGTTGGGGTTTTGGTGTGAAAGCAAGTGGGTAAGGGGAAAAAAAAGGCTAACCAAGGGTTACTCCACTGGAATGTGACGATGGGTTAACCTAGTTAAAGTGGGCTTTGCGATTCGTACTAACGAAAGCTAGCCAAGATTTGTGAAAATGTTGATGTATGGACTCAACCGATGATTGATAGAAGGGTCCGTGCTTAAGTTTTAGCATTCTTCTATATACCTCTATAAGTTCTAACATGGATCATTTACAACAAGTCAACATGTTTTTATACATCTTCCTTGTTATATTCATAATTTTATTAAATATATTTTCAATGACATTTTTTTTTTCCAATATTCGTCATTCCAAATTAAGTGAGATGACTAACAAGATAATTCCAAAAATACTTGTTATTAGTCTATTATAACGTTCTCCAAATCTAGAGATTCTGTGATGCTAATTTCCAAAAATTACATCTAAGAAATCCATCATATATATGTGTATGATTTTTGTAAATTTTAGTATATTGTTAACAAGTTTATGAACAGCCTAACTTTGGGGTAGAAAAGAAAAAAAAAAAAATAATAATTAAAAATTAGGGACGAGACCAGGAAGCGCATTGACGACGCATCTGCTGTATCTTCGGATCTTGAAGCTGCAATCCCTCGAGCCTTTCTCCTCCGCATCGCCTACTCCAAAGGCTAACTTCTTGGTTCCTGCTCCTCGCTGACGACGCCGTCACATGCTTCGCCACCGGCAGCGGCGGATCTAAATCGGCGACGCTGATGACCTCCGGCTGCGGTGCACAGGAGGATCTGCGCCCGGATCTGCTGCTCCTGGAGAAGAAGCTCGCCAACTTGAGGATCGCCTTGCTGTTAGTAATGCCGCTGCTGGCGTGCTGCGTCGTCGCTCTCGTCGTTTTGCTCCTCTTGATCTGACCGGCGCAGCCGATTTGAGGGGACGATGGCTCCTCGAACCGAAAACTGCCAAAGGATGGGGGAGGGGGCCGAGAGGAGGAGACGGTGGTGGAGTGGTGCCGGCGGTGGCCGCGCAGGTGGATGTCCATTCTGTGAGGGACTAAGCAACGGGCAGTGGTGTCGGTGAAGGGAGAAATAATTGAACAAGGTTCTCGTTCATGGAGCGAATAGCAAATAAACGAGACGGTGGGTGTTTGGTGGTGGATAAGGACGGAGTTGGCCATGGCCGGCCGTGTCGGTGTTAAGAACTTGAGATGGACGTGTGACGCATGTGGGACGAGAGGCACGTGGGATGAGTTGGAAATTTTTCATTATTTACGGCCGGTTTGCAAGAAGAGAAATTTTAAAAAAAAAATTCTTCTATTTCTATGATTTCAAAAGAAGGAATGAGCAAAGTAATTATTTCTTTTCAACATTCCTTCTAAGTCAAAGGAAAATCAAATTCCTTTCTCTCCTCTCGAAAACTCGCTGCACTCTCCTCTCGCTGCACCTCTCTTCCCTCTTACCCTCTCTCCTCTGAACCTCTCGCCAAGCTCAACGCGCTGTTCTCCCCTCTCGCCGCGCCTCTCTCCCCTCTCGGTCAGTGCATGTACGAGCGGGTGGTGTGCTGCATTGAGAGCTCCTCGGCGGTGCTGGCCAAGTTGTGCTCAGAGATGGGGGGTGGGTGCTCTCCTCGGCGACGGTGCTCTCCCCTCTCGCCGCGCCTCTCTCCCCTCTCGGCCCGTGTGTGTATGAGCGGGTGGTGCGCTACATCGAGAGCTCCTCGGCGGTGCTGGCCAAGACGTGCTCGGAGATGGAGGGTGGGTGCTCTCCTCGGCGGCGGTGCTCTCGCCGCGCCTCTCTCCCCTCTCGGCTCGTGCATGTATGAGCGGGTGGTGCGCTGCATCGAGAGCTCCTCGACGGTGCTGGCCAAGACGTGCTCGGAGATGGAGGGTGGGTGCTCTCCTCGGCGGCAGTGCTCTCCCTTCTCGTCCGCTCCTTGGCTATGCTAGCCCCTCTCGCCGGAAGCCGCCGGAGGGGAAGCTGGAGCTGCATTGGGTGGAGTGGCTCGTCGGCTTCACACCGAGGGAGGTGGTGTTCAGCTCCTTCAGGAGCAAGACATTCTTGACAGAGGAGGGCGTGAGAGAGCTGCTGCTGGGGTTGGAGATGGCAGGTCATCCGTTCTGGCAGTGTTGAATGCGCCCGAAAGTGGTGGCGTGCAGATTCTGGTGACCTGGGGATCAATTGCAGGGGGGATGTGCGGCGGCAACGATGTGCACAGCGGTGAGGAAGGTGATGAAGGATGAGGGGATATAGGAGAAGCATGCCAGGTGGAGGTGGACCGATCAAAATATTTCTTTTCTTTTATTGAAACAAAAAAAAAAAATTTTATTCCTTTTCCTTCCTATTTCTTTTCTTAGTTAGTTTTTTTTTCTTGATTTCTTTTTCTCCTTCAAAACTCAGCGTTAAGGTTTTTCACTGCAAGCAGTCATCTTCTTTTGTTTCTTCTCATGCATATATTGTTTTTTATTTTCTCATTTGATGAAAATAATTATCTCTTTTTTTTTCTTTTTGTTTTGCCTCAATTTTTTTTTTTTCAAAAGATATAACTTAAATGTAAAGCATGATTTAAGGGGACAAGACGGAAGTTATAATTTTGTGTTATTTATCCTCCATACTTGATATTTATATTTTAAATAATTAAAATAAATCAACAATATCTTTTTTCTTAATTATATTAGATATTTCGCAATTAATATACACTGGTTATTAAAATGATATAGGCAATAATTATGTTCCCTAAATAAATTTTCTTTTTCATAATATTTAATATAAATTAAAAGTATTGAATTTTATAATTTTGAAATACCTTATACCCATTTACGGACATATGCTCAATTAAATTATTATGCTTGTTATGGCTATGAAATTCCTTTATTGCCATTTGTGTTAACTTTACTTTTTTTATTGCTAATTTTTAATCTCTATAATACACCCTATAAATATAATATTCATTACAAAATCTAATGAATATTTTCTACGGGTGGCCTAACAAAGTCACTAAATATTTAACATTCTTATTTAATCATAAAAAAATATTTAAGTAAATTATTTGGCCAAATAATATTCTGAATAAAAAAACAAAATTATAAAGATATTAACTCATGGTAAATAATATGGTTGGCTAATTAAATATGGTCTGGATTTTTTTGTCCAATGGTTGTGCTAGAATGTCGCAATCTGGGCTTCTGGCCAAAAGCCCAGTAATTCCTCTTTATCGATCTAGAAACTTCCCAAGGATTCTCTCTATATACAGCGGACTCATCACCGTGGAGTAACCCTAAAAATCTCATGACGCGCCGCAGAGTAGCAAATTTCTTTGCCTCTCATTCCTCCATACTCTCTTACGTTGACGCCGGACACCTCTGCTTTTCTGTCCTCCCTTCGTTGCGGATTACTCTTTGATCGGTCATCTGCAATTATTTTAGGCCTTTTATCTCTGATATTTGAGGATTTTCGATAATAATTTCTAATGCTTGTTTTTCAAACATTCGTAGTGGCCGTCTGAGGCTCGAGAGTTCATGTTGCTTAGTTATATTCCTTGCTTGGATGTCTTAGTCTGATCCCTGTATTCACTATAGTTTCCATAACATATTTTTCTTTACAATAAGCGTGCTATTTTGAAAGTGTGTATCTTCTGAAGTTTCATCTTTATTCTATTCGTCAACTATTGCAAGGATTTCAAGGCTGGAGTCCTTGTTTTGTGGTTTTTCCATTCCGTTCCGATGTTTTTCGTCATGTTTCAGCACTAGAGCTCTCGCCTACGAGATTTACTTCAATTTTTCGATAATTTCCAGATTTCAAATTTGAACTTGTTGAGTCAAAATTCTATTATTCTCTCGTGCTTTTTGTGCATTATTTATCGATGATGATAAATCCTTAGGCTTGTTTCTCAAAACATTCGCAGTGGCCGCCTGAGAGCTTTCGCCTTGCCCGGCTTGAGAGCTTGTGCTGCTAATTTTTCCTTGGATGTCTGAGATCGGTCAACCTATTATTACAATTTTAATTTCTGTACCTTTTTTTAAATTGTTCATGGAGAACATTTGATTTTCTTATTACGTTCCTTTGATGATATCACTAAGGCTTGTTTCTCAAAACATTCGCAGTAGCCGCCTGAGAGCTTTCGCCTCGCCAGGCTTGAGAGCTTGTGCTGCCAAATCTTCCTTGGATGTCTGAGGAACCTTTACAATTGAATTTGCATTTTATTATATTCCTTTGATAGTGTTTAATTACCTGCTGCTGTATTTGTGGGCAAAAGGTTAATGATGACAATGCAAAGGCTTGTTTCTCAAAACATTCGCAGTAGCCGCATGAGAGTTTTCGCCTTGCCGGGCTTGAGAGCTTGTGCTGCTCAACTCTTCCTTGGATGTCTGAGACCATCCCTCTGTTAATTCCTTATGTCTTTTTATCTTCAGTTAAGGGCCTGTTTCTACGAAGCTTTTACATTCAGATTCTCTATTTGTCTGTTCTCTGTCTCTTACGGCTTGTTTCGGAGGAGGGAAAAAGGGGGAAAAGAAAGAAATAGAGTATTTTTTTCCATTTCCCTTTGAATGAAAGAGAAATAAAGAAAGGAAAGAAAATTTTTCCCTTCAAAAATGTCCCTTCCAAAAGAGAGGGAATGCTGTTATCCGTCCCTCCCCTCTTGGTTCAAAAAATAACTTTATCTCCTGAGTTCTGACCTCTTCGTCGCCTCTCCTCATCTCCCGACCTTGTTGCCCTCTTGTCCTCTCTCCCAAAATTGCCGCTCCTTTTCCCTCTCGCCCGAGCTTGCCGCCCCTCTCCTTGCTGGTCCTCAGCATCTCGCCGCTCCTTTGGTCGGCCCTCACCATTTCGCCCGACCTCGTCGTTGCTCCTCTCATCGAACTTTGGTCGACCTCGACGCTGTTGTCGACTTTGCAAAGGTATTTTTTTTGCCTCCCCTTTTGCCGTCCTCCCATCAAAACCCTAGATTTGGATAGAGGCGGTTTAGTTCTGCCTCAACCTCTGCCGCCTCAACCTCTTTCGCTTCCCCTTCTGCCGCCTCAAAGAGAGCTCTGTGTTGCTATGTTGTGTTTTTCCTACATGTGTTTTTCCTTGCAACATCAATGCTGTGTTCTTCCCCTGGTTCGTTCTTGGGTGGATAGGAGGAAGAGGTTGAAGCGGATTATAAAAAGCAACAGACGACAAACATACAAGAGTTTACATATGAAACATTGGTGTGTGCAGTGCCTCAATTAAACTGAGTTGCAACTTTATTAATTGTTAATGTCAATAAAACTTCTGCCCATTACACCTCAAGCTGTGTTTTTCCTTGTTGTGTTTTTACCTGATGGCTCAATGAAAAATGTTACATTCATAATGTGTTTTTCCATGTTGTGGTTAACAATAATTAGAGGAAGAAAACATATACATACATCCATGCTGTGTTTTTCCTTTCAATGAAAAATGTTATATCCATGCTGTGGTCAACAATAATTAGAGGAAGAAGAAACATATACATGGATTGTAACAGCATGTAAAATGTCTTCCTTATCATGTTTGGTACATAATTAGAGGAGGAAGACAATGTCAAGGCTCTCAATCCAATATGTGTTTTTTTCTTTGTTTCTTATACAAATTGTATGCTTCCTTAAACAATTTATTTGTCTACTTATAGGTCTTCTTATGGCTCCGAGTAAGAATATGATCCTAGCTATTCATTTTCTTAATTGTCAATACATATGCATAGTTGCATGGATTCTTATAGAAGAATTGATGGATAGACTACAACAAACATGGGTTGAAAAACCATTACGAGATAGTGATGAAATTAAGCATGTCATTCGAATAGAGATATTAAAAAACTTAACTAGTTCAGATGAACACTGTCATAATATGATAAGAATAAGAGTACATATTTTTAAGCATTTGTGTCAGTTACTAAAAGGGAGGCGCGGGTTGAGGGATACAAAGCATTGTACTATGGAGGAAAAAGTGTTCACATTCTTGTATTTAGTATCTCACAATGTGAAATACAAAGAAATATGTTTTTTCTTTCGTCGTGGTACTAGAACCATTAGCTATCACATTCACGAGGTTTTGCGAGCTATTATTAGCTTGCATGAGCAATTTATCGCACAACCTGATGGCTCAATAGTTCCTTTTGAGATATACAATAGTAGCCGACTTTATCCTTATTTTAAGGTATGTTCGATCATAAGTCATTTCTATAAAATATCATAAAAATTATACTTATTGCTAGGATTATATAATATATGCAGGATTGTCTAGGTGCAATCGATCGTACACATGTTCGAGTTAAGGTACTGTCTAGCGATGTACCTAGGTATAGGGGAAGAAAGGACTGACTAATTACAAATATTTTTGCAGCCTGTTCATTCGACATGAAGTTCACATATATTCTAGCTGGCTGGGAAGGGACCGTATCAAATTCACGAATAATAAAAGATGCGATCAGTAGAGCTGATAACTTAAAAATTATGGAAGGTAAACTTACTATATACTATCTCACAACTTAGGTGTTACCATTAATTCTAATATTTCATACTTTTACTATAGGGAAATACTATTTGGGTGATGCCGGTTTTAGTATCAAAAGTTGGCTTATAACACCTTATAGGGGAGTACGATATCACTTGAAAGAGTATTCCAGAAATGCTCCTCGAAATGCGAAGGAATTATACAATCATCGACACGCAGTTGCTCGAGTTGTCATTGAAAGATGTTTTGGTGTACTAAAGAAGAGATTTTCTATTATTGCAAGTGGAACTGAACCTCATTTCCCAATACGTACACATGTCCAAATTATTACAGCCTGTTGCATTTTACATAACTACCTAATGGGTATTGATCCTGATGCTAATATTATTGCCGAAGTTGATGAAGAATTATCAAACACAATAAACAATGATGCATCTATAGTGGAGAGGCAAGATGAAGATGCTAGGAAAGGTGTTCTTATTAGAGATGCTATGGCTGATGCAATGTGGAATGATTATATGCTATGAGGTTCTTGTATTTGTCATTATTGTATTAGACTTGTTGTATGGTATATTGGTATTGAACTTTTCCTATATAAGACTTGTTGAGCTTTTCTTATCATTGTTGTATTGTATTGAACTTTTCTTATCATTGTTATATTTCATTGTGCTAACAAATCTTTATATTTCCTTATAAGATGAGTAAAAGAGATCACATCAAATGGACTGAAGACATGGATAATGTCTTTATTGATTTAATGCTAGACCAACAAAATAAAGGATTTAGGGCTGATAGTACCTTTACCTCAACCGCATATAAGAACATGCTAGTGATATATGCTGAGAGATGTGGTCTACCATTAACGAAAGAACATCTAAAGAATAGAATTAAGACTTTGAAATTCAATTTTAATCAATGCCACAAGTTGTTCAAAAACAAAAGTGGTATAGCATGGAGTTCATCGTCCAAAATGTTTGAAGCTGACAACAATGTGTGGGACGAACTAATTGCGGTATGTCTTGCTTTATAATAGTCTGTTGTATGGTGATTGTTATATATGTACTAATTATGGTTAACATTTTACAGGCCAATCCTTCAATGAAAAAATGGAGAAACACTCATGTTAACAATTATGACAAACTAGTGGAGTTGTTTTCAAAGGATCGTGCAACTGGAAACATGGCTGGAACTCCCAAAGATATCGACATGAACTTGAGCACTCCTGTTCGTGAAGAAGGCAATGATGATATTGCATTTGATGTGCAACAAGATGATAATATTGAAGATATATCTAGTCCATCCTCTATCCCACAAAGCCAAGACAATAACACTAATGCAACATCGTCGAGGACCAGTAAAAGAAAATATGATGATTCCATATTGAAAGGTACAAATGAAGGCATTCAAATGTTGATGAGCTCCATGGAAAAGAATACTAATGTCCTGGTAAATGCTGTCAATCCTGCACAATTGGTGGAAAAAGAGTACACAAATACTGAAATCTTTGAGAAGCTAAATAAGCTTGATCTTCCTCGAGAGACTTTGGTAAATGCATATATCTTATTGGGTACAAACAAAGAAAAAACAAAACTCTTCTTCGAAGCTCCAGAATGGCTACGGGGTGATGTTCTGAGTCGCCTGATGAATTAACATATCCATGTTAGTACATGCTTGTGTTGGACTTTAGTTGGACTTGTGTTGGATTTTATCCATATTGTATTTTGATGAATCATTATGTATATGGTATAGACATGAATATGTTTTATTTGTTGTTGAACTTGATGCTATTTATGTTATGGTACTTATGTGTTGAATTGATGATATTTATGCTTTGGTGGTAGTGTATTTATTTTTTGTTGAATTTATTATATTGTGTATACAGGTAGTGTGTTATAATATAAAGGAAATGCTGCCAAAATTTTTTATAATTTTTAATAAAAATTTATAGTATTTTTATATTTTTTATAATTTTTTATTAAAATATATACAATTTAATATGAATTTTATAGTATTTTTATAATTAACAAACTATATTATTTATAATATTACTAATTATTTATATATTATGTATAATATAATTAATTTAAAAATTTTATTCTTTTCTTATTTTCTTTCTTTTTACTGAAACAATTATTTGTTTTCCTTCTTATTTTCTTTCTCTCCTTATTTCTATTTCCTTCACTCCCCCAAAACAGGCTCTTAGAATCCCTGTTTTCTTTTCCACTAACATATGATTTCTGTAGAAACTCTTATTTCCATTTCAGTTACGTTTCATGTCCGAATTGTTAAGTAACTTGTATTTTGCTATCACGAAACATATACAAATTCTAAATACATTGAAATTGGGGCTACACGTCTGCCCCTCTGGCAGTTGTTGATGCCTTAGGGATGAAGTAGTCCCCGATAATTATACTTCCCTCGCGCTTCACTTGTTGGCAACCTTTTTCTGATTGTGCTAGCAGTTCATTTGAGGGATAAACTGACGTTCATTTAACCAGTCTTTCTTATTATGTATAATAGTTCATTTGAGGGATACTTTGAATGTTTTTGCTCAGTATTATTCATGTGCACTTTGCCTCTTCCACAAATCGATTTGGATTATAAAAAAGTACACTTTGGTCATTTTTTCAATTTCTAGAGTATTGATTAAAGAGACCCTATACAATTCATTTCAGCGAGTATAGTAATACATTTTTTTTCACCTACTATTTAGTCTCGTGTATAAATGAAATGATAAATTTATGAAAAGAGAGCACTGGACATAATATAATTAATGACTTGAACTAAAAAAGATTAAATATTAACTATAATAAGATATTTATTAGAAAAATGTTAATTGTCACATAATGAAATAGAGTTTTAAGGTAAACTACAAGAATAATTATTAGCATTTTTTTGATATAGTCAAACAATTGTCAAAGTATTTAATCGTATAAAATGATTGATAATTTTTAGTTTAAAAATGTAGTTTTGTGGCTTTAGGTATAAATATTGAATTTTTTTTCCTAGAATTTGCTTTAATGTCTAAAATGATCTTTCCCTTGTTTTAGTGGAGAGAAATGATAAAAAGGAAAAATAAAAAAAGGAGGAACGTATAACCTAAAATTCCACTCAAACCTTCCTTTCCAAATTGGAGAAAAATCTCGTTTCCTTCCTTTACCCGATTTTGCCGCCTCTCCAACTCTCGCCTCTTGCTTTGAAAATTTGTTTCACCTATATGAATTCATATTGAAGGATGAAGCAACGGAAAAGCTAACGGGTGGACTATGGAGTATGCTAGGAGAGGCACTCGACCTAATCTAGATGTATTAGCCATAAGAACCAATCTCAGCGGTCCTAATTGCATCATGTTTAAATATTATTTAAAGGCATAGTTCTCGTTATGTCCTGTCATATTATTTAGACATTGAATTTAACTATTCTTGAAAAGACTCTATTCGAATACCTTAGTAGATAAGAGATAACTTTAGTGCATATGAGATTGAGTAATAGATGTGCTAGATTGAGTTATCATGAGTCATCATTACCTATAGTTTATATGTGATAGAGGTATATTGGTCATTTGACTTGAGGTCATTGACACATTGATGTAGTGATTGATTTACTTTGATATAGCCTAATACTACACCATAATAGGTGTTAGGCCAAAAATCTCCCTAGCCCGATTTTGATCAGTCAACTGGGCCATTCATCATGTCAAAATTGGCCCAAAAATCAAGCTCACTGGCGGACATCGGCAACGGCGACGGCGATGACTTTGTGGCGGACATCGGCGTCTGCTAGCAAGTGCCGCCCATCTGCGAGCTTCCACGGTGACCGACGTTAGGCAGCTGGTGGTTAGCGGTGGGCTCGACGCATGGAGCATGTGGAGAGGGAGAGGATCTGGCGAGAACCTCACGCACGTGGAACGAGTGGCGGGTGACTCGACTTCTGGCAATACATGATTCTAGCGAGGGAAGCGAGGTTGGCGGCGACCTCGGGTAGGCATGGCGACGCCGTGTGGAGCTTCGTCGGTAGGCAGAGCCTTCGCATGGCACAAGTGCAGTGGACAACATCTTCGATCGGCGAAGCATCGACCTTGGAGCAAGTGAACATTTGGTGCAAGGCAGCTCGAGTAGTGGGTCGACGGCCTTGTGGCGAGGCGTGGCTGGCGGCAGTGACAAGCTCGAGCATAGTTGTGAGCCTAAGTCAATGGACAACGCAGGGATGGTTGGCTGTGTGGCGTCGCATGGCTGGTGACATTCGACGTGGCTGCCAGGCTAGCACCATGTTCGATCCACTTCCTAGGTGGAACCAGGTGATGAATGCGGGTTCGTCCACCTGGTGGCCGAGCTGGTAGAAGGAAAATGAAGCAATGCCGTATGGCCCGTATCGGCGACACTCGTCCGCGAGAGAGGATATATGCGGCTTTTGCTTCATTCCCTCTCCCTACTCTTGTCTCTCCTCTACTTGGGTGATTTCCGGCGATCCTATGTGCTCTCGTCTTCTTCCCTCATCCCTCTCGGTCTGACGGTCGGTGGTGACCCTCTGATGTCTTGTATTTACATAGTCTTTTTGACTACTATTTCCTAGTGAATCGAGACATATTTTCCTGCTTTTGCATCTCTTTCTAGCTTATTTCATTAACTTTCTTCAGAAGCTTCACTACTTGTCATATTTGTTGAATACAGGACAATTCACTCATTTTTAGAGCTATACGGATGTACGGTCACATATCCGAGTGAATGAGGATTCATGACAAGAAGTTTGGCTTCAGACAGGAGTAAGAGTTTATCCGCAACTGCTAGAATTTATTGCCAGCCGTCAAGGATTAAATGAGCATTAATTATCTGACGGTTACAAGAATTAAAGAAGTTGCAGTTAATACTTTACCGTTACGGTCATAAATGCGAGATTTATTTGGATAATTTAATAGCCATCAAGAGTCATAATGGGGATTAAATTGATAATTTGAAGAGTCATGCAATTAATGGATGAAAATTTAATACAGAATACCATGAGACACGCCATTAAGAGCTATAATGGGGATTTAATTCAGAGTTTAATTCCAAGATTTAATTCTGAATTTAATTCGGAATACAAAGAGGCACCCGATTTCTATATAAAGGGCTCAAGAGCAAGGAGAGAGAGGAGTCCACGGCGAGAGGAGGACGTTGAGAGCCCAAAGTTTGGTTACAAGGCAAGAATATAAGTATTCCAAGGAGAGGAAGGCAACATCAAGGGAGGAGAGAAGGAGTTTGTCTTAATTCTTTCCTCATCTTTACTTTGTTCGGTTTCCTTTTCATTTTAATTGTAAGTCTTGCACTTGTTGTAATCATGTGTGTACTAGCATAAAACCTCAATCGGGATTTGGGCGTAGCCCGTCTTCTTGATTTGTAAGTGTTAATGTTAAAAACTACTTTTTGATATATTTTTCGAAGCCATTTGATCTTGGTTTGTTTCACTCATGTTTGTCGATTTTTGGCTAGATCGGTTTTCACACTGTAAGTTGATTATGGTAAAATCTGAGAGGTGAATTGCAATCAACAGATCCTCCTTGATCAATCTCGTGTGCTCTATTACGAGAGTCGTAGAGACCACTTGGGGAATCTTCGTGTCCTGTTTCAATACGATCTACTTATGCTTAGTCCACCGCGAGAGTAGGAGACTAACTAGTGCCTTTTTACCTGAAAATGATGAAAAACCAAAATGGAAGTAGATTTTGCAATATTTTATAAATTTAGCATAAAAACAAGCAAAAGATCTTCAATTCAGCATGAAAAGATATATAAAATGATACAAAATATTCTATATATTTTGGTGTCATCAAAATACATAAGGCTCAAACTTTGCTTGTCCTCAAGCAAAAATCAAAATTTGATTAAAAGAATAACCTTTTCATGCTCAATAAATTTCTAAAATACAACCTATGAATGAAAAATTTCACCAATTGATTTACAAAACTTCAAATAAACATATCATCCTTAGAACTCAACCCTCTAGATCCACAATTCAATCAAATAAAACTTTGCAACTTGTACAATAAATAGAACTTCAACTTCATGACTTCACCCAATTTCAGTTCAAATCTATCATGCTTTTGTTTACAGGAATTGGGTTTCCAAGATCTTTTTTCACACATAATTTTTTTTCTTCTTTTTTTTTTCTTTTTCATGTATTTTGTTATTTTTGCATGGATACACACTTTTTATTTTGACTTCAACTCTTTCTTCGGTACCACTGTCAATTTTACACAGTGCCAAGTAGAGGAGTCTTATTATTTTTCACACTCATTATTTTTTATAGACTTCAACCCATGTCTTAGGTACCACTATCAATTTTACATAGTGCCAAGTTGGGGAGTTTCTCACTGTTTTTGTGGATTTTGGATTCTTCTTTCCCAACAAATAGCAAGATAGAATAAACATCTACTAGGTTGATCAATTGATATCAATTCAGTAATCATACTCATATGCTCATTTTATTTAAAGGAGTAGTTTCACCTTTAATCTTATTCCTCAAATAATACATCTACCCAAAATTTCATGCTTCAACCAATGTCAAATTTCAAAAGATAGATATGCATTGAAGAAATAAATCTAACATGATAGGTTTAGTCCTAATCACATGCATGAACACATTCATCATCATAGAAAAATTCATAAACCTCTCATCACATGGATTCAAGTCATAGAAAAATTTTGAAACATCAAAATATGTCAAAATCACTACAAAAGGTGTGAAGCATTAAACTCAAAAAGTCAAAAGATGTAAAGTGATAGATCCATGTAAGTACATAAGGCTCAAATAATGCAAAGGGTGTAAAGTGATGGATCTAAGAGAAGAAAAGTGTAGATAATCATATCAAATCGAATAATCACAAGAGAGTGTAAGCAATACTCACAAAACTGTATGGCAAGCTCTGACCGAAAATACATAAGGCTCGGACCAAAAATAGTGTCGGGGCAAATACTGCAAAGTCCAAAGGTATGCCTTTTGAAAATTTTACCCGCATAATTTAAGATACATAAGACTCAGTCTAAAAATAGTCTCTAACAAAAATAATGATAAAAAAAATTTTCTCAAAGAAGAATCAGAGATATCATCGATGGTCCAGAAGATTGCTGGTGGAAAAAGTTGATGCAGCTGAGAAGCAGAGGTGGAACAGATGCTAGCTGAAAAGCTGCTAGCAATGATGATGATGGTGCCGACATAAGGGTGAGTAATCTCTAGTGGCCTGCTAGAGACTACAGTCCTGGAGGTGAGATCGTCGGCTGGTGGGTGCCAGAAATAATGCTGCATAAAAAAAATCAGTCACTAATGAAGAGTCTGCTGTATAAATAATATCAATAGAATAAGAGGCAGCAGAAAAAAGTAAGAATCTGCTGATGGTATAATCCAGTGTCAACGGCTGGATACAGTGATGTTAGAGGCATATGCAGTGGTGGCTAGAGGTGGAAGACAGTTGCTCTTGAAGATTTCTGGATCGTAAAGAATATTACGGTAGTGCCGTAATTTCGCGCCAAATTTCGATTCCTATAGAAAAAATTGTAAAAATTAGTCCTAAAAGAAAATTAAAATAAAGGAAAGTAAGCTAAGTGATAATGCTTGGGTTGCCTCCCAAGAAGCGCTAATTTTAGGTCCATAGCTTGACCAAAACTCAAAAATCATGGTGAAACAGGTGAATTAGTACCAAATTAAAGTGCAAATAATTTTCTACCTTTCCTTTGTCCAAAAATTTTAGCCACTAATCCAAAAATCCAGAATTGCATATAAATCACAATCAAAGTGGCTTTCTCAAATGTGCAGAAATTAAAATCATACTTCTCAAATCCACTCAAAGAAATCTTTATGATCTTCCTATGTTTATTAAAAAGCAAAATCATGAGTCCTTTCTTCAAATTAATATTTTCAATAGCAATAAGAAAAGGACTTTGATCAAAAGAATCAAACATTGGATCATCAAAATATTTTTTATGTCTTTCATTGGATTCCTCAATAAAACACAAATTTTCAATAAAATCAGAAGACTGAACAGTAGATATGGGCAAAACATCAGAGTGAGATTCATTCATATTTATGAAATTCAAATCCTTTTCAAATTCCTCATGCACATCATCGAATAATTTATCAATTTCAAAATCATCATCAAAATCAAGATGAGACTCTACAAAATCAATTTTCTCATGCCTCCCCACAAATAATTCATCATCAGAAGAGTCAAAATCAGAATCATATGACAAATAAGATTTATCAATGTTTACAATAGTATCAGAGTTAGCCTCAAAAGTTTTATCATAAATTTCAACAATATCACCAAGATCACAGTGGGGTTCATCAATTTCAAATTTTTCACCCAAATCATATTGATGTACATGAATATCACAATTTTCAAACTCATCAGAATTAACCATGAATGATATATCATCAAAAGCATCAATGTCATCAAAGGTGGTTTTTTCAATTTCAATTTCCTCAACCTTTTCTTCAAATAAATTATTAGATAAATCAATATCACAACAATCAACATCTAAAGGAGATTCATTAATATTCACATAAGGCTCAATCTCAAAACAATCATGATCACAGGGTGAATTTTCTAAATCAATCTTTTCAGCTTCAAAATCAAATAAACATGCTTGTTGTGCAATCTGGGTTTCTAGTAATTCAGTATTAGCATTCAAAGATTCTACCCGCGAAGCAAGTTGACTAGTCATCTTCTTAAAATCTTCAAATTTTTTACTTCTATTTGTCATGAGTTGGTTTTGATTTGACATGAATTTTTCTTGATCAGCTATAAATCTTTCTAACATAGTCTTTAAGCTAGATTTTTCAGTATCCTCAAAGCATGGCACAAAAACATGATCAGAGCAATCATCATAAAAAGAAGTTTGAATTTTCCAACTAGAATCATAATGATCGTCTAGGTAACATGAAGAATTAGAATTTTTAGGTATTAAAAATTTGCAATCAGAAGTATAATGATCAGAAGACTTACAAATATTACATGTAACAAAATAAGAGTGTAATTTCGCTATTTCTGCAAGAGTCATTTGTGAATAATCTTTATGCTCACCTTGTTGCATGTATACCTTACCTCTTTCAGAAGCCCATGAACTGTGATGAAAAGACATATTTATCAAATCTATCAAAAACAGAGAGATAATCCAACACCAATCAATCAAAAATTAAATTTTTTTTTAGAATATCTAACAAAAATAGAAAAATCTAAAACACAAGTAAATTCACAAATATCAGAAATTCTCAATTCTGTCACAATTGTGAAAATCCAAAACCTGCAAAAAGAAAAAACAAAGTTAAGTCTAAAACAAATAAAACTTAGTCTAGCAATAATAACAACTATTTTGATATTAACAAAACTAAGGTCCCCGGCAACGGCGCCAAAAACTTGATGTGATCCGAAAGGACACACTTTTAAATACAAGTAGGCAGACTAATTTAAGGAGTCGCAGCCAAAACTTGTTTGGCGCACAGGGATCTGTCACCCCCTGATACGGCTCCAAAAACTTGGTGTCCCTAAACTTGTAGTGTCTGCAAGTGCACGGATACTCGAAGTAATAAAAAAAATATTGATCCCACAAAGACCTACCTGTTAAGTACCAAATAGTTGTTTTCTTACTAGCTAAGCAAACTTAGTATGATGCGAATAAACAATAAACACACAGGAAAATAATCAGAGAGATAAACTAGGACTAGGGTTTCATCCACCTTAATTTCAATGATTAGATATAATAAAAAGGTCGTCAATCAAATCCTATCATGATAAAGACTTAATTTACTTCATAAAAGGATTATCTCACTTTCGTGTAGACAATCATGCAGGGACCAATCCTTGCTTTCACGCAAGATTTATTCCAATGCTGTAAATAAGTAAACCATCAATCAAAGAATTCAAAGTTCACTTTCGTGCATCCGAATTCTAAGTTGATTGTCTCAAGAGGAATCTCAAGGATCACTTTCGTGTATCCGAGACTCAACACTAGTCCTACCTATGGTTCTCCAACGTTCCGATCTTTACTTTCATGCAAGATCTCCACGTTTGACACACTAACTTAATCCTAGGTTCATAATTATCAACATAGCAATTACGTCACTAAAATAAAGAAATAAGAACTTTAACCTAATTTCTTACGGTGAGTTCCTATTTATCAATTTTAGGGTTCCAATTCTCAAGCAAGTCACCTTTCGGTCCTTATTGCGAGAACTCTAAACATGATGACAAGAAGTAAACTAAGGAGAAATTTAGAACAATAATCACATAGGTAAAATTATCATGGCAAAATTATCTTGACGAAATAAAAACTTATCTAATCATATAAAATCAAAGGGATTACACCCATGTCCCAAATATGTTTAAGCTTGCATGGAGAAATAAATACAATCAACCATAGTTTCAAAGCATCAGAAATAAAAAAGAAGGAGAGAATAGACGTTACAACACGGCTGTAATAGAAATTACAGCCGTAATCACGCGTATGAACAGTGCCGGTGGCGTTCTTTCATTGATTCCTCCTCCAATCAAACTGCTTTTGCTCTAAAACTTCTGGTGTGTCCTCCTCTCCTCTAGGCGAAGCTTCTGAGTGAAAATCACGGCCTGAGGTGCCCTCTACGCCTCTCAGTGTGAGGCCAAACCCTAACCACCTCTCTATCAATTGCTCTCTCAATACTGAATAAAAGTTCATTCTTCCACTTCATGTGTCTTTTTCTCTTAACGCCGAGTCTGCAGCATCTTTTGGATCTCAATTTGGAGGTCTGGATCAAAAGATATGGTCTACGCAATATTCGGACCCATAAAAATTACGTTTTTGACTTGGAATTACGGCCGTAATGCGGTTTACGGCAGTGCTGTAATCTGGACGGTGAGTTCTTGGCTTCAATATTATCTAGAATTATGGTATCGTAAAAGACTTTACGGTGCTGCCGTAATGTCTGAAATTTCTCGGGTTGAAAACCATCCAGAATTACGGTATCGTAAACGTTCTTATGGCAGTACCGTAATCTTCATCGAGTCTCTGGTCAGAATCATGCCCATATTACGGCACCGTAAAGATGTTTATGGCAGTGCCATAATGTCTCAAATTTCTCTATTTTGGAAAACTCCAAATTACGGTACCGTAAATATGTTTACGGTAGTGCCGTAATTTTGATTTGGGAGTGCAGTCCAATTACGGTACCGTAAAGTCCATAGTGGGGGTGCCGTAATTTGATTTGAAGCTCTGATTCTTCTGAAATTTGATGTGTGATTTCCTCTTGATGTTGTGAATTCATCTATGTATTTGATTCTACTCGAAAACGTCTCAAAATAGTGCCTTTTTACCAGAAAATGATGAAAAACCAAAATGGAAGTAGATTTTGCAATATTTGATAAATTTAGCATAAAAACAAGCAAAATATCTTCAATTTAACATGAAAAGATATATAAAATAATACAAAATATACTATATATTTTTGTGTCATCATTAGGAACATACTTTGATATAACCTAACACCTCATCGTAGTTGGGAGGTGCTGCCTCCAAAAACTTGTTGTGTCCGCAAGTGCACGGATACTCGAAGTAATAATAAAGATATCGAACCACAGAGACCTCGTTTGTCAAGTACCAAATAGTTGATCTCTTACTAGCTAGGCAATCTAATAGGATGAAAGCAAATTATCAAAAATAACATGAAAAACTCAGAGAGAGAAACTGGGAGTAGGGTTTTATCCACCTTAATTTCTACGACTAGATCTAAATAAGTGCTCGTCAGTTTAATTTTATTATGATAAAGGTAAAATTTACTTTATAAAGAAATCATCCCGCTTTCGCGCAGACAATTTACAAAGAACCAATCCTCACTTTCGCGCAGGATTTATTCAATGCTAAGGATATGTAAATCATTGACAAAGAACTCAAAGATCACTTTTGTGCATCCAAATTCTAAGTCAATCATTTCATGTAAAAACTAAATACTTTCATACTTTAGTTTTCACAGGTTCTTCTTACGGTTCTCCAACGATACGATACTTAATTTCTTACAGTATCATTATGTTTATTTCAATAGTTCTTCCTAGATCAGATTATCAACAAGGCAATAAATTTTTAAAATCTAGAAATAAGAACTAACCTTATTTCTTACGATGAGTTCCTAAATCATGATTCTAGGGTTCCAAGTTTTCGCAAGTCACCTGTCGGTCCATATCACAAAAACTCCAAAACATGCTCATAATATGAAACTAGAAAGAACTAAAGATAGTCATCACATAAGTAGAATTATCATAGTAAGATTATCCTGACGAAATAAAAATTATCTAGTCATTCGAAATTAAGGGGATTACACCCCTATGTCCCAAAAATTGTTTAAGCTAGCATAGTAGAAGAATTACAATAAAGCATGGTTTCGAAGGATCAGAAATCGAAGAGAAATGAGAAATTCAACTAATAGCACGGTTGTAGTGAAAATTACAGCCATAATTTTGTGTGATGAAAAGTGGCGGCGATGCCTCTTTTGTTGATTACTCCTCCGATTGATCTCCTTTCGCTCAGAAACTTTTGGGGTATATTCTCCTCCTCTAGGTACAGTTTCCTTCAAATTTCACGGCTGAAGATGCACTGTACACTTCGCGACGGCGAAACCTAGGGTGGCGGTGAAGATCGTGATTTCTCTCCTGAACGTTGATCAAAATTGGTGCTTTTCATGTGTGTCTCCTCTCCTCGGTCTGACAAGTATTTTCCTTTTTACGGATCTCAAATTGATGGTCCAGATCGTCCGCAATCATCCGCGCAAGAATCGGGCTTCAAAAAGTCCTGAAAAATCGGCCGCCTGGGTTAGAATTACGGCTATGAAAATCTTTATGGCAGTGTCATAATAACTGTAGAGTTCTTATGTACAGAATTTGACCGGAATTACGGCACCATAATATGCATTACGATAGTGCCGTATTTTCTGTAAATCTTTCTAGTCAGAAATCACCTCAAAATACGGCCTATAATATTGTTTACGGTGGTGCCGTAAAGTTTGCAAATCCTTTTGTACGAAATTTATCCCAAATTACGGCAGTGCTCTGAAATTACGGTAGTGCCGTGGTTTGTTCTGTAGGTGCAGTGAAACCACGGTACCGTAATTTTAATTACGGCCCTGTCGTAATTTGGTTTGAAGCTTTGAATTGCATGAAATTTGACATGCAATCTTCTCTTGATGATGAGAATTCATCTATGCATCTGAATTTTCTTTAAAACGCCTTAAAATAGTGCCTTTTTACATGAAAATGATAAAAAATGATAAAATATGTAGATTCCACAATATTTGATAAATAAGGCTTAAAAACAAGCAAAAGAATATGAATATGACACAAAAAGACCAATCAAATGACACAAAATATACTATAATTTTTCGTGTCATCAGGAGGTTATAACGGTTGTCATTGAGTATGTCACGACCCATATGAGACGGTCAGTGTACAGACAGAGGATTTGCCCTTTCCTGAGGGAAGCATGATATCCATGGCCCCCCCTGTGGTTCTATGAATGAAAGTGTATGGCCATACCGAGGTGAGAACCTGATTAAGTCATAACCATAAGTTTTGGTAAAAACAAGTGGTGACACACTTGTCCAATTGGATATCTGTTTGGCAAAGAGACTATCATGCATGTGTACCTAGTTGCGATGATGGGATTGTCGATGTCGATATCCATTCCAATGACTTGGGTAGCAGCGATGCACTGCTAGGTGCCACTCACTGCTTGTGATGACCTTAGGTCACCACTGCCAATGTCAGAGGAGTCTACAGGGTCGAACACCTTGATATTCGAGTTCTCTTATTGATCTAGAAGCATTATGATTTCGTTATTAGATAGCTCGGATCTATTTGGGAGAGTTTATCAGCACCAATGGGCTTGATGAGATGGAAGAAACTTATTGGAGCCAAACTTCATTTTGGCTGGTTGACCTGAAATTGACCATGGTTGGTCACATTTGAGTTAGGGTTGCATTGGATTGGATCCAAGGGCTTAATCAACTTGTGCAATGAAGTTTGAGCTAGCTCATTACCCAATGAGGCCCAATAACAAGTTGTCATAAAGAGAGAATAGGGCTTAAGGGTATAATGGAGAGAAATCTCCCCTCATTGGCACCTATGGCCATAATGGGGAGGAGTTGGCGCAATATGCTTCATAAGGAAGTAATTGGCGCCTCCCCTTTGATCCTTGGATGGAAACCTTACCTCTAAGGCAAGACTTGGGACAAATATGGCTGAATGGACTTGTATATTAAGTCCTTGGCGCATATGGAAGAGGGGAAGAGGTTTATAGTAAAGTCTTAGAGACTTTTCTTACCTCTAACTCTTGCTCCCTCCCATTAACCCTAGCTGCCCCTCTCTTTATGACTTGCGCATATCGCTTTGTCTTACCGCTCCCTCTTACTAATATATACGCATATATGTGAGAGCAAAAGGAGATTAACAATTAGCATGAGACTTAGTGGCGAGAGCAACATCAAAGGCGCAATCTCTTCCTTATGGTTGCAAGCCTCCTCTTCCCTTCCTCCTCTTGGTGCAACAAGGTGGAAGGCTTGGCGGTAAAATCTCCTTTCACCTTCTCCTTGGCGCATCTACCCTAGAAGGTGGCGCAAGCATTGTAGAAGGGCACAACGGCTTGGATCTTCTTCCCGAGGCAAGCACCGGGCATGGAAGAAGAGAACTTGAGGCATCCGTGTTTGTGAGACTACAGTGGGCGTACGTTTGGGTGCCTACATCGACTTTGCTCCTTATTGCTCTAGGTACTTTCTAGCTACATCGTGTCGACCCCCTCTCAAGATGATCCATTGAGTTTTTGGGACTGGCCCATTTAGGGGATATGCTTCTGCTGTGTTTGTAATGAATGTAAAATTTTAAAATATCCCTGGGGTTTCCAAACAGTGGTATCAAAACGGCTTGCGAGCCTCAAACGATATTTTTATGCTTTACATATGCAAACATGCCATGTAGATTTTCGCATATTACATATACATGGTGCATGATTTTTCTAAGTAGGAAAAATGGTAGGTCTTTTGTTCCTTCCCTCTATTCAATTTCTTTTAGTTCTTTGCTCTCTTCATATGACTGGGATAGACCCATATGTGGAAGAGATAATTTCTCTTCTCATGGTGGGATAGACCCATCATGAGAGACTTGTTGAGATTATGCGGGGTATGGACTAGGTGATTGCCCTATTCTTAACAAGGTTAGGGATTGCAAGGAGGGCAACAGGTATGCCTTTTGTAGACTCCTAAGAGAAACCTAGAATCAAATATTTGTGATAAAAAGTGAAGGAAGAGAGACATGTTTTAATGAACAAGTAAAATTTCAGATTTTATGTTTTTCATGAGCATATAGAATTGCATGAGTAAGTACATCATTTGTGCATGATGTTGTGGTCATTTGTCAAGCCCCTTAGCATGCTCGTGATGTATTCTTGTGAGGCCTATGTGCTACCTATCTTTTTCCTTTTGTTTTGTAAATTACATGATGAAGATTAGGGGTGCAAAGTACAAGAACTCATTGGCGCTTGCTTGCTTGGTTGCGCACCTTGCATGGTGGCGCAACAAGCTTCAAGTTAGGTGGCACAAGAAGGCATGGCCGAGCCTTTGTGCTTATGAGCTAGCTTTCTTGGCCCTTGCATGGTGGCGCATCTTCCTTTGAGGAGGCACTATGGCATTGGCCAAACCATGGGGTGTGCTTCTATGGTTTCCTTGGAGGTACCTCTAGGTTTTGAGAGCTAAACCATGGTGTGGCGGACCTTGGAGCCAACCTTAAAGATCAAGATAGAGGTCGACTAGGTTAGGTCTAGTTTTGGGGCTTGTTTCCTTGATCAAGTATTGAACCCACCTTTGGCATGTGTTAGTTCAATGTGTTGATTCGACTATGGCCACATCATCCTTTCATTACTTTCCTTATCTGCTAAAGCATGCCTGTGATGTTTTATCTTTATGTTATCACTATAGGATTGCATGTCTATAATGTTAGACATAAGATAAAACTAAGAGGATGAGACCTCAAAAACCCTCAATCAAAAATATCAAGTCTAGTAGCCTTCTAACTCATAGCCCTCATCAAACTATCGATCAGTGGTGTTGTGCATTGTTTCCCACCCTCGTGGGACACACCTAGTTATCTTTAGAAGGTGTGTGGTGACAATGGTTTCCCCAGTCCAATTTTAACTTGGACGTGCCTTCGCAAGGAAACTCATTGGCCCTGAGCATAATGGTTAGGAATGGACTTGACTAGATTTTCACATGTGCTGGGCACATGAAGGAACTCTAGAGGCATTGTTGGTAGGTTAGGATTTCATGCTATATCCAGGCCTCGCTGGACATGAAATGCCTGGATTGTCTCAATAATAATCGGCATTATGATGTCCCTCGCACAGGACCGAGTTAGGTTGGACGGTGCAATAGCCCCGCAGGTCTTAGGGATATCTTATGATGCTGATATTACAGTGGGCAACTGATGCCTTACAATTTGATAGTGATTTTTGGTATTAATTTATCTTAAAAGAAGGCTAATTTTGATGTTTCTATTTCCCATATAGGCTTATTTTCTTGTTTGCTTCATAATCATCACCTTTTCTTGTCTTTTTGATATTTTTGGTAAAATTACTTATTTTTGGAGCTTTTTGAAGATTTTAGAGTCATGGAGTGATTTTTTATGAAGAAACAAGGCTACACAGCAAATTTGGGATCAATCAGAGCTTTCCCTGAAAATCACGTCCTGCTTAAGATTTTAGTCTTCACCCATGATTCGTAAAAAGGTCCCAAAATCCACAGTACACATCACGACCAACCCAAGATTTCAATCTTTGGCCGTGATTCCATTGAAGACATTTTTTTTTCAAAAATTCACAGTACAAATCATGGTCGGGTGAAGATTTTGGGGTTCACTTGTGATCGCTGTTGCTTGTTGACCTTCCTTATGTTTTTTACTTGATTGACGGCCCTAAAAAAATCAAAAAAAATATGAAAAAAATATGTTTTAGATTGCTAAGAGGAAGGCAAAGAGTTTTGCCATAAAATCCCTCTTTTTTGTGACATAGTTGGGGAGTAATTGACGGACAAAGGGGTGAGGGCGAGAAGACTGGGGATAATGGCTTTCAAATAGGATTTTTGGGTGATTTCGCGATGGATCTTCACCAAACTAGGAGGAAACGTTAGCATTATCTTCTACTACCTTTTCTTAGTCTTTGTTTCTAGTTTTCTTTGTCGATTTAAGAGATCTGTACCAAATTTCATGGCTATACTAGCTTAAACCTTTATTCAAGGTTCGGATGAAGCCCTTTGACTTGATTTGCTGTATGAACTGATTTATTCTAATGTTTATGAGTTATTTCTATGCATATTTTATCTAATTGTGTTATTTGTATAATCTTACCTTGATCAAGTAATTTTGCGTTTTAGATGACACGATTATGACCGCAAGGAGAATCATGTTGTTGGATCCACTAGATAGAACTTTTGAACCTCTATCGTGAAAGTAGTTAGGGTCCAATTGAGAGCAATATAGTTTTTCATAGAACTTAATGGGTTTGCTTAAATCGGTAAGCCACGAAAGTAGGAGTTCGATTTAAGTAAACACCAGGTTGTTGTTGTGTCCCAAGTGTACGTATACTTGAAGTAATAAAAAGTTTCGAACCACAGAGACCTTGTTTTAAATACCAACAAATTGATTTCTCACTAGTTAAACAAATCGAGTATAATGAAAGTGTTATATCCCAAGTTTTGAAAATTAATTGTAGAAAATCAGAATTTGTATTTTGAATTTTTAGGGATTTTTCTGAATTTTTTAAAGGTTTAAAAATTAGTTTTATTTAAAAACATTGATTTTGCGCTCGCAGGGACTCGAACCCGCCTTGCGTCAAAATTCCTGACTCAGCCCGACCATTGGGCTGATCGACGCCACCGTCTATAGTTGCGGCTGTTGCGAGGGCTTCGACCATGCGTCGAAAGCTCGCCGCAGCCACCGCAGGAGCGTCCCTTCGTCGTCAAGAGTTTTCTAGCAAAGTTTGGAGTCGAACAGACGCTCGACGCGCCCTTAGGAGCTCGCCGGTGCAAGCGGCGGACGAAAGTCCGGCAACTTTGCACGGCGGCGAACAGGCGGCGCGGGCGAGCGGCTGGTTTGGTTTGGTTTTAGGGATTGGTCCAGTTTATTTGGAAATAAGCCCGGCCGGCTGAGTTTTGGAATTGATTTGAACCGGCTCAATAGATTGAGCGGTTCAATTTCAATTTCGGCCCAGCATTGGTTTTCTGGCCAGTTCGACCCTAATCCGGTTGAATCCTAGCCGGTTCAGGTAGCCGTTGGAAAGCTTATGAAAGGGCCTATCTAATGGTATCCTGTGTGTCCCTAGGTTCTTCATATATTTTGTGTAATTTTGGTTTCAAGTTTTGGTTTGGTTTGGTTCAGGGTGAATCTGACCGGTTCACTGCAATTCAGTCCGGTTCAGTGGCTTTTGGGTCCGATTTATTGGATCCAAAGTTGGTTCCTTAGGTTTTGAGATGTTTCGCTTCTGTTGGTGGTCTCTGTTTGCACGTTTGAATCTCATTTGTTGAAGTTCATGTATAAATCTATGTTTCAGAGCGGTTGATCCAGTGTTTGGCTTGCTTCGTTTGATAACTAGTTTTCTTGGCTTTTCAAAGGTAAGACCTCAAACCAGATTTATGTAGCTAAAGTTTTGGTATCCTTGTTTCCATTGACTCAGATAGTATAGTATCTTGTACATATCGAAGAGTTGCAAGTTGTTTATTGACATATTAGTTTTACACCTTTTTATACTAGTTGCATATTTGCAAAATCAGTTTATCAGCATCCACGTTGTGGACAGCCTAACCAGTTTTCTAGTATCCACGTGTGTGGACAGTTACATGTTATATTGAGCACATACCTAGTAGTATCCACTCTGTGGACAGATCGGGGTCCCAAGTTAGCATGCACCGGGATTCATGACGCATGGTAGCGCGTGTGTTCACCATGTAAGGTGTGATACACCTTATCACGCGTATTCGGGGTGACGACCCCATAAGCCAGTAGGTATTGCTCACAGTTGATTTATGCATGGTATCAGTTTTCATATTTGACACAGATAACCCAGTTGCACTAGTTTATCTAATTGCTCATAGTGGTTTCATTGCATGATATCAGCTTTTGTATTTGATCATAAATAAACCAGTTGATTCAGTTTATCCAGTTGTAGTATAGTTTTCAGTTTACAACTTTTAGTTTACAGTTCCAGTTTACAGCCTTCAGTTTATTGTTTCCAGCTTTCAGTTTACAGTTTTCAGTATTCAGTTGTTACAGTTTCATTGTTTGCGCTTCTTGCTAGTTTCCCCTTCTTTGAATCTAAGGGACTACCCTTTCTTCTGGGGAGAGGCTTACTCAGCAAAGTTTTGCTGAGTCTTGTTGATATTGCAGGTACTGGTCTGGACTAAGGAAATCAAGGCATGGATTTAAGTATTGCTGGAGGAATTATTCTTGATGATTTTGTGAGACTTATATTAAAAATTATTAGCTGAGATTTGAGTGTTGTAAAGTGTACTCTGATGTAAAGTCTTGTAAAGAGAATTCTTGTAGCAGTTAGACTTATATTGTTGTTCCTAAAGTCTACAGTAATAATAGATTGCTTTAGTTATATTCTAGTCTTGGTACTAGGGTGTAACAGAAAGTAATCGATCGAACGATATACAGAAAATAAAAAATAAAGGGGTTTATCCACCTTAAAATCTATAACTAGATATAATTAAGTGTTCATCAATTTATTCTTGTTATGGTAAAGATGTAGCTTACTTAATAAAGAAATTACCTCACTCTCACGCAGTTAAATTACAAAGAACAACCCTCACTCTCGTGCAGGATTTATTCGATGTTTAATATAAGTAAACTTTAACAGAGAGATTAAGAATCACTCTCGTGCATTCCATCTCAATATCAAGATCTGAAGCAAAACTAAGTATTCTCATACCTTAGTTTCACAGGTTTTACTTTAGGTTTTCAAACAATCCAATATCTATTTCTAGCATATTTTCATGTCTAACTCAATAATATTTCCTAGATCAAAACATTAACAAGAATTTAACTACAAAAATCTAGAAATAAGAACAAACCTAATTTCTTATGATAAGTTCCTAAATCTCAATTTTAGGGTTCCAAGTTTTGCAAATCACTTTTCAGTCCATATCACAAAACTTTAACACATGTTAATGATTGAAATGAGAAAAGATTAAAGACATTAATCTCTTAAGTAAAATTACCAAACCAAAAATATCTTGATGAAATAAAGATTATCTAGTCATTAAGAAATTAAGGGGATTACACCCTTTGTCCCAAAAGAAGGTTTAAGCTAGCATGATTGAAGGATTATAGTAAAACATTGTTTAGATTGATCAAAAATTGAACGAGAATGAGAAATTTTACTAAACAGGGCTGTAATGAAAATTACAGCCCGTAATTAGCTCTCAAACTCAATGAACAGTGGTGGCGCCCACGAATTCTTTGATTTCTCCTTCGATCGATCTCCTTTTGCTCTGAAACTTATGATGTATGTTCTCCTCCTTCAGGTGAACCTTCCTTTCAAATTTCGTGGCCGGAGGTGGTATGTATGCTAGGAATCGACAAACCCAAGGGCGACGGTGATTCTCTGAAATTCTCCGTGTAGAGTTGATAAAAATTAGTCTTTTCACTTTGAGATCCTTCTCCTCTTTATCCTGATCGTTCCCCTTTTTATGGATCTTCAATTGGTGACCTAAAGCTCGGGAAATCATCTTTTTAAATGTCCAGCAGAAGAATCGGGCGAGTTGTGGAAATCTGGGCCTTAATTATGGTACCGTGAAGAACGTTACAGTACTACCATAATTACTTCAGAAGTTACTGTAGGGAAACGGCCAGCAATTACGGTACTGTAAAATTCGTTACGGTGGTGCCGTAATCTTCTCAATTGTTTCTGAAAGTCTCTGTATGAAATTTGCCCGAAATTACGACACCATAAAACACTTCACGGTAGTACCGTATTCTCTTCAATAGTTACTGTATGAATTTGGACCTAAATTATGGCACCGTAAAATGTATTATTGTAGTGCCATAATTTTCCAAAAAGTTTATGTGAGAAGCGGCCATGTAAATCATTACGGTAGTGCCATATTTGCAAATTATGGCCGTAAAATTCATTACGGGACTGCCGTAATTTTGCTTGAAAACTTGGTTTGACTTGAAATTTGATGTGTAAACTCCTCTTGTTGAATTGAATCCTTATACATATTGAGATTGCTTGAAAACTCATGATAATGATGCCTTTTTATCTAAAATTGATTAAAAACCAAGAAAGGTGTAGGTTCCGAAACATTTGATAAATAAAGCATAAAAATAAGCAAACGAGTATATTTCAAGCAAATAAAGAAACCAATACAGATTATGGAAAATAAACTTTCAGATGACGAATAAATTTCTAAGATACAATTACTCATTAAAAATTCACATCAAATAACAGTTTAAAACTTTAAATAAATATATTGTCCTCCGAATTCAATCTTTAAGATCCATGACTAAATTAAATAAAATTTCGCAATGTGCATAAATAGAACTTCAATCTCATGAGTTCACCTAGTTTTAGTTTTGATGTAGGGGGGAAAACACAGAACAAGGTGCATGCAAACAACGCTTTGTAAAAATAGTTTTTTGTATTTTTATAATAAAAAAAACCGAGATTACTGCTAACGGAGTTGGAAAATATATTTTTGTATTTTGTAAATAGGGAAAATCGAAGAACTAAATTACTTTAAACTACGAATTTGAAAGACACTCAATCTATGAAATGAAATTGCTAGTAGAAATACTCACAGTGCGATCCTTGAGAATAGAAGGATCGTAACGTCCCGGTCTTCAACGGTCCTACTCTGATGGAAGGTATTGCATCATTACAAGCAAACACAAACAAACGGGATCCGCACATGCCACGGATTCATATTACAACCAAGAACTAAGGGGGAGGTTGAGCCTCACAAGTTCCCTTAACACTTTAACTAAAGAGAGTGGGGAGAAGAGGGAAGAAGAGATGGCGCCAAGAAGATCTCCCAATCCTTGTTTTCCTACAACAAGATCTTTGATTAGTGTAGAAACAAGTTCTAGAAACAAAGAGGGGAGAAAGGGGGAAAGAACTTAGCCGATTAGGGTTTTGATGATGTTGCTCTTCATGCTAGCCGAAAGTGAAGGTTCCATTGGAGGCCTTTGTTGTTGCCGAGATCAAAGGATGAGGGAACCTCCTTAGAGTCTCGCCAAAGTGTGCAAATCCTCCAAGGGTGAGTGTGTTGAGGGCTTGAGAAGAAGGGGGAGAAGGGAAAGGGCTCGGCCCTTTGGAGGAGAGGGGGAGATAGAATAACTAGGCGACACAAGCACCAATGCTAACACCAATTCTTTTCTTCTAGGCAACTAATCGACAATGAAGAGAGGATTACAATTTATAGGCTCAACAAGCCATGGGCAAGGGTGACAATTCACCCTAGGCGCAAATCATAAATTTATGGAAGAGATTAATGCTCAATTAAAACATTTCCTTTGTCAATTTTGAAATTTGAATTCTTTCTTGATGGAGCTTCCTTGTGGCCGAATTCTTTCAAGCTCCTTCCTTGTTTGCTTGGATGAAAGGGGCGCCCATATTTTGAATTTCGAAAGCCTTCCTTCAAGAGCTTGGGCGGCTAGAGTTTTCCAAAGTTGATCCCACAAATTGGGGATCTAGATGGTGATCCCTTGATTTGTGGATCTTGATTGATCCTTGATGGCTAGGCGCATTGAAGGCTCCTCCTTTGGTAAGTTTGTGGCTGATCCTTCAATTTCGAATTCTCCCTCTTATTAGGTGGCGCCTTAGGTTGATTTGGAAGGTGAAGTTGTATTCAATTCAAGCTCCTTCAACTTGAAGTCTTTAGTCAAGTGTTGAAGTACTTCTTTCCATTTTTGTAGCTTCACTTTGAGTGGCTTAGCTTGAGCTTCCTAGCTTCCCTTGAGCTGGGCTTTAACCTGCCCAATTATTGACACAAAAACTAGTAGACTATTCTAGGAGATAATGCATGACCAAATAAGGAAACTATAGGGTGCCCTAAGGCTTATTCAAAGCATAGTGCAAATAAGGAAAGAGGGTGGCCTAGGAGGGAAGTCCATATCTGATGGGCTTCCTCCTAACCCTTCCAGAACTTCTCGGGGCAGGGTTGGTCCCTCCATCATTTCTCCCCGGGTGGGAAGAATTCTCCTCCGGAGAATTATCCTTGTACCCTTGGAGTAATTCTGGAGCGGCCTGTGCCAATTCACTTTCGGGAAGCCAAGCCTCCTCACCCGATGTAAACTTAACACGATAAAATACTTGTACCTCGTCCGGGGTGAGTCGGGTCTGATCCTCAAGTATGCTCTGTGGCTCAAGCCTGTCAATCAACTCCTCGATGAGTACTGGCTCCTCATAGTGTGTGAGATCCTCCACGTTGACAGTGGTGGGGATCCCTAAGTCCGGTGGCAGATCCAAGACGTAGGCGTTATCATTGATCTTTTCCACAATGGTAAAGGGTCCGAGTCCCTTTGCGTCCAACTTGCGGCCAGATCCATGGATGCGCTCCTCCCTGACCCGCAGTATAACCTGTTCACCTACAGAAAATTTCCTTTCTCGGCGTTTCTTGTTAGCACCCTTTCGATAGGAATTAACAGCATCAAGCATTTGGCAATATATTTCGTGATGCAAATGGGACATGTGAGTAGCAAAATCTTTAGCAGACGTAGAAATATAAGAGTGCCTAGGTAAAGGAAATAAGTCAACAGGTTTTCTAGGCTGGTACCCTAAATTGGCTTGAAAGGGGGACAATCCCGTGGTTTTGTTGACAACACTATTGTAGGAGAACTCGGCAATGGGCAATAGCTTATCCCATGTGCCTAGGTGCTCTCCTACCAAACTCCTCAAAATACTCCCAAGTGATCGATTGACCACTTCGGTCTGCCCATCCGTCTGAGGATGATAGGCCGTGGAGAATTTGAGTTTGGTTCCCAACATAGCCCACAAGGTTTTCCAGAAATGTCCAACAAACCTGGAATCCCTATCAGAAACTATAGTCAGAGGGGTACCTCTATGTTTAACAACTTCTTTAAAGAATAACCTAGCTACATGTGATGCATCTGTAGTTTTGTAGCAAGGTATGAAGTGTGCCATCTTGGTAAACCTATCCACTACGACAAAAATAGAGTCATGTCTGGAGGGAGTCCTTGGTAAACCTAAGATGAAATCCATGCTAATGTCCTGCCAAGGTGCTTGAGGAATGGGTAGGGGTGTGTACAGACCAAAGTTATGTTTCTGAGTTTTTCTGGTCTGACAGGTCCTACAATGTTTAACAACCTTGGCCACATCCCTATAGAGGTTCGGCCAGAAGAACCGTTCCTCCACTAAGGCTTGAGTCTTGTCCCGGCCATGGTGCCCGGTAGACCCTCCTCCGTGGATCTCCCAAACAAGGAAGTCTCGGATTGAGGTCTTGGGGACGCACAACTTTGGCCCAAGAAACAAAAACCCATCCCTTAGAGTATAGAGGGGATGACTTAAGGGGTCTATGCTAAGCTCAGAATATATGCTAGAAAAATTAGGACATTCTAAATATTCATGCTTCATGCGATCAAATCCAACTACTTCAACAGATAATTTTTGCACAAGTAAAGTTACTCTACTTAAAGCATCAGCAACTTTATTTTCAATCCCAGATTTATGTTTCAAAACAAAGGTGTACTGTTGAAGGTATTCTACCCATTTAGCATGCCTAGCATTTAATTTCTTTTGAGCACTTAGAAAAGATAAAGCCTGGTGGTCACTATTCAAAATAAATTCATTGTGTATTAGGTAGTGTCTCCAGTGCCTTAAAGATTGAACTACAGCATAGAATTCCTTATCATAGGTGGTATATCTTTGTTGAGCCTCATTTAACTTCTCACTAAAGTAGGCTATGGGATGACCTTCCTAACTAAGGGTACCTCCTATTCCTACTCCTGAGGCATCACAGTCCACTATGAAAACTTTAGAGAAGTCAGGTAATCTTAGGACTGGGGCAGTGGTCATTCTAGCTTTAAGTTCCTCAAAAGCTCTACTAGCAGACTTAGGCCAACTGAACTCACCTAGTTTCATACAATTGGTTATAGGGGCTACTATGGTGCTAAAGTTTCTAATGAATCTTCTATAAAAGGCAGCTAGACCATGGAAGCTCCTAATCTCAGTCAAAGTTTTGGGTTCAGGCCAGTCTAAGATGGCTTGGATCTTGCTAGGGTCAGCTTGAAGTCCTTGGTCAGACACTATGAATCCTAAGAAGACAACCCTAGGGGAGAGGAAAGAACACTTCTTCAGGTTAAGATATAACTTTTCTTCCTTAAGTAAATCTAGGGTCTTCCTAAGGTGTTCCATGTGTTCTTCTTGGGTCTTGCTATAGATTAGGATGTCATCGAAGTAAACTACTAAGAATCTTCCTATATAAGGCTTCAAGACTTGGTTCATCAACCTCATAAAAGTTGAGGGGGCATTAGAAAGACCAAAGGGCATGACTAGCCATTCATACAAACCATCCTTAGTCTTAAAAGCTGTTTTCCACTCATCTCCAAGTCTTATCCTAACTTGGTGGTATCCACTTCTAAGGTCTAGCTTGCTAAACCACTTAGAACCTACCAGCATGTCAAGCAGGTCATCTAATCTTGGGATGGGAAATCTATACTTGATGGTTATCCTGTTCATTGCCCTACAGTCTATACACATGCGCCAGCTTCCATCCTTCTTTGGGGTAAGAAGGGCGGGGACTGCACATGGGCTAAGGCTTTCCCTAATGAAACCCTTGTCTAAAAGTTCATCTACTTGCCTCTTGAGCTCTTGATGCTCAGTGGGGTTCATCCTATAGTGGGGCAAGTGTGGGAGAGTAGAACCCGGGACAAGGTCTATGGCATGTTGGATTTCTCTAAGGGGAGGTAATCCATTGGGAAGTTCATCTCTAGTGAGCTCAGAGTACCCTGAGAGTAGGGTCTCAACTTCTAAGGGTATGGGTGACTCCTCATCTAAGTTGGTTTCCTTAATGACTAGGGAGTACACTTGCTTGGACTCTAAGCAGTCCTGGGTAAAGGCATGGGGTCTTATGAGTTGGATGGTAGGTTTGGGTTCCTTAGGTTCTTCCATCCTACCCTTATTGGTGGAAGCCTTAAGTTCCTTAGGCATAGAAGGCTTCAGTTTGATCTTTTGCCCATCATGGCTAAAGACATAGGTGTTAGTCCGACCGTAGTGGATAACATCCATGTCAAATAACCACGGGCGACCGAGTAAGACTTGGGCGACATCCATGGTTATGACATCACACCAAATCTTGCCTTGGTAGATGGCAAACTGAAGGGGCACTAAGCACCTGTGGGTGACTGGGACACTAGACTGATTGACCCAGGATATACTATAGGGATTAGGGTGCGGTTCGGCCTTAAGGTTGAATTTCACTAAGGCTGTGTGAGAGATCGCGTTTAGACTACTTCCCCCATCTATCACTACTTTGCACATGTTGCCATTGCATTTCGTGTAGGTGTGGAAAATACTGGTCCTACGCCAGTCCTCAGTTGGGGTAGGTTTGATCAGGGTGCACCTAACCACTCCTAAGGTGTCTTGGGTTTGCTCTTCCCCACTATCATAGATTAACTCTTCACAAATCATACATCCAGAGTCAGGGTTATGGGTCTCTTCATGATTCTCCTCATAAGTTTCCTCGCGTTTCTCTTCACCTAAGTACAGGACTCTTTTCGGGCAGTCTTTCATGTAGTGTCCTACTTGGTGGCAAGCATGGCAAGTGACTCTAGGTTCTTGGGCAGTCCTAGGTTTAAGGGGTGTTGATGTGGTGGCTTTGGGTTGGGAGCTTGAGGGGTTAGATGTAGGTGCCTTAGGATAAGTTTTAGGGGAACTAAACTCTCTCCTAAAAGCTCTCTTTAGGTTTTCCTCTACTTCTAAGGCTCTTTGGTAGGCAGTTTCTACAGAGTCTATGTGGTAGTAGGTCATCCCCCTTTTGATTTCAGGCCTAAGCCCATTCTTATATCTGCTAAGGGTGACATGGGGCAGTTCATGCATACCACTCCTAAGAAGGAGCTCATCAAACTTGGTTGTGTAGTCAGTAACGGTGAGGTTTCCTTGTACTAGACCTATGGTTTGATCAACTAGCTTGGTCTGATAATAGGGTGGGACATATTTTTCCTTTAGCTTTTGGTACATCTCATCCCATCTTTCAATAGGTGGACGACCAAAATTCTCAAGGCTCCTTTCCACATTTGTCCAATACAACCTAGCAGTACCCTCTAAAAGACAACGGGTGAACCTAACTTTGGAGTGCTCAGGCATTAGGCTCCAGTCAAAATATTGCTCAAGTTTGACTGCCCAATCTAGGAATTCTCTAGGATCAAGGGAACCACTAAAGGTTGGAGGTGTGAGTTTGATGTTGCGGTGCACATCATCCTCCCTAGGTCTTTGATATGGTCGAGCATGTGGCTCTTCCCATTCAGGTTCTTGGACTCTCCTATTATGGTTCCTATTGTTTTGGGGATGTTCACCTAGGATGGGTTCACTTGAAGGCCGACTAGGAGGTCTATCATCCCTAAGATTTTCAGGATTTGGGAGTCTAGCTCTAATATCCCTAAGTTCCTCTTGGAAGGTCGTCATCATGCTAAAGAGTCTAGCCATGTCATTAGGTTCAGTTTGTCTAGTAATATCATTGTACTCAGGGTGATTATTATAATTTGCTCCTGATCTAGTAGTCATGGTCAAAGATAGTTTTGAAAGAGATTAGTTTTGAAAATAAGGCTCCTAAAAGTGATATATTATATGATAGCCTTTTATGAGATCAACTTCTTTCAAACACCTAGGTCCAAGAAAAGTCTTAGAATTTAAAAATTAGTTTTTTTAGGCCAAAAATCTATTCTAAGAGTGGCTCTGATACCAACTGATGTAGGGGGGAAAACACAGAACAAGGTGCATGCAAACAATGCTTTGTAAAAATAGTTTTTTGTATTTTTATAATAAAAAAAAACCGAGATTACTGCTAACGGAGTTGGAAAATATATTTTTGTATTTTGTAAATAGGGAAAATCGAAGAACTAAATTACTTTAAACTACGAATTTGAAAGACACTCAATCTATGAAATGAAATTGCTAGTAGAAATACTCACAGTGCGATCCTTGAGAATAGAAGGATCGTAACGTCCCGGTCTTCAACGGTCCTACTCTGATGGAAGGTATTGCATCATTACAAGCAAACACAAACAAACGGGATCCGCACATGCCACGGATTCATATTACAACCAAGAACTAAGGGGGAGGTTGAGCCTCACAAGTTCCCTTAACACTTTAACTAAAGAGAGTGGGGAGAAGAGGGAAGAAGAGATGGCGCCAAGAAGATCTCCCAATCCTTGTTTTCCTACAACAAGATCTTTGATTAGTGTAGAAACAAGTTCTAGAAACAAAGAGGGGAGAAAGGGGGAAAGAACTTAGCCGATTAGGGTTTTGATGATGTTGCTCTTCATGCTAGCCGAAAGTGAAGGTTCCATTGGAGGCCTTTGTTGTTGCCGAGATCAAAGGATGAGGGAACCTCCTTAGAGTCTCGCCAAAGTGTGCAAATCCTCCAAGGGTGAGTGTGTTGAGGGCTTGAGAAGAAGGGGGAGAAGGGAAAGGGCTCGGCCCTTTGGAGGAGAGGGGGAGATAGAATAACTAGGCGACACAAGCACCAATGCTAACACCAATTCTTTTCTTCTAGGCAAATAATCAACAATGAAGAGAGGATTACAATTTATAGGCTCAACAAGCCATGGGCAAGGGTGACAATTCACCCTAGGCGCAAATCATAAATTTATGGAAGAGATTAATGCTCAATTAAAACATTTCCTTTGTCAATTTTGAAATTTGAATTCTTTCTTGATGGAGCTTCCTTGTGGCCGAATTCTTTCAAGCTCCTTCCTTGTTTGCTTGGATGAAAGGGGCGCCCATATTTTGAATTTCGAAAGCCTTCCTTCAAGAGCTTGGGCGGCTAGAGTTTTCCAAAGTTGATCCCACAAATTGGGGATCTAGATGGTGATCCCTTGATTTGTGGATCTTGATTGATCCTTGATGGCTAGTCGCATTGAAGGCTCCTCCTTTGGTAAGTTTGTGGCTGATCCTTCAATTTCGAATTCTCCCTCTTATTAGGTGGCGCCTTAGGTTGATTTGGAAGGTGAAGTTGTATTCAATTCAAGCTCCTTCAACTTGAAGTCTTTAGTCAAGTGTTGAAGTACTTCTTTCCATTTTTGTAGCTTCACTTTGAGTGGCTTAGCTTGAGCTTCCTAGCTTCCCTTGAGCTGGGCTTTAACCTGCCCAATTATTGACACAAAAACCAGTAGACTATTCTAGGAGATAATGCATGACCAAATAAGGAAACTATAGGGTGCCCTAAGGCTTATTCAAAGCATAGTGCAAATAAGGAAAGAGGGTGGCCTAGGAGGGAAGTCCATATCTGATGGGCTTCCTCCTAACCCTTCCAGACCTTCTCGGGGCAGGGTTGGTCCCTCCATCAAGTTTTGAGTCCAAGATGTCTTTGTTTACAAGAATAGGAATCACAAAATCTTTTTCCACTCAAAATTTCTCTCTTCTTTTTATGTATCTTTGACATTTTCTAAAATGAATACCACCTTTCTTCTAGTGACAAATTTAGAATATATTGGTCACATAACCAACATAATAGAACTCATATCTCTTTAAGTAAGAAGAAATCTTCTTGAAATAGCGGAGTTAATGTCAAAGAATCTCTCTCATGGTATGCACCCACATAGATACATACTTTTTAATTGAACTTCAACTATTATCTTTGGTACCATTGCAAATACAATGCCAAGAAGAGGAGTTATTTTTTTTTTTCAGACTTCAACCCATGTCTTTAGGTCCCACTGCCAATTTTACACAGTGCCAAATAGGGGAGTTACTTTTCTTTTTGGATTTCGGATTCTTTCTTCCCAACAAATGAAAAAATGGACTTTAATGATCTACTAGGTTTAATCAATTGATATCATTCCAAAAATCATACAACATATGCTCATTTTATTTAAAGGAGTTACTTCTCTTTCAAATTTCATTCATTAAACAATATATTTATCCAAAACTTCATTTATTAATCAATCAAAAATTTCAACAGATAAATTATATCAAAGAAATAAATTCAGCATATTAGGTTTATTTCCAATTCTCAAGTATTGTCGTGTATAGCAATTTATCATCAAGAAAAATTTTGGCATGATAATAGTAGTATTTTCATGATTAGAACAAACCACACAAGCATTATCACATCATTACCAAATCAGAACTAAAATCATCATCACGTTAATCAAGTCATACACCATACCACTCGTAGAGTATCAATCACAAGTATCAGAACATCACATACAACCAAATCGAACTATCATCATATCATCTTATACAACCAAATCAAATAAATTTTAGCACTTAAAACACAAAGGTGGAAGGTAATCATTCGGCGGACACAAGAAGTTCATCAAGTCATTCTTCCCTATAAGGATACGTAAGTCATCAAAATTCAATTAATCATAAGTAAACAGTGATAGGGCAAGAAATACTCACAAAGCTTTACTCGTCAGAGTCCGTCTCCTCGTCATCTCCCTTAGCTAGGGTTGCATCCATGGGGTCACCCTGAGATTCTCCTTCTCCATCACCTCTGCGCTTGAGACGAAGGTAGTCCTTGATTTCTTCAACGTCATCATGTATATGCACCACATAATCGAATATCCTGCCCACGGTAGATGTTAATCAGTTCACATCGGCAGAAAGAGCCTGGAAACTAGGGTCTTGATAGCTCTACCATCCACTCTGATCTGGGGCTGCTCGATGTGAGGAGGATCTAGTAACTCTGTGCGGTGGTGGATCGGTAGCTCTGGAGAGTGGTGGATCAGCAGCTCTGGAGGGTGAAGAATCTATACCCATCCCAAATGGGTCATCACCCCAGGCAGCTGGTGGCGGTGGCATAGAATCTACTTGTGCAGAGGTGGCATAAGCAGCAGCACTCGGAGATAGCTTCCAGTTCTCTTGGTTTTGCACTGTGGTTCTCCCTAGGTTTGGTAATGGCAAAGTAGGAAGCTCAGGCTGCAGAATCAAACAATACGTATCTCCATCCCTGACAATCATTTTCATGGCAATGCAGGATTCAATGTCAATCCCGGCATTGCCCCTAGCAACCTCAATACCATAGGGTTCGACCCCTAAGTAAAGTGCTATAGGAGTAAGGAATCCTCCTATCACTATCGTGAGCTTATTAGCTCTAGCTACCTTATCCAAATGTTTCATGAAAAAGAAAGCAACATCCATAAAATACCCGTGAAGCATGCACCAAAGGAAGAATAATTCAGAATGACGGACCATACCGTCACTGTCCCCTTGCCTAAAAACGGTATGGGGTAGAACTCGGTGGGCGTATTTAATGCACGGGTTGGAGATGCTAGTAGCTCTTGCTGAGGAAGGAGAGAATCTAGTTTCTACGGTGATTTGGTTCCAGAAGACATTCTCGATGAACCCAATAGGTGGCTCGGTACGTCCCTCATTCGGTAAGTGAAAAATACGTCTAATATCTTTAAGCGTGAGCTTCCTTTCTTCATTGGCCAACCGGAATCTAATCTCCCATGTAGCTGAGCGATCAGTGTACTCATCCCAGTCCATCTCTAGGTTTCTTAGAACCTCCAACACTAGAGGTAGATAAGTTTGTGGAGTCATATCAAAGAATTTCTTTGTAGCTATATGATCAAACATCCAAAGAACATCCTCTTTCAATCCCAAAGTCTCCAATGCACAAGTATCAGTATATTCAGTCTTGACAATGCGTGTGGTAAGCAAGCTATTATATCTCTGTTCTTGAACTTCATCTCTAAAGACTATTCCAAAGGGGTTTGATGGTGGAGCTGGGGCTGAGGATTCAGCTGGGGCCTTCCCCTTTCTTTTAGAAACCACTTTCTTCATTGGTGCCATGAAGGATGTAAGTAAGATTTCAAAGTTTTAGTTAAAAACTAGAATGAATAGTGTCGTTACCGAATGGGGCGAACAGGGCTTCAAGCAAGTTCTAAATCAAGCTCCAAAATCTGGATTTTCGAGGATGGAAGCAAGATTTCAAAGTTTTAATGAAAAACTGGAATGAACAGTGTCATTACTGAATGGGGCGAATAGGGCATCAAGCAGGTTCTGAATCAAGCTCCAAAATATGGATTTTCGAGTTGCAATCGAGCCTTGAAACCTTAAGGGAAAGATCTTCTACCTCCTTGGAACTTCCTGGAACTGGAATCTAGCTGAATCGAAGCCTTGATGAGGAAAAATGAAGAAGGGAAAAATTCGGCAGATGAACGGCTGCTGAGTTCGATCGAGCTTGAAGACTTCAAAATCTCAGGTGGAAATCTGTCAAAAATTGGTTGGAGATGGTTAGGAAAGGTTGCCTGAGGATTTGGAAGCAAAGAATTGAAGCAAACAAGAGGTCGGCATGATCTCAAGCGGACAAACCCTAAAACACGGCGCCGAAACCCTAAATACAGTAGGAAAATCACGTGGTCTGGCACAATTATGGTACCCTAAAAGATTTATGGTAGTTCCATAAAATCGAACGAACTCTCGGGTGGAAAGCTGACCGAAAATACGGTACCATTAAATAATTACGGCGCTGCCGTAATTTGTTCAAAAATTCTGAAAGTTTCGGCAAGAAAATGACCCAAAAATACGGTGCTATAAAAATCATTTCGGCACTGCCGTAATCCATGTAAAACCGTAAAAAGCAATACGGCAGTGCCGTAAAATCCATAAACTCTTAGAAATCTTCTGGTCAAAAATCACGCTAAATTACGGTATCGTGAAAATATTACGGTGGTGCCGTAAACTAGGTAAAACTTTTTGGATGAAAATGGACCAAAATTACGGGTGGTAAAATACATTACGGTAGTACCGTATAGGCATTACGGTACCATAAAAACCATTACGGTAGTACCGTATAGGCATTACGGTACCGTAAAAACCATTATGGTAGTACCGTAATTTTGCTAAAAATTCAGGGATTGCCATTTATGAAAAAAAAATCAATATGGAATTACCTACAAAGAGAAAAAGAAAAATTTAATACACAAATAAACTAAAACAAAAGCAAAAATAAAAACAAAAATAAAAGAAAGAAAGAGTGCTTGGGTTGCCTCCCAAGAAGCGCTAATTTTTTGGTCTTTAGCTTGACCGTTCTGTACTTAGATTGGCTCGTGGTTCATCAAATAAAAATTTTTCTCCTTCTTCAATTGGCTCCTCATGAAAGTAATGTTTCAACCTCTAACCATTAACCTTAAACTCCTCCTCTGTTTTGCCATTCCATATGCCCATAGCCCCGTATGGATAGACCTTCTTAACCTGAAAAGGTCTAGACCATCGAGATTTAAGTTTACCGGGAAAAGTCTCAATCTGGAATTAAATAAAATAACAAATTCACCTGGTTGGAATTCCTTTCTAAGTATGTGTCGATCATGCCATCTTTTAGTCCTCTCTTTTTAGATTTTTGCGTTCTCATAAGCGAAGAGTCTAATTTCATCAAGCTCGTTCAATTGTAACTTTTATTTTTCAACTGTATTCTTCAAGTCAAAATTCAGTGTTTTGATAGCCCAAAATGCCTTAGGCTCGAGCTCTACAGGTAGATGACAAGATTTACCATAAACTAATTGAAAAGGAGACATACCTATTAGTGATTTGAAAGCAGTCCTGTATGCCCAGAGTGCATCATCAAGCTTGAAGGCCTTGTCCTTCCTTGTTCTTGACACTGTTTTCTCAAATATCCCTTTTATCTCTCTATTTGATATCTCCACTTGTCCACTTGTTTGAGGATGGTAAGGTGTTGCAACTCTATGATTTACCTCATACTTTCGAAGCAAACCTGAAAACTTGTGTTCAATAAAGTGAGATCCTCCATAACTAATCACTACTCATGGTGTTCCAAATCGTGGAAAGATAATCTTTTCAAACAATTTAACCATAGTTCTAGAATCATTAGTAGGAGAAGCAAGAGTGACGAAGTGGAAAGGGGAACCTTTATCCTGTATCGAGCGAGAAATCGCCAGAGAGGTGGCTAGGGTTTGGCATCACGCCGAGAGGCGTAGAGGGCACCTCAGGCCATGATTTTCACTTAGAAGCTTTGCCTAGAGGAGAGAAAGACGCCACAGAAGTTTTAGAGTGTTTGGAGTCCGATCGGAGGAGGAACCAACAAAACAGCGGTGACAGCGCTGTTCATCACGAAATTACGTGTGTAATTTACATTACACCTGTGTTGTAACGTTATTTTTTTTCTCCTTCTCTAATTTCTAATTGTTCTAAACTATGATTCATTGTATTTTTTCCTCCATGCAAGCTTAACACTCTTTTGGGACATGGAGTGTAATCCCCTTGATTCTTAATGATTAGATAACTCTTCTATTTTCGTCATGATAATTTTTGCTATGATAATTTTACTTTTGTGATGGATTGTGCTTAGACTCTCTATAAGTCCATGTTACTAATTATGTTTTTAGAGTTTTCGCAATGAGACTGAAAGGTGATTTGCTTGAGAACTTGGAACCCTAGAATTGCATGTTAGGATCCCTTCCTTAGGTTAGATCTAATTTGATATGTTCTAGTAAATTAATTGCCATGATTATAACATGAATCTATAGATCGAGTCTATTTGTCAAACGTGGAGATCTTGTGCGAAAGCAAGGATCGGAACGTTGGAGATCCATGAGTAAAACTAGTGTAGAGACTCGGATGCACGAAAGTGATCCTTGAGACTCCACTAGAGATTATCAACCAAGAATTCGGATGCACGAAAGTGATCTTTGAATTCTCTGATTGATGATTTACTTATCTTTAGCCTGGGATAAATCTTGCGCAAAAGTGAGTATTTATCTCTACGTGGTTATCTGCACGAAAGTGAGATAATCCTTTTATGAAGTAAATTAGGTCTTTATTTTAGAATGATTTGATTGACGAACCTTTTATATATCTAATCATTGAAGTTAAGGTGGATGAAACTCTAGTCCCATGTATCTCTCTTTGATTATCTTTTATTTAGCGCGCTTTCCTATTGTTTACTCGCATCATACTCGATTGCTTAGCAAGTGAGAATACAACTATTTGGTACTTAACACGTGGTCTCTGTGGATCGATATTTTTATTACTTCGATAATTCCGTGCATTGCGGAATCCTATCAAGTTTTTGGCGCCGTTGCCGGGGATTAGTCCAAGGTACACGCGTGCTAGACTTGTAGTGTTCCCTTTCGGGCTATCAAGTTTTTGGCCCCGTTGCTGGGGACCTTAGTTTTGTTAATATCAAAATAGTTGTTAGTATTGCTAGACTAAGTATTTTTTGTTTTAGATTTAATGTTTTTTCTTTTTACAGGTTTTGGATTATCACAGTTGTGACAGAACTGTGATATCTGAATATTTATGAATTTGCTTGTGTTTTAGATTTTCTATTTTTTTTCTATATTTAGAAAAAAAAAGAAAAAAGAAAAATTTGATTGATTGGTGTTGGATTATCTTTCTGTTCCTGATAGATTTGAAAACATGTCATTTAATCACAACTCCTAGGCAACTGAAAGAGGTGAGGTATACATGCCAAAAGGTAATTCTCTTGTATATCAATTTAACTCTTATATGCAATCTTGTTCTTCTGAATATTGCATTATTTGTGGATATCCTGAACATTTTTCCTCTGATTGCCCATTTTTAAAACCAAATTTATCATGGCAAGAACAAGATCAATTGTATTCTAGATGGGAAAACCGAACTTCTTTATATGATGATTGCTATGATCATGTTTCTGAACCACAATTTGAATTTGATACTGAGGAACTTGAACTAGAAAAATCCCCCTGTGATTATGATTATTTTGAGATTGAGCCTTATGTGAACTTTAATGAATCTCACTCTGTTGTTGATAATTTTGATATTGATTTATCTGATAGTTTATTTGAGGAAAAGATTGAGAAAATTGAAATTGAAAAACCTTCTTTTGATGATAATTCTGATTTTGATAATATCTTATTTATGGTTAAATCTGATGAGCATGATGAAGGTTCAAAAATTATAGACATTGATGAGCCCCACTTTGATTTTGGGGATATTTTTGAAATTAATGATAAATCTCTTGTGGTCAACTCTGATTCTATTAATTCTTTTTCATATGATTCTGATTTTGACTCTTCTGATAATGAATTATTTGTGGGGAAGCATGAGAAAATCAATTTTGTAGAGTCTCATCTTGATTTTGTTGTTAATTTTGATATTGATAGATTATTTGATGACAAACATGAGGAACTTGAAAAGGATTTGAATGAATCTCACCATGATGTTTTGCCCAAAGCTATTGTTAAAAATTTTGATCTATTTGAGAATTTGTGCTTTATCGGGGAATCTAATGAAAGACATAGACATTATTTTGATGATCCAATACTTGAATCTTTTAATCTAGGTCCTTTTGTTATTGCCATTGAAAATATTAATTTGAATGAAGGACTTATGATTTTACTTTTTGATAAGCATAGGAAGATCATAAAGATTACTTTGAGTGGATCTGAGTATTTTAATTTCTGCAAATTTGAGAAAGCCACATTAATCATGATTTATGTGAAATTCTGGATATCTGGATTTGTGGCTAAACTGTTTGGAAAAAGGAAATGCAAAAAATTATATGCTTTATATTTTGGAACCGATTCACCTGCTTCACCATGATATTGATTTTTGGTCAAGCTATGGACCTAAAATTAGCGCTTCTTGGGAGGCAACCCAAGCACTTTTATCTTAGTTTAGTTTCTTTTATTTTAATTTATTTTTAGAATTAATTTTGCTTTTATTTTTGCAGGAAAATCAAATTTTGCGCAAAATACGGCACTGCCGTAATCTAGTTTACGCCCGTAATCTGCTCTGATTTCTTTTTCTGAGAGTTTTTAGTATTTTACGGCGGTACCGTATTTCTTTTACGGTATCGTATTTTCTAACCGTTTTTTACTTTATGTGCCATAATTTCGACTTCTTTCGATCCGAAAATTTTTTATTTTTACGGCAGTACCGTAAACAATTCCACGGTACCGTATTTCCTGATTATTTCTTACCCGAGAGTTCTTTGCAAAATACCGCACTACCGTAACGAATATTACGGTACCGTATTTCAAAACTGCTTTCTGCTTATTGAGTAGGTGTTTTCTCACTGCGATTTTAAGAAACTGGGTTGAGAAAAATTTTAATCTTTCTGCTGATACCCTAAATTCATGGTAGATTTTGACCCTTTATTTTTCACATGCCTGGAAAGATCAAGTTTTATTCTACTTTATGGTTTTGTTTGTTTTCTTTTTGGATCATTAGATCTCATTTTTGGGTTTGGCTACTTTTCATAAAAAATTCAAAAGCTGCTAGATTTGCTTTCTACCTGTCATAGCTTCTTCCCCAGTTTTGCAGCACCTCTAGCTACCACTGCATCTGCCTCTGACATCACTGTATCCAGCCGTCAACACTGGATCATACCACTAGCAGATTCTTATTTCTTTTACTGCCTCTTATTCCATAATATGATTTTATTTTTTGCAGCAAAATCTTTATTATTGACTCTGATATTTTTCATCCATGCAGGATTATCTTCCATAGCCTGACGATCTCACCTCCTGGATTGTATTCGCTAGCAGGCCACTAAAGATTACTCACCCTTATGTCGGCACCATCACGATTATTGCTAGCAGCTTTTCAGCTATCATCTGTTCCGCCAGCACTCTTCTAGACCCTCGATGATATCTCTGATTCTTTCTTTGAGAAAATTATTTTTAAAATTAATTTATTTTAGACTGTTTTTGATCTGAGCCTTATGTACCTTAAATTTTGCAGAAAATTTTCAAAAGGCATATCTTTGGACCCAGCTGCATTGGCCTGACAATGATTGAGCATGATCTATATGGTTTTGTGAGTATCACTTGCACTCTCTTATTAATGACTATTCCTTATAGTGCATCTTTGACTTTATCATATTTATACTACTCATTGGTTTTCTCTTGAAAAATGATTTTATGGATATATGGAACTCACTGTTTTGTTGATGATATTATTCAAATTTATTGTTAAGATTGATGAAAGCATATGATCCACTTTCTTCTATATGACGTCATGATTTATTGATAAAATATCTTCCTTGATGATGTGAGTATTTATACTAGTGATTAGAGAAAAACCCTATCATGTTAGATTTATTTCTTCAATGCATATGTATTTTTGAAATTTGACATTGGGTGATGCATGAAATTTTGGGTAGATGTGTTATTTGAGGAATAAGATCTAAAGGTGAAACTATTCTTTTGAATAAAATGAGTATATGAGTATGATTATTGAATTGATGTCAATTGATCAACCTAGTAGATGTTTAGTCTATTTTGCTATTTGTTGGGAAATAAGAAGCCAAGATCCATAAAAATAGTGAGAGACTCCCCTACTTGGCACTGTGTAAAATTGACAGTGGTACCTAAGAGATGGGTTGAAGTCTATGCATGAAAAATAATGACAGTGAAAAATAATAAGACTCCTCTACTTGGCACTGTGTAAAATTGACAGTGGTACCAAAGACAAGAGTTGAAGTCAAAAATAAAAAGTGTGTATCTAAGTGGTTACATGCCATCTTCACAAAAAAAAAATCATGTGTGGAAAAAGATCTTGAAAACTTAATTCCTATAAACAAAAGCATGATAGATTTGAACTGAAAACTAGGTGAAATCATGAGATTGAAAATTCTATTTATTATACAAGTTGCAAAGTTTTATTTGATTGAATTATAGATCTAAAGGGTTAAGTTGTAAGGATGATATGTTTACTTGAAGTTTTGTGAAACAATTGATGGAATTTTTCATTGATGATTGTATTTTAGAAATTTATTGAGCATGAAAAGGTTATTCTTGTGATCAAATTTTGACTTCAAAATTTGATTTTTGCTTGAGGACAAGCAAAGTTTGAGCCTTATGTGTTTGATGACACAAAAATATGTAGTATATTTTGTATCATTTTAGATATCTTTTCATGCTAAATTGAAGATTTTTTGCTTGTTTTCATGCTAAATTCATCGAATATTGCAAAGTCAACTCCTATTTTGGTTTTTCATGATTTTCAGGCAAAAAGGAACTATTTTAGGTGTTTTCAAGCAAAATCAAACACATGGAAGAATTACCATCATCAAGAGGAAGATACATAAGAAATTTCACGCAAATCGAAGCCAGGAACCAAATTACGGCAGTACCATAAAGGATTTTACGGTACCGTATTTTGAGGCTACCGTATTATCAAGAACACCGCCGTATTTTGGAGCTTTTCCAAACAGAAAGATTTTGTGATTTTACGGCACTGCCGTAAAGAATTACACTGCCGTATTTTGGAGCCTCTTCAGAACAGAAACCTTTGCTGAAATTACGGCACTGCCGTAAACTTCTACATGGGCCGTATTTTCCAGACATATTCCGACCAGAAAATTCAACCGAAATTACGGGACTGCCATAAATCAAATTACGGGCCGTATTTTCCACCGTTTCGAGAACAGAACACTCAAGCTATTTTACGGCAGTGCCGTGAGATATTGCACTGCCGTAATTCCCAGTCAAAAACGTGATTTTTACGAGTCTGAATCTTGCGTGAGCCTTAACTTTTGATCCAGAGGTCCAAATTGAAATCTGAAAGATGTTCTAAACTCGACATTAAGAGGAGAAGGCGTACGAAGCGGAAGGGGAGAAATCGCCAGAGAGGTGGATAGCGTTTGGCCTCACGCCGAGAGGCGTAGAGGGCACATCAGGCCGTGATTTTCACTATGAAGCTTCGGCTGGAGGAGAGAAAGACGCCACAGAAGTTTCAGAGCGTCTGGAGTCCGATCGGAGGAGGAATCAACTAAACAGCAGTGACAACGCTGTTCAGCACGAAATTACGAGTGTAATTTACATTACACCTGTGTTGTAACGTTATTTTTTTTCTCCTTCTGTAATTTCTAATTATTCTAAACTCTGATTCATTGTATTTTTTCCTCCATGCGAGCTTAACACTCTTTTGGGACATGGGGTGTAATCCCCTTGATTCTTAATGATTAGATAACTCTTCTATTTTCGTCATGATAATTTTTGCTATAATAATTTTACTTTTGTGATGGATTGTGCTTAGACTCTCTATAAGTCCATGTTACTAATTATGTTTTTAGAGTTTTCGCAATGAGACTGAATGGTGATTTGCTTGTTCTTCTAAATATTGCGTTATTTGTGGATATCCTGATCATTGTTCCTCTGATTGCCCATTTTTAAAACCAAATTTATCGTGGCAAGAACAAGATCAATTGTATTCTAGATGGGAAAATCGAACTTCTTTATATGATGATTGCTATGATCATGTTTCTGAACTACAATTTGAATTTTATACTGAGGAACTTGAACTAGAAAAATCCCCCTGTGATTATGATTATTTTGAGATTGAGCCTTATGTGAACTTTAATGATTCTCACTTTGTTGTTGATAATTTTGATATTGATTTATCTGATAGTTTATTTGAGGAAAAGATTGAGAAAATTGAAATTGAAAAACTTTCTTTTGATGATAATTCTGATTTTGATAATATCTTATTTATGGTTAAATCTGATGAGCATGATGAAGGTTCAAAAATTATAGACATTGATGAGCCCCACTTTGATTTTGGTGATATTTTTGAAATTAATGATAAATCTCTTATGGTCAACTCTGATTCTATTAATTCTTTTTCATATGATTCTGATTTTGACTCTTATGATAATGAATTATTTGTGGGGAAGCATGAGAAAATCGATTTTGTAGAGTCTCATCTTGATTTTGTTGATAATTTTGATATTGATAGATTATTTGATGACAAAGATGAGGAACTTGAAAAGGATTTGAATGAATCTCACCTTGATGTTTTGCCCAAAGCTATTGTTAAAAATTTTGATCTATTTGAAAATTTGTGCTTTATCGAGGAATCTAATGAAAGAGAAAGACATTATTTTGATGATCCAATACTTGAATCTTTTAATCTAGGTCCTTTTGTTATTGCCATTGAAAATATTAATTTGAATAAAGGACTTATGATTTTACATTTTGATAAGCATAGGAAGATCATAAAGATTACTTTGAGTGGATCTGAGAATTTTAATTTCTGCAAATTTGAGAAAGCCACATTAATCATGATTTATGTGAAATTCTGGATATCTGGATTTGTGGCTAAACTGTTTGGAAAAAGGAAATGTAGAAAATTATATGCTTTATATTTTAGAACTGATTCACCTGCTTCACCATGATATTGATTTTTGGTCAAGCTATGGACCTAAAATTAGTGCTTCTTGGGAGGCAACCCAAGCACTTTTATCTTAGTTTAGTTTCTTTTATTTTAATTTATTTTTAGAATTAATTTTGCTTTTATTTTTGCAAGAAAATCTAATTTTGCGCAAAATACGGCACTGCTGTAATCTAGTTTACGCCCGTAATCTGCTCTGATTTCTTTTCCGAGAGTTTTTAGTATTTTATGGCGGTACCGTATTTCTTTTACGGTACCGTATTTTCTGACCGTTTTTTACTTTATGTGCCATAATTTCGACTGCTTTCGATCCGAAAATTTTTGATTTTTACGGCAGTACCGTAAACAATTCCACGGTACCGTATTTCCTGATTATTTCTTACCCGAGAGTTCTTTGCAAAATACGGCACTGCCGTAACGAATATTACGGTATCGTATTTCAAAACTGCTTTCTGCTTATTGAATAGGTGTTTTCTCACTGCGATTTTAAGAAACTGGGTTGAGAAAAAATTAAATCTTTGGCACGACATGGAAGTACTCATCTTTGTCTATTATTTGGATATTTTTGCTGAATTTTAAAGTCCATGGATTGTCCTAGAACACATAGCAACTTTTTGATTCTGATTAGATTTTGTGCAGTTTTTCATTTTGTAATCTAAGTAGCCTTCTTTTTGCTGATACCCTAAATTCATGGTAGATTTTGACCCTTTATTTTTCACATGCCTGGAAAGATCAAGTTTTATTCTACTTCATGGTTTTGTCTGTTTTCTTTTTCGATCATTAAATCTTATTTTTGGGTATGACTACTTTTCATAAAAAATTCAAAAGCTGCTTGATTTGCTTTCTACCTGTCATAGCTTCTTCTCCAGATTTGCAGCACCTCTAGATACCACTACATCTGGCTCTGACATCACTGTATCCAGCCGTCGACACTGGATCATGCCACCAGCAGATTCTTATTTCTTTTACTGCCTCTTATTCCATGATATGACTTTATTTTTTGTAGCAAAATCTTTATTATTGACTCTGATATTTTTCATATATCCAGGATTATCATCCATAGCCTGACGTTCTCACCTCCTGGACTGTATTCTCTAGCAGGCCACTAGAGATTACTCACCCTTATGTCGGCACCATCACCATCATTGCTAGCAGCTTTTCAGCTAGCATCTGTTCCGCCAGCACTCTTCTAGACCCTCGATGATATCTCTGATTCTTTCTTTGAGAAAATTATTTTTAAAATTAATTTTTTTTTTTGAGAATGATTTTGATCTGAGCCTTATGTGAGCCTTATGTACCTTAAATTTTACAGAAAATTTTCAAAAGGCACATCTTTGGACCCAACTGCATTGGCCTCACAATGATTGAGCATGATCTATATGGTTTTGTGAGTATCACTTGCACTCTTTTATTAATGACTATTCCTTATAGTGCATCTTTGACTTTATCATATTTATACTACTCATTGGTTTTCTCTTGAAAAATAATTTTATAGATATATGGAACTCACTGTTTTGATGATGATATTATTCAAATTTATTGTTAAGATTGATGAAAGCATATGATCCACTTTCTACTATATGATGTCATGATTTATTGACAAAATATCTTCCTTGATTATGTGAGTATTTATACTAGTGATTAGAGAAAAGCCCTATCATGTTAGATTTATTTCTTCAATGCATATCTATTTTTGAAATTTGACATTGGTTGATGCATGAAATTTTGGGTAGATGTGTTATTTGAGGAATAAGATCTAAAGGTGAAACTATTCTTTTGAATAAAATGAGTATATGAGTATGATTATTGAATTGATGTCAATTGATCTACCTAGTAGATGTTTAGTCTATTTTGCTATTTGTTGGGAAATAAGAAGCCAAGATCCATAAAAATAGTGAGAGACTCCCCTACTTGGCACTGTGTAAAATTGACAGTGGTACCTAAGAGATGGGTTGAAGTCTATGCATGAAAAATAATGACAGTGAAAAATAATAAGACTCCTCTACTTGGCACTGTGTAAAATTGACAGTGGTACCGAAGACAAGAGTTGAAGTCAAAAATAAAAAGTGTGTATCTAAGTGGGTACATGCCATCTTCACAAAAAAAAAAAAATCATGTGTGGAAAAAGATCTTGAAAACCTAATTCCTGTAAACAAAAGCATGATAGATTTGAACTGAAAACTGGGTGAAATCATGAGATTGAAAATTCTATTTATTATATAAGTTGCAAAGTTTTATTTGATTGAATTGTAGATCTAAAGGGTTAAGTTCTAAGGATGATATGTTTACTTGAAGTTTTGTGAAACAATTGATGAAATTTTTCATTGATGATTGTATTTTAGATATTTATTGAGCATGAAAAGGCTATTCTTGTCATCAAATTTTGACTTCAAAATTTGAATTTTGCTTGAGGACAAGCAAAGTTTGAGCCTTATGTGTTTGATGACACCAAAATATGTAGTATATTTTGTATCATTTTAGATATCTTTTCATGCTAAATTGAAGATCTTTTGCTTGTTCTCATGCTAAATTCATCGAATATTGCAAAGTCTACTCTAATTTTGGTTTTTCGTGATTTTCAAGCAAAATGGCACTATTTTGGGCGTTTTCAAGCAAAATCAAACACATGGAAGAATTACCATCATCAAGAGGAAGATACACAAGAAATTTCACGAAAATCGAAGCCAGGAACCAAAATACGGCAGTACCGTAAAGGATTTTACGGTACCGTATTTTGAGGCTACCGTATTATCAAGAACACGGCCGTATTTTGGAGCTTTTCCGAATAGAAAGATTTTGTGATTTTACGGCATTGCTGTAAAGAATTACACAGCCGTATTTTGGAGCGTCTTCAGAACAGAAACCTTTGCTGAAATTTCGGCACTGCTGTAAACTTCTACACGGGCCGTATTTTCCAGACATATTCCGACCAGAAAGTTCAATCGAAATTATGGGACTGCCGTAAACCAAATTACGGGCCATATTTTTCAGCGTTTCCAGAACAGAACACTCAAGCTATTTTACGGCAGTGCCGTGAGATATTACACTGCCGTAATTCCCAGTCAAAAACACGATTTTTACGAGTCTGAATCTTGCGTGAGCCATAACTTTTGATCTGGAGGTCCAAATAGAAATCTGAAAGATGTTCTGAACTCGTCTTTACGAGGAGAAGGCGTAAGAAGTGGAAGCAGGAACGTTTATCCAGTATCGAGGGAGAAATCGCCAGAGAGACGGCTAGGGTTTGGCCTCACGCCGAGAGACGTAGAGGGAACCTTAGGCTGTGATTTTCACTCTGAAGCTTTGACTGGAGGAGAGAAAGACGCCACAGAAGTTTCAGAGCGTTTGAAGTCCGATCACAGGAGGAATCAACAAAACAGCGGTGACAGCACTGTTCATCACGAAATTACGGATGTAATTTACATTACACCTATGTTGTAACGTTATTTTTTTTCTCCTTCTCTGATTTCTAATTGTTATAAACTATGATTCATTGTATTTTTTCGTCCATGCAAGCTTAACACTCTTTTGGGACATGGGGTGTAATCCCCTTAATTCTTAATGATTAGATAACTCTTCTATTTTCGTCATGATAATTTTTGCTATGATAATTTTACTTTTGTGATGGATTATGCTTAGACTCTCTATAATTCCATGTTACTAATTATGTTTTTAGAGTTTTCGCAATGAGACTGAAAGGTGATTTGCTTGAGAACTTGGAACCCTAGAATTGCATGTTAGGATCCCTTCCTTAGGTTAGATCTAATTTGATCTGTTCTAGTAAATTAATTGCCATGATTATAACATGAATTTATAGATCGAGTCTATTTGTCAAACGTGAAGATCTTGTGCGAAAGCAAGGATCGGAACGTTGGAGATCCATGAGTAAAACTAGTGTAGAGACTCGGATGCACGAAAGTGATCCTTGAGACTCCACTAGAGATTATCAACCAAGAATTCGGATGCACGAAAGTGATCTTTGAATTCTCTGATTGATGATTTACTTATCTTTAGCCTGATATAAATCTTGTGCGAAAGTGAGTATTTATCTCTGCGTGGTTATCTGCACGAAAGTGTGATAATCCTTTTATGAAGTAAATTAGGTCTTTATTTTAGCAAGATTTGATTGACGAACCTTTTATATATCTAATCATTGAAGTTAAGGTGGATGAAACCCTAGTCCCATGTATCTCTCTTTGATTATCTCTTATTTAGCGCGCTTTCCTATTGTTTACTCGCATCATACTCGATTGCTTAGCTAGTGAGAATACAACTATTTGGTACTTAACACGTAGGTCTCTGTGGATCGATATTTTTATTACTTCGATAATTCCATGCACTTGCGGAATCCTATCATGTTTTTGGCGCCGTTGCCGGGGATTAGTCCAAGGTACACGCGTGCCAGGCTTGTAGTGTTCCCTTTCGGGCTATCAAGTTTTTGGCGCCATTGCCGGGGACCTTAGTTTTGTTAATATCAAAATAGTTGTTAGTATTGCTAGACTAAGTATTTTTTGTTTTAGATTTAACTTTGTTTTTTCTTTTTGCAAGTTTTGGATTTTCACAGTTGTGACAGAACTATGATATCTGTAGATTTGTGAATTTGCTTGTGTTTTAGATTTTCTATTTTTTTTCTATATTCGAAAAAAAAAGAAAAAAGAAAAATTTGATTGAATGGTGTTGGATTATCTTTCTGTTCTTGATAGATTTGAAAACATGTCATTTAATCACATCTCTTGGGCAACTGAAAGAGGTGAGGTATACATGCCAAAAGGTAATTCTCTTGTATATCAATTTAACTCTTATATACAATCTTGTTCTTCTGAATATTGCGTTATTTGTGGATATCCTGATCATTGTTCCTCTGATTGCCCATTTTTAAAACCAAATTTATCATGGCAAGAACAAGATCAATTGTATTCTAGATGGGAAAATCGAACTTCTTTATATGATGATTGCTATGATCATGTTTCTGAACCACAATTTGAATTTTATACTGAGGAACTTGAACTAGAAAAATCCCCCTGTGATTATGATTATTTTGAGATTGAGCCTTATGTGAATTTTAATGAATCTCACTCTGTTGTTGATATTTTTTATATTGATTTATCTGATAGTTTATTTGAGGAAAAGATTGAGAAAATTGAAATTGAAAAACTTTCTTTTGATGATAATTCTAATTTTGATAATATCTTATTTATGGTTAAATCTGATGAGTATGATGAAGGTTCAAAAATTATAGACATTGATGAGCCCCACTTTGATTTTGGTGATATTTTTGAAATTAATAATAAATCTCTTGTGGTCAACTCTGATTCTATTAATTCTTTTTCATATGATTCTGATTTTGACTCTTTTGATAATGAATTATTTGTGGGGAAGCATCAGAAAATCAATTTTGTAGAGTCTCATCTTGATTTTGTTGATAATTTTGATATTGATAGATTATTTGATGACAAAGATGAGGAACTTGAAAAGGATTTGAATGAATCTCACCTTGATGTTTTGCCCAAAGCTATTGTTAAAAATTTTGATCTATTTGAAAATTTGTGCTTTATCGAGAAACTAATGAAAGACATAGACATTATTTTGATGATCCAATACTTGAATCTTTTAATCTAGGTCCTTTTGTTATTGCCATTGAAAATATTAATTTGAATAAAGGACTTATGATTTTACTTTTTGATAAGCATAGGAAGATCATAAAGATTACTTTGAGTGGATCTGAGAATTTTAATTTCTGCAAATTTGAGAAAGCCACATTAATCATGATTTATGTGAAATTCTAGATACCTGGATTCGTGGCTAAACTATTTGGAAAAAGGAAATGCAGAAAATTATATGCTTTATATTTTGGAACCGATTCACCTGCTTCACCACGATATTAATTTTTGGTCAAGCTATGGACCTGAAATTAGCGCTTCTTGGGAGGCAACCCAAGCACTTTTATCTTAGTTTAGTTTCTTTTATTTTAATTTATTTTTAGAATTAATTTTGCTTTTATTTTTTTAGGAAAATCAAATTTTGTGCAAAATACGGCACTGCCGTAATCTAGTTTACACCAGTAATCTACTTTGATTTCTTTTCTGAGAGTTTTTAGTATTTTACGGCAGTACCATATTTCTTTTACGGTACCGTATTTTCTGACTGTTTTTTACTTTACGTGCCGTAATTTGGACTGTTTTCGATCCAAAAATTTTTGATTTTTACGGCAGTACCGTAATCAATTTCACGGTACCGTATTTCCTGATTATTTCTTACCCGAGAGTTCTTTGCAAAATACGGCATTGCCGTAACGAATATTACGGTACGGTACCGTATTTAAAAACTACTTTCTGCTTTTTGAGTAGGTGTTTTCTCGCTGGGATTTTAAGAAACTGGGTTGAGAATAATTTTAATCTTTGGCATGACATGGAAGTACTCATCTTTGTCTATTATTTGGATATTTTTTCTGAATTTTAAAGTCCATGGATTGTCCTAGAACACATAGCAACTTTTTGATTCTGATTAGATTTTGTGCAGTTTTTCATTTTGTAATCTAAGTAGCCTTCTTTCTGCTGATACCCTAAATTCATGGTAGATTTTAACCCTTTATTTTTCACATGCCTGGAAAGATCAAGTTTTATTCTACTTCATGGTTTTGTCTGTTTTCTTTTTCGATCATTAAATCTTATTTTTGGGTATGACTACTTTTCATAAAAAATTCAAAAGCTGCTTGATTTGCTTTCTACCTGTCATAGCTTCTTCTCCAGATTTGCAACACCTCTAGCTACCACTGCATCTACCCTGACATCACTGTATCCAGTCGTCGACACTGGATCATACCACCAGCAGATTCTTCTTTCTTTTACTGCCTCTTATTCCATGATATGATTTTATTTTTTGCTGCAAAATCTTTATTATTGACTCTGATATTTTTCATCTATGCAGGATTATCTTCCATAGCCTGACGATCTCACCTCCTGGACTGTATTCTCTAGCAGGCCACTAGAGATTACTCACCCTTATGTTGGCACCATCACCATCATTGCTAGCAGCTTTTCAGCTAGCATCTATTCCACCAGCACTCTTCTAGACCCTCGATGATATCTCTGATTCTTTCTTCGAGAAAATTATTTTTAAAATTAATTTTTTTTAGACTGTTTTTGATCTGAGCCTTATGTGAGCCTTATGTACCTTAAATTTTGCAGAAAATTTTCAAAAGGCACATCTTTGGACCCAGCTGCATTGGCCTGACAATGATTGAGCATGATCTATATGGTTTTGTGAGTATCACTTGCACTCTCTTATTAATGACTATTCCTTATAGTGCATCTTTGACTTTATCATATTTATACTACTCATTGGTTTTCTCTTGAAAAATGATTTTATGGATATATGGAACTCACTGTTTTGATGATGATATTATTCAAATTTATTGTTAAGATTGATGAAAGCATATGATCCACTTTCTACTATATGATGTCATGATTTATTGATAAAATATCTTCCTTGATGATGTGAGTATTTATACTAGTGATTGGAGAAAAATCCTATCATGTTAGATTTATTTCTTCAATGCATATGTATTTTTAAAATTTGACATTGGTTGATGTATGAAATTTTGGGTAGATGTGTTATTTGAGGAATAAGATCTAAAGTTGAAACTATTCTTTTGAATAAAATGAGTATATGAGTATGATTATTGAATTGATGTCAATTGATCAACCTAGTAGATGTTTAGTCTATTTTGCTATTTGTTGGGAAATAAGAAGCCAAGATACATAAAAATAGTGAGAGACTCCCCTACTTGGCACTGTGTAAAATTGACAGTGGTACCTAAGAGATGGGTTGAAGTCTATGCATGAAAAATAATGACAGTGAAAAATAATAAGACTCCTCTACTTGGCACTGTGTAAAATTGACAGTGGTACCGAAGACAAGAGTTGAAGTCAAAGATAAAAAGTGTGTATCTAAGTGGGTACATGCCATCTTCACAAAAACAAACAAAAAAAAATCATATGTGGAAAAAGATTTTGAAAACCTAATTCCTGTAAACAAAAGCATGAAAGATTTGAACTGAAAACTGGGTGAAATCATGAGATTGAAAATTCTATTTATTATACAAGTTGCAAAGTTTTATTTGATTAAATTGTAGATCTAAAGGGTTAAGTTCTAAGGATGATATGTTTACTTGAAGTTTTGTGAAACAATTGATGGATTTTTCATTGATGATTGTATTTTAGGAATTTATTGAGCATGAAAAGGTTATTCTTGTGATCAAATTTTGACTTCAAAATTTGATTTTTGCTTGAGGACAAGCAAAGTTTGAGCCTTATGTGTTTGATGACACCAAAATATGTAGTATATTTTGTATCATTTTAGATATCTTTTCATGCTAAATTGAAGATCTTTTGCTTGTTTTCATCCTAAATTCATCGAATATTGCAAAGTCTACTTCTATTTTGGTTTTTCATGATTTTCAGGCAAAAAGGCACTATTTTGGGCGTTTTCAAGCAAAATCAAACACATGGAAGAATTACCATCATCAAGAGGAAGATACACAAGAAATTTCACCTACAAAAAGAGAAGAAAAATTAATTCTAAAAATAAATAAAAATAAAAGAAACAAAGCTAAACAAGAGTGCTTGGGTTGCCTCCCAAGAAGCGCTAATTTTTAGGTCATTAGCTTGACCAAAAATCAAACATCATGGTGAAGCAGGTGAATCAGTTCCAAAGTAAATAGTATGTAATTTTTTTCTTTTCTGCTGTCCAAAAAGTTCAGCCACTAATCTAAAAATCCAGAATTTCATGTAAATCACAATCAAAGTGGCTTTCTTAAATATGCAGAAATTAAAATCATACTTCTCAAATCCACTCAAAGTAATCTTTATGATCTTCCTATGTTTATCAGAAAGCAAAATCATCAGTCCTTTCTTCTGATTAATATTTTCAATAGAAATAAGAAAAGGACTTTGATCAAAAGAATCAAGTATTGGATCATCAAAATAATTTTTATGTCTTTCATTAGATTCCTCAATAAAACACAATTTTTCAATAAAATCAGAAGAGTGAACAATAGATATGGGCAAAGTGTCATCATGGTGAGATTCATCAGTGTTTGTAAAATTCAAATCCTTTTCAAATTCGTCATGCAAATCATCAAATAATTTGTCAATTTCAAAATCATCATTAAAGTCAAGATGAGACTCTTCAAATTTAATTTCCTCATGCTTCTCCACAAATAATTCATCATCAGAAGAGTCAAAATCAGAATCATATGAGAAATAAGATTTATCAATGTTTACAATAGAATCAGAGTTAGCCTCAAAAGTTTTATCATAAATTTTGACAATATCACCAAGATCACAGTGGGGTTCAACAATTTCAAAATTTTCACCCAAATCAGATTGATGTACATGAATGTCACAATTTTCAAACTCATCAGAATTAACCATGAATGATATATCATCAAAAGCATCAAAGTCATCAAAAGAGGTTTTTTCAATTTCAATTTCCTCAACCTTTTCTTCAAATAAATTATCAGATAAATCAATATCACAACAATCTACATCTAAAGGAGATTCATTAATATTCACATAAGGCTCAATCTCAAAACAATCATGATCACAGGGTGAATTTTCTAAATCAATCTTTTCAGCTTCAAAATCAAACTCAAATAAACATGCTTGTTGTGCTAACTGGGTTTCTAGTAATTCAGTATTAGCAGTCAAAGATTCTTCTTGAAAAGAAATTTGATTAACTGAACCCTTAAGACGATCCTCAATTTGCTTAATTTGATTGCTCAGAATTTGGTTTTGTTTAGCAAAAAATTTTTCTTGATATGATATGATTTTTTCAAGCATAGTTTCTAACCTAAATTCTTCAGTGTCTTCAAAGTATGGTTCAGAAACATGATTTGAGCAATCATCATACAAAGAAGTTTGGTTTTCCCATCTAGAATACAATTGATCAGATTCTTCCCATGATAAATTGGCATTTAAAAATGGGCAATCAGAGGAATAATGATCAAAATATCCACAGATATCACATCGAACAGGAGAACAAGATTTCATAACAGGGTGCATATTAAAAGTGTCTAATTTATGAGCCAAATAATTTAACTTATCTGCAACAGTGCACCATGAATCATCTTCATACCTTCCTTGTGGCATGTATACCTCATCTCTTTCAGTTGCCCATGAGTAGTGATTAAAAGACATCTCTTCAAAACAGAAAGATTATCCAACACCAATCAATCAAAGATATATATATATTTTAGAATATAAAAAAATAGAAAATAATAAACACAAGCAAATTCACAAATTTTAGAAATCGCAGTTCTGTCACAACTATGAAAATCCAAAACCTGCAAAAAGAAAAAACAAAGTTAAATCTAAAACAAATAAAACTTAGTCTAGCAATACTAACAACTATTTTGATATTAACAAAACTAAGGTCCCCGGCAACGGCGCCAAAAACTTGTTGTGTCCGCAAGTGTACGGATACTCGAAGTAATAAAGAAAGTATCGAATCCACAGGGACCTATGCTGCTGAGTACCGAATAATTGATTTTTCACTATCTAGGCAATCGAAAGAATGCAAACTAGCAAACGAAGACCAAAGCACCGAAACAGAATTATCAGAGAGAGAAGCTGGGACTAGGGTTTCATTCACTTTAATTTTTATGACTAGACATGAATAGAGATTTCATCAGTTTAATTTTATCATGACAAAGATGCAATTTTCTTCAATAAAAGGATTATCTCACTTTCGTGCAGACACCCATGCACGGATAGATCTTCGCTCTCGCGCAAGAATTGTCCCAATGCTAATGATAAGTAAATCATCGAATTGAGAACTCAAGGATCACTTTCGTGCATCCGAGTTCGAAGTCGATAATCTGTAGTGGAATTTCAAGGATCACTTTCATGCATCCGAATCTCGACACTAGTTTTACTCAAGGTTCTCTAACATTCCGATCTTTCCTTTCGCACAAGATCTCCACGTTTGAAAGCTTAGACTCAATCCTAGATTTATATTATCATCATGATAGTTAGCTTTCTAAAATGGAACAAACAAGAACTAACCTAAAAAGGGTTCCTATCATGCAATTCTAGGGTTCCAAATTCTCAAGCAATTACTTTTCAGTCAATAGCAAAAATTCTAAAACATAAATAATAATATAGATCTAAGGAGAGTCTAAGAACAAAACATCACATGAGTAAAATCATCATGCTAAGATTAAACAAGATGAAATAAGAAAAGATAGTCATCTAGTCATTAAAACTCAAGTGAATTACTCCCCCATGTCCCAAAGAGTGTCTAAGCTTGCATGGAAGGAAGATTACAATAATTCATGTTGAAGGAAATCAAAAACAGAGAAGAAGGAAAAATTACGGTACGGCCGTAAAGTGGTTTACGGCCGTAATCTGGGTGCAACAGTGGCGACGTTCTGATTTATGTTGATTTCTCCTCTGTCGGATCTGCAATCACGCTGAAACTTCTGGGACACCTTCTCCTCCTCAATGCGTAGCTTCCACTCATATTGCACGGTCGGAGATGCGCTAGAGGTTTCCCGGTGGTGAACCCTAAGGCGGACGTGTGAAACTCAATTTCTCCTTCTCTAGTCGATGAAAATTAGGGCTTTTAGTCTCCTTCTCCTCGTCTCGTCAATGGCTCCTTTTCTCCTTCTTACAGATTTGAATATAAGGGTCTGGATCATCCGCAATCAACCGCGCAAAAATCGGGCTTCGGAGTTGACCGAGAAAGTCGCGAGCAGCATCACAATTATGGCAGTAATGAATCTTACGGTGGTGCTGTAAACTGGACTGCGAGCTCTCGGGTGAAATTCTTCTGGAATTACGCTACCGTATTGTTCTTTACGGTAGTGTCATAATGTGAACAATCTTTCGGGTGGAAAATTGACTCGAATTACAGTGCCGTAAAGATGATTACGGTAGCACCGTAAGCGTCTCAAAGTTTCTGTCCAAAAATGCCAGTTCATTATGGCACCATAAAGATATTTACGGTAGTGCCGTAACGTTCATCGCTTCTCTGCCCGATAAACCTCCAAATTATGGTACCGTAAAGGATGTATTGGGGGTGCCGTAATTTTCTCTAAAGCTCCAAATCTTCTGAAAATTGACGTGTGATCTCCTTTTGATGTTGTGAATTCAACTATGCACTTGGATTGCTCGAAATCGACTGAAAAACATGCCTTTTTGCCTGAAAATCATTAGAAATAGAAAAGAGTGTAGATTCTGCAAATATTGATAAAAAGGGCATAAAAATAAGCAAAGTCTATGAATATGACACAAAACCATCAACAAAATGGCATAGAAATTACGATAAATTTCGGTGTCATCAATGATCAGCCCAATGGCGTGGGAAATCACCAGCCAAGCAGCGAAATAGGTTACCCAAGCTACAGTTCATGACCTCCGTTTGACCATCCGTCTGGGAATGGTACACCGACGAATACTTAAGGGTGGTCTCAAGGAGGGCCCACAAAGATTTCCAGAAATGACCGACGAACCGGGTGTAGCGGTCAGAGACGATGGTGAGAGGGAGCCCATATAAGAGAATGATCTCTTTGACGAAGAGATGTGCAATGTGGGAAGCATCGGCCGTCTTAGAACATGGCACGAAGTGTGCCATCTTTGAGAAGCGGTCCATGACAACAAAGATGGAGTTGTGTCGCGAGGCCGTGCGGGGCAACCCTAGGACGAAGTCCATGCTGATATCAAGCCACGGACTCTTAGGAACGGGGAGTGGGGTGTACAAGTCGGTATTGGCAGGACGAGCCTTGGCACGTTGACACGTGCCACAGTGGCAGACGACCCTATCAACATCCTTACGAAGAGTGGGCCAGAAGTACCGGTCTTCGGCCAAATCTAGGGTCTTATCGCGGCCATGGTGCCCTATGGCACCACCCGCATGGAGCTCAACCAAGAGATGCTCGCGAAGGGATGAGCGAGGGACGCACAACCGGTTACCATACACAAGAAAGCCATTGTGAAGACGGTAGGGCAAGTCCGGGGGGTCAGCGACAAGGAGCCGGGCGAAGACGTGCCCAAAGTCGGGGCAGTCCGCATACTCATCGCGGATATGCTCGAGGGTCAGAACAGAAGTGGACAAGGCACAAAGCAATGAGCGAACGCGACTGAGGGCGCCAGCAACCACGTTGTCTTTGCTGGCCTTGTGGTGATTACGAAGGTGTACTATTGAAGAAATTCAACCCACTTCGCATGGCGAGGGACGAGTTTCTTCTGGGCATTCATAAAGGAGAGGGCCTGGTGATCGCTAAAGAGAATGAACTCCTTGTTCAGGAGGTAATGATGCCATTGTCGGAGGGACTGGACTACGGCGTAAAACTCCTTATCATAGGTGGAGTATCGTTGGTGCACCTGGTTCAACTTTTCGCTAAAGAAGGTGACGGGGTGGCCCTCTTGACTGAGAGTGCCACCGATGCCCGTGCCGGAGGCATCGCAAGCGACCTCAAAGACTTTGGAGAAGTCGGGTAGGTGAAGGACGGGTGCAGAGGTCATGATGTCCTTAAGTGCCAAGAAGGCCCGGCTAGCGGCGGGGGTCCATGAGAAGGCCTCGTGCTTAGTGCAGGCCGTCATAGGGGAAGTGATGGTGTTGAAGCCCTTAATGAAGCGGCGATAGAAGGCTGCGAGGCCGAGAAAACTGCGGACCACGCTGATGGACTCGGGCTCAGGCCAGTGGCGAATGGCCTCGACCTTAGTGGGGTCGACCATAAGTCCTTGGTCTGATACGATGAACCCAAGGAACTGGACCTGGTTTTCGAGAAAGGAGCATTTCTTTGCGTTAAGGAACAAGCGCTCCTTACGCAAAAGGTCAAAGGTCAAACGCAGGTGGGCTAAGTGATCGTCGCGGGTCCGGCTGTAGATAAGAATGTCGTCAAAGTAGACGACGAGGAACTTGCCCATGTAGGGGCGAAGCACCTGGCTCATAAGACACGTAAAGGTGGAGGGCGCATTGGTAAGGCCGAGGGGCATGACCAGCCACTCGTAGAGGCTGTCCTTCGTCTTGAAGGTCGTCTTCCACTCGTCGCCTTCACGGACGCAGACCTGGTGGTAACCGCTCTGGAGGTCAAGTTTGGTGTACCAACACGCACTAGAAATGAGGTCAAGCATGTCATCTAAGCAGGGAATGGGGAACCAGTACTTCACCGTGATGCGATTGATTGCACGATAATCAATGCACATCCGCCAAGAGCCGTCCTTCTTTGGAGTGAGAAGGGCCAGGACGGCACAAAGGCTAAGGCTCTCACGGATGAACCCCTTGGCCAGGAGGTCGTCGACCTGCCGCTTGAGCTCCGCGTGCTCAGTCGGGTTGAGGCGATGGTGGGGCAGATTGGGCAAAGATGCCCTGGGGACGAGATCGATGACGTGCTAGATGTCACGATCGAGAGGGAGGCGAACGGGGAGGTCTACCGGGGAGAAGTCAGCAAACTCATCGAGAAGGGCAGTGACCTCGGCTGGCAAAGGAGCCGGAGGGGACGAAGGCTCGCGGGGAATCTCACGCACCATGAGCGTGTAGACGACCGCGGACTCATGGGCTTCTGACATGATAGAGCCAGGGCGGAGAAGCGTGACCGGCTTAGGCGCCGATGGGCCGGGGAGGGAAGGCGAGACTAAGCCTTTCTAGGTGGAGTCCCTCAACTCCTTGTGTGGAGCCGGGGTCAGGCAGATCTTACACCCTCTGTGCTGGAGGACATAGGTGTTAGACCGGCCATAGTGGATGACGTCACGATCATAGAGCCAGGGTCGGCCAAGAAGGACATGGGCGACGTCCATGGATGTAACGTCGCACCATACCTTCTCGGCGTAGTCACTGAAGTAAATGGGGACCTGGCAGCGATGGGTGATGGGCACGCTAGACGCGTCGACCCATGCAATCAAGTAGGGCCGATGGTGCGGCTCCAAAGGGAGACCGAAATGGGTGACTGCCGTCCAGGAGACGACGTTGAGGCTGCTACCCCCATCGATCACGATTTTGTACGAGTGTCCGTTACACTTAATATAAGTGTAAAAGATGCTCGTGCGCTTCCAATCCTCAGACGGAGGGGGAGAGTGCACAAGGGTGCAGCGGACTACAGCCAAGGTAGGACATGGGCTAGACTCCTCATCGGAGTAACACTAGGGTCCAACCTCTTGAGTCGAGGGTGGCTCGGGAGGGGTGACAACGTGGGGGTCACGCGGAGCGGCCGCAATGTGCAAGGAACGGCTACGAAGTGTGGGGCAGTCCCAGTTGAAGTGACCGGTCTGACTATACTGACGGCAAGGTCCGGGGGGCATCGCAGCAAGGGGCGCCTTGCCCTTTTCATCCCAGGTGAGACGGGGCGCTGGTGCCTCGCGTGGAGCGTCACATGGAGGTCGTCGGGGACCGGCGTGGTGGGGACGCGGACGAGCCTTGGGGCAGGGGGCCGGGGCATGCGCGGGGGGGGGGGGGGGGGGGTGGGGGTACATGAACCGGACGACGCTGGGGAATGGGTTCGCCGTGACGGGGCTGCGAACGCAAATCCTACTTGATCTCGTGAGCATGGTGTAGGACGAGCATGATCGAGTCTAACCCATAGGACGGAAGGGCGCATCGGATATCCTCGCGGAGTCTGCACTTAAACCTAGAGAGCGTGAATGCCGGGTCCTCCCTAAGATTGCAACAGATTCCGAGTTCGACGAAGCGAGAGTGGTACGTATCGACGGAGTTGGACCACTGCGAGATAGCGCAATAGGAGTCAAGGAGGCGCTGTCGGTAAGTGGGCGGTACATATTTCTCCCTAAGGCGATAGCACATCTCTTCCCACTGCGTGATGGGGGGAAGACGCTGGTCAACTAGTTGGCGCTCAACGTTTGTCCAGTACAACCAGGCGGGGCTGATGAGCAGTAGGCAAACATAGCTGACCTTAAGGTGCGCGGACGTAGCGCTCCACTCGAAATAATTTTCGACGGCTAAAACCCAGTCGAGGAAATCGTTGGGATCTAGGCTGCCCTTAAAGATAGGGGGATCGATGCGCATGAGACGATGGACCTCATCGTCCTCACAACTGCGCTGGACCGAACACTGCGGGGGAGGGACCTCCTCTGCCCACGCGGACACATCACCAAATGGGTCGTAGCGCGGGGATTCGTTGGCGCGCATGTGCAGCGGGGCCAATGATGGGGGACACTAAGCGGGGGTTGCCCCATGGCGGGTTTAGACTTGAGTTCCACAACTTGGTCCGTGAGGTGTTGGACCGATGACATTAAACGTTGAAACATAACCTCCATCGCTTCCAAGCGTGTGGACAGCGACTCAACCGACTCTACCCTAGGCGGAGAGCTTTCGTCAGTCGTAGTGGGCACTTGGGTAGGGGGGTTTTGGTAAGAGGTTCCTGATCTAGTAGTCATGGTGACTGAAAATGTATGAGTATGCAATGCGGAAGAGAACACTGAAGAATCCGTATGATATGATGCGAGAGATCGGTGGAGCTAGACAAGAGTTAGCTCCAACCTCCCTCTGATACCAAAATTGACGCAGCGGATGTTATGAGTGAGCTGATCCTTAATTTTGTACTCTACAGTGGGGGAAACCTTGATGCCGAATACATGAGAGGGGCTGGAGGCGAGGGAAGTAAAAACGTGCGGAGCGATGAAAACTCGAGAAAACCGATGAAAAGCCGTGCTGTGGAGATGCGACTTGAGCAATACCAGCAAGCCGAGGAGACAACGATCACGATTCTACAAATGAAACTACTCACCTGATTAGTAGAGCCAACTTCTTGAAGCAAGCACACGCGCACAAGACCTAGATGGGGCTGCGGACGCGGAACGCTGCGAGTCCAAGACACAAACCGAACAATGATTGCTTGAAAAGGACCCGGAGCCTTGGGAGGTTCTCTGAGTGTTTTGATTGAAAACTGAAAACGATTACAAGAGAGGAGCGAAGAAACCCTAGGCGAGCTCTTCGGAGTTTGAAGTGGCCTAAACCTTCGCGCGGGGGAAGGTGCTACTACTACAAAACTGAAAAACTAGTTGTCCCTCAGCCCTCTTTTATAGAACAAGAGGGAGGGGTGAGGCACAAGGTACTCACATGGGGTTTGTTGGAGACACCAACAACCCCCTAACAACTAAAGAGGGTCCAAAGATGCCCTCTAACAACCAGAAAGCAATAACTAACTAGGGAATAAAAGTACAACACACAACACGCAGGGTGGCTGGCGCATGGGCCTTTTTGCTGGGCCGTCGTCGACGGCTACTCCATCTCGGAGCAGGCTACCACGAAGCAATAGAACTTGCTGATCGTGGGCTGGTTTTGGACGTTGGTGGCTGTCTCTTGGGCTGAGTTGAGGACCCGGTTGTTGTAGCGATCCACGGTGGTTTCCAGTGGGGGTCCTCGTGGAAGAGTAGCCATAGGACGGGTTGGAGTGACTCCGAAGATGCAGGTGAAGCCTCGTTGATGGAGGGGATGTGGCCGGTTGTTGCTGAAGAAGGGCTCACCACACCCACAAAATGGTATGGGGTGTGCGAAGACCGTTGCGAGCGTCGAATGGGATGAAAAATGACCTTCGGGTGCTTTCTAGGGCTAAACACGGCCTGGCCGTGCTTGTAGTCATGGTTGTGATCAGCGTCTGGATTTCCCGTCGGGGCGAACACGGCTGGAGGCACGGGTGTGCTGCGGATGGGCGAACTCGTCACGACTGTGTCCCTCGTGACGACCTGGTCATGTTGGGGCTGAGCTGATTTTATGGCAGTGCTGTGATGAATATCACGGGCCATAATTTGGGGTCCAAAATCAACAGAAAGTTTGGACATGGCCGTGTTCCTGGTCACGGTCTGGCCGTGCTGAAGTGGGCTAGCAACACCGGATGCGGAACTCGTCACGGCCTGGCCGTGTTCCTCATCACGGCCGTGATCGCTGAGGCCGAAGTCCGCCGAGCTCATCACGGCGGGTGTCACGGGCGTGTCGCGGACCATGCTGGCGTTTGCGTTTTTCCTCGACCGTGTCACAGCTGTGTTCTCCATTACGGCCTGGCCGTGTCGGGGTCGGTCACGGCTACTGGAACGGCCGTCTTCCCTTCACAGCCGTGTCTGCCAACATAGCCTGGCCGTGTTCAGGGCGACAGAGTGCTTCTTGATCCAACATTTGTGCCGCATCCTCCTCAGGTCCTGGGGAGTCTCCCCAAGTGTCTTCCAAAGGCGTGGGGTCGCCCTCATGTGTGTCCATGACTCCGTCAAAGAGCCTCAACCCACTTATAAACATAGTGTACTGCCACAAGAATAAATTTGTTACCTCCTGATGATGGAAAAGGTCCCATAAAATCAATCCCCCAAACATCAAATATTTCAACTTCAAGTATTGTGGACAACTGCATCTCATTTCTTTTATTGATGTTCCTTGTCCTTTGGCAACTATCACAAGAAAGTATAAAATTTCTAGCATCTTTAAATAAAGAGAGCCAATAAAATCCAGATTCTAATACTTTAAAAAAAGTTTTTTCAGTACTAGCATGCCCTCCATAAGATGATCCATGATACTGTAATAGTAATCCTTGATTTCTTCTTCAAGGATACATCTCCTAAATATGTCATTTGCACATCTTCTAAAAACATAAGGCTCATCCCAAAAATAGTGCTTGACATCATCCAAAAATCTCTTCTTACCTTGATAACTCAAATCAAGAGGAAAAACATTAGCAACAAGATAATTCACTATATCAGTATACCATGGAGCATTGATCTGTTCAATGCTTAAGAGTTGTTCTTCAGGGAAGGAATCATTAATTATATCACCCTTATCAGCTGTTGGGGTATGCCCTTAAGGCTAATGTTTGAGGCCTTGGGATACTATCAGTATCATGTATAAACCCTTATGTTTATAAAGGCAATGGTTGTTATTCAGGTTGTTACATTGTCTGCTGCAATAATTGTACTTCTGAATAATGTCTCAATGCTGTTCAGCTAGGCTGACATGCTATATGTCCTTAGTCGAGGTATCTTGGTGAACATGAGACAGCCTTGATATGATTGAGACTAATATGTGTTCTAATCTTATAGGATGCTTCGAGCATGGAATAAGATGTTGACTCATGGGTACATTGGATGTACTGGACAGACCCTACTAGGATATTCAATTGCTTGTCACAATGTGAATAATCCTTGTATGCAACAAGTGGCATACTTCCTCTGACTTGAGATCACTTGTGTTTCTAAATGATGATTGTCATTGTTTTGAGGTAGTTCAATATCATTTGAAACATAATGGTTATAGACTATCTTGGATGGTGAACTTGAGTCATGTTAGGGCGCTAGTGATAGATATAGGATTGCCGTCTCCTTGTTTGGAGTGTGATGTTCTAAAGGGGCCCCCCTGGATGAGATGATTGAGAAAGTGTATGGCCATACCCAGGTGACTATGTTCATCTGATCTAATCATGCTCATCATATTGGAGCTACAGGCTTGACACGCTTGTCCAATAAGAACATCCAGTGGCAAAGGAATCATGTATGCCTGGTGAAGTGGATTCACACTTGTGCTGTGGTTTGGGTGTAGTCTTGGAAGACTCTTTCTTTTATATCGGGAGACAGTGATGTGTTGCTAGATACCCCTCACTGATCGTGATGACGTAAGTTATCATTACCGACATTTAAAGGAAACCCTTAGGGTCGCACAATTTGATGATATGGCTTACTTAAGTTAGATCGTGTGGACTGAATTGTTTAGGTTCAGTTTAAAGGGATTTAATCTCTGATTGTGAGTGAGATCTGGTCTGATCATGTTTGATTGATTAGGGCTTGAGATCGGTAAGCTTCGATTGAGAGAATGGATGCTAGATCGGTGAGATCAGGAGCATCAAGAGATCAACGGTCAGATCAAGAACCTTAGGGTTTAATGTGATCTGGACTAATAGCTTGGGTTAATTGGTCTTTGAACCAAACAAAATTGAACCAGCTCATCATGTGAGCGCACGGTTCAAGTTAAGAGAAATATGCGATTGGGAAAAACCCTTGATCGCATGTTGAGGAGTGGCTTTCTATTTTTAGAAAGCATGATCACATACGTGACCACGCCTCACCTCTTCACTCCTATTGTTGTCGCCCCTCTCTTCTCGTGTAATTTTTTGGGGCATTCTCGTGGAAGAGGCTTTGACGACAAGGAAGAATCGCCAAGCAGTGGATCTCATCTTCTTCATCCCTTCTCACACGACAAGGTCACTTGGAGAACCTTGCTAGCACAAGGAGCGTCCAAGGAGCAAGCCATCGATCATCTTGTGTGTGGCGCTTTGGAGGAGAACCCCATCGTTCTCTCTTCTTCCTAGACACCATCCAAGCGATGGCCATGGTATGAGTCGCTACCATTCTATGCAATTGATTTTAAAGTTGATCATATATCATGCATTCGATCCCTAGAAACCCCTTCCGCTGCATGAAAACCTCCATATGCGCCTATTAGGGTTTCGCTCCCCGTTTCTTAGGGGACTTTCAATTGGTATCAGAGCCAAGTTATATGCATGTTTGTATGATTGCTTAACTTTAGTGATCCATGTTTGCGCAACACCTTAGATCTAAACTACATGCGAAAGTTATTCATGCGAAAACTACATGATGTATGATTTCTATCATTAGCGCATGTATCTGGTTGGCGCATCCATTTAGTTTTTCTCAAAAACTTCTTTACTTGCGCGACTCACCTTAGATCTAAGTGCCGCCTGCTATAAGTCCTTAGACGGGTTAGTAGGGTTGAAGTCTCTCTAGTTAAGATCCAACTAGTCTGATCAGACCATCTGACAGCCTAGATGGGTCGACCAGATGGCACCTATGCGCAAGCATAAGGTGGCTATAGTTCGACTGCATCAAAGGCGTGTAGCGAGGTCTGGTTGAGACAACCAGTGAACACGCATGAGTTAGGCCCGGGGTCACACCCGCTTGCCAAAACTCATGTAGGTTGTTCAGCCCATGGCGCATGCATAGTTGACCACTGGGTCGACTCAAGTCAGTTAGGACTTGGTGCATGTAAGGGCAGTGGATCTGACTAGGACTGATGAGTGGATCCCTAGTAATGGACCGTTGTAAGGTAGTAGGGCGTATAAGGAAATTAAAATTGATGCCAATGGGGTTTTTCAAAAATTTAATTTCTTGATTGGATCACATGATGATTGATGCCATTTGCTTGTTTATTTAATCTTATGTGGGCTGCCCGTGTTTAATGTGTGCTGTGCTGGGGCCTGCGAGCCTGGTTAAAATTTGTAAATTAATTTTTATTGTGATCTGCGCATCACATTTTATTTAATTTATAAATTGTAATTGACCTGCGAGTCAATCTTGTCTAGATAGATTAAATTGTATTTTAATCAGACAAGAGCACAGAGCACACTTGGCAGAGGCGCATGCAGCAGTGGCTTGACCAGACGGGAGGTCTAGGGTTCGACCCTAGGACAGGCGCATTTTCCCTGGTGGGCGCACCTGAGCTGCAGTTGGCGCTTGGGCCCTAGGTTGGGCCAGATGAGAAGCAAAAGCCCCATGAAGAAAAGCAAGTGAAGACTTAAGTTAGGTTAAGGTCTTACTTAGGCTTAATGGGCTTTTACCACATAAGATCAGCATCCTTTCTATTTATTGTTTAAATAATTAGAATTGCATGAGTTATTTATCTTCTGCTATAGCCATAGGTTTTGCCTCATAGTAAGAAGATAAAAGACCGTTAAAATCCAACGTTAAATATCAAGCACGTAAAGCCTTCTGACGCGAAACCTCACTGTTCTGACTATCGTTGGGGCCATGTTGTACCCACTCAGTGGGCACGCCCATCTATCTTCAGACGGTGTGTGATTACACCTGCGTGTTACAGAGAAGGGATTTATCGCTTCTCGTTGCTCAGCATAGCACGTGGTGGTCCAGGGAGTAGGTCAGGTTCGCTTGACCATGTAGGCTACATATGGGGCATATGTTAGCTATATGGAGGCAGCCATCTGTGGGATCAGAGACTGTGTTGTACCAACTCAGTTGGCACAGTCTGCTGGATTGCCCAGATGAAGGGGAATCACACGGGTTGGCGATTGGCAGGGACTGCCTACCAGAAATTAGTGCTTGTACTCTCTGTGCATCTTATCTCGCCTGAGCGGGACGCGGAGACCAAGTATAAAATCTGGATCCCATCTCACTAAAAGAGTGTTACTCTTTCGGACTGTTTTAATGGATTTTTCAGTCAGATAAAATAGTGAGAAAAAGAATCTTTCTTAAGTCCTGGATTGATTCTATACATTGATACTGACCTTGCTGTTCTTGCATTGTTGTAGATTCCTGCAGCAACGAACACCATGAACTTCAATGTGCGATCCCTACTGGAAAGGGAGAAGTTTGCTGGGCCAAACTTCTCAGACTGGTATGGACACCTTAAGATTGTTCTTAAGGCAGAGAGGAAACTGTATGTCCACGAGACAGCTGTGCCGCCTCAACCCGCTGCGAACGCCGCAAGGGCGGTTCGTGAAGCCTATGAAAAGCATGTCAATGATAGCATTGATGTCGCTTGCCTGATGCTAGCGTCTATGACGCCACCGCTGCAGCGTCAGCATGAGGATATGTCTGCTATAGAAATTATAGCAAACCTCAAGATGTTGTATGCTGCACAGGCGAGGACTGAACGCTATAATTTGACCAAGCTTTTCTTTCAGAGCAAACTGGCTGAAGGGAGCCCAGTGGGAGCTCACGTGCTCAAGATGATTGGGCACAAGGAGGCTCTGGAGAAACTGGGGCATACCATCAATCAGGAGCTTGCTGTAGACATTATTCTGCAGTCTCTTCCGCCTTCTTTCGATGCGTTCATTATTAACTTTAATATGAACAAAATCGATTGTACTCCGGCAGAGTTGCTGAATATGCTCTTGACTACTGAGGAAACTCTGAAGGGAAAGCCTTCAACCTCTGTCTTAATGGTTCCTTCCAGTAACAAGAAGAAGGGGAAGAAGGGCAAAGCCCCAGTCAAGAACTACAACAAGGCGCTGAAACAAAAGGTTAAGCGGTCGAAGGATTACAGATGTTTCCATTGTGGCCAGCTGGGTCACTGGAAAAAGGACTGTAAAGCGCTCCAAGGAGACAAGAAGGGAAGCATCGCTTCTGGCTCAGGTATATTTGTGACTGAAGTCATGATATCCTCTTCTTCTATTTCATGGGTGTTAGACACTGCATGTGGAGTTCACATTTGTTCAAATGTACAGGAACTCAAGAGAAGAAGACAGGTGGGACAGCATGAGGTGGACCTACGAGTTGGAAACGGGGCACGGGTTGCTGCTGTTGCTGTAGGGGATTATTACATCTCATTACCATCTGGACTTGTATTAGAACTGAACAATTGTTATTTTGTTCCTAGCATTACCAAAAATATTATCTCTATTCCTGCTCTTGTCAGGAAAGGGTTTTCCTTTGAATGCAAAATTTCAAAGTGTGTTTTATCTTTAGATAATATTGTTTATGCTACTGGATCAATTAGCAATGGGTTATTCATGTTGGACATGGAATGTTCTATACAAAACATTGATAATAAGAAAGCCAAGTATGCTGATGACAGCACCTTGCTATGGCATAGTCGTTTAGGCCATATTAATAAGAAGCGCATTAAGCGGTTGCATGATCATGGACTGCTGGGATCATTCTCCTATGAGGAGATTGATACATGCAAAGCTTGTTTAATGGGCAAAATGACGAAGTCTCCTTTTCTTAACAAAGGTCAAAGGGCTTCAGGTTTACTTGACCTTATACACAGTGATGTGTGTGGGCCATTTAGTAAACATGCCAGGGGTGGCTATCAATACTTCATTACCTTTACTGATGATTTCAGTAGATATGGGTATGTCTATTTAATGAGACATAAAAGTGAATCTTTTGATAAGTTCAAAGAGTTCAAGAATGAAGTACAGAATCAGCTGGGCCGAAATATCAAGGCACTTCGTTCTGATCGAGGTGGAGAATACCTAAGTCATGAGTTTACTGACTATCTAAAGGAGTGTGGGATTATCTCACAGCTCACTCCGCCAGGAACACCGCAATGGAATGGTGTGTCCGAGAGGAGAAATAGAACGTTACTAGACATGGTTCGTTCTATGATGAGTCAGGCTACTCTACCTTACTCCTTTTGGGGATTTGCACTGGAGACAGCTGCAAAGGTACTAAACCGAGTGCCATCCAAGGCAGTTTCAAAGACTCCATATGAATTATGGTATGGGAAACAGCCTAGCTTGACATTTATTAAGATCTGGGGTTGCGAGGCTTATGTCAAAAAGCTCGCCTCTGGGAAACTAGAGAGCAGATCTGAGAAATGTATCTTTGTCGGTTACCCTAAGGAAACTAAGGGTTATTATTTCTACGATCCCAAAGAGAACAAGGTATTTGTTGCTCGGACGGCCATTTTTCTTGAGAAGGAGTTTCTTCTGCAAGAGGCCAGTGGGAGAGAAATAAAGCTGGATGAGAATCCAGAGGAAGGACAAAGTAGTCAAGCACAGTTGGATGAGCCTGAGCCGGTAGAATAGGTTACTGAACAATCTAAGGCTCAGATATCACGGGAACCGCGAAGATCGGGAAGGATCCGTCGATAGCCTGAGCGCTATGACGGAGTCTACATCATTGATAATGATGAACCCCTCACTTATGCGGATGCGGTCAGTGGACCGGACTCAGCTAGATGGCTTGAAGCTATGCGAGTCGAGATGGACTCCATGTCAGATAACCAAGTTTGGGATTTGGTTGATCCGCCTCCGGGAGTTATCCCTATAGGCTGTAAATGGATCTTCAAGAAGAAGATTGACATGGATGGTAACGTGGTTACCTATAAAGGCAGGCTAGTTGCGAAAGGTTTCAAACAAATCTACGGGATAGATTATGATGAAACTTTCTCTCCTGTAGCTATGTTTAAGTCTATTCGGATTCTTCTCGCGATAGCTGCATATTATGATTATGAGATCTGGCAAATGGATGTGAAGACTGCTTTCCTTAATGGAAATTTGCAGGAGGATGTGTATATGACACAACCTGAAGGTTTCACAAATCCATCAGATCGTCATAGAATATGCAAGTTAAAGAAGTCCATTTATGGACTTAAACAAGCATCAAGAAGCTGGAATATTCGTTTTGATGAATCAATCAGTGAATTTGGTTTCATCAAGAATGAAGATGACCCGTGTGTATATAAGAGGTTTAGTGGGAGCATAATTACTTTCCTAGTCCTCTACGTCGATGATATCTTAATCATTGGAAATGATATTCCTGAACTGCATGCTGTTAAAGCATGGTTAAGAAAATGTTTCCAGATGAAAGATCTAGGAGAAGCAGCCTATGTGTTAGGTGTGAAGATCTACAGAGATAGATCTAAGAGGCTTCTCGGGCTGTGCCAGAGTACTTACATCGATAAAGTCCTGGAGAGATTTCATTTAGAGAATTCTAAAAGAGGATATCTTCCAGTCAGACATGGTCTGAATCTTTCAAAGAGTCAGTGTCCTCAAACACAGACTGAGAAAGATGAAATGGACAATACGCCTTATGCTTCGGCTATTGGGTCCATTATGTATGCGATGTTGTGTACTCGCCCAGACGTCGCTTACGGGTTAAGCGTGACCAGTCGATTCCAAAGTAATCCAGGTCAGGCACACTGGATTGCAGTCAAGAACATCTTGAAATATCTGCGGAGGACCAAAGATATGTTCTTGATATATGGAGGTCAGGAAGAACTCAGTATTGAAGGATATACTGACGCTTCGTTCCAATCTGACCAGGATGATTTCCGATCGCAATCAGGCTATGTTTTTAGCTTGAATGGAGGAGTAGTGGTGTGGAAAAGTTTCAAACAGTCTATCGTTGCTGATTCCACAACAGAAGCCGAGTATGTTGCAGCCTCGGAAGCATCTAAGGAGGCAGTTTGGATTCGTAAGTTCATTCAGGAACTTGGTGTTGTTCCTTCGAGTGCAGATCCTTTGGTTATCTTCTGTGATAACACTGGAGCAATAGCACAAGCAAAGGAACCACGGTCGCACCAGAAGTCCAAGCACATACAGAGACGGTTTCACTTGATCCGGGAGATCATTGATCATGGCGAGATCAAAGTCTGCAAGGTTCATACAGATGACAATCTGGCTGACCCGCTTACAAAGCCTCTGGTGCAGCAGAAGCATGAGAAGCACTGTAATAATATGGGTTTGAGATTTCTCAACCATTAGATTAAGTGCAAGTGGGAGATTGTTGGGGTATGCCCTTAAGGCTAATGTTTGAGGCCTTGGGATACTATCAGTATCATGTATAAACCCTTATGTTTATAAAGGCAATGGTTGTTATTCAGGTTGTTACATTGTCTGCTGCAATAATTGTACTTCTGAATAATGTCTCAATGCTGTTCAGCTAGGCTGACATGCTATATGTCCTTAGTCGAGGTATCTTGGTGAACATGAGACAGCCTTGATATGATTGAGACTAATATGTGTTCTAATCTTATAGGATGCTTCGAGCATGGAATAAGATGTAGACTCATGGGTACATTGGATGTACTGGACAGACCCTACTAGGATATTCAATTGCTTGTCACAATGTGAATAATCCTTGTATGCAACAAGTGGCATACTTCCTCTGACTTGAGATCACTTGTGTTTCTAAATGATGATTGTCATTGTTTTGAGGTAGTTCAATATCATTTGAAACATAATGGTTATAGACTATCTTGGATGGTGAACTTGAGTCATGTTAGGGCGCTAGTGATAGATATAGGATTGCCGTCTCCTTATTTGGAGTGTGATGTTCTAAAGGGGCCCCCCTGGATGAGATGATTGAGAAAGTGTATGGCCATACCCAGGTGACTATGTTCATCTGATCTAATCATGCTCATCATATTGGAGCTACAGGCTTGACACACTTGTCCAATAAGAACATCCAGTGGCAAAGGAATCATGTATGCCTGGTGAAGTGGATTCACACTTGTGCTGTGGTTTGGGTGTAGTCTTGGAAGACTCTTTCTTTTATATCGGGAGATAGTGATGTGTTGCTAGATACCCCTCACTGATCGTGATGACGTAAGTTATCATTACCGATATTTAAAGGAAACCCTTAGGGTCGCACAATTTGATGATATGGCTTACTTAAGTCAGATCATGTGGACTGAATTGTTTAGGTTCAGTTTAAAGGGATTTAATCTCTGATTGTGAGTGAGATCTGGTCTGATCATGTTTGATTGATTAGGGCTTGAGATCGGTAAGCTTCGATTGAGAGAATGGATGCTAGATCGGTGAGATCAGGAGCATCAAGAGATCAATGGTCAGATCAAGAACCTTAGGGTTTAATGTGATCTGGACTAATAGCTTGGGTTAATTGGTCTTTGAACCAAACAAAATTGAACCAGCTCATCATGTGAGCGCACGGTTCAAGTTAAGAGAAATATGCGATTGGGAAAAACCCTTGATCGCATGTTGAGGAGTGGCTTTCTATTTTTAGAAAGCATGATCACATACGTGACCACGCCTCACCTCTTCACTCCTATTGTTGTCGCCCCTCTCTTCTCGTGTAATTTTTTGGGGCATTCTCGTGGAAGAGGCTTTGACGACAAGGAAGAATCGCCAAGCAGTGGATCTCATCTTCTTCATCCCTTCTCACACGACAAGGTCACTTGGAGAACCTTGCTAGCACAAGGAGCGTCCAAGGAGCAAGCCATCGATCATCTTGTGTGTGGCACTTTGGAGGAGAACCCCATCGTTCTCTCTTCTTCCTAGACACCATCCAAGCGATGGCCATGGTATGAGTCGCTACCATTCTATGCAATTGATTTTAAAGTTGATCATATATCATGCATTCGATCCCTAGAAACCCCTTCCACTGCATGAAAACCTCCATATGCGCCTATTAGGGTTTCGCTCCCCGTTTCTTAGGGGACTTTCATCAGCATCTACAATTATCCTTGAAAGATGATCCGCAACAAAATTTTTAGTTCCTTTCTTGTCCATAATTTCCAAATCAAACTCTTGCAGAAGCAAAATCCATCTAAGTAAACGTGGTTTACTATCTTTCTTCTGCATCAAATACTTAACCGCTGCATGATCAGTGTACACCACAACTTTTGAATTTATCAAATAAGATATAAATTTATCAAAAGCAAAAACTATAGCTAAAAGTTCTTTCTCAGTTGTGGTGTAATTCCTTTGTGTCTCATCCAAAGCTTTACTAGCATAATAAATCATATAAGGCTTCTTTTCCTTCCTTTGACCCAGAACTGCTCCTACCGCAAAATCACTAGCATCGCACATAAGCTCAAAAGGCAATTCCCAATCAGGTGGCTACATGATAGGTGCTGATATTAAGGCCTTCTTCAATTCCTGAAAAGCAAGCAAACAATTCTCATCAAAACAGAATTTAGCATCTTTACAATGTAAATCAGTGAGTGGCTTAGCAAGTTTAGAAAAATCCCAGATAAAGCGCTAGTAAAATCCTGCATGTCCCAAGAAACTTCTAATTTCCTTAACCGTAGTGGGCGGTGCTAGCTTCTCAATCACTTCAACTTTGGCTTTGTCCACTTCTATTCCTCTCTCCGAAACAAGGTGTCCCAAAACTATTCCTTGCCTAACCATGAAATGACACTTCTCCCAGTTAAGCACAAGATTAGTTTCTTCGCACCTGTGTAAGACTCGAGATAAATTAACCAAATAATCATCAAAAGAGAAATCATATATAGAAAAATCATCCATGAAAACATCCATAAAGTCCTCAAGAAATTCAGAAAATATGGCCATCATACACCTCCGAAAAGTAGCAGGTGCATTACATAAACCAAAAGGCATCCTTCTATATGCAGAAGTACCATATGGGCAAGTAAAAGTGGTTTTGTCTTGGTCATCAGGATGTATAGGAATTTGAAAAAAAACCAGAATAACCATCTAAGAAGCAAAAGTAAGAATGGTTTGCAAGTCTCTCAACCATCTGATCAATAAAAGGCAAGGGGAAGTGGTCTTTCCTAGTGGCTGCATTTAATTTCCTATAATCTATACATATGCGCCAACTAGTTACTGTTCTAACAAGAATCAACTCATTATCTTTGTTTTTCAAAACTGTGACACCTCCTTTTTTGGGAACACAATGCACAGGACTTACCTATTTTCTACTAGAGATAGGATAGATAATACCTAAATCAAGCAATTTCAAAACTTCCTTCTTTACAACTTGTTTCATAGATGGATTGTGTTGGTGTATATGCCCTAAAGACCAATGTATGGACATGGTCAGGCATTGTTTGAATGTACTTTGATAGAACTATTACTCTTTATATAGGCATGGTTGTTATTATGAAGACTTCTCTACCTGCGTTGATGTATTGAGTTGCAGAAATAATGTCCCGGGAGTTTGGATTAGATCCGTTCTCATAAGCTATCCCCAGACAAGGTACCTTAGCGGATATGGGACAGCTTTGGTACATGTGAGACTGGTGTATGGGCTGGTTATGTGCGGGGCACAGTAACGCAGACATACAGGTGCATTGGATGCACTAGAGTGATCCACCGTGAGGATTGACTTGTCTAGTCAACAAGTCAATCTCACATGCAAGAGGTTTGCATTGATCCTTAGACTTGAGGTATTCATGTCTAGATTTGATGATGGGTATGCTTTAATACAATCTTACATCTCTCCGTAATTGGGAGATCAAAACGACTGTCATTGGGCATTTCATAAGTCATGTAGAGACATGGATGACCAATAGTAGGATTTGCCCCTTCCTTATTGGAAGCATGATATCCACTCGGGGCGCCCCACCTTATTGGTGCATGACAGGAAAGTATGGCCACACTTGTTGAGTCATGACCAAAGCATTGGAGAATAAACTTGAGACTAATCCAATGGCAGGATATCAGCTTAGGCAAAGGGATCTGTAATGCAATAGGAATCCTCATTGCTTGTTAGGAGTTGTTGCCATAATGACTTAAGTCCTATGACATGGGTAGTAGTGATGTGTTGCTAGATACCCCTCACTACTTATGATGTTTACATCATTGCCATCGTCATATGGATCCTACGGGGTCACACGCAATAGACTCTTGACGTTGCTTTAATCAGAAGCCTTATGATCAAGTTATTGGATAATTTGAATCCATTTGGAAGATTTCATCAGCGCCAATGGGCCTGATGAGTTGGAATAAAATTATTGGAGCCAAACTTCATTTTTGGCAGGTTGACCCGAAATTGACCTAGATTGGTCACATTTGGATTAGGGTTGCATTGGATTAGATCCAATGGCTTAATCAACCTATGCCATGAAGTTTGGGCTAGCTCATTATCCAATGAGGCCCAATAATTAGTTGTCATGAAGAGGAATTGGCTTAAAAGGGTATAATGGGGAGAAATCTCACCCCATTGGCGCCTAGGGGCATAATGGGGTGAGGGAGGCGCCTTTGCTTCATTATGGAAGTAAAGGGCGTCTAGCCCTTCTTCCTTGGATGGAATGCTTGCCTCTAAGGCAAGTCTTGGGGCTGATATGGCTTAAGAACTTTTATGGGAGGTTCCTAGGCGCATATGGATATAGGAAAGAGGTATATGGTAATGTCTTGGAGACTTACCTTACCTCAAACCCTAGTTTCTCCCAAGACACCACCCTAGCCGAATTCCTCATGCATGTTGCGCCTAGCCCTTCTCCTTGGATGGAAAGAATGCCTCTAAGGCATGTCTTAGGCTGATATGACCATTGGGCAAATTAGGATAGGTTGAATGAGGTTTATGGTAAAGTCTTGGAGACTTTCCTTACCTCAAGACACCTTTATCCTAGCCGCCCACTTGGCATAATCCTAGCCATTGCCCTAACCGCCCCTTGTCCTATTAATAGGACCCTTGTCGCCCCACTAAAAGGTTGATTCGTGTGGACAATATCTAGGAGGGGTGATATATCTCTTGGAGAGACTTGGAGTGCAAAGGGCGAGAGTAAATAAGGCTTGGCGCAAACTTCTTCCTTGGAGCCGCAACTTCTTCCTCTCCCTCTCTTCTTGGCGCAAGGATTCTCAGTGCTTGGTGGCATCTCCATGCCACAAGCTATCTCCCTTCCTTGGCCATAGGTGTTGGGGTATGCCCTTAAGGCTAATGTTTGAGGCCTTGGGTTATTATCAGTATCATGTATAAACTGAGTACATGTTTATAAAGGCAATTGTTGTTATTCAGATTGTTGCATTATCTGCTGCTGTATGTATACCTCTGAGTAATGTCTCAATGATGTTCAGCTTTGCTGACATTCAGAGTTGTCCTTAGTCGAGATATCTTGGTGAACATGAGACAGCCTTGATATGATTGAGACTAATATGTGTTCTGATCTTATAGGATGCTTCGAGCATGGAATAAGATTTAGACACATAGGTGCATTGGATGTACTGGACTGACACTACTTAGGATATTCAATTGTTTGTCACAATGTGAATAAATCCTTATAAGCAAGCAAGTGGTATATTCCCTTTGACTTGAGATCACTTGTGTTTCTAAGTGATGATTGGCATTATCTTGAGGTAGTTCAATATCATTTGAAAGATAATGCTTAAGGATTATCTTGGATAGTGGGCATGAATCATGTTAGGACACTAGTGATAGATATAGGATTGCCTCTCCTAGTTGGAGTGTGATGTTCTAAAGGGGCCCCCTGGATGAGATGGTTGAGAAAGTGTATGGCCATACCCAGATGACTATGTTCATCTGATCTAACCATTCTCATCGTGTTGGAATTACAGGCTTGACATGCTTGTCCAACGAGAACATCCAGTGGCAAAGGGAACATGTATACTGAGTGAATTGGATTCACACTTGTGCTGTGGTTTGGGAGTAGTCTTGGAAGACTCTTTCCTTCATATCGGGAGACAGTGATGTGTTGCTAGATACCCCTCTCTGATCGTGATAACGTAAGTTGTCGTTACCGACATTGAAGGAAACCCTCAGGGTCGCACAATTTGATGATATTGCTTACTTATGTCAGATCGTGTGGACTGGAATTATTCTAGTTTAGTTTAAAGCAATTTAAACTCTGATTGGAAGTAAGATCTAGTCTGATCATGTTTGATTGATTAGGACATATGATCAGTAAGCTTCGATCGGGAAAATTGATGCTTGATCGTAGAGATCAAGAGGTTCATTGAGATGTGTGGTTAGATCTTGAACCATGAGGTTCAAAGAGATCAAGACCATGGCTGGTTCGATTTGGTCCTTGAACCAAATGGAATTGAACCGGTTCACTTAAGTGAACGCATGGTTCAAAGGGGAGAGGAGTTTCGATGGCTTCATGGGGAGTTAAACACTTACTATATTTGGAAGCCGATTTTTCACTTGAGAAACGTCCCACGTTTTCGAACGTATGAACGCCCCTCTCGCCCCTTGCTCCTCTCGGGTTTTTGGTTCGTCTTCACGCCAAGAGAGGGAGTAGTGCGGCCAGCAAGAAGAGGACATCTCCTCACACGATCATAGACTCTTTGGATCTTTGCTAGCACAAGGATTACAAGGAAGAAGCGAAAATCCATCTTGTGTGTGATTCCTTTGGAGAAGAGCCGCTCGCCCTTTTTCTTCCAAGCCGCCTCTCATGGCCATGGTAACATCCTCACTTGTTCTATACAAGTCTTCATATGTTGATCATATGTTTAAGTCATTCGATTTTGGACCTAGTCATGCGAAAATTTTATATGCGTATGTGACCTAGGGTTACTTTCAATTGGTATCAGAGCGTGGTTTTGGCTTGATACATATGATTGCTTTCTTGTGATCCATGTTTGTTTTATGATTTGGTAGATCTACTAGATGCGCATGCTTTAGTTATCATGCGCAAATTCATTTCATTTGTTAGATCTACATGTGTTTTGTTTTCAACTAAGCTTGCGCATGTGTGATGTTTGTTTGCGCTTATAATAAAAGTTTTCAATCAAAACTTATTATCATGCGCGACCCTCACTAGATCTATCTAAGCGCCTGCTTCAAATACTTAGACGGGTTAATAGGGTTGAAGTCGTTAGTCAAGTCTGGACCCAATAGCCTAATCAGACCATCTGACAGCCTAGATGGGTCGGCCGGATAGCACCTGTGCGCAAGCTATACAGGTGGCTACAGGTCGACTGCAGAAGGGCGTGTAGCGATGTCTGATTGAGGCGCCTTGTGAACGATCATGATTTAGGCCCGGGGTCACACCCGCTTGCCAGAAATCATGTGGGACGTTCAGCCCTTAAGGCATGCATAGTTGACGATCAGGTCGACGCAAGTTAGTTATGACTGGGTGCATGCAAGGGCAGTGGGTCTGACTTGGTCTGATGAGTGGATGCCTGTTAATGGACCGTTGTAAGGTAGTAGGGCACATAAGGAAATAAAATTGATGCCATGGGTATTTCAAAAATTTTATTTTCTGTTTGGATCACATGTATGCATGTTTGACATGTTCATTGGGTGTTTATTTAATCTTATGTGGGCTGCCCTTATTTTTGGTGTGCTGTGCTGGGGCCTGCGTGCCTAGAATTTAATATAAATTTTGCTGTGATCTGCGAATCACACTTTAATTTATGAAAATGTATATTTGACCTGCGAGTCAAACCATGTCTAGATAGATTAAAATGTAATTTGATCAGACATGAGCTCATGAGCACACATGGCATGAGGCGCTTGTAGTCAGTGGCTTCACCAGGTGGGAGGTCTAGAGTTCGACTCTAGAGCAGGCGCATACTGCTTGGAGGGCATTTGGACCCAGGTTGGGCCAGATGAAGTACAAGAGTCCCATAAAGAGCTCAAGTGAAGACTTTTGTAAAACTAGGGTTTTACTTAGGCTTTTATGGGCGTTTGCCACATAAGATAATTGTGCTTTCTACTTATTGTTTTAAGTAATATTAGCACAAGCATATTTATTCTTCTGCTATCACCATAGATTTTGCATGATAGTAAGAAGATAAAAGGACCGTTAAAATCCAACGACTATATCAAGCTTGATTGCCTTCTGACGCGAAACCTCATTGTTTTGACTATCGTTGGGGCCGTGTTGTACCCACTCAGTGGGCACGCACAGCTATCTTCAGACGGTGCAGGATTACACCTACATGCTACAGAGAAGGGATTTATCGCTTCTCGTTGCTCAGCATAGCACGTGGTGGTCCAGGAAGTAGGTCAGGTCAGCTTGACCATATAGGCTACATATTGAGCATATGATAGCTATATGGAGGCAGCCATCTAAGGAATCAGAAACTGTGTTGTACCAACTCAGTTGGCACGGTCTTCTGGATTGCCTAGATGAAGGGGAATCGCACGGGTTGGCGATTGGCATGGATAGCCTACCAGTGACTAGTGCTTGAACTCTCTGTGCATCTTATCTCGCCTGAGCGGGACGCGGAGATCAAGTGTGAAATCTGGATCCCATCTCACTAAAAGAGTTTCACTCTTTCGGGCTGTTTTATTGGATTTTTCAGTCAGACAAAATAGTGAGAAAAGAATCACTCTTAAGTCCTGGAATGATTCTAACATGGATACTGACCTTGTTGTTCTTGCCATGTTGTAGATTCCTGAAGCAACGAACACCACAGGGCTCAATTTGCGATCCATATTGGAAAAGGAGAAGTTTGCTGGGCCAAACTTCTCAGACTGGTACAGACAGCTTAAGATTGTGCTTAAAGCTGAGAGGAAGCTGTATGTCCTTGAGTCGGCAATACCGGCTCAACCCGCTGCGAACGCCGCAAGGGCGGTTCGGGATGCTTATGAGAAGCACGTCAGTGATAGTACTGATGTCGCTTGCCTTATGCTTGCGTCAATGACGCCCGAGCTCCAGCGTCAGCATGAGGATTTGTCTGCTATTGATATTATAGCAAATCTCAAAATGCTGTATGCTGCACAGGCAAGGACAGAACGCTATAACTTGACAAAACTTTTCTTTCATAGTAAACTGACTGAAGGGAGTCCAGTGGGAGCTCATGTGCTCAAGATGATTGGGTACAAAGAGGCCCTAGAGAAACTGGGACATACCATCAATTCAGAACTTGTTGTTGATATTATCTTGCAGTCTCTCCCGGCTTCTTTCGATTCGTTCATTATTAATTTTAATATGAACAAAATCGACTGTACTCCGGCAGAGTTACTGAACATGCTCTGCACCACAGAGCAGACTCTTGAGAAGGGAAAGCCTTCATCCTCTGTCTTAATGGTTCCTTCTAGGAATAAGAAGAAGGGGAAGTGAAGGTTCCCACTGGGGGGGGGGGGGGGGGGGGGCGAAACCCTAAAGCATGCGCAAGGATAAAATGGCATAGGCGGAATCTAGGGTTTCCTTAGGATCGAATAGCATGCATTATATGATCAACTATCGAAAAACTTGAATAGATAAGAAAAAAAAATTCTCACCATTGTCATCACTTGGATGGTGTCTTGGAATCAAAGACCAAAAGAGATCTTCTCCAAAGCGACGCACACAATTGATGTCGCCTACTCCCTTTGGCGTTCCTTGTGCTAGCAAGGTCCCAAAGCGTTCTTTGTCGAATGGAAAGGATGAAGAGCTTCTCTGCTTGGCAATTTCTTTTCCTCTTCTTTTCGTCAACCTCTTCACAACACGAGTGTCAAGAGACCAGAGGAAAGGGGGCAAGAGGCGAGAGAGATTAGCGTCGTGAGAGCCAACGTGAGAGGTGGTCACGAATGTGACATGCTATCTAAAAATAGCAAACACCATCTCCACTTGCGACCATGCATTACCCCAATCGCAATTGCCTCTTTAATTGAACCATACGCTCATTCAATGAGCTGGTTCAAATTGATTTGGTTCAATAACCAAATAAACCAAGCAACTAGTCCAGATCATAATAAACCCCTAAGGCTTAAGATCTGACCGCTCACTTCTTGATGCTTCTGATCTGAGGGATCTAGCATCCATTCTCTCGATCGAACCTTACCGATCTCAAGCCCTAATCAATCAGACATGGTCAGACCAGATCTCACTCACAATCAGAGATTAAATCCATTTAAACTGAACCCAAACAATTCAGTCCACACGATCTGACTTAAGTAAGCCATATCATCAAATTGTGCGACCCTGAGGGTTTCCTTTAAATGTCGGTAACGATAACTTACGTTATCACGATCAGTGAGGGGTATCTAGCAACACATCACTGTCTCCCGATATAAAGGAAAGAGTCTTCCAAGACTACACCCAAATCACAGCACAAGTGTGAATCAAACTCACAAGGCATACATGATTCCTTTGCCACTGGATGTTCTTATTGGACAAGCGTGTCAAGCCTGTAACTCCAATATGATGAGCATGATTAGATCAGATGAACACAGTCACCTGGGTATGGCCATACACTTTCTCAATCATCTCATCCAGGGGGGCCCCTTTTGAACATCACACTCCAATCAAGGAGATGGCAATCCTTTGTCTATCACTAGTGCCCTAACCTGACTCAAGCTCATTATCCAAGATAGTCTATAATCATTATGTTTCAAATGATATTGAACTAACTCAAAACAATGACAATCATCATTTAGAAACACAAGCGATCTCAAGTCAGAGGACATGTGCCACTTGTTACAATCAAGGATTATTCACATTGTGATAAGCAATTGAATATCCTAGTAGGGTCTGTCCAGTACATCCAATGCACCCATGAGTCTACATCTTATTCCATGCTCGAAGCATCCTATAAGATTAGAACACATATTAGTCTCAATCATATCAAGGCTGTCTCATGTTCACCAAGATATATCGACTAAGGACAAAAGTACATGTCAGCCTAGCTGAACAGCTTTGAGACATTATTCAGAAGCACACTTATTGCAGCAGACAATGTAACAAACTGAATAACAACCATTGCCTTTATAAACAAAAGAGTTTATACATGATACTGATACAATCCCAAGGCCTCAAACATTAGCCTTAAGGGCATACCCCAACAATCTCCCACTTGCACTTAATCTAATGGTTGAGAAATCTCAAACCCATATTATTACAGTGCTTCTCATGCTTCTGCTGCGCCAGAGGCTTGGTAAGCGGGTCAGCCAGATTGTCATCTGTATGAACCTTGCAGACTTTGATCTCGCCACGATCAATGATCTCCCGGATCAAGTGAAACCGTCTCTGTATGTGCTTGGACTTCTGGTGCGACCGTGGTTCCTTTGCCTGTGTGATTGCTCCAGTGTTATCACAGAAGATAACCAAAGGATCTGCACTCGAAGGAACAACACCAAGTTCTCTCACGAACTTACGAATCCACACTGCCTCCTTGGATGCTTCTGAGGCTGCAACATACTCGGCTTCAGTTATGGAATCAGCAACGATAGACTGTTTGAAACTCTTCCACACCACTGCTCCTCCATTCAAGCTAAAAACATAGCCTGATTGCGATCGGAAATCATCCTGGTCAGACTGGAATGAAGCGTCAGTATATCCTTCAATACTGAGTTCTTCCTGACCACCATATATCAAGAACATATCTTTGGTCCTCCGCAGATATTTCAAGATGTTCTTGACTGCAATCCAGTGCGCCTGACCTGGATTACTTTGGAATCGACTGGTCACGCTTAACCCATAAGCGACGTCTGGGCGAGTACACAACATCGCATACATAATGGACCCAATAGCCGAAGCATAAGGCGTATTGTCCATTTCATCTTTCTCAGTCTGTGTTTGTGGACACTGACTCTTCGAAAGATTCAGACCATGTCTGACTGGAAGATATCCTCTTTTAGAATTCTCTAAATGGAATCTTTCCAGGACTTTATCGATGTAAGTACTCTGGCACAGCCCGAGAAGCCTCTTAGATCTATACACCTAATACATAGGCTGCTTCTCCTAAATCTTTCATCTGGAAACATTTCCTTAACCATGCCTTAACAGCATGCAGTTCAGGAATATCATTTCCAATGATTAAGATATCATCGACGTAGAGGACTAGGAAAGTAATTACGCTCCCACTAAACCTTTTATATACACACGGGTCATCTTCGTTCTTGATGAAACCAAATTCACTGATTGATTCATCAAAACGAATATTCTAGCTTCTTGATGCTTGTTTAAGTCCATAAATGGACTTCTTTAACTTGCATATTTTATGACGATCTGATGGATTAGTGAAACCTTCAGGTTGTGTCATATACACATCCTCTTGCAAATTTCCATTAAGGAAAGCAGTCTTCACATCCATCTGCCAGATCTCATAATCATAATATGCTGCTATCGCGAAAAGAATCCGAATAGACTTAAACATGGCTACAGGTGAGAAAGTTTCATCATAATCTATCCCGTAGATTTGTTTGAAACCTTTCGCAACTAGCCTGCCTTTATAGGTAACCACGTTACCATCCATGTCAATCTTCTTCTTGAAGATCCATTTACAGCCTATAGGGATAACTCCCGGAGGCGGATCAACCAAATCCCATACTTGGTTATCTGACATGGAGTCCATTTCGGCTCGCATAGCTTCAAGCCATCTAGCTGAGTCCGGTCCACTGACCGCATCCGCATAAGTGAGGGGTTCATCATTATCAATGATGTAGACTCCGTCATAGCGATCAGGCTGTCGACGGATCCTTCCCGATCTTCGCGGTTCCCGTGATATCTGAGCCTCAGATTGTTCAGTAACCTATTCTACCGGCTCAGGCTCATCCAACTGTGCTTGACTACTTTGTCCTTCCTCTGGATTCTCATCCAGTTTTATTTCTCTCCCACTGGCCTCTTGCAGAAGAAACTCCTTCTCAAGAAAAATGGCCGTCCGAGCAACAAATACCTTGTTCTCCTTGGGATCGTAGAAATAATAACCCTTAGTTTCCTTAGGGTAACTGACAAAGATACATTTGTCAGATCTGCTCTCTAGTTTCCCAGAGGCGAGCTTTTTGACATAAGCCTCGCAGCCCCAGATCTTAATAAATGTCAAGCTAGGCTGTTTCCCATACCATAATTCAAATGGGGTCTTTGAAACTGCCTTGGATGGCACTCGGTTTAGTACCTTTGCAGCTGTCTCCAGTGCAAATCCCCAAAAGGAGTAAGGTAGAGTAGCCTGACTCATCATAGAACGAACCATATCTAGTAAGGTTCTGTTCCTCCTTTCGGATACACCATTCCATTGCGGTGTTCCTGGCGGAGTGAGCTGTGAGATAATCCCACACTCCTTTAGATAGTCAGTAAACTCTCGACTTAGGTATTCTCCACCTCGATCAGAATGAAGTGCCTTGATATTTCGGCCCAGCTGATTTTGTACTTCATTCTTGAACTCTTTGAACTTGTCAAAAGATTCACTTTTATGTCTCATTAAATAGACATACCCATATCTACTGAAATCATCAGTAAAGGTAATGAAGTATTGATAGCCACCTCTGGCATGTTTACTAAATGGCCCACACACATCACTGTGTATAAGGTCAAGTAAACCTGAAGCCCTTTGACCTTTATTAGGAAAAGGAGACTTCGTCATTTTGCCTATTAAACAAGCTTTGCATGTATCAATCTCCTCATAGGAGAATGATCCCAACAGTCCATGATCATGCAACCGCTTAATGCGCTTCTTGTTAATATGGCCTAAACGACTATGCCATAGCAAGGTGCTGTCATCAGCATACTTGGCTTTCTTATTATCAATGTTTTGTATAGAACATTCCATGTCCAACATGAATAACCCATTGCTAATTGATCCAGTAGCATAAACAATATTATCTAAAGATAAAACACACTTTGAAATATTGCATTCAAAGGAAAACCCTTTCCTGACAAGAGCAGGAATAGAGATAATATTCTTGGTAATGCTAGGAACAAAATAACAATTGTTTAATTCTAATACAAGTCCAGATGGTAATGAGATGTAATATTCTCCTACAGCAACAGCAGCAACCCGTGCCCCGTTTCCAACTCGTAGGTCCACCTCATGTTGTCCCACCTGTCTTCTTCTCTTGAGTTCCTGTACATTTGAACAAATGTGAACTCCACATGCAGTGTCTAACACCCATGAAATAGAAGAAGAAAACATGACCTCAGTCACATAAATACCTGAGCCAGAAGCGATGCTTCCCTTCTTGTCTCCTTGGAGCGCTTTACAGTCCTTTTTCCAGTGACCCAGCTGGCCACAGTGGAAACATCTGTACTCCTTCGACCGCTTAACCTTTTGTTTCAGCGCCTTGTTGTAGTTCTTGACTGGGGCTTTGCCCTTCTTCCCCTTCTTCTTGTTCCTAGAAGGAACCATTAAGACAGAGGTTGAAGGCTTTCCCTTCAGAGTCTCCTCAATAGTCAAGAGCATATTCAGCAATTCTGCCGGAGTACAGTCGATTTTGTTCATATTAAAGTTAATGATGAACGCATCGAAAGAGGGCGGTAGATACTGCAGAATAATATCTACAGCAAGCTCCTGATTGATGGTATGTCCCAGTTTCTCTAGAGCCTCCTTGTGCCCAATCATCTTGAGCACATGAGCTCCCACTGGACTCCCTTCAGCCAGTTTGCTCTGAAAGAACAGCTTGGTCAAGTTATAGCGCTCAGTCCTCGCCTGTGCAGCATACAGCATCTTGAGGTTTGCTATAATTTCTATAGCAGACATATCCTCATGCTGACGCTGCAGCGGTGGCGTCATAGACGCTAGCATCAGGCAAGCGACATCAATGCTATCGTTGACATGCTTTTCATAGGCTTCCCGAACCGCCCTTGCGGCGTTCGGAGCGGGTTGAGGCGGTATCGCCGTCTCGAGGACATACAGTTTCCTCTCTGCCTTAAGAACAATCTTAAGGTGTCCGTACCAGTCTGAGAAGTTTGGCCCAGCAAACTTCTCCCTTTCCAGTAGGGATCGCACATTGAAGTTCATGGTGTTCGTTGCTGCAGGAATCTACAACAATGCAAGAACAGCAAGGTCAGTATCAATGTATAGAATCAATCCAGGACTTAAGAAAGATTCTTTTTCTCACTATTTTATCTGACTGAAAAATCCATTAAAACAGTCCGAAAGAGTAACACTCTTTTAGTGAGATGGGATCTAGATTTCATACTTGGTCTCCGCGTCCCGCTCAGGCGAGATAAGATGCACAGAGAGTACAAGCACTAATTTCTGGTAGGCAGTCCCTGCCAATCGCCAACCCGTGCGATTCCCCTTCATCTGGGCAATCCAGCAGACTGTGCCAACTGAGTTGGTACAACACAGTCTCTGATCCCACAGATGGCTGCCTCCATATAGCTCACATATGCTCAGTATGTAGCCTACATGGTCAAGCTGACCTGACCTACTCCCTGGACCACCACGTGCTATGCTGAGCAACGAGAAGCGATAAATCCCTTCTCTGTAACATGCAGGTGTAATCCCGCACCGTCTGAAGATAGATGGACGTGCCCACTGAGTGGGTACAACACGGCTCCAACGATAGTCAGAACAGTGAGGTTTCGCATCAGAAGGCTTTCGAGCTTGATATTTTAGCGTTGGATTTTAACGGTCTTTTATCTTCTTAACTATCATGCAATTCCTATGGTGATAGCAGAAGATAAATAAATCATGCAATTCTTATTATTAGACAATAAAAGAAAGCATGGATCTTATGCGGTAAACGCCCATGAAACCTAAGTAAGACCTTAATTAACTTAAGTCTTCACTTGCTTTTCTTCATGGGGCTTTAGCTGCTCATTTGGCCCATACTAGGGCCCAAGCGCCATCTGCAGCTCAGGTGCGCCCACCAGGTACATGCGCCAGGTCCCAGAGTCGAACCCTGGACCTCCCGTCTGGTCAAGCCACTGTTGCATGCGCCTCTGCCAAGTGTGCTCTGTGCTCTTGTCTGACTAATTTACAAATTAATCTATCTAGACAAGATTGACTCGCAGGTCAATTACATTTTATAAATTAAATGCAATGTGATGCGCAGATCACAATATAAAAATAATTTACAAAATTAACCAGGCACGCAGGCCCCAGCACAGCACACATTAAACACGGGCAGCCCACATAAGATTAAATAAACAAGCAAATGGCATCAATCATCATGTGATCCAATCAAGAAATTAAATTTTTTTTGAAAAACCCCATTGGCATCAATTTTAATTTCCTTATACGCCCTACTACCTTACAACGGTCCATTACTAGGGATCCACTCATCAGTCCTAGTCAGATCCACTGCCCTTACATGCACCAGGTCCTAACTGACTTGAGTCGACCCAGTGGTCAACTATGCATGCGCCATGGGCTGAACGACCACAATGAGGTCTGGCAAGCGGGTGTGACCCCGGGCCTAACTCATGTGCGTTCATAGGTTGTCTCAATCAGACATCGCTACACGCCTGTCCGCAGTCGACCTATAGCCACCACGTGCTTGCGCACAGGTGCTATCTGGTCAACCCATCTAGGCTGTCAGATAGTCTGATCAGACTGGTTGGATCTAACCTAGAGGATGACTTCAACCCTAATAACCCGTCTAAGGGTTTAAAGTAAGGCCTTAGATCTAGTGAAGGTCGCGCAAGTGATATAGATTTTTGATAAAACCTAAGATGCGCCAACAAGAAAAACAAACAAAAACAAGTTTCGGCATGAAACAAGTTAACATGTATTTTCGCATGTTGATAACCCTAGATCTAAACATTTGAAACATGGATCACAAAACATGTAGCAATCATATAAATCATGCATTCAACCTTGCTCTGATACCAATTGAAGGTTCCCACTGGGGGGGGGGGGGGGCGAAACCCTAAAGCATGCGCAAGGATAAAATGGCATAGGCGGAATCTAGGGTTTCCTTAGGATCGAATAGCATGCATTATATGATCAACTATCGAAAAACTTGAATAGATAAGAAAAAAAATTCTCACCATTGTCATCACTTGGATGGTGTCTTGGAATCAAAGACCAAAAGAGATCTTCTCCAAAGCGACGCACACAATTGATGTCGCCTACTCCCTTTGGCGTTCCTTGTGCTAGCAAGGTCCCAAAGCGTTCTTTGTCGAATGGAAAGGATGAAGAGCTTCTCTGCTTGGCAATTTCTTTTCCTCTTCTTTTCGTCAACCTCTTCACAACACGAGTGTCAAGAGACCAGAGGAAAGGGGGCAAGAGGCGAGAGAGATTAGCGTCGTGAGAGCCAACGTGAGAGGTGGTCACGAATGTGACATGCTATCTAAAAATAGCAAACACCATCTCCACTTGCGACCATGCATTACCCCAATCGCAATTGCCTCTTTAATTGAACCATACGCTCATTCAATGAGCTGGTTCAAATTGATTTGGTTCAATAACCAAATAAACCAAGCAACTAGTCCAGATCATAATAAACCCCTAAGGCTTAAGATCTGACCGCTCACTTCTTGATGCTTCTGATCTGAGGGATCTAGCATCCATTCTCTCGATCGAAGCTTACCGATCTCAAGCCCTAATCAATCAAACATGATCAGGCCAGATCTCACTCACAATCAGAGATTAAATCCATTTAAACTGAACCCAAACAATTCAGTCCACACGATCTGACTTAAGTAAGCCATATCATCAAATTGTGCGACCCTGAGGGTTTCCTTTAAATGTCGGTAACGATAACTTACGTTATCACGATCAGTGAGGGGTATCTAGCAACACATCACTGTCTCCCGATATAAAGGAAAGAGTCTTCCAAGACTACACCCAAATCACAGCACAAGTGTGAATCAAACTCACAAGGCATACATGATTCCTTTGCCACTGGATGTTCTTATTGGACAAGCGTGTCAAGCCTGTAACTCCAATATGATGAGCATGATTAGATCAGATGAACACAGTCACCTGGGTATGGCCAGACACTTTCTCAGTCATCTCATCCAGGGGGCCCCTTTTGAACATCACACTCCAATCAAGGAGATGGCAATCCTTTGTCTATCACTAGTGCCCTAACCTGACTCAAGCTCATTATCCAAGATAGTCTATAATCATTATGTTTCAAATGATATTGAACTAACTCAAAACAATGACAATCATCATTTAGAAACACAAGCGATCTCAAGTCAGAGGACATGTGCCACTTGTTACAATCAAGGATTATTCACATTGTGACAAGCAATTGAATATCCTAGTAGGGTCTGTCCAGTACATCCAATGCACCCATGAGTCTACATCTTATTCCATGCTCGAAGCATCCTATAAGATTAGAACACATATTAGTCTCAATCATATCAAGGCTGTCTCATGTTCACCAAGATATATCGACTAAGGACAAAAGTACATGTCAGCCTAGCTGAACAGCTTTGAGACATTATTCAGAAGCACACTTATTGCAGCAGACAATGTAACAAACTGAATAACAACCATTGCCTTTATAAACAAAAGAGTTTATACATGATACTGATACAATCCCAAGGCCTCAAACATTAGCCTTAAGGGCATACCCCAACAGGAAGAAGGGCAAAACCCCTATCAAGAGCTACAACAAGGCTTTGAAACAAAAGATGAAGCGGTCAAAGGACAACAGATGCTTCCATTGTGGCCAGCTGGGTCATTGGAAGAAGGATTGTAGAGCGCTCCAAGGAGAGAAGAAGGGAAGCAAGCCTTTCACTTCTGGCTCAGGTATTTACGTGACTGAAGTCATGCTAGCTTCTTCTATTTCATGGGTGTTGGACACTGCATGTGGAGTTCACATTTGTTCAAATGTGCAGGAACTCAAGAGAAGAAGACAGGTGGGACAGCATGAGGTGGACCTACGAGTTGGAAACGGGGCATGGGTTGCCGCTGTTGCTGTAGGAGAATATAACATCTCTTTACCATCTGGTTTTGTATTAGAACTTGACAATTGTTATTTCGTACCAAGCATAACTAAGAATATTATCTCTATTCCTGCTCTTGTCAGGAAAGGTTTTTCTTTTGAATGCAAAACTTCACAGTGTTGTATTTCATATGATAATATTGTTTACGCAACTGGGTCGATTAACAATGGGTTATACATGTTGGACATGGAATGTTCTATACAACAAATTGATAACAAGAAAGCCAAGTATGCTGATGACAGCACCTTGTTATGGCATAGTCGTTTAGGCCATATTAACAAGAAGCGCATTAAGCGGTTGCATGATCATGGACTGCTGGGATCATTCTCCTATGAGGAGCTTGATACATGCAAAGCTTGTTTAATGGGTAAAATGACGAAGACTCCTTTTTCTAATAAAGGTGAAAGGGCTTCAGGTTTACTTGACCTTATTCACAGTGATGTGTGTGGGCCTTTTATTAAACATGCCAGAGGTGGCTATTCATACTTCATTAGTTTTACTGATGATTTCAGTAGGTATGGTTATGTCTATCTAATGAGACATAAGAGTGAATCTTTTGACAAGTTCAAAGAATTCAAAAATGAAGTACAAAATTAGTTAGGCCGAAATATCAAGGCACTTCGTTCAGATCGAGGTGGCGAATACTTGAGTCATGAGTTTACTGACTATCTGAAGGAGTGTGGGATCATCTCATAGCTCACTCCGCCAGGAACACCACAATGGAATGGTGTGTCCGAGAGGAGAAATAGAACCTTATTGGATATGGTTCGTTCTATGATGAGTCAGGCTACTCTACCTTACTCCTTTTGGGGATTTGCACTGGAAACAGCTGCAAAGGTGCTAAACCGAGTGCCATCCAAGGCAGTTTCAAAGACACCATATGAGTTATGGTATGGGAAACAGCCGAGCTTGACATTTATCAAAATCTGGGGTTGCGAGGCTTATGTCAAAAAGCTCGCCTCTGGGAAACTGGAGAGCAGATCAGATAAATGTATCTTTGTCGGTTACCCTAAAGAAACTAAGGGTTATTATTTCTACTATCCCAAAGAGAACAAAATATTTGTTGCTCGAACGGCTATTTTTCTTGAGAAGGAATTTCTTCTGCAAGAGGCTAGTGGGAGAGAAATAATGCTGGATGAAATTCCAGAAGAAGGACAAAGTAGTCAAGCACAGTTGGATGAGCCTGAGCCAATAGATCAGGTTAATGTTCAACCTGAGGCTCAGATATCACGGGAACCGCGTAGATCGGGAAGGATTCGTCGTCAGCCTGAGCGCTATGACGGAATCTACATCATTAATGATGAACCCCTCACTTATGCGGATGCGGTCAGTGGACCGGAATCAGCAAGATGGCTTGAAGCTATGCGAGCCGAGATGGACTCCATGTCAGATAACCAAGTCTGGGATTTGGTTGATCCGCCTCCGGGAGTAATCCCTATAGGCTGTAAGTGGATCTTCAAGAAGAAAAAAGACATGGATGGTAACGTGGTTACCTATAAGGGCAGGCTAGTTGCGAAAGGTTTTAAACAAATCTACGGGATAGATTATGATGAAACTTTCTCTCCTGTAGCCATGTTCAAGTCCATTCGGATTATTCTCGCGATAGAAGCAATTATGATTATGAGATCTGGCAAATGGATGTGAAGACCGCTTTCCTTAATGGAAAACTAGAAGAGGATGTGTATATGACACAGCCTAAAGGTTTCATCAATCCATCAGAACGTCATAAAATATGCAAATTAAAGAAGTCCATTTATGGACTAAAACAAGCATCGAGGAGCTGGAATATTCGTTTTGATGAATCAGTTTGTGAATTTGGTTTCATCAAAAATGAAGATGACCCGTGTGTATATAAGAGGTTTAGTGGGAGCGTGATTACTTTCCTAGTCCTCTACGTCGATGATATCTTAATCATTGGAAACGATATTCCTGAACTGCATGCAGTCAAAGCATGGTTAAGAAAATGTTTCTAGATGAAAGATTTGGGAGAAGCAGCCTATGTATTAGGTGTGAAGATCTATAGAGATAGATCTAATAGGCTTCTAGGGCTATGCCAGAGTACTTACATCGATAAGGTCCTGGAGAGATTCCATTTAGAAAATTCTAAAAGAGGATATCTTCCAGTCAGACATGGTCTGAATCTTTCAAAGAGCCAGTGTCCTCAAACACAGTCTGAGAAAGATGAGATGGACAATACGCCTTATGCTTCGGCTATTGGGTCTATCATGTATGCAATGTTATGTACTCGCCCAGACGTCGCTTACGGGTTAAGCGTGACCAGTCGGTTCCAAAGTAATCCAGGGAAGGCACACTGGATTGCAGTCAAGAACATTTTGAAATATCTTCGGAGAACCAAAGATATGTTCTTGATTTATGGAGGTCAGGAAGAACTCAGTATTGAAGGATATACTGACGCTTCGTTCCAATCTGACCAAGACGATTTTCGATCGCAGTCAGGCTATGTTTTTAGCTTGAATGGAGGAGCAGTGGTGTGGAAGAGTTTCAAACAATCAATTGTTGCTGATTCCACAACAGAAGCCGAGTATGTTGCAGCCTCAAAAGCATCAAAGGAGGCAGTGTGGATTCGTAAGTTCATTCAAGAACTTGGTGTTGTCCCTTGGAGTGCAGATCCATTGGTTATCTTCTGTGATAACACTGGAGCGATTGCACAAGCAAAGGAACCACGGTCACACCAGAAGTCCAAGCACATACAGAGAAGGTTTCATTTGATCCGTGAGATCATAGATCGAGGAGAGATCAAGATCTGCAAGGTTCATACAGATGACAATCTAGCTGACCCGCTTACAAAGCCTCTGGCGCAGCAGAAGCATGAGAAGCACTGTAATAATATGGGTTTGAGATTTCTCAACCATTAGTTTAAGTGCAAGTGGGAGATTATTGGGGTATGCCCTTAAGGCTAATGTTTGAGGCCTTGGGTTATTATCAGTATCATGTATAAACTGAGTACATGTTTATAAAGGCAATTGTTGTTATTCAGATTATTGCATTATCTGCTGCTATATGTATACCTCTGAGTAATGTCTCAATGATGTTCAGCTTTGCTGACATTCAGAGTTGTCCTTAGTCGAGATATCTTGGTGAACATGAGACAGCCTTGATATGATTGAGACTAATATGTGTTCTGATCTTATAGGATGCTTCGAGCATGGAATAAGATTTAGACACATAGGTGCATTGGATGTACTGGACTGACCCTACTTAGGATATTCAATTGTTTGTCACAATGTGAATAAATCCTTATAAGCAAGCAAGTGGTATATTCCCTTTGACTTGAGATCACTTGTGTTTCTAAGTGATGATTGGCATTGTCTTGAGGTAGTTCAATATCATTTGAAAGATAATGGTTAAGGATTATCTTGGATAGTGGGCATGAATCATGTTAGGACACTAGTGATAGATATAGGATTGCCTCTCCTAGTTGGAGTGTGATGTTCTAAAGGGGCCCCCTGGATGAGATGGTTGAGAAAGTGTATGGCCATACCCAGATGACTATGTTCATCTGATCTAACCATTCTCATCGTGTTGGAATTACAGGCTTGACATGCTTGTCCAACGAGAACATCCAGTGGCAAAGGGAACATGTATACTGAGTGAATTGGATTCACACTTGTGCTGTGGTTTGGGAGTAGTCTTGGAAGACTCTTTCCTTCATATCGGGAGACAGTGATGTGTTGCTAGATACCCCTCTCTGATCGTGATAACGTAAGTTGTCATTACCGACATTGAAGGAAACCCTCAGGGTCGCACAATTTGATGATATTGCTTACTTATGTCAGATCGTGTGGACTGGAATTATTCTAGTTCAGTTTAAAGCAATTTAAACTCTGATCGGAAGTAAGATCTAGTCTGATCATGTTTGATTGATTAGGACATATGATCAGTAAGCTTCGATCGGGAAAATTGTTGCTTGATCGTAGAGATCAAGAGGTTCATTGAGATGTGTGGTTAGATCTTGAACCATGAGGTTCAAAGAGATCAAGACCATGGCTGGTACGATTTGGTCCTTGAACCAAATGGAATTGAACCGGTTCACTTAAGTGAACGCATGGTTCAAAGGGGAGAGGAGTTTCGATGGCTTCATGGGGAGTTAAACACTTACTATATTTGGAAGCTGATTTTTCACTTGAGAAACGTCCCACGTTTTTGAACGTATGAACGCCCCTCTCGCCCCTTGCTCCTCTCAGGTTTTTGGTTCGTCTTCACGCCAAGAGAGGGAGTAGTGCGGCCAGCAAGAAGAGGACATCTCCTCACACCATCATAGACTCTTTGGATCTTTGCTAGCACAAGGATTACAAGGAAGAAGCGAAAATCCATCTTGTGTGTGATTCCTTTGGAGAAGAGCCGCTCGCCCTTTTTCTTCCAAGCCGCCTCTCATGGCCATGGTAACATCCTCACTTGTTCTATACAAGTCTTCATATGTTGATCATATGTTTAAGTCATTCGATTTTGGACCTAGTCATGCGAAAATTTTATATGCGTATGTGACCTAGGGTTACTTTCAATAGGCGCACCTTGCTTGAAGGTGGCGCAAGCAAAGAAGAAGAAGGAAGCAACTTGGTGGCATCATCTTTCTCCTCATCTCCTCTTGGCGCTTTCATCTTGGAGGTGGCACAAGAGAAGTGAAGATACCATAAGGCTTGATTCTCTTCCCGAGGCTAGCACCAAACGTGGAAGGGAGCAACGATCAAGGAGTCGACGCGTGGATACTTGTAGAGGGCGAACACTTGGGCGCCTTCAACATGGCTTCGACATCTAGACAAGCAAAAGAGGTACATCTCTAACACATGCTTGTGTCTTCTCTCTCGCATGGATCCTTGGGACTGGAATGTGTTTCGGGTGTAATGCTTCTTCCGCTGCATCCTGGGACTACAAAATTTTAAATTACACCCGGCATTCCCTAACAGTGGTATCAGAGCTACTTGCGAAAAACACAAGGTGTACGTTTGCTTGTGTGAAAAATTTTTGGAAAATTTTTCTTCTATCCATGCGCGTTTCACTTAGAAAGCGTTTTTCATGCAATCTTCTCTTCTCAACTTTATGGCCGAAACTTGAATCTTGTTTATGCTTGATTTAAGACCATAGGCGCACGTAGGTTTTGTCAAGTAGGATGGGCATTGTGTCTTCGGACTGGCCGGGTCTCTTGATCTGACAAAACTGCCAGCCGATAGGGTCTATGAAATCATCATGGAACTTGATCTAAATTTTGGCATGAAATTGGTTAAGAGAGTGCTTTGGTTGATGTTGGCGCATAAGGTGCTAAAATTTGACTTTTCCGGATTTTCAAATTTTACATGCGCCACTTGATTGGGTTGATATGGTCATAGCGAGTGCCCTCCTGTGTTGTGATGTGGAAGCATGTTTCCACTTGTGATGAATGCTTGTAAAATCCCTTTCCACCTGCGTGTGGTTCTCTCCCTATCTTGTTGTAAAAGAATTTTTCATCTTGTTTAGAATAGATGTAGAATTATATGATAGGTTAAGGCTTCATCTTGACAACAAGGAGCCTTCTTCAAGGAGTCAGAAGTGGCGCCAGCTTTGGAAGCATGGTGATGGACTTACGGCTGAAGGAAGGACACTTGCTTTCGGCTTTTGGCATGGGCTGATTTGCTTCAGGGACTCGCAACCCTTGGATGCACAATAACATGTCACATGGCTCGTGATAAGTTATGTGTATGAAAAGGGCTATGACCATATCGACCAAAATAGCATGCCTGTGATGGTTTATTATTTTGTCCATAGCATGCCTGTGATGTTTTTCCTTTGCTGCCTGAACCATAGGAAAACTGCATGCTAGAAAAGAATAAAACAAACATGCAAAAACTCTCAATACAATATCAAGTCGATAGCCTTCTAACGCGTAGCCCTCATCAAACTATCGATCGGTGGTGTTGTGAACTGTTTCCACCCTCGTGGGACACACCCACTTATCTTTAGAAGGTGTGTGGTGACAATGATTTCCCCAGTCCAGTTTTAACCTGGGCGTGCCTTCGCAAGGAAATTTGTTGGCCCTGGGCATAACGGTTAGGACCAGACTTGACTGGTTTTTCATATGTCATTGACATGATGAATTACTAGAGGCAGCTGTTGAGAGGATAGGTTCTGTGTTGTATCCAGCCCTCGCTGGACACAGGGCGCCTAGTCTGTCTTAACTAAGAGGAATTGTGCATGGCACAATTGACTGGCATGCCTACCTAAGGAAGCATGAGACTCTCTGTGCATCTCAACTCACCCTCGTGAGTCGCGGAGACCTTATGTGAAATTAGGATCCTACTCACTTATTTCCATGTTGAGTTTGAGAGTTCTCAACTTGTTTTGGAAGTAGTGGGAGCATAGCATTTAATTTAAAGTCCTTGTTAAATGCTTTATCATTGTACTTACTTTACTTATTTGCTTATTGTAGAAGGCATCTCCTGATCTAAGATTGAAACTTTATAAACATAAACTGGATGGGACAAATTGGACAAAATGGTTCAAGATTTTGTCCACGATACTGAAACAAGAAAATAAGGTGCATCTTCTTGAAAGACCTCCATCCCAGCCCAGTGTGTATTTCACTAATGACTGGGAGTGGAATGTCTATCTTGAACATTGTGAAGATAATGAACAGTACACTGCTCTTGTCTTAGAGTGCATGACCTCAGAGGTCAAGGTTGAATGTGATGAGATGGGGATCTATGATCTAATCATACATCTCAAAGGTCTCTTCACACCATGCTCTATAGACAATGATCAGGAGAGTTCTGTTGGATCTTCAGAATGTGTGCCTGAATCTGAGAAAGACCATGGTTCTGTATCTTCGAAGCTAATACTTCGGAAGACTGGGAATGCATGGGTATTTCGAAGAGGATTGATGGCCAAGAAGAGCATGGCAAAGAGGAAGGGATGTAATCCATCCGCTTCAGGTATTGTGTTACCGAGGTCTTTTGTCTACTTCTTATTCATGGGTACTGGGTACCGTATGTGAGGCTCACATATGTTTTACATGTGCAGGAGCTCAAAAGAAGTAGGACGAAGAGGCTTGATGGGATCGACTCTCGGGTCAGGGACGGAGCATTGGATGCTGCTGTTGATATTATCTCACTGCCTTGAAGACTTTATATAGAACTTTGCTATTATTGTATCAGCTTATGTATTAGAACATCATTCCTTTTGGAAAGGACTTCAGTTTGAAATAATAAATAATATTTTTTCTTTAATCTGAGATGTTCTATTGAAGTGATACAATTGACAATAGTTTATGGTTCTATATGTAACACAAGATCAGATCTAATGATTCAATAAAATTCCTCTTATAGCATTGTCTCTTGAACCATAGAACAATGGTCACATCCAAAAGTCCATGGACTATTGGGATCATTATCCTTTCAGGATTATGATACATGTGAGCCTAGTTCAAAGGAACGATATGACAGATGCTGCCTTCATCGTAAAGGATGGAAGGACTATTGGCTTGCTGGATCTAATACACAAAATGTAAGTGGACCCATGTAAAAAAGCTCTAAGAGGTGTTATATATACTTCATTTAGGTGTGGGTATGCCTTACGCAACCCAAGAACTTTGGAAAAATCCAAGAAGTTCACAAATGAAGTATTGAGTCAAATTGAAGGATCTGTTAAAGCACCTTGATTGGATCAAGATGATTAGTGGAGAATTTGATGACTGTCCTAAGAAGTATGGAGTTATCTCGCAGCTTGCTTAGTACACCACTGTGTGGTGAATTTAAAAGAAAGAAAAAGGAACACATTGGATGTGGATTCCATCTTTGAATAGTCATGCAAATATACTACTATCATGCCATGCAAACAGATATACTGCTACTCCATAAGAAAATGTCTAAGTTAGCTTTTGAGTTGAGAACTGCAAATATCCCATTTCTTCAATGGAATTGGGAATGTAATGTGTAGTGATTCAAAAGTATATATTTGTGGTGCACTATAGAGTGCTAATTCTATCCCATGGAGAACAAAATATTTGTTGCTCAAAATGCTGTCTCTCTTGAGAAAGTATTTCTTTTGAAAGAAGCTAGTGGGAGTAGATTTGATTTGGACGAGATCCAGAATCAACCACAATATAATTAGATACACATGGAGAGCAAAATCTCACATACAGGTTGAAAGTCAACCTGAGGTTCAAGTAACACAGGAATAACATAAGTCTGGATCGATTCGATATGCTGGGCATGACGAATTTTTCATCAAGCATGAACCTAAGACTTATGAGGAAATGGAAGCGGTCGGTTGGCTAGATTCCAAGAAATGGCTAAGGGCCATGAGAACCATAATGGACTCCATGTCTGCTAATCAAGTCTGGGACTTGGATAAGCTGCCAAAGGGGTAATTCCCACAGGCTGTAAAATAAATCTTCTGGGAAGATAGACATGGAAGGTAACATTGTTACCTTGAAAGGCAAGCTAGTGAACAGAAATTTCAAGCAAATCCACTGGGTGGATAATGATGAAATTTTCACCAATAGCTAAGTTTTAAGTCCATTAGGGATCTGCTTGTTATAATTGCATGATCAATTATGGCATCTTGTTATGATAACTGCTTTTCTTGCATGGACATCTGAAAAGATATCTATAAGGAAATAGCCAGAAGGTTTTCATATCAAGGCCATATAGATATGCATGATGTTATGCAAGCATGTTTGAAATAGCCTGTGTTTACAAGAAGATCAGTGGGAGCACCTTAATAGTATTTCTTGTTCTAGATGATTGATGATATTCTCCTCACATGGAATGACATCTCAGTTCTTCACATAGTGAAGAAAAGGAAGATATGTATTTCGAGAAGAATGATCTAGGGAATGATGCCTGCATCCTAGGCATGAGGATCTATAGATAGAGATCCAAGAAAGTCATTGCCCTTTAGTCAATCTATATTCATCCAAGAGTTTCTGGAGAGGTTTATATTGGATGACTCTAAATATTGATACCTTCCAGGAAGATATGGTCTGACTCTCTCAAAGATGATGTGTCTTGTGACACAGCTGGAGAGTAATAACATGGGTCTAAAATCCTGATGCATGGTATGTAGGATGGATCATGTTTTGAATAATATACTCAAGACCATTTGTGGCAAATGCTTGGAGCATAGCCAGCAAGTTTCAATCAGATCTTAGTGTTTAACACTAGATAGCTGTGAAAGCAATCCTTATATATATACTTGGGAAGTATAAAGGATTGGAGTCCAGTCTATGATAGACAGGAAAGAATTTTGTGTACAGGGGTACACTGACACTTCGTTCCAGTCTAGTGACTGTTGATCACAGCCAGGATTTGCGCTTTGCCTTGTTATGGTGTTGTGTGCTGAAAGAGCATTATGCAAACCAAAGTGGCAAGATTCTACAAATAAGGTTGAGTACATTGCAGCTCCTTGTGGCAGCCAAGGAGGTAGCTTCATTCATTTGAACTTGATCTAGTTCATAGTGCTTGATGGTCCAGTATAGTTCTTACTGGGACCATACCATGAGAGAAAGAACTTAATGCTCAAGTATGTACTGCAGCATATCATCTTATCTTAAAGATCATGGATAAGGATGATGATCAAATTTGTTAAAATAAACACAGATAGCAATCTAGAAAAACCCACTGACCTAGCCTCTGGCGCAGCGGAAGCTAAATGGGTCATACTAGAGACATTGGAACTGACTAAACATTAGTTGTCCTTGGTCTTAGTGCAAGTGGGAGATTGTTGGTGTATATGCCCTAAAGACCAATGTATGGACATGGTCAGGCATTGTTTGAATGTACTTTGATAGGACTATTACTCTTTATATAGGCATGGTTGTTATTATGCAGACTTCTCTACCTGGGTTGATGTATTGAGTTGCATAAATAATGTCCCAGGAGTTTGGATTAGATCCGTTCTCATAAGCTATCCCCAGACAAGGTACCTTAGCGGATATGGGACAGCTTTGGTACATGTGAGACTGGTGTATGGCCTGGTTATGTGCGGGGCACAGTAACGCAGACATACAGGTGCATTGGATGCACTAGAGTGATCCACCGTGAGGATTGACTTGTCTAGTCAACAAGTCAATCTCACATGCAAGAGGTTTGCATTGATCCTTAGACTTGAGGTATTCATGTCTAGATTTGATGATGGGTATGCTTTAATACAATCTTACATCTCTCCGTAATTGGGAGATCAAAACGACTGTCATTGGGCATTTCATAAGTCATGTAGAGACATGGATGACCAATAGTAGGATTTGCCCCTTCCTTATTGGAAGCATGATATCCACTCGGGGCGCCCCACCTTATTGGTGCATGACAGGAAAGTGTGGCCACACTTGTTGAGTCATGACCAAAGCATTGGAGAATAAACTTGAGACTAATCCAATGGCAGGATATCAGCTTAGGCAAAGGGATCGTAATGCAATAGGAATCCTCGTTGCTTGTTAGGAGTTGTTTCCAAAATGACTTAAGTCCTATGACATGGGTAGTAGTGATGTGTTGCTAGATACCCCTCACTACTTATGTGTTGGGGTATGCCCTTAAGGCTAATGTTTGAGGCCTTGGGATTGTATAAGTATCATGTAATAAACTCTTAAGTTTATAATAAGGCATGGTTGTTATTCAGGTTGTTACCTTGTCTGCTGTAATAAGTGTACTTCTGAATAATGTCTCAAAGCTGTTCAGCTAGGCTGACAGGCTATAAGTCCTTAGTCGAGATATCTTGGTGAACATGAGACAGCCTTGATATGATGGAGACTAATATGAGTGCTAATCTTATAGGATGCTTCGAGCATGGAATAAGATGTAGACTCATGGGTACATTGGATGTACTGGACAGACCCTACTGGGATATTGCATTGCTTGTCACAATGTGAATGATCCCTGTAAGCAGCAAGTGGCACATGTCCTTTGACTTGAGATCACTTGTGTTTCTAAATGATGATTGTCATTGTTTTGAGGTAGTTCAATATCATTTGAAATATAATGATTATAGACTATCTTGGATGGTGAGCTTGAATCAGGTTAGGGCACTAGTGATAGATAAAGGATTGCCGTCTCCTTGTTTAAGGAGTGTGATGTTCTAAAGGCCCCCCTATATGAGATGATTGAGGTAGTGTATGGCCATACCCAGATGACCATGTGCATCTGATCTAATCATGCTCATCGTATTGGAGTTACAAGCTTGACATGCTTGTCCAATAAGAACATCCAGTGGCAAAGGACATATGTGTGCCTTGTGAGTTTTGATTCACACTTGTGTCATGGTTTGGGTGTAGTCTTGGAAGACTATTTCCTTTATATCGGGAGACAGTGATGTGTTGCTAGATACCCCTCACTGATCGTGATAACGTAAGTTGTCGTTACCGACATTTAAAGGAAACCCTTAGGGTCGCACAATTTGATGATATGGCTTTCTTGAGTCAGATCGTGTGGACTGAATTGTATGGGTTCAGTTTAAAGGGGTTTAATCTCTGATTGCAAGTGAGATCTAGCCTGATCATGTTTGATTGATTAGGGCTTTAGATCGGTAAGCTTCGATCGAGAGAGATGATGCTAGATCGGTGAGATCAGGAGCATCAGGAGATGAACGGCTAGATCATGAGCCATTTGGTTCATAGAGGGTCTAGACCATGCCTTGGCTTGGCTTGGTTTGAGTTTGGTCTTTGGGCCAAATCGAATTGAACCAAAGCATGAACCAGTTCACTAGGTGAACGCATGGTTCATCAAGAGGGGCGTTTTGGCGTTGGAGAGTGGCTTCATGACTTTCCATTTTGGGAAGTCATGTAACGTCATTTGTCTTGATGTCGCCGAAGTGCATTTGCTCTCTTGTCTTTGCGTTTTGTTTTTGGGAAAAGAGAGCTTGCTTGCCATCTCGTGTGGAAGGAAGTGGACGACAAGAACAAGCGCTCGGCCAAGGAAACTTCTCCATCATCCTAACAGTCGATCAAGGACACCTTGCGCATCCTTGCTAGCACAAGGAGATCCAAGGAGAAGCCATCTTCTCTTGTGTGTGATTATCTTCGGAGAAGGGGCACTTGCGCCTTTGCTTCCAAAGCTCCATCTAAACCGAGATGGCTATGGTATGAGTCTCAACTTCACCAAGTTGAACATATGTTTATGCTAAGATTCTTGAAAACCTTTTGCTTCCGCTTGCAATGGTGATGCGCCACCCCTTTAAGGTTTTCGCCCCCCCTCTTGAAAGGGATTTTGTTTACTTGCGCTCCCCCATGAAGGGGACACTTCAATTGGTATCAGAGGGCCGGTTGAAGCATAATCATATGATTGCTTGATATACTATGTGATCCATGTTTGCGCATCTACATGTATGTTGATCTTGTTTGACATATGTTATCTCTTCATGCGAGTATGCTAGATAATAGTATGTTTATATTTGCGCATGTATGAGAGTTATGTTGATTGGCGCATATATGTTGGTTGCGGTTATACCATGTTGTTGTTGTTTTTCTAAAACCTAAATGACATGCGCGCCCAACTAGATCTAAGAAGTACCTATTGTAAACCCTTAGATGGGTTGATGGGGTTGAAAGCTTCATCTAGAATGGATCAAACTAGTCTGATCAGACCATCTGACAGCCTAGATGGGTTGACCAGATAGCACCTGTGCGCAAGCACGAGGTGGCTATAGGTCGACTGCATCCAAGGCGTGTAGCGAGGTCTGATTGAGACAACTTCTGAACACACTTGAGTTAGGCCCGGGGTCACACCCGCTTGCCAAAACTCATGAGGGTGGTTCAGCCCTTGGCGCATGCATGGTTGACCATCAGGTCAACTCGGGTCAGTTAGGACTCGGTGCATGCAAGGGAAAAGGATCTATCTAGATGGATGAGTGGATCCCTATCAATGGACCATTGTAAGGTTGTAGGGCACATAAGGAAATTAAAAGTGATGCCTATGGGGTTTTCAAAATTTTAATTTCTTGATTGGATCACATGATGATTGAAACCATATGCTTGTTTATTTACTCTTATGTGGGTTGCCCTATTGTGTGCTGTGCTGGGGCCTGTGAGCCTGGATTTAAAATTGTAAATTAATTTGTGATCTGCGAATCACATTGTACTTAATTTATAATGTATTGTTGACCTGCGAGTCAACCTTGTCTAGATAGATCAAAAATGTATTTTGATTAGACAAGAGCACAAAGGCACACATCCAAGAGGAGCATTCACCTGGTGGCGCACCTGAGGTGCTCTTGGCGCTAGAGCCCTAGGTTGGACCAGATGTGAGGCCAAGGAGCTCAAGTGAAGACTTAAAGTAAAATTAAGGTCTTACTAGGGTTCATGGGCTTTTACCACATAAGATCATGCTTTCTACTTATTGCTAATAATTAGAATTGCATGTTTAAGTTTATCTTCTGCTATAGCCATAGGACATGCCTGATAGTAAGAAGATAAAAGACCGTTAAAATCCAACGCTAATATATCAAGCTCGTAAGCCTTCAGACGCGAAACCTCACCGTTCTGACTATCGTTGGAGCCGTGTTGAACCCACTCAGTGGGCACGTCCATCTATCTTCAGACGGTGCTGGATTACACCTGCGTGTTACAGAGCAGGGATTTATCCCTTCTCGTTGCTCAGCATAGCACGTGGTGGTCCAGGGAGTAGGTCAGGTCAGCTTGACCATGTAGACTACATATGTGGCGCATATGGTAGCACATGGAGGCAGCCATCTCTGGGATCAGAGACTGTGTTGTACCAACTCAGTTGGCACAGTCTGCTGGATTGCCAAGATGAAGGGGAATCGCACGGGTTGGGCGATTGGCTGGGACAGCCTACCAGAAATTAGTGCTTGTCATCTCTGTGCATCTTATCTCGCTTGAGCGGGACGCGGAGACCAAGTATGAAATCTGGATCCCATCTCACTAAAAGAGTGTTACTCTTTCGGACTGTTTACTGGATTTTTCAGTCAGACAAAATAGTGAGAAAAAGAATCTTTCTTAAGTCCTGGATTGATTCTGAAACATTGATACTGACCTTGCTGTTCTTGCCTGTTGTAGATTCCTGCAGCAACGAACACCATGAGCTTCAATGTGCGATCCCTACTGGAAAGGGAGAAGTTTGCTGGGCCGAACTTCTCTGACTGGTTCGGACACCTTAAGATTGTTCTTAAGGCAGAGAGGAAACTGTATGTCCTCGAGACGGCGATACCGCCGCAGCCCGCTCCGAACGCCGCAAGGGCGGTTCGGGATGCCTACGAAAAGCACGTCAATGATAGCATTGATGTCGCTTGCCTGATGCTAGCGTCTATGACGCCACCGCTGCAGCGTCAGCATGAGGATATGTCGGCTATAGAAATTATAGCGAACCTCAAGATGCTGTATGCTGCACAGGCGAGGACTGAGCGCTATAATCTGACGAAGCTCTTCTTTCAGAGCAAACTGGCTGAGGGGAGCCCAATGGGAGCTCATGTGCTCAAGATGATTGGGCACAAGGAGGCTCTAGAGAAACTGGGGCATACCGTCAACCAGGAGCTTGCTGTGGACATTATTCTACAGTCTCTTCCGCCTTCTTTCGATGCGTTCATCATTAATTTTAATATGAACAAAATCGATTGTACGCCGGCAGAGCTGCTGAATATGCTCTTGACAACTGAGGAAACTCTGAAGGGTAAGCCTTCAACCTCTGTCTTAATGGTTCCTTCAAGGAACAAGAAGAAGGGGAAGAAGGGCAAGACCCCTGTCAAGAATTACAGCAAGGCCCTGAAACAGAAGGTGAAGCGGTCGAGGGACAACAGGTGTTTCCACTGTGGCCAGCTGGGTCACTGGAAAAAGGACTGTAAAGCGCTCCAAGGAGATAAGAGGGGAAGCATCGCTTCTGGCTCAGGTATATATGTGACTGAGGTCATGTTATCTTCTTCTACCATTTCATGGGTGTTGGACACCGCATGTGGAGTTCACATTTGTTCAAATGTGCAGGAACTCAAGAGAAGAAGGCAGGTGGGACAGCATGAGGTAGACCTACGAGTTGGAAACGGGGCACGGGTTGCTGCTGTTGCTGTAGGAGACTATTTCATTACTTTACCATCTGGCATTGTATTAGAATTGAACAATTGTTATTTTGTACCAAGTATCACCAAGAATATTATCTCCATTCCTGCTCTAGTCAGGAAAGGATTTGCCTTTGAATGCAAGATTTCAAAGTGTGTTTTAACTTTTGATAATATTGTGTATGCGACTGGTTCAATTAACAATGGGTTATACATGTTGGACATGGAAAATTCTATACAAAACATTGATAATAAGAAAGCCAAGTATGCTGATGACAGCACCTTGCTATGGCATAGTCGTTTAGGCCATATAAACGAGAAGCGCATTAAGCGGTTGCATGATCATGGACTGCTGGGATCATTCTCCTATGAGGAGATTGATACATGCAAAGCTTGTTTGATGGGTAAAATGATGAAGTCTCCTTTTCTTCACAAAGGGCAAAGGACTTCAGGTTTACTGGACCTTATACACAGTGATGTGTGTGGGCCATTTAGTAAACATGCCAGAGGTGGCTATCAGTACTTCATTACCTTTACTGATGATTTCAGTAGGTATGGGTATGTCTATTTAATGAGACATAAAAGTGAATCTTTTGACAAGTTCAAAGAGTTCAAAAATGAAGTACAAAATCAGCTAGGCCAAAATATCAAGGCACTTCGTTCTGATCGAGGTGGTGAATACCTGAGTCATGCGTTTACTGACTATCTGAAGGAGTGTGGGATTATCTCACAGCTCACTCCGCCAGGAACACCGCAGTGGAATGGTGTGTCCGAGAGGAGAAATAGAACGTTACTTGATATGGTTCGTTCTATGATGAGTCAGGCTACTCTTCCATATTCCTTTTGGGGTTTTGCACTGGAAACAGCTGCAAAGGTACTAAACCGAGTGCCATCCAAGGCAGTTTCAAAGACGCCATATGAGTTATGGTATGGGAAACAGCCTAGCTTGACATTTATCAGGATCTGGGGTTGCGAGGCTTATGTCAAAAAGCTCGCCTCTGGGAAACTGGAAAGCAGATCTGAGAAATGTATCTTTGTCGGTTACCCTAAGGAAACTAAGGGTTATTATTTCTACGATCCCAAAGAGAACAAGGTTTTTGTTGCTCGGACGGCCATATTTCTTGAGAAGGAGTTTCTTCTGCAAGAGGCCAGTGGGAGAGAAATAAAGCTGGATGAGATTCCAGAGGAAGGACAAAGTAGTCAAGCAGAGTTGGATGAGCCTGAGCCGGTAGATCAGGTTATTGAACAACCTGAGGCTCAGATATCACGGGAACCGCGAAGATCGGGTAGGATCCGTCGACAGCCTGAGCGCTATGACGGAGTCTACATCATTGATAATGATGAACCCCTAACTTATGCGGATGCGGTCAGTGGACCGGAGTCAGCTAGATGGCTTGATGCTATGCGAGCCGAGATGGACTCCATGTCAGATAACCAAGTCTGGGATTTGGTTGATCCGCCTCCGGGAGTAATCCCTATAGGCTGTAAATGGATCTTCAAGAAGAAGATTGACATGGATGGTAACGTGGTTACCTATAAAGGCAGACTAGTTGCGAAAGGTTTCAAACAAATCTACGGGATAGATTATGATGAAACTTTCTCTCCTGTAGCCATGTTTAAGTCTATTCGGATTCTTTTCGCGATAGCAGCATATTACGACTATGAGATCTGGCAGATGGATGTGAAAACAGCTTTCCTTAATGGAAATCTGGATGAGGATGTGTATATGACACAACCTGAGGGTTTCACTAATCCAGCAGATCGTCATAAAATATGCAAGTTAAAGAAGTCCATTTATGGACTTAAACAAGCATCAAGAAGCTGGAACATTCGTTTTGATGAATCAATCTCTGAGTTTGGTTTCATCAAGAACGAGGATGACCCGTGTGTATATAAGAGGTTTAGTGGGAGCGTGATTACATTCCTAATCCTCTACGTCGATGATATCTTGATCATTGGAAATGATATTCCTGAACTGCATGCTGTTAAAGCATGGTTAGGAAAATGTTTCCAGATGAAAGATTTAGGAGAAGCAGCCTATGTACTAGGTGTGAAGATCTACAGGGATAGATCTAAGAGGCTTCTCGGGCTGTGCCAGAGTACTTACATCGATAAGGTCCTGGAGAGATTCCATTTAGAGAATTCTAAACGTGGATATCTTCCAGTCAGACATGGTCTGAATCTTTCGAAGAGTCAGTGTCCACAAACACAGACTGAGAAAGATGAAATGGACAATACGCCTTATGCTTCGGCTATTGGGTCCATTATGTATGCGATGTTGTGTACTCGCCCAGACGTCGCTTACGGGTTAAGCGTGACCAGTCGATTCCAAAGTAATCCAGGTTTGGCGCACTGGATTGCGGTCAAGAACATCTTAAAATATCTGCGGAGGACCAAAGATATGTTCTTGATATATGGTGGTCAGGAAGAACTCAGTATAGAGGGATATACTGACGCTTCGTTCCAGTCGGACCAGGATGATTTCCGATCGCAATCAGGCTATGTTTTTAGCTTGAATGGTGGAGCAGTGGTGTGGAAGAGTTTCAAACAGTCTACTGTTGCTGATTCCACAACTGAAGCCGAGTATGTTGCAGCCTCGGAAGCATCCAAGGAGGCAGTGTGGATTCGTAAGTTCGTGAGAGAACTTGGTGTCGTTCCTTCGAGTGCTGATCCTTTGGTTATCTTCTGTGATAACACTGGAGCAATCGCACAAGCAAAGGAACCACGGTCGCACCAGAAGTCCAAGCACATACAGAGACGGTTTCACTTGATCCGGGAGATCATTGATCGAGGCGAGATCAAGATTTGCAAGGTTCATACAGATGACAATCTGGCAGACCCGCTTACCAAGCCTCTGGCGCAGCAGAAGCATGAGAAGCACTGTAATAATATGGGTTTGAGATTTCTCAACCATTAGATTAAGTGCAAGTGGGAGATTGTTGGGGTATGCCCTTAAGGCTAATGTTTGAGGCCTTGGGATTGTATAAGTATCATGTAATAAACTCTTAAGTTTATAATAAGGCATGGTTGTTATTCAGGTTGTTACCTTGTCTGCTGTAATAAGTGTACTTCTGAATAATGTCTCAAAGCTGTTCAGCTAGGCTGACAGGCTATAAGTCCTTAGTCGAGATATCTTGGTGAACATGAGACAGCCTTGATATGATGGAGACTAATATGAGTGCTAATCTTATAGGATGCTTCGAGCATGGAATAAGATGTAGACTCATGGGTACATTGGATGTACTGGACAGACCCTACTGGGATATTGCATTGCTTGTCACAATGTGAATGATCCCTGTAAGCAGCAAGTGGCACATGTCCTTTGACTTGAGATCACTTGTGTTTCTAAATGATGATTGTCATTGTTTTGAGGTAGTTCAATATCATTTGAAATATAATGATTATAGACTATCTTGGATGGTGAGCTTGAATCAGGTTAGGGCACTAGTGATAGATAAAGGATTGCCGTCTCCTTGTTTAAGGAGTGTGATGTTCTAAAGGCCCCCCTATATGAGATGATTGAGGTAGTGTATGGCCATACCCAGATGACCATGTGCATCTGATCTAATCATGCTCATCGTATTGGAGTTACAAGCTTGACATGCTTGTCCAATAAGAACATCCAGTGGCAAAGGACATATGTGTGCCTTGTGAGTTTTGATTCACACTTGTGTCATGGTTTGGGTGTAGTCTTGGAAGACTATTTCCTTTATATCGGGAGACAGTGATGTGTTGCTAGATACCCCTCACTGATCGTGATAACGTAAGTTGTCGTTACCGACATTTAAAGGAAACCCTTAGGGTCGCACAATTTGATGATATGGCTTTCTTGAGTCAGATCGTGTGGACTGAATTGTATGGGTTCAGTTTAAAGGGGTTTAATCTCTGATTGCAAGTGAGATCTAGCCTGATCATGTTTGATTGATTAGGGCTTTAGATCGGTAAGCTTCGATCGAGAGAGATGATGCTAGATCGGTGAGATCAGGAGCATCAGGAGATGAACGGCTAGATCATGAGCCATTTGGTTCATAGAGGGTCTAGACCATGCCTTGGCTTGGCTTGGTTTGAGTTTGGTCTTTGGGCCAAATCGAATTGAACCAAAGCATGAACCGGTTCACTAGGTGAACGCATGGTTCATCAAGAGGGGCGTTTTGGCGTTGGAGAGTGGCTTCATGACTTTCCATTTTGGGAAGTCATGTAACGTCATTTGTCTTGATGTCGCCGAAGTGCATTTGCTCTCTTGTCTTTGCGTTTTGTTTTTGGGAAAAGAGAGCTTGCTTGCCATCTCGTGTGGAAGGAAGTGGACGACAAGAACAAGCGCTCGGCCAAGGAAACTTCTCCATCATCCTAACAGTCGATCAAGGACACCTTGCGCATCCTTGCTAGCACAAGGAGATCCAAGGAGAAGCCATCTTCTCTTGTGTGTGATTATCTTCGGAGAAGGGGCACTTGCGCCTTTGCTTCCAAAGCTCCATCTAAACCGAGATGGCTATGGTATGAGTCTCAACTTCACCAAGTTGAACATATGTTTATGCTAAGATTCTTGAAAACCTTTTGCTTCCGCTTGCAATGGTGATGCGCCACCCCTTTAAGGTTTTCGCCCCCCCCTCTTGAAAGGGATTTTGTTTACTTGCGCTCCCCCATGAAGGGGACACTTCATTATGATGTTTACATCATTGCCATCGTCATATGGATCCTACGGGGTCACACGCAATAGACTCTTGACGTTGTTTTAATCAGAAGCCTTATGATCAAGTTATTGGATAATTTGAATCCATTTGGAAGATTTCATCAGCGCCAATGGGCCTGATGAGTTGGAAGAAAATTATTGGAGCCAAACTTCATTTTTGGCAGGTTGACCCGAAATTGACCTAGATTGGTCACATTTGGATTAGGGTTGCATTGGATTAGATCCAATGGCTTAATCAACCTATGCCATGAAGTTTGGGCTAGCTCATTATCCAATGAGGCCCAATAATTAGTTGTCATGAAGAGGAATTGGCTTAAAAGGGTATAATGGGGAGAAATCTCACCCCATTGGCGCCTAGGGGCATAATGGGGTGAGGGAGGCGCCTTTGCTTCATTATGGAAGTAAAGGGTGCCTAGCCCTTCTTCCTTGGATGGAATGCTTGCCTCTAAGGCAAGTCTTGGGGCTGATATGGCTTAAGAACTTTTATGGGAGGTTCCTAGGCGCATATGGATATAGGAAAGAGGTATATGGTAATGTCTTGGAGACTTACCTTACCTCAAACCCTAGTTTCTCCCAAGACACCACCCTAGCCGAATTCCTCATGCATGTTGCGCCTAGCCCTTCTCCTTGGATGGAAAGAATGCCTCTAAGGCATGTCTTAGGCTGATATGACCATTGGGCAAATTAGGCTAGGTTGAATGAGGTTTATGGTAAAGTCTTGGAGACTTTCCTTACCTCAAGACACCTTTATCCTAGCCGCCCACTTGGCATAATCCTAGCCATTGCCCTAACCGCCCCTTGTCCTATTAATAGGACCCTTGTCGCCCCACTAAAAGGTTGATTCGTGTGGACAATATCTAGGAGGGGTGACATATCTCTTGGAGAGACTTGGAGTGCAAAGGGCGAGAGTAAATAAGGCTTGGCGCAAACTTCTTCCTTGGAGCCGCAACTTCTTCCTCTCCCTCTCTTCTTGGCGCAAGGATTCTCAGTGCTTGGTGGCATCTCCATGCCACAAGCTATCTCCCTTCCTTGGCCATAGGCGCACCTTGCTTGAAGGTGGCGCAAGCAAAGAAGAAGAAGGAAGCAACTTGGCGGCATCATCTTCCTCCTCATCTCCTCTTGGCGCTTTCATCTTGGAGGTGGCGCAAGAGAAGTGAAGATACCATAAGGCTTGATTCTCTTCCCGAGGCTAGCACCAAACGTGAAAGGGAGCAACGATCAAGGAGTCGACGCGTGGATACTTGTAGAGGGCGAACACTTGGGCGCCTTCAACATGGCTTCGACATCAAGACAAGGAAAAGAGGTACATCTCTAACACATCCTTGTGTCTTCTCTCTCGCATGGATCCTTGGGACTGGAATGTGTTTCGGGTGTAATGCTTCTTCCGCTGCATCCTGGGACTGCAAAATTTTAAATTACACCCGGCATTCCCTAACAGATTGAGTCTCCTTTGGAAATCTACATGTGGTTTGTGCTCCTCCTCCATATGAATCCTGTGCATACAAAAAGAAGGGCTAATTCCCTTTAAATCATCTATGGTATACCCAATTACCTTTCTATGAATCCTTAACTCCGTCAAGAGCAAATCAGTCTCCCTTTCATCTAATCGAGCATCAACAATCACAGGGTAAGTAGAGTTATGACCAAGAAATTCATAGTGAAGATTATCAGGTAAAGCTTTAAGTTCTACTTTTGAAATTTTCTCTTCTTCATTATCAAATATATTGCAGTCCAACATATCATGATTTTCAGTACTAGAATCAGAACTGGAATTGGAATCATGAATTTCAACATAAGAATTATCACAAGAATCAGTATCAAAATCAGAAGGATTATCAAATAAGAAACCAAGATCATAAACTATATCATCTACAACATGAACTAGTATATGAAGGTTTCTTCATGGAATCAGTCAAATCAAACTCAATTTTGTTATCACCAATATTTAGAGTGAGTTTACCGTTCTTTACATCAATAATTGCTCTTGCAGTGGCTAAGAATAGTCTACCAAGAATAATAGAAATTTTTGCATCTTCTTCCATCTCAAGAACTGCAAAATCAGTTGGTACAAAATACTTACCAACTTGGATCGGAAGATCCTCAAGAATACCTACAGGATACTTCACTGAATGATCGGCGAGCTGCAAAGATATTGAAGTTGGTTTTGGAGCTCCGATATCCAATTTTCTACACACAGACAAAGGCATTAGGCTCAAACTGGCTCCTACATCACATAAGGCTCAGTCAAAAGCAACACTGCCAATCAAACAAGGAATAGAGAAACTACCTAGATATTTTAATTTTGGTGGCAATTTGTTTTGAAAAATAGCACTGTATTCCTCAGTTAATGCCACAGTACCATAGTCCTCTATTTTTCTTTTATTGGACAAAATCTCTTTCAAAAATTTAGCATATGTAGGCATTTGAGATAAGGCATCAGTGAATGGAATGTTAATATACGGCTTTTTAAAAACATCTAGAAATTTTCCAAATTGCCTATCTAACTTGGCTTGCACAATCCTCTAGGGAAAAGGTATAGGTGGCCTATATGGCGGTGGTGAACTAGGTCTAGGAATATCAACTTTACAAGGCAAATCACCATTCTATGAAGGCTCATCCTCCTTAGAAGGTGGCGAGCTAGGATGGGACTGCACATGTGCAAGTTGTGATTCCAAAACTGGTTCATTGCTACGTTCAATATTAGGCTGTACCTCATCATAATCTAGTGATCCCCTTGGGTCCTCTAACTATTTTCCAATCCTAGCTGTGATAGCATTACAATGTTCCATAGGGTTAGGTTCAGGGTTGGCAGGTAATTTCCCTGGGGGTCTATAAGCTGTGCAAGCATGTTGTGTTATCTGTGTCTCTAAAATCTTATTGTGTTCAATAACACCATCCAATCTAGAGTTAATTTGCTTAAGGCTCTCTATAACCTCTTCATTTTGTCTCATCTGGGCACCCATGAATTTTTCAAACATGTCTTCCAAGCTAGATTTTTGGGGTTGACTCTGATTTTGTTGTCTCTGCTGGTACCCTCTATTTTCATTCTGTCCACTGATGACTCCAAATTTCATAGTGTTTTTGATACTTATTTGGTAGTCTTTTGAGCCATAGTCTTACTCTTTTACTTTGCTTTTGTACCCTTTTTTACCAAATACTTCGGAATCTACACGATCTTTGGTTTTTGATCAATTTCAGGTAAAAAGGCATTATTATCACTGGTTTTCGTGCAATATCAATGCATGAATGAGTTCTTATCATCAAGAGGAGTCTACACAACAAATTTCAAGCCAAAATACACCATCTAGCTAAAATACGGCACTACCGTATTTTCCAGACGAATACTCACGGTACCGTATTTCTCAGCGGACATTCCTGGGCGAAATATGGCACTACCGTATTTGCTAGAGAATCTTTCACGGTACCGTATTTTGTAACGTTTTTGACCAGAAGGTTTCAATGGAAATACGACACTGTCGTGGTCATTTACACGGTGCCGTATATTCTGACGTTTTTGACCAGAAACTTTTGGAAGAATTATGGCAGTACCGTGAGGTTTTCCACGGTACCGTATTTGTTGCCCAGAATTCACAGAATGAAATACGGCACTACCGTATTTTGGAGAAAAACTCTCACGGCACCGTAATTTTTGTCCGGAACTCACAGAATGAAATATGGCACTGCCGTATGAATCGTCACGGTGCCGTATTTTGGAACTCAAAATTCTGATTTTTCCGCCCGATTCTTGCAAAGACCATATCTTTTAAACCAGACCTCCAAATTGAGATCCGAAAGAGGCGGTTGACTCGTCTTTAAGAGGAGAAAACATAGAAAGTAAAAGGGACGAATTTTATCATGAATCCACGGAGAAATTGTGGGAGAGGTAGAATTGCTAGGGTTCGTCGGTTCTCCACCTATAGACCACATCCGGCCACGATTTTTGATAGAGAGCTTCATCTGGTGAAGGAGAACACGCACCTCATGTTCCAGAGCGTTTGGAGTTGAATTGAAGGAGAAATCGACACAACAGTGCTGACGGCGCTGTTCAAAGCAAATTACGGGCTGTAATTTCATTACAGCCCTGTTTTGTAATCTTTCTTCCCTCTTTTCGATTCCTTATCACTCTAAGAACATGTTTTATTGTAATCCTTTCATCATGGTAGCTTAATCTTTTTATGGGACATGGGGGTGTAATCTCCTTGTTTCTTAATGGCTAGAAAACCCTAATTTTGTCAAACTGATTTTATTATGATAATTTTACTCTTGTGATAGATTGTTCTTTAATTCTCCTTTGTGTCTTAAATATAAGCATGTTTTAGAATTTTGCTAAATAGACCGAGAGGTTGATTGTTTGAAATTCGGAACCCTAGGAATTATTGAGTTTAGAACTATCGTAAGAGATTAGGTAGTTCTTCGAATTCTGATTTTTAGTGATTTTATTGCCATGTTGAATTTCTGATACTTTGGATTGAGTTAATGTGTAGACTTGATTTGATATTTTAAGAGATTGAGTATCGAGTCATTGGAAACCCTTGAGTAAAACTAGTGTTGAGACTCGGATGCACGAGAGTGATCTTTGAGTTTCCACTTGCGATGATCAACCTAGAATTCGGATGCACGAGAGTGATCCTCGAGTTCTTAGTTGATGATTTACTTATTCTCAGCATTGAATAGATCTTGCACGAGAGTGGGGATCGGTTCTTTGTATGGTTGTCTACGCGAGAGCGAGATAATTTATTTATGAAGTAAATTATACCTTTATCATGATAGAATTAGATTGACAAATACTTATCTTAATCTAGTCATTAGAAATTAAAGTAGATGAACCCCTAGTCCTAATTTCCTCTCTGATATTTTCTCCGTGTTCTTTTCGATAGTTTGATTCACTATTTATCGATTGCCTAGCTAGCGAGAAATCGATTATTCAGTACTTGACAACAAGGTCTCTGTGGTTCGATATTTTTATATTACTTCGAGTATCGGTGCACTTGCGGACACAACAAGTTTTTGGCGTCGTTGCCTGGGACCTTGGTTTTGTCAATATTGAAAGTATTTCTAGACTAGGTTTTTGTTTACTGTTTTCGAAATTTAGATCGACTTTGACTTTCTCTTTATTATTCTGCATCTTTTGAACTTTTGATCTATCTACTTTGCATGTGCAGAAATCTTAGGTCAGGACCACTTGTACCTTTTGATCCTGAGATAAACAAGACTTTGAGACTACGAAAGAGATTGAGATTTGAGGAGACACACGTTATAGAAGTAGTGGAGATGGCTGAGAGAAGATCTTTGCGCGACTATGCTGCTCCAAATGCACAAGGAGTTCACTCTAGTATCACCAGACCAGCCATTGATGCGAACAATTTCGAGATCAAACCGGCGTTCATATCAATGCTTCAACAAAATCAGTTTGGGGGATCTCCAATGGAGGATCCTAATATTCATCTATCTCTTTTTCATGAATTGTGTGATACCATCAAGATTAATGGAGTTTCTGACGATGCGCTAAAATTGCGTTTATTTCCTTTTACTCTCAGGAACCGAGCACGTGATTGGCTGCACTCTCAACCTTCTAGAATGTTCACAACTTGGGAGCTGCTGTCTAATGCTTTTCTCATGAAATACTTCCCTCATAATAAGACGATTCAATTAAGAAACCAGATCACAGGATTTGCTTAGAAGGAAGGAGAATCTCTTAGTGAAGCATGAGAGCGATATAATGAATTGCAGAGGAACTGTCCTCACCATGGCTTGGAGCGATGGGTTTTAATTGAAACATTTTATTATGCTTTGCTTAATCAAACACGCCTCGCTGTTGACGCTGCTGCAGGAGGAGCCTTCATGAACAAGACAATGGATGAGGCTTACCAGATGATTGAAGAGATGGCTCTTAACTAAGAACAGAATTCAAGAGAAAGAGGAGTGATATATCGACCTCCTCATGGTAAGGATAATGGTAACGATTTTCACACCCTAGCTGAGAAAGTTGAATATTTGTGCAATCGTTTTGATACTTTTAAAATGCAAACTCATGCTATTTCTTCTTCTGTCACTTGTGAGATTTGTGGTAATCATGGTCATGTTTCTGAGAATTGCAAAATAATTGTTGATAGGGGTGAGGAACAAGTAAATTCTTTAGGGAGTTACAACCAAAGTAGATCTTATGACCCCTACTCTAATACCTATAATCCTGGATGGAGGAACCACCCTAACCTTTCATGGAAAAGCAATAATCATGATAATGGGCAGAACGAAAATAGGGGGTTCCAACAAAGACAGTCAAACCAGAGTCAAACCCAAAAATCTAGTTTAGAAGAAATGCTTACTGAATTTATGGGTTTCCAGAAAAAACAGAGTGATGAGATGAATGAGAGACTGAAACAGATCGACTCTAGTATGAATGAGAGGATGAATCAAATGGATTCTAGGATTGATGGTATTATTGCCCATAATAAAATTTTAGAGTCACAAATTGCACAGTAGGCTAGCACCTCTTACAGACCCCCTGGGAAACTACCCTCTAAGCCCGAACCTAACCCTAGGGAGTATTGTAATGCCATAATGACTAGAAGTGGAAAACAACTAGAGGAACCAAAGGGGGAAGTTGAGAACAATAGAAAAGAGCCTAGTCTTGATCATGATAAGGATTGTGATTTTGAAAAATCTATTGAGCATGAGCAGTCCCATGATAGTTTGTCACCCCACAAGGATGATGAACCAAAAGGTGATTTGCCATGTAAAGATGATAATTCTAAATCTAATTCTCGTTCACCATATAAACCACCTATTCCTTTTCCCCAAAGGATTGTGCAAGCTAAGTTAGATAGACAGTTTGGGAAATTTTTGGAAGCTTTGAAGAAGTTGTATATTAATATTCCTCTCATTGATGCTATTTCTCAAATGCCTACATATGCAAAATTTTTAAAAGAAATTTTATCTAACAAGAGAAAAATAGAAGATTATGGCACTATTGCTTTAACTGAAGAATGTAGTGCCATCATTCAAAACAAGCTACTACCCAAATTGAAAGATCCAAGTAGCTTTTCTGTCCCCTGTTCCATTGGGAGTGTTACTTTCGACCGAGCCTTATGTGATCTCGGTGCTAGTGTTAGTCTAATACCTTTGTCTATATGCAGGAAACTGAACATTGGAGAGCTCAAACCAACCTCAATGTCTTTGCAACTTGCTGATTCAATAGTAAAGTATCCGGTTGGTATTTTAGAAAATGTTCCTGTTCAAATTGGTAAGTTTTTCATACCTGCTGATTTTATAGTTCTTGATATGGAGGAAAATTTAAAAAACCCTATTATACTTGGTAGACCTTTTTTTGGCCACAGCTGGAGCTCTCATTGATGTGAAAAAAGGAAAATTAACATTTGATATTTGTGGTGATTTAATTGAATTTGACTTAACTGATTCTTTAAAAAGGTCATCGCACTCAGGGACATATTGTAGCATAGAAACAATTGATGAGGAGGTTGTTTGTGACATGCATATTTTATTTGAAGAACCTTCTAAATTTGATACATTTTCCGAGTGTGCTAATCAAGAATTTCAGGAAAGGGCAGCAAAAAAGAAGAAGAGGATGTTGGGGTATGCCCTTAAGGCTAATGTTTGAGGCCTTGGGATTGTATCAGTATCATGTATAAACTTTTCATGTTTATAAAGGCAATGGTTGTTATTCAGGTTGTTACATTGTCTGCTGCAACAAGTGTACTTCTGAATGATGTCTCAATGCTGTTCAGCTAGGCTGACATGCTATAAAGTCCTTAGTCGAGATATCTTGGTGAACATGAGACAGCCTTGATATGATTGAGACTAATATGTGTTCTAATCTTATAGGATGCTTCGAGCATGGAATAAGATGTAGGCTCATGGGTACATTGGATGTACTGGACAGACCCTACTAGGATATTCAATTGCTTGTCACAATGTGAATAATCCTTGTTTGCAACAAGTGGCACATGTCCTCTGACTTGAGATCACTTGTGTTTCTAAATGATGATTGTCATTGTTTTGAGGTAGTTCAATATCATTTGAAAAATAATGGTTATAGACTATCTTGGATAATGATCATGAGTCAGGTTAGGACACTAGTGATAGATATAGGATTGCCGTCTCCTTGATTGGAGTGTGGTGTTCTAAAGGGGCCCCCTGGATGAGATGATTGAGAAAGTGTATGGCCATACCCAGATGACTATGTTCATCTGATCTAATCATGCTCATCATATTGGAGCTACAGGCTTGACATGCTTGTCCAATAAGAACATCCAGTGGCAAAGGAAACATGTATGCCTAGTGAAGTGGATTCACACTTGTGCTGTGGTTTGGGTGTAGTCTTGGAAGACTCTTTCCTTTATATCGGGAGACAGTGATGTGTTGCTAGATACCCCTCACTGATCGTGATAACGTAAGTTATCGTTACCGACATTTAAAGGAAACCCTTAGGGTCGCACAATTCGATGATATGGCTTACTTAAGTCAGATCGTGTGGACTGAATTGTTTAGGTTCAGTTTGAAGGAGTTTAAACTCTGATTGTAAGTGAGATCTGGTCTGATCATGTTTGATTGATTGGGGCTTGAGATCGGTAAGCTTCGATCGAGAGAATTGATGCTGGATCAGTGAGATCAAGAGCATCAGGAGATGAACGGTTTGTTGGGGTATGCCCTTAAGGCTAATGTTTGAGGCCTTGGGATTGTATTAGTATCATGTAATAAACTCTTAAGTTTATAAAGGCATGGTTATTATTCAGGTTGTTACCTTGTCTGCTGTAATAAGTGTACTTCTGAATAATGTCTCAAAGCTGTTCAGCTAGGCTGACAGGCTATATGTCCTTAGTCGAGATATCTTGGTGAACATGAGACAGCCTTGATATGATTGAGACTAATATGAGTGCTAATCTTATAGGATGCTTCGAGCATGGAATAAGATGTAGACTCATGGGTACATTGGATGTACTGGACAGACCCTACTGGGATATTCCATTGCTTGTCACAATGTGAATAATCCTTGTAAGCAGCAAGTGGCACATGTCCTTTGACTTGAGATCACTTGTGTTTCTAAATGATGATTGTCATTGTTTTGAGGTAGTTCAATATCATTTGAAATATAATGATTATAGACTATCTTGGATGGTGAGCTTGAATCAGGTTAGGACACTAGTGATAGACATAGGATTGCCGTCTCCTTGTTTAAGGAGTGTGATGTTCTAAAGGGCCCCCTTATGAGATGATTGAGATAGTGTATGGCCATACCCAGATGACTATGTGCATCTGATCTAATCATGCTCATCGTATTGGAGTTATAGGCTTGACATGCTTGTCCAATAAGAACATCCAGTGGTAAAGGACATATGTATGCCTTGTGAATTGAGTCACACTTGTGCTATGGTTTGGGAGTAGTCTTGGAAGACTCTTTCCTTTATATCGGGAGACAGTGATGTGTTGCTAGATACCCCTCACTGATCATGATAACGTAAGTTATCGTTACCGACATTTAGAGGAAACCCTCAGGGTCGCACAATTTGGTGATATGGCTTACTTAAGTCAGATCGTATGGACTGGATTCTTTGAGTTCAGATTAAAGGGATTTAATCTCTGATTGTAAGTGAGATCTGGTCTGATCATGTTTGATTGATTAGGGCTTGAGATCGGTAAGCTTCGATCGAGAGAGGTGATGCTAGATCGGAGAGATCAGGGGCATCAGGAGATGAACGGTTGGATCATAAGCCTTGGGGTTCGATTTGGTCTAGACCAAGTGGCTTGAGCTATTTCGGTTTGGTTTGATGAACCAAAGCCGATTTGACATTTTGGATTGAACCGGTTCACAAATATGAACGCTTGGTTCAATGCCAAAATGCGTTTTGGGTTGGCTTGAACGCATGGCTTGATTGACTTCCATTTATGGAAAGTCATCAAGGGCCGGTTTTGCTTCAATGCCAAAACGCTTATGCGTTGAGCTCCTCACTTCAACGCCTTGATTCTTTTCGAGGTGTGGTTGACGAAGGTGTGGAGTAGACATCCAAGAGAAGCTCTCGGCCGAACGGATTCATCTCATCAAACCCTTTCCATTCGACAAGAGAAGGCTTGGGTGTCTTGCTAGCACAAGAGATCTCAAGGAAGTGAGCATCTTCATCTTGTGTGTGGACTTGTGGAGGAGACCTAGTTTGATCTCTTCTTCCAAGCCGAATTCCAAGCTTATGGCGTTGGTATGATTTCTCATAACTTAAGTTGATCATATAGTTTCATATGCGATTTTGAAACCCTATTTTCCGCCATGCATGCTAGATGCGCATGATTAGGGTTTTTCCCCCCCTTTATGTTAGGGGTTCCTTCAATTGGTATCAGAGCTAGGCTCTTGATATGATCTATATGATTGCTTTGAAGTGTTTGTGATCCATACATATTGCGCTTACTTGATGCATGCTTTGTTTACATGAAGTTTGCGCTTGTATCATGCTAACATGAAGTTTGCGCTTGTATCATGCTAACATGTAGTTTGCGCTTGTATCATGGCTTTGATGAAGTATGCGCTCCCCCTAGAAGGGGACCCCCTAAAGTTTGCGCTCCCCCTTGAAGGGGACCCCCTTAGATCTAAGGGTTATCAACATGCTAGAAGATATATCTTATGGATGTTCTAGATGTTTGCGCATGTCAAAATGTTTTCTAAAACTTACATCTTGCGCGCATGATTAGATCTAAGGTGCCACTACATTAAATCCTTAGATGGGTTGATGGGGTTGAAAGCATCTTCTAGGTTAGATCCAACTAGTCTGATCAGACCATCTGACAGCCTAGATGGGTTGACCAGATAGCACCTGTGCGCAAGCACGAGGTGGCTATAGGTCGACTGCATCCAAGGCGTGTAGCGAGGTCTGGTTGAGACAACTACTGAACACACATGAGTTAGGCCCGGGGTCACACCCGCTTGCCAAAACTCATGAGGGTGGTTCAGCCCTTGGCGCATGCATGGTTGACCATCAGGTCAACTCGGGTCAGTTAGGACTCGGTGCATGCAGGGGCAAAGGATCTAACTAGATGGATGAGTGGATCCCTATCAATGGACCATTGTAAGGCTGTAGGGCACATAAGGAAATTAAAATTGATGCCATGGGGTTTTTCAAAAATTTAATTTCTTGATTGGATCACATGATGATTTGATGCCATGATGCTTGTCTATTTAGTCTTATGTGGGTTGCCCTATTGTGTGCTGTGCTGGGGCCTGCGTGCCTGGTAAATTATAAGTTAATTTTATTGTGATCTGCGAATCACTTTTTCATTAATTTATTGTATAATTGACCTGCGAGTCAACCTTGTCTAGATAGATCAAATGTACTTTGATTAGACAAGAGTACAAATGCACACATCCCAAAGGAGCATTCAGCTGGTGGCGCACCTGAGGTGCTCTTGGCGCTAGGGCCCTAGGTTGGACCAGATGAGATGCCAAGGAGCTCAAGTGAAGACTTAAGTAAAATTAAGGTCTTACTAGGGTTCATGGGCTTTTACCACATAAGATCATGCTTTCTACTTATTGCTAATAATTAGAATTGCATGTTTAAGTTTATCTTCTACTATAGCCATAGGATATGCCTGATAGTAAGAAGATAAAAGACCGTTAAAATCCAACGCTAACATATCAAGCTCGATAAGCCTTCTGACGCGAAACCTCACCTTTCTGATTATCGTTGGAGCCGTGTTGAACCCACTCAGTGGGCACGTCCATCTATCTTCAGACGGTGCTGGATTTCACCTGCGTGTTACAGAGTAGGGATTTATCACTGCTCGTTGCTCAGCATAACACGTGGTGGTCCAGGGAGTAGGTCGGGTCAGCTTGACCATGTAGGCTACATATGTGGCGCATATGGTAGCGCATGGAGGCAGCCATCTCTGGAATCAGAGACTGTGTTGTACCAACTCAGTTGGCACAGTCTGCTGGATTGCCAAGATGAAGGGGAATCGCACGGGTTGGCGATTGGCTGGGACAGCCTACCAGAAATTAGTGCTTGTCATCTCTGTGCATCTTATCTCGCCTGAGCGGGACGCGGAGACCAAGTATGAAATTTGGATCCCATCTCACTAAAAGAGTGATACTCTTTCGGACTGTTTACTGGATTTTTCAGTCAGACAAAATAGTGAGAAAAGAATCTTTCTTAAGTCCTGGATTGATTCTAAACATTGATACTGACCTTGCTGTTCTTGCTTATTGTAGATTCCTGCAGCAACGAACACCATGAGCTTCAATGTGCGATCCCTACTGGAAAGGGAGAAGTTTGCTGGGCCGAACTTCTCTGACTGGTTCGGACACCTTAAGATCGTTCTTAAGGCAGAGAGGAAACTGTATGTCCTCGAGACGGCGATACCGCCGCAGCCCGCTCCGAACGCCGCAAGGGCGGTTCGGGATGCCTATGAAAAGCACGTCAATGATAGCATTGATGTCGCTTGCCTGATGCTAGCGTCTATGACGCCACCGCTGCAGCGTCAGCATGAGGATATGTCGGCTATAGAAATTATAGCGAACCTCAAGATGTTGTATGCTGCACAGGCGAGGACAGAACGCTATAATCTGACGAAGCTCTTCTTTCAGAGCAAACTGGCTGAGGGGAGCCCAGTGGGAGCTCACGTGCTCAAGATGATTGGGCACAAGGAGGCTCTGGAGAAACTGGGGCATACCATCAACCAGGAGCTTGCTGTAGATATTATTCTGCAGTCTCTTCCGCCTTCTTTCGATGCGTTCATCATTAACTTTAATATGAACAAAATCGATTGTACGCCGGCAGAGCTGCTGAATATGCTCTTGACTACTGAGGAAACTCTGAAGGGTAAGCCTTCAACCTCTGTCTTGTTGGTTCCTTCTAGGAACAAGAAGAAGGGGAAGAAGGGCAAGGCCCCTGTCAAGAATTACAGCAAGGCCCTGAAACAGAAGGTGAAGCGGTCGAAGGATAACAGGTGTTTCCACTGTGGCCAGCTGGGTCACTGGAAAAAGGACTGTAAAGCGCTCCAAGGAGATAAGAGGGGAAGCATTGCTTCTGGCTCAGGTATATACGTGACGGAAGTCATGGTTTCATCTTCTTCTATATCATGGGTGTTGGACACTGCATGTGGAGTTCACATTTGTTCAAATGTGCAGGAACTCAAGAGAAGAAGGCAGGTGGGACAGCATGAGGTAGACCTACGCGTTGGAAACGGGGCACGGGTTGCTGCTGTTGCTGTAGGAGACTATTTCATCACTTTACCATCTGGCATTGTATTAGAATTGAACAATTGTTATTTTGTACCCAGTATTACCAAGAATATTATCTCTATTCCTGCTCTTGTCAGGAAAGGATTTGCCTTTGAATGCAAGATTTCAAAGTGTGTTTTAACTTATGATAATATTGTGTATGCAACTGGTTCAATTAACAATGGGTTATTCATGTTGGACATGGAATATTCTATACAAAACATTGATAATAAGAAAGCCAAGTATGCTGATGACAGCACCTTGCTATGGCATAGTCGTTTAGGCCATATAAACAAGAAGCGCATTAAGCGGTTGCATGATCATGGACTGCTGGGATCTTTCTCCTATGAGGAGATTGATACATGCAAAGCTTGTTTAATGGGTAAAATGACGAAGTCTCCTTTTCCTCACAAAGGTCAAAGGACTTCAGGTTTACTTGACCTGATACACAGTGATGTGTGTGGGCCTTTCAGTAAACATGCCAGAGGTGGCTATCAGTACTTCATTACCTTCACTGATGATTTCAGTAGGTATGGATATGTCTATTTAATGAGACATAAAAGTGAATCTTTTGACAAGTTCAAAGAGTTCAAAAATGAAGTACAAAATCAGTTAGGCCGAAATATCAAGGCACTTCGTTCTGATCGAGGTGGAGAATACCTGAGTCATACGTTTACTGACTATCTGAAGGAGTGTGGGATTATCTCACAGCTCACTCCGCCAGGAACACCGCAGTGGAATGGTGTGTCCGAGAGGAGAAATAGAACGTTACTTGATATGGTTCGTTCTATGATGAGTCAGGCTACTCTTCCATATTCCTTTTGGGGTTTTGCACTGGAAACAGCTGCAAAGGTACTAAACCGAGTGCCATCCAAGGCAGTTTCAAAGACGCCATATGAGCTATGGTATGGGAAACAGCCTAGCTTGACATTTATCAGGATCTGGGGTTGCGAGGCTTATGTCAAAAAGCTCGCCTCTGGGAAACTGGAGAGCAGATCTGAGAAATGCATCTTTGTCGGTTACCCTAAGGAAACTAAGGGTTATTATTTCTACGATCCCAAAGAGAACAAGATATTTGTTGCTCGGACGGCCATATTTCTTGAGAAGGAGTTTCTTCTGCAAGAGGCCAGTGGGAGAGAAATAAAGCTGGATGAGATTCCAGAGGAAGGACAAAGTAGTCAGGCAGAGTTGGATGTGCCTGAGCCAGTAGATCAGGTTACTGAACAACCTGAGGCTCAGATATCACGGGAACCGCGAAGATCGGGTAGGATCCATCGACAGCCTGAGCGCTATGTCGGAGTCTACATCATTGATAATGATGAACCCCTAACTTATGCGGATGCGGTCAGTGGACCGGAGTCAGCTAGATGGCTTGAAGCTATGCGAGCCGAGATGGACTCCATGTCAGATAACCAAGTCTGGGATTTGGTTGATCCGCCTCCGGGAGTAATCCCTATAGGCTGTAAATGGATCTTCAAGAAGAAGATTGACATGGATGGTAACGTGGTTACCTATAAAGGCAGGCTAGTTGCGAAAGGTTTCAAACAAATCTACGGGATAGATTATGATGAAACTTTCTCACCTGTAGCCATGTTTAAGTCTATTCGGATTCTTTTCGCGATAGCTGCATATTACGATTATGAGATCTGGCAGATGGATGTGAAGACAGCTTTCCTTAATGGAAATCTGGATGAGGATGTGTATATGACACAACCAGAAGGTTTCACTAATCCATCAGATCGTCATAAAATATGCAAGTTAAAGAAGTCCATTTATGGACTTAAACAAGCATCTAGGAGCTGGAATATTCGTTTTGATGAATCAATCTCTGAGTTTGGTTTCATCAAGAACGAGGATGACCCGTGTGTATATAAGAGGTTTAGTGGGAGCGTAATTACATTCCTAATCCTCTACGTCGATGATATCTTGATCATTGGAAATGATATTCCTGAACTGCATGCTGTTAAGGCATGGTTAGGAAAATGTTTCCAGATGAAAGATTTAGGAGAAGCAGCCTATGTATTAGGTGTGAAGATCTACAGGGATAGATCTAAGAGGCTTCTCGGGCTGTGCCAGAGTACTTACATCGATAAGGTCCTGGAGAGATTCCATTTAGAGAATTCTAAACGTGGATATCTTCCAGTCAGACATGGTCTGAATCTTTCGAAGAGTCAGTGTCCACAAACACAGACTGAGAAAGATGAAATGGACAATACGCCTTATGCTTCGGCTATTGGGTCCATTATGTATGCGATGTTGTGTACTCGCCCAGACGTCGCTTACGGGTTAAGCGTAACCAGTCGATTCCAAAGTAATCCAGGTTTGGCGCACTGGATTGCAGTCAAGAACATTTTAAAATATCTGCGGAGGACCAAAGATATGTTCTTGATATATGGTGGTCAGGAAGAACTCAGTATAGAGGGATATACTGACGCTTCGTTCCAGTCGGACCAGGATGATTTCCGATCGCAATCAGGCTATGTTTTTAGCTTGAATGGTGGAGCAGTGGTGTGGAAGAGTTTCAAACAGTCAACTGTTGCTGATTCCACAACAGAAGCCGAGTATGTTGCAGCCTCGGAAGCATCCAAGGAGGCAGTGTGGATTCGTAAGTTCGTGAGAGAACTTGGTGTCGTTCCTTCGAGTGCTGATCCTTTGGTTATCTTCTGTGATAACACTGGAGCCATCGCACAAGCAAAGGAACCGCGGTCGCACCAGAAGTCCAAGCACATACAGAGACGGTTTCACTTGATCCGGGAGATCATTGATCGAGGCGAGATCAAAATATGCAAGGTTCATACAGATGACAATCTGGCAGACCCACTTACCAAGCCTCTGGCGCAGCAGAAGCATGAGAAGCACTGTAATAATATGGGTTTGAGATTTCTCAACCATTAGATTAAGTGCAAGTGGGAGATTGTTGGGGTATGCCCTTAAGGCTAATGTTTGAGGCCTTGGGATTGTATTAGTATCATGTAATAAACTCTTAAGTTTATAAAGGCATGGTTATTATTCAGGTTGTTACCTTGTCTGCTGTAATAAGTGTACTTCTGAATAATGTCTCAAAGCTGTTCAGCTAGGCTGACAGGCTATATGTCCTTAGTCGAGATATCTTGGTGAACATGAGACAGCCTTGATATGATTGAGACTAATATGAGTGCTAATCTTATAGGATGCTTCGAGCATGGAATAAGATGTAGACTCATGGGTACATTGGATGTACTGGACAGACCCTACTGGGATATTCCATTGCTTGTCACAATGTGAATAATCCTTGTAAGCAGCAAGTGGCACATGTCCTTTGACTTGAGATCACTTGTGTTTCTAAATGATGATTGTCATTGTTTTGAGGTAGTTCAATATCATTTGAAATATAATGATTATAGACTATCTTGGATGGTGAGCTTGAATCAGGTTAGGACACTAGTGATAGACATAGGATTGCCGTCTCCTTGTTTAAGGAGTGTGATGTTCTAAAGGGCCCCCTTATGAGATGATTGAGATAGTGTATGGCCATACCCAGATGACTATGTGCATCTGATCTAATCATGCTCATCGTATTGGAGTTACAGGCTTGACATGCTTGTCCAATAAGAACATCCAGTGGTAAAGGACATATGTATGCCTTGTGAATTGAGTCACACTTGTGCTATGGTTTGGGAGTAGTCTTGGAAGACTCTTTCCTTTATATCGGGAGACAGTGATGTGTTGCTAGATACCCCTCACTGATCGTGATAACGTAAGTTATCGTTACCGACATTTAGAGGAAACCCTCAGGGTCGCACAATTTGGTGATATGGCTTACTTAAGTCAGATCGTATGGACTGGATTCTTTGAGTTCAGATTAAAGGGATTTAATCTCTGATTGTAAGTGAGATCTGGTCTGATCATGTTTGATTGATTAGGGCTTGAGATCGGTAAGCTTCGATCGAGAGAGGTGATGCTAGATCGGAGAGATCAGGGGCATCAGGAGATGAACGGTTGGATCATAAGCCTTGGGGTTCGATTTGGTCTAGACCAAGTGGCTTGAGCTATTTCGGTTTGGTTTGATGAACCAAAGCCGATTTGACATTTTGGATTGAACCGGTTCACAAATATGAACGCTTGGTTCAATGCCAAAATGTGTTTTGGGTTGGCTTGAACGCATGGCTTGATTGACTTCCATTTATGGAAAGTCATCAAGGGCCGGTTTTGCTTCAATGCCAAAACGCTTATGCGTTGAGCTCCTCACTTCAACGCCTTGATTCTTTTCGAGGTGTGGTTGACGAAGGTGTGGAGTAGACATCCAAGAGAAGCTCTCGGCCGAACGGATTCATCTCATCAAACCCTTTCCATTCGACAAGAGAAGGCTTGGGTGTCTTGCTAGCACAAGAGATCTCAAGGAAGTGAGCATCTTCATCTTGTGTGTGGACTTGTGGAGGAGACCTAGTTTGATCTCTTCTTCCAAGCCGAATTCCAAGCTTATGGCGTTGGTATGATTTCTCATAACTTAAGTTGATCATATAGTTTCATATGCGATTTTGAAACCCTATTTTCCGCCATGCATGCTAGATGCGCATGATTAGGGTTTTTCCCCCCCTTTATGTTAGGGGTTCCTTCACGGTTAGATCTGGAGCCTTAGGGTTTAAGATGATCTAGACCAAATGGCTTGGGCTGGTTTGATTTGGTCTTTGGACCAAATGCAATTGCATTGAACCGGTTCAAGAGAGTGAACGCATGGTTCAATGCTTGAGGCGTTTTTGATCGGTTTTGACATCATGGGCGCATGGCTTCGTGTCTTTCCTATTTTTGGAAAGTCATTAGCGCATGTTCCCTTCAACGCCAAAAACGCTTCAACGCTCGCCTCTCTCATTTGCGCTCTCATGTGTGGCTTGTCTTCACGAGAGAGTTGAGAAGATTTCGGCCAAGGTGAACATCACTCTCGCATCTCCATCTGAAGGTCCCCTAGACAAGGGGATGAAACCCTAATAGGCACATGTAAGGGATTTAAACAGCGGAAGAGGGTTTCTAGATCTATTGCATGCTTTACGATCAACGTTAAAATGATTACATACAAGAGAAGAAATCATACCGATGCCATTTCTAGATGGCGTCTTGGAAGCAAAGATCGAAATGGATCTTCTCCAGAGATGACGCACACAAGATGAGTCTTGGCTCCTCCTTGTCGCCCCTTGTGCTAGCAAGGATCGTCCAAGTATCCTGACCGAATGGAAGGGAAGAGATGAGAAATCCTATGCTTGGCGAGAGCTCCTCTTTTCGTCCACACCTTCACACGCAAGAGATGCGAGTGTCGAAAAGCCCAAAGAGGCGTCAAGAGAGCGTGAGCATTGAGAACGTGAGAGTCATGGTCACGTTTAGAGACATGCTTTCTAAAAATAGAAAAGTCTCAACGTTCATGCGACCACAACTTACCCCAATCGCAAAATGCCTCTTCATTTGAACCATGCGCTCATCCAATGAGCTGGTTCAATTCGGTTTGGTTCAAGAAACCAAACAACCCAAGCCATTAGTCCAGATTACAATAAACCCCTGAGGCTTAAGATCTGACCGTTGATCTCTCGATGCTCCTGATCTCACCGATCTAGCATCCATTCTCTCAATCGAAGCTTACCGATCTTAAGCCCTAATCAATTAAACATGATCAGACCAGATCTCACTCACAATCAGAGATTAAATCCCTTTAAACTGAACCTAAACAATTCAGTCCACACGATCTGACTTAAGTAAGCCATATCATCAAATTGTGCGACCCTAAGGGTTTCCTTTAAATGTCGGTAACGATAACTTACGTCATCACGATCAGCGAGGGGTATCTAGCAACACATCACTGTCTCCCGATATAAAGGAAAGAGTCTTCCAAGACTACACCCAAACCACAGCACAAGTGTGAATCAACTCACTAGGCATACATGTTTCCTTTGCCACTGGATGTTCTTATTGGACAAGCCTGTCAAGCTTGTAACTCCAATATGATGAGCATGATTAGATCAGATGAACATAGTCACCTGGGTATGGCCATACACTTTCTCAATCATCTCATCCAAGGGGGCCCTTTAGAACATCACACTCCAATGAAGGAGACGGCGATCCTTTATCTATCACTAGTGCCCTAACATGACTCAAGCTCACCATCCAAGATAGTCTATAACCATTATGTTTCAAATGATATTGAACTACCTCAAAACAATGACAATCATCATTTAGAAACACAAGTGATCTCAAGTCAGAGGAAATGTGCCACTTGTTGCAATCAAGGATTATTCACATTGTGACAAGCAATTGAATATCCTAGTAGGGTCTGTCCAGTACATCCAATGTACCCATGAGTCTACATCTTATTCCATGCTCGAAGCATCCTATAAGATTAGAATACATATTAGTCTCAATCATATCAAGGCTGTCTCATGTTCACCAAGATATCTCGACTAAGGACAAAAGTGCATGTCAGCCTAGCTGAACAGGATTGAGACATTATTCAGAAGTATATGTATTGCAGCAGATAATATATCAACCTGAATAACAACCATTGCCTTTATAAACATAAGAGTTTATACATGATACTGATACAATCCCAAGGCCTCAAACATTAGCCTTAAGGGCATACCCCAACAATCTCCCACTTGCACTTAATCTAATGGTTGAGGAATCTCAAACCCATATTATTACAGTGCTTCTCATGCTTCTGCTGCGCCAGAGGCTTGGTAAGCGGGTCTGCCAGATTGTCATCTATATGAACCTTGCAGATTTTGATCTCGCCACGATCAATGATCTCCCGGATCAAGTGAAACCGTCTCTGTATGTGCTTGGACTTCTGGTGCGACCGCGGTTCCTTTGCTTGTGCGATTGCTCCAGTGTTATCACAGAAGATAACCAAAGGATCTGCACTCGAAGGAACAACACCAAGTTCCTTAACGAACTTGCGAATCCATACTGCCTCCTTAGATGCTTCTAAGGCTGCAACATACTCGGCTTCTGTTGTGGAATCAGCAACGATGGACTGTTTGAAACTCTTCCACACCACTGCTCCTCCATTCAAGCTAAAAACATAGCCTGATTGCGATCGGAAATCATCCTGGTCAGATTGGAACGAAGCGTCAGTATATCCTTCAATACTGAGTTCTTCCTGACCACCATATATCAAGAACATATCTTTGGTCCTCCGCAGATATTTCAAGATGTTCTTGACTGCAATCCAGTGCGCCTGACCTGGATTACTTTGGAATCGACTGGTCACGCTTAACCCGTAAGCGACGTCTGGGCGAGTACACAACATCGCATACATAATGGATCCAATAGCCGAAGCATAAGGCGTATTGTCCATTTCATCTTTCTCAATCTGTGTTTGTGGACACTGACTCTTTGAAAGATTCAGACCATGTCTGACTGGAAGATATCCTCTTTTAGAATTCTCTAAATGAAATCTTTCCAGGACTTTATCGATGTAAGTACTCTGGCACAGCCCGAGAAGCCTCTTAGATCTATCCCTGTAGATCTTCACACCTAATACATAGGCTGCTTCTCCTAAATCTTTCATCTGGAAACATTTTCTTAACCATGCTTTGACAGCATGCAGTTCAGGAATATCGTTTCCAATGATTAAGATATCATCGACGTAGAGGACTAGGAAAGTAATTACGCTCCCACTAAACCTCTTATATACACACGAGTCATCTTCATTCTTGATGAAACCAAATTCACTAATTGATTCATCAAAACGAATATTCCAGCTTCTTGATGCTTGTTTAAGTCCATAAATGGACTTCTTTAATTTGCATACCTTATGACGATCAGATGGATTAGTGAAACCTTCAGGTTGTGTCATATACACATCCTCATCTAATTTTCCATTAAGGAAAGCAGTCTTCACATCCATCTGCCAGATCTCATAATCGTAATATGCTGCTATCGCGAAAAGAATCCGAATAGACTTAAACATAGCTACAGGTGAGAAAGTTTCATCATAATCTATCCCGTAGATTTGTTTGAAACCTTTCGCAACTAGCCTGCCTTTATAGGTAACCACGTTACCATCCATGTCAATCTTCTTCTTGAAGATCCATTTACAGCCTATAGGGATAACTCCCGGAGGCGGATCAACCAAATCCCAAACTTGGTTATCTGACATGGAGTCCATCTCGGCTCGCATAGCTTCAAGCCATCTAGCTGAGTCTGGTCCACTGACCGCATCCGCATAAGTGAGGGGTTCATCATTATCAATGATGTAGACTCCGTCATAGCGCTCAGGCTGTCGACGAATCCTTCCCGATCTTCGCGGTTCCCGTGATATCTGAGCCTCAGGTTGTTCAGTAACCTGTTCTACCGGCTCAGGCTCATCCAACTGTGCTTGACTACTTTGTCCTTCCTCTGGATTCTCATCCAGTTTTATTTCTCTCCCACTGGCTTCTTGCAGAAGAAACTCCTTCTCAAGAAAAATGGCCATCCGAGCAACAAATACCTTGTTCTCTTTGGGATCGTAGAAATAATAACCCTTAGTTTCCTTAGGGTAACCGACAAAGATGCATTTGTCAGATCTGCTCTCTAGTTTCCCAGAGGCGAGCTTTTTGACATAAGCCTCGCAACCCCAGATCCTGATAAATGTCAAGCTCGGCTGTTTCCCATACCATAACTCATCTGGGGTCTTTGAAACTGCCTTGGATGGCACTCGGTTTAGTACCTTTGCAGCTGTTTCCAGTGCAAATCCCCAAAAGGAGTAAGGTAGAGTAGCCTGACTCATCATAGAACGAACCATATCAAGTAACGTTCTATTTCTCCTCTCGGACACACCATTCCATTGCGGTGTTCCTGGCGGAGTGAGCTGTGAGATAATCCCACACTCCTTCAGATAGTCAGTAAACGCATGACTCAAGTATTCTCCACCTCGATCAGAACGAAGTGCCTTGATATTTCGGCCTAGCTGATTCTGTACTTCATTCTTGAACTCTTTGAACTTGTCAAAAGATTCACTTTTATGTCTCATTAAATAGACATACCCATATCTACTGAAATCATCAGTAAAGGTAATGAAGTACGAATAGCCACCTCTGGCATGTTTACTAAATGGCCCACACACATCACTGTGTATAAGGTCAAGTAAACCTGAAGCCCTTTGACCTTTATTAGGAAAAGGTGACTTCGTCATTTTGCCCATTAAACAAGCTTTGCATGTATCAATCTCCTCATAGGAGAATGATCCCAGCAGTCCATGTTCATGCAACCGCTTAATGCGTTTCTTGTTAATATGGCCTAAACGACTATGCCATAGCAAGGTGCTATCATCAGCATACTTGGCTTTCTTATTATCAATATTTTGTATAGAACATTCCATGTCCAACATGAATAACCCATTGTTAATTGAACCAGTAGCATAAACAATATTATCAAAAGATAAAACACACTTTGAAATATTGCATTCAAAGGAAAACCCTTTCCTGACAAGAGCAGGAATAGAGATAATATTCTTAGTTATACTCGGAACAAAATAACAATTGTCTTGTTCCATTACAAGTCCAGATGGTAATGAGATGTAATATTCCCCTACAGCAACAGCAGCAACCCGTGCTCCGTTTCCAACTCGTAGGTCCACCTCATGCTGCCCCACCTGTCTTCTTCTCTTGAGTTCCTGTACATTTGAACAAATGTGAACTCCACATGCAGTGTCCAACACCCATGATATAGAAGAAGAAAACATGACCTCAGTCACATAAATACCTGAGCCAGAAGCGATGCTTCCCTTCTTGTCTCCTTGGAGCGCTTTACAGTCCTTTTTCCAGTGACCCAACTGGCCACAGTGGAAACATCTGTATTCCTTCGACCGCTTAACCTTTTGTTTCAGTGCCTTGTTGTAGTTCTTGACTGGGGTTTTGCCCCTCTTCCCCTTCTTCTTGTTCCTGGAAGGAACCATTAAGACAGAGGTTGAAGGCTTTCCCTTCAGAGTCTCCTCAGTAGTCAAGAGCATATTCAGCAACTCTGCCGGCGTACAGTCGATCTTGTTCATATTAAAGTTAATAATGAACGGATCGAAAGAAGGCGGGAGAGACTGCAGAATAATGTCTACAGCAAGCTCCTGATTGATGGTATGTCCCAGTTTCTCTAGAGCCTCCTTGTGCCCAATCATCTTGAGCACATGAGCTCCTACTGGACTCCCTTCAGCCAGTTTGCTCTGAAAGAAAAGCTTGGTCAAATTGTAGCGTTCAGTCCTCGCCTGTGCAGCATATAGCATCTTGAGGTTTGCTATAATTTCTATAGCAGACATATCCTCATGCTGACGCTGCAGCGGTGGCGTCATAGACGCTAGCATCAGGCAAGCGACATCAATGCTATCATTGACATGCTTTTCATAGGCTTCCCGAACCGCCCTTGCGGCGTTCGGAGCGGGTTGAGGTGGTATCGCCGTCTCGAGGACATACAGTTTCCTCTCTGCCTTAAGAACAATCTTAAGGTGTCCGTACCAGTCTGAGAAGTTTGGCCCAGCAAACTTCTCCCTTTCCAGTAGGGATCGCACATTGAAGTTCATGGTGTTCGTTGCTGCAGGAATCTACAACAATGCAAGAACAGCAAGGTCAGTATCAATGTTAAGAATCAATCAGGACTTAAGAATGATTCTTTTTCTCACTATTTTATCTGACTGAAAAATCCAGCAAAACAGCCCGAAAGAGTAGAACTCTTTTTAGTGAGACGGGATCCAGATTTCACACTTGGTCTCCGCGTCCCGCTCAGGCGAGATAAGATGCACAGAGAGTACAAGCACTAATTTCTGGTAGGCTGTCCCAGCCAATCGCCAACCCGTGCGATTCCCCTTCATCTGGGCAATCCAGCAGACTGTGCCAACTGAGTTGGTACAACACAGTCTCTGATCCCACAGATGGCTGCCTCCATGTGCTACCATATGCGCCACATATGTAGCCTACATGGTCAAGCTGACCTGACCTACTCCCTGGACCACCACGTGCTATGCTGAGCAACGAGAAGCGATAAATCCCTTCTCTGTAACACGCAGGTGTAATCCCGCACAGTCTGAAGATAGATGGACGTGCCCACTGAGTGGGTACAACACGGCTCCAACGATAGTCAGAACAGTGAGGTTTCACGTCAGAAGGCTTACGAGCTTGATATTTCAACGTTGGATTTTAACGGTCTTTTGTCTTCTCAACTATCATACAATTCCTATGGTGATAGCAGAAGATAAATAAATCATGCATTTCTAATTATATAATTGATAAAGAGAAAGCATGCTGATCTTATGTGGTAAAAGCCCATTAAGCCTAAGTAAGACCTTAACCTAACTTAAGTCTTCACTTGCTTTTCTTCATGGGGCTTTTGCTTCTTATCTGGCCCAACCTAGGGCCCAAGCGCCAATTGCAGCTCAGGTGCGCCCACCAGGGAAAATGCGCTTGTCCCAGAGTCGAACCCTGGACCTCCCACCTGGTCAAGCCACTGCTGCATGCGCCTCTGCCAAGTGTGCTCTGTGCTCTTGTCTGATTAAATTACAAATTAATCTATCTAGACAAGATTGACTCGCAGGTCAATTACACTTTATAAATTAAATAAAATGTGATGCGCAGATCACAATAAATATTAATTTACATTTAAATTCCAGGCTCGCAGGCCCTAGCACAGCACACATTAAACAGGGCAGCCCACATAAGATTAAATAAACAAACATATGGCATCCAATCAGCATGTGATCCAATAAGAAAATGAAATTTCGAAAACCCCATTGGCATCATTTTTTTTTTTTTTTTAATTTTCTTATATGCCCTACAACCTTACAACAGTCCATTAATAGGGATCCACTCACCTTGTCTAGTCAGATCCAATGCCCTTGCATGCACCAAGTCCTAACTGACTTGAGTCGACCAAAAGGTCAACCATGCATGCGTTTAGGGCTGAACGGCCACAATGAGGTCTGGCAAGCGGGTGTGACCCCGGGCCTAACTCATGTGCGCTCAATTAGTTGTCTCAATCAGACATCGCTACACGCCTGTGATGCAGTCGACTTATAGCCACCTCGCGCTTGCGCACAGGTGCTATCTGGTCGACCCATCTAGGCTGTCAGATGGTCTGATCAGACTGGTTGGATCTAACCTAGAGGATGACTTCAACCCTACTAACCTGTCTAAGGATTTACAGTAGGCGCTTAGATCTAAGTGAGGCGCGCAAGTGATGAAGTTTTTGAAGAAAAACTATAACATACAACAAGCGCAACATATAAGCATCATTCATGCGCCACAAACTATAAACATGCGCCAATACTAGCATGTAAAATTTTCGCATGATGATAACCCTAGATCTCTTGAACATGCGCATATAATGGATCACACAAAAAGGGGTCAAGCAATCATAAAAACATGCATAAACCTTGGCTCTGATACCAATTGAAGGTCCCCTAGACAAGGGGATGAAACCCTGATAGGCACATGTAAGGGATTTAAACAGCGGAAGAGGGTTTCTAGATCTATTGCATGCTTTACGATCAACGTTAAAATGATTACATACAAGAGAAGAAATCATACCGATGCCATTTCTAGATGGCGTCTTGGAAGCAAAGATCGAAATGGATCTTCTCCAGAGATGACGCACACAAGATGAGTCTTGGCTCCTCCTTGTCGCCCCTTGTGCTAGCAAGGATCGTCCAAGTATCCTGACCGAATGGAAGGGAAGAGATGAGAAATCCTATGCTTGGCGAGAGCTCCTCTTTTCGTCCACACCTTCACACGCAAGAGATGCGAGTGTCGAAAAGCCCAAAGAGGCGTCAAGAGAGCGTGAGCATTGAGAACGTGAGAGTCATAGTCACGTTTAGAGACATGCTTTCTAAAAATAGAAAAGTCTCAACGTTCATGCGACCACAACTTACCCCAATCGCAAAATGCCTCTTCATTTGAACCAAGCGCTCATCCAATGAGCTGGTTCAATTCGGTTTGGTTCAAGAAACCAAACAACCCAAGCCATTAGTCCAGATTACAATAAACCCCTGAGGCTTAAGATCTGACCGTTGATCTCTCGATGCTCCTGATCTCACCGATCTAGCATCCATTCTCTCAATCGAAGCTTACCGATCTTAAGCCCTAATCAATTAAACATGATCAGACCAGATCTCACTCACAATCAGAGATTAAATCCCTTTAAACTGAACCTAAACAATTCAGTCCACACGATCTGACTTAAGTAAGCCATATCATCAAATTGTGCGACCCTAAGGGTTTCCTTTAAATGTCGGTAACGATAACTTACGTCATCACGATCAGCGAGGGGTATCTAGCAACACATCACTGTCTCCCGATATAAAGGAAAGAGTCTTCCAAGACTACACCCAAACCACAGCACAAGTGTGAATCAACTCACTAGGCATACATGTTTCCTTTGCCACTGGATGTTCTTATTGGACAAGCCTGTCAAGCTTGTAACTCCAATATGATGAGCATGATTAGATCAGATGAACATAGTCACCTGGGTATGGCCATACACTTTCTCAATCATCTCATCCAAGGGGGCCCTTTAGAACATCACACTCCAATGAAGGAGACGGCGATCCTTTATCTATCACTAGTGCCCTAACATGACTCAAGCTCACCATCCAAGATAGTCTATAACCATTATGTTTCAAATGATATTGAACTACCTCAAAACAATGACAATCATCATTTAGAAACACAAGTGATCTCAAGTCAGAGGAAATGTGCCACTTGTTGCAATCAAGGATTATTCACATTGTGACAAGCAATTGAATATCCTAGTAGGGTCTGTCCAGTACATCCAATGTACCCATGAGTCTACATCTTATTCCATGCTCGAAGCATCCTATAAGATTAGAATACATATTAGTCTCAATCATATCAAGGCTGTCTCATGTTCACCAAGATATCTCGACTAAGGACAAAAGTGCATGTCAGCCTAGCTGAACAGGATTGAGACATTATTCAGAAGTATATGTATTGCAGCAGATAATATATCAACCTGAATAACAACCATTGCCTTTATAAACATAAGAGTTTATACATGATACTGATACAATCCCAAGGCCTCAAACATTAGCCTTAAGGGCATACCCCAACACCATCTTCCTCCACACAAAGGACCCCTTGAAGCTTTGCTAGCACAAAGACGACAAGGAGAAGCCATCTTCATTCGTTGTGTGCGTCATCTTCGGAGAAGAAGCAATTGCGTCTTTGCTTCCAAGACACCATCCAATCCAATGGCGTTGGTATGATCCCTTATGATCTATTCCATTGTTACAAGTTGATCATATAATCTACATGCGATCTTATCTTTGAAACCCTAATTTCCGCTGCCAAAAGAATTAATTTGCGCCAAGTAGGGTTTCGCTCCCCCTTGAAGGGGACTCTTCAGAGGAGACGAAGGGGGAAAGGAATATCAAAATTGCTTGAAGAAGTAAAAAGGCTCATAAATAAATTTGGATACTATTTCAAGTTTGAGCCTTATGTTCTTAAGAGCCCTGAACGAGACACAGAGAAATTAGGATGGCTACCAAAGATACAATCGCGATCAAATCTGAGTGTTGAACGGTCAAGCTAATGATCATTAAATTAGCGCTTCTTGGGAGGCAACCCAAGCACTTTGCTTTAGCTTGTTTTCTTTTACTTTATTTTTGTTTTGTTCTTTCTTAGAACTAATTTTTCTTTTCCTTTTGTAGGTGAAAAAAAAAATTTAATGGCTCTAGTGATTCGAACCCGAAGACACAGAAGATAATTGGATCTGACACGAACTAGTAAAGCTCTGTGAGTATTTTCCTTCCTACTCATCCGCATTCCATCTTTTATATTTTTCTAATAATCCATGTGTTCAAATGGAAGATGAATACTTCAAACTTCTTGTGCTCACATACCACGGATCCTCGCCTTTTGATTTTATTGATAGATATTTCGATTTGGTTGTGTTGACACAATATGATGATGATGTGTAGAAGGATTTTTCTGAAAATACTACAAACACCATGCCAAAATTTTTAACGAATTATCATGCATATCAATTTTTGGAAATTAGAAATAGATTTTATATGTTGAATTAATTTCTCTGATATAATCTATTTGTCAGAAATTTTTCATTAATTAATGCATGAAATTCTAGGTAAATGCTTTGTTTAGTGAATGCAATCTTGAAGTGAAATAATTCTTTTGAATAAAATTAGCATACTTGTGCATGTTATTGAGCTGATATCAAGTGATTAATCTAGTTAATCTTTATAATCTTTTATGTTGCCCAGAACTCATAGAATGAAATACGGCACTACCGTATTTTGGAGAAAAACTCTCATAGCACCATAATTTTTGTCCGAAACTCACAGAATGAAATACGGCACTGCCGTATGAATCGTCACGGTGCCATATTTTGGAACTCAAAATTCAGATTTTTTCACCCGATTCTTGCAAAGACCATATCTTTTGATCCAGACCTCCAAATTGAGATCCAAAAGAGGCGTTGGACTCGTCTTTAAGAGGAGAAAACACAGAAAGTAAAAGGGATGAATTTTATCACGAATACACAGAGAAATTGAGGGAGAGGTGGAATTGCTAGGGTTCATCAGTTCTCCACCTATAGACCACCTCCGGCCACGATTTTTGATAGAGAGCTTCATCTTGTGAAGGAGAACATGCAACTCAAGTTCCAGAGCGTTCAGAGTTGAATTGAAGGAGAAATTGACACAACAATGGTGATGGCGCTGTTCAAAGCAAATTACGAGCTGTAATTTCATTACAGCCCTGTTTTGTAATCTTTCTTCCCTCTTTTCGATTCCTTATCACTCTGAGAACATGTTTTATTGTAATCCTTTCATCATGGTAGCTTAATCTTTTTATGGGACATGGGGGTGTAATCTCTTTGTTTCTTAATGGCTAGAAAACCCTAATTTTGTCAAACTGATTTTATTATGATAATTTTCCTCTTGTGATTGATTGTTCTTTAATTCTCCTTTGTGTCTTAAATATCAGCATATTTTAGAATTTTACGAAATAGACCGAGAGTTTGATTGTTTGAAATTCGGAACCCTAGGAATTATTGAGTTTAGAACTATCGTAAGAGATTAGGTAGTTCTTCGAATTTTGATTTTTAGTGATTTTATTGCCATGTTGAATTTCTGATACTTTGGATTGAGTTAATGTGTAGACTTGATTTGATATTGCAAGAGATTGAGTATCGAGTCGTTGGAAACCCTTGAGTAAAACTAGTGTTGAGACTCGGATGCACGAGAGTGATCTTTGAGTTTCCACTTGCGATGATTAACCTAGAATTCGGATGCACGAGAGTGATCCTCGAGTTCTTAGTTGATGATTTACTTATTCTCAGCATTGAATAGATCTTGCATGAGAGTGGGGATCGGTTCTTTGTATGGTTGTCTACGCGAGAGCGAGATAATTTATTTATGAAGTAAATTATACCTTTATCATGATAGAATTAGATTGACAAATATTTATCTTAATCTAGTCATTAGAAATTAAAGTAGATGAACCCCTAGTCCTAATTTCCTCTCTGATATTTTCTCCGTGTTCTTTTTGATAGTTTGATTCACTATTTATCGATTGCCTAGCTAGCGAGAAATCGATTATTCAGTACTTGACAACAAGGTCTCTGTGGTTCGATATTTTTATATTACTTCGAGTATCGGTGCACTTGCGGACACAACAAGTTTTTGGCGTCGTTGCCTGGGACCTTGGTTTTGTCAATATTGAAAGTATTTCTAGACTAGGTTTTTGTTTACTGTTTTCGAAATTTAGATTGACTTTGACTTTCTCTTTATTATTCTGCATCTTTTGAACTTTTTGATCTATCTACTTTGCATGCGCAGAAATCTTAGGTCAGGACCACTTGTACCTTTTGATCCTGAGATAAACAAGACTTTGAGACTACGAAAGAGATTGAGATTTGAGGAGACACACATTATAGAAGTAGTGGAGATGGCTGGGAGAAGATCTTTGCGTGACTATGCTGCTCCAAATGCACAAGGAGTTCACTCTAGTATCACCAGACCAGCCATTGATGCGAACAATTTCGAGATCAAACCGGCGTTCATATCAATGCTTCAACAAAATCAGTTTGGGGGATCTCCAATGGAGGATCCTAATATTCATCTATCTCTTTTTCATGAATTGTGTGATACCATCAAGATTAATGGAGTTTCTGACGATGCGCTAAAATTGCGTTTATTTCCTTTTACTCTCAGGAACCGAGCACGTGATTGGCTGCACTCTCAACCTTCTGGAATGTTCACAACTTGGGAGCTGCTGTCCAATGCTTTTCTCATGAAATACTTCCCTCCTAGTAAGACGATTCAATTAAGAAACCAGATCACAGGATTTGCTCAGAAGGAAGGAGAATCTCTTAGTGAAGCATGAGAGCGATATAATGAATTGCAGAGGAACTGTCCTCACCATGGCTTGGAGAGATGGGTTTTAATTGAAACATTTTATTATGCTTTGCTTAATCAAACACGCCTCGCTGTTGACGCTGCTGCAGGAGGAGCCTTCATGAACAAGACAATGGATGAGGCTTACCAGATGATTGAAGAGATGGCTCTTAACTAAGAACAGAATTCAAGAGAAAGAGGAGTGATATATCGACCTCCTCATGGTAAGGATAATGGTAACGATTTTCGCACCCTAGCTGAGAAAGTTGAATATTTGTGCAATCGTTTTGATACTTTTAAAATGCAAACTCATGCTATTTCTTCTTCTGTCACTTGTGAGATTTGTGGTAATCATGGTCATGTTTCTGAGAATTGCAAAATAATTGTTGATAGGGGTGAGGAACAAGTAAATTCTTTAGGGAGTTACAACCAAAGTAGATCTTATGACCCCTACTCTAATACCTATAATCCTGGATGGAGGAACCACCCTAACCTTTCATGGAAAAGCAATAATCATGATAATGGGCAGAACGAAAATAGGGGGTTCCAACAAAGACAGTCAACCCAGAGTCAAACCCAAAAATCTAGTTTAGAAGAAATGCTTACTGAATTTATGGGTTTCCAGAAAAAACAGAGTGATGAGATGAATGAGAGACTGAAACGGATCGACTCTAGTATGAATGAGAGGATGAATCAAATGGATTCTAGGATAGATGGTATTATTGCCCATAATAAAATTTTAGAGTCACAAATTGCACAGTAGGCTAGCACCTCTTACAGACCCCCTGGGAAACTACCCTCTAAGCCCGAACCTAACCCTAGGGAGTATTGTAATGCCATAATGACTAGAAGTGGAAAACAACTAGAGGAACCACAGGGGGAAGTTGAGAACAATAGAAAAGAGCCTAGTCTTGATCATGATAAGGATTGTGATTTTGAAAAATCTACTGAGCATGAGCAGTCCCATGATAGTTTGTCACCCCACAAGGATGATGAACCAAAAGGTGATTTGCCATGTAAAGATGATAATTCTAAATCTAATTCTCGTTCACCATATAAACCACCTATTCCTTTTCCCCAAAGGATTGTGCAAGCTAAGTTAGATAGACAGTTTGGGAAATTTTTGGAAGCTTTGAAGAAGTTGTATATTAATATTCCTCTCATTGATGCTATTTCTCAAATGCCTACATATGCAAAATTTTTAAAAGAAATTTTATCTAACAAGAGAAAAATAGAAGATTATGGCACTATTGCTTTAACTGAAGAATGTAGTGCCATCATTCAAAACAAGCTACTACCCAAATTGAAAGATCCAAGTAGCTTTTCTGTCCCCTGTTCCATTGGGAGTGTTACTTTCGACCGAGCCTTATGTGATCTCGGTGCTAGTGTTAGTCTAATACCTTTGTCTATATGCAGGAAACTGAACATTGGAGAGCTCAAACCAACCTCAATGTCTTTGCAACTTGCTGATTCAACAGTAAAGTATCCGGTTGGTATTTTAGAAAATGTTCCTGTTCAAATTGGTAAGTTTTTCATACCTACTGATTTTATAGTTCTTGATATGGAGGAAAATTTAGAAAACCCTATTATACTTGGTAGACCTTTTTTTGGCCACAGCTGGAGCTCTCATTGATGTGAAAAAAGGAAAATTAACATTTGATATTTGTGGTGATTTAATTGAATTTGACTTAACTGATTCTTTAAAAAGGTCATCGCACTCAGGGACATATTGTAGCATAGAAACAATTGATGAGGAGGTTGTTTGTGACATGCATATTTTATTTGAAGAACCTTCTAAATTTGATACATTTTCCGAGTGTGCTAATCAAGAATTTCAGGAAAGGGCAGCAAAAAAGAAGAAGAGGAGACAAAGGGGGAAAGGAATATCAAAATTGCTTGAAGAAGTAAAAACGCTCATAAATAAATTTGGATACTGTTTCAAGTTTGAGCCTTATGTTCTTAAGAGCCCTGAACGAGACACAGAGAAATTAGGATGGCTACCAAAGATACAATCGCGATCAAATCTGAGTGTTGAACGGTCAAGCTAATGATCATTAAATTAGCGCTTCTTGGGAGGCAACCCAAGCACTTTGCTTTAGCTTGTTTTCTTTTACTTTATTTTTGTTTTGTTCTTTCTTAGAACTAATTTTTCTTTTCCTTTTGTAGGTGAAAAAAAAAATTTAAAGGCTCTAGTGATTCGAACCCGAAGACACAGAAGATAATTGGATCTGACACGAACTAGTAAAGCTCTGTGAGTATTTTCCTTCCTACTCATCCGCATTCCATCTTTTATATTTTTCTAATAATCCATGTGTACAAATGGAAGATGAATACTTCAAACTTCTTGTGCTCACATGCCACGGATCCTCGCCTTTTGATTTTATTGATAGATATTTCGATTTGGTTGTGTTGACACAATATGATGATGATGTGTAGAAGGATTTTTCTGAAAATACTACAAACACCATGCCAAAATTTTTAACGAATTATCATGCATATCAATTTTTGGAAATTAGAAATAGATTTTATATGTTGAATTAATTTCTCTGATATAATCTATTTGTCAGAAATTTTTCATTAATTAATGCATGAAATTCTAGGTAAATGCTTTGTTTAGTGAATGCAATCTTGAAGTGAAATAATTCTTTTGAATAAAATTAGCATACTTGTGCATGTTATTGAGCTGATATCAAGTGATTAATCTAGTTAATCTTTATAATCTTTTATGTTGCCCAGAACTCACAGAATGAAATATGGCACTACCGTATTTTGGAGAAAAACTCTCATGGCACCATAATTTTTGTCCGAAACTCACAGAATGAAATACGGCACTGCCGTATGAATCGTCACGGTGCCATATTTTGGAACTCAGAATTCAGATTTTTTCGCCCGATTCTTGCAAAGACCATATCTTTTGATCCAGACCTCCAAATTGAGATCCAAAAGAGGCGTTGGACTCGTCTTTAAGAGGAGAAAAGACAGAAAGTGAAAGGGATGAATTTTATCACGAATCCACAGAGAAATTGAGGGAGAGGTGGAATTGCTAGGGTTCATCAGTTCTCCACCTATAGACCACCTCCGGCCACGATTTTTGATAGAGAGCTTCATCTAGTGAAGGAGAACACGCAACTCAAGTTCCAGAGCGTTCAGAGTTGAATTAAAGGACAAATTGACACAACAATGGTGACGGCGCTGTTCAAAGCAAATTACGAGCTGTAATTTCATTACAGCCCTATTTTGTAATCTTTCTTCCCTCTTTTTGATTCCTTATCACTCTGAGAACATGTTTTATTGTAATCCTTTCATCATGGTAGCTTAATCTTTTTATGGGACATGGGGGTGTAATCTCTTTGTTTCTTAATGGCTAGAAAACCCTAATTTTGTCAAACTGATTTTATTATGATAATTTTCCTCTTGTGATTGATTGTTCTTTAATTCTCCTTTGTGTCTTAAATATCAGCATATTTTAGAATTTTACGAAATAGACCGAGTGGTTGATTGTTTGAAATTCGGAACCCTAGGAATTATTGAGTTTAGAACTATCGTAAGAGATTAGGTAGTTCTTCGAATTTTGATTTTTAGTGATTTTATTGCCATGTTGAATTTCTGATACTTTGGATTGAGTTAATGTGTAGACTTGATTTGATATTGCAAGAGATTGAGTATCGAGTCGTTGGAAACCCTTGAGTAAAACTAGTGTTGAGACTCGGATGCACGAGAGTGATCTTTGAGTTTCCACTTGCGATGATCAACCTAGAATTCGGATGCACGAGAGTGATCCTCGAGTTCTTAGTTGATGATTTACTTATTCTCAGCATTGAATAGTGTTAGGGAATGCCGGGTGTAATTTAAAATTTTGCAATCCCAGGACGCAGCGGAAGAAGCATTACACCCGAAACACATTCCTTTCCCAAGGATCCATGCTAGAGAGAAGACACAAGGATGTGTTAGAGATGTACCTCTTTTGCCTGTCTAGACGTCGAAGCCATGTTGAAGGTGCCCAAGTGTTCGCCCTCTACAAGTATCCACGCGTCGACTCCTTGATCGTTGCTCCCTTCCACGCTTGGTGCTAGCCTCGGGAAGAGAATCAAGCCTTATGGTATCTTTACTTCTCTTGCGCCACCTCCAAGATGAAAGCGCCAAGAGGAGATGAGGAGGAAGATGATGCCGCCAAGTTGCTTTCTTCTTCTTCTTTGCTTGCGCCACCTTCAAGCAAGGTGCGCCTATGGCCAAGGAAGGGAGAGAGCTTGTGGCAAGGAGATGCCACCAAGCACTAAGAGTCCTTGGGCCAAGAAGAGAGGGAGAGGAAGAACTTGCAGCTCCAAGGAAGAAATTTGCGCCAAGCCTTATTTACTCTCGCCCCTTGCACTCCAAGTCTCTCCAAGAGATATGTCACCCCTCCTAGATGTTGTCCACACGAATCAACCTTTTAGTGGGGCGACAAGGGTCCTATTAATAGGACAAGGGGCGATTAGGGCAATGGCTAGGATTATGCCAAGTGGGCGGCTAGGATAAAGGAGTCTTGAGGTAAGGAAAGTCTCCAAGACTTTACCATAAACCTCATTCAACCTATCCTAATTTGCCCAATGGCCATATCAGCCCAAGACATGCCTTAGAGGCATTCTTTCCATCCAAGGAGAAGGGCTAGGCACAACATGCATGAGGAATTCGGCTAGGGTGGTGTCTTGGGAGAAACTAGGGTTTGAGGTAAGGTAAGTCTCCAAGATATTACCATATACCTCTTCCCTATGTCCATATGCGCCTGGGAACTTCCCATAAAAGTTCTCAAGCCATATCAGCCCCAAGACTTGCCTTAGAGGCAAGCATTCCATCCAAGGAAGAAGGGCTAGGCGCCCTTTACTTCCATAATGAAGCAAAGGCGCCTTCCTCACCCCATTATGCCCCTAGGCGCCAATGGGGTGAGAATTCTCCCCATTATACCCTTTTAAGCCAATTCCTCTTCATGACAACTAATTATTGGGCCTCATTGGATAATGAGCTAGCCCAAACTTCATGGCGTGGGTTGATTAAGCCATTGGATCTAATTCAATGCAACCCTAATCCAAATGTGACCAATCTAGGTCAATTTCGGGTCAACCTGCCAAAAATGAAGTTTGGCTCCAATAACTTTCTTTCGACTCATCAGGCCCATTGGCGCTGATGAAATCTTCCAAATTGATCCAAGTTATCCAATAACTTGATCCTAAGGCTTCTGATTAAACCAACGTCAAGAGTCTATTGCGTGTGACCCCATAGGATCCATATGACGATGGCAATGATGTAAACATCATAAGTAGTGAGGGGTATCTAGCAACACATCACTACTACCCATGTCATAGGACTTAAGTCATTATGGCAACAACTCCTAACAAGCAACGAGGATTCCTATTGCATTACAGATCCCTTTGCCTAAGCTGATATCCTGCCATTGGATTAGTCTCAAGTTTATTATCCAATGCATTGGTCATGACTCAACAAGTGTGGCCACACTCTCCTGTCATGCACCAATAAGGTGGGGCACCCCGAGTGGATATCATGCTTCCAATAAGGAAGGGGCAAATCCTACTATTGGTCATTCATGTCTCTATATGACTTATGACATGCCCAATGACAGTCATTTTGATCTCCCAATTACGGAGAGACGTAAGACTGTATTAAAGCATACCCATCATCAAATCTAGACATGAATACCTCAAGTCTAAGGATCAATGCAAACCTCTTGCATGTGAGATTGACTTGTTGACTAGACAAGTCAATCCTCACGGTGGATCACTCTAGTGCATCCAATGCACCTGTATGTCTGCGTTACTGTGCCCCGCACATAACCAGCCCATACACCAGTCTCACATGTACTAAAGCTGTCCCATATCCGCTAAGGTGCCTTGTCTGGGGATAGCTTAAGAGAACGGATCTAATCCAAACTCCTGGGACATTATTTATGCAACTCAATACATCAACGCAGGTAGAGAAGTCTGCATAATAACGACCATGCCTATATAAAGAGTAATAGTTCTATCAAAGTACATTCAAACAATGCCTGACCATGTCCATACATTGGTCTTTAGGGCATATACACCAACAAATAGATCTTGCACGAGAGTGGGGATCGGTTCTTTGTATGGTTGTCTGCGCGAGAGCGAGATAATTTATTTATGAAGTAAATTATACCTTTATCGTGATATAATTAGATTGATAAATACTTATCTTAATCTAGTCATTAGAAATTAAAGTAGATGAACCCCTAGTCCCAATTTCCTCTCTGATATTTTCTCCGTGTTCTTTTCGATAGTTTGATTCACTATTTTTCGATTGCCTAGCTAGCGAGAAATCGATTATTCAGTACTTAACAACAAGGTCTCTGTGGTTCGATATTTTTATATTACTTCGAGTATCCGTGCACTTGCGGACACAACATCCACCACCATGATTATTACTCTTCCAAGACAAGTTAGGATGGTTCCTCCAACCAGGGTTGCAGGTATTAGAATAAGGGTCATTATTTCTACTTTGATTGTAACCCCCTACTGCATTAACTTGCTCACTACCCTGATCAACAATAACCTTACACTCTTTAGCATAATGCCCATAATTCCCACATACTTCACAAGTAATAGAAGAAACTATAGTAGTTTGCATCTGAAAAGAATCAAATCGATTACACAAAGAATCTACCTTTTCCGCCAGGGTGCGCCAGTTATCACTTTCATTCATACCATGAGGAAGTCGATACAGCATTCCTCTCTCAGTAGTCCACTGGTTGTGATTCAAAGCCATCTCTTCAATTAGTGTGTAGGCATCTTCAACTGTTTTCTTCATCAGGGCACCTCCTGCAGCAGCATCAACAGTTAGATGGGTACTATAGAGTAAACCATTATAAAAAGTTTGAATTAAAACCCAATCTACTAATCCGTGGTGAGGGCACTTTTGTTGTAACTCATTGAAGCACTCCCATGCCTCACTAAGTGATTCGCCATCCCTCTGTGCCAATCCCGTGATCTGATTTCTCAACTGAATCTTCTTACTGGGTGGAAAGTACTTCATCAAGAAAGCTTTTGACAATTGTTCCCAAGTGGTGAATGTTCTAGTTGGATGAGAATGTAGCCAGGCTTTTGCTCAGTCCCTAAGGGAAAAAGGAAACAATCTTAGCTTTAAAGCATCATCAGATACACCATTAATTTTCATAGTATCACATAATTCAAGAAAAATAGATAAGTGTTGATTTGGATCTTCAAGCAGAGCTCCTCCAAATTGATTTTGTTGAATCATTGACAGGAAGGCTGGTTTAATCTTGAAATTATTTGCATTAATCGCTAGCCAAGTTATACTGGAGCGAATTCGGTGTGTATTCGGGGCTGCATAATCTCTAAGTGTTCTCTTCTCAGCCATGATTAATTCTTCTTTTCTTTCTTCAGTGAATCTAAGTTTCCTGCGCAATCTAAGAGTTTTATTAATTTCGTGATCAAAGGGGACTAATGGTCCTGATCTAAAAGTCCTGCACATAAACAAGTAGGAGATGAAATAAATTCAGAATTTGCAGAAAATAAGAGAAAATCAGAATATAAAACAAAGCTCAGTCTAGCAATACTATCAATTATATCAATATTAACAAAAACCAAGGTCCCCGGCAACGGCGCCAAAAACTTATTGTGTCCACAAGTGCATGGATACTCAAAGTAATTGTTGGGAATCCCCGGGCTAAAAGAAAATGAAAATAGCGGAAGCGAGCCTGAAACGAGATTCTTAATTCAACAATAAGGGCCGTCTTACAAAGAATACAATGGATGTGAAGAGGGTAGTACCTTATCAAGCAACTTTTAGGAGCGGCCGATGATGAAGACGCGCAAGGGCCCATCCTCTGTAATCGCGCACACACGGACTCCTCGAGTCCTCTCCAATCTCTGCGCTAGGTGCTAGCCCCGGAAGATGAGATCCACGCCACTAGCCTTCTCAACATGCGCCAACGCCAAGGAGAAGAAGGGGTGTTGGCGACAAGGAGTGGGTAGCACTGCCACTTGTCCCAACCTTTGATGCCGAAAAATTTTTATTTGTTGTCACCTCCTTGACCCTCATGCCAAGGAGCAGAGGGGAGGCGACAACTAGAGACAAGAGAAGAGTTTGGTACAAAACATCTCCCAGGTGGGCCTCTCTATTTATAATAGCAGAGCCAAACGCAAACTTGAGATCTTTCCCATGTGGGATAATGAGCATAGGCGCCTATTCACAATTAAGTGTCATGGGTTCGAATCCCCGCAGACACAATTAATTGTAAATTGCACCCAAGCTTATTAATTGGCCAAGAGAAAAATTCTCTTGCCAATTAATAATTTTATTTTATTCATGTGACTAAAGTGCCAAGCCCAAACTTGCACTTAGACCCTTGTTTGACTCATTTTGACAACACAGGTCAACAGAGGTCAAACGTGGTCCACTAGAGTCAACTAGTGGTCAACAATGAACAAAAATAAAATATCATCTCCTCTATAAAAGTCTCAATGCATTAGTTCCCCAAAAAGATTCGAATCACACAATGATTCGATCAGAGGCTAAACGATCAGTATGAGAACTCGAGTGTCAAGGTGTGCGACCCTGTAGGTTCTTCAGACGTTGGTAGTGATGACTAAATCATCACAAGCAATGAGTGGCACCTAGCAGTACATCATTGCTACCCAAGTTATCAGAATGGCGTCATCATCGACATCCCCTAAAATTGCGACAAAGTACAAGTGCAGCTTTGTCCTTTTGCCAACTGATGTCCAGATTGGGCAAGTGTGTCACACTTGTTAATCCCAATAATATGGCATGACTAAATCAGGTTCTCACCTGGGTATGGCCATACACTTTCAGTCATCCATATAGGGGCGCCATGGTCAATCAATCTTCCCCGTAAGGAAGGGGCAAATGCTCTATTGGCACATTGAATCTCTCATACGGCTTATGACATACCCAATGACAACCGTTATGACTTCTCTTTTATGGCGAAGCGTTAGGTTGCATCAAAGTACATCAATCACTATATATAGATACCAATGCCCTCAAGTCTAGGACAAGCGCAACTCTGTCACTGTGATATTCATCTCGTGACACTAAGATGAATCCTCATGGCGGGTCAATCCAGTATATCTCACTTGATATACCCATATGCCTGCGTTAGCAACCCGTGCTCAACCAGCGCATATACTAGTCTCAAGCGAATCATAGCTGTCCCATATCCACCATGATTCTCGACTAGGGATAAACACAGAGACTAGATAAAATCTATCTCTTAGGGACATTGTATATGCAAATGTACATATACGCAGATGTACAACTCTGCATAACAATGACAATGTCAGGATAACTCATTTATCAACTAGATGTGATGCACATATCCCATGGACCATCCTGAGGTCCTAGGGCATAAACACTAACAGTAACAAAAAATTATTGAACCACAGAGACCTTGTTGTTAAATACCAACGAATTGATTTCTCACTAGCTAAACAAATCAAGTATGATGAAAGTAATCGATCGAATGGTATGCAGAAAATCAGAGATAAAGAGTTGGGACTAGGGGTTCATCCACCTTAAAATCTATGACTAGATATAATTAAGTGTTCATCAATTTATTCTTGTTATGGTAAAGATGTAGCTTACTTAAGAAATTAACTCGCTCTCGCACAATTAAATTACAAAGAACAACCCTCACTCTCGTGCAGGATTTATTCGATGTTTAATACAAGTAAACTTTAACAGAAAGATTAAGAATCACTCTCATGCATTCAATCTCAATATCAATATCTCAAGCAAAACTAAGTATTCTCATACCTTAGTTTCTCAGGTTTTACTTTAGGTTTTCAAACAATCCAATATCTATTTCTAGCATATTTTCATGTCTAACTGAATAATATTTCCTAGATGATGAACAGTGGTAGCGCCCACGAATTCTTTGATTTCTCCTTCGATCGATCTCCTTTCGCTCTGAAACTTTTGGTGTATGTTCTCCTCCTTCAGGTGAAGGTTCCTTTGAAATTTCGTGGCCGGAGGTGGTATGTATGCTAGGAATCGACAAACCCTAGGAAGATGGTGATTCTCTAAAATTCTCCGTGTAGAGTTGATAAAAATTGGTCCATTCACTTTGAGATTATTCTCCTCTTTATCCTGATCGTTCCCCTTTTTACGGATCTTCAATTGGTGCCCTAAATCTTGAGAAATCGTCTTTTTAAATGTCCCGCGAAAGAATCGGGTGAGTTGTAGAAATCTGGGCCTTAATTACGGTACCGCGAAGAACGTTACAGCGCTACCGTAATTTCTTCAGAAGTTACTGTATGAAATTTGCCCAAAATTATGGCACCATAAAACACATCACGGTAGTACCGTATTCTCTTCAAAAGTCACTGTAGGAATTTGGACCTAAAATACGACACCGTAAAATGTATTATAGTAGTGCCGTAATTTTCCAAAAAGTTTATGTGGGAAGCGGCCGTAAAAATCATTACGGTAGTGTCATATTTGCAGATTATGGCCGTAAAATTCATTACGGCACTGCCTTAATTTTGCTAGAAAACTCGGTTTGACTTGAAATTTGATGTGTAAACTCCTCTTGATGAATAGAATCCTTATACGTATTGAAATTGCTTGAAAACTCATGAAAATGATGCCTTTTTATCTGAAATTGATCAAAAACCAAGAAAGGTGTAGGTTCCGAAGCATTTGATAAATAAAGCATAAAAATAAGCAAACGAGCATAATTATGACCCAACAGTGCAATGGATTTAGCTAGAAATATGTTATGAAATTTAAAGTCATCAGTTGTACTGACCGCAAGGGGGCAACCTGTACTTAAGGATAAACTCCTTATGCAATATGAATAACTCATGCATCAGTTAACTTCTATTCAGTTAGATCAGTTAGTGTGGTGAATTTTGTAGTCTTGATATCTCTCAAATAGGCACCTTTTGTGTTTTTATCGTTGCTTTTCCTACTCTGTTCCTAGTTAAGTTTGATAACCCTTATTTTCAAAACACCAAAATTGGATTGCCTAGCTTCTAAATATCAAAATAGTTGGTACTTCATCCAATTCCCTGTGGGACCAACATCTTTTGTATTACTTCGATAACGCCGTGCGCTTGCAGTGTGTATCAAGTTTTTGGTGTCGTTTCCGGGGAACTTCGGTCAATATTAATAAATTTCTGAAATTTAGTAGACTAAGCATTTTTTTATTTTTGACTTTTATTTTTTGCTATTTCCTTTCTTATGCTTTATCATTGTGTTTGATCATTATTACGCAAAGGAGCTTAAGAACCGATGATCTATATGATGGAGGATATGGCCCTCAACCACAGTCAATGGTTAGGTGAGAGAGTTAACTCATATAGAGCTACAACTCTATGTAAGTATGATTTACACGAATTGAGCTTATTAGCTGCAAACATAGATACTTTATCATGAAAGTTAGATTCCTTGATTGTCAATTTAGTTGAAGCCACTAATGCTTATTATGAATTTTGTGGAATTTCATGACACAGCTTCACTGAATGCCAATTAGGAATCTCACAACTTGAACCTTTTGGAGAGCATAACCTCAACCCTAGACCATAATTAGATCCATTTTCCAATGAGTAGGTGGAACTGTCAAAATTTTTTCTATGAGAACAATCCCAACACGATTCCCCAACCTAGCTATAGGCAACCTCATGAATTTCAACTAAGGCAGTTTGTGCCACCTCAAAAGTCTAACATTGAGTCTCTACTAGAGACTTTTGTGGCTGCACAAACAAAGGAATATGAGAATTTTTGTGAAGCCACTAGGAAACTAACATCGAAACTGGATGCTCTCGAGGCTTTCAATAAAATGTTGGAAACCCAATTGGCTAATCAGGCAAGCACCTCGACAAGTGCCTCAGGTAAACTCTCATCCCAACCTGAGATAACCCTGAGAGAATATTGCACTGCGATCATCACATGTGGTGGGAAACAATTTGAGGAGCCTAGGATGCCAGCACATGACACTGAGATTAGATCTCCTGAGATATTTTAACCTAAAGAATCAAAAGAGGAGATAGAACATGAGAAACCACTTGAAGATATTTCTTATTTTGTAGGGTCTTGCCATAATATTGATGTTGTTGAGGAAGTGGTTAACCAAGCTATGATTAGATAATTGCTTATGGATCCTATAGAAATATATTTTGCTGCTAAAGAGGAGGTGAAGGACAAAGAAAAAGCTCAACCTTTTGCTATACTCCTTGATTCAACTGAACCAGTTAACCTAAGGAAGGTACAAATTGAATATCTATATGAGGAAGCAACCAAGGTAACTGATGAAATTAACCTATACTTGAAATCACTGATTGATCATTTAAGGTATGAATTGCTTGGTGCTTACACTTACACCAACATTCTAAACTATGAATAACACTGTGGTTGAGCTAATGACCTTTAACAAGTGCTTCTTGAGAGGCAACCCATGTCTTTTCTACTTTATTTACTTTTGCATTGTGTGTTTTATTTATTTAGTCTATTGATTATGAAATTTGATAGTTTATTTTGTTTTGTGTTAGAATGTTGATGATATTATTTTTTCATAATGGTAGGAACACCCAAAAAAAAAATCAAAGTTTTAAAGATTTTTGACTCAACACGGTCTTCACAGTTGCTGCATTATATAATGTGAAGTTCACAGCTGACCCTAACTTATTTCACAACTGTGACAAGATTTATTATGGAAGCAACTTTACTTTTTCTCTCCCTTGCCAGACTTGCATGACTGAGCGGGACAGAAATAATTGGACATTATATTTTATATTTGGAAGAAAAAAAATGTGTCAAAGTGCTGAAATGAAGATGACCCTCAAAAGGAAGGTACTGAAATGAACTCTAATGATGATGAGGACTTTAAGCCTAAGAGGAAGATGTGAGTATTACTTTCTCTTATTCCCCCACACTCTCTCGACACATTGGTTGCATAGAGGACTAAGCAAATTTTTATGTGGTGAGGGGATAATTTTGATGCCTGTTTCTTCTATGACTTAGTCTTCTAACTATTCATTTGGTATTGTATTCTTGACTTACTCTGCCTTTTGCTATGTCTGTGATATATGACTATTATATTTTGACTATGTTGTGATGATAGTTATGCTCTTATTTGACTCTGATTCTGTGATGATGATTCTGTGGCAATATTGTGCTATCATGATATTCTGAGGATTCTTTACTGATGATTCCTACATATCTACTATAACTCTAGGATGTGTGGATGTGTTAACATTCTGATGATATAGATATGCTACTCTACTGATGATTTGGTAATCTCTGTTACGATACTTTTTTTAGGATATTATTTACTGCTATGATGTTCTATTCTGCTCCTAATACTCTTTTGTACTGCGACTGTGGTGGTTTCGTGACATTTCTATGATATTTTATTCATGTTGTGATGCTGTGGTACTTAATACTTTATGATTTGATTGTAATGCTACTCTTTGTAGTAGTATAATTTATGTATTGACATTTATGATGACACTTACGTGAATTGGTTTTATAATGCTATTGAGATATGTTATATATTTGTCATGCTATTGTGTCATACGGTTGTGATGATATTTTTCTTGAATATTCTTGCCTGGATTATGACAGTGTGATTCTGTGATGCTTCTATTATTATGCACTGAGTCTGATTTAGATATTTTGCATGAATGATATTGCATTATTTTGATGATCTTCTGTGATAAATTTTTGATTTCATGATACACTGAAATATTTATGAAAATGCTGTGATCTTGTGATAGCCTTAAATGAACATTGAGATTGATTCCATGCATGTGTGAAGTGTATTAGTTACGATATGTTGAAAGCACCATCCAATCAAGATATATTCTACGATCTTGTCCAAATGTTCTGTGATTTTGAAATCTTCTGATTAGAATGATTGAAACTGCTGAATTAGAGGGTCACATATTTCTGAACGTTCAAGGATGGCATTCTAGTGATTTACAGATGATTTAATATAGAGACACATTTTTGCCTATTCATTCCATGAATCCATGATACTTGTTGGGAAATGATCACAAGTGTGATCTATAGAGCATGATATAAAAAAAAGAAAGAAAAGAAAAACACAAAAATAAATAAAGACTCCTCTACTTGGCACTACAAAAAATTGGTAATGGTACCTACGACATGAATTGAAGTCTAATATCACTTTCTGTTTGGAAGACTCCTCTATTTGGCACTACGAAAAATTGGTAGTGGTACCTAAGACATGAGTTGAAGTCTAATATCACTTTCTATTTTGAATGCTGGTGTCAATACTTGCATACAATGAGAGGTGATCATGCTTTTTTTCAATAATGCATTTGTGTCTAACCCAACAAGTTGATTTTGGATGAATTGAATTTGTATAAGTAATATGTCTGCTAAATTGAGTTCTTTCTATGCCCCTAGCTGAATGCTTTGACTTCTAGAGATTGTGGGATCTATCTGTTGAACTTTTTGGTCAATATCTTATCATTTGATTTCTCATATCTGGATCATGGATTGTTTATAGATATTCTTTGACTTGGATGCATGTTTTCAGCTAGTATAACTTCTTTCACACTTGTCATGCATTTCATCTTAGTTTATTGCTTGAGGACAAGCAAATATCTAAGTCTAAGAATATTTGATGTCTTGCATTTTGATAGTGATTTTTGGTATTATTGTTTCTTAAAAGAAGGCTAATTTTGATGTTTCTATGTTCCATATAGGCTTATTTACTTGTTTGTTTCAGAATCTTTACTTTTTCTTGTCCTTTTGATATTTCAGGTAAAATCACTCATTTCTGAAGCTTTTTGAAGATTTTAAAGTCATGAAGTGATTTCTTATGAAGAGACAAGGCTACATAGGAAATTTGGAATCAAACAGAGCTTTGCTTGAAAATCATGACCTGCCCAAGATTTTGGTGTTCACTTGTGATTCGCAAAACGGTCCCAAAATCTATAGTACACATCACGCCCAGCCCACGATTTCAATATTTGGCCATGATTCCATCATAGACATTTTTTTGAAATTCACAGTACAAATCACGGCTGGGTGAAGATTTTGGGGTTCACCCGTGATCACTACTGCCTGTTGATCTTCCTTACGTTTTTTTAGTTGATTGATGGCACAAAAAAATTAGAAAAATCTAGAAAAATATGTTTTGGACAGCTAAGAGGAAGGCGAAGAGTTTGGACATAAAAGCTCTCTTTTTTGTGACATATTTGGGGAGTAGATGACAGACAAAGGGGTGAGGGCGAGAAGACTAGCAACAAAGGGCTTTCAGAGAGGATTTTGGGGCGATTTCTCGACAGATCTTTACCAAATCAGGAGGAAACGTTTACATCATCTTCTCCTACCTCTCCTTAGGCTTTGTTTCTAGTTTTCTTTATCGATTTGAGAGATCTGTACCGAATTTTATGGCTGTACTAGCTTTAACCTTTATTCGGGGCTCGGATAATGCCCTTTGACTTGATCTGCTATATAAACAAATTTATTCTGATGTTTATGAGTTATTTTTATGAATATTTTATCTAGTTGTGTTATTTTCATAATCTTACCCTAATCAAGTAATTTTGTGTTTTAGATGACACGATTTTGACCGTAAGGAGAATCGTGTTGTCGGATCCACTAGATAGAACTTTTGAACCTCTATCATGAAAGTAGTTAAGGTTCAATCGAGGGCAACATAGTTTTTCATAGAACTTAATGGGTTTGCTTAAATCAGTAAGCCACAAAAGTAGGAGATCGATTTAAGTAAATACCGGATTATACTGACCGCAAGGGGGCAACCTGCGCTTTAGGATAAACTCCTTATGCAATATGAATAACGCATGCATCGGTTAACTTCTGTTCAGTTAGATCAGTTAATGTGGTGAATTTCATAGTCCTGATATCTCTCAAATAGACACCCTTTGTTTTTCTATCGTTGCTTTTCCTACTTTGTTCCCAGTTAAGTTTGATAACCCTTATTTTCAAAACACCAAAAATTGGATTGCTTCTAAACATCAGAATTATTGGTACTTGACCCAATTCCCTTTGGGATTGACATCTTTTGTATTACTTCGATAATGTCATGCGCTTACGGTGTGTATCAAAGTTTTGGCATCGTTGCCAGGGAACTTTGGTTAATATTAACAAATTTCTAAAATTTAGTAGACTAAGCATTTTTTTTCTTATTTTTGATTTTTATTTTTCGCTATTTCCTTTCTTATGCTTTATCATTGTGTTTGATCATTATTATGCAAGGGAGCTTAAGAACCAATGATCTATATGATGGAGGATATGGCTGAAGTGTCCCCTTCATGGGGGAGCGCAAGTAAACAAAATCCCTTTCAAGAGGGGGGCGAAAACCTTAAAGGGGTGGCGCATCACCATTGCAAGCGGAAGCAAAAGGTTTTCAAGAATCTTAGCATAAACATATGTTCAACTTGGTGAAGTTGAGACTCATACCATAGCCATCTCGGTTTAGATGGAGCTTTGGAAGCAAAGGCGCAAGTGCCCCTTCTCCGAAGATAATCACACACAAGAGAAGATGGCTTCTCCTTGGATCTCCTTGTGCTAGCAAGGATGCGCAAGGTGTCCTTGATCGAATGTTAGGATGATGGAGAAGTTTCCTTGGCCGAGCGCTTGTTCTTGTCGTCCACTTCCTTCCACACGAGATGGCAAGCAAGCTCTTTTTTCCCAAAAAACAAAACGCAAAGACAAGAGAGCAAATGCACTTCGGCGACATCAAGACAAATGACGTTACATGACTTCCCAAAATGGAAAGTCATGAAGCCACTCTCCAACGCCAAAACGCCCCTCTTGATGAACCATGCGTTCACCTAGTGAACCGGTTCATGCTTTGGTTCAATTCGATTTGGCCCAAAGACCAAACTCAAACCAAGCCAAGCCAAGGCATGGTCTAGACCCTCTATGAACCAAATGGCTCATGATCTAGCCGTTCATCTCCTGATGCTCCTGATCTTACCGATCTAGCATCATCTCTCTCGATCGAAGCTTACCGATCTAAAGCCCTAATCAATCAAACATGATCAGGCTAGATCTCACTTGCAATCAGAGATTAAACCCCTTTAAACTGAACCCATACAATTCAGTCCACACGATCTGACTCAAGAAAGCCATATCATCAAATTGTGCGACCCTAAGGGTTTCCTTTAAATGTCGGTAACGACAACTTACGTTATCACGATCAGTGAGGGGTATCTAGCAACACATCACTGTCTCCCGATATAAAGGAAATAGTCTTCCAAGACTACACCCAAACCATGACACAAGTGTGAATCAAAACTCACAAGGCACACATATGTCCTTTGCCACTGGATGTTCTTATTGGACAAGCATGTTAAGCTTGTAACTCCAATACGATGAGCATGATTAGATCAGATGCACATAGTCATCTGGGTATGGCCATACACTACCTCAATCATCTCATATAGGGGGGCCTTTAGAACATCACACTCCTTAAACAAGGAGACGGCAATCCTTTATCTATCACTAGTGCCCTAACCTGATTCAAGCTCACCATCCAAGATAGTCTATAATCATTATATTTCAAATGATATTGAACTACCTCAAAACAATGACAATCATCATTTAGAAACACAAGTGATCTCAAGTCAAAGGACATGTGCCACTTGCTGCTTACAGGGATCATTCACATTGTGACAAGCAATGCAATATCCCAGTAGGGTCTGTCCAGTACATCCAATGTACCCATGAGTCTACATCTTATTCCATGCTCGAAGCATCCTATAAGATTAGCACTCATATTAGTCTCCATCATATCAAGGCTGTCTCATGTTCACCAAGATATCTCGACTAAGGACTTATAGCCTGTCAGCCTAGCTGAACAGCTTTGAGACATTATTCAGAAGTACACTTATTACAGCAGACAAGGTAACAACCTGAATAACAACCATGCCTTATTATAAACTTAAGAGTTTATTACATGATACTTATACAATCCCAAGGCCTCAAACATTAGCCTTAAGGGCATACCCCAACAATCTCCCACTTGCACTTAATCTAATGGTTGAGAAATCTCAAACCCATATTATTACAGTGCTTCTCATGCTTCTGCTGCGCCAGAGGCTTGGTAAGCGGGTCTGCCAGATTGTCATCTGTATGAACCTTGCAAATCTTGATCTCGCCTCGATCAATGATCTCCCGGATCAAGTGAAACCGTCTCTGTATGTGCTTGGACTTCTGGTGCGACCGTGGTTCCTTTGCTTGTGCGATTGCTCCAGTGTTATCACAGAAGATAACCAAAGGATCAGCACTCGAAGGAACGACACCAAGTTCTCTCACGAACTTACGAATCCACACTGCCTCCTTGGATGCTTCCGAGGCTGCAACATACTCGGCTTCAGTTGTGGAATCAGCAACAGTAGACTGTTTGAAACTCTTCCACACCACTGCTCCACCATTCAAGCTAAAAACATAGCCTGATTGCGATCGGAAATCATCCTGGTCCGACTGGAACGAAGCGTCAGTATATCCCTCTATACTGAGTTCTTCCTGACCACCATATATCAAGAACATATCTTTGGTCCTCCGCAGATATTTTAAGATGTTCTTGACCGCAATCCAGTGCGCCAAACCTGGATTACTTTGGAATCGACTGGTCACGCTTAACCCGTAAGCGACGTCTGGGCGAGTACACAACATCGCATACATAATGGACCCAATAGCCGAAGCATAAGGCGTATTGTCCATTTCATCTTTCTCAGTCTGTGTTTGTGGACACTGACTCTTCGAAAGATTCAGACCATGTCTGACTAGAAGATATCCACGTTTAGAATTCTCTAAATGGAATCTCTCCAGGACCTTATCGATGTAAGTACTCTGGCACAGCCCGAGAAGCCTCTTAGATCTATCCCTGTAGATCTTCACACCTAGTACATAGGCTGCTTCTCCTAAATCTTTCATCTGGAAACATTTTCGTAACCATGCTTTAACAGCATGCAGTTCAGGAATATCATTTCCAATGATCAAGATATCATCGACGTAGAGGATTAGGAATGTAATCACGCTCCCACTAAACCTCTTATATACACACGGGTCATCCTCGTTCTTGATGAAACCAAACTCAGAGATTGATTCATCAAAACGAATGTTCCAGCTTCTTGATGCTTGTTTAAGTCCATAAATGGACTTCTTTAACTTGCATATTTTATGACGATCTGCTGGATTAGTGAAACCCTCAGGTTGTGTCATATACACATCCTCATCCAGATTTCCATTAAGGAAAGCTGTTTTCACATCCATCTGCCAGATCTCATAGTCGTAATATGCTGCTATCGCGAAAAGAATCCGAATAGACTTAAACATGGCTACAGGAGAGAAAGTTTCATCATAATCTATCCCGTAGATTTGTTTGAAACCTTTCGCAACTAGTCTGCCTTTATAGGTAACCACGTTACCATCCATGTCAATCTTCTTCTTGAAGATCCATTTACAGCCTATAGGGATTACTCCCGGAGGCGGATCAACCAAATCCCAGACTTGGTTATCTGACATGGAGTCCATCTCGGCTCGCATAGCATCAAGCCATCTAGCTGACTCCGGTCCACTGACCGCATCCGCATAAGTTAGGGGTTCATCATTATCAATGATGTAGACTCCGTCATAGCGCTCAGGCTGTCGACGGATCCTACCCGATCTTCGCGGTTCCCGTGATATCTGAGCCTCAGGTTGTTCAATAACCTGATCTACCGGCTCAGGCTCATCCAACTCTGCTTGACTACTTTGTCCTTCCTCTGGAATCTCATCCAGCTTTATTTCTCTCCCACTGGCCTCTTGCAGAAGAAACTCCTTCTCAAGAAATATGGCCGTCCGAGCAACAAAAACCTTGTTCTCTTTGGGATCGTAGAAATAATAACCCTTAGTTTCCTTAGGGTAACCGACAAAGATACATTTCTCAGATCTGCTTTCCAGTTTCCCAGAGGCGAGCTTTTTGACATAAGCCTCGCAACCCCAGATCCTGATAAATGTCAAGCTAGGCTGTTTCCCATACCATAACTCATATGGCGTCTTTGAAACTGCCTTGGATGGCACTCGGTTTAGTACCTTTGCAGCTGTTTCCAGTGCAAAACCCCAAAAGGAATATGGAAGAGTAGCCTGACTCATCATAGAACGAACCATATCAAGTAACGTTCTATTTCTCCTCTCGGACACACCATTCCACTGCGGTGTTCCTGGCGGAGTGAGCTGTGAGATAATCCCACACTCCTTCAGATAGTCAGTAAACGCATGACTCAGGTATTCACCACCTCGATCAGAACGAAGTGCCTTGATATTTTGGCCTAGCTGATTTTGTACTTCATTTTTGAACTCTTTGAACTTGTCAAAAGATTCACTTTTATGTCTCATTAAATAGACATACCCATACCTACTGAAATCATCAGTAAAGGTAATGAAGTACTGATAGCCACCTCTGGCATGTTTACTAAATGGCCCACACACATCACTGTGTATAAGGTCCAGTAAACCTGAAGTCCTTTGCCCTTTGTGAAGAAAAGGAGACTTCATCATTTTACCCATCAAACAAGCTTTGCATGTATCAATCTCCTCATAGGAGAATGATCCCAGCAGTCCATGATCATGCAACCGCTTAATGCGCTTCTCGTTTATATGGCCTAAACGACTATGCCATAGCAAGGTGCTGTCATCAGCATACTTGGCTTTCTTATTATCAATGTTTTGTATAGAATTTTCCATGTCCAACATGTATAACCCATTGTTAATTGAACCAGTCGCATACACAATATTATCAAAAGTTAAAACACACTTTGAAATCTTGCATTCAAAGGCAAATCCTTTCCTGACTAGAGCAGGAATGGAGATAATATTCTTGGTGATACTTGGTACAAAATAACAATTGTTCAATTCTAATACAATGCCAGATGGTAAAGTAATGAAATAGTCTCCTACAGCAACAGCAGCAACCCGTGCCCCGTTTCCAACTCGTAGGTCTACCTCATGCTGTCCCACCTGCCTTCTTCTCTTGAGTTCCTGCACATTTGAACAAATGTGAACTCCACATGCGGTGTCCAACACCCATGAAATGGTAGAAGAAGATAACATGACCTCAGTCACATATATACCTGAGCCAGAAGCGATGCTTCCCCTCTTATCTCCTTGGAGCGCTTTACAGTCCTTTTTCCAGTGACCCAGCTGGCCACAGTGGAAACACCTGTTGTCCCTCGACCGCTTCACCTTCTGTTTCAGGGCCTTGCTGTAATTCTTGACAGGGGTCTTGCCCTTCTTCCCCTTCTTCTTGTTCCTTGAAGGAACCATTAAGACAGAGGTTGAAGGCTTACCCTTCAGAGTTTCCTCAGTTGTCAAGAGCATATTCAGCAGCTCTGCCGGCGTACAATCGATTTTGTTCATATTAAAATTAATGATGAACGCATCGAAAGAAGGCGGAAGAGACTGTAGAATAATGTCCACAGCAAGCTCCTGGTTGACGGTATGCCCCAGTTTCTCTAGAGCCTCCTTGTGCCCAATCATCTTGAGCACATGAGCTCCCACTGGGCTCCCCTCAGCCAGTTTGCTCTGAAAGAAGAGCTTCGTCAGATTATAGCGCTCAGTCCTCGCCTGTGCAGCATACAGCATCTTGAGGTTCGCTATAATTTCTATAGCCGACATATCCTCATGCTGACGCTGCAGCGGTGGCGTCATAGACGCTAGCATCAGGCAAGCGACATCAATGCTATCATTGACGTGCTTTTCGTAGGCATCCCGAACCGCCCTTGCGGCGTTCGGAGCGGGCTGCGGCGGTATCGCCGTCTCGAGGACATACAGTTTCCTCTCTGCCTTAAGAACAATCTTAAGGTGTCCGAACCAGTCAGAGAAGTTCGGCCCAGCAAACTTCTCCCTTTCCAGTAGGGATCGCACATTGAAGCTCATGGTGTTCGTTGCTGCAGGAATCTACAACAGGCAAGAACAGCAAGGTCAGTATCAATGTTTCAGAATCAATCCAGGACTTAAGAAAGATTCTTTTTCTCACTATTTTGTCTGACTGAAAAATCCAGTAAACAGTCCGAAAGAGTAACACTCTTTTAGTGAGATGGGATCCAGATTTCATACTTGGTCTCCGCGTCCCGCTCAAGCGAGATAAGATGCACAGAGATGACAAGCACTAATTTCTGGTAGGCTGTCCCAGCCAATCGCCCAACCCGTGCGATTCCCCTTCATCTTGGCAATCCAGCAGACTGTGCCAACTGAGTTGGTACAACACAGTCTCTGATCCCAGAGATGGCTGCCTCCATGTGCTACCATATGCGCCACATATGTAGTCTACATGGTCAAGCTGACCTGACCTACTCCCTGGACCACCACGTGCTATGCTGAGCAACGAGAAGGGATAAATCCCTGCTCTGTAACACGCAGGTGTAATCCAGCACCGTCTGAAGATAGATGGACGTGCCCACTGAGTGGGTTCAACACGGCTCCAACGATAGTCAGAACGGTGAGGTTTCGCGTCTGAAGGCTTACGAGCTTGATATATTAGCGTTGGATTTTAACGGTCTTTTATCTTCTTACTATCAGGCATGTCCTATGGCTATAGCAGAAGATAAACTTAAACATGCAATTCTAATTATTAGCAATAAGTAGAAAGCATGATCTTATGTGGTAAAAGCCCATGAACCCTAGTAAGACCTTAATTTTACTTTAAGTCTTCACTTGAGCTCCTTGGCCTCACATCTGGTCCAACCTAGGGCTCTAGCGCCAAGAGCACCTCAGGTGCGCCACCAGGTGAATGCTCCTCTTGGATGTGTGCCTTTGTGCTCTTGTCTAATCAAAATACATTTTTGATCTATCTAGACAAGGTTGACTCGCAGGTCAACAATACATTATAAATTAAGTACAATGTGATTCGCAGATCACAAATTAATTTACAATTTTAAATCCAGGCTCACAGGCCCCAGCACAGCACACAATAGGGCAACCCACATAAGAGTAAATAAACAAGCATATGGTTTCAATCATCATGTGATCCAATCAAGAAATTAAAATTTTGAAAACCCCATAGGCATCACTTTTAATTTCCTTATGTGCCCTACAACCTTACAATGGTCCATTGATAGGGATCCACTCATCCATCTAGATAGATCCTTTTCCCTTGCATGCACCGAGTCCTAACTGACCCGAGTTGACCTGATGGTCAACCATGCATGCGCCAAGGGCTGAACCACCCTCATGAGTTTTGGCAAGCGGGTGTGACCCCGGGCCTAACTCAAGTGTGTTCAGAAGTTGTCTCAATCAGACCTCGCTACACGCCTTGGATGCAGTCGACCTATAGCCACCTCGTGCTTGCGCACAGGTGCTATCTGGTCAACCCATCTAGGCTGTCAGATGGTCTGATCAGACTAGTTTGATCCATTCTAGATGAAGCTTTCAACCCCATCAACCCATCTAAGGGTTTACAATAGGTACTTCTTAGATCTAGTTGGGCGCGCATGTCATTTAGGTTTTAGAAAAACAACAACAACATGGTATAACCGCAACCAACATATATGCGCCAATCAACATAACTCTCATACATGCGCAAATATAAACATACTATTATCTAGCATACTCGCATGAAGAGATAACATATGTCAAACAAGATCAACATACATGTAGATGCGCAAACATGGATCACATAGTATATCAAGCAATCATATGATTATGCTTCAACCGGCCCTCTGATACCAATTGAAGTGTCCCCTTCATGGGGGAGCGCAAGTAAACAAAATCCCTTTCAAGAGGGGGGCGAAAACCTTAAAGGGGTGGCGCATCACCATTGCAAGCGGAAGCAAAAGGTTTTCAAGAATCTTAGCATAAACATATGTTCAACTTGGTGAAGTTGAGACTCATACCATAGCCATCTCAGTTTAGATGGAGCTTTGGAAGCAAAGGCGCAATTGCCCCTTCTCCGAAGATAATCACACACAAGAGAAGATGGCTTCTCCTTGGATCTCCTTGTGCTAGCAAGGATGCGCAAGGTGTCCTTGATCGAATGTTAGGATGATGGAGAAGTTTCCTTGGCCGAGCGCTTGTTCTTGTCGTCCACTTCCTTCCACACGAGATGGCAAGCAAGCTCTTTTTTCCCAAAAAACAAAACGCAAAGACAAGAGAGCAAATGCACTTCGGCGACATCAAGACAAATGACGTTACATGACTTCCCAAAATGGAAAGTCATGAAGCCACTCTCCAACGCCAAAACGCCCCTCTTGATGAACCATGCGTTCACCTAGTGAACCGGTTCATGCTTTGGTTCAATTCGATTTGGCCCAAAGACCAAACTCAAACCAAGCCAAGCCAAGGCATGGTCTAGACCCTCTATGAACCAAATGGCTCATGATCTAGCCGTTCATCTCCTGATGCTCCTGATCTTACCGATCTAGCATCATCTCTCTCGATCGAAGCTTACCGATCTAAAGCCCTAATCAATCAAACATGATCAGGCTAGATCTCACTTGCAATCAGAGATTAAACCCCTTTAAACTGAACCCATACAATTCAGTCCACACGATCTGACTCAAGAAAGCCATATCATCAAATTGTGCGACCCTAAGGGTTTCCTTTAAATGTCGGTAACGACAACTTACGTTATCACGATCAGTGAGGGGTATCTAGCAACACATCACTGTCTCCCGATATAAAGGAAATAGTCTTCCAAGACTACACCCAAACCATGACACAAGTGTGAATCAAAACTCACAAGGCACACATATGTCCTTTGCCACTGGATGTTCTTATTGGACAAGCATGTCAAGCTTGTAACTCCAATACGATGAGCATGATTAGATCAGATGCACATAGTCATCTGGGTATGGCCATACACTACCTCAATCATCTCATATAGGGGGGCCTTTAGAACATCACACTCCTTAAACAAGGAGACGGCAATCCTTTATCTATCACTAGTGCCCTAACCTGATTCAAGCTCACCATCCAAGATAGTCTATAATCATTATATTTCAAATGATATTGAACTACCTCAAAACAATGACAATCATCATTTAGAAACACAAGTGATCTCAAGTCAAAGGACATGTGCCACTTGCTGCTTACAGGGATCATTCACATTGTGACAAGCAATGCAATATCCCAGTAGGGTCTGTCCAGTACATCCAATGTACCCATGAGTCTACATCTTATTCCATGCTCGAAGCATCCTATAAGATTAGCACTCATATTAGTCTCCATCATATCAAGGCTGTCTCATGTTCACCAAGATATCTCGACTAAGGACTTATAGCCTGTCAGCCTAGCTGAACAGCTTTGAGACATTATTCAGAAGTACACTTATTACAGCAGACAAGGTAACAACCTGAATAACAACCATGCCTTATTATAAACTTAAGAGTTTATTACATGATACTTATACAATCCCAAGGCCTCAAACATTAGCCTTAAGGGCATACCCCAACAATGGCCCTCAACCAAAGTCAATGGTTAGGTGAGAGAGTTAACACATATAGAAGTGCAACTCCAAGTAAGTATGATTTACATGAATTGAGCTTATTAGCTGCGAAGGTAGATACTTTATCACAAAAGTTAGATTCCTTGATTGTCGATTCAATTAGAGCCACTAATGCTTATTGTGAATTTTGTGGAATTTCAGGACACAGCTTCGCTGAATGCCAATTAGGAATCTCATAACCTAAACCTTTTGGATAGCAAGCTAATACCTTCTGGAACCTCAACACTAGACCACAGTTATACCCATTTTCCAATGGATATGATCCAAGTTGGTGGAACTATCAAAATTTTTCGTATGAGAATAATCCCAATACAATTCCCCAACCTAGCTATAGGCAACCTCCTGGATTTCAACTGAGGCAGTTTGTGCCACCTCAAAAGTCTTGTTAGTGTTTATGCCCTAAGACCTATTATTGGTCTATCTTTTGTACTACTTGATAGTGATATTTCTTATAGATATCATTCTGGCATTGTCATTATTATGCTTTGTTTACATCTGCGATTATGTATTTGCATGATAATGTCACTAGAGGCAGATTGGATTTGTGCTCAAACTCTTGTCCCTAGTCAAATACCTGTGTGGATATGGGACAACTCTAGTATATGTGAAACTATTATATGGGCTGGTTAGACACGAGGTGCTAACGCAGACATATGGGTATATGAGTGGTAGATATACTAGGCCGACCCGTTGTGAGGCTATGATTTGGAATCCTAATCCTATTAGGATTTGGAATCCTAATGCTAATTAATTTAGAATCCTAATTCAATTAGGAGTTGGAATCCTAATCCTATTAGGGATTGGAATCCTAATCCAACTAGGAGTTGGAATCCTAATTCAATTAGGAGTTGGAATCCTAATCCTATTAGGAATTGGAATCTTAATCCAACTAGGAATTGGAATCCTAATTTAATTAGGAGTTAGAATCCTAATCCTATTAGGTATTAGAATCCTATTCCAACTAGGAGTTGGAATCCTAATTCTACTAGGAGTGAGATCCTAATCCAATTAGGATTCAAATCCTAATATGAATTTGGTTATGGATAAGGCCCATAGTAGTTGGGCGCGAATCCTAATCCAACTAGGATTCAAATCCTAATGACAATTGGATTTGGATAAGGCCCATTGTGTTGGTAGCAAATCCTAATCCAATAAGGATTTTATTCATGGGCCTAATTAGTATTAAAATCCAAATCCAATTAGGGATTGTGGATTAAATCTAATTGAGGCAAGATTGGAATCCTAATAGGAGTAGGATTCATCATTGGCGCATGGCTTAATTCCATACATGGAATTGGCGCCAATTGACATGAATAAATCCTAGTGCAATTCGGTTTCTTCAATTGGAAACTCTCTTGGACGTGTGGGGCTAATATGTTGGCGAGTATGGCTTGATTTATTCAAGCAAAGATTCGGCCAATCATATATGGTAAGTCCTAATGAATTGAACTCAAAATCTAGCTCTTAATTTGGCAAGAAGCTTGGTACTTTCCAAGCCTTATTCTTGCGCAAATTCAAGGCTAGTGGCAGCTGAACTCTTATGGCAATTCCTTGGAGGAATTGCACCAAGAGCATGAAAGGAAAGTAGAAGGGGCGGTGAGGCTTGGTTGCTTATAAAAGAAAGGGTATGCGCCCCTCTTTTGATGATCAACAAGTGCAAAATTTCTTCTTGAGGCAAGGCAACTTGGAGTTGCGCATGCCTTGAAACCCTAGCTGCCCTCTTTCTTTGGTGCTACGCCACTATCCTTCATCCTCTTCCTTGTTGGCCGAGAGTCTCCTTGGAGGTGTCTTGTTGGCATGAAGAACAAAGGGAGAAGAAGAAGGAGATTCCAAGAGGTGATCTGACGCAGGGCGGAAGTTTGGGTTGCTGGAGAAGAGAAGAGAAGAGGAAGAAGAAGAGAAGAAGAGAAGAGAAACCCTTAGCTTAGCAAGCTAAGCGGGACAAGAAGAGGCTACATGCGTAACCCTAACCTCACAAGGAGGAAGACAACACACCAACCAGTAGGTTTCCAAAAATAATATTCTAACTTTTTTCAAATGTCAAGATTACATTAGCTTTTAAAGGCATTTTACCCTCAACGTTAACATGTTTTCACTCATTAGATCTTGCGGCTGTCCACTCTTGGTTTCAAAATGAAGGATGGAGATGAATTGGACCCTTAGTCTTCTTTGTGTGTAGATCTTTGCTGGATATCGGATTTCGCAGGCGTGTGGAGATAAACCAAAGTTGCTGGCGCCTGCTGGAAATTAAAGTTGGCTGCATGCGCTGCTAATGTTGGTGTGCAGATGTCCCGGTTTTGGAATTGAATGTTGTAGATTCTTTGAGGTGGCCGGTCACGATTTGCCTGCTTATGCTTGTTTGGATTTGACGTGAAGAGGTGTCTTGGTAATTGGAATATTGTAGCCGAGCTATCCTTGAAATTGTTGACTTTTCATGATTGTTGACTTGTAATGTTGAGATAAATGTTGTACTTCTTTATAGTTTACTTGTCTTTTCTTTGAAGCTTGATGTTGTATGTAACGTTGCATGGTAGTATGCAGGTTGACTGAGGTTGACTTGATTTTATCCCTTGACGCTTGACCCTGATGTTGCAATGGTTGATAATCTTTGACTTTGGCTAATCCTAATTAAACAAGAGGAATTTAAAGCCTTAAACTAATTGTAGCCTAATACATTAACTAGGAAAATAAAAACAGATTCAAGAAAATAATCCTAAGCTAGTCCTAACAAAATAAGAGGAAAATAAACATAATTAAGTTTCCAAAGATGTTCCTACATCATGATCTTCTCTTCCCGAGGCTAGCACCAAGCGTGGAAGGGAGCAACGTTGAGAAGGTCGACGCGTGGATACTTGTAGAGGACGAGCACTTGAGCGTCTTCCACTTTGCATCATCGACTTGACAAGCATTAGAGGTGTCATCCCTATCACATCCTTGTGTTCTCTCTCTCGCATGGATCCTTGGGAAAGGAATATGTTTCAGGTGTAATGCTTCTTCCGCTGCCTCTTGGGACTGCAAAATTTTAAATTACACCCGGTATTCCCCAACATATCACACACAATAGAGGATGAAACTACAGTAGTTTTCATTTGAAAAGAATCAAATCTGTTGCACAAAGAATCTACCTTTTCAACCAGGGTGCGCCAACCATCACTTTCGTTCTTACCTTGAGGAGGTCGATACAATACTCCTCTCTCTGTAGTCCACTGGTTGTTATTCAAAGCCATCTCCTCCAGCAACTTGAAAGCATCCTCAATGGTTCTGCTCATGAGGGCTCCTCCTGCAATAGCTTCAACAGTCAGACGAGTATTATATAGTAAACCATTGTAAAAAGTATGTATTAAAACCCAATTTTCAAGGCCATGGTGATGACACTTCTATTGTAAACCATTAAAATGCTCCCATGCCTCGCTAAAAGACTCACCATCCCGCTATGCAAAGCTTGTAATCTGGTTTCTCAACTGGATAGTCTTGCTAGGTGGAAAGTACTTCATCAAGAAAGCATTAGATAGTTGTTCCCACGTGGTGAAGGTACCAGTAGATTGAGCTAGAAGCCATGAACGTGCTCAGTCCCTGAGAGAAAAAGGAAACAATCTCAGTTTCAATGCATCGTTAGGAACACCATTAATCTTAATTGTATCACATAATTCAAGAAACAAAGCAAGGTGTTGATTTGGATCTTCAAGTGGAGATCCTCCAAATTGATTTTGCTAAATCATAGATAAGAAGGCAGGCTTGATCTCAAAATTGTTTGCCTCTATAACCGGTCTAGTTATACTAGAATGAATCTCTTGTGGATTAGGGGCTGCATAGTCCCTAAGTGATCTCCGTGTTGCCATGGTTACTTCTTCTTCTTGTCTTTCTTCAAATCTGAGCTTCCTGCGCAGTCTAAGAGTTTTGTTTATCTTAGGATCCAAAGGAACTACAGGTCCTGATCTAAGATTCCTGCGCATGCAAAAGTAAATAGATCAAATAAACTCAAAACAAGTAGAAAATAACAGAAAATAAAACCTAGTCTAGCAATACTATCAATATCTTCAATATTGGCAAAAACCAAGGTCCCCGGCAATGGCGCTAAAAACTTGTTGTGTCCGCAAGTGCACGGATACTCGAAGTAATAATAAAGATATTAAACCACAAAGACCTTGTTTGTCAAGTACCAAATAATTGACCTCTCACTAGCTAGGCAATCGAATAAGATGAAAGCAAACTATCAAAAACTACACGAAAAAATCAGAGAGAGAAACTGGGACGAGGGTTTCATCCACCTTAATTTCTATGACTAGATACAAATAAGTGCTCGTCAAGTTATTCTTATTATGATAAAGTTATAATTTACTTAACAAAGAAATCATCTCGCTTTCGCGCAGACAATTTACAAAGAACCAATCCTCACTTTCACGCAGGATTTATTCAATGCTAAGAATAAGTAAATCATTGACAAAGAATTGAAAGATCACTTTCGTGCATCCAAATTCTAAGTCAAACATCTCAAGTGAAAACTAAATACTTTCGTACTTTAATTTTCACAAGTTCTACTTAAGGTTCTCCAACGATCCGATACTTAATTTCTTACCGTATCATCATGTTTATTTCAATAATTCTTCCTAGATCAGATTATCAACAAGGCAATAAATTTCTAAAATCTAGAAATAAGAACAAACCTAATTTCTTATGATGAGTTCCTAAATCATGATTCTAGGGTTCCAAGTTCTCCAAAGTCACCTTTCAGTCCATATCGTAAAAACTCCAAAACATGCTGATAATATGAAACTAGAAAAAACTTAAGGCAATCATCACATAAGTAGAATTATCATAGTAAGATTATCCTTACGAAATAAAAATTATCTAGTCATTCAAAATTAAGGGGATTACACCCCTATGTCCCAAAAAGTTTTTAAGCTAGCATAGTGGAAGAATTACAATAAACAATGGTTTCGAAGGATCGAAATCGAAGAGAAAGGAGAAATTTAACTAACAGCACGGCTGTAATGAAAATTACAGCCGTAATTTCAAGTATGAACAGTGGTGGCAATGCCTCTTTTCTTTATTTCTCCTCCGATCGATCTCCTTTTGCTATAAAACTTCTAGAGTGTGTCCTCCTCCTCTAGGCACAGCTTCCTGTTGTAGACTGCAAGTGCACGGATACTCGAAGTAATATTTAAGATATCGAACCACAGAGACCTATGTGTTAAGTACCAAATAGTTCTATTCTCACTAGCTAAGTAAATCGAATATGATGCAAGTAAACGATAGGAAAGTGCACAAAATATCTAAGAGAGAAACTGGGACTAGGGGTTCATCCACCTTAATTCTATTGACTATAAGGAAATAAAGGCTGTCAGTCAAATTTCATTACGATAAAGATTTAATTTACTTCATAAAAGGATCATCTCGCTCTCGCGCAGACAATCATACAAAGGACCAATCCTCACTCTCGTGCAAGATCTATCCAATGCTGAAAATAAGTAAATCATTGAGCAAAGAACTCAAGGATCACTCTCGTGCATCCGAATTCTAAGTCAAACATCTCATGTGGAAACTCAAAGATCACTCTCGTGCATCCTGAAACTGATCATAAGTTCTACTTAAGGTTCTTCGGTGATCAGAAATTTAATCTCTTACAATTTCAAATCAAACCTAACACATTAACTCAATCCAAAGAATCAGAAAATCAACATGGCAATAAAATCACTAAAAATCAGAATTCAAAGAACAAACCTAATCTCTTACGATAAGTTCCAAACTCAATGATTTTTAGGGTTCCAAATTTCACAATCAACCTCTCAGTCTATTTTGCAAAACTCTAAAACATGCTGATATTTATAAAACTAAGGAGAATTAAAGGAAAGTCATCACATAAGCAGAATTATCATAACAAAATTATCATGACAAAAATAAACATGTTCTAGTCATTAAGAAATCAAAGGGAATTACACCCCCATGTCCCATAAGAAAATTAAGCTAGCATGGAAGAAAAAATATAGTAATCCATAGTTTAAAATGATTAGAAATTGAAAGGCAAGAGGAAAAGTTAGAAAACAGGGCTCTAATGAAAATTACAGCCCGTAATTTCGTGTGTGAATAGTGCCGGCGCCGCTCTTTTGTTGATTTCTCCTCCGATCGATCTCCTTTCGTTCTGAAACTTCTGGTGTATCTTCTTCTCTTCCAGGCGAAGCTTTCTTGTAAAAATCGCGGCCGGAGGTGGTCTCTATGCCTCTCGGCGTGAGGCCGAACCCTAAGGATGCCTCCCTTGATTACTCTCTAAATTCTCCCCAAAATTGGGGCTTTCAGTTCCTTTATCTTCTCCTCGTTGAGACATGTCCGCTGCTTCTTTTAGATCTCAATTTGGTCCCCTAAATCTCAAGAAATCATATTTTTAATTTTGTTGCGGAAAACTCAGAAATCTGGGTGCAAAATTATGGCACCATAAAATAATTACGGCAGTGCCGTATTTTCTTCTGTGAATTCTGGGCAAAAATTATGGTACCATGGAAATCTTTACGACAGTGCCGTATTTTTGCCTAAGTCCTCTGGTCGAAATTGTCTGAAATTGCGATACCATGGAAATTTGTCCCAAAATTACGATAGTGCCATATTTCTCTTGGATGACTCTGAAAGTTTCTGTGTGAAATCATCGGAAATTACGGTACCGTGGAAATATTTATGGCAGTGCCGTATTTTTGCTGAAACTTCTAGTTGGGTTTGCTGAAATTACGGTACCGTGGAAATTTGTCCCAAAATTACGGTAGTGCCATATTTTTGCTAGAAGGCTGGTTTTAACTAGAAATTTGATGTGTAAACTCCCCTTGATGATTAGAACTCGTTCATGCATTGAAAGTGCTTGAAAATTGGTGATAATGATACCTTTTTGCCTGAAATTGATCAAAAACACGAAGTTGTGTAGATTCTGCAATATTTGACAAATAAGTCTTAAAAACAAGCAAAAGAGCATAAATATGACACAAAAAGACACATCAAATGACACAAAATATACTATGAATGTTGGTGTCATCACTTCCCTTCAAATTTTTCGGCCGGAGATGCACTGTACACTTTGTGGCGGCGAAACCTAGGGCGATGGTGAAGATCCTGATTTCTCTCTCAAACGTTGATCAAAATTGGGGCTTTTCGTGTGTGTCGCCTCTCCTTGGTCTGACAAGTATTTCCCTTTTTATGGATCTCCAATTGATGGTCAAGATCGTTTGCAATCATCTGCGCAAGAATCAGGCTTCAAAAAGTCCAAAAAAATCGGCCGCCTGGGTAAGAATTACGGCCGTGAAAATCTTTACGGTAGTGCCGTAATAACTGCAGAGTTCTTCTGTACAGAATTCGATCGGAATTACAACACCATAATATACATTACGGCAATGTCATATTTTCTATAAATCTTTCTGGTCAGAAATCGCCTCAGAATACGACCTGTAATATTGTTTATGGCGGTGCCGTAAAGTCTGCAAATCCTTCTGTACGAAATTTATCCCAAATTACGGCAGTGCTTTGAAATTACGGTAGTGCCGTGTTTTCTTCTGTAGGTGCAGTGAAATCACGGTACCGTAATATTGATTACGGCCCTGCCATAATTTGGTCTAAAGCTTTGATTTGTGTGAAATTTGACATGCAATCTTCTCTTGATGATGAAAATTCATCTATGCATCTGAATTTGCTTGAAAATGCCTTAAAATAGTGCCTTTTTACCTGAAAATGATAAAAAACCAGAAAAGGTGTAGATTATGCAATATTTGATAAATAAGGCATAAAAATAAGCAAAAGAGCATGAATATGACACAAAAATACCTACCAAATGGCACAAAATATACTATAAATTTTTGTGTCATCACTACAATCCTTTTCCATCGGCTTGAATTTTCCGAAATCAGTGCTTGGCTCCGTCGTTCTTCGCCTCCTTTCTCTACCGACATGTCTTCTCAGAAAGTTTTCTCCCCGGCTTTCTGTCTATGCTTCGTTTTCTATCCACCTGCGTGTGGACGTGTCTCTATCTTCTCTCCTACATCTGTATTTGTCCACCTGCGAGCGGATGTGTCTTCTTCGGTATTTTCCTTTTCTAGCTGTCTTCATACAACTTCTTTCTCCCCTACCCACGTGTTGTTTTTTTAGCTCTGTTATGTTCATTCTGCTAGGTTGAGGTGAAGCTCCCCTCACCTGCCGATCATGTCTGCTGGCCAGATCCCCCTTTCTGCTTTTGCACTCTGCTGTTTGTGAAATCCCCTGTGTGGGATAGCCTGGTTTTGAGTCCTGCATGACTCTGTTCTGAGGTATTTGGCCTGTTTTTGAAAAAAAAAATTGATTACCCTAATTTTGGTCATGACAATAGGGGGTCATAACGACTATCATGATAGGTCATAGGTTGAATGTGAAGTGTAATAGACCAATAGAGAATTTGCTTCTTCCTAAGCCCTGTTTCCTTAGGTGGAAAGGAGGGAGGAAAGGAAGGAAAACATATTTTTCTTTCATTTCCTTTGAGGGAAAGAAAGCAACAGCAAGGAAAAATCACATCATTTTCTATTGAAATTGATTCCGCCCAAATCGAGTGAAAACGAGAAAGGAAGAGAAAGCAACATGCATCCTTCCCACTTCGCCTCCTGCACCGAGCTCTTCATCGTTGCACCTTTTTCTCCAGTGACGAGTATGATCATCCTTTACCGGTGCCAAGCTCCTCCTCGATTCCTGATGACACCAAAATTTATAGTATATTTTATGTCATTTCATTGGTATTTTTGTGTCATATTTATACCACTTTGCTTATTTTTATGCCTTTTTCTTTTCAAATATTACAGAATCTACTTCTATTTTGGTTTTTGATGATTTTCTGGTAAAAAGGGATGATTTTAAGGCGTTTTCAAGCAAAATTAGATACATAGAAGAATTCTCATCATCAAGAAGAAGTTATATGACAATTTTCACGCAAATCGGAGCCAAAACCCAAATTACGATACTACCGTAATTATAATTATGGTACCCTATTTCCAAGTACTACTGTAATTCTACAGCACTGCCGTATTTTGGGTGATTTCTATACAGAAGTTTTTGGAGAAATTACGGCACTGCTGTTACTAAAATCACGTGCCGTATTTCGAAGTAGCTTCCGACCCGAAAGATTTCCAAAAATTACGGCACTGCCATAAAACGTTACACGGTACCGTAATTCTTGTCGAATACTATACAGAAGAACTTTGAAGAAAATAGAGCACGGTCGTAACTGATTTCATGGCCGTAATTCTATTTCTCGCTCACGACTTCCACGATCAATCTGAAGCCCAATTTTTGCGCAATCGATTGCGGACGATCCAGGCCCTTAAATTCAAAGCTATAAGAAGGAAAAAAGAGAACCTCGGAGGAGGAGAACACGCCTAGGGCAAAAGCCCTAATTTTGGTCCACTATCGAGGGAGAAATCGAGTTACACGCCACCGCCTTAGGGGGAATTTTCAAAATCAGAGTGAGATTCATTAAAGTTCACATAAGGCTCAATTTCAAAACAATCATAATCAAAGGGGGAATTTTCTAAATCAATTTTTTCAGTTTCCAAATCAAATTCAAATGAATAAGCTTGTTGTGCTAACTAGGCTTCTAACATTTCAGTATTAGCAGATATAGATTCTACTTGAGTAGCAAGATGTTTGACTATCCCTTTATTATCTTCAATATTCTTACTTTGATTTGTCATGATTTGGCTCTAAATTTTTCAAACATTATCTCTAAGTTAGATTTTTCAGTATCCTCAAAGTATGGTTCAGAAACATGATTTGAGTAGTCATCATAAAAAGAAGTTTGATTTTCCCATCTAGAATCATAATGATCATCTTGATACCATGATGAATTAGAAATTTGGGGCATTAAAATATGGCAATCAGAAGTATAATGATCTAAACAACCACAAATATCACATCTAATAGGAGAATAAGATGTCATAACAGGGTGCATATAAGAATTTATTTTTTCTGCAAGAGTGCACAACGAATCATCTTCATACTCACCTTGTGGCATGTATACCTCACCTCTTTCAGTTGCCCACGAGTAGTGATTAAAAGACATATCTTCAATCTATCAAGAACAGAAAGATTATCCAACACCAATCAATCAAAAGTAATTTTTTTTAAAATTTTTTTTCAGAATTTATAAAAAAAATAGAAAATATAAAACACAAGTAAATTCACAAATTTCAGAAATCACAGTTCTGTCACAACTTGTGAAAATCCAAAACCTACAAAAACAAAAAACAAAATTAAATCTAAAATAAATAAAACTTAGTCTAGCAACACTAACAACTATTTTGATATTAATAAAACTAAAGTCTCCGGCAACGGCGCCAAAAACTTGTTGTGATTCGAAATGACACACTTATGTGAAAGTCCCCTAAGAAACGGGGAGCGAAACCCTAATAGGCGCATATGGAGGTTTTCATGCTGCGGAAGGGGTTTCTAGGGATCGAATGCATGATATATGATCAACTTTAAAATCAATTGCATAGAATGGTAGCGACTCATACCATGGCCATCGCTTGGATGGTGTCTAGGAAGAAGAGAGAACGATGGGGTTCTCCTCCAAAGCGCCACACACAAGATGATCGATGGCTTGCTCCTTGGACGCTCCTTGTGCTAGCAAGGTTCTCCAAGTGACCTTGTCGTGTGAGAAGGGATGAAGAAGATGAGATCCACTGCTTGGCGATTCTTCCTTGTCGTCAAAGCCTCTTCCACGAGAATGCCCAAAAAATTACACGAGAAGAGAGGGGCGACAACAATAGGAGTGAAGAGGTGAGGCGTGGTCACGTATGTGATCATGCTTTCTAAAAATAGAAAGCCACTCCTCAACATGCGATCAAGGGTTTTTCCCAATCGCATATTTCTCTTAACTTGAACCGTGCGCTCACATGATGAGCTGGTTCAATTTTGTTTGGTTCAAAGACCAATTAACCCAAGCTATTAGTCCAGATCACATTAAACCCTAAGGTTCTTGATCTGACCGTTGATCTCTTGATGCTCCTGATCTCACCGATCTAGCATCCATTCTCTCAATCGAAGCTTACCGATCTCAAGCCCTAATCAATCAAACATGATCAGACCAGATCTCACTCACAATCAGAGATTAAATCCCTTTAAACTGAACCTAAACAATTCAGTCCACACGATCTGACTTAAGTAAGCCATATCATCAAATTGTGCGACCCTAAGGGTTTCCTTTAAATGTCGGTAACAATAACTTACGTCATCACGATCAGTGAGGGGTATCTAGCAACACATCACTGTCTCCCGATATAAAAGAAAGAGTCTTCCAAGACTACACCCAAACCACAGCACAAGTGTGAATCCACTTCACCAGGCATACATGATTCCTTTACCACTGGATGTTCTTATTGGACAAGCGTGTCAAGCCTGTAGCTCCAATATGATGAGCATGATTAGATCAGATGAACATAGTCACCTGGGTATGGCCATACACTTTCTCAATCATCTCATCCAGGGGGGCCCCTTTAGAACATCACACTCTAAACATGGAGACGGCAATCCTATATCTATCACTAGCGCCCTAACATGACTCAAGTTCACCATCCAAGATAGTCTATAACCATTATGTTTCAAATGATATTGAACTACCTCAAAACAATGACAATCATCATTTAGAAACACAAGTGATCTCAAGTCAGAGGAAGTATGCCACTTGTTGCACACAAGGATTATTCACATTGTGACAAGCAATTGAATATCCTAGTAGGGTCTGTCCAGTACATCCAATGTACCCATGAGTCTACATCTTATTCCATGCTCGAAGCATCCTATAAGATTAGAACACATATTAGTCTTAACCATATCAAGGCTGTCTCATGTTCACCAAGATATCTCGACTAAGGACATATAGCATGTCAGCCTAGCTGAACAGCATTGAGACATTATTCAGAAGTACAATTATTGCAGCAGACAATGTAACAACCTGAATAACAACCATTGCCTTTATAAACATAAGGGTTTATACATGATACTGATAGTATCCCAAGGCCTCAAACATTAGCCTTAAGGGCATACCCCAACATTATGAATACAAGTAGGGTAGACTTATTTTAGGTGTCGCGGCCAAAACCTAAGTATTGGCGTACAGGGATTTTTGTCACTCCCTAACACGACACCAAAAACTTGTTGTCCCTAAACTTGTAGTGTCCGCAAGTGCACAGATACTCGAAGTAATAAAGAAAAGTATCGATACCACAGAGACTTGTGTTGTCAAGTACCGAATAATTGATTTCTTACTATCTAGGTAATCAAAATTATGCAAGCGAGCAAATCAAAAACTAAAACGGAATTATCAAAGAGAGAATATGGGACTGAAAGTCCCCTTCATGGGGGAGCGCAAGGAGATGAAACCCTAAATAAGGGGGGGGCGCATGTAATATTTCTAGGGAATTCATCATCAAGATCGCATGTAGTTCATATGATTAACTTGTATAACCGAAAAGATCTCAAAGGGATCATACCAATGCCATTAGATTGGATGTCGGTTTGGAAGCAAAGACCAAACGAGAGCTTCTCCACAAGTGACGCACACAAAATGATGTCGCCTACCCCTTGTGATCCTTGTGCTAGCAAGATTCTTCAAGGGTCCTTGCCATATGGAAAAAGGGGGGAGAACTTCTTGCTTGGCGAGACCTCCTCGTCGTTCACCACTTCTCTCTACGAGAATGCAACGTCGAGAGCAAGAGGGAGAAGAGAGACGTTACTCTCATAAACATGTGGAGGCGTTTCCATCTATTGGAATAATGCACCTTCCAAATATGGCAACCCTTCAATGTGTGATGCGTTCACACCAAGTGAACCGATCACCATTTCTTCCCCTTTGAACCATGCGCTCATGTAATGAGCTGGTTCAATTTGATTTGGTTCAAAGACCAAATAACCCAAGCCATTGGTCTAGATCACAATAAACCCTAAAGGTTCAAGATCTAACCGTTCATCTCCTGATGCTCCTGATCTCACCAATCTAGCATCCAATCTCTCGATCGAAGCTTACCGATCTCAAGCCCTAATCAATCAAACATGATCAGACCAGATCTCACTTACAATCAGAGACTAAATCCCTTCAAACTGAACCCAAACAATTCAGTCCACACGATCTGACTTAAGTAAGCCATATCATCAAATTGTGCGACCCTGAGGGTTTCCTTTAGATGTCGGTAATGATAACTTTCGTTATCACGATCAGTGAGGGGTATCTAGCAACACATCACTGTCTCCCGATATAAAGGAAATAGTCTTCCAAGACTACACCCAAACCACAGCACAAGTGTGAATCCACTTCACAAGGCATACATGATTCCTTTGCCACTGGATGTTCTTATTGGACAAGCATGTCAAGCCTGTAACTCCAATATGATGAGCATGATTAGACCAGATGAACATAGTCACCTGGGTATGGCCATACACTTTCTCAATCATCTCATTTAGGGGGGCCCCTCTAGAACATCACACTCCTTAAACAAGGAGACGGCAATCCTATATCTATCACTAGTGTCCTAACCTGACTCATGATCATTATCCAAGATAGTCTATAACCATTATCTTTCAAATGATATTGAACTACCTCAAAACAATGACAATCATCATTTAGAAACACAAGTGATCTCAAGTCAGAGGACATGTGCCACTTGTTGCAAACAAGGATTATTCACATTGTGACAAGCAATTGAATATCCTAGTAGGGTCTGTCCAGTACATCCAATGTACCCATGAGTCTACATCTTATTCCATGCTCGAAGCATCCTATAAGATTAGAACACATATTAGTCTCAATCATATCAAGGCTGTCTCATGTTCACCAAGATATCTCGACTAAGGACATTACAGCATGTCAGCCTAGCTGAACAGCATTGAGACATTATTCAGAAGCACACTCATTGCAGCAGACAATGTAACATACTGAATAACAACCATTGCCTTTATAAACATAAGAGTTTATATACATGATACTGATAGAATCCCAAGGCCTCAAACATTAGCCTTAAGAGCATACCCCAACAGGGACTAGGGTTTCATTCACTTTAATTTCTATGACTAGACATAAATAAAGATTTTATCAGTCCATGATCATGATCATGTATCAATCTCCTCATTGGAGAATGATCCCAGCAGTCCATGATCATGCAACCGCTTAATGCGTTTCTTGTTAATATGGCCTAAATGACTATGCCATAGCAAGGTGCTGTCATCAGCATACTTGGCTTTCTTATTATCAATGTTTTGTATAGAACATTCCATGTCCAACATGAATAACCCATTGTTAATTGATCCAGAAGCATAAACAATATTATCATAAGAAATTACACACTTTGAAATATTGCATTCAAAGGAAAATCCTTTCCTGACAAGAGCAGGAATAGAGATAATATTTTTCGTAATACTTGGAACAAAATAACAATTGTCAAGTTCTAGTACAAGTCCAGATGGTAATGAGATGTAATAAGCCCCTACAGCAACAGCAGCAACCCGTGCCCCGTTTCCAACTCGTAGGTCCACCTCATGCTGTCCCACCTGTCTTCTTCTCTTGAGTTCCTGTACATTTGAACAAATGTGAACTCCACATGCAGTGTCCAACACCCATGAAGTAGAAGAAGAAGATATCATGACCTCAGTCACAAATATACCTGAGCCAGAAGCGATGCTTCCCTTCTTGTCTCCTTGGAGCGCTTTACAGTCCTTTTTCTAGTGACCCAGCTGGCCACAGTGGAAACATCTGTTGTCCTTCGACCGCTTCACCTTCTGTTTCAGAGCCTTGCTGTAGTTCTTGACAGGGGCCTTCCCTTCTTCCCCTTCTTCTTGTTCCTGGAAGGAACCATTAAGACAGAGGTTGAAGGCTTTCCCTTCAGAGTTTCCTCAGTAGTCAAGAGCATATTCAGCAACTCTGCCGGAGTACAATCGATTTTGTTCATATTAAAGTTAATAATGAACGCATCGAAAGAAGGCGGAAGAGACTGTAGAATAATGTCTACAGCAAGCTCCTGATTGATGGTATGCCCCAGTTTTTCTAGAGCCTCCTTGTGCCCAATCATCTTGAGCACATGAGCTCCCACTGGACTCCCTTCAGTCAGTTTGCTCTGAAAGAAAAGCTTGGTAAGATTATAGCGTTCAGTCCTCGCCTGTGCAGCATACAGCATCTTGAGGTTTGCTATAATTTATATAGCTGACATATCCTCATGCTGACGCTGCAGCGGTGGCGTCATAGACGCTAGCATCAGGCAAGCGACATCAATGCTATCATTGACATGCTTTTCATAGGCATCGCGAACCGCCCTTGCGGCGTTCGCAGCGGGTTGAGGCGGTATAGCCGTCTCGAGGACATACAGTTTCCTCTCTGCCTTAAGAACAATCTTAAGGTGTCCATACCAGTCTGAGAAGTTTGGCCCAGCAAACTTCTCCCTTTCCAGTAGGGATCGCACATTGAAGCTCATGGTGTTCGTTGCTGCAGGAATCTACAACAATGCAAGAATAGCAAGGTCAGTATCAATGTTTAGAATCAATCCAGGACTTAAGAAAGATTCTTTTCTCACTATTTTATCTGACTGAAAAATCCATTAAAACAGTCCGAAAGAGTAAAACTCTTTTAGTGAGATGGGATCCAGATTTCATACTTGGTCTCCGCGTCCCGCTCAGGCGAGATAAGATGCACAGAGAGTACAAGCATTAATTTCTGGTTGGCAGTCCCTGCCAATCGCCAACCCGTGCGATTCCCCTTCATCTGGGCAATCCAGCAGACTGTGCCAACTGAGTTGGTACAACACAGTCTCTGATTCCACAGATGGCTGCCTCCATGTGCTACCATATGCGCCACATATGTAGCCTACATGGTCAAGCTGACCTGACCTACTCCATGGACCACCACGTGCTATGCTGAGCAACGAGAAGCGATAAATCCCTTCTCTGTAACACGCAGGTGAAATCACACACCGTCTGAAGATAGATGGACGTGCCCACTGAGTGGGTACAACACGGCTCCAACGATAGTCAGAACAGTGAGGTCTCGCGTCAGAAGGCTATCGAGCTTGATATTTTAGCGTTGGATTTTAACGGTCTTTTATCTTCTTAACTATCATACAAACCCTATGGTGATAGCAGAAGATAAATAAATCATGCAATTCTAATTATAAACTATAAGTAGAAAGCATGCTGATCTTATGTGGTAAAAGCCCATTAACCCTAAGTAAGACCTTAAGTTAACTTAAGTCTTCACTTTAGCTCTTCTTGGGTCTTTTGCCTCTCATCTGGCCCAGACCAGGGCCTAAGCGCCTTCTGCAGCTCAGGTGCACCCACCAGGTAGATGCGCCTGTCATAGGGTCGAACCCTAGACCTCCCACCTGGTCAAGCCTCTGCTGCATGCGCCTCTGCCAACTGTGCTATGTGCTCATGTCTGATTAAACTTACAATTTAATCTATCTAGACATGATTGACTCGCAGGTCAATTACACATTATAAATTAAATAAAAGTGATGCGCAGATCACAATATAAATTAATTTACAATTTTAATCCAGGCTCGCAGGCCCCAGCACAGCAGACATTAAAAGGGCAACCCACATAAGATGAAATAAACATATATCATGGCATCCAATCAACATGTGATCCTTTAACAAGAAAATAAAATTTTTGAAAATCCCATTGGCATCAATTTTAATTTTCTTATGTGCCCTACAACCTTACAACGGTCCATTGATAGGGATCCACTCATCCATCTAGTCAGATCCACTGCCCTTGCATGCACCAAGTCCTAACTGACTTGAGTTGACCTAATGGTCAACCATGCATGCGCAAAGGGCTGAACAACCCTCATGAGTTTCGGAAAGCGGGTGTGACCCCGGGCCTAACTCATGTGTGTTCACTAGTCGTCTCAACCAGACCTCGCTACACGCCCTTGATGCAGTCGACCTATAGTCACCTCGTGCTTGCGCACAGGTGCTATCTGGTCAACCCATCTAGGCTGTCAGATGGTCTGATCAGACTATTTGGATCTAACCTAGAGGATGCTTTCAACCCCATCAACCCGTCTAAGGGTTTATAGTAGGCGCCACTTAGATCTAGTGAGGCGCGCATATGATAAAGTATGTTAAGAAAAAAACTACAACAATCAATATGCGCCACCATACATCATACATGCGCAAAGGAGTAAAACATACATCATGTATTTTCACTAGTTAACATGTAGATGCGCAAGATGCTTCCTACTAGATCTACTTATCAAACACAAACAAGGATCACAAATCCTCAAGCAATCATATGATTCTACAAGAATCAAACCTCTGATACCAATTGAAAGTCCCCTTCAAGGGGGAGCGCAAGGAGATGAAACCCTAAATAAGGGGGGGGGCGCATGTAATATTTCTAGGGAATTCATCATCAAGATCGCATGTAGTTCATATGATTAACTTGTATAACCGAAAAGATCTCAAAGGGATCATACCAATGCCATTAGATTGGATGTCGGTTTGGAAGCAAAGACCAAACGAGAGCTTCTCCACAAGTGACGCACACAAAATGATGTCGCCTACCCCTTGTGATCCTTGTGCTAGCAAGATTCTTCAAGGGTCCTTGCCGTATGGAAAAAGGGGGGAGAACTTCTTGCTTGGCGAGACCTCCTCGTCGTTCACCACTTCTCTCCACGAGAATGCAACGTCGAGAGCAAGAGGGACAAGAGAGACGTTACTCTCATAAACATGTGGAGGCGTTTCCATCTATTAGAATAATGCACCTTCCAAATATGGCAACCCTTCAATGTGTGATGCGTTCACACCAAGTGAACCGATCACCATTTCTTCCCCTTTGAACCATGCGCTCATGTAATGAGCCGGTTCAATTTGATTTGGTTCAAAGACCAAATAACCCAAGCCATTGGTCTAGATCACAATAAACCCTAAAGGTTCAAGATCTAACCGTTCATCTCCTGATGCTCCTGATCTCACCGATCTAGCATCCAATCTCTCGATCGAAGCTTACCGATCTCAAGCCCTAATCAATCAAACATGATCAGACCAGATCTCACTTACAATCAGAGACTAAATCCCTTCAAACTGAACCCAAACAATTCAGTCCACACGATCTGACTTAAGTAAGCCATATCATCAAATTGTGCGACCCTGAGGGTTTCCTTTAGATGTCGGTAACGATAACTTTCGTTATCACGATCAGTGAGGGGTATCTAGCAACACATCACTGTCTCCCGATATAAAGGAAATAGTCTTCCAAGACTACACCCAAACCACAGCACAAGTGTGAATCCACTTCACAAGGCATACATGATTCCTTTGCCACTGGATGTTCTTATTGGACAAGCATGTCAAGCCTGTAACTCCAATATGATGAGCATGATTAGACCAGATGAACATAGTCACCTGGGTATGGCCATACACTTTCTCAATCATCTCATTTAGGGGGGCCCCTCTAGAACATCACACTCCTTAAACAAGGAGACGGCAATCCTATATCTATCACTAGTGTCCTAACCTGACTCATGATCATTATCCAAGATAGTCTATAACCATTATCTTTTAAATGATATTGAACTACCTCAAAACAATGACAATCATCATTTAGAAACACAAGTGATCTCAAGTCAGAGGACATGTGCCACTTGTTGCAAACAAGGATTATTCACATTGTGACAAGCAATTGAATATCCTAGTAGGGTCTGTCCAGTACATCCAATGTACCCATGAGTCTACATCTTATTCCATGCTCGAAGCATCCTATAAGATTAGAACACATATTAGTCTCAATCATATCAAGGCTGTCTCATGTTCACCAAGATATCTCGACTAAGGACATTACAGCATGTCAGCCTAGCTGAACAGCATTAAGACATTATTCAGAAGCACACTCATTGCAGCAGACAATGTAACATACTGAATAACAACCATTGCCTTTATAAACATAAGAGTTTATATACATGATACTGATAGAATCCCAAGGCCTCAAACATTAGCCTTAAGAGCATACCCCAACAGGGACTAGGGTTTCATTCACTTTAATTTCTATGACTAGACATAAATAAAGATTTTATCAGTTTAACTTTAATATGATAAAGATGTAATTTACTTAATAAAAGGATTATCTCACTTTCGTGCAGACAATCATGCAGAGATCAACCCTCGCTTTTGCGCAAGATTTATCCCAAGCTAAAGATAAGTAAATCATCAAACTAAGAACTCAAGGATCACTTTCATGCATCCGAATTCTAGGTTTATAATCTCTAGTGGAATCTCAAGGATCACTATCGTGCATCCAAGTCTCGACACTAGTTTTACTCATGGTTCTCCAACGTTCCGATCTTTGCTTTCGCACAAGATCTCCACGTTTGACAACTTAGACTCAATCCTATATTCATATTATATTCATGGCAAGTAATCTCCTAAAATCAAACAAATAAGAACTCACCTAAGAAAGTTCCTAACATGCAATTCTAGGGTTCCGAGTTCTCAATCAATTACTTTTCAGTCAATGGCGAAAACTCTAAAACATGAATAATAATATAGATCTAAGAGAATCTAAGAACAATCATCACATGAGTAAAATCATCATGCTAAAATTAAACGTGACGAAATAATGAAAAAATAGTCATCTAGTCATTAAAAATCAAGTGAATTACTCCCCCATGTCCCAAAGTTTGATTAAGCTAGCATGGAAGAGAAAATACAATAAACCATAGTATCAAAGTATCAGAAATCAAAGAAGAAGTAGAAATAACGTTACAACACGGCTGTAATGGAAATTACAGCCGTAATTTTGGTTGAAAACTCGTTGTGAACAGTGCCCATGACCCTTCTTTCGTTTATTTCTCCTCCAATCAAGATCCTTTCACTCTAAAACTTCTGTGATGTCCTCCCCTCCTCCAGGCGAAGCTTCAGCGTAAAATTCACGGCCTGAGGTGACCTCCACGCCTCTCGGAGCGCGGCCAAACCCTAGAGACGCCTCCCTCGATTACTCTCTGGATTCTTCCTCAAATTGGGGCTTTCAGGGCCTTTATCTTCTCCTCATTGAGATGAGTCCGCCGCATCTTTTGGATATAAATTTGGATGTCTGGATCTCAAGATATGGTCCGTGCAAGAATCAGGTTCGAAAAACTCGTGTGTCCAAGTTAAAATTACGGCCGTAATTTGCCTTACGGCAATGCCATAATTTGGTTCTGTAAACCCTGGATCAAAATTATGGCCCGTGAAAAATATTATGGTAGTGCCGTAATTTCTTCTGTGGATTTTTGGACCAAAATTATACCTGTAATTTTCATTATGGCAGGGGTGTATTTTTCAAACTTGCTCCGATTTGCATGAAAATTGGCGGACAGCTTCGTTTCGACGTCTGAAATCCATTCGTGCACTCAAATCCTTCAAAATCCATCAAAATATAGCACTTTTTTTCCTGAAAAATCATGAAAAATAAGAACTGGTGTAGATTCCGCAATATTTGAGAAATAAGGCTTAAAAACCAGCAAAAGATCATAAATATGACACAAAAAGATATATAAAATGGCATGAAATTTACTATAAATTTTGGTGTCATCAATTTTCTGATTCTTTGGATTGAGTTAATGTGTTAGGTTTGATTCAAAATTGTAAGAGATTAAATTTCTAATCACCGGAGAACCTTAAGTAGAACTTGTGATGAGTTTCAGGATGCACAAGAGTGATCCTTGAGTTTCCACATGAGATGATTAATTTAGAATTAGGATGCACGAGAGTGATCCTTGAGTTCTTTGTTGATAGTTTACTTATTTTCAACATTGGATAGATCTTGCATGAGAGCGAGATGATCCTTTTATGAAGTAAACTAAATCTTTATCATGGTAAAATTTGACTGACAATCTTTACTTCCTTCTAGTCATTAGAATTAAGGAGGATGAACACCTAGTCCCAGTTTTCTTCTCTGATATTTTTTCGTGCACTTTCCGATCGTTTGCATCATTATTCAACTTGTTTAGCTAGTGAAAACTCGATTCATCGGTACTTAACAACAAGGTCTCTGTGGTTCGATATCTTAATTATTACTTCGAGTATCCGTGCACTTGCGGACTACAACAAGTTTTTGGCGCCGTTGCCGGGGACCTTGGTTTTGTTAATATTGATATAATTGATAGTATTGCTGGACTAAGCCTTTAATTTTTGTTCTTAGTTTATGTGATAGATTCTGATAATTTTTTTTTATTTTCTGAAAAATCTGAACTTTTATGACTTTCTACTTGTTTATGCGCAGGAATCTTAGGTCAGGACCATTAGTTCCTTTTGATCCTGAAATTAACAAAACTCTTAGATTGCGTAGGAAATTGAGGTTTGCTGAAGAGAGAGAAGAAGAATCCATCATGGTGGAAAGAAGAACACTTAGAGACTATGCAGCCCCGAGTACACAAGGAATTCGTTCCAGCATTACTAGGTCTGCAATTGATGCAAACAACTTTGAGATTAAACCAGCGTTCCTGTCAATGATCCAACAGAACTAGTTTGGAGGATCTCCTCTGGAAGATCCAAATCAACACTTATCTCTTTTTCTTGAATTTTGTGATACCATAAAAATTAATAGTGTATCTGATGATGCTCTTAGACTGAGACTGTTTCCTTTTTCTCTCAGGGACAGAGCAAAAGCTTGGCTACATTCACAACCAACTGGGACATTCACTACTTGGGAGCAATTGTCAAAGGCTTTCTTGCTGAAATACTTTCCACCCAGTAAGATGATCCAGTTGAGGAATCTGATCACAAGTTTTGCACAAAGGGATAACGAATCACTTAGTGAAGCATGGGAGCGCTTCAATGAGTTACAACATAAGTGCCCTCACCATAGATTAGAAGATTGGGTTTTAATTCAAACTTTCTGTAATGGGTTGCTTTACAACACTCGCTTAACTGTTGATGCTGCTATAGGGGGAGCACTGATAAAGAAGACTGTTGAAGATGCCTATGCGTTGATTGAAGAGATGGCGCTAAATCACAACCAATGGACTACTGAGAGAGGAGTGTTGTATCGTTCTCCTCATGATAAGAATGATGGTAATGGTTGGCGTTCTCTAGCAGAGAAGGTAGATTCTTTGTGTAATTATTTTGATTCTTTTCAGATGCAAACTACTATTGTTTCTTCTGTTATGTGTGATGTTTGTGGAAATCATGGGCACTGTGTTGAAGAGTGTAAGGTTATTGTTGATTAGGGTAGTGAGCAAGTCAATGCAGTAGGGGGGGTACAATCAAGGTAGAAATAATGACCCTTACTCTAATACCTACAACCCTGGTTGAAGAAACCACCTTAACTTGTCCTGGAGGAGTAACAATCATGCTAGTGGACAGAATGAAAATAGAGGGTACTAGCAGAGTCAACAAAATTAGAGTCAACCCCAAAAATCTAGTTTAGAGGATATGTTTGAAAAATTCATGGGTGCTCAAATGAAACAAAATGAAGAGTTCAAAGAGAATCTTAAGGAAATTAACTCTAGGTTAGATGGTGTTGTTGCTCACAATAAGATTTTAGAGACACAGATAGCACAACAAGCTAGCACTTCTTACAGACCCCCAGGGAAATTACCTGCCAAACTTGAACCAAACCCTAGAGAGTACTGTAATGCTATCATAACTAGGAGTGGAAAACAGTTAGAGGACCCCAGGGGACCATTAGATGATGATGAGGAAAAGCCTAATGTTAGACCTAGCAGGGAACCAGTGTTGGAATCACAACCTGCACATGTGCAATCCCATCCTAGGTCACCACCTTCCAAGGAGGATGAACCTTCACAGAATGGTGATTTGCCTTGTGAAGTTGAGATTCCTAGACCTAGTTCACCACCACCTTATAGGCCACCTATTCCTTTTCCCTAGAGGATTGTGCAAGCTAAGTTGGATAGGCAGTTTGGGAAATTTTTGGAAGTGTTGAAAAAGTTATATATTAATATTCCATTTACTGACGCCTTATCTCAAATGCCTACATATGCAAAATTTTTAAAAGAAATTTTATCCAACAAAAGAAAAATAGAGGACTATGGTACTATGGCGCTAACTGAAGAATGCAGTGCTCTTATTCAAAACAAGTTGCCACCGAAATTAAATGATCCAGGTAGTTTCTCTATCCCTTGTTTAATTGGGAGTGTTGCTTTCGATCGAGCCTTATGTGATTTGGGAGCTAGTGTGAGTCTGATACCCTTATCTGTGTGCAGGAAACTGGATATGGGAGCTCCTAAGCTGACTTCAATATCTTTGTAGCTTGCCAATCGCTCAGTGAGGTATCCTATAGGTATTCTTGAGGATGTTCCTATCCAAGTCGGTAAGTATTTTGTACCTACTGATTTTGTGGTTCTTGAGATGGAGGAAAGTTCCAAAAATCCTATTATTCTTGGTAGACCATTTTTAGCCACAGTTGGTGCAGTCATTGATGATGGAAAAAGAAAACTCACTTTTGACATTTGTGATAATACAATTGAATTTGATTTAACTGATTCCTAACAAAAAGCATCACACTCAGGATCATGTTGTAGCATTCATATAATTGATGATTATGTTGGTGATGTGCATAATTTATTTGATAATCCGTCTGATTTTGAAACTAACATATCATCTGAGTGTGTGAACAAAGAATTTCAGGAGAAAGCAGCAAAGAAGAAGAAGAGATGAAGGAGAAAAGGAAGATCAAAACTGCTTGAGAAAGGAAAAAGGTTCTTGAGTAAAATTGGATACTGTTTCATGAATGAGCCTTATGTTCCCAGAAGCCATGGACAAAACATTGAGAGATCAACATGGCAACTGAAGAAATCACGATCAAATCCGAGTGCAGAATGGTCAAGCTAATGACCCTTAAACTAGCACTTCTTGGGAGGCAACCCAAGCACTTTTTCCTTTGTTTTTGGTTTGTTTTTGTCTTAATTTATTTACTTTAGGGTTAATTTTTCTTTTTCTCATTTTTTAGATAAATTTTTTTTTTCTGTGTTTTTTCATGATTTTTGACAAATTACGGCACTACCATAATTTTTGTTACGATACCGTAATTCATGTTGATTCTTTACAGAGAAAAAATGTGCATTACGGCACTACCGTGGAAAATTTCATGGTACCATAATTTCTATCAGTTTTCATAGAGAAAGTTTTTGAGTTTTTGAGTGTTTTACAGCAGTACCGTGGCGATTTTCACAGTACCGTATTTTCGAGCGATTTCAACCAGAGAATTTTTGAAGATTATGGCAGTGTCATGGTGTTTTTCACGGTACCGTTAAAATGGGTCATTTTCTTGCCGAGACTTTCGAGATTTTTGAATGAAATATAGCACTACCGTAAACCCTTCACAGTACCGTAATTTGCAAATTTTTCCTGCCGAGAGTCTGCTACCATTTTACGGCACTACCATAATCCCTTTACGGTGTCGTAATCTTTCCGACCCCATGCTTTACACGTGCCGTATTTAGGGTTCAGCGCCGCGCTTTTAGGGTTTCTTCACCCGATTTCGCGCCGACCTCTCGATTTCTTCGTGTTCTTGCCTCCTAGACTCTCCTACGATGATTCCTAACCAGTTTTAGCCGATTTCTTCCAGAGATTTGAGAGATTTCAAGCTCGATCAAGCTCGCCTGCTGCTATTCTTCCATGATTTTTGCCCTGTTCGTTTCCACTCATCCAAGCGTCAATCGAGTTGCTTCCAACTCCAGAAAGATTCGAAGGAGAAAGTAGATCAATCCTTGAAGTGATTGGAAGCTTGATTTCAACCCAGAAGTCTAGATTTGAAGCCTTGTTTTCAGCTTTGTTCATCTTGCGGTAACGATTTTATTTCTAGATTTTTTCAGTAGCTTTTATTACTCTTGCACACTATCATGTCTCCGGTCAAGAAGATGGTTTCAAAGAAAAAGGGGAAAGCCCCAGCTACTACTCCAGTGCCTCCACCAAATCCTTTCGGTATCATATTCATAGATGAGGCACAAGAACAGCGATACAACCTGCTACTTACCCGACACATTGTCAAGACCAAATACACTGACACAAGAGCTTTGGAACTCTTAGGATTGAAGGATGATGTGTTATGGATGTATGACAAAATGGCTTTGAGGCAATTTTTTGACATGACACCTCAAACCTATCTACCTATGGTTTTAGAGTTTCTTAGTAGTTTAGAGGTAGATTGGGATGAGTATGTAGATCACTCTACCGAATGAGAAGTTAAGTTCAGAATGGCAAATGAAGATAGGAAGCTCTCATTCAAGGAAATCTGACGTATATTCCATCTTCCATAGAGAGGGCGCACTGAGCCGCCCATTGGATTTATTGAAACTATTTTTTGTAATCAAATCACTTCAGAAACTAGATTTTCACCATTAGTAGCGAGAACCTCAAGCATATCAAATCCATGCATCAGATATGCCCACCGCGTTCTTGCACATACCATATTTGGGCGAGGAGATAGCGACGGTATGGTCCGTCATTCTGAGTTATTCTTTCTTTGGGGTATGCTTCACGGTTATATGGTAGATGTGGCATTCTTCTTCATGAAACATCTTGATAAAGTGGCTAGGGCCAAGAGAGGATCGATAGTGATAGGAGGGATTCTAACTCCTATAGCACAATTTTTGAGAATTAAGCCCTACAGGATCGAGGTTGCTAGGGGCAATGCAAGGTTAGACATAGAATACTGCATTGCTATGAAGATGATTCTACGAGATGGCGACACCTATTGCTTGACCATACAGGCTGGACTTCCCACATTGCCATTACCTAACCCCAGACGAACTTAAGTTCAAAATCTTGAGAATTGGAAGTTATCACCAAGTTGTGCATCTTATGCCACACCTGCACCAGAGACATCAGTAGTACCAGCACCTCCTGCTTGGGGTAATGACCCGTTTGGTATGGGCATCGATTCCTCACCACCTAGAGCCACTGGATCTTCCTCACATCACGCAGCTCTAGATCAGAGTGATTGGCAGAGTTACCGAGACCCAGGATTTCAGGCTCTCTTTGCACAGATGTACAGACAAGAGTAGCTCATGGAGAGGATGATAGGTGCCATGGGAAGGATGTCCGATCAGATGAGTCACATCCACCTGGATGTTGAAGCATTGGGGAACTACATGGAAGACATGGGGAATTTTCTCTATGATCGTTTCGGCTTTGAAGACTCTAGGAGGGGTGGTATCTACGGTGATGCAGGTGAGGGAGTTTCTCATGATCCCATGGACACTACTCAGGCCGAGAGGGACGACGAGGAGACGCATTCAGATGAGTAGGATCTTGTGAGTATCTTATTCTTATTCCCATGCTTTGCTTGTGTTTACTGATTGATATTAACCTTATACTTGTGTAGGGAAGGATGACTTTGTCATGCTTCTTGTGTCCTACCGCTACAGATCCTTGCCTCTTAGTTTTTATTGCTATATACTTTCGATATGGTTGTAATGGGGTGATATTAACACTTGTTTGATGATGATTCGATATGGTTGTACTCGATGTTCTTGTGATACTTAATCTTGTTTGATGATGATTCGATATGGTTGTATATGATATTTTGATATTTTGGATTGATATTCTGTGTTATGAATTGATGATGATTACTGTTATTATGCCTATGTGGTTTGTTTATTCATGAAAATATTGTCGTTATCATGCCAAAATATTTCTTGATGATATATATTCATAACTGTGATTAGGATTAGACCTATTGTGTTGAACTTATTTCTCTAATATATATCTACCTATTGGGATTTTTCATTGATTGATAAATGAAATTTTGGGTGAACATATTATTTGATGAATTTGGTTTTAAAGTGAAGCTATTTCTTTAAATAAAATTAGCATATGAATATAATGCTTGGATTGATATTGATAGATTAATTTGGTTGATATTCATGCTATTTGCTATTTGTTGGGAAGAAAGGTTCCTTGATCCAAATAAAGTGAGGACTCCCCTACTTGGCACTGTATAAAACTACAGTGGTACCAAAGAACATGGGTTGAAGTAATAAAGAGAAAAAGCATATATCTATGTGGGTGCATGTCATGAGAGGAATCGATCTACATATCTTTGAAAAATTCTTTCTATTAAAAAGATATGAGTTATATTACATTGATTATGTGATCAATGTACTCTAACTTCGTCACCAAAAAAAAAAAAAGGTGGTAATCGAATTAGAGAATGTGGACGATACACATATAAAAAAAAGGAGTGGAAAAATATCTTGGAAACCCTAATCCTGTAAACAAAAGTTGATGGTTATGAATTGAAACTAGATGAAGTCTTGAGATTGATATTCTACTTATTGTACAAGTTGTGAAGTTTTATTTGACTAAATGGTGGATCTTGAGGATTGAATTCAAAGGATGATATGTTTATTTGAAATTTTATGAAGCAATTGGTGAAAGTTTTCATTGGTGATTATATTTTAGAAATTTATTCGTCACGAGAAAGTCTTTTCTTTTGATCAATTCCTTTATTTCTACTTGAGGACAAGCAAAGTTTGAGCCTTATGTGTTTGATGACTCTAAATTTCATAGTATTTTTCATACTCATTTGCTAGTCATTTGAGTCACAATCTTGCTCTTTTGCTTTATTTTTATACCTTATTTGCCAAATACTTCGGAATCTACACCTTTCTTTATTTTTGATCAATTTCAGGCAAAAAGGTATCATTATCACCGGTTTTCAAGCAATTTCAATGCATGAACGAGTTCTAATCATCAAGAGGAGTTTACACATCAAATTTCAAGTCAAAACAAGCTTCCTAGACAAATTACAACACTACCGTAATTTTGGTCAAATTCATTACGGTGCCGTAATTTCAGCGAATCCGACCAGAGGCTTCAGGCAAAATATGGCACTGCCGTAAATATTTTCACGGTACCGTATTTTCAGACGTTTTCACACAGAAACTTTCAGAGTCAACGAAGAGAAATACGGCGCTACCGTAATTTTGGGCCAAATCATCATGATACCGTAATTTCAGACGAATTCCTTACCGAACTTCCGAGGCAAAATTACGGCAGTACCGTGATGTTTTTAACGGTACCGTAATTTTGTACCCAGATTTCTGATTTTTCTACCAAAACCTTAAAAACACGCTTTCTTGAGATTTAGGGCACCAATTGAAGATCCGAAAAAAGGGGAAGACTTAGGATAAGTAGGGAAAGATTTGCGAAGCAAAAGGAACAATTTTGATCACGTATTCACGGAGAATTTGAGGGAATCACCACCGCGCTAGGATTCATCACCGTTTGTCGCACAGACCATCTTCGGCAACGATTTTTGAAAGGAAGCTTCGCCTGAGGAAGAAGAACACACCACAGAAGTTTCAGAGCGATAGGAGATCGATTGAGGGAGAAATCATCAAAAACGCGGTCGCGGCATTGTTCATCGTGACTTCAAAGCAAATTACGGGTTGTAATTTAGATTACAGCCCTGTTTTGTAACCTTTACTCCTCTGTTTCGATTTATAATCATTCTAAAACCATGTTTTGTTGTAATTCTTCTATCATGCTAACTTAAACCTTCGTATGGGATATGGGGGTGTAATTCCCTTAATTTCTTAATGACTATACATTGATTATTTTTGTCATGATAATTTTGCTATGATGATTCTGCTTATGTGATGAATTTCCTTTAATTCTCCTTAGTTTTATAAATATCAGCATGTTTTAGAGTTTTGCAAAATAGACTGAGAGGTTGATTGTGAAATTTAGAACCCTAAAAATCATTGAGTTTGGAACTTATCTAAGAGATTAGGTTTGTTCTTTGAATTCTGATTTTTAGTAATTTATTGCCATGTTGATTTTCTGATTCTTTGGATTGAGTTAATGTGTTAGGTTTGATTCGAAATTATAAGAGATTAAATTTCTGATCACCGGAGAACCTTAAGTATAACTTGTGATGAGTTTCAGGATGCACGAGAGTGATCCTTGAGTTTCCACATGAGATGATTAACTTAGAATTCGGATGCACGAGAGTGATCCTTGAGTTCTTTGTTGATAGTTTACTTATTTTCAGCATTGGATAGATCTTGCACGAGAGTGAGGATTGGTCATTTGTATGATTATCTGCGCGAGAGCGAGATGATCCTTTTATGAAGTAAACTAAATCTTTATCATGGTAAAATTTGACTGAGAATCTTTATTTCCTTCTAGTCATTAGAATTAAGGTAGATGAACCCCTAGTCCCAGTTTTCTTCTCTGATATTTTTCCATGCACTTTCCGATCGTTTGCATCATTATTCGACTTGTTTAGCTAGTGTAAACTCGATTCGTCGGTACTTAACAACAAGGTCTCTATGGTTCGATATCTTAAATATTACTTCAAGTATACGTGCACTTGCGGACTACAACATAAATACATCCATAAAGTCCTCAATGAAGTCAGAAAAAATAGCCATCATACACCTCTGAAAATTTGCAGGTGCATTACATAAACCAAAAGGCATTCTCCTATATGCAAAAGTACCATACGGGCAAGTGAAAGTGGTCTTATCTTAGACATCAGGATGTATAAGAATTTGAAAAAAACCCAGAATATCCAACTAAGAAACAAAAGTGAGAATGGTTTGCAAGCCTTTCAACCATCTGATCAATAATAGGTAAGGGAAAATGGTCTTTCCTAGTAGCAGCATTCAATTTTCTATAATCTATGCACATGCGCCAACTAGTTACTGTTTTAACAGGAATCAATTCATTGTCTTTATTTTTCATGACAGTTACCCCTCCTTTCTCAAGAACACAATGTACAGGACTTACCCATTTACTGTTAGAGATAGGATAGGTGATACCTACATCAAGTAATTTCATAACTTCCTTCTTCACGATTTCCTTCATAGAGGGGTTAAGTCTCCTTTTAAAATCTGCATGTGGCTTGTGCTCCTCTTCCATCAAGATCCTATGCATACAAAAAGAGGGGTTAATTCCTTTTTAAGTCATCAATTGTGTACCCAATTACCTTCCTATGAATCCTTAATTCTTTGAGAAGCAAATTTGTCTCCCTTTTTCAAGCTGTGCATCAACAATGACAGGGTAAGTAGAATCAGGACCAAGAAATTCATAACAAAGGTTATCAGGTAAAGCCTTAAGTTCTACATTCGGAGCCTTCTCTTCTTCACTCTTTTTGTCATCACAAACAATGCAGTCTAATAATTTATTAATTTCAGAATTGGTGTCTACATTACAATCAAGAATAGAATCTAAATTAGAATTATATTCAGAGGTATCAACAAAAAAATCTCTCAGATCATAGACAGTGTCATCTACATCATCTATACTACAAAAAGATTTAGAATTTGATGGGTTTTTCATGGCCTCATTCAAGTCGTACTCAATTCTTTTATCTCCAATGTTAAGTGTAAGTTTACCGTTCTTTACATCAATAATTGCCCCTACTGTGGCTAAGAACGGTCTACCAAGCATAATAGGGATCTTTGTATCTTCCTCCATCTCAAGAACTACAAACTCTGCTGGAATGAAATACTTACCTACTTGGATAGGCATATCTTCCATAATCCTAATAGGATACTTAACTGAACGATCGGCGAGCTACAAAGATATTGAAGTGGGTTTAAGCTCTCCCATGTCCAATTTCCTGCAAATAGATAATGACATTAGACTTACACTGGCACCTAAATCACATGAGGCTCGGTCAAAAGCCACACTCCCAATTGAACAAGGTATAGAGAAACTACCTAAATCCTTTAATTTCGGTGGCAACTTATTCTGAATAATAGCACTACATTCTTCAGTTAAAGCCATAGTACCATAGTCCTCTATCTTTCTCTTATTAGATAAAATTTCTTTCAAAAATTTAGCATATGAGGGCATTTGAGATAAAGCTTCAGTGAATGGAATATTGATATAAAGCTTTTTTAAGACATCAAAAAATTTCCCAAATTGTTTGTCTAATTTTGCTTGCATTAGTCTCTAGGAAAAGGGTATAGGTGGCCTATAAGGTGTAGGTGAACTAGATCTAGGAATATCTGACTAACATTGTTCATCACCTTTAGGTTCATCACCCTAGTGAGGTAACAAACTAGTTTGGGACTACTCATGCACAGGAGATTTTTCTAAGTCTAATTCATTGTCATGTTCAATCTCAGGCTCTTTTTCATTATCCTCAACTCTCCCTTTAGGTTCATCTAATTGCCTCCCACTCCTAGTAATGATAGCATTACAGTGCTCCCTAGGGTTTAATTCTGGTTTAGCAGGTATTTGGTTTTCTAGAGATTTACTGTGAGCTACTAAAGATCCTACTTGAGAAGTAAGATGACTAACCATTCCCTTAAGATCTTCAATCTCCTTATCTTGATTTGTCATAAATTGATTTTGACTAGCTATAAACTTTTTAAGCATGGATTCTACACTAAAAGAGTTACCTTTTCAGTCAAGGTTTGTCATCCATCATTCTCATTCTTACCATGTTGATGACAATATAGCATTCCTTCTTTAGTAGCCCATTGGTTATGGTTCAGGGACATCTCCTCAAACAAGGTGAAAGCATCTTCAATTGTTTTGCTCATGAGGGCTCCTCCTGCGGTAGCATCAATAGTCAGGCGGGTATTATAAAGTAAACTATTATAAAATGTATAAATTAGAACCCAATTTTCAAGGCCATGGTGAGGACACTTCTATTGTAATTCGTTGAAACGCTCTCATGCCTCGCTAAAATACTCGCCATCTTGCTGTGCAAAGCTAGTAATCTGGTTTCTTAACTAGATTGTCTTGCTTGGTGGGAAGTACTTCATTAAGAAAGTATTTGATAGTTGTTCCCATGTGGTGAAGGTACCGGTAGGTCGAGATTGTAGCCAAGAACATGCTCGGTCCCTGAGAAAAAAAAGGAAACAATCTTAGTTTTAATACATCATCAGAAACACCATTAATTTTAACGGTGTCACAATATTCAAGAAAGAGATATAAATGTTGATAAGGATCCTCAAGTGGTGATCCTCCAAACTAATTTTTTCGTATCATGGACAAGAAAGCTAGCTTGATTTCAAAATTATTAGCCTCGATAGCTGGTCTGGCAATGCTATGTTGGTGTATATGCCCTAGGACCTAGTTTTGGTCCATTATTGTACTACTTGACGTTGATATTTTATATCATTCTGGCATTATCATTATCTATATTTGCTTACATATGCGATTGTGTACTTATATGATAATGTTCCTGGAGACAGATTGGATCTGTGCTCAAATGATAGTCCCCAGTCGATGTACCTGAGTGGTTATGGGACAGCTCTGATACTTGTGAGATTGGTATATGGGCTAGTTAGGCACGAGGTGCTAATGCAGACATATGGGTATATTAGTGGTGGATATACTGGATCGACCCGCTGCGAGGCAATGAGTTGGTGTCACAAGTTATCCTCACAAGTGATAGGAGATGCATTGATCCCTTGACTTTATGTCATTGGTCATTCTATATGGTTAGGGATATGCTTTGATACAACCTAACACCTCACCGTAGTTGAGGGGTAATAACGGTTGTCATTGAGCATGTCATGACCCATATGAGAAGGTCAATGGACAGACAGAGGATTTGCCCCTTCCTAAGGGAAGTTTGATATCCATAGAGCTCCTTTATGGTTCTATGACTGAAAGTGTATGGCCATACCCAGGTGAGACCTGATTTAGTCATAACCATGAGATTGGATGAAAACAACTGGTGACACACTTGTCAAATCGGATATCAGTTCGGCAAAGAGATTGGAATGCATCTGTACCTAATTGCGATGATGAGGATGTCGATGTCGATATCCATTCCAATGACCTGGGTAGCAGCGATGCACTGCTAGTGCCACTCACTACTTGTGGTGACCTTTGGTCAGCACTGCCAGCGTCAGAGGAACCTACAGGGTCGCACATCTTGATACTTTAGTTCTCGTATTGATCGGGAAGCCTTATGATCGAGTTATTGGATAACTCATATCTATTTGGGAGAATTCATCAGCACCGATGGGCCTGATGAGATGGAAGAATGTTATTGGAGCCAGACTTCATTTATAGTGGGTTGACTCGAATTTGACCATGGTTATGTCACATTTGGATTTGGGTTGCATTGGATTGGATCCAATGGCTTAATCAACCCATTCAATGAAGTATGGGCTTGCTCATAGACCAATGAGGCCCAATAACAACCCCATTGGCGCCTAAGGGGTATAATGGGGAGAGAACCAACCCCATTGTCGCCTAAGGGTCATAATGGGTTGAAGTGGGCAAATTTGCTTCATTATGGAAGCAAATTGCGCCTAGCCCTAACCCTGGCGGCCCCTTGCTCTATATAAGTGGCCCTAGGCGCCCCCTCTCAGGTATTCTATTCCTTGGAGGTGTGAACACTGAAAGAGGCGAGAGCAAAGGGTGAAGGGCGAGAGCAAGGGTTCAATTGGCGCAACCCTTCTTCTTCCATCAAGCCGCAAGTGATCTTCTCCCTCTCCTCATCTTCTTCTTTGTCGCTTCATCCTTGGAGGTGGCGTAAGTCTTGAAGAAGGTGACAAGGGCTTGGATCTTCATCCCAAGGCTAGCACCGGGCGTGGAAAAAGAGGACTCAAGGCATCCGTGTGTGTGAAACTACAGAGGGCGGACGCTTGGGCGCCTATCACGACATCAGCCTCATCTGCTTTAAGGTGTATTCTATCTCATCGTGTCGACTCTCTCGCATGCGATCTTCATTGGGTTTTTGGGACCGGCTCGTTTCGGGGATATTGCTTCCGCTGTGCAATGTTTTGTGTAATCCCTACCTCTGAAAATTGTAAAATATCCTTGGGGTTTCCCAACATGCTAAAGTGTATCTCCTGTGGATTAGGGGCTGCATAGAGCCTAAGTGATCTCCTGTCTGCCATGACTACTTCTTCTTCTTGTCTCTCTTCAAATCTAAGTTTCCTGCGAGTCTAAGTAGATAGATCAAATAAACTAAGAATAAGCAGAAAAGAATAGAAAATAGCAAATAAAACAAAGCCTAGACTAGCAATACTTTCAATATCTTCAATATTGACAAAAACTAAGGTCCCTGGCAATGGTGCCAAAAACTTATTGTGTCCGCAAGTGCACGGATACTTGAAGTGATATCGAACCACAGAGACCTCGTTTGTCAAGTACTGAATAATCGATTTCTCACTAGCTAGGCAATCAAAAACGATGTGAGCGAACGATCGGAAAGAACACGAAATAGTCAGCAAGAGAAACTGAGACTAGGGTTTCATCCACCTTAATTTCAATGACTAGATCTAAATAAGAGGTCGTCCGTCTAATTTTATTATAATAAAGATATAATTTACTTAATAAAGAAATCATCTCGCTTTCGTGCAGGTAATTTACAAAGAACCAATCCTCACTTTCGCACAGGATCTATTCAATGTTAAATACGAGTAAATCATTGACAAAGAACTCAAGGATCACTTTCATGCATTCGAATTCTGAGTCAATCATCTCAAGTGAAAACTACATATTTTCATACTATAGCTTCACAGGTTCTACTTAAGGTTCTCCAACGATCCGATACTTGATTTTTCACAGTATCCTCATGTTTATTTCAATAACTCAATCCTAGTTTCAGATTATCAACATGGCAATATACTTCTAAAATCAATAAATAAGAACAAACCTAATTTCTTACGATGAGTTCTTAACATTCAATTTTAGGGTTCCAAGTTTTCGTAAATAACTTTTCAGTCTATATCACAAAAACTCTAAATCATGCTGGTAAAATAAATCCAAGGAGAATTAAAGGCAATCGTCACATAAGTAGAATTATAATATTAAAATTATCTTGACGAAATAAAAGTCATCTAGTTATACGAAATTAAGGGGATTATACTCCATGTCCCATGAAGTGTTTAAGCTAGCATAGTTGAATAATTACAATAAACTATTATTTTAAAGGATTAGAAATCAAAAGAAAAGAGGAAATCAAATAACAGCACAGTTGTAATGAAAATTACAGCCGTAATTTTACTCTAGAAGGTGCGATGTGAAAAGACCCTAAGGGGGGGGGGGGCGAAACTCTAAATAGGCGCATATATATATAATTTCGCAGCGGAAGCTAGGGCTTCTAGATCGATAGCATGTATGTCATATGATCAACTAAAACATGTATACATCGAAAAGGAGTCATACCATCGCCATTGCTTTGGATGGCGCCTTGGAAGCAGAGATCGAAAGGGATCTCCTCCAAAAGATGCGCACACAAGATGTGATTGCCTACTCCTTGTTGATCTTTGTGCTAGCAAAGTTCTCCAAGAATCCTTGTCGAATGGAAGGGATGAGATGACTTGATTGCTTGGCCGAGACCTCTCCTTGTCGTCAACCCTCTTCACCACACGAGAGTGTCGAGAGCCAGAGGCAAGAGGCGACAATAGGGCATGAAGAGAAGCGACGTGAGGCGTGGTCACGTTTAGCAACATGCTATCTAAAATTAGCAAAGCCTTAACGTGTGATGCGTTCACTCCAAGTGAACCATCACATTTTCCTCTCCCCTTGAACCATGCGCTCACTTGATGAGCCGGTTCAATTTGGTTTAGTTCAAAGACCAATTAACCCAAGCCATTGGTCTAGATCACAATAAACCCTAAAGGTTCAAGATCTAACCGTTCATCTCTTGATGCTCCTGATCTCACCGATCTAGCATCAATTCTCTTGATCGAAGCTTACCGATCTCAAGCCCTAATCAATCAAACATGATCAGACCAGATCTCAATTACAATCACAGTTTAAATCCCTTTAAACTGAACCCAAACAATTCAGTCCACACGATCTGACTTAAGTAAGCCATATCATCAAATTGTGCGACCCTAAGGGTTTCCTTTAAATGTCGGTAACGATAACTCACGTTATCACGATCAGTGAGGGGTATCTAGCAACACATCACTGTCTCCTGATATAAAGGAAAGAGTCTTCCAAGACTACACCCAAACCACAGCACAAGTGTGAACCCAAGTCACTTGACATATGTGTTTCCTTTGCCACTGGATGTTCTTATTGGACAAGCGTGTCAAGCCTGTAATTCCAATATGATGAGAATGATTAGATCAGAAGAAACATAGTCATCTGGGTATGGCCATACACTTTCTCAATCATCTCATCCAGGGGGCCCCTATAGAACATCACACTCCTTCCAAGGAGACGGCAATCCTATATCTATCACTAGTGCCCTAACATGACTCATGTTCATTATCCAAGATAGTCTATAACCATTATGTTTCAAATGATATTGAACTACCTCAAAACAATGCCAATCATCATTTAGAAACACAAGTGATCTCAAGTCAGAGGAAATATGCCACTTGTTTGCATACAAGGATTATTCACATTGTGACAAGCAATTGAATATCCTAGTAGGGTCTGTCCAGTACATCCAATGTACCCATGAGTCTACATCTTATTCCATGCTCGAAGCATCCTATAAGATTAGAACACATATTAGTCTCAATCATATCAAGGCTGTCTCATGTTCACCAAGATATCTCGACTAAGGACTTTACTGCATGTCAGCCAAGCTGAACAGCATTGAGACATTATTCAGAAGTATACATATTGCAGCAGATACTGTAACAACCTGAATAACAACCATTGCCTTTATAAACATAAAGTTTATACATGATACTGAAATAATCCCAAGACCTCAAACATTAGCCTTAAGGGCATACCCTAACAATCTCCCACTTGCACTTAATCTAATGGTTGAGAAATCTCAAACCCATATTATTACAGTGCTTCTCATGCTTCTACTGCGCCAGAGGCTTTGTAAGCGGGTCAGCCAGATTGTCATCTGTATGAACCTTGCAGACTTTGATCTCGCCACGATCAATGATCTCCCGGATCAAGTGAAACCTTCTCTGTATGTGCTTGGACTTCTGGTGCGACCGTGGTTCCTTTGCTTGTGCTATTGCTCCAGTGTTGTCACAGAAGATAACCAAAGGATCTGCACTCGAAGGAACAACACCAAGTTCCTGAACGAACTTACGAATCCACACTGCCTCCTTAGATGCTTCTGAGGCTGCAACATACTCGGCTTCTGTTGTGGAATCAGCAACAATTGACTGTTTGAAACTTTTCCACACCACTGCTCCTTCATTCAAGCTAAAAACATAGCCTGATTGCGATCGAAAATCATCCTGGTCAGATTGGAACGAAGCGTCAGTATATCCTTCAATACTGAGTTCTTCCTGACCTCCATATATCAAGAATATATCTTTGGTCCTCCGAAGATATTTCAAAATGTTCTCGACCGCAATCCAGTGTGCCTTCCCTGGATTACTTTGGAATCGACTGGTCACGCTTAACCCGTAAGCGACGTCTGGGCGAGTACACAACATCGCATACATAATGGACCCAATAGCCGAAGCATAAGGCGTATTGTCCATTTCATCTTTCTCAATCTATGTTTGTGGACACTGACTCTTTGAAAGACTCAGACCATGTCTGACTGGAAGATATCCTCTTTTAGAATTCTCTAAATGGAATCTCTCCAGGACTTTATCGATGTAAGTACTCTGGCACAGCCCGAGAAGCCTCTTAGATCTATCTCTGTAGATCTTCACACCTAATACATAGGCTGCTTCTCCTAAATCTTTCATCTGGAAACATTTTCTTAACCATGCTTTAACAGCATGTAGTTTAGGAATATCGTTTCCAATGATCAAGATATCATCGACGTAGAGGACTAGGAAAATAATCACGCTCCCACTAAACCTCTTATATACACACGGGTCATCTTCATTCTTGATGAAACCAAATTCACAGATTGATTCATCAAAACGAATATTCCAGCTTCTTGATGCTTGTTTAAGTCCATAAATGGACTTCTTTAATTTGCATATTTTATGACGATCCGATGGATTAGTGAAACCTTCAGGTTGTGTCATATACACATCCTCTTCTAATTTTCCATTAAGGAAAGCGGTCTTCACATCCATCTGCCAGATCTCATAATCATAATATGCCGCTATCGCGAGAATAATCCGAATAGACTTGAACATAGCTACAGGAGAGAAAGTTTCATCATAATCTATCCCGTAGATTTGTTTGAAACCTTTCGCAACTAGCCTGCCTTTATAGGTAACCACGTTACCATCCATATCAATCTTCTTCTTGAAGATCCATTTACAGCCTATAGGGATTACTCCCGGAGGCGGATCAACCAAATCCCAAACTTGGTTATCTGACATGGAGTCCATCTCGGCGCGCATAGCTTCAAGCCATCTGGCTGAGTCTGGTCCACTGACCGCATCCGCATAAGTGAGGGGTTCATCATCAATGATGTAGACTCCGTCATAGCGCTCAGGCTGTCGACGGATCCTTCCCGATCTTCGCGGTTCCCGTGATATCTGAGCCTCAGGTTGTTCAATAACCTGATCTACTGGCTCAGGCTCATCCAACTGTGCTTGACTACTTTGTCCTTCTTCTGGATTCTCATCCAGCTTTATTTCTCTCCCACTGGCTTCTTGCAGAAGAAATTCTTTCTCAAGAAAAATACCCGTCCGAGCAACAAATACTTTGTTCTCTTTGGGATCGTAGAAATAATAACCCTTAGTTTCCTTAGGGTAACCGACAAAGATACATTTCTCAGATCTGCTCTCTAGTTTCCCAGAGGCGAGCTTTTTAACATAAGCCTCGCAACCCCAGATCTTAATAAATGTCAAGCTCGGCTGTTTCCCATACCATAACTCATATGGAGTCTTTGAAACTGCCTTGGATGGCACTCGGTTTAGTACCTTTGCAGCTGTTTCCAGTGCAAATCCCCAAAAGGAGTAAGGTAGAGTAGCCTGACTCATCATAGAACGAACCATATCCAGTAATGTTCTATTTCTCCTCTCGGACACACCATTCCATTGCGGTGTTCCTGGCGGAGTGAGCTGTGAGATATTCCCACACTCCTTAAGATAGTCAGTAAACTCATGACTCAAGTATTCTCCACCTCGATCTGAGCGAAGTGCCTTGATATTTCGGCCTAGCTGATTTTGTACTTCATTTTTGAACTCTTTGAACTTGTCAAAAGATTCACTCTTATGTCTCATAAGATAGACATAACCATACCTACTGAAATCATCAGTAAAGGTAATGAAGTATGAATAGCCACCTCTGGCATGTTTACTAAATGGCCCACACACATCACTGTGAATGAGGTCAAGTAAACCTGAAGCCCTTTGACCTTTGTTGGAAAAAGGAGCCTTTGTCATTTTACCCATTAAACAAGCTTTGCATGTATCAATCTCCTCATAGGAGAATGATCCCAGCAGTCCATGATCATGCTACCGCTTAATGCGCTTCTTGTTAATATGGCCTAAACGACTATGCCATAGCAAGGTGCTGTCATCAGCATACTTGGCTTTCTTAATATCAATCTGTTGTATTGAACATTCCATGTCCAACATGAATAACCCATTGTTAATTGACCCAGTAGCATAAACAATATTATCAAAGGAAATATAACACTTTGAAATCTTGCATTCAAAGGAAAACCCTTTCCTGACAAGAGCAGGAATAGAGATAATATTCTTAGTTATGCTCGGTACAAAATAACAATTGTCCAGTTCTAATACAAGACCAGATGGTAAAGAGATGTGATAAACTCCTACAGCAACAGCAGCAACCCGTGCCCCGTTTCCTACTCGTAGGTCCACCTCATGCTGTCCCACCTGTCTTCTTCTCTTGAGTTCCTGTACATTTGAACAAATGTGAACTCCACATGCAGTGTCCAACACCCATGATATAGAAGAAGAAACCATGACTTCAGTCACGAAAATACCTGAGCCAGAAGCGAAAGGCTTACTTCCCTTCTTGTCTCCTTGGAGTGCTTTACAGTCCTTTTTCCAGTGACCCAGCTGGCCACAATGGAAACATCTGTATTCCTTTGACCGCTTTATTTTTTGCTTTAGAGCCTTGTTGTAGCTCTTGATGGGGGCTTTGCCCTTCTTCCCCTTCTTCTTGTTCCTAGAAGGAACCATGAGGACAGAGGATGAAGGGGTTCCCTTCTCACGAGACTGAGTCTGCTCAGTAGTCAAGAGCATGTTCAGTAACTCTGCTGGCGTACAGTCGATCTTGTTCATATTAAAATTAATAATGAAAGGATCGAAAGAGGCCGGGAGAGACTGCAGGATGATATCTACAACAAGCTCCTGATTGATGGTATGTCCCAGTTTCTCTAGAGCCTCCTTGTACCCAATCATCTTGAGTACGTGAGCTCCCACTGGACTCCCTTCAGTCAGTTTGCTCTGAAAGAAAAGTTTAGTCAAATTATAGTGTTCAGTCCTTGCCTGTGCTGCATACAGCATCTTGAGGTTTGCTATAATTTCTATAGCAGATAGATCCTCATGCTGACGTTGCAGCTGTGGCGTCATAGACGCTAGCATCAAGCAAGCGACATCAATGCTATCATTGACATGCTTCTCATAAGCATCCCGAACCGCCCTTGCGGCGTTCGCAGCGGGTTGAGGCGGTATAGCCGTCTCGAGGACATACAATTTCCTCTCAGCCTTAAGAATAATCTTAAGGTGTCCGTACCAGTCTGAGAAGTTTGGCCCAGCAAACTTCTCCCTTTCCAGTAGGGATCGCACATTGAAGGCTGTGGTGTTCGTTGCTGCAGTAATTTACAACAATGCAAGAACAGCAAGGTCAGTATCAATGTTAGAATCAATTCAGGACTTAAGAATGATTCTTTTCTCACTATTTTATCTGACTGAAAAATCCAGTAAAACAGTCCGAACGAGTGAAACTCTTTTAGTGAGATGGGATCCAGATTTCATACTTGGTCTCCGCGTCCCGCTCAGGCGAGATAAGATGCACAGAGAGTACAAGCACTAATCTCTGGTAGGCAATCCCTGCCAATCGCCAACCCGTGAGATTCCCCTTCATCTGGGCAATCCAGCAGACTGTGCCAACTGAGTTGGTACAACATAGTCTCTGATCCCACAGATGGCTGCCTCCATATAGCTACTATATGCGCCACACATGTAGCCTACATGGTCAAGCTGACCCGACCTACTCCCTGGACCACCACGTGCTATGCTGAGCAACGAGAAGCGATAAATCCCTTCTCTGTAACACGCAGGTGTAATCACACACCGTCTGAAGATAGATGGGCGTGCCCACTGAGTGGGTACAACACGGCCCCAACGATAGTCAGAACAGTGAGGTTTCGCGTCAGAAGGCTTACGAGCTTGATATTTAACGTTGGATTTTAATGGTCCTTTTATCTTCTTACTATCATTCAAATCCTATGGTGATAGCAGAAGAATAAATCATGCAGTTACTAAAATACTGAAACAGTAAATTAAAAGCTTGATGATCTTATGTGGTAAAAGCCCATTAAGCCTAAGTAAGACCTTAATTAACTTAAGTCTTCACTTGAGCTCTTCTTGGGTCTTTTGCATTTTCTCTGGCCCAACCCGGGCCAGAGCGCCCACTGTAGCTCAGGTGCGCCCACCAGATAAAATGCGCCTGTCCTAGAGTCGAACCCTAGACCTCCCGCTGGTGAAGCCACTTGCTGCATGCGCCTCTGCCAAGTGTCCTCTGTGCTCATGTCTGATTAAAATACAATTTAATCTATCTAGACATGAATGACACGCAGGTCAATTACACTTTATAAATTAATTAAAATGTGATGCGCAGATCACAATAAATATTAATTTACAATTTTAATCCAGGCACGCAGGCCCCAACACAGCACACATTAAATAGGCAGCCCACATAAGATTAAATAAACAAGCAATATGGTATACATTCATCATGTGATCCAAACCAGAAAATAAAATTTTTCGAAAACCCATTGGCATCAATTTTTTTATTTTCCTTATGAGCCCTACTACCTCACAACGGTCCATTAATAGGGATCCACTCATCATACCTAGTCAGATCCTCCGCCCATGCATGCACCAAGTCGTAACTGACTTGAGCTGACCTAATGGTCAACCATGCATGCGCCAAGGGCTGAACGACCCTCATGAGTTCTGGCAAGCGGGTGTGACCCCGGGCCTAACTCATGCACGTTCACTGGTTGTCTCAACCAGACATCGCTACACGCCTGTCCGCAGTCGACCTATAGCCACCTCATGCTTGCGCACAGGTGCCATCTGGTCGACCCATCTAGGCTGTCAGATGGTCTGATCAGACTAATTGGATCTTAACTAGACGATGACTTCAACCCTAATAACCCGTCTAAGTTTTTCAAGTAGGCGCCTTGTAGATCTAGTGTATGCGCGCAAGAGAAGTTTTTATAAAAAACAACAAGATGAGCCAAACAACATACATGCGCGAAGGAGAAATTATACATCTAAGATAAGCATGTATTTTCGCCTATTATGTAGTTTCGCATGTAACCTTTAGATCTATACATTTGAGCAAACAAGGATCACACAATAGCAATCATACGAACATACAAATAACCTGGGCTCTGATACCAATTGAAAAGACCCTAAGGGGGGGGGGCGAAACTCTAAATAGGCGCATATATATATAATTTCGCAGCGGAAGCTAGGGCTTCTAGATCGATAGCATGTATGTCATATGATCAACTAAAACATGTATACATCGAAAAGGAGTCATACCATCGCCATTGCTTTGGATGGCGCCTTGGAAGCAAAGATCGAAAGGGATCTCCTCCAAAAGATGCGCACACAAGATGTGATTGCCTACTCCTTGTTGATCTTTGTGCTAGCAAAGTTCTCCAAGAATCCTTGTCGAATGGAAGGGATGAGATGACTTGATTGCTTGGCCGAGACCTCTCCTTGTCGTCAACCCTCTTCACCACACGAGAGTGTCGAGAGCCAGAGGCAAGAGGCGACAATAGGGCATGAAGAGAAGCGACGTGAGGCGTGGTCACATTTAGCAACATGCTATCTAAAATTAGCAAAGCCTTAACGTGTGATGCGTTCACTCCAAGTGAACCATCACATTTTCCTCTCCCCTTGAACCATGCGCTCACTTGATGAGCCGGTTCAATTTGGTTTGGTTCAAAGACCAATTAACCCAAGCCATTGGTCTAGATCACAATAAACCCTAAAGGTTCAAGATCTAACCGTTCATCTCTTGATGCTCCTGATCTCACCGATTGATGTGGGACCAAAGCAGGATCTTCGGAGGTCCACCCGGGTCCGAAAGAAGCCCTCTCGGTATGGCTATCCTAGCCATTAGATATGGCTTCCTTAGGACCCCCTTTTGTTGCTTATTTTGTCTTAGACTAGGGTGCATCATATGGTAGGTTAGATCCACCCACCAATTACACCATGTAGTTACATGCCTAGGATCCGCCACTTATGTATAGTAGGTTAGTGCATGAAATTAATGTAATAGTATAGGTCAACTCCATTCTTGGAATGCAAGTCAAAATCAGGTCAAGACAACTCCAAGAGATGCCATGGGCCATCAGCCCAACTCATGAAGAAATCAGCCCACTCCAATGGATCAACACCACAAGCATCCCAAATTCCACCATCCTAGTTGGCAGCCATGTGGAGTTGCCTTCATCTCTAATCAAGTCAAGGAGCAGCCAGCTCAATGACCTATTTCAGCTCAACATGCGCCAGCCATCAAAGTCAAGGGGCAGCTTGAAACCATGCCCACTTCAGTCCATCATGCGCCAGCCCCCAAAGTCAAGGAGCAGCCTGCACTTTGCAACAACTCCAGTCCCTTCAAGTGCCAGCCGCCCATGCCAAGTTGCAGCCTGCAATGTCAGCCATCAGCAGCCTCTTCAGTCCACTCTCATCTCAGATTTCGAGCTTACTAACCTGCTGAAGACTCCAAAGTTCAAACTCCAAACAACCACCCATTTGGAAGAAGAGATCAGCCCATTGAGTTGTCTACATCATGCTTGCTTGTGTGACTTGTTTTGAGCTTAGGGAGATAACCGTTGGAGACTCCCCTATATGATGTAGTCCTCTTGTAAAGTGAAGTTCTTAGTGTTGAATGAAATTTCAAATTCTGAAGTGTGTCTTCAAATGGTGTGTGTCACCTAACCCCTCTCATCCCTCCAACCCTTGCCGAGAGCCCCCTTTCCATTCCCCTCTTGCTCTTCCATCTTCTTCCACCATATGCGCTTGTCTTGAAGATGGGAGCTCACGCCACTTCCTCCCTCTAGCCTTGAAGAGCCTTCAATCAAGAGGAGGAGCTGGACACATTCGAGACTCAAGAAGGTGCCATCAACTCCATGCCGAGAACAAGCCACCCCACTTTAGCTAAGTCTTCTTCCCCTTTGGGTCATTGTTCTTTGTTACTTGTTGTTGTAGTTCTTTGATACTTGTTGGACAGCCCCTTTGCACTCACGCTTGCTTTCTGCAGGAGGCGCAAGGCCATGGGATGACAAGCAAGCTATCCCCTCTTCTCTCCCCCTAAGCCTAGATAGTCTAAACTATGTTAACAAGGGAATTTGGAGTCTAGCCTCCCCCTTGATTGTCTTGTGTATTGGCCTCTTAATATTATTTTCAAAATTCACCCACGCATGTGTGGGATGCTGCAATGACATGTGTGTAAGCTCATAGGGCCCTACTTCGTGAGATTCAACCTTTGGACCGGTGAAGAACGGGAAGGTCACCCTTTCTATTCTCAAAGGGTGCAAGGTGAGTTCCTCCCCTAGATTAGCCCTATTTTCTTATGGTAGAACCGCATGCCTAGGTTTATTTGATGTTGTAGAACCGCATGTCAAGCTCTTGTTAGGCGTTCCTCTTTATTAGAAGTGCATGATAAGATTAGTTGCTGAATGTAGTTTCGGTTTCCACTATTACATACCAAACAAACTAATTTCGAACTACGATAGCTTAAAGGGTTTACTAAGCTATACTTATTTATCAAAATGTTTTCGAAGTGCGTTGTTTGAATGTTGCATGCTTGGTGACCCCATCACCGATCTAGCATCAATTCTCTTGATCGAAGCTTACCGATCTCAAGCCCTAATCAATCAAACATGATCAGACCAGATCTCACTTACAATCACAGTTTAAATCCCTTTAAACTGAACCCAAACAATTCAGTCCACACGATCTGACTTAAGTAAGCCATATTATCAAATTGTGCGACCCTAAGGGTTTCCTTTAAATGTCGGTAACGATAACTCACGTTATCACGATCAGTGAGGGGTATCTAGCAACACATCACTGTCTCCCGATATAAAGGAAAGAGTCTTCCAAGACTACACCCAAACCACAGCACAAGTGTGAACCCAAGTCACTTGACATATGTGTTTCCTTTGCCACTGGATGTTCTTATTGGACAAGCGTGTCAAGCCTGTAATTCTAATATGATGAGAATGATTAGATCAGATGAAACATAGTCATCTGGGTATGGCCATACACTTTCTCAATCATCTCATCCAGGGGGCCCCTATAGAACATCACACTCCTTCCAAGGAGACGGCAATCCTATATCTATCACTAGTGCCCTAACATGACTCATGTTCATTATCCAAGATAGTCTATAACCATTATGTTTCAAATGATATTGAACTACCTCAAAACAATGTCAATCATCATTTAGAAACACAAGTGATCTCAAGTCAGAGGAAATATGCCACTTGTTTGCATACAAGGATTATTCACATTGTGACAAGCAATTGAATATCCTAGTAGGGTCTGTCCAGTACATCCAATGTACCCATGAGTCTACATCTTATTCCATGCTCGAAGCATCCTATAAGATTAGAACACATATTAGTCTCAATCATATCAAGGCTGTCTCATGTTCACCAAGATATCTCGACTAAGGACTTTACTGCATGTCAGCCAAGCTGAACAACATTGAGACATTATTCAGAAGTATACATATTGCAGCAGATACTGTAACAACCTGAATAACAACCATTGCCTTTATAAACATAAAGTTTATACATGATACTGAAATAATCCCAAGGCCTCAAACATTAGCCTTAAGGGCATACCCTAACACGATGAACAGTGCTGGCGATGCTTCCTTTGTCGATTTCTCCTCTGATCGATCCCCTTTTGCTCTGACACTTCTGGAGTATGTTCTTTTCCTCTAGGCGTAGCTTCCCCTCAAATTTCTCGGCCGGAGATGCATTGTACGCTTCCCGGCGGCGAAACCTAGGGCGACGGTTCAAGTCTCGATTTCTCTCTCGTTCGTGGATCAAAATTAGGGCTTTTCGTGTGTATCTCCTCTTCTCGATCTCCTTCGTATTTCCCTTTTTACAAATCTCAAATTGATGGTCTAGATCGTCCGAAATCATCTGCGCAAGAATCGGGCTTCAAAAATACCCGTGAAACTCGGCTATCCAAGTTAGAATTACGGCCGTGTTTTTGATTACGGCGGTGCCGTAGTTTTCTGTATAGAAATCAATCAGGATTACAGCCGGTGATATCCATTACGGCAGTGCCGTAAACTCATCAAATCTCTCGGGTGAAAAATTTCTCAAAATTATGGCCCGTAATATGGATTATGGCAGTGCTGTAATATCTGCAAAACTTTCTATTCAAAATTCACCCCAAATTACAGCAGCGCTCCAAAATTATGGTAGTGCCGTGGTTTGTTCTGTATAGTGAAACCACGATACCGTAATATTAATTACGACCCTACCGTAATTTGGTTTGAAGCTTCAGTTCTTCATGAAAATTGATATGTATTCTCTTCCTCATGATGGGGATTTATCTATGCATCTGAATTTGCTTGAAAACGCCTTAAAATGAGGCCTTTTACCTGAAAATAATAAAAAACGAGAAAAAGTGTAAATTCTGTAATATTTGATAAATTAGGCATAAAAATAAGCAAAGGAGTATGAATATGACACAAAAGACCCATCAAATGACACAAAATTTACTATAAATTTTCGCGTCATCAAAGTACCATAAAATTTGTTAGAATGAAGAATTTACCTACTTGAAAGGGGATATCTTCAAGAATACCAATGGGATATTTGACTGATCAATCGGTGAGCTATATTGTGATAATGCCTATATTGTGGACCTACCAAAAATTCTAGGTATCAGTACTATCTATGTTGAAGACATATTGCTCTATTATCCACTAGCAAATTAGATGGAAAATATCACTAGGCCACCCCCATTTGATAGCTCCATTTCATCCTAAGTATATAGTTGAGTGCATCATGTATGATCAAACTATTTTACATCTAGACAAGCAAGAACATCATTACCTCATGAAATGGGTAAAGCAACTGAACATTGAAGATTCATGGATATCAAAAGAAGAATTACTCAAGCTGGCACTAAAACTTCTTGCTTAATATCTCGAGCTCCAGGGGGAATTAATGGGAATCATAGCCAGCTCCGACAATCCAAAAGGACTCCACAGACACCGGTACGCTTCTGATCGTAGGGTCAAGTATTTACAATGACACTGCACTTGATATGACTTTCTGAGACTACTAATATCATTATGCATGCATTTATAATGATGTCAATCTAACACTACTTTCCGTGGTGGGAGACATCTTTACACCTGTAATATTTTGTTAAAGTTGTAATTTTTTTTTTAACAATTGGATTAGGACATGTGTTACGATCTAAACTATCTAAATAGCTTTAAATATCTATCATGCTCGTATTTGGAGTTCAATTTTTCCATAAATCCCATTGGTTTGTACATCTCTAAGTTGTTTTAGTACTGATTCTTTCCCATTCTTTCCACCTCCTTTCCGTTCACCATTAGTGCCCAAGCACAACAACATCAACTTGATTCGTTCCCATTGGCTGAAAGGGGCAGTGACGGCGACGGCTGAAGGTGAAGGCAGTGGCGGTGACTATTGAAGTTGACTTTAGTTAATTACTTTATAATTGACTTTTATTATTGCATAATTTTTATATTATTCTATACAAATTATATATATATATATCAATTGCCGTTTTTGGTTAGAGAGATTTTGATTATCTATGCAAATACTGATCTCCTACCAATTCCTCAAGTTTTTCTCTATTACACTCTATCAGGAGGGCTCTGGTTGGGAAACACAGCAGTTGATTATCTAGGCAGCGGCGGCTGAAGCTGGCTCGGGCTGCTTTTGGTAGCTTTGCGGTTACTGTGCACTGGTGAACGCAGCAGAAGCGGCACAAAAAGAGCAAGAATTTCACCCTAGATGTGCGTTCGACACCCACACAGCAGCTCTATCAAATGCCGCTGAAGTCTTGACCAGTTCATGGTAAGCTCAAATCAGCAGACGGACAACTCAACTTAATATCTAATTAATTTTAAAAAGAAAGGAAAATAAACAAAACTGAAACAACACATTTTTAGTTGACACGATAAATTCTTAGAGCAGAGCAAAAGCGACATATGGCATTAACATTATTTTTGCACTTTTTTTACGCTTTTCACTGTAGGGAACTTATTCAATTAATTCTTCTTTTTATTAATTACTATACGAAATATATGATTTAAAATACGAAACTTTATCTGCATTCACATAACTTTAAATTTTGAAAAAAGGTAATGAAAATGAGCGATTGTTAGGTAGACAGTAGATTAATTAGTAAAGTTACAAGGCTACAGTGGATGGAGCTTAATGGCTGTGTAGTGCAAACATTTTGTCCGATACGTCCATTTCTTGGGCCCAGCAGAAGAAGTTAAGTACAATCAATGCCGGAAATGACTGGAATTATTCATGCAACCCTTGCGAAGAAGCTTCATTCTGCATTAACTACGTGGTTGACTTGTCCGTTTACAACGATTTCAAACAGTCAACGGCTTCACATGCGGATATCCCTATGAACTTAGTTCTTGCTAAAGAAATAATTATCGCAATGTGATCCCCAATTAGCTTCTGCACAAACAATACAGACGTGGCCACAATGTGATCCACCTTGGAGAACTCGATAGGATTTTGTTTTCATTCTACGGAATCGTTGAAGGTCAGCATATTTTCTCGGCACAGCAATGATTCTTGATCGAATGAATAAATCCTTTTTAATCTTGCCAGCCGTTTTCCTTCCTTCATGGTGAATAGATAAAGAATCAGGTGATCTCACGAATGGGTCCCAATTAACTTCAAGAACGACGGCAATGCATAAAATAGGAAGACGTTTTTGATTTTTAATAACTATTATACACAGCCTGACAATTGCTGCATTTCTTGCCCGAGAGGAATTTTCTTCGCAGCATTCCAATACAAATTCCATTTGCTCTGACCGCCCTTCTCTGCCAGTCTTCCTCCTCCGACCAAGTAGGACTCTCTGGGAAAGAAACTGGGATGATGAGGGGAAGGAGTGGGGCCGGCGACCGGAGAATCTCACCGCGATGGATAGTCGTTCTTTGCTTCTGCAGCTTCGTTCTCGGAATGCTTCTTACGGACAAGTGAGATCATTCTTGTGCCAAAAGTTTCGCCTTGATTTGGTTTTTGGATTTGGGATTCTATTTGCATCTTGGTGAGTGCAGGTTTTGGGCGGTCCCGGGAGCCAGCAACCCTATCATCTCGGGGAAGCGGCGGCGGGAGGAACAAGAGCTCCAACTCCTCTCGGAAGATTGTGCCACCGAAAGAGTGAAGTGTTGATTCGCAAGATCTGCCTTTTTTTTGTCGTTGTATCTGTGGGTTTGGGCGTTTAGTTACCTAAAAATAACAACTTGATTGCAGAAGCATGCGGAAGATAAGGACGTAATGGGGGAAGTGATGAGGACACATGAATCCATCCAGTAAGTTTTGGATATTTCCGTAGGGGTTTTTTGGTTGCTCTCTTTGGTTACTCTGGGAAGTTCTAAAGATGGTACGATGGGTGGAACTGCAGATCTTTGGATAAGGCGATCTCGACGCTGCAGATGGAGTTAGCTGCGAAGAGGAGCATGGGAGAGTTGATGGGCACCGGTGGATCCCCGTCGATGGATCCTTCCGGGCAGCTGAGAAAGAAAGCCTTTGTAGTGATTGGGATTAACACCGCGTTTAGCAGCCGGAAGAGAAGGGATTCGGTCAGAGCTACATGGCTGCCACAAGGTAATTTGGGATGATAAAGTTATCATCTTTTCCTCGATCTTCACAATGTTCTTTTACTATTTCTTTTAGCGATTAAGCAATCTTGGTGTGGAAATTGCCTTCTTCTGTTTGTGATCATCTGGCATTCGACCTAATTGTTTGGTTATCTGAATTAGAGATCTCATAGGAACTGCTCCAGTACTTTGATTTCATTCTCGTGGCTTTCATCAGTGGGATCTTTTTTATTTTTTGGTCCATTGACAATTTTATTATTGTTTTTACTTTTTCGTGAGCCCCGCAATCTAATTCTTCCTGTTGAAAGAGAATTTGCATGGATGGTGCTAATTTTGATTGGGTTTCAGTAACATCTTGTATATTAAATATCACAGGAAAGGAGTAACCTTAAAACCATATGAAAATGTAACGGCCTCAGCATTTGCTACCTTAAACGAGTAATTTTTTAAAACATTTATATATTAAATCACTATAAATTCAGATTCATAATCCGAACGAACTTGATTAGGTATTGGCATCGAAACTCTATTGTTTCTATGGTATCTAGAAGAAGCTGAATAATAAAAAGGATAAACAAACTTCTGCAATATGATAGTATGAAATATATTCTCTCCTACAGTTTCTATTGCTCTTGTTGTCCCAACTTTTACTAACCTTTCTGACTTATCTTCTACTAACCCATTTTTGCTGTGCTCCGTATGCTTCATATTATAGGTGACATGCTCCAAAGGTTAGAACGCGAAAAAGGAATTGTCATTCGGTTCATGATTGGCCATAGGTAAGTTAAAGAACACCCTGGCGAATCTATCAAAGCAACCAATAAATTATTTAATGTTAATATTCTTTTGTTCCAGGTTTCCATCTGCATTAGCAGTATACTTCATTGTCAAGTAGTAATTAAACTAGCACATCAATTCATCAATTACCAAGATTCTTCAGATTGGCTATACTCATAAGGTTTTCCAGTTAATCTGAAATCTAGGATTTGAATTTGTTAAATGAACAATATACCCAAAAGCTCTTTGAGACAAGGTGCTAATAATGCTACTGGGAATTTGGCATAGAGCTTTGATTGATTATAGTCCTTTTTATTTTATTATTAAAAGTTGTATCCGGATATTTGATCTAGCTACATGTGATCTCCATATACATTATCATATAGTAGTAGCTTATCATTCAATTTCAATCTGAGTTTCAGTGAATCGAGGCAATATATACATGGCATATAATTAAAAAGGCTTAGTGTAATATTTTCTTTTGGCACAGTCCTACATCCCATAGTATTCTCGATAAGGCTATTGATGCAGAGGAAGCTGAGCATAATGACTTTCTCAGGCTGGTAATCCTTCCTAACATTTTTTTAGTTAAACATTTCTTTAATACATTCATTATATATCCAACTTATTGATGTTTATGTGTTGAGTTCTTCCCATCATCAATATGTTGTTTGTCCTGTAGGAACATGTTGAAGGTTACCATGAACTTTCTGCAAAAACAAAAATATTCTTTTCCACTGCAGTGGCCACATGGGATGCTGAATTCTATGTGAAGGTGGATGATGATGTTCATGTAAATCTAGGTTTGAACTAAAAAACATCTATATATGACTTGTAGAGTAATGTTTTGATAAATATTAATACTACTGTATTGAACGCAATTTAGGTGTTCTTGCTACAACTCTATCTCGACATCGATTGAAGCCACGAACCTACATTGGATGTATGAAGTCTGGGCCAGTACTTTCAGACAAGTAAAGATTGTTTCATTATTCATTTAAGAGAAAATTTTCATGAAGAAGCAAGGTTACCATGCCATATGTGTCTTAATCCTGAGTTTTGTATGCTAGAAATGTGAAGTACCATGAACCTGAATACTGGAAATTTGGAGAAGAAGGAAACAAGTACTTCCGCCATGCAACGGGTCAGATTTATGCCATCTCAAAGGATCTGGCCACATATATCTCAATCAATCAGTAAGATGTGATTGTCCTGTTTTGTTGCAAAATCTGAGAATGATACTAATCAACAAGTCACTTGACGTCAGGCCAATACTGCACAAATATGCTAATGAAGATGTGTCACTGGGTTCATGGTTCGTTGGCCTGGAAGTTGAACACATTGATGACAGGAGCATGTGCTGTGGAACACCACCAGGTTTTCCTTCGTCTATCGTTTAATTCTTAATATGTTTTCGAGTGGTCAGGTAGTTATAGTTCTCTGCACTTGGAACTTTCTCCAGACTGCGAGTGGAAGGCTCAGGCAGGAAATGTGTGCATTGCATCATTTGACTGGAGCTGCAGTGGCATTTGCAGATCAGTGGAGAGAATGAAGAGTGTCCATGACAAGTGCGGTGAAGGAGATGGAGCTATATGGAGTGCTTTGTCCTGAGGGTTCCCTTTTATTAATTGCTAGGAACAAATTTCACATTCATTCAAACAAGAAAGCCATCAATCTGGCTAGAACAACAATGGTGGATATGCAGACAAAATCGAATTTGGTGATGAAAAAGTGAGGGTCAAAGTTTACTAATTGCTAGGTAGAGAAGTCCGAGGGATTAGATGGCTAGTTTTACTCATTACAAGCGGCAGTTCTGAAGTATATGTATTCAATATGAATTTTGTTGCTCTAATTTAATTGATTTATTAAATTCTTTGCAATGTACTTTACGTAATTGGTTATTCAGTCAGAATGGCTAATTTAGACATCATTTCGCGTCGTTTGGATTTGGTCGTATAAATGTGAGGACAATGAGCTCACCTGACTTCACTAGCTCTTTGGGCTTTGGCGCCAGCCACGGGAATCATATATGGTGGTTTTGGGATTCGTCTGCCTACCATGTCACCGTCAAACCATCCACGGCTTATTGAGCAGCCCTCGAGCAGAGTTTGTTTACTCTATCCATTGTTTATGGTTTATACTCTGAAGCCTCGCGCAAGGATATATGGCAAGTTCCTACTGCCGGCGCTGATCATTGGGAGACTGGGCTATGTGATGTCATATGGTGAGGAACTCAATACACATGATCCAAATTCCATTGTTTTTAAACTGCTAGACCACGTATGATGAGTTGCATACAGCGGTGGCAGATGTTTGTCCCTGAAACAATGGGCTACCAAAATGAGGCAACAAAGGAACGCGCACTTCACAGCTCTCTCAACGAACTTGATAGTATACAGAGGAACATCTCCTGGCAATGAAGTCTACGTGTTAAAGAGAACATCTGTACAGACAAATCTTGCAATATTAGGCCCATGAGGAGTCGGCATGAAGCAAAAATTCAGGGATCAGGGCATTTTTTGGGGGACTCCACGACAGCCTATTTTTATAGCCTTATGAAAACATGTCGTGTTAGGATCTCAATTTTATCAATTAAAGACTCGAAGAGAAATTTTATTTTCGGCAATTAGGTGCATATGGAAGCTGTTATACCTTGATAAATATTTTTATTAATTAAAGTTTAATTTTTATTTTTTTGAAAATCCTATAAACCCTCCCCGAATCCTATTCTAATTAACCCTAAAATTTCTCCCCAGGTCCTAATCCCTACTACCCTAAATTCTCTCCAAATTTTCCGATAAAACCCCTAAACCCCTACTCTATCGCATTAATCCTAATCCCTAATTAATTTCCTGCGCCGCGCACAATTTCTTTTCCCTGTTCCGCACGAACTATTCTCCCTGCTCCGTTTTTCTTCGGACGTGTGCTGCGCACGTCGTCGCCTTCTGCTTCTCCGGCAACGAACGCAGCGGCGGCCCTCTTCTCCTCCGTCCGGCGGCACTAGGAAGAGGCACAGGCGGCCTCCTCGTCTTCCCTTGGTGCGACGCCCTTCGAACTTCCGGTGACGCGTGCGGCTGAGGCGGCGACGAGCTATCTGCGGCAGTGTCTCTTCCTTCCCAGCGAAGCCAGGCGGCGGCAGCGAGTTCCGAGTCGGACGTCGACTCCTCCCCTTCCCGGCGACTCCTCTTTCCCTCTCCAGGAGTCGTCGACTTGTTTGCTTCCGGCGGATTTTCTTCTCCAATCGGCGACAAGCGCTGGTTGGAGCTCGGGCTTGGGCATCGACTCCAGCATCTCTTGTCGGCGGCGAAACTTCCGGCGGCGAGCATCGGTGATTTCTCCCCAGCAGCGAGCGAACGAAACCTTCGTTCGCGTCATCTGTTGCGGCGGCGACATTCGACGAACGAACGTCGCGTTCCGCGAGGAGTCGTTGGCAGAGAGGTGAGTTTCGATTTTTAATTTGTTTTATTAAATATTTTTAATTAGTATTTGCTCTATTAGTAAAACCCTAAATCATATTTTGGTATTTAGGGTAGATTGAGAAATTGTAGTATATTTGGATAAAATTGAATCTAAATAGGAAAGTAGAGTTGAGGGTAATATTATGGATAGATGCTTGATGGTCAATAACACGGGATTATTTAAATGATTCAGTTGATAAAAGGAGATAATCGAGTCTTCAGAGAGTATTCAGGAAATCAGCACTTCAGGTAGGAATCTTTCCCCTACCTTTGTTACGGTGTCAAATTCATGTGTAGATAGGTATTGACACCTTATCTTTGAATCTATTCTGATTGATTTGTTTCTAAATTCGGTTGACCTCGGTTATCTTATTATTTGTGCATAAATTGACTCCAGTATCATATGATTATTATGATTGCATTGAGAATATGTTTTCTGATATTTCTGTTGGAAAGTTATGAATAATTATGAACCATGAAAAATGATTGAGATGTTATACTGTTATCATGTCGTGCATGCATATGACCTCTGACCTGGTGATTTATCACCAGTGGCCTGTTTATCTAAGTTGTAGTTCTGGTTATATCAGACTATGTTTGCCGGTTAGGGCACCGCCAGTTGTCCTCGGACAATACTACGGATGTCAGATGTTGGACGCAACATTTACCGGACTGTCTAGATACAGTCATTCTATCGTGTGAGCTGACGATAGAAACACTCTGAAAATGAGTGCGGCTCCTGAGAGAGAATTGTGGCCAAGCTTGATGATTTACACGACAACCTTCTGTTCACTTATTTTGTTGTATTATCAGTTCATGACATGTAGTGTAGTTCTGTTATTGTAAATTTCATATAAATTGAACATGCATCATCTCTCTTGGTTCCTACTTAGCATTTTTCGCTAACTCCCCTTGTTTCTCCTCCAGGTACCGAGTTTGCGTTGGGAGGGATAGAGTAGATAGTTAGTTACCACCGGAGACAGAGTATCATCAAATGTCCTTGATAAACACTTTTCTGATTTATTCTAGTATTACAGTTAAATTAGTTGCATCGTTGTTAGAGTTTCTTTATAAACTTTAGTTAATGAATTTTGTAATGGAGTTAGTTGATTATGTTACACAGTACTGAATTTGAGATTATTTGATTTATTTGATTTTATAGTGATCATGTTCCTTTGTTCCTATCAATATTGTCATCTCCCTGGGGAACCCTGAGCTAGGAATAGCCGGCTTCCGCCGGGGCGTGACAATTTAATTGGTATCAGAGGCAGGTTAGTAAGAAAGCCTAAGGATATAGGAACATTAGGACTAGGATTGGGTTAAGGTAAGAATAACTGAATAAGTAAACATTTATTATATGACATGTTATTTTGTTGGCAGGATGACACCTAGAACTAGAGCCAGAGCAATCCCAAGTCAAGGAAGTAGGGGAGCTAGAAATCCTCCTGATGCTGAGGTACAGTTACCTCAAAACTTACCTAGAGCCCCTACAAGAAGAAGAAGTGGGTATGAAGCCTCCGTACCCTTAGAAGCAGTACCACCTGCTGAAATAGTCAGGGATGAGGGTGAATCATCCTCTCCTTCATTTGTGCCACAACCAGTAGTAACCCAGCTAGTGAGGGCAGCCAGTATGCTTATGCAATTTTCTCAGTTGGGAAAGGATAGATTTGGTGACTTCGCCGGTACTACTGACCCTTGGGCTGCCAGAAATTGGCTACTAAAGGTGGAGCAAACTTTTAGGGCACTAGGATGCCCTGAGGAACAAAAGGTAGAATTGGCCACATATTTTTTATCTGATAGAGCTGGCACGTGGTGGTCTGGTATGAGAGTTACCTTTGGAGATGGTCCTATCCCTTGGGCTGATTTTAAAAGAGTGTTCCTTGAGAAATATTTCCCTGAAACTTTTCAAGACAGCCAGATGCAGGAGTTTCTGAACCTAAAACAAGGAAAAAGGACTGTGAATATTTATGTGACTGACTTCGAGAGGTTATCTGATCTATTTCCAGAACTAGTGACCACCGAAAGGAGAAAGTGCCAACTGTTTATTAAAGGACTATATCACACCATAAAGGGGCAGATGAACACTATCCCATTAGATAACTTTCAGGAAGTAGTAAATATGGCATTCAGAATAGAGGCTTCTCTACTTGATGTGGAAAAAGATAAACAAATAGAGAAGGTTCAAGAAGTTGCAGAACAGAGAAAGGTCAATCAGTCAGTTAGACCAATGGAAACAAGAACCTATGATGGAAAGAGATCTAGAGCGGTATTCAATAACCATCAGAGACCTGTACACTCCGCACCAAGCTTTAATTCAACAGGGTCAGCAAGAAAATGCTTTAAATGCAACAAAGAGGGGCACACGGCTAATACCTGTCATCTTAACAAAATACGATGCCACTATTGCAAGGATTGGGGCCATTTTAAGATGAACTGTCCATGGAAAGGATTTCAACCCCCACAGCAAAGTTACCAGCAGAGCCAACAACAAAGCTACCAACAGAGCTCCAGACCTAATACTTACAATGGGAGGCCAGGTCAGGCTAGTCAGGCGGGGGTCACAACAGAGGCAGCCTCAGCAACGACCTTCAGGCCCAGCCAGAGTATATGCAGTAACCCAACAAGAGGCTCAGGAAGCTCCAGACACAGTAATGAGAGGTATTATTTTCGTATATGATTATCCTGCATGCCTGCTTATTGATACTGGTAGCACTCATTCTTTTATCTCTTATGAGTTTGTGATGAAAATAAAGAAAAAGCCCACTGTAGCTAGTACTGAACTATCTGTCTGCACACCTTCTGGGGGTGTGATGCAATCTCACTTAGAACTGAAACAATGTCCTCTCATCTTTGGTGATTTAGTTGTTGAAACAGATCTGAGAGTTTTAGACTTCTCAGACTTTGACATTATTCTGGGCATGGATTGGCTTTTTATCCATTATGCTAATGTTGATTGTCATAATTATGTTGTGACCTTTAGCCCTCCCAGTTTACCTTCCTGGAGATTTGTAGGAGTCTCTGGACAAGTCGCTCCCATAATTTCTGCTATGAAAGCCAAGAAGTTAATGAGAGATGGGTGTCATGGATTTTTATTATCCATTTCAAAAGTAGAAGAGAAAACAAGAGAGCCTATGGAGCATGTTGCAGTGGTAAGGGAATTCACAGATGTGTTCCCTGAGGAATTACCTGGACTTCCACCAAAAAGACCAGTTGAATTTGCAATTGAACTTCAACCTGGGTCTGCTCCAATTTCTAAAGCACCTTTCAGAATGGCTCCTAAAGAATTAGAAGAACTTAAGAGCCAGTTGCAAGAACTTCTAGACAGGGGATTTATACGACCTAGTGTATCCCCTTGGGGTGCTCCAGTCCTCTTTGTAAAGAAGAAGGATGGATCTATGAGATTATGCATTGACTACAGATAGCTGAATGCCATTACCATCAAAAATAAATATCCACTTCCCCGCATTGATGATTTATTTGATCAGTTGAAAGGCACATGTATTTATTCTAAAATTGACTTGAGATCAGGGTATCATCAAATAAGAGTCAGAGATGAAGATGTGTCCAAGACCGCATTCAGAACAAGATATGGACACTATGAATTTTTAGTGATGCCTTTTGGACTTACTAATGCACCTGCAGTTTTTATGGACATGATGAACAGAATTTTTATTGATTACCTGGATAAATTTGTGGTTGTCTTCATAGATGATATTTTAATATATTCCTGCAGTATGACTGAACATGAGAAACACCTCAGATTAGTTTTGGAAAGGTTGAGGCAGGAAAAGTTATATGCTAAGTTTAGTAAGTGTGACTTCTGGCTTAAAGAAGTGGCTTTTCTAGGCCATGTTATTTCTGGTGATGGAATAGCCGTGGATCCCTAGAAGATTTCTGCTATCTCTGAGTGGGGGAGACCAAAATCAGTGCAAGAAATTCGCAGCTTTCTTGGTTTAGCAGGGTATTATAGACGATTTGTGAAAGGATTTTCTAAGTTGGCTGCTCCTTTAACCTATCTGACCAGAAAGGGTGTGAAATTTGATTGGAAAGATACATGTGAAAATAGCTTCTTAGAACTGAAAAAGAGATTAATTACTGCTCCAGTGTTGGTGATCCCTTCCGGAGAAGATGGTTATATCGTGTACACTGATGCTTCTGGTCAAGGTCTGGGGGGAGTTTTGATGCAAAATGAGAGAGTAGTTGCCTATGCATCTCGGCAACTCAAGAATCACGAGAAGAACTATCCAGTGCATGACTTAGAACTAGCAGCCATCATTTTTGTTCTGAAGTTATGGAGACATTATTTATATGGCATCACTTTTGAAATATTCACTGACCATAAAAGTTTAAAATATCTGTTTAGTCAGAAGGAGCTGAATATGAGGCAACGCAGATGGATGGAATATCTGAAGGATTATGATTGCCAAATTAAGTATCATCCTGGCAAGGAAAATGTGGTAGCCGATGCTCTGAGTCGGAAATCAGAAGGAACACTTGCTCGTCTGAGGACTACACCAACCGATTTAATTAAACAGTTTGTGGAATTGAGTGTTGAAGTAATAAATGAATCAGAAGGAAGTTACTTGGCTGTGATGAGAGCTCAGTCTCAGCTTGTGCAGAAAATTAAGGAGACTCAATTGGGAGATGAAAATCTATTATCTTTAAGTAAGAAAGTAAAACAAGGGTTATTACCCGATTTCACAAAGGATTCAGAAGGAGTGCTGAGATTTAGAGGAAGACTGTGTGTACTAGAAAATCATCCTGTGAAAGAAGAGTTACTAAATGAAGCACACCGATCTAAGCTTACCATTCATCCAGGGAGTACAAAGATGTACAAGGACCTTAAGGAATATTATTGGTGGAACAATATGAAAAGGGACATAGCAAAATTTGTATCATGTTGCCTAACATGTCAGCAGGTGAAGGCTGAGCATATGAGACCAGCAGGGAAGTTGCAAAATATCCCTATACCTGAATGGAAGTGGGAGCATATTATAATGGATTTTGTTTCAGGGCTTCCTAGATCTCAAAGGGGATATGACTCAATCTGGGTAATTGTTGATAGATTGACTAAGTCAGCACATTTTCTACCTGTTAAGAAAACTGACACCTTGGATAAGTTAGCCACCCTTTATTGCAATGAAATTGTCAGACTGCATGGTGTACCTACTAGTATTATTTCAGATAGAGATCCGAGGTTTACTTCTAGATTCTGGGGTAGTTTACAGAAAGCTCTGGGTACACGATTGCATTTTAGTACAGCATTTCATCCCCAGACGGATGGCCAGTCAGAAAGGACTATACAGACTTTGGAAGATTTGTTGAGAGCGTGTGTTCTTGATTTTGGTGGTAATTGGGAAAGTTATTTGCATTGGGCAGAATTCTCATATAATAACAGTTATCACTCATCAATAAAGATGGCACCGTTTGAAGCTCTTTATGGGAGGAGATGTAAGTCCCCTGTGCTTTGGGATGAAGTGGGTGAAAGGCTATTGTCAGCACCTCAGATGCTACAACAGGATGTAGAGATAGTGCAAGGGATCAAGCAAAGGTTGTTAACAGCTCAGAGCAGACAAAAGAGTTATGCTGACAGGAGGAGAAGAGATTTGGAATTTATGGTCGGCGACCATGTATTTTTGAAAGTATCTCCATTGAAAGGTGTGATGAGATTTGGAAAGAAAGGAAAGCTAGCCCCGAGGTACATTGGACCTTTTGAAATTCTGGAACGGATAGGTGCAGTAGCCTACCGGTTGGCATTACCACCCTCTCTCTCTGGTGTGCACAATGTTTTTCACGTCTCTATGCTACGGAAATACATATCTGATCCATCTCATGTGTTAGAGAAACTGTCAGTGCCGATTCAGTCCGATACTTCTTTTGTTGAACACCCTGTCCGGATATTGGAAAGAAAAGAACATCAGTTAAGAAATAAGATCATCAAGATGGTTAAAGTCGGTTGGCAGCATCATTCAGATAGCGAGGCTACGTGGGAGTGTGAAGAGGATGTAAAGGCTCAGTACCCCCAATTATTCTAGCTTGGTAAGTGAATTTGAGGGACCAAATTCTTTTAAGGGGTAGATAATGTTATACCTTGATAAATATTTTTATTAATTAAAGTTTAATTTTTATTTTTTTGAAAATCCTATAAACCCTCCCCGAATCCTATTCTAATTAACCCTAAAATTTCTCCCCAGGTCCTAATCCCTACTACCCTAAATTCTCTACAAATTTTCCTATAAAACCCCTAAACCCCTACTCTATCGCATTAATCCTAATCCCTAATTAATTTCCTGCGCCGCGCACGATTTCTTTTCCCTGTTCCGCACGAACTATTCTCCCTGCTCCGTTTTTCTTCAGACGTGTGCTGCGCACGTCGTCGCCTTCTGCTTCTCCGGCAACGAACGCAGCGGCGGCCCTCTTCTCCTCCGTCCGGCGGCACTAGGAAGAGGCACAGGCGGCCTCCTCGTCTTCCCTTGGTGCGACGCCCTTCGAACTTCCGGTGACGCGTGCGGCTGAGGCGGCGACGAGCTATCTGCGGCAGTGTCTCTTCCTTCCCAGCGAAGCTAGGCGGCGGCAGCGAGTTCCGAGTCGGACGTCGACTCCTCCCCTTCCCGGCGACTCCTCTTTCCCTCTCCAGGAGTTGTCGACTTGTTTGCTTCCGGCGGATTTTCTTCTCCAATCGGCGACAAGCGCTGGTTGGAGCTCGGGCTTGGGCATCGACTCCAGCATCTCTTGTCGGCGGCGAAACTTCCGGCGGCGAGCATCGGTGATTTCTCCCCAGCAGCGAGCGAACGAAACCTTCGTTCGCGTCATCTGTTGCGGCGGCGACATTCGACGAACGAACGTCGCGTTCCGCGAGGAGTCGTTGGCAGAGAGGTGAGTTTCGATTTTTAATTTGTTTTATTAAATATTTTTAATTAGTATTTGCTCTATTAGTAAAACCCTAAATCATATTTTGGTATTTAGGGTAGATTGAGAAATTGTAGTATATTTGGATAAAATTGAATCTAAATAGGAAAGTAGAGTTGAGGGTAATATTATGGATAGATGCTTGATGGTCAATAACACGGGATTATTTAAATGATTCAGTTGATAAAAGGAGATAATTGAGTCTTCAGAGAGTATTCAGGAAATCAGCACTTCAGGTAGGAATCTTTCCCCTACCTTTGTTACGGTGTCAAATTCATGTGTAGATAGGTATTGACACCTTATCTTTGAATCTATTCTGATTGATTTGTTTCTAAATTCGGTTGACCTCGGTTATCTTATTATTTGTGCATAAATTGACTCCAGTATCATATGATTATTATGATTGCATTGAGAATATGTTTTCTGATATTTCTGTTGGAAAGTTATGAATAATTATGAACCGTGAAAAATGATTGAGATGTTATACTGTTATCATGTCGTGCATGCATATGACCTCTGACCTGGTGATTTATCACTAGTGGCCTGTTTATCTAAGTTGTAGTTCTGGTTATATCAGACTATGTTTGCCGGTTAGGGCACCGCCAGTTGTCCTCGGACAATACTACGGATGTCAGATGTTGGACGCAACATTTACCGGACTGTCTAGATACAGTCATTCTATCGTGTGAGCTGACGATAGAAACACTCTGAAAATGAGTGCGGCTCCTGAGAGAGAATTGTGGCCAAGCTTGATGATTTACACGACAACCTTCTGTTCACTTATTTTGTTGTATTATCAGTTCATGACATGTAGTGTAGTTCTGTTATTGTAAATTTCATATAAATTGAACATGCATCATCTCTCTTGGTTCCTACTTAGCATTTTTCGCTAACTCCCCTTGTTTCTCCTCCAGGTACCGAGTTTGCGTTGGGAGGGATAGAGTAAATAGTTAGTTACCACCGGAGACAGAGTATCATCAAATGTCCTTGATAAACACTTTTCTGATTTATTCTAGTATTACAGTTAAATTAGTTGCATCGTTGTTAGAGTTTCTTTATAAACTTTAGTTAATGAATTTTGTAATAGAGTTAGTTGATTATGTTACACAGTACTGAATTTGAGATTATTTGATTTATTTGATTTTATAGTGATCATGTTCCTTTGTTCCTATCAATATTGTCATCTCCCTGGGGAACCCTGAACTAGGAATAGCCGGCTTCCGCCGGGGCGTGACAGAAGCTATCTCCTTGTTCAAATCACTTATGACACAGCAAGCCCAGCGTAATGCAAATCATCCCATTTTGGCCCGACGTGCGCTATCGGTGCCAGTGCTCTTCTTCGTAGATTTTCCTGTGGTCCCCTATGAAATTCAGAAGGTTGTCTTGTTGGACAAATATAAGAGTCGATGTCATGGCAACGGTTAGACCCTTGATTCGTTATTATGTATTTTCACCCTGTATTATGGACTTAATATAATATAATTATATTTTATGTTATATTGCGTTATTTGTCCGCTTACGACCTTGGGCCAAAGCCCATTCAGTTGGGGCTGAGTTGGGCGGGCCCAGCATCCCGCCAGGTTGGCTGGGTTACAAGTCCCCTCTTTGGGCTTACGTTATTTAGGCCCACGTAGGTTAGGTCGTCATGGGCTTGCAAGGCCCAATATGACATTGCGCGCTATTCCACCGAGTGCGTCGGAGCGCACGAGGGACATAGGACCACAGTGTCATTGACCATGCGAAGGTACGTGTTTCGGTATGACTAGTGCCGTGTGGGCAATCCGTTGACCCTATTGTCAACGCATAACAAATGTCACAGTATCGTACGTACACGTAGTGGCCGTATACGGACCAGGACGGGTTGACTTGCGGTTAGCGTTGTATGGGGCGTCCATTAGTGCGCACGAGGCGGGAGCAGGGTCGTGGAGTCAGCACGCATGACGTGGGGCCCGAAACAGCTAACTCAGCCTGGACCCATAGACTTCAGCCCACAGTCCACATCCACGTAGGAGCCTACGTGGATTGATATGTTCGACTCTCGCAAAAGCATGGGTCTTCTGAAGATGGACGTGCGGAGCGCAGAGGGAAAAGACTCGACAGGAAGAGGCGATTTGAGGGCGAGAGGCATGAGATGTTGGGGGTATCGGCTGAAACAAGGGAAAGAGGCTGAAATCGAATGTCATCGTCTTCCCCATCGCCAAGGAAGAGAGTTCGAACAGACTGATTTGGAGTTCAGATGGTGATCGTCGTTGTGGTCGGCAGCCGTTAGAGGGTTGGACGAGGGCAGAACAAGCTCGTATTCCTTCTTCCCCATTTTTTGAGGAGGCATCGTGGCATCCCCAACTCCAGCATAGGCATTTGCCACTGTACCATTTTGCTGAGAGTTCCGCCGCCCTGGTTTTCATCGTCAGACGGGCTTCTTGCCAGCGACGGGGATGGAACTCGTGGAGGATGGATTTTCGGTTCCCTTCTGCTCCATCGCCAATCCTTATGTGTTATGATTTATCTGGCGCCGTCGGCGATTTCTGCAAGCGGCGACTGGATCTGGCGGTGACGTCTTCGGCAGATTGGCTGGATCTCCCATTATGGCTGGATCTTCTGGTGGACGCCATTGGAGTTGATGCAGTCGGATTTTTGGTATTTGGACTTTCCGTCTTCATTGGATTTCTTCATTCGGAGCTTTCGCGTGTAAATCGTTGCTTCCGTTATTTTGCTTTGATCTGCGCTCTCTGGGCTAAGAAGCCACCGTGGGCTTCTGCTGTCAGCCCAACGAGTATCATTGTATATATATAAAAAAAAACTCTAGCTGGGCTTGACAATCATGTATTAGAGCCTGGGATTTCTACCACTGAATTTTGATCTCCGTCTTTTTCTTGCCACTGGTCTTCATCTTCCCCGGATTTCCTCTCCTCTGCTGGTTTTTCTTGCCATCCGATGGGGAGTACTGAAGACCGTGTGACTGCGTTGGAGGAGCTGGTGGGCTCGCAGGATGATGACTTGGAGGGAACTCTCGTCTCCAACTAGCTGGAGATGCGCTCCACCTTGCAGCCGGTAGAGGATGAGGTCCGATCTCTCTCGGACGCTATGGAGAACTGTGTTTTGGAGATTTTTGATGCGCTCAGCCTCATCTGGAGAGGCTTCCTAGTCTTCTCACACGCGATGGCGTATTCTGGACCTGTCTTCTTTTGGTGGCACGAGGAACGCCAAGAAGCTGGAGAACTTTATCTGGGATATGGAGTAATTTTTCCACACTGTGTGTCTCTCCCGACGAATGGGTTTTGACTTGCAACGCTTATCTTACTGGCGACACTAAGTTATGGTGGAGGACATAGATTTCTCTAGCTTATTCTGAGCACATGTCCCTTTCTATGATGTGGGATGATCTGAAGCCAGAGTTGAGGAATCAGTTCTTACCTGGTAACTCTTTTTATGCCGCGATGGATGTCCTTCTTTGTCTTCGCCACACTAGCAGTGTGCGCGATTACATGACGGTGTATGTAGCTCTTATGTTGGAGATCGACGAGATGTCTGAGCACAACTGGTTCTACCACTTCTTTGCTGGTCTTCAGTCCTGGGCACAGATTGAGCTTCGGCGTCAGGGCGTGAAGAATGTGAAGGCGACTATGGTGGCCGCCGAGGCTCTTATCGAACTTCAGTCTTCTTAGGGTGTCGGTGCACCCTGGACTTCTAGTTCTTCTGGCGTTTTGGATACTCCGGCCCCTTCAAGGCCTCGTCCTTGTGTACGGGGAACGGGCAAGCGGCCTCTCACAGCCAAGCCTCGACCCGAGCCGCGGGCTAAGAAGCCTGCCCCTGTGCCGAGACAACCAGTGAAGGTTGATGCGTCGTGTCGCCCTATTTCTTGCTTCTCTTGTGGTGTGCCACACTTCATGCGGAATTGTCCCAAGAGGGACAGGATCGCCTATATCGTCGCTGATGAGCCCCAGGATCAGTTGGTCACCCTTAACCCCATGTTGATCAACACTATTATTGCATCGTCGTCGTCCTCTCCTTCTGCTCCAGCCATGTCACCGAAGTTGCTATATGTGGGCCTTCGGTTGAATGGTGATGACACCAAAATATATAGTATATTTTATATCATTTTATATATCTTTTCACGCTAAATTGTAGATCTTTTGTTTGTTTTTATGCCGAATTTATCAAATATTACAAAATCTACTTCTATTTTAGTTTTTGATGATTTTCAGGTAAAAATGCACTATTTTAAGACGTTTTCAAGCAAAATCAAATACATGAAAGAGCTACCATCATCAAGAGGAGTTCACATGACAAATTTCATGCAAAACGGAGCAACAAACCAAAATACGGCAGGGCCGTAATCTATATTACGGTACCGTATTTCCATATGGTACCGTAATATCGGAGCACCTGCCGTAATTTGGGAAAACTTCAGATCAGAATATTATGCGAAAAATACGGCACTGCCGTAAGATTTTACACGGCCGTATTTTGGAGCACTTTCGGAATAGAGACCATTTGCTGAAATTATGGCACTGCCGTAAACTATTTCACAGGCCGTATTTTCCAGACGTTTCTGACCAGAGAGTTCAGCCAATTTTACAGCAGTGCTGTGAACCATATTACGGTGTCGTATTTTCCAACACTTTTAGAACAGAACACTCGAGCGATTTTACGGCAGTGCTGTGAACTATTATACTGTCGTATTTCTGTTTTTGAACGCGACTCCCAGGTCAATTTCGACGCCCGATTTTTGCGGAGATTATTGCGGGCGATCCAGAACTCTAAATTAGATGCCGTAAGAATAAAAAAGAGCTTACGACGAGAGGATCACGTAGACACTAAAAGCCCCAAATTGCCCACTATCGAGGGAGAAATCACGGAATACGCCACCGCTTAGGGTTCCGCCACCGCAACCAATCCAAAGCACCTCCGGCTGTGATTTTCATACTGAAGCTTCGCTTGGAGAAGGAGACAACATGCCAGAAGTTTCAGAACGAAAGGAGATCAATTTGAGGAGAAATCAAAGGAAGAAGAAGCGCCGCCACTCTTTACCACTTTCATTGCAAATTACGGCTGTGAAATATTTCACAGCCGTGCTATATTTTCCTAAAACTTCTTTCTTGTTGATTTTTGATCTTCTGAAATTATGGTATTTTGTAATTCCTTCACCATGCTAGCTTAAACTTATTTTGGGACATGGGGGAGTAATTCCCTTTGATTTTCTTAATGACTAGATAATCTTTTATTTTTATCATGATTATTCTACTTTGATAATTTTACCTATGCGATTATTGCTCTAAGATTCTCCTTAGTTTGCTTTTTGTCATCATGATTTAGAATTTTCGCAATAAGGACCAAAAGGTGATTTGCTTGAGAACTTGGAACCCTAAAATTGATTAATAGGAACTCACCATAGGAAACTAGGTTAAGTTCTTATTTATTTATTTTAGTAAGTTAAATTGCCATGATGATATTAATGAACTTAGGATTGAGTTATTGTGTCAAACGTGGAGATCTTGCACGAAAGTGAGGATCTAAACGTTGGAGAACCATAGGTAAAACATGTGTTGAGTCTCGGATGCACGAAAGTGATCCTCGAGATTCCACTCGAGGCAATCAACTTAGAACTCAGATGCACGAAAGTGATCTTTGAGTTCTTTGATTTATGATTTACTTATCTTCAGCTTGGGATGAATCTTGCGCGAAAGTGAAGATTTATCTCTGTATGGTTATCTGCACGAAAGTGAGATAATCCCTTTTTGAAATAAATTGAGTCTTTATCATGTGAGAATTCGATTGATGAACATCTGTATATATCTAGTCGTGAAAATCCAAGAGAATGAAACCCTAGTCTCAATTTCTCTCTGACATTATGATTTACTTATCTTCAGCTTGGGATGAATCTTGCGCGAAAGTGAAGATTTATCTCTGTATGGTTATCTGCACGAAAGTGAGATAATCCCTTTTTGAAGTAAATTGAGTCTTTATCATGTGAGAATTCGATTGATGAACATCTTTATATATCTAGTCGTGGAAATCCAAGAGAATGAAACCCTAGTCCCAATTTCTCTCTAACATTATTCTCCCACGTGTTTTCGCTCTCTGCTTGCCTTTCTCTTTTTCGATTGCCTAGATAGGAAGAAATCAATTATTCGGTACTTGACAGCATAGGTCACTATGGAGATCGATATTTACTTTATTACTTCGAGTATCCGTGCACTTGTGGACACTACAAGTTAGGGACAACATGTTTTTGGAGCCGTGCCAGAGAGTGATAATAGCCCTGTACGCCAATACCTTTGGCCGCGACACCAGAAACGAGTCTACCTGATTGTATTTAAAAGTGTGTCCTTTCGGGTGACATTTAATAGCTAGCCTGTTTAGGCTATGGTCGATATTGGTGCCTCGCACCTTTTTTTTGCCAAATTGGTTGCTCAACTTATCGGCCTCCGCCTATCTTCTACCCTCGACCGGATGAAGATGGTGAACGCTGTTGAGCATTGTATCTGTGGGATTTCTTGTGATGTGATGGTCGAGCTGGGATTTTGGTGGGGTCGACATCATGTTTGGGTCGTGCAGCTCGACAATTTTGAGGCTATTGTAGGGATGAACCTTCTTTTGCATGCTAGAGTGTATGTTGTTTGGGCGATCCCACCTCGTTACGAGAGGGTCATGACCAAGGTCGGGATGTGTCTGGTCCTATATCAGCTTCGGCCATTTCTGCCAGTCTCTGTCATGGGGAGGAGACCTTCATAGCTATACTTGTATCTATAGTGGCTATTTCTCAGCCTGCTCTATCTATGGATATGTCTGCTTTGCTATATGAGTTTGCGGATTTGATGCCAAATGAGTTACCTCGCAGGTTACCTCCCCATTGGGAGATAGACCATCGCATCGAGTTGGTGCCTGGTGTTGTGCCTCCATCTCGGCCTCCTTGTCTGATGCCGCCTCTCGAGCTCGCTAAGTTGAGGAGGTAGCTCGACGTGCTCCTGTCTTCCTGCCTTATCCAGCCTTCCTCTTTGCCTTATGGAGCACCTATTTTATTTCAGAAAAAGAAAAACGGCAGCCTCCAATTTTGCGTGGACTATCTGGTGCTGAATAAGGTCACGGTTCAGGATAGTTACCCGATTCCTCTTATCTGTAACCTTTTGGATCGTCTTTCTTGTGCTCGGGTTTTCTCTAAGCTAGTCTTGCGCTCAGGGTATTGGCAAGTACGGATTGCTGAAGGCGACGAGAAGAAGACCGCTTGTGTTACATGGTATGGCGCTTATGAGTTCCTCGTGATGCCATTCGGCCTCACGAATGCGCCTCACGATTTCATCGTGGTTTACTTGGACGACATCGTGGTCAACGCCTGCAAAGTTTGTACGGGTCGTGGTCAACGCCTCGATTCCGAAGTTGCTTTCCGTTTCCTGTGTTACAAGAAGTAAATCCCACCGCCTCCAGTGGGTCAGGTTCACCTATTTTTCTAAGTTTTTTAGATCTTTTCCACCGTAGAGTATGACATTAAGAACCCACCCACCAATTGTATAATGAGTCATGCAACTCTACCTCCATATTTCTCAACATAGTCTGATGCATGATGAGTCACGCAACTCTACCTCCATATTTCTAAGGTTTTGCATTGTTTACAGTGATTAAGACACTGAATAACATCCCATCAAAGAGTATTCCTAAAACTCCACACGAGCTATGGTTTGGGAGATGCTCGACGCTGACATTTATGCGGATCTAGAGATGTAAGGCTTATTTCAAATGTTAGGATTTTGGCTAGCTTGAACCTAGATCTGATAAGTGTGTTTGTGGGGTATCCTAGTGAAACCAAAAGGTACTACTTCTTTAATCCCATAGAGAATAAAGTTTTTGTTGCTCGTAGTGTTGTATTCCTTAAGAAAAATGTTCTCTTGAAAGAAAGCAGTGGGAGAAGATTTGACTTGATGAGGTCCAAGGTCATCTACAAGACACAGAAGCTGAGATGGAACCTAAGCCACTTGCATAGGTTATAGCCCAACCTGAGGCTCAAACACAGGCTCCATGTAGGTCTGAGAGAGTACGTCCTACACCGAATAGGTATGGGTTGTTGTAGACTCAACATGATGACATTCTCATCATTGAGGATGAACCTAAGATTTATGAGGAAACGGTCGATAGACCAGACTCCGAGAGATGGCTGGAGGCTATGAGCTCCAAGATGGATTCTATGTCTGCTAACCAAGTCTAGGATTTGGTTGAGCTGCCTAATGGGGTAAAACCCATAGGGTATAAATGGGTCGTCAACAAGAAAACAGACATGGATGACAATGTAGCTACTTTCAAGGGTAGATGTGTGACTAAAGGTTTTAAGCAGCTCCACAGGTGGACTATGATAAAATCTTCTCACTGGTTGGTACGTTCAAATCTATTCGGATCATACTTGCTTTAGCTACATTCTATGATTATGAGATATGGAAAATGGACATTAAGACAGTTTTTCTTAATGGAAACCTATCAGAGGATATGTTTATGACACAGCTTGAGGAGTTTGTCCACCCAGTAGAAGCTCATAAAGTATGTAGGTTGAAGAAATTCATTTATGAATTAAAGCAAGCCTCTCGAAGTTGGTATATTCGTTTTGATGAAGCCGTGAATCCGCTACCCCGTAATGTGGTAGCGGTTAAAGTCACTTGAGAGATTGCTTGAGAGGTTAGTGAGTAAATTTTGCATAGTTGGGTGCCGTCGGTTTCTCTTTAGCATTTGTATTGCCCCAGAACGGATTAGTGCTGATTTCTTGTGTTTCTTGCTATTTTCCTAACTCTTTTTGCTTCCCTCGTCTCAAAACCCTCTCACGATTTTCGCACATTCTGTAAACACCGTAGAGTATGGCTTTAAGGACCTCCCACCTGTAGTAGCTTCATCAAATATGGTATCAGAGGAGTTGCGCGTTCGATTCTTATCATTCGCACGGTCCAACTCCGCATTTTCTGAGCATCTTGCATAGTCCGGTCCACCCTTGTTTGTGCATGGTGACTACGAGGTCACAAATCTTGTCCTCCCAATTTTCGGACACCATTGCCGAACCACAAGAGTCAGTCCAACCTTCGGAAGGGGCTAGCACCCATGTAGAGTCTATGGCTGCACTTGAAGCGCGAGTTGATGTGAAGCTTGAGGTGCTGTCCGCACAAGTGGACACCCACAAGGCAAGCATGGATACCATGGTCTAGCAGATTTTGGCTGGAATCCAGAACGTGACTGATCACCTTGGGTCCATAGAGCATAGGCACCCAAACCCGGTTAATACTCCGGCATCCGCAAACCCAGCCCCCACTAGAGAGTTGCCCCCGTTAGCCACGCCCGCCCGTCGGCGTGGCTACGAGGATGAATGGGATTGCCCAAGGCCGTACGAAGCTCACGGGGACCCAGGTCATGGTGATGATCCACTTGATGACGATGATGTATGGGCTACACAGGGTAACCCAATGGTCGCTTTGGCCACGTTTGGCCTGAACCTCGCACCCCTAGCGCACACTAGCGTTGATCGTCCTTGAGTAGATGACAATTTCCGCTGCTTCATTCAGAACACCCCCGCACCCTTTGCGGGCGGTCTTGATCGCACACAGTTCCTCGATTGGGGCGCGTCCGTTGACGCATATTTTGACCTCACCGATTGGCCGCCACACACACATGTTAGGTATGTGCCACCTTGCTTGAAGGGCCTGCACATTTACACTGGGAAAACGTGGAGCGACAAAATGCGCAACAAGCTCTTCCCCCAATCACTTAGTGGGCAGAGATGCGGTACCGCCTCCATGAGCGATACATACCCCCTTCGTATGGGCAGCGTCTCCTCTATCAGTATAGCAGCCTGCATCAAGGTTCAAGTACCGTAGAAGAGTACCATCTCACTTTTGAGAACGGGCTCTGAACTGGTATTGTCCAAGTTTAAGAATGGGCTCCGTGCTGATATCCGCCGAGCCTTACCCACGTATGGTTCGGAGACGTTTGACTAGACCTTTCAGCGCACTAGAGACATAGAGCACAACCTTCGCGCCGCAGCTAGGCGCAACGAGGCTGGATCCCATAGGCGACCTCATGCGGGCAGTCCCCGGCACCTCCATCCATGCCCCGAGCGTCCGGAGCCTCGTCTGGACCCGCCACCCACACCCCCGGCCCATCAGTCCCCTAGACGTCCACACCCCAAGGCCTCACCCTCTCGACCCACTTGGGAGGAGAAGGGCAAGGCCCCCGCGGTTGGGTCCTCTAGTCACCACCATCACTCGTGACCTCACTGAATACGATGTCGAGGCCGAGTGTTACACGAGTGGCGAAGAGTCGGGTCACCCCACACTCGCAGTGGTGTGCTGCACCCTTTTCTAGCCCTTGCCCTCCGAGGATTGGAGTCGCACGAGTATTTTCACGACTTACATCAAGTGCAATGGGTACTCATGTAAGATTGTCATCGATGGGGGTAGTAGCTTGAACGTGGTCTCTTGGACAGCAATCATGCGCTTCAGTCTTCCCCTTGAGCCTCACCCGAAACCTTACTCCATCGCGTTGTTGGATACGTCGAGTCTTTCGGTCACCCACCGATGTCAAGTGCCCATCGCTTTTGGGGACTACCGTGAGAAGGTATGGTACGATGTGGCGGCTATGGATGCCGCCCATGTCCTCCTCGGGCGTCCGTGGTCATATGACTGGGATGTAGTCCACTATGGCCAGTCGAACACTTCTGTGTTTGACCACAACGACCAGAAGATTCATTTGATCCCGGCTCCACACCAGGAGCTCCGTGCGTCAACCTCCAAGGGTGTGATCATACCCACGACATCTGCCCCTCTGCGTCCCATGGTCTCCCTTAGGTGCATCCCCGCGCTGGTTCGCGAGGCCCATGCGTCTAAGGTCGTTTACGCACTCATGATGCGTGAGGCGTAGGCTTCCATGCCATGCATCGACCCGGCACCTCCTATTGAGGTGTCCACTCTACTTTCTGAGTTTAGCGATATCAGCCCTGATGATTTGCCTCATGGTCTTGCTCCAGAGCGGGAGATCCAGCACGCAATTGACCTCGTCCCGAGAGTGCCCCTCCCTAACTTGCCCCACCATCGACTCAACCCCGCGGAGCACGCTGAACTGCAACGTCAGGTGGATGAACTCCTTACTAAGGGGTACATCCATGAGGGCCTCAGCTCTTGTGCCCTCCCCGCGCTGCTCACGCCCAAGAAGGATGGGTCGTGGTGCATGTGCATCAATAGTCATGCCATTAATAGGATCACCGTCAAGTATAGGTTCCCTATACCTCGGCTTGACGACATGTTGGACTTGATTTCCAGTGCATCTCGGTTCTCCAAACTCAATCTCTGTAGCAGGTATCACCAAGTCCGCATTCACGAGGGTGACGAGTGGAAAACTGCATTCAAGACCAAGGATGGTCTTTACGAATGGCTTGTCATGCCATTCTTGTTGTCCAATGCCGCATCCACATTCATGCACTTGATGAGTCAAGTTCTCAAGCCCTACATGGGCAAATTTTTGGTCGTCTACTTCGACGACATCTTGATCTATAGTCGGACCCACGACGAGCACTTGGAGCATCTTTGCACCACATTCGAACTCTTGCGCAAGGAGCACCTCTTCCTTAACACAAAGAAGTGCACCTTTATGACCAATCGCGTGTATTTTCTGGGGTACATCATGTTCGACCAAGGTTTGTCCGTCGACCCTGCTAAGGCTGAGGCCATTCGCCATTGGCCCGAACCTCGTATTGTGTCAGAAGTCTGTAGTTTCCTGGGTCTTGCCAATTTTTACCGCCGGTTCATTCGTGGGTTCGGCACGATTGCAACCCCTCTCACTCAGTGTCTCTCTAAGGATGATTTCGAGTGGAGCCCTACCACTCACTGTGCTTTCGACGCCCTTAAGGATGCCTTGACAACAGCCCCTGTCTTGCGACTCCCTGACTTTTCAAAAGTCTTCGAAGTTGCGTGTGATGCCTCCGGCACTGGCATCAGAGGTTCCCTTAGTTAGGAGGGACATCTCATGGCCTTCTTTAGAGAGAAGTTGAACGCTGTCCACTAGCGTTACTCGACCTACGACAAGGAATTTTATGCTATCATCTAGTCGCTCCGACAGTGGAGACACTACCTTCTTCGCCGCGAGTTTGTCTTGTATAACGACCACCAGGCCTTGTCCTTCCTGAATGCCCAAAAGAAGTTGGGCGCCAGCCATGCCAAGTGGGTTGAGTATTTGCAACAGTACTCTTTCGTGATTAATCACAAGGCGGGTAAGGAAAATGTCATCGTGGATGCCCTCAGTCGTGTCCATACCCTCTTGTGTGTGATGCGCACTCACGTCAACACCTTTGACCATGTGAAGGAGGAGTACCCCTCTTGCCCTGACTTCGGGGCCACCTATGCTGCCCTCACCGAATCCTTGACCCTGAGTCCCCATTCTAACTCTGCGAGGGTTACCTCTTCTTGGGGAACTGATTGTGCATCCCCCAGTCGTCCCTTCGTGATCACTTACTCCTCGAGCTGCACGTGGGTGGAGTCGCCGGCCACCATGGTCGTGACAAGACTCTTGAGATAGCGGAGGAACGCTTGTTCTGGCCGTCCCTTCGCAAGGATGTTGAGCGCATTGTGTGCCATTGTGGTACGTGTCAGTTGGCCAAGCCCCGCCCCCCGAACACGGGCCTCTATACCCCATTGCCTATGGCCGACGGCCCTTGGCGCGAAGGCCCTTGGCGCGACGGCCCTTGGCGCGACCTGAGCATGGACTTTGTCATTGGGTTGCCCCGGACTGCCTCCTGCTTCGATTCCATCTACGTGGTCATAGACCAGTGAAGGCCCACTTTATCCCTTGTTCACGCACTGCGGACGCTTCCCACATGGCACACCTTTTCGTTAGGGAGATCGTACGTCTCTGTGGTCTTCCCTCCACCATCGTGTTCGACCATGACACGCGCTTTGTGAGCCATTTCTCGTGCTCACTTTGGGCCCTCTTGGGCACCACTCTGAAATTCTCCACGGCCTATCACCCCCAAACCGATGGACAAACCGAGGTCGTTAACCGTAGTTTGGGTAATCTGCTCCATTGCCTCATCGGCGACCACCCGAGGTCTTGGGATATCATCCATCCCATGGTAGAATTCACGTACAACAGTACTTCCAATAGGTCTACGAGTCTTAGCCCCTTCCTAATTGTCACGGGCCATCAGCCCCGTAAACCCAATGACCTGCATGACTTACCCATGGAGTCCCATCTGTCGCCGCATGCATATTCATTTGCCCAGCATATAGCTAGTTTGCATGAGGAAGTTCGGTGTCGGATCTTCTTGGACAATACTTGTAATGCTATGAGGGCCAACGCGCACCGTAGGCCACAACATTTTTTTGTATGTGAGCTGGTGAGAGTGCGCATCCACCCGGAGCGTGTTCCCAACCGGGCACACTTTAAGCTCCAGCTACATTACATGGGGCCCTACGTGGTTGTGCAGAGGATCGGCTCCAATGCTTATGTCCTGGACTTGCCTGAGAGCATGGGGATCCACCCCGTCTTCAACGTCGTGGATATCCTTCCCTTCCATGGTCCGTTGGAGGAACCCTCCGATACCGATGAGCCTCTACCCCTTAGTTCTCTGGTGGAGAACTCTTCAAACTGGGGAGGAGTTGATGTAGGAGGAACTAGTACTGAAAAGGAGGAGGATCTAGACCCAAAAGAACACCAGAAAATGCCCCTGCGAGCCAAACACGGGCAGGATGTGCATCCGAACACGGGTGTGTTCAGCTCGTCAAAATCCTACAACCCTGAACATGGCCATGCGTCTGAACACGGGCAGGCCGTGTTCACCTCAGCGAATCCTATAGGCCCTGAACACGGGCATGCATCTGAACACGGGCAGGCCGTGTTCGCCTCGGCAGAAAATGAGAAAAACGGTGATCTCTGATGCAAATGCGAACACGGGCGTGCCTCCGAACACGGGCAGGCCGTGTTCACCTTGGCGAATCCTGGCGAGCTCGAACATGGGCGTGCATCTGAACATGGGCAGGCCGTGTTCACTTCGGCGAATCCTGGAGAGCCTGAACATGGGTGTTCACCTCGGCGAGTCCCAGTGAACCCGAACACGGTCGTGTTCACAAACATGGCCAAGCCGTGTTGACCCCTGAAGCCACGAAAGAGCCCCGACAACCCCGTTTTGATGTGCGTCGCCCTCCCTACCATGTTGCTCCACCTCATGAAGAACTAGAGGAGCCAAACAAGGTGACAATCCGGCGATCCCAATGCCAAAGCAACCCTTCGGACCGCTTCATGGGTGTCATCAGTCCACTCTCCATCCATACCGAGGTGGCTCAGCTCAAGGGCACTGTAAGCCAACCTCCTTAAGGCCCAACTCCAAATGGACCCCACAACCACATCAACAACACAGCCCAAGAGCGAGCCACAACGGTTGTGGCCCAGCCCACGACTTCCAAGTTCTGTTGTTTTGTCGCAATGTGCTCGGAGCACGTCTAACCGCCTCCGCCACCACCCGTACGCTGAAGAATCAAAGGACCTGCACCCCTGCAGGAGTAGTTGATAGTTGGTAGGATTATATTCTAGTTTGTTTTATGTGGCAGCTTCACCACTTTTTGGTAGTTAGTTGTTAGGATGCTGCCCACTTGTCTTGTTTCCCCTCCTTATCTTTTAAAAGAGAGGGGCTGGTCAGCATTCATCTTCAGTTCTCTAGAGTGGTAGAGTTCTCCAGCTTGTGGAGATCGTGGAGAGTGCCTCGGTTCCTGAGTTGTAAGAGTCGCAGCCGTGCTTCGACTCGGAGTTGTAGTGCATGTTCTATGCTTTGAAAGAAGTAAATCACACCTTTGTCGGTGGGTCAGGTTCGCTTGTTTGTTCACATTTCGTTCACTGTTATATCCCGCTGTGTGCTTTATGTTGTTCCCTCACCCATGAGCATCCGAGCATCGGAGGCGTGGACGATTTCCTTCTTGTGGTTTGGTCACAGGTGCATGGCGTGCGAGCTAAACCCCGCGAATCCGCCACCCCGTAACGTGCTGCGCTTAAAGTCGCTTGAGAGGTTGCTTGATAGGTTAGTGAGTAAATTTTGCATAGTTGGGTGTTGTCGGTTTCTCTCTAGCATCTGTATTGCCCCGGAACGGATTAGCGCTGATTTCTCGTGTTTCTTGCTATTTTCCGAATGCTTTTTGCTTCCCTCGTCTCAAGACCCACTCACGATTTTTTGCGCATTGTGTAAACAATGTAGTGTATGGCTTTAAGGACCTCCCAACTATAGTAGCTTCATCACAGTGTCCCTCTACATAGGCTGAGAAAGAGGAGATGAGTCAAGTCCCTTTTGCTTCGGCAATGGGATCGATTATGTATGTCATGTTATGTATTAGATCAGATGTCACTTATGCTATGAGCAAAATCAGTCTATACCAGTCTAACCCAGGTGTCCAACATTGGACAGCCGTGAAGAATATCTTAAAGTATCTGAGGAAGACTAAAGATTTATTCTTAGTCCATGGTGGAGAAGATCTCAGTATTCAAGGATATACTGATGCTTTTTTTCTCTTAGACCCAGATAACTTTAAATCGCAGTCCGACTATGTGTTGTTATTGAATGGAGGTGTTGTATGCTCGAAGAGCTTAAAGCAATCCACGGTGGTAGATTTTACAATAGAAGTAGAGTATGTTGCAGCTTCTGAGGTAGCCAAAGAAGCAGTTTGGATCATAGAGTTCATCAGTGATCTTTAGGTGATTCCCAGTGCTGTAGATCCCATTGAGCTCCTTTGTGATAATAATGGTACGATCGCATAGGCCAAGGGATCAAGATCACAACAACGATCTAAGCACATATTCAAGTGGTTTCAAATGATTCGAGAGATCATTGACAGAGGTGACGTGAAGATATGCAGAGTCAACACAAAGAATATTCTAACAGACCTACTGACCAAGGCTTTCGCGCAACAGAAGCATGATGGTCATACTCGAGACATGGGGTTAAGATTTCTCAACAATGAGGTTTGAGTGCAAGTGGGAAATTGTTAGTGTTATGCCCTAAGACTTATTGTTGGTCTTGACTTTTGTATTACATTCTTGATATTTATATAGATATCCTAGCATTGTCATTATCATGGTTTACTTTACATTTGCGCATATGTATATTTACATGATGATATCCCTAAGAGATAGATTACATCTAGTCTCATTGTTTTGTTCCTAGTTTATGTGCTACTTAGCATGGGGTGCTTAACGTAGGCATATGGTATATCAAGATAGATATACTAGACAGACCCGCCGTGAAGATTCATCTTGGTATCTCAAGATGAATCTCATAGTGATAGAGGTGTATGTGTCTTTTGACTTGAGGGAGATTGTGTCTCTGTGTAGTAAGAGGTATGCTTTAATACAACTGATAGCCCCCACCGATATAGGCAGGCGTTACCCGCAAGTGCACGGGTCTATCAAAGTAATAAAATATCGATCCCACAGGGACAGATGGACAAATACTGACAGATCTCGAATTTGCTAGCTAGACGATGCGAAATTAACGAAGTCTAAATGTTAACTAATTAAATACACAAAAATATAAATGGAGGAGTTTGCACGAGAGAGTCTTAATAGTATAAAACATCAGGATGTGGGTTCACCCCTTGACTTCTTACAGCTTAATAGTCCAGACTTTAATGCCTTTATCCTTTCTAGTTCAAGGGACTCGGCTTTCTTGTCACTTAGGTAGTTGCTCCCTCCTATAACTGGTTGCTATAGGTCAAATCTATTAGGTTCTGGCACTTGGTCGGAAATGCTTCTCCCCAATACGCCTAAGCTCTAGCACTTCCAAGATGGGCACAGGATGACAAAAGAGGTCCTCCACGAGAATTCCTAGCTTACAAACCTTCCCTACGTAACTTCTAGCTCAAGCGCGCCCTTTCGGGCTACGCAGGCATAGAGTTCCTATAATCTAACGTACAGGCACGCAAGAAGTTTTCTAGATGCGTTTAAGATCCAGGAGCTAACACAAGGAGAGTGCAGTTCGTCAAGTGGATTCCCCCCAAGAATTCCTGCCTTACAAATCCCACACGAGGAAATATAGGCTCAAACGCTCCCTTTCGGGAGACGTAGGCAAAGCGATCAAACAAATTTGATAAAACCCTCGATCGAATGCTTCAGACGCGCGGTCGGACTTGTGGTCTCCCCGACACGTCTAAAACCCTAACTACCCCTTGGTTGAGTACAGACAATCAGCGAGTTTCCCTATGATTTTTTGATTTACAAACCTCAGATCAAGAGGCAGAGGCTCAAGCGCACCCAAGATAGGATGCGCAGGCAAGGCGCGCACATAGGATCGAGTTGGATTATAACATTCAAATCTAGACTACCAAGCTAGTAAGGCATCAAAAGGGCTACTCCCACATCCTGATTAGGAGTTTAGCCTAACAAGTTCATGATGAAAGCGTGAACTACAATGATAAACATCTCATACATGTGTAGGTTTATGCAGCGATTACAAGAGGTAGGCGAGATCATACAACACTTTGCTAAGAAGATTACACGAAGTAATGCAGCAAAATGAATGTAAAAGCAGGATCTTCCTTACAGATTTAACCCCTAAGTAACTCACGCATCAAATATCTTCAATGTATGCAAGTGCGCAGCCCCTTTTCCTTGGTGCGAATCCTCTTCTTCGCAGCTTCTCCTCTCGTTCTTCACCCGTGTAAAAACCTCCTCCTCTTTGGAACCGAGAAAACTCATTTATCCTTCTCCTCCTCTCATCCTGGTTGACTTTCTCTTCTTCCCCATGTCCTGCAAAAGTTGCTGCAGTCGCTGCAGAGCTTTAGCCGAAAGTCTTCTGCCATCCTTCATTTCCTGCAAAGGTTCAGCCGCCCATACCTCATGAAATGATGATTTCGTGAGGGAAATCTCCCCTAAAAGCTGCTCCATGCCTCCTTCGTCAATGGGGGAGAAAGGTCCTAGGTGCCCTTCAGCCTCTCCTTAGATCAGATCAAAGAAACATGGGAGAAAACGGTGATTTCGTAACAGGCGGGTCCGCGATCTCGCGCGAGAATTTGGTCATGACCCGGTCGTGATTTGTCGATTTCAGCTTCAGGCTTAGCGACGATCACGGTCATGATTCCGATCGGGACACGGTCGTGATTTCCAACAAAGGCTTCAATGATTCTGAAAACTTCTAGTTAGGATCAACTTCTAGTTAGGATGAGCTCTTCTATCACCAAAGTGTCAGAATTTACCCTATATGTGGCCAATTTGACCTGAAAACGTGAAAATACCGAAACAGGTGTAGATTCCATAAATGTATCAAAATATAAGCATTTGCAAGGCTTAAAGTCGTGAAATAAGCATGATTCCATAAGTAAATTGACACATGAAACTCTATACAAATCTGTGTCAACAGAATACCTACGACTTAAACCTTTGCTTGTCCCCAAGCAAATTGAAAGAAAAGGAGTTTCATGTGGATTGTTCAATGAAAGTTATATTCCCAAATGACCTGTTAATGCTTAAAGAATCACAACTAGTCACAAGAGGCACAAATCACTATAGTCTTGAGAGATGTCGATATGAAATGCAGAATATCTAGGGCAAATCTATGTGCGACAATTGTGCAATAGCATTGGATGAAAATAGATCCTTACCACTTGAGGCACAAGTACACTTAAAAGCACCAGGAGGGTAGATTCCAAAGTGGTAGAAAAGGTCTTACTCATGGCTTCGGTACCACCGCACTTTTCTTTCTTCTTCTCTGCAGTGCCAAGCCTAAGCTTCGGTACCACTGCTTTCTCTTCTTTTGAATTTCAGTGCCAAGTTACGACTTCGGTACCACTGCCCTTCTTTCCTTCATTTTCTTTCCTTTTGACGGCAGTGCCAAGCCAAGGCTTTGGAACCACTGCACTTCTTTTTCTTCTTCTTTCTTTTTGTTGGGCAGTGCCAAGTTGCAACCTAGGTACCACTGTTTCTTGTTTTCCATTCTTTTCTTTCTTTCTCTCTTTTGTACAGTGCCAAGCCAGAGGAGCTTGTACTAAAACTAACACCAGGAGTTACCAAAGGTGGTAAGTGTGTATCCAGTGGTTTGGTCTATAATCTCCCAAATAAACAACACTCATGTTGATATAGATTCTTCCTAGACGCAAAGCTCATCAAAGTTCAATCCCTAAGTTTCCAGTGTATAGGGAATCAAGTGACTAGTTGTTCAATCAAGAATGTGATCTAAATGCAGTGTGGGGGGATTGAATCGACCATAAATCAGGCCAATGAACAAGTATCAATCTCAAATGAGAAAATATCAGGCAATAAAGAAACTCTCGGCTAGGACCTACGACTTAGGTCCTCAGGTATTTGGGAAACAATCATCGCAAGTTTCAAAGTTTATCTACAAGACTATGACGTAAGTGTAGCAAGAAAATGCAAATGTGACAAGTATGCTTCAATAAAGATGTCCTTGCAAGGTTAAAGCATCACTAAAGTAATCGTGCAATAAAAGCAGTACGAAGGATTCCTAAAGTCGTAGTAGGTGTGCCACAGTGGCACGTTAATAGTATCACAACAGGCAGTAACAGTTCAACAGTACCAACAGTTCATACAACATCATAAAGTCAAAATACCAGCTCAACACCTCATCATAGGATTCATAAGAGTCACGACGACCTACCAAAATGCGTAAGTACCCTCACCCAAAGCAAAAGATGCATCATCCTGATGCATAAAACATAGGCATATATCAAAAGGGGTGAGGGAGAACTTACTAACATGCAGCCCTACTCACCTCTAAGCTGGGTCGTCATCGTCATCGTCGGCTGGCTCAGAGGAATCAGAGACATGGATGGTGTCGTCAACATCCTCTTCCTCATCTCGCGGTGGTGGTGGAGCCATGTTGCTGTGGAGGAAAACTTCAATGCAGTTCACCGTATCCATCAGGGCCGCTAGCTGCTTCCCTTGGTGGATCTGATCTTGGCGAAGCAAGTGGAGCAAATCAACAGTAGAAGGCCTGGCGGCAGTCCTGGGTTGTCCGTGAATGGAAGAACTGGGATCCACGTCGAGAGGTGTAGGCTGGTCTTGCTCTGTAAGTTCAGGATGGAGGGCCAGTTGGCGCTATCGCGAATGTCGGTCCGGGCAGTATTGGGTAAAGGTAAGGTGACCGTGGTATCCGCGAAGGTAAGATGGTAGATGTCACCTCACCGAACAATCATCTTCATCGATAGAAGATGCTCAATATCCAATCGTCGGCTGCCCACCTCCTCCGGCTGTCCAAAAGTTTTATGCCCAAGAGATAGTGCAATCATAGTTATCATACCTCCGATGCAGATACTTCCCTTCGTGGCATGGGCGACGCGGAGGAATTGTCGAGCAAGGTGGTACCCGGCGTTGATTTGGAACTAATGCAAAAGTCCCCATAAGCAGAGTAGTTTGGGCTGTCGCACTATCCCGTCCCCATCTCTAGCGAAGATAGAGTGAGCTAGGAGGCGATGCGCGTATCTGATGCAGGGGTTTGATATCGTGGAGGCCCTTGCATTCCTAGGCGAGTAGGCAGTCATAGAAGAAATGCACTTCCAAAAGATGTCCTTATTGAAGTTAGGAGGACCAAGTCTAGATGCATATGCCGGAAATCCAAATATGTCTTTGAGGTCGGCGATGGTCAGCCAGTATTCAGTATTAGCGAGCCGGAATGTAACCAGGCCAGGGTCCGTCTCTAGAGCTGAGACCTTAACTTCAATCTAGCTGAGAAATTAGATTGTGAAGGGGATGTATGTAGGTTGGGCATACTAGAGAAATCTTCCCCAGCCAAACCGCCTAAACATCCAGTGTTGGGGTATGCCCTTAAGACTAATGTTTGAGGTCTTGGGATTGTAACAGTATCATGTAATAAACTGTTATGTTTATAAAGGCATGGTTGTTATTCAGTAAGCTACATTGTCTGCTGCAATATATGTTCTTCTGAATAATGTCTCAAAGCTGTTCAGCTAGGCTGACATGCAGTTATGTCCTTAGTCGAGATATCTTGGTGAACATGAGACAGCCTTGATATGGTTAAGACTAATATGTGTTCTAATCTTATAGGATGCTTCGAGCATGGAATAAGATGTAGACTCATGGGTACATTGGATGTACTGGACAGACCTTACTTGGATATTCAATTGCTTGTCACAATGTGAATAATCCTTGAATGCGACAAGTGGCACATTTCCTCTGACTTGAGATCACTTGTGTTTTCTAAATGATGATTGTCATTATTTTGAGATAGTTCAATATCACTTGAAATATAATGATTATAGACTATCTTGGATGGTGAGCTTGAGTCAGGTTAGGGCACTAGTGATAGACATAGGATTGCCGTCTCCTTACTTGGAGTGTGATGTTCTAAAGGGGCCCCCTGGATGAGATGATTGAGAAAGTGTATGGCCATACCCAGATGACTATGTTTATCTGATCTAATCATGCTCATCATATTGGAGTTACAAGCTTGACTTGCTTGTCCAATAAGAACATCTAGTGGTAAAGGAAATTTGTATGCTTTGTGAATTGATTCACACTTGTGCTGTTTTTGGGTGTAGTCTTGGAAGACTCTTTCCTTTATATCGGGAGACAGTGATGTGTTGCTAGATACCCCTCACTGATCGTGATAACGTAAGTTATCGTTACCGACATTTAAAGGAAACCCTTAGGGTCGCACAATTTGATGATATGGCTTTCTTAAGTCAGATCGTGTGGACTGAATTATTCGGGTTCAGTTTAAAGGGATTTAATCTCTGATTGTAAGTGAGATCTGGTCTGATCATGTTTGATTGATTAGGGCTTGAGATCGGTAAGCTTCGATTGAGAGAATGAATGCTAGATCAGTCAGATCAGGAGCATTGAGAGATTGACGGTCAGATCAAGAGCCTTAGGGTTTATTTTGATCTGGACTTATTTCTTGGTTTATTTGGTTAGTGGACCAAATCGGTTTGAACCAGCTCATGGATGAGCGCATGGTTCAAAGGTGATGTGGCATTTGCGATTGGGGTAAACCCAAGATCGCATGTGGAGAAGTGGGATGCTATTTTTGGATAGCACTTCTCAAACGTGGCCATGATCTCACGTCGCCCCTGCCTTGCCTCTTCACGCCTTTGACGCCTCCTTGGGTTGTGTTCGAGTGGCATTCTGGGTAGAGGAAGTCTAAGGCGACAAGAGAGAAAAACGCCAAGAAGAAAAGCTCTCCTTTCCCTTTGCATTCGATCAAGACGCTTTGGACGATCCTTGCTAGCACAAGGGACGACAAGAAGAAGCACATCTTCATCTTGTGTGTGACGATTTGGAGGAGATCTTCGTTGTTCTCTTACTTCCAAGGCGCCATCTTGAAATGGCCATGGTATGAATCGAATCACTTCTTTACAATCGGTTTTGTTAAGTTGATCATATAATGCATGCTCATTGATCCTATGAAACCCTTTATCCGCTGCATCCTTTCTTGTTTGCGCCACCATAGGGTTTTCGCCCCCTTTGGGGAACCATCATCCAGAGCAGATCATTGAAAATCCCTAAAGCGGCGAGTGAAGGAGGGTCGATATACCGAGTATTAACTATGCGGCAGTTGGAGAGCACATGATACCTTGCAGCTTGATGATTATCTCTCATTTGGAGCTCTGGTGGTGCAGCTTGTTGCGGCAGTGCTGCAGGTCGAGGGTTGGCAGTTCCGGCCGGTCTTTTGCCAATGTTCTTCTTTCTTGGGGGCATGATTGCTGGAGCAACAAAGGGGCGGACGCTGAAGAATCGGCGGCTGACTGCTGGAGACCTTGTGGTGAAACAAGGAGCGAAATCTTGGAATGATAGCTCGCCAGAGATGATCGGAGCAGTCGCCGGAGGGTCGTCGATCGGTGGTGAGGTGGACGGCGGCGGCAGTAGGTGGGGCACACAGTGGGGTCGCCGCGTGAGTCGTACGGAAAAGGGGAAAAATTGGGAACCCTAGTTGGAAATCCCGATCGATCGGGTTGCTTAACGGGTTGGGCTGGCCAGGCGGACCCGTTTAGGCGTCAAGTTCGGTAATCTCACTCGAGATTCCTATTAGGGCCCGGTCGTGATTTTACCGCGGTTTTTGAATTCCTGTCTTCACGGTGGTAATTCCATCCACGGGGCAGCCGTGATGTCCTCGTCAAATTTGTAAGCATTCTGTCTTTTGAAAGATCCTGCCCGTGATTTGTGTCGTGACCCACTCCTGATTGTCCTTTGTTCGATTGTGCACGAATTTCACGGCCGTGCCTCTAGTTACGGGTCCGCTGTGAACCTTTCGATAGATAATAGTCTGAAAACTCTTCGGAAAGATCTCGGTCATGACTTCCATCGTTCCCTGGTCATGATTTCCTCGTGAAATCCTTTATTACTGTTTACGGCCATGGCTCTGATGTTTTCATTACCGTAACGTTCTCGGCGAATCTTCTGATGTTCGAGTTGAGTGAGAATCACGGTCGCGATTTTTGTCGGGACCCGCCCGTGATTTTGGAGAAACTGGTAGAAAAAGCCCCCCCCCCTTACTGCATCAGTTTGCGATATCCCTGTATCATTCAAGATCAAGTAAAATTATCAATATCCACAGCAAAATAGGCAGGAACACAACAACTAATGCAAGTAGGGAAATGGCATAACAAGGCCCAAATATCATTTTCAATTTTTATAAAAATCGACCGCCAGTGCCAAAGATAAATGAGATCAGCTCATGACTGCATATAGGCTTTCAATATTCCAAGGATTAAAATTGATTGGCACGAGTTTAGCTTGCATCCTTCTCGTGTGAGTGCTTATCATTGAGGATCTTCACACCTTACTTCAATATCGGTATCCTGCGCTGGTATTTTGGAGTTTGATGTGTATTTCCTGCAAGATTACCACCAATATAAGATATCAATACCATGCATTAGAGCAAACTAGGAAATGAAATCCAAACTTCTAGTAGAGGAAGTTAGGATCCCGTCAAAATGTGTAAGCTAAATTGAACTAACACAAAACATGCAAATACGAAGAAAAATGCTGAAAACGAATTTAGCTAAGGTAAGAAGCCTGGGTTGCCTCCCAAGAAGCGCTGGTTTAATGGTCCGTCAGCTTGACCATCATCGGTGTTATTCCAATGAAGGAGCATCCGCGAGGACTAGAACGGTCCCTCTCGGTATCGGTTCATGTGAGATATAGTGTTTAAGTCTTTGCCCGTTAACCTTGAATGTACCGGTTGACTATTGGTAAATGTCTATAGCACCGTGAGGGTAGACCTTCTGTACTACATATGGTCCTGTCCATTTAGTTCGAAGCTTGCTAGGAAAAAGTTTGATCCTGGAGTTAAACAATAGTACCAATTCACCTTCACGAAACTCTCTCTTCATAATCCTTCGATCGTGCCACCTTTTGGTGCGTTCTTTCTAAATCATGGCATTCTCATAGGCTTCTTGCCTAAATTCGTCGAGCTCATTAAGTTGAAGTTTTCTAACTCTCCCAGCCTAATTCCCATCAAAATTTAGTCGTCGAATCGCCCAATAGGCTTTGTGCTCAATCTCAACCGGTAAGTGGCATGATTTACCGTATATGAACTGGAATGGGGACATACCTATAGGAGTTTTGAATGCTGTACGGTATGCCCATAAAACATCGTCAAGTTTGAGCGACCAATCTGTTCGTGTGTGTGATACAGTTTTTTCAAGAATATTCTTTATCTCCCGGTTTGATATTTCAACCTGTCCGCTAGTCTAAGGATGGTAAGCGGTGGCTATCTTGTGCATTATTCCATATTTTCTGAGAAGTAATTCAAACCTTCGTTCAATAAAATGAGATCCGTCATCACTGATTACCACACGAGGTGTTCCAAATCGCGGAAATATCAGCTTCTTGAAAAATCTCTGAACTACCTTAGAATCATTCATCGGGGTAGCTAGGGTCTCGATCCATTTGGAAACATAATCAACTCCAACTAAGATGAATCGGTTACCACAGGAGGGTGGAAACGGTCCCATAAAGTCGATACCCCATACGCCAAAGATCTCGATCTCAAGAATGGTATTAAGGGCATCTCATTTCTTTGCGATATTCCTCCTGTCCTCTGGCAGCGATCGCAGGATAGTTCGTAGTCCCTCGCATCTTTAAATAGGGTTGGCCAAAAGAATCCACATTGGAGAACCTTAAATGCTATTTTCTTGCCGCTACAGTGTCCTCCATACGAAGATGAATGACACTGGAACAGGACATCTGAGATTTCTTCCTCAGGCAAGCATCTTTGAATAATACAATCGGCACAGCGCTTGAACAAAAGTGGATTGTCCCAATAGTAGTACTTTGCACTTGACAAAAATCGCTTTTGCTGCTAGTACGTTAAATTCGGAGGCATAATACCGGCCGCTAAGAAATTTACCAGATCGGCATACCAGGGTGTTCTTGTTGTAGTAGCAGCTACTAGGTTCTCGTCTAAGAACGTGTCATCTATCTCCTCTTCAGAGTCGCTCTCAGGAGTGGTTGTCAAGCGCGACAGATGATCCGCTACTAGATTTTCAGTTCCCTTCTTATCTTTGATTTGAATATTGAATTCTTGCAATAATAGTATCCATCTGATTAGGCACGGTTTTGCATCCTTCTTTGTAATGAGATACCTAATTTCCGCATGATTTGTATAAACAATAACACGCGAGCTAATTAAGTATGATTGAAACTTTTCAAACGCAAAAACTACAGCCAAGAGTTCTTTTTCCGTTGTGGCGTAGTTGCTCTGTGCTCCATCAAGCGTCCGGCTAGCATAGTAAATGGCATGAGTTCTGTTATTCTTCCGCTGTCCTAGCACGGCTCCTACCGCATAATCGCTCGCATCGCACATGATTTTAAAAGGCAGCGACCAATCCAGAGGTTATATTATCGGGGCAGAAATCGATGCCTTTTTCAATTGTTGAAACGCATCCATGCAGTCCTGGTCGAAAACAAATGAAGCGTCTTTAGCAAGCAAAGATGTTAAAGGTCTAGAAATTTTGGAAAAATTTTCAATAAAACGTCTATAGAAGCCTGCATGCCCCAAGAAACTTCTGATTCCTCTGACGGAGTTCGGAGGTGGCATTCTCTCTATTAAACTGATGTTTGCTTTATCGACTTTGATACCATGCTCCGATATCAAATGACCAAGCACAATCCCTTCTTTCACCATAAAATGACATTTCTCCCAATTTAACACCAAGTTCGTCTCTTCACAACGTTGCAAAACACGGGTCAGATTAGATAAACAAGAACCAAAACTAGACCCGTATACCGAAAAGTCGTCCATAAAGACGTCCATGATGTCTTCAATGAAATCTGAGAAGATTACCATCATGCACCGCTGGAATGTAGCTGGTGCATTACACAAGCCGAATGGCATACGTCGATAAGCGAAAGTGCCGAAAGGGCAAGTAAATGTGGTTTTCTCTTGGTCGTCTGGATGTATCGGTATTTGGAAAAATCCTGAGTAGCCATCCAAGAAACCAAAATAAGAATTAGTAGCTAATCTTTCAAGCATTTGATCAATAAAAGGGAGAGGAAAATGATCTTTGCGGGTGGCCTTATTCAGTATCCGATAGTCGATACACATGCGCCACCGGGTAACGGTTCTTTGCGAGATCAATTCATCATCTTCATTCTTTACTATCGTTACTTCTCCTTTCTTTGGTACCACGTGTACCGGGCTTACCCATTGGCTATCTGAAATAGGGTATATGACCCCTGATGACATCAAAATATGTAGTATATTTTGTATCATTTTAAATACCTTTTCATGCTAAATTGAGGATATTTTACTTGTTTTTATGCTGAATCCATCAAATATTGCAAAGTCTACTTCTATTTTGGTTTTTCCTGATTTTCAGGCAAAAAGGCACTATTTTGGGCATTTTTAAGCAAAATCAAATACATGGAAGAGTTCCCATCATCAAGAAGAAGTCACACAACAAATTTCACGAAAATCGAAGCTAAGAACCAAAATACGGCAGTGCCGTAAACTATTTTATGGTACCGTATTTTCACGGCTACCGTATTATCAAGAACACGGCCGTATTTTGGTGAATTTCCGAACATATAGTTTTTGTGATTTTACGGCACTGCCGTAAAGAATTACATGGGCCGTTTTTTCCAACATTTCAGACCAGAGTGTTCAACCGATTTTACGACACCACCGTGAAGAAGTTTACGGTGACGTATTTTGTGAAGACTTCAGACCAGAGAACTCGACTGAAATTATGGCACTACCGTAAACAATATTATGGTACCATATTTCCCAGCGTCTCCAGAACAGAACACTCAAGCTATTTTACGGCAGTGCCGTAACATATTACACTACCGTAATTCCCAATCAAAAATGTGATTTTTACGAGTTCGAATCTTGCGTGGGCCATAACTTTTGATCCAGTATTGAGGGAAGATGCGAGTTTTTGAACTTCTAGCACGTTGTCTCCTTCACCTGGTGTAATTTACATTACACCCGTGTTCTAACGTTGTTTTTTTCTCCTTCTCTGATTTCTAATTGTTCCAAAAACTTGATAGCCCGAAAGGGAACACTATAAGTCTGGCACGCGTGTACCTTGGACTAATCCCCGTCAACGGCGCCAAAAACTTGATAGGATTCCGCAAGTGCACGGAATTATCGAAGTAATAAAAATATCGATCCACAGAGACCTTATTGTTAATTACAAAATGTTGGGGTATGCCCTTAAGGCTAATGTTTGAGGCCTTGGGATTCTTTCAGTATCATGTATAAACTCTTATGTTTATAAAGGCAATGGTTGTTATTCAGTTTGTTACATTGTCTGCTGCAATAAGTGTGCTTCTGAATAATGTCTCAATGCTGTTCAGCTTGGCTGACATGCTGTAATGTCCTTAGTCTAGATATCTTGGTGAACATGAGACAGCCTTGATATGATTGAGACTAATATGTGTTCTAATCTTATAGGATGCTTCGAGCATGGAATAAGATGTAGACTCATGGGTACATTGGATGTACTGGACAGACCCTACTAGGATATTCAATTGCTTGTCACAATGTGAATAATCCTTGTTTGCAACAAGTGGCACATGTCCTCTGACTTGAGATCACTTGTGTTTCTAAAATGATGATTGTCATTGTTTTGAGGTAGTTCAATATCATTTGAAACATAATGGTTATAGACTATCTTGGATAATGATCATGAATCAGGTTAGGACACTAGTGATAGATATAGGATTGCCGTCTCCTTGATTGGAGTGTGATGTTCTAAAGGGGCCCCCCTGGATGAGATGATTGAGAAAGTGTATGACCATACCCAGGTGACTATGTTCATCTGATCTAATCATGCTCATCATATTGGAGCTACAGGCTTGACACGCTTGTCCAATAAGAACATCCAGTGGCAAAGGAAACATGTATGCCTCGTGAAGTGGATTCACACTTGTGCTGTGGTTTGGGTGTAGTCTTGGAAGACTCTTTCCTTTATATCGGGAGACAGTGATGTGTTGCTAGATACCCCTCACTGATTGTGATAACGTAAGTTATCGTTACCGACATTTAAAGGAAACCCTTAGGGTCGCACAATTTGATGATATAGCTTACTTAAGTCAGATCGTGTGGACTGAATTGTTTCGGTTCAGTTTAAAGGGATTTAAACTCTGATTGTAAGTGAGATCTGGTCTGATCATGTTTGATTGATTAGGGCTTGAGATCGGTAAGCTTCGATCGAGAGAAGTGATGCTAGATCGGTGAGATCAAAAGCATTGAGAGATCAACGGTTAGATCTTGAACCTTTTTGGTTCAATGAGATCTAGACCATTGCTTGGGCTGGTTTGGTTTGACCATTGAACCATATACATGTGAACCGGCTCATGTGTGAGCGCATGGTTCATATGGAGTGGGATAAGCGTTTGGTTCACTTGAAGTGAACGCATAACGCATGAACGTTTTCGTTTGCTATTTTTGGAAGTTCCAAAATAGAAACGCCTCCACGTTCGGTTGGCTTCACGCTCCATTCAACCCTTTGCTCCTGGCTCTCGACGACACTCTCGTGTGGAGAAAAAGACGTCTTGGAGAAAGTTCGGCCAAGCAAGAGAGTTCATCTCTCATTTCCTTTTATTCGATCAAGATACCTTGGTGCCTTGCTAGCACAAGAAGCAACAAGGGAGTAGGCAACATCTCATTGTGTGCGCATCTTTTGGAGGAGATCAGATTTGTTCTCTTCTTCCAAGCCGACATCTACACAATGGCTATAGTATGATCTATACTAGTTGTTTAACAAGTTAATCATATGTCTATGCAAACGATTCTAAGAAACCCTTGCTTCCGCTAGAAAAATTTATGCGCCTTCTATTTGGGTTTCGCCCCCCCTTTAGATTAGGGGACTTGCAATTGGTATCAGAGCAGGTTATTGCTTGTTCATATGATTGCTTGATCTTCATGTTTGATCCATGAATGCGCTTGTGAATAGATCTAATGGATAATTACATGCCTAACTACATGCTTATTGTTGTGAATATGATGTATCTTGGCGCATGTATCATGTATGCGCTTGTTGTAGTTTTTCCTTAAAACTTGATCACTTGCGCGCCCCATATTAGATCTAAGCGCCTACTATAAACCCTTAGACGGGTTGATGGGGTTGAAGTCATCCTCTAGGTAGGATCCAAATAGTCTGATCAGACCATCTGACAGCCTAGATGGGTCGACCAGATGGCACCTATGCGCAAGCATGAGGTGGCTATAGGTCGACTGCAGACAGGCGTGTAGCGAGGTCTGGTTGAGACAACCAGTGAGCACTCTTGAGTTAGGCCCGGGGTCACACCCGCTTGCCAGAACTCATGAAGGTTGTTCAGCCCTTTGCGCATGCATGGTTGACCATTAGGTCGACTCAAGTCAGTTAGGATTTGGTGCATGCAAGGGCAGTGGATCTGACTAGACATGATGAGTGGATCCCTATTAATGGACCGTTGTAAGGTAGTAGGGCACATAAGACAAATAAAATTGATTCCAATGGGATTTTTAAAAAAAAAAAATTTATTTTGTTGATGGATCACATGTTGATTGGATGCCATGATGCTTGTTTATTTCATCTTATGTGGGTTGCCCAATTAATGTGTGCTGTGCTGGGGCCTGCGTGCCTGGATTAATTGTAAATTATTTTGTGATCTGCGCATCACATTTTAATTAATTTATTGTGTAATTGACCTGCGTGTCAATCTTGTCTAGATAGATTAAAATGTAATTTTAATCAGACAAGAGCACAGAGCACACATGGCAGAGGCGCATGCAGCAGAGGCTTGACCAGGTGGGAGGTCTAGGGTTTGACCCTATGACAGGCGCATGTACCTGGTGGGCGCATCTGAGCTGCAGAGGGCGCTTGGGCCTTGGTCTGGGCTAGATGAGATGCAAATGACTCATGAAGAGCTCAAGTGAAGACTTAAGTTAACTTAAGGTCTTACCTAGGCTTAATGGGCGTTTACCACATAAGATCATCATGCTTTCTTTTGTTGTTTAAATAATTAGAATTGCATGATTTATTTATCTTCTGCTATCACCATAGGGTTTGCATGATAGTTAAGAAGATAAAAGGACCGTTAAAATCCAACGCTATAATATCAAGCTCGTAAGCCTTCTGACGCGAAACCTCACTGTTCTGACTATCGTTGGGGCCGTGTTGTACCCACTCAGTGAGCACGCCCATCTATCTTCAGACGGTGTGTGATTTCACCTGCGTGTTACAGAGAAGGGATTTATCGCTTCTCGTTGCTCAGCATAGCACGTGGTGGTCCAGGGAGTAGGTCAGGTCAGCTTGACCATGTAGGCTACATATGGGGCATATGTTAGCTATATGGAGGCAGCCATCTGTGGGGTCAGAGACTGTGTTGTACCAACTCAGTTGGCATAGTCTGCTGGATTGCCCAGATGAAGGGGAATCGCACGGGTTGGCGATTGGCAGGGACTGCCTACCAGAAATTAGTGCTTGTACTCTCTGTGCATCTTATCTCGCCTGAGCGGGACGCAGAGACCAAGTATGAAATCTGGATCCCATCTCACTAAAAGAGTCTTACTCTTTCGGACTGTTTTAATGGATTTTTCAGTCAGATAAAATAGTGAGAAAAGAATCTTTCTTAAGTCCTGGATTGATTCTAAACATTGATACTGACCTTGCTGTTCTTGCATTGTTGTAGATTCCTGCAGCAACGAACACCATGAGCTTCAATGTGCGATCCCTACTGGAAAGGGAGAAGTTTGCTGGGCCAAACTTCTCCGACTGGTACGGACACCTTAAGATTGTTCTTAAGGCTGAGAGGAAACTGTATGTCCTCGAGATGGCTATACCGCCTCAACCCGCTCCGAACGCCGCAAGGGCGGTTCGGGAAGCCTATGAAAAGCATGTCAATGATAGCATTGATGTCGCTTGCCTGATGCTAGCCTCTATGACACCACAGCTGCAGCGTCAGCATGAGGATATGTCTGCTATAGAAATTATAGCAAACCTCAAGATGCTGTATGCTGCACAGGCGAGGACTGAACGCTATAATTTGACCAAGCTTTTCTTTCAGAGCAAACTGGCTGAAGGGAGTCCAGTGGGAGCTCATATGCTCAAGATGATTGGGCACAAAGAGGCTCTAGAGAAACTGGGGCATACCATCAATCAGGAGCTTGCTGTAGACATTATTCTGCAGTCCCTTCCGGCCTCTTTCGATCCGTTCATTATTAATTTTAATATGAATAAGATCGACTGTACTCCGGCAGAGTTGCTGAATATGCTCTTGACTACAGAGGAGACTCTAAAGGGAAAGCCTTCAACCTCTGTCTTGATGTTTCCTTCCAGGAACAAGAAGAAGGGGAAGAAGGGCAAAGCCCCTGTCAAGAGCTACAACAAGGCTCTGAAACAAAAGGTTAAGCGGTCGAAGGAATACAGATGTTTCCATTGTGGCCAGCTGGGTCACTGGAAAAAGGACTGTAAAGCGCTCCAAGGAGACAAGAAGGGAAGCATTGCTTCTGGCTCAGGTATATTTGTGACTGAAGTCATGATATCCTCTTCTTCTATATCATGGGTGTTGGACACTGCATGTGGAGTTCACATTTGTTCAAATGTACAGGAACTCAAGAGAAGAAGACAGGTGGGACAGCATGAGGTGGACCTACGAGTAGGAAACGGGGCACGGGTTGCTGCTGTTGCTGTAGGAGAATATCACATCTCATTACCATCTGGACTTGTATTAGAACTGAACAATTGTTATTTTGTACCTAGCATTACCAAGAATATTATCTCTATTCCTGCTCTTGTCAGGAAAGGGTTTTCCTTTGAATGCAAGACTTCAAAGTGTTATCTTTCTCTTGATAATATTATTTATGCTATTGGGTCAATTAACAATGGGTTATTCATGTTGGACATGGAATGTTCTATACAAAATATTGATAATAAGAAAGCCAAGTATGTTGATGACAGCACCTTGCTATGGCATAGTCGTTTAGGCCATATTAACAAGAAGCGCATTAAGCGGTTGCATGACCATGGACTGCTAGGATCATACTCCTATGAGGAGATTGATACATGCAAAGCTTGTTTATTGGGCAAAATGACGAAGGCTCCTTTTCCTCACAATGGTCAAAGGGCTTCAGGTTTACTTGACCTTATACACAGTGATGTGTGTGGGCCATTTAGTAAACATGCCAGAGGTGGCTATCTATACTTCATTACCTTTACTGATGATTTCAGTAGATACGGGTATGTCTATCTAATGAGACATAAGAGTGAATCTTTTGACAAGTTCAAAGAGTTCAAGAATGAAGTACAGAATCAGCTAGGCCGAAATATCAAGGCACTTCGCTCAGATCGAGGTGGAGAATACCTAAGTCGAGAGTTTACTGACTATCTGAAGGAGTGTGGGATTATCTCACAGCTCACTCCACCAGGAACACCGCAATGGAATGGTGTGTCCGAAAGGAGGAACAGAACCTTATTGGATATGGTTCGTTCTATGATGAGTCAGGCTACTCTACCTTACTCCTTTTGGGGATTTGCACTGGAAACAGCTACAAAGGTACTAAACCGAGTGCCATCCAAGGCAGTTTCAAAGACTCCATATGAGTTATGGTATGGGAAACAGCCGAGCTTGACATTTATTAAGATCTGGGGTTGCGATGCTTATGTCAAAAAGCTCGCCTCTGGGAAACTAGAGAGCAGATCTGAGAAATGCATCTTTGTCGGTTACCCTAAGGAAACTAAGGGTTATTATTTCTACGATCCCAAAGAGAACAAGGTATTTGTTGCTCGGACAGCCATTTTTCTTGAGAAGGAATTTCTTCTGCAAGAAGCCAGTGGGAGAGAAATAAAACTGGATGAGAATCCAGAGGAAGGACAAAGTAGTCAAGCATAGTTGGATGAGCCTGAGCCAGTAGAACAGGTTATTGAACAACCTGAGGCTCAGATATCACGGGAACCGCGTAGATCGGGAAGGATCCGTCGACAGCCTGAGCGCTATGACGGAGTCTACATCATTGATCATGATGAATCCCTCACTTATGCGGATGCGGTCAGTGGACCGGAGTCAGCTAGATGGCTTGAAGCTATGCGAGCCGAGATGGACTCCATGTCAGATAATCAAGTCTAGGATTTGGTTGATCCGCCTCCGGGAGTAATCCCTATAGGCTGTAAATGGATCTTCAAGAAGAAGATTGACATGGATGGTAACGTAGTTACCTATAAAGGCAGGCTAGTTGCGAAAGGTTTCAAACAAATCTACGGGATAGATTATGATGAAACTTTCTCTCCTGTAGCCATGTTCAAGTCTATTCGGATTATTCTTGCGATAGCAGCATATTACGATTATGAGATTTGGCAGATGGATGTGAAGACCGCTTTCCTTAATGGAAAACTGGATGAGGATGTGTATATGACACAACCTGAAGGTTTCACTAATCCATCAGATCGTCATAAAATATGCAAGTTAAAGAAGTCCATTTATGGACTTAAGCAAGCATCTAGAAGCTGGAATATTCGTTTTGATGAATCAATCTGTGAATTTGGTTTCATCAAGAATGAAGATGACCCGTGTGTATATAAGAGGTTTAGTGGGAGCGTGATTACTTTCCTAGTCCTCTACGTCGATGATATCTTAATCATTGGAAACGATATTCCTGAACTGCATGCTGTTAAAGCATGGTTAAGAAAATGTTTCCAGATGAAAGATCTAGGAGAAGCAGCCTATGTATTAGGTGTGAAGATCTACAGAGATAGATCTAAGAGGCTTCTCGGGCTGTGCCAAAGTACTTACATCGATAAAGTCCTGGAGAGATTTCATTTAGAGAATTCTAAAAGAGGATATCTTCCAGTCAGACATGGTCTGAATCTTTCAAAGAGTCAGTGTCCACTAACACAGACTGAGAAAGATGAAATGGACAATACGCCTTATGCTTCGGCTATTGGGTCCATTATGTATGCGATGTTATGTACTCGCCCAGATGTCGCTTACGGGTTAAGCGTGACCAGTCGATTCCAAAGTAATCCAGGTCAGGCGCACTGGATTGCAGTCAAGAACATTTTGAAATATCTTCGGAGGACCAAAGATATGTTCTTGATATATGGAGGTCAGGAAGAACTCAGTATTGAAGGATATACTGACGCTTCGTTCCAATCTGACCAGGATGATTTCTGATCGCAATCAGGCTATATTTTTAGCTTGAATGGTGGAGCAGTGGTGTGGAAAAGTTTCAAACAGTCTATCGTTGCTGATTCCACAATAGAAGCCGAGTATGTTGCAGCCTCGGAAGCATCTAAGGAGGCAGTATGGATTCGCAAGTTCGTTTAAGAACTTGGTGTTGTTCCTTCGAGTGCAGATCCTTTGGTTATCTTCTGTGATAACACTGGAGCAATCGCACAAGCAAAGGAACCACGGTCGCACCAGAAGTCCAAGCACATACAGAGACGGTTTCACTTGATCCGGGAGATCATTGATCGTGGTGAGATCAAAATCTGCAAGGTTCATACAGATGACAATCTGGCTGACCCGCTTACCAAGCCTCTGGCGCAGCAGAAGCATGAGAAGCACTGTAATAATATGGGTTTGAGATTTCTCAACCATTAGATTAAGTGCAAGTGGGAGATTGTTGGGGTATGCCCTTAAGGCTAATGTTTGAGGCCTTGGGATTCTTTCAGTATCATGTATAAACTCTTATGTTTGTAAAGGCAATGGTTGTTATTCAGTTTGTTACATTGTCTGCTGCAATAAGTGTGCTTCTGAATAATGTCTCAATGCTGTTCAGCTTGGCTGACATGCTGTAATGTCCTTAGTCGAGATATCTTGGTGAACATGAGACAGCCTTGATATGATTGAGACTAATATGTGTTCTAATCTTATAGGATGCTTCGAGCATGGAATAAGATGTAGACTCATGGGTACATTGGATGTACTGGACAGACCCTACTAGGATATTCAATTGCTTGTCACAATGTGAATAATCCTTGTTTGCAACAAGTGGCACATGTCCTCTGACTTGAGATCACTTGTGTTTCTAAAAAGATGATTGTCATTGTTTTGAGGTAGTTCAATATCATTTGAAACATAATGGTTATAGACTATCTTGGATAATGATCATGAATCAGGTTAGGACACTAGTGATAGATATAGGATTGCCGTCTCCTTGATTGGAGTGTGATGTTCTAAAGGGGCCCCCCTGGATGAGATGATTGAGAAAGTGTATGGCCATACCCAGGTGACTATGTTCATCTGATCTAATCATGCTCATCATATTGGAGCTACAGGCCTGACACGCTTGTCCAATAAGAACATCCAGTGGCAAAGGAAACATGTATGCCTCGTGAAGTGGATTCACACTTGTGCTGTGGTTTGGGTGTAGTCTTGGAAGACTCTTTCCTTTATATCGGGAGACAGTGATGTGTTGCTAGATACCCCTCACTGATTGTGATAACGTAAGTTATCGTTACCGACATTTAAAGGAAACCCTTAGGGTCGCACAATTTGATGATATAGCTTACTTAAGTCAGATCGTGTGGACTGAATTGTTTCGGTTCAGTTTAAAGGGATTTAAACTCTGATTGTAAGTGAGATCTGGTCTGATCATGTTTGATTGATTAGGGCTTGAGATCGGTAAGCTTCGATCGAGAGAAGTGATGCTAGATCGGTGAGATCAAAAACATTGAGAGATCAACGGTTAGATCTTGAACCTTTTTGGTTCAATGAGATCTAGACCATTGCTTGGGCTGGTTTGGTTTGACCATTGAACCATATACATGTGAACCGGCTCATGTGTGAGCGCATGGTTCATATGGAGTGGGATAAGCGTTTGGTTCACTTGAAGTGAACGCATAACGCATGAACGTTTTCGTTTGCTATTTTTGGAAGTTCCAAAATAGAAACGCCTCCACGTTCAGTTGGCTTCACGCTCCATTCAACCCTTTGCTCCTGGCTCTCGACGACACTCTCGTGTGGAGAAAAAGACGTCTTGGAGAAAGTTCGGCCAAGCAAGAGAGTTCATCTCTCATTTCCTTTTATTCGATCAAGATACCTTGGTGCCTTGCTAGCACAAGAAGCAACAAGGGAGTAGGCAACATCTCATTGTGTGCGCATCTTTTGGAGGAGATCAGATTTGTTCTCTTCTTCCAAGCCGACATCTACACAATGGCTATGGTATGATCTATACTAGTTGTTTAACAAGTTAATCATATGTCTCTGCAAACGATTATAAGAAACCCTTGCTTCCGCTAGAAAAATTTATGCGCCTTCTATTTGGGTTTCGCCCCCCCCTTTAGATTAGGGGACTTGCACAAAATAATTATTTTCTCGCTAGCTAAGCAAGCCAAATATGATGAATGTAAACTATGCAGAGAATATGCTAAGGAGATAATCAGAGAGATAAACATGGGACTAGGGTTTCATCCACCTTAATTTCAATGATAAGATATAAATAAAGGTTCGTCAATCAAATCTTGCTACGATAAACATGGGACTAGGGTTTCATCCACCTTAATTTTAACACGGATGTTAACACATAAGGCTCAAACTTTGTTTGTCCTCAAGCAAAAATCAAAATTTGAAATCAAAATTTGATTAAAAGAATAACCTTTTCATGCTCAATAAATTTCTAAAATACAACCTATCAATGAAAATTTCCATCAATTGCTTTATAAAACTTCAAGTAAACATATCATCCTTAGAACTCAACCCTCTAGATCCACAACTCAATCAAATAAAACTTTGCAACTTGTATAATAAATAGAATTATCAATCTCATGATTTCACCCAGTTTTCAGTTCAAATCAATCATGCTTTTGTTTACAGGAATTAGGTTTCCAAGATCTTTTTCCACACACAATTTTTCCCCTTTTTTTTTCTACATTTTTGTAAAGATGGCATGTACCCACATAGATACATACTTTTTATTTTTGACTTCAACTCTTTTCTTCGGTACCACTGTCAATTTTAAACAGTGCCAAGTAGAGGAGTCTTATTCTTTTTATCTCTCATTATTTTTCATGCATAGACTTCAACCCATGTCTTAGGTACCACTATCAATTTTACATAGTGCCAAGTAGGGGAGTCTCTCACTATTTTTATGGATCTTGGATTCTTATTTCTCAACAAATAGGAAAAATAGACTAAACATCTACTAGGCTGATCAATTGATATCAATTCATAAATCATACTCATATACTCATTTTATTCAAAAGAATAGGTTCACCTTTAGATTTTATCCCTCAAATAACACATCTACCCAAAATTTTATGCATCAACCAATGTCAAATTTCAAAAATAGATATGCATTGAAGAAATAAATCTAACATGATAGGGTTTTTCTCTAATCACAAGTATAAACACTCACATCATCAAGGAATAAATCATGCCATCATGTAGTAGAAAGTGGATCATATGCTTTCATAAATTTTATCAACAAATTTGAATAATATCATCATCAAAACAATGAGTTCCATATATCAATAAAATCATTTTTCAAGATAAAACCAATGAGTAGTACAAATATGATAAAGTCAAAAATGCACTATAAGAAATAGTCATTAATAAGAGAGCGCAAGCGATACTCACAAAACTATATAGATCATGCTCAATCATTGTCAGGCCATTGCAGCTGGGTCCAAAGATGTATCTTTTAAAAATTTTCTGCAAAATTTAAGGTACATAAGGCTCACATAAGGATCAGATCAAAAACAGTCTCAAAAATAATAATGATAAAAATAATTTTCTCAAGGGAGAATCAGAGATGTCGCCGGAGGTCTGAAGAGGATGCCGGTGGAAAGAGTCGAGCAATCAAGAAGCAGAGGTGGAACAGATGCTATCTGAAAAGCTGCTAGCAATGATGGTGGTGGTGCCGACAGTAGAGTGAGTAATGTCTAGTGGCTTGCTAGAGACCACAGTCCTGGAGGTGAGATCGTCGACCGGTGGGTGCCAAAAATAATGCTGCATAGATAAAAAAAATCAGTCACTAATGAAGAGTCTGCTGCATAAATAAATCAAATCATGGAATAAGAGGCAACAAAAGAAATAAGAATCTGCTGGTGATATGATCCAGTGTCGACGGCTGGAAACATTGATGTCAGAGGCAGATGCAGTAGTAACTGGAGGTACTGCAAATCTGGAGCCAAAAGAAACAACAACAGATAGAAAGCAAATCAAGCAGTTTTTGAATTTTTTATGAAAAGTAGCCATACCCTAGAATAAAATTTAATGATCTAAATAGAGAACAAACAAAACCATGAAGTAGAATAAAACTTGATCTTCCCAGGTATGTAGAAAAATAAAGGATCAAAATCTGTCAGGAATTCAGGGTATCAGCAGAAAGAAGGCTACTCAGATTAAAAACTGCACAAAAGTTAATCAAATTCGATAAGTTGGCATATGTTTCAGAAAGATCCATGGATTTTAAAATTTAGCAAAAAATATCTAATAAATAAACAAAGATGAGTACTTCCATGTTGTGCCAAAAATAAAAAATTTTCGCAACCCAGTTTCTTAAAATCGCAGCGAGAAAACACCTAGGCAAATAAGCAGAAAGCAGAGTTAAAATACGGTACCGTAAAATGTCTTACGACAGTGTCGTAATTTCACAAAATTTCAGAAATGAAAACCCTCAAGATTACGGCACGTGAAGTCAAAAACGGTCAGAAAATATGCTTCCGTAAAGAGAATACGGTACCGCCGTAAAATCCATAAAACTCTCGAGAGAAGAAATCAACACAGATTACGGGCGTGAAATAGATTACGGCAGTGCCGTATTTTGCACAAAAATTTGCTTTCCCTGCAAAAATAAAAGAAAAAATTAATTCTAAAAATAAAAAAAACTAAACTAAGATAAAAGTGCTTGGGTTGCCTCCCAAGAAGCGCTAATTTTAGGTCCATAGCTTGACCAAATATTAAATCTCATGGTGAAGCAGGTGAATCAGTTCCAAAGTATAAAGCATGTAATTTTCTGCATTTTCTTTTACCAAAAATTTTAGCCACTAATCCAAATATCCAGAATTCAAGACAAATCATGATCAATGTGGTTTTCTCAAGTATGTAGAAATTAACATTTTCAAATCCAGTCAAAGTGATCTTTATTATCTTCCTATGTTTGTCAAAAAGTAAAATCATAAGTCCCTTCTTTAAATTTATGTTTTCAATGGCAATGAGAAAAGGAATTTGATCAAAATATTCAAGCATTGGATCATCATAATAATAGTCTTTCCATTCTACATCAGATTCCTCAATAAAGCATAAATTTTCAAATAAATCACAAGAGTCAATAATAGATATGGGCAAAGTATCATCATGGTGAGATTCATCAATTTTTGCAACATTCAAATCTTTATCAAGTTCCTCATGCACATCATCAAATAATTTGTCAATTTCAAAATTATCATCAAAATCAAGATGAGACTCTACAAAATCAATTTCCTCATGCCTCCCCACAAATAATTCATCATTAGAAGAGTCAAAATCAGAATCATATGAGAAATAAGATTTATCATAAATTTACAATAGAATCAGAGTTAACCTTAGGAGTTTTATCATAAATTTCATCAATATCACTAAAATCACAGTGGGGTTCATCAATGTCTATAATTTTCAAACCTTCATCATGCTCATCAGATTCAACTATATATAAATTTACATCAAAATCAGAATTATCATCAAAAGAAGGGTTTTCAATTTCAATTTTCTCAACCTTTTCCTCAAATAAATTATTAGGTAAATCAATATCAAAATTATCAAGATCAGAATAAGATTTATTAATATTCACATAAGGCTCAATCTCAAAACAATCATGATCACAAGGGGGAGTTTTCTAAATCAAGTTTTTCAGTATCAAACTCAAATAAACAATCATGCTGTGGAATCTGGGTTTCTAGCAATTCAGTATTAACAGTCAAAGATTGATGATTTTTCCATCTAGAATACAATTCATAAGATTCTTTAATTGATAAATTGGGATTTAAAAATGGACAATCAGAGGTATAATGATCAAAATATCCACACATATCACATCCCGAGTGCACATAAGAATTTAGCTCTTGAGTATTAGCAGTCAAAGATTCTTCTTGATAAGAAATTTGATTAACTGAACCCTTAAATTCCTCAATTTGCTTACTTTGATTGCTCAGCATTCGGTTTTGTTTAGCCATAATTTTTTCAAACATGGATTTTAGCTTAGACATTTCAGTATCCTCAAAGCATGGCACGGAAACATGATTAGAGCAATCATCATAAGAAGAAGTTTGATTTTCCCAACTAGAAAAATAATGATCTCTTTCTTGCCATGATAAATTGGGATTTAAAATTGGGCAATCACAGGAACAATGATTAGGATATCCACAAATAACACAGCTATTAGAAGAACAAGATTTCATAACAGGGTGCTTATTAGAAGTGTTTAATTTATGAACCAAATAATCTATCTCATCTTCAGCAGTGCACCATGAATCATCTTGATAACATGAAGAATTAGAATTTTGAGGCATGTTAAATTTGCAATCACAAGTATAATGATCAGAAGATTTACAAATATTGCAATAAATAAGAGGAATATTGTGTAATTTCCATATTTCTCCAAGAGTCATCTGTGAATAATCTTTATGCTCACCTTGAGGTATGTATACCTTACTTCTTTGAGATGCCCATGAATTGTGATGAAAAGACATATTTATCAATTAAGGTCAGAAAGATAATCCAATACCAATCAATCAAATTGTTTTTTTATTTTTTTTTTCTTTTATTTTTTTCAGAATATAGGAAAAAAAATGGAAAATCTAAGACACAAGCAAATTCACAAATTTCAGAAATACAAGCTCTGTCACAACTTGTGAAAATCCAAAACCTGCAAAAACAAAAAATAAAGTTAAATCTAAAACAAATAAAACTTAGTCTAGCAATACTAACAACTATTTTGATATTAACAAAACTAAGGTCCCCGGCAACGGCGCCAAAAACTTGATAGCCCGAAAGGGAACACTACAAGTCTGGCACACGTGTACCTTGGACTAATCCCCGGCAACGGCACCAAAAACTTGTTGTACCATAAGGTAACACTACAAGTATGACACGCGTGTACCTTGGACTAATCCTCGGTAACGGCACCAAAAACTTGTTGTTATCTCGCAAGTGCACGGGTACACGAAGTAATAAAGAAAGTATCGAATCTACAGGAACCTACGTTGTCAAGTACTAAATAATTGATTTTTCGCTATCTAGGCAATCAAATGAAAGTTAAGCAAATATCGCAAACACACAAAAGAAAACTGTCAGAGAGAGAGCTGGGACTAGGGTTTCGTTCACTTAACTCTTATGACTAGATATGAATAAGGATTTTGTCGGTTTAATTTTATCATGACAAAGATACGATTTACCTAATAAAAGATTTTTTCACTCTCGTGCAAACAATCACACAGGGATTTATCTTTGCTTTTGCGCAAGATTTGTCCCAACGCTGAAGATAAGCAAATTATCAATCTATGAACTCAAGGATCACTTTCATGCATCCGAATTCTAGGATGACAATCTCTAGCGGAAACTCAAGGATCACTTTCGTGCATCCAAGCCTCGACACTAGTTTTGCTTATAGATCGAGTCTATTTGTCAAACGTGGAGATCTTGCACGAAAGTGAGGATCGAAACGTTGGAGATCATGCATGAAAGTGCGAACAAAGCTCTTGGTCCATGACTCCGATGCTAAAGCAAGAATCTGCCAAAAAAGGTTTCTTTAGGCTTTCAGTTATATCAAACTCTATTGTTTCTTCACCTATCCATAGTGTCAACTTCCCATTTTTAACATCGATTACTGCTTCGGCAGTTGCCAAAAATGGTCTGCCCAATATAATAGGAAGCTTGGAGTCTTCTTCCATCTCAAGCACAATGAAATCAGCTGGAATATAAAATTTACCGACCTTTATTGGCACATCCTCTAAAATTCCTACCGGATGTCGTACAGAACTGTCGGCCAGTTGCAAAGAAATATTTGTCGGCTTCAAATCTCCAATACCCAGTTTCCTGCAAAGAGAGAGTGGCATTAGACTCACGCTGGCACCAAGATCGCACAAAGCGCGGTCAAATGGGGTATTTCTGATTAAACACTGAATGGTAAAGCTACCAGGGTCCTTCAGCTTTGGCGGCAGCTTATTTTGAATAATTGCGCTGCATTCCTCGGTTAATGCCACCGTGCCGTGTTCTTCCATTTTCCTTTTATTAGATAAGATCTCCTTTAAAAACTTAGCATAAGATGACATTTGTGATAAAGCATCGGTAAATGGTATGTTGATATACAGTTTCTTTAAAACTTCCAAGAATTTACCGAATTGATGATCGAGTTTTGCTTTTGCCAACCTCTAGGGAAATGGAATTGGCGGTTTGTAGGGTGGTGGTGGAACATAGACGGGTTCAGTCTCTTTCAAATGTGGTCCCTGTTCAATGGCAGCAGGTTCCTCAGTTTCAGGTGTCTTGGCTTCATCCTCACAACAGTCATCTTTAGGTACTTCCGGTTCCTCGAGTTGCTTGCCACTACACATGGTAATGGCATTGCAATGTTCCCTAGGATTTGTTTCAGGCTGTCCAGGCAATCTGCCGGCGGTCTAGTTGATGTACTAGCCTGTTGGGCTATTTAGTTCTCTAACATCTTCTGGTGAGTAGATAAGCCTTTCATTGCTTCCAGAATACTATCTATGGCTTTCGTTTGCGTTGATACAAAGCTATCGAATCGCGATTCGAAGGTTTGCTCCTGTGGTGTTGTGTTGGTACCTGAATGTGACGACTGCTCAAATTGTTTGGGCTGAAACCCGGTGTTGGGTGGGTGAAAACCAGGAGGTTGCCTATAGTTTGATGGTTGGGTCGCATTGTTATTTCTATAGGAAAAGTTTGGATGATTCTTCCATCCAGGATTGTAGGTGTTTGAATAGGGGTTATTTGGGACCCTCGCATTAAAGTCTCCTACAGCGTTCACTAGAGCAGGTGGAGGATCTTGAGATGTCAAAATTCTTAACTGGCAAGTTTCAGGAAGATAACCTTCTATCCCACAAACTTCACATATGGCAAGGTTAGACATAACAGGATACATATTCATAGAATCTAGCTTGTGAGATAAAGAGTCTACTTTTGCTGCCAGAAAAGTAAGGGCGTCAAGTTCATACTTACCGGCTTGTCGAGATGAAGTACCTCTTTCGCCTGACCATTGGTAGTGGTTGAGCACCAATTCATCTATCAAATTGTAGGCTTCATCGACAGCCTTGTTCATCAAAGCTCCTCCAGCGGCTGCATCAACGGTAAGACGAGTGTTATAAAGCATGCCATTATAAAATGTATGTACCAGTACCCATTTCTCGAGGCCGTGGTGAGGACACATTCGTTGTAATTCCTTGAAGCAATCCCAAGCCTCATATAATGATTCACCTTCTTTTTGAGAGAAATTGGTAATCTGGTTTCTCAGTTGCACGGTTTTGCTCGGAGGAAAGTATTTTGCAAGAAAAGCATGTGAGAGTTGATCCCATGTGGTAATGGATCCAGATGGTAATGAATGTAACCAAGCCCGCGCCCTGTCTCTAAGTGAAAAAGGAAAAAGTCGTAGCCGCAGAGCGTCAGTGGTTACACCGTTCATTTTAAGAGTGTCATAGTATTCAAGAAAAACAGGTAAATGCATGTTTGGATCTTTAGTTGGTGATCCACCGAATTGGTTTTGCTGTAACATTGATAAAAGTGACGGTTTTATCTCAAAGTTGTTCGTTTCTATGGGTGGACGTGCAATGCTAGAATGCAGTCCTTGAACATTCGGTGCAGCAAAGTCCCAAAGTGATTTGCTACCGTCCATGGTTGTTGTTTGTGAATTCTTCTTGGGTTGATATTTCTGAAAATTTCTACGACGCCGGAACGTTCGTTCAATTTCTGAATCAAATGATATTGCAGGTTCCGGTCACGGAGTTCTACGCATAAACTAAAATGCTAACAGACAAATATATCGTTAAATCAAGAAAAGTGTAAAATGAAGTAAAAGAAAGTATATTCACAAACTAAAAAAATATCTAGTCTAATAATTTCTTAATCTAGTCAATATTGCCAGAATCAGTCCTCGGCAACGGCGCCAAAAACTTGATAGCCCCCACCGATATAGGCAGGCGTTACCCGCAAGTGCACGGATCTATCAAAGTAATAAAATATCGATCCCACAAGGACTGATGGACAAATACCGACAGATCTCGAATTTGCTAGCTAGACAATGCGAAATTAACGAAGTCTAAATGTTAACTAATTAAATACATGAAAATGTAAATGAAGGAATTTGCACGAGAGAGTCTTAATAGTATAAAACATCAGGATATGGGTTCACCCCTTGAATTCTTACAGCTTAATAGTCCAGACTTTAATGCCTTTATCCTTTCTAGTTCAAGGGACTCGGCTTCCTTATCACTTAGGTAGTTGCTCCCTCCTACAGCCGGTTGCTATAGGTCAAATCTATTAGGTTCTGGCGCTTGGTCGAAAATGCTTCTCCCCAATACGCCTAAGCTCATAGCACTTCCAAGATGGGCACAGGATGACAAAAAAGGTCCTCCACGAGAATTCCTTTCTTACAAACCTCCCCCGCGTAACTTCTAGATCAAGCGCGCCCTTTCTGGCTACGCAGGCATAGAGTTCCTATAATCTAACGTACTGGCGCGCAAGAAGTTTGCCAGATGCGTTTAAGATCCAGGAGCTAACACAAGGAGAGTGCAGTTCGTCAAGTGGATTCCCCCCAAGAATTCCTGCCTTACAAATCCCACACGAGGAAATACAGGCTCAAACGCTCCCTTTCGGGAGACGTAGGCAAAGCGATCAAACAAATTTGATAAAACCCTTGATCGAATACTTTGGACGCGCGGTCGGACTTGTGGTCTCCCCGACATGTCTAAAACCCTAACTACCCCTTGGTTGAGTACAGACAATCAGCGAGTTTCCCTGTGATTATCTGATTTATAAACCTCAGATAAAGAGGCAGAGGCTCAAGCGCACCCAAGATGGGATGCGCAGGCAAGGCGCGCACATAGGATCGAGTTGGATTATAACATTCAAATCTAGACTACCAAGCTAGTAAGGCATCAAAAGGGCTACTCCCACATCCTGATTAGGAGTTTAGCCTAACATGTTCATGATGAAAGCGTGAACTACAATGATAAACATCTCATACATGTATAGGTTTATGCAGCGATTACAAGAGGTAGGCAAGATCATTTATCCTTCTCCTCCTCTCATCCTGGTTGACTTTCTCTTCTTCCCCATGTTTTGCAAAAGTTGCTGTAGCCGCTGCAGAGCTTCAACCGAAAGTCTTCTGCCAGCCTTCATTTCCTGCAAAGGTTCAGCCGCCCATACCTCACGAAATGATGATTTCGTGAGGGAAATCTCCCCTAAAAGCTGCTTCATGCCTCCTTCGTCAATGGGGGAGAAAGGTCCTAGGTGCCCTTCAGCCTCTCCTTAGATCAGATCAAAGAAACATGGGGGAAAACGGTGATTTCATAACAGGCGGGTCCGCGATCTCGGGCGAGAATTTGGTCGTGACCCGGTCGTGATTTGTCGATTTCAGCTTCAGGCTTAGCGACGATCATGGTCATGATTCCGATCGGGACCCGGTCGTGATTTCCAACAAAGGCTTTAATGATTCTGAAAACTTCTGGTTAGGATCATCTTGAGTTAAGATGAGCTCTTCTGTCACCAAAGTGTCAGAATTTGCCCTTTATGTGGCTAATTTGACCGGAAAATGTGAAAAATACTGAAACAAGTGTAGATTCCATAAATGTATCCAAATATAGGCATTTACAAGGCTTAAAGTCGTGAAATAAGCATGATTCCATAAGTAAATTGACACATGAAACTCTATACAAATCTGTGTCAACAACAACCTAACGTGTCGCCGAAAAAAGGAGATCAGAACGGTTGTCAATGGGTGTATCTTTAGCTCTATGAGGGATTCATCTTACCAAGAGAGGATTTGCCCATTCCTTGCGAGGAAGCTTGATGTCCATGGGCCCCTATATGGTTTCATGATTGAAAGTGTGTGGCCACACCCAGGTTTACCCTGATTTAGTTATGACCATTATGAATGGGATAAATAAATATGACATTCTTGTCCATTATAGACATTAGCCTGGCAAAGGGACTAGTATACACAAGAACCTTATCACAATTTGGGGGTTGTTAGTGACGACATTAATTATGAAGACTTGGGTAGCAATGATGTATTGCTAGGTGCTACTCATTGCTTGTGATAACTAAGGTTGTGTAAAAAGACATTGCTTCCTCTTGGAAACCCTAGCTGCCTAGGTCTCTCCTTCCCCTCTAACCCTAGCCGCCAAGTTCTAGCCACTGCCCATAGCTTGTCACCTCTTCCTAAGTGTCAACAAGGCTTCTCCTTCAGTGGTGGTGGAAAGGTGGTCAGCTTCCTTCATTTTTATTCCTTTGGTGCACCCTCTTGGAGGCTTGACGCAAGGAATTAAAGAAGAGGGCAACACACTTCTAGTTGGCACATCTCTTGGTGGCGCAACTTGAAGATCAACATCAACTTGGCACAACTTTGAAGTTAGCACAAGCAAGGTGAACTCCCAGTAGAGGCATGGATCTCTTCTCCCGAAGCTAGCATGAGTGTGGAGGAAGATGAACCTTGAGGAGTCCATGTGTGCACGAGTGTGGAGGACTAGACACTTGCACGTCTCAAAGGGTCATCCACAACTCCTAAATTTGTGTAAAAAGATATATGCTCTATCACATAGGGATGGCATCGGGGCGGGGCAGGGGCGGGTAGTACCGAACCCAACCCCGACCCCGACCCCCGTTATTAATACCCGACCCCGACCCCGACCCGACCGGGTTTGAGAAAATTAATCCCACCCCCGACCCCACCGGGGATCGGGTACCCGCGGGGAAACCCGACTCCGCCGGGGCATCGGGTACCCAAAAAAAACCCAAACCCACGGGGAAAAAACCTCGTAAAAAACCCGACCTGTATCAAATCAAATATTACAATTTACACAATAAAATAGTTATAAAGTAAAGTAAATATGTAATACTCAACATTCAACAAAGCAATTAACATCCACAAAAATATTATCCATATCAATCAAAACATTTTCAAAATCTATTTGCCAACATGGCAACACCCAATAGTCCAACATTGACACATTGTACGGTATCAACTTCTTCAAAATATTCCATTGTACGGTCCAACATTTGTTAACCCGGCAACACCCAAAACATCTTCCATTCGTAACTTAGAAATCATGGAAAAAAAAGTTCAAAATGTTCATGGTATCAACTTCTTCAACGGTTCAACCTCAATGAGATGAATTGTCCAAGACATCCATCCAACAATACAACTAATTAAAGAGAATAAGAACTTCAAAAAATATTAATCATCTTCCAAACCAGTAATTCCACTTGCTAATGACTCATCTGCATCAAAATAAAACATTAATAAGTAAACAAAAAATATATTTTGTATTGATTCTATTAAAAACATAAATATTTTATTAAAAGCATACCTTCATCATTATCAGAGTCCATCTCATCAAGTAATATTGCATCATTCACTGCTTTAGAACTAGTTCCTATTAAAAACATATTAAAAAATAAATGAGTTCATGATTAAACAACTAAACAAGAATACATAATATAACAATTAATAGATTAAACTATAAATTCAATGAACATAAGTTTACCTTTATCCTCTCCACTCCATAACCAACTTTTAGCACACATTAAAGCCTCTAAAGTATGCCAATGAAGTCTACTTCAATGTGAGCTTACAATTCGGCCACTTGTACTAAATGCTGATTCAGATGCTACTGTAGAGATTGGAATTGCTATTATATCCTTTGCAATAACTTGTAATGTTGGATACTTCACTCCATTTAGCTTCCACCACAATAAAATATCAAAAGTTGCAGTTCTTGGTAATACATCTTCTTCCAAATAAAGATCAAGCTCTGATTTCACATGAGAATTTCTAGCTCTTTTTTGACTTTTCACATATGCATCAAAATCATTCAATGAATCATCAAGGGGAGAATTATCAGCCTCATCAAGATGAGAAGTACTAGCCCCTTTATTCATTTGATTGTAATATGAAACCAGCTCATAACAAAGCTCTTGAATTCTATTAACTTCAAATGTTGCATCAACTTCATATAGCTTGTGATAATAATAGTGAAGCAAACTCATCTTGTATCTTGGATCTAACAGTGTAGCAACACCCATAATGTCATGAATGACATTCCAATAACACTTAAACTTATCAATCATTCTCACTGCCATTTATTGTATCACCAAATTAGGGGAATTCATCCAACTTGATATTGTTATATTAATCTCACAAATTTTTGGAAAATAAAGATTGGTAGTGGGATAATTAGTACCAGAAAACAATTCTGTAATACTATTAAAGATTTTTAATTTCCCACAAACTTCACTTGCCAATTCCCATTGTGTAGATGTTGGTAAACAAGTGTATTTTTCATCACGTTGTTTCAACCTATAAAATACCTCCTTATATGATATGGCACTATCAAGCATCTTATAGGTTGAATTCCATCTAGTTGGACAATCTAGGCATAAATTCTTAGTGCAAGTCAAGCGAAGCTGTCGAGCTGTCTCTTTAAATTTTTCCATTCTTTTTGGGATTGCTGTCCAATAAACTACACTATCACGAATTTTTTCAACTCCATCTCTTACTACATCCAATCCATCCTTTACAATTAAATTCAAAATATGTGCACAACAACGCATGTGAAGTAAAGAACCATCCTTTAACAAAGTACTCAAATTCAGTTTAGCTTTGATCTTTTCAATCATCGCATCATTGGTACTACAATTATCTAAAGTGATAGTAGATAATTTAGTATCAATGTTCCAATCCAATAAACAATTGACCAACACTGTGCTAAGTCTATCACTAGTATGAGGAGCAGGAACATATGCAAACCTAATATAAAAAAATAATACACAAGATTAGATGAATTAATATTAGGCAAATCTAACAATCATCAATTATTATCATGTAACCTCAAAATGAAACTAATGGTACTAATTAATAAAAGGAAGCTAATGTATAGATGCATTAATGTATATGTAGTTATGTACCTCAAAATGCGATTTTGTAAAGTCCACGAAGAATCAATGTAATGAGCTGTGATTGCCATGTAACCCCTCTTTTGATTACCTGATGTCCACATGTCTAATGTGATTGCTATTCTTCCTTCAACATTGTCCAACAACTTCATTGTCATTACTTTCTCAACATCATAGATTTTTAATACCTCATTCTTAATAGAGTTTCGACAAGGCACCTTAAATAAAGGTTGGAGTGCACATGAATACCTCTTGAAACCAATATGATCCACTATTGAAAGTGGATATTCATGGATGATTATGGCACTTGCTAACTCTTTTTTTGCAATTTCTGGATCATAAATACTTGAAGTCATTTCTGGTTTATTCTTAGTCATATTTGATGTGAGAATTTTTTGGCCTCTCATAGTAATCTTTCGTTGAATGCAAGTGTCCATGTGTTGATGCAAATGTTTTGTTCCATTTTTTGATTTTCCACCAAGTAACTTTCTACAATAATTACATTGAGCCTTATCCTTGCCATTAACTTGAGTCTTCTTAAAATGATTCCCTACAATGCTTTTAAGCTTCCCATGTGCAGTTGACTCTATATTATCCATTGTGTGACTTATGTCTCCTTCAATAACGTTGTCCTTTGGAATAGGAACTTGAGGATTACAACTTGCAACTTCATTTGATTGTGCAAAATTTTCTGCTTGGTGAGATACTTGCTGTGAAATATTATTATCTGCCATCTATTTATAAAATAAAAATTCAAGAACATAGTTACAAATAAATGTGAACTAATTTTTATATTGATACATGTAAATGACATATGAAATATATGCAAATTATTTAGACAAAACATTCAACAACATATATAAAGCAACAAAACAATATATAAAAAAATAAAAATATATTTATTGCTGATGACTTGGTGTGTTGATAGATGCGCAGCACTCAGCAGATGGAGGACCACCCAACACCAGCAGTGTACCAGCAAGCTACAATAGATTAGAATCCAGATTCCAGAATCAGTAACATAATGATTCCTTACCAGTAACCAAAATAATGAAATAAGCAGCGAGGTGCAGACCAGTCCAGCAGCAGCAAGCCAGCAGACCAGTCCAGCAGCACTCAGCAGACCAGTCCAGCAGCAAGAAATAACCAAAATCCACTCAGCACTCAGCAGACCAAAATAATGAAATAACCAAAATCCACTTAGCACTCAGCAGACCAGTCCAGCAGCAGCAAGCCAGCGAGCCAGCGACTATGAGAAAGGAAGGATGGCACGGCAATGGCAGCGAGAAAGGAGGGATGGCACGGCAATGGCAGCAAGAAAGGAGTGACTGGACTCTGGGGTCGCCGATGGCGATGATGGAGGATGGTAGTGACTAGTCAAGCGAAGCTGGTTGACGATGGAGGCGGCGAAGAGGATGGCAGCGAGAGCTTTTTGTCTGCAAGGGCTGAGGAGGATAGCAGCAGAAAAAGGGCGTCACTGATGGTGGAGGACGGCAGCGACCAGTCAAGCAAAGCGGATAGCGAATCAGCGAAGAGGACAGTGAATCGGCGACGATGTTTTCAGCGAGGATGCCGGCGAGAGGTTGACGATGGATTGGAGGCGGCACACTGGTCACGGCCTCACGGGTTAGGGCAAGGGAAGAGTAAAAATCGGGAGTTACTGAGTTAGGGCAAAGTAAATAGTAAAAAAATAAAAATCGAGTTAGGGCAAGTTACATGGGTAAAAATCTGTAATAAGAAAATTTATTTTTTAAATTAAGGGTAATATGGTAAATTAATTAGTCGGGGGCGGGTTCGGGGTCGGGGGCGGGGTGGGTAGTAAAAATACCATACCCGACCCCGACCCGACTTATACAAGTCGGGTTTTACCCGAACCCGACCCAACCCCCAGTCAACTCGGGTTTTCCCCGTTGACTTCGGGTCGGGCCGGGCCGGGCCGGGTTGGGCCGGGGATGGGTTATCTTGCCATGACTACTATCACATCCAATGTACTTCTTGAAAGTTGGTCCTTGTTGAATTAGGAATCCTGTTTTGGGCTTGCTTCCGCTGTTTTTGAATTTTAAATAGCCTGGGGATTCCCAACAATATGGGTATAAAATAATTTACAATAGGACTTAATGAGTTTAATTAGATTAGTTAGCCAATGAAAGTTGGGTATTAACCTAGTTAAACATTAGGTTGAGCTATTGAAAGGGGAAAAGCTATAAATTAGAACATAAATTCACTTTAACAAATCTAGATAATTTTATTCAAGAAGTGCTAGTATAATTTACTATTAGAATTCTTTGTGGTGAAACCCCATACCTCGAAAACTTTCATGCATTATTACATAGTTGCTTTACTTCTTTTTTTCACATCCTGACTGCTTAATATCAAATTGCCTAGATTACAAAATTATGATAAAATTGGTACTTAATTCTAGATCCCCGTGGGATCATTATTTTATTACTACAACTAACTATGCACTTGTGGTGTGTCCCTATTATAGTATACCATCGTTCGGTGGTGATATCAAGTAGTAATTGGCACCAAGTCCGAGGACATCATCATTTACTTGAAAATCAACTATGCAAAATAGTCGATTCACCTTATTACACTCACTTGTTATTCTAACCCAATGGCACTTAAAGAGGTATGGCCTCAAACTAGTTTTGTATACTCTTCTAACAATTTTTATAGGTATCTTTATTAATTTATAATTATTATATAATAGTTACATGTTTTTATACCATTTGTTGCTCATATGTCTTTTATATTAGTACTGTGTTTATTGCAAATATTCTCAGCATGTCATTTATACTAGTTTCTCTTTAGTTTCTCCTTTCAGTTTGCAAGTCCTCAAACCAAGTTCTCTTTTAATGATCAATTGTTACATAATAAATTTACATGGATGTAACTACATATACATATCCACGTAGTGGATTCAGGGTCCAACTTGTGCATGCCTTGAACTCGTGGTATATTATGGCAGGTGTGTTCACCACATACGGATGTGATTTTAGGTGATGACCCATAGGCCAAACTAGCTAACTAGTTAACTCATTTTGTATACTTATATCATGTTTGAATTTGGCATCAGCTCCTACTATATCAGTATGTTTCTAGTTATAGCATCCAATTATAGTTTACAAGATCTCAGAATATCTAGAAATAATTTTTAGTATTCCATTTACAATATCTAGTTACAATTTACAATATCCAATTACAGTTGATAATATCTTATTAAAGCCCATAGTTATAGTTGTTGTAGTTATAGTTTACAATTACAGGAGGTTAGTTGAAGTTCCGGTTTGTTTAGCTACTGCTACTTCGCACCTATTATAGATCTATTATTCATGCTTAGCATTTGTTTTTCTTTTATCAACCCATGCTTTACATCTACTATCGATATGTTGATCTATTTTTCATGCTTGTTAGTATTGATATAGTTTCATTGTTTAGTTATTATTTGTTATTCATGTTGCTTTTCATGTATCCTTTTGTTTTATATCGAATGTACTTTAGCTCCACTATTAGCCTTCCCTCCTTTGGTTGTCATGGACTACCCTTCCACTAGGGAGAGGTTTTCATAGCATAGTTGTTGAGATTTGTTGATATTAGAGGTACTAGTCTAGACTAAGAAAATTAGATCAAGGACAAGAAGATATTGAAGTGTCCCCTTCATGGGGGAGCGCAAGTAAACAAAATCCCTTTCAAGAGGGGGGCGAAAACCTTAAAGGGGTGGCGCATCACCATTGCAAGCGGAAGCAAAAGGTTTTCAAGAATCTTAGCATAAACATATGTTCAACTTGGTGAAGTTGAGACTCATACCATAGCCATCTCGGTTTAGATGGAGCTTTGGAAGCAAAGGCGCAAGTGCCCCTTCTCCGAAGATAATCACACACAAGAGAAGATGGCTTCTCCTTGGATCTCCTTGTGCTAGCAAGGATGCGCAAGGTGTCCTTGATCGACTGTTAGGATGATGGAGAAGTTTCCTTGGCCGAGCGCTTGTTCTTGTCGTCCACTTCCTTCCACACGAGATGGCAAGCAAGCTCTCTTTTCCCCAAAAACAAAACGCAAAGACAAGAGAGCAAATGCACTTCGGCGACATCAAGACAAATGACGTTACATGACTTCCCAAAATGGAAAGTCATGAAGCCACTCTCCAACGCCAAAACGCCCCTCTTGATGAACCATGCGTTCACCTAGTGAACCGGTTCATGCTTTGGTTCAATTCGATTTGGCCCAAAGACCAAACTCAAACCAAGCCAAGCCAAGGCATGGTCTAGACCCTCTATGAACCAAATGGCTCATGATCTAGCCGTTCATCTCCTGATGCTCCTGATCTCACCGATCTAGCATCATCTCTCTCGATCGAAGCTTACCGATCTAAAGCCCTAATCAATCAAACATGATCAGGCTAGATCTCACTTGCAATCAGAGATTAAACCCCTTTAAACTGAACCCATACAATTCAGTCCACACGATCTGACTCAAGAAAGCCATATCATCAAATTGTGCGACCCTAAGGGTTTCCATTAAATGTCGGTAACGACAACTTACGTTATCACGATCAGTGAGGGGTATCTAGCAACACATCACTGTCTCCCGATATAAAGGAAATAGTCTTCCAAGACTACACCCAAACCATGACACAAGTGTGAATCAAAACTCACAAGGCACACACATATGTCCTTTGCCACTGGATGTTCTTATTGGACAAGCATGTCAAGCTTGTAACTCCAATACGATGAGCATGATTAGATCAGATGCACATAGTCATCTGGGTATGGCCATACACTACCTCAATCATCTCATATAGGGGGGCCTTTAGAACATCACACTCGTTAAACAAGGAGACGGCAATCCTTTATCTATCACTAGTGCCCTAACCTGATTCAAGCTCACCATCCAAGATAGTCTATAATCATTATATTTCAAATGATATTGAACTACCTCAAAACAATGACAATCATCATTTAGAAACACAAGTGATCTCAAGTCAAAGGACATGTGCCACTTGCTGCTTACAGGGATCATTCACATTGTGACAAGCAATGCAATATCCCAGTAGGGTCTGTCCAGTACATCCAATGTACCCATGAGTCTACATCTTATTCCATGCTCGAAGCATCCTATAAGATTAGCACTCATATTAGTCTCCATCATATCAAGGCTGTCTCATGTTCACCAAGATATCTCGACTAAGGACTTATAGCCTGTCAGCCTAGCTGAACAGCTTTGAGACATTATTCAGAAGTACACTTATTACAGCAGACAAGGTAACAACCTGAATAACAACCATGCCTTATTATAAACTTAAGAGTTTATTACATGATACTTATACAATCCCAAGGCCTCAAACATTAGCCTTAAGGGCATACCCCAACAATCTCCCACTTGCACTTAATCTAATGGTTGAGAAATCTCAAACCCATATTATTACAGTGCTTCTCATGCTTCTGCTGCGCCAGAGGCTTGGTAAGCGGGTCTGCCAGATTGTCATCTGTATGAACCTTGCAAATCTTGATCTCGCCTCGATCAATGATCTCCCGGATCAAGTGAAACCGTCTCTGTATGTGCTTGGACTTCTGGTGCGACCGTGGTTCCTTTGCTTGTGCGATTGCTCCAGTGTTATCACAGAAGATAACCAAAGGATCAGCACTCGAAGGAACGACACCAAGTTCTCTCACGAACTTACGAATCCACACTGCCTCCTTGGATGCTTCCGAGGCTGCAACATACTCGGCTTCAGTTGTGGAATCAGCAACAGTAGACTGTTTGAAACTCTTCCACACCACTGCTCCACCATTCAAGCTAAAAACATAGCCTGATTGCGATCGGAAATCATCCTGGTCCGACTGGAACGAAGCGTCAGTATATCCCTCTATACTGAGTTCTTCCTGACCACCATATATCAAGAACATATCTTTGGTCCTCCGCAGATATTTTAAGATGTTCTTGACCGCAATCCAGTGCGCCAAACCTGGATTACTTTGGAATCGACTGGTCACGCTTAACCCGTAAGCGACGTCTGGGCGAGTACACAACATCGCATACATAATGGACCCAATAGCCGAAGCATAAGGCGTATTGTCCATTTCATCTTTCTCAGTCTGTGTTTGTGGACACTGACTCTTCGAAAGATTCAGACCATGTCTGACTGGAAGATATCCACGTTTAGAATTCTCTAAATGGAATCTCTCCAGGACCTTATCGATGTAAGTACTCTGGCACAGCCCGAGAAGCCTCTTAGATCTATCCCTGTAGATCTTCACACCTAGTACATAGGCTGCTTCTCCTAAATCTTTCATCTGGAAACATTTTCCTAACCATGCTTTAACAGCATGCAGTTCAGGAATATCATTTCCAATGATCAAGATATCATCGACGTAGAGGATTAGGAATGTAATCACGCTCCCACTAAACCTCTTATATACACACGGGTCATCCTCGTTCTTGATGAAACCAAACTCAGAGATTGATTCATCAAAACGAATGTTCCAGCTTCTTGATGCTTGTTTAAGTCCATAAATGGACTTCTTTATCTTGCATATTTTATGACGATCTGCTGGATTAGTGAAACCCTCAGGTTGTGTCATATACACATCCTCATCCAGATTTCCATTAAGGAAAGCTGTTTTCACATCCATCTGCCAGATCTCATAGTCGTAATATGCTGCTATCGCGAAAAGAATCCGAATAGACTTAAACATGGCTACAGGAGAGAAAGTTTCATCATAATCTATCCCGTAGATTTGTTTGAAACCTTTCGCAACTAGTCTGCCTTTATAGGTAACCACGTTACCATCCATGTCAATCTTCTTCTTGAAGATCCATTTACAACCTATAGGGATTACTCCCGAAGGCGGATCAACCAAATCCCAGACTTGGTTATCTGACATGGAGTCCATCTCGGCTCGCATAGCATCAAGCCATCTAGCTGACTCCGGTCCACTGACCGCATCCGCATAAGTTAGGGGTTCATCATTATCAATGATGTAGACTCCGTCATAGCGCTCAGGCTGTCGACGGATCCTACCCGATCTTCGCGGTTCCCGTGATATCTGAGCCTCAGGTTGTTCAATAACCTGATCTACCGGCTCAGGCTCATCCAACTCTGCTTGACTACTTTGTCCTTCCTCTGGAATCTCATCCAGCTTTATTTCTCTCCCACTGGCCTCTTGCAGAAGAAACTCCTTCTCAAGAAATATGGCCGTCCGAGCAACAAAAACCTTGTTCTCTTTGGGATCGTAGAAATAATAACCCTTAGTTTCCTTAGGGTAACCGACAAAGATACATTTCTCAGATCTGCTTTCCAGTTTCCCAGAGGCGAGCTTTTTGACATAAGCCTCGCAACCCCAGATCCTGATAAATGTCAAGCTAGGCTGTTTCCCATACCATAACTCATATGGCGTCTTTGAAACTGCCTTGGATGGCACTCGGTTTAGTACCTTTGCAGCTGTTTCCAGTGCAAAACCCCAAAAGGAATATGGAAGAGTAGCCTGACTCATCATAGAACGAACCATATCAAGTAACGTTCTATTTCTCCTCTCGGACACACCATTCCACTGCGGTGTTCCTGGCGGAGTGAGCTGTGAGATAATCCCACACTCCTTCAGATAGTCAGTAAACGCATGACTCAGGTATTCACCACCTCGATCAGAACGAAGTGCCTTGATATTTCGGCCTAGCTGATTTTGTACTTCATTTTTTGAACTCTTTGAACTTGTCAAAAGATTCACTTTTATGTCTCATTAAATAGACATACCCATACCTACTGAAATCATCAGTAAAGGTAATGAAGTACTGATAGCCACCTCTGGCATGTTTACTAAATGGCCCACACACATCACTGTGTATAAGGTCCAGTAAACCTGAAGTCCTTTGCCCTTTGTGAAGAAAAGGAGACTTCATCATTTTACCCATCAAACAAGCTTTGCATGTATCAATCTCCTCATAGGAGAATGATCCCAGCAGTCCATGATCATGCAACCGCTTAATGCGCTTCTCGTTTATATGGCCTAAACGACTATGCCATAGCAAGGTGCTGTCATCAGCATACTTGGCTTTCTTATTATCAATGTTTTGTATAGAATTTTCCATGTCCAACATGTATAACCCATTGTTAATTGAACCAGTCGCATACACAATATTATCAAAAGTTAAAACACACTTTGAAATCTTGCATTCAAAGGCAAATCCTTTCCTGACTAGAGCAGGAATGGAGATAATATTCTTGGTGATACTTGGTACAAAATAACAATTGTTCAATTCTAATACAATGCCAGATGGTAAAGTAATGAAATAGTCTCCTACAGCAACAGCAGCAACCCGTGCCCCGTTTCCAACTCGTAGGTCTACCTCATGCTGTCCCACCTGCCTTCTTCTCTTGAGTTCCTGCACATTTGAACAAATGTGAACTCCACATGCGGTGTCCAACACCCATGAAATGGTAGAAGAAGATAACATGACCTCAGTCACATATATACCTGAGCCAGAAGCGATGCTTCCCCTCTTATCTCCTTGGAGCGCTTTACAGTCCTTTTTCCAGTGACCCAGCTGGCCACAGTGGAAACACCTGTTGTCCTTCGACCGCTTCACCTTCTGTTTCAGGGCCTTGCTGTAATTCTTGACAGGGGTCTTGCCCTTCTTCCCCTTCTTCTTGTTCCTTGAAGGAACCATTAAGACAGAGGTTGAAGGCTTACCCTTCAGAGTTTCCTCAGTTGTCAAGAGCATATTCAGCAGCTCTGCCGGCGTACAATCGATTTTGTTCATATTAAAATTAATGATGAACGCATCGAAAGAAGGCGGAAGAGACTGTAGAATAATGTCCACAGCAAGCTCCTGGTTGACGGTATGCCCCAGTTTCTCTAGAGCCTCCTTGTGCCCAATCATCTTGAGCACATGAGCTCCCACTGGGCTCCCCTCAGCCAGTTTGCTCTGAAAGAAGAGCTTCGTCAGATTATAGCGCTCAGTCCTCGCCTGTGCAGCATACAGCATCTTGAGGTTCGCTATAATTTCTATAGCCGACATATCCTCATGCTGACGCTGCAGCGGTGGCGTCATAGACGCTAGCATCAGGCAAGCGACATCAATGCTATCATTGACGTGCTTTTCGTAGGCATCCCGAACCGCCCTTGCGGCGTTCGGAGCGGGCTGCGGCGGTATCGCCGTCTCGAGGACATACAGTTTCCTCTCTGCCTTAAGAACAATCTTAAGGTGTCCGAACCAGTCAGAGAAGTTCGGCCCAGCAAACTTCTCCCTTTCCAGTAGGGATCGCACATTGAAGCTCATGGTGTTCGTTGCTGCAGGAATCTACAACAGGCAAGAACAGCAAGGTCAGTATCAATGTTTCAGAATCAATCCAGGACTTAAGAAAGATTCTTTTCTCACTATTTTGTCTGACTGAAAAATCCAGTAAACAGTTCGAAAGAGTAACACTCTTTTAGTGAGATGGGATCCAGATTTCATACTTGGTCTCCGCGTCCCGCTCAAGCGAGATAAGATGCACAGAGATGACAAGCACTAATTTCTGGTAGGCTGTCCCAGCCAATCGCCCAACCCGTGCGATTCCCCTTCATCTTGGCAATCCAGCAGACTGTGCCAACTGAGTTGGTACAACACAGTCTCTGATCCCAGAGATGGCTGCCTCCATGTGCTACCATATGCGCCACATATGTAGTCTACATGGTCAAGCTGACCTGACCTACTCCCTGGACCACCACGTGCTATGCTGAGCAACGAGAAGGGATAAATCCCTGCTCTGTAACACGCAGGTGTAATCCAGCACCGTCTGAAGATAGATGGACGTGCCCACTGAGTGGGTTCAACACGGCTCCAACGATAGTCAGAACGGTGAGGTTTCGCGTCAGAAGGCTTACGAGCTTGATATATTAGCGTTGGATTTTAACGGTCTTTTATCTTCTTACTATCAGGCATGTCCTATGGCTATAGCAGAAGATAAACTTAAACATGCAATTCTAATTATTAGCAATAAGTAGAAAGCATGATCTTATGTGGTAAAAGCCCATGAACCCTAGTAAGACCTTAATTTTACTTTAAGTCTTCACTTGAGCTCCTTGGCCTCACATCTGGTCCAACCTAGGGCTCTAGCGCCAAGAGCACCTCAGGTGCGCCACCAGGTGAATGCTCCTCTTGGATGTGTGCCTTTGTGCTCTTGTCTAATCAAAATACATTTTTGATCTATCTAGACAAGGTTGACTCGCAGGTCAACAATACATTATAAATTAAGTACAATGTGATTCGCAGATCACAAATTAATTTACAATTTTAAATCCAGGCTCACAGGCCCCAGCACAGCACACAATAGGGCAACCCACATAAGAGTAAATAAACAAGCATATGGTTTCAATCATCATGTGATCCAATCAAGAAATTAAAATTTTGAAAACCCCATAGGCATCACTTTTAATTTCCTTATGTGCCCTACAACCTTACAATGGTCCATTGATAGGGATCCACTCATCCATCTAGATAGATCCTTTTCCCTTGCATGCACCGAGTCCTAACTGACCCGAGTTGACCTGATGGTCAACCATGCATGCGCCAAGGGCTGAACCACCCTCATGAGTTTTGGCAAGCGGGTGTGACCCCGGGCCTAACTCAAGTGTGTTCAGAAGTTGTCTCAATCAGACCTCGCTACACGCCTTGGATGCAGTCGACCTATAGCCACCTCGTGCTTGCGCACAGGTGCTATCTGGTCAACCCATCTAGGCTGTCAGATGGTCTGATCAGACTAATTTGATCCATTCTAGATGAAGCTTTCAACCCCATCAACCCATCTAAGGGTTTACAATAGGTACTTCTTAGATCTAGTTGGGCGCGCATGTCATTTAGGTTTTAGAAAAACAACAACAACATGGTATAACCGCAACCAACATATATGCGCCAATCAACATAACTCTCATACATGCGCAAATATAAACATACTATTATCTAGCATACTCGCATGAAGAGATAACATATGTCAAACAAGATCAACATACATGTAGATGCGCAAACATGGATCACATAGTATATCAAGCAATCATATGATTATGCTTCAACCGGCCCTCTGATACCAATTGAAGTGTCCCCTTCATGGGGGAGCGCAAGTAAACAAAATCCCTTTCAAGAGGGGGGCGAAAACCTTAAAGGGGTGGCGCATCACCATTGCAAGCGGAAGCAAAAGGTTTTCAAGAATCTTAGCATAAACATATGTTCAACTTGGTGAAGTTGAGACTCATACCATAGCCATCTCGGTTTAGATGGAGCTTTGGAAGCAAAGGCGCAAGTGCCCCTTCTCCGAAGATAATCACACACAAGAGAAGATGGCTTCTCCTTGGATCTCCTTGTGCTAGCAAGGATGCGCAAGGTGTCCTTGATCGACTGTTAGGATGATGGAGAAGTTTCCTTGGCCGAGCGCTTGCTCTTGTCGTCCACTTCCTTCCACACGAGATGGCAAGCAAGCTCTCTTTTCCCCAAAAACAAAACGCAAAGACAAGAGAGCAAATGCACTTCGGCGACATCAAGACAAATGACGTTACATGACTTCCCAAAATGGAAAGTCATGAAGCCACTCTCCAACGCCAAAACGCCCCTCTTGATGAACCATGCGTTCACCTAGTGAACCGGTTCATGCTTTGGTTCAATTCGATTTGGCCCAAAGACCAAACTCAAACCAAGCCAAGCCAAGGCATGGTCTAGACCCTCTATGAACCAAATGGCTCATGATCTAGCCGTTCATCTCCTGATGCTCCTGATCTCACCGATCTAGCATCATCTCTCTCGATCGAAGCTTACCGATCTAAAGCCCTAATCAATCAAACATGATCAGGCTAGATCTCACTTGCAATCAGAGATTAAACCCCTTTAAACTGAACCCATACAATTCAGTCCACACGATCTGACTCAAGAAAGCCATATCATCAAATTGTGCGACCCTAAGGGTTTCCATTAAATGTCGGTAACGACAACTTACGTTATCACGATCAGTGAGGGGTATCTAGCAACACATCACTGTCTCCCGATATAAAGGAAATAGTCTTCCAAGACTACACCCAAACCATGACACAAGTGTGAATCAAAACTCACAAGGCACACACATATGTCCTTTGCCACTGGATGTTCTTATTGGACAAGCATGTCAAGCTTGTAACTCCAATACGATGAGCATGATTAGATCAGATGCACATAGTCATCTGGGTATGGCCATACACTACCTCAATCATCTCATATAGGGGGGCCTTTAGAACATCACACTCGTTAAACAAGGAGACGGCAATCCTTTATCTATCACTAGTGCCCTAACCTGATTCAAGCTCACCATCCAAGATAGTCTATAATCATTATATTTCAAATGATATTGAACTACCTCAAAACAATGACAATCATCATTTAGAAACACAAGTGATCTCAAGTCAAAGGACATGTGCCACTTGCTGCTTACAGGGATCATTCACATTGTGACAAGCAATGCAATATCCCAGTAGGGTCTGTCCAGTACATCCAATGTACCCATGAGTCTACATCTTATTCCATGCTCGAAGCATCCTATAAGATTAGCACTCATATTAGTCTCCATCATATCAAGGCTGTCTCATGTTCACCAAGATATCTCGACTAAGGACTTATAGCCTGTCAGCCTAGCTGAACAGCTTTGAGACATTATTCAGAAGTACACTTATTACAGCAGACAAGGTAACAACCTGAATAACAACCATGCCTTATTATAAACTTAAGAGTTTATTACATGATACTTATACAATCCCAAGGCCTCAAACATTAGCCTTAAGGGCATACCCCAACAGATATTTTTGTTGGATTTTTAGATAGATGTTGAATATGTAAGTGGTATCATTGATGTATTTATGAAAATTTGTATTGGTGTAAAAGTTTAATTGTCAACTATGATGTAAACTATTGTAAATTTAATTGTCTCATGTTATAAATAAATAAGTTTTAGTTCCTTAGCCTTATGATAGCATGTATAGTTGTTATATATTGGTATGGATTCATTACGGTGTAACATTTTCGTATCAGATGAGGTTTAAGTTTTAGGAACTTGAATTTAGGATCTTGGTTGAGCTTTTTGGAATTTAGGACACAAGTCAGACGGCTAAGGATTAGGTTCTTGTCTATAAATAATTGTTTAAGTAGTGATAGTTTAGTTATAGTGAGGACACATAAATCTTACGAGGATGAACCATAGGTTCATAGAAGTTTCAAGGTTCAAAGTTTAAACTTTATGGTTTATGGTTTAAGGGCTAAGGTGATGAACTATATGATCTAAAGATTAGGATTCTAAATAGACCTAGGAACCTATTCATGATATTAATAGATAACATGAATGAGTTATACATGGCACTTGAACATAACATACATATGATATTGATTAGGAGAGAGGCACAGTGGACGCACAACATTTATGACCTATGATTAAATTATGTTAAATGATTTTGTCTGATTTAATTTTATGTGATATAATCTCACCATGGTCAAGTAAAGAAATTTATTTGATTTACCTCAAATTTGGTGTTGATTAAAGAGTGAATTTATTGTACTTACATGGAGTCTATCATTTGATTAAGAACAACCACTTGCTAGAATTGCATTCGACTTAACATTTGATTATAATTTGATTAGGTAAACTTATATGAAGCTCATATCTTATTTGTTGGACATTGATATTATTGAATAGTTATAAAAACATTACTTGTCATCATGATTTTGACACTTGAATATGTAATGACTTTTGCTAGTCATATAAAAGGAAGACAAGAATTCATTGCCTCTAAGATTGTGCTAGTCTAAATTGAGGATGTTATAGTCCAACTAGTTTAGGACATTGTGATTTTATAATCACACCTAGTTTATGCTTGTGGTTGATGACCACTTTTGTTATGTTAGTGAACTTATTATTAGGAAACCCCAGGGATTTTAAAATTTTAAAGACATGCACAGTGGAAGCAATCCTCGACACAGGCCAGTCCCAAAAACCCAGAAGATCGAGTCATGTGAAGGAATCGACACGGTGAGTAGGAGATGATACCTTGAAGCGAAGCAAAGGATGTGATGCAGGCGCCCAAATGTTCGCCCTCTATAGTCTTGTACACAGCCGACACTCGAGTTCTCTTCTTCCACGCCCGGTGCTAGTGTCGAGAAGAAGATCCACGCCTCTGAGAGTCTTCCTCAAGAACTTGTGCCACTCACAATTAGAAGGCGCCAAGGAGAGGGATGATGGAAACTCACCAAGGTCCAAGCTTGCGAACGCCAAGAGGAGAGGGAAGAGGAGAGAAGGCGCCTTGGAGAATTTCTTCCAAAGAACCAAATGGGCGCTAGCTCCTCTCTCCCCCCTTCTTTTATAGAAACCATGATGACCCTTGGTATTATGTAATAAATTCATAATTAATCTTTGAATTAATTCATCATTAATTATAAAATTAAATTCATCATTAATTATAAAATTAAATTCAGAATTAATTATAGAATTAAACTCTGAATTAAAGTCTCATAATGACCCATTAAAACCTTGAATTAAAGTTTCATAATGGCCATTAATAGCATGACTCTTCAAATTCAGAATTAAATCTAGAATTAAATTCATCATTAAACTCAAAATTAATTACAGAATTAAATACAAAAATTAATTATAGAATTAAATACAGAAATTAACTATAGAATTAAATACATGATTTAATTCACCATGATGTCTATTGGCCCAGACAACTTATTGTCATGGTCCATTAGGCCTAACGATCCATTGGGCCTCAAGGCCCATTAGGCCTCAGGCCCCAACTAGGCTTCACGCCCATTGGGCTTGGAGGACCATTGGTCCATGCTCCAAGCTTAGACTTCATTTGGCCCAATTTGGCTATTGGGCATATTTGGTCCATTTGGCCTATCTGGCACAAAAATGAATTTAGCTCCAATAAGTCCCTTCCATCTCATCAGGCACAATGGCGCTGACAAAAAGATCCAAGTTATCCAATAACTCAATCAATAGGCTACCCGATCAATACGAGAACCCGAGTTTTAAGTTGTGCGACCCTATAGGTTCCTCTGACATTGACAGTGATGAACTTAGGTCATCACAAGTAGTGAGTGGCACCTAGTAATGCATCGGTGCTACCCAAGTCTTCGGAATGGATATCAACATTGACATCCCTATCATCGCAACAAGATACCATGCATTACAGTCTCTTTGCCAGACTGATATCCGATTGGACAAAGTGTGTCACCACTTTGTTTTCATCCAATCACATGGTCATGACTACATCAGACTTTCACCTGGGTATGGCCATACACTTTTAGTCATGCAACTATAGTGGGGCCTTGTCGATATCAAGCTTCCCACAGGACATACTTAATGACATAGGTTTTCATCCTATGTCGGTCCATTGATCTTCTCATATGGGTCCTGACATACTTAATGACAACCGTTATGACCTCCCTGCTATGCCGAGGTGTTAGGTTGTATCAAAGCATGTCCCTGACCATATAGAAGAGTCAATGACCTCAAGTCAAGGGATCAATACATCTCCTATCACTTGTGAGCTTAACTCATGACATCAAGTTAGAGCCTCACAGCAGGTTGATCTAGTATATCCACCACTGATATACCCATATGCATGCGTTAGCATCCCGTGCCTAACCAGCTCATATACCAGTCTCACATGTAGCAGAGCTGTCCCTTATTCACTCAGGTACTTGACTGGGGACACACCGTTTGAGCATATATCCAATCTGTTTCTAGGGACATTATTATCCATGTACATAATCGCAGATATAAACACAGCATAATAACGACAATGCCAGAATGATATATTAAATATCAATGTCAAGTAGTACAAGATGGACCAACAATAGGTCCAAGGGCATATACACCAACACTTATGATCACTCTATTTATGTTAGTGATCTGCTAATCACTCCAGTTAACATACTGATCCAAGGATCATTCCAGTTTATCTTGATGAATTTGGCTCACCTCAATTATAATCTAATGATCCTATTAATTTTATGATCTTATGATTATAGTTTCTATATCATAATTGCACATCCGGTCTAGCCTTGACCATATGATTAAATTGTTTTGATCATAATCTTGTGTTAATCATATTTTGATGTAAGTTGCATGATTCTATTAGTTTATGATACCATGTTTAAAAAACCTGAATCTAATGATTAATATCATGATCACATTAGTTCATCAGTTGTACAACATTACTATATATGTTTGAATTGATGCCATGTTTATGTATGTTTCTCTAAAGGGTCTCATGATCAAATCTATTGATGGTTGTAAGCTCATGTTTATTATGTTTTGAGGAAATAATATGATTTTGAAAAATTGATCCATGATTTTATATATGAACATTAGAAAGCTAAAGTTTTTATATTTGTGGAAATTATTGAGAATTTAATAATATGATATTCCTTAGAATAATGCATAATATATCATATAATGATAGTATGAATTTTGGTGATATCATGGGATCCATTAATGCATTTGAGATATTTGTTCTTGTATACTTCATTATCATAGATGTGTTATTACAAGAAAACTTTATGTTGGATAAAGAAGGTTAAATTATTCTGAGTAGTTGAAACCTTTGTTCATGGTTTTAGAGTTTGCTTTGCTTATTTTTATATGATGTTGGTTTATTTGTGATCTAAGGATCACCTAGTAAAAGTAGTGATCTTAAGATCACTCACTAGTTTTAGCATCATATGTTGGTAAGTCTGATCAACATGTTTTGAGTTTGTTTATAAGTTAGATCACGATCTCCAGAACAAATCTAGTGAAATTTATGGTTGATTGGTCCTTTAATGGTTATGGATTTAAGAATTTGATATTTTCAAAATCAGACGTAGTGATATGAATTAGTGATAATGTTGTTGATTTAACAAGTGCACTTACAGTTTTCATGAATTCTTAATAAATGTTGTAAATAGAGAATTGTTCTAGAATTATTGGAGATCAAGAATTGTATGTGGTAATGCTGCTAGAAATCTTAATCATTGTGATTGGGGGTCTTATGATTAAGTGCAATCTTTACACCTCATGATTGATCTATTGCATACCTAAGAAAATTCAAAGTAGAACCTTGTTGTTGGTGTAAATGATGTTAGTGCCATTGCAAGGGTATGTAAAGGAAAAGACAACTTGAGAATTATGTTTGATGCTATTTGTTTATATTTTTATGTCTCACAGAATCCTTTTAAGATTACTATCATGCTTACTAAAAACATTGATTGGATATCTACTCTAAGATTAGGAGCTTGTTTGAACAAAATAGAGTTATGATTGCTATGTCTATTATGATACTTTGATCAAGTTATGTTGAGATTATAGTTACCTTGTGATTAAACCTCCAATAGAAAAGATTTGATATTAATCCTCGTCTAAGATTAATATTAGATACAGTAAAGTACTGATGTTCAGTCTTCATGTGTATAGTGACTATTTGAGGTACCATTGATGATAGACCTACCACTTTTGTCTAAATGAAGCATTTATATGGAATTGATTTTATAGTTTTCTATATCTACTATGGAATCATGACCCAGTAACAGTGATGGATTTTTGTGATTATTGTCTCTTGAGTAAATGAATAAGTTGGTTAGGTTTATCGTGATTATACATCTAAAGTCATAAAAGAGGATGACCAAGATTTATGTACCTTATGATTGATGCAATTAATTTAAAAATTACTTTATGATTCTGATTGTTGAACGTCTATCATGATATAATTGAGGGTAGGAACTCTAGTTTGATTACTTAAAGACTGTATTTGGAATTTGTAATTCAACTAGACATTTGATTGAAATATGTGATTGTAAATTTGGAGAATCGAATTTCTTTTTGGGGTAGAGTTGTAATACACCGAAATATTTTTAGAATATAATAAATAATATCTGGGATTATTTTGAATTTTTGGTTAATTTTAAAATTTTCTTGAATTTAAATGATTTTATAAGTAGAAGATCATGTTTTAAAAAAGTTATTTTAGTGTGAGATCAAATAGGGCATGAACTTGCAATGTGCCTTCTCACATTGCATTCGCAAATGTAGTTATAGGTCAAGCATGCATGTATAGTTACTGTAGTGACAAATGCTTTTGCCCCTCACTGCTACTTCCTTCGGTGAGCATAAGTTTTCAAGCACATTTCTGAGATAGAGGGGACTTTTAAATGATGCAACTGTCTCTGTCTCCTCATGCCCCTCCTCTTAGTGGTGATTGTCGAGAACAAAGAAAGCGCTATAGATCATAGTGAAGCTGTTGGTTGTGTTTCCTTGGATGAAAAATTAGGAGAAAAGAATGAAAAACATATTGAACCTAGTAGTATTTTGCCTCTATATTCAATGTATTTCTAATCTTTCCTCTTAGTTTTTCATCCATGGAAACAGATTTAGAGTTCAAGTAGTGCCACCTCGACCTTTCAACTTCCAATGAAGCCGACGAAGCATTTTCCTTCTTCTGCGATGTGTGCCCAGTGTTGCAACCAAATATTTCCTTTCCCCCTCTCTTTTTGGGTAGTTTTTTAAAGTTTCATGAGTTCGACGGTGATGGTTTTCCATCTGACCACGTCTGCCCTCGCTAGTGTTTTTTGGCCAGTAACAAAAAATGGCCTAGGTAGTCTTATCACTGCCAACAATCATCTGTGAAAGTTGGTAGGCAAACAGAGCTGATGTGTGTGCTAGAGACCTCACTAGAGTTGTTGTGAATCTTGGCTTTAGCAATCGCATGCAGTGGCACTCGAGTGGCATACTTGGCAATCATGAGAACTGGTTTAGGCACAAACTGAATTTGAATTCAGCTAGGTCTGTTTCAAATTTGAGTCAAAATTTCATTTGATTTGAGTCAAAATTTCATTTGATTTGAGTCAAAAGGTTGACCAATTCAATTTTAGATTCAACCCAAGTAGAGTATTGGGCTAGTTTGACTTGATTCCAGTCGAACCATGGCCAGTTCAGGTATTCATTCGAAAGCTAATAAGATTAGCTATCCAATGGTACCAAGAGTGTCTTTAGTTGATCTATAGTTTTGGACTGATTACATGATTAGGTCTTGGTCTAGCTTGATTTCTGGTGAAATTGGCCAGTTCAATGCTATTTCGGTCAATTTGGTGGGAATTAATTATAGTTCGGTGGAACCAACAATGGTTTGAAAGATTTTAACCAAAATCTATCAAATGGTAAAGTTATTTTGCATATTTGATATTTATTTTATTGTATTTATATGCATATCAACTATGTAGATTAGTCGGATCACCTTGTTAAATTCACTTGTTAAAGTGAACTATTGACACTTAAAAGAGGTGAAACCTCAAACTAGTTTTATATAATTTTCTAACAATTTGATAGATATCCTTATCAATTTACAATAATTATGAACTAGTTACATGTTTTGATACCATTTCTTGCTCATACATCCTTTATATTAGTATTGTGTTTATCGCAAATATTCTCAGCATTACAATTTTACTAGTTTGTCTTCAATTTCTCTTGTTCTGTTTGTAAGTGCTCAAATCAAGTTCTAACTATTACATAGTTTCATAATTAAATTTAGTTGGATATATGTACATATAGATATAGGCTGTGTTTGGCCTAGCTTCTACTTATAGCTTTTGGTGACTGAAGAAGTGCTAGTTGAAAAGATACTAGCTGAAGAAGTTTAAAGTGTGTTTGAATATATAGCTTATAGTTAGGTTATTTTGTATGATGTTGTATGAACAATTCATTTCTATACTACTCTAATAGTTCGCATAAATCTATTTCTTAACCATTCATGATAAATCTAGAATCCATTTCTATACTATAACAATTAATGATAAATCTTTTTCTTATTGAGGCAATGTGAAAATCAAGGTGCAGTTTAAATCAAATGAACAATGGTTCCAACAAAAATGTTGTAATTGATTATTTGTGAAAATTTTAGGCTTATAATTCAGTTTACATAAGTTGACTTCATTTGAATTGTAGTGAAAATCTTGGCTTCCCTAAGGAATTAGTCACACACACACCCATCAAGCAAAAAATTTTTAAACAAGATCAAGCGTATAGTGGTTGGTTGATGACCTAATAGACACGACAGCAGACAGGCGACAGTGCAGACGATAGTTGTAAGAGAGGGATAGTGGACGTGACACTAAGGCGACAGAGCAGACGAGACGACACTGAGGTGATAGTGGACAATGCTGAGGCGATGACGGACAAGTGGCAAAGCAGAGGATGACTGCGAGAGAGGGACAATGGATGCAGTGACAGACGATGCTAAGGTAATGGTGGATAGGCGGCAGAGCAGACGATGACTACAAGAGAGGGACGGCGGACACAATGCTAAGGCAATGACGATGGACGGACAACAGAGCAGCTGGCTGTGAGAGAGAGATGGGGGATGTGAAGGGAGAGAATAGGGGAATCTGGAAAAAACCCTAAGGTTTTGGTTGCGAGAGAAGTTGGGTCAAGAGAAGCACCCTTACCTCTGCTTCTCTACTACAATATAACTTAATTGGTTGGAACCGAGAATCGGCATACCCAAACGCTTCAACTTGGTGATTTTAGTTGTCCATAACCCCATAAGTTGGCCCTTGGCCAAACGCAGTCATAGTTGTCAGACTTACTTTTCCTTATACATGTCATCAATGAAACTAGCTATGCAACTTACACTTACTAATTTATACTTCTTGTTATAACATACCCGTATATCTACAAAGTAGATTTAGGGTCCAACTAATGCATATCTTTGACTCATGGCTAGTGTGCTTACCACCTACTGGTGCTATTTCGAGTGATAACCCATAACTAGTTTTATATGCTTATTTCATGTTTGTATTTGGTATTAGCTCCTACTATCTCATTGTATTTTAAATTACATCTGGTTATTGTTTATAACATCTTACATTATCTAGCAATAGTGTACATATTCAATTTATAATATCAAATTATAATTTATACTATATAATTATAATTTATAATATCTACTTTTAGTTTATTGTATGTAATTACAGCAAGGGAGGTGCTGCTTTTTGGTTGAAGAAGATGGATTAGATGTGTCACTTGTTGGGAGGAGTATTCCTTGCGCCACAAGATGTTGTAGAGATGGTATGCGCCACTTGAAGACTGAAGAAGATGTTCCTTGCACAAATAGATTGTGAGATCCTTGAAGAAGGGGTTAGCGAAGGGAACCTTGGCCCTTGAGTAGAGAAGAGAAGGAGAGGGGCGACACAAGCACCCAAAGTTTCTAGGAAAATACTCGACCAATTTCATTATCCAAATAATCTTGATGTTACATGCGATTACAAGCTTTGTAGACTCTTTTTCCTCAATGTTACAAAATAGCAAAGTAAGAAATAAATTTGTGTTTTCAATGCCATGAGGTTGGCGCATGGTTCTTTCCAAATCTTGATAAGGACATAAGGACATAATTTGATTTTGAAGGCTTGGTTGGCTTGAATGATTAGGGAGGAGCTTTGTTTGTCATTGGCTTCATTCCTTCCTGGCTTTGGCAATTTTGGAATTCTTTGGTGGCTTTGGGCGAATTCTTCTTTGCATGGGCTACAAGAAGAGGTGAAAATGTTTCCTTCTTTGCCAAGGGCGAAATTGCATTGGAGAGCTTCCCTTAATTGGCTACATGAGGAGGCAAAGCTTCATGAATTGGTGTGACCTCTTTCCTTCCATGGTGTGATCACAATTTGCTCCCTTGATTCAAGCGATGTGGTGAGTGAGCGCATATCCCTTGAGGATTTGAGGTTGAAACTGATTTCTTGGATAACAAGGTGGCATTATGTTGGTGTATATGCCCTAGGACCTAGTTTTGGTCCACTTATGTACTACTTGACTTTGATATTTATATCATTCTGGCATTGTCGTTATCTATGTTTGTTTACATCTGCGCATATGTACTAACATGATAATGTCCCTGGAGACAGATTGGATCTGTGCTCGAACTATAGTCCCCAGTCGATGTACCTTAGTGGATATGGGATAGCTATGGTACTTGTGAGACTGGTATGTGGGCTGGTTAGGCACGTGGTGCTAATGCAGACACATGGGTATATCATTGGAGGATATACTGGATAGACCCGCTGTGAGGCTATGACTTGGTGTCATGAGTTATCCTCACAAGTGACAGGAGATGCATTGATCCCTTGACTTGAGGTCATTGATCATTCTATATGGTTAGGGACTTGCTTTGATACAACCTAACACCTCGCCGTAGTTGGGAAGTCATAACAGTTGTCATTGAGCATGTAACGACCCATATGAGAAGGTCAATGGACAGACAAAGGATTTGCCCCTTCCTTAGGGAAGTATGATATCCATGGAGCTCCTCTATGGTTCTATGACTGAGAGTGTATGGCCATACCCAGGTGAGAACCTATTTTAGTCATAGCCATGTGATTGGGTGAAAACAAGTGGTGACACACTTGTTCAATCGGATATCAGTTCGGCAAAGAGACTGTAATGCATCTGTACCTAGTTGCGATGATGGGGATGTTGTTGGGGTATGCCCTTAAGGCTAATGTTTGAGGCCTTGGGATTGTATCAGTATCATGTATAAACTCTTATGTTTATAAAGGCAATGGTTGTTATTCAGGTTGATATATTATCTGCTGCAATACATATACTTCTGAATAATGTCTCAATGCTGTTCAGCTAGGCTGACATGCACTTTTGTCCTTAGTCGAGATATCTTGGTGAACATGAGACAGCCTTGATATGATTGAGACTAATATGTATTCTAATCTTATAGGATGCTTCGAGCATGGAATAAGATGTAGACTCATGGGTACATTGGATGTACTGGACAGACCCTACTAGGATATTCAATTGCTTGTCACAATGTGAATAATCCTTGATTGCAACAAGTGGCACATTTCCTCTGACTTGAGATCACTTGTGTTTCTAAATGATGATTGTCATTGTTTTGAGGTAGTTCAATATCATTTGAAACATAATGGTTATAGACTATCTTGGATGGTGAGCTTGAGTCATGTTAGGGCACTAGTGATAGATAAAGGATCGCCGTCTCCTTCATTGGAGTGTGATGTTCTAAAGGGCCCCCTTGGATGAGATGATTGAGAAAGTGTATGGCCATACCCAGGTGACTATGTTCATCTGATCTAATCATGCTCATCATATTGGAGTTACAAGCTTGACAGGCTTGTCCAATAAGAACATCCAGTGGCAAAGGAAACATGTATGCCTAGTGAGTTGATTCACACTTGTGCTGTGGTTTGGGTGTAGTCTTGGAAGACTCTTTCCTTTATATCGGGAGACAGTGATGTGTTGCTAGATACCCCTCGCTGATCGTGATGACGTAAGTTATCGTTACCGACATTTAAAGGAAACCCTTAGGGTCGCACAATTTGATGATATGGCTTACTTAAGTCAGATCGTGTGGACTGAATTGTTTAGGTTCAGTTTAAAGGGATTTAATCTCTGATTGTGAGTGAGATCTGGTCTGATCATGTTTAATTGATTAGGGCTTAAGATCGGTAAGCTTCGATTGAGAGAATGGATGCTAGATCGGTGAGATCAGGAGCATCGAGAGATCAACGGTCAGATCTTAAGCCTCAGGGGTTTATTGTAATCTGGACTAATGGCTTGGGTTGTTTGGTTTCTTGAACCAAACCGAATTGAACCAGCTCATTGGATGAGCGCATGGTTCAAATGAAGAGGCATTTTGCGATTGGGGTAAGTTGTGGTCGCATGAACGTTGAGATTTTTCTATTTTTAGAAAGCATGTCTCTAAACGTGACCATGACTCTCACGTTCTCAATGCTCACGCTCTCTTGACGCCTCTTTGGGCTTTTCGACACTCGCATCTCTTGCGTGTGAAGGTGTGGACGAAAAGAGGAGCTCTCGCCAAGCATAGGATTTCTCATCTCTTCCCTTCCATTCGGTCAGGATACTTGGACGATCCTTGCTAGCACAAGGGGCGACAAGGAGGAGCCAAGACTCATCTTGTGTGTGTCATCTCTGGAGAAGATCCATTTCGATCTTTGCTTCCAAGACGCCATCTAGAAATGGCATCGGTATGATTTCTTCTCTTGTATGTAATCATTTTAACGTTGATCGTAAAGCATGCAATAGATCTAGAAACCCTCTTCCGCTGTTTAAATCCCTTACATGTGCCTATTAGGGTTTCATCCCCTTGTCTAGGGGACCTTCAATTGGTATCAGAGCCAAGGTTTATGCATGTTTTTATGATTGCTTGACCCCTTTTTTGTGTGATCCATTATATGCGCATGTTCAAGAGATCTAGGGTTATCATCATGCGAAAATTTTACATGCTAGTATTGGCGCATGTTTATAGTTTGTGGCGCATGAATGATGCTTATATGTTGCGCTTGTTGTATGTTATAGTTTTTCTTCAAAAACTTCATCACTTGCGCGCCTCACTTAGATCTAAGCGCCTACTGTAAATCCTTAGACAGGTTAGTAGGGTTGAAGTCATCCTCTTGGTTAGATCCAACCAGTATGATCAGACCATCTGACAGCCTAGATGGGTCGACCAGATAGCACCTGTGCGCAAGCGCGAGGTGGCTATAAGTCGACTGCATCACAGGCGTGTAGCGATGTCTGATTGAGACAACTAATTGAGCGCACATGAGTTAGGCCCGGGGTCACACCCGCTTGCCAGACCTCATTGTGGCCGTTCAGCCCTAAACGCATGCATGGTTGACCTTTTGGTCGACTCAAGTCAGTTAGGACTTGGTGCATGCAAGGGCATTGGATCTGACTAGACAAGGTGAGTGGATCCCTATTAATGGACTGTTGTAAGGTTGTAGGGCATATAAGAAAATTAAAAAAAAAATGATGCCAATGGGGTTTTCGAAATTTCATTTTCTTATTGGATCACATGCTGATTGGATGCCATATGTTTGTTTATTTAATCTTATGTGGGCTGCCCTGTTTAATGTGTGCTGTGCTGGGGCCTGCGAGCCTGGAATTTAAATGTAAATTAATATTTGTTGTGATCTGCGCATCACATTTTATTTAATTTATAAAGTGTAATTGACCTGCGAGTCAATCTTGTCTAGATAGATTAATTTGTAATTTAATCAGACAAGAGCAGTGAGCACACTTGGCAGAGGCGCATGCAGCAGTGGCTTGACCAGGTGGGAGGTCCAGGGTTCGACTCTGGGACAGGCGCATTTTCCCTGGTGGGCGCACCTGAGCTGCAATTGGCGCTTGGGCCCTAGGTTGGGCCAGATAAGAAGCAAAAGCCCCATGAAGAAAAGCAAGTGAAGACTTAAGTTAGGTTAAGGTCTTACTTAGCCTTAATGGGCTTTTACCACATAAGATCAGTATGCTTTCTCTTTATCAATTATATAATTAGAAATGCATGATTTATTTATCTTCTGCTATCACCATAGGAATTGTATGATAGTTGAGAAGATAAAAGACCGTTAAAATCCAACGTTAAAATATCAAGCTCGTAAGCCTTCTGACGCGAAACCTCACTGTTCTGACTATCGTTGGAGCCGTGCTGTACCCACTCAGTGGGCACGTCCATCTATCTTCAGACTGTGCGGGATTACACCTGCGTGTTACAGAGAAGGGATTTATCGCTTCTCGTTGCTAAGCATAGCACGTGGTGGTCCAGGGAGTAGGTCAGGTCAGCTTGACCATGTAGGCTACATATGTGGCGCATATGGTAGCACATGGAGGCAGCCATCTGTGGGATCAGAGACTGTGTTGTACCAACTCAGTTGGCACAGTCTGCTGGATTGCCTAGATGAAGGGGAATCGCACGGGTTGGCGATTGGCTCGGACAGCCTACCAAAAATTAGTGCTTGTACTCTCTGTGCATTTTATCTCACCTGAGCGGGACGCGGAGACCAAGTGTGAAATCTGGATCCCGTCTCACTAAAAGAGTTCTACTCTTTCGGGCTATTTTGCTGGATTTTTCAGTCAGATAAAATAGTGAGAAAAAGAATCATTCTTAAGTCCTGATTGATTCTTAACATTGATACTGACCTTGCTGTTCTTGCATTGTTGTAGATTCCTGCAGCAACGAACACCATGAACTTCAATGTGCGATCCCTACTGGAAAGGGAGAAGTTTGCTGGGCCAAACTTCTCAGACTGGTACGGACACCTTAAGATTGTTCTTAAGGCAGAGAGGAAACTGTATGTCCTCGAGACGGCGATACCGCCTCAACCCACTCCGAACGCCGCAAGGGCGGTTCGGGAAGCCTATGAAAAGCATGTCAATGATAGCATTGATGTCGCTTGCCTGATGCTAGCGTCTATGACGCCACCGCTGCAGCGTCAGCATGAGGATATGTCTGCTATAGAAATTATAGCAAACCTCAAGATGCTATATGCTGCACAAGCGAGGACTGAACGCTACAATTTGACCAAGCTTTTCTTTCACAGCAAACTGGCTGAAGGGAGTCCAGTAGGAGCTCATGTGCTCAAGAAGATTGGGCACAAGGAGGCTCTAGAGAAACTGGGACATACCATCAATCAGGAGCTTGCTGTAGACATTATTCTGCAGTCTCTCCCCCCTTCTTTCGATCCGTTCATTATTAACTTTAATATGAACAAGATCGACTGTACGCCGGCAGAGTTGCTGAATATGCTCTTGACTACTGAGGAGACTCTGAAGGGAAAGCCTTCAACCTCTGTCTTAATGGTTCCTTCCAGGAACAAGAAGAAGGGGAAGAGGGGCAAAACCCCAGTCAAGAACTACAACAAGGCGCTGAAACAAAAGGTTAAGCGGTCGAAGGAATACAGATGTTTCCACTGTGGCCAGCTGGGTCACTGGAAAAAGGACTGTAAAGCGCTCCAAGGAGATAAGAAGGGAAGCATCGCTTCTGGCTCAGGTATTTATGTGACTGAGGTCATGTTTTCTTCTTCTATATCATGGGTGTTGGACACTACATGTGGAGTTCACATTTGTTCAAATGTACAGGAACTCAAGAGAAGAAGACAGGTGGGGCAGCATGAGGTGGACCTACGAGTTGGAAACGGAGCACGGGTTGCTGCTGTTGCTGTAGGGGAATATTACATCTCATTACCATCTAGACTTGTATTGGAACTAGACAATTGTTATTTTGTTCCGAGTATAACTAAGAATATTATCTCTATTCCTGCTCTTGTCAGGAAAGGGTTTTCCTTTGAATGCAATATTTCAAAGTGTGTTTTATCTTTTGATAATATTGTTTATGCTACTGGTTCAATTAACAATGGGTTATTCATGTTGGACATGGAATGTTCTATACAAAATATTGATAATATGAAAGCCAAGTATGCTGATGATAGCACCTTGCTATGGCATAATCGTTTAGGCCATATTAACAAGAAACGCATTAAGCGGTTGCATGAACATGGACTGCTGGGATCATTCTCCTATGAGGAGATTGATACATGCAAAGCTTGTTTAATGGGCAAAATGACGAAGTCACCTTTTCCTAATAAAGGTCAAAGGGCTTCAGGTTTACTTGACCTTATACACAGTGATGTGTGTGGGCCATTTAGTAAACATGCCAGAGGTGGCTATTCGTACTTCATTACCTTTACTGATGATTTCAGTAGATATGGGTATGTCTATTTAATGAGACATAAAAGTGAATCTTTTGACAAGTTCAAAGAGTTCAAGAATGAAGTACAGAATCAGCTAGGCCGAAATATCAAGGCACTTCGTTCTGATCGAGGTGGAGAATACTTGAGTCATGCGTTTACTGACTATCTGAAGGAGTGTGGGATTATCTCACAGCTCACTCCGCCAGGAACACCGCAATGGAATGGTGTGTCCGAGAGGAGAAATAGAACGTTACTTGATATGGTTCGTTCTATGATGAGTCAGGCTACTCTACCTTACTCCTTTTGGGGATTTGCACTGGAAACAGCTGCAAAGGTACTAAACCGAGTGCCATCCAAGGCAGTTTCAAAGACCCCATATGAGTTATGGTATGGGAAACAGCCGAGCTTGACATTTATCAGGATCTGGGGTTGCGAGGCTTATGTCAAAAAGCTCGCCTCTGGGAAACTAGAGAGCAGATCTGACAAATGCATCTTGGTCGGTTACCCTAAGGAAACTAAGGGTTATTATTTCTACGATCCCAAAGAGAACAAGGTATTTGTTGCTCGGATGGCCATTTTTCTTGAGAAGGAGTTTCTTCTGCAAGAAGCCAGTGGGAGAGAAATAAAACTGGATGAGAATCCAGAGGAAGGACAAAGTAGTCAAGCACAGTTGGATGAGCCTGAGCCGGTAGAACAGGTTACTGAACAACCTGAGGCTCAGATATCACGGGAACCGCGAAGATCGGGAAGGATTCGTCGACAGCCTGAGCGCTATGACGGAGTCTACATCATTGATAATGATGAACCCCTCACTTATGCGGATGCGGTCAGTGGACCAGACTCAGCTAGATGGCTTGAAGCTATGCGAGCCGAGATGGACTCCATGTCAGATAACCAAGTTTGGGATTTGGTTGATCCGCCTCCGGGAGTTATCCCTATAGGCTGTAAATGGATCTTCAAGAAGAAGATTGACATGGATGGTAACGTGGTTACCTATAAAGGCAGGCTAGTTGCGAAAGGTTTCAAACAAATCTACGGGATAGATTATGATGAAACTTTCTCACCTGTAGCTATGTTTAAGTCTATTCGGATTCTTTTCGCGATAGCAGCATATTACGATTATGAGATCTGGCAGATGGATGTGAAGACTGCTTTCCTTAATGGAAAATTGGATGAGGATGTGTATATGACACAACCTGAAGGTTTCACTAATCCATCTGATCGTTTCACTAATCCATCTGATCGTCATAAGGTATGCAAATTAAAGAAGTCCATTTATGGACTTAAACAAGCATCAAGAAGCTGGAATATTCGTTTTGATGAATCAATTAGTGAATTTGGTTTCATCAAGAATGAAGATGACCCGTGTGTATATAAGAGGTTTAGTGGGAGCATAATTACTTTCCTAGTCCTCTACGTCGATGATATCTTAATCATTGGAAACGATATTCCTGAACTGCATGCTGTCAAAGCATGGTTAAGAAAATGTTTCCAGATGAAAGATTTAGGAGAAGCAGCCTATGTATTAGGTGTGAAGATCTACAGGGATAGATCTAAGAGGCTTCTCGGGCTGTGCCAGAGTACTTACATCGATAAAGTCCTGGAAAGATTTCATTTAGAGAATTCTAAAAGAGGATATCTTCTAGTCAGACATGGTCTGAATCTTTCAAAGAGTCAGTGTCCACAAACACAGACTGAGAAAGATGAAATGGACAATACGCCTTATGCTTCGGCTATTGGATCCATTATGTATGCGATGTTGTGTACTCGCCCAGACGTCGCTTACGGGTTAAGCGTGACCAGTCGATTCCAAAGTAATCCAGGTCAGGCGCACTGGATTGCAGTCAAGAACATCTTGAAATATCTGCGGAGGACCAAAGATATGTTCTTGATATATGGTGGTCAGGAAGAACTCAGTATTGAAGGATATAATGACGCTTCGTTCCAATCTGACCAGGATGATTTCCGATCGCAATCAGGCTATGTTTTTAGCTTGAATGGAGGAGCAGTGGTGTGGAAGAGTTTCAAACAGTCCATCGTTGCTGATTCCACAACAGAAGCCGAGTATGTTGCAGCCTCAGAAGCATCTAAGGAGGCAGTATGGATTCGCAAGTTCGTTAAGGAACTTGGTGTTGTTCCTTCGAGTGCAGATCCTTTGGTTATCTTCTGTGATAACACTGGAGCAATCACACAAGCAAAGGAACCGCGGTCGCACCAGAAGTCCAAGCACATACAGAGACGGTTTCACTTGATCCGGGAGATCATTGATCGTGGCGAGATCAAAATCTGCAAGGTTCATACAGATGACAATCTGGCAGACCCGCTTACCAAGCCTCTGGCGCAGCAGAAGCATGAGAAGCACTGTAATAATATGGGTTTGAGATTCCTCAACCATTAGATTAAGTGCAAGTGGGAGATTGTTGGGGTATGCCCTTAAGGCTAATGTTTGAGGCCTTGGGATTGTATCAGTATCATGTATAAACTCTTATGTTTATAAAGGCAATGGTTGTTATTCAGGTTGATATATTATCTGCTGCAATACATATACTTCTGAATAATGTCTCAATGCTGTTTAGCTAGGCTGACATGCACTTTTGTCCTTAGTCGAGATATCTTGGTAAACATGAGACAGCCTTGATATGATTGAGACTAATATGTATTCTAATCTTATAGGATGCTTCGAGCATGGAATAAGATGTAGACTCATGGGTACATTGGATGTACTGGACAGACCCTACTAGGATATTCAATTGCTTGTCACAATGTGAATAATCCTTGATTGCAACAAGTGGCACATTTCCTCTGACTTGAGATCACTTGTGTTTCTAAATGATGATTGTCATTGTTTTGAGGTAGTTCAATATCATTTGAAACATAATGGTTATAGACTATCTTGGATGGTGAGCTTGAGTCATGTTAGGGCACTAGTGATAGATAAAGGATCGCCGTCTCCTTCATTGGAGTGTGATGTTCTAAAGGGCCCCCTTGGATGAGATGATTGAGAAAGTGTATGGCCATACCCAGGTGACTATGTTCATCTGATCTAATCATGCTCATCATATTGGAGTTACAAGCTTGACAGGCTTGTCCAATAAGAACATCCAGTGGCAAAGGAAACATGTATGCCTAGTGAGTTGATTCACACTTGTGCTGTGGTTTGGGTGTAGTCTTGGAAGACTCTTTCCTTTATATCGGGAGACAGTGATGTGTTGCTAGATACCCCTCGCTGATCGTGATGACGTAAGTTATCGTTACCGACATTTAAAGGAAACCCTTAGGGTCGCACAATTTGATGATATGGCTTACTTAAGTCAGATTGTGTGGACTGAATTGTTTAGGTTCAGTTTAAAGGGATTTAATCTCTGATTGTGAGTGAGATCTGGTCTGATCATGTTTAATTGATTAGGGCTTAAGATCGGTAAGCTTCAATTGAGAGAATGGATGCTAGATCGGTGAGATCAGGAGCATCGAGAGATCAACGGTCAGATCTTAAGCCTCAGGGGTTTATTGTAATCTGGACTAATGTCTTGGGTTGTTTGGTTTCTTGAACCAAACCGAATTGAACCAGCTCATTGGATGAGCGCATGGTTCAAATGAAGAGGCATTTTGCGATTGGGGTAAGTTGTGGTCGCATGAACGTTGAGATTTTTCTATTTTTAGAAAGCATGTCTCTAAACGTGACCATGACTCTCATGTTCTCAATGCTCACGCTCTCTTGACGCCTCTTTGGGCTTTTTGACACTCGCATCTCTTGCGTGTGAAGGTGTGGACGAAAAGAGGAGCTCTCGCCAAGCATAGGATTTCTCATCTCTTCCCTTCCATTCGGTCAGGATACTTGGACGATCCTTGCTAGCACAAGGGGCTACAAGGAGGAGCCAAGACTCATCTTGTGTGCGTCATCTCTGGAGAAGATCCATTTCGATCTTTGCTTCCAAGACGCCATCTAGAAATGGCATCGGTATGATTTCTTCTCTTGTATGTAATCATTTTAACGTTGATCGTAAAGCATGCAATAGATCTAGAAACCCTCTTCCGCTGTTTAAATCCCTTACATGTGCCTATTAGGGTTTCATCCCCTTGTCTAGGGGACCTTCAGATGTCGATGTCGATATCCATTTCAATGACCTGGGTAGCAGCGATGCACTGCTAGGTGCCACTCACTGCTTGTGGTGACCTTTGGTCAACACTGCCAGCGTCAGAGGAAGCTACAGGGTCGCACACCTTGATACTTGAGTTCTCGTATTGATCGAGAAGCCTTATGATCGAGTTATTGGATAACTCGGATCTAATTGGGAGATTTCATCAGCGCCAATGGGCCTGATGAGATGGAAGAATGTTATTGGGGCCAAACTTCATTTTTGGCAAGTTGACCCGTATTTGACCATGATTGGTCACATGTGGATTAGGGTTGCATTGGATTGGATCCAAGTGCTTAATCAACCCATGTAATGGAGTTTGGGCTAGCTCATTATCCAATGAGGCCCAATAACAAGTTCTCATGAAGAGATAAGAGGCTAAAAGGGTATAATGGGGAGAAGCCCAACCTCATTGGCGCCTAAGAGGTATAATGGGGTTTGGGTGGCAAAATTGCTTCATTAAGGAAGCAATTGGCACCTAGCTCTTCTCCCTTGATGGTATGAATGCCTCTAAGGCATGTCTTGGGCTGATATGGTACTTGGGCAATTATGGATAGGTTGAATGGAGTTTATGGTAAACTCTTGGAGACTTTCCTTGTCTCTGTTGGGGTATGCCCTTAAGGCTAATGTTTGAAGCCTTGGGATTGTAACAGTATCATGTATAAACCCTTGTGTTTATAAAGGCAATGGTTGTTATTCAGTTTGTTACATTGTCTGCTGCAATACATGTGCTTCTGAATAATGTCTCAGAGCTGTTCAGCTTGGCTGACATGCTATGTGTCCTTAGTCGAGATATCTTGGTGAACATAAGACAGCCTTGATATGCTTAAGACTAATATGTGTTCTAATCTTATAGGATGCTTCGAGCATAAAATAAGATGTAGACTCATGGGTACATTGGATGTACTGGACAGACCCTACTAGGATATTCAATTGCTTGTCACAATGTGAATAATCCTTGTCTGCAACAAGTGGCACATGTCCTCTGACTTGAAATCACTTGTGTTTCTAAATGATGATTGTCATTGTTTTGAGGTAGTTCAATATCATTTGAAACATAATGGTTATAGACTATCTTGGATGGTGAACTTGAGTCATGTTAGGGCGCTAGTGATAGATATAGGATTGCGGTCTCCTTGTTTGGAGTGTGATGTTCTAAAGGGGCCCCCCTGGATGAGATGATTGAGAAAGTGTATGGCCATACCCAGGTGACTATGTTCATCTGATCTAATCATGCTCATCATATTGGAGCTACAGGCTTGACACGCTTGTCCAATAAGAACATCCAGTGGCAAAGGAATCTTGTATGCCTGGTGAAGTGGATTCACACTTGTGCTGTGGTTTGGGTGTAGTCTTGGAAGACTCTTTCTTTTATATCGGGAGACAGTGATGTGTTGCTAGATACCCCTCACTGATCGTGATGACGTAAGTTATCGTTACCGACATTTAAAGGAAACCCTTAGGGTCGCACAATTTGATGATATGGCTTACTTAAGTCAGATCGTGTGGACTGAATTGTTTAGGTTCAGTTTAAAGGGATTTAATCTCTGATTGTGAGTCAGATCTGGTCTGATCATGTTTGATTGATTAGGGCTTGAGATCGGTAAGCTTCGATTGAGAGAATGGATGCTAGATCGGTGAGATCAGGAGCATCAAGAGATCAACGGTCAGATCAAGAACCTTAGGGTTTAATGTGATCTGGACTAATGGCTTGGGTTAATTGGTCTTTGAACCAAACCAAAATTGAACCAGCTCATCATGTGAGCGCACGGTTCAAGTTAAGAGAAATATGCGATTGGGAAAAACCCTTGATCGCATGTTGAGGAGTGGCTTTCTGTTTTTAGAAAGCATGATCACATACGTGACCACGCCTCACCTCTTCACGCCTGTTGTTGTCGCCCCTCTCTTCTCGTGTGTTTTGGAGGCACTCTCGTGGAAGAGGTTTTGACGACAAGGAAGAATCGCCAAGTGTGGATCTCATCTTCTTCATCCCTTCTCACACGACAAGGTCACTTGGAGAACCTTGCTAGCACAAGGAGCGTCCAAGGAGCAAGCCATCGATCATCTTGTGTGTGGCGCTTTGGAGGAGAACCCCATCGTTCTCTCTTCTTCCTAGACACCATCTAAGCGATGGCCATGGTATGAGTCATTACCATTCTATTGCGATTGATTTTAAAGTTGATCATATTTCATGCATTCGATCCCTAGAAACCCCTTCCGCTGCATGTAAACCTCCATATGCGCCTATTAGGGTTTCGCTCCCCCTTGTTAGGGGACTTTCAATTGGTATCAGAGCAGTTTATATGCATGTTTGTATGATTGCTAGTGATCCATGTTTGCGCAACACCTTAGATCTAACCTTCATGCGAAAACTACATGATGTATGATTTTTATCATTAGCGCATGTATCTAGTTGGCGCATCCATTTAGTTTTTCTCAAAAACTTCTTTACTTGCGCGACTCACCTTAGATCTAAGTGGAGCCTGCTATAAGTCCTTAGACGGGTTAGTAGGGTTGAAGTCATCTCTAGTTAAGATCCAACTAGTCTGATCAGACCATCTGACAGCCTAGATGGGTCGACCAGATGGCACCTATGCGCAAGCATAAGGTGGCTATAGGTCGACTGCATCAAAGGCGTGTAGCGAGGTCTGGTTGAGACAACCAGTGAACACGCATGAGTTAGGCCCGGGGTCACACCCGCTTGCCAAAACTCATGTAGGTTGTTCAGCCCTAGCGCATGCATAGTTGACCACTGGGTCGACTCAAGTCAGTTAGGACTTGGTGCATGCAAGGGCAGTGGATCTGACTAGGTCTGATGAGTGGATCCCTATTAATGGACCGTTGTAAGGTAGTAGGGCACATAAGGAAAATAAAATTGAAGCCAATGGGTTTTTCGAAAATTTTATTTTCATGAATGGATCACATGTTGATTGTAAGCATATGCTTGTTTATTTAATCTTATGTGGGACGCCTAATTAATGTGTGCTGTGCTGGGGCCTGCGTGCCTGGTTAAAATTTGTAAATTAATTTTTATTGTGATCTGCGCATCACATTTTTATTTAATTATAAACTGTAATTGACCTGCGAGTCAATCTTGTCTAGATAGATTAAATTGTATTTTAATCAGACAAGAGCACAGAGCACACTTGGCAGAGGCGCATGCAGTAGTGGCTTGACCAGACGGGAGGTCTAGGGTTCGACCCTAGGACAGGCGCATTTTCCCTGGTGGGCACACCTGAGCTGCAGTTGGCGCTTGGGCCCTAGGTTGGGCCAGATGAGAAGCAAAAGCCCCATGAAGAAAAGCAAGTGAAGACTTAAGTTAGGTTAAGGTCTAACTTAGGCTTAATGGGCTTTTACCACATAAGATCAGCATGCTTTCTATTTATTGTTTATATAATTAGAATTGCATGATTTATTTATCTTCTGCTATCACCATAGGAATTGCATGATAGTTGAGAAGATAAAAGACCGTTAAAATCCAACGTTAAATATCAAGCACGTAAAGCCTTCTGACGCGAAACCTCACTGTTCTGACTATCGTTGGGGCCGTGTTGTACCCACTCAGTGGGCACGCCCATCTATCTTCAGACGGTGTGTGATTACACCTGCGTGTTACAGAGAAGGGATTTATCGCTTCTCGTTGCTCAGCATAGCACGTGGTGGTCCAGGGAGTAGGTCAGGTCAGCTTGACCATGTAGGCTACATATGTGGCGCATATGGTAGCACATGGAGGCAGCCATCTGTGGGATCAGCGACTGTGTTGTACCAACTCAGTTGGCACAGTCTGCTGGATTGCCCAGATGAAGGGGAATCGCACGGGTTGGCGATTGGCAGGGACTGCCTACCAGAAATTAGTGCTTGTACTCTCTGTGCATCTTATCTCGCCTGAGCGGGACGCGGAGACCAAGTATGAAATCTGGATCCCATCTCACTAAAAGAGTGTTACTCTTTCGGACTGTTTTCATGGATTTTTCAGTCAGATAAAATAGTGAGAAAAGAATCATTCTTAAGTCCTGAATTGATTCTTTACATTGATACTGACCTTGCTGTTCTTGCATTGTTGTAGATTCCTGCAGCAACGAACACCATGAACTTCAATGTGCGATCCCTACTGGAAAGGGAGAAGTTTGCTGGGCCAAACTTCTCAGACTGGTACGGACACCTTAAGATTGTTCTTAAGGCAGAGAAGAAACTGTATGTCCTCGAGACGGCGATACCGCCTCAACCCGCTCCGAACGCCGCAAGGGCGGTTCGGGAAGCCTATGAAAAGCATGTCAATGATAGCATTGATGTCGCTTGCCTGATGCTAGCGTCTATGACGCCACCGCTGCAGCGTCAGCATGAGGATATGTCTGCTATAGAAATGATAGCAAACCTCAAGATGCTGTATGCTGCACAGGCAAGGACTGAGCGCTACAATTTGACTAAGCTGTTCTTTCAGAGCAAACTGGCTGAAGGGAGTCCAGTGGGAGCTCACGTGCTCAAGATGATTGGGCACAAGGAGGCTCTAGAGAAACTGGGACACACCATCAATCAGGAGCTTGCTGTAGACATTATTCTGCAGTCTCTCCCGCCTTCTTTCGATGCGTTCATTATTAACTTTAATATGAACAAAATCGATTGTACTCCGGCAGAATTGCTGAATATGCTCTTGACTACAGAGGGGACTCTAAAGGGAAATCCTTCAACCTCTGTCTTGATGTTTCCTTCAAGGAACAAGAAGAAGGGGAAGAAGGGCAAAGCCCCAGTCAAGAACTACAACAAGGCTCTGAAGCAGAAGGTTAAGCGGTCGAAGGAATACAGATGTTTCCATTGTGGCCAGCTGGGTCACTGGAAAAAGGACTGTAAAGCGCTCCAAGGAGATAAGAAGGGAAGCATCGCTTCTGGCTCAGGTATTTATGTGACTGAGGTCATGTTTTCTTCTTCTGTAATAACATGGGTGTTGGACACTGCATGTGGAGTTCACATTTGTTCAAATGTACAGGAACTCAAGAGAAGAAGACAGGTGGGACAGCATGAGGTGGACCTACGAGTTGGAAACGGAGCACGGGTTGCTGCTGTTGCTGTAGGAGAATATTACATCTCATTACCATCTGGACTTGTATTAGAACTGAACAATTGTTATTTTGTTCCTAGCATTACCAAAAATATTATCTCTATTCCTGCTCTTGTCAGGAAAGGGTTTTCCTTTGAATGCAATATTTCAAAGTGTGTTTTATCTTTAGATAATATTGTTTATGCTACTGGGTCAATTAACAATGGGTTATTCATGTTGGACATGGAATGTTCTATACAAAACATTGATAATAAGAAAGCCAAGTATGCTGATGACAGCACCTTGCTATGGCATAGTCGTTTAGGCCATATTAACAAGAAGCGCATTAAGCGGTTGCATGAACATGGACTGCTGGGATCATTCTCCTATGAGGAGATTGATACATGCAAAGCTTGTTTAATAGGCAAAATGACGAAGTCTCCTTTTCCTAATAAAGGTCAAAGGGCTTCAGGTTTACTTGACCTTATACACAGTGATGTGTGTGGGCCATTTAGTAAACATGCCAGGGGTGGCTATCAATACTTCATTACCTTTACTGATGATTTCAGTAGATATGGGTATGTCTATTTAATGAGACATAAAAGTGAATCTTTTGACAAGTTCAAAGAGTTCAAGAATGAAGTACAGAATCAGCTAGGCCGAAATATCAAGGCACTTCGTTCTGATCGAGGTGGAGAATACTTGAGTCATGCGTTTACTGACTATCTAAAGGAGTGTGGGATTATCTCACAGCTCACTCCGCCAGGAACACCGCAATGGAATGGTGTGTCCGAAAGGAGGAACAGAACCTTACTGGATATGGTTCGTTCTATGATGAGTCAGGCTACTCTACCTTACTCCTTTTGGGGATTTGCACTGGAAACAGCTGCAAAGGTACTAAACCGAGTGCCATCCAAGGCAGTTTCAAAGACCCCATATGAGTTATGGTATGGGAAACAGCCGAGCTTGACATTTATCAGGATCTGGGGTTGCGAGGCTTATGTCAAAAAGCTCGCCTCTGGGAAACTAGAGAGCAGATCTGAGAAATGTATCTTTGTCGGTTACCCTAAGGAAACTAAGGGTTATTATTTCTACGATCCCAAAGAGAACAAAGTATTTGTTGCTCGGACGGCCATTTTTCTTGAGAAGGAGTTTCTTCTGCAAGAGGCCAGTGGGAGAGAAATAAAGCTGGATGAGAATCCAGAGGAAGGACAAAGTAGTCAAGCACAGTTGGATGAGCCTGAGCAGGTAGAACAGGTTATTGAACAACCTGAGGCTCAGATATCACGGGAACCGCGAAGATCGGGAAGGATCCGTCGACAGCCTGAGCGCTACGACGGAGTCTACATCATTGACAATGATGAACCCCTCACTTATGCGGATGCGGTCAGTGGACCGGAGTCAGCTAGATGGCTTGAAGCTATGCGAGCCGAGATGGACTCCATGTCAGATAACCAAGTTTGGGATTTGGTTGATCCGCCTCCGGGAGTTATCCCTATAGGCTGTAAATGGATCTTCAAGAAGAAGATTGACATGGATGGTAACGTGGTTACCTATAAAGGCAGGCTAGTTGCGAAAGGTTTCAAACAAATCTACGGGATAGATTATGATGAAACTTTCTCACCTGTAGCCATGTTTAAGTCTATTCGGATTCTTCTCGCGATAGCTGCATATTATGATTATGAGATCTGGCAAATGGATGTGAAGACTGCTTTCCTTAATGGAAATTTGCAGGAGGATGTGTATATGACACAACCTGAAGGTTTCACAAATCCATCAGATCGTCATAAAATATGCAAGTTAAAGAAGTCCATTTATGGACTTAAACAAGCATCAAGAAGCTGGAATATTCGTTTTGATGAATCAATTAGTGAATTTGGTTTCATCAAGAATGAAGATGACCCGTGTGTATATAAGAGGTTTAGTGGGAGCGTAATTACTTTCCTAGTCCTCTACGTCGATGATATCTTAATCATTGGAAACGATATTCCTGAACTGCATGCTGTCAAAGCATGGTTAAGAAAATGTTTCCAGATGAAAGATTTAGGAGAAGCAGCCTATGTATTAGGTGTGAAGATCTACAGGGATAGATCTAAGAGGCTTCTCGGGCTGTGCCAGAGTACTTACATCGATAAAGTCCTGGAAAGATTTCATTTAGAGAATTCTAAAAGAGGATATCTTCTAGTCAGACATGGTCTGAATCTTTCAAAGAGTCAGTGTCCACAAACACAGACTGAGAAAGATGAAATGGACAATACGCCTTATGCTTCGGCTATTGGATCCATTATGTATGCGATGTTGTGTACTCGCCCAGACGTCGCTTACGGGTTAAGCGTGACCAGTCGATTCCAAAGTAATCCAGGTCAGGCGCACTGGATTGCAGTCAAGAACATCTTGAAATATCTGCGGAGGACCAAAGATATGTTCTTGATATATGGTGGTCAGGAAGAACTCAGTATTGAAGGATATAATGACGCTTCGTTCCAATCTAACCAGGATGATTTCCGATCGCAATCAGGCTATGTTTTTAGCTTGAATGGAGGAGCAGTGGTGTGGAAGAGTTTCAAACAGTCCATCGTTGCTGATTCCACAACAGAAGCCGAGTATGTTGCAGCCTCAGAAGCATCTAAGGAGGCAGTATGGATTCGCAAGTTCGTTAAGGAACTTGGTGTTGTTCCTTCGAGTGCAGATCCTTTGGTTATCTTCTGTGATAACACTGGAGCAATCGCACAAGCAAAGGAACCGCGGTCGCACCAGAAGTCCAAGCACATACAGAGACGGTTTCACTTGATCCGGGAGATCATTGATCGTGGCGAGATCAAAATCTGCAAGGTTCATACAGATGACAATCTGGCAGACCCGCTTACCAAGCCTCTGGCGCAGCAGAAGCATGAGAAGCACTGTAATAATATGGGTTTGAGATTCCTCAACCATTAGATTAAGTGCAAGTGGGAGATTGTTGGGGTATGCCCTTAAGGCTAATGTTTGAGGCCTTGGGATTGTATCAGTATCATGTATAAACTCTTATGTTTATAAAGGCAATGGTTGTTATTCAGGTTGATATATTATCTGCTGCAATACATATACTTCTGAATAATGTCTCAATGCTGTTTAGCTCGGCTGACATGCACTTTTGTCCTTAGTCGAGATATCTTGGTAAACATGAGACAGCCTTGATATGATTGAGACTAATATGTATTCTAATCTTATAGGATGCTTCGAGCATGGAATAAGATGTAGACTCATGGGTACATTGGATGTACTGGACAGACCCTACTAGGATATTCAATTGCTTGTCACAATGTGAATAATCCTTGATTGCAACAAGTGGCACATTTCCTCTGACTTGAGATCACTTGTGTTTCTAAATGATGATTGTCATTGTTTTGAGGTAGTTCAATATCATTTGAAACATAATGGTTATAGACTATCTTGGATGGTGAGCTTGAGTCATGTTAGGGCACTAGTGATAGATAAAGGATCGCCGTCTCCTTCATTGGAGTGTGATGTTCTAAAGGGCCCCCTTGGATGAGATGATTGAGAAAGTGTATGGCCATACCCAGGTGACTATGTTCATCTGATCTAATCATGCTCATCATATTGGAGTTACAAGCTTGACAGGCTTGTCCAATAAGAACATCCAGTGGCAAAGGAAACATGTATGCCTAGTGAGTTGATTCACACTTGTGCTGTGGTTTGGGTGTAGTCTTGGAAGACTCTTTCCTTTATATCGGGAGACAGTGATGTGTTGCTAGATACCCCTCGCTGATCGTGATGACGTAAGTTATCGTTACCGACATTTAAAGGAAACCCTTAGGGTCGCACAATTTGATGATATGGCTTACTTAAGTCAGATTGTGTGGACTGAATTGTTTAGGTTCAGTTTAAAGGGATTTAATCTCTGATTGTGAGTGAGATCTGGTCTGATCATGTTTAATTGATTAGGGCTTAAGATCGGTAAGCTTCAATTGAGAGAATGGATGCTAGATCGGTGAGATCAGGAGCATCGAGAGATCAACGGTCAGATCTTAAGCCTCAGGGGTTTATTGTAATCTGGACTAATGTCTTGGGTTGTTTGGTTTCTTGAACCAAACCGAATTGAACCAGCTCATTGGATGAGCGCATGGTTCAAATGAAGAGGCATTTTGCGATTGGGGTAAGTTGTGGTCGCATGAACGTTGAGATTTTTCTATTTTTAGAAAGCATGTCTCTAAACGTGACCATGACTCTCATGTTCTCAATGCTCACGCTCTCTTGACGCCTCTTTGGGCTTTTTGACACTCGCATCTCTTGCGTGTGAAGGTGTGGACGAAAAGAGGAGCTCTCGCCAAGCATAGGATTTCTCATCTCTTCCCTTCCATTCGGTCAGGATACTTGGACGATCCTTGCTAGCACAAGGGGCTACAAGGAGGAGCCAAGACTCATCTTGTGTGCGTCATCTCTGGAGAAGATCCATTTCGATCTTTGCTTCCAAGACGCCATCTAGAAATGGCATCGGTATGATTTCTTCTCTTGTATGTAATCATTTTAACGTTGATCGTAAAGCATGCAATAGATCTAGAAACCCTCTTCCGCTGTTTAAATCCCTTACATGTGCCTATTAGGGTTTCATCCCCTTGTCTAGGGGACCTTCAGATGTCGATGTCGATATCCATTTCAATGACCTGGGTAGCAGCGATGCACTGCTAGGTGCCACTCACTGCTTGTGGTGACCTTTGGTCAACACTGCCAGCGTCAGAGGAAGCTACAGGGTCGCACACCTTGATACTTGAGTTCTCGTATTGATCGAGAAGCCTTATGATCGAGTTATTGGATAACTCGGATCTAATTGGGAGATTTCATCAGCGCCAATGGGCCTGATGAGATGGAAGAATGTTATTGGGGCCAAACTTCATTTTTGGCAAGTTGACCCGTATTTGACCATGATTGGTCACATGTGGATTAGGGTTGCATTGGATTGGATCCAAGTGCTTAATCAACCCATGTAATGGAGTTTGGGCTAGCTCATTATCCAATGAGGCCCAATAACAAGTTCTCATGAAGAGATAAGAGGCTAAAAGGGTATAATGGGGAGAAGCCCAACCTCATTGGCGCCTAAGAGGTATAATGGGGTTTGGGTGGCAAAATTGCTTCATTAAGGAAGCAATTGGCACCTAGCTCTTCTCCCTTGATGGTATGAATGCCTCTAAGGCATGTCTTGGGCTGATATGGTACTTGGGCAATTATGGATAGGTTGAATGGAGTTTATGGTAAACTCTTGGAGACTTTCCTTGTCTCTGTTGGGGTATGCCCTTAAGGCTAATGTTTGAAGCCTTGGGATTGTAACAGTATCATGTATAAACCCTTGTGTTTATAAAGGCAATGGTTGTTATTCAGTTTGTTACATTGTCTGCTGCAATACATGTGCTTCTGAATAATGTCTCAGAGCTGTTCAGCTTGGCTGACATGCTATGTGTCCTTAGTCGAGATATCTTGGTGAACATAAGACAGCCTTGATATGCTTAAGACTAATATGTGTTCTAATCTTATAGGATGCTTCGAGCATGAAATAAGATGTAGACTCATGGGTACATTGGATGTACTGGACAGACCCTACTAGGATATTCAATTGCTTGTCACAATGTGAATAATCCTTGTCTGCAACAAGTGGCACATGTCCTCTGACTTGAAATCACTTGTGTTTCTAAATGATGATTGTCATTGTTTTGAGGTAGTTCAATATCATTTGAAACATAATGGTTATAGACTATCTTGGATGGTGAACTTGAGTCATGTTAGGGCGCTAGTGATAGATATAGGATTGCGGTCTCCTTGTTTGGAGTGTGATGTTCTAAAGGGGCCCCCCTGGATGAGATGATTGAGAAAGTGTATGGCCATACCCAGGTGACTATGTTCATCTGATCTAATCATGCTCATCATATTGGAGCTACAGGCTTGACACGCTTGTCCAATAAGAACATCCAGTGGCAAAGGAATCTTGTATGCCTGGTGAAGTGGATTCACACTTGTGCTGTGGTTTGGGTGTAGTCTTGGAAGACTCTTTCTTTTATATCGGGAGACAGTGATGTGTTGCTAGATACCCCTCACTGATCGTGATGACGTAAGTTATCGTTACCGACATTTAAAGGAAACCCTTAGGGTCGCACAATTTGATGATATGGCTTACTTAAGTCAGATCGTGTGGACTGAATTGTTTAGGTTCAGTTTAAAGGGATTTAATCTCTGATTGTGAGTCAGATCTGGTCTGATCATGTTTGATTGATTAGGGCTTGAGATCGGTAAGCTTCGATTGAGAGAATGGATGCTAGATCGGTGAGATCAGGAGCATCAAGAGATCAACGGTCAGATCAAGAACCTTAGGGTTTAATGTGATCTGGACTAATGGCTTGGGTTAATTGGTCTTTGAACCAAACCAAAATTGAACCAGCTCATCATGTGAGCGCACGGTTCAAGTTAAGAGAAATATGCGATTGGGAAAAACCCTTGATCGCATGTTGAGGAGTGGCTTTCTGTTTTTAGAAAGCATGATCACATACGTGACCACGCCTCACCTCTTCACGCCTGTTGTTGTCGCCCCTCTCTTCTCGTGTGTTTTGGAGGCACTCTCGTGGAAGAGGTTTTGACGACAAGGAAGAATCGCCAAGTGTGGATCTCATCTTCTTCATCCCTTCTCACACGACAAGGTCACTTGGAGAACCTTGCTAGCACAAGGAGCGTCCAAGGAGCAAGCCATCGATCATCTTGTGTGTGGCGCTTTGGAGGAGAACCCCATCGTTCTCTCTTCTTCCTAGACACCATCTAAGCGATGGCCATGGTATGAGTCATTACCATTCTATTGCGATTGATTTTAAAGTTGATCATATTTCATGCATTCGATCCCTAGAAACCCCTTCCGCTGCATGTAAATCTCTATTTTCGTAAATAACATGATGCATGGCAAACGATTTTTCTAAGTAGGAAAAATTAGGGTTTCTTGTTTCTATCATCCTCTCAATCTCGTTTGGATTTTTGGACTATTTTTCTTGTCTGATTTAAAGATTAAAGGCGTATGTAATTTTGTCAAGTAGGATGGGCATTGTGTCTTCGGACTGGCCAAGTCTCTTGATCTGACAAAATTGCCAGCCGAAAGGATCTCTGAAATCATCATGAAAAATAAATCGCAATTAACCAAAAAATTTGTGAGAAGAAGATGAGAAAAAGAGACTAGTTTTATGAAAAAGTAAAATTTCAGATTTTATGTTTTTCATGAGCATGTAGGATTGCATGAGTAAATACCTTGATTGTGCATGATGTTGTGATCATTAGTCAAGCCCCCTTTGCATGCTTGTGATGTATCCTTGTGAGGCCTGCGTGCCGTTTCTTTTTAACTAAGAAGAAGATTAGGGTGGCGCATGTACTTGGAACTTGGCGCATGCATACCTTTGATGGTGGCGCAACAAGCATCAAAGGAAGAGGCGCAAGCTTGCTTGGTGGCTCAAGTTAGGCATGGCCGAACCTTTGGGTTTGAGAGCTAGCTAACTTGGCTTCTTGCTTTGTGGCGCATCCTCATTGGAGGAAGACCATTGCATTGGCTGAACCCTTGGGGTCTACCCTTAAGGTTTGAGAGCTAAACCATGTGAAAAGGACCATGGAGCCAACCTTGAAGACCAAGATAGAGGGCGGCTAGGATAGGTCTATCTTAGGGGCTTGAGTCCTATGTCAAGAGTTGAACCTCCTTTTGGCATGGGTTGGTTCAATGTCTTGAAAGGGCTTTGATCACATCATCTTTTAATACTTTCCTTATCTGCTAAAAGCATGCCTGTAATGTTTTATGTTATGTTATCACTATAGGATTGCATGCCTATATTGTTAGACATAAGAAAAAACTGATGAGACCTTAAAAACCCTCATAATAAAATATCAAGTCTAGTAGCCTTCTAACGCGTAGCCCTCACTAAGCTATCGATCAGTGAAGTTGTGAACTGGTTCCCACCCTTGTGGGACACATCCACTTATCTTTAGAAAGTGTGTGGTAACAATAGTTTCCCCAGTCCAGTTTTAACCTGGGCGTGCCTTCGCAAGGAAACTCATTGGCCCTGGGCATAACGGTTAGGAATGGACTTGACTAGAAGTTCACATGTACTGGGCACATGGTGAAAGTCTAGAGGCATCGTTGAGAGGTTAGGGTTTCATGTTGTATCCAGCCCTCGCTGGACATGAAATGCCCAGACTGTCTCAACAAGGGGAGTTGCTTGGAGCAACCGGCCGGTGCGCCCACCTTAGGAAACATGGGTTACTTTGTGCATCTCATCCCACCCTCGTGGGACGCGAAGCCTCATGTGAAATAAGGATCCCATCTCACTAGGAAGTCTTCCCGATTGACTTTGTGGGTTGTCAATTCGAATTTAAAATAGTGGGAGCAGTAATCATTTAAAACAAGTCCAGTTTAAATGATTCGAAGTAGTACTAATATGTTTTTCTTGGGTGTTGTAGAACAATGGCTACGAACCCTGGCGGATTATCACTGCAATCACTCCTTGATAAGGATAAGTTAGTTGGAACTAACTTTATGGACAGGCATCGGAACTTGAGGATAGTCCTTAAGCTCGAGAAGAAGCTGTATGTCCTTGAACAGGCTCTTCCTGTGGCTCCTCCGCCTAATGCCCGAACGGCAGACAGAGATGATTATAGAAAGCATCAGGATGACTCTTTGGAGGTTGCATATCTTATGCTAGCCAGCATGGCACCTGAACTGCAGGTGAAATATGAGGAGCAGAACACTTTTCAGATGATCACTCATCTGAAACAGATGTTCGAGGCTCAGGTTAGAACTGAGAGATTTGACACCGCCAAAGCAGTCTTTCGGTGTAAGTTGTCTGAGGGTGCACCAGTGAGACCCCATGTTCTCAAACTCATTGGGAATGTGGATCATCTCAGAAGAGTGGGACATGCCATAGACAATGAGCTGGTTGTGGGTCTTATTCTGCATTCCCTGCCCGCTAGCTTCAGTCCGTTTATTATTAATTTCAACATGAACCGGATTGAGTGCACACGGGAGGAATTAATGAATATGCTCCAAACAGCCGAGCGTGAGATGGGTAAGACCAAACCCAATTCTGTTCTTTTGGTCCCTGCGACCAAGAAGATAAAGAAGAAGGGTAAGGCACGTGCTAAGAGCAGTGCCAGAGGTCCTACCAAGGCACTGAAGAAAAAAAGCAAAGAAGTCAAAGGACCAGAGGTGTTTTCACTATGGCGAGCAGGGTCACTAGAGAAGGGACTGCAAGCAGCTTCAGAATGAGGAGAAGAAAGGCTTGGCCTTAACTTCTAGCTCAGGTATCTATGTTACAGAAGTCAATCTTTCTACTTCTATGTCATGGGTATTGGATACCGCATGTGGGGCTCATATTTGTACAAATATGCAGGGGCTCAAGAAAAGTAGATCGGTGCGGCCTGGAGAGATTGACCTACGCGTTGGAAACGGGGCACAGGTTGCTGCTGTTGCTGTAGGCGTTTTGACTCTCTCCTTGCCTTCTGGACTTCAATTAGAACTAGATAATTGCTTTTGTGTACCTTCACTTACTAAGAACATTGTATCCATTCCTTGCTTAGCAAAGAAGGGATTTAAGTTTGAAATAAATAAGAACTCTTGTTCTTTTTCATTTGCAAATATGTTCTATGGGAAGGGTACTTTTTGCAATGGTCTATATATCTTGGATATGGAAAGTTCTATTTGTAACATAAGTAATAAAAGGACCAAACTGAGTGGTTCAGTTGGTGCTTTCATATGGCACTGTCGATTAGCCCATATAAACAAGAATCGCATCCAACAACTCCATGCAAATGGACTGTTACATTCAAATTCCTTGGAGGAATTTGATACTTGTGAACCTTGTTTATTAGGGAAAATGACAAAAGCGCCCTTCACCAAGATTGGTGAGAGGGCAGGAGGTTTATTGGATCTCATACATACTGATGTGTGTGGGCCTATCAATAAACAAGCCAGAGGAGGGTACAACTACTTCATTACCTTCACTGATGACTTCAGTAGGTATGGCTATGTCTACTTAATGAGACATAAATCTGAATCCTTTGAGAAATTCAAGGAGTTCAAGAATGAAGTAGAGAACCAGCTTGGAAGATCCATTAAAGCTCTTCGATCAGATCGAGGTGGAGAGTACCTGAGCGGTGAGTTCTTTGACTATTTGAGAGAGTGTGGGATCATATCCCAACTCACTCCTCCTGGAACACCTCAATGGAATGGAGTGTCTGAAAGGAGAAATCAAACTTTATTGGATATGGTTCGATCCATGATGAGTCATGCAACTCTACCTCCATCATTCTGGGGGCATGCACTAGAGACAGCTTCTCTAATACTGAATAACGTTCCATCTAAGAGTGTCTCCAAAATACCATACGAGATGTGGAGTGGGAGACGCCCTAATCTCACTTTTATCAAGATCTGGGGATGTGAGGCTTATGTCTGTAGGAACCCCTAATTATAGGGGAGAAACCCTAAACTTGCAATTCTAACAAGCTTTGCGGAAAAAGGGTTTCAAGATCGCATATGAATCTATAAGATCAACTTATGTTATGAAAAGGAATCATACCAACGCCATGGATTTGGAAGTCGGTTTGGAAGAAGAGATCAAACTAGGTCTCCTCCACAAGCCCACACACAAGATGAAGATGCTCACTTCCTTGAGATCTCTTGTGCTAGCAAGACCCTCAAGCCTTCTTGTCGAATGGAAGGGGATGATGAATCTCCTTGTTGCCGAGAGCTTCACTTGCCTCGCCTCTCCTTCTCGTCGTCAATCACACCTCAACGAAATTGTCCAAGGCGTTCAAGAGAAGAGCACAAACGCTTATGCGTTTAGGCGTTTTTTGTGAAACCGGCCATGATGACTTTCCATAAATGGAAGCTCATCATGCCATGCGCTCAAGCCAACCTCAAACGCATTTGAGCATTGAACCATGCGTTCACAATTGTGAACCGGTTCAAGCTAAACCGTTTCAATCGACTTTGGTTCATGAACCAAACCGAAATGGCTCAAGCCATGTGGTCTAGACCATATTGAACCCCAAGGCTCATGATCTAACCGTTCATCACCTGATGCCCCTGATCTCTTCGATCTAGCATCATCTCTCTCGATCCAAGCTTACCGATCTCAAGCCCTAATCAATCAAACATGATCAGGCTAGATCTCACTTACAATCAGAGATTAAATCCCCTTAAACTGAACCCAAAGAATTCAGTCCACACGATCTGACTCAAGTAAGCCATATCATCATATTGTGCGACCCTGAGGGTTTCCTCTAAATGTCGGTAACGATAACTTACGTTATCACGATCAGTGAGGGGTATCTAGCAACACATCACTGTCTCCCGATATAAAGGAAAGAGTCTTCCAAGACTACTCCCAAACCAAGGCACAAGTGTGACTCTATTCACAAGGCATACATTTATCCTTTGCCACTGGATGTTCTTATTGGACAAGCATGTCAAGCTTGTAACTCCAACACGATGAGCATGATTAGATCAGATGAACATAGTCATCTGGGTATGGCCATACACTTCCTCAATCATCTCATATAAAGGGGGCCCTTTAGAACATCACACTCCTTAAACAAGGATACGGCAATCCTTTATCTATCACAAGTGCCCTAACCTGACTCAAGCTCACCATCCAAGATAGTCTATAATCATTATGTTTCAAATGATATTGAACTACCTCAAGACAATGACAATCATCATTTAGAAACACAAGTGATCTCAAGTCAGAGGACATGTGCCACTTGCTGCTTACAAGGATCATTCACATTGTGACAAGCAATGGAATATCCCAGTAGGGTCTGTCCAGTACATCCAATGTACCCATGAGTCTACATCTTATTCCATGCTCGAAGCATCCTATAAGATTAGCACTCATATTAGTCTCCATCATATCAAGGCTGTCTCATGTTCACCAAGATATCTCGACTAAGGACATACAGCCTGTCAGCCTAGCTGAACAGCTTTGAGACATTATTCAGAAGCACACTCATTGCAGCAGACAAGGTAACAACCTGAATAATAACCATGCCTTTCATAAACATAAGAGTTTATTACATAATACTTTTACAATCCCAAAGGCCTCAAACATTAGCCTTAAGGGCATACTCCAACAATCTCCCACTTGCACTTAATCTAATGGTTGAGAAATCTCAAACCCATATTATTACAGTGCTTCTCATGCTTCTGCTGCGCCAGAGGCTTGGTAAGCGGGTCTGCCAGATTGTCATCTGTATGAACCTTGCAAATCTTGATCTCGCCACGATCAATGATCTCCCGGATCAAGTGAAACCGTCTCTGTATGTGCTTGGACTTCTGGTGCGACCGCGGTTCCTTTGCTTGTGCTATAGCTCCAGTGTTATCACAAAAGATAACCAAAGGATCTGCACTCGAAGGAACGACACCAAGTTCTCTCACGAACTTACGAATCCACACTGCCTCCTTGGATGCTTCCGAGGCTGCAACATACTCGGCTTCTGTTGTGGAATCAGCAACAGTTGACTGTTTGAAACTTTTCCACACCACTGCTCCACCATTCAAGCTAAAAACATAGCCTGATTGCGATCGGAAATCATCCTGGTCCGACTGGAACGAAGCGTCAGTATATCCCTCTATACTGAGTTCTTCCTGACCACCATATATCAAGAACATATCTTTGGTCCTCCGCAGATATTTTAAAATGTTCTTGACTGCAATCCAGTGCGCCAAACCTGGATTACTTTGGAATCGACTGGTCACGCTTAACCCGTAAGCGACGTCTGGGCGAGTACACAACATCGCATACATAATGGACCCAATAGCCGAAGCATAAGGCGTATTGTCCATTTCATCTTTCTCAGTCTGTGTTTGTGGACACTGACTCTTCGAAAGATTCAGACCATGTCTGACTGGAAGATATCCACGTTTAGAATTCTCTAAATGGAATCTCTCCAGGACTTTATCGATGTAAGTACTCTGGCACAGCCCGAGAAGCCTCTTAGATCTATCCCGGTAGATCTTCACACCTAGTACATAGGCTGCTTCTCCTAGATCTTTCATCTGAAAACATTTTCCTAACCATGCCTTAACAGCATGCAGTTCAGGAATATCGTTTCCAATGATCAAGATATCATCGACGTAGAGGATTAGGAATGTAATCACGCTCCCACTAAACCTCTTATATACACACGGGTCATCCTCGTTCTTGATGAAACCAAACTCAGAGATTGATTCATCAAAACGAATATTCCAGCTTCTTGATGCTTGTTTCAGTCCATAAATGGACTTCTTTAACTTGCATATTTTATGACGATCTGATGGATTAGTGAAACCTTCCGGTTGTGTCATATACACATCCTCATCCAGATTTCCATTAAGGAAAGCTGTTTTCACATCCATCTGCCAGATCTCATAATCGTAATATGCAGCTATCGCGAAAAGAATCCGAATAGACTTAAACATGGCTACAGGTGAGAAAGTTTCATCATAATCTATCCCGTAGATTTGTTTGAAACCTTTCGCAACTAGCCTGCCTTTATAGGTAACCACGTTACCATCCATGTCAATCTTCTTCTTGAAGATCCATTTACAGCCTATAGGGATTACTCCCGGAGGCGGATCAACCAAATCCCAGACTTGGTTATCTGACATGGAGTCCATCTCGGCTCGCATAGCATCAAGCCATCTAGCTGACTCCGGTCCACTGACCGCATCCGCATAAGTTAGGGGTTCATCATTATCAATGATGTAGACTCCGTCATAGCGCTCAGGCTGTCGACGGATCCTACCCGATCTTCGCGGTTCCCGTGATATCTGAGCCTCAGGTTGTCCAATAACCTGCTCTACCGGCTCAGGCACATCCAACTCTGCTTGACTACTTTGTCCTTCCTCTGGATTCTCATCCAGCTTTATTTCTCTCCCACTGGCCTCTTGCAGAATAAATTCCTTCTCAAGAAATACGGCCGTCCGAGCAACAAATACCTTGTTCTCCTTGGGATCGTAGAAATAATAACCCTTAGTTTCCTTAGGGTAACCGACAAAGATGCATTTGTCAGATCTGCTCTCTAGTTTCCCAGAGGCGAGCTTTTTGACATAAGCCTCGCAACCCCAGATCCTGATAAATGTCAAGCTAGGCTGTTTCCCATACCATAACTCATATGGCGTCTTTAAAACTGCCTTGGATGGCACTCGGTTTAGTACCTTTGCAGCTGTTTCCAGTGCAAAACCCCAAAAGGAGTATGGAAGAGTAGCCTGACTCATCATAGAACGAACCATATCAAGTAACGTTCTATTTCTCCTCTCGGACACACCATTCCATTGCGGTGTTCCTGGCGGAGTGAGCTGTGAGATAATCCCACACTCTTTCAGATAGTCAGTAAACGCATGACTCAGGTATTCACCACCTCGATTTGAACGAAGTGCCTTGATATTTCGGCCTAGCTGATTTTGTACTTCATTTTTGAACTCTTTGAACTTGTCAAAAGATTCACTTTTATGTCTCATTAAATAGACATATCCATACCTACTGAAATCATCAGTAAAGGTAATGAAGTACTGATAGCCACCTCTGGCATGTTTACCAAAAGGCCCACACACATCACTGTGTATTAGGTCCAGTAAACCTGAAGCCCTTTGACCTTTGTGAGGAAAAGGAGACTTCGTCATTTTACCCATCAAACAAGCTTTGCATGTATCAATCTCCTCATAGGAGAATGATCCCAGCAGTCCATGATCATGCAACCGCTTAATGCGCTTCTCGTTTATATGGCCTAAACGACTATGCCATAACAAGGTGCTGTCATCAGCATACTTGGCTTTCTTATTATCAATATTTTGTATAGAATTGTCCATGTCCAACATGTATAACCCATTGTTAATTGAACCAGTTGCATACACAATATTATCACGAGATAAAACACACTTTGAAATCTTGCATTCAAAGGCAAATCCTTTCCTGACAAGAGCAGGAATAGAGATAATATTCTTTGTGATACTTGGTACAAAATAACAATTGTTTAATTCTAATACAATGCCAGATGGTAAAGAAATGAAATAGTCTCCTACAGCAACAGCAGCAACCCGTGCCCCGTTTCCAACGCGTAGGTCTACCTCATGCTGTCCCACCTGCCTTCTTCTCTTGAGTTCCTGTACATTTGAACAAATGTGAACTCCACATGCAGTGTCCAACACCCATGATAAAGAAGAAGATGAAAACATGACCTCAGTCACATATATACCTGAGCCAGAAGCGATGCTTCCCCTCTTATCTCCTTGGAGCGCTTTACAGTCCTTTTTCCAGTGACCCAGCTGGCCACAGTGGAAACACCTGTTGTCCTTTGACCGCTTCACCTTCTGTTTCAGGGCCTTGCTGTAATTCTTGATAGGGGCCTTGCCCTTCTTCCCCTTCTTCTTGTTCCTAAAAGGAACCATCAAGACAGAGGTTGAAGGCTTACCCTTCAGAGTTTCCTCAGTTGTCAAGAGCATATTCAGCAGCTCTGCCGGCGTACAATCGATCTTGTTCATATTAAAGTTAATGATGAACGCATCGAAAGAAGGCGGAAGAGACTGCAGAATAATGTCCACAGCAAGCTCCTGGTTGATGGTATGCCCCAGTTTCTCCAGAGCCTCCTTGTGCCCAATCATCTTGAGCACGTGAGCTCCCACTGGGCTCCCCTCAGCCAGTTTGCTCTGAAAGAAGAGCTTCGTCAGATTATAGCGTTCAGTCCTCGCCTGTGCAGCATACAGCATCTTGAGGTTCGCTATAATTTCTATAGCCGACATGTCCTCATGCTGACGCTGCAGCGGTGGCGTCATAGACGCTAGCATCAGGCAAGCGACATCAATGCTATCATTGACGTGCTTTTCGTAGGCATCCCGAACCGCCCTTGCGGCGTTCGGAGCGGGCTGCGGCGGTATCGCCGTCTCGAGGACATACAGTTTCCTCTCTGCCTTAAGAACAATCTTAAGGTGTCCGAACCAGTCAGAGAAGTTCGGCCCAGCAAACTTCTCCCTTTCCAGTAGGGATCGCACATTGAAGCTCATGGTGTTCGTTGCTGCAGGAATCTACAACAAGCAAGAACAGCAAGGTCAGTATCAATGTTCAGAATCAATCTAGGACTTAAGAAAGATTCTTTTTCTCACTATTTTGTCTGACTGAAAAATCCAGTAAACAGTCCGAAAGAGTAACACTCTTTTAGTGAGATGGGATCCAGATTTCATACTTGGTCTCCGCGTCCCGCTCAGGCGAGATAAGATGCACAGAGATGACAAGCACTAATTTCTGGTAGGCTGTCCCAGCCAATCGCCAACCCGTGCGATTCCCCTTCATCTTGGCAATCCAGCAGACTGTGCCAACTGAGTTGGTACAACACAGTCTCTGATCCCAGAGATGGCTGCCTCCATGTGCTACCATATGCGCCACATATGTAGTCTACATGGTCAAGCTAACCCGACCTACTCCCTGGACCACCACGTGCTATGCTGAGCAACGAGAGGGGATAAATCCCAACTCTGTAACACGCAGGTGAAATCCGGCACCGTCTGAAGATAGATGGACGTGCCCACTGAGTGGGTTCAACACGGCTCCAACGATAGTCAGAAAGGTGAGGTTTCGCGTCAGAAGGCTTACGAGCTTGATATGTTAGCGTTGGATTTTAGCGGTCTTTTATCTTCTTACTATCAGGCATATCCTATGGCTATAGCAGAAGATAAACATAAACATGCAACTCTAATTATTTGCAATAAGTAGAAAGCATGATCTTATGTGGTAAAAGCCCATGAACCCTAGTAAGACCTTAATTTTACTTAAGTCTTCACTTGAGCTCCTTGGCATCTCATCTGGTCCAACCTAGGGCCCTAGCGCCAAGAGCACCTCAGGTGCGCCACCAGCTGAATGCCCCTTTATGATGTGTGCATTTGTACTCTTGTCTAATCAAAGTACATTTGATCTATCTAGACAAGGTTGACACACAGGTCAACAACATTTCATAAATTAAAACAATGTGATTCGCAGATCACAAATTAATTTACAATTTAAACCCAGGCACGCAGGCCCCAGCACAGCACACAATAGGGCAACCCACATAAGACTAAATAGACAAGCATCATGGCATCAAATCATCTTGTGATCCAATCAAGAAATTAAATTTTGAAAAACCCCATGGCATCAATTTTAATTTCCTTACGAGCCCTACAACCTTACAATGGTCCATTGATAGGGATCCACTCATCCATCTAGTTAGATCCTTTGCCCTTGCATGCACCGAGTCCTAACTGACCCGAGTTGACCTAATGGTCAACCATGCATGCCCCAAGGGCTGAACCACCCCATGAGTTTTTGGCAAGCGGGTGTGACCCCGGGCCTAACTCAAGTGTGTTCAGTAGTTGTCTCAACCAGACCTCGCTACACGCCCTAGATGCAGTCAACCTATAGCCACCTTGTGCTTGCGCATAGGTGCCATTGGGTCAACCCATCTGAGCTGTCAGATGGTCTGATCAGACTTGGATCTAACCTAGTGGTGACTTCAACCCCATCAACCCATCTAAGGGTTTAATGTAGTGGCACCTTAGATCTAATTATGCGCGCAAGATGTAAGGTTTTAGAAAACATTTAGAACATGCGCAATGATACAAACAAACAACATGCTTGCATATAACCCTTAGATCTAAGGGGGTCCTCTTCAAGGAGGAGCGCATACTTTAGGGGGTCCCCTTCAAGGGGGAGCGCATACTTTATCAAAGCCATGATACAAGCGCAACTTAAAGCATGATATCATGCGCAACTTCATGAAAGCAAGATACATGCGCAACCTCATGAAAACAAGATACATGCGCAACCTCATGAAAACAAAGCATGCTCAACCTCATGAAAACAAAGCATGCTTCAAGTAAAAGTAAGCGCAACTTGAATGTATGGATCACAAATAAGCAATCATATAGATCATATCAAGAGCCTAGCTCTGATACCAATTGTAGGAACCCCTAATTATAGGGGAGAAACCCTAAACTTGCAATTCTAACAAGCTTTGCGGAAAAAGGGTTTCAAGATCGCATATGAATCTATAAGATCAACTTATGTTATGAAAAGGAATCATACCAACGCCATGGATTTGGAAGTCGGTTTGGAAGAAGAGATCAAACTAGGTCTCCTCCACAAGCCCACACACAAGATGAAGATGCTCACTTCCTTGAGATCTCTTGTGCTAGCAAGACCCTCAAGCCTTCTTGTCGAATGGAAGGGGATGATGAATCTCCTTGTTGCCGAGAGCTTCACTTGCCTCGCCTCTCCTTCTCGTCGTCAATCACACCTCAACGAAATTGTCCAAGGCGTTCAAGAGAAGAGCACAAACGCTTATGCGTTTAGGCGTTTTTTGTGAAACCGGCCATGATGACTTTCCATAAATGGAAGCTCATCATGCCATGCGCTCAAGCCAACCTCAAACGCATTTGAGCATTGAACCATGCGTTCACAATTGTGAACCGGTTCAAGCTAAACCGTTTCAATCGACTTTGGTTCATGAACCAAACCGAAATGGCTCAAGCCATGTGGTCTAGACCATATTGAACCCCAAGGCTCATGATCTAACCGTTCATCACCTGATGCCCCTGATCTCTTCGATCTAGCATCATCTCTCTCGATCCAAGCTTACCGATCTCAAGCCCTAATCAATCAAACATGATCAGGCTAGATCTCACTTACAATCAGAGATTAAATCCCCTTAAACTGAACCCAAAGAATTCAGTCCACACGATCTGACTCAAGTAAGCCATATCATCATATTGTGCGACCCTGAGGGTTTCCTCTAAATGTCGGTAACGATAACTTACGTTATCACGATCAGTGAGGGGTATCTAGCAACACATCACTGTCTCCCGATATAAAGGAAAGAGTCTTCCAAGACTACTCCCAAACCAAGGCACAAGTGTGACTCTATTCACAAGGCATACATTTATCCTTTGCCACTGGATGTTCTTATTGGACAAGCATGTCAAGCTTGTAACTCCAACACGATGAGCATGATTAGATCAGATGAACATAGTCATCTGGGTATGGCCATACACTTCCTCAATCATCTCATATAAAGGGGGCCCTTTAGAACATCACACTCCTTAAACAAGGATACGGCAATCCTTTATCTATCACAAGTGCCCTAACCTGACTCAAGCTCACCATCCAAGATAGTCTATAATCATTATGTTTCAAATGATATTGAACTACCTCAAGACAATGACAATCATCATTTAGAAACACAAGTGATCTCAAGTCAGAGGACATGTGCCACTTGCTGCTTACAAGGATCATTCACATTGTGACAAGCAATGGAATATCCCAGTAGGGTCTGTCCAGTACATCCAATGTACCCATGAGTCTACATCTTATTCCATGCTCGAAGCATCCTATAAGATTAGCACTCATATTAGTCTCCATCATATCAAGGCTGTCTCATGTTCACCAAGATATCTCGACTAAGGACATACAGCCTGTCAGCCTAGCTGAACAGCTTTGAGACATTATTCAGAAGCACACTCATTGCAGCAGACAAGGTAACAACCTGAATAATAACCATGCCTTTCATAAACATAAGAGTTTATTACATAATACTTTTACAATCCCAAAGGCCTCAAACATTAGCCTTAAGGGCATACTCCAACAATGTCAAACGTCAGGATTCTAGCAAGCTAGAACCTAGATATGATAAATGTATGTTTGTGGGGGTATCCTAAGGAAACTAAAGGATACTACTTCTATGTCCCAACCGAGAACAAAATTTTTGTTGCTCGGGGTGCTGTCTTTCTAGAGAAAGAATTTCTCATGAAAGAAGTTAGTGGGAGGAAGTTTGACTTGGATGAGGTCCAAGTGCAATCACAAGACAAAGAGATGGAATCTGAGCCACCTGCACCGGTTGCTAGCCAACCTGAGGCTCAGACACAGGTCCCGCGTAGGTCATGGAGAATTCGTCGTGCACCTGAAAGGTACGGGTCGCTGCCGACCCAACACGATGGGATCTTCATCATTGAGGATGAACCCAGAACCTATGATGAGGCGGTCAGTGGACCGGACTCTGAGAGATGGCTTGACGCCATGCGATCCGAGATGGATTCTATGTCGGCTAACCAAGTCTGGGATTTGGATGAGCTGCCTGATGGGGTAAAACCCATAGGGTGTAAATGGGTCTTCAAGAGGAAGATAGACATGGATGGAAATATAGTTACCTATAAGGGTAGACTAGTGGCTAAAGGATTTAAACAAGTCCATGGGGTGGACTATGATGAAACCTTCTCGCCAGTTGTCATGATCAAATCCATTCGGATTCTGCTTGCTATAGCTGCATATCATGACTATGAGATATGGCAGATGGATGTGAAGACAGCGTTCCTTAACGGGAAGCTGACTGAGGATGTGTATATGTCACAACCTGATGGCTTCATCCATGCTGCAGAGGCTAATAAGGTCTGCAGGCTAAAGAGATCCATTTATGGATTAAAGCAAGCATCTCGAAGTTGGAATCTTTGATTTGATGAAGCCATGAGAGATTATGGCTTTATCAAAAGCGAAGATGATGCCTGTGTATACAAAAAATTTAGTGGGAGCTTGGTGATTTTTCTGGTCTTGTATGTTGATGACATACTGCTCATTGAAAACGACATCCCTAGTCTTCAAGCTGTGAAGACATGGTTGGGGAAGTGTTTCGAGATGAAAGACTTAGGGGAGGCCGCCTATATTCTAGGCGTAAGGATCTACCGGGATAGATCCAAGAGGCTCCTGGCCCTTAGTCAGAGTACCTACATTGATAAGGTCCTGGAGAGGTTCAACTTGGAGCAATCCAAGAAAGGATACTTTCCAGTAAGACATGGCCTTACTCTCTCAAAGAGCCGGTGTCCTACAACACAGGCTGAGAGGGATGACATGAGTCGAATTCCTTATGCTTCGGCAGTAGGATCGATCATGTATGCAATGTTGTGTACTAGACCATATGTGGCATATGCTGTAAGCATAACCAGCCGATACCAATCCAATCCAGGTCTGCAGCACTGGGTGGCTGTAAAGAACATCCTAAAGTATCTGAGAAGAACTAAGGATTTATTCTTGGTCTATGGGGGACAGGAAGAGCTCAGTATGCAGGACTAAATTGATGCATCGTTCCAGTCTGACCCTGATGACTTTAGATCGTAGGCCGGCTATGTGTTCAAGATAAATGGAGGCGCTGTATGCTGGAAGAGCTTCAAGAAATCCACCATAGCAGATTCTACAACCGAGGCAGAGTATGTGGCCACTTCTGAGGCAGCCAAGGAAGCTGTTTGCATAAGGAAGTTCTTATGTGATCTTCAGGTGGTCCCTAGTGCAATGGATCCCATTGAACTCTACTGTGACAACAATACAGCAATTGCACAAGCAAAGGAACCACGGTCTCATCAAAGATCCAAACACATACTCAGAAGATTTCACCTGATCAGAGAGATCATTGATAGAGGTGATGTCAAGATTAGCAGAGTTGACACAGAGAACAATCTGGCAGACCCATTGACCAAGGCTTTGGCACAGCAGAAGTATGATGGTCATGCTAGAGATATGGGGTTGAGATTCCTCAACTTCTAGGTCTTAGTGTAAGTGGGAGATTGTTGGTGTATATGCCCTATGACCTAGTTTTGGTCCACTTATGTACTATTTGACTTTGATATTTATATCATTCTGGCATTGTCGTTATCTATGTTTGTTTACATCTGCGCATATGTACTAACATGATAATGTCCCTGGAGACAGATTGGATCTGTGCTCGAACTATAGTCCCCAGTCAATGTACCTTAGTGGATATGGGATAGCTATGGTACTTGTGAGATTGGTATGTGGGCTGGTTAGGCACGTGGTGCTAACGCAGACACATGGGTATATCATTGGAGGATATACTGGATAGACCCGCTGTGAGGCTATGACTTGGTGTCATGAGTTATCCTCACAAGTGACAGGAGATGCATTGATCCCTTGACTTGAGGTTATTGATCATTCTATATGGTTAGGGACTTGCTTTGATACAACCTAACACCTCGCCGTAGTTGGGAGGTCATAACGGTTGTCATTGAGCATGTAATGACCCATATGAGAAGGTCAATGGACAGACAAAGGATTTGCCCCTTCCTTAGGGAAGTATGATATCCATGGAGCTCCTCTATGGTTCTATGACTGAGAGTGTATGGCCATACCCAGGTGAGAACCTGTTTTAGTCATAGCCATGTGATTGGGTGAAAACAAGTGGTGACACACTTGTCCAATCGGATATCAGTTCGGCAAAGAGACTGTAATGCATCTGTACCTAGTTGTGATGATGGGGATGTCGATGTCGATATCCATTCCAATGACCTGGGTAGCAGCGATGCACTGCTAGGTGCCACTCACTGCTTGTGGTGACCTTTGGTCAACACTACCAGCGTCAGAGGAACCTACAGGGTCGCACACCTTGATACTTGAGTTCTTGTATTGATCGGGAAGCCTTATGATCGAGTTATTGGATAACTCGGATCTAATTGGGAGATTTCATCCATGCCAATGGGCCTGATGAGATGGAAGAATGTTATTGGGGCCAAACTTCATTTTTGGCAGGTTGACCCGTATTTGACCATGATTGGTCACATGTGGATTAGGGTTGCATTGGATTGGATCCAAGTGCTTAATCAACCCATGTAATGGAGTTTGGGCTAGCTCATTATCCAATGAGGCCCAATAACAAGTTCTCATGAAGAGATAAGAGGCTAAAAGGGTATAATGGGGAGAAGCCCAACCTCATTGGCGCCTAAGGGGTATAATGGGGTTTGGGTGGCAAAATTGCTTCATTAAGGAAGCAATTGGCTCCTAGCCCTTCTCCCTTGATGGTATGAATGCCTCTAAGGCATGTCTTGGGCTGATATGGTACTTGGGCAATTATGGATAGGTTGAATGGAGTTTATGGTAAAGTCTTGGAGACTTTCCTTGTCTCAAACCTCCTCATCCTAGCCCTACACTTGTCATGATCTTGGCCCTTCCCTTAACCACCTCTTGCCCTATATATGTGACCCTAGCCGCCCCCTCTTGCAAGTTGTTCTTCCTTGGAGGCGTGAACACATCAAGAGGGCGAGAGTAAGGGGCATTGGCGCAAACCATCTTCTTCCATCAAACCCTAGCCGCAAGCTTCTTCCTTTCTTCCTCCTTTGGCGCAAGAGAAGTAAAGGCTTGGCGGCATTCTCCCTTCTCCTCTCTTCTTCATCAATTGGCGCTTCTACCTTGGAGGTGGCGCAAGCATTCAAGAAGATAACTAAGGCTTGGATCTTCTTCCCGAGGCTAGCACCGGGCGTGGAAGAAGAGAACTCGAGGCATCCGTGTGTGTGAAACTGCAGAGGGCGCACGCTTGGGTGCCTATCACGACATCGACCTCATCTTGCTCTAAGGTATTTCCTGACTCATCGTGTCGACTCTCTTGCTTGCGATCTTCACTGGGTTTTTGGGACTGTCCTGTTTCGGGGACATTCTTCTACTGTGCAATGTATGTATGTATGTCTATGACTCTAAAAAATTGTAAAATGTCCCCGGGGTTTCCCAACGCATTATACTTCTATGGAAAGGTGAGTTGAAGTGCTTCATCTCAAGTCTTCACTTTGAATTGATCTTTGAAGTGACTTTCCATAATTGGAACTAGCTTGATGTAGTGAGCTTTGAGCTAGCCTTGAGCTTGTCCACATGACTTGTAAATGCTATTACACTATTCCTACTATGATGCAACATTATGACATGCACGAATCCTATTATGACGCAACATAATTTCCATAAAAGAAAATATAATACCTATCATATATAACTACATGATGCATGCAACGCAAGGGTGCCTTAGGGTACCCATAAACTAGGGTAGCCTTAAGCTCCATTTATATTTTCTAGGATCATGGTCTCTACCTCTATCAACCGTTATGCCCAGGGCCAACGAATTCCTTGCTAAGGCACGTCTAGGATTTTAACTGGACTAGGGAAAACATTGTTACCCACATGCCTCCTAGAGATAGATGTGTGTGTCCCACTAGGGTGGGAAACAATGCACAACACCATAGATCGATAGTTTGATGAGGGCTACGCATTAGAAGACAAAAACTAGATTTGAAATAATTTAGAAAGGGTTTGGGTGGTTTCATACTATTTTAGTTTTATCTTATGTCAAACAATACAGACATGTATCATATAGTGATAACATAAAATAAAACAAACATAGAATGATAACAGAAAAATAGTAACTCCTAAGCCCTAAGTGTCCAACCCATCCTACCAAGCCGTCGGCTCCTACTTTGAGTGTTCTAGGGTCCTGCTCCAAACCCTAGGTGTGCCGCCTAGGTCTTTTGCTCCAAGGGTCAGCCCCCAAGGTCCACTTGTGTTAGCTCGCAAACCCTAGGCTCCTCCTAGGGTTTGGTCAACACTCTCTCCTTTTTATGCTAGCTCACAAACCCTAGGCTCCTCCTAGGGTTTGGACAACATAGGGGTGCCGCCACTTCCTTGCATGTTGCGCCACTCACAAGGGTGCGTCACCATGTGGGGGCTGATTGCGTCACCTTTATGACACCAAAATATATAGTATATTTTGTATCATTCTAGGTATCTTTTAATGCTAAATTGAAGATCTTTTGCTTGTTTTTATGCTGAATTCATCAAATATTGTAAAGCCTACTTCTATTTTGATTTTTCATAATTTTCAGGCAAAAAGGCACTATTTTGGGCGTTTTTAGGCAAAATCAAATACATGGAAGAGTTACCATCATCAAGAAGAAGATACATGACAAATTTCATGCAAAACAGAGCAACCTACCAAAATACGACCGTGCCGTAAAGCATTTTACGGTACCGTATTTTCACGGCTACCGTATTATCAAGAACACGGCCGTATTTTAGTGATTTTCCGAACAGAAGATTTTGTCGAAATTACGGCACCACCGTAAGGAATTACACGGCCGTATTTTGTGAAGACCTCAGATGAGAGAACTCGACTGAAATTACAGTTGTGCCGTAAAGTATTGTACGGTACCGTATTTCCCATCATTTCCAGAATAGAACACTCAAGCTATTTTACGGCAGTGCCGTGAACTATTACACAGCCGTAATTCCTAGTCAAAAACGAGATTTTTACGCGGCCGAAATTTGTTTGGGCTATAACTTTTGATCCAGAACTCCAAATTAGGATCCGAAAGTTGCTGCGGACTCATCTTAAAGAGGGGAACGCGTACAAAGTGGAAGGGGAATTTTTATCCAGTATCGAGAGAGCAATCAACAGAGAGGTGGCTATGGTTTGGCCTCACGCCGAGAGGCGTAGAGGGCACCTCAGGCCGTGATTTTCATGCAGAAGCTTCGCCTGGAGGAGAGGAAGACACCACATAAGTTTTAGAGCGTTTGGAGTCCGATCGGAGGAGGAATCAATGAAACAGCGGTGACAACGTTGTTCATCGAAGCAAATTACGGCTATAAAGGATTTTACAGCCGTGTTGTAACATTGTTTCTCCTTTCTTGTTGTTTTCTGATCACTCTAAGACTATGATTTATTGTATCTTCTCCTTCATGCAAGCTTAATGCTGTTTTGGGACATGGGGTGTAATCCCCTTAATTTTTAATGATTAGATAAATCTTCTTTCTCGTCATGATAATTTTGCCATGATAATTTTGCTCATGTGATATTTGTGCTTAGACCCTCTATAGATCCATGTTACTAATCATGTTTTTAGAGTTTTCGCTATTGACTGAAAGGTAATTGCTTGAGAACTTGGAACCCTAGAATTGCATGCTAGTGTTGGGAAACCCCAGGGATTTTAAAATTTTACAGAGAAGCACAGCGGAAGCAATCCCCAAAATAGGCCAGTCCCAAAAACCCAGAAGATCGAGTCTTCCGAGGAGATCGACACGGTGAGTAGGAGATGATACCTTGATGCAAATAAAGAGATGCGATGCAGGCGCCCAAGTGTGCGCCCTCTGTAGTCTCGCACACAGCTGAACCTCGAGTCCTCTTCTTCCATGCCCGGTGCTAGCCTCGGGAAGAAGATCCATGCCTTTGGGAGTCTTCCTCAATCACTTGCGACAACTCCAGAGGAGATGCCAAGTAGAGGAGGTGGAGCTTCGTCAGAGTCCAACTCTTGAAGCACTCCACCACGATCCGAACAGGAATCAACCCAAGCCAAAGTCTAACTTTGGGGAGGAGGGCAACAAGGAGCTTGCAAGAACCGAACCAAGCAAGGAGGAGAGTCCAACTCTCTCAATGGCCGAATATCTCAAGAGTGGCGACAAGGGGGCAAGTACTAGAGGCGACAAGGGGGGAGAAAGGGGGTTTATATACCCATGAATAGGTGCACCTCCTCATAAGTGAAGACGCACACCTCTTCATGAAGAGACACACCTCTTCAAGAGGTAAAACCCATTTCGCCCACTCCAAGTCCCATGCGCCCAAGTTCATTCACCCACTCCAAGTGAGAAGCTCCAATCTTCTCTCTTTAAGCGAGATGCGCCACTTGGAATTGTCAACCTCAAAGATATGCGCCAAGCTCACTCAAAGTGACTTGCACCTATCCCATTTGGCCCATTTGGCCCAAATGGCTCATTGAGCCCATTTGGCCTATTAGCCCAACTTGGTCTATTGGGCCCATTTGGCCTACTAGGCCCAAAAAATAAGTTAGCTCCAAATGATTCCTTTCATCTCATCAAGCACAGTGGTGCTGATGGATTGTCCCAAACAGATCTGAGTTATCCAATAACTCAATCAACAGGCTACCCGATCAATACGAGAACCCAAGTTTCAAGTTGTGCGACCCTGTAGGTTCCTCAGACGTTGGCAGTGATGAACCGAGTCATCACAAGCAGTGATTGGCACCTAGCTGTGCATCACTGCTACCCAAGTCATCGGAATGGATATCAACATCGACATCCCCATCATCGCAACAAGGTACCGATGCATTACAGTCTCTTTGCCGAACTGATATCCGATTGGACAAAGTGTGTCACCACTTTGTTTTCACCCAATCTCATGGTCATGACTAAATCAGGCTTTCACCTAGGTATGGCCATACACTCTCAGTCATGCAACCATAGGGGGGGGGCCCGTGGATATCAAGCTTCCCGCAGGAAGGGGCAAATCCTATATCTGTCCATTGATCTTCTCATATGGGTCGTGACATACCCAATGACAACCGTTATGACCTCCCTGCTACCTCCCATATACCAGTCTCACATGTACCAGAGCTATTTCATATCCACTCAGGTACTCGACCGGGGACACACCGTTTGAGCACAGATACAATCTGTCTCCAGGGACATTATTATCTATGTACATAGTCGCAGATGTAAACACAGCATAATAACGACAATGCCAGAAAGATATATATATCAAAGTCAAGCAGTATAAGATGGACCAACAACGGGTCCAAGGGCATATACACCAACAATCTCCCACTTGCACTTAGACTTAGTTGTTGAGAAATCTCAACCCTATGTCCCTCGCATGACCATCACGCTTCTGCTGTGCCAAAGCCTTGGTTAGTGGGTCTACCAGATTATTGTCTGTGTCAACTCTGCTTATCCTAACATCACCTCTATCAATGATCTCCCAAATCAGGTGAAATCTATTGAGAATGTGTTTGGATTTTTGATGAGACCGTTGTTCCTTTGCCTATGCCATCGCTTTATTGTTGTCACAATAGAGCTCAATAGGATCCACAGCAGTTGGAACCACCTGAAGTTCAGAAATGAACTTCCAAATCCAAACGGCTTCTTTGGCTGCCTCAGAAGCAATGACATACTCAGCCTCGGTCGTAGAATCAGTTACAATGGATTGCTTAGAGCTCTCTCAGCTCATAGCACCTCCACTCAATCTAAACACATAGCCTATCTGCGATCTGAAGTCATCAGGGTCTGATTGGAACGATGCCTTAGTCTAGCCCTGAACACTGAGCTCTTCCTATCCTCCATAGACCAAGAACCATTCTTTAGTTCTTCTTAGAAACATAGAATGTTCTTTACAGCCACCCAGTGCTGCAGACCTGGATTAGATTGGTATCGGCTGGTTATGCTCACAGCATAAGCCATGTCTGGTCTAGTGCATAACATCGCATACATGATCGAACCTACTACCGAACCATAGGGCACTCAACTCATGTCGTCCCTCTCAGCCTGTGTGATGGGACACTAGCTCTTGGAGAGAATAAGGCTATGTCTCACTGGAAGGTATCCATTCTTAGATTGCCCTAAGCTGAACCTCTCCAGGACCTTATCAATGTAAGTACTCTGACTAAGGGCTAGGTGTTGGTGTATATGCCCTAGGACCTAGTTTTGGTCAACTTATGTACTACTTGACACTGATATTTATATATCATTCTGGCATTGTCGTTATCATTGTTTGACTACACCTGCGATTGTGTACTTACATGATAATGTCCCTGGAGACAGATTGGATCTGTGCTCGAATTATAATCCCCAGTCGATGTACCTTAGTGGATATGGGACAGCTATGGTACTTGAGAGACTGGTATGTGGGCTGGTTAGGCACGTGGTGCTAACGCAGACACATGGGTATATCATTGGGGATATACTGGATAGACCCGCTATGAGGCTATGACTTGGTGTCATGAGTTATCCTCATAAGTGACAGGAGATGCATTGATCCCTTGACTTGAGGTCATTGATCATTCTATATGGTTAGGGACTTGCTTTGATACAACCTAACACCTTGCCGTAGCTGGGAGGTCATAACGGTCATTATTGAGCATGTCACGACCCATATGAGAAGATCAATGGACAGACATAGGATTTGCCCCTTCCCTAAGGAAGTATGATATCCATGGAGCTCCTTTATGGTTCTATGACTGAGAGTGTATGGCCATACCCAGGTGAGAACCTGTTTTAGTCATAGCCATGTGATTGGATGAAAACAAGTGGTGACACACTTGTCCAATCGGATATCAGTACGGCAAAGAGACTGTAATGCATCTGTACCTAGTTGCGATGATGGGGATGTCGATGTCGATATCCATTCCAATGACCTGGGTAGTAGCGATGCACTGCTAGGTGCCACTCACTGCTTGTGATGACCTTTGGTCAGCACTGCCAGCGTCAGAGGAACCTACAGGGTCGCACACCTTGATACTTCAGTTCTCGTATTGATCGGGAAGCCTTATGATCGAGTTATTGGATAACTCGGATCTAATTGGGAGATTTCATCAGCGCCAATGGGCCTGATGAGATGGAAGAATGTTATTGGAGCCAAACTTCATTTTTGGCAGGTTGACCCGTATTTGACCATGGTTGGTCACATTTGGATTAGGGTTGCATTGGATTGGATCCAAGTGCTTAATCAACCTATGCAATGATGTTTTGGCTAGCTCATTATCCAATGAGGCCCAATAACAAGTTCTCATGAAGAGATGAGAGGCTAAAAGGGTATAATGGGGACAAATCTTCTCCCCTAGGCGCCTATGGGCATAATGGGGAGAAGTGGCGCACTTTGCTTCATAAGGAAGCAATTGGCGCCTCCCCCTTAATCTCTTATGGTATGAATGCCAATATGGCATTACTTGGGGTGCAAGGCAAGGCCTTGGCGCACAAAGAAAGACATGGGCTCTAAATGGAATGGTTGAATGAGTATTATGGAAATGTCTTGGAGACTTTCCTTATCTCAAACCTTCTCATCATAGCCGCCCACTTGTCTTAATCCTAGCCTTTCATAAATCGCCTCTTGCCCTATAAAAGAGCACCTAGCCGAGCCCTCTTGTGTGCAATTAATTCCTTGAAGGCGTGAACACAAGGAGAGGGGCGAGTGCTTGGAGCAAAGGGCGCATCTTCCTCCTTCCATAACCGCAAGCCACTTCCTCCTTTCCTCTTGGCGCAAGGAACATTAGTGCTTGGCGTTTTTGGATAGTCTTCCTTCTTCTCTTGGCGCTTCATCTCTCTTGGTGGCGCAAGTGAAGTAGAGTATCTCCCTAAGGCTTGGATCTTCTTCCCGAGGCTAGCACCGGGCGTGGAAGAAGAGAACTCAAGAGATCCATGTGTGCGAGACTGCAGAGGGCGAACACTTGGGCGCCTTCATCGACATCGCTCTACATTGCTCTTAAGGTATTTCCTAACTCATCGTGTCGACTCCCTTGCATGCGATCTTCACTGGGTTTTTGGGACCGGCCTGTTTCGGGGACATTCTTCCGCTGCGAAAAAGGTATGTCCATAACTCTGAAAATTGTAAAATGTCCCCGGGGTTTCCCAACACTAGGTGCTTCTTGGATCTATCCCGGTAGATCCTCACGCCTAGGATATAGGCGCCTCCCCTAAGTCTTTTATCTTAAAACACTTCCCCAACCATGTCTTCACAGCTTGAAGACTAGGGATGTCATTTCTGATGAGTAGTATGTCGTCGACATACAGGACCAGAAATGTCACCGAGCTCCCACTGAATTTACTGTAAACACAGGCGTCATCTTCGCTCTTGATAAAGCCGTAATCTCTTACTGCTTCATCAAATCGAAGATTCCAACTTCGAGAGGCTTGCTTTAATCCATAAATGGATCTTTTTAGCCTACAGACCTTATTGGCCTCTGCAGGATGGATGAAACCATTAGGTTGTGTCATAAACACATCCTCTGTCAGCTTCCCGTTAAGGAACGCTGTCTTTACATCCATCTGCCATATCTCATAATCGTGATATGCAGCTATAGCAAGCAGGATTCGAATGGATTTGAACATGACAATTGGCGAGAAGGTTTCATCATAATCCACCCCGTGAACTTGTCTGAATCCTTTAGCCACAAGTCTACCCTTATAGGTAACTATGTTGCCATCCATGTCAGTCTTCCTCTTGAAGACCCATTTACACCCTATAGGTTTTACCCCATTAGGTAGGTCAACCAAATCCCAGACTTGGTTAGCCGACATGGAATCCATCTCGGATCTCATGGCCTCAAGCCATTTTCGGAGTCCGGTCCAGCGACCGCCTCATCATAGGTCCTGGGTTCATCCTCAATGATGAAGATCCCGTCGTGTTGGGTCGGCAGCGACCCGTACCTCTCAGGTGCATGACGAATCCTCCCAGACCTACGCAGGGCCTGTGTCTGAGCCTCTGGTTGCCCAGCAACTGGTGCAGGTGGCTCAGTTTCCATCTCGATGTCTTGTGATTGCACTTGGACCTCGTCCAAGTCAAACTTCCTCTCATTGACTTCTTTCATGAGAAATTCTTTTTCGAGAAAGATAGCACCCCGAGCAACTAAAACTTTGTTCTCGTTGGGAATGTAGGAGTAATATCCTTTAGTTTCCTTAGGATACCCCACAAACACGCATTTATCAGATCTGGGTTCTAGCTTGCTAGAATCTTGACGTTTGACATAAGCCTCACATCCCCAGACTCTAATAAAGGAGAGATTCAGTCGTCTCCCATTCCATACCTCGTACGGAATCTTGGAGACACTCTTAGATGGAACATTATTCAGTATGAGAGAAGCTGTCTCAAGTGCATGGCCCCAAAACGAGGGAGGTAGAGTTGCATGACTCATCATAAATCGAACCTTGTCCAACAAAGTTCGATTTCTCCTTTCAAACACACCATTCCATTGAGGTGTTCCATGAGGAGTGAGTTGGGATAGAATCCCACACTCTCTAAGATAGTCAAAGAACTCACTGCTCAGGTACTCTCCACCACGATCTGATCGAAGAGCCTTAATAGATCTACCAAGCTGGTTCTCTACTTCATGTCTGAACTCCTTAAATTTCTCAAAGGATTCGGACTTCTGTCTCATCAAATAGACATAACCATATCTACTGAAGTCATCAGTAAATGTGATGAAGTAGTTGTGCCCTCCTCTGGCTTGTTTACTGAATGGCCCACACACATCACTATGTATGAGATCCAACAAACCTCCTGCCCTCTCACCAATCTTGGTGAAGGGCGCTTTTGTCATCTTCTCCAATAAACAACGCTCACAAGTATCGAACTCCTCCAAGGAGGTTGAATCTAACAATCCATTTGCATGGAGTTGTTGAATGTGATTCTTGTTTATATGGGCTAATCGACAATGCCAAAGATACGCACCAACTGAACCACTCAGTTCGATCCTTTTATGATTTATGTTACATATAGAGTTATTCATGTCCAAGACATATAATCCATTGCACAAGTTACCCTTCCCATAAAACACAGTTGCAAATGAAAAAGAACAAGAGTCCTCTTTTATTTCAAATTTAAATCCTTTCCTTGCCAGGCAGGGAATAGATACAATGTTTTTGGTCAAAGAAGGTACATAGTAGCAATTATTTAACTCAAGTTGAAGTCCAGAAGGCAGGGAGAGCGTCAAAAGTCCTACGGCAACAGCAGCAACCTGTGCTCCGTTTCCAACATGTAGGTCAATCTCTCTAGGCCGCACTGTTCTACTTTTCTTGAGCCCCTGCATATTTGTACAAATATGAGCTCCGCATGCGGTATCCAATACCCATGACATAGAAGTAGAAAGGTTGACTTCGGTAACATAAATACCTGAGCCAGAAGACGAAGCCCTGCTTCTCTTCTCCTCGTTCTGAAGTCGCACCATGTCCTTCAACATGTGAGGTGGCCTCCACATGAATAGCACCTGTTATTCCTGATCCTTTCCATCTTTAGTTTCAGTTCCTTGGTCAAACCTTTCGGTTCACCACACTGAATGATTACTTTAGGAGGGTTGTGTTGAGGTATGCCCTTAAGGCTAATGTTTGAGGCCTTGGGATTGTATCAGTATCATGTAATAAACTCTTATGTTTATAAAGGCAATGGTTGTTATTCAGTTTGTTACCTTATCTGATGCAATAAGTGTACTTCTGAATAATGTCTCAAAGCTGTTCAGCTAGGCTGACATGCAGTTAAGTCCTTAGTCGAGATATCTTGGTGAACATGAGACAGCCTTGATATGGTTAAGACTAATATGTGTTCTAATCTTATAGGATGCTTCGAGCATGGAATAAGATGTAGACTCATGGGTACATTGGATGTACTGGACAGACCCTACTAGGATATTCAATTGCTTGTCACAATGTGAATAATCCTTGATTGCAACAAGTGGCACATGTCCTCTGACTTGAGATCACTTGTGTTTCTAAATGATGATTGTCATTGTTTTGAGGTAGTTCAATATCATTTGAAACATAATGATTATAGACTATCTTGGATGGTGAGCTTGAGTCAGGTTAGGGCACTAGTGATAGACAAAGGATTGCCGTCTCCTTGTTTAAGGAGTGTGATGTTCTAAAGGGGCCCCCTGGATGAGATGATTGAGAAAAGTGTATGGCCATACCCAGGTGACTATGTTCATCTGATCTAATCATGCTCATCATATTGGAGCTACAAGCTTGACACGCTTGTCCAATAAGAACGTCCAGTGGCAAAGGATATTTGCATGCCTGGTGAAGTGGATTCACACTTGTGCTGTGGTTTGGGTGTAGTCTTGGAAGACTCTTTCCTTTATATCAGGAGACAGTGATGTGTTGCTAGATACCCCTCACTGATCGTGATAACGTAAGTTATCGTTACCGACATTTAAAGGAAACCCTTAGGGTCGCACAATTTGATGATATGGCTTACTTAAGTCAGATCGTGTGGACTGAATTATTTGGGTTCAGTTTAAAGGGATTTAATCTCTGATTGTAAGTGAGATCTGGTCTGATCATGTTTGATTGATTAGGGCTTGAGATCGGTAAGCTTCGATCGAGAGAATGGATGCTAGATCGGTGAGATCAGAAGCATCAAGAGATCAACGGTTAGATCTGGAGCCTTAGGGTTTAATCATGATCTAGACTGGATCGCTTGGCTTGATTGGTTCTTGAACCGAACCGAATTGAACCAGCTCATTAAGTGAGCGGATGGTTCATGAGATAAGAGGTTTGCGATTGGGGTAAACCCATGATCGCATATTGAGAAGTGGCATGCTATTTTTAGATAGCACTTCTCTAAACGTGACCATGCCTCACGTTTCTACTCTTCACGCCTCTTCTCGCCTCGCCTCTCCACGAGTCGACACAAGTTCTCTCTCGTGTGGTGAAGAAGGTGAACGAAAAGAAGAAGGAAGAAATCGCCAAGAAGATCTCATCCCTTTCATTCGATCAGGATACTTGGACGATCCTTGCTAGCACAAGGGGCGACAAGGAGGAGCCAAGACTCATCTTGTGTGCGTCACCTCTGGAGGAAAGCCACATCGCTTTCTGCTTCCAAGTCGCCATCTAGAAATGGCATCGGTATGAATCTCATTCTTTCTATAGAATGTTTTTATGTTGATCATATAGCATGCAATAGATCTAGAAACCCTCTCCGCTGCTTCAAATCCTCCAAAATGCGCCTATTAGGGTTTCGCCCCCCTTTGTTGTAGGGGTTACTTCAATTGGTATCAGAGCCTGGTTTCATGCATGTTTTATGATTGCTTGAGCCATTTGTGATCCATATTTGCGCAAGTATGCTTAGATCTTCTTCTTGTTAACATGCGAAATATACATGATGTATGATTATATTTAAGTTGCGCATGTATCATGTTATTATGGCGCTTGTTAATGTTTTCGTCAAAAACAAATATCACTTGCGCGCCTCATTAGATCTAAGTTGCGCCTACTGTAAACCCTTAGACGGGTTGATGGGGTTGAAGTCATCCTCTAGGTTAGATCCAATAGTCTGATCAGACCATCTGACAGCCTAGATGGGTCGACCAGATGGCACCCATGCGTAAGCATGTTGTGGCTATAGGTCGACTGCATCACAGGCGTGTAGCGAGGTCTGGTTGAGACAACTGATGAACGCATATGAGTTAGGCCCGGGTTCACACCCGCTTGCCAGAACTCATGATGGTTGTTCAGCCCTTGGCGCATGCATAGTTGACCACTAGGTCGACTCAAGTCAGTTAGGACTTGGTGCATGCAAGGGCAGTGGATCTAACTAGACATGATGAGTGGATCCCTATCAATGGACCGTTGTAAGGTAGTAAGGGCATATAAGGAAAATAAAATTGATGCCAATGGGGTTTTCAAAATTTTATTTTTATGGTTGGATCGCATGTTGATTGATGCCATGTGCTTGTTTATTTATTCTTATGTGGGCTGCCCGTGTTTAATGTGTGCTGTGCTGGGGCCTGCGTGCCTGGAAATTATTTTGTAAATTAATTTTAATTGTGATCTGCGCATCACATTGCATTTAATTTATAAAGTGTAATTGACCTGCGTGTCAATCTTGTCTAGATAGATTAATTTGTAAGTTAATCAGACAAGAGCACAGAGCACAATTGGCAGAGGCGCTTGCAGCAGAGGCTTGACCAGGTGGGAGGTCCAGGGTTCGACTCTGGGACCAGGCGCATTTTCCCTGGTGGGCGCACCTCAGTTGCAAATGGCGCTTGGGCCCTGGTTTGGGCCAAATGAGCAGCTAAAAGACCCATGAAGAAAAGCAAGTGAAGACTTAAGTTAATTAAGGTCTTACTTAGGCTATGGGCTTTTACCACATAAGATCCATGCTTTCTTTTATTGTTTAAATAAGTAGAACAGCATGATTTATTTATCTTCTGCTATCACCATAGGAATTGCATGATAGTGAAGAAGATTAAAGACCGTTAAAATCCAACGCTAAAATATCAAGCTTGTAAGCCTTCTGACGCGAAACCTCACTGTTCTGATTATCGTTGGAGCCGTGTTGTACCCACTCAGTGGGCACGTCCATCTATCTTCAGACGGTGCGGGATTACACCTGCGTGTTACAGAGAAGGGATTTATCGCTTCTCGTTGCTCAGCATAGCACGTGGTAGTCCAGGGAGTAGGTCGGGTTAGCTTGACCATGTAGACTACATATGTGGCGCATATGGTAGCACATGGAGGCAGCCATCTGTGGGGTCAGAGACTGTGTTGTACCAACTCAGTTGGCACAGTCTGCTGGATTGCCCAGATGAAGGGGAATCGCACGGGTTGGCGATTGGCTGGGACAGCCTACCAGAGATTAGTGCTTGTACTCTCTGTGCATCTTATCTCGCCTGAGCGGGATGCGGAGACCAAGTATGAAATCTGGATCCCATCTCACTAAAAGAGTTCTACTCTTTTGGGCTGTTTTGCTGGATTTTTCAGCCAGATAAAATAGTGAGAAAAAGAATCTTTCTTAAGTCCTGATCGATTCTTAACATTGATACTGACCTTGCTGTTCTTGCATTGTTGTAGATACCTGCAGCAACGAACACCATGAACTTCAATGTGCGATCCCTACTGGAAAGGGAGAAGTTTGCTGGGCCGAACTTCTCAGACTGGTTTGGACACCTTAAGATTGTTCTTAAGGCAGAGAGGAAACTGTATGTCCTCGAGACGGCTATACCGCCTCAGCCCGCTCCGAACGCCGCAAGGGCGGTTCGGGATGCTTATGACAAGCACGTCAATGATAGCATTGATGTCGCTTGCCTGATGCTAGCGTCTATGACGCCACCGCTGCAGCGTCAGCATGAGGATATGTCGGCTATACAGATTATAGCGAACCTCAAGATGCTGTATGCTGCACAGGCGAGGACAGAACGCTATAATCTGACAAAGCTGTTCTTTCAGAGCAAACTGGCTGAAGGGAGCCCAGTGGGAGCTCACGTGCTCAAGATGATTGGGCACAAGGAGGCTCTAGAGAAACTGGGGCATACCATCAACCAGGAGTTGTTGAATGTGATTCTTGTTTATATGGGCTAATCGACAATGCCAAAGATACGCACCAACTGAACCACTCAGTTCGATCCTTTTATGATTTATGTTACATATAGAGTTATTCATGTCCAAGACATATAATCCATTGCACAAGTTACCCTTCCCATAAAACACAGTTGCAAATGAAAAAGAACAAGAGTCCTCTTTTATTTCAAATTTAAATCCTTTCCTTGCCAGGCAGGGAATAGATACAATGTTTTTGGTCAAAGAAGGTACATAGTAGCAATTATTTAACTCAAGTTGAAGTCCAGAAGGCAGGGAGAGCGTCAAAAGTCCTACGGCAACAGCAGCAACCTGTGCTCCGTTTCCAACATGTAGGTCAATCTCTCTAGGCCGCACTGTTCTACTTTTCTTGAGCCCCTGCATATTTGTACAAATATGAGCTCCGCATGCGGTATCCAATACCCATGACATAGAAGTAGAAAGGTTGACTTCGGTAACATAAATACCTGAGCCAGAAGACGAAGCCCTGCTTCTCTTCTCCTCGTTCTGAAGTCGCACCATGTCCTTCAACATGTGAGGTGGCCTCCACATGAATAGCACCTGTTATTCCTGATCCTTTCCATCTTTAGTTTCAGTTCCTTGGTCAAACCTTTCGGTTCACCACACTGAATGATTACTTTAGGAGGGTTGTGTTGAGGTATGCCCTTAAGGCTAATGTTTGAGGCCTTGGGATTGTATCAGTATCATGTAATAAACTCTTATGTTTATAAAGGCAATGGTTGTTATTCAGTTTGTTACCTTATCTGATGCAATAAGTGTACTTCTGAATAATGTCTCAAAGCTGTTCAGCTAGGCTGACATGCAGTTAAGTCCTTAGTCGAGATATCTTGGTGAACATGAGACAGCCTTGATATGGTTAAGACTAATATGTGTTCTAATCTTATAGGATTCTTCGAGCATGGAATAAGATGTAGACTCATGGGTACATTGGATGTACTGGACAGACCCTACTAGGATATTCAATTGCTTGTCACAATGTGAATAATCCTTGATTGCAACAAGTGGCACATGTCCTCTGACTTGAGATCACTTGTGTTTCTAAATGATGATTGTCATTGTTTTGAGGTAGTTCAATATCATTTGAAACATAATGATTATAGACTATCTTGGATGGTGAGCTTGAGTCAGGTTAGGGCACTAGTGATAGACAAAGGATTGCCGTCTCCTTGTTTAAGGAGTGTGATGTTCTAAAGGGGCCCCGTGGATGAGATGATTGAGAAAAGTGTATGGCCATACCCAGGTGACTATGTTCATCTGATCTAATCATGCTCATCATATTGGAGCTACAAGCTTGACACGCTTGTCCAATAAGAACGTCCAGTGGCAAAGGATATTTGCATGCCTGGTGAAGTGGATTCACACTTGTGCTGTGGTTTGGGTGTAGTCTTGGAAGACTCTTTCCTTTATATCGGGAGACAGTGATGTGTTGCTAGATACCCCTCACTGATCGTGATAACGTAAGTTATCGTTACCGACATTTAAAGGAAACCCTCAGGGTCGCACAATTTGATGATATGGCTTACTTAAGTCAGATCGTGTGGACTGAATTATTTGGGTTCAGTTTAAAGGGATTTAATCTCTGATTGTAAGTGAGATCTGGTCTGATCATGTTTGATTGATTAGGGCTTGAGATCGGTAAGCTTCGATCGAGAGTATGGATGCTAGATCGGTGAGATCAGAAGCATCAAGAGATCAACGGTTAGATCTGGAGCCTTAGGGTTTAATCATGATCTAGACTGGATCGCTTGGCTTGATTGGTTCTTGAACCGAACCGAATTGAACCAGCTCATTAAGTGAGCAGATGGTTCATGAGATAAGAGGTTTGCGATTGGGGTAAACCCATGATCGCATATTGAGAAGTGGCATGCTATTTTTAGATAGCACTTCTCTAAACGTGACCATGCCTCACGTTTCTACTCTTCACGCCTCTTCTCGCCTCGCCTCTCCACGAGTCGACACAAGTTCTCTCTCGTGTGGTGAAGAAGGTGAACGAAAAGAAGAAGGAAGAAATCGCCAAGAAGATCTCATCCCTTTCATTCGATCAGGATACTTGGACGATCCTTGCTAGCACAAGGGGCGACAAGGAGGAGCCAAGACTCATCTTGTGTGCGTCACCTCTGGAGGAAAGCCACATCGCTTTCTGCTTCCAAGTCGCCATCTAGAAATGGCATCGGTATGAATCTCATTCTTTCTATAGAATGTTTTTATGTTGATCATATAGCATGCAATAGATCTAGAAACCCTCTCCGCTGCTTCAAATCCTCCAAAATGCGCCTATTAGGGTTTCGCCCCCCCTTTGTTGTAGGGGTTACTTCAGGTTGAGCTCAACCAATTCATCAAAGAGCTGCCTTATATTATGAATAATTTCAAAAGCACTCTTAGATTCATATTGCCCTCTAAATTCAAGCGACATGTTGGTTAGCATCAAATTAGCAACCTCCAAATTATCAGTCTGATGCTTATCAAAAGCAACCTTCTCAGCCGCTGAGGCCGAGCATGGAAGTGGCTCTGGAATAGGCTGCTCAAGGACATAGAGCTTCCTCTCGAGCTTAAGGACAATCCTCAAGTTTCGATACCAGTCCATCAGGTTGGATCCAACCAACTTGTCCTTTTCTAGGATTGATCGTAGTGACCATCTGCTATTGTTCGTAGCCATTGATCTACAACAACCAAGAAAGTAGATTAGTACTACTTCGAATCATTTAATCTGGACTTGCATTAAATGATTATGGCTCCCACTATTTTAATCGAATTGACAACCCACAAAGTCAATCGGGAAATCTGAGATTTCCTAGTGAGATGGGATCCTTATTCCACATGAGGCTTCGCGTCCCACGAGGGTGGGATGAGATGCACAAAGTGACCCATGCTTCCTAAGGTGGGCACGCCGACCGATTGCACCCAGGCAATTCCCCTTCTCAAGACAGTTCAAGCATTTTGTGCCCAGCTAGGGCTGGAACAACACAAAACCTTAACCTCTTGAGGGTGCTTCTAGAGTTCCATCATGTGGCCACCACATATGAAAAACTAGTCAAGTCTACCCTGACCGTTAAGCCCAGGGCCAACAATTTCCTTGCGAAGGCGTGCCCGGTTAAAACGGACTGGGGAAACCATTGCCACCACACGCCTTCTAAAGATAAGTGGGTGTGTCCCACGAGGGTGGGAAACAGTTCACAACACCACTGATCGATAGCTTGACGAGGGCTACGCGTCAGAAGGCTACAGACTTGATATTGATTTGAGGGTTTTTGAGGTCTCATCCTCTTAGTTTTATCTTTTATCTAACATTACAAGCATGCAATACTATAGTGATAACAAAACGATAAAAAACATCCAGGCATGCTTTAACAGATATCAAAAGCAGTAAACAAGCGATGTAGTCATAGCCTAATCAACACATTGAACCATCACATGCCAAAGGATGTTCAATGCTTGACCTAGGTGACAAGCCCCAACCAGACCTAACCTAGCTGCCACTAAGCTTTATCTTTAAGTGCGGCTCCAAGGTCCTCCGCATCAAGGTATAGCACACAAACCCAAGGGTTCGGCCAAGACCTTGATGGCTGCTCCATGCATGATGCGCCATCATGCTCGTGCCAAGAGGGATAGCTCACGAACCCTACGGTTCAGCCAAGCCCTTACTTGCGCCACCAAGCAAGATGCGCCATCATGGTTGATGCGCCAATATGTAAGCTTCAAGAGGGATGCGCCCTTAATCTTCTTTGTGCATTTACAAAACAAAAAGAAAAAGTGGCACGCAGGCCTCACACAGAATACATCACAGGCATACAAGGGGCTTGACTATGACCACAACACGATGCACAATCATCTCATGCTTTTCTATATGCTCAAGAAGTCATAATACTTCAGTTTTAGTTTCTTAGAAAACATGTCTTTCAACCTCAACGTCCGTTCACAAATCTAGGATTTTTCATTTCCCTCGGGAGTCTACAAGTGGCGCATGCATGCTCCAAGCATGCTTGCCGCCTACCCTTGCAATCCTTAACTTGCCAAGAAGTCCCACACAGTAGGTCTATCCTACATGCGTGGGGAGAAATTAATTCTCTCACATATGGGTCTATCCCACCATGTGAAGAAAGCTAAAAAACCAAAGAGATCGAATAGATGTTAGGAACAAAAAACTTACGATTTTTCCTACTTAGAAAAATCCATGTGCATATGCAAATTTTTGAAAAATTTCAGATGCCATGTGAGCATACAATCAAAGCATAAAACACTGTTCGAGTTCACAAGATGGCTTTGATACCACTGTTGGGAAACACCGGGGATTTTAAAATTTTACAGACAAGCACAGTGGAAGCAATCCCCAAACAGGCCAGTCCCAAAAACCCAGAAGATCGAGTCTTGCGAGGAGATCGACACGGTGAGTAGGAGATGATACCATGATGCAAATAAAGAGATGCGATGCAGGCACCCACGTGTGCGCCCTCTACATTCTCGCACACAGCCGAACCTCGAGTCCTCTTCTTCCACGCCCGGTGCTAGCCTCGGGAAGAAGATCCACGCCTTTGGGAGTCTTCCTCAATCACTTGCGACAACTCCAGAGGAGATGCCAAGTAGAGGAGGTGGAGCTTCGTCGGAGTCCAACTCTTGAAGCACTCCACCACGATCCGAACAGGAATCAACCCAAGCCAAAGTCCAACTTTGGGGAGGAGGGCAACAAGGATCTTGCAAGAACCGAACCAAGCAAGGAGGAGAGTCCAACTCTCTCAATGGCCGAATATCTCAAGAGTGGCGACAAGGGGGCAAGTGCTAGAGGCGACAAGGGGGGAGGAAGGGGGTTTATATACCCTTGAATAGGTGCACCTCTTCACAAGTGAAGAGGCACACCTCTTCATGAAGAGACACACCTCTTCAAGAGGTAAAACCTATTTCGCCCACTCCAAGTCCCATGCGCCCAAGTTCATTCACCCACTCCAAGTGAGAAGCTCCAAGCTTCTCTCTTTAAGTGAGATGCGCCACTTGGAATTGTCAACCTCAAAGATATGCGCCAAACTCACTCCAAGTGACTTGCGCCTATCCCATTTGGCCCATTTGGCCCAAATGGCTCATTGAGCCCATTTGGCCTATTAGCCCAACTTGGTCTATTGGGCCCATTTGGCCTACTAGGCCCAAAAAATAAGTTAGCTCTAAATGATTCCTTTCATCTCATCAAGCACAGTGGTGCTGATGGATTCTCCCAAACAGATCTGAGTTATCCAATAACTCAATCAATAGGCTACCCGATCAATACGAGAACCCGAGTTTCAAGTTGTGCGACCCTGTAGGTTCCTCAGACGTTGGCAGTGATGAACCGAGTCATCACAAGCAGTGATTGGCACCAAGCAGTGCATCGCTGCTACCCAAGTCATCGGAATGGATATCAACATCGACATCCCCATCATCGCAACAAGGTATCGATGCATTACAGTCTCTTTGCCGAACTGATATCCGATTGGACAAACTGTGTCACCACTTTGTTTTCACCCAATCTCATGGTCATGACTTAATCAGGATTTCACCTAGGTATAGCCATACACTCTCAGTCATGCAACCATAGGGGGGGCCCGTGGATATCAAGCTTCCCGCAGGAAGGGGCAAATCCTATATCTGTCCATTGATCTTCTCATATAGGTCGTGACATACCCAATGACAACCGTTATGACCTCCCTGCTACGGCGAGGCGTTAGGTTGTTTCAAAGCATGTCGCTAACCATATAGAAGAGTCAATGACCTGAAGTCAAGGGATCAATGCATCTCCTGTCATATGTGAGCTTAACTCATGACACCATGTTAGAGCCTCACAGCGGGTCGGTCCAGTATATCCACCATTGATATACCCATATGCCTGTGTTAGCACCCCGTGCGTAACCAGCCCATATACCAGTCTCACATGTACCAGAGCTGTCCCATATCCACTCAGGTACTCGACTGGGGACACACCATTTGAGCACAGATACAATCTGTCTTCAGGGACATTATTATCTATGTACATAGTCGCAGATGTAAACACAGCATAATAACGACAATGCCAGAAAGATATATATATATATCAAAGTCAAGCAGTATAAGATGGACCAACAACGGGTGCAAGGGCATATACACCAACAGTTAGGATCCCTTCGTTAGGTTAGATCTAATTTGATCTGTTCTAGTAGTTTAATTGCCATGATAGTTATATGAATCTATGGATCGAGTCTATTTATCAAATGTGGAGATCTTGCACGAAAGTGAGGATCAGAACGTTGGAGATCCATGAGTAAAACTAGTGTTGAGCCTTGGATGCACGAAAGTTGAAAGTTCCCTAAAGGGGGTGAAACCATAAAGCATGCGCAAACAAAATTGCATGGGCGGAATCTAGGGTTTCCTAGGATCGCATGCATGAATATATGATCAACTTGAAGATTGTATAGATCAAAAGAGAGATCATACCAATGCCATTTCTTGGATGGCGTCTTGGAAGCAAGAGGGCGAGCGGCTCTCCTCCAAAGGTGACGCACACAAGATGAGAAATGGCTTTCTCCTTGTCGTTCCTTGTGCTAGCAAGGATCTCCAAGTCTCCTGATCGCTTGAAGGGAAGATGAGATGATCTCTTGGCTAGGCCGAATCCTCCTTGAGCGTCAAGACTCACCACACGAGAGGAGAGAGGCGACAAGAGGAAGTTGCGAGAGAGAATAGAGCAATACTCTCGAACGTGAGGCGTGCTCCCTATTTTGGAAAGCATGACTTCAAAAAATAGTAAACCCTCAATGTGTTCAAGCGTTCACGCCAAGTGAACAAGTCGCAACATTCTCCTCTTTGAACCAAGCGTTCACTTGATGAACCGGTTCAATCTCATTTGGTTTAAAGACCAAATCAAACCAAGCATTGGTCTAGATCATATTAAACCATAAGGCTCAAGATCTAACCATTCATCTCTTAATGCTCTTGATCTCATCGATCTAGCATCAATTCTCTCGATCGAAGCTTACCGATCTCAAGCCCTAATCAATCAAACATGATCAGACTAGATCTCACTTACAATCAGAGTTTAATTCCCTTTAAACTGAACCAAAACAATTCAGTCCACACGATCTGACTCAAGTAAGCCATATCATCAAATTGTGCGACCCTAAGGGTTTCCTTTAAATGTCGGTAACGATAACTTACGTTATCACGAACAGAGTGTTGGGGTATGCCCTTAAGGCTAATGTTTGAGGCCTTGGGATTGTATCAGTATCATGTATAAACTCTTATGTTTATAAAGGCAATGGTTGTTATTCAGGTTGTTATATTATCTGCTGCAATACATATACTTCTGAATAATGTCTCAATGCTGTTCAGCTTGGCTGACATGCATTTTTGTCCTTAGTCGAGATATCCTGGTGAACATGAGACAGCCTTGATATGATTGAGACTAATATGTATTCTAATCTTATAGGATGCTTCGAGCATGGAATAAGATGTAGACTCATGGGTACATTGGATGTACTGGACAGACCCTACTAGGATATTCAATTGCTTGTCACAATGTGAATAATCCTTGAAAGCAACAAGTGGCACATGTCCTCTGACTTGAGATCACTTGTGTTTCTAAATGATGATTGTCATTGTTTTGAGGTAGTTCAATATCATTTGAAACATAATGGTTATAGATTATCTTGGATAATGATCATGAGTCATGTTAGGGCACTAGTGATAGATATAGGATTGCCGTCTCCTTAATTGGAGTGTGATGTTCTAAAGGGGCCCCCTGGATGAGATGATTGAGAAAGTGTATGGCCATACCCAGGTGACTATGTTCATCTGATCTAATCATGCTCGTCATATTGGAGTTACAAGCTTGACACGTTTGTCCAATAAAGAACATCCAGTGGCAAAGGAAGCTTGTTTGCCTTGTGAGTTGGATTCACACTTGTGCTGTGGTTTGGGTGTAGTCTTGGAAGACTCTTTTCTTTATATCGGGAGACAGTGATGTGTTGCTAGATACCCCTCACTGATCGTGATAACGTAAGTTATCGTTACCGACATTTAAAGGAAACCCTTAGGGTCGCACAATTTGATGATATGGCTTACTTAAGTCAGATCGTATGGACTGAATTGTTTTGGTTCAGTTTAAAGGGATTTAATCTCTGATTATAAGTGAGGTCTGGTCTGATCATGTTTGATTGATTAGGGCTTGAGATCGGTAAGCTTCGATCGAGAGAATGGATGCTAGATCGGTGAGATCAGCAGCATCAAGAGATCAACGGTCAGATCAAGAACCTTAGGGTTTAATGTGATCTGGGCTAATGGCTTGGGTTAATTGGTCTTTGAACCAGACCAAAGTGAACCGGCTCATCAAGTGAGCGCATGGTTCAAAGGGAAAAAGAGATTTGCGACTTGTTCAATTGGTGTGAACAAGTGAACGTTGAGGCTTTGCTATTTTTAGCTAGCATGTTCTCTAACGTGACCACGCCTCACGTTCACGCCAAGCAACTCTATTCTCGCCCTTTGTTCTTCTCTCTCGACGCCAAGACTTTCGTGAGGTGAGAAGAGGTAGACAAAAAGAGAAGGTCTCGCCAAGCAAAGGATTCTCTTCCCTTCCATTCGACAAGGACTCCTTAGAACCTTGCTAGCACAAGGAGCACTAAGGGAGTAGGCGATCACATCTTGTGTGCGAGCCATTTGGAGGAGAAGCACTTGAGTCTCTTCTTCCTAGACACCATCCATACAATGGCATCGGTATGGTTCTTTTCATTGTATAAGATTTATGTTGATCATACTATCTGCAAAGATCCTAGAAACCCCCTTCCGCTATGTCAAAACCTCCATATGCGCCTATTAGGGTTTCGCCCCCCCCTTGTTTAGGGGACACTTCACAGAGAGGGGTACCTAGCAACACATCACTGTCTCCCGATATAAAGGAAAGAGTCTTCCAAGACTACACCCAAACCACAGCACAAGTGTGAACCCAAGTCACTTGACATATGTGTTTCCTTTGCCACTGGATGTTCTTATTGGACAAGAGTGTCAAGCCTGTAATTCCAATATGATGAGAATGATTAGATCAGATGAACATAGTCATCTGGGTATGGCCATATACTTTCTCAATCATCTCATCCAGGGGGCCCCTATAGAACATCACACTCCAATCAAGGAGACGGCAATCCTATATCTATCACTAGTGCCCTAACATGACTCATGCTCATTATCCAAGATAGTCTATAACCATTATGTTTCAAATGATATTGAACTACCTCAAAACAATGCCAATCATCATTTAGAAACAGAAGTGATCTCAAGTCAGAGGAAATATGCCACTTGTTTGCATATAAGGATTATTCACATTGTGACAAGCAATTGAATATCCTAAGTAGGGTCTGTCCAGTACATCCAATGTACCCATGAGTCTACATCTCATTCCATGCTCGAAGCATCCTATAAGATTAGAACACATATTAGTCTCAATCATATCAAGGCTGTCTCATGTTCACCAAGATATCTCGACTAAGGACAATACTGCATGTTAGCCAAGCTGAACAGCATTGAGACATTATTCAGAAGTATACATATTGCTGCAGATAATGTAACAACCTGAATAACAACCATTGCCTTTATAAACATAGAGTTTATACATGATACTGAAATAATCCCAAGGCCTCAAACATTAGCCTTAAGGGCATACCCCAACAATCTCCCACTTGCACTTAATCTAATGGTTGAGAAATCTCAAACCCATATTATTACAGTGCTTCCCATGCTTCTGTTGCGCCAGAGGCTTTGTAAGCGGGTCAGCTAGATTGTCATCTGTATGAACCTTGCAGACTTTGATCTCGCCACGATCAATGATCTCCCGGATCAAGTGAAACCTTCTCTGTATGTGCTTGGACTTCTGGTGCGACCGTGGTTCCTTTGCTTGTGCTATTGCTCCAGTGTTATCACAGAAGATAACCAAAGGATCTGCACTCGAAGGAACAACACCAAGTTCCTCAACGAACTTACGAATCCACACTGCCTCCTTAGATGCTTCTGAGGCTGCAACATACTCGGCTTCTGTTTTGGAATCAGCAACAATTGATTGTTTGAAACTTTTCCACACCACTGCTCCTCCATTCAAGCTAAAAACATAGCCTGATTGCGATCGAAAATCATCCTGGTCAGACTGGAACGAAGCGTCAGTATATCCTTCAATACTGAGTTCTTCCTGACCTCCATATACCAAGAACATATCTTTGGTCCTCCGAAGATATTTCAAAATGTTCTTGACCGCAATCCAGTGTGCCTTACCTGGATTACTTTGGAATCGACTGGTCACGCTTAACCCGTAAGCGACGTCTGGGCAAGTACACAACATCGCATACATAATGGACCCAATAGCCGAAGCATAAGGCGTATTGTCCATTTCATCTTTCTCAGTCTGTGTTTGTGGACACTGACTCTTTGAAAGATTCAGACCATGTCTGACTGGAAGATATCCTCTTTTAGAATTTTCTAAATGGAATCTCTCCAGGACTTTATCGATGTAAGTACTCTAGCACAGCCCGAGAAGCCTCTTAGATCTATCTCTGTAGATCTTCACACCTAATACATAGGCTGCTTCTCCTAAATCTTTCATCTGGAAACATTTTCTTAACCATGCCTTAACCGCATGTAGTTCAGGAATATCATTTCCAATGATTAAGATATCATCGACGTAGAGGACTAGAAAAGTAATCACGCTCCCACTAAACCTCTTATATACACACGGGTCATCTTCATTCTTGATGAAACCAAATTTACAGATTGATTCATGAAAACGAATATTCCAGCTTCTTGATGCTTGTTTAAGTCCATAAATGGACTTCTTTAATTTGCATATTTTATGACGATCCGATGGATTAGTGAAACCTTCAGGTTGCGTCATATACACATCCTCTTCTAGTTTTCCATTAAGGAAAGCGGTCTTCACGTCCATTTGCCAGATCTCATAATCATAATATGCCGCTATCGCAAGAATAATCCGAATAGACTTGAACATGGCTACAGGAGAGAAAGTTTCATCATAATCTATCCCGTAGATTTGTTTGAAACCTTTCGCAACTAGCCTGCCTTTATAGGTAACCACGTTACCATCCATGTCAATCTTCTTCTTGAAGATCCATTTACAGCCTATAGGGATTACTCCCGGAGGCGGATCAACCAAATCCCAAACTTGGTTATCTGACATGGAGTCCATCTCGGCTCGCATAGCTTCAAGCCATCTCGCTGATTCCAGTCCACTGACCGCATCCGCATAAGTGAGGGGTTCATCATCAATGATGTAGACTCCGTCATAGCGCTCAGGCTGTCGACGGATCCTTCCCGATCTTCGCGGTTCCCGTGATATCTGAGCCTCAGGTTGTTCAGTAACCTGATCTACTAGCTCAGGCTCATCCAACTGTGCTTGACTACTTTGTCCTTCTTCTGGATTCTCATCCAGCTTTATTTCTCTCCCACTGGCCTCTTGCAGAAGAAATTCCTTCTCAAGAAAAATAGCCGTTCGAGCAACAAATACTTTGTTCTCTTTGGGATCGTAGAAATAATAACCCTTAGTTTCTTTAGGGTAACCGACAAAGATACATTTCTCAGATCTGCTCTCTAGTTTCCCAGAGGCGAGCTTTTTGACATAAGCCTCGCAACCCCAGATCTTAATAAATGTCAAGCTCGGCTGTTTCCCATACCATAACTCATATGGAGTCTTTGAAACTGCCTTGGATGGCACTCGGTTTAGTACCTTTGCAGCTGTTTCCAGTGCAAATCCCCAAAAGGAGTAAGGTAGAGTAGCCTGACTCATCATAGAACGAACCATATCCAGTAAGGTTCTATTTCTCCTCTCGGACACACCATTCCATTGCGGTGTTCCTGGCGGAGTGAGCTGTGAGATAATCCCACACTCCTTCAGATAGTCAGTAAACTCATGACTCAAGTATTCTCCACCTCGATCTGAATGAAGTGCCTTGATATTTCGGCCTAGCTGATTTTGTACTTCATTCTTGAACTCTTTGAACTTGTCAAAAGATTCACTCTTATGTCTCAATAGATAGACATAGCCATACCTACTGAAATCATCAGTAAAGGTAATGAAGTATGAATAGCCACCTCTGTCATGTTTACTAAATGGCCCACACATATCACTGTGAATGAGGTCAAGTAAACCTGAAGCCCTTTGACCTTTATTAGAAAAAGGAGACTTCGTCATTTTACCCATTAAACAAGCTTTGCATGTATCAAGCTCCTCATAGGAGAATGATCCCAGCAGTCCGTGATCATGCAACCGCTTAATGCGCTTCTTGTTAATATGGCCTAAACGACTATGCCATAACAAGGTGCTGTCATCAGCATACTTGGCTTTCTTAATATCAATCTGCTGTATAGAACATTCCATGTCCAACATGAATAACCCATTGTTAATTGACCCAGTAGCATAAACAATATTATCAAAAGAAATATAACACTTTGAAATCTTGCATTCAAAGGAAAACCCTTTTCTGACAAGAGCAGGAATAGAGATAATATTCTTAGTTATGCTCGGTACAAAATAACAATTGTCCAGTTCTAATACAAGACCAGATGGTAAAGAGATGTGATATTCTCCTACAGCAACAGCAGCAACCCGTGCCCCGTTTCCTACTCGTAGGTCCACCTCATGCTGTCCCACCTGTCTTCTTCTCTTGAGTTCCTGTACATTTGAACAAATGTGAACTCCACATGCAGTGTCTAACACCCATGAAATAGAAGAAGAAGATACCATGACTTCAGTCACGAAAATACCTGAGCCAGAAGCGAAAGGGTTGCTTCCCTTCTTATCTCCTTGGAGCGCTTTACAGTCCTTTTTCCAGTGACCCAACTGGCCACAATGGAAACATCTGTATTCCTTTGACCGCTTTACCTTTTGCTTTAGAGCCTTGTTGTAGCTCTTGATAGGGGCTTTGCCCTTCTTCCCCTTCTTCTTGTTCCTAAAAGGAACCATTAGGACAGAGGATGAAGGCTTTCCCTTCTCACGAGACTGAGTCTGCTCTGTAGTCAAGAGCATGTTCAGTAACTCTGCCGGGGTACAGTCGATCTTGTTCATATTAAAATTAATGATGAACGGATCGAAAGAGGCTGGGAGAGACTGCAAGATGATGTCTACAACAAGCTCCTGATTGATGGTGTGTCCCAGTTTCTCTAGAGCCTCCTTGTACCCAATCATCTTGAGTACGTGAGCTCCCACTGGACTCCCTTCAGTCAGTTTGCTCTGAAAGAAAAGTTTCATCAAATTATATCGTTCAGTCCTTGCCTGTGCAGCATACAGCATCTTGAGGTTTGCTATAATTTCTATAGCAGATAAATCCTCATGCTGACGCTGAAGCTCTGGCGTCATAGACGCAAGCATAAGGCAAGCGACATCAATGCTATCATTGACATGCTTCTCATAAGCTTCCCGAACCGCCCTTGCGGCGTTCGCAGCGGGTTGAGGCGGTATTGCCGTCTCGAGGACATACAGTTTCCTCTCAGCCTTAAGAACAATCTTAAGGTGTCCGTACCAGTTTGAGAAGTTTGGCCCAGCAAACTTCTCCCTTTCCAGTAGGGATCGCACATTGAAGGGCTGTGGTGTTCGTTGCTGCAGTAATCTACAACATTGCAAGAACAGCAAGGTCAGTATCAATGTTAGAATCAATTCAGGACTTAAGAATGATTCTTTTCTCACTATTTTATCTGACTGAAAAATCCAGTAAAACAGTTCGAAAGAGTAAAACTCTTTTAGTGAGATGGGATCCAGATTTCATACTTGGTCTCCGCATCCCGCTCAGGCGAGATAAGATGCACAGAGAGTACAAGCACTAATCTCTGGTAGGCAATCCTTGCCAATCGCCAACCCGTGCGATTCCCCTTCATCTGGGCAATCCAGCAGACTGTGCCAACTGAGTTGGTACAACACAGTCTCTGATCCCACAGATGGCTGCCTCCATATAGCTACCATATGCTCAATATGTAGCCTACATGGTCAAGCTGACCCGACCTACTCCCTGGACCACCACGTGCTATGCTGAGCAACGAGAAGCGATAAATCCCTTCTCTATAACACGCAGGTGTAATCACACACCGTCTGAAGATAGATGGGCGTGCCCACTGAGTGGGTACAACACGGCCCCAACGATAGTCAGAACAGTGAGGTTTCGCGTCAGAAGGCTATCGTGCTTGATATTTAACGTTGGATTTTAACGGTCCTTTTATCTTCTTACTATCATTCAAATCCTATGGTGATAGCAGAAGATTAAATCATGCAGTTACTAAATTACTTAAACAGTAAATTAAAAGCATGATGATCTTATGTGGTAAAAGCCCATTAAGCCTAAGTAAGACCTTAATTAACTTAAGTCTTCACTTGAGGTCTTCATGGGTCTTTAGCATTTCATCTGGCCCAACCCGGGCCCAAGCGCCCACTGCAGCTCAGGTGCGCCCACCAGGTAAAATGCGCCTGTCCTAGAGTTGAACCCTAGACCTCCCACTGGTGAAGCCACTTGCTGCATGCGCCTCTGCCAAGTGTGCTCTGTGCTCATGTCTGATTAAATTACAATTTAATCTATCTAGACATGATTGACTCGCAGGTCAATTACACTTTATAAATTAATTAAAATGTGATGCGCAGATCACAATAATAATTTACAATATACATCCAGGCACGCAGGCCCCAGCACAGCACACATTAAATTTAGGCAGCCCACATAAGATTAAATAGACAATCAATCATGTTATCCAAACATCATGTGATCCAATCAAGAAAATAAAATTTTTCGTAAAACCCATTGGCTTCATTTTATTTCCTTATGTGCCCTACTACCTTACAACGGTCCATTAATAGGGATCCACTCATCAGACCTAGTCAGACCAACTGCCCTTGCATGCACCAAGTTATAACCGACTTGAGTCGACCTCATGGTCAACAATGCATGCGTTAAGGGATGAACGTCCCTCATGAGTTCTGGGAAGCGGGTGTGACCCCGGGCCTTAATCATGAGCGTTCATCGGTTGTCTCAATCAGACATCGCTACACGCCTTTCAGCAGTCGACCTATAGCCACCTCATGCTTGCGCATAGGTGCCATCTGGTCGACCCATCTAGGCTGTCAGATAGTCTGATCAGACTGTTGGGTCTTGACGACAGGACGATGACTTCAACCCTAATAACCCGTCTAAGCTTTTGAAGTAGGCGCTTAGATCTAATGAGGGGCGCGCAAGTAATGTTTTGAGAAAAAACTACAACAAGCGCCAAACATCATACATGCGCCAACAAGTAATACACATACATCTAGTTTCGCATGATGACCTATACCAATTAGATCTACTCCTAAGCGCAAATAAGGATCACAACAAGCAATCATATGATTCATACAAGGAACTATGCTCTGATACCAATTGAAAGTTCCCTAAAGGGGGCGAAACCCTAAAGCATGCGCAAACAAAATTGCATGGGCGGAATCTAGGGTTTCCTAGGATCGCATGCATGAATATATGATCAACTTGAAGATTGTATAGATCAAAAGAGAGATCATACCAATGCCATTTCTTGGATGGCGTCTTGGAAGCAAGAGGGCGAGCGGCTCTCCTCCAAAGGTGACGCACAAAAGATGAGAAATGGCTTTCTCCTTGTCGTTCCTTGTGCTAGCAAGGATCTCCAAGTCTCCTGATCGCTTGAAGGGAAGATGAGATGATCTCTTGGCTAGGCCGAATCCTCCTTGAGCGTCAAGACTCACCACATGAGAGGAGAGAGGCGACAAGAGGAAGTTGCGAGCGAGAATAGAGCAATACTCTCGAACGTGAGGCATGCTCCCTATTTTGTAAAGCATGACTTCCAAAAATAGTAAACCCTCAATGTGTTCAAGCGTTCATGCCAAGTGAACAAGTCGCAACATTCTCCTCTTTGAACCAAGCGTTCACTTGATGAACCGGTTCAATCTCATTTGGTTTAAAGACCAAATCAAACCAAGCATTGGTCTGGATCATATTAAACCATAAGGCTCAAGATCTAACCATTCATCTCTTAATGCTCTTGATCTCATCGATCTAGCATCAATTCTCTCGATCGAAGCTTACCGATCTCAAGCCCTAATCAATCAAACATGATCAGACCAGATCTCACTTACAATCAGAATTTAATTCCCTTTAAACTGAACCAAAACAATTCAGTCCACACGATCTGACTCAAGTAAGCCATATCATCAAATTGTGCGACCCTAAGGGTTTCCTTTAAATGTCGGTAACGATAACTTACGTTATCACGAACAGAGAGGGGTATCTAGCAACACATCACTGTCTCCCGATATAAAGGAAAGAGTCTTCCAAGACTACACCCAAACCACAGCACAAGTGTGAACCCAAGTCACTTGACATATGTGTTTCCTTTGCTACTGGATGTTCTTATTGGACAAGCGTGTCAAGCCTGTAATTCCAATATGATGAGAATGATTAGATCAGATGAACATAGTCATCTGGGTATGGCCATACACTTTCTCAATCATCTCATCCAGGGGGCCCCTATAGAACATCACACTCCAATCAAGGAGACGGCAATCCTATATCTATCACTAGTGCCCTAACATGACTCATGCTCATTATCCAAGATAGTCTATAACCATTATGTTTCAAATGATATTGAACTACCTCAAAACAATGCCAATCATCATTTAGAAACAGAAGTGATCTCAAGTCAGAGGAAATATGCCACTTGTTTGCATATAAGGATTATTCACATTGTGACAAGCAATTGAATATCCTAAGTAGGGTCTGTCCAGTACATCCAATGTACCCATGAGTCTACACCTCATTCCATGCTCGAAGCATCCTATAAGATTAGAACACATATTAGTCTCAATCATATCAAGGCTGTCTCATGTTCACCAAGATATCTTGACTAAGGACAATACTGCATGTCAGCCAAGCTGAACAGCATTGAGACATTATTCAGAAGTATATATATTGCAGCAGATAATGTAACAACCTGAATAACAACCATTGCCTTTATAAACATAGAGTTTATACATGATACTGAAATAATCACAAGGCCTCAAACATTAGCCTTAAGGGCATACCCCAACAAAAGTGATCCTTGAGATTCCACTAGAGATTATCAACCTAGAATTCGGATGCACGAAAGTGATCTTGAGTTCTTTGATTGATGATTTAGTTATCTTTAGCATTGGGACAGATCTTGCGTGAAAGCGAGGATTGGTCCCTGCATGATTGTCTGCACGAAAGTGAGATAATCCCTTTATGAAGTAAATTAGGTCTTTATCGTAGCAAGATTTGATTGACGAACCTTTGTTTATATCTTATCATTGAAATTATGGTGGATGAAACCTTAGTCCCATGTTTATCTCTCTGATTATCTCCTTAGCATATTCTCTGCATAGTTTACTTTCATCATATTTGGCTTGCTTAGCTAGCGAGAAAACAATTATTTGGTAATTAACAATAAGGTCTCTGTGGATCGATATTTTTATTACTTCGATAATTCCGTGCACTTGCAGAATCCTATCAAGTTTTTGGCGCCATTGCCGGGGATTAGTCCAAGGTACACGCGTGCCAGACTTGTGGTGTTCCCTTTCAAGTTTTTGGCTCCGTTGCCGGGGATTAGTCCAAGGTACACACGTGCCAGACTTGTAGTGTTCCCTTTCGGGCTATTAAGTTTTTGGCGCCGTTGCCGGGGATTAGTCCTAGGTACACACCAAACAACTTTGGTCCTATCATAGTTTTTGGCGCCGTTGCCGGGGACCTTAGTTTTGTCAATATCGAAATAGTTGTTAGTATTGCTAGACTAAGTTTTATTTGCTTTATATTTAACTTTGTTTTTTGTTTTTGTAGGTTTTGGATATTCACAGCTGTGGCAGAACTGTGATTTCTGAAATTTTTATTTGCTTGTGTCTTTATATATTCTGAAAAAAAAAATCTTATTTGATTGGTGTTGGATTATCTTTTTGGTAGATTTGAAGATATGTCTTTTTATCAAAATTCATGGGCTTCTGAAAGAGGTCAGGTATTCATGCAACAAGGTGAGCATAAAGATTATTCACAGATGTCTATTGCATAATTAGCTAAATTACACTCTTATTCTGTTACATGTAATATTTGTATGTCTTCTGATCATTATGCTTATGAATGTCAATTTAGATATCATGCAAATTCTAATTCACTGTGCTATCAAGATGATCATTATGATTCTAGTTGGGAAAATTAAACTTCTTTTTATGATGATTGCTCTGATCATGTTTCTATGCCATACTTTGAGGATAATGAGATATCTATCCTAAAATCCATGTGTAAAAAATTCATGGCAGATCGAGAAAGATTTTTTGCTAAACAAAATCAATTTTTAGACCAAATGCTGAGCAATCAAAGTAAGCAAATTGAGAATTTTAAGGGTTCAGTTAATCAAATTTCTTATCAAGAAGAATCTTTGACTGCTAATACTCAAGAGCTAAATTCTTATGTGCACTCGGGATGTGATATGTGTGGATATTTTGATCATTATACCTCTGATTGTCCATTTTTAAATCCCAATTTATCAATTAAAGAATCTTATGAATTGTATTCTAGATGGAAAAATCATCAATCTTTGACTGTTAATACTGAATTGCTAGAAACCCAGATTGCACAGCATGATTGTTTATTTGAGTTTGATACTGAAAAACTTATTTAGAAAACTCCCCTGTGATCATGATTGTTTTGAGATTGAGCCTTATGTGAATATTAATAAATCTCATTCTGATCTTGATAATTTTGATATTGATTTACCTGATAATTTATTTGAGGAAAAGGTCGAGAAAATTGAAATTGAAAACCCTTCTTTTGATGATAATTCTGATTTTGATGTAAATTTATATATGGTTGAATCTGATGAGCATGATGAAGGTTTGAAAATTATAGACATTGATGAACCCCACTGTGATTTTCGTGATATTGTTGAAATTAATGATAAATCTCTTGTGGTTAACTCTGATTCTATTACTTCATTTTCGTATGATTCTGATTTTGACTCTTCTGATGATGAATTATTTGTGGGGAAACATGAGAAAATTAATTTTGAAGAGTCTCATCTTGACTTTAATGATGATTTTGAAATTGATAAATTGTTTGATGAAGTGCATGAAGAATCTGTAGATGATTTGAATATTGTGAAAATTGATGAATCTCACCATGTTCATATGTTGCCCATGTCTACTATTGAATCTTGTGGTTTATTTGAAAAATTATGTTTTATTGAGGAATCTAATGAAAGACATAAACATTATTATGATGATCCAATGCTTGCTTATTTTGATCAAAGTCCTACTTCTATTGCTATTGAAAATATTAATCTCATGATTTTGCTTTTTGATAAACATAGGAAGATCATAAAGATTTCTTTGAGTGGATTTGAGAAGTATGATTTTAATTTCTGCATATTTAAGAAAGCCACTTTGATTGTGATTTATATGAATTTCTGGATTTTTGGAGTAGTGGCTAAACTTTTAGGACAAAGGAAATGCAGAAAATTATTTGCTCTTTATTTTGGAACTGATTCACCTGCTTCACCATGATATTGAGTTTTGGTCAAGCTATGGACCTAAAATTAGCGCTTCTTGGGAGGCAACCCAAGCACTCTATCTTAGTTTAGCTTCTATTATTTTTGTTTATTTTTAGAATTAATTTTTCTTTTTGTTTTGCAGGGAGAATAAAATTTTTGCAAAATACGGCACTGTCGTAATCTTCCTTACGGTACCGTATTTTTGGTCTGATTTTATCCCGAGAGTTCTTTGAAAAATACGGCACTGCTGTAAAACATTTCACGGTACCGTATTTTAAAGCTGCTTTCTGCTTATTGAGTAGGTGCTTTCTCGCATTAATTTTAAGAAACTGAGTTGAGAAAATTTTTGATCTTTGGCACAACATTGAAGTACTCATATTTGTCTATCATCTGGATATTTTTTCTAAATTTTAAAGTCCATGGATCTCTCTAAAACATATAGCAACTTTTGGATTATGGTTAATTTCTGCAACAGTTTTTTTCTGACTGTTCTGACTAGCACCTTTGCTGCCACTTTTTGAGATGTTTCGGTGACTTGAAACCCAGATTTTCCACTTGGAATTGAAAGAACGTGTGTCACTCTATCTTGTGGATAAATTATTTTCATGAAAATATTTTCTGATCATTCTAGGACACATAGCAACTTTTTTAATTTTATTAACTTTTGTGCAGTTTGTGCAGTTTTTAATCTGAGTAGCCTTCTTTCTGCTGATGCCCTAAATTTCTGATAGATCTTGATCCTTTGATTTTCACACGTCTGAAAAGAATATCTCTTATTCTATTACGTGGTTCTGTCCATTTTCTATTTGGATCATTAAATCTTATTTTTGGGTAGGGCTACTTTTCATAAAAAATTCAAAAACTGCACAGTTTGCTTTCTACTAGTTATTGCTTATTTTGCATCCAGATTCAGAAAATTTTCAAGAGCAATTGTCTTCCACCTCTAGCCACCACTGCATCTGCCTCTCACATCACTGTATCCAGCCGTCGACACTGGATCATACCATATGCAGACTCTTACTTCTTCTACTGCCTCTTATTCTATTGATTTTATTTATTTATGCAGTAGAATATTTATTAGTGACTGCTTTTTTTATTTTTGCAGTACTATCTCTCACACCCACTGGCCGACGATCTCACCTCCAGGAATGTGATCTCTAGCATGCCACTGGAGATTACTCACTCTATTGTCGGCATCATCATTGACAGCAGCTTTTCAGCTAACCCTCTGTTCACCCTCTGCTTCTTGCCTGCTCGACTCTTTCCACCGGCATCCTCTTAAGACCTCTAGCTACATCTCTGATTCTCCGTTGAAAATTATTTTTATTATTATTTTCAAGACTGTTTTTTATCTGAGCCTTATGTGAGCCTTATGTACCTTAAATTTTGCAGAAAATTTTCAAAAGACATATCTTTGGACCCAGCTGCATTGGCCTGACAATGATTGAGCATGATCTATTTAGTTTTGTGAGTATCACTTGCACTCTCTTATTAATGACTATTTCATATAGTGCATCTTTGACTTTATCATATTTATACTACTTATTGGTTTTCTCTTGAAAAATGATTTTATGGATATATGGAACTCATTGTTTTGATTCAAATGTATTGTTAAAATTGATGAAAGCATATGATCCACTTTCTACTATATGATGGCACGATTTATTGATAAAATTTCTATTGATAAAATATCTTCCTTGATGATGTGAGTATTTATACTTGTGATTAGAGAAAAACCCTATCATGTTAGATTTATTTCTTCAATGCATATCTATTTTTGAAATTTGACATTGGTTGATGCATGCAATTTTGGGTAGATGTGTTATTTGAAGAATAAGATCTAAAGATGAAACTACTCCTTTAAATAAAATGAGCATATGAGTATGATTTGTGAATTGATATCAATTGATCAACCTAGTAGATGTTTAGTCTATTTTTCTATTTGTTGTGAAATAAGAATCCAAGATCCATAAAAAAAGTGAGAGACTCCCCTACTTGGCACTATGTCAAATTAATAGTGGTACCTAAGACATGGGTTTAAGTCTGTAAAAAATAATGAGAGATAAAAAGAATAAGACTCCTCTACTTGGCACTATGCAAAATTGATAGTGGTACCGAAGATAAGAGTTGAAGTCAAAAATAAAAAGTGTGTATCTAAGTGGGTACATACCATCTTCACAAAAAAAAAATCATGTGTGGAAAAAGATCTTGGAAATCTAATTCCTGTAAACAAAAGCATGATAGATTTGAACTGAAAACTAGGTGAAATCATGAGATTGAAAATTCTATTTATTATTCAAGTTGCGAAGTTTATTTGATTGAATTGTGGATCTAGAAGATTGAATTCTAAGTATGATATGTTTGCTTGAAGTTTTATAAATCAATTGATGTAATTTTTCATTGATGATTGTATTTTTGAAATTTATTAAGCATGAAAAGGTTATTCTTTTAATCAAATTTTGTTATTTTGATTGCCAGACAATTATTTTGGTTCTTTGCTTCGATTTTCGTGAAATTTGTTGTGTGACTTCTTCTTGATGATGGAAACTCTTCCATGTATTTGATTTTGCTTAAAAACGCCCAAAATAGTGCCTTTTTGCCTGAAAATCATGAAAAACCAACATAGAAGTAGACTTTGCAATATTTGATGGATTCAGCATAAAAATAAGTAAAAGATCCTCAATTTAGCATGAAAAGGTATTTAAAATGATACAAAATATACTACATATTTTGGTGTCATCACATCCATAGCTCAGCCTTGGAAACCTTAGATGCGCCTTTAGGAAGCCCTAGAAGTTATCATGGTTTTGGCCAAGCTAGAAGTTGCGCCAACCCTCAACTTCAGCCCTCTATCCTTAAGGTGCACCACTAGGGAAAACCCTAGAATCCACTAAGGATTCGGCTATTGGTGTTTATGCCCTAGGACTTGTTGTAGGTCCATCTATTGCTACTTGACATTGGGATTATATATATATTATTATGGTATTGTCATTATTATGCTATGTTTACATCTACGTCTTTTGTACATTTGCATGATAATATTCATGGAGACAGATTTCATCTAGGCACGAACTCATATCCCCAATCAAGTACCTGAGTGGATAAGGGATAGCTCTAGTACGTGTGAGACTGGTATATATGCTGGTTAGGCACGTGGTGCTAATGTAGACATATGAGTATATTAGCGGTGGATATACTAGATCAACCCACTGTGAGGCTCTAATTTGGTGCCATGAGTTAACCTCACAAGTGACAAGAGATGCATTAATCCCTTGACTTGAGGTCATTAACCCTTATATATGGTTAGGGACATGCTTTGATACAACCTAACACCTTACCATAGTTGGGAGGTTATAATGATTGTCATTGAGTATGTCACCACCCATATGAGAAGATCAATGGACAGACATAGAATTTGCCCATTCATCAAGAAACTTTGATATCCATGGGCCCTATATGGATACATGATTGAAAGTGTATGACCATACCCAGGTGAAAGCTTGATTTAGTCATGACCATGAGATTGGTGAAAGGTCCCCTATAACTAAGGGGGGCGAAACCCTATAGGCGCATATGGAGGTTAAGATGCAGCGGAAAGGGGTTTCTACGATCTTTGCATGCGTTATGATCAACTTATAAAACTCTGCATGAATGAAAACGATTCATACCATAGCCATTTCTAGATGGCGTCTTGGAAGCAAAAGATGCAAGCGCCTCTTCTCCAAAGTCTCGCACACAAGATGAAGATGCGCTCCTTCCTTGGTGCTCCTTGTGCTAGCAAGGATCGTCCAAGGTGTCTTGATCGCTTGAAGGGAAAAGAGAGTTCTTTCTTGCTTGGCGTCTTTTCTCCTTGTCGTCCACCAGTTTTTCACACACGAAAATGTGTTCTCTCGTCAAAAACTAGAGCGAGCAACGAACCAAGAGGAGAGGCGTGAATCGAGGCTATCGTGAGGCATGGCCACGATTAGAAGAAGTGCTATCAAAAAATAGCAAGTCACTTCTCAAGTTGCGATCATGGGTTTACCCAATCGCAAATCCAATTCACCCTTGAACCATGCGCTCATCCATTGAGCCGGTTCACTTGACTTTGGTTCAATAACCAAATAAACCAAGCAATCAGTCCAGATCATAATAAACCCCTAAGGCTTAAGATCTGACCGTTAATCTCTTGATGCTCCTGATCTCACCAATCTAGCATCCATTCTCTCAATCGAAGCTTACCGATCTCAAGCCCTAATCAATCAAACATGATCAGACCAGATCTCACTTACAATCAGAGATTAAAATCCCTTTAAACTGAACCCAAACAATTCAGTCCACACGATCTGACTTAAGTAAGCCATATCATCAAATTGTGCGACCCTGAGGGTTTCCTTTAAATGTCGGTAACGATAACTCACGTCATCACGATCAGTGAGGGGTATCTAGCAACACATCACTATCTCCCGATAGAAAGGAAAGAGTCTTCCAAGACTACACCCAAAATACAGCACAAGTGTGAATCCAATTCACCAGGCATGCATAATTCCTTTGCCACTGGATGTTCTTATTGGACAAGCATGTCAAGCCTGTAACTCCAATATGATGAGCATGATTAGATCAGATGAACATAGTCATCTGGGTATGGCCATACACTTTCTCAATCATCTCATCCAGGGGGCCCCTTTAGAATATCACACTCCTTAAACAAGGAGACGGCAATCCTATGTCTATCACTAGTGCCCTAACCTGACTCAAGCTCACCATCCAAGATAGTCTATAACCATTATGTTTCAAATGATATTGAACTAACTCAAAACAATGACAATCATCATTTAGAAACACAAGTGATCTCAAGTCAGAGGAAATGTGCCACTTGTTGCAATCAAGGATTATTCACATTGTGACAAGCAATTGAATATCCTAGTAGGTGTTGGGGTATGCCCTTAAGGCTAATGTTTGAGGCCTATGGGAATGTATCTGTATCATGTAATAAACTCTTATGTTTATAAAGGCATGGTTGTTATTCAGTTAGCTACATTGTCTGCTGCAATATATGTTCTTCTGAATAATGTCTCAAAGCTGTTCAGCTGGGCTGACATGCTATTAAGTCCTTAGTCGATGTATCTTGGTGAACATGAGACAGCCTTGATATTGTTAAGACTAATATGTGTTCTAATCTTATAGGATGCTTCGAGCATGGAATAAGATGTAGACTCATGGGTACATGGGATGTACTGGACAGACCCTACTAGGATGTTCAATTGTTTGTCACAATGTGAATATTCCTTGATTATGACAAGTGGCACATTTCCTCTGACTTGAGATCACTTGTGTTTTCTAAATGATGATTGTCATTGTTTTGAGATAGTTCAATTCGTTTGAAACATAATGATTATAGACTATCTTGGATGATGAGCTTGAGTCAGGTTAGGGCACTAGTGATAGACATAGGATTGCCGTCTCCTTGTTTAAGGAGTGTGATGTTCTAAAGGGGCCCCCTGGATGAGATGATTGAGAGAGTGTATGGCCATACCCAGGTGACTATGATCATCTGATCTAATCATGCTCATCATATTGGAATTACAAGCTTGACAGGCTTGTCCAATAAGAACATCCAGTGGCAAAGGAAAAATGCATGCCTTGTGATTTGATTCACACTTGTGCTGTTTTTGGGTGTAGTCTTGGAAGACTCTTTTCTTTATATCGGGAGACAGTGATGTGTTGCTAGATACCTCTCACTGATCGTGATAACGTAAGTTGTCGTTACCGACATTTAAAGGAAACCCTTTGGGTCGCACAATTTGATGATATGGCTTACTTAAGTCAGATCGTGTGGACTGAATTATTTGGGTTCAGTTTAAAGGGATTTAATCTCTGATTGTAAGTGAGATCTGGTCTGATCATGTTTGATTGATTAGGGCTTGAGATCGGTAAGCTTTGATCGAGAGAATGCATGCCAGATCGGTCAGATCAGGGGCATCGTTGAGATCGACGGTTAGATCGTGAACCTTAGGGTTTATTTAAGATCTAGACTAGATCATTGGCTTGATTGGTTCTTAAACCGAACCAAAGTGAACCGGCTCACTAAATGAGCGCTTGGTTCATAGGGAGAGGAGTAGGCGACAAGTTCACTTGGCGTGAACGTTGTGGTGAGGAGTGGTTACTATTTTTAGTAACCATGATCTCCACTTGAGGGGGCTCTCGTCCGAATAGAGTATGCTCTATTTTCGCCACTTCCCATATTCCTCTCGCCCATATTCCTCTCGACATTCTTGTGTGAGTGCGGCGACGCTTGACGGATTGAGGAGGATTCGGCCAAGAGAGATTGACATCTCATTTTTCCCTTCACTCGTCAAAGGACCTCTTGGAACCTTGCTAGCACAAGGAGCACCAAGAGAGATAGCGACATCATCTTGTGTGTGACGACAAGGAGAAGATCTCGTTTGATCTTTACTTCCAAGGTGCCATCTAGAAATGGCAATGGTATGGATCGAATCATCTCTTATGCAATCGGTTTTTCCTTTAAGTTGATTATATAAGGTGCATGCGATTCTTAGAGACCCTATCCGCTGCTTGAAATTTGTTTTGCACCATGCTGGGTTTCGCCCCCCTCATGAAAGGGGTTCCTACAACTGGTATCAGAGCAGGTTTTCTATGCATCTTTGTATGATTGCTTAAGCTTATGTGATCCATGTTTGCGTGTACATGCTTAGATCTAGTTAACATGCGATTTTTCTTTAAGTTTTTATACATGCGAAACTTGAAGTATGTTTTCATTGGCGCATGTTGTTCTTGGCGCATGCTTTGTGTTTTTCTTAAAACCCTAATTGACATGCGCGAGTCACTCTAGATCTAAGGCTCTACTATAAACCCTTAGACGGGTTATTAGGGTTGAAGTCACCCCCTGAGTTAGATCCAACAGTCTGATCAGACCATCTGACAGCCTGAATGGGTCGACCTGTTAGCACCTTGGCGCAAGCCTATGGTGGCTATAGGTCGACTGCAGACAGGTGTGTAGCGATGTCTGATTGAGACAACCTATGAACACACATGAGTTAGGCCCGGGGTCACACCCGCTTGCCAGACCTCATTGTGGTTGTTCAGCCCTGGCGCATGCATGGTTGACCTCATGGTCGACTCAAGTCAGTTAGGACTTGGTGCATGCAAGGGCAGTGGATCTGACTAGGTTGGATGAGTGGATCCCTAGTAATGTACCGTTGTAAGGTTGTAGGGCAAATAAGGAAAAATTAAAATTAATCCCAAGGGGTTTTCGAAAATTTTAATTTTTATAATGGATCACTTGATTGCTGAATGGATGCATGTGTCTGTCTATTTTGTCTTATGTGGGCTGCCCATGTTAAATCTGTGCTGTGCTGGGGCCTGCGTGCCTGTTTTAAAATTGTAAATTAATTATTGTGATCTGCGCATCACTGTGTTTTAATTTATAAATGTAAGTGACCTGCGTGTCACTCTTGTCTAGATAGTTAAATTTGTAATTTAATTAGACAAGAGCACAGAGCACACTTGGCAGAGGCGCTTGCAGCAGAGGCTTGACCAGGTGGGAGGTCCAGGGTTCGACTCTGGGACCAGGCGCATTTTCCCTGGTGGGCGCACCTGTGCTGTAATTGGCGCTTGGGCCCAGGTTTGGGCCAGATGTGCAGCAAAAGACCCATGAAGAGCAAATGAAGACTTAAGTTAGGTTAAGGTCTTCTAGGGCTATGGGCTTTTACCACATAAGATACATGCTTTCTTTTATTGCTTAATATTAGAATTGCATGATTAAATTATCTTCTGCTATCACCATAGGAATTGCATGATAGGCAAGAAGATAAAAGACCGTTAAAATCCAACGCTTAAATATCAAGCTCGTAAGCCTTCTGACGCGAAACCTCACTGTTCTGATTATCGTTGGAGCCGTGTTGTACCCACTCAGTGGGCACGTCCATCTATCTTCAGACGGTGCGGGATTACACCTGCGTGTTACAGAGTAGGGATTTATCCCTTCTCGTTGCTCAGCATAGCACGTGGTGGTCCAGGGAGTAGGTCGGGTCAGCTTGACCGTGTTGGCTACATATGTGGCGCATATGGTAGCACATGGAGGCAGCCATCTGTGGGGTCAGAGATTGTGTTGTACCAACTCAGTTGGCACAGTCTGCTGGACTGCCCAGATGAAGGGGAATCGCACGGGTTGGCGATCGGCAGGGACTGCCTACCAGAAACTAGTGCTTGTACTCTCTGTGCATCTTATCTCGCCTGAGCGGGACGCGGAGACCAAGTATGAAATCTGGATCCCATCTCACTAAAAGAGTTTTACTCTTTCGGGCTGTTTTGCTGGATTTTTCACGCCTGATAAAATAGTGAGAAAAAGAATCTTTCTTAAGTCCTGATTGATTCTTATACATTGATACTGACCTTGCTGTTCTTGCATTGTTGTAGATACCTGCAGCAACGAACACCATGAACTTCAATGTGCGATCCCTACTGGAAAGGGAGAAGTTTGCTGGGCCGAACTTCTCTGACTGGTTTGGACACCTTAAGATCGTTCTTAAGGCAGAGAGGAAACTGTATGTCCTCGAGACGGCGATACCGCCGCAGCCCGCTCCGAACGCCGCAAGGGCGGTTCGGGAAGCCTATGAAAAGCACGTCAATGATAGCATTGATGTCGCTTGCCTGATGCTAGCGTCTATGACGCCACCGCTGCAGCGTCAGCATGAGGATATGTCGGCTATAGAGATGATAGCGAACCTCAAGATGCTGTATGCTGCACAGGCGAGGACTGAACGCTATAATTTGACAAAGCTCTTCTTTCAGAGCAAACTGGCTGAAGGGAGCCCAGTGGGAGCTCACGTGCTCAAGATGATTGGGCACAAGGAGGCTCTAGAGAAACTGGGGCATACCATTAACCAGGAGCTTGCTGTGGACATTATTCTGCAGTCTCTCCCGCCTTCATTCGACGCGTTCATTATTAATTTTAATATGAACAAAATCGATTGTACTCCGGCAGAGCTGCTGAATATGCTCTTGACCACTGAGGAGACTCTGAAGGGTAAGCCTTCAACCTCTGTCTTGATGGTTCCTTCTAGGAACAAGAAGAAGGGGAAGAAGGGCAAGGCCCCGGTCAAGAATTACAGCAAGGCTCTGAAGCAGAAGGTGAAGCGGTCTAAGGAATACAGGTGTTTCCACTGTGGCCAGCTGGGTCACTGGAAAAAGGACTGTAAAGCGCTCCAAGGAGATAAGAGGGGAAGCTTTGCTTCTGGCTCAGGTATATTCGTGACTGAGGTCATGTTTTCTTCTTCTGTATCATGGGTGTTGGACACTGCATGTGGAGTTCACATTTGTTCAAATGTACAGGAACTCAAGAGAAGAAGGCAGGTGGGACAGCATGAGGTGGACCTACGAGTTGGAAACGGGGCACGGGTTGCTGCTGTTGCTGTAGGAGACTACTTTATTTCTTTACCATCTGGACTTGTATTGGAACTAAACAGTTGTTACTTTGTTCCCAGTATAACTAAAAATATTATCTCCATTCCTGCTCTTGTTAGGAAGGGATTTTCCTTTGAATGCAATATTTCAAAGTGTATTTTGTCTTTTGATAATATTGTTTATGCAACTGGTTCAATTAATAATGGGTTATACATGTTGGACATGGAATGTTCGATACAACAAATTGATATTAAGAAAGCCAAGTATGCTGATGACAGCACCTTGCTATGGCATAGTCGTTTAGGCCATATAAACGAGAAACGCATTAAGCGGTTGCATGAAAATGGACTGCTGGGATCATTCTCCTACAAGGAGATTGATACATGCAAAGCTTGTTTAATGGGTAAAATGACGAAGTCACCTTTTCCTCACAAAGGTCAAAGGGCTTCAGGTTTACTTGACCTTATACACAGTGATGTGTGTGGGCCTTTTAGTAAACATGCCAGAGGTGGATATCAGTACTTCATTACCTTTACTGATGATTTCAGTAGATATGGGTATGTCTATCTGATGAGACATAAGAGTGAATCTTTTGACAAGTTCAAAGAGTTCAAAAATGAAGTACAGAATCAGCTAGGCCGTAATATCAAGGCACTTCGCTCAGATCGAGGTGGTGAATACCTAAGTCATGCATTTACTGACTATCTAAAGGAGTGTGGGATTATCTCACAGCTCACTCCGCCTGGAACACCGCAATGGAATGGTGTGTCCGAGAGGAGAAATAGAACGCTACTTGATATGGTTCGTTCTATGATGAGTCAGGCTACTCTACCCTACTCCTTTTGGGGTTTTGCACTGGAAACAGCTGCAAAGGTACTAAACCGAGTGCCATCCAAGGCAGTTTCAAAGACGCCATATGAGTTATGGTATGGGAAACAGCCAAGCTTGACATTTATCAGGATCTGGGGTTGCGAAGCTTATGTAAAGAAGCTCGCCTCTGGGAAACTAGAGAGTAGATCTGACAAATGTATCTTTGTCGGTTACCCTAAGGAAACTAAGGGTTATTATTTCTTCGATCCCAAGGAGAACAAGGTTTTTGTTGCTCGGACGGCCATATTTCTTGAGAAGGAATTTCTTCTGCAAGAGGCCAGTGGGAGAGAAATAAAGCTGGATGAGAATCCAGACGAAGGACAAAGTAGTCAAGCAGAGTTGGATGAGCCTGAGCCGGTAGAACAGGTTATTGAACAACCTGAGGCTCAGATATCACGGGAACCGCGAAGATCGGGTAGGATCCGTCGACAGCCTGAGCGCTATGACGGAGTCTACATCATTGACAATGATGAACCCCTCACTTATGCGGATGTGGTCAGTGGACCGGAGTCAGCGAGATGGCTTGAAGCTATGCGCGCCGAGATGGACTCCATGTCAGATAACCAAGTTTGGGATTTGGTTGATCCGCCTCCGGGAATTATCCCTATAGGCTGTAAATGGATCTTCAAGAAGAAGATTGACATGGATGGTAACGTGGTTACCTATAAAAGCAGGCTAGTTGCGAAAGGTTTCAAACAAATCTACGGGATAGATTATGATGAAACTTTCTCACCTGTAGCTATGTTTAAGTCTATTCGGATTCTTTTCGCGATAGCTGCATATTATGATTATGAGATTTGGCAGATGGATGTGAAAACAGCTTTCCTTAATGGAAATCTGGATGAGGATGTGTATATGACACAACCAGAAGGTTTCACTAATCCAGCAGATCGTCATAAGATATGCAAGTTAAAGAAGTCTATTTATGGACTTAAACAAGCATCAAGAAGCTGGAACATTCGTTTTGATGAATCAGTCATTGAATTTGGTTTCATCAAGAACGAGGATGACCCGTGTGTATATAAGAGGTTTAGTGGGAGCGTGATTACTTTCCTAGTCCTCTACGTCGATGACATCTTGATCATTGGAAACGACATTCCTGAAATGCATGCTGTTAAGGCATGGCTAAGGAAATGTTTCCAGATGAAAGATTTAGGAGAAGCAGCCTATGTGTTAGGTGTGAAGATCTACAGGGATAGATCTAAGAGGCTTCTCGGGCTGTGCCAAAGTACTTACATCGATAAGGTCCTGGAGAGATTTCATTTAGAGAATTCTAAACGTGGATATCTTCCAGTCAGACATGGTCTGAATCTTTCGAAGAGTCAGTGTCCACAAACACAGACTGAGAAAGATGAAATGGACAATACGCCTTATGCTTCGGCTATTGGATCCATTATGTATGCGATGTTGTGTACTCGCCCAGACGTTGCTTACGGGTTAAGCGTAACCAGTCGTTACCAGAGTAATCCAGGTGTGGCGCACTGGATTGCAGTCAAGAACATTTTAAAATATCTACGGAGGACCAAAGATATGTTCTTGATATATGGTGGTCAGGAAGAACTCAGTATTGAAGGATATACTGATGCTTCGTTCCAGTCTGACCAGGATGATTTCCGATCGCAATCAGGCTATGTTTTTAGCTTGAATGGAGGTGCAGTGGTGTGGAAGAGTTTCAAACAGTCAACTGTTGCTGATTCCACAACAGAAGCCGAGTATGTTGCAGCCTCGGAAGCATCCAAGGAGGCAGTGTGGATTCGTAAGTTCGTGAGAGAACTTGGTGTCATTCCTTCGAGTGCAGATCCTTTGGTTATCTTTTGTGATAACACTGGAGCAATCGCACAAGCAAAGGAACCACGGTCGCACCAGAAGTCCAAGCACATACAGAGACGATTTCATTTGATCAGGGAGATCATAGATCGAGGCGAGATCAAAGTCTGCAAGGTTCATACAGATGACAATCTGGCAGACCCGCTTACCAAGCCTCTGGCGCAGCAGAAGCATGAGAAGCACTGTAATAATATGGGTTTGAGATTTCTCAACCATTAGATTAAGTGCAAGTGGGAGATTGTTGGGGTATGCCCTTAAGGCTAATGTTTGAGGCCTATGGGAATGTATCTGTATCATGTAATAAACTCTTATGTTTATAAAGGCATGGTTGTTATTCAGTTAGCTACATTGTCTGCTGCAATATATGTTCTTTTGAATAATGTCTCAAAGCTGTTCAGCTGGGCTGACATGCTATTAAGTCCTTAGTCGATGTATCTTGGTGAACATGAGACAGCCTTGATATTGTTAAGACTAATATGTGTTCTAATCTTATAGGATGCTTCGAGCATGGAATAAGATGTAGACTCATGGGTACATGGGATGTACTGGACAGACCCTACTAGGATGTTCAATTGTTTGTCACAATGTGAATATTCCTTGATTATGACAAGTGGCACATTTCCTCTGACTTGAGATCACTTGTGTTTTCTAAATGATGATTGTCATTGTTTTGAGATAGTTCAATATCGTTTGAAACATAATGATTATAGACTATCTTGGATGATGAGCTTGAGTCAGGTTAGGGCACTAGTGATAGACATAGGATTGCCGTCTCCTTGTTTAAGGAGTGTGATGTTCTAAAGGGGCCCCCTGGATGAGATGATTGAGAGAGTGTATGGCCATACCCAGGTGACTATGATCATCTGATCTAATCATGCTCATCATATTGGAATTACAAGCTTGACAGGCTTGTCCAATAAGAACATCCAGTGGCAAAGGAAAAATGCATGCCTTGTGATTTGATTCACACTTGTGCTGTTTTTGGGTGTAGTCTTGGAAGACTCTTTTCTTTATATCGGGAGACAGTGATGTGTTGCTAGATACCTCTCACTGATCGTGATAACGTAAGTTGTCGTTACCGACATTTAAAGGAAACCCTTTGGGTCGCACAATTTGATGATATGGCTTACTTAAGTCAGATCGTGTGGACTGAATTATTTGGGTTCAGTTTAAAGGGATTTAATCTCTGATTGTAAGTGAGATCTGGTCTGATCATGTTTGATTGATTAGGGCTTGAGATCGGTAAGCTTTGATCGAGAGAATGCATGCCAGATCGGTCAGATCAGGGGCATCGTTGAGATCGACGGTTAGATCGTGAACCTTAGGGTTTATTTAAGATCTAGACTAGATCATTGGCTTGATTGGTTCTTAAACCGAACCAAAGTGAACCGGCTCACTAAATGAGCGCTTGGTTCATAGGGAGAGGAGTAGGCGACAAGTTCACTTGGCGTGAACGTTGTGGTGAGGAGTGGTTACTATTTTTAGTAACCATGATCTCCACTTGAGGGGGCTCTCGTCCGAATAGAGTATGCTCTATTTTCGCCACTTCCCATATTCCTCTCGCCCATATTCCTCTCGACATTCTTGTGTGAGTGCGGCGACGCTTGACGGATTGAGGAGGATTCGGCCAAGAGAGATTGACATCTCATTTTTCCCTTCACTCGTCAAAGGACCTCTTGGAACCTTGCTAGCACAAGGAGCACCAAGAGAGATAGCGACATCATCTTGTGTGTGACGACAAGGAGAAGATCTCGTTTGATCTTTACTTCCAAGGTGCCATCTAGAAATGGCAATGGTATGGATCGAATCATCTCTTATGCAATCGGTTTTTCCTTTAAGTTGATTATATAAGGTGCATGCGATTCTTAGAGACCCTATCCGCTGCTTGAAATTTGTTTTGCACCATGCTGGGTTTCGCCCCCCTCATGAAAGGGGTTCCTACAGTAGGGTCTGTCCAGTACATCCAATGTACCCATGAGTCTACATCTTATTCCATGCTCGAAGCATCCTATAAGATTAGAACACATATTAGTCTCAATCATATCAAGGCTGTCTCATGTTCACCAAGATATCTTGACTAAGGACATAACTGCATGTCAGCCTAGCTGAACAGCTTTGAGACATTATTCAGAAGTACACTTATTGCAGCAGACAATGTAACAAACTGAATAACAACCATGCCTTTATAAACATAAAAGTTTATTACATGATACTGTTACAATCCCAAGGCCTCAAACATTAGCCTTAAGGGCATACCCCAACAATCTCCCACTTGCACTTAATCTAATGGTTGAGAAATCTCAAACCCATATTATTACAGTGCTTCTCATGCTTCTGCTGCGCCAGAGGCTTGGTAAGCGGGTCTGCCAGATTGTCATCTGTATGAACCTTGCAGACTTTGATCTCGCCACGATCAATGATCTCCCGGATCAAATGAAACCGTCTCTGTATGTGCTTGGACTTCTGGTGCGACCGTGGTTCCTTTGCTTGTGCGATTGCTCCAGTGTTATCACAAAAGATAACCAAAGGTTCTGCACTCGAAGGAACGACACCAAGTTCTCTCACGAACTTACGAATCCACACTGCTTCCTTGGATGCTTCCGAGGCTGCAACATACTCGGCTTCTGTTGTGGAATTAGCAACTATTGACTGTTTGAAACTCTTCCACACCACCGCTCCTCCATTCAAGCTAAAAACATAGCCTGATTGCGATAGGAAATCATCCTGGTCAGACTGGAACGAAGCGTCAGTATATCCTTCAATACTGAGTTCTTCCTGACCACCATATATCAAGAACATATCTTTGGTCCTCCGCAGATATTTTAAAATGTTCTTGACTGCAATCCAGTGCGCCATACCTGGATTACTTTGGAACCGACTAGTCACGCTTAACCCGTAAGCGACGTCTGGGCGAGTACACAACATAGCATACATAATGGACCCAATAGCCGAAGCATAAGGCGTATTGTCCATTACATCTTTCTCAGTCTGTGTTTGTGGACACTGACTCTTCGAAAGATTCAGACCATGTCTGACTGGAAGATATCCTCTTTTAGAATTCTCTAAATGAAATCTCTCCAGGACTTTATCGATGTAAGTACTCTGGCACAGCCCGAGAAGCCTCTTAGATCTATCCCTGTAGATCTTCACACCTAATACATAGGCTGCTTCTCCTAAATCTTTCATCTGGAAACATTTCCTTAACCATGCCTTAACCGCATGCATTTCAGGAATGTCATTTCCAATGATCAAGATATCATCGACGTAGAGGACTAGGAATGTAATCACGCTCCCACTAAACCTCTTATATACACACGGGTCATCCTCGTTCTTGATGAAACCAAATTCACTGACTAATTCATCAAAACGAATATTCCAGCTTCTCGATGCTTGTTTAAGTCCATAAATAGACTTCTTTAATTTGCATATCTTATGACGATCTGATGGATTAGTGAAACCTTCAGGTTGTGTCATATACACATCCTCATCCAGATTTCCATTCAGGAAAGCTGTTTTCACATCCATTTGCCAAATCTCATAATCGTAATATGCTGCTATCGCGAAAAGAATCCGAATAGACTTAAACATGGCCACAGGTGAGAAAGTTTCATCATAATCTATCCCGTAGATTTGTTTGAAACCTTTCGCAACTAGCCTGCCTTTATAGGTAACCACGTTACCATCCATGTCAATCTTCTTCTTGAAGATCCATTTACAGCCTATAGGGATAACTCCCGGAGGCGGATCAACCAAATCCCAGACTTGGTTATCAGACATGGAGTCCATCTCGGCTCGCATAGCTTCAAGCCATCTAGCTGAATCCGGTCCACTGACCGCATCCGCATAAGTAAGGGGTTCATCATTATCAATGATGTAGACTCCGTCATAGCGCTCAGGCTGTCGACGAATCCTTCCCGATCTTCGCGGTTCCCGTGATATCTGAGCCTCAGGTTGTTCAGTAACCTGTTCTACCGGCTCAGGCTCATCCAACTGTGCTTGAGCACTTTGTCCTTCTTCTGGATTCTCATACAACTTTATTTCTCTCCCACTGGCCTCTTGCAGAAGAAACTCCTTCTCAAGAAAAATGGCCGTCTGAGCAACAAATACTTTGTTCTCTTTGGGATCAAAGAAATAATAACCCTTAGTTTCCTTAGGGTAACCGACAAAGATGCATTTCTCAGATCTGTTCTCTAGTTTCCCAGAGGCGAGCTTTTTGACATAAGCCTCGCAACCCCAGATCCTGATAAATGTCAAGCTCGGCTGTTTCCCATACCATAATTCATATGGCGTCTTTGAAACGGCCTTGGATGGCACTCGGTTTAGTACCTTTGCAGCTGTTTCCAGTGCAAATCCTCAAAAGGAATATGGAAGAGTAGCCTGACTCATCATAGAACGAACCATATCAAGTAACGTTCTATTTCTCCTCTCGGACACACCATTCCATTGCGGTGTTCCTGGCGGAGTGAGCTGTGAGATAATCCCACACTCCTTCAGATAGTCAGTAAACGCATGACTCAGGTATTCTCCACCTCGATCAGAACGAAGTGCCTTGATATTTCGGCCTAGCTGATTCTGTACTTCATTCTTGAACTCTTTGAACTTGTCAAAGGATTCACTCTTATGTCTCATTAGATAGACATAACCATATCTACTGAAATCATCAGTAAATGTAATGAAGTACTGATAGCCACCTCTGGCATGTTTACTAAACGGCCCACACACATCACTGTGTATAAGGTCAAGTAAACCTGAAGCCCTTTGACCTTTGTTAGGAAAAGGTGACTTCATCATTTTACCCATCAAACAAGCTTTGCATGTATCAATCTCCTCATAGGAGAATGATCCCAGCAGTCCATGATCATGCAACCGCTTAATGCGCTTCTTGTTAATATGGCCTAAACGACTATGCCATAACAAGGTGCTATCATCAGCATACTTGGCTTTCTTATTATCAATGTTTTGTATAGAATATTCCATGTCCAACATGAATAACCCATTGTTAATTGAACCAGTAGCATAAACAATATTATCAAGAGAAAGTACACACTTTGAAATATTGCATTCAAAGGCAAATCCTTTCCTGACAAGAGCAGGAATAGAGATAATATTCTTGGTTATACTGGGTACAAAATAACAATTGTTTAATTCCAATACAATGCCAGATGGTAAAGAAATGAAATAGTGTCCTACAGCAACAGCAGCAACCCGTGCCCCGTTTCCAACGCGTAGGTCTACCTCATGCTGTCCCACCTGCCTTCTTCTCTTGAGTTCCTGCACATTTGAACAAATGTGAACTCCACATGCAGTGTCCAACACCCATGAAATAGAAGAAGAAGATAACATGACCTCAGTCACATATATACCTGAGCCAGAAGCGATGCTTCCCCTCTTATCTCCTTGGAGCGCTTTACAGTCCTTTTTCCAGTGACCTGGCTGGCCACAGTGGAAACACCTGTTGTCCTTCGACCGCTTAACCTTTTGTTTCAGAGCCTTACTGTAGTTCTTGACAGGGGCTTTGCCCTTCTTCCCCTTCTTCTTGTTCCTAGAAGGAACCATTAAGACAGAGGTTGAAGGCTTTCCCTTCAGAGTCTCCTCAGTAGTCAAGAGCATATTCAGCAGCTCTGCCGGAGTACAATCGATTTTGTTCATATTAAAATTAATAATGAACGCATCGAAAGAGGGCGGGAGAGACTGCAGAATAATGTCTACAGCAAGCTCCTGGTTGATGGTATGCCCCAGTTTCTCTAGAGCCTCCTTGTGCCGAATCATCTTGAGCACGTGAGCTCCCACTGGGCTCCCTTCAGCCAGTTTGCTCTGAAAGAAAAGCTTTGTCAGATTATAGCGTTCTGTCCTCGCCTGTGCAGCATACAGCATCTTGAGGTTCGCTATAATTTCTATAGCCGACATATCCTCATGCTGACGCTGCAGCGGTGGCGTCATAGACGCTAGCATCAGGCAAGCGACATCAATGCTATCATTGACGTGCTTTTCATAGGCATCACGAACCGCCCTTGCGGCGTTCGCAGCGGGTTGAGGCGGCACAGCCGTCTCGAGGACATACAGTTTTCTCTCTGCCTTAAGAACGATCTTAAGGTGTCCGAACCAGTCTGAGAAGTTTGGCCCAGCAAACTTCTCCCTTTCCAGTAGGGATCGCACATTGAAGCTCATGGTGTTCGTTGCTGCAGGAATCTACAACAATGCAAGAACAGCAAGGTCAGTATCAATGTTTAGAATCAATCCAGGACTTAAGAAAGATTCTTTTTCTCACTATTTTATCTGACTGAAAAATCCATTAAACAGTCCGAAAGAGTAATACTCTTTTAGTGAGATGGGATCCAGATTTCATACTTGGTCTCCGCATCCCGCTCAGGCGAGATAAGATGCACAGAGATGACAAGCACTAATACAACACAGTCTCTGATCCCACAGATGGCTGCCTCCATGCGCTACCATATGCGCCACATATGTAGCCTACATGGTCAAGCTGACCCGACCTACTCCCTGGACCACCACGTGCTATGCTGAGCAACGAGAAGCGATAAATCCCTTCTCTGTAACACGCAGGTGAAATCCAGCACCGTCTGAAGATAGATGGACGTGCCCACTGAGTGGGTACAACACGGCTCCAACGATAGTCAGAACAGTGAGGTTTCGCGTCAGAAGGCATTACGTGCTTGATATTTTAGCGTTTGGATTTTAACGGTCTTTTATCTTCTTACTATCAGGCAAATCCTATGGCTATAGCAGAAGATAAATAAATCATGCTGTTCTACTTATATAAACAATAACAGAAAGCATGGATCTTATGTGGTAAAAGCCCATAGCCTAAGTAAGACCTTAAGATACTTAAGTCTTCACTTGCTCTTCTTGGGTCTTTAGCATCTCATCTGGTCCAACCCAGGGCCCTTGCGCCAAGAGCACCTCAGGTGCGCCACCAGCTGAATGCCCCTCTGGGATGTGTGCCTTTGTGCTCTTGTCTAATCAAAATACATTTTGATCTATCTAGACAAGCTTGACTCGCAGGTCAATTATACAGTAAATTAATTAAAGTGATACGCAGATCACAAAAATAATAATTTACAATTTACCAGGCTCGCAGGCCCCAGCACAGCACACATTAAAATGGACATCCCACATAAGATAAAATAAACAAGCATATGGCATCAATCAATCATCATGTGATCCCTTACAAAGAAAATAAAATTTTGAAAACCCCATTGGCATCAATTTTAATTTCCTTATGTGCCCTACAACCTTACAACGGTCCATTGATAGGGATCCACTCAACAATCTAGTTAGATCCATACCCTTGCATGCACCAAGTCCTAACTGACTCGAGTTGACCTAATGGTCAACCATGAATGCGCCAAGGGTTGAACAACCAACATGAGTTCTGGCAAGCGGGTGTGACCCCGGGCCTAACTCATGTGTGTTCATTGGTTGTCTCAACCAGACCTCGCTACACGCCTGTGATGCAATCGACCTATAGCCACCTTGTGCTTGCGCACAGGTGCCATCTGGTCGATCCATCTAGGCTGTCAGATGGTCTGATCAGACTAGGTTGATCTAAACTAGATGATGCTTTCAACCCCATCAACCCGTCTAAGGGTTTACAGTAGGCGCAACTTAGATCTAGTCAAAGGCGCGCAAGTAAAGTTTTGACAAAACAACAACATGTAACATGCGCAACAATGTAAGCAATATACATGCATCAACATAATCAACCTTACACATGCGCCACCAAAACAATCTCATATATGCGCCACAAAAAAATACTTTCAACTAGTATTATCGCATGATGAGAAAACTTAGATCATAAGCGCAAACAAGGATCACCTCAAGCAATCATATGAAACATATAAGATCCTAGCTCTGATACCAATTGAAGAGTCCCCTTCGAGGGGGAGCGCAAGCAGATGAAAAACCCTAATTCAGGGGGCGCATGCATTTTGCTAGGGTTTCATCAAGACAATCGCTTATATGCTCATATAATCAACTTAGATCTATTGATTGGAACAAGAAGGAGATTCATACCAACGCCATTGGCTTGGAGGTCGGCTTGGAAGAAGAGAGCAACTTAGATCTCCTCCACAAGTTCACACACAAGATGAAGATGCTTACTTCCTTGACGTCCCTTGTGCTAGCAAGGCACCCAAGCTTTCTTGTCGAATGGAAGGGGATGATTAGATGATTCCCTTTGGCCGAGAGCTCCTCTTGCAAAACCTCTCCACTTCGTCAACCTCCTTCAAACGAAAGTTCAAGGCGTTGAAGTGAAGTGCACAACGCATATGCGTTTTGGCGTTGAAAGTGAAATCGGCCTTGATGACTTTCCATAAATGGAAGATAATCAAGCCATGCGCTCATGCCAACCCAAAAACGCATATTGGCATTGAACCAAGCGTTCACCTTTGTGAACCGGTTCAAGCCAAAACGTCCAATCGAATTTGGTTCATAAACCAAACCAAAATAGCTCAAGCCACTTGGTCTAGACCAAATTGAACCCTAAGGCTCAAGATCTAACCGTTCATCTCCTGATGCTCCTGATCTCACCGATCTAGCATCATCTCTCTCGATCGAAGCTTACCGATCTCAAGCCCTAATCAATCAAACATGATCAGACCAGATCTCACTTACAATCAGAGATTAAATCCCTTTAAACTGAACCCAAACAATTCAATCCACACGATCTGACTCAAGTAAGCCATATCATCAAATTGTGCAACCCTGAGGGTTTCCTTTAAATGTCGGTAACGATAACTCACGTTATCACGATAACTCACGTTATCACGATCAGTGAGGGGTATCTAGCAACACATCACTGTCTCCCGATATAAAGGAAAGAGTCTTCCAAGACTACACCCAAACCACAGCACAAGTGTGAATCTATTCACAAGGCGTACATGTATCCTTTGCCACTGGATGTTCTTATTGGACAAGCGTGTCAAGCCTGTAGCTCCAATATGATGAGTATGATTAGACCAGATGAACATAGTCACCTGGGTATGGCCATACACTTTCTCAATCATCTCATTCAGGGGGGCCCCTCTAGAACATCACACTCCTTAAACAAGGAGACGGCAATCCTTTATCTATCACTAGTGCCCTAACCTGACTCAAGCTCATTATCCAAGATAGTCTATAACCATCATGTTTCAAATGATATTGAACTACCTCAAAACAATGACAATCATCATTTAGAAACACAAGTGATCTCAAGTCAGAGGACATGTGCCACTTGTTGCAATCAAGGATCATTCACATTGTGACAAGCAATTGAATATCCTAGTAGGGTCTGTCCAGTACATCCAATGTACCCATGAGTCTACATCTTATTCCATGCTCGAAGCATCCTATAAGATTAGAACACATATTAGTCTCAAGCATATCAAGGCTGTCTCATGTTCACCAAGATATCTCGACTAAGGACTTTATAGCATGTCAGCCTAGCTGAACAGCTTTGAGACCTTATTCAGTAGTACACTTATTACAGCAGACAAGGTAACAACCTGAATAACAACCATGCCTTTATAAACACAAGAGTTTATTACATGAGACTGATACAATCCCAAGGCCTCAAACATTAGCCTTAAGGGCATACCCCAACAGGCACTTGGTTTAGTACCTTTGCAGCTGTTTCCAGTGCAAATCCCCAAAAGGAATATGGAAGAGTAGCCTGACTCATCATAGAACGAACCATATCAAGTAACGTTCTATTTCTCCTCTCGGACACACCATTCCATTGCGGTGTTCCTGGCGGAGTGAGCTGTGAAATAATCCCACACTCCTTTAGATAGTCAGTAAGCTCTCGACTTAGGTATTCTCCACCTCGATCAGAACGAAGTGCCTTGATATTTCGGCCTAGCTGATTTTGTACTTCATTCTTGAACTCTTTGAACTTGTCAAAAGATTCACTTTTATGTCTCATTAAATAGACATACCCGTATCTACTGAAATCATCAGTGAAGGTGATGAAGTATTGATAGCCACCTCTGGCATGTTTACTAAACGGCCCACACACATCGCTGTGTATAAGGTCAAGCAAACCTGAAGCCCTTTGGCCTTTGTGAGGAAAAGGTGACTTCGTCATTTTACCCATTAAACAAGCTTTGCATGTATCAATCTCCTCATAGGAGAATGATCCCAGCAGTCCATGATCATGCAACCGCTTAATGCGTTTCTTGTTAATATGGCCTAAACGACTATGCCTTAGCAAGGTGCTGTCATCAGCATATTTGGCTTTCTTATTATCAATATTTTGTATAGAACATTCCATGTCCAACATGAATAACCCATTGTTAATTGAACCAGTAGCATAAACAATATTATTCAAAGAAAGAACACACTTTGAAATATTGCATTCAAAGGAAAATCCCTTCCTGACAAGAGCAGGAATGGAGATAATATTTTTAGTAATGCTGGGAACAAAATAACAATTGTTCAGTTCTAATACAATTCCAGATGGCAAAGAGATGAAATAGTCTCCTACGGCAACAGCAGCAACCCGTGCCCCGTTTCCAACGCGTAGGTCCACCTCATGTTGTCCCACCTGCCTTCTTCTCTTGAGTTCCTGCACATTTGAACAAATGTGAACTCCACATGCAGTGTCCAACACCCATGAAATAGAAGAAGATGAAACCATGACTTCCGTCACGTAAATACCTGAGCCAGAAGCGATGCTTCCCCTCTTATCTCCTTGGAGCGCTTTACAGTCCTTTTTCTAGTGACCCAGCTGGCCACAGTGGAAACATCTGTATTCCTTCGACCGCTTAATCTTCTGTTTCAGAGCCTTGCTGTAACTCTTGACAGGGGCCTTGCCCTTCTTCCCCTTCTTCTTGTTCCTAGAAGGAACCATTAAGACAGAGGTCGAAGGCTTTCCCTTGAGAGTCTCCTTAGTAGTCAAGAGCATGTTCAGCAGCTCTGCCGGAGTACAATCGATTTTGTTCATATTAAAGTTAATGATGAACGCATCGAAAGAGGGCGGGAGAGACTGCAGAATAATGTCTACAGCAAGCTCCTGATTGATGGTATGCCCCAGTTTCTCTAGAGCTTCCTTGTGCCCAATCATCTTGAGCACGTGAGCTCCCACTGGGCTCCCTTCAGCCAGTTTGCTCTGAAAGAACAGCTTTGTCAAATTATAGCGTTCTGTCCTCGCTTGTGCAGCATACAGCATCTTGAGGTTCGCTATAATCTCTATAGCTGACATATCCTCATGCTGACGCTGCAGCGGTGGCGTCATAGATGCTAGCATCAGGCAAGCGACATCAATGCTATCATTGACGTGCTTTTCATAAGCTTCCCGAACCGCCCTTGCGGCGTTCGGAGCGGGTTGAGGCGGTATAGCCGTCTCGAGGACATACAGTTTCCTCTCTGCCTTAAGAACAATCTTAAGGTGTCCGTACCAGTCTGAGAAGTTCGGCCCAGCAAACTTCTCCCTTTCCAGTAGGGATCGCACATTGAAGCTCATGGTGTTCGTTGCTGCAGGTATCTACAACAATGCAAGAACAGCAAGGTCAGTATCAATGTCAAGAATCAATCAGGACTTAAGAATGATTCTTTTTCTCACTATTTTATCTGGCTGAAAAATCCAGCAAAACAGCCCGAAAGAGTAGTACTCTTTTAGTGAGATGGGATCCAGATTTCATACTTGGTCTCCGCGTCCCGCTCAGGCGAGATAAGATGCACAGAGAGTACAAGCACTAATCTCTGGTAGGCTGTCCCAGCCAATCGCCAACCCGTGCGATTCCCCTTCATCTGGGCAATCCAGCAGACTGTGCCAACTGAGTTGGTACAACACAGTCTCTGACCCCACAGATGGCTGCCTCCATGCGCTACCATATGCGCCACATATGTAGCCTACATGGTCAAGCTGACCCGACCTACTCCCTGGACCACCACGTGCTATGCTGAGCAACGAGAAGCGATAAATCCCTTCTCTGTAACACGCAGGTGTAATCCCGCACCGTCTGAAGATAGATGGACGTGCCCACTGAGTGGGTACAACACGGCTCCAACGATAGTCAGAACAGTGAGGTTTCGCGTCAGAAGGCTTACGAGCTTGATATTTTAGCGTTGGATTTTAACGGTCTTTTATCTTCTTGGCTATCATGCAATTCCTATGGTGATAACAGAAGATAAACACATGCATTTCCAATTATATAAGCAATAAAAGAAAGCATGCTGATCTTATGTGGTAAAAGCCCAATAAGCCTAAGTAAGACCTTAACCAAACTTAAGTCTTCACTTATTTTTCTTCATGGGACTTTTGCTGCTCATCTGGCCCAAACCAGGGCCCAAGCGCCATTTGCAGCTGAGGTGCGCCCACCAGGGAAAATGCGCCTGTCCCAGAGTCGAACCCTGGACCTCCCACCTGGTCAAGCCACTGCTGCATGCGCCTCTGCCATGTGTGCTCTGTGCTCTTGTCTGACTAATTTACAAATTAATCTATCTAGACAAGATTGACTCGCAGGTCAATTACATTTTATAAATTAATTAAACTGTGATTCGCAGATCACAAAAATAAGAATTAATTTACAATAAAATTCCAGGCACGCAGGCCCCAGCACAGCACACATTAAACGGGCAGCCCACATAAGATTAAATAAACATACATATGGTATCCAATCAGCATGTGATCCAATCATGAAAAATAAAATTTTGAAAAAACCCCATTGAGATTAATTTTATTTTTCCCTATTTGCCCTGCTGCCTTACGACGGTCCATTACTAGGGATCCACTCATCCAGCCTAGTCAGATCCACTGCCCTTGCATGCACCAAGTCCTAACTGACTTGAGTCGACCTAATGGTCAACCATGCATGCGCAAGGGCTGAACGACCACAATGAGGTCTGGCAAGCGGGTGTGACCCCGGGCCTAACTCATGTGCGTTCATAGGTTGTCTCAATCAGACATCGCTACACGCCTTTGATGCAGTCGACCTATAGCCACCTCGTGCTTGCGCACAGGTGCTATCTGGTCGACCCATCTAGGCTGTCAGATAGTCTGATCAGACCAGTTGGATCTAACCTAGAGGATGACTTTAACCCTAATAACTCGTCTAAGGGTTTAAAGCAGGCGCCTCTTAGATCTAATGAGAGTCGCACATGATATAAGATTTTGGATAAAACCTAAGATGCGCCAACAAACATGCGCAAAGGAAATACATATGTAAGTTTCGCAAGAAGCAACTTAACATGTAAATTTTCGCATGTTATAGATCTAAGCATACAATGGCATACATGGATCACAAAACGTTTAAGCAATCATAAAAACATGCATTAACTTGGCTCTGATACCAATTGAAAGGTCCCCTATAACTAAGGGGGGCGAAACCCTATAGGCGCATATGGAGGTTAAGATGCAGCGGAAAGGGGTTTCTACGATCTTTGCATGCGTTATGATCAACTTATAAAACTCTGCATGAATGAAAACGATTCATACCATAGCCATTTCTAGTTGGCATCTTGGAAGCAAAAGATGCAAGCGCCTCTTCTCCAAAGTCTCGCACACAAGATGAAGATGCGCTCCTTCCTTGGTGCTCCTTGTGCTAGCAAGGATCGTCCAAGGTGTCTTGATCGCTTGAAGGGAAAAGAGAGTTCTTTCTTGCTTGGCGTCTTTTCTCCTTGTCGTCCACCAGTTTTTCACACACGAAAATGTGTTCTCTCGTCAAAAACTAGAGCGAGCGACGAACCAAGAGGAGAGGCGTGAATCGAGGCTATCGTGAGGCATGGCCACGATTAGAAGAAGTGCTATCAAAAAATAGCAAGTCACTTCTCAAGTTGCGATCATGGGTTTACCCAATCGCAAATCCAATTCACCCTTGAACCATGCGCTCATCCATTGAGCCGGTTCACTTGACTTTGGTTCAATAACCAAATAAACCAAGCAATCAGTCCAGATCATAATAAACCCCTAAGGCTTAAGATCTGACCGTTAATCTCTTGATGCTCCTGATCTCACCGATCTAGCATCCATTCTCTCAATCGAAGCTTACCGATCTCAAGCCCTAATCAATCAAACATGATCAGACCAGATCTCACTTACAATCAGAGATTAAAATCCCTTTAAACTGAACCCAAACAATTCAGTCCACACGATCTGACTTAAGTAAGCCATATCATCAAATTGTGCGACCCTGAGGGTTTCCTTTAAATGTCGATAACGATAACTCACGTCATCACGATCAGTGAGGGGTATCTAGCAACACATCACTGTCTCCCGATAGAAAGGAAAGAGTCTTCCAAGACTACACCCAAAATACAGCACAAGTGTGAATCCAATTCACCAGGCATGCATAATTCCTTTGCCACTGGATGTTCTTATTGGACAAGCATGTCAAGCCTGTAACTCCAATATGATGAGCATGATTAGATCAGATGAACATAGTCATCTGGGTATGGCCATACACTTTCTCAATCATCTCATCCAGGGGGCCCCTTTAGAACATCACACTCCTTAAACAAGGAGACGGCAATCCTATGTCTATCACTAGTGCCCTAACCTGACTCAAGCTCACCATCCAAGATAGTCTATAACCATTATGTTTCAAATGATATTGAACTAACTCAAAACAATGACAATCATCATTTAGAAACACAAGTGATCTCAAGTCAGAGGAAATGTGCCACTTGTTGCAATCAAGGATTATTCACATTGTGACAAGCAATTGAATATCCTAGTAGGGTCTGTCCAGTACATCCAATGTACCCATGAGTCTACATCTTATTCCATGCTCGAAGCATCCTATAAGATTAGAACACATATTAGTCTCAATCATATCAAGGCTGTCTCATGTTCACCAAGATATCTTGACTAAGGACATAACTGCATGTCAGCCTAGCTGAACAGCTTTGAGACATTATTCAGAAGTACATTTATTGCAGCAGACAATGTAACAAACTGAATAACAACCATGCCTTTATAAACATAAAAGTTTATTACATGATACTGTTACAATCCCAAGGCCTCAAACATTAGCCTTAAGGGCATACCCCAACAATTGGGTATAAGCAAAGTGGTGACACACTTTGTCCAATCGGATATCAGTTTGGAAAAGAGACTGTAATGCATGGATACCTTGTTGCGATGATGGGGATATCGATGTTGATATCCATTTCAAAGACTTGGGTAGCAACAATGTACTCCTAGGTGCCACTCATTGCTTGTGATGACATGAGTTCATCACTGTGAACGATAGAGGAATCTACAAGGTCGCACACCTTGATACTCGAGTTCTTGTATTGAACGGATAGTCTTATGATCGAGATATTTCATAACTGGGATCTATTTGAGACATTCTATCTGCGCCGATGTGCCTGATGAGATGGAGGAGACTCATTGGAGACAAACTTCATTTTTGGTAGGTTGACCCTAGGTTAACCATGGTTAGGTGTATTTAACCAGGGTTGTATCAGATTGAGTCTGATGGCTTAATTAGTTTGCTTAATGAAGTCTAGCATGGCCCAATGGGCTATGAGGATAAGCTGCATGGGTTTGAGGGCATAATGGGGATGATGTTAAGGCATAGCCGCATACTCCTAATTTGGATTAGGAGTGGCGCCTATGTCCTTATAAGGCATCCTCTTAGTGATTGAAATTTGTCAAGTCACCTTTGACATGATCTAATTGCATATGGCTTCTTTTGGAAGGCCTTGGACACATGGGGCTGATTAGGGCACATGCAATTCTAATGGGATTAGGACTTGATGCCTAATGCTTCATTAGGAAATCCACTTGGCAATTAGACCAAGTCAAACCGCATGGAAAGGAAGGATTAACTCCTTTGGAAATCCTTGGGCGCATGTGGCTGATCTCTTGCTAATATAACTAGGCTTGGCGCATATGGGCTTGATGAAATTAAGGCTAGGGTTACAAGGAAAGAGAATGAAATCTTAAAGAGCATGAAATCTTTCCTTCACTCTAAGCCTTAATAGCCACCTTTCCTTCTTACCCATAGCTGACTTTCCCTTGTGCCCATATTATGATGTGTTGCTGCCCCCTCTTGATAGTGTTAGGGAATACCGGGTGTAATTTAAAATTTTTGCAGTCCAAGGATGTAGCGGAAGACACATTACACGTGAAACATATTCCTTTGTCCAAGGATCCATGTGAGAGACAAAAACAAGGATGTGTTAGAGATTGTACCTCTATTGCTTGTCAAGTTGATGAAGCCAAGTTGAAGACGATCAAGTGCTCGTCCTTTACAAGTATCCACGCATCGCCCTTCTCAACTTGCTTGGCGCTAGCCTCAGGAAGAGAATATCACTTCTTGGATTTTCCTTCTTCTTGCTCCTTTGTTCTTCATGCCAACAAGTCTCCTTGCATGGAGACTCTCAGCCAACAAGGAAGATGAAGATGGAAGGTGGCACAACACAAGAGGAAGAGGGCGGCTAGGGCTTCCAAGACTTGTGCAACTTCAGGTTGGATTTGTCTTGCTGTGGTGAGAAATTCTGCTTGCTTTTAGAGGGGCGCATACCCATTTGTTTTATAGCCATGCAGCCACCGCTGCCCCTCACATTCCATATGTGCTATTGGCGCAATTCCTCCAAGGAATTCCCATAAGAGTTCTGCCACCTCTCCTCTTGAATTGGCACAACATGATGTTTGGAATCAACCAAGCTTCTTGCCTTATCAAGAGGAGGATTTTGAGTTCAATTATTATATAGACCTTTCCATATATGATTGGCGTAACCCTTGCATAAATTAATAAGCCTTCACACGCCAATTTATCAGTCCTCTAAATGCCAAGATTGTTTCCATTTATGAAAGCCAAATTCTATAAGGACTCATACATGTCATTGGCATAAATTCCATACATGGAATTATGTCATGCGCAAGTGTGAGTCTTACTCCTATTAGGATTCCAACTTACCTCAATTCCACTTAATCCACAACTCCTTATTGGATTTGGATTTCAACTCTAATTAGGCCTTGGATTTAAATCCTTATTGGATTAGGATTTGCGCCCACCACTATGGGCCAAATCCAAATCCAATTCTTATTAGGATTTGGATCCTAGTTTGATTAGGATTCTAACTCCTAATTGAATTAGGATTTGCACACCCACCATTATGGGCCTAAGCCAAATCCAATTCACATTAGGATTTAAATCCTAGTTGGATTAGGATTCCAACTTCTAATTGGATTCAAATTTGAATCCAACATGGTTTATAATTCAAAGTCCAAACTTAACTTAGATATAGAGTATAAATTTGACTCGGATTTATTTATAAAACCATGAATCCTAATTGGACTCAGATTCAACCATGAATCTGTCTTGGACTTAGAATTAGATTGAACTCAAATACATTCCAAGATATCCAGATCAAAATACAATGTTAAGAGTCCATTGCATGTGACCCTGTAGGATCGATATGATGATGACAATGATGATAAAACATCATAAGTAGTGAGAGATATCTAGCAACACATCACTACTACCCAGGTCATAGGACTAAAGTCATCTAGCAACAACTCCTTAACAAGCAACGAGGATTCCCATGCATTCTAGATCCCTTTGCCTGAACTAATATCCTGCCATTGGATTAGTCTCATATTTATAATCTAATTTATTGGTCATGACTTAAACAGTACGGCCATACATTCCAATCATGCACCAATGAGGTGGGGCGTGTTGTTCTCCGCAAGTACACGGATACTCAAAGTAATAATTAAGATATCAAACCACAGAGACCTCGTTGCTAAGTACTGACTAATTGAGTTTTTACTAGCTAAGCGAATTGAGAATCATGAGAATAGCAATCGAACGGTGCACGAAAAAGTCAGAATGGGAGAATTGGGACTTGGGGTCCATCCATCTTAATATTTATGACTAGACATGATTAAAGATTCATCAATCTATTTTCATTATGGTTAAGATATAGTTTACTTAATCAAGAAATTAACTCGCTCTCGCGTAGTCAATTTATAAAGAATAATCTTCACTCTCGTGCAAGATCAATTCAATGTTAAATATAAGTAAACATTGATCAAAGAGATTAAGAATCACTCTCGTGTATTCCATCTCAATATCATGATCTCAAGCAAAACTAAGTACTCTCGCACCTTAGTTTCACAGGTTTTACTTACTGCTTTCTAACAGTCTAACTGTTGGGGTATGCCCTTAAGGCTAATGTTTGAGGCCTTGGGATTGTATAAGTATCATGTAATAAACTCTTATGTTTATAAAGGCATGGTTATTATTCAGATTGCTACCTTGTCTGCTGTAATAAGTGTACTTCTGATTAATGTCTCAAAGCTGTTCAGCTAGGCTGACATGCTGTTATGTCCTTAGTCGAGATATCTTGGTGAACTTGAGACAGCCCTGATATGATTGAGACTAATATGAGTTCTAATTTTATAGGATGCTTCGAGCATGGAATAAGATGTAGACTCATGGGTACATTGGATGTACTGGACAGACCCTACTAGGATATTCAATTGCTTGTCACAATATGAATGATCCTTGTTTGCACTAAGTGGCACATGTCCTTTGACTTGAGATCACTTGTGTTTCTAAATGATGATTGTCATTGTTTTGAGGTAGTTCAATATCATTTGAAACATAATGATTATAAACTATCTTGGATAATGATCATGAGTCAGGTTAGAACACTAGTGATAGATAAAGGATTGCCGTCTCCTTGTTCAAGGAGTGTGATGTTCTAAAGGGCCCCCCTGTATGAGATGGTTGAGATAGTGTATGGCCATACCCAGATGACTATGTTCATCTGATCTGATCATGCTCATCATATTGGAGCTACAAGCTTGACATGCTTGTCCAATAAGAACATCCAGTGGCAAAGGAATTATGTAAGCCTTGTGAAATGGATTCACACTTGTGCTGTGTTTTGGGTGTAGTCTTGGAAGACTCTTCCCTCTATATCGGGAGATAGTGATGTGTTGCTAGATACCCCTCACTGGTCGTGATAACGTAAGTTGTCATTACCGACATTTAAAGGAAACCCTTAGGGTCACACAAGTTGATGATATGGCTTACTTAAGTCAGATCGTGTGGACTGAATTGTTTGGGTTCAGTTTAAAGGGATATAATCTCTGATTGTAAGTGAGATCTGGTCTGATCATGTTTGATTGATTAGGGCTTGAGATCGGTAAGCTTCGATCGAGAGAAGTGATGCTAGATCGGTGAGATCAGAAGCATCAGGAGATCAACGGTTAGATCTTGAACCATTTGGTTCAGAGAGATCTAGACCATGGCTTGGGCTGGTTTCATGTGGTCTTTGGACCAGATTGATTGAACCAAAGTGAACCAAATTCGAACCGGTTCACTTATGTGAACGCTTGGTTCGAATGGTGTTAGCGTTTTGGTTGTTGATGAGCGCATACTTCCAATTAAGGAAAGTGATCAAAGCCTCTCTTCATAACGCCTAAACGCCAAGCCGTTGAATGTGTGACTTCACTTCGCTTGGCTTTGATCATATCGAAACGGTGTGAAAAAGGAAAAGACGGGTGGAGCTCTCGGCAAGAGATTGATCTCTCATCATCCTCACGCGACAAGCACCTTTGAAGCTCTTTGCTAGCACAAGGATCTCAAAGAGTAGTCCTTGATCATCTTGTGTGTGACGATAAGGAGGAGGCCTCTTTTGTTCTCTTGATTCCAAGGCACCATCCAATCCGATGGCTATGGTATGAACTCCCTCTTGTTCCATTCAATCGCTTGAAGTTGATCATGAAAACATATTACATGCGATTTGTGAAACCCTAGCATCTTCATGCAAGAATGAATTATGCGCCACCCTTACATAGGGTTTTCGGCCCCCCCTCTTGAAAGGGGTTTTATCCGCTTGCGCTCCCCCTAGAAGGGGACCCAACAATTGGTATCAGAGCTAGGTCTAATATGTTCTTATGATTGCTTTGTGTGATCCATGTATGTTTGATGCTTAGATCTATGTTTCATCTTCATGCGATTGTACTAGTGGATAGTATGTTCATGTTGCGCATGTATGAGAGTTATCTTGGCGATTGCTTAAGTTTCCATTTGTTGCGCATATGTTGGCGCTTGTGTTGTTTTTCTTACAAAACAAATGAACTTGCGCGCCTATCTAGATCTAAGGCCCTACTCTAAACCCTTAGATGGGTTGATGGGGTTGAAGTCACCTCTAGATTAGATCCAACCGTCTGATCAGACCATCTGACAGCCTAGATGGATCGACCTGATGGCACCTGTGCGCAAGCATGAGGTGGCCATAGGTCGATTGCATCTTAGGCGTGTAGCGAGGTCTGGTTGAGACAACCAGTGAACACACATGAGCTAGGCCCGGGGTCACACCCGCTTGCCAGAACTCATGAGGGTTGTTCAGCCCTTGGCGCATGCATGGTTTGTTGGGGTATGCCCTTAAGGCTAATGTTTGAGGCCTATGGGAATGTATCAGTATCATGTAATAAACTGTTATGTTTATAAAGGCATGGTTGTTATTCAGTTAGCTACATTGTCTGCTGCAATATATGTTCTTCTGAATAATGTCTCAAAGCTGTTCAGCTAGGCTGACATGCAGTTAAGTCCTTAGTCGATATATCTTGGTGAACATGAGACAGCCTTGATATGGTCAAGACTAATATGTGTTCTAATCCTATAGGATGCTTTGAGCATGGAATAAGATGTAGACTCATGGGTACATTGGATGTACTGGACAGACCCTACTAGGATGTTCAATTGTTTGTCACAATGTGAATATTCCTTGAATATGACAAGTGGCACATTTCCTCTGACTTGAGATCGCTTGTGTTTTCTAAATGATGATTGTCATTGTTTTGAGGTAGTTCAATATCATTTGAAACATAATGATTATAGACTATCTTGGATGGTGAGCTTGAATCAGGTTAGGGCACTAGTGATAGACATAGGATTGCCGTCTCCTTGTTTAAGGAGTGTGATGTTCTAAAGGGGCCCCCTGGATGAGATGATTGAGAAAGTGTATGGCCATACCCAGGTGACTGTGTTCATCTGATCTAATCATGCTCATCATATTGGAGTTACAAGCTTGACAGGCTTGTCCAATAAGAACATCCAGTGGCAAAGGAAATATGCATGCCTTGTGACTTGATTCACACTTGTGCTATGGTTTGGGTGTAGTCTTGGAAGACTTTTTCCTTTATATCGGGAGACAGTGATGTGTTGCTAGATACCCCTCACTGATCGTGATAATGAGAATTATCGTTACCGACATTTAGAGGAAACCCTCAGGGTCGCACAATTTGATGATATGGCTTACTTAAGTCAGATCGTGTGGACTGAATTGTTCGGGTTCAGTTTAAAGGGATTTAATCTCTGATTGTAAGTGAGATCTGGTCTAATCATGTTTGATTGATTAGGGCTTGAGATCGGTAAGCTTTGATCGAGAGATTGGATGCTAGATCGGTCAGATCAATAGCATCAAGAGATCGACGGTCAGATCAAGAGCCTTAGGGTTTATTGTGGTCTGGACTGATTGCTTGGTTTATTTGGTTATTGAACCAAATGGATTTGAACCAGCTCATTTGGTTGAGCGCATGGTTCAAACTTAGAGGGATTTGCGCATGGGGTAAACCCATGATCGCAAGTGAGTGAGTGGCTTTCTATTTTTAGAAAGCATGATCACATACGTGACCATGACTCACGCTCACGCCTAAGGCGCCCTCATCTCTCGTTTTCTCCTTCTCTCGTCGCCAACTTGAGCATTCGTCTCTTGCTCTCTCGTGGATGAAAGAGTGGACGACAAGAGAGAACATTTGAACAAGCAAAGATCTCTCCTTTCCTTTCCATTCAGCAAGACATCCTTGAAGCCTTGCTAGCACAAGGAGCATCAAGGGAGTAGGCGCATTGATCATCTTGTGTGCGCCACCTAAGGAGGAGATCCATTTCGCTCTCTATTCTTCCAAATCGCCATCCAACGCAAATGGCCATGGTATGAATTCAAGTTTACTTAAAGTTGATCATATGAACATGTGATAGATCCTTTGAAACCCTTAATACCGCTGCCAAAAATTTATGCGCCACCTGATCAGGGTTTTTCGCTCCCCCTAGAAGGGGACCACCCCCCCTTATCTTAAGGGGTACTTTCAATTGGTATCAGAGCCAGCGTTATAGCATGCAAGGGCAGTGGATCTGACTAGGTTGGATGAGTGGATCCCTAGTAATGGACCGTTGTAAGGTAGTAAGGGCGAATAAGGAAATTAAAATTGATACCTATGGGGTTTTCGAAATTTAATTTTCTTGGTTGGATCACATGTTTGAATGTTGCATATGCTTGTTTATTTTTCTTATGTGGGCTGCCCGTTATTAATGTGTGCTGTGCTGGGGCCTGCGTGCCTGGGAGTTAATTGTAAATTAATTTTTATTTTTGTGATCTGCGAATCACAGTTTAATTAATTTATAATGTGAAATTGACCTGCGTGTCAATCTTGTCTAGATAGTTAAATTTGTAATTTAATTAGACAAGAGCACAGAGCACACTTGGCAAAGGCGCATGCAGCAGTGGCTGGACCAGGTGGGAGGTCTAGGGTTCGACCCTAGGACCAGGCGCATATTCCTGGTGGGCGCACCTATGCTGCAGATGGCGCTTGGGCCCTGGTTTGGGCCAGATGAGCAGCTAAAGACCCATGAAGAGCAAGTGAAGACTTAATTTAGGTTAAGGTCTCACTAGGGCTATGGGCTTTTACCACATAAGATTCATGCTTTCTTTTATTCTTTAAATATTAGAATTGCATGATTAGTTTATCTTATGCTATCACCATAGGAATTACATGATAGTGAAGAAGATAAAAGACCGTTAAAATCCAACGATCAAATATCAAGCTCGTAAGCCTTCTGACGCGAAACCTCACTGTTCTGATTATCGTTGGAGCCGTGTTGTACCCACTCAGTGGGCACGTCCATCTATCTTCAGACGGTGCGGGACTACACCTGTGTGTTACAGAGTAGGGATTTATCCCTTCTCGTTGCTCAGCATAGCACATGGTGGTCCAGGGAGTAGGTCGGGTCAGCTTGACCGTGTAGGCTACATATGTGGCGCATATGGTAGCACATGGAGGCAGCCATCTGTGGGGTCAGAGACTGTGTTGTACCAACTCAGTTGGCACAGTTTGCTGGATTGCCCAGATGAAGGGGAATCGCACGGGTTGGCGATTGGCTGGGACAGCCTACCAGAGATTAGTGCTTGTACTCTCTGTGCATCTTATCTCGCCTGAGCGGGACGCGGAGACCAAGTATGAAATCTGGATCCCATCTCACTAAAAGAGTTCTACTCTTTCGGGCTGTTTTGCTGGATTTTTCAGCCAGATAAAATAGTGAGAAAAAGAATCTTTCTTAAGTCCTGATTGATTCTTATACATTGATACTGACCTTGCTGTTCTTGCATTGTTGTAGATACCTGCAGCAACGAACACCATGAACTTCAATGTGCGATCCCTACTGGAAAGGGAGAAGTTTACTGGGCCGAACTTCTCTGACTGGTTTGGACACCTTAAGATCGTTCTTAAGGCAGAGAGGAAACTGTATGTCCTCGAGACGGCGATACCGCCGCAGCCCGCTCCGAACGCCGCAAGGGCGGTTCGGGAAGCCTATGAAAAGCACGTCAATGATAGCATTGATGTCGCTTGCCTGATGCTAGCGTCTATGACGCCACCGCTGCAGCGTCAGCATGAGGACATGTCGGCTATAGAGATTATAGCGAACCTCAAGATGCTGTATGCTGCACAGGCGAGGACAGAGCGCTACAATTTGACGAAGCTCTTCTTTTAGAGCAAACTGGCTGAAGGGAGCCCAGTGGGAGCTCACGTTCTCAAGATGATTGGGCACAAGGAGGCTCTAGAGAAACTGGGGCATACCATCAACCAGGAGCTTGCTGTGGACATTATTCTGCAGTCTCTCCCGCCTTCATTCGACGCGTTCATTATTAATTTTAATATGAACAAAATCGATTGTACTCCGGCTGAGCTGCTGAATATGCTCTTGACCACTGAGGAGACTCTGAAGGGTAAGCCTTCGACCTCTGTCTTAATGGTTCCTTCCAGGAACAAGAAGAAGGGGAAGAAGGGCAAGGCCACTGTCAAGAGCTACAGCAAGGCTCTGAAGCAGAAGGGGAAGCGGTCCAAGGAATACAGGTGTTTCCACTGTGGCCAGCTGGGTCACTGGAAAAAGGACTGTAAAGCGCTCCAAGGAGATAAGAGGGGAAGCATTGCTTCTGGCTCAGGTATATTCGTGACTGAGGTCATGTTTTCTTCTTCTATATCATGGGTGTTGGACACTGCATGTGGAGTTCACATTTGTTCAAATGTACAGGAACTCAAGAGAAGAAGACAGGTGGGACAGCATGAGGTGGACCTACGCGTTGGAAACGGAGCACGGGTTGCTGCTGTTGCTGTAGGAGACTACTTCATTTCTTTACCATCTGGAATTGTATTGGAACTAAACAATTGTTACTTTGTTCCCAGTATTACTAAAAATATTATCTCCATTCCTGCTCTTGTCAGGAAGGGATTTTCCTTTGAATGCAATATTTCAAAGTGTGTTTTATCAGTAGATAATATTGTTTATGCAACTGGTTCAATTAGCAATGGGTTATTCATGTTGGACATGGAATGTTCAATACAGCAAATTGATAATAAGAAAGCTAAGTATGCTGATGATAGCACCTTGCTATGGCATAGTCGTTTAGGCCATATAAACGAGAAGCGCATTAAGCGGTTGCATGATCATGGGCTGCTGGGATCATTCTCCTATGAGGAGATTGATACATGCAAAGCTTGTTTGTTGGGTAAAATGACGAAGTCACCTTTTCCTCACAAAGGTCAAAGGGCTTCAGGTTTACTTGACCTTATACACAGTGATGTGTGTGGGCCATTTAGTAAACATGCCAGAGGTGGCTATCAGTACTTCATTACCTTTACTGATGATTTCAGTAGATATGGGTATGTCTATTTGATGAGACATAAAAGTGAATCTTTTGACAAGTTCAAAGAGTTCAAGAATGAAGTACAAAATCAGCTAGGCTGAAATATCAAGGCACTTCGCTCAGATCGAGGTGGTGAATACTTGAGTCATACGTTTACTGACTATCTAAAGGAGTGTGGGATTATCTCACAGCTCACTCCGCCAGGAACACCGCAATGGAATGGTGTGTCCGAAAGGAGAAATAGAACGTTACTTGATATGGTTCGTTCTATGATGAGTCAGGCTTCTTTACCCAACTCCTTTTGGGGTTTTGCACTGGAAACAGCTGCAAAAGTACTAAACCGAGTGCCATCCAAGGCCGTTTCAAAGACCCCATATGAATTATGGTATGGGAAACAGCCAAGCTTGACATTTATCAGGATCTGGGGTTGCGAGGCTTATGTCAAAAAGCTCGCCTCTGGGAAACTAGAGAGCAGATCTGACAAATGTATCTTTGTCGGTTACCCTAAGGAAACTAAGGGTTATTATTTCTACGATCCCAAAGAGAACAAGGTTTTTGTTGCTCGGACGGCCATATTTCTTGAGAAGGAGTTTCTTCTGCAAGAGGCCAGTGGGAGAGAAATAAAGCTGGATGAGAATCCAGAAGAAGGACAAAGTGACCAAGCAGAGTTGGATGAGCCTGAGCCGGTAGAACGGATTATTGAACAACCTGAGGCTCAGATATCACGGGAACCGCGAAGATCGGGTAGGATTCGTCGACAGCCTGAGCGCTATGACGGAGTCTACATCATTGATAATGATGAACCCCTCACTTATGCGGATGCGGTCAGTGGACCGGAGTCAGCGAGATGGCTTGAAGCTATGCGCGCCGAGATGGACTCCATGTCAGATAACCAAGTTTGGGATTTGGTTGATCCGCCTCCGGGAGTTATCCCTATAGGCTGTAAATGGATCTTCAAGAAGAAGATTGACATGGATGGTAACGTGGTTACCTATAAAGGCAGGCTAGTTGCGAAAGGTTTCAAACAAATCTACGGGATAGATTATGATGAAACTTTCTCACCTGTAGCCATGTTTAAGTCTATTCGGATTCTTTTCGCGATAGCTGCATACTATGATTATGAGATCTGGCAGATGGATGTGAAAACAGCTTTCCTTAATGGAAATCTGGATGAGGATGTGTACATGACACAACCAAAAGGTTTCACTAATCCAGCAGATCGTCATAAGATATGCAAGTTAAAGAAGTCTATTTATGGACTTAAGCAAGCATCAAGAAGCTGGAATATTCGTTTTGATGAATCAGTCACCGAATTTGGTTTCATCAAGAACGAGGATGACCCGTGTGTATATAAGAGGTTTAGTGGGAGCGTAATTACTTTTCTAGTCCTCTACGTCGATGACATCTTGATCATTGGAAATGATATTCCTGAAATGCATGCTGTTAAAGCATGGCTGAGGAAATGTTTCCAGATGAAAGATTTAGGAGAAGCAGCCTATGTGTTAGGTGTGAAGATCTACAGGGATAGATCTAAGAGGCTTCTCGGGCTGTGCCAGAGTACTTACATCGATAAGGTCCTGGAGAGATTTCATTTAGAGAATTCTAAACGAGGATATCTTCCAGTCAGACATGGTCTGAATCTTTCAAAGAGTCAGTGTCCACAAACACAGACTGAGAAAGATGAAATGGACAATACGCCTTATGCTTCGGCTATTGGATCCATTATGTATGCGATGTTGTGTACTCGCCCAGACGTTGCTTACGGGTTAAGCGTAACCAGTCGTTTCCAAGGTAATCCAGGTATGGCGCACTGGATTGCAGTCAAGAACATTTTAAAATATCTGCGGAGGACCAAAGATATGTTCTTGATATATGGTGGTCAGGAAGAACTCAGTATTGAAGGATATACTGACGCTTCGTTCCAGTCTGACCAGGATGATTTCCGATCGCAATCAGGCTATGTTTTTAGCTTGAATGGAGGTGCAGTGGTGTGGAAGAGTTTCAAACAGTCAACTGTTGCTGATTCCACAACAGAAGCCGAGTATGTTGCAGCCTCGGAAGCATCCAAGGAGGCAGTGTGGATTCGTAAGTTCGTGAGAGAACTTGGTGTCATTCCTTCGAGTGCAGATCCTTTGGTTATCTTCTGTGATAACACTGGAGCAATTGCACAAGCAAAGGAACCACGGTCGCACCAGAAGTCCAAGCACATACAGAGATGGTTTCATTTGATCAGGGAGATCATAGATCGTGGCGAGATCAAAATCTGCAAGGTACATACATATGACAATCTGGCAGACCCGCTTACCAAGCCTCTGGCGCAGCAGAAGCATGAGAAGCACTGTAATAATATGGGTTTGAGATTTCTCAACCATTAGATTAAGTGCAAGTGGGAGATTGTTGGGGTATGCCCTTAAGGCTAATGTTTGAGGCCTATGGGAATGTATCAGTATCATGTAATAAACTGTTATGTTTATAAAGGCATGGTTGTTATTCAGTTAGCTACATTGTCTGCTGCAATATATGTTCTTCTGAATAATGTCTCAAAGCTGTTCAGCTAGGCTGACATGCAGTTAAGTCCTTAGTCGATATATCTTGGTGAACATGAGACAGCCTTGATATGGTCAAGACTAATATGTGTTCTAATCCTATAGGATGCTTTGAGCATGGAATAAGATGTAGACTCATGGGTACATTGGATGTACTGGACAGACCCTACTAGGATGTTCAATTGTTTGTCACAATGTGAATATTCCTTGAATATGACAAGTGGCACATTTCCTCTGACTTGAGATCGCTTGTGTTTTCTAAATGATGATTGTCATTGTTTTGAGGTAGTTCAATATCATTTGAAACATAATGATTATAGACTATCTTGGATGGTGAGCTTGAATCAGGTTAGGGCACTAGTGATAGACATAGGATTGCCGTCTCCTTGTTTAAGGAGTGTGATGTTCTAAAGGGGCCCCCTGGATGAGATGATTGAGAAAGTGTATGGCCATACCCAGGTGACTGTGTTCATCTGATCTAATCATGCTCATCATATTGGAGTTACAAGCTTGACAGGCTTGTCCAATAAGAACATCCAGTGGCAAAGGAAATATGCATGCCTTGTGACTTGATTCACACTTGTGCTATGGTTTGGGTGTAGTCTTGGAAGACTTTTTCCTTTATATCGGGAGACAGTGATGTGTTGCTAGATACCCCTCACTGATCGTGATATTGAGAATTATCGTTACCGACATTTAGAGGAAACCCTCAGGGTCGCACAATTTGATGATATGGCTTACTTAAGTCAGATCGTGTGGACTGAATTGTTCGGGTTCAGTTTAAAGGGATTTAATCTCTGATTGTAAGTGAGATCTGGTCTAATCATGTTTGATTGATTAGGACTTGAGATCGGTAAGCTTTGATCGAGAGATTGGATGCTAGATCGGTCAGATCAATAGCATCAAGAGATCGACGGTCAGATCAAGAGCCTTAGGGTTTATTGTGGTCTGGACTGATTGCTTGGTTTATTTGGTTATTGAACCAAATGGATTTGAACCAGCTCATTTGGTTGAGCGCATGGTTCAAACTTAGAGGGATTTGCGCATGGGGTAAACCCATGATCGCAAGTGAGTGAGTGGCTTTCTATTTTTAGAAAGCATGATCACATACGTGACCATGACTCACGCTCACGCCTAAGGCGCCCTCATCTCTCGTTTTCTCCTTCTCTCGTCGCCAACTTGAGCATTCGTCTCTTGCTCTCTCGTGGATGAAAGAGTGGACGACAAGAGAGAACATTTGAACAAGCAAAGATCTCTCCTTTCCTTTCCATTCGGCAAGACATCCTTGAAGCCTTGCTAGCACAAGGAGCATCAAGGGAGTAGGCGCATTGATCATCTTGTGTGCGCCACCTAAGGAGGAGATCCATTTCGCTCTCTATTCTTCCAAATCGCCATCCAACGCAAATGGCCATGGTATGAATTCAAGTTTACTTAAAGTTGATCATATGAACATGTGATAGATCCTTTGAAACCCTTAATACCGCTGCCAAAAATTTATGCGCCACCTGATCAGGGTTTTTCGCTCCCCCTAGAAGGGGACCACCCCCCCTTATCTTAAGGGGTACTTTCATGGTTGACCGTTAGGTCAATACGGGTCAGTTAGGACTCGGTGCATGCAAGGGCAGAGGATCTGATCGGATGGATGAGTGGATCCCTATCAATGGACCATTGTAAGGTTGTAGGGGCACATAAGGAAATTAAAATTGATGCCATGGGGTTTTTCAAAATTTAATTTCATGATTGGATCACATGTTGATTGATGCCATGATGCTTGTCTATTTATTCTTATGTGGGCTGCCCATGTTAAATGTGTGCTGTGCTGGGGCCTGCGTGCCTGGAATTAAACTTGTAAATTAATTTGTGATCTGCGAATCACATTTGTACTTAATTTATAATGTATAATTGACCTGCGAGTCAAACTTGTCTAGATAGATCAAATTGTATTTGATTAGACAAGAGCACAAAGGCACACATCCAAGAGGGGCATTCAGCTGGTGGCGCACCTAAGGTGCTCTTGGCGCTAGGGCCCTGGGTTGGACCAGATGAGATGCAAAAGTCCTAAGAAGAGCAAGTGAAGACTTAAGTTTCTTAAGGTCTTACTTAGGCTTTGGGCTTTTACCACATAAGATCCATGCTTTCTATTTATTGCTTTTATAATTAGAAATGCATGAGTTTATCTTCTGCTATCACCATAGGACTTGCATGATAGTCAAGAAGATAAAAGACCGGTAAAATCCAACGATAAAATATCAAGCTCGTAAGCCTTCTGACGCAAAACCTCACTGTTCTGATTATCGTTGGAGCCGTGTTGTACCCACTTAGTGGGCACGTCCATCTATCTTCAGACGGTGCTGGATTACACCTGCGTGTTACAGAGAAGGGATTTATCGCTTCTCGTTGCTCAGCATAGCACGTGGTGGTCCAGGGAGTAGGTCGGGTCAGCTTGACTATGTAGGCTACATATGTGGCGCATATGGTAGCACATGGAGGCAGCCATCTGTGGGATCAGAGACTGTGTTGTACCAACTCAGTTGGCACAGTCTGCTGGATTGCCCAGATGAAGGGGAATCGCACGGGTTGGCGATTGGCTGGGACAGCCTACCAGAAATTAGTGCTTGTCATCTCTGTGCATCTTATCTCGCCTGAGCGGGACGCGGAGACCAAGTATGAAATCTGGATCCCATCTCACTAAAAGAGTATTACTCTTTCGGACTGTTTTATGGATTTTACAGTCAGCTAGAATAGTGAGAAAAAGGAATCATTCTTAAGTCCTGATTGATTCTTAACATTGATACTGACCTTGCTGTTCTTGCATTGTTGTAGATTCCTGCAGCAACGAACACCATGAGCTTCAATGTGCGATCCCTACTGGAAAGGGAGAAGTTTGCTGGGCCGAACTTCTCTGACTGGTTCGGACACCTTAAGATCGTTCTTAAGGCAGAGAGGAAACTGTATGTCCTCGAGACGGCAATACCGCCGCAGCCCGCTGCGAACGCCGCAAGGGCGGTTCGTGAAACCTATGAAAAGCACGTCAATGATAGCATTGATGTCGCTTGCCTGATGCTAGCGTCTATGACGCCACCGCTGCAGCGTCAGCATGAGGATATGTCGGCTATAGAGATCATAGCGAACCTCAAGATGCTGTATGCTGCACAGGCGAGGACAGAACGCTATAATCTGACGAAGCTCTTCTTTCAGAGCAAACTGGCTGAAGGGAGCCCAGTGGGAGCTCACGTGCTCAAGATGATTGGGCACAAGGAGGCTCTGGAGAAACTGGGGCATACCATTAACCAGGAGCTTGCTGTAGACATCATCCTGCAGTCTCTTCCGCCTTCTTTCGATGCGTTCATCATTAACTTTAATATGAACAAAATCGATTGTACACCGGCAGAGCTGTTGAATATGCTCTTGACTACTGAGGAAACTCTGAAGGGAAAGCCTTCAACCTCTGTCTTGATGGTTCCTTCAAGGAACAAGAAGAAGGGGAAGAAGGGCAAAGCCCCTGTCAAGAACTACAGTAAGGCTCTGAAACAGAAGGTGAAGCGGTCCAAGGACAACAGGTGTTTCCACTGTGGCCAGCTGGGTCACTGGAAAAAGGACTGTAAAGCGCTCCAAGGAGATAAGAGGGGAAGCATCGCTTCTGGCTCAGGTATTTACGTAACGGAAGTCATGGTTTCATCTTCTTCTATATCATGGGTGTTGGACACTGCATGTGGAGTTCACATTTGTTCAAATGTACAGGAACTCAAGAGAAGAAGGCAGGTGGGACAGCATGAGGTAGACCTACGCGTTGGAAACGGGGCACGGGTTGCTGCTGTTGCTGTAGGAGACTATTTCATTTCTTTACCATCTGGCATTGTATTAGAATTAAACAGTTGTTATTTTGTACCCAGTATTACCAAGAATATTATCTCCATTCCTGCTCTTGTCAGGAAGGGTTTTTCCTTTGAATGCAAGATTTCAAAGTGTATACTTTCTCTAGATAATATTGAGTATGCTACTGGTTCCATTAACAATGGGTTATTCATGTTGGACATGGAATATTCTATACAAAACATTGATAATAAGAAAGCCAAGTATGTTGATGACAGCACCTTGCTATGGCATAGTCGTTTAGGCCATATTAACAAGAAGCGCATTAAGCGGTTGCATGATCATGGACTGCTGGGATCATTCTCCTATGAGGAGATTGATACATGCAAAGCTTGTTTAATGGGCAAAATGATGAAGTCTCCTTTTCCTAACAAAGGTCAAAGGGCTTCAGGTTTACTTGACCTTATACACAGTGATGTGTGTGGGCCATTTAGTAAACATGCCAGAGGTGGCTATCAGTACTTCATTACCTTTACTGATGATTTCAGTAGGTATGGGTATGTCTATTTAATGAGACATAAAAGTGAATCTTTTGACAAGTTCAAAGAGTTCAAAAATGAAGTACAAAATCAGTTAGGCCGAAATATCAAGGCACTTCGTTCTGATCGAGGTGGTGAATACCTAAGTCATGCGTTTACTGACTATCTAAAGGAGTGTGGGATTATCTCACAGCTCACTCCGCCAGGAACACTGCAATGGAATGGTGTGTCCGAGAGGAGAAATAGAACGTTACTTGATATGGTTCGTTCTATGATGAGTCAGGCTACTCTACCTTACTCCTTTTGGGGTTTTGCACTGGAAACAGCTGCAAAGGTACTAAACCGAGTGCCATCCAAGGCAGTTTCTAAGACGCCATATGAGTTATGGTGTGGGAAACAGCCGAGCTTGACATTTATCAGGATCTGGGGTTGCGAGGCTTATGTCAAAAAGCTCGCCTCTGGGAAACTGGAGAGCAGATCTGAGAAATGTATATTTGTCGGTTACCCTAAGGAAACTAAGGGCTATTATTTCTACGATCCCAAAGAGAACAAAGTATTTGTTGCTCGGACGGCCATATTTCTTGAGAAGGAGTTTCTTCTGCAAGAGGCCAGTGCGAGAGAAATAAAGCTGGATGAGATTCCAGAAGAGGGACAAAGTAGTCAAGCACAGTTGGATGTGCCTGAGCCGGAAGATCAGGTTACTCAGCAACCTGAGGCTCAAATATCACGGGAACCGCGAAGATCAGGAAGGATCCGTCGTCAGCCTGAGCGCTATGACGGAGTCTACATCATTGATAATGATGAACCCCTTACTTATGCGGATGCGGTCAGTGGACCGGAGTCAGCTAGATGGCTTGATGCTATGCGAGCCGAAATGGACTCCATGTCAGATAACCAAGTCTGGGATTTGGTTGATCCGCCTCCGGGAGTAATCCCTATAGGCTGTAAATGGATCTTCAAGAAGAAGATAGACATGGATGGTAACGTGGTTACCTATAAAGGCAGGCTAGTTGCGAAAGGTTTCAAACAAATCTACGGGATAGATTATGATGAAACTTTCTCACCTGTAGCCATGTTTAAGTCTATTCGGATTCTTTTCGCGATAGCTGCATATTACGATTATGAGATCTGGCAGATGGATGTGAAGACAGCTTTCCTTAATGGAAATCTGGACGAGGATGTGTATATGACACAACCTGAGGGTTTCACTAATCCATCAGATCGTCATAAAATATGCAAGTTAAAAAAGTCCATTTATGGACTTAAACAAGCATCTAGAAGCTGGAATATTCGTTTTGATGAATCAATCTCTGAGTTTGGTTTCATCAAGAACGAGGATGACCCGTGTGTATATAAGAGGTTTAGTGGGAGCGTAATTACATTCCTAATCCTCTACGTCGATGATATCTTAATCATTGGAAATGATATTCCTGAACTGCATGCTGTTAAAGCATGGTTAGGAAAATGTTTCCAGATGAAAGATTTAGGAGAAGCAGCCTATGTGTTAGGTGTGAAGATCTACAGGGATAGATCTAAGAGGCTTCTCGGGCTGTGCCAGAGTACTTACATCGATAAAGTCCTGGAGAGATTCCATTTAGAGAATTCTAAAAGAGGATATCTTCTAGTCAGACATGGTCTAAATCTTTCGAAGAGTCAGTGTCCACAAACACAGACTGAGAAAGATGAAATGGACAATACGCCTTATGCTTCGGCTATTGGGTCCATTATGTATGCGATGTTTTGTACTCGCCCAGACGTCGCTTACGGGTTAAGCGTGACCAGTCGGTTCCAAAGTAATCCAGGTATGGCGCACTGGATTGCGGTCAAGAACATTTTAAAATATCTGCGGAGGACCAAAGATATGTTCTTGATATATGGTGGTCAGGAAGAACTCAGTATAGAAGGATATACTGACGCTTCGTTCCAGTCGGACCAGGATGATTTCCGATCGCAATCAGGCTATGTTTTTAGCTTGAATGGTGGAGCAGTGGTGTGGAAAAGTTTCAAACAGTCAACTGTTGCTGATTCCACAACAGAAGCCGAGTATGTTGCGGCCTCGGAAGCATCCAAGGAGGCAGTGTGGATTCGTAAGTTCGTGAGAGAACTTGGTGTTGTTCCTTCGAGTGCAGATCCTTTGGTTATCTTCTGTGATAACACTGGAGCCATCGCACAAGCAAAGGAACCACGGTCGCACCAGAAGTCCAAGCACATACAGAGACGGTTTCACTTGATCCGGGAGATCATTGATCGAGGCGAGATCAAAATCTGCAAGGTTCATACAGATGACAATCTGGCAGACCCGCTTACCAAGCCTCTGGCGCAGCAGAAGCATGAGAAGCAGTGTAATAATATGGGTTTGAGGTTTCTCAACCATTAGATTAAGTGCAAGTGGGAGATTGTTGGGGTATGCCCTTAAGGCTAATGTTTGAGGCCTTGGGATTGTATAAGTATCATGTAATAAACTCTTATGTTTATAAAGGCATGGTTATTATTCAGATTGCTACCTTGTCTGCTGTAATAAGTGTACTTCTGATTAATGTCTCAAAGCTGTTCAGCTAGGCTGACATGTTGTTATGTCCTTAGTCGAGATATCTTGGTGAACTTGAGACAGCCCTGATATGATTGAGACTAATATGAGTTCTAATTTTATAGGATGCTTCGAGCATGGAATAAGATGTAGACTCATGGGTACATTGGATGTACTGGACAGACCCTACTTGGATATTCAATTGCTTGTCACAATATGAATGATCCTTGTTTGCACTAAGTGGCACATGTCCTTTGACTTGAGATCACTTGTGTTTCTAAATGATGATTGTCATTGTTTTGAGGTAGTTCAATATCATTTGAAACATAATGATTATAAACTATCTTGGATAATGATCATGAGTCAGGTTAGAACACTAGTGATAGATAAAGGATTGCCGTCTCCTTGTTCAAGGAGTGTGATGTTCTAAAGGGCCCCCCTGTATGAGATGGTTGAGATAGTGTATGGCCATACCCAGATGACTATGTTCATCTGATCTGATCATGCTCATCATATTGGAGCTACAAGCTTGACATGCTTGTCCAATAAGAACATCCAGTGGCAAAGGAATTATGTAAGCCTTGTGAAATGGATTCACACTTGTGCTGTGTTTTGGGTGTAGTCTTGGAAGACTCTTTCCTCTATATCGGGAGACAGTGATGTGTTGCTAGATACCCCTCACTGGTCGTGATAACGTAAGTTGTCGTTACCGACATTTAAAGGAAACCCTTAGGGTCACACAAGTTGATGATATGGCTTACTTAAGTCAGATCGTGTGGACTGAATTGTTTGGGTTCAGTTTAAAGGGATATAATCTCTGATTGTAAGTGAGATCTGGTCTGATCATGTTTGATTGATTAGGGCTTGAGATCGGTAAGCTTCGATCGAGAGAAGTGATGCTAGATCGGTGAGATCAGAAGCATCAGGAGATCAACGGTTAGATCTTGAACCATTTGGTTCAGAGAGATCTAGACCATGGCTTGGGCTGGTTTCATGTGGTCTTTGGACCAGATTGATTGAACCAAAGTGAACCAAATTCGAACCGGTTCACTTATGTGAACGCTTGGTTCGAATGGTGTTAGCGTTTTGGTTGTTGATGAGCGCATACTTCCAATTAAGGAAAGTGATCAAAGCCTCTCTTCATAACGCCTAAACGCCAAGCCGTTGAATGTGTGACTTCACTTCGCTTGGCTTTGATCATATCGAAACGGTGTGAAAAAGGAAAAGACAGGTGGAGCTCTCGGCAAGAGTTTGATCTCTCATCATCCTCACGCGACAAGCACCTTTGAACTCTTTGCTAGCACAAGGATCTCAAAGAGTAGTCCTTGATCATCTTGTGTGTGATGACAAGGAGGAGGCCTCTTTTGTTCTCTTGATTCCAAGGCACCATCCAATCCGATGGCTATGGTATGAACTCCCTCTTGTTCCATTCAATCGCTTGAAGTTGATCATGAAAACATATTACATGCGATTTGTGAAACCCTAGCATCTTCATGCAAGAATGAATTATGCGCCACCCTTACATAGGGTTTTCGGCCCCCCCTCTTGAAAGGGGTTTTATCCGCTTGCGCTCCCCCTAGAAGGGGACCCAACACTAACATCTATCTCTAGCATGTTTTCATGTCTGAAACAATAATAATTTCTAGGTCATAACATCAACAAGAATTAAACTTCTAAAATCTAAAGATAAGAACACAACCAATCTCTTGCGATGGGTTCTTATTATAAATTATGAGGTTCCAAGTTCTATGATATCATATTGTCAGTCCATAGCATAAAACACTAAAACATGTTAACGCGTGATACTAAAAATGATTAAAGGCATAAATCACTTAAGTAAAATAACCATAGCAAAAAAAATATCGGTAAAAGAAAAGTTATCTAGTCATTGAAATATCAAGAGAATTACACACCCATGTCTCAAGAGAAAATTAAGCTAGCATGACGGAAGGTTCACAGCAAAACATAGTTTTAGGATGATTAGAAACAGCAAGGAAGGAGTAAGAATTACAAATCAGGGCTGTAACCGAATTACAGCCCGTAATTGCCTTCGTAATCGTGATGAACAGTGGCGCGATTGCATTTTTGATGATTTCTCACTGGATCGGTCTCCTTTCACTCTGAAACATTTGTGGCATGTTCTTCTTCCTGAGACAAAGCTTTCTTTCAAAAATCATGGATGAAGATAGCCTGTGTAGCGAACGGCGACGAACCCTAGCGCGGCGGTGATTTCTTCAAATTCTCTCCCGATTGTGGATAAAAATTGTTCTTTTTTGCTTTGCAAATTTCTGCCTTCTTCTCCTAAGTCTTCCCCTTTTTTCGGATCTTCAATTGGTGCCCTAAAGCTCGAGAAATCGTGTTTTCAAGTTTGCAGCAGAGAACTCAGAAATCTGGGTTCAAGATTACTTTACCGTGAACGGATTACGGCAATGCCATATTTTCTTCTGTGTGTTCTGGGCAGAAAATACGGTACCGTGTAAGTTATCACAATGGTGCTGTATTTGCTTCGGGAGTTCTGTAGAGAAATTGTCTAAAATTACAGCACCGTGGAATTTGTTATGGCAGTGCCGTATTTCGCCCAAGTCCTCGGGTTGAGTTTTGATGGAAAATAGGGTACCGTGAGAGTTTCGCCCAAAAATACGGTTGTATCGTATTCTTGCTAAAAACTTTTGGTTGAAATCACTAGAAAATATGGTACCGTGAAAGACTTTACAGTAGTGTCGTATTTTACTCAAAACCTCTGGTTGACATATGCTGAAAATACGGTACCGTGAAAGTTGTGTCGAAAAATACGGTCGTGCCGTATTTTTGCTAGAAGGTCCATTTTGATTTGAAATTTGATGTGTAAACTCCTCTTGATGGTTAGAACTCATTCATGCATTGAGATTGCTTGAAAATCGATGATAATGATGCCTTTTTTCCTGAAATTGATCAAAAACCAAGGATGGTGTAGATTCCGACGCATTTGGCAAAAAAGTATAAAAAGAAAGCAAAAGTGTAAGATTATGACTTAAAAGACTACCATATAAGTATGAAAAATACTATGAAATTTGGAGTCGTCAAACACATAAGGCTCAAATCTTGCTTGTCCTCAAGGAAAAATGAAGAAATTGATCAAAGGAGAAAACTTTCTCATGATGAATAAATTTGTAAAACACAATCACCAATGAAAACTTTCATCAATTGCTTTATAGGATTTCAAACAAACATACCATCCTTTGGATTTGATTCTCAAGATCCACTATTTAGTCAAATAAAATTTCACAACTTGTATAATAGATAGAATATCAATATCAAGACTTCATCCAGTCTCAATTCATAACTACCAACTTTTGTTTACAGGATTAGGGTTTCCAAGATCTTTTTCCTCTCAATTCATATCCCCATTTTTTTTTTGACGAAATTAGAGTGCATTGATCACATAACCAATGCAATAGAACTCATATCCTCTTAGTGGAGAGAATTTACCAAGGATAGCGGAGTTTATGTAGTCAATTTCTCTCATGGCATGCATCCACGTAGATACATACTTTTTCCATTTATTACTTCAACCCATATCCTTCGGTACCACTGTAAATTTGTACAGTGCCAAAGTAGGGGAGTCCTCGGTTTATTTGGATCAAGGAACCTTTCTTCCCAACAAATAGCAAATAGCATAAATATCAACCGAATTAATCTACAATATTAATTCAAGAATTATACTCATATGTTGATTTCATTCAAAGAAATAGCTTCACCCTAAAATTAAACTCAGTAGACAATATGTTCACCCAAAATACCATTTATCAATCAATGAAAAATCTCAATAGGTAGGTATGTATTAGAGAAATAAATCCATCATAATAGGTTCAATCCTAATCACAATTTTTAACATGTATACCATGAAGAAAAATTTTGGAATGATAATGACAGCATTTTCATAGATAAATCAACCACAAAAGTGTGACAATAACTATCATCATTAACAAAATATCTAGTAAATTTCATAGTATTCAGAGTATCAATCTAGAATCATCAAAATATCTAATACAACCACATCGAACAGGAAGCATAGTAAATCATCCAAATATGTCAGCACAACCCAATCGAAATCATATAGTAATAGAAACTAATAGGCGAGAATCCGTAGCAGTAGGAGACAAGAAGTTTGATATGGTTATTCTTCCCTACACAAGAACAGGATCGATATGAATCAGTAAACTCAAATAAGCATGAGAATAGGAATGAGATACTCACAAAATCTTACTCATCTGAATGCGTCTCCTCCTCGTCACCTTCAGCTTCAGTAGCATCCATGGGATCATGAGAAACTCTCTCACCTGCATCGCCTGTTGGTGTATATGCCCTAGGACCTAGTTTTGGTCCATCTTTGTACTACTTGACTGTGATATTAATATATATCTTTCTGGCATTGTCGTTATCATTGTTTGTCTACACCTGCGATTGTGTACTTACATGATAATGTCCCTGGAGACAGATTAGGATCTGTGCTCGAACTATAGTCCCCAGTCGATGTACCTGAGTGGATATGGGACAACTCTGGTACTTGAGAGACTGGTATATGGGCTGGTTAGGCACGTGGTGCTAACGCAGACACGTGGGTATATCATTGGAGGATATACTGGACAGACCCGCTGTGAGGCTATGACTTAGTGTCATGAGTTATCCTCTCAAGTGACAGGAGATACATTGATCCCTTGACTTGAGGTCATTGACCATTCTATATGGTTAGGGACTTGCTTTGATGCAACCTAACACCTTGCCGTAGTTGGGAGGTCATAACGGTTGTCATTGAGCATGTCACGACCCATATGAGAAGGTCAATGGACAGACATAGGATTTGCCCCTTCCTTTGGGAAGTATGATATCCATGGAGCTCCCTTATGGTTCTATGACTGAGAGTGTATGGCCATACCCAGGTAAGAACCTGTTCTAGTCATAGCCATGTGATTGGATGAAAACAAGTGGTGACACACTTGTCCAATCGGATATCAGTTCGGCAAAGAGACTGTAATGCATCTGTACCTAGTTGCGATGATGGGGATGTCGATGTCGATATCCATTCCGATGACTTGGGTAGTAGTGATGCACTGCTAGGTGCCACTCACTGCTTGTGGTGACATTTGGTCAGCACTGCCAACGTCAGAGGGACCTACAGGGTCGCACACCTTGATACTCGAGTTCTCGTATTGATCGGGAAGCCTTATGATCGAGTTATTGGATAACTCGGATCTATTTGGGAGATTTCATCAGCGCCAATGGGCCTAATGAGATGGAAAAATGTTAATGGAGCCAAACTTCATTTTTGGCAGGTTGACCCGTATTTGACCATGGTTGGCCACATTTGAATTAGGGTTGCATTGGATTGGATCCAAGTGCTTAATCAACCCATGTAATGAAGTTTGGGCTAGCTCAGTGCTTAATCAACCCATGTAATGAAGTTTGGGCTAGCTCATTATCCAATGAGGCCCGATAACAAGTTCTCATGAAGTGAGAAAAGGTTAAAAGGGTATAATGGGGACAAAACTTCTCCCCTAGGCGCCTATGGGCATAATGGGGAGAAGTGGCGCAATTTGCTTCATTAGGAAGCTTTAGGCGCCTTGCCCCTCTACCTTGGATGGTATGCTTGCTTCTATGGCAAGTCTTGGGGCTGATATGGCTTGATAGACTTCTTTGGAAGGTCTCATGCGCATATGGATAATTAGGAGAGGTTTATGGTAAAGTCTTGGAGACTTTCCTTACCTCAAACCCTAATTACTCTCTCCCCTTTACCCTAGCCGCCTCCTCCTTTGAGAATTGCGCCCACACCCTATTATTGCTGCCCCCTCTTGCCTCTCTATATATACATGGGTATATGCGAGAGCAAGAGATTGATTTTTGGCGTGAGCAAGAATTAGAAGGGTAAAGAGGGAGGCTTTGGCGAAAGTCTTCTCTTCCATCTTCATCCTAGTCACAAGTCTCTTCTATCCTTCTTCTCTTGGAGCAAGGACTGATAGGACTTGGTGTCTTCACCCTCTTGCCTCTTATCTTGGCGCACCTTCTCTAGGAGTTGGCGCAAGTAAGGATGAGGAATTGAAGACATGGCGGCAACATCTCCATCTTTCTTCTTCATTGGCGCTTCTACTTTAGAAGTGGCGCAAGGGTTGAAGAAAGTGCATGAAGGCTTGGATGTTCTTCCCGAGGCTAGCACCGGGCATGGAAGAAGAGGACTCGAGGCATCCGTGTGTGTGAGACTGCAGAGGGCGCACGCTTGGGCGCCTATCACGACATCGACCTCATCATGCTCTGAGGTATTTTCTAACTCATCGTGTCGACCCCCTTGCATGCGATCTTCACTGGTTTTTGGGACTGGCCTGTTTCGGGGACATTATTCCGCTGTGCAATGTATGTATGTGTCTCTGAAAAATTGTAAAATGTCCCCGGGGTTTCCCAACAGTGGTATCAGAGGGACTTGCAAGACTCGAACGATGTTTTATGCTTTTCTTTCATGCTCACATGCCATATCTCTATTTTCGAAAAATAGCATAATGCATGGCAAACGATTTTTCTAAGTAGGAAAAATTAGGGTTTCTTGTTTCTATCATCCTCTCAATCTCTTTTGGATTTTTGGACTATTTTTCTTGTCTGATTTAAAGATCAAAGGCGCATGTAATTTTGTCAAGTAGGACGGGCATTGTGTCTTCGGACTGGCCAAGTCTCTTGATCTGACAAAATTGCCAGCCGAAAGGATCTCTGAAATCATCTTGAAAAATAAATCGCAATTAACCAAAAGATTTGTGAGAAGAAGATGAGAAAAAGAGACTGGTTTTAATGAAAAAGTAAAATTTCAGATTTTATGTTTTTCATGAGCATGTAGAATTGCATGAGTAAATACCTTGATTGTGCATGATGTTGTGGTCGTATGTCAAGCCCCCTAGCATGCCTGTGATGTATCCTTGTGAGGCCTGCGTGCCGCTTTTCTTTTTGCTTTTAACTAAGAAGAAGATTAGGGTGGCGCATCTACTTGGAGCAAGGTGCATGCTTGCTTGGTTGCGCATCCTTGCCTGATGGCGCAACAAGCTTCAAAGGTGGCACATCCTTGCATAGGAGCGCAAGTTAGGGTTTGGCCGAGCCTTGTGCTTGTGTGCTATCCCTCTTGTGGCTTGCTAAATGGCGCACCTTCCTTGGAGGAAGACCATGGCATTGGCCGAACCTTGTGGGTGTACCCCTAGGGTTTGAGAGCTAAACCATGGGAGAATGACCTTAGAGCCAACCTTGAAGATAGAGCTAGAGGTCGGCTAGGCTAGGTCTAATCTTGGGGCTTGAATCCTAGGTCAAGAGTTGAACCCCTTTTTGGCATGGATTGGTTCAATGTCTTGAATGGGCTATGATCACATCATCCTTTTATTGCTTTCTTTACAAAAGCTAAAGCATGCCTGTGATGTTTTATCGTTATGTTATCACCATAGGATTGCATGCCTGTAATGATAGACATAAGATAAAACTGAGATGATGAGACCTTAAACAAAAACCCTCAATTAAAATATCAAGTCTAGTAGCCTTCTAACGCGTAGCCCTCACTAAGCTATCGATCAGTGGAGTTGTGAACTGTTTCCCACCCTCGTGGGACACACCCACTTATCTTTAGAAAGTGCGTGGTGGCAATGGTTTCCCCAGTCCAGTTTTAACCTGAGCGTGCCTTCGCAAGGAAACTCGTTGGCCCTGGGCATAACGGTTAGGGATGGACTTGACTAGAAGTTCACATGTGCTGGGCACATGGTGAAAGTCTAGAGGCATCATTGAGAGGTAAGGGTTTCATGTTGTATCCAGCCCTCGCTGGACATGAAATGCCTGGACTGTCTCAATAAGGGGAATTGCTTGGAGCAATCGGCCGGCGCGCCCACCTTAGGAAACATGGGTCACTTTGTGCATCTCATCCCACCCTCGTGGGACGCGAAGCCCTGTGTGGAATAAGGATCTCATCTCACTAGGAAATCTTGGATTTCTCGATTGACTTTGTGGGTTGTCAATTCGATTAAAAATAGTGGGAGCCATGGTCATTTAAAAGGCAAGTCCAGTTTAAATGACTCGAAGTAGTACTAATCTGCTGTTTCTTGGTTGTTGTAGAACAATGGCTATGAACAATAGCAGTTGGTCACTGCGATCTACCCTGGATAAGTTGGTTGGATCCAACTTACTGGATTGGTATATGAACTTGAGAATAGTGCTCAAGCTCGAGAGGAAGCTTTATGTTCTTGAGCGTCTTATTCCTGAGCCACTTCCATGCTCGGCCTCAGCGGCTGAGAGGGATGCTTATGATAAGCATCAGGTTGATACTTTGGAGGTCGCTAACCAACATGTCACTTGAATTTAAAGGGTGATATGAATCGAAGAGTGCCTCTGAAATTATTTTAATCTAAGGCAGCTCTTCGATGAATTGGTTGAGCTCAATCCTGCTAAAGTTGATATTCAGTGTGTTGAGCCGAAAGGCTTGACCAAGGAACTGAAATTAAAGATGGATATGATCAGGAATAATAGGTGCTATTCATGTGGAGGGCCACCTCACATGTTGAAGGACATGTTGCAACTTCAGAATGAGGAGAAGAAAGGCAAGGCCTTGTCTTCATGCTCAGGTATTTATGTTACCGAAGTCAACCTTTCTACTCCTATGACATGGGTATTGGATACCGCATGTGGAGTACAAATATGCAAAGGCTCAGAAAGGATAGATCGGTAAGGCCTAGAGAGATTGACCTACGGATAGGTAACAGGGCACAAGTTGCTGCTGTTGCTGTAGGAGTTTTTCTCCCTGCCTTCTGGACTTCAGTTAAAGCTAGACAATTGCTATTATGTACCTTCCCTTACCAAAACATTGTATCCACTCCTTGCTTGGCAAAGAAAGGATTTAGGTTTGAAATAAAAGAGAACTTATGTTCTTTTTCTTTTGCAAACATGTTTTATGGGAAGGGTACTTTGTGCAATAGTCCGCATGTCTAAGACATGGTTAGCTCTATTTGTAACATAAATATTAAAAGGACCAAACTGAGTGGTTCAGTTGGTGCTTTCCTACGGCATTGTCGATTAGCCCATATAAACAAGAATCGCATTCGACAACTCCATGAAAATGGGTTGCTAGATTCGAGTTCCTTGGAGGAACTTGATACATATGAGACTTGTTTATTAGGGAAAATGACAAAGACGCCCTTCACCAAGACTGGTGAGAGGGCAGGAGGTTTGTTGGATCTCATACATAGTGATGTGTGTGGGCTATTCAATAAACAAGCCAAAGGAGGGTATAACTACTTCATCACATTTACTGATAATTTCAGTAGATATGGTTATGTCTACATGATGAGACATGAGTCTGAATCCTTTGAGAAACTTAAGGAATTCAGACATGAAGTAGAGGACCAGCTTGGTAGACCCTTTAAGGATCTTCGATCAGATCGTGATGGAGAGCACCTGAGCAGTGAATTCTTTAACTATCTGAGTAAGTGTGGGATCCTATCCCAACTCACTCCTCCTAGAGCACCTCGGTAGAATGGTGTATCTGAAAGGAGAAATCGAACCTTGTTGGACATAGTTCGGTCTATGATGAGTCATGCAACTCTACCTCCCTCATTCTGGGGACATGCACTTGAAAAAGCTTCTCTAATACTGAATAATGTTCCATTTAAGAGTGTCTCAAAGATTCCATACGAGGTATGGAATGGGAGACGCCCTAATCTCACTTTTATCAGGATCTAGGGATGTGAGGCTTATGTCAAACGTCAGGATTCTAGCAAGCTAGAACCTAGATCTGATAAGTGTATGTTTGTGGGGTACCCTAAGGAGACTAAGGGTTACTACTTCTATATTCCCACCGAGAACAAAGTTTTTGTTGCTCGGAGTGCGGTCTTTCTAGAGAAAGAATTTCTCATGAAAGAAGTTAGTGGGAGGAAGTTTGACTTGGACGTGGTCCAAGTGCAACCACAAGACATAGAGATGGGAACCTGAGCCACCTGCACCGGTTGCTAGGCAGCCTGAGGCTCAGACACAGGCCCCATGTAGGTCTGGGAGGTTTCGTCGTGCACCTGAGAGGTATGGGTCGCTGCCGACCCAACACGACGGGATCTTCATCATGGAGGATGAACCCAGGACTTATGATGAGGCGGTCAGTGGACCGGACTCCGAGAGATGGCTTGAGGCCATGCGATCCGAGATGGATTCCATGTCGGCTAACCAAGTCTGGGATTTGGTTGAGCTGCCTGATGGGGTAAAACCCATAGGGTGTAAATAGGTCTTCAAGAGGAAGACAGACATGGATGGCAAAATAGTTACTTATAAGGGTAGACTAGTGGCTAAAGGATTTAAACAAGTCCACGGGGTGGACTATGATGAAACCTTCTCGCCAGTTGCCATGATCAAATCCATTCGGATTCTGCTTGCTATAGCTGCATATCATGACTATGAGATATGACAGATGGATGTGAAGACAGCGTTCCTTAACGGGAAGCTAACTAAGGATATGTATATGACACAACCTAATGACTTCATCCATCCTGCAGATACTAGTAAAGTCTGCAGGCTAAAGAAATCCATTTACGGATTAAAGCAAGCATCTCGAAGTTAGAATCTTCAGTTTGATGAAGCTGTGAGAGATTATAGCTTTATCAAAAGCGAAGATGATGCCTGTGTATACAGAAAATTCAGTGGGAGCCTGGTGACTTTTCTGGTCATGTATGTCGATGACATACTTCTCATCGGAAACGACATCCCTAGTCTTCAAGCTGTGAAGACATGGTTAGGGAAGTGTTTCGAGATGAAGGACTTAGGGGAGGCCGCCTATATTCTAGGCGTGAGGATCTACCGGGATAGATCCAAGAGGCTCTTGGCCCTTAGTCAGAGTACCCACATTGATAAGGTCCTGGAGAGGTTCAACTTGGAGCAATCCAAGAAGGGATACCTTCCAGTGAGACATGGCCTTACTCTCTCAAAGAACCAGTGTACCAACACAGAGCCTGAGAGAGATGACATGAGTCGAGTGCCCTATGCTTCTGCGGTGGGATCGATCATGTATGCAATGTTGTGTACTAGACCAGTTATGGCTTATGCTGTGAGCATAACCAGCCGATCCAATCCTAGTTTACAGCACTGGGTGGCTGTAAAGAATATCCTTGAGTATCCTGAAAGGGACTAAGGATTTATTCTATAAAGTCTACGGGGACAGGAAGAACTCAGTGTGCAGGGCTTCACTGATGAGTCGTTCCAGTCTGATCCTGACGACTTCAGATCGCAGACCAGCTATTAGTTTAAGATGGTTGGAGGTGCTGTATGCTGGAAGATCTTCAAGCAATCCACCATAGCTAATTCTACAACCGAAGCTGAGTATGTGGTTGCTTCTGAGGCAGCCAATGAAACCGTTTGGATCAGGAAGTTCTTTTCTGAACTTCAGGTGGTTCCAAGTGCAATGAATCCCATTGAGCTCTACTATGACAACAATGGGAACTGCACATACTAAGGAACCACGGTCTCATCAAAGGTCCAAACGCATACTCAAGAGATTTCACCTGATCAAAGAGATCATTGATCGAGGTGATGTCAAGATTAGTAGAATTGACACAGAGAGCAATCTAGCAGACCCACTGACCAAGGCTTTGGCGCAGCAGAAGCATGATGGTCGTACTAGAGATATGGGGTTGAGGTTGCTCAACCTCTAGGTCTTAGTGCAAGTGGGAGATTGTTGGTGTATATGCCCTAGGACCTAGTTTTGGTCCATCTTTGTACTACTTGACTGTGATATTAATATATATCTTTCTGGCATTGTCGTTATCATTGTTTGTCTACACCTGCGATTGTGTACTTACATGATAATGTCCCTGGAGACAGATTAGGATCTGTGCTCGAACTATAGTCCCCAGTCGATGTACCTGAGTGGATATGGGACAACTCTGGTACTTGAGAGACTGGTATATGGGCTAGTTAGGCACGTGGTGCTAACGCAGACACATGGGTATATCATTGGAGGATATACTGGACAGACCCGCTGTGAGGCTATGACTTAGTGTCATGAGTTATCCTCACAAGTGACAGGAGATGCATTGATCCCTTGACTTGAGGTCATTGACCATTCTATATGGTTAGGGACTTGCTTTGATGCAACCTAACACCTTGCCGTAGTTGGGAGGTCATAACGGTTGTCATTGAGCATGTCACGACCCATATGAGAAGGTCAATGGACAGACATAGGATTTGCCCCTTCCTTTGGGAAGTATGATATCCATGGAGCTCCCTTATGGTTCTATGACTGAGAGTGTATGGCCATACCCAGGTAAGAACCTGTTCTAGTCATAGCCATGTGATTGGATGAAAACAAGTGGTGACACACTTGTCCAATTGGATATCAGTTCGGCAAAGAGACTGTAATGCATCTGTACCTAGTTGCGATGATGGGGATGTCGATGTCGATATCCATTCCGATGACTTGGGTAGCAGTGATGCACTGCTAGGTGCCACTCACTGCTTGTGGTGACATTTGGTCAGCACTGCCAACGTCAGAGGGACCTACAGGGTCGCACACCTTGATACTCGAGTTCTCGTATTGATCGGGAAGCCTTATGATCGAGTTATTGGATAACTCGGATCTATTTGGGAGATTTCATCAGCGCCAATGGGCCTAATGAGATGGAAAAATGTTATTGGAGCCAAACTTCATTTTTGGCAGGTTGACCCGTATTTGACCATGGTTGGCCACATTTGAATTAGGGTTGCATTGGATTGGATCCAAGTTCTTAATCAACCCATGTAATGAAGTTTGGGCTAGCTCATTATCCAATGAAGCCCGATAACAAGTTCTCATGAAGTGAGAAAAGGTTAAAAGGGTATAATGGGGACAAAACTTCTCCCCTAGGCGCCTATGGGCATAATGGGGAGAAGTGGCGCAATTTGCTTCATTAGGAAGCTTTAGGCGCCTTGCCCCTCTACCTTGGATGGTATGCTGCTTCTATGGCAAGTCTTGGGGCTGATATGGCTTGATAGACTTCTTTGGAAGGTCTCATGCGCATATGGATAATTAGGAGAGGTTTATGGTAAAGTCTTGGAGACTTTCCTTACCTCAAACCCTAATTACTCTCTCCCCTTTACCCTAGCCGCCTCCTCCTTTGAGAATTGCGCCCACACCCTATTATTGCTGCCCCCTCTTGCCTCTCTATATATACATGGGTATATGCGAGAGCAAGAGATTGATTTTTGGCGTGAGCAAGAATTAGAAGGGTAAAGAGGGAGGCTTTGGCGAAAGTCTTCTCTTCCATCTTCATCCTAGTCACAAGTCTCTTCTATCCTTCTTCTCTTGGAGCAAGGACGGATAGGACTTGGTGTCTTCACCCTCTTGCCTCTTATCTTGGCGCACCTTCTCTAGGAGTTGGCGCAAGTAAGGATGAGGAATTGAAGACATGGCGGCAACATCTCCATCTTTCTTCTTCATTGGCGCTTCTACTTTAGAAGTGGCGCAAGGGTTGAAGAAAGTGCACGAAGGCTTGGATCTTCTTCCCGAGGCTAGCACCGGGCATGGAAGAAGAGGACTCGAGGCATCCGTGTGTGTGAGACTGCCGAGGGCACGCTTGGGCGCCTATCACGACATCGACCTCATCTTGCTCTGAGGTATTTTCTAACTCATCGTGTCGACCCCCTTGCATGCGATCTTCACTGGTTTTTGGGACCGGCCTGTTTCGGGGACATTATTCCGCTGTGCAATGTATGTATGTGTCTCTGAAAAATTGTAAAATGTCCCCGGGGTTTCCCAACATCGCCGTAGATACCACCTCTCCTGGGTCCTCATAGTTGAAACGTTCATAGAGAAAATTCTCCATGTCTTCCATATAATTTCCCAATGCCTTGACATCCAAGTGAAGGTGACTTATCTGATCGTGTATCCTCCCTATGCCACCTATCACCCTCTCCATACACTGCTCCTGCCTATACATCTGCCCCGACAGAGTCTAAAACCCTGGGTCTCGGTAACTCTGCCAATCTCTCTGATCTGGAGCTGCGTGATGCGAGGATGATCCGGCAGCTACATATGATAGCGGCTCGGTGGCTTTAGGTGGTGAAGAGTCAATGCCCATACCAAAACGGGTCATCACCCCAAGCAAGAGGTGGTGGTGGCACTGATGTCTTCGGTGCATGTGTGGCATAAGATACACAGCTCGGTGATAACTTCCAATTCTCAACATTCTGCACTGAGGTCCATCCGGGGTTAGGTAATGGCAATGCAGGGAGTCCAGGTTGTAAGATCAAACAATACGTGTCACCATCTCGCATAATCATCTTCATTGCAATGCATGACTCGACGTCTATCCTTGCATTGCCTCTAGCAACCTCGATCCCATAGGGCACAATCCCCAAGTGTAGTGCTATAGGAGTAAGAAACCCTCCTATCACTATAGTTCCCTTCTTGGCCCTTGATACTTTACTTAGGTGTCTCATGAAAAAGAAAGCGATATCTACTGTATACCCATGAAGCATACTCCAAAGAAGGAATAACTCAGCGTGAGTGACCATACCATCGCTGTCTCCTCGCCCGAATATGGTGTGTGCAAGAACGCAGTGGGCATATCTGATGCAGGGATTCGAGATTCTTGAGGCTCTCGCTGCTGAGGCTGAAAATCGAGTCTCTGATGAGATTTGGCTCCAAAAGATGTGCTCAATGAATCTAATGGGTGGTTCAATGCGTTGCTTCTGTGGGAGATGGAATATACGTCGAATTTCCTTGAATGAGAGCTTCTTTTCTTCATTGACCATTCTGAATCTGATTTCTCCCTCAGCTGTATGATCCATATACTCATCCCAACTTACTTCTAAGCTACTAAGAAACTCCAAAACAACAGGTAGATAGGTTTCAGGTGTCATATCAAAAAATTGTCTTAAGCCTGCTTTGTCATACATCCAAAGCACATCATCCTTGAATCCCAGGAGTTCCAAAGCTCTGATGTCGGTGTATTTGGTCTTTACAATGCGTCGGGTGAGCAACATGTTGTACCTCTGCTCTTCGGCCTCATCCCTAAAAATGATACCGAATCGATTCAGTGGTGGCACTGGAGTCTCAGTGGGGGCCTTCCCTTTCTTCTTTGATATCATTCTCTTGACGGGTGACATTATAATGTGCAAGGGAAACAAGAAATCTACTGAAGAAAATCAGAACTGAAAGTGTTACCAAAAGGGCTGCGCAGGCTAAAAATAGGGCTAGATTCAAGCTTCAGATCTGGATTTCTGGGTTGAGATCGATCTTCAAATCAACTTGGGGAATGATCTTCTATCTCCCTCGAAGCTTTCTGAACTTGAAATCAACTTGATTGACGCCTGGACGAGAGAAGACGAGCGGGGCGAAATCGCTCTTGAAATCGAGCGGAAAAGCTGCAGTGCACCAGCAAGCGAGCTCGATCGAGCTTGAAATCGTCCAAATCTCTTATAGAAATCAGATGGAAATTGCAAAGAAAGGTCGCACGAGGGTTAGGGAAACAAGAACTCGAAGAAATCTGAGAAGTCGGTGTGAAATCAGAAGAAAGAAGCCTTGGAACAGTGCGCCGAACCCTAAATACGACACGTGAAAACGTGGGGTCGGAAACATTACGGTACTGTAAAGTGATTACAGTAGTGCCGTAAAGTGGCTACAGATTCTGTGCAAGAAAACGTGGCAAATAACTGTACCATGTAGCAATTACGGTAGTGCCGTAATTCTCAAAAATTCTCTGGTCAAAATCATCCAATAATACGGACCGTGAAAAATACCACAGTACTGCCGTAAAATCCAAAAATTTCCTGTTCGAAAAACAGACAAAAATACGGTACCGTCACTTTTTCTACGGTAGTGCTGTAATCCTTGTTTTCTCTCTGTAAAGAATCAACACAAATTACAGTACTGTATTAAAATTATGGTAGTGCCATATTTTATAAAAAAAATGCTAAAAATCACTAAAAACTGTCAAAAATGAGAAAAAGAAGAATCAACCCTAAACAAGACAAATTAAGACAAAAACTAACCAAAAACAAAGGAAAAAGAAAAAAATTACTTGGGTTGCCTCCCAAGAAGTGCTAATTTAATGGTCGTTAGCTTGACCTTTATGCGCTCAGATTTGTTCGTGGTTCATCAAGTAGATAATTTTCACCTTCTTCGATTTGCTCTTCATGATATTAGTGTTTCAATCTTTGTCCATTAACCTTGAACACTCCTTTCTCTTCACTCCATATATCGATGGTTCTGTATGGATATGTCTTCTTAACCTGAAAAGGTCTAGACCATTGAGACTTAAGTTTACCAGGGAAAAGCCTCAATCTAGAATTAAACAAAAGAACGAAGTCACCTGGTTGAAATTCCTTTCTGAGTATGTGTCGATTATTCCATCTCTTAGTGCTCTCCTTATAGATCTTTGCACTTTCATAAGCAGAGAGCCCAATCTCATCAAGCTTGCTCAGTTGCAATTTTCTCTCTTCACTTGCGCTCTTTAAGTCAAAATTCAATGTTCTAATTGCCCAGAACGCTTTATGCTCGAGCTCTACAGGAAGGTGACATGATTTACCATAAATCAATTGAAAAGGTGACATACATATTGGTGTTTTGAAAGCAGTCTAGTATGCCCAAAGTGCATCATCAAGCTTCAACGCCCAGTCCTTCCTTGTTCTTGACACTATTTTTTCTAATATCCCTTTAATTTCTCTATTAGATATCTCCACTTGTTTGGGGATGGTAAGGTGTTACTACTCTGTGATTCACCCCATATTTTCTAAGCAAAGCTGAAAATTTGTGTTCAATAAAGTGGGATCCTCCATCACTAATTACAACTCGTGGTACTCCAAAGCGTGGAAAGATAATTCTTTTAAACAGTTTCACCACAATCCTAGATCATTAGTAGGAGAAGCAATGGCTTCTACCCACTTGGAAACATAATGTACCGCCACAAGTATATATTTATTTCCTCCAGATGATGGAAACGGTCCCATAAAATCAATCCCCCATACATAAAAAATTTCAACTTCAAGTATGGTGGACAATGGCATTTTATTCCTTCTATTGCTGTTCCCCATCCTTTGACAATCATCACAAGACATTATAAAACTTCTTGCATCCTTAAATAAGGAGGAACAATAAAATCCAGATTGTAGCACCTTAAAAACAGTCTTCTCAGTACTAGTGTGCCCCCCCTCCCCCGTGTCACTATAATAATATATCTTTGACTTCCTCTTCGGGGATACATCTGCTAAATATGCCACAATACATACGGGTCATGCCAAAAATAATGTTTGACATCAGCTAAAAATCTTTTCTTGCCTTGGTAACTCAAATCAATAGGAAAGATATTAGCAACAAGGTAATTCACAATATTTGCATACCAAGGAGCCTTAATTTGATAAATCCTCACAAGTTGTTCCTCAGGAAAGGAATCATTGATATCACCTTTTTCATCTTCTATAATCATCCTTGAAAGGTGGTCTGCAACTAGATTCTCAGTTCCTTTCTTGTCTTTGATCTCCAGGTCAAATTCTTGTAGGAGCAAAATCCATGTCAACAACCGCGGTTTACTGTCCTTTTTCTGCATCAAATACTTAACTGCTGCATGATTGGTATACACCACAACTTTTGAATTTATCAAATAAGATCTGAATTTATCAAATGCAAAAACTATAGCCAACAACTCTTTTTCAGTGGTAGTGTAGTTCCTCTGTGTCTCATCCAACGCTTTGCTAGCATAGTAGATCACATAGGGTTTCTTCTCTTTTCTTTGCCCTAGAACTGCTCCCACAGCAAAATCACTGGCATCGCACATGAGCTCAAAAGGTAACTCCTAGTCAGGTGAGGTAACTCCTAGTCAGGTGGCTGCATGATAGATGCTGATATCAAGGCTTTCTTCAATTCCTGAAAAGCAAGCATACTTCTCATCAAAGCAGAATTTGGCATCTTTGCAAAGTAAATCAGTGAGTGGCTTAGCAAGTTTAGAGAAGTCCCTAATAAATCACCGGTAAAACCCTGCATGTCCCAAAAAACTTCTAATCTCCTTAATACTGGTGGGCGGTGCCAATTTCTCAATTACTTCAGTCTTGGCCTTGTCCACTTCAATCCCTCTTTCTGAAATAAGGTGACCAAAAACTATCCCTTGCCTAACCATAAAGTGACACTTCTCCCAGTTAAGGACAAGGTTAGTCTCTCCACATCTCTATAAAACATGAGATAAATTAGCCAAGCAGTCATCAAAGGAAAAACCATAAACATAAAAATCATCCATGAAAACATCCATAAAATTTTCAATAAATTTGGAAAAAATTGCCATCATACACCTCTGAATAGTAGCAGGTGCATTGCACAATCCAAAAGGCATCCTCCTATAAGCAAATGTACCATATGGGCAAGTAAAGGTGGTCTTATCCTAATCATCAAAATGAATAGGAATTTTAAAAAAATCCAGAATACCCATCAAGAAAACAAAAATAAGAATGTTTAGCAAGTCTCTCAACCATCTGATCAATAAAAGGCAAAGGGAAGTGATCTTTCCTAGTGGCAGTATTAATTTCCTATATCAATGCACATACGCCAACTAGTAACTGTTCTAACAGGTATTAATTCATTATCCTTACTTTTCATAACTGTGACACCTCCCTTTTTAGGAACACAATATATAGGACTTACGCACTTACTATCAAAGATAGGGTAGATAATACCTACATCTAGCAATTTTAATACTTCCTTCTTTACAACTTCTTTCATAGATGGGTTGAGTCTTCTCTGAAAATCTACATGGGGCTTGTGCTCCTCTTCCATATGAATCCTGTGCATACAAAAAGAATGATTAATTCCTTCCAAGTCATCAATGGTATACCCAATTACCTTTCTATGAATTCTCAATTCCTTCAAGAGTAGATCAGTCTCCCTTTCATCTAATTGAGCATCAACAATCACAGGGTAGATAGAGTTAGGACCAAGAAATTCATATCTAAGATTATTTGGCAAACCTTTCAACTCAACTTTAGGAATCTTTTCCTTTTCACCATCAAATGTAGCACAATCCAGAATATCATGTGTTTCATCATCAAAATCAGAATTAATATCAGAATTATTAATTTTATCAAAAGAATTTTCTAAAAAATCAGAACAAGAATCAGAAATAGAAACAACAACAGAAGAATCATCAAATAAACAACTAAGATCATAAACCATGTGTTCAACAGCATGAATGGTACAACAAGAACTAGCATATGCAGGTTTTTTCAAAGAATTATTCAAATCAAACTCAATTTTATCATTGCCTATTCTTAAAGTAAGTTTACCATTCCTTACATCGATAAGTGCTCCAGCAGTGGCTAAGAACGGTCTACTAAGAATAATAAGAATTTTGGCATCCTCCTCCATTCCAAGTACCACAAGGCATTAGGAGCTCCCAAATCCAGTTTCCTGCACATAGATAAAGGCATTAGACTCACACTAGCTCCTAAATCACATAAGGCTCGGTTGAAAGCAACATTCCCAATTGAACAAGGAATAGAGAAACTACCTGGATCCTTTAATTTTGGTGGTAACTTGTTCTGAATAAGAGCACTGCATTCTTCAGTTAGTGCCACAGTACCATAGTCCTCTATTTTTCTTTTATTGGATAAAATTTCTTTTAAAAATTTTGCATATGTAGGCATTTGAGACAGTGCATCAGTAAATGGAATATTAATATATAACTTTTTTAACACTTCCAAAAACTTCCCAAATTACCTATCTAACTTAGCTTGCACAATCCTCTAGGGAAAAGGGATAGGTGTCATATATGGTGGTGGTGAACTAGGTCTAGGTATCTCAACTTCACAAGGTAAGTCACCATTTTGTGAAGGTTCATCCACCTTAGAAGGAGAAGCATTGGGATGGGACTGTACTTGTGTGGGTTGTGATTCCAAAACCAGTTCATCACTAGGTAAAATATTAGGCTCCTCCTCATTATCATCTAATGGTCCCCTTGGGTCTTCTAACTATTTTCCACTCCTAGTTGTGATGGCATTACAATGTTCCCTAGGGTTAGGTTCAGGTTTTGCAAGTAATTTCCCTGTGGGTCTATAAGGTGTACTAGCCTGTTGTGCTATCTGTGTTTCTAACATCTTATTATGATTAACAACACCATCCAACCTAGAGTTGATCTGCTTAAGATTTTCTGAAACTTCCTCATTTTGCTTCATCTGGGCTCCCATGAATTTCTCAAACATATCTTCTAAACTAGATTTTTGGGGTTGACTCTGAATTGGTTGTCTCTGATTACACCCACCATTCTCATTTTGCACATTAGCATGATTGTTACTCCTCCAAGACAAGTTAGGATGGTTCCTCCAACCAGGGTTGTAAGTATTAGAGTATGGGTCATTATTTCTACTTTGATTGTAACCCCCTACTGCATTAATTTGCTCACTACCCTGATCAACAATAACTTTACACTCTTCAGCATGGTGCCCTTGGTTCCCACAAACATCACAAGTAACAGAAGAAATAGTAGCAGTTTGCATCTGAAAAGAATCAAAGCGATTACATAGAGAATCTACCTTTTCTGCAAGAGAACGCCAACCATCATCATCATTCTTACCATGAGGAGGGCGATACAGCACTCCTCTCTCTATAGTCCACTGGTTGTGATTTAGCGCTGTCTCTTCAATCAAAGCATAGGCATCCTCAACGGTCTTCTTCATTAGTGCTCCCCCTGCGGCAGCATCAACTGTTAAGCGAGTGTTGTAAAGTAAACCATTATAAAAAGTTTGAATTAAAACCCAATCTTCTAATCCATGATGAGGGCACTTCCATTGTAACTCATTGAAGCGCTCCCATGCTTCACTAAGTGATTCACCATCTCTCTGAGAAAAGCTTTTGATTTGATTCCTCAACTGGATCATCTTACTGGGTGGAAAGTATTTCAGCAAGAAGGCATTAGACAACCTCTCCCTAGTAGTGAATGTTCTAGTAGGATGTGAATGTAGCCAAGCTTTTGCTCTATCCCTGAGAGAAAAAGGAAACAATCTCAGTCTAAGAGCATCATTAGATACACAATTAATTTTTATGGAATCACAAAATTAAAGAAAGAGAGATAAGTGTTGATTTGGATCCTCCAGAGGAGATCCTCCAAATTGGTTCTATTGGATCATTGACACGAGCGCTGGTTTAATCTCAAAGTTGTTTGCATCAATTGCAGGTCTAGTAATGCTGGAACGAATTCCCTGTGTATTCGGGGCTGCATAGTCTCTAAGGGCCTATTTTATTGGGGGGCAAGGAAAAAAAGAGAGAAGAGTAAAGAGGAAAGAAAGAAAAATAAATGGGAAGAAAAGTAGTGAGGTTGGGGAGAAAAGTGTTTTCTCTCTCTTTTGGAGAAATGCAAAAGGCGTGAAAAGTGGTCCCCTTTTCTTGCCTTTCAAATCTGCCCCTTTAATAAAACATGTGAAAAACTAAGTTTCTTTCTCTTCTCTCCAATTTTCACCCCAATAAAACAGGCTCTAAGTGTTGTTCTCTCCGCCATGATGGATTCTTCTCCACTTTGTTCTGCAAATCTCAATTTCCTACACAATCTAAGAGTTCTATTAATTTCAGGATCAAAAGAAACTAATGGTCCTAACCTAAGATTTCTGCGCATAAACAAGTAGAAAGTCATAAAAGTTCAGAAATTAAAGAACTTTAAAAGAAAATTAGAATCTATCACAGAAAATACTAAAAACGAAAACAAACAAAAACTTAGTCTAACAATATTATCAATTATATCAATATCAACAAAACCAAGGTCCCCGGCAATGGTGCTAAAAACTTTTTATTCTCTGCAAGTGCACGGATACTCGAAGTAATAATTAAGATATCGAACCACAGAGACCTCGTTGCCAAGTACTGACTAATTGAGTTTTTACTAGCTAAGCGAATCGAGAATCATGAGAATAGCAATCGAACAGTACAGGGAAAAGTTAGAATGGGAGAATTGGGACTTGGGGTTCATCCATCTTAATATTTACGACTAGACATGATTAAAGATTCATCAATCTATTTTCGTTATGGTTAAGATATAGTTTACTTAATCAAGAAATTAACTCGCTCTCGCGCAGTCAATTTACAAAGAATAATGTTCACTCTCGTGCAAGATCAATTCAATGTTAAATATAAGTAGACATTGATCAAAGAGATTAAGAATCACTCTCCTGCATTCCATCTCAATATCATGATCTCAAGCAAAACTAAGCACTCTCGCACCTTAGTTTCACAGGTTTTACTTAAGGCTTTCTAACAGTCTAACATCTATCTCTAGCATGTTTTCATGTCTGAAACAATAATAATTTCTAGGTCATAACATCAACAAGAATTAAACTTCTAAAATCTAAAGATAAGAATGCAACCAATCTCTTGCGATGGGTTCTTATTATAAATTCTAGGGTTCCAAGTTCTATGATATCATCTTCTCAGTTCATAGCATAAAACTCTAAAACATGTTAATGCGTGATACTAAAAATGATTAAAGGCATAAATCACTTAAGTAAAATAACCATAGCAAAAGTATATTGGTGAAAGAAAAGTTATTTAGTTATTGAAATATCAAGAGAATTACACCCCCCGTGTCCCAAGAGAAAATTAAGCTAGCATGATGGAAGTTTCACAGCAAAATATAGTTTTAGGATGATTAGAAACAGTAAGGAAGGAGTAAGAATTACAAATCAGGGCTGTAACCGAATTACAGCCCGTAATTGCCTTCGTAATCGCGATGAACAGTGCCGCGATTGCGTTTTTGATGATTTCTCCCTCGATCGGTCTCCATTCACCCTGAAAGTTCTGTGGTGTGTTATTCTTCCTCAGGCGAAGATTTCTTTAAAAAATTGTGGCCGGAGATGGTCTTTGCAGTGAATGGCGACGAACCCTAGTGTGGCAGTACTGTGAACGGATTACAGCAGTGACGTATTTTCTTCTGTGAGTTCTGGGCAGAAAATACGGTACCGTATAAGTTATCACAGTAGTGCCATATTTGCTTTGGGAGTGCTGTAGTGAAATTGTCTGAAATTATGACACCATGGAATTTGTTACGGCAGTGTCGTATTTTGCCAAAGTCCTCGGGTTGAGTTTTGATGGAAAATACAGTACCGTGAGAGTTTCGCCCAAAAATACGGTAGTGATGTATTCCTGCTAAAAACTTCTGGTTGAAATCGCTGGAAAATACGGTACTATGAAAGACTTTACGGCAGTGCCGTATTTTACAAATCTCTGGTTGACATCTGCTGAAAATACGGTACCGTGAAAGTTGTGTCCAAAAATACGGAAGTGCCGTATTTTTGCTAGAAGGTCCATTTTGATTTGAAATTTGATGTGTAAACTCCTCTTGATGGTTAGAACTCATTCATGCATTGAGATTGCCTGAAAACCGGTGATAATGATGCCTTTTTGCCTGATATTGATCAAAAACCAATGATGGTGTAGATTCCAAAGCATTTGGCAAAAAAGTTTAAAAACATAGCAAAAGAGTAAGATTATGACTCAAAAGACTACCAAATAAGTATGAAAAATACTATGAAATTTAGAGTCATCAGGGCGCCTCATGTGGATATCATGTTTCCAATTAAGGAAGTGACAAATCCTACTATTAGTCATCCATATCTCTATATGACATATGATATGCCCAATAACAGCCGTTTTGGTCACCCATTTATAAAGAGATGTAAGACTGTATCAAAGCATACCCGTCATCATATCTAGATATGAATACCTCAAGTCTAAGGATCAATGCAAATCTCTTGCATGTGAGATTGACCTGTTGACTAGACAAGTCAATCCTGACGATGGGTCACTTCAGTGTAACTAATGCTAAAGCACCTATATATCTGTGTTACAGCGCCTCTCACTAACCAGCCCATCCACCAGTCTCACATGTACCAAAGCTGTCCCTTGTCTACTAAGGTACCTCGACCGGGGATTACTATGAGAATGGATCCAACCAAACTCATGGGACATTATTTATGCAATTCAATACATTAACGTAGGTAAAGTAATCTGCATAATAATGACCATGCCTTTATTGATTATATCAATTTTATCAAAGTACATTTAAATAATGCCGGATCATTTTAATTTATTAGTCTGCACGGGATAAACACTAACAATCTCCCACTTGCACTAAGACCAAAGGCAACTGATTTCTTTCAGTGCCATGTCTCTAATATGACCTACTAGTTTCTACTGTGCCAGAGGCTTTGTCAATGGGCCTGCTAGATTGCTATCTGTGTTTATTTCACAAATTTGAACATCACCCTTGTTGGAGTATGCCCTTAAGGCTAATGTTTGAGGCCTTGGGTTATTATCAGTATCATGTATAAACTCTATGTTTATAAAGGCAATGGTTGTTATTCAGGTTGTTGCATTATCTGCTGCTATATGTATACTTCTGAATAATGTCTCAATGGTGGTCAGCTTGGCTGACATGCAGTATAGTCCTTAGTCGAGATATCTTGGTAAACATGAGACAGCCTTGATATGATTGAGACTAATATGTGTTCTAATCTTATAGGATGCTTCGAGCATGGAATAAGATGTAGACTCATAGGTACATTGGATGTACTGGACAGACCCTACTTAGGATATTCAATTGCTTGTCACAATGTGAATAATCCTTATGTGCAAACAAGTGGCATATTTCCTCTGACTTGAGATCACTTGTGTTTCTAAATGATGATTGGCATTGTCTTGAGGTAGTTCAATATCATTTGAAATATAATGGTTATAGATTATCTTGGATAATGGGCATGAGTCATGTTAGGGCATTAGTGATAGATATAGGATTGCCTCTCCTAGTTGGAGTGTGATGTTCTAAAGGGGCCACCTGTATGAGATGGTTGAGAAAGTGTATGGCCATACCCAGATGACTATGTTCATCTGATCTAACCACTCTCATCATGTTGGAATTACTGGCTTGACACGCTTGTCCAACGAGAACATCCAGTGGCAAAGGAAACACATATGTCAAGTGAATTGGATTCACACTTGTGCTGTGGTTTGGGTGTAGTCTTGGAAGACTCTTTCCTTTATATCGGGAGACAGTGATGTGTTGCTAGATACCCCTCTCTGATCGTGATAACTTAAGTTATCGTTACCGACATTTAAAGGAAACCCTTAGGGTCGCACAATTTGATGATATGGCTTACTTATGTCAGATCGTGTGGACTGAATTGTTTTGGTTCAGTTTAAAGGAGTTTAAACTCTGATTGTAAGTGAGATCTAGTCTGATCATGTTTGATTGATTAGGGCTTGAGATCGGTAAGCTTCGATCGAGAGAATTGATGCTTGATCCATGAGATCAAGAGCATCAAGAGATGTATGGTTAGATCTTGAGCCTTTTTGGTTTTGTATGATCTAAACCAAGTCTTGGTTTGATTTGGTCTTTGAACCAAATTCTATAGAACCGGTTCATTATATGAACGCATGGTTCAAAGGGAGAAGAAGATGCGATCGGTTCACTTGGAGTGAACGCATCATGCGTTGAGGGCTTGCTATTTTTGGAAGTTGAATTTTTCCAAAATAGAAGCACACCTCCACGTTCGAGGGTAACGCCTCTCTCGAGACTCCTCTCATTTTGAGGAAGAGAGACTTCATGCCAAGAGAGCATCTCATTCTCCTCACACGGCGAGGACACCTTGGAGAGCTTTGCTAGCACAAGGAACGCCAAGAAGGAAGCCATCACCATCTTGTGTGCGTTCACTTTGGAGGAGAGCCACATCGCCCTCTTATTTCCAAGTCGCCATCCAAACAATGGCTATGGTAAAATCTTTGTGTTGATCTATGAAGGCTTTAAGTTAATCATATGTTCATGCCACATGCGATCATGTTGAAATCCTTATTTCCGCCCATGCAAAATTTTAGAAGTGCATGCGTTTAGGGTTTCGCCCCCCCTTTCAATTGGTATCAGAGCTGTGTTCTGGTATGATCTATATGATTGCTTTTTGTGTGATCCATGTATGCGTTGAATAGATCTAAACCTAAACATCATGCGAAACTACATGCTAGTCTTTAGATGTATGTTTTTGCTGTTGGCGCATGTTGAAGATTTTTGTCAAAACTTAATATCATGCGCGACTCCACTTAGATCTATAAGCGCCTACTTGGAATACTTAGACGGGTTACTAGGGTTGAAGTCGTCAGTCTAGTCTGGACCCAACAGCCTGATCAGACCATCTGACAGCCTAGATGGGTCGACCAGATAGCACCTATGCGCAAGCATGAGGTGGCTATAGGTCGACTGCAGAAAGGCGTGTAGCGATGTCTGATTGAGGCGACTAGTGAATGATCATGATTAAGGCCCGGGGTCACACCCGCTTGCCAGAAATCATGTGGGACGTTCAGCCCTTAAGGCATGCATTGTTGACCATGAGGTCGACGCAAGTCAGTTATGACTTGGTGCATGCAAGGGCAGTGGGTCTGACTTGGTCTGATGAGTGGATCCCTATTAATGGACCGTTGTAAGGTAGTAGGGCACATAAGGAAATAAAATTGATGCCATGGGTTTTTTTCAAAATTTTATTTTCCTGTTTGGATCACATGTTGTTTGTTTAACCTGATTGGATGTCTATTTCATCTTATGTGGGCTGCCCTATTTATGTGCTGTGCTGGGGCCTGCGTGCCTGGATTAATTAATTATAAATTATTTTTGTGATCTGCGAATCACATTTTAATTTATGTTAATGTGTAATTGACCTGCGAGTCAAATCATGTCTAGATAGATTAAATGTAAATTAATCAGACATGAGCACAGAGCATACATGGCAGAGGCGCATGCAGCCAGTGGGAGGTCTAGAGTTCGACTCTAGAATAGGCGCAACCAATCTGGTGAGCGCATTTGGACTGCAGAGGGCGCTTGGGCCCGGGCTGGGCCAGATGAAATGCAAAAGACCCATGAAGAGCTCAAGTGAAGACTTGTGTAAAACTAGGGTTTTTATTTAGGCTTAATGGGCGTTTACCACATAAGATCATTGTGCTTTCTATTTACTGTTTAAGTAATATTAGCACCTGCATGATTTATCATTCTGCTATCACCATAGGATATGCATGGTAGTAAGAAGATAAAAGGACCGTTAAAATCCAACGTTAAATATCAAGCACGAAAGCCTTCTGACGCGAAACCTCACTGTTCTGACTATCATTGGGGCCGTGTTGTACCCACTCAGTGGGCACGCCCAGCTATCTTCAGACGGTGTGTGATTACACCTACGTGTTACAGAGAAGGGATTTATCGCTTCTCGTTGCTCAGCATAGCACGTGGTGGTCCAGGGAGTAGGTCGGGTCAGCTTGACCATGTAGGCTACATATTGAGCATATGTTAGCTATATGGAGGCAGCCATCTGTGGAATCAGAAACTGTGTTGTACAAACTCAGTTGGCACAGTTTTCTGGATTGCCTAGATGAAGGGGAATCGCACGGGTTGGCGATTGGCATGGATAGCCTACCAGTGATTAGTGCTTGAACTCTCTGTGCATCTTCTCTCGCCTGAGCGGGACGCGGAGACCAAGTATGAAATCTGGATCCCATCTCACTAAAAGAGTTTTACTCTTTCGGACTGTTTTATTGGATTTTTCAGTCAGATAAAATAGTGAGAAAGGAATCATTCTTAAGTCCTGGATTGATTCTAACATGGATACTGACCTTGTTGTTCTTGCTTTGTTGTAGATTCCTGCAGCAACGAACACCACAGGGTTCAATGTGCGATCCTTACTGGAAAGGGAGAAGTTTGCTGGGCCAAACTTCTCAGACTGGTACGGACACCTTAAGATTGTTCTTAAGGCTGAGAGGAAGCTGTATGTCCTTGAGACGGCAATACCGCCTCAACCCGCTGCGAACGCCGCAAGGGCGGTTCGGGATGCTTATGAGAAGCATGTCAATGATAGCATTGATGTCGCTTGCCTTATGCTTGCGTCTATGACGCCAGAGCTGCAGCGTCAGCATGAGGATTTATCTGCTATTGAAATTATAGCAAATCTCAAGATGTTGTATGCTGCACAGGCAAGGACAGAACGCTATAACTTGACAAAACTTTTCTTTCAGAGCAAACTGACTGAAGGAAGTCCAGTGGGAGCTCACGTACTCAAGATGATTGGGTACAAAGAGGCTCTAGAGAAACTGGGACACACCGTCAATCAGGAGCTTGTTGTAGACATCATCTTGCAGTCTCTCCCGGCCTCTTTCGATCCGTTCATCATTAATTTTAATATGAACAAGATCGACTGTACACCGGCAGAGTTACTGAACATGCTCTGTACTATAGAGCAGACTCTTGAGAAGGGAAAGCCTTCATCCTCTGTCTTGATGGTTCCTTCAAGGAATAAGAAGAAGGGGAAGAAGGGCAAAACCCCTATCAAGAGCTACAACAAGGCTCTGAAACAAAAGGTGAAGCGGTCGAAGGACAACAGATGCTTCCATTGTGGCCAGCTGGGTCACTAGAAGAAGGACTGTAAAGCGCTCCAAGGAGATAAGAAGGGAAGCAAGCCTTTCGCTTCTGGCTTAGGTATTTTCGTGACTGAAGTCATGGTGTCTTCTTCTATTTCATGGGTGTTGGACACTGCATGTGGAGTTCACATTTGTTCAAATGTACAGGAACTCAAGAGAAGAAGACAGGTGGGATAGCATGAGGTGGACCTACGAGTTGGAAACGGGGCACGGGTTGCTGCTGTTGCTGTAGGACAATATAACATCTCTTTACCATCTGGTCTTGTATTAGAACTTGACAATTGTTATTTTGTGCCGAGCATAACTAAGAATATTATCTCTATTCCTGCTCTTGTCAGGAAAGGGTTTTCCTTTGAATGCAAAACTTTAAAGTGTTGTATTTCATTTGATAATATTGTTTATGCTACTGGGTCGATTAACAATGGGTTATTCATGTTGGACATGGAATGTTCTGTACAACAAATTGATAATAAGAAAGCCAAGTATGCTGATGACAGCACCTTGCTATGGCATAGTCGTTTAGGCCATATTAACAAGAAGTGCATTAAGCGGTTGCATGACCATGGACTGCTGGGATCATTCTCCTATGAGGAGCTTGATACATGCAAAGCTTGTTTAATGGGCAAAATGACGAAGACTCCTTTTTCTAATAAAGGTCAAAGGGCTTCAGGTTTACTTGACCTCATTCACAGTGATGTGTGTGGGCCATTTAGTAAACATGCCAGAGGTGGCTATTCATACTTCATTACCTTTACTGATGATTTCAGTAGATATGGTTATGTCTATCTAATGAGACATAAGAGTGAATCTTTTGACAAGTTCAAAGAGTTCAAAAATGAAGTACAGAATCAGTTAGGCCGAAATATCAAGGCACTTCTTTCAGATCGAGGTGGAGAATACTTGAGTCGAGAGTTTACTAACTATCTGAAGGAGTGTGGGATTATCTCACAGCTCACTCCGCCAGGAACACCGCAATGGAATGGTGTGTCCGAGAGGAGAAATAGAACCTTATTGGATATGGTTCGTTCAATGATGAGTCAGGCTACTTTACCTTACTCCTTTTGGGGATTTGTACTGGAAACAGCTGCAAAGGTACTAAACCGAGTGCCATCCAAGGCCGTTTCAAAGACTCCAGATGAGTTATGGTATGGGAAACAGCCGAGCTTGACATTTATTAAAATCTGGGGTTGCGAAGCTTATGTCAAAAAGCTCGCCTCTGGGAAACTGGAGAGCAGATCTGATAAATGTATCTTTGTCGGTTACCCTAAGGAAACTAAGGGTTATTATTTCTACAATCCCAAAGAGAACAAAGTATTTGTTGCTCGTACGACTATTTTTCTTGAGAAGGAATTTCTTCTGCAAGAAGCCAGTGGGAGAGAAATAAAACTGGATGAAAGTCCAGAAGAGGGACAAAGTAGTCAAGCTCAGTTGGATGAGCCTGAGTAAATAGAACAGGTTGATGTACAACCTAAGACTCAGATATCACGGGAACCGCGAAGATCGGGAAGGATCCGTCGACAGCCTGAGCGCTATGACGGAGTCTACATCATTGATGATGAACCCCTTACTTATGCGGATGCGGTTAGTGGACCGAAATCAGCAAGATGGCTTGAAGCTATGCGAGCCGAGATGGACTCCATGTCAGATAACCAAGTCTGGGATTTGGTTGATCCGCCTCCGGGAGTAATCCCTATAGGCTGTAAGTGGATCTTCAAAAAGAAGATTGACATGGATGGTAACGTGGTTACCTATAAAGGTAGGCTAGTTGCGAAAGGTTTCAAACAAATCTACGGGATAGATTACGATGAAACTTTCTCTCCTGTCGCCATGTTCAAGTCTATTCGGATTATTCTCGCGATAGCTGCATATTATGATTATGAGATCTGGCAAATGGATGTGAAAACCGCTTTCCTTAATGGAAAACTAGAAGAGGATGTGTATATGACACAACCTGAAGGTTTCATCAATCCATCAGATCGTCATAAAATATGCAAATTAAAGAAGTCCATTTATGGACTAAAACAAGCATCGAGAAGCTGGAATATTCGTTTTGATGAATCAATCTGTGAATTTGGTTTCATCAAAAATGAAGATGACCCGTGTGTATATAAGAGGTTTAGTGGGAGCGTGATTATTTTCCTAGTCCTCTACGTCGATGACATCTTGATCATTGGAAACGATATTCCTGAACTGCATGCCGTCAAAGCATGGTTAAGAAAATGTTTCCAGATGAAAGATTTAGGAGAAGCAGCCTATGTATTAGGTGTGCGGATCTACAGAGATAGATCTAAGAGGCTTCTCGGGCTGTGCCAGAGTACTTACATTGATAAAGTCCTGGAGAGATTCCATTTAGAAAAATTCTAAAAGAGGATATCTTCCAGTCAGACATGGTCTGAATCTTTCTAAGAGCCAGTGTCCTCAAACACAGTCTGAGAAAGATGAAATGGACAATACGCCTTATGCTTTGGCTATTGGGTCCATAATGTATGCGATGTTGTGTACTCGCCCAGACGTCGCTTACGGGTTAAGCGTGACCAGTCGATTCCAAAGTAATCCAGGTAAGGCGCACTGGATTGCGGTCAAGAACATTTTAAAATATCTTCGGAGGACCAAAGATATGTTCTTGATATATGGAGGTCAGGAAGAACTCAGTATTGAAGGATATACTGATGCTTCGTTCCAATTTGACCAGGATGATTTCCGATCGCAATCAGGCTTTGTTTTTAGCTTGAATGGAGGAGCAGTGGTGTGGAAAAGTTTCAAACAATCTATTGTTGCTGATTCCACAACAGAAGCCGAGTATGTTGCAGCCTCGGAAGCATCCAAGGAGGCAGTGTGGATTCGTAAGTTCGTTCAAGAACTTGGTGTTATTCCTTCGAGTGCAGATCCTTTGGTTATCTTCTGTGATAACACTGGAGCAATAGCACAAGCAAGGGAACCACGGTCACACCAGAAGTCCAAGCACATACAAAGAAGGTTTCACTTGATCCGGGAGATCATAGATCGAGGAGAGATCAAGATCTGCAAGATTCATACAGATGACAATCTAGCTGACCCGCTTACAAAGCCTCTGGCGCAGCAGAAGCATGAGAAGCACTGTAATAATATGGGTTTGAGATTTCTCAACTATTAGATTAAGTGCTAGTGGGAGATTGTTGGAGTATGCCCTTAAGGCTAATGTTTGAGGCCTTGGGTTATTATCAGTATCATGTATAAACTCTATGTTTATAAAGGCAATGGTTGTTATTCAGGTTGTTGCATTATCTGCTGCTATATGTATACTTCTGAATAATGTCTCAATGGTGGTCAGCTTGGCTGACATGCAGTATAGTCCTTAGTCGAGATATCTTGGTAAACATGAGACGGCCTTGATATGATTGAGACTAATATGTGTTCTAATCTTATTGGATGCTTCGAGCATGGAATAAGATGTAGACTCATAGGTACATTGGATGTACTAGACAGACCCTACTTAGGATATTCAATTGCTTATCACAATGTGAATAATCCTTATGTGCAAACAAGTGGCATATTTCCTCTAACTTGAGATCACTTGTGTTTCTAAATGATGATTGGCATTGTCTTGAGGTAGTTCAATATCATTTGAAATATAATGGTTATAGATTATCTTGGATAATGGGCATGAGTCATGTTAGGGCATTAGTGATAGATATAGGATTGCCTCTCCTAGTTGGAGTGTGATGTTCTAAAGGGGCCCCCTGTATGAGATGGTTGAGAAAGTGTATGGCCATACCCAGATGACTATGTTCATCTGATCTAACCACTCTCATCATGTTGGAATTACAGGCTTGACACGCTTGTCCAACGAGAACATCCAGTGGCAAAGGAAACACATATGTCAAGTGAATTGGATTCACACTTGTGCTGTGGTTTGGGTGTAGTCTTGGAAGACTCTTTCCTTTATATCGGGAGACAGTGATGTGTTGCTAGATACCCCTCTCTGATCGTGATAACTTATGTTATCGTTACCGACATTTAAAGGAAACCCTTAGGGTCGCACAATTTGATGATATGGCTTACTTATGTCAGATCGTGTGGACTGAATTATTTTGGTTCAGTTTAAAGGAGTTTAAACTCTGATTGTAAGTGAGATCTGGTCTGATCATGTTTGATTGATTAGGGCTTGAGATCGGTAAGCTTCGGTCGAGAGAATTGATGCTTGATCCATGAGATCAAGAGCATCAAGAGATGTATGGTTAGATTTTGAGCCTTTTTGGTTTTGTATGATCTAAACCAAGTCTTGGTTTGATTTGGTCTTTGAACCAAATTCTATAGAACCGGTTCATTATATGAACGCATGGTTCAAAGGGAGAAGAAGATGCAATCTGTTCACTTGGAGTGAACGCATCATGCGTTGAGGGCTTGCTATTTTTGGAAGTTGAATTTTTCCAAAATAGAAGCACACCTCCACGTTCGAGCGTAACGCCTCTCTCGTCGCCCATCTTCTACTCTCGAGACTCCTCTCATTTTGAGGAAGAGAGACTTCACGCCAAGAGAGCATCTCATTCTCCTCACACGGCGAGGACACCTTGGAGAGCTTTGCTAGCACAAGGAACGCCAAGAAGGAAGCCATCACCATCTTGTGTGCGTTCACTTTGGAGGAGAGCCACATCGCCCTCTTATTTCCAAGTCGCCATCCAAACAATGGCTATGGTAAAATCTTTGTGTTGATCTATGAAGGCTTTAAGTTAATCATATGTTCATGCCACATGCGATCATGTTGAAATCCTTATTTCCGCCCATGCAAAATTTTAGAAGTGCATGCGTTTAGGGTTTCGCCCCCCCTTTCAACCCTTATCAATGATCTCTCTGATCAAGTAATATCGCCGTAGTAAAGCTTAAGATCTTTGGTTCCTCTACATGCGCTAAGGTCCCAATAATACAACAAAAATCGTATTGGACCTTTAGAGCACTAGGAACTAAGTCAAGTTCAAAAGTAAACCAAGCTGCTTCCTTGGGTGCCCTAGAAGCTGTACTCAACCTTAATTGTAGAGTTTGCCACAGTGGTTTTGCTTAAAGCCTTTTCCAGCACACAGCACCACCGCAAACGCAAATCCTTTCTATGAACGATAGTCATTAGAATTAGACGAAGCATTAGTGCACCCGTACATACATAGTTCTTCCTGTCTATCATAGACTAACAACCAATCCTTTGTATTTCTCAAATACATAAAGATTGCTTTCACAGTTATCTAGTGTTAATCACCTGGATCTGAATGGAATCTACTGGCTATGCTCCAAGCATATGCCACATTTGGTCTTGTGCACATTGCACAATATATGATCAATCCTATACCCAATGTATTAGGAGTATTGACTCATGTTATCTCTCTCCTCATGTGTCGAAGGACACTGCTTCTTCTTCGAGAGTCAAACCATGTTTCCACGGAAGATATCATCTCTTGGTATTACCCAATATGATCTTTTCCGTATAAACCTAGATTTAAGTAGATTGACGAAGGTTAATGTCTTTCTTGTATCTCTATCTAAAGATCCTCACACCTAGGATATAGGCCGCATTCCCTAGATCATTCTTCTCGAAATACTTGCCAAGCCTTAACTTCATAGGGTCAAGTGCTGGGATGTCATTTCATATGAGGAGAATATCATCAACATGCATAACAAGAAATATTGTGATGCTCCCACTGATCTTCTTGTAAACACAGGCACCTTTTCAAGATGCTTGCATAAGCCCATGCATATCTTTATGGCCTCTGTACGAAAACTTTTCGGCTAATTCCATATAGACATCCTCTTCTAGACATCCATTAAGAAAAGCTGTTTTCACATCCATGTGCCATAACAGGATATGCAACTATTGCAAGTAGAAACCCAATGACTTAAACATTGCTATTGGAGAAAGATTTCATCACAATCCATCCTCTGGACTATTGGTGTATATGCCCTAGGACCTAGTTTTGGTCCATTATTGTACTACTTGACGTTGATATTTTATATCATTCTGGCATTGTCATTCTCTATATTTGCTTACATCTGCGATTATGTACTTATATGATAATGTCCCTGGAGACAGATTGGATCTGTGCTCAAATGATAGTCCCCAGTTGATGTACCTGAGTGGATATGGGACAGCTCTGGTACTTGTGTGACTGGTATATGGGCTGGTTAGGCATGAGGTGCTAACGTAGACAAATTGGCATATCAGTGGTGGATATACTGGATCGACCCGCTGTGAGGCAATGACTTGGTGTCACAGGTTATCCTCACAAGTGATAGGAGATGCATTGATCCCTTGACTTGAGGTCATTGGCCATTCTATATGATTAGGGATATACTTTGAAACAACCTAACACCTCGCCGTAGTTGGGGGGGGGGGGGGGGGGTAATAACGGTTGTCATTGAGCATGTCACGACTCATATGAGAAGGTCAATGGACAGACAAAGTATTTGCCTCTTCGTAAGGGAAGTTTGATATCCATGGAGCTCCTTTATGGTTCTATGACTGGAAGTGCATGGCCTGAAGGTTCCCACATAGGGGGCGAAACCCTAAAGTGGCGCAAACAAAAATGGGCAGCGGATTCAAGGGTTTCATAGAATCGATGAGCATGTATTATATGATCAACTTTTGAAGCATGAATAGAGAAGATGCGATTCATACCATGGCCATTTCTAGATGGCGCCTTGGAAGCAAGTGAACAACGAAGGTCTCCTCCAAATCGTCACACACAAGATGAGCGACGGCTTGCTTCTTGTCGTCCCTTGTGCTAGCAAGGATCGTCCAAGGTGTCTTTGATCGAAAAGGAAAGGGAGAGAGCAACTCCTTGCTTGGCAAAAACTTTCCTCTTGTCGTCTCAACTTCTCTACACGAGATGTTTCTACTCGTCCAAGCCAAGAGAGGGCGACAAAGGCGTGAAGAGGCGACGTGAGAGAGAGGTGGTCACGTTGTGACATGCTTTCTAAAAATAGAAAGCCAACAATTCATGCGACCATGAATTTTTCCCTCAACGCAAATTCCTCTTCAATTGAACCATGCGCTCATATAATGAGCTGGTTAATTTCGGTTTGGCCCAAGACCAAATAAACCAAGCAATATGGTCTAGATCTCAATTAAACCCAAAGGCTCTTGATCTGACCGTCAATCTCTCGATGCTCCTGATCTGACCGATCCAGCATCCATTCTCTCAATCGAAGCTTACCGATCTTAAGCCCTAATCAATCAGACATGATCAGACCAGATCTCACTTACAATCAGAGATTAAATCCCTTTAAACTGAACCTGAACAATTCAGTCCACACGATCTGACTTAAGTAAGCCATTTCATCAAATTGTGCGACCCTGAGGGTTTCCTTTAAATGTCGGTAACGATAACTCACGTCATCACGATTAGTGAGGGGTATCTAGCAACACATCACTGTCTCCCGATATAAAGGAAAGAGTCTTCCAAGACTACACCCAAAAACAGCACAAGTGTGAATCAACTTCACTAAGCATACATATTTCCTTTGCCACTGGATGTTCTTATTGGACAAGCGTGTCAAGCTTGTAGCTCCAATATGATGAGCATGATTAGATCAGATGAACACAGTCATCTGGGTATGGCCATACACTTTCTCATCATCTCATCCAGGGGCCCCTTTAGAACATCACACTCCTTAAACAAGGAGACGGCAATCCTATGTCTATCACTAGTGCCCTAACCTGACTCAAGCTCACCATCCAAGATAGTCTATAATCATTATATTTCAAATGATATTGAACTATCTCAAAACAATGACAATCATCATTTAGAAACACAAGTGATCTCAAGTCAGAGGAAATGTGCCACTTGATACAATCAAGGAATATTCACATTGTGACAAGCAATTGAATATCCTAGTAGGGTCTGTCCAGTACATCCAATGTACCCATGAGTCTACATCTTATTCCATGCTCGAAGCATCCTATAAGATTAGAACACATACTAGTCTTAACCATATCAAGGCTGTCTCATGTTCACCAAGATACATCGACTAAGGACATATAGCATGTCAGCCTAGCTGAACAGCATAGAGACATTATTCAGAAGTATATCTATTGCAGCAGATAATATAACAAACTGAATAATAACCATGCCTTTATAAACATAAGAGTTTATTACATGATACTGATACAATCCTTAGGCCTCAAACATTAGCCTTAAGGGCATACCCCAACAATCTCCCACTTGCACTTAATCTAATGGTTGAGAAATCTCAAACCCATATTATTACAGTGCTTCTCATGCTTCTGCTGCGCCAGAGGCTTAGTAAGCGGGTCTGCCAGATTGTCATCTGTATGTACCTTGCAGACTTTGATCTCGCCACGATTAATGATCTCCCTGATCAAATGAAACCGTCTCTGTATGTGCTTGGACTTCTGGTGCGACCGTGGTTCCTTTGCCTGTGCGATTGCTCCAGTGTTATCACAGAAGATAACCAAAGGATCTGCACTCGAAGGAACAACACCAAGTTCTCTCACGAACTTACGAATCCACACTGCCTCCTTGGATGCTTCCGAGGCTGCAACATACTCGGCTTCTGTTGTGGAATCAGCAACAGTTGACTGTTTGAAACTCTTCCACACCACTGCTCCTCCATTCAAGCTAAAAACATAGCCTGATTGCGATCGGAAATCATCCTGGTCAGACTGGAATGAAGCGTCAGTATATCCTTCAATACTGAGTTCTTCCTGACCACCATATATCAAGAACATATCTTTGGTTCTCCGTAGATATTTTAAGATGTTCTTGACCGCAATCCAGTGTGCCTGACCTGGATTACTTTGGAACCAACTGGTCACGCTTAACCCGTAAGCGACGTTTGGGCGAGTACACAACATCGCATACATTATGGACCCAATAGCCGAAGCATAAGGCGTATTGTCCATTTCATCTTTCTCAGTCTGTGTTTGTGGACACTGACTCTTTGAAAGATTCAGACCATGTCTGACTGGAAGATATCCTCTTTTAGAATTATCTAAATGAAATCTCTCCAGGACTTTATCGATGTAAGTACTCTGGCACAGCCCGAGAAGCCTCTTAGATCTATCCCTGTAGATCTTCACACCTAACACATAGGCTGCTTCTCCTAGATCTTTCATCTGGAAACATTTCCTTAACCATGCCTTAACCGCATGCATTTCAGGAATGTCATTTCCAATGATCAAGATATCATCGACGTAGAGGACTAGGAAAGTAATCACGCTCCCACTAAACCTCTTATATACACACGGGTCATCCTCGTTCTTGATGAAACCAAACTCAGTGACTGATTCATCAAAACGAATATTCCAGCTTCTTGATGCTTGTTTAAGTCCATAAATAGACTTCTTTAACTTGCATATCTTATGACGATCTGATGGATTAGTGAAACCTTCTGGTTGTGTCATATACACATCCTCATCCAAATTTCCATTCAAGAAAGCTGTTTTCACATCCATTTGCCAGATCTCATAATCATAATATGCTGCTATCGCGAAAAGAATCCGAATAGACTTAAACATAGCTACTGGTGAGAAAGTTTCATCATAATCTATCCCGTAGATTTGTTTGAAACCTTTCGCAACTAGCCTGCCTTTATAGGTAACCACGTTACCATCCATGTCAATATTCTTCTTGAAGATCCATTTACAGCCTATAGGGATAACTCCCGGAGGCGGATCAACCAAATCCCAGACTTGGTTATCTGACATGGAGTCCATCTCGGCTCACATAGCTTCAAGCCATCTCGCTGACTCTGGTCCACTGACCGCATCCGCATAAGTGAGGGGTTCATCATGATCAATGATGTAGACTCCGTCATAGCGCTCAGGCTGTCGACGGATCCTTCCCGATCTTCGCGGTTCCCGTGATATCTGAGCCTCAGGTTGTTCAATAACCTGTTCTACCGGCTCAGGCTCATCCAACTGTGCTTGAGCACTTTGTCCTTCTTCTGGATTCTCATCCAACATTATTTCTCTCCCACTGGCCTCTTGTAGAAGAAACTCCTTCTCAAGAAATATGGCCGTCCGAGCAACAAATACCTTGTTCTCTTTGGGATCGAAGAAATAATAACCCTTAGTTTCCTTAGGGTAACCGACAAAGATACATTTGTCAGATCTGCTCTCTAGTTTCCCAGAGGCGAGCTTTTTGACATAAGCCTCGCAGCCCCATATCCTGATAAATGTCAAGCTTGGCTGTTTCCCATACCATAACTCATATGGCGTCTTTGAAACGGCCTTGGATGGCACTCGGTTTAGTACCTTTGCAGCTGTTTCCAGTGCAAATCCCCAAAAGGAGTATGGAAGAGTAGCCTGACTCATCATAGAACGAACCATATCAAGTAACGTTCTATTTCTCCTCTCGGACACACCATTCCATTGGGGTGTTCCTGGCGGAGTGAGCTGTGAGATAATCCCACACTCCTTCAGATAGTCAGTAAACGCATGACTTAGGTATTCTCCACCTCGATCAGAACGAAGTGCCTTGATATTTCGGCCTAGCTGATTCTGTACTTCATTCTTGAACTCTTTGAACTTGTCAAAAGATTCACTTTTATGTCTCATTAAATAGACATACCCGTATCTACTGAAATCATCAGTAAAGGTAATGAAGTACTGATAGCCACCTCTGGCATGTTTACTAAATGGCCCACACACATCACTGTGTATAAGGTCAAGTAAACCTGAAGCCCTTTGACCTTTGTGAGGAAAAGGTGACTTCGTCATTTTACCCATTAAACAAGCCTTGCATGTATCAATCTCCTCATAGGAGAATGATCCCAGCAGTCCATGATCATGCAACCGCTTAATGCGTTTCTTGTTAATATGGCCTAAACGACTATGCCATAGCAAGGTGCTGTCATCAGCATACTTGGCTTTCTTAATATCAATATTTTGTATAGAACATTCCATGTCCAATATGAATAACCCATTGTTAATTGAACCAGTTGCATAAACAATATTATCTAAAGATAAAACACACTTTGAAATATTGCATTCAAAGGAAAATCCCTTCCTGACAAGAGCAGGAATAGAGATAATATTTTTAGTAATACTGGGAACAAAGTAACAAATGTCTAGTTCCAATACAAGTCCAGATGGTAAAGAAATGAAATAGTCTCCTACAGCAACAGCAGCAACCCGTGCCCTGTTTCCAACGCGTAGGTCCACCTCATGCTGTCCCACCTGCCTTCTTCTCTTGAGTTCCTGTACATTTGAACAAATGTGAACTCCACATGCAGTGTCCAACACCCATGATATAGAAGAAGAAAACATGATCTCAGTCACAAAAATACCTGAGCCAGAAGCGAAGCTTCCCCTCTTATCTCCTTGGAGCGCTTTACGGTCCTTTTTCCAGTGACCCAGCTGGCCACAGTGGAAACATCTGTATTCCTTGGACCGCTTTACCTTTTGCTTCAGAGCCTTGCTGTAATTCTTGACAGGGGTCTTGCCCTTCTTCCCCTTCTTCTTGTTCCTAGAAGGAACCATTAAGACAGAGGTCGAAGGCTTTCCCTTCAGAGTTTCCTCAGTAGTCAAGAGCATATTCAGCAGCTCTGCCAGAGTACAATCGATTTTGTTCATATTAAAGTTAATGATGAACGCGTCGAATGAAGGCGGGAGAGACTGCAGAATAATGTCTACAGCAAGCTCCTGATTGATGGTATGCCCCAGTTTCTCTAGAGCTTCCTTGTGCCCAATCATCTTGAGCACATGAGCTCCCACTGGGCTCCCTTCAGCCAGTTTGCTCTGAAAGAAAAGCTTTGTCAGATTATAGCGTTCTGTCCTCGCCTGTGCAGCATACAGCATCTTGAGGTTTGCTATCATGTCTATAGCAGACATATCCTCATGCTGACGCTGTAGCGGTGGCGTCATAGACGCTAGCATCAGGCAAGCGACATCAATGCTATCATTGACGTGCTTTTCATAGGCTTCCCGAACCGCCCTTGCGGCGTTCGGGGCGGGCTGAGGCGGTATCGCCATCTCGAGGACATATAGTTTCCTCTCTGCCTTAAGAACGATCTTAAGGTGTCCGTACCAGTCTGAGAAGTTCGGCCCAGCAAACTTCTCCCTTTCCAGTAGGGATCGCACATTGAAGCTCATGGTGTTCGTTGCTGCAAGTATCTACAACAATGCAAGAACAACAAGGTCAGTATCAATGTTAAGAATCAATCAGGACTTAAGAAAGATTCTTTTTCTCACTATTTTATCTGGCTGAAAAATCCAGCAAAACAGCCCGAAAGAGTAGAACTCTTTTAGTGAGATGGGATCCAGATTTCATACTTGGTCTCCGCGTCCCGCTCAGGCGAGATAAGATGCACAGAGAGTACAAGCACTAATCTCTGGTAGGCTGCCCTAGCCAATCGCCAACCCGTGCGATTCCCCTTCATCTGGGCAATCCAGCAGACTGTGCCAACTGAGTTGGTACAACACAATCTCTGACCCCACAGATGGCTGCTTCCATGTGCTACCATATGCGCCACATATGTAGGCTACATGGTCAAGCTGACCCGACCTACTCCCTGGACCACCACGTGCTATGCTGAGCAACGAGAAGCGATAAATCCCTTCTCTGTAACACGCAGGTGTAATCCCGCACCGTCTGAAGATAGATGGACGTGCCCACTGAGTGGGTACAACACGGCTCCAACGATAATCAGAACAGTGAGGTTTCGCGTCAGAAGGCTAACGAGCTTGATATTTTAGCGTTGGATTTTAACGGTCTTTTATCTTCTTCACTATCATGCAATTCCTATGGTGATAGCAGAAGATAAATAAATCATGCTGTTCTACTTATTTAAACAATAAAAGAAAGCATGGATCTTATGTGGTAAAAGCCCATAGCCTAAGTAAGACCTTAAGATACTTAAGTCTTCACTTGCTTTTCTTCATGGGACTTTAGCTGCTCATCTGGCCCAAACCAGGGCCCAAGCGCCATTTGCAGCTGAGGTGCGCCCACCAGGGAAAATGCGCCTGGTCCCAGAGTCGAACCCTGGACCTCCCACCTGGTCAAGCCACTGCTGCATGCGCCTCTGCCAAGTGTGCTCTGTGCTCTTGTCTGATTAACTTACAAATTAATCTATCTAGACAAGATTGACTCGCAGGTCAATTACATTTTATAAATTAATTAAACTGTGATTCGCAGATCACAAAAATAAGAATTAATTTACAATAAAATTCCAGGCACGCAGGCCCCAGCACAGCACACATTAAACGGGCAGCCCACATAAGATTAAATAAACATACATATGGCATCCAATCAGCATGTGATCCAATCATGAAAAATAAAATTTTGAAAAAACCCCATTGAGATTAATTTTATTTTTCCTTATTTGCCCTACAACCTTACAACGGTCCATTACTAGGGATCCACTCATCCAACCTAGTCAGATCCACTGCCCTTGCATGCACCAAGTCCTAACTGACTTGAGTCGACCAAAAGGTCAACCATGCATGCGCCAGGGCTGAACAACCCTCATGAGATCTGGCAAGCGGGTGTGACCCCGGGCCTAACTCATGTGTGTTCACTATTCGTCTCAATCAGACATCGCTACACGCCTGTCTGCAGTCGACCTGTAGCCACCAGATGCTCGCGCACAGGTGCTATCTGGTCAACCCATCAAGGCTGTCAGATGGTCTGATCAGACTATTGGATCTAACCTAGGGGATGACTTCAACCCTAATAACCCGTCTAAGGGTTTACAGTAAGGCCATAGATCTATAGTGAGTCGCGCATGTCATATAGTTTTGATAAAACAAAGATGCGCCTACATGCCAACATACATGCGCAAATGAAACATAAAATAGGTTTCGGCATGATACAAGTTAACATGATAAATTTACGCATGATATAGATCTAAGCATTCATGGAACACAAAATCAAAGCAATCATATAAATATGCATGTAACCTTGCTCTGATACCAATTGAAGGTTCCCACATAGGGGGCGAAACCCTAAAGTGGCGCAAACAAAAATGGGCAGCGGATTCAAGGGTTTCATAGAATCGATGAGCATGTATTATATGATCAACTTTTGAAGCATGAATAGAGAAGATGCGATTCATACCATGGCCATTTCTAGATGGCGCCTTGGAAGCAAGAGAACAACGAAGGTCTCCTCCAAATCGTCACACACATGATGAGCGACGGCTTGCTTCTTGTCGTCCCTTGTGCTAGCAAGGATCGTCCAAGGTGTCTTTGATCGAAAAGGAAAGGGAGAGAGCAACTCCTTGCTTGGCAAAAACTTTCCTCTTGTCATCTCAACTTCTCTACACGAGATGTTTCTACTCGTCCAAGCCAAGAGAGGGCGACAAAGGCGTGAAGAGGCGACGTGAGAGAGAGGTGGTCACGTTGTGACATGCTTTCTAAAAATAGAAAGCCAACAATTCATGCGACCATGAATTTTTCCCTCAACGCAAATTCCTCTTCAATTGAACCATGCGCTCATATAATGAGCTGGTTAATTTTGGTTTGGCCCAAGACCAAATAAACCAAGCAATATGGTCTAGATCTCAATTAAACCCAAAGGCTCTTGATCTGACCGTCAATCTCTCGATGCTCCTGATCTGACCGATCCAGCATCCATTCTCTCAATCGAAGCTTACCGATCTTAAGCCCTAATCAATCAGACATGATCAGACCAGATCTCACTTACAATCAGAGATTAAATCCCTTTAAACTGAACCTGAACAATTCAGTCCACACGATCTGACTTAAGTAAGCCATTTCATCAAATTGTGCGACCCTGAGGGTTTCCTTTAAATGTCGGTAACGATAACTCACGTCATCACGATCAGTGAGGGGTATCTAGCAACACATCACTGTCTCCCGATATAAAGGAAAGAGTCTTCCAAGACTACACCCAAAAACAGCACAAGTGTGAATCAACTTCACTAAGCATACATATTTCCTTTGCCACTGGATGTTCTTATTGGACAAGCGTGTCAAGCTTGTAGCTCCAATATGATGAGCATGATTAGATCAGATGAACACAGTCATCTGGGTATGGCCATACACTTTCTCATCATCTCATCCAGGGGGCCCCTTTAGAACATCACACTCCTTAAACAAGGAGACGGCAATCCTATGTCTATCACTAGTGCCCTAACCTGACTCAAGCTCACCATCCAAGATAGTCTATAATCATTATATTTCAAATGATATTGAACTATCTCAAAACAATGACAATCATCATTTAGAAACACAAGTGATCTCAAGTCAGAGGAAATGTGCCACTTGATACAATCAAGGAATATTCACATTGTGACAAGCAATTGAATATCCTAGTAGGGTCTGTCCAGTACATCCAATGTACCCATGAGTCTACATCTTATTCCATGCTCGAAGCATCCTATAAGATTAGAACACATACTATTCTTAACCATATCAAGGCTGTCTCATGTTCACCAAGATACATCGACTAAGGACATATAGCATGTCAGCCTAGCTGAACAGCATAGAGACATTATTCAGAAGTATATCTATTGCAGCAGATAATATAACAAACTGAATAATAACCATGCCTTTATAAACATAAGAGTTTATTACATGATACTGATACAATCCTTAGGCCTCAAACATTAGCCTTAAGGGCATACCCCAACATGGCCATTGCTAGGTGAGACTTGATTTAGTCATAACTATGAGATTGGATGAAAACAATGTTGGGAATCCCCGGGGACATTTTACAATTTTTCAGAGTCATAGACATACATACATACATTGCACAGCGGAAGAATGTCCCCGAAACAGGCCGGTCCCAAAAACCCAGCGAAGATCGCAAGCAAGAGAGTCGACACGATGAGTCAGGAAATACCTTAGAGCAAGATGAGGTCGATGTCGTGATAGGCGCCCAAGCATGCGCACTATGCAGTTTCACACACACGGATGCCTCGAGTCCTCTTCTTCCACGCCCGGAGCTAGCCTCGGGAAGAAGATCCAAGCCTTAGTTATCTTCTTGAATGCTTGCGCCACCTCCAACGTAGAAGCGCCAATTGATGAAGAAGAGAGGGGAAGGGAGAATGCCGCCAAGCCTTTACTTCTCTTGCGCCAAAAGAGGAAGAAAGGAAGAAGCTTGCGGCTAGGGTTTGATGGAAGAAGATGGTTGCGCCAATGCCCCTTACTCTCGCCCTCTTGATGTGTTCACGCCTCCAAGGAAGAACAACTTGCAAGAGGGGGCGGCTAGGGTCACATATATAGGGCAAGAGGCGGTTAAGGGAAGGGCCAAGATCATGACAAGTGTAGGGCTAGGAAGAGGAGGTTTGAGACAAGGAAAGTCTCCAAGACTTTACCATAAACTCCATTCAACCTATCCATAATTGCCCAAGTACCATATCAGCCCAAGACATGCCTTAGAGGCATTCATACCATCAAGGGAGAAGGGCTAGGTGCCAATTGCTTCCTTAATGAAGCAATTTTGCCACCCAAACCCCATTATACCCCTTAGGCGCCAATGAGGTTGGGCTTCTCCCCATTATACCCTTTTAGCCTCTTATCTCTTCATGAGAACTTGTTATTGGGCCTCATTGGAAAATGAGCAAGCCCAAACTCCATTACATGGGTTGATTAAGCACTTGGATCCAATCCAATGCAACACTAATCCACATGTGACCAATCATGGTCAAATACGGGTCAACCTGCCAAAAATGAAGTTTGGCTCCAATAACATTCTTCCATCTCATCAGGCCCATTGGCGCTGATGAAATCTCCCAATTAGATTCGAGTTACCCAATAACTCGATCATAAGGCTTCCCGATCAATACGAGAACTCAAGTATCAAGGTGTGCGACCCTGTAGGTTCCTCTGACGCTGGCAGTGTTGACCAAAGGTCACCACAAGCAGTGAGTGGCACCTAGCAGTGCATCGCTGCTACCCAGGTCATTGGAATGGATATCGACATCAACATCCCCATCATCGCAACTAGGTATAGATGCATTACAGTCTCTTTGCCGAACTGATATCCGATTGGACAAGTGTGTCACCACTTGTTTTCACCCAATCACATGGCTATGACTAAAACAGGTTCTCACCTGGGTATGGCCATACACTCTCAGTCATAGAACCATAGAGGAGCTCCATGGATATCATACTTCCCTAAGGAAGGGGCAAATCCTTTGTCTGTCCATTGACCTTCTCATATGGGTCGTGACATGCTCAATGACAACCGTTATGACCTCCCAACTACAGCGAGGTGTTAGGTTGTATCAAAGTAAGTCCCTAACCATATAGAATGATCAATGACCTCGAGTCAAGGGATCAATGCATCTCCTGTCACTTGTGAGGATAACTCATGACACCAAGTCATAGCCTCACAGCGTGTCTATCCAGTATATCCTCCAATGATATACCCATGTGTCTGCGTTAGCACCACGTGCCTAACCAGCCTACATACCAGTCTCACAAGTACCATAGCTGTCCCATATCCACTAAGATACATTGACTGGGGACTATAGTTCGAGCACAGATCCAATCTGTCTCCAGGGACATTATCATGTTAGTACATATGCGCAGATGTAAACAAACATAGATAACGACAATGCCAGAATGATATAAATATCAAAGTCAAGTAGTACATAAGTGGACCAAAACTAGGTCCTAGGGCATATACACCAACAATCTCCCACTTGCACTAAGACCTAGAAGTTGAGGAATCTCAACCCCATATCTCTAGCGTGACCATCATGCTTCTGCTGCGCCAAAGCCTTGGTCAATGGGTCTGCCAGATTGTTCTCTTTGTCAACTCTGCTAATCTTGACATCACCTCTATCAATGATCTCTCTGATCAGGTGAAATCTTCTGAGTATGTGTTTGGATCTTTGATGAGACCGTGGTTCCTTTGCTTGTGCAATTGCTCCATTGTTGTCACAGCAGAGTTAAATGGGATCCATTGCACTAGGGACCACCTCAAGATCACATAAGAACTTCCTTATCCAAACGGATTCCTTGGCTGCCTTAGAAGCGGCCACATACTCTACCTCGGTTGTAGAATCTGCTATGGTGGATTGCTTGAAGCTCTTCCAGCATACAACGCCTCCATTTATCTTGAACACATAGCGGGCCTGCGATCTAAAGTCGTCAGGGTCAGACTGGAATGATGCATTAGTATAGCCCGGCATACTGAGCTCTTCCTGTCCTCCATAGACCAAGAACAAATCATTAGTTCTTCTTATATACTTTAGGATGTTCTTTACAGCCACCCAGTGCTGCATACCTGGATTAGATTGGTATCTGCTGGTTATACTTACAGCATATGCCACATCTGGTCTAGTACACAACATTGCATACATGATCGATCCTACTGCCGAAGCATAAGGAATTCGACTCATGTCATCCCTCTCAGCCTGTGTTGTAGGACACTGGCTTTTTGAGAGAGTAAGGCCATGTCTTACTGGAAGGTATCCTTTCTTGGATTGCTCCAAGTTGAACCACTCTAGGACCTTATCAATGTAGGTACTCTGACTAAGGGCCAGGAGCCTCTTGGATCTATCCTGGTAGATCCTTACGCCTAGAATATAGGTGGCCTCCCCTAAGTCTTTCATCTCGAAACACTTCCCCAACCATGTCTTCACAGCTTGAAGACTAGGGATGTCGTTTCCGATGAGCAGTATGTCATCAACATACAAGACCAGAAAAATCACCAAGCTCCCACTTAATTTTCTGTATACACAGGCGTCATCTTCGCTTTTGATAAAGCCATAATCTCTCATGGCTTCATCAAATTGAAGATTCCAACTTCGCGATGCTTGCTTTAATCCATAAATGGATCTCTTTAGCCTGCAGACCTTATTAGCCTCTGCAGGATGGATGAAGCCATCAGGTTGTGACATATACACATCCTCAGTCAGCTTCCCATTAAGGAACGCTGTCTTCACATCCATCTGCCATATCTCATAGTCATGATATGCATCTAGCAAGCAGAATCCGAATGGATTTGACCATGGCAACTGGCGAGAAGGTTTCATCATAGTCCACCCCGTGGACTTGTTTAAATCCTTTAGCCACTAGTCTACCCTTATAGGTAACTATATTGCCATCCATATCTGTCGTCCTCTTGAAGACCCATTTACACCCTATGGGTTTTACCCCATCAGGCAGCTCAACCAAATCCCAGACTTGGTTAGCCGACATGGAATCCATCTCGGATCGCATGGTGTCAAGCCATCTCTCGGAGTCCAGTCCACTGACCGCCTCATCATAGGTTCTGGGTTCATCCTCAATGATGAAGATCCCATCGTGTTGGGTCGGCAGCGACCCGTACCTTTCAGGTGCACGACGAATTCTCCCAGACCTATGCGGGACCTGTGTCTGAGCCTCAGGTTGGCTAGCAACCGGTGCAGGTGGCTCAGATTACATCTCTTTGTCTTGTGCTTGCACTTGGACCTCATCCAAGTCAAACTTCCTCCCACAAACTTCTTTCATGATAAATTCTTTCTCTAGAAAGACAACACCCCGAGCAACAAAAACTTTATTCTCGGTTGGGACATAGAAGTAGTATCCTTTAGTTTCCTTAGGATACCCCACAAACACACATTTATCAGATCTAGGTTCTAGCTTGCTAGAATCCTGACGTTTGACATAAGCCTCACATCCCCAGATCTTGATAAAAGTGAGATTAGGGCGTCTCCCACTCTACATCTCGTATGGTATTTTGGAGACACTCTTAGATGGAACGTTATTTAGTATTAGAGAAGCTGTCTCTAGTGCATGCCCCCAGAATGATGGAGGTAGAGTTGCATGACTCATCATGGATCGAACCATATCCAATAAAGTTCGATTTCTCCTTTCAGACACTCCATTCCATTGAGGTGTTCCAGGAGGAGTGAGTTGGGATATGATCCCACGCTCTCTCAGATAGTCAAAGAACTCACCGCTCAGGTACTCTCCACCTCGATCTGATCGAAGAGCTTTAATGGATCTTCCAAGCTGGTTCTCTACTTCATTCTTGAACTCCTTGAATTTCTGAAAGGATTCAGATTTATGTCTCATTAAGTAGACATAGCCATACCTACTGAAGTCATCAGTGAAGGTAATGAAGTAGTTGTACCCTCCTCTGGCTTGTTTATTGAAAGGCCCACACACATCAGTATGTACGAGATCCAATAAACCTCCTGCCCTCTCACCAATCTTGGTGAAGGGCACTTTTGTCATTTTCCCTAATAAACAAGGTTCACAAGTATCAAATTCCTCCAAGGAACTTGAATCTAACAGTCCATTTGCATGGAGTTGTTGGATGCGATTCTTGTTTATATGGGCTAATCGATAGTGCCATAGGAAAGCACCAACTGAACCACTCAGTTTGGTCCTTTTATTACTTATGTTACAAATAGAACTTTCCATATCCAAGGTATATAGACCATTGCACAAAGTACCCTTCCCATAGAACATATTTGCAAATGAAAAAGAACAAGAGTTCTTATTTATTTCAAACTTAAATCCCTTCTTTGCTAAGCAAGGAATGGATACAATGTTCTTAGTAAGTGAAGGTACACAAAAGCAATTATCTAGTTCTAATTGAAGTCCAGAAGGCAAGGAGAGAGTCAAAACGCCTACAGCAACAGCAGCAACCTGTGCCCCGTTTCCAACGCGTAGGTCAATCTCTCCAGGCCGCACCGATCTACTTTTCTTGAGCCCCTGCATATTTGTACAAATATGAGCTCCACATGCGGTGTGCAATGCCCATGACATAGAAGTAGAAAGATTGACTTCTGTAACATAGATACCTGAGCATGAAGACAAAGCCTTGCCTCTCTTCTTCTCATTCTGAAGTCGTACTATGTCCTTTATCATGTGAGGTGGTCCTCCACATGAGTAGCATTTGTCATTCCTGACTCTTTCCATCTTTTTCTTCAATGTCTTAGTTAAGCCTTTGGGCTCAATGTTGGGGTATGCCCTTAAGGCTAATGTTTGAGGCCTTGGGATTGTAACAGTATCATGTATAAACTCTTATGTTTATAAAGGCAATGGTTATTATTCAGGTTGTTACATCATCTGCTGCAATGTGTGTTCTTCTGAATAATGTCTCAATGCTGTTCAGCTAGGCTGACATGCTATATTGTCCTTAGTCGAGATATCTTGGTGAACCTAAGACAGCCTTGATATGATTGAGACTAATATGTGTTCTAATCTTATAGGATGCTTCGAGCATGGAATAAGATGTAGACTCATGGGTACATTGGATGTACTGGACAGACCCTACTAGGATATTCAATTGCTTGTCACAATGTGAATAATCCTTGATTGCAACAAGTGGCACATGTCCTCTGACTTGAGATCACTTGTGTTTCTAAATGATGATTGTCATTGTTTTGAGGTAGTTCAATATCATTTGAAACATAATGATTATAGACTATCTTGGATAATGAGCTTGAGTCAGGTTAGGGCACTAGTGATAGACAAAGGATTGCCATCTCCTGGATTGGAGTGTGATGTTCTAAAGGGGACCCCCTGGATGAGATGATTGAGAAAGTGTATGGCCATACCCAGGTGACTATGTTCACCTGATCTAATCATGCTCATCATATTGGAGTTACAAGCTTGACCCGCTTGTCCAATAAGAACATCCAGTGGCAAAGGATACATGTATGCCTTGTGAAGTGGATTCACACTTGTGCTGTGGTTTGGGTGTAGTCTTGGAAGACTCTTTCCTTTATATCGGGAGACAGTGATGTGTTGCTAGATACCCCTCACTGATCGTGATAACGTAAGTTATCGTTACCGACATTTAAAGGAAACCCTTAGGGTCGCACAATTTGATGATATGGCTTACTTAAGTCAGATCGTGTGGACTGAATTGTTTCGGTTCAGTTCAAAGGGATTTAATCTCTGATTGTAAGTGAGATATGGTCTGATCATGTTTGATTGATTAGGGCTTGAGATCGGTAAGCTTCGATCGAGAGTATTGATGCTAGATCGGTGAGATCAAGAGCATGACGAGATGAACGGTTAGATCTGCAGCCTTAGGGTTTAAGATGATCTAGACCAAATGGCTTGGGCTGGTTTGGTTTGGTCTTTGGACCAAATGCATTTACATTGAACCGGTTCAAGAGCTTGAACGCATGGTTCATTGTTTGTGGCATTATTGATCGGTTTAGAGATCTTGAACGCATGGCTTAATGTCTTTCCTATTTTGGAAAGTAATAAGCACATGTTCCCTTCAACGCCAAAACAAGTGAACGCTCCATTCAACCTTCGGCACCTCTCTCTCTCGACGAGACCTTGGTGTGGAGAAGGAGACATCTTGGAGAAGGTTCGGCAAGCCTAGAGACCATCTCTCATTCCCTTTCCATACGGCAAGAACCCTTGAAGAACCTTGCTAGCACAAGGATCTCCAAGGAGTAGGCACATCACCTTGTGTGCGTCAACTAGGGAGAAGATCCCTTTCGGTCTTTGCTTCCAAGCTACCATCCATATGATGGCGATGGTATGATCCTTCATTCATGGTTGCAATCGTTTAGATGTTGATCATATGGCATGCAAAAGATCCTAATAAACCCTATGCTTCCTTGCGAAAATCTTCAATATGCGCCCCCCTCTTGAAAGGGGTTTCTTCAATTGGTATCAGAGCATGGTTTTCGCATGTTCATATGATTGCTTTTGCTTGTTGTGATCCGTGTATGCTAATACATGTTATAGATCTATATGAAGGTTTAATTAAGTTTGCGCATGTTACCTTAGATACATGTTCCTATCTAGTTGCGCATGTTAACTTAGTTGAAAGCTTCTTATTGTGTTGCGCTTGTTGAAGATGTTTTGAACAAAACTTACATCTTGCGCGCCTATCACCTAGATCTATATTTGCGCCTACTATAAACCCTTAGATGGGTTGATGGGGTTGAAAGCATCATCTAGTATAGATCAAACTAGTCTGATCAGACCATCTGACAGCCTAGATGGATCGACCAGATGGCACCTGTGCGCAAGCACGAGGTGGCTATAGGTCGATTGCATCACAGGCGTGTAGCGAGGTCTGGTTGAGACAACTAATGAACACACATGAGTTAGGCCCGGGGTCACACCCGCTTGCCAGAACTCATGATGGTTGTTCAGCCCTTGGCGCATGCATGGTTGACCATTAGGTCAACTCGAGTCAGTTATGACTTGGTGCATGCAAGGGCATGGATCTAACTAGATTGATGAGTGGATCCCTATCAATGGACCGTTGTAAGGTTGTAGGGCACATAAGAAAATTAAAATTGATGCCAATGGGTTTTCAAAATTTTATTTTCTTTGTAATGGATCACATGTTGATTGAATGATGCCATGATGCTTGTTTATTTAATCTTATGTGGGTTGCCCTTTAATGTGTGCTGTGCTGGGGCCTGCGAGCCTGGTAAATTGTAAATTAATATTATTGTGATCTGCGCATCACATTTCTAATTAATTTATTGTATAATTGACCTGCGAGTCAATCTTGTCTAGATAGATTAAAATGTATTTTAATCAGACAAGAGTTCAAAGCACACATGGCAGAGGTGCATGCAGCTAAGGCTTTTCCAGGTGGGAAGTCTAGGGTTCGACCCTAGGACAGGCGCATTCACCTGGTGGGCGCACCTGAGCTGCATTGAGCGCTAGGGCCCTGGGTTGGACCAGATGAGATGCAAAAGACCCAAGAAGAGCAAGTGAAGACTTAAATTGATTTAAGGTCTTACTTAGGCTCTATGGGCTTTTACCACATAAGATCCATGCTTTCTTTTATTTTCTAAATAATTAGAATTGCATGAGTTATTTATCTTCTGCTATAGCCATAGGATTTGCCTGATAGTAAGAAGATAAAAGACCGTTAAAATCCAACGCTAAAATATCAAGCACGTAATGCCTTCTGGCGCGAAACCTCACTGTTCTGACTATCGTTGGGGCCGTGTTGTACCCACTCAGTGGGCACGCCCATCTATCTTCAGACGGTGTGTGATTTCACCTGCGTGTTACAGAGAAGGGATTTATCGCTTCTCGTTGCTCAGCATAGCACGTGGTGGTCCAGGGAGTAGGTCAGGTCAGCTTGACCATGTAGGCTACATATGGGGCATATGGTAGCTATATGGAGGCAGCCATCTGTGGGGTCAGAGACTGTGTTGTACCAACTCAGTTGGCACAGCCTGCTGGATTGCCCAGATGACGGGGAATCGCACGGGTTGGCGATTGGCAGGGACTGCCTACCAGAGATTAGTGCTTGTACTCTCTGTGCATCTTATCTCGCCTGAGCGGGACGCGGAGACCAAGTATGAAATCTGGATCCCATCTCACTAAAAGAGTGTTACTCTTTCGGGCTGTTTTGCTGGATTTTTCAGCCAGATAAAATAGTGAGAAAAAGAATCTTTCTTAAGTCCTGGATTGATTCTAGACATTGATACTGACCTTGCTGTTCTTGCATTGTTGTAGATTCCTGCAGCAACGAACACCATGAGCTTCAATGTGCGATCCCTACTGGAAAGGGAGAAGTTTGCTGGGCCAAACTTCTCAGACTGGTACGGACACCTTAAGATTGTTCTTAAGGCAGAGAGGAAACTGTATGTCCTCGAGACGGCTGTGCCGCCTCAACCCGCTGCGAACGCCGCAAGGGCGGTTCGTGATGCCTATGAAAAGCATGTCAATGATAGCATTGATGTCGCTTCCCTGATGCTAGCGTCTATGACGCCACCCCTGCAGCGTCAGCATGAGGATATGTCTGCTATAGAAATTATAGCAAACCTCAAGATGCTGTATGCTGCACAGGCGAGGACTGAACGCTATAATTTGACCAAGCTTTTCTTTCAGAGCAAACTGGCTGAAGGGAGCCCAGTGGGAGCTCACGTGCTCAAGATGATTGGGCACAAGGAGGCTCTGGAGAAACTGGGGCGTACCATCAATCAGGAGCTTGCTGTAGACATTATTCTGCAGTCTCTCCCGCCCTCTTTCGATGCGTTCATTATTAACTTTAATATGAACAAAATCGATTGTACTCCGGCAGAGCTGCTGAATATGCTCTTGACTACTGAGGAGACTCTGAAGGGAAAGCCTTCAACCTCTGTCTTAATGCTTCCTTCCAGGAACAAGAAGAAGGGGAAGAAGGGCAAAGCCCCTGTCAAGAACTACAGTAAGGCTCTGAAACAGAAGGTGAAGCGGTCGAAGGACAACAGGTGTTTCCACTGTGGCCAGCTGGGTCACTGGAAAAAGGACTGTAAAGCGCTCCAAGGAGACAAGAAGGGAAGCATCGCTTCTGGCTCAGGTATATTTGTGACTGAAGTCATGATATCCTCTTCTTCTATTTCATGGGTGTTGGACACTGCATGTGGAGTTCACATTTGTTCAAATGTACAGGAACTCAAGAGAAGAAGACAGGTGGGACAGCATGAGGTGGACCTACGCGTTGGAAACGGGGCACGGGTTGCTGCTGTTGCTGTAGGGGATTATTACATCTCATTACCATCTGGCATTGTATTAGAATTAAACAATTGTTACTTTGTACCCAGTATTACCAAAAATATTATCTCTATTCCTGCTCTTGTCAGGAAAGGGTTTTCCTTTGAATGCAAGATTTCAAAGTGTTATCTTACTCTTGATAATATTGTTTATGCTACTGGTTCAATTAACAATGGGTTATTCATGTTGGACATGGAATATTCTATACAAAACATTGATAATAAGAAAGCCAAGTATGCTGATGACAGCACCTTGTTATGGCATAGTCGTTTAGGCCATATTAATAAGAAGCGCATTAAGCGATTGCATGATAATGGACTGCTGGGATCATTCTCCTATGAGGAGATTGATACATACAAAGCTTGTTTAATGGGTAAAATGACGAAGTCTCCTTTTCCTAACAAAGGTCAAAGGGCTTCAGGTTTACTTGACCTTATACACAGTGATGTGTGTGGGCCATTTAGTAAACATGCCAGAGGTGGCTATTCGTACTTCATTACCTTTACTGATGATTTCAGTAGATATGGGTATGTCTATCTTATGAGACATAAGAGTGAATCTTTTGACAAGTTCAAAGAGTTCAAGAATGAAGTACAGAATCAACTAGGCCGAAATATCAAGGCACTTCGTTCTGATCGAGGTGGAGAATACCTAAGTCAAGAATTTACTGACTATCTAAAGGAGTGTGGGATTATCTCACAGCTCACTCCACCAGGAACACCGCAATGGAATGGTGTGTCCGAGAGGAGGAACAGAACCTTACTGGATATGGTTCGTTCTATGATGAGTCAGGCTACTCTACCTTACTCCTTTTGGGGATTTGCACTGGAAACAGCTGCAAAGGTACTAAACCGGGTGCCATCCAAGGCAGTTTCAAAGACACCATATGAGCTATGGTATGGGAAACAGCCGAGCTTGACATTTATAAAGATCTGGGGTTGCGAGGCTTATGTCAAAAAGCTCGCCTCTGGGAAACTGGAGAGCAGATCTGAGAAATGTGTCTTTGTCGGTTACCCTAAGGAAACTAAGGGTTATTATTTCTACGATCCCAAAGAGAACAAGGTATTTGTTGCTCAGACGGCCATTTTTCTTGAGAAGGAGTTTCTTCTGCAAGAGGCCAGTGGGAGAGAAATAAAGCTGGATGAGAATCCAGAGGAAGGACAAAGTAGTCAAGCACAGTTGGATGAGCCAGAGCCAGTTGAGCAGGTTATTGAACTACCTGAGGCTCAGATATCACGGGAACCGCGAAGATCGGGAAGGATCTGTAGACAGCCTGAGCGCTATGACGGAGTCTACATCATTGATAATGATGAACCCCTTACTTATGCGGATGCGGTCAGTGGACCGGAGTCAGCTAGATGGCTTGAAGCTATGCGAGCCGAAATGGACTCCATGTCAGATAACCAAGTCTGGGATTTGGTTGATCCGCCTCCGGGAGTAATCCCTATAGGCTGTAAATGGATCTTCAAGAAGAAGATTGACATGGATGGTAACGTAGTTACCTATAAAGGTAGGCTAGTAGCGAAAGGTTTCAAACAAATCTACGGGATAGATTATGATGAAACTTTCTCTCCTGTAGCCATGTTCAAGTCTATTCGGATTCTTTTCGCGATAGCAGCATATTACGATTATGAGATCTGGCAGATGGATGTGAAGACCACTTTCCTTAATGGAAAATTGGATGAGGATGTGTATATGACACAACCTGAAGGTTTCACTAATCCATCAGATCGTCATAAAATATGCAAGTTAAAGAAGTCCATTTATGGACTTAAGCAGGCATCTAGAAGCTGGAATATTCGTTTTGATGAATCAATCTCTGAGTTTGGTTTCATCAAGAACGAAGATGACCCGTGTGTATATAAGAGGTTTAGTGGGAGCGTGATTACTTTCCTAGTCCTCTACGTCGATGATATCTTAATCATTGGAAACGATATTCCTGAACTGCATGCTGTTAAAGCATGGTTAGGAAAATGTTTTCAGATGAAAGATCTAGGAGAAGCAGCCTATGTATTAGGTGTGAAGATCTATAGGGATAGATCTAAGAGGCTTCTCGGGCTGTGCCAGAGTACTTACATCGATAAAGTCCTGGAGAGATTCCATTTAGAGAATTCTAAAAGGGGACATCTTCCAGTCAGACATGGTCTGAATCTTTCAAAGAGTCAGTGTCCACAAACACAGACTGAGAAAGATGAAATGGACAATACGCCTTATGCTTCGGCTATTGGGTCCATTATGTATGCGATGTTGTGTACTCGCCCAGACGTCGGTTACGGGTTAAGCGTGACCAGTCGATTCCAAAGTAATCCAGGTCAGGCACACTGGATTGCAGTCAAGAACATTTTAAAATATCTGCGGAGGACCAAAGATATGTTCTTGATATATGGTGGTCAGGAAGAACTCAGTATTGAAGGATATACTGACGCTTCGTTCCAGTCGGACCAGGATGATTTCCGATCGCAATCAGGCTATGTTTTTAGATTGAATGGAGGAGCAGTGGTGTGGAAAAGTTTCAAACAGTCTACTGTTGCTGATTCCACAACAGAAGCCGAGTATGTTGTAGCCTCGGAAGCATCCAAGGAGGCAGTGTGGATTCGTAAGTTCATTCAGGAACTTGGTGTTGTTCCTTCGAGTGCAGATCCTTTGGTTATCTTCTGTGATAACACTGGAGCTATAGCACAAGCAAAGGAACCACGGTCGCACCAGAAGTCCAAGCACATACAGAGACGGTTTCACTTGATCCGGGAGATCATTGATCGTGGCGAGATCAAAATATGCAAGGTTCATACAGACGACAATCTGGCTGACCCACTTACCAAGCCTCTGGCGCAGCAGAAGCATGAGAAGCACTGTAATAATATGGGTTTGAGATTTCTCAACCATTAGATTAAGTGCAAGTGGGAGATTGTTGGGGTATGCCCTTAAGGCTAATGTTTGAGGCCTTGGGATTGTAACAGTATCATGTATAAACTCTTATGTTTATAAAGGCAATGGTTATTATTCAGGTTGTTACATCATCTGCTGCAATGTGTGTTCTTCTGAATAATGTCTCAATGCTGTTCAGCTAGGCTGACATGCTATATTGTCCTTAGTCGAGATATCTTGGTGAACCTGAGACAGCCTTGATATGATTGAGACTAATATGTGTTCTAATCTTATAGGATGCTTCGAGCATGGAATAAGATGTAGACTCATGGGTACATTGGATGTACTGGACAGACCGTACTAGGATATTCAATTGCTTGTCACAATGTGAATAATCCTTGATTGCAACAAGTGGCACATGTCCTCTGACTTGAGATCACTTGTGTTTCTAAATGATGATTGTCATTGTTTTGAGGTAGTTCAATATCATTTGAAACATAATGATTATAGACTATCTTGGATAATGAGCTTGAGTCAGGTTAGGGCACTAGTGATAGACAAAGGATTGCCATCTCCTGGATTGGAGTGTGATGTTATAAAGGGGCCCCCCTGGATGAGATGATTGAGAAAGTGTATGGCCATACCCAGGTGACTATGTTCACCTGATCTAATCATGCTCATCATATTGGAGTTACAAGCTTGACCCGCTTGTCCAATAAGAACATCCAGTGGTAAAGGATACATGTATGCCTTGTGAAGTGGATTCACACTTGTGCTGTGGTTTGGGTGTAGTCTTGGAAGACTCTTTCCTTTATATCGGGAGACAGTGATGTGTTGCTAGATACCCCTCACTGATCGTGATAACGTAAGTTATCGTTACCGACATTTAAAGGAAACCCTTAGGGTCGCACAATTTGATGATATGGCTTACTTAAGTCAGATCGTGTGGACTGAATTGTTTCGGTTCAGTTCAAAGGGATTTAATCTCTGATTGTAAGTGAGATCTGGTCTGATCATGTTTGATTGATTAGGGCTTGAGATCGGTAAGCTTCGATCGAGAGTATTGATGCTAGATCGATGAGATCAAGAGCATGACGAGATGAACGGTTAGATCTGCAGCCTTAGGGTTTAAGATGATCTAGACCAAATGGCTTGGGCTGGTTTGGTTTGGTCTTTGGACCAAATGCATTTACATTGAACTGGTTCAAGAGCTTGAACGCATGGTTCATTGTTTGTGGCGTTATTGATCGGTTTAGAGATCTTGAACGCATGGCTTAATGTCTTTCCTATTTTGGAAAGTAATAAGCGCATGTTCCCTTCAACGCCAAAACAAGTGAACGCTCCATTCAACCTTCGGCACCTCTCTCTCTCGACGAGACCTTGGTGTGGAGAAGGAGACATCTTGGAGAAGGTTCGGCAAGCCTAGAGACCATCTCTCATTCCCTTTCCATACGGCAAGAACCCTTGAAGAACCTTGCTAGCACAAGGATCTCCAAGGAGTAGGCACATCACCTTGTGTGCGTCAACTAGGGAGAAGATCCCTTTCGGTCTTTGCTTCCAAGCTACCATCCATATGATGGCGATGGTATGATCCTTCATTCATGGTTGCAATCGTTTAGATGTTGATCATATGGCATGCAAAAGATCCTAATAAACCCTATGCTTCCTTGCGAAAATCTTCAATATGCGCCCCCCTCTTGAAAGGGGTTTCTTCACTCAACACACTGAATGTCTACTTTAGGAGGGTTGAGCTCAACCAATGCATCGAAGAGCTGCCTTAGATTAGAAATAATTTCAGAGGCACTCTTGGATTCATATTGCCCTCTAAGCTCGGGCGACATGTTGGTTAGCATCAATTATGCAACCTCTAAAGTGTCAGCTTGATGCTTATCATAAGCATCCTTCTCAGACGCTGATGCCAAGCATGGAAGTGGCTCAGGAATTGGCTTCTCAAGGACATATAGCTTTCTCTCGAGCTTGAGCACAATTCTCAAGTTCATATACCAATCTTTTAAGTTGGATCCAACCAACTTATCCCTTTCTAGGGTAGATTGCAGTGACCATCTACCATTGTTCACAGCCATTGTTCTACAATAACCAAGAAACAGCAGATTAGTACTACTTCGAATCATTTAAACTGGACTTGTTTTAAATGATTACTGCTCCCACTATTTTAAATTCGAATTGACAACCCACAAAGTCAATCGGGAAGTTTAAGACTTCCTAGTGAGATGGGATCCTTATTTCACATGAGGCTTCGTGTCCCACGAGGGTGGGATGAGATGCACAAAGTAACCCATGATTCCTATGGTGGACGCGCCGGCTGGTTGCTCCAAGCAACTCCCCTTGTTGAGATAGTTTGGTCATTTCATGTCCAGCGAGGGCTGGATACAACATGAAACCCTAACCTCTCAACGATGCCTCTAGACTTTCACCATGTGCCCAGTACATGTGAACTTCTAGTCAAGTCCATTTCTAACCGTTATGCCCAGGGCCAATGAGTTTCCTTGCGAAGGCACGCCCAGGTTAAAACTGGACTGGGGAAACTATTGTCACCACACACTTTCTAAAGATAAGTGGATGTGTCCCATGAGGGTGCGAACCAGTTCACAACTCCACTAATCGATAGCTTAGTGAGGGCTATGCGTTAGAAGGCTACTAGACTTGATATTTTATTATGAGGGTTTTTTAAGGTCTCATCAGTTTTATCTTATGTCTAACAATACAGGCATGCAATCCTATAGTGATAACATAACGATAAAACATCACAGGCATGCTTTTAGCAGATAAGGAAAGCAGTAAAGGATGATGTGATCAAAGCCCTTTCAAGACATTGAACCAACCCATGCTAAAAGGAGGTTCAACTCTTGACATAGGACTCAAGCCCCTAAGATAGACCTATCCTAGCCGCCCTCTATCTTGGTCTTCAAGGTTGGTTCCAAGGTCCTTTTCACATGGTTTAGTTCTCAAACCTTAAGGGTAGACCCCAAGTGTTCGGCCAATGCCATGGTCTTCCTCCAATGAGGATGCGCCACAATGCGAGAAGCCAAGTTAGCTAGCTCTCAAACCCAAAGGTTCGGCCATGCCTAACTTGCGCCACCAAGCAAGCTTGCGCCTCTTCCTTTGATGCTTGTTGCGCCACCATCCAAGGTATGCATGCGCCAAGTTCCAAGTACATGTGCCACCCTAATCTTCTTCTTAGTTAAAAAAAAAAAGAAACGGCATGCAGGCATCACAAGGATACATCGCAGGCACGCAAAGGGGGCCTTGACTAATGATCACAACATCAGGCACAATCAAGGTATTTACTCATGCAATTCTACATGCTCATGAAAAACAGAAAATCTAAAATTTTACTTTTTCATAAAACTAGTCTCTTTTTCTCATCTTCTTCTCACAAATCTTTTGGTTAATTGCGATTTATTTTTCATGATGATTTCAGAGATCCTTTCGGCTAGCAATTTTGTCAGATTAAGAGACTTGGCCAGTCCGAAGACACAATGCCCGTCCTACTTGACAAAATTACGTGCGCCTTTAATCTTTAAATCAGACAAGAAAAATAGTCCAAAAATCCAAAAGAGATTGAGAGGATGATAGAAACAAGAAACCCTAATTTTTCCTACTTAGAAAAATCGTTTGCCATGCATCATGCTATTTACGAAAATAGAGATATGGCATGTGAGCATGAAAGAAAAGCATAAAACATCGTTCGAGTCTTGCAAGCTGGCTCTGATGCCACTGTTGGGAAACCCCGGGGACATTTTACAATTTTTCAGAGTCATAGACATACATACATACATTGCACAGCGGAAGAATGTCCCCGAAACAGGCCGGTCCCAAAAACCCAGTGAAGATCGCAAGCAAGAGAGTCGACACGATGAGTCAGGAAATACCTTAGAGCAAGATGAGGTCGATGTCGTGATAGGCACCCAAGCGTGCGCCCTCTGCAGTTTCACACACACAGATGCCTCGAGTCCTCTTCTTCCACGCCCAGTGCTAGCCTTGGGAAGAAGATCCAAGCCTTAGTTATCTTCTTGAATGCTTGCGCCACCTCAAAGGTAGAAGCGCCAATTGATGAAGAAGAGAGGGGAAGGGAGAATGCCACCAAGCCTTTACTTCTCTTGCGCCAAAAGAGGAAGAAAGGAAGAAGCTTGCGGCTAGGGTTTGATGGAAGAAGATGGTTGCGCCAATGCCCCTTACTCTCGCCCTCTTGATGTGTTCACGCCTCCAAGGAAGAACAACGTGCAAGAGGGAGCGGCCAGGGTTACATATATAGGGCAAGAGGCGGTTAAGGGAAGGGCCAAGATCATGACAAGTGTAGGGCTAGGAAGAGGAGGTTTGAGACAAGGAAAGTCTCCAAGACTTTACCATAAACTCCATTCAACCTATCCATAATTGCCCAAGTACCATATCAGCCCAAGACATGCCTTAGAGGCATTCATACCATCAAGGGAGAAGGGCTAGGCGCCAATTGCTTCCTTAATGAAGCAATTTTGCCACCCAAACTCCATTATACCCCTTAGGCGCCAATGAGGTTGGGCTTCTCCCCATTATACCCTTTTAGCCTCTTATCTCTTCATGAGAACTTGTTATTGGGCTGTTGGGGTATGCCCTTAAGGCTAATGTTTGAGGCCTTTGGGATGATTTCAGTATCATGTATAAACTATGTATAAGTTTATAAAGGCAATGGTTGTTATTTAGGTTGTTACATTATCTGCTGCTGTTATGTATACTTCTGAATAATGTCTCAATGGTGTTCTGCTTGGCTGACATTAGCATTGTCCTTAGTCGAGATATCTTGGTGAACATGAGACAGCCTTGATATGATTGAGACTAATATGTGTTCCAATCTTATAGGGTGCTTCAGGCATGGAATAAGATGTAGACACATAGGTGCATTGGATGTACTGGACAGACCCTACTTAGGATATTCAATTGTTTGTCACAATGTGAATAATCCTTATATGCAAGCAAGTGGCATATTTCCTCTGACTTGAGATCGCTTGTGTTTCTAAATGATGATTGGCATTGTCTTGAGGTAATTCAATATCATTTGAAATATAATGGTTATAGATTATCTTGGATAATGAGCATGAGTCATGTTAGGACACTAGTGATAGATATAGGATTGCCTCTCCTTGTTGGAGTGTGATGTTCTAAAGGGGCCCCCTGGATGAGATGATTGAGAAAGTGTATGGCCATACCCAGATGACTATGTTCATCTGATCTAATCATTTTCATCATATTGGAATTACAGGCTTGACACGCTTGTCCAATGAGAACATCCAGTGGCAAAGGAAACATGTATGTCAAGTGAATTGGATTCACACTTGTGCTATGGTTTGGGTGTAGTCTTGGAAGACTCTTTCCTTCATATCGGGAGACAGTGATGTGTTGCTAGATACCCCTCTCTGATCGTTATAACGTAAGTTATCGTTACCGACATTGAAGGAAACCCTTAGGGTCGCACAATTTGATGATATGGCTTACTTATGTCAGATCGTGTGGACTGAATGGTTTTGGTTCAGTTTAAAGGAGTTTAAACTCTGATTGGAAGTGAGATCTGGTCTGATCATGTTTGATTGATTAGGGCTTGAGATCGGTAAGCTTCGATCGGGAGAATTGATGCTTGATCGATGAGATCAAGAGCATCAAGAGATGTGTGGTTAGATCTTGAGCCATCTGGTTCATATGAGATCTAGACCATGGCTTAGTTTGATTTGGTCTTTGAACCAAATGCAATAGAACCGGTTCACATAAATGAACGCATGGTTCAAAGTGAGAAGACGTTTTGGTTGGTTCGAAAACATGGGCGCATGGCTTGATGACTTTCTATTTTTGGAAGCCATAAGCGTTCCCACGTTGGATAACGCCTCAACGCCTCCCTCTCTCTCGAATGAATGCTTCTCCTCTCGTGTGTGTGTCGAGGCTCCACGAAAGAGAAGAGGTAGAGAGTTTTCGCTTAGCCAAGAAGAAGAACATCTCATCTTCTCCTACACGTTGAAGGACACCTTGGAACTTTGCTAGCACAAAGAAGAAAAGGGAGTAGCCATCGTCACCTTGTGTGCGACTGCTTTGGAGGAGAGCCGCTCGCCCTCTATATTCTTCCAAGTCGCCATCCAAATAATGCCCATGGTAACATCCTATCTTCTCATTGCAAGAACTAATAGTTGATCATATGTTCATGCCATGCGATCTTCATGAAACCCTTGTTTTCGCCCATGAAAAATTTTATATGCGCCTGAATTAGGGTTTCGCCCCCCTTTCATGGGCCTCATTGGATAATGAGCTAGCCCAAACTCCATTACATGGGTTGATTAAGCACTTGGATCCAATCCAATGCAACCCTAATCCACATGTGACCAATCATGGTCAAATACGGGTCAACCTGCCAAAAATGAAGTTTGGCTCCAATAACATTCTTCCATCTCATCAGGCCCATTAGCGCTGATCAAATCTCCCAATTAGATCCGAGTTATCCAATAACTCGATCATAAGGCTTCCCGATCAATACGAGAACTCAAGTATCAAGGTGTGCGACCTTGTAGGTTCCTCTGACACTGGCAGTGTTGACCAAAGTTCACCACAAGCAGTGAGTGGCACCTAGCAGTGCATCGCTGCTACCCAGGTCATTGGAATATATCGACATCGACATCCCCATCATCGCAACTAGGTACAGATGCATTACAGTCTCTTTGCCGAACTGATATCCGATTGGACAAGTGTGTTATCACTTGTTTTCACCCAATCACATGGCTATGACTAAAACAGGTTCTCACCTGGGTATGGCCATACACTCTTAGTCATAGAACCATAGAGGAGCTCCATGGATATCATACTTCCCTAAGGAAGGGGCAAATCCTTTGTCTGTACATTGACCTTCTCATATGGGTCGTGACATGCTCAATGACAACCGTTATGACCTCCCAACTACGGCGAGGTGTTAGGTTGTATCAAAGCAAGTCCCTAACCATATAGAATGATCAATGACCTCAAGTCAAGGGATCAATGCATCTCCTGTCACTTGTGAGGATAACTCATGACACCAAGTCATAGCCTCACAGCGGGTCTATCCAGTATATCCTCCAATGATATACCCATGTGTCTGCGTTAGGACCATATGCCTAACCAGCCTACATACCAGTCTCACAAGTACCATAGCTGTCCCATATCCACTAAGATACATTGACTGGGGACTATAGTTCGAGCACAGATCCAATCTGTCTCAGGGACATTATCATGTTAGTACATATGCGCAGATGTAAACAAACATAAATAACGACAATGCCAGAATGATATAAATATCAAAGTCAAGTAGTACATAAGTGGACTAAAACTAGGTCCTAGGGCATATACACCAACAAACAAGTGGTGACACACTTGTCTAATCGGATATCAATTTGGCAAGGTGACTGGAATGCATCTGTACCTAATTGTGATGATGGGGATGTCGATGTCGATATCCATTCCAATGACCTAGGTAGCAGCGATGCACTACTAGGTGCCACTCACTACTTGTGGTGACCTTTGGTCAGCACTGCCAGCGTCAGAGGAACCTACAGGGTCACACACCTTGATACTTGAGTTCTCGTATTGATCAGGAAGCCTTATGATCGAGTTATTGGATAACTCGGATCTATTTGGGAGGTTTGATTTGCGCCAATGGGCCTGATGAGATGGAAGAAACTTATTGGAGTCAACTTCCAATTTTGGCATATTGACCAATGTAACCATGGTTAGCCTCATTTGACCTTGGGTTAACTTAGATTGGATCCAATAACTTGGTTAACGTGCATAATGGACCTTGGGCTAGGCCCATTGATAAGTTGGGCTTGCTAATAAGTTATCATGAAGAAGAAAGGGGCTAAAAGGGTATAATGGGGATAAATCTCCTCCCATTGGCGCCTAAGGGCATAATGGGGAGGAGTAGGCAATTTTGCTTCATGAAGCCAAATCCCAACCCTAACGCTAGCCGCCCCCCTTGCATAACCGACCTATGGCTCTATAAAAGAAGCCATAGGCACCCCCCTCTTGATATTCTATTCCTTGGAGGCGTGAACACTGAAAGAGGTGAGAGCAAAGGGTGAAGGGTGAGAGCAAGGGTTCAATTGGCGCAACCCTTCTTCTTCCATCAAGACGCAAGTGATCTTCTTCCTCTCCTCTTGGCGCAAGAGGGACTTCACCTTGGTGGCTTCTCCATTTCCTCATCTTATTCTTTGGCACTTCATCCTTGGAGGTGGCGCAAGTCTTGAAGAAGGTGACAAGGGCTTAGATCTTCTTCCTGAGGCTAGCAACGGGCATGGAAGAAGAGGTCTCGAGGCATCCGTGTGTGTGAAACTGCAGAGGGCACATGCTTGGGCGCCTATCATGACATCAGCCTCATCTTGCTTTAAGGTATATTCTATCTCATTGTGTCGACTCTCTCGCATGCGATCTTCACTAGGTTTTTGGGACCGGCTCGTTTCGGGGATATTGCTTCCGCTGCGCAATGTATTTGTGTAATTTCTATCTCTGAAATTGTTAAATATCCCCGGGGTTTCCCAACAGTGGTATCAGAGCGACTTGCGAGACTCGAATGATGTAATTTCATGCTTTTCCATGCTCACATGCCATATCTCAATTTTCGCAAATTGCATGATCACATGGAAAATGATTTTTCTAAGTAGGAAAAATTAGGGTTTCTTGTTCCTATCATCTTTTCAATCTCTTTTGGAATTTTGGGTTATTTTTCTTACATGATGTAAGGGTTAAAGGCGCACGTAGTTTTGTTAGGTAGGACAGGCATTGTGTCTTCGGACTGGCCAGGTCTCTTGATCTGACAAAATTACCAGCCGAGAGGATCTTTGAAATCATCATGAAAATTAATCGCGAATAACTAAAAGATTTGTGATAAGAAGATGAGGAAAAGAGACTGGTTTTATGAAAAAGTAAAATTTCAGATTTTATGTTTTTCATGAGCATATAGAATTGCATGTGTAGATACCTTACTTGTGCATAATGTTGTGATCATGAGTCAAGCCCCTTTTGCATGTCTGTGATGTATCCTTATGAGGTCTGCGTGCCACTTTTCCTTTTGCTTTTAACTAAGAAGAAGATGAGGGTGGCGCATGTACTTGGAGCTAGGCGCATGCATGAAGCTTGCGCACCTTGCATGGTGGCGCAACAAGCTTTAAAGATGGCGCATCATTGCATGGGGCGCAAGATAGGGTTTGGCCGAGCCTTGTGCTTGTGTGCTATCCCTCTTGTGACTTGCTAGATGGTGCACCTTCCTTGGAGGAAGACCATGGCATTGGCCGAACCTTGGGGTGTACCCCTAGCGTTTGAGAGCTAAATGTTGGGGTATGCCCTTAAGGCAAATGTTTGAGGCCTTGGGTTGTTATCAGTATCATGTATAAACTCTATGTTTATAAAGGCAATGGTTGTTATTCAGGTTGTTACATTATCTACTGCAATATGTATACTTCTGAATAATGTCTCAATGCTGTTCAGCTTGGCTGACATGCAGTTTTGTCCTTAGTCGAGATATCTTGGTGAACATGAGACAGCCTTGATATGATTGAGACTAATATGTGTTCTAATCTTATAGGATGCTTCGAGCATAGAATAAGATGTAGACTCATGGGTACATTGGATGTACTGGACAGACCCTACTTAGGATGTTCGATTGCTTGTCACAATGTGAATAATCCTTGTATGCAAACAAGTGGCATATTTCCTCTGACTTGAGATCACTTGTGTTTCTAAATGATGATTGGCATTGTTTTGAGGTAGTTCAATATCATTTGAAACATAATGGCTATAGACTATCTTGGATAATGAGCATGAGTCATGTTAGGGCACTAGTGATAGATATAGGATTGCCGTCTCCTTGTTTGGAGTATGATGTTCTGTTGGGGCCCCCTGGATGAGATGGTTGAGAAAGTGTATGGCCATACCCAGATGACTATGTTCATCTGATCTAACCACTCTCATCATATTGGAATTACAGGCTTGACACGCTTGTCCAATAAGAACATCCAGTGGCAAAGGAAACACATATGTCAAGTGACTTGGGTTCACACTTGTGCTGTGGTTTGGGTGTAGTCTTGGAAGACTCTTTCCTTTATATCGGGAGACAGTGATGTGTTGCTAGATACCCCTCACTAATCCTGATAACGTAAGTTATCGTTACCGACATTTAAAGGAAACCCTTAGGGTCGTACAATTTGATGATATGGCTTACTTAAGTCAGATCGTGTGGACTGAATTGTTTTGGTTCAGTTTAAAGGGATTTAAACTCTGATTGTAATTGAGATCTGGTCTGATCATGTTTGATTCATTAGAGCTTGAGATTGGTAAGCTTCGATCGAGAGAATTGATGCTAGATCGGTGAGATCAAGAGCATCAAGAGATGAATAGTTAGATCTTGAGCCTTATGGTTTAATTTGATCTAGACCAATGCTTGGTTTAATTTGGTCTTTGAACTAAATGAAATTGAACCGGTTCACTTAGTGTGAGCGCATGGTTCAAGTCAAGGGCGAAAGTTGCGATTGGGGTAAACGCATCTTGCGTTGAAGTAGTGGCTTGCTATTTTTGGAAGTTATGTTTTCCAAAATAGCGTGGACGCCTCACGTTCGAAGTGGTCACGCCCTATTCTCGCCTCTTCACCTCTTGTCGCCTCTCCTCTCTCGGGTAGAGAGTCTTCACGCCTTGGAGAGATTTTGGCCAACCAAAGAGGTCATCTCAATTCCCTTGACGCGATCAGGAAACTTGGAGATCCTTGCTAGCACAAGGAACGACAAGGAGTAGTCAATTCTCATCTTGTGTGCGCACGTTTTGGAGGAGAACCATTTCGTTCTCTCTGCTTCCAAGTCGCCATCCAGGCAAGGGCAATGGTATGAATCTTTTCGATCTATACAAGTATTTACAAGTTGATCATTTGACATGCTATTGATCCTTTAGAAACCCTAGCTTCCGCTCAATGCAAAACCTCTGATATGCGCCTATTAGGGTTTCGCCCCCTTTAATGGAACTTTCAATTGGTATCAGAGCTATAGGTTATGGTATGTTCATATGATTGCTTGACATGTGTGATTCATGTTTGTATGAATAGATCTAATGGTTATCTTCATGCGAAACTACATGCTTATTTTCGAAAATAGATGTATGTTGGCGCATGTATCTATGTAGGCGCTTGTTGTAGTTTTTTCTCAAAACGTAATTACTTGCGCGCCCCTCATTAGATCTAAGCGCCTGCTTTAAAATCTTAGACGGGTTATTAGGGTTGAAGTCATCGTCCAGTCTAGACCCAACAGTCTGATCAGACCATCTGACAGCCTAGATGGGTCGACCAGATGGCACCTATGCGCAAGCATGTGGTGGCTATTGGTCGACTGCAGAAAGGCGTGTAGCGATGTCTGATTGAGACAACCAGTGAACGCTCATGATGAAGGCCCGGGGTCATGAAAATCCCCTAAATCTAGGGGGGCGAAACCCTAAGGGGGCGCATATCATGATTTTGCAAGCGGATATTCGGGTTTCTAAGATCGAATGCATGTCATATGATTAACTTTCATGGACTTGTGTAGAACAACAATGGATCATACCATAGCCATCGCTTGGATGGTGCCTTGGAAGCAAGAGGGCGAATTAGCTCTCCTCCAAAGTCGCGCACACAAGATGAGAGATGGCTACTCCCTTGGCGTCTTTGTGCTAGCAAAGCTTCAAGGAGTCCTTTGTGTGGAGGAGATGAGATCTCTTGCGGCTAGGGCGATGAAGCTCTTTTTCCTCCTTTTTCGTGAAGACAAGACAACGCAAGAGTGGATAGGCGACGAGACAAGAACCGAAGATGCGTTGAGGCGTTGTGTAGAGATGTGGCGTTACATGATTTCCAAATATGGAAAGTCATGAAGCCATGCGCCCACTCAATGCAAACCGCCCAAAACGCTTTCATATTGAACCATGCGTTCACACATGTGTGAACCGGTTCAATCCAATTCGGTCCAATGCATTTGGTTCAAAGATCGAACCAAATCAGCCTAAGCCACGGTCTAGATCTCTTTGAACCAAATGGTTCAAGTTCTAACCGTTCATCTCTTGATGCTCTTGATCTCACCGATCTAGCATCAATACTCTCGATCGAAGCTTACCGATCTCAAGCCCTAATCAATCAAACATGATCAGACCAGATCTCACTTACAATCAGAGTTTAAACTCCTTTAAACTGAACCAAAACAATTCAGTCCACACGATCTGACTTAAGTAAACCATATCATCAAATTGTGCGACCCTAAGGGTTTCCTTTAAATGTCGGTAACGATAACTTACGTTATCACGATCAGCGAGGGGTATCTAGCAACACATCACTGTCTCCCAATATAAAGGAAAGAGTCTTCCAAGACTACACCCAAACCACAGCACAAGTGTGAATCCACTTCACTAAGCATACTTGATTCCTTTGCCACTGGATGTTCTTATTGGACAAGCGTGTCAAGCCTGTAACTCCAATATGATGAGAATGATTAGATCAGATGAACATAGTCATCTGGGTATGGCCATACACTTTCTCAATCATCTCATCCAGGGGGCCCCTTTAGAACATCACACTCCTATCAAGGAGACGGCAATCCTATATCTATCACTAGTGTCCTAACCTGACTCATGATCATTATCCAAGATAGTCTATAACCATTATGTTTCAAATGATATTGATGAGAGTCCCCTAAATCTAAGGGGGGCGAAACCCTAAAGTGGCGCAAACATAATATGGGCAGCGGTTGCTAGGGTTTCATAGGATCGAAAACATGTCACATGATTAACTTTTAACAACATGTATTCATGATAAGAATTCATACCATAGCCATTTCTGGATGGCGCCTTGGAAGCAAAAACGCAAATGCCTTTTCTCCAAAGATGACGCACACAATGAGAAGGCGACTACTTCCTTGGCGACTTTGTGCTAGCAAATCTTCAAGGAGTCCTTCGTATGGAGGATATGAGATCTCTTGCGGCTAGGTCGATGAAGCTCTTGCACCCCTCTTTTTGTGTAGCCTTTTACCACACGAGAGCGAGAGCCATAAAGAGGCGACGAGTGCAACGTTCTCGTTGAACGTGGGAGCGTGGCTTCTAAAAATAGCAAGCCAAAAACTCGCCTCATACTCTCATGCGATCATGCGTTAACTTCAAGTGAACCAATCGCTCCTCTTTGAACCGAGCCATGGTTCAATTGCATTTGGTTCAAAGACCAAATCAAACCAGCCCAAGCCTTTAGTCCAGATCAAATTAAACCCCTAAGGCTTAAGATCTGACCGTTGATCTCTTGATGCTCTTGATCTCACCAATCTAGCATCAATTCTCTCAATCGAAGCTTACCGATCTCAAGCCCTAATCAATCAAACATGATCAGACCAGATCTCACTTTCAATCAGAGATTAAATCCCTTTAAAACTGAATCCAAACAATTCAGTCCACACGATCTGACTTAAGTAAGCCATATCATCAAATTGTGCGACCCTAAGGGTTTTCTTTAAATGTCGGTAACGATAACTTACGTTATCACGATCAGTGAGGGGTATCTAGCAACACATCACTGTCTCCCGATATAAAGAAAAGAGTCTTCCAAGACTACACCCAAAACACAGCACAAGTGTGAATCCAACTCACAAGGCATACATGCTTCCTCTGCCACTGGATGTTCTTTATTGGACAAGCCTGTCAAGCTCGTAACTCCAATATGATGAGCATGATTAGATCAGATGAACACAGTCATCTGGGTATGGCCATACACTTTCTCAATCATCTCATCCAGGGGGCCCCTTTAGAACATCACACTCCAATTAAGGAGACGGCATTCCTATATCTATCACTAGTGCCCTAACATGACTCAAGCTCACCATCCAAGATAGTCTATAATCATTATGTTTCAAATGATATTGAACTACCTCAAAACAATGACAATCATCATTTAGAAACACAAGTGATCTCAAGTCAAAGGAAATGTGCCACTTGTACACATACAAGGATTATTCACATTGTGACAAGCAATTGAATATCCTAGTAGGGTCTGTCCAGTACATCCAATGTACCAATGAGTCTACATCTTATTCCATGCTCGAAGCATCCTATAAGATTAGAACACATATTAGTCTCAATCATATCAAGGCTGTCTCATGTTCACCAAGATATATCGACTAAGGACTTTACTGCATGTCAGCCCAGCTGAACAGCATTTGAGACATTATTCAGAAGTACACTTATTACAGCAGACAAGGTAACAACCTGAATAACAACCATTGCCTTTATAAACTAAAAAGTTTATACATGATATGTTACTATCCCAAGGCCTCAAACATTAGCCTTAAGGGCATACCCCAACAATCTCCCACTTGCACTTAATCTAATGGTTGAGAAATCTCAAACCCATATTATTACAGTGCTTCTCATGCTTCTGCTGCGCCAGAGGCTTGGTAAGCGGGTCTGCTAGATTGTCATCTGTATGAACCTTGCAGACTTTGATCTCGCCACGATCTATGATCTCCCTGATCAAGTGAAACCATCTCTGTATGTGCTTGGACTTCTGGTGCGACCGTGGCTCCTTTGCTTGTGCAATTGCTCCAGTGTTATCACAGAAGATAACCAAAGGATCTGCACTCGAAGGAACAACACCAAGTTCTTGAACGAACTTACGAATCCACACTGCCTCCTTGGATGCTTCCGAGGCTGCAACATACTCGGCTTCTGTTGTGGAATCAGCAACGATTGACTGTTTGAAACTTTTCCACACCACTGCACCTCCATTCAAGCTAAAAATATAGCCTGATTGCGATCGGAAATCATCCTGGTCAGACTGGAACGAAGCGTCAGTATATCCTTCTATACTGAGTTCTTCCTGACCACCATACACCAAGAACATATCTTTGGTCCTCCGCAGATATTTTAAAATGTTCTTGACCGCAATCCAGTGCGCCATACCTGGATTACTTTGGAACCGACTGGTCACGCTTAACCCGTAAGCGACGTCTGGGCGAGTACACAACATCGCATACATAATGGACCCAATAGCCGAAGCATAAGGCGTTTTGTCTATTTCATCTTTCTCAGTCTGTGTTTGTGGACACTGACTCTTCGAAAGATTCAGACCATGTCTGACTGGAAGATATCCTCTTTTAGAATTCTCTAAATGAAATCTCTCCAGGACTTTATCGATGTAAGTACTCTGGCACAGCCCGAGAAGCCTCTTAGATCTATCCCTGTTGATGTAGTCAGGCGCCACGATCCAAGGAGGTACAAGTGGAGTTTAAGGTTACCCTAAACTCCTAACACTCCATTTACCTTGCATTGCATAGCATGGCATCTTAGGTTAGATAATTTTAAATTAGCATGCATCTCATTTTATGCATTGTAAACATTATTAATGTAATCATGCATCATGGTAGTTTAGGACAAATTTGCATCTTATTTTGGTAAGCTCAAGCTAGTTCAAGTCAAAGAAAATTCAGCTCAAGCTCAACTTAAGCTCAAGCCAAGACTTCATCTAGCCCAAAGATGAAGCTTAAATTCAGCAGGCAAAAAGAGTTGAAGACCAGCCCAAAGAAGAAGCCCAATGGAGCCTACAAGACATCAAGAGTGACAAGTTGATTCCAGCTTGTTTACGTGCCTAGCTCAAAGAAGAATTTTTGGTCAATCTCTCCGCTTTCAGTCATTGAAGCAAATGCAGGAAGCTGCTAATTTGAAAGCATGGAAAACAGAAGTTGCAGCTTGCCAGAAAGAGAAGTAAACGTTGGGGACTGCAACCAACGGCTAGAAAGTTTAGAGATTCACAGCAACGAGACTTGCCTATAAAGATGTATTCTCCCATGTAATCGAGAGACCAGATTTTGAAAATGAAATTGATGCTTTAGCTTCTTGTTCTCCCATGGATTTGGGATCTTCCCTCCTCTAATCTCCCATGGATTTGGGATCTCCTCTTGTTCTCTAAACTTCCATGGATTTGGAAGTTCTATCCTGCTGCATCAACCCATCACGCAAGTAACACACCTCTGCCGCGTCGTCACTATCGTGCTGCCGATCCAGGAAGCGGATCGAGCTGAAATCTTGACCACGCCTTCTTCTCCTCCGGACGAACCCACAGTCGGAAGGATCTCTCCATCCGACGGCTGGATCGCCGGAATCGGGAGATTTCCGGTGACGCCCAGCCTTCCGCCCCTGTTTTCGCCTCCTCCAACTGTTTGACGTCGATCGCCTCCGACCGGCCACCGCTTGCTCCCAAACTTCGGCCACGAGTTCGCCCTGACCTGAGGAGCCTTCAGTTGTAGCAGATCGGGCATTCGTGCAGCGTACGATGGACGCCGGCCACCCCTGTTCCTAGCCGCATTTCCTGGCGGAAGCAGTGCAGCGCTATCGCCGCCTGTCTTCCAACGCCCAGGCGCAGCCTCTGACCATCAGAACTCGTCGGAAAGCGTCGACGACGAAGCTCCTCGCATCCTACAATCACCGCCAGCCGACGGTGCCACCGGAGGAGGCTCACCGCCCAAACCAGTTCGCCCCTACTCCTGATCTTGCTCGTCACCAGCGCCTGTCTCCTCCCTGCAGCCTCGAGTTCTGCTGGCCGTCCTTCCCCTCGCCTCTACAACCATCAACGACGCGAGAGCTGCAGCCGGAGTTACTATTCCGGTGATCCCCCTCCCAGCCGACGGGAGCCGAGGCTTCACGTCAACTCTCAGCCTGCTTGCTTGCCAACTCAGCTAAGTCCTTCCTTCCCTATTTTGTTCCTATGCATAACGGAGAGCACGTCTCTACACTCTTGCTTAATTATTGTAGGATTATGGCGTATGGAATGGAGATCCATCTTGGTGCAAGTTCCCCCTCTCTCTAAATAGCTTAGTCTATTCTTTGTTAGGCAAGAGAACTAGGAGGCCTAACCTCCCTCTTGAAGTTTTGCTTGTAAAGACATTTAACCTTTTATCACTCACTCACCTACACATGTGTGGGATGCTGTAATGCCATGGATGTAAGCTCATAGGGCCCTACTTCGTGTTGTTCCACCATTGGACCGGTGAAGAACGGGAAGGTTGGCCCTTCCATTCTCAAGGGCCGCAAGGTGAGCATTCTTTACAATTTTGTCACTTATCGCATTCTTAGAATTGCATGAATAGATTTACCGCTTTCCTAGAACATCATGTTTAATTTCGATTTTCTTATTATAAAATTACAAAAAAACTATGGTGCAAAAGCGTTAGTTTAAATGGGTTTTCATAGTTATATCCTAAATAGCAAATGTTTTCAAAATACGATGTTTGAATGCTTGCATGATTCCCACCCCCATCACCTGTAGATCTTCACACCTAATACATAGGCTGCTTCTCCAAGATCTTTCATCTGAAAACATTTCCTTAACCATGCCTTAACCGCATGCATTTCAGGAATATCGTTTCCAATGATCAAGATATCATCGACGTAGAGGACTAGGAAAGTAATCACGCTCCCACTAAACCTCTTATATACACACAGGTCATCCTCATTCTTGATGAAACCAAACTCACTGATTGATTCATCAAAACGAATATTCCAGCTTCTAGATGCTTGTTTAAGTCCATAAATGGACTTCTTTAACTTGCATATCTTATGACGATCTGATGGATTAGTGAAACCTTCTGGTTGTGTCATATACACATCCTCATCCAGATTTCCATTAAGGAAAGCCGTCTTCACATCCATCTGCCAGATCTCATAATCGTAATATGCTGCTATCGCGAAAAGAATCCGAATAGACTTGAACATAGCTACAGGTGAGAAAGTTTCATCATAATCTATCCCATAGATTTGTTTGAAACCTTTCGCAACTAGCCTGCCTTTATAGGTAACCACGTTACCATCCATGTCAATCTTCTTCTTGAAGATCCATTTACAGCCTATAGGGATAACTCCCGGAGGCGGATCAACCAAATCCCATACTTGGTTATCTGACATGGAGTCCATCTCGGCGCGCATAGCCACAAGCCATCTCGCTGAGTCCGGTCCACTGACCGCATCCGCATAAGTAAGGGGTTCATCATTATCAATGATGTAGACTCCGTCATAGCGCTCAGGCTGTCGACGAATCCTTCCCGATCTTCGCGGTTCCCGTGATATCTGAGCCTCAGGTTGTTCAGTAACCTGTCCTACCGGCTCAGGCTCATCCAACTGTACTTGACCACTTTGTCCTTCCTCTGGATTCTCATCCAGCTTTATTTCTCTCCCACTGGCCTCTTGCAGAAGAAACTCCTTCTCAAGAAATATGGCCGTCCGAGCAACAAATACCTTGTTCTCTCTGGGATCGTAGAAATAATAACCCTTAGTTTCCTTAGGGTATCCGACAAAGATGCATTTCTCAGATCTGCTCTCCAGTTTCCCAGAGGTGAGCTTTTTGACATAAGCCTCGCATCCCCAGATCTTTATAAATGTCAAGCTTGGCTGTTTTCCAAACCATAACTCATATGGAGTCTTTGAAACTGCCTTGGATGGCACTCGGTTTAGTACTTTTGCAGCTGTTTCCAGTGCAAAACCCCAAAAGGAGTAAGGAAGAGTAGCCTGACTCATCATAGAACGAACCATATCAAGTAACGTTCTATTCCTCCTCTCGGACACACCATTCCATTGCGGTGTTCCTGGCGGAGTGAGCTGTGAGATAATCCCACACTCCTTCATATAGTCAGTAAACTCTCGACTTAGGTATTCTCCACCTCGATCAGTACGAAGTGCCTTGATATTTCGGCCTAGCTGATTCTGTACTTCATTTTTGAACTCTTTGAACTTGTCAAAAGATTCACTTTTATGTCTCATAAGATAGACATACCCATATCTACTGAAATCATCAGTAAAGGTAATGAAGTACTGATAGCCACCTCTGGCATGTTTACTAAATGGCCCACACACATCACTGTGTATAAGGTCAAGTAAACCTGAAGCCCTTTGACCTTTGTTAGGAAAAGGTGACTTCGTCATTTTACCCATTAAACAAGCTTTGCATGTATCAATCTCCTCATAGGAGAATGATCCCAGCAGTCCATGATCATGCAACCGCTTAATGCGCTTCTTGTTAATATGGCCTAAACGACTATGCCATAGCAAGGTGCTTTCATCAGCATTCTTGGCTTTCTTATTATCAATTTGCTGTATAGAACATTCCATGTCCAACATGAATAACCCATTGTTAATTGAACCAGTAGCATAAACAATATTATCATAAGATAAAACACACTTTGAAATATTGCATTCAAAGGAAAACCCTTTCCTGACAAGAGCAGGAATAGAGATAATATTTTTAGTAATACTGGGAACAAAGTAACAATTGTTTAGTTCCAATACAAGTCCAGATGGCAAAGAGATGAAATAGTCTCCTACAGCAACAGCAGCAACCCGTGCCCCGTTTCCAACTCGTAGGTCCACCTCATGCTGTCCCACCTATTTTCTTCTCTTGAGTTCCTGTACATTTGAACAAATGTGAACTCCACATGCAGTGTCCAACACCCATGAAACAGAAGAAGAAGAAATCATGACTTCCGTCACGTAAATACCTGAGCCAGAAGGAATGCTTCCCCTGTTGACTCCTTGGAGCGCTTTACAGTCCTTTTTCCAGTGACCTGGTTGGCCATAATGGAAACATCTGTATTCCTTTGACCGCTTCAGCTTTTGCTTCAGAGCCTTGTTGTAGTTCTTGACTGGGGCTTTGCCCTTCTTCCCCTTCTTCTTGTTCCTTGAAGGAAACATCAAGACAGAGGTTGAAGGCTTTCCCTTCAGAGTCTCCTCAGTAGTCAAGAGCATGTTCAGCAGCTCTGCCGGAGTACAGTCGATTTTGTTCATATTAAAGTTAATGATGAACGCATCGAAAGAGGCCGGGTGAGACTGCAGAATAATGTCTACAGCAAGCTCCTGATTGATGGTATGTCCCAGTTTCTCTAGAGACTCCTTGTACCCAATCATCTTGAGCACATGAGCTCCCACTGGACTCCCTTCAGCCAGTTTGCTCTGAAAGAAAAGTTTTGTCAGATTATAGCGTTCAGTCCTTGCCTGTGCAGCATACAACAGCTTGAGGTTCGCTATAATATCAATAGCCGACATATCCTCATGCTGATGCTGCAGCTGTGGCGTCATCGACGCAAGCATCAGGCAAGCGACATCAATGCTATCATTGACATGCTTTTCATAAGCTTCACGAACCGCCCTTGCGGCGTTCGGAGCGGGTTGAGGCGGTATCGCCGTCTCGAGGACATATAGTTTCCTCTCTGCCTTAAGAACGATCTTAAGGTGTCCGTACCAGTCTGAGAAGTTCAGCCCAGCAAACTTCTCGCGTTCCAATAGGGATCGCACATTGAAATTCGTGGTGTTCGTTGCTGCAGGTATCTACAATAATGCAAGAACAGCAAGGTCAGTATCAATGTAAGAATCAATCCAGGACTTAAGGAAGATTCTTTTCTCACTATTTTATCTGGCTGAAAAATCCAGCAAAACAGCCTGAAAGAATAGAACCCTTTTAGTGAGATGGGATCCAGATTTCATACTTGGTCTCCGCGTCCCGCTCAGGCGAGATAAGATGCACAAAGAGTACAAGCACTAATCTCTGGTAGGCTGTCCCAGCCAATCGCCAACCCGTGCGATTCCCCTTCATCTGGGCAATCCAGCAGTCTGTGCCAACTGAGTTGGTACAACACAGTCTCTGACCCCACAGATGGCTGCCTCCATGTGCTACCATATGCGCCACATATGTAGCCTACATGGTCAAGCTGACCCGACCTACTCCCTGGACCACCACGTGCTATGCTGAGCAACGAGAAGCGATAAATCCCTTCTCTGTAACACGCAGGTGTAATCACGCACCATCTGAAGATAGATGGACGTGCCCACTGAGTGGGTACAACACGGCTCCAACGATAATCAGAACAGTGAGGTTTCGCGTCAGAAGGCTTAGGAGCTTGATATTTTTAGTGTTGGATTTTAACGGTCTTTTATCTTGTTCACTATCATGCAATTCCTATGGTGATAGCAGAAGATAAATAAATCATGTTGTTCTACTTATTTAAACAACAATAAAAGAAAGCATGGATCTTATGTGGTAAAAGCCCATAGCCTAAGTAAGACCTTAATTAACTTAAGTCTTCACTTGCTTTTCTTCATGGGTCTTTTGCTGCTCATCTGGCCCAAACCAGGGCCCAAGCGCCATCTGCAGCTCAGGTGCGCCTACCAGGGAAAATGCGCCTGGTCCCAGAGTCGACCCTGGACCTCCTTCCTGGTCTAGCCACTGCTGCAAGCGCCTCTGCCAAGTGTACTCTATGCTCTTGTCTGATTAACTTACAAATTAATCTATCTAGACAAGATTGACACGCAGGTCAATTACATTTTATAAATTAAATAATATGTGATGCGCAGATCACAATAACTATTAATTTACATTTAAGTTCCAGGCACGCAGGCCCCAGCACAGCACACAATTAAACGGGCAGCCCACATAAGATGAAATAAACAAGCAAATGGCATCAAATATCATGTGATCCAATCAGGAAAATAAAATTTTGAAAAACCCCATTGGCATCAATTTTAATTTCCTTATTTGCCCTGCTGCCTTACAACGGTCCATTAATAGGGATCCACTCATCAATCTAGTCAGATCCATTGCCCTTGCATGCACCAAGTCCTAACTGACTTGAGTCGACCAAATGGTCAACCATGCATGCGCCTAGGGCTGAACGACCACAATGAGGTCTGGCAGGCGGGTGTGACCCCGGGCCTAACTCATGTTCGTTCATAGGGTGTCACAACCAGACATCGCTACACGCCGTCTGCAGTCAACCTATAGCCACCTCAGGCTTGCGACAAGGTGCTATCTGGTCGACCCATCTAGGCTGTCAGATAGTCTGATCAGACTGTTTGGATCTATTTAGAAGATGACTTCAACCCTAATAACCCATCTAAGGGTTTAAAGCAGGCGCTAGTTAGATCTAATGTGAGTCGCGCAAGAGTTTTGTTTTTTTAGAAAAACCAAAGCATGCGTCAACTAAAGGAAACAAATATTGAGTTTCGACATGCAGAAAGTATCATGTAAACTTTCGCATAAACTATAGATCTAACCCATAAGCGCAACCAAAGAAGCATCATTCATGCGCCACAAATGACTAAACATGCGACAAGACAAGCATGTAAAATTTTCGCATGAAGATAACCCTAGGTCTATTCAGCTTGCGCAAACATGGATCACAATACATAACATAAAGCAATCATATGAATCATGCATCAAACATGCCTCTGATACCAATTGAGAGTCCCCTAAATCTAAGGGGGACGAAACCCTAAAGTGGCGCAAACATAATATGGGCAGCGGATGCTAGGGTTTCATAGGATCGAAAACATGTTACATGATTAACTTTTAACAACATGTATTCATGATAAGAATTCATACCATAGCCATTTCTGGATGGCGCCTTGGAAGCAAAAACGCAAATGCCTTTTCTCCAAAGATGACGCACACAATGAGAAGGCGACTACTTCCTTGGCGACTTTGTGCTAGCAAATCTTCAAGGAGTCCTTCGTATGGAGGATATGAGATCTCTTGCGGCTAGGTCGATGAAGCTCTTGCACCCCTCTTTTTGTGTAGCCTTTTACCACACGAGAGCGAGAGCCATAAAGAGGCGACGAGTGCAACGTTCTCGTTGAACGTGGGAGCGTGGCTTCTAAAAATAGCAAGCCAAAAACTCGCCTCATACTCTCATGCGATCATGCGTTCACTTCAAGTGAACCAATCGCTCCTCTTTGAACCGAGCCATGGTTCAATTGCATTTGGTTCAAAGACCAAATCAAACCAGCCCAAGCCTTTAGTCCAGATCAAATTAAACCCCTAAGGCTTAAGATCTGACCGTTGATCTCTTGATGCTCTTGATCTCACCAATCTAGCATCAATTCTCTCAATCGAAGCTTACCGATCTCAAGCCCTAATCAATCAAACATGATCAGACCAGATCTCACTTTCAATCAGAGATTAAATCCCTTTAAAACTGAATCCAAACAATTCAGTCCACACGATCTGACTTAAGTAAGCCATATCATCAAATTGTGCGACCCTAAGGGTTTTCTTTAAATGTCGGTAACGATAACTTACGTTATCACGATCAGTGAGGGGTATCTAGCAACACATCACTGTCTCCCGATATAAAGAAAAGAGTCTTCCAAGACTACACCCAAAACACAGCACAAGTGTGAATCCAACTCACAAGGCATACATGCTTCCTCTGCCACTGGATGTTCTTTATTGGACAAGCCTGTCAAGCTCGTAACTCCAATATGATGAGCATGATTAGATCAGATGAACACAGTCATCTGGGTATGGCCATACACTTTCTCAATCATCTCATCCAGGGGGCCCCTTTAGAACATCACACTCCAATTAAGGAGACGGCATTCCTATATCTATCACTAGTGCCCTAACATGACTCAAGCTCACCATCCAAGATAGTCTATAATCATTATATTTCAAATGATATTGAACTACCTCAAAACAATGACAATCATCATTTAGAAACACAAGTGATCTCAAGTCAAAGGAAATGTGCCACTTGTACACATACAAGGATTATTCACATTGTGACAAGCAATTGAATATCCTAGTAGGGTCTGTCCAGTACATCCAATGTACCCATGAGTCTACATCTTATTCCATGCTCGAAGCATCCTATAAGATTAGAACACATATTAGTCTCAATCATATCAAGGCTGTCTCATGTTCACCAAGATATATCGACTAAGGACTTTACTGCATGTCAGCCCAGCTGAACAGCATTTGAGACACTATTCAGAAGTACACTTATTACAGCAGACAAGGTAACAACCTGAATAACAACCATTGCCTTTATAAACTAAAAAGTTTATACATGATACTGTTACTATCCCAAGGCCTCAAACATTAGCCTTAAGGGCATACCCCAACAATTGAACTACCTCAAAACAATGACAATCATCATTTAGAAACACAAGTGATCTCAAGTCAGAGGACATATGCCACTTGTTTGCATACAAGGATTATTCACATTGTGACAAACAATTGAATATCCTAGTAGGGTCTGTCCAGTACATCCAATGTACCCATGAGTCTACATCTTATTCCATGCTCGAAGCATCCTATAAGATTAGAACACATATTAGTCTCAATCATATCAAGGATGTCTCAAGTTCACCAAGATATCTCGACTAAGGACTTAACTGCATGTCAGCCTAGCTGAACAGCATTGAGACATTATTCAGAAGTATACATATTGCAGCAGATGATGTAACAACTTGAATAATAACCATTGCCTTTATAAACAAAGAGTTTATACATGATACTGATATAATCCCAAGGCCTCAAACATTAGCCTTAAGGGCATACCCCAACAATCTCCCACTTGCACTTAATCTAATGGTTGAGAAATCTCAAACCCATATTATTACAGTGCTTTTCATGCTTCTGCTGCGCCAGAGGCTTTGTAAGCGGGTCTGCCAGATTGTCATCTGTATGAACCTTGCAGATTTTGATCTCGCCTCGATCAATGATCTCCCGGATCAAGTGAAACCGTCTCTGTATGTGCTTGGACTTCTGGTGCGACCGTGGTTCCTTTGCTTGTGCGATTACTCCAGTGTTATCACAGAAGATAACCAAAGGATCTGCACTCGAAGGAACAACACCAAGTTCCTGAACGAACTTACGAATCCACATTGCCTCCTTAGATGCTTCTGAGGCTGCAACATACTCGGCTTCTGTTGTAGAATCAGCAACAATAGATTGTTTGAAACTTTTCTACACCACCACACCTCCATTCAAGCTAAAAACATAGCCTGATTGCGATCGGAAATCATCCTGGTCAGATTGGAACGAAGCGTCAGTATATCCTTCAATACTGAGTTCTTCCTGACCACTATACACCAAGAACATATCTTTGGTCCTCCGCAGATATTTTAAAATGTTCTTGACTACAATCCAGTGTGCCTGACCTGGATTACTTTGGAATCGACTGGTTACGCTTAACCCGTAAGCGACGTCTAGGCGAGTACACAACATCGCATACATAATGGACCCAATAGCCGAAGCATAAGGCGTTTTGTCCATTTCATCTTTCTCAGTCTGTGTTTGCGGACACTGACTCTTCGAAAGATTCAGACCATGTTTGACTGGAAGATATCCTCTTTTAGAATTCTCTAAATGGAATCTCTCTAGGACTTTATCGATGTAAGTACTCTGGCACAGCCCGAGAAGCCTCTTAGATCTATCTCTGTAGATCTTCACACCTAATATATAGGCTGCTTCTCCTAGATCTTTCATCTGGAAACATTTTCTTAACCATGCCTTAACCGCATGTAGTTCAGGAATATCGTTTCCAATGATCAAGATATCATCGACGTAGAGGACTAGGAATGTAATCACGCTCCCACTAAACCTCTTATATACACACGGGTCATCTTCATTCTTGATGAAACCAAATTCACAGATTGATTCATCAAAACGAATATTCCAGCTTCTTGATGCTTGCTTAAGTCCATAAATGGACTTCTTTAACTTGCATATTTTATGACGATCTGATGGATTAGTGAAACCTTCAGGTTGTGTCATATACACATCCTGATCCAGATTTCCATTAAGGAAAGCGGTCTTCACATCCATCTGCCAGATCTCATAATCATAATATGCTGCTATTGCGAGAATGATCCGAATAGACTTGAACATGGCTACAGGAGAGAAAGTTTCATCATAATCTATCCCGTAGATTTGTTTGAAACCTTTCGCAACTAGCCTGCCTTTATAGGTAACTATGTTACCATCCATGTCAATCTTCTTCTTGAAGATCCATTTACACCCTATAGGGATTATTCCCGGAGGCGGATCAACCAAATCCCAGACTTGGTTATCTGACATGGAGTCCATCTTGGCTCACATAGCTTCAAGCCATCTCGCTGATTCCGGTCCACTGACCGCATCCGCATAAGTGAGGGGTTCATCATGATCAATGATGTAGACTCCGTCATAGCGCTCAGGCTGTCGACGGATCCTTCCCGATCTTCGCGGTTCCCATGATATCTGAGCCTCAGGTTGTTCAATAACCTGATCAACTGGCTCATGCTCATCCAACTGTGCTTGACTACTTTGTCCTTCCTATGGATTCTCATTCAGCTTTATTTCTCTCCCACTGGCCTCTTGTTGGGGTATGCCCTTAAGGCTAATGTTTGAGGCCTTGGGATTCTTTCAGTATCATGTATATACTCTTATGTTTATAAAGGCATGGTTGTTATTCAGTTTGTTACATTGTCTGCTGCAATAAGTGTGCTTCTGAATAATGTCTCAATGCTGTTCAGCTAGGCTGACATGCATTGAAGTCCTTAGTCGAGATATCTTGGTGAACATGAGACAGCCTTGATATGATTGAGACTAATATGTGTTCTAATCTTATAGGATGCTTCGAGCATGGAATAAGATGTAGACTCATGGGTACATTAGATGTACTGGACAGACCCTACTAGGATATTCAATTGCTTGTCACAATGTGAATAATCCTTGTTTGCAACAAGTGGCATAATGTCCTCTGACTTGAGATCACTTGTGTTTCTAAATGATGATTGTCATTGTTTTGAGGTAGTTCAATATCATTTGAAACATAATGGTTATAGACTATCTTGGATAATGATCATGAGTCATGTTAGAGCACTAGTGATAGATACAGGATTGCCGTCTCCTTGTTTAAGGAGTGTGATGTTCTAAAGGGGCCCCCCTGGATGAGATGATTGAGAAAGTGTATGGCCATACCCAGGTGACTATGTTCATCTGATCTAATCATGCTCATCATATTGGAGCTACAGGCTTGACACGCTTGTCCAATAAGAACATCCAGTGGCAAAGGAAACAAGTATGCCTTGTGAAATAGATTCGCACTTGTGCTGTGGTTTGGGTGTAGTCTTGGAAGACTCTTTCCTTTATATCGGGAGTGTTGGGGTATGCCCTTAAGGCTAATGTTTGAGGCCTTGGGATTGTAACAGTGTCATGTATAAACTCTTTTGTTTATAAAGGCAATGGTTGTTATTCAGTTTGTTACATTGTCTGCTGCAATAACTGTGCTTCTGAATAATGTCTCAATGCTGTTCAGCTAGGCTGACATGCTATAAAGTCCTTAGTCGAGATATCTTAGTGAACATGAGATAGCCTTGATATGATTGAGACTAATATGTGTTCTAATCTTATAGGATGCTTCGAGCATGGAATAAGATGTAGACTCATGGGTACATTGGATGTACTGGACAGACCCTACTAGGATATTCAATTGCTTGTCACAATGTGAATAATCCTTGTTTTGCATCAAGTGGCACATGTCCTCTGACTTGAGATCACTTGTGTTTCTAAATGATGATTGTTATTGTTTTGAGGTAGTTCAATATCATTTGAAACATAATGATTATAGACTATCTTGGATAATGATCATGAGTCAGGTTAGGGCACTAGTGATAGATATAGGATTGCCGTCTCCTTAATTGGAGTGTGATGTTCTAATGGGGCCCCCCCTTAAATGAGATGATTGAGAAAGTGTATGGCCATACCCAGGTGACTATGTTCATCTGATCTAATCATGCTCATCATATTGGAGCTACAAGCTTGACACGCTTGTCCAATAAGAACATCCAGTGGCAAAGGAAATATGTATGCCTAGTGAGTTGATTCACACTTGTGCTGTGGTTTGGGTGTAGTCTTGGAAGACTCTTTCCTCTATATCGGGAGACAGTGATGTGTTGCTAGATACCCCTCACTGATCGTGATAATGTAAGTTATCGTTACCAACATTTAAAGGAAACCCTCAGGGTCGCACAATTTGATGATATGGCTTACTTAAGTCAGATCGTGTGGACTGAATTGTTTAGTTCAGTTTAAAGGGATTTAAACTCTGATTATAAGTGAGATCTGGTCTGATCATGTTTGATTAATTAGGTCTTGAGATCGGTAAGCTTCGATCGAAAGTGTTGATGCTAGATCGGTGAGATCAGAAGCATCAGGAGATGAATGGTCAGATCTGGAACCTTAGGGTTTGATTCGATCTGGACTAAAAGCTTGGGCTGATTTGGTTTGGTCATTGAACCAAATACATTGAACCGGCTCATGTGTGAGCGCATGGTTCATATGGGAGAAGGGATATGCGTTTGGTTCATTTCAAGTGAAGGCATAACGCATGTAATCAAGTGGTTGCTATTTTTGGAATTTCGGTTTTCCAAAATGGGAATGTCTCCACGTTCGAAAGCAACGCCTCTCGATTATCATCTCTCGCCCTTTTTGCTCTTGACGACTCACGACTCACGGCTTGCGTTGTGAAGGTTGACGACAAGAGAGCATTTGGCCAAGCAAAGAGTAGATCTCTTCCCTTCCATTTGACAAGGACCCTTGAAGCCTTGCTAGCACAAGGAACACAAGGAGTAGCCATCATCCTCTTGTGTGCGCCACCTTTGGAGGAGAGCCCCTTTCGCCCTCTTGCTTCCAAGGCACCATCCAAGCGATGGCTATGGTAAGATCACATCTTGATCTTAGTAAAACTTAAGTTGATCATATGGTTATACCACATGCGATCTTATGAAGCCCTAGAAAATTTCTTGAATGCGCATGCTTTAGGGTTTCGCCCCCCTCATGAAAGGGGTACTTACAATTGGTATCAGAGCTGATGTTTTCGGTATAATTCATATGATTGCTTGATACTTTGTGTGATCCATGTTTACTCTTATGCTTAGATCTATGGTTGATTACATGCGCAAGTTCATGAAAGTTCATGATGCGAAAACAACATGTATGATGTTTATTGCTCTTTGGCGCATGTATTGGTGCTTGTTGTTGTTTTGTCATAGAAAAACTTAACTTGCGCGCCCCTCTTTAGACTAAGCGCCTGCTATAAACCCTTAGACGGGTTGATGGGGTTGAAGTCATCTTCTAGAGTAGATCCAACCAGTCTGATCAGACCATCTGACAGCCTAGATGGATCTGTTGGGGTATGCCCTTAAGGCTAATGTTTGAGGCCTGTGGGAATGTATCTGTATCATGTAATAAACTGTTATGTTTATAAAGGCATGGTTATTATTCGGTTGTTTACATTGTCTGCTGCAATATATGTTCTTCTGAATAATGTCTCAAAGCTGTTCAGCTGGGCTGACATGCTATTATGTCCTTAGTCGATGTATCTTGGTGAACATGAGACAGCCTTGATATGGTTAAGACTAATATGTGTTCTAATCTTATAGGATGCTTCGAGCATGGAATAAGATGTAGACTCATGGGTACATTGGATGTACTGGACAGACCCTACTAGGATGTTCAATTGTTTGTCACAATGTGAATGTTCCTTGATTAAGACAAGTGGCACATTTCCTCTGACTTGAGATCACTTGTGTTTTCTAAATGATGATTGTCATTGTTTTGAGATGGTTCAATATCATTTGAAACATAATGATTATAGACTATCTTGGATGGTGAGCTTGAGTCAGGTTAGAGCACTAGTGATAGACATAGGATTGCCGTCTCCTTGTTGAAGGAGTGTGATGTTCTAAAGGGGCCCCCTGGATGAGATGATTGAGAAAGTGTATGGCCATACCCAGGTGACAGTGTTCATCTGTTCTAATCATGCTCATCATATTGGAGTTACGAGCTTGACAGGCTTGTCCAATAAGAACATCCAGTGGTAAAGGAAATATGCATGCCTTGTGAATTGATTCACACTTGTGCTGTTTTTGGGTGTAGTCTTGGAAGACTCTTTCCTTGATATCGGGAGACAGTGATGTGTTGCTAGATACCCCTCACTGATCGTGATAATGTGAATTATCGTTACCGACGTTTTAAGGAAACCCTCAGGGTCGCACAATTGATGATATGGCTTACTTAAGTCAGATCGTGTGGACTGAATTGTTCAGGTTCAGTTTAAAGGGATTTAATCTCTGATTGTAAGTGAGATCTAGTCTGATCATGTTTGATTGATTAGGGCTTGAGATCGGTAAGCTTCGATCGAGAGAATGGATGCTAGATCGGTCAGATCAGGAGCATCAAAGAGATCAACGGTTAGATCTGGAACCTTAGGGTTTTAATGTGATCTAGGCCATGTCGATTGGTTTATTTGGTTATTGAACCAAAATTAAATTGAACCAAAATGGTTCAAGACTAGGCGACAAGTTCACTTAGCGTGAACATGTTGGGCGGTGAGTGGTGCTATTTTTAGCAACCATGACTCTCACGTTCGAATAGAGAGGGTTCTCTATTCTCGCCTCTTGAACGCATATTCCTCTCGTTCTTTTTTTGGGTGACGGCGCCTTGGAGCTTGAGGAGAATTCGGCAAAGAGAAAAGATCTCCTTCCCTTTACATTTCGATCAAAGACTTCTTTGGATCTTGCTAGCACAAGAATCGCAAAGAGGAGTAGGCGACATCAACTGTGTGCGTCACCTCTGGAGAAGATCTGCTTTGATCTTTGCTTCCTAGACGCCATCTTGAAATGGCTATGGTATGAGTTTTATCTCTTCTATGCAATCGAATTTTTATGGTTGATCATATATCACATGAAGCCGATCCATGAAACCCTAATCCGCTGCCTAAATGTTTATAATGCGCCATGCTGGGTTTCGCCCCCCTCTAGAAAGGGGTTCTTTCAATTGGTATCAGAGCGTTGTTTCATGCTTGTTTATGATTGCCATGATATGTCATATGATCCATGTATGCGCAAGTTGATAGATCTATAGGTTACATGCGATGTCTTATGCTGATAGTTGTAAGATGGCGAAAGTTATTTTCTCTTTTGCGCATGTTGTTGTTTGCGCATGTTCTTGTAAGTTTTCTTAAAACCTTGATCACATGCGCGATTCACCTAGATCTAATGCGCCTACATTAAACCCTTAGATGGGTTATTAGGGTTGAAGTCATCCCCTGGGTCGGATCCAAACAGTCTGATCAGACCATCTGACAGCCTAGATGGGTTGACCAGATAGCACCTTGGCGCATGCTAAAGGTGGCTATAGGTCTGTTGGGGTATGCCCTTAAGGCTAATGTTTGAGGCCTTGGGATTGTATAAGTATCATGTAATAAACTCTTAAGTTTATAATAAGGCATGGTTGTTATTCAGGTTGTTACCTTGTCTGCTGTAATAAGTGTACTTCTGAATAATGTCTCAAAGCTGTTCAGCTAGGCTGACAGGCTATATGTCCTTAGTCGAGATATCTTGGTGAACATGAGACAGCCTTGATATGATGGAGACTAATATGAGTGCTAATCTTATAGGATGCTTCGAGCATGGAATAAGATGTAGACTCATGGGTACATTGGATGTACTGGACAGACCCTACTGGGATATTGCATTGCTTGTCACAATGTGAATGATCCCTGTAAGCAGCAAGTGGCACATGTCCTTTGACTTGAGATCACTTGTGTTTCTAAATGATGATTGTCATTGTTTTGAGGTAGTTCAATATCATTTGAAATATAATGATTATAGACTATCTTGGATGGTGAGCTTGAATCAGGTTAGGGCACTAGTGATAGATAAAGGATTGCCGTCTCCTTGTTTAAGGAGTGTGGTGTTCTAAGGGCCCCCCTATATGAGATGATTGAGATAGTGTATGGCCATACCCAGATGACTATGTGCATCTGATCTAATCATGCTCATCATATTGGAGTTACAAGCTTGACCCGCTTGTCCAATAAGAACATCCAGTGGCAAAGGACACATGTATGCCTTGTGAATTGAGTCACACTTGTGCTATGGTTTGGGAGTAGTCTTGGAAGACTCTTTCCTTTATATCGGGAGACAGTGATGTGTTGCTAGATACCCCTCACTGATCGTGATAACGTAAGTTATCGTTACCGACATTTAGAGGAAACCCTCAGGGTCGCACAATTTGGTGATATGGCTTACTTGAGTCAGATCGTATGGACTGGATTCTTTGAGTTCAGATTAAAGGGATTTAATCTCTGATTGTAAGTGAGATCTGGTCTGATCATGTTTGATTGATTAGGACTTGAGATCGGTAAGCTTCGATCGAGAGAGGTGATGCTAGATCGGAGAGATCAAGGGCATCAGATGATGAATGGTTAGATCATGAGCCTTGGGGGTTCAATTTGGTCTAGACCAAGTGGCTAGAGCTATTTCGGTTTGGTTTGTTGAACCAAAGCCGATTTGACATTTTGGCTTGAACCGGTTCACAATGGTGAACGCATGGTTCAATCCTAAAATGCGTTTGGGTTGAGTTGAGCGCATGGACTTGATGAGCTTCCATTTATGGAAAGTCATCAAGGGCCGGTTTCACTCACTTCAATGCCAAAAACGCATATGCGTTTGCGCTCTTCTCTTCAACGCATTCGACTTTGGTTGGGTGGTGATTGACGAAGAGAAGGAGAGGTTGAGCAAGAGGAGCTCTCGGCCAAGAGGTTCATCATCCCCTTCCATTCGACACTTGAAGGCTTGGGTGTCTTGCTAGCACAAGAGACCGCAAGGAGTAAGCATCTTCACCTTGTGTGTGAACTTGTGGAGGAGATCTACTTTGTTCTCTTTATCCAAGCCGACTTCCAAGCATATGGCGTTGGTATGATTTTTATCTCAATCTATTCAATCGATTTTAGTTGAACATATGGCATGCAAATGATCTTGCGACCCTTGCTTCCGCTTGCATATTTTACATTAGCGCCATGCTTAGGGTTTTGCCCCCTTATGATTAGGGGTTCCTACAATTGGTATCAGAGGTTGGCTCTATGCATGCTATTATGTTTGCTGATGTGATCCTCATGTTGCGCTTACTTTTACTTGAGGCATGCTTTGCTTACATGAAGTTGCGCTTGTATCATGCTTTGCTTACATGAAGTTACGCTTGTATCATGCTTTGCTTACATGAAGTTGCGCTTGTATCATGCTTTGCTTACATGAAGTTGCGCTTGTATCATGCTTTGCTTATATGAAGTATGCGCTCCCCCTTGAAGGGGACCCCCTAAAGTTTGCGCTCCCCCTTGAAGGGGACCCCCTTAGATCTAAGGGTTATATGCAAGCATGTTGTTTGTTTGTATGATTGCGCATGTTCTAAGGTTTTTCTAAAACTTACATCTTGCGCGCTTGATTAGATCTAAGGTGCCACTACATTAAACCCTTAGATGGGTTGATGAGGTTGAAGTCACCACTAGGTTAGATCCAAGTCTGATCAGACCATCTGACAGCTCAGATGGGTTAACCTGATAGCACCTATGCGCAAGCACAAGGTGGCTATAGGTTGACTGCATCTAGGGCGTGTAGCGAGGTCTGGTTGAGACACTACTGAACACACTTGAGTTAGGCCCGGGGTCACACCCGCTTGCCAAAACTCATGGGGGTAGTTCAGCCCTTGGCGCATGCATGGTTGACCATTAGGTCAACTCGGGTCAGTTAGGACTCGGTGCATGCAAGGGCAAAGGATCTAACTAGATGGATGAGTGGATCCCCATCAATGGACCATTGTAAGGTTGTAGGGCTCATAAGGAAATTAAAATTGATGCCATGGGGTTTTCAAAACTTTTAATTTCAAGATGATTGGATCACATGTTGATTGAACCATATGCTTGTTTATTTAGTCTTATGTGGGTTGCCCAATTGTGTGCTGTGCTGGGGCCTGCGTGCCTGGACTTAAAAATTGTAAATTAATTTGTGATCTGCGAATCACATTGTACTTAATTTATAATATGTTGTTGACCTGCGAGTCAACCTTGTCTAGATAGATCAAATGTACTTTGATTAGACAAGAACAAAGGCACACATCCAAGAGGGGCATTCACCTGGTGGTGCACCTGAGGTGCTCTTGGCGCTAGGGCACTGGGTTGGACCAGATGAGATGCAATGAAGCTCAAGTGAAGACTTAAGTTATATTAAGGTCTTACTAGGGTTCATGGGCTTTTACCACATAAGATCATGCTTTCTACTTATTGCTAATAATTAGAATTGCATATTTATGTTTATCTTCTGCTATAGCCATAGGACATGCCTGATAGTAAGAAGATAAAAGACCGTTAAAATCCAACGCTAACATATCAAGCTCGTAAGCCTTCTGACGCGAAACCTCACCTTTCTGACTATCGTTGGAGCCGTGTTGAACCCACTCAGTGGGCACGTCCATCTATCTTCAGACGGTGCTGGATTTCACCTGCGTGTTACAGAGTTGGGATTTATCCCCTCTCGTTGCTCAGCATAGCACGTGGTGGTCCAGGGAGTAGGTCAGGTCAGCTTGACCATGTAGACTACATATGTGGCGCATATGGTAGCACATGGAGGCAGCCATCTCTGGGATCAGAGACTGTGTTGCACCAACTCAGTTGGCACAGTCTGCTGGATTGCCAAGATGAAGGGGAATCGCACGGGTTGGCGATTGGCTGGGACAGCCTACCAGAAACTAGTGCTTGTCATCTCTGTGCATCTTATCTCGCCTGAGCGGGACGCGGAGACCAAGTATGAAATCTGGATCCCATCTCACTAAAAGAGTGTTTACTCTTTCGGACTGTTTACTGGATTTTTCAGTCAGACAAAATAGTGAGAAAAGAATCTTTCTTAAGTCCTGGATTGATTCTGAAACATTGATACTGACCTTGCTGTTCTTGCTTGTTGTAGATTCCTGCAGCAACGAACACCATGAGCTTCAATGTGCGATCCCTACTGGAAAGGGAGAAGTTTGCTGGGCCGAACTTCTCTGACTGGTTCGGACACCTTAAGATTGTTCTTAAGGCAGAGAGGAAACTGTATGTCCTCGAGACGGCGATACCGCCGCAGCCCGCTCCGAACGCCGCAAGGGCGGTTCGGGAAGCCTACGAAAAGCACGTCAATGATAGCATTGATGTCGCTTGCCTGATGCTAGCGTCTATGACGCCACCGCTGTAGCGTCAGCATGAGGATATGTCGGCTATAGAAATTATAGCGAACCTCAAGATGCTATATGCTGCACAGGCGAGGACTGAGCGCTATAATCTGACGAAGCTCTTCTTTCAGAGCAAACTGGCTGAGGGGAGCCCAGTGGGAGCTCACGTGCTCAAGATGATTGGGCACAAGGAGGCTCTAGAGAAACTGGGGCATACCGTCAACCAGGAGCTTGCTGTGGACATTATTCTGCAGTCTCTTCCGCCCTCTTTCGATGCGTTCATTATTAACTTTAATATGAACAAGATCGATTGTACGCCGGCAGAGCTGCTGAATATGCTCTTGACCACTGAGGAAACTCTGAAGGGTAAGCCTTCAACCTCTGTCTTGATGGTTCCTTCTAGGAACAAGAAGAAGGGGAAGAAGGGCAAGGCCCCTATCCAGAATTACAGCAAGGCCCTGAAACAGAAGGTGAAGCGGTCGAAGGACAACAGGTGTTTCCACTGTGGCCAGCTGGGTCACTGGAAAAAGGACTGTAAAGCGCTCCAAGGAGATAAGAGGGGAAGCATCGCTTCTGGCTCAGGTATATATGTGACTGAGGTCATGTTATCTTCTTCTACTATATCATGGGTGTTGGACACTGCATGTGGAGTTCACATTTGTTCAAATGTGCAGGAACTCAAGAGAAGAAGGCAGGTGGGACAGCATGAGGTAGACCTACGAGTTGGAAACGGGGCACGGGTTGCTGCTGTTGCTGTAGGAGACTATTTCATTTCTTTACCATCTGGCGTTGTATTAGAATTAAACAATTGTTATTTTGTACCGAGTATTACCAAGAATATTATCTCTATTCCTGCTCTTGTCAGGAAAGGATTTGCCTTTGAATGCAATATTTCAAAGTGTGTTTTATCTCATGATAATATTGTGTATGCAACTGGTTCAATTAACAATGGGTTATACATGTTGGACATGGAAAATTCTATACAAAACATTGATAATAAGAAAGCCAAGTATGCTGATGACAGCACCTTGTTATGGCATAGTCGTTTAGGCCATATAAACGAGAAGCGCATTAAGCGGTTGCATGAACATGGACTGCTGGGATCATTCTCCTATGAGGAGATTGATACATGCAAAGCTTGTTTGATGGGTAAAATGACGAAGTCTCCTTTTCCTCACAAAGGTCAAAGGGCTTCGGGTTTACTTGACCTTATACACAGTGATGTGTGTGGGCCTTTTAGTAAACATGCCAGAGGTGGCTATCAGTACTTCATTACCTTTACTGATGATTTCAGTAGGTATGGGTATGTCTATTTAATGAGACATAAAAGTGAATCTTTTGACAAATTCAAAGAGTTCAAAAATGAAGTACAAAATCAGCTAGGCCGAAATATCAAGGCACTTCGTTCTGATCGAGGTGGTGAATACCTGAGTCATGGATTTACTGACTATCTGAAGGAGTGTGGGATTATCTCACAGCTCACTCCGCCAGGAACACCGCAATGGAATGGTGTGTCCGAGAGGAGAAATAGAACGTTACTAGACATGGTTCGTTCTATGATGAGTCAGGCCACTCTTCCATATTCCTTTTGGGGTTTTGCACTGGAAATAGCTGCAAAGGTACTAAACCGAGTGCCATCCAAGGCAGTTTTAAAGACGCCATATGAGTTATGGTATGGAAAACAGCCTAGCTTGACATTTATCAGGATCTGGGGTTGCGAGGCTTATGTCAAAAAGCTCGCCTCTGGGAAACTGGAGAGCAGATCTGAGAAATGTATCTTTGTCGGTTACCCTAAGGAAACTAAGGGTTATTATTTCTACGATCCCAAAGAGAACAAGGTTTTTGTTGCTCGGACGGCCATATTTCTTGAGAAGGAGTTTCTTCTGCAAGAGGCCAGTGGGAGAGAAATAAAGCTGGATGAGAATTCAGAGGAAGGACAAAGTAGTCAAGCAGAGTTGGATGTGCCTGAGCTGGTAGATCAGGTTACTGAACAACCTGAGGCTCAGATATCACGGGAACCGCGAAGATCGGGTAGGATCCGTCGACAGCCTGAGCGCTATGACGGAGTCTACATCATTGATAATGATGAACCCCTAACTTATGCGGATGCGGTCAGTGGACCGGAATCAGCTAGATGGCTTGAAGCTATGCGAGCCGAGATGGACTCCATGTCAGATAACCAAGTCTGGGATTTGGTTGATCCGCCTCCGGGAGTAATCCCTATAGGCTGTAAATGGATCTTCAAGAAGAAGATTGACATGGAAGGTAACGTGGTTACCTATAAAGGCAGGCTAGTTGCGAAAGGTTTCAAACAAATCTACGGGATAGATTATGATGAAACTTTCTCTCCTGTAGCCATGTTTAAGTCTATTCGGATTCTTTTCGCGATAGCAGCATATTACGACTATGAGATCTGGCAAATGGATGTGAAGACAGCTTTCCTTAATGGAAATCTGGATGAGGATGTGTATATGACACAACCGGAAGGTTTCACTAATCCAGCAGATCGTCATAAAATATGCAAGTTAAAGAAGTCCATTTATGGACTTAAACAAGCATCAAGAAGCTGGAATATTCGTTTTGATGAATCAATCTCTGAGTTTGGTTTCATCAAGAACGAAGATGACCCGTGTGTATATAAGAGGTTTAGTGGGAGCGTGATTACATTCCTAATCCTCTACGTCGATGATATCTTGATCATTGGAAATGATATTCCTGAACTGCATGCTGTTAAGGCATGGTTAGGAAAATGTTTCCAGATGAAAGATCTAGGAGAAGCAGCCTATGTATTAGGTGTCAAGATCTACCGGGATAGATCTAAGAGGCTTCTCGGGCTGTGCCAGAGTACTTACATCGATAAAGTCCTGGAGAGATTCCATTTAGAGAATTCTAAACGTGGATATCTTCCAGTCAGACATGGTCTGAATCTTTCAAAGAGTCAGTGTCCACAAACACAGACTGAGAAAGATGAAATGGACAATACGCCTTATGCTTCGGCTATTGGGTCCATTATGTATGCGATGTTGTGTACTCGCCCAGACGTCGCTTACGGGTTAAGCGTGACCAGTCGATTCCAAAGTAATCCAGGATTGGCGCACTGGATTGCAGTCAAGAACATCTTAAAATATCTGCGGAGGACCAAAGATATGTTCTTGATATATGGTGGTCAGGAAGAACTCAGTATAGAGGGATATACTGACGCTTCGTTCCAGTCGGACCAGGATGATTTCCGATCGCAATCAGGCTATGTTTTTAGCTTGAATGGTGGAGCAGTGGTGTGGAAGAGCTTCAAACAGTCAACTGTTGCTGATTCCACAACAGAAGCCGAGTATGTTGCAGCCTCGGAAGCATCCAAGGAGGCAGTGTGGATTCGTAAGTTCGTGAGAGAACTTGGTGTCGTTCCTTCGAGTGCAGATCCTTTGGTTATCTTCTGTGATAACACTGGTGCTATAGCACAAGCAAAGGAACCACGGTCGCACCAGAAGTCCAAGCACATACAGAGACGGTTTCACTTGATCCGGGAGATCATTGATCGAGGCGAGATCAAGATTTGCAAGGTTCATACAGATGACAATCTGGCAGACCCGCTTACCAAGCCTCTGGCGCAGCAGAAGCATGAGAAGCACTGTAATAATATGGGTTTGAGATTTCTCAACCATTAGATTAAGTGCAAGTGGGAGATTGTTGGGGTATGCCCTTAAGGCTAATGTTTGAGGCCTTGGGATTGTATAAGTATCATGTAATAAACTCTTAAGTTTATAATAAGGCATGGTTGTTATTCAGGTTGTTACCTTGTCTGCTGTAATAAGTGTACTTCTGAATAATGTCTCAAAGCTGTTCAGCTAGGCTGACAGGCTATATGTCCTTAGTCGAGATATCTTGGTGAACATGAGACAGCCTTGATATGATGGAGACTAATATGAGTGCTAATCTTATAGGATGCTTCGAGCATGGAATAAGATGTAGACTCATGGGTACATTGGATGTACTGGACAGACCCTACTGGGATATTGCATTGCTTGTCACAATGTGAATGATCCCTGTAAGCAGCAAGTGGCACATGTCCTTTGACTTGAGATCACTTGTGTTTCTAAATGATGATTGTCATTGTTTTGAGGTAGTTCAATATCATTTGAAATATAATGATTATAGACTATCTTGGATGGTGAGCTTGAATCAGGTTAGGGCACTAGTGATAGATAAAGGATTGCCGTCTCCTTGTTTAAGGAGTGTGGTGTTCTAAGGGCCCCCCTATATGAGATGATTGAGATAGTGTATGGCCATACCCAGATGACTATGTGCATCTGATCTAATCATGCTCATCGTATTGGAGTTACAAGCTTGACCCGCTTGTCCAATAAGAACATCCAGTGGCAAAGGACACATGTATGCCTTGTGAATTGAGTCACACTTGTGCTATGGTTTGGGAGTAGTCTTGGAAGACTCTTTCCTTTATATCGGGAGACAGTGATGTGTTGCTAGATACCCCTCACTGATCGTGATAACGTAAGTTATCGTTACCGACATTTAGAGGAAACCCTCAGGGTCGCACAATTTGGTGATATGGCTTACTTGAGTCAGATCGTATGGACTGGATTCTTTGAGTTCAGATTAAAGGGATTTAATCTCTGATTGTAAGTGAGATCTGGTCTGATCATGTTTGATTGATTAGGACTTGAGATCGGTAAGCTTCGATCGAGAGAGGTGATGCTAGATCGGAGAGATCAAGGGCATCAGATGATGAATGGTTAGATCATGAGCCTTGGGGGTTCAATTTGGTCTAGACCAAGTGGCTAGAGCTATTTCGGTTTGGTTTGTTGAACCAAAGCCGATTTGACATTTTGGCTTGAACCGGTTCACAATGGTGAACGCATGGTTCAATCCTAAAATGCGTTTGGGTTGAGTTGAGCGCATGGACTTGATGAGCTTCCATTTATGGAAAGTCATCAAGGGCCGGTTTCACTCACTTCAATGCCAAAAACGCATATGCGTTTGCGCTCTTCTCTTCAACGCATTCGACTTTGGTTGGGTGGTGATTGACGAAGAGAAGGAGAGGTTGAGCAAGAGGAGCTCTCGGCCAAGAGGTTCATCATCCCCTTCCATTCGACACTTGAAGGCTTGGGTGTCTTGCTAGCACAAGAGACCGCAAGGAGTAAGCATCTTCACCTTGTGTGTGAACTTGTGGAGGAGATCTACTTTGTTCTCTTTATCCAAGCCGACTTCCAAGCATATGGCGTTGGTATGATTTTTATCTCAATCTATTCAATCGATTTTAGTTGAACATATGGCATGCAAATGATCTTGCGACCCTTGCTTCCGCTTGCATATTTTACATTAGCGCCATGCTTAGGGTTTTGCCCCCTTATGATTAGGGGTTCCTACAAGGTCGACTGCATCAAAGGCGTGTAGCGATGTCTGATTGAGACAACTTGTGAACACACCTGAGTTAGGCCCGGGGTCACGCCCGTTTGCCAGACCTCAGTGTGGTTGTTCAGCCTTGGCGCATGCATGGTTGACCTTATGGTCGACTCAAGTCAGTTAGGACTTGGTGCATGCAAGGGCAGTGGATCTGACTAGATTGGATGAGTGGATCCCTAGTAATGGACCATTGTAAGGTTGTAGAGCAAATAAGGAAAAATTAAAATTGATCCCAAGGGGTTTTCGAAAATTTTAATTTTTATGGATCACATGGTTCTTGATTGATGCATATGTTTGTTTATTTAGTCTTATGTGGGCTGCCCGTTATTAATGTGTGCTGTGCTGGGGCCTGCGTGCCTGTATTAAAATTGTAAATTAATTATTGTGATCTGCGTATCACTGTGTTTTAATTTATAAATGTAAGTGACCTGCGTGTCACTCTTGTCTAGATAGTTAAATTTGTAATTTAATTAGACAAGAGCACAGAGCACACTTGGCAAAGGCGCTTGCAGCAGAGGCTTGACCAGGTGGGAGGTCCAGGGTTCGACTCTGGGACCAGGCGCATATTCCCTGGTAGGCGCACCAGAGCTGCAGATGGCGCTTAGGCCCTGGTTTGGGCCAGATGGGCAGCTAAAGACCCATGAAGAGCAAATGAAGACTTAAGTTAGGTTAAGGTCTTCTAGGGCTATGGGCTTTTACCACATAAGTTTCATGCTTTCTTTTATTGCTTAATATTAGAATTGCATGATTAAATTATCTTCTGCTATCACCATAGGAATTGCATGATAGGCAAGAAGATAATAGACCGTTAAAATCCAACGCTGAAATATCAAGCTCGTAAGCCTTCTGACGCGAAACCTCACTGTTCTGATTATCGTTGGAGCCGTGTTGTACCCACTCAGTGGGCACGTCCATCTATCTTCAGACGGTGCGGGATTACACCTGCGTGTTACAGAGTAGGGATTTATCCCTTCTCGTTGCTCAGCATAGCACGTGGTGGTCCAGGGAGTAGGTCGGGTAAGCTTGACCGTGTAGGCTACATATGTGGCGCATATGGTAGCACATGGAGGCAGCCATCTGTGGGGTCAGAGATTGTGTTGTACCAACTCAGTTGGCACAGTCTGCTGGACTGCCCAGATGAAGGGGAATCGCACGGGTTGGCGATCGGCAGGGACTGCCTACCAGAAACTAGTGCTTGTACTCTCTGTGTATCTTATCTCGCCTGAGCGGGACGCGGAGACCAAGTATGAAATCTGGATCCCATCTCACTAAAAGAGTTCTACTCTTTCGGGCTGTTTTGCTGGATTTTTCACGCCTGATAAAATAGTGAGAAAAAGAATCTTTCTTAAGTCCTGATTGATTCTTAAACATTGATACTGACCTTGCTGTTCTTGCATTGTTGTAGATACCTGCAGCAACGAACACCATGAACTTCAATGTGCGATCCCTACTGGAAAGGGAGAAGTTTGCTGGGCCGAACTTCTCTGACTGGTTTGGACACCTTAAGATCGTTCTTAAGGCAGAGAGGAAACTGTATGTCCTCGAGACGGCGATACCGCCGCAGCCCGCTCCGAACGCCGCAAGGGCGGTTCGGGAAGCCTATGAAAAGCACGTCAATGATAGCATTGATGTCGCTTGCCTGATGCTAGCGTCTATGACGCCACCGCTGCAGCGTCAGCATGAGGATATGTCAGCTATACAGATTATAGCAAACCTCAAGATGCTGTATGCTGCACAGGCGAGGACTGAACGCTATAATTTGACTAAGCTCTTCTTTCAGAGCAAACTGGCTGAAGGGAGCCCAGTGGGAGCTCACGTGCTCAAGATGATTGGGCACAAGGAGGCTCTAGAGAAACTGGGGCATACCATTAACCAGGAGCTTGCTGTGGACATTATTCTGCAGTCTCTCCCGCCATCATTCGACGCGTTCATTATTAATTTTAATATGAACAAAATCGATTGTACTCCGGCAGAGCTGCTGAATATGCTCTTGACCACTGAGGAGACTCTAAAGGGAAAGCCTTCGACCTCTGTCTTGATGGTTCCTTCAAGGAACAAGAAGAAGGGGAAGAAGGGCAAGGCCCCGGTCAAGAATTACAGCAAGGCTCTGAAGCAGAAGGTGAAGCGGTCCAAGGAATACAGGTGTTTCCACTGTGGCCAGCTGGGTCACTGGAAAAAGGACTGTAAAGCGCTCCAAGGAGATAAGAGGGGAAGCTTTGCTTCTGGCTCAGGTATATTCGTGACTGAGGTCATGTTTTCTTCTTCTATATCATGGGTGTTGGACACTGCATGTGGAGTTCACATTTGTTCAAATGTACAGGAACTCAAGAGAAGAAGGCAGGTGGGACAGCATGAGGTGGACCTACGAGTTGGAAACGGGGCACGGGTTGCTGCTGTTGCTGTAGGAGACTATTTCATTTCTTTACCATCTGGACTTGTATTGGAACTAGACAATTGTTACTTTGTTCCCAGTATAACTAAAAATATTATCTCCATTCCTGCTCTTGTCAGGAAGGGATTTTCCTTTGAATGCAATATTTCAAAGTGTATTTTGTCTTTTGATAATATTGTTTATGCAACTGGTTCAATTAACAATGGGTTATACATGTTGGACATGGAATGTTCGATACAGCAAATTGATATTAAGAAAGCCAAGTATGCTGATGACAGCACCTTGCTATGGCATAGTCGTTTAGGCCATATTAACGAGAAACGCATTAAGCGGTTGCATGATCATGGACTGCTGGGATCATTCTCCTATAAGGAGATTGATACATGCAAAGCTTGTTTGATGGGTAAAATGACGAAGTCACCTTTTCCTCACAAAGGTCAAAGGGCTTCAGGTTTACTTGACCTTATACACAGTGATGTGTGTGGGCCATTTGGTAAACATGCCAGAGGTGGCTATCAGTACTTCATTACCTTTACTGATGATTTCAGTAGATACGGGTATGTCTATCTGATGAGACATAAGAGTGAATCTTTTGACAAGTTCAAAGAGTTCAAGAATGAAGTACAGAATCAGCTAGGCCGAAATATCAAGGCACTTCGCTCAGATCGAGGTGGTGAATACCTAAGTCATACGTTTACTGACTATCTGAAGGAGTGTGGGATCATCTCACAGCTCACTCCGCCAGGAACACCGCAATGGAATGGTGTGTCCGAGAGGAGAAATAGAACGCTACTTGATATGGTTCGTTCTATGATGAGTCAGGCTACTCTTCCATACTCCTTTTGGGGTTTTGCGCTGGAAACAGCTGCAAAGGTACTAAACCGAGTGCCATCCAAGGCAGTTTCAAAGACGCCATATGAGTTATGGTATGGGAAACAGCCGAGCTTGACATTTATCAGGATCTGGGGCTGCGAGGCTTATGTCAAAAAGCTCGCCTCTGGGAAACTAGAGAGCAGATCTGACAAATGTATCTTTGTCGGTTACCCTAAGGAAACTAAGGGTTATTATTTCTACGATCCCAAGGAGAACAAGGTTTTTGTTGCTCGGACGGCCATATTTCTTGAGAAGGATTTTCTTCTGCAAGAGGCCAGTGGGAGAGAAATAAAGCTGGATGAGAATCCAGAAGAAGGACAAAGTGACCAAGCACAGTTGGATGAGCCTGAGCCGGTAGAACAGGTTATTGAACAACCTGAGGCTCAGATATCACGGGAACCGCGAAGATCGGGTAGGATCCGTCGACAGCCTGAGCGCTATGACGGAGTCTACATCATTGATAATGATGAACCCCTCACTTATGCGGATGCGGTCAGTGGACCGGAGTCAGCAAGATGGCTTGAGGCTATGCGCGCCGAGATGGACTCCATGTCAGATAACCAAGTCTGGGATTTGGTTGATCCGCCTTCGGGAGTTATCCCTATAGGCTGTAAATGGATCTTCAAGAAGAAGATTGACATGGATGGTAACGTGGTTACCTATAAAGGCAGGCTAGTTGCGAAAGGTTTCAAACAAATCTACGGGATAGATTATGATGAAACTTTCTCACCTGTAGCCATGTTTAAGTCTATTCGGATTCTTTTCGCGATAGCTGCATATTATGATTATGAGATTTGGCAGATGGATGTGAAAACAGCTTTCCTTAATGGAAATCTGGATGAGGATGTGTACATGACACAACCAGAGGGTTTCACTAATCCATCAGATCGTCATAAGATATGCAAGTTAAAGAAGTCCATTTATGGACTTAAACAAGCATCGAGAAGCTGGAATATTCGTTTTGATGAATCAGTCACTGAATTTGGTTTCATCAAGAACGAGGATGACCCGTGTGTATATAAGAGGTTTAGTGGGAGCGTGATTACTTTCCTAGTCCTCTACGTCGATGACATCTTGATCATTGGAAATGACATTCCTGAAATGCATGCTGTTAAAGCATGGCTGAGGAAGTGTTTCCAGATGAAAGATTTAGGAGAAGCAGCCTATGTGTTAGGTGTGAAGATCTACAGGGATAGATCTAAGAGGCTTCTCGGGCTGTGCCAGAGTACTTACATCGATAAGGTCCTGGAGAGATTTCATTTAGAGAATTCTAAACGTGGATATCTTCCAGTCAGACATGGTCTGAATCTTTCGAAGAGTCAGTGTCCACAAACACAGACTGAGAAAGATGAAATGGACAATACGCCTTATGCTTCGGCTATTGGTTCCATTATGTATGCGATGTTGTGTACTCGCCCAGACGTCGCTTACGGGTTAAGCGTAACCAGTCGTTACCAGAGTAATCCAGGTATGGCGCACTGGATTACAGTCAAGAACATCCTAAAATATCTGCGGAGGACCAAAGATATGTTCTTGATATATGGTGGTCAGGAAGAACTCAGTATAGAGGGATATACTGACGCTTCATTCCAGTCTGACCAGGATGATTTCCGATCGCAATCAGGCTATGTTTTTAGCTTGAATGGAGGAGCAGTGGTGTGGAAAAGTTTCAAACAGTCAACTGTTGCTGATTCCACAACAGAAGCCGAGTATGTTGCAGCCTCGGAAGCATCCAAGGAGGCAGTGTGGATTCGTAAGTTCGTGAGAGAACTTGGTGTTGTTCCTTCGAGTGCAGATCCTTTGGTTATCTTTTGTGATAACACTGGAGCAATCGCACAAGCAAAGGAACCACGGTCGCACCAGAAGTCCAAGCACATACAGAGACGGTTTCATTTGATCAGGGAGATCATAGATCGTGGCGAGATCAAAGTATGCAAGGTTCATACAGATGACAATCTGGCAGACCCGCTTACCAAGCCTCTGGCGCAGCAGAAGCATGAGAAGCACTGTAATAATATGGGTTTGAGATTTCTCAACCATTAGATTAAGTGCAAGTGGGAGATTGTTGGGGTATGCCCTTAAGGCTAATGTTTGAGGCCTGTGGGAATGTATCTGTATCATGTAATAAACTGTTATGTTTATAAAGGCATGGTTATTATTCGGTTGTTTACATTGTCTGCTGCAATATATGTTCTTCTGAATAATGTCTCAAAGCTGTTCAGCTGGGCTGACATGCTATTATGTCCTTAGTCGATGTATCTTGGTGAACATGAGACAGCCTTGATATGGTTAAGACTAATATGTGTTCTAATCTTATAGGATGCTTCGAGCATGGAATAAGATGTAGACTCATGGGTACATTGGATGTACTGGACAGACCCTACTAGGATGTTCAATTGTTTGTCACAATGTGAATGTTCCTTGATTAAGACAAGTGGCACATTTCCTCTGACTTGAGATCACTTGTGTTTTCTAAATGATGATTGTCATTGTTTTGAGATGGTTCAATATCATTTGAAACATAATGATTATAGACTATCTTGGATGGTGAGCTTGAGTCAGGTTAGAGCACTAGTGATAGACATAGGATTGCCGTCTCCTTGTTGAAGGAGTGTGATGTTCTAAAGGGGCCCCCTGGATGAGATGATTGAGAAAGTGTATGGCCATACCCAGGTGACAGTGTTCATCTGTTCTAATCATGCTCATCATATTGGAGTTACGAGCTTGACAGGCTTGTCCAATAAGAACATCAAGTGGTAAAGGAAATATGCATGCCTTGTGAATTGATTCACACTTGTGCTGTTTTTGGGTGTAGTCTTGGAAGACTCTTTCCTTGATATCGGGAGACAGTGATGTGTTGCTAGATACCCCTCACTGATCGTGATAATGTGAATTATCGTTACCGACGTTTTAAGGAAACCCTCAGGGTCGCACAATTGATGATATGGCTTACTTAAGTCAGATCGTGTGGACTGAATTGTTCAGGTTCAGTTTAAAGGGATTTAATCTCTGATTGTAAGTGAGATCTAGTCTGATCATGTTTGATTGATTAGGGCTTGAGATCGGTAAGCTTCGATCGAGAGAATGGATGCTAGATCGGTCAGATCAGGAGCATCAAAGAGATCAACGGTTAGATCTGGAACCTTAGGGTTTTAATGTGATCTAGGCCATGTCGATTGGTTTATTTGGTTATTGAACCAAAATTAAATTGAACCAAAATGGTTCAAGACTAGGCGACAAGTTCACTTAGCGTGAACATGTTGGGCGGTGAGTGGTGCTATTTTTAGCAACCATGACTCTCACGTTCGAATAGAGAGGGTTCTCTATTCTCGCCTCTTGAACGCATATTCCTCTCGTTCTTTTTTTGGGTGACGGCGCCTTGGAGCTTGAGGAGAATTCGGCAAAGAGAAAAGATCTCCTTCCCTTTACATTTCGATCAAAGACTTCTTTGGATCTTGCTAGCACAAGAATCGCAAAGAGGAGTAGGCGACATCAACTGTGTGCGTCACCTCTGGAGAAGATCTGCTTTGATCTTTGCTTCCTAGACGCCATCTTGAAATGGCTATGGTATGAGTTTTATCTCTTCTATGCAATCGAATTTTTATGGTTGATCATATATCACATGAAGCCGATCCATGAAACCCTAATCCGCTGCCTAAATGTTTATAATGCGCCATGCTGGGTTTCGCCCCCCTCTAGAAAGGGGTTCTTTCAGGATCGACCAGATGGCACCTGTGCGCAAGCACGAGGTTGCTATAGGTCGATTGCATCATAGGCGTGTAGCGAGGTCTGGTTGAGACAACCATTGAACGCACATGAGTTAGGCCCGGGGTCACACCCGCTTGCCATAACTCATGATGGTTGTTCAGCCCTTGGCGCATGCATGGTTGACCATTAGGTCAACTCAAGTCAGTTAGGACTTGGTGCATGCAAGGGTAATGGATCTAACTAGAAATGATGAGTGGATCCCTATCAATGGACCGTTGTAAGGTTGTAGGGCATATAAGAAAATTAAAATTGATGCCAATGGGTTTTCAAAATTTTATTTTCTTTGGATCACATGTTTGATTGGATGCCATGTGCTTGTTTATTTCATCTTATGTGGGTTGCCCTTTATTGTGTGCTGTGCTGGGGCCTGTGAGCCTGGTTAATTGTAAATTAATATTTAATTGTGATCTGCGAATCACATTGTATTTAATTTATAAGTGTAATTGACCTGCGTGTCAATCTTGTCTAGATAGATTAATTTGTAATTTAATCAGACAAGAGCACAAAGCACACATGGCAGAGGCGCATGCAGCAGTGGCTTGACCAGGTGGGAGGTCTAGGGTTCGACCCTAGGACAGGCGCATTTTCCTGGTGGGCGCACCTGAGCTGCAATTGGCGCTTGGGCCCTAGGTTGGGCCAGATGAGAAGAAAAAGCCCCATGAAGAAAGCAAGTGAAGACTTAATTTAGGTTAAGGTCTTACTTAGGCTTAATGGGCTTTTACCGCATAAGATCCATGCTTTCTTTTATTGTTGAATAATTAGAATTGCATGAGTTATTTATCTTCTGCTATAGCCATAGGATTTGCCTGATAGTAAGAAGATAAAAGACCGTTAAAATCCAACGCTAAATATCAAGCACAAAATGCCTTCTGGCGCGAAACCTCACTGTTCTGACTATCATTGGGGCCGTGTTGTACCCACTCAGTGGGCACGCCCATCTATCTTCAGACGGTGTGTGATTTCACCTGCGTGTTACAGAGAAGGGATTTATCGCTTCTCGTTGCTCAGCATAGCACGTGGTGGTCCAAGGAGTAGGTCAGGTCAGCTTGACCATGTAGGCTACATATGGGGCATATTTTAGCTATATGGTGGCAGCCATCTGTGGGATCAGAGACTGTGTTGTACCAACTCAGTTGGCACAGTCAGCTGGATTGCCCAGATGAAGGGGAATCGCACGGGATGGCGATTGGCAGGGACTGCCTACCAGAGATTAGTGCTTGTACTCTTTGTGCATCTTATCTCGCCTGAGCGGGACGCGGAGACCAAGTATGAAATCTGGATCCCATCTCACTAAAAGAGTCTTACTCTTTCGGACTGTTTTACTGGATATTTCAGTCAGATAAAATAGTGAGAAAAGAATCTTTCTTAAGTCCTGGATTGATTCTAAACATTGATACTGACCTTGCTGTTCTTGCATTGTTGTAGATTCCTGCAGCAACGAACACCATGAACTTCAATGTGCGATCCCTACTGGAAAGGGAGAAGTTTGCTGGGCCAAACTTCTCAGACTGGTACGGACACCTTAAGATTGTTCTTAAGGCAGAGAGGAAACTGTATGTCCTCGAGACGGCGATACCGCCTCAACCCGCAGCGAACGCCGCAAGGGCGGTTCGTGAAGCCTATGAAAAGCATGTCAATGATAGCATTGATGTCGCTTGCCTGATGCTAGCGTCTATGACGCCACCGCTGCAGCGTCAGCATGAGGATATGTCTGCTATAGAAATTATAGCAAACCTCAAGATGCTGTATGCTGCACAGGCGAGGACTGAGCGCTATAATTTGACCAAGCTGTTCTTTCAGAGCAAACTGGCTGAAGGGAGCCCAGTGGGAGCTCACGTGCTCAAGATGATTGGGCACAAGGAGGCTCTAGAGAAACTGGGGCATACCATCAATCAGGAGCTTGCTGTAGACATTATTCTGCAGTCTCTCCCGCCCTCTTTCGATGCGTTCATTATTAACTTTAATATGAACAAAATCGATTGTACTCCGGCAGAGTTGCTGAATATGCTCTTGACTACTGAGGAGACTCTGAAGGGAAAGCCTTCAACCTCTGTCTTAATGGTTCCTTTTAGGAACAAGAAGAAGGGGAAGAAGGGCAAAGCCCCAATCAAGAACTACAACAAGGCGCTGAAACAAAAGGTTAAGCGGTCGAAGGAATACAGATGTTTCCACTGTGGCCAGCTGGGTCACTGGAAAAAGGACTGTAAAGCGCTCCAAGGAGACAAGAAGGGAAGCATCGCTTCTGGCTCAGGTATATTTGTGACTGAGGTCATGATCTCTTCTTCCTCTATTTCATGGGTGTTGGACACTGCATGTGGAGTTCACATTTGTTCAAATGTACAGGAACTCAAGAGAAGAAGACAGGTGGGGCAGCATGAGGTGGACCTACGAGTTGGAAACGGAGCACGGGTTGCTGCTGTTGCGGTAGGGGTTTATTACATCTCATTACCATCTGGACTTGTACTAGAACTTGACAATTGTTATTTTGTTCCAAGTATTGCGAAAAATATTATCTCTATTCCTGCTCTTGTCAGGAAAGGATTTTCCTTTGAATGCAATATTTCAAAGTGTGTTATATCTTATGATAATATTGTTTATGCTTCTGGATCAATTAACAATGGGTTATTCATGTTGGACATGGAATGTTCTATACAAAATATTGATAATAAGAAAGCCAAGTATGCTGATGATAGCACCTTGCTATGGCATAGTCGTTTAGGCCATATTAACAAGAAACGCATTAAGCGGTTGCATGACAATGGACTGCTGGGATCATTCTCCTATGAGGAGATTGATACATGCAAAGCTTGTTTAATGGGCAAAATGACGAAGTCTCCTTTTCCTAACAAAGGTCAAAGGGCTTCAGGTTTACTTGACCTTATACACAGTGATGTGCGTGGGCCATTTAGTAAACATGCCAGAGGTGACTATTCGTACTTCATTACCTTTACTGATGATTTTAGTAGATATGGGTATGTCTATTTAATGAGACATAAAAGTGAATCTTTTGACAAGTTCAAAGAGTTCAAGAATGAAGTACAGAATCAGCTAGGCCGAAATATCAAGGCACTTCGTTCTGATTGAGGTGGAGAATACTTGAGTCATGCGTTTACTGACTATCTAAAGGAGTGTGGGATTATCTCACAGCTCACTCCGCCAGGAACACTGCAATGGAATGGTGTGTCCGAGAGGAGAAATAGAACGTTACTTGATATGGTTCATTCTATGATGATTCAGGCTACTCTATCTTACTCCTTTTGGGGATTTGCACTAGAAACAGCTGCAAAGGTACTAAACCGAGTGCCATCCAAGGCAGTTTCAAAGACTCCATATGAGTTATGGTATGGGAAACAGCCGAGCTTGACATTTATCAGGATCTGGGGTTGCGAGGCTTATGTCAAAAAGCTCGCCTCTGGGAAACTGGAGAGCAGATCTGAGAAATGTATCTTTGTCGGATACCCTAAGGAAACTAAGGGTTATTATTTCTACGATCCCAAAGAGAACAAGGTATTTGTTGCTCGGACGGCTATTTTTCTTGAGAAGGAGTTTCTTCTGCAAGAAGCCAGTGGGAGAGAAATAAAGCTGGATGAGAATCCAGAGGAAGGACAAAGTAGTCAAGCACAGTTGGATGAGCCAGAGCCGGTAGAACCGTTTACTGAACAACCTGAGGCTCAGATATCACGGGAACCGCGTAGATCGGGAAGGATCCGTCGACAGCCTGAGCGCTATGAAGGAGTCTACATCATTGACAATGATGAACCCCTCACTTATGCGGATGCGGTCAGTGGACCGGAGTCAGCTAGATGGCTTGAAGCTATGCGAGCCGAGATGGACTCCATGTCAGATAACCAAGTCTGGGATTTGGTTGATCCGCCTCCGGGAGTAATCCCTATTGGCTGTAAATGGATCTTCAAGAAGAAGATTGACATGGATGGTAACGTGGTTACCTATAAAGGCAGGCTAGTTGCGAAAGGTTTCAAACAAATCTACGGGATAGATTATGATGAAACTTTCTCACCTGTAGCTATGTTTAAGTCTATTCGGATTCTTTTCGCAATAGCTGCATATTATGATTATGAGATCTGGCAGATGGATGTGAAGACTGCTTTCCTTAATGGAAAACTGGATGAGGATGTGTATATGACACAACCTGAAGGTTTCACGAATCCATCAGATCGTCATAAAATATGCAAGTTAAAGAAGTCCATTTATGAACTTAAACAAGCATCTAGAAGCTGGAATATTCGTTTTGATGAATCAATCAGTGAATTTGGTTTCATCAAGAATGAAGATGACCCGTGTGTATATAAGAGGTTTAGTGGGAGCGTAATTACTTTCCTAGTCCTCTACGTCGATGATATCTTAATCATTGGAAACGATATTCCTGAAATGCATGCTGTTAAAGCATGGCTAAGGAAATGTTTCCAGATGAAAGATTTAGGAGAAGCAGCCTATGTATTAGGTGTGAAGATCTACAGGGATAGATCTAAGAGGCTTCTTGGGCTGTGCCAGAGTACTTACATCGATAAAGTCCTGGAGAGATTCCATTTAGAGAATTCTAAACGTGGATATCTTCCAGTCAGACATGGTCTGAATCTTTCGAAGAGTCAGTGTCCACAAACACAGACTGAGAAAGATGAAATGGACAATACGCCTTATGCTTCGGCTATTGGGTCCATTATGTATGCGATGTTGTGTACTCGCCCAGACGTCGCTTACGGGTTAAGCGTGACCAGTCGATTCCAAAGTAATCCAGGTCAGGCACACTGGATTGCGGTCAAGAACATCTTGAAATATCTGCGGAGGACCAAAGATATGTTCTTGATATATGGTGGTCAGGAAGAACTCAGTATAGAAGGATATACTGACGCTTCGTTCCAGTCGGACCAGGATGATTTCCGATCGCAATCAGGCTATGTTTTTAGCTTGAATGGAAGAGCAGTGGTGTGGAAAAGTTTCAAACAGTCTATTGTTGCTGATTCCACAACAGAAGCCGAGTATGTTGCAGCCTCGGAAGCATCTAAGGAGGCAGTTTGGATTCGTAAGTTCGTTCAGGAACTTGGTGTTGTTCCTTCGAGTGCAGATCCTTTGGTTATCTTCTGTGATAACACTGGAGCAATCGCACAAGCAAAGGAACCACGGTCGCACCAGAAGTCCAAGCACATACAGAGACGGTTTCACTTGATCCGGGAGATCATTGATCGTGGTGAGATCAAAATCTGCAAGGTTCATACAGATGACAATCTGGCTGACCCGCTTACAAAGCCTCTGGCGCAGCAGAAGCATGAGAAGCACTGTAATAATATGGGTTTGAGATTCCTCAACCATTAGATTAAGTGCAAGTGGGAGATTGTTGGGGTATGCCCTTAAGGCTAATGTTTGAGGCCTTGGGATTGTAACAGTATCATGTATAAACTCTTTTGTTTATAAAGGCAATGGTTGTTATTCAGTTTGTTACATTCTCTGCTGCAATAACTGTGCTTCTGAATAATGTCTCAATGCTGTTCAGCTAGGCTGACATGCTATAAAGTCCTTAGTCGAGATATCTTGGTGAACATGAGACAGCCTTGATATGATTGAGACTAATATGTGTTCTAATCTTATAGGATGCTTCGAGCATGGAATAAGATGTAGACTCATGGGTACATTGGATGTACTGGACAGACCCTACTAGGATATTCAATTGCTTGTCACAATGTGAATAATCCTTGTTTTGCATCAAGTGGCACATGTCCTCTGACTTGAGATCACTTGTGTTTCTAAATGATGATTGTCATTGTTTTGAGGTAGTTCAATATCATTTGAAACATAATGATTATAGACTATCTTGGATAATGATCATGAGTCAGGTTAGGGCACTAGTGATAGATATAGGATTGCCGTCTCCTTAATTGGAGTGTGATGTTCTAATGGGGCCCTCTCTTAAATGAGATGATTGAGAAAGTGTATGGCCATACCCAGGTGACTATGTTCATCTGATCTAATCATGCTCATCATATTGGAGCTACAAGCTTGACACGCTTGTCCAATAAGAACATCCAGTGGCAAAGGAAATATGTATGCCTAGTGAGTTGATTCACACTTGTCCTGTGGTTTGGGTGTAGTCTTGGAAGACTCTTTCCTCTATATCGGGAGACAGTGATGTGTTGCTAGATACCCCTCACTGATCGTGATAATGTAAGTTATCGTTACCGACATTTAAAGGAAACCCTCAGGGTCGCACAATTTGATGATATGGCTTACTTAAGTCAGATCGTGTGGACTGAATTATTTAGTTCAGTTTAAAGGGATTTAAACTCTGATTATAAGTGAGATCTGGTCTGATCATGTTTGATTGATTAGGGCTTGAGATCGGTAAGCTTCGATCGAAAGTGTTGATGCTAGATCGGTGAGATCAGAAGCATCAGGAGATGAATGGTCAGATCTGGAACCTTAGGGTTTGATTCGATCTGGACTAAAAGCTTGGGCTGATTTGGTTTGGTCATTGAACCAAATACATTGAACCGGCTCATGTGTGAGCGCATGGTTCATATGGGAGAAGGGATATGCGTTTGGTTCATTTCAAGTGAACGCATAACGCATGTAATCAAGTGGTTGCTATTTTTGGAATTTCGGTTTTCAAAAATGGGAACGTCTCCACGTTCGAAAGCAACGCCTCTCGATTATCATCTCTCGCCCTTTTTGCTCTTGACGACTCACGACTCACGGCTTGCGTTGTGAAGGTTGACGACAAGAGAGCATTCGGCCAAGCAAAGAGTAGATCTCTTCCCTTCCATTCGACAAGGACCCTTGAAGCCTTGCTAGCACAAGGAACACAAGGAGTAGCCATCATCCTCTTGTGTGCGCCACCTTTGGAGGAGAGCCCCTTTCGCCCTCTTGCTTCCAAGGCACAATCCAAGCGATGGCTATGGTAAGATCACATCTTGATCTTAGTAAAACTTAAGTTGATCATATGGTTATACCACATGCGATCTTATGAAGCCCTAGAAAATTTCTTGAATGCGCATGCTTTAGGGTTTCGCCCCCCTCATGAAAGGGGTACTTATAGGGAGACAGTGATGTGTTGCTAGATACCCCTCACTGATCGTGATAACGTAAGTTATCGTTACCGACATTTAAAGGAAACCCTCAGGGTCGCACAATTTGATGATATGGCTTACTTAAGTCAGATCGTGTGGACTGAATTGTTTTGGTTCAGTTTAAAGGGATTTAAACTCTGATTGTAAGTGAGATCTGGTCTGATCATGTTTGATTGATTAGGGCTTGAGATCGGTAAGCTTCGATCGAGAGAGTTGATGCTAGATCGATGAGATCAAGGGCATCAAGAGATGAACGGTTAGATCATGAACCTTAGGGTTTTAGGTGATCTGGACCAAGTCTTGGTTTGATTTGGTCTTTGAACCAAATTGGGTTGAACCGAATGGCTTGAACCGGTTCACATAGGTGAACACATGGTTCAAAGGCTTGATGGCGCTTTGGGCGGTTTGCCTTGAATGAGCGCATGGTTCATGAATGCGTGAACGCATGAAGTGAAGTTTTTACTATTTTTGGAAGAGGCATTTTCCAAAATAGTTAACTCACCTCACGTTCGAGAGCACTCATCCTATTCTCGCCCTTTTTGCCTCTTCCTCTCGACGTCTTCACGTGTGGAGAAAGGGTGGACGACAAGGAGAGACTCGGCCAAGCTAGAGACATCATCTCTTCTCCCTTAAGCGATCAGGATTCTTGGAGCCTTGCTAGCACAAGGAGCAACAAGGAGTAGGCTAAGTCTCATCTCGTGTGCGCACACTTTGGAGGAGAACCTCATCGTCCTCTTGCTTCCAAATCTCCATCCAAGCGATGGCCATGGTATGAATCTCTTCCAATCTATGCAAGTTTATATAAGTTGATCAATGAAACATACATGCGATCATTGAAACCCAAGCTTCCGCAATGAAAAATTTTTACACATGCGCCTATTAGGGTTTCGCTCCCCCTTGAAGGGGACTTTCAAATGGTATCAGAGGCAAGGTTCTATGTATGTTCATTTGATTGCTTATTTGTGATCCTTGTTTGCGCTTGCTAAGAGTAGATCTAATTACATGCCGAAAACTACATGCTAGTTTGAGAACTTAGATGTATGTTTATTTATGATTTGCGCATGTATGATGTGTTGGCGCATGCTATAGAGTTTTATCAAAACTTAACTTGCGCGCCCCTACCTTAGATCTAAGCGCCTACTATAAACCCTTAGACGGGTTGATGGGGTTGAAGTCATCCTCTAGGTTAGATCCAAATAGTCTGATCAGACCATCTGACAGCCTAGATGGGTCGACCAGATGGCCCCTATGCGCAAGCATGAGGTGGCTATAGGTCGATTGCATCACAGGCGTGTAGCGAGGTCTGATTGAGACAACCAGTGAACGCACATGAGTTAGGCCCGGGGTCACACCCGCTTGCCAGAACTCATGAGGGTTGTTCAGCCCTTGGCGCATGCATGATTGACCATTAGGTCAACTCAAGTCAGTTAGGACTTGGTGCATGCAAGGGCAGTGGATCTGACTAGATATGATGAGTGGATCCCTATCAATGGACCGTTGTAAGGTTGTAGGGCACATAAGAAAATTAAAATTGATGCCAATGGGTTTTCAAAAATTTTATTTTCTTGTTAAAGGATCACATGTTGATTGGATGCCATGATATATGTTTATTTCATCTTATGTGGGTTGCCCTTTTAATGTGTGCTGTGCTGGGGCCTGCGAGCCTGGATTAAAATTGTAAATTAATTTTTATTGTGATCTGCGAATCACTTTTTAATTAATTTATAAAATGTAATTGACCTGCGAGTCAATCTTGTCTAGATAGATTAAATTGTAATTTAATCAGACAAGAGCACAGAGCACACTTGGCAGAGGCGCAGCAGCTTGAGGCTTGACCAGGTGGGAGGTCTAGGGTTCGACCCTATGACAGGCGCATTTACCTGGTGGGCGCACCTGAGCTGCACTTGGCGCTTGGGCCCTAGGTTGGGCCAGACAAAATAAAAGACCCATGAAGAAAGCTCAAGTGAAGACTTAAGTGAAAATTAAGGTCTTACTTAGGGTTAATGGGCTTTTACCACATAAGATCATCATGCTTTCTTTTATTGTTTAAATAATTAGAATTGCATGATTTATTTATCTTCTGCTATCACCATAGGGTTTGCATGATAGTTAAGAAGATAAAAGACCATTAAAATCCAACGCTATAATATCAAGCACGTAAGCCTTCTGACGCGAAACCTCACTGTTCTGACTATCGTTGGAGCCGTGTTGTACCCACTCAGTGGGCACGTCCATCTATCTTCAGACGGTGCGGGATTACACCTGCGTGTTACAGGGAAGGGATTTATCGCTTCTCGTTGCTCAGCATAGCACGTGGTGGTCCAGGGAGTAGGTCGGGTCAGCTTGACCATGTAGGCTACATATGGGGCATATGATAGCACATGGAGGCAGCCATCTGTGGGATCAGAGACTGTGTTGTACCAACTCAGTTGGCACAGTCTGCTGGATTGCCCAGATGAAGGGGAATCGCACGGGTTGGCGATTGGCAGGGATAGCCTACTAGAAATTAGTGCTTGTACTCTCTGTGCATCTTATCTCGCCCGAGCGGGACGCGGAGACCAAGTATGAAATCTGGATCCCATCTCACTAAAAGAGTGTTACTCTTTCGGACTGTTTTAATGGATTTTTCAGTCAGACAAAAAAGTGAGAAAAGAATCATTCTTAAGTCCTGGATTGATTCTAAACATTGATACTGACCTTGCTGTTCTTGCATTGTTGTAGATTCCTGCAGCAACGAACACCATGAGCTTCAATGTGCGATCCCTACTGGAAAGGGAGAAGTTTGCTGGGCCAAACTTCTCAGACTGGTACGGACACCTTAAGATTGTTCTTAAGGCTGAGAGGAAATTGTATGTCCTCGAGACGGCTATACCGCCTCAACCTGCTCCGAACGCCGCAAGGGCGGTTCGGGATGCCTATGAAAAGCATGTCAATGATAGCATTGATGTCGCTTGCCTGATGCTAGCGTCTATGACGCCACCGCTGCAGCGTCAGCATGAGGATATGTCTGCTATGGAAATCATAGCAAACCTCAAGATGCTATATGCTGCACAGGCGAGGACTGAGCGCTATAATTTGACTAAGCTTTTCTTTCAGAGCAAACTAGCTGAAGGGAGTCCAGTGGGAGCTCATGTGCTCAAGATGATTGGGCACAAAGAGGCTCTAGAGAAACTGGGGCATACCATCAATCAGGAGCTTGCTGTAGACATTATTCTGCAGTCTCTCCCGGCCTCTTTCGATCCGTTCATTATTAATTTTAATATGAACAAGATCGACTGTACTCCGGCAGAGTTGCTGAATATGCTCTTGACTACAGAGGAAACTCTAAAGGGCAAGCCTTCAACCTCTGTCTTGATGTTCCCTTCCAGGAACAAGAAGAAGGGGAAGAAGGGTAAAGCCCCTGTCAAGAATTACAACAAGGCTCTGAAACAGAAGGTTAAGCGGTCGAAGGAATACAGATGTTTCCACTGTGGCCAGCTGGGTCACTGGAAAAAGGACTGTAAAGCGCTCCAAGGAGAAAAGAAGGGAAGCATCGCTTCTGGCTCAGGTATATTTGTGACTGAGGTCATGATATCTTCTTCTTCTATTTCATGGGTATTGGACACTGCATGTGGAGTTCACATTTGTTCAAATGTACAGGAACTCAAGAGAAGAAGACAGGTGGGACAGCATGAGGTGGACCTACGAATTGGAAACGGGGCACGGGTTGCTGCTGTTGCTGTAGGAGACTATTACATCTCATTACCATCTGGACTTGTATTGGAATTAAACAATTGTTATTTTGTACCTAGCATTACCAAAAATATTATCTCTATTCCTGCTCTTGTCAGGAAAGGATTTTCCTTTGAATGCAATATTTCAAAGTGTGTTATTTCTTTAGATAATATTGTTTATGCTACTGGTTCAATTAACAATGGCTTATTCATGTTGGACATGGAATATTCTATACAAAATATTGATAATAAGAAAGCCAAGTATGCTGATGACAGCACCTTGTTATGGCATAGTCGTTTAGGCCATATTAACAAGAAGCGCATTAAGCGGTTGCATGATCATGGACTGCTGGGATCATTCTCCTATGAGGAGATTGATACATGCAAAGCTTGTTTAATGGGCAAAATGACAAAGTCTCCTTTTCCTCACAAAGGTCAAAGGGCTTCAGGTTTACTTGACCTTATACACAGTGATGTGTGTGGGCCATTTAGTAAACATGCCAGAGGTGGCTATTCGTACTTCATTACCTTTACTGATGATTTCAGTAGATATGGTTATGTCTATCTAATGAGACATAAGAGTGAATCTTTTGACATGTTCAAAGAGTACAAAAATGAAGTACAGAATCAGCTAGGCCGAAATATCAAGGCACTTCGCTCTGATCGAGGTGGAGAATACCTAAGTCTAGAATTTACTGACTATCTGAAGGAGTGTGGGATTATCTCACAGTTCACTCCACCAGGAACACCGCAGTGGAATGGTGTATCCGAAAGGAGGAACAGAACCTTATTGGATATGGTTCGTTCTATGATGAGTCAGGCTACTCTACCTTACTCCTTTTGGGGTTTTGCACTAGAAACAGCTGCAAAGGTACTAAACCGAGTGCCATCCAAGGCAGTTTCAAAGACGCCATATGAATTATGGTATGGGAAGCAGCCGAGCTTGACATTTATTAAGATCTGGGGTTGCGAGGCTTATGTCAAAAAGCTCGCCTCTGGGAAACTAGAGAGCAGATCTGAGATATGCATCTTTGTCAGTTACCCTAAGGAAACTAAGGGTTATTATTTCTACGATCCCAAAGAGAACAAGGTATTTGTTGCTCGGACGGCCATTTTTCTTGAGGAGTTTCTTCTGCAAGAGGCCAGTGGGAGAGAAATAAAGCTGGATGAGAATCCAGAGGAAGGACAAAGTAGTCAAGCACAGTTGGATGAGCCTGAGCCAGTTGAGCAGGTTATTGAACAACCTGAGGCTCAGATATCACGGGAACCGCGAAGATCGGGAAGGATCCGTCGACAGCCTGAGCGCTATGACGGAGTCTACATCATTGATCATGATGAACCCCTCACTTATGCGGATGCGGTCAGTGGACCGGAGTTAGCTAGATGGCTTGAAGCTATGCGAGCCGAGATGGACTCCATGTCAGATAACCAAGTCTGGGATTTGGTTGATCCGCCTCCGGGAGTTATCCCTATAGGCTGTAAATGGATCTTCAAGAAGAAGATTGACATGGATGGTAACGTGGTTACCTATAAAGGCAGGCTAGTTGCGAAAGGTTTCAAACAAATCTACGGGATAGATTATGATGAAACTTTCTCTCCTGTAGCCATGTTCAAGTCTATTCGGATTATACTTGCGATAGCGGCATATTATGATTATGAGATCTGGCAAATGGATGTGAAGACCGCTTTCCTTAATGGAAAACTGGATGAGGATGTGTATATGACACAACCTGAAGGTTTCACTAATCCATCAGATCGTCATAAAATATGCAAGTTAAAGAAGTCCATTTATGGACTTAAGCAAGCATCTAGAAGCTGGAATATTCGTTTTGATGAATCAATCTGCGAATTTGGTTTCATCAAGAACGAAGATGACCCGTGTGTATATAAGAGGTTTATTGGGAGCGTAATTACTTTCCTAGTCCTCTACGTCGATGATATCTTAATCATTGGAAACGATATTCCTGAACTGCATGCTGTTAAAGCATGGTTAAGAAAATGTTTCCAGATGAAAGATTTAGGAGAAGCAGCCTATGTATTAGGTGTGAAGATCTACAGGGATAGATCTAAGAGGCTTCTCGGGCTGTGCCAAAGTACTTACATCGATAAAGTCCTGGAGAGATTTCATTTAGAGAATTCTAAAAGAGGATATCTTCCAGTCAGACATGGTCTGAATCTTTCAAAGAGTCAGTGTCCACAAACACAGACTGAGAAAGATGAAATGGACAATACGCCTTATGCTTCGGCTATTGGATCCATTATGTATGCGATGTTGTGTACTCGCCCAGACGTCGCTTACCGGTTAAGCGTGACCAGTCGATTCCAAAGTAATCCAGGTCAGGCGCACTGGATTGCAGTCAAGAACATTTTAAAATATCTGCGGAGGACCAAAGATATGTTCTTGATATATGGTGGTCAGGAAGAACTCAGTATTGAAGGATATACTGACGCTTCGTTCCAATCTGACCAAGATGATTTCCGATCGCAATCAGGCTATGTTTTTAGCTTGAATGGAGGAGCAGTGGTGTGGAAAAGTTTCAAACAGTCTATTGTTGCTGATTCCACAACGGAAGCCGAGTATGTTGCAGCCTCGGAAGCATCTAAGGAGGCAGTGTGGATTCGCAAGTTCGTTCAGGAACTTGGTGTTGTTCCTTCGAGTGCAGATCCTTTGGTTATCTTCTGTGATAACACTGGAGCAATCGCACAAGCAAAGGAACCACGGTCGCACCAGAAGTCCAAGCACATACAGAGACGGTTTCACTTGATCTGGGAGATCATTGATCGAGGCGAGATCAAAGTCTGCAAGGTTCATACAGATGACAATCTGGCTGACCCGCTTACCAAGCCTCTGGCGCTGCAGAAGCATGAGAAGCACTGTAATAATATGGGTTTGAGATTTCTCAACCATTAGATTAAGTGCAAGTGGGAGATTGTTGGGGTATGCCCTTAAGGCTAATGTTTGAGGCCTTGGGATTCTTTCAGTATCATGTATAAACTCTTATGTTTATAAAGGCATGGTTGTTATTCAGTTTGTTACATTGTCTGCTGCAATAAGTGTGCTTCTGAATAATGTCTCAATGCTGTTCAGCTAGGCTGACATGCATTGAAGTCCTTAGTCGAGATATCTTGGTGAACATGAGACAGCCTTGATATGATTGAGACTAATATGTGTTCTAAATATTAGGATGCTTCGAGCATGGAATAAGATGTAGACTCATGGGTACATTAGATGTACTGGACAGACCCTACTAGGATATTCAATTGCTTGTCACAATGTGAATAATCCTTGTTTGCAACAAGTGGCATAATGTCCTTTGACTTGAGATCACTTGTGTTTCTAAATGATGATTGTCATTGTTTTGAGGTAGTTCAATATCATTTGAAACATAATAGTTATAGACTATCTTGGATAATGATCATGAGTCATGTTAGAGCACTAGTGATAGATACAGGATTGCCGTCTCCTTGTTTAAGGAGTGTGATGTTCTAAAGGGGCCCCCCTGGATGAGATGATTGAGAAAGTGTATGGCCATACCCAGGTGACTATGTTCATCTGATCTAATCATGCTCATCATATTGGAGCTACAGGCTTGACACGCTTGTCCAATAAGAACATCCAGTGGCAAAGGAAACAAGTATGCCTTGTGAAATAGATTCGCACTTGTGCTGTGGTTTGGGTGTAGTCTTGGAAGATTCTTTCCTTTATATCGGGAGACAGTGATGTGTTGCTAGATACCCCTCACTGATCGTGATAACGTAAGTTATCGTTACCGACATTTAAAGGAAACCCTCAGGGTCGCACAATTTGATGATATGGCTTACTTAAGTCAGATCGTGTGGACTGAATTGTTTTGGTTCAGTTTAAAGGGATTTAAACTCTGATTGTAAGTGAGATCTGGTCTGATCATGTTTGATTGATTAGGGCTTGAGATCGGTAAGCTTCGATCGAGAGAGTTGATGCTAGATCGATGAGATCAAGGGCATCAAGAGATGAACGGTTAGATCATGAACCTTAGGGTTTTAGGTGATCTGGACCAAGTCTTGGTTTGATTTGGTCTTTGAACCAAATTGGGTTGAACCGAATGGCTTGAACCGGTTCACATAGGTGAACGCATGGTTCAAAGGCTTGATGGCGCTTTGGGCGGTTTGCCTTGAATGAGCGCATGGTTCATGAATGCGTGAACGCCTGAAGTGAAGTTTTTACTATTTTTGGAAGAGGCGTTTTCCAAAATAGTTAACTCACCTCACGTTCGAGAGCACTCATCCTATTCTCGCCCTTTTTGCCTCTTCCTCTCGACGTCTTCGCGTGTGGAGAAAGGGTGGACGACAAGGAGAGACTCGGCCAAGCTAGAGACATCATCTCTTCTCCCTCAAGCGATCAGGATTCTTGGAGCCTTGCTAGCACAAGGAGCAACAAGGAGTACGCTAAGTCTCATCTCGTGTGCGCACACTTTGGAGGAGAACCTCATCGTCCTCTTGCTTCCAAATCTCCATCCAAGCGATGGCCATGGTATGAATCTCTTCCAATCTATGCAAGTTTATATAAGTTAATCAATGAAACATACATGCGATCATTGAAACCCAAGCTTCCGCAATGAAAAATTTTTACACATGCGCCTATTAGGGTTTCGCTCCCCCTTGAAGGGGACTTTCACCTCTTGCAGAAGAAATTCCTTCTCAAGAAAAATGGCCGTCCGAGCAACAAATACCTTGTTCTCTTTGGGATCGTAGAAATAATAACCCTTAGTTTCTTTAGGGTAACCGACAAAGATATATTTCTCAGATCTGCTCTCTAGTTTCCCAGAGGCGAGCTTTTTGACATAAGCCTCGCAACCCCAGATCTTAATAAATGTCAAGCTCGGCTGTTTCCCATACCATAACTCATATGGAGTCTTTGAAACTGCCTTGGATGGCACTCGGTTTAGTACCTTTGCAGCTGTTTCCAGTGCAAATCCCCAAAAGGAGTAAGGTAGATTAGCCTGACTCATCATTGAACGAACCATATCCAATAAGGTTCTGTTCCTCCTCTCGGACACACCATTCCATTGCGGTGTTCCTGGCGGAGTAAGCTGTGAGATAATCCCACACTGCTTCAGATAGTCAGTAAACTCTCGACTTAGGTATTCTCCACCTCGATCTGAGCGAAGTGCCTTGATATTTCGGCCTAGCTGATTTTGCACTTCATTTTTGAACTCTTTGAACTTTTCAAAAGATTCACTCTTATGTCTCATTAGATAGACATACCTGTATCTACTGAAATCATCAGTAAAGGTAATGAAGTATGAATAGCCACCTCTGGCATGTTTACTAAATGGCCCACACACATCACTGTGTATAAGGTCAAGTAAACCTGAAGCCCTTTGACCTTTGTTAGGAAAAGGAGCCTTCGTCATTTTACCCATTAAACAAGCTTTGCATGTATCAAGCTCCTCATAGGAGAATGATCCCAGCAGTCCATGATCATGCAACCGCTTAATGCGTTTCTTGTTAATATGGCCTAAACGACTATGCCATAGCAAGGTGCTTTCATCAGCATACTTGGCTTTCTTATTATCAATATTTTGTATAGAATATTCCATGTCCAACATGAATAACCCATTGTTAATTGATCCAGTAGTATAAACAATATTATCATAAGAAATAACACACTTTGAAATATTGCATTCAAAGGAAAACCCTTTCCTGACAAGAGCAGGAATAGAGATAATATTTTTCGTTATGCTAGGTACAAAATAACAACTGTCCAATTCTAATACAAGTCCAGATGGTAATGAGATGTGATATTCTCCTACAGCAACAGCAGCAACCCATGCCCCGTTTCCAACTCGTAGGTCCACCTCATGCTGTCCCACCTGTCTTCTTCTCTTGAGTTCCTGTACATTTGAACAAATGTGAACTCCACATGCAGTGTCCAACACCCATGAAATAGAAGAAGAAGATATCATGACCTCAGTCACAAAAATACCTGAGCCAGAAGCGATGCTTCCCTTCTTGTCTCCTTGGAGCGCTTTACAGTCCTTTTTCCAGTGACCCAGCTGGCCACAGTGGAAACATCTGTATTCCTTCGACCGCTTAACCTTTTGTTTCAGAGCCTTGTTGTAACTCTTGACAGGGGCTTTGCCCTTCTTCCCCTTCTTCTTGTTCCTAGAAGGAACCATCAAGACAGAGGTTGAAGGCTTTCCCTTTAGAGTCAATTCTGTAGTAAAGAGCATGTTCAGTAACTCTGCCGGGGTACAGTCGATCTTGTTCATATTAAAATTAATAATGAACGGATCGAAAGAGGCCGGGAGAGACTGAAGAATGATGTCTACAGCAAGCTCCTGATTGATGGTATGTCCTAGTTTCTCTAGAGCCTCCTTGTACCGAATCATCTTGAGTACGTGAGCTCCCACTGGACTCCCTTCAGCCAGTTTGCTCTGAAAGAAAAGCTTAGTCAAATTGTAGCGTTCAGTCCTAGCCTGTGCAGCATACAGCATCTTGAGGTTTGCTATAATCTGTATAGCAGACAGATCCTCATGCTGACGTTGCAGCTCTGGCGTCATAGACGCAAGCATCAGGCAAGCGACATCAATGCTATCATTGACATGCTTTTCATAGGCATCCCGAACCGCCCTTGTGGCGTTCGCAGCGGGTTGAGGCGGTATAGCCATCTCAAGGACATACAGTTTCCTCTCTGCCTTAAGAACAATCTTAAGGTGTCCGTACCAGTCTGAGAAGTTTGGCCCAGCAAACTTCTCCCTTTCCAGTAGGGATCGCACATTGAAATTCGTGGTGTTCGTTGCTGCAGTAATCTACAACAATGCAAGAACAGCAAGGTCAGTATCAATGTTCAGAATCAATCCAGGACTTAAGAAAGATTCTTTTCTCACTATTTTATCTGACTGAAAAATCCATTAAACAGTCTGAAAGAGTAACACTCTTTTAGTGAGATGGGATCCAGATTTCATACTTGGTCTCCGCGTCCCGCTCAGGCGAGATAAGATGCACAGAGAGTACAAGCACTAATTTCTGGTAGGCAATGCCTGCCAATCGCCAACCCGTGCGATTCCCCTTCATCTGGGCAATCCAGCAGACTGTGCCAACTGAGTTGGTACAACACAGTCTCTGATCCCACAGATGGCTGCCTCCATATAGCTCACATATGCTCAGTATGTAGCCTACATGGTCAAGCTGACCTGACCTACTCCCTGGACCACCACGTGCTATGCTGAGCAACGAGAAGCGATAAATCCCTTCTCTGTAACACGCAGGTGTAATCACACACCGTCTGAAGATAGATGGGCGTGCCCACTGAGTGGGTACAACACGGCCCCAACGATAGTCAGAACAGTGAGGTTTCGCGTCAGAAGGCTTACGTGCTTGATATTTTAACGTTGGATTTTAACGGTCCTTTATCTTCTTAACTATCATGCATAACCTATGGCGATAGCAGAAGATTAAATCATGCAGTTCTAATTATATAAACAATAAGTAGAAAGCATGCTGATCTTATGTGGTAAAAGCCCATTAAACCTAAGTAAGACCTTAATTTAACTTAAGTCTTCACTTGAGCTCTTCATGGGTCCTTTTTGCCTTCTCATCTGGCCCAACCCAGGGCCCAAGCGCCCACAGCAGCTCAGGTGCGCCCACCAGGTAAATGCGCCTGTCCCAGAGTCAAACCCTGGACCTCCCACTTGGTTAAGCCTCAAGCTGCATGCGCCTCTGCCATGTGTGCTCTGTGCTCTTGTCTGATTAAATTACAATTTAATCTATCTAGACAAGATTCACTCGCAGGTCAATTACACTTTATAAATTAAATAACATGTGATGCGTAGAACACAATAAAAATTAATTTACAATTTTAATCCAGGCTCGCAGGCCCCAGCACAGCACACATTAAAAGGGCAACCCACATAAGATGAAATAAACAAGCATCATGGTATTCAACCAACATGTGATCCAATAACAAGAAATAAAATTTTTGAAAACCCATTGGCATCAATTTTATTTTCTTATGTGCCCTACAACCTTACAACGGTCCATTAATAGGGATCCACTCATCATGTCTAGTCAGATCCACTGCCCTTACATGCACCAAGTCCTAACTGACTTGAGTCGTCCTAACGGTCAACCATGCATGCGTTAAGGGCTGAACAACCTTCATGAGTTCTGGCAAGCGGGTGTGACCCCGGGCCTAACTCATGCGCGTTCACTGGTTGTCTCAACCAGACATCGCTACACGCCTGTCTGCAGTCGACCTATAGCCACCTCGTGCTTGCGGACAGGTGCCATCTGGTCAACCCATCTAGGCTGTCAGATGGTCTGATCAGACTATTTGGATCTTAACTAGATGATGATATCAACCCTATCAACCCGTCTAAGGCCTTATAGCAGGCGCTGCTTAGATCTAATTGTTGGGGTATGCCCTTAAGGCTAATGTTTGAGGCCTTGGGATTGTATCGGTATTGTGTAATAAACTTTTATGTTTATAAAGGCAATGGTTGTTATTCAGTTTGTTACCTTGTCTGCTGTAATAAGTGTACTTCTGAATAATGTCTCAAAGCTGTTCAGCTAGGCTGACATGCTATATGTCCTTAGTCGAGATATCTTGGTGAACATGAGACAGCCTTGATATGGTTAAGACTAATATGTGTTCTAATCTTATAGGATGCTTCGAGCATGGAATAAGATGTAGACTCATGGGTACATTGGATGTACTGGACAAACCCTACTAGGATATTCAATTGTTTGTCACAATGTGAATAATCCTTGAATGCTGCAAGTGGCACATGTCCTTTGACTTGAGATCACTTGTGTTTCTAAATGATGATTGTCATTGTTTTGAGGTAGTTCAATATCATTTGAAATAAAATGATTATAGACTATCTTGGATGGTGAGCTTGAGTCAGGTTAGGGCACTAGTGATAGATAAAGGATTGCCATCTCCTTGTTTAAGGAGTGTGATGTTCTAATGGGGCCCCCCCCTATGAGATGATTGAGAAAGTGTATGGCCATACCCAGGTGACTATGTTCATCTGATCTAATCATGCTCATCATATTGGAGATACAGGCTTGACACGCTTGTCCAATAAGGACATCCAGTGGCAAAGGAAACATGTATGCCTTGTGAGTTTGATTCACACTTGTGCTGTGGTTTGGGTGTAGTCTTGGAAGACTCTTTTCTTTATATCGGGAGACAGTGATGTGTTGCTAGATACCCCTCACTGATCGTGATGACGCAAGTCATCATTACCGATATTTAAAGGAAACCCTCAGGGTCGCACAATTTGATGATATGACTTACTTAAGTCAGATCGTGTGGACTGATTTATTTTGGTTCAGTTTAAAGGAGTTTAAACTCTGATTGTAAGTGAGATCTAGTCTGATCATGTTTGATTGATTAGGGCTTGAGATCGGTAAGCTTCGATCGAGAGTATTGATGCTACATCGGTGAGATCAAGAGCATCGAGGGATGGACGGTTAGATCATTGAACCATTGGGTTTGATAATGTCTAGACTATTGCTTGGGCTGATTTGGTTTGACCAATGAACCATTGTCATGTGAACCGGCTCAAGTGTGAGCGCATGGTCCACATGGAGTGGGATGATCGTTTGGTTCAATTGATGTGAACGCAAAACGCTTCAACGGTTTCGGTTGCTATTTTTGGAAAGTCCAAAAATGAAAAACGTCTCCACGTTCATTGTGTGGTTTAACGCCTCATTCAACATTCGGCTCCTCTCTCTCGACGAGACGCAAGGGGTTGAAGGTGTTGACGACGAGAAGTTCGGCCAAGCAAGACACCATCTTTTTCCTTCATTCGATCAAGGACATCTTGGAGATCCTTGCTAGCACAAGGAGCATCCAAGGAGCAAGTCATCAATCCTTTTGTGTGCGACAATTTGGAGGAGACCTCTCTTGTTCTCTCGCTTCCAAGTCGCCATCTTCTTCATGGCTATGGTATGGATCTAAACTTCATCAAGTTGATCATATGTTCTTGCGAAAGATCTATGAAAACCCTTGCTTCCGCTTGCAAAGATTTATGCGCCACTATTTAGGGTTTTCGCTCCCCCTTGAAGGGGACCTATTAGGGTTTCGCTCCCTCTCGAAAGGGACCCAACAATTGGTATCAGAGCATACGGTTACAGCATGTTAATATGATTGCTTGATATATTTTTGTGATCCATGTTTGCGCATGTAAATGTATGCTTAGATCTAAGTTGCATGCCGAAACTTCACATGAGAATATTTTGTTATGTTGGCGCATGTAAGTTGGCGCTTGTTATTGTGTTTGTGTTTGTCAAAACAAATATCACTTGCGCGCCCCATTAGATCTAAGATGCACCTATTGTAAACCCTTAGACGGGTTGATGGGGTTGAAAGCATCAACTAGTATAGATCAAACTAGTCTGATCAGACCATCTGACAGCCTAGATGGGTCGACCAGATGGCACCTGTGCGCAAGCACGAGGTGGCTATAGGTCGACTGCATCAAGGGCGTGTAGCGAGGTCTGGTTGAGACAACCAGTGAACACTCTTGAGTTAGGCCCGGGGTCACACCCGCTTGCCAGAACTCTTGAAGGTTGTTCAGCCCTTGGCGCATGCATGGTTGACCATTAGGTCAACTCGAGTCAGTTAGGACTTGGTGCATGCAAGGGCATGGATCTAACTAGATAAGATGAGTGGATCCCCATCAATGGACCGTTGTAAGGTTGTAGGGCAGATAAGAAAAGTAAAATTGATGCCAATGGGTTTTCAAAAGTTTATTTTCTTTGTAATGGATCACATGTTGATTGATGCCATATGCCTGTTTATTTCATCTTATGTGGGTTGCCCTTTAATGTGTGCTGTGCTGGGGCCTGCGAGCCTGGTTAGTTATAAATTAATATTTATTTGTGATCTGCGAATCACATTGTATTTAATTTATAAAATGTAATTGACCTGCGAGTCAATCTTGTCTAGATAGATTGAATTGTAATTTAATCAGACAAGTATTCAATGCACACATGGCAATGAAGCGCATTCAGCTGGTGGCGCACCTGAGCTGCTCTTGGCGCTAGGGCCCTGGGTTGGACCAGATGAGAGGCAAAAGACCCAAGAAAAGCAAGTGAAGACTTAAGTTAGGTTAAGGTCTTACTTAGGCTATGGGCTTTTACCACATAAGATCCATGCTTTCTTTTTATTGCTTATATAATTAGAACTGCATGAGTTTATCTTCTGCTATCACCATAGGAATTGCATGATAGTTAAGAAGATAAAAGACCGTTAAAATCCAACGCTAAAATATCAAGCTCGTAAAGCCTTCTGACGCGAAACCTCACTATTCTGACTATCGTTGGAGCCGTGTTGTACCCACTCAGTGGGCACGTCCATCTATCTTCAGACGGTGCGGGATTACACCTGCGTGTTACAGAGAAGGGATTTATCGCTTCTCGTTGCTCAGCATAGCACGTGGTGGTCCAGGGAGTAGGTCGGGTCAGCTTGACCATGTAGGCTACATATGTGGCGCATATGGTAGCACATGGAGGCAGCCATCTGTGGGGTCAGAGATTGTGTTGTACCAACTCAGTTGGCACAGTCGGCTGGATTGCCCAGATGAAGGGGAATCGCACGGGTTGGCGATTGGCAGGGACTGCCTACCAGAAATTAGTGCTTGTATTCTCTGTGCATCTTATCTCGCCTGAGCGGGACGCGGAGACCAAGTATGAAATCTGGATCCCATCTCACTAAAAGAGTGTTACTCTTTCGGACTGTTTTAATGGATTTTTCAGTCAGATAAAATAGTGAGAAAAGAATCATTTCTTAAGTCCTGGATTGATTCTAAACATTGATACTGACCTTGCTGTTCTTGCATTGTTGTAGATTCCTGCAGCAACGAACACCATGAGCTTCAATGTGCGATCCCTACTGGAAAGGGAGAAATTTGCTGGGCCAAACTTCACAGACTGGTACGGACACCTTAAGATTGTTCTTAAGGCAGAGAGAAAACTGTATGTCCTCGAGACGGCAGTGCCGCCTCAACCCGCTGCGAACGCCGCAAGGGCGGTTCGTGATGCCTATGAAAAGCATGTCAATGATAGCATTGACGTCGCTTGCCTGATGCTAGCGTCTATGACGCCACCGCTGCAGCGTCAGCATGAGGATATGTCGGCTATAGAGATTATAGCGAACCTCAAGATGCTGTATGCTGCACAGGCGAGGACAGAACACTATAATCTGACAAAGCTTTTCTTTCAGAGCAAACTGGCTGACGGGAGCCCAGTGGGAGCTCACGTGCTCAAGATGATTGGGCACAAGGAGGCTCTGGAAAAACTGGGGCACACCATCAATCAGGAGCTTGCTGTAGACATTATTCTGCAGTCTCTCCCGCCTTCTTTCGATGCGTTCATTATTAACTTTAATATGAACAAAATCGATTGTACTCCGGCAGAGCTGCTGAATATGCTCTTGACTACGGAGGAGACTCTGAAGGGAAAGCCTTCAACCTCTGTCTTAATGGTTCCTTCCAGGAACAAGAAGAAGGGGAAGAAGGGCAAAGCCCCTGTCAAGAGTTACAGCAAGGCTCTGAAATAGAAGGTTAAGCGGTCAAAGGACAACAGGTGTTTCCACTGTGGCCAGCTGGGTCACTGGAAAAAGGACTGTAAAGCGCTCCAAGGAGACAAGAGGGGAAGCATCGCTTCTGGCTCAGGTATATTTGTGACTGAGGTCATGATATCCTCTTCTTCTATTTCATGGGTGTTGGACACTGCATGTGGAGTTCACATTTGTTCAAATGTACAGGAACTCAAGAGAAGAAGACAGGTGGGACAGCATGAGGTGGACCTACGCGTTGGAAACGGGGCACGGGTTGCTGCTGTTGCTGTAGGGGATTATTACATCTCATTACCATCTGGCGTTGTATTAGAATTAAACAGTTGTTATTTTGTTCCCAGTATTACTAAAAATATTATCTCTATTCCTGCTCTTGTCAGGAAAGGATTTTCCTTTGAATGCAATATTTCAAAGTGTATTTTATCTTATGATAATATTGTTTATGTTGGGGTATGCCCTTAAGGCTAATGTTTGAGGCCTTGGGATTGTATCAGTATCATGTAATAAACTCTTATGTTTATAAAGGCATGGTTGTTATTCAGTTTGTTACATTGTCTGCTCCAATAATTGTACTTCTGAATAATGTCTCAAAGCGGTTTAGCTGGGCTAACTTGCTATAAAGTCCTTAGTCGAGATATCTTGGTGAACATGAGACAGCCTTGATATGATTGAGACTAATATGTGTTCTAATCTTATAGGATGCTTCGAGCATGGAATAAGATGTAGACTCATGGGTACATTGGATGTACTGGACAGACCCTACTAGGATATTCAATTGTCTGTCACAATGTGAATAATCCTTGAATGCGACAAGTGGCACATTTCCTCTGACTTGAGATCGCTTGTGTTTCTAAATGATGATTGTCATTGTTTTGAGGTAGTTCAATATCATTTGAAACATAATGGTTATAGACTATCTTGGATGGTGAGCTTGAGTTAGGTTAGGGCACTAGTGATAGACATAGGATTGCCGTCTCCTTGTTTAAGGAGTGTGATGTTCTAAAGGGGCCCCCCTGGATGAGATGATTGAGAATAGTGTATGGCCATACGCAGGTGACTATGTTCATCTGATCTAATCATGCCCATCATATTGGAGTTACAAGCTTGACACGCTTGTCCAATAAGAACATCCAGTGGCAAAGGAAACATGCATGCCTTGTGAGTTGGATTCACACTTGTGCTGTGGTTTGGGTGTAGTCTTGGAAGACTCTTTTTTTTATATCGGGAGACAGTGATGTGTTGCTAGATACCCCTCACTGATCGTGATAACGTGAGTTATCGTTACCGACATTTAAAGGAAACCCTCAGGGTCGCACAATTTGATGATATGACTTACTTAAGTCAGATCGTGTGGACTGAATTATTCAGGTTCAGTTTAAAGGGATTTAATCTCTGATTGTAAGTGAGATCTGGTCTGATCATGTTTGATTGATTAGGGCTTGAGATCGGTAAGCTTCGATCGAGAGATTGGATGCTAGATCAGTGAGATCAGCAGCATCAAGAGATCGACGGTCAGATCAAGAGCCTTAGGGTTTAATGTGATCTGGACTAATGGCTTGGGTCGATTGGTCTATGAACCAGACCAAATTGAACCAGCTCATTGAGTGAGCGTGTGGTTCAAATTGAGAGGAGTTTGCGCATGGGGTAAACCCATGATCGCATGTGAGTGAGTGGCTTTCTATTTTTAGAAAGCATGATCACATACGTGACCACTACTCACGTTCACGCCTAAGGCGCCCTCATCTCTCGTTTCTCCTCACTCTTGTCGCCAACTTGGGCATTCGGCACTTGCACTCTTGTGTTGAGGAGTGTAGACGAAAAGAGAAGGAAGAGTTCGGCCAAGCAAAGTGATCTTTCCCTTCCATTCGACAACGACTTCTTGGAACCTTGCTAGCACAAGGAGCACCAAGGAAGAGTAGGCGACACCAATTGTGTGCGTCACCTTTGGAGAAGGAGCACTTGCGCCTTTCCTTCCAAGACACCATCTAAGCGATGGCAATGGTGAGAATCGTTTTTCATTGCAAGTTGAACATATTATATGCATAGATCCTTGAAACCCCTTCCGCTGCGTCAAAATTTTCATATGCGCCTCCTATAGGGTTTCGCCCCCCTTGTTCAGGGACTTTCAATTGGTATCAGAGCCAGTTATTGCATGCTAATATGTTTGCTTTCTTTGTGATCCTATGCATTGATCTATATGTTACATGCTGGTTAGAGATATTTTTATTTCTCCTAGGTGCATGTTTTCATGTTGGCGCATATGTATGTTTTATTAAACTTCTTATGACATGCGCGACTCATTATAGATCTAAGGCCCTGCATTAAACCCTTAGACGGGTTATTAGGGTTGAAGTCATCCCCTAGGTTAGATCCAGACAGTCTGATCAGACCATCTGACAGCCTTGATGGGTCGACCAGATAGCATCTGTGCGCAAGCACGAGATGGCTATAAGTCGACTGCAGACAGGCGTGTAGCGATGTCTGATTGAGACGACTAGCGAACACACATGAGTTAGGCCCGGGGTCACACCCGCTTGCCAGAACTCATGAGGGTTGTTCGGCCCTGGCGCATGCATGGTTGACCTTTGGTCGACTCAAGTCAGTTAGGACTTGGTGCATGCAAGGGCAGTGGATCTGACTAGGTTGGATGAGTGGATCCCTAGTAATGGACCGTTGTAAGGTTGTAAGGCAAACAAGGAAATTAAAATTGATGCCTATGGGGTTTTTCAAAAAATTTAATTTTCTTGAATGGATCACATGTTGGTTGATGCCTATGTTTGTTTATTTATTCTTATGTGGGCTGCCCATGTTAAATGTGTGCTGTGCTGGGGCCTGCGTGCCTGGAATTTAAAGTTGTAAATTAATTATTGTGATCTGCGTATCACATTGTATTTAATTTATAAAATGTAATTGACCTGCGTGTCAATCTTGTCTAGATAGATTAATTTGTAAATTAATCAGACAAGAGCACAGAGCACACTTGGCAGAGGCGCATGCAGCAGTGGCTTGACCAGGTGGGAGGTCCAGGGTTCGACTCTGGGACCAGGCGCATTTTCCCTGGTGGGCGCACCTGAGCTGCAGATGGCGCTTGGGCCCTGGTTTGGGCCAGATGAGCAGCAAAAGACCCATGAAGAAAAGCAAGTGAAGACTTAAGTTAATTAAGGTCTTACTTAGGCTATGGGCTTTTACCACATAAGATCCATGCTTTCTTTTATTGTTATTTAAATAAGTAGAACAGCATGATTTATTTATCTTCTGCTATCACCATAGGAATTGCATGATAGTGAACAAGATAAAAGACCGTTAAAATCCAACGCTAAAATATCAAGCTCGTATGCCTTCTGACGCGAAACCTCACTGTTCTGATTATCGTTGGAGCCGTGTTGTACCCACTCAGTGGGCACGTCCATCTATCTTCAGACGGTGCGGGATTACACCTGCGTGTTACAGAGAAGGGATTTATCGCTTCTCGTTGCTCAGCATAGCACGTGGTGGTCCAGGGAGTAGGTCGGGTCAGCTTGACCATGTAGGCTACATATGTGGCGCATATGGTAGCGCATGGAGGTAGCCATCTGTGGGGTCAGAGATTGTGTTGTACCAACTCAGTTGGCACAGTCTGCTGGATTGCCCAGATGAAGGGGAATCGCACGGGTTGGCGATTGGCAGGGACTGCCTACCAGAGATTAGTGCTTGTACTCTCTGTGCATCTTATCTCGCCTGAGCGGGACGCGGAGACCAAGTATGAAATCTGGATCCCATCTCACTAAAAGAGTTCTACTCTTTCGGGCTGTTTTGCTGGATTTTTCAGCCAGATAAAATAGTGAGAAAAAGAATCATTCTTAAGTACTGAATTGATTCTTTACATTGATACTGACCTTGCTGTTCTTGCATTGTTGTAGATACCTGCAGCAACGAACACCATGAGCTTCAATGTGCGATCCCTACTGGAAAGGGAGAAGTTTGCTGGGCCAAACTTCTCAGACTGGTTCGGACACCTTAAGATTGTTCTTAAGGCAGAGAGGAAACTGTATGTCCTCGAGACGGCGATACCGCCTCAGCCCGCTCCGAACGCCGCAAGGGCGGTTCGGGAAGCTTATGAAAAGCACGTCAATGATAGCATTGATGTCGCTTGCCTGATGCTAGCATCTATGACGCCACCGCTGCAGCGTCAGCATGAGGATATGTCTGCTATAGACATGATAGCAAACCTCAAGATGCTGTATGCTGCACAGGCGAGGAGAGAACGCTATAATCTGACAAAGCTGTTCTTTCAGAGCAAACTGGCTGAAGGGAGCCAAGTGGGAGCTCACGTGCTCAAGATGATTGGGCACAAGGAGGCTCTAGAGAAACTGGGGCATACCATCAACCAGGAGCTTGCTGTAGACATTATTCTGCAGTCTCTTCCGCCCTCTTTCGATGCGTTCATTATTAACTTTAATATGAACAAAATCGACTGTACTCCGGCAGAGCTGCTGAATATGCTCTTGACTACTGAGGAGACTCTGAAGGGAAAGCCTTCAACCTCTGTCTTAATGGTTCCTTCAAGGAACAACAAGAAGAAGGGGAAGAAGGGCAAGACCCCTGTCAAGAGTTACAGCAAGGCTCTGAAGCAAAAAGTCAAGCGGTCAAAGGAATACAGATGTTTCCACTGTGGCCAGCTGGGTCACTGGAAAAAGGACTGTAAAGCGCTCCAAGGAGATAAGAGGGGAAGCATCGCTTCTAGCTCAGGTATATACATGACGGAAGTCATGGTTTCATCTTCTTCTATATCATGGGTGTTGGACACTGCATGTGGAGTTCACATTTGTTCAAATGTACAGGAACTCAAGAGAAGAAGGCAGGTGGGACAGCATGAGGTGGACCTACGCGTTGGAAACGGGGCACGGGTTGCTGCTGTTGCTGTAGGAGACTATTTCATCTCTTTGCCATCTGGAATTGTATTAGAACTAAACAGTTGTTATTTTGTTCCCAGCATTATTAAGAATATTATCTCCATTCCTGCTCTTGTCAGGAAGGGATTTTCCTTTGAATGCAATATTTCAAAGTGTGTTTTATCTCTTGGTAATATAGTTTATGCTACTGGTTCAATTAACAATGGGTTATTCATGTTGGACATGGAATGTTCTATACACGCTATTGATATTAAGAAAGCCAAGTATGCTGATGACAGCACCTTGCTATGGCATAGTCGTTTAGGCCATATTAACAAGAAACGCATTAAGCGGTTGCATGATCATGGACTGCTGGGATCATTCTCCTATGAGGAGATTGATACATGCAAAGCTTGTTTAATGGGTAAAATGACGAAGTCACCTTTTTCTAACAAAGGTCAAAGGGCTTCAGGTTTACTTGACCTTATACACAGTGATGTGTGTGGGCCATTTAGTAAACATGCTAGAGGTGGCTATCAGTACTTCATTACCTTTACTGATGATTTCAGTAGGTATGGGTATGTCTATTTGATGAGACATAAAAGTGAATCTTTTGACAAGTTCAAAGAGTTCAAGAATGAAGTACAGAATCGGCTTGGCCGAAGTATCAAGGCACTTCGTTCTGATCGAGGTGGAGAATACCTAAGTCGAGAGTTTACTGACTATCTTAAGGAGTGTGGGATTATCTCACAGCTCACTCCGCCAGGAACACCGCAATGGAATGGTGTGTCCGAAAGGAGAAATAGAACCCAACTTGATATGTTTCGTTCTATGATGAGTCAGGCTACTCTTCCATATTCCTTTTGGGGTTTTGCACTAGAAACAGCTGCAAAGGTACTAAACCGAGTGCCATCCAAGGCAGTTTCAAAAACGCCATTTGAGTTATGGTATGGGAAACAACCGAGCTTAACATTTATCACGATCTGGGGGTGCGAGGCTTATGTCAAAAAGCTCGCCTCTGGGAAACTAGAGAGCAGATCTGAGAAATGTATCTTTGTCGGTTACCCTAAGGAAACTAAGGGTTATTATTTCTACGATCCCAAAGAGAACAAGGTATTTGTTGCTCGGACGGCCATATTTCTTGAGAAGGAGTTTCTTCTGCAAGAGGCCAGTGGGAGAGAAATAATGCTGGATGAGAATCCAGAGGAAGGACAAAGTAGTCAAGCACAGTTGGATGAGCCTGAGCCAGTGGATCAGGTTAATGAACAACCTGAGGCTCAGATATCACGGGAACCGCGAAGATCGGGAAGGATCCGTCGACAGCCTGAGCGCTATGACGGAGTCTACATCATTGATAATGATGAACCCCTCACTTATGCGGATGCGGTCAGTGGACCGGAGTCAGCGAGATGGCTTGAAGCTATCCGTGCCGAGATGGACTCCATGTCAGATAACCAAGTCTGGGATTTGGTTGATCCGCCTCCGGGAGTTATCCCTATAGGCTGTAAATGGATCTTCAAGAAGAAGATTGACATGGATGGTAACGTGGTTACCTATAAAGGCAGGCTAGTTGCGAAAGGTTTCAAACAAATCTATGGGATAGATTATGATGAAACTTTCTCACCTGTAGCTATGTTTAAGTCTATTCGGATTCTTTTCGCGATAGCAGCATATTATGATTATGAGATTTGGCAAATGGATGTGAAAACAGCTTTCCTGAATGGAAATCTGGATGAGGATGTGTATATGACACAACCAGAAGGTTTCACTAATCCATCAGATCGTCATAAGATATGCAAATTAAAGAAGTCTATTTATGGACTTAAACAAGCATCGAGAAGCTGGAATATTCGTTTTGATGAATCAATCAGTGAATTTGGTTTCATCAAGAACGAGGATGACCCGTGTGTATATAAGAGGTTTAGTGGGAGCGTGATTACTTTCTTAGTCCTCTACGTCGATGATATCTTGATCATTGGAAATGACATTCCTGAAATGCATGCGGTTAAGGCATGGTTAAGGAAATGTTTCCAGATGAAAGATCTAGGAGAAGCAGCCTATGTATTAGGTGTGAAGATCTACAGGGATAGATCTAAGAGGCTTCTCGGGCTGTGCTAGAGTACTTACATCGATAAAGTCCTGGAGAGATTTCATTTAGAGAATTCTAAAAGAGGATATCTTCCAGTCAGACATGGTCTGAATCTTTCGAAGAGTCAGTGTCCACAAACACAGACTGAGAAAGATGAAATGGACAATACGCCTTATGCTTCGGCTATTGGGTCCATTATGTATGCGATGTTGTGTACTCGCCCAGACGTTGCTTACGGGTTAAGCGTGACCAGTCGGTTCCAAAGTAATCCAGGTATGGCGCACTGGATTGCAGTCAAGAACATTTTAAAATATCTGCGGAGGACCAAAGATATGTTCTTGATATATGGTGGTCAGGAAGAACTCAGTATTGAAGGATATACTGACGCTTCGTTCCAGTCTGACCAGGATGATTTCCGATCGCAATCAGGCTATGTATTTAGCTTGAATGGAGGAGCAGTGGTGTGGAAGAGTTTCAAACAGTCAACTGTTGCTGATTCCACAACAGAAGCCGAGTATGTTGCAGCCTCGGAAACATCCAAGGAGGCAGTGTGGATTCGTAAGTTCGTGAGAGAACTTGGTGTTGTTCCTTCGAGTGCAGATCCTTTGGTTATCTTATGTGATAACACTGGAGCAATCGCACAAGCAAAGGAACCACGGTCGCACCAGAAGTCCAAGCACATACAGAGACGGTTTCATTTGATCCGGGAGATCATAGATCGTGGCGAGATCAAAGTTTGCAAGGTTCATACAGATGACAATCTGGCAGACCCGCTTACTAAGCCTCTGGCGTAGCAGAAGCATGAGAAGCACTGTAATAATATGGGTTTGAGATTTCTCAACCATTAGATTAAGTGCAAGTGGGAGATTGTTGGGGTATGCCCTTAAGGCTAATGTTTGAGGCCTTGGGATTGTATCAGTATCATGTAATAAACTCTTATGTTTATAAAGGCATGGTTGTTATTCAGTTTGTTACATTGTCTGCTGCAATAATTGTACTTCTGAATAATATCTCAAAGCTGTTTAGCTGGGCTAACATGCTATAAAGTCCTTAGTCGAGATATCTTGGTGAACATGAGACAGCCTTGATATGATTGAGACTAATATGTGTTCTAATCTTATAGGATGCTTCGAGCATGGAATAAGATGTAGACTCATGGGTACATTGGATGTACTGGACAGACCCTACTAGGATATTCAATTGTCTGTCACAATGTGAATAATCCTTGAATGCGACAAGTGGCACATTTCCTCTGACTTGAGATCGCTTGTGTTTCTAAATGATGATTGTCATTGTTTTGAGGTAGTTCAATATCATTTGAAACATAATGGTTATAGACTATCTTGGATGGTGAGCTTGAGTCAGGTTAGGGCACTAGTGATAGACATAGGATTGCCGTCTCCTTGTTTAAGGAGTGTGATGTTCTAAAGGGGCCCCCCTGGATGAGATGATTGAGAATAGTGTATGGCCATACCCAGGTGACTATGTTCATCTGATCTAATCATTCTCATTATATTGGAGTTACAAGCTTGACACGCTTGTCCAATAAGAACATCCAGTGGCAAAGGAAACATGCATGCCTTGTGAGTTGGATTCACACTTGTGCTGTGGTTTGGGTGTAGTCTTGGAAGACTCTTTTCTTTATATCGGGAGACAGTGATGTGTTGCTAGATACCCCTCACTGATCGTGATAACGTGAGTTATCGTTACCGACATTTAAAGGAAACCCTCAGGGTCGCACAATTTGATGATATGGCTTACTTAAGTCAGATCGTGTGGACTGAATTATTCAGGTTCAGTTTAAAGGGATTTAATCTCTGATTGTAAGTGAGATCTGGTCTGATCATGTTTGATTGATTAGGGCTTGAGATCGGTAAGCTTCGATCGAGAGATTGGATGCTAGATCAGTGAGATCAGCAGCATCAAGAGATCGACGGTCAGATCAAGAGCCTTAGGGTTTAATGTGATCTGGACTAATGGCTTGGGTCGATTGGTCTATGAACCAGACCAAATTGAACCAGCTCATTGAGTGAGCGTGTGGTTCAAATTGAGAGGAGTTTGCGCATGGGGTAAACCCATGATCGCATGTGAGTGAGTGGCTTTCTATTTTTAGAAAGCATGATCACATACGTGACCACTACTCACGTTCACGCCTAAGGCGCCCTCATCTCTCGTTTCTCCTCACTCTCGTCGCCAACTTGGGCATTCGGCACTTGCACTCTCGTGTGGAGGAGTGTAGACGAAAAGAGAAGGAAGAGTTCGGCCAAGCAAAGTGATCTTTCCCTTCCATTCGACAACGACTTCTTGGAACCTTGCTAGCACAAGGAGCACCAAGGAAGAGTTGGCGACACCAATTGTGTGCGTCACCTTTGGAGAAGGAGCACTTGCGCCTTTCCTTCCAAGACACCATCTAAGCGATGGCAATGGTGAGAATCGTTTTTCATTGCAAGTTGAACATATTATATGCATAGATCCTTGAAACCCCTTCCGCTGCGTCAAAATTTTCATATGCGCCTCCTATAGGGTTTCGCCCCCCTTGTTCAGGGACTTTCAGTATGTCCTCGAGACGGCTATACCGCCTCAACCCGCTGCAAGGGCGGTTCGGGAAGCTTATGAGAAGCATGTCAATGATAGCATTGATGTCGCTTGCCTTAAGCTAGCGTCTATGACGCCACAGCTGCAGCGTCAGCATGAGGATTTATCTGCTATAGAAATTATAGCAAACCTCAAGATGCTGTATGCTGCACAGGCAAGGACTAAACGCTATAACTTGACGAAACTTTTCTTTCAGAGCAAACTGACTGAAGGGAGTCCAGTGGGAGCTCACGTGCTCAAGATGATTGGGTACAAAGATGCTCTAGAGAAACTAGGACACACCATCAATCAGGAGCTTGTTGTAGACATCATCCTGCAGTCTCTCCCGGCCTCTTTCGATCCATTCATCATTAATTTTAATATGAACAAGATCGACTGTACGCCGGCGGAGTTACTGAACATGCTCCTTACTACAGAGCAGACTCTTGAGAAGGGAAAGCCTTCATCCTCTGTCCTAATGGTTCCTTCTAAGAACAAGAAGAAGGGGAAGAAGGGCAAAGCCCCTATCAAGAGCTACAACAAGGCTCTAAAGCAAAAGATAAAGCGGTCAAAGGAATACAGATATTTCCATTGTGGCCAGCTGGGTCACTGGAAAAAGGACTGTAAAGCGCTCCAAGGAGACAAGAAGGGAAGCAAGCCTTTCGCTTCTGGCTCAGGTATTTTCGTGACTGAAGTCATGGTATCTTCTTCTTCTATTTCATGGGTGTTGGACACTGCATGTGGAGTTCACATTTGTTCAAATGTACAGGAACTCAAGAGAAGAAGACAGGTGGGACAGCATGAGGTGGACCTACGAGTAGGAAACGGGGCACGGGTTGCTGCTGTTGCTGTAGGAGAATATCACATTTCTTTACCATCTGGTTTTGTATTAGAACTGGACAATTGTTATTTTGTACCGAGCATAACTAAGAATTTTATCTCTATTCCTGCTCTTGTCAGGAAAGGGTTTTCCTTTGAATGCAAAATTTCAAAGTGTTATATTTCTTTTGATAATATTGTTTATGCTACCGGGTCAATTAACAATGGGTTATTCATGTTGGACATGGAATGTTCTATACAGCAGATTGATATTAAGAAAGCCAAGTATGCTGATGACAGCACCTTGTTATGGCATAGTCGTTTAGGCCATATTAACAAGAAGCGCATTAAGCGGTTGCATGACCATGGACTGCTGGGATCATTCTCCTATGAGGAGCTTGATACATGCAAAGCTTGTTTAATGGGTAAAATGACGAAGTCTCCTTTTTCTAATAAAGATCAAAGGGTTTCAGGTTTACTTGACCTCATTCACAGTGATGTGTGTGGGCCATTTAGTAAACATGCCAGAGGTGGCTATTCATACTTCATTACCTTTACTGATGATTTCAGTAGATATGGCTATGTCTATCTAATGAGACATAAGAGTGAATCTTTTGACAAGTTCAAAGAGTTCAAGAATGAAGTACAAAATCAGCTAGGCCGAAATATCAAGGCACTTCGTTCAGATCGAGGTGGAGAATACTTGAGTCATGAGTTTACTAACTATCTGAAGGAGTGTGGGATTATCTCACAGCTCACTCCGCCAGGAACACCGCAATGGAATGGTGTGTCCGAGAGGAGAAATAGAACCTTACTGGATATGGTTCGTTCTATGATGAGTCAGGCTACTCTACCTTACTCCTTTTGGGGATTTGCAGTGGAAACAGCTGCAAAGGTACTAAACCGAGTGCCATCCAAGGCCGTTTCAAAGACTCCGTATGAGTTATGGTATGGGAAACAGCCGAGCTTGACATTTATTAAGATCTGGGGTTGCGAGGCTTATGTCAAAAAGCTCGCCTCTGGGAAACTAGAGAGCAGATCTGAGAAATGTATCTTTGTCGGTTACCCTAAAGAAACTAAGGGTTATTATTTCTACGATCCCAAAGAGAACAAAGTATTTGTTGCTCGGACGGCTATTTTTCTTGAGAAGGAATTGCTTCTTCAAGAGGCCAGTGGGAGAGAAATAAAGCTGGATGAGAATCCAGAAGAAGGACAAAGTAGTCAAGCACAGTTGGATGAGCATGAGCCAGTAGATCAGGTTACTGAACAACCTGAGGCTCAGATATCACGGGAACAGCGAAGATCGGGAAGGATCCGTCGACAGCCTGAGCACTATGACGGAGTCTACATCATTGATGATGAACCCCTCACTTATGCGGATGCGGTCAGTGGACCGGAATCAGCGAGATGGCTTGAAGCTATGCGAGCCGAGATGGATTCCATGTCAGATAACCAAGTCTGGGATTTGGTTGATCCGCCTCCGGGAGTAATCCCTATAGGCTGTAAGTGGATCTTCAAAAAGAAGATAGACATGGATGGTAATGTGGTTACCTATAAAGGCAGGCTAGTTGCGAAAGGTTTCAAACAAATCTACGGGATAGATTATGATGAAACTTTCTCTCCTGTAGCCATGTTCAAGTCTATTCGGATTATTCTTGCGATAGCAGCATATTATGATTATGAGATCTGGCAAATGGATGTGAAGACCGCTTTCCTTAATGGAAACTTAGAGGAGGATGTGTATATGACACAACCTGAAGGTTTCACTAATCCATCAGATCGTCATAGAATATGCAAATTAAAGAAGTCCATTTATGGACTTAAACAAGCATCAAGAAGCTGGAATATTCGTTTTGATGAATCAATCTGTGAATTTGGTTTCATCAAGAATGAAGATGACCCGTGTGTATATAAGAGGTTTAGTGGGAGCGTGATTACTTTCCTAGTCCTCTACGTCGATGATATCTTAATCATTGGAAACGATATTCCTGAACTACATGCTGTCAAAGCATGGTTAAGAAAATGTTTCCAGATGAAAGATTTAGAAGAAGCAGCCTATGTATTAGGTGTGAAGATCTACAGAGATAGATCTAAGAGGCTTCTCGGGCTGTGCCAGAGTACTTACATCGATAAAGTCCTGGAGAGATTCCATTTAGAAAATTCTAAAAGAGGGTATCTTCCAGTCAGACATGGTCTGAATCTTTCAAAGAGTCAGTGTCCACAAACACAGACTGAGAAAGATGAAATGGACAATACGCCTTATGCTTCGGCTATTGGGTCCATTATGTATGCGATATTGTGTACTCGCCCAGACGTCGCTTACGGGTTAAGCGTGACCAGTCGATTCCAAAGTAATCCAGGGAAGGCACACTGGATTGCGGTCAAGAACATTTTGAAATATCTTCGGAGGACCAAAGATATGTTCTTGATATATGGAGGTCAGGAAGAACTCAGTATTGAAGGATATACTGACGCTTCGTTCCAATCTGACCAGGATGATTTCCGATCGCAATCAGGCTATGTTTTTAGCTTGAATGGAGGAGCAGTGGTGTGGAAAAGTTTCAAACAATCAATTGTTGCTGATTCCACAACAGAAGCCGAGTATGTTGCAGCCTCAGAAGCATCTAAGGAGGCAGTGTGGATTCGTAAGTTCGTTCAAGAACTTGGTGTTGTTCCTTCGAGTGCAGATCCTTTGGTTATCTTCTGTGATAACACTGGAGCAATAGCACAAGCAAAGGAACCACGGTCGCACCAGAAGTCCAAGCACATACAGAGAAGGTTTCACTTGATCCGGGAGATCATTGATCGTGGCGAGATCAAAATCTGCAAGGTTCATACAGATGACAATCTAGCTGACCCGCTTACAAAGCCTCTGGCGCAGCAGAAGCATGAGAAGCACTGTAATAATATGGGTTTGAGATTTCTCAACCATTAGATTAAGTGCAAGTGGGAGATTGTTGGGGTATGCCCTTAAGGCTAATGTTTGAGGCCTTGGGTTGTTATCAGTATCATGTATAAACTCTATGTTTATAAAGGCAATGGTTGTTATTCAGGTTGTTACATTATCTGCTGCAATATGTATACTTCTGAATAATGTCTCAATGCTGTTCAGCTTGGCTGACATGCAGTTTTGTCCTTAGTCGAGATATCTTGGTGAACATGAGACAGCCTTGATATGATTGAGACTAATATGTGTTCTAATCTTATAGGATGCTTCGAGCATGGAATAAGATGTAGACTCATGGGTACATTGGATGTACTGGACAGACCCTACTTAGGATGTTCGATTGCTTGTCACAATGTGAATAATCCTTGTATGCAAACTAGTGGCATATTTCCTCTAACTTGAGATCACTTGTGTTTCTAAATGATGATTGGCATTGTTTTGAGGTAGTTCAATATCATTTGAAACATAATGGTTATAGACTATCTTGGATAATGAGCATGAGTCATGTTAGGGCACTAGTGATAGATATAGGATTGCCGTCTCCTTGTTTGGAGTGTGATGTTCTGTTGGGCCCCCCTGGATGAGATGGTTGAGAAAGTGTATGGCCATACCCAGATGACTATGTTCATCTGATCTAACCACTCTCATCATATTGGAATTACAGGCTTGACACGCTTGTCCAATAAGAACATCCAGTGGCAAAGGAAACACATATGTCAAGTGACTGAAGGTCCCCTAGACAAGGGGATGAAACCCTAATTGGCACATGTAAGGGATTTAAACAGCGGAAGAGGGTTTCTAGATCTATTGCATGCTTTACGATCAACGTTAAAATGATTACATACAAGAGAAGAAATCATACCGATGCCATTTCTAGATGGCGTCTTGGAAGCAAAGATCGAAATGGATCTTCTCCAGAGATGACGCACACAAGATGAGTCTTGGCTCCTCCTTGTCGCCCCTTGTGCTAGCAAGGATCGTCCAAGTATCCTGACCGAATGGAAGGGAAGAGATGAGAAATCCTATGCTTGGCGAGAGCTCCTCTTTTCGTCCACACCTTCACACGCAAGAGATGCAAGTGTCGAAAAGCCCAAAGAGGCGTCAAGAGAGCGTGAGCATTGAGAACGTGAGAGTCATGGTCACGTTTAGAGACATGCTTTCTAAAAATAGAAAAGTCTCAACGTTCATGCGACCACAACTTACCCCAATCGCAAAATGCCTCTTCATTTGAACCATGCGCTCATCCAATGAGCTGGTTCAATTCGGTTTGGTTCAAGAAACCAAACAACCCAAGCCATTAGTCCAGATTACAATAAACCCCTGAGGCTTAAGATCTGACCGTTGATCTCTCGATGCTCCTGATCTCACCGATCTAGCATCCATTCTCTCAATCGAAGCTTACCGATCTTAAGCCCTAATCAATTAAACATGATCAGACCAGATCTCACTCACAATCAGAGATTAAATCCCTTTAAACTGAACCTAAACAATTCAGTCCACACGATCTGACTTAAGTAAGCCATATCATCAAATTGTGCGACCCTAAGGGTTTCCTTTAAATGTCGGTAACGATAACTTACGTCATCACGATCAGCGAGGGGTATCTAGCAACACATCACTGTCTCCCGATATAAAGGAAAGAGTCTTCCAAGACTACACCCAAACCACAGCACAAGTGTGAATCAACTCACTAGGCATACATGTTTCCTTTGCCACTGGATGTTCTTATTGGACAAGCCTGTCAAGCTTGTAACTCCAATATGATGAGCATGATTAGATCAGATGAACATAGTCACCTGGGTATGGCCATACACTTTCTCAATCATCTCATCCAAGGGGGCCCTTTAGAACATCACACTCCAATGAAGGAGATGGCGATCCTTTATCTATCACTAGTGCCCTAACATGACTCAAGCTCACCATCCAAGATAGTCTATAACCATTATGTTTCAAATGATATTGAACTACCTCAAAACAATGACAATCATCATTTAGAAACACAAGTGATCTCAAGTCAGAGGAAATGTGCCACTTGTTGCAATCAAGGATTATTCACATTGTGACAAGCAATTGAATATCCAAGTAGGGTCTGTCCAGTACATCCAATGTACCCATGAGTCTACATCTTATTCCATGCTCGAAGCATCCTATAAGATTAGAATACATATTAGTCTCAATCATATCAAGGCTGTCTCATGTTCACCAAGATATCTCAACTAAGGACAAAAGTGCATGTCAGCCTAGCTGAACAGCATTGAGACATTATTCAGAAGTATATGTATTGCAGCAGATAATATATCAACCTGAATAACAACCATTGCCTTTATAAACATAAGAGTTTATACATGATACTGATACAATCCCAAGGCCTCAAACATTAGCCTTAAGGGCATACCCCAACAATCTCCCACTTGCACTTAATCTAATGGTTGAGGAATCTCAAACCCATATTATTACAGTGCTTCTCATGCTTCTGCTGCGCCAGAGGCTTGGTAAGCGGGTCTGCCAGATTGTCATCTGTATGAACCTTGCAGATTTTGATCTCGCCACGATCAATGATCTCCCGGATCAAGTGAAACCGTCTCTGTATGTGCTTGGACTTCTGGTGCGACCGCGGTTCCTTTGCTTGTGAGATTGCTCCAGTGTTATCACAGAAGATAACCAAAGGATCTGCACTCGAAGGAACAACACCAAGTTCCTTAACGAACTTGCGAATCCATACTGCCTCCTTAGATGCTTCTGAGGCTGCAACATACTCGGCTTCTGTTGTGGAATCAGCAACGATGGACTGTTTGAAACTCTTCCACACCACTGCTCCTCCATTCAAGCTAAAAACATAGCCTGATTGCGATCGGAAATCATCCTGGTCAGATTGGAACGAAGCGTCAGTATATCCTTCAATACTGAGTTCTTCCTGACCACCATATATCAAGAACATATCTTTGGTCCTCCGCAGATATTTCAAGATGTTCTTGACTGCAATCCAGTGCGCCTGACCTGGATTACTTTGGAATCGACTGGTCACGCTTAACCCGTAAGCGACGTCTGGGCGAGTACACAACATCGCATACATAATGGATCCAATAGCCGAAGCATAAGGCGTATTGTCCATTTCATCTTTCTCAGTCTGTGTTTGTGGACACTGACTCTTTGAAAGATTCAGACCATGTCTGACTGGAAGATATCCTCTTTTAGAATTCTCTAAATGAAATCTTTCCAGGACTTTATCGATGTAAGTACTCTGGCACAGCCCGAGAAGCCTCTTAGATCTATCCCTGTAGATCCTCACACCTAATACATAGGCTGCTTCTCCTAAATCTTTCATCTGGAAACATTTTCTTAACCATGCTTTGACAGCATGCAGTTCAGGAATATCGTTTCCAATGATTAAGATATCATCGACGTAGAGGACTAGGAAAGTAATTACGCTCCCACTAAACCTCTTATATACACACGGGTCATCTTCATTCTTGATGAAACCAAATTCACTAATTGATTCATCAAAACGAATATTCCAGCTTCTTGATGCTTGTTTAAGTCCATAAATGGACTTCTTTAATTTGCATACCTTATGACGATCAGATGGATTAGTGAAACCTTCAGGTTGTGTCATATACACATCCTCATCCAATTTTCCATTAAGGAAAGCAGTCTTCACATCCATCTGCCAGATCTCATAATCGTAATATGCTGCTATCGCGAAAAGAATCCGAATAGACTTAAACATAGCTACAGGTGAGAAAGTTTCATCAAAATCTATCCCGTAGATTTGTTTGAAACCTTTCGCAACTAGCCTGCCTTTATAGGTAACCACGTTACCATCCATGTCAATCTTCTTCTTGAAGATCCATTTACAGCCTATAGGGATAACTCCCGGAGGCGGATCAACCAAATCCCAAACTTGGTTATCTGACATGGAGTCCATCTCAGCTCGCATAGCTTCAAGCCACCTAGCTGAGTCTGGTCCACTGACCGCATCCGCATAAGTGAGGGGTTCATCATTATCAATGATGTAGACTCCGTCATAGCGCTCAGGCTGTCGACGAATCCTTCCCGATCTTCGCGGTTCCCGTGATATCTGAGCCTCAGGTTGTTCAGTAACCTGTTCTACCGGCTCAGGCTCATCCAACTGTGCTTGACTACTTTGTCCTTCCTCTGGATTCTCATCCAGTTTTATTTCTCTCCCACTGGCTTCTTGCAGAAGAAACTCCTTCTCAAGAAAAATGGCCGTCCGAGCAACAAATACTTTGTTCTCTTTGGGATCGTAGAAATAATAACCCTTAGTTTCCTTAGGGTAACCGACAAAGATGCATTTGTCAGATCTGCTCTCTAGTTTCCCAGAGGCGAGCTTTTTGACATAAGCCTCGCAACCCCAGATCCTGATAAATGTCAAGCTCGGCTGTTTCCCATACCATAACTCATATGGGGTCTTTGAAACTGCCTTGGATGGCACTCGGTTTAGTACCTTTGCAGCTGTTTCCAGTGCAAATCCCCAAAAGGAGTAAGGTAGAGTAGCCTGACTCATCATAGAACGAACCATATCAAGTAACGTTCTATTTCTCCTCTCGGACACACCATTCCATTGCGGTGTTCCTGGCGGAGTGAGCTGTGAGATAATCCCACACTCCTTCAGATAGTCAGTAAACGCATGACTCAAGTATTCTCCACCTCGATCAGAACGAAGTGCCTTGATATTTCGGCCTAGCTGATTCTGTACTTCATTCTTGAACTCTTTGAACTTGTCAAAAGATTCACTTTTATGTCTCATTAAATAGACATACCCATATCTACTGAAATCATTAGTAAAGGTAATGAAGTACGAATAGCCACCTCTGGCATGTTTACTAAATGGCCCACACACATCACTGTGTATAAGGTCAAGTAAACCTGAAGCCCTTTGACCTTTATTAGGAAAAGGTGACTTCGTCATTTTGCCCATTAAACAAGCTTTGCATGTATCAATCTCCTCATAGGAGAATGATCCCAGCAGTCCATGTTCATGCAACCGCTTAATGCGTTTCTTGTTAATATGGCCTAAACGACTATGCCATAGCAAGGTGCTATCATCAGCATACTTGGCTTTCTTATTATCAATGTTTTGTATAGAACATTCCATGTCCAACATGAATAACCCATTGTTAATTGAACCAGTAGCATAAACAATATAATCAAAAGATAAAACACACTTTGAAATATTGCATTCAAAGGAAAACCCTTTCCTGACAAGAGCAGGAATAGAGATAATATTCTTAGTTATACTCGGAACAAAATAACAATTGTCTAGTTCCAATACAAGTCCAGATGGTAATGAGATGTAATATTCCCCTACAGCAACAGCAGCAACACGTGCTCCGTTTCCAACTCGTAGGTCCACCTCATGCTGCCCCACCTATCTTCTTCTCTTGAGTTCCTGTACATTTGAACAAATGTGAACTCCACATGTAATGTCCAACACCCATTATATAGAAGAAGAAAACATGACCTCAGTCACATAAATACCTGAGCCAGAAGCGATGCTTCCCTTCTTGTCTCCTTGGAGCGCTTTACAGTCCTTTTTCCAGTGACCCAGCTGGCCACAGTGGAAACATCTGTATTCCTTCGACCGCTTAACCTTTTGTTTCAGTGCCTTGTTGTAGTTCTTGACTGGGGTTTTGCCCCTCTTCCCCTTCTTCTTGTTCCTGGAAGGAACCATTAAGACAGAGGTTGAAGGCTTTCCCTTCAGAGTCTCCTCAGTAGTCAAGAGCATATTCAGCAACTCTGCCGGCGTACAGTCGATCTTGTTCATATTAAAGTTAATAATGAACGGATCGAAAGAAGGCGGGAGAGACTACAGAATAATGTCTACAGAAATCTCCTGATTGATGGTATGTCCCAGTTTCTCTAGAGCCTCCTTGTGCCCAATCATCTTGAGCACATGAGCTCCTACTGGACTCCCTTCAGCCAATTTGCTCTGAAAGAAAAGCTTGGTCAAATTGTAGCGTTCAGTCCTCGCCTGTGCAGCATATAGCATCTTGAGGTTTGCTATAATTTCTATAGCAGACATATCCTCATGCTGACGCTGCAGCGGTGGCGTCATAGACGCTAGCATCAGGCAAGTGACATCAATGCTATCATTGACATGCTTTTCATAGGCTTCCCGAACCGCCCTTGCGGCGTTCGGAGCGGGTTGAGGCGGTATCGCCGTCTCGAGGACATACAGTTTCCTCTCTGCCTTAAGAACAATCTTAAGGTGTCCGTACCAGTCTGAGAAGTTTGGCCCAGCAAACTTCTCCCTTTCCAGTAGGGATCGCACATTGAAGTTCATGGTGTTCGTTGCTGCAGGAATCTACAACAATGCAAGAACAGCAAGGTCAGTATCAATGTTAAGAATCAATCAGGACTTAAGAATGATTCTTTTTCTCACTATTTTATCTGACTGAAAAATCCAGCAAAACAGCCCGAAAGAGTAGAACTCTTTTAGTGAGACGGGATCCAGATTTCACACTTGGTCTCCGCGTCCCGCTCAGGCGAGATAAGATGCATAGAGAGTACAAGCACTAATTTCTGGTAGGCTGTCCCAGCCAATCGCCAACCCGTGCGATTCCCCTTCATTTGGGTAATCCAGCAGACTGTGCCAACTGAGTTGGTACAACACAGTCTCTGATCCCACAGATGGCTGCCTCCATGTGCTACCATATGCGCCACATATGTAGCCTACATGGTCAAGCTGACCTGACCTACTCCCTGGACCACCACGTGCTATGCTGAGCAACGAGAAGCGATAAATCCCTTCTCTGTAACACGCAGGTGTAATCCCGCACAGTCTGAAGATAGATGGACGTGCCCACTGAGTGGGTACAACACGGCTCCAACGATAGTCAGAACAGTGAGGTTTCGCGTCAGAAGGCTTGCGAGTTTGAAATTTTAACGTTGGATTTTAACGGTCTTTTATCTTCTCAACTATCATACAATTCCTATGGTGATAGCAGAAGATAAATAAATCATGCATTTCTAATTATATAATTGATAAAGAGAAAGCATGCTGATCTTATGTGGTAAAAGCCCATTAAGCCTAAGTAAGACCTTAACCTAACTTAAGTCTTCACTTGCTTTTCTTCATGGGACTTTTGCTTCTTATCTGGCCCAACCTAGGGCCCAAGCGCCAATTGCAGCTCAGGTGCGCCCACCAGGGAAAATGCGCCTGTCCCAGAGTCGAACCCTGGACCTCCCACCTGGTCAAGCCACTGCTGCATGCGCCTCTGCCAAGTGTGCTCTGTGCTCTTATCTGATTAAATTACAAATTAATCTATCTAGACAAGATTGACTCGCAGGTCAATTACACTTTATAAATTAAATAAAATGTGATGCGCAGATCACAATAAATATTAATTTACATTTAAATTCCAGGCTCGCAGGCCCCAGCACAACACACATTAAACAGGGCAGCCCACATAAGATTAAATAAACAAACATATGGCATCCAATTAGCATGTGATCCAATAAGAAAATGAAATTTTGAAAACCCCATTGGCATAATTTTTTTTTAATTTTCTTATATGCCCTACAACCTTACAACAGTCCATTAATAGGGATCCACTCACCTTGTCTAGTCAAATCCAATGCCCTTGCATGCACCAAGTCCTAACTGACTTGAGTCGACCAAAAGGTCAACCATGCATGCGTTTAGGGCTGAACGGCCACAATGAGGTCTGGCAAGCGGGTGTGACCCCGGGCCTAACTCATGTGCGCTCAATTAGTTGTCTCAATCAGACATCGCTACACGCCTGTGATGCAGTCGACTTATAGCCACCTCGCGCTTGCGCACAGGTGCTATCTGGTCGACCCATCTAGGCTGTCAGATGGTCTGATCAGACTGGTTGGATCTAACCTAGAGGATGACTTCAACCCTACTAACCTGTCTAAGGATTTACAGTAGGCGCTTAGATCTAAGTGAGGCGCGCAAGTGATGAAGTTTTTGAAGAAAAACTATAACATACAACAAGCGCAACATATAAGCATCATTCATGCGCCACAAACTATAAACATGCGCCAATACTAGCATGTAAAATTTTCGCATGATGATAACCCTAGATCTCTTGAACATGCGCATATAATGGATCACACAAAAAGGGGTCAAGCAATCATAAAAACATGCATAAACCTTGCCTCTGATACCAATTGAAGGTCCCCTAGACAAGGGGATGAAACCCTAATAGGCACATGTAAGGGATTTAAACAGCGGAAGAGGGTTTCTAGATCTATTGCATGCTTTACGATCAACGTTAAAATGATTACATACAAGAGAAGAAATCATACCGATGCCATTTCTAGATGGCGTCTTGGAAGCAAAGATCGAAATGGATCTTCTCCAGAGATGACGCACACAAGATGAGTCTTGGCTCCTCCTTGTCGCCCCTTGTGCTAGCAAGGATCGTCCAAGTATCCTGACCGAATGGAAGGGAAGAGATGAGAAATCCTATGCTTGGCGAGAGCTCCTCTTTTCGTCCACACCTTCACACGCAAGAGATGCAAGTGTCGAAAAGCCCAAAGAGGCGTCAAGAGAGCGTGAGCATTGAGAACGTGAGAGTCATGGTCACGTTTAGAGACATGCTTTCTAAAAATAGAAAAGTCTCAACGTTCATGCGACCACAACTTACCCCAATCGCAAAATGCCTCTTCATTTGAACCATGCGCTCATCCAATGAGCTGGTTCAATTCGGTTTGGTTCAAGAAACCAAACAACCCAAGCCATTAGTCCAGATTACAATAAACCCCTGAGGCTTAAGATCTGACCGTTGATCTCTCGATGCTCCTGATCTCACCGATCTAGCATCCATTCTCTCAATCGAAGCTTACCGATCTTAAGCCCTAATCAATTAAACATGATCAGACCAGATCTCACTCACAATCAGAGATTAAATCCCTTTAAACTGAACCTAAACAATTCAGTCCACACGATCTGACTTAAGTAAGCCATATCATCAAATTGTGCGACCCTAAGGGTTTCCTTTAAATGTCGGTAACGATAACTTACGTCATCACGATCAGCGAGGGGTATCTAGCAACACATCACTGTCTCCCAATATAAAGGAAAGAGTCTTCCAAGACTACACCCAAACCACAGCACAAGTGTGAATCAACTCACTAGGCATACATGTTTCCTTTGCCACTGGATGTTCTTATTGGACAAGCCTGTCAAGCTTGTAACTCCAATATGATGAGCATGATTAGATCAGATGAACATAGTCACCTGGGTATGGCCATACACTTTCTCAATCATCTCATCCAAGGGGGCCCTTTAGAACATCACACTCCAATGAAGGAGACGGCGATCCTTTATCTATCACTAGTGCCCTAACATGACTCAAGCTCACCATCCAAGATAGTCTATAACCATTATGTTTCAAATGATATTGAACTACCTCAAAACAATGGCAATCATCATTTAGAAACACAAGTGATCTCAAGTCAGAGGAAATGTGCCACTTGTTGCAATCAAGGATTATTCACATTGTGACAAGCAATTGAATATCCAAGTAGGGTCTGTCCAGTACATCCAATGTACCCATGAGTCTACATCTTATTCCATGCTCGAAGCATCCTATAAGATTAGAATACATATTAGTCTCAATCATATCAAGGCTGTCTCATGTTCACCAAGATATCTCGACTAAGGACAAAAGTGCATGTCAGCCTAGCTGAACAGCATTGAGACATTATTCAGAAGTATATGTATTGCAGCAGATAATATATCAACCTGAATAACAACCATTGCCTTTATAAACATAAGAGTTTATACATGATACTGATACAATCCCAAACATTAGCCTTAAGGGCATACCCCAACAGTGACTTGGGTTCACACTTGTGCTGTGGTTTGGGTGTAGTCTTGGAAGACTCTTTCCTTTATATCGGGAGACAGTGATGTGTTGCTAGATACCCCTCACTGATCCTGATAACGTAAGTTATCGTTATCGACATTTAAAGGAAACCCTTAGGGTCGCACAATTTGATGATATGGCTTACTTAAGTCAGATCGTGTGGACTGAATTGTTTTGGTTCAGTTTAAAGGGATTTAAACTCTGATTGTAAGTGAGATCTGGTCTGATCATGTTTGATTGATTAGAGCTTGAGATTGGTAAGCTTCGATCGAGAGAATTGATGCTAGATCGGTGAGATCAAGAGCATCAGGAGATGAATGGTTAGATCTTGAGCCTTATGGTTTAATTTGATCTAGACCAATGCTTGGTTTAATTGTTGGGGTTTGCCCTTAAGGCTAATGTTTGAGGCCTTGGGATTCTTTCAGTATCATGTATAAACTCTTATGTTTATAAAGGCAATGGTTGTTATTCAGTTTGTTACATTGTCTGCGGCAATAAGTGTGCTTCTGAATAATGTCTCAATGCTGTTCAGCTTGGCTAACATGCTGTCATGTCCTTAGTCGAGATATCTTAGTGAACTTGAGACAGCCTTGATATGATTGAGACTAATATGTGTTTTAATCTTATAGGATGCTTCGAGCATGGAATAAGATGTAGACTCATGGGTACATTGGATGTACTGGACAGACCCTACTAGGATATTCAATTGCTTGTCACAATGTGAATAATCCTTGTATGCAACAAGTGGCATATGTCCTCTGACTTGAGATCACTTGTGTTTCTAAATGATGATTGTCATTGTTTTGAGGTAGTTCGATATCACTTGAAACATAATGGTTATAGACTATCTTGGATAATGATCATGAGTCAGGTTAGGACACTAGTGATAGATATAGGATTGCCGTCTCCATGTTTGGAGTGTGATGTTCTAAAGGGGCCCCCCTGGATGAGGTGATTGAGAAAGTGTATGGCCATACCCAGGTGACTATGTTCATCTGATCTAATCATGCTCATCATATTGGAGCTACAGGCTTGACACGCTTGTCCAATAAGAACATCCAGTGGCAAAGGAAACATGTATGCCTAGTGAAGTGGATTCACACTTGTGCTGTGGTTTGGGTGTAGTCTTGGAAGACTCTTTCCTTTATATCGGGAGACAGTGATGTGTTGCTAGATACCCCTCACTGATCGTGATAACATGAGTTATCATTACCGACATTTGAAGGAAACCCTTAGGGTCGCACAATTTGATGATATGGCTTACTTAAGTCACATCGTGTGGACTGAATTGTTTTGGTTCAGTTTAAAGGGATTTAAACTCTGATTGTAAGTGAGATCTGGTCTGATCATGTTTGATTGATTAGGGCTTGAGATCGGTAAGCTTCGATCGAGAGAGTTGATGCTAGATCGGTGAGATCAGGAGCATCAGGAGATGAACGGTTAGATCTGGAGCCTTAGGGTTTAATAGTGATCTAGACCAAATGCTTGGGTTGATTGATCTTTGAACGAAATTGAAATGCATTCAATTTGCTTGAACCGGTTCACATGAGTGAACGCATGGTTCAATGCATGAAGGCGTTTTCTTTGGTCGGTTATGAGATCATGGGTGCATGACTTCTATTTTTGGAAAGTCATGAAGGCCACTTCCCTCAACGCCTCAACGCCAAAAATGAAAAAGCGTTCGCTTCTTCCTTTGGACGCTCACACTCTCGTGGGTTGAAGGTGTTGACGACAAGGAGGTCTCGGCTAAGCAACCAAGTCATCTCATCCCTTCCATTCGACAAGCACCCTTGGAGAACCTTGCTGGCACAAGGAACACAAGGAGTAGTCATCATCCTCTTGTGTGCGTCACCTTTGGAGGAGAGCCCTTTCGCCATCTTCTTCCAAGACGCCATTCGAATCAATGGCTATGGTATGTTTTCATTTGATCCATACAAGATAGTTAAGTTGATCATATATCATACATGCGATTGTTGAAACCCTAGTTTCCGCTATGCCAAAAATCTTGATGCGCATAATAGGGTTTATTTCGCCCCCCTCATGAAAGGGGTTCCTACAACTGGTATCAGAGGGTTGGTTCATGTATGATTTATATGATTGCTTTGTGATCCATTTTTACGCTGATGCATAGATCTAAAGGATTACATGCGAAAGTTCATGATAGTTTTCAAATCATGCGAAAATACTAGATGAATGTATTATACTTATGTTGGCGCATGTATTTCGTTGGCGCATGTTAGATGTTTGCAAAAACTTATCTTGCGCGCCTCCTACTTAGATCTAAGCGCTTGCTATAAACCCTTAGACGGGTTAGTAGGGTTGAAGTCATCACCTAGTTAAGATCCAAATAGTCTGATCAGACCATCTGACAGCCTAGATGGGTCGACCAGATGGCACCTATGCACAAGCATGAGATGGCTATAGGTCGACTGCATCAAGAGCGTGTAGCGAGGTCTGGTTGAGACAACCAGTGAACGTGCATGAGTTGGGCCCGGGGTCACACCCGCTTGCCTGAACTCATGAGAGTCGTTCAGCCCTTAACGCATGCATGGTTGACCGTTGGGTCGACTCAAGTCAGTTAGGACTTGGTGCATGCAAGGGCAGTGGATAAGACTAGGTCTGATGAGTGGATCCCTAGTAATGGACCGTTGTAAGGTAGTAAGGCACATAAGAAAATTAAAATTGATGCCAATGGGTTTTCGAAAATTTTTATTTTCTTATCTGGATCACATGTTGATTGGATGCCATGATGCTTGTTTATTTAATCTTATGTGGGTTGCCCTTTTAATGTGTGCTGTGCTGGGGCCTGCGTGCCTAGAATTCAATTGTAAATTAATTTTATTGTGATCTGCGCATCACATGTTATTTAATTTATAATGTGTAATTGACCTGCGAGTCAATCTTGTCTAGATAGATTAAATTGTAATTTAATCAGACAAGAGCACGGAGCACACATGGCACAGGCGCATGCAGCAGTGGCTTGACCAGGTGGGAGGTCCAGGGTTCGACTCTGGGACAGGCGCATTTACCTGGTGGGCGCACCTGAGCTGCCGAGGGCACTTGGGCCCTGGGTTGGGCCAGATGAGATGCAAAAGACCCATGGAGAGCTCAAGTGAAGACTTAAGTTAAACTAAGGTCTTACTTAGGGTTGATGGGCGTTTACCACATAAGATCATCATGCTTTCTTTTATTGTTTAAATAATTAGAATTGCATGATTTATTTATCTTCTGCTATCACCATAGGGTTTGCATGATAGTTAAGAAGATAAAAGGACCGTTAAAATCCAACGCTAAAATATCAAGCTCGTAAGCCTTCTGACGCGAAACCTCACTGTTCTGACTATCGTTGGGGCCATGTTGTACCCACTCAGTGGGCACGCCCATCTATCTTCAGACGGTGTGTGATTTCACCTGCGTGTTACAGAGAAGGGATTTATCGCTTCCCGTTGCTCAGCATAGCACGTGGTGGTCCAGGGAGTAGGTCAGGTCAGCTTGACCATGTAGGCTACATATGGGGCATATGTTAGCTATATGGAGGCAGCCATCTGTGGGATCAGAGACTGTGTTGTACCAACTCAGTTGGCACAGTCTACTGGATTGCCCAGATGAAGGGGAATCGCACGGGTTGGCGATTGGCAGGCATTGCCTACCAGAAACTAGTGCTTGCACTCTCTGTGCATCTTATCTCGCCTGAGCGGGACGCGGAGACCAAGTATGAAATCTGGGTCCCATCTCACTAAAAGAGTTACTCTTTCGGGCTGTTTTGCTGGATTTTTCAGCCAGATAAAATAGTGAGAAAAGAATCTTTCTTAAGTCCTGGATTGATTCTAAACATTGATACTGACCTTGCTGTTCTTGCATTGTTGTAGATTCCTGCAGCAACGAACACCATGAGCTTCAATGTGCGATCCCTACTGGAAAGGGAGAAGTTTGCTGGGCCAAACTTCTCAGACTGGTACGGACACCTTAAGATTGTTCTTAAGGCTGAGAGGAAACTGTATGTACTCGAGACAACTATACCGCCTCAACCCGCTGTGAACGCCGCAAGGGCGGTTCGTGATGCCTATGAAAAGCATGTCAATGATAGCATTGATGTCGCTTGCCTGATGCTAGCGTCTATGACGCCACAGCTGCAGCGTCAGCATGAGGATATGTCTGCTATAGAAATTATAGCAAACCTCAAGATGCTATATGCTGCACAGGCGAGGACTGAGCGCTATAATTTGACCAAGCTTTTCTTTCAGAGCAAACTGGCTGAAGGGAGTCCAGTGGGAGCTCATGTGCTCAAGATGATTGGGCACAAGGAGGCTCTAGAGAAATTGGGGCATACCATCAATCAGGAGCTTGCTGTAGACATTATTCTGCAGTCTCTCCCGGCCTCCTTCGATCCGTTCATTATTAATTTTAATATGAACAAGATCGACTGTACTCCGGCAGAGTTGCTGAATATGCTCTTGACTACAGAGGAGACTCTAAAGGTAAAGCCTTCAACCTCTGTCTTGATGTTCCCTTCCAGGAACAAGAAGAAGGGGAAGAAGGGCAAAGCCCCCGTCAAGAACTACAACAAGGCTCTGAAACAAAAGGTTAAGCGGTCGAAGGAATACAGATGTTTCCATTGTGGCCAGCTGGGTCACTGGAAAAAGGACTCTAAAGCGCTCCAAGGAGACAAGAAGGGAAGCATCGCTTCTGGCTCAGGTATTTTTGTGACTGAAGTCATGATATCTTCTTCTTCTATTTCATGGGTGTTGGACACTGCATGTGGAGTTCACATTTGTTCAAATGTATAGGAACTCAAGAGAAGAAGACAGGTGGGACAGCATGAGGTGGACCTACGAGTTGGAAACGGGGCACGGGTTGCTGCTGTTGCTGTAGGAGTTTATTACATCTCATTACCATCTGGACTTGTATTGGAACTAGACAATTGTTACTTTGTACCAAGCATTACGAAAAATATTATCTCTATTCCTGCTCTTGTCAGGAAAGGATTTTCCTTTGAATGCAATATTTCAAGGTGTGTTATTTCTTATGATAATATTGTTTATGCTACTGGATCAATTAACAATGGGTTATTCATGTTGGACATGGAATGTTCTATACAAAACATTGATAATAAGAAAGCCAAGTATGCTGATGACAGCACCTTGCTATGGCATAGTCGTTTAGGCCATATTAACAAGAAACGCATTAAGCGGTTGCATGATCATGGACTGCTGGGATCATTCTCCTATGAGGAGATTGATACATGCAAAGCTTGTTTATTGGGCAAAATTACGAAGTCTCCTTTTCCTCATAAAGGTCAAAGGGCTTCAGGTTTACTTGACCTTATACACAGTGATGTGTGTGGGCCATTTAGTAAACATGCCAGAGGTGGCTATTCATACTTCATTACCTTTACTGATGATTTCAGTAGGTATGGTTATGTCTATCTAATGAGACATAAAAGTGAATCTTTTGACAAGTTCAAAGAGTTCAAAAATGAAGTACAAAATCAGCTAGGCCGGAATATCAAGGCACTTCGTTCAGATCGAGGTGGAGAATACCTAAGTCGAGAGTTTACTGACTATCTGAAGGAGTGTGGGATTATCTCACAGCTCACTCCACCAGGAACACCGCAATGGAATGGTGTGTCCGAGAGGAGGAACAGAACCTTACTGGATATGGTTCGTTCTATGATGAGTCAGGCTACTCTACCTTACTCCTTTTGGGGATTTGCACTGGAAACAGCTGCAAAGATACTAAACCGAGTGCCATCCAAGGCAGTTTCAAAGACTCCATATGAGTTATGGTATGGGAAACAGCCGAGCTTGACATTTATTAAGATCTGGGGTTGCGAGGCTTATGTCAAAAAGCTCGCCTCTGGGAAACTAGAAAGCAGATCTGAGAAATGCATCTTTGTCGGTTACCCTAAGGAAACTAAGGGTTATTATTTCTACGATCCCAAAGAGAACAAAGTATTTGTTGCTCGGATGGCTATTTTTCTTTAGAAGGAGTTTCTTCTGCAAGAAGCCAGTGGGAGAGAAATAAAACTGGATGAGAATCCAGAGGAAGGACAAAGTAGTCAAGCACCGTTGGATGAGCCTGAGCCAGTAGATCAGGTTATTGAGCAACCTGAGGCTCAGATATCACGGGAACCGCGAAGATCGGGAAGGATCCGTCGACAGCCTGAGCGCTATGACGGAGTCTACATCATTGATCATGATGAACCCCTAACTTATGCGGATGCGGTCAGTGGACCGGAATCAGCGAGATGGCTTGAAGCTATGCGCGCCGAGATGGACTCCATGTCAGATAACCAAGTCTGGGATTTGGTTGATCCGCCTCCGGGAGTAATCCCTATAGGCTGTAAATGGATCTTCAAGAAGAAGATTGACATGGATGGTAACGTGGTTACCTATAAAGGCAGGCTAGTTGCAAAAGGTTTCAAACAAATCTACGGGATAGATTATGATGAAACTCTCTCTCCTGTAGCCATGTTCAAGTCAATTCGGATTATTCTTGCGATAGCAGCATTTTACGATTATGAGATCTGGCAGATGGATGTGAAGACCGCTTTCCTTAATGGAAAACTGGATGAGGATGTGTAAATGACACAACCTGAAGGTTTCACTAATCCATCAGATCGTCATAAAATATGCAAGTTTAAGAAGTCCATTTATGGACTTAAGCAAGCATCTAGAAGCTGGAATATTCGTTTTGATGAATCAATATATGAATTTGGTTTCATCAAGAATGAAGATGACCCGTGCGTATATAAGAGGTTTAGTGGGAGCGTGATTACTTTCCTAGTCCTCTACGTCGATGATATCTTAATCATTGGAAACGATATTCCTGAACTGCATGCTGTTAAAGCATGGTTAAGAAAATGTTTCCAGATGAAAGATTTAGGAGAAGCAGCCTATGTATTAGGTGTGAAGATCTACAGAGATAGATCTAAGAGGCTTCTCGGGCTGTGCCAGAGTACTTACATCGATAAAGTCCTGGAGAGATTCCATTTAGAAAATTCTAAAAGAGGATATCTTCCAGTCAGACATGGTCTGAATCTTTCAAAGAGTCAGTGTCCACAAACACAGACTGAGAAAGATGAAATGGACAATACGCCTTATGCTTCGGCTATTGGGTCCATTATGTATGCGATGTTGTGTACTCGCCCAGACGTCGCTTACGGGTTAAGCGTGACCAGTCGATTCCAAGGTAATCCAGGTCAGGCGCACTGGATTGCAATCAAGAACATTTTGAAATATCTACGGAGGACCAAAGATATGTTCTTGATGTATGGTGGTCAGGAAGAACTCAGTTTTGAAGGATATACTGACGCTTCGTTCCAATCTGACCAGGATAATTTCCGATCACAATCAGGCTATGTTTTTAGCTTGAATGGTGGAGCAGTGGTATGGAAAAGTTTCAAACAGTCTATCGTTGCTGATTCCACAACAGAAGCCGAGTATGTTGCAGCCTCGGAAGCATCCAAGGAGGCAGTGTGGATTCCTAAGTTCGTTCAAGAACTTGGTGTTGTTCCTTCGAGTGCAGATCCTTTGGTTATCTTCTGCGATAACACTGGAGCAATCGCACAAGCAAAGGAACCACGGTCGCACCAGAAGTCCAAGCACATACAGAGAAGGTTTCACTTGATCCAGGAGTTCATTGATCGTGGTGAGATCAAAATCTGCAAGGTTCATACAGATGACAATCTGGCTGACCCGCTTACCAAGCCTCTGGCGCAGCAGAAGCATGAGAAGCACTGTAATAACATGGGTTTGAGATTTCTCAACCATTAGATTTAGTGCAAGTGGGAGATTGTTGGGGTATGCCCTTAAGGCTAATGTTTGAGGCCTTGGGATTCTTTCAGTATCATGTATAAACTCTTATGTTTATAAAGGCAATGGTTGTTATTCAGTTTGTTACATTGTCTGCTGCAATAAGTGTGCTTCTGAATAATGTCTCAATGCTGTTCAGCTTGGCTGACATGCTGTCATGTCCTTAGTCGAGATATCTTGGTGAACTTGAGACAGCCTTGATATGATTGAGACTAATATGTGTTCTAATCTTATAGGATGCTTCGAGCATTCAATAAGATGTAGACTCATGGGTACATTGGATGTACTGGACAGACCCTACTAGGATATTCAATTGCTTGTCACAATGTGAATAATCCTTGTATGCAACAAGTGGCATATATCCTCTGACTTGAGATCACTTGTGTTTCTAAATGATGATTGTCATTGTTTTGAGGTAGTTCGATATCATTTGAAACATAATGGTTATAGACTATCTTGGATAATGATCATGAGTCAGGTTAGGACACTAGTGATAGATATAGGATTGCCGTCTCCTTGTTTGGAGTGTGATGTTCTAAAGGGGCCCCCTGGATGAGGTGATTGAGAAAGTGTATGGCCATACCCAGGTGACTATGTTCATCTGATCTAATCATGCTCATCATATTGGAGCTACAGGCTTGACACGCTTGTCCAATAAGAACATCCAGTGGCAAAGGAAACATGTATGCCTAGTGAAGTGGATTCACACTTGTGCTGTGGTTTGGGTGTAGTCTTGGAAGACTCTTTCCTTTATATCGGGAGACAGTGATGTGTTGCTAGATACCCCTCACTGATCGTGATAACGTGAGTTATCGTTACCGACATTTGAAGGAAACCCTTAGGGTCACACAATTTGATGATATGGCTTACTTAAGTCACATCGTGTGGACTGAATTGTTTTGGTTCAGTTTAAAGGGATTTAAACTCTGATTGTAAGTGAGATCTAGTCTGATCATGTTTGATTGATTAGGGCTTGAGATCAGTAAGCTTCGATCGAGAGAGTTGACGCTAGATCGGTGAGATCAGGAGCATCAGGAGATGAACGGTTAGATCTGGAGCCTTAGGGTTTAATAGTGATCTAGACCAAATGCTTGGGTTGATTGATCTTTGAACCAAATTGAAATGCATTCAATTTGCTTGAACCGGTTCACATGAGTGAACGCATGGTTCAATGCATGAAGGCGTTTTCTTTGGTCGGTTATGAGATCATGGGTGCATGACTTCTATTTTTGGAAAGTCATGAAGGCCACTTCCCTCAACGCCTCAACGCCAAAAACGAAAAAGCGTTCGCTTCTTCCTTTGGACGCTCACACTCTCGTGGGTTGAAGGTGTTGACGACAAGGAGGTCTCGGCTAAGCAACCAAGTCATCTCATCCCTTCCATTCGACAAGCACCCTTGGAGAACCTTGCTAGCACAAGGAACACAAGGAGTAGTCATCATCCTCTTGTGTGCGTCACCTTTGGAGGAGAGCCCTTTCGCCATCTTCTTCCAAGACGCCATTCGAATCAATGGCTATGGTATGTTTTCATTTTATCCATACAAGATAGTTAAGTTGATCATATATCATACATGCGATTGTTGAAACCCTAGTTTCCGCTATGCCAAAAATCTTGATGCGCATAATAGGGTTTATTTCGCCCCCCTCATGAAAGGGGTTCCTACATTAATTTGGTCTTTGAACTAAATGAAATTGAACCGGTTCACTTAGTGTGAGCGCATGGTTCAAGTCAAGGGAGAAAGTTGCGATTGGGGTAAACGCATCTTGCGTTGAAGTAGTGGCTTGCTATTTTTGGAAGTTATGTTTTCCAAAATAGCGTGGACGCCTCACGTTCGAAGTGGTCACGCCCTATTCTCGCCTCTTCACCTCTTGTCGCCTCTCCTCTCTCGGGTAGAGAGTCTTCACGCCTTGGAGAGATTTTGGCCAAGCAAAGAGGTCATCTCAATTCCCTTGACGCGATCAGGAAACTTGGAGATCCTTGCTAGCACAAGGAACGACAAGGAGTAGTCAACTCTCATCTTGTGTGCGCACGTTTTGGAGGAGAACCATTTCGTTCTCTCTGCTTCCAAGTCGCCATCCAGGCAAGGGCAATGGTATGAATCTTTTTGATCTATACAAGTATTTACAAGTTGATCATTTGACATGCTATTGATCCTTTAAAAACCCTAGCTTCCGCTCAATGCAAAAACTCTGATATGCGCCTATTAGGGTTTCGCCCCCTTTAATGGAACTTTCACTAAACCATGATGAGAAGGACCTTGGAGCCAACCTTGAATATAGAGCTAGAGGTTAGCTAGGCTAGGTCTGGTATTGGGGCTTGAATCCTAGGTCAAGAGTTGAACCTCCTTTTGGCGTGGGTTGGTTCAATGTCTTGAATAGGCTATGATCACATCATTTATTTATTTGCTTTTGATATCTGCTAAAGCATGCCTATTTTATCATTATGTTATCACTATAGGTAATGTTAGACATAAGATAAAACTGATGAGACCTCAAAAACCCTCATAAATAAATATCAAGTCTAGTAGCCTTCTAACGCATAGCCCTCACTAAGCTATTGATCAGCGGTGTTGTGAACTGTTTCCCACCCTCGTGAGACACACCCACTTATCTTTATAAAGTGCGTGGTGGCAATGATTTCCCAGTCCGTTTTAATCGGGCGTGCCTTCGCAAGGAAACTCGTTGGCCCTGGGCATAACGGTTAGGAATGGACTTGACTAGATTTTCACATTGTGCTGGGCATATGGTGGAGCTCTAGAGGCACCGTTGAGAGGTTAGGGTTTCATGCTATATCCAGCCCTCGCTGGACATGAAATGCCTAGACTGTCTCAATAAGGGGAATTGCTTGGAGCAATCGGCTGGCGTGCCCACCTCAGGAAGCATGGGTTACTTTGTGCATCTCATCCCACCCTCATGGGACGCGAAGCCTCATGTGGAATAAGGATCCCATCTCACTAGGAAGTCTTAAACTTCCCGATTGACTTTGTGGGTTGTCAATTCGATTAAAATGATGAGAGCAATAATCATTTAAAACAAGTCCAGTTTAAATGATTTAAAGTAGTACTAATCTGCTATTTCTTGACTGTTGTAGAACAATGGCAACGAACAATAGTGGTTGGTCACTGCGATCTATCCTTGAGAAGGACAAGTTGGTTGGATCCAACTTGATGGATTGGTATATGAACTTGAGAATTGTGCTCAAGCTCGAGAGAAAGCTCTATGTCCTTGAGCAACCCATTCCTGAACCACTTCCATGCTCGGCCTCTGCGGTTGAGAGGGATGCTTATGATAAGCATCAGGCTGATACTTTGGAGGTTGCACAATTGATGCTAACCAACATGTCGCCTGAGCTTCAAGGGCAATATGAATTGAAGAGTGCCTCTGAGATTATTACTAATCTAAGACAACTCTTTAATGAATTGGTTAGGCTCAATCCTCCTAAAGTTAATATTCAGTGTGTTGAGCCGAAAGGTTTGACCAAGGAACTGAAATTAAAGATGGAATGGATCAGGAACAATAAGTGCTATTCATGTGAAGAGCCACCTCACATGTTGAAGGACATAGTGCGACTTCAGAATGAGAAGAAGAGAGGCAAGACTTCGTCTTCATACTCAGGTATTTATGTTACAGAAGTCAACCTTTCTACTTCTATGACATGGGTATTGGATACCGCATGTGGAGCTCATATTTGTACAAATATGCAGGGGCTCAAGAAAAGTAGATCGGTACGGGCTAGAGAGATTGACCTACGAGTTGGAAACGGGGCACAGGTTGCTGCTGTTGCTATAGGAGTTTTGACTCTCCCTGCCATCTGGACTTCAGTTAGAGTTAGAAAATTGTTATTATGTACCTTCGCTTACTAAGAACATTGTATCCATTCCTTGCTTGGCAAAGAAGGGATTTAAGTTTGAAATAAATAAGAACTCTTGTTCTTTTTCATTTGCAAATATGTTCTATGGGAAGGGTGCTTTGTGCAATGGTCTATATGTGCTAGACATGGATAACTCTATTTGTAACATAAATAATAAAAGGACCAAACTGAGTGGTTCAGTTGGTGCTTTCCTATGGCATTGTCGATTAGCCCATATAAACAAGAATCGCATTCAACAACTCCATGCAAATGGGTTGTTGGACTCAAGTTCCTTGGAGGAATTTGATACATGTGAGCCTTGTTTGTTAGGGAAAATGACAAAGGCACCCTTCACCAAAATTGGTGAGAGGGCAGAAGGTTTGTTGGATCTCATACATAGCAATGTGTGTGGGCCATTCAATAAGCAAGTCAGAGGAGGGCACAACTACTTCATTACCTTTACTGATGATTTCAGTAGATATGGTTATGTCTACTTGATGAGACATTGTTGGGGTATGCCCTTAAGGCTAATGTTTGAGGCCTTAGGATTATATCAATATCATGTATAAACTCTATGTTTATAAAGGCAATGGTTGTTATTCAGGTTGTTATATTATCTGCTGCAATACATATACTTCTGAATAATGTCTCAATGCTGTTCAGCTTGGCTGACATGCACTTTTGTCCTTAGTCGAGATATTTTGGTGAACATGAGATAGCCTTGATATGATTGAGACTAATATGTGTTCTAATCTTATAGGATGCTTCGAGCATGGAATAAGATGTAGACTCATGGGTACATTGGATGTACTGGACAGACCCTACTAGGATATTCAATTGCTTGTCACAATGTGAATAATCCTTGTATGCAAACAAGTGGCATACTTCCTCTGACTTGAGATCACTTGTGTTTCTAAATGATGATTGGCATTGTTTTGAGGTAGTTCAATATCATTTGAAACATAATGGTTATAGACTATCTTGGATGATGAGCATGAGTCATGTTAGGGTGCTAGTGATAGATATAGGATTGCCGTCTCCTAGTTTGGAGTGTGATGTTCTATAGGGGCCCCCTGGATGAGATGATTGAGAAAGTGTATGGCCATACCCAGGTGACTATGTTCATCTGATCTAATCATTCTCATCATATTGGAGCTACAGGCTTGACTCGCTTGTCCAATAAGAACATCCAGTGGCAAAGGAAACATGTATGCCTAGTGAAGTGGATTCACACTTGTGCTGTGGTTTGGGTGTAGTCTTGGAAGACTCTTTCCTTTATATCGGGAGACAGTGATGTGTTGCTAGATACCCCTCACTGATCGTGATAACATAAGTTGTCGTTACCGACATTTAAAGGAAACCCTTAGGGTCGCACAATTTGATGATATGGCTTACTTAAGTCAGATCGTGTGGACTGAATTGTTTGGGTTCAGTTTAAAGGGATTTAAACTCTGATTGTAAGTGAGATCTGGTCTGATCATGTTTGATTAATTAGGGCTTGAGATCGGTAAGCTTTGATCGAGAGAATGGATGCTAGATCAGTGAGATCAGGAGCATCAAGAGATGAACGGTTAGATCTGGAGCCATAGGGTTTATTGTGATCTAGACCAAATTGCTTGGGTTAATTGGTCTTTGAACCAGACCAAATTGAACCGGCTCATCAAGTGAGCGCATGGTTCAAGAGGAGAGGAATTTGCGATTGGGGTAAACCCATGGTCGCATCACAAGTTGAGATTTTTCTATTTTTAGAAAACATGTCTCTAAACGTGGGCACGCCTCACGTTCTCTCTTTCACGCCTCTTGTCGCCTCTTTGGCTTGGTCTCTACACACATTCTCGAGAGGAGAAGTTGAGACGACAAGGGAGAGGTTTCGCCAAGCAAAGTTGTCTTCTCTTCCCTTCCATACGACAAGGACCCTTGGAGAACCTTGCTAGCACAAGGATCAACAAGGAGTAGGCGACATCACCTTGTGTGCGCACCATTTGGAGGAGAAGCATTCGACTCTCTTCTTCCTAGACGCCATCCAAGAAATGGCATTGGTAAGAATCGATCCTCATGTATATGAAAATTTAAAGTTGATCATACTGCATGCATCGATCTAGAAACCTATTCCGCTGCGTTAAATCCTCTACATGCGCCTATTAGGGTTTCGCCCCCCATGTTAGGGGACTTTCAATTGGTATCAGAGCTTGTTTTATGCATGTTTTTATGATTGCTTGATGCTTTTGTGATCCATGTTTGCGCAACATACATAGATCTATATGTTACATGCGAAAAATTACATGTTGTATATTCATGTTGGCGCATGTATGAAGGTGGCGCATGTTTCATATTGTGGTTGACTGTTTTTCGTTAAAACAAAATCATCTGCGCGCTTACCATTAGATCTAAGCGGCGCCTGCTATAAAACCTTAGACGGGTTATTAGGGTTGAAGTCATCATCTAGTTAAGATCCAAACAGTCTGATCAGACTATCTGACAGCCTAGATGGGTCGACCAGATGGCACCTGTGCGCAAGCACGAGGTGGCTATAGGTCGACTGCAGACAGGCGTGTAGCGATGTCTGGTTGAGACAACCTGTGAACGCGCATGAGTTAGGCCCGGGGTCACACCCGCTTGCCAGAACTCATGAGGTCGTTCAGCCCTTGGCCCATGCATGGTTGACCATTTGGTCGACTCAAGTCAATTAGGACTTGGTGCATGTAAGGGCAGTGGATCTGACTAGGACTGATGAGTGGATCCCTAGTAATGGACCGTTGTAAGGTAGTAGGGCACATAAGGAAAATAAAATTGATGCCAATGGGGTTTTCAAAAATTTTATTTTCATGTTTGGATCACATGTTGATTGTATACATGATGAATGTTTATTTAATCTTATGTGGGCTGCTCGTTTTAATGTGTGCTGTGCTGGGCCCTGCGTGCCTGGTTAATAAATGTAAATTATTTACTGTGATCTGCGCATCACATTTTATTTAATTTATAAAGTGTAATTGACCTGCGTGTCAATCATGTCTAGATAGATTAAAGTGTAATTTTAATCAGACATGAGCACAGAGCACACTTGGCAGAGGCGCATGCAGTAGAGGCTTGACCAGGTGGGAGGTATAGGGTTCGACTCTAGGACAGGCGCATTTACCTGGTGGGCGCACCTGAGCTGCAGTGAGCGCTTGGGCCCTGATTTGGGCCGGAAGAATGCAAAAGACCCATGAACAGCTCATGTGAAGACTTAAGTTAAATTAAGGTCTTACCTAGGCTTATTGGGCATTTACCACATAAGATCAGCATGCTTTCTATTTATTGTTTAAATAATTAGAACTGCATGATTTAATCTTCTGCTATCACCATAGGATTTGCATGATAGTTGAGAAGATAAAAGGACCGTTAATCCAACGCTAAAATATCAAGCTCGTAAGCCTTCTGACGCGAAACCTCACTGTTCTGACTATCGTTGGGGCCGTGTTGTACCCACTCAGTGGGCACGCCCATCTATCTTCAGACGGTGCGGGATTACACCTGCGTGTTACAGGGAAGGGATTTATCGCTTCTCGTTGCTCAGCATAGCACGTGGTGGTCCAGGGAGTAGGTTGGGTCAGCTTGACCATGTAGGCTACATATGGCGCATATGTTAGCTATATGGAGGCAGCCATCTGTGGGGTCAGAGATTGTGTTGTACCAACTCAGTTGGCACAGTCGGCTGGATCGCCCAGATGAAGGGGAATCGCACGGGTTGACGATTGGCTGGGATTGCCTACCAGAAATTAGTGCTTGTACTCTCTGTGCAACTTATCTCGCCTGAGCGGGACGCGGAGACCAAGTATGAAATCTGGATCCCATCTCACTAAAAGAGATTTACTCTTTCGGGCTGTTTTGCTGGATTTTTCAGCCAGATAAAATAGTGAGAAAAGAATCTTCCTTAAGTCCTGGATTGATTCTAACATTGATACTGACCTTGCTGTTCTTGCATTGTTGTAGATACCTGCAGCAACGAACACCACGAATTTCAATGTGCGATCCCTACTGGAAAGGGAGAAGTTTGCTGGGCCAAACTTCTCAGACTGGTACGAACACCTTAAGATTGTTCTTAAGGCTGAGAGGAAACTGTATGTCCTCGAGACAGCTATACCACCTCAACCCGCTCCGAACGCCGCAAGGGCGGTTTGCGAAGCTTATGAGAAGCATGTCAATGATAGCATTGATGTTGCTTGCCTGATGCTTGCGTCTATGACGCCACAGCTGCAGCGTCAGCATGAGGATCTCTCTGCTATAGAAATTATAGCAAACCTCAAGTTGCTGTATGCTGCACAGGCGAGGACTGAACGCTACAATTTGACTAAACTTTTCTTTCAGAGCAAACTGGCTGAAGGGAGTCCAGTGGGAGCTCAAGTGCTCAAGATGATTGGGCACAAAGAGGCTCTAGAGAAACTGGGACACACCATCAATCAGGAGCTTGCTGTAGATATTATTTTGCAGTCTCTCCCGGCTTCTTTCGATCCGTTCATCATTAATTTTAATATGAACAAGATCGACTGTACGCCGGCAGAGTTGCTGAATATGCTCTTGACTACAGAGGAGACTCTAAAGGGAAAGCCTTCATCCTCTGTCTTGATGATTCCTGCAAGGAACAAAAGGAAGGGGAAGAAGGGCAAAGCCCCTGTCAAGAACTACAACAAGGCTCTGAAGCAAAAGGTTAAGCGGTCGAAGGAATACAGATGTTTCCACTGTGGCCAGCTGGGTCACTGGAAAAAGGACTGTAAAGCGCTCCAAGGAGATAAGAAGGGAAGCAATTCTTTCGCTTCTGGCTCAGGTATTTTTGTGACTGAGGTCATGTTTTCTTCTTCTATATCATGGGTGTTGGACACTGCATGTGGAGTTCACTTTTGTTCAAATGTACAGGAACTCAAGAGAAGAAGACAGGTGGGACAGCATGAGGTGGACCTACGAGTTGGAAACGGGGCACGGGTTGCTGCTGTTGCTGTAGGAGTTTATTACATCTCTTTACCATCTGGACTTGTATTAGAACTGGACAATTGTTATTTTGTTCCGAGTATTACGAAAAATATTATCTCTATTCCTGCTCTTGTCAGGAAAGGATTTTCCTTTGAATGCAATATTTCAAAGTGTGTTATTTCTTTTGATAATATTGTTTATGCTACTGGATCAATTAACAATGGGTTATTCATGTTGGACATGGAATGTTCTATATAGCAAATTGATAATAAGAAAGCCAAGTATGCTGATGACAGCACCTTGTTATGGCATAGTCGTTTAGGCCATATAAACAAGAAACGCATTAAGCGGTTGCATGATCATGGACTGCTGGGATCATTCTCTTGTGAGGAGATTGATACATGCAAAGCTTGTTTAATGGGCAAAATGACAAAAGCTCCTTTTTCTAATAAAGGTCAAAGGGCTTCAGATTTACTTGACCTTATACACAGTGATGTGTGTGGGCCATTTAGTAAACATGCCAGAGGTGGCTATCTATACTTCATTACCTTTACTGATGATTTCAGTAGATACGGGTATGTCTATTTAATGAGACATAAAAGTGAATCTTTTGACAAGTTCAAAGAGTTCAAGAATGAAGTACAGAATCAGTTAGGCCGAAATATCAAGGCACTTCGCTCAGATCGAGGTGGAGAATAATTGAGTCATGAGTTTACTGACTATTTGAAGGAGTGTGGGATTGTCTCACAGCTAACTCCGCCAGGAACACCGCAATGGAATGGTGTGTCCGAAAGGAGAAATAGAACCTTACTGGATATGGTACGTTCGATGATGAGTCAGGCTACTTTACCTTACTCCTTTTGGGGATTTGCACTGGAGACAGCTGCAAAGGTACTAAACCGAGTGCCATCCAAGGCAGTTTCAAAGACTCCATATGAGTTATGGTATGGGAAACAGCCGAGCTTGACATTTATTAAGATCTGGGGTTGCGAGGCTTATGTCAAAAAGCTCGCCTCTGGGAAACTGGAAAGCAGATCTGAGAAATGTATCTTTGTCGGTTACCCTAAAGAAACAAAGGGTTATTATTTCTACGATCCCAAAGAGAACAAAGTGTTTGTTGCTCGAACGGCAATTTTTCTTGAGAAGGAGTTTCTTCTGCAAGAGGCCAGTGGGAGAGAAATAAAGCTAGATGAGAATCCAGAGGAAGGACAAAGTAGTCAAGCACAGTTGGATGAGCCTGAGCCAGTGAAACAGGTTACTGAACAACCTGAGGCTCAGATATCACGGGAACCGCGTAGATCGGGAAGGATCCATCGACAGCCTGAGCGCTATGACGGAGTCTACATCATTGATCATGATGAACCCCTCACTTATGCGGATGCGGTCAGTGGACCGGACTCAGCAAGATGGCTTGAATCTATGCGCGCCGAGATGGACTCCATGTCAGATAACCAAGTTTGGGATTTGGTTGATCCGCCTCCGGGAGTAATCCCTATAGGCTGTAAGTGGATCTTCAAGAAGAAGATTGACATGGATGGTAACGTGGTTACCTATAAAGGCAGGCTAGTTGCGAAAGGTTTCAAACAAATCTATGGGATAGATTATGATGAAACTTTCTCTCCTGTAGCTATGTTCAAGTCTATTCGGATTATTCTTGCGATAGCAGCATATTATGATTATGAGATCTGGCAGATGGATGTGAAGACCGCTTTCCTTAATGGAAAACTGGATGAGGATGTGTATATGACACAACCTGAAGGTTTCACAAATCCATCAGATCGTCATAAAATATGCAAATTAAAGAAGTCCATTTATGGACTTAAACAAGCATCAAGAAGCTGGAATATTCGTTTTGATGAATCAATCAGTGAATTTGGTTTCATCAAGAATGAAGATGACCCGTGTGTATATAAGAGGTTTAGTGGGAGCGTAATTACTTTCCTAGTCCTCTACGTCGATGACATCTTGATCATTGGAAACGACATTCCTGAACTGCATGCTGTCAAGGCATGGTTAAGAAAATGTTTCCAGATGAAAGATTTAGGAGAAGCAGCCTATGTATTAGGTGTGAAGATCTACAGGGATAGATCTAAGAGGCTTCTCGGGCTGTGCCAGAGTACTTACATCGATAAAGTCCTGGAGAGATTCCATTTAGAGAATTCTAAAAGAGGATATCTTCCAGTCAGACATGGTCTGAATCTTTCAAAGAGTTAGTGTCCACAAACACAGACTGAGAAAGATGAAATGGACAATATGCCTTATGCTTCGGCTATTGGGTCCATTATATATGCGATGTTGTGTACTCGCCCAGACGTTGCTTACGGGTTAAGCGTGACCAGTCGATTCCAATGTAGTCCAGGTAAGGCACACTGGATTGCAGTCAAGAACATTTTAAAATATCTGCGGAGGACCAAAGATATGTTCTTGGTGTATGGTGGTCAGGAAGAACTTAGTATTGAAGGATATACTGACGCTTCGTTCCAATCTGACCAGGATGATTTCCGATCGCAATCAGGCTATGTTTTTAGCTTGAATGGAGGAGCAGTGGTGTGGAAAAGTTTCAAACAGTCTATTGTTGCTGATTCCACAACAGAAGCCGAGTATGTTGCAGCCTCAGAAGCATCCAAGGAGGCAGTGTGGATTCGTAAGTTCGTTCAGGAACTTGGTGTTATTCCTTCGAGTGCTGATCCATTGGTTATCTTCTGTGATAACACTGGAGCAATCGCACAAGCAAAGGAACCACGGTCGCACCAGAAGTCCAAGCACATACAGAGAAGGTTTCATTTGATCCGAGAGATCATTGATCGAGGCGAGATCAAAGTCTGCAAGGTTCATACAGATGACAATCTGGCTGACCCGCTTACAATGCCTCTGGCGCAGCAGAAGCATGAGAAGCACTGTAATAATATGGGTTTGAGATTTCTCAACCATTAGATTAAGTGCAAGTGGGAGATTGTTGGGGTATGCCCTTAAGGCTAATGTTTGAGGCCTTGGGATTATATCAGTATCATGTATAAACTCTATGTTTATAAAGGCAATGGTTGTTATTCAGGTTGTTATATTATCTGCTGCAATACATATACTTCTGAATAATGTCTCAATGCTGTTCAGCTTGGCTGACATGCACTTTTGTCCTTAGTCGAGATATCTTGGTGAACATGAGACAGCCTTGATATGATTGAGACTAATATGTGTTCTAATCTTATAGGATGCTTCGAGCATGGAATAAGATGTAGACTCATGGGTACATTGGATGTACTGGACAGACCCTACTAGGATATTCAATTGCTTGTCACAATGTGAATAATCCTTGTATGCAAACAAGTGGCATACTTCCTCTGACTTGAGATCACTTGTGTTTCTAAATGATGATTGGCATTGTTTTGAGGTAGTTCAATATCATTTGAAACATAATGGTTATAGACTATCTTGGATGATGAGCATGAGTCATGTTAGGGTGCTAGTGATAGATATAGGATTGCCGTCTCCTAGTTTGGAGTGTGATGTTCTATAGGGGCCCCCTGGATGAGATGATTGAGAAAGTGTATGGCCATACCCAGGTGACTATGTTCATCTGATCTAATCATTCTCATCATATTGGAGCTACAGGCTTGACTCGCTTGTCCAATAAGAACATCCAGTGGCAAAGGAAACATGTATGCCTAGTGAAGTGGATTCACACTTGTGCTGTGGTTTGGGTGTAGTCTTGGAAGACTCTTTCCTTTATATCGGGAGACAGTGATGTGTTGCTAGATACCCCTCACTGATCGTGATAACGTAAGTTGTCGTTACCGACATTTAAAGGAAACCCTTAGGGTCGCACAATTTGATGATATGGCTTACTTAAGTCAGATCGTGTGGACTGAATTGTTTGGGTTCAGTTTAAAGGGATTTAAACTCTGATTGTAAGTGAGATCTGGTCTGATCATGTTTGATTGATTAGGGCTTGAGATCGGTAAGCTTTGATCGAGAGAATGGATGCTAGATCAGTGAGATCAGGAGCATCAAGAGATGAACGGTTAGATCTGGAGCCTTAGGGTTTATTGTGATCTAGACCAAATTGCTTGGGTTAATTGGTCTTTGAACCAGACCAAATTGAACCGGCTCATCAAGTGAGCGCATGGTTCAAGAGGAGAGGAATTTGCGATTGGGGTAAACCCATGGTCGCATCACAAGTTGAGATTTTTCTATTTTTAGAAAACATGTCTCTAAACGTGGGCACGCCTCACGTTCTCTTTTTCACGCCTCTTGTCGCCTCTTTGGCTTGGTCTCTACACACATTCTCGAGAGGAGAAGTTGAGACAACAAGGGAGAGGTTTCGCCAAGCAAAGTTGTCTTCTCTTCCCTTCCATACGACAAGGACCCTTGGAGAACCTTGCTAGCACAAGGATCAACAAGGAGTAGGCGACATCACCTTGTGTGCGCACCATTTGGAGGAGAAGCATTCGACTCTCTTCTTCCTAGACGCCATCCAAGAAATGGCATTGGTAAGAATCGATCCTCATGTATATGAAAATTTAAAGTTGATCATACTGCATGCATCGATCTAGAAACCTATTCCGCTGCGTTAAATCCTCTACATGCGCCTATTAGGGTTTCGCCCCCATGTTAGGGGACTTTCAGACATAAATCTGAATCCTTTGAGAAATTCAAGGAGTTCAAGAATGAAGTAGAGAACCAGCTTGGTAGATCCATTAAGGCTCTTCGATCAGATCATGGTGGAGAGTACCTGAGCAGTGAGTTCCTTGACTATCTAAAAGAGTGTCGGATTATGTCCCAACTCACTCCTCCTGGAACACCCCAATGGAATGTGTGTCTAAAAGGAGAAATCAAACTTTATTAGACATGATTTGATGTATGATGAGTCATGCAACTCTACCTCCCTCATTCTGGGGGAATGCACTTGAAATAGCTTCTGTAATACTGAATAATGTTCTATCTAAGAGTGTCTCAAAGATTCCATACAAGGTATGGAGTAGGAGACGCCCTAATCTCACTTTTATCAGGATCTAGGGACGTGAGGCTTATGTCAAACGTCAGGATTCTAGCAAGCTAGAACCTAGGTCTGATAAATGTGTATTTGTGGGGTACCCTAAGAAAACTAAGGGCTACTACATCTATGCTCCCACCGAGAACAAAGTTTTTGTTGCTCGGGGTGCTATCTTTCTAGAGAAAGAATTTCTCATGAAAGAAGTTAGTGGGAGAAAGTTTGACTTGGACGAGGTCCAAGAGCAACCACAAGACACAGAGATGGAACCTAAGCCACCTGCACCGGTTGATGGGCAACTTGAGGCTCAGACACAGGCCCCACGTAGGTCTGGGAGGATTCGTCATGTACCTGAGAGGTATGGGTCGCTGCCGACACAACACGATGGGATATTCATCATTGAGGATGAACCCAAGACCTATGAAGAGGCGGTCAGTGGACCGGACTCCGAGAGATGGCTTGACGCCATGAGATCCGAAATGGATTCCATGTCAGCTAACCAAGTTTGGGATTTGGTTGAGTCACCTGATGGGATAAAACCCATAGGGTGTAAATGGGTCTTCAAAAGGAAGACAGACATGGATGACAACGCAGTTACCTATAAAGGTAGACTAGTGGCTAACGGAATCAAACAAGTCCACAGGGTGGACTATGATGAAACCTTTTAGCCAGTTGCTATGTTCAAATCCATTAGGATTCTGCTTGCTATAGCTGCATATTGTTGCCATGTCCGCAAGCGCACGACTATATCGGTGTAGCAAGAATATCGTTCCCACAGGGACGGATAATCGAGTATTGATTATTCAATCGATCAAGAGCTAGACGATCAAGTTTAGAGGAGTTTTATGAACTAAAGAAAGGCAGTGAAATAACAAGCAACAATCTAGGAGTATTCTAATGATGTACGACGAAAGGCGATTGACAATGATTAAAAGACATCGGAGATCATAGGGGATGAACCACAACACAATAGATCAATATAAGCAAAATCGATAGAGGTGCAGGGTTATGCATATGAATGGTACTAGCAACATGGATCGAGTTAAAATCATGCTTGAAGACAACCAAGGTACACTAGAGATTACCCAAAGAGATAGCTAGCTCTAAATGGTAAAGCTTGGGTCATGTGTACAAAATGATAAAAACAACTTACTAGATAATAAAATCAACACTAGTCAAAAGCAATTACTAGTTATACCAACCATCAAAAGCACCCCTCCCACATGGTAAAATGAAGCATCGTCCCCAATGCCAAAATAGAAGAACATGACCATGTACAAAAATGAAGAGAGGTGAAGAGAACTCACAAAGCTAATCGCGGGGGTCATCCCCCGCGTCGCTAAGGTCATCGGAGGAGGCATCAGAGGGGTCGTCATGCTCGTTGTGGGGAGAGCGAAGGAGGTCATAGATACACCGCACATTGTCCATCAACATCTCAAGTTGGAGCCCCTGGGTTCGTTGGGTCCGCAGCAGTTGTTGGAGAAGCTCATGCGTGGAGGGTTCCTGAGATGTACGTGTTGGGGTATGCCCTTAAGCCTAATGTTTGAGGCCTTGGGATTGTAACAGTATCGTGTAATAAACTGTTATGTTTATAAAGGCATGGTTATTATTCAGTTAGCTACATTGTCTGCTGCAATATATGTTCTTCTGAATAATGTCTCAAAGCTGTTCAGCTGGGCTGACATGCTATTAAGTCCTTAGTCGATGTATCTTGGTGAACATGAGACAGCCTTGATATGAATAAGACTAATATGTGTTCTAATCTTATAGGATGCTTTGAGCATGGAATAAGATGTAGACTCATGGGTACATTGGATGTGCTGGACAGACCCTACTAGGATATTCAATTGCTTGTCACAATGTGAATATTCCTTGTATATGACAAGTGGCACATTTCCTCTGACTTGAGATCACTTGTGTTTTCTAAATGATGATTGTCATTGTTTTGAGGTAGTTCAATGTCATTTGAAACATAATGATTATAGACTATCTTGGATAATGAGCTTGAGTCAGGTTAGGGCACTAGTGATAGACATAGGATTGCCGTCTCCTTGTTTAAGGAGTGTGATGTTCTAAAGGGGCCCCCTGGATGAGATGATTGAGAAAAGAGTATGGCCATACCCAGATGACAGTGTTCATCTGATCTAATCATGCTCATCATGTTGGAATTACAAGCTTGACACGCTTGTCCAATAAGAACAATCCAGTGGCAAAGGAAGTATGCATGCCTTGTGAGTTGATTCACACTTGTGTTGTTTTTGGGTGTAGTCTTGGAAGACTTATTTCTTTTATATCGGGAGACGGTGATGTGTTGCTAGATACCCCTCACTGATCGTGATAACGTGAGTTATCGTTACCGACATTTAAAGGAAACCCTCAGGGTCGCACAATTTGATGATATGGCTTACCTAAGTCAGATCGAGTGGACTGAATTGGTTAGGTTCAGTTTAAAAGGTTTTTATCTCTGATTGTAAGTGAGATCTAGTCTGATCATGTTTGATTGATTAGGGCTTGAGATCGGTAAGCTTCGATCGAGAGAATGGATGCTAGATTGGTCAGATCAGAAGCATCAAGAGATGAACGGTTAGATCTGGAGCCTTAGGGTTTATTTGAGATCTAGACTTGATTGCTTGGCTTGATTGGTTCTTAAACCGAACCAAAATTGAACCGGCTCATGAAATGAGCGCATGGTTCAAGGTGTGGCGACATGTTCACTTGGCGTGAACGTTGGGGCGATGCGTGGTTGCTATTTTTAGTAACCATGATCTCCACTTGGAGATGGTTCACGACCGAATAGAGTGCTCTCTATTCTCGCCACTTGGTATTATTCCTCTTAACGTTTTTTCGTGTGTGGCGACGCTTTGACGTTGAGGAGGATTCGGCCAAGAGAAGAAATCATCATCTCCTTTCCTTTCCATTCGGCAAGACAACCTTGGAACCTTGCTAGCACAAGGAGCACCAAGGAAGAAGCACATTGTTCATCTTGTGTGCGAGACTTTGGAGAAGAGGCGCTTGCAACTTTTGCTTCCAAGGCGCCATCTTGAAATGGCTATGGTATGAATTCGTTTCTTCTATTCAATCATACTAAAGTTGATTATATGACATATAAAGATCTATTAGAAGCCCTAGATTCCGCTAGAGACATTGTTGCGCCACCTATTAGGGTTTCGACCCCCTTGTCTAGGGGTCCCTTCAATTGGTATCAGAGCTGAGTTTTATATGATCATATGATTGCTGTGTGATCCATGTATTCATTTGTATGCTTAGATCTTCACCATGCGAAAACTTACATGTTAAGTTTGCATATCCGAAACTATATGTATGTTTCCTTGGCGCATGTTGTTGGCGCATGATGTTATGTTTTAAAAACCATTTCACTTGCGCGACATTATTAGATCTAAGGCCTTGCAGTAAACCCTTAGACGGGTTATTAGGGTTGAAGTCACCCCCTAGGTTGGATCCAAAAGTCTGATCAGACCATCTGACAGCCTTGATGGGTTGACCAGGTAGCACCTGTGCGCAAGCACGTGGTGGCTACAGGTCGGCTGCAGACAGGCGTGTAGCGATGTCTGATTGAGGCAACCCATGAACGCACATGAGTTAGGCCCGGGGTCACACCCGCTTGCCAGACCTCATTGTGGTTGTTCAGCCCTGGCGCATGCATGGTTGACCTTATGGTCGACTCAAGTCAGTTAGGACTTGGTGCATGTAAGGGCAGTGGATCTGACTAGGTTGGATGAGTGGATCCCTAGTAATGGACCGTTGTAAGGTTGTAGGGCATATAAGCAAAATAAAATTGATGCCCATGGGGTTTTTCGAAATTTTTATTTTAATGACTGGATCACATGTTGATTGATGCCATGTGTTTGTCTATTTATTCTTATGTGGGCTGCCCGTTCTTAATGTGTGCTGTGCTGGGGCCTGCGTGCCTGGTAATTAATTGTAAATTAATTTTTATTTTTGTGATCTGCGAATCACAGTTTAATTAATTTATAATGTGTAATTGACCTGCGTGTCAATCTTGTCTAGATAGTTAAATTTGTAATTTAATTAGACAAGAGCACAGAGCACACTTGGCAGAGGCGCATGCAGCAGTGGCTAGACCAGGTGGGAGGTCCAGGGTTCGACTCTGGGACCAGGCGCGTTTACCTGGTGGGCGCACCTGTACTGCAGTTGGCGCTTGGGCCCTGGTTTGGGCCAGATGAGCAGCAAAAGCCCCATGAAGCAAAAGCAAGTCAAGACTTAAGTTAAATTAAGGTCTTACTAGGGCTATGGGCTTTTACCACATAAGATTCATGCTTTCTTTTATTTATTGTTTAAATATTAGAATTGCATGATTAGTTTATCTTCTGCTATCACCATAGGAATTGCTTGATAGTAAGGAAGATAAAAGACCGTTAAAATCCAACGCTAAAATATCAAGCTCGTAAGCCTTCTGACGCGAAACCTCACTGTTCTGACTATCGTTGGAGCCGTGTTGTACCCACTCAGTGGGCACGTCCATCTATCTTCAGACGGTGTGGGATTACACCTGTGTGTTACAGAGTAGGGATTTATCCCTTCTCGTTGCTCAGCATAGCACATGGTGGTCCAGGGAGTAGGTCGGGTCAGCTTGACCATGTAGGCTACATATGTGGCGCATATGGTAGCACATGGAGGCAGCCATCTGTGGGATCAGAGACTGTGTTGTACCAACTCAGTTGGCACAGTCTGCTGGATTGCCCAGATGAAGGGGAATCGCACGGGTTGGCGATTGGCTGGGACAGCCTACCAGAGATTAGTGCTTGTACTCTCTGTGCATCTTATCTCGCCTGAGCGGGACGCGGAGACCAAGTATGAAATCTGGATCCCATCTCACTAAAAGAGTGTTTACTCTTTCGGACTGTTTAATGGATTTTTCAGTCAGATAAAATAGTGAGAAAAAGAATCTTTCTTAAGTCCTGATTGATTCTTAACATTGATACTGACCTTGCTGTTCTTGCATTGTTGTAGATACCTGCAGCAACGAACACCATGAACTTCAATGTGCGATCCCTCCTGGAAAGGGAGAAGTTTGCTGGGCCGAACTTCTCTGACTGGTTTGGACACCTTAAGATTGTTCTTAAGGCAGAGAGGAAACTGTATGTCCTCGAGACGGCGATACCGCCTCAGCCCGCTCCGAACGCCGCAAGGGCGGTTCGGGAAGCCTATGAAAAGCACGTCAATGATAGCATTGATGTCGCTTGCCTGATGCTAGCATCTATGACGCCACCGCTGCAGCGTCAGCATGAGGATATGTCGGCTATAGAGATTATAGCGAACCTCAAGATGCTGTATGCTGCACAGGCGAGGACAGAACGCTATAATTTGACTAAGCTGTTCTTTCAGAGCAAACTGGCTGAAGGGAGCCCAGTGGGAGCTCACGTGCTCAAGATGATTGGGCACAAGGAGGCTCTAGAGAAACTGGGGCATACCATCAACCAGGAGCTTGTTGTGGATATTATTCTGCAGTCTCTCCCGCCTTCATTCGACGCGTTCATTATTAACTTTAATATGAACAAAATCGATTGTACTCCGGCAGAGCTGCTGAATATGCTCCTCACTACAGAGGAGACTCTGAAGGGAAAGTCTTCGACCTCTGTCTTAATGGTTCCTTCCAGGAACAAGAAGAAGGGGAAGAAGGGCAAAGCCCCTGTCAAGAGCTACAGCAAGGCTCTGAAGCAGAAGGTGAAGCGGTCCAAGGAATACAGGTGTTTCCACTGTGGCCAGCTGGGTCACTGGAAAAAGGACTGTAAAGCGCTCCAAGGAGATAAGAGGGGAAGCTTCGCTTCTGGCTCAGGTATCTATGTGACTGAGGTCATGTTTTCTTCTTCTACATCATGGGTGTTGGACACTGCATGTGGAGTTCACATTTGTTCAAATGTACAGGAACTCAAGAGAAGAAGGCACGTGGGACAGCATGAGGTGGACCTACGAGTTGGAAACGGGGCACGGGTTGCTGCTGTTGCTGTAGGAGACTATTTCATTTCTTTACCATCTGGAATTGTATTGGAACTAGACAATTGTTATTTTGTTCCCAGTATTACTAAAAATATTATCTCCATTCCTGCTCTTGTCAGGAAGGGATTTTCCTTTGAATGCAATATTTCAAAGTGTGTCTTATCTTATGATAATATTGTTTATACAACTGGTTCAATTAACAATGGGTTATACATGTTGGACATGGAATGTTCTATACAGAAAATTGATATTAAGAAAGCCAAGAATGCTGATGACAGCACCTTGCTATGGCATAGTCGTTTAGGCCATATTAACGAGAAACGCATTAAGCGGTTGCATGATCATGGACTGCTGGGATCATTCTCTTACAAGGAGATTGATACATGCAAAGCTTGTTTGATGGGCAAAATGACGAAGTCACCTTTTCTTAACAAAGGTCAAAGGGCTTCAGGTTTACTTGACCTTATACACAGTGATGTGTGTGGGCCATTTAGTAAACATGCCAGAGGTGGCTATCAGTACTTCATTACCTTTACTGATGATTTCAGTAGGTATGGCTATGTCTATCTGATGAGACATAAGAGTGAATCTTTTGACAAGTTCAAAGAGTTCAAGAATGAAGTACAGAATCAGCTAGGCCGAAATATCAAGGCACTTCGCTCAGATCGAGGTGGAGAATACTTGAGTCATACGTTTACTGACTATCTGAAGGAGTGTGGGATTATCTCACAGCTCACTCCGCCAGGAACACCGCAATGGAATGGTGTGTCCGAGAGGAGAAATAGAACGTTACTTGATATGGTTCGTTCTATGATGAGTCAGGCTACTCTTCCATACTCCTTTTGGGGTTTTGCACTGGAAACAGCTGCAAAAGTACTAAACCGAGTGCCATCCAAGGCCGTTTCAAAGACGCCATATGAATTATGGTATGGGAAACAGCCAGGCTTGACATTTATCAGGATCTGGGGCTGCGAGGCTTATGTCAAAAAGCTCGCCTCTGGGAAACTAGAGAGCAGATCTGACAAATGTATCTTTGTCAGGTTACCCTAAGGAAACTAAGGGTTATTATTTCTACGATCCCAAAGAGAACATGGTATTTGTTGCTCGGACGGCCATTTTTCTTGAGAAGGAGTTTCTTCTGCAAGAGGCCAGTGGGAGAGAAATAAAACTGGATGAGAATCCAGAGGAAGGACAAAGTGCTCAAGCACAGTTGGATGAGCCTGAGCCAGTAGATCAGGTTATTGAACAACCTGAGGCTCAGATATCACAGGAACCGCGAAGATCGGGAAGGATTCGTCGACAGCCTGAGCGCTATGACGGAGTCTACATCATTGATAATGATGAACCCCTCACTTATGCGGATGCGGTCAGTGGACCGGAGTCAGCGAGATGGCTTGAAGCTATGCGCGCCGAGATGGACTCCATGTCAGATAACCAAGTTTGGGATTTGGTTGATCCGCCTCCGGGAGTTATCCCTATAGGCTGTAAGTGGATCTTCAAGAAGAAGATTGACATGGATGGTAACGTAGTTACCTATAAAGGCAGGCTAGTTGCGAAAGGTTTCAAACAAATCTACGGGATAGATTATGATGAAACTTTCTCACCTGTAGCTATGTTCAAGTCTATTCGGATTCTGTTCGCGATAGCTGCATATTACGATTATGAGATTTGGCAAATGGATGTGAAAACAGCTTTCCTTAATGGAAATCTGGATGAGGATGTGTATATGACACAACCAGAGGGTTTCACTAATCCATCAGATCGTCATAAGATATGCAAGTTAAAGAAGTCTATTTATGGACTTAAACAAGCATCGAGAAGCTGGAATATTCGTTTTGATGAATCAGTCACTGAATTTGGTTTCATCAAGAACGAAGATGACCCGTGTGTATATAAGAGGTTTAGTGGGAGCGTAATTACTTTCCTAGTCCTCTACGTCGATGATATCTTGATCATTGGAAATGACATTCTTGAAATGCATGCTGTGAAGGCATGGTTAAGGAAATGTTTCCAAATGAAAGATCTAGGAGAAGCAGCCTATGTGTTAGGTGTGAAGATCTACAGGGATAGATCTAAGAGGCTTCTCGGGATGTGCCAGAGTACTTACATCGATAAAGTCCTGGAGAGATTTCATTTAGAGAATTCTAAACGAGGATATCTTCCAGTCAGACATGGTCTGAGTCTTTCGAAGAGTCAGTGTCCACAAACACAGACTGAGAAAGATGAAATGGACAATACGCCTTATGCTTTGGCTATTGGATCCATTATGTATGCGATGTTGTGTACTCGCCCAGACGTTGCTTATGGGTTAAGCGTGACCAGTCGTTTCCAAAGTAATCCAGGTCAGGCACACTGGATTGCAGTCAAGGACATCTTAAAATATCTGCGGAGGACCAAAGATATGTTCTTGATATATGGTGGTCAGGAAGAACTCAGTATAGAAGGATATACTGACGCTTCGTTCCAGTCTGACCAGGATGATTTCCGATCGCAATCAGGCTATGTTTTTAGCTTGAATGGAGGAGCAGTGGTGTGGAAGAGTTTCAAACAGTCAACTGTTGCTGATTCCACAACAGAAGCCGAGTATGTTGCAGCCTCGGAAGCATCCAAGGAGGCAGTGTGGATTCGTAAGTTCGTGAGAGAACTTGGTGTTGTTCCTTCGAGTGCAGATCCTTTGGTTATCTTCTGTGATAACACTGGAGCAATCGCACAAGCAAAGGAACCACGGTCGCACCAGAAGTCCAAGCACATACAGAGACGGTTTCATTTGATCAGGGAGATCATAGATCGTGGCGAGATCAAAGTCTGCAAGGTTCATACAGATGACAATCTGGCAGACCCGCTTACTAAGCCTCTGGCGCAGCAGAAGCATGAGAAGCACTGTAATAATATGGGTTTGAGATTTCTCAACCATTAGATTAAGTGCAAGTGGGAGATTGTTGGGGTATGCCCTTAAGCCTAATGTTTGAGGCCTTGGGATTGTAACAGTATCGTGTAATAAACTGTTATGTTTATAAAGGCATGGTTATTATTCAGTTAGCTACATTGTCTGCTGCAATATATGTTCTTCTGAATAATGTCTCAAAGCTGTTCAGCTGGGCTGACATGCTATTAAGTCCTTAGTCGATGTATCTTGGTGAACATGAGACAGCCTTGATATGAATAAGACTAATATGTGTTCTAATCTTATAGGATGCTTTGAGCATGGAATAAGATGTAGACTCATGGGTACATTGGATGTGCTGGACAGACCCTACTAGGATATTCAATTGCTTGTCACAATGTGAATATTCCTTGTATATGACAAGTGGCACATTTCCTCTGACTTGAGATCACTTGTGTTTTCTAAATGATGATTGTCATTGTTTTGAGGTAGTTCAATGTCATTTGAAACATAATGATTATAGACTATCTTGGATAATGAGCTTGAGTCAGGTTAGGGCACTAGTGATAGACATAGGATTGCCGTCTCCTTGTTTAAGGAGTGTGATGTTCTAAAGGGGCCCCCTGGATGAGATGATTGAGAAAAGAGTATGGCCATACCCAGATGACAGTGTTCATCTGATCTAATCATGCTCATCATGTTGGAATTACAAGCTTGACACGCTTGTCCAATAAGAACAATCCAGTGGCAAAGGAAGTATGCATGCCTTGTGAGTTGATTCACACTTGTGTTGTTTTTGGGTGTAGTCTTGGAAGACTTATTTCTTTTATATCGGGAGACGGTGATGTGTTGCTAGATACCCCTCACTGATCGTGATAACGTGAGTTATCGTTACCGACATTTAAAGGAAACCCTCAGGGTCGCACAATTTGATGATATGGCTTACCTAAGTCAGATCGAGTGGACTGAATTGGTTAGGTTCAGTTTAAAAGGTTTTTATCTCTGATTGTAAGTGAGATCTAGTCTGATCATGTTTGATTGATTAGGGCTTGAGATCGGTAAGCTTCGATCGAGAGAATGGATGCTAGATTGGTCAGATCAGAAGCATCAAGAGATGAACGGTTAGATCTGGAGCCTTAGGGTTTATTTGAGATCTAGACTTGATTGCTTGGCTTGATTGGTTCTTAAACCGAACCAAAATTGAACCGGCTCATGAAATGAGCGCATGGTTCAAGGTGTGGCGACATGTTCACTTGGCTTGAACGTTGGGGCGATGCGTGGTTGCTATTTTTAGTAACCATGATCTCCATTTGGAGATGGTTCACGACCAAATAGAGTGCTCTCTATTCTCGCCACTCGGTATTATTCCTCTTAACGTTTTTTCGTGTGTGGCGACGCTTTGACGTTGAGGAGGATTCGGCCAAGAGAAGAAATCATCATCTCCTTTCCTTTCCATTCGGCAAGACAACCTTGGAACCTTGCTAGCACAAGGAGCACCAAGGAAGAAGCACATTGTTCATCTTGTGTGCGAGACTTTGGAGAAGAGGCGCTTGCAACTTTTGCTTCCAAGGCGCCATCTTGAAATGGCTATGGTATGAATTCGTTTCTTCTATTCAATCATACTAAAGTTGATTATATGACATATAAAGATCTATTAGAAGCCCTAGATTCCGCTAGAGACATTGTTGCGCCACCTATTAGGATTTCGACCCCCTTGTCTAGGGGTCCCTTCAGTACGAGGCTTAGGGCCGGAGGTGAATGGTGCAGGGAGGCTCGTGGATGAAGCAGGGTCATCGGTATCTTCGTCTGTCAGCTTCCAATTGGCACGGCAGCGGATAGATGTGCGCGCCGGCTTTGGCAGTGTTATAGTCCGAGGGCTTCCTCTGAGAATGAGATGATAAACATCGCCGCAGTAGAGGACCATTTTCATCGCAATGCAAGCTTCCATGTCAATGCGGCGGCTGCCGGCGGCTTCTGGAGTGCCGTATGGATTGTGCCCCAAATGTAGGGCTAGCGGGGTAAGCAAGCTGCCAATAGCGATAGTCCCCTTTGTTGCCTTTCCCACATGCTCCAATTGCTTTCCCAGATGGTAGCCAGAGTTGAGGGGAAACTAATGGAGCATTGCCCACAAGAAGATCAGTTCAACGCGCCACAGCATGCAATCGCTGTCCCCACGTGCGAAAATGGTGTGGGACAGGATGCGATGTGAGTAGCGCAGACACGGGTTGGAGATCGCACTGGCGCACGCATTCTTGGCAAAGAAATGCCTCTCCAAGGAGATCGAGTGCCAGAAGGCATCTTCCCAGCTTCCGCTTGGCTGGTGGAGCTCGACATCAGGGGGGAACCCATAGACAAAGTTAAACTCCTCAAGTGGGAGACGATACTCTCTATTATTTAATCAGAAACAGACAAGAAAGACCTCATTGTTCCGCCCAAAAAGAGTGGTGAAGAATGAACCCAGAATCTCTAGACTAGGACTGACGTGAGTGGGGGATGCCATATTCAGGAATTTGTCCCAACCTAGGTTCTGGAAAAGCCACAAGATGTTGTCAAGGAGGCCCAGGTGGACCAAGGTGGGTGCGTCCATGTAACGGGTGTTGACGATCTGCCGCCCAGAAAGAGTAGCATAACAGGCCCCGTGTGTGGCGTCGCAGAAGCGAATGGCGTCCCCCGCTGTCGTCGGGCATACAGCAGGGCTAGGCGCTGATGAGTCCCTGGGTTGGGCAGGTTGCTTCCCCGCCCGTCGCCAGCTGTAGGTGGTTGTATGGGTAGGGTTGGGCTGAGAGGATGGTGGCGGAGCAGGGTCGGGAGGCGAAGATGGCGTCGAGGGCTGGCGTGGCCACTTGCTGGAGGGTGGCCGATCGGCGGCCACTTTGCGGGGTGCCATGGCGGCTGATTTCTGGTGGGGCAGGTGAAGGCAGCGACGAAAGGGGGCAAAAAGGAGACCAAGGGGTCGTTGGGTGTGAAAGGCTGCGGGAAGTGGAAAAGAAGGGCGCGTGTGGAGATAGGGTTTAAGCCAAGGAGTTTTTGAAGTTTAGTGAGGGCCCCGCCAGACCACACGGGCGTGACTTTGATCGCTGGGTACCTTGCGGAAGTTTATGTGAAACAAAACAATTGGACTTGAGCCTGCGCTACTCCTAGAGAGTTCCACTGGCGTGACTTTGATCGCTGGATCCCCTGCAAAAGTTTCTGTGAAAGAACTGGTCTGGTGCCTGCGCCACTCCCAGAGAGTTCCACGGGCGTGGCTTTGATCGCTGGGTCCCCTGTGAAAGTTTATGTGGAAAAACTTGATCAATCCCCAAAAACACCCAAATGCTCCCTGGACAATGATAAACACATACTTTAGCTCCACAAAGTGATCAAAAAAATGAAATAGGAATGAATACCACCACAATACCATCCTAATTCCAACAAATGAAAACAAACAAGGATACCATTGAACGATCGAACGTAAGGATCAACAAAGTAAGCTCAATACTAAGTGAACTACATAAAGAAAGCAAAATAGGCAAGTAATCAACAAATCCAAAATGCGGAAAGGTAAGTAGGCTATCTATGAATCAAAATACCACCGCAATGAACAAGTGAAAATACCATTAAGCAAACTACTAAAAGAAATAGCAAGGAAAGAAAAGAGCTTGGGTTGCCTCCCAAGAAGCGCCATTTTAAGGTCTTTGTCTTGACCATGGTGTATCAGAGTGGAGGTGGGTCATTTAGAGTCAAGGTGATTCTATCTTGTGATTCATCTTGATAGTAGCGCTTTAATCTCTGGCCATTAACTTTGAAAACTATTCCATCTCCTTCCTTGCAGATGTCCACTGCACCATGCGAGTATACCTTCTCTATGATAAAGGGGCCGGACCCTCTTGACTTTAGTTTCCCAGGGAACAATCTTAATCTAGAGTTAAAGAGTAGGACTCGGTCTCCTTCTTTGAATTCCTTGCGCACTACATGTTTGTCGTAAAATCTCTTGGTGCGCTCCTTGTAGATTTTGGCATTCTCATATGCCTCAAGCTGAATCTCATCTAGTTGATTTAAATCCAATTTCCTTTGCTCCCCTGCAGACTTGAAATCATAGTTTACGGCCTTAACTGCCCAAAAGGCTCTATTCTCAAGCTCTACCGGTAAGTGACAAGACTTTCCGTAAACAAGTTGATAGGGGGACATCCCTATTGGCGTTTTGTAAGTAGTGCGGTATGCCCATAATGCATCATCAAGTTTTGCAGAGCAATCTGTTCTTGACTTAGAAACTGTCCTCTCTAGCATTCTCTTAATCTCTTTGTTGGTTATCTCAGCCTGCCCACTTGTTTGTGGATGATAAGGTGTACCTGTCTTGTGGTTCACCCCATACTTCTTCAACATAGCTCCAAACTTCCTTTCTATGAAATGAGATCCTCCATCACTAATTACTGCACGAGGTACTCCAAATCTAGGAAAAATAATTTCCTTGAACATCCTCATAACAACTATAGAGTCATTAGTGGGTGTGGTAATCGCCTCTGCCCACTTAGATGTTGGAGTATGCCCTTAAGGCTAATGTTTGAGGCCTTGGGTTATTATCAGTATCATGTATAAACTATGTTTATAAAGGCAATGGTTGTTATTCAGGTTGTTGCATTATCTGCTGCTATATGTATACTTCTGAATAATGTCTCAATGGTGTTCAGCTTGGTTGACATGCAGTATAGTCCTTAGTCGAGATATCTTGGTAAACATGAGACAGCCTTGATATGATTGAGACTAATATGTGTTCTAATCTTATAGGATGCTTCGAGCATGGAATAAGATGTAGACTCATAGGTGCATTGGATGTACTGGACAGACCCTACTAAGTGTTGGGGTATGCCCTTAAGGCTAATGTTTGAGGCCTTGGGATTGTAACAGTATCATGTATAAACTCTTATGTTTATAAAGGCAATGGTTATTATTCAGGTTGTTACATCATCTGCTGCAATGTGTGTTCTTCTGAATAATGTCTCAATGCTGTTCAGCTAGGCTGACATGCTATATTGTCCTTAGTCGAGATATCTTGGTGAACCTGAGACAGCCTTGATATGATTGAGACTAATATGTGTTATAATCTTATAGGATGCTTCGAGCATGGAATAAGATGTAGACTCATGGGTACATTGGATGTACTGGACAGACCCTACTAGGATATTCAATTGCTTGTCACAATGTGAATAATCCTTGATTGCAACAAGTGGCACATGTCCTCTGACTTGAGATCACTTGTGTTTCTAAATGATGATTGTCATTGTTTTGAGGTAGTTCAATATCATTTGAAACATAATGATTATAGACTATCTTGGATAATGAGCTTGAGTCAGGTTAGGGCACTAGTGATAGACAAAGGATTGCCATCTCCTGGATTGGAGTGTGATGTTCTAAAGGGGCCCCCTGGATGAGATGATTGAGAAAGTGTATGGCCATACCCAGGTGACTATGTTCACCTGATCTAATCATGCTCATCATATTGGAGTTACAAGCTTGACCCGCTTGTCTAATAAGAACATCCAGTGGCAAAGGATACATGTGTGCCTTGTGAAGTGGATTCACACTTGTGCTGTGGTTTGGGTGTAGTCTTGGAAGACTCTTTCCTTTATATCGGGAGACAGTGATGTGTTGCTAGATACCCCTCACTGATCGTGATAACGTAAGTTATCATTACCGACATTTAAAGGAAACCCTTAGGGTCGCACAATTTGATGATATGGCTTACTTAAGTCAGATTGTGTGGACTGAATTGTTTCGGTTCAGTTCAAAGGGATTTAATCTCTGATTGTAAGTGAGATCTGGTCTGATCATGTTTGATTGATTAGGGCTTGAGATCGGTAAGCTTCGATCGAGAGTATTGATGCTAGATCGGTGAGATCAAGAGCATGACGAGATGAACGGTTAGATCTGCAGCCTTAGGGTTTAAGATGATCTAGACCAAATGGCTTGGGCTGGTTTGGTTTGGTCTTTGGACCAAATGCATTTACATTGAACCGGTTCAAGAGCTTGAACGCATGGTTCATTGTTTGTGGCATTATTGATCGGTTTAGAGATCTTGAACGCATGGCTTAATGTCTTTCCTATTTTGGAAAGTAATAAGCGCATGTTCCCTTCAACGCCAAAACAAGTGAACGCTCCATTCAACCTTCGGCACCTCTCTCTCTCGACGAGACCTTGGTGTTGAGAAGGAGACATCTTGGAGAAGGTTCGGCAAGCCTAGAGACCATCTCTCATTCCCTTTCCATACGGCAAGAACCCTTGAAGAACCTTGCTAGCACAAGGATCTCCAAGGAGTAGGCACATCACCTTGTGTGCGTCAACTAGGGAGAAGATCCCTTTCGGTCTTTGCTTCCAAGCTACCATCCATATGATGGCGATGGTATGATCCTTCATTCATGGTTGCAATCGTTTAGATGTTGATCATATGGCATGCAAAAGATCCTAATAAACCCTATGCTTCCTTGCGAAAATCTTCAATATGCGCCCCCCTCTTGAAAGGGGTTTCTACAATTGGTATCAGAGCATGGTTTTCGCATGTTCATATGATTGCTTTTGCTTGTTGTGATCCGTGTATGCTAATACATGTTATAGATCTATATGAAGGTTTAATTAAGTTTGCGCATGTTACCTTAGATACATGTTTCTATCTAGTTGCGCATGTTAACTTAGTTGAAAGCTTCTTATTGTGTTGCGCTTGTTGAAGATGTTTTGAACAAAACTTACATCTTGCGCGCCTATCACCTAGATCTATATTTGCGCCTACTATAAACCCTTAGATGGGTTGATGGGGTTGAAAGCATCATCTAGTATAGATCAAACTAGTCTGATCAGACCATCTGACAGCCTAGATGGATCGACCAGATGGCACCTGTGCGCAAGCACGAGGTGGCTATAGGTCGATTGCATCACAGGCGTGTAGCGAGGTCTGGTTGAGACAACTAATGAACACACATGAGTTAGGCCCAGGGTAGCACCCGCTTGCCAGAACTCATGATGGTTGTTCAGCCCTTGGCGCATGCATGGTTGACCATTAGGTCAACTCGAGTCAGTTATGACTTGGTGCATGCAAGGGCATGGATCTAACTAGATTGATGAGTGGATCCCTATCAATGGACCGTTGTAAGGTTGTAGGGCACATAAGAAAATTAAAATTGATGCCAATGGGTTTTCAAAATTTTATTTTCTTTGTAATGGATCACATGTTGATTGAATGATGCCATGATGCTTGTTTATTTAATCTTATGTGGGTTGCCCTTTAATGTGTGCTGTGCTGGGGCCTGCGAGCCTGGTAAATTGTGAATTAATATTATTGTGATCTGCGCATCACATTTCTAATTAATTTATTGTATAATTGACCTGCGAGTCAATCTTGTCTAGAAAGATTAAAATGTATTTTAATCAGACAAGAGTTCAAAGCACACATGGCAGAGGTGCATGCAGCTAAGGCTTTTCCAGGTGGGAAGTCTAGGGTTCGACCCTAGGATAGGCGCATTCACCTGGTGGGCGCACCTGAGCTGCATTGAGCGCTAGGGCCCTGGGTTGGACCAGATGAGATGCAAAAAACCCAAGAAGAGCAAGTGAAGACTTAAGTTGATTTAAGGTCTTACTTAGGCTCTATGGGCTTTTACCACATAAGATCCATGCTTTCTTTTATTTTCTAAATAATTAGAATTGCATGAGTTATTTATCTTCTGCTATAGCCATAGGATTTGCCTGATAGTAAGAAGATAAAAGACCGTTAAAATCCAACGCTAAAATATCAAGCACGTAATGCCTTCTGGCGCGAAACCTCACTGTTCTGACTATCGTTGGGGCCGTGTTGTACCCACTCAGTGGGCACGCCCATCTATCTTCAGACGGTTTGTGATTTCACCTGCGTGTTACAGAGACGGGATTTATCGCTTCTCGTTGCTCAGCATAGCACATGGTGGTCCAGGGAGTAGGTCAGGTCAGCTTGACCATGTAGGCTACATATGGGGCATATGGTAGCTATATGGAGGCAGCCATCTGTGGGGTCAGAGACTGTGTTGTACCAACTCAGTTGGCACAGCCTGCTGGATTGCCCAGATGAAGGGGAATCGCACGGGTTGGCGATTGGCAGGGACTGCCTACCAGAGATTAGTGCTTGTACTCTCTGTGCATCTTATCTCACCTGAGCGGGACGCGGAGACCAAGTATGAAATCTGGATCCCATCTCACTAAAAGAGTGTTACTCTTTCGGGCTGTTTTGCTGGATTTTTCAGCCAGATAAAATAGTGAGAAAAAGAATCTTTCTTAAGTCCTGGATTGATTCTAGACATTGATACTGACCTTGCTATTCTTGCATTGTTGTAGATTCCTGCAGCAACGAACACCATGAGCTTCAATATGCGATCCCTACTAGAAAGGGAGAAGTTTGCTGGGCCAAACTTCTCAGACTGGTACGGACACCTTAAGATTTTTCTTAAGGCAGAGAGGAAACTGTATGTCCTCGAGACGGCTGTGCCGCCTCAACCCACTGCGAACGCCGCAAGGGCAGTTCATGATGCCTATGAAAAGCATGTCAATGATAGCATTGATGTCGCTTGCCTGATGCTAGCGTCTATGACGCCACCCCTGCAGCGTCAGCATGAGGATATGTCTGCTATAGAAATTATAGCAAACCTCAAGATGCTGTATGCTGCACAGGCGAGGATTGAACGCTATAATTTGACCAAGCTTTTCTTTCAGAGCAAACTAGCTGAAGGGAGCCCAGTGGGAGCTCACGTGCTCAAGATGATTGGGCACAAGGAGGCTCTGGAGAAACTGGGGCATACCATCAATCAGGAGCTTGTTGTAGACATTATTCTGCAGTCTCTCCCGCCCTCTTTCGATGCGTTCATTATTAACTTTAATATGAACAAAATCGATTGTACTCCAGCAGAGCTGCTGAATATGCTCTTGAGTACTGAGGAGACTCTGAAGGGAAAGCCTTCAACCTCTGTCTTAATGGTTCCTTCCAGGAACAAGAAGAAGGGGAAGAAGGGCAAAGCCCCAGTCAAGAACTACAACAAGGCTCTGAAACAGAAGGTGAAGCGGTCGAAGGACAACAGGTGTTTCCATTGTGGCCAGCTGGGTCACTGGAAAAAGGACTGTAAAGCGCTCCAAGGAGACAAGAAGGGAAGCATCGCTTCTGGCTCAGGTATATTTGTGACTGAAGTCATGATATCCTCTTCTTCTATTTCATGGGTGTTGGACACTGCATGTGGAGTTCACATTTGTTCAAATGTACAGGAACTCAAGAGAAGAAGACAGGTGGGACAGCATGAGGTGGACCTACGCGTTGGAAACGGGGCATGGGTTGCTGTTGTTGCTGTAGGGGATTATTACATATCATTACCATCTGGCATTGTATTAGAATTAAACAATTGTTACTTTGTACCCAGTATTACCAAAAATATTATCTCTATTCCTGCTCTTGTCAGGAAAGGGTTTTCCTTTGAATGCAAGATTTCAAAGTGTTATCTTACTCTTGATAATATTGTTTATGCTACTGGTTCAATTAACAATGGGTTATTCATGTTGGACATGGAATATTCTATACAAAACATTGATAATAAGAAAGCCAAGTATGCTGATGACAGCACCTTGTTATGGCATAGTCGTTTAGGCCATATTAACAAGAAGCGCATTAAGCGGTTGCATGATCATGGACTGCTGGGATCATTCTCCTATGAGGAGATTGATACATGCAAAGCTTGTTTAATGGGTAAAATGACGAAGTCTCCTTTTTCTAACAAAGGTCAAAGGGCTTCAGGTTTACTTGACCTTATACACAGTGATGTGTGTGGGCCGTTTAGTAAACATGCCAGAGGTGGCTATTCGTACTTCATTACCTTTACTGATGATTTCAGTAGATACGGGTATGTCTATCTGATGAGGCATAAGAGTGAATCTTTTGACAAGTTCAAAGAGTTCAAGAATGAAGTACAGAATCAGCTAGGCCGAAATATCAAGGCACTTCGTTCTGATCGAGGTGGAGAATACCTAAGTCGAGAATTTACTGACTATCTAAAGGAGTGTGGGATTATCTCACAGCTCACTCCACCAGGAACACCGCAATGGAATGGTGTGTCCGAGAGGAGGAACAGAACCTTACTTGATATGGTTCGTTCTATGATGAGTCAGGCTACTCTACCTTACTCCTTTTGGGGATTTGCACTGGAAACAGCTGCAAAGGTACTAAACCGGGTGCCATCCAAGGCAGTTTCAAAGACACCATATGAGCTATGGTATGGGAAACAGCCGAGCTTGACATTTATAAAGATCTGGGGTTGCGAGGCTTATGTCAAAAAGCTCGCCTCTGGGAAACTGGAGAGCAGATCTGAGAAATGTGTCTTTGTCGGTTACCCTAAGGAAACTAAGGGTTATTATTTCTACGATACCAAAGAGAACAAGGTATTTGTTGCTCCTTGAGAAGGAGTTTCTTCTACAAGAGGCCAGTGGGAGAGAAATAAAGCTGGATGAGAATCTAGAGGAAGGACAAAGTAGTCAAGCACAGTTGGATGAGCCAGAGCCAGTTGATCAGGTTATTGAACTACCTGAGGCTCAGATATCACGGGAACCGCGAAGATCGGGAAGGATCCGTAGACAGCCTGAGCGCTATGACGGAGTCTTCATCATTGATAATGATGAACCCCTTACTTATGCGGATGCGGTCAGTGGACCGGAGTCAGCTAGATGGCTTGAAGCTATGCGAGCCGAAATGGACTCCATGTCAGATAACCAAGTCTGAGATTTGGTTGATCCGCCTCCGGGAGTAATCCCTATAGGCTGTAAATGGATCTTCAAGAAGAAGATTGACATGGATGGTAACGTAGTTACCTATAAAGGCAGGCTAGTAGCGAAAGGTTTCAAATAAATCTACGGGATAGATTATGATGAAACTTTCTCTCCTGTAGCCATGTTTAAGTCTATTCGGATTCTTTTCGCGATAGCAGCATATTACGATTATGAGATCTGGCAGATGGATGTGAAAACTGCTTTCCTTAATGGAAAATTGGATGAGGATGTGTATATGACACAACCTGAAGGTTTCACTAATCCATCAGATCGTCATAAAATATGCAAGTTAAAGAAGTCCATTTATGGACTTAAGCAGGCATCTAGAAGCTGGAATATTCGTTTTGATGAATCAATCTGTGAGTTTGGTTTCATCAAGAACGAAGATGACCCGTGTGTGTATAAGAGGTTTAGTGGGAGCGTGATTACTTTCCTAGTCCTCTACGTCGATGATATCTTAATCATTGGAAACGATATTCCTGAACTGCATGCTGTTAAAGCATGGTTAGGAAAATGTTTTCAGATGAAAGATCTAGGAGAAGCAGCCTATGTATTAGGTGTGAAGATCTACAGGGATAGATCTAAGAGGCTTCTCGGGCTGTGCCAGAGTACTTACATCGATAAAGTCCTGGAGAGATTCCATTTAGAGAATTCTAAAAGGGGACATCTTCCAGTCAGACATGGTCTGAATCTTTCAAAGAGTCAGTGTCCACAAACACAGACTGAGAAAGATGAAATGGACAATACGCCTTATGCTTCGGCTATTGGGTCCATTATGTATGCGATGTTGTGTACTCGCCCAGACGTCGCTTACGGGTTAAGTGTGACCAGTCGATTCCAAAGTAATCCAGGTCAGGCACACTGGATTGCAGTCAAGAACATTTTAAAATATCTGCGGAGGACCAAAGATATGTTCTTGATATATGGTGGTCAGTAAGAACTCAGTATTGAAGGATATACTGACGCTTCGTTCCAGTCGGACCAAGATGATTTCCGATCGCAATCAGGCTATGTTTTTAGCTTGAATGGAGGAGCAGTGGTGTGGAAAAGTTTCAAACAGTCTACTGTTGCTGATTCCACAACAGAAGCCGAGTATGTTGCAGCCTCGGAAGCATCCAAGGAGGCAGTGTGGATTCGTAAGTTCATTCAGGAACTTGGTGTTGTTCCTTCAAGTGCAGATCCTTTGGTTATCTTTTGTGATAACACTGGAGCTATAGCACAAGCAAAGGAACCACGGTCGCACCAGAAGTCCAAGCACATACAGAGACGGTTTCACTTGATCCGGGAGATCATTGATCGTGGCGAGATCAAAATATGCAAGGTTCATACAGACGACAATCTGGCAGACCCGCTTACCAAGCCTCTGGCGCAGCAGAAGCATGAGAAGCACTGTAATAATATGGGTTTGAGATTTCTCAACCATTAGATTAAGTGCAAGTGGGAGATTGTTGGGGTATGCCCTTAAGGCTAATGTTTGAGGCCTTGGGATTGTAACAGTATCATGTATAAACTCTTATGTTTATAAAGGCAATGGTTATTATTCAGGTTGTTACATCATCTGCTGCAATGTGTGTTCTTCTGAATAATGTCTCAATGCTGTTCAGCTAGGCTGACATGCTATATTGTCCTTAGTCGAGATATCTTGGTGAACCTGAGACAGCCTTGATATGATTGAGACTAATATGTGTTATAATCTTATAGGATGCTTCGAGCATGGAATAAGATGTAGACTCATGGGTACATTGGATGTACTGGACAGACCCTACTAGGATATTCAATTGCTTGTCACAATGTGAATAATCCTTGATTGCAACAAGTGGCACATGTCCTTTCACTTGAGATCACTTGTGTTTCTAAATGATGATTGTCATTGTTTTGAGGTAGTTCAATATCATTTGAAACATAATGATTATAGACTATCTTGGATAATGAGCTTGAGTCAGGTTAGGGCACTAGTGATAGACAAAGGATTGCCATCTCCTGGATTGGAGTGTGATGTTCTAAAGGGGCCCCCCTGGATGAGATGATTGAGAAAGTGTATGGCCATACCCAGGTGACTATGTTCACCTGATCTAATCATGCTCATCATATTGGAGTTACAAGCTTGACCCGCTTGTCCAATAAGAACATCCAGTGGCAAAGGATACATGTGTGCCTTGTGAAGTGGATTCACACTTGTGCTGTGGTTTGGGTGTAGTCTTGGAAGACTCTTTCCTTTATATCGGGAGACAGTGATGTGTTGCTAGATACCCCTCACTGATCGTGATAACGTAAGTTATCGTTACCGACATTTAAAGGAAACCCTTAGGGTCGCACAATTTGATGATATGGCTTACTTAAATCAGATCGTGTGGACTGAATTGTTTCGGTTCAGTTCAAAGGGATTTAATCTCTGATTGTAAGTGAGATCTGGTCTGATCATGTTTGATTGATTAGGGCTTGAGATCGGTAAGCTTCGATCGAGAGTATTGATGCTAGATCGGTGAGATCAAGAGCATGACGAGATGAACGGTTAGATCTGCAGCCTTAGGGTTTAAGATGATCTAGACCAAATGGCTTGGGCTGGTTTGGTTTGGTCTTTGGACCAAATGCATTTACATTGAACCGGTTCAAGAGCTTGAACGCATGGTTCATTGTTTGTGGCGTTATTGATCGGTTTAGAGATCTTGAACGCATGGCTTAATGTCTTTCCTATTTTGGAAAGTAATAAGCGCATGTTCCCTTCAACGCCAAAACAAGTGAACGCTCCATTCAACCTTTGGCACCTCTCTCTCTCGACGAGACCTTGGTGTGGAGAAGGAGACATCTTGGAGAAGGTTCGGCAAGCCTAGAGACCATCTCTCATTCCCTTTCCATACGGCAAGAACCCTTGAAGAACCTTGCTAGCACAAGGATCTCCAAGGAGTAGGCACATCACCTTGTGTGCGTCAACTAGGGAGAAGATCCCTTTCGGTCTTTGCTTCCAAGCTACCATCCATATGATGGTGATGGTATGATCCTTCATTCATGGTTGCAATCGTTTAGATGTTGATCATATGGCATGCAAAAGATCCTAATAAACCCTATGCTTCCTTGCGAAAATCTTCAATATGCGCCCCCCTCTTGAAAGGGGTTTCTACACTAAGGATGTTCGATTGTTTGTCGCAATGTGAATAATCCTTATATGCAAACAAGTGGCATATTTCCTCTGACTTGAGATCACTTGTGTTTCTAAATGATGATTGGCATTGTCTTGAGGTAGTTCAATATCATTTGAAATATAATGGTTATAGATTATCTTGGATAATGGGGATGAGTCATGTTAGGGCATTAGTGATAGATATAGGATTGCCTCTCCTAGTTGGAGTGTGATGTTCTAAAGGGTGTTGGGGTATGCCCTTAAGGCTAATGTTTGAGGCCTATGGGAATGTATCTGTATCATGTAATAAACTCTTATGTTTATAAAGGCATGGTTGTTATTCAGTTAGCTACATTGTCTGCTGCAATATATGTTCTTCTGAATAATGTCTCAAAGCTGTTCAGCTGGGCTGACATGCTATTAAGTCCTTAGTCGATGTATCTTGGTGAACATGAGACAGCCTTGATATTGTTAAGACTAATATGTGTTCTAATCTTATAGGATGCTTCGAGCATGGAATAAGATGTAGACTCATGGGTACATGGGATGTACTGGACAGACCCTACTAGGATGTTCAATTGTTTGTCACAATGTGAATATTCCTTGATTATGACAAGTGGCACATTTCCTCTGACTTGAGATCACTTGTGTTTTCTAAATGATGATTGTCATTGTTTTGAGATAGTTCAATATCGTTTGAAACATAATGATTATAGACTATCTTGGATGATGAGCTTGAGTCAGGTTAGGGCACTAGTGATAGACATAGGATTGCCGTCTCCTTGTTTAAGGAGTGTGATGTTCTAAAGGGGCCCCCTGGATGAGATGATTGAGAGAGTGTATGGCCATACCCAGGTGACTATGATCATCTGATCTAATCATGCTCATCATATTGGAATTACAAGCTTGACAGGCTTGTCCAATAAGAACATCCAGTGGCAAAGGAAAAATGCATGCCTTGTGATTTGATTCACACTTGTGCTGTTTTTGGGTGTAGTCTTGGAAGACTCTTTTCTTTATATCGGGAGACAGTGATGTGTTGCTAGATACCTCTCACTGATCGTGATAACGTAAGTTGTCGTTACCGACATTTAAAGGAAACCCTTTGGGTCGCACAATTTGATGATATGGCTTACTTAAGTCAGATCGTGTGGACTGAATTATTTGGGTTCAGTTTAAAGGGATTTAATCTCTGATTGTAAGTGAGATCTGGTCTGATCATGTTTGATTGATTAGGGCTTGAGATCGGTAAGCTTTGATCGAGAGAATGCATGCCAGATCGGTCAGATCAGGGGCATCGTTGAGATCGACGGTTAGATCGTGAACCTTAGGGTTTATTTAAGATCTAGACTAGATCATTGGCTTGATTGGTTCTTAAACCGAACCAAAGTGAACCGGCTCACTAAATGAGCGCTTGGTTCATAGGGAGAGGAGTAGGCGACAAGTTCACTTCGCGTGAACGTTGTGGTGAGGAGTGGTTACTATTTTTAGTAACCATGATCTCCACTTGAGGGGGCTCTCATCCGAATAGAGTATGCTCTATTTTCGCCACTTCATATATTCCTCTCGACATTCTTGTGTGAGTGCGGCGACGCTTGACGGATTGAGGAGGATTCGGCCAAGAGAGATTGACATCTCATTTTTCCCTTCACTCGTCAAAGGACCTCTTGGAACCTTGCTAGCACAAGGAGCACCAAGAGAGATAGCGACATCATCTTGTGTGTGACGACAAGGAGAAGATCTCGTTTGATCTTTACTTCCAAGGTGCCATCTAGAAATGGCAATGGTATGGATCGAATCATCTCTTATGCAATCGGTTTTTCCTTTAAGTTGATTATATAAGGTGCATGCGATTCTTAGAGACCCTATCCGCTGCTTGAAATTTGTTTTGCACCATGCTGGGTTTCGCCCCCCTCATGAAAGGGGTTCCTACAACTGGTATCAGAGCAGGTTTTCTATGCATCTTTGTATGATTGCTTAAGCTTATGTGATCCATGTTTGCGTGTACATGCTTAGATCTAGTTAACATGCGATTTTTCTTTAAGTTTTTATACATGCGAAACTTGAAGTATGTTTTCATTGGCGCATGTTGTTCTTGGCGCATGCTTTGTGTTTTTCTTAAAACCCTAATTGACATGCGCGAGTCACTCTAGATCTAAGGCTCTACTATAAACCCTTAGACGGGTTATTAGGGTTGAAGTCACCCCCTGAGTTAGATCCAACAGTCTGATCAGACCATCTGACAGCCTGAATGGGTCGACCTGTTAGCACCTTGGCGCAAGCCTATGGTGGCTATAGGTCGACTGCAGACAGGTGTGTAGCGATGTCTGATTGAGACAACCTATGAACACACATGAGTTAGGCCCGGGGTCACACCCGCTTGCCAGACCTCATTGTGGTTGTTCAGCCCTGGCGCATGCATGGTTGACCTCATGGTCGACTCAAGTCAGTTAGGACTTGGTGCATGCAAGGGCAGTGGATCTGACTAGGTTGGATGAGTGGATCCCTAGTAATGTACCGTTGTAAGGTTGTAGGGCAAATAAGGAAAAATTAAAATTAATCCCAAGGGGTTTTCGAAAATTTTAATTTTTATAATGGATCACTTGATTGCTGAATGGATGCATGTGTCTGTCTATTTTGTCTTATGTGGGCTGCCCATGTTAAATCTGTGCTGTGCTGGGGCCTGCGTGCCTGTTTTAAAATTGTAAATTAATTATTGTGATCTGCGCATCACTGTGTTTTAATTTATAAATGTAAGTGACCTGCGTGTCACTCTTGTCTAGATAGTTAAATTTGTAATTTAATTAGACAAGAGCACAGAGCACACTTGGCAGAGGCGCTTGCAGCAGAGGCTTGACCAGGTGGGAGGTCCAGGGTTCGACTCTGGGACCAGGCGCATTTTCCCTGGTGGGCGCACCTGTGCTGTAATTGGCGCTTGGGCCCAGGTTTGGGCCAGATGTGCAGCAAAAGACCCATGAAGAGCAAATGAAGACTTAAGTTAGGTTAAGGTCTTCTAGGGCTATGGGCTTTTACCACATAAGATACATGCTTTCTTTTATTGCTTAATATTAGAATTGCATGATTAAATTATCTTCTGCTATCACCATAGGAATTGCATGATAGGCAAGAAGATAAAAGACCGTTAAAATCCAACGCTTAAATATCAAGCTCGTAAGCCTTCTGACGCGAAACCTCACTGTTCTGATTATCGTTGGAGCCGTGTTGTACCCACTCAGTGGGCACGTCCATCTATCTTCAGACGGTGCGGGATTACACCTGCGTGTTACAGAGTAGGGATTTATCCCTTCTCGTTGCTCAGCATAGCACGTGGTGGTCCAGGGAGTAGGTCGGGTCAGCTTGACCGTGTTGGCTACATATGTGGCGCATATGGTAGCACATGGAGGCAGCCATCTGTGGGGTCAGAGATTGTGTTGTACCAACTCAGTTGGCACAGTCTGCTGGACTGCCCAGATGAAGGGGAATCGCACGGGTTGGCGATCGGCAGGGACTGCCTACCAGAAACTAGTGCTTGTACTCTCTGTGCATCTTATCTCGCCTGAGCGGGACGCGGAGACCAAGTATGAAATCTGGATCCCATCTCACTAAAAGAGTTTTACTCTTTCGGGCTGTTTTGCTGGATTTTTCACGCCTGATAAAATAGTGAGAAAAAGAATCTTTCTTAAGTCCTGATTGATTCTTATACATTGATACTGACCTTGCTGTTCTTGCATTGTTGTAGATACCTGCAGCAACGAACACCATGAATTTCAATGTGCGATCCCTACTGGAAAGGGAGAAGTTTGCTGGGCCGAACTTCTCTGACTGGTTTGGACACCTTAAGATCGTTCTTAAGGCAGAGAGGAAACTGTATGTCCTCGAGACGGCGATACCGCCGCAGCCCGCTCCGAACGCCGCAAGGGCGGTTCGGGAAGCCTATGAAAAGCACGTCAATGATAGCATTGATGTCGCTTGCCTGATGCTAGCGTCTATGACGCCACCGCTGCAGCGTCAGCATGAGGATATGTCGGCTATAGAGATGATAGCGAACCTCAAGATGCTGTATGCTGCACAGGCGAGGACTGAACGCTATAATTTGACAAAGCTCTTCTTTCAGAGCAAACTGGCTGAAGGGAGCCCAGTGGGAGCTCACGTGCTCAAGATGATTGGGCACAAGGAGGCTCTAGAGAAACTGGGGCATACCATTAACCAGGAGCTTGCTGTGGACATTATTCTGCAGTCTCTCCCGCCTTCATTCGACGCGTTCATTATTAATTTTAATATGAACAAAATCGATTGTACTCCGGCAGAGCTGCTGAATATGCTCTTGACCACTGAGGAGACTCTGAAGGGTAAGCCTTCAACCTCTGTCTTGATGGTTCCTTCTAGGAACAAGAAGAAGGGGAAGAAGGGCAAGGCCCCGGTCAAGAATTACAGCAAGGCTCTGAAGCAGAAGGTGAAGCGGTCTAAGGAATACAGGTGTTTCCACTGTGGCCAGCTGGGTCACTGGAAAAAGGACTGTAAAGCGCTCCAAGGAGATAAGAGGGGAAGCTTTGCTTCTGGCTCAGGTATATTCGTGACTGAGGTCATGTTTTCTTCTTCTGTATCATGGGTGTTGGACACTGCATGTGGAGTTCACATTTGTTCAAATGTACAGGAACTCAAGAGAAGAAGGCAGGTGGGACAGCATGAGGTGGACCTACGAGTTGGAAACGGGGCACGGGTTGCTGCTGTTGCTGTAGGAGACTACTTTATTTCTTTACCATCTGGACTTGTATTGGAACTAAACAGTTGTTACTTTGTTCCCAGTATAACTAAAAATATTATCTCCATTCCTGCTCTTGTTAGGAAGGGATTTTCCTTTGAATGCAATATTTCAAAGTGTATTTTGTCTTTTGATAATATTGTTTATGCAACTGGTTCAATTAATAATGGGTTATACATGTTGGACATGGAATGTTCGATACAACAAATTGATATTAAGAAAGCCAAGTATGCTGATGACAGCACCTTGCTATGGCATAGTCGTTTAGGCCATATAAACGAGAAACGCATTAAGCGGTTGCATGAAAATGGACTGCTGGGATCATTCTCCTACAAGGAGATTGATACATGCAAAGCTTGTTTAATGGGTAAAATGACGAAGTCACCTTTTCCTCACAAAGGTCAAAGGGCTTCAGGTTTACTTGACCTTATACACAGTGATGTGTGTGGGCCTTTTAGTAAACATGCCAGAGGTGGATATCAGTACTTCATTACCTTTACTGATGATTTCAGTAGATATGGGTATGTCTATCTGATGAGACATAAGAGTGAATCTTTTGACAAGTTCAAAGAGTTCAAAAATGAAGTACAGAATCAGCTAGGCCGTAATATCAAGGCACTTCGCTCAGATCGAGGTGGTGAATACCTAAGTCATGCATTTACTGACTATCTAAAGGAGTGTGGGATTATCTCACAGCTCACTCCGCCTGGAACACCGCAATGGAATGGTGTGTCCGAGAGGAGAAATAGAACGCTACTTGATATGGTTCGTTCTATGATGAGTCAGGCTACTCTACCCTACTCCTTTTGGGGTTTTGCACTGGAAACAGCTGCAAAGGTACTAAACCGAGTGCCATCCAAGGCAGTTTCAAAGACGCCATATGAGTTATGGTATGGGAAACAGCCAAGCTTGACATTTATCAGGATCTGGGGTTGCGAAGCTTATGTAAAGAAGCTCGCCTCTGGGAAACTAGAGAGTAGATCTGACAAATGTATCTTTGTCGGTTACCCTAAGGAAACTAAGGGTTATTATTTCTTCGATCCCAAGGAGAACAAGGTTTTTGTTGCTCGGACGGCCATATTTCTTGAGAAGGAATTTCTTCTGCAAGAGGCCAGTGGGAGAGAAATAAAGCTGGATGAGAATCCAGACGAAGGACAAAGTAGTCAAGCAGAGTTGGATGAGCCTGAGCCGGTAGAACAGGTTATTGAACAACCTGAGGCTCAGATATCACGGGAACCGCGAAGATCGGGTAGGATCCGTCGACAGCCTGAGCGCTATGACGGAGTCTACATCATTGACAATGATGAACCCCTCACTTATGCGGATGCGGTCAGTGGACCGGAGTCAGCGAGATGGCTTGAAGCTATGCGCGCCGAGATGGACTCCATGTCAGATAACCAAGTTTGGGATTTGGTTGATCCGCCTCCGGGAATTATCCCTATAGGCTGTAAATGGATCTTCAAGAAGAAGATTGACATGGATGGTAACGTGGTTACCTATAAAAGCAGGCTAGTTGCGAAAGGTTTCAAACAAATCTACGGGATAGATTATGATGAAACTTTCTCACCTGTAGCTATGTTTAAGTCTATTCGGATTCTTTTCGCGATAGCTGCATATTATGATTATGAGATTTGGCAGATGGATGTGAAAACAGCTTTCCTTAATGGAAATCTGGATGAGGATGTGTATATGACACAACCAGAAGGTTTCACTAATCCAGCAGATCGTCATAAGATATGCAAGTTAAAGAAGTCTATTTATGGACTTAAACAAGCATCAAGAAGCTGGAACATTCGTTTTGATGAATCAGTCATTGAATTTGGTTTCATCAAGAACGAGGATGACCCGTGTGTATATAAGAGGTTTAGTGGGAGCGTGATTACTTTCCTAGTCCTCTACGTCGATGACATCTTGATCATTGGAAACGACATTCCTGAAATGCATGCTGTTAAGGCATGGCTAAGGAAATGTTTCCAGATGAAAGATTTAGGAGAAGCAGCCTATGTGTTAGGTGTGAAGATCTACAGGGATAGATCTAAGAGGCTTCTCGGGCTGTGCCAAAGTACTTACATCGATAAGGTCCTGGAGAGATTTCATTTAGAGAATTCTAAACGTGGATATCTTCCAGTCAGACATGGTCTGAATCTTTCGAAGAGTCAGTGTCCACAAACACAGACTGAGAAAGATGAAATGGACAATACGCCTTATGCTTCGGCTATTGGATCCATTATGTATGCGATGTTGTGTACTCGCCCAGACGTTGCTTACGGGTTAAGCGTAACCAGTCGTTACCAGAGTAATCCAGGTGTGGCGCACTGGATTGCAGTCAAGAACATTTTAAAATATCTGCGGAGGACCAAAGATATGTTCTTGATATATGGTGGTCAGGAAGAACTCAGTATTGAAGGATATACTGACGCTTCGTTCCAGTCTGACCAGGATGATTTCCGATCGCAATCAGGCTATGTTTTTAGCTTGAATGGAGGTGCAGTGGTGTGGAAGAGTTTCAAACAGTCAACTGTTGCTGATTCCACAACAGAAGCCGAGTATGTTGCAGCCTCGGAAGCATCCAAGGAGGCAGTGTGGATTCGTAAGTTCGTGAGAGAACTTGGTGTCATTCCTTCGAGTGCAGATCCTTTGGTTATCTTTTGTGATAACACTGGAGCAATCGCACAAGCAAAGGAACCACGGTCGCACCAGAAGTCCAAGCACATACAGAGACGGTTTCATTTGATCAGGGAGATCATAGATCGAGGCGAGATCAAAGTCTGCAAGGTTCATACAGATGACAATCTGGCAGACCCGCTTACCAAGCCTCTGGCGCAGCAGAAGCATGAGAAGCACTGTAATAATATGGGTTTGAGATTTCTCAACCATTAGATTAAGTGCAAGTGGGAGATTGTTGGGGTATGCCCTTAAGGCTAATGTTTGAGGCCTATGGGAATGTATCTGTATCATGTAATAAACTCTTATGTTTATAAAGGCATGGTTGTTATTCAGTTAGCTACATTGTCTGCTGCAATATATGTTCTTCTGAATAATGTCTCAAAGCTGTTCAGCTGGGCTGACATGCTATTAAGTCCTTAGTCGATGTATCTTGGTGAACATGAGACAGCCTTGATATTGTTAAGACTAATATGTGTTCTAATCTTATAGGATGCTTCGAGCATGGAATAAGATGTAGACTCATGGGTACATGGGATGTACTGGACAGACCCTACTAGGATGTTCAATTGTTTGTCACAATGTGAATATTCCTTGATTATGACAAGTGGCACATTTCCTCTGACTTGAGATCACTTGTGTTTTCTAAATGATGATTGTCATTGTTTTGAGATAGTTCAATATCGTTTGAAACATAATGATTATAGACTATCTTGGATGATGAGCTTGAGTCAGGTTAGGGCACTAGTGATAGACATAGGATTGCCGTCTCCTTGTTTAAGGAGTGTGATGTTCTAAAGGGGCCCCCTGGATGAGATGATTGAGAGAGTGTATGGCCATACCCAGGTGACTATGATCATCTGATCTAATCATGCTCATCATATTGGAATTACAAGCTTGACAGGCTTGTCCAATAAGAACATCCAGTGGCAAAGGAAAAATGCATGCCTTGTGATTTGATTCACACTTGTGCTGTTTTTGGGTGTAGTCTTGGAAGACTCTTTTCTTTATATCGGGAGACAGTGATGTGTTGCTAGATACCTCTCACTGATCGTGATAACGTAAGTTGTCGTTACCGACATTTAAAGGAAACCCTTTGGGTCGCACAATTTGATGATATGGCTTACTTAAGTCAGATCGTGTGCACTGAATTATTTGGGTTCAGTTTAAAGGGATTTAATCTCTGATTGTAAGTGAGATCTGGTCTGATCATGTTTGATTGATTAGGGCTTGAGATCGGTAAGCTTTGATCGAGAGAATGCATGCCAGATCGGTCAGATCAGGGGCATCGTTGAGATCGACGGTTAGATCGTGAACCTTAGGGTTTATTTAAGATCTAGACTAGATCATTGGCTTGATTGGTTCTTAAACCGAACCAAAGTGAACCGGCTCACTAAATGAGCGCTTGGTTCATAGGGAGAGGAGTAGGCGACAAGTTCACTTGGCGTGAACGTTGTGGTGAGGAGTGGTTACTATTTTTAGTAACCATGATCTCCACTTGAGGGGGCTCTCGTCCGAATAGAGTATGCTCTATTTTCGCCACTTCATATATTCCTCTCGACATTCTTGTGTGAGTGCGGCGACGCTTGACGGATTGAGGAGGATTCGGCCAAGAGAGATTGACATCTCATTTTTCCCTTCACTCGTCAAAGGACCTCTTGGAACCTTGCTAGCACAAGGAGCACCAAGAGAGATAGCGACATCATCTTGTGTGTGACGACAAGGAGAAGATCTCGTTTGATCTTTACTTCCAAGGTGCCATCTAGAAATGGCAATGGTATGGATCGAATCATCTCTTATGCAATCGGTTTTTCCTTTAAGTTGATTATATAAGGTGCATGCGATTCTTAGAGACCCTATCCGCTGCTTGAAATTTGTTTTGCACCATGCTGGGTTTCGCCCCCCTCATGAAAGGGGTTCCTACAAAGGGGCCCCCTGTATGAGATGGTTGAGAAAGTGTATGGCCATACCCAGATGACTATGTTCATCTGATCTAACCACTCTCATCATGTTGGAGTTACAGGCTTGACATGCTTGTCCAACGAGAACATCCAGTGGCAAAGGAAACACATATGTCAAGTGACTTGGGTTCACACTTGTGCTATGGTTTGGGAGTAGTCTTGGAAGACTCTTTCCTTTATATCGGGAGACAGTGATGTGTTGCTAGATACCCCTCTCTGATCGTGATAACGTAAGTTGTCATTACCGACATTTAAAGGAAACCCTTAGGGTCGCACAATTTGATGATATGGCTTACTTATGTCAGATCGTGTGGACTGAATTGTTTTGGTTCAGTTTAAAGGAATTTAAACTCTAATTGGAAGTGAGATCTGGTCTGATCATGTTTGATTGATTAGGGCTTGAGATCGGTAAGCTTCGATCGAGAGAATTGATGCTAGATCGATGAGATCAAGAGCATCAAGAGATGTGTGGTTAGATCTTGAGCCTTTCGGTTTAATAAGGTCTAGACCAAGGCTTGGTTTGATTTGGTCTTTGAACCAAATTCAATTGAACCGGTTCATCATATGAGCGCATGGTTCAAAGGGAGAAGGAGTTGCGAACGGTTCACTTGGAGTGAACGCTTGAACGCATGAGCGCTTACTATATTTGGAAATCGGTTTTCCAAATTGAAGACGCCTCCACGTTCGAAGACTCTCGCCTCTCTCTTGCTCTTCCTCTCGTGTGACTCGCCTCCACGAGTGTTGAAGGAGGGATTCGGCCAGCCAAGGAAAGAAATCATCTCATCTCCTTCACGCATCAAGGACACCTTGAAGAGCTTTGCTAGCACAAGGTTCACGCCAAGGGAGGAAGCCATCGCCATCTTGTGTGCGTCCACTTTGGAGGAGAGCCGCATCGCCCTCTTGCTTCCAAGTCGCCTTCCGACCAATGGCAATGGTAAGATCACAACTTGATCTTTGCAGACATTAAGTTGATCATATGTTCATGCCACATGCGATCTTCATGAAATCCTTGTTTCCGCCCATGCAAAATTTTAGAAGTGCATGCGTTTAGGGTTTCACCCCTTTTCATTAGATAGATAGTCCACTGCGACAAGTATAAATTTATTGCCATAGGAAGAGGGAAAAGGTCCCATGAAGTCCATACCCATAAATGAAATATCTCCAAGCTCTGAATGTTGGTTAGGGGCATCTCATCCTTCCTTGAAATATTCCCACTCCTCTGGCATTGGTCGCATGTCATAACAAACCCTCTTGAGTCTCTGAATAGGGTCGGCCAGTAGAAGCCTGATTGCAGTACCTTGTGCGCGGTCTTTGAAGCACCGTAATGTCCTCCATATAGAGACGTGTGACAGTGGGAAAGTACCTCTGAGTGCTCCTCTTCCGGTAAGCATCTCCTATAAATGGAGTCGGCCCCCCTTTTGAACAACAATGGCTCCTCCCAATAATAGTATCGCGTGTCATGTAGAAATTTCCTCCTTTGTTGGTACGTGAGATCATGAGGGATAACTCCAGCAGCTAAGTAGTTTATAATGTCTGCAAACCAAGGGACATCGTGTGAAAGAACTGCCATCAACCTCTTATATGGGAAGAGTTTGTTGATGTCGCCTTGTGCTTCCATGTCGTTCTCGTGTGTAAGGCCAGAGAGGTGATCGGCTACCAAATTGTCGGCTCCTCTTTTGTCTTTCATCTCAAAATCAAACTCATTCAGTAGAAGAACCCATCGGATGAGCCTCGGTTTAGCATCCTTTTTAGCCATCAGGAACTTTATAGCTGCATGGTCAGAATATACAATGACTTTAGAGTTGATCAAATAAGATCTAAATTTATCGAATGCAAAGACAATGGAAAGAATCTCCTTCTCTGTAGTGGCATAATTGATCTGAGCTTCATCCAAGGTGCGGCTAGCATAGTATATGGCATGAAGTTTTTTGTGCTTCCGTTGTCCAAGAACCGCTCCAATGGCATAGTCACTAGCGTCGCACATGAGCTCAAAAGGTAGAGACCAATCCGGCGGTTGCATGATTGGGGCGGTGATTAGAGCTTCCTTCAACTTCTTAATAGCTATCAGGCAATCTTGATCAAATAAAAAATCAGCATCCTTACAAAGTAAAAGAGTCAGGAGTCTAGCAAGTTTGGAAAAATCCTTTATGAAACGACAGTAGAATCCTGCATGTCCCAAGAATCCTCTTATCTCCTTGACATTAGTGGGCGGCTTCATCTTCTCTATTACTTCCACCTTTGCTCTGTGAACCTCTATGCCTCTCTCTAAAATCAAATGTCCTAAGACTATCCCTTCATGCACCATAAAATGGCATTTCTCCCAATTCAAAACGAGGTTAACTTCCTGACATCTCTGCAAGACTTTTCAAAGATTAGATAAACAATCCTCAAATGAACTTCCATAGACTGAAAAGTCATCCATAAATATATCCATGAAAACCTCATTAAAATCAGAAAAAATAGCCATCATACAACGTTGAAAAGTAGCTGGAGCATTGCAAAGACCAAACGGCATTCTCTTATAGGCAAAAGTTCCATAAGGACAAGTGAAAGTAGTCTTCTCTTGGTCCTCAGGGTGTATGGGAATCAGTAAAAATCCAGAGTAGCCATCAAGAAAGCAAAAGTAAGGTTTATGTGCGAGGCGCTCCAACATTTGATCAATGAATGGTAGGGAAAAATGGTCTTTCCTTGTTGCCTTGTTGAGCTTTCGATAATCTACGCACATCCTCCATCCTGTCACAATCCTCATTGGCACTAAATCATTAGCATCATTCTTAACAACAGTGAAACCTCCCTTCTTAGGGACTACATGTATAGGACTAATCCATGAACTACCAGAAATAGGGTAAATAATTCCCGCATCTAACAACTTCAAAATTTCAGCCTTTACTACTTCCTTTAAATTAGGATTTAACCTTCGTTGAAATTCTATAGTAGGCTTGCTTTCAGGTTCCAAATGAATTCTATGCATATAGATTGCAGGATTAATCCCTTTTATGTCATCAAAAGAATACTCAATAACTTTTCTTTGTAATCTAAGTTCATCACGTAAAAGTCTCACTTGTTCATCATTCAAATTAGAATTAATAATAACCGGGAAAGTGGAATTGTCACCAAGAAATTCATACCTCAAACCAGTTGGTAATGACTTCAACTCGGACTTCTTCTCTTCTTGAGCTATTAATACCATTTCAAGATTCAAACAATGGGAGTCCGCTATATAACAATCCACACCCCCATCCTCTTTTTCTTTTTCTGAAGTATCATCTTCCTCACACTTAATAGATAAGGAGCAGCAATCAATTTATCAACATCTTGTGTACCCCCCAATTTTAATTCTTCATTAATAAAAGCATCTATACTACAACATCCTGAGAGAGAGGGATTCTTGAGTGTGGAGGCAAGGTCGAACTCGATTGCTTCTTCTCCAACATTTAATGCTAATCTTCCTTTCTTCACATCAATGACCGCTCCTGCTGTAGCTAGGAATGGCCTTCCAAGAATCAATGGCAACTTGGTGTCTTCTTCCATCTCTAACACCACAAAGTCAACCGGGATAAAAAATTTTTCCACTTTGATGGGGATATCTTCAAGAATTCCAATAGGTTTGTGAATAGAACAGTCGGCCAGTTATAGAGATATAGCGGTGTTCTGCAAGTCTCCTAAGTCTAGTTTCCTGCATAGAGAAGAGGGCATTAAACTCACTGATGCACCTAAATCACATAAAGCATGATTAAAAATTGTATCTCCAATTTGACAAGGGATAGTAAAACTCCCTGGATCCTTAAGTTTTTGTGGAAGCTTGTTCTGAATTATGGCACTGCATTCTTTTGTAAGTGCAACTGTCCCATGCTCTTCAATTTTCCTACGGTTGGAGAGGATATCTTTCAAGAATTTAGAGTATGTTGGCATTTGAGATAAGGCCTCAGTAAATGGTATGTTGATGTACAACTTCTTCAAGACCTCTAAAAATTTTCTGAATTGTTGATCTAGCTTAGCCTTCATCAATCTCTGCGGGTATGGTATGGTGGGCTTGTAAACAGCAAGTGGTGCTCGTACGGGTGTCAGTTGTTCATCACTTTTCTCGTCGACTTTATCTTCAGTAGGTCTCTCACTTGTAGCTTGAGTTGATTCCCTTTCCTCAATTTCAATTTCTGGTCTAGCGGGCTCTTGAAGTTGCTTTCCACTCCTCATGATTATCGCTTTGCAGTTCTCCCTAGGATTCACTTCGGGTTGGGATGGTAGTTTCCCAGGGTGTCTCCCGTAAGTGGAAGTGAGGTGGGCTAGTTGATTTTCCACCATCCTGTTGTGAGCTTCCATAGCATCTATTCTTGAGTCAAGTCGGTTTATAGAGTTTCCAAAATTCTCATTGGCCTTCTCTTGGTTATTGATAAACTTTTCCAAAGTTAGCTCCAAATAAGACTTATGTGGTTGCGGTGGTTGGGGAGCAGACGGTTGATGTTGTGGAGCAAAAGGCCTCGGTTGGAATCCAGGTGGTTGAGTTGCCTTGTAATTCTGCAGCTGTCCCAAATTCTTATTTTGAAACTGATTTTGGCTTTGATTAAGACTTGTTCTATAAGAGAAATTGGGATGACTTCTCCATCTTAGATTGTATGTAGTAGAATATGGATCAAATTGTGGCCTTTGATTGTAGCTTCCCAATGCTTCGACTTGTTCTATCTGTGGATCATTCCCTTTAGGCATTAAAATCTTACATTCATTCATGTTATGCCCTGCGACTGCACATACCTCACAGACGACATTAACAGTTTCAGCATAACGTAATCCAAAAGAATCAAGTTTTTTAGAGAGGGAGTCTACTTTTGCTGCTAAACTAGTAGGAGAATTTATCTCATACCTCCCTAGTGCTGAAGCTCTAGATGTGTTGCCCCTTTCTCCTACCAAAGAGCAATGATTCATGGACATATCTTCTAGCAATTCAGTGGCTTCTTCTAAGGTTCTATTCATAAGTGCCCTCCTGCAGCAGCATCCACTGTAAGTCTAGTGTTGTAACTGAGTCCATTATAAAAAGTGTGTATGAGGACCCATCTCTCTAGGCCATGGTGTGGGCATAGTCTTTGCAGCTCTTTAAATCTCTCCTATGCTTCATATAATAATTCACCATCTATTTGTGTGAAGCTAGTAATCTGGTTTCTCAATTGCACCGTCTTACTAGGAGGGAAATATTTTGCTAGGAAAGCTCGTGATAGTTCCTCCCAAGTAGTTATGTTCGCTGGATTGAGGCTGTTAATCCAACTTCTTGCTCTATCTCTAAGTGAGAATGGGAAGAGTAGCATCCTGACTGCATCACTAGTAACTCCATTCATTTTCAAGGTGTCACAATACTCCAAGAAGATAGATAGGTGTTCGTTTGCATCTTCAGTCGGCGATCCCCCAAATTGGTGTTGTTGTACCATTGCTATGAGTGATGGTTTCAACTCAAAATTATTTGCAGATATAGGTGGGCATGTGATGCCAGTGTGCCACCCTTGTGCATTCGGTGTTGCAAATTCCCTCAACGCTCTGTTGTTGTCTTCCTCAGCCATTGTGAGATCAAGTTGTATTGGATCAATATCTATTGGTATTTCTTCTCTCTATAACCTCCCTCCTTTTCTCAACCACTGATAAGTCCTTTCAATTTGTGGTTATGATTCCTGTAGATCACTAGGCACAGTATCTCTTCGCATATAACAAAAAAAATAATCAGTAGAGGTGAGTACTAATTAATAAAACAGAGTGTAAAGTGGAAAAGAAAAACAATATGTTATAACTAATGAAAGTAAACTAAATACAGTAAAAAAAATGAAAGGTCTAGTCTATTGATTTCTAGAATTAGATCAATATCAATTGACTACCGTCCCCGGCAAAGGCGCCAAAAAGTTGTTGCTATGTCCGCAAGCGCACGGCTATATCGGTGTAGCAAGAATATCGTTCCCACAGGGATGGAGAATCGAGTATTGATTATTCTATTGATCAAGAGCTAGACGATCAAGTTTAGAGGAGTTTTATGAACTAAAGAAAGGTAGTGAAATAACAAGCAACAATCTAGGAGTATTCTAATGACGTGCGACGAAAGGCGATTGACAATGATTAAAAGACATCGGAGATCATGAGTTCGCCACTCAATTAAATTAAAGGATGTATGATAAATAAACTGATATTTACCACTTATGATCTAAGGAAGGTTTCTAGAAAATAATCACCGCTTCTCAGCACGTGATAATAACCCATGTCTAGTATAGTCACCGCCTCTCGACGCGCAACTATAGCGTAGATGGATTCAAGCAAACATGACCTTTTCCTCGTATGGGATCCTAGCTCTCGCTACAAACCCTACATGATCGCTCCAAGGAACGTCTGTAGTTGTGGGTTCTTCTCACACTACTCTAATGTCGCTCGAGTGATCAATTCGAAACAACATGCAAGTAAATCTCCAAGGAATCGAATAGATACCAAAATTTTAATATTAGCAATATAATTATCATCACAATCAAGTAATTTAACACTAGGCTACACCCCGATCTCCGACTAAGAAGATTAAGCTATCACCATCATGGTTTTACACAAGCGTATTTCAAGAAAGAACATCAGGAAGAAGAGGGAAAAAGGGTAGAATCGAATCCAAACTCCCAAGGAAGCCCTTCTCCTTCACCGTTGATCTGGATCAAAGCCTCCGAAGGTGCTGGTCGCCTTCCCCAAGTCATCTTCTCCCTTTCGCCAAAAATTACCCCCGCCTCTCGAGTGTGATTTTGGTCGCTGGGTGAGGCGTGGTTCCTGCTGTGGTCGCTGATCTAGTTGGAAATGGTTCCATTCCTTCGCTTTTACCACAAATGAAGCAAGAACACAGAAAAGTGCATATCCCGAAGATATTGCGGTAATATGATGTGAAATCATGCATAAATACGAGGAAAGCGAAGATATAGCAATGAAATTACATATAAAAACCCTATATAAAAGTGACTTAACACGTATTATGATTATGAGATATGACAGATGGATGTAAAGACAGCTTTCCTTAATGGGAAACTAACTAAGGATGTGTATATGACACAACCTAATGGCTTCATCTATCCTGCAGAGGCCAATAAGGTCTGCAGGCTAAAGAGATCAATTTATGGATTAAAGCAAGCATCTCGAAGTTGGAATCTTCGATTTGATGAAGCTATGAGAGATTATGGCGTTATCAAAAGCGAAGATGACACATGTGTATACAGAAAATTCAGTGGGAGCTTGGTGACTTTTCTGGTCTTGTATGTCGATGACATACTGCTCATCGGGAACGACATCCCTAGTCTTCAAGCTGTGAAGACATGGTTAGGGAAGTGTTTCGAGATGAAGGACTTAAGGGAGGCCGCCTATATTCTAGGCGTGAGGATCTATAGGGATAGATCCAAGAGGCTCCTAGCCCTTAGTCAAAGTACCTACATTGATAAGGTCCTGGAGAGCTTCAACTTGGAGCAATCCAAGAAAGGGTACCTTCGAGTGAGACATGGCCTTACTCTCTCAAAGATCCAGTGTCCCACCACACAGGCTGAGAGGAATGACATGAGTCGAGTACCTTATGCTTCGGCAGTGGGATCGATCATGTATGCAATGTTGTGTACTAGACCAAATGTGGCTTATGCTGTGAGCATAACCAGTCGATACCAATCTAATCCTGGAGTGCAGCACTAGGTGGCTGTAAAGAACAACCTGAAGTATTTGAGAAGAACTAAGGATTTGTTCCTAGTCTATGAGGGACAGGAAGAGCTCAGTATGCAGGGCTATACTAATGCGTCATTCCAGTCTGACCCTGATGACTTTAGATCACAGGCTGGCTATGTTTAGGATAAATGGAGGTGCTATTTGCTGGAAGAGCTTCAAGCAATCCACAATTGCCGATTCTACAACCGAAGCTGAGTATGTGGCCGCTTCTGAGGTAGCCAAAGAAGCTGTTTGGATAAGGAAGTTCATTTCTGAACTTCAGGTGGTTCCCAGTGCAGTGGATCCCATTGAAATCTACTGTGATAACAATGGAGCAATTGCACAAGCCAAAGAACCACGGTCTCATCAAAGATCGAAACACATACTTAAAAGATTTCACCTGATCAGAGAGATCATAGACAAAGGTGATGTCAAGATTAGCAGAGTTGACACAGAGAAAAATCTAGCAGACCCATGGACCAAGGCTTTGGCGCAGCAGAAGCATGACTGTCACGCTAGAGATATGGGGTTGAGATTCCTCATCCTCTAGGTCTTAGTGCTAGTGGGAGATTGTTGGTGTATATGCCCTAGGACCTAGTTTTGGTCCATTATTGTACTACTTGACGTTGATATTTTATATCATTCTGGCATTGTCATTATCTATATTTGCTTACATCTGTGATTGTGTACTTATATGATAATGTCCCTAGAGACAGAATGAATCTGTGCTCAAATGATAGTCCCTAGTCAATATACCTGAGTGGATATGGGACAGCTCTGGTACTTGTGAGACTGGTATATGGGCTAGTTAGGCACGAGGTGCTAACGCAGACATATGGGTATATCAGTAGTGGATATATTGGATCAACCCGTTGTGAGGCAATGACATGGTGTCACAAGTTATCCTCACAAGTGATAGGAGATGCATTGATCCCTTGACTTGAGGTCATTGGCCATTCTATATGGTTAGGGATATACTTTGATACAACCTAACACCTCGCCGTAGTTGGGGGGTAATAACAGTTGTCATTGAGCATGTCACGACCCATATGAGAAGGTCAACGGACCGGCAGAGGATTTGCCCCTTCCTAAGGGAAGTTTGATATCCATGGATCTCCTCTATGGTTCTATGACTGAAAGTGTATGGCCATACCCAGGTGAGACCTGATTTAGTCCTAACCATGAGATTGGATGAAAATAAGTGGGGACACACTTGTCCAATCGGATATCAGTTTGGCAAAGAGACTGGAATGCATCTGTACCTAATTGTGATGATGGGGATGTCGATGTCGCTATCTATTACAATGACCTGGGTAGCAGCGATGCACTGCTAGGTGCCACTCACTGCTTGTGGTGACCTTTGGTCAGCACTGCCAGCGTCAGAGGAACCTATAGGGTCACTCACCTTGATACTTGAGTTCTCGTATTGATCGGGAAGCCTTATTGATGGGGGGCCAAGCATGCAACATTCAAACAACGCTTTTTTGAAAACATTTGCTATTAAGATATAACTATGAAACCCATTTAAACTAACGCTTTGAGAAATTAGGTTTGATAATCTTATAATGAAATCCGAAGCTACATTCAGCAACTAATCTTATCATGCACTTCTAGTAAAGCTTATCATGTGATTCTAAAACCTCAAGTAGACATAGCATGCGGTTCTACAACATTAAAGAAATCTAGCATGCGACTCTACCATAAGAAACTAGGGCTAATCTAAGGGAGGAACTCACCTTGCACCCTTTGAGAATAGAAAGGGTGTCCTTCCCGTTCTTCACCGGTCCAATGGTGGAATCTCACGAAGTAGGGCCCTATGAGCTTACACACATGTCATTGCAGCATCCCACACATGCGTGGGTGAATTTTGAAAATAATATTAAGAGGCCAATACACAAGACAATCAAGGGGGAGGCTAGACTCCAAATTCCCTTGTTAACATAGTTTAGACTATCTAGGCTTAGGGGGAGAGAAGAGGGGATAGCTTGCTTGTCATCCCATGGCCTTGCGCCTCCTGCAGAAAGCAAACATAAGTGCAAAGGGGCTGTCCAACAAGTATCAAGAACCACAACAACAATTAACAAGAACAATGACCCAAAGGGGAAGAAGACTTAGCTAAAGTGGGGGTGGCTTGTTCTCGGCATGGAGTTGATGGCACCTTCTTGAGTCTCGAATGTGTCCAGCTCCTCCTCTTGATTGAAGGCTCTTCAAGGCTTGAGGGAGGAAGTGGCGTGAGCTCCCATCTTCAAGACAAGCGCATATGGAGGAAGAAGGTGGAAGAACAAGAGGGGTGGATAGACACTCTCGGCAATGGTTGGAAGAGGGGAAGGGGGTTAGGTGACACACACCATAAGAAGACACACTTCTGAAATTCGAAAATTCATTCAACACTAAGTGATGGCTTTACAAGAATTTACATCATATAGGGGAGTCTCCAACGGTTATCTCCCTTCCTAAGTTCAAAAACAAGTCACACAAGTCAAAGATGATGTAGACAACTCAAGGGCTGGTTTCTTCTTCCAAATGGGCGATTGCTTGGAGGTTGAACTCTGAAGTCTTCAGCAGGTTGGTAAGTTCGAAATCTGAGATGAGAGTGGACTGAAGAGGCTGCTGATGGCTGACATTGCAGGCTGCAAATTGGCATGGGCGGCTGGCACTTGAAGGGACTGAAGTTGTTGCAAAGTGCAGGCTGCTCCTTGACTTTGGGGGCTGGCGCATGATGGACTGAAGTGGGCATTGTTTCAAGCTGCCCCTTGACTTTGATGGCTGGCGCATGTTGAGCTGAAATAGGTCATTGAGCTGGCTGCTCCTTGACTTGATTAGAGATGAAGGTGAACTCCACATGGCTGCCAACTAGGATGGTGGAAGTTGGGGTACTTGTGGTGTTGCTCCATTAGGTTGGGGTGGGCTGATTTCCTCTTGAGTTGGGCTGATGGCCCATGGCATCTCTTGGAGTTGTCTTGACCTGATTTTGACTTGCATTCCAAGATTGGAGTTGACCTATACTATTACATCAATTTCATGCACTAACCTACTATACATAAGTGGCGGATCCTAGGCATGTAACTACATGGTGTAATGGGAGGGTGGATCTAACCTACCATATGATGCACCCTAATCTAAGACAAAATAAGCAACAAAAGGGGGTCCTAAGGAAGCCATATCTAATGGCTAGGATAGCCATACTGAGAGGGCTTCTTTCGGACCCGGGTGGACCTCCGAAGGTCCTGCTTTGGTCCCACATCAGCTCTCCCGGGGTGGGAAAAATTCTCCTCTGGAGAATTATCTTTGTACCCTTGGAGAAGCTCGGGTGCGGACCTAGCAAGCTCAGCCTCGGGAAGCCAGGCCTCCTCACCATCAGTAAATTTGATGCGGTAATAAAGCTGTACCTCATCAGGGGTGAGTCGGGTCTGGTCCTCGAGTATGGCCTCAATCTCTGAGTCGTGGCAAGTGTCTGGTTCTTGTATAGAGAGAGGCGGATGATACAGCGTCAGATCCTCCACATTGATGGTGGAGGATATCCCCAGTTCTGGTGGTAGGTCCAGGAGATAGGCATTATCGTTGACCTTCTTCAGAATAGTGAAGGGCCCAATGCCCTTGGCGTCCAACTTGCGGCCGGGTCCTTGGATGCGCTCCTCGCGGACCCGCAACATTACCTGATCCCCTACAGAAAATACCTTCTCTCGGCGATGTTTATTAGTATCATCACGATATTGATTGACAGAGTCCTGAATTTTACTGAATAGCTCATGATGTAATTGCGAAATATGAAAAGCATAATCTCGGGCCGAAATAGAGGTCTTGCAATGTTTAGGGGCAGAAAATAGGTCAATTGGCTTGTTAGGCTGGTATCCTAGATTTGCCTGGAAAGGAGACAGACCAGTAGTCCTGTTAGGAACACTATTGTAGGAAAACTCAGCTGTAGGTAACAGCTTGTCCCAATCACTGGGGTGTTCTCCTACGAGACTCCTAAGGATGCTCCCGAGTGATCTGTTGATCACTTCGGTCTGCCCATCCGTCTGGGGATGGTAGGCCGTTGAGAACTTCAGTTTTGTGCCTAAAAGAGCCCATAGTGTTCTCCAGAAATGACTAACAAATCTAGTATCTCTATCCGAAACTATAGTGAGAGGGGTACCATGCAACCTAACAATGTCTCTAAAGAAGATTCTAGCCATATGGGAGGCATCGGTAGTTTTAGTACAAGGTATGAAATGAGCCATTTTTGTGAACCGGTCTACCACAACATAAATAGAGTCATGCCTAGCAGCAGTCCTAGGCAATCCTAGAACAAAGTCCATACTAATGTCCTGCCACGGTGCCTGGGGAATAGGCAGAGGGGTGTACAGTCCAAAATTGTGCTTCTGGACTTTAGTGGATTGACAGGTTCCACAGTGCCTAACTACCTTGGCCACATCTCGGTAGAGTTGAGGCCAAAAGAATCTTTCCTCGACCAAGGCACGGGTCTTCTCTCGACCATGGTGCCCAGCAGACCCTCCTCCATGGAGTTCCCAAATTAGGAAATCCCGGATTGAGGACTTAGGCACACAGAGTGTTGGCCCAAGGAAGAGATACCCATCCCTAAGGGTGTACATGGGGTGACTCATAGGATCTCTAGTCATATCATCATAAATAGCAGAAAAGTCAGGGCAATCTAGGTAAGCAGTTTTCATATGTTCAAATCCTACAAGTTCAGCATGCATAGTTTGTAAAATGAAGACTACCCTACTTAGAGCATCAGCAACTTTGTTGTTAGATCCAGATTTGTGTTTTAAGACAAAAGTGTACTGTTGTAAATATTCTACCCATTTAGCATGTCTAGCATTGAGTTTTCTTTGGGCACTAAGGTAAGATAGGGCTTGGTGGTCACTATTTAAAGTAAACTCATGGTGGAGAAGGTAGTGCCGCCAATGCCTTAAAGATTGAACTACGGCATAGAACTCTTTGTCATAGGTTGAGTATTTCTGCTTGGCCTCATTCAGTTTTTCACTGAAGAAGGCAATAGGGTGACCTTCTTGGCTGAGGGTCCCACCTATGCCAATGCCAGAAGCATCACAATCAACCTCAAAGACCTTGCCAAAGTCAGGCAATCTTAAAACAGGGGCAGAGGTCATCCTACTCTTAAGCTCAGTGAAAGCCCTATTGGCAGACTTGGTCCAACTAAAGTCCCCTTGTTTCATGCAATTGGTGATAGGAGCTACTATGGTGCTAAAATTCCGTATGAACCTACGGTAGAAGGTAGCAAGGCCATGAAAGCTCCTAACTTCGGTAAGGGTCTTGGGCTCTGGCCAGTCTAATATGGCTTGGACTTTAGATGGGTCAGCTTGAAGCCCAAGGTCAGAAACAATAAACCCTAGAAAGACAACTCTGGGAGATAGAAAAGAACATTTCTTCAGGTTGACATACAGCTTTTCATCTCTAAGAAGGGTTAGAGTCTGCCTTAAGTGCCCTAGGTGCTCCTTTTGTGACTTACTATAGATAAGTATGTCATCAAAGTATACAACTAGGAACTTCCCTAAATAGGGTCTAAGCACTTGGGTCATAAGTCTCATAAATGTGGAAGGGGCATTGGTTAGCCCGAAAGGCATGACTAACCATTCATATAAGCCGTCTTTGGTTTTGAAGGCGGTCTTCCACTCATCCCCTTCTCTAATCCTAACCTGATGATATCCACTTCTGAGGTCAAGCTTGGAAAACCATTTGGACCCTACTAACATATCTAACATGTCATCTAGCCTAGGTATGGGGAACCTATACTTGATGGTAATCTTGTTGATAGCTCTACAATCTATACACATGCGCCAACTGCCATCCTTCTTTGGGGTAAGAAGGGCTGGGACGGCGCAGGGACTTAGGCTTTCCCTGATGTAACCCTTACACAATAAATCATCTACTTGTCTTTTGAGCTCCTCATGCTCGGTAGGGTTCATCCTATAGTGGGGTAGGTTGGGAAGAGAGGATCCAGGAACTAAGTCTATGGCATGTTGTATGTCCCTAAGAGGTGGCAGTCCTTCAGGGAGGTCCTCTGGAGTGAGCTCACTAAACTCTTGGAGCAAGGATTCTACTTCTGGGGGAGGCTTCTCATCCACTTCAGGGTTGGTTTCTTTGATGACTAAGGTGTAAAGGGGTTGATCTTCTATAATTTCCTTAGTGAAGGTTTGAGGCCTTATAAGTTGAATGGTAGGCTGGTCTTTCTTGGGTTCCTCTATCTTACCCTTACTAGTTGTGGCTCTAAGTTCTTTGGGGAGAGAGGGTTTGAGCCTAATCTTTTGATCTTTATGGGTGAAGACATAGGTATTGGTCCGACCGTAGTGGACAACATCCATGTCATACAACCAGGGGCGTCCTAAGAGGATTTGGGCTACATCCATAGTAAGGACGTCACACCAGATCTTGTCCTCATATGTACCAAACTGGATAGGTACGAGGCACCTATGGGTCACAGGGACACTAGTTTGGTTAACCCAAGAAATATTGTAAGGACTAGGTCGGGGTTCCATCTTGAGGTTCAGTTTGGTGGCAGCTATGTGGGAGACAGCATTGAGGCTGCTTCCACCATCAATGACCACCTTGCACATGTGACCATGGCATTTGGTGTAGGTGTGGAAGATACTGGTTCGGCGCCAGTCCTCAGTGGGGGTCGGTTTGACAAGGGTGCACCTAACTACCCCTAAGGTGTTGAAGATGTCATCACTACTATCATAGTCATTGACTTCAATTTCTTGGTCAGGGTCTTCCTCAAGGGTGGGCTCAGGGTCTATGTCTTCCTCAGCTAGGACCATGACCTTCATAACCTTCTTAGGACACTCTTTTGCAAAATGTCCCTTCTGCCTACAGTTATAACAAGTGGGGATGTCTGTAGTTTGAGCAGTTCTTGGTTTTGGGTTTGAGCTAGAAGGCAAGTGCATAGGAGCTGGCCTATAGATGGGCCGGGGAGGGAGGGTTTCCTTTCTATTCTTAAGTTCTTGTTCAACTTCTAGGGCCCTTTGATAAGCTATCTCTGGGGTATCTAATTGAAAATAGGTCAAGGCCCTCTTAATGTCAGGTCTAAGGCCATTCTTGAATCGACTTAGGATCATACCTTGGTCTTCCTTGGCTTCACACCTAATGAGAAGTTCTTCTAGCTTAGATTGATAGGCTTCTACAGTGGAGGAGCCTTGAGTGTGACTATTAAGTTCATCCTTAAGCTTTTGCATGAAACCAGGTGGGACATACTTTTGCCTAAGTAGGTATTTCATTTCATCCCAAGATTCAACGGGAGGCTTACCATCCCTTTCTATAGTTCTTTCGACATGGGTCCAATAGAGTCTAGCGGATCCTTCTAATAGGCATTTTGTGAACCTAACCTTACTTTCATGGTGCATAAGGCTATATTCAAAGTATTGGTCTAACTTTGTGGCCCAATCTAGGAACTCCTTGGGGTTAAGAGACCCACCAAAAGTAGGGGGGTTGATCTTGATGGCACGTTGCACATCATACTCTCTAGGTCTATGATAGGGGGCTTGTGGGGCATGAGGCCCTTCCCATTCGGTTTGAGCATGATTGACTCTAGGGGTGTGTGAAGGAGATCCTTGAACATTTGGTTCCCTTGGGTGGGATCCACTATTAGGTCGGCTAGTAGTTTGGGGGTCCATCTTAGAGTTAGACTCTAGGGTGTTAAGCCTATTGTCTATGACACCTATGGAATGTTGAAGGGTTGCTAGGGTCTCTCTAAGGGAGGCCATTTCAATTGAGAGGGCACTCACCTCATGGTCAATAGCTTGATTGAGACCATAGGGGGCACCGGATCTAGTAGCCATTTTCGAAATGAGTAAAGCTTTTTGAAAATAGATCCTAAGGTGATACAAGATAGATATTCAAATTCTTTCAAACACCTAGGTCCAAAATCGCCTTAGTAGTAGGAAAATAAAGTTTTGGTCTTTTAAAATCCTACCCTAAGAGCCTAAGCTCTGATACCAAGATGATGGGGGGCCAAGCATGCAACATTCAAACAACGCTTTTTTGAAAACATTTGCTATTAAGATATAACTATGAAACCCATTTAAACTAACGCTTTGAGAAATTAGGTTTGATAATCTTATAATGAAATCCGAAGCTACATTCAGCAACTAATCTTATCATGCACTTCTAGTAAAGCTTATCATGTGATTCTAAAACCTCAAGTAGACATAGCATGCGGTTCTACAACATTAAAGAAATCTAGCATGCGACTCTACCATAAGAAACTAGGGCTAATCTAAGGGAGGAACTCACCTTGCACCCTTTGAGAATAGAAAGGGTGTCCTTCCCGTTCTTCACCGGTCCAATGGTGGAATCTCACGAAGTAGGGCCCTATGAGCTTACACACATGTCATTGCAGCATCCCACACATGCGTGGGTGAATTTTGAAAATAATATTAAGAGGCCAATACACAAGACAATCAAGGGGGAGGCTAGACTCCAAATTCCCTTGTTAACATAGTTTAGACTATCTAGGCTTAGGGGGAGAGAAGAGGGGATAGCTTGCTTGTCATCCCATGGCCTTGCGCCTCCTGCAGAAAGCAAACATAAGTGCAAAGGGGCTGTCCAACAAGTATCAAGAACCACAACAACAATTAACAAGAACAATGACCCAAAGGGGAAGAAGACTTAGCTAAAGTGGGGGTGGCTTGTTCTCGGCATGGAGTTGATGGCACCTTCTTGAGTCTCGAATGTGTCCAGCTCCTCCTCTTGATTGAAGGCTCTTCAAGGCTTGAGGGAGGAAGTGGCGTGAGCTCCCATCTTCAAGACAAGCGCATATGGAGGAAGAAGGTGGAAGAACAAGAGGGGTGGATAGACACTCTCGGCAATGGTTGGAAGAGGGGAATGGGGTTAGGTGACACACACCATAAGAAGACACACTTCTGAAATTCGAAAATTCATTCAACACTAAGTGATGGCTTTACAAGAATTTACATCATATAGGGGAGTCTCCAACGGTTATCTCCCTTCCTAAGTTCAAAAACAAGTCACACAAGTCAAAGATGATGTAGACAACTCAAGGGCTGGTTTCTTCTTCCAAATGGGCGATTGCTTGGAGGTTGAACTCTGAAGTCTTCAGCAGGTTGGTAAGTTCGAAATCTGAGATGAGAGTGGACTGAAGAGGCTGCTGATGGCTGACATTGCAGGCTGCAAATTGGCATGGGCGGCTGGCACTTGAAGGGACTGAAGTTGTTGCAAAGTGCAGGCTGCTCCTTGACTTTGGGGGCTGGCGCATGATGGACTGAAGTGGGCATTGTTTCAAGCTGCCCCTTGACTTTGATGGCTGGCGCATGTTGAGCTGAAATAGGTCATTGAGCTGGCTGCTCCTTGACTTGATTAGAGATGAAGGTGAACTCCACATGGCTGCCAACTAGGATGGTGGAAGTTGGGGTACTTGTGGTGTTGCTCCATTAGGTTGGGGTGGGCTGATTTCCTCTTGAGTTGGGCTGATGGCCCATGGCATCTCTTGGAGTTGTCTTGACCTGATTTTGACTTGCATTCCAAGATTGGAGTTGACCTATACTATTACATCAATTTCATGCACTAACCTACTATACATAAGTGGCGGATCCTAGGCATGTAACTACATGGTGTAATGGGAGGGTGGATCTAACCTACCATATGATGCACCCTAATCTAAGACAAAATAAGCAACAAAAGGGGGTCCTAAGGAAGCCATATCTAATGGCTAGGATAGCCATACTGAGAGGGCTTCTTTCGGACCCGGGTGGACCTCCGAAGGTCCTGCTTTGGTCCCACATCACTTATGGTCGAGTTATTGGATAACTCGGATCTATTTGGGATATTTGATCTGCGCTAATGGGCCTGATGAGATGGAAGAAACTTATTGCAGCCAACTTCCAATTTTGGCATATTGACCAATGTAACCATGGTTTGCCTAATTTGACCTTGGGTTAACTTGGATTGGATCCAATAACTTGGTTAACGTGCATAATGGACCTTGGACTAGGCCCATTGATAAGCTGGGCTTGCTAATAAGTTATCATGAAGAAGAAATAGTTAAAAGGGTATAATGGGGATAAATCTCCTCCCATTGGCGCCTAAGGGCATAATGGGCGGGAGTAGGTGATTTTTCTTTATGAAGCCAAATCCCAACCCTAACCCTAGCCACCCCCCTTGCATAACCGACCTTTGGCTCTATAAAAGAGGCCCTAGGCGCCCCTTTCTTGATATTCTATTCCTTGGAGGCGTGAACACTGAAAGAGGCGAGAACAAAGGGTGAAGCGGAGAGCAAGGGTTCAATTGGCGTAACCCTTCTTCTTCCATCAAGCCGCAAGTGATCTTCTTCCTCTCCTCTTGGCGCAAGAGGGACTTCACCTTGGCGGCTTCTCCATCTCCTCATCTTCTTCTTTGGCGCTTCATCCTTGGAGGTGGCGCATGTCTTGAAGATAGTGACAAGGGCTTGGATCTTCTTCTCGAGGCTAGCACCAGGCGTGGAAGAAGAGGACTCAAGGCATCCGTGTGTGTGAAACTGTAGAGGGCGCACGCTTGGGCGTCTATCACGACATCAGCCTCATCTTGCTTTAACGTATATTCTATCTCATCGTGTTAACTCTCTCGCATGCGATCTTCACTGGGTTTTTGGGACCGGCTCGTTTCGGGGATATTGCTTCTACTACGCAATGTATTTGTGTAATTTCTATCTCTGAAAATTGTTAAATATCCTCGGGGTTTCCCAACATGGACTTGTCAGAAATTTTAACCATTGGCCTGATTCTATAGGTAATAGTGTTATCTTCCATGTCTATCTTTTCTTAAATATCCATTTACAGCCTATGGGTGTTACCCCTTCGGCGGCTCAACCAAGTCCCAGACCTAATTAGCAGACATGGAGTCCATTTCAGTTCTCATGACGCTTAGCCATATCTCAGAATCTGGTCCACTGACCGCTTCCTAATAAGTCTTAGGTTCATCCTTGATGGAAAAATTCATCATGCCCACAGCTTGTAGGAGCATTCTGAATCCATCTAGACTTATGTGGTTCCTGTGTTACTTGAACCTCAGGTTGTCTATCAACCTGTATGTGAGATTCTTCTTTCCATCTGTCTCTAATTGTTTTGTGGTTGATTTTGGACCTCGTCCTAATCAAATCTACTCCTACTAGCTTCTTTCAAAAGAAAATTCTTCTCAAGAAAGACAGTAGTTTTAGAAACAAATATTTTGTTCTCATTGGGGTAGAAGTAGTACGTTTCAGTACCCCACAAACACACACTTTTGAGACCACTGCATATCACAACCCCAAATCCTAAGATGAGATGGGATGTTTCCAGTCCAAAACTCAAAAGAGGTTTTAGACACACTCTCTAATGGAATAATATAGAGTGTCAGAACAGTTGCTTGCATGGCCCCAAAAAGAGGGAAGTAAATTTGCATGACTTTTCAAAGATGGAACCATATCTAATATGTTCCTCTTTCTTCCTTTGAATGCATCATTCAGTGGTGTTCCAGAGGAGTAAGCTGTGAGATAATCCCACACTCCTTAGGATACTCATCAAATTCCTTACTAACCACCTTGATCCAATCAAAGTGCTTAATAGATCCTCCAATTCGATTCTGTACCTCATATCTGAACTTCTTGGAATTCTCCAAAGTTATATGTCAGATAAGACATATCCACACCTAATGAAGTATACAACACCTCCTCGTGCTTGTTTCCATGGGTCCACACACATTGCCGTGTAATAGATCCAACAAGCTAGTGACCTGTCCACTGTTCTTGGTGTTAGGGAATACCAGGTGTAATTTAAAATTTTGCAGTCCCAGAATGCAGCGGAAGGATCATTACACTTGAAACATATTCCGGTCCCAAGGATCCATGCGAGAGAGAAGACACAAGGATGTGTTAGAGATGTACCTCTTTTGCTTGTCTAGTTGCCGAAACCATGTTGAAGACGATCAAGTGCTCTCCCTCTACAAGTATCCACGCGTCGACTCCTTGATCGTTGCTCCCTTCCACGCTTGGTGCTAGCCTCGGGAAGAGAATCAAGCCTTCACCTCGCTTGCGCCACCTTCAAGAGAATTTGCGCCAAGGAGGGGATAGGGAAGATGCCGCCAAGGACTTCCCACTTCTTCTTTAGTTGCACCACCTCCAAGGTGCGCCTATGGCCATGGAACTATGAGGGCTTGTGGCAAGAAGACGCCACCAAGCACAAAGAATCCTTGCACCAAAGAAGAGAGGAAGAGGAAGAACTTTCGGTTCCAAGGAAGAAGGAGATTGCGCTCCTTGATGAAGAAGGAGAGCTCCAAGCTCTCAAGTTGTCGCCACCCTAAGCTTCCAATTCTCTCCAAGAGATGTCGCCACCAAGCCCTTCTCCAAGTTATCTCAAGAGGTGAAGGAGGAGAAGAAGGCTTGCGGCTTCAAGGAGGAAGAAGGGTTGCGCCACCTTTAAGTTGTCACCCTTTGCCCTTGCTCACGCCTCTCTATGTGTCTTCATGCCTGCAAGGAGTTAACCTTTTTAGAGGGGTGACTAGGGTCTTATTTATAAGGGCAAGAGGCGGTTTAGGGAGGGCCAAGATCATGCCAAGTGGGCGGCTAGGATGAAGGGGTTTTGTGGCAAGGAAAGTCTCCAAGACTTTTCCATAAACCTTATTCAACCTATCCTTATTTGCCCTATATCCATTTCAGCCCAAGAGATGCCTTAAAAGCATGCATTCCATCCTAGGAAGAAGGGCTAGGCACCCTTTACTTCCATAATGAAGCAAAGGCACCTCCCTCACCCCATTATTCCCTTAGGCGCCAATGGGGTGAGATTTCTCCCCATTATGCCCTTTTAGCCTTTAATCTCTTCATGACAACTTATTATTGGGCCTCATTGGATAATGAGCTAGCCCAAACTTCATGGTATGGGTTGATTAAGCCATTGGATCCAATCCAATGCAACCCTAATCCAAATGTGACCAATCTAGGTCAATTTCGGGTCAACCTGCCAAAAAAATGAAGTTTGGCTCCAATAACTTTCTTCCGACTCATCAGGCCCATTGGCGCTGATGAAATCTTCCAAATGGATCCAAGTTATCCAATAACTTGATCCTAAGGCTTCTGATTAAAGCAACGTCAAGAGTCTATTGCGTGTGACCCCGTAGGATCCATATGACGATGGCAATAATGTAAACATCATAAGTAGTGAGGGGTATCTAGCAACACATCACTACTACCCATGTCATAGGACTTAAGTCATTATGGCAACAACTCCTAACAAGCAACGAGGATTCCCATTGCATTATAGATCCCTTTGCCTAAACTGATATCCTACCATTGGATTAGTCTCAAGTTTATCAATCCAATGCTTTGGTCATGACTCAACAAGTGTGGCCACACATTCCTGTCATGCACCAATAAGGTGGGGCGCCCCGAGTGGATATCATGCTTCCAATAAGGAAGGGGCAAATCCTACTATTGGTCATCCATGTCTCTATGTGACTTATGACATGCCCAATGACAGTCGTTTTAGTCCCCAAATTACAGAGAGACGTAAGACTGTATCAAAGCATACCCATCATCAAATCTAGACATGAATACCTCAAGTCTAAGGATCAATGCAAACCTCTTGCATGTGAGATTGACTTGTTGACTAGACAAGTCAATCCTCACGGTGGATCACTCCAGTGCATCCAATGCACCTGTATGTCTGCGTTACTGTGCCCCGCACTTAACCAGCCCATACACCAGTCTCACATGTACCAAAGCTGTCCCATATCTGCTAAGGTACCTTGTCTGGGGATTTCTTATGAGAATGGATCCAATCCAAACTCCTGGGACATTATACATGCAACTCAATACATCAACGCAGGTAGAGAAGTCTGCATAATAACGACCATGCCTATACAAAGAGTAATAGATCTATCAAAGTACATTCAAACAATGCCTGTCCATGTCCATACATTGGTCTTCAGGGCATATACACCAACAATCTTCCACTTGCACTAAGACCAAGGACAACAGATGTTTAGTCAGTTTCAATATCTCTAGTATGACCCATTTAGCTTCTGCTGCGCCAGAGGCTATGTCAGTGGGTTTTTCCAGATTGCTATCTGTGTTTATTTGATCATCATCCTTATCCATGATCTCTAAGATCAGATGATATGCTGCAGTACATACTTGAGCACTAAGTTCCTTTACTTATGCTATGGCCCCAGTAAGAACTATACTGGACCATCAAGCACCAGGAACTAAATCAAGTTCAAATGAATGAAGCTGCTTCCTTGGCTACCACAAGAAGCTGCAATGTACTCAGCCTTATTTGTAGAATTTTGCCACTATGGTTTGCATAATGCTCTTTCAGCACACAGCACCACAACAAGGCAAAGCGCAAATCCTGCCTGTGGTCATAAGACTAGAACGAAGTATTAGTGTACCCTTGTACACAAAATTCTTCCGGTCTATCATAGACTAGACTTTAATCCTTTATACTTCCCAAGTATATGTAAGGATTGCTTTCACAGCTACCCAGTGTTAAACACTAGGATCTGATTGAAACTTACTGGCTATGTGTTAGGGTATGCCCTTAAGGCTAATGTTTGAGGCCTTGGGATTGTAACAGTATCATGTATAAACTCTTATGTTTATAAAGGCAATGGTTGTTATTCAGGTTGTTACATTGTCTGCTGCAATGAGCGTACTTCTGAATAATGTCTCTATGATGTTCAGCTAGGCTGACATGCAGTAAAGTCCTTAGTCGAGATATCTTGGTGAACATGAGACAGCCCTGATATGATTGAGACTAATATGTATTCTAATCTTATAGGATGCTTCGAGCATGGAATAAGATGTAGACTCATGGGTACATTGGATGTACTGGACAGACCCTACTAGGTTATTCAATTGCTTGTCACAATGTGAATAATCCTTGATTGCAACAAGTGGCACATGTCCTCTGACTTGAGATCACTTGTGTTTCTAAATGATGATTGTCATTGTTTTGAGGTAGTTCAATATCATTTGAAACATAATGGTTATAGACTATCTTGGATGGTGAGCTTGAGTCATGTTAGGTCACTAGTGATAGATATAGGATTGTCGTCTCCTTCATTGGAGTGTGATGTTCTAAAGGGGCCCCCTGGATGAGATGATTGAGAAAGTGTATGGCCATACCCAGATGACTATGTTCATCTGATCTAATCATGCTCATCATATTGGAGTTACAAGCTTGGCAGGCTTGTCCAATAAAGAACATCCAGTGGCAAAGGAATCATGTATGCCTAGTGAGTTGATTCACACTTGTGCTGTTGTTTGGGTGTAGTCTTGGAAGACTCTTTCCTTTATATCGGGAGACAGTGATGTGTTGCTAGATACCCCTCTCTGATCGTGATAACGTAAGTTATCGTTACTGACATTTAAAGGAAACCCTCAGGGTCGCACAATTTGATGATATGGCTTACTTAAGTCAGATCGTGTGGACTGAATTGTTTTGGGTTCAGTTTAAAGGGAATTAATCTCTGATTGTGAGTGAGATCTGGTCTGATCATGTTTGATTGATTAGGGCTTGAGATCGGTAAGCTTCGATCGAGAGATTGGATGCTAGATCAGTGAGATCAGAAGCATCAAGAGATCAACGGTTAGATCTGGAGCCTTAGGGTTTAATTGAGATCTAGACTGGATTGCTTGGGTTAATTGGTCTTGGACCAAACCGAAATGAACCAGCTCATCAAGTGAGCGTGTGGTTCAAATGGAGAGGAGTTTACGATTGGGGTAAACCCATGATCGCATGTGAGGGAGTGGATTTCTATTTTTAGAAAGCATGATCACTTACGTGACCACGCCTCATGTTGCTCGCCTCTTCACGCCTTTGTCGCCTCTTGTGATTTTGAGAGTTTTTGCATTCTCGTGTAAAAAAAGAGTGGACGACAAGAGGAGAAAGTTTTTCGCCAAGCAAGGAGATCATCTTCCTTTTTCATACGACAAGAACCTCTTGGAACCTTGCTAGCACAAGGAGCACCAAGGGAGTAGGCGGCTTCTTCATCTTGTGTGCGCATCCTCTGGAGGAGACCCCTGTCGATCTCTTCTTCCTCGACATCATAGAAACAATGGCCATGGTATGATCATTGTTGTTCTAAGTTGATCATATAATACATGCTATGCGATCCTAGGAAACCCTAGATTCCGCCCATGCAAATTTATATCTGCGCATGTCTTAGGGTTTCGCCCCCCCCCCCCCCTTGTGGGGACTTTCAATTGGTATCAGAGCCAAGTTGATGCATGATTTTATGATTGCTTTAGCCTTTTTTGTGATCCTTGTATGCTTAGATCTATACATGCGAACTTTCATCTTTAGTTGTTGCATATGCGAAACTTGAATATGTTTTGATGGCGCATGTTTGTGTGGCGCATAGTTTGTTTTTCTCAAAACTATATCACTTGCGCGACCTTCACTAGATCTAAGAGGCGCCTGCTATAAACCCTTAGACGGGTTGATGGGGCTGAAGTCATCCTCTAGGTTAGATCCAATAGTCTGATCAGACTATCTGACAGCCTAGATGGGTCGACCAGATGGCACCCATGCGCGAGCACGTGGTGGCTATAGGTCGACTGCATCACAGGCGTGTAGCGATGTCTGATTGTGAGACAACTAATGAACACACATGAGTTAGGCCCGGGGTCACGCCCGCTTGCCAGACCTCATTGTGGCTGTTCAGCCCTTGGCGCATGCATGGTTGACCTTTTGGTCGACTCAAGTCAGTTAGGACTTGGTGCATGCAAGGGCAGTGGATCTGACTAGACATGATGAGTGGATCCCTATCAATGGACTGTTGTAAGGTAGTAGGGCACATAAGGAAAATTAAAATTGATGCCAATGGGGTTTTCGAAATTTTAATTTCTTATGTTGGATCACATGATTTTTGGATGATGCCATGTGCTTGTTTATTTTATCTTATGTGGGTTGCCCTTAATGTGTGCTGTGCTGGGGCCTGCGAGCCTGGTGAATTGTTGTAAATTAATATTTATCGTGATCTGCGCATCACATTTTATTTAATTTATAAAGTGTAATTGACCTGCGTGTCAATTTTGTCTAGATAGATTAATTTGTAAATTTATCAGACAAGAGCACAGAGCACACATGGCAGAGGCGCATGCAGCTTCAGGCTTAACCAGGTGGGAGGTCCAGGGTTCGACTCTGGGACAGGCGCATTTTCCCTGGTGGGCGCACCTCAGCTGCAATTGGCGCTTGGGCCCTAGGTTGGGCCAGATGAGAAGCAAAAGCCCCATGAGGAAAAGCAAGTGAAGACTTAAGTTAGGTTAAGGTCTTACTCAGGCTTAATGGGCTTTTACCACATAAGATCAGCATGCTTTCTATTTATTGCTTATATAATTAGAAACGCATGAGTTTATCTTCTGCTATCACCATAGGAATTGCATGATAGGTAAGAAGATAAAAGACCGTTAAAATCCAACGCTAAATATCAAGCACGTAAAGCCTTCTGACGCGAAACCTCACTGTTCTGACTATCGTTGGAGCCGTGTTGTACCCACTCAGTGGGCACGTCCATCTATCTTCAGACGGTGCGGGATTACACCTGCGTGTTACAGAGAAGGGATTTATCGCTTCTCGTTGCTCAGCATAGCACGTGGTGGTCCAGGGAGTAGGTCAGGTCAGCTTGACCATGTAGGCTACATACTGAGCATATGTGAGCTATATGGAGGCAGCCATCTGAGGGATCAGAGACTGTGTTGTACCAACTCAGTTGGCACAGTCTGCTGGATTGCCCAGATGAAGGGGAATCGCACGGGTTGGCGATTGGCAGGAATTGCCTACCAGAAATTAGTGCTTGTACTCTCTGTGCATCTTATCTCGCCTGAGCGGGACGCGGAGACCAAGTATGAAATCTGGATCCCATCTCACTAAAAGAGTGTTTACTCTTTCGGACTGTTTAATGGATTTTTCAGTCAGATAAAATAGTGAGAAAAAGAATCATTCTTAAGTCCTGATTGATTCTTAACATTGATACTGACCTTGCTGTTCTTGCATTGTTGTAGATTCCTGCAGCAACGAACACCATGAACTTCAATGTGCGATCCCTACTGGAAAGGGAGAAGTTTGCTGGGCCAAACTTCTCAGACTGGTACGGACACCTTAAGATTGTTCTTAAGGCAGAGAGGAAACTGTATGTCCTCAAGACGGCGATACCGCCTCAACCCGCTCCGAACGCCGCAAGGGCGGTTCGGGAAGCCTATGAAAAGCATGTCAATGATAGCATTGATGTCGCTTGCCTGATGTTAGCGTCTATGACGCCACCGCTGCAGCGTCAGCATGAGGATATGTCTGCTATAGAAATTATAGCAAACCTCAAGATGCTGTATGCTGCACAGGCGAGGACTGAGCGGTATAACTTGACCAAGCTGTTCTTTCAGAGCAAACTGGCTGAAGGGAGTCCAGTGGGAGCTCATGTGCTCAAGATGATTGGGCACAAGGAGGCTCTAGAGAAACTGGGACACACCATCAATCAGGAGCTTGCTGTAGACATTATTCTGCAGTCTCTACCGCCTTCTTTCGATGCGTTCATTATTAACTTTAATATGAACAAAATCGACTGTACCCCGGCAGAGTTGCTGAATATGCTCTTGACTACAGAGGAAACTCTGAAGGGAAAGCCTTCATCCTCTGTCTTAATGGTTCCTTCTAGGAACAAGAAGAAGGGGAAGAAGGGAAAAATCCCAGTCAAGAACTACAACAAGGCGCTGAAACAAAAGGTTAAGCGGTCGAAGGAATACAGATGTTTCCACTGTGGCCAGCTGGGTCACTGGAAAAAGGACTGTAAAGCGCTCCAAGGAGACAAGAAGGGAAGCATCGCTTCTGGCTCAGGTATTTATGTGACTGAGGTCATGTTCTCTTCTTCTATATCATGGGTGTTGGACACTGCATGTGGAGTTCACATTTGTTCAAATGTACAGGAACTCAAGAGAAGAAGACAGGTGGGACAGCATGAGGTGGACCTACGAGTTGGAAACGGGGCATGGGTTGCTGCTGTTGCTGTAGGCACTTATTTCATTTCTCTACCATCTGGGCTTGTATTGGAACTAGACAATTGTTACTTTGTTCCTAGCATTACTAAAAATATTATCTCTATTCCTGCTCTTGTCAGGAAAGGGTTTTCCTTTGAATGCAATATTTCAAAGTGTGTTTTATCTTTTGATAATATTGTTTATGCCACTGGATCAATTAGCAATGGGTTATTCATGTTGGACATGGAATGTTCTATACAGCAGATTGATATTAAGAAAGCCAAGTATGCTGATGACAGCACCTTGCTATGGCATAGTCGTTTAGGCCATATTAACTAGAAACGCATTAAGCGGTTGCATGATCATGGACTGCTGGGATCATTCTCCTATGAGGAGATTGATACATGTAAAGCTTGTTTAATGGGCAAAATGACGAAGTCACCTTTTCCTAATAAAGGTCAAAGGGCTTCAGGTTTACTTGACCTTATACACAGTGATGTGTGTGGGCCATTTAGTAAACATGCCAGAGGTGGCTATCAGTACTTCATTACCTTTACTGATGATTTCAGTAGGTATGGGTATGTCTATTTAATGAGGCATAAAAGTGAATCTTTTGACAAGTTCAAAGAGTTCAAGAATGAAGTACAAAATCAGCTAGGCCGAAATATCAAGACACTTCGTTCTGATCAAGGTGGAGAATACCTAAGTCATGCGTTTACTGACTATCTGAAGGAGTGTGGGATTATCTCACAGCTCACTCCGCCAGGAACACCGCAATGGAATGGTGTGTCCGAGAGGAGAAATAGAACGTTACTTGATATGGTTCGTTCGATGATGAGTCAGGCTACTCTACCTTACTCCTTTTGGGGATTTGCACTGGAGACAGCTGCAAAGATACTAAACCGAGTGCCATCCAAGGCAGTTTCAAAGACCCCATATGAATTATGGTATGGGAAACAGCCTAGCTTGACATTTATCAAGATCTGGGGTTGCGAGGCTTATGTCAAAAAGCTCGCCTCTGGGAAACTAGAGAGCAGATCTGACAAATGCATCTTTGTCGGTTACCCTAAGGAAACTAAGGGTTATTATTTCTATGATCCTAAAGAGAACAAGGTATTTGTTGCTCGGACGGGCATTTTTCTTGAGAAGGAGTTTCTTCTGCAAGAAGCCAGTGGGAGAGAAATAAAGCTGGATGAGAATCCAGAGGAAGGACAAAGTAGTCAAGCACAGTTGGATGAGCCTGAGCCGGTAGAACAGGTTATTGAACAACCTGAGGCTCAGATATCACGGGAACCGCGAAGATCGGGAAGGATTCGTCGACAGCCTGAGCGCTATGACGGAGTCTACATCATTGATCATGATGAACCCCTCACTTATGCGGATGCGGTCAGTGGACCGGACTCAGCTAGATGGCTTGAAGCTATGCGAGCCGAGATGGACTCCATGTCAGATAACCAAGTTTGGGATTTGGTTGATCCGCCTCCGGGAGTTATCCCTATAGGCTGTAAGTGGATCTTCAAGAAGAAGATTGACATGGATGGTAACGTGGTTACCTATAAAGGCAGGCTAGTTGCGAAAGGTTTCAAGCAAATCTACGGGATAGATTATGATGAAACTTTCTCTCCTGTAGCCATGTTTAAGTCTATTCGGATTCTTTTCGCGATAGCAGCATATTATGATTATGAGATCTGGCAAATGGATTTGAAGACCGCTTTCCTTAATGGAAAATTGGATGAGGATGTGTATATGACACAACCGGAAGGTTTCACTAATCCATCAGATCGTCATAAGATATGCAAGTTAAAGAAGTCCATTTATGGACTTAAACAAGCATCAAGAAGCTAGAATATTCGTTTTGATGAATTAGTCAGTGAATTTGGTTTCATCAAGAACGAGGATGACCCGTGTGTATATAAGAGGTTTAGTGGGAGCGTGATTACTTTCCTAGTCCTCTACGTCGATGATATCTTAATCATTGGAAACGATATTCCCAAAATGCATGCCGTGAAAGCATGGTTAAGAAAATGTTTCCAGATGAATGATTTAGGAGAAGCAGCCTATGTGTTAGGTGTGAAGATCTACAGGGATAGATCTAAGAGGCTTCTCGGGCTGTGCCAGAGTACTTACATCGATAAAGTCCTGGAGAGATTTCATTTAGAGAATTCTAAAAGAGGATATCTTCCAGTCAGACATGGTCTGAATCTTTCAAAGAGTCAGTGTCCACAAACACAGACTGAGAAAGATGAAATGGACAATACGCCTTATGCTTCGGCTATTGGGTCCATTATGTATGCGATGTTGTGTACTCGCCCAGACGTCGCTTACGGGTTAAGCGTGACCAGTCGATTCCAAAGTAATCCAGGTCAGGCGACTGGATTGCAGTCAAGAACATTTTAAAATATCTTCGGAGGACCAAAGATATATTCTTGATATATGGTGGTCAGGAAGAACTCAGTATTGAAGGATATACTGACGCTTCGTTCCAGTCTGACCAGGATGATTTCCGATCGCAATCAGGCTATGTTTTTAGCTTGAATGGAGGAGCAGTGGTGTGGAAGAGTTTCAAACAGTCTATAGTTGCTGATTCCACAACAGAAGCCGAGTATGTTGCAGCCTCGGAAGCATCTAAGGAGGCAGTGTGGATTCGTAAGTTCGTTCAAGAACTTGGTGTCATTCCTTCGAGTGCAGATCCTTTGGTTATCTTCTGTGATAACACTGGAGCAATCGCACAAGCAAAGGAACCACGGTCGCACCAGAAGTCCAAGCACATACAGAGACGATTTCATTTGATCCGGGAGATCATTGATCGTGGCGAGATCAAAATCTGCAAGGTTCATACAGATGACAATCTGGCAGACCCGCTTACCAAGCCTCTGGCGCAGCAGAAGCATGAGAAGCACTGTAATAATATGGGTTTGAGATTTCTCAACCATTAGATTAAGTGCAAGTGGGAGATTGTTAGGGTATGCCCTTAAGGCTAATGTTTGAGGCCTTGGGATTGTAACAGTATCATGTATAAACTCTTATGTTTATAAAGGCAATGGTTGTTATTCAGGTTGTTACATTGTCTGCTGCAATGAGCATACTTCTGAATAATGTCTCTATGATGTTCAGCTAGGCTGACATGCAGTAAAGTCCTTAGTCGAGATATCTTGGTGAACATGAGACAGCCCTGATATGATTGAGACTAATATGTATTCTAATCTTATAGGATGCTTCGAGCATGGAATAAGATGTAGACTCATGGGTACATTGGATGTACTGGACAGACCCTACTAGGTTATTCAATTGCTTGTCACAATGTGAATAATCCTTGATTGCAACAAGTGGCACATGTCCTCTGACTTGAGATCACTTGTGTTTCTAAATGATGATTGTCATTGTTTTGAGGTAGTTCAATATCATTTGAAACATAATGGTTATAGACTATCTTGGATGGTGAGCTTGAGTCATGTTAGGTCACTAGTGATAGATATAGGATTGCCGTCTCCTTCATTGGAGTGTGATGTTCTAAAGGGGCCCCCTGGATGAGATGATTGAGAAAGTGTATGGCCATACCCAGATGACTATGTTCATCTGATCTAATCATGCTCATCATATTGGAGTTACAAGCTTGGCAGGCTTGTCCAATAAAGAACATCCAGTGGCAAAGGAATCATGTATGCCTAGTGAGTTGATTCACACTTGTGCTGTTGTTTGGGTGTAGTCTTGGAAGACTCTTTCCTTTATATCGGGAGACAGTGATGTGTTGCTAGATACCCCTCTCTGATCGTGATAACGTAAGTTATCATTACCGACATTTAAAGGAAACCCTCAGGGTCGCACAATTTGATGATATGGCTTACTTAAGTCAGATCGTGTGGACTGAATTGTTTTGGGTTCAGTTTAAAGGGAATTAATCTCTGATTGTGAGTGAGATCTGGTCTGATCATGTTTGATTGATTAGGGCTTGAGATCGGTAAGCTTCGATCGAGAGATTGGATGCTAGATCAGTGAGATCAGAAGCATCAAGAGATCAACGGTTAGATCTGGAGCCTTAGGGTTTAATTGAGATCTAGACTGGATTGCTTGGGTTAATTAGTCTTGGACCAAACCGAAATGAACCAGCTCATCAAGTGAGCGTGTGGTTCAAATGGAGAGGAGTTTGCGATTGGGGTAAACCCATGATCGCATGTGAGGGAGTGGATTTCTATTTTTAGAAAGCATGATCACTTACGTGAGCACGCCTCATGTTGCTCGCCTCTTCACGCCTTTGTCACCTCTTGTGATTTCGAGAGTTTTTGCATTCTCGTGTAAAAAAAAGAGTGGACGACAAGAGGAGAAAGTTTTTCGCCAAGCAAGGAGATCATCTTCCTTTTTCATACGACAAGAACCTCTTGGAACCTTGCTAGCACAAGGAGCACCAAGGGAGTAGGCGGCTTCTTCATCTTGTGTGCGCATCCTCTGGAGGAGACCCCTGTCGATCTCTTCTTCCTCGACATCATAGAAACAATGGCCATGGTATGATCATTGTTGTTCTAAGTTGATCATATAATACATGCTATGCAATCCTAGGAAACCCTAGATTCCGCCCATGCAAATTTATATCTGCGCATGTCTTAGGGTTTCGCCCCCCCCCCCCTTGTGGGGACTTTCACTATGCTCCAAGCATTTGCCACAAATGGTCTTGTGTATATTACTCAAAACATGATCCATCCTATACACCATGTATCAGGATTTTAGACCCATGTTATTACTCTCCAGCTGTGTCATAGGACACAACATCCTCATGAGAGTCAGACCATATCTCTCTGGAAGGTATCAATATTTGGAATCATCCAATATAAACCTCTCCAGAAACTCTTGGATGAACATAGATTGACTAAAGGGCAATGACTTTCTTGGATCTCTATCTATAGATCCTCATGCCTAAGATGTAGGCATCATTCCCTAGATCATTCTTCTCGAAATACATCTCAAGCCTTTTCTTCACCATGTGAAGAGATAAGATATCATTCCATGTGAGGAGAATATCATCAATCTTCTAGAACAAGAAATACCATTAAGGTTCTCCCACTGATCTTCTTGTAAACACAGGCTCTTTTAAACATGCTTGTATAACACCATGCATATCTTTATGGCCTTGATATGAAAACCTTCTGGCTATTTCCTTATAGATATCTTTTCAGATGTCCATGCAAGAAAGGCAGTTTTCATAACAACACGGCATAACTGATCATGCAATTATAACAAGCAGATTCCTAATGGACTTAAAACTCAGCTATTGGTGAAAAAATTTCATCATTATCCACCTAGTGGATTTGCCTGAAATTTCTGTTCACTAGCTTGCCTTTCATGGTAACAATGTTACCTTCCATGTCTATCTTCCTAGAAGATTTATTTACAGCCTGTGGGAATTACCCCTTTGGCAGCTCATCCAAGTCCCAAACTTGATTAGCAGACATGGAGTCCATTATGGTTCTCATGGCCCTTAGCCATTTCTTGGAATCTGGTCCACCGACTGCTTCCATTTCCTCATAAGTCTTAGGTTCATCCTTGATGAAAAATTCGTCATGCCGAGCATATCGAATCGATCCTGACTTATGTGGTTCCTGTGTTACTTGAACCTTAGGTTGACCTTCAATCTGTATGTGAGATTTTGCTCTCCATCTGTGTCTAATTATATTGTGGTTGATTCTGGACCTTGTCCCAATCAAATCTACTCCCACTAGCTTCTTTTAAAAGAAATACTTTCTCAAGAGAGACAGCAGTTTGAGCAACAAATATTTTGTTCTCTTTGGGATAGAATTAGCACTCTACAGTGCACCACAAACACATACTTTTGAATCACTGCACATTACATTCCCAATTCCATTGAAGAAGTGGGATATTTGCAGTTCGGAACTCAAGAGCTAACTTAGACACTTTCATATGGAGTTGCAGTACATCTGTTTGCATGACATCATAGTAGTATATTTGCATGACTATTCAAAGATGGAACCACATCCAATGTGTTCCTCTTTCTTTCTTTGAAATTCACCATACAGTGGTGTTCCAAGTAAGCTGTGAGATAATCCCACACTCCTTAGGACAGTCATCAAATTCTCCACTAATCACCTTGATCCAATCAAAGTGCTTTAATAGATCCTCCAATTTGACTCAATACTTCATTTGTGAACTTCTTGGATTTCTCCAAAGTTCTTAGGTTAGATAAGGCATACCCACACCTGATGAAGCATATAACACCTCTTAGTGCTTGTTTACATGGGTCCACATACATTGCTGTGTAATAGATCCAGCAAGCCAATAGTCCTTCCACCCTTTATGGTGAAGGCAGCATTTGTCACATTGTTCCTTTGAACTAGGCTTACATGTATCATAATCCTGAAAGGATAATGATCCCAATAGTCTATGGACCTTTGGATGTCACCATTGTTCTATGGTTCAAGAGACAATGCTATAAGAGGGTGTTTATTGAATCATTGGATCTGATCTTGTGTTATATAGAACCACAAACTATTATCAACCATATCACTTCAATAGAACATCTCAGTTATAAAGAAAAATATCATATATTATTTTAAACTGAAATCCTTTCCAAAAGGAATGATGTTCTAATACATAAGCTGATACATAATAGCAAAGTTCTAGATAAAGTCTTCAAGGCAGTGAGATGATATCAACAGCAGCATCCAATGCTCCGTCCTCGACCCGAGAGTTGATCCCATCAAGCCTCATCGTCCTACTTCTTTTGAGCTCCTGCACATGTAAAACATATGTGAGCCTCACATACGGTACCCAATACCCATGAATAAGAAGTAGACAAAAGACCTCGGTAACACAATACCTGAAGCGGATGGATTACATCCCTTCTTCTTTGTCATGCTTTTCTTGGCCATTAATCCTCTTCGAAATACCCATGCATTCCCAGTCTTCCGAAGTATTAGCATCGAAGATACAGAACCATGGTCATTCTCAGATTTAGGCATACACTCTGAAGATCCAACAGAACTCTCCTGATCATTGTCTATAGAGCACGGCGTGAAGAGACCTTGAGATGTATGATAAGATCATAAATCCCCATCTCATCACATTCAACCTTGACCTCTGGGGTCATGCACTCTAAGACAAGAGTAGTGTACTGTTCGTTATCTTCACAATGTTCAAGATAGATATTCCACTCCCACTCAGTAGTGAAATACACACTGGGCTGGGATGGAGGTCTTTCAAGAAGATGCACCTTATTCTCTTGTTCCAGTATCTTGGACAAAATCTTAAACCAATTTGTCCAGTTTGTCCCTTCCAACTTATTTTTATAAAGTTTCAATCTTAGATCAGGAGATGCCATCTACAATAAGCAAATAAGTAAAATAAGTACTATGATAAAGCATTTAACAAGGACTTTAAATTTAAATGCTATGCTCCCACTACTTCCAAAACAAGTTGAGAACTCTCAAACTCAACATGGAAATAAGTGAGTAGGATCCTAATTTCACATGAGGTCTCCGTGACTCACGAGGGTGAGTTGGGATGCACAGAGAATCCCATGCTTCCTTAGGTAGGCATGCCAGCCAATTGTGCCATGCACAACTCCTCTTAGTTAAGACAGACTAGGCGCCCTGTGTCAAGCGAGGGCTGGATACAACACAGAACCCCATCCTCTCAACAGCTGCCTCTAGTGATTCATCATGTCAGTGACATATGAAAACTAGTCAAGTCTGGTCCTAACCGTTATGCCCAGGGCCAACGAATTCCTTGCGAAGGCACGCCCAAGTTAAAACTGGACTGGGGAAATCTTTCACCTCACACCTTCTAAAGATAAGTGGGTGTGTCCCACGAGGGTGGGAAACAGTTCACAACACCACCGATCGATAGTTTGATGAGGGCTACGCGTTAGAAGGCTATTGACTTGATATTTCAATGAGAGTTTTTCATGTTTATTTTATTCTTTTCTAGCATGCAGTTTTCCTATGGTTATGGCAGCAAAGGAAAAACATCACAGGCATGCTATGGACAAAATAATAAACCATCACAGGCATGCTAGTTTGGTCAATATGGTCATAGCCCTTTTCATACACATAACTTGTCACGAGCCATGTGACATGTTGATGGAGAGGCAAACCCTGCCCCAAGGAGGTCTGGAAGGGCTAGGAGGAAGCCCATCAGATATGGCTTTTCCTCCTAGGTCATCTTTCTTTCCTTATTTGCACTTTTCTTATTTGCCTTGAATAAAGCTATAGTGCACTGCGTAGTTTCCTTATTTAGTCATGCATGACCTCCTAGAATAGTCTACTGGCTTTTGTGTCAATAATTGGGCAGGTTATAGCCCAGCTCAAGGGAAGCTAGGAAGCTCAAGCTAAGCCACTCAGGTGGAGCTCCAAATATGGAAGGAAGCACTTCAACTAGAGACTTTAAGTTGAAGGGGCTTACAATGAATGCAACTCCACCTTCCAAATCAACCAAGGCGCCACCCAACATGATGAAGAATTCGAATGAAAGAAATCAGCCCACAAATTGCCAATTGAGGAGCCACCAATGCGCCTAGCCATCAAGAATCCATCTATATCCACAAATCAAGGGACCACCATCTAGATCCACAATTTGAGGAGCCACCTTTGGAAGTCTTTAGCCACCCATGCTCTTGAAGGAATGCTTTCGAAATTCAAATAGGGCACCATCCCAAATAAGGAAGGAGCTCAAGAAGAAATCGGCCACAAGGAGCTCCATCAAAAGAAGGATTTCGAAATTCAAAAATTGCCAAGGAAATGTTTTAATTGAGCATTAACTTCTTTCCCTAGCTTTGTGATTGCGCCTAGGGTGAATTGTCACCCTTGCCCATGGCTTGTTGAGCCTATAAATTGTAATCCTCCCCTCTTTGTCTATTAGTTGCCTAGTGAAAAAAAATCATTGTGTTAGCATTGGTGCTTGTGTCGCCTAAGAGTTTTCTATCTTCCCCCTTCCTTTAAAGGGCCGAGCCCTTTCCCTTCTCCCCTCTCTTCTCAAGCCCTCAACGCATCCTAACTACTTGAAGATCTCTTACACATCCTTGGCGAGCCCCATAGAGGATCCCTCAACCTTGGTCTCGGCAAAGCACTAGGAGGTTCTTGGAAGCATCAACACTCTCGGCCAATAAGGAATGCTTGCATCTTGAAGACTTTCGGCTAAGTTCTTTCCCCCTCCCTTCTTTAGATCTTAAGAACTTGGTTCTACACTAATCTGAATTCTTATTCAAGGTGGCGCAAGGACTTGGTGATCTCCCTCTAAGCGCAAGGCCTTTCTTCCCCCTCCCCCTTTTCTCTTTAGTTAAAGTGTTAAGGGAACTTGTGAGGCTTAACCTCCCCCTTAGTTTTAATTTGTAATTTGAATCCGTGGTGTGTACGGATCTCGTTTGTCTGTGTTTGCTTGTAATAATGCAATACCTTCCATCAGAGTAGGACCATTGAAGATCGGGACGATACGATCCTTCTATTCTCAAGGGTCGCTCTGTGAGTATTCCTACTAGTCATTTTATTTCGTAGTTTAAAGTGTCATTTCTTTTAGTAGACTTAGTGTCGTTTTCTCTATCTATAAAATACAAAAAAATTATTTTCTAACTCCGTTAGAGTAACTTCGGGTTTTATCTAAAAATACAAAAATATATTTTCGTAAAGCGTTGTTTGCATGCACCCTTATTTGTGAGTGATCCCACCTCCATCAGTTTGGTATCAGAGCCTATCTTAGAATAGAATTTTAGCCACAAAACTAATTTTCAACTTCTAAGACTTTTCTTGGACCTAGGTGTTTTAAAGAAGTGGTTTTCATAATCTGCTACTATACTTATCATAATACTTTTAGTAGCCTTATTTTTTTAAAAAAAAAAACTACTCTTCTTTCAAAACTACTACCACAATGACTACTAGATCTGGTGCAAATTACAATAACCACCCTGAAACTGAACCTGACAGAATTGATAGGATGTATCAAATGATGGTAGAGAGGTTTGACCAAATGGAAACAAGGATGCAAAACCTAGAAACTAATAGAGGTTCTAGAACCCCTAGTCACACCTCAAATGGACCCATCCTAGAACCACCCACCCAAAACCATAGAGATCTTCCTAGGGAGGACCAAGAACCTGAATGGGAGGAGCCACGTGCTCAACCCTACCACAGACCTAGGGAGGATGAAGTGCAACGCAACATCAAACTCTCACCCCCAACCTTTAATGGTTCCCTTGACCCTAGAGAGTTCCTAGATTGGGTAGATAAACTCGAACGATATTTTGACTGGAGCATGATGCCTAGTCGATCTAAGGTTAGGTTCACCCGATGTCTCTTAGAAGGTACTGCTAGGTTATACTGGACAAGCATAGAGAAGAACATAGAAATGTTTAGACGCCCTCCTATTGAGAGATTGGAAGAGATGCGAGACAAACTTAGGGAAAAATATGTCCCTCCCTACTTCCAACTTAAAATAATTGATGAAGCCATGAGCCTAGTCCAAGGTAGTCAAACTGTCACCGATTACACCACTAGGTTTGATGAGCTCCTTTTAAGGAGTGGCATCCATGAAGAATCCCATGTCTCCCTTAGCAGGTACAAGAATGGACTTAGACCCGAAATCAAAAGAGGAATGACCTATTTCCAAATAGAGTCTAGGGAAGTCGCCTACCAAAGAGCCTTAGAGGTAGAAGAAAACATAAAGAGAGCTTTTAGGAGAGAGTTAAGTTCCCCTAGAACTTATCCTAAGGCACCCTCCTCAAACCCCTCAAGCTCTCAACCCAAAGCCCCAACATCAACACCCTCTAAACCTAGTACTATCCAAGAACCTAGAGTCACTTGCCATGCTTGCCGCCAAGTAGGACACTATATGAAAGACTGCCCCAAGAGAGTCCTGTACATAGGTGAAGAAAAACGTGAAGAAACCTATGAGGAAAACCATGAGGAAACCCATAACCCTGACTCTGGATGTATGATTTGTGAAGAACTAGTTTATGATAGTGGTGAAGAGCAAACCCCCGACACCTTAGGAGTGGTTAGGTGCACCCTAATCAAACCTACCCCAACCGAGGACTGGCGTAGGACCAGTATTTTCCACACCTACACGAAATGCAATGGCAACATGTGCAAAGTAGTGATAGATGGGGGAAGTAGTCTAAACGCGGTCTCTCACACAGCCTTAGTAAAATTCAACCTTAAGGCAGAACCACACCCCAATCCCTATAGCATATCCTGGGTCAATCAGTCTAGTGTCCCAGTCACCCATAGGTGCTTAGTGCCCCTTCAGTTTGCTATCTACCAAGGCAAGATTTGGTGTGACGTCATAACCATGGATGTCGCCCAAGTCTTACTCGGTCGCCCGTGGTTATATGATATGGATGTTATCCACTACGGTCGGACTAACACCTATGTCTTTAGCCATGATGGGAAAAAGATCAAACTGAAGCCTTCCATGCCCAAGGAACTTAAGGCTGCCACCAATAAGGGTAGGATAGAGGAACCTAAGGAACCCAAGCCGACCATCCAACTCATAAGGCCCCATGCCTTTACCCAAGATTGCTTAGAGACCAATCAATTGTACTCCTTAGTCATTAAGGAAACCAACCCAGATGAGGAGTCACCCATACCTAAAGAAGTTGAGACCCTACTCTCAGGGTACTCTGAGCTCACTAGAGATGAACTTCCCAATGGATTGCCTCCCCTTAGAGAAATCCAACATGCGATAGACCTTGTCCTGGGTTCTACTCTCCCACACTTGCCCCACTATAGGATGAACCCCACTGAGCATCAAGAGCTCAAAAGACAAGTAGATGAACTTTTAGACAAGGGTTTCATTAGGGAAAGCCTTAGCCCGTGTGCAGTACCCGCCCTTCTTACCCCAAAGAAGGATGGAAGCTGGCGCATGTGCATAGACTGTAGGGCAATGAACAGGATAACCATCAAGTATAGATTTCCCATCCCAAGACTAGATGACATGCTTGACATGCTGGTAGGTTCTAAGTGGTTTAGCAAGCTAGACCTTAGAAGTGGATACCACCAAGTTAGGATCAGACTAGGGGATGAGTGGAAGACAGCTTTTAAGACTAAGGATGGTTTATATGAATGGCTAGTCATGCCCTTTGGCCTCTCTAATGCCCCTTCAACCTTTATGAGATTGATGAACCAAGTCCTGAAGCCTTACATAGTAAGATTCCTAGTAGTTTACTTTGATGACATCCTAATTTATAGCAAGACCCGAGAAGAACACATGGAACACCTTAGGAAAATCCTAGACTTACTTCAGGAAGAAAAGTTATATCTTAACCTGAAAAAGTGTTCTTTCCTCTCCCCTAGGGTTATCTTTTTAGGCTTCATAGTATCAGACCAAGGACTTCAAGCTGACCCTAGCAAGATCCAAGCCATCTTAGACTGGCCTGAACCCAAAACTTTGACTGAGATTAGGAGCTTCCATGGTCTAGCTGCTTTCTATAGAAGATTCATTATAAACTTTAGCACCATAGTAGCCCCTATAACCAATTGTATGAAACAAGGTGAGTTTAGTTGGCCTAAGTCTGCTGGTAGAGCTTTTGTGGAGCTTAAGTCTAGAATGACCACTGCCCCAGTCCTAAGATTACCTGACTTCTCTAAAGTTTTCATAGTGGACTGTGATGCCTCAGGAGTAGGAATAGGAGGTACCCTTAGTCAGGAAGGTCACCCCATAGCCTACTTTAGCGAGAAATTAAATGAGGCTAAACAAAGATACACCACCTATGATAAGGAATTCTATGCTGTAGTTCAATCTTTAAGGCACTGGAGACACTATCTGATACATAACGAATTTATTCTAAATAGTGATCACCAAGCTTTATCTTTCCTAAGTGCTCAAAAGAAATTAAATGCTAGGCATGCTAAATGGGTAGAGTATCTTCAACAGTATACTTTTGTTTTGAAACACACGTCTGGGATTGAAAATAAAGTTGCTGATGCTTTGAGTAGAGTAGTTTTACTTGTGCAAAAATTATCTGTTGAAGTAGTTGGATTTGATCGCATGAAGCATGAATACCTAGAATGCCCTGATTTTTCAAACATTTATTCTGAGCTTAGCATAGACCCTTTGAGTCATCCCCTCTATACCCTAAGGGATGAGTTCTTGTTTCTTGGGCCAAAGTTGTGCGTTCCCAAGACCTCAATCCGAGACTTCCTTGTTTGGGAAATCCACGGAGGAGGGTCTGCCGGGCACCATGGCCGGGACAAAACTCAAGCCTTAGTAGAGGAACGGTTCTTCTGGCCGAACCTCTATAGGGATGTGGCCAAGGTTGTTAAACATTGTAGGACCTGTCAGACTAGAAAAACTCAGAAACATAACTTTGGTCTGTACACACCCCTACCCATTCCTCAAGCACCTTGGCAGGACATTAGCATGGACTTCATCTTAGGTTTACCTAGGACTCCCTCCAGACATGACTCTATTTTTGTCGTAGTGGATAGGTTTACCAAGATGGCACACTTTATACCTTGTTACAAAACCACAGATGCATCTCATGTGGCAAGGTTATTCTTTAAAGAGGTTGTTAAACTTAGAGGTACCTCTCTGACTATAGTTTCTGATAGGGATTCCAGGTTTGTTGGACATTTCTGGAAAACCCTGTGGGCTATGTTGGGAACTAAACTCAAATTCTCCATGCCCTATCATCCTCAAACGGATGGGCAGACCGAGGTGGTCAATCGATCACTGGGGAGCATTCTGAGGAGTTTGGTAGGAGAACACCCGGGCACATGGGATAAGCTATTACCCGTTGCCGAGTTCTCCTATAACAGTGTTGTCAACAAAACCACAGGATTGTCCCCTTTTCAGGCCAACTTAGGGTACCAGCCCAGAAAACCTGTTGATTTATTTCCTTTACCTAGGCACTCTCATACTTCTATGTCTGCTAAAGATTTTGCTACTCATATGTCCCATTTACACCACGAAATACATTGTCAAATGCTTGATGCTATAAATTCCTATCGCAAGAGTGCTAACAAGAAACGCCGAGAAAGGAAATTCTCTGTAGGTGAACAGGTTATACTGCGGGTCAGGGAGGAGCGCATCCATGGACCTGGCCGCAAGTTGGACCCAAAAGGAATCGGGCCATTCACCATTGTAGAAAAGATCAACGACAACGCCTACATCTTGGATCTGCCACCGGACTTGGGGATCCCCACCACTGTCAACGTGGAGGATCTCACACACTATGAGGAGCCGGTGCTCATCGAGGAATTGACTGACAAGCCCGAGCCACAGAGCATACTTGAAGATCAGACCCGACTCACCCCAGACGAGGTACAAGTGTTTTACCGTGTTAAATTCACATCGGGTGAGGAGGCTTGGCTTCCCGAAAAAGAGTTGGCACAGGCTGCTCCAGAGTTACTCCAAGGGTATAAGGATAATTCTCCAGAGGAGAATTCTTCCCACCCGGGGAGAAATGATGGAGAGGCAAACTCTGCCCCAAGGAGGTCTGGAAGGGCTAGGAGGAAGCCCATCAGATATGGCTTTTCCTCCTAGGTCATCTTTCTTTCCTTATTTGCACTTTCCTTATTTGCCTTGAATAAAGCTATAGTGCACTGCGTAGTTTCCTTATTTAGTCATGCATGACCTCCTAGAATAGTCTACTGGCTTTTGTGTCAATAATTGGGCAGGTTATAGCCCAGCTCAAGGGAAGCTAGGAAGCTCAAGCTAAGCCACTCAGGTGGAGCTCCAAATATGGAAGGAAGCACTTCAACTAGAGACTTTAAGTTGAAGGGGCTTACAATGAATGCAACTCCACCTTCCAAATCAACCAAGGCGCCACCCAACATGATGAAGAATTCGAATGAAAGAAATCAGCCCACAAATTGCCAATTGAGGAGCCACCAATGCGCCTAGCCATCAAGAATCCATCTAGATCCACAAATCAAGGGACCACCATCTAGATCCACAATTTTAGGAGCCACCTTTGGAAGTCTTTAGCCGCCCATGCTCTTGAAGGAATGCTTTCGAAATTCAAATAGGGCGCCATCCCAAATAAGGAAGGAGCTCAAGAAGAAATCGGCCACAAGGAGCTCCATCAAAAGAAGGATTTCGAAATTCAAAAATTGCCAAGGAAATGTTTTAATTGAGCATTAACTTCTTTCCCTAGCTTTGTGATTGCGCCTAGGGTGAATTGTCACCCTTGCCCATGGCTTGTTGAGCCTATAAATTGTAATCCTCCCCTCTTTGTCTATTAGTTGCCTAGTGAAAAAAAATCATTGTGTTAGCATTGGTGCTTGTGTCGCCTAAGAGTTTTCTATCTTCCCCCTTCCTCTAAAGGGCCGAGCCCTTTCCCTTCTCCCCTCTCTTCTCAAGCCCTCAACGCATCCTAACTACTTGAAGATCTCTTACACATCCTTGGCGAGCCCCATAGAGGATCCCTCAACCTTGGTCTCGGCAAAGCACTAGGAGGTTCTTGGAAGCATCAACACTCTCGGCCAATAAGGAATGCTTGCATCTTGAAGACTTTCGGCTAAGTTCTTTCCCTCTCCCTTCTTTAGATCTTAAGAACTTGGTTCTACACTAATCTGAATTCTTATTCAAGGTGGCGCAAGGACTTGGTGATCTCCCTCTAAGCGCAAGGCCTTTCTTCCCCCTCCCCCTTTTCTTTTTAGTTAAAGTGTTAAGGGAACTTGTGAGGCTTAACCTCCCCCTTAGTTTTAATTTGTAATATGAATCCATGGTGTGTACGGATCTCGTTTGTCTGTGTTTGCTTATAATGATGCAATACCTTCCATCAGAGTAGGACCGTTGAAGATCGGGACGATACGATCCTTCTATTCTCAAGGGTCGCTCTGTGAGTATTCCTACTAGTCATTTTATTTCGTAGTTTAAAGTGTCATTTCTTTTAGTAGACTTAGTGTCGTTTTCTCTATCTATAAAATACAAAAAAATTATTTTCTAACTCCGTTAGAGTAACTTCGGGTTTTATCTAAAAATACAAAAATATATTTTCGTAAAGCGTTGTTTGCATGCACCCTTATTTGTGAGTGATCCCACCTCCATCACATGTTATCGTGCATCCAAGGGTTGCGAGTCCCTAAAGCAGATCAGCCCATGCCAGAAGAAGAAAGCAAGTGTCCTTCCTTCAGCCGCAAGTCTATCACCACGCTTCCAAAGCTAGCGCCACTTCTGACTCCGATTGAAGAAGACTCTTTGTTGTCAAGATGAAGCCTTAACCTATCATGTAATTCTACATCTATTCTAAACAAGATGAAAAATTCTTTACAACAAGATAGGGAGAGAACCACTCACAGGTGGAAAGAGTTTTTACAAGCATTCATCACAAGTGGAAACATGCTTCCACATCACAACACAGGAGGGCACTAGCTATGACCATATCAACCCAATCAAGTGGCGCATGTAAAATTTGAAAATCCGGAAAAAATCAAATTTTAGCACCTTATGCGCCAACATCATCCAAAGCACTCTCTTAACCAAATTTATACTAAAATTGGGATCAAGTTTCATGATGATTTCATGGACCCTATCGGCTGGCAATTTTGTCAGATCAAGAGACCCGGCCAGTCCGAAGACACAATGCCCGTCCTACTTGACAAAACTACGTGCGCCTTTGGTCTTAAATCAATCATAAACAAAATCCAAATTTCGGCCACAAAGATGAGAAGAGAGGTTTGGATGAAAACGCTTTCTACGTGAAACGAGCATGGATAGATGAAAAATTTTAAAAAATTTTCATACAAGCAAACATACAGTCATACCGAGTGTAATTTAAAATTTTGCAGTCCCAGGACGCAGCAGAAGGATCATTACACCCGAAACATATTCCGGTCCCAAGGATCCATGCGAGAGAGAAGAGACAAGGATGTGTTAGAGATGTACCTCTTTTGCTTGTCTAGTTGCCGAAGCCATGTTGAAGACGATCAAGTGCTCGCCCTCTACAAGTATCCATGCGTCGACTCCTTGATCGTTGCTCCCTTCCACGCTTGGTGCTAGCCTCGGGAAGAGAATCAAGCCTTCACCTCACTTGCGCCACCTTCAAGAGAATTTGCGCCAAGGAGGGGATAGGGAAGATGCCGCCAAGGACTTCCCTCTTCTTCTTTAGATGCGCCACCTCCAAGGTGCGACTATGGCCAAGGAACGATGAGGGCCTGTGGCAAGAAGACACCACCAAGCACAAAGAATCCTTGCACCAAAGAAGAGAGGAAGAGGAAGAACTTTTGGTTCCAAGGAAGAAGGAGATTGCGCTCCTTGATGAAGAAGGAGAGCTCCAAGCTCTCAAGTTGTGGCCACCCTAAGCTTCCAATTCTCTCCAAGAGATGTCGCCACCAAGCCCTTCTCCAAGTTATGTCAAGAGGTGAAGGAGGAGAAGAAGGCTTGCGGCTTCAAGGAGGAAGAAGGGTTGCGCCACCTTTAAGTTGTCACCCTTTGCCCTTGCTCACGCCTCTCTATGTGTCTTCATGCCTCCAAGGAGTTAACCTTTTTAGAGGGGCGACTAGGGTCTTATTTATTGTAGGGGTATGCCCTTAAGGCTAATGTTTGAGGCCTTGGGATCGTAATAGTATCATGTATAAACTCTTATGTTTATAAAGGCAATGGTTATTATTCAGATTGTTACATTGTCTACTGCAATAAGTGTTCTTCTGAATAATGTCTCAATGCTGTTCAGCTAGGCTGACATGCTATATGTCCTTAGTCGAGATATCTTGGTGAACATGAGACAACCTTGATATGATTGAGACTAATATGTGTTCTAATCTTATAGGATGCTTCGAGCATGGAATAAGATGTAGACTCATGGGTACATTGGATGTACTGGACAAACCCTACTAGGATATTCAATTGGTTGTCACAATTTGAATAATCCTTGAATGTAACAAGTGGCACATTTCCTCTGACTTGAGATCACTTGTGTTTTCTAAATGATGATTGTCATTGTTTTGAGGTAGTTCAATATCATTTGAAACATAATGATTATAGACTATCTTGGATGGTGAGCTTGAATCAGGTTAGGGCACTAGTGATAGATAGAGGATTGCCGTCTCCTTAATTGGAGTGTGATGTTCTAAAGGGGCCCCCTGGATGAGATGATTGAGAAAGTGTATGGCCATACCCAGATGACTATGTTCATCTGATCTAATCATGCTCATCATATTGGAACTACAGGCTTGACACGCTTGTCCAATAAGAACATCCAGTGGCAAAGGAAACATGTATGCCTAGTGAAGGAGATTCACACTTGTGCTGTGGTTTGGGTGTAGTCTTGGAAGACTCTTTCCTTTATATCGGGAGACAATGATGTGTTGCTAGATACCCCTCACTGATCGTGATAACGTAAGTTATCATTACCGACATTTAAAGGAAACCCTTAGGGTCGCACAATTTGATGATATGGCTTACTTAAGTCAGATCGTGTGGACTGAATTATTTGGGTTCAGTTTTAAAGGGATTGAATCTCTGATTGTGGGTGAGATCTGGTCTGATCATGTTTGATTGATTAGGGCTTGAGATCGGTAAGCTTCGATCGAGAGTTTTGATGCTAGATCGGTGAGATCAAGAGCATCAAGAGATGAACGGTCAGATCTAGAACCTTAGGGTTTAATTAGATCTGGACTACATGCTTGGGCTGATTTGGTTTGGTCATTGAACCAAATGCAATTGAACCGTGGCTTGGTTCAAAGAGGATAAAGAGGAGCGATCGGTTCACTTGGAGTGAACGCAAGGATGATCGCATGAACGTATGGAGTCAAAGACTTTCCATTTTTAGAAGTCGGTTTTTCCATCTTGGAAAAACGTCTCCACGTTTGATGAAAACGTCTCCACGTTTGATGAAAACGTCTCCACTTCGTTTTTGAGAGATTTTCTTCTTGCCTCTTCCTCTCGACGACACACGGGTGTGTGAAGGTGGAAAAACACTTTGGAGAAAGTTCGGCCAAGCAAGTCTTCATCCTTCCATTCCTTTCCATACGAGAAGAAAACTTTGGAGCCTTGCTAGCACAAGTCGCGCCAAAGGAGTAGGCCTTCTTCCTCTTGTGTGCGACAGCCTTTGGAGAAGATTCAATTGATTCTTTGCTTCCAAGTTGCCATCCCTTCATGGCTATGGTATGATCTCTCATATCCTAAAGTTGATCATATGGTTCTAATATGCGATCCTAGAAACCCTTGTTTCCGCCCATGCTTGTTAGATGCGCATGTTTAGGGTTTCGACTCCCCTAGCTTTAGGGGTTCCTTCAATTGGTATCAGAGCAAGGTTTACATATGATTCATATGATTGCTTAAGGTGATCCTTGTTTGCGCTTATGATCTAAGTTTTCTCATCATGCGATAATACTAGTTGTAAGTATTTTTTGTGGCGCATATATGAGATTGATTTTGGTGGCGCATGTGTAAGGTTGATTTTGTTGGTGCATGTATATTGCTTACATTGTTGCGCATGCTACATGTTGTTGTTTTATCAAAACTTAACTTGCGCGCCTTTGATTAGATCTAAGTTGCGCCTACTGTAAACCCTTAGACGGGTTGATGGGGTTGAAAGCAACTTCTAGTATAGATCAACTAGTCTGATCAGACCATCTGACAGCCTAGATGGGTCGACCAGATGGCACCTGTGCGCAAGCACGAGGTGGCTATAGGTCGATTGCATCATAGGCGTGTAGCGAGGTCTGGTTGAGACAACCAGTGAACACACATAAGTTAGGCCCGGGGTCACACCCGCTTGCCAGATCTCATGTTGGTTGTTCAGCCCTTGGCGCATGCATGGTTGACCATTAGGTCAACGCAAGTCAGTTAAGACTTGGTGCATGCAAGGGCATGGATCTAACTAGACATGATGAGTGGATCCCTATCAATGGACCGTTGTAAGGTTGTAGGGCATATAAGAAAAGTAAAATTGATGCCAATGGGTTTTCAAAATTTTGTTTTCTTTGTAATGGATCACATATTGATTGATGCCATGATGCTTGTTTATTTCATCTTATGTGGGTTGCCCTTTAATGTGTGCTGTACTGGGGCCTGCGAGCCTGGTTAATTATAAATTAATATTTATTTGTGATCTGCGAATCACATTGTATTTAATTTATAAAATGTAATTGACCTGCGAGTCAATCTTGTCTAGATAGATTGAATTGTAACTTAATCAGACAAGAGCACAGAGCACACTTGGCAGAGGCGCATGCAGCAGTGGCTTGACCAGGTGGGAGGTCCAGGGTTCGACTCTGGGACAGGGGCATTTACCTGGTGGGCGCACCTGAGCTGCAGTGGGCGCTTGGGCCCTGGGTTGGGCCAGATGAGATGCAAAAGACCCATGAAGAGCTCAAGTGAAGACTTAAGTTAATTAAGGTCTTACTTAGGCTATGGGCTTTTACCACATAAGATCCATGCTTTCTTTTATTGTTTATATAAGTAGAATAGCATGATTTATTTATCTTCTGCTATCACCATAGGAATTGCATGATAGTGAAGAAGATAAAAGACCGTTAAAATCCAACGCTAAAATATCAAGCTCGTAAGCCTTCTGATGCGAAACCTCACTGTTCTGACTATCGTTGGAGCCGTGTTGTACCCACTCAGTGGGCACGTCCATCTATCTTCAGACGGTGCGGGATTACACCTGCGTGTTACAGAGAAGGGATTTATCGCTTCTCGTTGCTCAGCATAGCACGTGGTGGTCCAGGGAGTAGGTCGGGTCAGCTTGACCATGTAGGCTACATATGTGGCGCATATGGTAGCACATGGAGGCAGCCATCTGTGGGATCAGAGACTGTGTTGTACCAACTCAGTTGGCACAGTCTGCTGGGTTGCCCAGATGAAGGGGAATCGCACGGGTTGGCGATTGGCTGGGACAGCCTACCAGAGATTAGTGCTTGTACTCTCTGTGCATCTTATCTCGCCTGAGCGGGACGCGGAGACCAAGTATGAAATCTGGATCTCATCTCACTAAAAGAGTGTTACTCTTTCGGACTGTTTTAATGGATTTTTCAGTCAGATAAAATAGTGAGAAAAAGAATCTTTCTTAAGTCCTGATCGATTCTTAACATTGATACTGACCTTGCTGTTCTTGCATTGTTGTAGATACCTGCAACAACGAACACCATGAACTTCAATGTGCGATCCCTACTGGAAAGGGAAAAGTTTGCTGGGCCGAACTTCTCAGACTGGTACGGACACCTTAAGATTGTTCTTAAGGCAGAGAGGAAACTGTATGTCCTCGAGATGGCTGTGCCGCCTCAACCCGCTCCGAACGCCGCAAGGGCGGTTCGGGATGCCTATGAAAAGCACGTCAATGATAGCATTGATGTCGCTTGCCTGATGCTAGCGTCTATGACGCCACCGCTGCAGCGTCAGCATGAGGATATGTCGGCTATAGAGATTATAGCGAACCTCAAGATGCTGTATGCTGCACAGGCGAGGACAGAACGCTATAATCTGACAAAGCTTTTCTTTCAGAGCAAACTGGCTGAAGGGAGCCCAGTGGGAGCTCACGTGCTCAAGATGATTGGGCACAAAGAGGCTCTAGAGAAACTGGGGCATACCATCAATCAGGAGCTTGCTGTAGACATTATTCTGCAGTCTCTCCCGCCCTCTTTCGATGCGTTCATCATTAACTTTAATATGAACAAAATCGACTGTACTCCGGCAGAGCTGCTGAATATGCTCTTGACTACTGAGGAGACTCTGAAGGGAAAGCCTTCGACCTCTGTCTTAATGGTTCCTTCTAGGAACAAGAAGAAGGGGAAGAAGGGCAAGGCCCCCGTCAAGAGTTACAGCAAGGCTCTGAAGCAAAAGGTTAAGCGGTCTAAGGAATACAGATGTTTCCACTGTGGCCAGCTAGGTCACTGGAAAAAGGACTGTAAAGCGCTCCAAGGAGACAAGAAGGGAAGCATCGCTTCTGGCTCAGGTATTTATGTGACTGAGGTCATGTTTTCTTCTTCTATATTATGGGTGTTGGACACTGCATGTGGAGTTCACATTTGTTCAAATGTACAGGAACTCAAGAGAAGAAGACAGGTGGGACAGCATGAGGTGGACCTACGAGTTGGAAACGGGGCACGGGTTGCTGCTGTTGCTGTAGGAGACTATTTCATCTCTTTGCCATCTAGGCTTGTATTAGAACTGAACAATTGTTACTTTGTTCCCAGCATTACTAAAAATATTATCTCCATTCCTGCTCTTGTCAGGAAGGGATTTTCCTTTGAATGCAATATTTCAAAGTGTGTTCTTTCTTTAGATAATATTGTTTATGCTACTGGTTCAATTAACAATGGGTTATTCATGTTGGACATGGAATGTTCTATACACAATATTGATATTAAGAAAGCCAAGTATGCTGATGACAGCACCTTGCTATGGCATAGTCGTTTAGGCCATATTAACAAGAAGCGCATTAAGCGGTTGCATGATCATGGACTGCTGGGATCATTCTCCTATGTGGAGATTGATACATGCAAGGCTTGTTTAATGGGTAAAATGACGAAGTCACCTTTTCCTAACAAAGGTCAAAGGGCTTCAGGTTTACTTGACCTTATACACAGTGATGTGTGTGGGCCATTTAGTAAACATGCCAGAGGTGGCTATCAGTACTTCATAACCTTTACTGATGATTTCAGTAGGTATGGGTATGTCTATCTTATGAGACATAAAAGTGAATCTTTTGACAAGTTCAAAGAGTTCAAGAATGAAGTACAAAATCAGCTAGGCCGACATATCAAGGCACTTCGTTCTGATCGAGGTGGAGAATACCTAAGTCGAGAGTTTACTGACTATCTGAAGGAGTGTGGGATTGTCTCACAGCTCACTCCGCCAGGAACACCGCAATGGAATGGTGTGTCCGAGAGGAGAAATAGAACGTTACTTGATATGGTTCGTTCTATGATGTGTCAGGTTACTCTACCTTACTCCTTTTGGGGTTTTGCACTGGAAACAGCTGCAAAGGTACTAAACCGAGTGCCATCCAAGGCAGTTTCAAAGACGCCATATGAGTTATGGTATGGGAAACAGCCGAGCTTGACATTTATCAGGATCTGGGGCTGCGAGGCTTATGTCAAAAAGCTCGCCTCTGGGAAACTAGAGAGCAGCTCTGAGAAATGTATCTTTGTCGGTTACCCTAAGGAAACTAAGGGTTATTATTTCTACGATCCCAAAGAGAACAAGGTATTTGTTGCTCGGACGGCCATATTTCTTGAGAAGGAGTTTCTTCTGCAAGAGGCCAGTGGGAGAGAAATAAAGCTGGATGAGAATCCAGAGGAAGGACAAAGTAGTCAAGCACAGTTGGATGAGCCTGAGCCGGTGAATCAGGTTATTGAACAACCTGAGGCTCAGATATCACGGGAACCGCGAAGATTGGGAAGGATCCGTCGACAGCCTGAGCGCTATGACGGAGTCTACATCATTGATCATGATGAACCCCTCACTTATGCGGATGCGGTCAGTGGACCGGACTCAGCGAGATGGCTTGAAGCTATGTGCGCCGAGATGGACTCCATGTCAGATAACCAAGTATGGGATTTGGTTGATCCGCCTCCGGGAGTAATCCCTATAGGCTGTAAATGGATCTTCAAGAAGAAGATTGACATGGATGGTAACGTGGTTACCTATAAAGGCAGGCTAGTTGCGAAAGGTTTCAAACAAATCTACGAGATAGATTATGATGAAACTTTCTCACCTGTAGCCATGTTTAAGTCTATTCGGATTCTCTTCGCGATAGCTGCATATTACGATTATGAGATCTGGCAAATGGATGTGAAGACAGCTTTCCTTAATGGAAATCTAGATGAGGATGTGTATATGACACAACCAGAAGGTTTCACTAATCCATCAGATCGTCATAAAATATGCAAATTAAAGAAGTCTATTTATGGACTTAAACAAGCATCAAGAAGCTGGAATATTCGTTTTGATGAATCAGTCAGTGAATTTGGTTTCATCAAGAACGAAGATGACCCGTGTGTATATAAGAGGTTTAGTGGGAGCGTGATTACTTTCCTAGTCCTCTACGTCGATGACATCTTGATCATTGGAAATGACATTCCTGAAATGCATGCGGTTAAGGCATGGTTAAGGAAATGTTTCCAGATGAAAGATCTAGGAGAAGCAGCCTATGTATTAGGTGTGAAGATCTACAGGGATAGATCTAAGAGGCTTCTCGGGCTGTGCCAGAGTACTTACATCGATAAGGTCCTGGAGAGATTCCATTTAGAGAATTCTAAAAGAGGATATCTTCCAGTCAGACATGGTCTGAATCTTTCGAAGAGTCAGTGTCCACAAACACAGACTGAGAAAGATGAAATGGACAATATGCCTTATGCTTCGGCTATTGGGTCCATTATGTATGCGATGTTGTGTACTCGCCCAGACGTCGCTTACGGGTTAAGCGTGACCAGTCGGTTCCAAGGTAATCCAGGTATGGCGCACTGGATTGCAGTCAAGAACATCTTAAAATATCTGCGGAGGACCAAAGATATGTTCTTGATATATGGTGGTCAGGAAGAACTCAGTATTGAAGGATATACTGACGCTTCGTTCCAGTCTGACCAGGATGATTTCCGATCGCAATCAGGCTATATTTTTAGCTTGAATGGAGGAGCGGTGGTGTGGAAGAGTTTCAAACAGTCAATCGTTGCTGATTCCACAACAGAAGCCGAGTATGTTGCAGCCTCGGAAGCATCCAAGGAGGCAGTGTGGATTCGTAAGTTCGTTCACGAACTTGGTGTTGTTCCTTCGAGTGCAGATCCTTTGGTTATCTTTTGTGATAACACTGGAGCAATAGCACAAGTAAAGGAACCACGGTCGCACCAGAAGTCCAAGCACATACAAAGACGGTTTCACTTGATCCGGGAGATCATTGATCGTGGCGAGATCAAAGTCTGCAAGGTTCATACAGATGACAATCTGGCAGACCCGCTTACTAAGCCTCTGGCGCAGCAGAAGCATGAGAAGCACTGTAATAACATGGGTTTGAGATTTCTCAACCATTAGATTAAGTGCAAGTGGGAGATTGTTGGGGTATGCCCTTAAGGCTAATGTTTGAGGCCTTGGGATTGTAATAGTATCATGTATAAACTCTTATGTTTATAAAGGCAATGGTTATTATTCAGATTGTTACATTGTCTGCTGCAATAAGTGTTCTTCTGAATAATGTCTCAATGCTGTTCAGCTAGGCTGACATGCTATATGTCCTTAGTCGAGATATCTTGGTGAACATGAGACAACCTTGATATGATTGAGACTAATATGTGTTCTAATCTTATAGGATGCTTCGATCATGGAATAAGATGTAGACTCATGGGTACATTGGATGTACTGGACAGACCCTACTAGGATATTCAATTGGTTGTCACAATTTGAATAATCCTTGAATGTAACAAGTGGCACATTTCCTCTGACTTGAGATCACTTGTGTTTTCTAAATGATGATTGTCATTGTTTTGAGGTAGTTCAATATCATTTGAAACATAATGATTATAGACTATCTTGGATGGTGAGCTTGAATCAGGTTAGGGCACTAGTGATAGATAGAGGATTGCCGTCTCCTTAATTGGAGTGTGATGTTCTAAAGGGGCCCCCTGGATGAGATGATTGATAAAGTGTATGGCCATACCCAGATGACTATGTTCATCTGATCTAATCATGCTCATCATATTGGAACTACAGGCTTGACACGCTTGTCCAATAAGAACATCCAGTGGCAAAGGAAACATGTATGCCTAGTGAAGGAGATTCACACTTGTGCTGTGGTTTGGGTGTAGTCTTGGAAGACTCTTTCCTTTATATCGGGAGACAGTGATGTGTTGCTAGATACCCCTCACTGATCGTGATAACGTAAGTTATCGTTACCGACATTTAAAGGAAACCCTTAGGGTCGCACAATTTGATGATATGGCTTACTTAAGTCAGATCGTGTGGACTGAATTATTTGGGTTCAGTTTTAAAGGGATTGAATCTCTGATTGTGGGTGAGAACTGGTCTGATCATGTTTGATTGATTAGGGCTTGAGATCGGTAAGCTTCGATCGAGAGTTTTGATGCTAGATCGGTGAGATCAAGAGCATCAAGAGATGAACGGTCAGATCTAGAACCTTAGGGTTTAATTAGATCTGGACTACATGCTTGGGCTGATTTGGTTTGGTCATTGAACCAAATGCAATTGAACCGTGGCTTGGTTCAAAGAGGATAAAGAGGAGCGATCGGTTCACTTGGAGTGAACGCAAGGATGATCGCATGAACGTATGGAGTCAAAGACTTTCCATTTTTAGAAGTCGGTTTTTCCATCTTGGAAAAACGTCTCCACGTTTGATGAAAACGTCTCCACGTTTGATGAAAACGTCTCCACTTCGTTTTTGAGAGATTCTCTTCTTGCCTCTTCCTCTCGACGACACACGGGTGTGTGAAGGTGGAAAAACACTTTGGAGAAAGTTCGGCCAAGCAAGTCTTCATCCTTCCATTCCTTTCCATACGAGAAGAAAACTTTGGAGCCTTGCTAGCACAAGTCGCGCCAAAGGAGTAGGCCTTCTTCCTCTTGTGTGCGACAGCCTTTGGAGAAGATTCAATTGATTCTTTGCTTCCAAGTTGCCATCCCTTCATGGCTATGGTATGATCTCTCATATCCTAAAGTTGATCATATGGTTCTAATATGCGATCCTAGAAACCCTTGTTTCCGCCCATGCTTGTTAGATGCGCATGTTTAGGGTTTCGACTCCCCTAGCTTTAGGGGTTCCTTCATTTATAAGGGCAAGAGGCGGTTTAGGGAGGGCCAAGATCATGCCAAGTGGGCGGCTAGGATGAAGGGGTTTTGTGGCAAGGAAAGTCTCCAAGACTTTTCCATAAACCTCATTCAACCTATCCTTATTTGCCCTATATCCATATCAGCCCAAGAGATGCCTTAAAAGCATGCATTCCATCCTAGGAAGAAGGGCTAGGCGCCCTTTACTTCCATAATGAAGCAAAGACGCCTCCCTCACCCCATTATTCCCTTAGGCGCCAATGGGGTGAGATTTCTCCCCATTATGCCCTTTTAGCCTTTAATCTCTTCATGACAACTTATTATTGGGCCTCATTGGATAATGAGCTAGCCCAAACTTCATGGTATGGGTTGATTAAGCCATTGGATCCAATCCAATGCAACCCTAATCCAAATGTGACCAATCTAGGTCAATTTTGGGTCAACCTGCCAAAAAAATGAAGTTTGGCTCCAATAACTTTCTTCCGACTCATCAGGCCCATTGGCGCTGAAGAAATCTTCCAAATAGATCCAAGTTATCCAATAACTTGATCCTAAGGCTTCTGATTAAAGAAACGTCAAGAGTCTATTGCGTGTGACCCCGTAGGATCCATATGACGATGGCAATGATGTAAATATCATAACTAGTGAGGGGTATCTAGCAACACATCATTACTACCCATGTCATAGGACTTAAGTCATTATGGCAACAACTCCTAACAAGCAATGAGGATTCCCATTGCATTATTGATCCCTTTGCCTAAACTGATATCCTGCCATTGGATTAGTCTCAAGTTTATCAATCCAATGCTTTGGTCATGACTTAACAAGTGTGGCCACACATTCCTGTCATGCACCAATAAGGTGGGGCGCCCCGAGTGGATATCATGCTTCCAATAAGGAAGGGGCAAATCCTACTATTGGTCATCCATGTCTCTACGTGACTTATGACATGCCCAATGACAGTCGTTTTGGTCCCCAAATTACGGAGAGACGTAAGACTGTATCAAAGCATACCCATCATCAAATCTAGACATGAATACCTCAAGTCTAAGGATCAATGCAAACCTCTTGCATGTGAGATTGACTTGTTGACTAGACAAGTCAATCCTCACGGTGGATCACTCCAGTGCATCCAATGCACCTGTATGTCTGCGTTACTGTGCCCCGCACTTAACCAGCCCATACACCAGTCTCACATGTACCAAAGCTGTCCCATATCTGCTAAGGTACCTTGTCTGGGGATTTCTTATGAGAATGGATCCAATCCAAACTCCTGGGACATTATACATGCAACTCAATACATCAACGCAGGTAGAGAAGTCTGCATAATAACGACCATGCCTATATAAAGAGTAATAGATCTATCAAAATACATTCAAACAATGCCTGTCCATGTCCATACATTGGTCTTCAGGGCATATACACCAACACTTGGTGAAGGGAGTGTTAGGGTATGCCCTTAAGGCTAATGTTTGAGGCCTTGGGATTGTAACAGTATCATGTATAAACTCTTATGTTTATAAAGGCAATGGTTGTTATTCAGGTTGTTACATTGTCTGCTGCAATGAGCGTACTTCTGAATAATGTCTCTTTGATGTTCAGCTAGGCTGACATGCAGTAAAGTCCTTAGTCTAGATATCTTGGTGAACATGAGACAGCCCTGATATGATTGAGACTAATATGTATTCTAATCTTATAGGATGCTTCGAGCATGGAATAAGATGTAGACTCATGGGTACATTGGATGTACTGGACAGACCCTACTAGGTTATTCAATTGCTTGTCACAATGTGAATAATCCTTGATTGCAACAAGTGGCACATGTCCTCTGACTTGAGATCACTTGTGTTTCTAACTGATGATTGTCATTGTTTTGAGGTAGTTCAATATCATTTGAAACATATGTTGGGGTATGCCCTTAAGGCTAATGTTTGAGGCCTTGGGATTGTAACAGTATCATGTATAAACTCTTATGTTTATAAAGGCAATGGTTATTATTCAGGTTGTTACATCATCTGCTGCAATGTGTGTTCTTCTGAATAATGTCACAATGCTGTTCAGCTAGGCTGACATGCTATATTGTCCTTAGTCGAGATATCTTGGTGAACCTGAGACAGCCTTGATATGATTGAGACTAATATGTGTTCTAATCTTATAGGATGCTTCGAGCATGGAATAAGATGTAGACTCATGGGTACATTGGATGTACTGGACAGACCCTACTAGGATATTCAATTGCTTGTCACAATGTGAATAATCCTTGATTGCAACAAGTGGCACATGTCCTCTGACTTGAGATCACTTGTGTTTCTAAATGATGATTGTCATTGTTTTGAGGTAGTTCAATATCATTTGAAACATAATGATTATAGACTATCTTGGATAATGAGCTTGAGTCAGGTTAGGGCACTAGTGATAGACAAAGGATTGCCATCTCCTGGATTGGAGTGTGATGTTCTAAAGGGGCCCCCCTGGATGAGATGATTGAGAAAGTGTATGGCCATACCCAGGTGACTATGTTCACCTGATCTAATCATGCTCATCATATTGGAGTTACAAGCTTGACCCGCTTTTCCAATAAGAACATCCAGTGGCAAAGGATACATGTGTGCCTTGTGAAGTGGATTCACACTTGTGCTGTGGTTTGGGTGTAGTCTTGGAAGACTCTTTCCTTTATATCGGGAGACAGTGATGTGTTGCTAGATACCCCTCACTGATCGTGATAACGTAAGTTATCGTTACCGACATTTAAAGGAAACCCTTAGGGTCGCACAATTTGATGATATGGCTTACTTAAGTCAGATCGTGTGGACTGAATTGTTTAGGTTCAGTTCAAAGGGATTTAATCTCTGATTGTAAGTGAGATCTGGTCTGATCATGTTTGATTGATTAGGGCTTGAGATCGGTAAGCTTCGATCGAGAGTATTGATGCTAGATCGGTGAGATCAAGAGCATGACGAGATGAACGGTTAGATCTGCAGCCTTAGGGTTTAAGATGATCTAGACCAAATGGCTTGGGCTGGTTTGGTTTGGTCTTTGGACCAAATGCATTTACATTGAACCGGTTCAAGAGCTTGAACGCATGGTTCATTGTTTGTGGCGTTATTGATCGGTTTAGAGATCTTGAACGCATGGCTTAATGTCTTTCCTATTTTGGAAAGTAATAAGCGCATGTTCCCTTCAACGCCAAAACAAGTGAACGCTCCATTCAACCTTCGGCACCTCTCTCTCTCAACGAGACCTTGGTGTGGAGAAGGAGACATCTTGGAGAAGGTTCGGCAAGCCTAGAGACCATCTCTCATTCCCTTTCCATACGGCAAGAACCCTTGAAGAACCTTGCTAGCACAAGGATCTCCAAGGAGTAGGCACATCACCTTGTGTGCGTCAACTTGGGAGAAGATCCCTTTCGGTCTTTGCTTCCAAGCTACCATCCATATGATGGCGATGGTATGATCCTTCATTCATGGTTGCAATCGTTTAGATGTTGATCATATGGCATGCAAAAGATCCTAATAAACCCTATGCTTCCTTGCGAAAATCTTCAATATGCGCCCCCCTCTTGAAAGGGGTTTCTTCAATTGGTATCAGAGGATGGTTTTCGCATGTTCATATGATTGCTTTTGCTTGTTGTGATCCGTGTATGCTAATACATGTTATAGATCTATATGAAGGTTTAATTAAGTTTGCGCATGTTACCTTAGATACATGTTTCTATCTAGTTGCGCATGTTAACTTAGTTGAAAGCTTCTTATTGTGTTGCGCTTGTTGAAGATGTTTTGAACAAAACTTACATCTTGCGCGCCTATCACCTAGATCTATATTTGCGCCTACTATAAACCCTTAGATGGGTTGATGGGGTTGAAAGCATCATCTAGTATAGATCAAACTAGTCTGATCAGACGATCTGACAGCCTAGATGGATCGACCAGATGGCACTTGTGCGCAAGCACGAGGTGGCTATAGGTCGATTGCATCATAGGCGTGTAGCGAGGTCTGGTTGAGACAACTAATGAACACACATGAGTTAGGCCCGGGGTCACACCCGCTTGCCAGAACTCATGATGGTTGTTCAGCCCTTGGCGCATGCATGGTTGACCATTAGGTCAACTCGAGTCAGTTATGACTTGGTGCATGCAAGGGCATGGATCTAACTAGATTGATGAGTGGATCCCTATCAATGGACCGTTGTAAGGTTGTAGGGCACATAAGAAAATTAAAATTGATGCCAATGGGTTTTCAAAATTTTATTTTCTTTGTAATGGATCACATGTTGATTGAATGATGCCATGATGCTTGTTTATTTAATCTTATGTGGGTTGCCCTTTAATGTGTGCTGTGCTGGGGCCTGCGAGCCTGGTAAATTGTAAATTAATATTATTGTGATATGCGCATCACATTTCTAATTAATTTATTGTATAATTGACCTGCGAGTCAATCTTGTCTAGATAGATTAAATGTATTTTAATCAGACAAGAGTTCAAAGCACACATGGCAGAGGTGCATGCAGCTAAGGCTTTTCTAGGTGGGAAGTCTAGGGTTCGACCCTAGGACAGGCGCATTCACCTGGTGGGCGCACCTGAGCTGCATTGAGCGCTAGGGCCCTGGGTTGGACCAGATGAGATGCAAAAGACCCAAGAAGAGCAAGTGAAGACTTAAGTTGATTTAAGGTCTTACTTAGGCTCTATGGGCTTTTACCACATAAGATCCATGCTTTCTTTTATTTTCTAAATAATTAGAATTGCATGAGTTATTTATCTTCTGCTATAGCCATAGGATTTGCCTGATAGTAAGAAGATAAAAGACCGTTAAAATCCAACGCTAAAATATCAAGCACGTAATGCCTTCTGGCGCGAAACCTCACTGTTCTGACTATCGTTGGGGCCGTGTTGTACCCACTCAGTGGGCACGCCCATCTATCTTCAGACGGTGTGTGATTTCACCTGCGTGTTACAGAGAAGGGATTTATCGCTTCTCGTTGCTCAGCATAGCACGTGGTGGTCCAGGGAGTAGGTCAGGTCAGCTTGACCATGTAGGCTACATATGGGGCATATGGTAGCTATATGGAGGCAGCCATCTGTGGGGTCAGAGACTGTGTTGTACCAACTCAGTTGGCATAGCCTGCTGGATTGCCCAGATGAAGGGGAATCGCACGGGTTGGCGATTGGCAGGGACTGCCTACCAGAGATTAGTGCTTGTACTCTCTGTGCATCTTATCTCGCCTGAGCGGGACGCGGAGACCAAGTATGAAATCTGGATCCCATCTCACTAAAAGAGTGTTACTCTTTCGGGCTGTTTTGCTGGATTTTTCAGCCAGATAAAATAGTGAGAAAAAGAATCTTTCTTAAGTCCTGGATTGATTCTAGACATTGATACTGACCTTGCTGTTCTTGCATTGTTGTAGATTCCTGCAGCAACGAACACCATGAGCTTCAATGTGCGATCCCTACTGGAAAGGGAGAAGTTTGCTGGGCCAAACTTCTCAGACTGGTACGGACACCTTAAGATTGTTCTTAAGGCAGAGAGGAAACTGTATGTCCTCGAGACGGCTGTGCCGCCTCAACCCGCTGCGAACGCCGCAAGGGCGGTTCGTGATGCCTATGAAAAGCATGTCAATGATAGCATTGATGTCGCTTGCCTGATGTTAGCGTCTATGACGCCACCCCTGCAGCGTCAGCATGAGGATATGTCTGCTATAGAAATTATAGCAAACCTCAAGATGCTGTATGCTGCACAGGCGAGGATTGAACGCTATAATTTGACCAAGCTTTTCTTTCAGAGCAAACTGGCTGAAGGGAGCCTAGTGGGAGCTCACGTGCTCAAGATGATTGGGCACAAGGAGGCTCTGGAGAAACTGGGGCATACCATCAATCAGGAGCTTGCTGTAGACATTATTCTGCAGTCTCTCCCGCCCTCTTTCGATGCGTTCATTATTAACTTTAATATGAACAAAATCGATTGTACTCCGGCAGAGCTGCTGAATATGCTCTTGACTACTGAGGAGACTCTGAAGGGAAAGCCTTCAACCTCTGTCTTAATGGTTCCTTCCAGGAACAAGAAGAAGGGGAAGAAGGGCAAAGCCCCTGTCAAGAACTACAGTAAGGCTCTGAAACAGAAGGTGAAGCGGTCGAAGGACAACAGGTGTTTCCATTGTGGCCAGCTGGGTCACTGGAAAAAGGACTGTAAAGCGCTCCAAGGAGACAAGAAGGGAAGCATCGCTTCTGGCTCAGGTATATTTGTGACTGAAGTCATGATATCCTCTTCTTCTATTTCATGGGTGTTGGACACTGCATGTGGAGTTCACATTTGTTCAAATGTACAGGAACTCAAGAGAAGAAGACAGGTGGGACAGCATGAGGTGGACCTACGCGTTGGAAACGGGGCACGGGTTGCTGCTGTTGCTGTAGGGGATTATTACATCTCATTACCATCTGGCATTGTATTAGAATTAAACAATTGTTACTTTGTACCCAGTATTACCAAAAATATTATCTCTATTCCTGCTCTTGTCAGGAAAGGGTTTTCCTTTGAATGCAAGATTTCAAAGTGTTATCTTACTCTTGATAATATTGTTTATGCTACTGGTTCAATTAACAATGGGTTATTCATGTTGGACATGGAATATTCTATACAAAACATTGATAATAAGAAAGCCAAGTATGCTGATGACAGCACCTTGTTATGGCATAGTCGTTTAGGCCATATTAACAAGAAGCGCATTAAGCGGTTGCATGATCATGGACTGCTGGGATCATTCTCCTATGAGGAGATTGATACATGCAAAGCTTGTTTAATGGGTAAAATGACGAAGTCTCCTTTTCCTAACAAAGGTCAAAGGGCTTCAGGTTTACTTGACCTTTTACACAGTGATGTGTGTGGGCCGTTTAGTAAACATGCCAGAGGTGGCTATTCGTACTTCATTACCTTTACTGATGATTTCAGTAGATACGGGTATGTCTATCTGATGAGGCATAAGAGTGAATCTTTTGACAAGTTCAAAGAGTTCAAGAATGAAGTACAGAATCAGCTAGGCTGAAATATCAAGGCACTTCGTTCTGATCGAGGTGGAGAATACTTGAGTCATGCGTTTACTGACTATCTAAAAGAGTGTGGGATTATCTCACAGCTCACTCCACCAGGAACACCGCAATGGAATGGTGTGTCCGAGAGTTGAAATAGAACGTTACTTGATATGGTTCGTTCTATGATGAGTCAGGCTACTCTACCTTACTCCTTTTGGGGATTTGCACTGGAAACAGCTGCAAAGGTACTAAACCGAGTGCCATCCAAGGCCGTTTCAAAGACTCCATATGAGTTATGGTATGAGAAACAGCCTAGCTTGACATTTATCAGGATCTGGGGTTGCGAGGCTTATGTCAAAAAGCTCGCCTCTGGGAAACTGGAGAGCAGATCTGAGAAATGTGTCTTTGTCGGTTACCCTAAGGAAACTAAGGGTTATTATTTCTACGATCCCAAAGAGAACAAGGTATTTGTTGCTCGGACGGCCATTTTTCTTGAGAAGGAGTTTCTTCTGCAAGAGGCCAGTGGGAGAGAAATAAAGCTGGATGAGAATCCAGAGGAAGGACAAAGTAGTCAAGCATAGTTGGATGAGCCTGAGCCAGTTGAGCAAGTTATTGAACTACCTGAGGCTCAGATATCACGGGAACCGCGAAGATCGGGAAGGATCCGTAGACAGCCTGAGCGCTATGACGGAGTCTACATCATTGATAATGATGAACCCCTTACTTATGCGGATGCGGTCAGTGGACCGGAGTCAGCTAGATGGCTTGAAGCTATGCGAGCCGAAATGGACTCCATGTCAGATAACCAAGTCTGGGATTTGGTTGATCCGCCTCCGGGAGTAATCCCTATAGGCTGTAAATGGATCTTCAAGAAGAAGATTGACATGGATGGTAACGTAGTTACCTATAAAGGCAGGCTAGTAGCGAAAGGTTTCAAACAAATCTACGGGATAGATTATGATGAAACTTTCTCTCCTGTAGCCATGTTTAAGTCTATTCGGATTCTTTTCGCGATAGCAGCATATTACTATTATGAGATCTGGCAGATGGATGTGAAGACCGCTTTCCTTAATGGAAAATTGGATGAGGATGTGTATATGACACAACCTGAAGGTTTCACTAATCCATCAGATCGTCATAAAATATGCAAGTTAAAGAAGTCCATTTATGGACTTAAGCAGGCATCTAGAAGCTGGAATATTCATTTTGATGAATCAATCTCTGAGTTTGGTTTCATCAAGAACGAAGATGACCCATGTGTATATAAGAGGTTTAGTGGGAGCGTGATTACTTTCCTAGTCCTCTACGTCGATGATATCTTAATCATTGGAAACGATATTCCTGAACTGCATGCTGTTAAAGCATGGTTAGGAAAATGTTTCCAGATGAAAGATCTAGGAGAAGCAGCCTATGTATTAGGTGTGAAGATCTACAGGGATAGATCTAAGAGGCTTCTCGGGCTGTGCCAGAGTACTTACATCGATAAAGTCCGGGAGAGATTCCATTTAGAGAATTCTAAAAGGGGACATCTTCTAGTCAGACATGGTCTAAATCTTTCAAAGAGTCAGTGTCCACAAACACAGACTGAGAAAGATGAAATGGACAATACGCCTTATGCTTCGGCTATTGGGTCCATTATGTATGCGATGTTGTGTACTCGCCCAGACGTCGCTTACGGGTTAAGCGTGACCAGTCGATTCCAAAGTAATCCAGGTCAGGCACACTGGATTGCAGTCAAGAACATTTTAAAATATCTGCGGAGGACCAAAGATATGTTCTTGATATATGGTGGTCAGGAAGAACTCAGTATTGAAGGATATACTGACGCTTCGTTCCAGTCGGACCAGGATGATTTCCGATCGCAATCAGGCTATGTTTTTAGCTTGAATGGAGGAGCAGTGGTGTGGAAAAGTTTCAAACAGTCTACTGTTGCTGATTCCACAACAGAAGCCGAGTATGTTGCAGCCTCGGAAGCATCCAAGGATGCAGTGTGGATTCGTAAGTTCATTCAGGATCTTGGTGTTGTTCCTTCGAGTGCAGATCCTTTGGTTATCTTCTGTGATAACACTGGAGCTATAGCACAAGCAAAGGAACCATGGTCGCACCAGAAGTCCAAGCACATACAGAGACGGTTTCACTTGATCCGGGAGATCATTGATCGTGGCGAGATCAAAATATGCAAGGTTCATACAGATGACAATCTGGCTGACCCGCTTACCAAGCCTCTGGCGCAGCAGAAGCATGAGAAGCACTGTAATAATATGGGTTTGAGATTTCTCAACCATTAGATTAAGTGCAAGTGGGAGATTGTTGGGGTATGCCCTTAAGGCTAATGTTTGAGGCCTTGGGATTGTAACAGTATCATGTATAAACTTTTATGTTTATAAAGGCAATGGTTATTATTCAGGTTATTACATCATCTGCTGCAATGTGTGTTCTTCTGAATAATGTCTCAATGCTGTTCAGCTAGGCTGACATGCTATATTGTCCTTAGTCGAGATATCTTGGTGAACCTGAGACAGCCTTGATATGATTGAGACTAATATGTGTTCTAATCTTATAGGATGCTTCGAGCATGGAATAAGATGTAGACTCATGGGTACATTGGATGTACTGGACAGACCCTACTAGGATATTCAATTGCTTGTCACAATGTGAATAATCCTTGATTGCAAGAAGTGGCACATGTCCTCTGACTTGAGATCACTTGTGTTTCTAAATGATGATTGTCATTGTTTTGAGGTAGTTCAATATCATTTGAAACATAATGATTATAGACTATCTTGGATAATGAGCTTGAGTCAGGTTAGGGCACTAGTGATAGACAAAGGATTGCCATCTCCTGGATTGGAGTGTGATGTTCTAAAGGGGCCCCCCTGGATGAGATGATTGAGAAAGTGTATGGCCATACCCAGGTGACTATGTTCACCTGATCTAATCATGCTCATCATATTGGAGTTACAAGCTTGACCCGCTTGTCCAATAAGAACATCCAGTGGCAAAGGATACATGTGTGCCTTGTGAAGTGGATTCACACTTGTGCTGTGGTTTGGGTGTAGTCTTGGAAGACTCTTTCCTTTATATCGGAAGACAGTGATGTGTTGCTAGATACCCCTCACTGATCGTGATAACGTAAGTTATCGTTACCGACATTTAAAGGAAACCCTTAGGGTCGTACAATTTGATGATATGGCTTACTTAAGTCAGATCGTGTGGACTGAATTGTTTCGGTTCAGTTCAAAGGGATTTAATCTCTGATTGTAAGTGAGATCTGGTCTGATCATGTTTGATTGATTAGGGCTTGAGATCGGTAAGCTTCGATCGAGAGTATTGATGCTAGATCGGTGAGATCAAGAGCATGACGAGATGAACGGTTAGATCTGCAGCCTTAGGGTTTAAGATGATCTAGACCAAATGGCTTGGGCTGGTTTGGTTTGGTCTTTGGACCAAATGCATTTACATTGAACCGGTTCAAGAGCTTGAACGCATGGTTCATTGTTTGTGGCGTTATTGATCGGTTTAGAGATCTTGAACGCATGGCTTAATGTCTTTCCTATTTTGGAAAGTAATAAGCGCATGTTCCCTTCAACTCCAAACAAGTGAACGCTCCATTCAACCTTCGGCACCTCTCTCTCTCGACGAGACCTTGGTGTGGAGAAGGAGACATCTTGGAGAAGGTTCGGCAAGCCTAGAGACCATCTCTCATTCCCTTTCCATACGGCAAGAACCCTTGAAGAACCTTGCTAGCACAAGGATCTCCAAGGAGTAGGCACATCACCTTGTGTGCGTCAACTAGGGAGAAGATCCCTTTCGGTCTTTGCTTCCAAGCTACCATCCATATGATGGCGATGGTATGATCCTTCATTCATGGTTGCAATCGTTTAGATGTTGATCATATGGCATGCAAAAGATCCTAATAAACCCTATGCTTCCTTGCGAAAATCTTCAATATGCGCCCCCCTCTTGAAAGGGGTTTCTTCAACATAATGGTTATAGACTATCTTGGATGGTGAGCTTGAGTCATGTTAGGTCACTAGTGATAGATATAGGATTGCCGTCTCCTTCATTGGAGTGTGATGTTCTAAAGGGGCCCCCTGGATGAGATGATTGAGAAAGTGTATGGCCATACCCAGATGACTATGTTCATCTGATCTAATCATGCTCATCATATTGGAGTTACAAGCTTGGCAGGCTTGTCCAATAAAGAACATCCAGTGGCAAAGGAATCATGTATGCCTAGTGAGTTGATTCACACTTGTGCTGTTGTTTGGGTGTAGTCTTGGAAGACTCTTTCCTTTATATCGGGAGACAGTGATGTGTTGCTAGATACCCCTCTCTGATCGTGATAACGTAAGTTATCGTTACCGACATTTAAAGGAAACCCTCAGGGTCGCACAATTTGATGATATGGCTTACTTAAGTCAGATCGTGTGGACTGAATTGTTTTTGGGTTCAGTTTAAAGGGAATTAATCTCTGATTGTGAGTGAGATCTGGTCTGATCATGTTTGATTGATTAGGGCTTGAGATCAGTAAGCTTCGATCGAGAGATTGGATGCTAGATCAGTGAGATCAGAAGCATCAAGAGATCAACGGTTAGATCTGGAGCCTTAGGGTTTAATTGAGATATAGACTGGATTGCTTGGGTTAATTGGTCTTGGACCAAACCGAAATGAACCAGCTCATCAAGTGAGCGTGTGGTTCAAATGGAGAGGAGTTTGCGATTGGGGTAAACCCATGATCGCATGTGAGGGAGTGGATTTCTATTTTTAGAAAGCATGATCACTTACGTGACCACGCCTCATGTTGCTCGCCTCTTCACGCCTTTGTCGCCTCTTGTGATTTCGAGAGTTTTTGCATTCTCGTGTAAAAAAGAGTGGACGACAAGAGGAGAAAGTTTTTCGCCAAGCAAGGTGATCATCTTCCTTTTTCATACGACAAGAACCTCTTGGAACCTTGCAGCACAAGGAGCACCAAGGAAGTAGGCGGCTTCTTCATCTTGTGTGCGCATCCTCTGGAGGAGACCCCTGTCGATCTCTTCTTCCTCGACATCATAGAAACAATGGCCATGGTATGATCATTGTTGTTCTAAGTTGATCATATGATACATGCTATGCGATCCTAGGAAACCCTAGATTCCGCCCATGCAAATTCATATCTGCGCATGTCTTAGGGTTTCGCCCCCCCTTATGGGGACTTTCAATTGGTATCAGAGCGCTGGTTGATGCATGATTTTATGATTGCTTTAGCCTTTTTTGTGATCCTTGTATGCTTAGATCTATACATGCGAACTTTCATCTTTAGTTGTTGCATATGCGAAACTTGAATATGTTTTGATGGCGCATGTTTGTGTAGCGCATAGTTTGTTTTTCTCAAAACTATATCACTTGCGCGACCTTCACTAGATCTAAGAGGCGCTTGCTATAAACCCTTAGACGGGTTGATGGGGCTGAAGTCATCCTCTAGGTTAGATCCAATAGTCTGATCAGACCATCTGACAGCCTAGATGGGTCGACCAGATTGCACCCATGCGCGAGCACGTGGTGGCTATAGGTCGACTGCATCACAGGCGTGTAGCGATGTCTGATTGTGAGACAACTAATGAACGCACATGAGTTAGGCCCGGGGTCACGCCCGCTTGCCAGACCTCATAGTGGCTGTTCAGCCCTTGGCGCATGCATGGTTGACCTTTTGGTCGACTCAAGTCAGTTAGGACTTGGTGCATGCAAGGGCAGTGGATCTGACTAGACATGATGAGTGGATCCCTATCAATGGACTGTTGTAAGGTAGTAGGGCACATAAGGAAAATTAAAATTGATGCCAATGGGGTTTTCGAAATTTTAATTTCTTATGTTGGATCACATGATTTTTGGATGATGCCATGTGCTTGTTTATTTTATCTTATGTGGGTTGCCCTTAATGTGTGCTGTGCTGGGGCCTGCGAGCCTGGTGAATTGTTGTAAATTAATATTTATCGTGATCTGCGCATCACATTTTATTTAATTTATAAAGTGTAATTGACCTGCGTGTCAATTTTGTCTAGATAGATTAATTTGTAAATTTATCAAACAAGAGCACAGAGCACACATGGCAGAGGCGCATGCAGCTTGAGGCTTAACCAGGTGGGAGGTCCAGGGTTCGACTCTGGGACAGGCGCATTTTCCCTGGTGGGCGCACCTCAGCTGCAATTGGCGCTTGGGCCCTAGGTTGGGCCAGATGAGAAGCAAAAGCCCCATGAGGAAAAGCAAGTGAAGACTTAAGTTAGGTTAAGGTCTTACTCAGGCTTAATGGGCTTTTACCACATAAGATCAGCATGCTTTCTATTTATTGCTTATATAATTAGAAATGCATGAGTTTATCTTCTGCTATCACCATAGGAATTGCATGATAGGTAAGAAGATAAAAGACCGTTAAAATCCAACGCTAAATATCAAGCACGTAAAGCCTTCTGACGCGAAACCTCACTGTTCTGACTATCGTTGGAGCCGTGTTGTACCCACTCAGTGGGCACGTCCATCTATCTTCAGACGGTGCGGGATTACACCTGCGTGTTACAGAGAAGGGATTTATCGCTTCTCGTTGCTCAGCATAGCACGTGGTGGTCCAGGGAGTAGGTCAGGTCAGCTTGACCATGTAGGCTACATACTGAGCATATGTGAGCTATATGGAGGCAGCCATCTGAGGGATCAGAGACTGTGTTGTACCAACTCAGTTGGCACAGTCTGCTGGATTGCCCAGATGAAGGGGAATCGCACGGGTTGGCGATTGGCAGGAATTGCCTACCAGAAATTAGTGCTTGTACTCTCTGTGCATCTTATCTCGCCTGAGCGGGACGCGGAGACCAAGTATGAAATCTGGATCCCATCTCACTAAAAGAGTGTTTACTCTTTCGGACTGTTTAATGGATTTTTCAGTCAGATAAAATAGTGAGAAAAAGAATCATTCTTAAGTCCTGATTGATTCTTAACATTGATACTGACCTTGCTGTTCTTGCATTGTTGTAGATTACTGCAGCAACGAACACCATGAACTTCAATGTGCGATCCCTACTGGAAAGGGAGAAGTTTGCTGGGCCAAACTTCTCAGACTGGTACGGACACCTTAAGATTGTTCTTAAGGCAGAGAGGAAACTGTATGTCCTCGAGACGGCGATACCGCCTCAACCCGCTCCGAACGCCGCAAGGGCGGTTCGGGAAGCCTATGAAAAGCATGTCAATGATAGCATTGATGTCGCTTGCCTGATGTTAGCGTCTATGACGCCACCGCTGCAGCGTCAGCATGAGGATATGTCTGCTATAGAAATTATAGCAAACCTCAAGATGCTATATGCTGCACAGGCGAGGACTGAGCGCAATAACTTGACCAAGCTGTTCTTTCAGAGCAAACTGGCTGAAGGGAGTCCAGTGGGAGCTCATGTGCTCAAGATGATTGGGCACAAGGAGGCTCTAGAGAAACTGGGACACACCATCAATCAGGAGCTTGCTGTAGACATTATTCTGCAGTCTCTACCGCCTTCTTTTATGCGTTCATTATTAACTTTAATATGAACAAAATCGACTGTACCCCGGCAGAGTTGCTGAATATGCTCTTGACTACAGAGGAAACTCTGAAGGGAAAGCCTTCATCCTCTGTCTTAATGGTTCCTTCTAGGAACAAGAAGAACGGGAAGAAGGGAAAAACCCCAGTCAAGAACTACAACAAGGCGCTGAAACAAAAGGTTAAGCGGTCGAAGGAATACAGATGTTTCCACTGTGGCCAGCTGGGTCACTGGAAAAAGGACTGTAAAGCGCTCCAAGGAGACAAGAAGGGAAGCATCGCTTCTGGCTCAGGTATTTATGTGACTGAGGTCATGTTCTCTTCTTCTATATCATGGGTGTTGGACACTGCATGTGGAGTTCACATTTGTTCAAATGTACAGGAACTCAAGAGAAGAAGACAGGTGGGACAGCATGAGGTGGACCTACGAGTTGGAAACGGGGCACGGGTTTCTGCTGTTGCTGTAGGCACTTATTTCATTTCTCTACCATCTGGGCTTGTATTGGAACTAGACAATTGTTACTTTGTTCCTAGCATTACTAAAAATATTATCTCTATTCCTGCTCTTGTCAGGAAAGGGTTTTCCTTTGAATGCAATATTTCAAAGTGTGTTTTATCTTTTGATAATATTGTTTATGCCACTGGATCAATTAGCAATGGGTTATTCATGTTGGACATGGAATGTTCTATATAGTAGATTGATATTAAGAAAGCCAAGTATGCTGATGACAGCACCTTGCTATGGCATAGTCGTTTAGGCCATATTAACAAGAAACGCATTAAGCGGTTGCATGATCATGGACTGCTGGGATCATTCTCCTATGAGGAGATTGATACATGTAAAGCTTGTTTAATGGGCAAAATGACGAAGTCACCTTTTCCTAATAAAGGTCAAAGGGCTTCAGGTTTACTTGACCTTATACACAGTGATGTGTGTGGGCCATTTAGTAAACATGCCAGAGGTGGCTATCAGTACTTCATTACCTTTACTGATGATTTCAGTAGGTATGGGTATGTCTATTTAATGAGACATAAAAGTGAATCTTTTGACAAGTTCAAAGAGTTCAAGAATGAAGTACAAAATCAGCTAGGCCGAAATATCAAGACACTTCGTTCTGATCGAGGTGGAGAATACCTAAGTCATGCGTTTACTGACTATCTGAGGAGTGTGGGATTATCTCACAGCTCACTCCGCCAGGAACACCGCAATGGAATGGTGTGTCCGAGAGGAGAAATAGAACGTTACTTGATATGGTTCGTTCGATGATGAGTCAGGCTACTCTATCTTACTCCTTTTGGGGATTTGCATTGGAGACAGCTGCAAAGATACTAAACCGAGTGCCATCCAAGGCAGTTTCAAAGACCCCATATGAATTATGGTATGCGAAACAGCCTAGCTTGACATTTATCAAGATCTGGGGTTGCGAGGCTTATTTCAAAAAGCTCGCCTCTGGGAAACTAGAGAGCAGATCTGACAAATGCATCTTTGTCGGTTACCCTAAGGAAACTAAGGGTTATTATTTCTATGATCCCAAAGAGAACAAGGTATTTGTTGCTCGGACGGGCATTTTTCTTGAGAAGGAGTTTCTTCTGTAAGAAGCCAGTGGGAGAGAAATAAAGCTGGATGAGAATCCAGAGGAAGGACAAAGTAGTCAAGCACAGTTGGATGAGCCTGAGCCGGTAGAACAGGTTATTGAACAACCTGAGGATCAGATATCACGGGAACCGCGAAGATCGGAAAGGATTCGTCGACAGCCTGAGCGCTATGACGTAGTCTACATCATTGATCATGATGAACCCCTCACTTATGCGGATGCGGTCAGTGGACCGGACTCAGCTAGATGGCTGGAAGCTATGCGAGCCGAGATGGACTCCATGTCAGATAACCAAGTTTGGGATTTGGTTGATCCGCCTCCGGGAGTTATCCCTATAGGCTGTAAGTGGATCTTCAAGAAGAAGATTGACATGGATGGTAACGTGGTTACCTATAAAGGCAGGCTAGTTGCGAAAGGTTTCAAGCAAAGCTACGGGATAGATTATGATGAAACTTTCTCTCCTGTAGCCATGTTTAAGTCTATTCGGATTCTTTTCGCGATAGCAGCATATTATGATTATGAGATCTGGCAAATGGATGTGAAGACCGCTTTCCTTAATGGAAAATTGGATGAGGATGTGTATATGACACAACCGGAAGGTTTCACTAATCCATCAGATCGTCATAAGATATGCAAGTTAAAGAAGTCCATTTATGGACTTAAACAAGCATCAAGAAGCTGGAATATTCGTTTTGATGAATCAGTCAGTGAATTTGGTTTCATCAAGAACGAGGATGACCCGTGTGTATATTAGAGGTTTAGTGGGAGCGTGATTACTTTCCTAGTCCTCTACGTCGATGATATCTTAATCATTGGAAACGATATTCCCGAAATGCATGCGGTGAAAGCATGGTTAAGAAAATGTTTCCAGATGAAAGATTTAGGAGAAGCAGCCTATGTGTTAGGTGTGAAGATCTACAGGGATAGATCTAAGAGGCTTCTCGGGCTGTGCCAGAGTACTTACATCAATAAAGTCCTGGAGAGATTTCATTTAGAGAATTCTAAAAGAGGATATCTTCCAGTCAGACATGGTCTGAATCTTTCAAAGAGTCAGTGTCCACAAACACAGACTGAGAAAGATGAAATGGACAATACGCCTTATGCTTCGGCTATTGGGTCCATTATGTATGCGATGTTGTGTACTCGCCCAGACGTCGCTTACGGGTTAAGCATGACCAGTCGGTTCCAAAGTAATCCAGGTCAGGCGCACTGGATTGCAGTCAAGAACATTTTAAAATATCTTCGGAGGACCAAAGATATATTCTTGATATATGGTGATCAGGAAGAACTCAGTATTGAAGGATATACTGACGCTTCGTTCCAGTCGGACCAGGATGATTTCCGATCGCAATCAGGCTATGTTTTTAGCTTGAATGGAGGAGCAGTGGTGTGGAAGAGTTTCAAACAGTCTATAGTTGCTGATTCCACAACAGAAGCCGAGTATGTTGCAGCCTCGGAAGCATCTAAGGAGGCAGTGTGGATTCGTAAGTTCGTTCAAGAACTTGGTGTCGTTCCTTCGAGTGCAGATCCTTTGGTTATCTTCTATAATAACACTGGAGCAATCGCACAAGCAAAGGAACCACGATCGCACCAGAAGTCCAAGCACATACAGAGACGGTTTCATTTGATCCGGGAGATCATTGATCGTGGCGAGATCAAAATCTGCAAGGTTCATACAGATGACAATCTGGCAGACCCGCTTACCAAGCCTCTGGCGCAGCAGAAGCATGAGAAGCACTGTAATAATATGGGTTTGAGATTTCTCAACCATTAGATTAAGTGCAAGTGGGAGATTGTTAGGGTATGCCCTTAAGGCTAATGTTTGAGGCCTTGGGATTGTAACAGTATCATGTATAAACTCTTATGTTTATAAAGGCAATGGTTGTTATTCAGGTTGTTACATTGTCTGCTGCAATGAGCGTACTTCTGAATAATGTCTCTATGATGTTCAGCTAGGCTGACATGCAGTAAAGTCCTTAGTCGAGATATCTTGGTGAACATGAGACAGCCCTGATATGATTGAGACTAATATGTATTCTAATCTTATAGGATGCTTCGAGCATGGAATAAGATGTAGACTCATGGGTACATTGGATGTACTGGACAGACCCTACTTGGTTATTCAATTGCTTGTCACAATGTGAATAATCCTTGATTGCAACAAGTGGCACATGTCCTCTGACTTGAGATCACTTGTGTTTCTACATGATGATTGTCATTGTTTTGAGGTAGTTCAATATCATTTGAAACATAATGGTTATAGACTATCTTGGATGGTGAGCTTGAGTCATGTTAGGTCACTAGTGATAGATATAGGATTGCCGTCTCCTTCATTGGAGTGTGATGTTCTAAAGGGGCCCCCTGGATGAGATGATTGAGAAAGTGTATGGCCATACCCAGATGACTATGTTCATCTGATCTAATCATGCTCATCATATTGGAGTTACAAACTTGGCAGGCTTGTCCAATAAAGAACATCCAGTGGCAAAGGAATCATGTATGCCTAGTGAGTTGATTCACACTTGTGCTGTTGTTTGGGTGTAGTCTTGGAAGACTCTTTCCTTTATATCGGGAGACAGTGATGTGTTGCTAGATACCCCTCTTTGATCGTGATAACGTAAGTTATCGTTACCGACATTTAAAGGAAACCCTCAGGGTCGCACAATTTGATGATATGGCTTACTTAAGTCAGATCGTGTGGACTGAATTGTTTTTGGGTTCAGTTTAAAGGGAATTAATCTCTGATTGTGAGTGAGATCTGGTCTGATCATGTTTGATTGATTAGGGCTTGAGATCGGTAAGCTTCGATCGAGAGATTGGATGCTAGATCAGTGAGATCAGAAGCATCAAGAGATCAACGGTTAGATCTGGAGCCTTAGGGTTTAATTGAGATCTAGACTGGATTGCTTGGGTTAATTGGTCTTGGACCAAACCGAAATGAACCAGCTCATCAAGTGAGCGTGTGGTTCAAATGGAGAGGAGTTTGCGATTGGGGTAAACCCATGATCGCATGTGAGGGAGTGGATTTCTATTTTTAGAAAGCATGATCACTTACGTGACCACGCCTCATGTTGCTCGCCTCTTCACGCCTTTGTCGCCTCTTGTGATTTCGAGAGTTTTTGCATTCTCGTGTAAAAAAAGAGTGGACGACAAGAGGAGAAAGTTTTTCGCCAAGCAAGGTGATCATCTTCCTTTTTCATACGACAAGAACCTCTTGGAACCTTGCTAGCACAAGGAGCACCAAGGGAGTAGGCGGCTTCTTCATCTTGTGTGTGCATCCTCTGGAGGAGACCCCTGTCGATCTCTTCTTCCTCGACATCATAGAAACAATGGCCATGGTATGATCATTGTTGTTCTAAGTTGATCATATGATACATGCTATGCGATCCTAGGAAACCCTAGATTCCGCCCATGCAAATTCATATCTGCGCATGTCTTAGGGTTTCGCCCCCCCCCCCTTGTGGGAACTTTCAGGGAGCATCTGCCATCTTGTGCATTAAACAAGACTCACACATATCATAATCCTGAAAGGACAATGACCCCAATAGTCCATAGACTCCTTGGAGGTGACATCTGTTTTTATGGCCCAAGTGACAATGCTATGGGAGGGTGTTAATTGAATCACTGGATTTGATCTACTTACATACAGAACCACAAACTATTATCAATTGTACCACTTCAATAGAACATCCCAGATTTAAAGAAATATCATATATTATTTCAAACTAAAAATTAATTCAAAGTAATGGATATAATGTTCTAATTTAATGGCTGGTACATAACAGCAAAGTTCTAGTTAAAGTCTTGAAGGTAGTGAGATAATATTAACAGTAGCATCCAATGCTCCGTTCCTGACTGGAAAGTCGATCCCACCAAGCCTGACTGTCCTACTTCTTCTGAGCCCCTGCATATGAAAACATATGTAAGCTCCTCATGTGGTAACAAGTACCCATGAATAAGAAGTAGGCATAAAGATCTTAGTAACACAATACCTGAAGCAGATGGATTACATCCCTTCTTTTGTGCTATGCTCTTCTTGGGCCTTAATCCGTCCTGAATTTTCTACGCATTCCTAGTCTTCCAAAGTTTTAGCTTTGAAGAAACAAAACCATGGTCATTCCTAGATTTAGGCACACTCCCTAAAGATCCAACAACACTCTCTTTATCACTATTTAGAGAGCATGGTGTGAACAGACCTTGGAGATGTATGATGATATCATAAATCCCCATCTCATCACACTCAACCTTGACCTCAGGGGTCATGCACTCTAAAGCAAGAGTAGTGTACTGTTTGTTATCTTCACAATGTTTAAGATAGACATTCCACTCCTACCCTATAGTAAAATAAATACTGGGCTGGGATAGTGGTCTTTCAAGAAGATGCACCTTATTCTCTTGTTCTAGTATTTTGGATAAAATTCTGGACCATTTTGTCCAATTTGTCCCATCTAGTTTATTCACATAAAGTTCCATTCTAAGGTAAGGAGATGCCTTTATCTACAATAAGCAAATAAGCAAAATAAGTACTATGATAAAGCATTTAACAAGGACTTGAATTAAATGCTATACTCCCACTATTTCCTATCAAGTTGATAACTCTCAAAATCAACTTGGAAATAAGTGAGTAGGACCCTAATTTCACATGAGGTCTCCGTGACTCACAAGGGTGAGTTGAAAGTCCCTAAAGGGGGGGGGGGCGAAAAACCCTAATAGGCGCATATCAGAGTTTTCACAAGCGGAAGCTAGGGTTTCTAAGATCGATTGGTATGCAAATATATGATCAACTTAAAACTTTGTAAAGATCAACACAAGATCATACCGATGCCATTGCTTGGATGGCTACTTGGAAGCAGAGAACGATGCGGCTCTCCTCCAAAGCGTGTGCACACAAGATGAGAGAGGCTTCTCCTTGTCGTTCCTTGTGCTAGCAAGGATTTCCAAGTCTCCTGATCGAGTGAAGGGATGAGATCTCTTTGCTTGTCGAATTCTTCTTGGCGTGAAGAAGAGCTTCACCACACGAGAGAGGAGAGGCGAGTATAGAGCAATGCTCTCGAACGTGGAGGCGTGAAGACTATTTTGGAAAGCATGACTTCCAAAAATAGTAAACCCTCAACGTTCATGCGATCATGCGATCACCCATGCGTTCACCCCAAGTGAACCGATCGCTTCTCTTCTCCCCTTGAACCATGCGCTCACATTAAGTGAACCGGTTCATTGAATTTGGTTCAAAGACCAAATTAAACCAAGCATTGTCCTAGATCATATTGAACCAAAAGGTTCAAGATCTAACCATCCATCTCTTGATGCTCTTGATCTCACCGATCTAGCATCATTTCTCTCGATCGAAGCTTACCGATCTCAAGCCCTAATCAATCAAACATGATCAGACCAGATCTCACTTACAATCAGAGTTTAAATCCCTTTAAACTGAACCAAAACAATTCAGTCCACACGATCTGACTTAAGTAAGCCATATCATCAAATTGTGCGACCCTAAGGGTTTCCTTTAAATGTCGGTAACGACAACTTACGTTATCACGAACAGAGAGGGGTATCTAGCAACACATCACTGTCTCCCGATATAAAGGAAAGAGTCTTCCAAGACTACACCCAAACCATAGCATAAGTGTGAATTCAATTCACTAGGCATACTTGTTTCCTTTGCCACTGGATGTTCTTATTGGATAAGCATGTTAAGCCTGTAACTCCAATATGATGAGAGTGGTTAGATCAGATGAACATAGTCATCTGGGTATGGCCATACACTTTCTCAACCATCTCATCCAGGGGGCCCCTTTAGAACATCACACTCCAAACAAGGAGAAGGCAATCCTATATCTATCACTAGCGCCCTAACATGACTCATGCTCATTATCCAAGATAGTCTATAACCATTATGTTTCAAATGATATTGAACTACCTCAAGACAATGCCAATCCTCATTTAGAAACACAAGTGATCTCAAGTCAGAGGAAGTATGCCGCTTGTTTGCATATAAGGATTATTCACATTGTGACAAGCAATTAAATATACTAAGTAGGGTCTGTCCAGTACATCCAATGTACCCATGAGTCTACATCTTATTCCATGCTCGAAGCATCCTATAAGATTAGAACACATATTAGTCTCAATCATATCAAGGCTGTCTCATGTTCACCAAGATATCTCGACTAAGGACAATACTGCATGTCAGCCAAGCTGAACAGCATTGAGACATTATTCAGAAGTATACATATGGCAGCAGATAATGCAACAACCTGAATAACAACCATTGCCTTTATAAACATAGAGTTTATACAAGATACTGATATAATCCCAAGGCCTCAAACATTAGCCTTAAGGGCATACCCCAACAATCTCCCACTTGCACTTAATCTAATGGTTGAGGAATCTCAAACCCATATTATTACAGTGCTTCTCATGCTTCTGCTGCACCAGAGGCTTTGTATGCGGGTCAGCTAGATTGTCATCTGTATGAACCTTACAGATCTTGATCTCTCCTCGATCAATGATCTCCCGGATCAAGTGAAACCTTCTCTGTATGTGCTTGGACTTCTGGTGCGACCGTGGTTCCTTTGCTTGTGCTATTGCTCCAGTGTTATCACAGAAGATAACCAATGGATCTGCACTCGAAGGAACAACACCAAGTTCTTGAACGAACTTACGAATCCACACTGCCACCTTAGATGCTTCCGAGGCTGCAACATACTCGGCTTCTGTTGTGGAATCAGCAACAATTGATTGTTTGAAACTCTTACACACCACTGCTCCTCCATTCAAGCTAAAAACATAGCCTGATTGCGATCGGAAATCATCCTGGTCAGATTGGAACGAAGCGTCAGTATATCCTTCAATACTGAGTTCTTCCTGACCTCCATATATCAAGAACATATCTTTGGTCCTCCGAAGATATTTCAAAATGTTCTTGACTGCAATCCAGTGTGCCTTCCCTGGATTACTTTGGAACCGACTGGTCACGCTTAACCCGTAAGCGACGTCTGGGCGAGTACACAACATCGCATACATAATGGACCCAATAGCCGAAGCATAAGCCGTATTGTCCATTTCATCTTTCTCAGTCTGTGTTTGAGGACACTGACTCTTTGAAAGATTCAGACCATGTCTGACTGGAAGATATCCTCTTTTAGAATTTTCTAAATGAAATCTCTCCAGGACTTTATCGATGTAAGTACTCTGGCACAGCCCGAGAAGCCTCTTTGATCTATCTCTGTAGATCTTCACACCTAATACATAGGCTGCTTCTCCTAAATATTTCATCTGGAAACATTTTCTTAACCATGCCTTAACCGCATGTAGTTCAGGAATATCGTTTCCAATGATCAAGATATCATCGACGTAGAGGACTAGGAAAGTAATCACGCTCCCACTAAACATCTTGTATACACACGGGTCATCTTCATTTTTGATGAAACCAAACTCACAGATTGATTCATCAAAACGAATATTCCAGCTTCTTGATGCTTGTTTAAGTCCATAAATGGACTTATTTAATTTGCATATTTTATGACGATCTGATGGATTAGTGAAACCTTCAGGTTGTGTCATATACACATTGTAGGAACCCCTAATCATAAGGGGGCAAAACCCTAAGCATGGCGCTAATGTAAAATATGCAAGCGGAAGCAAGGGTCGCAAGATCATTTGCATGCCATATGTTCAACTAAAATCGATTGAATAGATTGAGATAAAAATCATACCAACGCCATATGCTTGGAAGTCGGCTTGGATAAAGAGAACAAAGTAGATCTCCTCCACAAGTTCACACACAAGGTGAAGATGCTTACTCCTTGCGGTCTCTTGTGCTAGCAAGACACCCAAGCCTTCAAGTGTCGAATGGAAGGGGATGATGAACCTCTTGGCCGAGAGCTCCTCTTGCTCAACCTCTCCTTCTCTTCGTCAATCACCACCCAACCAAAGTCGAATGCGTTGAAGAGAAGAGCGCAAACGCATATGCGTTTTTGGCATTGAAGTGAGTGAAACCGGCCCTTGATGACTTTCCATAAATGGAAGCTCATCAAGTCCATGCGCTCAACTCAACCCAAACGCATTTTAGGATTGAACCATGCGTTCACCATTGTGAACCGGTTCAAGCCAAAATGTCAAATCGGCTTTGGTTCAACAAACCAAACCGAAATAGCTCTAGCCACTTGGTCTAGACCAAATTGAACCCCCAAGGCTCATGATCTAACCATTCATCATCTGATGCCCTTGATCTCTCCGATCTAGCATCACCTCTCTCGATCGAAGCTTACCGATCTCAAGTCCTAATCAATCAAACATGATCAGACCAGATCTCACTTACAATCAGAGATTAAATCCCTTTAATCTGAACTCAAAGAATCCAGTCCATACGATCTGACTCAAGTAAGCCATATCACCAAATTGTGCGACCCTGAGGGTTTCCTCTAAATGTCAGTAACGATAACTTACGTTATCACGATCAGTGAGGGGTATCTAGCAACACATCACTGTCTCCCGATATAAAGGAAAGAGTCTTCCAAGACTACTCCCAAACCATAGCACAAGTGTGACTCAATTCACAAGGCATACATGTGTCCTTTGCCACTGGATGTTCTTATTGGACAAGCGGGTCAAGCTTGTAACTCCAATACGATGAGCATGATTAGATCAGATGCACATAGTCATCTGGGTATGGCCATACACTATCTCAATCATCTCATATAGGGGGGCCCTTAGAACACCACACTCCTTAAACAAGGAGACGGCAATCCTTTATCTATCACTAGTGCCCTAACCTGATTCAAGCTCACCATCCAAGATAGTCTATAATCATTATATTTCAAATGATATTGAACTACCTCAAAACAATGACAATCATCATTTAGAAACACAAGTGATCTCAAGTCAAAGGACATGTGCCACTTGCTGCTTACAGGGATCATTCACATTGTGACAAGCAATGCAATATCCCAGTAGGGTCTGTCCAGTACATCCAATGTACCCATGAGTCTACATCTTATTCCATGCTCGAAGCATCCTATAAGATTAGCACTCATATTAGTCTCCATCATATCAAGGCTGTCTCATGTTCACCAAGATATCTCGACTAAGGACATATAGCCTGTCAGCCTAGCTGAACAGCTTTGAGACATTATTCAGAAGTACACTTATTACAGCAGACAAGGTAACAACCTGAATAACAACCATGCCTTATTATAAACTTAAGAGTTTATTACATGATACTTATACAATCCCAAGGCCTCAAACATTAGCCTTAAGGGCATACCCCAACAATCTCCCACTTGCACTTAATCTAATGGTTGAGAAATCTCAAACCCATATTATTACAGTGCTTCTCATGCTTCTGCTGCGCCAGAGGCTTGGTAAGCGGGTCTGCCAGATTGTCATCTGTATGAACCTTGCAAATCTTGATCTCGCCTCGATCAATGATCTCCCGGATCAAGTGAAACCGTCTCTGTATGTGCTTGGACTTCTGGTGCGACCGTGGTTCCTTTGCTTGTGCTATAGCACCAGTGTTATCACAGAAGATAACCAAAGGATCTGCACTCGAAGGAACGACACCAAGTTCTCTCACGAACTTACGAATCCACACTGCCTCCTTGGATGCTTCCGAGGCTGCAACATACTCGGCTTCTGTTGTGGAATCAGCAACAGTTGACTGTTTGAAGCTCTTCCACACCACTGCTCCACCATTCAAGCTAAAAACATAGCCTGATTGCGATCGGAAATCATCCTGGTCCGACTGGAACGAAGCGTTAGTATATCCCTCTATACTGAGTTCTTCCTGACCACCATATATCAAGAACATATCTTTGGTCCTCCACAGATATTTTAAGATGTTCTTGACTGCAATCCAGTGCGCCAATCCTGGATTACTTTGGAATCGACTGGTCACGCTTAACCCGTAAGCGACGTCTGGGCGAGTACACAACATCGCATACATAATGGACCCAATAGCCGAAGCATAAGGCGTATTGTCCATTTCATCTTTCTCAGTCTGTGTTTGTGGACACTGACTCTTTGAAAGATTCAGACCATGTCTGACTGGAAGATATCCACGTTTAGAATTCTCTAAATGGAATCTCTCCAGGACTTTATCGATGTAAGTACTCTGGCACAGCCCGAGAAGCCTCTTAGATCTATCCCGGTAGATCTTGACACCTAATACATAGGCTGCTTCTCCTAGATCTTTCATCTGGAAACATTTTCCTAACCATGCCTTAACAGCATGCAGTTCAGGAATATCATTTCCAATGATCAAGATATCATCGACGTAGAGGATTAGGAATGTAATCACGCTCCCACTAAACCTCTTATATACACACGGGTCATCTTCGTTCTTGATGAAACCAAACTCAGAGATTGATTCATCAAAACGAATATTCCAGCTTCTTGATGCTTGTTTAAGTCCATAAATGGACTTCTTTAACTTGCATATTTTATGACGATCTGCTGGATTAGTGAAACCTTCCGGTTGTGTCATATACACATCCTCATCCAGATTTCCATTAAGGAAAGCTGTCTTCACATCCATTTGCCAGATCTCATAGTCGTAATATGCTGCTATCGCGAAAAGAATCCGAATAGACTTAAACATGGCTACAGGAGAGAAAGTTTCATCATAATCTATCCCGTAGATTTGTTTGAAACCTTTCGCAACTAGCCTGCCTTTATAGGTAACCACGTTACCGTCCATGTCAATCTTCTTCTTGAAGATCCATTTACAGCCTATAGGGATTACTCCCGGAGGCGGATCAACCAAATCCCAGACTTGGTTATCTGACATGGAGTCCATCTCGGCTCGCATAGCTTCAAGCCATCTAGCTGATTCCGGTCCACTGACCGCATCCGCATAAGTTAGGGGTTCATCATTATCAATGATGTAGACTCCGTCATAGCGCTCAGGCTGTCGACGGATCCTACCCGATCTTCGCGGTTCCCGTGATATCTGAGCCTCAGGTTGTTCAGTAACCTGATCTACCAGCTCAGGCACATCCAACTCTGCTTGACTACTTTGTCCTTCCTCTGAATTCTCATCCAGCTTTATTTCTCTCCCACTGGCCTCTTGCAGAAGAAACTCCTTCTCAAGAAATATGGCCGTCCGAGCAACAAAAACCTTGTTCTCTTTGGGATCGTAGAAATAATAACCCTTAGTTTCCTTAGGGTAACCGACAAAGATACATTTCTCAGATCTGCTCTCCAGTTTCCCAGAGGCGAGCTTTTTGACATAAGCCTCGCAACCCCAGATCCTGATAAATGTCAAGCTAGGCTGTTTTCCATACCATAACTCATATGGCGTCTTTAAAACTGCCTTGGATGGCACTCGGTTTAGTACCTTTGCAGCTGTTTCCAGTGCAAAACCCCAAAAGGAATATGGAAGAGTGGCCTGACTCATCATAGAACGAACCATGTCTAGTAACGTTCTATTTCTCCTCTCGGACACACCATTCCATTGCGGTGTTCCTGGCGGAGTGAGCTGTGAGATAATCCCACACTCCTTCAGATAGTCAGTAAATCCATGACTCAGGTATTCACCACCTCGATCAGAACGAAGTGCCTTGATATTTCGGCCTAGCTGATTTTGTACTTCATTTTTGAACTCTTTGAATTTGTCAAAAGATTCACTTTTATGTCTCATTAAATAGACATACCCATACCTACTGAAATCATCAGTAAAGGTAATGAAGTACTGATAGCCACCTCTGGCATGTTTACTAAAAGGCCCACACACATCACTGTGTATAAGGTCAAGTAAACCCGAAGCCCTTTGACCTTTGTGAGGAAAAGGAGACTTCGTCATTTTACCCATCAAACAAGCTTTGCATGTATCAATCTCCTCATAGGAGAATGATCCCAGCAGTCCATGTTCATGCAACCGCTTAATGCGCTTCTCGTTTATATGGCCTAAACGACTATGCCATAACAAGGTGCTGTCATCAGCATACTTGGCTTTCTTATTATCAATGTTTTGTATAGAATTTTCCATGTCCAACATGTATAACCCATTGTTAATTGAACCAGTTGCATACACAATATTATCATGAGATAAAACACACTTTGAAATATTGCATTCAAAGGCAAATCCTTTCCTGACAAGAGCAGGAATAGAGATAATATTCTTGGTAATACTCGGTACAAAATAACAATTGTTTAATTCTAATACAACTCCAGATGGTAAAGAAATGAAATAGTCTCCTACAGCAACAGCAGCAACCCGTGCCCCGTTTCCAACTCGTAGGTCTACCTCATGTTGTCCCACCTGCCTTCTTCTCTTGAGTTCCTGCACATTTGAACAAATGTGAACTCCACATGCAGTGTCCAACACCCATGATATAGTAGAAGAAGATAACATGACCTCAGTCACATATATACCTGAGCCAGAAGCGATGCTTCCCCTCTTATCTCCTTGGAGCGCTTTACAGTCCTTTTTCCAGTGACCCAGCTGGCCACAGTGGAAACACCTGTTGTCCTTCGACCGCTTCACCTTCTGTTTCAGGGCCTTGCTGTAATTCTTGATAGGGGCCTTGCCCTTCTTCCCCTTCTTCTTGTTCCTAGAAGGAACCATCAAGACAGAGGTTGAAGGCTTACCCTTCAGAGTTTCCTCAGTGGTCAAGAGCATATTCAGCAGCTCTGCCGGCGTACAATCGATCTTGTTCATATTAAAGTTAATAATGAACGCATCGAAAGAGGGCGGAAGAGACTGCAGAATAATGTCCACAGCAAGCTCCTGGTTGACGGTATGCCCCAGTTTCTCTAGAGCCTCCTTGTGCCCAATCATCTTGAGCACGTGAGCTCCCACTGGGCTCCCCTCAGCCAGTTTGCTCTGAAAGAAGAGCTTCGTCAGATTATAGCGCTCAGTCCTCGCCTGTGCAGCATATAGCATCTTGAGGTTCGCTATAATTTCTATAGCCGACATATCCTCATGCTGACGCTGCAGCGGTGGCGTCATAGACGCTAGCATCAGGCAAGCGACATCAATGCTATCATTGACGTGCTTTTCGTAGGCTTCCCGAACCGCCCTTGCGGCGTTCGGAGCGGGCTGCGGCGGTATCGCCGTCTCGAGGACATACAGTTTCCTCTCTGCCTTAAGAACAATCTTAAGGTGTCCGAACCAGTCAGAGAAGTTCGGCCCAGCAAACTTCTCCCTTTCCAGTAGGGATCGCACATTGAAGCTCATGGTGTTCGTTGCTGCAGGAATCTACAACAAGCAAGAACAGCAAGGTCAGTATCAATGTTTCAGAATCAATCCAGGACTTAAGAAAGATTCTTTTCTCACTATTTTGTCTGACTGAAAAATCCAGTAAACAGTCCGAAAGAGTAAACACTCTTTTAGTGAGATGGGATCCAGATTTCATACTTGGTCTCCGCGTCCCGCTCAGGCGAGATAAGATGCACAGAGATGACAAGCACTAGTTTCTGGTAGGCTGTCCCAGCCAATCGCCAACCCGTGCGATTCCCCTTCATCTTGGCAATCCAGCAGACTGTGCCAACTGAGTTGGTGCAACACAGTCTCTGATCCCAGAGATGGCTGCCTCCATGTGCTACCATATGCGCCACATATGTAGTCTACATGGTCAAGCTGACCTGACCTACTCCCTGGACCACCACGTGCTATGCTGAGCAACGAGAGGGGATAAATCCCAACTCTGTAACACGCAGGTGAAATCCAGCACCGTCTGAAGATAGATGGACGTGCCCACTGAGTGGGTTCAACACGGCTCCAACGATAGTCAGAAAGGTGAGGTTTCGCGTCAGAAGGCTTACGAGCTTGATATGTTAGCGTTGGATTTTAACGGTCTTTTATCTTCTTACTATCAGGCATGTCCTATGGCTATAGCAGAAGATAAACATAAATATGCAATTCTAATTATTAGCAATAAGTAGAAAGCATGATCTTATGTGGTAAAAGCCCATGAACCCTAGTAAGACCTTAATATAACTTAAGTCTTCACTTGAGCTTCATTGCATCTCATCTGGTCCAACCCAGTGCCCTAGCGCCAAGAGCACCTCAGGTGCACCACCAGGTGAATGCCCCTCTTGGATGTGTGCCTTTGTTCTTGTCTAATCAAAGTACATTTGATCTATCTAGACAAGGTTGACTCGCAGGTCAACAACATATTATAAATTAAGTACAATGTGATTCGCAGATCACAAATTAATTTACAATTTTTAAGTCCAGGCACGCAGGCCCCAGCACAGCACACAATTGGGCAACCCACATAAGACTAAATAAACAAGCATATGGTTCAATCAACATGTGATCCAATCATCTTGAAATTAAAAGTTTTGAAAACCCCATGGCATCAATTTTAATTTCCTTATGAGCCCTACAACCTTACAATGGTCCATTGATGGGGATCCACTCATCCATCTAGTTAGATCCTTTGCCCTTGCATGCACCGAGTCCTAACTGACCCGAGTTGACCTAATGGTCAACCATGCATGCGCCAAGGGCTGAACTACCCCCATGAGTTTTGGCAAGCGGGTGTGACCCCGGGCCTAACTCAAGTGTGTTCAGTAGTGTCTCAACCAGACCTCGCTACACGCCCTAGATGCAGTCAACCTATAGCCACCTTGTGCTTGCGCATAGGTGCTATCAGGTTAACCCATCTGAGCTGTCAGATGGTCTGATCAGACTTGGATCTAACCTAGTGGTGACTTCAACCTCATCAACCCATCTAAGGGTTTAATGTAGTGGCACCTTAGATCTAATCAAGCGCGCATGATGTAAGTTTTAGAAAAACCTTAGAACATGCGCAATCATACAAACAAACAACATGCTTGCATATAACCCTTAGATCTAAGGGGGTCCCCTTCAAGGGGGAGCGCAAACTTTAGGGGGTCCCCTTCAAGGGGGAGCACATACTTCATATAAGCAAAGCATGATACAAGCGCAACTTCATGTAAGCAAAGCATGATACAAGCGCAACTTCATGTAAGCAAAGCATGATACAAGCGCAACTTCATGTAAGCAAAGCATGATACAAGCGCAACTTCATGTAAGCAAAGCATGCCTCAAGTAAAAGTAAGCGCAACATGAGGATCACATCAGCAAACATAATAGCATGCATAGAGCCAAGCTCTGATACCAATTGTAGGAACCCCTAATCATAAGGGGGCAAAACCCTAAGCATGGCGCTAATGTAAAATATGCAAGCGGAAGCAAGGGTCGCAAGATCATTTGCATGCCATATGTTCAACTAAAATCGATTGAATAGATTGAGATAAAAATCATACCAACGCCATATGCTTGGAAGTCGGCTTGGATAAAGAGAACAAAGTAGATCTCCTCCACAAGTTCACACACAAGGTGAAGATGCTTACTCCTTGCGGTCTCTTGTGCTAGCAAGACACCCAAGCCTTCAAGTGTCGAATGGAAGGGGATGATGAACCTCTTGGCCGAGAGCTCCTCTTGCTCAACCTCTCCTTCTCTTCGTCAATCACCACCCAACCAAAGTCGAATGCGTTGAAGAGAAGAGCGCAAACGCATATGCGTTTTTGGCATTGAAGTGAGTGAAACCGGCCCTTGATGACTTTCCATAAATGGAAGCTCATCAAGTCCATGCGCTCAACTCAACCCAAACGCATTTTAGGATTGAACCATGCGTTCACCATTGTGAACCGGTTCAAGCCAAAATGTCAAATCGGCTTTGGTTCAACAAACCAAACCGAAATAGCTCTAGCCACTTGGTCTAGACCAAATTGAACCCCCAAGGCTCATGATCTAACCATTCATCATCTGATGCCCTTGATCTCTCCGATCTAGCATCACCTCTCTCGATCGAAGCTTACCGATCTCAAGTCCTAATCAATCAAACATGATCAGACCAGATCTCACTTACAATCAGAGATTAAATCCCTTTAATCTGAACTCAAAGAATCCAGTCCATACGATCTGACTCAAGTAAGCCATATCACCAAATTGTGCGACCCTGAGGGTTTCCTCTAAATGTCGGTAACGATAACTTACGTTATCACGATCAGTGAGGGGTATCTAGCAACACATCACTGTCTCCCGATATAAAGGAAAGAGTCTTCCAAGACTACTCCCAAACCATAGCACAAGTGTGACTCAATTCACAAGGCATACATGTGTCCTTTGCCACTGGATGTTCTTATTGGACAAGCGGGTCAAGCTTGTAACTCCAATACGATGAGCATGATTAGATCAGATGCACATAGTCATCTGGGTATGGCCATACACTATCTCAATCATCTCATATAGGGGGGCCCTTAGAACACCACACTCCTTAAACAAGGAGACGGCAATCCTTTATCTATCACTAGTGCCCTAACCTGATTCAAGCTCACCATCCAAGATAGTCTATAATCATTATATTTCAAATGATATTGAACTACCTCAAAACAATGACAATCATCATTTAGAAACACAAGTGATCTCAAGTCAAAGGACATGTGCCACTTGCTGCTTACAGGGATCATTCACATTGTGACAAGCAATGCAATATCCCAGTAGGGTCTGTCCAGTACATCCAATGTACCCATGAGTCTACATCTTATTCCATGCTCGAAGCATCCTATAAGATTAGCACTCATATTAGTCTCCATCATATCAAGGCTGTCTCATGTTCACCAAGATATCTCGACTAAGGACATATAGCCTGTCAGCCTAGCTGAACAGCTTTGAGACATTATTCAGAAGTACACTTATTACAGCAGACAAGGTAACAACCTGAATAACAACCATGCCTTATTATAAACTTAAGAGTTTATTACATGATACTTATACAATCCCAAGGCCTCAAACATTAGCCTTAAGGGCATACCCCAACACCTCACTGATCGTGATAACGTAAGTTATCGTTACCGACGTTTAAAGGAAACCCTTAGGGTCGCACAATTTGATGATATGGCTTACTTAAGTCAGATCGTGTGGACTGAATTGTTTGGGTTCAGTTTAAAGGGATTTAATCTCTGATTGTAAGTGAGATCTGGTCTGATCATGTTTGATTGATTAGGGCTTGAGATCGGTAAGCTTCGATCGAGAGAATTGATGCTAGATCGGTGAGATCAGGAGCATCAGGAGATGAACGGTTAGATCTGGAGCCTTAGGGTTTAATTGTGATCTAGACCAAATGCTTGGGTTAATTGGTCTTTGAACCAAACCAAAATGAACCGGCTCATCATATGAGCGCATGGTTCAATGGGAAGAGAAAAATGCGATGGTTCACAAGGAGTGAACGCATCACACGTTGAGGGGGTTTTTCTATTTTGGGAAACCATGTTTCCAAAACATGGTCACGCCTCACGTTCACTCCTCTCACGCCTATTGTCGCCTCTTCCTCTCTATGCTCTCTTAACTCTCGTGTGTTGAATGAGTTGACGACAAGGAGGTCTCGGCCAAGCAAGACATCTCTTCTTCCCTTCCATTCGATCAGGAGACTTGAAGGTCTTTGCTAGCACAAGGATCAACAAGGAGTAGGCGATCTTCTTCTTGTGTGCGCATCTTCTGGAGGAGATCCCTTTCGCTCTCTTCTTCCAAGGCACCATCCAAGCAATGGCGATGGTATGACTCTTATCAATGTATACAAGTTTTAATAGTTGATCATATGACATGCATGCAACCGATCATCTAGAAACCCTTATTTTCGCTGCCCAAAATTCTATATGCGCCACTTTAGGGTTTCGCCCCCCCCCCCCCTTTATAGGGGACTTTCAAAAATATCATCATGTGTGTACAACCAAATTGAAGAGGTTATCATCAAAATATTATCATACAACCTTATCGAAGAATAGAATATCATCAAAATATTGTTATACAACCCCATAGAAGATCAAAAAGATAAATATGAAAAATAGAGTAGTAGTAATGGCGGACACAGATATGCAGAAGAAGCATCCTTCCCTTCAACACATGAAATATCAATAAGATGTAGAAAATGAAAGACAAAAGAAAAAAAGGGGAAAGAGATACATACAAGACTCTATCAATTTTCACCGTCATCAGATCCTATTTTGCGCTGCGGCATCCATAGAATTAATAGGTGGCGTTCTCTGGGGTCCTCCATACTCTCCACTCCTCCTAGGATCCTGAAATCGAAATGTTCATACAAGATGTTTCCCATGTCCTCCATATAGGTACTCAGATTTTCAATGTCTTTATGCATGTGATGCATAGAATCAGTCATCTGGCTCATGGAACCTCTCATGTCACTCATTGTGTTCAACACTCTTTCTGTCCTCTACTCCTGTCGGTACAGCTGAGTGGAAAGATATCTGAATCTAGGATCGAAGGCACTGGAGAATCTGTTATCAGAAGTATAATGGGTGGAAGAATCTGCAGCTCCAGATGGCTGCTCCATGCCCATCCCAAAAGGATCATCATTACCACCCCAGGGTGGTGGTGGTATGGTACTAAGAGGGGGCAGCCTAGCAATGTCGACATCTCCTAGAACCAACCTCCAGTTCTCTTGGTTTCTAATTGTGGTCTTCTCGGTGCATGGAAGTGGTAACTTATGTCCTCTAGGTCCAAGAATCAGTGAAAAACCATCCCCTTCTCTTATCACCATTTTCATTGTAATACAAGACTCCATGTCAAGTCTTGGTCTCCCTCTTTGAACTTGTCAAAAGATTCACTCTTATGTCTCATTAGATAGACATAACCATACCTACTGAAATCATCAGTAAAGGTAATGAAGTATGAATAGCCACCTCTGGCATGTTTACTAAATGGCCCACACACATCACTGTGAATGAGGTCAAGTAAACCTGAAGCCCTTTGACCTTTATTAGAAAAAGGAGACTTCGTCATTTTACCCATTAAACAAGCTTTGCATGTATCAAGCTCCTCATAGGAGAATGATCCCAGCAGTCCATGGTCATGCAACCGCTTAATGCGCTTCTTGTTAATATGGCCTAAACGACTATGCCATAGCAAGGTGCTGTCATCAGCATACTTGGCTTTCTTATTATCAATTTTTTGTACAGAACATTCCATGTCCAACATGAATAACCCATTGTTAATCGACCCAGTAGCATAAACAATATTATCAAAAGAAATATAACACTTTGAAGTTTTGCATTCAAAGGAAAACCCTTTCCTGACAAGAGCAGGAATAGAGATAATATTCTGAGTTATGCTCGGTACAAAATAACAATTGTCCAGTTCTAATACAAGACCAGATGGTAAAGAGATGTGATATTGTCCTACAGCAACAGCAGCAACCCGTGCCCCGTTTCCTACTCGTAGGTCCACCTCATGCTGTCCCACCTGTCTTCTTCTCTTGAGTTCCTGTACATTTGAACAAATGTGAACTCCACATGCAGTGTCCAACACCCATGAAATAGAAGAAGAAGATACCATGACTTCAGTCACGAAAATACCTGAGCCAGAAGCGAAAGGCTTGCTTCCCTTCTTGTCTCCTCGGAGCGCTTTACAGTCCTTCTTCCAGTGACCCAACTGGCCACAATGGAAACATCTGTATTCCTTCGACCGCTTGATCTTTTGTTTCAGAGCCTTGTTGTAGCTCTTGATAGGGGCTTTGCCCTTCTTCCCCTTCTTCTTGTTCCTGGAAGGAACCATTAGAACAGAGGATGAAGGCTTTCCCTTCTCAAGAGTCTGCTCTGTAGTATAGAGCATGTTCAGTAACTCCGCCGGCGTACAGTCGATCTTGTTCATATTAAAATTAATAATGAATGGATCGAAAGAGGCCGGGAGAGACTGCAGGATGATGTCTATAACAAGCTCCTGATTGATGGTGTGTCCCAGTTTCTCTAGAGCCTCCTTGTACCCAATCATCTTGAGTACGTGAGCTCCCACTGGGCTCCCTTCAGTCAGTTTGCTCTGAAAGAAAAGTTTTGTCAAGTTATAGCGTTTAGTCCTTGCCTGTGCAGCATACAGCATCTTGAGATTTGCTATAATTTCAATAGCAGATAAATCTTCTGCTGACGCTGAAGCTCTGGCGTCATAGACGCAAGCATAAGGCAAGCGACATCAATGCTATCATTGACATGCTTCTCATAAGCTTCCCGAACTGCACTTGCGGCGTTCGCAGTGGGTTGAGGCGGTATTGCCGTCTCGAGGACATACAGCTTCCTCTCAGCCTTAAGAACAATCTTAAGGTGTCCATACCAGTCTGAGAAGTTTGGCCCAGCAAACTTCTCCCTTTCCAGTAAGGATCGCACATTGAACGCTGTGGTGTTCGTTGCTGCAGTAATCTACAACATTGCAAGAACAGCAAGGTCAGTATCAATGTTAGAATCAATTCAGGACTTAAGAATGATTCTTTTCTCACTATTTTATCTGACTGAAAAATCCAGTAAAACAGTCCGAAAGAGTGAAACTCTTTTAGTGAGATGGGATCCAGATTTCATACTTGGTCTCCGCGTCCCGCTCAGGCGAGATAAGATGCATAGAGAGTACAAGCACTAATCTCTGGTAGGCAACCCCTGCCAATCGCCAATCCATGCGATTCCCCTTCATCTGGGCAATCCAGCAGACTGTGCCAACTGAGTTGGTACAACACAGTCTCTGATCCCACAGATGGCTGCCTCCATATGGCTACCATATGCTCAATATGTAGCCTACATGGTCAAGCTGACCTGACCTACTCCCTGGACCACCACGTGCTATGCTGAGCAACGAGAAGCGATAAATCCCTTCTCTGTAACACGCAGGTGTAATCACACATCGTCTGAAGATAGATGGGCGTGCCCACTGAGTGGGTACAACACGGCCCCAACGATAGTCAGAACAGTGAGGTTTCGCGTCAGAAGGCTTACGTGCTTGATATTCATCGTTGGATTTTAACGGTCCTTTTATCTTCTTACTATCATTCAAATCCTATGGTGATAGCAGAAGAATAAATCATGCAGTTACTAAATTACTTAAACAGTAAATTGAAAGCATGATGATCTTATGTGGTAAAAGCCCATTAAGCCTAAGTAAGACCTTAATTTAACTTAAGTCTTCACTTGAGCTCTTCATGGGTCTTTTTGCAAATCCATCTGGCCCAGCCCAGGCCCAAGCGCCCTCTGCAGCTCAGATGCACCCACCAGGTAGTATGCGCCTGTCCTAGAGTCGAACTCTAGACCTCCCACTGGTGAAGCCACTTGCTGCAAGTGCTACTGCCATGTGTGCTCTGTGCTCATGTCTGATTAAATTACAATTTAATCTATCTAGACATGATTGACACGCAGGTCAATTACACTTTATAAATTAATTAAAATGTGATGCGCAGATCACAATAAAATTTACAATTTAATCCAGGCACGCAGGCCCCAGCACAGCACACATTAATTGGGCAGCCCACATAAGATGAAATAGACATTCATTCATGTTATACAAACAACATGTGATCCAAACAGGAAAATAAAATTTTCAAAAATCCCATTGGCATCAATTTTCTTTCCTTATGAGCCCTACTACCTTACAACGGTCCATTAATAGGGATCCACTCATTAGACCTAGTCAGACCCACTGCCCTTGCATGCACCAAGTCATAACCGACTTGTGTCGACCTCATGGTCAACAATGCATGCCTTAAGGGCTGAACGTGCCTCATGAGTTCTGGCAAGCGGGTGTGGCCCTGGGCCTTAATCATGAGCGTTCACTGGTTGTCTCAATCAGACATCGCTACACGCCCTTCTGCAGTCGACCTATAGCCACCAGATGCTTGCGCATAGGTGCTATCTGGTCGACCCATCTAGGCTGTCAGATAGTCTGATCAGACTGTTGGGTCTAGACAGGACGATGACTTCAACCCTAATAACCCGTCTAAGTTTTTTAAAGCAGGCGCTTATAGATCTAGTGGATGCGCGCAAGATAAGTTTTTGACAAAAATCTTTAGCATGCGGCAACAAGTAAACTTCATACATGCGCCAACATCTAATAACTAGCATGTAAACTCGCATGTAAACTCTAGATCTAAACAAACGCAAACAAGGATCACACATTAAGCAATCATATAACATACCAGAACCTTGCTCTGATACCAATTGAAAGTCCCTAAAGGGGGGGGGGGGCGAAAAACCCTAATAGGCGCATATCAGAGTTTTCACAAGCGGAAGCTAGGGTTTCTAAGATCGATTGGTATGCAAATATATGATCAACTTAAAACTTTGTAAAGATCAACACAAGATCATACCGATGCCATTGCTTGGATGGCTACTTGGAAGCAGAGAACGATGCGGCTCTCCTCCAAAGCGTGCGCACACAAGATGAGAGAGGCTTCTCCTTGTTGTTCCTTGTGCTAGCAAGGATTTCCAAGTCTCCTGATCGAGTGAAGGGATGAGATCTCTTTGCTTGTCGAATTCTTCTTGGCGTGAAGAAGAGCTTCACCACACGAGAGAGGAGAGGCGAGTATAGAGCAATGCTCTCGAACGTGGAGGCGTGAAGACTATTTTGGAAAGCATGACTTCCAAAAATAGTAAACCCTCAACGTTCATGCGATCATGCGATCACCCATGCGTTCACCCCAAGTGAACCGATCGCTTCTCTTCTCCCTTTGAACCATGCGCTCACATTAAGTGAACCGGTTCATTGAATTTGGTTCAAAGACCAAATTAAACCAAGCATTGTCCTAGATCATATTGAACCAAAAGGTTCAAGATCTAACCATCCATCTCTTGATGCTCTTGATCTCACCGATCTAGCATCATTTCTCTCGATCGAAGCTTCCCGATCTCAAGCCCTAATCAATCAAACATGATCAGACCAGATCTCACTTACAATCAGAGTTTAAATCCCTTTAAACTAAACCAAAACAATTCAGTCCACACGATCTGACTTAAGTAAGCCATATCATCAAATTGTGCGACCCTAAGGGTTTCCTTTAAATGTCGGTAACGACAACTTACGTTATCACGAACAGAGAGGGGTATCTAGCAACACATCACTGTCTCCCGATATAAAGGAAAGAGTCTTCCAAGACTACACCCAAACCATAGCATAAGTGTGAATTCAATTCACTAGGCATACTTGTTTCCTTTGCCACTGGATGTTCTTATTGGATAAGCATGTCAAGCCTGTAACTCCAATATGATGAGAGTGGTTAGATCAGATGAACATAGTCATCTGGGTATGGCCATACACTTTCTCAACCATCTCATCCAGGGGGCCCCTTTAGAACATCACACTCCAAACAAGGAGAAGGCAATCCTATATCTATCACTAGCGCCCTAACATGACTCATGCTCATTATCAAGATAGTCTATAACCATTATGTTTCAAATGATATTGAACTACCTCAAGACAATGCCAATCCTCATTTAGAAACACAAGTGATCTCAAGTCAGAGGAAGTATGCCGCTTGTTTGCATATAAGGATTATTCACATTGTGACAAGCAATTGAATATCCTAAGTAGGGTCTGTCCAGTACATCCAATGTACCCATGAGTCTACATCTTATTCCATGCTCGAAGCATCCTATAAGATTAGAACACATATTAGTCTCAATCATATCAAGGCTGTCTCATGTTCACCAAGATATCTCGACTAAGGACAATACTGCATGTCAGCCAAGCTGAACAGCATTGAGACATTATTCAGAAGTATACATATGGCAGCAGATAATGCAACAACCTGAATAACAACCATTGCCTTTATAAACATAGAGTTTATACATGATACTGATATAATCCCAAGGCCTCAAACATTAGCCTTAAGGGCATACCCCAACATGAGTTGGGCTGCACATAGTGATCCCATACTTCCTTAGGTAGGCATGCAAGCCAATTATGCCATGCGCAACTCCCCTTAGTCGAGACAAACTAGGCGCCCTGTGTCTAGCGAGGGCTAAATACATCACAGAACTCTATCCTCTCAATAGCTGCCTCTAGTGTTTCATCATATGAAAACTAGTCAAGTCTAACCTGATTGTTATGCCCAGGGCCAACCTGCACCTCGCGAGGGCACATCTACACTTGTGGCAGACTAAGATGCATATTGTCACCACACACCTTCCAAAGATAGATGGGTGTGTCTCACGCGGGTGAGAAACAATTCACAGTCCATTAATCGATGGCTTGACGAAGGCTACACCTCAGAAGGCCATCGACTTGATATTTCATGGAGAGTTAAAACATAATAATCTTATTATTATTCTTTTCTATCATGCAAATTTTCCTATGGTGGCAGCAATAAGGAAAAACGTCACAGGCATGCTATGGACAGAATAATAAACCATCACAGGCATGCAATTTTGGTCGATATGGTCATAGCCCTTTTCATACACATAACATGTCATGAGCCATGTGACATGTTATCGTGTATCCAAGGGTTGTGAGTCCTTAAAGCAGATCAGCCCATGTTATAAAGTTGAAAGCTTGTTTCCTTCCTCTAATCGCAAATCTAACACCACGCTTCCAAAAGTTGGTGCCACTCTGATTTCGGTTGAAGAAGTCACCTTGTCGTCTTGATGAAACCTTAACCTATCTTATGAAAAAATTCTACATCTACTCTAAAAACATGATGAAAGAATATATGAAAATTTTGCATCGAGAAAGGGGAGAGGTACTGTCACACCCTTAGATAACAACAATCCATAAAAGATAATCATACGACATAATTTTTCACAAGATCGACAATCAATATCAAGTTCAATGCCTTGAACAATAAAATAAGTGATATAATGTCATTATCCAAGTTGCAAAAGAAAAATATCCATTCCATCAAAAACTTTTACCCAAGCAGAGTAGAGTCATACAATCCCAAAATCTGAGAACTAAAACATGCTACCAACATAAGCCATTGCAATCAACATTCAAAACTAGTAACATACTCCTCAAAACAAGTCTCATGACAACTCTTAATACAAGTCTTTTATGGAGCATACAATGTTTTCCAAGATTACAAAGTCTCATGATTTAGCCAGAATTCCAAAATGAGCTTCCAAAATTTTCAAGCTTTTGCCCACACTGCGTAGCCAAGCTAATCTGCAATAAGGGTTAGTGCAAGCAAGAATGAGCATAAATTGCCCAACAAGTAATCCTAATGGCTAAGGGAAAACGAACTAAAGAGGATAAACATATCAACAAATTAGTCAACACAATAAAGACATAATGAAAGATAACAGAATTTCCCCTTGAGCACATGAATTGGATAGGGAAAACAAGATAGCCATACATTCCTTAGATAAGGCATTTGGGTCACAAGTAGTCATTAATCATCATTGAGCATTCATATCACAGTAATCATTGATCATTGTTGTGCATTCATATCATGAGTAGTCATGGATCATAGATGTGGGGGAGACAATCATAATTCAAAATTCCTTCCACGCCTGGAAGTTGAACCCATCCTCGTCAGGAGAGAGCAAACAAAAGCTAGCTAGAGCATCTTAGGGCTCTTCGTACAAATAGATAGAGGGATTCAAGCGGTGGCTCCCATGAATTCAAGAGGTGGCCCCCACCTTTTTTAGGGGTGTGGCACTTTGCTCCATGTAGCACTTTGCTCCACATCTATCATGATGTAGTGGGATTCAACAGGTGGCCCCCACCTTTTTAGTGGTGTGGCACTTTGCTCCACAACTACCATATGAGAAGTGATATTCAAGAGGTGGCTCCCACCTTTTCAGGGGTGTGGCACTTTGCTCTCACAACTCGTTTGAAAGGAGGGATTCAAGAGGTGGCCCCCACCTTTTTAGGGGTGTGGCACTTTGCTCCACATCCATCCACAAATCTATCATTTGGGTTCAAACAAATTCTCCCCACAATATATCTTTCATAGCAAGAGCACTAAGACAATGAGGTTGAGCATCACATTGAAGATAAGATATAACATAAGCCATTGAACACAATAATTGTCATAGGGCATACCATGAGTTCACAGTCATGAATTAAGGCATAGGAAATAGATTCATAATGATCTTGTTGCTTCTAGAATAATTTCAAGCTCAAAACAGAATATCCACTTTGATGTTAAGCATGTAACCAAAATAGGGCAGATTCATCATATCTAATTTCTACATATATTTTAGGTCGAATACTTAATAAAAAATAGTCAATATTATATTCAAAATGAAGCTCTCTGAGTCTAGTTTCCACTAATACTGGTTTCACAAGATTTTGAGTTGTAGGCAGGGAGATATGGGCGGTCGAACATAGGAAGGACTGGATGTAAGATTTTCAGAAAACAGATTCATATATCATAATTGCAACAGATATATCAGACTGCGTAATTAACCTAAAATAGGCAATATGATATTCACAATGAATCTATTTAAATCTACTTTCCAATAGAACTGAATTCGTCGGATTTGGAGTTATAGTCAGAGAGATATGAGCGGTCGAACATAGGAGGGTCAGAATTCCAGATTTCCGAAAAACAGCTTCGTATGTTAGGAATGTGACATACGTTTCAGAATGAATACCCAAACGAAATTAGGCAAAATTGTATTCAAAATGTACCACTACGAGTGTAATTTCCAATGAGTCTAGTTTCACAAGATTTCGAACTATACCTAGGGAGATATGAGGATTCGAACGCATAAAGGTTGAAAATACAGATTTCCAGAAACTGATTTTCTGTAGCTAGATTACAATACAAATTGAAATACGAATACAGCTCGGATTTGGTCGATATCACATTAAAATTAAATAGGAATGAATCTAGTTTCATAAAAAAATTATTTCGTGCGGTTTGGATCTATAGGCCATGAGATACTGGGGTTAAAGCACACAAATGTCAGATTAGAGAATGCAGATTTCAGCAGAACAGGATTTTAAAACCCTATAAATATTTGAATCCGACCCCATAGAAACGAATATCATGAGATTCAAAACCCAAATCAAGCATTGAAGACACAAGAGACATCAAAATTAGGTGAGGCATGGAGGAGGAACCAGATTAACGAAAACAAGAATAAGATTTACATGCCTTAAGATGATGAAGTTCTTCTCCCAATCCTTCCTCTTGGTGGCGGCTCCCTCCTAGGGTTCTTTCCAAACCAACGTGACCAGCTTTCTCCCCTTCCTATCACGATTTTTCCTCTCACATTACTAACCCTCAAGGCTTATGTGGCAAGCTTTTCCAAAAATGCCCCTTTTAAGACTCCAATAAGGACATTTAAGCCCATAGTACCAAGATACCATCATCACCCTAGAAAATAACAAGGTTTCAAGCATGCATAATTGACCAAGTAATATTGTGTGCCAAACTTATTATTTGCATAACATCATAAGGGAGGTTTCATAAATTTTAGGGTATTACATCTCTCCCTCCTCAAAAGAACTTTAGTCCCCGAAAGTTGCATTACCTTGATTATCAAAAAGATATGGATGGATTCTTATCATATCTGCTTCCAATTCCCAAGTTGGCTCTTCAATGGAGTGATGCTACCAAATAACCTTCACAAGTGGTATAACCCGGTTTCTCAAGATCTTTTCCTTCCTATCCACAATTCTTATAGGTCTTTCAACGTAAGATAGGTCTTCTTCAATCTGAATAGGCTCATGCTCAATGACATGTGATGGATCATGATGATACTTCCTCAACATGGAAACATCGAATACATTATGGACATGAACCAAGGATGGTGGTAAAGCGATTCTATAAGCAACCGGGCCAACCCTTTCAAGAATTTCAAAAGGTCCAATAAATCTTGGGCTTAGTTTCCCCTTCTTCCCAAATCTCATAACACCTTTAGAAGGAGAAATTTTTACAAAAACATGATCACCAACTTGAAACTCAAGTTCCCTTCTTCTATTGTCTACATAACTCTTTTGGTGGCTTTGAGCTACTTTTAGTTTATCCTTTATCACATGTATTTTCTCAGTGGTCTCTTGCACTGCATCTAGGCTTAAGAGTCTTCTATCACCAACCTCTTCCCAACAAATAGGAGTCCTACACTTCCTCCCATATAAAGCTTCATAAGGAGCCATTTGAATACTTGAATGAAAGTTGTTATTGTAGGTGAATTTAATAAGAGCAAGATCCTTATCCCACTCACCCTTCCAATCCATGATGTAAGCCCTTAGCAAATCTTCAAGAGTTTGAATGGTTCTTTCTGATTGCCCGTCTGTTTGAGGATGATAAGCTGTGCTAAATTTGAGTTTAGTTCCCAAAGCTTCTTGCAGTCTCTTCCAAAATCTAGAAAGGAATCTTGAATCTCCATTAGATACAATCTCAGCTGGAACACCATGCAATCTCACTATTTCATTTATATACATACTAGAGAGTTTATCAAGTGAGTATGTCATTCTGATAGGCAAGAAATGTGCAGATTTTGTCAACCTATCAACAATAACCCAAATAGCATCATGGTTTCTAGAAGTTCTAGGCAATCCTGAAACAAAATCCATTATGATGCTTTCCCATTTCTATTCAGGTACCCTCAAAGGTTGAAGTAAGCCACCCGGTCTTTGATGTTCAGCCTTAACCAATTGACATGTTAAACATTTGGAAACATATTGTACAATATCATTCTTCATACCAGTCCACCAAAAGGTTTTCTTTAAATCTTGATACATCTTAGTGCTGCCCGGGTGAATAGAATACTTTGAGTTGTGAGATTCTTGCAATATGCTGGCCTTAATTTCAGAATCCTTAGGAACACATATTCTATCCTTGAACCTCAAAATGTTATCCCCTCTCATGCAAAAGTCTTTCCTCAATCCATTTACACTATCTTCTCTAAGTTGCATTAGACTTAGGTCCTAAAGCTGTCCATCCTTAATTTGATGAAGAAAGGTAGATTCAATCCTAAAAGAAGCAAGTAATACCTTTGGCTCATGTTTCATCACTTTAAGACTCAAGGCACTGAATTCTTCAAGTAATTGCCATTGTTTCACCATTAATGATGCTATTATAGTTGAAGATTTCCTACTAAGTTCATATGCTACCACATTAGCTTTACCTGACTGAAAAAGAATGGTGCAATCATAGTCTTTCAATAGCTCTATCCATCTCCTCTGTCTCATGTTCAACTCCTTTTGAGTGAAGATATACTTTAAGCTCTTGTGATTGGTGTAGATCTCAAATGTTTGCCCATACAAATAGTGTCTCCAAATTTTCAACGCAAAGATGATAGCAGCTAACTCTAAATCATGGGTTGGGTAATTCTGCTCATAATTTTTTAATTGCCTTGAAGCATAAGCAACCACTTTACCTGCTTGCATCAACACACACCCAAGGCCCTTGCCTGAAGCATCAGTGTAAACCATAAATTTATCATTTGCATTAGGAATCGAGAGGATTGGAGCACTCATCAATCTTCTCTTTAGCTCTTGAAAACTTTGCTCACATGCTTCATTCCAATCATACTTTACACTCTTCCTGATTAGCCTAGTGAGAGGGCTTGCAATCTTGGAGAATCCTTCAACAAACCTTCTACAATAACCGGCCATGCCCAAGAAACTCCTAATCTCTGCCACATTGCTTGGTCTCTCCCAATTCACAATAGCTTCCACTTTATTTGGATCGATAGATATACCTTCACTTGAAATAACATGCCCCAGGAAGCCAATTTCACTTAACCAAAATTCACTCTTGCTCAACTTTGCATAAAGCTTCTTCTCTCTTAGAATAGACAAAACAATCTTTAAATCTCTTTGATGATCTTGGTCATTCTTGGAGTAAATCAGAATATCATCGATAAATACAATCACACATTTGTCCAATAAGGAGTGAAATACTCGGTTCATTAGATCCATGAAAACTGCAGGTGTATTTGTTACTCCAAAAGGTAGGACTAAGAATTCATAGTGCCCATACCGAGTTCTAAAATCTGTTTTGGAATGTCTTCATTCTTGATCTTTACTTGACAGTAACCGGATCTCAAGTCAATCTTTGAAAACACTTGTGCTCCTTGCAACTGATCAAACAAATCATCAATTCTAGGTAAAGGATATTTATTCTTAATGGTTACCTGATTCAGTTGCCTATAATCTATGCAAAGCCTTAATGTGCCATCTTTCTTCTTGACAAATAATACTGGAGCACCCCATGGTGACACACTGGGTCTAATAAAGCCCTTGTCTAAAAGCTCTTGCAATTGCTTTTTCAACTCAGCTAGCTCTGTTGCTGCCATTCTGTAAGGAACTTTAGATATTGGTGCAGTGTTTGGAATAAGATCAATACCAAAATCCACTTCTCTTTCTGGGGGCAAGCCAGGCAGGTCATCTGAAAACACATCTGAAAAATCTCTAGCCATAGGTATTTCATCTAAGCTAGGTTCAAATTCTTGACATTCCTTGACATAAGCTAAATAACATACACAACCATTCTGAAGGAGCTTAGAAGCATGCATAAATGATATAAGGTATGGATATTGATCATGAGAAAGACCCTTGATTTGCAATTGGATTTCATTCGAAAGACTTAAGGGAACTACCTTTTGATAACAATCAACAGTAGCATGATAAGATGAAAGCCAATCCATACCGAGTATGATATCATAATCTTAGAGATCTAGAAGGATTAAATCAGCTAAAAGTTCATGTTCTCCCACCATGAATAAGCAAGAAGGATAGACAAGATTAGCAGTTAGAGAGTCACCAATAGCTGTAGAGACTAATATCATAAGATCGAGTTGTTTGGGTTCCTTTTCCAAATGAAGTGCAAAGTGACGTGCAACAAAAGATAAATTAGAGCCTGGATCAAACAAAACTCTTGCAACTTTATTGGAAATACAAAGAGTACCTTCCACTACCGACTTTGAAGCTTTAGAATCACGTTCGGAAATGGCATAGACTTTAGCATGGGCTACAGGCTTTGTGGGCATTGATTCCTTTGCCTTGTTAAATTTACAATCTTTTATCCGATGGCCAAACTTTCCACAAGCAAAGCATGCTCCAGTAACTCTATAACAAGCCTTTGATTCATGATTTCCCCCACAATTTGCACAAGATTGAACATTCCTGGTCATTCTTGACTCTTCATTGGATCGTTTAAACTTTTTGAAGGACCCTTCATTTTTGTTTGTCCTTTTATCTTTGTAGCCAATTGTCCTTTCCTTTCCTCTTTTGTTTCTCACCTCAAGCATCTCGTCCACATCCCTCTCAACAATAGTTGACCGATCAACTAAGTCACCATAGCATCTCAATTTTAAGGCTGAAAGTCTTGTCCTTATGTTGTGTCTCAAACCACCTTCAAATCTCTTTGCCCTTCATGCTTCATCTGAAACCAAATGTGGTGCAAATCTAGATAATTCTGTGAATTTAGCTTCATATTGTGCCACTGTAAGATTCCCTTGAGTTAAATTTATGAATTCCTTTTCCTTTTGATCCCTAAGGCATTCCGGGAAGAACTTCTCATTAAACTTTTCAAGAAAATAAGCCCAGGTAATTGTTTCTTCCTTAGAATCAGCAACTCTATTAATCATTCTCCACCAATGCTCAGCTTCACCCTCAAGCATAAATGATGCAAATAACACCTTTTGGCTATCTGAACTATTGAGTACACCAAAGATCTTTTCCAGTTGCATAATCCATCTTTCAGCCATCAAGGGATCTGGATTGCCTGAAAATGGTGGAGGATTTAGTCTCTTAAACCTCTCAATTCCCAATTGATCATGATTTTGTTCACTAGATGCATTTGAATTGTTAAGATTTTCATCTCTTGCTACTTTTTGATGCATCAAACTAGACATAGTCTCCAAAGCCTTTAAAACTCCAGCCATTTGATCAACTAAATCACTCGAGGGCTGATTTGATCTTCCCATTGTATCCACCTATATAAACATCAATTAAGGGATCGCCAATCATAATTATCATCATAATCAATTCAAGATTAACTCCTCAAATCAATCCTCTGATACCACTGCTGTCACACCCTTGAAAGTCCCCTAAGAAACGGGGAGCGAAACCCTAATAGGCGCATATGGAGGTTTTCATGCTGCGGAAGGGGTTTCTAGGGATCGAATGCATGATATATGATCAACTTTAAAATCAATTGCATAGAATGGTAGCGACTCATACCATGGCCATCGCTTGGATGGTGTCTAGGAAGAAGAGAGAACGATGGGGTTCTCCTCCAAAGCGCCACACACAAGATGATCGATGGCTTGCTCCTTGGACGCTCCTTGTGCTAGCAAGGTTCTCCAAGTGACCTTGTCGTGTGAGAAGGGATGAAGAAGATGAGATCCACTGCTTGGCGATTCTTCCTTGTCGTCAAAGCCTCTTCCACGAGAATGCCCAAAAAAAAAAAAACACGAGAAGAGAGGGGCGACAACAATAGGAGTGAAGAGGTGAGGCGTGGTCACGTATGTGATCATGCTTTCTAAAAATAGAAAGCCACTCCTCAACATGCGATCAAGGGTTTTTCCCAATCGCATATTTCTCTTAACTTGAACCGTGCACTCACATGATGAGCTGGTTCAATTTTGTTTGGTTCAAAGACCAATTAACCCAAGCTATTAGTCCAGATCACATTAAACCCTAAGGTTCTTGATCTGACCGTTGATCTCTTGATGCTCCTGATCTCACCGATCTAGCATCCATTCTCTCAATCGAAGCTTACCGATCTCAAGCCCTAATCAATCAAACATGATCAGACTAGATCTCACTCACAATCAGAGATTAAATCCCTTTAAACTGAACCTAAACAATTCAGTCCACACGATCTGACTTAAGTAACCCATATCATCAAATTGTGCGACCCTAAGGGATTCCTTTAAATGTCGGTAACGATAACTTACGTCATCACGATCAGTGAGGGGTATCTAGCAACACATCACTGTCTCCCGATATAAAAGAAAGAGTCTTCCAAGACTACACCCAAACCACAGCACAAGTGTGAATCCACTTCACCAGCCATACATGATTCCTTTGCCACTGGATGTTCTTATTGGACAAGTGTGTCAAGCCTGTAGCTCCAATATGATGAGCATGATTAGATCAGATGAACATAGTCACCTGGGTATGGCCATACACTTTCTCAATCATCTCATCCAGGGGGGCCCCTTTAGAACATCACACTCCAAACAAGGAGACGGCAATCCTATATCTATCACTAGCGCCCTAACATGACTCAAGTTCACCATCCAAGATAGTCTATAACCATTATGTTTCAAATGATATTGAACTACCTCAAAACAATGACAATCATCATTTAGAAACACAAGTGATCTCAAGTCAGAGGAAGTATGCCACTTGTTGCACACAAGGATTATTCACATTGTGACAAGCAATTGAATATCCTAGTAGGGTCTGTCCAGTACATCCAATGTACCCATGAGTCTACATCTTATTCCATGCTCGAAGCATCCTATAAGATTAGAACACATATTAGTCTTAACCATATCAAGGCTTTCTCATGTTCACCAAGATATCTCGACTAAGGACATATAGCATGTCAGCCTAGCTGAACAGCATTGAGACATTATTCAGAAGTACAATTATTGCAGCAGACAATGTAACAACCTGAATAACAACCATTGCCTTTATAAACATAAGGGTTTATACATGATACTGATAGTATCCCAAGGCCTCAAACATTAGCCTTAAGGGCATACCCCAACAATCTCTCACTTGCACTTAATCTAATGGTTGAGAAATCTCAAACCCATATTATTACAGTGCTTCTCATGTTTCTGCTGCGCCAGAGGCTTGGTAAGCGGGTCAGCCAGATTGTCATCTGTATGAACCTTGCAGACTTTGATCTCGCCACGATCAATGATCTCCCGGATCAAGTGAAACCGTCTCTGTATGTGCTTGGACTTCTGGTGCGACCGTGGTTCCTTTGCTTGTGCTATTGCTCCAGTGTTATCACAGAAGATAACCAAAGGATCTGCACTCAAAGGAACAACACCAAGTTCCTGAACGAACTTACGAATCCATACTGCCTCCTTAGATGCTTCTGAGGCTGCAACATACTCGGCTTCTGTTGTGGAATCAGCAACGATAGATTGTTTGAAACTTTTCCACACCACTACTCCTCCATTCAAGCTAAAAACATAGCCTGATTGCGATCGGAAATCATCCTGGTCAGATTGGGACGAAGCGTCAGTATATCCTTCAATACTGAGTTCTTCCTGACCTCCATATATCAAGAACATATCTTTGGTCCTCCGAAGATATTTCAAAATGTTCTTGACTGCAATCCAGTGTGCCTTACCTGGATTACTTTGGAATCGACTGGTCACGCTTAACCCGTAAGCGACGTCTGGGCGAGTACACAACATCGCATACATAATGGATCCAATAGCCGAAGCATAAGGCGTATTGTCCATTTCAACTTTCTCAGTCTGTGTTTGTGGACACTGACTCTTTGAAAGATTCAGACCATGTCTGACTGGAAGATATCCTCTTTTAGAATTCTCTAAATGGAATCTCTCCAGGACTTTATCGATGTAAGTACTCTGGCACAGCCCGAGAAGTCTCTTAGATCTATCCCTGTAGATCTTCACACCTAATACATAGGCTGCTTCTCCTAAATCTTTCATCTGGAAACATTTCCTTAGCCATGCTTTAACAGCATGCATTTCAGGAATATCGTTTCCAAAGATATTCACACGGGTCATGCTTTAACAGCATGCTTCTCCTAAATCTTTCATCGACGTAGAGGACTAGGAAAGTAATCACGCTCCCACTAAACCTCTTATATACACACGGGTCATCTTCGTTCTTGATGAACCCAAACTCAGAGATTGATTCATCAAAACGAATATTCCAGCTTCTTGATGCTTGTTTAAGTCCATAAATGGACTTCTTTAACTTGCATATTTTATGACGATCTGATGGATTTGTGAAACCTTCAGGTTGTGTCATATACACATCATCCTGCAAATTTCCATTAAGGAAAGTGATGGAGGGGCCAACCCTGCCCCAAGGAGGTCTGGAAGGACTAGGAGGAAGCCCATCAGATATGGCTTTCCCTCCTAGGTCATCTTTCTTACCTTATTTGCACTTTCCTTATTTGCATTGAATAAAGCTCTAGTGCATTGTGTAGATTCCTTATTTGCTTCTAGAATAGTCTACTGGCCTTTGTGTTAATAATTGGGCAGGTTATAGCCCAGCTCAAGGGAAGCTAGGAAGCTCAAGCTAAAGCCACTCAAGTAGAGCTCCAATTATGGAAGGAGGCACTTCAACTACTTCAACTAAAGACTCCAAGTTGAAGGGGCTTACAATCAATGCAACTCCACCTTCCATATCAACCTAGGCGCCACTCAATATGATGATGATTCGAATGCAAGAAATCAGCCCACAATTTAATGCGCCTAGCCATCAACAATCTAGATCCACAAATCAAGGGATCACCATTTAGATCCACAAATCAAGGGATCATCATCTAGATCCACAATTTGAGGAATCACCCTTGGAAACCTCTTAACCGCCCATGCTCTTGAAGGAAGATTTTCGAATTCAAATAAGTCCAAGGCAAGAAGGCGCCATCTCATCCATGCAAACAAGGAAGGAGCTCATAAAGAATTCGGCTACAAGGAAGCTCCATCAAGAGAGAATTCGAAATTCAAAAGGGCTAAAGGAAATGTATTAAATATCATTAATTTCTTCCTTAAACCTTATGATTGCACCTAGGGTGAATTGTCACCCTTGCCCATGGCTTGTTGAGCCTATAAATTGTAACCTCCCCTCTTTTGTCTATTAGTTGCCTAGTGAAAAAAAAAAATCCTTGTGTTAGCATTGGTGATTGTCGCCTAAGAGCATTCTATCTCCCCCCTTCTCTAAAGGGCCGAGCTCTTTCCCTTCTTCCCCCTTTCTTCTCAAGTCTTCAACGCAACTCAACCACTTGAAGGATCTTGCGCACCTTTGGAGGGACTCTAAGAAGCTTCATCCTTTGTCCTCGGCAATCAACAAAGACCCTTAGGGGTTCTTCACTTTCGGCTTGCATGAAGGCTACACCAACAAGACTTCAAATTCGGCTAAGTTCTTTCCCCTCTTCCATTTATAGATTCTAGAACTTGTTTTCTACACTAATCTAAACTTTGTTTGAAGGGGCGCAAGGACTTGGAGGACTCTTCACTAAGCGCAAGCTTTCTCCCCTCCCCCTCTCTCTCTTTAGTTAAGTGTTAAGGGAATTTGTGAGGCTTAACCTCCCCCTTAGCTTTGCTTTGTAATATGAATCCGTGGTGTGTGCGGATCTCGTTTGTCTGTGTTTGCTTGTAATGATGCAATACCTTCCATCAGAGTAGGACCGTTGAAGATCGGGACGATACGATCCTTCTATGCTCAAGGATCGCACTGTGAGTATTCCTACTTGTCTTTCAATTTGTAGGTAATTGCTATTTCTTTTAAGTAGTCTAAATAGTTTAGTGTCGTTCTCTTTATTTATAAAAATACAAAACATATTTTCCAACTCCGTTTAGAGTAATTTCGGTTTTATCAAAAATACAAAAAAATATTTTCTGAAAGCGTTGTTTGAATGCTCCCTTACTTGTGAGTGATCCCACCTCCATCAGTTTGGTATCAGAGGCTTTCTTAGAATAGATTTTTGGCCTAAAAGCTATTTTCAAATTCTAAGACTTTTCTTGGACCTAGTTGTTTGAAAGAAGTTGATCTCATAAAAGGCTATTATCTAATATATCATTTTTAGGAGCCTTATTTTCAAAAAAACTAAATTTCTTTCAAAACTATCTTTGACCATGACTACTAGATCAGGAGCAAATTATAATAACCACCCTGAATCCAATGATATTACTAGGCAAGCTGAACCTAATGACATGGCTAGACTCTTTAACATGATAGCGTCCTTCCAAGAGGAACTTAGGGATATTAGAGCTAGACTCCCAAATCCTGAAAATCTTAGGGATGATAGACCCCCTAGTCGGCCCTCAAGTGAACCCATCCTAGGTGAACATCCCCAAAACAATAGGAACCATAATAGGAGAGTCCAAGAATCTGAATGGGAAGATCCACATGCTCGACCCTATCAAAGACCTAGGGAAGACCAAAACCCTGATTGGAATGAGCCACGTGCTCAAACCTACCACAGACCTAGAGAGGATGAAGTGCAACGCAACATCAAACTCTCACCACCAACCTTTAGTGGTTCCCTTGACCCTAGAGAATTCCTAGATTGGGTAGATAAACTTGAACGGTATTTTGACTGGAGCATGATGCCTAGTCAATCCAAGGTTAGGTTCACCCGATGTCTCCTAGAAGGTACTGCTAGGTTATACTGGACTAGCATAGAGAAGAACATAGAGTTGTTTAGACGCCCTCCTATTGAGAGATGGGAAGACATGCGAGACAAACTTAGGGAAAAATATGTCCCTCCCTATTTCCAACTTAAGATTATCGATGAAGCCATGAGCCTAGTCCAGGGTAGTCAGACCGTCACCGATTACACCACTAGGTTTGATGAACTCCTTCTGAGGAGTGGCATCCATGAAGAAGACCATGTCTCCCTTAGTAGGTATAAGAATGGACTTAGACCCGAGATCAAAAGAGGAATGACCTATTTCCAAATAGAGTCTAGAGAAGTCGCCTACCAAAGAGCCTTAGAGGTAGAGGAAAACATAAAGAGAGCCTTTAGGAGAGAGTTAAGCTCCCCTAGAACTTACCCCAAGGCACCCTCCTCAAGCCCCTCAAGTTCTCAACCCAAAGCCCCAACCCCAACACCCTCTAGACCTAGGACTGTCCAAGAACCTAGAGTCGTTTGCCATGCTTGCCACCAAGTAGGACACTATATGAAAGACTGTCCTAAGAGAGTCCTGTACTTAGGTGAGGAAAAATGTGAAGAAACCTATGAGGAAAACCATGAGGAAATCCATAACCCTGACTCTGGTTGCACGGTTTGGGAAGAACTAGCTTATGATAGTGGTGAAGAACAAACCCACGACACATTAGGAGTGGTTAGGTGCACCCTAATCAAACCTACCCCAACTGAGGACTGGCGTAGGACCAGTATTTTCCACACCTACACGAAATGCAATGGTAACATGTGCAAAGTAGTGATAGATGGGGGAAGTAGTCTAAACGCAGTCTCTCACACAGCCTTAGTAAAATTCAACCTTAAGGCAGAACCGCACCCTAATCCCTATAGCATATCCTGGGTCAACCAGTCTAGTGTCCCAGTCACCCATAGGTGCTTAGTGCCCCTTCAGTTTGCCATCTACCAAGGCAAGATTTGGTGTGACGTCATAACCATGGATGTCGCCCAAGTCTTACTCGGTCGCCCGTGGTTATACGATATGGATGTTATCCACTACGGTCGGACTAACACCTATGTCTTTAGCCATGACGGACAAAAGATCAAACTGAAGCCTTCCATGCCTAAGGAACTTAAGGCTGCCACCAACAAGGGTAGGATAGAGGAACCTAAGGAACCCAAGCCAACCATCCAACTCATAAGGTCCCATGCCTTTACCCAAGACTGCTTAGAATCCAAGCAAGTGTACTCCTTAGTCATTAAGGGAACCAATCCAGATGAGGAGTCACCCATACCCAAAGAAGTTGAGACCCTACTCTCAGGGTACTCTGAGCTCACCAGGGAAGAACTTCCCAATGGCTTACCCCCCCTTAGAGAAATCCAACATGCCATAGACCTTGTCCCGGGTTCTACTCTCCCACACTTACCCCACTATAGGATGAACCCTACTGAGCATCAAGAGCTCAAAAGACAAGTAGATGAACTGTTAGACAAGGGTTTCATTAGGGAAAGCCTTAGCCCGTGTGCAGTACCCGCCCTTCTTACCCCAAAGAAGGATGGAAGCTGGCGCATGTGTATAGACTGTAGGGCCATGAACAGAATAACCATCAAGTATAGATTTCCCATCCCAAGATTAGATGACATGCTGGACATGCTGGTAGGTTCTAAGTGGTTTAGCAAGCTAGACCTTAGAAGTGGGTACCACCAAGTTAGGATCAGACTTGGGGATGAGTGGAAGACTGCCTTTAAAACTAAGGATGGTTTGTATGAATGGCTAGTCATGCCCTTTGGCCTTTCTAATGCCCCCTCAACCTTCATGAGGTTAATGAACCAAGTCTTGAAGCCTTACATAGGAAGATTCTTAGTAGTTTACTTTGATGACATCCTAATCTATAGCAAGACCCAAGAAGAACACATGGAACACCTTAGAAAAATCCTAGACTTACTTCAGGAAGAAAAGCTATACCTAAACCTGAAGAAGTGTTCTTTCCTTTCCCCTAGGGTTGTCTTTTTAGGCTTCATAGTTTCAGACCAAGGACTTCAAGCTGACCCTAGCAAAATCCAAGCCATCTTAGACTGGCCTGAACCCAAGACTTTAACTGAAATTAGGAGCTTCCATGGTCTAGCTGCCTTTTATAGGAGGTTCATTAGAAACTTTAGCACCATAGTAGCCCCTATAACCAACTGTATGAAACAAGGTGAGTTTAGTTGGCCTAAGTCTGCTAGTAGAGCTTTTGTGGAGCTTAAGTCTAGAATGACCACTGCCCCTGTCCTAAAGTTACCTGACTTCTCTAAAGTTTTCATAGTGGACTGTGATGCCTCAGGAGTAGGAATAGGAGGTACCCTTAGTCAGGAAGGTCACCCCATAGCCTACTTTAGTGAGAAGTTAAATGAGGCTAAACAAAGATATACTACCTATGATAAGGAGTTCTATGCTGTAGTGCAATCCTTAAGGCACTGGAGACACTATCTGATACATAACGAATTCATTCTAAATAGTGATCACCAAGCTTTATCTTTTCTAAGTGCTCAAAAGAAGTTAAATGCTAGGCATGCTAAATGGGTAGAGTACCTTCAACAGTATACTTTTGTTTTGAAGCATAAATCTGGAATTGAAAATAAAGTTGCTGATGCTTTGAGTAGAGTAGTTTTACTTATGCAAACTTTATCTGTTGAAGTAGTTGGATTTGATCGCATGAAACATGAATACCTAGAATGCCCTGATTTTTCAAGCATTTATTCTGAGCTTAGCATAGATCCTTTGAGTCATCCCCTCTATACCCTAAGGGATGAGTTTCTGTTTCTTGGGCCAAAGTTGTGCATTCCCAAGACCTCAATCCGAGACTTCCTTGTTTGGGAGATCCACGGAGGAGGGTCTGCCGGGCACCATGGCCGAGACAAGACTCAAGCCTTAGTGGAGGAACGGTTCTTCTGGCCGAACCTCTATAGGGATGTAGCTAAGGTTGTTAGACATTGTAGGACCTGTCAGACCAGGAAAACTCAGAAACATAACTATGGTCTGTACACACCCCTACCTATCCCTCAAGCACCATGGCAAGACCTTAGCATGGACTTCATCTTAGGTTTACCAAGGACTCCCTCCAGACATGACTCCATTTTTGTCGTAGTGGATAGGTTTACCAAGATGGCACACTTTATACCTTGCTACAAAACCACAGATGCATCACATGTAGCTAGGTTATTCTTTAAGGAGGTTGTTAAACATAGAGGTACCCCTCTGACTATAGTTTCTGATAGGGATTCCAGGTTTGTTGGACATTTCTGGAAAACCCTGTGGGCTATGTTGGGAACCAAACTCAAATTCTCCACGGCCTATCATCCTCAGACGGATGGGCAGACCGAAGTGGTCAATCGATCACTAGGGAGCATTTTGAGGAGTTTGGTAGGAGAACACCCAGGCACATGGGATAAGCTGTTGCCCATTGCCGAGTTCTCCTATAATAGTGTTGTCAACAAAACCACAGGATTGTCCCCTTTTCAGGCCAACTTAGGGTACCAGCCCAGAAAACCTGTTGATTTGTTTCCTTTACCTAGGCACTCTCATATTTCTATGTCTGCTAAAGATTTTGCTACTCACATGTCCCATTTACATCATGAAATTCACTGTCAAATGCTTGATGCTGTAAATTCCTATCGCAAGAGTGCTAACAGAAAACGCCGAGAAAGGAAATTCTCTGTAGGTGAACAGGTTATACTGCGGGTCAGGGAGGAGCGCATCCATGGATCTGGCCGCAAGTTGGACCCAAAAGGAATCGGGCCATTCACCATTGTAGAAAAGATCAACGACAACGCCTACATCTTGGATCTACCACCGGACTTGGGGATCCCCACCACTGTCAATGTGGAGGATCTCACGCACTATGAGGAGCCGGTGCACATCGGGGAGTTGACTGACAGGCCTGAGCTGCAGAGCATACTTGAAGATCAGACCCGACTCACCCCAGACAAGGTACAAGTGTTTTACCGTGTTAAATTTACGTCGGGTGAGGAGGCTTGGCTTCCCGAAGAAGAGTTGGCACAGGCCGCTCCGGAATTACTCCAAGGGTACAAGGATAATTCTCCAGAGGAGAATTCTTCCCACCCGGGGAGAAATGATGGAGGGGCCAACCCTGCCCCAAGGAGGTCTGGAAGGACTAGGAGGAAGCCCATCAGATATGGCTTTCCCTCCTAGGTCATCTTTCTTACCTTATTTGCACTTTCCTTATTTGCATTGAATAAAGCTCTAGTGCATTGTGTAGATTCCTTATTTGCTTCTAGAATAGTCTACTGGCCTTTGTGTTAATAATTGGGCAGGTTATAGCCCAGCTCAAGGGAAGCTAGGAAGCTCAAGCTAAAGCCACTCAAGTAGAGCTCCAATTATGGAAGGAGGCACTTCAACTACTTCAACTAAAGACTCCAAGTTGAAGGGGCTTACAATCAATGCAACTCCACCTTCCATATCAACCTAGGCGCCACTCAATATGATGATGATTCGAATGCAAGAAATCAGCCCACAATTTAATGCGCCTAGCCATCAACAATCTAGATCCACAAATCAAGGGATCACCATTTAGATCCACAAATCAAGGGATCATCATCTAGATCCACAATTTGAGGAATCACCCTTGGAAACCTCTTAACCGCCCATGCTCTTGAAGGAAGATTTTCGAATTCAAATAAGTCCAAGGCAAGAAGGCGCCATCTCATCCATGCAAACAAGGAAGGAGCTCATAAAGAATTCGGCTACAAGGAAGCTCCATCAAGAGAGAATTCGAAATTCAAAAGGGCTAAAGGAAATGTATTAAATATCATTAATTTCTTCCTTAAACCTTATGATTGCGCCTAGGGTGAATTGTCACCCTTGCCCATGGCTTGTTGAGCCTATAAATTGTAACCTCCCCTCTTTTGTCTATTAGTTGCCTAGTGAAAAAAAAAAAATCCTTGTGTTAGCATTGGTGATTGTCGCCTAAGAGCATTCTATCTCCCCCCTTCTCTAAAGGGCCGAGCCCTTTCCCTTCTTCCCCCTTTCTTCTCAAGTCTTCAACGCAACTCAACCACTTGAAGGATCTTGCGCACCTTTGGAGGGACTCTAAGAAGCTTCATCCTTTGTCCTCGGCAATCAACAAAGACCCTTAGGGGTTCTTCACTTTCGGCTTGCATGAAGGCTACACCAACAAGACTTCAAATTCGGCTAAGTTCTTTCCCCTCTTCCATTTATAGATTCTAGAACTTGTTTTCTACACTAATCTAAACTTTGTTTGAAGGGGCGCAAGGACTTGGAGGACTCTTCACTAAGCGCAAGCTTTCTCCCCTCCCCCTCTCTCTCTTTAGTTAAGTGTTAAGGGAATTTGTGAGGCTTAACCTCCCCCTTAGCTTTGCTTTGTAATATGAATCCGTGGTGTGTGCGGATCTCGTTTGTCTGTGTTTGCTTGTAATGATGCAATACCTTCCATCAGAGTAGGACCGTTGAAGATCGGGACGATACGATCCTTCTATGCTCAAGGATCGCACTGTGAGTATTCCTACTTGTCTTTCAATTTGTAGGTAATTGCTATTTCTTTTAAGTAGTCTAAATAGTTTAGTGTCGTTCTCTTTATTTATAAAAATACAAAACATATTTTCCAACTCCGTTTAGAGTAATTTCGGTTTTATCAAAAATACAAAAAAATATTTTCTGAAAGCGTTGTTTGAATGCTCCCTTACTTGTGAGTGATCCCACCTCCATCAGAAAGCAGTCTTCACATCCATTTGCCAGATCTCATAATCATAATATGCAGCTATCGCGAGAAGAATCCGAATAGACTTAAACATGGCTACAGGAGAGAAAGTTTCATCATAATCTATCCCGTAGATTTGTTTGAAACCTTTCGCAACTAGCCTGCCTTTATAGGTAACCACGTTACCATCCATGTCAATCTTCTTCTTGAAGATCCATTTACAGCCTATAGGGATAACTCCCGGAGGCGGATCAACCAAATCCCAAACTTGGTTATCTGACATGGAGTCCATCTCGGCTCGCATAGCTTCAAGCCATCTAGCTGAGTCCGGTCCACTGACCGCATCCGCATAAGTGAGGGGTTCATAATTATCAATGATGTAGACTCCGTCATAGCGCTCAGGCTGTCGACGGATCCTTCCCGATCTTCGTGGTTCCCGTGATATCTGAGCCTCAGATAGTTCAGTAACCTGTTCTACCGGCTCAGGCTCATCCAACTGTGCTTGACTACTTTGTCCTTCCTCTGGATTCTCATCCAGCTTTATTTCTCTCCCACTGGCCTCTTGCAGAAGAAACTCCTTCTCAAGAAAAATGGCCGTCCGAGCAACAAATACCTTGTTCTCTTTGGGATCGTAGAAATAATAACCCTTAGTTTCCTTAGGGTAACCGACAAAGATACATTTCTCAGATCTGCTCTCTAGTTTCCCAGAGGCGAGCTTTTTGACATAAGCCTCGCAACCCCAGATCTTAATAAATGTCAAGCTAGGCTGTTTCCCATATCATAATTCATATGGGGTCTTTGAAACTGCCTTGGATGGCACTCGGTTTCGTACCTTTGCAGCTGTCTCCAGTGCAAATCCCCAAAAGGAGTAAGGTAGAGTAGCCTGACTCATCATAGAACGAACCATATCCAGTAAGGTTCTGTTCCTCCTTTCGGATACACCATTCCATTGCGGTGTTCCTGGCGGAGTGAGCTGTGAGATAATCCCACACTCTTTTAGATAGTCAGTAAACTCATGACTTAGGTATTCTCCACCTCGATCAGAACGAAGTGCGTTGATATTTCGGCCCAGCTGATTCTGTACTTCATTCTTGAACTCTTTGAACTTATCAAAAGATTCACTTTTATGTCTCATTAAATAGACATACCCATATCTACTGAAATCATCAGTAAAGGTAATGAAGTATTGATAGCCACCCCTGGCATGTTTACTAAATGGCCCATACACATCACTGTGTATAAGGTCAAGTAAACCTGAAGCCCTTTGACCTTTGTTAAGAAAAGGAGACTTCGTCATTTTGCCCATTAAACAAGCTTTGCATGTATCAATCTCCTCATAGGAGAATGATCCCAGCAGTCCATGATCATGCAACCGCTTAATGCGCTTCTTGTTAATATGGCCTAAACGACTATGCCATAGCAAGGTGCTGTCATCAGCATACTTGGCTTTCTTATTATCAATGTTTTGTATAGAACATTCCATGTCCAACATGAATAACCCATTGCTAATTGATCCAGTAGCATAAACAATATTATCTAAAGATAAAACACACTTTGAAATATTGCATTCAAAGGAAAACCCTTTCCTGACAAGAGCAGGAATAGAGATAATAGTTTTGGTAATACTGGGTACAAAGTAACAATTGTTTAATTCTAATACAATGCCAGATGGTAATGAGATGTAATAATCCCCTACAGCTACAGCAGCAACCCGTGCCCCGTTTCCAACTCGTAGGTCCAACTCATGCTGTCCCACCTGTCTTCTTCTCTTGAGTTCCTGTACATTTGAACAAATGTGAACTCCACATGCAGTGTCCAACACCCATGAAATAGAAGAAGAGGATATCATGACTTCAGTCACAAATATACCTGAGCCAGAAGCGATGCTTCCCTTCTTGTCTCCTTGGAGCGCTTTACAGTCCTTTTTCCAGTGACCCAGCTGGCCACAGTGGAAACATCTGTATTCCTTTGACCGCTTAACCTTCTGTTTCAGCGCCTTGTTGTAGTTCTTGACTGGGGCTTTGCCCTTCTTCCCCTTCTTCTTGTTCCTAGAAGGAACCATTAAGACAGAGGTTGAAGGCTTTCCCTTCAGAGTCTCCTCAGTAGTCAAGAGCATATTCAGCAACTCTGCCGGAGTACAATCGATTTTGTTCATATTAAAGTTAATAATGAACGCATCGAAAGAAGGCGGGAGAGACTGCAGAATAATGTCTACAGCAAGCTCCTGATTGATGGTATGTCCCAGTTTCTCTAGAGCCTCCTTGTGCCCAATCATCTTGAGCATGTGAGCTCCCACTGGACTCCCTTCAGCCAGTTTGCTCTGAAAGAACAGCTTAGTCAAGTTATAGCGCTCAGTCCTCGCCTGTGCAGCATACAGCATCTTGAGGTTTGCTATAATTTCTATAGCAGACATATCCTCATGCTGACGCTGCAGCGGTGGCGTCATAGACGCTAGCATCAGGCAAGCGACATCAATGCTATCATTGACATGCTTTTCATAGGCTTCCCGAACCGCCCTTGCGGCGTTCGGAGCGGGTTGAGGCGGTATTGCCGTCTCGAGGACATACAGTTTCCTCTCTGCCTTAAGAACAATCTTAAGGTGTCCGTACCAGTCTGAGAAGTTTGGCCCAGCAAACTTCTCCCTTTCCAGTAGGGATCGCACATTGAAGCTCATGGTGTTCGTTGCTGCAGGAATCTACAACAATGCAAGAACAGCAAGGTCAGTATCAATGTTTAGAATCAATCCAGGACTTAAGAAAGATTCTTTTCTCACTATTTTATCTGACTGAAAAATCCATTAAAACAGTCCGAAAGAGTAACACTCTTTTAGTGAGATGGGATCCAGATTTTATACTTGGTCTCCGCGTCCCGCTCAGGCGAGATAAGATGCACAGAGAGTACAAGCACTAATTTCTGGTAGGCAGTCCCTGCCAATCGCCAACCCGTGCGATTCCCCTTCATCTGGGCAATCCAGCAGACTGTGCCAACTAAGTTGGTACAACACAGTCTCTGATCCCATAGATGGCTGCCTCCATATAGCTAACATATGCCCCATATGTAGCCTACATGGTCAAGCGAACCTGACCTACTCCCTGGACCACCACGTGCTATGCCGAGCAACGAGAAGCGATAAATCCCTTCTCTGTAACACGCAGGTGTAATCACACACCGTCTGAAGATAGATGGGCGTGCCCATTGAGTGGGTACAACACAGCCCCAACGATAGTCAGAACAGTGAGGTTTCGCGTTAGAAGGCTTTACGTGCTTGATATTTTAGCGTTGGATTTTAACGGTCTTTTATCTTCTTACTATGAGGCAAAACCTATGGCTATAGCAGAAGATAAATAAATCATGCAATTCTAATTATATAAACAATAAATAGAAAGCATACTGATCTTATGTGGTAAAAGCCCATTAAGCCTAAGTAAGACCTTAACCTAACTTAAGTCTTCACTTGCTTTTCTTCATGGGGCTTTTTGACATCTCATCTGGCCCAACCTAGGGCCCAAGCGCCAACTGCAGCTCAGGTGCGCCCACCAGGGAAAATGCGCCTGTCCTAGGGTCAAACCCTAGACCTCCCGTCTGGTCAAGCCACTGCTGCATGCGCCTCTGCCAAGTGTGCTCTGTGCTCTTGTCTGATTAAAATACAATTTAATCTATCTAGACAAGATTGACTCGCAGGTCAATTACAATTTATAAATTAAATAAAATGTGATGCGCAGATCACAATAAAAATTAATTTACAAATTTTAACCAGGCTCGCAGGCCCCAGCATAGCACACATTAAACACGGGCAGCCCACATAAGATTAAATAAACAAGCAAATGGCATCAATTATCATGTGATCCAATCAAGAAATTAAATTTTTGAAAAACCCCATTGGCATCAATTTTAATTTCCTTATACGCCCTACTACCTTACAACGGTCCATTACAAGGGATCCACTCATCAGTCCTAGTCAGATCCACTGCCCTTACATGCACCAAGTCCTAACTGACTTGAGTCGACCCAGTGGTCAACTATGCATGCGCCATGGGCTGAACAACCTACATGAGTTTTGGCAAGCGGGTGTGACCCCCGGGCCTAACTCATGCGTGTTCACTGGTTGTCTCAACCAGACCTCGCTACACGCCTTTGATGCAGTCGACCTATAGCCACCTTATGCTTGCGCATAGGTGCCATCTGGTCGACCCATCTAGGTTGTCAGATGGTCTGATCAGACTAGTTGGATCTTAACTAGAGATGACTTCAACCCTACTAACCCGTCTAAGGACTTATAGCAGGCGGCACTTAGATCTAAGGTGAGTCGCGCAAGTAAAGAAGTTTTTTGAGAAAAACTAAATGGATGCGCCAACCAAATACATGCGCTAATGATAAAAATCATACATCATGTAGTTTTCGCATGAATAACTTTCGCATGTAGTTTAGATCTAAGGTGTTGCGCAAACATGGATCACTAAAGTTAAGCAATCATACAAACATGCATATAACTTTGCTCTGATACCAATTGAAAGTCCCCTAAGAAACGGGGAGCGAAACCCTAATAGGCGCATATGGAGGTTTTCATGCTGCGGAAGGGGTTTCTAGGGATCGAATGCATGATATATGATCAACTTTAAAATCAATTGCATAGAATGGTAGCGACTCATACCATGGCCATCGCTTGGATGGTGTCTTGGAAGAAGAGAGAACGATGGGGTTCTCCTCCAAAGCGCCACACACAAGATGATCGATGGCTTGCTCCTTGGACGCTCCTTGTGCTAGCAAGGTTCTCCAAGTGACCTTGTCGTGTGAGAAGGGATGAAGAAGATGAGATCCACTGCTTGGCGATTCTTCCTTGTCGTCAAAGCCTCTTCCACGAGAATGCCCAAAAAAAAAAACACGAGAAGAGAGGGGCGACAACAATAGGAGTGAAGAGGTGAGGCATGGTCACGTATGTGATCATGCTTTCTAAAAATAGAAAGCCACTCCTCAACATGCGATCAAGGGTTTTTCCCAATCGCATATTTCTCTTAACTAGAACCGTGCGCTCACATGATGAGCTGGTTCAATTTTGTTTGGTTCAAAGACCAATTAACCCAAGCTATTAGTCCAGATCACATTAAACCCTAAGGTTCTTGATCTGACCGTTGATCTCTTGATGCTCCTGATCTCACCGATCTAGCATCCATTCTCTCAATCGAAGCTTACCGATCTCAAGCCCTAATCAATCAAACATGATCAGACCAGATCTCACTCACAATCAGAGATTAAATCCCTTTAAACTGAACCTAAACAATTCAGTCCACACGATCTGACTTAAGTAACCCATATCATCAAATTGTGCGACCCTAAGGGTTTCCTTTAAATGTCGGTAACGATAACTTACGTCATCACGATCAGTGAGGGGTATCTAGCAACACATCACTGTCTCCCGATATAAAAGAAAGAGTCTTCCAAGACTACACCCAAACCACAGCACAAGTGTGAATCCACTTCACCAGGCATACATGATTCCTTTGCCACTGGATGTTCTTATTGGACAAGCGTGTCAAGCCTGTAGCTCCAATATGATGAGCATGATTAGATCAGATGAACATAGTCACCTGGGTATGGCCATACACTTTCTCAATCATCTCATCCAAGGGGGCCCCTTTAGAACATCACACTCCAAACAAGGAGACGGCAATCCTATATCTATCACTAGCGCCCTAACATGACTCAAGTTCACCATCCAAGATAGTCTATAACCATTATGTTTCAAATGATATTGAACTACCTCAAAACAATGACAATCATCATTTAGAAACACAAGTGATCTCAAGTCAGAGGAAGTATGCCACTTGTTGCACACAAGGATTATTCACATTGTGACAAGCAATTGAATATCCTAGTAGGGTCTGTCCAGTACATCCAATGTACCCATGAGTCTACATCTTATTCCATGCTCGAAGCATCCTATAAGATTAGAACACATATTAGTCTTAACCATATCAAGGCTGTCTCATGTTCACCAAGATATCTCGACTAAGGACATATAGCATGTCAGCCTAGCTGAACAGCATTGAGACATTATTCAGAAGTACAATTATTGCAGCAGACAATGTAACAACCTGAATAACAACCATTGCCTTTATAAACATAAGGGTTTATACATGATACTGATAGTATCCCAAGGCCTCAAACATTAGCCTTAAGGGCATACCCCAACAACCCTTAGATAACAACAATCCATAAAAGATAATCATACGACATAATTTTTTGCAAGATCGACAATCAATATCAAGTTCAATGCCTTGAACAATAAAATAAGTGATATAATGTCATTATCCAATTTGCAACAGAAAAATATCCATTCCATCAAAAACTTTTACCCAAGCAGAGTAGAGTCATACAATCCCAAAATCTGAGAACTAAAACATGCTACCAACATAAGCCATTGCAATCAACATTCAAAAATAGTAACATACTCCTCAAAAAAAGTCTCATGACAACTCTTAATACAAGTCTTTTATGGAGCATACAATGTTTTCCAAGATTACAAAGTCTTATGATTTAGCCAAAATTCCAAAATGAGCTTCCAAAATTTTCAAGCTTTTGCCCACAATGCGTAGCCAAGCTAATCTGCAATAAGGGTTAGTGCAAGCAAGAATGAGCATAAATTCCCCAACAAGTAATCCTAATGGCTAAGGGAAAACGAACTAAAGAGGATAAACATATCAACAAATTAGTCAACACAATAAAGACATAATGAAAGATAACAGAATTTCCCCTTGAGCACATGAATTGGATAGGGAAAACAAGATAGCCATACATTCCTTAGATAAGGCATTTGGGTCACAAGTAGTCATTAATCATCATTGAGCATTCATATCACAGTAATCATTGATCATTGTTGTGCATTCATATCATGAGTAGTCATGGATCATAGATGTGGGGGAGACAATTATAATTCAAAATTCCTTCCACGTCTGGAAGTTGAACCCATCCTCGTCAGGAGAGAGCAAACAAAAGCTAGCTAGAGCATCTTAGGGCTCTTCGTACAAATAGATAGAGGGATTCAAGCGGTGGCTCCCACGAATTCAAGAGGTGGCCCCCACCTTTTTTAGGGGTGTGGCACTTTGCTCCATGTAGCACTTTGCTCCACATCTATCATGATGTAGTGGGATTCAAGAGGTGGCCCCCACCTTTTTAGGGGTGTGGCACTTTGCTCCACATCCATCCACAAATCTCTCATTTGGGTTCATACAAATTCTCCCCACAATATATCTTTCATAACAAGAGCACTAAGACAATGAGGTTGAGCCTCACATTGAAGATAAGATATAACATAAGTCATTGAACACAATATTTGTCATAGGGCATACCATGAGTTCACAGTCATGAATTAAGGCATAGGAAATAGATTCATAATGATCTTATTACTTCTAGAATAATTTCAAGCTCAAAACACAATATCCACTTTGATGTTAAGCATGTAACCAAAACAGGGCATATTCATCATATCTGATTTTGACTTATATTGTAGGTCGAATAATTAATCAAAAATAGTCAATAGTATATTCAATATGAAGCTCTCTGAGTCTAGTTTCCACCAAAACTGGTTTCACAAGATTTTTAGTTGTAGGCAGGGAGATATTGGCGGTCGAACATAGGAAGGTCTGGATGTAAGATTTTCAGAAAATAGATTCATATATCATACTTGCAACAGATATATCAGACCTAGTAATTAACCTAAAATAGGCAATATGATATTCAAAATGAATCTATTTGAATCTACTTTCCAATAGAACTGAATTCGTCGGATTTGGAGTTATAATCAGAGAGATATGAGCGGTCGAACATAGGAGGGTCAGAATTCCATATTTCTGGAAAACAGCATCGTATGTTAGGAATGTGACATACGTTTCAGAATGAATACCCAAACGAAATTAGGAAAAATGGTATTCGAAATGTAGCACTACGAGTGTACTTTCCAATGAGTCTAGTTTCACAAGATTTGGAACTATACCTAGGGAGATATGAGGATTCGAACACATAAATGTTGAAAATCCAGATTTCCAGAAACTGATTTTGTATAGCTAGATTACAATACAAATTGAAATACGAATACAGCTCGGATATGGTCTATATCACATTCAAATTAAAGCGGAATGAATCTAGTTTCATAAAAAATTTATTTTGTGCGATTTGGATCTATAGGCCATGAAATATTGGGGTTAAAGCACACAAAGGTCAGATTAGAGAATGCAGATTTCAGCAGAACAGGATTCTAAAACCCTATAAATATTTGAATCCGACCCCATAGAAACGAATATCATGAGATTCAAAACCCAAATCAAGCATTGAAGACACAAGAGACATTGAAATTAGGTGAGGCATGGAGGAGGAACCAGATTAACGAAAACAAGAATAAGATTTACTTGCCTTAAGATGATGAAGTTCTTCTCCCAATCCTTCCTCTTGGTGGCGGCTCCCTCCTAGGGTCCTTTCCAAACCAACGTGACCAGCCTCTCCCCTTCCTATCACGATTTTTCCTCTCACATTACTAACCCTCAAGGCTTATGTGGCAAGCTTTTCCAAAAATGCCCCTTTTAAGACTCCAATAAGGACATTTAATCCCATAGTACCAAGATACCATCATCACCCTAGAAAATAACAAGGTTTCAAGCATGCATAATTGACCAAGTAATATTATTTACCAAACTTATTATTTGCATAACATCATAAGGGGGGTTTCATAAATTTTAGTGTATTACAGGCACCACATGCAGGTGGCTTAAAATTTTACAAGCAGTCATCACAGGTGGATACAATCATCCACATCACAACACAGGAGGGCACTCGCTATGACTATATCAACCCATGGAAGAGACAAGTGGCGCATATAAAAATTTGAAAACCGGAATAATCAAATTTTAATCCCCTTATGCGCCAATTACAACTTCCTCTCAATCAAATTTATGCTTAAATTTGAGGTTAAGTTTCATGATGATTTCATAAATCAAATCGGCTAGCAATTTTGTCAGATCAAGAGACCCGGCCAGTCCAGAGGACACAATGCCCATCCTACTTGACAAAGTTATGTGCGCCTATGATCTTAAATCTATCATAAAAATAATCCAAAAATCAGCCATAAGTTTGATAAAAGATGCTAGGATGAAAACGCTTTCGAGATGAAACACGCATGGATAAAGAAAATTTTCAAAAAATTTTCATGCAAGCACAAGTACACCTTGTGTTTCTCGCAAGTAGCTCTGATACCACTGTTAGGGAATACCGGGTGTGAAGGTCCCCTACACAAGGGGGGCGAAAACCCTAATAGGAGGCGCAATAACATTCTAGCGGAATCTAGGGCTTTCAAAATCGCATAGCATGTATTATGATCAACTTTAAAGCATGAAATGAACTCATACCGAAGCCATATAATGGAAGGCGCCTTGGAAGCAAGAGAACAAGAGAGCTCTCCTCCAAATCGTCACACACAAGATGATGTTGCTTCCTCCCTTGGTGCTCCTTGTGCTAGCAAGGTTCCAAGAGGTCCTTGTCGAGTGAAAGGGAAAGATGAGATGTCCTTCTCTTGGCCGAATCCTCCTCTACCTTCAAGGTGTCGCCACACACGAAAGCGTCAAGAGGAATATGGGCGAGAGGCGAGAATAGAGAGCACTCTATTCGGTCGTGAACAACATCTCCAAGTGGAGATCGTGGTTACTAAAAAATAGCCACCACACTTCGCTCTAACGTTCACGCCAAGTGAACATGTCGCCAACTCCTCTCCCCTTGAACCATGCGCTCATTAAATGAGCCGGTTCAAATTGGTTTGGTCCAGAGACCAATTAAGCCAAGCAATCAAGTCCAGATCTCAAATAAACCCTAAGGCTCAGATCTGACCGTTGATCTCCTGATGCTCCTGATCTCATCGATCTAGCATCCAATCTCTCAATCGAAGCTTACCGATCTCAATCCCTAATCAATCAAACATGATCAGACCAGATCTCACTCACAATCAGAGATTAAATCCCTTTAAACTGAACCCGAACAATTCAGTCCACTCGATCTGACTTAAGTAAGCCATATCATCAAATTGTGCGACCCTGAGGGTTTCCTTTAAATGTCGGTAACGATAACTCACGTTATCACGATCAGTGAGGGGTATCTAGCAACACATCACTGTCTCCCGATATAAAGGAAAGAGTCTTCCAAGACTACACCCAAAACACAGCACAAGTGTGAATCCACATCACTAGGCATACATGTTTCCTTTGCCACTGGATGTTCTTATTGGACAAGCGTGTCAAGCTTGTAGCTCCAATATGATGAGCATGATTAGATCAGATGAACACAGTCACCTGGGTATGGCCATACACTTTTCTCAATCATCTCATCCAGGGGGCCCCTTTAGAACATCACACTCCTTAAACAAGGAGACGGCAATCCTATGTCTATCACTAGTGCCCTAACATGACTCAAGCTCATTATCCAAGATAGTCTATAACCATTGTGTTTCAAATGATATTGAACTACCTCAAAACAATGACAATCATCATTTAGAAAACACAAGTGATCTCAAGTCAGAGGAAATGTGCCACTTGTCATATTCAAAGATTATTCACATTGCGACAAACAATTGAACATCCTAGTAGGGTCTGTCCAGTACATCCAATGTACCCATGAGTCTACATCTTATTCCATGCTCGAAGCATCCTATAAGACTAGAACACATATTAGTCTTAACCATATCAAGGCTGTCTCATGTTCACCAAGATACATCGACTAAGGACATTATAGCCTGTCAGCCTAGCTGAACAGCTTTGAGACATTATTCAGAAGAACATATATTGCAGCAGACAATGTAGCTAACTGAATAATAACCATGCCTTTATAAGCATAACAGTTTATTACATGATACTGATACATTCCCAAGGCCTCAAACATTAGGCTTAAGGGCATACCCCAACAATCTCCCACTTGCACTTAATCTAATGGTTGAGAAATCTCAAACCCATATTATTACAGTGCTTCTCATGCTTCTGCTGCGCCAGAGGCTTGGTAAGCGGGTCTGCCAGATTGTCATCTGTATGAAGCTTGCAGATTTTGATCTCGCCACGATCTATGATCTCCCTGATCAAATGAAACCGTCTCTGTATGTGCTTGGACTTCTGGTGCGACCGTGGTTCCTTTGCTTGTGCGATTGCTCCAGTGTTATCACAGAAGATAACCAAAGGATCTGCACTCGAAGGAACAACACCAAGTTCTCTCACGAACTTACGAATCCACACTGCCTCCTTGGATGCTTCCGAGGCTGCAACATACTCGGCTTCTGTTGTGGAATCAGCAACAGTTGACTGTTTGAAACTCTTCCACACCACTGCTCCTCCATTCAAGCTAAAAACATAGCCTGATTGCGATCGGAAATCATCCTGGTCAGACTGGAATGAAGCGTCAGTATATCCTTCAATACTGAGTTCTTCCTGACCACCATATATCAAGAACATATCTTTGGTCCTCCGCAGATATTTTAAAATGTTCTTGACTGCAATCCAGTGTGCCTGACCTGGATTACTTTGGAAACGACTGGTCACGCTTAACCCGTAAGCAACGTCTGGGCGAGTACACAACATCGCATACATAATGGATCCAATAGCCGAAGCATAAGGCGTATTGTCCATTTCATCTTTCTCAGTCTGTGTTTGTGGACACTGACTCTTCGAAAGATTCAGACCATGTTTGACTGGAAGATATCCTCGTTTAGAATTCTCTAAATGAAATCTTTCCAGGACTTTATCGATGTAAGTACTCTGGCACAACCCGAGAAGCCTCTTAGATCTATCTCTGTAGATCTTCACACCTAATACATAGGCTGCTTCTCCTAAATCTTTCATCTGGAAACATTTCCTTAACCATGCCTTCACAGCATGCATTTCAGGAATGTCATTTCCAATGATCAAGATATCATCGACGTAGAGGACTAGGAAAGTAATTACGCTCCCACTAAACCTCTTATATACACACGGGTCATCCTCGTTCTTGATGAAACCAAATTCCGTGACTGATTCATCAAAACGAATATTCCAGCTTCTTGATGCTTGCTTAAGTCCATAAATGGACTTCTTTAACTTGCATATCTTATGACGATCTGATGGATTAGTGAAACCCTCAGGTTGTGTCATATACACATCCTCATCCAGATTTCCATTAAGGAAAGTTGTTTTCACATCCATCTGCCAAATCTCATAATCATAATATGCAGCTATCGCGAAAAGAATCCGAATAGACTTGAACATAGCTACAGGTGAGAAAGTTTCATCATAATCTATCCCGTAGATTTGTTTGAAACCTTTCGCAACTAGCCTGCCTTTATAGGTAACTACGTTACCATCCATGTCAATCTTCTTCTTGAAGATCCATTTACAGCCTATAGGGATAACCCCCGGAGGCGGATCAACCAAATCCCAAACTAGGTTATCTGACATGGAGTCCATCTCGGCGCGCATAGCTTCAAGCCATCTCGCTGACTCCGGTCCACTGACCGCATCCGCATAAGTGAGGGGTTCATCATGATCAATGATGTAGACTCCGTCATAGCGCTCAGGCTGTCGACGAATCCTTCCCGATCTTCGCGGTTCCTGTGATATCTGAGCCTCAGGTTGTTCAATAACCTGATCTTCTGGCTCAGGCTCATCCAATTCTGCTTGAGTACTTTGTCCTTCCTCTGGATTCTCTTCCAGTTTTATTTCTCTCCCACTGGCCTCTTGCAGAAGAAACTCCTTCTCAAGAAATATGGCCGTCCGAGCAACAAAAACCTTATTCTCTTTGGGATCGTAGAAATAATAACCCTTAGTTTCCTTAGGGTAACCGACAAAGATGCATTTGTCAGATCTGCTCTCTAGTTTCCCAGAGGCGAGCTTTTTGACATAAGCCTCGCAGCCCCAGATCCTGATAAATGTCAAGCTTGGCTGTTTCCCATACCATAACTCATATGGAGTTTTTGAAACGGCCTTGGATGGCACTCGGTTTAGTACCTTTGCAGCTGTTTCCAGTGCAAAACCCCAAAAGGAGTATGGAAGAGTAGCCTGACTCATCATAGAACGAACCATATCAAGTAACGTTCTATTTCTCCTCTCAGACACACCATTCCATTGCGGTGTTCCTGGCGGAGTGAGCTGTGAGATAATCCCACACTCCTTCAGATAGTCAGTAAACGTATGACTTAGGTATTCTCCACCTCGATCTGAGCGAAGTGCCTTGATATTTCGGCCTAGCTGATTTTGTACTTCATTCTTGAACTCTTTGAACTTGTCAAAAGATTCACTTTTATGTCTCATTAAAAAGACATACCCATATCTACTGAAATCATCAGTAAAGGTAATGAAGTACTGATAGCCACCTCTGGCATGTTTACTAAATGGCCCACACACATCAGTGTGTATAAGGTCAAGTAAACCTGAAGCCCTTTGTCCTTTGTTAAGAAAAGATGACTTCGTCATTTTGCCCATTAAACAAGCTTTGCATGTATCAATCTCCTTGTAGGAGAATGATCCCAGCAGTCCATGATCATGCAACCGCTTAATGCGTTTCTCGTTAATATGGCCTAAACGACTATGCCATAGCGAGGTGCTGTCATCAGCATTCTTGGCTTTCTTAATATCAATTTTCTGTATAGAACATTCCATGTCCAACATGTATAACCCATTGCTAATTGAACCAGTTGCATAAACAATATTATCATAAGATAAAACACACTTTGAAATATTGCATTCAAAGGAAAAACCCTTCCTGACAAGAGCAGGAATGGAGATAATATTTTTAGTAATACTGGGAACAAAATAACAACTGTTTAGTTCCAATACAAGTCCAGATGGTAAAGAAATGAAATAGTCTCCTACAGCAACAGCAGCAACCCGTGCCCCGTTTCCAACTCGTAGGTCCACTTCATGCTGTCCCACCTGCCTTCTTCTCTTGAGTTCCTGCACATTTGACCAAATGTGAACTCCACATGCAGTGTCCAACACCCATGATATAGAAGAAGAAAACATGACCTCAGTCACGAATATACCTGAGCCAGAAGCGATGCTTCCCCTCTTATCTCCTTGGAGCGCTTTACAGTCCTTTTTCCAGTGACCCAGCTGGCCACAGTGGAAACACCTGTATTCCTTAGACCGCTTCACCTTCTGCTTCAGAGCCTTGCTGTAGCTCTTGACAGGGGTCTTGCCCTTCTTCCCCTTCTTCTTGTTCCTGGAAGGAACCATTAAGACAGAGGTCGAAGGCTTTCCCTTCAGAGTCTCCTCAGTAGTCAAGAGCATATTCAGCAGCTCTGCCGGAGTACAATCGATTTTGTTCATATTAAAATTAATAATGAACGCGTCGAATGAAGGCGGGAGAGACTGCAGAATAATATCCACAGCAAGCTCCTGGTTGATGGTATGCCCCAGTTTCTCTAGAGCTTCCTTGTGCCCAATCATCTTGAGCATGTGAGCTCCCACTGGGCTCCCTTCAGCCAGTTTGCTCTGAAAGAAAAGCTTTGTCAGATTATAGCGCTCTGTCCTCGCCTGTGCAGCATACAGCATCTTGAGGTTCGCTATCATGTCTATAGCAGACATATCCTCATGCTGACGCTGCAGCGGTGGCGTCATAGACGCTAGCATCAGGCAAGCGACATCAATGCTATCATTGACGTGCTTTTCATAGGCTTCCCGAACCGCCCTTGCGGCGTTCGGAGCGGGCTGAGGCGGTATCGCTGTCTCGAGGACATACAGTTTCCTCTCTGCCTTAAGAACGATCTTAAGGTGTCCGAACCAGTCAGAGAAGTTCGGCCCAGCAAACTTCTCCCTTTCCAGTAGGGATCGCACATTGAAGTTCATGGTGTTCGTTGCTGCAGGTATCTACAACAATGCAAGAACAGCAAGGTCAGTATCAATGTTAAGAATCAATCAGGACTTAAGAAAGATTCTTTTTCTCACTATTTTATCTGACTGAAAAATCCATTAAACAGTCCGAAAGAGTAGACACTCTTTTAGTGAGATGGGATCTGGATTTCATACTTGGTCTCCGCGTCCCGCTCAGGTGAGATAAGATGCACAGAGAGTACAAGCACTAATCTCCGGTAGGCAGTCCCTGCCGATCGCCAACCCGTGCGATTCCCCTTCATCTGGGCAATCCAGCAGACTGTGCCAACTGAGTTGGTACAACACAGTCTCTGATCCCACAGATGGCTGCCTCCATGTGCTACCATATGCGCCACATATGTAGCCTACATGGTCAAGCTGACCCGACCTACTCCCTGGACCACCATGTGCTATGCTGAGCAACGAGAAGGGATAAATCCCTACTCTGTAACACACAGGTGTAATCCCACACCGTCTGAAGATAGATGGACGTGCCCACTGAGTGGGTACAACACGGCTCCAACGATAATCAGAACAGTGAGGTTTCGCGTCAGAAGGCTTACGAGCTTGCTTACGAGCTTGATATTTTAGCGTTGGATTTTAACGGTCTTTTTATCTTCTTCACTATCATGCAATTCCTATGGTGATAGCAGAAGATAAACTAATCATGCAATTCTAATATTTAAACAATAATAAAAGAGAGCATGAATCTTATGTGGTAAAAGCCCATAGCCCTAGTAAGACCTTAATTTAACTTAAGTCTTGACTTGCTTTTCTTCATAGGGCTTTTGCTGCTCATCTGGCCCAAACCTGGGCCCAAGCGCCATCTGCAGCTCTGGTGCGCCCACCAGGAATTTGCGCCAGGTCCTAGGGTCGAACCCTAGACCTCCCACCTGGTCCAGCCACTGCTGCAAGCGCCTCTGCCAAGTGTGCTCTGTGCTCTTGTCTAATTAAATTACAAATTTAACTATCTAGACAAGATTGACACGCAGGTCAATTACACATTATAAATTAATTAAACTGTGATTCGCAGATCACAAAAATAAAAATTAATTTACAATTAATTCCCAGGCACGCAGGCCCCAGCACAGCACACATTAAAAATGGGCAGCCCACATAAGAGTAAATAGACAAACATATGGCATCAATCAACATGTGATCCACTCAAGAAAATTTAAATTTCGAAAACCCATAGGCATCAATTTTAATTTCCTTATTTGCCCTACAACCTTACAACGGTCCATTATTAGGGATCCACTCATCCATCCTAGTCAGATCCACTGCCCTTGCTTGCACCAAGTCCTAACTGACTTGAGTCGACCATAAGGTCAACAATGCATGCGCCAGGGCTGAACAACCACAATGAGGTCTGGCAAGCGGGTGTGACCCCGGGCCTAACTCATGTGTGTTCACTAGTTGTCTCAATCAGACATCGCTACACGCCTGTTTGCAGTCGACCTGTAGCCACCACGTGCTTGCGCACAGGTGCTACCTGGTCAACCCGTCAAGGCTGTCAGATGGTCTGATTAGACTTTTGGATCTAACCTAGGGGGTGACTTCAACCCTAATAACCCGTCTAAGGATTTAATGTAAGGCCTTAGATCTAGTGGTATACGCGCAAGTGTTTAAGTTTTAAGAAAAACTACAACATAATATATGCGCCAACTTAACATGCGCCAAGGAGAAAATCATATCTATTACTAGCATGCATTTTCGCCAACATAAAGCATGTAACTATAGATCTATGAATTTGCGCAAAACATGGATCACAATCATTTTCAAGCAATCATAAAACATGCATGAAAACCTCGCTCTGATACCAATTGAAGGTCCCCTACACAAGGGGGGCGAAAACCCTAATAGGAGGCGCAATAACATTCTAGCGGAATCTAGGGCTTTCAAAATCGCATAGCATGTATTATGATCAACTTTAAAGCATGAAATGAACTCATACCGAAGCCATATAATGGAAGGCGCCTTGGAAGCAAGAGAACAAGAGAGCTCTCCTCCAAATCGTCACACACAAGATGATGTTGCTTCCTCCCTTGGTGCTCCTTGTGCTAGCAAGGTTCCAAGAGGTCCTTGTCGAGTGAAAGGGAAAGATGAGATGTCCTTCTCTTGGCCGAATCCTCCTCTACCTTCAAGGTGTCGCCACACACGAAAGCGTCAAGAGGAATATGGGCGAGAGGCGAGAATAGAGAGCACTCTATTCGGTCGTGAACAACATCTCCAAGTGGAGACCAATTAAGCCAAGCAATCAAGTCCAGATCTCAAATAAACCCTAAGGCTCAGATCTGACCGTTGATCTCCTGATGCTCCTGATCTCATCGATCTAGCATCCAATCTCTCAATCGAAGCTTACCGATCTCAAGCCCTAATCAATCAAACATGATCAGACCAGATCTCACTCACAATCAGAGATTAAATCCCTTTAAACTGAACCCGAACAATTCAGTCCACTCGATCTGACTTAAGTAAGCCATATCATCAAATTGTGCGACCCTGAGGGTTTCCTTTAAATGTCGGTAACGATAACTCACGTTATCACGATCAGTGAGGGGTATCTAGCAACACATCACTGTCTCCCGATATAAAGGAAAGAGTCTTCCAAGACTACACCCAAAACACAGCACAAGTGTGAATCCACATCACTAGGCATACATGTTTCCTTTGCCACTGGATGTTCTTATTGGACAAGCGTGTCAAGCTTGTAGCTCCAATATGATGAGCATGATTAGATCAGATGAACACAGTCACCTGGGTATGGCCATACACTTTTCTCAATCATCTCATCCAGGGGGCCCCTTTAGAACATCACACTCCTTAAACAAGGAGACGGCAATCCTATGTCTATCACTAGTGCCCTAACATGACTCAAGCTCATTATCCAAGATAGTCTATAACCATTGTGTTTCAAATGATATTGAACTACCTCAAAACAATGACAATCATCATTTAGAAAACACAAGTGATCTCAAGTCAGAGGAAATGTGCCACTTGTCATATTCAAAGATTATTCACATTGCGACAAACAATTGAACATCCTAGTAGGGTCTGTCCAGTACATCCAATGTACCCATGAGTCTACATCTTATTCCATGCTCGAAGCATCCTATAAGACTAGAACACATATTAGTCTTAACCATATCAAGGCTGTCTCATGTTCACCAAGATACATCGACTAAGGACATTATAGCCTGTCAGCCTAGCTGAACAGCTTTGAGACATTATTCAGAAGAACATATATTGCAGCAGACAATGTAGCTAACTGAATAATAACCATGCCTTTATAAACATAACAGTTTATTACATGATACTGATACATTCCCAAGGCCTCAAACATTAGGCTTAAGGGCATACCCCAACAGGGTGTAATTTAAAATTTTTGTAGTCTAAGGACGCGGTGGAAGACACATTACACCTGAAACATATTCCTTTGTCCAAGGATCCATGCGAGAGAGTAACACAAGGATGTGTTAGAGACTGTACCTCTATTGCTTGTCAAGTTGATGAAGCTAAGTGAAGACAATCAAGCGCTCGTCCTCTACAAGTATCTATGCATTGACCTTCTCAACATTGCTCCCTTCCTCGCTTTGTGGTTGCCTTGGGAACAGAAGATCACCTCTTGGATTTTCCTTCTTCTTGCTCCTTTGTTCTTCATGCCAACAAGTCTCCTTGCTTGGAGACTCTCAGCCAACAAGGAAGATGAAGATGGAAGGTGGCACAACACAAGAGGAAGAGGGCGGCTAGGGCTTCCAAGACTTGCACAACTTCTGGTTGGAGTTGCCATGCCTTGGAGAGAAATTCTACTTGCTTTTAGAGGGGCGCATACCCCTTTGTTTTATAGCCATGCAGCCACCGCCGCCCCTCACATTCCATATGTGGTCTTGGCGCAATTCCTCCAAGGAATTGCCAAAAGAGTTCTACCACCACTCCTCTTGAATTTGCGCAACATGAAGCTTGGAATCAACCAAGCTTCTTGCCTTATCAAGTGGAGGATTTTGACTTCAATTATGATATGGACCTTTCCATATATGATTGGCGCAACTCTTGCTTAAATTAATAAGCCTTCACACCCCAAGATGGTTTCCAATAATGGAAACCGAATTCCATAAGGACTCATACATGTCATTGGCGCAAATTCCATACATGGAATTATGTCATGCGCCAAGTGTGAGTCTTACACCTATTACGATTGTTGGGAAACCCCAGGGATATTTACAATTTTTTATGGACATTACAAACGCAGCAGAAGAATATCCCCGAAAGAGACCCATCCCAAAAACCCAGTGAAGATCATCTTGCGAGGGGGTCGACATGATGAAATAGTAAGTACCTTAGGAACAAGATGAGGCCGATGTCAAGGCAGGCGCCCCAGTGTTCGCGCTCTGTAGTCTCACACACACGGATGCCTCGAGCTCTCTTCTTCCTCACCCGGTGCTAGCCTCGGGATGAAGAACCAAGCCTTTAAGCCCCCTTCTCCAATGCTTGCGCCACCTCCAAGGATGATCCGCCAATGATGGAGATGGGAAAGAGAGGTTGCCGCCAATATCTTCCCTCACTTGTGCCAAGAGGAGATGTGGAAGAAGGCTTGCGGCTATGGAAGAGATGAAGAGTTTGCACCACTTGCTATTGCTCTCGCATATCATATGATATATAGAGAGGCAAGGGGCGGCCATGCAAGGGTGTAGGCGTAATTCAATAAGAGAGAGGCGGCTAGGGTATGTGTGGGGTGGCAATTAGGGTTTACGGTTTTGGAAAGTCTTCAAGACTTTACCATAAATCCCTTGCAATCACCCAAGACTTACGATAGAAGTCTATCATGCCTTGGATGCCTCAACCCTTGCCATAGAGGCAAGGTTTCCTTCTAAGCATGAAAGGACTAGGCGCCAAAACCTCCCATAAGAAGCAACATGTGCCCATCTCACCCCATTATGCCCTTGGCGCCAATGGGCTAGGATATTATCCCCATTACACCCTTTTCCCTAATCCTTTCTTCATGGCAAGTTGTTATTGGGCCTCATTGGGTAATGAGCAAGCCCAAACTTCATTACATAGGTTGATTAAGCTATTGGATCCAATCCAATGCATCCCTAATCCAAATGTGACCAACCGTGGTCGATTTTGGGTCAACCTGCCAAAAATGAAGTTTGGCTCCAATAACATTCTTCCATCTCATCAGGCCTATTGGCGTTGATGAAATATCCCAAATAGATCCGAGCTATCCAATAACTCGATCATAAGGCCTTCCGATTAATATATGAACTTGAGTATCAAGGTGTGTGACCCTATAGATTCCTCTGACGTTGACAGTAATGCCTTAAAGTCATCACAAGCAGTGAATGACACCTAGCAGTGCATCATTGCTACCCAAGTCTTTGGAATGGATATCAATATCGACATCCCCATCATCGCAACTAGGTACAGATGCATTATAGTCCCTTTGCCGTACTGATATCTAATTGGACAAGTATGTCATCACTTGTTTTAACCCAATCACATGGTGTTGTGTCCGCAAGTATACAGATACTCGAAGTAATAAAGAAAGTATCGAATCCATAGGGACCTATGTTGCTGAGTACCGAATAATTGATTTTTCACTATATAGGAAATCGAAAGAGTGCAAACTAGCAAACGAAGACCAAAGCGCAGAAACAGAATTATCAGAGAGAGAAGCTGGGACTAGGGTTTCGTTCACTTTAATTTTTATGACTAGACATGAATAGAGATTTCATCAGTTTAATTTCAACATGACAAAGATGCAATTTACTTGAATAAAAGGATTACCTCACTTTCGTGCAGACAACCATGCAGGGATAAATCTTCGCTCTCGCGCAAGAGTCGTCCCAACGCTAATGATAAGTAAATCATCAAACTGAGAACTCAAGAATCACTTTCGTGCATATGAGTTCTAAGTCGATAATCTCTAGTGGAGTTTCAAGGATCACTTTCGTGCATCCGAATCTCAACACTAGTTTTACTCATGGTTCTCTAACGTTCCAATCTTTGCTTTCGCACAAGATCTCCATGTTTGAAAGCTTAGACTCAATCCTAGATTTATATTATTATCATGGCAGTTAGCTTACTAGAATCAAACAAACAAGAACTAACCTAAAAGGAGTTCCTATCATGCAATTCTAGGGTTCCGAATTCTCAAGCAATTACTTTTCAGTCAATAGCGAAAATTCTAAAACATAAATAATAATATAGATCTAAGGAGAGTCTAAGAACAAAACATCCCAGGAGTAAAATCATCATATTAAAGATTAAACGAGATGAAAAAATAGAAAAAATAGTCATCTAGTCATTAAAACTCAAGTGAATTTCTCCCCCATGTCCCAAAAGAGGTTTACGCTATCATAGAGGGAAGATTACAATGATTCATGATGAAGAAAATCGAAATAGAGGAGGAGTGAAAATTACCGCACGGCCGTAAAGAAGTTTACGGCCGTAATCTGGGCGAACAGCGGCGGCGTTTGGTTTTCTGGTGATTTCTCCTCAGTCTGATCTCCGTTCACGTTGAAACTTTAGGTGCTCCTTCTCCCCCTCTATGCGTAGCTTCCACTCAAATTTCACGGCCGGAGATGCATTGTACTATTCCCAGCTGTGAAACCTAGGGCGGCGGCGTGTGAGGTGATTTCTCTCTCTGTGGTGAACGAAAATTTGGGCTTTTGGTGTGCTTGTCTTCATCTCGGTGATGGCTCCCTTTCGCCATCTTACAGCTTTGAATATAAGTGCCTGGATCATCCGTAATCAACCGCGCAAAAATCAGGCTTCAGAGTTGATAGGGAAAGTCGTGAGTAGCGTCGTAATTACGGTACTGTACCATTTTTTACGGTAGTGCCGTAATGTCCATCGGTCCTCTGATCAAAAATGCTCCAAAATACGGCACCATAAAGATGCTTACGGTAGTGCCGTAATCATATGAGATTCTCTGCCCGGAAAACCTCCAAATTACTGTACCGTAAAGAATATATTGGGGGTGCCGTAATTTCCTCTGAAGCTCCAAATCTTCTGAAATTTGACATGTGATCTCCTTTTGATGTTGTGAATTCAATTATGCACTTGGATTGCTCGAAATCGACTGAAAAACATGCCTTTTTGCCTGAAAATCTTTAAAAATAGAAAAGAGTGTAGATTCCGCAAATATTGATAAAAAGGGCATAAAAATAAGCAAAGTCTATGAATATGACACGAAACCATCAACAAAATGGCATAGAAATTACGATAAATTTCGGTGTCATCAAACACATAAGGCTCAAACCTTGCTTGTCCTCAAGCAAAAACCAAGAAAATTCAAAAATTGATCATAGGCATAGACTTTCTCATGGAAAATAAATTTCTAACATACAATCACCAATGAAAAATCTTCATTAATTGCGTCATAAAATTTTAAAACAAATATATCATCTTCTAAATTTAATTCTCAAGATCCACAACTTAGTCAAATAAAACTCCGCAACTTGCATAAAAGAAAGAATTTCAATCTCAAGACTTTATCCAATTTTCAGTTTAGGTCTATCATACTTTTGCTTACAGGAATAGGATATCCAAAATCTTTTTCCACTCATATTTTACTTTTTCTTTTTGTTTTTGGATGACATGTACCCACATAGATACATACTTTTTGTTTCTTTTTGAATCTATCACATTCTCTAATTCGATTACCACCTTTTTTCTGGTGATGAAATCGGAGTACACTGACCACATAGTCAGTGTAATAGAACTCATGTCTTTTTAGTATTGGGAACTTTTACCAAAGACAGCGGAGTTAATATGAATAGATTCCTCTCATTTATTTATTTATTTTTTCTTATCAGGCTTCAACCCATGTCCTTCGGTACCACTGTCAATTTTACACAGTGCCAAGTAGGGGAGTCTCTCACTATTTTTGTGGATTTTGGATTCTTTTTCCAAACAAATAGTAAAACAAACAAAACCTCAATTAGACTAATCAATCAATATCAATTCAAATATTCATACTCATAAGCTGATTTTATTCAAGAAGTAGTTTCACTTTTAAATCAAAATTTTCAAACAACATATCTCCAAAAAATCCTACTCCTCAACCAATGAAGAATTTCAAAAGTAGATATGTATAAGAGAAATAAATTTGACATGATAGGCCTTATTCTAGTCTCAATTTTGGATTCATTCAACAACATCAATCATCAATAATTTCAAAAGTGATTCAAAGCCACAAATCATCTCATCATCATTAAAAATTGTTGGGGTATGCCCTTAAGGCTAATGTTTGAGGCCTTGGGATTATATCAGTATCATGTATAAACTCTATGTTTATAAAGGCAATGGTTGTTATTCAGGTTGTTACATTATCTGCTGCAATGTGTATACTTCTGAATAATGTCTCAATGATGTTCAGCTAGTCTGACATGCAGTGTAGTCCTTAGTCGAAATATCTTGGTGAACATGAGACAACCTTGATATGATTGAGACTAATATGTGTTCTAATCTTATAGGATGCTTTGAGCATGGAATAAGATGTAGACTCATGGGTACATTGGATGTACTGGACAGACCCTACATAGGATGTTCAATTGCTTGTCACAATGTGAATAATCCTTGTATGCGAACAAGTGGCATACTTCCTCTGACTTGAGATCACTTGTGTTTCTAAATGATGATTGGCATTGTTTTGAGATAGTTCGATATCATTTGAAACATAATGGTTATAGACTATCTTGGATGGTGAGCATGAGTCATGTTAGGGCGCTAGTGATAGACATAGGATTGCCATCTCCTTCATTGGAGTGTGATGTTCTAAAGGGGCCCCCTGGATGAGATGATTGAGAAAGTGTATGGCCATACCCAGATGACTATGTTCATCTGATCTAATCATTCTCATCATATTGGAGTTACAGGCTTGACACGCTTGTCCAATAAGAACATCCAGTGGCAAAGGAAACATGTATGTCTAGTGAAATGGATTCACACTTGTGCTGTGGTTTGGGTGTAGTCTTGGAAGACTCTTTCCTTTATATCGGGAGACAATGATGTGTTGCTAGATACCCCTCACTAATCGTGATAACGTAAGTTATCGTTACCGACGTTTAAAGGAAACCCTTAGGGTCGCACAATTTGATGATATGGCTTACTTAAGTCAGATCGTGTGGACTGAATTGTTTGGGTTCAGTTTAAAGGGATTTAATCTCTGATTGTAAGTGAGATCTGGTCTGATCATGTTTGATTGATTAGGGCTTGAGATCGGTAAGCTTCGATCAAGAGAATTGATGCTAGATCGGTGAGATCAGGAGCATCAGGAGATGAACGGTTAGATCTGGAGCCTTAGGGTTTAATTGTGATCTAGACCAAATGCTTGGGTTAATTGGTCTTTGAACCAAACCAAAATGAACCGGCTCATCATATGAGCGCATGGTTCAATGGGAAGAGAAAAATGCGATGGTTCACAAGGAGTGAACGCATCACACGTTGAGGGGGTTTTTCTATTTTGGGAAACCATGTTTCCAAAACATGGTCACGCCTCACGTTCGCTCCTCTCACGCCTATTGTCGCCTCTTCCTCTCTATGCTCTCTCAACTCTCGTGTGTTGAATGAGTTGACGACAAGGAGGTCTCGGCCAAGCAAGACATCTCTTCTTCCCTTCCATTCGATCAGGAGACTTGAAGGTCTTTGCTAGCACAAGGATCAACAAGGAGTAGGCGATCTTCTTCTTGTGTGCGCATCTTCTGGAGGAGATCCCTTTCACTCTCTTCTTCCAAGGCACCATCCAAGCAATGGCGATGGTATGACTCTTATCAATGTATACAAGTTTTAATAGTTGATCATATGACATGCATGCAACCGATCATCTAGAAACCCTTATTTCCGCTGCCCAAAATTCTATATGCGCCACTTTAGGGTTTCGCCCCCCCCCCCCCTTTATAGGGGATTTTCAATTGGTATCAGAGCGAGGTTATAAGCATGTTTTTATGATTGCTTGAGGCTTTTGTGATCCATGTTTACGCTTGTATGCTTAGATCTAAACTACATGCGAACATTACATGTTAAGTTGTTCATGCGAAAACTTGATGAACATGTTTTCTAGTTGGCGCATGTTGTAGTTTTTCTTCAAAACTTGTTAACTTGCGCGCCTCACTTAGATCTATAGCCGCCTACTGTAAAACCTTAGACGGGTTATTAGGGTTGAAATCATAGTCGAGTCTAGATCCAACCAGTCTGATCAGACTATCTGACAGCCTAGAAGGGTCGACCAGATGGCATCTGTGCGCAAGCACAAGGTGGCTATAGGTTGACTGTAGACAGGCATGTAGCGATGTCTGGTTGAGACAACTAGTGAACGCTCTTGAGTCAGGCCCGGGCTCACACCCGCTTGCCAGAACTCATGAGGCTCGTTCAGCCCAACGCATGCATTGCTGGCCACTGGGTCAACTCAAGTCAGTTAGGACTTGGTGCATGCAAGGGCAGTGGGTCTGACTAGGTCTGATGAGTGAATCCCTATTAATGAACCATTGTAAGGTAGTAGGGCACATAAGGAAAATAAAATTGATACCTATGGGTTTTCAAAAACTTTATTTTCTTATTGTTGGATCACATGTTGATTGTATACCATGATGATTGTCTATTTAATCTTATGTGGGCTGCCTATTTTAATGTGTGATGTGCTGGGGCCTACGTGCCTGGATTAAACTGTAAATTATTATAATTGTGATCTGTGCATCACATTTTAATTAATTTATTGTGTAATTGACCTGCGTGTCAATCTTGTCAAGATAGATTAAATTGTATTTTAATCAGACAAGAGCACAGAGCACACTTGGCAGAGGCGCATGCAGCAGTGGCTTGACCAGGTGGGAGGTCCAGGGTTCGACTCTGGGACAGGCGCATTTACCTGGTGGGCGCACCTGAGCTGCAGTGGGCGCTTGGGCCCTGGGTTGGGCCAGATGAGATGCAAAAGACCCATCAACAGCTCAAGTGAAGACTTAAGTTAAATTAAGGTCTTACCTAGGCTTAATAGGCTTTTACCACATAAGAGCAGCATGCTTTCTATTTATTGTTTATATAATTAGAATTGCATGATTTAATCTTCTACTATCACCATAGGGTTTGCATGATAGTTAAGAAGATAAAAGACCGTTAAAATCCAACGCTAAAATATCAAGCTCGTAAGCCTTCTGGCGCGAAACCTCACTATTCTGACTATCGTTGGGGCCGTGTTGTACCCACTCAGTGGGCACGCCCATCTATGTTCAGACGGTGTGTGATTACACCTGCGTGTTACAGGGAAGGGATTTATCGCTTCTCGTTGCTCAGCATAGCACGTGGTGGTCCAGGGAGTAGGTTGGGTCAGCTTGACCATGTAGGCTACATATGTGGCGCATATGGTAGCTATATGGAGGCAGCCATCTGTGGGATTAGAGACTGTGTTGTACCAACTCAGTTGGCACAGTCTGCTGGATTGCCCAGATGAAGGGGAATCGCACGGGTTGGCAATTGGCAGGGATTGCCTACCAGAGATTAGTGCTTGTACTCTCTGTGCATCTTATCTCGCCTGAGAGGGACGCGGAGACCAAGTATGAAATCTGGATCCCATCTCACTAAAAGAGTTTTACTCTTTCGGGCTGTTTTGCTGGATTTTTCAGCCAGATAAAATAGTTAGAAAAGAATCATTCTTAAGTCCTGAATTGATTCTAACATTGATACTGACCTTGCTGTTCATGCATTGTTGTAGATTACTGCAGCAACGAACACCACGAATTTCAATGTGCGATCCCTACTGGAACGGGAGAAGTTTGCTGGACCAAACTTCTCAGACTGGTACGGACACCTTAAGATTGTTCTTAAGGCAGAGAGGAAGCTGTATGTCCTCGAGACGGCTATACCGCCTCAACCCGCTGCGAACGCCGCAAGGGCGGTTCGGGATGCCTATGAGAAGCATGTCAATGATAGCATTGATGTCGCTTGCCTGATGCTTGCGTTTATGACGCCAGAGCTGCAGCGTCAGCATGAGGATCTATCTGCTATACAAATTATAGCAAACCTCAAGCTGCTGTATGCTGCACAGGCTAGGACTGAACGCTACAATTTGACTAAGCTTTTCTTTTAGAGCAAACTGGCTGAAGGAAGTCCAGTGGGAGCTCACGTACTCAAGATGATTGGGTACAAGGAGGCTCTAGAGAAACTGGGACATACCATCAATCAGGAGCTTGCTGTAGACATCATATTGCAGTCTCTCCCGACCAATTTCGATCCGTTCATCATTAACTTTAATATGAACAAGATCGACTGTACGCCGGCAGAGTTACTGAATATGCTCTTGACTACAGAGTTGACTCTAAAGGGAAAGCCTGTATCCTCTATCTTAATGGTTCCTTCTAGGAACAAGAAGAAAGGGAAGAAAGGCAAAGCCCCTGTTAAGAGCTACAGCAAGGCTCTGAAACAAAAGGTTAAGCGGTCGAAGGAATACAGATGTTTCCACTGTGGCCAGCTGGGTCACTGGAAAAAGGACTGTAAAGCGCTCCAAGGAGACAAGAAGGGAAGTTTTGCTTCTGGCTCAGGTATTTACGTGACTGAAGTCATGGTTTCTTCTTCCATATCATGGGTGTTGGACACTGCATGTGGAGTTCACATTTGTTCAAATGTACAGGAACTCAAGAGAAGAAGACAGGTGGGACAGCATGAGGTGGACCTACGAGTTGGAAACGGGGCACGGGTTGCTGCTGTTGCTGTAGGTGTTTATTACATCTCATTACCATCTGGACTTGTATTGGAACTGGACAATTGTTATTTTGTACCAAGCATAACGAAAAATATTATCTCTATTCCTGCTCTTGTCAGGAAAGGGTTTTCCTTTGAATGCAATATTTCAAAGTGTATTATTTCATTTGATAATATTGTTTATGCTACTGGGTCGATTAACAATGGGTTATTCATGTTGGACATGGAATATTCTATACAACAAATTGATAACAAGAAAGCTAAGTATGCTGATAACAGCACCTTGCTATGGCATAGTCGTTTAGGCCATATTAACAAGAAGCGCTTTAAGCGGTTGCATGATCATGGACTGCTGGGATCATTCTCCTATGAGGAGATTGATACATGCAAAGCTTGTTTAATGGGTAAAATGACGAAGTCTCCTTTTTCCTAAGAAAGGTCAAAGGGCTTCAGGTTTACTTGACCTTATACACAGTGATGTGTGTGGGCCTTTTAGTAAACATGCCAGAGGTGGCTATCTATACTTCATTACCTTTACTGATGATTTCAGTAGATATGGGTATGTCTATCTAATGAGACATAAAAGTGAATCTTTTGACAAGTTCAAAGAGTTCAAGAATGAAGTACAGAATCAGCTAGGCCGAAATATCAAGGCACTTCGTTCAGATCGAGGTGGTGAATACTTGAGTCGAGAGTTTACTGACTATCTGAAGGAGTGTGGGATTATCTCACAGCTCACTCCGCCAGGAACACTGCAATGGAATGGTGTGTCCGAGAGGATGAACAGAACCTTACTGGATATGGTTCGTTCTATGATGAGTCAGGCTACTCTGCCTTACTCCTTTTGGGGATTTGCACTGGAAACAGCTGCAAAGCTACTAAACCGAGTGCCATCCAAGGCAGTTTCAAAGACGCCATATGAGTTATGGTATGGGAAACAGCCAAGCTTGACGTTTATCAAGATCTGGGGTTGCGAGGTTTATGTCAAAAAACTCGCCTCTGGGAAACTAGAGAGTAGATCTGAGAAATGTATCTTTGTCGGTTACCCTAAGGAAACTAAGGGTTATTATTTCTTCGATACCAAAGAGAACAAAGTTTTTGTTGCTCGGACGGCTATTTTTCTTGAGAAGGAATTTCTTCTGCAAGAGGCCAGTGGGAGAGAAATAAAGCTGGATAAGAATCCAGAAGTAGGACAAAGTAGTCAAGCACAGTTGGATGAGCCTGAGCCAGTAGATCAGGTTACTGAACAACCTGAGGCTCAGATATCACGGGAACCGCATAGATCGGGAAGGATCCGTCGACAGCCTGAGCGCTATGACGGAGTCTACATCATTGATGATGAACCCCTCACTTATGCGGATGCGGTCAGTGGACCGGAATCAGCGAGATGGCTTGAAGCTATGCGAGCCGAGATGGACTCCATGTCAAATAACCTGTTGGGGTATGCCCTTAAGGCTAATGTTTGAGGCCTTGGGATTATATCAGTATCATGTATAAACTTTATGTTTATAAAGGCAATGGTTGTTATTCAGGTTGTTACATTATCTGCTGCAATGTGTATACTTCTGAATAATGTCTCAATGATGTTCAGCTAGTCTGACATGCAGTTAAGTCCTTAGTCGAGATATCTTGGTGAACATGAGACAGCCTTGATATGATTGAGACTAATATTTGTTCTAATCTTATAGGATGCTTTGAGCATGGAATAAGATGTAGACTCATGGGTACATTGGATGTACTGGACAGACCCTTAGGATGTTCAATTGCTTGTCACAATGTGAATAATCCTTGTATGCAAACAAGTGGCATATTTCCTTTGACTTGAGATCACTTGTGTTTCTAAATGATGATTGGCATTGTTTTGAGATAGTTCGATATCATTTGAAACATAATGGTTATAGACTATCTTGGATAATGAGCATGAGTCATGTTAGGGCACTAGTGATAGATATAGGATTGCCGTCTCCTAGTTTGGAGTGTGATGTTCTAATGGGGCCCCCCCTTGGATGAGATGATTGAGAAAGTGTATGGCCATACCCAGATGACTATGTTCATCTGATCTAATCATTCTCATTGTATTGGAGTTACAGGCTTGACACGCTTGTCCAATAAGAACATCCAGTGGCAAAGGAAACATGTATGCCTAGTGAGTTGAATTCACACTTGTGCTATGGTTTGGGTGTAGTCTTGGAAGACTCTTTCCTTTATATCGGGAGATAGTGATGTGTTGCTAGATACCCCTCATTGATCGTGATAACGTGAGTTATCGTTACCGACATTTGAAGGAAACCCTTAGGGTCGCACAATTTGATGATATGGCTTACTTATGTCAGATTGTGTGGACTGAATTGTTTTGGTTCAGTTTAAAGGAGTTTAAACTCTGATTGTAAGTGAGATTTGGTCTGATCATGTTTGATTGATTAGGGCTTGAGATCGGTAAGCTTCGATCGAGAGATTGGATGCTAGATCGGTGAGATCAAGAGCATCAAGAGATGAACGGTTAGATCTTGAACCATTTGGTTTGATGAGATCTGAATCAATGCTGGTTTGATTTGGTCTTTGAACCAAATTGAAAGGAACCGAATTGGTTTGAACCGGTTCACATGTGTGGACGCATGGTTCAAGTTGAAGGCGTGTTTTGGTCGGTTATGAGATCATGGGCGCATGGCTTCTATTTTTGGAAAGTCATGAAGGCCACTTCCTCAAAACGCCAAAACGCCTAAAAACGTTTTTGCCTCTTCTCTCTCGACTCACTCTCTCGTGTGGTGACTTCTTCACGCTTTGAGAGAATTCCGAAAAAGGAGAAGAGAACAAGGCCTACCATTCGGCAAGCAAGAGATCATCTAAAACTCTCCTTCACGCGACTAGGACACTTGGAGATCCTTGCTAGCACAAGGAGCGACAAGGAGGAAGCCTTCTTCATCTTGTGTGCGCACGCTTTGGAGGAGAGCCACATCGCCCTCTTGCTTCCAAGTCGCCATCTAAGACATGGCATTGGTATGATTTCTTCTTAAGATCTATACAATTGTTAAAGTTAATCATATGATCCTGCTACATGCGATCCTAGGAAACCCTAGATTCCGCCCATGCAAGTTTCTTATATGCGCATGTTAGGGTTTTCCCCCTTCATAGGGGACTTTCAATTGGTATCAGAGCAAGGTTCATGGCATGATCTTATATGATTGCTTTGTTTTTGTGTGATCCATGTATGCGTTGCATAGTTAGATCTAAACCTTTATGCGAAACTACATGCTAGTTTTCGAAAAATACATGTATGTTTTACATTGATGTATTGGCGCATGTTAATGTTTTGTTTTGTTAAAACATAATTACTTGCGCGACTCACCTTAGATCTATATATTCGCCTACTTTAAACCCTTAGACGGGTTGATAGGGTTGAAATCATCAGTTTTGTCTGGACCCAACAGTCTGATCAGACCATCTGACAGCCTAGATGGGTCGACCAGATGGCACCTGTGCACAAGCACGAGGTGGCTATAGGTCGACTGCAGATAGGCGTGTAGCGATGTCTGGTTGAGACAACAAGTGAACGCTCTTGAGTTAGGCCCGGGGTTACACCCGCTTGCCATAACTCATGGAGGTTGTTCAGCCCTTTGCGCATGCATGGTTGACCATTAGGTCAACTCAAGTCAGTTAGGACTTGGTGCATGCAAAGGCAGTGGATCGGACTAGACATGATTTGTGGATCCCTATTAATGTACCGTTGTAAGGTAGTAGGGCACATAAGGAAAATAAAATTGATGCCAATGGGTTTTCGAAAATTTTATTTTCTTATTGTTGGATCACATGATGATTGTATACCATGATGTGTGTTTATTTAATCTTATGTGGGCTGCCCATATTTAATGTGTGCTGTGCTGGGGCCTGCGTGCCTGGATTAATTGTAAATTATTTTTATTGTGATCTGCGCATCACATGTTAATTAATTTATACAATGTAATTGACCTGCGTGTCAATCTTGTCTAGATAGATTAAATTGTATTTTAATCAGACAAGAGCACAGAGCACACTTGGCAGAGGCGCATGCAGTAGTGGCTTGACCAGGTGGGAGGTCCAGGGTTCGACTCTGGGACAGGCGCATTTACCTGGTGGGCGCACCTGAGCTGCAGTGGGCGCTTGGGCCCTGGGTTGGGCCAGATGAGATGCAAAAGACCCATGAAGAGCTCAAGTGAAGACTTAAGTTGAAATTAAGGTCTTACCTAGGCTTAATGGGCTTTTACCACATAAGATCAGCATGCTTTCTATTTATTGTTTATATAATTAGAATTGCATGATTTAATCTTCTGCTATCACCATAGGGTTTGCATGATAGTTAAGAAGTTAAAAGACCGTTAAAATCCAACGCTAAAATATCAAGCTCGTAAGCCTTCTGGCGCGAAACCTCACTGTTCTGACTATCGTTGGGGCCGTGTTGTACCCACTCAGTGGGCACGCCCATCTATCTTCAGACGGTGTGCGATTACACTTGCGTGTTACAGGGAAGGGATTTATCGCTTCTCGTTGCTCAGCATAGCACGTGGTGGTCCAGGGAGTAGGTCGGGTCAACTTGACCATGTAGGCTACATATGTGGCGCATATGGTAGCTATATGGAGGCAGCCATCTGTGGGATCAGAGACTGTGTTGTACCAACTCAGTTGGCACAGTCTGCTGGATTGCCCAGATGAAGGGGAATCGCACGGGTTGGCGATTGGCAGGGATTGCCTACCAGAGATTAGTGCTTGTACTCTCTGTGCATCTTATCTCGCCTGAGCGGGACGCGGAGACCAAGTATGAAATCTGGATCCCATCTCACTAAAAGAGTTTTACTCTTTCGGGCTGTTTTGCTGGATTTTTCAGCCAGATAAAATAGTGAGAAAAGAATCATTCTTAAGTCCTGAATTGATTCTCACATTGATACTGACCTTGCTGTTCTTGCATTGTTGTAGATTACTGCAGCAACGAACACCACGAATTTCAATGTGCGATCCCTACTGGAAAGGGAGAAGTTTGCTGGACCAAACTTCTCAGACTGGTACGGACACCTTAAGATTGTTCTTAAGGCAGAGAGGAAGCTGTATCTCCTCGAGACGGCTATACCGCCTCAACCCGCTGCGAACGCCGCAAGGGCGGTTCGGGATGCCTATGAGAAGCATGTCAATGATAGCATTGATGTCGCTTGCCTGATGCTTGCGTCTATGACGCCAGAGCTGCAGCGTCAGCATGAGGATCTATCTGCTATACAAATTATAGCAAACCTCAAGCTGCTGTATGCTGCACAGGCTAGGACTGAACGCTACAATTTGACTAAGCTTTTCTTTCAGAGCAAACTGGCTGAAGGAAGTCCAGTGGGAGCTCACGTACTCAAGATGATTGGGTACAAGGAGGCTCTAGAAAAACTGGGACATACCATCAATCAGGAGCTTGGTGTAGACATCATATTGCAGTCTCTCCCGACCTCTTTCGATCCGTTCATCATTAACTTTAATATGAACAAGATCGACTGTACGCCGGCAGAGTTACTGAATATGCTCTTGACTACAGAGTTGACTCTAAAGGGAAAGCCTGTATCCTCTGTCTTAATGGTTCCTTATAGGAACAAGAAGAAAGGGAAGAAAGGCAAAGCCCCTGTTAAGAGCTACAGCAAGGCTCTGAAACAAAAGTTTAAGCGGTCGAAGGAATACAGATGTTTCCACTGTGGCCAGCTGGGTCACTGGAAAAAGGACTGTAAAGCGCTCCAAGGAGATAAGAAGGGAAGTTTTGCTTCTGGCTCAGGTATTTACGTGACTGAAGTCATGGTTTCTTCTTCCATATCATGGGTGTTGGACACTGCATGTGGAGTTCACATTTGTTCAAATGTACAGGAACTCAAGAGAAGAAGACAGGTGGGATAGCATGAGGTGGACCTACGAGTTGGAAACGGGGCACGGGTTGCTGCTGTTGCTGTAGGCGTTTATTACATCTCATTACCATCTGGACTTGTATTGGAACTGGACAATTGTTATTTTGTACCAAGCATAACGAAAAATATTATCTCTATTCCTGCTCTTGTCATGAAAGGGTTTTCCTTTGAATGCAATATTTCAAAGTGTATTATTACTTTTGATAATATTGTTTATGCTATGGGTCGATTAACAATGGGTTATTCATGTTGGACATGGAATGTTCTATACAAAAAATTGATAACAAGAAAGCTAAGTATGCTGATAACAGCACCTTGTTATGGCATAGTCGTTTAGGCCATATTAACAAGAAGCGCATTAAGCGGTTGCATGATAATGGACTGCTGGGATCATTCTCCTATGAGGAGCTTGATACATGCAAAGCTTGTTTAATGGGTAAAATGACGAAGTCTCCTTTTTCTAATAAAGGTCAAAGGGCTTCAGGTTTACTTGACCTCATTCACAGTGATGTGTGTGGGCCATTTAGTAAACATGCCAGAGGTGGCTATTCGTACTTCATTACCTTTACTGATGATTTCAGTAGGTACGGTTATGTCTATCTAATGAGACATAAAAGTGAATCTTTTGACAAGTTCAAAGAGTTCAAAAATGAAGTACAAAATCAGCTAGGCCGAAATATCAAGGCACTTCGTTCAGATCGAGGTGGAGAATACTTGAGTCGAGAGTTTACTGACTATCTGAAGGAGTGTGGGATTATCTCACAGCTCACTCCGCCAGGAACACCGCAATGGAACGAGAGGAGGAACAGAACCTTACTGGATATGGTTCGTTCTATGATGAGTCAGGCTACTCTACCTTACTCCTTTTGGGGATTTGCACTGGAAACAGCTACAAAGGTACTAAACCGAGTGCCATCCAAGGCAGTTTCAAAGACGCCATATGAGTTATGGTATGGGAAACAGCCAAGCTTGACGTTTATCAAGATCTGGGGTTGCGAGGCTTATGTCAAAAAGCTCGCCTCTGGGAAACTAGAGAGCAGATCTGAGAAATGTATCTTTGTCGGTTACCCTAAGGAAACTAAGGGTTATTATTTCTACGATCCCAAAGAGAACAAGGTGTTTGTTGCTCGGACGGCTATTTTTCTTGAGAAGGAATTTCTTCTGCAAGAAGCCAGTGGGAGAGAAATAAAGCTGGATGAGAATCCAGAAGAAGGACAAAGTAGTCAAGCACAGTTGGATGAGCCTGAGCCAGTAGATCAGGTTACTGAACAACCTGAGGCTCATATATCACGGGAACCGCGAAGATCGGGAAGGATCCATCGACAGCCTGAGCGCTATGATGGAATCTACATCATTGATGATGAACCCCTCACTTATGCGGATGCGGTCAGTGGACCGGAATCAGCGAGATGGCTTGAAACTATGCGAGCCGAGATGGACTCCATGTCAGATAACTAAGTCTGGGATTTGGTTGATCCGCCTCCGGGAGTAATTCCTATAGGCTGTAAGTGGATCTTCAAGAAAAAGATTGACATGGATGGTAAAGTGGTTACCTATAAAGGTAGGATAGTTGCGAAAGGTTTCAAACAAATCTACGGGATAGATTATAATGAAACTTTCTCTCCTGTAGCTATGTTTAAGTTTATTCGGATTATTCTCGCGATAGCAGCATATTATGATTATGAGATCTGGCGGATGGATGTGAAGACTGCTTTCCTTAATGGAAAACTGGATGAGGATGTGTATATGACACAACCTGAAGGTTTCACTAATCCATCAGATCGTCATAAAATATGCAAGTTAAGGAAGTCCATTTATGGACTTAAGCAAGCATCAAGAAGCTGGAATATTCGTTTTGATGAATCAATCTGTGAGTTTGGTTTCATCAAGAATGAAGATGACCCGTGTGTATATAAGAGGTTTAGTGGGAGCGTAATCACTTTCCTAGTCCTCTACGTCGATGATATCTTGATCATTGGAAACGATATTCCTGAACTGCATGCGGTTAAGGCATGGTTAAGAAAATGTTTCCAGATGAAAGATTTAGGAGAAGCAGCCTATGTATTAGGTGTGAAGATCTACAGAGATAGATCTAAGAGGCTTCTCGGGCTGTGCCAGAGTACTTACATCGATAAAGTCCTGGAGAGATTTCATTTAGAAAATTCTAAAAGAGGATATCTTCCAGTCAGACATGGTCTGAATCTTTCAAAGAGTCAGTGTCCACAAACACAGACTGAGAAAGATGAAATGGACAATACGCCTTATGCTTCGGCTATTGGGTCCATTATGTATGCGATGTTGTGTACTCGCCCAGACGTCGCTTACGGGTTAAGCGTGACCAGTCGGTTCCAAAGTAATCGAGGTCAGGCGCACTGGATTGCAGTCAAGAACATTTTGAAATATCTGCGGAGGACCAAAGATATGTTCTTGGTGTATGGTGGTCAGGAAGAACTCAGTATTGAAGGATATACTGACGCTTCGTTCCAATCTGACCAGGATGATTTCTGATCGCAATCAGGCTATGTTTTTAGATTGAATGGAGGCGAAGTGGTGTGGAAAAGTTTCAAACAATCTATTGTTGCTGATTCCACAACAGAAGCCGAGTATGTTGCAGCCTCGGAAGCATCTAAGGAGGCAGTGTGGATTCGCAAGTTCGTTCAGGAACTTGGTGTTGTTCCTTCGAGTGCAGATCCATTGGTTATCTTCTGTGATAACACTGGAGCAATAGCACAGGCAAAGGAACCACGGTCGCACCAGAAGTCCAAGCACATACAGAGACGGTTTCACTTGATCCGGGAGATCATTGATCGTGGCGAGATCAAAGTCTGCAAGTTTCATACAGATGACAATCTGCCTGACCTGCTTACAAAGCCTCTGGCGCAGCAGAAGCATGAGAAGCACTGTAATAATATGGGTTTGAGATTTCTCAACCATTAGATTAAGTGCAAGTGGGAGATTGTTGGGGTATGCCCATAATGCTAATATTTGAGGCCTTGGGATTATATCAGTATCATGTATAAACTTTATGTTTATAAAGGCAATGGTTGTTATTCAGGTTGTTACATTATCTGCTGCAATGTGTATACTTCTGAATAATGTCTCAATGATGTTCAGCTTGTCTGACATGCAGTTAAGTCCTTAGTCGAGATATCTTGGTGAACATGAGACAGCCTTGATATGATTGAGACTAATATGTGTTCTAATCTTATAGGATGCTTTGAGCATGGAATAAGATGTAGACTCATGGGTACATTGGATGTACTGGACAGACCCTTAGGATGTTCAATTGCTTGTCACAATGTGAATAATCCTTGTATGCAAACAAGTGGCATATTTCCTTTGACTTGAGATCACTTGTGTTTCTAAATGATGATTGGCATTGTTTTGAGATAGTTTGATATCATTTGAAACATAATGGTTATAGACTATCTTGGATAATGAGCATGAGTCATGTTAGGGCACTAGTGATAGATATAGTATTGCCGTCTCCTAGTTTGGAGTGTGATGTTCTAATGGGGCCCCCCCTTGGATGAGATGATTGAGAAAGTGTATGGCCATACCCAGATGACTATGTTCATCTGATCTAATCATTCTCATTGTATTGGAGTTACAGGCTTGACACGCTTGTCCAATAAGAACATCCAGTGGCAAAGGAAACATGTATGCCTAGTGAGTTGAATTCACACTTGTTCTATGGTTTGGGTGTAGTATTGGAAGACTCTTTCCTTTATATCTGGAGACAGTGATGTGTTGCTAGATACCCCTCACTGATCGTGATAACGTGAGTTATCGTTACCGACATTTGAGGGAAACCCTTAGGGTCGCACAATTTGATGATATGGCTTACTTATGTCAGATCGTGTGGACTGAATTGTTTTGGTTCAGTTTAAAGGAGTTTAAACTCTGATTGTAAGTGAGATCTGGTCTGATCATGTTTGATTGATTAGGGCTTGAGATCGGTAAGCTTCGATCGAGAGATTGGATGCTAGATCGGTGAGATCAAGAGCATCAAGAGATGAACGGTTAGATCTTGAACCATTTGGTTTGATGAGATCTGAATCAATGCTGGTTTGATTTGGTCTTTGAACCAAATTGAAAGGAACCGAATTGGTTTGAACCGGTTCACATGTGTGGACGCATGGTTCAAGTTGAAGGCGTGTTTTGGTCGGTTATGAGATCATGGGCGCATGGCTTCTATTTTTGGAAAGTCATGAAGGCCACTTCCTCAAAACGCCAAAACGCCTAAAAACGTTTTTGCCTCTTCTCTCTCGACTCACTCTCTCGTGTGGTGACTTCTTCACGCTTTGAGAGAATTCCGAAAGAGGAGAAGAGAACAAGGCCTACCATTCGGCAAGCAAGAGATCATCTAAAACTCTCCTTCACGCGACTAGGACACTTGGAGATCCTTGCTAGCACAAGGAGCGACAAGGAGGAAGCCTTCTTCATCTTGTGTGTGCACGCTTTGGAGGAGAGCCACATCGCCCTCTTGCTTCCAAGTCGCCATCTAAGACATGGCATTGGTATGATTTCTTCTTAAGATCTATACAATTGTTAAAGTTAATCATATGATCCTGCTACATGCGATCCTAGGAAACCCTAGATTCCGCCCATGCAAGTTTCTTATATGCGCATGTTAGGGTTTTCCCCCTTCATAGGGGACTTTCATAACCAAGTCTGGGATTTGGTTGATCCGCCTCCGGGAGTAATCCCTATAGGCTGTAAATGGATCTTCAAGAAGAAGATTGACATGGATGGTAATGTGGTTACCTATAAAGGCAGGCTAGTTGCGAAAGGTTTCAAACAAATCTACTGGATAGATTATGATGAAACTTTCTCTCCTGTAGCTATGTTTAAGTCTATTCGGATTATTCTCGCGATAGCAGCATATTATGATTATGAGATCTGGCAGATGGATGTGAAGACTGCTTTCCTTAATGGAAAACTAGATGAGGATGTGTATATGACACAACCTGAAGGTTTCACTAATCCATCAGATCGTCATAAAATATGCAAGTTAAAGAAGTCCATTTATGGACTTAAGCAAGCATCAAGAAGCTGGAATATTCGTTTTGATGAATCAATCTGTGAGTTTGGTTTCATCAAGAATGAAGATGACCCATGTGTATATAAGAGGTTTAGTGGGAGCGTAATCACTTTCCTAGTCCTCTAGGTCGATGATATCTTAATCATTGGAAACGATATTCCTGAACTGCATGCGGTTAAGGCATGGTTAAGAAAATGTTTCCAGATGAAAGATTTAGGAGAAGCAGCCTATGTATTAGGTATGAAGATCTACAGAGATAGATCTAAGAGGCTTCTCGGGCTGTGCCAGAGTACTTACATCGATAAAGTCCTGGAGAGATTCCATTTAGAAAATTCTAAAAGAGGATATCTTCTAGTTAGACATGGTCTGAATCTTTCAAAGAGTCAGTGTCCACAAACACAGACTGAGAAAGATGAAATGGACAATACGCCTTATGCTTCGGCTATTGGGTCCATTATGTATGCGATGTTATGTACTCGCCCAGACGTCGCTTACGGGTTAAGCGTGACCAGTCGGTTCCAAAGTAATCCAGGTCAGGCGCACTGGATTGCAGTCAAGAACATTTTGAAATATCTGCGGAGGACCAAAGATATGTTCTTGGTGTATGGTGGTCAGGAAGAACTCAGTATTGAAGGATATACTGACGCTTCATTCCAACCTGACCAGGATGATTTCCGATCGCAATCAGGCTATGTTTTTAGCTTGAATGGAGGTGCAGTGGTGTGGAAAAGTTTCAAACAATTTATTGTTGCTGATTCCACAACAGAAGCCGAGTATGTTGCAGCCTCAGAAGCATCTAAGGAGGCAGTGTGGATTCGTAAGTTCGTTCAGAAACTTGGTGTTGTTCCTTCGAGTGCAGATCCATTGGTTATCTTCTGTGATAACACTGGAGCAATAGCACAGGCAAAGGAACCACGGTCGCACCAGAAGTCCAAGCACATACAGAGACGGTTTCACTTGATCCGGGAGATCATTGATCGTGGCGAGATCAAAGTCTGCAAGGTTCATACAGATGACAATCTGGCTGACCCGCTTACAAAGCCTCTGGCGTAGCAGAAGCATGAGAAGCACTGTAATAATATGGGTTTGAGATTTCTCAACCATTAGATTAAGTGCAAGTGGGAGATTGTTGGGGTATGCCCTTAAGGCTAATGTTTGAGGCCTTGGGATTATATCAGTATCATGTATAAACTCTATGTTTATAAAGGCAATGGTTGTTATTCAGGTTGTTACATTATCTGCTGCAATGTGTATACTTCTAAATAATGTCTCAATGATGTTCAGCTAGTCTGACATGCAGTGTAGTCCTTAGTCGAAATATCTTGGTGAACATGAGACAACCTTGATATGATTGAGACTAATATGTGTTCTAATCTTATAGGATGCTTTGAGCATGGAATAAGATGTAGACTCATGGGTACATTGGATGTACTGGACAGACCCTACATAGGATGTTCAATTGCTTGTCACAATGTGAATAATCCTTGTATGCGAACAAGTGGCATACTTCCTCTGACTTGAGATCACTTGTGTTTCTAAATGATGATTGGCATTGTTTTGAGATAGTTCGATATCATTTGATACATAATGGTTATAGACTATCTTGGATGGTGAGCATGAGTCATGTTAGGGCGCTAGTGATAGACATAGGATTGCCATCTCCTTCATTGGAGTGTGATGTTCTAAAGGGGCCCCCTGGATGAGATGATTGAGAAAGTGTATGGCCATACCCAGATGACTATGTTCATCTGATCTAATCATTCTCATCATATTGGAGTTACAGGCTTGACACGCTTGTCCAATAAGAACATCCAGTGGCAAAGGAAACATGTATGTCTAGTGAAATGGATTCACACTTGTGCTGTGGTTTGGGTGTAGTCTTGGAAGACTCTTTCCTTTATATCGGGAGACAGTGATGTGTTGCTAGATACCCCTCATGTAGGAACCCCTAATCATAAGGGGGCAAAACCCTAAGCATGGCGCTAATGTAAAATATGCAAGCGGAAGCAAGGGTCGCAAGATCATTTGCATGCCATATGTTCAACTAAAATCGATTGAATAGATTGAGATAAAAATCATACCAACGCCATATGCTTGGAAGTCGGCTTGGATAAAGAGAACAAAGTAGATCTCCTCCACAAGTTCACACACAAGGTGAAGATGCTTACTCCTTGCGGTCTCTTGTGCTAGCAAGACACCCAAGCCTTCAAGTGTCGAATGGAAGGGGATGATGAACCTCTTGGCCGAGAGCTCCTCTTGCTCAACCTCTCCTTCTCTTCGTCAATCACCACCCAACCAAAGTCGAATGCGTTGAAGAGAAGAGCGCAAACGCATATGCGTTTTTGGCATTGAAGTGAGTGAAACCGGCCCTTGATGACTTTCCATAAATGGAAGCTCATCAAGTCCATGCGCTCAACTCAACCCAAACGCATTTTAGGATTGAACCATGCGTTCACCATTGTGAACCGGTTCAAGCCAAAATGTCAAATCGGCTTTGGTTCAACAAACCAAACCGAAATAGCTCTAGCCACTTGGTCTAGACCAAATTGAACCCCCAAGGCTCATGATCTAACCATTCATCATCTGATGCCCTTGATCTCTCCGATCTAGCATCACCTCTCTCGATCGAAGCTTACCGATCTCAAGTCCTAATCAATCAAACATGATCAGACCAGATCTCACTTACAATCAGAGATTAAATCCCTTTAATCTGAACTCAAAGAATCCAGTCCATACGATCTGACTCAAGTAAGCCATATCACCAAATTGTGCGACCCTGAGGGTTTCCTCTAAATGTCGGTAACGATAACTTACGTTATCACGATCAGTGAGGGGTATCTAGCAACACATCACTGTCTCCCGATATAAAGGAAAGAGTCTTCCAAGACTACTCCCAAACCATAGCACAAGTGTGACTCAATTCACAAGGCATACATGTGTCCTTTGCCACTGGATGTTCTTATTGGACAAGCGGGTCAAGCTTGTAACTCCAATACGATGAGCATGATTAGATCAGATGCACATAGTCATCTGGGTATGGCCATACACTATCTCAATCATCTCATATAGGGGGGCCCTTAGAACACCACACTCCTTAAACAAGGAGACGGCAATCCTTTATCTATCACTAGTGCCCTAACCTGATTCAAGCTCACCATCCAAGATAGTCTATAATCATTATATTTCAAATGATATTGAACTACCTCAAAACAATGACAATCATCATTTAGAAACACAAGTGATCTCAAGTCAAAGGACATGTGCCACTTGCTGCTTACAGGGATCATTCACATTGTGACAAGCAATGCAATATCCCAGTAGGGTCTGTCCAGTACATCCAATGTACCCATGAGTCTACATCTTATTCCATGCTCGAAGCATCCTATAAGATTAGCACTCATATTAGTCTCCATCATATCAAGGCTGTCTCATGTTCACCAAGATATCTCGACTAAGGACATATAGCCTGTCAGCCTAGCTGAACAGCTTTGAGACATTATTCAGAAGTACACTTATTACAGCAGACAAGGTAACAACCTGAATAACAACCATGCCTTATTATAAACTTAAGAGTTTATTACATGATACTTATACAATCCCAAGGCCTCAAACATTAGCCTTAAGGGCATACCCCAACAATCTCCCACTTGCACTTAATCTAATGGTTGAGAAATCTCAAACCCATATTATTACAGTGCTTCTCATGCTTCTGCTGCGCCAGAGGCTTGGTAAGCGGGTCTGCCAGATTGTCATCTGTATGAACCTTGCAAATCTTGATCTCGCCTCGATCAATGATCTCCCGGATCAAGTGAAACCGTCTCTGTATGTGCTTGGACTTCTGGTGCGACCGTGGTTCCTTTGCTTGTGCTATAGCACCAGTGTTATCACAGAAGATAACCAAAGGATCTGCACTCGAAGGAACGACACCAAGTTCTCTCACGAACTTATGAATCCACACTGCCTCCTTGGATGCTTCCGAGGCTGCAACATACTCGGCTTCTGTTGTGGAATCAGCAACAGTTGACTGTTTGAAGCTCTTCCACACCACTGCTCCACCATTCAAGCTAAAAACATAGCCTGATTGCGATCGGAAATCATCCTGGTCCGACTGGAACGAAGCGTCAGTATATCCCTCTATACTGAGTTCTTCCTGACCACCATATATCAAGAACATATCTTTGGTCCTCCGCAGATATTTTAAGATGTTCTTGACTGCAATCCAGTGCGCCAATCCTGGATTACTTTGGAATCGACTGGTCACGCTTAACCCGTAAGCGACGTCTGGGCGAGTACACAACATCGCATACATAATGGACCCAATAGCCGAAGCATAAGGCGTATTGTCCATTTCATCTTTCTCAGTCTGTGTTTGTGGACACTGACTCTTTGAAAGATTCAGACCATGTCTGACTGGAAGATATCCACGTTTAGAATTCTCTAAATGGAATCTCTCCAGGACTTTATCGATGTAAGTACTCTGGCACAGCCCGAGAAGCCTCTTAGATCTATCCCGGTAGATCTTGACACCTAATACATAGGCTGCTTCTCCTAGATCTTTCATCTGGAAACATTTTCCTAACCATGCCTTAACAGCATGCAGTTCAGGAATATCATTTCCAATGATCAAGATATCATCGACGTAGAGGATTAGGAATGTAATCACGCTCCCACTAAACCTCTTATATACACACGGGTCATCTTCGTTCTTGATGAAACCAAACTCAGAGATTGATTCATCAAAACGAATATTCCAGCTTCTTGATGCTTGTTTAAGTCCATAAATGGACTTCTTTAACTTGCATATTTTATGACGATCTGCTGGATTAGTGAAACCTTCCGGTTGTGTCATATACACATCCTCATCCAGATTTCCATTAAGGAAAGCTGTCTTCACATCCATTTGCCAGATCTCATAGTCGTAATATGCTGCTATCGCGAAAAGAATCCGAATAGACTTAAACATGGCTACAGGAGAGAAAGTTTCATCATAATCTATCCCGTAGATTTGTTTGAAACCTTTCGCAACTAGCCTGCCTTTATAGGTAACCACGTTACCGTCCATGTCAATCTTCTTCTTGAAGATCCATTTACAGCCTATAGGGATTACTCCCGGAGGCGGATCAACCAAATCCCAGACTTGGTTATCTGACATGGAGTCCATCTCGGCTCGCATAGCTTCAAGCCATCTAGCTGATTCCGGTCCACTGACCGCATCCGCATAAGTTAGGGGTTCATCATTATCAATGATGTAGACTCCGTCATAGCGCTCAGGCTGTCGACGGATCCTACCCGATCTTCGCGGTTCCCGTGATATCTGAGCCTCAGGTTGTTCAGTAACCTGATCTACCAGCTCAGGCACATCCAACTCTGCTTGACTACTTTGTCCTTCCTCTGAATTCTCATCCAGCTTTATTTCTCTCCCACTGGCCTCTTGCAGAAGAAACTCCTTCTCAAGAAATATGGCCGTCCGAGCAACAAAAACCTTGTTCTCTTTGGGATCGTAGAAATAATAACCCTTAGTTTCCTTAGGGTAACCGACAAAGATACATTTCTCAGATCTGCTCTCCAGTTTCCCAGAGGCGAGCTTTTTGACATAAGCCTCGCAACCCCAGATCCTGATAAATGTCAAGCTAGGCTGTTTTCCATACCATAACTCATATGGCGTCTTTAAAACTGCCTTGGATGGCACTCGGTTTAGTACCTTTGCAGCTGTTTCCAGTGCAAAACCCCAAAAGGAATATGGAAGAGTGGCCTGACTCATCATAGAACGAACCATGTCTAGTAACGTTCTATTTCTCCTCTCGGACACACCATTCCATTGCGGTGTTCCTGGCGGAGTGAGCTGTGAGATAATCCCACACTCCTTCAGATAGTCAGTAAATCCATGACTCAGGTATTCACCACCTCGATCAGAACGAAGTGCCTTGATATTTCGGCCTAGCTGATTTTGTACTTCATTTTTGAACTCTTTGAATTTGTCAAAAGATTCACTTTTATGTCTCATTAAATAGACATACCCATACCTACTGAAATCATCAGTAAAGGTAATGAAGTACTGATAGCCACCTCTGGCATGTTTACTAAAAGGCCCACACACATCACTGTGTATAAGGTCAAGTAAACCCGAAGCCCTTTGACCTTTGTGAGGAAAAGGAGACTTCGTCATTTTACCCATCAAACAAGCTTTGCATGTATCAATCTCCTCATAGGAGAATGATCCCAGCAGTCCATGTTCATGCAACCGCTTAATGCGCTTCTCGTTTATATGGCCTAAACGACTATGCCATAACAAGGTGCTGTCATCAGCATACTTGGCTTTCTTATTATCAATGTTTTGTATAGAATTTTCCATGTCCAACATGTATAACCCATTGTTAATTGAACCAGTTGCATACACAATATTATCATGAGATAAAACACACTTTGAAATATTGCATTCAAAGGCAAATCCTTTCCTGACAAGAGCAGGAATAGAGATAATATTCTTGGTAATACTCGGTACAAAATAACAATTGTTTAATTCTAATACAACGCCAGATGGTAAAGAAATGAAATAGTCTCCTACAGCAACAGCAGCAACCCGTGCCCCGTTTCCAACTCGTAGGTCTACCTCATGCTGTCCCACCTGCCTTCTTCTCTTGAGTTCCTGCACATTTGAACAAATGTGAACTCCACATGTAGTGTCCAACACCCATGATATAGTAGAAGAAGATAACATGACCTCAGTCACATATATACCTGAGCCAGAAGCGATGCTTCCCCTCTTATCTCCTTGGAGCGCTTTACAGTCCTTTTTCCAGTGACCCAGCTGGCCACAGTGGAAACACCTGTTGTCCTTCGACCGCTTCACCTTCTGTTTCAGGGCCTTGCTGTAATTCTTGATAGGGGCCTTGCCCTTCTTCCCCTTCTTCTTGTTCCTAGAAGGAACCATCAAGACAGAGGTTGAAGGCTTACCCTTCAGAGTTTCCTCAGTGGTCAAGAGCATATTCAGCAGCTCTGCCGGCGTACAATCGATCTTGTTCATATTAAAGTTAATAATGAACGCATCGAAAGAGGGCGGAAGAGACTGCAGAATAATGTCCACAGCAAGCTCCTGGTTGACGGTATGCCCCAGTTTCTCTAGAGCCTCCTTGTGCCCAATCATCTTGAGCACGTGAGCTCCCACTGGGCTCCCCTCAGCCAGTTTGCTCTGAAAGAAGAGCTTCGTCAGATTATAGCGCTCAGTCCTCGCCTGTGCAGCATATAGCATCTTGAGGTTCGCTATAATTTCTATAGCCGACATATCCTCATGCTGACGCTGCAGCGGTGGCGTCATAGACGCTAGCATCAGGCAAGCGACATCAATGCTATCATTGACGTGCTTTTCGTAGGCTTCCCGAACCGCCCTTGCGGCGTTCGGAGCGGGCTGCGGCGGTATCGCCGTCTCGAGGACATACAGTTTCCTCTCTGCCTTAAGAACAATCTTAAGGTGTCCGAACCAGTCAGAGAAGTTCGGCCCAGCAAACTTCTCCCTTTCCAGTAGGGATCGCACATTGAAGCTCATGGTGTTCGTTGCTGCAGGAATCTACAACAAGCAAGAACAGCAAGGTCAGTATCAATGTTTCAGAATCAATCCAGGACTTAAGAAAGATTCTTTTCTCACTATTTTGTCTGACTGAAAAATCCAGTAAACAGTCCGAAAGAGTAAACACTCTTTTAGTGAGATGGGATCCAGATTTCATACTTGGTCTCCGCGTCCCGCTCAGGCGAGATAAGATGCACAGAGATGACAAGCACTAGTTTCTGGTAGGCTGTCCCAGCCAATCGCCAACCCGTGCGATTCCCCTTCATCTTGGCAATCCAGCAGACTGTGCCAACTGAGTTGGTGCAACACAGTCTCTGATCCCAGAGATGGCTGCCTCCATGTGCTACCATATGCGCCACATATGTAGTCTACATGGTCAAGCTGACCTGACCTACTCCCTGGACCACCACGTGCTATGCTGAGCAACGAGAGGGGATAAATCCCAACTCTGTAACACGCAGGTGAAATCCAGCACCGTCTGAAGATAGATGGACGTGCCCACTGAGTGGGTTCAACACGGCTCCAACGATAGTCAGAAAGGTGAGGTTTCGCGTCAGAAGGCTTACGAGCTTGATATGTTAGCGTTGGATTTTAACGGTCTTTTATCTTCTTACTATCAGGCATGTCCTATGGCTATAGCAGAAGATAAACATAAATATGCAATTCTAATTATTAGCAATAAGTAGAAAGCATGATCTTATGTGGTAAAAGCCCATGAACCCTAGTAAGACCTTAATATAACTTAAGTCTTCACTTGAGCTTCATTGCATCTCATCTGGTCCAACCCAGTGCCCTAGCGCCAAGAGCACCTCAGGTGCACCACCAGGTGAATGCCCCTCTTGGATGTGTGCCTTTGTTCTTGTCTAATCAAAGTACATTTGATCTATCTAGACAAGGTTGACTCGCAGGTCAACAACATATTATAAATTAAGTACAATGTGATTCGCAGATCACAAATTAATTTACAATTTTTAAGTCCAGGCACGCAGGCCCCAGCACAGCACACAATTGGGCAACCCACATAAGACTAAATAAACAAGCATATGGTTCAATCAACATGTGATCCAATCATCTTGAAATTAAAAGTTTTGAAAACCCCATGGCATCAATTTTAATTTCCTTATGAGCCCTACAACCTTACAATGGTCCATTGATGGGGATCCACTCATCCATCTAGTTAGATCCTTTGCCCTTGCATGCACCGAGTCCTAACTGACCCGAGTTGACCTAATGGTCAACCATGCATGCGCCAAGGGCTGAACTACCCCCATGAGTTTTGGCAAGCGGGTGTGACCCCGGGCCTAACTCAAGTGTGTTCAGTAGTGTCTCAACCAGACCTCGCTACACGCCCTAGATGCAGTCAACCTATAGCCACCTTGTGCTTGCGCATAGGTGCTATCAGGTTAACCCATCTGAGCTGTCAGATGGTCTGATCAGACTTGGATCTAACCTAGTGGTGACTTCAACCTCATCAACCCATCTAAGGGTTTAATGTAGTGGCACCTTAGATCTAATCAAGCGCGCAAGATGTAAGTTTTAGAAAAACCTTAGAACATGCGCAATCATACAAACAAACAACATGCTTGCATATAACCCTTAGATCTAAGGGGGTCCCCTTCAAGGGGGAGCGCAAACTTTAGGGGGTCCCCTTCAAGGGGGAGCGCATACTTCATATAAGCAAAGCATGATACAAGCGCAACTTCATGTAAGCAAAGCATGATACAAGCGCAACTTCATGTAAGCAAAGCATGATACAAGCGCAACTTCATGTAAGCAAAGCATGATACAAGCGCAACTTCATGTAAGCAAAGCATGCCTCAAGTAAAAGTAAGCGCAACATGAGGATCACATCAGCAAACATAATAGCATGCATAGAGCCAAGCTCTGATACCAATTGTAGGAACCCCTAATCATAAGGGGGCAAAACCCTAAGCATGGCGCTAATGTAAAATATGCAAGCGGAAGCAAGGGTCGCAAGATCATTTGCATGCCATATGTTCAACTAAAATCGATTGAATAGATTGAGATAAAAATCATACCAACGCCATATGCTTGGAAGTCGGCTTGGATAAAGAGAACAAAGTAGATCTCCTCCACAAGTTCACACACAAGGTGAAGATGCTTACTCCTTGCGGTCTCTTGTGCTAGCAAGACACCCAAGCCTTCAAGTGTCGAATGGAAGGGGATGATGAACCTCTTGGCCGAGAGCTCCTCTTGCTCAACCTCTCCTTCTCTTCGTCAATCACCACCCAACCAAAGTCGAATGCGTTGAAGAGAAGAGCGCAAACGCATATGCGTTTTTGGCATTGAAGTGAGTGAAACCGGCCCTTGATGACTTTCCATAAATGGAAGCTCATCAAGTCCATGCGCTCAACTCAACCCAAACGCATTTTAGGATTGAACCATGCGTTCACCATTGTGAACCGGTTCAAGCCAAAATGTCAAATCGGCTTTGGTTCAACAAACCAAACCGAAATAGCTCTAGCCACTTGGTCTAGACCAAATTGAACCCCCAAGGCTCATGATCTAACCATTCATCATCTGATGCCCTTGATCTCTCCGATCTAGCATCACCTCTCTCGATCGAAGCTTACCGATCTCAAGTCCTAATCAATCAAACATGATCAGACCAGATCTCACTTACAATCAGAGATTAAATCCCTTTAATCTGAACTCAAAGAATCCAGTCCATACGATCTGACTCAAGTAAGCCATATCACCAAATTGTGCGACCCTGAGGGTTTCCTCTAAATGTCGGTAACGATAACTTACGTTATCACGATCAGTGAGGGGTATCTAGCAACACATCACTGTCTCCCGATATAAAGGAAAGAGTCTTCCAAGACTACTCCCAAACCATAGCACAAGTGTGACTCAATTCACAAGGCATACATGTGTCCTTTGCCACTGGATGTTCTTATTGGACAAGCGGGTCAAGCTTGTAACTCCAATACGATGAGCATGATTAGATCAGATGCACATAGTCATCTGGGTATGGCCATACACTATCTCAATCATCTCATATAGGGGGGCCCTTAGAACACCACACTCCTTAAACAAGGAGACGGCAATCCTTTATCTATCACTAGTGCCCTAACCTGATTCAAGCTCACCATCCAAGATAGTCTATAATCATTATATTTCAAATGATATTGAACTACCTCAAAACAATGACAATCATCATTTAGAAACACAAGTGATCTCAAGTCAAAGGACATGTGCCACTTGCTGCTTACAGGGATCATTCACATTGTGACAAGCAATGCAATATCCCAGTAGGGTCTGTCCAGTACATCCAATGTACCCATGAGTCTACATCTTATTCCATGCTCGAAGCATCCTATAAGATTAGCACTCATATTAGTCTCCATCATATCAAGGCTGTCTCATGTTCACCAAGATATCTCGACTAAGGACATATAGCCTGTCAGCCTAGCTGAACAGCTTTGAGACATTATTCAGAAGTACACTTATTACAGCAGACAAGGTAACAACCTGAATAACAACCATGCCTTATTATAAACTTAAGAGTTTATTACATGATACTTATACAATCCCAAGGCCTCAAACATTAGCCTTAAGGGCATACCCCAACACCTCACTGATCGTGATAACGTAAGTTATCGTTACCGACGTTTAAAGGAAACCCTTAGGGTCGCACAATTTGATGATATGGCTTACTTAAGTCAGATCGTGTGGACTGAATTGTTTGGGTTCAGTTTAAAGGGATTTAATCTCTGATTGTAAGTGAGATCTGGTCTGATCATGTTTGATTGATTAGGGCTTGAGATCGGTAAGCTTCGATCGAGAGAATTGATGCTAGATCGGTGAGATCAGGAGCATCAGGAGATGAACGGTTAGATCTGGAGCCTTAGGGTTTAATTGTGATCTAGACCAAATGCTTGGGTTAATTGGTCTTTGAACCAAACCAAAATGAACCGGCTCATCATATGAGCGCATGGTTCAATGGGAAGAGAAAAATGCGATGGTTCACAAGGAGTGAACGCATCACACGTTGAGGGGGTTTTTCTATTTTGGGAAACCATGTTTCCAAAACATGGTCACGCCTCACGTTCACTCCTCTCACGCCTATTGTCGCCTCTTCCTCTCTATGCTCTCTTAACTCTCGTGTGTTGAATGAGTTGACGACAAGGAGGTCTCGGCCAAGCAAGACATCTCTTCTTCCCTTCCATTCGATCAGGAGACTTGAAGGTCTTTGCTAGCACAAGGATCAACAAGGAGTAGGCGATCTTCTTCTTGTGTGCGCATCTTCTGGAGGAGATCCCTTTCGCTCTCTTCTTCCAAGGCACCATCCAAGCAATGGCGATGGTATGACTCTTATCAATGTATACAAGTTTTAATAGTTGATCATATGACATGCATGCAACCGATCATCTAGAAACCCTTATTTCCGCTGCCCAAAATTCTATATGCGCCACTTTAGGGTTTCGCCCCCCCCCCTTTATAGGGGACTTTCAAAAATATCATCATGTGTGTACAACCAAATTGAAGAGGTTATCATCAAAATATTATCATACAACCTTATCGAAGAATAGAATATCATCAAAATATTGTTATACAACCCCATAGAAGATCAAAAAGATAAATATGAAAAATAGAGTAGTAGTAATGGCGGACACATATATGCAGAAGAAGCATCCTTCCCTTCAACACATGAAATATCAATAAGATGTAGAAAATGAAAGACAAAAGAAAAAAAGGGGAAAGAGATACATACAAGACTCTATCAATTTTCACCGTCATCAGATCCTATTTTGCGCTGCGGCATCCATAGAATTAATAGGTGGCGTTCTCTGGGGTCCTCCATACTCTCCACTCCTCCTAGGATCCTGAAATCGAAATGTTCATACAAGATGTTTCCCATGTCCTCCATATAGGTACTCAGATTTTCAATGTCTTTATGCATGTGATGCATAGAATCAGTCATCTGGCTCATGGAACCTCTCATGTCACTCATTGTGTTCAACACTCTTTCTGTCCTCTACTCCTGTCGGTACAGCTGAGTGGAAAGATATCTGAATCTAGGATCGAAGGCACTGGAGAATCTGTTATCAGAAGTATAATGTGTGGAAGAATCTGCAGCTCCAGATGGCTGCTCCATGCCCATCCCAAAAGGATCATCATTACCACCCCAGGGTGGTGGTGGTATGGTACTAAGAGGGGGCAGCCTAGCAATGTCGACATCTCCTAGAACCAACCTCCAGTTCTCTTGGTTTCTAATTGTGGTCTTCTCGGTGCATGGAAGTGGTAACTTATGTCCTCTAGGTCCAAGAATCAGTGAAAAACCATCCCCTTCTCTTATCACCATTTTCATTGTAATACAAGACTCCATGTCAAGTCTTGGTCTCCCTCTTGCAATCTCTGTCCCATATGGCTCAACTCTTAAGTACAGGGCTATAGGTGTAATGAAACCACCTATCACAATAGCTCCTTTCTTTGCCCTATAAACTTTTTCCAAGTGTTTCATGAAGACAAAGGCAACATCCAAGGGATATCTAAATAGCATACTCCATAAAAAGAACAACTCAGCTTGCCTCACCATCCCATCACTATCACCTCTACCAAAGACAGTGTGGACCAAAACTCTGTGAACATACTTGATGCAAGGATTGGAAATCTTTGAAGCTCTAGCACTAAGTGCTGAAAAGTGGGTCTCTTCAGTGATTTGGTTCCAAAACACATCCTCAGCATACCCCACTGAAACTGATGTGCGGCCTCGTGTACCAAACTAGAAGATGGTTCTCAAGTCTTGCATGGATAGCTGCCTTTCTACATTAGCCATGCGGAAGGTGATATAACCATTTGCATGTCTTTCACTATACTCATACAGTTGCACATCAAAACTACTCAGAAATTCAAGCACCAATGGTAGACATGTTTGTGGTGTCATTTGGAAGAATCTTTGGGCTTTGATTTGCTCAAACATCCACATGACATCTTCATGAAAACCCAATGTCTCTAAGGTTCTCTTATCAGCATACTTGGTGGCAATTACTCTTCTCTCAACTAGTTGATTATATCTTGCAGCTTGAATTTCATTTTTGAACAAAATTCCATGTGGGTTGGGTGGAAAGGAAGGCTCAACTGGTGCCTTTCCTTTTCTCTTGGCAACAAGCCCCTTGGTTCATGGTGGCATTGTTACAATCACAAGTTGCAACTAAGATTCAACATAGATATAGCAAGTATATGGCAACGAATAAGGATAATCAAGTAAGATGTCAACTTAAAGTCATGCTTGGACTCATAAATCAATGAAAAATCAAAAAGGGCGACGGTGAACAGTAAACCCTATGTGTGTTCATCACTTTTCAACTCAGATCTCCCTAGATATTAGTTAAAATCTTTGGAAACAAGAAAGAAATGGTAGCTTATCCTCTCACGAGCATATAGAAACAAAAAGCCCCAAAATTGACTGAGAAACGAAAGCACATGAGCAAAGGGGGCGGAAACTGTTGGTGTATATGCCCTAAAGACCAATGTATGGACATGGTCAGGCATTGTTTGAATGTACTTTGATAGAACTATTACTCTTTATATAGGCATGGTCGTTATTATGCAGACTTCTCTACCTGCGTTGATGTATTGAGTTGCATAAATAATGTCCCAGGAGTTTGGATTGGATCCATTCTCATAAGCTATCCCCAGACAAGGTACCTTAGCAGATATGGGACAACTTTGGTACATGTGAGACTGGTGTATGGGCTGGTTAGGTGCGGGGCACAGTAACGCAGACATACAGATGCATTGGATACACCAGAGTGATCCACCGTGAGGATTGACTTGTCTAGTCAACAAGTCAATCTCACATGCAAGAGGTTTGCATTGATCCTTAGACTTGAGGTATTCATGTCTAGATTTGATGATGGGTATGCTTTAATACAGTCTTACGTCTCTCCGTAATTGGGAGATCAAAACGACTGTCATTGGGCATGTCATAAGTTATGTAGAGACATGGATGACCAATAGTAGGATTTGCCCCTTCCTTATTGGAAGCATGATATCCACTCGGGGCGCCCCACCTTATTGGTGCATGACAGGAAAGTGTGGCCACACTTGTTGAGTCATGACCAATGCATTGGATAATAAACTGGAGACTAATCCAATGGCAGGATATCAGCTTAGGCAAAGGGATCTGTAATGCAATGGGAATCCTCGTTGCTTGTTAGGAGTTGTTGCCATAATGACTTGAGTCCTATGACATGGGTAGTAGTGATGTGTGTTGGGGTATGCCCTTAAGGCTAATGTTTGAGGCCTTGGGATTCTTTCAGTATCATGTATAAACTCTTATGTTTATAAAGGCAATGGTTGTTATTCAGTTTGTTACATTGTCTGCTGCAATAAGTGTGCTTCTGAATAATGTCTCAATGCTGTTCAGCTTGGCTGACATGCTGTAATGTCCTTAGTCGAGATATCTTGGTGAACATGAGACAGCCTTGATATGATTGAGACTAATATGTGTTCTAATCTTATAGGATGCTTCGTGCATGGAATAAGATGTAGACTCATGGGTACATTGGATGTACTGGACAGACCCTACTAGGATATTCAATTGCTTGTTACAATGTGAATAATCCTTGTTTGCAACAAGTGGCACATGTCCTCTGACTTGAGATCACTTGTGTTTCTAAATGATGATTGTCATTGTTTTGAGGTAGTTCAATATCATTTGAAACATAATGGTTATAGACTATCTTGGATAATGATCATGAGTCAGGTTAGGACACTAGTGATAGATATAGGATTGCCGTCTCCTTGATTGGAGTGTGATGTTCTAAAGGGGCCCCCTTGAATGAGATGATTGAGAAAGTGTATGGCCATACCCAGGTGACTATGTTCATCTGATCTAATCATGCTCATCATATTGGAGTTACAAGCTTGACATGCTTGTCCAATAAGAACATCCAGTGGCAAAGGAAACATGTATGCCTTGTGAAGTGGATTCACACTTGTGCTGTGGTTTGGGTGTAGTCTTGGAAGACTCTTTCCTTTATATCGGGAGACAGTGATGTGTTGCTAGATACCCCTCACTGATCGTGATAATGTGAGTTGTCGTTACCGACATTTAAAGGAAACCCTTAGGGTCGCACAATTTGAAGATATGGCTTACTTAAGTCAGATCGTGTGGACTGAATTGTTTGGATTCAGTTTAAAGGGATTTAATCTCTGATTGTAAGTGAGATCTGGTCTGATCATGTTTGATTGATTAGGGCTTAAGATCGGTAAGCTTTGATTGAGAGAATGGATGCTAGATCGGTGAGATCAAGAGCATCAAGAGATGAACGGTTAGATCTTGAACCTTTAGGGTTTATTGTGATCTAGACCAAATGGCTTGGGTTAATTGGTCTTTGAACCAAACCAAATTGAACCAGCTCATCAAGTGAGCGCATGGTTCATGGGAGAAGAGATTTGCGATTTGTTCATGAGCGCATTTCATGATGAGAAGTGGTTTTGCTATTTTTAGATAGCATGTCACTTACGTGACCACATCTCACGTCGCCTCTCTTCACGCCTCCCTCTCGCCCTCTTGTCGCCTGTTGGTTTTTGGTTCTTGACACATTCATGTGGTAGAGCTTCTTGACGACAAGGGAGAGGTCTCGCCAAGCAAGGAAAATCTTCTCTTCCCTTTCATACGACAAAGACCTTTGAAGAACCTTGCTAGCACAAGGATCAACAAAGAGTAGGCGGCATCACCTTGTGTTCGTCACTTTTGGAGAAGATCCCTTTCGATCTTTGCTTCCAAGGCACCATCCAAAGGATGGCGATGGTATGATCCTTCTTATGTTTGCAATCGGGGTTTTTGTAGTTGATCATATCTCATGCAATCGATCCCTAGAAATCCATTCCGCTGCTTTAAAACCTCCATATGCGCCAGTAGGGTTTCGCCCCCCCCCCCCTTGTTTAGGGGACTTTCAATGTGTTGCTAGATACCCCTCACTATTTATGATGTTTACATCATTGCCATCGTCATATGGATCCTACGGGGTCACACGCAATAGACTCTTGACGTTGCTTTATTCAGAAGCCTTAGGATCAAGTTATTGGATAACTTGGATCCATTTGGAAGATTTCATCAGCACCAATGGGCCTAATGAGTTGGAAGAAAGTTATTGGAGCCAAACTTCATTTTTGGCAGGTTGACCCGAAATTGACCTAGATTGGTCACATTTGGATTAGGGTTGCATTGGATTAGATCCAATGGCTTAATCAACTGATGCCTTGAAGTTTGGGCTAGCTCATTATCCAATGAGGCCCAATAATTAGTTGTCATGAAGAGGAATTGGCTTAGAAGGGTATAATGGGGAGAAATCTCACCCCATTGGCGCCTAGGGGCATAATGGGGTGAGGGAGGCGCCTTTGCTTCATTATGGAAGTAAAGGGCGCCTAGCCCTTCTTCCTTGGATGGAATACTTGCCTCTAAGGCAAGTCTTGGGGCTGATATGGCTTCAGGACTCTTTTGGAAAGAGCTTGGGCGCATATGAGAAGTAGGAAGATGTTTATGGTAAAGTCTTGGAGACTTTCCTTATGAACCCTACATGTACCCAAACCCTTACCCTAGCCGAATTCTTCATGTTGCGCCTAGCCACTTAGCCTTTGATGGTAAGAATGCATTTGAGGCATGTCTTGGGCTGATATAGTGCTTGGACTTTTATGGATAGGTTGAATGAAGTTTATGGAAAAAGTCTTGGAGACTTTCCTTACTTCAATACACCTAATCCTAGCCATACACTTGGCATGATCCTAGCCCTTGCCCAAACCGCCTCTTGTCCTATTTATAGGACCCCTTACCACCCCTTCCAATGTTCGACTTCTAGGAGGCGTGAACATACATAGAGAGGCGTGAGCAAGGGCAAAGGTGTTGGGGTATGCCCTTAAGGCTAATGTTTGAGGCCTATGGGAATGTATCTGTATCATGTAATAAACTGTTATGTTTATAAAGGCATGGTTGTTATTCAGTTAGTTACATTGTCTGCTGCAATATATGTTCTTCTGAATAATGTCTCAAAGCTGTTCAGCTAGGCTGACATGCAGTTAAGTCCTTAGTCGAGATATCTTGGTGAACATGAGACAGCCTTGATATGATTGAGACTAATATGTGTTCTAATCTTATAGGATGCTTCGAGCATGGAATAAGATGTAGACTCATGGGTACATGGGATGTACTGGACAGACCCTACTAGGATGTTCAATTGTTTGTCGCAATGTGAATATTCCTTGAGTATGACAAGTGGCACATTTCCTCTGACTTGAGATCACTTGTGTTTTCTAAATGATGATTGTCATTGTTTTGAGGTAGTTCAATATCATTTGAAACATAATGATTATAGACTATCTTGGATGGTGAGCTTGAGTCAGGTTAGGGCACTAGTGATAGACATAGGATTGCCGTCTCCTTGTTTAAGGAGTGTGATGTTCTAAAGGGGCCCCCTGGATGAGATGATTGAGAAAAGAGTATGGCCATACCCAGGTGACTATGTTCATCTGATCTAATCATGCTCATCATATTGGAGTTACAAGCTTGACACGCTTGTCCAATAAGAACGTCCAGTGGTAAAGGAAATATGCATGCCTTGTGATTTGATTCACACTTGTGCTGTTTTTGGGTGTAGTCTTGGAAGACTCTTTCCTTTATATCGGGAGACAGTGATGTGTTGCTAGATACCCCTCACTGATCGTGATAATGTGAGTTATCGTTACCGACATTTAAAGGAAACCCTCAGGGTCGCACAATTTGATGATATGGCTTACTTAAGTCAGATCGTATGGACTGAATTGTTCGGATTCAGTTTAAAGGGATTTAATCTCTGATTGTAAGTGAGATCTGGTCTGATCATGTTTGATTGATTAGGGCTTGAGATCGGTAAGCTTCGATCGAGAGAATGAATGCTAGATCGGTCAGATCAGAAGCATTAAGAGATCAACGGTCAGATCAAGAACCTTGTGGTTTAATTATGATTTGGACTGGTTGCTTGGCTTGATTAGTTCTTAAACCGAACCAATGTGAACCGGCTCATGAAATGAGCGCATGGTTCAAGGCTTGGCGAGTTGTTCACTTGGCGTGAACATTGGAGCGAACGTGGTGGCTATTTTTAGTAACCATGATCTCCACTTGGAGATAACGCTCACGTTCGACTAGTGCTTACTACTCTCGCCTCTCAAGCGACCTCTCCTCTTGACGCTTTCGTGTGTGGCGACGGCTTGAAGGTTGAGGAGGATTCGGCCAAGAAGTTCATCATCCCTTTCCATTCGATCAAGGACACTTTGTAGCCTTGCTAGCACAAGGAGCGACAAAGAGTTTGCCATCATCCTCTTGTGTGCGAGACTTTGGAGAAGTGGCATTTGCGATTTTTCTTCCAAGGCGCCATCTAGAAATGGCTATGGTATGAATCGTTTTATTCATGCTGATTTTATAAGTTAATCATAATGCATGCAAAGATCATTGAAACCCTTTTTCCGCTGCATCTATATCTCCATATGCGCCAATAGGGTTTTACCTCCCCTTATTCTAGGGGATCTTTCAATTGGTATCAGAGCGACGGTTGAAGCATGTTTTTTATGATTGCTTAACGCTTGAGCCATTTTTGTGATCCATGTTGCGAATATTGCCTAGATCTATAAGTTAGATGCGTTAGTTCAAGTTGGCGACATTTGCTTTCCTCTTGGCGCATGTTTTCTAGTTTGCGCAATATGTATGTTTTTCGAAAACTAATATCATATGCGCGACTAATCATAGATCTAAGGCCTTACTGTAAACCCTTAGACGGGTTACTAGGGTTGAAGTCATCCCCTAGGTTAGATCCAACAGTCTGATCAGACCATCTGACAGCCTGAATGGGTCGACCTGTTAGCACCTTGGCGCAAGCCTATGGTGGCTATAGGTCGACTGCAGACAGGTGTGTAGCGATGTCTGATTGAGACAACTTATGAACACACATGAGTTAGGCCCGGGGTCACACCCGCTTGCCAGACCTCATTGTGGTTGTTCAGCCCTGGCGCATGCATGGTTGACCTTATGGTCAACTCAAGTCAGTTAGGACTTGGTGCATGCAAGGGCAGTGGATCTGACTAGGTTGGATGAGTGGATCCCTAGTAATGGACCGTTGTAAGGTTGTAGGGCAAATAAGGAAAAATTAAAATTGATCCCATGGGGTTTTTCGAAAATTTTAATTTTTATGATGGATCACATGATTGCTGATTGGATGCATATGTTTGTTTATTTAGTCTTATGTAGGCTGCTCATATTAATTGTGTGCTGTGCTGGGGCCTGCGTGCCTGGGATTTAAAATTGTAAATTAATTATTGTGATCTGCGCATCACATTGCTTTAATTTATAAAATTGTAATTGACCTGCGTGTCAATCTTGCCTAGATAGTTAAATTTGTAATTTAATTAGGCAAGAGCACAAAGCACACTTGGCAGAGGCGCTTGCAGCAGAGGCTTGACCAGGTGGGAGGTCCAGGGTTCGACTCTGGGACCAGGCGCAAATTCCTGGTGGGCGCACCAGAGCTGCAGATGGCGCTTGGGCCCTGGTTTGGGCCAGATGAGCAGCTAAAGACCCAAGAAGAGCAAGTGTAGACTTAAGTTAGGTTAAGGTCTCACTAGGGCTATGGGCTTTTACCACATAAGATTCATGCTTTCTTTTATTTAAAGTTTGAATATTAGAATTGCATGATTAAGTTTATCTTCTGCTATCACCATAGGAATTGCATGATAGTGAAGAAGATAAAAGACCGTTAAAATCCAACGCTAAAATATCAAGCTCGTAAGCCTTCTGACGCGAAACCTCACTGTTCTGACTATCGTTGGAGCCGTGTTGTACCCACTCAGTGGGCACGTCCATCTATCTTCAGACGGTGCGGGATTACACCTGTGTGTTACAGAGTAGGGATTTATCCCTTCTCGTTGCTCAGCATAGCACATGGTGGTCCAGGGAGTAGGTCGGATCAGCTTGACCGTGTAGGCTACATATGTGGTCCAGGGTTCGACTCTGGGACCAGGCGCAAATTCCTGGTGGGCGCACCAGAGCTGCAGATGGCGCTTGGGCCCTGGTTTGGGCCAGATGAGCAGCTAAAGACCCAAGAAGAGCAAGTGTAGACTTAAGTTAGGTTAAGGTCTCACTAGGGCTATGGGCTTTTACCACATAAGATTCATGCTTTCTTTTATTTAAAGTTTGAATATTAGAATTGCATGATTAAGTTTATCTTCTGCTATCACCATAGGAATTGCATGATAGTGAAGAAGATAAAAGACCGTTAAAATCCAACGCTAAAATATCAAGCTCGTAAGCCTTCTGACGCGAAACCTCACTGTTCTGACTATCGTTGGAGCCGTGTTGTACCCACTCAGTGGGCACGTCCATCTATCTTCAGACGGTGCGGGATTACACCTGTGTGTTACAGAGTAGGGATTTATCCCTTCTCGTTGCTCAGCATAGCACATGGTGGTCCAGGGAGTAGGTCGGATCAGCTTGACCGTGTAGGCTACATATGTGGCGCATATGGTAGCACATGGAGGCAGCCATCTGTGGGGTCAGAGCCTGTGTTGTACCAACTCAGTTGGCACAGTCTGCTGGACTGCCCAGATGAAGGGGAATCGCACGGGTTGGCGATCGGCAGCACTGCCTACCGGAGATTAGTGCTTGTACTCTCTGTGCATCTTATCTCGCCTGAGCGGGACACGGAGACCAAGTATGAAATCCGGATCCCATCTCACTAAAAGAGTTCTACTCTTTCGGGCTGTTTTGTTGGATTTTTCAAGCCTGATAAAATAGTGAGAAAAAGAATCTTTCTTAAGTCCTGATCGATTCTTATACATTGATACTGACCTTGCTGTTCTTGCATTGTTGTAGATACCTGCAGCAACGAACACCATGAACTTCAATGTGCGATCCCTACTGGAAAGGGAGAAGTTTGCTGGGCCGAACTTCTCTGACTGGTTTGGACACCTTAAGATCGTTCTTAAGGCAGAGAGGAAACTGTATGTCCTCGAGACGGCAATACCGCCGCAGCCCGCTCCGAACGACGCAAGGGCGGTTTGGGAAGCCTATGAAAAGCACGTCAATGATAGCATTGATGTCGCTTGCCTGATGCTAGCGTCTATGACGCCACCGCTGCAGCGTCAGCATGAGGATATGTCGGCTATAGAGATTATAGCGAACCTCAAGATGCTGTATGCTGCACAGGCGAGGACTGAACGCTATAATTTGACGAAGCTCTTCTTTCAGAGCAAACTGGCTGAAGGGAGCCCAGTGGGAGCTCACGTGCTCAAGATGATTGGGCACAAGGAGGCTCTAGAGAAACTGGGGCATACCATCAACCAGGAGCTTGCTGTGGATATTATTCTGCAGTCTCTCCCGCCTTCATTCGACGCGTTCATTATTAATTTTAATATGAACAAAATCGATTGTACTCCGGCAGAGCTGCTGAATATGCTCCTCACTACTGAGGAGACTCTGAAGGGAAAGCCTTCGACCTCTGTCTTAATGGTTCCTTCAAGGAACAAGAAGAAGGGGAAGAAGGGCAAGGCCCCTGTCAAGAGCTACAGCAAGGCTTTGAAGCAGAAGGTTAAGCGGTCCAAGGAATACAGGTGTTTCCACTGTGGCCAGCTAGGTCACTGGAAAAAGGACTGTAAAGCGCTCCAAGGAGATAAGAGGGGAAGCTTCGCTTCTGGCTCAGGTATATTCGTGACTGAGGTCATGTTTTCATCTTCTTCTATATCATGGGTGTTGGACACTGCATGTGGAGTTCACATTTGTTCAAATGTACAGGAACTCAAGAGAAGAAGACAGGTGGGACAGCATGAGGTGGACCTACGAGTTGGAAACGGGGCACGGGTTGCTGCTGTTGCTGTAGGAGACTACTTCATTTCTTTACCATCTGGAATTGTATTGGAACTAAACAATTGTTATTTTGTTCCCAGTATTACTAAAAATATTATCTCCATTCCTGCTCTTGTCAGGAAGGGATTTTCCTTTGAATGCAATATTTCAAAGTGTATTTTATCTTTTGATAATATTGTTTATGCAACTGGTTCAATTAACAATGGGTTATTCTTGTTGGACATGGAAAGTTCGATACAAAATATTGATAATAAGAAAGCCAAGTATGCTGATGACAGCACCTTGCTATGGCATAGTCGTTTAGGCCATATTAACGAGAAACGCATTAAGCGGTTGCATGATAATGGACTGCTGGGATCATTCTCCTGTGAGGAGATTGATACATGCAAGGCTTGTTTAATGGGTAAAATGACGAAGTCACCTTTTCCTCACAAAGGTCAAAGGGCTTCAGGTTTACTTGACCTTATACACAGTGATGTGTGTGGGCCATTTAGTAAACATGCCAGAGGTGGCTATCAGTACTTCATTACCTTTACTGATGATTTCAGTAGGTATGGCTATGTCTATCTGATGAGACATAAGAGTGAATCTTTTGACAAGTTCAAAGAGTTCAAGAATGAAGTACAGAATCAGCTAGGCCGAAATATCAAGGCACTTCGCTCAGATCGAGGTGGTGAATACCTAAGTCATATGTTTACTGACTATCTAAAGGAGTGTGGGATTATCTCACAGCTCACTCCGCCAGGAACACCGCAATGGAATGGTGTGTCCGAGAGGAGAAATAGAACGTTACTTGATATGGTTCGTTCTATGATGAGTCAGGCTTCTTTACCCAACTCCTTTTGGGGTTTTGCACTGGAAACAACTGCAAAGGTACTAAACCGAGTGCCATCCAAGGCAGTTTCAAAGACGCCATATGAGTTATGGTATGGGAAACAGCCAAGCTTGACATTTATCAGGATCTGGGGCTGCGAGGCTTATGTCAAAAAGCTCGCCTCTGGGAAACTAGAGAGCAGATCTGACAAATGTATCTTTGTCGGTTACCCTAAGGAAACTAAGGGTTATTATTTCTACGATCCCAAAGAGAACAAGGTTTTTGTTGCTCGGACGGCCATATTTCTTGAGAAGGAGTTTCTTCTGCAAGAGGCCAGTGGGAGAGAAATAAAGCTGGATGAGAATCCAGAGGTAGGACAAAGTGCTCAAGCAGAATTGGATGAGCCTGAGCCGGTAGAACAGGTTATTGAACAACCTGAGGCTCAGATATCACGGGAACCGCGAAGATCGGGAAGGATCCGTCGACAACCTGAGCGTTATGACGGAGTCTACATCATTGATCATGATGAACCCCTCACTTATGCGGAAGCGGTCAGTGGACCGGAGTCAGCGAGATGGCTTGAAGCTATGCGCGCCGAGATGGACTCCATGTCAGATAACCAAGTTTGGGATTTGGTTGATCCGCCTCCGGGAGTTATCCCTATAGGCTGTAAATGGATCTTCAAGAAGAAGATTGACATGGATGGTAACGTAGTTACCTATAAAGGCAGGCTAGTTGCGAAAGGTTTCAAACAAATCTACGGGATAGATTATGATGAAACTTTCTCACCTGTAGCCATGTTTAAGTCTATTCGGATTCTTTTCGCGATAGCTGCATATTATGATTATGAGATCTGGCAGATGGATGTGAAAACAGCTTTCCTGAATGGAAATCTGGATGAGGATGTGTACATGACACAACCAGAAGGTTTCACTAATCCATCAGATCGTCATAAGATATGCAAGTTAAAGAAGTCCATTTATGGACTTAAGCAAGCATCTAGAAGCTGGAATATTCGTTTTGATGAATCAGTTACTGAATTTGGTTTCATCAAGAATGAGGATGACCCGTGTGTATATAAGAGGTTTAGTGGGAGCGTGATTACTTTCCTAGTCCTCTACGTCGATGACATCTTGATCATTGGAAATGACATTCCTGAAATGCATGCTGTGAAGGCATGGCTGAGGAAATGTTTCCAGATGAAAGATTTAGGAGAAGCAGCCTATGTATTAGGTGTGAAGATCTACAGGGATAGATCTAAGAGGCTTCTCGGGTTGTGCCAGAGTACTTACATCGATAAGGTCCTGGAGAGATTTCATTTAGAGAATTCTAAACGAGGATATCTTCCAGTCAGACATGGTCTGAATCTTTCGAAGAGTCAGTGTCCACAAACACAGACTGAGAAAGATGAAATGGACAATACGCCTTATGCTTCGGCTATTGGATCCATTATGTATGCGATGTTGTGTACTCGCCCAGACGTCGCTTACGGGTTAAGCGTGACCAGTCGTTTCCAAAGTAATCCAGGTATGGCGCACTGGATTGCAGTCAAGAACATTTTAAAATATCTGCGGAGGACCAAAGATATGTTCTTGATTTATGGTGGTCAGGAAGAACTCAGTATAGAGGGATATACTGACGCTTCGTTCCAGTCGGACCAGGATGATTTCCGATCGCAATCAGGCTATGTTTTTAGCTTGAATGGAGGTGCAGTGGTGTGGAAGAGTTTCAAACAGTCAACTGTTGCTGATTCCACAACAGAAGCCGAGTATGTTGCAGCCTCGGAAGCATCCAAGGAGGCAGTTTGGATTCGTAAGTTCGTGAGAGAACTTGGTGTTGTTCCTTCGAGTGCAGATCCTTTGGTTATCTTCTGTGATAACACTGGAGCAATCGCACAAGCAAAGGAACCACGGTCGCACCAGAAGTCCAAGCACATACAGAGACGGTTTCATTTGATCAGGGAGATCATTGATCGTGGCGAGATCAAAGTCTGCAAGGTTCATACAGATGACAATCTGGCTGACCCGCTTACTAAGCCTCTGGCGCAGCAGAAGCATGAGAAGCACTGTAATAATATGGGTTTGAGATTTCTCAACCATTAGATTAAGTGCAAGTGGGAGATTGTTGGGGTATGCCCTTAAGGCTAATGTTTGAGGCCTATGGGAATGTATCTGTATCATGTAATAAACTGTTATGTTTATAAAGGCATGGTTGTTATTCAGTTAGTTACATTGTCTGCTGCAATATATGTTCTTCTGAATAATGTCTCAAAGCTGTTCAGCTAGGCTGACATGCAGTTAAGTCCTTAGTCGAGATATCTTGGTGAACATGAGACAGCCTTGATATGATTGAGACTAATATGTGTTCTAATCTTATAGGATGCTTCGAGCATGGAATAAGATGTAGACTCATGGGTACATGGGATGTACTGGACAGACCCTACTAGGATGTTCAATTGTTTGTCGCAATGTGAATATTCCTTGAGTATGACAAGTGGCACATTTCCTCTGACTTGAGATCACTTGTGTTTTCTAAATGATGATTGTCATTGTTTTGAGGTAGTTCAATATCATTTGAAACATAATGATTATAGACTATCTTGGATGGTGAGCTTGAGTCAGGTTAGGGCACTAGTGATAGACATAGGATTGCCGTCTCCTTGTTTAAGGAGTGTGATGTTCTAAAGGGGCCCCCTGGATGAGATGATTGAGAAAAGAGTATGGCCATACCCAGGTGACTATGTTCATCTGATCTAATCATGCTCATCATATTGGAGTTACAAGCTTGACACGCTTGTCCAATAAGAACGTCCAGTGGTAAAGGAAATATGCATGCCTTGTGATTTGATTCACACTTGTGCTGTTTTTGGGTGTAGTCTTGGAAGACTCTTTCCTTTATATCGGGAGACAGTGATGTGTTGCTAGATACCCCTCACTGATCGTGATAATGTGAGTTATCGTTACCGACATTTAAAGGAAACCCTCAGGGTCGCACAATTTGATGATATGGCTTACTTAAGTCAGATCGTATGGACTGAATTGTTCGGATTCAGTTTAAAGGGATTTAATCTCTGATTGTAAGTGAGATCTGGTCTGATCATGTTTGATTGATTAGGGCTTGAGATCGGTAAGCTTCGATCGAGAGAATGAATGCTAGATCGGTCAGATCAGAAGCATTAAGAGATCAACGGTCAGATCAAGAACCTTGTGGTTTAATTATGATTTGGACTGGTTGCTTGGCTTGATTAGTTCTTAAACCGAACCAATGTGAACCGGCTCATGAAATGAGCGCATGGTTCAAGGCTTGGCGAGTTGTTCACTTGGCGTGAACATTGGAGCGAACGTGGTGGCTATTTTTAGTAACCATGATCTCCACTTGGAGATAACGCTCACGTTCGACTAGTGCTTACTACTCTCGCCTCTCAAGCGACCTCTCCTCTTGACGCTTTCGTGTGTGGCGACGTCTTGAAGGTTGAGGAGGATTCGGCCAAGAAGTTCATCATCCCTTTCCATTCGATCAAGGACACTTTGTAGCCTTGCTAGCACAAGGAGCGACAAAGAGTTTGCCATCATCCTCTTGTGTGCGAGACTTTGGAGAAGTGGCATTTGCGATTTTTCTTCCAAGGCGCCATCTAGAAATGGCTATGGTATGAATCGTTTTATTCATGCTGATTTTATAAGTTAATCATAATGCATGCAAAGATCATTGAAACCCTTTTTCCGCTGCATCTATATCTCCATATGCGCCAATAGGGTTTTACCTCCCCTTATTCTAGGGGATCTTTCAAAAGGGTGATAACAACAAAGGCTTGGCGCAACCTTCTTCCAAGTGGCCGAAAGACATCCTTTCTTCTTCTCCTCTTCTTGGCGCAAAGAGAAATTGGGCTTGGTGGCTTCTCCTTCTATTGTCGCAAGCCCTCTCCCTCTCATTGCCATTAGCGCATCTTGCTTGAAGGTGGCGCAAGCAAAGAAGAAGAGGGAAGTTCTTGGCGACATCTTCCCTATTCCCTCCTTGGCGCAACTTCTCTTGAAGGTGGCGTAAGTGGAGTGAAGGCTTGATTCTCTTCCCGAGGCTAGCACCGAGCGTGGAAGGGAGCAACGATCAAGGAGTCGACACGTGGATACTTGTAGATGGCAAACACTTGGGCGCCTTCAACATGGCTTCGACATCTAGACAAGCAAAAGAGGTACTGAAAGTACCCCCTTAACCTAAGGGGGGTCCCCTTCAAGGGGGAGCAAAAACCCTAGACATATGGCGCATAAAACTTTTGCAGCGGAATTAAGGGTTTGAAAGAATCTATTGCATGATATATGATCAACTTAAGTAAACTTGAATTCATACCATAGCCATATGCGTTGGATGAAAACTTGGAAGGAAAGGCGCAAGCGAGCCTTCTCCTAAGGTGACGCACACAATTGGTGTCGCCTACTTTCCTTGGTGCTCCTTGTGCTAGCAAGGTTCCAAGAAGCCTTTGTCGAATGGAAGGGAGAAGAGATCGCCTTGCTTGAGTGAGTTTTTCTCTCTTGTCGTCCTCCTCTTCTCTAGCCGAGATGTTGTCTCGTCTAAGCCAAGCGTTGGCGACGAACAAAGAGAAGGGGGGCGTGAAGTGTGGCAATCGTGAGTCATGGCCACGATTAGTAGAAGTGCTATCCAAAAATAGCATCCACTTCTCAACGTGCGCTCTTGGGTTTACCCAATCGCAAATGCCACATCACTTGAACCATGCGCTCAACCAATGAGCCAGTTCACATCGGTTTGGTCCAAGACCAATTAACCCAAGCAATATGGTCTAGATCTTACTTAAACCCTAAGGCTTCAGATCTAACCGTCAATCTCTTCGATGCTCTTGATCTGACCGATCTGGCATCTATTCTCCCGATCGAAGCTTACCGATCTCAAGCCCTAATCAATCAAACATGATCAGACCAGATCTCACTCACAATCAGAGATTAAATCCCTTTAAACTGAACCTGAACAATTCAGTCCACACGATCTGACTTAAGTAAGCCATATCATCAAATTGTGCGACCCTGAGGGTTTCCTTTAAATGTCGGTAACGATAATTCACATTATCACGATCAGTGAGGGGTATCTAGCAACACATCACTGTCTCCCGATATAAAGGAAAGAGTCTTCCAAGACTACACCCAAACCACAGCACAAGTGTGAATCATTTCACAAAGCATACATATTTCCTTTGCCACTGGATGTTCTTATTGGACAAGCCTGTCAAGCTCGTAACTCCAATATGATGAGCATGATCAGAACAGATGAACATAGTCACCTGGGTATGGCCATACACTTTTCTCAATCATCTCATCCAGGGGGCCCCTTTAGAACATCACACTCCTTCAACAAGGAGACGGCAATCCTATGTCTATCACTAGTGCTCTAACCTGACTCAAGCTCACCATCCAAGATAGTCTATAATCATTATGTTTCAAATGATATTGAACCATCTCAAAACAATGACAATCATCATTTAGAAAACACAAGTGATCTCAAGTCAGAGGAAATGTGCCACTTGTCTTAATCAAGGAATATTCACATTGTGACAAACAATTGAACATCCTAGTAGGGTCTGTCCAGTACATCCAATGTACCCATGAGTCTACATCTTATTCCATGCTCGAAGCATCCTATAAGATTAGAACACATATTAGTCTTAACCATATCAAGGCTGTCTCATGTTCACCAAGATATATCGACTAAGGACATAATAGCATGTCAGCCTAGCTGAACAGCATTGAGACATTATTCAGAAGAACATATATTGCAGCAGACAATGTAGCTAACTGAATAACAACCATGCCTTTATAAACATAACAGTTTATTACATGATACAAATACATTCCCATAGGCCTCAAACATTAGCCTTAAGGGCATACCCCAACAATCTCCCACTTGCACTTAATCTAATGGTTGAGGAATCTCAAACCCATATTATTACAGTGCTTCTCATGCTTCTGCTGCGCCAGAGGCTTGGTAAGCGGGTCTGCCAGATTGTCATCTGTATGAACCTTGCATACTTTGATCTCGCCACGATCTATGATCTCCCTGATCAAATGAAACCGTCTCTGTATGTGCTTGGACTTCTGGTGCGACCGTGGTTCCTTTGCTTGTGCGATTGCTCCAGTGTTATCACAAAAGATAACCAAAGGATCTGCACTCGAAGGAACAACACCAAGTTCTCTCACGAACTTACGAATCCACACTGCCTCCTTGGATGCTTCCGAGGCTGCAACATACTCGGCTTCTGTTGTGGAATCAGCAACAGTTGACTGTTTGAAACTTTTCCACACCACTGCACCTCCATTCAAGCTAAAAACATAGCCTGATTGCGATCGGAAATCATCCTGGTCCGACTGGAACGAAGCGTCAGTATATCCTTCAATACTGAGTTCTTCCTGACCACCATATATCAAGAACATATCTTTGGTCCTCCGCAGATATTTTAAGATGTTCTTGACTGCAATCCAGTGCGCCATACCTGGATTACTTTGGTAACGACTGGTCACGCTTAACCCGTAAGCGACGTCTGGGCGAGTACACAACATCGCATACATAATGGAACCAATAGCCGAAGCATAAGGCGTATTGTTCATTTCATCTTTCTCAGTCTGTGTTTGTGGACACTGACTCTTTGAAAGATTCAGACCATGTCTGACTGGAAGATATCCTTTCTTAGAATTCTCTAAGTGAAATCTCTCCAGGACCTTATCGATGTAAGTACTCTGGCACAGCCCGAGAAGCCTCTTAGATCTATCCCTGTAGATCTTCACACCTAACACATAGGCTGCTTCTCCTAAATCTTTCATCTGGAAACATTTCCTCAGCCATGCCTTAACAGCATGCATTTCAGGAATGTCATTTCCAATGATCAAGATGTCATCGACGTAGAGGACTAGGAAAGTAATCACGCTCCCACTAAACCTCTTATATACACACGGGTCATCCTCGTTCTTGATGAAACCAAATTCAGTGACTGATTCATCAAAACGAATATTCCAGCTTCTAGATGCTTGCTTAAGTCTATAAATGGACTTCTTTAACTTGCATATCTTATGACGATCTGCTGGATTAGTGAAACCCTCAGGTTGTGTCATATACACATCCTCATCCAGATTTCCATTAAGGAAAGATGTTTTCACATCCATCTGCCAAATCTCATAATCATAATATGCAGCTATCGCGAAAAGAATCCGAATAGACTTAAACATGGCTACAGGTGAGAAAGTTTCATCATAATCTATCCCGTAGATTTGTTTGAAACCTTTCGCAACTAGCCTGCCTTTATAGGTAACCACGTTACCATCCATGTCAATCTTCTTCTTGAAGATCCATTTACAGCCTATAGGGATAACTCCCGAAGGCGGATCAACCAAATCCCAAACTTGGTTATCTGACATGGAGTCCATCTCGGCGCGCATAGCCTCAAGCCATCTCGCTGACTCCGGTCCACTGACCGCATCCGCATAAGTGAGGGGTTCATCATTATCAATGATGTAGACTCCGTCATAGCGCTCAGGCTGTCGACGGATCCTACCCGATCTTCGCGGTTCCCGTGATATCTGAGCCTCAGGTTGTTCAATAACCTGTTCTACCGGCTCAGGCTCATCCAACTGTGCTTGGTCACTTTGTCCTTCTTCTGGATTCTCATCCAGCATTATTTCTCTCCCACTGGCCTCTTGCAGAAGAAACTCCTTCTCAAGAAATATGGCCGTCCGAGCAACAAAAACCTTGTTCTCCTTGGGATCGTAGAAATAATAACCCTTAGTTTCCTTAGGGTAACCGACAAAGATACATTTGTCAGATCTGCTGTCTAGTTTCCCAGAGGCGAGCTTTTTGACATAAGCCTCGCAGCCCCAGATCCTGATAAATGTCAAGCTCGGCTGGTTCCCATACCATAACTCATATGGCGTCTTTGAAACTGCCTTGGATGGCACTCGGTTTAGTACCTTTGCAGCTGTTTCCAGCGCAAAACCCCAAAAGGAGTATGGAAGAGTAGCCTGACTCATCATAGAACGAACCATATCAAGTAACGTTCTATTTCTCCTCTCGGACACACCATTCCATTGCGGTGTTCCTGGCGGAGTGAGCTGTGAGATGATCCCACACTCCTTTAGATAGTCAGTAAATGCATGACTTAGGTATTCTCCACCTCGATCTGAGCGAAGTGCCTTGATATTTCGGCCTAGCTGATTCTGTACTTCATTCTTGAACTCTTTGAACTTGTCAAAAGATTCACTCTTATGTCTCATCAGATAGACATACCCATATCTACTGAAATCATCAGTAAAGGTAATGAAGTACTGATAGCCACCTCTGGCATGTTTACTAAATGGCCCACACACATCACTGTGTATAAGGTCAAGTAAACCTGAAGCCCTTTGACCTTTGTGAGGAAAAGGTGACTTCGTCATTTTACCCATTAAACAAGCTTTGCATGTATCAATCTCCTTATAGGAGAATGATCCCAGCAGTCCATGATCATGCAACCGCTTAATGCGTTTCTCGTTAATATGGCCTAAACGACTATGCCATAGCAAGGTGCTGTCATCAGCATACTTGGCTTTCTTAATATCAATTTGCTGTATCGAACATTCCATGTCCAACATGTATAACCCATTGTTAATTGAACCAGTTGCATAAACAATATTATCAAAAGACAAAATACACTTTGAAATATTGCATTCAAAGGAAAATCCCTTCCTGACAAGAGCAGGAATGGAGATAATATTTTTAGTTATACTGGGAACAAAGTAACAACTGTTTAGTTCCAATACAAGTACAGATGGTAAAGAAATAAAGTAGTCTCCTACAGCAACAGCAGCAACCCGTGCCCCGTTTCCAACTCGTAGGTCCACCTCATGCTGTCCCACCTGTCTTCTTCTCTTGAGTTCCTGTACATTTGAACAAATGTGAACTCCACATGCAGTGTCCAACACCCATGATATAGAAGAAGATAACATGACCTCAGTCACAAATATACCTGAGCCAGAAGCAAAGCTTCCCCTCTTATCTCCTTGGAGCGCTTTACAGTCCTTTTTCCAGTGACCCAGCTGGCCACAGTGGAAACACCTGTATTCCTTGGACCGCTTCACCTTCTGCTTCAGAGCCTTGCTGTAATTCTTGACCGGGGCCTTGCCCTTCTTCCCCTTCTTCTTGTTCCTTGAAGGAACCATCAAGACAGAGGTCGAAGGCTTACCCTTCAGAGTCTCCTCAGTGGTCAAGAGCATATTCAGCAGCTCTGCCGGAGTACAATCGATTTTGTTCATATTAAAATTAATAATGAACGCGTCGAATGATGGCGGGAGAGACTGCAGAATAATGTCCACAGCAAGCTCCTGGTTGATGGTGTGCCCCAGTTTCTCCAGAGCCTCCTTGTGCCCAATCATCTTGAGCACGTGAGCTCCCACTGGGCTCCCTTCAGCCAGTTTGCTCTGAAAGAAGAGCTTAGTCAAATTATAGCGTTCAGTCCTCGCCTGTGCAGCATACAGCATCTTGAGGTTTGCTATAATCTGTATAGCTGACATATCCTCATGCTGACGCTGCAGCGGTGGCGTCATAGACGCTAGCATCAGGCAAGCGACATCAATGCTATCATTGACGTGCTTTTCATAGGCTTCCCGAACCGCCCTTGCGGCGTTCGGAGCGGGCTGCGGCGGTATCGCCGTCTCGAGGACATACAGTTTCCTCTCTGCCTTAAGAACGATCTTAAGGTGTCCAAACCAGTCAGAGAAGTTCGGCCCAGCAAACTTCTCTCTTTCCAGTAGGGATCGCACATTGAAGTTCATGGTGTTCGTTGCTGCAGGTATCTACAACAATGCAAGAACAGCAAGGTCAGTATCAATGTATAAGAATCAATCAGGACTTAAGAAAGATTCTTTTTCTCACTATTTTATCAGGCGTGAAAAATCCAGCAAAACAGCCCGAAAGAGTAGAACTCTTTTAGTGAGATGGGATCCAGATTTCATACTTGGTCTCCGCGTCCCGCTTAGGCGAGATAAGATGCACAGAGAGTACAAGCACTAGTTTCTGGTAGGCAGTCCCTGCCGATCGCCAACCCGTGCGATTCCCCTTCATCTGGGCAGTCCAGCAGACTGTGCCAACTGAGTTGGTACAACACAATCTCTGACCCCACAGATGGCTGCCTCCATGTGCTACCATATGCGCCACATATGTAGCCTACACGGTCAAGCTGACCCGACCTACTCCCTGGACCACCACGTGCTATGCTGAGCAACGAGAAGGGATAAATCCCTACTCTGTAACACGCAGGTGTAATCCCGCACCGTCTGAAGATAGATGGACGTGCCCACTGAGTGGGTACAACACGGCTCCAACGATAATCAGAACAGTGAGGTTTCGCGTCAGAAGGCTTACGAGCTTGATATTTTAGCGTTGGATTTTAACGGTCTTTTATCTTCTTGCCTATCATGCAATTTCTATGGTGATAGCAGAAGATAATTTAATCATGCAATTCTAATATTAAGCAATAAAAGAAAGCATGAATCTTATGTGGTAAAAGCCCATAGCCCTAGAAGACCTTAACCTAACTTAAGTCTTCATTTGCTCTTCATGGGTCTTTTGCTGCTCATCTGGCCCAAACCTGGGCCCAAGCGCCATCTGCAGCACAGGTGCGCCCACCAGGAATATGCGCCAGGTCCTAGGGTCGAACCCTAGACCTCCCACCTGGTCCAGCCACTTGCTGCATGCGCCTATGCCAAGTGTGCACTGTGCTCTTGTCAAATTAAATTACAAATTTAACTATCTAGACAAGAGTGACACGCAGGTCACTAACATTTTATAAATTAAAACAATGTGATGCGCAGATCACAATAATTAATTTACAATTTTTAATACAGGCACGCAGGCCCCAGCACAGCACACAATTAATATGGGCAGCCCACATAAGAAGAAATAAACAAGCATATGCAACATTCAAACATGTGATCCAACCAAGAAAATTAAATTTCGAAAACCCATAGGTATCAATTTTAATTTCCTTATTCGCCCTTACTACCTTACAACGGTCCATTACTAGGGATCCACTCATCCAACCTAGTCAGATCCACTGCCCTTGCACGCACCAAGTCCTAACTGACTTGCGTCGACCATAAGGTCAACTATGCATGCGCCAGGGCTGAACGACCACACTGAGGTCTGGCAAACGGGCGTGACCCCGGGCCTAACTCAGGTGCGTTCATTAGTTGTCTCAATCAGACATCGCTACACACCTGTGTGCAGTCGACCTATAGCCACCATAGGCTTGCGCCAAGGTGCTATCTGATCGACCCATTCAGGTTGTCAGATGATCTGATCAGACATTCTGGATCTAACCTAGGGGGTGACTTCAACCCTAGTAACCCGTCTAAGGGTTTAAAGTATGGGCTTAGATCTATTTGGAGCGCGCATGTAATAAGGATTTTAGATAAAACCTGAAAGCGCCAACAAGCAAAATAACATAGACAAGTTTCGGTATGAAACATGTATATTCGCATGTTGATAATTCTAGATCTAAAACATGGATCACACAACATGAAGCAATCATAAAATGCATGCATCAACTTTGGCTCTGATACCAATTGAAAGTACCCCCTTAACCTAAGGGGGGTCCCCTTCTAGGGGGAGCAAAAACCCTAGACATATGGCGCATAAAACTTTTGCAGCGGAATTAAGGGTTTGAAAGAATCTATTACATGATATATGATCAACTTAAGTAAACTTGAATTCATACCATAGCCATATGCGTTGGATGAAAACTTGGAAGGAAAGGCGCAAGCGAGCCTTCTCCTAAGGTGACGCACACAATTGGTGTCGCCTACTTTCCTTGGTGCTCCTTGTGCTAGCAAGGTTCCAAGAAGCCTTTGTCGAATGGAAGGGAGAAGAGATCGCCTTGCTTGAGTGAGTTTTTCTCTCTTGTCGTCCTCCTCTTCTCTAGCCGAGATGTTGTCTCGTCTAAGCCAAGCGTTGGCGACGAACAAAGAGAAGGGGGGCGTGAAGTGTGGCAATCGTGAGTCATGGCCACGATTAGTAGAAGTGCTATCCAAAAATAGCATCCACTTCTCAACGTGCGCTCTTGGGTTTACCCAATCGCAAATGCCACATCACTTGAACCATGCGCTCAACCAATGAGCCAGTTCACATCGGTTTGGTCCAAGACCAATTAACCCAAGCAATATGGTCTAGATCTTACTTAAACCCTAAGGCTTCAGATCTAACCGTCAATCTCTTCGATGCTCTTGATCTGACCGATCTGGCATCTATTCTCCCGATCGAAGCTTACCGATCTCAAGCCCTAATCAATCAAACATGATCAGACCAGATCTCACTCACAATCAGAGATTAAATCCCTTTAAACTGAACCTGAACAATTCAGTCCACACGATCTGACTTAAGTAAGCCATATCATCAAATTGTGCGACCCTGAGGGTTTCCTTTAAATGTCGGTAACGATAATTCACATTATCACGATCAGTGAGGGGTATCTAGCAACACATCACTGTCTCCCGATATAAAGGAAAGAGTCTTCCAAGACTACACCCAAACCACAGCACAAGTGTGAATCATTTCACAAAGCATACATATTTCCTTTGCCACTGGATGTTCTTATTGGACAAGCCTGTCAAGCTCGTAACTCCAATATGATGAGCATGATCAGAACAGATGAACATAGTCACCTGGGTATGGCCATACACTTTTCTCAATCATCTCATCCAGGGGGCCCCTTTAGAACATCACACTCCTTCAACAAGGAGACGGCAATCCTATGTCTATCACTAGTGCTCTAACTTGACTCAAGCTCACCATCCAAGATAGTCTATAATCATTATGTTTCAAATGATATTGAACCATCTCAAAACAATGACAATCATCATTTAGAAAACACAAGTGATCTCAAGTCAGAGGAAATGTGCCACTTGTCTTAATCAAGGAATATTCACATTGTGACAAACAATTGAACATCCTAGTAGGGTCTGTCCAGTACATCCAATGTACCCATGAGTCTACATCTTATTCCATGCTCGAAGCATCCTATAAGATTAGAACACATATTAGTCTTAACCATATCAAGGCTGTCTCATGTTCACCAAGATATATCGACTAAGGACATAATAGCATGTCAGCCTAGCTGAACAGCATTGAGACATTATTCAGAAGAACATATATTGCAGCAGACAATGTAGCTAACTGAATAACAACCATGCCTTTATAAACATAACAGTTTATTACATGATACAAATACATTCCCATAGGCCTCAAACATTAGCCTTAAGGGCATACCCCAACAGGTACATCTCTAACACATCCTTGTGTCTTCTCTCTCGCATGGATCCTTGGGACCGGAATGTGTTTCGGGTGTAATGCTTCTTCCGCTGCGTCCTGGGACTGCAAAATTTTAAATTACACCCGGCATTCCCTAACAGTGGTATCAGAGGTACTTGCGAGAAACACAAGGTGTACGTTTGCTTGTGTGAAAAATTTTTTTAAAAATTTTTCTTCTATCCATGCGCGTTTCACTTAGAAAGCGTTTTTCATCCAATCTTCTCTTCTCAACTTTATGGCCGAAAACTTGAATCTTGTTTATGCTTGATTTAAGATGAAAGGCGCACGTAGGTTTTGTCAAGTAGGACGGGCATTGTGTCTTCGGACTGGCCGGGTCTCTTGATCTGACAAAACTGCCAGCCGATAGGGTCTATGAAATCATCATGGAACTTGATCTAAATTTTGGCATGAAATTGGTTAAGAGAGTGCTTTGGATGATGTTGGCGCATAAGGTGCTAAAATTTGACTTTTCTGGATTTTCAAATTTTACATGCGCCACTTGATTGGGTTGATATGGTCATAGCGAGTGCCCTCCTGTGTTGTGATGTGGAAGCATGTTTCCACTTGTGATGAATGCTTGTAAAATCCCTTTCCACCTGTGTGTGGTTCTCTCCCTATCTTGTTGTAAAGAATTTTTTCATCTTGTTTAAAATAGATGTAGAATTATATGATAGGTTAAGGCTTCATCAAAGACAACAAGGAGCCTTCTTCAATCGGAGTCAGAAGTGGCGCCAGCTTTGGAAGCATGGTGATGGACTTGCGGCTGAAGGAAGGACACTTGCTTTCGGCTTTTGGCATGGGCTGATTCGCTTCAGGGACTCGCAACCCTTGGATACACAATAACATGTCACATGGCTCGTGACAAGTTATGTGTATGAAAAGGGCTATGACCATATCGACCAAAAATAGCATGCCTGTGATGATTTATTATTTTGTCCATAGCATGCCTGTGATGTTTTTCCTTTGCTGCCATAACCATAGGAAAACTGCATGCTAGAAAAGAATAAAACAAACATGCAAAAACTCTCAATACAATATCAAGTCGATAGCCTTCTAACGCGTAGCCCTCATCAAACTATAGATCGGTGGTGTTGTGAACTGTTTCCCACCCTCGTGGGACACACCCACTTATCTTTAGGAGGTGTGTGGTGACAATGATTTCCCCAGTCCAGTTTTAACCTGGGCGTGCCTTCGCAAGGAAATTTGTTGGCCCTGGGCATAACGGTTAGGACCAGACTTGACTAGTTTTTCATATGTCATTGACATGATGAATTACTAGAGGCAGCTGTTGAGAGGATAGGGTTTTGTGTTGTATCCAGCCCTCGGTGGACACAAGGCGCCTAGTCTGTCTCAACTAAGAGGAATTGTGCATGGCACAATTGGCTGGCATGCCTACCTAAGGAAGCATGAGACTCTCTGTGCATCTCAACTCACCCTCGTGAGTCGTGGAGACCTTATGTGAAATTAGGATCCTACTCACTTATTTCCATGTTGAGTTAAAGAGTTCTCAACTTGTTTTGGAAGTAGTGGGAGCATAGCATTTAATTTAAAGTCCTTGTTAAATGCTTTATCATTGTACTTACTTTACTTATTTGCTTATTGTAGAAGGCATCTCCTGATCTAAGATTGAAACTTTATAAACATAAACTGGATGGGACGAATTGGACAAAATGGTTCAAGATTTTGTCCAAGATACTGAAACAAGAAAATAAGGTGCATCTTCTTGAAAGACCTCCATCCCAGCCCAGTGTGTATTTCACTAATGACTAGGAGTGGAATGTCCATCTTGAACATTGTGAAGATAACGAACAGTACACTGCTCTTGTCTTAGAGTGCATGACCCCAGAGGTCAAGGTTGAATGTGATGAGATGGGGATCTATGATCTAATCATACATCTCAAAGGTCTCTTCACACCATGCTCTATAAACAATGATCAGGAGAGTTCTGTTGGATCTTTAGAATGTGTGCCTGAATCTGAGAAAGACCATGGTTCTGTATCTTCGAAGCTAATACTTCGAAAGACTGGGAATGCATGGGTATTTCAAAGAGGATTGATGGCCAAGAAGAGCATGGCAAAGAGGAAGGGATGTAATCCATCCACTTCAGGTATTGTGTTACTGAGGTCTTTTGTCTACTTCTTATTCATGGGTACTGGGTACCGTGTGTGAGGCTCACATATGTTTTACATGTGCAGGAACTCAAAAGAAGTAGGATGAAGAGGCTTGATGGGATCGACTCTCGGGTCAGGCACAGAGCATTGGATGCTGCTGTTGATATCATCTCACTGCCTTGAAGACTTTATGTAGAACTTTGCTATTATGTATCAGCTTATGTAATAGAACATCATTCCTTTTGGAAAGGACTTCAGTTTGAAATAATAAATAATACTTTTCTTTAATCTGAGATGTTCTATTGAAGTGATACAATTGACAATAGTCTGTGGTTCTATATGTGACACAAGATCAGATCTAATGATTCAATCCTCATATAGCATTGTCTCTTGAACCATAGAACAATGGTCACATCCAAAGGTCCATAGGACTATTGGGATCATTGTCCTTTCAGGATTATGATACATGTGAGCCTAGTTCAAAGGAACAATATGACAGATGCTGCCTTCACCAAAAGGGTGGAAAGGAGTAGTGACTTGTTGGATCTATTACACAGCGATGTAAGTGGACCCATGTAAACAAGCACTAAGAGGAGTTATATACTTCATTAGGTGTGGGTATGCCTTATGCAACCCAAGAACTTTGGAAAAATCCAAGAAGTTCACAAATGAAGTATTGAGTCAAATTGAAGGATCTATTAAAGCACCTTGATTGGATCAAGATGATTAGTGGAGAATTTGATGATTGTCCTAAGAAGTGTGGAGTTATCTCACAGCTTACTTAGTACACCACTGTGTGGTGAATCTCAAAGAAAGAAAAAGGAACACATTGGATGTGGATTCCATCTTTGAATGGTAATGCAAATATACTACTATGATGCTATGCAAACAGATGTACTACCACTCCATAAGAAAATGTCTAAGTTAACTTTTGAGTTGCGAACTGCAAATATCTCATTTCTTCAATGGAATTGGGAATGTAATGTGCAGTGATTCAAAAGTATGTGTTTGTGGTGCACTATAGAGTGCTAATTCTATCCCAAGGAGAACAAAATATTTGTTGCTCAAAATGCTATCTCTCTTGAGAAAGTATTTCTTTTGAAAGAAGCTAGTAGGAGTAGATTTGATTTGGACAAGGTCCAGAATCAACCACAATATAACTAGACACACATGGAGAGCAAAATCTCACATATAGGTTAAAAGTCAACCTGAGGTTCAAGTAACACAGGAACTACATAAGTCTGGATCGATTCGATATGCTGGGCATGACGAATTTTTCCATCAAGCATGAGCCTAAGACTTATGAGGAAATGGAAGCGGTCGGTGAACCAGATTCCAAGAAATGGCTAAGGGCCATAAGAACCATAATGGACTCCATGTCTGCTAGTCAAGTCTGGGACTTGGATGAGCTGCCAAAAGGGGTAATTCCCACAGGCTATAAATAAATCTTCTAGGAAGATGGACATGGAAGGTAACATTGTTACCTTGAAAGGAAGCTAGTGAATAATGATTTCAAGCAAATCCACTGGGTGGATAATGATGAAATTTTCACCAATAGCTGAGCTTTAAGTCCATTAGGAATCTGCTTGTTATAATTGCATGATCAATTATGGCATGTTGTTATGATAACTGCTTTTCTTGCATGGACATCTGAAAAGATTTCTATAAGGAAATAGCCAAAAAGTTTTCATATCAAGGCCATATAGATATGCATGATGTTATGCAAGCATGTTTGAAATAGCCTGTGTTTACAAGAAGATCAGTGGGAGCACCTTGATAGTATTTCTTGTTCTAGATGATCGATGATATTCTCCTCACATGGAATGACATCTCAGCTCTTCACATGGTGAAAAAAAAGGAAGATATGTATTCCGAGAAGAATGATCTAGGGAATGATGCCTACATTCTAGGCATGAGGATCTATAGATAGAGATCCGAGAAAGTCATTGCCCTTTTAGTCAATCTATGTTCATCCAAGAGTTTCTGGAGAGGTTTATATTGGATGACTCCAAATATTGATACCTTCCAGGAAGATATGGTCTGACTCTCTCAAAGATGTTGTGTCCTGTGACACAGCTGGAGAGTAATAACATGGGTCTAAAATCCTGATACATGGTGTGTAGGATGGATCATGTTTTGAATAATATACTCAAGACCATTTGTGGCAAATGCTTGGAGCATAGCCAGCAAGTTTCAATCAGATTTTAGTGTTTAACATTAGATAGCTGTGAAAGCGATCCTTATATAAATACTTGGGAAGTATAAAGGATTGGAGTCTAGTCTATGATAGACAGGAAAGAATTTTGTGTACAGGGGTACACTGACACTTCGTTCCAGTCTAGTGACTATTGATCACAGCCAGGAGTTGCGCTTTGCCTTGTTATGGTGTTGTGTGCTGAAAGAGCATTATACAAACCAAAGTGGCAAGATTCTACAAATAAGGCTGAGTACATTGCAGCTCCTTGTGGCAGCCAAGGAGGCAGCTTCATTCATTTGGACTTGATCTAGTTCATAGTGCTTAATGGTCCAGTATAGTCCTTACTAGGACCATAGCATAGGAGAAGGAACTTAATGCTCAAGTATGTACTGTAGCATATCATCTGATCTTAGAGATCATGGATAAGGATGATGATCAAATTTGATAAAATAAACACAGATAGCAATCTGGAAAAACCCACCGACCTAGCCTCTGGCGCAGCGGAAGCTAAATGGGTCATACTAGAGACATTGGAACTGACCAAACATCAGTTGCCCTTGGTCTTAGTGCAAGTGGGAGATTGTTGGTGTATATGCCCTGAATACCAATGTATGGACATGGTCAGGCATTGTTTGAATGTACTTTGATAGAACTATTACTATTTATATAGGCATGGTCGTTATTATGCAGACTTCTCTACCTGCGTTGATGTATTGAGTTGCATAAATAAGTCCCAGGAGTTTGGATTAGATCCGTTCTCATAAGCTATCCCCAGACAAGGTACCTTAGCGGATATGGGACAGCTTTGGTACATGTGAGACTGGTGTATGGGCTGGTTAGGTGCGGGGCACAGTAACGCAGACATACAGGTGCATTGGATGCACTGGAGTGATCCACCGTGAGGATTGACTTGTCTAGTCAACAAGTCAATCTCACATGCAAGAGGTTTGCATTGATCCTTAGACTTGAGGTACTCATGTTTAGATTTGATGATGGGTATGCTTTAATACAGTCTTACGTCTCTCCATAATTGGGAGACCAAAACGACTGTCATTGGGCATGTCATAAGTCACGTAGAGACATGGATGACCAATAGTAGGATTTGCCCCTTCCTTCAGAGGAAGCATGATATCCACCTCGGGGCGCCCCACCTTATTGGTGCATGATAGGAAAGTGTGGCCACACTTGTTGAGTCATGACCAATGCATTGGATAATAAACTAGAGACTAATCCAATGGCAAGATATCAGCTTAGGCAAAGGGATATGTAATGCAATGGGAATCCTCGTTGCTTGTTAGGAATTGTTGCCATAATGACTTGAGTCCTATGACATGGGTAGTAGTGATGTGTTGCTAGATACCCCTCACTATTTATGATGTTTACATCATTGCCATCGTCATATGGATCCTACGGGGTCACACGCAATAGACTCTTGACGTTGCTTTATTCATAAGCCTTAGGATCAAGTTATTGGATAACTTGGATCCATTTGGAAGATTTCATCAGTGCCAATGGGCCTGATGAGTTGGAAGAAAGTTATTGGAGCCAAACTTCATTTTTGGCAGGTTGACCCGAAATTGACCTAGATTTGTCACATTTGGATTAGGGTTGCATTGGATTAGATCCAATGGCTTAATCAACCCATGCCATGAAGTTTGGGCTAGCTCATTATCCAATGAGGCCCAATAATTAGTTGTCATGAAGAGGAATTGGCTTAAAAGGGTATAATGAGGAGAAATCTCACCCCATTGGCGCCTAGGGGCATAATGGGGTGAGGGAGGCGCCTTTGCTTCATTATGGAAGTAAAGGGCGCCTAGCCCTTCTTCCTTGGATGGAATACTTGCCTCTAAGGCAAGTCTTGGGGCTGATATGGCTTCAGGACTCTTTTGGAAAGAGCTTGGGCGCATATGAGAAGTAGGAAGATGTTTATGGTAAAGTCTTGGAGACTTTCCTTATGAACCCTACATGCACCCAAACCCTTACCCTAGCCGAATTCTTCATGTTGCGCCTAGCCACTTAGCCTTTGATGCTAAGAATGCATTTGAGGCATGTCTTGGGCTGATATAGTGCTTGGACTTTTATGGATAGGTTGAATGAAGTTTATGGAAAAAGTCTTGGAGACTTTCCTTACTTCAATACACCTCATCCTAGCCATACACTTGGCATGATCCTAGCCCTTGCCCAAACCGCCTCTTGTCCTATTTATAGGACCCCTTACCACCCCTTCCAATGTTCGACTTCTAGGAGGCGTGAACATACATAGAGAGGCGTGAGCAAGGGCAAAGGGTGATAACAACAAAGGCTTGGCGCAACCTTCTTCCAAGTGGCCGAAAGACATCCTTTCTTCTTCTCCTCTTCTTGGCGCAAAGAGAAATTGGGCTTGGTGGCTTCTCCTTCTATTGTCGCAAGCCCTCTCCCTCTCATTGCCATTAGCGCATCTTGCTTGAAGGTGGCGCAAGCAAAGAAGAAGAGGGAAGTTCTTGGCGACATCTTCCCTATTCCCTCCTTGGCGCAACTTCTCTTGAAGGTGGCACAAGTGGAGTGAAGGCTTGATTCTCTTCCCGAGGCTAGCACTGAGCGTGGAAGGGAGCAACGATCAAGGAGTCGACGCGTGGATACTTGTAGAGGGCGAACACTTGGGCGCCTTCAACATGGCTTTGACATCTAGACAAGCAAAAGAGGTACATCTCTAACACATCCTTGTGTCTTCTCTCTCGCATGGATCCTTGGGACCGGAATGTGTTTCGGGTGTAATGCTTCTTCCACTGCGTCCTGGGACTGCAAAATTTTAAATTACACCCGGCATTCCCTAACATTACCTTCATCAATTACCTTGGTTGTTTCATTATGCAAATTTTCAAATTGTACCTTCCTCAAGTTGACTATTTCAGTTGAATCAAAGAGTTTCACAAAAGCTTCAGCTTCCTCATTATCCTTCACCTCATCTTCAGCTGCAAAATAGATTTTTATAGGATCCACAAACAATTCACTAATCACTTCTTGGTTAACCACTTCCTCAACAACATCAACCTTATGACAAGACCCTACAAAATAAGATATATCCTCAAGTGATTTCTCATGTTCTATCTCCTCTTTTGATTTTTCTGGTTGGAGTATCTCAGGAGATTTAATCTCAGTGTCATGTGCAGGCATCCTAGGCCCTCAAGTTGTTTCCCATTACAAGTTATAATTGCATCACAATTGTAACATCCCACATACTTAACCCCAAGCAAATAACACAATCGCAAAAGTAATAGGATGTTTCATATAAGATCGATCAAATGCTAGGTAAAACCGAGTTCAAGAAAACACGATCTGAAAATTTTCAAAACTCCAAACACATAAAATCTTCGAATCACAAATCATAAATCTCATAAAGGTACCTGCCACCACGCAATACGTGCACTAGACATATGCACGTTACAGTTGTATCAAAACCGATTGCAAAAATACACATCAACTCCAATTTCAAAACAAATCCACAAAATCGATTTTATAAACTAATACCAAACACCGAAACCAGGCTGAAGCCCGCGGTGACACAAAAATCAGACTCGTAAAACCGCCACAATCTGGCATTACAAGTTCACGTAGTTCACATCATTCATATCACATGGTTCACATAATTCATAGAATTTAGCCACAACCGGCATCATAAGCATAAATACATTAAGCATAATTCACAGCATCCCTATAATGCTAACTGCGCCCCTGCTCTACACCTGAAAATAGTGAGGGGTGAGCTACACAGCCCAGTGAGTGGATAGTCTAATTGACCATCCATAACATACTCTCAAAAACACATGCAGATTATTTTAAAAATCTTTAACAGGATATCATGTCAACACATAATAACAAATTCGATGCAAAAATCATATAAGCAGCCAAAAATATACACACCAACATATAATAACCTCAGGTTCTAGAGTTATACTCTAAACCAACTGAACACACATATTCTAAACCAACTAAACACACCATACTTAATTAACCTAGTTGTCCAGCATATTCACAAAGTGACCAATATGGTCTAACCCGGCTTGGCCAAAGCACTGGGAGCTGCAAAATCTCGTGCAACACATAAACATGGACAGTGAATAGAATCAGGAGGTGGCCCCCGTCAGGTCACGACGTGGCACGCTGGTCTATCACGCCATAACATAAAACGAGAATAGAATCAGGAGGTGGCCCCCGTCAGGTCACGACGTGGCACGCTGGGTCTTATATCATTCCCAACACATAAAAGAGTAATGACATCAAGAGGTGGCCCCTGTCCGACCAAGACATGGCACTTTGGGTCAAAACCCGTTCTCCCAAAAGGTTCCTACTGGACAACACACATATCTTATTTCATAATTTCACATAGGTAGACATATTTCACAAAGGTGGACTCCTAAGTGTCAACTTGACTCTAGGATAGCCATCACAAAAATCACATCGGACAGGCTGAACTTCAACCCCCATCACAATAATCATAATAGGCAGGTTGAACATCAACCCCCTCACATATCACAGTACAGGGCTGAAATTCAAACCCTTCACATATCACATAAGAACTATCCCCTTGAGTTCATAGTCACACCTAGCCTTAGTCCTAACCATCACATGACCACATAATTTTCCAAAAACACAACCCCACATAATTATCAAAGAATCACATAATGAAGATCACATAGTGTAGTCCTTATATTTCATGCTGATTAGTTCAGTGTAATCTTGCTATGTTATCACCCAATTCTTCTCAAACAAGGGTACATGCTACACTCATAAAGAAACATAAAATTACAACAAGCATTCATCATAAAATCAACATAAAATGTAATACATACAAATTACCACAATTTATCAAACAATCCATAAATACACATAAAGGAATATTCATGATTTGCATTTAACAAGCATTCAAAAATTGACATAAAAATCATGTATTCATATTAATTACTACATGTGATCCACGGTTAACATAACATATTATTTACTAAATTTTAAACCTTAGTTAACATCAATCTCATGCTCAAAATCATTGATTTAAAACCTCCTAAATTCCATAAAAGAATACCTTAATTTTCATGTTGCTAACTTTCGGATTTCATAAATAAAATCATCAAAATTTCGGTTTTCAAAATATACACCCATTTGCCAAATTTCGGTTTTCACAAAAATACATCTTAATTCCATTGTTAGCATGATAAAATTTCCAACTTAAATCAAACCCTTAGTTAACAAGAATCATCATGAATAAATTAGGTTTTCATTATAAATATCTCCTTGCCATTTTCGATTCTTCACATGAGATATACATCCATTAAACTTTCGGTTTTTCATGTTATATATATACCTTTGCATAAATTCGGTTTTTCATCAAAATAAGAAGTTCTACCATTGTAAAAAATTCGGTTTTTCATCAAAATAAGAAGATCTTAAATTCGGTATTTAACATGGTGAAATCTTGAATTTCGATTTAGCATGATCAAATTTCTAATCAATCTCATGCATCAATTAATACAACCAAATTACTAGAAATCAAAAAAACACTCCACTCACCTCTTAAACCGTGAACACAAGGATGAAAACCCTTCCAAAATTTCGTCCAAAGCCTTGGGGTCGCCCAAAGGATCTCCAAGACTCACCAAGGAAATTCTTCACTTCAAGAAGATCGCCAAGAGGAAGAAGATGAAGAAGAAACACCAAAAAAAAAATCGCCTCCAAGCTTTCCAAGAGTCGCCAAGTTCTTTCAAGCCGCCACCTCAATTTTCTCAAGACTCCCAAAATCGCCACTAATCTCACCCTAATCGATATTATCACCTAAACTTTGGGTTTTAAAATTTTAAACCCAATAACCAATTTATTCCAATAGGGTTTAACCCATTTAACTAATAATTTCGAATTTTAAACCCAATAACCCAATATCTCATAATTAACTAATTATTTAATTAACTTAACCATTAACCAATCACTTAACGAAAATCCATTAAGGATTTAACTAACATCCAATAAGGATTTAATTATCCAATAGAGTATAATTAATTAACCAATAAGGTCTAATTAATTAACTTAAAATTTGCAACCCAAAATCCTAATTAATTTATCACAAACAACCAATGATAATTTATCATAAATTAACAGTCAATAATCAAACAAATAATCTCTAATTAATTTACAAAAATCAATAACCAAAAATTTCTAGTTAATTAACTATCAACCAATACATAAAAATATCACAATCAATAATTTTATTTAAATCATGAACAAAATATCACGGCTAATGATTTTATTTAAATCCAAATAATTTATCATAATTTATCATAGAAAATAATGCTTACCAGAACTTAAGATCCTTGGATCTTACATTCCTCCCTCCTTATAAAGCTTTAGTCCTCTAAAGCTCAGCATCCATATCATCAAAAAGGTAAGCATAATTTTTCCTCATATCAGCTTCAGTCTCCCAAGTCGCTTCTTCAACTGATTGATTTCCCCAGATAACCTTTACCAAAGGTATAGTCTTGTTCCTCAGAACTTTATCCTTTCTATCCACAATCCGGAGAGGTCTTTCCTCAAAAGTCAAGTCACTCTGAATCTGAAGAGGTTCCAACTCCAACACATGAGATGGATCAGGATGATATTTCCTCAAAGCAGAGACATGGAATACATTATGCACATGATCCATAGCAGGAGGTAAAGCTAAACGGTAAGCTACTGGACCAACTCTCTCAATAATATCAAAAGGGCCTACAAACCTAGGGCTCAACTTGCCCTTTTTGCCAAATCTCATAACACCCTTAGTAGGCGACACCTTCAAGAACACATGGTCCCCTACCATAAACTCCAAGGGACGACGACGGTCATCAGCATAACTCTTCTGTCTGTCCCGAGCAATTTTCAGTTTATCCTGAATCTCTCTGACCTTATCAGTAGTCTCCTGTACTGCATCAGATCTCAAAATCATTCTGTCACCAGTTTCCTCCCAACACAAGGGAGTCCTACACCTTCTCCCATACAAGGCCTCATAAGGAGCCATCTGAATACTGGAGTGGAAACTATTATTATAAGTGAACTCTATCAAAGATAGATCCCGGTTCCACTCAGAACTCCAATCAACCACATAGGCTCTCAACAAATCCTCTAGAGTCTGTATAGTACGCTCCGTCTGGCCATCAGACTGAGGATGGTATGCGGTACTAAAACTCAACTTAGTACCCAAACCCTCCTGTAAACTCCTCCAAAATCTGGACAAAAATCGAGAATCCCTATCAGACAACAATATCAACTGGCACTCCATGCAGCCTGACTATCTCATCAATGTACAATCTAGCCAGTCTCTCTAAAGAATAAGTCATCTTGATTGGAAGAAAATGGGCTGATTTAGTGAGCCTATCAACAATCACCCAAATAGCATCATGACCCAATCTGGTTCTGGGCAAACCACATACAAAATCCATACTGATGCATTCCCACTTCCACTCAGGAATAGGAAGAGACTGCAACAAACCACCAGGCTTCTGGTGTTCAGCCTTTATAGTCTGACAGGTCAAACATCTAGAGACAAAATCATATACCTCTTTCTTCATACCCGGCCACCAAAAGTTTTTCTTGAGGTCCTGATACATCTTAGTCACACCAGGATGTAGAGAATATTTGGAGTTATGGCTGTCCTCCAATATTTCTTTCCTCAAGTTCGGTTCCTCAGGGACACATACCCTTCCACGAAACCGAAGAATACCATCATCAGACACACTAAAGTCCTGAACTGCGCCATCAATCAGACTACCCCTGATCTGGACTAATTTCGGATCCACAGACTGCTGATCTCTGATCTTCTGCAACAAAGCAGACTGTACTCTGAGAAAAGCCACATAACCAGTCTGAACTCTAGGAGAAACACTGATCCTGAGATCTCTGAACTCCTGCAGTAACTGCCACTCACTGACCCGCAAGGCAGCTACTGAAGCAACTGGATGCCTACTCAGTGCATCCGCCACCACATTGGCTTTCCCAGCCTGATACTGGATAGAGAAGTCATAATCTTTGATCAACTCCATCCATCTTCTCTGTCTCATGTTCAACTCCTTCTGAGTGAAGATATACTTGAGACTCTGGTGATCAGTGAACAGATCAAACTCCTGACCCAACAAATAGTGACGCCATATCTTCAAAGCAAAGACTACGGCCGCCAACTCTAAATCATGAGTAGGGTAGTTCAGTTCATACTCTTTCAGTTGTCTCGAAGCATAAGCCACCACAGAACCCTTCTGCATCAAGACACAACCCAACCCTTTGCCTGAAGCATCTGTATAGACAGTAAACCTTTCCCCATCACTAGGAATAATGAGGATCGGTGTACTAGTCAACCTTCTCTTCAGCTCTTGAAAGCTCTCTTCACACTAATCATCCCAAATAAACTTAGCCTCCTTTCTGGTCAATTTAGTTAAAGGACCCGCCAGCTTGGAGAATCCCTCAACAAATCTCCGGTAATAACCTGCTAAACCCAGAAAACTCCTGATCTCAGTAGCACTAGTCGGTCTTCCCCAATCAAGAATGGCTTGCACTTTAACTGGATCCACAGACACCCCCTGACCAGAAATCACATGTCCCAGAAAACTGATCTTCTCTAGCCAAAATTCACACTTACTAGCCTTGGCATATAACCGGTTCTTCCTCAGAACCTCTAGTACTCTTCGCAAGTCACTGACATGATCTGAAGTAGTCCGAGAGTACACCAATATATCGTCTATAAAGACCACCACACAAGAGTCAAGCAACTCATGGAATACCCTGTTCATCAAATCCATGAAGACGGCAGGTGCATTCGTCAGTCCAAAAGGCATAACCAGAAATTCAAAATGCCCATACCTGGTCCTGAATGCAGTCTTAAATATATCCTCATCCTTGACTCTAAGCTGATAATACCCTGATCTCAGATCAATTTTAGAGAACACTGTAGCTCCCTGTAATTGATCAAATAGATCATCAATTCTGGGAAGAGGATACTTATTCTTAATGGTCACTTGGTTCAACTGCCTGTAGTCTATACACATCCTCAGGGTTCCATCTTTCTTCTTCACAAATAACACTGGCGCTCCCCAGGGTGAAGCACTAGGCCGAATGTACCCTTTCTCTAACAATTCCTCCAGTTGTTTCTTAAGCTCGGCCAACTCTGAAGTAGCCATACGATAAGGAGCTCTGGAGATAGGTGCCGTACCTGGCGCCAACTCAATGCCAAATTCCACTTCTCTAACTGGTGGCAAACCTGAAAATTCCTCAGAGAACACATCAGGAAATTCTTTCACCACCGCCATCTGAGTCAAATCAGAAGTAGAATCTTCTTGCACCTTAACATGTGCAAGATACCCCTTGCATCCACTAGCAAGTAACTTCCTGGCCTGCAGGAAAGATATCACATGTGGTCCTTGGTCTGACACTAGACCTCTCACAAAAATCCGATTCCCATCAAGCATATTCAAAGTGATCACTTTCTCAAAGCAATCCACAGAGGCATGATGTGAAGACAACCAATCCATTCCTAGGATGACATCATAATCTTGCATGTCTAAAAGGATTAGATCTACCAAAAACTCATAACCCTCTACATGTACTACACAGTCAGCACAAACAGTGTCTGTAGACAATGACTTTCCCAAAGGAGTACTAACAGACACAGCATAATTCATCACCTTAGGTATCACAGGTAAACATGCAGCAAACTTAACAGATACAAAAGATAAATTTGCACCAGGGTCAAATAGAATGCGAGCTAACTGATCAAATACAAATAATGTACCTTCCACAACGGATCGGAAAGCTCGTGTATCCTTCTCAGCCACAGCATAAACTCTAGTCTGGACTGTAGGCTTATCTGCGCCTCTAGGCTGCATCTCAGGCTCTTTGCAGTCCCTGGCCATGTGCCCAGGTTTCTTACACCTGAAGCACACGCCATTCTTCCTATGACAATCTTTCATTAGATGTCCCCTGAGCCCACAATAACTACAAGTCCGGTCCTCTGTGACATTGGTTCTCACGTCCCTGGCATCCCTGAACTGCTGCGGTGTCTTGTAAGAGTAAGGCTTAAACCGGCTCTTCTTGTAGTCCTTATGCCTAGGGTATTTCTTACCCTTGCCGCCACTGCCATGCTGAGGAACCACCGCCTCCACTGCAGGAATCACTGTCACGGCAGCATGAGAACTCCTCTCAGCTATGTATCTCTCAATAGTGCGTGCTCGACCAACTGTCTCAACATAGGTCTCCAAGTGCTGAGCACCAACCTGCTCCCTAATATCCCATCTGAGACCTCTGAGAAACTTGGTAGCTCTCCTCTTTTCAGTATTTATCAGATGAGGAGCATACTTTCCTAATTTCGTGAACTGTAGCTCATACTGGTCCACTGTCATATCACCCTGCTCCAGATGAATAAAAGCCACCTCTCGGTCCTCCACCAAGCTGTCTGGGAAGTACTTCTCGTTGAATCGAGACAAGAAGTAAGGCCAATCTACAGCCTCATGTCTTTCTTCGGCAAGTCTCACCACGCCTTTCCACCACTCATCTGCGTCAGCACGCATCATATAGGTGGACAAACATAGCTTATCCTCATCTGAACAGCGCATAACTTGGAAAATCTTTTCCAAGACCAACTGCCAGTTCTCAGCAGTACTGGATTCTGAGCCCCCCATAAAATGAGCTAGGACCCAGTTTCTGAAATTCACTCACTAACGAGGCATAACGCCTGTGAGCGCCCTCCTGAGAGTCATCCCCCACTGCCCGAGTAGTAGTCTGGGGTCTCTCTCGAGTCAGCTGCTGCAAAAGCTGATGTTGTGCTTCTTGGTGCTGAGTCTGCTGCTGCTGCAGCATCTGAGCTTGCCTCTCAATCATGGCACCTTGTTGCTGTACCATGCCAGTCAAGGCCTCAATAGTTCTAGTGAGATCCGGGGTCTGCTCGCCCTCATCACCAGCATTACCTCTGGTTCGCACCATCTTAAATTCAAATTCCTACACACACATATCATAGTCACACACATATCATAGTCAGGAAAACAACCATAACCTATTAGGTGTCTAGCAATACACAAACATGTTTTCCCCAAACTAAGTTTTAGCTAGCCAACTCCTCTGATACCATTCTGTAACATCCCACATACTTAACCCCAAGCAAATAACACAATCGCAAAAGTAATAGGATGTTTCATATAAGATCGATCAAATGCTAGGTAAAACCGAGTTCAAGAAAACACGATCTGAAAATTTTCAAAACTCCAAACACATAAAATCTTCGAATCACAAATCATAAATCTCATAAAGGTACCTGCCACCACGCAATACGTGCACTAGACATATGCACGTTACAGTTGTATCAAAACCGATTGCAAAAATACACATCAACTCCAATTTCAAAACAAATCCACAAAATCGATTTTATAAACTAATACCAAACACCGAAACCAGGCTGAAGCCCGCGGTGACACAAAAATCAGACTCGTAAAACCGCCACAATCTGGCATTACAAGTTCACGTAGTTCACATCATTCATATCACATGGTTCACATAATTCATAGAATTTAGCCACAACCGGCATCATAAGCATAAATACATTAAGCATAATTCACAGCATCCCTATAATGCTAACTGCGCCCCTGCTCTACACCTGAAAATAGTGAGGGGTGAGCTACACAGCCCAGTGAGTGGATAGTCTAATTGACCATCCATAACATACTCTCAAAAACACATGCAGATTATTTTAAAAATCTTTAACAGGATATCATGTCAACACATAATAACAAATTCGATGCAAAAATCATATAAGCAGCCAAAAATATACACACCAACATATAATAACCTCAGGTTCTAGAGTTATACTCTAAACCAACTGAACACACATATTCTAAACCAACTAAACACACCATACTTAATTAACCTAGTTGTCCAGCATATTCACAAAGTGACCAATATGGTCTAACCCGGCTTGGCCAAAGCACTGGGAGCTGCAAAATCTCGTGCAACACATAAACATGGACAGTGAATAGAATCAGGAGGTGGCCCCCGTCAGGTCACGACGTGGCACGCTGGTCTATCACACCATAACATAAAACGAGAATAGAATCAGGAGGTGGCCCCCGTCAGGTCACGACGTGGCACGCTGGGTCTTATATCATTCCCAACACATAAAAGAGTAATGACATCAAGAGGTGGCCCCTGTCCGACCAAGACATGGCACTTTGGGTCAAAACCCGTTCTCCCAAAAGGTTCCTACTGGACAACACACATATCTTATTTCATAATTTCACATAGGTAGACATATTTCACAAAGGTGGACTCCTAAGTGTCAACTTGACTCTAGGATAGCCATCACAAAAATCACATCGGACAGGCTGAACTTCAACCCCCATCACAATAATCATAATAGGCAGGTTGAACATCAACCCCCTCACATATCACAGTACAGGGCTGAAATTCAAACCCTTCACATATCACATAAGAACTATCCCCTTGAGTTCATAGTCACACCTAGCCTTAGTCCTAACCATCACATGACCACATAATTTTCCAAAAACACAACCCCACATAATTATCAAAGAATCACATAATGAAGATCACATAGTGTAGTCCTTATATTTCATGCTGATTAGTTCAGTGTAATCTTGCTATGTTATCACCCAATTCTTCTCAAACAAGGGTACATGCTACACTCATAAAGAAACATAAAATTACAACAAGCATTCATCATAAAATCAACATAAAATGTAATACATACAAATTACCACAATTTATCAAACAATCCATAAATACACATAAAGGAATATTCATGATTTGCATTTAACAAGCATTCAAAAATTGACATAAAAATCATGTATTCATATTAATTACTACATGTGATCCACGGTTAACATAACATATTATTTACTAAATTTTAAACCTTAGTTAACATCAATCTCATGCTCAAAATCATTGATTTAAAACCTCCTAAATTCCATAAAAGAATACCTTAATTTTCATGTTGCTAACTTTCGGATTTCATAAATAAAATCATCAAAATTTCGGTTTTCAAAATATACACCCATTTGCCAAATTTCGGTTTTCACAAAAATACATCTTAATTCCATTGTTAGCATGATAAAATTTCCAACTTAAATCAAACCCTTAGTTAACAAGAATCATCATGAATAAATTAGGTTTTCATTATAAATATCTCCTTGCCATTTTCGATTCTTCACATGAGATATACATCCATTAAACTTTCGGTTTTTCATGTTATATATATACCTTTGCATAAATTCGGTTTTTCATCAAAATAAGAAGTTCTACCATTGTAAAAAATTCGGTTTTTCATCAAAATAAGAAGATCTTAAATTCGGTATTTAACATGGTGAAATCTTGAATTTCGATTTAGCATGATCAAATTTCTAATCAATCTCATGCATCAATTAATACAACCAAATTACTAGAAATCAAAAAAACACTCCACTCACCTCTTAAACCGTGAACACAAGGATGAAAACCCTTCCAAAATTTCGTCCAAAGCCTTGGGGTCGCCCAAAGGATCTCCAAGACTCACCAAGGAAATTCTTCACTTCAAGAAGATCGCCAAGAGGAAGAAGATGAAGAAGAAACACCAAAAAAAAAATCGCCTCCAAGCTTTCCAAGAGTCGCCAAGTTCTTTCAAGCCGCCACCTCAATTTTCTCAAGACTCCCAAAATCGCCACTAATCTCACCCTAATCGATATTATCACCTAAACTTTGGGTTTTAAAATTTTAAACCCAATAACCAATTTATTCCAATAGGGTTTAACCCATTTAACTAATAATTTCGAATTTTAAACCCAATAACCCAATATCTCATAATTAACTAATTATTTAATTAACTTAACCATTAACCAATCACTTAACGAAAATCCATTAAGGATTTAACTAACATCCAATAAGGATTTAATTATCCAATAGAGTATAATTAATTAACCAATAAGGTCTAATTAATTAACTTAAAATTTGCAACCCAAAATCCTAATTAATTTATCACAAACAACCAATGATAATTTATCATAAATTAACAGTCAATAATCAAACAAATAATCTCTAATTAATTTACAAAAATCAATAACCAAAAATTTCTAGTTAATTAACTATCAACCAATACATAAAAATATCACAATCAATAATTTTATTTAAATCATGAACAAAATATCACGGCTAATGATTTTATTTAAATCCAAATAATTTATCATAATTTATCATAGAAAATAATGCTTACCAGAACTTAAGATCCTTGGATCTTACAACAATATTCTCTTGGGTCTATTTCAGATTGGGATGAGAGTTTACTGGAGGCTATTGTAGAGGTGCTAGCTTGATTAGCCAATTGGGTTTCCAACATCTTATTTTGGGCCTCGAGAGCATCTACTTTAGATGTTAGTTGCCTAATGATTTCACAAACACTCTCATTTTCCTTGGTTTGTGCTGCCACAATAGCCTCTAGTAGTGACTCAAGGTTAGACTTTTGAGGTGACACAAACTGCCTCGATTGAAATTCAGGAGGTTGCCTATAGTTAGGTTGGGGAATTGTGTTGGGATTGTTCTCATAGGAAAAATTTTCATGGTCCCACCTACTTGGATTGTATGTATTGGAATATGGGTTTAACTGTGGTCTAGGGTTGAGATTCCAAAAGGTATTGGCTTGCTTTTTAAAAGGTTTAAGTTGTGAGATTCCTAATTTGCATTCGGCGAAGCTGTGTCCTAACCATTGACTGTGATTGAAGGCCATATCCTCCAGCAGGCTCATAGCATCATCCACAGTCTTGTTCATCAAAGCCCCACCAACAGCTGCATCAACAATACGCCTCGTGTTAACATTTAGACCATTATAAAAGGTGTGAACAATTACCCATTTTTTAAGTCCATGATGTGGGCATATTCTCTGAAGTTCTTTAAATCTATCCCATGCTTCATAGAGTGATTCTCTATCTTTCTGAGTAAAGCTTATAATCTGGTTATGAAACCACACAGTCTTGCTCTGAGGGAAGTATTTGGAAAGGAAAATTTGGGAGAGCTGGTCCCATGTAGTGATTGATCCTGGAGGTAAGGAGTGTAGCCATATCCTTGCTTGGTCCCTAAGAGAAAAAGGAAAAAGCCTTAGTCAAATTGCATCAGAGGAGACACCATTTAATTTCAAAGTATCATAATATTCCAAAAATATAGCTAAATGCATGTAAGGGTCTTCAAGTAAAGAGCCTCCAAACTGGTTCTGTTGAACCAACGATAGAAGTGCAGGCTTGATCTCAAAATTGCTGGCTTCCACATTGGGGCGAGCAATGCCTGATTGTAAGTGTTGTATAGATGGAGCAGCATAATCTCTCAAAGTCTTGTTGTTTATATTTCCAGCAGTCAAAGGTGCTCGAGCATTCTCCACATTCAACGATCACCTATTCTTAAGCTCCTTTGCAAAAACTATTGATCAGACACAATGATAAAACTTAAGAAAGGAAATAGCTAAAATACAAATAAAAATAAAAAGGAAGAAAAAGAAAAATGCTTAGTCTACCAATTCTTGGAAGTATACTAATATCAACCGTTGTTCCCCGGCAACAGCGCCAACAACTTGACACACTCCGCAAGTGCACGGATATGTCGAAGTAATATAAAAGATGTCGAATCCCACAGGGAACAAGGGTGAGTACCAGAAAGTCCGAGTCCTAATAGCTAGGCGAATCGAAACGTGGGTTTTTGAAGACGGAAATCGAAAACAAACAACTGTAACTACTTCGGTATAGAAAAGATATAAGAGAGAATTCAGGACTACGGCTTCCACCATGATGATAATCTTAATCGCACAAGAAAGATATTAGTTATTTGGTTTATTGGTTTTGCACAAGGAGTCTAACCCTAGGGTACAAGGTGCCTCTCTCGAGTGATACACCCCAGTGTTTGTTTTAGACCGACCTCCTACTCTCGCGGTGGATCGTTCTAAGACGAACCCAATAAGTTCTATGGCAGACTTGAAAGGGGGTCCCCACAAGGGGGGGCGAAACCCTAATAGGAGGCGCAACAAAAACTCTAGCGGAATCTAGGGTTTCTAAAAGGATCGCATAGCATGTAATATATTCAACTTTCAATGAGAAGCAATTCTTACCATTGCCATCGCTTAGATGGTGTCTTGGAAGGAAAGGCGCAAATGCTCCTTCTCCTAAGGTGACGCACACAATTGATGTCGCCTACTCTTCCTTGGTGCTCCTTGTGCTAGCAAGGCTCCAAGATTGTCTTGCCGAATGGAAAGGGGAGAGATCACCTTGCTTGGCCGAATATTTTCCTCTTGTCGTCTACACTTCTCCACATGAGAATGCAAGCGCCGAATACTCAAGTTGGCGACAAAGGCGTGAAGAGGCAAGTTTCATGAGGCGTGGTCGCGTAAGTGATCATGCTTTCTAAAAATAGAAAGCCTCACCTCCAAATGCGATCATGGGTTTACCCAATCGCAAACTCCTCTTAGATTGAACCATGCGCTCAACCAATGAGCTGGTTCAAATCGATTTGGTTCAATAACCAAACAAACCAAGCAATCAGTCCAGACCACAATAAACCCTAAGGCTCTTGATCTGACCGTCGATCTCTTGATGCTCCTGATCTCACCGATCCAGCATCCATTCTCTCAATCGAAGCTTACTGATCTCAAGCCCTAATCAATCAAACATGATCAGACCAGATCTCACTTATAATCAGAGATTAAATCCCTTTAAACTGAATCTGAATAATTCAGTCCACACGATCTGACTTAAGTAAGCCATATCATCAAATTGTGCGACCCTGAGGGTTTCCTTTAAATGTCGGTAATGATAACTCACGTTATCACGATCAGTGAGGGGTATCTAGCAACACATCACTGTCTCCCGATATAAAGGAAAGAGTCTTCCAAGACTACACCCAAACCACAGCACAAGTGTGAATCCAATTCACAAGGCATGCATCTTTCCTTTGCCACTGGATGTTCTTATTGGACAAGCGTGTCAAGCTTGTAACTCCAATATGATGAGCATGATTAGATCAGATGAACATAGTCACCTGGGTATGGCCATACTCTTTTCTCAATCATCTCATCCAGGGGGCCCCTTTAGAACATCACACTCCTTAAACAAGGAGACGGCAATCCTATGTCTATCACTAGTGCCCTAACCTGACTCAAGCTCACCATCCAAGATAGTCTATAATCATTATGTTTCAAATGATATTGAACTACCTCAAAACAATGACAATCATCATTTAGAAAACACAAGTGATCTCAAGTCAGAGGAAATGTGCCACTTGTCGCATTCAAGGATTATTCACATTGTGACAAGCAATTGAATAACCTAATAGGGTCTGTCCAGTACATCCAATGTACCCATGAGTCTACATCTTATTCCATGCTCGAAGCATCCTATAAGATTAGAACACATATTAGTCTTAACCATATCAAGGCTGTCTCATGTTCACCAAGATATATCGACTAAGGACTTTACTGCATGTCAGCCTAGCTGAACAGTACTGAGACATTATTCAGAAGTACACTTATTGCAGCAGACAATGTAACAACCTGAATAACAACCATGCCTTTATAAACATAAAAGTTTATACATAATACTGATACAATCCCAAGGCCTCAAACATTAGCCTTAAGGGCATACCCCAACAATCTCCCACTTGCACTTAATCTAATGGTTGAGAAATCTCAAACCCATATTATTACAGTGCTTCACATGCTTCTGCTGCGCCAGAGGCTTAGTAAGCGGGTCTGCTAGATTGTCATCTGTATGTACCTTGCAGACTTTGATCTCGCCACGATCAATGATCTCCCTGATCAAATGAAACCGTCTCTGTATGTGCTTGGACTTCTGGTGCGACCGTGGTTCCTTTGCCTGTGCTATTGCTCCAGTGTTATCACAAAAGATAACCAAAGGATCTGCACTCGAAGGAACAACACCAAGTTCCTGAACGAACTTACGAATCCACACTGCCTCCTTGGATGCTTCTGAGGCTGTAACATACTCGGCTTCTGTTGTGGAATCAGCAACGATTGACTGTTTGAAACTCTTCCACACCACTGCTCCTCCATTCAAGCTAAATACATAGCCTGATTGCGATCGGAAATCATCCTGGTCAGACTGGAACGAAGCGTCAGTATATCCTTCAATACTGAGTTCTTCCTGACCACCATATATCAAGAACATATCTTTGGTCCTCCGAAGATATTTTAAAATGTTCTTGACTGCAATCCAGTGTGCCTGACCTGGATTACTTTGGAACCGACTGGTCACTCTTAACCCGTAAGCGACGTCTGGGCGAGTACACAACATCGCATACATAATGGATCCAATAGCCGAAGCATAAGGCGTATTGTCCATTTCATCTTTCTCAGTCTGTGTTTGTGGACACTGACTCTTCGAAAGATTCAGACCATGTCTGACTGGAAGATATCCTCGTTTAGAATTCTCTAAATGAAATCGCTCCAGGACTTTATCGATGTAAGTACTCTGGCACAGCCCGAGAAGCCTCTTAGATCTATCCCTGTAGATCTTCACACCTAATACATAGGCTGCTTCTCCTAGATCTTTCATCTGGAAACACTTTCTTAACCATGCCTTAACCGCATGCATTTCAGGAATGTCATTTCCAATGATCAAGATATCATCGACGTAGAGGACTAGGAAAGTAATCACGCTCCCACTAAACCTCTTATATACACACGGGTCATCCTCGTTCTTGATGAAACCAAATTCAGTGACTGATTCATCAAAACGAATATTCCAGCTCCTAGATGCTTGTTTAAGTCCATAAATGGACTTCTTTAACTTGCATATTTTATGACGATCTGATGGATTAGTGAAACCTTCTGGTTGTGTCATATACACATCCTCATCCAGATTTCCATTCAGGAAAGCTGTTTTCACATCCATTTGCCAGATCTCATAATCATAATATGCTGCTATCGCGAAAAGAATCCGAATAGACTTAAACATGGCTACAGGTGAGAAAGTTTCATCATAATCTATCCCGTAGATTTGCTTGAAACCTTTCGCAACTAGCCTGCCTTTATAGGTAACCACGTTACCATCCATGTCAATCTTCTTCTTGAAGATCCATTTACAGCCTATAGGGATAACTCCCGGAGGCGGATCAACCAAATCCAAGACTTGGTTATCTGACATGGAGTCCATCTCGGCGCGCATAGCTTCAAGCCATCTCGCTGACTCCGGTCCACTGACCGCATCCGCATAAGTGAGGGGTTCATCATTATCAATGATGTAGACTCCGTCATAGCGCTCAGGCTGTCGACGGATCCTTCCCGATCTTCGCGGTTCCCGTGATATCCTAGCCTCAGGTTGTTCAATAACCTGTTCTACCGGCTCAGGCTCATCCAACTGCGCTTGACTACTTTGTCCTTCCTCTGGATTCTCATCCAGTTTTATTTCTCTCCCACTGGCCTCTTGCAGAAGAAACTCCTTCTCAAGAAATATGGCCGTCCGAGCAACAAACACCTTGTTCTCTTTGGGATCGAAGAAATAATAACCCTTAGTTTCCTTAGGGTAACCGACAAAGATACATTTCTCAGATCTGCTCTCTAGTTTCCCAGAGGCGAGCTTTTTGACATAAGCTTCGCAGCCCCAGATCCTGATAAATGTCAAGCTCGGCTGTTTCCCATACCATAACTCATATGGAGTCTTAGAAACTGCCTTGGATGGCACTCGGTTTAGTACCTTTGCAGCTGTCTCCAGTGCAAATCCCCAAAAGGAATATGGAAGAGTAGCCTGACTCATCATAGAACGAACCATATCAAGTAACATTCTATTTCTCCTCTCGGACACACCATTCCATTGCGGTGTTCCTGGCGGAGTGAGCTGTGAGATAATCCCACACTCCTTCAGATAGTCAGTAAACGCATGACTCAAGTATTCTCCACCTCGATCAGAACGAAGTGCCTTGATATTTTGGCCTAGCTGATTCTGTACTTCATTCTTGAACTCTTTGAACTTGTCAAAAGATTCACTTTTATGTCTCATCAGATAGACATACCCATATCTACTGAAATCATCAGTAAAGGTAATGAAGTACTGATAGCCACCTCTGGCATGTTTACTAAATGGCCCACACACATCACTGTGTATAAGGTCAAGTAAACCTGAAGCCCTTTGACCTTTGTTAGGAAAAGGTTGAAAGTCCCCTTCAAGGGGGAGCGCAAGGGGGTGAAACCCTAAAGGGGGCGGCGCATATATAAAATTTAGGGGTGTCACCCTCAAGACCGCATGTAGATCATATGATTAACTCATTGCATAAACGAAAAAGATCTCAAAGGGATCATACCAACGCCATTGGAATGGTTGTCGGCTTGGAAGCAAAGATCAAGAGAGATCTTCTCCAAAGATGTCACACACAAGGGATGAAGGCTTCCTCCTTGCGCAACTCTTGTGCTAGCAAAAATTGCCAAGTTGTCCTTTGTGTTTTGGAGATGAGATGAAAGCGTCTTGCTCTTCGAAAACCCCTCCACCTTGTGCAAACGATACCTCACCCAAGAGAGAGCATCGAAGCCTAGAGGCGTTGAGTCAACATAGGCGTTTTGGCGTTTCAAGACTTCCATAAAAGGAAAGTCATCAAGACATGCGTTCATGTCTTTTGAACCATTCCAAAATGCCAACTCAATTGAACCATGCGTTCACTTATGTGAACCGGTTCAATTGAATTTGGTCCAATTTCATTTGGTCCAAATGACAAATCGAACCAAGCCAAGCCATGGTCTAAATCTCATATGAACCATGAAGGTTCAAGATCTAACCGTACATCTCTAGATGCTCTTGATCTCACCGATCTAGCATCCACACTCTCGATCGAAGCTTACCGATCTCAAGCCCTAATCAATCAAACATGATCAGACCAGATCTCACTTACAATCAGAGTTTAAACTCCTTTAAACTGAACCAAAACAATTCAGTCCACACGATCTGACTTAAGTAAGCCATATCACCAAATTGTGCGACCCTGAGGGTTTCCTTTAAATGTCGGTAACGATAACTTACGTTATCACGATCAGTGAGAGGTATCTAGCCACACATCACTGTCTCCCGATATAAAGGAAAGAGTCTTCCAAGACTACACCCAAACCATAGCACAAGTGTGAATCCACTTCACGAGGCATACAAGTTTCCTTTGCCACTAGATGTTCATATTGTACAAGCGTGTCAAGCCTGTAGCTCCAATATGATGAGCATGATTAGATCAGATGAACATAGTCATCAGGGTATGGCCATACACTATTCTCAATCATCTCATTCAGGGGGGGCCCCTTTAGAACATCACACTCCTTAAACAAGGAGACGGCAATCCTGTATCTATCACTAGTGCCCTAACCTGACTCATGATCATTATCCAAGATAGTCTATAACCATTATATTTCAAATGATATTGAACTACCTCAAAACAATGACAATCATCATTTAGAAACACAAGTGATCTCAAGTCAGAGGAAGTATGCCACTTGTTGCACACAAGGATTATTCACATTGTGACAAGCAATTGAATATCCTAGTAGGGTCTGTCCAGTACATCCAATGTACCCATGAGTCTACATCTTATTCCATGCTCGAAGCATCCTATAAGATTAGAACACACATTAGTCTTAACCATATCAAGGCTGTCTCATGTTCACCAAGATATCTCGACTAAGGACATATAGCATGTCAGCCTAGCTGAACAGCATTGAGACATTATTCAGAAGTACACTTATTGCAACAGACAATGTAACATACTGAATAACAACCATGCCTTTATAAACATAAGCGTTTATTACATGATACTCATATAATCCTAAGGCCTCAAACATTAGCCTTAAGGGCATACCCCAACAATCTCCCACTTGCACTTAATCTAATGGTTGAGAAATCTCAAACCCATATTATTACAGTGCTTCTCATGCTTCTGCTGCGCCAGAGGCTTCGTAAGCGGGTCAGCCAGATTGTCATCTGTATGAACCTTGCAGATTTTGATCTCGCCACGATCAATGATCTCCCGGATCAAGTGAAACCGTCTCTGTATGTGCTTGGACTTCTGGTGCGACCGTGGTTCCTTTGCTTGTGCGATTGCTCCAGTGTTATCACAGAAGATAACCAAAGGATCTGCACTCGAAGGAACGACACCAAGTTCCTGAATGAACTTACGAATCCACACTGCCTCCTTGGATGCTTCCGAGGCTGCAACATACTCGGCTTCTGTTGTGGAATCAGCAACAGTAGACTGTTTGAAACTCTTCCACACCACTGCTCCACCATTCAAGCTAAAAACATAGCCTGATTGCGATCGGAAATCATCCTGGTCCGACTGGAACGAAGCGTCAGTATATCCTTCAATACTGAGTTCTTCCTGACCACCATATATCAAGAACATATCTTTGGTCCTCCGAAGATATTTTAAAATGTTCTTGACTGCAATCCAGTGCGCCATACCTGGATTACTTTGGAACCGACTAGTCACGCTTAACCCGTCAGCGACGTCTGGGCGAGTACACAACATCGCATACATAATGGATCCAATAGCCGAAGCATAAGGCGTATTGTCCATTTCATCTTTCTCAGTCTGTGTTTGTGGACACTGACTCTTCGAAAGATTCAAACCATGTCTGACTGGAAGATATCCTCTTTTAGAATTCTCTAAATGAAATCTCTCCAGGACTTTATCGATGTAAGTACTCTGGCACAGCCCGAGAAGCCTCTTAGATCTATCCCTGTAGATCTTCATACCTAGTACATAGGCTGCTTCTCCTAGATCTTTCATCTGGAAACATTTTCCTAACCATGCTTTAACAGCATGCAGTTCAGGAATATCGTTTCCAATGATTAAGATATCATCGACGTAGAGGACTAGGAAAGTAATCACGCTCCCACTAAACCTCTTATATACACACGGGTCATCTTCATTCTTGATGAAACCAAACTCAGAGATTGATTCATCAAAACGAATATTCCAGCTTCTAGATGCTTGTTTAAGTCCATAAATGGACTTCTTTAACTTGCATATTTTATGACGATCTGATGGATTAGTGAAACCTTCTGGTTGTGTCATATACACATCCTCATCCAGATTTCCATTAAGGAACGCCGTCTTCACATCCATTTGCCAGATCTCATAATCATAATATGCAGCTATTGCGAAAAGAATCCGAATAGACTTGAACATGGCTACAGGAGAGAAAGTTTCATCATAATCTATCCCGTAGATTTATTTGAAACCTTTCGCTACTAGCCTGCCTTTATAGGTAACTACGTTACCATCCATGTCAATCTTCTTCTTGAAGATCCATTTACAGCCTATAGGGATCACTCCCGGAGGCGGATCAACCAAATCCCAGACTTGGTTATCTGACATGGAGTCCATCTCGGCTCGCATAGCTTCAAGCCATCTAGCTGACTCCGGTCCACTGACCGCATCCGCATAAGTTAGGGGTTCATCATTATCAATGATGTAGACTCCGTCATAACGCTCAGGCTGACGACGGATCCTTCCCGATCTTCGCGGTTCCCGTGATATCTGAGCCTCAGGTTGTTCAATAACCTGCTCTACCGGCTCATGCACATCCAACTGTGCTTGACTACTTTGTCCTTCCTCTGGATTCTCATCCAGCTTTATTTCTCTCCCACTGGCTTCTTGCAGAAGAAACTCCTTCTCAAGAAATATTGCCGTCCGAGCAACAAATACCTTGTTCTCCTTGGGATCGTAGAAATAATAACCCTTAGTTTCCTTAGGGTAACCGACAAAGATGCATTTCTCAGATCTGCTCTCTAGTTTCCCAGAGGCGAGCTTTTTGACATAAACCTCGCAACCCCAGATCTTTATAAATGTCAAGCTCGGCTGTTTCCCATACCACAACTCATATGGTGTCTTTGAAACTGCCTTGGATGGCACTCGGTTTAGTACCTTTGCAGCTGTTTCCAGTGCAAATCCCCAAAAGGAGTAAGGTAAAGTAGCCTGACTCATCATAGAACGAACCATATCAAGTAACGTTCTATTTCTCCTCTCGGACACACCATTCCATTGCGTTGTTCCTGGCGGAGTGAGCTGTGAGATAATCCCACACTCTTTTAGATAGTCAGTAAACGCATGACTCAAGTATTCTCCACCTCGATCAGAACGAAGTGCCTTGATATTTCGGCCTAGCTGATTCTGTACTTCATTCTTGAACTCTTTGAACTTGTCAAAAGATTCACTCTTATGTCTCATAAGATAGACATAACCATACCTACTGAAATCATCAGTAAAGGTAATGAAGTACGAATAGCCACCTCTGGCATGTTTACTAAACGGCCCACACACTGTTGGGGTATGCCCTTAAGGCTAATGTTTGAGGCCTTGGGATTGTATAAGTATCATGTAATAAACTCTTAAGTTTATAATAAGGCATGGTTGTTATTCAGGTTGTTACCTTGTCTGCTGTAATAAGTGTACTTCTGAATAATGTCTCAAAGCTGTTCAGCTAGGCTGACAGGCTACATGTCCTTAGTCGAGATATCTTGGTGAACATGAGACAGCCTTGATATGATGGAGACTAATATGAGTGCTAATCTTATAGGATGCTTCGAGCATGGAATAAGATGTAGACTCATGGGTACATTGGATGTACTGGACAGACCCTACTGGGATATTGCATTGCTTGTCACAATGTGAATGATCCCTGTAAGCAGCAAGTGGCACATGTCCTTTGACTTGAGATCACTTGTGTTTCTAAATGATGATTGTCATTGTTTTGAGGTAGTTCAATATCATTTGAAATATAATGATTATAGACTATCTTGGATGGTGAGCTTGAATCAGGTTAGGGCACTAGTGATAGATAAAGGATTGCCGTCTCCTTGTTTAAGGAGTGTGGTGTTCTAAGGGCCCCCCTATATGAGATGATTGAGATAGTGTATGGCCATACCCAGATGACTATGTGCATCTGATCTAATCATGCTCATCGTATTGGAGTTACAAGCTTGACCCGCTTGTCCAAAAAGAACATCCAGTGGCAAAGGACACATGTATGCCTTGTGAATTGAGTCACACTTGTGCTATGGTTTGGGAGTAGTCTTGGAAGACTCTTTCCTTTATATCGGGAGACAGTGATGTGTTGCTAGATACCCCTCACTGATCGTGATAACGTAAGTTATCGTTACCGACATTTAGAGGAAACCCTCAGGGTCGCACAATTTGGTGATATGGCTTACTTGAGTCAGATCGTATGGACTGGATTCTTTGAGTTCAGATTAAAGGGATTTAATCTCTGATTGTAAGTGAGATCTGGTCTGATCATGTTTGATTGATTAGGACTTGAGATCGGTAAGCTTCGATCGAGAGAGGTGATGCTAGATCGGAGAGATCAAGGGCATCAGATGATGAATGGTTAGATCATGAGCCTTGGGGGTTCAATTTGGTCTAGACCAAGTGGCTAGAGCTATTTCGGTTTGGTTTGTTGAACCAAAGCCGATTTGACATTTTGGCTTGAACCGGTTCACAATGGTGAACGCATGGTTCAATCCTAAAATGCGTTTGGGTTGAGTTGAGCGCATGGACTTGATGAGCTTCCATTTATGGAAAGTCATCAAGGGCCGGTTTCACTCACTTCAATGCCAAAAACGCATATGCGTTTGCGCTCTTCTCTTCAACGCATTCGACTTTGGTTGGGTGGTGATTGACGAAGAGAAGGAGAGGTTGAGCAAGAGGAGCTCTCGGCCAAGAGGTTCATCATCCCCTTCCATTCGACACTTGAAGGCTTGGGTGTCTTGCTAGCACAAGAGACCGCAAGGAGTAAGCATCTTCACCTTGTGTGTGAACTTGTGGAGGAGATCTACTTTGTTCTCTTTATCCAAGCCGACTTCCAAGCATATGGCGTTGGTATGATTTTTATCTCAATCTATTCAATCGATTTTAGTTGAACATATGGCATGCAAATGATCTTGAACCCTTGCTTCCGCTTGCATATTTTACATTAGCGCCATGCTTAGGGTTTTGCCCCCTTATGATTAGGGGTTCCTACAATTGGTATCAGAGGATGGCTCTATGCATGCTATTATGTTTGCTGATGTGATCCTCATGTTGCGCTTACTTTTACTTGAGGCATGCTTTGCTTACATGAAGTTGCGCTTGTATCATGCTTTGCTTACATGAAGTTGCGCTTGTATCATGCTTTGCTTATATGAAGTATGCGCTCCCCCTTGAAGGGGACCCCCTAAAGTTTGCGCTCCCCCTTGAAGGGGACCCCCTTAGATCTAAGGGTTATATGCAAGCATGTTGTTTGTTTGTATGATTGCGCATGTTCTAAGGTTTTTCTAAAACTTACATCTTGCGCGCTTGATTAGATCTAAGGTGCCACTACATTAAACCCTTAGATGGGTTGATGAGGTTGAAGTCACCACTAGGTTAGATCCAAGTCTGATCAGACCATCTGACAGCTCAGATGGGTTAACCTGATAGCACCTATGCGCAAGCACAAGGTGGCTATAGGTTGACTGCATCTAGGGCGTGTAGCGAGGTCTGGTTGAGACACTACTGAACACACTTGAGTTAGGCCCGGGGTCACACCCGCTTGCCAAAACTCATGGGGGTAGTTCAGCCCTTGGCGCATGCATGGTTGACCATTAGGTCAACTCGGGTCAGTTAGGACTCGGTGCATGCAAGGGCAAAGGATCTAACTAGATGGATGAGTGGATCCCCATCAATGGACCATTGTAAGGTTGTAGGGCTCATAAGGAAATTAAAATTGATGCCATGGGGTTTTCAAAACTTTTAATTTCAAGATGATTGGATCACATGTTGATTGAACCATATGCTTGTTTATTTAGTCTTATGTGGGTTGCCCAATTGTGTGCTGTGCTGGGGCCTGCGTGCCTGGACTTAAAAATTGTAAATTAATTTGTGATCTGCGAATCACATTGTACTTAATTTATAATATGTTGTTGACCTGCGAGTCAACCTTGTCTAGATAGATCAAATGTACTTTGATTAGACAAGAACAAAGGCACACATTCAAGAGGGGCATTCACCTGGTGGTGCACCTGAGGTGCTCTTGGCGCTAGGGCACTGGGTTGGACCAGATGAGATGCAATGAAGCTCAAGTGAAGACTTAAGTTATATTAAGGTCTTACTAGGGTTCATGGGCTTTTACCACATAAGATCATGCTTTCTACTTATTGCTAATAATTAGAATTGCATATTTATGTTTATCTTCTGCTATAGCCATAGGACATGCCTGATAGTAAGAAGATAAAAGACCGTTAAAATCCAACGCTAACATATCAAGCTCGTAAGCCTTCTGACGCGAAACCTCACCTTTCTGACTATCGTTGGAGCCGTGTTGAACCCACTCAGTGGGCACGTCCATCTATCTTCAGACGGTGCTGGATTTCACCTGCGTGTTACAGAGTTGGGATTTATCCCCTCTCGTTGCTCAGCATAGCACGTGGTGGTCCAGGGAGTAGGTCAGGTCAGCTTGACCATGTAGACTACATATGTGGCGCATATGGTAGCACATGGAGGCAGCCATCTCTGGGATCAGAGACTGTGTTGCACCAACTCAGTTGGCACAGTCTGCTGGATTGCCAAGATGAAGGGGAATCGCACGGGTTGGCGATTGGCTGGGACAGCCTACCAGAAACTAGTGCTTGTCATCTCTGTGCATCTTATCTCGCCTGAGCGGGACGCGGAGACCAAGTATGAAATCTGGATCCCATCTCACTAAAAGAGTGTTTACTCTTTCGGACTGTTTACTGGATTTTTCAGTCAGACAAAATAGTGAGAAAAGAATCTTTCTTAAGTCCTGGATTGATTCTGAAACATTGATACTGACCTTGCTGTTCTTGCTTGTTGTAGATTCCTGCAGCAACGAACACCATGAGCTTCAATGTGCGATCCCTACTGGAAAGGGAGAAGTTTGCTGGGCCGAACTTCTCTGACTGGTTCGGACACCTTAAGATTGTTCTTAAGGCAGAGAGGAAACTGTATGTCCTCGAGACGGCGATACCGCCGCAGCCCGCTCCGAACGCCGCAAGGGCGGTTCGGGAAGCCTACGAAAAGCACGTCAATGATAGCATTGATGTCGCTTGCCTGATGCTAGCGTCTATGACGCCACCGCTGCAGCGTCAGCATGAGGATATGTCGGCTATAGAAATTATAGCGAACCTCAAGATGCTATATGCTGCACAGGCGAGGACTGAGCGCTATAATCTGACGAAGCTCTTCTTTCAGAGCAAACTGGCTGAGGGGAGCCCAGTGGGAGCTCACGTGCTCAAGATGATTGGGCACAAGGAGGCTCTAGAGAAACTGGGGCATACCGTCAACCAGGAGCTTGCTGTGGACATTATTCTGCAGTCTCTTCCGCCCTCTTTCGATGCGTTCATTATTAACTTTAATATGAACAAGATCGATTGTACGCCGGCAGAGCTGCTGAATATGCTCTTGACCACTGAGGAAACTCTGAAGGGTAAGCCTTCAACCTCTGTCTTGATGGTTCCTTCTGGGAACAAGAAGAAGGGGAAGAAGGGCAAGGCCCCTATCAAGAATTACAGCAAGGCCCTGAAACAGAAGGTGAAGCGGTCGAAGGACAACAGGTGTTTCCACTGTGGCCAGCTGGGTCACTGGAAAAAGGACTGTAAAGCGCTCCAAGGAGATAAGAGGGGAAGCATCGCTTCTGGCTCAGGTATATATGTGACTGAGGTCATGTTATCTTCTTCTACTATATCATGGGTGTTGGACACTGCATGTGGAGTTCACATTTGTTCAAATGTGCAGGAACTCAAGAGAAGAAGGCAGGTGGGACAGCATGAGGTAGACCTACGAGTTGGAAACGGGGCACGGGTTGCTGCTGTTGCTGTAGGAGACTATTTCATTTCTTTACCATCTGGCGTTGTATTAGAATTAAACAATTGTTATTTTGTACCGAGTATTACCAAGAATATTATCTCTATTCCTGCTCTTGTCAGGAAAGGATTTGCCTTTGAATGCAATATTTCAAAGTGTGTTTTATCTCATGATAATATTGTGTACGCAACTGGTTCAATTAACAATGGGTTATACATGTTGGACATGGAAAATTCTATACAAAAACATTGATAATAAGAAAGCCAAGTATGCTGATGACAGCACCTTGTTATGGCATAGTCGTTTAGGCCATATAAACGAGAAGCGCATTAAGCGGTTGCATGAACATGGACTGCTGGGATCATTCTCCTATGAGGAGATTGATACATGCAAAGCTTGTTTGATGGGTAAAATGACGAAGTCTCCTTTTCCTCACAAAGGTCAAAGGGCTTCGGGTTTACTTGACCTTATACACAGTGATGTGTGTGGGCCTTTTAGTAAACATGCCAGAGGTGGCTATCAGTACTTCATTACCTTTACTGATGATTTCAGTAGGTATGGGTATGTCTATTTAATGAGACATAAAAGTGAATCTTTTGACAAATTCAAAGAGTTCAAAAATGAAGTACAAAATCAGCTAGGCCGAAATATCAAGGCACTTCGTTCTGATCGAGGTGGTGAATACCTGAGTCATGGATTTACTGACTATCTGAAGGAGTGTGGGATTATCTCACAGCTCACTCCGCCAGGAACACCGCAATGGAATGGTGTGTCCGAGAGGAGAAATAGAACGTTACTAGACATGGTTCGTTCTATGATGAGTCAGGCCACTCTTCCATATTCCTTTTGGGGTTTTGCACTGGAAACAGCTGCAAAGGTACTAAACCGAGTGCCATCCAAGGCAGTTTTAAAGACGCCATATGAGTTATGGTATGGAAAACAGCCTAGCTTGACATTTATCAGGATCTGGGGTTGCGAGGCTTATGTCAAAAAGCTCGCCTCTGGGAAACTGGAGAGCAGATCTGAGAAATGTATCTTTGTCGGTTACCCTAAGGAAACTAAGGGTTATTATTTCTACGATCCCAAAGAGAACAAGGTTTTTGTTGCTCGGACGGCCATATTTCTTGAGAAGGAGTTTCTTCTGCAAGAGGCCAGTGGGAGAGAAATAAAGCTGGATGAGAATTCAGAGGAAGGACAAAGTAGTCAAGCAGAGTTGGATGTGCCTGAGCTAGTAGATCAGGTTACTGAACAACCTGAGGCTCAGATATCACGGGAACCGCGAAGATCGGGTAGGATCCGTCGACAGCCTGAGCGCTATGACGGAGTCTACATCATTGATAATGATGAACCCCTAACTTATGCGGATGCGGTCAGTGGACCGGAATCAGCTAGATGGCTTGAAGCTATGCGAGCCGAGATGGACTCCATGTCAGATAACCAAGTCTGGGATTTGGTTGATCCGCCTCCGGGAGTAATCCCTATAGGCTGTAAATGGATCTTCAAGAAGAAGATTGACATGGACGGTAACGTGGTTACCTATAAAGGCAGGCTAGTTGCGAAAGGTTTCAAACAAATCTACGGGATAGATTATGATGAAACTTTCTCTCCTGTAGCCATGTTTAAGTCTATTCGGATTCTTTTCGCGATAGCAGCATATTACGACTATGAGATCTGGCAAATGGATGTGAAGACAGCTTTCCTTAATGGAAATCTGGATGAGGATGTGTATATGACACAACCGGAAGGTTTCACTAATCCAGCAGATCGTCATAAAATATGCAAGTTAAAGAAGTCCATTTATGGACTTAAACAAGCATCAAGAAGCTGGAATATTCGTTTTGATGAATCAATCTCTGAGTTTGGTTTCATCAAGAACGAAGATGACCCGTGTGTATATAAGAGGTTTAGTGGGAGCGTGATTACATTCCTAATCCTCTACGTCGATGATATCTTGATCATTGGAAATGATATTCCTGAACTGCATGCTGTTAAGGCATGGTTAGGAAAATGTTTCCAGATGAAAGATCTAGGAGAAGCAGCCTATGTATTAGGTGTCAAGATCTACCGGGATAGATCTAAGAGGCTTCTCGGGCTGTGCCAGAGTACTTACATCGATAAAGTCCTGGAGAGATTCCATTTAGAGAATTCTAAACGTGGATATCTTCCAGTCAGACATGGTCTGAATCTTTCAAAGAGTCAGTGTCCACAAACACAGACTGAGAAAGATGAAATGGACAATACGCCTTATGCTTCGGCTATTGGGTCCATTATGTATGCGATGTTGTGTACTCGCCCAGACGTCGCTTACGGGTTAAGCGTGACCAGTCGATTCCAAAGTAATCCAGGATTGGCGCACTGGATTGCAGTCAAGAACATCTTAAAATATCTGCGGAGGACCAAAGATATGTTCTTGATATATGGTGGTCAGGAAGAACTCAGTATAGAGGGATATACTGACGCTTCGTTCCAGTCGGACCAGGATGATTTCCGATCGCAATCAGGCTATGTTTTTAGCTTGAATGGTGGAGCAGTGGTGTGGAAGAGCTTCAAACAGTCAACTGTTGCTGATTCCACAACAGAAGCCGAGTATGTTGCAGCCTCGGAAGCATCCAAGGAGGCAGTGTGGATTCGTAAGTTCGTGAGAGAACTTGGTGTCGTTCCTTCGAGTGCAGATCCTTTGGTTATCTTCTGTGATAACACTGGTGCTATAGCACAAGCAAAGGAACCACGGTCGCACCAGAAGTCCAAGCACATACAGAGACGGTTTCACTTGATCCGGGAGATCATTGATCGTGGCGAGATCAAAATATGCAAGGTTCATACAGATGACAATCTGGCAGACCCGCTTACCAAGCCTCTGGCGCAGCAGAAGCATGAGAAGCACTGTAATAATATGGGTTTGAGATTTCTCAACCATTAGATTAAGTGCAAGTGGGAGATTGTTGGGGTATGCCCTTAAGGCTAATGTTTGAGGCCTTGGGATTGTATAAGTATCATGTAATAAACTCTTAAGTTTATAATAAGGCATGGTTGTTATTCAGGTTGTTACCTTGTCTGCTGTAATAAGTGTACTTCTGAATAATGTCTCAAAGCTGTTCAGCTAGGCTGACAGGCTACATGTCCTTAGTCGAGATATCTTGGTGAACATGAGACAGCCTTGATATGATGGAGACTAATATGAGTGCTAATCTTATAGGATGCTTCGAGCATGGAATAAGATGTAGACTCATGGGTACATTGGATGTACTGGAGAGACCCTACTGGGATATTGCATTGCTTGTCACAATGTGAATGATCCCTGTAAGCAGCAAGTGGCACATGTCCTTTGACTTGAGATCACTTGTGTTTCTAAATGATGATTGTCATTGTTTTGAGGTAGTTCAATATCATTTGAAATATAATGATTATAGACTATCTTGGATGGTGAGCTTGAATCAGGTTAGGGCACTAGTGATAGATAAAGGATTGCCGTCTCCTTGTTTAAGGAGTGTGGTGTTCTAAGGGCCCCCCTATATGAGATGATTGAGATAGTGTATGGCCATACCCAGATGACTATGTGCATCTGATCTAATCATGCTCATCGTATTGGAGTTACAAGCTTGACCCGCTTGTCCAATAAGAACATCCAGTGGCAAAGGACACATGTATGCCTTGTGAATTGAGTCACACTTGTGCTATGGTTTGGGAGTAGTCTTGGAAGACTCTTTCCTTTATATCGGGAGACAGTGATGTGTTGCTAGATACCCCTCACTGATCGTGATAACGTAAGTTATCGTTACCGACATTTAGAGGAAACCCTCAGGGTCGCACAATTTGGTGATATGGCTTACTTGAGTCAGATCGTATGGACTGGATTCTTTGAGTTCAGATTAAAGGGATTTAATCTCTGATTGTAAGTGAGATCTGGTCTGATCATGTTTGATTGATTAGGACTTGAGATCGGTAAGCTTCGATCGAGAGAGGTGATGCTAGATCGGAGAGATCAAGGGCATCAGATGATGAATGGTTAGATCATGAGCCTTGGGGGTTCAATTTGGTCTAGACCAAGTGGCTAGAGCTATTTCGGTTTGGTTTGTTGAACCAAAGCCGATTTGACATTTTGGCTTGAACCGGTTCACAATGGTGAACGCATGGTTCAATCCTAAAATGCGTTTGGGTTGAGTTGAGCGCATGGACTTGATGAGCTTCCATTTATGGAAAGTCATCAAGGGCCGGTTTCACTCACTTCAATGCCAAAAACGCATATGCGTTTGCGCTCTTCTCTTCAACGCATTCGACTTTGGTTGGGTGGTGATTGACGAAGAGAAGGAGAGGTTGAGCAAGAGGAGCTCTCGGCCAAGAGGTTCATCATCCCCTTCCATTCGACACTTGAAGGCTTGGGTGTCTTGCTAGCACAAGAGACCGCAAGGAGTAAGCATCTTCACCTTGTGTGTGAACTTGTGGAGGAGATCTACTTTGTTCTCTTTATCCAAGCCGACTTCCAAGCATATGGCGTTGGTATGATTTTTATCTCAATCTATTCAATCGATTTTAGTTGAACATATGGCATGCAAATGATCTTGAACCCTTGCTTCCGCTTGCATATTTTACATTAGCGCCATGCTTAGGGTTTTGCCCCCTTATGATTAGGGGTTCCTACACACACATCACTGTGTATAAGGTCAAGTAAACCTGAAGCCCTTTAACCTTTATTAGGAAAAGGAGACTTCGTCATTTTTCCCAATAAACAAGCTTTGCATGTATCAATCTCCTCATAGGAGAATGATCCCAGCAGTCCATGATCATGCAACCGCTTAATGCGCTTCTTGTTAATATGGCCTAAACGACTATGCCATAGCAAGGTGCTGTCATCAGCATACTTGGCTTTCTTATTATCAATATTTTATATAGAATATTCCATGTCCAACATGAATAACCCATTGTTAATTGAACCAGTAGCATAAACAATATTATCAAGAGTAAGATAACACTTTGAAATCTTGCATTCAAAGGAAAACCCTTTCCTGACAAGAGCAGGAATAGAGATAATATTTTTGGTAATACTGGGTACAAAGTAACAATTGTTTAATTCTAATACAATGCCAGATGGTAATGAGATGTAATAATCCCCTACAGCAACAGCAGCAACCCGTGCCCCGTTTCCAACGCGTAGGTCCATCTCATGCTGTCCCACCTGTCTTCTTCTCTTGAGTTCCTGTACATTTGAACAAATGTGAACTCCACATGCAGTGTCCAACACCCATGAAATAGAAGAAGATGAAACCATGACTTCCGTCACGTATATACCTGAGCCAGAAGCGATGCTTCCCCTCTTATCTCCTTGGAGCGCTTTACAGTCCTTTTTCCAGTGACCCATCTGGCCACAGTGGAAACACCTGTTGTCCTTTGACCGCTTAACCTTCTGTTTCAGAGCCTTACTGTAGTTCTTGACAGGGGCTTTGCCCTTCTTCCCCTTCTTCTTGTTCCTAGAAGGAACCATTAAGACAGAGGTTGAAGGCTTTCCCTTCAGAGTCTCCTCAGTAGTCAAGAGCATATTCAGCAGCTCTGCCGGAGTACAATCGATTTTGTTCATATTAAAGTTAATAATGAACGCATCGAAAGAGGGCGGGAGAGACTGCAGAATAATGTCTACAGCAAGCTCCTGGTTGACGGTATGCCCCAGTTTCTCCAGAGCCTCCTTGTGCCCAATCATCTTGAGCACGTGAGCTCCCACTGGGCTCCCTTCTGCCAGTTTGCTCTGACAGAAAAGCTTGGTCAGATTATAGCGTTCAGTCCTCGCCTGTGCAGCATACAGCATCTTGAGGTTCGCTATAATCTCTATAGCCGACATATCCTCATGCTGACGCTGCAGCGGTGGCGTCATAGACGCTAGCATCAGGCAAGCGACATCAATGCTATCATTGACATGCTTTTCATAGGCATCACAAACCGCCCTTGCGGCGTTCGCAGCGGGTTGAGGCGGCACAGCCGTCTCGAGGACATACAGTTTCCTCTCTGCCTTAAGAACGATCTTAAGGTGTCCGAACCAGTCTGAGAAGTTTGGCCCAGCAAACTTCTCCCTTTCCAGTAGGGATCGCACATTGAAGCTCATGGTGTTCGTTGCTGCAGGAATCTACAACAATGCAAGAACAGCAAGGTCAGTATCAATGTTAAGAATCAATCCGGACTTAAGAATGATTCTTTTTCTCACTATTTTTATCTGGCTAAAAAATCCAGCAAAACAACCCGAAAGAGTAGAACTCTTTTAGTGAGATGGGATCCAGATTTCATACTTGGTCTCCGTGTCCCGCTCAGGCGAGATAAGATGCACAGAGAGTACAAGCACTAATTTCTGGTAGGCAGTCCCTGCCAATCGCCAACCCGTGCGATTCCCCTTCATCTGGGCAATCCAGCAGACTGTGCCAACTGAGTTGGTACAACACAGTCTCTGATCCCACAGATGGCTGCCTCCATGTGCTACCATATGCGCCACATATGTTGCCTACATGGTCAAGCTGACCCGACCTACTCCCTGGACCACCACGTGCTATGCTGAGCAACGAGAAGCGATAAATCCCTTCTCTGTAACACGCAGGTGAAATCCCGCACCGTCTGAAGATAGATGGACGTGCCCACTGAGTGGGTACAACACGGCTCCAACGATAGTCAGAACAGTGAGGTTTCGCGTCAGAAGGCATTACGTGCTTGATATTTTAGCGTTGGATTTTAACGGTCTTTTATCTTCTTACTATCAGGCAAATCCTATGGCTATAGCAGAAGATAAATAACACATGCAATTCTAAGTATTTTAGAAAATAAAAGAAAGCATGGATCTTATGTGGTAAAAGCCCATAGAGCCTAAGTAAGACCTTAAATCAACTTAAGTCTTCACTTGCTCTTCTTGGGTCTTTTGCATCTCATCTGGTCCAACCCAGGGCCCTAGCGCTCAATGCAGCGCAGGTGCGCCCACCAGCTGAATGCACCTCTGCGATGTGTGCTTTTGTGCTCTTGTCTAATTAAAATACATTTTAATCTATCTAGACAAGTTTGACTCGCAGGTCAATTATACAATAAATTAATTAAAAATGTGATTCGCAGATCACAAAAATAATAATTTATAATTTACCAGGCTCGCAGGCCCCAGCACTGCACACATTAAAGGGCAACCCACATAAGATTAAATAAACAAGCATCATGGCATCATTCAATCAACATGTGATCCATAGACAAAATAAAATTTTCGAAATCCCATTGGAATCAATTTTACTTGTCTTATGTGCCCTACTACCTTACAACGGTCCATTAATAGGGATCCACTCATCCATCTAGTTAGATCCACTGCCCTTGCATGCACCAAGTCCTAACTGACTTGAGTTGACCTAATGGTCAACCATGCATGCGCCAAGGGCTGAACAACCTCATGAGTTCTGGCAAGCGGGTGTGACCCCGGGCCTAACTCATGTGTGTTCAATGGTTGTCTCAACCAGACCTCGCTACACGCCTGTCCGCAGTCGACCTATAGCCACCTCGTGCTTGCGCACAGGTGCCATCTGGTCGACCCATCTAGGCTGTCAGATGGTCTGATCAGACTGGTTGGATCTTACTTATAGGATGACTTCAACCCTACTAACCCGTCTAAGGGTTTATAGCAGGCGCCATGTAGATCTATTGGTGATAAGCGCGCAAGATGTAAGTTTTGATAAAACATCTACAACAATGCGCAAACAAACAACATGCGGCACTTGAGAAAATATCTAGCATGTTGATAACTCTTAGATCTAGGCATAAGCGCAAACATCTTGAAACAATGATACAAGCGCAAACAAACAACATGCGCATAGCATCATGTAAACGCATGTAAACAAAGCATCAAGTAAGCGCAACATAGCATCATCTATGGATCACAAACACTTCAAAGCAATCATATGAATCTACAAGAACAATAGCTTTGATACCATTTGAAAGTCCCCTTCAAGGGGGAGCGCAAGGGGGTGAAACCCTAAAGGGGGCGGCGCATATATAAAATTTAGGGGTGTCACCCTCAAGACCGCATGTAGATCATATGATTAACTCATTGCATAAACGAAAAAGATCTCAAAGGGATCATACCAACGCCATTGGAATGGTTGTCGGCTTGGAAGCAAAGATCAAGAGAGATCTTCTCCAAAGATGTCACACACAAGGGATGAAGGCTTCCTCCTTGCGCAACTCTTGTGCTAGCAAAAATTGCCAAGTTGTCCTTTGTGTTTTGGAGATGAGATGAAAGCGTCTTGCTCTTCGAAAACCCCTCCACCTTGTGCAAACGATACCTCACCCAAGAGAGAGCATCGAAGCCTAGAGGCGTTGAGTCAACATAGGCATTTTGGCGTTTCAAGACTTCCATAAAAGGAAAGTCATCAAGACATGCGTTCATGTCTTTTGAACCATTCCAAATTGCCAACTCAATTCAACCATGCGTTCACTTATGTGAACCGGTTCAATTGAATTTGGTCCAATTTCATTTGGTCCAAATGACAAATCGAACCAAGCCAAGCCATGGTCTAAATCTCATATGAACCATGAAGGTTCAAGATCTAACCGTACATCTCTAGATGCTCTTGATCTCACCGATCTAGCATCCACACTCTCGATCGAAGCTTACCGATCTCAAGCCCTAATCAATCAAACATGATCAGACCAGATCTCACTTACAATCAGAGTTTAAACTCCTTTAAACTGAACCAAAACAATTCAGTCCACACGATCTGACTTAAGTAAGCCATATCACCAAATTGTGCGACCCTGAGGGTTTCCTTTAAATGTCGGTAACGATAACTTACGTTATCACGATCAGTGAGAGGTATCTAGCCACACATCACTGTCTCCCGATATAAAGGAAAGAGTCTTCCAAGACTACACCCAAACCATAGCACAAGTGTGAATCCACTTCACGAGGCATACAAGTTTCCTTTGCCACTGGATGTTCTTATTGGACAAGCGTGTCAAGCCTGTAGCTCCAATATGATGAGCATGATTAGATCAGATGAACATAGTCATCAGGGTATGGCCATACACTATTCTCAATCATCTCATTCAGGGGGGGCCCCTTTAGAACATCACACTCCTTAAACAAGGAGACGGCAATCCTGTATCTATCACTAGTGCCCTAACCTGACTCATGATCATTATCCAAGATAGTCTATAACCATTATATTTCAAATGATATTGAACTACCTCAAAACAATGACAATCATCATTTAGAAACACAAGTGATCTCAAGTCAGAGGAAGTATGCCACTTGTTGGACACAAGGATTATTCACATTGTGACAAGCAATTGAATATCCTAGTAGGGTCTGTCCAGTACATCCAATGTACCCATGAGTCTACATCTTATTCCATGCTCGAAGCATCCTATAAGATTAGAACACACATTAGTCTTAACCATATCAAGGCTGTCTCATGTTCACCAAGATATCTCGACTAAGGACATATAGCATGTCAGCCTAGCTGAACAGCATTGAGACATTATTCAGAAGTACACTTATTGCAACAGACAATGTAACATACTGAATAACAACCATGCCTTTATAAACATAAGCATTTATTACATGATACTCATATAATCCTAAGGCCTCAAACATTAGCCTTAAGGGCATACCCCAACAAAGGTGGCTTCGTCATTTTACCCATTAAACAAGCCTTGCGTGTATCAATCTCCTCATAGGAGAATGATCCCAGCAGTCCATGATCATGCAACCGCTTAATGCGCTTCTTGTTAATATGGCCTAAACGACTATGCCATAGCAAGGTGTTGTCATCAGCATACTTGGCTTTCTTAATATCAACATTTTGTATAGAACATTCCATGTCCAACATGAATAACCCATTGTTAATTGAACCAGTTGCATAAACAATATTATCAAAAGATAAAACACACTTTGAAATATTGCATTCAAAGGAAAATCCCTTCCTGACAAGAGCAGGAATGGAGATAATATTTTTAGTAATGCTGGGAACAAAGTAACAACTGTTTAGTTCTAATACAAGCCCAGATGGCAAAGAGATGAAATAGTCTCCTACAGCAACAGCAGCAACCCGTGCCCCGTTTCCAACTTGTAGGTCCACCTCATGCTGTCCCACCTGCCTTCTTCTCTTGAGTTCCTGTACATTTGAACAAATGTGAACTCCACATGCAGTGTCCAACACCCATGAAATAGAAGAAGAGGATATCATGACTTCCGTCACATAAATACCTGAGCCAGAAGCAAAGCTTCCCTTCTTATCTCCTTGGAGCGCTTTACAGTCCTTTTTCCAGTGACCCAGCTGGCCACAGTGGAAACATCTGTATTCCTTTGACCGCTTAACCTTTTGCTTCAGAGCCTTGCTGTAACTCTTGATAGGGGCCTTGCCCTTCTTCCCCTTCTTCTTGTTCCTAGAAGGAACCATTAGGACAGAGGTCGAAGGCTTTCCCTTCAGAGTCTCCTCAGTAGTTAAGAGCATATTCAGCAGCTCTGCCGGAGTACAGTCGATTTTGTTCATATTAAAGTTAATAATGAACGCATCGAAAGAGGGCGGGAGAGACTGCAGAATAATGTCTACAGCAAGCTCCTGATTGATGGTATGCCCCAGTTTCTCTAGAGCCTCCTTGTGCCCAATCATCTTGAGCACGTGAGCTCCCACTGGGCTCCCTTCAGCTAGTTTGCTCTGAAAGAAAAGCTTGGTCAAATTATAGCGTTCAGTCCTCGCCTGTGCAGCATACAGCATCTTGAGGTTCGCTATAATCTCTATAGCTGACATATCCTCATGCTGACGCTGCAGCGGTGGCGTCATAGACGCTAGCATCAGGCAAGCGACATCAATGCTATCATTGACGTGCTTTTCATAGGCTTCCCGAACCGCCCTTGCGGCGTTCGGAGCGGGCTGAGGCGGTATTGCCGTCTTGAGGACATACAGTTTCCTCTCTGCCTTAAGAACAATCTTAAGGTGTCCGAACCAGTCTGAGAAGTTCGGCCCAGCAAACTTCTCCCTTTCCAGTAGGGATCGCACATTGAAGTTCATGGTGTTCGTTGCTGTAGGTATCTACAACAATGCAAGAACAGCAAGGTTAGTATCAATGTCAAGAATCAATCAGGACTTAAGAAGGATTCTTTTTCTCACTATTTTATCCGGCTGAAAAATCCAGCAAAACAGCCCGAAAGAGTAGAACTCTTTTAGTGAGATGGGATCCAGATTTCATACTTGGTCTCCGCGTCCCGCTCAGGCGAGATAAGATGCACAGAGAGTACAAGCACTAATCTCTGGTAGGCTGTCCCAGCCAATCGCCAAGCCGTGCGATTCCCCTTCATCTGGGCAATCCAGCCGACTGTGCCAACTGAGTTGGTACAACACAGTCTCTGACCCCACAAATGGCTGCCTCCATGTGCTACCATATGCGCCACATATGTAGCCTGCATGGCCAAGCTGACCCGACCTACTCCCTGGACCACCACGTGCTATGCTGAGCAACGAGAAGCGATAAATCCCTTCTCTGTAACACGCAGGTGTAATCCCGCACCGTCTGAAGATAGATGGACGTGCCCACTGAGTGGGTACAACACGGCTCCAACGATAATCAGAACAGTGAGGTTTCGCGTCAGAAGGCATACGAGCTTGATATTTTAGCGTTGGATTTTAACGGTCTTTTATCTTCTTCACTATCATGCAATTCCTATGGTGATAGCAGAAGATAAATAAATCATGCTGTTCTACTTATTTAAACAATAAAAGAAAGCATGGATCTTATGTGGTAAAAGCCCATAGCCTAAGTAAGACCTTAATTAACTTAAGTCTTCACTTGCTTTTCTTCATGGGTCTTTTAACTGCTCATTTGGCCCAAACCAGGGCCCAAGCGCCATTTGCAACTGAGGTGCGCCCACCAGGGAAAATGCGCCTGGTCCCAGAGTCGAACCCTGCACCTCCCTCCTGGTCAAGCCACTGCTGCATGCGCCTCTGCCAAGTGTGCTCTGTGCTCTTGTCTGATTAACTTACAAATTAATCTATCTAGACAAGATTGACACGCAGGTCAATTACACTTTATAAATTAAATACAATGTGATACGCAGATCACAATAATCAATTTACAACTTTAATTTCTAGGCACGCAGGCCCCAGCACAGCACACATTTAACATGGGCAGCCCACATAAGAATAAATAAACATACATAGGCATCAATCAACATGTGATCCAATCATGAAAATTAAATTTCGAAAACCCCATAGGCATCAATTTTAATTTCCTTATTTGCCCTACAACCTTACAACGGTCCATTACTAGGGATCCACTCATCCAACCTAGTCAGATCCACTGCCCTTGCATGCACCAAGTCCTAACTGACTTGAGTCGACCAAAAGGTCAACCATGCATGCGCCAGGGCCGAACAACCCTCATGAGATCTGGCAAGCGGGTGTGACCCCGGGCCTAACTCATGTGTGTTCACTAGTCGTCTCAATCAGACATCGCTACACGCCTGTCTGCAGTCGACCTATAGCCACCAGGTGCTATCGCACAGGTGCTATCTGGTCAACCCATCAAGGCTGTCAGATGGTCTGATCAGACTGTCTGGATCTAACCTAGGGGATGACTTCAACCCTAATAACCCGTCTAAGGGTTTAAAGCAGGGCCTTAGATCTATAATGAGTCGCGCATGTAATATAAGTTTTTGAGAAAACATACAATATGCGCCAACAAGAAACATGCGCCAAGGAGAAAAAACATCTCTATCAAGCATGTAAAATTCGCCAACCACAACTATCGCATGTAACTTATAGATCTATACATAGGATCACAAAGAAAGCAAACATATTATCATGCAATAACTTGGCTCTGATACCAATTGAAAGGGGGTCCCCACAAGGGGGGGGGGGGCGAAACCCTAATAGGAGGCGCAACAAAAACTCTAGCGGAATCTAGGGTTTCTAAAAGGATCGCATAGCATGTAATATATTCAACTTTCAATGAGAAGCGATTCTTACCATTGCCATCGCTTAGATGGTGTCTTGGAAGGAAAGGCGCAAATGCTCCTTCTCCTAAGGTGACGCACACAATTGATGTCGCCTACTCTTCCTTGGTGCTCCTTGTGCTAGCAAGGCTCCAAGATTGTCTTGCCGAATGGAAAGGGGAGAGATCACCTTGCTTGGCCGAATATTTTCCTCTTGTCGTCTACACTTCTCCACACGAGAATGCAAGCGCCGAATACTCAAGTTGGCGACAAAGGCGTGAAGAGGCAAGTTTCATGAGGCGTGGTCACGTAAGTGATCATGCTTTCTAAAAATAGAAAGCCTCACCTCCAAATGCGATCATGGGTTTACCCAATCGCAAACTCCTCTTAGATTGAACCATGCGCTCAACCAATGAGCTGGTTCAAATCGATTTGGTTCAATAACCAAACAAACCAAGCAATCAGTCCAGACCACAATAAACCCTAAGGCTCTTGATCTGATCGTCGATCTCTTGATGCTCCTGATCTCACCGATCCAGCATCCATTCTCTCAATCGAAGCTTACCGATCTCAAGCCCTAATCAATCAAACATGATCAGACCAGATCTCACTTACAATCAGAGATTAAATCCCTTTAAACTGAATCTGAATAATTCAGTCCACACGATCTGACTTAAGTAAGCCATATCATCAAATTGTGCGACCCTGAGGGGTTCCTTTAAATGTCGGTAACGATAACTCACGTTATCACGATCAGTGAGGGGTATCTAGCAACACATCACTGTCTCCCGATATAAAGGAAAGAGTCTTCCAAGACTACACCCAAACCACAGCACAAGTGTGAATCCAATTCACAAGGCATGCATCTTTCCTTTGCCACTGGATGTTCTTATTGGACAAGCGTGTCAAGCTTGTAACTCCAATATGATGAGCATGATTAGATCAGATGAACATAGTCACCTGGGTATGGCCATACTCTTTTCTCAATCATCTCATCCAGGGGGCCCCTTTAGAACATCACACTCCTTAAACAAGGAGACGGCAATCCTATGTCTATCACTAGTGCCCTAACCTGACTCAAGCTCACCATCCAAGATAGTCTATAATCATTATGTTTCAAATGATATTGAACTACCTCAAAACAATGACAATCATCATTTAGAAAACACAAGTGATCTCAAGTCAGAGGAAATGTGCCACTTGTCGCATTCAAGGATTATTCACATTGTGACAAGCAATTGAATAACCTAGTAGGGAATGTCCAGTACATCCAATGTACCCATGAGTCTACATCTTATTCCATGCTCGAAGCATCCTATAAGATTAGTGAAAGTACCCCTTAACCTAAGGGGGGTCCCCTTCTAGGGGGAGCAAAAACCCTAGACATATGGCGCATAAAACTTTTGCAGCGGAATTAAGGGTTTGAAAGAATCTATTGCATGATATATGATCAACTTAAGTAAACTTGAATTCATACCATAGCCATATGCGTTGGATGAAAACTTGGAAGGAAAGGCGCAAGCGAGCCTTCTCCTAAGGTGATGCACACAATTGGTGTCGCCTACTTTCCTTGGTGCTCCTTGTGCTAGCAAGGTTCCAAGAAGCCTTTGTCGAATGGAAGGGAGAAGAGATCGCCTTGCTTGAGTGAGTTTTTTCTCTCTTGTCGTCCTCCTCTTCTCTAGCCGAGATGTTGTCTCGTCTAAGCCAAGCGTTGGCGACGAACAAAGAGAAGGGGGGCGTGAAGTGTGGCAATCGTGAGTCATGGCCACGATTAGTAGAAGTGCTATCCAAAAATAGCATCCACTTCTCAACGTGCGCTCTTGGGTTTACCCAATCGCAAATGCCACATCACTTGAACCATGCGCTCAACCAATGAGCCAGTTCACATCGGTTTGGTCCAAGACCAATTAACCCAAGCAATATGGTCTAGATCTTACTTAAACCCTAAGGCTTCAGATCTAACCGTCAATCTCTTCGATGCTCTTGATCTGACCGATCTGGCATCTATTCTCCCGATCGAAGCTTACCGATCTCAAGCCCTAATCAATCAAACATGATCAGACCAGATCTCACTCACAATCAGAGATTAAATCCCTTTAAACTGAACCTGAACAATTCAGTCCACACGATCTGACTTAAGTAAGCCATATCATCAAATTGTGCGACCCTGAGGGTTTCCTTTAAATGTCGGTAACGATAATTCACATTATCACGATCAGTGAGGGGTATCTAGCAACACATCACTGTCTCCCGATATAAAGGAAAGAGTCTTCCAAGACTACACCCAAACCACAGCACAAGTGTGAATCATTTCACAAAGCATACATATTTCCTTTGCCACTGGATGTTCTTATTGGACAAGCCTGTCAAGCTCGTAACTCCAATATGATGAGCATGATCAGAACAGATGAACATAGTCACCTGGGTATGGCCATACACTTTTCTCAATCATCTCATCCAGGGGGCCCCTTTAGAACATCAGACTCCTTCAACAAGGAGACGGCAATCCTATGTCTATCACTAGTGCTCTAACCTGACTCAAGCTCACCATCCAAGATAGTCTATAATCATTATGTTTCAAATGATATTGAACCATCTCAAAACAATGACAATCATCATTCAGAAAACACAAGTGATCTCAAGTCAGAGGAAATGTGCCACTTGTCTTAATCAAGGAACATTCACATTGTGACAAACAATTGAACATCCTAGTAGGGTCTGTCCAGTACATCCAATGTACCCATGAGTCTACATCTTATTCCATGCTCGAAGCATCCTATAAGATTAGAACACATATTAGTCTTAACAATATCAAGGCTGTCTCATGTTCACCAAGATATATCGACTAAGGACATAATAGCATGTCAGCCGAGCTGAACAGCTTTGAGACATTATTCAGAAGAACATATATTGCAGCAGACAATGTAGCTAACTGAATAACAACCATGCCTTTATAAACATAACAGTTTATTACATGATACAAATACATTCCCATAGGCCTCAAACATTAGCCTTAAGGGCATACCCCAACAATCTCCCACTTGCACTTAATCTAATGGTTGAGGAATCTCAAACCCATATTATTACAGTGCTTCTCATGCTTCTGCTGCGCCAGAGGCTTGGTAAGCGGGTCTGCTAGATTGTCATCTGTATGAACCTTGCATACTTTGATCTCGCCACGATCTATGATCTCCCTGATCAAATGAAACCGTCTCTGTATGTGCTTGGACTTCTGGTGCGACCGTGGTTCCTTTGCTTGTGCGATTGCTCCAGTGTTATCACAAAAGATAACCAAAGGATCTGCACTCGAAGGAACAACACCAAGTTCTCTCACGAACTTACGAATCCACACTGCCTCCTTGGATGCTTCCGAGGCTGCAACATACTCGGCTTCTGTTGTGGAATCAGCAACAGTTGACTGTTTGAAACTTTTCCACACCACTGCACCTCCATTCAAGCTAAAAACATAGCCTGATTGCGATCGGAAATCATCCTGGTCCGACTGGAACGAAGCGTCAGTATATCCTTCAATACTGAGTTCTTCCTGACCACCATATATCAAGAACATATCTTTGGTCCTCCGCAGATATTTTAAGATGTTCTTGACTGCAATCCAGTGCGCCATACCTGGATTACTTTGGTAACGACTGGTCACGCTTAACCCGTAAGCGACGTCTGGGCGAGTACACAACATCGCATACATAATGGAACCAATAGCCGAAGCATAAGGCGTATTGTTCATTTCATCTTTCTCAGTCTGTGTTTGTGGACACTGACTCTTTGAAAGATTCAGACCATGTCTGACTGGAAGATATCCTTTCTTAGAATTCTCTAAGTGAAATCTCTCCAGGACCTTATCGATGTAAGTACTCTGGCACAGCCCGAGAAGCCTCTTAGATCTATCCCTGTAGATCTTCACACCTAACACATAGGCTGCTTCTCCTAAATCTTTCATCTGGAAACATTTCCTCAGCCATGCCTTTACAGCATGCATTTCAGGAATGTCATTTCCAATGATCAAGATGTCATCGACGTAGAGGACTAGGAAAGTAATCACGCTCCCACTAAACCTCTTATATACACACGGGTCATCCTCGTTCTTGATGAAACCAAATTCAGTGACTGATTCATCAAAACGAATATTCCAGCTTCTAGATGCTTGTTTAAGTCCATAAATGGACTTCTTTAACTTGCATATCTTATGACGATCTGCTGGATTAGTGAAACCCTCAGGTTGTGTCATATACACATCCTCATCCAGATTTCCATTAAGGAAAGCTGTTTTCACATCCATCTGCCAAATCTCATAATCATAATATGCAGCTATCGCGAAAAGAATCCGAATAGACTTAAACATGGCTACAGGTGAGAAAGTTTCATCATAATCTATCCCGTAGATTTGTTTGAAACCTTTCGCAACTAGCCTGCCTTTATAGGTAACCACGTTACCATCCATGTCAATCTTCTTCTTGAAGATCCATTTACAGCCTATAGGGATAACTCCCGAAGGCGGATCAACCAAATCCCAAACTTGGTTATCTGACATGGAGTCCATCTCGGCGCGCATAGCCTCAAGCCATCTCGCTGACTCCGGTCCACTGACCGCATCCGCATAAGTGAGGGGTTCATCATTATCAATGATGTAGACTCCGTCATAGCGCTCAGGCTGTCGACGGATCCTACCCGATCTTCGCGGTTCCCGTGATATCTGAGCCTCAGGTTGTTCAATAACCTGTTCTACCGGCTCAGGCTCATCCAACTGTGCTTGATCACTTTGTCCTTCCTCTGGATTCTCATCCAGTTTTATTTCTCTCCCACTGGCCTCTTGCAGAAGAAACTCCTTCTCAAGAAATATGGCCGTCCGAGCAACAAAAACCTTGTTCTCTTTGGGATCGTAGAAATAATAACCCTTAGTTTCCTTAGGGTAACCGACAAAGATACATTTGTCAGATCTGCTGTCTAGTTTCCCAGAGGCGAGCTTTTTGACATAAGCCTCGCAGCCCCAGATCCTGATAAATGTCAAGCTCGGCTGTTTCCCATACCATAACTCATATGGCGTCTTTGAAACTGCCTTGGATGGCACTCGGTTTAGTACCTTTGCAGCTGTTTCCAGCGCAAAACCCCAAAAGGAGTATGGAAGAGTAGCCTGACTCATCATAGAACGAACCATATCAAGTAACGTTCTATTTCTCCTTTCGGACACACCATTCCATTGCGGTGTTCCTGGCGGAGTGAGCTGTGAGATAATCCCACACTCCTTTAGATAGTCAGTAAATGTATGACTTAGGTATTCACCACCTCGATCTGAGCGAAGTGCCTTGATATTTCGGCCTAGCTGATTCTGTACTTCATTCTTGAACTCTTTGAACTTGTCAAAAGATTCACTCTTATGTCTCATCAGATAGACATACCCATATCTACTGAAATCATCAGTAAAGGTAATGAAGTACTGATAGCCACCTCTGGCATGTTTACTAAATGGCCCACACACATCACTGTGTATAAGGTCAAGTAAACCTGAAGCCCTTTGACCTTTGTGAGGAAAAGGTGACTTCGTCATTTTACCCATTAAACAAGCTTTGCATGTATCAATCTCCTTGTAGGAGAATGATCCCAGCAGTCCATTATCATGCAACCGCTTAATGCGTTTCTCGTTAATATGGCCTAAACGACTATGCCATAGCAAGGTGCTGTCATCAGCATACTTGGCTTTCTTAATATCAATTTGCTGTATCGAACATTCCATGTCCAACATGTATAACCCATTGTTAATTGAACCAGTTGCATAAACAATATTATCAAAAGACAAAATACACTTTGAAATATTGCATTCAAAGGAAAATCCCTTCCTGACAAGAGCAGGAATGGAGATAATATTTTTAGTTATACTGGGAACAAAGTAACAACTGTTTAGTTCCAATACAAGTCCAGATGGTAAAGAAATAAAGTAGTCTCCTACAGCAACAGCAGCAACCCGTGCCCCGTTTCCAACTCGTAGGTCCACCTCATGCTGTCCCACCTGTCTTCTTCTCTTGAGTTCCTGTACATTTGAACAAATGTGAACTCCACATGCAGTGTCCAACACCCATGATATAGAAGAAGATAACATGACCTCAGTCACGAATATACCTGAGCCAGAAGCGAAGCTTCCCCTCTTATCTCCTTGGAGCGCTTTACAGTCCTTTTTCCAGTGACCCAGCTGGCCACAGTGGAAACACCTGTATTCCTTGGACCGCTTCACCTTCTGCTTCAGAGCCTTGCTGTAATTCTTGACCGGGGCCTTGCCCTTCTTCCCCTTCTTCTTGTTCCTTGAAGGAACCATCAAGACAGAGGTCGAAGGCTTACCCTTCAGAGTCTCCTCAGTGGTCAAGAGCATATTCAGCAGCTCTGCCGGAGTACAATCGATTTTGTTCATATTAAAATTAATAATGAACGCGTCGAATGATGGCGGGAGAGACTGCAGAATAATGTCCACAGCAAGCTCCTGGTTGATGGTGTGCCCCAGTTTCTCCAGAGCCTCCTTGTGCCCAATCATCTTGAGCACGTGAGCTCCCACTGGGCTCCCTTCAGCCAGTTTGCTCTGAAAGAAGAGCTTAGTCAAATTATAGCGTTCAGTCCTCGCCTGTGCAGCATACAGCATCTTGAGGTTTGCTATAATCTGTATAGCTGACATATCCTCATGCTGACGCTGCAGCGGTGGCGTCATAGACGCTAGCATCAGGCAAGCGACATCAATGCTATCATTGACGTGCTTTTCATAGGCTTCCCGAACCGCCCTTGCGGCGTTCGGAGCGGGCTGCGGCGGTATCGCCGTCTCGAGGACATACAGTTTCCTCTCTGCCTTAAGAACGATCTTAAGGTGTCCAAACCAGTCAGAGAAGTTCGGCCCAGCAAACTTCTCTCTTTCCAGTAGGGATCGCACATTGAAGTTCATGGTGTTCGTTGCTGCAGGTATCTACAACAATGCAAGAACAGCAAGGTCAGTATCAATGTATAAGAATCAATCAGGACTTAAGAAAGATTCTTTTTCTCACTATTTTATCAGGCGTGAAAAATCCACAAAACAGCCCGAAAGAGTAGAACTCTTTTAGTGAGATGGGATCCAGATTTCATACTTGGTCTCCGCGTCCCGCTTAGGCGAGATAAGATGCACAGAGAGTACAAGCACTAGTTTCTGGTAGGCAGTCCCTGCCGATCGCCAACCCGTGCGATTCCCCTTCATCTGGGCAGTCCAGCAGACTGTGCCAACTGAGTTGGTACAACACAATCTCTGACCCCACAGATGGCTGCCTCCATGTGCTACCATATGCGCCACATATGTAGCCTACACGGTCAAGCTGACCCGACCTACTCCCTGGACCACCACGTGCTATGCTGAGCAACGAGAAGGGATAAATCCCTACTCTGTAACACGCAGGTGTAATCCCGCACCGTCTGAAGATAGATGGACGTGCCCACTGAGTGGGTACAACACGGCTCCAACGATAATCAGAACAGTGAGGTTTCGCGTCAGAAGGCTTACGAGCTTGATATTTTAGCGTTGGATTTTAACGGTCTTTTATCTTCTTGCCTATCATGCAATTTCTATGGTGATAGCAGAAGATAATTTAATCATGCAATTCTAATATTAAGCAATAAAAGAAAGCATGAATCTTATGTGGTAAAAGCCCATAGCCCTAGAAGACCTTAACCTAACTTAAGTCTTCATTTGCTCTTCATGGGTCTTTTGCTGCTCATCTGGCCCAAACCTGGGCCCAAGCGCCATCTGCAGCACAGGTGCGCCCACCAGGAATATGCGCCAGGTCCTAGGGTCGAACCCTAGACCTCCCACCAGGTCCAGCCACTTGCTGCATGCGCCTATGCCAAGTGTGCACTGTGCTCTTGTCAAATTAAATTACAAATTTAACTATCTAGACAAGAGTGACACGCAGGTCACTAACATTTTATAAATTAAAACAATGTGATGCGCAGATCACAATAATTAATTTACAATTTTTAATACAGGCACGCAGGCCCCAGCACAGCACACAATTAATATGGGCAGCCCACATAAGAAGAAATAAACAAGCATATGCAACATTCAAACATGTGATCCAACCAAGAAAATTAAATTTCGAAAACCCATAGGTATCAATTTTAATTTCCTTATTCGCCCTTACTACCTTACAACGGTCCATTACTAGGGATCCACTCATCCAACCTAGTCAGATCCACTGCCCTTGCACGCACCAAGTCCTAACTGACTTGCGTCGACCATAAGGTCAACTATGCATGCGCCAGGGCTGAACGACCACACTGAGGTCTGGCAAACGGGCGTGACCCCGGGCCTAACTCAGGTGCGTTCATTAGTTGTCTCAATCAGACATCGCTACACACCTGTCTGCAGTCGACCTATAGCCACCATAGGCTTGCGCCAAGGTGCTATCTGATCGACCCATTCAGGTTGTCAGATGATCTGATCAGACATTCTGGATCTAACCTAGGGGGTGACTTCAACCCTAGTAACCCGTCTAAGGGTTTAAAGTATGGGCTTAGATCTATTTGGAGCGCGCATGTAATAAGGATTTTAGATAAACCATGAAAGCGCCAACAAGCAAAATAACATAGACAAGTTTCGGTAGAAACATGTATATTCGCATGTTGATAATTCTAGATCTAAAACATGGATCACACAACATGAAGCAATCATAAAATGCATGCATCAACTTTGGCTCTGATACCAATTGAAAGTACCCCTTAACCTAAGGGGGGTCCCCTTCTAGGGGGAGCAAAAACCCTAGACATATGGCGCATAAAACTTTTGCAGCGGAATTAAGGGTTTGAAAGAATCTATTGCATGATATATGATCAACTTAAGTAAACTTGAATTCATACCATAGCCATATGCGTTGGATGAAAACTTGGAAGGAAAGGCGCAAGCGAGCCTTCTCCTAAGGTGACGCACACAATTGGTGTCGCCTACTTTCCTTGGTGCTCCTTGTGCTAGCAAGGTTCCAAGAAGCCTTTGTCGAATGGAAGGGAGAAGAGATCGCCTTGCTTGAGTGAGTTTTTCTCTCTTGTCGTCCTCCTCTTCTCTAGCCGAGATGTTGTCTCGTCTAAGCCAAGCGTTGGCGACGAACAAAGAGAAGGGGGGCGTGAAGTGTGGCAATCGTGAGTCATGGCCACGATTAGTAGAAGTGCTATCCAAAAATAGCATCCACTTCTCAACGTGCGCTCTTGGGTTTACCCAATCGCAAATGCCACATCACTTGAACCATGCGCTCAACCAATGAGCCAGTTCACATCGGTTTGGTCCAAGACCAATTAACCCAAGCAATATGGTCTAGATCTTACTTAAACCCTAAGGCTTCAGATCTAACCGTCAATCTCTTCGATGCTCTTGATCTGACCGATCTGGCATCTATTCTCCCGATCGAAGCTTACCGATCTCAAGCCCTAATCAATCAAACATGATCAGACCAGATCTCACTCACAATCAGAGATTAAATCCCTTTAAACTGAACCTGAACAATTCAGTCCACACGATCTGACTTAAGTAAGCCATATCATCAAATTGTGCGACCCTGAGGGTTTCCTTTAAATGTCGGTAACGATAATTCACATTATCACGATCAGTGAGGGGTATCTAGCAACACATCACTGTCTCCCGATATAAAGGAAAGAGTCTTCCAAGACTACACCCAAACCACAGCACAAGTGTGAATCATTTCACAAAGCATACATATTTCCTTTGCCACTGGATGTTCTTATTGGACAAGCCTGTCAAGCTCGTAACTCCAATATGATGAGCATGATCAGAACAGATGAACATAGTCACCTGGGTATGGCCATACACTTTTCTCAATCATCTCATCCAGGGGGCCCCTTTAGAACATCAGACTCCTTCAACAAGGAGACGGCAATCCTATGTCTATCACTAGTGCTCTAACCTGACTCAAGCTCACCATCCAAGATAGTCTATAATCATTATGTTTCAAATGATATTGAACCATCTCAAAACAATGACAATCATCATTCAGAAAACACAAGTGATCTCAAGTCAGAGGAAATGTGCCACTTGTCTTAATCAAGGAACATTCACATTGTGACAAACAATTGAACATCCTAGTAGGGTCTGTCCAGTACATCCAATGTACCCATGAGTCTACATCTTATTCCATGCTCGAAGCATCCTATAAGATTAGAACACATATTAGTCTTAACAATATCAAGGCTGTCTCATGTTCACCAAGATATATCGACTAAGGACATAATAGCATGTCAGCCGAGCTGAACAGCTTTGAGACATTATTCAGAAGAACATATATTGCAGCAGACAATGTAGCTAACTGAATAACAACCATGCCTTTATAAACATAACAGTTTATTACATGATACAAATACATTCCCATAGGCCTCAAACATTAGCCTTAAGGGCATACCCCAACAATCTCCCACTTGCACTTAATCTAATGGTTGAGGAATCTCAAACCCATATTATTACAGTGCTTCTCATGCTTCTGCTGCGCCAGAGGCTTGGTAAGCGGGTCAGCCAGATTGTCGTCTGTATGAACCTTGCAGACTTTGATCTCGCCACGATCAATGATCTCCCGGATCAAGTGAAACCGTCTCTGTATGTGCTTGGACTTCTGGTGCGACCGTGGTTCCTTTGCTTGTGCGATTGCTCTAGTGTTATCACAAAAGTTAACCAAAGGATCTGCACTCGAAGGAACAACACCAAGTTCTCTCACGAACTTACGAATCCACACTGCCTCCTTGGATGCTTCCGAGGCTGCAACATACTCGGCTTCTGTTGTGGAATCAGCAACAGTTGACTGTTTGAAACTTTTCCACACCACCGCTCCACCATTCAAGCTAAAAACATAGCCTGATTGCGATCGGAAATCATCCTGGTCCGACTGGAACGAAGCGTCAGTATATCCTTCTATACTGAGTTCTTCCTGACCACCATATATCAAGAACATATCTTTGGTCCTCCGCAGATATTTTAAAATGTTCTTGACTGCAATCCAGTGCGCCATACCTGGATTACTTTGGAACTGACTGGTCACGCTTAACCCGTAAGCGACGTCTGGGCGAGTACACACCATCGCATACATTATGGACCCAATAGCCGAAGCATAAGGCGTATTGTCCATTTCCTCTTTCTCAGTCTGTGTTTGTGGACACTGACTCTTCGAAAGATTCAGACCATGTCTGACTGGAAGATATCCTCTTTTAGAATTCTCTAAATGGAATCTCTCCAGGACTTTCTCGATGTAAGTACTCTGGCACAGCCCGAGAAGCCTCTTAGATCTATCCCTGTAGATCTTCACACCTAAAACATAGGCTGCTTCTCCTAGATCTTTCATCTGAAAACATTTTCCTAACCATGCTTTAACAGCATGCAGTTTAGGAATATCGTTTCCAATGATTAAGATATCATCGACGTAGAGGACTAGAAAAGTAATCACGCTCCCACTAAACCTCTTATATACACACGGGTCATCTTCGTTCTTGATGAAACCAAACTCAGAGATTGATTCATCAAAACGAATATTCTAGCTCCTAGATGCTTGCTTAAGTCCATAAATGGACTTCTTTAACTTGCATATTTTATGACGATCTGATGGATTAGTGAAACCTTCAGGTTGTGTCATATACACATCCTCATTTAGTTTTCCATTAAGGAAAGCCGTCTTCACATCCATCTGCCAGATCTCATAATCGTAATATGCTGCTATCGCGAAAAGAATCCGAATAGACTTGAACATGGCTACAGGAGAGAAAGTTTCATCATAATCTATCCCGTAGATTTGTTTGAAACCTTTCGCAACTAGCCTGCCTTTATAGGTAACTACGTTACCATCCATGTCAATCTTCTTCTTGAAGATCCATTTACAGCCTATAGGGATTACTCCCGGAGGCGGATCAACCAAATCCCAGACTTGGTTATCTGACATGGAGTCCATCTCGGCTCGCATAGCTTCAAGCCATCTAGCTGATTCCGGTCCACTGACCGCATCCGCATATGTGAGGGGTTCATCATTATCAATGATGTAGACTCCGTCATAGCGCTCAGGCTGTCGACGGATCCTTCCCGATCTACGCGGTTCCCGTGATATCTGAGCCTCAGGTTGTTCAGTAACCTGTTCTACCAGCTCAGGCACATCCAACTGTGCTTGACTACTTTGTCCTTCCTCTGGATTCTCATCCAGTTTTATTTCTCTCCCACTGGCCTCTTGCAGAAGAAATTCCTTCTCAAGAAATATTGCCGTCCGAGCAACAAATACTTTGTTCTCTTTGGGATCGTAGAAATAATAACCCTTGGTTTCCTTAGGGTAACCGACAAAGATGCATTTGTCAGATCTGCTCTCCAGTTTCCCAGAGGCGAGCTTTTTGACATAAGCCTCGCAACCCCAGATCCTGATAAATGTCAAGCTCGGCTGTTTCCCATACCATAACTCGTATGGAGTCTTAGAAATTGCCTTGGATGGCACTTGGTTTAGTACCTTTGCAGCTGTTTCCAGTGCAAATCCCCAAAAGGAATATGGAAGAGTAGCCTGACTCATCATAGAACGAACCATATCAAGTAACGTTCTATTTCTCCTTTCGGACACACCATTCCATTGTGGTGTTCCTGGCGGAGTGAGCTGTGAGATAATCCCACACTCCTTCAGATAGTCAGTAAACGCATGACTTAGGTATTCTCCACCTCGATCAGAACGAAGTGCCTTGACATTTCGGCCTAGCTGATTCTGTACTTCATTCTTGAACTCTTTGAACTTGTCAAAAGATTCACTCTTATGTCTCATTAGATAGACATAACCATATCTACTGAAATCATCAGTAAATGTAATGAAGTACTGATAGCCACCTCTGGCATGTTTACTAAATGGCCCACACACGTCACTGTGTATAAGGTCAAGTAGACCTGAAGCCCTTTGACCTTTGTGAGGAAAAGGTGACTTCGTCATTTTACCCATCAAACAAGCTTTGCATGTATCAATCTCCTCATAGGAGAATGATCCCAGCAGTCCATGATCATGCAACCGCTTAATGCGCTTCTTGTTAATATGGCCTAAACGACTATGCCATAACAAGGTGCTGTCATCAGCATACTTGGCTTTCGTATTATCAATGTTTTGTATAGAATATTCCATGTCCAACATGAATTACCCATTGTTAATTGAACCAGTAGCATAGACAATATTATCAAGAGTAAGATAACACTTTGAAATCTTGCATTCAAAGGAAAACCCTTTCCTGACAAGAGCAGGAATAGAGATAATATTTTTGGTGATACTAGGTACAAAATAACAATTGTTTAATTCCAATACAATGCCAGATGGTAAAGAAATGAAATAGTCTCCTACAGCAACAGCAGCAACCCGTGCCCCGTTTCCAACGCGTAGGTCTACCTCATGCTGTCCCACCTGCCTTCTTCTCTTGAGTTCCTGTACATTTGAACAAATGTGAACTCCACATGCAGTGTCCAACACCCATGAAATAGAAGAAGATGAAACCATGACTTCCGTCACGTAAATACCTGAGCCAGAAGCGATGCTTCCCCTCTTGTCTCCTTGGAGCGCTTTACAGTCCTTTTTCCAGTGACCCAGCTGGCCACAGTGGAAACACCTGTTGTCCTTTGACCGCTTAACCTTCTGTTTCAGAGCCTTGCTGTAACTCTTGACAGGGGCCTTGCCCTTCTTCCCCTTCTTCTTGTTCCTGGAAGGAACCATTAAGACAGAGGTTGAAGGCTTTCCCTTCAGAGTCTCCTCAGTTGTCAAGAGCATATTCAGCAGCTCTGCCGGAGTACAATCGATTTTGTTCATATTAAAGTTAATAATGAACACATCGAAAGAGGGCGGGAGAGACTGCAGAATAATGTCTACAGCAAGCTCCTGGTTGATGGTATGCCCCAGTTTCTCCAGAGCCTCCTTGTGCCCAATCATCTTGAGCACGTGAGCTCCCACTGGGCTCCCTTCAGCCAGTTTGCTCTGAAAGAAAAGCTTTGTCAGATTATAGCGTTCTGTCCTCGCCTGTGCAGCATACAACATCTTGAGGTTCGCTATAATTTCTATAGCCGACATATCCTCATGCTGACGCTGCAGCGGTGGCGTCATAGACGCTAGCATCAGGCAAGCGACATCAATGCTATCATTGACATGCTTTTCATAGGCATCACGAACCGCCCTTGCAGCGTTCGCAGCGGGTTGAGGCGGCACAGCCGTCTCGAGGACATACAGTTTCCTCTCTGCCTTAAGAACGATCTTAAGGTGTCCGAACCAGTCTGAGAAGTTTGGCCCAGCAAACTTCTCCCTTTCCAGTAGGGATCGCACATTGAAGCTCATGGTGTTCGTTGCTGCAGGAATCTACAACAATGCAAGAACAGCAAGGTCAGTATCAATGTATAGAATCAATCCAGGACTTAAGAAAGATTCTTTTTCTCACTATTTTATCTGGCTGAAAAATCCAGCAAAACAGCCCGAAAGAGTAGAACTCTTTTAGTGAGATGGGATCCAGATTTCATACTTGGTCTCCGCGTCCCGCTCAGGCGAGATAAGATGCACAGAGAGTACAAGCACTAATTTCTGGTGTTGGGTCCCCTTCTAGGGGGAGCGCAAGCGGATAAAACCCCTTTCAAGAGGGGGGGGCCGAAAACCCTATGTAAGGGTGGCGCATAATTCATTCTTGCATGAAGATGCTAGGGTTTCACAAATCGCATGTAATATGTTTTCATGATCAACTTCAAGCGATTGAATGGAACAAGAGGGAGTTCATACCATAGCCATCGGATTGGATGGTGCCTTGGAATCAAGAGAACAAAAGAGGCCTCCTCCTTGTCGTCACACACAAGATGATCAAGGACTACTCTTTGAGATCCTTGTGCTAGCAAAGAGCTTCAAAGGTGCTTGTCGCGTGAGGATGATGAGAGATCAATCTCTTGCCGAGAGCTCCACACCTCTTTTTCTTTTTTCACACCGTTTCGATATGATCAAAGCCAAGCGAAGTGAAGTCACACATTCAACGGCTTGGCGTTTAGGCGTTATGAAGAGAGGCTTTGATCACTTTCCTTAATTGGAAGTATGCGCTCATCAACAACCAAAACGCTAACACCATTCGAACCAAGCGTTCACATAAGTGAACCGGTTCGAATTTGGTTCACTTTGGTTCAATCAATCTGGTCCAAAGACCACATGAAACCAGCCCAAGCCATGGTCTAGATCTCTCTGAACCAAATGGTTCAAGATCTAACCGTTGATCTCCTGATGCTTCTGATCTCACCGATCTAGCATCACTTCTCTCGATCGAAGCTTACCGATCTCAAGCCCTAATCAATCAAACATGATCAGACCAGATCTCACTTACAATCAGAGATTATATCCCTTTAAACTGAACCCAAACAATTCAGTCCACACGATCTGACTTAAGTAAGCCATATCATCAACTTGTGTGACCCTAAGGGTTTCCTTTAAATGTCGGTAACGACAACTTACGTTATCACGACCAGTGAGGGGTATCTAGCAACACATCACTGTCTCCCGATATAGAGGAAAGAGTCTTCCAAGACTACACCCAAAACACAGCACAAGTGTGAATCCATTTCACAAGGCTTACATGATTCCTTTGCCACTGGATGTTCTTATTGGACAAGCATGTCAAGCTTGTAGCTCCAATATGATGAGCATGATCAGATCAGATGAACATAGTCATCTGGGTATGGCCATACACTATCTCAACCATCTCATACAGGGGGCCCTTTAGAACATCACACTCCTTGAACAAGGAGACGGCAATCCTTTATCTATCACTAGTGTTCTAACCTGACTCATTATCATTATCCAAGATAGTTTATAATCATTATGTTTCAAATGATATTGAACTACCTCAAAACAATGACAATCATCATTTAGAAACACAAGTGATCTCAAGTCAAAGGACATGTGCCACTTAGTGCAAACAAGGATCATTCATATTGTGACAAGCAATTGAATATCCTAGTAGGGTCTGTCCAGTACATCCAATGTACCCATGAGTCTACATCTTATTCCATGCTCGAAGCATCCTATAAAATTAGAACTCATATTAGTCTCAATCATATCAGGGCTGTCTCAAGTTCACCAAGATATCTCGACTAAGGACATAACAGCATGTCAGCCTAGCTGAACAGCTTTGAGACATTAATCAGAAGTACACTTATTACAGCAGACAAGGTAGCAATCTGAATAATAACCATGCCTTTATAAACATAAGAGTTTATTACATGATACTTATACAATCCCAAGGCCTCAAACATTAGCCTTAAGGGAATACCCCAACAATCTCCCACTTGCACTTAATCTAATGGTTGAGAAACCTCAAACCCATATTATTACAGTGCTTCTCATGCTTCTGCTGCGCCAGAGGCTTGGTAAGCGGGTCTGCCAGATTGTCATCTGTATGAACCTTGCAAATTTTGATCTCGCCTCGATCAATGATCTCCCGGATCAAGTGAAACCGTCTCTGTATGTGCTTGGACTTCTGGTGCGACCGTGGTTCCTTTGCTTGTGCGATGGCTCCAGTGTTATCACAGAAGATAACCAAAGGATCTGCACTCGAAGGAACAACACCAAGTTCTCTCACGAACTTACGAATCCACACTGCCTCCTTGGATGCTTCCGAGGCTGCAACATACTCGGCTTCTGTTGTGGAATCAGCAACAGTTGACTGTTTGAAACTTTTCCACACCACTGCTCCACCATTCAAGCTAAAAACATAGCCTGATTGCGATCGGAAATCATCCTGGTCCGACTGGAACGAAGCGTCAGTATATCCTTCTATACTGAGTTCTTCCTGACCACCATATATCAAGAACATATCTTTGGTCCTCCGCAGATATTTTAAAATGTTCTTGACCGCAATCCAGTGCGCCATACCTGGATTACTTTGGAACCGACTGGTCACGCTTAACCCGTAAGCGACGTCTGGGCGAGTACACAACATCGCATACATAATGGACCCAATAGCCGAAGCATAAGGCGTATTGTCCATTTCATCTTTCTCAGTCTGTGTTTGTGGACACTGACTCTTCGAAAGATTCAGACCATGTCTGACTGGAAGATATCCTCTTTTAGAATTCTCTAAATGGAATCTCTCCAGGACTTTATCGATGTAAGTACTCTGGCACAGCCCGAGAAGCCTCTTAGATCTATCCCTATAGATCTTCACACCTAACACATAGGCTGCTTCTCCTAAATCTTTCATCTGGAAACATTTTCCTAACCATGCTTTAACAGCATGCAGTTCAGGAATATCATTTCCAATGATTAAGATATCATCGACGTAGAGGATTAGGAATGTAATTACGCTCCCACTAAACCTCTTATACACACACGGGTCATCCTCGTTCTTGATGAAACCAAACTCAGAGATTGATTCATCAAAACGAATATTCCAGCTTCTAGATGCTTGTTTAAGTCCATAAATGGACTTCTTTAACTTGCATATTTTATGACGATCTGATGGATTAGTGAAACCCTCAGGTTGTGTCATATACACATCCTCGTCCAGATTTCCATTAAGGAAAGCTGTCTTCACATCCATCTGCCAGATCTCATAATCGTAATATGCAGCTATCGCGAAAAGAATCCGAATAGACTTAAACATGGCTACAGGTGAGAAAGTTTCATCATAATCTATCCCGTAGATTTGTTTGAAACCTTTCGCAACTAGCCTGCCTTTATAGGTAACCACGTTACCATCCATGTCTATCTTCTTCTTGAAGATCCATTTACAGCCTATAGGGATTACTCCCGGAGGCGGATCAACCAAATCCCAGACTTGGTTATCTGACATGGAGTCCATTTCGGCTCGCATAGCATCAAGCCATCTAGCTGACTCCGGTCCACTGACCGCATCCGCATAAGTAAGGGGTTCATCATTATCAATGATGTAGACTCCGTCATAGCGCTCAGGCTGACGACGGATCCTTCCCGATCTTCGCGGTTCCCGTGATATTTGAGCCTCAGGTTGCTGAGTAACCTGATCTTCCGGCTCAGGCACATCCAACTGTGCTTGACTACTTTGTCCCTCTTCTGGAATCTCATCCAGCTTTATTTCTCTCCCACTGGCCTCTTGCAGAAGAAACTCCTTCTCAAGAAATATGGCCGTCCGAGCAACAAATACTTTGTTCTCTTTGGGATCGTAGAAATAATAACCCTTAGTTTCCTTAGGGTAACCGACAAATATACATTTCTCAGATCTGCTCTCCAGTTTCCCAGAGGCGAGCTTTTTGATATAAGCCTCGCAACCCCAGATCCTGATAAATGTCAAGCTCGGCTGTTTCCCACACCATAACTCATATAGCGTCTTAGAAACTGCCATGGATGGCACTCGGTTTAGTACCTTTGCAGCTGTTTCCAGTGCAAAACCCCAAAAGGAGTAAGGTAGAGTAGCCTGACTCATCATAGAACGAACCATATCAAGTAACGTTCTATTTCTCCTCTCGGACACACCATTCCATTGCGGTGTTCCTGGCGGAGTAAGCTGTGAGATAATCCCACACTCCTTTAGATAGTCAGTAAACGCATGACTTAGGTATTCACCACCTCGATCAGAACGAAGTGCCTTGATATTTCGGCCTAACTGATTTTGTACTTCATTTTTGAACTCTTTGAACTTGTCAAAAGATTCACTTTTATGTCTCATTAAATAGACATACCCATACCTACTGAAATCATCAGTAAAGGTAATGAAGTACTGATAGCCACCTCTGGCATGTTTACTAAATGGCCCACACACATCACTGTGTATAAGGTCAAGTAAACCTGAAGCCCTTTGACCTTTGTTAGGAAAAGGAGACTTCGTCATTTTGCCCATTAAACAAGCTTTGCATGTATCAATCTCCTCATAGGAGAATGATCCCAGCAGTCCATGATCATGCAACCGCTTAATGCGCTTCTTGTTAATATGGCCTAAACGACTATGCCATAGCAAGGTGCTGTCATCAGCATACTTGGCTTTCTTATTATCAATGTTTTGTATAGAATATTCCATGTCCAACATGAATAACCCATTGTTAATGGAACCAGTAGCATACACAATATTATCTAGAGAAAGTATACACTTTGAAATCTTGCATTCAAAGGAAAAACCCTTCCTGACAAGAGCAGGAATGGAGATAATATTCTTGGTAATACTGGGTACAAAATAACAACTGTTTAATTCTAATACAATGCCAGATGGTAAAGAAATGAAATAGTCTCCTACAGCAACAGCAGCAACCCGTGCCCCGTTTCCAACGCGTAGGTCTACCTCATGCTGTCCCACCTGCCTTCTTCTCTTGAGTTCCTGTACATTTGAACAAATGTGAACTCCACATGCAGTGTCCAACACCCATGATATAGAAGAAGATGAAACCATGACTTCCGTCACGTAAATACCTGAGCCAGAAGCGATGCTTCCCCTCTTATCTCCTTGGAGCGCTTTACAGTCCTTTTTCCAGTGACCCAGCTGGCCACAGTGGAAACACCTGTTGTCCTTGGACCGCTTCACCTTCTGTTTCAGAGCCTTACTGTAGTTCTTGACAGGGGCCTTGCCCTTCTTCCCCTTCTTCTTGTTCCTTGAAGGAACCATCAAGACAGAGGTTGAAGGCTTTCCCTTCAGAGTTTCCTCAGTAGTCAAGAGCATATTCAACAGCTCTGCCGGTGTACAATCGATTTTGTTCATATTAAAGTTAATGATGAACGCATCGAAAGAAGGCGGAAGAGACTGCAGAATGATGTCTACAGCAAGCTCCTGGTTAATGGTATGCCCCAGTTTCTCCAGAGCCTCCTTGTGCCCAATCATCTTGAGCACGTGAGCTCCCACTGGGCTCCCTTCAGCCAGTTTGCTCTGAAAGAAGAGCTTCGTCAGATTATAGCGTTCTGTCCTCGCCTGTGCAGCATACAGCATCTTGAGGTTCGCTATGATCTCTATAGCCGACATATCCTCATGCTGACGCTGCAGCGGTGGCGTCATAGACGCTAGCATCAGGCAAGCGACATCAATGCTATCATTGACGTGCTTTTCATAGGTTTCACGAACCGCCCTTGCGGCGTTCGCAGCGGGCTGTGGCGGTATTGCCGTCTCGAGGACATACAGTTTCCTCTCTGCCTTAAGAACGATCTTAAGGTGTCCGAACCAGTCAGAGAAGTTCGGCCCAGCAAACTTCTCCCTTTCCAGTAGGGATCGCACATTGAAGCTCATGGTGTTCGTTGCTGCAGGAATCTACAACAATGCAAGAACAGCAAGGTCAGTATCAATGTTAAGAATCAATCAGGACTTAAGAATGATTCCTTTTTCTCACTATTCTAGCTGACTGTAAAATCCATGAAACAGTCCGAAAGAGTAATACTCTTTTAGTGAGATGGGATCCAGATTTCATACTTGGTCTCCGCGTCCCGCTCAGGCGAGATAAGATGCACAGAGATGACAAGCACTAATTTCTGGTAGGCTGTCCCAGCCAATCGCCAACCCGTGCGATTCCCCTTCATCTGGGCAATCCAGCAGACTGTGCCAACTGAGTTGGTACAACACAGTCTCTGATCCCACAGATGGCTGCCTCCATGTGCTACCATATGCGCCACATATGTAGCCTACATAGTCAAGCTGACCCGACCTACTCCCTGGACCACCACGTGCTATGCTGAGCAACGAGAAGCGATAAATCCCTTCTCTGTAACACGCAGGTGTAATCCAGCACCGTCTGAAGATAGATGGACGTGCCCACTGAGTGGGTACAACACGGCTCCAACGATAATCAGAACAGTGAGGTTTCGCGTCAGAAGGCTTACGAGCTTGATATTTTATCGTTGGATTTTACCGGTCTTTTATCTTCTTGACTATCATGCAAGTCCTATGGTGATAGCAGAAGATAAACTCATGCATTTCTAATTATAAAAGCAATAAATAGAAAGCATGGATCTTATGTGGTAAAAGCCCAAAGCCTAAGTAAGACCTTAAGAAACTTAAGTCTTCACTTGCTCTTCTTAGGACTTTTGCATCTCATCTGGTCCAACCCAGGGCCCTAGCGCCAAGAGCACCTTAGGTGCGCCACCAGCTGAATGCCCCTCTTGGATGTGTGCCTTTGTGCTCTTGTCTAATCAAATACAATTTGATCTATCTAGACAAGTTTGACTCGCAGGTCAATTATACATTATAAATTAAGTACAAATGTGATTCGCAGATCACAAATTAATTTACAAGTTTAATTCCAGGCACGCAGGCCCCTGCACAGCACACATTTAACATGGGCAGCCCACATAAGAATAAATAGACAAGCATCATGGCATCAATCAACAGGTGATCCAATCATGAAATTAAATTTTGAAAAACCCCATGGCATCAATTTTAATTTCCTTATGTGCCCCTACAACCTTACAATGGTCCATTGATAGGGATCCACTCATCCATCCGATCAGATCCTCTGCCCTTGCATGCACCGAGTCCTAACTGACCCGTATTGACCTAACGGTCAACCATGCATGCGCCAAGGGCTGAACAACCCTCATGAGTTCTGGCAAGCGGGTGTGACCCCGGGCCTAGCTCATGTGTGTTCACTGGTTGTCTCAACCAGACCTCGCTACACGCCTAAGATGCAATCGACCTATGGCCACCTCATGCTTGCGCACAGGTGCCATCTGGTCGATCCATCTAGGCTGTCAGATGGTCTGATCAGACGGTTGGATCTAATCTAGAGGTGACTTCAACCCCATCAACCCATCTAAGGGTTTAGAGTAGGGCCTTAGATCTAGATAGGCGCGCAAGTTCATTTGTTTTGTAAGAAAAACAACACAAGCGCCAACATATGCGCAACAAATGGAAACTTAAGCAAGCGCCAAGATAACTCTCATACATGCGCAACATGAACATACTATCCACTAGTACAATCGCATGAAGAGAAAACATAGATCTAAGCATCAAACATACATGGATCACACAAAGCAATCATAAGAACATATTAGACCTACCTCTGATACCAATTGTTGGGTCCCCTTCTAGGGGGAGCGCAAGCGGATAAAACCCCTTTCAAGAGGGGGGGCCGAAAACCCTATGTAAGGGTGGCGCATAATTCATTCTTGCATGAAGATGCTAGGGTTTCACAAATCGCATGTAATATGTTTTCATGATCAACTTCAAGCGATTGAATGGAACAAGAGGGAGTTCATACCATAGCCATCGGATTGGATGGTGCCTTGGAATCAAGAGAACAAAAGAGGCCTCCTCCTTGTCGTCACACACAAGATGATCAAGGACTACTCTTTGAGATCCTTGTGCTAGCAAAGAGCTTCAAAGGTGCTTGTCGCGTGAGGATGATGAGAGATCAATCTCTTGCCGAGAGCTCCACACCACTTTTTCTTTTTTCACACCGTTTCGATATGATCAAAGCCAAGCGAAGTGAAGTCACACATTCAACGGCTTGGCGTTTAGGCGTTATGAAGAGAGGCTTTGATCACTTTCCTTAATTGGAAGCATGCGCTCATCAACAACCAAAACGCTAACACCATTCGAACCAAGCGTTCACATAAGTGAACCGGTTCGAATTTGGTTCACTTTGGTTCAATCAATCTGGTCCAAAGACCACATGAAACCAGCCCAAGCCATGGTCTAGATCTCTCTGAACCAAATGGTTCAAGATCTAACCGTTGATCTCCTGATGCTTCTGATTTCACCGATCTAGCATCACTTCTCTCGATCGAAGCTTACCGATCTCAAGCCCTAATCAATCAAACATGATCAGACCAGATCTCACTTACAATCAGAGATTATATCCCTTTAAACTGAACCCAAACAATTCAGTCCACACGATCTGACTTAAGTAAGCCATATCATCAACTTGTGTGACCCTAAGGGTTTCCTTTAAATGTCGGTAACGACAACTTACGTTATCACGACTAGTGAGGGGTATCTAGCAACACATCACTGTCTCCCGATATAGAGGAAAGAGTCTTCCAAGACTACACCCAAAACACAGCACAAGTGTGAATCCATTTCACAAGGCTTACATGATTCCTTTGCCACTGGATGTTCTTATTGGACAAGCATGTCAAGCTTGTAGCTCCAATATGATGAGCATGATCAGATCAGATGAACATAGTCATCTGGGTATGGCCATACACTATCTCAACCATCTCATACAGGGGGGCCCTTTAGAACATCACACTCCTTGAACAAGGAGACGGCAATCCTTTATCTATCACTAGTGTTCTAACCTGACTCATGATCATTATCCAAGATAGTTTATAATCATTATGTTTCAAATGATATTGAACTACCTCAAAACAATGACAATCATCATTTAGAAACACAAGTGATCTCAAGTCAAAGGACATGTGCCACTTAGTGCAAACAAGGATCATTCATATTGTGACAAGCAATTGAATATCCTAGTAGGGTCTGTCCAGTACATCCAATGTACCCATGAGTCTACATCTTATTCCATGCTCGAAGCATCCTATAAAATTAGAACTCATATTAGTCTCAATCATATCAGGGCTGTCTCAAGTTCACCAAGATATCTCGACTAAGGACATAACAGCATGTCAGCCTAGCTGAACAGCTTTGAGACATTAATCAGAAGTACACTTATTACAGCAGACAAGGTAGCAATCTGAATAATAACCATGCCTTTATAAACATAAGAGTTTATTACATGATACTTATACAATCCCAAGGCCTCAAACATTAGCCTTAAGGGCATACCCCAACATCTGGTAGGCAGTCCCTGCCAATCGCCAACCCGTGCGATTCCCCTTCATCTGGGCAATCCAGCAGACTGTGCCAACTGAGTTGGTACAACACAATCTCTGACCCCACAGATGGCTTCCTCCATGTGCTACCATATGCGCCACATATGTAACCTACATGGTCAAGCTGACCCGACCTACTCCCTGGACCACCACGTGCTATGCTGAGCAACGAGAAGCGATAAATCCCTTCTCTGTAACACGCAGGTGAAATCACACACCGTCTGAAGATAGATGGACGTGCCCACTGAGTGGGTTCAACACGGCTCCAACGATAGTCAGAATAGTGAGGTTTCGCGTCAGAAGGCATTACGTGCTTGATATTTTAGCATTGGATTTTAACGGTCTTTTATCTTCTTACTATCAGGCAAATCCTATGGCTATAGCAGAAGATAAATAACTCATGCAATTCTATTATTAAACAATAAAAAGAAAGCATGGATCTTATGTGGTAAAAGCCCATAGAGCCTAAGTAAGACCTTAAATCAACTTAAGTCTTCACTTGCTCTTCTTGGGTCTTTTGCATCTCATCTGGTCCAACCCAGGGCCCTAGCGCTCAATGCAGCTCAGGTGCACCCACCAGCTGAATGCGCCTCTGCGATGTGTGCTTTTGTGCTCTTGTCTAATTAAAATACATTTTAATCTATCTAGACAAGCTTGACTCGCAGGTCAATTATACAATAAATTCATTAAAATGTGATTCGCAGATCACAAAAATAATAATTTACCAGGCTCGCAGGCCCCAGCACAGCACACATTAAAAGGGCAACCCACATAAGATTAAATAAACAAACATCATGGCATCATTCAATCAACATGTGATCCATTACAAGAAAATAAAATTTTGAAAACCCATTGGCATCAATTTTAATTTTCTTATGTGCCTTACAACCTTACAATGGTCCATTGATAGGGATCCACTCATCAATCTAGTTAGATCCATGCCCTTACATGCACCAAGTCCTAACTGACTCGAGTTGACCTAATGGTCAACCATGCATGCGCCAAGGGCTGAACAGCCAACATGAGTTCTGGCAAGTGGGTGTGACCCCGGGCCTAACTTATGTGTGTTCACTGGTTGTCTCAACCAGACCTCGCTACACGCCTTTGATGCAGTTAACCTATAGCCACCTCGTGCTTGCGCACAGGTGCTATCTGGTCAACCCATCTAGGCTGTCAGATGGTCTGATCAGACTTAGTTGATCTATACTAGATGATGCTTTCAACCCCATCAACCCATCTAAGGGTTTAAAGTAGGGCCTTAGATCTAGATGAGGCGCGCAAGATCTTTTGTTTTGTCAAAAACAACATGTAAGAAGCGCCAACAAACATGCGCCATCCATAACAATTGTAGAGTCCCCTTCAAGGGGGAGCGCAACTTTGACAAAAACAACAACAAGCACCAATACATGCGGCTAAGAGCAATAAACATCATGCATGTTGTTTTCGCATCATAAATTTTCATGAGCTTGCGCATGTAACCAACCATAGATCTAAGCATAAGTGTAAACATGGATCACACGAGCAAACATAATAGCATGCATAAAGTCAAGCTCTGATACCAATTGATAAAACCCCTTTCGAGAGGGGGGGCGAAAACCCTAAGCATGGCGCAAATAAAATTTTGCAAGCGGAAGCAAGGGTTTGATGATCTTTTGCATGCCATATGATCAACTATCATAGATTGAATAGATCAAGAGTAGATCATACCAATGCCATCGGTTTGGTTGGTGCCTTGGAAGCAAAGACGCAAGTGCTCCTTCTCCAAAGGTGACGCACACAACAAGTGAAGATGGCTTGCTCCTTTGAATCCTTTGTGCTAGCAAAGTGCTTCAATGGGACCTTGTCGCGTGAAGGAGAGGATAGAGATGGCTTTTTTCTCGGCCGAATGCCTCCTCTTGTCGTCAACACACTCTCCTCTCCACAAGATTGCAAGCGGTCATCATCCAAGAGAAGCGTTGAGGCGTTTTTACAAAGTCGCCTTGATGACTTTCCAAAAATGGAATGACATGAAGTAATGCTTTGAAAACCGACCAAAACGCTTAAGCATCGAACCAAGCGTTCACACACATGTGAACCGGTTCATGCTCAATCGATCCAATTGACTTTGGTCCAAAAAACCAAATCAAATCAGCCCAAGCCATGGTCTAGACCTCATTGAACCAATAGGTTCCAGATCTAACCGTTCATCTCCTGATGCTCCTGATCTTACCGATCTAGCATCATCTCTCTCGATCGAAGCTTACCGATCTCAAGCCCTAATCAATCAAACATGATCAGACCAGATCTCACTTACAATCAGAGATTAAATCCCTTTAAACTGAACCCAAACAATTCAGTCCACACGATCTGACTCAAGTAAGCCATATCATCAAATTGTGCGACCCTGAGGGTTTCCTTTAAATGTCGGTAACGATAACTTACGTTATCACGATCAGTGAGGGGTATCTAGCAACACATCACTGTCTCCCGATATAAAGGAAAGAGTCTTCCAAGACTACACCCAAACCACAGCACAAGTGTGAATCCACTTCACAAGGCATGCATGTTTCCTTTGCCACTGGATGTTCTTATTGGACAAGCGTGTCAAGCCTGTAGCTCCAATATGATGAGCATGATTAGATCAGATGCACATAGTCACCTGGGTATGGCCATACACTTTCTCAATCATCTCATCTAGGGGGCCCCTATAGAACACCACACTCCTTCAACAAGGAGACGGCAATCCTCTATCTATCACTAGTGCCCTAACCTGACTCATGATCATTATCCAAGATAGTCTATAACCATTATGTTTCAAATGATATTGAACTACCTCAAAACAATGACAATCATCATTTAGAAACACAAGTGATCTCAAGTCAGAGGACATGTGCCACTTGTTGCAATCAAGGATCATTCACATTGTGACAAGCAATCGAATGTCCTAGTAGGGTCTGTCCAGTACATCCAATGTACCCATGAGTCTACATCTTATTCCATGCTCGAAGCATCCTATAAGATTAGAACACATATTAGTCTCAATCATATCAAGGCTGTCTCATGTTCACCAAGATATATCGACTAAGGACATTTAGCATGTTAGGCTAGCTGAACAGCATTGAGACATTATTCAGAAGAACACACATTGCAGCAGATGATGTAACAACCTGAACAATAACCATTGCCTTTATAAACACAAGAATGTATTACATGATACAATCCCAAGGCCTCAAACATTAGCCTTAAGGGCATACCCCAACAATTTCTCCCTCTATGGTGGACGAAAATTAGGGCGTTTGGTCTCCTCCTCTTCGTCTCGGTGAAAGCTCTCTTCCTTCTTCTTACGGCTTCCAATTTAAAGGTCTCGATCATTGGCAATCTTCTCCGCAAAAATCGGGCTTCAAATTTGACCGTGGAATCGCATTTAAGATTAGAATTACAGTAGTGTAATATGTCACGGTACTGCCATAAAATCGGTCGCGTTCTCTGATTCAAAATCTTTGAAAAATACAGCACCGTAATATGATTTATGGTGGTGCCATAAAATTGGCTGAACTCTCTGGTCGAAAACGTCTGGAAATTACGGCACCGTAAAATGGTTTATGATAGTGCCGTAATTTCAGTGAATATCTCTGGTTTGAAGGTGCTCTAGATTACGGCCTGTGTAAATTCTTATGGCAATGCTATAATTTTTAGGAAATTTTCTGATGAAAAACTCCCCAAATTACGGCAATGCTCTGATATTACGGTACCGTATGAAAATACTGTACCGTAATATAGATTATGGTCCTGCCGTATTTTGGTTCGTGGCTCCAATTTTCTTGAAATTTGACGTGTGATCTCCTCTTGATGTTGTGAATTCATCCATGCATTTGGGTTGCTTGAAATCAACTGAAAATCATGCCTTTTTGCCTGAAATTCATTAAAAATGAAAAAGAGTGTAGATTCTGCAAATATTGATTAAAAAAAGCATAAAAATAAGCAAGGTCTATGAATATGACACAAAAACACTAATGAAATGGCCCTAAATTTGCCGTAAATTTAGGTGTCATCAAACACATAAGGCTCAAACTTTGCTTGTCCTCAAGCAAAAACCAAAATTTTTCAAAATTTGTTCATAGGCATAGGCTTTCTCATGAAAAATATATTTCTAACATACAATCACTAATGAAAAATTTCCATCAATTGACATGTAAAATTTTAAATAGACATATCATCTTTTGAATTCAATTCTTAAGATCCACAACTCTATCAAATAAAACTTTGCAACTTGTACAAAACATAGAATCTCAATCTCATGACTTTACCTAATTTTCAATTTAAATCTATCATGCTTTTGTTTACAGGAATAGGATATCCATAATCTTTTTCACTCAAATTTTGTTTATAGGAATTGGATATCTCAATCTCAACTTGAATGACATGTACCCACATAGATACACCCTTTTTATTCTCTTTGCATCATTCACATTCTCTAATTCGATTACCACCTTTTTTTTTCTAGTGACAAAATTAGAGTACACTTGACCACATAGTCAGTGCAATTGAACTCATGTCTTTTTATTAGAAAGAATTTTACCAAAGATAGTGGAGTTAATGTGAATTGATTCTTCTCATCATTTTTTCTTTTTCAGACTTCAACCCATGTCCTTTGGTACCACTGTCAATTTTACACAGTGCCAAGTAGGGGAGTCACTCACCATTTTTGGACTTTGGACTCTTTTTTCCCAACAAATAGCAAAATAAATCAAACATCAATTTGATTGATCAAGTGATATCAATTCAAGAATCATACTCATATGCTGATTTTATTTAAAGGAGTAGCTTTACTTTCAAATTAAATTTCCCAAATAACATATCTCCCTAAAATTTCACTCATCAACCAAAGAAAAACTTCAAAAGTAGATATGCATAAGAGAAATAAATTCGGCATGATAGGTCTAGACCTATTCACAAGTTTTGGATTCATTCATCATTATCATTAAGAGTCAAACAAATCATCAACATTATTTCCAGAATAGATCAAAGCCATAAATCTCATCAATCAAGAATATACTCATCATCATCAAATATCAACATGGTATATCAAAATATCAAAAACATAATCATGTGCGGTACAACCATAACTATATAGATCATTAATAGCAGAATATCATTATACAACCATATCGAAAATATAAGAATATAGGTGTGTAAAGTAGAATAGCGATGGCAGACACAAGTGTGGTGAAATCATCCTTCCCTTCAAAAACATGCAATATCAATAAGATAGGGAGAATAAAATAGCAAGAAGTAAGGGAAGATTATACTCACAAAGCATCTAATCCTCATCATCAGGGTGTGTAGCCTCAGCGTCCCTTGCAGCTGCATCCATAGGATCGTAGTGTGGTTGCTCTCCTTGATCACCGTAATAGCCAGAGTTCCTATGGTCTTCATATCCGAAGCAATCATAGAGGAAGTTTCCCATGTCCTCCATATGATTGCTCAATCTCTCTACATCCTGGTGGATGTGCCCAAGAGACTCAGTCACCCTCCCTATGGAGTCAATCATCCTATCCATGCGGCGCTCTTGATTATACATCTGTGCAGATAGAGCCTGGAATCCTGGATCATGGGCACTAGGAAATCCTCCTCTAGATCTATGTGAAGAGTCACCAGCAGGGTGAGAAGAATCTGTAGCGTGCTGGGGTGACTCCATACCAATAGGATCACCTCTTCCACCCCATGTGGGTGGCGGTGGAACAGTGTCAAGTGGTGGTATAAAGGCTGCCTCGGCTGTGCTCATAGATAATTTCCAATTGGCTCTCTCTTTCACTATGGTCTTCTCAGTGTGGGGTAAAGGTAGAGTAGGGACATTTGGTCCAAGGACCAAACAAAATACATCCCCCTCTCTCACAATCATCTTCATAGCCATGCAAGACTCAAGATCAACTCTTGCATTCCCCTTTGCAAGTTCTGTCCCATAGGGCTCAACTCCTAAATACTGGGCTATAGGAGTAATCAGTCCTCCTATCACTATTGCACCCCTCTTCACCCTAGCAACTTTATCCATATGTTTCATCATGAAGAAAGTTACATCAATAGCAAATCCATTCAGCATACCCAGAGAAAATATAACTCAGCTTGACGGACCATGCCGTCACTATCGCCTCTCCCAAACACAGTATGCGCAAGTACTCTATGTGTATACTTAATGCATGGATTCATAATCTTTGAAGCTCTGGCAGAAACAGCATAGAAATGACTCTCATCAGTAATCTGATTCCAAAATATGCCCTCAATGAATCCCAAGGGCATCTGAGTGTATCCATCTGTACTCAAATCAAAGATACTCCAAATCTCTTTCAGTGTGAGTTTTCTTTCTTCATTAGCAAGCCTGAATGTAATATCTCCTTATGCAGGACCATGTGAATTCTCCTTCAAATCTATGATCAGGCTGCTCATAAACTACAGGACTAGTGGCAAATAAGTGGGTGTAGTCATCTGAAAAAATTTCTTAGCCTATATTCAATCAAACATCCACAGTACATCCTCATACAATCCCAAAGCCTCTAAAGTCCTCCTATCAGCGTACTTTGTATTGATAACCTTCCTTTCTAGAATCTGATTATACCATGTTTCTTGCATCTCATTCCTAAAGATAATACCATGTGGATTAAGAGGTTGGGATGATTCAGCTGGGGCCTTCCCTTTCCTTCTTGGAAATATAGATTTTGTTCTCAGGGCCATCTCAAGTAACAAGCTATAAACTACATGTTCAATGCACCATATAGCAATATAATGATTCAATCTCTGCAATATTTATAGATAATGTCAGTTAAATCATAGCTCAAACTCACGAAATTTTCATCAAAACAGAACAGTGGAAAATTGGGTGGAAAATAGGGTGGAAAATATGCGTGTGGGCTCAATCTTGCTCAATACATTCCACAAATCGTTCCAAAAATTGTAGAATCGAACTAGGAATCGTCGCCTATCCTCTAAGAATCAAATGCAAATAGAAATATCTCACAACGACCAAGAAATGAGGAAGACCAAGAAATGAGGTCATCAGCTTGACCCTTTTGCACTCGGGTTTGATCGTGAATTCCCCAATTGCCTCTTTGATCTTTCTTTAGGTTGGGCATCACCTCGAATCACATAAGGCTCAATCTTGAAACAATGTCCAAATTTTCTCAAGATCCTCTTTCCCTTATCAATCAACTTAGATCTTCTTCTTCTTCTCCTTTTCTTCTTCTTCTAAAAAATTTCATCTCTCCTTTCTTGTAATCCTTTGTCAACATCCTCAGAAAAATTATTAGCTTTAAAATTTATGGTCTCATCAAATAAACTATGAATATTATAAATTTCATCATTAACTATGTCAACACTACAACATGATCCAGAGTATGACAGTTTATTCGAGGAATCGGTAAGATAAAACTAAATAGTGTTCCCACAAATATCAAAAGTAATTTTCCCCTTTTTTATATCTATATGTGCTCCAACAGTGGCTAACACTGGTGTACCAAGAATTATGAGATTTTTATTGTTTTCCTCCATGTCTAAAACTAAAAAATCTGCAGGAATAAAAAATTCTCCTACCTTGACTGGAACATTCTCTAATATACCTACATGATACTTTACCGATGAATCAGCAAGCTATAAAGATATGGATGTAGGTTTGAGCTCTCCAATGTCCAGTTTCCTGCAAATAGATAGAGGCATTATACTCACGCTGGCACCTAAATCACATAAGGCTTGGTCAAAAGCCATAGTGCCAATAGAACAAGGTATAGAAAAGCTACCTGGATCCTTCAGTTTTGGTGGCAATTTGTTTTGTATAATGGCACTACAATCCACAGTTAAAGTTACAGTGCAACTACCATAATCATCTAATTTTCTCTTGTTAGACAATATCTCTTTCAAAAATTTTGCATAAGATGACATTTGAGAAATAGCTTGAGTAAATGGAATGTTAATGTGAAGCTTTTTCAAAACATCAAGAAATTTGCCAAATTATTTGTCTAACTTATTTTGAACTAACCTATGTGCAAAAGGTATTGGTGGCCTATAGGGTGGAGGTAAACTAGATATAGAATTATCTTCCTTACATGGCACATCCCCTTTTGGTTCATCACCTTTTTGAGGTGGCAAACTAGTTTGGGTTTGTTCATGTTCAGAGGATTTTTCCATTTCTAACTCATCATTATGATCATCAATAGGCTCGTTTTCATTGTCCTTAACTCTCCCTTTAGGTTCTCCTAATTATTTCTCACTTCTAGTGATAATAGCATTACAGTGCTCCCTAGGGTTTGGTTTAGGTTTTGCATGCAATTTTCCAGGGGTTCTGTAAGAACTACTATTTTGTTGTGCTATTTGATTTTCTAAGATTTTATTCTGTGCAACAACACTATCCAATCTATAATTGATTTGTTTCAAACTCTCATTCACCTCGTCATTTTGTTTCTTCTGGGCTCCCATAAATTGTGCAAACATCTCCTCTGCATTAGGGTTTTGGGGTTGAATCTGATTTTGTTGTCTCTGTTGACACCCCCTATTTTCAATTTGTGCCCCTTGGTAATTGTTACTCTTCCAAGATAAATTGGGGTGATTCCTCCATCCAAGGTTGTAAGTATTAGTATAGGGATCATTAGTTCTACCTTGGTTATAGTTCCCTAAAGCATTGATTTGTTCACTACCCTAACTAGATATAACTTTACAATTCTCATAAACATGACCATCATTACCACAAACTTCACAAACAATAGAAGAAACAACCGCAGTTTGCATTTTAAAAGAATCAAACCTGTTGCACAATGAATCTACCTTCTCTGCTAAGGTGCGCCATCCATCATTCTCGTTCTTACCTTGAGAGGTCTGTAAAGTACTCCTCTCTCAGAAGTCCACTAATTATGGTTTAGGGCCATCTTCTCCAGCAATTTGAAAGCATCATCAATTGTTTTGCTCATCAGGGCTCCTCCTGCAGCAGCATCAACAGTTAGTCTAGTATTATAAAGCACACCATTATAAAAAGTATGAATTAAAACACAATTCTCAATGCCATGGTGCAGACACTTCCTTTGCAATTCATTAAATCTCTCCCATGCCTCGCTGAATGAATCTCCATCCTTCTGTTGAAAGCTTGTGATTTGATTCCTCAATTGGATGGTCTTACTTGGTGGAAAATACTTCATCATAAAAGCATTTGATAACTGTTCCCATGTTGTAAAGGTACCGGTTGGTTGTGCTTGAAGCCATGAATGTGCTCGGTCCCTAAGAGAAAAAGGAAATAATCTTAGTTTCAAAGCATCATTGGAAACTCCATTGATTTTGATAGTATCACAAAGCTCTAAAAATAAAGCAAGGTGTTGGTTTGGATCTTCAGAAGGAGAACCTCCAAACTGGTTTTGTTGAATCATAGAAAGGAAAGCAGAATTAATTTCCAAGTTGTTAGCCTCAATGGTAGGTCTAGCGATGCTAGAGTGAATTTCTTGTGGGTTAAGGGCTGCGTAGTCCCTAAGTGATATTCTTTCTGCCATATCAACTATTTCTTATGTTTCTTCCTCTTGTGTTTCTTGTTGATTCTCTTCAAATCTCAACTTCCTGCACAATCTAAGTGTTTTGTTAATTTCAGGATCAAAAGGTACAAGTGGTCCTGATCAAAGGTTCCTGCGTATGCAAAGTAGATATGTCAAATAATTTCGAGAAAAGCAGAAAATAAAATAGAAAATGAAACCTAATCTAACAATACTCTCAATATCTCTAATATAAAAAAAAAACCAAGGTCCCCGGCAATGGCACAAAAAACTTGTTGTATCCCAACAAGTAGGTAGAAAAAAACTTATTTCTGGTGTCACGACCAAACTCGTTGTTTGGCGTAGATGGACTTTGTCACTCCCTGACATGGCTCTAAAAACTTGTTATATCACCAAGCTTGTTGTGTCCGCAAGTGCACAGATACTCGAAGTAATAAAATAGATATCGAACCCACAGAGACCTTGTTTGCTGAGTACTGAATAATTGATTTCTTGTTATCTAGGTGAATCAAAAGTATGCAAGTGAGCAATAGAAGACTAAAACGGAAATACCAGAGAGAAAAGACTGGGACTAGGGTTTTATTCACTTTAAATTCTATGACTACATGTAAATAGAGATTCGTCAGTTTAATTTTACCATGGTAAATACATAATTTACTTCATAAAAGGATTATCTCATTTTCGTGCAGACAATCATCCAGGGATCAATCCTTGCTTTCACAGAAGATCTATCCCAACGCTGAGAATAAGTAAACCATCAAACAAATAACTCAAGCATCACTTTCGTGCATATGAATTCTAAGTTGATTATCACAAGTGGAATCTCAAGGATCACTTTCGTGCCTCCGAGTCACAACACAAGTTTTACTCATGGTTCTCCAACGTTCTGATCTTTGCTTTCGCACAAGATCTCCACGTTTGACAACTCGACTCAATCCTAGATTCATATTATTATCATGGAAATTTAACTACTAAAATCAAACAATGAGAACTAACCTAATTTCTTAAAGAAAGTTCCTAACATGCAATTCTAGGGTTCCAAGTTCTCAAGCAAGTCACCTTTCGGTCCTTATTGTGAGAATTCTAAAACATGAATAATAGTATGAATCTATGGAGCATCAAAGGTGCAATTATCATATGAGTAAAATTATCATGCTAAAATTATACGTGATGAAATAGTGGAAAAAAAATCATCTAGTCATTAAAAATTAAAGGGAATTACTCCCCCATCTCCCATCAAAGTTTCAGCTAGCATAGTCTCGGAGTTACAATAATCCATGGTTTCAAAAGATCGAAAATCAAAGAGAAAAGAGAGTTTAAGAAAACACACCATGGTTGTAATATAAATTACATCCGTAATTTGCATAAGGGCGTCGATGAACAGTGTCGGTGCCTCTCTTTTCTTCGACTTCTCATCCAATTGATTTCCTTTTTCCCTGAAACTTCTGTAGCACCTTCTACTCCTCTATGCGCAGCTTTTTCTCAAATTTCACGGCCGAAGATGCGTTGTACGCTTCTCGGCGGTGAAACCCTTGGCAGCAGCGTGGAACTCGATTTCTCCCTCTGTGGTGGACGAAAATTAGGGCTTTTGGTCTCCTCCTCTTCGTCTTAGTGAAAGCTCTCTTCCTTCTTCTTATGGCTTCCAATTTAAAGGTCTCAATCGTCGGTAATCTTCTATGCAAAAATCAGGATTCAAATTTGACCGTGGAATCGCGTTTAAGATTAGAATTACGGTAGTGTAATATGTTACGGTACTGCCGTAAAATCGGTCGCGTTCTCTGATTCAAAATCTTTAGAAAATACGGCACCGTAATATGATTTATGGTGGTGCCACAAAATTGGCTGAACTCTCTAGTTGAAAATGTCTGGAAATTATGGCACCGTAAAATGGTTTAAGGCAGTGCCGTAAATTCAGTGAATGTCTCTGGACTGAAGGCGCTTCAGATTATGGCCCGTGTAAATTCTTACGGCAGTGCCGTAATTTTCAAGAAAATTTCTGATGAAAAACTCCCCAAATTATGGTAGTTCTCTGATATTACGATAGCGTATGAAAATACGGTACCATAATATAGATTATGCCCCTGCCGTATTTTGGTTCGTGGCTCCAATTCTCTTCAAATTTGATGTGTGATCTCCTCTTGATGTTGTGAATTCATCCATGCATTTGGGTTGCTTGAAATCGACTGAAAATCATGCGTTTTTGCCTAAAATTCATTAAAAACCAAAAAGAGTGTAGATTCCACAAATATTGATAAAAAAGACATAAAAATAAGCAAAGTCTATGAATATGACACAAAACACTATTGAAATGGCACTAAATTTGCTATAAATTTTGGTGTCATCAAACACTGAGCTCTTCCTGTCCCCCATAGACCAAGAACATAACCTTAGTTCTTCTCAGATACTTAAGGATGTTCTTTACAGCCACCCAGTGCTGTACACCTAGATTGGATTGGTATCGGCTGGTTATACTCACAGCATAAGCCACATCTGGTCTAGTACACAACATTGCATACATGATTGATCCCACTGCCGAAGCATAGGGCACTCGACTCATGTCATCCCTCTCAGCTTGTGTGGTGGGATACTGGCTCTTTGAGAGAGTAAGACCATGTCTCACTATAAGGTACCCCTTCTTGGATTGCTCCAAGTTGAACCTCTCTAGGACCTTATCAATGTAGGTACTCTGACTAAGGGCCAAGAGCCTCTTGGATCTATCCCGGTAGATCCTCACGCCTAGGATATAGGCAACCTCTCCTAAGTCCTTCATCTCGAAATACTCTCCCAACCAAATCTTCACATACTCAAGACTAGGGATGTTGTTTCTAATGAGCAGTATGTCATCTACATACAAGACCAGAAAAAGTCACCAAGCTCCCACTGAATTTTCTGTATACACAGGCATCATCTTTGCTTTTGATAAAGCCATAATCTCTCACAGCTTCATGAAACTGAAGATTCCGACTTCGTGATGCTTGCTTTAATCAATAAATAGATTTCTTTAGCCTGCAGACTTTATTGGCATATGCATGATGGATGAAACCATCAGGTTGTGTCATATACACATCCTTTGCCAGCCTCCCGTTAAGGAACGCTGTCTTAACATCCATCTGGCATATCTCATAGTCATGATATGTAGCTATAGCAAGCAGAATCTGAATGGATTTGATCATGACAACTGGCGAGAAGGTTTCATCATAGTCCACCTCGTGGACTTGTTTGAATCCTTTAGCCACTAGTCTACCCTTATAGGTAACTATGTTGTCATCCATGTCAGTCTTCCTTTTGAAGACCCATTTACACCCTATGGGTTTTACCTCATCAGGTAGCTCAACCAAATCCCAAAGTTAGTTAGCTGACATGGAATCCATCTCGGATCGCATGGCCTCAAGCCATCTCTTGGAGTCCAGTCCACTGACCACCTCATCATAAGTCCTGGGCTCAGCCACAATGATGAAGATCCTGTCGTGTTGGGTCAGCCGCGACCCATACCTCTCAGGTGCATGACGAATCCTCCTAGACCTACGTGGGACCTGTGTCTAAGCCTCAGGCTGTCTAGCAACCGGTGCAGGTGGCTTAGGTTCCAACTTTGTGTCTTGTGGTTGCACTTGGACCTCGTCCAAGTCAAACTTCCTCCCACTGACTTCTCTTATGAGAAATTATTTCTCTAGAAAGACAACACTCTGAGCAACAAAAACTTTATTCTCGGTGGGAATAAAGAAATAGTAACCTTTAGTTTCCTTATGATACCCCACAAACACACATTTATCAGATATAGGTTCTTGCTTGCTATAATCTTGACATTTGACATAAGCCTCACATCCCCAGATCCTGATAAATGAGAGGTTAGGGCGTCTCCTACTCCATACCTCGTATGGTATCTTGGAGACACTCTTAGATGGAACGTTATTCAATATAAGAGAAGGTTTCTCAAGTGCAAAACTCCAGAATGGGGGTGGTAGAGTTGCATGACTCATCATAGATCGAACTATGTCCAACAAGGTTCGATTTCTCCTTTCTGACACACCCGTCCATTGTGGTGTTCCAGGAGGGGTGAGTTGGGATAGGATCCCACACTCTCTAAGATAGTTAAAGAACTCCCCACTCCCCACATTCTCTACTTCATTTTTGAACTCCTTGAATTTCTCAAAGGATGCAGAGTTATGTCTCATCAAGTAGACATAACCATATCTACTGAAGTCATCAGTGAATGTAATGAAGTAGTTGCACCCTCCTCTGGGTTGTTTACTGAATGGCCCACACACATCACTGTTTATAAGATCCAATAAACCTCCTGCCCTCTCACCGATCTTGGTGAAGGGCACCTTTGTCATCTTCCCTAATAAACAGGGTTCACAAATATCAAATTCCTCCAAGGAACTTGAATATAACAACCCATTTGCATTGAGTTGTTGGATGTAATTATTGTTTATACAGGCTAATCGACAATGCCATAGGAAAGCACCAACTGAACCACTCAGTTTGATCCTTGTGTTATTTATGTTACAAATAGAACTATCCATGTCCAAGACATATAACCGATTGCACAAAGTACCCTTCTCACAAAATATGTTTACAAATAAGAAAGAACAAGAGTTCTCCTTTATTTCAAACTTAAATCCTTTCTTTGCCAAGCAAGGAATGGATACAATGTTTTAGTAAGTGAAGGTACATAATAGCAATGATCTAGTTCTAATTGATGTCTAGAACGCAGTGAGAGAGTCAAAATTCCTACAACATCAGTAGAAACTTGTGCCCCGTCTCCAACTCGTAGGTCTATCTCTCTAGGCCGCACCGATCTACTTTTCTTGAGCCCCTGCATATTTGTACAAATATGAGTTCCACATGCGGTATCCAATACCCATGACATAGAAGTAGAAAGGTTGACTTCAGTAATATAAATACCTGAGTATGAAGACGAAGCCTTGCCTCTCTTCTTCTAATTCTGAAGTCGAACCATGTCCTTTATCATGTGAGGTGGTCCTCCACATGAGTAGCACTTGTTATTCCTGATTCTTTCCATTTTGATCTTCAATGTCTTAGTTACGCCTTTTGTCTCAACACATTGAATGTTTACTTTAGGATGGTTGAGCTCCACCAATTCATCAAAGAGTTGCCTTAGATTAGAAATAATTACAGAGGCACTCTTGGATTCATATTGCCCTCTAAATTCAAGCGACATGTCGGTTAGTATCAAATTAGCAACCTCCAAAGTATCAGCCTAATGTTTATCCTAAGCATCCTTCACAGCCACTGAGGCCGAGCATGGAAGTGGCTCAAGAATAGGTTGCTCAAGGACATAGAGCTTCCTCTCGAGCCTGAGCACAGTTCTCAAGTACATATACCAATCCAGTAAGCTGGATCCAATCAACTTATCCCTTTCCAGGGTAGATCGTAGTGACCATCAGCTATTGTTCATGGCCATTGTTCTACAACAACCAAGAAACAGCAGATTAGTAGTACTTCAAATCATTTAAACTGGACTTCTTTTAAATGATTATGTTTCCTGCTATTTTAATCGAATTGACAAACTACAAAGTCAATTGGGAAATTTGAAATTTCTGAGTGAGATGGTATCCTTATTCCACATAGGGTTTCGTGTCCCACAAGGGTGGGATGAGATGCACAAAGTGACTCATGCTTCTTAAGGTGGGCACGCCGGCCGATTGCGCTTGGCAACTCCCCTTATCGAGATGGTTTAGGCATTTCATGTCCAGCGAGGGCTGGATACTGCAGGAAACCCTAACCTCTCAACGATGCCTCTAGAGTTTCATCATGTGGCCAGCACATATGGAAGTCTATTCAAGTCTATTCCTAACCGTTATGCCCAGGGCCAATGAGTTTCCTTGCGAAGGCACGTCTTGGGTAAAACTGGACTGGGGAAACCATTGCCACCACACACCTTCTAAAGATAAGTGGGTGTGTCCCATGAGGGTGGAAAATAGTTCACAACACCACCGATCGATAGCTTGGTGAGGGTTACGCATTAGAATGCTACTAGACTTGATATTTTGATCAAGGGTTTTTGAGGTCGCATCTTCTTAGTTTTATCTTATGTCTAACATTACAGGCATGCAATCCTATAGTGATAACATGAAGATAAAACATCACAAGCATGCTTAGCAGATATGGAAAGCGGTAAAAGGATGACGTGATCATAGCCTATTCAAGACATTGAACCAACCCATGCCAAAAGGTGCTCAACTATTGACCTAGGACTCAAGCCCCTAAAACTTGACCTAGCCTAGCCGACCTCTAGCTTGATTTTCATGGTTGGCTCCAAGGTCCTTAGCACTATGGTTTAGCTCTCAAACACCAGAGGTAGTTCCAGGGAAAAACCTATAAGCACACCCCAAGGTTCGGCCAATGCCATGGGTCCTCCTCCAAGGGTGAACCGCAACCTTGCAAGGGCCAAGATGACTAGCTCACAAGTCCTAAGGCTTGGCCAATCCTTCTTGCACCAACTTGCAAGCATGCGCCACCCAACATTGAAGCTTGAAGTGCCACCAAGAAAGGTGCGCAAGCTTCAAGCATGCACCAAGTATCCATGTCCATATGCTCCCCTAATCTTCATCCTATGATTACAAAACAAAAGAAGAAAGAATGGCGGCACGCAGGCCTCACAAGGATACATCACAAGCACGCAAAGGGGCTTGACTAATGATCACAACAACATGCACAATCAAGTATTTACTCATGCAATTCTATATGCTCATGAAAAACCTAAAATCTGAAATTTTAGTTTCTCATAAAACAAGCTTCTTTTCCTCATCTTCTGATCACAAATCATTTGGTTATTTGCGATTAAATTCCATGATGATTTCCTAGATCCTATCCGCTGGCAATTTTGTTAGATCAAGAGACCCGGCCAGTCGGAAGACATAATGCCCGTCCTACTTGACAAAACTACGTGCGCCTTTGATCTTAAATCAATCAAGAAAAATAACTCAAAAGTCCAACAGAAATTGACAAAGAGGATAGGAACAAGAAACTATAATTTTTCTTAGTTAGAAAAATCGTGCGCCATGTGAATATGCAATTTTACAAAAATTGAAACATGGCATGTGAGCATGAAAAGCATGAAAGAACATCGTTCGAGGCTCGCAAGTCCCTCTAATACCACTGTTGGGAAACCTCAGAGATATTTTATAATTTTTCAAGGACATTACAAATGCACTGGAAGAATATCCCTGGAACAGGCCAGTCCAAAAGACCCAGTGAAGATCGTCTTGTGAGCGGGTTGACACGATGAGATAGTAAGTACCTTAGGAGCAAGATGAGGCCGATGTCGAGGTAGGCACCCAAGTGTTCACCCTTTGCAGTCTCACACACACGGATGCCTCGAGCTCTCTTATTCCTTGCCCGGTGCTTGCCTTGGAAAGAAGATCCAAGCATTTGAGCTCCTTCTCCAATGCTTGCGCCACCTCCAAGGATGATGTGCCAATGATGGAGATGGGAAAGAGAGGTTACCTGATGCAGGAGCATAATTAAGATTTAATCATGTGTTTTGTTTTGTTGCAATTAGGATTAGTTTAGGTTTTATTTCCTTTGAGCATTTTAAATTTCTAGTTAATGTATTAGGTTGCATTTAGTTTACATTTGTATGGCACTTTAAAATTCCCCTTGTTTAGTAGGATTAGCTAAGTCGAAGTCAACCATTAGCCCTTGCCACATCATGAAGGCAAGTCAACATGCAACACCAAGCTTCCAAGGACAAGTCAAGCTTCAGTCAACATCCAATTTCAATCTTCAGCAATCCTCATACGCCAATCAACTCCAACATGCAGCATGCGCATACAGCCACACCAATCAAATACCACTTGGCTGAAAATTCATCCCCTCACTACAACCAATTGAATTGAAGCAAGCACCCTGAGTCAAATGTGCCAGTCAATCTCCAGCATGCGCAAGAAAAATCTGCATACAAATCTCAGCTAATCACCGCCAACCAATCAGCTCCAATATTATCTTGCATGCGTTGCAACTTCAGCCGATTTATCTCCACCAAGCCCCATGCGCCCGCAACATCCAGCCTGCAGCAAAGCTCAAATTGCTTCGTTCACAAGTAAAGAGGAGTCCAAGAGTCTAATTCATCTCCACCATCCATGTTGAAAGGAGGATTAACAGCCATCAGATATTTTGAGAGACTATGTTAACGATGAGGGTGAAAAGGCTTTAAAATCTAATGTAATCTTCATATTTGGATAAGTTTAAACGAATATTTTTGGAACCTTTGTGGTGTGTCTTCCTCCTTGTGAGGTTAGGTTTAGGGTTATGTAGCTTCTTCTCTTCCCCCTTAGCTTGCTAAGCTAAGGGTTTCTTCTCTCCTCTTCTCTTCTTCTTCCTCTTCTCTTCTCCAGCAATCCTAAACTTCTGCCCCTGCGTCATTACCGCCAAGATCTTCCCTCACTTGCGCCAAGAGGCGATGAGGAAGAAGGCTTGCGGCTATGGAAAAGATGAAGAGTTTATGCCACTTGCTATTGCTCACGCCTCCTTGGATTGCATGAGGAGGCTCTCGCATATCATATGATATATAGAGAGGCAAGGGGTGGCCATGCAAGGGTGTAGGCGCAATTCAATAAGTGAGAGGCAGCTAGGGTATGTGTGGGGTGGCAATTAGGGTTTAGGGTTTTGGAAAGTCTCCAAGACTTTACCATAAATCCCATGCAATCGCCCAAGGCTTACCATAGAAGTCTATTATGCCTTAGATGCCTCAACCCTTGCCATAGAGGCAAGGTTTCCATCTAAGCATGAAAGGGCTAGGTGATAGGCTTCCACAAGTGCACAGAATTATCGAAGTAATAAAAAGATTATCGTTCCCAACGAGGACTATTGTTTGAATCTAAGCAAACCAAGTATGCTATGGTGAAGAACTTCTAAGTACGAACAATTCAAAAGCAACTTTTAGAGGGTTCAAGTTCTAAGAGAATCGGGATTTCTAGGTTTCACCACACCAACTATTATGAATCTTACAAAGGTTAGTCAATAAATAGAAAACATCTATCATGAAATGAGCTTTTACTAATGTACATATCACCTCCTCTCGGAGTGTAATACGATGTTTAATTAAGTTAACTCCTTGCTCTCATGACAGTTAACCTAACTAAACCCACTAAGTTCTATGAAAAGCTGTTAAATCCTTCAGACAAATCTAACCTACTCTCGTCATTGGATTTGAAGGTTCAACTGAAATAGATCGGACGTTGCAATTAACCTCTCAGTCCTTCTCGCAACGACTAAGACACAATTATGTGTGGCCAAGGTATATTATGAAATAAACGCAATCGTAGTCAAATCATGATAATAATCTCGTATAAAAAGAGTATGAATAAAGATTAATGCATAAAAGTCAGTGGGCTTAGCCCTAAATCCTGGAACAATGATCTACTCACTCATGTTCCAAAGGAAATACATGTTTAAGTGATGAACAAGCATAGATCTAATAGAAAAATCGCAAGAATTCACTAAGATAATAATAAAAATTGCTTCCCCTCGGTCTAGAGATGAAGAAGAGTCGATCAATCATTGCTTTTGCAAGAAATCTCGTCGGAATTTCGCTTGGAAATCAACTTTCGCCCTTGTCGCCGCTGCCGCTTGAGTTCATTCGAAAAAGCTCTCTTTTCATTGAGAATTGGATCATTTATAGTTGGACCGGTTTGGAACTCATCAAGGAATGATTCTGCAAGGTTTGGTTCAAATCCGGTTTGAATCGGTGGAGAATCGAGTGAAAAACTCGTCGGGCAGACGTTTTTACTGTCCGTAATGTGTTCACAGCCACGGCCGTGATTCTTTCTGTGTGTATATCACTTATGTCACAGAAACATTCATGGCCCGTAATGGATTTATGGCTTCACCCGTGAAAGTTTCTGTGCATATCTATACTTAGCCATTTTTCTGCCCATCGATCGAACTCGAAATTGCGGCTGACCTAGAATTATGGCAAAGGCTGTAATTTTTGCGTTCTTCACTATTTCAACTCCAAATTCGATGTGTAAGCTCATGATCTCCTTAGGAATCATGCTTTGGCTTCAAAACTCGTGAAATCCTTCATTTTTTAGTGATTTTACCAAGATTTTTATAAAAACCAAGAAAAGTGAAGGTTCTGTGCAACGTTAAGTAAAAATACCGAAATAAGCACAAAATCATGCAAATAAGCTCAAAATATGCTCTAAAATACAGGCAAAAATATGGTGCAAATTCGACATCTTTCTTTATTACTTCGAGTATCCGTGCACTTGCGGAGATAACAACAAGTATGGTAACTCAACAAGTTTTTTGAGCCGTATCAGGGGGTGACAAGTCCCTGTGCGCCATACAATAAGTTTGGCTACGACTTTAGAAATAACTTTTGCTTACCTACTTGTTGGGTTACAACAACAGCGAAGGCCCTTAGAGACTGATTGTTTGCCGCCATTGCACCTTCTTCAAAAATCTTCTGAGTCTGAAACTGTAATCTCCTTCGAAGGCAAAATGTACGTTTAATTTCCGGGTCTGCTGGAACTAGGGTATCTGTTCTAGAATTTCTAGGCATACAATGTGTGAGTCAAGATGAAACGTAAAATAATAGTGAAAACAGAAAGAAAAGTGAAAACCAATGCTAAAACAAACAAGAAAAAAAATGCCTAGTCTCCAAACTTATTTAATAAGTCAATATTAACTGGCCGTAGTCCCCGACAACAGCGCTAAAAACTTGATAGGCTTCTGCAAGTGCACGGAATTATCGAAGTAATAAAAAGATTATCATTCCCAACGAGGACTACGTAGTTAAGTACTGACTTCTCGACTTGTTTAAATCTAAGCAAACCAACTATGCTATGGTGAAGAACTTCTAAGTACGAACAATTCAAAAGCAGCTTTTAGAGGGTTCAAGTTCTAGGAGAATCGGGATTTCTGGGTTTCACTACACTGACTATTATGAATCTTATAAAGGTTACTCAATAAATAGAAAACATGTATCATGAAAGGAGCTTTTCCTAATGTACATATCACCTCCTCTCGGAGTGTAATACGGTGTTTAATTAAGTTAACTCCCTACTCTCAACACAGTTTACCTAACTAAACCCATTAAGTTCTATGAAAAGCTGTTAAATCCTTCAGACGAATCCAACATACTCTCGTGATTGGATTCGAAGGTTCAACTGAAATAGATCGGACGTTGTAATTCACCTTTTGGTCCTGCTCGCGACGTCTAAGATGCAATTATATGTGGCCAAGGTATATTACGAAATAAACGCAATCACAGTAATCATGATAATAATCTCGTATAAAAAGAGTATGAATAAAGATTAATTCATAAAAGTCAGTGGGCTAAGCCCTAAATCTCAAAACAATGATCTACTCACTCATGTTCTTAAGGAAATGCATGTTTAAGTGATGAACAAGCATAGATCTAGTAGAAAAATCGCAAGAATGCACTAAGACAACAATAAAAATCACTTCCCCTCGGTCTAGAGATCAAGAAGAGTCGATCAATCGTCGCTTTTGCATGAAATCTCATCGGAATTTTGCTCGAAAATCAACTTTTGCTCTTGTCACCGCTGCCGCTTGTGTTCATCTGAAAATGCTCTCTTTTCCTTGAAAAATTCAATTTTTTATAGTTGGACTGGTTTGGAACTCATCAATGAACAATTTTGCAAGGTTTAGTTCAAATCTGGTTCGAATCGGTGGAGAATCGAGTGAAAAACTCGTCAAGCAGACGTTTTTATGGTCCGTAACATGTTCACGGCCACGGTCGTGATTCTTTCTGTGTGTATATCACTTATGTCACAAAAACATTCATGGCCCGTAATTGATTTACTGCTTCACCCATGAAAGTTTCTGTGCATATCTATACTTAGCCATTTTTCAGCCCATCGCTCAAACTCGAAATTATGGCCGACCTGTGTTCTTCACTATTTTAACTCCAAATTCGACGTGTAAGCTCGTGATCTCCTCAGCAATCATGCTTTGGCTTCAAAACTCATGAAATCCTTCATTTTTGGGTGATTTTACCTACATTTTCATAAAAACCAAGAAAAGTGAAGATTCTATGGAAAGTGAAGTAAAAATACCGAAATATGCACAAAATCATGCAAATAAGCTCAAAATATGATCTAAAATATAGGAAAAAATATGGTGTAAATTCAACGCATCACTAGGCGCCAAAACCTTCCATAAGAAGGAACATGCACCCATCTCACCCCATTATGCCCTTGGCGCCAATGGGGTGGGATATTATCCCTATTATACCCTTTTCCCTAATCTTTTCTTCATGACAAGTTGTTATTGGGCCTCATTGGGTAATGAGCAAGCCCAAACTTCATTACATGGGCTGATTAAGCTATTGGATCCAATCCAATGCAACCCTAATCTAAATGTGACCAACTGTTGGGTCCCTTTCGAGAGGGAGCGAAACCCTAATAGGTCCCCTTCAAGGGGGAGCGAAAACCCTAAATGGTGGCGCATAAATCTTTGCAAGCGGAAGCAAGGGTTTTCATAGATCTTTCGCAAGAACATATGATCAACTTGATGAAGTTTAGATCCATACCATAGCCATGAAGAAGATGGCGACTTGGAAGCGAGAGAACAAGAGAGGTCTCCTCCAAATTGTCGCACACAAAAGGATTGATGACTTGCTCCTTGGATGCTCCTTGTGCTAGCAAGGATCTCCAAGATGTCCTTGATCGAATGAAGGAAAAAGATGGTGTCTTGCTTGGCCGAACTTCTCGTCGTCAACACCTTCAACCCCTTGCGTCTCGTCGAGAGAGAGGAGCCGAATGTTGAATGAGGCGTTAAACCACACAATGAACGTGGAGACGTTTTTCATTTTTGGACTTTCCAAAAATAGCAACCGAAACCGTTGAAGCGTTTTGCGTTCACATCAAGTGAACCAAACGATCATCCCACTCCATGTGGACCATGCGCTCACACTTGAGCCGGTTCACATGTCAATGGTTCATTGGTCAAACCAAATCAGCCCAAGCAATAGTCTAGACATTATCAAACCCAATGGTTCAATGATCTAACCGTCCATCCCTCGATGCTCTTGATCTCACCGATCTAGCATCAATACTCTCGATCGAAGCTTACCGATCTCAAGCCCTAATCAATCAAACATGATCAGACTAGATCTCACTTACAATCAGAGTTTAAACTCCTTTAAACTGAACCAAAACAAATCAGTCCACACGATCTGACTTAAGTAAGTCATATCATCAAATTGTGTGACCCTGAGGGTTTCCTTTAAATGTCGGTAACGATGACTTGCGTCATCACGATCAGTGAGGGGTATCTAGCAACACATCACTGTCTCCCGATATAAAGAAAAGAGTCTTCCAAGACTACACCCAAACCACAGCACAAGTGTGAATCAAACTCACAAGGCATACATGTTTCCTTTGCCACTGGATGTCCTTATTGGACAAGCGTGTCAAGCCTGTATCTCCAATATGATGAGCATGATTAGATCAGATGAACATAGTCACCTGGGTATGGCCATACACTTTCTCAATCATCTCATAGGGGGGCCCCATTAGAACATCACACTCCTTAAACAAGGAGACGGCAATCCTTTATCTATCACTAGTGCCCTAACCTGACTCAAGCTCACCATCCAAGATAGTCTATAATCATTTTATTTCAAATGATATTGAACTACCTCAAAACAATAACAATCATCATTTAGAAACACAAGTGATCTCAAGTCAAAGGACATGTGCCACTTGCAGCATTCAAGGATTATTCACATTGTGACAAACAATTGAATATCCTAGTAGGGTCTGTCCAGTACATCCAATGTACCCATGAGTCTACATCTTATTCCATGCTCGAAGCATCCTATAAGATTAGAACACATATTAGTCTTAACCATATCAAGGCTGTCTCAAGTTCACCAAGATATCTCGACTAAGGACTTAACTGCATGTCAGCCTAGCTGAACAGCTTTGAGACATTATTCAGAAGTACACTTATTACAGCAGACAAGGTAACAAACTGAATAACAACCATTGCCTTTATAAACATAAAAGTTTATTACACAATACCGATACAATCCCAAGGCCTCAAACATTAGCCTTAAGGGCATACCCCAACACCAACTATGGTCAATTTCGTGTCAACCTGCCAAAAATGAAGTTTGGCTCCAATAACATTCTTCCATCTCATCAGGCCCATTGGCGTTGATGAAATCTCCCAAATAGATCCGAGCTATCCAATAACTTGATCATAAGGCTTCCCGATCAATACGATAACTCAAGTATCAAGGTGTGTGACCCTGTAGGTTCCTCTGACGTTGGCAGTGATGCCTTATAGTCATCACAAGCAGTGAGTGGCACCTAACAGTGCATCGCTCTAGCCAAGTCTTCATGATGGATATCGACTTATACATCCCTGTCATCGCAACTAGGTACAGATGCATTATAGTCCCTTTGTCGTACTGATATCCGATTGGACAACTGTGTTCCCACTTGTTTTAACCCAATAACATGGTCATGACTAAATCAGATTCTCACCTGGGTATGGCCATACACTTTCAGCCATAGAACCATAAGGGGGCCCAGTGGATATCATGCTTCCCTCAGGAAGGGGCAAATCCTCTGTCTGTCCATTGACCTTCTCATATGGGTCATGACTTGCTCAATAACAACCGTTATTACCTCCCTACAACCGTTATTAACATGGTCAGGAATATCGTTTCCAATGATTAAGATATCATCGACGTAGAGGACTAGGAAAGTAATTACGCTCCCACTAAACCTATTATATACACACGGGTCATCTTCGTTCTTGATGAAGCCAAACTCAGAGATTGATTCATCAAAACGAATATTCTAGCTTTTAGATGCTTGTTTAAGTCCATAAATGGACTTCTTTAACTTGCATATTTTATGACGATCTGCTGGATTAGTGAAACCTTCAGGTTGTGTCATGTACACATCCTCATCCAGTTTTCCATTAAGGAAAGCAGTTTTCACATCCATTTGCCAGATCTCATAATCGTAATATGCTGCTATCGCGAAAAGAATCCGAATAGACTTGAACATGGCTACAGGAGAGAAAGTTTCATCATAATCTATCCCGTAGATTTGTTTGAAACCTTTCGCAACTAGCCTGCCTTTATAGGTAACTATGTTACCATCCATGTCAATCTTCTTCTTGAAGATCCATTTACAGCCTATAGGGATTACTCCCGAAGGCGGATCAACCAAATCCCAGACTTGGTTATCTGACATGGAGTCCATCTCGGCTCGCATAGCTTCAAGCTATCTAGCTGACTCCGGTCCACTGACCGCATCCGCATAAGTGAGGGGTTCATCATTATCAATGATGTAGACTCCGTCATAGCGCTCAGGCTGTCGACGGATCCTTCCCGATCTTCGCGGTTCCCGTGATGTCTGAGCCTCAGGTTGTTCAATAACCTGCTCTACCGGCTCAGGCTCATCCAACTGTGCTTGACTACTTTGTCCTTCCTCTGGATTCTCATCCAGCTTTATTTCTCTCCCACTGGCCTCTTGCAGAAGAAACTCCTTCTCAAGAAAAATGGCCGTCCGAGCAACAAATACCTTGTTCTCTTTGGGATCGTAGAAATAATAACCCTTAGTTTCCTTAGGGTGACCGACAAAGATGCATTTCTCAGATCTGCTCTCCAGTTTCCCAGAGGCGAGCTTTTTGACATAAGCCTCGCAACCCCAGATCCTGATAAACGTCAAGCTCGGCTGTTTCCCATACCATAACTCATATGGAGTCTTTGAAACTGCCTTGGATGGCACTCGGTTTAGTACCTTTGCAGCTGTTTCCAGTGCAAATCCCCAAAAGGAGTATGGAAGAGTAGCCTGACTCATCATCGAACGAACCATATCAAGTAACGTTCTATTTCTCCTCTCGGACACACCATTCCATTGCGGTGTTCCTGGCGGAGTGAGCTGTGAGATAATCCCACACTCCTTTAGATAGTCAGTAAACGCATGACTCAAGTATTCTCCACCTCGATCAGAATGAAGTGCCTTGATATTTCGGCCTAGCTGATTCTGTACTTCATTCTTGAACTCTTTGAACTTGTCAAAAGATTCACTCTTATGTCTCATAAGATAGACATACCCATATCTACTGAAATCATCAGTAAAGGTAATGAAGTACTGATAGCCACCTCTGGCATGTTTACTAAATGGCCCACACACATCACTGTGTATAAGGTCAAGTAAACCTGAAGCCCTTTGACCTTTGTTAGGAAAAGGAGCCTTCGTCATTTTACCCATTAAACAAGCTTTGCATGTATCAATCTCCTCATAGGAGAATGATCCCAGCAGTCCATGATCATGCAACCGCTTAATGCGCTTCTTGTTAATATGGCCTAAACGACTATGCCATAACAAGGTGCTGTCATCAGCATACTTGGCTTTCTTATTATCAATGTTTTGTATAGAATATTCCATGTCCAACATGAATAACCCATTGTTAATTGAACCAGTAGCATAAACAATATTATCATAAGATAAAATACACTTTGAAATATTGCATTCAAAGGAAAATCCTTTCCTGACAAGAGCAGGAATAGAGATAATATTTTTAGTAATACTGGGAACAAAATAACAACTGTTTAATTCTAATACAACGCCAGATGGTAATGAGATGTAATAATCCCCTACAGCAACAGCAGCAACCCGTGCCCCGTTTCCAACTCGTAGGTCCACCTCATGCTGTCCCACCTGTCTTCTTCTCTTGAGTTCCTGTACATTTGAACAAATGTGAACTCCACATGCAGTGTCCAACACCCATGATATAGAAGAAGAAGATATCATGACTTCAGTCACAAATATACCTGAGCCAGAAGCGATGCTTCCCCTCTTGTCTCCTTGGAGCGCTTTACAGTCCTTTTTCCAGTGACCCAGCTGGCCACAGTGGAAACACCTGTATTCCTTTGACCGCTTAACCTTCTGTTTCAGAGCCTTGTTGTAGTTCTTGACTGGGGCTTTGCCCTTCTTCCCCTTCTTCTTGCTCCTGGAAGGAACCATTAAGACAGAGGTTGAAGGCTTTCCCTTCAGAGTTTCCTCAGTAGTCAAGAGCATATTGAGCAGCTCTGCCGGAGTACAATCGATTTTGTTCATATTAAAGTTAATAATGAACGCATCGAAAGAAGGCGGGAGAGACTGCAGAATAATGTCTACAGCAAGCTCCTGATTGATGGTGTGCCCCAGTTTTTCCAGAGCCTCCTTGTGCCCAATCATCTTGAGCACGTGAGCTCCCACTGGGCTCCCCTTAGCCAGTTTGCTCTGAAAGAAAAGCTTTGTCAGATTATAGCGTTCTGTCCTCGCCAGTGCAGCATACAACATCTTGAGGTTCGCTATAATCTCTATAGCCGACATATCCTCATGCTGACGCTGCAGCGGTGGCGTCATAGACGCTAGCATCAGGCAAGCGACGTCAATGCTATCATTGACATGCTTTTCATAGGCATCACGAACCGCCCTTGCGGCGTTCGCAGCGGGTTGAGGCGGCACTGCTATCTCGAGGACATACAGTTTCCTCTCTGCCTTAAGAACAATCTTAAGGTGTCCGTACCAGTCTGAGAAGTTTGGCCCAGCAAACTTCTCCCTTTCCAGTAGGGATCGCACATTGAAGCTCATGGTGTTCGTTGCTGCAGGAATCTACAACAATGCAAGAACAGCAAGGTCAGTATCAATGTCTAGAATCAATCCAGGACTTAAGAAAGATTCTTTTCTCACTATTTTATCTGACTGAAAAATCCATTAAAACAGTCCGAAAGAGTAACACTCTTTTAGTGAGATGGGATCCAGATTTCATACTTGGTCTCCGCGTCCCGCTCAGGCGAGATAAGATGCACAGAGAATACAAGCACTAATTTCTGGTAGGCAGTCCCTGCCAATCGCCAACCCGTGCGATTCCCCTTCATCTGGGCAATCCAGCCGACTGTGCCAACTGAGTTGGTACAACACAATCTCTGACCCCATAGATGGCTGCCTCCATGTGCTACCATATGCGCCACATATGTAGCCTACATGGTCAAGCTGACCCGACCTACTCCCTGGACCACCACGTGCTATGCTGAGCAACGAGAAGCGATAAATCCCTTCTCTGTAACACGCAGGTGTAATCCCGCACCGTCTGAAGATAGATGGACGTGCCCACTGAGTGGGTACAACACGGCTCCAACGATAGTCAGAATAGTGAGGTTTCGCGTCAGAAGGCTTTATGAGCTTGATATTTTAGCGTTGGATTTTAACGGTCTTTTATCTTCTTAACTATCATGCAATTCCTATGGTGATAGCAGAAGATAAACTCATGCAGTTCTAATTATATAAGCAATAAAAAGAAAGCATGGATCTTATGTGGTAAAAGCCCATAGCCTAAGTAAGACCTTAACCTAACTTAAGTCTTCACTTGCTTTTCTTGGGTCTTTTGCCTCTCATCTGGTCCAACCCAGGGCCCTAGCGCCAAGAGCAGCTCAGGTGCGCCACCAGCTGAATGCACTTCATTGCCATGTGTGCATTGAATACTTGTCTGATTAAATTACAATTCAATCTATCTAGACAAGATTGACTCGCAGGTCAATTACATTTTATAAATTAAATACAATGTGATTCGCAGATCACAAATAAATATTAATTTATAACTAACCAGGCTCGCAGGCCCCAGCACAGCACACATTAAAGGGCAACCCACATAAGATGAAATAAACAGGCATATGGCATCAATCAACATGTGATCCATTACAAAGAAAATAAACTTTTGAAAACCCATTGGCATCAATTTTACTTTTCTTATCTGCCCTACAACCTTACAACGGTCCATTGATGGGGATCCACTCATCTTATCTAGTTAGATCCATGCCCTTGCATGCACCAAGTCCTAACTGACTCGAGTTGACCTAATGGTCAACCATGCATGCGCCAAGGGCTGAACAACCTTCAAGAGTTCTGGCAAGCGGGTGTGACCCCGGGCCTAACTCAAGAGTGTTCACTGGTTGTCTCAACCAGACCTCGCTACACGCCTTTGATGCAGTCGACCTATAGCCACCTCGTGCTTGCGCACAGGTGCCTATCTGGTCGACCCATCTAGGCTGTCAGATGGTCTGATCAGACTAGTTTGATCTATACTAGTTGATGCTTTCAACCCCATCAACCCGTCTAAGGGTTTACAATAGGTGCATCTTAGATCTAATGGGGCGCGCAAGTGATATTTGTTTTGACAAACACAAACACAATAACAAGCGCCAACTTACATGCGCCAACATAACAAAATATTCTCATGTGAAGTTTCGGCATGCAACTTAGATCTAAGCATACATTTACATGCGCAAACATGGATCACAAAAATATATCAAGCAATCATATTAACATGCTGTAACCGCATGCTCTGATACCAATTGTTGGGTCCCTTTCGAGAGGGAGCGAAACCCTAATAGGTCCCCTTCAAGGGGGAGCGAAAACCCTAAATGGTGGCGCATAAATCTTTGCAAGCGGAAGCAAGGGTTTTCATAGATCTTTCGCAAGAACATATGATCAACTTGATGAAGTTTAGATCCATACCATAGCCATGAAGAAGATGGCGACTTGGAAGCGAGAGAACAAGAGAGGTCTCCTCCAAATTGTCGCACACAAAAGGATTGATGACTTGCTCCTTGGATGCTCCTTGTGCTAGCAAGGATCTCCAAGATGTCCTTGATCGAATGAAGGAAAAAGATGGTGTCTTTCTTGGCCGAACTTCTCGTCGTCAACACCTTCAACCCCTTGCGTCTCGTCGAGAGAGAGGAGACGAATGTTGAATGAGGCGTTAAACCACACAATGAACGTGGAGACGTTTTTCATTTTTGGACTTTCCAAAAATAGCAACCGAAACCGTTGAAGCGTTTTGCGTTCACATCAAGTGAACCAAACGATCATCCCACTCCATGTGGACCATGCGCTCACACTTGAGCCGGTTCACATGTCAATGGTTCATTGGTCAAACCAAATCAGCCCAAGCAATAGTCTAGACATTATCAAACCCAATGGTTCAATGATCTAACCGTCCATCCCTCGATGCTCTTGATCTCACTGATCTAGAATCAATACTCTCGATCGAAGCTTACCGATCTCAAGCCCTAATCAATCAAACATGATCAAACTAGATCTCACTTACAATCAGAGTTTAAACTCCTTTAAACTGAACCAAAACAAATCAGTCCACACGATCTGACTTAAGTAAGTCATATCATCAAATTGTGCGACCCTGAGGGTTTCCTTTAAATGTCGGTAACGATGACTTGCGTCATCACGATCAGTGAGGGGTATCTAGCAACACATCACTGTCTCCCGATATAAAGAAAAGAGTCTTCCAAGACTACACCCAAACCACAGCACAAGTGTGAATCAAACTCACAAGGCATACATGTTTCCTTTGCCACTGGATGTCCTTATTGGACAAGCGTGTCAAGCCTGTATCTCCAATATGATGAGCATGATTAGATCAGATGAACATAGTCACCTGGGTATGGCCATACACTTTCTCAATCATCTCATAGGGGGGCCCCATTAGAACATCACACTCCTTAAACAAGGAGACGGCAATCCTTTATCTATCACTAGTGCCCTAACCTGACTCAAGCTCACCATCCAAGATAGTCTATAATCATTTTATTTCAAATGATATTGAACTACCTCAAAACAATGACAATCATCATTTAGAAACACAAGTGATCTCAAGTCAAAGGACATGTGCCACTTGCAGCATTCAAGGATTATTCACATTGTGACAAACAATTGAATATCCTAGTAGGGTCTGTCCAGTACATCCAATGTACCCATGAGTCTACATCTTATTCCATGCTCGAAGCATCCTATAAGATTAGAACACATATTAGTCTTAACCATATCAAGGCTGTCTCAAGTTCACCAAGATATCTCGACTAAGGACTTAACTGCATGTCAGCCTAGCTGAACAGCTTTGAGACATTATTCAGAAGTACACTTATTACAGCAGACAAGGTAACAAATTGAATAACAACCATTGCCTTTATAAACATAAAAGTTTATTACACAATACCGATACAATCCCAAGGCCTCAAACATTAGCCTTAAGGGCATACCCCAACACCCACTATGGTCAATTTCGTGTCAACCTGCCAAAAATGAAGTTTGGCTCCAATAACATTCTTCCATCTCATCAGGCCCATTGGCGCTGATGAAATCTCCCAAATAGATCCGAGCTATCCAATAACTTGATCATAAGGCTTCCCGATCAATACGATAACTCAAGTATCAAGGTGTGTGACCCTGTAGGTTCCTCTGACATTGGCAGTGATGCCTTATAGTCATCACAAGCAGTGAGTGGCACCTAACAGTGCATCGCTCTAGCCAAGTCTTCATGATGGATATCGACTTATACATCCCTGTCATCGCAACTAGGTACAGATGCATTATAGTCCCTTTGTCGTACTGATATCCGATTGGACAACTGTGTTCCCACTTGTATTAACCCAATAACATGGTCATGACTAAATCAGATTCTCACCTGGGTATGGCCATACACTTTCAGCCATAGAACCATAAGGGGGCCCAGTGGATATCATGCTTCCCTCAGGAAGGGGCAAATCCTCTGTCTGTCCATTGACCTTCTCATATGGGTCATGACTTGCTCAATAACAACCGTTATTACCTCCCTACAACAGTGAGGTGTTAGGTTGTAATAACGCATGTCCCAAACCTTACAGAATAGTCAATGACCTCAAGTCAAGGGATCAATGCATCACCTGTCACTTGTGAGGATAACTCATGACACCCAGTCATAGCCCCATAGCGGGTCGGTCCAATATATCCTCTACGGATATACTCATATGTCTGCGTTCGTACCTCATGCCTAACCAGCCCATATACCAGTCTCTCAAGTGCCATAGCTATCCCATATCCACTATGGTACATTGACTAGGGACAACCATTTGAGCACAGATCAAATATGTCTCCAGGGACATTATCATGTAAGTACATAATCGCAGATGTAGACAAATAATGATAACGACAATGCCAGAATGATATAAGTATTAGAGTCAAGTAGTATAAAGATGGATTAAAACTAGGTCCTAGGGCATAAGCACCAACAAGGATTCCAACTTACATCAATTAGACTTAATGCACAACTCCTTATTGGATTTGGATTTCAACTCCAATTAGGCCTTGGATGTAAATCCTTATTGGATTAGGATTTGCACCCACCACTATGGGCCAAATCCAAATCCAATTCTTATTAGGATTTGAATTCTACTTTGATTAGGATTCTAACTACTAATTGAATTAGGATTTGCACACCCACCATTATGGGCCTAAGCCAAATCCAATTCACATTAGGATTTGAATCTTGGCTTAGGATTGGTCATGACTTAAACAGTATGGTCATACATTCCTGTCATGCACCAGTGAGGTGGGGCGCCCCATGTGGATATCATGCTTCCAATTAAGGATGGGGCAAATCCTACTATTAGTCATCCATGTCTCTATATGACTTATGATATGCCCAATAACAGCCGTTTGGCCACTCATTTATAGAGAGATGTAAGACTGTATCAAAGCATACCCGCCATCATATCTAGACATGAATACCTCATGTCTAAGGATCAATGCAAACCTCTTGCATGTGAGATTGACCTGTTGACTTGACAAGTCAATCCTCACAGTGGGTCACTCTAGTGCAACTAATGCTGAAGCGCCTGTATGCCTGCGTTATAGTGCCTCGCACTAACCAGCCCATACACCAGTCTCACATGTTCTAAAGTTGTACCTTGTCTACTAAGGTACCTCGACTGGGGATTACTATGAGAATGGATCTAACTGAACTCATGGGACATAATAACGACCATGCCTTTATTGATTATATCAATTTTATCAAAGTACATTTAAATAATGTTGGACCATATTAATTTATTGGTCTGCAGGGCATAAACACCAACATATAGTATTCTGATCTTGGACGTCACCATGCAAAGGGGTTAGAGTAAGCTTCATCTTGGTGCAAGGATTCCTCCAAGGCCACAAGCATCACTTCCCTTCCTTCTCTTGGTGCAAGGTGAAGGTGATAGGCGACTTCCTCCATCTTCCTACTTCCTCATGGTGCATTCCCTTGTGGTGGTGGCGCAAGCATAGTAAGAACTCCTCCCTTGGCGTGGATCTTATTCCTAAGGCTAGCACCGAGCGTAGAAGAAGAGAATTCAAGGATAAGTTGTGTGCGAGACTGTAGAGGGCGCACGCTTGGGCGCAGCAAGTATACTAAATTACTGCTGCACAGACCCACATATCCTGGAACAAAACAAATGTCCACACTACACATATGTGGAGAACACAATTGTCAGAAGTATTGCAGAAACGGATTATTCAGATACCAAATACAACAAAAATTCGGTCACACAGCTCAAAGTATTCTGACTACAATAAATCGATCCTACTCAGTTCGGTGCGGGTTTCAGTTTCCGTAGTAATGTCCTTCGATGCCGCTTTCTTCTTATGTTTTAATGGAAGAGTAAAAAAAATTTTAAAACCCCATATTTTTACTTGTATGCGTGTGGGGTGTGATTCTGAGGGATGTTACAGATGGTATCAGAGGAATATTACTAGCAATTAGAAACTCCGGGAAAGGAAAACTCTGTTTGTGTATTGCTAGAAACCAAGATAGGATCTGAATATTGGAAAACTCTGTTTGTGTATTGCTAGAAACCAAGATAGGATCTGATCCGTGATTGAATATTGGTTGTTATTCTACCGTGTTATGTGATGCAGGTACAAAAAAAAAATGGTGCGACCAAGATCTAGCAGTAGCAACGGTGATCAACAGTCTGATCTGAGGCAGGCCATGGAGGCTATGACTGCTATGATGCAACAACAGAACGCATTCATCCAGCAGCAAACTCAGATGATGCAGCAGCAGCAGGCGCAGCACATGGAGGTTCAGCAACAGTTATTGCAGCGGCTGTCGCAGACACAGCCTCTGTCACAGTCACAACCGGCTGGACACGATGTGGGTGGCGCTGGTTCTCCTCTGGGTGATGGCGCACATCAACGATATGCTCGGTTGGTTCGAGAGTTTCAGCACCTGAACCCAACTACATTTTATGGTAGTCCGGGGCCCAGAGCGGCTGAGGATTGGCTTTTGGCACTGGAAAAGATTTTCCAGGTTTTGCGCTGTGATGATGCAGACAAGCTATGTTTATCTGTCTTCATGTTGCGTGGAGATGCCGAAGACTGGTGGAAGGGAGTCGTCAGACTGGCGGCAACTGAATCCAGAGTTGTTGATTGACAGTACTTCATGATGAAGTTCAATGCCAAGTTTTTCCCCTCTAGCTTATCTGAGGAGCGCGAGGTGGAGTTTATTCATCTTGAGCAGGGCGACCTGACGGTGGATCAGTATGAGGCCACATTCGCTCGGTTGTCGGGGTATGCTCCTCACTTAGTCAACACCGAGGAAAGAAGAGCCAAGAAGTTTCAGCGGGGTTTGAGGAAAGACATCAGGACAAGGGTAGCTATGCTACACTTGGAGTTTTATGCTGAAGTGGTAGACAGGACTCGCACTGCTGAGAGGTGCATTGCTGAGATGGCTGTTGATACTACAGTCACTGCATCCGCCCCTACTTCTGTGACTTACGCACCCACTCTGGGTGGTAAGGATAAGAAGAATTTCAAGAATAAGAAGAAAGATGATAAGGGCAGATACAAACCTTATCAGAAGCCAGCCAGCACAGTTTCTCAGAATGGCAAGAAGTGTCTCCACTGTGGGAGCACTAAACATCAGGATAATGAGTGCTACAGGAAGACTGGCGCTTGCTTCAGATGTGGTAAGGTGGGGCATATGATTAGAGACTGTCCTATGCCGGATGCTAGAGGACAGGGTGAGAAGCCTACTGTGTAGACTCGCGTGTATGCCATCGCGGAGAGGGATGTTTCGGCTTCGAAGTCTGTGGTGGAAGGTACACTTTATGTGTTTAGTTCTTTGGCACGCATTCTTTTTGATCCTGGTGCCAATTTATCCTTTGTGTCTGCATGTTTTGCACTATGTCTGCCTGTGTTGCCTAGGATACTTGATTTCTGTATTTCTGTTCATACACCTATGGGTGAGGCCGTATCTACAGATATAGCATATCCTGACTGTTTGATTAAGGTTGAAGGATATGATTTACCTATTGATTTGATTAGTCTTCCTATGAAAGACTATGACATCATTCTGGGCATGGATTGGCTGTCTGCCTATCATGCTACTTTAGATTGTTTTGAAAAGTTAATTACTCTGCATCTAAGTGATGGACAGCAACTGGTTATCCAAGGCCGGATTTCAGAACAGGAGCCTTTGGTGATATCTCATCTGCAGGCCAGGAAGCTTTTAGCCCAGGGCTGCAAGGGGTATCTGGCGCATGTCAAGGTGCAGACTGAGTATGATTTGGATCTGGCTAAAATTCCTGTGGTAAGAGAGTTTACTGACGTCTTCTCTGATGATTTATCTGGGTTACCACCCAGCAGAGAAGTTGAGTTTGGTATCGAGTTGTTGCCAGGCACGGCACCGATATCTAAAGCTCCTTACAGGATGGCAACTTCAGAACTGACAGAGCTGAAGAAGCAACTGGAAGAACTATTAGAGAAGGGGTATATTCGACCTAGTGTTTCTCCATGGGGAGCACCTGTGTTATTTGTGAAGAAGAAGGATGGTACGTTGCGCATGTGCATCGATTACCGTCAACTCAACCAAGTGACCGTTAAGAATAAGTACCCATTACCCCGTATTGATGATCTCTTTGATCAGTTGCAGGGTGCTACTGTATTCTCTAAAATTGACATGAGGTCTGGCTATCATCAGCTGAGAGTTCAGGAGGAGGATGTACCTAAAACTGCATTCAGGACCAGGTACGGGCACTATGAGTTTCTTGTTATGCCCTTTGGACTGACAAATGCCCCTGCGGTGTTTATGGATCTGATGAACAGGATATTTCATGAGCTTCTGGACAAATGTGTGGTCGTCTTCATTGATGATATTCTGATCTACTCCAAGAATGCGCAAGATCACTCTCAGGATTTGCGCAAGGTGCTGGAGATTCTGCGGCTGAAGCAGCTGTATGCTAAGGTCAGCAAATGTGAGTTCTGGCTATATCAGATTGGCTTTCTGGGGCACATTATTTCTGGCCAGGGTGTGTCTGTGGATCCAGTGAAGGTGGAGGCCATTCTTCACTGGGGAAGACCAACTACAGCGACTGAGGTCAGAAGTTTTCTGGGCTTAGCTGGATACTACCGCCGCTTTGTGGAGGGCTTTTCCAAGCTAGCTGGTCCTCTGACTAAGCTAACTAGAAAGAATTTGAAGTTTGAGTGGTCTGATAATTGTGAATCTAGTTTTCAAGTACTGAAAAGGAGACTGACCAGTGCTCCTATCCTCATCATTCCCTGTGATGGAGAGAAGTTCACTGTGTACACTGATGCCTCTGGTAAGGGTCTGGGTGCTGTACTGATGCAGCAAGGAAAGGTAGTTGCTTATGCTTCAAGGCAACTCAAAGACTATGAGGTAAACTACCCCACTCATGATCTGGAGTTGGCAGCTGTAGTTTTTGCCTTGAAGATCTGGAGGCACTATCTGTTTGGACAGACATTTGAATTGTTTACAGATCACCAGAGCTTGAAGTATATCTTCACTCAGAAAGAGCTGAATATGAGACAGAGGCGATGGCTTGAATTGATAAAGGATTATGACTTCACCATCCAATATCAGTCTGGTAAAGCCAATGTGGTGGCTGATGCTCTTAGTCGGTATCCTGTGACTCAGATAGCTGCACTGCAAGTCCAGGAGTGGCGACTATTGCAGGAGTTCAGTGACATGCATCTGAGTGTGACTCCGGGTGAGAGAGGCGGTCTTCTAGCTTCTCTCAGGGTTCAGTCAGAGTTACTGCAGAGACTGAGATCAGGGCAGCAGTCAGATCCGGATATTTTACAGTGGAAAGAGAGGTCTGAGCAAGGCTGGGTTGAGAATTTTAGTATGTCGGATGATGGTCTCCTCAGATTCCGTGGAAGGGTCTGTGTCCCTGAGGACCCTGAGTTGAGAAATGAAATTCTTAAGGAAAGCCATTGCACTAAGTATACCGTTCATCCTGGTAGTACCAAGATGTATCAGGATCTTAAAAAGACTTTCTGGTGGCATGGTATGAAGAAGGATGTGCATTTGTTTGTGTCCAGATGTTTGACTTGCCAAACCGTGAAGGCTGAGCATCAGAGGCCGGGCGGTTTGATGCAGTCTCTCCCTATTCCTCAGTGGAAGTGGGAGCATATCAGTATGGACTTTGTGTGTGGACTGCCCAATACCAGAAGGAATCATGATGCCGTATGGGTGATTGTGGACAGACTCACGAAGTCAGCTCACTTCTTATCGATCAAAATGACTTACAGTTTGGATCGGTTAGCAAAACTGTACATCGATGAGATTGTCAGATTGCATGGAGTTCCCTTGGACATTGTCTCTGACCGTGATCCTCGATTTCTGTCCAGGTTTTGGAAGAAATTACAGGAAGATTTGGGAACTAATCTGAGTTTCAGCACTGCATATCATCCTCAATCTGATGGTCAGACAGAGAGAACTATTCAGACACTTGAGGATCTTCTGAGATCTTATGTGGTTGACTGGTCTGTTGAGTGGGATCTGGACTTATCACTGATAGAGTTCACCTACAACAATAGCTTTCACTCTAGCATACAGATGGCTCCGTATGAGGCCCTATATGGGAGGAAATGCAGAACACCTATATGCTGGGAGGAAACTGGGGACAGAACAGTGCTAAGGTCTGATGCTGTTCAGGAAGCCACTGAGAAGATCAGAGAAATTCAGAGAAAGATGAAGATTGCTCAGGATAGACAGAAGAGTTATGCTGATGTGAGGCGGCGTCCTCTTGAGTTTTTGGTGGGAGAGCATGTTTTCCTAAAGGTCTCACCTATGAAAGGGGTGATGAGATTTGGAAAGAGGGGAAAATTGAGTCCCAGGTACATTGGTCCCTTTGATATCATTGAGAGGATTGGACCTGTGGCATACCGACTTGCTCTGCCCCCATCACTGGAATACCTCCATAATGTGTTCCATGTTTCTGCACTCAGAAAATATTGTTCTGATCCTTCTCATGTTCTAGAGTTGGAACCTCTTCAGCTTGAAGAGAATATGACTTTTGTGGTGAAACCTCTCAGAATTGAAGATAGAAAAGAGAAAGTGCTGAGAAATAAGGTTATTCCACTTGTGAAAATCATCTGGGGAAATCAGTCTGTTGAAGAAGCCTCTTGGGAGGTTGAAGCAGATATGAGAAAGGAGCATCCTCACCTGTTCAGTGACGGGTTTGGTCAGCTTTAGAGGACTAAAGCTCTATAAGGGGGGGGGGGGGGGAGGATGTAACGCCCTCGATTTTTCTGAATTATGATTTAAGGTTAGAAATTCTGTTTCTGTATTTTTATCTGTTAAAATTTTGGGATTTTTGCCTAAGTGTAGGAATTTTTCCTACAGGGCAAAAATAATTATTTTGGTTGGGGATTTGAACCCTCAACCTTGATTCTTCGCTCCTGGAATTCTTTCCACCATGGTGGCGCATATTTCTGATATTATTGGAGTGGCGCAGGGTGGTTAAGCCCAGGTAAGCCCATAAAACCGATTTTTCACTTAAGTTAACTGGGTTATTGGATCTTGGATCCGTTTGGGGTGGGAGAAAAAGAGGAATTGCGTGAGGGCTCCTCTCCCTCACGACTTTTGTGTTTTCTTGCCCTAGCCGCCTTTGGTTGTCGCCCCTTACTGTGCTTGGCGCCTCCTGAGATTTCTGACGCTGGTGGTGGCAGACTGGTGGTGGACGAATTTCCTGGTGATCCTCTGTCTTGGCGTTTTTCTCTGTGGACGATTTTTGTGTGAGTAATTCGATCCTAAGGAGTCTAATCCGCTAAATTGTAGATTATCATTCAATTAAAATTCGTTATTTGCAATGATTATCCGTATGGGGTCGAATTCAAATATTTATAGGGTTTTAAAATCCTGTTCTGCTGAAATCTGCATTCTCTAATCTGACCTTTGTGTACTATAACCCCAATATCTCATGGCCTATAGATCCAAATCACACGAAATAAATTTTGTATGAAACTAGATACATTCGGCTTTAATTTGAATATGATATCGACCATATCCGAGCTGTATTCGTATTTCAATCTGTATTGCAATCTAGCTGTACAAAATCAGTTTTCTGGAAATCTGGGTTTCGACCTTTATGTGTTCGAACCATCATATCTCCCTAGGTATAGCTCGAAATCTCATCAAATCAGTTTTATTAGAAAGTAGACTCGAAGGGTTCAATTTTACTACCATGTCGCCTATTTTCTGTTAGTTATTGGATCTGAAATTTGTGTCGCAATTCTGATATACGAATCTGTTTTCTGGAATTTTGAAATCCCGACCTTTCTATGTTCGAACACCCATATCTCCCCGGTTATAACTCCAAATCCGACGGATTCAGTTCTATTGGAAAGTAGATTCAAATAGATTTATTGTGAATATCATATTGCCTATTTTAGGTTACTTACTCAGTCTAAAACATCTGTTGCAAGTATGATATATTAATCTGTTTTTTTCTGAAACATCTGTTTAATTGTTTGTTATGTGAAAAATTTCTATTATGTATATATATGTTGTGAATTTTCTGAAACTTTGAATGTGTTATAACCTTTGTGAGAACATAGAATGGTTTGACATGAATTAAGGATAGTTGCATGAAATCTAAGGAATTCAAGGAATTCACTCATATATTACTTCTGGTTGATGGCAAAAATTATGAAGTGTGTTTAGCTTTGATTTTCTGCAAATTGTAATTTCGTTAAGGACTGGATATTAGGGTGTGTCATTTTCTGGTTTGTGAGACACTTTGGGCATGATGTGAGAATTGAGTGGTGGTTAGTCCTACTCCTCCGTTTCAGCATGATCTGTTCTGTAAAAATTATGCCCTAGTGTAGCACTCTTCCGTGTCCTTACCCTCCTTCTGTGGCGCTGTAATGGTGCTGATAGTCTACTACGACCCATGAGACACTAGTGAAGGGTAGATGTGAGCTGGTCTCACCTTCCGTTCTCCCTCCACTATTTCTGTTCTGTTCTGGGTATTGGAGGCCAGAGTGCCACGTCCTGACAAGACGGGGGCCACCCACTGATACCTCCTCTACCAGTATTGGAGGCCAGAGTGCCACGTCCTGACAAGACGGGGGCCACCCACTGATACCTTCTCTACCATTCTGTTTCTGATATGCATGCATGTCTCGTCCTCGGCAGAGGTGGGGTCAGACCTTCTGTGGTCATCAGACCTTCTGTGGTCTTCAGGCCTTCTGTGGCCTTTCTGTTCCGATGTAGACTATCTGTTTGGATTCTGAAAATTCTGATTTTCTGTCTATCAGCTCTGATTTCTGTAGTTCTATTTCGATCTGTTCTGTCTGTCAGCTCTGATTTTCTGTAGTTCTGTTTCGATCTGTATTATAGATGTGTTGGGCAGTGTGATTAGTTGGAATGGGTTGGTAGACTTATATCCTACTTCATGCTTGATGCCTATTGTTATAAGTGTCTGTATTTGATTATGTTTTGTTTTAACATGAGTGTTCATGTTAAGTATCTTATCTGTTAAGTATGATATTTTTGATGTGTACTTAGTCATAGAGAAACAGGATGTTATCATACAAGATCGATTCACATGCTAGGTAAAACCAAGTTCAAGAAAACACGATCTGAAAATTTTCGAGAATCCATATATAGAATCTCAGCGAAAACACAATTTCAGAAATGTACCTGCCACCACGCAATACTTGCACTAGACATATGCAAGTTCACATTTATATCAAATTCGTTTGCAAAAATACCAATCGACTCAAATTGGAAACCAAAGTCACAATGTCGATTCTATAAACTCATGAAACTAACATGAATAATACCAAACACCGAAACCAGGCCAAAGCCCGCGGTTCAAAACTTAAAACTGCCACAACCGGCAACACAAGTTCACATAATTCGGCCACAACCGGCCCCAGTTAATTAAGCACAAAAGTCTTATACATTAACCAGCATAATATCCATATCAACGCTAACTCAAGAAATGCGCCCCTGCTCTACACCTGAAAATAGTGAGGGAGTGAGCTACACAGCCCAGTGAGTGGATAGTCTCAAACGACCATCCATAACATACACTCAAAAATACATGCAGATTATTTTAAAAACATTTAACAGAATATCATGTCAACATATAACAAAATTAAAGGACAGAACTCATATAAAACAATCAGGTGTAAAGTGCTAAGACATCATTGTCACCAAAGAGTAACCAGGGTTCTAGAGCTATACTCTAAACCAACTAATGACTTAATTGACCTAGTTGTCCAGCATAATCAATAGTGACCATTATGGTCCAACCCGGCTTTGGCCTAAGCACTGGGAGAAGCCTGCAAATCACATGCAACATATATACATGGACAGTGTGTAGACTCAAGAGGAAATCACCACCTGGTCAAGATGTGATACCTTGATCTACACCACCCCATAATCACAAAAATCTAAGCGTCTAAGAGTGATGACATCAAGAGGTGGCCCCTGTCCGACCAAGACATGGCACTTTGCGTCTTATATCACTCGTTCTCCCAAAGGGTTCCTTAACTGGACAACACCAGACACATCTTATATCTTATTTCACAAAAGTGGACTCCTAAGTGTCAACTAAACTCTAGGATAGTCATTTTTATCACAATAATCACATCAGGCAGGCTGAACAACAACCCCCTCACATATCACAATACAGGGCTGAAATCTCCAACCCTTAACATATCACATATAGACTATCCCCTTGAGTACATAGTTACACTTAGCCTTAGTCCTAACCATTCCATGACCACAACACATATTATTCGAAAATCACATAACCACATAATATTCGAAAATCACATAACCACATAATATTCAAAAAAATCACATAATCACATAATATTCAAAAATCACATAATCACATAGTAATGTAGTCCTTAGGTTTCATGCTGATTAGTTCAGTCTAACCTTGCTATGTTATCACCCAAAGTTATCAATCAATATTTCATGTCATTACTTTCTGCATACACCATTCAATTAAAAATACATAATAATACAGAAAATTCGCTAAATTTCGTTCATAATTAACATAAATACAGAATATCACATATTCATAGTTTTCTACTAGTTCTGATAACAAAAGACAGAAATACCCCTAGTTCAAAGTTTAAGTCATACACAAAAAGTTATCCAAAAATTTCGTAAAAATATTCATTACGTCCCTCATGATCCCTAGATTCGTAATTTCAAGTTTTCCCCAATTTTAACTAGGAAATTTACCGAATTACCCCTAGGTCAATTTCAGTCAACAGAAACTTTTATTTCTAAAAATTCCCAAAAAAATACAGTAGAATCCTCATATACCTAATTTCATGAATATCAAGTTTTCCCCAATTTTACCCATGCATTTGGACGTAATTTCATGAAGAAGGGTCGAAATTCTCATCCAAGCCCTAATCTTCATGCAATTGAAATTCTAATGCTACATACATGTTTAATCAAGGCCTAATTTATGATTAGGAGTCTTAAAAACGAAAAGCCCTAATTGTCATGCAAGCTAGGGTTTCGAAATTTAGGGAAAAAGCAAGAAACGTATACAATTTTGCAAGCATGTGTTCATGTCATCTTTCTAGACATTAATCCTCTCTAAATCATGCAAAACCTTCCATATGCGTGAACTAGGTGAAGAGAAAATCCACTCACCTTGTTTTCGGTTCTTCCAAGCCAAGACCCTCACGCCACTCACGCCACACACGTCGCCGGAACCACCCAAAAGCCGCCGGGAAGTCGCCTCCACCACCTCTTGCCGCCGGCCACAAGAAGAGGAGAAGAGAAGAAGCAAGCCGCCACTTCACCAAGGGAAGAAAATCGTGAGCAAAGAGAAAAACGAGGGTGAACACGATTTCCCCTAAAATTTTTGTTTTTTTCAAGCCTCCAACGAATCCAAACCAATAGCAACCATAAGTGAAAGATCCAATAACCCTTTAGTATAAGTTAATCTCCATTTTACCCTTATCAAGGGCTCTTACCCTTTTCTAACAAGAATACACCCCTAGCCTAGTGGCGTGCAGCACACATCCTATGCCTTAAGTCTTAGGTTCGAATCCTCTCCGCGACACATATTTTTTTCATTGTAGGAAAATACACCAAACAAGACATTTTCTCAATGAAAAACTTCCACAAACATGCTATAAACGAAATTTTAGTTTTTTCTTACCTGTTAATAAATTTCCGGATCTTACATTCCTCCCCCCTTAAAAAGCTTTAGTCCTCTAAAGCTCACCAGCCAAATCATCGAACAGCTGAGGGAACTCTCTTCTCATATCTGACTCTGTCTCCCAAGTAGCTTCTTCGACTGACTGGTTTCCCCAGATAACCTTTACTAAAGGTATAGACTTATTCCTCAGAACCTTATCCTTTCTATCCACAATCCGGAGAGGTCTTTCCTCAAAAGTCAAATCACTCTGAATCTGAAGAGGTTCCAATTCCAATACATGAGATGGATCAGGATGATATTTCCTCAAAGTAGAAACATGGAACACATTATGCACATGATCCATAGCAGGAGGTAAAGCTAACCTGTAAGCCACTGGACCAACTCTCTCAATAATGTCAAAAGGGCCTACAAACCTAGGGCTCAACTTGCCCTTTTTGCCAAACCTCATAACACCCTTAGTAGGTGACACCTTTAAGAAAACATGATCCCCTACCATAAACTCCAAGGGACGACGACGGTCATCAGCATAACTCTTCTGTCTGTCCCGAGAAATCTTCAGTTTATTCTGTATCTCTCTGACCTTATCAGTAGTCTCCTGAACTGCATCAGATCTCAAAATCATTCTATCACCAGTTTCCTCCCAACACAAGGGAGTCCTACACCTTCTCCCATACAAAGCCTCATAAGGAGCCATCTGAATACTGGAGTGAAAACTATTATTATAAGTGAACTCTATCAAAGATAGATCCCGGTTCCACTCAGAACTCCAATCAACCACATAAGCTCTCAACAGGTCTTCTAGAGTCTGTATAGTACGCTCCGTCTGGCCATCAGACTGAGGATGGTATGCTGTACTAAAACTCAACTTAGTACTCAAACCCTCCTGTAAGCTCTTCCAAAACCTGGACAGAAATCGAGAGTCCCTATCAGACACAATATCAACAGGCACTCCATGCAGTCTGACTATCTCATCAATATACAATCTAGCCAGTCTCTCTAAAGGATAAGTCATCTTGATCGGGAGAAAGTGGGCTGATTTAGTGAGTCTATCAACAATCACCCAAATAGCATCATGACCCAATCTGGTTCTGGGCAAACCACACACAAAATCCATACTGATGCATTCCCACTTCCACTCAGGAATAGGAAGGGGCTGCAACAAACCACCAGGCTTCTGGTGTTCAGCCTTTACCGTCTGACAGGTTAAACACCTAGAGACAAAATCAAATACTTCTTTCTTCATACCCAGCCACCAAAAACTCTTCTTGAGGTCCTGATACATCTTAGTTACACCAGGATGTAGAGAATATTTGGAGTTATGGCTGTCCTCCAATATTTCTTTCCTCAAGCTCGGTTCCTCAGGGACACACACCCTTCCACGAAACCGAAGAACACCATCATCAGACAAGCTAAAATCCTGAACTGTACCCGCAACCAAACTATCCCTGATCTGAACTAATTTCGGATCCACTGACTGCTGATCTCTGATTTTCTGCAACAAAGCAGACTGTACTCTGAGGAAAGCCACATAACCCGACTGAACTTTAGGAGAAATACTGATCCTGAGATCTCTGAACTCCTGCAGTAACTGCCACTCACTGACCCGTAGTGCCGCTACTGAAGTAACTGGATGTCTGCTCAGTGCATCAGCCACTACATTGGCCTTTCCAGCCTGATACTGAATAGAGAAGTCATAGTCTTTGATCAACTCCATCCATCTTCTCTGTCTCATGTTCAACTCCTTCTGAGTGAAGATGTACTTGAGACTCTGGTGGTCAGTGAACAGATCAAACTCTTGACCCAACAAATAGTGACGCCATATCTTCAGAGCAAAGACTACGGCCGCCAACTCTAAGTCATGAGTAGGGTAGTTCAACTCATACTCCTTCAGCTGTCTAGAAGCATAGGCTACCACAGAACCCTTCTGCATCAAGACACAACCCAACCCTTTGCCCGAAGCATCCGTATAGACAGTAAACCTTTCCCCATCACTAGGAATAATGAGGATCGGTGTACTAGTCAACCTTCTCTTCAGCTCCTGAAAGCTCTCTTCACACTTGTCATCCCAATTAAACTTGGCCTCCTTCCTGGTCAATTTAGTTAAAGGACCCGCCAGCTTGGAGAATCCCTCAACAAACCTCCGGTAGTAACCTGCTAGACCCAGGAAACTTCTGATCTCAGTAGCACTAGTCGGTCTTCCCCAATTGAGGATGGCTTGCACTTTAACTGGATCCACAGACACCCCCTGACCAGAAATCACATGCCCAAGGATGCTGATCTTTTCTAGCCAAAACTCACACTTACTAGCCTTGGCATATAATCGGTTCTTCCTCAGGATCTCCAGCACTCTGCGCAAGTCACTGACATGATCCGAAGTAGTCCAAGAGTACACCAAGATATCATCTATGAAAACTACCACACAAGAATCGAGCAATTCATGAAATACCCTGTTCATCAAATCCATGAAGACAGCAGGTGCATTCGTCAGTCCAAAAGGCATAACTAGAAATTCAAAATGCCCATACCTGGTCCTGAAAGCAGTCTTAAATATATCCTCATCCTTGACCCTAAGCTGGTAATATCCTGATCTCAGATCGATCTTAGAGAACACTGTAGCTCCCTGTAATTGATCAAACAGATCATCAATTCTGGGAAGAGGATACTTATTCTTGATAGTCACTTGGTTCAGTTGTCTGTAGTCTATACACATCCTCAGGGTTCCATCTTTCTTCTTTACAAACAGCACTGGTGCTCCCCAGGGAGAAGCACTAGGCCGGATGTAACCTTTTTCCAGCAATTCCTCCAGTTGCTTCGTAAGCTCGGCCAACTCTGAAGTAGCCATGCGGTAAGGAGCTCTGGAGATAGGTGCAGTACCTGGCACCAACTCAATGCCAAACTCTACCTCTCGTATTGGTGGCAAGCCTGAAAATTCCTCAGAGAACACATCAGGAAACTCTTTCACCACCGCCATCTGAGTCAAATCAGGAGTAGAATCATCCTGCACCTTAACATGCGCAAGATAACCCTTGCACCCACTAGCAAGTAACTTCCTGGCCTGCAGGAAAGATATCACATGCGGTCCTTGGTCTGACACTAGACCTCTCACAAAAAGCCGATTCCCATCTTGCAGATTCAAGGTGATTACTTTCTCAAAGCAATCCACAGTGGCATGATGTGAGGATAACTAATCCATACCTAGGATGACATCATAGTCTTGCATGTCTAAGAGGATTAGATCTACAAGAAACTCATAAACCTCTACATGCACTACACAATCAGCACAAACAGTGTCTGTAGATAATGATTTTCCTAAGGGAGTACTTACAGACACAACATAATCTAGCACCTTAGATATTACAGGTAAACATGCAGCAAATTTAACAGATACAAAAGACAAATTTGCACCAGGGTCAAATAAAATGCGAGCTAACTGATCGAATACAAATAAGGTACCTTCCACGACGGATCGGGAAGCCCATGTATCCTTCTCAGCCACGGCATAAACTCGAGTTTGGACTGTAGGCTTATCTGCGCCTCTCTGCTGCAGCTCAGGTTCTTTGCAGTCCTTGACCATGTGCCCAGGTTTCTTACACCTGAAGCAAACACCATTCTTCTTATAACAGTCTTTCATTAGATGTCCCTTAAGCCCACAATAATGACAATTCCGGTCCTCTGTGATACTGTTCTTTACATCCCTGGTATCCCTGAACTGCTGCGGTGCATCCCTGGACTGCTGCGGTGCCTTGTAAGAGTAAGGCTTATACCTGCTCTTCTTGTAGTCCTTATGCCTAGGGTACTTCTTACCCTTGCCGCCATTACCATACTGAGGAGCCGCCGCCTCAGCTGCAGGAACCACCGTCACGGCCACACTAGAACTCCTCTCAGATATGTACCTCTCAATGGTGCGTGCTCGTCCAACAGTCTCAACGTAAGTCTCCAAGTGCTGAGCACCAATCTGCTCCCGAATGTCCCATTTGAGACCTCTGAGAAACTTGGTAGCCCTCCTCTTTTCAGTGTTTATCAGGTGAGGGGCATACTTTCCCAACTTAGTGAACCGTAACTCATACTGGTCCACAGTCAGATCACCCTGCTCCAGATGAATAAATTCCACCTCTCGGTCCTCCACCAAGCTATCGGGGAAGTACTTCTCATTAAATTGAGACAAGAAATAGGGCCAATCTACTATTTCATGTCTTTCTTCAGCAAGCCTCACCACGCCCGTCCACCACTCATCTGCGTCACCACGCATCATATAGGTGGTCAGACACAGCTTGTCCTCATCTGTGCAACGCATGACTTGAAAAATCTTGTCCAAAACCAACTGCCAGTTCTCTGCAGTACTTGATTCTGAGCCCCCATAAAAAGAGCTAGGACCCAGTTTCTGGAATTCACTCACAAGTGAGGCATAGCGCCTGTGAGTGTCCTCCTGAGAGTCAGTCCCCACTCCTCGCGTAGTAGTCTGGGATCTCTCCTGAGTCAATTGCTGCAAGAGCTGTTGTTGCGCTTCTTGATGCTGAGTTTGTTGCTGCTGCAGCATCTGAGCTTGCCTCTCTATCATGGCACCCTGTTGTTGTACCATGCCTGTCAGAGTCGCAATGGCTCTCGTGAGATCCGAGGTCTGCTCACCCTCACTGCTAGCATTTCCTCTGGATCGCACCATCTTAAATTCCTACACACACATACTAAAGTCAGGAATGCAAACATAAGCCTATCAGATGTCTAGCAATACACAAACATGTTTTCCCCCGAACTAAGTTTTAGCTAGCCAACTCCTCTGATACCATTCTGTCACATCCCGTTATCTTAACCCCAAACAAGCAACACAAGTCATAGAGAAACAGGATGTTATCATACAAGATCGATTCACATGCTAGGTAAAACCAAGTTCAAGAAAACACGATCTGAAAATTTTCGAGAATCCATACATAGAATCTCAGCGAAAACACAATTTCAGAAATGTACCTGCCACCACGCAATACTTGCACTAGACATATGCAAGTTCACATTTATATCAAATCCGTTTGCAAAAATACCAATCGACTCAAATTGGAAACCAAAGTCACAATGTCGATTCTATAAACTCATGAAACTAACATGAATAATACCAAACACCGAAACCAGGCCAAAGCCCGCGGTTCAAAACTTAAAACTGCCACAACCGGCAACACAAGTTCACATAATTCGGCCACAACCGGCCCCAGTTAATTAAGCACAAAAGTCTTATACATTAACCAGCATAATATCCATATCAACGCTAACTCAAGAAATGCGCCCCTGCTCTACACCTGAAAATAGTGAGGGAGTGAGCTACACAGCCCAGTGAGTGGATAGTCTCAAACGACCATCCATAACATACACTCAAAAATACATGCAGATTATTTTAAAAACATTTAACAGAATATCATGTCAACATATAACAAAATTAAAGGACAGAACTCATATAAAACAATCAGGTGTAAAGTGCTAAGACATCATTGTCACCAAAGAGTAACCAGGGTTCTAGAGCTATACTCTAAACCAACTAATGACTTAATTGACCTAGTTGTCCAGCATAATCAATAGTGACCATTATGGTCCAACCCGGCTTTGGCCTAAGCACTGGGAGAAGCCTGCAAATCACATGCAACATATATACATGGACAGTGTGTAGACTCAAGAGGAAATCACCACCTGGTCAAGATGTGATACCTTGATCTACACCACCCCATAATCACAAAAATCTAAGCGTCTAAGAGTGATGACATCAAGAGGTGGCCCCTGTCCGACCAAGACATGGCACTTTACGTCTTATATCACTCGTTCTCCCAAAGGGTTCCTTAACTGGACAACACCAGACACATCTTATATCTTATTTCACAAAAGTGGACTCCTAAGTGTCAACTAAACTCTAGGATAGTCATTTTTATCACAATAATCACATCAGGCAGGCTGAACAACAACCCCCTCACATATCACAATACAGGGCTGAAATCTCCAACCCTTAACATATCACATATAGACTATCCCCTTGAGTACATAGTTACACTTAGCCTTAGTCCTAACCATTCCATGACCACAACACATATTATTCGAAAATCACATAACCACATAATATTCGAAAATCACATAACCACATAATATTCAAAAAAATCACATAATCACATAATATTCAAAAATCACATAATCACATAGTAATGTAGTCCTTAGGTTTCATGCTGATTAGTTCAGTCTAACCTTGCTATGTTATCACCCAAAGTTATCAATCAATATTTCATGTCATTACTTTCTGCATACACCATTCAATTAAAAATACATAATAATACAAAAAATTCGCTAAATTTCGTTCATAATTAACATAAATACAGAATATCACATATTCATAGTTTTCTACTAGTTCTGATAACAAAAGACAGAAATACCCCTAGTTCAAAGTTTAAGTCATACACAAAAAGTTATCCAAAAATTTCGTAAAAATATTCATTACGTCCCTCATGATCCCTAGATTCGTAATTTCAAGTTTTCCCCAATTTTAACTAGGAAATTTACCGAATTACCCCTAGGTCAATTTCAGTCAACAGAAACTTTTATTTCTAAAAATTCCCAAAAAAATACAGTAGAATCCTCATATACCTAATTTCATGAATATCAAGTTTTCCCCAATTTTACCCATGCATTTGGACGTAATTTCATGAAGAAGGGTCGAAATTCTCATCCAAGCCCTAATCTTCATGCAATTGAAATTCTAATGCTACATACATGTTTAATCAAGGCCTAATTTATGATTAGAAGTCTTAAAAACGAAAAGCCCTAATTGTCATGCAAGCTAGGGTTTCGAAATTTAGGGAAAAAGCAAGAAACGTATACAATTTTGCAAGCATGTGTTCATGTCATCTTTCTAGACATTAATCCTCTCTAAATCATGCAAAACCTTCCATATGCGTGAACTAGGTGAAGAGAAAATCCACTCACCTTATTTTCGGTTCTTCCAAGCCAAGACCCTCACGCCACTCACGCCACACACGTCGCCGGAACCACCCAAAAGCCGCCGGGAAGTCGCCTCCACCACCTCTTGCCGCCGGCCACAAGAAGAGGAGAAGAGAAGAAGCAAGTCGCCACTTCACCAAGGGAAGAAAATCGTGAGCAAAGAGAAAAACGAGGGTGAACACGATTTCCCCTAAAATTTTTGTTTTTTTCAAGCCTCCAACGAATCCAAACCAATAGCAACCATAAGTGAAAGATCCAATAACCCTTTAGTATAAGTTAATCTCCATTTTACCCTTATCAAGGGCTCTTACCCTTTTCTAACAAGAATACACCCCTAGCCTAGTGGCGTGCAGCACACATCCTATGCCTTTAGTCTTAGGTTCGAATCCTCTCCGCGACACATATTTTTTTCATTGCAGGAAAATACACCAAACAAGACATTTTCTCAATGAAAAACTTCCACAAACATGCTATAAACGAAATTTTAGTTTTTTCTTACCTGTTAATAAATTTCCGGATCTTACAGCGCCTACATCACTATCTTCCCAAATTGCTCTGTGGTATCTATCTCTTCTCATTGTGTCGACTCCCTCGCATGACTCGATCTTCTGGGTTTCTGGGACTGGCTTATTTCAGGGATTTGCTTCTACTGCGTATGTAATAAAATTTTAAAATGACAGGGTTTCCCAACACCTATCATGGTTGGATGCGCCACCAAGGAGAAAGCTCTAATGTTATCTTCCCTAGTCTTCAACTTTAAATTTGCAATAATACATGAATGAAAATAGGGCGGCACGCAATGACAAACACCTAAACACCACAGGCATGTAATAGGGCTTGTCTATAACCATATCAAGTTCATCAGAAAAACACCTAAACATCCTCTTCTACATGCAATGACAAACTAACAAAAGTCAGATTTTACTTTTTCATTTAGAAAACGTGTTCATCAGTTCTCAGCAACTCATCGTAAATCTAAATTTTTTATTTCTCTCAGGAGTCTACATGATGCTCCTACTATTGGTGGGAGGGCCCTTAGAACCGTACTCTAGGGTATTAGATAATGCATGAGAAAATGGGAGAGAGTCTTTAGACAAGGGAAGTGAAAATGTGTCAGAAAAGCAGTAGGAAACACGATAAAAATGGCGTCGAATTCGATCGGGGCAACACAAATACGATGATGGAACAACAACACAACACTACTGAAAGTAATCACTAAACTCTTAGCAATTTTAGCAAGCTCACTTAGCAGATTTTAAGCTCAGCACGCATTTAGGCGGGTTAGCAAATTCGCAGGGCACAGCTCACACGCCTATGCACCTGAAACAAACCAAAGACCAACGGAATGTCCACGCCTCAGACGTACGGATGCCCATGGAAGAAGATAGAAAACACAGCGGAAGGAACTCAATCGGAACGTGAAAGGGTAGGCGAACTTGACTCGAGGCAGTGGGATTTACTCCTTATATGCAGGAAACTGGTAACAACTTTGGAATCGAGGCGACGACCTTGACCCGAACAAGACTTTGAAGGTGAAGCTCCAACTTCGACTCCTACATGTGCTAGAGGCTCTCAGCTCACCAAGAGGACTCTATCACCAAGAGAACTAGCAAACACAATAGCCCAGCCTCCTCTTTTATAGAACAAGAGGGGAGGGAACAAGACAAAGCACAAAAGATAATAGGTTCTAACCAGTACCTACTCCTGCAGGGCACAAAAGTGGTTAAGCTGCAACTATAAGATAAAATAAAACAACCTCTACCAAATTATTGAAGCTCGCGTATGTCCTTCTGTCCTTCATACGGAGGCGGTTGGGGTGGTTAAACGCGTTCGGAACACACCGCGATGAAGCAATAGAACTTGGATGTTGTGGGCTGAGTTACTACCGAAGTGTCGCACTCTTGGGCCATGTTGCAGAGGTGATTGCGAGGCCCATCGGTGGTTGGGCCTTTAAGAGAGTGGCTTACATCACTATTGGGTTGAAGAACTTCGGTGTGTATCGATAACGGGCTGATGACTCTCACAAAACGATACGATGGTTGAACGTGATATGGAGGGTTGAGATCGTCATATTTCCACTTTGTTGGGTGATGAAGTGACTAATAGGTGGGATGGTCCTTAATACCATACTCTAGGATTTTACACAATGCACGCGAAAACAGGAGAGGGTCGTGAGGCGAGGGAAGAGAAAACGCGTCGGAAAGTGCAGGGAATCCAATAGAAGCACGGAGACACAGCGTAGAACTCGATCGGGGCAACACGAATGCGAATAAAGGGGAATGGCACCCAACTACTGAATATAACGCACTAACCTCGTGGCAATTTTTAAGCTCAGCCACGAGTCGGGAATCGCGGTTCGCAGAATTCAGCTCGCGCGTCTATGGAGCTGAAACCACACCAAAAGACAAGAGATCTGATGGCGAATGGCCGGGGGGTGAAGAAACGAGGAAACCGCAGCGAGTAAGCACAACGAAAAGTGAACAAAAACAGGCGTACCTAACCCACCGGAAGGGTGGGATTTACTTCTAGCCAAGTAGGAAATGAAGAACAACTTGGAATCAAGGAAACATCCCCGACCCGAACACTTCGAAGGTGAGGCACCGGCTCGACTTCCACGGATTGGAGTCTCTCAGCTCACCAGGAGATCTCCCCACTCTAAGAGAACTAACTAAGAAGCTACACCATCCTCCTCTTTTATAGAATAAGAGGGGAGGGAACAAGACAAGACCACCAAAGACAACTTACTTTAACAACTGAAGAACTCCTGAAGGCCACTAAAGTGGTCAATCTGCAGCTACAAGACAAGAAATAACAAACTACCTAATATTCTTTGAAGCGTCTTCGTACGGAGGTGGTTTAGATGCGCTCGGAGCACATAGCAACAAAACAGCAGAATTTGGACGTCGTGGGCTGAGTTATCACCGTGGCAGCTCAATCTTGGGCCGACTTACTGATGAGATTGAGAGGCCCACTTGGGGATGGGTCCTCAGGAGTTTGGCTCATAGTGCCCTTGGGTTGAATCACCTCGGTGTGGGTGGAAAGGGGGCTAACGACGCCCATGAAACGATCCGGAGGCTTGCTTTGGCGTTGGGATCACCGGATTACCACATTGTTGGGCTCCTTTGGATTATCCTGAGGTGGAGCAACAAAGTACGAGGGATGGTGCATGTCAAAATGGGGTTGTCGGGGCCTGATCAGATCTTCATAGGCGAACACGGCTTGCCCGTGTCGGCGGACATGGCCGTGTTCAGACGCTCCAGGTTCCGTCGAGGAGATTACGGCCGGTGGCACGGGCGTGTCGCGGGCCATGTCCGCGTCTGCATCGTGGCTAGACCGTGTCACGACCGTGCTTGTCTTCATGGCCTGGCCGTGCTGGGGCGGACTGTCGGGACCATAATTGATGTAGGACGGGGAACTAAAGCATTCAAACGACGCCTTTGAAAACTGGTTTTGATAAATAGATAAATAATAAGGGAAAACCGATGTTATGCTAACGAGGTTTGAGAAACTAATTTTTTTATATTTTATATATAGAGGAAAACCCGAGTTTAAACTAAGAACTGTAAATAAGAATTACACTAGAAAGCAGTAAATGCAGGAAGTAAGCTTATAGTGCAGCCCTTGAGAATCGAAGGACTGTGCTTCCCGTTCTTCACCGGTCCTACTTTGATGGAAGGTGTAGGGTGGAGCTTACAAACATTCACAGAAAGATCCGTACAGGTCACGGATTTTAATACAAAATAAAGGTTGTCAAAGGGGAGGTTAAGCCTCACAAGTTCCTTTGCTAGTCCTAAGTTACCTAGAGAGAAAGGGGAGGAGAAAGGAGGGAAGCGCCCCTCCTAGATCCACACCAAGCGCAAGCTACAAAGTTAGAAAACCAAGGATTAGTGTAGGCAAATGTTCTTTAAGCAAAGGGAAGAAGCTAGAGAAAGAAACTTAGCAGCATTGGAGGAAGACTTCATGTTGCTGAAAAGTGATGACTTCCTCTTCTTGCTCCAAACCGAGGATGAAGGAAGGCCTCCTTGAAGTTGTGCACTCAAGGGAGGGATGAAACCTTCTTAGGGGTTTGGTGGAAGAGTTGAGAGAGGATGGAAAATCGGCTAATGGAAGAACTCTAACACCAACACAATTACTTAACCTAGGAAACTATTAGACAATATTATTTCATCAAAAGCTAATCGAAATACAAGGTGGAGACTATGTTTTTATAGGCGAGATGGGGGCTAGGGCAGGATAGTCATTAGCTTACATGCGCCTGTTACAAAGATGTCTAGAGTTTGAATTACAAAATTAAGAGGATGTGGGCGCAAATCCTCTTTGGGAGCTTCCTTATTTGGTGATCTCCTTTTGGCAATTCTTTAAATGCTTGGGCTGGTAAAAGGTGTCTTCTTATCCTTATGTTGGTGAGATGCTTGTTGGCGCATGGATAAGAGATTCAAAGTTTGAATCCTTTCCATAAGAGCATGGGCGGCAACAAGAGATGGAAATTTCTCATAAATGTCTTCATAAATGCCCTCCTTTGATTTTGGATGTTGATGGATAATTCCTTTGATTTTGGATCTTGATGGATGAGGGATTTGAATTCATTCCTTGCTTGGACTAGTGGTTGGCGCATATCCCTTAGATGGATGATGAGGTGGCTGATTGCTCTATTGGAGAGGCGCCCAACAAATATAGCAAGTGAGCTAATACATGGCTTGAAGTGAGCTTGGGCTTTGAAGTCTTCTTTTCCTTTTCTAGAGCTGAACTTGATGAGTGGACCTTGAGTGACATTGAGCTGAAACTTGAGCTGCTCCTTACTTGAATGACCTGCCAAAAATGATCCTGATGCATGCATGCACTACCCTACTATGATGCAAGAGTACATAAAGTTTCATGACTTACAATGCACGACCTACTACAAGTGGACTTGCCATAAGTGACTACATGATGCATGGCTTTATTGAAAAGCAAATTACCCTAAATGCAATGCAAGAAAGGGGACTCTAAGGGAACCCATATCGAAGAGGTACCCTACGAGTCCGAGTAGATCTCCTTAGAGCAGGGCTACTGCCTCCATCAGCTCTCCCCGGGTTGAAAGAATTCTCCTCTGGAGAATTATCCTTGTACCCTTGGAGTAACTCAGGGGCGGCTATAGCTAGCTCTAACTCAGGAAGCCATACCTCTTCACCATTAATGATTCTAACTCGATAAAGCATTTGTACCTCATCAGTGGTGAATCTGGTTTGGTCTTCGCGAATAGCCTCAATCTCCATCTTGTAGGTGTCATCTGGATCTGATATGGAGAGGGGCTCATGATAGAGGGTGAGATCCTCCACGTTGACGGTGGTGGGGATCCCCAGTTCAGGTGGCAGGTCGAGGACATAGGCATTGTCGTTGATTTTGTCTACAATGGTGATGGGGCCTAGTCCTTTTGCTTCTAACTTGTGCCCTGTCCCGTGGATGCTCTCCTCACGTGCTCGTAGAATCACTTTATCACCTGTGGAAAATAACCTTTCTCGGTGATGTTTGTTAGCAGCTTCGCGATAATGATTAACAGAGTCTAGCATTTTAGAAAATATTTCAGCATGCATTTGCGAAGTATGTAAAGCAAAGTCACGAGCAGGTAAAGAAGTCCTAAAGTGTCTGGGTAGAGGGAAGAGATCTATAGGTTTGTTGGGTTGATACCCTAGGTTGGCTTGGAAAGGGGAGAGACCTGTGGTCTTGTTGACTGTAATGTTGTAGGAGAACTCGGCAGTGGGTAGGAGTTTATCCCAGTTGCCAGGATGTTCACTTACCAAACTCCTAAGGATACTCCCAAGTGATCGGTTGACCACTTCAGTCTGCCCATCCGTCTGGGGATGGTAGGCTGTGGAGAACTTGAGTTTTGTTCCTAGAAGGGTCCATAGGGTTTTCCAAAAATGGCTTACAAACCTAGGGTCTCTATCAGACACGATAGTTAAGGGTGTCCCACGAAGCCTGACAACTTCTCTAAAGAAGAGTTTAGCAACATGGGAGGCATCAGTGGTTTTGGTGCAAGCTATGAAATGGGCCATCTTAGTAAATCTATCAACTACCACAAATATAGAATCATGTTTAGCTGAGGTTTGGGGTAGTCCTAAAATGAAATCCATACTAAGGTCTTGCCAAGGGGCTTGGGGAATAGGTAAGGGAGTGTACAGGCCAGGGCTGTGCTTATGGACTTTGGTGAGCTGACAAGTCCTACAATGCCTCACAACCTTAGCTACATCCTGGTAAAGGTTCGGCCAGTAGAACCATTCCTCTACAAGGGCTTGGGTCTTATCTCGACCGTGGTGCCCAGCAGAGCCGCCTCCGTGTAATTCCCAAACAAGGAATTATCGGATGGATGTCTTGGGCACACAAAGGGTTGGTCCAAGAAAGAGATACCCATCCCTAAGGGTGTAGAGAGGGTGACTTAATGGATCTTGACTAAGGTCAGCATATAAGGTAGAAAAATCAGGACATTCAAGATAAGCATCTTTCATGGAATCAAAGCAAGTAACTTCAACATGCATTTTGTACAAAAGTAAAGTTACTCTACTAAGGGCATCTGCTACTTTATTCTCAGATCCTGATTTATGTCTAAGCACAAAAGTGTATTGTTGTAAATATTCGACCCACTTAGCATGCCTTGAGTTTAACTTCTTCTGAGCACTTAGATAGGAGAGGGCCTGGTGGTCACTATTAAGAGTAAACTCCCTATGGATGAGATAATGTCTCCAATACCTTAGAGCCTAGACTATAGCATAAAACTCTTTGTCATAGGTAGAGCATTTTTGTTTTGCCTCGTTGAGTTTTTCACTAAAGAAGGCTATGGGATGACCTTCTTGGCTTAGGGTCCCCCCTATGCCAACTCCAGAGGCATCACAATCAACCTCAAAGACTTTATTGAAGTCAGGAAGTCTAAGGACCGGGGTAGTGGTCATCTTATCCTTAAGTTCTTGGAAGGCTTTGCTAGCAGATTTAGTCCAGGAGAATTCACCTTGTTTTAGGCAACTAGTGATAGGTGCCACTATAGAGCTGAAGTTCCTTATGAATCTCCTATAGAAGGTAGCTAGGCCATGGAAGCTTCTGACTTCAGTGATGGTCTTAGGTTCAGGCCAGTCTATGATGGCTTGGATCTTGGATGGGTCGGCTTGAAGGCCATGCTCAGACACTATGAATCCTAAGAAGATCACACTATGGGACAAAAAGGAGCACTTCTTGAGATTGATATAGAGTTGTTCTTCCTTAAGAAGGTCAAGGGTCTTCCTAAGGTGCTCTAGGTGTTCCTCTTTAGTCTTACTATAGATGAGGATATCATCAAAGTAGACTACAAGGAATCTTCCAATGAAAGGCTTTAAGACTTGGGTCATGAGTCTCATGAATGTGGAAGAAGCATTAGTCAAGCCAAAAGGCATGACTAACCATTCATAGAGACCATCCTTGGTCTTGAAAGCTGTCTTCCATTCATCACCTAGCCTTATCCTGACCTGGTGGTATCCACTTCTTAAGTCAAGCTTGCTAAACCAGTTAGAGCCAACTAACATGTCTAGCATGTCATCAAGTCTAGGAATAGGAAACCTATACTTGACTGTGATTTTGTTTATGGCTCTACAGTCTATACACATGCGCCAACTGCCATCTTTTTTAGGGGTGAGCAGAGCAGGCAAAGCGCATGGGCTAGGGCTTTCTCTGATGTGTCCTTTCTCTAATAGGTCATCTACTTGCCTCTTAAGTTCTTGATGCTCGGTGGGGTTCATCCTATAGTGGGGCAGATTGGGTAGGGTTGAACCTGGGACAAGATCTATTGCATTTTGGATGTCCCTAAGAGGTGGAAGTCCTGTGGGTAGTTCTTCAGTGGTAAGCTCACTATATTGTTCTAAGAGGGCTTCTTCGTCTTGGTTGACTTCCTTGAGGACTAAGGTAAATAAAGGTTGATCAGGCCTATAATCCTTAGGTCTCATGAGCTGAAGGGTTGGTTGTATGGTTTTGGTCTCTTCTATTTTTCCGTTATTGGTTGAGGCTTTAAGCTCTCTAGGCATAGAAGGTTTCAGCTTGATCTTTTGACCTGAATGACTAAAGACATAGGTATTAGTCTGACCGTAGTGGACTACATCCATGTCATATAGCCATGGTCTGCCTAGAAGGACTTGAGCGACGTCCATAGTGATAATGTCACACCAAATTTGTCCTTCATAGGTACCAAACTGTAATGGAACTAGACTCCTATGGGTTACTGGCACACTAGACTGGTTGACCCAGGAGATGCTATAAGGGGTTGGGTGAGCTTCTATCTTAAGTTTAAACTTGGTGACAGCAGAGTGGGAGACAACATTGAGACTACTACCCCCATCTATCACTACTTTGCACATGTTTCCATTGCATTTCGTGTAAGTATGGAAGATACTAGTTCTTCGCCAATCATCCATGGGTGAGGGTTTGATCAAGGTACACCTAACAACTCCTAAGATGTTTTGGGTAGGCTCCTCACTACTATCATATTCATTGTCTTCTAGGATTTGGCAGTCAGAATCTGGGTCATTAATGTCTTCAAGTCTAGGGGTTTGGTTTTCCTCACCTAAGTATAAGACCCTTTTAGGACAGTCTTTCATATAGTGTCCATATTGTTGGCAACCATGGCATTTGACCCTAGATGGTTCTGGATAACTAGAGGGTTTGGGTTTAGGAGTACTAGAGCTTTGGGGTTGGGTTGGTCTAGGACTTGGTCTAGAGGCACTAAACTCTTTCCTAAAGGCAACCTTAAGTTCTTGCTCTATCTCCTTGGCTCTAAGATGGGCAACCTCTATGGATCTATCTGGTAGTAGGTAAGGCCCTTTCTAATCTCAGATCGGAGACCATTTTTATACCTGCTAAGGGTGAATAGAGGGTTTTCTCCTGGGTTTCCCCTAAGGAGGAATTCCTCAAAGCTAGCAGTGTATTGATCAACAGTCATAGATCCTTGGGTTAAGCTAGAGGCTTGGTCAAACAACTTACTCTGAAAATATGAGGGGACATATTTCAGTTTAAGTTGTTGGCACATTTGTAGCCAAGTGTCTATGGGAGGTAGGTTGAGTCTCTCTTGGTTGTTCTCTACATTGGTCCAATACAACCTAGCATTTCCCTCAAGAAGGCACTTTGCAAGTCGGACTTTGCTGTGCTCAGGGATCATGCTCCACTTGAAATATTGTTCGAGCTTGGTTGTCCAATCCAAGAAGTCTCGGGGTTCTAAAGAGCCATTGAAGGTTGGGGGATTGAGTTTGATGGCGCGGTGCACATCATCCTCCCTAAATCTGGGTTGAGGTGGGGTTTCAGTAGGAGGTCCATTCCACATAGTTGGTTGGTGGGTTCCCGCATGGTTTGGATTGGGGTATCCATTCCATGTCGGTTGAGGATAGGTTCCTACATGGTTTGGATTAGGATATCCATTCCACATAGGTTGGGTGCCTGCACGGGTTGGGGTTTGATGCCCGTTCCACGTAGGTGGTGGTTGGGGGTCTACATGATGAGGGCTAGGTGGTGGTTCACTAGCATGGTTAGAAGACCTTTCCCTAAAATCATGGAACTCAGTGGTAAGTTGGTTAAGGATTCGGGTAAGGGTCCCTATTTGCTCAGTCAAGAACTCAAACTTCTCATTCATGGCAGTATGATCCATTGTGGGATTTTGTTCCTGTTGTTGAGTTTTAGACCGAGTTTGCATGGGTGTTATGAAAAATACAGGTTTTGAAAATAGAGCAAATGATAGATAAGTACGTAGTCAAGTTATTTCAAAAACATAGTTCCAAAGACCGCTTAGAAGTAGAAAATTAAGTTTTAAGGCTTAAAAAAAATCTAGTCTAAGAGCCTAAGCTCTGATACCAAGCTGATGTAGGACAGGGAACTAAAGCATTCAAACGACGCCGTTGAAAACTGGTTTTAATAAATAGCTAAATAATAAGGGAAAACCGATGTTATGCTAACGAGGCTTGAGAAACTAAATTTTTTGTATTTTATATATAGAGGAAAACCCGAGTTTAAACTAAGAACTGTAAATAAGAATTACACTAGAAAGCAGTAAATGCAGGAAGTAAGCTTACAGTGCAGCCCTTGAGAATCGAAGGACTGTGCTTCCCGTTCTTCACCGGTCCTACTCTGATGGAAGGTGTAGGGTGGAGCGTACAAACATTCACAGAAAGATACGTACAGGTCGCAGATTTTAATACAAAATAAAGGTGGTCAAAGGGGAGGTTAAGCCTCACAAGTTCCTTTGCTAGTCCTATGTTACCTAGAGAGAAAGGGGAGGAGAAAGGAGGGAAGCGCCCCTCCTAGATCCACACCAAGCACAAGCTACAAAGTTAGAAAACCAAGGATTAGTGTAGGGAAATGTTCTTTAAGCAAAGGGAAGAAGCTAGAGAAAGAAACTTAGCCGCATTGGAGGAAGACTTCATGTTGCCGAAAAGTGATGACTTCCTCTTCTTGCTCCAAACCGAGGATGAAGGAAGGCCTCCTTGAAGTTGTGCACTCAAGGGAGGGATGAAACCTTCTTAGGGGTTCGGTGGAAGAGTTGAGAGAGGATGGAAAATCGGCTAATGGAAGAACTCTAACACCAACACAATTACTTAACCTAGGAAACTATTAGACAATATTATTTCATCAAAAGCTAATCGAAATACAAGGTGGAGACTATGTTTTTATAGGTGAGATGGGGGCTAGGGCAGGATAGTCATTAGCTTCCATGCGCCTATTACAAAGATGGATAGAGTTTGAATTACAAAATTAAGAGGATGTGGGCGCAAATCCTCTTTGGGAGCTTCCTTATTTGGTGATCTCCTTTTGGCAATTCTTTAAATGCTTGGGCTGGTAAAAGGTGTCTTCTTATCCTTATGTTGGCGAGATGCTTGTTGGCGCATGGATAAGGGATTCAAAATTTGAATCCTTTCCATAAGTGCATGGGCGGCAACAAGAGATGGAAATTTCTCATAAATGTCTTCATAAATGCCCTCCTTTGATTTTGGATCTTGATGGATAATTCCTTTTGATTTTGGATCTTGATGGATGAGGGATTTGAATTCATTCCTTGCTTGGACTAGTGGTTGGCGCATATCCCTTAAATGGATGATGAGGTGGCTGATTGCTCTATTGGAGAGGCGCCCAACAAATATAGCAAGTGAGCTAATACATGGCTTGAAGTGAGCTTGGGCTTTGAAGTCTTCTTTTCCTTTTCTGGAGCTGAACTTGATGAGTGGACCTTGAGTGACATTGAGCTGAAACTTGAGTTGCTCCTTACTTGAATGACCTGCCAAAAATGATCCTGATGCATGCATGCACTACCTTACTATGATGCAAGAGTACATAAAGTTTCATGACTTACAATGCATGACCTACTATAAGTGGACTTGCCATAAGTGACTCCATGATGCATGGCTTTATTGAAAAGCAAATTACCCTAAATGCAATGCAAGAAAGGGGACTCTAAGGGAACCCATATCGAAGAGGTACCCTACGAGTCCGAGCAGATCTCCTCAGAGCAGGGCTACTACCTCCATCCATAATCTGCTTCACGGGCTGTATTCTTGGGCCCAAAATCCAATAAGGTTGGTCTAAAATTATGGTGGGACCGTAATCCACTTCACAGGCCATATTTTTGGGCCCAAAATCCACAGAAGGTTGGTCCAAAATTACGGTGGGGCCGTAATGAATATTACGGGCCCTAATTTGGCGCTGTGAATCCGCGGTCTTTTCCGACGATCTGGTCATGGCCTGGCCATGTTCTTTATCACGGCTGTGATCGCCGAGTCTGCATTCCACCGAACTCATCACGGCGGTTGTCACCGGCGTGTCGAGGGCCGTGCTTGTGTTTGCATCCTTCTTCGACCGTGTCACGGCCGTGCTCTCCATCACGGCTCGGCCGTGTCTGGGTCGGTTTGGTCTTGCGGCGCCGAACATTGTTGAGCGAACAGGCATGCAGGTGGGCTGCGTGCTCGTGATGGGCGTGGCCACCGTCACGCCTTGGCCGTGTCGGGGTCTAGAGAGCTCTGGTCGGGCTAAAAATTCCTCAAGTCCTGGGGAGTCTCCCCAAATGCCTTCTAGAGGGGTTGGGCTACCCTCATGCGTCTGCATGGCCCGTCAATGCAGATTGCTCCTGCATCAGCTTCCGCTACATGATCTGATGGGTTCTCCTTCTGAGAACTGGGGAAGAGGATCGTCGGGGTCCGAAGGCACCTCCAAAGGACCATAGAAGGGAAGGAGGTCCGCGACATTGAAGATGGGGTGGATCCCCACATCCGCGGGTAAGTCCAGAAAATAGGGGTTGGAGCTGATCTACCGCACTACCGCATAGGGTCCCATGTAATGCGGTTGGAGCTTAAAATGTGTCCTCGTGGATAAACGCTCGGGGTGGATACACACCCTCACCAGTTCACCTACAGAAAAGTGATGTGGCCTACGATGCTTGTTGGCCTTTATAGCTTTGCAAGTGTTGCCCAGAAAGATACGACGTGGAACCTCATCATGCAAGCTAGCGATATGCTGGGCAAACGAGAATGCATGCGAGGAAAGGTGAGACTCCGTGGGGAGGTCATGCAGGTCAATGGGTTTACGGGGCTGGTGGCCCATGACAATCTGGAAGGGACTAAGACCCTTAGACCTATTGGAAGCACTGTTGTACGCAAACTTGACCATGGGTAAGATGGAATCCCAATACCTCGGATGGTCACCGATGAGGCAACGGAGGAGATTACCCAAGCTACTTTTAACGAGTTTTGTTTGCCCATCGATTTGGGGGTGATAGGCCATGGAGAATTTCAAGAGGGCCCACAGTGAGCACCAGAAGTGGCTAACAAAGCGCGTGTCGTGGTCGGACACGATGGTGGTAGGAAGACCATGGAGGCGCACGATTTCTCAGACGAAAAGGTGTGCAACGTGGGAAGCATTCGTAGTGTGCAAACAAGGGATAAAGTGGGCCATATTCGAAAATCGATCTACGACCACATAGATAGAATCGAAGCGGGAGGCGGTCCACGGCAACCCGAGAACAAAATCCATGCTCAGGTCATGCCACGGGCCAGCGGCCACGGGCAACGGGGTATAGAGACCCATGTTCGGGGGGCGAGGTTTGGCTAAGTAACACATGCCGGAGGCGCACAATGCACTCGACGTCTCTGCGAAGGGAAGGCCAAAACAGGTGTTCCTCCGCTATCTCAAGGGTCTTGTCGCGGCCATGGTGACCGGCGACGCCACCCGCGTGGAATTCGAGCAAAAGATGGTCTCGAAGCGACGAACGGGGAATGCACAAGCGGTTCCCCAGAAAAAGATAACCCTCGCATAGCTGGTATGGGGACTCAGTCAAGGCGGCATATATGGCACCAAAATCAGAGCATGTGGCGTACTCATCTTTGACATGGTCAAAGGTATTGCACGAGTGCGCATCACACATAAGAGGGTCCGAACACGACTCAAGGCATCCGCGACGATTTTTGCCTTACCCGCCTTGTGGTTGATCACGAAGGAATACTGCTGTAGGTACTCAACCCACTTAGCATGGCGGGCGCCCAACTTCTTATGGGAATTAAGGAAGGAGAGGGACTGATGGTCGTTATACAACACAAACTTGTAGTGAAGAAGATAGTGCCGCCATTGGCGCAATGACTGGACTATCGCGTAAAATTCCTTATCGTAAGTCGAGTAACACTGGTGAACACCATTTAGTTTCTCGTTGAAGAAGGCTATAGGATGGCCCTCCTGACTAAGGGAACCACCGATGCTGGAACCAGAGGCATCGCATGCGACCTCGAAGACTTTCGAAAAGTTGGGGAGGCGCAAGACAGGGGCGGTGGTCAAAGTGTCCATAAGCGCATTGAAAGCTCGTTGAGTGGCAGGGGTCCACTCAAACTCATCCTTGGAGAGACATTGGGTTAAGGGGGTTGCAATCGTGCTGAACCCATGAATAAACCGACGGTAGAAACCCGCAAGACCCAAGAAACTGCGAACCTCGGTGTCGGTGCGAGGCCCAAGCCAATGCCGGATGGCCTCAACCTTAGCAGGATCAACAGACAGACCTTGGACGGACACAATATACCCCAGAAAATATATGTTGCTAGTCAGAAAAGCACACTTCTTCGTGTTAAAGAAGAGGTGCTCTTTGCGCAAGAGTTCGAAAGTGGAGAGAACATGCTGCAAGTCTTCATCGCGGGTTCGACTATGGATCAGGATGTCATTGAAGTAGACGACCAAAAACTTGCCCATGTATGGCTTGGGGACTTGACTCATCAAGCGCATGAACGTAGAAGGGACATTGGACAGCCCAAATGGCATGACAAGCCATTCGTAAAGGCCGTCCTTGGTCTTAAAGGTGGTCTTCCACTCATCGCCCTCGCGACTGCAGACTTGGTGATATCTGCTCTGGAGGTCGAGCTTGGAAAACCAAGATGCACCGGAGATTAAATCCAACATGTCGTCAAGCCGAGGAATGGGAAATCGATACCGGACGGTGATCCGATTAAGGGCGCAGTTATCGACACACATGTGCCATGACCCATCCTTTTTGTGGGTGAGAAGCACAAGAACAGCGCAAGGGCTGAGACTCTCACGGATGTATGCCTTAGTGAGGAGGTCATCCAGTTGATGCTACAGTTCAGCGTGCTCTATGGGGTTGAGGCGATGATGGGGGAAGTTAGGGTGTGGTGCTCCCGGGACAAGGTCAATCGCGTGCTGGATGTCTCTCGCCGGGGGGAGGCTGCGAGGCAAATCGTCGGGACTGATGTCACCAAACTCGGCAAGGAAGGCGAACACCTTGACGAGAGGCCCCGGGTCAGGGCAAGGGATAGAATCCTGCACTTCACGCAGCATGAGCGCGTAGACGGTCTTGGTCTCTTGGGCCTCGCGAACCAGCGCGGAGGTGCGCATGAGGGAGACCATGGGAGAATGCAGAGAGGCAAGTACCGAGGGTGTGATCAGGCCCTTAGAGGTGGATGCTCGAAGCTCCTTGGGCGTAGTCGGGATCAGGCGAATCTTCTGCTCATCGTGGTCGAACACATAAGTGTTCGACTGGCCATAGTGGACCGCATCCCTATCGTACAGCCATGGGCGGCCGAGGAGGATGTGAGCGACATCCATAGTCGCGACATTGCACAACACCTTCTCACGATAGATCTCGAAAGCGATGGGAACCTGACATTGGTGCGTGACCGGAAGACTCATGGTATCGACCCATGTGATAGAGTAGAGTCTCGGGTGGGACTCAAGAGGAAGGCCGAAGCGCGTGACCGCGGTCCGAGACACCACGTTCAAGCTACTACCTCCATCTATGATGATCTTACACGAGTGCCCATTGCACTTGATGTAAGTGGTAAAAATGCCCGACTGCCTCCAATCCTCAGAAGGCGCGGGCTGGACAAGGTTGTAGCATACGACAAGTGTGGACGGACTCGATTCCTCGCCACTAGTATAGCACTCAGCCTCGACAACGTGCTCAGTGGGGGTTATGGTAGCCACGCGAGCTGGACCCACGTTGGCTCAGGTGGGTTTCTTGGGACAGTCACGTGATAAGTGACCCGGCTGTAGGTAGTTGTAACAGGTGATGCAGCTAGAGGACCCGACCGCGGGGGCCTTACCCTTTTCCTCCCAGGTGGGCCGAGAAGGCAGAGCGTCGAGGAGTGGATGCCTAGGGGATGAATGGGCGGGGGGTGCGGGTCGCAGGTTCAGACGAGGCTCCGGGCGCTCAAACCGCGGGTGGGGTTGCGGGGGACCACCCGCATGAGGACGCCTATGGGGGCCAAAGTCGCTGCGCCTTGCCGCGGCGCGAAGGTCTTGCTCGATCTCTCGTGCGCGCTGGAAGGTTTGGTCAAAAGTCTCCGAACCAAACATAGGCAAGGCTCGGTCAATGTCTGCACGGAGCCCATTCTTAAATTTCAACAATGCTAATTCGGGGTCCTCCTGCAAGTTGTAGCGGATTTGAAGCGTCTCGAAGGTGAGACGGTACTCCTCGATGGTCCCCGAACCTTGGTGTAGGTTACTATATTGGTCAAGGATATGCTGCCTATACGAAGGGGGTACATATCGCTTCCGAAGGCGATATTGCATCTCTGCCCACATGGTGATCGGGGGAAGGGCTTCCTGCGCATTTTGGCGCTCCACGTTTTCCCAATGTAAATGTGTAGGCCCCTCAAGCAAGGTGCTCACATACCTAACGCGGGAGTGCTGCAGACACTCACTAAGATCGAAGTACGCGTCGATGGACGCGACCCAATCAAGGAACTAGGTGGGGTCGAGACCACCCGCGAAAGGTGCGAGGGTATTTCGGATGAACCGGCGGAAATCGTCATCCGCCCGGGGGCGTTCAACACGGGTTTGGGATGGTGTTCGAGGTGCGGCCCAAGCATGGCCAAAGCGACCATTGGGCTGAGGACCTTGAGCAGCCCAAACATCATCGTCATCAAGTAGGTCATCACCGTGACTCGGATCCCTATGGGCCTCATAAGGCCGTGTGCGACCCCATTCCTCTTCATGGACACGCCGCCGGGTGGGCGTGGCCAATGGGGGTAACTCTCTAGTGGGCACTGGGTTCGCAAATGCCGGAGGGTTAACCAAGCTCGGGCGTCCGTGCTCCGTGGACCCAAGTTGACCAATGAGGTGTTGGATCCCAGCCAAAATCTGCTGGACCATGGTATTCGTGCTCACTTGAAGGGCATCCACGCGTGCGGACAGCGCCTGAAGCTTCGCATCAATTCGCGCCTGAAGCGCAACCATAGACACTAAGTGGGTGTTAGCCCCTTTCGAAGGCTAGACCGACTCTTGAGTTTGAGGAATGGTTTCCGGGTATTGGGACGACATGACTTGTGACCTCATAGTCACCATGCACAAACAAGGGAGACACGACCAATGCGAAATGCTAAAAACCGAAAAGTGCAGAAATATGCAATGCGATGGAGGGAGATTGTGCGAACGATAAGAATCGAATGCGTAACCTCCCTCTGATACCAGAATTGATGAAGTGACTAATAGGTGGGATGGTCCTTAATACCGTACTCTAGGATTTTACACAATGCACGCGAAAATAGGAGAGGGTCGTGAGGCGAGGGAAGAGAAAGCGCGTCAGAAAGTGCAGGGAATCCGATAGAAGCACGAAGACACGGTGTAGAACTCGATCGGCACAACATGAATGCAAATAAAGGGGAATGGCACCCAACTACTAAATATAACGCACTAACCTCGTGGCAATTTTTAAACTCGCTTAGCACATTTTAAGCTCAGCCACGCGTCGGGGATCGTGGTTGCACAAAATTTAGCTCACGCGTCTATGGAGCTGAAACCACACCAAAAGACAAGAGATTCGACCACGCCTCTGATGGCAAATGGCCGGGGGTGAAGAAACAAGGAAACCACAGCAAGTAAGCACAACCAAAAGTGAACAAAAACAGGCGAACCTAACTCACCGGAAGGGTGGGATTTACTTCTTGCCAAGTAGGAAATGAAGAACAACTTGGAATCGAGGAAATGTCTCCGACCCGAACACTTTGAAGGCGAGGTACTGGCTCGACTTCCATGGACTGGAGGCTCTTAGCTCACTAGGAGATCTCCCCACTCTAAGAGAACTAACTAAGAAGCAACCCCGTCCTCCTGTTTTATAGAATAAGAGGGGAGGGAACAAGGCAAGACCACCAAAGACAACTTACTTTAACAACTTAACAACTCCTGCAGGCCACTAAAGTGGTCAATCTGTAGTTACAAGACAAGAAATACAAATTACCTAATATTCTGTGAAGCGTCTTCATATGGAGGCGGTTTAGATGCGCTCGGAGCACATAGCGACAAAAGAGCAGAATTTGGACATCGTGGGCTGAGTTATAACTGTGGCGGCTCAATCTTGGGCCGAGTTACTGATGTGATTGAGTGGCCCACTTGGGGATGGGTCCTTAGGAGGTTGGCTCGTAGTGCACTTGGGTTGAGTCACCTCAGTGTGGGTGGAAAGGGGGCTAACGCCGCCCATGAAATGATCCGGAGGCTTGCTTTGGCGTTGGGATCGTCGGATTACCACCTTGTTGGGCTCCTTTGGATCATCCTGAGGTGGAGCAACAAAGTAGGGGGGATGGTGCACGTCAAAATGGGGTCGTCGGGGCCTGATCTGTGATCTTCAGAGGCGAACACGGCTGTGTTCGGATGGTCCAGGTTCCGTCGAGGAGATTACGGTCGGTGGCACGGGCGTGTCGCGGGCCATGTCCGCGTCCGCGTCGTGGCTAGACCGTGTCACGGTTGTGCTTGTCTTCATAGCCTAGCCGTGCTGGGGCAGATTGTCGGGACCGTAATCCGCTTCACGCGCCATATTTTTGGGCCCAAAATCCACAGAAGGTTGGTCCAAAATTATGGTGGGACCGTAATCAGCTTTACGGGCTGCATTTTTGGGCCCAGAATCCACAGAAGGTTGGTCCAAAATTACGGTGGGGCCATAATGAATATTATGGGCCGTAATTTGGCTCTGAGAATCCGCAGTCTTTTCCGACGATCTGGTCACGGCCTGGCCATGTTCTTTGTCACGGCCGTGATCGCCGAGGCCGCATTCCACCAAACTCGTCACGGGCGTGTTGAGGGCCGTGCTTGTGTTCGCATCCTTCTTCGACCGTGTCACGGCCGTGCTCTCCATCACAGTCCGGCCGTGCTCTCCATCACAGTCCGGCCGTGTCTAGGTTGGTTTGGTTTTGCGGCGCTGAACACTGTTGAGGGAACGGGCATGTACGTGGGCTGCGTGCTCATCACGGGCGTGGCCACCGTCACGACCTGGCCATGTCGGGGTCTGCAGAGTTATGGTAGGGGTGAAAATTCCTAAAGTCCTAGGGAGTCTCCCCAAATTCCTTCTAGAGAGGTTGGGCTGCCCTCATGTGTCTGCATGGGCCCGTCAATGCGGATTGCTCCTGCATCATTGGGCCCTCATGTATCTCCTTGGATGGATGAACGTGATATGGAGGGTTGTGGACGTCGAAATGTGGTCGCCGGGGTCAAACGGAGCCTTCAGGGGTGATCACGACCTGGACATGTTGTTGTTCACGGCCGTGATCAGGTAGGCTAGAATCTGGCGAGATGAACACGGCCTGGCTGTGTCGATGGTCATGGCCATCACCGCGTTCTCCTCTGAAATCACCCGTTTTTTGATTTTGCGCCGAAGTGATCATGGCCTGCCCGTGTTCTCCATCACGGCTGTGATCAGGTGCGCCAATTTTCACCGAGCTCATCACGACTTGCCCATCACGGGACGCACGGCTGTGCTTACTTTCTAGATTCTTTGCTAAGGCCATCACTCCCATGACGAGCATCATGGCTTGCCTGTGTTCAATGCGCAGAAAATTCTGGGGAGGTGTTTCCCCGTCCGATTTGTCCCCTTCTTAAGTGTTAGCTTCTCCTACATCAACACCCCCCCCCCCAGTTTGAAGAGTTTTGTTCTAGAGAACTAGGGAGAAGGGGCTCATCGGTGTCGAAAGGCACCTCCAAGGGGCCGTGGAAGGGAAGGATGTCTGCCACATTGAAGACGGGGTGGATCCCCATGCTCTCGGGCAAGTCCAGGACATAGGCGTTGAAGCAGATCCACCGCACCACTGCATAGGGCCCCATGTACCGTGGCTGGAGCTTAAAATGAGCCTTGTTTGATAATCTCTCGGGGTGGATACACACCCTCACCAACTCACCAACAGAAAAATGATGTGGCCTATAGTGCTCGTTGGCCTTCATCGCATTATAAGTGTTGCCCAAAAAGATGCGATGCCGAACTTCATCATGCAAGCTAGCTACATGCTGGGCAAAGAAATATTCATGGTCAGACAAGTGGGACTCCATGGGAAGGTCATGCAGGTCAATGGGTTTGCGAGGTTGACGGCCCGTGATGGTCTGAAAGGGACTAAGACCCGTAGACCTATTGGCCGCACTATTGTACACAAATTCACCTATCCGGCAATGGAGTAAGTTACCCAAACTGCGGTTAACCACCACGGTTTGCCCGTCCATCTAGGGGTGGTACGTGATAGAGAATTTCAAGGTGGAGCCCAAGAGGGCCCAAAGTGAGTGCCAGAAATGGCTCACAAACTGTGTGTCACGGTTGGACATAATGGTCGAGGGAAGACCATGAAACCGGATGATCTCCTGGAAGAAAAGATGGGCCACGTGCGACGCATCCGCGGTTCGTGTTCAGGGAATGAAGTGTGCCATTTTCGAAAATCGATGTACAACCACGTAGACGGAGTCGAAGCGAGAGGCGCTTTGGGGTAGCCCAACGACAAAGTCCATGCTAAGGTCCCACTAAGGACCTTTAGCAACCGGCAAAGGGGTGTAGAGGCCGGTGTTCGCGGGTAGGGGTTTGGCTATTTGGCATGTGCCACGATGGTGCACAATGCGCTCAACGTCCTTGTGGAGGCAAGGCCAAAAGAAGTGCTCCTCCACCATCTCAAGGGTCTTGTCGCGGCCGTGATGGCTGGTGACACCACCCGCGTGCAGCTTGAGCAGAACATGATCTCGAAACGATAACCGGGGAATGCATAGGCGGCTCCCCAAGAAAAGGTATCCCTCACAAAGCTGATACGGGGACTCGGGATCCTGGGACTCAGTCAAAGCGGCATAAATAGCACCAAAATTGGAACACATGGCGTATTCCTCCTTGACATGGTCAAAGGTGTTGACACGGGTGCGCATTACGCATAAAAGGGTTCGGACTCGACTCAAAGCATCTACGACAACATTTTCCTTACCCACCTTATGACTGATCACAAAGGAGTACTGTTGTAAGTAGTTGACCCATTTCGCATGGTGGGTGCCCAACTTCTTCTGGGCACTAAGGAAGGACAAGGCTTGATGGTCGCTATACAACATGAACTCGTGGTGGAGGAGGTAGTGCCTGCATTGGCAAAGCGTCTGAACTATGACTTAAAACTCCTTATCGTAGGTAGAATAATGCTGCCAGACAGCATTCAACTTCTCACTAAAGAAGGCAATAGGGTGGCCTTCTTGGCTAAGGGAGCCTCTGATCCCAGCGCTGGAGGAATCGCACGCAACCTCAAAGACTTTCGAGAAGTCCGGGAGGCGCAATACAGGGGTAGTTGTGATGGCATCGTTAAGAGTGTTGAAGGCTCGTTGAGTGGTGGTAGTCCACTCAAAGTCATCCTTGGATAGACGTTGGGTAAGCGGGGTTGCAATCGTGCTGAAACTCTAAATGAAACGGTGGTAAAAACCCGTGAGGCCCAAAAAGCTGCAGACCTCGGACACGGTGCGGGGTTCGGGCGAATGTCGAATGGGTTCCACTTTGGTTGGGTCAATAGAAAGACCCTCATCGGACATGATGTAACCTAGGAAATAGACTCTGTTGATAAGGAATGCACTCTTCTTCATGTTAGGGAAGAGGCGCTCCTTATGCAATAGGTCAAACGTGGAGCGAAGATGCTCCAAATGCTCCTCATGAGTCCGACTAAAAATTAGAATGTTGTCAAAGTAGATGACTAGGAATTTACGCATGTAGGGCTCAAGGACTTGGCTCATGAGCCATATGAACATGGACAGGGCATTGGACAACCCAAATGGCATGACGGGCCCCTCGTAATGACCGTCCTTGGTCTTGAACATGGTCTTCCATTCATCACCTCCGCGAATGTGGACTTGGTGATATCCACTACGAAGATCAAGCTTGGAGAACCATGACGCTCCAGAGACTAAGTCCAACATGTCATCAAGCCTAGGTATGAGGAACCTATACTTGATGGTGATCCTATTGATGACGTGACTGTCAATGCACATGCGCCATGACCCGTCCTTCTTGGGTGTGAGTAAGGTGGGCACCGCGCATGGACTTAGACTCTCGTGGATGTACCCCTTGGTGAGGGGTTCATCCACTTGACACTGCAGTTTCAGCATGTTCAGTGGGGTTCAAACGATGGTGGGGCAAGTTGGGGAGAGGTGCTCCCGGGACAAGATCGATGGCGTGTTGGATTTCCCTATTCGGAGGGAGTCCATGGGGTAAGTCCTCTGGGCTGATGTCGGAGAATTCATTCAAAAAGGTTGAGATTTCCGGGGGAGGTGTCACATTTGGACGTGGAGAGGGCTCTGATGACTCACGCACCATTAAGGCGTAGACAACCTTGGACTCGGTGGCTTCGTGCATGAGCGCGGAGGTGGCATGAGGGATACGATGGCAGGTGCTAGAGGAGCAACCGCAGGCGGGACAATCATACCCTTAGATGTGCATGCATGCAGCTCCTTAGGCAGAGCCAATGTCAACCGGATTTTTTGGTCATTGTAGTCGAACCCATGGGTGCTCGACCGGCCGTAGTGAACCACATCTTTATCGTATAGCCATGGGCGTCCTAAGAGGACGTGGGCAACATCCATAGCTGCCACGTCACACCATACTTTCTCACGATAGTCCCCAAAAGCAATGGGAACTTGACACCTATGGGTGACTGAAAGGCTCGAGGCATCGACTGAAAGTCCCCAGAAGGGGGCGAAACCCTAAAGCATGGCGCGTATAAAATTTTTAAGCAGCGGAAGAGGGTTTCTAGGGGATCGGATTCATGCATAACATATGATCAACTTGTTAAACCGATTGCAAACATAGAAGATGTCATACCGATGCCATTTCTAGATGGCGACTTGGAAGCAGAGAGCGATAGGGATCTCCTCCAAAGGATGCGAACACAAGATGAAGAAGTCGCCTACTCCGATGGTGCTCCTTGTGCTAGCAAGGTTCCAAGAGGTCCTTGTCGTATGGAAGGGAAGAGAGAACCTTTTCTTTGCTTGGCGATTTGCTTCTTGTCGTCAACCCCAAAAAACACTCGAATGAGAGAGCCACGCGAGGAAGGAGCGACAATAGGCGTGAAGAGAAGCTATCGTGAGGCGTGGTCACGATTTGGAAACATGGTTTCCAAAAATAGTAAACCACTCTCTTCATGCGACCATGGGATTACCCCAAGCGCATACTCCTCTCCACTTGAACCATGCGCTCACTTGATGAGCTGGTTCAATTTCAGTTTGGTCCAAGACCAATTAACCCAAGCGATTTGGTCTAGATCACAATTAAACCCTAAGGCTCCAGATCCAACCGTTCATCTCTTGATGCTCCTGATCTCACCGATCTAGCATCCATTCTCTCGATCGAAGCTTACCAATCTCAAGCCCTAATCAATCAAACATGATCAGACCAGATCTCACTTACAATCAGAGACTAAATCCCTTTAAACTGAACCCAAACAATTCAGTCCATACGATCTGACTTAAGTAAGCCATATCATCAAATTGTGCGACCCTGAGGGTTTTCTTTAAATGTCGGTAACGATAACTCACGTTATCACGATCAGTGAGGGGTATCTAGCAACACATCACTGTCTCCCGATATAAAGAAAAGAGTCTTCCAAGACTACACCCAAACCACAGCACAAGTGTGAATCCACTTCACAAGGCATGCAAGTTTCCTTTGCCACTGGATGTTCTTATTGGACAAGCGTGTCAAGCTTGTAGCTCCAATATGATGAGCATGATTAGATCAGATGATCATAGTCACCTAGGTATGGCCATACACTTTCTCAATCATCTCATCCAGGGGGCCCCTTTAGAACATCACACTCCAATCAAGGAGACGGCAATCCTATATCTATCACTAGCGCCCTAACATGACTCAAGTTCACCATCCAAGATAGTCTATAACCATTATGTTTCAAATGATATTGAACTACCTCAAAACAATGACAATCATCATTTAGAAACACAAGTGATCTCAAGTCAGAGGAAATGTGCCACTTGTTGCAATCAAGGATTATTCACATTGTGACAAGCAATTGAATATCCTAGTAGGGTCTGTCCAGTACATCCAATGTACCCATGAGTCTACACCTTATTCCATGCTCGAAGCATCCTATAAGATTAGAACACATATTAGTCTCAATCATATCAAGGTTGTCTCATGTTCACCAAGATATCTCGACTAAGGACATTACAGCATGTCAGCCTAGCTGAACACCATTGAGACATTATTCAGAAGTATATGTATTGCAGCAGATAATATAACAAACTGAATAACAACCATTGCCTTTATAAACATAAGAGTTTATACATGATACTGTTACAATCCCAAGGCCTCAAACATTAGCCTTAAGGGCATACCCCAACAATCTCCCACTTGCACTTAATCTAATGGTTGAGGAATCTCAAACCCATATTATTACAGTGCTTCTCATGCTTCTGCTGCGCCAGAGGCTTAGTAAGCGGGTCTGCCAGATTGTCATCTGTATGAACCTTGCAGACTTTGATCTCGCCACGATCTATGATCTCCCTGATCAAGTGAAACCGCCTCTGTATGTGCTTGGATTTCTGGTGCGACCGTGGTTCCTTTGCTTGTGCGATTGCTCCAGTGTTATCACAGAAGATAACCAAAGGATCTGCACTCGAAGGAACAACACCAAGTTCTTGAATGAACTTACGAATCCACACTGCCTCCTTGGATGCTTCCGAGGCTGCTACATACTCGGCTTCTGTGGTAGAATCAGCAACAATTGACTGTTTGAAACTTTTCCACACCACTGCTCCTCCATTCAAGCTAAAAACATAGCCTGATTGCGATCGGAAATCATCCTGGTCAGACAGGAACGAAGCGTCAGTATATCCTTCTATACTGAGTTCTTCCTGACCACCATAAACCAAGAACATATCTTTGGTCCTCCGAAGATATTTTAAAATGTTCTTGACTGCAATCCAGTGTGCCATACCTGGATTACTTTGGAACCGACTGGTCACGCTTAACCCGTAAGCGACGTCTGGGCGAGTACACAACATCGCATACATAATGGATCCAATAGCCGAAGCATAAGGCATATTGTCCATTTCATCTTTCTCAGTCTGTGTTTGTGGACACTGACTCTTCGAAAGATTCAGACCATGTCTAACTGGAAGATATCCTCTTTTAGAATTCTCTAAATGAAATCTCTCCAGGACTTTATCGATGTAAGTACTCTGGCACAGCCCGAGAAGCCTCTTAGATCTATCCCTGTAGATCTTCACACCTAATACATAGGCTGCTTCTCCTAAATCTTTCATCTGGAAACATTTCCTTAACCATGCCTTAACCACATGCAGTTCAGGAATATCGTTTCCAATGATTAAGATATCATCGACGTAGAGGACTAGGAAAGTAATCACGCTCCCACTAAACCTCTTATATACACACGGGTCATCCTCGTTCTTGATGAAACCAAATTCAGAGATTGATTCATCAAAACGAATATTCCAGCTTCTCGATGCTTGTTTAAGTCCATAAATAGACTTCTTTAACTTGCATATTTTATGACGATCTGATGGATTAGTGAAACCTTCTGGTTGTGTCATATACACATCCTCATCCAGATTTCCATTAAGGAAAGCTGTCTTCACATCCATTTGCCAGATCTCATAATCATAATATGCTGCTATCGCGAAAAGAATCCGAATAGACTTAAACATAGCTACAGGTGAGAAAGTTTCATCATAATCTATCCCGTAGATTTGTTTGAAACCTTTCGCAACTAGCCTGCCTTTATAGGTAACCACGTTACCATCCATGTCAATCTTCTTCTTGAAGATCCATTTACAGCCTATAGGGATAACTCCCGGAGGCGGATCAACCAAATCCCAGACTTGGTTATCTGACATGGAGTCCATCTCGGCGCGCATAGCTTCAAGCCATCTCGCTGAATCCGGTCCACTAACCACATCCGCATAAGTGAGGGGTTCATCATTATCAATGATGTAGACTCCGTCATAGCGCTCAGGCTGTCGACGGATCCTTCCCGATCTTTGCGGTTCCCATGATATCTGAGCCTCAGGTTGTTCAGTAACCTGTTCTACCGGCTCAGGCTCAACCAACTGTGCTTGACCACTTTGTCCTTCCTCTGGATTCTCATCCAGCTTTATTTCTCTCCCACTGGCCTCTTGCAGAAGAAACTCCTTCTCAAGAAATATGGCCGTCCGAGCAACAAATACTTTGTTCTCTTTGGGATCGTAGAAATAATAACCCTTAGTTTCCTTAGGGTAACCGACAAAGATACATTTCTCAGATCTGCTCTCTAGTTTTCCAGAGGCGAGCTTTTTGACATAAGCCTCGCAGCTCCAGATCCTGATAAATGTCAAGCTAGGCTGTTTCCCATACCATAATTCATATGGGGTCTTTGAAACTGCCTTGGATGGCACTCGTTTTAGTACCTTTGCAGCTGTCTCCAGTGCAAATCCCCAAAAGGAGTAAGGTAGAGTAGCTTGACTCATCATAGAACGAACCATATCCAGTAAGGTTCTGTTCCTCCTCTCAGACACACCATTCCATTGCGGTGTTCCTGGTGGAGTGAGCTGTGAGATAATCCCACACTCCTTTAGATAGTCAGTAAACTCTCGACTTAGGTATTCTCCACCTCGATCAGAACGAAGTGCCATGATATTTCGGCCAAGCTGATTCTGTACTTCATTCTTGAACTCTTTGAACTTGTCAAAAGATTCACTTTTATGTCTCATAAGATAGACATACCCATATCTACTGAAATCATCAGTGAAGGTAATGAAGTACTGATAGCCACCTCTGGCATGTTTACTAAAAGGCCCACACACATCACTGTGTATAAGGTCAAGTAAACCTGAAGTCCTTTGACCTTTATGAGGAAAAGGCGACTTCGTCATTTTGCCCATCAAACAAGCTTTGCATGTATCAATCTCCTCATAGGAGAATGATCCCAGCAGTCCATAATCATGCAACCGCTTAATGCGTTTCTTGTTAATATGACCTAAACGACTATGCCATAGCAAGGTGCTGTCATCAACATATTTGGCTTTCTTATTATCAATATTGTGTATAGAACATTCCATGTCCAACATGAATAACCCATTGTTAATTGAACCAGTAGCATAAACAATATTATCTAAAGAAAGAACACACTTTGAAATATTGCATTCAAAGGAAAACCCCTTCCTGACAAGAGCAGGAATGGAGATAATATTTTTAGTAATGCTGGGAACAAAGTAACAATTGTCTAGTTCCTATACAAGTACAGATGGTAAAGAGATGAAATAGTCTCCTACAGCAACAGCAGCAACCCGTGCCCCGTTTCCAACTCGTAGGTCCACCTCATGCTGTCCCACCTGTCTTCTTCTCTTGAGTTCCTGTACATTTGAACAAATGTGAACTCCACATGCAGTGTCCAACACCCATGAAATAGAAGAAGATGAAACCATGACTTCCGTCACGTATATACCTGAGCCAGAAGCGATGCTTCCCCTCTTGTCTCCTTGGAGCGCTTTACAGTCCTTTTTCCAGTCACCCAGCTGGCCACAGTGGAAACATCTGTATTCCTTCGACCGCTTGACCTTTTGCTTCAGAGCCTTGCTGTAGCTCTTGACAGGGGTCTTGCCCTTCTTCCCCTTCTTCTTGTTCCTTGAAGGAAACATCAAGACAGAGGTTGAAGGCTTTCTCTTCAGAGTCTCCTCAGTAGTCAAGAGCATATTCAGCAGCTCTGCCGGAGTACAATCGATTTTGTTCATATTAAAGTTAATGATTAACGCATCGAAAGAGGGCGGGAGAGACTGCAGAATAATGTCTACAGCAAGCTCCTGATTGATGGTATGCCCCAGTTTCTCTAGAGCCTCCTTGTGCCCAATCATCTTGAGCACGTGAGCTCCCACTGGGCTCCCTTCAGCAGGTTTGCTCTGAAAGAACAGCTTAGTCAAATTATAGCGCTCAGTCCTCGCCTGCGCAGCATACAGCATCTTGAGGTTTGCTATAATTTGTATAGCAGACATATCCTCATGCTGACGCTGCAGCGGTGGCGTCATAGACGCTAGCATCAGGCAAGTGACATCAATGCTATCATTGACATGCTTTTCATAGGCATCCCGAACCGCCCTTGCGGCGTTCGGAGCGGGCTGAGGCGGTATAGCCGTCTCGAGGACATACAGTTTCCTCTCTGCCTTAAGAACAATCTTAAGGTGTCCGTACCAGTCTGAGAAGTTCGGCCCAGCAAACTTCTCCCTTTCCAGTAGGGATCGCACATTGAAGCTCATGGTGTTCGTTGCTGCAGGAATCTACAACAATGCAAGAACAGCAAGGTCAGTATCAATGTTCAGAATCAATCCAGGACTTAAGAAAGATTCTTTTCTCACTATTTTATCTGGCTGAAAAATCCAGCAAAAATAGCCCGAAAGAGTAGAACTCTTTTAGTGAGATGGGATCCAGATTTCATACTTGGTCTCCGCGTCCCGCTCAGGCGAGATAAGATGCACAGAGAGTACAAGCACTAGTCTCTGGTAGGCTGTCCCAGCCAATCGCCAACCCGTGCGATTCCCCTTCATCTGGGCAATCCAGCTGACTGTGCCAACTGAGTTGGTACAACACAGTCTCTGATCCCACAGATGGCTGCCTCCATGTGCTACCATATGCGCCACATATGTAGCCTACATGGTCAAGCTGACCCGACCTACTCCTTGGACCACCACGTGCTATGCTGAGCAACGAGAAGCGATAAATCCCTTCTCTGTAACACGCAGGTGTAATCCCGCACCGTCTGAAGATAGATGGACGTGCCCACTGAGTGGGTACAACACGGCTCCAACGATAATCAGAACAGTGAGGTTTCGCGTCAGAAGGCTTACGAGCTTGATATTTTAGCGTTGGATTTTAACGGTCTTTTATCTTCTTGACTATCATGCAATTCCTATGGTGATAGCAGAAGATAAACTCATGCAATTCTAATTATACAAGCAATAAATAGAAAGCATGCAGATCTTATGTGGTAAAAGCCCATTAAGCCTAAGTTAGACCTTAAATTAAACTTAAGTCTTCACTTGCTTTTCTTCATGGGTCTTTTGCTGCTCATCTGGCCCAAACCAGGGCCCAAGCGCCATCTGCAGCTCAGGTGCGCCTACCATGTAAATGCGCCTGTCCCAGAGTCGAACCCTGGACCTCCCACCTGGTCAAGCCTCTGCTGCAAGCGCCTCTGCCAAGTGTGCTCTGTGCTCTTGTCTGATTAATTTACAAATTAATCTATCTAGACAAGATTGACTCGCAGGTCAATTACATTTTAAAAATTAAATGCAATGTGATGCGCAGATCACAATATAAATTAATTTACAAGTTTTAACCAGGCTCGCAGGCCCCAGCACAGCACACATTAATTAGGCGTCCCACATAAGATTAAATAAACAAGCATATGCTTACAATCAACATGTGATCCATTCATGAAAATAAAATTTTCAAAAAACCCATTGGCATCAATTTTATTTTCCTTATGTGCCCTACTACCTTACAACGGTCCATTAATAGGGATCCACTCATCAGACCTAGTCAGATCCACTACCCTTGCATGCACCAAGTCCTAACTGACTTGAGTCGACCCAGTGGTCAACTATGCATGCGCTAGGCCTGAACAACCTACATGAGTTTTGGCAAGCGGGTGTGACCCCGGGCCTAACTCATGCGTGTTCACTAGTTGTCTCAACCAGACCTCGCTACACGCCTTTGATGCAGTCGACCTATAGCCACCTTATGCTTGCGCATAGGTGCCATCTGGTCGACCCATCTAGGCTGTCAGATGGTCTGATCAGACTAGTTGGATCTTAACTAGAGATGACTTCAACCCTACTAACCCGTCTAAGGACTTATAGCAGGCGCCATTTAGATCTAAGGTGAGTCGCGCAAGTAAAGAAGTTTTTGAGGAAAAACTAAATGTATGCGCCAACTAGATACATGCGCTAATGATAAAAAATCATACTTCATGTAGTTTTCGCATGAATAACTTTCGCATGTAGTTTAGATCTAAGGTGTTGCGCAAACATGGATCACTAAAGTTAAGCAATCATACAAACATGCATATAACCGCTCTGATACCAATGAAAGTCCCCAGAAGGGGGCGAAACCCTAAAGCATGGCGCGTATAAAATTTTTAAGCAGCGGAAGAGGGTTTCTAGGGGATCGGATTCATGCATAACATATGATCAACTTGTTAAACCGATTGCAAACATAGAAGATGTCATACTGATGCCATTTCTAGATGGCGACTTGGAAGCAGAGAGCGATAGGGATCTCCTCCAAAGGATGCGCACACAAGATGAAGAAGTCGCCTACTGTAAGATCCAAGGATCTTAAGTTCTGGTAAGCATTATTTGGATTTAAATAAAATCAGTAACTGTGATATTTTGTTCATGATTTAAATAAAATTATTGATTGTGATATTTTTATGTATTGGTTGATAGTTAATTAACTAGAGGTTTTTGGTTATTGATTTTTTTTTGTAAATTAATTAGAGATTATTTGTTTGATTATTGACTGTTAATTTATGATAAATTATCATTGGTTGTTTGTGATAAATTAATTAGGATTTTGGGTTGCAAATTTTAAGTTAATTAATTAGACCTTATTGGTTAATTAATTATACTCTATTGGATAATTAAATCCTTATTGGATGTTAGTTAAATCCTTAATGGATTTTCGTTAAGTGATTGATTAATGGTTAAGTTAATTAAATAATTAGTTAATTATGAGATATTGGGTTATTGGGTTTAAAATTCGAAATTATTAGATAAAAGGGTTAAACCCTATTGGAATAAATTGGTTAATGGGTTTAAAATTTTAAAACCCAAAGTTTAAGTGATAATATCGATTAGGGTGAGATTAGTGGCGATTTGGGAGTCTTGAGAAAATTGAGGTGGCGGCTTGAAAGAACTTGGCGACTCTTGGAAAGCTTGGAGGCGATTTTTTTTTGGTGTTTCTTCTTCATCTTCTTCCTCTTGGCGATCTTCTTGAAGTGAAGAATTTTCCTTGGTGAGTCTTGGAGATCCTGTGGGCGACCCCAAGGCTTTGGACGAAATTTTGGAAGGGTTTTCATCCTTGTGTTCACGGTTTAAGAGGTGAGTGGAGGGTTTTTTTGATTTCTAGTAATTTGGTTGTATTAATTGATGCATGAGATTGATTAGAAATTTGATCATGCTAAATCAAAATTCAAGATTTCACCATGTTAAATACCGAATTTAAGATCTTCTTATTTTGATGAAAAACCGAATTCTTTTACAATGGTAGAACTTCTTATTTTGATGAAAAACCGAATTTATGCAAAGGTATATATATAACATGAAAAACCGAAAGTTTAATGGATGTATATCTCATGTGAAGAATCGAAAATAGCAAGGAGATATTTATAATGAAAACCTAATTTATTCATGATGATTCTTGTTAACTAAGGGTTTGATTTAAGTTGGGAATTTTATCATGCTAACAATGGAATTAAGATGTATTTTTGTGAAAACCGAAATTTGGCAAATGTGTGTATATTTTGAAAACCGAAATTTTGATGATTTTATTTATGAAATCCGAAAGTTAGCAACATGAAAGTTAAGGTATTCTTTTATGGAATTTAGGAGGTTTTAAATCAATGATTTTGAGCATGAGATTGATGTTAACTAAGGTTTAAAATTTAGTAAATAATATGTTATGTTAACCGTGGATCACATGTAGTAATTAATATGAATACATGATTTTTATGTCAATTTTTGGATGCTTGTTAAATGCAAATCATGAATATTCCTTTATGTGTATTTATAGATTGTTTGATAAATTGTGGTAATTTGTATGTATTACATTTTATGTTGATTTTATGATGAATGCTTGTTGTAATTTTATGTTTCTTTATGAGTGTAGCATGTACCCTTGTTTGAGGAGAATTGGGTGATAACATAGCAAGATTACACTGAACTAATCAGCATGAAATATAAGGACTACACTATGTGATCTTCATTATGTGATTCTTTGATAATTATGTGGAGTTGTGTTTTTGGAAAAAATTTATGTGGTCATGTGATGGTTAGGACTAAGGCTAGGTGTGACTATGAACTCAAGGGGATAGTTCTTATGTGATATGTGAAGGGTTTGAATTTCAGCCCTGTACTGTGATATGTGAGGGGGGTTGATGTTCAACCTGCCTATTATGATTATTGTGATGGGGGTTGAAGTTCAGCCTGTCCGATGTGATTTTTTTTGTGATGGCTATCCTAGAGTCAAGTTGACACTTAGGAGTCCACCTTTGTGAAATATGTCCACCTATGTGAAATTATGAAATAAGATATGTGTGTTGTCCAGTAGGAACCTTTTGGGAGAACGGGTTTTGACCCAAAGTGCCATGTCTTGGTCGGACAGGGGCCACCTCTTGATGTCATTACTCTTTTATGTGTTGCGAATGATATAAGACCCAAAGTGCCATGTCTTGGTCAGACAGGGGCCACCTCTTGATGTCATCATTCTCGTTTTATGTTATGGCGTGATAGACCAGCGTGCCACGTCGTGACCTGACGGGGGCCACCTCCTGATTCTATTCTCGTTTTATGTTATGGCGTGATAGACCAGCGTGCCACGTCGTGACCTGACGGGGGCCACCTCCTGATTCTATTCTCGTTTTATGTTATGGCGTGATAGACCAGCGTGCCACGTCGTGACCTGACGGGGGCCACCTCCTGATTCTATTCACTGTCCATGTTTATGTGTTGCACGAGATTTTGCAGCTCCCAATGCTTTGGCCAAGCCGGGTTAGACCATATTGGTCACTTTGTGAATATGCTGGACAACTAGGTTATAAGTGTGTTGGTATGTTTAGTTGGTTTAGAATATATGTGTTCGGTTGGTTTATAGTATAACTCTAGAACCTAAGTTGTTATATGTTGGTGTGTACATCTGGATATCTATATGACTTCTGTTTCTTTATGTTGTTATATCTTGACATAATATCCTGTTAAAGATTTTTAAAACAATTTGCCTATGTTTTTGAGTGTATGTTATGGATGGTCAATTAGACTATCCACTCACTGGGCTGTGTAGCTCACCCCTCACTATTTTCAGGTGTAGAGCAGGGGCGCAGTTAGCATTACATGGATGCTGTGATTTATGCTTAATGAACTTATGATGCCGGTTGTGGCTAAACCCTGTGAATTATATGCATTATGTGAACCATGTGATATGAATGATGTGAACTACGTGAACTTGTGATGCCAGATTGTGGCGTTTTACGAGTCTGATTTTTGTGTCACCGCGGGCTTTGGCCTGGTTTCGGTGTTTGGTATTGGTTTATAAAATCGATTTTGTGGATTTGTTTTGAAATTGAAGTTGATGTGTATTTTTGCAATCGGTTTTGAGATAACTGTAACGTGCATATGTCTAGTGCACGTATTGCGTGGTGGCAGGTACCTTTATGTGATTTATGAGATTTGTGATTCGAAGATTTTATGTGTTTGGAGTTTTGAAAATTTTCAGATCGTGTTTTTCTTGAACTCGGTTTTACCTAGCATTTGATCGATCTTATATGAAACATCCTATTACTTTTGCGATTGTGTTATTTGCTTGGGGTTAAGTATGTGGGATGTTACAGAATGGTATCAGAGGCAGTTGGCTAGCTAAAACTTAGTTTGGGGGAAAACATGTTTGTGTATTGCTAGACACCTAATAGGTTTATGATTGTTTTTCCTGACTATGATATGTGTGTGACTATGATATGTGTGTGTAGGAATTTAAGATGGTGCGAACCAGAGGTAATGCTAGTGATGAGGGCGAGCAGACCCCGAACCTCACTAGAACTATTGAGGCCTTGACTGGCATGGTACAGCAACAAGGTGCCATGATTGAGAGGCAAGCTCAGATGCTGCAGCAGCAACAGACTCAGCATCAAGAGGCGCAGCAGCAGCTTTTGCAGCAGCTGACTCAAGAGAGACCCCAGACTACTACTCGGGCAGTGGGGGATAACTCTCAGGAGGGCGCTCACAGGCGCTATGCTTCACTTGTGAGTGAATTCCAGAAACTGGGTCCGAGCTCTTTTTATGGGGGCTCAGAATCCAGTAATGCTGAAAATTGGTAGCTGTGCTTGGAAAAGATTTTCCAAGTTATGCGTTGCTCGGATGAAGACAAGCTGTGTCTGGCCACTTATATGATGCGTGGTGACGCAGACGAGTGGTGGAAAGGTGTGGTGAGGCTAGCAGCAGAAAGACATGAGATAGTGGATTGGCCTTATTTCTTGTCTCAATTTAATGAGAAGTACTTCCCAGACAGCTTGGTGGAGGACCGAGAGGTGGCTTTTATTCATCTGGAGCAGGGTGATATGACAGTGGACCAGTATGAGCTACAGTTCACGAAATTAGGAAAGTATGCTCCTCATCTGATAAATACTGAAAAGAGGAGAGCTACCAAGTTTCTCAGAGGTCTCAGATGGGATATTAGGGAGCAGGTTGGTGCTCAGCACTTAGAGACCTATGTTGAGACAGTTGGTCGAGCACGCACTATTGAGAGATACATAGCTGAGAGGAGTTCTCATGCTGCCGTGACAGTGATTCCTGCAGTGGAGGCGGTGGTTCCTCAGCATGGCAGTGGCGGCAAGGGTAAGAAATACCCTAGGCATAAGGACTACAAGAGGAGCCAGTTTAAGCCTTACTCTTACAAGACACCGCAGCAGTCCAGGGATGCACCACAGCAGTTCAGGGATGCCAGGGACGTGAGAACCAATGTCACAGAGGACCGGACTTGTAGTTATTGTGGGCTCAGGGGACATCTAATGAAAGATTGTCATAGGAAGAATGGCGTGTGCTTCAAATGTAAGAAACCTGGGCACATGGCCAGGGACTGCAAGGAGCCTGAGATGCAGCCTAGAGGCGCAGATAAGCCTACAGTCCAGACTAGAGTTTATGCTGTGGCTGAGAAGGATACACGAGCTTCCCGATCCGTTGTGGAAGGTACATTATTTGTATTTGATCAGTTAGCTCGCATTCTATTTGATCCTGGTGCAAACTTGTCTTTTGTCTCTGTTAAGTTTGCTGCATGTTTACCTGTTGTACCTAAGATGCTAGATTATGCTGTGTCTGTTAGTACTCCTTTGGGAAAGTCATTGTCTACAGACACTGTTTGTGCTGACTGTGTAGTACATGTAGAGGGTTATGAGTTTTTGGTAGATCTAATCCTTTTAGACATGCAAGATTATGATGTCATCCTAGGAATGGATTGGTTGTCTTCACATCATGCCTCTGTGGATTGCTTTGAGAAAGTGATCACTTTGAATATGCTTGATGGGAATCGGATTTTTGTGAGAGGTCTAGTGTCAGACCAAGGACCACATGTGATATCTTTCCTGCAGGCCAGGAAGTTACTTGCTAGTGGGTGCAAGGGTTATCTTGCACATGTCAAGGTGCAGGATGATTCTAATTCTGATCTGACTCAGATGGCAGTGGTGAAAGAGTTTCCTGATGTATTCTCTGAGGAATTTTCAGGTTTACCACCAGTTAGAGAAGTGGAGTTTGGCATTGAGTTGGCGCCGGGTACGGCACCCATCTCCAGAGCTCCTTATCGTATGGCTACTTCAGAGTTGGCCGAGCTTAAGAAGCAACTGGAAGAGTTGCTGGAAAAAGGGTACATCCGGCCTAGTGTTTCTCCCTGGGGAGCGCCAGTGTTATTTGTGAAGAAGAAAGATGGAACCCTGAGGATGTGTATAGATTACAGGCAGTTGAATCAAGTGACCATTAAGAATAAGTATCCTCTTCCCAGAATTGATGATCTGTTTGATCAGTTACAGGGAGCTACAGTGTTCTCTAAGATTGATCTGAGATCAGGGTATTATCAGCTTAGAGTCAAGGATGAGGATATATTTAAGACTGTTTTCAGGACCAGGTATGGGCATTTCGAATTTTTAGTTATGCCTTTTGGACTGACGAATGCACCTGCTGTCTTCATGGATTTGATGAACAGGGTATTCCATGAGTTGCTTGACTCTTGTGTAGTAGTCTTTATAGACGATATTTTGGTATATTCACGGACTACTTCAGATCATGTCAGGGATTTGCGCAAAGTGCTGGAGGTTCTGAGGAAGAAACGGTTATATGCCAAGGCTAGTAAGTGTGAGTTCTGGTTAGAGAAGATCAGTTTTCTGGGACATGTGATTTCTGGTCAGGGAGTGTCTGTGGATCCTGTTAAAGTACAAGCTATCCTTGATTGGGGAAGACCTACTAGTGCTACTGAGATCAGGAGTTTTCTGGGTTTAGCAGGTTACTACCGGCGATTTGTTGAGGGATTCTCCAAGCTGGCGGGTCCTTTAACCAAATTGACCAGAAAGGAGGCCAAGTTTGTTTGGGATGACAAGAGTGAAGAGAGCTTCCAGGAGCTGAAAAGAAGATTGACTAGTACACCGATCCTCATTATTCCTAGTGATGGGGAAAGGTTTACTGTTTATACTGATGCTTCAGGCAAAGGGTTGGGTTGTGTCTTGATGCAGAAGGGTTCTGTGGTAGCCTATGCTTCCAGACAACTGAAGGAGTATGAATTGAACTACCCTACTCATGATTTAGAGTTGGCAGCCGTAGTCTTTGCTTTGAAGATATGGCGTCATTATTTGTTGGGTCAGGAATTTGATCTATTCACTGATCACCAGAGTCTCAAGTATATCTTCACTCAGAAGGAGTTGAACATGAGACAGAGGAGATGGATGGAGTTGATCAAAGATTATGATTTCTCTATTCAGTATCAGGCTGGAAAGGCCAATGTAGTAGCGGATGCACTGAGCAGACATCCAGTTACTTCAGTAGCTGCACTACGGGTCAGTGAGTGGCAGTTACTGCAGGAGTTCAGAGATCTCAGGATCAGCGTTTCTCCTAGAGTTCAGACTGGTTATGTGGCTTTTCTTAGAGTACAGTCTGCCTTGTTGCAGAGGATCAGAGATCAGCAGTCTGTGGATCCGAAATTAATTCAGATCAGGGATAGTCTGGTTGATGGCGCAGTTCAGGATTTTAGCCTGTCTGATGATGGTATTCTTCGGTTTCGTGGAAGGGTGTGTGTCCCTGAGGAACCGAGCTTGAGGAAAGAAATATTGGAGGACAGCCATAACTCCAAATATTCTCTACATCCTGGCGTGACTAAGATGTATCAGGACCTCAAGAAAAGTTTTTGGTGGCCGGGTATGAAGAAAGAAGTGCTTGATTTTGTCTCTAGGTGTTTGACTTGTCAGACTATAAAGGCCGAACACCAGAAGCCTGGGGGTTTGTTGCAGTCTCTTCCTATTCCTGAGTGGAAGTGGGAATGCATCAGTATGGATTTTGTGTGTGGTTTGCCCAGAACCAGATTGGGTCATGATGCTATTTGGGTGATTGTTGATAGACTTACTAAATCAGCCCATTTTCTCCCGATTAAGATGACTTATTCATTAGAGAGGCTGGCCAGATTGTACATTGATGAGATAGTCAGACTACATGGAGTGCCAGTTGATATTGTGTCTGATAGGGATTCTCGATTTCTGTCCAGATTTTGGAAGAGTTTACAGGAGGGTTTGGGTACTAAGTTGAGTTTTAGTACAGCATACCATCCTCAGTCTGATGGCCAGACGGAGCGTACTATCCAGACTCTAGAAGATTTGTTGAGAGCCTATGTGGTTGATTGGAGTTCTGAGTGGAACCGGGATCTATCTTTGATAGAGTTTACTTATAATAATAGCTTCCACTCTAGTATTCAGATGGCTCCTTATGAGGCTTTGTATGGGAGAAGGTGTAGGACTCCCTTGTGTTGGGAGGAAACTGGTGACAGAATGATTTTGAGATCTGATGCAGTACAGGAGACTACTGATAAGGTCAGAGAGATCCGGGATAAGCTGAAAATTGCTCGGGACAGACAGAAGAGTTATGCTGATGACCGTCGTCGTCCTTTGGAGTTTATGGTAGGGGATCATGTGTTCTTGAAGGTGTCGCCTACTAAGGGTGTTATGAGATTTGGCAAAAAGGGCAAGTTGAGCCCTAGGTTTGTAGGCCCTTTTGATATTGTTGAGAGAGTTGGTCCAGTGGCTTACCGATTGGCTTTACCTCCTGCTATGGATCATGTGCATAATGTATTCCATGTCTCTGCTTTGAGGAAATATTATCCTGATCCATCTCATGTGTTGGAGTTGGAACCTCTTCAGATTCAGAGTGATTTAACCTTTGAGGAAAGACCTCTCCGGATTGTGGATAGAAAGGATAAAGTTCTGAGGAACAAGACTATACCTTTGGTAAAGGTTATCTGGGGACATCAGTCGGTTGAAGAAGCGACTTGGGAGACTGAAGCTGATATGAGGAAAAATTATGCTTACCTCTTTAATGATATGGATGCTGAGCTTTAGAGGACTAAAGCTCTATAAGGAGGGAGGAATGTAAGATCCAAGGATCTTAAGTTCTGGTAAGCATTATTTGGATTTAAATAAAATCAGTAACTGTGATATTTTGTTCATGATTTAAATAAAATTATTGATTGTGATATTTTTATGTATTGGTTGATAGTTAATTAACTAGAGGTTTTTGGTTATTGATTTTTTTTGTAAATTAATTAGAGATTATTTGTTTGATTATTGACTGTTAATTTATGATAAATTATCATTGGTTGTTTGTGATAAATTAATTAGGATTTTGGGTTGCAAATTTTAAGTTAATTAATTAGACCTTATTGGTTAATTAATTATACTCTATTGGATAATTAAATCCTTATTGGATGTTAGTTAAATCCTTAATGGATTTTCGTTAAGTGATTGATTAATGGTTAAGTTAATTAAATAATTAGTTAATTATGAGATATTGGGTTATTGGGTTTAAAATTCGAAATTATTAGATAAAAGGGTTAAACCCTATTGGAATAAATTGGTTAATGGGTTTAAAATTTTAAAACCCAAAGTTTAAGTGATAATATCGATTAGGGTGAGATTAGTGGCGATTTGGGAGTCTTGAGAAAATTGAGGTGGCGGCTTGAAAGAACTTGGCGACTCTTGGAAAGCTTGGAGGCGATTTTTTTTTGGTGTTTCTTCTTCATCTTCTTCCTCTTGGCGATCTTCTTGAAGTGAAGAATTTTCCTTGGTGAGTCTTGGAGATCCTGTGGGCGACCCCAAGGCTTTGGACGAAATTTTGGAAGGGTTTTCATCCTTGTGTTCACGGTTTAAGAGGTGAGTGGAGGGTTTTTTTGATTTCTAGTAATTTGGTTGTATTAATTGATGCATGAGATTGATTAGAAATTTGATCATGCTAAATCAAAATTCAAGATTTCACCATGTTAAATACCGAATTTAAGATCTTCTTATTTTGATGAAAAACCGAATTCTTTTACAATGGTAGAACTTCTTATTTTGATGAAAAACCGAATTTATGCAAAGGTATATATATAACATGAAAAACCGAAAGTTTAATGGATGTATATCTCATGTGAAGAATCGAAAATAGCAAGGAGATATTTATAATGAAAACCTAATTTATTCATGATGATTCTTGTTAACTAAGGGTTTGATTTAAGTTGGGAATTTTATCATGCTAACAATGGAATTAAGATGTATTTTTGTGAAAACCGAAATTTGGCAAATGTGTGTATATTTTGAAAACCGAAATTTTGATGATTTTATTTATGAAATCCGAAAGTTAGCAACATGAAAGTTAAGGTATTCTTTTATGGAATTTAGGAGGTTTTAAATCAATGATTTTGAGCATGAGATTGATGTTAACTAAGGTTTAAAATTTAGTAAATAATATGTTATGTTAACCGTGGATCACATGTAGTAATTAATATGAATACATGATTTTTATGTCAATTTTTGGATGCTTGTTAAATGCAAATCATGAATATTCCTTTATGTGTATTTATAGATTGTTTGATAAATTGTGGTAATTTGTATGTATTACATTTTATGTTGATTTTATGATGAATGCTTGTTGTAATTTTATGTTTCTTTATGAGTGTAGCATGTACCCTTGTTTGAGGAGAATTGGGTGATAACATAGCAAGATTACACTGAACTAATCAGCATGAAATATAAGGACTACACTATGTGATCTTCATTATGTGATTCTTTGATAATTATGTGGAGTTGTGTTTTTGGAAAAAATTTATGTGGTCATGTGATGGTTAGGACTAAGGCTAGGTGTGACTATGAACTCAAGGGGATAGTTCTTATGTGATATGTGAAGGGTTTAAATTTCAGCCCTGTACTGTGATATGTGAGGGGGGTTGATGTTCAACCTGCCTATTATGATTATTGTGATGGGGGTTGAAGTTCAGCCTGTCCGATGTGATTTTTTTTGTGATGGCTATCCTAGAGTCAAGTTGACACTTAGGAGTCCACCTTTGTGAAATATGTCCACCTATGTGAAATTATGAAATAAGATATGTGTGTTGTCCAGTAGGAACCTTTTGGGAGAACGGGTTTTGACCCAAAGTGCCATGTCTTGGTCGGACAGGGGCCACCTCTTGATGTCATTACTCTTTTATGTGTTGCGAATGATATAAGACCCAAAGTGCCATGTCTTGGTCAGACAGGGGCCACCTCTTGATGTCATCATTCTCGTTTTATGTTATGGCGTGATAGACCAGCGTGCCACGTCGTGACCTGACGGGGGCCACCTCCTGATTCTATTCTCGTTTTATGTTATGGCGTGATAGACCAGCGTGCCACGTCGTGACCTGACGGGGGCCACCTCCTGATTCTATTCTCGTTTTATGTTATGGCGTGATAGACCAGCGTGCCACGTCGTGACCTGACGGGGGCCACCTCCTGATTCTATTCACTGTCCATGTTTATGTGTTGCACGAGATTTTGCAGCTCCCAGTGCTTTGGCCAAGCCGGGTTAGACCATATTGGTCACTTTGTGAATATGCTGGACAACTAGGTTATAAGTGTGTTGGTATGTTTAGTTGGTTTAGAATATATGTGTTCGGTTGGTTTATAGTATAACTCTAGAACCTAAGTTGTTATATGTTGGTGTGTACATCTGGATATCTATATGACTTCTGTTTCTTTATGTTGTTATATCTTGACATAATATCCTGTTAAAGATTTTTAAAACAATTTGCCTATGTTTTTGAGTGTATGTTATGGATGGTCAATTAGACTATCCACTCACTGGGCTGTGTAGCTCACCCCTCACTATTTTCAGGTGTAGAGCAGGGGCGCAGTTAGCATTACATGGATGCTGTGATTTATGCTTAATGAACTTATGATGCCGGTTGTGGCTAAACCCTGTGAATTATATGCATTATGTGAACCATGTGATATGAATGATGTGAACTACGTGAACTTGTGATGCCAGATTGTGGCGTTTTACGAGTCTGATTTTTGTGTCACCGCGGGCTTTGGCCTGGTTTCGGTGTTTGGTATTGGTTTATAAAATCGATTTTGTGGATTTGTTTTGAAATTGAAGTTGATGTGTATTTTTGCAATCGGTTTTGAGATAACTGTAACGTGCATATGTCTAGTGCACGTATTGCGTGGTGGCAGGTACCTTTATGTGATTTATGAGATTTGTGATTCGAAGATTTTATGTGTTTGGAGTTTTGAAAATTTTCAGATCGTGTTTTTCTTGAACTCGGTTTTACCTAGCATTTGATCGATCTTATATGAAACATCCTATTACTTTTGCGATTGTGTTATTTGCTTGGGGTTAAGTATGTGGGATGTTACACCTACTCCGATGGTGCTCCTTGTGCTAGCAAGGTTCCAAGAGGTCCTTGTCGTATGGAAGGGAAGAGAGAACCTTTTCTTTGCTTGGCGATTTGCTTCTTGTCGTCAACCCCAAAAAACACTCGAATGAGAGAGCCACGCGAGGAAGGAGCGACAATAGGCGTGAAGAGAATCTATCGTGAGGCGTGGTCACGATTTGGAAACATGGTTTCCAAAAATAGAAAACCACTCTCTTCATGCGACCATGGGATTACCCCAAGCGCATACTCCTCTCCACTTGAACCATGCGCTCACTTGATGAGCTGGTTCAATTTCAGTTTGGTCCAAGACCAATTAACCCAAGCGATTTGGTCTAGATCACAATTAAACCCTAAGGCTCCAGATCCAACCGTTCATCTCTTGATGCTCCTGATCTCACCGATCTAGCATCCATTCTCTCGATCGAAGCTTACCGATCTCAAGCCCTAATCAATCAAACATGATCAGACCAGATCTCACTTACAATCAGAGACTAAATCCCTTTAAACTGAACCCAAACAATTCAGTCCATACGATCTGACTTAAGTAAGCCATATCATCAAATTGTGCGACCCTGAGGGTTTTCTTTAAATGTCGGTAACGATAACTCACGTTATCACGATCAGTGAGGGGTATCTAGCAACACATCACTGTCTCCCGATATAAAGAAAAGAGTCTTCCAAGACTACACCCAAACCACAGCACAAGTGTGAATCCACTTCACAAGGCATGCAAGTTTCCTTTGCCACTAGATGTTCTTATTGGACAAGCGTGTCAAGCTTGTTGCTCCAATATGATGAGCATGATTAGATCAGATGATCATAGTCACCTGGGTATGGCCATACACTTTCTCAATCATCTCATCCAGGGGGGCCCCTTTAGAACATCACACTCCAATCAAGGAGACGGCAATCCTATATCTATCACTAGCGCCCTAACATGACTCAAGTTCACCATCCAAGATAGTCTATAACCATTATGTTTCAAATGATATTGAACTACCTCAAAACAATGACAATCATCATTTAGAAACACAAGTGATCTCAAGTCAGAGGAAATGTGCCACTTGTTGCAATCAAGGATTATTCACATTGTGACAAGCAATTGAATATCCTAGTAGGGTCTGTCCAGTACATCCAATGTACCCATGAGTCTACACCTTATTCCATGCTCGAAGCATCCTATAAGATTAGAACACATATTAGTCTCAATCATATCAAGGTTGTCTCATGTTCACCAAGATATCTCGACTAAGGACATTACAGCATGTCAGCCTAGCTGAACACCATTGAGACATTATTCAGAAGTATATGTATTGCAGCAGATAATATAACAAACTGAATAACAACCATTGCCTTTATAAACATAAGAGTTTATACATGATACTGTTACAATCCCAAGGCCTCAAACATTAGCCTTAAAGGCATACCCCAACATCGACCCATGCAATAGAGTAGGGCTTCGCATGGGGCTCAAGGGGAAGGCCAAAGCGAGTGATCGCAGTCCGGGAGACCACATTCAAGCTACTTCCCTCATCCATGACAATCTTGCATGAGTGCCCGTTGCACTTGATGTAAGTTGTGAATATGCTTGTGCGCCTCTAATCCTCGGAGGGCGGGGATTGGACAAGGGTACACCTAACTACTGCAAGAGTGGGGTGAACCGACTCCTGACCACTCGTGTAGCACTCAACCCCGACATCATGCTCCGCACGCTCACGGGTAATGGTGGCTACACGGGTCTGACCTTTCTCCGTGGAGGCAGACTTCTTAGGGCAGTCCCTAGAGTAATGACCCAGATGAAGATAGTTATAACAAAGGCCTCGCTCGGTCAAGCCAAAGATGGGGGCCTTGCCCTTCTCCTCCTAAGTGGGGTTAGAGGGGGCTACCTCAGCGGCTGGGTGGCGAGGAGACCCATGGACTTTGTGTTGGGGTATGCCCTTAAGGCTAATGTTTGAGGCCTTGGGATTATATCAGTATCATGTATAAACTCAATGTTTATAAAGGCAATGGTTGTTATTCAGGTTGTTGCATTATCTGCTGCCATATGTATACTTCTGAATAATGTCTCAATGCTGTTCAGCTTGGCTGACATGCAGTATTGTCCTTAGTCGAGATATCTTGGTGAACATGAGACAGCCTTGATATGATTGAGACTAATATGTGTTCTAATCATATAGGATGATTCGAGCATGGAATAAGATGTAGACTCATGGGTACATTGGATGTACTGGACAGACCCTACTTAGGATGTTCAATTGCTTGTCACAATGTGAATAATCCTTATATGCAAACAAGTGGCATATTTCCTCTGACTTGAGATCACTTGTGTTTCTAAATGATGATTGGCATTGTTTTGAGGTAGTTCAATATCATTTCAAACATAATGGTTATAGATTATCTTGGATAATGAGCATGAGTCATGTTAGGGCGCTAGTGATAGATATAGGATTGCCTTCTCCTAGTTTGGAGTGTGATGTTATATAGGGGCCCCCTAGATGAGATGGTTGAGAAAGTGTATAGCCATACCCAGATGACTATGTTCATCTGATCTAACCACTCTCATCATATTGGAGTTACAGGCTTGACATGCTTATCCAATAAGAACATCCAGTGGCAAAGGAAACATGTATGCCTAATGAATTGAATTCACACTTGTGCTGTGTTTGGGTGTAGTCTTGGAAGACTCTTTCCTTTATATCGGGAGACAGTAATGTGTTGCTAGATACCCCTCTCTGTTCGTGATAACGTAAGTTATCGTTACCGACATTTAAAGGAAACCCTTAGGGTCGCACAATTTGATGATATGGCTTACTTATGTCAGATCGTGTGGACTGAATTGTTTTGGTTCAGTTTAAAGGGATTTAAACTCTGATTGTAAGTGAGATCTGGTCTGATCATGTTTGATTGATTAGGGCTTGAGATCAGTAAGCTTCGATCGAGAGAATTGATGCTTGATCAATGAGATCAGGAGCATCAAGAGATGAATGGTTAGATCTTGAGCCTTTTTGGTTTTATATGATCTAGATCAAGTCTTGGTTTAATTTGGTCTTTGTACCAAATTCAATTGAACCGGTTCACTTAGAGTGAGCGCATGGTTCAAAGGGAGAATGAGTTGCGATCGTTCATATTGGGGTGAACGCATGAACGTATGAGGACTTACTATATTTGGAAATTGGTTTTTCCAATTCGAGAGTAACACCTCCACGTTCGAGAATAACGCCTCACTCTCGCTCGTCTTCTCCTCTTGATGCTCCTCTTTCGGTGTGGTGATTTTTCACGCAAACGAGAGGGAGTTCGACGAGCACCAAGACATCTCTCAATCTCCTTCACGCGATTAGCACACTTGGAGAGCTTTGCTAGTACAAGGATCGACAAGGAGTAGGCGATCAATCATCTTGTGTGCGCACGCTTTGGAGGAGAGCCACTTGGTTCTCTGCTTCCAAATCGCCATCCACTCATGGCTATGGTATGATTTTGTTTTGATCTATACAATCTTCAAGTTGATCATATATTCATGCATGCGATCCTAGGAAACCCTAGATTCCGCCCATGCAAATGTTTATATGCGCATGCCTTAGGGTTTCACCCCCTTTCAATTGGTATCAGAGCAGGTTTCTGTATGAATCATATGATTGCTTTATGTGATCCATGTTTGCGATAAGTAGATCTAAAATAATGATCATGCCGAAAACTACATGCTTGTATGCTTTTACTTTTGGTGGCGCATGATTCATGTTGGCACTTGTTGAAGTTGTTTTTACCAAAACTTAACATATTGCGCGCATCCACTTAGATCTATAAGCACCTACTTGAAAAACTTAGACGGGTTATTAGGGTTGAAGTCATCAGTCTAGTCTAGACCCAACAGTCTGATCAGACCATCTGACAGCCTAGATGGGTTGACCAGATAGCACCTATGCGCAAGCATGAGGTGGCTATAGGTCGACTGCAGAAAGGCGTGTAGCGATGTCTGATCGAGGCGACCAATGAACGATCATGATTAAGGCCCGGGGTCACACCCGCTTGCCAGAAATCATGAGGGACGTTCAGCCCTTAAGGCATGCATAGTTGACCACTAGGTCGACTCAAGTCGGTTATGACTTGGTGCATGCAAGGGCAGTCGGTCTGACTAGGTCTGATGAGTGGATCCCTATTAATGGACCGTTGTAAGGTAGTAGGGCACATAAGGAAATAAAATTGATGCCAATGGGATTTTCGAAAATTTTATTTTCTTGATTGGATCACATGATGTTTGTATAACATGATTGAATGTCTATTTCAACTTATGTGGGCTGCCCAATTTTAATGTGTGCTGTGCTGGGGCCTGCGTGCCTGAATCAATATTGTAAATTATTTATTGTGATCTGCGCATCACATTTTAATTAATTGATAATGTGTAATTAACCTGCGAGTCAAATCATGTCTAGATAGATTAAAATGTAATTTAATCAGACATGAGCACAGAGCACACATGGCAGAAGCGCTTGCAGCAAGTGGCTTCACCAGTGGGAGGTCTAGAGTTCGACTCTAGAACAGGCGCAACCAGTCTGGGAGTGCATTTGGGCTGCAGAGGGCGCTTGGGCCCGGGCTGGGCCAGATGAAATGCTAAAGACCCATGAAGAGCTCAAGTGAAGACTTAAGTTAATTTAAGGTCTAACGTAGGCTTAATGGGCTTTTACCTCATAAGATCATCATGCTTTCTATTTACTGTTTAAGTAAATTTAATATCTGCATGATTTATTCTTCTGCTATCGCCATAGGATATGTATGATAGTAAGAAGATAAAAGGACCGTTAAAATCCAACGTTAAATATCAAGCACGTAAGCCTTCTGACGCGAAACCTCACTGTTCTGACTATCGTTGGGGCCGTATTGTACCCACTCAGTGGGCACGCCCATCTATCTTCAGACGGTGTGTGATTACACCTGCGTGTTACAGAGAAGGGATTTATCGCTTCTCATTGCTCAACATAGCACGTGGTGGTCCAGGGAGTAGGTCAGGTCAGCTTGACCATGTATGCTACATATTGAGCATATGGTAGCCATATGGAGGCAGCCATCTGTGGGATCAGAGACTGTGTTGTACCAACTCAGTTGGCACAGTCTGCTGGATTGCCCAGATGAAGGGGAATCGCACGGGTTGGCGATTGGCAGGGATTGCCTACCAGAGATTAGTGCTTGTATTATCTGTGCATCTTATCTCGCCTGAGCGGGACGCGGAGACCAAGTATGAAATCTGGATCCCATCTCACTAAAAGAGTTTTACTCTTTCGGACTGTTTTACTGGATTTTTCAGTCAGATAAAATAGTGAGAAAAGAATCATTCTTAAGTCCTGGATTGATTCTAACATTGATACTGACCTTGTTGTTCTTGCAATGTTGTAGATTACTGCAACAACGAACACCACAGCGTTCAATGTGCGATCCTTACTGGAAAGGGAGAAGTTTGCTGGGCCAAACTTCTCAGACTAGTATGGACACCTTAAGATTGTTCTTAAGGCTGAGAGGAAACTGTATGTCCTTGAGACGGCAATACCGCCTCAACCCGCTGCGGACGCCGCAAGGGCGGTCCGGGATGCTTATGAGAAGCATGTCAATGATAGCATTGATGTCGCTTGCCTTATGCTTGCGTCTATGACGCCCGAGCTTCAGCGTCAGCATGAGGATTTATCTGCTATTGAAATTATAGCAAATCTCAAGATGCTGTATGCTGCACAAGCAAGGACTGAACGCTATAACTTGACAAAACTTTTCTTTCAGAGCAAACTGACTGAAGGGAGTCCAGTGGGAGCTCACGTACTCAAGATGATTGGGTACAAGGAGGCTCTAGAGAAACTGGGACACACCATCAATCAGGAGCTTGTTGTAGACATTATCCTGCAGTCTCTCCTGGCCTCTTTCGATCCGTTCATCATTAATTTTAATATGAACAAGATCGACTGTACCCCGGCAGAGTTACTGAACATGCTCTATACTACAGAGCAGACTCTTGAAAAGGGAAAGCCTTCATCCTCTGTCTTGATGATTCCTTCCAGGAACAAGAAGAAGGGGAAGAAGGGCAAAGCCCCTGTCAAGAGCTACAACAAGGCTCTGAAACAAAAGATCAAGCGGTCGAAGGAATACAGATGTTTCCATTGTGGCCAACTGGGTCACTGGAAGAAGGACTGTAAAGCGCTCCAAGGAGACAAGAAGGGAAGCAAGCCTTTCGCTTCTGGCTCAGGTATTTTCGTGACTGAAGTCATGGTATCTTCTTCTTCTATTTCATGGGTGTTGGACACTGCATGTGGAGTTCACATTTGTTCAAATGTACAGGAACTCAAGAGAAGAAGACAGGTGGGACAGCATGAGGTGGACCTACGAGTTGGAAATGGGGCACGGGTTGCTGCTGTTGCTGTAGGAGAATATCACATCTCTTTACCATCTGGTCTTGTATTAGAACTGGACAATTGTTATTTTGTACCAAGCATAACTAAGAATATTATCTCTATTCCTGCTCTTGTCAGGAAAGGGTTTTCCTTTGAATGCAAAACTTCAAAGTGTTATATTTCTTTTGATAATATTGTTTATGCTACTGGGTCGATTAACAATGGGTTATTCATGTTGGACATGGAATGATCTGTACAACAAATTGATAATAAGAAAGCCAAGTATACTGATGACAGCACCTTGCTATGGCATAGTCGTTTAGGCCACATTAACAAGAAGCGCATTAAGCGGTTGCATAAACATGGACTGCTGGGATCATTCTCCTATGAGGAGCTTGATACATGCAAAGCTTGTTTAATGGGTAAAATGACGAAGTCTCCTTTTTCTAATAAAGGTCAAAGGGCTTCAGGTTTACTTGACCTCATTCACAGTGATGTGTGTGGGCCATTTAGTAAACATGCCAGAGGTGGCTGTTCATACTTCATTACCTTTACTGATGATTTCAGTAGGTATGGTTATGTTTATCTAATGAGACATAAGAGTGAATCTTTTGACAAGTTCAAAGAGTTCAAAAATGAAGTACAAAATCAGCTAGGCCAAAATATCAAGGCACTTCGTTCAGATCGAGGTGGAGAATACTTGAGTCGAGAGTTTACTGACTATCTGAAGGAGTGTGGGATTATCTCACAGCTCACTCCGCCAGGAACACCGCAATGGAATGGTGTGTCCGAGAGGAGAAATAGAACCTTACTGGATATGGTTCGTTCAATGATGAGTCAGGCTACTCTACCTTACTCCTTTTGGGGATTTGCACTGGAAACAGCTGCAAAGGTACTAAACCGAGTGCCATCCAAGGCTGTTTCAAAGACTCCATATGAGTTATGGTATGGGTAATAGCCGAGCTTGACATTTATCAAAATCTGGGGTTGCGAGGCTTATGTCAAAAAGCTCGCCTCTGGGAAACTGGAGAGCAGATCTGATAAATGTATCTTTGTCGGTTACCCTAAAGAAACTAAGGGTTATTATTTCTACGATCCCAAAGAGAACAAAGTATTTGTTGCTCGAACGGCTATTTTTCTTGAGAAGGAATTTCTTCTGCAAGAGGCCAGTGGGAGAGAAATAAGGCTGGATGAGAATCCAGAAGAAGGACAAAGTAGTCAAACTCAGTTGGATGAGCCTGAGCCAATAGAATAGGTTACTGAACAACCTGAGGCTCAGATATCACGGGAACCGCGAAGATCGGGAAGGATCCGTCGACAGCCTGAGCGCTATGACGGAGACTACATCATTGATGATGAACCCCTCACTTATGCGGATGCGGTCAGTGGACCGGAATCAGCGAGATGGCTTGAAGCTATGCGAGCCGAGATGGACTCCATGTCAGATAACCAAGTCTGGGATTTGGTTGATCCGCCTCCGGGAGTAATCCCTATAGGCTGTAAGTGGATCTTCAAGAAGAAGATTGACATGGATGGTAACGTGGTTACCTATAAAGGCAGGCTAGTTGCGAAAGGTTTCAAACAAATCTACGGGATAGATTATGATGAAACTTTCTCTCCTGTAGCCATGTTCAAGTCTATTCGGATTATTCTCGCGATAGCGGCATATTATGATTATGAGATCTGGCAAATGGATGTGAAGACCGCTTTCCTTAATGGAAAATTAGAAGAGGATGTGTATATAACACAACCTGAAGGTTTCATCAATCCATCAGATCGTCATAAAATATGCAAATTAAAGAAGTCCATTTATGGACTTAAACAAGCATCGAGAAGCTGGAATATTCGTTTTGATGAATCAATCTGTAAGTTTGGTTTCATCAAGAATGAAGATGACCCGTGTGTATATAAGAGGTTTAGTGGGAGCGTGATTACTTTCCTAGTCCTCTACGTCGATGATATCTTAATCATTGGAAACGATATTCCTGAACTGCATGCCGTCAAGGCATGGTTACGAAAATGTTTCCAGATGAAAGATTTAGGAGAAGCAGCCTATGTATTAGGTGTGAAGATCTACAGAGATAGATCTAAGAGGCTTCTCGGGCTGTGCCAGAGTACTTACATCGATAAAGTCCTGGAGAGATTCCATTTAGAAAATTCTAAAAGAGGATATCTTCCAGTCAGACATGGTCTGAATCTTTCAAAGAGTCAGTGTCCACAAACACAGACTGAGAAAGATGAAATGGACAATACGCCTTATGCTTCGGCTATTGGGTCCATTATGTATGTGATGTTGTGTACTCGCCCAGACATCGCTTACGGGTTAAGCGTGACCAGTCGATTCCAAAGTAATCCAGGAAAGGCACACTGGATTGCAGTCAAGAACATTTTGAAATATCTTCGGAGGACCAAAGATATGTTCTTGATTTATGGAGGTCAGGAAGAACTCAGTATTGAAGGATATACTGACGCTTCGTTCCAATCTGACCAGGATGATTTCCGATTGTAATCAGGCTATGTTTTTAGCTTGAATGGAGGAGCAGTGGTGTGGAAAAGTTTCAAACAATCAATTGTTGCTGATTCCACAACAGAAGCCGAGTATGTTGCAGCCTCAGAAGCATCCAAGGAGGCAGTGTGGATTCGTAAGTTCGTTCAGGAACTTGGTGTTGTTCCTTCGAGTGCAGATCCATTGGTTATCTTCTGTGATAACACTGGAGCAATAGCACAAGCAAAGGAACCACGGTCGCACCAGAAGTCCAAGCACATACAGAGAAGGTTTCACTTGATCCGGGAGATCATTGATCGAGGAGAGATCAAGATCTGCAAGGTTCATACAGATGACAATATAGCTGACCCGCTTACAAAGCCTCTAGCGCAGCAGAAGCATGAGAAGCACTGTAATAATATGGGTTTGAGATTTCTCAACCATTAGATTAAGTGCAAGTGGGAGATTGTTGGGGTATGCCCTTAAGGCTAATGTTTGAGGCCTTGGGATTATATCAGTATCATGTATAAACTCAATGTTTATAAAGGCAATGGTTGTTATTCAGGTTGTTGCATTATCTGCTGCCATATGTATACTTCTGAATAATGTCTCAATGCTGTTCAGCTTGGCTGACATGCAGTATTGTCCTTAGTCGAGATATCTTGGTGAATATAAGACAGCCTTGATATGATTGAGACTAATATGTGTTCTAATCTTATAGGATGCTTCGAGCATGGAATAAGATGTAGACTCATGGGTACATTGGATGTACTGGACAGACCCTACTTAGGATGTTCAATTGCTTGTCACAATGTGAATAATCCTTATATGCAAACAAGTGGCATATTTCCTTTGACTTGAGATCACTTGTGTTTCTAAATGATGATTGGCATTGTTTTGAGGTAGTTCAATATCATTTGAAACATAATGGTTATAGATTATCTTGGATAATGAGCATGAGTCATGTTAGGGCGCTAGTGATAGATATAGGATTGCCTTCTCCTAGTTTGGAGTGTGATGTTATATAGGGGCCCCCTGGATGAGATGGTTGAGAAAGTGTATGGCCATACCCAGATGACTATGTTCATCTGATCTAACCACTCTCATCATATTGGAGTTACAGGCTTGACATGCTTATCCAATAAGAACATCCAGTGGCAAAGGAAACATGTATGCCTAATGAATTGAATTCACACTTGTGCTGTGTTTGGGTGTAGTCTTGGAAGACTCTTTCCTTTATATCGGGAGACAGTGATGTGTTGCTAGATACCCCTCTCTGTTCGTGATAACGTAAGTTATCGTTACCGACATTTAAAGGAAACCCTTAGGGTCGCACAATTTGATGATATGGCTTACTTATGTCAGATCGTGTGGACTGAATTGTTTTGGTTCAGTTTAAAGGGATTTAAACTCTGATTGTAAGTGAGATCTGGTCTGATCATGTTTGATTGATTAGGGCATGAGATCAGTAAGCTTCGATCGAGAGAATTGATGCTTGATCGATGAGATCAGGAGCATCAAGAGATGAATGGTTATATCTTGAGCCTTTTTGGTTTTATATGATCTAGATCAAGTCTTGGTTTAATTTGGTCTTTGTACCAAATTCAATTGAACCGGTTCACTTAGAGTGAGCGCATGGTTCAAAGGGAGAATGAGTTGCGATCGTTCATATTGGGGTGAACGCATGAACGTATGAGGACTTACTATATTTGGAAATTGGTTTTTCCAATTCGAGAGTAACGCCTCCACGTTTGAGAATAACGCCTCACTCTCGCTCATCTTCTCCTCTTGACGCTCCTCTTTCGGTGTGGTGATTTTTCACGCAAACGAGAGGGAGTTCGACGAGCACCAAGACATCTCTCAATCTCCTTCACGCGATTAGCACACTTGGAGAGCTTTGCTAGCACAAGGATCGACAAGGAGTAGGCGATCAATCATCTTGTGTGCGCACGCTTTGGAGGAGAGCCACTTGGTTCTCTGCTTCCAAATCGCCATCCACTCATGGCTATGGTATGATTTTGTTTTGAACTATACAATCTTCAAGTTGATCATATATTCATGCATGCGATCCTAGGAAACCCTAGATTCTGCCCATGCAAATGTTTATATGCGCATGCCTTAGGGTTTCACCCCCTTTCACTTTGGGTGCAGGGCACGGGTCGAATCGCAGTTTGGGGTGCTCAGCCTGAGGGCTGGTGTGCGGAGGCCCAGGAGTGTAGGGGCACCACGGTGGGGCAAACGCGCTATGTCAGGACGTAGCACAAAGGTCTTGCTCAAGGTCTAAGGCACGTTGATAGGTTTGCTCTAATGAGTCCGAGCCATACGCCGGGAGGGCACGCCGAATTTCTGCACGAAGACCATTCTTGAACTTAGACAAAACTAACTAAAGGTCTTCTTGCAAGTTGCAACGTGTTGAAGGTCAAATGATATTCCGCAATGGAACTCGACCCATATTGGAGACTACTATACTGGTCTAGGAGTCACTGCCTATACGAAGGGGGCACATACCGCTTGCGAAGACAATACTTCATTTCCTCCCAATGAGTGATGGGGGGAGTGCAAGCTGCTTGTTTTAACACTCCATGTTCTGCCAATGCAGGAGTGCAAGCCCTTCGAGCAAGGTGCAGACATACCGGACACGTCGGTGTGGGGTGCAATTACTCAAGTCTAAGTAAGATTCGACGGAGGTGACCCAATCCAGGAAGGGCGCAGGAGTGTGTCGGACGATGCGGTGAAAATCCTCATCCGCTTGGTCTCACTCATAACGGTGTCGGGCTGGGGGCCTTTGTGCGGCCCAAACATCATCTTCATCAATGGGTTCATCTCCATAATCCTGGACTTCGTGGGCCTCGTAAGGCCTACGACGGCCGGGTTCAAACTCTAACGGTTGGCGCCTGCCGGGCGTGACTAGTGATAGCCCGAAAGGGAACACTACAAGTCTGGCACGCGTGTACCTTGGACTAATCCCCGGCAACGGGGCCAAAAACTTGATAGGCTTCCGCAAGTGCATGGAACTATCGAAGTAATAAAGAAAAGTATCGAATCCACAGGGACCTTATTATTAAGTATCAAATAGGGGTATTCTTACTAGCTAAGCGAACCGATTCTAGTGCAAAGTAATAATGGAAAACACACAAACTCAGATAATCAGAGAGATAAATATGGGACTAGGGTTTCATCCACCTTAATTTCAATGATAAGATATAAATAAAAAGGTTCGTCAATCAAATCTTGCTACGATAAAGACCTAATTTACTTTATAAAGGGATTATCTCACTTTCGTGCAGACAATCACGCAGAGATAAATCCTCACTTTCACGCAAGATTTATCCCAAGCTAAAGATAAGTAAATCATCAATCAGAGAATTCAAAGATCACTTTCGTGCATCCGAATTCTAGGTTAATAATCTCTAGTGGAATCTGAAAGTGCCCCTTTCATGAGGGGGGCGAAAACCCTAATAGGAGGCGCATATAAACTATGATAGCGGAAGCAAGGATTTTTAGGGTTTCATAAGATCGCATGTGGTATAGCCATATGATCAACTTAAAAACGATTGCAAATAAGAATCAAGGAATCGATTCTCACCAAAGCCATTGCTTGGATGGCGTCTAGGAAGAAGAGACTCAAGCGCTTCTCCTCCAAAAGGTGCGCACACAAGGTGATGCCGCCTACTCTTTGTTGATCCTTGTGCTAGCAAGGTTCTTCAAAGGTCCTTGTCGTATGAAAGGGAAGAGAAGACTTTCTTGCTTGGCGAGATCTCTCCCCTGTCGTCAAGAAGCAACTTCCACGAGAGAAGAGGCGACGAGAGGTGAAGAGACGAGAGAGGGCGTTACTCTCTCGAACGTGTAGTGCGTTGCCTTATTTTGGAAAACCAAAAATAGTAACCGCCTAACGTTCATGCGCTCATGCGTTCATGGGTTTTTCCCAACGCATTTTGCTCTCTCCCTTGAACCATGCGCTCACTCAATGAGTGTTGGGGTATGCCCTTAAGGCTAATGTTTGAGGCCTTGGGATTGTATCAGTATCATGTATAAACTCTTATGTTTATGAAGGCAATGGTTGTTATTCATGTTGATATATTATCTGCTGCAATACATATACTTCTGAATAATATCTCAATGCTGTTCAGCTAGGCTGACATGCACTTTTGTCCTTAGTCGAGATATCTTGGTGAACATGAGACAGCCTTGATATGATTGAGACTAATATGTATTCTAATCTTATAGGATGCTTCGAGCATGGAATAAGATGTAGACTCATGGGTACATTGGATGTACTGGACAGACCCTACTAGGATATTCAATTGCTTGTCACAATGTGAATAATCCTTGATTGCAACAAGTGGCACATTTCCTCTGACTTGAGATCACTTGTGTTTCTAAATGATGATTGTCATTGTTTTGAGGTAGTTCAATATCATTTGAAACATAATGGTTATAGACTATCTTGGATGGTGAGCTTGAGTTATGTTAGGGCACTAGTGATAGATAAAGGATCGCCGTCTCCTTCATTGGAGTGTGATGTTCTAAAGGGCCCCCTTGGATGAGATGATTGAGAAAGTGTATGGCCATACCCAGGTGACTATGTTCATCTGATCTAATCATGCTCATCATATTGGAGTTACAAGCTTGACAGGCTTGTCCAATAAGAACATCTAGTGGCAAAGGAAACATGTATGCCTAGTGAGTTGATTCACACTTGTGCTGTGGTTTGGGTGTAGTCTTGGAGGACTCTTTCCTTTATATCGGGAGACAGTGATGTGTTGCTAGATACCCCTCGCTGATCGTGATGACGTAAGTTATCGTTACCGACATTTAAAGGAAACCCTTAGGGTCGCACAATTTGATGATATGGCTTACTTAAGTCAGATCGTGTGGACTGAATTGTTTAGGTTCAGTTTAAAGGGATTTAATCTCTGATTGTGAGTGAGATCTGGTCTGATCATGTTTAATTGATTAGGGCTTAAGATCGGTAAGCTTCGATTGAGAGAATGGATGCTAGATCGGTGAGATCAGGAGCATCGAGAGATCAACGGTCAGATCTTAAGCCTCAGAGGTTTATTGTAATCTGGACTAATGGCTTGGGTTGTTTGGTTTCTTGAACCAAACCGAATTGAACCAGCTCATTGGATGAGCGCATGGTTCAAATGAAGAGGCATTTTGCGATTGGGGTAAGTTGTGGTCGCATGAACGTTGAGACTTTTCTATTTTTAGAAAGCATGTCTCTAAACGTGACCATGACTCTCACGTTCTCAATGCTCACGCTCTCAAGACGCCTCTTTGGGCTTTTCGACACTTGCATCTCTTGCGTGTGAAGGTGTGGACGAAAAGAGGAGCTCTCGCCAAGCATAGGATTTCTCATCTCTTCCCTTCCATTCGGTCAGGATACTTGGACGATCCTTGCTAGCACAAGGGGCGACAAGGAGGAGCCAAGACTCATCTTGTGTGCGTCATCTTTGGAGAAGATCCATTTTGATCTTTGCTTCCAAAACGACATCTAGAAATGGCATCGGTATGATTTCTTCTCTTGTATGTAATCATTTTAACGTTGATCGTAAAGCATGCAATAGATCTAGAAACCCTCTTCCGCTGTTTAAATCCCTTACATGTGCCTATTAGGGTTTCATCCCCTTGTCTAGGGGACCTTCAATTGGTATCAGAGCCAAGGTTTATGCATGTTTTTATGATTGCTTGACCCCTTTTTGTGTGATCCATTATATGCGCATGTTCAAGAGATCTAGGGTTATCATCATGTGAAAATTTTACATGCTAGTATTGGCGCATGTTTATAGTTTGTGGCGCAAGAATGATGCTTATATGTTGCGCTTGTTGTATGTTATAGTTTTTCTTCAAAAACTTCATCACTTGCGCGCCTCACTTAGATCTAAGCGCCTACTGTAAATCCTTAGACAGGTTAGTAGGGTTGAAGTCATCCTCTAGGTTAGATCCAACCAGTCTGATCAGACCATCTGACAGCCTAGATGGGTCGACCAGATAGCACCTGTGCGCAAGTGCGAGGTGGCTATAAGTCGACTGCATCACAGGCGTGTAGCGATGTCTGATTGAGACAACTAATTGAGCGCACATGAGTTAGGCCCGGGGTTACACCCGCTTGCCAGACCTCATTGTGGCCGTTCAGCCCTAAACGCATGCATGGTTGACCTTTTGGTCGACTCAAGTCAGTTAGGACTTGGTGCATGCAAGGGCATTGGATCTGACTAGACAAGGTGAGTGGATCCCTATTAATGGACTGTTGTAAGGTTGTAGGGCATATAAGAAAATTAAAAAAATGATGCCAATGGGGTTTTCGAAATTTCATTTTCTTATTGGATCACATGCTGATTGGATGCCATATGTTTGTTTATTTAATCTTATGTGGGCTGCCCTGTTTAATGTGTGCTGTGATGGGGCCTGCGAGCCTGGAATTTAAATGTAAATTAATATTTATTGTGATCTGCGCATCACATTTTATTTAATTTATAAAGTGTAATTGACCTGCGAGTCAATCTTGTCTAGATAGATTAATTTGTAATTTAATCAGACAAGAGCACAGAGCACACTTGGCAGAGGCGCATGCAGTAGTGGCTTGACCAGGTGGGAGGTCCAGGGTTCGACTCTGGGACAGGCGCATTTTCCCTGGTGGGCGCACCTGAGCTGCAATTGGCGCTTGGGCCCTAGGTTGGGCCAGATAAGAAGCAAAAGCCCCATGAAGAAAAGCAAGTGAAGACTTAAGTTAGGTTAAGGTCTTACTTAGGCTTTCTGACGTGAAACCTCACTGTTCTGACTATCGTTGGAGCCGTGTTGTACCCACTCAGTGGGCACGTCCATCTATCTTCAGACTGTGCGGGATTACACCTGCGTGTTACAGAGAAGGGATTTATCGCTTCTCGTTGCTCAGCATAGCACGTGGTGGTCCAGGGAGTAGGTCAGGTCAGCTTGACCATGTAGGCTACATATGTGGCGCATATGGTAGCACATGGAGGCAGCCATCTGTGGGATCAGAGACTGTGTTGTACCAACTCAGTTGGCACAGTCTGCTGGATTGCCCAGATGAAGGGGAATCGCACGGGTTGGCGATTGGCTGGGACAGCCTACCAGAAATTAGTGCTTGTACTCTCTGTGCATCTTATCTCACCTGAGCGGGACGCAGAGACCAAGTGTGAAATCTGGATCCCGTCTCACTAAAAGAGTTCTACTCTTGCGGGCTGTTTTGCTGGATTTTTCAGTCAGATAAAATAGTGAGAAAAAGAATCATTCTTAAGTCCTGATTGATTCTTAACATTGATACTGACCTTGCTGTTCTTGCATTGTTGTAGATTCCTGCAGCAACGAACACCATGAACTTCAATGTGCGATCCCTACTGGAAAGGGAGAAGTTTGCTGGGCCAAACTTCTCAGACTGGTACGGACACCTTAAGATTGTTGTTAAGGTAGAGAGGAAACTGTATGTCCTCGAGACGGCTATACCGCCTCAACCCGCTGCGAACGCCGCAAGGGCGGTTCGCGATGCCTATGAAAAGCATGTCAATGATAGCATTGATGTCGCTTGCCTGATGCTAGTGTCTATGACGCCACCGCTGCAGCGTCAGCATGAGGATATGTCTGCTATAGAAATTATAGCAAACCTCAAGATGCTATATGCTGCACAGGCGAGGACTGAACGCTACAATTTGACCAAGCTTTTCTTTCAGAGCAAACTGGCTGAAGGGAGTCCAGTAGGAGCTCATGTGCTCAAGATGATTGGGCACAAGGAGGCTCTAGAGAAACTGGGACATACCATCAATCAGGAGCTTGCTGTAGACATTATTCTGCAGTCTCTCCCGCCTTCTTTCGATCCGTTCATTATTAACTTTAATATGAACAAGATCGACTGTACACCGGCAGAGTTGCTGAATATGCTCTTGACTACTGAGGAGACTCTGAAGGGAAAGCCTTCAACCTCTGTCTTAATGGTTCCTTCCTGGAACAAGAAGAAGGGGAAGAGGGGCAAAACCCCAGTCAAGAACTACAACAAGGCGCTGAAACAAAAGGTTAAGCGGTCGAAGGAATACAGATGTTTCCACTGTGGCCAGCTGGGTCACTGGAAAAGGGCTGTAAAGCTCTCCAAGGAGACAAGAAGGGAAGCATCGCTTTTGGCTCAGGTATTTATGTGACTGAGGTCATGTTTTCTTCTTCTATATCATGGGTGTTGGACACTGCATGTGGAGTTCACATTTGTTCAAATGTACAGGAACTCAAGAGAAGAAGACAGGTGGGGCAGCATGAGGTGGACCTACAAGTTGGAAACGGAGCACGGGTTGCTGCTGTTGCTGTAGGGGAATATTACATCTCATTACCATCTGGACTTGTAATGGAACTAGACAATTGTTATTTTGTTCCGAGTATAACTAAGAATATTATCTCTATTCCTGCTCTTGTCAGGAAAGGGTTTTCCTTTGAATGCAATATTTCAAAGTGTGTTTTATCTTTTGATAATATTGTTTATGCTACTGGTTCAATTAACAATGGGTTATTCATGTTGGACATGGAATGTTCTATACAAAATATTGATAATAAAAAAGCCAAGTATGCTGATGATAGCACCTTGCTATGGCATAGTCGTTTAGGCCATATTAACAAGAAACGCATTAAACGGTTGCATGAACATGGACTGCTGGGATCATTCTCCTATGAGGAGATTGATACATGCAAAGCTTGTTTAATGGGCAAAATGACGAAGTCACCTTTTCCTAATAAAGGTCAAAGGGCTTCAGGTTTACTTGACCTTATACACAGTGATGTGTGTGGGCCATTTAGTAAACATGCCAGAGGTGGCTATTCATACTTCATTACCTTTACTGATGATTTCAGTAGATATGGGTATGTCTATTTAATGAGACATAAAAGTGAGTCTTTTGACAAGTTCAAAGAGTTCAAGAATGAAGTACAGAATCAGCTAGGCCGAAATATCAAGGCATTTCGTTCTGATCGAGGTGGAGAATACTTGAGTCATGCGTTTACTGACTATCTGAAGGAGTGTGGGATTATCTCACAGCTCACTCCGCCAGGAACACCGCAATGGAATGGTGTGTCCGAGAGGAGAAATAGAACGTTACTTGATATGGTTCGTTCTATGATGAGTCAGGCTACTCTACCTTACTCCTTTTGGGGATTTGCACTGGAAACAGCTGCAAAGGTACTAAACCGAGTGCCATCCAAGGCAGTTTCAAAGACCCCATATGAGTTATGGTATGGGAAACAGCCGAGCTTGACATTTATTAGGATCTGGGGTTGCGAGGCTTATGTCAAAAGCTCGCCTCTGGGAAACTAGAGAGCAGATCTGACAAATGCATCTTTGTCGGTTACCCTAAGGAAACTAAGGGTTATTATTTCTACGATCCCAAAGAGAACAAGGTATTTGTTGCTCGGACGGCCATTTTTCTTGAGAAGGAGTTTCTTCTGCAAGAAGCCAGTGGGAGAGAAATAAAACTGGATGAGAATTCAGAGGAAGGACAAAGTAGTCAAGCACAGTTGGATGAGCCTGAGCCGGTAGAACAGGTTACTGAACAACCTGAGGCTCAGATATCACGGGAACCGCGAAGATCGGGAAGGATTCGTCGACAGCCTGAGCGCTATGACGGAGTCTACATCATTGAAAATGATGAACCCCTCACTTATGCGGATGCGGTCAGTGGACCAGACTCAGCTAGATGGCTTGAAGCTATGCGAGCCGAGATGGACTCCATGTCAGATAACCAAGTTTGGGATTTGGTTGATCCGCCTCCGGGAGTTATCCCTATAGGCTGTAAATGGATCTTCAAGAAGAAGATTGACATGGATGGTAACGTGGTTACCTATAAAGGCAGGCTAGTTGCGAAAGGTTTCAAACAAATCTATGGGATAGATTATGATGAAACTTTCTCACCTGTAGCTATGTTTAAGTCTATTCGGATTCTTTTCGCGATAGCAGCATATTACGATTATGAGATCTGGCAGATGGATGTGAAGACTGCTTTCCTTAATGGAAAATTAGATGAGGATGTGTATATGACACAACCTGAAGGTTTCACTAATCCATCTGATCGTCATAAGGTATGCAAATTAAAGAAGTCCATTTATGGACTTAAACAAGCATCAAGAAGCTGGAATATTCGTTTTGATGAATCAATTAGTGAATTTGGTTTCATCAAGAATGTGTTGGGGTATGCTCTTAAGGCTAATGTTTGAGGCCTTGGGATTCTATCAGTATCATGTATATAAACTCTTATGTTTATAAAGGCAATGGTTGTTATTCAGTATGTTACATTGTCTGCTGCAATGAGTGTGCTTCTGAATAATGTCTCAATGCTGTTCAGCTAAGCTGACATGCTGTAATGTCCTTAGTCGAGATATCTTGGTGAACATGAGACAGCCTTGATATGATTGAGACTAATATGTGTTCTAATCTTATAGGATGCTTCGAGCATGGAATAAGATGTAGACTCATGGGTACATTGGATGTACTGGACAGACCCTACTAGGATATTCAATTGCTTGTCACAATGTGAATAATCCTTGTTTGCAACAAGTGGCACATGTCCTCTGACTTGAGATCACTTGTGTTTCTAAATGATGATTGTCATTGTTTTGAGGTAGTTCAATATCATTTGAAAGATAATGGTTATAGACTATCTTGGATAATGATCATGAGTCAGGTTAGGACACTAGTGATAGATATAGGATTGCCGTCTCCTTGTTTAAGGAGTGTGATGTTCTAGAGGGGCCCCCCTAAATGAGATGATTGAGAAAGTGTATGGCCATACCCAGGTGACTATGTTCATCTGGTCTAATCATGCTCATCATATTGGAGTTACAGGCTTGACATGCTTGTCCAATAAGAACATCCAGTGGCAAAGGAATCATGTATGCCTTGTGAAGTGGATTCACACTTGTGCTGTGGTTTGGGTGTAGTCTTGGAAGACTATTTCCTTTATATCGGGAGACAGTGATGTGTTGCTAGATACCCCTCACTGATCGTGATAACGAAAGTTATCGTTACCGACATCTAAAGGAAACCCTCAGGGTCGCACAATTTGATGATATGGCTTACTTAAGTCAGATCGTGTGGACTGAATTGTTGGGGTTCAGTTTGAAGGGATTTAGTCTCTGATTGTAAGTGAGATCTGGTCTGATCATGTTTGATTGATTAGGGCTTGAGATCGGTAAGCTTCGATCGAGAGATTGGATGCTAGATCGGTGAGATCAGGAGCATCAGGAGATGAACGGTTAGATCTTGAACCTTTAGGGTTTATTGTGATCTAGACCAATGGCTTGGGTTATTTGGTCTTTGAACCAAATCAAATTGAACCGGCTCATTACATGAGTGCATGGTTCAAAGGGGAAGAAATGGTGATCGGTTCACTTGGTGTGAACGCATCACACATTGAAGGGTTGCCATATTTGGAAGGTGCATTATTCCAATAGATGGTAACGCCTCCACATGTTTATGAGAGTAACGTCTCTCTTCTCCCTCTTGCGCTCGACGTTGCATTCTCGTGTAGAGAAGTGGTGAACGACGAGGAGGTCTCGCCAAGCAAGAAGTTCTCCCCCCTTTTTCCATACGGCAAGGACCCTTGAAGAATCTTGCTAGCACAAGGATCACAAGGGGTAGGCGACATCATTTTGTGTGCGTCACTTGTGGAGAAGCTCTCGTTTGGTCTTTGCTTCCAAACCGACATCCAATCTAATGGCATTGGTATGATCCCTTTGAGATCTTTTCGGTTATACAAGTTAATCATATGAACTACATGCGATCTTGATGATGAATTCCCTAGAAATATTACATGCGCCCCCTTATTTAGGGTTTCATCTCCTTGCGCTCCCCCTTGAAGGGGACTTTCAATTGGTATCAGAGCTTTGGTTCTTGTAGAATCATATGATTGCTTGAGGATTTGTGATCCTTGTTTGTGTTTGATAAGTAGATCTAGTAGGAAGCTTCTTGCGCATCTACATGTTAACTAGTGAAAATACATGATGTATGTTTTACTCCTTTGCGCATGTATGATGTATGGTGGCGCATATTGATTGTTGTAGTTTTTTCTTAACATACTTTATCATATGCGCGCCTCACTAGATCTAAGTGGCGCCTACTATAAACCCTTAGACGGGTTGATGGGGTTGAAAGCATCCTCTAGGTTAGATCCAAATAGTCTGATCAGACCATCTGACAGCCTAGATGGGTTGACCAGATAGCACCTGTGCGCAAGCACGAGGTGGCTATAGGTCGACTGCATCAAGGGCGTGTAGCGAGGTCTGGTTGAGACGACTAGTGAACACACATGAGTTAGGCCCGGGGTCACACCCGCTTGCCGAAACTCATGAGGGTTGTTCAGCCCTTTGCGCATGCATGGTTGACCATTAGGTCAACTCAAGTCAGTTAGGACTTGGTGCATGCAAGGGCAGTGGATCTGACTAGATGGATGAGTGGATCCCTATCAATGGACCGTTGTAAGGTTATAGGGCACATAAGAAAATTAAAATTGATGCCAATGGGGTTTTCAAAAATTTTATTTTCTTGTTAAAGGATCACATGTTGATTGGATGCCATGATATATGTTTATTTCATCTTATGTGGGTTGCCCTTTTAATGTCTGCTGTGCTGGGGCCTGCGAGCCTGGATTAAAATTGTAAATTAATTTATATTGTGATCTGCGCATCACTTTTATTTAATTTATAATGTGTAATTGACCTGCGAGTCAATCATGTCTAGATAGATTAAATTGTAAGTTTAATCAGACATGAGCACATAGCACAGTTGGCAGAGGCGCATGCAGCAGAGGCTTGACCAGGTGGGAGGTCTAGGGTTCGACCCTATGACAGGCGCATCTACCTGGTGGGTGCACCTGAGCTGCAGAAGGCGCTTAGGCCCTGGTCTAGGCCAGATGAGAGGCAAAAGACCCAAGAAGAGCTAAAGTGAAGACTTAAGTTAACTTAAGGTCTTACTTAGGGTTAATGGGCTTTTACCACATAAGATCAGCATGCTTTCTACTTATGGTTTATAATTAGAATTGCATGATTTATTTATCTTCTGCTATCACCATAGGGTTTGCATGATAGTTAAGAAGATAAAAGACCGTTAAAATCCAACGCTAAAATATCAAGCTCGATAGCCTTCTGACGCGAGACCTCACTGTTCTGACTATCGTTGGAGCCGTGTTGTACCCACTCAGTGGGCACGTCCATCTATCTTCAGACGGTGTGTGATTTCACCTGCGTGTTACAGAGAAGGGATTTATCGCTTCTCGTTGCTCAGCATAGCACGTGGTGGTCCAGGGAGTAGGTCAGGTCAGCTTGACCATGTAGGCTACATATGTGGCGCATATGGTAGCACATGGAGGCAGCCATCTGTGGGATCAGAGACTGTGTTGTACCAACTCAGTTGGCACAGTCTGCTGGATTGCCCAGATGAAGGGGAATCGCACGGGTTGGCGATTGGCAGGGACTGCCTACCAGAAATTAATGCTTGTACTCTCTGTGCATCTTATCTCGCCTGAGCGGGATGCGGAGACCAAGTATGAAATCTGGATCCCATCTCACTAAAAGAGTTTTACTCTTTCGGACTGTTTTAATGGATTTTTCAGTCAGATAAAATAGTGAGAAAAGAATCTTTCTTAAGTCCTAGATTGATTCTAAACATTGATACTGGCCTTGCTGTTCTTGCATTGTTGTAGATTCCTGCAGCAACGAACACCATGAGCTTCAATGTGCGATCCCTACTGGAAAGGGAGAAGTTTGCTGGGCCAAACTTCTCAGACTGGTACGGACACCTTAAGATTGTTCTTAAGGCAGAGAGGAAACTGTATGTCCTCGAGACGGCTATACCGCCTCAACCCGCTGCGAACGCCGCAAGGGCGGTTCGCGATGCCTATGAAAAGCATGTCAATGATAGCATTGATGTCGCTTGCCTGATGCTAGTGTCTATGACGCCACCGCTGCAGCGTCAGCATGAGGATATGTCAGCTATAGAAATTATAGCAAACCTCAAGATGCTATATGCTGCACAGGCGAGGACTGAACGCTATAATCTGACCAAGCTTTTCTTTCAGAGCAAACTGACTGAAGGGAGTCCAGTGGGAGCTCATGTGCTCAAGATGATTGGGCACAAGGAGGCTCTAGAAAAACTGGGACATACCATCAATCAGGAGCTTGCTGTAGACATTATTCTGCAGTCTCTTCCGCCTTCTTTCGATGCGTTAATTAATAACTTTAATATGAACAAAATCGATTGTACTCCGGCAGAGTTGCTGAATATGCTCTTGACTACTGAGGAAACTCTGAAGGGAAAGCCTTCAACCTCTGTCTTAATGGTTCCTTCCAGGAACAAGAAGAAGGGGAAGAAGGGCAAGGCCCCTGTCAAGAACTACAGCAAGGCTCTGAAACAGAAGGTGAAGCGGTCGAAGGACAACAGATGTTTCCACTGTGGCCAGCTGGGTCACTGGAAAAAGGACTGTAAAGCGCTCCAAGGAGACAAGAAGGGAATCATCGCTTCTGGCTCAGGTATATTTGTGACTGAGGTCATGATATCTTCTTCTTCTATTTCATGGGTGTTGGACACTGCATGTGGAGTTCACATTTGTTCAAATGTACAGGAACTCAAGAGAAGAAGACAGGTGGGACAGCATGAGGTGGACCTACGAGTTGGAAACGGGGCACGGGTTGCTGCTGTTGCTGTAGGGGTTTATTACATCTCATTACCATCTGGACTTGTACTAGAACTTGACAATTGTTATTTTGTTCCAAGTATTACGAAAAATATTATCTCTCTTCCTGCTCTTGTCAGGAAAGGATTTTCCTTTGAATGCAATATTTCAAAGTGTGTAATTTCTTATGATAATATTGTTTATGCTTCTGGATCAATTAACAATGGGTTATTCATGTTGGACATGGAATGTTCTATACAAAACATTGATAATAAGAAAGCCAAGTATGCTGATGACAGCAACTTGCTATGGCATAGTCGTTTAGGCCATATTAACAAGAAACGCATTAAGCAGTTGCATGATCATGGACTGCTGGGATCATTCTCCAATGAGGAGATTGATACATGCAAAGCTTGTTTAATGGGTAAAATGACGAAGGCTCCTTTTCCTCATAAAGGTCAAAGGGCTTCGAGTTTACTTGACCTTATACACAGTGATGTGTGTGGGCCATTTAGTAAACATGCCAGAGGTGGCTATTCGTACTTCATTACCTTTACTGATGATTTCAGTAGATATGGGTATGTCTATTTAATGAGACATAAGAGTGAATCTTTTGACAAGTTCAAAGAGTTCAAAAATGAAGTACAAAATCAGCTAGGCCGAAATATCAAGGCACTTCGTTCTGATCGAGGTGGAGAATACCTAAGTCGAGAGTTTACTGACTATCTGAAGGAGTGTGGGATTATCTCACAGCTCACTCCGCCAGGAACACTGCAATGGAATGGTGTGTCCGAGAGGAGGAACAGAACCTTACTGGATATGGTTCGTTCTATGATGAGTCAGGCTACTCTACCTTACTCCTTTTGGGGATTTGCACTGGAAACAGCTGCAAAGGTACTAAACCGAGTGCCATCCAAGGCAGTTTCTAAGACTCCATATGAGCTATGGTATGGGAAACAGCCGAGCTTGACATTTATTAAGATCTGGGGTTGCGAGGCTTATGTCAAAAAGCTCGCCTCTGGGAAACTAGAGAGCAGATCTGAGAAATGTATCTTTGTCGGTTACCCTAAGGAAACTAAGGGTTATTATTTCTACGATCCCAAAGAGAACAAAGTATTTGTTGCTCGGACGGCCATTTTTCTTGAGAAGGAGTTTCTTCTGCAAGAGGCCAGTGGGAGAGAAATAAAGCTGGATGAGAATCCAGAGGAAGGACAAAGTAGTCAAGCACAGTTGGATGAGCCTGAGCCGGTAGAACAGGTTATTGGACAACCTGAGGCTCAGATATCACGGGAACTGCGTAGATCGGGAAGGATCCGTCGACAGCCTGAGCGCTATGACGGAGTCTACATCATTGAAAATGATGAACCCCTCACTTATGCGGATGCGGTCAGTGGACCGGAGTCAGCTAGATGGCTTGAAGCTATGCGAGCCGAGATGGACTCCATGTCAGATAACCAGGTCTGGGATTTGGTTGATCCGCCTCCGGGAGTAATCCCTATAGGCTGTAAATGGATCTTCAAAAGGAAGATTGACATGGATGGTAACGTGGTTACCTATAAAGGCAGGCTAGTTGCGAAAGGTTTCAAACAAATCTACGGGATAGATTATGATGAAACTTTCTCTCCTGTAGCCATGTTTAAGTCTATTCGGATTCTTTTCGCGATAGCAGCATATTACGATTATGAGATCTGGCAGATGGATGTGAAGACCGCTTTCCTTAATGGAAAACTGGATGAGGATGTGTATATGACACAACCTGAAGGTTTCACTAATCCATCAGATCGACATAAAATATGCAAGTTAAAGAAGTCCATTTATGGACTTAAACAAGCATCTAGAAGCTGGAATATTCGTTTTGATGAATCAATCTGTGAGTTTGGTTTCATCAAGAACGAAGATGACCCGTGTGTATATAAAAGGTTTAGTGGGAGCGTGATTACTTTCCTAGTCCTCTACGTCGATGATATCTTAATCATTGGAAACGATATTCCTGAACTGCATGCTGTTAAAGCATGGTTAGGAAAATGTTTCCAGATGAAAGATCTAGGAGAAGCAGCCTATGTATTAGGTGTGAAGATCTACAGAGATAGATCTAAGAGGCTTCTCGGGCTGTGCCAGAGTACTTACATCGATAAAGTCCTGGAGAGATTTCATTTAGAGAATTCTAAAAGAGGATATCTTCCAGTCAGACATGGTCTGAATCTTTCAAAGAGTCAGTGTCCACAAACACAGACTGAGAAAGATGAAATGGACAATACGCCTTATGCTTCGGCTATTGGGTCCATTATGTATGCGATGTTATGTACTCGCCCAGACGTCGCTTACGGGTTAAGCGTGACCAGTCGATTCCAAAGTAATCCAGGTCAGGCACACTGGATTGCGGTCAAGAACATTTTGAAATATCTGCGGAGGACCAAAGATATGTTCTTGATATATGGTGGTCAGGAAGAACTCAGTATAGAAGGATATACTGACGCTTCGTTCCAGTCGGACCAGGATGATTTTCGATCGCAATCAGGCTATGTTTTTAGCTTGAATGGAGGAGCAGTGGTGTGGAAGAGTTTCAAACAGTCTATCGTTGCTGATTCCACAACAGAAGCCGAGTATGTTGCAGCCTCGGAAGCATCCAAGGAGGCAGTGTGGATTCGTAAGTTCGTTCAAGAACTTGGTGTTGTTCCATTGAGTGTAGATCCTTTGGTTATCTTCTGTGATAACACTGGAGCAATCGCACAAGAAAAGGAACCACGGTCGCACCAGAAGTCCAAGCACATACAGAGACGGTTTCACTTGATCTGGGAGATCATTGATCGTGGCGAGATCAAAATCTGCAAGGTTCATACAGATGACAATCTGGCTGACCCGCTTACCAAGCCTCTGGCGCAGCAGAAGCATGAGAAGCACTGTAATAATGTGGGTTTGAGATTTCTCAACCATTAGATTAAGTGCAAGTGGGAATTGTTGGGGTATGCTCTTAAGGCTAATGTTTGAGGCCTTGGGATTCTATCAGTATCATGTATATAAACTCTTATGTTTATAAAGGCAATAGTTGTTATTCAGTATGTTACATTGTCTGCTGCAATGAGTGTGCTTCTGAATAATGTCTCAATGCTGTTCAGCTAGGCTGACATGCTGTAATGTCCTTAGTCGAGATATCTTGGTGAACATGAGACAGCCTTGATATGATTGAGACTAATATGTGTTCTAATCTTATAGGATGCTTCGAGCATGGAATAAGATGTAGACTCATGGGTACATTGGATGTACTGGACAGACCCTACTAGGATATTCAATTGCTTGTCACAATGTGAATAATCCTTGTTTGCAACGAGTGGCACATGTCCTCTGACTTGAGATCACTTGTGTTTCTAAATGATGATTGTCATTGTTTTGAGGTAGTTCAATATCATTTGAAAGATAATGGTTATAGACTATCTTGGATAATGATCATGAGTCAGGTTAGGGCACTAGTGATAGATATAGGATTGCCGTCTCCTTGTTTAAGGAGTGTGATGTTCTAGAGGGGCCCCCCTAAATGAGATGATTGAGAAAGTGTATGGCCATACCCAGGTGACTATGTTCATCTGGTCTAATCATGCTCATCATATTGGAGTAACAGGCTTGACATGCTTGTCCAATAAGAACATCCAGTGGCAAAGGAATCATGTATGCCTTGTGAAGTGGATTCACACTTGTGCTGTGGTTTGGGTGTAGTCTTGGAAGACTATTTCCTTTATATCGGGAGACAGTGATGTGTTGCTAGATACCCCTCACTGATCGTGATAACGAAAGTTATCGTTACCGACATCTAAAGGAAACCCTCAGGGTCGCACAATTTGATGATATGGCTTACTTAAGTCAGATCGTGTGGACTGAATTGTTTGGGTTCAGTTTGAAGGGATTTAGTCTCTGATTGTAAGTGAGATCTGGTCTGATCATGTTTGATTGATTAGGGCTTGAGATCGGTAAGCTTCGATCGAGAGATTGGATGCTAGATCGGTGAGATCAGGAGCATCAGGAGATGAACGGTTAGATCTTGAACCTTTAGGGTTTATTGTGATCTAGACCAATGGCTTGGGTTATTTGGTCTTTGAACCAAATCAAATTGAACCGGCTCATTACATGTGAAAGGTTCCCCTGTAACTAGGGGGCGAATCCCAGATAGGTGGCGCATAAATTTTTGCAAGCGGAAGCATGGGTTTCAATAGATCTTTCGTAAATATATGATCAACTTGTTCGAGTATGGATTCATACCATTGCCATTGGTTCGATTGGCGTCTAGGAAGAAGATGGCGACAGGGCTCTCCTCCAAAGCGCCGCACACAAGATGATCAACGGCTTGCTCCTTGGACGCTCCTTGTGCTAGCAAGGATCTCCAAGTGACCTTGTCGTGTAAGGGATGAGGTGCTTGGCTGAATTTCCTCCAAGTCGTGAGTCTCCTTCACCACGAGAGAAATGTCGTCCAGAGAGATAGGCGAGCGATGAGAATAGGGCTTCTATCTTCGAACAAGAAGCGTGGTCTCTTTTGAGATCATGGTTTCTAAAATTAGATACCACACCCCACGTTCTCTCATTCACGCCAAGTGAATGAATCGCAACATGCCCCCTTTGAACCATGCGCTCAATTAATGAGCGGTTCAAGTTGATTTGGTTTAAAAACCAAATCAAACCAAGCCTCGATCCAGATCACCTTAAACCCTAAGGTTCAAGATCTGACCGTTCATCTCCTGATACTCTTGATCTTACCGATCTAGCATCAACTCTCTCGATCTAAGCTTACCGATCTTAAGCCCTAATCAATCAAACATGATCAGACCAGATCTCACTTACAATCAGAGATTAAATCCCTTTAAACAACTCAAACAATTCAGTCCACACGATCTGACTTAAGTAAGCCATATCATCAAATTGTGCGACCCTAAGGGTTTCCTTTAAATGTCGGTAACGATAACTTACGTTATCACGATCAGTGAGGGGTATCTAGCAACACATCACTGTCTCCCGATATAAAAGAAAGAGTCATCCAAGACTACACCCAAACCACAGCACAAGTGTGAATCCACTTCACCAGGCATACATGTTTCCTTTGCCACTAGATGTTCTTATTGGACAAGCGTGTCAAGCCTGTAGCTCCAATATGATGAGCATGATTAGATCAGATGAACATAGTCACCTGGGTATGGCCATACACTTTCTCAATCATCTCATCCAGGGGGGCCCCTTTAGAACATCACACTCCTTAAACAAGGAGACGGCAATCCTATATCTATCACTAGTGTCCTAACCTGACTCAAGCTCACCATCCAAGATAGTCTATAACCATTATGTTTCAAATGATATTGAACTATCTCAAAACAATGACAATCATCATTTAGAAACACAAGTGATCTCAAGTCAGAGGACATGTGCCACTTGTTGCAATCAAGGATTATTCACATTGTGACAAGCAATTGAATATCCTAGTAGGGTCTGTCCAGTACATCCAATGTACCCATGAGTCTACATCTTATTCCATGCTCAAAGCATCCTATAAGATTAGCACACATATTAGTCTCAATCATATCAAGGCTGTCTCATGTTCACCAAGATATCTCGACTAAGGACATAAGGCATGTCAGCCAAGCTGAACAGCTTTGAGACATTATTCAGAAGCACACTTATTGCAGCAGACAATGTAACAAACTGAATAACAACTATTGCCTTTATAAACATAAAAGTTTATACATGATACTGTTACAATCCCAAGGCCTCAAACATTAGCCTTAAGGGCATACCCCAACAACATGAGCGCATGGTTCAAAGGGGAAGAAATGGTGATCGGTTCACTTGGTGTGAACGCATCACACATTGAAGGGTTGCCATATTTGGAAGGTGCATTATTCCAATAGATGGTAACGCCTCCACATGTTTATGAGAGTAACGTCTCTCTTCTCCCTCTTGCGCTCGACGTTGCATTCTCGTGTAGAGAAGTGGTGAACGACGAGGAGGTCTCGCCAAGCAAGAAGTTCTCCCCCCTTTTTCCATACGGCAAGGACCCTTGAAGAATCTTGCTATCACAAGGATCACAAGGGGTAGGCGACATCATTTTGTGTGCGTCACTTGTGGAGAAGCTCTCGTTTGGTCTTTGCTTCCAAACCGACATCCAATCTAATGGCATTGGTATGATCCCTTTGAGATCTTTTCGGTTATACAAGTTAATCATATGAACTACATGCGATCTTGATGATGAATTCCCTAGAAATATTACATGCGCCCCCTTATTTAGGGTTTCATCTCCTTGCGCTCCCCCTTGTAGGGGACTTTCAGAATGAAGATGACCCGTGTGTATATAAGAGGTTTAGTGGGAGCGTAATTACTTTCCTAGTCCTCTACGTCGATGATATCTTAATCATTGGAAATGATATTCCTGAACTGCATGCTGTCAAAGCATGGTTAAGAAAATGTTTCCAGATGAAAGATTTAGGAGAAGCAGCCTATGTATTAGGTGTGAAGATCTACAGGGATAGATCTAAGAGGCTTCTCGGGCTGTGCCAGAGTGCTTACATCGATAAAGTCCTGGAAATATTTCATTTAGAGAATTCTAAAAGAGGATATCTTCCAGTCAGACATGGTCTGAATCTTTCAAAGAGTCAGTGTCCACAAACACAGACTGAGAAAGATGAAATGGACAATACGCCTTATGCTTCGGCTATTGGATCCATTATGTATGCGATGTTTTGTACTCGCCCAGACGTCGCTTACGGGTTAAGCGTGACTAGTCGATTCCAAAGTAATCCAGGTCGGCGCACTGGATTGCAGTCAAGAACATCTTGAAATATCTGCGGAGGACCAAAGATATGTTCTTGATATATGGTGGTCAGGAAGAACTCAGTATTGAAGGATATACTGACGCTTCGTTCCAATCTGACCAGGATGATTTTCGATCGCAATCAGGCTATGTTTTTATCTTGAATGGAGGAGCAGTGGTGTGGAAGAGTTTCAAACAGTCCATCGTTGCTGATTCCACAACAGAAGCCGAGTATGTTGCAGCCTCAGAAGCATCTAAGGAGGCAGTATGGATTCGCAAGTTCGTTAAGGAACTTGGTGTTGTTCCTTCGAGTGCAGATCCTTTGGTTATCTTCTGTGATAACACTGGAGCAATCGCACAAGCAAAGGAACCGCGGTCGCACCAGAAGTCCAAGCACATACAGAGACGGTTTCACTTGATCCGGGAGATCATTGATCGTGGCGAGATCAAAATCTGCAAGGTTCATACAGATGACAATCTGGCAGACCCGCTTACCAAGCCTCTGGCGCAGCAGAAGCATGAGAAGCACTGTAATAATATGGGTTTGAGATTCCTCAACCATTAGATTAAGTGCAAGTGGGAGATTGTTGGGGTATGCCCTTAAGGCTAATGTTTGAGGCCTTGGGATTGTATCAGTATCATGTATAAACTCTTATGTTTATAAAGGCAATGGTTGTTATTCAGGTTGATATATTATCTGCTGCAATACATATACTTCTGAATAATGTCTCAATGCTGTTCAGCTAGGCTGACATGCACTTTTGTCCTTAGTCGAGATATCTTGGTGAACATGAGACAGCCTTGATATGATTGAGACTAATATGTATTCTAATCTTATAGGATGCTTCGAGCATGGAATAAGATGTAGACTCATGGGTACATTGGATGTACTGGACAGACCCTACTAGGATATTCAATTGCTTGTCACAATGTGAATAATCCTTGATTGCAACAAGTGGCACATTTCCTCTGACTTGAGATCACTTGTGTTTCTAAATGATGATTGTCATTGTTTTGAGGTAGTTCAATATCATTTGAAACATAATGGTTATAGACTATCTTGGATGGTGAGCTTGAGTCATGTTAGGGCACTAGTGATAGATAAAGGATCGCCGTCTCCTTCATTGGAGTGTGATGTTCTAAAGGGCCCCCTTGGATGAGATGATTGAGAAAGTGTATGGCCATACCCAGGTGACTATGTTCATCTGATCTAATCATGCTCATCATATTGGAGTTACAAGCTTGACAGGCTTGTCCAATAAGAACATCCAGTGGCAAAGGAAACATGTATGCCTAGTGAGTTGATTCACACTTGTGCTGTGGTTTGGGTGTAGTCTTGGAAGACTCTTTCCTTTATATCGGGAGACAGTGATGTGTTGCTAGATACCCCTCGCTGATCGTGATGACGTAAGTTATCGTTACCGACATTTAAAGGAAACCCTTAGGGTCGCACAATTTGATGATATGGCTTACTTAAGTCAGATCGTGTGGACTGAATTGTTTAGGTTCAGTTTAAAGGGATTTAATCTCTGATTGTGAGTGAGATCTGGTCTGATCATGTTTAATTGATTAGGGCTTAAGATCAGTAAGCTTCGATTGAGAGAATGGATGCTAGATCGGTGAGATCAGGAGCATCGAGAGATCAACGGTCAGATCTTAAGCCTCAGAGGTTTATTGTAATCTGGACTAATGGCTTGGGTTGTTTGGTTTCTTGAACCAAACCGAATTGAACCAGCTCATTGGATGAGCGCATGGTTCAAATGAAGAGGCATTTTGCGATTGGGGTAAGTTGTGGTCGCATGAACGTTGAGACTTTTCTATTTTTAGAAAGCATGTCTCTAAACGTGACCATGACTCTCACGTTCTCAATGCTCACGCTCTCAAGACGCCTCTTTGGGCTTTTCGACACTTGCATCTCTTGCGTGTGAAGGTGTGGACGAAAAGAGGAGCTCTCACCAAGCATAGGATTTCTCATCTCTTCCCTTCCATTCGGTCAGGATACTTGGACGATCCTTGCTAGCACAAGGGGCGACAAGGAGGAGCCAAGACTCATCTTGTGTGCGTCATCTTTGGAGAAGATCCATTTCGATCTTTGCTTCCAAGATGCCATCTAGAAATGGCATCGGTATGATTTCTTCTCTTGTATGTAATCATTTTAACGTTGATCGTAAAGCATGCAATAGATCTAGAAACCCTCTTCCGCTGTTTAAATCCCTTACATGTGCCTATTAGGGTTTCATCCCCTTGTCTAGGGGACCTTCAATGAGCTGGTTCAATGTCGGTTTGGTTCAAAGACCAATTAACCCAAGCCATATGGTCTAGATCACAATAAACCCTAAGGTTCAAGATCTAACCGTTCATCTCTTGATGCTCCTGATCTCACCGATCTAGCATCCAATCTCTCAATCGAAGCTTACCGATCTCAAGCCCTAATCAATCAAACATGATCAGACCAGATCTCACTTACAATCAGAGTTTAAATCCCTTTAAACTGAACCCAAACAATTCAGTCCACACGATCTGACTTAAGTAAGCCATATCATCAAATTGTGCGACCCTAAGGGTTTCCTTTAAATGTCGGTAACGATAACTTACATTATCACGATCAGTGAGGGGTATCTAGCAACACATCACTGTCTCCCGATATAAAAGAAAGAGTCTTCCAAGACTACACCTAAACCACAGCACAAGTGTGAATCCACTTCACAAGGCATACATATTTCCTTTGCCACTGGATGTTCTTATTGGACAAGCGTGTCAAGCCTGTAGCTCCAATATGATGAGCATGATTAGATCAGATGAACATAGTCACCTGGGTATGGCCATACACTTTCTCAATCATCTCATCCAGGGGGCCCCTTTAGAACATCACACTCCTTAAACAAGGTGACGGCAATCCTATATCTATCACTAGTGTCCTAACCTGACTCATGATCATTATCCAAGATAGTCTATAACCATTATGTTTCAAATGATATTGAACTACCTCAAAACAATGACAATCATCATTTAGAAACACAAGTGATCTCAAGTCAGAGGACATGTGCCACTTGTTGCAAACAAGGATTATTCACATTGTGACAAGCAATGGAATATCCTAGTAGGGTCTGTCCAGTACATCCAATGTACCCATGAGTCTACATCTTATTCCATGCTCGAAGCATCCTATAAGATTAGAACACATATTAGTCTCCATCATATCAAGGCTGTCTCATGTTCACCAAGATATCTCGACTAAGGACATAGAGCATGTCAGCCTAGCTGAACAGCATTGAGACATTATTCAGAAGCACACTTATTGCAGTAGACATTGTAACAAACTGAATAACAACCATTGCCTTTATAAACATAAGAGTTTATACATGATACTGAAAGAATCCCAAGGCCTCAAACATTAGCCTTAAGGGCATACCCCAACAATCTCCCACTTGCACTTAATCTAATGGTTGAGAAATCTCAAACCCATATTATTACAGTGCTTCTCATGCTTCTGCTGCGCCAGAGGCTTGGTAAGCGGGTCTGCCAGATTGTCATCTGTATGAACCTTGCAGACTTTGATCTCGCCACGATCAATGATCTCCCGGATCAAGTGAAACCGTTTCTGTATGTGCTTGGACTTCTGGTGCGACCGTGGTTCCTTTGCTTGTGCGATTGCTCCAGTGTTATCACAGAAGATAACCAAAGGATCTGCACTCGAAGGAACAACACCAAGTTCCTGAACGAACTTACGAATCCACACTGCCTCCTTAGATGCTTCTGAGGCTGCAACATACTCGGCTTCTGTTGTGGAATCAGCAACAATAGACTGTTTGAAACTTTTCCACACCACTGCTCCTCCATTCAAGCTAAAAACATAGCCTGATTGCAATCGGAAATCATCCTGGCCCGATTGGAACGAAGCGTCAGTATATCCTTCTATACTGAGTTCTTCCTGACCACCATATATCAAGAACATATCTTTGGTCCTCCGCAGATATTTTAAAATGTTCTTGACCGCAATCCAGTGCGCCTGACCTGGATTACTTTGGAATCGACTGGTCACGCTTAACCCGTAAGCGACGTCTGGGCGAGTACACAACATCGCATACGTAATGGACCCAATAGCCGAAGCATAAGGCGTATTGTCCATTTCATCTTTCTCAGTCTGTGTTTGTGGACACTGACTCTTTGAAAGATTCAGACCATGTCTGACTGGAAGATATCCTCTTTTAGAATTCTCTAAATGAAATCTCTCCAGGACTTTATCGATGTAAGTACTCTGGCACAGCCCGAGAAGCCTCTTAGATCTATCCCTCTAGATCTTCACACCTAATACATAGGCTGCTTCTCCTAGATCTTTCATCTGGAAACATTTTCTTAACCATGCTTTAACAGCATGCAGTTCAGGAATATCGTTTCCAATGATTAAGATATCATCGACGTAGAGGACTAGGAAAGTAATCACGCTCCCACTAAACCTCTTATATACACACGGGTCATCTTCATTCTTGATGAAACCAAATTCACATATTGATTCATCAAAACGAATATTCCAGCTTCTTGATGCTTGTTTAAGTCCATAAATGGACTTCTTTAACTTGCATATTTTATGACGATCTGATGGATTAGTGAAACCTTCAGGTTGTGTCATATACACATCCTCATCCAGTTTTCCATTAAGGAAAGCGGTCTTCACATCCATCTGCCAGATCTCATAATCGTAATATGCTGCTATCGCGAGAATAATCCGAATAGACTTGAACATGGCTACAGGAGAGAAAGTTTCATCATAATCTATCCCGTAGATTTGTTTGAAACCTTTCGCAACTAGCCTGCCTTTATAGGTAACTACGTTACCATCCATGTCAATCTTCTTCTTGAAGATCCATTTACAGCCTATAGGGATTACTCCCGGAGGCGGATCAACCAAATCCCAGACTTGGTTATCTGACATGGAGTCCATCTCGGCTCGCATAGCTTCAAGCCATCTAGCTGATTCCGGTCCACTGACCGCATCCGCATAAGTAAGGGGTTCATCATTATCAATGATGTAGACTCCGTCATAGCGCTCAGGCTGTCGACGGATCCTTCCCGATCTTCGCGGTTCCCGTGATATCTGAGCCTCAGGTTGTTCACTAACCTGTTCTACTGGCTCATGCACATCCAACTGTGCTTGACTACTTTGTCCTTCCTCTAGATTCTCATCCAGCTTTATTTCTCTCCCACTGGCCTCTTGCAGAAGAAACTCCTTCTCAAGAAAAATGGCCGTCCGAGCAACAAATACCTTGTTCTCTTTGGGATCGTAGAAATAATAACCCTTAGTTTCCTTAGGGTAACCGACAAAGATGCATTTGTCAGATCTGCTTTCCAGTTTCCCAGAGGCGAGCTTTTTGACATAAGCCTCGCAACCCCAGATCTTAATAAATGTCAAGCTAGGCTGTTTCCCATACCATAACTCATATGGAGTCTTTGAAACTGCCTTGAATGGCACTCGGTTTAGTACCTTTGTAGCTGTTTCCAGCGCAAATCCCCAAAAGGAGTAAGGTAGAGTAGCCTGACTCATCATAGAACGAACCATATCCAGTAAGGTCCTGTTCCTCCTCTCGGACACACCATTCCATTGCGGTGTTCCTGGCGGAGTGAGCTGTGAGATAATCCCACACTCCTTCAGATAGTCAATAAACTCTCGACTTAGGTATTCACCACCTCGATCAGAACGAAGTGCCTTGATATTTCGGCCTAGCTGATTCTGTACTTCATTTTTGAACTCTTTGAACTTGTCAAAAGATTCACTTTTATGTCTCATTAGATAGACATACCCATATCTACTGAAATCATCAGTAAAGGTAATGAAGTATGAATAGCCACCTCTGGCATGTTTACTAAATGGCCCACACACATCACTGTGTATAAGGTCAAGTAAACCTGAAGCCCTTTGACCTTTGTGAGGAAAAGGAGACTTCGTCATTTTACCCATTAAACAAGCTTTGCATGTATCAATCTCCTCATAGGAGAATGATCCCAGCAGTCCATGATCATGCAACTGCTTAATGCGCTTCTTGTTAATATGGCCTAAACGACTATGCCATAGCAAGGTGCTGTCATCAGCATACTTGGCTTTCTTATTATCAATGTTTTGTATAGAACATTCCATGTCCAACATGAATAACCCATTGTTAATTGACCCAGTAGCATAAACAATATTATCAAGAGAAAGATAACACTTTGAAGTCTTGCATTCAAAGGAAAACCCCTTCCTGACAAGAGCAGGAATGGAGATAATATTTTTAGTAATGCTTGGTACAAAATAACAATTGTTTAGTTCTAATACAAGTCCAGATGGTAATGAGATGTAATATTCTCCTACAGCAACAGCAGCAACCCGTGCCCCGTTTCCAACTTGTAGGTCCACCTCATGCTGTCCCACCTATCTTCTTCTCTTGAGTTCCTGTACATTTGAACAAATGTGAACTCCACATGCAGTGTCCAACACCCATGAAATAGAAGAAGAGGATATCATGACTTCAGTCACGAAAATACCTGAGCCAGAAGCGATGCTTCCCTTCTTGTCTCCTTGGAGCGCTTTACAGTCCTTTTTCCAGTGACCCAGCTGGCCACAATGGAAACACCTGTATTCCTTCGACCGCTTAACCTTTTGTTTCAGAGCCTTGTTGTAATTCTTGACAGGGGCTTTGCCCTTCTTCCCCTTCTTCTTGTTCCTGGAAGGAAACATCAAGACAGAGGTTGAAGGCTTTCCCTTTAGAGTTTCCTCTGTAGTCAAGAGCATATTCAGCAACTCTGCCGGTGTACAGTCGATCTTGTTCATATTAAAATTAATAATGAACGGATCGAAAGAGGCCGGGAGAGACTGCAGAATAATGTCTACAGCAAGCTCCTGATTGATGGTATGCCCCAGTTTCTCTAGAGCCTCTTTGTGCCCAATCATCTTGAGCACATGAGCTCCCACTGGACTCCCTTCAGCCAGTTTGCTCTGAAAGAAAAGCTTGGTCAAATTATAGCGCTCAGTCCTCGCCTGTGCAGCATATAGCATCTTGAGGTTTGCTATCATTTCTATAGCAGACATATCCTCATGCTGACGCTGCAGCTGTGGCGTCATAGACGCTAGCATCAGGCAAGCGACATCAATGCTATCATTGACATGCTTTTCATAGGCTTCCCGAACCGCCCTTGCGGCGTTCGGAGCGGGTTGAGGCGGTATAGCCGTCTCGAGGACATACAGTTTCCTCTCTGCCTTAAGAACAATCTTAAGGTGTCCGTACTAGTCTGAGAAGTTTGGCCCAGCAAACTTCTCCCTTTCCAGTAGGGATCGCACATTGAAGCTCATGGTGTTCGTTGCTGCAGGAATCTACAACAATGCAAGAACAGCAAGGTCAGTATCAATGTTTAGAATCAATCCAGGACTTAAGAAAGATTCTTTTCTCACTATTTTATCTGACTGAAAAATCCAATAAAACAGTCCGAAAGAGTAAGACTCTTTTAGTGAGATGGGATCCAGATTTCATACTTGGTCTCCGCGTCCCGCTCAGGCGAGATAAGTTGCACAGGGAGTACAAGCACTAATTTCTGGTAGGCAGTCCCTGCCAATCGCCAACCCGTGCGATTCCCCTTCATCTGGGCAATCCAGCAGACTGTGCCAACTGAGTTGGTACAACACAGTCTCTGATCCCACAGATGGCTGCCTCCATATAGCTAACATATGCCCCATATGTAGCCTACATGGTCAAGCTGACCTGACCTACTCCCTGGACCACCACGTGCTATGCTGAGCAACGAGAAGCGATAAATCCCTTCCCTGTAACACGCAGGTGTAATCGCACACCGTCTGAAGATAGATGGGCGTGCCCACTGAGTGGGTACAACACGGCCCCAACGATAGTCAGAACAGTGAGGTTTCGCGTCAGAAGGCTTACGTGCTTGATATTTTAGCGTTGGATTTTAACGGTCTTTTTATCTTCTTAACTATCATTCAAACCCTATGGTGATAGCAGAAGATAAATAAATCATGCAAGTCTAATTATTTAAGCAATAAAAGAAAGCATGATGATCTTATGTGGTAAAAGCCCATTAACCCTAAGTAAGACCTTAATTTAACTTAAGTCTTCACTTGAGCTCTCCATGGGTCTTTTGCATCTCATCTGGCCCAACCGAGGGCCCAAGCGCCCACTGCAGCTCAGGTGCGCCCACCAGGTAAATGCACCTGTCCCAGAGTCGAACCCTGGACCTCCCACCTGGTCAAGCTACTGCTGCATGCGCCTCTGCCAAGTGTGCTCTGTGCTCATGTCTGATTAAAATTACAATTTAATCTATCTAGACATGATTGACACGCAGGTCAATTACACAATAAATTAATTAAAAAGTGATACGCAGATCACAAAAATAATTTATAATTAATCCAGGCTCGCAGGCCCCAGCACAGCACACATTAAAAGGGCAACCCACATAAGATTAAATAAACAAGCAGATGGCTTCCTATCAACATGTGATCCAAACCAGAAAATAAAATTGGTTTTGAAAACCCATTGGCATCAATTTTTATTTTCCTTATGTGCCCTACTACCTTACAACGGTCCATTAATAGGGATCCACTCATCCGACCTAGTCAGATCCACTGCCCTTGCATGCACCAAGTCCTAACTGACTTGAGTTGGCCCAATGGCCAACAATGCATGCAGATGGGCTGAACGACCCTCATGAGTCCAGGCAAGCGGGTGTGACCCCGGGCCTAACTCAAGAGCGTTCACTGGTTGTCTCAACCAGACATCGCTACACGCTTGTCTGCAGTCGACCTATAGCCACCTCGTGCTTGCGCACAGGTGCCATCTGGTCGACCCATCTAGGCTGTCAGATGATCTGATCAGACTGTTTGGATCTTAACTTGGTGATGACTTCAACCCTACTAACCCGTCTAAGGGTTTATAGTAAGCGCTTAGATCTAAGTGAGGCGCGCAAGTGATTAAGTTTTTAAGAAAAACTACAACATTTAACATGCGCCTACATGTAAGCATCAAAGATGCGCCAACATAAGTTAACCTCATACATGCGCCAAAATAAACTATATTCAACTAGCATTTTCGCATGAAGAGAAAACTTAGATCAAACATGGATCACAACACATTAAGCAATCATATGCATCATACCGAAACCTTGCTCTGATACCAATTGAAAGTGCCCCTTTCATGAGGGGGGCGAAAACCCTAATAGGAGGCGCATATAAACTATGATAGCGGAAGCAAGGATTTTTAGGGTTTCATAAGATCGCATGTGGTATAGCCATATGATCAACTTAAAAACGATTGCAAATAAGAATCAAGGAATCGATTCTCACCAAAGCCATTGCTTGGATGGCGTCTAGGAAGAAGAGACTCAAGCGCTTCTCCTCCAAAAGGTGCACACACAAGGTGATGCCGCCTACTCTTTGTTGATCGTTGTGCTAGCAAGGTTCTTCAAAGGTCCTTGTCGTATGAAAGGGAAGAGAAGACTTTCTTGCTTGGCGAGATCTCTCCCTTGTCGTCAAGAAGCAACTTCCACGAGAGAAGAGGCGACGAGAGGTGAAGAGATGAGAGAGGGCGTTACTCTCTCGAACGTGTAGTGCGTTGCCTTATTTTGGAAAACCAAAAATAGTAACCGCCTAACGTTCATGCGCTCATGCGTTCATGGGTTTATCCCAACGCATTTTGCTCTCTCCCTTGAACCATGCACTCACTCAATGAGCTGGTTCAATGTCGGTTTGGTTCAAAGACCAATTAACCCAAGCCATATGGTCTAGATCACAATAAACCCTAAGGTTCAAGATCTAACCGTTCATCTCTTGATGCTCCTGATCTCACCGATCTAGCATCCAATCTCTCAATCGAAGCTTACCGATCTCAAGCCCTAATCAATCAAACATGATCAGACCAGATCTCACTTACAATCAGAGTTTAAATCCCTTTAAACTGAACCCAAACAATTCAGTCCACACGATCTGACTTAAGTAAGCCATATCATCAAATTGTGCGACCCTAAGGGTTTCCTTTAAATGTCGGTAACGATAACTTACGTTATCACGATCAGTGAGGGGTATCTAGCAACACATCACTGTCTCCCGATATAAAAGAAAGAGTCTTCCAAGACTACACCCAAACCACAGCACAAGTGTGAATCCACTTCACAAGGCATACATATTTCCTTTGCCACTGGATGTTCTTATTGGACAAGCGTGTCAAGCCTGTAGCTCCAATATGATGAGCATGATTAGATCAGATGAACATAGTCACCTGGGTATGGCCATACACTTTCTCAATCATCTCATCCAGGGGGGCCCCTTTAGAACATCACACTCCTTAAACAAGGAGACGGCAATCCTATATCTATCACTAGTGTCCTAACCTGACTCATGATCATTATCCAAGATAGTCTATAACCATTATGTTTCAAATGATATTGAACTACCTCAAAACAATGACAATCATTATTTAGAAACACAAGTGATCTCAAGTCAGAGGACATGTGCCACTTGTTGCAAACAAGGATTATTCACATTGTGATAAGCAATGGAATATCCTAGTAGGGTCTGTCCAGTACATCCAATGTACCCATGAGTCTACATCTTATTCCATGCTCGAAGCATCCTATAAGATTAGAACACATATTAGTCTCCATCATATCAAGGCTGTCTCATGTTCACCAAGATATCTCGACTAAGGACATAGAGCATGTCAGCCTAGCTGAACAGCATTGAGACATTATTCAGAAGCACACTTATTGCAGCAGACAATGTAACAAACTGAATAACAACCATTGCCTTTATAAACATAAGAGTTTATACATGATACTGAAAGAATCCCAAGGCCTCAAACATTAGCCTTAAGGGCATACCCCAACAGAATCTTAGGATCACTTTCGTGCATCCGAGACTCGGATGATAATTTTAATGATTTGATCACTCAATCATCAAAAGAGTTTCTCTAATCACAAGTATAAATACTCACATCATCTAGGAAGACATTTTATCAATAAATCATGCCATCATATGGTAGAAAGTGGATCATATGTTTTCATCAATTTTAACAACAAATTTGAATAATATCATCATCAAAACAATGAGTTCCATATATCCATAAAATCATTTTTCAAGAGAAAACCAAATAGTAGTATAAATATGATAAAGTCAAAGATGCACTATAAGAAATAGTCATTAATAAGAGAGTGCAAGTGATACTCACAAAACTAAATAGATCATGCTCAATCATTGTCAAACCAATGCAGCTGGGTCCAAAGATATGCCTTTTGAAAATTCCTTGCAAAATTTAAGGTACATACGGCTCAGATCAAAAACAGTCTCAAAAAAAATAATAATGATAAAAAATAATCTCAAGAGAGGATCAGAGATGTCGCCAGAAGTTTGAAGAGGATGCCGGTGGAAAGAGTCGAGCAGGCAAGAAGTAGAGGGTGAATAGAGGCTAGCTGAAAAGCTGCTGTCAATGATGATGCCGACAGTAGAGTGAGAATATCTAGTGGCCTGCTAGATATCACAGTCCTGGAGGTGAGATCGTCGGGCTATGTAAGAGATAATATTGCAAAAATAGTAAATCAGTCACTAATGAATATTCTACTGCATAAATAAAATAAATGGAATAAGATGCAGTAGAAGAATTAAGAGTCTGCATATGGTATGAACCAGTGTCGACGGCTGGAAATAGTGATGTCAGAGGCAGATGCAGTGGTGGCTAGATGTGGAAGACAGTTGCTCTTGAAGATTTCTGATTCTGGAGGCAAAATAAGCAATAACTAGTAGAAAGCAAATTGTGCAGTTTTTTAATTTTTTATGAAAAGTAGCCATACTCTAGAATAAAATTTAATGATCAAATTAGAAAATGGACAGAACCATGAAATAGAATAAGATATGTTCTTTTCAGAAGTATAAAAATCAAAGGATCAAAATCTATCAGAAATTTAGGGCATCAGCAGAAAGAAGGCTACTCAGATTACAAAACTACAAAAACTGCAAAAACTGCACAAAAGTTAATCAAATTCGAAAAGTTGCTATATGTCTTAGAATGATCGGAAAATATATTCATGAAAATAACAATTCCACGAGATAGAACGACACACGAACTTCATATTCCAAGTGAAAAATCTGGGTTTCAAGTCACCGAAACATCTTAAAAAGTGGCAGCAAAAGTGCTAGTCAGAACAGTCAGAAAAAAAAACTGCTGCAGAAATTAATCATAATGAAAAAGTTACTGTATGTTTTAGAATGATCGATGGACTCTAAAATTCTTAAAAGATATCTAGATGATAGACAAAGATGAGTAGTTCAATGTTGTGCTAAAGATCAAAACTTTTCTAAACCCAATTTATAAAAATTGCTGCGAGAAAACACCTACTCAATAAGCAATCAACACCTACTCAATTTATAAAAATGCAGTTTCTATTTTTTAAAAAATAACAGAAAAATTAATACTAAAAATAAACTAGGATAAAAGAAACTAAAGTAAAATAGAGGGCTTGGGTTGCCTCCCAAGAAGCGCTAATTTTAGGTCATTAGCTTGACCAAAAATCAAATCATGGTGAAGCAGGTGAATCAGTACCAAAGTAGATTGCATGCAATTTCTTCCTCTTCCGTTGTCCAAAAATTTTAGCCACTAATTCAAAAATACAGAATTGCAAATAAATCAAAATCAAAGTGGCTTTCTCAAATATGTAGAAATCAAAATCAAAATTTTCAATAATCTTCCTATGTTTGTCACCAAGCAGAATCATAAGCCCTTTCCTCAAAATTAGACCTTCAATCATACTAGGACTTTTATTAAAATATTCAAGTATTGGATCATCATAATAATAGTCTTTATGTTCTACATCAGATACATCAATAAAGCTCAAATTTTCAAATAGATCAAAATTTTCATCAATAGCTATGGGCAAAACATCATCATGGTGAGGTTCATCAATTTTCACAATATTCAAATCCTTGTCAAAATCAAGACGAGGCTCTTCAAAATCAATTTCCTCATTCTTCCCCACAAATAATTCATCATCAGAAGAGTCAAAATCAGAATCATACGAAAAAGAATTTATAGTATCAGATTTAACCACAAGAGATTTATCATTAATTTCTAAAATATCACCAAAATCAAAGTGAGGTTCATCAATGTTTGTAATTTTCAACCCTTTATCAAACTCATCAGATTTAACCATAAATTATACAACATCAAAATCAGAATTATCATCAAAAGAAGGGCTTTCAATTTCAATTTTCTCAACCTTTTCCTCAAATAAATTATCGGATAAATCAATTTCACAATCATAAAAATGAGATTCATGAATATCCACATAAGGCTCAATCTCAAAACAATCATGATCACAGGGGGAATTTTCTAAATCAAGTTTTTCAGTATCAAACTCAAATAAGCAATCACGCTATGCAATCTGGGTTTCTAGCAGTTCAGTATTAATAGTCAAGGATTGATGATTTTTCCATCTATCATACATTTCATAAGATTCCTTATATGACAAATTGGGATTTAAAAATGGACAATCAGAGGTACAATGATCTAAGTATCCACAAATATCAAATCTAATGGGAGAATAAGAAGAATTTAGCTTTTCAGTTTCAAATTCAAATAAACATGCTTGTTGTGCTTTCTGGGTTTCTAGCAATTCAATATGTGCAATCATGTCATCCAACCTACAATTGAGTTGTTTAATGGTCTCATTCAAGTCATCATTAATATCCTCATAGTAAGGTACAGAAACGTGATTTGAGTAATCATCATAAGAAGAAGTTTGATTTTCCCAACTAGAATCATAATGATCATCTTGATACCAGGAAGAATTAGAATTTGCATGATTTCTAAACTGACAGTCATAAAAATAATGATCATCAACTTTACAAATTTTACAATAAATAAGAGGAATATTGTGTAATTTCCATATTTCTCCAAGAGTCATATGTGAATAATCTTTGTTCTCACCTTGTTGCATGTATACCTTTCCTCCTTCAGAAGCCCATGAGTTGTGATAAAAAGACATTTTTACCAAATCTATCAAGCAAAGAGATAATCTAACACAAATCAAATGAAATTGTTTTTTTTTTCAGAATATACAAAAAAAATAAAAAATCTAAAACACAAGCAAATTCACAAATCTTCAGATATCACAGTTCTGTCACAACTGTGAAAATCCAAAACTTGCAAAAAGAAAAAAACAAAGTTAAATCTAAAACAAAAAATACTTAGTCTAGCAATACTAACAACTATTTTGATATTAACAAAACTAAGGTCCCCGGCAACGGCGCCAAAAACTTGATAGCCTGAAAGGGAACACTACAAGTCTGGCACGCGTGTACGTTGTACTAATCCCCGGCAACGGCGCCAAAAACTTGATAGGCTTCCGCAAGTGCATGGAACTATCAAAGTAATAAAGAAAAGTATCGAATCCACAGGGACCTTATTGTTAAGTACCAAATAGGGGTGTTTTTACTAGCTAAGCGAACCGATTCTAGTGCAAAGTAATAATGGAAAACACACGAACTCAGATAATCAGAGATATAAATATGGGACTAGGGTTTCATCGACCTTAATTTCAATGATAAGATATAAACAAAAAGGTTCGTCAATCAAATCTTGCAATGATAAAGACCTAATTTACTTTATAAAGGGATTATCTCACTTTTGTACAGACAATCACGTAGAGATAAATCCTCACTGTCGTGCAAGATTTATCCCAAGCTAAAGATAAGTAAATCATCAATCAGAGAATTCAAAGATCACTTTCGTGCATCCAAATTCTAGGTTGATAATCTCTAGTGGAATCTCAGGATCACTTTCGTGCATCCGAGTCTCTACACTAGTTCTACTCATGGATCTCCAACGTTCCGATCCTCACTTTCGTGCAAGATCTCCACGTTTGACAAATAGACATCGATCTATAGATACATGTTATAATCATGGCAATTATTCTACTAGAACAGATCAAATAGGATCTACCTAAGGAAGGGTTCCTAACATGCAATTCTAGGGTTCCAAGCTCTCAAGCAAATCACCTTTCAGTCTCATTGCGAAAACTCTAACAACATAATTAATAACATGCAATTATAGAGAATCTAAGCACAATTTATCACAAGAGTAAAATTATCACAACAAAGATTATCATGACGAAAGAAAAGAGCTATCTAATCATTAAAAATCAAAGGGATTAAACCCTATGTCCCAATATAGGATTAAGCTTGCATGGAGGAAGAATTACAATAAAGCATGTTTTCAAATAGTCAAAAATCGAAGAAGGGAAGAAGAAAGGTTATAGAACAGGTGCTGTAATTTCATTACAGCACTGTAATTTACATGAAAACTTGATGAATAGTGCTGTCACCACCAATTTCGTCCATTCCTCCTCCGATCGAACTCCTCGTCCTCTGAAACTTCTGGTGCGTCCTCCTCTCCTCCAGGAAAATCTTCTTAGTGAAAATCATGGCCTGAGGTGCCCTCTACGCCACTCGATGCGAAGCCAAACCTAACCCACCTCTCTGTCAATTTCTCCCTCGATATTGAATAAACGTTCCTCCTTCCACCTCGATCGTCTTCCTCTCTTAAAGACGAGTCCGGAACATCATTAGGATTTCAATTTGGAGCTCTGGATCAAAAGTTATGGCCCATGCAAGTTTTGGGCCCGTAAGAGTCGCGCGACCAGGTGCAAATTACGGCAGTACCGTAAAATCAACTGAACTTTCTGGTCAGAAATTGCTCTAAATTACGGCTCATGTTATTGTTTACAGCACTACCATATTTTTGGGCAGAAATTACACCCATAATATCCATTACACCCGGGGTGTTTTTTTCAAACTCGCTCCGATTTGCATGAAAATTAGCAGGCGGCTTCGTTTCGACGTCTTGAATCCATTTGTGCGCTCAAATCCTTCAAAATCTATCAAAATATGGCACTTTTATCTGAAATTCATGAAAAACAAGAAATTCTATAGATTCCGTAATATTTAGCAAATAATGCTTAAAAACAAGTAAAAGTTAATAAATATGACACGAAAAGAAATATAAAATGACATGAAATTTACTATAAATTTCGGTGTCATCAACTAGTGGGGGAAACTCCCTAGTTAGAGTAGGTTGACCGGAGGGAAGGGGCTGAATCGGGTTCGGGCACCTACGCCCCGACGCATCTAGATGATAAATAAGATCGCAGATCACCGCCATAAGTTGCTGGACAGTGGTGTCCGTCTTACCCACATGGGCATCAAACCGTGTGAACAACATGCGAACTTGTGCTCCAAGCATAGCTAAAGAGTCTAACGGTGTGCTAATCCCTTCAAAGGGTTGAGCTGACTATTGGGTTTCTAGGATGGTGTCGGGCAATTATGACGAGAAGACTTGTGACCTTGTAGTCACCATGCACAAACAAGGCTAAAATAAACTAAGTGTGGAATGCTAAAAATGCAGAAATTGTGCGAAAATATGCTATGCAACGGAGTTGGACCGTGCGAATGATAAGAACTGAATGTGCAACTCCTCTGATACCAGAAATGATGCGGCTAATATCGGTGGGAGGGTCCTCAGAACTGTACTCTTGGTTATTAGATAATGCACACGAAAATGGGAGGGTCTTCAGATGAGGGAAGTGAAAACGTGCTCGAAATGCAGTAGGAAACACGATAAAAACGGTGTCAAATTTGATCGGGGCAACACAAATATGAAGATGGAACAACACCACCCAACTACTGAAAGTAATCACTAACCTCTTAGCAATTTTAGCAAGCTCACTTAGTAGATTTTAAGCTCAGCACGCATTTAGGGGTGTTAGCGGATTCGCATGGCGTAGCTCACATGCCTATGCACCTGAAACAAACCAAAGACCAATGGAATGTCCACGCCTCCAACATACAGATGCCCGTGGAGGAAGATAGAAAACACAGCGGAAGGAACTCAATTGGAATGTGAAAAGGCAAGTGAACCTGACCCACTAGAGGCGGTGGGATTTACTCCTTATAAGCAGGAAACCGGAAACAACTTTGGAATCGAGGTGACAACCTCTACCCGAACAAGGCTCTGAAGGCGAAGCTCCAACTTTGACTCCTACACATGTTGGAGGCTCTCAGCTCACCAAGAGGACTCTATCACCAAGAGAACTAGCAAACACTTAGCCTATCCTCCTCTTTTATAGAATAAGAGGGAAGGGAACAAGACAAAGCACAAAAGACAATAGGTTCTAACCACTACCTACTCCCAGAGGCCACAAAAGTGGTCAATATGCAACTTTAAGACAAAATAAAACAACCTCTACCAAATATTCTTGAAGCTAGCACATATCATTATGTCCTTCGTACGGAGGCGGTTGGGGTGATTAGATGCGTTCGGAACACATCGCGACGAAGCAACAGAACTTGGATATTGTGGGCTGAGTTACTACCGAAGTGGCGCGCTCTTGGGCCATGTTGCTGAGGTGATTGCGAGGCCCCTCGATGGTTGGGCCTTTAGGAGTGTGGCTTGCATTGCTCTTGGGTTGAAGAACTTCGATGTGTATCGATAACGAGCTGATGACTCCCACAAAATGATCCGGTGGTTGAGAGGTGCGTTGAGATCACTGTATTTCCACTTTGTTGGGACCTCGTGGATCCTCCTTGGATGGATGAATGTGATATGGAGGGTTGTGCACGTCAAAACGGGGTTGCCGGGGTGAAACGGAGCCTTCAAGGGTGATCACGGCCTGGCCATGATGCTATTCATGGCCGTGATTAGGTAGTTTGGAATCTGGCGAGGTGAACACGGCCTAGCCGTCTCGATGGTCACAGCGATGACCACGTTCGCGTCTGAAATCACCAGATTTTGTATTTTGCGCTGAAGTGATCATGCCTTGCCCGTGTTCTCCATCATGGCCGTGATCAGGTGCGCCAATTTTTGCCGAGCTCATCACGGCCTACCCGTGATAGGATGCACGGCTGTGCTTACTTTCTGGATTCTTCGCTGACGCTGTCGCACTCGTGACGGGCGTCATGGCTTGCCTGTGTTTAGTGCGCAGAAAATTCTGGGGAGGTGTTTTCCCATCCGATTCCACCCCTTCTTCAGTGTTATCTTGTCCTGCATCACTGCATGTGGCCCGTATCTGCTCTATCCATGCAACCACTTGCAATCCCTAACTTGCAAGGATTAGGGCAATCATCCAGTCCATTCCCTGGATAATCGATACAAGCCTCACACCATAGGTCTATCCTATGAGTGTGAGGAGAAATTAATTCTCACACATACGGTCTATCCCATATGTGCAGGAATCAAAAACTCAAGATAAACATGAGAAGCGAGAAAAGATACACCTACAATTTTTCTGCACATAAAACCATGGCATATCAATTTTTGAAATTTTTATGACAATGGTGCATGCTAGAAAAATCCATAAAGCACGTGTATCTTGTAAGTTACCTCTAATACCACTATTGGGAATCCCCAGGCTATTTTAAAATTCAAAACTAGCGGAAGCGTGCCCGAAATAAGATTTCTAATTCAACAAGGACTGACTTACAAGAAGAACACTAGATGTGATAAAACATATACCTTTTTTATGCAAATTTAAGAGTTGTGGATGACGATGTTTGAGATGCGCAAATGGCTCGTCCTCTATGCTTGTGCATGCTCAGACTCCTCGAGGTTCCTCTTCCTCCACGCTCATGCTAGCTTTGGGAGAAGAGATCCATGCCTCTACTGGGAGAAATTTTTTAGGAATCCGCGGCTTCCTAATTTTTTAGGAAGCCGCGGCTCTAGCTATTGATCCACTACGTTCCTAAATCCCAAAACACTAGTATTAATATTAGTATTAGGATTAGTATTAACATTAGTATTAGTATCAGCATTAATATTAATATTAGTATTAAAATTAGCATTAGTATTAGTATTAGTATTAGCATTAATATTATTATTAACATTAATATTAGTATTAATATGAACATTAGTATTAGCATTAATATTAACATTAGCATTAGAGTCTTAACCTCGAGATCCCCACTAATAAGGATCCACGGTCAAATCTGCGGCTTCCGAAAATTCTAGGAATCCGCGGATTCCTAGAAAACGCGACCCTCTACTGGGAGTTCACCTTGCTTGCACCAACTTCAAAGTTGTGCCAAGGTGATGCTGATCTTCAAGTTGCGTCCCCAAGAGATGTGCCAACTAGAAGTGTGCTGCCCTCTTCTTCAACTCCTTGCGTCAAGCCTCCAAGAGGGTGTGCCAATGGAAGAAGAAGGAAGGAAGCTGGCCACCGTTCCACCACCACCGAAGGAGATGCCTTGTCATCACTTAGGAAGAGGTGACAAGCTATGGGCGGCGGAACTTGGAGGCTACGGTTTCCAAGACGAAGCAATGTCTGATATGCACCCCCTAGTCCCTCTTATATATAGTTTGAGTTGTGGGTCCTATAACTTAAGTGATGAATAAATATAATATATTTATTTGTATCAAATTTATGCTTAAGTTGTGGACCCGCAAAGTGGGTTGAGTTTCTTCAGCAATACACCTTTGTGATAACCCACAAGGCCGGTAAGGACAATGTCGTGGCCGTGCCCTTAGTCACGTCCACTCCCTCTTGTGCGTTTTTGATAGGCTTCCGCAAGTGCACGGAATTATCGAAGTAATAAAAATATTATCGTTCCCAACGAGGACTACGTAGTTAAGTACTAACTTCTCGACTTCTTTGAATCTAAGCAAACAAAGTATGTTATGGTGAAGAACTTCTAAGTATGAACAATTCAAAAGCAGCTTTTAGAGGGTTCAAGTTCTAAGAGAATCGGGATTTCTGGGTGATGACACCGAAATTTATAGTAAATTTTGTGCCATTTCATATATCTTTTTATGTCAAATTCAAGAACCTTTGCTTATTTTTATGCCTTTTTTATCAAATACTGCAGAATCTACACTCTTTTTGATTTTTGATGATTTTCAGAAAAAAAAAGACACGATTTTTAGGCATTTTCAAGCAATTCCAGATGCATGAATAAATTCCCACCATCAAGAGGAGACAACATGTCAAATTTCATGAAGATTGGAGCTTCATACCAAATTACGGCAGTGCCGTAATCTATATTATGGTACCGTATTTTCACCAGCTATCGTAATATCAGAGCACTGCAGTAATTTGGGAATTTTTCATCCAGAAAAGATTTTGGAAATTACGGAACTACCATAAAGATTTTCACGGGCCATAATTTGGACCACTTTCCTCCCAGAAATTTTGGCTGAAATTACAGCACTGCCATAACCAATATTACGGTGCCATAATCACCAGATAGTGTCGATTAGAGAACTCAACTGAAATTATGGCAGTGCCATAACCAAAAACATGGCTATAATTCTAACTATGAACGCAATTTTCTCGGTCAACCTTGAAGACCGAATTTTGCGCGATCGATTCCAGACGATCTAGGCCATAAAATTCAAAGCTGTAAGAAGCAAAAGGGAGCTCTTCGGGAGGAGAAGGGAGAGACACCAAAAGCCCTAATTTTCATCCACTCTAGAGGGATAAATCGAGTTTCACGCCGCCGCCTTAGGTTTCGCCATGAGGAAGCGTATAGCGCATCTCCGGCCGTGAAATTTGAGGGGAAGCTTCGCCTGGAAGAGGAGACGATACCCTAGAAGTTTCAGAGAGAAAGGATCTCGATCGGAGGAGAAATCGACAAAAGCACGTCGCCGGCACTGTTCACGATTGGAAATTACGGCTGTAATTTCCATTATAGCCATGTGGTTATTTGTTTTTCTGCTCTTTCTTGATTTCCTACACTTTGATACTATGGATTATTGTAATCTTTCATCCATGCTTGCTTAAACCTTTTATGGGATATGGGGGGAGTAATTCCCTTTGATTTCTTAATGACTAGATAAATTTTTCATTACTTCGTCACGTATAATTTTAGCATGCTAATTCTACTTATGTGATAATTGTTCTTTAATTCTCCATAGATTCATGTTATTGATCTTGTTGTAGAGTTTACGCAATAAGGACCGAAAGGTGACTTGCTTGAGAACTTGGAACCCCAGAATTGAATGTTAAGAACTTACTGTAAGAAATTAGGTTAATTCTTGTTTCTTGATTTTAGAAGAATAATTGCCATGATAATAATAAGAATCTAGGATTGAGTTAATTTATGAAATGTGAAGATCTTGTGCAAAAGTGAGTTTCGGAATGTTGCAGAACCATAAGTAGAACTTGTGTTGAGACTCGGATGCACGAAAGTGATCCTTGAGATTCCACTTGAGATAATCAACTTAGAATTCAGATGCATGAAAGTGATCCTTGAGTTCTTTGTTTGATGATTTAGCAATCTTCAGCTTGGGATAAATCTTGCGCGAGAGCGAAGATCAGTCCCTGCATTATTCTCTACACAAAAGTGAGACAATCACTTTATGAAGTAAATTATGTCTTTATCATGATAAAATTAAACTGACGAATTACTATTCATATCTAGTCATAGAAATTAAAGTGAATGAAACCCTAGTCCTAGATTTTCTCTCTGATATTTTCGTTAGCTTTCATTAGTTCACTTGCATAGTTTTGATTGCCTATATAGTAAGAACTCAATTATTCAGTACTTGACAACGAGGTCCCTCTGGTTCGATATTTTTCTTTATTACTTCGAGTATCTGTGCACTTGTGGACTACAACAGGTTTTTGGCGCCATTCCCGGGGACCTTGGTTTTGTCAATATTGAAGATATTGAAAGTATTGCTATACTAGTTTTTATTTTCTGTTATTTTCTTTTCTCTTGAAATTATTTGATCTATCTACTTTGCATGCACAGGAATCTTAGATCAGGACCTCTTGTACCTTTTGATCCTGAGATAAATAAAACTCTTAGACTGTACAGGAAGTTCAGATTTGAAGAAAGACAACAAGAAGAGGAAGAAGTGACCATGGTAGAACAAAGATCACTTAGGGACTATGCAGCCCCTAATCCATGAGATATTCACTCTAGCATTGCTAGACCGGTCATAGAGGCTAATAACTTTAAAATCAAGTCTGCTTTCTTATCCATGATTCAACAGAACCAGTTTGGAGGATTTCCTCTTGAAGATCCTAACCAACACCTTTCTTTGTTTCTTGAACTTTGTGATATAATTAAGATTAATATAGTTTCTGACGATGCATTAAAACTGAGATTGTTTCCTTTTTCTCTTAGGGACCGAGTGCGATCTTGGCTTCAAGCACAACCTACCGGTACCTTCACCACATAGGAACAACTATCAAATGCTTTATTGATGAAATATTTTCCACCAAGCAAGACCATCCAAATGAGAAACCAGATTTCAAGCTTTGCATGAAGGGATGGTGAATCTTTTAGTGAGGCATGGGAGCGATTCAATAATTTACAATGGAAGTGTCCTCACCATGGCATTGAAAATTGGGTTTTAATTCATACTTTTTGCAATGGTTTACTTTATAATACGAGACTAACTGTTGATGCTGCTGTAGGAGGAGCTCTGATGAGTAAAACCATTGTGATGCTTTCAAGTTGCTGGGAGAAATGGCTTTAAATTAAAACCAGTGGACTTCAGAGAGAGGAGTGCTTTATAAACCTTCCCAAGGTAAGAATGAAAGTGATAGTTGGTGCACCTTAGCAGAGAAGGTAGACTCTTTATGCAACAAATTTGATTCATTTAAGATGCAAACTGCTATTGTTTCGTTATCTCTTGTTTGTGATATATGTGGTAACAATGGTCATATCTCTGAAGATTGTAAGGTCAGTGCTAGTCAGAATAGTGAACATGTTAATGCATTAGGGAATTACAATCAAGGAAGAAGCAATGATCCCTATTCTAGTACCTTCAACCCTGGATGGAGGAATCACCCCAACTTATCTTAGAAAAACAACAACAATGTAGGGGGACAAAATGAAAATAGAGGGTTCCAAAATAAGCCAAATCAAAATCAAAACTCAAATCAGAATTCAAACATTGAGCCCATGCTAGAAAAGATTATGACTAATCAAAATCAGTTCATGCAAAATCAAAACAAAGAAATTGAAGATCTTAAGGGAATGGTTAGTCAATTAGCTTCTCAAGTAGGATCATTTTAGCCCACAACAAAATCTTAGAAAATCAAATAGCACAACAAGCTTGTAGTTCTTACAGACCCCCTAGAAAATTACCTGCTAAACCTCAATTGAACCCTAGGGAGCACTATAATGCTATCATCACTAGAAATGGGGGACAATTAGAGGAACCCAAAGGGAAGGTTGTGATCAATGAAAAAGAGCCTAATGATGATCATGATGATGAATTAGAGTTAGAAAAATCTTCAGAGCATGAACAAACCCAAGCTAGTTTGCCACCTCACAGGGGTGATGAACTAAAAGGGGATGTGCCATGTGAGAAAGATGATTCTAAACCTAATTTACCTCCACCTTATAAACCACGTATACCCTTTCCCCAAAGGTTAGTGCAAGCAAAACTTGATAAACAATTTGGCAAATTTCTTGAAGTGTTGAAAAAGCTTTACATTAATATTCCTTTTATTGAAGTTATATCTCAAATGCCATCATATGCAAAATTCTTGAAAGAGATCTTATCTAACAACAGAAAAATTGAGGACTATGGTACTGTGGCTTTAACAGAGGATTGCAGTGCTATTATTCAGAATAAATTACCACCAAAACTAAAGGATCCAGGTAGTTTCTCTATACCATGTTCTATTGGAAGCATGTCTTTTAACCAAGCCTTATGTGATCTAGGTGTCCGTGTAAGCTTAATGCCTTTTTCCATTTGCAGGAAATTGGACATTGGAGAGCTTAAACCAACATCCATATATCTACAGCTCGCTGATAGCTCGGTAAAGTATCCTATAGGTATTGTAGAGAATGTTCCAATCAAGGTAGATGAAATATTCATACCTGCAGATTTTGTAGTACTTGACATGGAAGAAAATCATAAAAATCCTATAATTCTTGGTAGACCCTGTTTGGCTACTGCCAGAGCACATATAGATGTAAAAAAGGGAAAAATCACTTTTGATATTTGTGAAAAAGTAATTGAAATTGATCTTGCTGATTCTTTGAACAAAGTTTCTTATTCTGGATCGTGTTGTAGTATTGACATAGTTGATGATGTTGGTGTATATGCCCTAGGACCTAGTTTTGGTCCACTTATGTACTACTTGACTTTGATATTTATATATATCATTCTGGCATTGTCATTGTCAATGTTTGTTTACATCTGCGCACATGTACTAACATGATAATGTCCCTGGAGACAGATTGGATCTGTGCTCAAACTGTTGTCCCTAGTCGATGTACCTTAGTGGATATGGGACAGCTATGGTACTTGAGAGACTGGTATGTGAGCTGGTTAGGTACGTGGTGCTAACGCAGACACATGGGTATATCATTGGAGGATATACTGGAAAGACCCGCTGTGAGGCTATGACTTGGTGTCATAAGTTATCCTCACAAGTGACAGGAGATGCATTGATCCCTTGACTTGAGGTCATTGATCGTTCTATATGGTTAGCGACTTGCTTTGATACAACCTAACACCTCGCCGTAGTTGGGAGGTCATAACGGTTGTCATTGAGCATATCACGACCCATATGAGAAGGTCAATGGACAGACATAGGATTTGCCCCTTCCTTAGGGAAGTATGATATCCATGGAGCTCCTCTATGGTTCTATGACTGAGAGTGTATGGCCATACCCAGGTAAGAACCTGTTTTAGTCATAGCCATGTGATTGGGTGAAAAACAAGTGGTGACACACTTGTCCAATCGGATATCAGTCCGGCAAAGAGACTGTAATGCATCTGTACCTAGTTGCGATGATGGGGATGTCGATGTCGATATCCATTCCAATGACCTGGGTAGCAGTGATGCACTGCTAGGTGCCACTCACTGCTTGTGATGACCTTTGGTCAGCACTGCCAGCGTCAGAGGAACCTACAGGGTCGCACACTTTGATACTTGAGTTCTCGTATTGATCGGGAAGCCTTATGATCGAGTTATTGGATAACTCGGATCTAATTGGGAGATTTCATCAGCGCCAATAGGCCTGATTAGATGGAAGAATATTATTGGAGCCAAACTTCATTTTTGGCAGGTTGACCCGTATTTGACCATGGTTGGTCACACTTGGATTAGGGTTGCATTGGATTGGATCCAAATGCTTAATCAACCCATAGGATGAAGTTTGGGCTAGCTCATTATCCAATGAAGCCCAATAACAAGTTCTCATGAAGAGAAGAGAGGCTAAAAGGGTATAATGGGGAGAAACCCAACCCCATTGGCGCCTAAGGGGCATAATGGGGTTAGGGTGGCAAAATTGCTTCATTAAGGAAGCAATTTGCGCCTAGCCCTTCTCCCTTGATGGTATGAATGCCTTTAAGGCATGTCTTGGGCTGATATGGTACTTGGGCAATTATGGAAAGGTTGAATGAAGTTTATGGTAAAGTCTTGGAGACTTTCCTTACATCAAACCTCCTCATCCTAGCCCTACACTTGTCATGATCCTAGCCCTTGCCCTAATCGCCTCTTTGAAGGGTCCCCTTCAAGGGGGAGCGCATGCATATGAAACCCCTTTCAAGAGGGGGGCGAAAAACCCTTTAGGGTGGCGCATCAAAACTTTCAAGCGGAAGCTAGGGTTTTCATGGATCTTAGCAAGATAATATGATCAACAAGATGGAGTTTAGATCTTTACCAAAGCCATGAAGAAGATGGCGACTTGGAAGAGAAAGATCGAAAGGGATCTTCTCCCTAGTTGACGCACACAAGATGATGTGCTTGCTCCTTGGAGATCCTTGTGCTAGCAAGGTCCTTCAAGGGTTGTCGTATGCAAGGGATGAGATGATCCTTTGGCCGAGAGCTCCTTGTCCAAAACCACCTTCTCGTCGATCACCCTCAAGCGAAAGATGCAAGGCGTTGAGACCAGCCTTCCACGTTACCACATGGAAGCGTTTTTTCTTTCATTATCGAAAACCGCCTTCCAAAATAGGTAAGTCTCAATGGCTTAAGCGTTCACTCCAAGTGAACGTTCGAAACTTCCTTGCATTGAACCTCTCATTGAACCAAGCGATCACATAGTGAACCGGTTCAATTAGAGTTGGTTCAAAACGCAAATTGAGCCAAGCCACTTGGTCTAGACCATATCAAACCCTAAGGTTCCAGATCCAACCGTCCATCTCCTGATGCTCTTGATCTCACCGATCTAGCATCAATTCTCTCGATCGAAGCTTACCGATCTCAAGCCCTAATCAATCAAACATGATCAGACCAGATCTCACTTACAATCAGAGTTTATTTCCCTTTAAACTGAACCCAAAGAATTCAGTCCACACGATCTGACTTAAGTAAGCCATATCATCACATTGTGCGACCCTAAGGGTTTCCTTTAAATGTCGGTAACGATAACTTACGTTATCACGATCAGTGAGGGGTATCTAGCAACACATCACTGTCTCCCGATATAAAGGAAAGAGTCTTCCAAGACTACACCCAAAACACAGCTCAAGTGTGAATCAAACTCACGAGGCATGCATGTTTCCTTTGCCACTGGATGTTCTTATTGGACAAGCATGTCAAGCCTGTAACTCCAATACGATGAGCATGATTAGATCAGATGATCATAGTCATCTGGGTATGGCCATACACTATCTCAATCATCTCATATAGGGGGGCCCTTTAGAACATCACACTCCTTGAACAAGGAGACGGCAATCCTATATCTATCACTAGTGTCCTAACCTGACTCATGATCATTATCCAAGATAGTCTATAATCATTATCTTTCAAATGATATTGAACTACCTCAAAATAATGACATTCATCATTTAGAAACACAAGTGATCTCAAGTCAAAGGACATGTGCCACTTGAAGCATACAAGGAATATTCACATTGTGACAACCAACTGAATATCCTAGTAGGGTCTGTCCAGTACATCCAATGTACCCATGAGTCTACATCTTATTCCATGCTCGAAGCATCCTATAAGATTAGAACACATATTAGTCTTAACCATATCAAGGCTGTCTCATGTTCACCAAGATATCTCGACTAAGGACTTATAGCCTGTCAGCCTAGCTGAACAGCTTTGAGACATTATTCAGAAGTACTCTCATTACAGCAGACAAGATAACAACCTGAATAATAACCATGCCTTTTATAAACACAAGAGTTTATTACATGATACTTATACAATCCCAAGGCCTCAAACATTAGCCTTAAGGGCATACCCCAACAATCTCCCACTTGCACTTAATCTAATGGTTGAGAAATCTCAAACCCATATTATTACAGTGCCTCTCATGCTTCTACTGCGCCAGAGGCTTGGTAAGCGGGTCTGCCAGATTGTCATCTGTATGAACCTTGCATATTTTGATCTCGCCTCGATCAATGATCTCCCGGATCAAGTGAAACCGTCTCTGTATGTGCTTGGACTTCTGGTGCGACCGTGGTTCCTTTGCTTGTGCGATTGCTCCAGTGTTATCACAGAAGATAACCAAAGGATCTGCACTCGAAGGAACAACACCAAGTTCTCTCACGAACTTACGAATCCACACTGCCTCCTTGGATGCTTCCGAGGCTGCAACATACTCGGCTTCTGTTGTGGAATCAGCAACAGTTGACTGTTTGAAACTCTTCCACACCACTGCTCCACCATTCAAGCTAAAGACATAGCCTGATTGCGATCGGAAATCATCCTGGTCTGACTGGAATGAAGCGTCAGTATATCCCTCTATACTGAGTTCTTCCTGACCACCATATATCAAGAACATATCTTTGGTCCTCCGCAGATATTTTATAATGTTCTTGACCGCAATCCAGTGTGCCAAACCTGGATTACTTTGGAATCGACTGGTCACGCTTAACCCGTAAGCGACGTCTGGGCGAGTACACAACATCGCATACATAATGGACCCAATAGCCGAAGCATAAGGCGTATTGTCCATTTCATCTTTCTCAGTCTGTGTTTGTGGACACTGACTCTTCGAAAGATTCAGACCATGTCTGACTGGAAGATATCCACGTTTAGACTTCTCTAAATGGAATCTCTCCAGGACTTTATCGATGTAAGTACTGTGGCACAGCCCGAGAAGCCTCTTAGATCTATCCCGGTAGATCTTCACACCTAACACATAGGCTGCTTCTCCTAGATCTTTCATCTGGAAACATTTTCCTAACCATGCTTTAACCGCATGCAGTTCAGGAATATCGTTTCCAATGATTAAGATATCATCGACGTAGAGGATTAGGAATGTAATTACGCTCCCACTAAACCTCTTATATACACACGGGTCATCTTCGTTCTTGATGAAACCAAACTCAGAGATTGATTCATCGAAACGAATATTCCAGCTTCTAGATGCTTGTTTCAATCCATAAATGGATTTCTTTAACTTGCATATTTTATGACGATCTGCTGGATTAGTGAAACCCTCAGGTTGTGTCATATACACATCCTCATCCAGATTTCCATTAAGGAAAGCTGTTTTCACATCCATCTGCCAGATCTCATAATCGTAATACGCAGCTATCGCGAAAAGAATCCGAATAGACTTAAACATGGCTACAGGTGAGAAAGTTTCATCATAATCTATCCCGTAGATTTGTTTGAAACCTTTCGCAACTAGCCTGCCTTTATAGGTAACCACGTTACCATCCATGTCAATCTTCTTCTTGAAGATCCATTTACAGCCTATAGGGATTACTCCCGGAGGCGGATCAACCAAATCCCAGACTTGGTTATCTGACATGGAGTCCATCTCGGCTCGCATAGCATCAAGCCATCTAGCTGACTCCGGTCCACTGACCGCATCCGCATAAGTGAGGGGTTCATCATTATCAATGATGTAGACTCCATCATAGCGCTCAGGCTGTCGACGGATCCTTCCCGATCTTCGCGGTTCCCGTGTTATCTGAGCCTCAGGTTGTTCAATAACCTGATCCACTGGCTCTGGCTCATCCAACTGCACTTGACTACTTTGTCCTTCCTCTGGATTCTCATCCAGCTTTATTTCTCTCCCACTGGCCTCTTGCAGAAGAAATTCCTTCTCAAGAAATATGGCCGTCCGAGCAACAAAAACCTTGTTCTCTTTGGGATCGTAGAAATAATAACCCTTAGTTTCCTTAGGGTAACCGACAAAGATGCATTTCTCAGATCTGCTCTCCAGTTTCCCAGAGGCGAGCTTTTTGACATAAGCCTCGCAACCCCAGATCCTGATAAATGTCAAGCTAGGCTGTTTCCCATACCATAACTCATATGGCGTCTTTGAAACTGCCTTGGATGGCACTCGGTTTAGTACCTTTGCAGCTGTTTCCAGTGCAAAACCCCAAAAGGAGTATGGAAGAGTAGCCTGACTCATCATAGAACGAACCATGTCAAGTAACGTTCTATTTCTCCTCTCGGACACACCATTCCATTGCGGTGTTCCTGGCGGAGTGAGCTGTGAGATAATCCCACACTCTTTCAGATAGTCAGTAAATTCTCGACTTAGGTATTCTCCACCTCGATCAGAACGAAGTGCCTTGATATTTCGGCCTAACTGATTTTGTACTTCATTTTTGAACTCTTTGAACTTGTCAAAAGATTCACTTTTATGTCTCATTAGATAGACATACCCATACCTACTGAAATCATCAGTAAAGGTAATGAAGTACTGATAGCCACCTCTGGCATGTTTACTAAATGGCCCACACACATCACTGTGTATGAGGTCAAGTAAACCTGAAGCCCTTTGACCTTTGTTAGGAAAAGGAGACTTCGTCATTTTACCCATCAAACAAGCTTTGCATGTATCAAACTCCTCATAGGAGAAAGATCCCAGCAGTCCATGATCATGCAACCGCTTAATGCGTTTCTCGTTTATATGGCCTAAACGACTATGCCATAGCAAGGTGCTGTCATCAGCATACTTGGCTTTCTTATTATCAATGTTTTGTATAGAATTTTCCATGTCCAACATGTATAACCCATTGTTAATTGAACCAGTTGCATACACAATATTATCTACAGATAAAACACACTTTGAAATATTGCATTCAAAGGCAAATCCTTTCCTGACAAGAGCAGGAATAGAGATAATATTCTTGGTGATACTCGGTACAAAATAACAATTGTTTAATTCCAATACAATGCCAGATGGTAAAGAAATGAAATAGTCTCCTACAGCAACAGCAGCAACCCGTGCCCCGTTTCCAATGCGTAGGTCTACCTCATGCTGTCCCACCTGCCTTCTTCTCTTGAGTTCCTGTACATTTGAACAAATGTGAACTCCACATGCAGTGTCCAACACCCATGAAATAGAAGAAGATGAAACCATGACTTCCGTCACGTATATACCTGAGCCAGAAGCGATGCTTCCCCTCTTATCTCCTTGGAGCGCTTTACAGTCCTTTTTCCAGTGACCCAGCTGGCCACTGTGGAAACACCTGTTGTCCTTGGACCGCTTGACCTTCTGTTTCAGAGCCTTACTGTAGTTCTTGACAGGGGCCTTGCCCTTTTTCCCCTTCTTCTTGTTCCTAAAAGGAACCATTAAGACAGAGGTTGAAGGCTTGCCCTTCAGAGTTTCCTCAGTAGTCAAGAGCATATTCAGCAGCTCTGCCGGCGTACAATCGATTTTGTTCATATTAAAGTTAATGATGAACGCATCGAAAGAAGGCGGAAGAGACTACAGAATAATATCTACAGCAAGCTCCTGGTTGACGGTATGCCCCAGTTTCTCCAGAGCCTCCTTGTGCCCAATCATCTTGAGCACGTGAGCTCCCACTGGGCTCCCCTCAGCCAGTTTGCTCTGAAAGAAGAGCTTCGTCAGATTATAGCGTTCTGTCCTCGCCTGTGCAGCATACAGCATCTTGAGGTTCGCTATAATCTCTATAGCCGACATATCCTCATGCTGACGCTGCAGCGGTGGCGTCATAGACGCTAGGATCAGGCAAGCGACATCAATGCTATCATTGACGTGCTTTTCATAGGCGTCACGAACCGCCCTTGCGGCGTTCGCAGCGGGCTGCGGCGGTATCGCCGTCTCGAGGACATACAGTTTCCTCTCTGCCTTAAGAACGATCTTAAGGTGTCCGAACCAGTCAGAGAAGTTCGGCCCAGCAAACTTCTCCCTTTCCAGTAGGGATCGCACATTGAAGCTCATGGTGTTCGTTGCTGCAGGAATCTACAACAATGCAAGAACAGCAAGGTCAGTATCAATGCTCAGAATCAATCCAGGACTTTAAGAAAGATTCTTTTTCTCACTATTTTGTCTGACTGAAAAATCCAGAAAACAGTCCGAAAGAGTAACACTCTTTTAGTGAGATGGGATCCTGATTTCATACTTGGTCTCCGCGTCCCGCTCAGGCGAGATAAGATGCACAGAGATGACAAGCATTAATTTCTGGTAGGCTGTCCCAGCCAATCGCCAACCCGTGCGATTCCCCTTCATCTGGGCAATCCAGCAGACTGTGCCAACTGAGTTGGTACAACACAGTCTCTGACCCCACAGATGGCTGCCTCCATGCACTACCATATGCGCCACATATGTAGTCTACATGGTCAAGCTGACCTGACCTACTCCCTGGACCACCACGTGCTATGCTGAGCAACGAGAAGGGATAAATCCCTACTCTGTAACACGCAGGTGTAATCCCGCACTGTCTGAAGATAGATGGACGTGCCCACTGAGTGGGTTCAACACGGCTCCAACGATAGTCAGAACAGTGAGGTTTCGCGCCAGAAGGCATTACGTGCTTGATATATTAGCGTTGGATTTTAACGGTCTTTTATCTTCTTAACTATCATACAAGGCCTATGGTGATAGCAGAAGATAAACACATGCAATTCTAATTATTTAAGCAATAAATAGAAAGCATGATCTTATGTGGTAAAAGCCCATGAACCCTAGTAAGACCTTAATTTTACTTAAGTCTTCACTTGAGCTCATTTGCATCTCATCTGGTCCAACCCAGGGCCCTAGCGCCAAGAGCACCTCAGGTGCGCCACCAGGTGAATGCTCCTCTGATGTGTGCCTTTGTGCTCTTGTCTAATCAAATACAATTTGATCTATCTAGACAAGTTTGACTCGCAGGTCAATTATACATTATAAATTAAGTACAAATGTGATTCGCAGATCACAAAATAATTTACAAGTTTGATTCCAGGCACGCAGGCCCCAGCACAGCACACATTTAACATGGGCAGTCCACATAAGAATAAATAGACAAGCATCATGGCATCAATCATCATGTGATCCAATCAAGAAATTAAATTTTTGAAAACCCCATAGGCATCAATATTAATTTCCTTATGTGCCCTACAACCTTACAATGGTCCATTGATAGGGATCCACTCATCCATCTAGTTAGATCCTGTGCCCTTGCATGCACCGAGTCCTAACTGACCCGAGTTGACCTAATGGTCAACCATGCATGCGCCAAGGGCTGAACCACCTTCAAGAGTTTTGGCAAGCGGGTGTGACCCCGGGCCTAACTCAAGAGTGTTCATTGGTTGTCTCAACCAGACCTCGCTACACACCTTTGATGCAGTCAACCTATAGCCACCTCATGCTTGCGCACAGGTGCTATCTGGTCAACCCATCTAGGCTGTCAGATGGTCTGATCAGACTAGTTTGATCCATTCTAGATGAAGCTTTCAACCCTATCAACCCATCTAAGGGTTTATTATAGGTGCATCTTAGATCTAGTTGGGCGCGCATGTCATTTAGGGTTTTGTGAAAAACAACAACAACATGCTATAACCGCAACCTACATACATGCGCAAATAGAAACATACTATCATCTAGTATACACGCATGAAGAGTTAACATATGTCAAACAAGATCAACATACATGTAGATGCGCAACCAAGGATCACAAATATTATCTCACGCAATCATATTACCAAGCTTCAACATCGCTCTGATACCAATTGAAGGGTCCCCTTCAAGGGGGAGCGCATGCATATGAAACCCCTTTCAAGAGGGGGGCGAAAAACCCTTTAGGGTGGCGCATCAAAACTTTCAAGCGGAAGCTAGGGTTTTCATGGATCTTAGCAAGATAATATGATCAACAAGATGGAGTTTAGATCTTTACCAAAGCCATGAAGAAGATGGCGACTTGGAAGAGAAAGATCGAAAGGGATCTTCTCCCTAGTTGACGCACACAAGATGATGTGCTTGCTCCTTGGAGATCCTTGTGCTAGCAAGGTCCTTCAAGGGTTGTCGTATGCAAGGGATGAGATGATCCTTTGGCCGAGAGCTCCTTGTCCAAAACCACCTTCTCGTCGATCACCCTCAAGCGAAAGATGCAAGGCGTTGAGACCAGCCTTCCACGTTACCACATGGAAGCGTTTTTTCTTTCATTATCGAAAACCGCCTTCCAAAATAGGTAAGTCTCAATGGCTTAAGCGTTCACTCCAAGTGAACGTTCGAAACTTCCTTGCATTGAACCTCTCATTGAACCAAGCGATCACATAGTGAACCGGTTCAATTAGAGTTGGTTCAAAACGCAAATTGAGCCAAGCCACTTGGTCTAGACCATATCAAACCCTAAGGTTCCAGATCCAACCGTCCATCTCCTGATGCTCTTGATCTCACCGATCTAGCATCAATTCTCTCGATCGAAGCTTACCAATCTCAAGCCCTAATCAATCAAACATGATCAGACCAGATCTCACTTACAATCAGAGTTTATTTCCCTTTAAACTGAACCCAAAGAATTCAGTCCACACGATCTGACTTAAGTAAGCCATATCATCACATTGTGCGACCCTAAGGGTTTCCTTTAAATGTCGGTAACGATAACTTACGTTATCACGATCAGTGAGGGGTATCTAGCAACACATCACTGTCTCCCGATATAAAGGAAAGAGTCTTCCAAGACTACACCCAAAACACAGCTCAAGTGTGAATCAAACTCACGAGGCATGCATGTTTCCTTTGCCACTGGATGTTCTTATTGGACAAGCATGTCAAGCCTGTAACTCCAATACGATGAGCATGATTAGATCAGATGATCATAGTCATCTGGGTATGGCCATACACTATCTCAATCATCTCATATAGGGGGGCCCTTTAGAACATCACACTCCTTGAACAAGGAGACGGCAATCCTATATCTATCACTAGTGTCCTAACCTGACTCATGATCATTATCCAAGATAGTCTATAATCATTATCTTTCAAATGATATTGAACTACCTCAAAATAATGACATTCATCATTTAGAAACACAAGTGATCTCAAGTCAAAGGACATGTGCCACTTGAAGCATACAAGGAATATTCACATTGTGACAACCAACTGAATATCCTAGTAGGGTCTGTCCAGTACATCCAATGTACCCATGAGTCTACATCTTATTCCATGCTCGAAGCATCCTATAAGATTAGAACACATATTAGTCTTAACCATATCAAGGCTGTCTCATGTTCACCAAGATATCTCGACTAAGGACTTATAGCCTGTCAGCCTAGCTGAACAGCTTTGAGACATTATTCAGAAGTACTCTCATTACAGCAGACAAGATAACAACCTGAATAATAACCATGCCTTTTATAAACACAAGAGTTTATTACATGATACTTATACAATTCCAAGGCCTCAAACATTAGCCTTAAGGGCATACCCCAACACTCTTGCCCTATATATATGTGACCCTAGCCGCCCTCTCTAATAATGATTCATCCTTGGAGGCGTGAACATAAGAAAGGAGCGAGAGCAAGGAGCATTGGCGCAATCTCTTCCTCTTCCATCAAGTGGCCGCAAGCTTCTTCTTCCTTACCTCTTGGCGCATCTTTCTCTCTTGGTGGCGCAAGGTGGTTGGAGCATCTCCCTAAGGCTTGGATCTTCTTCCCGAGGCTAGCACCGGGCGTGGAAGAAGAGGACTCGAGGCATCCGTGTGTGTGAGACTGCAGAGGGTGCACAATTGGGCGCCTATCACGACATCGACCTCATCTTGCTCTGAGGTATTTTCTAACTCATCGTGTCGACCCCCTTGCATGCGATCTTCACTGGGTTTTCGGGACGGACCTGTTTCGGGGACATTCTTCCGCTGTGCAATGTATGTATGTGTCTCTGAAAAATTGTAAAATGTCCCCGGGGTTTCCCAACAGTGGTATCAGAGCGACTTGCAAGACTCGAACAAAGTTTTATGCTTTTCTTTCATGCTCACATCCCAATATACTATTTTCGAAAATAGCATGATGCATGGCAAACGATTTTTTCTAAGTAGGAAAAAATTAGGGTTTCTTGTTTCTATCATCCTCTCAATCTCTTTTGGATTTTTGGACTATTTTTCTTGTCTGATTTAAAGATCAAAGGCGCATGTAGTTTTGTCAAGTAGGACGGGCATTGTGTCTTCGGACTGGCCAAGTCTCTTGATCTGACAAAACTGCCAGCCGAAAGGATCTCTGAAATCATCTTGAAAAATAAATCGCAATTAACCAAAAGATTTGTGAGAAGAAGAGGAGAAAAAGAAACTAGTTTTAATGAAAAAGTAAAATTTCAGATTTTATGTTTTTCATGAGCATGTAGAATTGCATGAGTAAATACCTTGATTGTGCATAATGTTGTGATCATTAGTCAAGCCCCCCTTTGCATGCCTGTCATGTATCCTCGTGAGGCCTGCGTGCCGCTTTTCCTTTTGCTTTTAAGAAGACTAGGGAAGCGCATGTACTTGGAGCTTGGCGCATGCATGAAGTTGGCGCACCTTGCATGGTGGCGCAACAAGCATCAAGGAAAAGGCGCAAGCTTGCTTGATGGCACAAGTTAGGCATGGCCGAACCCTTTGGTTTGAGAGCTAGCTAACTTGGCATCTTTCATTGTGGCGCATTCTCCTTGGAGGAAGACCATGGCATTGGCCGAACCTTTGAGGTCTACCCTTAAGGTTTGAGAGCTAAGCCATGAAGGAAGGACCTTGGAGCCAACCATGAAGACCAAGATAGAGGGCGGCTAGGATAGGTCTTTCTTAGGGGCTTGAGTCCTATGTCAAGAGTTGAACCTCCTTTGGCATGGGTTGTTTCAATGTCTTGAAAGGGCTTTGATCACATCATCTTTTACTGCTTTCCTTATCTACTAAAAGCATGCCTGTGATGTTTTATCATTATGTTATCACTATAGGATTGCATGCCTGTATTGTTAGACATAAGATAAAACTGATGAGACCTTAAAAACCCTCATAAAATATCAAGTCTAGAAGCCTTCTAACGCATAGCCCTCACTAAGCTATCGATCAGTGGAGTTGTGAACTGGTTCCCACCCTCGTGGGACACACCCACTTATCTTTAGAAAGTGTGTGGTGACAATGTGATGGAACCCCTAATCTAAGGGGGGAAGAAACCCTAAACATGCGCATCTAGCATGCATAGCGGAAAGAGGGCTTCAAGTAGATCGCATATGAACTATATGTTAACTTAATTCAACTTAAGATCAAGTTTTGATCTTACCAATGCCATGGATTGGATGGCGGCTTGGAATGAGAGAGAGCAAGCGAGATCTCCTCCAAAGAATACACACACCAAGTGATGAAGGCTTCCAACTTGCGCAACTTTGTGCTAGCAAAATGCCAAGTTGTCCTTCTCGAGTGGTAGGGATGAAGATGATGCTTTTGCCGGTTCTGCTCTTGTCGTCCACCCCAAGCTTCTCTCAAGTCTCGCCGAGCAAGAGCAAAACGCAAGGAGACAAGGGATGAATGAGCTCAAGCCGTTTTGGCGTTTCAAGGAGCCATGCGCTCAATGACTTTCCAAATTTGGAAACTCCATTAAGCCATGCGTTCTCCTCTTCAAGCAAACCGCCCAAAACGCTTATGGATCGAACCATGGGTTCACCCATGTAAACCGGTTCAATCCAAATTGGTCCAAACCAAAGCAATCGGTCTAGATCAACCAAACCCTAAGGTTTCCAATCCAACCGTTCATCTTATGATGCTCTTGATCTCACCGATCTAGCATCAATACTCTCGATCGAAGCTTACCGATCTCAAGCCCTAATCAATCAAACATGATCAAGCTAGATCTCACTTACAATCAGAGTCTATATCCCTTTAAACTGAACCCAAATAATTCAGTCCACACGATCTGACTCAAAGAAAGCCATATCACCAAATTGTGTGACCCTGAGGGTTTCCTTTAAACGTCGGTAACGATAACTTACGTTATCACGATCAGTGAGGGGTATCTAGCAACACATCACTGTCTCCCGATATAAAGGAAAGAGTCTTCCAAGACTCCACCCAAACCATAGCATAAGTGTGAATCAACTCACTTGGCCTACATGATTCCTTTGCCACTGGATGTTCTTATTGGACAAGCATGTCAAGCCTGTAACTCCAATACGATGAGCATGATTAGATCAGATGAACATAGTCATCTGGGTATGGCCATACACTTCCTCAATCATCTCATATAGGGGGGCCCTCTAGAACATCACACTCCTTAAACAAGGAGACGGCAATCCTTTATCTATCACAAGTGCCCTAACCTGACTCAAGCTCACCATCCAAGATAGTCTATAATCATTATGTTTCAAATAATATTGAACTACCTCAAAACAATGACAATCATCATTTAGAAACACAAGTGATCTCAAGTCAAAGGACATGTGCCACTTAGTGCTTACAAGGATCATTCACATTGTGACAAGCAATGGAATATCCCAGTAGGGTCTGTCCAGTACATCCAATGTACCCATGAGTCTACATCTTATTCCATGCTCGAAGCATCCTATAAGATTAGCACTCATATCAGTCTCAATCATATCAAGGCTGTCTCAAGTTCACCAAGATATCTCGACTAAGGACTTATAGCCTGTCAGCCTAGCTGAACAGCTTTGAGACATTATTCAGAAGTACACTTATTACAGCAGACAAGGTAACAACCTGAATAATAACCATGCCTTTTATAAACATAAGAGTTTATTACATGATACTTTTACAATCCCAAAGGCCTCAAACATTAGCCTTAAGGGCATACCCCAACAATCTCCCACTTGCACTTAATCTAATGGTTGAGAAATCTCAAACCCATATTATTACAGTGCTTCTCATGCTTCTGCTGCGCCAGAGGCTTGGTAAGTGGGTCTGCCAGATTGTCATCTGTATGAACCTTGCATATTTTGATCTCGCCTCGATCAATGATCTCCCGGATCAAGTGAAACCGTCTCTGTATGTGCTTGGACTTCTGGTGCGACCGTGGTTCCTTTGCTTGTGCAATTGCTCCAGTGTTATCACAGAAGATAACCAAAGGATCAGCACTCGAAGGAACGACACCAAGTTCTCTCACGAACTTACGAATCCAAACTGCCTCCTTGGATGCTTCCGAGGCTGCAACATACTCGGCTTCTGTTGTGGAATCAGCAACAGTTGACTGTTTGAAACTTTTCCACACCACTGCTCCACCATTCAAGCTAAAAACATAGCCTGATTGCGATCGGAAATCATCCTGGTCCGACTGGAACGAAGCGTCAGTATATCCCTCTATACTGAGTTCTTCCTGACCACCATATATCAAGAACATATCTTTGGTCCTCCGCAGATATTTTAAAATGTTCTTGACCGCAATCCAGTGCGCGAAACCTGGATTACATTGGAATCGACTGGTTACGCTTAACCCGTAAGCGACGTCTGGGCGAGTACACAACATCGCATACATAATGGATCCAATAGCCGAAGCATAAGGCGTATTGTCCATTTCATCTTTCTCAGTCTGTGTTTGTGGACACTGACTCTTCGAAAGATTCAGACCATGTCTGACTGGAAGATATCCACGTTTAGAATTCTCTAAATGGAATCTCTCCAGGACCTTATCGATGTAAGTACTCTGGCACAGCCCGAGAAGCCTCTTAGATCTATCCCTGTAGATCTTCACACCTAGTACATAGGCTGCTTCTCCTAAATCTTTCATCTGGAAACATTTTCCTAACCATGCTTTAACAGCATGCAGTTCAGGAATATCATTTCCAATAATCAAGATATCATCGACGTAGAGGATTAGGAATGTAATCACGCTCCCACTAAACCTCTTATATACACACGGGTCATCCTCGTTCTTGATGAAACCAAACTCAGAGATTGATTCATCAAAACGAATGTTCCAGCTTCTTGATGCTTGTTTAAGTCCATAAATGGACTTCTTTAACTTGCATATTTTATGACGATCTGATGGATTAGTGAAACCCTCAGGTTGTGTCATATACACATCCTCATCCAGATTTCCATTAAGGAAAGCTGTTTTCACATCCATCTGCCAGATCTCATAGTCGTAATATGCTGCTATCGCGAAAAGAATCCGAATAGACTTAAACATGGCTACAGGAGAGAAAGTTTCATCATAATCTATCCCGTAGATTTGTTTGAAACCTTTCGCTACTAGCCTGCCTTTATAGGTAACTACGTTACCATCCATGTCAATCTTCTTCTTGAAGATCCATTTACAGCCTATAGGGATTACTCCCGGAGGCGGATCAACCAAATCCCAGACCTGGTTATCTGACATGGAGTCCATTTCGGCTCGCATAGCTTCAAGCCATCTAGCTGACTCCGGTCCACTGACCGCATCCGCATAAGTGAGGGGTTCATCATTATCAATGATGTAGACTCCGTCATAGCGCTCAGGCTGTCGACGGATCCTACCCGATCTTCGCGGTTCCCGTGATATTTGAGCCTCAGGTTGCTCAATAACCTGATCTACCGGCTCAGGCTCATCCAACTGTGCTTGACTACTTTGTCCTTCCTCTGGATTCTCATCCAGCTTTATTTCTCTCCCACTGGCCTCTTGCAGAAGAAACTCCTTCTCAAGAAATATGGCCGTCCGAGCAACAAAAACCTTGTTCTCTTTGGGATCGTAGAAATAATAACCCTTAGTTTCCTTAGGGTAACCGACAAAGATACATTTCTCAGATCTGCTCTCTAGTTTCCTAGAGGCGAGCTTTTTGACATAAGCCTCGCAACCCCAGATCCTGATAAATGTCAAGCTAGGCTGTTTCCCATACCATAACTCATATGGCGTCTTTAAAACTGCCTTGGATGGCACTCGGTTTAGTACCTTTGCAGCTGTTTCCAGTGCAAAACCCCAAAAGGAATATGGAAGAGTAGCCTGACTCATCATAGAACGAACCATATCAAGTAACGTTCTATTTCTCCTCTCGGACACACCATTCCATTGCGGTGTTCCTGGCGGAGTGAGCTGTGAGATAATCCCACACTCCTTCAGATAGTCAGTAAACGCATGACTCAGGTATTCACCACCTCGATCAGAACGAAGTGCCTTGATATTTCGGCCTAACTGATTTTGTACTTCATTTTTGAACTCTTTGAACTTGTCAAAAGATTCACTTTTATGTCTCATTAAATAGACATATCCATACCTACTGAAATCATCAGTAAAGGTAATGAAGTACTGATAGCCACCTCTGGCATGTTTACTAAAAGGCCCACACACATCACTGTGTATAAGGTCAAGTAAACCTGAAGTCCTTTGACCTTTGTTAAGAAAAGGAGACTTCGTCATTTTACCCATCAAACAAGCTTTGCATGTATCAATCTCCTCATAGGAGAATGATCCCAGCAGTCCATGTTCATGCAACCGCTTAATGCGCTTCTCGTTTATATGGCCTAAACGACTATGCCATAGCAAGGTGCTGTCATCAGCATACTTGGCTTTCTTATTATCAATGTTTTGTATAGAATTTTCCATGTCCAACATGTATAACCCATTGTTAATTGAACCAGTTGCATACACAATATTATCATGAGATAAAACACACTTTGAAATCTTGCATTCAAAGGCAAATCCTTTCCTGACAAGAGCAGGAATAGAGATAATATTCTTGGTAATACTGGGTACAAAATAACAATTGTTTAATTCTAATACAATGCCAGATGGTAAAGTAATGAAATAGTCTCCTACAGCAACAGCAGCAACCCGTGCCCCGTTTCCAACTCGTAGGTCTACCTCATGCTGTCCCACCTGCCTTCTTCTCTTGAGTTCCTGTACATTTGAACAAATGTGAACTCCACATGCAGTGTCTAACACCCATGAAATAGTAGAAGAAGATAACATGACCTCAGTCACATATATACCTGAGCCAGAAGCGATGCTTCCCCTCTTATCTCCTTGGAGCGCTTTACAGTCCTTTTTCCAGTGACCCAGCTGGCCACAGTGGAAACACCTGTTGTCCTTCGACCGCTTCACCTTCTGTTTCAGAGCCTTGCTGTAATTCTTGACAGGGGCCTTGCCCTTCTTCCCCTTCTTCTTGTTCCTTGAAGGAACCATCAAGACAGAGGTTGAAGGCTTACCCTTCAGAGTTTCCTCAGTAGTCAAGAGCATATTCAACAGCTCTGCCGGCGTACAATCGATCTTGTTCATATTAAAATTAATAATGAACGCATCGAAAGAAGGCGGGAGAGACTGCAGAATAATATCCACAGCAAGCTCCTGGTTGATGGTATGCCCCAGTTTCTCCAGAGCCTCCTTGTGCCCAATCATCTTGAGCACGTGAGCTCCCACTGGGCTCCCCTCAGCCAGTTTGCTCTGAAAGAAGAGCTTCGTCAGATTATAGCGCTCAGTCCTCGCCTGTGCAGCATACAGCATCTTGAGGTTCGCTATAATTTCTATAGCCGACATATCCTCATGCTGACGCTGCAGCGGTGGCGTCATAGACGCTAGCATCAGGCAAGCGACATCAATGCTATCATTGACGTGCTTTTCGTAGGCATCCCGAACCGCCCTTGCGGCGTTCGGAGCGGGCTGCGGCGGTATCGCCGTCTCGAGGACATACAGTTTCCTCTCTGCCTTAAGAACAATCTTAAGGTGTCCGAACCAGTCAGAGAAGTTCGGCCCAGCAAACTTCTCCCTTTCCAGTAGGGATCGCACATTGAAGCTCATGGTGTTCGTTGCTGCAGGAATCTACAACAAGCAAGAACAGCAAGGTCAGTATCAATGTTTCAGAATCAATCCAGGACTTAAGAAAGATTCTTTTCTCACTATTTTGTCTGACTGAAAAATCCAGTAAACAGTCCGAAAGAGTAACACTCTTTTAGTGAGATGGGATCCAGATTTCATACTTGGTCTCCGCGTCCCGCTCAGGCGAGATAAGATACACAGAGATGACAAGCACTAATTTCTGGTAGGCTGTCCCAGCCAATCGCCAACCCGTGCGATTCCCCTTCATCTTGGCAATCCAGCAGACTGTGCCAACTGAGTTGGTACAACACAGTCTCTGATCCCAGAGATGGCTGCCTCCATGTGCCACCATATGCGCCACATATGTAGCCTACATGGTCAAGCTGACCCGACCTACTCCCTGGACCACCACGTGCTATGCTGAGCAACGAGAGGGGATAAATCCCAACTCTGTAACACGCAGGTGAAATCCAGCACCGTCTGAAGATAGATGGACGTGCCCACTGAGTGGGTTCAACACGGCTCCAACGATAATCAGAAAGGTGAGGTTTCGCGTCAGAAGGCTTACGAGCTTGATATATTAGCGTTGGATTTTAACGGTCTTTTATCTTCTTACTATCAGGCATGCCTATGGCTATAGCAGAAGATAAACATAAACATGCAATTCTAATTATTAGCAATAAGTAGAAAGCATGATCTTATGTGGTAAAAGCCCATGAACCCTAGTAAGACCTTAATGTTACTTAAGTCTTCACTTGAGCTTCATTGCATCTCATCTGGTCCAACCCAGTGCCCCAGCGCCAAGAGCACCACAGGTGCACCACCAGGTGAATGCCCCTCTTGGATGTGTGCCTTTGTACTCTTGTCTAATCAAAGTACATTTGATCTATCTAGACAAGGTTGACTCGCAGGTCAACTACATTTCATAAATTAAAACAATGTGATTCGCAGATCACAAAAATTAACTTATAATTTACCAGGCACGCAGGCCCCAGCACAGCACACAATATGGGCAACCCACATAAGACTAAATAAACAAGCATATGGTTCAATCAACATGTGATCCAATCATCTTGAAATTAAAAGTTTTGAAAACCCCATGGCATCAATTTTAATTTCCTTATGAGCCCTACAACCTTACAATGGTCCATTGATAGGGATCCACTCAACCATCTAGTTAGATCCATTGCCCTTGCATGCACCGAGTCCTAACTGACCCGAGTTGACCTAATGGTCAACCATGCATGCGTCAAGGGCTGAACTACCCCCATGAGTTTTGGCAAGCGGGTGTGACCCCGGGCCTAACTCAAGTGTGTTCAGTAGTGTCTCAACCAGACCTCGCTACACGCCCTAGATGCAGTCAACCTATAGCCACCTTGTGCTTGCGCATAGGTGCTATCAGGTTAACCCATCTGAGCTGTCAGATGGTCTGATCAGACTTGGATCTAACCTAGTGGTGACTTCAACCCCATCAACCCATCTAAGGGTTTAATGTAGTGGCACCTTAGATCTAATCAAGCGCGCAAGATGTAAGTTTTAGAAAACTTTTAGAACGTGCGCAAATAAACAAACAACATGCTTGATAACCCTTAGATCTAAGGGGGTCCCCTTCAAGGGGGAGCGCATACTTTAGGGGGTCCCCTTCAAGGGGGAGCGCATACTTTAGGGGGTCCCCTTCAAGGGGGAGCGCAAACTACATGTCAACATATGATACAAGCACAACCTTCATGCAACCATGATACAAGCGCAACCATCATGTAACCAAAGTAAGCGCAACCAACATGGATCACAAAATCGTAAAGCAATCATATAGATCATATGGAGAGCCTAGCTCTGATACCAATTGATGGAACCCCTAATCTAAGGGGGGAAGAAACCCTAAACATGCGCATCTAGCATGCATAGCGGAAAGAGGGCTTCAAGTAGATCGCATATGAACTATATGTTAACTTAATTCAACTTAAGATCAAGTTTTGATCTTACCAATGCCATGGATTGGATGGCGGCTTGGAATGAGAGAGAGCAAGCGAGATCTCCTCCAAAGAATACACACACCAAGTGATGAAGGCTTCCAACTTGCGCAACTTTGTGCTAGCAAAATGCCAAGTTGTCCTTCTCGAGTGGTAGGGATGAAGATGATGCTTTTGCCGGTTCTGCTCTTGTCGTCCACCCCAAGCTTCTCTCCAGTCTCGCCGAGCAAGAGCAAAACGCAAGGAGACAAGGGATGAATGAGCTCAAGCCGTTTTGGCGTTTCAAGGAGCCATGCGCTCAATGACTTTCCAAATTTGGAAACTCCATTAAGCCATGCGTTCTCCTCTTCAAGCAAACCGCCCAAAACGCTTATGGATCGAACCATGGGTTCACCCATGTAAACCGGTTCAATCCAAATTGGTCCAAACCAAAGCAATCGGTCTAGATCAACCAAACCCTAAGGTTTCCAATCCAACCGTTCATCTTATGATGCTCTTGATCTCACCGATCTAGCATCAATACTCTCGATCGAAGCTTACCGATCTCAAGCCCTAATCAATCAAACATGATCAAGCTAGATCTCACTTACAATCAGAGTCTATATCCCTTTAAACTGAACCCAAATAATTCAGTCCACACGATCTGACTCAAAGAAAGCCATATCACCAAATTGTGTGACCCTGAGGGTTTCCTTTAAACGTCGGTAACGATAACTTACGTTATCACGATCAGTGAGGGGTATCTAGCAACACATCACTGTCTCCCGATATAAAGGAAAGAGTCTTCCAAGACTCCACCCAAACCATAGCATAAGTGTGAATCAACTCACTTGGCATACATGATTCCTTTGCCACTGGATGTTCTTATTGGACAAGCATGTCAAGCCTGTAACTCCAATACGATGAGCATGATTAGATCAGATGAACATAGTCATCTGGGTATGGCCATACACTTCCTCAATCATCTCATATAGGGGGGCCCTCTAGAACATCACACTCCTTAAACAAGGAGACGGCAATCCTTTATCTATCACAAGTGCCCTAACCTGACTCAAGCTCACCATCCAAGATAGTCTATAATCATTATGTTTCAAATGATATTGAACTACCTCAAAACAATGACAATCATCATTTAGAAACACAAGTGATCTCAAGTCAAAGGACATGTGCCACTTAGTGCTTACAAGGATCATTCACATTGTGACAAGCAATGGAATATCCCAGTAGGGTCTGTCCAGTACATCCAATGTACCCATGAGTCTACATCTTATTCCATGCTCGAAGCATCCTATAAGATTAGCACTCATATCAGTCTCAATCATATCAAGGCTGTCTCAAGTTCACCAAGATATCTCGACTAAGGACTTATAGCCTGTCAGCCTAGCTGAACAGCTTTGAGACATTATTCAGAAGTACACTTATTACAGCAGACAAGGTAACAACCTGAATAATAACCATGCCTTTTATAAACATAAGAGTTTATTACATGATACTTTTACAATCCCAAAGGCCTCAAACATTAGCCTTAAGGGCATACCCCAACACAATGGTTTCCCCAGTCCAGTTTTAACCTGGGCGTGCCTTCGCAAGGAAACTCATTGGCCCTGGGCATAAACGGTTAGGAATGGACTTGACTAGAAATTCACATGTACTGGGCACATGATGAAAGTCTAGAGGCATCGTTGAGAGGTTAGGGTTTCATGATTCAGCCCTCGCTGGACATGAAATGCCCAAGACTGTCTCAACAAGGGGAGTTGCTTGGAGCAACCGGCCGTCGCGCCCACCTTAGGAAACATGGGTTACTTTGTGCATCTCATCCCACCCTCATGGGACGCGAAGCCTCATGTGAAATAAGGATCCCATCTCACTAGGAAGTCTTAAACTTCCCGATTGACTTTGTGGGTTGTCAATTCGAATTTAAAATAGTGGGAGCAGTAATCATTTAAAACAAGTCCAGTTTAAATGATTCAAAGTAGTACTAATCTGCTGTTTCTTGGTTATTGTAGAACAATGAACAATGGCAGATGGTCACTGCGATCTACCCTGGAAAGGGATAAGTTGGTTGGATCCAACTTAAAGGATTGGTATATGAACTTGAGAATTGTGCTCAAGCTCGAGAGGAAGCTATATGTCCTTGAGAAGCCAATTCCTGAGCCACTTCCATGCTTGGCCTCAGCAGCTGAGAAGGATGCTTATGATAAGCATCAAGCTGATAATTTGGAGATTGCACAATTGATGCTAACCAACATGTCGCCCGAGCTAAGAGGGCAATATGAATCTAAGAGTGCCTCTGAAATTATTTCTAGTATAAGGCAGCTCTTTGATGCATTGGTTGAGCTCAACCCTCCTAAAGTAGACATTCAATGTGTTAAGCCCAAAGGCTTAACTAAAACATTGAAAATAAAGATGGAAAGAGTCAGGAATAATAAGTGCTACTCATGTGGAGGACCACTTCACATGATAAAGGACATAGTACGACTTCAGAATGAGAAGAAGAGAGGCAAGGCTTCGTCTTCATGCTCAGGTATCTATGTTACAAAAGTCAATCTTTCTACTTCTATGTCATGGGTATTGGATACCGCATGTGGAGCTCATATTTGTACAAATATGCAGGGGCTCAAGAAAAGTAGATCGGTGCGACCTGGAGAGATTGACCTACGCGTTGGAAATGGGGCACAGGTTGCTGCTGTTGCTGTAGGCGTCTTGACTCTCTCCTTGCCTTCTGGACTTCTATTAGAACTAGATAATTGCTTTTGTGTACCTTCACTTACTAAGAACATTGTATCCATTCCTTGCTTAGCAAAGAAGGGATTTAAGTTTGAAATAAATAAGAACTCTTGTTCTTTTTCATTTGCAAATATGTTCTATGGGAAGGGTACTTTGTGCAATGGTTTGTATATCTTGGATATGGAAAGTTCTATCTGTAACATAAGTAATAAAAGGACCAAACTGAGTGGTTCAGTTGGTGCTTTCCTATGGCACTGTCGATTAGCCCATATAAACAAAAATCGCATCCAACAACTCCATGCAAATGGATTGTTAGATTCAAGTTCCTTGGAGGAATTTGATACCTGTGAACCTTGTTTATTAGGGAAAATGACAAAGGCACCCTTCACCAAGATTGGTGAGAGGGCAGGAGGTTTATTGGATCTCATACATACTGATGTATGTGGGCCTTTCAATAAACAAGCCAGAGGAGGGTACAACTACTTCATTACCTTCACTGATGACTTCAGTAGGTATGGGTATGTCTACCTAATGAGACATAAATCTGAGTCCTTTGAGAAATTCAAAGAGTTCAAGAATGAAGTAGAGAACCAGCTTGGAAGATCCATTAAAGCTCTTCGATCAGATCGAGGTGGAGAATACCTGAGTGGAGAGTTCTTTGACTATCTGAGAGAGTCTGGGATCATATCCCAACTCACTCCTCCTGGAACACCTCAATGGAATGGTGTGTCTGAAAGGAGAAATCGAACTTTATTGGATATGGTTCGATCTATGATGAGTCATGCAACTCTACCTCCCTCATTCTGGGGGCATGCACTTGAGACAGCTTCTCTGATACTGAATAATGTTCCATCTAAGAGTGTCTCCAAAATACCATACGAGGTATGGAGTGGGAGACGCCCTAATCTCACGTTTATCAGGATCTGGGGATGTGAGGCTTATGTCAAACGTCAGGATTCTAGCAAGCTAGAACCTAGATCTGATAAGTGTGTATTTGTGGGGTATCCTAAGGAAACTAAAGGATACTACTTCTATGTCCCAACCGAGAACAAAGTTTTTGTTGCTCGGGGTGCTGTCTTTCTAGAGAAAGAATTTCTTATGAAAGAAGTAAGTGGGAGGGAGTTTGACTTGGATGAGGTCCAAGTGCAACCACAAGACAAAGAGATGGAATCTGAGCCATCTGCACCGGTTGTTATACAACCTGAGGCTCAGACACAGGTCCCACGTAGGTCTGGGAGGATTCGTCGTGCACCTGAGAGGTACGGGTCGCTGCCGACTCAACACGATGGAATTTTCATCATTGAGGATGAACCCAGAACCTATGATGAGGCGGTCAGTGGACCGGACTCCGAGAGATGGCTTGACGCCATGCGATCCGAGATGGATTCCATGTCGGCTAACCATGTCTGGGATTTGGTTGAGCTGCCTGATGGGGTAAAACCCATAGGGTGTAAATGGGTCTTCAAGAAGAAGACAGACATGGATGGCAATATAGTTACCTATAAGGGTAGACTAGTGGCTAAAGGTTTTAAACAAGTCCACGGGGTGGACTATGATGAAACCTTCTCGCCAGTTGCCATGATCAAGTCCATTCGGATTCTGCTTGCTATAGCTGCATATCATGACTATGAGATATGGCAGATGGATGTGAAGACAGCGTTCCTTAACGGGAAGCTGACTGAGGATGTGTACATGACACAACCTGATGGTTTCATCCATCCTGCAGAGGCTAATAAGGTCTGCAGGCTAAAGAGATCCATTTATGGATTAAAGCAAGCATCTCGAAGTTGGAATCTTCGATTTGATGAAGCTGTGAGAGATTATGGCTTTATCAAAAGCGAAGATGACGCCTGTGTATATAGAAAATTCAGTGGGAGCTTGGTGATTTTTCTGGTCTTGTATGTCGATGACATACTGCTCATCGGAAACGACATCCCTAGTCTTCAAGCTGTGAAGACATGGTTGGGGAAGTGTTTTGAGATGAAAGACTTAGGGGAGGCCGCCTATATTCTAGGCGTGAGGATCTACCGAGAAAGATCCAAGAGGCTCCTGGCCCTTAGTCAGAGTACCTACATTGATAAGGTCCTGGAGAGGTTTAACTTGAAGCAATCCAAGAAAGGATACCTTCCAGTAAGACATGGCCTTACTCTCTCAAAGAGCCAGTGTCCTACAACACAAGCTGAGCGGGATGACATGAGTCGAATTCCTTATGCTTCAGCAGTAGGATCGATCATGTATGCAATGTTGTGTACTAGACCAGACGTGGCATATGCTGTAAGCATAACCAGCCGATACCAATCCAATCCAGGTCTGCAGCACTGGGTGGCTGTAAAGAACATCCTAAAGTATCTGAGGAGAACTAAGGATTTGTTCTTGGTCTATGGGGGACAGGAAGAGCTCAGTATGCAGGGCTATACTGATGCATCATTCCAGTCTGACCCTGACGACTTTAGATCGCAGGCCGGCTATGTGTTCAAGATAAATGGAGGCGCTGTATGCTGGAAGAGCTTTAAGCAATCCACCATAGCAGATTCTACAACCGAAGCAGAGTATGTGGCCGCTTCTGAGGCAGCCAAGGAAGCCGTTTGGATAAGGAAGTTCATATCTGATCTTCAGGTGGTTCCTAGTGCAGTGGATCCCATTGAACTCTATTGTGACAACAATGGAGCAATTGCACAAGCCAAGGAACCACGGTCTCATCAAAGATCCAAACACATACTCAGAAGATTTCACCTGATCAGAGAGATCATTGAAAGAGGTGATGTCAAGATTAGCAGAGTTGACACAGAGAACAATCTGGTAGACCCATTGACCAAGGCTTTGGCGCAGCAGAAGCATGATGGTCACGCTAGAGATATGGGGTTAAGATTTCTCAACCTCTAGGTCTTAGTGCAAGTGGGAGATTGTTGGTGTATATGCCCTAGGACCTAGTTTTGGTCCACTTATGTACTACTTGACTTTGATATTTATATATATCATTCTGGCATTGTCATTGTCAATGTTTGTTTACATCTGCGCACATGTACTAACATGATAATGTCCCTGGAGACAGATTGGATCTGTGCTCAAACTGTTGTCCCCAGTCGATGTACCTTAGTGGATATGGGACAGCTATGGTACTTGAGAGACTGGTATGTGAGCTGGTTAGGTACGTGGTGCTAACGCAGACACATGGGTATATCATTGGAGGATATACTGGAAAGACCCGCTGTGAGGCTATGACTTGGTGTCATAAGTTATCCTCACAAGTGACAGGAGATGCATTGATCCCTTGACTTGAGGTCATTGATCGTTCTATATGGTTAGCGACTTGCTTTGATACAACCTAACACCTCGCCGTAGTTGGGAGGTCATAACGGTTGTCATTGAGCATATCACGACCCATATGAGAAGGTCAATGGACAGACATAGGATTTGCCCCTTCCTTAGGGAAGTATGATATCCATGGAGCTCCTCTATGGTTCTATGACTGAGAGTGTATGGCCATACCCAGGTAAGAACCTGTTTTAGTCATAGCCATGTGATTGGGTGAAAAACAAGTGGTGACACACTTGTCCAATCGGATATCAGTCCGGCAAAGAGACTGTAATGCATCTGTACCTAGTTGCGATGATGGGGATGTCGATGTCGATATCCATTCCAATGACCTGGGTAGCAGCGATGCACTGCTAGGTGCCACTCACTGCTTGTGATGACCTTTGGTCAGCACTGCCAGCGTCAGAGGAACCTACAGGGTCGCACACTTTGATACTTGAGTTTGAAGAGTCCCCTTCGAGGGGGAGCGCAAGCAGATGAAAAACCCTAATTCAGGGGGCGCATGCATTTTGCTAGGGTTTCATCAAGACAATCGCTTATATGCTCATATAATCAACTTAGATCTATTGATTGGATCAAGAAGGAGATTCATACCAATGCCATTGGCTTGGAGGTCGGCTTGGAAGAAGAGAGCAACTTAGATCTCCTCCATAAGTTCACACACAAGATGAAGATGCTTACTTCCTTGACGTCCCTTGTGCTAGCAAGGCACCCAAGCTTTCTTGTCGAATGGAAGGGGATGATTAGATGATTCCCTTTGGCCGAGAGCTCCTCTTGCAAAACCTCTCTTCTTCGTCAACTTCCCCAAACAAAAGTTCAAGGCGTTGAAGTGAAGAACACAACGCATATGCGTTTTGGCGTTTTTGTGAAATCGGCCTTGATGACTTTCCATAAATGGAAGATAATCAAGCCATGCGCTCATGCCAACCCAAAAACGCATATTAGCATTGAACCAAGCGTTCACATTTGTGAACCGGTTCAAGCCAAAACGTTCCAATCGAATTTGGTTCATAAACCAAACCAAAATAGCTCAAGCCACTTGGTCTAGACCATATTGAACCCTAAGGCTCAAGATCAAACCGTTCATCTCCTGATGCTCCTGATCTCACTGATCTAGCATCATCTCTCTCGATCGAAGCTTACCGATCTCAAGCCCTAATCAATCAAACATGATCAGACCAGATCTCACTTACAATCAGAGATTAAACCCCTTTAAACTGAACCCAAAGAATTCAGTCCACACGATCTGACTCAAGTAAGCCATATCATCAAATTGTGCGACCCTGAGGGTTTCCTCTAAATGTCGATAACGATAACTCACGTTATCACGATCAGTGAGGGGTATCTAGCAACACATCACTGTCTCCCGATATAAAGGAAAGAGTCTTCCAAGACTACTCCCAAACCATAGCACTAGTGTGAATCCATTCACTAGGCATACATGTATCCTTTGCCACTGGATGTTCTCATTGGACAAGCAGGTCAAGCTTGTGACTCCAATATGATGAGCATGATTAGATCAGATGCTCATAGTCACCTGGGTATCGCCATACACTTTCTCAATCATCTCATCTAGGGGGCCCCTATAGAACACCACACTCCTTTAACAAGGAGACGGCAATCCTCTATCTATCACTAGTGCCCTAACCTGACTCATGATCATTATCCAAGATAGTCTATAACCATTATGTTTCAAATGATATTGAACTACCTCAAAACAATGACAATCATCATTTAGAAACACAAGTGATCTCAAGTCAGAGGACATGTGCCACTTGTTGCAATCAAGGATCATTCACATTGTGACAAGCAATTGAATGTCCTAGTAGGGTCTGTCCAGTACATCCAATGTACCCATGAGTCTACATCTTATTCCATGCTCGAAGCATCCTATAAGATTAGAACACATATTAGTCTCAATCATATCAAGGCTGTCTCATGTTCACCAAGATATCTCGACTAAGGACTTTATAGCATGTCAGCCTAGCTGAACAACATTGAGACATTATTCAGAAGTACACTTATTACAGCAGACAAGGTAACAACCTGAATAATAACCATGCCTTTATAAACACAAGAGTTTATTACATGATACTGATACAATCCCAAGGCCTCAAACATTAGCCTTAAGGGCATACCCCAACAATCTCCCACTTGCACTTAATCTAATGGTTGAGAAATCTAAAACCCATATTATTACAGTGCTTCTCATGCTTCTGCTGCGCCAGAGGCTTGGTAAGCGGGTCAGCTAGATTGTCATCTGTATGGACCTTGCATATTTTGATCTCGCCACGATCAATGATCTCCCGGATCAAGTGAAACCGTCTCTGTATGTGCTTGGACTTCTAGTGCGATCGTGGTTCCTTTGCTTGTGCGATTGCTCCAGTGTTATCACAGAAGATAACCAAAGGATCTGCACTCGAAGGAACGACACCAAGTTCTCTCACGAACTTACGAATCCACACTGCCTCCTTGGATGCTTCCGAGGCTGCAACATACTCGGCTTCTGTTGTGGAATCAGCAACAGTTGACTGTTTGAAACTCTTCCACACCACTGCTCCACCATTCAAGCTAAAAACATAGCCTGATTGCGATCGGAAATCATCCTGGTCCGACTGGAACGAAGCATCAGTATATCCTTCTATACTGAGTTCTTCCTGACCACCATATATCAAGAACATATCTTTGGTCCTCCGCAGATATTTTATAATGTTCTTGACTGTAATCCAGTGCGCCATACCTGGATTACTTTGGAACCGACTGGTCACGCTTAACCCGTAAGCGACGTCTGGGCGAGTACACAACATCGCATACATAATGGATCCAATAGCCGAAGCATAAGGCGTATTGTCCATTTCATCTTTCTCAGTCTGTGTTTGTGGACACTGACTCTTCGAAAGATTCAGACCATGTCTGACTGGAAGATATCCTCTTTTAGAATTCTCTAAATGGAATCTCTCCAGGACTTTAGCGATGTAAGTACTCTGGCACAGCCCGAGAAGCCTCTTAGATCTATCCCTGTAGATCTTCACACCTAATACATAGGCTACTTCTCCTAAATCTTTCATCTGGAAATATTTCCTCAGCCATGCCTTAACCGCATGCATTTCTGGAATATCATTTCCAATGATCAAGATGTCATCGACGTAGAGGACTAGGAATGTAATCACGCTCCCACTAAACCTCTTATACACACACGGGTCATCTTCGTTCTTGATGAAACCAAACTCAGAGATTGATTCATCAAAACGAATATCCCAGCTTCTAGATGCTTGTTTCAGTCCATAAATGGACTTCTTTAACTTGCATATTTTATGACGATCTGATGGATTAGTGAAACCTTCAGGTTGTGTCATATACACATCCTCATCCAGATTTCCATTAAGGAAAGCTGTTTTCACATCCATCTGCCAGATCTCATAATCGTAATATGCTGCTATCGCGAAAAGAATCCGAATAGACTTTGAACATGGCTACAGGAGAGAAATTTCATCATAATCTATCCCGTAGATTTGTTTGAAACCTTTCGCAACTAGCCTGCCTTTATAGGTAACTACGTTACCATCCATGTCAATCTTCTTCTTGAAGATCCATTTACAGCCTATAGGGATTACTCCCGGAGGCGGATCAACCAAATCCCAGACTTGGTTATCTGACATGGAGTCCATCTCGGCTCGCATAGCTTCAAGCCATCTAGCTGACTCTGGTCCACTGACTGCATCCGCATAAGTAAGGGGTTCATCATTATCAATGATGTAGACTCCGTCATAGCGCTCAGGCTGTCGACGGATCCTTCCCGATCTACGCGGTTCCCGTGATATCTGAGCCTCAGGTTGTTCAATAACCTGATCTACCGGCTCAGGCTCATCCAACTGCGCTTGACTACTTTGTCCTTCCTGTGGATTCTCATCCAGCTTTATTTCTCTCCCACTGGCCTCTTGTAGAAGAAACTCCTTCTCAAGAAATATGGCCGTCCGAGCAACAAATACTTTGTTCTCTTTGGGATCGAAGAAATAATAACCCTTAGTTTCCTTAGGGTAACCGACAAAGATGCATTTCTCAGATCTGTTCTCTAGTTTCCCAGAGGCGAGCTTTTTGACATAAGCCTCGCAACCCCAGATCCTGATAAATGTCAAGCTCGGCTGTTTCCCATACCATAATTCATATGGCGTCTTTGAAACGGCCTTGGATGGCACTCAGTTTAGTACCTTTGCAGCTGTTTCCAGTGCAAATCCCCAAAAGGAATATGGAAGAGTAGCCTGACTCATCATAGAACGAACCATATCAAGTAACGTTCTATTTCTCCTCTCGGACACACCATTCCATTGTGGTGTTCCTGGCAGAGTGAGCTGTGAGATAACCCCACACTCTTTTAGATAGTCAGTAAACGCATGACTCAAGTATTCTCCACCTCGATCAGAACGAAGTGCCTTGATATTTTGCCCTAGCTGATTCTGTACTTCATTTTTGAACTCTTTGAACTTGTCAAAAGATTCACTCTTATGTCTCATAAGATAGACATAACCATACCTACTGAAATCATCAGTAAAGGTAATGAAGTACGAATAGCCACCTCTGGCATGTTTACTAAATGGCCCACACACATCACTGTGTATAAGATCAAGTAAACCTGAAGCCCTTTGACCTTTGTGAGGAAAAGGTGACTTCGTCATTTTACCCATCAAACAAGCTTTGCATGTATCAATCTCCTCACAGGAGAAAGATCCCAGCAGTCCATGATCATGCAACCGCTTAATGCGCTTCTTGTTGATATGGCCTAAACGACTATGCCATAACAAGGTGCTGTCTTCAGCATACTTGGCTTTCTTAATATCAACACTTTGTATAGAACTTTCCATGTCCAACATGTATAACCCATTGTTAATTGAACCAGTTGCATAAACAATATTATCTAAAGATAAAACACACTTTGAAATATTGCATTCAAAGGCAAATCCTTTCCTGACAAGAGCAGGAATGGAGATAATATTTTTAGTAATGCTGGGAACAAAATAACAACTGTTTAGTTCTAATACAATGCCAGATGGTAATGAGATGAAATAGTCTCCTACAGCAACAGCAGCAACCCGTGCCCCGTTTCCAACGCGTAGGTCCACCTCATGCTGTCCCACCTATCTTCTTCTCTTGAGTTCCTGTACATTTGAACAAATGTGAACTCCACATGCAGTGTCCAACACCCATGAAATAGAAGAAGATGAAACCATGACTTCCGTCACGTATATACCTGAGCTAGAAGCGATGCTTCCCCTCTTATCTCCTTGGAGCGCTTTACAGTCCTTTTTCCAGTGACCCAGTTGGCCACAGTGGAAACATCTGTTGTCCTTGGACCGCTTTACCTTCTATTTCAGAGCCTTGCTATAGTTCTTGACAGGGGCTTTGTCCTTCTTCCCCTTCTTCTTGTTCCTAGAAGGAACCATTAAGACAGAGGTTGAAGGCTTTCCCTTCAGAGTCTCCTCAGTAGTCAAGAGCATATTCAGCAGCTCTGCCGGAGTACAATCGATTTTGTTCATATTAAAATTAATAATGAACGCATCGAAAGAGGGCGGGAGAGACTGCAGAATAATGTCTACAGCAAGCTCCTGGTTGATGGTATGCCCCAGTTTCTCCAGAGCCTCCTTGTGCCCAATCATCTTGAGCACGTGAGCTCCCACTGGGCTCCCTTCAGCCAGTTTGCTCTGAAAGAAAAGCTTTGTCAGATTATAGCGTTCTGTCCTCGCCTGTGCAGCATACAGCATCTTGAGGTTCGCTATAATTTCTATAGCCGACATATCCTCATGCTGACGCTGCAGCGGTGGCGTCATAGACGCTAGCATCAGGCAAGCGACATCAATGCTATCATTGACGTGCTTTTCATAGGCATCACGAACCGCCCTTGCGGCGTTCGCAGCGAGTTGAGGCGGCACAGCTGTCTCGAGGACATACAGTTTCCTCTCTGCCTTAAGAACAATCTTAAGGTGTCCGAACCAGTCTGAGAAGTTTGGCCCAGCAAACTTCTCCCTTTCCAGTAGGGATCGCACATTGAAGCTCATGGTGTTCGTTGCTGCAGGAATCTACAACAATGCAAGAACTGCAAGGTCAGTATCAATGTTTAGAATCAATCCAGGACTTAAGAAAGATTCTTTTCTCACTATTTTATCTGGCTGAAAAATCCAGCAAAACAGCCCGAAAGAGTAACACTCTTTTAGTGAGATGGGATCCAAATTTCATACTTGGTCTCCGCGTCCCGCTCAGGCGAGATAAGATGCACAGAGATGACAAGCACTAATTTCTGGTAGGCAGTCCCTGCCAATCGCCAACCCGTGCGATTCCCCTTCATCTGGGCAATCCAGCAGACTGTGCCAACTGAGTTGGTACAACACAATCTCTGACCCCACAGATGGCTGCCTCCATGTGCTACCATATGCGCCACATATGTAGCCTACATGGTCAAGCTGACCCGACCTACTCCCTGGACCACCACGTGCTATGCTGAGCAACGAGAAGCGATAAATCCCTTCTCTGTAACACGCAGGTGAAATCTAGCACCGTCTGAAGATAGATGGACGTGCCCACTGAGTGGGTACAACACGGCTCCAACGATAGTCAGAACAGTGAGGTTTCGCGTCAGAAGGCATTACGTGCTTGATATTTTAGAGTTTGGATTTTAACGGTCTTTTATCTTCTTACTATCAGGCAAATCCTATGGCTATCGCAGAAGATAAATAAATCATGCTTCTCTACTTATATAAACAATAACAGAAAGCATGGATCTTATGTGGTAAAAGCCCATAGCCTAAGTAAGACCTTAAGATACTTAAGTCTTCACTTGCTCTTCTTGGGTCTTTAGCATCTCATCTGGTCCAACCCAGGGCCCTTGCGCCAAGAGCACCTCAGGTGCGCCACCAGCTGAATGCCCCTCTGGGATGTGTGCCTTTGTGCTCTTGTCTAATCAAAATACATTTTGATCTATCTAGACAAGCTTGACTCGCAGGTCAATTATACAGTAAATTAATTAAAGTGATACGCAGATCACAAAAATAATAATTTACAATTTACCAGGCTCGCAGGCCCCAGCACAGCACACATTAAAATGGGCATCCCACATAAGATAAAATAAACAAGCATATGGCATCAATCAATCATCATGTGATCCCTTACAAAGAAAATAAAATTTTGAAAACCCCATTGGCATCAATTTTAATTTCCTTATGTGCCCTACAACCTTACAACGGTCCATTGATAGGGATCCACTCAACAATCTAGTTAGATCCATACCCTTGCATGCACCAAGTCCTAACTGACTCGAGTTGACCTAATGGTCAACCATGCATGCGCCAAGGGTTGAACAACCAACATGAGTTCTGGCAAGCGGGTGTGACCCCGGGCCTAACTCATATGTGTTCATTGGTTGTCTCAACCAGACCTCGCTACACGCCTGTGATGCAATCGACCTATAGCCACCTTGTGCTTGCGCACAGGTGCCATCTGGTCGATCCATCTAGGCTGTCAGATGGTCTGATCAGACTAGGTTGATCTAAACTAAATGATGCTTTCAACCCCATCAACCCGTCTAAGGGTTTACAGTAGGCGCAACTTAGATCTAGTCAAAGGCGCGCAAGTAAAGTTTTGACAAAACAACAACATGTAACATGCGCAACAATGTAAGCAATATACATGCATCAACATAATCAACCTTACACATGCGCCACCAAAACAATCTCATATATGCGCCACAAAAAATACTTTTAACTAGTATTATCGCATGATGAGAAAACATAGATCATAAGCGCAAACAAGGATCACCTTAAGCAATCATATGAAACATATAAGATCCTACCTCTGATACCAATTGAAGAGTCCCCTTCGAGGGGGAGCGCAAGCAGATGAAAAACCCTAATTCAGGGGGCGCATGCATTTTGCTAGGGTTTCATCAAGACAATCGCTTATATGCTCATATAATCAACTTAGATCTATTGATTGGATCAAGAAGGAGATTCATACCAACGCCATTGGCTTGGAGGTCGGCTTGGAAGAAGAGAGCAACTTAGATCTCCTCCACAAGTTCACACACAAGATGAAGATGCTTACTTCCTTGACGTCCCTTGTGCTAGCAAGGCACCCAAGCTTTCTTGTCGAATGGAAGGGGATGATTAGATGATTCCCTTTGGCCGAGAGCTCCTCTTGCAAAACCTCTCTTCTTCGTCAACTTCCCCAAACGAAAGTTCAAGGCGTTGAAGTGAAGAACACAACGCATATGCGTTTTGGCGTTTTTGTGAAATCGGCCTTGATGACTTTCCATAAATGGAAGATAATCAAGCCATGCGCTCATGCCAACCCAAAAACGCATATTAGCATTGAACCAAGCGTTGACATTTGTGAACCGGTTCAAGCCAAAACGTTCCAATCGAATTTGGTTCATAAACCAAACCAAAATAGCTCAAGCCACTTGGTCTAGACCATATTGAACCCTAAGGCTCAAGATCAAACCGTTCATCTCCTGATGCTCCTGATCTCACTGATCTAGCATCATCTCTCTCGATCGAAGCTTACCGATCTCAAGCCCTAATCAATCAAACATGATCAGACCAGATCTCACTTACAATCAGAGATTAAACCCCTTTAAACTGAACCCAAAGAATTCAGTCCACACGATCTGACTCAAGTAAGCCATATCATCAAATTGTGCGACCCTGAGGGTTTCCTCTAAATGTCGGTAACGATAACTCACATTATCACGATCAGTGAGGGGTATCTAGCAACACATCACTGTCTCCCGATATAAAGGAAAGAGTCTTCCAAGACTACTCCCAAACCATAGCACAAGTGTGAATCCATTCACTAGGCATACATGTATCCTTTGCCACTGGATGTTCTCATTGGACAAGCAGGTCAAGCTTGTGACTCCAATATGATGAGCATGATTAGATCAGATGCTCATAGTCACCTGGGTATCGCCATACACTTTCTCAATCATCTCATCTAGGGGGCCCCTATAGAACACCACACTCCTTCAACAAGGAGACGGCAATCCTCTATCTATCACTAGTGCCCTAACCTGACTCATGATCATTATCCAAGATAGTCTATAACCATTATGTTTCAAATGATATTGAACTACCTCAAAACAATGACAATCATCATTTAGAAACACAAGTGATCTCAAGTCAGAGGACATGTGCCACTTGTTGCAATCAAGGATCATTCACATTGTGACAAGCAATTGAATGTCCTAGTAGGGTCTGTCCAGTACATCCAATGTACCCATGAGTCTACATCTTATTCCATGCTCGAAGCATCCTATAAGATTAGAACACATATTAGTCTCAATCATATCAAGGCTGTCTCATGTTCACCAAGATATCTCGACTAAGGACTTTATAGCATGTCAGCCTAGCTGAAAAGCATTGAGACATTATTCAGAAGTACACTTATTACAGTAGACAAGGTAACAACCTGAATAATAACCATGCCTTTATAAACACAAGAGTTTATTACATGATACTGATACAATCCCAAGGCCTCAAACATTAGCCTTAAGGGCATACCCCAACAGAGTTCTCGTATTGATCAGGAAGCCTTATGATCGAGTTATTGGATAACTCGGATCTAATTGGGAGATTTCATCAGCGCCAATAGGCCTGATGAGATGGAAGAATATTATTGGAGCCAAACTTCATTTTTGGCAGGTTGACCCGTATTTGACCATGGTTGGTCACACTTGGATTAGGGTTGCATTGGATTGGATCCAAATGCTTAATCAACCCATAGGATGAAGTTTGGGCTAGCTCATTATCCAATGAAGCCCAATAACTAGTTCTCATGAAGAGAAGAGAGGCTAAAAGGGTATAATGGGGAGAAACCCAACCCCCTTGGCGCCTAAGGGGCATAATGGGGTTAGGGTGGCAAAATTGCTTCATTAAGGAAGCAATTTGCGCCTAGCCCTTCTCCCTTGATGGTATGAATGCTTTTAAGGAATGTCTTGGGCTGATATGGTACTTGGGCAATTATGGAAAGGTTGAATGAAGTTTATGGTAAAGTCTTGGAGACTTTCCTTACATCAAACCTCCTCATCCTAGCCCTACACTTGTCATGATCCTAGCCCTTGCCCTAATTGCCTCTTGCCCTATATATATGTGACCCTAGCCGCCCTCTCTAATAATGATTCATCCTTGGAGGCGTGAACATAAGAAAGGAGCGAGAGCAAGGAGCATTGGCGCAATCTCTTCCTCTTCCATCAAGTGGCCGCATGCTTCTTCTTCCTTACCTCTTGGCGCATCTTTCTCTCTTGGTGGCGCAAGGTGGTTGGAGCATCTCCCTAAGGCTTGGATCTTCTTCCCGAGGCTAGCACCGGGCGTGGAAGAAGAGGACTCGAGGCATCCGTGTGTGTGAGACTGCAGAGGGCGCACAATTGGGCGCCTATCACGACATCGACCTCATCTTGCTCTGAGGTATTTTCTATCTCATCGTGTCGACCCCCTTGCATGCGATCTTCACTGGGTTTTTGGGACGGACCTGTTTCGGGGACATTCTTCCGCTGTGCAATGTATGTATGTGTCTCTGAAAAATTGTAAAATGTCCCCGGGGTTTCCCAACAGATGAGGTTATTTATGATGTTCATAATTTATTTGATGAATCCTATTATTTTGAAACTAACAATTTTTCTGGGGATATTAATAAAGGATTACAGGAGAAAGGACATCAAAATTCTGAAAAGAAGAAGAAAAAGAGAAGAAGAAGAAGAGGCTCTAAGTTGATTGACAAAGGAAAGAATATATTGAGAAAATTTGGACACTGTTTCAAGACTGAGCCTTATGTGATTCATAGCGATACTCAAGTCAGAAAGAAATCAGAGTGGAAATTGAAGAAATCAGAACCAAAACTAAGTGCAGAAGGGTCAAGCTAAAGACCTTTAAATTAGCGCTTCTTGAGAGGGAACCCAAGCATTCTAACTTTAGTTTTTTCCTTTATTTTTTACTTTGTTTTTAGAACTAATTTTTCTTTTTATTTTCGTAGGTAAAACGAGTTTTGGCACAAATTACGGCAGTACCGTAATGTATATTATGGTACCGTAATTCTAGTCTGCTTCCGACCAGAAGGTTGTGATGAGATTACGGCACTATTGTAAGTACTTTTACAGTACCGTATTTTTTGTTCAAAATCGACCCGAGAGATTCATTGCTTTTACGGCATTGCCGTAAGGAATTTTACGGTGCCGTATTTTTGAGTTTTTTTTTATTTCCCTTTACTTTAAAAACAATTTGATTATTTTTATGGCACAACCGTAACTATTTTTGTGGTACCGTAATTTTCATCTATTTTGAACCCGAAAGTTTTCATGTTTTTACGGTACTACCGTAAGCATTTTCACGGTACCGTAATTATGGGCATTTTTCGACCCAAGAGTTTGAGCCAAATTACGGTACTACCGTATTCATTTTACGGCCCGTGTTTTTCAATTTCGCCAGATTACGGCACTGCCGTAATGAATTTTACAGCCGTAATTATGTTTTTAGACGCGATTCCTGTGCCGTTTTTTAGGGTTTTCTTGGCCGTGTTTTGAGTTTTCTCACTCATTCTCACACCGACCTTCATCTCCAGACTTTCTCCGACTGTCAAAGCTCACCGGCGACCCTTCCTTTCTGGTTATCACCGTCGATTTGGTACTCGCTCACCCAATTTCTCTGTTTTGGCGAGTTTTCATGCAAAGTTTCGCCCCTTTGTTTGTTGTTCGCATTTACTCCTTAGACAATAGGTGACCAGTTCTTGTTTGATTATAGCATTTTTGACCAATTTCTGAGAGTGATTCGAGTTCAAACAAGTAAGATGTGCCGAATTTTCATTGTTCAAATTTCGCCCCTTTCATCTTTAACTGAATCTTTGAGTTCAAGCATGCATATTAGTTGATTCTTGTTTCTATTATGCTTCATGAGTATTGTTGTTCATAATTGGAAATATGATTTGAGTTCAAACTTGCTATACTTTGCTGTATTGCATTGTCAATCTCAAGTTGCCGCTATAAGTTCACTCATGGCACCCAAAGTTAAGCAAGTAATTTCAAAGAAAAGAGGAAAAGGACCAGCCACATCTTCTTCACCACCAAATCCCTCTGGCATTGTTTTTAGAGACGAAATTCAAGAGTCAAGGTATAATCAATTGGTGGAAAGAAGAGTTGTCAATACAAAATATGCTGATAGAAGGACTTTAGAAGCACTTGGGCTCTACGAGGATGTATCTTGGATGTTTGAGCAGATCAGAGCCAGAAGATTTTTTGAGATGACACCATATACTTATTTGCCACTAGCTTTGGAATTTTTTAGTACCTTGAATGTGGATCTAAGAGGGTTTTCCAATGGACCTGCTGAAGGAAATATCACATTTAGATTGGCTAATGTTGAGAGAAAGTTAAATTTGAGAGAAGTCAGATCTATTTTTCACTTGGGTTTAGGAGGGTATACCCAGATACCAATTGGGTTTATAGAAAATGTGTTTTGGAACCAGATTACGCATGAGACTCACTTTTCTGCTGTTTCTGCTAGAGCTTCAAAGAATGCGAATCCTTGTATAAAGTATGTTCATAGAGTTCTTGCCCACACTGTCTTTGGCAGAGGAAACAGTGATGGCATGGTAAGACAGTCTGAACTCTACTTTCTTTGGGGGATGCTTAATGGAGTTGTGGTAGATGTTGCATTCTTTCTGATGAAACACATGGATAAAGTGGCTAGGGTGAAAAAGGGAGCAAATGTAATAGGAGGGCTGATTACACCTATAACCTTACATCTGAATGTTGAACCATATGGGATAGAAGTGGCAAGGGGGAATGCAAGACATGATCTCGAGTCTTGCATGGCAATGAAAATGATAGTTAGAGAAGGGGATGTCTTTTGTTTGGTCCTTGGACTAAATGCCCCTACTCTACCATTATCCTATGTAGAGAAAACCACTGTGAAAGAAAGAGTGAATTAGAAGCTTTCACCGAGCACCGCCGAGGCAACTTTTACACCACCGTTGAGTGCAGTTCCACCACCACCCACTTGGGGTGGAAGAGATGATCCGTATGGTTTGGAGTCGCCATCTCACCGACCTTCTGATCCTACACACCCAGTTGCTGATTCTTCCCACATACCTACTGGAGGAGGTCTAGTCCCTTCGACCCAGGATTCCAAGCACTCTCCGCTGAGATATATCGTCATGGACATCGTATGGAGAGGATGATGGACACCATAGGGCATATGAAGGACTCAATGCATCACCTTCACTACGATGTGGAACATCTCAGCAACTATATGGAAGAGATGGGGAATTTCTTATATGATCATTTTGGATTCCAGGACTCGAGGAGTGGTGGAGACCATAGAGGGCACCAGAGAGAGCAACCCTTTGATCCTATGGATACAGTAGAGGAGGACACTGAGGAGATCCGATCTGATGATGATGAGTAGAGTTTTGTGAGTATCTTTTTTCGTTTACTTTTTGCATTTCATTTTCCTTATCTTATTGATGTTTCGTGTTTTATAGGGAAGGATGATTCCTCCATACTTGTTGTGTCCGCCATTGTTACTCTACTTTACATGCTTATATTCCTATTCGATGTGGTTGTATGATGATAATATTGATTTTTATTCATTCAATGTGGTTGTATTATCACATTTTGATATTGATGGTTATTTCGATATGGTTGTATGATGATATTTTGATATTTTGAGCACCTCGTGAAGGTGCATAATTGAATGCTTGATACTTGGTGATATTGTGATATTTTGATAATTGATGGGTATATTTTTGATTGATGAGATTGATTTGTGGTCAAGTCTACATTTTTGAATAATTTATTGTTGATGACTTGTTTAATTCAATTGATGGTGAATGAACTCATGCTTGTGATTAGGATTAGATCTACCATGTCCGATTTATTTCTCTAATATATATCTACTTTTGAAATTTTTCATTGATTGATGAATGAGATTTTAGGTGGATATATTGTTTGAAGAATTTGATTTGAAAGTGAAACTACTTGTTAAATAAAATTAGCGTATGAGTGTAATTTTGGATTGATGTCAATTGATTAATCTAGTTGATCTTTAGTCTATTTGCTATTTGTTGGGAAGAAAGAATCCAAAATCCAAAAATAGTGAGTGACATCCCTACTTGGCACTGTGTAAAATTGACAATTGTACCGAAGATATGGGTTGAAGTATGAAAAGAAAAAAAATTTAGAGAGAAAGAAAAAGAAAATGTCTCCTCTACTTGGCACTGTGTAAAATTGACAGTGGTACCTAAGACAAGAGTTGAAATCCCAAATAAAAAGTATGTATCTATGTGGGTACATGCCACCAAAGACACAAAATGAAAAAGAAAAATGAAGAAAAAGAAAATTTTGAGTGGAAAAAGACTTTGGATATCCTATTCCTGTAAACAAAAGTATGATAGATTTGAACTGAAACTTAGGTGAATTTATGAGACTGAGATTCTAATTTTTATACAAGTTGCAAAGTTTTGTTTGATTAAGTTCTGGATCTTGAAGATTGAATTCAAAAGATGATATGCCTATTTAAAATTTTATGAATCGATTGGTGGGATTTTTCATTGGTGATTGTATTCTAGAAATTTATTCTTCGTGAGAAAATCTTTTCATATGATCAATTTTTGATTTTTGATTTTTGCTTGAGAACAAGCAAAGTTTGAGCCTTATGTGTTTGATGACACCAAAATTTATAGTAAATTTTGTGCCATTTCATATATCTTTTTGTGTCAAATTCACGAACCTTTGCTTATTTTTATGCCTTTTTTATCAAATACTGCGGAATCTACACTCTTTTTGGTTTTTGATGATTTTCAAGTAAAAAGGCACGATTTTTAGGCGTTTTCAAGCAATTCCAGATGCATGAATGAATTCCCACTATCAAGAGGAGACAACATGTCAAATTTCATGAAGATTGGAGCTTTAGACCAAATTACGGTAGTGCCGTAATGTATATTACGGTACCGTATTTCACCGACTAGCGTAATATCAGAAAACTGCCGTAATTTGGGAATTTTTCATCCAGAAAGATTTTTAGAAATTAAGGCACTACCGTAAAGATTTTCACGGGCCGTAATTTGGAGCACTTTTCGACCTGAAATTTTGGCTAAAATTATGGCACTGCCGTAATCGATATTACGGTGCCGTAATCACCAGATAGTTTCGATCAGAGAACTCGACTGAAATTACGGCAGTGCCGTAACCAAAAAGACGGTCGTAATTCTAACTCAGGATGCGATTTTCCCAGCCAACCTTGAAGTCCGAATTTTGCGTGATCGATTGCGGACGATCCAGGCCATAAAATTCAAAGATGTAAGAAGCAAAAGGGAGCTTTTCGGGGGGTGAAGGGAGAGACACCAAAAGCCCTAATTTTCATCCACTCTAGAGGGGGAAATCGAGTTTCACGCCGCCGCCTTAGGTTTCACTGCCGGAAAGCGTATGCGCATCTCCGGCCGTGAGATTTGACGTGAAGCTTCGCCAGGAAGAGTAGACGATACCCCAGAAGTTTCAGAGAGAAAGGATCTCGATCAGAGGACAAATTGACAAAAGCACGCCGCCCGCACTCTTCATGATTGGAAATTATGGCTATAATTTCCATTACAGCCATGTGGTTATTTGTTTTTCCCCTCTTTCTCGATTTACTACACTTTGATACTATGGATTATTGTAATCTTTCATCCATGCTAGCTTAAACCTTTTATGGGACATGGGGGACTAATTCCCTTTGATTTCTTAATGACTAGATAAATTTTTCATTACTTCGTCACGTATAATTTTAGCATGATAATTCTACTTATATGATAATTGTTCTTTAATTCTCCATAGATTCATGTTATTGATCATGTTTTAGAGTTTTTGCAATAAGGACCAAAAGGTGACTTGCTTGAGAACTTGGAACCCTTGAATTGAATGTTAAGTATTTACTATAAGAAATTAAGTTAGTCAATTTCAGATAAAAAGGCACGATTTTTAGGCATTTTCAAGCAATTCCAGATGCATGAATAAATTCCCACCATCAAGAGGAGACAACATGTCAAATTTCATGAAGATTGGAGCTTCAGACCAAATTACGGCAGTGCCGTAATCTATATTATGGTACCATATTTTCACCAGCTATCGTAATATCAGAGCACTGCAGTAATTTAGGAATTTTTCATCGAGAAAGATTTTTGGAAATTAAGGCACTAGCGTAAAGATTTTCACGGGCCATAATTTGCAGCCCTTTCCGACCAGAAATTTTGGCTGAAATTACAGCACTGCCATAACCGATATTACGGTGGCATAATCACCAGATAGTGTCGATTGGAGAACTTGACTGAAATTATGGCAGTGCCGTAACCAAAAACATGGCTGTAATTATAACTCTGAACGCGATTTTCCTGGTCAACCTTGAAGACCGAATTTTGCGCGATCGATTGCAGACGATCTAGGCCATAAAATTCAAAGCTGTAAGAAGCAAAAGGGAGCTTTTCGAGAGGAGAAGGGAGCGACACCAAAAGCCCTAATTTTCATCCACTCTAGAGGGATAAATCGAGTTTCACGCCGCCGCCTTAGGTTTCACCGTCAGGAAGTGTATAGCGCATCTCCGGCCGTGAAATTTGAGGGGAAGCTTCACCTAGAAGAGGAGACGATACCCTAGAAGTTTCAGAGAGAGGATCTCGATCGGGGGAGAAATCGACAAAAGCATGCCGCCGACACTGTTCGCGATTGGAAATTACGGCTGTAATTTCCATTACAGCCATGTGGTTATTTGTTTTTCCCCTCTTTCTTGATTTCCTACACTTTGTACTATGGATTATTGTAATCTTTCATCCATGCTTGCTTAAACCTTTTATGGGACATGGGGGAGTAATTCCCTTTGATTTCTTAATGTCTAGATAAATTTTTCATTACTTCGTCACGTATAATTTTAGCATGATAATTCTAATTATGTGATAATTGTTCTTTAATTCTCCATAGATTCATGTTATTGATCATGTTTTAGAGTTTACGCAATAAGGACCGAAAGGTGACTTGCTTGAGAACTTTAAACCCTAGAATTGAATGTTAAGAACTTACTATAAGAAATTAGGTTAGTTGTTGTTTCTTGATTTTAGAAGAATAATTGCCATGATAATAAAATGAATCTAGGATTGAGTTAATTTATCAAACGTGGAGATCTTGTGCGAAAGTGGGGATCGGAACGTTGGAGAACCATAAGTAGAACTTGTGTTGAGACTCGGATGCACGAAAGTGATCCTTAAGATTCCACTTAAGATATCTAATTTATAATTCGGATGCATGAAAGTGATGCTTGAGTTCTTTGTTTGATGATTTACTTATCTTCAGCTTGGGATAGATCTTGCATGAGAGCGAAGATCAGTCCCTGCATGATTTTCTGCATGGAAGTGAGACAATCTCTTTATGAAGTAAATTATGTCTTGATCATGATAAAATTAAACTGACGTATTACTATTCATATCTAGTCATAGAAATTAAAGTGAATGAAACCCTAGTAACAGATTTTCTCTGATATTTTCGTTAGCTTTCATTAGTTCACTTGCATAGTTTCGATTGCCTAGATAGTAATAAATCAATTATTCAGTACTTGACAATGAGGTCTCTATAGTTCGATATCTTTCTTTATTACTTCATGTATCCATGCACTTGCGGACTACAACACTGGGTTTCACCACACTGACTATTATGAATCTTATAAAGGGTACTCAATAAATAGAAAACATCTATCATGAAAGGAGCTTTTCCTAATGTATATATGACCTGCTCTCGGAGTGTAATACGGTGTTTAATTAAGTTAACTCCCAACTCTCGTGATAGTTAACCTAACTAAACCCATTAAGTTATTTGAAAAGCTGTTAAATCCTTCAGACGAATCCAACCTACTCTCTTGATTGGATTTGAAGCTTCAACTGAAATAGATCGGACGTTGCAATTCACCCGACGCAGCGGACGTGTAGGAGGGTTCCTTAGATCAGTACTCTACGGTGGGGAGACTATGATGCAGAAATCCGAGAGAGGGTCTAGAGACGAGGGAAAAGAAACGCGCAGCGAACGATGGAAACCCGTGGAGAAAACCGAAGAAATTGTGCTAGATGTGACTTGAGCAACACTCGGAGCGAGATCGGATTGAATCACTAATGGAAAACACTCACCTTCATCGCATAGCCAATTTTCTATTGCAACCACGCACGCGCGAGTTCTTCACGATGCTACGGCAACCAAGCACTCATGCTCGCCCAAGATGCAAACGCAATGGAATGAAATGCAAAGGACCCGACGCCCTAGTGGGGTTCGCCGGGGGTTTTGATTCAAAGCAGTAAAGAGGAGTACAAGGAGAACACGGGGCGAGGGGACTCTAGGCGAGCTCCTCGGAGTTTTGCTGGACCTAGGCTTTGCGTGGGGGAAGCGCTACTACAACATCAACTAACTACAAAGCACAGCCTCAGCCCTCTTTTATAGAACAAGAGGGAAGAGGAGATCACATGACCCTCACATGAAGGTTGGTAGATAAGACAACAAACATTTAGCTTCCTAAAGAAGGTCAAGATACCTTGTAACAACCTGAAAAGTAACCTAACTACCTAAAAGCAAACAACTAACTTCTGCAGGGAAAGATGCCGAGGTGCCGGGGCACGTGAGCCGGGGCGTTGGGCCGTTGAATGGGCCATCTCCGGTGGGCTACACCATCTCCGAACAGGCTACCACAAAGCAGCATAACTTGCTAATTGTGGGCTGGTTCTGGACGTTGGTGGCGGTGTCCTGGGCCGAGTTGAGGACCCGGTTGTTGTAACGGTCGGCGGTAAGACCGTGGTCGGAGGCCGGGTCTTGGGGCGGCTCCCTAGCAATGTGCAGTAGATGAAGTGATGTCGTTGACGCAGGAGAAGCCATGTTGAGCGGATGGGGCAGGTTGTGGCTATAGAAGGGCTCATCACGCCCATGAAACGGTCCGGGGGGTGCGAGGACCGTTGCGAGCAATGAACGGGGTGGAAATCCACATCTTTAGGCTTTCTAGGGCTGAACACGGCCTGGCCGTGCTTGTCGTCACGGCCGTGTTCAGTATCTAGAATCTGCACAAAGGCGGGCACAGCTGGCAGCACGGGTGTGCTGGTAACCTGCCAACTCATCACGGCTGTGTCCTCTGTCACGGCCTAGCCGTGTTGGGGTCGAGCAGGTTTCACGGCAGTGCTGTGAAATAGTATCACGGGCCATGATTTGAGGTCTAAAACCCACAGAGGCGGGCACGGCATGGCCGTGCTTCTCGTCACGGTTGTGTTCATCATCTGGAATCTGCACATAGTTGGGGACGGCTGGCGGCACGGGTGTGTCGTGGGCTATGCTGGCATTTGTGTTTCTTCTCGATCGTGTCATGGCCGTGTCGGCCGTCACGGCCTGGCCGTGTTCAAGGTGGTAGAAGGGTTTTTGAGTGAAAATTTGGTGGGTGTCTTCCTCATATCCTGGGTAGTCTTCCCAAGCATCTTCCAAAGGGAGGTGGTCTTCCTAGTGGAGTCTATGACTCCATCATGTATCCCAGGGGGAGGGGGGGGGGGGGAGAATTCTCCTCCGGAGAATATAGTGGAGAATCGTCGGTGGAGGGTGCGCCGGTGTGAAGAGGCGCATGATAAGGCAGGAGGTCTGCAATGTTGAAGACGGGCCTGAGGTGGGAGTCCGCCGGGAGGTCAAGGACATAAGCATTGGCACCCAGGCGTCGTAGGACCGTGTAGGGGCTGTCACAGTGTGCATGCAACTTCCAATTAGCTCACGATTTCAAACGCTCAGGGTGGATGCGCACCAGAACGAGTTCGCCAATCTCAAAGTGTCATGGCCTACGATGCTCGTCGGGTGTTGCTCAAGAAAATCCAAAGGCAAATTTCATCGTGTAAACCCGCAAGATGCGATGCAAACGTGTTTGCGGACTCATGGATGGAGGCAGGAGGGGGAACGTTATGCATGTCAATGGGTTTCCTAGGTTGGTATCCGAGGACGACCTGAAAAGGACTTAACCCAGTCGAGCGTTGAGATGCGCTGTTATACGTGAATTCCGCGATCGGAAGGTGACCAGCCCAATGGCGTGGGAAGTCTCCAACTAAGCACCGCATGGGGTTACCCAAACTCCTATTCACCACCTCGGTTTGAACGTCCGTCTGCGGATGGTATGCTGATGAGAACTTGAGAGTGGTCCCAAGGAGGGCCCACAACGATTTCTAGAAGTGACCGACAAACCGAGTGTCGCGGTCGGACACAATGGAAAGGGGGTGACCATGAAGCCGGACGATCTCCTTGACGAACAGATGGGTAATGTGGGAAGCGTCGGCAGTCCGAGAACAAGGCACAAAGTTGCCATCTTAGTGAAGCGATCCACGACTACAAAGATGGAGTGGTGTCGCGAGGCATTGCGGGGTAGACCCAGGACGAAGTCCATGCTGATGTGCAGCCAAGGACTCTTAGGAACGGGGAGAGGGGTATAGAGGCCAGTATTAGCAAGACGGGGCTTTGCACGTTGGCATGTGCCACAGTGGCAAACAACGCTATCAACATCCTTATGAAGAGTGGGCCAAAAGAATCGTTCTTTAGACAAGGCAAGGGTCTTATCGCAACTGTGGTGCCTGGTGGCACCGCCAGCGTGGAGTTCGAGCAACAGATGCTCGCGGAGGGAGGACCAGGGAATGCACAAACGGTTACCACGTCGTGGAGGCGATAGGGAAGGTTCGGGGGTCATCGGCAAGGAGCCGAGCGGAGGTGGGTCCAAAATCGGGGCAGTCGGTATACTCATCACGAACATGGACCAATGTGGGAATCGACGTGGACACCGAACAAAGCAGGGAGCTGACGCGACTGAGGGCGTCGGCCATGACGTTTTCCATTCCAGCTTTGTGAGTGATCACAAAGGTATATTGTTGAAGAAACTCTACCCACTTCGCATGGCGAGGAATGAGCTTCTTCTGCGCGTTGAGGAAGGAAAGGGCCTGCTGGTCACTAAACAAGACGAACTCCCTATGGAGGAGATAGTGACGCCATTGTCGGAGTGACTGTACAATAGCGTAGAACTCCTTATCGTATGTGGAGTATCATTGCCGAACCTCATTCAGCTTCTCGGTGAAGGAGGCGACGGGGTGTCCCTCCTGGCTAAGGGTACCGCCGATGCCTGTGCCGGAGGCATCGCACACTACCTCAAAGACCTTTGAGAAATCGGGGAGACGGAGGACCGGGGCAGAGTTCATGATCTCCTTATGTGTGAGGAAGGCGCGACCCGTCGCAGCGGTCCAGGTGAAAGCCCCGTGTCTGGTGCAGGCAGTGGATGACACCAAAATATATAGTATATTTTATATCATTTTAGATACCTTTTCATGCTAAATTGAGGACCTTTTACTTCCATCTCAGATAGCGAAATTCATACTGAAGCTTTGACTGGCGGAGGAGACAATGTACCAAAAGTTTTAGAACGAAAGGAGGTCAATTGGAAGAGAAATCAAAGAAAGAAGAGGCGCCGACACTGTTCATCGTTTCAACTTGCAAAATACGGCTATGAAATATTTCACAGCCATGATGTATTTTCTAAACTCTTCTCTTCCTTTGATTTTTGACTCTCTGAAACCATGAAATATTGTAACTTCTTCCCCATGCTAGCTTAAACTCCTCCTGGGACATGGGGGTGTTATTCTCTTGATATTTGAATGACTAGATAACTTTTCTCACATAAATATATCTTTGCTATGGTTATTTTACTCAAGTGATTTATGCCTTCAATCATTTTTAGCATCATGCATTAACATGTTTTAGAGTTTTATGCTATGGACTGAGAAGATGATATCATAGAATTTGGAACCCAAGAATTTATTGTAAAAGCTCATCGCAGGAGATTGGTTGTGTTCTTACCTTTAGATTTTATAAGTTTATTTCTTGTTAATGTTATTGAAAAATCCCCTAAATCTAAGGGGGGCGAAACCCTAAGGGGGCGCATACCATGATTTTGCAAGCGGATATTCGGGTTTCTAAGATCGAATGCATGTCATATGATTAACTTTCATGGACTTGTGTAGAACAACAATGGATCATACCATAGCCATCGCTTGGATGGTGCCTTGGAAGCAAGAGGGCGAATTGGCTCTCCTCCAAAGTCGCGCACACAAGATGAGAGATGGCTACTCCCTTGGCGTCTTTGTGCTAGCAAAGCTTCAAGGAGTCCTTTGTGTGGAGGAGATGAGATCTCTTGCGGCTAGGGCGATGAAGCTCTTCTTCCTCCTTTTCGTGAAGACAAGACAACGCAAGAGTGGATAGGCGACAAGACAAGAACCGAAGATGCGTTGAGGCGTTGTGTAGAGATGTGGCATTACATGACTTCCAAATATGGAAAGTCATGAAGCCATGCGCCCACTCAATGCAAACCGCCCAAAACGCTTTCATATTGAACCATGCGATCACACATGTGTGAACCGGTTCAATCCAATTCGGTCCAATGCATTTGGTTCAAAGATCGAACCAAATCAGCCTAAACCACGGTCTAGATCTCTTTGAACCAAATGGTTCAAGTTCTAACCGTTCATCTCTTGATGCTCTTGATCTCACCGATCTAGCATCAATACTCTCGATCGAAGCTTACCGATCTCAAGCCCTAATCAATCAAGCATGATCAGACCAGATCTCACTTACAATCAGAGTTTAAACTCCTTTAAACTGAACCAAAACAATTTAGTCCACACGATCTGACTTAAGTAAGCCATATCATCAAATTGTACGACCCTAAGGGTTTCCTTTAAATGTCGGTAACGATAACTTACGTTATCAAGATCAGCGAGAGGTATCTAGCAACACATCACTGTCTCCCAATATAAAGGAAAGAGTCTTCCAAGACTACACCCAAACCACAGCACAAGTGTGAATCTACTTCACTAAGCATACAAGATTCCTTTGCCACTGGACGTTCTTATTGGACAAGCGTGTCAAGCCTGTAACTCCAATATGATGAGAATGATTAGATCAGATGAACATAGTCATCTGGGTATGGCCATACACTTTCTCAATCATCTCATCCAGGGGGGCCCCTTTAGAACATCACACTCCAAACTAGGAGACGGCAATCCTTTATCTATCACTAGTGTCCTAACCTGACTCATGATCATTATCCAAGATAGTCTATAACCATTATGTTTCAAATGATATCGAACTACCTCAAAACAATGACAATCATCATTTAGAAACACAAGTGATCTCAAGTCAGAGGACATATGCCACTTGTTTGCATACAAGGATTATTCACATTGTGACAAACAATTGAATATCCTAGTAGGGTCTGTCCAGTACATCCAATGTACCCATGAGTCTACATCTTATTCCATGCTCGAAGCATCCTATAAGATTAGAACACATATTAGTCTCAATCATATCAAGGCTGTCTCAAGTTCACCAAGATATCTCGACTAAGGACTTAACTGCATGTCAGCCTAGCTGAACAGCATTGAGACATTATTCAGAAGTATACATATTGCAGCAGATGATGTAACAACCTGAATAATAACCATTCCCTTTATAAACAAAGAGTTTATACATGATACTGATATAATCCCAAGGCCTCAAACATTAGCCTTAAGGGCATACCCCAACAATCTCCCACTTGCACTTAATCTAATGGTTGAGAAATCTCAAACCCATATTATTACAGTGCTTTTCATGCTTCTGCTGCGACAGAGGCTTTGTAAGCGGGTCTGCCAGATTGTCATCTGTATGAACCTTGCAGATTTTGATCTCGCCTCGATCAATGATCTCCCGGATCAAGTGAAACCGTCTCTGTATGTGCTTGGACTTCTGGTGCGACCGTGGTTCCTTTGCCTGTGCTATTGCTCCAGTGTTATCACAGAAGATAACCAAAGGATCTGCACTCGAAGGAACAACACCAAGTTCCTAAATGAACTTACGAATCCACACTGCCTCCTTAGATGCTTCTGAGGCTGCAACAAACTCGGCTTCTGTTGTAGAATCAGCAACAATAGATTGTTTGCAACTTTTCCACACCACCACACCTCCATTCAAGCTAAAAACATAGCCTGATTGCGATCGGAAATCATCCTGGTCAGATTGGAACGAAGCGTCAATATATCCTTCAATACTGAGTTCTTCCTGACCACCATACATCAAGAACATATCTTTGGTCCTCCGCAGATATTTTAAAATGTTCTTGACTGCAATCCAGTGTGCCTGACCTGGATTACTTTGGAATCGACTGGTCACGCTTAACCCGTAAGCGACGTTTGGGCGAGTACACAACATCGCATACATAATGGACCCAATAACCGAAGCATAAGGCGTTTTGTCCATTTCATCTTTCTCAGTCTGTGTTTGCGGACACTGACTCTTCGAAAGATTCAGACCATGTCTGACTGGAAGATATCCTCTTTTAGAATTCCCTAAATGGAATCTCTCCAGGACTTTATCGATGTAAGTACTCTGGCACAGCCCGAGAAGCCTCTTAGATCTATCTCTGTAGATCTTCACACCTAATATATAGGCTGCTTCTCCTAGATCTTTCATCTGGAAACATTTTCTTAACCATGCCTTAACCGCATGTAGTTCAGGAATATCGTTTCCAATGATTAAGATATCATCGACGTAGAGGACTAGGAATGTAATCACGCTCCCACTAAACCTCTTATATACACACGGGTCATCTTCATTCTTGATGAAACCAAATTCACATATTGATTCATCAAAACGAATATTCCAGCTTCTTGATGCTTGCTTAAGTCCATAAATGGACTTCTTTAACTTGCATATTTTATGACGATCTGATGGATTAGTGAAACCTTCAGGTTGTGTCATATACACATCCTGATCCAGATTTCCATTAAGGAAAGCAGTCTTCACATCCATCTGCCAGATCTCATAATCATAATATGCTTCTATTGCGAGAATGATCCGAATAGACTTGAACATGGCTTCAGGAGAGAAAGTTTCATCATAATCTATCCCGTAGATTTGTTTGAAACCTTTCGCAACTAGCCTGCCTTTATAGGTAACCACGTTACCATCCATGTCAATCTTCTTCTTGAAGATCCATTTACACCCTATAGGGATTATTCCCGGAGGCGGATCAACCAAATCCCAGACTTGGTTATCTGACATGGAGTCCATCTCGGCTCGCATAGCTTCAAGCCATCTCGCTGATTCCGGTCCACTGACCGCATCCGCATAAGTGAGGGGTTCATCATGATCAATGATGTAGACTCCGTCATAGCGCTCAGGCTATCGACGGATCCTTCTCGATCTTCGCGGTTCCCATGATATCTGAGCCTCAGGTTGTTCAATAACCTGTTCTACCGGCTCAGGCTCATCCAACTGTGCTTGACTACTTTGTCCTTCCTCTGGATTCTCATCCAGCTTTATTTCTCTCCCACTGGCCTCTTGCAGAAGAAATTCCTTCTCAAGAAAAATGGCCGTCCGAGCAACAAATACTTTGTTCTCTTTGGGATCGTAGAAATAATAACCCTTAGTTTCCTTAGGGTAACCGACAAAGATGCATTTCTCAGATCTGCTCTCTAGTTTCCCAGAGGCAAGCTTTTTGACATAAGCCTCGCAACCCCAGATCTTAATAAATGTCAAGCTCGGCTGTTTCCCATACCATAACTCATATGGAGTCTTTGAAACTGCCTTGGATGGCACTCGGTTTAGTACCTTTGCAGCTGTTTCCAGTGCAAATCCCCAAAAGGAGTAAGGTAGATTAGCCTGACTCATCATTGAACGAACCATATCCAATAAGGTTCTGTTCCTCCTCTCGGACACACCATTCCATTGCGGTGTTCCTGGCGGAGTAAGCTATGAGATAATCCCACACTGCTTCAGATAGTCAATAAACTCTCGACTTAGGTATTCTCCACCTCGATCTGAGCGAAGTGCCTTGATATTTCGGCCTAGCTGATTTTGCACTTCATTTTTGAACTCTTTGAACTTGTCAAAAGATTCACTCTTATGTCTCATTAGATAGAGATACCCGTATCTACTGAAATCATCAGTAAAGGTAATGAAGTATGAATAGCCACCTCTGGCATGTTTACTAAATGGCCCACACACATCACTGTGTATAAGGTCAAGTAAACCTGTAGCCCTTTGACCTTTGTTAGGAAAAGGAGCCTTCGTCATTTTACCCATTAAACAAGCTTTGCATGTATCAAGCTCCTCATAGGAGAATGATCCCAGCAGTCCATGATCATGCAACTGCTTAATGCGTTTCTTGTTAATATGCCCTAAACGACTATGCCATAGCAAGGTGCTTTCATCAGCATACTTGGCTTTCTTATTATCAATATTTTGTATAGAATATTCCATGTCCAACATGAATAACCCATTGTTAATTGATCTAGTAGCATAAACAATATTATCATAAGAAATAACACACTTTGAAATATTGCATTCAAAGGAAAACCCTTTCCTGACAAGAGCAGGAATAGAGATAATATTTTTCGTTATGCTAGGTACAAAATAACAACTGTCCAATTCTAATACAAGTCCAGATGGTAATGAGATGTGATATTCTCCTACAGCAACAGCAGCAACCCGTGCCCCATTTCCAACTCGTAGGTCCACCTCATGCTGTCCCACCTGTCTTCTTCTCTTGAGTTCCTGTACATTTGAACAAATGTGAACTCCACATGCAGTGTCCAACACCCATGATATAGAAGAAGAAACCATGACTTCAGTCAGGAAAATACCTGAGCCAGAAGCAAAACTTCCCTTCTTGTCTCCCTGGAGCGCTTTACAGTCCTTTTTCCAGTGACCCAGCTGGCCACAATGGAAACATCTGTATTCCTTCGACCGCTTAACCTTTTGTTTCAGAGCCTTGCTGTAGCTCTTGACAGGGGCTTTGCCCTTCTTCCCTTTCTTCTTGTTCCTTGAAGGAACCATCAAGACAGAGGTTGAAGGCTTTCCCTTTAGAGTCAACTCTGTAGTCAAGAGCATGTTCAGTAACTCTGCCGGGGTACAGTTGATCTTGTTCATATTAAAATTAATAATGAACGGATCGAAAGAGGTCGGGAGAGACTGAAGAATGATGTCTACAGCAAGCTCCTGATTGATGGTATGTCCTAGTTTCTCTAGAGCCTCCTTGTACCCAATCATCTTGAGTACGTGAGCTCCCACTAGACTCCCTTTAGCCAGTTTGCTCTGAAAGAAAAGCTTAGTCAAATTGTAGCGTTCAGTCCTAGCCTGTGCAGCATACAGCATCTTGACGTTTGCTATAATCTGTATAGCAGACAGATCCTCATGCTGACGTTGTAGCTCTGGCGTCATAGACGCAAGCATCAGGCAAGCGACATCAATGCTATCATTGACATGCTTTTCATAGGCATCCCGAACCGCCCTTGAGGCGTTCGCAGCGGGTTGAGGCGGTATAGCCGTCTCGAGGACATACAGTTTCCTCTCTGCCTTAAGAACAATCTTAAGGTGTCCGTACCAGTCTGAGAAGTTTGGCCCAGCAAACTTCTCCCTTTCCAGTAGGGATCGCACATTGAAATTCGTGGTGTTCGTTGCTGCAGTAATCTACAACAATGCAAGAACAGCAAGGTCAGTATCAATGTTTAGAATCAATCTAGGACTTAAGAAAGATTCTTTTCTCACTATTTTATCTGACTGAAAAATCCATTAAACAGTCCGAAAGAGTAACACTCTTTTAGCGAGATGGGATCCAGATTTCATACTTGGTCTCCGCGTCCCGCTCAGGCGAGATAAGATGCACAGAGAGTACAAGCACTAATTTCTGGTAGGCAATGCCTGCCAATCGCCAACCCGTGCGATTCCCCTTCATCTGGGCAATCCAGCAGACTGTGCCAACTGAGTTGGTACAACACAGTCTCTGACCCCACAGATGGCTGCCTCCATATAGCTCACATATGCTCAGTATGTAGCCTACATGGTCAAGCTGACCTGACCTACTCCCTGGACCACCACGTGCTATGCTGAGCAACGAGAAGCGATAAATCCCTTCTCTGTAACACGCAGGTGTAATCACACACCGTCTGAAGATAGATGGGCGTGACCACTGAGTGGGTACAACACGGCCCCAACGATAGTCAGAACAGTGAGGTTTCGCGTCAGAAGGCTTACGTGCTTGATATTTTAACGTTGGATTTTAACGGTCTTTTATCTTCTTAACTATCATGCATAACCTATGGCGATAGCAGAAGATTAAATCATGCAGTTCTAATTATATAAACAATAAGTAGAAAGCATGCTGATCTTATGTGGTAAAAGCCCATTAAACCTAAGTAAGACCTTAATTTAACTTAAGTCTTCACTTGAGCTCTTCATGGGTCTTTTGCCTTCTCATCTGGCCCAACCCAGGGCCCAAGCGCCCACTGCAGCTCAGGTGCGCCCACCAGGTAAATGCGCCTGTCCCAGAGTCGAACTCTAGACCTTCCACCTAGTCAAGCCTCAAGCTGCATGCGCCTCTGCCATGTGTGCTCTGTGCTCTTGTCTGATTAAATTACAATTTAATCTATCTAGACAAGATTGACTCGCAGGTCAATTACACTTTATAAATTAAATAACATGTGATGCGCAGATCACAATAAAAATTAATTTACAATTTTAATCCAGGCTCGCAGGCCCCAGCACAGCACACATTAAAAGGGCAACCCACATAAGATGAAATAAACAAGCATCATGGTATTCAACCAACATGTGATCCAATAACAAGAAATAAAATTTTCGAAAACCCATTGGCATCAATTTTATTTTCTTATGTGCCCTACAACCTTACAACGGTCCATTAATAGGGATCCACTCATCATGTCTAGTCAGATCCACTGCCCTTACATGCACCAAGTCCTAACTGACTTGAGTCGACCTAACGGTCAACCATGCATGCGTTAAGGGCTGAACAACCTTCATGAGTTCTGGCAAGCGGGTGTGACCCCGGGCCTAACTCATGGGCGTTCACTGGTTGTCTCAACCAGACATCGCTACACGCCTGTCTGCAGTCGACCTATAGCCACCTCGTGCTTGCGCACAGGTGCCATCTGGTCGACCCATCTAGGCTGTCAGATGGTCTGATCAGACTATTTGGATCTTAACTAGATGATGATATCAACCCTATCAACCCGTCTAAGGACTTATAGCAGGCGTTGCTTAGATCTAATGGAGCGCGCAAGATGTAAGTTTTGATCAAAACATTCAACATGCTTTAACATGCATGCGCCAACATACATGCGCCAACATAAAAACATTCAACATGTTGTTTTCGGCATGAAAAACTATCATGGAAACTCGCATGTAATTTAGATCTATGCAAACAAGCGCAACAAAGGATCACAAAGCAAGCATATGAACATACATAAACAACCATGCTTTGATACCAATTGAAAAATCCCCTAAATCTAAGGGGGGCGAAACCCTAAGGGGGCGCATATCATGATTTTGCAAGCGGATATTCGGGTTTCTAAGATCGAATGCATGTCATATGATTAACTTTCATGGACTTGTGTAGAACAACAATGGATCATACCATAGCCATCGCTTGGATGGTGCCTTGGAAGCAAGAGGGCGAATTGGCTCTCCTCCAAAGTCGCGCACAAAAGATGAGAGATGGCTACTCCCTTGGCGTCTTTGTGCTAGCAAAGCTTCAAGGAGTCCTTTGTGTGGAGGAGATGAGATCTCTTGCGGCTAGGGCGATGAAGCTCTTCTTCCTCCTTTTCGTGAAGACAAGACAATGCAAGAGTGGATAGGCGACAAGACAAGAACCGAAGATGCGTTGAGGCGTTGTGTAGAGATGTGGCGTTACATGACTTCCAAATATGGAAAGTCATGAAGCCATGCGCCCACTCAATGCAAACCGCCCAAAATGCTTTCATATTGAACCATGCGATCACACATGTGTGAACCGGTTCAATCCAATTCGGTCCAATGCATTTGGTTCAAAGATCGAACCAAATCAGCCTAAACCACGGTCTAGATCTCTTTGAACCAAATGGTTCAAGTTCTAACCGTTCATCTCTTGATGCTCTTGATCTCACCGATCTAGCATCAATACTCTCGATCGAAGCTTACCGATCTCAAGCCCTAATCAATCAAACATGATCAGACCAGATCTCACTTACAATCAGAGTTTAAACTCCTTTAAACTGAACCAAAACAATTCAGTCCACACGATCTGACTTAAGTAAGCCATATCATCAAATTGTGCGACCCTAAGGGTTTCCTTTAAATGTCGGTAACGATAACTTACGTTATCAAGATCAGCGAGAGGTATCTAGCAACACATCACTGTCTCCCAATATAAAGGAAAGAGTCTTCCAAGACTACACCCAAACCACAGCACAAGTGTGAATCTACTTCACTAAGCATACAAGATTCCTTTGCCACTGGACGTTCTTATTGGACAAGCGTGTCAAGCCTGTAACTCCAATATGATGAGAATGATTAGATCAGATGAACATAGTCATCTGGGTATGGCCATACACTTTCTCAATCATCTCATCCAGGGGGGCCCCTTTAGAACATCACACTCCAAACTAGGAGACGGCAATCCTTTATCTATCACTAGTGTCCTAACCTGACTCATGATCATTATCCAAGATAGTCTATAACCATTATGTTTCAAATGATATCGAACTACCTCAAAACAATGACAATCATCATTTAGAAACACAAGTGATCTCAAGTCAGAGGACATATGCCACTTGTTTGCATACAAGGATTATTCACATTGTGACAAACAATTGAATATCCTAGTAGGGTCTGTCCAGTACATCCAATGTACCCATGAGTCTACATCTTATTCCATGCTCGAAGCATCCTATAAGATTAGAACACATATTAGTCTCAATCATATCAAGGCTGTCTCAAGTTCACCAAGATATCTCGACTAAGGACTTAACTGCATGTCAGCCTAGCTGAACAGCATTGAGACATTATTCAGAAGTATACATATTGCAGCAGATGATGTAACAACCTGAATAATAACCATTCCCTTTATAAACAAAGAGTTTATACATGATACTGATATAATCCCAAGGCCTCAAACATTAGCCTTAAGGGCATACCCCAACAATCTCCCACTTGCACTTAATCTAATGGTTGAGAAATCTCAAACCCATATTATTACAGTGCTTTTCATGCTTCTGCTGCGACAGAGGCTTTGTAAGCGGGTCTGCCAGATTGTCATCTGTATGAACCTTGCAGATTTTGATCTCGCCTCGATCAATGATCTCCCGGATCAAGTGAAACCGTCTCTGTATGTGCTTGGACTTCTGGTGCGACCGTGGTTCCTTTGCCTGTGCTATTGCTCCAGTGTTATCACAGAAGATAACCAAAGGATCTGCACTCGAAGGAACAACACCAAGTTCCTAAATGAACTTACGAATCCACACTGCCTCCTTAGATGCTTCTGAGGCTGCAACAAACTCGGCTTCTGTTGTAGAATCAGCAACAATAGATTGTTTGAAACTTTTCCACACCACCACACCTCCATTCAAGCTAAAAACATAGCCTGATTGCGATCGGAAATCATCCTGGTCAGATTGGAACGAAGCGTCAATATATCCTTCAATACTGAGTTCTTCCTGACCACCATACATCAAGAACATATCTTTGGTCCTCCGCAGATATTTTAAAATGTTCTTGACTGCAATCCAGTGTGCCTGACCTGGATTACTTTGGAATCGACTGGTCACGCTTAACCCGTAAGCGACGTTTGGGCGAGTACACAACATCGCATACATAATGGACCCAATAACCGAAGCATAAGGCGTTTTGTCCATTTCATCTTTCTCAGTCTGTGTTTGCGGACACTGACTCTTCGAAAGATTCAGACCATGTCTGACTGGAAGATATCCTCTTTTAGAATTCCCTAAATGGAATCTCTCCAGGACTTTATCGATGTAAGTACTCTGGCACAGCCCGAGAAGCCTCTTAGATCTATCTCTGTAGATCTTCACACCTAATATATAGGCTGCTTCTCCTAGATCTTTCATCTGGAAACATTTTCTTAACCATGCCTTAACCGCATGTAGTTCAGGAATATCGTTTCCAATGATTAAGATATCATCGACGTAGAGGACTAGGAATGTAATCACGCTCCCACTAAACCTCTTATATACACACGGGTCATCTTCATTCTTGATGAAACCAAATTCACATATTGATTCATCAAAATGAATATTCCAGCTTCTTGATGCTTGCTTAAGTCCATAAATGGACTTCTTTAACTTGCATATTTTATGACGATCTGATGGATTAGTGAAACCTTCAGGTTGTGTCATATACACATCCTGATCCAGATTTCCATTAAGGAAAGCAGTCTTCACATCCATCTGCCAGATCTCATAATCATAATATGCTTCTATTGCGAGAATGATCCGAGTAGACTTGAACATGGCTTCAGGAGAGAAAGTTTCATCATAATCTATCCCGTAGATTTGTTTGAAACCTTTCGCAACTAGCCTGCCTTTATAGGTAACCACGTTACCATCCATGTCAATCTTCTTCTTGAAGATCCATTTACACCCTATAGGGATTATTCCCGGAGGCGGATCAACCAAATCCCAGACTTGGTTATCTGACATGGAGTCCATCTCGGCTCGCATAGCTTCAAGCCATCTCGCTGATTCCGGTCCACTGACCGCATCCGCATAAGTGAGGGGTTCATCATGATCAATGATGTAGACTCCGTCATAGCGCTCAGGCTATCGACGGATCCTTCTCGATCTTCGCGGTTCCCATGATATCTGAGCCTCAGGTTGTTCAATAACCTGTTCTACCGGCTCAGGCTCATCCAACTGTGCTTGACTACTTTGTCCTTCCTCTGGATTCTCATCCAGCTTTATTTCTCTCCCACTGGCCTCTTGCAGAAGAAATTCCTTCTCAAGAAAAATGGCCGTCCGAGCAACAAATACTTTGTTCTCTTTGGGATCGTAGAAATAATAACCCTTAGTTTCCTTAGGGTAACCGACAAAGATGCATTTCTCAGATCTGCTCTCTAGTTTCCCAGAGGCAAGCTTTTTGACATAAGCCTCGCAACCCCAGATCTTAATAAATGTCAAGCTCGGCTGTTTCCCATACCATAACTCATATGGAGTCTTTGAAACTGCCTTGGATGGCACTCGGTTTAGTACCTTTGCAGCTGTTTCCAGTGCAAATCCCCAAAAGGAGTAAGGTAGATTAGCCTGACTCATCATTGAACGAACCATATCCAATAAGGTTCTGTTCCTCCTCTCGGACACACCATTCCATTGCGGTGTTCCTGGCGGAGTAAGCTATGAGATAATCCCACACTGCTTCAGATAGTCAATAAACTCTCGACTTAGGTATTCTCCACCTCGATCTGAGCGAAGTGCCTTGATATTTCGGCCTAGCTGATTTTGCACTTCATTTTTGAACTCTTTGAACTTGTCAAAAGATTCACTCTTATGTCTCATTAGATAGAGATACCCGTATCTACTGAAATCATCAGTAAAGGTAATGAAGTATGAATAGCCACCTCTGGCATGTTTACTAAATGGCCCACACACATCACTGTGTATAAGGTCAAGTAAACCTGTAGCCCTTTGACCTTTGTTAGGAAAAGGAGCCTTCGTCATTTTACCCATTAAACAAGCTTTGCATGTATCAAGCTCCTCATAGGAGAATGATCCCAGCAGTCCATGATCATGCAACTGCTTAATGCGTTTCTTGTTAATATGCCCTAAACGACTATGCCATAGCAAGGTGCTTTCATCAGCATACTTGGCTTTCTTATTATCAATATTTTGTATAGAATATTCCATGTCCAACATGAATAACCCATTGTTAATTGATCTAGTAGCATAAACAATATTATCATAAGAAATAACACACTTTGAAATATTGCATTCAAAGGAAAACCCTTTCCTGACAAGAGCAGGAATAGAGATAATATTTTTCGTTATGCTAGGTACAAAATAACAACTGTCCAATTCTAATACAAGTCCAGATGGTAATGAGATGTGATATTCTCCTACAGCAACAGCAGCAACCCGTGCCCCATTTCCAACTCGTAGGTCCACCTCATGCTGTCCCACCTGTCTTCTTCTCTTGAGTTCCTGTACATTTGAACAAATGTGAACTCCACATGCAGTGTCCAACACCCATGATATAGAAGAAGAAACCATGACTTCAGTCAGGAAAATACCTGAGCCAGAAGCAAAACTTCCCTTCTTGTCTCCCTGGAGCGCTTTACAGTCCTTTTTCCAGTGACCCAGCTGGCCACAATGGAAACATCTGTATTCCTTCGACCGCTTAACCTTTTGTTTCAGAGCCTTGCTGTAGCTCTTGACAGGGGCTTTGCCCTTCTTCCCTTTCTTCTTGTTCCTTGAAGGAACCATCAAGACAGAGGTTGAAGGCTTTCCCTTTAGAGTCAACTCTGTAGTCAAGAGCATGTTCAGTAACTCTGCCGGGGTACAGTTGATCTTGTTCATATTAAAATTAATAATGAACGGATCGAAAGAGGTCGGGAGAGACTGAAGAATGATGTCTACAGCAAGCTCCTGATTGATGGTATGTCCTAGTTTCTCTAGAGCCTCCTTGTACCCAATCATCTTGAGTATGTGAGCTCCCACTAGACTCCCTTTAGCCAGTTTGCTCTGAAAGAAAAGCTTAGTCAAATTGTAGCGTTCAGTCCTAGCCTGTGCAGCATACAGCATCTTGACGTTTGCTATAATCTGTATAGCAGACAGATCCTCATGCTGACGTTGTAGCTCTGGCGTCATAGACGCAAGCATCAGGCAAGCGACATCAATGCTATCATTGACATGCTTTTCATAGGCATCCCGAACCGCCCTTGAGGCGTTCGCAGCGGGTTGAGGCGGTATAGCCGTCTCGAGGACATACAGTTTCCTCTCTGCCTTAAGAACAATCTTAAGGTGTCCGTACCAGTCTGAGAAGTTTGGCCCAGCAAACTTCTCCCTTTCCAGTAGGGATCGCACATTGAAATTCGTGGTGTTCGTTGCTGCAGTAATCTACAACAATGCAAGAACAGCAAGGTCAGTATCAATGTTTAGAATCAATCTAGGACTTAAGAAAGATTCTTTTCTCACTATTTTATCTGACTGAAAAATCCATTAAACAGTCCGAAAGAGTAACACTCTTTTAGCGAGATGGGATCCAGATTTCATACTTGGTCTCCGCGTCCCGCTCAGGCGAGATAAGATGCACAGAGAGTACAAGCACTAATTTCTGGTAGGCAATGCCTGCCAATCGCCAACCCGTGCGATTCCCCTTCATCTGGGCAATCCAGCAGACTGTGTGATGTGGTGGGCAAACACATGATTAGAATATTTTGAAATAAAATACTAAACTCAATCAGCAGCCAAAAATGCAGGGCAAAATTATCAATTAGGAAAAGTAGTATGCCTTAGAGAGGGTTCTAGTGATCAATAATGAAAACTAATAAAGCCAAATAGTAGAGTGAAGTTTGTTCTCTTCAGCGTATAAAATAAATGAAGTGTCATTCTCAGTCAAATAGGGCATCTCCAAGAAAATTAATCAGATCAGCAAAGAAAATCAACACAAAAATTTTATCAAGCAGCTTAATTTGCTTGGATGCGCAGGTTGATCTGATTACGCTCAGCTGCCCTAAGTAATTCAGGATGTAGAGCAAATCACGTTCTTCCCAATCATAGAAAAATCAGGTACTTCAGGATCACCCAGCACGTTAACTACCTGCATTAAAAATGCTAAGCAAATTAGTCTTAGGAGCTAAACTAGAAAGCAGGAACAGAATGGGAAATCAGGAAGCAGGGCTTGCGCCGATCAACGACGCTGGCGCATGGATCGCTCGTCGGCGGCGATGGAGACAAGGGAAGGACGAGAAGGTGTTGACGGCGCCAGAGCAACGGCGAGGGGTGGCGGAACGACGGAGCATTGGCAGAGGCGGAGAAGCGCCTGTTCGGTCGGAACAGGGGAGGTGCGCAGGTGGAACATAGGTCATCGCCGGGCAACCGGTGGTGCACGAACTCGGAACCTGCTGCTGCTGGAGGATGGTGTGGCTGACGAGAGGACGTGGCCGGAGCTTGGAGATGAAAGATGGCCGGACGGGGAAGATCAACGATGAAAGGCGGATCTGAGGCGGAAGCTGGGCGGAAACAGGGGAAAACGAGCGTGGAGCAGAGTTGATAGGCGGTCGTCCGGTGGTGCACGATCGCCGGACCTGCTACAGTTGGGGATCCTTGTGATGCTGGACAAGGCGTGGCCGGAGTTTGGGGTCGAACGGGGGCTTGTCGGAGGAGATCGACGGCGATCAGTGGAGAAGGGCGGAAACAGGGCGTGAGCGGAGGCGTCACCGGAAATCTCCCGATTCCGGCGATCCAGACGTCGGATGGGGCGATCCCTCCGGTTGTGGGTTCGACCTGAAAGGGAGGATGCGTGGCTGGAGTTTGAGGACGATCCGTCGGTTGGATCGTCGCTGGCGGCGAGGCGAACGGAGAGTCCAAAGCTGGACTCGGCTGGAAACTGGGTGTGGAATGCGACAGCGGCGGAAGCTTGTTTAAGCGTGGCAGAGGTGGAAGATGGATGTCGTAGAGGTTCCAAGTCCATGGAAGGTTAGAGAAGAAGATAGTGAAAGAGTTCCAAATCCATGGAACCTTCAGCTATCAAAGGAAGAAGGGAAGAAACATCCGATAGAAACGAAAACCATTTCCATTCATTGTTAAAATCTTGTCTTCTAAGCCTTCAAGATGTGGTTCTCTTAATGATTGAGACTTGGGGTCTAGGTCAATGGCAAAAGGATCTAACATTGGTTCAAAGTGTGGTTCATCATGATCTATGGATGTGGATTCAACTTGGCTATCTAAGTCATCAATGATAAATGTTCCAAACTTAAGTTGTTTTATGCCTAATGGAGTCTCTATGGGCAATTGATTCTCACATAAATTAATAATGGGTTCCTTAGTTGGAATAGATGTGGTAGACTCAAGTTGAGGCATGTTTTCTAAAGAACCTATGGGTATGGGCCCTAAAATTGAAGGTAAAGGTACTTCATGATTTATTTCTTCAAATTTAGTGGTTTCATCAAGACATGGTTTAGGTTCTAAGGTAGGCTCTAAGGTTTGGTTGAACTCTAGAGGATTAGGACTCTCTTGTTCAACTTGTAAGTGGGGCTTTCTTAATTTCTCTATTGATTGTTGCAACTTTTTCATATGCTCCTTGAACTCATGTTGCAACTTTTTAGTTTGCTCCCTTAACTCATCATAAGGGTGAATTATGTGTGGCAACCCTTTATGAATAAAACTATAACTCCAAGGGTTGTGAAAATAATGTCCTTGATAATCACGCATGAATTCATTCCCTAACAAGATGTCAAATCCTTCTAAACTCATTACATCACACCAAATTTCAGTTTTCATATTGCCTAATTGAATAGGAACTAAGCATTGAAAGTCAACTAAAGTTGAAGTCAAATCATCCCAAGTTATGCAATAAGGGTTAGGATTTTTTTCTATGGTAAGGCAGAATTCTTCAAGGGATCTAGGAGATATGATATTGTACTTGACAAAATGATCAATAATAGTTTTACATTTAAAACCATTGCACCAAATATGTGTAGTAAAACTATTAGGCCCATGTGTGAGAACCCTACATTTTTGTTTTATAGAACTATTAGGCCTATGTATAAGAGTCCTATAGTGTTCCCTAATAGTTATTAATTCTGTTCTAGCTATAACTTCCCTTTGAGTAAAGTGACGCATGATAAAAGTTTAGGGTGCAACTAGGGTGTAAGCAATTTTTTTTTTTTTTTTTTTTGCATATAAACTACAACTAGCAAATAACTTAAAAATGCAAACTAAATAGCATGAAAGAAACAAACATGAAAGCATGTATATGGCAGTAATCAAGAGTCTATTTTAACAAAATGCAGCACATGTATGTATTGAAAACAAATCTAGTTGTTGGCTGCAATTTGCTACAACTTAAGTGCAGCAAGAAGGCTGAAATCAAGTGTGAAAGTTCAAAAAATCAAGTGCAGGATTTAGAATGTTTGAACAGAACTTTGTGCAGATTTTTGGATGTAGAAATATCAGCATTTGAACTTGCTGTCCTAACTGAGTTTGTGTGTGTTGTTTGAGTGGTTGAAAGCATCAGGAGTGTCAAAACCAGGTTTCAGTTTTATGCAGAATCAGGATACGAATGCAGTCAAGTGCAGCAATTAAGTTTGCTGTCATGAGCTAAGTTCAGATTCGCATGGAAGTCCAGGATGATGCAGCAATGAACTTTGCTGAACCAACCAATCATGAGATGTGAGTTACCCCACCGAAATACCAGAAGGTAAACTGCAGAGATTAGAAATCCAGAACATATCAGAACAAGGAATCGGCTACAGGAAATCAGAAATCAGCAATCTGGTTTGGGGAAGATCCAAGTTGTGTGACCCTTGTAATTGTTCCAAGCTATGGATTTGGAAATATGAGATCAAATAAAGCTCAGAGGGCTATCTATGATCTTAGATAGTCTCCAAAGACCTCTAATCATACTAGCAAATCAGCGCAAGAGGGCAGGGAAACAACAGTTTGGTACACAACAGTAACATTCAAATTCCTGCTTCACCTCTAAGCTGCCGAGGACCACAACAGGCCCTTGTTGTGATCAGAATTGTGCAGCAAGGGGAAACCTCCAAAGCCATCTATGAGATAGTTTTGGTGTTCGCCTCACTTCATGAACCCAGAATAGGAAACTTCAGAATCAGGAAAAAAAAACCTAGAATACAATCTATGCAGAAACTAATGCAAAGGCAGTCATATAGACTAATTGTGTCGCTTAGGACCAGGCCAAAATATCAAAATAGAAATCAGAAAACAATCAGGACATTAAGAGCAGTTGGCTGAAATTTTCAGATTCAGATGGACATCTTAGTCAAGGAGACAAGGACAAAAACCAAAGTTGTGTAAAGAAAAATTTCATTTGATAATCTCAGAAATCAGAAGGCGAGAAGATAAACTCAGCAGGAACACAAAATTCAGATTGCAGGAAATTCAAATCAAGAAGAGCAATTGGTCCAAGATCTTTCCTAATGGCCTAACGTAGACATAAGTCTAAATTAAACCAAAGGAACCTCGCTCTGATACCAAGCTGATGTGGTGGGCAAACACATGATTAGAATATTTTGAAATAAAATACTAAACTCAATCAGCAGCCAAAAATGCAGGGCAAAATTATCAATTAGGAAAAGTAGTATGCCTTAGAGAGGGTTCTAGTGATCAATAATGAAAACTAATAAAGCCAAATAGCAGAGTGAAGTTTGTTCTCTTCAGCGTATAAAATAAATGAAGTGTCATTCTCAGTCAAATAGGGCATCTCCAAGAAAATTAATCAGATCAGCAAAGAAAATCAACACAAAAATTTTATCAAGCAGCTTAATTTGCTTGGATGCGCAGGTTGATCTGATTACGCTCAGCTGCCCTAAGTAATTCAGGATGTAGAGCAAATCACGTTCTTCCCAATCATAGAAAAATCAGGTACTTCAGGATCACCCAGCACGTTAACTACCTGCATTAAAAATGCTAAGCAAATTAGTCTTAGGAGCTAAACTAGAAAGCAGGAACAGAATGGGAAATCAGGAAGCAGGGCTTGCGCCGATCAACGACGCTGGCGCATGGATCGCTCGTCGGCGGCGATGGAGACAAGGGAAGGACGAGAAGGTGTTGACGGCGCCAGAGCAACGGCGAGGGGTGGCGGAACGACGGAGCATTGGCAGAGGCGGAGAAGCGCCTGTTCGGTCGGAACAGGGGAGGTGCGCAGGTGGAACATAGGTCGTCGCCGGGCAACCGGTGGTGCACGAACTCGGAACCTGCTGCTGCTGGAGGATGGTGTGGCTGACGAGAGGACGTGGCCGGAGCTTGGAGATGAAAGATGGCCGGACGGGGAAGATCAACGATGAAAGGCGGATCTGAGGCGGAAGCTGGGCGGAAACAGGGGAAAACGAGCGTGGAGCAGAGTTGATAGGCGGTCGTCCGGTGGTGCACGATCGCCGGACCTGCTACAGTTGGGGATCCTTGTGATGCTGGACAAGGCGTGGCCGGAGTTTGGGGTCGAACGGGGGCTTGTCGGAGGAGATCGACGGCGATCAGTGGAGAAGGGCGGAAACAGGGCGTGAGCGGAGGCGTCACCGGAAATCTCCCGATTCCGGCGATCCAGACGTCGGATGGGGCGATCCTGCAGCTCAATGGTTAGAGGGACTTGGTTTGTGAAGGCCAAGTCGAGGGTTCGAATCCTGCTGCAGACGAAATTTGCACAGCCTATAACTGTGCCAGGATTCGACACCCTGGACCTTGCGGGTTAGGTCTCTGGGATGCCTAACCTCGAGGGGATCGGTGGAGCTCCGCCGGTCCTTAGTGTTGTAGGGGAGGGGGGCGAACATGTCAGACGCGCCGAATGAGGCAGGCATGGGTCGCTTATGTCAGATGCGCCGAATGAGGCAGACATACATGTCCGGACGGCCCTTGTGAGGCAGGCATGGCTCTCTCCTACATCACTGTGCCAACTGAGTTGGTACAACACAGTCTCTGACCCCACAGATGGCTGCCTCCATATAGCTCACATATGCTCAGTATGTAGCCTACATGGTCAAGCTGACCTGACCTACTCCCTGGACCACCACGTGCTATGCTGAGCAACGAGAAGCGATAAATCCCTTCTCTGTAACACGCAGGTGTAATCACACACCGTCTGAAGATAGATGGGCGTGCCCACTGAGTGGGTACAACACGGCCCCAACGATAGTCAGAACAGTGAGGTTTCGCGTCAGAAGGCTTACGTGCTTGATATTTTAACGTTGGATTTTAACGGTCTTTTATCTTCTTAACTATCATGCATAACCTATGGCGATAGCAGAAGATTAAATCATGCAGTTCTAATTATATAAACAATAAGTAGAAAGCATGCTGATCTTATGTGGTAAAAGCCCATTAAACCTAAGTAAGACCTTAATTTAACTTAAGTCTTCACTTGAGCTCTTCATGGGTCTTTTGCCTTCTCATCTGGCCCAACCCAGGGCCCAAGCGCCCACTGCAGCTCAGGTGCGCCCACCAGGTAAATGCGCCTGTCCCAGAGTCGAACTCTAGACCTTCCACCTGGTCAAGCCTCAAGCTGCATGCGCCTCTGCCATGTGTGCTCTGTGCTCTTGTCTGATTAAATTACAATTTAATCTATCTAGACAAGATTGACTCGCAGGTCAATTACACTTTATAAATTAAATAACATGTGATGCGCAGATCACAATAAAAATTAATTTACAATTTTAATCCAGGCTCGCAGGCCCCAGCACAGCACACATTAAAAGGGCAACCCACATAAGATGAAATAAACAAGCATCATGGTATTCAACCAACATGTGATCCAATAACAAGAAATAAAATTTTCGAAAACCCATTGGCATCAATTTTATTTTCTTATGTGCCCTACAACCTTACAACGGTCCATTAATAGGGATCCACTCATCATGTCTAGTCAGATCCACTGCCCTTACATGCACCAAGTCCTAACTGACTTGAGTCGACCTAACGGTCAACCATGCATGCGTTAAGGGCTGAACAACCTTCATGAGTTCTGGCAAGCGGGTGTGACCCCGGGCCTAACTCATGGGCGTTCACTGGTTGTCTCAACCAGACATCGCTACACGCCTGTCTGCAGTCGACCTATAGCCACCTCGTGCTTGCGCACAGGTGCCATCTGGTCGACCCATCTAGGCTGTCAGATGGTCTGATCAGACTATTTGGATCTTAACTAGATGATGATATCAACCCTATCAACCCGTCTAAGGACTTATAGCAGGCGCTGCTTAGATCTAATGGAGCGCGCAAGATGTAAGTTTTGATCAAAACATTCAACATGCTTTAACATGCATGCGCCAACATACATGCGCCAACATAAAAACATTCAACATGTTGTTTTCGGCATGAAAAACTATCATGGAAACTCGCATGTAATTTAGATCTATGCAAACAAGCGCAACAAAGGATCACAAAGCAAGCATATGAACATACATAAACAACCATGCTTTGATACCAATTGAAAAATCCCCTAAATCTAAGGGGGGCGAAACCCTAAGGGGGCGCATATCATGATTTTGCAAGCGGATATTCGGGTTTCTAAGATCGAATGCATGTCATATGATTAACTTTCATGGACTTGTGTAGAACAACAATGGATCATACCATAGCCATCGCTTGGATGGTGCCTTGGAAGCAAGAGGGCGAATTGGCTCTCCTCCAAAGTCGCGCACAAAAGATGAGAGATGGCTACTCCCTTGGCGTCTTTGTGCTAGCAAAGCTTCAAGGAGTCCTTTGTGTGGAGGAGATGAGATCTCTTGCGGCTAGGGCGATGAAGCTCTTCTTCCTCCTTTTCGTGAAGACAAGACAACGCAAGAGTGGATAGGCGACAAGACAAGAACCGAAGATGCGTTGAGGCGTTGTGTAGAGATGTGGCGTTACATGACTTCCAAATATGGAAAGTCATGAAGCCATGCGCCCACTCAATGCAAACCGCCCAAAATGCTTTCATATTGAACCATGCGATCACACATGTGTGAACCGGTTCAATCCAATTCGGTCCAATGCATTTGGTTCAAAGATCGAACCAAATCAGCCTAAACCACGGTCTAGATCTCTTTGAACCAAATGGTTCAAGTTCTAACCGTTCATCTCTTGATGCTCTTGATCTCACCGATCTAGCATCAATACTCTCGATCGAAGCTTACCGATCTCAAGCCCTAATCAATCAAACATGATCAGACCAGATCTCACTTACAATCAGAGTTTAAACTCCTTTAAACTGAACCAAAACAATTCAGTCCACACGATCTGACTTAAGTAAGCTATATCATCAAATTGTGCGACCCTAAGGGTTTCCTTTAAATGTCGGTAACGATAACTTACGTTATCACGATCAGCGAGGGGTATCTAGAAACACATCACTGTCTCCCTGAAAGGTCCCTATGAAATAGGGGGCGAAACCCTAAGCATGCGCAACTTTGATTGCATGGGCGGAATTAGGGTGTCTTAGGATCGCATGTGATATATTCATATGATCAACTTTAAATCTTTGTAAAGATGATGAAGGAATCATACCATTGCCATGACTTGGATGGCAACTTGGAAGAGAAAGATGCAAGCGCTTCTTCTCCAAAGGCACCGCACACAAGATGTGATGGCCTACTCCTTGTTGCTTCTTGTGCTAGCAAGGCTTCAAGGGTCCTTTGTGTGGAGGAGATGAGATCTCTTGGTTTTTCGAAAGCCTTCCTCTACACTCGTCGAGAGAAGCCACACGAGAGGGAGAGGCGTCAAGAAGTGAAGAGAGGCGACAAGAGAAAAACGTTCCTCATGAACGTGGAGGCGTTGCCAAAAAGATTTCCAAAAATAGCAACCCTTTATTTCTCTAGCGTTATGCGTTCACTCCAAGTGAACCGAACGCAACTTCTTTTCACTCTTTGAACCTTTGAACCAAGCGCTCACATGATGAGCCGGTTCAATTGAATTTGGTTCAAAAACCAAATCAAATCAGCCCAAGCCATGGTCTAGATCTCATTGAACCTAAAGGTTCAAGATCTAATCGTTGATCTCTCGATGCTCTTGATCTCACCGATCTAGCATCAATACTCTCGATCGAAGTTTACCGATCTCAAGTCCTAATCAATCAAACATGATCAGACCAGATCTCACTCACAATCAGAGTTTAAATTCCTTTAAACTGAACCAAAACAATTCAGTCCACACGATCTGACATGAGTAAGCCATATCATCAAATTGTGCGACCCTGAGGGTTTCCTTTAAATGTCGGTAACGATAACTTACGTTATCACGATCAGTGAGGGGTATCTAGCAACACATCACTATCTCCCGATATAAAGGAAAGAGTCTTCCAAGACTACACCCAAACCATAGCATAAGTGTGAATCCACTTCACTAGGCATACATGTTTCCTTTGCCACTGGATGTTCTTATTGGACAAGCGTGTCAAGCCTGTGACTCCAATATGATGAGCATGATTAGATCAGATGAACATAGTCACCTGGGTATGGCCATACACTTTCTCAATCATCTCATCCAGGGGGGCCCCTTTAGAACATCACACTCCAATCAAGGAGACGGCAATCCTATATCTATCACTAGTGTCCTAACCTGACTCATGATCATTATCCAAGATAGTCTATAACCATTATGTTTCAAATGATATTGAACTACCTCAAAACAATGACAATCATCATTTAGAAACACAAGTGATCTCAAGTCAGAGGACATGTGCCACTTATTGCAAACAAGGATTATTCACATTGTGACAAGCAATTGAATATCCTAGTAGGGTCTGTCCAGTACATCCAATGTACCCATGAGTCTACATCTTATTCCATGCTCGAAGCATCCTACAAGATTAGAACACATATTAGTCTCAATCATATCAAGGCTGTCTCATGTTCACCAAGATATCTCGACTAAGGACATTACAGCATGTCAGCCAAGCTGAACAGCATTGAGACATTATTCAGAAGCACACTTATTGCAGCAGACAATGTAACAAACTGAATAACAACCATTGCCTTTATAAACATAAGAGTTTATACATGATACTGAAAGAATCCCAAGGCCTCAAACATTAGCCTTAAGGGCATACCCCAACAATCTCCCACTTGCACTTAATCTAATGGTTGAGAAATCTCAAACCCATATTATTACAGTGCTTCTCATGCTTCTGTTGGTGTATATGCCCTAGGACCTAGTTTTGGTCCATCTTTGTACTACTTGACTCTGATATTAATATATATCTTTCTGGCATTGTCGTTATCATTGTTTGTCTACACCTGCGATTGTGTACTTACATGATAATGTCCCTGGAGACAGATTGGATCTGTGCTCGAACTATAGTCCCCAGTTGATGTACCTGAGTGGATATGGGACAACTCTGGTACTTGAGAGACTGGTATGTGGGCTGGTTAGGCATGTGGTGCTAACGCAGACACATGGGTATATCATTGGAGGATATACTGGATAGACCCGCTATGAGGCTATGACTTGGTGTCATAAGTTATCCTCACAAGTGACAGGAGATGCATTGATCCCTTGACTTGAGGTCATTGACCATTCTATATGGTTAGGGACTTGCTTTGATACAACCTAACACCTTTCCGTAGTTGGGAGGTCATAACGGTTGTCATTGAGCATGTCACGACCCATATGAGAAGGTCAATGGACAGACATAGGATTTGCCCTTTCCTTTGGAAAATATGATATCCATGGAGCTCCCTTATGGTTCTATGACTGAGAGTGTATGGCCATACCCAGGTAAGAACCTGTTCTAGTCATAGCCATGTGATTGGATGAAAACAAGTGGTGACACACTTGTCCAATCGGATATCAGTTCGGCAAAGAGACTGTAATGCATCTGTACCTAGTTGCGATGATGGGGATGTCGATGTCGATATCCATTCCAATAACCTGGGTAGCAGCGATGCACTGCTAGGTGCCACTCACTGCTTGTGATGACCTTTGGTCAGCACTGCCAGCGTTAGAGGAACCTACAGGGTCGCACACCTTGATACTCGAGTTTTCATATTGATCGGGTAGCCTTTTGATCGAGTTATTGGATAACTCTAATCTATTTGGGAGATTTCATCAGCGCCAATGGGCCTGATGAGATGGAAGAAACTTATTGGGGCCAACTTCCATTTTTGGCATATCGATCAAATTAACCATGGTTAGCCTCATTTAACCATGGGTTAAATTGGATTGGATCCAATAGCTTGGTTAACATGCATAATGGACTTTGGGCTTGGCCCATTGCTTAGTTGGGCTTGCTAATAAGTTGTATTGAAGGGCTATGAGGCTTGAAGGGTATAATGGGGATGAATTAATGGGATAGGCGCATATGGAATTCTAGTTGGACTAGAATTTGCGCCTATGCCTTGTTTGGTATCTCCTAGGTGATTAAATCAAATTAGATTTGATTAAATCACACAAGATAATTGATTGGATTGTGTTTGACAATTGTGGGCTGATTATTAACATAATTAGAGTCCTAATTGGATTAGGACTTGCGCCCAAGCCACATTAGGCAATCCATCATATTGCCTTGACTAGGTCTAGGCGCATGGATGGGATTAATGCCTCATATGGCATGGTATGGGCGCATATGGCTGATGCTTGCTTTGGCAAGTCTTAGGCGCATATGGGAGTGGAGATTTAATCAATATAATTGATTGGATAATCTCCTAGAATAATGCCCTAATTGTCAACACTTGCCATTCTCCCCTAACCGCCTCTTCCTCCTATAAATAAGCCCTTGCCGCCCCCTCTCTTCATGTTGCTAATTCCTTGGAGGCGTGAAGCATTAGAGGGCGACGGCTTGGAGAGCTTAGAGCTCTTCTTCTTCCATCAAGGGCGCAAGCATGCTTCTTCTCTTCCTTTCCTTGGCACAAAGGAACAAGAAGGCTTGCGGCGTTGTCTTCTCCTTCCATCTCCTTGGCGCATCACATCTTGGTGGTGGCGCAAGTTGCTTGGAGGATTCTCCTAAGGCATGGATCTTCTTCCCGAGGCTAGCATCGGGCGAGGAAGAAGAAAACTTGAGGAATCCGTGTGTGCGAGACTACAGAGGGCGAACACTTGGGCGCCTTCATCGACATCGGCTTCCAATTGCTTAAAGGTACTTACTATCACATCGTGTCGACCCCCTCGCAAGAGATCTTCACTGGGTTTTTGGGACTAGCCTGTTTCGGGGACATTCTTCCGCTGCGTAAAATGTATGCCCATGGCTCTGAAAATTGTAAAATGTCCCCGGGGTTTCCCAATAGTGGTATCAGAGCTACTTGCGAGCCTCGAACGATGTTCTTTCATGCTTTTCATGCTCACATGCCATATCTACATTTTCGCATATTGCATAGATGTTGGCGCATGATTTTTCTTTAAGTAGAAAAATTGTAGGTCTCTTGTTTCTTACTTCTAATTAACTTCTTGTGGTTCTTTGCTCTCTTCATGTGATGGGATAGACCCATACGTGGAAGAGAAAATTTCTCCTCTCATAATAGGATAGACCTATCTTGAGAGACTTGTTGGGATGGGTGATTGCCCTTATCCTAACAAGTTAGGGATTGCAAGTAGGGCAACCGGTATGCCTCTTGTAGACTCCTGAGAGAAACTTAGAATCAAAGATTTGTGATATGAAGGGAAGGAAGAGAGACATGTTTTATGAAAAAGTAAAATTTCAGATTTTATGTTTTTCATGAGCATGTAGAATTGCATGAGTAAGTACTTGATTGTGCATGATGTTGTGGTCGTATGTCAAGCCCCCTAGCATGCCTTTGATGTATCCTTGTGAGGCCTGCGTGCCGCTTTTCTTTTTGCTTTTAACTAAGAAGAAGATTAGGGTGGCGCATCTACTTGGAGCAAGGTGCATGCTTGCTTGGTTGCGCATCCTTGCATGATGGCGCAACAAGCTTCAAAGGTGGCACATCCTTGCATGGGGGCGCAAGTTAGGGTTTGGCCGAGCCTTGTGCTTGTGTGCTATCCCTCTTGTGGCTTGCTAAATGGCGCACCTTCCTTGGAGGAAGACCATGGCATTGGCCGAACCTTGTGGGTGTACCCCTAGGGTTTGAGAGCTAAACCATGGGAGAATGACCTTGGAGCCAACCTTGAAGATAGAGCTAGAGGTCGGCTAGGCTAGGTCTAATTTTGGGGCTTGAATCCTAGGTCAAGAGTTGAACCCCTTTTTGGCATGGATTGGTTCAATGTCTTGAATGGGCTATGATCACATCATCCTTTTATTGCTTTCTTTACAAAAGCTAAAGCATGCCTGTGATGTTTTATCGTTATGTTATCACCATAGGATTGCATGCCTGTAATGATAGACATAAGATAAAACTGAGATGATGAGACCTTAAACAAAAACCCTCAATTAAAATATCAAGTCTAGTAGCCTTCTAAAGCGTAGCCCTCACTAAGCTATCGATCAGTGGAGTTGTGAACTGTTTCCCACCCTCGTGGGACACACCCACTTATCTCTAGAAAGTGCGTGGTGGCAATGGTTTCCCCAGTCCAGTTTTAACCTGGGCGTGCCTTCGCAAGGAAACTCGTTGGCCCTGGGCATAACGGTTAGGGATGGATTTGACTAGAAGTTCACATGTGCTGGGCACATGGTGAAAGTCTAGAGGCATCATTGATAGGTAAGGGTTTCATGTTGTATCCAGCCCTCACTGGACATGAAATGCCTGGACTGTCTCAATAAGGGGAATTGCTTGGAGCAATCGGCCGGCGCGCCCACCTTAGGAAACATGGGTCACTTTGTGCATCTCATCCCACCCTCGTGGGATGCGAAGCCCTGTGTGGAATGAGGATCTCATCTCACTAGGAAATCTTGGATTTCTCGATTGACTTTGTGGGTTGTCAATTCGATTAAAAATAGTGGGAGCCATGGTCATTTAAAAGGCAAGTCCAGTTTAAATGACTCGAAGTAGTACTAATCTGCTGTTTCTTGGTTGTTGTAGAACAATGGCTATGAACAATAGCAGTTGGTCACTGCGATCTACCCTGGATAAGTTGGTTGGATCCAACTTACTGGATTGGTATATGAACTTGAGAATCGTGCTCAAGCTCGAGAGGAAGCTTTATGTTCTTGAGCGTCTTATTCCTGAGCCACTTCCATGCTCGGCCTCAGCGGCTGAGAGGGATGCTTATGATAAGCATCAGGTTGATACTTTGGAGGTTGCTAACCAACATGTCGCTTGAATTTAAAGGGTGATATGAATCGAAGAGTGCCTCTGAAATTATTTTAATCTAAGGCAGCTCTTTGATGAATTGGTTGAGCTCAATCCTGCTAAAGTTGATATTCAGTGTGTTGAGCCGAAAGGCTTGACCAAGGAACTGAAATTAAAGATGGATATGATCAGGAATAATAGGTGTTATTCATGTGGAGGGCCACCTCACATGTTGAAGGACATGTTGCAACTTCAGAATGAGGAGAAGAAAGGCAATGCCTTGTCTTCATGCTCAGGTATTTATGTTACCGAAGTCAACCTGTCTACTCCTATGACATGGGTATTGGATACCGCATGTGAAGCTCATATTTGTACAAATATGCGATGGCTCTGAAAGGATAGATCGGTAAGGCCTAGAGAGATTGACCTACGGATAGGTAACAGGGGACAAGTTGCTGCTGTTGCTGTAGGAGTTTTTCTCCCTGCCTTCTGGACTTCAGTTAAAGCTAGACAATTGCTATTATGTACCTTCCCTTACCAAAACATTGTATCCACTCCTTGCTTGGCAAAGAAAGGATTTAGGTTTGAAATAAAAGAGAACTTATGTTCTTTTTCTTTTGCAAACATGTTTTATGGGAAGGGTACTTTGTGCAATGGTCCGCATGTCTTGGACATGGTTAGCTCTATTTGTAACATAAATAATAAAAGGAACAAACTGAGTGGTTCAGTTGGTGCTTTCCTACGGCATTGTCGATTAGCCCATATAAACAAGAATCGCATTCGACAACTCCATGAAAATGGGTTGCTAGATTCGAGTTCCTTGGAGGAACTTGATACATATGAGACTTGTTTATTAGGGAAAATGACAAAGACGCCCTTCACCAAGACTGGTGAGAGGGCAGGAGGTTTGTTGGATCTCATACATAGTGATGTGTGTGGGCTATTCAATAAACAAGCCAAAGGAGGGTATAACTACTTCATCACATTTACTGATGACTTCAGTAGATATGGTTATGTCTACATGATGAGACATGAGTCTGAATCCTTTGAGAAACTTAAGAAGTTCAGACATGAAGTAGAGAACCAGCTTGGTAAATCCTTTAAGGATCTTCGATCAGATCGTGATGGAGAGCACCTGAGCAGTGTATTCTTTGACTATCTGAGTAAGTGTGGGATCCTATCCCAACTCACTCCTCCTAGAGCACCTCGGTAGAATGGTGTATCTGAAAGGAGAAATCGAACCTTGTTGGACATAGTTCGGTCTATGATGAGTCATGCAACTCTACCTCCCTCATTCTGGGGACATGCACTTGAAAAAGCTTCTCTAATACTGAATAATGTTCCATCTAAGAGTGTCTCAAAGATTCCATACGAGGTATGGAATGGGAGACGCCCTAATCTCACTTTTATCAGGATCTAGGGATGTGAGGCTTATGTCAAACGTCAGGATTCTAGCAAGCTAGAACCTAGATCTGATAAGTGTATGTTTGTGGGGTACCCTAAGGAGACTAAGGGTTACTACTTCTATATTCCCACCGAGAACAAAGTTTTTGTTGCTCGGGGTGCGGTCTTTCTAGAGAAAGAATTTCTCATGAAAGAAGTTAGTGGGAGGAAGTTTGACTTGGACGAGGTTTAAGTGCAACCACAAGACATAGAGATGGGAACCTGAGCCACCTACAGCGGTTGCTAGGCAACCTGAGGCTCAGACACAGGCCCCACGTAGGTCTGGGAGGATTCATCGTGCACCTGAGAGGTACGGGTCGCTACCGACCCAACACGATGGGATCTTCATCATTGAGGATGAACCTAGGACTTATGATGAGGCGGTCAGTGGACCGGACTCCGAGAGATGGCTTGAGGCCATGCGATCCGAGATGGATTCCATGTCGGCTAACCAAGTCTGGGATTTGGTTGAGCTGCCTGATGGGGTAAAATCCATAGGGTGTAAATGGGTCTTCAAGAGGAAGACAGACATGGATGGCAAAATTGTTACCTATAAGGGTAGACTAGTGGCTAAAGGATTTAAACAAGTCCACGGGGTGGACTATGATGAAACCTTCTCGCCAGTTGCCATAATTAAATCCATTCGGATTCTGCTTGCTATAGCTGCATATCATGACTATGAGATATGGCAGATGGATGTGAAGACAGCATTCCTTAATGGGAAGCTAACTAAGGATGTGTATATGACACAACCTAATGACTTCATCCATCCTGCAGATACTAGTAAAGTCTGCAGGCTAAAGAAATCCATTTACGGATTAAAGCAAGCATCTCGACGTTAGAATCTTCAGTTTGATGAAGCTGTGAGAGATTATAGCTTTATCAAAAGCGAAGATGACGCCTGTGTATACAGAAAATTCAGTGGGAGCTTGGTGACTTTTCTGGTCATGTATGTCGATGACATACTGCTCATCCGAAACGACATCCCTAGTCTTCAAGCTGTGAAGACATGGTTAGGGGAGTCTTTCGATATGAAGGACTTAGGGGAGGCCGCCTATATTCTAGGCGTGAGGATCTACCGGGATAGATCCAAGAGGCTCTTGGCCCTTAGTCAGAGTACCCACATTGATAAGGTCCTGGAGAGGTTCAACTTGGAGTAATCCAAGAAGGGATACCTTCCAGTAAGACATGGCCTTACTCTCTCAAAGAACCAGTGTACCAACACAGAGCCTGAGAGAGATGACATGAGTCGAGTGCCCTATGCTTTGGTGGTGGGATCGATCATGTATGCAATGTTGTGTACTAGACCAGTTGTGGCTTATGCTGTGAGCATAACCAGCCGATACCAATCCAATCCTAGTTTACAGCACTGGGTGGCTGTAAAGAATATCCTTGAGTATCCTGAAAGGGACTAAGGATTTATTCTATAAAGTCTACGGAGGACAGGAAGAACTCAGTGTGCAGGGCTTCACTGATGAGTCATTCCAGTCTGATCCTGACGACTTCAGATCGTAGACCAGCTATTAGTTTAAGATGGTTGGAGGTGCTGTATGCTGGAAGAGCTTCAAGCAATCCACCATAGCTAATTCTACAACCGAAGCTGAGTATGTGGTTGCTTCTGAGGCAGCCAATGAAGCCGTTTGGATCAGGAAGTTCTTTTCTGAACTTCAGGTGGTTCCAAGTGCAATGGATCCCATTGAGCTCTACTATGACAATAATGGGAACTGCATATAATAAGGAACCACGGTCTCATCAAAGGTCCAAACACATACTCAAAGAGATTTCGCCTGATCAAAGAGATCATTGATCGAGGTGATGTCAAGATTAGCAAAGTTGACACAGAGAGCAATCTAGCAGACCCACTGACCAAGGCTTTGGCGCAGCAGAAGCATGATGGTCGTACTAGAGATATGGGGTTGAGGTTGCTCAACCTCTAGGTCTTAGTGCAAGTGGGAGATTGTTGGTGTATATGCCCTAGGACCTAGTTTTGGTCCATCTTTGTACTACTTGACTCTGATATTAATATATATCTTTCTGGCATTGTCGTTATCATTGTTTGTCTACACCTGCGATTGTGTACTTACATGATAATGTCCCTGGAGACAGATTGGATCTGTGCTCGAACTATAGTCCCCAGTCGATGTACCTGAGTGGATATGGGACAACTCTGGTACTTGAGAGACTGGTATGTGGGCTGGTTAGGCACGTGGTGCTAACGCAGACACATGGGTATATCATTGGAGGATATACTGGATAGACCCGCTGTGAGGCTATGACTTGGTGTCATAAGTTATCCTCACAAGTGACAGGAGATGCATTGATCCCTTGACTTGAGGTCATTGACCATTCTATATGGTTAGGGACTTGCTTTGATACAACCTAACACCTTGCCGTAGTTGGGAGGTCATAACGGTTGTCATTGAGCATGTCACGACCCATATGAGAAGGTCAATGGACAGACATAGGATTTGCCCCTTCCTTTGGGAAGTATGATATCCATGGAGCTCCCTTATGGTTCTATGACTGAGAGTGTATGGCCATACCCAGGTAAGAACCTGTTCTAGTCATAGCCATGTGATTGGATGAAAACAAGTGGTGACACACTTGTCCAATCGGATATCAGTTCGGCAAAGAGACTGTAATGCATCTGTACCTAGTTGCGATGATGGGGATGTCGATGTCGATATCCATTCCAATAACCTCGGTAGCAGCGATGCACTGCTAGGTGCCACTCACTGCTTGTGATGACCTTTGGTCAGCACTGCCAGCGTTAGAGGAACCTACAGGGTCGCACATCTTGATACTCGAGTTTTCATATTGATCGGGTAGCCTTTAGATCGAGTTATTGGATAACTGTAATCTATTTGGGAGATTTCATCAGCGCCAATGGGCCTGATGAGATGGAAGAAACTTATTGGGGCCAACTTCCATTTTTGGCATATCGATCAAATTAACCATGGTTAGCCTCATTTAACCATGGGTTAAATTGGATTGGATCCAATAGCTTGGTTAACATGCATAATGGACTTTGGGCTTGGCCCATTGCTTAGTTGGGCTTGCTAATAAGTTGTATTGAAGGGCTATGAGGCTTGAAGGGTATAATGGGGATGAATTAATGGGATAGGCGCATATGGAATTCTAGTTGGACTAGAATTTGCGCCTATGCCTTGTTTGGTATCTCCTAGGTGATTAAATCAAATTGGATTTGATTAAATCACACAAGATAATTGATTGGATTGTGTTTGACAATTGTGGGTTGATTATTAACATAATTAGAGTCCTAATTGGATTAGGACTTGCGCCCAAGCCACATTAGGCAATCCATCATATTGCCTTGACTAGGTCTAGGCGCATGGATGGGATTAATGCCTCATATGGCATGGTATGGGCGCATATGGCTGATGCTTGCTTTGGCAAGTCTTAGGCGCATATGGGAGTGGAGATTTAATCAATATAATTGATTGGATAATCTCCTAGAATCATGCCCTAATTGTCAACACTTGCCATTCTCCCCTAACCGCCTCTTCCTCCTATAAATAAGCCCTTGCCGCCCCCTCTCTTCATGATGCTAATTCCTTGGAGGCGTGAAGCATTAGAGGGCGACGGCTTGGAGAGCTTAGAGCTCTTCTTCTTCCATCAAGGGCGCAAGCATGCTTCTTCTCTTCCTTTCCTTGGCACAAAGGAACAAGAAGGCTTGCCGCGTTGTCTTCTCCTTCCATCTCCTAGGCGCATCACATCTTGGTGGTGGCGCAAGTTGCTTGGAGGATTCTCCTAAGGCATGGATCTTCTTCCCGAGGCTAGCACCGGGCGAGGAAGAAGAAAACTTGAGGAATCCGTTTGTGCGAGACTGCAGAGGGCGAACACTTGGGCGCCTTCATCGACATCGGCTTCCAATTGCTTAAAGGTACTTACTATCACATCGTGTCGACCCCCTCGCAAGAGATCTTCACTGGGTTTTTGGGACTAGCCTATTTCGGGGACATTCTTCCGCTGCGTAAAATGTATGCCCATGGCTCTGAAAATTGTAAAATGTCCCCGGGGTTTCCCAACAGCTTCTGCTGCGCCAGAGGCTTGGTAAGCGGGTCAGCCAGATTGTCATCTGTATGAACCTTGCAGATTTTGATCTCACCACGATCAATGATCTCCCGGATCAAGTGAAACCGTCTCTGTATGTGCTTGGACTTCTGGTGCGACCGTGGTTCCTTTGCTTGTGCGATTGCTCCAGTGTTATCACAGAAGATAACCAAAGGATCTGCACTCGAAGGAACAACACCAAGTTCCTGAACGAACGTACGAATCCACACTGCCTCCTTGGATGCTTCCGAGGCTGCAACATACTCGGCTTCTGTTGTGGAATCAGCAACGATAGACTGTTTGAAACTTTTCCACACCACTGCTCCACCATTCAAGCTAAAAATATAGCCTGATTGCGATCGGAAATCATCCTGGTCAGATTGGAACGAAGCGTCAGTATATCCTTCAATACTGAGTTCTTCCTGACCTCCATATATCAAGAACATATCTTTGGTTCTCCGAAGATATTTCAAAATGTTCTTGACCGCAATCCAGTGCGCCTGACCTGGATTACTTTGGAATCGACTGGTCACGCTTAACCCGTAAGCGACGTCTGGGCGAGTACATAACATCGCATAGATAATGGACCCAATAGCCGAAGCATAAGGCGTATTGTCCATTTCATCTTTCTCAGTCTGTGTTAGTGGACACTGACTCTTTGAAAGATTCAGTCCATGTCTGACTGGAAGATATCCTCTTTTAGAATTCTCTAAATGAAATCTCTCCAGGACTTTATCGATGTAAGTACTTTGGCACAGCCCGAGAAGCCTCTTAGATCTACCTCTGTAGATCTTCACACCTAATACATAGGCTGCTTCTCCTAGATCTTTCATCTGGAAACATTTTATTAACCATGCATTAACAGCATGCAGTTCAGGAATATCGTTTCCAATGATTAAGATATCATCGACGTAGAGGACTAGGAAAGTAATCACGCTCCCACTAAACCTCTTATATACACACGGGTCATCTTCATTCTTGATGAAACCAAATTCACAGATTGATTCATCAAAACGAATATTCCAGCTTCTAGATGCTTGCTTAAGTCCATAAATGGACTTCTTTAACTTGCATATTTTATGACGATCTGATGGATTAGTGAAACCTTCAAGTTGTGTCATATACACATCCTCATCCAGTTTTCCATTAAGGAAAGCGGTCTTCACATCCATCTGCCAGATCTCATAATCGTAATATGCTGCTATCGCAAGAATAATCTGAATAGACTTGAACATGGCTACAGGAGAGAAAGTTTCATCATAATCTATCCCGTAGATTTGTTTGAAATCTTTCGCAACTAGCCTGCCTTTATAGGTAACTATGTTACCATCCATGTCAATCTTCTTCTTGAAGATCCATTTATAGCCTATAGGGATTACTCCCGGAGGCGGATCAACCAAATCCCAGACTTGATTATCTGACATGGAGTCCATCTCGGCTCGCATAGCTTCAAGCCATCTCGCTGAGTCTGGTCCACTGACCGCATCCGCATAAGTGAGGGGTTCATCATGATCAATGATGTAGACTCCGTCATAGCGCTCAGGCTGTCGACGGATCCTTCCCGATCTTCGCGGTTCCCGTGATATCTGAGCCTCAGGTTGTTCAATAACCTGTCCAACTGGCTCAGGCTCATCCAACTGTGCTTGACTACTTTGTCCTTCCTCTGGATTCTCATCCAGCTTTATTTCTCTCCCACTGGCCTCTTGCAGAAGAAATTCCTTCTCAAGAAAAATGGCCGTCCGAGCAATAAATACCTTGTTCTCTTTGGGATCGTAGAAATAATAACCCTTAGTTTCCTTAGGGTAACCGACAAAGATACATTTCTCAGATCTGCTCTCTAGTTTCCCAGAGGCGAGCTTTTTGACATAAGCCTCGCAACCCCAGATCTTGATAAATGTCAAGCTCGGCTGTTTCCCATACCATAACTCATATGGAGTCTTTGAAACTGCCTTGGATGGCACTCGGTTTAGTACCTTTGCAGCTGTTTCCAGTGCAAATCCCCAAAAGGAGTAAGGTAGAGTAGCCTGACTCATCATAGAACGAACCATATCCAGTAAGGTTCTGTTCCTCTTCTCGGACACACCATTCCATTGCGGTGTTCCTGGTGGAGTGAGCTGTGAGATAATCCCACACTCCTTCAGATAGTCAGTAAACTCTCGACTTAGGTATTCTCCACCTCGATCTGAGCGAAGTGCCTTGATATTTCAGCCTAGCTGATTCTGTACTTCATTTTTGAACTCTTTGAACTTGTCAAAAGATTCACTCTTATGTCTCATTAGATAGACATACCCATATCTACTGAAATCATCAGTAAAGGTAATGAAGTATGAATAGCCACCTCTGGCATGTTTACTAAATGGCCCACACACATCACTGTGTATAAGGTCAAGTAAACCTGAAGCCCTTTGACCTTTGTTAAGAAAAGGAGACTTCGTCATTTTGCCCAATAAACAAGCTTTGCATGTATCAATCTCCTCATAGGAGTATGATCCCAGCAGTCCATGGTCATGCAACCGCTTAATGCGCTTCTTGTTAATATGGCCTAAACGACTATGCCATAGCAAGGTGCTGTCATCAGCATACTTGGCTTTCTTATTATCAATATTTTGTATAGAACATTCCATGTCCAACATGAATAACCCATTGTTAATTGACCCAGTAGCATAAATAATATTATCAAGAGAAAGATAACACTCTGAAGTCTTGCATTCAAAGGAAAACCCTTTCCTGACAAGAGCAGGAATGGAGATAATATTTTTGGTAATGCTTGGTACAAAATAACAATTGTTCAGTTCTAATACAAGTCCAGATGGTAATGAGATGTGATATTCTCCTACAGCAACAGCAGCAACCCGTGCCCCGTTTCCAACTCGTAGGTCCACCTCATGCTGTCCCACCTATCTTCTTCTCTTGAGTTCCTGTACATTTGAACAAATGTGAACTCCACATGCAGTGTCCAACACCCATGAAATAGAAGAAGAGGATATCATGACTTCAGTCACAAATATACCTGAGCCAGAAGCAATGCTTCCCTTCTTGTCTCCTTGGAGCGCTTTACAGTCCTTTTTCCAGTGACCCAGCTGGCCACAATGGAAACATCTGTATTCCTTCGACCGCTTAACCTTTTGTTTCAGAGCCTTGTTGTAGTTCTTGACAGGGCTTTGCCCTTCTTCCCCTTCTTCTTGTTCCTAGAAGGAAACATCAAGACAGAGGTTGAAGGCTTTCCCTTTAGAGTCTCCTCTGTAGTCAATAGCATATTCAGCAATTCTGCCGGAGTACAGTCGATCTTGTTCATATTAAAATTAATAATGAACAGATCGAAAGAGGCCGGGAGAGACTGCAGAATTATGTCTACAGCAAGCTCCTGATTGATGGTAGGCCCCAGTTTCTCTAGAGCCTCTTTGTGCCCAATCATCTTGAGCACGTGAGCTCCCACTGGACTCCCTTCAGCCAGTTTGCTCTGAAAGAAAAGCTTGGTCAAATTATAGCGTTCAGTCCTCGCCTGTGCAGCATACAGCAACTTGAGGTTTGCTATAATTTCTATAGCAGACATATCCTCATGCTGACGCTGCAGCTGTGGCGTCATAGACGCTAGCATCAGGCAAGCGACATCAATGCTATCATTGACATGCTTTTCATAGGCTTCCCGAACCGCCCTTGCGGCGTTCGGAGCGGGTTGAGGCGGTATAGCCGTCTCGAGGACATACAGTTTCCTCTCTGCCTTAAGAACAATCTTAAGGTGTCCGTACCAGTCCGAGAAGTTTGGCCCAGCAAACTTCTCCCTTTCCAGTAGGGATCGCACATTGAAGCTCATGGTGTTCGTTGCTGCAGGAATCTACAACAATGCAAGAACAGCAAGGTCAGTATCAATGTTTAGAATCAATCCAGGACTTAAGAAAGATTCTTTTCTCACTATTTTATCTGACTGAAAAATCCATTAAAACAGTCCGAAAGAGTAACACTCTTTTAGTGAGATGGGATCTAGATTTCATACTTGGTCTCCGCGTGTTGGGGTATGCCCTTAAGGCAAATGTTTGAGGCCTTGGGATTGTATCAGTATCATGTATAAACTCTTAAGTTTATAAAGGCAATGGTTGTTATTCAGTTTGTTACATCATCTGCTGCAATATGTATACTTCTGAATAATGTCTCAATGCTGTTCAGCTAGGCTGACATGCTATATGTCCTTAGTCGAGATATCTTGGTGAACATGAGACAGCCTTGATATGATTGAGACTAATATGTGTTCTAATCTTATAGGATGCTTCGAGCATGGAATAAGATGTAGACTCATGGGTACATTAGTTGTACTGGACAGACCCTACTAGGATATTCAATTGCTTGTCACAATGTGAATAATCCTTGTATGCAAAAAGTGGCACATTTCCTCTGACTTGAGATCACTTGTGTTTCTAAATGATGATTGTCATTGTTTTGAGGTAGTTCAATATCATTTGAAACATAATGGTTATAGACTATCTTGGATAATGGTCATGAGTCAGGTTAGGGCACTAGTGATAGATATAGGATTGCCGTCTCCTTGACTGGAGTGTGATGTTCTAAAGGGGCCCCCTGGATGAGATGATTGAGAAAGTGTATGGCCATACCCAGATGACTGTGATCATCTGATCTAATGATGTTCATCATATTGGAGTTACAGGCTTGACTAGCTTGTCCAATAAGAACATCCAGTGGCAAAGGAAACTTGTATGCCTTGTGAGTAGATTCACACTTGTTCTGTGGTTTGGGTGTAGTCTTGGAAGACTCTTTCCTTTATATCGGGAGACAGTGATGTGTTGCTAGATACCCCTCACTGATCGTGATAACGTAAGTTATCATTACCGACATTTAATGGAAACCCTCAGGGTCGCACAATTTGATGATATGGCTTACTTAAGTCAGATCGTGTGGACTGAATTGTTTGGGTTCAGTTTAAAAGGGATTTAATCTCTGATTGTAAGTGAGATCTGGTCTGATCATGTTTGATTGATTAGGGCTTGAGATCGGTAAGCTTTGATCGAGAGAATGGATGTTAGATCGGTGAGATCAGCAGCATCAGAGATGAGCGGTTAGATCTGGAACCATTGGGTCCAATTAGATCTAGACCATGACTTGGGCTATTTTGGTTTGGTCTTTGAACCAACCTTATTAGAACCGGTTCACTTAGGTGAACGCTTGGTTCAAAGAGAGTGGCGTATGCGATCGGTTCACTTGATGTAAACGCTTGATCGCATGAGAATTGAAGGCGAGTTTATGGCTTGCTATTTTTAGAAACCACGCCCCACGTTCAATGTGAACGTTACTCTTGTCGCTCCTCTTCGCTCTTGTTCTCGTGTGGCTTGTGTCAACGAGAGATAGAGAAGCATTCGGCCAAGGAGAATTCGCCAAGCAACTCATCTCATCTTCCCTCACGGATCGAGACCTCTTGGAGCCTTGCTAGCACAAGGAGTACCAAGGGAGTAGGCGACTTCTTCATCTAGTGTGCACATCCTTTGGAGGAGATCCTCTCGCTCTCTCTTCTTCCAAATCGCCATCCAAGCGAAATGGCTATGGTATGAATCCAATCCTTATGAAGTTGATCATGTGTTCTTGCTAATGATCTTATGAAACCCTTGATTCCGCATGAAATTTTATTTGCGCCACTTATTGGGTTTCGCCCCCCCTCTAGAAAGGGGTCTTACACCGCGTCCCGCTCAGGCGAGATAAGATGCACAGAGAGTACAAGCACTAATTTCTGGTAGGCAGTCCCTGCCAATCGCCAACCCGTGCGATTCCCCTTCATCTGGGCAATCCAGCAGACTGTGCCAACTGAGTTGGTACAACACAGTCTCTGATCCCACAGATGGCTGCCTCCATATAGCTAACATATGCCCCATATGTTGCCTACATGGTCAAGCTGACCTGACCTACTCCCTGGACCACCATGTGCTATGCTGAGCAACGAGAAGCGATAAATCCCTTCCCCATAACACGCAGGTGAAATCACACACCGTCTGAAGATAGATGGGCGTGCCCACTGAGAGGGTACAACACGGCCCCAACGATAGTCAGAACAGTGAGGTTTCGCGTCAGAAGGCTTACGTGCTTGATATTTAACGTTGGATTTTAACGGTCTTTTATCTTCTTAACTATCATGCAAACCCTATGGCGATAGCAGAAGATAAATAAATCATGCAATTCTACTTATTTAAACAATAAAAGAAAGCATGATGATCTTATGTGGTAAACGCCCATTAAGCCTATGTAAGACCTTAAGATAACTTAAGTCTTCACTTGAGCTCTTCATGAGTCATTTGCATCTCTTCTGGCCCAGATCAGGGCCCAAGCGCCCATTGCAGCTCAGGTGCGCCCACCAGGTAAATGCGCCTGTCATAGGGTCGAACCCTAGACCTCCCACCTGGTCAAGCCACTGCTGCATGCGCCTCTGCCATGTGTGCTCTATGCTCTTGTCTGATTAAAATTACAATTTAATCTATCTAGACAAGATTGACACGCAGGTCAATTACACAATAAATTAATTAAAATGTGATGCGCAGATCACAAATATAATAATTTACATTTTTAATCCAGGCACGCAGGCCCCAGCACAGCACACATTAATTGGGCAACCCACATAAGATGAAATAAACAAGCATCATGGCATCCAATCAACATGTGATCCAATACTAAGAAAATAAAATTTTTGAAAACCCATTGGCATCAATTTTAATTTTCTTAAGTGCCCTACTACCTTACAACGGTCCATTAATAGGGATCCACTCATCATGTCTAGTCAGATCCACTGCCCTTGCATGCACCAAGTCCTAACTGACTTGAGTTGACCTAATGGTCAACCATGCATGCGATAAGGGCTGAACAACCTTCATGAGTTCTGGCAAACGGGTGTGACCCCGGGCCTAACTCATGCGCGTTCACTGGTTGTCTCAACCAGACCTCGCTACACGCCTGTCTGCAGTCGACCTATAGCCACCTCATGCTTGCGCATAGGTGCCATCTGGTCGACCCATCTAGGCTGTCAGATGGTCTGATCAGACTGGTTGGATCTTACCTAGGTGATGACTTCAACCCTACTAACCCGTCTAAGGGTTTATAGCAAGCGCAGCTTAGATCTAATAAGGAGGCGCAAGATAAGTTTTGAAAAACATCTAACAAGCGCCAACATGAAACAAGATACATGCGCCAACATATAAGGACAAGCATGTAGATATGCATGTTAACATTAGATCTAATCTTAAGTACAAACATGGATCACACAAAGCAATCATATGAACATATCTAAAAACCCGCTCTGATACCAATTGAAAGGTCCCTATGAAATAGGGGGCGAAACCCTAAGCATGCGCAACTTTGATTGCATGGGCGGAATTAGGGTGTCTTAGGATCGCATGTGATATATTCATATGATCAACTTTAAATCTTTGTAAAGATGATGAAGGAATCATACCATTTCCATGACTTGGATGGCAACTTGGAAGAGAAAGATGCAAGCGCTTCTTCTCCAAAGGCACCGCACACAAGATGTGATGGCCTACTCCTTGTTGCTTCTTGTGCTAGCAAGGCTTCAAGGGTCCTTTGTGTGGAGGAGATGAGATCTCTTGGTTTTTCGAAAGCCTTCCTCTACACTCGTCGAGAGAAGCCACACGAGAGGGAGAGGCGTCAAGAAGTGAAGAGAGGCGACAAGAGAAAAACGTTCCTCATGAACGTGGAGGCGTTGCCAAAAAGATTTCCAAAAATAGCAACTCTTTATTTCTCTAGCGTTATGCGTTCACTCCAAGTGAACCGAACGCAACTTCTTTTCACTCTTTGAACCTTTGAACCAAGCGCTCACATGATGAGCCGGTTCAATTGAATTTGGTTCAAAAACCAAATCAAATCAGCCCAAGCCATGGTCTAGATCTCATTGAACCTAAAGGTTCAAGATCTAACCGTTGATCTCTCGATGCTCTTGATCTCACCGATCTAGCATCAATACTCTCGATCGAAGTTTACCGATCTCAAGTCCTAATCAATCAAACATGATCAGACCAGATCTCACTCACAATCAGAGTTTAAATTCCTTTAAACTGAACCAAAATAATTCAGTCCACACGATCTGACATGAGTAAGCCATATCATCAAATTGTGCGACCCTGAGGGTTTCCTTTAAATGTCGGTAATGATAACTTACGTTATCACGATCAGTGAGGGGTATCTAGCAACACATCACTGTCTCCCGATATAAAGGAAAGAGTCTTCCAAGACTACACCCAAACCATAGCATAAGTGTGAATCCACTTCACTAGGCATACATGTTTCCTTTGCCACTGGATGTTCTTATTGGACAAGCGTGTCAAGCCTGTGACTCCAATATGATGAGCATGATTAGATCAGATGAACATAGTCACCTGGGTATGGCCATACACTTTCTCAATCATCTCATCCAGGGGGGCCCCTTTAGAACATCACATTCCAATCAAGGAGACGGCAATCCTATATCTATCACTAGTGTCCTAACCTGACTCATGATCATTATCCAAGATAGTCTATAACCATTATGTTTCAAATGATATTGAACTACCTCAAAACAATGACAATCATCATTTAGAAACACAAGTGATCTCAAGTCAGAGGACATGTGCCACTTATTGCAAACAAGGATTATTCACATTGTGACAAGCAATTGAATATCCTAGTAGGGTCTGTCCAGTACATCCAATGTACCCATGAGTCTACATCTTATTCCATGCTCGAAGCATCCTACAAGATTAGAACACATATTAGTCTCAATCATATCAAGGCTGTCTCATGTTCACCAAGATATCTCGACTAAGGACATTACAGCATGTCAGCCAAGCTGAACAGCATTGAGACATTATTTAGAAGCACACTTATTGCAGCAGACAATGTAACAAACTGAATAACAACCATTGCCTTTATAAACATAAGAGTTTATACATGATACTGAAAGAATCCCAAGGCCTCAAACATTAGCCTTAAGGGCGTACCCCAACACTCCCAATATAAAGGAAAGAGTCTTCCAAGCCTACACCCAAACCACAGCACAAGTGTGAATCCACTTCACTAAGCATACAAGATTCCTTTGCCACTGGATGTTCTTATTGGACAAGCGTGTCAAGCCTGTAACTCCAATATGATGAGAATGATTAGATCAGATGAACATAGTCATCTGGGTATGGCCATACACTTTCTCAATCATCTCATCCAGGGGGGGCCCTTTAGAACATCACACTCCAAACTAGGAGACGGCAATCCTTTATCTATCACTAGTGTCCTAACCTGACTCATGATCATTATCCAAGATAGTCTATAACCATTATGTTTCAAATGATATCGAACTACCTCAAAACAATGACAATCATCATTTAGAAACACAAGTGATCTCAAGTCAGAGGACATATGCCACTTGTTTGCATACAAGGATTATTCACATTGTGACAAACAATTGAATATCCTAGTAGGGTCTGTCTAGTACATCTAATGTACCCATGAGTCTACATCTTATTCCATGCTCGAAGCATCCTATAAGATTAGCACACATATTAGTCTCAATCATATCAAGGCTGTCTCAAGTTCACCAAGATATCTCGACTAAGGACTTAACTGCATGTCAGCCTAGCTGAACAGCATTGAGACATTATTCAGAAGTATACATATTGCAGCAGATGATGTAACAACCTGAATAATAACCATTGCCTTTATAAACAAAGAGTTTATACATGATACTGATATAATCCCAAGGCCTCAAACATTAGCCTTAAGGGCATACCCCAACAGTTATGACCTAGAATTTATTGTTGTTTCATACATGATAATAAGCTAGAGATAGATGTTAAATTGTTAGAAAGCCTTGAGTAAAACCTGTGAAACTAAGGTGCAAGAGTGCTTAGTTTAACTTGAGATCTTGATATTGAGGTAGAATGCACGAGAGTGATTCTTTATCTCTTTAGCCAAAATTCACTTATATTTAGCATTGAATTGATCTTGCATGAGAGTGATGATCGTTCTTTGTAAACTAACTGCACGAGAGTGAGTTAGTTTGTTTATCAAGTGAATTATATGTTAACCGTAACAAAGATAAATTGATGAATCTTTAATCATATTTAGTCATGAATATTAAGACGAATGAACCGCTAGTCCTGATTCTCTCATTCTGATTTACTTCGATTACAATTCGATTGCTATTTACACAATCCTCGATTTGCTTAGCTAGTGAAAACTCAATTAGTCAGTACTTAACAGCGAAGTCCCTGTGGTTCGATATCTTAAATATTACTTCGAGTATCCGTGCACTTGCGGACACAATAAGTTTTTGGCGTCGTTGCCAGGGACTTTGATTTTGTTGATATTGATATAGTTGTTATTATGGCTAGACTAAGTTTTTGTTTTTTTTTTTGCTACTTTCTGTGATAGATTCTGATTTTCTTTTAAGCTCTACAATTTCTGAACTTTTCTGACTTTCTACTTGTTTATGCGCAGGAATCTTAGGTCAGGACCATTAGTTCCTTTTGATCCTGAAATTAATAAAATACTTAGACTGCGCAGGAAGTTGAGATTTGCTGAAGTAAGAGAGGAGGAAAAATTCATCACGGCAGAGAGGAGAACGCTTAGAGAATATGCAGCCCCAAATACACAGGGAATTCATTCCAGCATCAATAGGCCTGCTATAGATGCAAACAACTTTGAGATCAAACCAGTGTTCTTATCGATGATCCAACAGAATCAGTTTGAAGGATCTCCTTTGGATGATCCAAACCAACACTTATCCCTTTTCCTTGAATTTTGTGACACCATAAATATTAATGGTGTATCTGACGATGCCCTTAGACTAAGACTATTTCCTTTTTCTCTCAGGGACATAACAAAAGCTTGGCTTCATACACATCCGACTGGGACGTTCACTACTTGGGAGTGGTTGTCAAATGCCTTCTTGCAGAAGTATTTTCCTCCTAGTAAGATGATCCAGTTAAGGAACCAAATCATAGGCTTTGCTCAGAGAGATGGTGAATCAATAAGTGAAGCATGGGAACGCTTCAATGAGCTTCAACGGAAGTGCCCCCACAATGGAGTGGAAGACTGGGTTTTAATTCAAACTTTCTATAATGGTTTGCTTTACAACACACGCTTAACTGTTGATGCTGCTGTAGGGGGAGCATTCATGAACAAAACTGTTGATGCAGCCCATGCCTTGATTGAGGAGATGGCGCTAAATCACAACCAGTGGGCTTCGGAGAGAGGAGTGCTTTATCGGCCTTCTTAGAGTAAGAACGATGGTGATGGTTGGCGTTCTCTTGCAAAAAAAGGTAGATTCATTATGCAACCATTTTGATTCTTTCCAAATGCAAACCGCTGCTGTATCTTCTGCTGTTTGTGAAGTTTGTGGGGACAATGGGCACTATGCTGAGGAGTGCAAGGTTATTGTTGACCAGGAGAGTGAGCAAGTTAATGTAGTGGGGGGTTACAACCAAGGTAGATCTAGTGACCCTTACTCCAATACCTGTAATCCTGGCTGGCGGAACCATCCTAACCTGTCTTGGAAGAGTAACAATTAAACTAGTGGGCAAAATGAGAATATAGGGTATAATCAGAGACAGTCAAACCAGAGCCAACCCCAAAAATCTAGTTTAGAAGAGATGTTTGAGAAATTCATGTGTAAGCAGATGAGAAAAAATGATGAGATTACATAAACCCTTAAGCAGATAAATTCCAGGTTGGATGGTGTTATTGCTCATAATAAGATGTTAGAAACTCATATAGCACAACAGGCTAATACACCTTATAGACCCCTAGGGAAGTTACCTGCAAAACCTGAACCAAACCCCGGGGAACATTGTAACGCCATCACAACTAGGAGTGGGAGACAATTGGAAGATCCAAGGGGACCATTAGATGATGAAGAGGTTGAGCCTGATGTCATACCTAGTGAGGAACCAGTTTGAAAGCCACAGCCCACACAAGTGTAGTCCCTTCATGATTCTTCTCCTTTTGAGGAGAAGGAGTCTTCACAGAGAAGTGACTTACCTTGTGAAGTTGAGGAACCTAGACCTAGTTCACCACAGCCATATAGGACACCTATCCCATTCCCCAGAGGATTGTGCAAGCTAAACTAGATAGGCAGTTTGGGAAATTTTTGGAAGTGTTGAAAAAGTTGTACATTAATATTCCTTTTAATGATGCATTATCCCAAATGCCTACTTATGCAAAATTTTTAAAAGAAATTTTATCTAACAAAAGAAAAATTGAGGACTACGGTACTGTGGCACTAACTGAAGAATGCAGTGCTCTTATTCAAAACAAGTTGCCACCGAATTAAAGGATCTAGGTAGTTTCTCTATTCCTTGTTCAATTGGGAATGTTGCTTTCGATTGAGCCTTATGTGACTTGGGAGCTAGTGTGAGTCTGATGTGTTTGTCTGTGTGCAGGAAACTGGATATAGGAGCTCCCAAGCCAACTACAATTTCTTTGCAGCTCGCCGATCGATTAGTAAAATATCCAGTAGGTATTCTAGAGGATGTTCCTATACAAGTTGGTAAGTACTTCATACTGTTGGGGTATGCCCTTAAGGCTAATGTTTGAGGCCTTGGGATTGTATAACTATCATGTAATAAACTCTTGTGTTTATAAAAGGCATGGTTATTATTCAGGTTGTTATCTTGTCTGCTGTAATGAGAGTACTTCTGAATAATGTCTCAAAGCTGTTCAGCTAGGCTGACAGGCTATAAGTCCTTAGTCGAGATATCTTGGTGAACATGAGACAGCCTTGATATGGTTAAGACTAATATGTGTTCTAATCTTATAGGATGCTTCGAGCATGGAATAAGATGTAGACTCATGGGTACATTGGATGTACTGGACAGACCCTACTAGGATATTCAGTTGGTTGTCACAATGTGAATATTCCTTGTATGCTTCAAGTGGCACATGTCCTTTGACTTGAGATCACTTGTGTTTCTAAATGATGAATGTCATTATTTTGAGGTAGTTCAATATCATTTGAAAGATAATGATTATAGACTATCTTGGATAATGATCATGAGTCAGGTTAGGACACTAGTGATAGATATAGGATTGCCGTCTCCTTGTTCAAGGAGTGTGATGTTCTAAAGGGCCCCCCTATATGAGATGATTGAGATAGTGTATGGCCATACCCAGATGACTATGATCATCTGATCTAATCATGCTCATCGTATTGGAGTTACAGGCTTGACATGCTTGTCCAATAAGAACATCCAGTGGCAAAGGAAACATGCATGCCTCGTGAGTTTGATTCACACTTGAGCTGTGTTTTGGGTGTAGTCTTGGAAGACTCTTTCCTTTATATCGGAAGACAGTGATGTGTTGCTAGATACCCCTCACTGATCGTGATAACGTAAGTTATCGTTACCGACATTTAAAGGAAACCCTTAGGGTCGCACAATGTGATGATATGGCTTACTTAAGTCAGATCGTGTGGACTGAATTCTTTGGGTTCAGTTTAAAGGGAAATAAACTCTGATTGTAAGTGAGATCTGGTCTGATCATGTTTGATTGATTAGGGCTTGAGATCGGTAAGCTTCGATCGAGAGAATTGATGCTAGATCGGTGAGATCAAGAGCATCAGGAGATGGACGGTTGGATCTGGAACCTTAGGGTTTGATATGGTCTAGACCAAGTGGCTTGGCTCAATTTGCGTTTTGAACCAACTCTAATTGAACCGGTTCACTATGTGATCGCTTGGTTCAATGAGAGGTTCAATGCAAGGAAGTTTCGAACGTTCACTTGGAGTGAACGCTTAAGCCATTGAGACTTACCTATTTTGGAAGGCGGTTTTCGATAATGAAAAAAAAACGCTTCCATGTGGTAACGTGGAAGGCTGGTCTCAACGCCTTGCATCTTTCGCTTGAGGGTGATCGACGAGAAGGTGGTTTTGGACAAGGAGCTCTCGGCCAAAGGATCATCTCATCCCTTGCATACGACAACCCTTGAAGGACCTTGCTAGCACAAGGATCTCCAAGGAGCAAGCACATCATCTTGTGTGCGTCAACTAGGGAGAAGATCCCTTTCGATCTTTCTCTTCCAAGTCGCCATCTTCTTCATGGCTTTGGTAAAGATCTAAACTCCATCTTGTTGATCATATTATCTTGCTAAGATCCATGAAAACCCTAGCTTCCGCTTGAAAGTTTTGATGCGCCACCCTAAAGGGTTTTTCGCCCCCCTCTTGAAAGGGGTTTCATATGCATGCGCTCCCCCTTGAAGGGGACCCTTCACATACCTGCTGATTTTGTGGTACTTGAAATGGAAGAGGATGCTAAGATTCCTATTATTTTGGGTAGACCGTTGATGGAGGGGCCAGCCCTGCCCCAAGAAGGTCTGGAAGGACTAGGAGGAAGCCCCTTAGATATGGCTTTTCATCCTAGGTCACCTTTCTTTCCTTATTTGTAGTTTCCTTATTTGCCTTGAATAAAAGCCCTAGTGCATTGTGAAGTTTCCTTATTTGGTCATGCATTACTTCCTAGAATAGTCTACTGGGTTTTGTGTCAATAATTGGGCAGGTTATTGTTGGGGTATGCCCTTAAGGCTAATGTTTGAGGCCTGTGGGAATGTATCTGTATCATGTAATAAACTGTTATGTTTATAAAGGCATGGTTATTATTCAGTTGTTTACATTGTCTGCTGCAATATATGTTCTTCTGAATAATGTCTCAAAGCTGTTCAGCTGGGCTGACATGCTATATGTCCTTAGTCGAGATATCTTGGTGAACATGAGACAGCCTTGATATGATTGAGACTAATATGTGTTCTAATCTTATAGGATGCTTCGAGCATGGAATAAGGTGTAGACTCATGGGTACGTTGGATGTACTGGACAGACCCTACTAGGATGTTCAATTGTTTGTCACAATGTGAATATTCCTTGAATGAGACAAGTGGCACATTTCCTCTGACTTGAGATCACTTGTGTTTTCTAAATGATGATTGTCATTGTTTTGAGATAGTTCAATATCATTTGAAACATAATGATTATAGACTATCTTGGATGGTGAGCTTGAGTCAGGTTAGGGCACTAGTGATAGATATAGGATTGCCGTCTCCTTGTTTAAGGAGTGTGATGTTCTAAAGGGGCCCCCCCGGATGAGATGATTGAGAAAGTGTATGGCCATACCCAGGTGACTGTGTTCATCTGATCTAATCATGCTCATCATATTGGAGCTGCAAGTTTGACACGCTTGTCCAATAAGAACATCCAGTGGCAAAGGAAATATGTATGCTTTGTGAATTGATTCACACTTGTGCTGTGGTTTGGGTGTAGTCTTGGAAGACTCTTTTCTTTATATCGGGAGACAGTGATGTGTTGCTAGATACCCCTCACTGATCGTGATGACGTGAGTTATCGTTACCGACATTTAAAGGAAACCCTCAGGGTCGCACAATTTGATGATATGGCTTACTTAAGTAAGATCGTGTGGACTGAATTGTTTGGGTTCAGTTTAAAGGGATTTGATCTCTGATTGTAAGTGAGATCTAGTCTGATCATGTTTGATTGATTAGGGCTTGAGATCGGTAAGCTTCGATTGAGAGAATGAATGCTAGATCGGTCAGATCAGCAGCATCTAGAGATCAACGGTCAGATCATGAGCCTTATGGTTTAATTATGATTTGGACTAGTTGCTTGGCTTATTTGGTTTGTGAACCGAACCAATGTGAACCAGCTCAAGTGAGCGCATGGTTCAAAAGGATGAAGAGAAGTTTGCGCTTGGGGTAAACCCATGGTATGCGCATGTGAACGTTGAGAGGTGGATTGCTATTTTTAGATAGCACCTCTCTAAACGTGGGCATGTCTCACGTTCACGCAAGAGACGCTCTCATCTCTCGCCTATTCTTTTCTTTCGGTCGCCAACTTGAATATAGAGTTTTTGTACTCTCGTGAAAACAAGTGGTGGACGCAAAAGGAAGAAGGTGATCGCTAAGCAACGGATTTTCTCCCCTTCCATTCGACAACGACTTCTTGGAACCTTGCTAGCACAAGGAGCACCAACAGAAGAGTAGGCGACATCTCTTGTGTGCGTCACCTTAGGAGAAGGAGCACTTGCGCCTTTCCTTCCAAGACAACATCTAAGTGATGGCAATGGTAAGAATCTCCTTGCATTAAAAGTTGATCATATGATATGTTAAGATCTCTATGAAACCCTAGCTTCCCATGCGGTTTTTATATATGCGCCTCCCTTAGGGTTTTCGGCCCCCTTAGATTAAGGGGACTTTCAACTGGTATCAGAGCATAGGTTGTTATATATTCATATGATTGCTTATGGTGATCCATGCATGTTGAATGTTTAGATCTTATTTTCTCATCATGCGAAAATACTAGATAGATGTATTTTGTTTGTGGCGCATGTATGAGATAAACTCTTGTTGGCGCATGCTTTACATGTTTCAGTTTTTGTTTTCAAAAACCTTTCATGACTTGCGCGACACATCTTAGATCTAAAGCCTTGCATTAAACCCTTAGACGGGTTATTAGGGTTGAAGTCACCCCCTAGTTTAGATCCAACAGTCTGATCAGACCATCTGACAGCCTGAATGGGTCGACCAGATAGCACCTTGGCGCAAGCCTGTGGTGGCTATAGGTCGACTGCAGACAGGTGTGTAGCGATGTCTGATTGAGACAACCTCTGAACGCACATGAGTTAGGCCCGGGCTCACACCCGCTTGCCAGACCTCATTGTGGTTGTTCAGCCCTGGCGCATGCATGGTTGACCTTATGGTCGACTCAAGTCAGTTAGGACTTGGTGCATGCAAGGGCAGTGGATCTGACTAGGTTGGATGAGTGGATCCCTAGTAATGGACCGTTGTAAGGTGGTAGGGCAAATAAGGAAAAATTAAAATTGATCCCATGGGGTTTTTTGAAAATTTTAATTTTTATGATGGATCACATGATTGCTGATTGGATGCATATGTTTGTCTATTTAGTCTTATGTGGGCTGCCCATATTAATTGTGTGCTGTGCTGGGGCCTGCGTGCCTGGGATTTAAAATTGTAAATTAATTATTGTGATCTGCGCATCACATTGCTTTAATTTATAAAATGTAATTGACCTGCGTGTCAATCTTGTCTAGATAGTTAAATTTGTAATTTAATTAGACAAGAGCACAGAGCACACTTGGCAGAGGCGCATGCAGCAGTGGCTTGACCAGGTGAGAGGTCCAGGGTTCGACTCTGGGACCAGGCGCATTTTCCCTGGTGGGCGCACCTGTGCTGTAATTGGCGCTTGGGCCCTGGTTTGGGCCAGATGAGCAGCTAAAAGACCCATGAAGAGCAAGTGAAGACTTAAACTAGGTTAAGGTCTTCTAGGGCTATGGGCTTTTACCACATAAGAACCATGCTTTCTTTTATTGCTTATATAAGTAGAACAGCATGTTTTAATTTATCTTCTGCTATCACCATAGGAATTGCATGATAGTGAAGAAGATAAAAGACCGTGAAAATCCAACGCTAAATATCAAGCTCGTAAGCCTTCTGACGCGAAACCTCACTGTTCTGATTATCGTTGGAGCCGTGTTGTACCCACTCAGTGGGCACGTCCATCTATCTTCAGACGGTGTGGGACTACACCTGTGTGTTACAGAGTAGGGATTTATCCCTTCTCGTTGCTCAGCATAACACATGGTGGTCCAGGGAGTAGGTCGGGTCAGCTTGACCATGTAGGCTACATATGTGGCGCATATGGTAGCACATGGAGGCAGCCATCTGTGGGGTCAGAGACTGTGTTGTACCAACTCAGTTGGCACAGTCTGCTGGATTGCCCAGATGAAGGGGAATCGCACGGGTTGGCGATTGGCTGGGACAACCTACCAGAAATTAGTGCTTGTACTCTCTGTGCATCTTATCTCGCCTGCGCGGGACGCGGAGACCAAGTATGAAATCTGGATCCCATCTCACTAAAAGAGTATTACTCTTTCGGGCTGTTTTACTGGATTTATCAGCCAGATAAAATAGTGAGAAAAAGAATCTTTCTTAAGTCCTGATCGATTCTTATACATTGATACTGACCTTGCTGTTCTTGCATTGTTGTAGATACCTGCAGCAACGAACACCATGAACTTCAATGTGCGATCCCTACTGGAAAGGGAGAAGTTTGCTGGGCCGAACTTCTCTGACTGGTTTGGACACCTTAAGATCGTTCTTAAGGCAGAGAGGAAACTGTATGTCCTCGAGACGGCGATACCGCCGCAGCCCGCTCCGAACGCCGCAAGGGCGGTTCGGGAAGCCTATGAAAAGCACGTCAATGATAGCATTGATGTCGCTTGCCTGATGCTAGCGTCTATGACGCCACCGCTGCAGCGTCAGCATGAGGACATGTCTGCTATAGACATGATAGCGAACCTCAAGATGCTGTATGCTGCACAGGCGAGGACAGAGCGCTACAATTTGACGAAGCTCTTCTTTCAGAGCAAACTGGCTGAAGGGAGCCCAGTGGGAGCTCACGTGCTCAAGATGATTGGGCACAAGGAAGCTCTGGAGAAACTGGGGCACACCATCAACCAGGAGCTTGCTGTGGATATTATTCTGCAGTCTCTCCCGCCTTCATTCGACGCGTTCATTATTAATTTTAATATGAACAAAATCGATTGTACTCCGGCAGAGCTGCTGAATATGCTCTTGACCACTGAGGAGACTCTGAAGGGAAAGCCTTCGACCTCTGTCTTAATGGTTCCTTCAAGGAACAAGAAGAAGGGGAAGAAGGGCAAGACCCCTGTTAAGAGCTACAGCAAGGCTTTGAAGCAAAAGGTCAAGCGGTCCAAGGAATACAGGTGTTTCCACTGTGGCCAGTTGGGTCACTGGAAAAAGGACTGTAAAGCGCTCCAAGGAGATAAGAGGGGAAGCTTCGCTTCTGGCTCAGGTATATTCGTGACTGAGGTCATGTTTTCTTCTTCTATATCATGGGTGTTGGACACTGCATGTGGAGTTCACATTTGTTCAAATGTACAGGAACTCAAGAGAAGAAGGCAGGTGGGACAGCATGAGGTGGACCTACGCGTTGGAAACGGGGCACGGGTTGCTGCTGTTGCTGTAGGAGACTACTTCATTTCTTTACCATCTGGAATTGTATTGGAACTAAACAATTGTTATTTTGTTCCCAGTATTACTAAAAATATTATCTCCATTCCTGCTCTTGTCAGGAAGGGATTTTCCTTTGAGTGCAATATTTCAAAGTGTATTTTGTCTTTTGATAATATTGTTTATGCAACTGGTTCAATTAACAATGGGTTATTCGTGTTGGACATGGAAAGTTCGATACAAAATATTGATATTAAGAAAGCCAAGTATGCTGATGACAGCACCTTGCTATGGCATAGTCGTTTAGGCCATATAAACGAGAAACGCATTAAGCGGTTGCATGATTATGGACTGCTGGGATCATTCTCCTACAAGGAGATTGATACATGCAAGGCTTGTTTAATGGGTAAAATGACGAAGTCACCTTTTCCTCACAAAGGTCAAAGGGCTTCAGGTTTACTTGACCTTATACACAGTGATGTGTGTGGGCCATTTAGTAAACATGCCAGAGGTGGCTATCAGTACTTCATTACCTTTACTGATGATTTCAGTAGGTATGGGTATGTCTATCTGATGAGACATAAGAGTGAATCTTTTGAGAAGTTCAAAGAGTTCAAAAATGAAGTACAGAATCAGCTAGGCCGAAATATCAAGGCACTTCGTTCAGATCGAGGTGGTGAATACCTAAGTCATGCGTTTACTGACTATCTAAAGGAGTGTGGGATCATCTCACAGCTCACTCCACCAGGAACACCGCAATGGAATGGTGTGTCCGAGAGGAGAAATAGAACGTTACTTGATATGGTTCGTTCTATGATGAGTCAGGCTACTCTTCCATACTCCTTTTGGGGTTTTGCGCTGGAAACAGCTGCAAAGGTACTAAACCGAGTGCCATCCAAGGCCGTTTCAAAGACGCCATATGAGTTATGGTATGGGAAACAGCCAAGCTTGACATTTATCAGGATCTGGGGCTGCGAGGCTTATGTCAAAAAGCTCGCCTCTGGGAAACTAGAGAGCAGATCTGACAAATGTATCTTTGTCGGTTACCCTAAGGAAACTAAGGGTTATTATTTCTATGATCCCAAAGAGAACAAGGTTTTTGTTGCTCGGACGGCCATATTTCTTGAGAAGGAGTTTCTTCTGCAAGAGGCCAGTGGGAGAGAAATAAAGTTGGATGAGAATCCAGAGGAAGGACAAAGAGCTCAAGCACAGTTGGATGAGCTTGAGCCGGTAGATCAGGTTATTGAACAACCTGAGGCTCAGATATCACGGGAACCGCGAAGATCGGGAAGGATCCGTAGACAACCTGAGCGTTATGACGGAGTCTACATCATTGATAATGATGAACCCTTCACTTATGCGGATGCGGTCAGTGGACCGGAGTCAGCGAGATGGCTTGAAGCTATGCGCACCGAGATGGACTCCATGTCAGATAACCAAGTTTGGGATTTGGTTGATCCGCCTCCGGGAGTTATCCCTATAGGCTGTAAATGGATCTTCAAGAAGAAGATTGACATGGATGGTAACGTGGTTACCTATAAAGGCAGGCTAGTTGCGAAAGGTTTCAAACAAATCTACAGGATAGATTATGATGAAACTTTCTCACCTGTAGCTATGTTTAAGTCTATTCGGATTCTTTTCGCGATAGCTGCATACTATGATTATGAGATTTGGCAGATGGATGTGAAAACAGCTTTCCTGAATGGAAATCTGGATGAGGATGTGTATATGACACAACCTGAGGGTTTCACTAATCCAGCAGATCGTCATAAGATATTCAAGTTAAAGAAGTCCATTTATGGACTCAAGCAAGCATCAAGAAGCTGGAATATTCGTTTTCATGAATCAGTCACTGAATTTGGTTTCGTCAAGAACGAAGATGACCCGTGTGTATATAAGAGGTTTAGTGGGAGCGTGATTACTTTCCTAGTCCTCTACGTCGATGACATCTTGATCATTGGAAATGACATTCCTGAAATGCATGCTGTGAAGGCATGGCTGAGGAAATGTTTCCAAATGAAAGATCTAGGAGAAGCAGCCTATGTGTTAGGTGTGAAGATCTACAGGGATAGATCTAAGAGGCTTCTCGGGTTGTGCCAGAGTACTTACATCGATAAAGTCCTGGAAAGATTTCATTTAGAGAATTCTAAACGGGGATATCTTCCAGTCAGACATGGTCTGAATCTTTCGAAGAGTCAGTGTCCACAAACACAGACTGAGAAAGATGAAATGGACAATACGCCTTATGCTTCGGCTATTGGTTCCATTATGTATGCGATGTTGTGTACTCGCCCAGACGTCGCTTACGGGTTAAGCGTGACCAGTCGTTTCCAAAGTAATCCAGGTATGGCGCACTGGATTGCAGTCAAGAACATTTTAAAATATCCGCGGAGGACCAAAGATATGTTCTTGATATATGGTGGTCAGGAAGAACTCAGTATTGAGGGATATACTGACGCTTCGTTCTAGTCTGACCAGGATGATTTCCGATCGCAATCAGGCTATGTTTTTAGCTTGAATGGAGGTGCAGTGGTGTGGAAGAGTTTCAAACAGTCAACTGTTGCTGATTCCACAACAGAAGCCGAGTATGTTGCAGCCTCGGAAGCATCCAAGGAGGCAGTGTGGATTCGTAAGTTCGTGAGAGAACTTGGTGTCGTTCCTTCGAGTGCAGATCCTTTGGTTATCTTTTGTGATAACACTGGAGCAATCGCACAAGCAAAGGAACCACGGTCGCACCAGAAGTCCAAGCACATACAGAGACGGTTTCATTTGATCAGGGAGATCATAGATCGTGGCGAGATCAAAATCTGCAAGGTTCATACAGATGACAATCTAGCAGACCCGCTTACCAAGCCTCTGGCACAGCAGAAGCATGAGAAGCACTGTAATAATATGGGTTTGAGATTTCTCAACCATTAGATTAAGTGCAAGTGGGAGATTGTTGGGGTATGCCCTTAAGGCTAATGTTTGAGGCCTGTGGGAATGTATCTGTATCATGTAATAAACTGTTATGTTTATAAAGGCATGGTTATTATTCAGTTGTTTACATTGTCTGCTGCAATATATGTTCTTCTGAATAATGTCTCAAAGCTGTTCAGCTGGGCTGACATGCTATATGTCCTTAGTCGAGATATCTTGGTGAACATGAGACAGCCTTGATATGATTGAGACTAATATGTGTTCTAATCTTATAGGATGCTTCGAGCATGGAATAAGGTGTAGACTCATGGGTACGTTGGATGTACTGGACAGACCCTACTAGGATGTTCAATTGTTTGTCACAATGTGAATATTCCTTGAATGAGACAAGTGGCACATTTCCTCTGACTTGAGATCACTTGTGTTTTCTAAATGATGATTGTCATTGTTTTGAGATAGTTCAATATCATTTGAAACATAATGATTATAGACTATCTTGGATGGTGAGCTTGAGTCAGGTTAGGGCACTCGTGATAGATATAGGATTGCCGTCTCCTTGTTTATGGAGTGTGATGTTCTAAAGGGCCCCCCCCGGATGAGATGATTGAGAAAGTGTATGGCCATACCCAGGTGACTGTGTTCATCTGATCTAATCATGCTCATCATATTGGAGCTGCAAGCTTGACACGCTTGTCCAATAAGAACATCCAGTGGCAAAGGAAATATGTATGCTTTGTGAATTGATTCACACTTGTGCTGTGGTTTGGGTGTAGTCTTGGAAGACTCTTTTCTTTATATCGGGAGACAGTGATGTGTTGCTAGATACCCCTCACTGATCGTGATGACGTGAGTTATCGTTACCGACATTTAAAGGAAACCCTCAGGGTCGCACAATTTGATGATATGGCTTACTTAAGTCAGATCGTGTGGACTGAATTGTTTGGGTTCAGTTTAAAGGGATTTGATCTCTGATTGTAAGTGAGATCTAGTCTGATCATGTTTGATTGATTAGGGCTTGAGATCGGTAAGCTTCGATTGAGAGAATGAATGCTAGATCGGTCAGATCAGCAGCATCTAGAGATCAACGGTCAGATCATGAGCCTTATGGTTTAATTATGATTTGGACTAGTTGCTTGGCTTATTTGGTTTGTGAACCGAACCAATGTGAACCAGCTCAAGTGAGCGCATGGTTCAAAAGGATGAAGAGAAGTTTGCGCTTGGGGTAAACCCATGGTATGCGCATGTGAACGTTGAGAGGTGGATTGCTATTTTTAGATAGCACCTCTCTAAACGTGGGCATGTCTCACGTTCACGCAAGAGACGCTCTCATCTCTCGCCTATTCTTTTCTTTCGGTCGCCAACTTGAATATAGAGTTTTTGTACTCTCGTGAAAACAAGTGGTGGACGCAAAAGGAAGAAGGTGATCGCTAAGCAACGGATTTTCTCCCCTTCCATTCGACAACGACTTCTTGGAACCTTGCTAGCACAAGGAGCACCAACAGAAGAGTAGGCGACATCTCTTGTGTGCGTCACCTTAGGAGAAGGAGCACTTGCGCCTTTCCTTCCAAGACAACATCTAAGTGATGGCAATGGTAAGAATCTCCTTGCATTAAAAGTTGATCATATGATATGTTAAGATCTCTATGAAACCCTAGCTTCCCATGCGGTTTTTATATATGCACCTCCCTTAGGGTTTTCGGCCCCCTTAGATTAAGGGGACTTTCAGTTATAGCCCAGCTAAAGGGAAGCTAGGAAGCTCAAGCTAAGCCACTCAAGTAAAGCTCCAATTATGGAAGGAGGCACTTCAACTACTTCAACTAAAGACTTCAAGTTGAAGGGGCTTACAATGAATGCAACTCCACCATCCAAATTAACCAAGGCGCCACCTAATATGAAGAAGATTTCGAATGAGAGAAACCAGCCCACAAATTGCCAAGTGAAGAGCATCAATGCGCCTAGCCATCAAGGATCAATCTAGATCCACAAATCAAGGGATCATCATCTAGATCCCCAATTTGTGGAGCCACCTTTGGAAGCCTCTAGCCGCCCATGCATCTTGAAGGAAGTTTTTCGAATTCAAATGAATCCAATGCAAGAGGCGCCATCTCATCCAAGCAAAGAAGGAAGGAGCCCAAGAGAATTCGGCTACAAGAAAGAAAGAATTTGAAATTCGAAATTGAGGATGGAAATGTTTTTATTGAGCATTAATTTCCTCCATAATGTTGTGATTTGCGCCTAGGGTGAAATGTCACCCTTGCCCATGGCTTGTTGAGCCTATAAATTGTAACCTCCCCTCTCTTTGTCTATTAGTTGCCTAGTGAAAAAAATCCTTGTGTTAGCATTGGTGCTTGTGTCGCCTAAAGAAGTTTTCTACCTCCCCTCTCCTCTAAAGGGCCGAGCCCTTTCCCTTCTCCCCCCCTTCTTCTCAAGCTCTCAACTCATCCAACCTTTGAAGGACTTTGCTTACTCTTGGCGAGGCTCTAAAGGATCTCATCCACCTTGATCTCGGCAAGTAACAAAGACTCTTCATAGTTCTTTCACTTTCGGCTAGCATGAAGGCAACACCAACAAGACTTCAATATCGGCTAAGTTCTTTCCCCTCCTTCATCTATAGTTTCTAGAACTTGTCCCTACACTAATCTGAATTTTATTTGAAGGTGACGCAAGGAGTTGGAGGAATCTTTCCCTAAGCGCAAGGCTTCCTTCTTTCCCCCTCTTTCTCTTAGTTAAAGTGTTAAGGGAACTTGTGAGGCTTAACCTCCCCCTTAGTTTTGCTTTGTAATATGAATCCGCGGTGTGTGCGGATCTCGTTTGTCTGTGTTTGTTTGTAATGATGCAATACCTTCCATCAGAGTAGGACCGTTGAAGATCGGGACGATACGATCCTTCTATGCTCAAGGATCGCACTGTGAGTATTCCTACTAGTCTTTCAATTTGTAGTTTAATTGCTATTTCTTTGGTAGTCTAAATAGTTTAGTGTCGTTTTCTTCTACTTATAAAATACAAAAATATTTTCCAACTTCGTTAGAGTAAATTCGGGTTTTATCTAAAAATACAAAAAAATTATTTTCTCAAAGCGTTGTTTGAATGCACCCTTACTTGTGAGTGATCCCCCTCCATCAACCGTTCTTAGCCACTGCTGGAGCCCTTATTGATGTAAGGAACAGTAAACTTACTTTGAGAATTGGCAACGATAAGATTGAGTTTGATTTAAACAATTCATTGAAAAAACCTGCATATGCTAGTTCTTGTTGCACTATTCATGCTATTGATGACACAGTTTATGATGTTAGTTGTCTGTTTGATGACTCTTCTGTTGATGTTTCTTTTTCTAATTCTTTCTCTGACTCTTTTTCTGATTCCTTGGAAAATTCTTGTGAAAAATTTGATAATTCTGGTTTTGAGAATGATTTTGAGGATGAAAAACATAATATTTTAGATTGTGCTACTTTTGATGATGAAAGTGAAAAAATTCCTAAAATTGAGTTGAAAGTTTTACCTGATAACCTTAGATATGAATTTCTTGGTCCTAACTCCACCTACCCTGTGATTGTGGTTGCTAAATTAGATGCCAGGGAAACTGATCTACTCTTGAAGGAGCTAAGAGTTCATAGAAAGGTAATTGGGTACACCATTGATGACTTGAAGGGGATTAATCCTTCTTTTTGTATGCACAAGATTCACATGGAGGATGAGCACAAGCCGCATATAGATTTTCAGAGAAGGCTCAATCCATCTATGATGGATGTGGTGAAGAAGGAAGTACTAAAATTGCTAGATGTGGGTATTATCTACCCTATCTCAGATAGTAAGTGGGTAAGCCCTGTACATTGTGTTCCAAAAAAGGGAGGTGTCACTGTAATGAAAAATAAGGACAATGAATTGATACCTGTTAGAACTGTCACTAGTTGGCGTATGTGTATTGATTATAGAAAATTAAATGCTGCCACTAAGAAGGATCATTTTCCCTTGCCTTTCATTGATCAAATGGTTGAGAGACTTGCTAAACACTCTTACTTTTGTTTTCTCGATGGGTATTCTGGATTTTTTCAGATTCTTATTCATCCTGATGATCAGGATAAGACCACTTTTACATGTCCATATGGTATTTTTGCTTATAGGAGAATGCCCTTTGGTTTATGCAATGCACCTGCTACTTTTCAGAGGTGCATGATAGCAATTTTTTCTGAATTTATTGAAGACTTCATTGATGTTTTTATGGATGATTTCTCTGTCTACAGTTTTTCTTTTGATGATTGCTTAGCTAATCTCTCTAGAGTTCTACAGAGATGCGAAGAGACTAACCTTATCTTGAATTGGGAAAAGTGTCACTTTTTGGTTAGACAGGGGATAGTTTTGGGTCATCTTGTTTCAGAGAGAGGGATTGAAGTGGACAAGGCCAAAATATAAGTGATTGAGAAGTTGGCACCGCCCACCACTGTCAAGGAGATCAGGAGCTTTTTGGGACATGCAGGGTTTTACAGGAGGTTCATCAGGGACTTCTCTAAACTTGCTAAACCTCTGACTGATTACTTTGTAAAGATATCAAATGCTGTTTTAATGAGAAATGTTTATTTGCTTTTCAGGAACTAAAGAAAGCCTTGACATCAGCACCGATCATGCAACCACCTAACTGGGAGTTACCCTTCGAGCTTATGTGTGATGCCAGTGATTTTACAGTCGGAGCAATTCTAGGGCAAAGAAAGGAAAAGAAGCCTTATGTGATCTCTTATGTGAGTAAAGCTTTAGATGAAACACAGAGGAATTACACCACTACTGAGAAGGAGTTGTTGGCTATAGTTTTTGCATTTGACAAATTCATATCTTACTTGATAAATTCAAAAGTTGTAGTATATACTAATCATGCTGCAGTTAAATATTGAAGGGTCCCCTTCAAGGGGGAGCGCATGCATATGAAACCCCTTTCAAGAGGGGGGGGGGCGAAAAACCCTTTAGGGTGGCGCATCAAAACTTTCAAGCGGAAGCTAGGGTTTTCATGGATCTTAGCAAGATAATATGATCAACGAGATGGAGTTTAGATCTTTACCAAAGCCATGAAGAAGATGGCGACTTGGAAGAGAAAGATCGAAAGGGATCTTCTCCCTAGTTGACGCACACAAGATGATGTGCTTGCTCCTTGGAGATCCTTGTGCTAGCAAGGTCCTTCAAGGGTTGTCGTATGCAAGGGATGAGATGATCCTTTGGCCGAGAGCTCCTTGTCCAAAACCACCTTCTCGTCGATCACCCTCAAGCGAAAGATGCAAGGCGTTGAGACCAGCCTTCCACGTTACCACATGGAAGCGTTTTTCTTTCATTATCAAAAACCGCCTTCCAAAATAGGTAAGTCTCAATGGCTTAAGCGTTCACTCCAAGTGAACGTTCGAAACTTCCTTGCATTGAACCTCTCATCGAACCAAGCGATCACATAGTGAACCGGTTCAATTAGAGTTGGTTCAAAACGCAAATTGAGCCAAGCCACTTGGTCTAGACCATATCAAACCCTAAGGTTCCAGATCCAACCGTCCATCTCCTGATGCTCTTGATCTCACCGATCTAGCATCAACTCTCTCGATCGAAGCTTACCGATCTCAACCCCTAATCAATCAAACATGATCAGACCAGATCTCACTTACAATCAGAGTTTATTTCCCTTTAAACTGAACCCTGACAATTCAGTCCACACGATTTGACTTAAGTAAGCCATATCATCAAATTGTGCGACCCTGAGGGTTTCCTTTAAATGTCGGTAACGATAACTTACGTTATCACGATCAGTGAGGGGTATCTAGCAACACATCACTGTCTCCCGATATAAAGGAAAGAGTCTTCCAAGACTACACCCAAACCACAGCACAAGTGTGAATCAAACTCACGAGGCATGCATGTTTCCTTTGCCACTGGATGTTCTTATTGGACAAGCATGTCAAGCCTGTAACTCCAATACGATGAGCATGATTAGATCAGATGATCATAGTCATCTGGGTATGGCCATACACTATCTCAATCATCTCATATAGGGGGGCCCTTTAGAACATCACACTCCTTGAACAAGGAGACGGCAATCCTATATCTATCACTAGTGTCCTAACCTGACTCATGATCATTATCCAAGATAGTCTATAATCATTATCTTTCAAATGATATTGAACTACCTCAAAATAATGACATTCATCATTTAGAAACACAAGTGATCTCAAGTCAAAGGACATGTGCCACTTGAAGCATACAAGGAATATTCACATTGTGACAACCAACTGAATATCCTAGTAGGGTCTGTCCAGTACATCCAATGTACCCATGAGTCTACATCTTATTCCATGCTCGAAGCATCCTATAAGATTAGAACACATATTAGTCTTAACCATATCAAGGCTGTCTCATGTTCACCAAGATATCTCGACTAAGGACTTATAGCCTGTCAGCCTAGCTGAACAGCTTTGAGACATTATTCAGAAGTACTCTCATTACAGCAGACAAGATAACAACCTGAATAATAACCATGCCTTTTATAAACACAAGAGTTTATTACATGATACTTATACAATCCCAAGGCCTCAAACATTAGCCTTAAGGGCATACCCCAACAAATATTTGATGCAGAAGAAAGACAGTAAGCCACGGTTGTTAAGATGGATTTTGCTTCTGCAAAAATTTGATATGGAAATCAAAGATAAGAATGGAACTGAGAATTTAGTTGCAGACCACCTTTCAAGGATGATTGTAGAAGATACAAAAGGTGATATTAATGATTCCTTTCCTGAGGAACAACTGATGAGGATTGAACAAATTAAGGCCCCTTGGTATGCAGATATTGTAAATTATCTAGTTGCTAATATATCTCCTATTGATTTGAGTTACCAAGGCAAGAAAAGATTTTTAGCAAATGTTAAACACTATTTTTTGGATGAGCCTTATGTGTTCAAAAGATGTGCAGATGGAATATTTAGGAGATGTATCCCCGAAGAAGAAATGAAAGACATATTATCGCAGTGTCATGGATCATCATATGGAGGACATGCTAGTACTGAGAAGACAGTCTTCAAGGTACTACAATCTGGATTTTATTGGCCCACATTATTTAAAGATGCAAGGAATTTTATAATGTCTTGTGATAATTGTCAAAGTGTGGAGAACATAAATAGAAGGAATGAGATGCCATTGTCCACCATACTTGAAGTTGAAATTTTTGATGTTTGGGGTATTGATTTCATGTGACCTTTTCCATCATCTGGAGGGAATAATTATATAGTCATGGCGGTAGATTATGTTTCCAAGTGGGTAGAAGCCATTGCTTCTCCCACTAATGATTATAGGGTTGTGGTGAAACTGTTTAAAAGAGTTATCTTCCCACGCTTTGGAGTACCACGAGTTGTGATTAGTGATGGAGGATCCCACTTTATTGAACACAAATTTTCAGCCTTACTTAGAAAATATGGGGTAAATCATAGAGTTCCAATACCTTACCATCCCCAAACAAGTGGACAAGTGAAGATATCTAACAGAGAAATTAAAGGGATATTGGAAAAGACAGTGTCAAGAACAAGGAAGGACTGGGCGCTCAAGCTTGATGATGCACTTTGGGCATATCGGACTACTTTCAAAACACCAATAGGTATGTCACCATTTCAATTGGTTTATGGAAAATCATGTCACCTTCCCGTAGAACTCGAGCATAAAGCATTCTGGGCAATCAGAGCATTAAATTTTGACTTGAAGAGTGCAAGTGAAAAGAGGAAACTGCAATTGAGTGAACTTGATGAAATTAGACTCTCTGCTTATGAAAATACAAAAATCTACAAGGAGAGAACCAAGAGATGACATGATCAACATGTACTCAGAAAAGAATTTCAACCAAGTGACTTCGTTCTCTTATTTAATTCTAGATTGAGACTTTTACCTCGTAAACTTAAGTCTCGATGGTCTGGGCATTTTCAGGTGAAGAAGACTTATGCGTACGGAGCCGTCGACATATGGAGTGAAGAGAAAGGAGTATTCAAAGTTAATGGATAGAGATTGAAACACTACTATCACGGAAATCAGATTGAAGAAGGGGAGAATTATCTACTTGATGAAATACAAGCGGATCCAAGAGTGAAAGGGTCAAGCTAAGGACCATTAAAATTAGCGCTTATTGGGAGGCAACCCAAGCTTTCTAACCTCTATCTGTTTCAATTTTTGCTTAGGACTAATTTTTCTTTTATTTTTGTAGGAAAATCGTGATTTGATGCAAAATACGGTACTACCGTAAAGTCTGTTACGGTACCGTATTTTCGGTTCACTTTCGACCAGAGGGTTGTGACGAAATTATGGCACTGCCGTAAACACTTACACGGTACCATATTTTGTTGCACAAATCAACCAGAGAGTCTCCTCATTTTTACGGCACCGTCATAAGTGAAAGTCCCCTTATCAAAGGGGGCGAAACCCTAGATAGGCGCATATGGAGGTTTTCATGCAGCGGAAGGGGTTTCTAGGATCTTTTCATATTATATGATCAACTTATAAGTGATTGCAAATAAGAATCAAGGAATCGATTCTCACCAAAGCCATTGCTTGGATGGCGTCTAGGAAGAAGAGACTCAAGCGCTTCTCCTCCAAATGGTGCGCACACAAATGATGTCGCCTACTCCCTTAGTGCTCCTTGTGCTAGCAAGGTTCTAAGGAGTTCTTGTCGAGTGAAAGGGATGAGAAGATTTTTCCTTCTTGGCTGAATCCTCACGAAGCTTCAAGGTGTCGCCACACACGAAAACGTCAAGAGGAATCTCGGGAAAGGCAAGAATAGAACTCACTTCTATTCGAACGTGAAGCATGTCTCATGTGGAGATCATGGTTTCCAAAAATAGAAACCCACATACGCTTAAACGTTCACGCCAAGTGAACTAGTCGTTACACCCTCTCCCCTTGAACCATGCGCTCACTTGATGAGCTGGTTCATTTTGATTTGGTTCAAAAACCAATCAAGCCAAGCCTTTAGTCCAGATCAAATTAAACCCTAAGGTTCCATATCTAACCGTTCATCTCTTGATGCACCCTGATCTCACCGATCTAGCATCCATTCTCTCGATCGAAGCTTACCGATCTCAAGTCCTAATCAATCAAACATGATCAGACCAGATCTCACTCACAATCAGAGATTAAATCCCTTTAAACTGAACCCTGACAATTCAGTCCACACGATTTGACTTAAGTAAGCCATATCATCAAATTGTGCGACCCTGAGGGTTTCCTTTAAATGTCGGTAACGATAACTTACGTTATCATGATCAGTGAGGGGTATCTAGCAACACATCACTGTCTCCCAATATAAAGGAAAGAGTCTTCCAAGACTACACCCAAACCACAGCACAAGTGTGAATCCACTTCACAAGGCATACATGTATCCTTTGCCACTGGATGTTCTTATTGGACAAGCGTGTCAAGCTTGTAGCTCCAATATGATGAGCATGATTAGATCAGATGATCATAGTCACCTGGGTATGGCCATACACTTTCTCAATCATCTCATTCGAGGGGGCCCCTTTAGAACATCACACTCCTTAAACAAGGAGACGGCAATCCTATATCTATCACTAGTGCCCTAACCTGACTCATGATCATTATCCAAGATAGTCTATAACCATTATGTTTCAAATGATATTGAACTACCTCAAAACAATGACAATCATCATTTAGAAACACAAGTGATCTCAAGTCAGAGGACATGTGCCACTTGTTGCAAACAAGGATTATTCACATTGTGACAAGCAATTGAATATCCTAGTAGGGTCTGTCCAGTACATCCAATGTACCCATGAGTCTACATCTTATTCCATGCTCGATGCATCCTATAAGATTAGAACACATATTAGTCTCAATCATATCAAGGCTGTCTCATGTTCACCAAGATATCTCGACTAAGGACATAGAGCATGTCAGCCTAGCTGAACAGCATTGAGACATTATTCAGAAGCACACTTATTGCAGCAGACAATGTAACAAACTGAATAACAACCATTGCCTTTATAAACTTAAGAGTTTATACATGATACTGATAGAATCCCAAGGCCTCAAACATTAGCCTTAAGGGCATACCCCAACAATAAGTTAGTTTACAGTACCGTATTTTACACACAAAAAAAAAATTTTCCTCCTTGATTTTAACGGCAGTACCATAATGGATTACACAGTATCGTATTTTTGAGTCATTTCTGAACAGAACACTGCCGAGATTTTACGGCAGCACCGTAAACTGCTTTACGGTACCGTATTTCTGATCCAGCTTTAACCCAAGAGCAGTCGTCATTTTACGGCAGTGCCGTAAGACATTACACTGCTGTATTTCATTTTCTGATACACGAACTTTGTGTCGTATTTAGGGTTTTGACCGAACCATTTTTTGGGTTTTTACCCTCGTTCTCTCTTGTTTTTGAGCAGTTCTTAGATTTCCAATCATCTCCGACCACCTGGGGATGCCGGGTGACCTTTCCCGTTCAACTTTCGTCGTCGATTAGGTACTCATTTCACCAATTTTACAGATTTGACAAGTTTTTATCAAGTTTCACCCCTTTCACTCGTTTTCATGCGTTTCTCATCCATTTTGAGTGATTCTTGTTTTCATTTATGCGTTAAAGGATAGGCTATCGATCCTTAGCTGTTTGGAAGAATTTAAACCGATTTCTGTCACTGATTTGAACTGAAGTATGCTGAACTTACTAAAAGTTACTGTTCATTGACGTTTACGCTATTTTTAAGCCTGAGTTCTAAGTTGATTTTCGTTTCCAATGAACTTGATTAACGTTTCTGATGTTGTTGAGAGTATGATACAATGTCATATATTTGCTGTATTTGCATTGAATTGAAAATTGCAACTTGAGTTCATACTCATGGCACCAAGAACAAAGTCTATCTTTCCAAGAAGGAATGGGAAGGCTCCAGCTGAACCCTCTCAACCTAAGAATCCATATGGAATAATTTTTAGAAACGAGATGCAGGAATCCAGATACAACATAATTTTAGAAAGAAAAATCATCAACACTAAGTATGCTGATCGAAGAACATTAGAAGCCTTGGGGCTTTATGAGGACGTGCTTTGGATGTTTGAGGGGATCAAGGCTAAGCAGTTCTTCCAGATGACTCCGCACACTTATCTACCACTTGTTTCAGAATTCTTGAGCAACTTAATAATTGACTTAAAGGAATTTTCGAATGGACCTGTAGAAGGGGAAATCACTTTCAGATTAGCCAATGAGGAGAGGAAGCTTACATTGCAAGAAGTAACAGATATCTTTGAGTTGAGCACAGGAGGATATACTGAGATGCCACTTGGATTCGTGGAAGGCATTTTTTGGAACCAAATTACAGATGAGAGTCATTTCTTTGCCGTTTCTGCTAGAGCTAGCAAGATCAAGAACCCTTGTATTAAGTATGCCCACAGGGTTCTAGCACACACTGTGTTTGGAAGAGGAGATAGCGACGGTATGGTCCGTCAACATGAACTCCATTTTCTTTGGGGGATGCTCAATGGATTTGCTGTTGATGTGGCTTTCTTCATGATAAAACACATGGACAAGGTTGCCAGAGCGAGCAGAGGATCTGTGGTGATAGGAGGCTTGGTCACTCCTATAGCTAGATATTTTGAGATAGAGCCCTATGGAACTGAGTTGGCAAAGGGAATGCTAGACTAGACATTGAGTCTTGCATAGCAATGAAGATGATTATTAGAGAAGGTGACATTTTTTTTTTGGTTCTTGGACCAAATATCCCTCCTCTACCCTTAACTCACATCGAGAAGACCACAGTTAGAGAAAGAGCCAATTGGAAGTTATCTCCTAGTGCGGCTGAGGCTGCTTTTACTCCACCGCCACCCACCTGGGGTGGAAGGAGTGATCCCTATGGGATGTAGTCACCTCCTCATGATTTTTTGCAGCCCGCTGGTACTTCCTCACATGGGACGAGGGGTGATTTTGCTAGCCATCACGATCCAGGTTTTCAAGTGCTCACAACACATATGTACAACCAAGAACGCCACTTGGATGGGATGCAAGAGACTCTAGGATACATCCACAGGGATATGGAGAGATTGTGTAATCATATGGAAGACATGGGCAACTTCCTTTATGACAGTTTTGGTTATGCAGATCACAGAGACTATGGATATGAAGGTGATCAAGGAGGGACGCCATACTATGATCCCATGGAGACTACTGCAAGTAGGGGTGTACAATCGGTAATACCGATATCGAATTTACCGATTTATTATTTACCAAAAATTTTAATACCGATATCGAACTGAATAAGAAATATACCGAATAGTTACCGAACCGAATTTACCGAATAATTTTCGGTAAATTCGGTAAATTACCGAATAAAAAATTATAAATACTTATTTAATATCTAATATTTATATAATATTTTTCTTCTTTACTTTTTTTATTTTTATAATATTTTCCTTCTTTACTTCTTCATTTTCACTAATTACTATCGCTAAAACGATTACTCTACTAATTAAAAAATATTTTTATTTATTATATTATTTATAATCGGTAAAATCAGTTTTTTACCGAACCGAAAAAAATTTACCGATAACCGATTTGTAGAAAAATCATTACCGATACTGATACCGATACCGAATTTACCGAACTGATTTTATCGAAAAAATCAATAAATCAGTATTTACCGAATATACCAAACCAAATGTGCACCCCTAGCTGCAAGGGACTCTGAAGCCATACGATCAGATGGCGATGAGTAGATGCTTTGTGAGTATTATCAACCTTTATTTCTTTGCTATGCTATATTTTTTTTATACCTTATTGTTGTTTCATATGATGAAGGGAAGGATGATGTTCTACGACCGCCCCCACTGCTATTCTTGACATGCTTATATTTTTGATGTGGTTGTACAATAATAATGATTACACCGAAGATTACTTTTCGATATGGTTGTACTATGCGAAGATGATATTATTTTTCTTGAGATTGTTGGATGCATGTGATTTACTTTGCTTGTTGCTTCTATCTTGAAAAATTCTCATTGATGTTGATGATAAGTATTTTCTTGATGATTTGATTGATAATAAATGTGTTGGGGTATGCCCTTAAGGCTAATGTTTGAGGCCTTGGGATTATTTCAGTATCATGTATAAACTTTATGTTTATAAAGACAATGGTTGTTATTCAGGTTGTTACAGTATCTGCTGCAATATGTATACTTTTGAATAATGTCTCAATGCTGTTCAGCTTGGCTGACATGCAGTTTTGTCCTTAGTCGAGATATCTTGGTGAACATGAGACAGCCTTGATATGATTGAGACTAATATGTGTTCTAATCTTATAGGATGCTTCGAGCATGGAATAAGATGTAGACTCATGGGTATATTGGATGAACTGGACAGACCCTACTTAGGATATTCAATTGCTTGTCACAATGTGAATAATCCTTATATGCAAACAAGTGGCATATTTCCTTTGACTTGAGATCACTTCTGTTTCTAAATGATGATTGGCATTGTTTTGAGGTAGTTCAATATCATTTGGAAAATAATGGTTATAGACTATCTTGGATAATGAACATGAGTCATGTTAGGGCACTAGTGATAGATATAGGATTGCCGTCTCCTTAATTGGAGTGTGATGTTCTATAGGGGCCCTCTGGATGAGATGATTGAGAAAGTGTATGGCCATACCCAGATGACTATGTTTCATCTGATCTAATCATTCTCATCATATTGGAATTACAGGCTTGACACGCTTGTCCAATAAGACCATCCAGTGGCAAAGGAAACACATATGTCAAGTGACTTGGGTTCACACTTGTGCTGTGGTTTGGGTGTAGTCTTGGAAGACTCTTTCCTTTATATCGGGAGACAGTGATGTGTTGCTAGATACCCCTCACTGATCGTGATAACGTGAGTTATCGTTACCGACATTTAAAGGAAACCCTTAGGGTCGCACAATTTGATGATATGGCTTACTTATGTCAGATCGTGTGGACTGAATTGTTTTAGTTCAGTTTAATGGGATTTAAACTCTGATTGTAAGTGAGATCTGGTCTGATCATGTTTGATTGATTAGGGCTTGAGATCGGTAAGCTTCGATCGAGAGATTGGATGCTAGATCGGTGAGATCAAGAGCATCAAGAGATGAATGGTCAGATCTTAAGCCTTTTGGTTTAATGTGATCTGGATCAAGGCTTGGCTTAATTTGGTCCTTGAACCAAATGAAATGAACCGGCTCATCAAGTGAGCGCATGGTTCAAGGGGAGAGGAAATTGCGATTGTTCACTTGGTGTGAACACATGATCGCATGTGGTGGCTTGCTATTTTTAGAAGCCATGATCTCAAAATGAGACCACGCCTCACGTTCGAAGAGCTCTCTCCCTATTCTCGCCTCTCGCCCCCTTTTGCTCACGATGACTTACTCTCTCGTGTGTGAAGGTTGACGACAAGAGGAGGACTCGACCAAGCAAAAGAGATCATCTCTTCTCCCTTCACGTGATCAGGAGACCTTGGAGCCTTGCTAGCACAAGGATCGACAAGGAGTAGGCGATCACCCATCTTGTGTGCGTACGCTTTGGAGGAGAGCCGCATCGTTCTCTGCTTCCAAGTCGCCATCCAAGAAATGGCAATGGTATGATCCTTGTGTCAAATCTTTAAGTTAATCTATGTTCATACATGCGATCCTAGAAATCCTATGATTCCGCCCATGCAAGTTTTATTATATACGCATGTTTAGGGTTTCGCCCCCTTAGGGGAACCTTCAATTGGTATCAGAGGCAAGTTTCCTTGTATGATGCATATGATTGCTTGTTTTTGTGATCCTTGTTTGCGCATATGATTAGATCTAAAGAGCATGCGAAAATTTCATGTATGTTTTACATTGGCGCTTGCATGCAAGTTGGCGCTTGTTGTAGTTTTCACAAAACATGACTTGCGCGCCCCTCACTGGATCTAAGCGCCTGCTGTAAAGACTTAGACGGGTTATTAGGGTTGAAGTCATCATCTAGTATAGACCCAAATGTCTGATCAGACCATCTGACAGCCTAGATGGGTCGACCTGATGGCACCTATGCGCAAGCATGAGGTGGCTATAGGTCGACTGCTGAAAGGCGTGTAGCGATGTCTGATTGAGACAACCAGATGAACGCCCATGAGTAAGGCCCGGGGTCACACCCGCTTGCCTAAACTCATGAGGGACGTTCAGCCCTTCACGCATGCATTGTTGACCATGAGGTCGACTCAAGTCGGTTATGACTTGGTGCATGCAAGGGCAGTGGGTCTGACTAGGTCTAATGAGTGGATCCCTATTAATGGACCATTGTAAGGTAGTAGGGCACATAAGGAAATAAAATGAAGCCAATGGGTTTTTTGAAAAAATTTTATTTTCTTGGATGGATCACATGATGTTTGTATAACATGAGGAATGATTGTTTATTTAATCTTATGTGGGCTGCCTATATTTAATGTGTGCTGTGCTGGGGCCTGCGTGCCTGGATTATTATTTGTAAATTATTATTGTGATCTGCGCATCACATTTTAATTAATTTATAAAGTGTAATTGACCTGCATGTCAATCATGTCTAGATAGATTAAATTGTATTTTAATCAGACATGAGCACAGAGCACACTTGGCAGAGGCGCATGCAGCAAGTGGCTTCACCAGTGGGAGGTCTAGGGTTCGACTCTAGGACAGGCTCATTTTACCTGGTGGGCGCACCTGAGCTGCAGTGGGCGCTTGGGCCCGGGTTGGGCCAGAGGAAATGCAAAAGACCCAAGAAGAGCTCAAGTGAAGACTTAAGTTTATTAAGGTCTTACTTAGGCTTAATGGGCTTTTACCACATAAGATCATCATGCTTTTAATTTACTATTTCAGTAATTTAGTAACTGCATGATTTATTCTTCTGCTATCACCATAGGATTTGAATGATAGTAAGAAAATAAAAGGACCGTTAAAATCCAACGTTGAATATCAAGCACGTAAGCCTTCTGACGCGAAACCTCACTGTTCTGATTGTCGTTGGGGCCGTGTTGTACCCACTCAGTGGGCACGCCCATCTATCTTCAGACGGTGTGTGATTACACCTGCGTGTTACAGAGAAGGGATTTATCGCTTCTCATTGCTCAGCATAGCACGTGGTGGTCCAGGGAGTAGGTCGGGTCAGCTTGACCATATAAGCTACATATTGAGCATATGGTAGCTATATGGAGGCAACCATCTGTGGGATCAGAGACTGTGTTGTACCAACTCAATTGGCACAGTCTGCTGGATTGCCCAGATGAGGGGGAATCACACGGGTTGGCGATTGGCAGGGATTGCCTACCAGAGATTAGTGCTTGTACTCTCTGTGCATCTTATCTCGCCTGAGCGGGACGCGGAGACCAAGTATGAAATCTGGATCCCATCTCACTAAAAGAGTTTCACTCTTTCGGACTGTTTTACTGGATTTTTCAGTCAGATAAAATAGTGAGAAAAGAATCATTCTTAAGTCCTGAATTGATTCTAACATTGATACTGACCTTGCTGTTCTTGCATTGTTGTAGATTACTGCAGCAACGAACACCACAGCCTTCAATGTGTGATCCCTACTGGAAAGGGAGAAGTTTGCTGGGCCAAACTTCTCAGACTGGTACGGACACCTTAAGATTGTTCTTAAGGCTGAGAGGAAACTGTATGTCCTCGAGACGGCTATACCGCCTCAACCCGCTGCAAACGCCGCAAGGGCGGTTCGGGAAGCTTATGAAAAGCATGTCAATGATAGCATTGATGTCGCTTGCCTTATGCTAGCGTCTATGACGCCACAGCTGCAACGTCAGCATGAGGATTTATCTGCTATAGAAATTATAGCAAACCTCAAGATGCTGTATGCAGCACAGGCAAGGACTGAACGCTACAATTTGACGAAACTTTTCTTTCAGAGCAAACTGACTGAAGGGAGTCCAGTGGGAGCTCACGTGCTCAAGATGATTGGGTACAAGGAGGCTCTAGAGAAACTGGGACACACCATCAATCAGGAGATTGTTGTAGATATCATCCTGCAGTCTCTCCCGGCCTCTTTCGATCCATTCATTATTAATTTTAATATGAACAAGATCGACTGTACGCCAGCAGAGTTACTGAATATGCTCTTGACAACTAAGCAGACTCAGTCTCGTGATAATGGAACGCCTTCATCCTCTGTCCTCATGGCTCCTTCTAGGAACAAGAAGAAGGGGAAGAAGGGCAAAGCCCCTGTCAAGAGCTACAATAAGGCTCTGAAGCAAAAAGTAAAGCGGTCGAAGGAATACAGATGTTTCCATTGTGGCCAGCTGGGTCACTGGAAAAAGGACTATAAAGCGCTCCAAGGAGATAAGAAGGGAAGCAACTCTTTCGCTTCTGGCTCAGGTATTTCATGGGTGTTAGACACTGCATGTGGAGTTCACATTTGTTCAAATGTACAGGAACTCAAGAGAAGAAGACAGGTGGGACAGCATGAGGTGGACCTACGAGTAGGAAACGGGGCAGGGGTTGCTGCTGTTGCTGTAGGAGTTTATCACATCTCTTTACCATCTGGTCTTGTATTAGAACTGGACAATTGTTATTTTGTACCAAGCATAACTAAGAATATTATCTCTATTCCTGCTCTTGTCAGGAAAGGGTTTTCCTTTGAATGCAATATTTCAAAGTGTTACATTTCTTTTGATAATATTGTTTATGCTACTGGGTCAATTAACAATGGGTTATTCATGTTGGACATGGAATGTTCTATACAACAGATTGATATTAAGAAAGCCAAGTATGCTGAAGACAGCACCTTGCTATGGCATAGTCGTTTAGGCCATATTAACAAGAAGCGCATTAAGCGGTTGCATGATCATGGACTGCTGGGATCATTCTCCTATGAGGAGCTTGATACATGCAAAGCTTGTTTAATGGGTAAAATGACGAAGTCTCCTTTTTCCAATAAAGGTCAAAGGGCTTCAGGTTTACTTGACCTCATTCACAGTGATGTGTGTGGGCCATTTAGTAAACATGCCAGAGGTGGCTATTCATACTTCATTACCTTTACTGATGATTTCAGTAGGTATGGTTATGTCTATCTAATGAGACATAAGAGTGAATCTTTTGACAAGTTCAAAGAGTTCAAAAATGAAGTACAAAATCAGCTAGGCCGAAATATCAAGGCACTTCGCTCAGATCGAGGTGGAGAATACTTGAGTCATGAGTTTACTGACTATCTGAAGGAGTGTGGGATTATCTCACAGCTCACTCCGCCAGGAACACCGCAATGGAATGGTGTGTTCGAGAGGAGAAATATAACATTACTGGATATGGTTCGTTCTATGATGAGTCAGGCTACTCTACCTTACTCCTTTTGGGGATTTGCACTGGAAACAGCTGCAAAGGTACTAAACCGAGTGCCATCCAAGGCCGTTTCAAAGACTCCATATGAGTTATGGTATGGGAAACAGCCGAGCTTGACATTTATTAAGATCTGGGGTTGCGAGGCTTATGTCAAAAAGCTCGCCTCTGGGAAACTAGAGAGCAGATCTGAGAAATGTATCTTTGTCGGTTACCCTAAGGAAACTAAGGGTTATTATTTCTACGATCCCAAAGAGAACAAAGTATTTGTTGCTCGGACGGCTATATTTCTTGAGAAGGAATTTCTTCTGCAAGAAGCCAGTGGGAGAGAAATAAAGCTGGATGAGAATCCAGAAGAAGGACAAAGTAGTCAAGCACAGTTGGATGAGCCTGAGCTAGTAGATCAGGTTACTGAACAACCTGAGGCTTAGATATCACGGGAACCGCGAAGATCGGGAAGGATCCGTCGACAGCCTGAGTGCTATGACGGAGTCTACATCATTGATGATGAACCCCTCACTTATGCGGATGCGGTCAGTGGACCGGAATCAGCGAGATGGCTTGAAGCTATGCGAGCCGAGATGGACTCCATGTCAGATAACCAAGTATGTGATTTGGTTGATCCGCCTCCGGGAGTAATCCCTATGGGCTGTAAGTGGATCTTCAAGAAGAAGATTGACATGGATGGTAACGTGGTTACCTATAAAGGCAGGCTAGTTGCGAAAGGTTTCAAACAAATCTACGGGATAGATTATGATGAAACTTTCTCTCCTGTAGCCATGTTCAAGTCTATTCGGATAATTCTCGCGATAGCGGCATATTATGATTATGAGATCTGGCAGATGGATGTGAAGACCGCTTTCCTTAATGGAAAATTAGAAGAGGATGTGTATATGACACAACCTGAAGGTTTCACTAATCCATCGGATCGTCATAAAATATGCAAATTAAAGAAGTCCATTTATGGACTTAAACAAGCATCAAGAAGCTGGAATATTCGTTTTGATGAATCAATCTGTGAATTTGGTTTCATCAAGAATGAAGATGATCCGTGTGTATATAAGAGGTTTAGTGGGAGCGTGATTACTTTCCTAGTCCTCTACGTCGATGATATCTTAATCATTGGAAACGATATTCCTGAACTACATGCGGTTAAGGCATGGTTAAGAAAATGTTTCCAGATGAAAGATTTAGGAGAAGCAGCCTATGTATTAGGTGTGAAGATCTACAGAGATAGATCTAAGAGGCTTCTTGGGCTGTGCCAGAGTACTTACATCGATAAAGTCCTGGAGAGATTCCACTTAGAAAATTCTAAAAGAGGATATCTTCCAGTCAGACATGGTCTGAATCTTTCAAAGAGTCAGTGTCCACAAACACAGACTGAGAAAGATGAAATGGACAATACGCCTTATGCTTCGGCTATTGGGTCCATTATGTATGCGATGTTGTGTACTCGCCCAGACGTCGCTTACGGGTTAAGCGTGACCAGTCGATTCCAAAGTAATCCAGGGAAGGCACACTGGATTGCGGTCAAGAACATTTTGAAATATCTTCGGAGGACGAAAGATATGTTCTTGATATATGGAGGTCAGGAAGAACTCAGTATTGAAGGATATACTGACGCTTCGTTCCAATCTGACCAGGATGATTTCCGATCGCAATCAGGCTATGTTTTTAGCTTGAATGGAGGTGCAGTGGTGTGGAAAAGTTTCAAACAGTCAATTGTTGCTGATTCCACAACAGAAGCCGAGTATGTTGCAGCCTCAGAAGCATCTAAGGAGGCAGTGTGGATTCGTAAGTTCGTTCAGGAACTTGGTGTTGTTCCTTCGAGTGCAGATCCTTTGGTTATCTTCTGTGATAACACTGGACCAATTGCACAAGCAAAGGAACCACGGTCGCACCAGAAGTCCAAGCACATACAGAGAAGGTTTCACTTGATCCGGGAGATCATTGATCGTGGCGAGATCAAAGTCTGCAAGGTTCATACAGATGACAATCTGGCTGACCCGCTTATAAAGCCTCTGGCGCAGCAGAAGCATGAGAAGCACTGTAATAATATGGGTTTGAGATTTCTCAACCATTAGATTAAGTGCAAGTGGGAGATTGTTGGGGTATGCCCTTAAGGCTAATGTTTGAGGCCTTGGGATTATTTCAGTATCATGTATAAACTTTATGTTTATAAAGGCAATGGTTGTTATTCAGGTTGTTACAGTATCTGCTGCAATATGTATACTTCTGAATAATGTCTCAATGCTGTTCAGCTTGGCTGACATGCAGTTTTGTCCTTAGTCGAGATATCTTGGTGAACATGAGACAGCCTTGATATGATTGAGACTAATATGTGTTCTAATCTTATAGGATGCTTCGAGCATGGAATAAGATGTAGACTCATGGGTACATTGGATGTACTGGACAGATCCTACTTAGGATATTCAATTGCTTGTCACAATGTGAATAATCCTTATATGCAAACAAGTGGCATATTTCCTTTGACTTGAGATCACTTCTGTTTCTAAATGTTGATTGGCATTGTTTTGAGGTAGTTCAATATCATTTGGAACATAATGGTTATAGACTATCTTGGATAATGAACATGAGTCATGTTAGGGCACTAGTGATAGATATAGGATTGCCGTCTCCTTGATTGGAGTGTGATGTTCTGTAGGGGCCCCCTGGATGAGATGATTGAGAAAGTGTATGGCCATACCCAGATGACTATGTTTCATCTGATCTAATCATTCTCATCATATTGGAATTACAGGCTTGACACGCTTGTCCAATAAGAACATCCAGTGGCAAAGGAAACACATATGTCAAGTGACTTGGGTTCACACTTGTGCTGTGGTTTGGGTGTAGTCTTGGAAGACTCTTTCCTTTATATCGGGAGACAGTGATGTGTTGCTAGATACCCCTCACTGATCGTGATAACGTGAGTTATCATTACCGACATTTAAAGGAAACCCTTAGGGTCGCACAATTTGATGATATGGCTTACTTATGTCAGATCGTGTGGACTGAATTGTTTTAGTTCAGTTTAATGGGATTTAAACTCTGATTGTAAGTGAGATCTGGTCTGATCATGTTTGATTGATTAGGGCTTGAGATCGGTAAGCTTTGATCGAGAGATTGGATGCTAGATCGGTGAGATCAAGAGCATCAAGAGATGAATGGTCAGATTTTAAGCCTTTTGGTTTAATGTGATCTGGATCAAGGCTTGGCTTAATTTAGTCCTTGAACCAAATGAAATGAACCAGCTCATCAAGTGAGCACATGGTTCAAGGGGAGAGGAAATTGCGATTGTTCACTTGGTGTGAACACATGATCGCATGTGGTGGCTTGCTATTTTTAGAAGCCATGATCTCAAAATGAGACCACGCCTCACGTTCGAAGAGCTCTCTCCCTATTCTCGCCTCTCGCCCCCTTTTGCTCACGATGACTTACTCTCTCGTGTGTGAAGGTTGACGACAAGAGGAGGTCTCGACCAAGCAAAAGAGATCATCTCTGCTCCCTTCACGTGATCAGGAGACCTTGGAGCCTTGCTAGCACAAGGATCGACAAGGAGTAGGCGATCACCCATCTTGTGTGCGCACGCTTTGGAGGAGAGCCGCATCGTTCTCTGCTTCCAAGTCGCCATCCAAGAAATGGCAATGGTATGATCCTTGTGTCAAATCTTTAAGTTAATCTATGTTCATACATGCGATCCTAGAAATCCTATGATTCCGCCCATGCAAGTTTTATTATATACGCATGTTTAGGGTTTCGCCCCCTTAGGGGAACCTTCAAAATGAACTCAAATTCATGATTGAAGATATAACCCTATCATGTTAAATTTATTTCTTTAATATATATTTGTCTATTGAAATATGACGTTGATTGATGCATAAGATTTTAGGTAGATGTATTATTTGAAGAATAAAATCTAGGGGTGAAACTACTCCTTTAAATAAAATGAGCATATAAGTATGAATTGTGAATTGATGTTAATTTATCAACCTAGTAGATGTTTAGTCTATTTTTGTTATTTGTTGAGAAATAAGAATCCAAGATTCATAAAAATAGTGAGACTCCCCTACTTGTCACTATGTAAAATTGATAGTGGAACCTAAGACATGGGTTGAAGTCTATGCATGAAAAATAATGAGAGATAAAAAGAATAAGACTCCTCTACTTGGCACTATGCAAAATTGATAGTGGTACCGAAGAAAAGAGTTGAAGTCAAAAATAAAAAGTATGTGTCTATGTAGATGCATACCATCTTTGCAACAATAATCAAATATATATATATATATATATATATATATATATATATATATATATATATATATATATATATATAATTTAGGTGTGGAAAAAGATCTTGGAAACCTAACTCCTGTAAACAAAAACATGATAGATTTGAACTGAAAACTGGGTAAAATCATGAGATTGAAAATTCTATTTTTTGTACAAGTTGAAAAGTTTTATTTGATTGAGTTGTGGATCTAGAGGATTGAATTCTAAGAATGATATGTTTATTTGAAGTTTTGTGAAACAATTGATGGGATTTTTCATTGATGATTGTATTTTAGAAATTTATTGAGCATGAAAAGGTTATTCTTTTAATCAAATTTTGATTTTTGCTTGAGGACAAGCAAAGTTTGAGCCTTTTGTATTTTGATGAAACCAAAATACATAGTATATTTTGTATCATTTTAGATACTTTTTCATGCTAAATTGAGGATATTTTACTTGTTTTTATGCTGAATCCATCAAATATTGTAAAGTCTACTTCTATTTTGGTTTTTCATGATTTTCAGGCAAAAAGAAATCATTTTAGGGTGTTTTCAAGCAAAATCAAACACATAGAAGAATTCTCAACATCAAGAAGAGGTCACACAAGAAATTTCACGCAAATCGAAGCTGAGGACCAAAATACGGCATGGCCGTATTTATAATACGGTACCATATTTTTCGCGGCTACCGTATTATCGAGAGCACAGCCGTATTTTGGTGATTTTCCAAACAGAGAACTTCCCGAATTTTACGGCACCACCGTAAAGAATTACACGGCCGTATTTTGGAGCACTTTCGGAATAGAGACCATTGTTGAAATTATGGCACTGCCGTAAACTATTTCACGGGCCGTATTTTCCAGACGTTTCCAATTAGAGAGTTCAGCCGATTTTATAGCAGTGCCGTAAACCATATTATGGTGTCATATTTCCCAGCACTTTCAGAATAGAACGCTCAATCGATTTTACGGCAGGGCCGTGAACTATTACACTGCCGTATTTCTATTTTTGAACACGACTCCCAGGTCAATTTCGACACCTAATTTTTGCGGAGATGATTGCAAGTGATTCAGACCCTTAAATTCAATGTTGTAAGAAGCAATCAGGGAGGAACGAATGAGAGGAAGTGGACAACACAAAAAGCCCTAATTTTCATCCACTCAATAGAGAGAAATCACAATTCATACTGCCGCCTAGGGTTACGCAATCGCGACGAATCCAGACCATCTCAGACAGCGAAATTCATACTGAAGCTTTGCCTGGAGGAGGAGACAATGTACCATAAGTTTTAGAATGAAATGAGGTCAATTGGAAGAGAAATCAAAGAAAGAAGAGGCGCCTGTTGGGAAACTCCGGGGACATTTTACAATTTTTCAGAGTTATAGACATTGCATAGCGGAAGAATGTCTCCGAAACAGGCCAGTCCCAAAAACCCAGTGCGGATCATCAAGCGAGGGGATCGACACGATGTGATAGAAAGTACCTTAAGCGAGCAAAGAGATGTCGATGTTGAGATAGGCGCCCACGTGTTCGCCCTCTGCAGTCTCACACACACGGACTCCTCGAGCTCTCTTCTTCCGCGCTTGGTGCTAGCCTCAGGAAGAAGATTCAAGCCTTATATTCTCCCTCTTCAACTCTGCTCTACCTCCAAGGTGTATGCGCCAAGAAGAAGGAGAGGAGAAGTAGTCGCCAAGTCCAAGTCCGTCTTGCGCCAAGAGGAGGAGAAGAAGACTTGTGCTTGCGGCTAGATGTTGGAGGAAGAGAAATTGCGCCAAGAGCCTCCAAGCTTTCGCCCCTCTCTATTGCTTATGCCTCCAAGGAATTATCACTTATAAGAGGGGACGGCTAGGTGCTCTTTTATAGGGCAAGAGGTGGTTTGTGAAAGGCTAGGATCAAGACAAGTGGGCGGCTAGGATGAGAAGGTTTGAGGCAAGGAAAGTCTCCAAGACATTTCCATAATTCTCATTCAACCATTCCTTTTGTGCCCACGCCTTTATTTGTGCACCAAGGCCTTGCCTTGCGCCCCAAGCAATGCCATAGAGGCATTCATACCATAAGGGATAAAGGGGGGAGGCGCCAATTGCTTCCTTATGAAGCAAATTGTGCCACTTCTCCCCATTATGCCCATAGGCGCCTAGGGGAGAAGACTTGTCCCCATTATACCCTTCTAGCCCTTCTTCTCTTCATGACAATTTATTAGTGCGCCCAACTTAGCAATGGGCCTAGCCCAAAGACCATTACCAATGTTAACCAAGCGATTGGATCCAATCCAACTTAACCCATGGTCAAATGAGGCTAACCATGGTTAATTCGGCCAATATGCCAAAAATAGAAGTTAGCTTCAATAAGTTTCTTCCATCTCATCAGGCCCATTGGCACTGATGAAATCTCCAAAATAGATCCGAGTTATCCTATAACTCGATCATAAGGCTTCCCGATCAATACGAGAACTCGAGTGTCTTGGTGTGTGACCCTGTAGGTTCCTCTGACGCTGGCAGTGTTGACCAAAGGTCACCACAAGCAGTGAGTGGCACCTAGCAGTGCATCGCTGCTACCCAGGTCATTGGAATGGATATCGACATCGACATCCCCATCATCGCAACTAGGTACAGATCCATTACAGTCTCTTTGCCGAACTGATATCCGATTGGACAAGTGTGTCACCACTTGTTTTCACCCAATCACATGGCTATGACTAAAACAGGTTCTCACCTGGCTATGGCCATACACTCTCAGTCATAGAACCATAGAGGAGCTCCATGGATATCATACTTCCCTAAGGAAGGGGCAAATCCTTTGTCTGTCCATTGACCTTCTCATTGTTGGGAAACCCCGGGGACATTTTACAGTTTTCAGAGTTATAGACATACATTTTTCGCAGTGGAAGAATGTCCCTGAAACAGGCTAGTCCCAAAAACCCAGTGAAGATCGCATGCAAGGGAGTCGACACGATGAGTTAGGAAATACCTTTAAGAGCAATGTAGAGCGATGTCGATGAAGGCGCCCAAGTGTTCGCCCTCTGCAGTCTCGCACACACGGATCTCTTGAGTTCTCTTCTTCCATGCCCGGTGCTAGCCTCGGGAAGAATATCCAAGCCTTAGGGAGATACTCTACTTCACTTGTGCCACCAAGAGAGATGAGGGGCCAAGAGAAGAAAGAAAATCGCCCAAGCCGCCAATCCCTAGATCTCCTTGCGCCAAGAGGAAAGGAGGAAGAGGCTTGCGGTTATGGAAGATGCGCCCTTTGCTCCAAGCACTCGCCCCTCTCCTTGTGTTCACGCCTTCAAGGATTGATTACCCACAAGAGGGGGCGACTAGGTGTTAGGGTATGCCCTTAAGGCTAATGTTTGAGGCCTTGGGTTATTGTCAGTATCATGTATAAACTAAATATTTGTTTTTAAAGGCAATTGTTGTTATTCAGATTGTTACATTGTCTGCTGTTATATGTATACTTCTGAGTAATGTCTCAATGATGTTCAGTTTAGCTGACATTCAGTATTGTCCTTAGTCGAGATATCTTGGTGAACATTAGACAGCCTTGATATCATTGAGACTAATATGTGTTCTAATCTTATAGGATGCTTCGAGCATGGAATAAGATTTAGACACATAGGTGCATTGGATGTACTGGACTAACCCTTCTCAGGATATTCAATTGTTTGTCACAATGTGAATAATCCTTGTATGCAAGCAAGTGGCATATTCCCTCTGACTTGAGATCACTTGTGTTTCTAAGTGATGATTGGCATTATCTTGAGGTAGTTCCATATCGTTTGAAAGATAATGATTAAGGGTTATCTTGGATAGTGAGCATGAGTCACGTTAGGGTACTTGTGATAGATATAGGATTGCCTCTCCTGGTTGGAGTGTGATGTTCTAAGGGGGCCCTATGGATGAAATGGTTGAGAATGTGTATGGCCATACCCAGACGACTATGTTCATCTGATCTAACCATTTTCATCATGTTGGAATCACAGGCTTGACACGCTTGTCCGACGAGAACATCCAGTGGCAAAGGGAAAAAATGTATGTCAAGTGAATGAGATTCACACTTGTGCTGTGGTTTGGGAGTAGTCTTGGAAGACTCTTTCCTTCATATTGGAAGACAGTGATGTGTTGCTAGATGTTGGGGTATGCCCTTAAGGCTAATGTTTGAGGCCTTGGGATTATTTTAGTATCATGTATAAACTCTATGTTTATAAAGGCAATGGTTGTTATTCAGGTTGTTACATCATCTGCTGCAATATGTATACTTCTGAATAATGTCTCAATGCTGTTCAGCTTGGCTGACATGCAGTATTGTCCTTAGTCGAGATATCTTGGTGAACATGAGACAGCCTTGATATGATTGAGACTAATATGTGTTCTAATCTTATAGGATGCTTCGAGCATGGAATAAGATGTAGACTCATGGGTACATTGGATGTACTGGACAGACCCTACTTAGGATATTCAATTGCTTGTCACAATGTGAATAATCCTTATATGCAAACAAGTGGCATATTTCCTCTGACTTGAGATCACTTGTGTTTCTAAATGATGATTGGCATTGTTTTGAGGTAGTTCAATATCATTTGAAACATAATGGTTATAGACTATCTTGGATAATGAACATGAGTCATGTTAGGGCACTAGTGATAGATATAGGATTGCCGTCTCCTTGATTGGAGTGTGATGTTCTATAGGGGCCCCCTGGATGAGATGATTGAGAAAGTGTATGGCCATACCCAGATGACTATGTTCATCTGATCTAATCATTCTCATCATATTGGAATTACAGGCTTGACACGCTTGTCCAATAAGAACGTCCAGTGGCAAAGGAAACACATATGTCAAGTGACTTGGGTTCACACTTGTGCTGTGGTTTGGGTGTAGTCTTGGAAGACTCTTTCCTTTATATCGGGAGACAGTGATGTGTTGCTAGATACCCCTCACTGATCGTGATAACGTAAGTTATCGTTATCGACATTTAAAGGAAACCCTTAGGGTCGCACAATTTGATGATATGGCTTTCTTATGTCAGATCGTGTGGACTGAATTGTTTTGGTTCAGTTTAAAGGAATTTAAACTCTGATTGTAAGTGAGATCTGGTCTGATCATGTTTGATTGATTAGGGCTTGGGATCGGTAAGCTTCGATCGAGAGAATTGATGCTAGATCAGTGAGATCAAGAGCATCAAGAGATGAACGGTTAGATCTTAAACCATTTGGTTTGATATGTTGGGGTATGCCCTTAAGGCTAATGTTTGAGGCCTGTGGGAATGTATCTGTATCATGTAATAAACTCTTAAGTTTATAAAGGCATGGTTGTTATTCAGTTAGCTACATTGTCTGCTGCAATATATGTTCTTCTGAATAATGTCTCAAAGCTGTTCAGCTGGGCTGACAAGCTATTATGTCCTTAGTCGATGTATCTTGGTGAACATGAGACAGCCTTGATATGGTTAAGACTAATATGTGTTCTAATCTTATAGGATGCTTCGAGCATGGAATAAGATGTAGACTCATGGGTACATGGGATGTACTGGACAGACCCTACTAGGATGTTCAATTGTTTGTCACAATGTGAATATTCCTTGATTATGACAAGTGGCACATTTCCTCTGACTTGAGATCACTTGTGTTTTCTAAATGATGATTGTCATTGTTTTGAGATAGTTCAATATCGTTTGAAACATAATGATTATAGACTATCTTGGATGGTGAGCTTGAGTCAGGTTAGAGCATTAGTGATAGACAAAGGATTGCCGTCTCCTTGTTTAAGGAGTGTGATGTTCTAATGGGGCCCCCTGGATGAGATGATTGAGAGAGTGTATGGCCATACCCAGGTGACAGTGTTCGTCTGTTCTAATCATGCTCATCATATTGGAATTACAAGCTTGACAGGCTTGTCCAATAAGAACATCCAGTGGCAAAGGAAATATGCATGCCTTGTGATTTGATTCACACTTGTGCTGTGGTTTGGGTGTAGTCTTGGAAGACTCATTTCTTTATATCGGGAGATAGTGATGTGTTGCTAGATACCCCTCACTGATCGTGATAACGCGAGTTATCGTTACCGACATTTAAAGGAAACCCTTGGGGTCGCACAATTTGATGATATGGCTTACTTAAGTCAGATCGTGTGGACTGAATTGTTTGGGTTCAGTTTAAAGGGATTTAATCTCTGATTGTGAGTGAGATCTGGTCTGATCATGTTTGATTGATTAGGGCTTGAGATCGGTAAGCTTCGATCGAGAGAATGCATGCCAGATCGGTCAGATCAGGGGCATCGTTGAGATCGACGGTTAGATCGTGAACCTTAGGGTTTATTTAAGATCTAGACTAGATCATTGGCTTGATTGGTTCTTAAACCGAACCAAAGTGAACCGGCTCACTAAATGAGCGCTTGGTTCATAGGGAGAGGAGTAGGCGACAAGTTCACTTGGCGTGAACGTTGTGGTGAGGAGTGGTTACTATTTTTAGTAACCATGATCTCCATTTGGAGAGTGCGCTCATCAAAATAGAAAATACTCTATTTTCGCTCACTAAGATTTCTCTCGCCCATCTTCCTCTTGTCTCTCTCGTGAGTGTGGCGACACTTTGAAGGTTGAGGAGGATTCGGCCAAGAAGAAAGAGATCTCATTTTCCCTTCACTCGACAAGGACCTCTTGGAACCTTGCTAGCACAAGGAGCACCAAGAGAGATAGCGACATCATCTTGTGTGTGACGACAAGGAGAAGATCTACTTTGATCTTTGCTTCCAAGGAAACATCTTCCCATGGCGATGGTATGATTGTTTTCTTATTATCAAGTCGATCTTTTAGCATGCATATCGATCCTATAACCCTAGTTCCGCAAGAAGAAAATTTTATGCGCCATATGCTTTAGGGTTATGCTCCCCCTAGAAGGGGACCCCCCTAATCTAAGGGGCACTTACAATTGGTATCAGAGCATGGTTGAATGCATGTTCATTATGATTGCTTTGGCCTTGTGATTCCATATGCTTAGATCTTTATAACATGCCAAAGTTGTATGATTGGTTTTATCATCTTGCGAAACTTCATGTATGATATATGTTTCCATCTATTGGCGCATGTATGTTGTAAGTTGGCGCATCTTGTTTTTGTTTTACAAAACTTGAATACTTGCGCGACTCATCATAGATCTAAGGCTTTACTATAAACCCTTAGACGGGTTATTAGGGTTGAAGTCAACCCCTATGTTAGATCCAGAATGTCTGATCAGATCATCTGACAGCCTGAATGGGTCGACCAGATAGCACCTTGGCGCAAGCCTATGGTGGCTATAGGTCGACTGCAGACAGGTGTGTAGCGATGTCTGATTGAGACGATTAATGAACGCACCTGAGTTAGGCCCGGGGTCACGCCCGCTTGCCAGACCTCAGTGTGGTCGTTCAGCCCTGACGCATGCATGGTTGACCTTATGGTCGACTCAAGTCAGTTAGGACTTGGTGCATGTAAAGGCAGTGGATCTGACTAGGTTGGATGAGTGGATCCCTAGTGATGGACCGTTGTAAGGTTGTAGGGCAAATAAGGAAAAATTAAAATTGATCCCATGGGGTTTTCGAAAATTTTAATTTTTTTTTTATGATGGATCACATCGTTGTTGATTGATGCATATGTTTGTCTATTTAGTCTTATGTGGGCTGCCCATATTAATTGTGTGCTGTGCTGGGGCCTGCGTGCCTGTATTAATTGTTGTAAATTAATTATTGTGATCTGCGTATCACTGTGTTTTAATTTATAATTGTAAGTGACCTACGTGTCACTCTTGTCTAGATAGTTAAATTTGTAATTTAATTTGACAAGAGCACAGAGCACACTTGGCAGAGGCGCATGCAGCAGTGGCTTGACCAGGTGGGAGGTCTAGGGTTCGACCCTAGGACCTGGCGCATTTTCCTGGTGGGCGCACCTGTGCTGCAGATGGCGCTTGGGCCCTGGTTTGGGCCAGATGAGCAGCAAAAGACCCATGAAGAGCAAATGAAGACTTAAGTTAGGTTAAGGTCTTCTAGGGCTATGGGCTTTTACCACATAAGATACATGCTTTCTTTTATTGTATAATATTAGAATTGCATGATTAAATTATCTTCTGCTATCACCATAGGAATTGCATGATAGGCAAGAAGATAAAAGACCGTGAAAATCCAACGCTTAATATCAAGCTCGTAAGCCTTCTGACGCGAAACCTCACTGTTCTGATTATCGTTGGAGCCGTGTTGTACCCACTCAGTGGGCACGTCCATCTATCTTCAGAGGGTGTGGGATTACGCCTGTGTGTTACAGAGTAGGGATTTATCCCTTCTCGTTGCTCAGCATAGCACATGGTGGTCCAGGGAGTAGGTCGGGTCAGCTTGACCGTGTTGGCTACATATGTGGAGCATATGGTAGCACATGGAGGCAGCCATCTGTGGGATCAGAGACTGTGTTGTACCAACTCAGTTGGCACAGTCTGCTGGATTGCCCAGATGAAGGGGAATCGCACGGGTTGGCGATCGGCAGGGAATGCCTACCAGAAACTAGTGCTTGTACTCTCTGTGCATCTTATCTCGCCTGAGCGGGACGCGGAGACCAAGTATGAAATCTGGATCCCATCTCACTAAAAGAGTTCTACTCTTTCGGGCTGTTTTGCTGGATTTTTCACGCCTGATAAAATAGTGAGAAAAAGAATCTTTCTTAAGTCCTGATTGATTCTTATACATTGATACTGACCTTGCTGTTCTTGCATTGTTGTAGATACCTGCAGCAACGAACACCATGAACTTCAATGTGCGATCCCTACTGGAAAGGGAGAAGTTTGCTGGGCCGAACTTCTCTGACTGGTTTGGACACCTTAAGATCGTTCTTAAGGCAGAGAGGAAACTGTATGTCCTCGAGACGGCGATACCGCCGCAGCCCGCTCCGAACGCCGCAAGGGCGGTTCGGGAAGCCTATGAAAAGCACGTCAATGATAGCATTGATGTCGCTTGCCTGATGCTAGCGTCTATGACGCCACCGCTGCAGCGTCAGCATGAGGATATGTCAGCTATACAGATTATAGCAAACCTCAAGATGCTGTATGCTGCACAGGCGAGGACTGAACGCTATAATTTGACTAAGCTCTTCTTTCAGAGCAAACTGGCTGAAGGGAGCCCAGTGGGAGCTCACGTGCTCAAGATGATTGGGCACAAGGAGGCTCTAGAGAAACTGGGGCATACCATTAACCAGGAGCTTGCTGTAGACATTATTCTGCAGTCTCTCCCGCCTTCATTCGACGCGTTCATTATTAATTTTAATATGAACAAAATCGATTGTACTCCGGCGGAGCTGCTGAATATGCTCTTGACCACTGAGGAGACTCTGAAGGGTAAGCCTTCAACCTCTGTCTTGATGGTTCCTTCTAGGAACAAGAAGAAGGGGAAGAAGGGCAAGGCCCCTGTCAAGAGTTACAGCAAGGCTCTGAAGCAGAAGGTCAAGCGGTCTAAGGAATACAGGTGTTTCCACTGTGGCCAGCTGGGTCACTGGAAAAAGGACTGTAAAGCGCTCCAAGGAGATAAGAGGGGAAGCTTTGCTTCTGGCTCAGGTATATTCGTGACTGAGGTCATGTTTTCTTCTTCTGTATCATGGGTGTTGGACACTGCATGTGGAGTTCACATTTGTTCAAATGTACAGGAACTCAAGAGAAGAAGGCAGGTGGGACAGCATGAGGTGGACCTACGAGTTGGAAACGGGGCACGGGTTGCTGCTGTTGCTGTAGGAGACTACTTTATTTCTTTACCATCTGGACTTGATTGGAACTAAACAGTTGTTACTTTGTTCCCAGTATAACTAAAAATATTATCTCCATTCCTGCTCTTGTCAGGAAGGGGTTTTCCTTTGAATGCAATATTTCAAAGTGTATTTTGTCTTTTGATAATATTGTTTATGCAACTGGTTCAATTAACAATGGGTTATACATGTTGGACATGGAATGTTCGATACAGCAAATTGATATTAAGAAAGCCAAGTATGCTGATGACAGCACCTTGCTATGGCATAGTCGTTTAGGCCATATTAACGAGAAACGCATTAAGCGGTTGCATGATCATGGACTGCTGGGATCATTCTCCTATAAGGAGATTGATACATGCAAAGCTTGTTTGATGGGTAAAATGACGAAGTCACCTTTTCCTCACAAAGGTCAAAGGGCTTCAGGTTTACTTGACCTTATACACAGTGATGTGTGTGGGCCATTTAGTAAACATGCCAGAGGTGGCTATCAGTACTTCATTACCTTTACTGATGATTTCAGTAGATACGGGTATGTCTATCTGATGAGACATAAGAGTGAATCTTTTGACAAGTTCAAAGAGTTCAAGAATGAAGTACAGAATCAGCTAGGCCGAAATATCAAGGCACTTCGCTCAGATCGAGGTGGTGAATACCTAAGTCATACGTTTACTGACTATCTGAAGGAGTGTGGGATCATCTCACAGCTCACTCCGCCAGGAACACCGCAATGGAATGGTGTGTCCGAGAGGAGAAATAGAACGCTACTTGATATGGTTCGTTCTATGATGAGTCAGGCTACTCTTCCTTACTCCTTTTGGGGTTTTGCACTGGAAACAGCTGCAAAGGTACTAAACCGAGTGCCATCCAAGGCAGTTTCAAAGACGCCATATGAGTTATGGTATGGGAAACAGCCAAGCTTGACATTTATCAGGATCTGGGGTTGCGAGGCTTATGTCAAAAAGCTCGCCTCTGGGAAACTAGAGAGCAGATCTGACAAATGTATCTTTGTCGGTTACCCTAAGGAAACTAAGGGTTATTATTTCTTCGATCCCAAGGAGAACAAGGTTTTTGTTGCTCGGATGGCCATTTTTCTTGAGAAGGAGTTTCTTCTGCAAGAGGCCAGTGGGAGAGAAATAAAACTGGATGAGAATCCAGAGGAAGGACAAAGTGCTCAAGCAGAGTTGGATGAGCCTGAGCCGGTAGAACAGGTTATTGAACAACCTGAGGCTCAGATATCACGGGAACCGCGAAGATCGGGTAGGATCCGTCGACAGCCTGAGCGCTATGACGGAGTCTACATCATTGACAATGATGAACCCCTCACTTATGCGGATGCGGTCAGTGGACCGGAGTCAGCGAGATGGCTTGAAGCTATGCGCGCCGAGATGGACTCCATGTCAGATAACCAAGTCTGGGATTTGGTTGATCCGCCTTCGGGAGTTATCCCTATAGGCTGTAAATGGATCTTCAAGAAGAAGATTGACATGGATGGTAACGTGGTTACCTATAAAGGCAGGCTAGTTGCGAAAGGTTTCAAACAAATCTACGGGATAGATTATGATGAAACTTTCTCACCTGTAGCCATGTTTAAGTCTATTCGGATTCTTTTCGCAATAGCTGCATATTATGATTATGAGATTTGGCAGATGGATGTGAAAACAGCTTTCCTTAATGGAAATCTGGATGAGGATGTGTATATGACACAACCAGAAGGTTTCACTAATCCAGCAGATCGTCATAAGATATGCAAGTTAAAGAAGTCTATTTATGGACTTAAACAAGCATCAAGAAGCTGGAATATTCGTTTTGATGAATCAGTCACTGAATTTGGTTTCATCAAGAACGAAGATGACCCGTGTGTATATAAGAGGTTTAGTGGGAGCGTGATTACTTTCCTAGTCCTCTACGTCGATGATATCTTGATCATTGGAAATGACATTCCTGAAATGCATGCTGTTAAAGCATGGCTGAGGAAATGTTTCCAGATGAAAGATTTAGGAGAAGCAGCCTATGTGTTAGGTGTGAAGATCTACAGGGATAGATCTAAGAGGCTTCTCGGGCTGTGCCAGAGTACTTACATCGATAAGGTCCTGGAGAGATTTCATTTAGAGAATTCTAAACGAGGATATCTTCCAGTCAGACATGGTCTGAATCTTTCGAAGAGTCAGTGTCCACAAACACAGACTGAGAAAGATGAAATGGACAATACGCCTTATGCTTCGGCTATTGGTTCCATTATGTATGCGATGTTGTGTACTCGCCCAGACGTCGCTTACGGGTTAAGCGTAACCAGTCGTTTCCAAAGTAATCCAGGTGTGGCGCACTGGATTGCAGTCAAGAACATCTTAAAATATCTGCGGAGGACCAAAGATATGTTCTTGATATATGGTGGTCAGGAAGAACTCAGTATTGAAGGATATACTGACGCTTCGTTCCAGTCGGACCAGGATGATTTCCGATCGCAATCAGGCTATGTTTTTAGCTTGAATGGAGGTGCAGTGGTGTGGAAGAGTTTCAAACAGTCAACTGTGGCTGATTCCACAACAGAAGCCGAGTATGTTGCAGCCTCGGAAGCATCTAAGGAGGCAGTCTGGATTCGTAAGTTCGTGAGAGAACTTGGTGTTGTTCCTTCGAGTGCAGATCCTTTGGTTATCTTCTGTGATAACACTGGAGCAATTGCACAAGCTAAGGAACCACGGTCGCACCAGAAGTCCAAGCACATACAGAGACGGTTTCATTTGATCAGGGAGATCATAGATCGTGGCAAGATCAAAGTCTGCAAGGTTCATACAGATGACAATCTGGCAGACCCGCTTACCAAGCCTCTGGCGCAGCAGAAGCATGAGAAGCACTGTAATAATATGGGTTTGAGATTTCTCAACCATTAGATTAAGTGCAAGTGGGAGATTGTTGGGGTATGCCCTTAAGGCTAATGTTTGAGGCCTGTGGGAATGTATCTGTATCATGTAATAAACTCTTAAGTTTATAAAGGCATGGTTGTTATTCAGTTAGCTACATTGTTTGCTGCAATATATGTTCTTCTGAATAATGTCTCAAAGCTGTTCAGCTGGGCTGACAAGCTATTATGTCCTTAGTCGATGTATCTTGGTGAACATGAGATAGCCTTGATATGGTTAAGACTAATATGTGTTCTAATCTTATAGGATGCTTCGAGCATGGAATAAGATGTAGACTCATGGGTACATGGGATGTACTGGACAGACCCTACTAGGATGTTCAATTGTTTGTCACAATGTGAATATTCCTTGATTATGACAAGTGGCACATTTCCTCTGACTTGAGATCACTTGTGTTTTCTAAATGATGATTGTCATTGTTTTGAGATAGTTCAATATCGTTTGAAACATAATGATTATAGACTATCTTGGATGGTGAGCTTGAGTCAGGTTAGAGCATTAGTGATAGACAAAGGATTGCCGTCTCCTTGTTTAAGGAGTGTGATGTTCTAATGGGGCCCCCTGGATGAGATGATTGAGAGAGTGTATGGCCATACCCAGGTGACAGTGTTCGTCTATTCTAATCATGCTCATCATATTGGAATTACAAGCTTGACAGGCTTGTCCAATAAGAACATCCAGTGGCAAAGGAAATATGCATGCCTTGTGATTTGATTCACACTTGTGCTGTGGTTTGGGTGTAGTCTTGGAAGACTCATTTCTTTATATCGGGAGATAGTGATGTGTTGCTAGATACCCCTCACTGATCGTGATAACGCGAGTTATCGTTACCGACATTTAAAGGAAACCCTTGGGGTCGCACAATTTGATGATATGGCTTACTTAAGTCAGATCGTGTGGACTGAATTGTTTGGGTTCAGTTTAAAGGGATTTAATCTCTGATTGTGAGTGAGATCTGGTCTGATCATGTTTGATTGATTAGGGCTTGAGATCGGTAAGCTTCGATCGAGAGAATGCATGCCAGATCGGTCAGATCAGGGGCATCGTTGAGATCGACGGTTAGATCGTGAACCTTAGGGTTTATTTAAGATCTAGACTAGATCATTGGCTTGATTGGTTCTTAAACCGAACCAAAGTGAACCGGCTCACTAAATGAGCGCTTGGTTCATAGGGAGAGGAGTAGGCGACAAGTTCACTTGGCGTGAACGTTGTGGTGAGGAGTGGTTACTATTTTTAGTGCTTGTACTCTCTGTGCATCTTTTCTCGCCTGAGCGGGACGCGGAGACCAAGTATGAAATCTGGATCCCATCTCACTAAAAGAGTTTTACTCTTTCGGGCTGTTTTGCTGGATTTTTCAGTCAGATAAAATAGTGAGAAAAGAATCATTCTTAAGTCCTGAATTGATTCTAACATTGATACTGACCTTGCTGTTCTTGCATTGTTGTAGATTACTGCAGCAACGAACACCACAGCGTTCAATGTGCGATCCCTATTGGAAAGGGAGAAGTTTGCTGGGCCAAACTTCTCAGACTGGTACGGACACCTTAAGATTGTTCTTAAGGCTGAGAGGAAACTGTATGTCCTCGAGACGGCTATACCGCCTCAACCCACAGTGAACGCCGCAAGGGCGGTTCGGGAAGCTTATGAAAAGCATGTCAATGATAGCATTGACGTCGCTTGCCTTATGCTAGCGTCTATGACGCCACAGCTGCAGCGTCAGCATGAGGATTTATCAGCTATAGAAATTATAGCAAACCTCAAGCTGTTGTATGCTGCACAGGCAAGGACTGAACGCTATAATTTGACGAAACTTTTCTTTCAGAGCAAACTGACTGAAGGGAGTCCAGTGGGAGCTCACGTGCTCAAGATGATTGCGTACAAGGAGGCTCTAGAGAAACTGGGACACACCATCAATCAGGAGCTTGTTGTAGATATCATCTTGCAGTCTCTCCCGGCCTCTTTCGATCCATTCATCATTAATTTTAATATGAACAAGATCGACTGTACCCCGGTAGAGTTACTGAATATGCTCTTGACTACAGAGCAGACTCAGTCTCGTGAGAAGGGAACGCCTTCATCCTCTGTCCTAATGTTTCCTTCCAGGAACAAGAAGAAGGGGAAGAAGGGCAAAGCCCCTGTCAAGAGCTACAACAAGGCTCTGAAACAAAAGCTCAAGCGGTCAAAGGAATACAGATGTTTCCATTGTGGCCAGCTGGGTCACTGGAAAAAGGACTGTAAAGCGCTCCAAGGAGATAAGAAGGGAAGCAACTCTTTCGCTTCTGGCTCAGGTATTTACGTGACTGAAGTCATGTTATCTTCTTCTATTTCATGGGTGTTAGACATTGCATGTGGAGTTCACATTTGTTCAAATGTACAGGAACTCAAGAGAAGAAGACAGGTGGGACAGCATGAGGTGGACCTACGAGTTGGAAACGGGGCACGGGTTGCTGCTGTTGCTATAGGAGTTTATCACATCTCTTTACCATCTGGTCTTGTATTAGAACTGGACAATTGTTATTTTGTACCGAGCATAACTAAGAATATTATCTCTATTCCTGCTCTTGTCAGGAAAGGGTTTTCCTTTGAATGCAAGATTTCAAAGTGTTATATTTCTTTTGATAATATTGTTTATGCTACTGGGTCAATTAACAATGGGTTATTCATGTTGGACATGGAATGTTCAATACAACAGATTGATATTAAGAAAGCCAAGTATGCTGAAGACAGCACCTTGCTATGGCATAGTCGTTTAGGCCATATTAACAAGAAGCGCAATAAGCGGTTGCATGACCATGGACTGCTGGGATCATTCTCCTATGAGGAGCCTGATACATGCAAAGCTTGTTTACTAGGTAAAATGACGAAGTCTCCTTTTTCTAACAAAGGTCAAAGGGCTTCAAGTTTACTTGACCTCATTCACAGTGATGTGTGTGGGCCATTTAGTAAACATGCCAGAGGTGGCTATTCATACTTCATTACCTTTACTGATGATTTCAGTAGGTATGGTTATGTCTATCTAATGAGACATAAGAGTGAATCTTTTGACAAGTTCAAAGAGTTCAAAAATGAAGTACAAAATCAGCTACGCCGAAATATCAAGGCACTTCATTCAGATCGAGGTGGAGAATACTTGAGTCATGAGTTTACTGACTATCTGAAGGAGTGTGGGATTATCTCACAGCTCACTCCGCCAGGAACACCGCAATGGAATGGTGTGTCCGATAGGAGAAATAGAACCTTACTGGATATGGTTCGTTCTATGATGAGTCAGGCTACTCTACCTTACTCCTTTTGGGGATTTGCACTGGAAACAGCTGCAAAGGTACTAAACCGAGTGCCATCCAAGGCCGTTTCAAAGACTCCATATGAGTTATGGTATGGGAAACAGCCGAGCTTGACATTTATTAAGATCTGGGGTTGCGAGGCTTATGTCAAAAAGCTCGCCTCTAGGAAACTAGAGAGCAGATCTGAGAAATGTATCTTTGTCGGTTACCCTAAAGAAACAAAGGGTTATTATTTCTATGATCCCAAAGAGAACAAAGTATTTGTTGCTCGTACGGCTATTTTTCTTGAGAAAGAATTTCTTCTGCAAGAGGCCAGTGGGAGAGAAATAAAGCTGGATGAGAATCCAGAAGAAGGACAAAGTAGTCAAGCACAATTGGATGAGCCTGAGCCAGTAGATCAGGTTACTGAACAACCTGAGGCTCAGATATCAAGGGAACCGCGAAGATCGGGTAGGATCCGTCGATAGCCTGAGCGCTATGACGGAGTCTACATCATTGATGATGAACCCCTCACTTATGCGGATGCGGTCAGTGGACCGGAATCAGCAAGATGGCTTGAAGCTATGCGAGCCGAGATGGACTCCATGTCAGATAACCAAGTTTGGGATTTGGTTGATCCGCCTCCGGGAGTAATCCCTATAGGCTGTAAGTGGATCTTCAAGAAGAAGATTGACATGGATGGTAATGTGGTTACCTATAAAGGCAGGCTAGTTGCGAAAGGTTTCAAACAAATCTACGGGATAGATTATGATGAAACTTTCTCTCCTGTAGCCATGTTCAAGTCTATTCGGATTATTCTCGCGATAGCGGCATATTATGATTATGAGATATGGCAAATGGATGTGAAGACCGCTTTCCTTAATGGAAAACTAGAAGAGGATGTGTATATGACACAACCTGAAGGTTTCACTAATCCATCAGATTGTCATAAAATATGCAAATTAAAGAAGTCCATTTGTGGACTTAAACAAGCATCAAGAAGCTGGAATATTCGTTTTGATGAATCAATTTGTGAATTTGGTTTCATCAAGAATGAAGATGACCCATGTGTATATAAGAGGTTTAGTGGGAGCGTGATTACTTTCCTAGTCCTCTACGTCGATGATATCTTGATCATTGGAAACGATATTCCTGAACTACATGCGGTTAAGGCTTGGTTAAGAAAATGTTTCCAGATGAAAGATTTAGGAGAAGCAGCCTATGTATTAGGTGTGAAGATCTACAGAGATAGATCTAAGAGGTTTCTCGGGCTGTGCCAGAGTACTTACATCGATAAAGTCCTGGAGAGATTCCATTTAGAAAATTCTAAAAGAGGATATCTTCCAGTCAGACATGGTCTGAATCTTTCAAAGAGTCAGTGTCCACAAACACAGACTGAGAAAGATGAAATGGACAATACGCCTTATGCTTCGGCTATTGGGTCCATTATGTATGCGATGTTGTGTACTCGCCCAGACGTTGCTTACGGGTTAAGCGTGACCAGTCGATTCCAAAGTAATCCAGGGCAGGCACACTGGATTGCGGTCAAGAACATTTTGAAATATCTTCGGAGGACCAAAGATATGTTCTTGATATATGGAGGTCAGGAAGAACTCAGTATTGAAGGATATACTGACGCTTCGTTCCAATCTGACCAGGATGATTTCCGATCGCAATCAGGCTATGTTTTTAGCTTGAATGGAGGAGCAGTGGTGTGGAAAAGTTTCAAACAGTCAATTATTGCTGATTCCACAACAGAAGCCGAGTATGTTGCAGCCTCAGAAGCATCCAAGGAGGCAGTGTGGATTCGTAAGTTCGTTCAGGAACTTGGTGTTGTTCCTTCGAGTGCAGATCCTTTGGTTATCTTCTGTGATAACACTGGAGCAATAGCACAAGCAAAGGAACCACGGTCGCACCAGAAGTCCAAGCACATACAGAGAAGGTTTCACTTGATCCGGGAGATCATTGATCGTGGCGAGATCAAAATATGCAAGGTTCATACAGATGACAATCTAGCTGACCCGCTTACCAAGCCTCTGGCGCAGCAGAAGCATGAGAAGCACTGTAATAATATGGGTTTGAGATTTCTCAACCATTAGATTAAGTGCAAGTGGGAGATTGTTGGGGTATGCCCTTAAGGCTAATGTTTGAGGCCTTGGGATTATTTCAGTATCATGTATAAACTCTATGTTTATAAAGGCAATGGTTGTTATTCAGGTTGTTACATCATCTGCTGCAATATGTATACTTCTGAATAATGTCTCAATGCTGTTCAGCTTAGCTGACATGCAGTATTGTCCTTAGTCGAGATATCTTTGTGAACATGAGACAGCCTTGATATGATTGAGACTAATATGTGTTCTAATCTTATAGGATGCTTCGAGCATGGAATAAGATGTAGACTCATGGGTACATTGGATGTACTGGACAAACCCTACTTAGGATATTCAATTGCTTGTCCCAATGTGAATAATCCTTATATGCAAACAAGTGGCATATTTCCTCTGACTTGAGATCACTTGTGTTTCTAAATGATGATTGGCATTGTTTTGAGGTAGTTCAATATCATTTGAAACATAATGGTTATAGACTATCTTGGATAATGAACATGAGTCATGTTAGGGCACTAGTGATAGATATAGGATTGCCGTCTCCTTGATTGGAGTGTGATGTTCTATAGGGGGCCCCTGGATGAGATGATTGAGAAAGTGTATGGCCATACCCAGATGACTATGTTCATCTGATCTAATCATTCTCATCATATTGGAATTACAGGCTTGACACGCTTGTCCAATAAGAACGTCCAGTGGCAAAGGAAACACATATGTCAAGTGACTTGGGTTCACACTTGTGCTGTGGTTTGGGTGTAGTCTTGGAAGACTCTTTCCTTTATATCGGGAGACAGTGATGTGTTGCTAGATACCCCTCACTGATCATGATAACGTAAGTTATCGTTACCGACATTTAAAGGAAACCCTTAGGGTCGCACAATTTGATGATATGGCTTTCTTATGTCAGATCGTGTGGACTGAATTGTTTTGGTTCAGTTTAAAGGAATTTAAACTCTGATTGTAAGTGAGATCTGGTCTGATCATGTTTGATTGATTAGGGCTTGAGATCGGTAAGCTTCGATTGAGAGAATTGATGCTAGATCAGTGAGATCAAGAGCATCAAGAGATGAACGGTTAGATCTTAAACCATTTGGTTTGATAAGATCTGAACCAATGCTGGTTTGATTTGGTCTTTGAACCAAATGCAATTGAACCGAATTGGTTTGAACCGGTTCACATGTGTGAACGCATGGTTCAATATGAAGGCGTTTAGGTCGGTTATCATGGCGTGGGCGCATGGCTTCATGACTTTCTACTTTTTGGAATTTAAGCTCTGATTAAAAGTGAGATCTAGTCTAATCATGTTTGATTGATTAGGACATGTGATCGGTAAGCTTTGATCGGAGGATTGAAGCTTGATTGTAAAGATCAGGGGTTCAATGTGATGTGTGGTTAGATCTTGAGCCATTTGGTTCAAAGAAGATTATAACCAGGGCTGGTTTGATTTGGTGCTTGAACCAAATTGAGATTGAACCGATTCACTTGTGAACGCATGGTTCAATCAATGAGGAGTTTTTCGATCGCTTAAAGGGAAGTTATGGAGGGAGTTACTAATTCGGTTCTTACCATAAGTGGTGGCCGAATTTTCCTTAAGTGCACCCCACGTTTTCGAAAGCCCTCTCGCCTCCTCCTCCTCTTGTCGCTCTCGTGCTCTCGTGTGGATCATCTTCTCGAAACAAAAGAGAAGCTCGTCCGGCGACAAGGGAACACGCATCACCCTTTCCAAGAAACGATCAAGACTCCTTAGTGTCTTTGCTAGCACAAGGAACACAAGGAAGAAAGCCTTTCTCATCTTGTGTGTGACATCTTTGGAGAAGAGGCACTCGCCCCTTTCATCTTTCAAGTCGTCTCTCACACCATGGCTCAGGTAATACTCTAGCTTGTCCTATACATATTATAGAAGGTTGATCATGTGCTCATGTCATGCGATCCTAGAATTTCCGCTGCAACAAGTTTTGTTATTGAATAATGCTTGAGACCTAGGTTAGACTTTCAATTGGTATCAGAGCGCTAGGTTTTTATCACTTGATGCATAAGGTTGCCTTCTTGTGATCCATGTTTAAGTTATTGGGTAGATCTTGTTTATGTTCATATGCGACTACATGATGCAAAGTTTACATACCATACATAGCTTGCGCATATGCTGTTAGATGAATCTTTGCATGCATAGTTTGCGCATATATCATAATTGTTTTTCAAACAAAATTATCTTCATGCGCGACTACACTAGATCTATCTGTGCGCCTACTTCGAACACTTAGACGGGTTAACGGTTTTGAAGTCGTTAGTCAAGTATGGAGCCAACAGCCAAATCAGACTATCTGACAGCCTGGATGGGCGGCTGGATAGCACCTGTGCGCAAGTTGTACAGGTGGCTATAAGCCGACTGCAGAAGGGCGTGTAGCAATGTCTGTTTGAGGCGCCTACTGAACGATCATGATTATGGCCCGGGGTCACACCCGCTTGCCAGAAATCATGTGGGACGTTCAGCCCTTAAGGCATGCATAGTCGACCATTGGGTCGACGCAAGTCGGTTATGACTGGGTGCATGTAGGGGCAGTGGGTCTGACTTGGTCTGACGAGTGGATATCTGTTAATGGACCGTTGTAAGGTAGTAGGGCACATAAGGAAATAAAATTGATGCCATGGGATTTTTTCGAAAATTTTATTTCTGATTGGATCACATGTTGTACATGTTTAACATGTTGCTTTGAGTATATTGAGTGTTTATTTAATCTTATGTGGGCTGCCCTATTTTGTATGCTGTGCTGGGGCCTGCGTGCCTGGAAATAAATATTTTGATGTGATCTGCGAATCACATTTAATTTATTAAAATGTATAATTGACCTGCGTGTCAAACCATGTCTAGATAGTTTTTTAAAAATGTAATTTGATCAGACATGAGCACACAGCACATATGGCAGTGGCGTTTGCAGCAGATGGTGATGGGGGTAGAGGCCATGACCCAAGAAAATATAAATGGAGCTTAAGGCTACCCTAGTTTATGGGTACCCTAAGACACCATTGCATTGCATGCATCATGTAGCTACATTTGGTAAGTTTTATACTTTGTTTTGTATTTTCTTTTATGGAAATTATGTTGCATCATACTAGAACTAGTGCATGTCATAATGTTGCATCCAAGTAGGAGTAGTGTAATAAGCATTTACAAGTCATGTGGATAAGCTCAAAGTTAGCTCAAAGCTCACTACAACAAGCTAGCTCCAAATATGGCAAGCCACTTCAAAGCCAAAGTTCAAAGTGAAGTCTTGAGTTGAAGCACTTCAACTCACCTTTCCATTGAAGTATAAAGCCACCTTGGCATCCAAGAATTCGGTTCCAATCTCAACTCATCAAAGGATATGCGCTCATTCAAAAGCTTTCCATCAAATCCCTTAAATCAAGGAATCAAGATGTGTTCACACCTTGGAAGGAAAGAGCCACGCCAATTCAAGAAGCAATACCACCTCCAATTAAGGGAAGATCACCAAAGCAATTCGTCCATGGCCAAGGAAGGAAGGATTGCCACCTTCTCTTGTCGCCCAAGCAAGGAGAATTCACCAAACAAAGAAGGAATTCAGCCACAACAAAAATGGCAAGTTTCAAAGCCATGCATCGCCCATTACAAACAAGGGAAGACACTCAAGGAAAGGATTTCGAATTTGAAAGCTTCAGCCCCAAAGGAATTCGCCCAAACCAAAGAAGGAAGGAAAGCTATCACCTAGCCGAACATGCAAGCAAGTCTACAAGAAAATTCGAACACACCATCTCTACAAACAAATAAGGGAAGTTTTCAAGTCAAATCACAATCAATGGAGCCATTGCCTCGACAAAGCATTGAAGACAATAATTTCTTTCTTATTTTGATCTTTTGTAACGTTAAGGAGAAGCTCTACAAAACTTGTAATCGCATGTAAGTTGATTAGAAAGATTTGATAATGGAATTGTCGATTAGTTGCCTAGCAACCTTGGGTGCTTGTGTCGCCCTCCCCTTTCCCCTTCTCATCTGAGGTGCTTGTGTCACCTATCTCCCCTTCTTCCCCAAGGGCCAAGGTTCCCTTCGCTAACCGTTTCTTCAAAGACATCTCCATCAACTTGGCGCTTGGATCATCTTCTTTAACCAACAAGGGGCGCACCTCCATCTTCTTCAACCTCTTGTGGCGCATCTCCATCAACATCTCAACAAGTGACGCATCTTCTCTTCAAAGGATCTTCACCAACCCTTGGCGCATCTAGTCCATCTCCTTCATCAACACTTAGCACAAAGACCTTCAACCCCTCTCCAAGGATCCACAACTCCAAGGGAACCTCCATGGATCAACTCCTTCAAGACATATAATCGGCCAAGCCTCTCTAACTTGACTCTATTGTTTATTTGCTTGGTTTACCTTTGCTTAACTTGTTAAATCTTGTAGGTGGCGCAAGGGAGATCATCTTCTCACCTCAAGGGGTAATCAACCTCAAGTGGCGCATCTTCAACCCTCAAGACCTCAACCACTCTTGCTTGGATAATCTTCAACCGAAACTCTTCCCTTCAATCCTAGTTTGCATTTAATGCTTATTTGATTTATCTCATCACTAATAGACTTCATTTGTTCCTAGAAGCTCTCGACATCAAAGGGGGATCCACAAGATGAGACATCTTCAATGACTCAACCATGTCCGAAACTTGAAGAGTCTTCTTCCATCCAAGACTTGGCGCCCCTTCAAGCAATAGACCCTTTAGTTGTTAATCATTAGGTTTAGTAGAATAACTTAGTTACTCATGTTAGCAAGAGGAATTTGGAAGATTAGCTTCCCCTCTTGATCTCTTTGTTGTAAGAGGACTTTGCACATTAAACCCTAATTTTATACTCACACATGTGTGAGTTTGTTGTGTTGGTGTGTTTGTAATGAAGCAACTCCTTCCATCAGAGTAGGACCGTTGAAGATCGGGAAGGACGATCCTTCTATTCTCAAGGATCGCACGGTGAGCGCTTCTTTACAATATTGTCTATTAATGTTTTAGAAATGCATGTTTAGCCATAGAGTAGTTAACCACATGTTTAGTTATAGTTTTGTTTATAAGAGCATGCTAGTTGCAATTTATTTTGTAGTTTATAATTGCATGTTTAGGTCTAAAATTATCTAGCATATAATTTAGTAGCATATTAATCTTCAGTTTTTATTTAAAATACCAAAAACATATTTTTGAAAGCCCCGTTAGATAACTTGCATGCTAGCTTATTTTCCTTAGATTCATGTTTTCATGCTAGCCCAAATTGCATGCTCCCCCCCTACATCAGATGGCTTCACTAGGTGGGTGGTCTAGAGTTTGACTCTAGAACAGGCGCATACTATCTGGTGGGCGTGTTAGGGCTGCAGATGGCGTTTGGGCCCAGGCTGGGCCGGATGTGGTACAAGAGTCCCATAAAGAGCTCAAGTAAAGACTTTTGTTAACCTAGGGTTTTACTTAAGTTTTATGGGCGTTTACCACATAAGATAATGGTGCTTTCATTTACTGTTTTAAGTAAGTAGCACATGTATGTTTTATTCTTCAGCTATCACTATAGAAATTGCATGATAGTAAGAAGATAAAAAGGACCGTTAAAATCCAACGTAAATATCAAGCTATCGATTGCCTTCTGACGCGAAACCTCACTGTTCTGACTATCGGTGGGGCCGTGTTGTACCCACTCAGTGGGCACGCCCAGCTATCTTCAGACGGTGCGCGATTACACCTACATGCTACAGAGAAGGGATTTATCACTTCTCGTTGCTCAGCATAGCACGTGGTGGTCCAGGAAGTAGGTCAGGACAGCTTGACCATATAGGCTACAAGTTGAGCACATGATAGCTATATGGAGGCAGCCATCTGAGGAATCAGAAACTGTGTTGTACCAACTCAGTTGGCACAGTCTTCTGGATTGCCTAGATGAAGGGGAATCGCACGGGTTGGCGATTGGCATGGATTGCCTACCAGTGATTAGTGCTTGAACTCTCTGTGCATCTTATCTCGCCTGAGCGGGACGCGGAGATCAAATATGAAATATGGATCCCATCTCACTAAAAGAGTTTTACTCTTTCGGGCTGTTTTATTGGATTTTCAGTCAGATAAAATAGTGAGAAAAGAATCAGTCTTAAGTCCTGGAATGATTCTAACATGGATATTGGCCTTGTTGTTCTTGCTATGTTGTAGATTCCTGCAGCAACGAACACCACAGGGCTCAACTTGCGATCCATATTGGAAAAGGAGAAGTTTGCTGGGCCAAACTTCTCAGACTGGTACAGACAGCTGAAGATTGTCCTCAAAGCTGAGAGAAAGCTGTACGTCCTTGAGTCGGCAATGCCGGCTCAACCCGCTGCGAACGCCGCAAGGGCGGTTCGAGATGCTTATGAGAAGCACGTCAGTGATAGTACTGATGTCGCTTGCCTTATGCTTGCGTCAATGACGCCTGAGCTCCAGCGTCAGCATGAGGATTAGTGTGCTATTGATATTATAGCAAATCTGAAATTGCTATATGCTGCACAGGCAAGGACAGAACGCTATAACCTGATGAAACTTTTCTTTCGTAGCAAACTGACTGAAGGGAGTCCAGTGGGAGCTCACGTACTCAACATGATTGGGTACAAAGAAGCTCTAGAGAAACTGGGTCATACCATCAATCAGGATCTTGTTGTAGACATTATCTTGCAGTCTCTTCCGGCTTCTTTCGATGCGTTCATTATTAATTTTAATATGAACAAAATCGACTGTACTCCGGCAGAATTACTGAATATGCTCTGCACTACAGAGCAGACTCTTGAGAAGGGAAAGCCTTCATCCTCTGTTTTGATGGTCCCTTATGGGAATAAAAGGAAGGGAAAGAAGGGCAAAACCCCTATCAAGAGCTACAACAAGGCTTTGAAACAAAAGATAAAGCGGTCAAAGGACAACAGATGTTTCCATTGTGGCCAGCTGGGTCACTGGAAGAAGGACTATAGAGCGCTCCGAGGAGAGAAGAAGGGAAGCAAGCCTTCCACTTCTGGCTCAGGTATTTTCGTGACTGAAGTCATGGTTGCTTCTTCTATTTCATGGGTGTTGGACACTGCATGTGGAGTTCACATTTGTTCCAATGTGCAGGAACTCAAGAGAAGAAGACAGGTGGGACAGCATGAGGTGGACCTACGAGTTGGAAACGGGGCACGAGTTGCTGCTGTTGCTGTAGGAGAATATCACATCTCTTTACCATCTGGACTTGTATTAGAACTTGACAATTGTTACTTTGTACCAAGCATAACAAAGAATATTATCTCTATTCCTGCTCTTGTCAGGAAAGGTTTTTCATTTGAATGCAAAACTTCACAGTGCTGTATTTCATTTGATGGAATTGTTTATGCAACTGGGTCGATTAACAATGGGTTATACATGTTGAACATCGAATGTTCTGTACAACAAATTGATAATAAGAAAGCCAAGCATGCTGATGACAGCACCTTGTTATGGCATAGTCGTCTAGGCCATATTAACAAGAAACGCATTAAGCGGTTGCATGACTATGGACTGCTGGGATCATTCTCCTATGAGGAGCTTGATACATGTAAGGCTTGTTTAATGGGTAAGATGACGAAGACTCCTTTTTCTAATAAAGGTAAAAGGGCTTCAGGTTTACTTGACCTTATTCACAGTGATGTGTGTGGGCCATTTAATAAACATGCCAGAGGTGGCTATTCATACTTCATTACTTTTACTGATGATTTCAGTAGGTATGGTTATGTCTACTTAATGAGACATAAGAGTGAATCTTTTGACAAGTTCAAAGAATTCAAAAATGAAGTACAGAATCAGTTAGGCCGAAATATCAAGGCACTTCGATCTGATCGAGGTGGAGAATACTTGAGTCATGAGTTTAATGACTATCTGAAGGAGTGTGGGATCATCTCACAGCTCACTCCGCCGGGGACACCGCAATGGAATGGTGTGTCCGAGAGGAGGAATCGAACCTTATTGGATATGGTTCGGTCTATGATGAGTCAAGCTACTCTACCTTACTCCTTTTGGGGATTTGCACTGGAAACAGCTGCAAAGGTGCTAAACTGAGTGCCATCCAAGGCCATTTCAAAGACGCCATATGAATTGTGGTATGGGAAACAGCCGAGCTTGACATTTATCAAGATCTGGGGATGCGAGGCTTATGTAAAAAAGCTCGCCTCTGGGAAACTGGAAAGCAGATCTAATAAATGCATATTTGTCGGATACCCTAAAGAAACTAAGGGTTATTATTTCTACAATCCCAAAGAGAATAAAGTATTTGTTGCTCGAACGGCTATTTTTCTTGAGAAGGAGTTTCTTCTGCAAGAGGCCAGTGGGAGAGAAATAAAGCTAGATGAAATTCCAGAAGAGGGACAAAGTAGTCAAGCAAAGTTGGATGAGCCTGAACCAAGAGATCAGGTTAATGTTCAACCTGAGGCTCAGGCATCACGGGAACCGCGTAGATCGGGAAGGATTCGTCGTCAGCCTGAGCGCTATGACGGAGTCTACATCATTAATGATGAGCCCCTAACTTATGCGGATGCGGTCAGTGGACCGGAGTCAGCAAGATGGCTTGAAGCTATGCGAGCTGAGATGGACTCCATGTCAGACAACCAAGTCTGGGATTTGGTTGATCCGCCTCCGGGAATAAACCCTATAGGCTGTAAGTGGATCTTCAGAAAGAAGAAAGACATGGATGGTAACGTAGTTACCTATAAGGGCAGGCTAGTTGCGAAAGGTTTCAAACAAATCTACGGGATAGATTATGATGAAACTTTCTCTCCTGTAGCCATGTTCAAGTCCATTCGAATTATTCTAGCGATAGCAGCATATTATGATTATGAGATCTGGCAAATGGATGTGAAAACCGCTTTCCTTAATGGAAAATTAGAAGAGGATGTGTACATGACACAACCTGAAGGTTTCATTAACCCATCAGAACGTCATAAAATATGCAAATTAAAGAAGTCCATTTATGGACTAAAACAAGCATCGAGAAGCTGGAATATTCGTTTTGATGAATCAGTTTCTGAATTTGGTTTCATCAAAAATGAAGATGACCTGTGTGTATATAAAAGGTTTAGTGGGAGCGTGATTACTTTCCTAGTTCTCTACGTCGATGATATATTAATCATTGGAAACGATATTCCTGAACTGCATGCAGTCAAAGCATGGTTAAGAAAAAGTTTCCAGATGAAAGATTTAGGAGAAGCCACCTATATACTAGGTGTGAAGATCTTTAGAGATAGATCTAATAGGCTTCTCGGGCTATGCCAAAGTACTTACATCGATAAGGTCCTGGAGAGATTCTATTTAGAAAACTCTAAAAAAGGATATCTTCCAGTCAGACATGGTCTGAATCTTTCAAAGAGCCAGTGTCCTCAAACACAGTCTGAGAAAGATGAGATGGACAATACGCCTTATGCTTCGGCTATTGGGTCCATCATGTATGCGATGTTATGTACTCGCCCAGACGTCGCTTACGGGTTAAGCGTGACCAGTCGGTTCCAAGGTAATCCAGGGAAGGCACACTGGATTGCAGTCAAGAACGTTTTGAAATATCTTCGGAGAACCAAAGATATGTTCTTGATTTATGGAGGTCAGGAAGAACTCAGTATTGAAGGATATACTGATGCTTCGTTCCAATCTGACCAAGACGATTTCCTATCGCAATCAGGCTATGTATTTAGCTTGAATGGAGGAGCAGTGGTATGGAAAAGTTTCAAACAATCAATTGTTGCTGATTCCACAACAGAAGCCGAGTATGTTGCAGCCTCAGAAGCATCAAAGGAGGCAGTATGGATTCGTAAGTTCATTCAGGAACTTGGTGTTGTTCCTTCAAGTGCAGATCCATTGGTTATCTTCTGTGATAACACCGGAGCGATTGCATAAGCGAAGGAACCACGGTCACACCAGAAGTCCACGCACATACAGAGAAGGATTCACTTGATCCGTGAAATCATTGATCGAGGAGACATCAAGATCTGCAAGATTCATACAGATGACAATCTAGCTGAACCGCTTACAAAGCCTCTAACGCAGCAGAAGCATGAGCAGCACTGTAAAAATATGGGCTTGAGATTTCTCAACCATTAGTTTAAGTGCAAGTGGGAGATTGTTAGGGTATGCCCTTAAGGCTAATGTTTGAGGCCTTGGGTTATTGTCAGTATCATGTATAAACTAAATATTTGTTTTTAAAGGCAATTATTGTTATTCAGATTGTTACATTGTCTGCTGTTATATGTATACTTCTGAGTAATGTCTCAATGATGTTCAGTTTAGCTGACATTCAGTATTGTCCTTAGTCGAGATATCTTGGTGAACATGAGACAGCCTTGAAATGATTGAGACTAATATGTGTTCTAATCTTATAGGATGCTTCGAGCATGGAATAAGATTTAGACACATAGGTGCATTGGATGTACTGGACTGACCCTTCTCAGGATATTCAATTGTTTGTCACAATGTGAATAATCCTTGTATGCAAGCAAGTGGCATATTCCCTCTGACTTGAGATCACTTGTGTTTCTAAGTGATGATTGGCATTATCTTGAGATAGTTCCATATCGTTTGAAAGATAATGATTAAGGGTTATCTTGGATAGTGAGCATGAGTCACGTTAGGGTACTTGTGATAGATATAGGATTGCCTCTCCTGGTTGGAGTGTGATGTTCTAAGGGGGCCCTATGGATGAAATGGTTGAGAATGTGTATGGCCATACCCAGATGACTATGTTCTTCTGATCTAACCATTTTCATCATGTTGGAATCACAGGCTTGACACGCTTGTCCGACGAGAACATCCAGTGGCAAAGGGAAAACATGTATGTCAAGTGAATGAGATTCACACTTGTGCTGTGGTTTGGGAGTAGTCTTGGAAGACTCTTTCCTTCATATTGGAAGACAGTGATGTGTTGCTAGATACCTCTCTCTGGTCATGATAATGTAAGTTATCGTTACCGACATTGAAGGAAACCCTTAGGGTCGCACAATTTGATGATATGGCTTACTTATGTCAGATCGTGTGGACTGGAATTTCTCTAGTTCAGTTTAAAGGAATTTAAGCTCTGATTAAAAGTGAGATCTAGTCTAATCATGTTTGATTGATTAGGACATGTGATCGGTAAGCTTTGATCGGAGGATTGAAGCTTGATTGTAAAGATCAGGGGTTCAATGTGATGTGTGGTTAGATCTTGAGCCATTTGGTTTAAAGAAGATTATAACCAGGGCTGGTTTGATTTGGTGCTTGAACCAAATTGAGATTAAACCGGTTCACTTGTGAACGCATGGTTCAATCAATGAGGAGTTTTTCGATCGCTTAAAGGGAAGTTATGGAGGGAGTTACTAATTCGGTTCTTACCATAAGTGGTGGCCGAATTTTCCTTAAGTGCACCCCACGTTTTCGAAAGCCCTCTCGCCTCCTCCTCCTCTCGTCGCTCTCGTGCTCTCGTGTGGATCATCTTCACGAAACAAAAGAGAAGCTCGTCCGGCGACAAGGGAACACGCATCACCCTTTCCAAGAAACGATCAAGACTCCTTAGTGTCTTTGCTAGCACAAGGAACACAAGGAAGAAAGCCTTTCTCATCTTGTGTGTGACATCTTTGGAGAAGAGGCACTCGCCACTTTCATCTTTCAAGTCATCTCTCACACCATGGCTCAGGTAATACTCTAGCTTGTCCTATACATATTATAGAAGGTTGATCATGTGCTCATGTCATGCGATCCTAGAATTTCCGCTGCAACAAGTTTTGTTATTGAATAATGCTTGTGACCTAGGTTAGACTTTCAATTGGTATCAGAGCGCTAGGTTTTTATCACTTGATGCATAAGGTTGCCTTCTTGTGATCCATGTTTAAGTTATTGGGTAGATCTTGTTTATGTTCATATGCGACTACATGATGCAAAGTTTACATAGCATACATAGCTTGCACAAAGTTTACATACCACTTGTTTTCATCCAATCACATGGTTATGACTAAAACAGGTTCTCACCTGGGTATGGCCATACACTCTCAGTCATAGAACCATAAAGGAGCTCCATGGATATCATACTTCCTTAGGGAAGGGGCAAATCCTATGTCTGTCCATTGATCTTCTCATATGGGTCGTGACATGCTTAATAACAACCGTTATGACCTCCCATCTACGGCAAGGTGTTAGGTTGTATCAAAGCAAGTCCCTAACCATATAGAATGATCAATGACCTCAAGTCAAGGGATCAATGCATCTCCTGTCACTTATGAGGATAACTCATGACACCAAGTCATAGCCTCATAGCGGGTCTATCCAGTATATCCCCAATGATATACCCATGTGTCTGCGTTAGCACCACGTGCCTAACTAGCCCACATACCAGTCTCACAAGTACTATAGCTATCCCATATCCACTAAGGTACATCGACTGGGGACAATTATTCGAACACAGATCCAATCTGTCTGCAGGGACATTATCATGTAAGTACACAGTCGTAGGTGTAGATAAACAATGATAACGACAATGCCAGAATGATATATAAATATCAATGTCAAGTAGTACATAAGTTGACCAAAACTAGGTCCTAGGGCATATACACCAACAATCTCCCACTTGCACTAAGACCTAGAGGTTGAGCAACCTCAACCCCATATCTCTAGTACGACCATCATGCTTCTGCTGCACCGAAGCCTTGGTCAGTGGGTCTGCTAGATTGCTCTGTGTGTCAATTCTGCTAATCTTGACATCACCTCGATCAATGATCCCTCTGATCAGGTGAAATCTTCTGAGTATGTGTTTGGATATTTGATGAGACCGTGGTTCCTTGGCTTGTGCAATTGCTCCATTGTTGTCACAGTAGAGTTCAATGGGATCCATTGCACTAGGTACCACTTGAAGATCACATAAGAACTTCCTTATCCAAAAAGCTTCCTTGGCTGCCTCAGAAGCAGCCACATACTCAGCTTCGGTTGTAGAATTAGCTATGGTGGATTGCTTGAAGCTCTTCCAGCATACAGCACCTCTAACCATCTTGAACACATAGCCGGCCTGCGATCTAAAGTCGTCAGGGTCAGACTGGAACGATGCGTCAGTATAGCCCTGCATACTGAGCTCTTCCTGTCCCCCATAGACCAAGAACAAATCCTTAGTTCTTCTCACTTACTTTAGGATGTTCTTTACAGCCACCCAGTGTTGTAGACCTGGATTGGATTGGTATCGGCTGGTTATGCTCACAGCATATGCCACATCTGGTCTAGTACATAACATTGCATACATGATCGATCCTACTGCCGAAGAATAAGGAATTCGACTCATGTCATCCCTCTCAGCCTGTGTTGTAGGACACTGGTTCTTTGAGAGAGTAAGGCCATGTCTCACTGGAAGGTATCCTTTCTTGGATTGCTCCATGTAGAACCTCTCCAGTACCTTATCAATGTAAGTACTTTGACTAAGGGCCAAGTGCCTCTTGGATCTATCCCGGCAGTTCCTCACTCCTAGAATATAGGCGGCCTCCCCTAAGTCTTTCATCTCGAAACACCTCCCCTCAGGGCCAAGGCCATGTCTCACTAGGGATGTCGTTTCCGATGAGCAGTATGTCATCAACATACAGGACCAGAAAAATCACCAAGCTCCCACTGAATTTTCTGTACACACAGGCATCATCTTCGCTTTTGATAAAGCCATAATCTCTCACGGCCTCATCAAATCGAAGATTCCAACTTCGAGATGCTTGCTTTAATCCATAAATGGACCTCTTTAGCCTACAGACCTTATTAGCCTCTGCAGGATGGATGAAGCCATCAGGTTGTGTTATATACACATCCTCAGTCAGCTTCCCGTTAAGGAACGCTGTTTTCACATCCATCTGCCATATCTCATAGTCATGATATGCAGCTATAGCAAGCAGAATCCGAATGGATTTAATCACGGCAACCGGCGAGAAGGTTTCAACATAGTCCACCCCGTGGACTTGTTTAAATCCTTTAGCCACTAGTCTACCCTTATAGGTAACTATTTTGCCATCCATGTCTGTCTTCTTCTTGAAGACCCATTTACACCCTATGGGTTTTACCCCATCAAGCAGCTCAACCAAATCCCAGACTTGGTTAGCCGACATGGAATCCATCTCAGATCTCATGGCATCAAGCCATTTCTCGGAGTCCGGTCCACTGACCGCCTCATCATAGGTTCTAGGTTCATCCTCAATGATGAAGATCCCATCGTGTTGGGTCGGTAGCGACCCATACCTTTCAGGTGCACGACAAATTCTCCCAGACCTACGCGGGACCTGTGTTTGAGCCTCAGGTTGCCTAGCAACCGGTGCAGGTGGCTCAGATTCCATCTCTTTGTCTTGTGCTTGCACTTGGACCTCATCCAAGTCAAACGTCCTCCCACTAACTTCTTTCATAAGAAATTCTTTCTCTAGAAAGACAGCACCTCGAGCAACAAAAACTTTGTTCTCGGTTGGGACATAGAAGTAGTATCCTTTAGTTTCCTTAGGATACCCCACAAACACACACTTATCAGATCTAGGTTCTAGCTTGCTAGAATCCTGACGTTTGACATAAGCCTCACATCCCCAGATCCTGATAAACGTGAGATTAGGGCGTCTTCCACTCCACACCTCGTATGGTATTTTGGAGACACTCTTAGATGGAACATTATTCAGTATCAGAGAAGCTGTTTCTAGTGCATGCCCCCAGAATGATGAAGGTAGAGTTGCATGACTCATCATGGATCGAACCATATCCAATAAAGTTTGATTTCTCCTTTCAGACACACCATTCCATTGAGGTGTTCCAGGAGGAGTGAGTTGGGATATGATCCCATACTCTCTCAGATAGTCAAAGAACTCACCACTCAGGTATTCTCCACCTCGATCTGATCGAAGATCTTTAATGGATCTTCCAAGCTGGTTCTGTACTTCATTCTTGAACTCCTTGAATTTCTCAAAGGATTCAGATTTATGTCTCATTAAGTAGACATAACCATACCTACTGAAGTCATCAGTGAAGGTAATGAAGTAGTTGTACCCTCCTCTGGCTTGTTTATTGAAGGGTCCACACACATCAGTATGTATGAGATCCAATAAACTTTCTGCCCTTTCACCAATCTTGGTGAAGGGCGCCTTTGTCATTTTCCCTAATAAACAAGGTTCACAAGTATCAAATTCCTCCAAGGAACTTGAATCTAATAATCCATTTGCATGGAGTTGTTGGATGCGATTCTTGTTTATATGGGCTAATCGACAATGCCATAGGAAAGCACCAACTGAACCACTCAGTTTGGTCCTCTTATTGCTTATGTTACAAATAGAACTTTCCATATCCAAGATATATAGCCCATTCCACAAAGTACCCTTCCCATAGAACATATTTGCAAATGAAAAAGAACAGGAGTTCTTATTTATTTCAAATTTAAATCCTTTCCTTGCCAAGCAAGGAATGGATACAATGTTCTTTGTTAGCGAAGGTACACAAAAGCAATTGTCTAGTTCTAATTGAAGTCCAGAAGGCAAGGAGAGAGTCATAATGCCTACAGCAACAGCAGCAACCTGTGCCCCGTTTCCAACGCGTTGGTCAATCTCTCCAAGCCGCACCGATCTACTTTTCTTGAGCCCCTGCATATTTGTACAAATATGAGCTCCACATGTGGTATCCAATACCCATGACATGGAAGTAGAAAGGTTTACTTCTGTAATATAAATACCTGAGCTAGAAGTTAAGGCCAAGCCTTTCTTCTCCTCATTCTGAAGCTGCCTGCAATCCCTTCTCCAGTGGCCCTGCTCGCCACAGTGAAAACACCTCTGTTCCTTTGACTTTCTCGCTCTTTTCTTCAGTGCTTTGGTAGGACCTCTGGCACTGCTCTTAGCACGTGCCTTACCCTTCTTCTTTATCTTCTTGGTAGTAGGGACCAAAAGAACAGAATTGGGTTTGGTCTTACCCATCTCTCGCTCGGCTGTTTGGAGCATATTCATCAATTCCTCCCGTGTGCACTCAATCCGGTTCATGTTGAAGTTAATGATAAACGGACTGAAGCTAGGGGGCAGGGAATGAAGAATAAGATCCACAACCAGCTCGTTGTCTATGGTGTGTCCTAGTCTCCTGAGAGGATCCACATTCCAAATGAGTTTGAGAACATGGGGTCTCACTGGTGCACCTTCAGACAACTTGCACCGAAAGACTGCTTTGGCGGTGTCAAATCTCTCAGTTCTAGCCTGAGCCTCGAACATCTGTTTCAGACGAGTAATCATCTGAAAAGCGTCCTGCTCCTCATATTGCACCTGTAGTTCAGGTGCCATACTGGCTAGCATAAGACATGCAACCACCAAAGAGTCATCCTGATGCTTTCTATAAGCATCTCTGTCTGCCGTTCGGGCATTAGGCGGAGGAGCCGCAGGAAGAGGCTGTTCAAGGACATACAGCTTCTTCTCGAGCTTGAGGACTATCCTCAAATTCCGATGCCAGTTCATAAAGTTAGTTCCAACTAACTTATCCTTATCAAGGAGTGATCGCAGTGATAATCCGCTAGTGTTCGTAGCCATTGTTCTACAACACCCAAGAAGAACAGATTAGTACTACTTTGAATCATTTAAACTGGACTTGTTTTAAATGACCATGGCTCCCACTATTTTAAATTCGAATTGACAACCCACAAAGTCAATCGGGAAGTTTAAGACTTCCTAGTGAGATGGGATCCTTATTTCACATGAGGCTTTGCGTCCCACGAAGGTGGGATGAGATGCACAAAGTAACCCATGTTTCCTAAGGTGGGCGCGCCGGCCGGTTGCTCCAAGCAACTCCCCTTGTTGAGACAGTCTGGGCATTTCATGTCCAGCGAGGGCTGGATACAACATGAAACCTTTGTTGGGGTATGCCCTTAAGGCTAATGTTTGAGGCCTTGGGATTGTATAAGTATCATGTAATAAACTCTTATGTTTATAAAGGCATGGTTATTATTCAGGTTGTTACCTTGTCTGCTGTAATAAGTATACTTCTGAATAATGTCTCAAAGCTGTTCAGCTAGGCTGACAGGCTATATGTCCTTAGTCGAGATATCTTGGTGAACATGAGACAGCCTTGATATGATTGAGACTAATATGTGTGCTAATCTTATAGGATGCTTCGAGCATGGAATAAGATGTAGACTCATGGGTACATTGGATGTACTGGACAGACCCTTCTAGGATATTCAATTGTTTGTCACAATGTGAATAATCCTTGATAGCAGCAAGTGGCACATTTTCCTTTGACTTGAGATCACTTGTGTTTCTAAATGATGATTGTCATTGTTTTGAGGTAGTTCAATATCATTTGAAACATAATGATTATAGACTATCTTGGATGATGAGCTTGAGTCAGGTTAGGGCACTAGTGATAGATAAAGGATTGCCGTCTCCTTGTTCAAGGAGTGTGATGTTCTAAAGGGCCCCCCTGTATGAGATGATTGAGATAGTGTATGGCCATACCCAGATGACTATGTTCATCTGATCTAATCATGCTCATAGTATTGGAGTTACAGGCTTGACATGCTTGTCCAATAAGAACATCCAGTGGCAAAGGAAACATGCATGCCTCGTGAGTTTGATTCACACTTGTGCCATGTTTTGGGTGAAGTCTTGGAAGACTATTTCCTTTATATAGGGAGACAGTGATGTGTTGCTAGATACCCCTCACTGATCGTGATAACGTAAGTTATCGTTACCGACATTTAAAGGAAACCCTCAGGGTCGCACAATTTGTTGATATGGCTTTCTTGAGTCAGATCGTGTGGACTGAATTGCTTTGATTCAGTTTAAAGGGATTTAAACTCTGATTGTAAGTGAGATCTGGTCTGATCATGTTTGATTGATTAGGGCTTGAGATCGGTAAGCTTCGATCGAGAGAGGAGATGCTAGATCGGTGAGATCAAGAGCATCAGGAGATGAACGGTTAGATCTTGAGCCATTAGGTTCATAGAAGGTCTAGACCATGTATTGGCTTGGCTTGGTTTGATTTTGGTCTTTGAGCCAAATCGAATTGAACCATAGATTGAACCGGTTCACTATGTGAACGCATGGTTCATGAAGGGAGGCGTTTTGGCATTGAAGCATGGCTTCATGACTTTCCATTTTGGGAAGTCATGTAATGCCATTTTCATAATATCGCCTAAACGCATTTGCGTTTTGGTCTTGGACATTGCTTGCTTGCCATCTCGTGTGGAAGGAAGTGAACGACAAGGAAGAGCGCTCGGCCAAGGAAGCATCTCATCATCCTACCATTCGATCAAGGACATCTTGTAGATCCTTGCTAGCACAAGGAGATCCAAGGAGAAGCCATCTTCACCTTGTGTGCGATTATCTTTGGAGAAGGAGCACTTGCGCCTTTGCTTCCAAGATTCCATCTAACCGTGATGGCTATGGTATGGATCTCAACTTCATCAAAGTTGATCATGTGTTCATGCTAAGATCTTGAAAACCCTTGCTTCCGCTTGCGATTTTTCATGCGCCACCCCCTTAGGGTTTTCGCCCCCCTCTTGAAAGGGGTTTTATCTGCTTGCGCTCCCCCTTGAAGGGGACCCTACAATTGGTATCAGAGCAGGTTGAAGCATGTTAATATGATTGCTTAATATATGATGTGATCCATGTTTGCGCATCTATATGTTTGCTTATGCTTAGATCTTGTTCACATGCGAAAATTGACATGTTATTTCTTCATGCGAAAGTAAGATGTTTACTTCTCTTAGCGCATGTGGTTTGTTCATGATGTCGCATGTCTTCTATTGGCGCTTTGTTTATGTTGTTTTTCAAAACAAAACCTAACTTGCGCGCCTATAACTAGATCTAAAGTGGCGCCTACTATAAACCCTTAGATGGGTTGATGGGGCTGAAGTCACCTCTAGGTTAGATCCATTAGTCTGATCAGACCATCTGACAGCCTAGATGGATCGACCAGATGGCACCTGTGCGCAAGCACGAGGTGGCCATAGGTCGATTGCATCTTAGGCGTGTAGCGAGGTCTGGTTGAGACAACCAGTGAACACTCTTGAGTTAGGCCCGGGGTCACACCCGCTTGCCAGAACTCTTGAAAGCTGTTCAGCCCTTAGTGCATGCATGGTTGACCATTAGGTCAACTCGGGTCAGTTAGGACTCGGTGCATGCAAGGGCAGGGGATCTAACTAGATGGATGAGTGGATCCCTATCAATGGACCATTGTAAGGTTGTAGGACACATAAGGAAGTTAAAATTGATGCCTATGGGGTTTTCAAAATTTAATTTCTTGATTGGATCACATGATGATTGAGACCATATGCTTGTTTATTTAATCTTATGTGGGTTGCCCTAATGTGTGCTGTGCTGGGGCCTGCGTGCCTGGTTAATTATAAGTTAATATTATTGTGATCTGCGAATCACTTTTTCCATTAATCTATTGTATAATTGACCTGCGAGTCAAAGCTTGTCTAGATAGATCAAAATGTATTTTGATTAGACAAGAGCACAAAGGCACACATCTAAGAGGGGCATTCAGCTGGTGGCGCACCTGAGGTGCTCTTGGCGCTAGGGCCCTGGGTTGGACCAGATGAGATGCGAAAAGAGCTCAAGTGAAGACTTAAGTAAAATTAAGGTCTTACTTAGGGTTTATGGGCATTTACCACATAAGATCACATGCTTTCTCTTTATTGTTTTATAATTAGAAATGCATGAGTTTATCTTCTGCTATCACCATAGGAACATGTATGATAGTTAAGAAGATAAAAGACCGGTAAAATCCAACGCTAACATATCAAGCTCGGAAAGCCTTCTGACGCGAAACCTCACCGTTCTGACTATCGTTGGAGCCGTGTTGTACCCACTCAGTGGGCACGTCCATCTATCTTCAGACGGTGCTGGATTTCACCTGCGTGTTACAGAGAAGGGATTTATCGCTTCTCGTTGCTCAGCATAGCACGTGGTGGTCCAGGGAGTAGGTCGGGTCAGCTTGACCATGTAGGCTACATATGTGGCGCATATGGTAGCACATGGAGGCAGCCATCTGAGGGATCAGAGACTGTGTTGTACCAACTCAGTTGGCACAGTCTGCTGGATTGCCCAGGTGAAGGGGAATCGCACGGGTTGGCGATTGGCTGGGACAGCCTACCAGAAATTAGTGCTTGTCTTCTTTGTGCATCTTATCTCGCCTGAGCGGGACGCGGAGACCAAGTATGAAATCTGGATCCCATCTCACTAAAAGAGTGTTACTCTTTCGGACTGTTTACTGGATTTTTCAGTCAGACAAAATAGTGAGAAAAGAATCTTTCTTAAGTCCTGGATTGATTCTGAACATTGATACTGACCTTGCTGTTCTTGCTTGTTGTAGATTCCTGCAGCAACGAACACCATGAGCTTCAATGTGCGATCCCTACTGGAAAGGGAGAAGTTTGCTGGGCCGAACTTCTCTAACTGGTTCGGACACCTTAAGATCGTTCTTAAGGCAGAGAGGAAACTGTATGTCCTCGAGACGGCGATACCGCCGCAGCCCGCTCCGAACGCCGCAAGGGCGGTTCGGGATGCCTATGAAAAGCACGTCAATGATAGCATTGATGTCGCTTGCCTGATGCTAGCGTCTATGACGCCACCGCTGCAGCGTCAGCATGAGGATATGTCGGCTATAGAGATTATAGCGAACCTCAAGATGCTGTATGCTGCACAGGCGAGGACAGAACGCTATAATCTGACGAAGCTCTTCTTTCAGAGCAAACTGGCTAAGGGGAGCCCAGTGGGAGCTCACGTGCTCAAGATGATTGGGCACAAGGAGGCTCTGGAGAAACTGGGGCATACCATCAACCAGGAGCTTGCTGTAGATATTATTCTGCAGTCTCTTCCGCCTTCTTTTGATGCGTTCATCATTAACTTTAATATGAACAAAATCGATTGTACGCCGGCAGAGCTGCTGAATATGCTCTTGACTACTGAGGAATCTCTGAAGGGCAAGCCTTCAACCTCTGTCTTAATGGTTCCTTCTAGGAACAAGAAGAAGGGGAAGAAGGGCAAGGCCCCTGTCAAGAACTACAGTAAGGCGCTGAAACAGAAGGTGAAGCGGTCGAACGACAACAGGTGTTTCCACTGTGGCCAGCTGGGTCACTGGAAAAAGGACTGTAAAGCGCTCCAAGGAGATAAGAGGGGAAGCATCGCTTCTGGCTCAGGTATATACGTGACGGAAGTCATGGTTTCATCTTCTTCTATATCATGGGTGTTGGACACTGCATGTGGAGTTCACATTTGTTCAAATGTACAGGAACTCAAGAGAAGAAGGCAGGTGGCACAGCATGAGGTAGACCTACGCGTTGGAAATGGGGCACGGGTTGCTGCTGTTGCTGTAGGAGACTATTTCATTTCTTTACCATCTGGCATTGTAATAGAATTAAACAATTGTTATTTTGTACCGAGTATCACCAAGAATATTATCTCTATTCCTGCTCTTGTCAGGAAAGGATTTGCCTTTGAATGCAATATTTCAAAGTGTGTTTTATCTCTAGATAATATTGTGTATGCAACTGGTTCAATTAACAATGGGTTATTCATGTTGGACATGGAAAATTCTATACAAAACATTGATAATAAGAATGCCAAGTATGCTGATGACAGCACCTTGCTATGGCATAGTCGTTTAGGCCATATTAACAAGAAGCGCATTAAGCGGTTGCATGATCATGGACTGCTGGGATCATTCTCCTACAAGGAGATTGATACATGCAAAGCTTGTTTGATGGGTAAAATGACGAAGTCACCTTTTCCTAACAAAGGTCAAAGGGCTTCAGGTTTACTTGACCTCATACACAGTGATGTGTGTGGGCCATTTAGTAAACATGCTAGAGGTGGCTATCAGTACTTCATTACCTTTACTGATGATTTCAGTAGGTATGGTTATGTCTATCTTATGAGACATAAGGGTGAATCTTTTGACAAGTTCAAAGAGTTCAAGAATGAAGTACAAAATCAGCTAGGCCGAAATATCAAGGCACTTCGTTCTGATCGAGGTGGTGAATACCTAAGTCGAGAATTTACTGACTATCTAAAGGAGTGTGGGATTATCTCACAGCTCACTCCGCCAGGAACACCGCAATGGAATGGTGTGTCCGAGAGGAGAAATAGAACGTTACTTGATATGGTTCGTTCTATGATGAGTCAGGCTACTCTTCCATACTCCTTTTGGGGTTTTGCACTGGAGACAGCTGCAAAGGTACTAAACCGAGTGCCATCCAAGGCAGTTTCAAAGACGCCATATGAGTTATGGTATGGGAAACAGCCTAGCTTGACATTTATCAGGATCTGGGGTTGCGAGGCTTATGTCAAAAAGCTCGCCTCTGGGAAACTGGAGAGCAGATCTGAGAAATGTATCTTTGTCGGTTACCCTAAGGAAACTAAGGGTTATTATTTCTACGATCCCAAAGAGAACAAGGTTTTTGTTGCTCGGACAGCCATATTTCTTGAGAAGGAATTTCTTCTGCAAGAGGCCAGTGGGAGAGAAATAAAGCTGGATGAGATTCCAGAAGAAGGACAAAGTAGTCAAGCACAGTTGGATGAGCCTGAGCCGGTGGATCAGGTTATTGAACAACCTGAGGCTCAGATAACATGGGAACCGCGAAGATCGGGAAGGATCCGTCGACAGCCTGAGCGCTATGACGGAGTCTACATCATTGATAATGATGAACCCCTAACTTATGCGGATGCGGTCAGTGGACCGGAGTCAGCGAGATGGCTTGAAGCTATGCGAGCCGAGATGGACTCCATGTCAGATAACCAGGTCTGGGATTTGGTTGATCCGCCTCCGGGAGTAATCCCAATAGGCTGTAAATGGATCTTCAAGAAGAAGATTGACATGGATGGTAACGTAGTTACCTATAAAGGCAGGCTAGTTGCGAAAGGTTTCAAACAAATCTACGGGATAGATTATGATGAAACTTTCTCTCCTGTAGCCATGTTTAAGTCTATTCGGATTCTTTTCGCGATAGCAGCATATTACGATTATGAGATCTGGCAGATGGATGTGAAAACAGCTTTCCTTAATGGAAATCTGGATGAGGATGTGTATATGACACAACCGGAAGGTTTCACTGATCCATCAGATCGTCATAAAATATGCAAGTTAAAGAAGTCCATTTATGGACTTAAGCAAGCATCTAGAAGCTGGAACATTCGTTTTGATGATTCAATCTCTGAGTTTGGTTTCATCAAGAATGAAGATGACCCGTGTGTATATAAGAGGTTTAGTGGGAGCATAATTACATTCCTAATCCTCTACGTCGATGATATCTTAATCATTGGAAATGATATTCCTGAACTGCATGCTGTTAAAGCATGGTTAGGAAAATGTTTCCAGATGAAAGATCTAGGAGAAGCAGCCTATGTGTTAGGTGTGAAGATCTACCGGGATAGATCTAAGAGGCTTCTCGGGCTGTGCCAGAGTACTTACATCGATAAAGTCCTGGAGAGATTCCATTTAGAGAATTCTAAACGTGGATATCTTCCAGTCAGACATGGTCTGAATCTTTCGAAGAGTCAGTGTCCACAAACACAGACTGAGAAAGATGAAATGGACAATACGCCTTATGCTTCGGCTATTGGGTCCATAATGTATGCGATGTTGTGTACCCGCCCAGACGTCGCTTACGGGTTAAGCGTGACCAGTCGGTTCCAAAGTAATCCAGGTTTGGCGCACTGGATTGCAGTCAAGAACATTATAAAATATCTGCGGAGGACCAAAGATATGTTCTTGATATATGGTGGTCAGGAAGAACTCAGTATAGAAGGATATACTGACGCTTCGTTCCAGTCGGACCAGGATGATTTCCGATCGCAATCAGGCTATGTTTTTAGCTTGAATGGTGGAGCAGTGGTGTGGAAGAGTTTCAAACAGTCAACTGTTGCTGATTCCACAACAGAAGCCGAGTATGTTGCAGCCTCGGAAGCATCCAAGGAGGCAATTTGGATTCGCAAGTTCGTGAGAGAACTTGGTGTCGTTCCTTCGAGTGCAGATCCTTTGGTTATCTTCTGTGATAACACTGGAGCAATCGCACAAGCAAAGGAACCACGGTCGCACCAGAAGTCCAAGCACATACAGAGACGGTTTCACTTGATCCGGGAGATCATTGATCGAGGCGAGATCAAGATTTGCAAGGTTCATACAGATGACAATCTGGCAGACCCGCTTACCAAGCCTCTGGCGCAGCAGAAGCATGAGAAGCACTGTAATAATATGGGTTTGAGATTTCTCAACCATTAGATTAAGTGCAAGTGGGAGATTGTTGGGGTATGCCCTTAAGGCTAATGTTTGAGGCCTTGGGATTGTATAAGTATCATGTAATAAACTCTTATGTTTATAAAGGCATGGTTATTATTCAGGTTGTTACCTTGTCTGCTGTAATAAGTATACTTCTGAATAATGTCTCAAAGCTGTTCAGCTAGGCTGACAGGCTATATGTCCTTAGTCGAGATATCTTGGTGAACATGAGACAGCCTTGATATGATTGAGACTAATATGTGTGCTAATCTTATAGGATGCTTCGAGCATGGAATAAGATGTAGACTCATGGGTACATTGGATGTACTGGACAGACCCTTCTAGGATATTCAATTGTTTGTCACAATGTGAATAATCCTTGATAGCAGCAAGTGGCACATTTTCCTTTGACTTGAGATCACTTGTGTTTCTAAATGATGATTGTCATTGTTTTGAGGTAGTTCAATATCATTTGAAACATAATGATTATAGACTATCTTGGATGATGAGCTTGAGTCAGGTTAGGGCACTAGTGATAGATAAAGGATTGCCGTCTCCTTGTTCAAGGAGTGTGATGTTCTAAAGGGCCCCCCTGTATGAGATGATTGAGATAGTGTATGGCCATACCCAGATGACTATGTTCATCTGATCTAATCATGCTCATAGTATTGGAGTTACAGGCTTGACATGCTTGTCCAATAAGAACATCCAGTGGCAAAGGAAACATGCATGCCTCGTGAGTTTGATTCACACTTGTGCCATGTTTTGGGTGAAGTCTTGGAAGACTATTTCCTTTATATAGGGAGACAGTGATGTGTTGCTAGATACCCCTCACTGATCGTGATAACGTAAGTTATCGTTACCGACATTTAAAGGAAACCCTCAGGGTCGCACAATTTGTTGATATGGCTTTCTTGAGTCAGATCGTGTGGACTGAATTGCTTTGATTCAGTTTAAAGGGATTTAAACTCTGATTGTAAGTGAGATCTGGTCTGATCATGTTTGATTGATTAGGGCTTGAGATCGGTAAGCTTCGATCGAGAGAGGAGATGCTAGATCGGTGAGATCAAGAGCATCAGGAGATGAACGGTTAGATCTTGAGCCATTAGGTTCATAGAAGGTCTAGACCATGTATTGGCTTGGCTTGGTTTGATTTTGGTCTTTGAGCCAAATCGAATTGAACCATAGATTGAACCGGTTCACTATGTGAACGCATGGTTCATGAAGGGAGGCGTTTTGGCATTGAAGCATGGCTTCATGACTTTCCATTTTGGGAAGTCATGTAATGCCATTTTCATAATATCGCCTAAACGCATTTGCGTTTTGGTCTTGGACATTGCTTGCTTGCCATCTCGTGTGGAAGGAAGTGAACGACAAGGAAGAGCGCTCGGCCAAGGAAGCATCTCATCATCCTACCATTCGATCAAGGACATCTTGTAGATCCTTGCTAGCACAAGGAGATCCAAGGAGAAGCCATCTTCACCTTGTGTGCGATTATCTTTGGAGAAGGAGCACTTGCGCCTTTGCTTCCAAGATTCCATCTAACCGTGATGGCTATGGTATGGATCTCAACTTCATCAAAGTTGATCATGTGTTCATGCTAAGATCTTGAAAACCCTTGCTTCCGCTTGCGATTTTTCATGCGCCACCCCCTTAGGGTTTTCGCCCCCCTCTTGAAAGGGGTTTTATCTGCTTGCGCTCCCCCTTGAAGGGGACCCTACAACCTTTACCTCTCAACGATGCCTCTAGACTTTCACCATGTGCCCAGCACATGTGAACTTCTAGTCAAGTCCATTCCTAACCGTTATGCCCAGGGCCAATGAGTTTCCTTGCGAAGGCACGCCCAGGTTAAAACTGGACTGGGGAAACCATTGCCACCACGCACTTTCTAAAGATAAGTGGGTGTGTCCAACGAGGGTGGGAAACAATTCACAACTCCACTGATCGATAGCTTAGTGAGGGCTACGCGTTAGAAGGCTACCAGACTTGATATTTTAATTGAGGGTTTTTGTTTAAGGTCTCATCATCTCAGTTTTATCTTATGTCTATCATTACAGGCATGAAATCCTATAGTGATAACATAACGGTAAAACATTTCAGGCATGCTTCTGCAGATAATAATAAAAGCAGTAAAGGATGATGTGATCAAATCCTATACAAGACATTGAACCAATCTATGCCATGAAATAGGTTCAACTCTTGTCCTAGAACTCAAGCCCCAAAAACTAGACCTAGCCTAGCCGACCTCTAGCTTGAACTTCAAGGTTGGCTCCAAGGTCCTTCTCTCATGGTTTAGCTCTCAAACTGTAGAGGAATACTTTCGAAGTTCCCCATAGGTTCGGCCAATGCCATGGTCTTCCTCCAAGGAAGGTGTGCCACCATGCAAGGGGCCAAGACCTTTTGCGCCACCAAGCAACCAAGCACCAGCTTGCATGCGCCACCTTGCATGCTTGCGCCATCAAGCAAGATGCGAGCATCAAGGTCCAAGAAGGATGCGCCTAGCCCTTAATCTTCCTCTTAATTTTTTACAAAAATAATGAAAAAGATGGCACGCAGGCCGCACAAGGATACATCGCAGGCATGCAAGAGGGGGGCTTGACTAATGATCACAACACCATGCACAATCAAGGTATTTACTCATGCAATTCTACATGCTCATGAAAAACATAAAATCTGAAATTTTACTTTTTCATAAAACCAATTTCTTTTTCTCATCTTCTTCTCACAAGTCTTTTGGTTTATTGCGATTTATTTTTCATGATGATTTCAGAGATCCTTTCGGCTGGCAATTTTGTCAGATCAAGAGACTTGGCCAGTCCGAAGACACAATGCCCGTCCTACTTGACAAAACCACATGCGCCTTTGATCTTTAAATCAAACAAGAAAAATAGTCCAAAAATTCCAAAAGAGATTGAGAGGATGATAGAAACAAGAAACCCTAATTTTTCTACTTTTAGAAAAATCGATTGCCATGCATCATGCTATTTACGAAAATAGAGATATGGCATGTGACCATGGAAGAAAAGCATAAAACATCGTTCGAGTCTTGCAAGTCGCTCTGATACCACTGTTGGGAAACCCCGGGGACATTTTACAATTTTCAGAGTTATAGACATACATTTTTCGCAGCGGAAGAATGTCCCCGAAACAGGCCAGTCCCAAAAACCCAGTGAAGATTGCATGCAAGGGAGTCGACACGATGAGTTAGGAAATACCTTTAAGAGAAATGTAGAGCGATGTCGATGAAGGCGCCCAAGTGTTCGCCCTCTGCAGTCTCGCACACACGGATCTCTTGAGTTCTCTTCTTCTACGCCCGGTGCTAGCCTCGGGAAGAAGATCCAAGCCTTAGGGAGATACTCTACTTCACTTGCGCCACCCAGAGAGATGAGACGCCAAGAGAAGAAAGAAAATCGCCCAAGCCGCCAAGCCCTAGATCTCCTTGCGCCAAGAGGAAAGGAGGAAGAGGCTTGCGGTTATGGAAGATGCGACCTTTGCTCCAAGCACTCGCCCCTCTCCTTGTGTTCACGCCTTCAAGGATTGATTACCCACAAGAGGGGGCGACTAGGGTCATATTTATAGGGCAAGAGGCGGTTAGGGTAATGGCTAGGATCATGACAAGTGTAGGGCTAGGATGACGAGGTTTGAGATAAGGAAAGTCTCCAAGACATTTCCATAATTCTCATTCAACCTTTCCTTTTGTTCCCCACGCCTTTCCTTGTGCGCCAAGGCCTTGCCTTGCACCTCAAGCAATGCCATAGAGGCATGCATTCCATCCTAGGAAGAGAGGGGGAGGCGCCCTTTACTTCCATAATGAAGCAAAGGCGCCAACATGACCCCATTATGCCCCTAGGCGCCTAATGGTTCATGTTTCTCCCCATTATACCCTTTTAGCCTCTCATCTCTTCATGAGAACTTGTTATTGTGCCTTATTGCATAATGAGCTAGCCCAAATATCATTGCATAGGTTGATTAAGCACTTGGATCCAATCCAATGCAACCCTAATCCAAATGTGACCAACCATGGTCAAATATGGGTCAACCTGCCAAAAATGAAGTTTGGCTCCAATAACATTCTTCCATCTCATCAGGCCCATTGGCGCTGATGAAATCTCCCAATTAGATCCGAGTTATCCAATAACTCGATCATAAGGCTTCCCGATCAATACGAGAACTCAAGTATCAAGGTGTGCGACCCTGTAGGTTCCTCTGACACTAGCAGTAGTGACCAGAGGTCATTACAAGCAGTGAGTGGCACCTAGCAGTGCATCGCTGCTACCCAGGTCATTGGAATGGATATCGACATCGACATCCCCATCATCGCAACTAGGTACAGATGCATTACAGTCTCTTTGCCGTACTGATATCCGATTGGACAAGTGTGTCACCACTTGTTTTCATCCAATCACATGGCTATGACTAAAACAGGTTCTCACCTGGGTATGGCCATACACTCTCAGTCATAGAACCATAAAGGAGCTCCATGGATATCATACTTCCTTAGGGAAGGGGCAAATCCTATGTCTATCCATTGATCTTCTCATATGGGTCGTGACATGCTTAATAACAACCGTTATGACCTCCCATCTACGGCAAGGTGTTAGGTTGTATCAAAGCAAGTCCCTTACCATATAGAATGATCAATGACCTCAAGTCAAGGGATCAATGCATCTCCTATCACTTATGAGGATAACTCATGACACCAAGTCATAGCCTCATAGCGGGTCTATCCAGTATATCCCCAATGATATACCCATGTGTCTGCGTTAGCACCACATGCCTAACCAGCCCACATACCAGTCTCACAAGTACCATAGCTGTCCCATATCCACTAAGGTACATCGACTGGGGACAATTATTCCAACACAGATCCAATCTGTCTCCAGGGACATTATCATGTAAGTACACAGTCGCAAGTGTAGACAAACAATGATAACGACAATGCCAGAATGATATATAAATATCAATGTCAAGTAGTACATAAGTTGACCAAAACTATGTCCTAGGGCATATACATCAACACTCATATGGGTCGTGACATACTCAATGACAATCGTTATGACCTCCCAAGTACAGCGAGGTGTTAGGTTGTATCAAAGCAAGTCCCTAACCATATAGAATGATCAATGACCTCAAGTCAAGGGATCAATGCATCTCTTGTCACTTGTGAGGATAACTCATGACACCAAGTAATAGCCTCACAGCGGGTCTATCCATTATATCCTCCAATGATATACCCATGTGTCTGCGTTAGCACCACGTGCCTAACCAGCCCACATACCAGTCTCACAAGTACCATAGCTGTCCCATATCCACTAAGGTACATCGATTGGGGACTATAGATCGAGCACAAATCCAATATGTCTCCAGGGACATTATCATGTTAGTACATATGCGCAGATGTAAACAAACATAGACAACGACAATGCCAGAATGATATAAATGAAGAGTCCCCTTCGAGGGGGAGCGCAAGCAGATGAAAAACCCTAATTCAGGGGGCGCATGCATTTTGCTAGGGTTTCATCAAGAAAATCGCTTATATGCTCATATAATCAACTTAGATCTATTGATTGGATCAAGAAGGAGATTCATACCAATGCCATTGGCTTGGAGGTCGGCTTGGAAGAAGAGAGCAACTTAGATCTCCTCCAAAAGTTCACACACAAGATGAAGATGCTTACTTCCTTGACGTCCCTTGTGCTAGCAAGGCACCCAAACTTTCTTGTCGAATGGAAGGGGATGATGAGATGATTCCCTTTTGGCCGAGAGCTCCTCTTGCAAAACCTCTCTTCTTCGTCAACTTCCCCAAACGAAAGTTCAAGGCGTTGAAGTGAAGAGCACAACGCATATGCGTTTTGGCATTTTTGTGAAATCGGCCTTGATGACTTTCCATAAATGGAAGATAATCAAGCCATGCGCTCATGCCAACCCAAAAACGCATATTAGCATTGAACCAAGCGTTCACATTTGTGAACCGGTTCAAGCCAAAACGTTCCAATCGAATTTGGTTCATAAACCAAACCAAAATAGCTCAAGCCACTTGGTCTAGACCATATTGAACCCTAAGGCTCAAGATCAAACCGTTCATCTCCTGATGCTCCTGATCTCACTGATCTAGCATCATCTCTCTCGATCGAAGCTTACCGATCTCAAGCCCTAATCAATCAAACATGATCAGACCAGATCTCACTTACAATCAGAGATTAAACCCCCTTAAACTGAACCCAAAGAATTCAGTCCACACGATCTGACTCAAGTAAGCCATATCATCAAATTGTGCGACCCTGAGGGTTTCCTCTAAATGTCGGTAACGATAACTTACGTTATCACGATCAGTGAGGGGTATCTAGCAACACATCACTGTCTCCCGATATAAAGGAAAGAGTCTTCCAAGACTACTCCCAAACCATAGCACAAGTGTGAATCCATTCACTAGGCATACATGTATCCTTTGCCACTGGATGTTCTCATTGGACAAGCAGGTCAAGCTTGCGACTCCAATATGATGAGCATGATTAGATCAGATGCACATAGTCACCTGGGTATGGCCATACACTTTCTCAATCATCTCATCTAGGGGGCCCCTATAGAACACCACACTCCTTCAACAAGGAGACGGCAATCCTCTATCTATCACTAGTGCCCTAACCTGACTCAAGATCATTATCCAAGATAGTCTATAACCATTATGTTTCAAATGATATTGAACTACCTCAAAACAATGACAATCATCATTTAGAAACACAAGTGATCTCAAGTCAGAGGACATGTGCCACTTGTTGCAATCAAGGATCATTCACATTGTGACAAGCAATTGAATGTCCTAGTAGGGTCTGTCCAGTACATCCAATGTACCCATGAGTCTACATCTTATTCCATGCTCGAAGCATCCTATAAGATTAGAACACATATTAGTCTCAATCATATCAAGGTTGTCTCATGTTCACCAAGATATCTCGACTAAGGACTTTATAGCATGTCAGCCTAGCTGAACAGCATTGAGACATTATTCAGAAGTACACTTATTACAGCAGACAAGGTAACAACCTGAATAATAACCATGCCTTTATAAACACAAGAGTTTATTACATGATACTGATACAATCCCAAGGCCTCAAACATTAGCCTTAAGGGCATACCCCAACAATCTCCCACTTGCACTTAATCTAATGGTTGAGAAATCTCAAACCCATATTATTACAGTGCTTCTCATGCTTCTGCTGCGCCAGAGGCTTGGTAAGCGGGTCAGCTAGATTGTCATCTGTATGGACCTTGCATATTTTGATCTCGCCACGTTCAATGATCTCCCGGATCAAGTGAAACTGTCTCTGTATGTGCTTGGACTTCTGGTGCGACCGTGGTTCCTTTGCTTGTGCGATTGCTCCAGTGTTATCACAGAAGATAACCAAAGGATCTGCACTCAAAGGAACGACACCAAGTTCTCTCACGAACTTACGAATCAACACTGCCTCCTTGGATGCTTCCGAGGCTGCAACATACTCGGCTTCTGTTGTGGAATCAGCAACAGTTGACTGTTTGAAACTCTTCCACACCACTGCTCCACCATTCAAGCTAAAAACATAGCCTGATTGCGATCGGAACTGGTCCGACTGGAACGAAGCGTCAGTATATCCTTCTATACTGAGTTCTTCCTGACCACCATATATCAAGAACATATCTTTGGTCCTCCGCAGATATTTTATAATGTTCTTGACTGCAATCCAGTGCGCCATACCTGGATTACTTTGGAACCGACTGGTCACGCTTAACCCGTAAGCGATGTCTGGGCGAGTACACAACATCGCATACATAATGGATCCAATAGCCGAAGCATAAGGCGTATTGTCCATTTCATCTTTCTCAGTCTGTGTTTGTGGACACTGACTCTTCGAAAGATTCAGACCATGTCTGACTGGAAGATATCCTCTTTTAGAATTCTCTAAATGGAATCTCTCCAGGACTTTATCGATGTAAGTACTCTGGCACAGCCCGGGAAGCCTCTTAGATCTATCCCTGTAGATCTTCACACCTAATACATAGGCTGCTTCTTCTAAATCTTTCATCTGGAAACATTTCCTTAGCCATGCCTTAACCGCATGCATTTCTGGAATATCATTTCCAATGATCAAGATGTCATCGACGTAGAGGACTAGGAATGTAATCACGCTCCCACTAAACCTCTTATACACACACGGGTCATCTTCGTTCTTGATGAAACCAAACTCAGAGATTGATTCATCAAAACGAATATTCCAGCTTCTAGATGCTTGTTTCAGTCCATAAATGGACTTCTTTAACTTGCATATTTTATGACGATCTGATGGATTAGTGAAACCTTCAGGTTGTGTCATATACACATCCTCATCCAGATTTCCATTAAGGAAAGCTGTTTTCACATCCATCTGCCAGATCTCATAATCGTAATATGCTGCTATCGCGAAAAGAATCCGAATAGACTTGAACATGGCTACAGGAGAGAAAGTTTCATCATAATCTATCCCGTAGATTTGTTTGAAACCTTTCGCAACTAGCCTGCCTTTATAGGTAACTACGTTACCATCCATGTCAATCTTCTTCTTGAAGATCCATTTACAGCCTATAGGGATTACTCCCGGAGGCGGATCAACCAAATCCCAGACTTGGTTATCTGACATGGAGTCCATCTCGGCTCGCATAGCTTCAAGCCATCTAGCTGACTCCGGTCCACTGACCGCATCCGCATAAGTAAGGGTCTCATCATTATCAATGATGTAGACTCCGTCATAGCGCTCAGGCTGTCGACGGATCCTTCCCGATCTACGCGGTTCCCGTGATATCTGAGACTCAGGTTGTTCAATAACCTAATCTACCGGCTCAGGCTCATCCAACTTCGCTTGACTACTTTGTCCTTCCTGTGGATTCTCATCCAGCTTTATTTCTCTCCCACTGGCCTCTTGTAGAAGAAACTCCTTCTCAAGAAATATGGCCGTCCGAGCAACAAATACTTTGTTCTCTTTGGGATCGAAGAAATAATAACCCTTAGTTTCCTTAGGGTAACCGACAAAGATGCATTTCTCAGATCTGTTCTCTAGTTTCCCAGAGGCGAGCTTTTTGACATAAGCCTCGCAACCCCAGATCCTGATAAATGTCAAGCTCGGCTGTTTCCCATACCATAATTCATATGGCGTCTTTGAAACGGCCTTGGATGGCACTCGGTTTAGTACCTTTGCAGCTGTTTCCAGTGCAAATCCCCAAAAGGAATATGGAAGAGTAGCCTGACTCATCATAGAACGAACCATATCAAGTAACGTTCTATTTCTCCTCTCGGACACACCATTCCATTGTGGTGTTCCTGGCGGAGTGAGCTGTGAGATAACCCCACACTCTTTTAGATAGTCAGTAAACGCATGACTCAAGTACTCTCCACCTCGATCAGAACGAAGTGCCTTGATATTTCGCCCTAGCTGATTCTGTACTTCATTTTTGAACTCTTTGAACTTGTCAAAAGATTCACTCTTATGTCTCATAAGATAGACATAACCATACCTACTGAAATCATCAGTAAAGGTAATGAAGTACGAATAGCCACCTCTGGCATGTTTACTAAATGGCCCACACACATCATTGTGTATAAGATCAAGTAAACCTGAAGCCCTTTGACCTTTGTGAGGAAAAGGTGACTTCGTCATTTTACCCATCAAACAAGCTTTGCATGTATCAATCTCCTCACAGGAGAAAGATCCCAGCAGTCCATGATCATGCAACCGCTTAATGCGCTTCTTGTTGATATGGCCTAAACGACTATGCCATAACAAGGTGCTGTCTTCAGCATACTTGGCTTTCTTAATATCAACACTTTGTATAGAACTTTCCATGTCCAACATGTATAACACATTGTTAATTGAACCAGTTGCATAAACAATATTATCTAAAGATAAAACACACTTTGAAATATTGCATTCAAAGGCAAATCCTTTCCTGACAAGAGCAGGAATGGAGATAATATTTTTAGTAATGCTGGGAACAAAATAACAACTGTTTAGTTCTAATACAATGCCAGATGGTAATGAGATGAAATAGTCTCCTACAGCAACAGCAGCAACCCGTGCCCCGTTTCCAACGCGTAGGTCCACCTCATGCTGTCCCACCTGTCTTCTTCTCTTGAGTTCCTGTACATTTGAACAAATGTGAACTCCACATGCAGTGTCCAACACCCATGAAATAGAAGAAGATGAAACCATGACTTCCGTCACGTATATACCTGAGCCAGAAGCGATGCTTCCCCTCTTATCTCCTTGGAGCGCTTTACAGTCCTTTTTCTAGTGACCCAGTTGGCCACAGTGGAAACATCTGTTGTCCTTGGACCGCTTTACCTTCTGTTTCAGAGCCTTGCTATAGTTCTTGACAGGGGCTTTGCCCTTCTTCCCCTTCTTCTTGTTCCTAGAAGGAACCATTAAGACAGAGGTTGAAGGCTTTCCCTTCAGAGTCTCCTCAGTAGTCAAGAGCATATTCAGCAGCTCTGCCGGAGTACAATCGATTTTGTTCATATTAAAATTAATAATGAACGCATCGAAAGAGGGCGGGAGAGACTGCAGAATAATGTCTATAGCAAGCTCCTGGTTGATGGTATGCCCCAGTTTCTCCAGAGCCTCCTTGTGCCCAATCATCTTAAGCACGTGAGCTCCCACTGGGCTCCCTTCAGCCAGTTTGCTCTGAAAGAAAAGCTTTGTCAGATTATAGCGTTCTGTCCTCGCCTGTGCAGCATACAGCATCTTGAGGTTCGCTATAATTTCTATAGCCGACATATCCTCATGCTGACGCTGCAGCGGTGGCGTCATAGACGCTAGCATCAGGCAAGCGACATCAATGCTATCATTGACGTGCTTTTCATAGGCATCACGAACCGCCCTTGCGGCGTTCGCAGCGGGTTGAGGCGGCACAGCCGTCTCGAGGACATACAGTTTCCTCTCTGCCTTAAGAACAATCTTAAGGTGTCCGAACCAGTCTGAGAAGTTTGGCCCAGCAAACTTCTCCCTTTCCAGTAGGGATCGCACATTGAAGCTCATGGTGTTCGTTGCTGTAGGAATCTACAACAATGCAAGAACAGCAAGGTCAGTATCAATGTTTAGAATCAATCCAGGACTTAAGAAAGATTCTTTTCTCACTATTTTATCTGGCTGAAAAATCCAGCAAAACAGCCCGAAAGAGTAACACTCTTTTAGTGAGATGGGATCCAGATTTCATACTTGGTCTCCGCGTCCCGCTCAGGCGAGATAAGATGCACAGAGATGACAAGCACTAATTTCTGGTAGGCAGTCCCTGCCAATCGCCAACCCGTGCGATTCCCCTTCATCTGGGCAATCCAGCAGACTGTGCCAACTGAGTTGGTACAACACAATCTCTGACTCCACAGATGGCTGCCTCCATGTGCTACCATATGCGCCACATATGTAGCCTACATGGTCAAGCTGACCCGACCTACTCCCTGGACCACCACGTGCTATGCTGAGCAACGAGAAGCGATAAATCCCTTCTCTGTAACACGCAGGTGAAATCCAGCACCGTCTGAAGATAGATGGACGTGCCCACTGAGTGGGTACAACACGGCTCCAACGATAGTCAGAACAGTGAGGTTTCGCGTCAGAAGGCATTACGTGCTTGATATTTTAGCGTTTGGATTTTAACGGTCTTTTATCTTCTTACTATCAGGCAAATCCTATGGCTATAGCAGAAGATAAATAAATCATGCTGTTCTACTTATATAAACAATAACAGAAAGCATGGATCTTATGTGGTAAAAGCCCATAGCCTAAGTAAGACCTTAAGATACTTAAGTCTTCACTTGCTCTTCTTGGGTCTTTAGCATCTCATCTGGTCCAACCCAGGGCCCTTGCGCCAAGAGCACCTCAGGTGCGCCACCAGCTGAATGCCCCTCTGGGATGTGTGCCTTTGTGCTCTTGTCTAATCAAAATACATTTTGATCTATCTAGACAAGCTTGACTCGCAGGTCAATTATACAGTAAATTAATTAAAGTGATACGCAGATCACAAAAATAATAATTTACAATTTACCAGGCTCGCAGGCCCCAGCACAGCACACATTAAAATGGGCATCCCACATAAGATAAAATAAACAAGCATATGGCATCAATCAATCATCATGTGATCCCTTACAAAGAAAATAAAATTTTGAAAACCCCATTGGCATCAATTTTAATTTCCTTATGTGCCCTACAACCTTACAACGGTCCATTGATAGGGATCCACTCAACAATCTAGTTAGATCCATACCCTTGCATGCACCAAGTCCTAACTGACTCGAGTTGACCTAATGGTCAACCATGCATGCGCCAAGGGTTGAACAACCAACATGAGTTCTGGCAAGCGGGTGTGACCCCGGGCCTAACTCATGTGTGTTCATGGGTTGTCTCAACCAGACCTCGCTACACGCCTGTGATGCAATCGACCTATAGCCACCTTGTGCTTGCGCACAGGTGCCATCTGGTCGATCCATCTAGGCTGTCAGATGGTCTGATTAGACTAGGTTGATCTAAACTAGATGATGCTTTCAACCCCATCAACCCGTCTAAGGGTTTACAGTAGGCGCAACTTAGATCTAGTCAAAGGCGCGCAAGTAAAGTTTTGACAAAACAACAACATGTAACATGCGCAACAATGTAAGCAATATACATGCATCAACATAATCAACCTTACACATGCGCCACCAAAACAATCTCATATATGCGCCACAAAAAAATACTTTCAACTAGTATTATCGCATGATGATAAAACTTAGATCATAAGCGCAAACAAGGATCACCTTAAGCAATCATATGAAACATATAAGATCCTAGCTCTGATACCAATTGAAGAGTCCCCTTCGAGGGGGAGCGCAAGCAGATGAAAAACCCTAATTCAGGGGGCGCATGCATTTTGCTAGGGTTTCATCAAGACAATCGCTTATATGCTCATATAATCAACTTAGATCTATTGATTGGATCAAGAAGGAGATTCATACCAACGCCATTGGCTTGGAGGTCGGCTTGGAAGAAGAGAGCAACTTAGATCTCCTCCAAAAGTTCACACACAAGATGAAGATGCTTACTTCCTTGACGTCCCTTGTGCTAGCAAGGCACCCAAACTTTCTTGTTGAATGGAAGGGGATGATGAGATGATTCCCTTTTGGCCGAGAGCTCCTCTTGCAAAACCTCTCTTCTTCGTCAACTTCCCCAAACGAAAGTTCAAGGCATTGAAGTGAAGAGCACAACGCATATGCGTTTTGGCGTTTTTGTGAAATCGGCCTTGATGACTTTCCATAAATGGAAGATAATCAAGCCATGCGCTCATGCCAACCCAAAAACGCATATTAGCATTGAACCAAGCGTTCACATTTGTGAACCGGTTCAAGCCAAAACGTTCCAATCGAATTTGGTTCATAAACCAAACCAAAATAGCTCAAGCCACTTGGTCTAGACCATATTGAACCCTAAGGCTCAAGATCAAACCGTTCATCTCCTGATGCTCCTGATCTCACTGATCTAGCATCATCTCTCTCGATCGAAGCTTACCGATCTCAAGCCCTAATCAATCAAACATGATCAGACCAGATCTCACTTACAATCAGAGATTAAACCCCCTTAAACTGAACCCAAAGAATTCAGTCCACACGATCTGACTCAAGTAAGCCATATCATCAAATTGTGCGACCCTGAGGGTTTCCTCTAAATGTCGGTAACGATAACTTACGTTATCACGATCAGTGAGGGGTATCTAGCAACACATCACTGTCTCCCGATATAAAGGAAAGAGTCTTCCAAGACTACTCCCAAACCATAGCACAAGTGTGAATCCATTCACTAGGCATACATGTATCCTTTGCCACTGGATGTTCTCATTGGACAAGCAGGTCAAGCTTGTGACTCCAATATGATGAGCATGATTAGATCAGATGCACATAGTCACCTGGGTATGGCTATACACTTTCTCAATCATCTCATCTAGGGGGCCCCTATAGAACACCACACTCCTTCAACAAGGAGACGGCAATCCTCTATCTATCACTAGTGCCCTAACCTGACTCATGATCATTATCCAAGATAGTCTATAACCATTATGTTTCAAATGATATTGAACTACCTCAAAACAATGACAATCATCATTTAGAAACACAAGTGATCTCAAGTCAGAGGACATGTGCCACTTGTTGCAATCAAGGATCATTCACATTGTGACAAGCAATTGAATGTCCTAGTAGGGTCTGTCCAGTACATCCAATGTACCCATGAGTCTACATCTTATTCCATGCTCGAAGCATCCTATAAGATTAGAACACATATTAGTCTCAATCATATCAAGGCTGTCTCATGTTCACCAAGATATCTCGACTAAGGACTTTATAGCATGTCAGCCTAGCTGAACAGCATTGAGACATTATTCAGAAGTACACTTATTACAGCAGACAAGGTAACAACCTGAATAATAACCATGCCTTTATAAACACAAGAGTTTATTACATGATACTGATACAATCCCAAGGCCTCAAACATTAGCCTTAAGGGCATACCCCAACAATAAATATCAAAGTCAAGTAGTACATAAGTGGACCAAAACTAGGTCCTAGGGCATATACACCAACAATCTCCCACTTGCACTAAGACCTAGAAATTGAGGAATCTCAACCCCATATCTCTAGCGTGACCATCATGCTTCTACTGCGCCAAAGCCTTGGTCAATGGGTCTGCCAGATTGTTCTCTGTGTCAACTCTACTAATCTTGACATCACCTCTGTCAATGATCTCTCTGATCAGGTGAAATCTTCTGAGTATGTGTTTGGATCTTTAATGAGACCGTGGTTCCTTTGCTTGTGCAATTGCTCCATTGTTGTCACAGTAGAGTTCAATGGGATCCATTGCACTAGGGACCACCTGAAGATAACATAAGAACTTCCTTATCCAAACGGCTTCCTTGGCTGCCTCAGAAGCGGCCACATACTCAGCCTCGGTTGTTGAATCTGCTATGGTGGATTGCTTGAAGCTCTTCCAGCATACAGCGCGTCCATTTATCTTGAACACATAGCCGGCCTGCGATCTAAAGTCGTCAGGGTCAGACTGGAACGATGCATCAGTATAGCCCTACATACTGAGCTCTTCCTATACCCCATAGACCAAGAACAAATCCTTAGTTCTTCTCAGATACTTTAGGATGTTCTTTACAGCAACCCAGTGCTGCAGACCTGGATTGGATTGGTATCGGCTGGTTATGCTTACAGCATATGCCACATCTGGTCTAGTACACAACATTGCATACATGATCGATCCTACTGCCGAAGCATAAGGAATTCGACTCATGTCATCCCTCTCAGCCTGTGTTGTAGGACACTGGCTCTTCGAGAGAGTAAGGCCATGTCTTACTGGAAGGTATCCTTTCTTGGATTGCTCCAAGTTGAACCGTTCTAGGACCTTATCAATGTAGGTACTCTAACTAAGGGCCAGGAGCCTCTTGGATCTAACCCGGTAGATCCTTACGCCTAGAATATAGGTGGCCTCCCCTAAGTCTTTCATCTCAAAACACTTCCCCAACCATGTCTTCATAGCTTGAAGACTAGGGATGTCGTTTCTGATGAGCAGTATGTCATCAACATACAAGACCAGAAAAATCACCAAGCTCCCACTGAATTTTCTGTATACACAGGCGTCATCTTCGCTTTTGATAAAGCCATAATCTCTCACGGCTTCATCAAATTGAAGATTCCAACTTCGAGATGCTTGCTTTAATCCATAAATGGATTTTTTTTAGCCTGCAGACCTTATTAGCCTCTGCAGGATGGATGAAGCCATCAGGTTGTGACATATACACATCCTCAGTTAGCTTCCCGTTAAGGAACACTGTCTTCACATCCATCTGTCATATCTCATAGTCATGATATGCAGCTATAGCAAGCAGAATCCGAATGGATTTGATCATGGCAACTGGCGAGAAGGTTTCATCATAGTCCACCCCGTGGACTTATTTAAATCCTTTAGCCACTAGTCTACCCTTATAGGTAACTATATTTCCATCCATGTCTGTCTTCCTTTTGAAGACCCATTTACACCCTATGGGTTTTACCCCATCAGGCAGCTCAACCAAATCCCAGACTTGGTTAGCCAACATGGAATCCATCTCGGATCGCATGGCATCAAGCCATCTCTCGGAGTCCGGTCCACTGACCGTCTCATCATAGGTTCTGGGTTCATCCTCAATGATGAAGATCCCATCGTGTTGGGTCGGCAGCGACTCGTACCTTTCAGGTGCATGACGAATTCTCCCAAACCTACGCGGGACCTGTGTCTGAGCCTCGGGCTGGCTAGCAACCGGTGCAGGTGGCTCAGATTCCATCTCTTTGTCTTGTGCTTGCACTTGGACCTCATCCAAGTAAAACTTCCTCCCACTAACTTCTTGTTGGTGTATATGCCCTAGGACCTAGTTTTGGTCAACTTATGTACTACTTGACACTGATATTTATATATCATTCTGAAAGTCCCCTAACATGGGGGGCGAAACCCTAATAGGCGCATGTAGAGGATTTAACGCAGCGGAATAGGTTTCTAGATCGATCCATGCAGTATGATCAACTTTAGATTTTTCATATACATGAGGATCGATTCTTACCAATGCCATTTCTTGGATGGCGTCTAGGAAGAAGAGAGTCGAATGCTTCTCCTCCAAATGGTGCGCACACAAGGTGATGTCGCCTACTCCTTGTTGATCCTTGTGCTAGCAAGGTTCTCCAAGGGTCCTTGTCGTATGGAAGGGAAGAGAAGACAACTTTGCTTGGCGAAACCTCTCCCTTGTCGTCTCAACTTCTCTTCTCGAGAATGTGTGTAGAGACCAAGCCAAAGAGGCGACAAGAGGCGTGAAAAAGAAAGAACGTGAGGCGTGCCCACGTTTAGAGACATGTTTTCTAAAAATAGAAAAATCTCAACTTGTGATGCGACCATGGGTTTACCCCAATCGCAAATACCTCTCCTCTTGAACCATGCGCTCACTTGATGAGCCGGTTCAATTTGGTCTAGTTCAAAGACCAATTAACCCAAGCAATTTGGTCTAGATCACAATAAACCCTAAGGCTCCAGATCTAAGCATTCATCTCTTGATGCTCCTGATCTCACTGAACTAGCATCCATTCTCTCGATCAAAGCTTACCGATCTCAAGCCCTAATCAATCAAACATGATCAGACCAGATCTCACTTACAATCAGAGTTTAAATCCCTTTAAACTGAACCCAAAGAATTCAGTCCACACGATCTGACTTAAGTAAGCCATATCATCAAATTGTGCGACCCTAAGGGTTTCCTTTAAATGTCGGTAACGACAACCTACGTTATCACGATCAGTGAGGGGTATCTAGCAACACATCACTGTCTCCCGATATAAAGGAAAGAGTCTTCCAAGACTACACCGAAACCACAGCACAAGTGTGAATCCACTTCACTAGGCATACATGTTTCCTTTGCCACTGGATGTTCTTATTGGACAAGCGAGTCAAGCCTGTAGCTCCAATATGATGAGAATGATTAGATCAGATGAACATAGTCACCTGGGTATGGCCATACACTTTCTCAATCATCTCATCCAGGGGGCCCCTATAGAACATCACACTCCAAACTAGGAGACGGCAATCCTATATCTATCACTAGCACCCTAACATGACTCATGCTCATCATCCAAGATGGTCTATAACCATTATGTTTCAAATGATATTGAACTACCTCAAAACAATGCCAATCATCATTTAGAAACACAAGTGATCTCAAGTCAGAGGAAGTATGCCACTTGTTTGCATACAAGGATTATTCACATTGTGACAAGCAATTGAATATCCTAGTAGGGTCTGTCCAGTACATCCATTGTACCCATGAGTCTACATCTTATTCCATGCTCGAAGCATCCTATAAGATTAGAACACATATTAGTCTCAATCATATCAAGGCTGTCTCATGTTCACCAAGATATCTCGACTAAGGACAAAAGTGCATGTCAGCCAAGCTGAACAGCATTGAGACATTATTCAGAAGTATATGTATTGCAGCAGATAATATAACAACCTGAATAACAACCATTGCCTTTATAAACATAGAGTTTATACATGATACTGATATAATCCCAAGGCCTCAAACATTAGCCTTAAGGGCATACCCCAACAATCTCCCACTTGCACTTAATCTAATGGTTGAGAAATCTCAAACCCATATTATTACAGTGCTTCTCATGCTTCTGCTGCGCCAGAGGCTTTGTAAGCGGGTCAGCCAGATTGTCATCTGTATGAACCTTGCAGACTTTGATCTCGCCTCGATCAATGATCTCTCGGATCAAATGATACCTTCTCTGTATGTGCTTGGACTTCTGGTGCGACCGTGGTTCCTTTGCTTGTGCGATTGCTCCAGTGTTATCACAGAAGATAACCAATGGATCAGCACTCGAAGGAATAACACCAAGTTCCTGAACGAACTTACGAATCCACACTGCCTCCTTGGATGCTTCTGAGGCTGCAACATACTCGGCTTCTGTTGTGGAATCAGCAATAATAGACTGTTTGAAACTTTTCCACACCACTGCTCCTCCATTCAAGCTAAAAACATAGCCTGATTGCGATCGGAAATCATCCTGGTCAGATTGGAACGAAGCGTTAGTATATCCTTCAATACTGAGTTCTTCCTGACCACCATACACCAAGAACATATCTTTGGTCCTCCGCAGATATTTTAAAATGTTCTTGACTGCAATCCAGTGTGCCTTACCTGGACTACTTTGGAATCGACTGGTCACGCTTAACCCGTAAGCAACGTCTGGGTGAGTACACAACATCGCATACATAATGGACCCAATAGCCGAAGCATAAGGCGTATTGTCCATTTCATCTTTCTCAGTCTGTGTTTGTGGACACTGACTCTTTGAAAGATTCAGACCATGTCTGACTGGAAGATATCCTCTTTTAGAATTCTCTAAATGGAATCTCTCCAGGACTTTATCGATGTAAGTACTCTGGCACAGCCCGAGAAGCCTCTTAGATCTAACCCTGTAGATCTTCACACCTAATACATAGGCTGCTTCTCCTAAATCTTTCATCTGGAAACATTTTCTTAACCATGCCTTGACAGCATGTAGTTCAGGAATGTCGTTTCCAATGATCAAGATGTCATCGACGTAGAGGACTAGGAAAGTAATTACGCTCCCACTAAACCTCTTATATACACACGGGTCATCTTCATTCTTGATGAAACCAAATTCACTGATTGATTCATCAAAACGAATATTCCAGCTTCTTGATGCTTGTTTAAGTCCATAAATGGACTTCTTTAATTTGCATATTTTATAACGATCTGATGGATTTGTGAAACCTTCAGGTTGTGTCATATACACATCCTCATCCAGTTTTCCATTAAGGAAAGCGGTCTTCACATCCATCTGTCAGATCTCATAATCATAATATGCTGCTATCGCAAGAATAATCCGAATAGACTTGAACATAGCTACAGGAGAGAAAGTTTCATCATAATCTATCCCGTAGATTTGTTTGAAACCTTTCGCAACTAGCTGTTGGGGTATGCCCTTAAGGCTAATGTTTGAGGCCTTGGGAATGTATCAGTATCATGTAATAAACTCTTATGTTTATAAAGGCATGGTTGTTATTCAGTTTGTTACATTGTCTGCTGCAATAAGTGTACTTCTGAATAATGTCTCACAGCTGTTCAGCTGGGCTGACATGCTATAAAGTCCTTAGTCGAGATATCTTGGTGAACATGAGACAGCCTTGATATGGTTAAGACTAATATGTGTTCTAATCTTATAGGATGCTTCGAGCATGGAATAAGATGTAGACTCATGGGTACATTGGATGTACTGGACAGACCCTACTAGGTTATTCAATTGCTTGTCACAATGTGAATAATCCTTGATTGCAGCAAGTGGCACATGTCCTCTGACTTGAGATCACTTGTGTTTCTAAATGATGATTGTCATTGTTTTGAGGTAGTTCAATATCATTTGAAACATAATGATTATAGACTATCTTGGATGATGAGCTTGAGTCAGGTTAGGGCACTAGTGATAGACATAGGATTGCCGTCTCCTTAATTGGAGTGTGATGTTCTAAAGGGCCCCCTGGATGAGATGATTGAGAAAAGAGTATGGCCATACCCAGGTGACTATGTTCATCTGATCTAATCATGCTCATCATATTGGAGTTACAAGCTTGACACGCTTGTCCAATAAGAACATCCAGTGGCAAAGGAAACATGTATGCCTTGTGAGTTGATTCACACTTGTGCTGTGGTTTTGGTGTAGTCTTGGAAGACTCTTTCCTTTATATCGGGAGACAGTGATGTGTTGCTAGATACCCCTCACTGATCGTGATAACGTGAGTTATCGTTACCGACATTTAAAGGAAACCCTCAGGGTCGCACAATTTGATGATATGGCTTACTTAAGTCAGATCGTGTGGACTGAATTATTCAGGTTCAGTTTAAAGGGATTTAATCTCTGATTGTAAGTGAGATCTGGTCTGATCATGTTTGATTGATTAGGGCTTGAGATCGGTAAGCTTCGATCGAGAGAATGGATGCTAGATCAGTGAGATCAGCAGCATCAAGAGATCGATGGTCAGATCAAGAGCCTTAGGGTTTAATAGGATCTGGACTAATGGCTTGGGTTGATTGGTCTTTGAACCAAAGCAAATTGAACCGGCTCATTGAGTGAGCGCATGGTTCAAGAGAAGATGAGTTTGCGCATGGGGTGAGCCCATGATCGCATGAACATTTGGGGTTTACTAAATTTAGAAGCCATGACTTCTAAACGTGGGAACGCCTCACGTTCACGCCTAAGACGCTTTCATCTCTCGTCTCTCCTCATCTCTCGTCGCCAACAAGCTCTCTTGAGAGTGGTGAAGAGGTTGACAAAAAAGGAGAAGGAAGAAATCGCCAAGCAAAGGATTCTCTTCCCTTCCATACGACAAGGACCTCTTGGAGCCTTGCTAGCACAAGGAGCACCAAGAGAATCGTTTAGATGGTGCTCCTTGTGCTAGCATTTGCGCCTTTCCTTCCAAGACACCATCTAAGCGATGGCAATGGTAAGAATCGTTTTTCATTGAAAGTTGAATATATTACATGCTATGCGATCCTGTTAGAAACCCTAGATTCCGCTAGAGTTTTGTTGCGCCTCCTATTAGGGTTTCGCCCCCCCCCCCCCCCTTGTTCTAGGGGACATTCAATTGGTATCAGAGCGGGTTATTGCATGATAATATGTTTGCTTTCTTTGTGATCCTATGCAATGATCTATATGTTACATGCGCTAGTTTTGATAAGCGATGTTTACATGCTTGTTAGAGATGTTTTTGTTGGGGTATGCCCTTAAGACTAATGTTTGAGGTCTTGGGATTGTAACAGTATCATGTAATAAACTGTTATGTTTATAAAGGCATGGTTGTTATTCAGTAAGCTACATTGTCTGCTGCAATATATGTTCTTCTGAATAATGTCTCAAAGCTGTTCAGCTAGGCTGACATGCACTTATGTCCTTAGTCGAGATATCTTGGTGAACATGAGACAGCCTTGATATGGTTAAGACTAATATGTGTTCTAATCTTATAGGATGCTTCGAGCATGGAATAAGATGTAGACTCATGGGTACATTGGATGTACTGGACAGACCCTACTTGGATATTCAATTGCTTGTCACAATGTGAATAATCCTTGAATGCGACAAGTGGCACATTTCCTCTGACTTGAGATCACTTGTGTTTTCTAAATGATGATTGTCATTATTTTGAGATAGTTCAATATCATTTGAAATATAATGATTATAGACTATCTTGGATGGTGAGCTTGAGTCAGGTTAGGCCACTAGTGATAGACATAGGATTGCCGTCTCCTTAATTGGAGTGTGATGTTCTAAAGGGGCCCCCTGGATGAGATGATTGAGAAAGTGTATGGCCATACCCAGATGACTATGTTCATCTGATCTAATCATGCTCATCATATTGGAGTTACAAGCTTGACTTGCTTGTCCAATAAGAACATCCAGTGGTAAAGGAAATTTGTATGCTTTGTGAATTGATTCACACTTGTGCTGTTTTTGGGTGTAGTCTTGGAAGACTCTTTCCTTTATATCGGGAGACAGTGATGTGTTGCTAGATACCCCTCACTGATCGTGATAACGTAAGTTATCGTTACCGACATTTAAAGGAAACCCTTAGGGTCGCACAATTTGATGATATGGCTTTCTTAAGTCAGATCGTGTGGACTGAATTATTCGGGTTCAGTTTAAAGGGATTTAATCTCTGATTGTAAGTGAGATCTGGTCTGATCATGTTTGATTGATTAGGGCTTGAGATCGGTAAGCTTCGATTGAGAGAATGAATGCTAGATCAGTCAGATCAGGAGCATTGAGAGATTGACGGTCAGATCAAGAGCCTTAGGGTTTATTTTGATCTGGACTTATTTCTTGGTTTATTTGGTTAGTGGACCAAATCGGTTTGAACCAGCTCATGGATGAGCGCATGGTTCAAAGGTGATGTGGCATTTGCGATTGGGGTAAACCCAAGATCGCATGTGGAGAAGTGGGATGCTATTTTTGGATAGCACTTCTCAAACGTGGCCATGATCTCACGTCGCCCCTGCCTTGCCTCTTCACGCCTTTGACGCCTCCTTGGGTTGTGTTCGAGTGGCACTCTCGTGTAGAGGAAGTCTAAGGCGACAAGAGAGAAAAACGCCTAGAAGAAAAGCTCTCCTTTCCCTTTGCATTCGATCAAGACGCCTTGGACGATCCTTGCTAGCACAAGGGACGACAAGAAGAAGCACATCTTCATCTTGTGTGTGACGATTTGGAGGAGATCTTCGTTGTTCTCTTACTTCCAAGGCGCCATCTTGAAATGGCCATGGTATGAATCGAATCACTTCTTTACAATTGGTTTTGTTAAGTTGATCATATAATGCATGCTCATTGATCCTATGAAACCCTTTATCCGCTGCATCCTTTCTTGTTTGCGCCACCATAGGGTTTTCGCCCCCTTTGGGGAACCATCAATTGGTATCAGAGCCAAGTTAACGCATGTTTTTGTATGATTGCTTAAGCCATTTTGTGATCCATGCTTGCGAAAATGCTTAGATCTTCAATACATGCATAAATACATGTTTAGTTGTCATAAGCGAAACTTGTATTTGTTTTTCTTGCGCATGTATGTTGGCGCTTGATGTAGTTTTTCTCAAACAAATATCACTTGCGCGACTCATTGTAGATCTAAGATGCGCCTGCATTAAACCCTTAGACGGGTTATTAGGGTTGAAGTTATCCCCTAGGTTAGATCCAGACAGTCTGATCAGACCATCTGACAGCCTAGATGGGTCGACCAGATAGCACCTTGGCGCATGCTAAAGGTGGCTATAGGTCGACTGCATCACAGGCGTGTAGCGATGTCTGATTGAGACAACCTGTGAACGCACATGAGTTAGGCCCGGGCTCACACCCGCTTGCCAGATCTCATTGTGGTCGTTCAGCCCTTGGCGCATGCATGGTTGACCTTTTTGGTCGACTCAAGTCAGTTAGGACTTGGTGCATGTAAGGGCAGTGGGTCTGACTAGGTTGGATGAGTGGATCCCTAGTAATGGACCGTTGTAAGGTTGTAGGGCATATAAGCAAAATAAAATTGATGCCCATGGGGTTTTTCGAAAATTTTATTTTAATGACTGGATCACATGATGATTGATGCCATGTGTTTGTCTATTTATTCTTATGTGGGCTGCCCATGTTAAATCTGTGCTGTGCTGGGGCCTGCGTGCCTGTATTAATATGTAAATTAATTATTGTGATCTGCGCATCACATTGCTTTTAATTTATAAAATGTAATTGACCTGCGTGTCAATCTTGTCTAGATAGTTAAATTTGTAATTTAATTAGACAAGAGCACAAAGCACACTTGGCAGAGGCGCATGCAGCAGAGGCTTGACCAGGTGGGAGGTCTAGGGTTCGACCCTAGGACCTGGCGCATTTTTCCTGGTGGGCGCACCTGAGCTGCAGATGGCGCTTGGGCCCAGGTTTGGGCCAGATGAGCAGCGAAAGCCCCATGAAGAAAAGCAAGTGAAGACTTAAGTTTCTTAAGGTCTTACTTAGGCTATGGGCTTTTACCACATAAGATCCATGCTTTCTTTTATTGCCTAAATATTAGAATTGCATGATTAGTTTATCTTCTGCTATCACCATAGGAATTGCATGATAGTGAAGAAGATAAAAGACCGTTAAAATCCAACGCTAAAATTTCAAGCTCGTAAGCCTTCTGACGCGAAACCTCACTGTTCTGACTATCGTTGGAGCCGTGTTGTACCCACTCAGTGGGCACGTCCATCTATCTTCAGACGGTGCGGGATTACACCTGCGTGTTACAGAGTGGGGATTTATCCCTTCTCGTTGCTCAGCATAGCACGTGGTGGTCCAGGGAGTAGGTCGGGTCAGCTTGACCGTGTAGGCTACATATGTGGCGCATATGGTAGCACATGGGGGCAGCCATCTGTGGGGTCAGAGATTGTGTTGTACCAACTCAGTTGGCACAGTCTGCTGGATTGCCCAGATGAAGGGGAATCGCACGGGTTGACGATTGGCTGGGACAGCCTACCAGAGATTAGGGCTTGTACTCTCTGTGCATCTTATCTCGCCTGAGCGGGACGCGGAGACCAAGTATGAAATCTGGATCCCATCTCACTAAAAGAGTTCTACTCTTTCGGGCTGTTTTGCTGGATTTTTCAGCAAGATAAAATAGTGAGAAAAAGAATCTTTCTTAAGTCTTGATTGATTCTTAACATTGATACTGACCTTGCTGTTCTTGCATTGTTGTAGATACCTGCAGCAACGAACACCATGAACTTCAATGTGCGATCCCTACTGGAAAGGGAGAAGTTTGCTGGGCCGAACTTCTCTGACTGGTTTGGACACCTTAAGATTGTTCTTAAGGCAGAGAGGAAACTGTATGTCCTCGAGACGGCGATACCGCCTCAGCCCGCTCCGAACGCCGCAAGGGCGGTTCGGGAAGCCTATGAAAAGCACATCAATGATAGCATTGATGTCGCTTGCCTGATGCTAGCGTCTATGACGCCACCACTGCAGCGTCAGCATGAGGATATGTCGGCTATAGAGATTATAGCGAACCTCAAGATGCTGTATGCTGCACAGGCGAGGACTGAACGCTATAATTTGACGAAGCTGTTCTTTCAGAGCAAACTGGCTGAAGGGAGCCCAGTGGGAGCTCACGTGCTCAAGATGATTGGGCATAAGGAGGCTCTAGAGAAACTGGGGCATACCATCAATCAGGAGCTTGCTGTGGACATTATTCTGCAGTCTCTCCCGCCTTCATTCGACGCGTTCATTATTAACTTTAATATGAACAAAATCGATTGTACTCCGGCAGAGCTGCTGAATATGCTCTTGACTACTGAGGAGACTCTGAAGGGCAAGCCTTCGACCTCTGTCTTAATGGTTCCTTCTAGGAACAAGAAGAAGGGGAAGAAGGGCAAGACCCCTGTCAAGAGCTACAGCAAGGCTCTGAAGCAGAAGGTTAAGCGGTCCAAGGAATACAGGTGTTTCCACTGTGGCCAGCTGGGTCACTGGAAAAAGGACTGTAAAGCGCTCCAAGGAGATAAGAGGGGAAGCTTCGCTTCTGGCTCAGGTATTTACGTGACTGAGGTCATGTTTTCTTCTTCTATATCATGGGTGTTGGACACTGCATGTGGAGTTCACATTTGTTCAAATGTACAGGAACTCAAGAGAAGAAGACAGGTGGGACAGCATGAGGTGGACCTACGCGTTGGAAACGGGGCACGGGTTGCTGCTGTTGCTGTAGGAGACTATTTCATTTCTTTACCATCTGGACTTGTATTAGAACTAAACAGTTGTTACTTTGTTCCCAGTATTACTAAAAATATTATCTCTATTCCTGCTCTTGTCAGGAAGGGATTTTCCTTTGAATGCAATATTTCAAAGTGTGTTTTATCTTATGATAATATTGTTTATGCAACTGGTTCAATTAACAATGGGTTATACATGTTGGACATGGAATGTTCTATACAGAAAATTGATATTAAGAAAGCCAAGAATGCTGATGACAGCACCTTGCTATGGCATAGTCGTTTAGGCCATATTAACGAGAAACGCATTAAGCGGTTGCATGATTATGGACTGCTGGGATCATTCACCTATAAGGAGATTGATACATGCAAAGCTTGTTTGATGGGCAAAATGACGAAGTCACCTTTTCTTCACAAAGGTCAAAGGGCTTCAGGTTTACTTGACCTTATACACAGTGATGTGTGTGGGCCATTTAGTAAACATGCCAGAGGTGGCTATCAGTACTTCATCACCTTTACTGATGATTTCAGTAGATATGGGTATGTCTTTTTAATGAGACACAAGAGTGAATCCTTTGACAAGTTCAAAGAGTTCAAGAATGAAGTACAAAATCAGCTAGGCCGAAATATCAAGGCACTTCGTTCTGATCGAGGTGGAGAATACCTAAGTCATGCATTTACTGACTATCTGAAGGAGTGTGGGATCATCTCACAGCTCACTCCACCAGGAACACCGCAATGGAATGGTGTGTCCGAGAGGAGAAATAGAACGTTACTTGATATGGTTCGTTCTATGATGAGTCAGGCTAATCTACTTTACTCCTTTTGGGGTTTTGCACTGGAAACAGCTGCAAAAGTACTAAAACGAGTGCCATCCAAGGCCGTTTCAAAGACGCCATATGAATTATGGTATGGGAAACAGCCAAGCTTGACGTTTATCAGGATCTGGGGCTGCGAGGCTTATGTCAAAAAGCTCGCCTCTGGGAAACTAGAGAGCAGATCTGACAAATGCATCTTTGTCGGTTACCCTAAGGAAACTAAGGGTTATTATTTCTACGATCCCAAAGAGAACAAGGTTTTTGTTGCTCGGACGGCCATATTTCTTGAGAAGGAGTTTCTTCTGCAAGAGGCCAGTAGGAGAGAAATAAAACTGGATGAGAATCCAGAGGCAGGACAAAGTGCTCAAGCAGAGTTGGATGAGCCTGAGCCGATAGAACAGGTTATTGAACAACCTGAGGCTCAGACATCACGGGAACCGCGAAGATCGGGAAGGATCCGTCGTCAGCCTGAGCGCTATGACGGAGTCTACATCATTGATAATGATGAACCCCTCACTTATGCGGATGCGGTCAGTGGCCCGGAGTCAGCGAGATGGCTTGAAGCTATGCGCGCCGAGATGGACTCCATGTCAGATAACCAAGTTTGGGATTTGGTTGATCCGCCTCCGGGAGTTATCCCAATAGGCTGTAAATGGATCTTCAAGAAGAAGATTGACATGGATGGTAACGTGGTTACCTATAAAGGCAGGCTAGTTGCGAAAGGTTTCAAACAAATCTACGGGATAGATTATGATGAAACTTTCTCACCTGTAGCCATGTTTAAGTCTATTCGGATTCTTTTCGCGATAGCAGCATATTATGATTATGAGATCTGGCAAATGGATGTGAAAACAACTTTCCTGAATGGAAATCTGGATGAGGATGTGTACATGACACAACCTGAGGGTTTCACTGATCCATCAGATCGTCATAAAATATGCAAATTAAAGAAGTCCATTTATGGACTTAAGCAAGCATCAAGAAGCTGGAATATTCGTTTTGATGAATCAGTCACTGAATTTGGTTTCATCAAGAACGAGGATGACCCGTGTGTATATAAGAGGTTTAGTGGGAGCGTGATTACTTTCCTAGTCCTCTACGTCGATGATATCTTGATCATTGGAAACGACATTCCTGAAATGCATGCGGTTAAGGCATGGTTAAGGAAATGTTTCCAGATGAAAGATTTAGGAGAAGCAGCCTATGTATTAGGTGTGAAGATCTACAGGGATAGATCTAAGAGGCTTCTCGGGCTGTGCCAGAGTACTTACATCGATAAAGTCCTGGAGAGATTTCATTTAGAGAATTCTAAAAGAGTATATCTTCCAGTCAGACATGGTCTGAATCTTTCGAAGAGTCAGTGTCCACAAACACAGACTGAGAAAGATGAAATGGACAATACGCCTTATGCTTCGGCTATTGGATCCATTATGTATGCGATGTTGTGTACTCGCCCAGACGTCGCTTACGGGTTAAGCGTGACCAGTCGTTTCCAAAGTAATCCAGGACAGGCACACTGGATTGCAGTCAAGAACATCTTAAAATATCTTCGGAGAACCAAAGATATGTTCTTGATATATGGTGGTCAGGAAGAACTCAGTATTGAAGGATATACTGACGCTTCGTTCCAGTCTGACCAGGACGATTTCCGATCACAATCAGGCTATGTTTTTAGCTTGAATGGAGGAGCAGTGGTGTGGAAGAGTTTCAAACAGTCAACTGTTGCTGATACCACAACAGAAGCCGAGTATGTTGCAGCCTCGGAAGCATCCAAGGAGGCAGTGTGGATTTGTAAGTTCATGAGAGAACTTGGTGTTGTTCCTTCAAGTGCAGATCCTTTGGTTATCTTCTGTGATAACACTGGAGCAATCGCACAAGCAAAGGAACCACGGTCGCACCAGAAGTCCAAGCACATACAGAGACGGTTTCACTTGATCCGGGAGATCATAGATCGTGGCGAGATCAAAGTCTACAAGGTTCATACAGATGACAATCTGGCAGACCTGCTTACCAAGCCTCTGGCGCAGCAGAAGCATGAGAAGCACTGTAATAATATGGGTTTGAGATTTCTCAACCATTAGATTAAGTGCAAGTGGGAGATTGTTGGGGTATGCCCTTAAGACTAATGTTTGAGGTCTTGGGATTGTAACAGTATCATGTAATAAACTCTTATGTTTATAAAGGCATGGCTGTTATTCAGTTTGTTACATTGTCTGCTGCAATAAGTGTACTTCTTAATAATGTCTCATAGCTGTTCAGCTAGGCTGACATGCTATAAAGTCCTTAGTCGAGATATCTTGGTGAACATGAGACAGCCTTGATATGGTTAAGACTAATATGTGTTCTAATCTTATAGGATGCTTCGAGCATGGAATAAGATGTAGACTCATGGGTACATTGGATGTACTGGACAGACCCTACTAGGTTATTCAATTGCTTGTCACAATGTGAATAATCCTTGATTGCAACAAGTGGCACATGTCCTCTGACTTGAGATCACTTGTGTTTCTAAATGATGATTGTCATTGTTTTGAGGTAGTTCAATATCATTTGAAACATAATGATTATAGACTATCTTGGATGGTGAGCTTGAGTCAGGTTAGGGCACTAGTGATAGACATAGGATTGCCGTCTCCTTAATTGGAGTGTGATGTTCTAAAGGGCCCCCTGGATGAGATGATTGAGAAAAGAGTATGGCCATACCCAGGTGACTATGTTCATCTGATCTAATCATGCTCATCATATTGGAGTTACAAGCTTGACACGCTTGTCCAATAAGAACATCCAGTGGCAAAGGAAACATGTATGCCTTGTGAGTTGATTCACACTTGTGCTGTGGTTTGGGTGTAGTCTTGGAAGACTCTTTCCTTTATATCGGGAGACAGTGATGTGTCGCTAGATACCCCTCACTGATCGTGATAACGTGAGTTATCGTTACCGACATTTAAAGGAAACCCTCAGGGTCGCACAATTTGATGATATGGCTTACTTAAGTCAGATCGTGTGGACTGAATTATTCAGGTTCAGTTTAAAGGGATTTAATCTCTGATTGTAAGTGAGATCTGGTCTGATCATGTTTGATTGATTAGGGCTTGAGATCGGTAAGCTTCGATCGAGAGAATGGATGCTAGATCAGTGAGATCAGCAGCATCAAGAGATCGACGGTCAAATCAAGAGCCTTAGGGTTTAATAGGATCTGGACTAATGGCTTGGGTTGATTAGTCTTTGAACCAAACCAAATTGAACCGGCTCATTGAGTGAGCGCATGGTTCAAGAGAAGATGAGTTTGCGCATGGGGTGAGCCCATGATCGCATGAACGTTTGGGGTTTACTAAATTTAGAAGCCATGACTTCTAAACGTGGGAACGCCTCACGTTCACGCCTAAGACGCTTTCATCTCTCGTCTCTCCTCATCTCTCGTCGCCAACAAGCTCTCTTGAGAGTGGTGAAGAGGTTGACGAAAAAGGAGAAGGAAGAAATCGCCAAGGAAAGGATTCTCTTCCCTTCCATACGACAAGGACCTCTTGGAGCCTTGCTAGCACAAGGAGCACCAAGAGAAGAGTAGGCAACATCAATTGTGTGCGTCACCTTAGGAGAAGGAGCATTTGCGCCTTTCCTTCCAAGACACCATCTAAGCGATGGCAATGGTAAGAATCATTTTTCATTGAAAGTTGAATATTTTACATGCTATGCGATCCTGTTAGAAACCCTAGATTCCGCTAGAGTTTTGTTGCGCCTCCTATTAGGGTTTCGCCCCCCCTTGTTCTAGGGGACTTTCACTAGCCTGCCTTTATAGGTAACCACGTTACCATCCATGTCAATCTTCTTCTTGAAGATCCACTTACAGCCTATAGGGATTACTCCCGGTGGCGGATCAACCAAATCCCAAACTTGGTTATCTGACATGGAGTCCATCTCGGCGCGCATAGCTTCAAGCCATCTTGCTGAGTCCGGTCCACTGACCGCATCCGCATAAGTGAGGGGTTCATCATGATCAATGATGTAGACTCCGTCATAGCGCTCAGGCTGTCGACGGATCCTTCCCGATCTACGCGGTTCCCGTGATATCTGAGCCTCAGGTTGTTCAGTAACCTGTTTCACTGGCTCAGGCTCATCCAACTGTGCTTGACTACTTTGTCCTTCCACTGGATTCTGATCCAGCTTTATTTCTCTCCCACTGGCCTCTTGCAGAAGAAACTCCTTCTCAAGAAAAATAGCCGTTCGAGCAACAAACACTTTGTTCTCTTTGGGATCGTAAAAATAATAACCCTTTGTTTCTTTAGGGTAACCGACAAAGATACATTTCTCAGATCTGCTCTCCAGTTTCCCAGAGGCGAGCTTTTTGACATAAGCCTCGCAACCCCAGATCTTAATAAATGTCAAGCTCGGCTGTTTCCCATACCATAACTCATATGGAGTCTTTGAAACTGCCTTGGATGGCACTCGGTTTAGTACCTTTGCAGCTGTCTCCAGTGCAAATCCCTAAAAGGAGTAAGGTAAAGTAGCCTGACTCATCATAGAACGTACCATATCCAGTAAGGTTCTATTTCTCCTTTCGGACACACCATTCCATTGCGGTGTTCCTGGCGGAGTGAGCTGTGAGACAATCCCACACTCCTTCAGATAGTCAGTAAACTCATGACTCAAGTATTCTCCACCTCGATCTGAGCGAAGTGCCTTGATATTTCGGCCTAACTGATTCTGTACTTCATTCTTGAACTCTTTGAACTTGTCAAAAGATTCACTTTTATGTCTCATTAAATAGACATACCTGTATCTACTGAAATCATCAGTAAAGGTAATGAAGTATAGATAGCCACCTCTGGCATGTTTACTAAATGGCCCACACACATCACTGTGTATAAGGTCAAGTAAATCTGAAGCCCTTTGACCTTTATTAGAAAAAGGAGCTTTTGTCATTTTGCCCATTAAACAAGCTTTGCATGTATCAATCTCCTCACAAGAGAATGATCCCAGCAGTCCATGATCATGCAACCGCTTAATGCGTTTCTTGTTTATATGGCCTAAACGACGATGCCATAACAAGGTGCTGTCATCAGCATACTTGGCTTTCTTATTATCAATTTGCTGTATAGAACATTCCATGTCCAACATGAATAACCCATTGTTAATTGATCCAGTAGCATAAACAATATTATCAAAAGAAACAACACACTTTGAAATATTGCATTCAAAGGAAAATCCTTTCCTGACAAGAGCAGGAATAGAGATAATATTTTTCGTAATACTCGGAACAAAATAACAATTGTCCAGTTCTAATACAAGTCCAGATGGTAAAGAGATGTAATAAACTCCTACAGCAACAGCAGCAACCCGTGCCCCGTTTCCAACTCGTAGGTCCACCTCATGCTGTCCCACCTGTCTTCTTCTCTTGAGTTCCTGTACATTTGAACAAATGTGAACTCCACATGCAGTGTCCAACACCCATGATATAGAAGAAGAAAACATGACCTCAGTCACAAAAATACCTGAGCCAGAAGCGAAAGAATTGCTTCCCTTCTTATCTCCTTGGAGCGCTTTACAGTCCTTTTTCCAGTGACCCAGCTGGCCACAGTGGAAACATCTGTATTCCTTCGACCGCTTAACCTTTTGCTTCAGAGCCTTGTTGTAGTTCTTGACAGGGGCTTTGCCCTTCTTCCCCTTCCTTTTGTTCCTTGCAGGAATCATCAAGATAGAGGATGAAGGCTTTCCCTTTAGAGTCTCCTCTGTAGTCAAGAGCATATTCAGCAACTCTGCCGGCGTACAGTCGATCTTGTTCATATTAAAATTAATGATGAACGGATCGAAAGAAGCTGGGAGAGACTACAAAATAATATCTACAGCAAGCTCCTGATTGATGGTGTGTCCCAGTTTCTCTAGAGCCTCTTTGTGCCCAATCATCTTGAGCACGTGAGCTCCCACTGGACTCCCTTCAGCCAGTTTGCTCTGAAAGAAAAGTTTAGTCAAATTGTAGCGTTCAGTCCTCGCCTGTGCAGCATACAACAACTTGAGGTTTGCTATAATTTCTATAGCAGAGAGATCCTCATGCTGACGCTGCAGCTGTGGCGTCATAGACGCAAGCATCAGGCAAGCAACATCAATGCTATCATTGACATGCTTCTCATAAGCTTCGCGAACCGCCCTTGCGGCGTTCGGAGCGGGTTGAGGTGGTATAGCCGTCTCGAGGACATACAGTTTCCTCTCAGCCTTAAGAACAATCTTAAGGTGTCCGTACCAGTCTGAGAAGTTTGTCCCAGCAAACTTCTCCCTTTCCAGTAGGGATCGCACATTGAAATTCGTGGTGTTCGTTGCTGCAGGTATCTACAACAATGCAAGAACAGCAAGGTCAGTATCAATGTTAGAATCAATCCAGGACTTAAGGAAGATTCTTTTCTCACTATTTTATCTGGTTGAAAAATCTAGCAAAACAGCCCGAAAGAGTAAATCTCTTTTAGTGAGATGGGATCCAGATTTCATACTTGGTCTCCGCGTCCCGCTCAGGCGAGATAAGTTGCACAGAGAGTACAAGCACTAATTTCTGGTAGGCAATCCCAGCCAATCGTCAACCCGTGCATTCCCCTTCATCTGGGCGATCCAGCCGACTGTGCCAATTGAGTTGGTATAACACAATCTCTGATCCCACAGATGGCTGCCTCCATATAGCTAACATATGCGCCATATGTAGCCTACATGGTCAAGCTGACCCAACCTACTCCCTGGACCACCACGTGCTATGCTGAGCAACGAGAAGCGATAAATCCCTTCCCTGTAACACGCAGGTGTAATCCCGTACCGTCTGAAGATAGATGGGCGTGCCCACTGAGTGGGTACAACACGGCCCCAACGATAGTCAGAACAGTGAGGTTTCGCGTCAGAAGGCTTACGAGCTTGATATTTTAGCGTTGGATTTTAACGGTCCTTTTATCTTCTCAACTATCATGCAAATCCTATGGTGATAGCAGAAGATTAAATCATGCAGTTCTAATTATTTAAACAATAAATAGAAAGCATGCTGATCTTATGTGGTAAAAGCCCAATAAGCCTAGGTAAGACCTTAATTTAACTTAAGTCTTCACATGAGCTGTTCATGGGTCTTTTGCATTCTTCCGGCCCAAATCAGGGCCCAAGCGCTCACTGCAGCTCAGGTGCGCCCACCAGGTAAATGCGCCTGTCCTAGAGTCGAACCCTAGACCTCCCACCTGGTCAAGCCTCTGCTGCATGCGCCTCTGCCAAGTGTGCTCTATGCTCATGTCTGATTAAAATTACACTTTAATCTATCTAGACATGATTGACACGCAGGTCAATTACACTTTATAAATTAAATAAAATGTGATGCGCAGATCACAGTAAATAATTTACATTTATTAACCAGGCACGCAGGCCCCAGCACAGCACACATTAAAATGGGCAGCCCACATAAGATTAAATAAACATTCATCATGTATACAATCAACATGTGATCCAAACATGAAAATAAAATTTTTGAAAACCCCATTGGCATCAATTTTATTTTCCTTATGTGCCCTACTACCTTACAACGGTCCATTACTAGGGATCCACTCATCAGTCCTAGTCAGATCCACTGCCCTTACATGCACCAAGTCCTAATTGACTTGAGTCGACCAAATGGTCAACCATGCATGGGCCAAGGGCTGAACGACCTCATGAGTTCTGGCAAGCGGGTGTGACCCCGGGCCTAACTCATGCGCGTTCACAGGTTGTCTCAACCAGACATCGCTACACGCCTGTCTGCAGTCGACCTATAGCCACCTCGTGCTTGCGCACAGGTGCCATCTGGTCGACCCATCTAGGCTGTCAGATAGTCTGATCAGAGTGTTTGGATCTTAACTAGATGATGACTTCAACCCTAATAACCCGTCTAAGGTTTTATAGCAGGCGCCGCTTAGATCTAATGGTAAGTGCGCAGATGATTTTGTTTTAACGAAAAACAGTCAACCACAATATGAAACATGCGCCACCTTCATACATGCGCCAACATGAATATACAACATGTAATTTTTCGCATGTAACATATAGATCTATCTATGTCGCGCAAACATGGATCACAAAAGCATCAAGCAATCATAAAAACATGCATAAAACAAGCTCTGATACCAATTGAAAGTCCCCTAACATGGGGGGCGAAACCCTAATACGAGCATGTAGAGGATTTAACGCAGTGGAATAGGTTTCTAGATCGATGCATGCAGTATGATCAACCTTAGATTTTTCATATACATGAGGATCGATTCTTACCAATGCCATTTCTTGGATGGAGTCTAGGAAGAAGAGAGTCGAATGCTTCTCCTCCAAATGGTGCGCACACAAGGTGATGTCGCCTACTCCTTGTTGATCCTTGTGCTAGCAAGGTTCTCCAAGGGTCCTTGTCGTATGGAAGGGAAGAGAAGACAACTTTGCTTGGCGAAACCTCTCCCTTGTCGTCTCAACTTCTCTTCTCGAGAATGTGTGTAGAGACCAAGCCAAAGAGGCGACAAGAGGCGTGAAAAAGAGAGAACGTGAGGCGTGCCCACGTTTAGAGACATGTTTTCTAAAAATAGAAAAATCTCAACTTGTGATGCGACCATGGGTTTACCCCAATCGCAAATACCTCTCCTCTTGAACCATGCGCTCACTTGATGAGCCGGTTCAATTTGGTCTGGTTCAAAGACCAATTAACCCAAGCAATTTGGTCTAGATCACAATAAACCCTAAGGCTCCAGATCTAACCGTTCATCTCTTGATGCTCCTGATCTCACTGATCTAGCATCCATTCTCTCGATCAAAGTTTACCGATCTCAAGCCCTAATCAATCAAACATGATCAGACCAGATCTCACTTACAATCAGAGTTTAAATCCCTTTAAACTGAACCCAAACAATTCAGTCCACACGATCTGACTTAAGTAAGCCATATCATCAAATTGTGCGACCCTAAGGGTTTCCTTTAAATGTCGGTAACGACAACTTACGTTATCACGATCAGTGAGGGGTATCTAGCAACACATCACTATCTCCCGATATAAAGGAAAGAGTCTTCCAAGACTACACCCAAACCACAGCACAAGTGTGAATCCACTTCACTAGGCATACATGTTTCCTTTGCCACTGGATGTTCTTATTGGACAAGCGAGTCAAGCCTGTAGCTCCAATATGATGAGAATGATTAGATCAGATGAACATAGTCACCTGGGTATGGCCATACACTTTCTCAATCATCTCATCCAGGGGGCCCCTATAGAACATCACACTCCAAACTAGGAGACGGCAATCCTATATCTATCACTAGCACCCTAACATGACTCATGCTCATCATCCAAGATAGTCTATAACCATTATGTTTCAAATGATATTGAACTACCTCAAAACAATGCCAATCATCATTTAGAAACACAAGTGATCTCAAGTCAGAGGAAGTATGCCACTTGTTTGCATACAAGGATTATTCACATTGTGACAAGCAATTGAATATCCTAGTAGGGTCTGTCCAGTACATCCAATGTACCCATGAGTCTACATCTTATTCCATGCTCGAAGCATCCTATAAGATTAGAACACATATTAGTCTCAATCATATCAAGGCTGTCTCATGTTCACCAAGATATCTCGACTAAGGACAAAAGTGCATGTCAGCCAAGCTGAACAGCATTGAGACATTATTCAGAAGTATATGTATTGCAGCAGATAATATAACAACCTGAATAACAACCATTGCCTTTATAAACATAGAGTTTATACATGATACTGATATAATCCCAAGGCCTCAAACATTAGCCTTAAGGGCATACCCCAACACATTCTGGCATTGTCGTTATCATTGTTTGACTACACCTGCGATTGTGTACTTACATGATAATGTCCCTGGAGACAGATTGGATCTGTGCTCGAATTATAATCCCCAGTCGGTGTACCTTAGTGGATATGGGATAGCTATGGTACTGAGAGACTGGTATGTGGGCTGGTTAGGCACGTGGTGCTAATGCAGACACATGGGTATATCATTGGGGATATACTGGATAGACCCGCTATGAGGCTATGACTTGGTGTCATGAGTTATCCTCATAAGTGACAGGAGATTCATTGATCCCTTGACTTGAGGTCATTGATCATTCTATATGCTTAGGGACTTGCTTTGATACAACCTAACACCTTGCCGTAGCTGGGAGGTCATAATGGTCGTTATTGAGCATGTCACGACCCATATGAGAAGATCAATGGACAGACATAGGATTTGCCCCTTCCCTAAGGAAGTATGATATCCATGGAGCTCCTTTATGGTTCTATGACTGAGAGTGTATGGCCATACCCAGGTGAGAACCTGTTTTAGTCATAGCCATGTGATTGGATGAAAACAAGTGGTGACACACTTGTCCAATCGGATATCAGTACGACAAAGAGACTGTAATGCATCTGTACCTAGTTGCGATGATGGGGATGTTGATGTAGGGGTAATTCACAAAGCATGCAAACAACGATTTTCGAAAAATAGTGTTTTGTATTTTTATAAAGTAGAGAAAACCGAAATTAAACTAACGAAGTTTGAAAGTAGTGTTTTTGTATTTTATTAATAAGAAATCCGAATTAACTACTTGCAAGAAAGAAGATAGAACTATACTACTTGCTTCAAAGTAAATGGCAATAATTGTAAAGAAGACTTACAGTGCGGCCCTTGAGAATAGAAGGACCGTCCTTCCCGTTCTTCACCGGTCCTACTCTGATGGAAGGTGCAGGTTACACACAGGGCAATCAGCAATCCCACACAGGCGTGGGTGAGTTATAAAACAGATTAAATAACTACACAATCAAAAGTCAAGAGGGAGGCTAGTCCTCCAAATTCTCTTGCTAACACAAGTATTGGACTAACTAAGAGGGGGGAAGAGAAGGGAAGAGGGATGCGCCAAACTCCTTTCCTTGCGCCAACTCCTACAATTGCGAGGGAAGTGTAGTAAGATGCTCTTAAGTTGTATGAAGAAATAACACAAGAGGTTAGAACACTTAACTTATAGAGTCGCCTTGAAGAAATCAAGAAGTGCTTCCATGTTCTATGCGCCACTTGAGTTGTTGTGTTCTTGCTTTGATGTTGAAGCTCTCGGCTTGACTTGGATGAAGTGATGATGAGGAGAAGGGGAAGGGAGTCTCGGCTCTTGGAGAGGGAAAGGGGAAGATGAGGGGGCTTTGGGCGACACAAGCACCCTAAGGAGAAGAGGTAGGCGACACAAGCACCTAGGCGACACAAGCACCTTTCTTTGGCTAGGAAACTAGTCAACAATATATTTCAACAATGCTTCCTTCGGATGTCTTGAAATGGTGAGTCTTTGAATTTTGAATTGATTATCTTCCTTGGAGATGTGGGCGCATATGAGGAGGGAATTTGAATTCGAAATCCTTCCTTGTTGTCTTGGGCGGCAATGAGAAGAAGGAAATAATCCTTCCCCTAATTGTGGATCTAGATGGTGTAGTTCCTTGATTGGTGGATCTAGATGGAGCGCCTCCTTGATTGGTGGATCTAGATGGAGCGCCTCCTTGATTGGTGGATCTTGATGAGCTTTTGCTTCCATTTGTTGCTTGAGGGTGGCGCAAATGAATCCATGGGTTGATATCTTCTTCTTTTGGAAAGGGCCTTGGAGTGGGGCTTTGAAGTGGAGTTGAGTTGGAAGTCCCCTTTGAGCTAGTTTGAAGTGAGCCTTCCAAAATGGGAATTAGCTCCATGGAGTAGAGTGAGCTAGCTAGCTTGTATCCCTTGAGCCATCTTTAAATGTGTCCAACTACATGCACTAACCTAGCATGATATTACAATGCACAACCTACCAACAACATTCATAAAAATAAACTACATGGTAGACTTTTGGGTGGAACTAACCTATCATGCCATGCAATGCAAATATGGAAAGTACTAAAAGGAAAGTGGACTCTAAGTGAAGCCATACCTGATGGGCTTCCTCCGAGCCCTAGTGGATCTTCTAGGAGCTGTGTTAGGCCCTCCATCAATTCTCCCCGGGTTGGAAAAATTCTCCTCAGGAGAATTATCCTTGAATCCTTGGAGCAAATCTGGAGCAGCCAGGGCTAGCTCTGCCTCGGGGAGCCATGCCTCCTCACCATTAGAAAACTTAACGCGGTAAAACAGTTGTACCTCGTTAGGGGTGAGTCGGGTCTGGTCCTCAAGGATATCCACTATCTCTGGATCGAAGGGGGCCTCTGGTTCTTTGAGCGAGAGAGGCTCCTTGTAAGCTGTGAGATCCTCCACGTTAACAGTGGTGGGGATCCCCAATTCTGGAGGCAGATCAAGCACGTATGCGTTGTTGTTGATCTTGCCCACGATGGTGAAGGGTCCCAATCCCTTTGCGTCCAGCTTGCATCCGTGTCCTTGGATACGCTCCTCGCGGACTCACAAAATCACCTGATCGCCTACATTGAATAACCTTTCTCGGCGTTTCTTGTTAGCAGCTTCGCAATATGAAACAGTAGAGTCTAAAATTTTTCTAAGGATCTCATGGTGCATTTGGGAAATATTGAAAGCATAATCACGAGCTGATAAGGAAGGTTTTAAATGCTTGGGTAAGGCAATCAGATCAATGGGTTTCTTAGGCTGATACCCTAAGTTTGCCTGAAAAGGGGAGAGACCTGTAGTCCTATTGACAACACTATTGTAGGAGAACTCGGCGGTGGGCAAGAGTTTGTCCCAAGTGCCGGGGTGTTCACCTACAAGGCTTCTAAGGATGTTCCCTAGTGATCGGTTGACCACTTCAGTCTGACCATCTGTCTGGGGATGATAGGCTGTAGAGAATTTCAGTTTGGTGCCTAGTAAGGTCCACAAGGTCTTCCAGAAGTAACTGACAAATCGGGTGTCCCTATTAGAATCTATGGTAAGGGGGGTACCATGTAGCCTAACAACTTCTTTAAAGAATAACTTGGCTATGTGAGAGGCATCAGAAGTTTTATAGCAAGGGATGAAATGGGCCATCTTAGTGAATCTATCTACTACTACAAAGATGGAGTCATGCTTGCTAGATGTTCTGGGCAGCCCTAAGATAAAGTCCATGCTCAAGTCTTGCCATGGGGCTTGGGGAATGGGTAGCGGGGTGTAGAGTCCAGCACTATGCTTATGGGTCTTAGTTACCTGGCATGTCCTACAGTGGCTAACCACCTTAGCAACATCCCTGTTGAGGTTCGGCCAATAAAACCTCTCCTCAACTAAGGTTTGGGTTTTATCCCGACCATGGTGACCTGCAGACCCTCCTCCGTGCAATTCCCAAATAAGGAATTCTCGAATTGAGGTCTTAGGGACACAAAGTATAGGTCCAAGAAATAAGAACCCATCCCTAAGGGTGTACAAAGGATGACTTAGGGGGTCAACACTAAGTTCAGCATGTATAGAAGCAAAATCAGGACAATCAAGATATGCAGTTTTCATATTTTCAAAACCAGTAACTTGAACATGTAAAGTTTGCATAAGTAAAGTAACCCTACTTAAAGCATCAGCTACTTTGTTTTCCTTTCCTGATTTGTGTTTTAGGACAAAGGTGTACTGCTGGATATACTCTACCCATTTGGCATGCCTAAAGTTCAACTTCTTTTGAGCACTAAGGTATGACAAAGCCTGGTGGTCACTATTAAGGATAAATTCATTATGAATCAAGTAGTGCCTCCAATATCTAAGAGATTGAACTACAGCATAAAATTCCTTGTCATAAGTTGAATATTTCTGTTTTGCCTCATTGAGTTTTTCACTGAAAAAGGCAACAGGGTGACCTTCTTGACTGAGGGTCCCTCCTATGCCAATCCCAGAGGCATCACAGTCAACCTCGAAGACTTTGCTGAAGTCAGGGAGTCTGAGGACTGGGGCTGTGGTCATCCTTACTTTAAGTTCACTAAAGGCTCGGCTAGCAGGTTTAGTCCAAGCAAAATCACCTAGTTTCAAGCAATTAGTGATAGGGGCAACAATAGTACTGAAGTTTCTAATAAACCTTCGGTAGAAGGTAGCTAAGCCATGGAAGCTCCTAACTTCAGTTAGAGTCTTGGGTTCTGGCCAATCTAGGATAGCTTGGACCTTAGAGGGGTCAGCTTGAAGGCCCTGCTCAGACACTATGAACCCTAGAAAGACAACACTGCTAGAGAGGAAAGAACATTTCTTTAAGTTAACATAAAGCTTCTCTTTCCTAAGAAGTTCAAGGGTTCTCCTGAGATGATCTAGGTGAGCTTCCTTAGTTTTGCTAAAGATTAAGATATCATCGAAATAAACAACTAGGAATCTACCTATGTAAGGTTTCAGGACCTGTGTCATAAGCCTCATAAAAGTAGAAGGGGCGTTAGTTAAGCCAAAGGGCATCACTAACCACTCATATAAACCATCTTTCATTTTGAAAGCGGTTTTCCATTCATCCCCTTCTCTAACTCTAACTTGGTGGTATCCACTCCTAAGATCAAGTTTGGTGAACCATCTAGACCCAACTAGCATGTCTAACATATCATCCAGCCTAGGAATAGGGAATCTGTACTTTACAGTTATCTTATTGATGGCACGGCAGTCTATGCACATGCGCCAGCTGCCATCCTTCTTGGGGGTCAAGAGGGCTGGAACAGCACATGGACTAAGACTTTCCCTAATATAACCCTTGGCTAAGAGATCATCTACTTGTCTCTTAAGTTCAGTGTGCTCAGTAGGGTTCATCCTATAATGGGGAAGGTTGGGTAAGGTGGATCCAGGGACAAGATCTATAACATGCTGGATATCCCTAAGTGGAGGTAGACCATTGGGTAAGTCTTCTGGGATAAGTTCATTATAGTCTTCTAGGATGCTTTCTACCTCAGGAGGGGTTTTGGTTTCAGTTTCAGGTGTGGTTTCCTTAATGATAAGGGTATAGAGAGGTTGATCTTCTAGGTATTCCTTAGCAAAGGTTTGGGGTTGGATAAGTTGGATGGTTGGCTTTGGTTGTTTGGGTTCTTCTATCTTACCTTTGCTAGTGGAGGCTCTAAGTTCCTTAGGTAAGGATGGCTTAAGCCTAATCTTCTGTCCATTGTGATTGAAGACATAAGTGTTTGTCCTACCGTAGTGGACAACATCCATGTCAAAAATCCAAGGACGGCCTAGGAGAATCTGGGCGACATCCATTGTGATGACGTCACACCATATTGATCCTTGGTAGGCACCAAATACGAGTGGGACAAGGCACCTATGGGAGACAGGAACGCTAGTCTGATTGACCCAGGAAATACTATAAGGCTTAGGGTGAGGTTCTGCCTTAAGGTTGAGTTTAGTGACTGCTACTTGAGAGACGGCATTCAAACTGCTCCCTCCATCAATTACTACTTTGCACATGTGACCATGGCATTTTGAGTAAGTGTGGAAGATGCTGGTTCTTCGCCAGTCTTCAGTAGGGGTGGGGTTGATCAGGGTGCACCTGACTACTCCCAGAGTGTTGAGGAAAAAATCCTCTTCACTACCACAGTCATTAATCTCAACATTACAGCAGTTAGGGTCTTGATCTAAGTTTTCTTCAGTTTCTACTTCTGGGTCTACATGTTCCTCAGTCATAACCATTATCTTTTTAGGACAGTTCCTTATGAGGTGACCTGGATGTTTACAATTATGGCAGACAACTGTGGTTTGGATTGGCTTGGGTTTAGGGGTTGAGGAGTTAGGGTGAGAACTGCTAGGAGAGGGCCTATAGGTTGGTTTAGAGGTCAGAGCTTCCTTTCTAATCTTAAGTTGTTGTTGAACTTCAAGGGCTCTTTGGTAAGCTTCCTCTATGGTATCTATTTGGTAAAAGGCAAGTCCTCTCTTAATTTTTGGTTTGAGACCATTCTTGAACCTACTCAGGGTAAACATTGGGGTTTCATCCATTTCACTCCTCAATAACAGTTCATCAAACTCTACCATATATTCTTCTACGGTTGAGTTTCCTTGGGTAAGGCCACTAGTTTGGTCAAGAAGCTTACTACGAAAGTTCAGGGGAACATACTTTTCTCTCAGTCTAGTGTTCATCTCTTCCCATCTTGTAATGGGGGGTTGTCTAGACCTTTGTAGGCTTCTTTCTACATTACTCCAATAGAGTCTAGCAGAACCTTCAAGCAGGCATTTGGTGAACCTAACCTTAGAGTGCTCGGGCATCATACTCCATTCGAAGTATTGCTCGAGTTTGGTTGCCCAGTCTAGGTAAACTCTAGGATCAAGGGATCCATTAAAAGTGGGTGGGTTAAGTTTCACAACATGGGCATAGTCATCCCTAGGTCGAGGGTTGTGATGATTTTGGGCAGGGTGTCCTTCCCAATCAAAGTGTTGGGGAGTGTTCCTAGGGTTGTTCCTTGGGGTTGGCTGCCTTTGCACAGGTTCCCTAGAGTGATGTTCACTTGGGGGTTGGCTATGAGATCTAGTCCTATTAGACTCTTCTATCTCTTGCACCTTATCATTGAGTTGGTGTAGATTTGTGTCCACATCGTCTATCCTATGGTTTAAGGCTGCAATCATTTCAGCTAAGGTTTCCAAAGTTATGGGTTGGGAGCTTTGAGCCTTAGATCTAGTCTGCATGTTTGATTTTTTTGAAAAAGAGGATTTTTATGGAGAAAATAATAATAGAGCTAGTAGCCAATTATGAAAAATCCTTTGTCTCAATCAACCTAGTTCCAAAAATCGCCTAGAAGTTAGAAAAATAAGTTTGAAGGCTTGAAATTTCTAATCTAGGAGCCTAAGCTCTGATACCAAGATGATGTAGGGGTAATTCACAAAGCATGCAAACAACGATTTTCGAAAAATAGTGTTTTGTATTTTTATAAAGTAGAGAAAACCGAAATTAAACTAACGAAGTTTGAAAGTAGTGTTTTTGTATTTTATTAATAAGAAATCCGAATTAACTACTTGCAAGAAAGAAGATAGAACTATACTACTTGCTTCAAAGTAAATGGCAATAATTGTAAAGAAGACTTACAGTGCGGCCCTTGAGAATAGAAGGACCGTCCTTCCCGTTCTTCACCGGTCCTACTCTGATGGAAGGTGCAGGTAACACACAGGGCAATCAGCAATCCCACACAGGCGTGGGTGAGTTATAAAACAGATTAAATAACTACACAATCAAAAGTCAAGAGGGAGGCTAGTCCTCCAAATTCTCTTGCTAACACAAGTATTGGACTAACTAAGAGGGGGGAAGAGAAGGGAAGAGGGATGCGCCAAACTCCTTTCCTTGCGCCAACTCCTACAATTGCGAGGGAAGTGTAGTAAGATGCTCTTAAGTTGTATGAAGAAAGAACACAAGAGGTTAGAACACTTAACTTATAGAGTCGCCCTGAAGAAATCAAGAAGTGCTTCCATGTTCTATGCGCCACTTGAGTTGTTGTGTTCTTGCTTTGATGTTGAAGCTCTCGGCTTGACTTGGATGAAGTGATGATGAGGAGAAGGGGAAGGGAGTCTCGGCTCTTGGAGAGGGAAAGGGGAAGATGAGGGGGCTTTGGGCGACACAAGCACCCTAAGGAGAAGAGGTAGGCGACACAAGCACCTAGGCGACACAAGCACCTTTCTTTGGCTAGGAAACTAGTCAACAATATATTTCAACAATGCTTCCTTCGGATGTCTTGAAATGGTGAGTCTTTGAATTTTGAATTGATTATCTTCCTTGGAGATGTGGGCGCATATGAGGAGGGAATTTGAATTCGAAATCCTTCCTTGTTGTCTTGGGCGGCAATGAGAAGAAGGAAATAATCCTTCCCCTAATTGTGGATCTAGATGGTGTAGTTCCTTGATTGGTGGATCTAGATGGAGCGCCTCCTTGATTGGTGGATCTAGATGGAGCGCCTCCTTGATTGGTGGATCTTGATGAGCTTTTGCTTCCATTTGTTGCTTGAGGGTGGCGCAAATGAATCCATGGGTTGATATCTTCTTCTTTTGGAAAGGGCCTTGGAGTGGGGCTTTGAAGTGGAGTTGAGTTGGAAGTCCCCTTTGAGCTAGTTTGAAGTGAGCCTTCCAAAATGGGAATTAGCTCCATGGAGTAGAGTGATCTAGCTAGCTTGTATCCCTTGAGCCATCTTTAAATGTGTCCAACTACATGCACTAACCTACCATGATATTACAATGCACAACCTACCAACAACATTCATAAAAATAAACTACATGGTAGACTTTTGGGTGGAACTAACCTATCATGCCATGCAATGCAAATATGGAAAGTACTAAAAGGAAAGTGGACTCTAAGTGAAGCCATACCTGATGGGCTTCCTCCGAGCCCTAGTGGATCTTCTAGGAGCTGTGTTAGGCCCTCCATCAGATGTCGATGTCGATATCCATTCCAACGACCTGGGTAGTAGCGATGCACTGCTAGGTGCCACTCACTGCTTGTGATGACCTTTGGTCAGCACTGCCAGCGTCAGAGGAACCTAGAGGGTCGCACACCTTGATACTTGAGTTATCGTATTGATCGGGAAGCCTTATGATCGAGTTATTGGATAACTCGGATCTAATTGGGAGATTTCATCAGTGCCAATGGGCCTGATGAGATGGAAGAATGTTATTGGAGCCAAACTTCATTTTTGGCAGGTTGACCCGTATTTGACCATGGTTGGTCACATTTGGATTAGGGTTGCATTGGATTGGATCCAAGTGCTTAATCAACCTATGCAATGATGTTTGGGCTAGCTCATTATCCAATGAGGCCCAATAACAAGTTCTCATGAAGAGATGAGAGGCTAAAAGGGTATAATGGGGACAAATCTTCTCCCCTAGGCGCCTATGGGCATAATGGGGAGAAGTGGCGCAATTTGCTTCATAAGGAAGCAATTGGCGCCTCCCCCTTAATCTCTTATGGTATGAATGCCAATATGGCATTACTTGGGGCGCAAGGCAAGGCCTTGGCGCACAAAGAAAGACATGGGCTCTCAATGGAATGGTTGAATGAGTATTATGGAAATGTCTTAGAGACTTTCCTTATCTCAAACCTTCTCATCATAGCCGCCCACTTGTCTTAATCCTAGCCTTTCATAAATCGCCTCTTGCCCTATAAAAGAGCACCTAGCCGAGCCCTCTTGTGTGCAATTAATTCCTTGAAGGCGTGAACACAAGGAGAGGGGCGAGTGCTTGGAGCAAAGGGCGCATCTTCCTCCTTCCATAACCGCAAGCCACTTCCTCCTTTCCTCTTGGCGCAAGGAACATTAGTGCTTGGCGTTTTTGGATAGTCTTCTTTCTTCTCTTGGCGCTTCATCTCTCTTGGTGGCGCAAGTGAAGTAGAGTATCTCCCTAAGGCTTGGATCTTCTTCCCGAGGCTAGCACCGGGCGTGGAAGAAGAGAACTCAAGAGATCCGTGTGTGCGAGACTGCAGAGGGCGAACACTTGGGCGCCTTCATCGACATCGCTCTACATTGCTCTTAAGGTATTTCCTAACTCATCGTGTCGACTCCCTTGCATGCGATCTTCACTGGGTTTTTGGGATCGGCCTGTTTCGGGGACATTCTTCCGCTGCGAAAAATGTATGTCCATAACTCTGAAAATTGTAAAATGTCCCCGGGGTTTCCCAACACTTCTTTCATGAGAAATTCTTTCTCTAGAAAGACAGCACCCCGAGCAACAAAAACTTTGTTTTCGGTTGGGACATAGAAGTAGTATCCTTTAGTTTCCTTAGGATACCCTACAAACACACATTTATCAGATCTAGGTTCTAGCTTGCTAGAATCCTGACGTTTGACATAAGCCTCACATCCCCAGATCTTGATAAAAGTGAGATTAGGGCGTCTCCCACTCCACATCTCGTATGGTATTTTGGAGACACTCTTAGATGGAACGTTTGTTCAGTATTAGAGAAGCTGTCTCTAGTGCATGCCCCCAGAATGATGGAGGTAGAGTTGCATGACTCATCATAGATCGAACCATATCCAATAAAGTTCGATTTCTCCTTTCAGACACTCCATTCCATTGAGGTGTTCCAGGAGGAGTGAGTTGGGATATGATCCCACACTCTCTCAGATAGTCAAAGAACTCACCGCTCAGGTACTCTCCACCTCGATCTGATCGAAGAGCTTTAATGGATCTTCCAAGCTGGTTCTCTACTTCATTCTTGAACTCCTTGAATTTCTCAAAGGACTCAGATTTATGTCTCATTAAGTAGACATAGCCATACCTACTGAAGTCATCAGTGAAGGTAATGAAGTAGTTGTACCCTCCTCTGGCTTGTTTATTGAAAGGCCCACACACATCAGTGTGTATGAGATCTAATAAACCTTCTACCCTCTCACCAATTTTGGTGAAGGGCGCTTTTGCCATTTTTCCTAATAAACAAGGCTCACAAGTATCAAATTCCTCCAAGGAACTTGAATCTAACAATCCATTTGCATGGAGTTGTTGGATGCGATTCTTGTTTATATGGGCTAATCGATAGTGCCATAGGAAAGCACCAACTGAACCACTCAGTTTGGGCCTTTTATTACTTATGTTACAAATAGAACTTTCCATATCCAAGATATATAGACCATTGCACAGAGTACCCTTCCCATAGAACATATTTGCAAATGAAAAAGAACAAGAGTTCTTATTTATTTCAAACTTAAATCCCTTCTTTGCTAAGCAAGGAATGGATACAATGTTCTTAGTAAGTGAAGGTACACAAAAGCAATTATCTAGTTCTAATTGAAGTCCAGAAGGCAAGGAGAGAGTCAAAACGCCTACAGCAACAGCAGCAACCTGTGCCCCGTTTCCAACGCGTAGGTCAATCTCTCCAGGCCGCACCGATCTACTTTTCTTGAGCCCCTGCATATTTGTACAAATATGAGCTCCACATGCGGTATCCAATACCCATGACATAGAAGTAGAAAGATTGACTACTGTAACATAGATACCTGAGCTAGAAGTTAATGCCAAGCCTTTCTTCTCCTCATTCTGAAGCTGCTTGCAGTCCCTTCTCCAGTGACCCTGCTCGCCACAGTGAAAACACCTCTGGTCCTTTGACTTCTTCGCCTTTTTCTTCAGTGCCTTGGTAGGACCTCTGGCACTGCTCTTAGCACGTGCCTTACCCTTCTTCTTTATCTTCTTGGTCGTAGGGACCAAAAGAACAGAATTGGGTTTGGTCTTACCCATCTCTCGCTCGGCTATTTGGAGCATATTTATCAATTCCTCCCGTGTGCACTCAATCCGATTCATGTTGAAATTAATAATAAACGGACTGAAGCTAGGGGGTAGGGAATGCAGAATAAGATCCACAACCAGCTCGTTGTCTATGGCATGTCCCAGTCTCCTGAGATGATCCACATTCCCAATGAGTTTGAGAACATGGGGTCTCACTGGTGCACCCTCAGACAACTTACACCAAAAGACTACTTTGGCGGTGTCAAATCTCTCAGTTCTAGCCTGAGCCTCGAACATCTGTTTCAGATGAGTGATCATCTGAAAAGCGTTCTGGTCCTCATATTGCACTTGTAGTTCAGGTGCCATGCTGGCTAACATAATACATGCAACCTCCAAAGAGTCATCCTGATGCTTTCTATAAGCATCTCTGTCTGCCGTTCGGGCATTAGGCGGAGGAGCCGCAGGAAGAGCCTGTTCAAGGACATACAGCTTCTTCTCGAGCTTGAGGACTATCCTCAAGTTCCGATGCCAGTCCATAAAGTTAGTTCCAACTAACTTATCCTTATCAAGGAGTGATCGCAGTGATAATCCGCCAGTGTTCGTAGCCATTGTTCTACAACACCCAAGAAGAACAGATTAGTACTACTTCGAATCATTTAAACTGGACTTATTTTAAATGATTATTGCTCCCACTATTTTAAATTCGAATTGACAACCCACAAAGTCAATCGGGAAGTTTAAGACTTCCTAGTGAGATGGGATCCTTATTTCACATGAGGCTTCGCGTCCCACGAGGGTGGGATGAGATACACAAAGTAACCCATGTTTCCTAAGGTGGGCGCGCCGGCTGATTGCTCTAAGCAATTCCCCTTATTGAGACAGCCTAGGCATTTCATGTTGGGGTATGCCCTTAAGGCTAATGTTTGAGGCCTTGGGATTGTATTAGTATCATGTAATAAACTCTTAAGTTTATAAAGGCATGGTTATTATTCAGGTTGTTACCTTGTCTGCTGTAATAAGTGTACTTCTGAATACTGTCTCAAAGCTGTTCAGCTAGGCTGACAGGCTATATGTCCTTAGTCGAGATATCTTGGTGAACATGAGACAGCCTTGATATGATTGAGACTAATATGAGTGCTAATCTTATAGGATGCTTCGAGCATGGAATAAGACGTAGACTCATGGGTACATTGGATGTACTGGACAGACCCTACTGGGATATTCCATTGCTTGTCACAATGTGAATGATCCTTGTAAGCAGCAAGTGGCACATGTCCTCTGACTTGAGATCACTTGTGTTTCTGAATGATGATTGTCATTGTCTTGAGGTAGTTCAATATCATTTGAAACATAATGATTATAGACTATCTTGGATGGTGAGCTTGAATCAGGTTAGGGCACTAGTGATAGACATAGGATTGCCGTCTCCTTGTTTAAGGAGTGTAGTGTTCTAAGGGCCCCCCTATATGAGATGATTGAGATAGTGTATGGCCATACCCAGATGACTATGTGCATCTGATCTAATCATGCTCATCGTATTGGAGTTACAAGCTTGACCCGCTTGTCCAATAAGAACATCCAGTGGCAAAGGACACATGTATGCCTTGTGAATTGAGTCACACTTGTGCTATGGTTTGGGAGTAGTCTTGGAAGACTCTTTCCTTTATATCGGGAGACAGTGATGTGTTGCTAGATACCCCTCACTGATCGTGATAACGTAAGTTATCGTTACCGACATTTAAAGGAAACCCTCAGGGTCGCACAATTTGGTGATATGGCTTCCTTAAGTCAGATCGTGTGGACTGAATTGTTTTGGTTCAGTTTAAAGAGATTTAATCTCTGATTGTAAGTGAGATCTGGTCTGATCATGTTTGATTGATTAGAGCTTTAGATCGGTAAGCTTCGATCGAGAGAGATGATGCTAGATCGATGCGATCAGAAGCGTCAGATGATGAATGGTCAGATCTAGGACCTTGGGGTCTAATTTGATCTAGACTTAATTTATGGGCTGATTTGGTTTCGCTATTGAACCAAGGATATTGAACCGGCTCATGGGTTGAGCGCTTGGTTCAAGAGGGAGAAGAGGTTGCGTTTGGTTCATGGAAACGTGAACGCCAACTCTTAATCGTTGCCAATTTTGGAAAGTTCCAAAAGCATAACGCATATGCGTTCATGGCTTGATGTCTCTCTAATGTTTTTCGGTTTTGCTTCTTGGACGTGGTTTTTGGAACGGCTTGCTCGTGTGGAAGGCATCGTTCTTGCGCCAAGGAAGAAGAGCTCTCGAAAAGAAGGAAGCCCTTTTCATCTAATCTCCTACACACGGTTGGAAAAGCTTGGCAATCTTGCTAGCACAAGAGTTGCGCAAGGAGGAAGCTTTCATCCCTTGTGTGTGATTTCTTTGGAGAAGATCCCTTCGATCTTTCTTCTTCCAAGCCGCACCTTCCCATGGCCATGGTAATGAATCTCTCACTTGTTATTCAAGTTGATTATATGAAAGTATAGAATGCGATCTTATGTGGAAACCCTAATTCCGCTCCTATGAGAAAGAAACATATGACTTGCGCCCCCCTCATGAAAGGGGTTCTTCTCACAATAGGTTTTGCGCTCCCCTCCTGAAAGGGTTCCATCAATTGGTATCAGAGCCAATCTATACTTTTTCATATGATTGCTTGCGGTTCTAATGAGTAGATCATCATGTTTGATCCATGAATATGTTGGTGAATAGATCTAAAGGTGATTGCTCACATGCCGAAACCTACATGCTAGTTTAGAACTTAGATGTATGTTTCTTCATGAGTTGCGCAAGATGTATGTTTCTTCATGAGTTGCGCATGTTGTTGTGTTGGCGCATGATAAGTATGTTGAATGGTTGAATGATATTTCATCAAATCTTATACCTACTTGCGCGCAAACATTTAGATCTATATGCATCTACTATAAACCCTTAGATGGGTTGATGGGGCTGAAGTCACCTCTAGGTTAGATCCATTAGTCTGATCAGACCATCTGACAGCTCAGATGGGTTAACCTGATAGCACCTATGCGCAAGCACAAGGTGGCTATAGGTTGACTGCATCTAGGGCGTGTAGCGAGGTCTGGTTGAGACACTACTGAACACACTTGAGTTAGGCCCGGGGTCACACCCGCTTGCCAAAACTCATGGGGGTAGTTCAGCCCTTGGCGCATGCATGGTTGACCATTAGGTCAACTCGGGTCAGTTAGGACTCGGTGCATGCAAGGGCAAAGGATCTAACTAGATGGATGAGTGGATCCCCATCAATGCACCATTGTAAGGTTGTAGGGCTCATAAGGAAATTAAAATTGATGCCATGGGGTTTTCAAAACTTTTAATTTCAAGATGATTGGATCACATGTTGATTGAACCATATGCTTGTCTATTTAGTCTTATGTGGGTTGCCCAATTGTGTGCTGTGCTGGGGCCTGCGTGCCTGGACTTAAAAAAAATTGTAAATTAATTTGTGATCTGCGAATCACATTGTACTTAATTTATAATATGTTGTTGACCTGCGAGTCAATCTTGTCTAGATAGATCAAATGTACTTTGATTAGACAAGAACAAAGGCACACATCCAAGAGGGGCATTCACCTGGTGGTGCACCTGTGGTGCTCTTGGCGCTAGGGCACTGGGTTGGACCAGATGAGATGCAATGAAGCTCAAGTGAAGACTTAAGTAATATTAAGGTCTTACTAGGGTTCATGGGCTTTTACCACATAAGATCATGCTTTCTACTTATTGCTAATAATTAGAATTGCATATTTATGTTTATCTTCTGCTATAGCCATAGGACATGCCTGATAGTAAGAAGATAAAAGACCGTTAAAATCCAACGCTAACATATCAAGCTCGTAAGCCTTCTGACGCGAAACCTCACCTTTCTGACTATCGTTGGAGCCGTGTTGAACCCACTCAGTGGGCACGTCCATCTATCTTCAGACGGTGCTGGATTTCACCTGCGTGTTACAGAGTTAGGATTTATCCCCTCTCGTTGCTCAGCATAGCACGTGGTGGTCCAGGGAGTAGGTCAGGTCAGCTTGACCATGTAGACTACATATGTGGCGCATATGGTAGCACATGGAGGCAGCCATCTCTGGGATCAGAGACTGTGTTGTACCAACTCAGTTGGCACAGTCTGCTGGATTGCCAAGATGAAGGGGAATCGCACGGGTTGGCGATTGGCTGGGAGAGCCTACCAGAAACTAGTGCTTGTCATCTCTGTGCATCTTATCTCGCCTGAGCGGGACGCGGAGACCAAGTATGAAATCTGGATCCCATCTCACTAAAAGAGTGTTACTCTTTCGGACTGTTTACTGGATTTTTCAGTCAGACAAAATAGTGAGAAAAGAATCTTTCTTAAAGTCCTGGATTGATTCTGAAACATTGATACTAACCTTGCTGTTCTTGCTTGTTGTAGATTCCTGCAGCAACGAACACCATGAGCTTCAATGTGCGATCCCTACTGGAAAGGGAGAAGTTTGCTGGGCCGAACTTCTCTGACTGGTTCGGACACCTTAAGATCGTTCTTAAGGCAGAGAGGAAACTGTATGTCCTCGAGACGGCGATACCGCCGCAGCCCGCTCCGAACGCCGCAAGGGCGGTTCGGGATGCCTATGAAAAGCACGTCAATGATAGCATTGATGTCGCTTGCCTGATGCTAGCGTCTATGACGCCACCGCTGCAGCGTCAGCATGAGGATATGTCGGCTATAGAAATTATAGCGAACCTCAAGATGCTGTATGCTGCACAGGCGAGGACAGAACGCTATAATCTGACAAAGCTCTTCTTTCAGAGCAAACTGGCTGAGGGGAGCCCAGTGGGAGCTCACGTGCTCAAGATGATTGGGCACAAGGAGGCTCTGGAGAAACTGGGGCATACCGTCAACCAGGAGCTTGCTGTAGATATTATTCTGCAGTCTCTTCCGCCTTCTTTCGATGCGTTCATCATTAACTTTAATATGAACAAAATCGATTGTACGCCGGCAGAGCTGCTGAATATGCTCTTGACTACTGAGGAAACTCTGAAGGGCAAGCCTTCAACCTCTGTCTTAATGGTTCCTTTTAGGAACAAGAAGAAGGGGAAGAAGGGCAAGGCCCCTGTCAAGAATTACAGCAAGGCCCTGAAACAGAAGGTGAAGCGGTCGAAGGACAACAGGTGTTTCCACTGTGGCCAGCTGGGTCACTGGAAAAAGGACTGTAAAGCGCTCCAAGGAGATAAGAGGGGAAGCATCGCTTCTGGCTCAGGTATATACGTGACGGAAGTCATGGTTTCATCTTCTTCTATATCATGGGTGTTGGACACTGCATGTGGAGTTCACATTTGTTCAAATGTGCAGGAACTCAAGAGAAGAAGGCAGGTGGGACAGCATGAGGTAGACCTACGCGTTGGAAACGGGGCACGGGTTGCTGCGGTTGCTGTAGGAGACTATTTCATTACTTTACCATCTGGCATTGTATTAGAATTAAACAATTGTTATTTTGTACCCAGTATTACCAAGAATATTATCTCTATTCCTGCTCTTGTCAGGAAAGGATTTGCCTTTGAATGCAAGATTTCAAAGTGTATTTTGACTTATGATAATATTGTGTATGCCACTGGTTCAATTAACAATGGGTTATTCATGTTGGACATGGAATATTCTATACAAAACATTGATAATAAGAAAGCCAAGTATGCTGATGACAGCACCTTGCTATGGCATAGTCGTTTAGGCCATATAAACGAGAAGCGCATTAAGCGGTTGCATGAACATGGACTGCTGGGATCATTCTCCTATGAGGAGATTGATACATGCAAAGCTTGTTTGATGGGTAAAATGACGAAGTCTCCTTTTCCTCACAAAGGTCAGAGGACTTCAGGTTTACTTGACCTTATACACAGTGATGTGTGTGGGCCATTTAGTAAACATGCCAGAGGTGGCTATCAGTACTTCATTACCTTTACTGATGATTTCAGTAGGTATGGGTATGTCTATTTGATGAGACATAAAAGTGAATCTTTTGACAAGTTCAAAGAGTTCAAAAATGAAGTACAAAATCAGTTAGGCAGAAATATCAAGGCACTTCATTCTGATCGAGGTGGTGAATACCTAAGTCATGCATTTACTGACTATCTGAAAGAGTGTGGGATTATCTCACAGCTCACTCCGCCAGGAACACCGCAATGGAATGGTGTGTCCGAGAGGAGAAATAGAACGTTACTTGATATGGTTCGTTCTATGATGAGTCAGGCTACTCTTCCATACTCCTTTTGGGGTTTTGCACTGGAAACAGCTGCAAAGGTACTAAACCGAGTGCCATCCAAGGCAGTTTCAAAGACGCCATATGAGTTATGGTACGGGAAACAGCCTAGCTTGACGTTTATCAGGATCTGGGGTTGCGAGGCTTATGTCAAAAAGCTCGCCTCTGGGAAACTAGAGAGCAGATCTGATAAATGTATCTTTGTCGGTTACCCTAAGGAAACTAAGGGTTATTATTTCTACGATCCCAAAGAGAACAAGATATTTGTTGCTCGGACGGCCATATTTCTTGAGAAGGAGTTTCTTCTGCAAGAGGCCAGTGGGAGAGAAATAAAGCTGGATGAGATTCCAGAGGAAGGACAAAGTAGTCAGGCAGAGTTGGATGTGCCTGAGCCAGTAGATCAGGTTACTGAACAACCTGAGGCTCAGATATCACGGGAACCGCGAAGATCGGGTAGGATCCGTCGACAGCCTGAGCGCTATGACGGAGTCTACATCATTGATAATGATGAACCCCTAACTTATGCGGATGCGGTCAGTGGACCGGAGTCAGCTAGATGGCTTGATGCTATGCGAGCCGAGATGGACTCCATGTCAGATAACCAAGTCTGGGATTTGGTTGATCCGCCTCCGGGAGTAATCCCTATAGGCTGTAAATGGATCTTCAAGAAGAAGATTGACATGGATGGTAACGTGGTTACCTATAAAGGCAGGCTAGTTGCGAAAGGTTTCAAACAAATCTACGGGATAGATTATGATGAAACTTTCTCTCCTGTAGCCATGTTTAAGTCTATTCGGATTCTTTTCGCGATAGCTGCATATTACGATTATGAGATCTGGCAGATGGATGTGAAAACAGCTTTCCTTAATGGAAATCTGGATGAGGATGTGTATATGACACAACCGGAAGGTTTCAACAATCCAGCAGATCGTCATAAAATATGCAAGTTAAAGAAGTCCATATATGGACTTAAACAAGCATCAAGAAGCTGGAATATTCGTTTTGATGAATCAATCTCTGAGTTTGGTTTCATCAAGAACGAAGATGACCCGTGTGTATATAAGAGGTTTAGTGGGAGCGTAATTACATTCCTAATCCTCTACGTCGATGATATCTTAATCATTGGAAATGATATTCCTGAATTGCATGCTGTTAAGGCATGGTTAGGAAAATGTTTCCAGATGAAAGATTTAGGAGAAGCAGCCTATGTACTAGGTGTGAAGATCTACAGGGATAGATCTAAAAGGCTTCTCGGGCTGTGCCAGAGTACTTACATCGATAAGGTCCTGGAGAGATTCCATTTAGAGAATTCTAAACGTGGATATCTTCCAGTCAGACATGGTCTGAATCTTTCGAAGAGTCAGTGTCCACAAACACAGACTGAGAAAGATGAAATGGACAATACGCCTTATGCTTCGGCTATTGGGTCCATTATGTATGCGATGTTGTGTACTCGCCCAGACGTCGCTTACGGGTTAAGCGTGACCAGTCGATTCCAAAGTAATCCAGGTTTGGCGCACTGGATTGCGGTCAAGAACATTTTAAAATATCTGCGGAGGACCAAAGATATGTTCTTGATATATGGTGGTCAGGAAGAACTCAGTATAGAGGGATATACTGACGCTTCGTTCCAGTCGGACCAGGATGATTTCCGATCGCAATCAGGCTATGTTTTTAGCTTGAATGGTGGAGCAGTGGTGTGGAAGAGTTTCAAACAGTCAACTGTTGCTGATTCCACAACAGAAGCCGAGTATGTTGCAGCCTCGGAAGCATCTAAGGAGGCAGTGTGGATTCGTAAGTTCGTGTGAGAACTTGGTGTCGTTCCTTCGAGTGCAGATCCTTTGGTTATCTTCTGTGATAACACTGGAGCCATCGCACAAGCAAAGGAACCGCGGTCGCACCAGAAGTCCAAGCACATACAGAGACGGTTTCACTTGATCCGGGAGATCATTGATCGAGGCGAGATCAAAATATGCAAGGTTCATACAGATGACAATCTGGCAGACCCACTTACCAAGCCTCTGGCGCAGCAGAAGCATGTGAAGCACTGTAATAATATGGGTTTGAGATTTCTCAACCATTAGATTAAGTGCAAGTGGGAGATTGTTGGGGTATGCCCTTAAGGCTAATGTTTGAGGCCTTGGGATTGTATTAGTATCATGTAATAAACTCTTAAGTTTATAAAGGCATGGTTATTATTCAGGTTGTTACCTTGTCTGCTGTAATAAGTGTACTTCTGAATACTGTCTCAAAGCTGTTCAGCTAGGCTGACAGGCTATATGTCCTTAGTCGAGATATCTTGGTGAACATGAGACAGCCTTGATATGATTGAGACTAATATGAGTGCTAATCTTATAGGATGCTTCGAGCATGGAATAAGACGTAGACTCATGGGTACATTGGATGTACTGGACAGACCCTACTGGGATATTCCATTGCTTGTCACAATGTGAATGATCCTTGTAAGCAGCAAGTGGCACATGTCCTCTGACTTGAGATCACTTGTGTTTCTGAATGATGATTGTCATTGTCTTGAGGTAGTTCAATATCATTTGAAACATAATGATTATAGACTATCTTGGATGGTGAGCTTGAATCAGGTTAGGGCACTAGTGATAGACATAGGATTGCCGTCTCCTTGTTTAAGGAGTGTAGTGTTCTAAGGGCCCCCCTATATGAGATGATTGAGATAGTGTATGGCCATACCCAGATGACTATGTGCATCTGATCTAATCATGCTCATCGTATTGGAGTTACAAGCTTGACCCGCTTGTCCAATAAGAACATCCAGTGGCAAAGGACACATGTATGCCTTGTGAATTGAGTCACACTTGTGCTATGGTTTGGGAGTAGTCTTGGAAGACTCTTTCCTTTATATCGGGAGACAGTGATGTGTTGCTAGATACCCCTCACTGATCGTGATAACGTAAGTTATCGTTACCGACATTTAAAGGAAACCCTCAGGGTCGCACAATTTGGTGATATGGCTTCCTTAAGTCAGATCGTGTGGACTGAATTGTTTTGGTTCAGTTTAAAGAGATTTAATCTCTGATTGTAAGTGAGATCTGGTCTGATCATGTTTGATTGATTAGAGCTTTAGATCGGTAAGCTTCGATCGAGAGAGATGATGCTAGATCGATGCGATCAGAAGCGTCAGATGATGAATGGTCAGATCTAGGACCTTGGGGTCTAATTTGATCTAGACTTAATTTATGGGCTGATTTGGTTTCGCTATTGAACCAAGGATATTGAACCGGCTCATGGGTTGAGCGCTTGGTTCAAGAGGGAGAAGAGGTTGCGTTTGGTTCATGGAAACGTGAACGCCAACTCTTAATCGTTGCCAATTTTGGAAAGTTCCAAAAGCATAACGCATATGCGTTCATGGCTTGATGTCTCTCTAATGTTTTTCGGTTTTGCTTCTTGGACGTGGTTTTTGGAACGGCTTGCTCGTGTGGAAGGCATCGTTCTTGCGCCAAGGAAGAAGAGCTCTCAAAAAGAAGGAAGCCCTTTTCATCTAATCTCCTACACACGGTTGGAAAAGCTTGGCAATCTTGCTAGCACAAGAGTTGCGCAAGGAGGAAGCTTTCATCCCTTGTGTGTGATTTCTTTGGAGAAGATCCCTTCGATCTTTCTTCTTCCAAGCCGCACCTTCCCATGGCCATGGTAATGAATCTCTCACTTGTTATTCAAGTTGATTATATGAAAGTATAGAATGCGATCTTATGTGGAAACCCTAATTCCGCTGCTATGAGAAAGAAACATATGACTTGCGCCCCCCTCATGAAAGGGGTTCTTCTCACAATAGGTTTTGCGCTCCCCTCCTGAAAGGGTTCCATCATTTCATGTCCAGCGAGGGCTAGATACAACATGAAATCCCAACCTCTCAATGATGCCTCTAGAGTTTCATCATGTGTCTAGCACATATGAAATTCTAGTCAAGTCCATTCCTAATCGTCATGCCCAGGGCCAACGGTTTCCTTGCGAAGGCGCGGCCGGTTAAAACGGACTCGGGAAACTATTGCCACCACACACCTTCTAAAGATAAGTGGGTGTGTCCCACGAGGGTGGGAAACAGTTCACAACACCACTGATCGATACCTTGATGAGGGCTACGCATTAGAAGGCTACTAGACTTGATATTTAAGTGAGGGTTTTTGAGGTCTCATTAGCTCAGTTTTATCTTATGCCTAACATTACAGGCATGCAATCCTATAGTGATAGCATAACAATAAAACATTACAGGCATGCTTTTAGCTCTAGAAAATAAAGCAGTAAAGGGATGATGTGATCATAGCCCATTCAAGACATTGAACCGACCCATGCCAAGAAGGGGTTCAACTCTTGACCTAGGATTCAAGCTCCAAAACAAGACCTAACCTAGCCGACCTTTAGCTTGATCTTCAAGGTTGGCTCCAAGGTCCTCCTTCAAGCAAGATGCGCCATTTAGTGAGCACAAGTGGTATAGCTCACAAGCCCAAAGGGCTCGGCCAATGCATCTTGCGCCCATGCGCCACCAAGCCAAGCAATGGTGCTTATTTCGCCATCATCCAAGATGCGCCACCATGCAGCATGCTCCAAGTGGATGCGCCCCTAATCTTCGTCTTAATTAAAAGCAAAAAGATAAGCGGCACACAGGCCTCACAAGGATACAACACAGGCTTGCTAGGGGCTTGACTCATGATCACAACACCATGCACATTCAAGGCACTTACTCATGCAATTCTACATGCTCATGAAAAACCTAGAAAACTTCAATTTTAGTTTCTCATAAAACAAGTATCTTTTCTTCATCCTTTTATCACAAATCTTTTAGTTATTTGCGATCAATTTTCAAGGTGATTTTATGGATCCTTTTGGTTGGCAATTTTGTCAGATCAAGAGACTCGGCCAGTCCGAAGACACAATGCCCATCCTACTTGACAAAATCACGTGCGCCTTTGATCTTAAATCGACCAAGAAAAATATTCCAAAAATCCAAAAGAAATTGACAAAGAGGATAGGAGAAAGAAACTTTAATTTTTCTACTTTAAGAAAAATCATATGATCATGGCATATGCAATTTACTAAAATTACATCATGGCATGTGAGCATTGAAAAGCATGAAAAACATCGTTCGAGGCTCGCAAGCCGCTCTGATACCACTGTTGGGAAATGTAACATCCCGTTATCTTAACCCCAAACAAGCAACACAAATCATGAAAGAAACAGGATGTTATCATACAAGATCGATACATATGCTAGGTAAAACCCCGTTCAGGAAACCCGATCTGAAAATTTCAAAAATCCATACATATAAATCTCCACAAAAACACAATTTCATAAAGGTACCTGCCACCACGCATTCCTTGCACTAGACATATGCAAGGCAACAGTTATATCAAATCCGTATCAAATCCATAAAATCCATAAAGGGACCTGCCACCAGGCAATACTTGCACTAGACATATGCAAGTTACAAGTATATCAAAACCGATTACAAAGAATACACCACAAACCGAATTTCAAAACAAAATCACAAAATCGATTTTTATAAACTCATACCAAACACCGAAACCAGGCTGAAGCCCGCGGTGACACAAAAATCAAACTCATTTAACAGTCACAATCTGACATCACAAGTTCACATAGTTCACATGGTTCACATAGCTCATATCATTCATATAGTTCGGCCACAACCGGCCCCAAATAATTAAGCACAAAAGTTCTTAAACAGCAAACTAGCGATATCTATGCCAATGCTAACTCAAGAAATGCGCCCCTGCTCTATGCCTGAAAATAGTGAGGGGTGAGCTACACAGCCCAGTGAGTGGATAGTCTAAATCGACCATCCATAACATACACTCAAAAATATAGACAGATTATTTTAAAAATCTTTAACAGGAACATTATGTCAACATATAACAACATAAAGAAAATAGAAGTCATATAAACAGTCAGATGTACACACCAACATATAATTAACTTAGTTGTCCAGCATATTCAGTAGTGACCATTATGGTCTAACCCGGCTTTGGCCTAAGCACTGGGAGACTGCAAAATTTCATGCAACATATAAACATGGACAGTGAGTAGAATCAAGAGGTGGCCCCCGCCAGGTCACGACGTGGCACTTTGCTCTAAAACACCCCATAACACATCGATGGATAGTGTGTAGATTCAAGAGGTGGCCCCCGCCGGGTCACGACGTGGCACTTTGCTCTACGACACCCCATATCACAAAAAGAGTGATGACATCAAGAGGTGGCCCCTGTCCGACCAAGACATGGCACTTTGTGTCAAAACCCGTTCTCCCAAAAGGTTCCTACTGGACAACAGACACATCTTATATCTTATTTCACAACGGTGGAGTTCTAAGTGTCAACTAGACTCTAGGATAGTCATCACAATAATCATATCGGGCAGGCTGAACATCAACCCCCATCACAATAATCATAACAGGTAGGCTGAACATCAACCCCTTCACATATCACAATACAGGGCTGAAATCTCAAACCCTTAACATATTACACATACTATCCCCTTGAGTACACAGTCACACTTAGCCTTAGTCCTACCCATCACATAACACATAATATTCTAAATTCCCATAACCACATAATATTCCAAAAATCACAAATCACATAATATTCAAAAACCACATAAACTTCATAAAAATCACATTGTAGTGTAGTCCTTAGGTTTCATGCTGATTAATTCAGTCTAACCTTGCTAAATTATCACCCAATGTTCTCAAACATGAATACATGGTCTTAGATAAATAAACATGAGTTTTATAACATTATTAGCATTTATCAAGCATCCATAAAATCGACATATAGCATTTATCAAGCATACATAAAAATCAACATAAAATTAAACATAAAATTAAAACATGTATTCATACAATTGCTTTACAAATCACTACATGTAACCCACGGTTAACATAACATATTATCTACTAAATTTTAAACCTTAGTTAACATGAATATCATGCTCAAAATCATTGGTTTAAAACTTCCTAAATTCCATAAATTAATACCTTAAATTTCATATTACAAACTTTCGGTTTCATAAAACAATCATCAAGATTTCGGTTGAAAGTTTTCATAAAACAATCATCAAGATTTCGGTTTCATAATTAACATCAAAATTTCAGTTTTCATAAATAATTATCAAGATTTCGAGTCTCATAATTATTATCAAGAATTCGGTTTTCATGGAGAAATACCCTAAATTCAGTTTTCATGAAGATAAGAAATATCTTACATTCGGTTTTCATGGTAGATACACTTTGCAAAATTTTGATTTTAACATGGTAAATTTCTCAAGAAATCAAATATATCATTTAACACAAACACAACCAAATTGATAGATCTAATAAGACACTCCACTCACCTCAACCGAGAATACCAAGATGAAGATCCTCCACAAAATTCGTCTAAGAGCTTTGAAATGATCCTAGGAAGACGCCAACAATGGACAATAAACGCCTCCAAACACCAAAGACGCCGGCCAAAGGAAGAAAGGAAGAGGAAGGAGAAAATCACCCAAGAACTCTTCAAGAATCGCCAACTTCTTCAAGCCGTCGCCCAATGTTTTTCTCCAAGCCAAAAAAAAACGCCTATTCTCTACCCTAGCCGAAATCACTAACTTAAAGTTTAAATTTCGGTTTTTAATGTTTAACCCGCTAACCAATTAATTCAAAAGGGTTTAACCCATTTAACTAATAAATTTGAATTTTAAACCCAATTAGCGCAAACCCAATAACTCATAATTTAAGTGAAAATCCAATAAGGGTTAAACTAACATCCAATAAGCTAGTTAACTAATTAAATTTAACATCCATTAAGCTAATTAACGTCCAACAAAATTAACAACCAATAATCTCTAATTTAATTAACTATAAATTAACAACCAATACATAGAAAAATATCACAGTCAGTAATTTTATTTAAATCATGAACACAATATCACAGCCAACGAGTTTATTTAAATCAAAAATAATGCTTACCAGGACTTAAGATCCTTGGATCTTACATCCCTCCCTCCTTATAAAGCTTTAGTCCTCTAAAGCTCAGCATCCATATCATCAAAGAGATAAGCATAAAATTTCCTCATATCAGCTTCAGTCTCCCAAGTTGCCTCCTCAACCGACTGATTTCCCCAGATAACCTTTACCAAAGGTATAGTCTTGTTCCTCAGAACTTTGTCCTTTCTATCCACAATCCGAAGAGGTCTTTCCTCAAAAGTCAAATCACTCTGAATCTGAAGAGGTTCCAATTCCAATACATGAGATGGATCAGGATGATATTTCCTCAAGACAGAAACATGGAACACATTATGCACATGATCCATAGCAGGAGGTAAAGCTAACCGGTAAGCCACTGGACCAATTCTCTCAATAATGTCAAAAGGGCCTACAAACCTAGGGCTCAACTTGCCCTTTTTGCCAAACCTCATAACACCCTTAGTAGGCGATACCTTTAAGAAAACATGATCCCCTACCATAAACTCCAGGGAACGACGACGGTCATCAGCATAACTCTTCTGTCTGTCCCGAGCAATCTTCAATTTATCCTGAATCTCTCTGACCTTATCAGTAGTCTCCTGTACTGCATCAGATCTCAAAATCATTCTGTCACCAGTTTCCTCCCAACACAAGGGAGTCCTACACCTTCTTCCATACAAAGCCTCATAAGGAGCCATCTGAATACTGGAGTGGAAGCTATTATTATAAGTGAACTCTATCAAAGATAGATCCCGGTTCCACTCAGAACTCCAATCAACCACATAAGCTCTCAACAAGTCTTCTAGAGTCTGTATAGTACGCTCCGTCTGGCCATCAGACTGAGGATGGTATGCTGTACTAAAACTCAACTTAGTACCCAAACCCTCCTGTAAGCTCTTCCAAAACCTGGACAGAAATCGAGAGTCCCTATCAGACACAATATCAACAGGCACTCCATGCAGTCTGACTATCTCATCAATGTATAATCTAGCCAGCCTCTCTAAAGAATAAGTCATCTTAATCGGGAGAAAATGGGCTGATTTAGTGAGTCTATCAATGATCACCCAAATAGCATCATGACCCAATCTGGTTCTGGGCAAACCACACACAAAATCCATACTGATGCATTCCCACTTCCACTCAGGAATAGGAAGGGGCTGCAACAAACCACCAGGCTTCTGGTGTTCAGCCTTTACAGTCTGACAGGTTAAACACCTAGAGACAAAATCATATACTTCTTTCTTCATACCCGGCCACCAAAAATTTTTCTTAAGGTCCTGATACATCTTAGTCACACCAGGATGTAGAGAATATTTGGAGTTATGGCTGTCCTCCAATATTTCTTTCCTCAAGCTCGGTTCCTCAGGAACACATACCCTTCCACGAAACCGAAGAATACCATCATCAGACAAGCTAAAATCCTGAACTGCTCCATCAACCAAACTATCCCTGATCTGAACTAATCTCGGATCCACAGACTGCTGATCTCTGATCTTCTGCAACAAAGCAGACTGTACTCTGAGAAAGGCCACATAACCCGACTGAACTCTAGGAGAAACACTGATCCTGAGATCGCTGAACTCCTGCAGTAACCGCCACTCACTGACTCGTAAAGCAGCTACTGAAGTAACTGGATGTCTGCTCAGTGCATCCGCCACTACATTGGCCTTTCCAGCCTGATACTGAATGGAGAAGTCATAGTCTTTGATCAACTCCATCCATCTTCTCTGTCTCATGTGCAACTCCTTCTGAGTGAAGATATACTTGAGACTCTGGTGATCAGTGAACAGATCAAACTCCTGACCCAACAAATAGTGACGCCATATCTTCAAAGCAAAGACTACGGCCGGCAACTCTAAATCATGAGTAGGGTAGTTCAATTCATACTCCTTCAGTTGTCTCGAAGCATAGGCTACTACAGAACCCTTTTACATCAAGACACAACCCAACCCTTTGCCTGAAGCATCCGTATAAACAGTAAACCTTTCCCCATCACTAGGAATAATGAGGATCGGTGTACTAGTCAACCTCCTCTTCAGCTCTTGAAAGCTCTCTTCACACTTGTCATCCCAAATAAACTTAGCCTTCTTTCTGGTTAATTTAGTTAAAGGACCCGCCAGCTTGGAAAATCCCTCAACAAACCTCCGGTAGTAACCTGCTAAACCCAGGAAACTCCTGATCTCAGTAGCACTAGTCGGTCTTCCCCAATTAAGAATGGCTTGCACTTTAACTGGATCCACCGACACCCCTTGACCAGAAATCACATGCCCAAGGAAACTGATCTTCTCTAGCCAGAACTCACACTTACTAGCCTTGGCATATAATCGGTTCTTCCTCAGAACCTCCAGCACTCTGCGCAAGTCACTGACATGATCTGAAGTAGTCCGTGAGTATACCAAAATATCGTCTATAAAGACTACCACACAAGAGTCAAGCAATTCATGGAATACCCTGTTCATCAAATCCATGAAGACAGCAGGTGCATTCGTCAGTCCAAAAGGCATAACTAAAAATTCAAAATGCCCATACCTGGTCCTGAAAGCAGTCTTAAATATATCCTCATCCTTGACCCTAAGCTGGTAATACCCTGATCTCAGGTCAATCTTAGAGAACACTGTAGCTCCCTGTAATTGATCAAACAGATCATCAATTCTGGGAAGAGGATACTTATTCTTGATAGTCACTTGGTTCAGTTGCCTGTAGTCTATACACATCCTCAGGGTTCCATCCTTCTTCTTTACGAACAGCACTGGTGCTCCCCAGGGAGAAGCACTAGGCCGAATGTACCCTTTCTCTAGCAATTCCTCCAGTTGTTTCTTAAGCTCAGCCAGCTCTGAGGTAGCCATGCGATAAGGAGCTCTGGAGATAGGTGCCGTACCTGGCGCCAACTCAATGCCAAACTCTACCTCTCGAATCGGTGGCAAGCCTGAAAATTCTTCAGAGAACACATCAGGAAATTCTTTCACCACCGCCATCTGAGTCAAATCAGAAGTAGAATCATCCTGCACCTTGACATGCGCAAGATAACCCTTGCATCCACTAGCAAGTAACTTCCTGGCCTGCAGGAAAGATATTACATGTGGTCCTTGGTCTGACACTAGACCTCTCACAAAAATCCGATTCCCATCTAGCAGATTTAAAGAGATTACTTTCTCAAAGCAATCCACAGTGGCATGATGTGAAGACAACCAATCCATTCCTAAGATGACATCATAATCTTGCATGTCTAAGAGGATTAGATCTACCAGAAACTCATAACCCTCTACATGCACTACACAATTAGCACAAACAGTATCTGTAGATAATGACTTTCCTAAGGGAGTACTGACAGACACAACATAATCTAGCATCTTAGGTACAACAGGTAAACATGCAGCAAATCTAACAGATACAAAAGACAGATTTGCACCAGGGTCAAATAAGATACGAGCTAACTGATCAAATACAAATAAGGTACCTTCCACGACGGATCGGGAAGCTCGTGTATCCTTCTCAGCCACAGCATAAACTCGTGTCTGGACTGTAGGCTTCTCTGCGCCTCTATTCTGCATCTCAGGCTCTTTGCAGTCCTTGACCATGTGCCCTGGTTTCTTACACCTGAAGCATACACCATTCCTCTTATGACAGTCTTTCACTAGATGTCCCTTGAGCCCACAATAATTACAAGTCCGGTCCTCTGTGATACTGTTCTTTACATCTCTGACATCCCTGAACTGCTGCGGTGCCTTGTAAGAGTAAGGCTTATACCTGCTCTTCTTGTAATCCTTATGCTTGGGGTACTTCTTACCCTTGCCGCCAATGCCATACTGAGGAGCTGCCGTCTCAGCTGCAGGAACCACGGTCACGGCAACATGAGAACTCCTTTCAGATATGTATTTCTCAATGGTGCGTGCTCGCCCAACAGTCTCAACATAGGTCTCCAAGTGCTGAGCACCAACCTGCTCTCTAATGTCCCATCTGAGACCTCTGAGAAACTTAGTAGCTCTCCTCTTTTCAGTGTTTATCAGGTGAGGGGCATACTTTCCCAACTTAGTGAACTGCAATTCATACTGGTCCACTGTCATATCACCCTGCTCCAGTTGAATAAATGCCACCTCTCGGTCCTCCACCAAGCTATCAGGGAAGTACTTCTCATTAAATTGAGACAAGAAATAGGGCCAATCTACTGTCTCATGTTTTTCCTCAGCAAGTCTCACCACGCCCTTCCACCACTCATCTGCGTCACCACGCATCATATAGGTGGTCAGACATAACTTGTCTTCGTCCGAGCACCGCATGACTTGGAAAATCTTTTCCAAGCACAACTGCCAGTTCTCGGCAGTACTGGATTCTGAGCCCCCATAAAAAGAGCTGGGACCCAGTTTCTGGAATTCACTCACAAGTGAGGCATAGCGCCTGTGAGCGCCCTCCTGAGAGTCATCCCCCACCGCTCGAGTAGTAGTCTGGGGTCTCTCTTGAGTCAGCTGCTGTTGTGCCTCTTGATGCCGAGTCTGTTGCTGCTGCAGTATCTGAGCTTGCCTCTCTATCATGGCACCCTGTTGCTGTACCATGCCAGTCAGAGCCTCAATAGCCCTTGAGAGATTCGGGGTCTGCTCATCCTCGCTGCCAGCATTTCCTCTAGTTCGCACCATCTTAAGTTCCTACACACACATATCACAGTAAGGAAAAGCAAACATAATCTATCAGGTGTCTAGCAATACACAAACATGTTTTCCCCCGAACTAAGTTTTAGCTAGCCAACTGCTCTGATACCATTCTGTAACATCCCGTTATCTTAACCCCAAACAAGCAACACAAATCATGAAAGAAACAGGATGTTATCATACAAGATCGATACATATGCTAGGTAAAACCCCGTTTAGGAAACCCGATCTGAAAATTTCGAAAATCCATACATATAAATCTCCACAAAAACACAATTTCATAAAGGTACCTGCCACCACGCATTCCTTGCACTAGACATATGCAAGGCAACAGTTATATCAAATCCGTATCAAATCCATAAAATCCATAAAGGGACCTGCCACCAGGCAATACTTGCACTAGACATATGCAAGTTACAGGTATATCAAAACCGATTACAAAGAATACGCCACAAACCGAATTTCAAAACAAAATCACAAAATCGATTTTTATAAACTCATACCAAACACCGAAACCAGGCTGAAGCCCGCGGTGACACAAAAATCAAACTCATTTAACAGTCACAATCTGACATCACAAGTTCACATAGTTCACATGGTTCACATAGCTCATATCATTCATATAGTTCGGCCACAACCGGCCCCAAATAATTAAGCACAAAAGTTCTTAAACAGCAAACTAGCGATATCTATGCCAATGCTAACTCAAGAAATGCGCCCCTGCTCTATGCCTGAAAATAGTGAGGGGTGAGCTACACAGCCCAGTGAGTGGATAGTCTAAATCGACCATCCATAACATACACTCAAAAATATAGACAGATTATTTTAAAAATCTTTAACAGGAACATTATGTCAACATATAACAACATAAAGAAAATAGAAGTCATATAAACAGTCAGATGTACACACCAACATATAATTAACCTAGTTGTCCAGCATATTCAGTAGTGACCATTATGGTCTAACCCGGCTTTGGCCTAAGCACTGGGAGACTGCAAAATTTCATGCAACATATAAACATGGACAGTGAGTAGAATCAAGAGGTGGCCCCCGCCAGGTCACGACGTGGCACTTTGCTCTAAAACACCCCATAACACATCGATGGATAGTGTGTAGATTCAAGATGTGGCCCCCGCCGGGTCACGACGTGGCACTTTGCTCTACGACACCCCATATCACAAAAAGAGTGATGACATCAAGAGGTGGCCCCTGTCCGACCAAGACATGGCACTTTGTGTCAAAACCCGTTCTCCCAAAAGGTTCCTACTGGACAACAAACACATCTTATATCTTATTTCACAACGGTGGACTTCTAAGTGTCAACTAGACTCTAGGATAGTCATCACAATAATCATATCGGGCAGGCTGAACATCAACCCCCATCACAATAATCATAACAGGTAGGCTGAACATCAACCCCTTCACATATCACAATACAGGGCTGAAATCTCAAACCCTTAACATATTACACATACTATCCCCTTGAGTACACAGTCACACTTAGCCTTAGTCCTACCCATCACATAACACATAATATTCTAAATTCCCATAACCACATAATATTCCAAAAATCACAAATCACATAATATTCAAAAACCACATAAACTTCATAAAAATCACATTGTAGTGTAGTCCTTAGGTTTCATGCTGATTAATTCAGTCTAACCTTGCTAAATTATCACCCAATGTTCTCAAACATGAATACATGGTCTTAGATAAATAAACATGAGTTTTATAACATTATTAGCATTTATCAAGCATCCATAAAATCGACATATAGCATTTATCAAGCATACATAAAAATCAACATAAAATTAAACATAAAATTAAAACATGTATTCATACAATTGCTTTACAAATCACTACATGTAACCCACGGTTAACATAACATATTATCTACTAAATTTTAAACCTTAGTTAACATGAATATCATGCTCAAAATCATTGGTTTAAAACTTCCTAAATTCCATAAATTAATACCTTAAATTTCATATTACAAACTTTCGGTTTCATAAAACAATCATCAAGATTTCGGTTGAAAGTTTTCATAAAACAATCATCAAGATTTCGGTTTCATAATTAACATCAAAATTTCAGTTTTCATAAATAATTATCAAGATTTCGAGTCTCATAATTATTATCAAGAATTCGGTTTTCATGGAGAAATACCCTAAATTCAGTTTTCATGAAGATAAGAAATATCTTACATTCGGTTTTCATGGTAGATACACTTTGCAAAATTTCGATTTTAACATGGTAAATTTCTCAAGAAATCAAATATATCATTTAACACAAACACAACCAAATTGATAGATCTAATAAGACACTCCACTCACCTCAACCGAGAATACCAAGATGAAGATCCTCCACAAAATTCGTCTAAGAGCTTTGAAATGATCCTAGGAAGACGCCAACAATGGACAATAAACGCCTCCAAACACCAAAGACGCCGGCCAAAGGAAGAAAGGAAGAGGAAGGAGAAAATCACCCAAGAACTCTTCAAGAATCGCCAACTTCTTCAACCGTCGCCCAATGTTTTTCTCCAAGCCAAAAAAAAATGCCTATTCTCTACCCTAGCCGAAATCACTAACTTAAAGTTTAAATTTCGGTTTTTAATGTTTAACCCGCTAACCAATTAATTCAAAAGGGTTTAACCCATTTAACTAATAAATTTGAATTTTAAACCCAATTAGCGCAAACCCAATAACTCATAATTTAAGTGAAAATCCAATAAGGGTTAAACTAACATCCAATAAGCTAGTTAACTAATTAAATTTAACATCCATTAAGCTAATTAACGTCCAACAAAATTAACAACCAATAATCTCTAATTTAATTAACTATAAATTAACAACCAATACATAGAAAAATATCACAGTCAGTAATTTTATTTAAATCATGAACACAATATCACAGCCAACGAGTTTATTTAAATCAAAAATAATGCTTACCAGGACTTAAGATCCTTGGATCTTACAGGAAACCCCGGGGACATTTTACAATTTTTCAAAGTTATAGACATTGCACAGCGGAAGAATGTCCCCGAAACAGGCCAGTCCCAAAAACCCAGTGCGGATCGTCAAGCGAGGGGATCGACACGATGTGATAGAAAGTACCTTAAGTGAGCAAAGAGATGTCGATGTTGAGATAGGCGCCTACGTGTTCGCCCTCTACAGTCTCACACACACGGACTCCTCGAGCTCTCTTCTTCCGCGCTTGGTGCTAGCCTCGGGAAGAAGATTCAAGCCTTATGTTCTCCCTCTTCAACTCTGCTCTACCTCTGAGGTGTATGCGCCAAGAAGAAGGAGAGGAGAAGTAGTCGGCAAGTCCAAGTCCTTCTTGCGCCAAGAGGAGGAGAAGAAGACTTGTGCTTGCGGCTAGATGTTGGAGGAAGAGAAATTGCGTCAAGAGCCTCCAAGCTTTCGCCCCTCTCTATTGCTTACGCCTCCAAGGAATTGTCACTTATAAGAGGGGACGGCTAGGTGCTCTTTTATACGGCAAGAGGTGGTTTTTGAAAGGCTAGGATCAAGACAAATGGGCGGCTAGGATGAGAAGGTTTGAGGCAAGGAAAGTCTCCAAGACATTTCCATAATTCTCATTCAACCATTCATTTTGTGCCCACGCCTTTCTTTGTGCGCCAAGGCCTTGCCTTGCGCCCCAAGCAATGCCATAGAGGCATTCATACCATAATGGATAAAGGGGGGAGGCGCCAATTGCTTCCTTATGAAGCAAATTGTGCCACTTCTCCCCATTATGCCCATAGGCGCCTAGGGGAGAAGACTTGTCCCCATTATACCCTTCTAGCCCTTCTTCTCTTCATGACAACTTATTAGTGCGCCCAACTTAGCAATGGGCCTAGCCCAAAGACCATTACCCATGTTAACCAAGCGATTGGATCCGATCCAACTTAACCCATGGTCAAATGAGGCTAACCATGGTTAACTCGGCCAATATGCCAAAAATAGAAGTTGGCTTCAATAAGTTTCTTCCATCTCATCAGGCCCATTGGCGCTGATGAAATCTCCAAAATAGATCCGAGTTATCCTATAACTCGAACATAAGGCTTCCCGATCAATACGAGAACTCGAGTGTCTTGGTGTGTGACCCTGTAGGTTCCTCTGACACTGGCAGTGTTGACCAAAGGTCACCACAAGCAGTGAGTGGCACCTAGCAGTGCATCGCTGCTACCCAGGTCATTGGAATGGATATCGACATCGACATCCCCATCATCGCAACTAGGTACAGATGCATTACAGTCTCTTTGCCAAACTGATATCCGATTGGACAAGTGTGTCACCACTTGTTTTCACCCAATCACATGGCTATGACTAAAACAGGTTCTCACCTGGGTATGGCCATACACTCTCAGTCATAGAACCATAGAGGAGCTCCATGGATATCATACTTTCTTAAGGAAGGGGCAAATCCTTTGTCTGTCCATTGACCTTCTCATATGGGTCGTGACATGCTCAATGACAACCGTTATGACCTCCCAACTACGGCGAGGTGTTAGGTTCATTCAAAGCAAGTCCCTAAGCATATAGAATGATCAATGACCTCAAGTCAAGGGATCAATGCATCTCTTGTCACTTGTGAGGATAACTCATGACACCAAGTCATAGCCTCACAGCGGGTCTATCCAGTATATCCTCCAATGATATACCCATGTGTCTGCGTTAGCACCACGTGCCTAACCAGCCCACATACCAGTCTCACAAGTACCATAGCTGTCCCATATCCACTAAGGTACATCGATTGGGGACTATAGTTCGAGCACAGATCCAATCTGTCTCTAGGGACATTATCATGTTAGTACATATGCGCAGATGTAAACAAACATAGACAACGACATTGCTAGAATGATATAAATATCAAAGTCAAGTAGTACATAAGTGGACCAAAACTAGGTCCTAGGGCATATACACCAACAGCGCCGACACTGTTCATCGTTTCAACTTGCAAAATACAGCTGTGAAATATTTCACAGCCGTGCTATATTTTCTAAACTCTTCTCTTGCTTTGATTTTTGACTCTCTGAAAACATGGAATATTGTAACTTCTTCTCCATGCTAGCTTAAACTCCTCTTGGGACATGGGGGTGTTATTCTCTTGATATTTGAATGACTAGATAACTTTTCTCACATCAATATATCTTTGCTATGGTTATTTTACTCGTGATTTATGCCTTCAATCGTTTTTAGCATCATGCATTACATGTTTTAGAGTTTTATGCTATGGACTGAGAAGATGATATCATAGAACTTGGAACCCTAGAATTTATTGTAAGAGCTCATCGCAAGAGATTGGTTGTGTTCTTACCTTTAGATTTTAGAAGTTTTTTTCTTGTTAATGTTATGACCTAGAATTTATTGTTGTTTCAGACATGATAACAAGCTAGAGATAGATGTTAAATTGTTAGAAAGCCTTGAGTAAAACCTGTGAAACTAAGGTGCGAGAGTGCTTAGTTTTACTTGAGATCTTGGTATTGAGGTAGAATGCACGAGAGTGATTCTTTATCTCTTTAGCCAAAATTCACTTATATTTAGCATTGAATTGATCTTGCACGAGAGTGAGGATCGTTCTTTGTAAACTAACTACACGAGAGTGAGTTAGTTTGTTTATCAAGTGAATTATATCTTAACCGTAACAAAGATAAATTGATGAATCTTTAATCATATTTAGTCATGAATATTAAGATGAATGAATCCCTAGTCCCGATTCTCTCATTCTGATTTACTTCGATCACAATTCGATTGCTATTTACACAATCCTCGATTTGCTTAGCTAGTGAAAACTGAATTAGTCAGTACTTAACAGCGAAGTCCCTGTGGTTCGATATCTTAAATATTACTTCGAGTATCCGTGCACTTGTGGACACAACAAGTTTTTGGCGTCGTTGCTGGGGACTTCAATTTTGTTGATATTAATATAGTTGTTATTATCGCTAGACTAAGTTTTTGTTTTTTTTTGCTACTTTCTGTGATAGATTCTGATTTTCTTTTAAGCTCTACAATTTCTAAACTTTTCTGACTTTCTACCTGTTTATGCGCAGGAATCTTAGGTCAGGACCATTAGTTCCTTTTGATCCTGAAATTAATAAAACACTTAGACTGCGCAGGAAGTTGAGATTTGCTGAAGTAAGAGAGGAGGAAGAATCCATCATGGCAAAGAGGAGAACGCTTAGAGAATATGCAGCCCCAAATACACAGGGAATTCATTCCAGCATCACTAGGCCTGCTATAGATGCAAACAACTTTGAGATCAAACCAGCGTTTTTATCGAGATCCAACAGAATCAGTTTGGAGGATCTCCTTTGGAAGATCCAAACCAACACTTATCCCTTTTCCTTGAATTTTGTGCCACCATAAAGATTAACGGTGTATCTGACGATGCCCTTAGACTAAGACAGTTTCCTTTTTCTCTCAGGGATAGGGCAAAAGCTTGGCTTCATGCACATCCGATTGGGACGTTCACTATTTGGGAAGTGGTACTTGACTATGATGCGATTGATGGCGCGGCAATCAATACACATCTGACAAGAACCATCCTTCTTGGGCGTAAGAAGGGCGGGGATGGCGCAAGGGCTGAGGCTTTCACGAATGAAGCCCATGGCGAGGAGGTCGTCAACCTGCCTCTTGAGCTCCGCATGCTCAGTGGGGTTGAGGCGGTGATGGGGAAGGTTGGGCAAAGATGCCACAGGGCTAGGTCGATGACATGCTGAATGTCACAGTCAGGGGGAAGGTCGATAGGGAGATTGACCGGGGAGATGTCAGAAAACTCGTCTAAGAGGGCAGTGACCTCCGATGGCATAGGGGCCGGCGGAGGTAGAGGTGTGGGCGAGACCTCACGGATCATGAGGTCATAGACCACCATGGTCTCGTGGTCCTCTTGGACGAGAGAGCCGGGTCGGACCAAGGCAACTATCTTAGGTGTAGACGGGGCCGGAGGCAAGGGTGTGATGACACCTTCGGACGTGGAGGCGCGCAGCTTCTTGGGCGGAGCCGGGGTCAAACAGATCTTGTGTCCCCCATGATTGGAACGTCGTACAGCCATGGGCAGCCGAGAAGGACGTGGGCGACATCCATGGAGGCGACGTCGCACCAGACCTTCTCTGAGTAGTCACCAAAGTAGATGGGAACCTGGCATCGGTGCGTAATGGAAAGACTAGATGTCGCCCAAGTCCTCCTCGGCCGCCCATGGCTGTACGATAGGGACGTAGTTCATTATGGTCGGTCGAACACCTATGTGTTCGACCATGACGAGCAGAAAATTTGGTTGATTCTAGCTCCGCCTAAGGAGCTCTGAGCGTCCACTTCTAAGGGTGTGATTACACCTTCAGTCCCACCCCCTCAGCGTGCCCCCATGGTCTCCCTCATGCGCACCCCGGCGTTGGTTCGTGAGGCCCATGAGGCCAAGACTATCTAAGCGCTCATGGTGTGCGAGGTTCAGGATCCCTTGTCCCGACCCGGCGCCTCCCATCGAGGTGTCCGCCCTGTTAGCCGAGTTTAGCAACATCAGCCACGACGACTTACCTCACGGTGTTCCCCCGGAGAGGGAGATTCAGCACGCTATTGACCTTATCCCGGGAGCACCTCTCCCCAATTTTCCCCACCATCGCCTTAACCCCACAGAGCACGCGGAGTTGCAGCGTCAGGTGGAGGACCTCCTCACGAAGGGGTACATCCGTGAGAGCCTCAGCCCTTGCGCCGTACCCGCGTTACTCACACCTAAGAAGGATGGGTCGTGGCGCATGTGTGTCGATAGCCGCACCATTAATAGGATCACCATCAAGTATCGATTTCCCATCCCTCGGCTTGATGATATGCTGGACTTGATTTCTAGCGCGTCGTGGTTTTCCAAGCTCGATCTCAGGAGCAGCTACCACCAAGTCCGCATACGCGAGGGCGATGAGTGGAAGACCGCATTCAAGACCAAGAACGGTCTTTACGAATGGCTCGTCATGCCATTCGGGTTGTCCAATGCTCCATCCACATTCATGTGCTTGATGAGCCAAGTCCTCCGGCCCTACATGAGCAAGTTTTTGGTCATCTACTTTGACGATATTCTGATCTTTAGCCGGACCCGTGACGAGCACCTGGAGCATCTTCGCTCCACGTTTGACCTCCTACGCAAGGAGCACCTCTTCCTTAACACAAAGAAGTGCGCCTTCCTCACTCCTAGCGTGTATTTCCTAGGCTACATCATCTCCGATCAGGGACTCTCCGTTAACCCCGCGAAAGTTGAGGCTATTCGTCATTGGCCTGAGCCTCGTTCCGTCATCGAGGTCCGTAGCTTCTTAGGTCTCGCGGGTTTTTACAGGCGATTCATTCGGGGTTTAGCACGATTGCCACCCCCTTGACCCAACGCCTTTCCAAGGATGAGTTTGAGTGGACCACTGCCACTCAACGTGCTTTTGATGCACTTAAGGATGCCGTGACCACTGCCCCTGTTTTGCGCCTCCCCGACTTTTCGAAGGTCTTTGAGGTTGCGTGCGATGCCTCCGGTTCCGGCATCGGTGGTTCCCTTAGCCAAGAGGGCCATCCCGTGGCCTTCTTCAGCGAGAAACTGAATGCGGTCCGAAAGCGTTATTCCACGTATGGCAAGGAATTCTACACGATCGTGCAATCCCTTCGGCAGTGGAGGCATTACCTCCTCCACCGCGAGTTTGTGTTGTATAGCGATCACCAGGCCCTTTCCTTCCTCAACGCCCAAAAGAAGTTGGGCGTCCGCCATGCTAAGTGGGTCGAGTACCTTCAGTAGTACTCCTTCGTGATCAACCACAAGGCGGGTAAAGAGAACGTCGTCGTGGACGCATTGAGTCACGTTCGGACCCTTTTATGCGTAATGCGCACCCGTGTCAACACCTTTGACCATGTCAAAGAGGAATACACCATGTGTTCTGACTTTGGCATCATTCACGTCGCTTTGACCGTGTCCATTGACACCGACTCCCCTTATCAGTTGTGCGAGGGTTACTTGTTATTGGGGAACCTCTTGTGTATTCCCCGCTCTTCGCTTAGAGATCATCTCTTGCTCGAGCTTCACGCGGGTGGCATCACCGGCTATCATGGCCACGACAAAACCCTTGAAATGGCCGAAGAACGTCTCTTCTGGCCCTCCCTTCGAAAGGATGTCGAGCGCATTGTGAGCCACTATGGTACTTGTCAGTTGTCTAAGCCCCAGCCTGCGAACACGGACCTCTACACTCCTTTGCCGGTGGCCAGCGGCCCATGGCGCGACCTGAGCATGGACTTCGTCCTCGGGTTACCACGGACCGCTTCCAGCTTCGACTCGATCTATGTCATTGTCGATCGGTTCTCCAAGATGGCCCATTTCATCCCTTGTGCGCGCACTGCCGACGCGTCACACGTGGCCTCCCTTCTTGTCCGCGAGATCGTACGTCTTCACGGTCTTCCCTCCTCCATCGTGTCTGACCACGACACGCATTTTGTGAGCCACTTCTGGCACTCACTTTGGGCCATCTCACACACCACTCTGAAATTCTCCACACCCTATCACCCTCAGACCGACGGGCAAACTGAGGTTGTTAACCGTAGCTTGGGCAAGCTACTCCGTTGCCTTGTAGGCGACCACCCGCAGTCTTGGGATTCCATTCTCCCTATGGCTGAGTTTGCGTACAATAGCGCCTCTAATAGGTCTACGGGTCTTAGTCCCTTCTAGATTGTCTTGGGCTACCAGCCACGCAAACCCATCGACTTGCATGACCTTCCCATCGAGGCCCATCTCTCCCCGCATGCATACTCTTTTGCCCAGCATATCGCTAGTTTGCATGACGAGGTTCGGCGTCGTATCTTTTTGGGCAACACTCCCAATGCCATGAAGGCCAACGAGCATCATAGGCCACATCATTTTACTGTAGGTGAGCTGGTGAGCGTGCGAATCCACCCCGAGTGTTTATCCAGTAGGGCACATTTTAAGCTCCAGCCGCGCTATATGGGACCTTATGCGGTGGTCCACAGGATTGGAAACAACGCCTATGAGCTTGACTTCCCTGAGGACATGGGGATTCACCCCATCTTCAACGTGGTGGATATCCTTCCCTTCCACGGCCCGTTGGAGGGGCCATCTGACACCGACGAGCCGCTGCCCCCTAGTTATCCAGGGGAGAACTCATCAGAATACGCAGTGGAAGCTGATGCAGGAGCAACCGAGCACCTGGGTACACTTGGGGACAGCCCAAATCCCCTGAAAGGCACTTGGGAAGACTCCCCAGGACATGGGGAAGAGACGGCCAGAATTTCAGCGCGATCAGAGTTCACTAGACCCAGGCACAGCCAGGCCGTGCGCCTAGACACGGCCGTGACACGGTCACCCCCGGGACGCGAACGCCAAGCACGGGCGTGACTCCAAGCACGGGCAAGCCGTGTCTGCTTCTGTTGATTTCTACGACGCCAAGCACAGGCGTGACTCCAAGCACAGGCAAGCCGTGTCCGCTTTTGTGGATTTCGACGATGCCAAGCACGGGCGTGACTCCAAGCACGGGCAAGCCGTGTCCGCTTCTGTGGATTTTGGTGACTTTGAACACGGCCATGCCCACCATCACGGCCAGGCCATGTTCGCCCCTGGAGATCCATTTCAGCCTCGACGACCCCACTTCGATGTGCACCGCCCTCCCTACCATGTTGCTCCACCCCATGAGGAGTCAAGGGAGCTCAACAAAGTGGAAATCCGGCGATCCCAACACCAAAGTAAGCCTCCGGACCGCTTCTTGGGTGCCACTAGCTCTCTCCCAATTCGCACCGACGCGGTGCCACCCAAGGGAAAGTCCCCTGAAGATTTTACTCCAAGTGGGCCGCTCAACCTCGTCAACAACACGGCCCAAGAGCGGGCCGCGACGGTCGTTGCCCAGCCCACAACATCGAAGTTTTGCTGCCTCATCGCCATTTGTTCAGAACGCGTCTAGACCACGACCGTACGAAGATGAGGAATCACGCCACCTGCCCCACAGAATATTAGTTAGGAGTTTGTTATATTTTGTCTTTAGTCGCAGCTTGACCACTTTAGTGGCCTGCGAGAGTAGTTGGTTTGTTTAAGTAGTTCGTCCTTTGTGCGTTTTGTTTGTTCCCACCCCTCTATTCTATAAAAGAGGAGGTTGGGCTGTAGGGTTCCTTAGTTCTCTTGGAGTGGAGAGACCTCCTCGTGAGTTAGAGTAGCCAGCATTTGTAGAAGTCGAGCCGGAGCCTCGCCTTCGTCGTTGTTCGGGTCGAGGATGCCTCGATTCCAAGTTGTTTCCCGCTTTCAGCTTGAAGTAAATCCCACCCTTCCGGTGGGTCAGGTTCACTTGTTTCTCATTTTCGTTGTGTGTTCCTTCGATGCGATTTTCTCCTTTCACCCCACGTTGTTCCCTCTTCGGAAGCATGGTTGGTTCTTGTGTTCTTTGGCTTGTTTTCAGCTACAAAGGCCGGCGAGCTACATCCTGCGCAATCGTTGTCCATCGCATGGCTGAGCTTAACGTGCCAAGTGAGCTGCGAGGATTGCATAAAATTTGCTTTGAGGTTAGTGTGTTGTGTTAATAGTTAGGTGCCGTCGCTTTTCATTCGCATTAGTGTTGCCCTAATCGAACTCGTCACCGTTTTCGTCGTGCTTTCTACCTATTTCTCCTGCACATTCCGAAGCATTTTTCCTTCCCTCGTCTCACGACCCTCTCCCATTTTACGTGCATTGTGTAAAATCCCTAGAGTACAGCTTAAGGACCCTCCCTCCTAATAGGCGCTACATCAGGAAGACATGGGGGTCTAGACTACCATTGAAAATGGGTGGGTTAATGCACGTGAGCCAGTGGACCTCGTCGTACTCGCGGCTACGCACGGCCAGGCATCGCGGGGGAGGGGCATCCTCCACCCACGCGGACTCGTCAGCAAATGGGTCGAACCGAGGAGACTCAATGGCCTGCATGCACAACGGGGCCAATGGAGGGGGAACACTAGCAGAGGGCTGGCCCGCAGCGGGCTTAGCACGGAGTTCCACAATTTGGTCCGTCAGGTGTAGGACCGATGACATAAGGCACCGAAACGTAGCTTCCATCGCTTCGAGACGCGTGGACAGTGCCTCAACCGACTCTACCCTAGGTAGAGTACTTTCTTCAGTCGTAATGGGCGCCGAGGCAGGGGTTGTTGGTAAGAGGTTCCTGATCTAGTGGTTATGATGCAGGAAATGCGAATGAATGCTGAAATAAAACCCGAAGAAGCCGAATGAAATGCAGCGAGAGACTGTAGAAGCTAGACAAGAATTAGCTTCAACCTCCCTCTTATACCAAAATTGACGCAGCAGATGTGTAGGAGGGTTCCTTAGATCAGTACTCTACGGTGGGGAGACTATGATACAGAAATCCGAGAGAGGGTCTAGAGACGAGGGAAAAGAAATGCGCAGCGAACGATGGAATCCCGTGGAGAAAACCGAAGAAATAGAGCTAGATGTGACTTGAGCAACACTCAGAACGATATCAAACTACGGATCGAATCACTAATGGAAAACCCTCACCTCGACCGCATAGCCAATTTTCTATTGCAAGCACGCACACGCGGGTTCTTCACGATGCTATGGCAACCAAACACTCTTGCTCGCCCAAGACGCAAATGCAGCGGAATGAAATGCAAAGGACCCAATGCCCTAGTGGGGTTCGCCGGGGGTTTTGATTGAAAGCAGTAAAGAGGAGTACAAGGAGAACACGGGGCGAGGGGACTCTAGGCGAGCTCCTCGGAGTTTTGCTGGACCTAGGCTTCGCGTGGGGGAAGCGCTACTACGACATCAACTAACTACAAAGCACAGCCTCAGCCCTCTTTCATAGAACAAGAGGGAAGAGGAGATCACATGACCCTCACATGAAGGTTGGTAGATAAGACAACAAACATTTAACTTCCTAAAGAAGGTCAAGATACCTTCTAACAACCTAAAAAGTAACCTAACTACCTAAAAGCAAACAACTAACTTCTGCAAGGAAAGATGCCGAGGTGCCGGGCCGCGTGAGCTGGGGCGTTGGGTCATTGAATGGGCCATCTCTGGTGGGCTGCACCATCTCCGAACCGGCTACCACAAAGCAGTAGAACTTGCTGATTGTGGGCTAGTTCTGGATTTTGGTGGCGGTGTCCAGGGCCGAGTTAAGGAGCCGGTTGTTGTAACGGTCGGCGGTAAAACCGTGGTCAGAGGCCGAGTCTCGGGGCGGCTCCCTAGCAATGTGCAACGGATGAAGGGATGTCATTGACGCAGGAGAAGCCACGTTGTTGGAGCGGATGGGGTAGGTTGTGGCTGTAGAAGAGCTCATCATGCCCACGAAATGGTCCGGGGGTGTGAGGACAGTTGCGAGCGACGAACGGGGTGGAAATGTTAGTGTTTATTCACTAGGACCTCAGGATGGTCCATTGGGATATGTGTATCACATCTAGTTGATAGATGAGTTATCCTGGCATTGTCGTTGTCATGCAAGTTTGTACATCTGCGCATATGTACATTTGGATATACAATGTCCCTAAGAGATAGATTTTATCTAGTCTCTGTGTTTATCCCTGGTCGAGAATCATAATGGATATGGGACAATTATGATTCACTTGAGACTGGTATATGCGCTGGTTGAGCACGGGTTGCTAACGCAGGCATATGGGTATATCAAGGGAGATATACTGGATCGACCCGCCGTGAGGATTCATCTCAGTGTCACGAGATGAATATCACAGTGACATAGTTACGTTTGTCCTAGACTTGAGGGCATTGGTATCTTTATATAGTGATTGATGTACTTTGATGCAACCTAATGCTTCGCCGTAAAAGGGAAGTCATAACGGTTGTCATTGGGTATGTCATAAGCCGTATGAGAGATTCAATGTGCCAATAGAGGGTTTGCCCCTTCCTTACGGGGAAGCTTGATTGTCCATGGCACCCCTATATGGATGACTGAAAGTGTATGGCCATACCCAGGAGAGAACCTAATTTAGTCATGCCATATTATTGGGATTAACAAGTATGACACACTTGCCCAATCTGGACATCAGTTGGCAAAAGGATAAGGCTGCACTTGTACTTTGTCGCAGTTTTAGGGGATGTCGATGATGACACCATTCTGATGACTTGGGTAGCAATGATGTACTGCTAGGTGCCACTCATTGCTTGTGATGATTTAGTCATCACTACCAACATCTGAAGAACCTACAAGGTCGCACACCTTGACACTCGAGTTCTCATACTGATCGTTTAGCTAGTGATCGAATCATTGTGTGATTCGGATCTTTTGGGGAACTGATGCATTGAAACTTTTATAGAGAGGATGATATTTTATTTTAGTTAATGTTCGACCACTAGTTGACTCCAGTGGACCACGTTTGACCGCTGTTGACCTATGTTGTCAAAATGAGTCAAACAAGGGTCTGGGTGCAAGTTTGGGCTTGGCACTTTAGTCACATTAATAAAATAAAATTATTAATTGGCAAGAGAATTTTTCTCTTGGCTAATTAATAAGCCTGGGAACAATTTACAATTAATTGTGTCTGCGGGGATTCGATCCCATGATGCTTAATTGTTAGTAGGCTCCTATGCTTGGGTGCATTTAAGATTAATTGCATATGCGGGGATTCGAACCCATGACGCGTAAATGTGAGTAGGCGCCTATGCTCATTATCCCACATGGTAAGTATCTCTAGTGTGCGTCTGGCTTTGCTATTATAAATAGAGAGGCCCACCTGGGAGATTCCTTTGTACCAGACTCTTCTCTTGTCTCTTGTTGTCCCCTCCCCACTACTCCTTGGCGTGAGGGTATAGGAGGTGACAACAATAAAAGTTTTTCGGCATCAAAGGTTGGGACATGCGGTAGTGCTACCCACTCCTTGTCGCCAACATCCCTTCTTCTCCTTGGCAATGGCGCAAGTTGAGAAGGCTAGAGGCGTGGATCTCATCTTCCGGGGCTAGCACCCAGCGCAGAGATTGGAGAGGATTCGAGGAGTCCGTGTGTGCGTGATTGCAGAGGACGGGCCCTTGCGCGTCTTCATCATCGGCCGCTTCTAAAAGTTGCTTGATAAGGTACTGCCCCTATCATATCCCTTGTATTCTTCGTAAGTCGGTCGTTGTTGAATTAGAAATCTCATTTCGGGCTCGCTTCTGCTGTTTTCGTTTTCTTATAGCCCGGGGATTCCCAATAGTGGTATCAGAGCCAACTTACGAGATACATCGGTGTATGGGTTTTTTCTAGCATGCGCATGTCATAGAATTTTTTTTTAAATCTTTATGCCATGTATTATGTGTAGAAAAATAGTAGGTTTGTTATTTCTCACTCTTATGAAATTCATGATTTTTGGTTTCTACACATGGGGATACGTGTGAGAATTTATTTCTCCTCATATTCATGGGATAGACCCATGATGTGAGACTTGTATCTAGATTTCGGGGCATGGACTGGGTGATTGCCCTAATCCGTACAAGTTAGGGATTGCAAGTGGCATTGATAATCGGGGTATATATAGCCACTTGTAGACTCCTGAGAGAAAACGAAAGATCTGAATTTTCGATAAGATCGCGGAGATTTAACGAACATGTTTTCTAATGAAAAACTAAAATCTGGTTCTGTAGTTTTTCATTACATATAGAAGAGCATGTCTTAAGTGTTTTTCCTTATGCATTTGATATGATCAAAGACAAGCCCTATTGTCATGCCTGTGATGTATCAATATGAGGCCTGCGTGCCGACTTTCAATAGTGTGTTTTCAATTTTACATTGTAAATCAAATAGAAAGCTTTGATGACATTCTATGGCGTTTTCCTCTCTCTCTCCCTTGCACATCTCTCAAGGTGGCGTAACTCTCACCTAGCTGAACCCTAGGGTGGCTTCTAGGGTTAAACCTAGGGGCGCATTTAATGCGGTGGTGGCTAGGGTTAGGGTTGGCACACCTCACCTCCCAAGGTAGCGCATCCCCTTGTTTGACCTAACCTTGAAGTAACTTCTTGGGTTACCTAGTTGGTTCACTTAAGGAATGATGGTTGGATAAGGAGATGGTGCAACCTAGTCAAGCAAGCAAAGGGGGCTGACCTTCATCCTCAACCGAATCCACATGGCTTCTAAGCTTCCTAGTGGCGAATGCATGGGTTCAAGGGCTGATGATAAACAAAAAGCCACCTAAGGGGGCTGATCTAACTTTTTGACCGAACCTTGATGCCTTCTAGGCCTCCTAGTGGCGCATATTGAGGTTAAAGGGTTGAGGCAGAGGATTGGCGCTCCAAGCTTGCAAAGGGCTGGTCTTCTATCATTAGCCAAGAGCTTGAAGGTCCATTGGACGCTTCTTAAGTTCATGGGCTGATGGAGGAAGGTCGAGCGCCAATGATGCTTTATGGCACATCCAAGCAAAGGGGGCGCACCTCTAGGTGGCGCACCTTGCAAGGGATGATTCGTATCAAGCACTGAGGTGAGATACCTAGCATAGAGATGGCACATGGATGTTTGGCTGAACCTTAGGAGGAGCCTAGGGTTTGCGAGCTATCTTCTTGGAAGAGATATGAGTTGGCCGAATCCTAGGAGGAGCTTAGGGTTTGCGAGCTGGCTAACAGAGAAGACTCGGGCTGGCCGAACCTAAAGGGGATCTAGGGTTTTCTTGGATGATGCCTTTAGGGTTCGCGAGCTGACCCATGGAGCGGAAGACCTAGGTGGTGCACCGTGGGGCCTTGGAGTAGAGCCCTTAGGGCACTCAGGGATGAGCTAAGGACTTGTTGGCATGGGCCCATGGCTCATAGCGCTTGGTAGTGCTAGGTGGCTAGGACTAGGTTTAGGGGCTTGTTACCCATGTTTTGGGCTATGATCACATCATATTTACTGTTTCTGTTCTAGCATGCCTTTATTGCTTTGTTTTATTCCACCATAGGATTGCATGCCTGTATTGATAGAATAAGATAAAAAGCCGTGGTGCTGAGACCACAAAAATCCTCGATAAATTATATCAAGTCCCGTTACTTAGCCTTCTGACGTGTAACCCTCGTTAAACTGTCAATCGATGGTGCTGTGCACTGTTTTCCACCCTCGTGGGACACACCCATTAATCTTTAGGAGGCGTGTGGTGACTATGATTTCCCCGGTCTGGTTAAAACTCTAGACGCGCCTTCCGCAAGGAAATCGTTGGCCCTGGGTATAACGGTCAGGTCGGACTTGACTAGGATTTTTCATATGTGGTGGTTCACATGATGAAATTTCTAGAGGCAGGCTCAAGAGTTTAGGACTTTGGGCTGTATCCAGCCCTCGCTGGACACAAAGTGCCTGAACGGTCTTGAGAAGGGGAATTGCCGAGTAGCAATTGGCCGGCGAGCCTACATCAGGAAGCATGCGTCACCTTGTGCAGTACATCTCCCATCTCACTAAGGAAGTCAGGCGACTTCTCGATCGATTTTGAGGATTATCGATTCGAATAAAATAGTGAGAAATAGTCATTTATAAAAGGCCAGAATAAATGATTGAAATGTGATACTGATATGCTCTTGTTTGTATTGTTGATGGCTTCTACAAGCAATAACAACAGCGGACTGTCATTCTGTTCCTTCCTTGAGAGGGAGAAGTTGACTGGAGTTAACTTCATGGACTACTACCAGCACTTGAGGATAATCCTCAAGCAGGAGAAGAAGTTGTATGTCTTAGAGCAAGCGCTTCCTCCTCAACCGTCATCCAAAGCCCGCACGGCTGAACGAGATGCTTTTCGCAAGCATCAGGATGATGCCCTGGATGTTGGCTGCCTTATGTTAGCCACGATGTCGTCCAAGTTGCAGATGAAGTATGGGGATCAGAATGCATTTCAGATCATCATGCATCTAAAGCAACTGTTCGAGTCACAGGCTAGAACAGAAAGGTTTGAGACATCCAAGGCTGCTTTTCAGTGCAAGATGACTGAAGGTGCTCCAGTGGGACCACATGTACTCAAGTTGCTTGGGTACTTATCGCATCTCAGTAGGCTAGGACACCCGATGGATCAGGATGTGGCTACGGACCTTATCCTGCAGTCGCTGCCTCCGAGTTATAGCTCTTTTATCATTAACTTCAATATGAACAAAATTGTTTGTACTCATGAGGAGCTGCTTAAACTGCTAGAATTGACCGAGAAGGAAATGGTCAGGTCCAAACCCAAGTCCGTTCTTATAGTCTCCAAAGACAGTAAGAAGTGGAAAAGGGGTAAGGGCAAGTCCAAGGCCAAAGCACTAAAGAAAGGCAGGGTGACGGAGAACAAGTGCTTCAACTATGGCCAGGAGGGCCATTGGCGCAAAGACTGCAAGCATCCTCAAAAAGTGATGAAGAGAAGTAACCCTTCGTCTTCAGGCTCAAGTAATTTTATTACCAAATCTTATATTGTCTATTTCCGTACATGGGTATTCTATTTCCGTACATGGCCAGGAGGGCCATTGGAGCAAAGACTGCAAGCATCCTCAGAAAGAGAAGAAGAGAAGTAACCCTTCATCTTCAGGCTCAGGTAATTTTATTACCAAATCCTATATTGTCTATTTCCGTACATAGGTATTTTATTGAAAGTCCCTAAAGGGGGGGGGGGGCGAAAACCCTAATAGGCGCATATCAGAGTTTTCACAAGCGGAAGCTAGGGTTTCTAAGATCGATTGGTATGCAAATATATGATCAACTTAAAACTTTGTAAAGATCAACACAAGATCATACCGATGCCATTGCTTGGATGGCTACTTGGAAGCAGAGAACGATGCGGCTCTCCTCCAAAGCGTGCGCACACAAGATGAGAGAGGCTTCTCCTTGTCGTTCCTTGTGCTAGCAAGGATTTCCAAGTCTCCTGATCGAGTGAAGGGATGAGATCTCTTTGCTTGTCGAATTCTTCTTGGCGTGAAGAAGAGCTTCACCACACGAGAGAGGAGAGGCGAGTATAGAGCAATGCTCTCGAACGTGGAGGCGTGAAGACTATTTTGGAAAGCATGACTTCCAAAAATAGTAAACCCTCAACGTTCATGCGATCATGCGATCACCCATGCGTTCACCCCCAAGTGAACCGATCGCTTCTCTTCTCCCCTTGAACCATGCGCTCACATTAAGTGAACCGGTTCATTGAATTTGGTTCAAAGACCAAATTAAACCAAGCATTGTCCTAGATCATATTGAACTAAAAGGTTCAAGATCTAACCATCCATCTCTTGATGCTCTTGATCTCACCGATCTAGCATCATTTCTCTCGATCGAAGCTTACCGATCTCAAGCCCTAATCAATCAAACATGATCAGACCAGATCTCACTTACAATCAGAGTTTAAATCCCTTTAAACTGAACCAAAACAATTCAGTCCACACGATCTGACTTAAGTAAGCCATATCATCAAATTGTGCGACCCTAAGGGTTTCCTTTAAATGTCGGTAACGACAACTTACGTTATCACGAACAGAGAGGGGTATCTAGCAACACATCACTGTCTCCCAATATAAAGGAAAGAGTCTTCCAAGACTACACCCAAACCATAGCATAAGTGTGAATTCAATTCACTAGGCATACTTGTTTCCTTTGCCACTGGATGTTCTTATTGGATAAGCATGTCAAGCCTGTAACTCCAATATGATGAGAATGATTAGATCAGATGAACATAGTCATCTGGGTATGGCCATACACTTTCTCAATCATCTCACCCAGGGGGCCCCTTTAGAACATCACACTCCAAACAAGGAGAAGGCAATCCTATATCTATCACTAGCGCCCTAACATGACTCATGTTCATTATCCAAGATAGTCTATAACCATTATGTTTCAAATGATATTGAACTACCTCAAGACAATGCCAATCCTCATTTAGAAACACAAGTGATCTCAAGTCAGAGGAAGTATGCCACTTGTTTGCATATAAGGATTATTCACATTGTGACAAGCAATTGAATATCCTAAGTAGGGTCTGTCCAGTACATCCAATGTACCCATGAGTCTACATCTTATTCCATGCTCGAAGCATCCTATAAGATTAGAACACATATTAGTCTCAATCATATCAAGGCTGTCTCATGTTCACCAAGATATCTCGACTAAGGACAATACTGCATGTCAGCCAAGCTGAACAGCATTGAGACATTATTCAGAAGTATACATATGGTAGCAGATAATGCAACAACCTGAATAACAACCATTGCCTTTATAAACATAGAGTTTATACATGATACTGATATAATCCCAAGACCTCAAACATTAGCCTTAAGGGCATACCCCAACATTTATACCGCATGGTGAGACTGATATTTGCAAAAATATGCAGGAGCTCCAGAGAAATAGGACATGGATGACAGTAAGAAGATCCTGCTGGAGCATTGATGCTGCCGAGCTATTTTTTCTTTTGTCATTGATAGGATTGTTTTATTTTTGCAAACATGTAATTGACATTGTATCTATTCCTTGGGAATAGAGATATTTGGAATAAAGGAATTTATTATTCTTTTCATTTGCAAATCTTTTGTCATTACATTGTGCAAAAATAATGAGGTAATAAAATAACTTGAATTTAATAAGTGGTTCAAATCGAATGCCAATCTTCTGACTCAGATATTTTATCATAAACAAGTGATGCATCCACTGACTTCATGCACATGAATTCTTGGATTCGAACTCCTTCTAGGAGATTGACTGTCTTAACCTCTTTCGAGATGTTGTAGATGGGCAAAAGGCTAGTTTGCTGATAAATGTTTTTCACCAAGTGAGGTGAAGTGGAAAGGTCAAAAGATATGAATTCATGAAATTACTAAAATATTTATGGAACCAGCTTATCAAAATTCATAAGTGATCTTCAGTCCAGATTGGATGAAGAGTACTTGAGCCACAGGTGACTATCATAGTGAGTATGAGGTTTGCTCATAGCTCATAACTCCTGAAGAACACCTTGGCAGGTGGTTCTAGTGGGAGGAATTGAAATTCATCCATATCTCTACTGAGGTTATGCTGATAGTTTCTTCAACACTGAACTATTTCATCTTAAATGTATCTCCAGGTAAGGAGATGACATGACTAATTATCGAGATCTATAGATGTGAGACTTTGGGGGTCATACGTATGAATCTAGTGACATAGAATCAAGATCTAATAAGTGTAAGTGGAGTATCCTAAATTGACTTAGGAATACTAATTTCCATAGACCCATAGGAGAACAAGTGATTGTTGCTCTTGATACTAGCTTTCTTGGAAATGTATTTCCTTGAAAATGGCAAGTGGGAGGAAATTGTGACTTGGATTCAGTCCAAGGTCAGCCACCTAGCACAAATGGTCAAAGATGAAATCTGAGCCTCGTATATAGGTTGTGGGGCAACCTAGGTTCAGAAAGTATGGGAAAAAGGCTGAATCGATTCATGTGTGCCACTGTTATGGGTAACTCCTAACTTGGACAAAGAATCTTCACCTTATAGTACCTGAGTTCAGTGGGAGCTTAATGACATCTCTGGTCTTGTATGTTGGGGACATACAGATCATCAAAGACGATATCCTGATCCTTCACTTGGTGAATAGGTGATTGGGAAATGTCTTGTGATGAATGACTTAGTGAAAATCACCTATGGGGTAGGTATGAGAGTTTTTGGATAAGTCCAAGAAAATCTAAGTGCTAAGTTAGATAACATACATCGATAATGGTATGTTATAGACCAGATGTGGTTTGTGCCGAGAGCATAACCAATCAATACTAGGTCCAATCCAGGTGCATGGCACTGGATAAGGAATGAAGAACACACTTTGGTTCTATGTAGAACTAAAAGGTGGTTCTTAGTCAGTAATGACAGGAAAAGCTCAGTGGATTCACTTGGTAGCTAGTTCCAGTCATACCAATGACAGTCTCGCTGTTCCTGTAGTGGTGCTAGAAGCTTTGGGTGCTTCAGAGCAGGCTACTTGAAAGCAGAGTATGCAAGTGCTTTTGGGAAGTAGTGGGAGTTCTTTGTTGAACCTCGCAGGCGTACTCAGATGCTTATACCTTGTCTTGGGGATAGAGGTACTTGATATATAGCAGATATGAACACTGATACAATCGTGATAGGCCCATAGACAGATGCTCTGGCGCAATAGGAGTGTGGTAGGTCGTGCTTAGGACACGGTGTTGAGGTTGCAAAATGCAAGGTCCTAGTGCAAGTGGGAGATTATTAGTGTTTATGCCCTAGGACCTCATGATGGTCCATTGGGATATGTGTATCACATCTAGTTGATGAAAGTCCCCACATGAAGGGGGGCGAAACCCTAATTGCGCATATAAGAGGTTTTGAAAGCAACGGAAGCTAGGGTTTCTAAACAAAATCACATGCATATCATATGATTAACTTGTAAAGATTAGACGACTCATACCAGTGCCATTTCTCTGATGGCGTCTTGGAAGCAGAAACCGAAAAAGCTTTCCTCCAAAAGGTGCGCACACAAGATGAAGATCGCCTACCCTTGTCGCTCCTTGTGCTAGCAAGGATCTCCAAGTGTCTTGATCGAATGGAAGGGAGTGAGATGACTTCCTTTTTCTTTTTGAATCCTCTCCAAGGCTTCAACCTTTCACCCCGCGAGAGAGAGCGTAGCCGTTCAGAGAGATGGGCGAGAGAGAGCGTAGCCGTTCAGAGAGATGGGCGAGAGAGAGAGACAAGAATAGAATGATTCTATTCCTACATGAGGCGTGATCTCATTTGAGATCATGGTTTCTAAAAATAGAAACCCACACTCGCTCATGTGTTCACACCAAGTGAACAAGTCGCAACCTCCTTTCCCTTTGAACCATGCGCTCACTCAATGAGCGGTTCATTTTGGTTTGGTTCAAAGACCAATTAACCCAAGCGATTTGGTCTAGATCATATTAAACCCTAAAGGTTCAAGATCTAACCGTTCATCTCATGATGCTCCTGATCTCACTGATCTAGCATCCATTCTCTCGATCGAAGGTTACCGATCTCAAGCCCTAATCAATCAAACATGATTAGACTAGATCTCACTCACAATCAGAGATTAAATCCCCTTAAACTGAACCCAAACAATTCAGTCCACACGATCTGACTTAAGTAAGCCATATCATCAAATTGTGCGACCCTAAGGGTTTCCTTTAACTGTCGGTAACGATAACTTACGTCATCACGATCAGTGAGGGGTATCTAGCAACACATCACTGTCTCCCGATATAAAGGAAAGAGTCTTCCAAGACTACACCCAAAACACAGCACAAGTGTGAATCCACTTCACCAGGCATACATGATTCCTTTGCCACTGGATGTTCTTATTGGACAAGCGTGTCAAGCCTGTAGCTCCAATATGATGAGCATGATTAGATCAGATGAACATAGTCACCTGGGTATGGCCATACACTTTCTCAATCATCTCATCCAGGGGGGCCCCTTTAGAACATCACACTCCTTAAACAAGGAGACGGCAATCCTATATCTATCACTAGTGTCCTAACCTGACTCATGATCATTATCCAAGATAGTCTATAACCATTATGTTTCAAATGATATTGAACTATCTCAAAACAATGACAATCATCATTTAGAAACACAAGTGATCTCAAGTCAGAGGACATGTGCCACTTGTTGCAATCAAGGATTATTCACATTGTGACAAGCAATTGAATATCCTAGTAGGGTCTGTCCAGTACATCCAATATACCCATGAGTCTACATCTTATTCCATGCTCGAAGCATCCTATAAGATTAGAACACATATTAGTCTCAATCATATCAAGGCTGTCTCATGTTCACCAAGATATTTTGACTAAGGACAAAACAGCATGTCAGCCATGCTGAACAGCTTTGAGACATTATTCAGAAGCACACTTATTGCAGCAGACAATGTAACCAACTGAATAACAACCATTGCCTTTATAAACATAAGAGTTTATACATGATACTGTTACAATCCCAAGGCCTCAAACATTAGCCTTAAAGGCATACCCCAATAATCTCCCACTTGCACTTAATCTAATGGTTGAGAAACCTCAAACCCATATTATTACAGTGCTTCTCATGCTTCTGCTGCGCCAGAGGCTTGGTAAGCGGGTCAGCCAGATTGTCATCTGTATGAACCTTGCAGACTTTGATCTCGCATCGATCAATGATCTCCCGGATCAAATGAAACCGTCTCTGTATGTGCTTGGACTTCTGGTGCGACCGTGGTTCCTTTGCTTGTGCGATTGCTCCAGTGTTATCACAGAAGATAACCAAAGGATCTGCACTCGAAGGAACAACACCAAGTTCCTGAATGAACTTGCGAATCCACACTGCCTCCTTGGATGCTTCCGAGGCTGCAACATACTCGGCTTCTGTTGTGGAATCAGCAACGATAGACTGTTTGAAACTCTTCCACACCACTGCTCCACCATTCAAGCTAAAAACATAGCCTGATTGCGATCGGAAATCATCCTGGTCAGATTGGAACGAAGCGTCAGTATATCCTTCAATACTGAGTTCTTCCTGACCTCCATATACCAAGAACATATCTTTGGTCCTCCGCAGATATTTTAAAATGTTCTTGACTACAATCCAGTGCGCCTGACCTGGATTACTTTGGAATCGACTGGTCACGCTTAACCCGTAAGCGACGTCTGGGCGAGTACACAACATCGCATACATAATGGACCCAATAGCCGAAGCATAAGGCGTATTGTCCATTTCATCTTTCTCAGTCTGTGTTTGTGGACACTGACTCTTTGAAAGATTCAGACCATGTCTGACTGGAAGATATCCTCTTTTAGAATTCTCTAAATGAAATCTCTCCAGGACTTTATCGATGTAAGTACTCTGGCACAGCCCGAGAAGCCTCTTAGATCTATCCCTGTAGATCTTCACACCTAATACATAGGCTGCTTCTCCCAAATCTTTCATCTGAAAACATTTCCTTAAACATGCCTTAACCGCATGCATTTCAGGAATATCGTTTCCAATGATCAAGATGTCATCGACGTAGAGGACTAGGAAAGTAATCACGCTCCCACTAAACCTCTTATATACACACGGGTCATCCTCGTTCTTGATGAAACCAAAATCACTGATTGATTCATCAAAACGAATATTCCAGCTTCTTGATGCTTGTTTAAGTCCATAAATGGACTTCTTTAACTTGCATATTTTATGACGATCTGATGGATTAGTGAAACCTTCAGGTTGTGTCATATACACATCCACATCTAGTTTTCCATTAAGGAAAGCCGTCTTCACATCCATTTGCCAGATCTCATAATCATAATATGCTGCTATTGCGAAAAGAATCCGAATAGACTTGAACATGGCCACAGGAGAGAAAGTTTCATCATAATCTATCCCGTAGATTTGTTTGAAACCTTTCGCAACTAGCCTGCCTTTATAGGTAACCACGTTACCATCCATGTCAATCTTCTTCTTGAAGATCCATTTACAGCCTATAGGGATAACTCCCGGAGGCGGATCAACCAAATCCCATACTTGGTTATCTGACATGGAGTCCATTTTGGCTCGCATAGCTTCAAGCCATCTAGCTGAGTCCGGTCCACTGACCGCATCCGCATAAGTGAGGGGTTCATCATGATCAATGATGTAGACTCCGTCATAGCGCTCAGGCTGTCGACGGATCCTTCCCGATCTTCGCGGTTCCCGTGATATCTGAGCCTCAGGTTGTTCAATAACCTGTTCTACTGGCTCATGCTCATCCAACTGTGCTTGACTACTTTGTCCTTCCTCTGGATTCTCATCCAGTTTTATTTCTCTCCCACTGGCCTCTTGCAGAAGAAACTCTTTCTCAAGAAAAATGGCCGTCCGAGCAACAAATACCTTGTTCTCTTTGGGATCGTAGAAATAATAACCCTTAGTTTCCTTAGGGTAACCGACAAAGATACATTTCTCAGATCTGCTCTCTAGTTTCCCAGAGGCGAGCTTTTTGACATAAGCCTCGCAGCCCCAGATCTTGATAAACGTCAAGCTCGGCTGTTTCCCATACCATAACTCATATGGAGTCTTTGAAACTGCCTTGGATGGGACTCGGTTTAGTACTTTTGCAGCTGTTTCCAGTGCAAATCCCCAAAAGGAGTAAGATAGTGTAGCTTGACTCATCATAGAATGAACCATATCCAATAAGGTTCTGTTCCTCCTCTCAGACACACCATTCCATTGCGGTGTTCCTGGTGGAGTGAGCTGTGAGATAATCCCACACTCCTTCAGATAGTCTGTAAACTCTCGACTTAGGTATTCACCACCTCGATCAGAACGAAGTGCCTTGATATTTCGGCCTAGCTGATTCTGTACTTCATTTTTGAACTCTTTGAACTTGTCAAAAGATTCACTTTTATGTCTCATAAGATAGACATACCCATATCTACTGAAATCATCAGTAAAGGTAATGAAGTATTGATAGCCACCTCTGGCATGTTTACTAAATGGCCCACACACATCACTGTGTATAAGGTCAAGTAAACCTGAAGCCCTTTGACCTTTATTAGGAAAAGGAGACTTCGTCATTTTGCCTATTAAACAAGCTTTGCATGTATCAATCTCCTTCAGAGGAGAATGATCCCAGCAGTCCATTTACATGCAACCGCTTAATGCGTTTCTTGTTAATATGGCCTAAACGACTATGCCATAGCAAGGTGCTGTCATCAGCATACTTGGCTTTCTTATTATCAATGTTTTGTATAGAACATTCCATGTCCAACATGAATAATCCATTGTTAATTGACCCAGTAGCATAAACAATATTATCAAGAGAAAGAACACACTTTGAAATATTGCATTCAAAGGAAAATCATTTCCTGACAAGAGCAGGAATGGAGATAATATTCTTGGTAATGCTAGGTACAAAATAACAATTATTTAGTTCCAATACAAGTCCAGATGGTAATGTGATGTAATATTCTCCTACAGCAACAGCAGCAACCCGTGCCCCGTTTCCAACTCGTAGGTCCACCTCATGCTGTCCCACCTGTCTTCTTCTCTTGAGTTCCTGTACATTTGAACAAATGTGAACTCCACATGCAGTGTCTAACACCCATGAAATAGAAGAAGAAAACATGACCTCAGTCACATAAATACCTGAGCCAGAAGCGATGCTTCCCTTCTTGTCTCCTTGGAGCACTTTACAGTCCTTTTTCCAGTGACCCAGCTGGCCACAATGGAAACTTCTGTATTCCTTCGACCGCTTAACCTTCTGCTTCAGAGCCTTGTTGTAGTTCTTGACTGGGGCTTTGCCCTTCTTCCCCTTCTTCTTGTTCCTTGAAGGAAACATCAAGACAGAGGTTGAAGGCTTTCCCTTTAGAGTCTCCTCTGTAGTCAAGAGCATATTCAGCAACTCTGCCGGAGTACAATCGATTTTGTTCATATTAAAGTTAATAATGAACGCATCGAAAGAAGGCGGGAGAGACTGCAGAATAATGTCTACAGCAAGCTCCTGATTGATGGTGTGTCCCAGTTTCTCTAGAGCCTCCTTGTGCCCAATCATCTTGAGCACGTGAGCTCCCACTGGACTCCCTTCAGCCAGTTTGCTCTGAAAGAACAGCTTAGTCAAATTGTAGCGCTCAGTCCTTGCCTGTGCAGCATACAGCATCTTGAGGTTTGCTATCATTTCTATAGCAGGCATATCCTCATGCTGACGCTGCAGCGGTGGCGTCATAGACGCTAGCATCAGGCAAGCGACATCAATGCTATCATTGACATGCTTTTCATAGGCATCCCGAACCGCCCTTGCGGCGTTCGGAGCGGGTTGAGGCGGTATCGCCGTCTCGAGGACATACAGTTTCCTCTCTGCCTTAAGAACAATCTTAAGGTGTCCGAACCAGTCTGAGAAGTATGGCCCAGCAAACTTCTCCCTTTCCAGTAGGGATCGCACATTGAAGTTCATGATGTTCGTTGCTGCAGGAATCTACAACAATGCAAGAACAGCAAGGTCAGTATCAATGTAAAGAATCAATTCAGGACTTAAGAATGATTCTTTTCTCACTATTTTATCTGACTGAAAATCCATGAAAACAGTCCGAAAGAGTAACACTCTTTTAGTGAGATGGGATCCAGATTTCATACTTGGTCTCCGCGTCCCGCTCAGGCGAGATAAGATGCACAGAGAGTACAAGCACTAATTTCTGGTAGGCAGTCCCTGCCAATCACCAACCCGTGCGATTCCCCTTCATCTGGGCAATCCAGCAGACTGTGCCAACTGAGTTGGTATAACACAGTCTCTGATCCCACAGATGGCTGCCTCCATGTGCTACCATATGCGCCACATATGTAGCCTACATGGTCAAGCTGACCCGACCTACTCCCTGGACCACCACGTGCTATGCTGAGCAACGAGAAGCGATAGATCCCTTCCCTCTAACACGCAGGTGTAATCCCGCACCGTCTGAAGATAGATGGACGTGCCCACTGAGTGGGTACAACACGGCTCCAACGATAGTCAGAACAGTGAGGTTTCGCGTCAGAAGGCTTACGAGCTTGATATTTAACGTTGGATTTTAACGGTCTTTTATCTTCTTAACTATCATACAAACCCTATGGTGATAGCAGAAGATAAACATCATGCAATTCTAATTATAAAAACAATAAGCAGAAAGCATGCTGATCATATGTGGTAAAAGCCCATTAACCCTAAGTAAGACCTTAATTAACTTAAGTCTTCACTTGAGCTCTTCATGGGTCTTTGCTCCTCATCTGGCCCAAACCAGGGCCCAAGCGCCCACTGCAGCTCAGGTGCTCCCACCAGGTAAATGCGCCTGTCCTAGGGTCGAACCCTGGACCTCCCACCTGGTCAAGCCACTGTTGCATGCGCCTCTGCCATGTGTGCTATGTGCTCTTGTCTGATCAAATTACAAATTAATCTATCTAGACAAGATTGACACGCAGGTCAATTACACTTTATAAATTAAATAACATGTGATTCGCAGATCACAATAAAAAAAATTAATTTACAAGTTAATTCCAGGCATGCAGGCCCCAGCACAGCACACATTAATCGGGCAGCCCACATAAGAGTAAATAAACAGGCATATGGTATTCAATCAACATGTGATCCATTTAAGAAAATAAAATATTTCAAAAACCCATTGGCATCTATTTTATTTTCCTTATGTGCCCTACTACCTTACAACGGTCCATTACTAGGGATCCACTCATCAGACCTAGTCAGATCCACTGCCCTTGCATGCACCAAGTCCTAACTGACTTGAGTCGACCAAATAGTCAACTATGCATGCGTCAAGGGCTGAACGACCACAATGAGGTCTGGCAAGCGGGTGTGACCCCGGGCCTAACCCATGTGCGTTCATCGATTGTCTCAATCAGACATCGCTACACGCCTGTCCGCAGTCGACCAATAGCAACCTCGTGCTTGCGCACAGGTGCTATCTGGTCAACCCATCTAGGCTGTCAGATAGTCTGATAGACTGGTTGGATCTAGACTCGACTGTGACTTCAACCCTAATAACCCGTCTAAGGGTTTAAAGTAGGCACCACTTAGATCTAATGGTAAGCGCGCATGTTATTTTGTTTAACGAAAAACATTGAACAACATGATGAAGCATGCGCCACCATGAAAATACAATATGTAAGTTTCGCATGTCACATATAGATCTATCTAAGTTGCGCTAACAAGGATCACACAAGCATCAAGCAACCATAAAAACATGCATAAACCTGCTCTGATACCAATAGAAAGTCCCCACATGAAGGGGGGCGAAACCCTAATTGCGCATATAAGAGGTTTTGAAAGCAACGGAAGCTAGGGTTTCTAAACAAAATCACATGCATATCATATAATTAACTTGTAAAGATTAGACGACTCATACCAGTGCCATTTCTCTGATGGCGTCTTGGAAGCAGAAACTGAAAAAGCTTTCCTCCAAAAGGTGCGCACACAAGATGAAGATCGCCTACCCTTGTCGCTCCTTGTGCTAGCAAGGATCTCCAAGTGTCTTGATCGAATGGAAGGGAGTGAGATGACTTCCTTTTTCTTTTCGAATCCTCTCCAAGGCTTCAACCTTTCACCCCGCGAGAGAGAGCGTAGCCGTTCAGAGAGATGGGCGAGAGAGAGAGACAAGAATAGAATGATTCTATTCCTACATGAGGCGTGATCTCATTTGAGATCATGGTTTCTAAAAATAGAAACCCACACTCGCTCATGTGTTCACGCCAAGTGAACAAGTCGCAACCTCCTTTCCCTTTGAACCATGCGCTCACTCAATGAGCGGTTCATTTTGGTTTGGTTCAAAGACCAATTAACCCAAGCGATTTGGTCTAGATCATATTAAACCCTAAAGGTTCAAGATCTAACCGTTCATCTCATGATGCTCCTGATCTCACTGATCTAGCATCCATTCTCTCGATCGAAGCTTACCGATCTCAAGCCCTAATCAATCAAACATGATTAGACCAGATCTCACTCACAATCAGAGATTAAATCCCCTTAAACTGAACCCAAACAATTCAGTCCACACGATCTGACTTAAGTAAGCCATATCATCAAATTGTGCGACCCTAAGGGTTTCCTTTAACTGTCGGTAACGATAACTTACGTCATCACGATCAGTGAGGGGTATCTAGCAACACACCACTGTCTCCCGATATAAAGGAAAGAGTCTTCCAAGACTACACCCAAAACACAGCACAAGTGTGAATCCACTTCACCAGGCATACATGATTCCTTTGCCACTGGATGTTCTTATTGGACAAGCGTGTCAAGCCTGTAGCTCCAATATGATGAGCATGATTAGATCAGATGAACATAGTCACCTGGGTATGGCCATACACTTTCTCAATCATCTCATCCAGGGGGGCCCCTTTAGAACATCACACTCCTTAAACAAGGAGACGGCAATCCTATATCTATCACTAGTGTCCTAACCTGACTCATGATCATTATCCAAGATAGTCTATAACCATTATGTTTCAAATGATATTGAACTATCTCAAAACAATGACAATCATCATTTAGAAACACAAGTGATCTCAAGTCAGAGGACATGTGCCACTTGTTGCAATCAAGGATTATTCACATTGTGACAAGCAATTGAATATCCTAGTAGGGTCTGTCCAGTACATCCAATGTACCCATGAGTCTACATCTTATTCCATGCTCGAAGCATCCTATAAGATTAGAACACCTATTAGTCTCAATCATATCAAGGCTGTCTCATGTTCACCAAGATATTTCGACTAAGGACAAAACTGAAGGCACCCCTAAACCTAAGGGGGGGGAAACCCTAATAGGAGGCGCAACAAAATTCTAGCGGAATCTAGGGTTTCTAAAAGATCGCATAGCATGTAATATATTCAACTTTCAAAGTGAAACGATTCTCACCATTGCCATCACTTAGATGATGTCTTGGAAGGAAAGGCGCAAGCGAACCTTCTCCTTAGTTTCGCACACAAGGTGATCAATGCGCCTACTCCCTTGATGCTCCTTGTGCTAGCAAGGCTTCAAGGTTGTCTTGTCGAAATGGAAGGGAAAAGAGAGATCGCCTTGCTTAGTCGAATGGTCCCTCTTGTCGTCCACAATGCTCCACACGAGAATGCCTTTCGAACGAAAAACCAAAAGGGCGACAAAGGCGTGAAGAGGCAAGTGAGATGCAACGTGAGATCATGGCCACGTTTGAGGACATGCTATCTAAAAATAGCCAAGTCCAAACGTTCATGCGACCATGTATTAACCCACTCGCAAATGCCTTATCAATTGAACCATGCGCTCAACCAATGAGCCAGTTCAAATCAATTTGGTTTAATAACCAAATAAACCAAGCAATCAGTCCAGACCATAATAAACCCTAAGGCTCTTGATCTGACCGTCAATCTCTTAATGCTTCTGATCTGACCGATCTAGCATCTATTCTCTCGATCGAAGCTTACCGATCTCAAGCCCTAATCAATCAAACATGATCAGACCAGATCTCACTCACAATCAGAGATTAAATCCCTTTATACTGAACCCGAACAATTCAGTCCATACGATCTGACTTAAGTAAGCCATATCATCAAATTGTGCGACCCTGAGGGTTTCCTTTAAATGTCGGTAACGATAACTCACATTATCACGATCAGTGAGGGGTATCTAGCAACACATCACTGTCTCCCGATATAAAGGAAAGAGTCTTCCAAGACTATACCCAAATTACAGCACAAGTGTGAATCAACTCACAATGCATACAAATTTCCTTTGCCACTGGATGTTCTTATTGGACAAGCGTGTCAAGCTTGTAGCTCCAATATGATGAGCATGATTAGATCAGATGAACACTGTCACCTGGGTATGGCCATACTCTTTTCTCAATCATCTCATCCAGGGGGCCCCTTTAGAACATCACACTCCTTAAACAAGGAGACGGCAATCCTATGTCTATCACTAGTGCCCTAACCTGATTCAAGTTCACCATCCAAGATAGTCTATAATCATTATGTTTCAAATGATATTGAACTACCTCAAAACAATGACAATCATCATTTAGAAAACACAAGTGATCTCAAGTCAGAGGAAATGTGCCACTTGTCTCATTCAAGGAATATTCACATTGTGACAAACAATTGAACATCCTAGTAGGGTCTGTCCAGTACATCCAATGTACCCATGAGTCTACATCTTATTCCATGCTCGAAGCATCCTATAAGATTAGAACACATATTAGTCTTAATCATATCAAGGCTGTCTCATGTTCACCAAGATATCTCGACTAAGGACTTAACTGCATGTCAGCCCAGCTGAGCAGCATTGAGACATTATTCAGAAGAACATATATTGCAGCAGACAATGTAGCTAACTGAATAATAACCATGCCTTTATAAACATAAACGTTTATTACACGATACTGTTACAATCCCAAGGCCTCAAACATTAGGCTTAAGGGCATACCCCAATAATCTCCCACTTGCACTTAATCTAATGGTTGAGAAATCTCAAACCCATATTATTACAGTGCTTCTCATGCTTCTGCTGCGCCAGAGGCTTAGTAAGCGGGTCTGCCAGATTGTCATCTGTATGAACCTTGCAGATTTTGATCGCGCCACGATCTATGATCTCCCTGATCAAATGAAACCGTCTCTATATGTGCTTGGACTTCTGGTGCGACCGTGGTTCCTTTGCTTGTGCGATTGCTCCAGTGTTATCACAGAAGATAACCAAAGGATCTGCACTCGAAGGAACAACACCAAGTTCTCCCACGAACTTACGAATCCACACTGCCTCCTTGGATGCTTCCGAGGCTGCAACATACTCGGCTTCTGTTGTGGAATCAGCAACAGTTGACTGTTTGAAACTCTTCCACACCACTGCTCCTCCATTCAAGCTAAAAACATAGCCTGATTGCGATCGGAAATCATCCTGGTCAGACTGGAACGAAGCGTCAGTATATCCTTCAATACTGAGTTCTTCCTGACCACCATATATCAAGAACATATCTTTGGTCCTCCGCAGATATTTTAAGATGTTCTTGACTGCAATCCAGTGCGCCACACCTGGATTACTTTGAAAACGACTGGTCACACTTAACCCGTAAGCGACGTCAGGGCGAGTACACAACATCGCATACATAATGGAACCAATAGCCGAAGCATAAGGCGTATTGTCCATTTCATCTTTCTCAGTCTGTGTTTGTGGACACTGACTCTTCGAAAGACTCAGACCATGTCTGACTGGAAGATATCCTCGTTTAGAATTCTCTAAATGAAATCTTTCCAGGACTTTATCGATGTAAGTACTCTGGCACAGCCCGAGAAGCCTCTTAGATCTATCCCTGTAGATCTTCACACCTAATACATAGGCTGCTTCTCCTAAATCTTTCATCTGGAAACATTTCCTTAACCATGCCTTCACAGCATGCATTTCAGGAATGTCATTTCCAATGATCAAGATATCATCGACGTAGAGGACTAGGAAAGTAATCACGCTCCCACTAAACCTCTTATATACACACGGGTCATCCTCGTTCTTGACGAAACCAAATTCAGTGACTGATTCATCAAAACGAATATTCCAGCTTCTTGATGCTTGCTTGAGTCCATAAATGGACTTCTTTAACTTGCATATCTTATGACGATCTGATGGATTAGTGAAACCCTCAGGTTGTGTCATGTACACATCCTCATCCAGATTTCCATTAAGGAAAGCTGTTTTCACATCCATTTGCCAAATCTCATAATCATAATATGCAGCTATCGCAAAAAGAATCCGAATAGACTTAAACATAGCTACAGGTGAGAAAGTTTCATCATAATCTATCCCGTAGATTTGTTTGAAACCTTTCGCAACTAGCCTGCCTTTATAGGTAACCACGTTACCATCCATGTCAATCTTCTTCTTGAAGATCCATTTACAGCCTATAGGGATAACTCCCGGAGGCGGATCAACCAAATCCCAAACTTGGTTATCTGACATGGAGTCCATCTCGGCGCGCATAGCTTCAAGCCATCTCGCTGACTCCGGTCCACTGACCGCATCCGCATAAGTGAGGGGTTCATCATGATCAATGATGTAGATTCCGTCATAGCGCTCAGGCTGTCGACGAATCCTTCCCGATCTTCGCGGTTCCCGTGATATCTGAGCCTCAGGTTGTTCAATAACCTGATCTACTGGCTCAGGCTCATCCAATTTTGCTTGAGCACTTTGTCCTTCCTCTGGATTCTCATCCAGCTTTATTTCTCTCCCACTGGCCTCTTGCAGAAGAAACTCCTTCTCAAGAAATATGGCCGTCCGAGCAACAAAAACCTTGTTCTCTTTGGGATCGTAGAAATAATAACCCTTAGTTTCCTTAGGGTAACCGACAAAGATACATTTGTCAGATCTGCTCTCTAGTTTCCCAGAGGCGAGCTTTTTGACATAAGCCTCGCAGCCCCAGATCCTGATAAATGTCAAGCTCGGCTGTTTCCCATACCATAACTCATATGGAGTTTTTGAAACGGCCTTGGATGGCACTCGGTTTAGTACCTTTGCAGCTGTCTCCAGTGCAAATCCCCAAAAGGAGTATGGAAGAGTAGCCTGACTCATCATAGAACGAACCATATCGAGTAACGTTCTATTTCTCCTTTCGGACACACCATTCCATTGCGGTGTTCCTGGCGGAGTGAGCTGTGAGATAATCCCACACTCCTTCAGATAGTCAGTAAACGTATGACTCAAGTATTCACCACCTCGATCTGAGCGAAGTGCCTTGATATTTCGGCCTAGCTGATTCTGTACTTCATTCTTGAACTCTTTGAACTTGTCAAAAGATTCACTTTTATGTCTCATCAGATAGACATAGCCATACCTACTGAAATCATCAGTAAAGGTAATGAAGTACTGATAGCCACCTCTGGCATGTTTACTAAATGGCCCACACACATCACTGTGTATAAGGTCAAGTAAACCTGAAGCCCTTTGACCTTTGTGAGGAAAAGGTGACTTCGTCATTTTACCCATCAAACAAGCTGTGCATGTATCAATCTCCTTGTAGGAGAATGATCCCAGCAGTCCATGATCATGCAACCGCTTAATGCGTTTCTCGTTAATATGGCCTAAACGACTATGCCATAGCAAGGTGCTGTCATCAGCATACTTGGCTTTCTTAATATCAATATTTTGTATAGAACGCTCCATGTCCAACATGAATAATCCATTGCTAATTGAACCAGTTGCATAAACAATATTATCATAAGATAAAACACACTTTGAAATATTGCATTCAAAGGAAAATCCTTTCCTGACAAGAGCAGGAATGGAGATAATATTTTTAGTAATACTGGGAACAAAATAACAATTGTCAAGTTCCAATACAATTCCAGATGGTAAAGAAATGAAATAGTCTCCTACAGCAACAGCAGCAACCCGTGCCCCGTTTCCAACGCGTAGGTCCACCTCATGCTGTCCCACCTGTCTTCTTCTCTTGAGTTCCTGCACATTTGAACAAATGTGAACTCCACATGCAGTGTCCAACACCCATGATATAGAAGAAGAAAACATGACCTCAGTCACGAATATACCTGAGCCAGAAGCGATGCTTCCCCTCTTATCTCCTTGGAGCGCATTACAGTCCTTTTTCCAGTGACCTAGCTGGCCACAATGGAAACACCTGTATTCCTTAGACCGCTTCACCTTCTGCTTCAGAGCCTTGCTGTAGCTCTTGACAGGGGTCTTGCCCTTCTTCCCCTTCTTCTTGTTCCTTGAAGGAACCATTAAGACAGAGGTCGAAGGCTTTCCCTTCAGAGTCTCCTCAGTAGTGAGGAGCATATTCAGCAGCTCTGCCGGAGTACAATCGATTTTGTTCATATTAAAGTTAATAATGAACGCGTCGAATGAAGGCGGGAGAGACTGCAGAATAATATCCACAGCAAGCTCCTGGTTGATGGTATGCCCCAGTTTCTCTAGAGCCTCCTTGTGCCCAATCATCTTGAGCACGTGAGCTCCCACTGGGCTCCCTTCAGCCAGTTTGCTCTGAAAGAAGAGCTTCGTCAAATTATAGCGTTCAGTCCTCGCCTGTGCAGCATACAGCATCTTGAGGTTTGCTATCATGTCTATAGCAGACATATCCTCATGCTGACGCTGCAGCGGTGGCGTCATAGACGCTAACATCAGGCAAGCGACATCAATGCTATCATTGACGTGCTTTTCATAGGCTTCCCGAACCGCCCTTGCGGCGTTCGGAGCGGGCTGAGGCGGTATCGCCGTCTCGAGGACATACAGTTTCCTCTCTGCCTTAAGAACAATCTTAAGGTGTCCAAACCAGTCAGAGAAGTTCGGCCCAGCAAACTTCTCCCTTTCCAGTAGGGATCGCACATTGAAGTTCATGGTGTTCGTTGCTGCAGGTATCTACAACAATGCAAGAACAACAAGGTCAGTATCAATGTTAAGAATCAATCAGGACTTAAGAAAGATTCTTTTTCTCACTATTTTATCTGGCTGAAAAATCCAGCAAAACAGCCCGAAAGAGTAGACACTCTTTTAGTGAGATGGGATCCGGATTTCATACTTGGTCTCCGCGTCCCGCTCAGGCGAGATAAGATGCACAGAGAGTACAAGCACTAATCTCCGGTAGGCAGTCCCTGCCGATCGCCAACCCGTGCGATTCCCCTTCATCTGGGCAATCCAGCAGACTGTGCCAACTGAGTTGGTACAACACAGTCTCTGATCCCACAGATGGCTGCCTCCATGTGCTACCATATGCGCCACATATGTAGCCTACATGGTCAAGCTGACCCGACCTACTCCCTGGACCACCATGTGCTATGCTGAGCAACGAGAAGGGATAAATCCCTACTCTGTAACACACAGGTGTAATCCCACACCGTCTGAAGATAGATGGACGTGCCCACTGAGTGGGTACAACACGGCTCCAACGATAATCAGAACAGTGAGGTTTCGCGTCAGAAGGCTTACGAGCTTGATATTTTAGCGTTGGATTTTAACGGTCTTTTATCTTCTTCACTATCATACAATTCCTATGGTGATAGCAGAAGATAAACTAATCATGCAATTCTAATATTTTAAACAATAATAAAAGAAAGCATGAATCTTATGTGGTAAAAGCCCAAAGCCTAAGTAAGACCTTAACCTAACTCAAGTCTTCACTTGCTTTTCTTCATAGGGCTTTGCTGCTGATCTGGCCCAAACCTGGGCCCAAGCGCCATCTGCAGCTCTGGTGCGCCCACCAGGAATATGCGCCAGGTCCTAGGGTCGAACCCTAGACCTCCCACCTGGTCCAGCCACTGCTGCAAGCGCCTCTGCCAAGTGTGCACTGTGCTCTTGTCTAATTAAATTACAAATTTAACTATCTAGACAAGATTGACACGCAGGTCAATTATACATTATAAATTAATTAAACTGTGATTCGCAGATCACAAAAATAAAAATTAATTTACAATTAATTCCCAGGCACGCAGGCCCCAGCACAGCACTCATTAAACACGGGCAGCCCACATAAGATTAAATAGACAAACATATGCATCAACTAACATGTGATCCTTTCAAGAAAATTAAATTTCGAAAACCCCTTGGGATCAATTTTAATTTTCCTTATTTGCCCTACTACCTTACAATGGTCCATTACTTGGGATCCACTCATCAGACCTAGTCAGATCCACTGCCCTTGCATGCACCAAGTCCTAACTGATTTGAGTCGACCAAAAGGCCAACCATGCATGCGCCAAGGGCTGAACGACCACACTGAGGTCTGGCAAGCGGGAGTGACCCCGGGCCTAACTCATGTGCGTTCATAGGTTGTCTCAATCAGACACCGCTACACGCCTGTCTGCAGTCGACCTACAGCCACCTCTGGCTTGCGCCAAGGTGCTATCTGGTCGACCCATCTAGGCTGTCAGATGGTCTGATCAGACTAATTGGATCTAGAATAGATTGAGATTTCAACCCTAATAACCCATCTAAGGATTTAAAGTAGGCGCCTTAGATCTAAGGTGAATCGCGCATATAATACAGGTTTTGAAAAACATACATATGCGCCAAGAACAAGCGCCAACATAAAATGTAACATGAAACATTTCGCATGAAACATCTAAGATGCGCAAGTTATAGATCTAAGCATGTAATGAGTAACAAGGATCACAAAGAAAGCAAACATATTATCATGCATGAAAAACTTTGCTCTGATACCAATTTAAGGCACCCCTAAACCTAAGGGGGGGGAAACCCTAATAGGAGGCGCAACAAAATTCTAGCGGAATCTAGGGTTTCTAAAAGATCGCATAGCATGTAATATATTCAACTTTCAAAGTGAAACGATTCTCACCATTGCCATCACTTAGATGATGTCTTGGAAGGAAAGGCGCAAGCGAACCTTCTCCTTAGTTTCGCACACAAGGTGATCAATGCGCCTACTCCCTTGATGCTCCTTGTGCTAGCAAGGCTTCAAGGTTGTCTTGTCGAAATGGAAGGGAAAAGAGAGATCGCCTTGCTTAGTCGAATGGTCCCTCTTGTCGTCCACAATGCTCCACACGAGAATGCCTTTCGAACGAAAAACCAAAAGGGCGACAAAGGCGTGAAGAGGCAAGTGAGATGCAACGTGAGATCATGGCCACGTTTGAGGACATGCTATCTAAAAATAGCCAAGTCCAAACGTTCATGCGACCATGTATTAACCCACTCGCAAATGCCTTATCAATTGAACCATGCGCTCAACCAATGAGCCAGTTCAAATCAATTTGGTTTAATAACCAAATAAACCAAGCAATCAGTCCAGACCATAATAAACCCTAAGGCTCTTGATCTGACCGTCGATCTCTTAATGCTTCTGATCTGACCGATCTAGCATCTATTCTCTCGATCGAAGCTTACCGATCTCAAGCCCTAATCAATCAAACATGATCAGACCAGATCTCACTCACAATCAGAGATTAAATCCCTTTATACTGAACCCGAACAATTCAGTCCATACGATCTGACTTAAGTAAGCCATATCATCAAATTGTGCGACCCTGAGGGTTTCCTTTAAATGTCGGTAACGATAACTCACATTATCACGATCAGTGAGGGGTATCTAGCAACACATCACTGTCTCCCGATATAAAGGAAAGAGTCTTCCAAGACTATACCCAAATTACAGCACAAGTGTGAATCTACTCACAATGCATACAAATTTCCTTTGCCACTGGATGTTCTTATTGGACAAGCGTGTCAAGCTTGTAGCTCCAATATGATGAGCATGATTAGATCAGATGAACACTATCACCTGGGTATGGCCATACTCTTTTCTCAATCATCTCATCCAGGGGGCCCCTTTAGAACATCACACTCCTTAAACAAGGAGACGGCAATCCTATGTCTATCACTAGTGCCCTAACCTGATTCAAGTTCACCATCCAAGATAGTCTATAATCATTATGTTTCAAATGATATTGAACTACCTCAAAACAATGACAATCATCATTTAGAAAACACAAGTGATCTCAAGTCAGAGGAAATGTGCCACTTGTCTCATTCAAGGAATATTCACATTGTGACAAACAATTGAACATCCTAGTAGGGTCTGTCCAGTACATCCAATGTACCCATGAGTCTACATCTTATTCCATGCTCGAAGCATCCTATAAGATTAGAACACATATTAGTCTTAATCATATCAAGGCTGTCTCATGTTCACCAAGATATCTCGACTAAGGACTTAACTGCATGTCAGCCCAACTGAGCAGCATTGAGACATTATTCAGAAGAACATATATTGCAGCAGACAATGTAGCTAACTGAATAATAACCATGCCTTTATAAACATAAACGTTTATTACACGATACTGTTACAATCCCAAGGCCTCAAACATTAGGCTTAAGGGCATACCCCAACAAAAACAGCATGTCAGCCAAGCTGAACAGCTTTGAGACATTATTCAGAAGCACACTTATTGCAGCAGACAATGTAACCAACTGAATAACAACCATTGCCTTTATAAACATAAGAGTTTATACATGATACTGTTACAATCCCAAGGCCTCAAACATTAGCCTTAAGGGCATACCCCAACAGTTGATAGATGAGTTATCCTGGCATTGTCGTTGTCATGCAAGTTTGTACATCTGCGCATATGTACATTTGCATATACAATGTCCCTAAGAGATAGATTTTATATAGTCTCTGTATTTATCCCTGGTCGAGAATCATAGTGGATATGGGACAGCTATGATTCACTTGAGACCGGTATATGCGCTGGTTGAGCATGGGTTGCTAACGCAGACATATGGGTATATCAAGGGAGATATACTAGATCGACCCGCCGTGAGGATTCATCTCAGTGTCACGAGATGAATATCACAGTGACAGAGTTGCGCTTGTCCTAGACTTGAGGGCATTGGTATCTCTATATAGTGATTGATGTACTTTGATGCAACCTAACACTTCGCCGTAAAAGGGAAGTCATAACGGTTGTCATTGGGTATGTCATAAGCTGTATGAGAGATTCAATATGCCAATAGAGGATTTGCCCCTTCCTTACGGGGAAGCTTGATTGTCCATGGCGCCCCTATATGGATGACTAAAAGTGTATGGCCATACCCAGGTGAGAACCTGATTTAGTCATGCCATATTATTGGGCTTAACAAGTATGACACACTTGCCCAATCTGGACATCAGTTGGCAAAAGGACAAGGCTGCACTTGTACTTTGTCGCAGTTTTAGGGCATGTCGATGATGACACCATTCTGATGACTTGGGTAGCAATGATGTACTGCTAGGTGCCACTCATTGCTTGTGATGATTTAGTCATCACTGCCAACGTCTGAAGAACCTACAGGGTCGCACACCTTGACACTCGTGTTCTCATACTAATCGTTTAGCCTCTGATCGAATCATTGTGTGATTCGGATCTTTTGGGGAACTGATGCATTGAGACTTTTATAGAGAGGGTGATATTTTATTTTAGTTCATGTTTGACCACTAGTTGACTCTAGTGGACCGCATTTGATTGCTGTTGACCTATGTTGTCAAAATGAGTCAAACAAGGGTCTGGGTGTAAGTTTGGGCTTGGCACTTTAGTCACATGAATAAAATAAAATTATTAATTGGCAAGAGAATTTTTCTCTTGGCTAATTAATAAGCCTGCGTGCAATTTACAATTAATTGTGTCTGTAGGGATTCGATCCCATGATGCTTAATTGTGAGTAGGCACTTATGCTTGGGCGCATTTACAATTAATTGCGTATGCGAGGATTCGAACCCATGACACGTAATTGTGAGTTGGAGCCTATGCTCATTATCCCACATGGGAAGTATCTCCAGTGTGTTTCTGGCTCTGCTATTATAAATAGAGAGGTCCACATGGGTGATTCTTTTATACCAGACTCTTCTCTTGTCTCTAGTTGTCGCCTCCCCTTTGCTCCTTGGCGTGAGGGTCTAGGAGGTGACAACAATAAAAGTTTTTCGGCATCAAAGGTTGGGACAAGTGGCAGTGCTACCCACTCCATGTCGCCAACATCCCTTCTTCTCCTTGGCAGTGGCGCAAGTTGAGAAGGCTAGAGGCGTGTATCTCATCTTCCGGGGCTAGCACCCAGCGCAGAGATTGGAGAGGATTCAAGGACTCCGTGTGTGCGCGATTGCAGAGGACGGGCCCTTACGCGTCTTCATCATCGGCTGCTTCTAAAAGTTGCTTGATAAGGTACTGCCGCTATCACATCCCTTGTATTCTTCGTAAGTCGGTCCTTGTTGAATTAGGAATCAGTTTCGGGCTCGCTTCCGCTGTTTTTGTTTTCTTATAGCCCGGGGATTCCCAACAGGAAAACCACCTCTTTAGGCTTTCTGGGGATAAACACAGCCTGGCCGTGCTTGTCGTCATGGCCGTGTTCAGTATCTGGAATCTGCACAAAGGCGGGCACGGCTGGCGGCACAGGTGTGCTGGTAACCTGCGAACTCGTCACGGTCGTGTCCTCTGTCACGGCCTGGCCATGTTGGGGTCGAGCAGGTTTCACGGCAGTGCCGTAAACAGTATCACAGGCCGTGATTTGAGGTCCAAAACCCACAGAGGCGGGCACGGCCTGGCTGTTCTTGTCGTCACGGCCGTGTTCATCATCTGGAATATGCACAGAGGTGGGCACGGCAGGCGGCACGGGCGTGTCGTGGGCCGTGCTGGCATTCGCGTTTCTTCTCGATCGTGTCACGGCCATGTCGGCCGTCAAGGGCCTGGCCGTGTTTAGGGCGGTAGAAGGGTTTCTGAGCTGAAATTTGGTGGGTGTCTTCCTTAGATCCTGGGTAGTCTTCGCAAGCGTCTTCCAAAGGGAGGTGGTCTTCCCCAGTGGCGTCTATGACTCCGTCATCACCTCTCAGTCCTTCTCGCAATGTCTAAAATGCAAATATACGTGGCTAAGGTATATTATGAAATAATCGCAATCGCAGTCAAATCATGATAATAATCTCGTATAATAAAAGTATGAATAAAGATTAATTCTTAAAAGTCAGTGGGCTAAGCCATAAATCCCGAAACAATGATCTACTCACTCATGTTCTTAAGGAAATACATGTTTAAGTGATGAACAAGCATAGATCTAGTAGAAAAATCACAAGAATTCACTATGACAATAATAAAAATTGCTTCCCCTTGGTCTAGAGATGAAGAAGAGTCAATCAATCGTCGCTTTTGCGTGAAATCTCGTCGAAATTTTGCCCTTGTTGCCGCCGCTGCTTGTGTTAATCCGAAAAAAGCTCTCTTTTCCTTGAAAAATGGAATCTTTTATAGTTGGTCCGGTTTGGAACTCATGAAGGAACAATTATGCATGGTTTGGTTCAAATCATGTTCGAATCGGTGGAGAATCGAGTGAAAAACTCGTCAGGCGGACGTTTTTATGGTCCGTAACGTGCTCACGGCCACGGCCGTGATTCTTTCTATGTGTATATCACTTATGTCACAGAAACATTCACGACCCGTAATGGATTTACGGCTTCACCTGTGAAAGTTTCTGTGCATATCTATACTTAGCCATTTTTCCGCCCATCGCATGAACTCGAAATTACGGCCAACCCAGAATTACGGCCAAGGCCGTAATTCTTGCGTTCTTCACTATTTCAACTCCAAATTCGACGTGTAAGCTCGTGATCTCCTCAGGAATCATGCTTTGGCTTCAAAACTCATGAAATCCTTCATTTTTGGGTGATTTTACCTACATTTTAATAAAAACCAAGAAAAGTGAAGATTCTGTGCAAAGTGAAGTAAAAATACCGAAATAAGCACAAAATCATGCAAATAAGCTGAAAATATGATCTAAAATATAAGAAAAAATATTATGTAAATTCAATGCATCAAAATACCCTAGACTTTCAATTTTGCTTTTCCTCAAGCAATACATCAATATGAATAAAGAATGTAAAGATAAGGAATGTTCACCAGTTTACCATCAATAAAGTCCTTAGTCCACATTTCAGGCAAGCTACTTTTCAGATCTTAGATCATTTGAGAGAAATCACAGTAGATACAAACTATCAAGAATTTACAATCTAAGAGAGGTAAAATTCACAAGTTATGTTATAATGTTCATTCAACACGTATCAGGAAATCAAATACTTTTTTGTTTAATAAATCTGCCTTAATCAATAGATAAAGATTTATTTCAAGTCATTTGGTGAAACTATAGATAAGAGATTTTTAATGTAATTTGCTCTTTAAACTATTATATATCATAACATTGTTCAAAGTATACTACATGACAGTATAATTTAACTCATGGTCTCAATCTTAAGTCAGAGGAATTTTCCACCAAGCCCACAGCATTCCCTTTTCTCCATTTATTTTATTCAGACTTCAACTCATGTCTTAGGTACCACTACCAATTTTTCACAGTCCCAAGTAGAGGAGTCACACATTTATTTATTTATTTATTTATTCTATCAGGAGAAAGCTGGCCAGTGTCACCCCATAACCTTAGATTATGCTACCAGAGGAGTTGGAGCAAATCTCAAGTTAAATATTTGAATCACCAAATTTCTATCCATAAAAATCACTATTAAATCAAAGGAAAATAAATTAAACTTAAAGTACTATGATCATTATGCATATGTTGTTTAAACATTCAATAATTCTTATGTAAACTTTATCAATACCAGCATTGATCTTACTCAACAATTTAAGTTTTCATGAAATCTCAAAAACTCTCTAAGTCATCAAATTAAATGCCTAAAATGCTTTCTAAGTTCAAAATCAAGGATAAAATGAATTTGGTTAATCCTTAACAATCTTAAACATTCAAATAATCATATCTCTGAAACTTTGAAGGAATAGCAAAATATGAAAATAGATACCCTAGACTTAATTTGATGCATATGTATAAACATTAATTCAATGTAAGATTTCAAGAAAACATTTTGCAAGCATTCCCTCTATATTATTGGCAAAACCCTGTACAGTTATATCAATAATATGAAATACAACTTAGAGAGATCTGAAAAATGAACCATATCAAAGATGTTCAAGTTTTACATGGTAATCAACTATCAAGCATCAAATACCATCAGGTTTCATCATTCAAATCACAATTTACCGTTTCAAATTACTATTCCCTCGAAATATCAAAACATATATCAAAATCAATCTAGAATGTAGAAACTCGCCAACCAAGCATTCAAAACCATCCTAAAGCATCACAGTCACATGATGAATATCAAATATATACAAAATCATCCTATCTGCACCAAGTTCAGCATCCTAAAGTCTAATACCATCATGAATGTGCAATATCAGTCTAAGTGTCAAAGTATCAAAATGAATCAACTAATATCCTAATACAACGCACACACACAAAGAAAACATAAAAGTGCTGTGTGTGGTCGTATCGGCATCCAATATACTGAATCCTGTGCACAGATAAGATAAATGTGAGATCTCCTACATAATATCGAAGAGTAACTGTAAATACATCAAAATGAAATAAAGATACTCACAAAGCGTATCAGTCCGTCTCTGTATGCTCAGAGTCCTCCTCCTCATCTCTAGTATGTCATGTCGATGAAGATGGGAGACGACGCCGTAATAGCTCCTCTATCGCACGTAAAGACTCGAGTGCTCTCGACTGTCCCTACTCAAGGTGCGATATGTCATCATGCATCCTCCTCTGCTCAGCACGCATCTACCTTAGAGAAGGATCTGGTCGTGCTGAAGTAGATGGCCTGGCAGATGGAGATGGTCTGTCAGCGGTGGATGGCTTGACTGGAGGGATATGCTCTGAAATCCTCGGCGGTGATGGAGGTGAAGCTGCATCTGTAGGACCTCCCCCACGTGTGGGATCCACGATCCAGTTCTGCTGAACACAAACATTACCGTTCTCATCAGAATAAGAGTATTATTTTTATTTTTAAGCATTGTAATTCCTCCCTTCTTCGGCACCACATACACCGGGCTCACCCACTATCTATCTGAGATGGGGTAGATAACTCCAGCACGGAGGAGCATCAGAATTTCCTTCTTCACTACCTCCTTTATTTTGGGGTTGAGCCTCCTTTAATATTCAATTGACGGATTGCTCCCCTCTTCTAAAAATATCTTGTGCATGCAAACAGCAAGATTAGTACCCTTAATATCATCGAGGGTGTAGGCAATCACTTTATTATGCTACCGAAGTTCATCTAAAGTCCTAGTAGTCTAAGTTGCATCAAGATTAGCATTAATAATCAAAGGAAAAGTAGAGTTCTCTCCAAGAAATTAATGCATGAGGCTTGTTGGGAAACCCCGGGGATATTTTAAAAAAATTTTCATAGAAAGAATAGCAGAAGAATAATCCCGAAATAGGCCAGTCCTAAAAACGCAGTGAAGATAGTCATGCGAGGGAGTCGACATGATGAGATGAGAACGTACCTTGAAGCAATTTGAAACGATGTCGATGTAGGCGCCCAAGTGTGCACCCTCTGTAATCGCACACAGACGGATGCTTCGAGTCTTCTTCTTCCATGCCCGGTGCTAGCCTCGGGAAGAAGATCCACGCCAAGGGAGTTCCTCTTGAACACTTGCGCCAATCACCAAGGTGGGGAAGTGCCAAGGGAAGAAGAGGAAGAAGATCTCTTTAGTCTTGATGGAAGAAGAGGAGAAAATCTCTAAGAACCCCAAGCTTTTGCCCCTCCACTTGTCTCCACACCTCCAAGAGGAATTAGTGCCATGAGAGGGGCGTGCTAGGGTCTCTTTTATAGAGATCATGTGTGGCTTGGAGAAAAATTAGGAGAGCATGATTTCAGGAATTAATTAATTAAATCATAATCTAATTAGGACTCTAATTAATTTAAATAAAACCAGCCCTATTAAATCTCCACAAAAATAGGACTCTAATTAATTAATAAATTAGCCCCTATTTTATCTCAAATGATTAATTCAAAATCAACTTTAATTAATCACATGATATTAATTAAGGCATAGGCGCTAACCCTAGTCTAACTAGGGTTAAATATGTGCTTACCTTTTCTTCTCCTTAAGCCCAATTAACTTATCAGTAAGCCCAACTATATAATGGGCCTAGCCCAAGGTCCATTATGCATGTTAATCAACCCATTGGATCCAATCCAATTTAACCCAAGGTCAAACGAGGTTAACCATGGTCAATATGCCAAAAATGGAAGTTGTCTTTAATAAGTTTCTTCCATCTCATCAGGCCCATTGGCGCTGATGAATCTCCCAAATAGATCTAAATTATCGAATAACTCGATCCAAAGGCTATCCGATGAATACGAAAACTCGAGCATCAAGGTGTGCGGCCTTGTAGGTTCCTTTGACATTGGCAGTGCTGACCTAAGGTCACCACAACCAGTGAGTGGCACCTAACAGTGCATCGCTGCTACCCAAGTCATCGGAATGGATATCGACATCGACATCCCCATCATCGCAACTTGGCACTGATGCATTATAGTCCCTTTGGCAAACTGATATCCGATTGGACAAGTGTCACGACTTGTTTTAACCCAATCACATGGTTATGACTAAATCAGGTTTTCACCAGGGTATGGCCATACACTTTCAGTCATAGAACCATTAGGGGCCCTGTGGATGTCAAGCTTCCCTCATGAAGGGGCAAATCCTATATCTGTCAATTGGTCTTCTCATATGGGTCGTGACATACTCAATGACAACCGTTATGACCTCCCAACTACGGCGAGATGTTAGGTTGTATCAAAGCATGTCCCTAACCACAGAGTCAATGACCTCATGTCTAGGGATCAACATATCTCCTATCACTTGTGAGGATAACTCTTGACACCAAGTCATTGCCTCACAGCAGGTCAATCCGGTATATCTACCACTGATATACCCATATGTCTGCATTAGCGTTTCGTACCTAACCAGCCCATATACCAGCCTCTCATGTACCATAGCTGTCCCATATCTATTAAGGTACTTGATTGGGGAGAAAAAGATTGAGCACAGATCCAATCTATCTCCAGGGACATTATCACACATGTACACATTCGCAGATGTAAACAAATGATAATAACTACAATGCCAGAATGATATATAAATATCAATGTTAAGTAGTACAATAATGGACCAATATTATTAGGTGCTAGGACATACACATCAATAATCTCCCACTTGCACTAAGACCTAGAGGTTGAGGAATCTCAACCCATATCTCTAGCTTGACCATCATGCTTCTGTTGTGCCAAAGCCTTGGTCAATGGGTCTACCAGATTGTTCTCTATGTCAACTCTGCTAATCTTAACATCACCTCGATCAATGATCTCTCTGATCAGGTGAAATCTCCTGAGTATGTGTTTGGACCTTTGATGAGACCGTGATTCCTTTGCCTGTGCAATCGCCCCAATGTTATCACAATAGATCTCAATGGGATCCATAGTAGTTGGAACCACCTGAAGATCAGAAATGGACTTCCTTATCCAAACAGCTTCTTTGGCTGTCTCAGAAGTGACGACATTGTTGTATCCCAAGTTGTTTAGCGTGTACCTAGGACTAATCCCTGGCAACGGCGCCAAAAACTTGTTGTGATCTGCAAGTGCACGGATACTCGAAGTAATAAAGAAAGATATTGAACCACAGAGACCTATGCTATCAAGTACCAAATAATTGATTTCTTACTAGCTAAGCAACAGAATAATGGCAAAGCAATGATGGAAAACACACGAAATCAGATAATTAGAGAGAAACATTGGGACTAGGGTTTCATCCACCTTAATTCTAATGACTAGACATAAATAAAAGGTCGTCAGACTAATCTTATTATGATAAAGACTAAATTTACTTCATAAAGGAATCATCTCACTTTTGTGCAGACAATCATGCAGGGACCAATCCTCGCTTTCGTGCAAGATCTATCCCAAGCTGAAGATAAGTAAATCATCAATCAAAGAACTCAAGATCACTTTCGTGCATCCGAATTCTAAGTTGATTGTCTCAAGTGGAATCTCTAGGATCACTTTCGAGCATCCGAGACTCAGCACAAGTTCTACATATGGTTCTCCAATGTTCCGATCCTCGCTTTCGTGCAAGATCTCCACGTTTGACAACTCGACTCTACCCTAGGTTCAAATTATCATCATGACAATAAGATCACTGAAATCAAATAATTAAGAACTAACCTAAGAGAGTTCCTAATATGCAATTCTAGGGTTCCAAGTTCTCAAGCAAGTCACCTTTCGGTCCTTATTGCGAGAACTATAAAACATGAATAATAACATCAATCTATGGAGAATCAAAGACAAACAATCACATAAGTAGAATCATCATAATAAAACTATTCTCACGAAAATAAGAGTTATCTAATCATTAAGAAATCAAAGTGAATTACACCCATGTCCCAAAATATGATTAAGCTAGCATGGAAAGAGAAATATAATAAGCCTTAGTTTTTGAAGATCAAAAATCAAAGGAAAAGAAGAGTTAAGAAAATACAGCATGGCTATGAAATATTTCATAACCGTATTTTGCAAGGAGGCATCGATTGAATAGTGGCAGCGCTTCCCTTTTCTTTAATTCCTCCTCCGATTGAAATCCTTTTCCTCTGAAACTTTTGGGGTATCGTCTCCTCCTCCAGGCAAAGCTTTTGCATGAAAATCATGACCTGAGGTGGCCTCCATGCCTCTCGGCACAAAGCCAAATCCTAGGTGCCTTTCTATTGATTTCTCTCTTAGTACAAGATACAAATTCCCCCTTTCACTTTGTGGGTCTTCTCCTCTTAAAGATGAGTCTACAGCATCTTTCGGATCTCAATTTGGAGGTCTGGATCAAAAGATATGGTCCGTGCAAGTTTCGAGCCCGTAAAAATCGTGTTTTTGAATGGAAATTACGGCCGTAAACTATTTTACGGCAGTGCCATATTTTGGTTATGTGAACCCTGTGTCAAAATTACGGTCGGTAAGAGTTATTGTGGCAGTACCGTAAAATCTGATGAGTTCTCTGGTCTAAAATCTCTAATAAATACGGCACCGTGAAATGGTTTACGGCCATGCTGTAAAATCAGCAAAAGTCTCTAGTTTGAAACGCTCCAAAATATGGCCCGAGTAATTCTTTATGGTGGTGCCGTAAAATCACAAAAAGTCTCTGATCCAAAATCCACCAAATTACGACTGGTTCTCCGATTTTACGGTATCGTACGAAAATACGGTATCGTAATATAAAATACGGCACTACCGTATTTTGGTCAGTTGCTCCGATTTACGTGAAATTTTTTGGGTGATCTCCTCTTGATGATGGTAACTCTTCTATGTTTTCAATTTTGCTTGAAAACCCATCAAAATAGTGCCTTTTTACCTAAAAATCATGAAAAACCAAAATAGAAGTAGATTTTGCAATATTTGATAATTTTGGCATAAAAATAAGCAAAAGATCTTCAATTGAACAAGAAAAGATATATAAATTGATACAAAATATACTATATATTTTGGTGTCATTATACATACTCAGTCTCAGTCGTAGAATCTGCTATGGTGGATTGCTTTAAGATTTTTCAGCAAAGAGCTCCCCCATTCAATTTGAACACATAGCCGCCCTGCGATCTAAAGTCGTCTGGGTCTGACTAGAATGATGCATCTGTGTAGCCCTGAAGACTGAGCTCTTCTTGTCCTCCATAGACCAAGAACAGATCCTTAGTTCTTCTCAGATACTTCAGGATATTCTTTACAGCCACCCAGTGCTGCACACATGGATTGGATCGGTATCGGCTGGTTATGCTCACAGCATAAGCCACATCTGGTCCAGTACATAACACTGCATACATAATCGAGCCTACTGCTGAAGCATAGGGCACTCGACTCATGTCATCCCTCTCAGCCTGTGTGGTGGGACACTGGCTCTTTGAGAGAGTAAGGCCATGTCTCACTGGAAGATACCCTTTCTTGGATTGCTCCAAGTTAAACCTCTCCAAGACCTTATCAATGTAGGTACTTTGACTAAGGGCCAAAAGCCTCTAGGATCTATCCCGGTAGATCGTTACACATAAAATACAGGCGGCCTCCCATAAGTCCTTCATCTCGAAACACCCTGTTGGGGTATGCCCTTAAGGCTAATGTTTGAGGCCTTGGGATTGTAACAGTATCATGTATAAACTCTTATGTTTATAAAGGCAATGGTTGTTATTCAGTTTGTTATATTATCTGCTGCAATACATATACTTCTGAATAATGTCTCAATGCTGTTCAGCTGGGCTGACATGCAGTAAAGTCCTTAGTCGATATATCTTGGCGAACATGAGACAGCCTTGATATGATTGAGACTAATATGTGTTCTAATCTTATAGGATGCTTCGAGCATGGAATAAGATGTAGACTCATGGGTACATTGGATGTACTGGACAGACCCTACTAGGATATTCAATTGCTTGTCACAATGTGAATAATCCTTGATTGCAACAAGTGGCACATTTCCTCTGACTTGAGATCACTTGTGTTTCTAAATGATGATTGTCATTGTTTTGAGGTAGTTCAATATCATTTGAAACATAATGGTTATAGACTATCTTGGATGGTGAGCTTGAGTCAGGTTAGGGCACTAGTGATAGATAAAGGATTGCCGTATCCTTAATTGGAGTGTGATGTTCTAAAGGGGCCCCCCTCTGTATGAGATGATTGAGAAAGTGTATGGCCATACCCAGGTGACAGTGTTCATCTGATCTAATCATGCTCATCATATTGGAGCTACAAGCTTGACACGCTTGTCCAATAAGAACATCCAGTGGCAAAGGAAATTTGCATGCCTTGTGAATTGGATTCACACTTGTGCTGTGGTTTGGGTGTAGTCTTGGAAGACTCTTTCCTTTATATCGGGAGACAGTGATGTGTTGCTAGATACCCCTCACTGATCGTGATAACGTAAGTTATCGTTACCGACATTTAAAGGAAACCCTTAGGGTCGCACAATTTGATGATATGGCTTACTTAAGTCAGATCGTGTGGACTGAATTGTTTGGGTTCAGTTTAAAGGGATTTAGTCTTTGATTGTAAGTGAGATCTAGTCTGATCATGTTTGATTGATTAAGGCTTGAGATCGGTAAGCTTCGATAGAGAGAATAGATGCTAGATCAGTGAGATCAGGAGCATCAAGAGATCAATGGTCAGATCTTAAGCCTTAGGGGTTTATTATAATCTGGACTAATTGCTTGGTTTATTTGGTTATTGAACCAAATCGATTTGAACCAGCTCATTGGATGAGCGTATGGTTCAAGTTGGCATTTGCGATTGGGGTCACTTGAACGTTGAGATGGTTTTGCTATTTTTAGATAGCATGTCACAACGTGACCACATCTCTCTCACGTCGCCCCTCTCTCGCCCTCTTGTCGCCATTTTGCCTTTGGCTCTACACACATTCGTGTGAGAAAAAAGGTGGTAGACGAAAGAAGAAAAAAATCGCCAAGCAAGGAAAGCTCTCTCTTCCCTTCAAACGATCAAAGACACCTTGGACGATCCTTGCTAGCACAAGGGACGACAAGAAGGAGCAAGCCGTTGATCATCTTGTGTGTGACGATTTGGAGGAGACCTCTTTTTGTTCTCTTGCTTCCAAGGCGCCATCTAGAAATGGCCATGGTATGAATCACATTCTTTCTTGCATTCAAAAGTTTTAATGTTGATCATAATACATGCATCGATCCCATGAAACCCTAGTATCCGCTGCCCATGTTTTGTATGCGCCACTTTAGGGTTTCGGCCCCCCTTATTGAAAGGGGACTTTCAATTGGTATCAGAGCAGGTTTTATGCATCGTTTTATGATTGCTTAATGCTTGGTCTTCATGTTTGATCCATACTTGCGCATATGCTTAGATCTAGATGACATGCGAAACTAACATACATCTTAGTATATGTTTTTGTTGGCGCATGTATGTTGGCGCATCTATGTTTTCTTCAAAACTTCTTCTCATGCGCGACTCTCATTAGATCTAAGAGGCGCCTGCTTTAAACCCTTAGACGGGTTATTAGGGTTGAAGTCATCCCCTAGGTTAGATCCAAACAGTCTGATCAGATCATCTGACAGCCTTGATGGGTCGACCAGATAGCATCTGTGCGTAAGCACGAGATGGCTATAGGTCGACTACAGACAGGCGTGTAGCGATGTCTGATTGAGACGACTAGTGAACACACATGAGTTAGGCCCGGGGTCACACCCGATTGCCAGAACTCATGAGGGTTGTTCAGCCCTGGCGCATGCATGGTTGACCATTAGGTCGACTCAAGTCAGTTACGACTTGGTGCATGCAAGGGCAATGGATCTGACTAGGTCAGATGAGTGGATCCCTTGTAATGGACCGTTGTAAGGTAGTAGGGCCAATAAGGAAAATTAAAATTGATGCCAATGGGGTTTTCGAAATTTTATTTTCTTATGTTGGATCGCATGATGTTTGTAAGCATATGTTTGTTTATTTAATCTTGTGTGGGCTGCCCATGTTTAATGTGTGCTATGCTGGGGCCTGCGTGCCTGGAATTTAAATGTAAATAAATATTTTTATTGTGATATGCGCATCACTTTTCATTTAAATTATAAAGTGTAATTGACCTGCGAGTCAATCTTGTCTAGATAGATTAATTTGTAAATTAATCAGACAAGAGCACAGAGCACACTTGGCAGAGGAGCTTGCAGCAGAGGCTTGACCAGGTGGGAGGTCCAGGGTTCGACTCTGGGATCAGGCGCATTTTCCCTGGTAGGCGCACCTGAGCTGCAGATGGCGCTTGGGCCCTGGTTTGGGCCAGATGAGCAGCAAAAGACCCATGAAGAAAAGCAAGTGAAGACTTAAGTTTAATTTAAGGTCTAACTTAGGCTTAATGGGCTTTTACCACATAAGATCAGCATGCTTTCTATTTATTGCTTTTATAATTAGAATTGCATGAGTTTATCTTCTGCTATCACCATAGGAATTGCATGATAGTCAAGAAGATAAAAGACCGTTAAAATCCAACGCTAAAATATCAAGCTCGTAAGCCTTCTGACGCGAAACCTCACTGTTCTGATTATCGTTGGAGCCGTGTTGTACCCACTCAGTGGGCACGTCCATCTATCTTCAGACGGTGCGGGATTACACCTGCGTGTTACAGAGAAGGGATTTATCGCTTCTCATTGCTCAGCATAGCACGTGGTGGTCCAGGGAGTAGGTCGGGTCAGCTTGACCATGTAGGCTACATATGTGGCGCATATGGTAGCACATGGAGGCAGCCATCTGTGGGATCAGAGACTGTGTTGTACCAACTCAGTTGGCACAGTCAGCTGGATTGCCCAGATGAAGGGGAATCGCACGGGTTGGCGATTGGTTGGGACAGCCTACCAGAGACTAGTGCTTGTACTCTCTGTGCATCTTATCTCGCCTGAGCGGGACGCGGAGACCAAGTATGAAATCTGGATCCCATCTCACTAAAAGAGTTCTACTCTTTCGGGCTGTTTTTGCTGGATTTTTCAGCCAGATAAAATAGTAAGAAAAGAATCTTTCTTAAGTCCTGGATTGATTCTGAACATTGATACTGACCTTGTTGTTCTTGCATTGTTGTAGATTCCTGCAGCAACGAACACCATGAGCTTCAATGTGCGATCCCTACTGGAAAGGGAGAAGTTTGCTGGGCCGAACTTCTCAGACTGGTACGGACACCTTAAGATTGTTCTTAAGGCAGAGAGGAAACTGTATGTCCTCGAGACGGCTATACCGCCTCAGCCCGCTCCGAACGCCGCAAGGGCGGTTCGGGATGCCTATGAAAAGCATGTCAATGATAGCATTGATGTCGCTTGCCTGATGCTAGCGTCTATGACGCCACCGCTGCAGCGTCAGCATGAGGATATGTCTGCTATACAAATTATAGCAAACCTCAAGATGCTGTATGCTGCGCAGGCGAGGACTGAGCGCTATAATTTGACTAAGCTGTTCTTTCAGAGCAAACTGGCTGAAGGGAGCCCAGTGGGAGCTCACGTGCTCAAGATGATTGGGCACAAGGAGGCTCTAGAGAAACTGGGGCATACCATCAATCAGGAGCTTGCTGTAGACATTATTCTGCAGTCTCTCCCGCCCTCTTTCGATGCGTTCATCATTAACTTTAATATGAACAAAATCGATTGTACTCCGGCAGAGCTGCTGAATATGCTCTTGACTACTGAGGAGACTCTGAAGGGAAAGCCTTCAACCTCTGTCTTGATGTTTCCTTCAAGGAACAAGAAGAAGGGGAAGAAGGGCAAGACCCCTGTCAAGAGCTACAGCAAGGCTCTGAAGCAAAAGGTCAAGCGGTCGAAGGAATACAGATGTTTCCACTGTGGCCAGCTGGGTCACTGGAAAAAGGACTGTAAAGCGCTCCAAGGAGACAAGAGGGGAAGCATCGCTTCTGGCTCAGGTATATACGTGACGGAAGTCATGGTTTCATCTTCTTCTATTTCATGGGTGTTGGACACTGCATGTGGAGTTCACATTTGTTCAAATGTACAGGAACTCAAGAGAAGAAGACAGGTGGGACAGCATGAGGTGGACCTACGAGTTGGAAACGGGGCACGGGTTGCTGCTGTTGCTGTAGGAGACTATTTCATCTCTTTACCATCTGGACTTGTATTGGAACTAGACTATTGTTACTTTGTTCCCAGCATTACTAAAAATATTATCTCCATTCCTGCTCTTGTCAGGAAGGGGTTTTCCTTTGAATGCAATATTTCAAAGTGTGTTCTTTCTTTAGATAATATTGTTTATGCTACTGGTTCAATTAACAATGGGTTATTCATGTTGGACATGGAATGTTCTATACACAATATTGATAATAAGAAAGCCAAATATGCTGATGACAGCACCTTGCTATGGCATAGTCGTTTAGGTCATATTAACAAGAAACGCATTAAGCGGTTGCATGATTATGGACTGCTGGGATCATTCTCCTATGAGGAGATTGATACATGCAAAGCTTGTTTGATGGGCAAAATGACGAAGTCGCCTTTTCCTCATAAAGGTCAAAGGACTTCAGGTTTACTTGACCTTATACACAGTGATGTGTGTGGGCCTTTTAGTAAACATGCCAGAGGTGGCTATCAGTCCTTCATTACCTTCACTGATGATTTCAGTAGATATGGGTATGTCTATCTTATGAGACATAAAAGTGAATCTTTTGACAAGTTCAAAGAGTTCAAGAATGAAGTACAGAATCAGCTTGGCCGAAATATCAAGGCACTTCGTTCTGATCGAGGTGGAGAATACCTAAGTCGAGAGTTTACTGACTATCTGAAGGAGTGTGGGATTATCTCACAGCTCACTCCGCCAGGAACACCGCAATGGAATGGTGTGTCCGAGAGGAGAAATAGAACGTTACTTGATATGGTTCGTTCTATGATGAGTCAGGCTACTCTACCTTACTCCTTTTGGGGATTTGCACTGGAGACAGCTACAAAGGTACTAAACCGAGTGCCATCCAAGGCAGTTTCAAAGACCCCATATGAATTATGGTATGGGAAACAGCCTAGCTTGACATTTATCAGGATCTGGGGCTGCGAGGCTTATGTCAAAAAGCTTGCCTCTGGAAAACTAGAGAGCAGATCTGAGAAATGTATCTTTGTCGGTTACCCTAAGGAAACTAAGGGTTATTATTTCTACGATCCCAAAGAGAACAAGGTGTTTGTTGCTCGGACGGCCATATTTCTTGAGAAGGAGTTTCTTCTGCAAGAGGCCAGTGGGAGAGAAATAAAGCTGGATGAGAATCTAGAGGAAGGACAAAGTGGTCAAGCACAGTTGGATGAGCCTGAGCCAGTAGAACAGGTTACTGAACAACCTGAGGCTCAGATATCACGGGAACCGCGAAGATCGGGAAGGATCCGTCGACAGCCTGAGCGCTATGACGGAGTCTACATCATTGATAATGATGAACCCCTCACTTATGCGGATGCGGTCAGTGGACCGGATTCAGCGAGATGGCTTGAAGCTATGCGCGCCGAGATGGACTCCATGTCAGATAACCAAGTCTGGGATTTGGTTGATCCGCCTCCGGGAGTTATCCCTATAGGCTGTAAATGGATCTTCAAGAAGAAGATTGACATGGATGGTAACGTGGTTACCTATAAAGGCAGGTTAGTTGCGAAAGGTTTCAAACAAATCTACGGGATAGATTATGATGAAACTTTCTCACCTGTAGCTATGTTTAAGTCTATTCGGATTCTTTTCGTGATAGCAGCATATTATGATTATGAGATCTGGCAAATGGATGTGAAGACAGCTTTCCTTAATGGAAATCTGGATGAGGATGTGTATATGACACAACCAGAAGGTTTCACTAATCCATCAGATCGTCATAAAATATGCAAGTTAAAGAAGTCTATTTATGGACTTAAACAAGCATCAAGAAGCTGGAATATTCGTTTTGATGAATCAATCTCTGAATTTGGTTTCATCAAGAACGAGGATGACCCGTGTGTATATAAGAGGTTTAGTGGGAGCGTGATTACTTTCCTAGTCCTCTACGTCGATGATATCTTGATCATTGGAAACGATATTCCTGAAATGCATGCGGTTAAAGCATGGTTGAGAAAATGTTTCCAGATGAAAGATTTAGGAGAAGCAGCCTATGTATTAGGTGTGAAGATCTACAGGGATAGATCTAAGAGGCTTCTCGGGCTGTGCCAGAGTACTTACATCGTTAAAGTCCTGGAGAGATTTCATTTAGAGAATTCTAAAAGAGGATATCTTCCAGTCAGACATGGTCTGAATCTTTCGAAGAGTCAGTGTCCACAAACACAGACTGAGAAAGATGAAATGGACAATACGCCTTATGCTTCGGCTATTGGATCCATTATGTATGCGATGTTGTGTACTCGCCCAGACGTCGCTTACGGGTTAAGCGTGACCAGTCGGTTCCAAAGTAATCCAGGTATGGCGCACTGGATTGCAGTCAAGAACATTTTAAAATATCTTCGGAGGACCAAAGATATGTTCTTGGTGTATGGTGGTCAGGAAGAACTCAGTATAGAAGGATATACTGACGCTTCATTCCAGTCTGACCAGGATGATTTCCGATCCCAATCAGGCTATGTTTTTAGCTTGAATGGAGGAGCAGTGGTGTGGAAAAGTTTCAAACAGTCAATCGTTGCTGATTCCACAACAGAAGCCGAGTATGTTGCAGCCTCGGAAGCATCCAAGGAGGCAGTGTGGATTCGTAAGTTCGTTCAAGAACTTGGTGTTGTTCCTTCGAGTGCAGATCCTTTGGTTATCTTCTGTGATAACACTGGAGCAATTGCACAAGCAAAGGAACCACGGTCGCACCAGAAGTCCAAGCACATACAGAGACGGTTTCACTTGATCAGGGAGATCATAGATCGTGGCGAGATCAAAGTCTGCAAGGTTCATACAGATGACAATCTGGCAGACCCGCTTACCAAGCCTCTGGCGCAACAGAAGCTGAGAAGCACTGTAATAATATGGGTTTGAGATTTCTCAACCATTAGATTAAGTGCAAGTGGGAGATTGTTGGGGTATGCCCTTAAGGCTAATGTTTGAGGCCTTGGGATTGTAACAGTATCATGTATAAACTCTTATGTTTATAAAGGCAATGGTTGTTATTCAGTTTGTTATATTATCTGCTGCAATACATATACTTCTGAATAATGTCTCAATGCTGTTCAGCTGGGCTGACATGCAGTAAAGTCCTTAGTCGATATATCTTGGCGAACATGAGACAGCCTTGATATGATTGAGACTAATATGTGTTCTAATCTTATAGGATGCTTCGAGCATGGAATAAGATATAGACTCATGGGTACATTGGATGTACTGGACAGACCCTACTAGGATATTCAATTGCTTGTCACAATGTGAATAATCCTTGATTGCAACAAGTGGCACATTTCCTCTGACTTGAGATCACTTGTGTTTCTAAATGATGATTGTCATTGTTTTGAGGTAGTTCAATATCATTTGAAACATAATGGTTATAGACTATCTTGGATGGTGAGCTTGAGTCAGGTTAGGGCACTAGTGATAGATAAAGGATTGCCGTCTCCTTAATTGGAGTGTGATGTTCTAAAGGGGCCCCCCTCTGTATGAGATGATTGAGAAAGTGTATGGCCATACCCAGGTGACAGTGTTCATCTGATCTAATCATGCTCATCATATTGGAGCTACAAGCTTGACACGCTTGTCCAATAAGAACATCCAGTGGCAAAGGAAATTTGCATGCCTTGTGAATTGGATTCACACTTGTGCTGTGGTTTGGGTGTAGTCTTGGAAGACTCTTTCCTTTATATCGGGAGACAGTGATGTGTTGCTAGATACCTCTCACTGATCGTGATAACGTAAGTTATCGTTACCGACATTTAAAGGAAACCCTTAGGGTCGCACAATTTGATGATATGGCTTACTTAAGTCAGATCGTGTGGACTGAATTGTTTGGGTTCAGTTTAAAGGGATTTAGTCTCTGATTGTAAGTGAGATCTAGTCTGATCATGTTTGATTGATTAAGGCTTGAGATCGGTAAGCTTCGATAGAGAGAATAGATGCTAGATCAGTGAGATCAGGAGCATCAAGAGATCAATGGTCAGATCTTAAGCCTTAGGGGTTTATTATAATCTGGACTAATTGCTTGGTTTATTTGGTTATTGAACCAAATAGATTTGAACCAGCTCATTGGATGAGCGTATGGTTCAAGTTGGCATTTGCGATTGGGGTCACTTGAACGTTGAGATGGTTTTGCTATTTTTAGATAGCATGTCACAACGTGACCACATCTCTCTCACGTCGCCCCTCTCTCGCCCTCTTGTCGCCGTTTTGCCTTTGGCTCTACACACATTCGTGTGAGAAAAAAGGTGGTAGACGAAAGAAGAAAAAAAATCGCCAAGCAAGGAAAGCTCTCTCTTCCCTTCAAACGATCAAAGACACCTTGGATGATCCTTGCTAGCACAAGGGACGACAAGAAGGAGCAAGCCATTGATCATCTTGTGTGTGACGATTTGGAGGAGACCTCTTTTTGTTCTCTTGCTTCCAAGGCGCCATCTAGAAATGTGAAGGGAACCCCTTCTAAAGGGGTAGAAACCCATATGGTGGCGCAACAAAATTTCGCATGGGATATTAGGGTTTCAAAAGATCTATATATGTCATATAACTAGCTTTCGAATATTTGAATGGATGAAGAAAAACTCATACCATTGCCATCGGTTTGATGAAGCTTTGGAAGGAAAGACGCAAGCGAGCCTTCTCCTAAGTTTCACACACAAGATGATCAATGCGCCTACCCTTGGTGCTCCTTGTGCTAGCAAAGTTCCAAGGTGTCCTTGATCGAAAAGGAAGGGAGAGAGCAACTCCTTGCTTGGTCGAAACTTCCTCTCTTCTTCACGTTGTCGCCTCACGCAAAAAACGTCTAGAGGAAAACTTCAGATGGCGAGAATAGAGGAATGGTCTCTTCGAACATGATCCTCATCCAAGTGGAGATCATGGTTACTAAAAATAGTAACCACCACTCGCCCCAACGTTCACGCCAAGTGAACATGTCGCCAAGCCTTGAACCATGCGCTCATTACATGAGCCGGTTCAACTTGGTCTGGTTCAAAGACCATTCGACCCAAGCCATCAGTCCAGATCACATTGAACCCTAAAGCTCTGGATCCGACCGTTGATCTCTAGATGCTTCTGATCTCATCGATCTGGCATCCATTCTCTCAATCGAAGCTTACCGATCTGTAGTCCTAATCAATCAGACATGATCAGACTAGACCTCACTTACAATCAGAGATTAAATCCCTTTAAACTGAACCCAAACAATTCAGTCCTCACGATCTGACTTAAGTAAGCCATATCATCAAATTGTGTGACCCTGAGGGTTTCCTTTAAATGTCGGTAACGATAATTTACATTATCACGATCAGTGAGGGGTATCTAGCAACACATCACTGTCTCCCGATATAAAGGAAAGAGTCTTCCAAGACTACACCCAAACCACAGCACAAGTGTGAATCAACTCACAAAGCATACATATTTCCTTTGCCACTGGATGTTCTTATTGGACAAGCGTGTCAAGCTTGTAGCTCCAATATGATGAGCATGATTAGATCAGATGAACATAGTCACCTGGGTATGGCCATACACTTTCTCAATCATCTCATCCAGGGGGCCCCTTTAGAACATCACACTCCTTAAACAAGGAGACGGCAATCCTATGTCTATCACTAGTGCCCTAACATGACTCAAGCTCACCATCCAAGATAGTCTATAATCATTATGTTTCAAATGATATTGAACTAACTCAAAACAATGACAATCATCATTTAGAAAACACAAGTGATCTCAAGTCAGAGGAAATGTGCCACTTGTCATACTCAAGGAATATTCACATTGTGACAAGCAATTGAATATCCTAGTAGGGTCTGTCCAGTACATCCAATGTACCCATGAGTCTACATCTTATTCCATGCTCGAAGCATCCTATAAGATTAGAACACATATTAGTCTTAACCATATCAAGGCTGTCTCATGTTCACCAAGATATATCGACTAAGGACACAACAGCATGTCAGCCCAGCTGAACAGCTTTGAGACATTATTCAGAAGAACATATATTGCAGCAGACAATGTAACAACCTGAATAATAACCATGCCTTTATAAACATAAAAGTTTATTACATGATACTGATACAATCCTAAGGCCTCAAACATTAGGCTAAGGGCATACCCCAACAATCTCCCACTTGCACTTATTCTAATGGTTGAGAAATCTCAAACCCATATTATTACAGTGCTTCTCATGCTTCTGCTGCGCCAGAGGCTTGGTAAGCGGGTCTGCCAGATTGTCATCTGTATGTACCTTGCAAACTTTGATCTCGCCACGATCAATGATCTCCCTGATCAAATGAAACCGTCTTTGTATGTGCTTGGACTTCTGGTGCGACCGTGGTTCCTTTGCTTGTGCGATTGCTCCAGTGTTATCACAGAAGATAACCAAAGGATCTGCACTCGAAGGAACAACACCAAGTTCTCTCACGAACTTACGAATCCACACTGCCTCCTTGGATGCTTCCGAGGCTGCAACATACTCGGCTTCTGTTGTGGAATCAGCAACAGTTGACTGTTTGAAACTCTTCCACACCACTGCTCCTCCATTCAAGCTAAACACATAGCCTGATTGCGATCGGAAATCATCCTGGTCCGACTGGAACGAAGCGTCAGTATATCCTTCTATACTGAGTTCTTCCTGACCACCATATATCAAGAACATATCTTTGGTCCTCCGCAGATATTTTAAGATGTTCTTGACTGCAATCCAGTGCGCCATACCTGGATTACTTTGGAAACGACTGGTCACGCTTAACCCATAAGCGACGTCTGGGCGAGTACACAACATCGGATACATAATGGATCCAATAGCCGAAGCATAAGGCGTATTGTCCATTTCATCTTTCTCAGTCTGTGTTTGTGGACACTGACTCTTCGAAAGATTCAGACCATGTCTGACTGGAAGATATCCTCGTTTAGAATTCTCTAAATGAAATCTCTCCAGGACTTTATCGATGTAAGTACTCTGGCACAGCCCGAGAAGCCTCTTAGATCTATCCCTGTAGATCTTCACACCTAATACATAGGCTGCTTCTCCTAAATCTTTCATCTGGAAACATTTCCTCAGCCATGCCTTCACAGCATGCATTTCAGGAATGTCATTTCCAATGATCAAGATATCATCGACGTAGAGGACTAGGAAAGTAATCACGCTCCCACTAAACCTCTTATATACACACGGGTCATCCTCGTTCTTGATGAAACCAAATTCAGTGACTGATTCATCAAAACGAATATTCCAGCTTCTCGATGCTTGCTTAAGTCCATAAATGGACTTCTTTAACTTGCATATCTTATGACGATCTGATGGATTAGTGAAACCCTCAGGTTGTGTCATGTACACATCCTCATCCAGATTTCCATTAAGGAAAGCTGTTTTCACATCCATCTGCCAAATCTCATAATCATAATATGCAGCTATCGCGAAAAGAATCCGAATAGACTTAAACATAGCCACAGGTGAGAAAGTTTCATCATAATCTATCCCGTAGATTTGTTTGAAACCTTTCGCAACTAGCCTGCCTTTATAGGTAACCACGTTACCATCCATGTCAATCTTCTTCTTGAAGATCCATTTACAGCCTATAGGGATTACTCCCGGAGGCGGATCAACCAAATCCCAAACTTGGTTATCTGACATGGAGTCCATCTCGGCGCGCATAGCTTCAAGCCATCTCGCTGACTCCGGTCCATTGACCGCATCTGCATAAGTGAGGGGTTCATCATTATCAATGATGTAGACTCCGTCATAGCGCTCAGGCTGTCGACGAATCCTTCCCGATCTTCGTAGTTCCCGTGATATCTGAGCCTCAGGATGTTCAATAACCTGATCTACCGGCTCAGGCTCATCCAACTGTGCTTGAGCACTTTGTCCTTCCTCTGGATTCTCATCCAGCTTTATTTCTCTCCCACTGGCCTCTTGCAGAAGAAACTCCTTCTCAAGAAATATGGCCGTCCGAGCAACAAAAACCTTGTTCTCCTTGGGATCGAAGAAATAATAACCCTTAGTTTCCTTAGGGTAACCGACAAAGATACATTTGTCAGATCTGCTCTCTAGTTTCCCAGAGGCGAGCTTTTTGACATAAGCCTCGCAACCCCAGATCCTGATAAATGTTAAGCTCGGCTGTTTCCCATACCATAACTCATATGGCGTCTTTGAAACGGCCTTGGATGGCACTCGGTTTAGTACCTTTGCAGCTGTTTCCAGTGCAAAACCCCAAAAGGAGTATGGAAGAGTAGCCTGACTCATCATAGAACGAACCATATCAAGTAACGTTCTATTTCTCCTCTCGGACACACCATTCCATTGCGGTGTTCCTGGCGGAGTGAGCTGTGAGATAATCCCACACTCCTTCAGATAGTCAGTAAACGTATGACTCAAGTATTCTCCACCTCGATCTGAGCGAAGTGCCTTGATATTTCGGCCTAGCTGATTCTGTACTTCATTCTTGAACTCTTTGAACTTGTCAAAAGATTCACTCTTATGTCTCATTAAAAAGACATAGCCATACCTACTGAAATCATCAGTAAAGGTAATGAAGTACTGATAGCCACCTCTGGCATGTTTACTAAATGGCCCACACACATCACTGTGTATAAGGTCAAGTAAACCTGAAGCCCTTTGACCTTTGTGAGGAAAAGGTGACTTCGTCATTTTGCCCATCAAACAAGCTTTGCATGTATCAATCTCCTTGTAGGAGAATGACCCCAGCAGTCCATGATCATGCAACCGCTTAATGCGTTTCTCGTTTATATGGCCTAAACGACTATGCCATAGCAAGGTGCTGTCATCAGCATACTTGGCTTTCTTAATATCAATATTTTGTATAGAACGCTCCATGTCCAACATGAATAACCCATTGCTAATTGAACCAGTTGCATAAACAATATTATCATAAGATAAAACACACTTTGAAATATTGCATTCAAAGGAAAATCCCTTCCTGACAAGAGCAGGAATGGAGATAATATTTTTAGTAATACTGGGAACAAAATAACAACTGTTTAGTTCCAATACAAGTCCAGATGGTAAAGAAATGAAATAGTCTCCTACAGCAACAGCAGCAACCCGTGCCCCGTTTCCAACGCGTAGGTCCACCTCATGCTGTCCCACCTGCCTTCTTCTCTTGAGTTCCTGTACATTTGAACAAATGTGAACTCCACATGCAGTGTCCAACACCCATGATATAGAAGAAGATGAAAACATGACCTCAGTCACGAATATACCTGAGCCAGAAGCGATGCTTCCCCTCTTATCTCCTTGGAGCGCTTTACAGTCCTTTTTCCAGTGACCCAGCTGGCCACAGTGGAAACATCTGTATTCCTTGGACCGCTTGACCTTTTGCTTCAGAGCCTTGCTGTAACTCTTGACGGGGGCCTTGCCCTTCTTCCCCTTCTTATTGTTCCTAGAAGGAACCATTAAGACAGAGGTCGAAGGCTTACCCTTCAGAGTCTCCTCAGTGGTCAAGAGCATATTGAGCAGCTCTGCCGGAGTACAATCGATTTTGTTCATATTAAAATTAATAATGAACGCGTCGAATGAAGGCGGGAGAGACTGCAGAATAATATCCACAGCAAGCTCCTGGTTGATGGTATGCCCCAGTTTCTCTAGAGCCTCCTTGTGCCCAATCATCTTGAGCACGTGAGCTCCCACTGGGCTCCCTTCAGCCAGTTTGCTCTGAAAGAAGAGCTTCGTCAAGTTATAGCGTTCTGTCCTCGCCTGTGCAGCATACAGCATCTTGAGGTTCGCTATCATGTCTATAGCAGACATATCCTCATGCTGACGCTGCAGCGGTGGCGTCATAGACGCTAGCATCAGGCAAGCGACATCAATGCTATCATTGACGTGCTTTTCATAGGCTTCCCGAACCGCCCTTGCGGCGTTCGGAGCGGGCTGAGGCGGTATCGCCGTCTCGAGGACATACAGTTTCCTCTCTGCCTTAAGTACGATCTTAAGGTGTCCAAACCAGTCAGAGAAGTTCGGCCCAGCAAACTTCTCCCTTTCCAGTAGGGATCGCACATTGAAGTTCATGGTGTTCGTTGCTGCAGGTATCTACAACAATGCAAGAACAGCAAGGTCAGTATCAATGTATAAGAATCAATCAGGACTTAAGAAAGATTCTTTTTCTCACTATTTTATCTGGCTTGAAAAATCCAACAAAATAGCCCGAAAGAGTAGAACTCTTTTAGTGAGATGGGATCCAGATTTCATACTTGGTCTCCGCGTCCCGCTCAGGCGAGATAAGATGCACAGAGAGTACAAGCACTAATCTCTGGTAGGCAGTCCCTGCCAATCGCCAACCCGTGCGATTCCCCTTCATCTGGGCAGTCCAGCAGACTGTGCCAACTGAGTTGGTACAACACAGTCTCTGACCCCACAGATGGCTGCCTCCATGTGCTACCATATGCGCCACATATGTAGCCTACACGGTCAAGCTGACCCGACCTACTCCCTGGACCACCATGTGCTATGCTGAGCAACGAGAAGGGATAAATCCCTACTCTGTAACACACAGGTGTAATCCCGCACCGTCTGAAGATAGATGGACGTGCCCACTGAGTGGGTACAACACGGCTCCAACGATAATCAGAACAGTGAGGTTTCGCGTCAGAAGGCTTACGAGCTTGATATTTTAGCGTTGGATTTTAACGGTCTTTTATCTTCTTCACTATCATGCAATTCCTATGGTGATAGCAGAAGATAAACTTAATCATGCAATTCTAATATTTAAACAATAAAATAAAAGAAAGCATGAATCTTATGTGGTAAAAGCCCATTGAGCCTAAGTAAGACCTTAACCTAACTTAAGTCTTCACAAGAGCTCTTCATGGGTCTTTAGCTGCTCATCTGGCCCAAACCAGGGCCCAAGCGCCATCTGCAACTCAGGTGCGCCTACCAGGAATTTGCGCCTGGTCCCAGAGTCGAACCCTGGACCTCCCACCTGGTCAAGCCTCTGCTGCAAGCGCCTCTGCCAAGTGTGCTTTGTGCTCTTGTCTAATTAAATTACAAATTTAACTATCTAGACAAGATTGACACGCAGGTCAATTTCACATTATAAATTAATTGAACTGTGATACGCAGATCACAAAATTAAAAATTAATTTACAATTAATTCCCAGGCACGCAGGCCCCAGCACAGCACACATTAAAACACGGGCAGCCCACATAAGAATAAATAAACATACATATGCATCAATCAACAATCATGTGATCCATCATAAAATTAAAATTTTTGAAAACCCCATGGGATCAATTTTAATTTTCCTTATTTGCCCTACAACCTTACAATGGTCCATTACTAGGGATCCACTCATCAGACCTAGTCAGATCCACTGCCCTTGCATGCACCAAGTCCTAACTGACTTGAGTCGACCAAAAGGCCAACCATGCATGCGCCAAGGGCTGAACGACCACACTGAGGTGTGGCAAGCGGGTGTGACCCCGGGCCTAACTCAGGTGCGTTCATGGGTCGTCTCAATCAGACATCGCTACACGCCTGTCTGCAGTCGACCTATAGCCACCTCAAGCTTGCGCCAAGGTGCTATCTGGTCGACCCATCAAGGCTGTCAGATAGTCTGATCAGACTGGTTGGATCTTGACTAGACTGAGATTTCAACCCTAATAACCCATCTAAGGGTTTATAGCATGGCCTTAGATATAATGTTAATCGCGCATGTGATATTTCCTTTTGAGAAAACATAAGCCACAATATGCGCCAACATAGATGCGCAAAAAGAAAAGCATAAACAAGTTTCGCACATATAAGATCTAAGCATATTTGGATCACAATCAAAGCAATCATATGAACATATAACCCTAGCTCTGATACCAATTGAAGGGAACCCCTTCTAAAGGGGTAGAAACCCATATGGTGGCGCAACAAAATTTCGCATGGGATATTAGGGTTTCAAAAGATCTATATATGTCATATAACTAGCTTTCGAATATTTGAATGGATGAAGAAAAACTCATACCATTGCCATCGGTTTGATGAAGCTTTGGAAGGAAAGACGCAAGCGAGCCTTCTCCTAAGTTTCACACACAAGATGATCAATGCGCCTACCCTTGGTGCTCCTTGTGCTAGCAAAGTTCCAAGGTGTCCTTGATCGAAAAGGAAGGGAGAGAGCAACTCCTTGCTTGGTCGAAACTTCCTCTCTTCTTCACGTTGTCGCCTCACGCAAAAAACGTCTAGAGGAAAACTTCAGATGGCGAGAATAGAGGAATGGTCTCTTCGAACATGATCCTCATCCAAGTGGAGATCATGGTTACTAAAAATAGTAACCACCACTCGCCCCAACGTTCACGCCAAGTGAACATGTCGCCAAGCCTTGAACCATGCGCTCATTACATGAGCCGGTTCAACTTGGTCTGGTTCAAAGACCATTCGACCCAAGCCATCAGTCCAGATCACATTGAACCCTAAAGCTCTGGATCCGACCGTTGATCTCTAGATGCTTCTGATCTCACCGATCTGGCATCCATTCTCTCAATCGAAGCTTACCGATCTGTAGTCCTAATCAATCAGACATGATCAGACTAGACCTCACTTACAATCAGAGATTAAATCCCTTTAAACTGAACCCAAACAATTTAGTCCTCACGATCTGACTTAAGTAAGCCATATCATCAAATTGTGCGACCCTGAGGGTTTCCTTTAAATGTCGGTAACGATAATTTACATTATCACGATCAGTGAGGGGTATCTAGCAACACATCACTGTCTCCCGATATAAAGGAAAGAGTCTTCCAAGACTACACCCAAACCACAGCACAAGTGTGAATCAACTCACAAAGCATACATATTTCCTTTGCCACTGGATGTTCTTATTGGACAAGCGTGTCAAGCTTGTAGCTCCAATATGATGAGCATGATTAGATCAGATGAACATAGTCACCTGGGTATGGCCATACACTTTCTCAATCATCTCATCCAGGGGGCCCCTTTAGAACATCACACTCCTTAAACAAGGAGACGGCAATCCTATGTCTATCACTAGTGCCCTAACATGACTCAAGCTCACCATCCAAGATAGTCTATAATCATTATGTTTCAAATGATATTGAACTAACTCAAAACAATGACAATCATCATTTAGAAAACACAAGTGATCTCAAGTCAGAGGAAATGTGCCACTTGTCATACTCAAGGAATATTCACATTGTGACAAGCAATTGAATATCCTAGTAGGGTCTGTCCAGTACATCCAATGTACCCATGAGTCTACATCTTATTCCATGCTCGAAGCATCCTATAAGATTAGAACACATATTAGTCTTAACCATATCAAGGCTGTCTCATGTTCACCAAGATATATCGACTAAGGACACAACAGCATGTCAGCCCAGCTGAACAGCTTTGAGACATTATTCAGAAGAACATATATTGCAGCAGACAATGTAACAACCTGAATAATAACCATGCCTTTATAAACATAAAAGTTTATTACATGATACTGATACAATCCCAAGGCCTCAAACATTAGGCTAAGGGCATACCCCAACAAAATGGCCATGGTATGAATCACATTCTTTCTTGCATTCAAAAGTTTTAATGTTGATCATAATACATGCATCGATCCCATGAAACCCTAGTATCCGCTGCCCATGTTTTGTATGCGCCACTTTAGGGTTTCGGCCCCCCTTATTGAAAGGGGACTTTCACACCCCCCCCCTAACCATGTCTTTACAGAGTTAAGAATAGGGATGTCATTTTCAATGAGTAGTATGTCATCAACATACAAGACCAGAAAAATCACCAAGCTCCCACTGAATTTTCTGTACACACAGGCGTCATCTTCACTTTTGATAAAGCCATAGTCTCTCACAGCTTCATCAAATTGAAGATTTCAACTTCGAGATGCTTGCTTTAATCCATAAATAGATCTCTTTAGCCTACAGACCTTATTGGCATTTGTAGGATGGATGAAGCCATCAGGTTGGGTCATGTACACATCCTCTGTCAGTTTCCCATTAAGGAATGCTGTCTTAACATCCATCTTCCATATCTCATAGTCATGATATGCAATTATAGCAAGCAGAATCCGAATGGATTTGATCATGGCAACTAGCGAAAAAGTTTCATCATAGTCCACCCCGTGGACCTATTTGAATCCTTTAGCCACAAGTCTAACTTTATAGGTAACTATATTGCCATCAATGTCAATCTTCCTCTTGAATACCCATTTACACCCTTTGGGTTTTGAAGGTCCCCTAGACAAGGGGATGAAACCCTAATAGGCACATGTAAGGGATTTAAACAGCGGAAGAGGGTTTCTAGATCTATTGCATGCTTTACGATCAACGTTAAAATGATTACATACAAGAGAAGAAATCATACCGATGCCATTTCTAGATGGCATCTTGGAAGCAAAGATCGAAATGGATCTTCTCCAGAGATGACGCACACAAGATGAGTCTTGGCTCCTCCTTGTCGCCCCTTGTGCTAGCAAGGATCGTCCAAGTATCCTGACCGAATGGAAGGGAAGAGATGAGAAATCCTATGCTTGGCGAGAGCTCCTCTTTTCGTCCACACCTTCACACGCAAGAGATGCTAGTGTCGAAAAGCCCAAAGAGGCGTCAAGAGAGCGTGAGCATTGAGAACGTGAGAGTCATGGTCACGTTTAGAGACATGCTTTCTAAAAATAGAAAAGTCTCAATGTTCATGCGACCACAACTTACCCCAATCGCAAAATGCCTCTTCATTTGAACCATGCGCTCATCCAATGAGCTGGTTCAATTCGGTTTGGTTCAAGAAACCAAACAACCCAAGCCATTAGTCCAGATTACAATAAACCCCTGAGGCTTAAGATCTGACCGTTGATCTCTCGATGCTCCTGATCTCACCGATCTAGCATCCATTCTCTCAATCGAAGCTTACCGATCTTAAGCCCTAATCAATTAAACATGATCAGACCAGATCTCACTCACAATCAGATCTTAAATCCCTTTAAACTGAACCTAAACAATTCAGTCCACACGATCTGACTTCAGTAAGCCATATCATCAAATTGTGCGACCCTAAGGGTTTCCTTTAAATGTCGGTAACGATAACTTACGTCATCACGATCAGCAAGGGGTATCTAGCAACACATCACTGTCTCCCGATATAAAGGAAAGAGTCTTCCAAGACTTCACCCAAACCACAGCACAAGTGTGAATCAACTCACTAGGCATACATGTTTCCTTTGCCACTGGATGTTCTTATTGGACAAGCCTGTCAAGCTTGTAACTCCAATATGATGAGCATGATTAGATCAGATGAACATAGTCACCTGGGTATGGCCATACACTTTCTCAATCATCTCATCCAAGGGGGCCCTTTAGAACATCACACTCCAATGAAGGAGACGGCGATCCTTTATCTATCACTAGTGCCCTAACATGACTCAAGCTCACCATCCAAGATAGTCTATAACCATTATGTTTCAAATGATATTGAACTACCTCAAAACAATGACAATCATCATTTAGAAACACAAGTGATCTCAAGTCAGAGGAAATGTGCCACTTGTTGCAATCAAGGATTATTCACATTGTGACAAGTAATTGAATATCCAAGTAGGGTCTGTCCAGTACATCCAATGTACCCATGAGTCTACATCTTATTCCATGCTCGAAGCATCCTATAAGATTAGAATACATATTAGTCTCAATCATATCAAGGCTGTCTCATGTTCACCAAGATATCTCGACTAAGGACAAAAGTGCATGTCAGCCTAGCTGAACAGCATTGAGACATTATTCAGAAGTATATGTATTGCAGCAGATAATATATCAACCTGAATAACAACCATTGCCTTTATAAACATAAGAGTTTATACATGATACTGATACAATCCCAAGGCCTCAAACATTAGCCTTAAGGGCATACCCCAACAATCTCCCACTTGCACTTAATCTAATGGTTGAGGAATCTCAAACCCATATTATTACAGTGCTTCTCATGCTTCTGCTGCGCCAGAGGCTTGGTAAGCGGGTCTGCCAGATTGTCATCTGTATGAACCTTGCAGATTTTGATCTCGCCACAATCAATGATCTCCCGGATCAAGTGAAACCGTCTCTGTATGTGCTTGGACTTCTGGTGCGACCGCGGTTCCTTTGCTTGTGCGATTGCTCCAGTGTTATCACAGAAGATAACCAAAGGATCTGCACTCGAAGGAACAACACCAAGTTCCTTAACGAACTTGCGAATCCATACTGCCTCCTTAGATGCTTCTGAGGCTGCAACATACTCGGCTTCTGTTGTAGAATCAGCAACGATGGACTGTTTGAAACTCTTCCACACCACTGCTCCTCCATTCAAGCTAAAAACATAGCCTGATTGCGATCGGAAATCATCCTGGTCAGATTGGAACGAAGCGTCAGTATATCCTTCAATACTGAGTTCTTCCTAACCACCATATATCAAGAACATATCTTTGGTCCTCCGCAGATATTTCAAGATGTTCTTGACTGCAATCCAGTGCGCCTGGGCGAGTACACAACATCGCATACATAATGGATCCAATAGCCGAAGCATAAGGCATATTGTCCATTTCATCTTTCTCAGTCTGTGTTTGTGGACACTGACTCTTTGAAAGATTCAGACCATGTCTGACTGGAAGATATCCTCTTTTAGAATTCTCTAAATGAAATCTTTCCAGGACTTTATCGATGTAAGTACTCTGGCACAGCCCGAGAAGCCTCTTAGATCTATCCCTGTAGATCTTCACACCTAATACATAGGCTGCTTCTCCTAAATCTTTCATCTGGAAACATTTTCTTAACCATGCGTTGACAGCATGCAGTTCAGGAATATCGTTTCCAATGATTAAGATATCATCGACGTAGAGGACTAGGAAAGTAATTACGCTCCCACTAAACCTCTTATATACACACGGGTCATCTTCATTCTTGATGAAACCAAATTCACTAATTGATTCATCAAAACGAATATTCCAGCTTCTTGATGCTTGTTTAAGTCCATAAATGGACTTCTTTAATTTGCATACCTTATGACGATCAGATGGATTAGTGAAACCTTCAGGTTGTGTCATATACACATCCTCATCCAATTTTCCATTAAGGAAAGCAGTCTTCACATCCATCTGCCAGATCTCATAATCGTAATATGCTGCTATCGCGAAAAGAATCCGAATAGACTTAAACATAGCTACAGGTGAGAAAGTTTCATCATAATCTATCCCGTAGATTTGTTTGAAACCTTTCGCAACTAGCCTGCCTTTATAGGTAACCACGTTACCATCCATGTCAATCTTCTTCTTGAAGATCCATTTACAGCCTATAGGGATAAGTCCCGGAGGCGGGTCAACCAAATCCCAAACTTGGTTATCTGACATGGAGTCCATCTCGGCTCGCATAGCTTCAAGCCATCTAGCTGAGTCTGGTCCACTGACCGCATCCGCATAAGTGAGGGGTTCATCATTATCAATGATGTAGACTCCGTCATAGCGCTCAGGCTGTCGACGAATCCTTCCCGATCTTCGCGGTTCCCGTGATATCTGAGCCTCAGGTTGTTCAGTAACCTGTTCTACCGGCTCAGGCTCATCCAACTGTGCTTGACTACTTTGTCCTTCCTCTGGATTCTCATCCAGTTTTATTTCTCTCCCACTGGCTTCTTGCAGAAGAAACTCCTTCTCAAGAAAAATGGCCGTCCGAGCAACAAATACCTTGTTCTCTTTGGGATCGTAGAAATAATAACCCTTAGTTTCCTTAGGGTAACCGACAAAGATGCATTTGTCAGATCTGCTCTCTAGTTTCCCAGAGGCGAGCTTTTTGACATAAGCCTCGCAACCCCAGATCCTGATAAATGTCAAGCTCGGCTGTTTCCCATACCATAACTCATATGGGGTCTTTGAAACTGCCTTGGATGGCACTCGGTTTAGTACCTTTGCAGCTGTTTCCAGTGCAAATCCCAAAAAGGAGTAAGGTAGAGTAGCCTGACTCATCATAGAACGAACCATATCAAGTAACGTTCTATTTCTCCTCTCGGACACGCCATTCCATTGCGGTGTTCCTGGCGGAGTGAGCTGTGAGATAATCCCACACTCCTTCAGATAGTCAGTAAACGCATGACTCAAGTATTCTCCACCTCGATCAGAACGAAGTGCCTTGATATTTCGGCCTAGCTGATTCTGTACTTCATTCTTGAACTCTTTGAACTTGTCAAAAGATTCACTTTTATGTCTCATTAAATAGACATACCCATATCTACTGAAATCATCAGTAAAGGTAATGAAGTACGAATAGCCACCTCTGGCATGTTTACTAAATGGCCCACACACATCACTGTGTATAAGGTCAAGTAAACCTGAAGCCCTTTGACCTTTATTAGGAAAAGGTGACTTCGTCATTTTGCCCATTAAACAAGCTTTGCATGTATCAATCTCCTCATAGGAGAATGATCCCAGCAGTCCATGTTCATGCAACCGCTTAATGCGTTTCTTGTTAATATGGCCTAAACGACTATGCCATAGCAAGGTGCTATCATCAGCATACTTGGCTTTCTTATTATCAATATTTTGTATAGAACATTCCATGTCCAACATGAATAACCCATTGTTAATTGAACCAGTAGCATAAACAATATTATCAAAAGATAAAACACACTTTGAAATATTGCATTCAAAGGAAAACACTTTCCTGACAAGAACAGGAATAGAGATAATATTCTTAGTTATACTCGGAACAAAATAACAATTGTCTAGTTCCAATACAAGTCCAGATGGTAATGAGATGTAATATTCCCCTACAGCAACAGCAGCAACCCGTGCTCCGTTTCCAACTCGTAGGTCCACCTCATGCTGCCCCACCTGTCTTCTTCTCTTGAGTTCCTGTACATTTGAACAAATGTGAACTCCACATGCAGTGTCCAACACCCATGATATAGAAGAAGAAAACATGACCTCAGTCACATAAATACCTGAGCCAGAAGCGATGCTTCCCTTCTTGTCTCCTTGGAGCGCTTTACAGTCCTTTTTCCAGTGACCCAGCTGGCCACAGTGGAAACATCTGTATTCCTTCGACCGCTTAACCTTTTGTTTCAGCGCCTTATTGTAGTTCTTGACTGGGGTTTTGCCCCTCTTCCCCTTCTTCTTGTTCCTGGAAGGAACCATTAAGACAGAGGTTGAAGGCTTTCCCTTCAGAGTCTCCTCAGTAGTCAAGAGCATATTCAGCAACTCTGCCGGCGTACAGTCGATCTTGTTTATATTAAAGTTAATAATGAACAGATCGAAAGAAGGCGGGAGAGACTGCAGAATAATGTCTACAGCAAGCTCCTGATTGATGGTATGTCCCAGTTTCTCTAGAGCCTCCTTGTGCCCAATCATCTTGAGCACATGAGCTCCTACTGGACTCCCTTCAGCCAGTTTGCTCTGAAAGAAAAGCTTGGTCAAATTGTAGCGTTCAGTCCTCGCCTGTGCAGCATATAGCATCTTGAGGTTTGCTATAATTTCTATAGCAGACATATCCTCATGCTGACGCTGCAGCGGTGGCGTCATAGACGCTAGCATCAGGCAAGCGACATCAATGCTATCATTGACATGCTTTTCATAGGCTTCCCGAACCGCCCTTGCGGCGTTCGGAGCGGGTTGAGGCGGTATCGCCGTCTCGAGGACATACAGTTTCCTCTCTGCCATAAGAACAATCTTAAGGTGTCCGTACCAGTCTGAGAAGTTTGGCCCAGCAAACTTCTCCCTTTCCAGTAGGGATCGGACATTGAAGTTCATGGTGTTCGTTGCTGCAGGAATCTACAACAATGCAAGAACAGCAAGGTCAGTATCAATGTTAAGAATCAATCAGGACTTAAGAATGATTCTTTTTCTCACTATTTTATCTGACTGAAAAATCCAGCAAAACAGCACGAAAGAGTAGAACTCTTTTAGTGAGACGGGATCCAGATTTCACACTTGGTCTCCGCGTCCCGCTCAGGCGAGATAAGATGCACAGAGAGTACAAGCACTAATTTCTGGTAGGCTGTCCCAGCCAATCGCCAACCCGTGCGATTCCCCTTCATCTGGGCAATCCAGCAGACTGTGCCAACTGAGTTGGTACAACACAGTCTCTGATCCCACAGATGGCTGCCTCCATGTGCTACCATATGCGCCACATATGTAGCCTACATGGTCAAGCTGACCTGACCTACTCCCTGGACCACCACGTGCTATGCTGAGCAACGAGAAGCGATAAATCCCTTCTCTGTAACACGCAGGTGTAATCCCGCATAATCTGAAGATAGATGGATGTGCCCACTGAGTGGGTACAACACGGCTCCAACGATAGTCAGAACAGTGAGGTTTCGCGTCAGAAGGCTTACGAGCTTGATATTTTAACGTTGAATTTTAACGGTCTTTTATCTTCTCAACTATCATACAATTCCTATGGTGATAGCAGAAGATAAATAAATCATGCATTTCTAATTATATAATTGATAAAGAGAAAGCATGCTGATCTTATGTGGTAAAAGCCCATTAAGCCTAAGTAAGACCTTAACCTAACTTAAGTCTTCACTTGCTTTTCTTCATGGGGCTTTTGCTTCTTATCTGGCCCAACCTAGGGCCCAAGCGCCAATTGCAGCTCAGGTGCGCCCACCAGGGAAAATGCACCTGTCCCAGAGTCGAACCCTGGACCTCCCACCTGGTCAAGCCACTGCTGCATGCGCCTCTGCCAAGTGTGCTCTGTGCTCTTGTCTGATTAAATTACAAATTAATCTATCTAGACAAGATTGACTCGCAGGTCAATTACACTTTATAAATTAAATAAAATGTGATGCGCAGATCACAATAAATATTAATTTACATTTAAATTCCAGGCTCGCAGGCCCCAGCACAGCACACATTAAACAGGGCAGCCCACATAAGATTAAATAAACAAACATATGGCATCCAATCAGCATGTGATCCAATAAGAAAATGAAATTTCGAAAACCCCATTGGCATCATTTTTTTAATTTTCTTATATGCCCTACAACCTTACAACAGTCCATTAATAGGGATCCACTCACCTTGTCTAGTCAGATCCAATGCCCTTGCATGCACCAAGTCCTAACTGACTTGAGTCGACCAAAAGGTCAACCATGCATGCGTTTAGGGCTGAACGGCCACAATGAGGTCTGGCAAGCGGGTGTGACCCCGGGCCTAACTCATGTGCGCTCAATTAGTTGTCTCAATCAGACATCGCTACACGCCTGTGATGCAGTCGACTTATAGCCACCTCGCGCTTGCGCACAGGTGCTATCTGGTCGACCCATCTAGGCTGTCAGATGGTCTGATCAGACTGGTTGGATCTAACCTAGAGGATGACTTCAACCCTACTAACCTGTCTAAGGATTTACAGTAGGCGCTTAGATCTAAGTGAGGCGCGCAAGTGATGAAGTTTTTGAGGAAAAACTATAACAGACAACAAGCGCAACATATAAGCATCATTCATGCGCCACAAACTATAAACATGCGCAAATACTAGCATGTAAAATTTTCGCATGATGATAACCCTAGATCTCTTGAACATGCGCATATAATGGATCACACAAAAAGGGGTCAAGCAATCATAAAAACATGCATAAACCTTGGCTCTGATACCAATTGCAGGTCCCCTAGACAAGGGGATGAAACCCTAATAGGCACATGTAAGGGATTTAAACAGCGGAAGAGGGTTTCTAGATCTATTGCATGCTTTACGATCAACGTTAAAATGATTACATACAAGAGAAGAAATCAAACCGATGCCATTTCTAGATGGCGTCTTGGAAGCAAAGATCGAAATGGATCTTCTCCAGAGATGACGCACACAAGATGAGTCTTGGCTCCTCCTTGTCGCCCCTTGTGCTAGCAAGGATCGTCCAAGTATCCTGACCGAATGGAAGGGAAGAGATGAGAAATCCTATGCTTGGCGAGAGCTCCTCTTTTCGTCCACACCTTCACACGCAAGAGATGCTAGTGTCGAAAAGCCCAAAGAGGCGTCAAGAGAGCGTGAGCATTGAGAACGTGAGAGTCATGGTCACGTTTAGAGACATGCTTTCTAAAAATAGAAAAGTCTCAACGTTCATGCGACCACAACTTACCCCAATCGCAAAATGCCTCTTCATTTGAACCATGCGCTCATCCAATGAGCTGGTTCAATTGGGTTTGGTTCAAGAAACCAAACAACCCAAGCCATTAGTCCAGATTACAATAAACCCCTGAGGCTTAAGATCTGACCGTTGATCTCTTGATGCTCCTGATCTCACCGATCTAGCATCCATTCTCTCAATCGAAGCTTACCGATCTTAAGCCCTAATCAATTAAACATGATCAGACCAGATCTCACTCACAATCAGATCTTAAATCCCTTTAAACTGAACCTAAACAATTCAGTCCACACGATCTGACTTAAGTAAGCCATATCATCAAATTGTGCGACCCTAAGGGTTTCCTTTAAATGTCGGTAACGATAACTTACGTCATCACGATCAGCGAGGGGTATCTAGCAACACATCACTGTCTCCCGATATAAAGGAAAGAGTCTTCCAAGACTTCACCCAAACCACAGCACAAGTGTGAATCAACTCACTAGGCATACATGTTTCCTTTGCCACTGGATGTTCTTATTGGACAAGCCTGTCAAGCTTGTAACTCCAATATGATGAGCATGATTAGATCAGATGAACATAGTCACCTGGGTATGGCCATACACTTTCTCAATCATCTCATCCAAGGGGGCCCTTTAGAACATCACACTCCAATGAAGGAGACGGCGATCCTTTATCTATCACTAGTGCCCTAACATGACTCAAGCTCACCATCCAAGATAGTCTATAACCATTATGTTTCAAATGATATTGAACTACCTCAAAACAATGACAATCATCATTTAGAAACATAAGTGATCTCAAGTCAGAGGAAATGTGCCACTTGTTGCAATCAAGGATTATTCACATTGTGACAAATAATTGAATATCCTAGTAGGGTCTGTCCAGTACATCCAATGTACCCATGAGTCTACATCTTATTCCATGCTCGAAGCATCCTATAAGATTAGAATACATATTAGTCTCAATCATATCAAGGCTGTCTCATGTTCACCAAGATATCTCGACTAAGGACAAAAGTGCATGTCAGCCTAGCTGAACAGCATTGAGACATTATTCAGAAGTATATGTATTGCAGCAGATAATATATCAACCTGAATAACAACCATTGCCTTTATAAACATAAGAGTTTATACATGATACTGATACAATCCCAAGGCCTCAAACATTAGCCTTAAGGGCATACCCCAACAGGTTTTACCCCATCAGGTAGCTCAACCAAATTCCATACTTGATTAGTTGACATGGAATCCATCTCGGATCGCATAGCCTCAAGTCATCTCTCGGAGTCTGGTCCACTGACCGCCTCATCATAGGTCCTGGGTTCATCCTCAATGATGAAGATCCCGACGTGTTGAGTCGGCAGCGACCCATACCTCTCAGGCGCACGACAAATCCTCCCAGACCTACGTGGGGCCTGTGTCTGAGTCTTGTGTCGTGTGTCATGGCTCAGATTCCATCTCTGTGTCTTGTGGTTGTACTTGGACCTCGTCCAAGTCAAACTTCCTCCCATTAACTTCTTTCATGACAAATTCTTTCTCTAGAAAGACAGCACCCCGAGCAACAAAAATTTTGTTCTCGGTGGGAACATAGAAGTAGTATCCTTTAGTTTCCTTATGATACCCCACAAACACACATTTATCAGATCTGGGCTCTAGCTTGCTAGAATCCTGACGTTTGACATAAGCCTCACATCCCCATATTTTGATAAAAGAGAGGTTAGGGTGCCTCCCACTCCATACCTCGTTTGGTATCTTGGAGACACTCTTAGATGGAACGTTATTTAGTATAAGAGAAGTTGTCTCAAGTGCAAAACCCCAGAATGAGGGTGGTAGAGTTGCATGACTCATCATGGATCAAACCATCTCCAACAAGGTTCGATTTCTCCTTTCAGACACACCATTCCATTGAGGTGTTCCAGGAAGAGTGAGTTGGGATAAGATCCCACACTCTCTCAGATAGTCAAAGAACTCACTGCTTAGGTACTCTCCACCACGATCTGATCGAAGACTTTTAATGGATCTACTAAGCTGGTTCTCTACTTCATGTCTGCACTCCTTAAATTTCTCAAAGGATTCAGATTTATGTCTCATCAGATAGACATAACCATATATACTGAAATCATCAGTAAATGTGATGAAGTAGTTGTACCCTCCTCTGGCTTGTTTACTAAATGACACACGCACATCACTGTGTATAAAATTCAATAAACCTCCTGCCCTCTCACCTGTCTTGGTGAAGGGTGCCTTTGTCATCTTCCCTACTAAACAAGGCTCACAAGTATCAAATTCCTCCAAGGAACTTGAATCTAACAACCCATTTGCATGGAGTTGTTGAATGTGATTCTTGTTTATATTGGCTAATCGACAATGCCATAGGAAAGCACCAATTGAACCACTTAGTTTGATCATCTTACTATTTATGTTTCAAATAGAGCTATCCATGTCCAAGACATATAAACCATTGCATAAAGTACCCTTCCCATAAAACATATTTGCAAATGAAAAAGAACAAGTGTTCTCTTTTATTTCAAATTTAAAACCTTTCCTTACTAAACAAGGAATAGATACAATGTTTTTGGTAAGAGAAGGTACATAATAGCAATTATCTAACTCTAACTGAAGTCCAAAAGGCAAGGAGAGAGTCAAAATTCCTACAGCAACAGCAGCAACTTGTGCTCCATTTCCAACCCGTAGGTCAATCTCTCCAGGACGCACCGATCTACTTTTCTTTAGCCCCTGCATATTTATACAAATATGAGCTCCTCATGTGGTATCCAATACCCATGACATAGATGTAGAAAGGTTGACTTCAGTAACATAAATACCTGAGCTTGAAGACGAAGCCCTGCCTCTCTTCTTCTGATTCTGAAGTCGCATAATGTCCTTTATCATGTGAGGTGGTCCTCCACATGAGTAGCACTTGTTATTCCTGATCCTTTCCATCTTTAGTTTCAGTCCCTTGGTCAAACCTTTCGGCTCACCACACTGAATATCTACTTTAGGAGGATTGAGCCTAACCAATTCATCAAAGAGCTGCTTTAGATTAGAAATAATCTCAGAGGCACTCTTAGATTCATATTGCCCTCGAAACTCAGGCGACATATTGGTTAGCATCAAATTAGCAACCTCCAAAGTATCAGCCTATTGCTTATTATAAGCATCCTTCTCATCTACTAAGGCCGAGCATGGAAGTGGCTCAGGAATAGGCTGCTCAAGGACATAAAGCTTCTTCTCGAGCTTGATCACGATTCTCAAGTTCACATACCAATCCATCAAGTTGGATCCAACCAACTTGTCCTTCTCAAGGATTGATCGCAATGACCATCCGCTATTGTTTTTCACCATTGTTCTACAATAGTCAAGAAACAGCAGATTAGTACTACTTCAAATCATTTAACTTGGACTTGTGTTAAATGATTATGGCTCCCACTATTTTAATCGAATTGACAACCCACAAAGTCAATCGGGAAATATGATATTTCCTAGTGAGATGGGATCCTTATTCCACATGAGGCTTCACGTCCCACGAGGGTGGGATGAGATGCACAAAGTGACCCATGCTTCTTAAGGTGGGCATGCCGGCCGATTGCACTTGGCAATTTCCCTTATTGAGACAGTCTAGGCATTTCATGTCCAGCGAGGGCTAGATACAGCATGAAACCATAACCTCTCAACGATGCCTCTAGAGTTCCATTATGTGCCCAGCACATGTGAAAATCTAGTCAAGTCCATTCCTAACCGTTATGCCCAGGGCCAACGAGCTTCCTTGCGAAGGCACGCCCAGGGTAAAACTAGACTAGGGAAACCATTGTCACCACACACGTTCTAAAGATAAGTGGGTGTGTCCCACGAGGGTGGGAAATAGTGCACAACACCACTGATCGATAGCTTGATGAGAGCTACGCGTTAGAAGGCTACTAGACTTGATATATTTGTTTGAGGGTTTTTGAGGTCTCATCCTCTTAGTTCTATCTTATGTCTAACATTACAGGCATGCAATCCTATAGTGAGAACATAAAGATAAAACATTGTAGGCATGCTTTAGCAGATAAGGAAAGCAGTAAAAGGATAATGTGATCATGACCCATTCAAGACATTGAATAAGCCCATGTCAAAAGGGGTTCAATTCTTGACCTTGGACTCAAGCCCCTAAAAACTAGACCTAGCCTAGCTAACCTCTAGCTTGATCTTCAAGGTTGGCTCCAAGGTCCACCACACCATGGTTTAGCTCTCAAACCCTAGAGGTAGTTCTAGGGAAACCCTAGAAGCACACCCCATGGTTCGGCCAATGCCATGGGTCCTCCTCCAAGGATGATGCACCACTTTTGTTGAAGCATGTTGCGCCATCAATTTTGTAGGATGCGCCCCCTTAATCTTCATCTTGAATTTTACAAAATAAAAGAAAAAGAATGGCGGCATGCAGGCCTCACAAGAATACATCGTATGCATGCAATTGGGGCTTGACTAGTGATCGCAACATCATGCACAAACAAGGTACTTACTCATGCAATTCTATATGCTCATGAAAAACCTAAAATCTGAAATTTTAGTTTCTTATAAACCATGTCTTTCTTCCTCTTCTTATTATCACAGATCTTTTGATTATCTGAGATTATGTTTCATCGTGATTTCATAGATCCTTTCAGCTAGCAATTTTGTCAGATCAAGAGACCCGGCCAGTCCGAAGACACAATGCCCATCCTACTTGACAAAATTGCGTGCGCCTTCGATCTTAAATCAATCAGAAAAATAATCATCCAATAATCAAAAAGAAATTGAATAGAGGATTGGAAGCAAAGACCTACATTCCAATTAACTAGGGTTAAATATGCGCTTACCTTTTCTTCTCCTTAAGCCCAATTAACTTATCAGTAAGCCAAACTATATAATGGTCCTAGCCCAAGGACTATTATGCATGTTAATCAACCCATTGGATCCAATCCAATTTAACCCAAGGTCAAATGAGGTTAACCATGGTTAATTTGGTCAATACGCCAAAAATGGAAGTTGGCTTTAATAGGTTTCTTCCATCTCATCAGGCCCATTGGTGCTGATGAATCTTCCAAATAGATCTGAATTATCCAATAACTCGATCCAAAGGCTATCCGATCAATACGAAAACTCGAGCATCATGGTGTGCGACCCTGCAGGTTCCTTTGACATTGGTAGTGCTAACCTAAGGTTACCACAACCAGTGAGTGGCACCTATTAGTGAATCGCTGCTACCCACGTCATCGGAATGGATATCGACATCGACATCCCCATCATCTCAACTAGGCACTGATGCATTATAGTCCCTTTGCCAAACTGATATCTGATTGGACAAGTGTGTCACCACTTGTTTTAACCCAATCACATGGTTATGACTAAATTAGGTTCTCACCTGGGTATGGCCATACACTTTCAGTCATAGAACCATAATGGGCTATGTGTATATCAAGCTTCCCTCAGGAAGGGGCAAATCCTCTCTCTGTCAATTGATTTTCTCATATGGGTCATGACATACTCAATGACAACCGTTATGACCTCCCTACTACGGCGAGCTGTTAGGCTGTATCAAAGCTTGTCCCTAACCACATAGAAGAGTCAATGACCTCAAATATATGGATCAACACATCTCCTGTCACTTGTGAGGATAACTCATGACACTAAGTCATTGGCTCACAGTGGGTCAATCCAGTATATCTACCACTGATATACCCATATGTCTGCGTTAGCGTTTCGTACCTAACCAGCCCATATACCAATCTCTCATGTATCATAGCTGTCCCATATCTGCTAAGGTACTTGACTGGGGACAAAAAAGTTTGAGCACATATCCAATCTGTCTCCAGGGACATTATCACATAAGTACACATTCGCAGATGTAAACAAATGATGATAACAACAATGCCAGAATGATATATAAATATCAATGTTAAGTAGTACAATAATGGACCAATATTAGGTCCTAGGGCATATACACCAACAAGGCTTGGGAGAGATTTAAATATATACATCTTTCCTTCATCTGGTTTACCTTCTGTCGTGCTCAACTGTTCATCTTTCAACTTATTGGGCTCAAGCGGTGATGCAAAATTTAATAATTCAGAATAAGAATTTACCTCACCCTCTTCGTCACTACAATCACATGTGGTTAGGCACACTTCAAGTGGGCCCTTCACTACCCTGGAGTCAATGGTCGACAGTAAAGTATCATCTAGGACTTCTACACTGTAGTAGGTTCCTGCAAAAGAAAGTTTCTTTAAATTTTTGGTCAGGTCAAAATCTATAGAATCCTCACCTATCTTAAAAGTAAGTTTCCCATTCTAAACATCAATCATGGCACGAGCTATCACTAGAAAGGGGCGAACTAAAATTATGGGAAGTCTAGAATCCTCCTCCATCTCGAGGACAACAAAATCAGTAGGAATAAAAAACTTACCAACCTTGATAGGCATATCCTCAAGAATACCCACCGGATGCCTTATAGAGCGGTTGGCTAACTGTAGCGAAACAGATGTGGGCTTTAGATCCCCAATGTCTAGCTTCTTACAAAGAGAGTATGACATTAGACTAACACTAGTCCCTAAGCCCCTAAATCACACAAAGCATGGTCAATAGGCACATCACCAATCAAACAGTGAATAGAAAAACACCCTGGGTCTTTTAGTTTTGGCAGCAATTTATTATGAATAATCACCTATACTCCTCAATGAGTGTGACCGTTCCATGCTCTTCTACTTCCTCTTATTGGACAATATTTCTTTCAAGAATTTGGCATAAGAAGACATCTGTGATAAGGCTGTTGGTGTATATGCTGTTGGGGTATGCCCTTAAGGCTAATGTTTGAGGCCTTGGGATTATATCAGTATCATGTAATAAACTCTTATGTTTATAAAGGCAATGGTTGTTATTCAGTTTGTTACCTTATCTGATGCAATAAGTGTACTTCTGAATAATGTCTCAAAGCTGTTCAGCTAGGCTGACATGCAGTTAAGTCCTTAGTCGAGATATCTTGGTGAACATGAGACAGCCTTGATATGGTTAAGACTAATATGTGTTCTAATCTTATAGGATGCTTCGAGCATGGAATAAGATGTAGACTCATGGGTACATTGGATGTACTGGATAGACCCTACTAGGATATTCAATTGCTTGTCACAATGTGAATAATCCTTGATTGCAACAAGTGGCACATGTCCTCTGACTTGAGATCACTTGTGTTTCTAAATGATGATTGTCATTGTTTTGAGGTAGTTCAATATCATTTGAAACATAATGATTATAGACTATCTTGGATGGTGAGCTTGAGTCAGGTTAGGGCACTAGTGATAGACAAAGGATTGCCGTCTCCTTGTTTAAGGAGTGTGATGTTCTAAAGGGGCCCCCTGGATGAGATGATTGAGAAAAGTGTATGGCCATACCCAGGTGACTATGTTCATCTGATCTAATCATGCTCATCATATTGGAGCTACAAGCTTGACACGCTTGTCCAATAAGAACGTCCAGTGGCAAAGGATATTTGCATGCCTGGTGAAGTGGATTCACACTTGTGCTGTGGTTTGGGTGTAGTCTTGGAAGACTCTTTTCTTTATATCGGGAGACAGTGATGTGTTTCTAGATACCCCTCACTGATCGTGATAACGTAAGTTATCGTTACCGACATTTAAAGGAAACCCTCAGGGTCGCACAATTTGATGATATGGCTTACTTAAGTCAGATCGTGTGGACTGAATTATTTGGGTTCAGTTTAAAGGGATTTAATCTCTGATTGTAAGTGAGATCTGGTCTGATCATGTTTGATTGATTAGGGCTTGAGATTGGTAAGCTTCGATTGAGAGAATGGATGCTAGATCGGTGAGATCAGAAGCATCAAGAGATCAACGGTTAGATCTGGAGCCTTAGGGTTTAATCATGATCTAGACTGGATCGCTTGGCATGATTGGTTCTTGAACCGAACCGAATTGAACCATCTCATTAAGTGAGCGGATGGTTCATGAGATAAGAGGTTTGCGATTGGGGTAAACCCATGATCGCATATTGAGAAGTGGCATGCTATTTTTAGATAGCACTTCTCTAAACGTGACCACGCCTCACGTTTCTCCTCTTCACGCCTCTTCTCGCCTCGCCTCTCCACGAGTCGACACAAGTTCTCTCTCGTGTGGTGAAGAAGGTGAACGAAAAGAAGAAGGAAGAAATCACCAAGAAGATCTCATCCCTTTCATTCGATCAGGATACTTGGACGATCCTTGCTAGCACAAGGGGCGACAAGGAGGAGCCAAGACTCATCTTGTGTGCGTCACCTCTGGAGGAAAGCCACATCGCTTTCTGCTTCCAAGTCGCCATCTAGAAATGGCATCGGTATGAATCTCATTCTTTCTATAGAATGTTTTTATGTTGATCATATAGCATGCAATAGATCTAGAAACCCTCTCCGCTGCTTCAAATCCTCCAAAATGCGCCTATTAGGGTTTCGCCCCCCTTTGTTGTAGGGGTTCCTTCAATTGGTATCAGAGCTGGTTTCATGCATGTTTTATGATTGCTTGAGCCATTTGTGATCCATATTTGCGCAAGTATGCTTAGATCTTCTTCTTGTTAACATGCGAAATATACATGATGTATGATTATATTTAAGTTGCGCATGTATCATGTTATTATGGCGCTTGTTAATGTTTTCGTCAAAAACTAATATCACTTGCGCGCCTCATTAGATCTAAGTTGCGCCTACTGTAAACCCTTAGACGGGTTGATGGGGTTGAAGTCATCCTCTAGGTTAGATCCAATAGTCTGATCAGACCATCTGACAGCCTAGATGGGTCGACCAGATGGCACCCATGCGTAAGCATGTAGTGGCTATAGGTCGACTGCATCACAGGCGTGTAGCGAGGTCTGGTTGAGACAACTGATGAACGCATATGAGTTAGGCCCGGGTTCACACCCGCTTGCCAGAACTCATGATGGTTGTTCAGCCCTTGGCGCATGCATAGTTGACCACTGGGTCGACTCAAGTCAGTTAGGACTTGGTGCATGCAAGGGCAGTGGATCTGACTAGACATGATGAGTGGATCCCTATCAATGGACCGTTGTAAGGTAGTAAGGGCATATAAGGAAAATAAAATTGATGCCAATGGGGTTTTCAAAATTTTATTTTTATGGTTGGATCGCATGTTGATTGATGCCATGTGCTTGTTTATTTATTCTTATGTGGGCTGCCCGTGTTTAATGTGTGCTGTGCTGGGGCCTGCGTGCCTGGAAATTATTTTGTAAATTAATTTTAATTGTGATCTGCGCATCACATTGCATTTAATTTATAAAGTGTAATTGACCTGCGTGTCAATCTTGTCTAGATAGATTAATTTGTAAATTAATCAGACAAGAGCACAGAGCACACTTGGCAGAGGCGCTTGCAGCAGAGGCTTGACCAGGTGGGAGGTCCAGGGTTCGACTCTGGGACCAGGCGCATTTTCCCTGGTGGGCGCACCTCAGCTGCAAAAGGCGCTTGGGCCCTGGTTTGGGCCAAATGAGCAGCTAAAAGACCCATGAAGAAAAGCAAGTGAAGACTTAAGTTAATTAAGCTCTTACTTAGGCTATGGGCTTTTACCACATAAGATCCATGCTTTCTTTTATTGTTTAAATAAGTAGAACAGCATGATTTATTTATCTTCTGCTATCACCATAGGAATTGCATGATAGTGAAGAAGATTAAAGACCGTTAAAATCCAACGCTAAAATATCAAGCTCGTAAGCCTTCTGACGCGAAACCTCACTGTTCTGATTATCGTTGGAGCCGTGTTGTACCCACTCAGTGGGCACGTCCATCTATCTTCAGACGGTGCGGGATTACACCTGCGTGTTACAGAGAAGGGATTTATCGCTTCTCGTTGCTCAGCATAGCACGTGGTGGTCCAGGGAGTAGCTCGGTTTAGCTTGACCATGTAGACTACATATGTGGCGCATATGGTAGCACATGGAGGCAGCCATCTGTGGGGTCAGAGACTGTGTTGTACCAACTCAGTTGGCACAGTCTGCTGGATTGCCCAGATGAAGGGGAATCGCACGGGTTGGCGATTGGCTGGGACAGCCTACCAGAGATTAGTGCTTGTACTCTCTGTGCATCTTATCTCGCCTGAGCGGGACGCGGAGACCAAGTATGAAATCTGGATCCCATCTCACTAAAAGAGTTTTACTCTTTCGGGCTGTTTTGCTGGATTTTTTCAGCCAGATAAAATAGTGAGAAAAAGAATCTTTCTTAAGTCCTGATCGATTCTTAACATTGATACTGACCTTGCTGTTCTTGCATTGTTGTAGATACCTGCAGCAACGAACACCATGAACTTCAATGTGCGATCCCTACTGGAAAGGGAGAAGTTTGCTGGGCCGAACTTCTCAGACTGGTTTGGACACCTTAAGATTGTTCTTAAGGCAGAGAGGAAACTGTATGTCCTCGAGACGGCTATACCGCCTCAGCCCGCTCCGAACGCCGCAAGGGCGGTTCGGGAAGCTTATGAAAAGCACGTCAATGATAGCATTGATGTCGCTTGCCTGATGCTAGCGTCTATGACGCCACCGCTGCAGCGTCAGCATGAGGATATGTCGGCTATAGAGATTATAGCGAACCTCAAGATGCTGTATGCTGCACAGGCGAGGACAGAACGCTATAATCTGACAAAGCTGTTCTTTCAGAGCAAACTGGCTGAAGGGAGCCCAGTGGGAGCTCACGTGCTCAAGATGATTGGGCACAAGGAGGCTCTAGAGAAACTGGGGCATACCATCAATCAGGAGCTTGCTGTAGACATTTTTCTGCAGTCTCTCCCGCCCTCTTTCGATGCGTTCATTATTAACTTTAATATGAACAAAATCGATTGTACTCCGGCAGAGCTGCTGAATTTGCTCTTGACTACTGAGGAGACTCTGAAGGGAAAGCCTTCAACCTCTGTCTTAATGGTTCCTTCTAGGAACAAGAAGAAGGGGAAGAAGGGCAAGGCCCCTGTCAAGAGTTACAGCAAGGCTCTGAAGCAAAAAGTCAAGCGGTCAAAGGAATACAGATGTTTCCACTGTGGCCAGCTAGGTCACTGGAAAAAGGACTGTAAAGCGCTCCAAGGAGAAAAGAGGGGGAGCTTTGCTTCTGGCTCAAGTATTTACGTGACGGAAGTCATGGTTTCATCTTCTTCTATTTCATGGGTGTTGGACACTGCATGTGGAGTTCACATTTGTTCAAATGTACAGGAACTCAAGAGAAGAAGACAGGTGGGACAGCATGAGGTGGACCTACGCGTTGGAAACGGGGCACGGGTTGCTGCTGTTGCTGTAGGAGATTATTTCATCTCTTTACCATCTGGACTTGTATTAGAACTAAACAGTTGTTACTTTGTTCCCAGCATTACTAAAAATATTATCTCCATTCCTGCTCTTGTCAGGAAGGGGTTTTCCTTTGAATGCAATATTTCAAAGTGTGTTCTTTCTCATGATAATATTGTTTATGCAACTGGTTCAATTAACAATGGGTTATTCATGTTAGACATGGAATGTTCTATACAAAATATTGATATTAAGAAAGCCAAGCATGCTGATGACAGCACCTTGTTATGGCATAGTCGTTTAGGCCATATTAACAAGAAGCGCATTAAGCGGTTGCATGATCATGGACTGCTGGGATCATTCTCCTATGAGGAGATTGATACATGCAAGGCTTGTTTAATGGGTAAAATGACGAAGTCTCCTTTTTTTAATAAAGGTCAAAGGGCTTCAGGTTTACTTGACCTCATTCACAGTGATGTGTGTGGGCCATTTAGTAAACATGCCAGAGGTGGCTATCAGTACTTCATTACCTTTACTGATGATTTCAGTAGGTATGGTTATGTCTATCTTATGAGACATAAGAGTGAATCTTTTGACAAGTTCAAAGAGTTCAAGAATGAAGTACAAAATCAGCTAGGCCGACATATCAAGGCACTTCGTTCTGATCGAGGTGGAGAATACCTAAGTCGAGAGTTTACTGACTATCTGAAGGAGTGTGGGATTATCTCACAGCTCACTCCGCCAGGAACACCGCAATGGAATGGTGTGTCCGAGAGGAGAAATAGAACCCTACTTGATATGGTTCGTTCTATGATGAGTCAGGCTACTCTTCCATATTCCTTTTGGGGATTTGCACTGGAAACAGCTGCAAAGGTACTAAACCGAGTGCCATCCAAGGCAGTTTCTAAGACGCCATATGAGTTATGGTATGGGAAACAGCCGAGCTTGACATTTATCAGGATCTGGGGCTGCGAGGCTTATGTCAAAAAGCTCGCCTCTGGGAAACTAGAGAGCAGATCTGAAAAATGTATCTTTGTCGGTTACCCTAAGGAAACTAAGGGTTATTATTTCTTCGATCCCAAAGAGAACAAGGTATTTGTTGCTCGGACGGCCATATTTCTTGAGAAGGAGTTTCTTCTGCAAGAGGCCAGTGGGAGAGAGATAATGCTGGATGAGAATCCAGAGGAAGGACAAAGTGGTCAAGCGCAGTTGGATGAGCCTGAGCCGGTAGAACAGGTTACTGAACAACCTGAGGCTCAGATATCATGGGAACCGCGAAGATCGGGAAGGATCCGTCGACAGCCTTGTAGGTCCCCTTCGAGGGGGAGCGCAAACCCTAAGCATGCACAAATCTCAATTGCATGGGCGGAATTAGGGTTTCCATAGATCGCATGTAGTATATCTATAAGATTAACTTTGTTTGCTTATAAAGATCAAGAGAAGATCTCTTACCATAGCCATGATAAAGGGTGGCGACTTGGAAGCAAGAGGGCAAGTAAGCACTCCTCCAAAGATAACGCACACTAGATGAGAGATGGCTACCCTTTCTGATGTTCCTTGTGCTAGCAAGGGATCTCCAAAACTTCCTTGTCGTGTGTAGATGAAGAGAGGTGCTTGGCCGAGAGCTTCGTTGTGCAAGAGTTCCCCTTTTTTTTTTCTTTCTTGTCGAATGAAGATCACAAGAGAGTAATTGGGCAAATGGCGTTAAGGCTTTCATTCAAGTGATGGCGTTACACTTCCAAATATGGAAGGTTATGAAGCCATGCGACCACTTGAAGAAAAACCGCCCAAAATGCCTTCAATCCTTGAACCATACGTTCACCCATGTGAACAGGTTCAAGCCAATTAGGTTCAACTCAATTCGGTTCAAAAAACCAAATCAAACCAGCCCAAGCCATGGTCTAGATCTCTTTGAACCAAATGGTTCAAGATCCAACCGTTCATCTCTGGATGCTCTTGATCTCTCCGATCTAGCATCCACACTCTCGATCGAAGCTTACCGATCTCAAGCCCTAATCAATCAAACATGATCAGACCAGATCTCACTTACAATCAGAGTCTAAACTCCTTTAAACTGAATCCAAACAATTCAGTCCACACGATCTGACTTGAGTAAGCCATGTCATCAAATTGTGCGACCCTAAGGGTTTCCTTTAAATGTCGGTAACGACAACTTACGTTATCACGATCAGTGAGGGGTATCTAGCAACACATCACTGTCTCCCGATATAAAGGAAAGAGTCTTCCAAGACTACACCCAAATCACAGCACAAGTGTGAATCCATTTCACGAGGCATACATGTTTCCTTTGCCACTGGATGTTCTTATTGGACAAGCATGTCAAGCCTGTAACTCCAATACGATGAGCATGATTAGATCAGATGATCATAGTCATCTGGGTATGGCCATACACTTTCTCAATCATCTCATATATGGGGGCCTTAGAACATCACACTCCTTAAACAAGGAGACGGCAATCCTTTATCTATCACTAGTGTCCTAACCTGACTCATGATCATTATCCAAGATAGTCTATAACCATTATATTTCAAATGATATTGAACTACCTCAAAACAATGACATTCATCATTTAGAAACACAAGTGATCTCAAGTCAAAGGACATGTGCCACTTGTAGCATACAAGGATTATTCACATTGTGACAAGCAATTGAATATCCTAGTAGGGTCTGTCCAGTACATCCAATGTACCCATGAGTCTACATCTTATTCCATGCTCGAAGCATCCTATAAGATTAGAACACATATTAGTCTTAACCATATCAAGGCTGTCCCATGTTCACCAAGATATATCGACTAAGGACATTACTGCATGTCAGCCTAGCTGAACAGCTTTGAGACATTATTCAGTAGTACACTTATTACAGCAGACAAGGTAACAACCTGAATAACAACCATTGCCTTTATAAACTTAAGAGTTTATACAATGATACTATTACAATCCCAAGGCCTCAAACATTAGCCTTAAGGGCATACCCCAACAATCTCCCACTTGCACTTAATCTAATGGTTGAGAAACCTCAAACCCATATTATTACAGTGCTTCTCATGCTTCTGCTGCGCCAGAGGCTTGGTAAGCGGGTCTGCCAGATTGTCATCTGTATGAACCTTGCATATTTTGATCTCGCCACGATCTATGATCTCCCGGATCAAGTGAAACCGTCTCTGTATGTGCTTGGACTTCTGGTGCGACCGTGGTTCCTTTGCTTGTGCGATGGCTCCAGTGTTATCACAGAAGATAACCAAAGGATCGACACTCGAAGGAACAACACCAAGTTCTCTAACGAACTTACGAATCCACACTACCTCCTTGGATGCTTCCGAGGCTGCAACATACTCGGCTTCTGTTGTGGAATCAGCAACAGTTGACTGTTTGAAACTCTTCCACACCACTGCTCCACCATTCAAGCTAAAAACATAGCCTGATTGCGATCGGAAATCATCCTGGTCCGACTGGAACGAAGCGTCAGTATATCCTTCTATACTGAGTTCTTCCTGACCACCATATATCAAGAACATATCTTTGGTCCTCCGCAGATATTTTAAAATGTTCTTGACTGCAATCCAGTGTGCCTGACCTGGATTACTTTGGAAACGACTGGTCACGCTTAACCCGTAAGCAACGTCTGGGCGAGTACATAACATCGCATACATAATGGACCCAATAGCCGAAGCATAAGGCGTATTGTCCATTTCATCTTTCTCAGTCTGTGTTTGTGGACACTGACTCTTCGAAAGATTCAGACCATGTCTGACTGGAAGATATCCTCTTTTAGAATTCTCTAAATGGAATCTCTCCAGAACTTTATCGATGTAAGTACTCTGGCACAGCCCGAGAAGCCTCTTAGATCTATCCCTGTAGATCTTCACACCTAATACATAGGCTGCTTCTCCTAGATCTTTCATCTGGAAACATTTCCTTAGCCATGCTTTAACAGCATGCATTTCAGGAATATCGTTTCCAATGATTAAGATATCATCGACGTAGAGGATTAGGAATGTAATCACGCTCCCACTAAACCTCTTATACACACACGGGTCATCTTCGTTCTTGATGAAACCAAACTCAGAGATTGATTCATCAAAACGAATATTCCAGCTTCTTGATGCTTGTTTAAGTCCATAAATGGACTTCTTTAACTTGCATATTTTATGACGATCTGATGGATTAGTGAAACCTTCAGGTTGTGTCATATACACATCCTCATTCAGATTTCCATTAAGGAAAGCTGTCTTCACATCCATCTGCCAGATCTCATAATCGTAATATGCAGCTATCGCGAAAAGAATCCGAATAGACTTGAACATAGCTACAGGAGAGAAAGTTTCATCATAATCTATCCCGTAGATTTGTTTGAAACCTTTCGCAACTAGCCTGCCTTTATAGGTAACCACGTTACCATCCATGTCAATCTTCTTCTTGAAGATCCATTTACAGCCTATAGGGATTACTCCCGGAGGCGGATCAACCAAATCCCAGACTTGGTTATCTGACATGGAGTCTATCTCGGCGCGCATAGCTTCAAGCCATCTAGCTGACTCCGGTCCACTGACCGCATCCGCATAAGTAAGGGGTTCATCATTATCAATGATGTAGACTCTGTCATAGCGCTCAGGCTGTCTACGGATCCTACCCGATCTTCGCGGTTCCCGTGATATCTGAGCCTCAGGTTATTCAATAACCTGATCCACTGGCTCATGCACATCCAACTGTGCTTGACTACTTTGTCCTTCCTCTGGATTCTCATCCAGCTTTATTTCTCTCCCACTGGCCTCTTGCAGAAGAAACTCCTTCTCAAGGAATATGGCCGTCCGAGCAACAAATACTTTGTTCTCTTTGGGATCGTAGAAATAATAACCCTTAGTTTCCTTATGGTAACCGACAAAGATACATTTCTCAGATCTGCTCTCCAGTTTCCCAGAGGCGAGCTTTTTGACATAAGCCTCGCAACCCCAGATCCTGATAAATGTCAAGCTCGGCTGTTTCCCATACCATAATTCATATGGTGTCTTTGAAACGGCCTTGGATGGCACTCGGTTTAGTACCTTTGCAGCTGTTTCCAGTGCAAATCCCCAAAAGGAATATGGAAGAGTAGCCTGACTCATCATAGAACGAACCATATCAAGTAACGTTCTATTTATCCTCTCGGACACACCATTCCATTGTGGTGTTCCTGGCAGAGTGAGCTGTGAGATAATCCCATACTCTTTTAGATAGTCAGTAAACTCTCGACTTAGGTATTCTCCACCTCGATCAGAACGAAGTGCCTTGATATTTCGGCCTAGCTGATTCTGTACTTCATTTTTGAACTCTTTGAACTTGTCAAAAGATTCACTCTTATGTCTCATAAGATAGACATAACCATACCTACTGAAATCATCAGTAAAGGTAATGAAGTACGAATAGCCACCTCTGGCATGTTTACTAAATGGCCCACACACATCACTGTGTATAAGATCAAGTAAACCTGAAGCCCTTTGACCTTTGTGAGGAAAAGGTGACTTCGTCATTTTACCCATTAAACAAGCTTTGCATGTATCAATCTCCTCATAGGAGAATGATCCCAGCAGTCCATGATCATGCAACCGCTTAATGCGCTTCTTGTTAATATGGCCTAAACGACTATGCCATAACAAGGTGGTGTCTTCAGCATACTTGGCTTTCTTAATATCAACACTTTGTATAGAACTTTCCATGTCCAACATGTATAACCCATTGTTAATTGAACCAGTTGCATAAACAATATTATCTAAAGATAAAACACACTTTGAAATATTGCATTCAAAGGCAAATCCTTTCCTGACAAGAGCAGGAATAGAGATAATATTTTTAGTAATACTGGGAACAAAGTAACAACTGTTTAGTTCTAATACAATGCCAGATGGTAATGAGATGAAATAGTCTCCTACAGCAACAGCAGCAACCCGTGCCCCGTTTCCAACGCGTAGGTCCACCTCATGCTGTCCCACCTGCCTTCTTCTCTTGAGTTCCTGTACATTTGAACAAATGTGAACTCCACATGCAGTGTCCAACACCCATGAAATAGAAGAAGATGATATCATGACCTCAGTCACAAATATACCTGAGCCAGAAGCGATGCTTCGCCTCTTATATCCTTGGAGCGCTTTACAGTCCTTTTTCCAGTGACCCATCTGGCCACAGTGGAAACACCTGTTGTCCTTCGCCCGCTTCACCTTTTGTTTCAGAGCCTTACTGTAGTTCTTGACAGGGGCCTTGCCCTTCTTCCCCTTCTTCTTGTTCCTCGAAGGAACCATCAAGACAGAGGTTGAAGGCTTTCCCTTCAGAGTTTCCTCAGTAGTCAAGAGCATATTGAGCAGCTCTGCCGGAGTACAATCGATCTTGTTCATATTAAAATTAATAATGAACGCATCGAAAGAGGGCGGGAGAGACTGCAGAATTATGTCTACAGCAAGCTCCTGGTTGATGGTATGCCCTAGTTTCTCTAGAGCCTCCTTGTGCCCAATCATCTTGAGCACGTGAGCTCCCACTGGGCTCCCTTCAGCCAGTTTGCTCTAAAAGAAAAGCTTGGTCAGATTATAGCGTTCTGTCCTCGCCTGTGCAGCATACAGCATCTTGAGGTTCGCTATAATCTCTATAGCCGACATATCCTCATGCTGACGCTGCAGCGGTGGCGTCATAGACGCTAGCATCAGGCAAGCGACATCAATGCTATCATTGACATGCTTTTCATAGGCTTCGCGAACCGCCCTTGCGGCGTTCGCAGCGGGTTGAGGCGGCACAGCCGTCTCGAGGACATACAGTTTCCTCTCAGCCTTAAGATGATCTTAAGGTGTCCGAACCAGTCTGAGAAGTTTGGCCCAGCAAACTTCTCCCTTTCCAGTAGGGATCGCACATTGAAGCTCATGGTGTTCGTTGCTGCAGTAATCTACAACAATGCAAGAACAGCAAGGTTAGTATCAATGTTTAGAATCAATCCAGGACTTAAGAAAGATTCTTTTCTCACTATTTTATCTGGCTGAAAAATCCAGCAAAACAGCCCGAAAGAGTAGAACTCTTTTAGTGAGATGGGATCGAGATTTCATACTTGGTCTCCGCGTCCCGCTCAGGCGAGATAAGATGCACAGAGAGTACAAGCACTAATCTCTGGTAGGCTGTCCCAGCCAATCGCCAACCCGTGCGATTCCCTTTCATCTGGGCAATCCAGCAGACTATGCCAACTGAGTTGGTACAACACAGTCTCTGACCCCACAGATGGCTGCCTCCATGTGCTACCATATGCGCCACATATGTAGCCTACATGGTCAAGCTGACCCGACCTACTCCCTGGACCACCACGTGCTATGCTGAGCAACGAGAAGGGATAAATCCCTACTCTGTAACACGCAGGTGTAATCCCGCACCGTCTGAAGATAGATGGACGTGCCCACTGAGTGGGTACAACACGGCTCCAACGATAGTCAGAACAGTGAGGTTTCGCGTCAGAAGGCTTACGAGCTTGATATGTTAGCGTTTGGATTTTAACGGTCTTTTATCTTCATACCTATCATGTAAGTCCTATGGTGATAGCAGAAGATAAACTCATGCAATTCTAATTATAAAAGCAATAAATAGAAAGCATGCTGATCTTATGTGGTAAAAGCCCATAGCCTAAGTAAGACCTTAATTTTACTTAAGTCTTCACTTTCTTTTCATGGGTCTTTTATCTCATCAGGTCCATCCCAGGGCCCTTGCGCCAAGTTCAGCTCAGGTGCGCCCACCAGCTGAATGCGCCTCTTTAATGTGTGCTTTTGTGCTCTTGTCTAATCAAATACATTTTGATCTATCTAGACAAGGTTGACTCGCAGGTCAAATATACAATAAATTAATTAAAAAGTGATTCGCAGATCACAATAAAAATTAATTTACATGTTTAAGTCCAGGCACGCAGGCCCCAGCACAGCACACATTTAACATGGGCAGCCCACATAAGAATAAATAAACAAGCATCATGGCATCATTCAATCAACATGTGATCCATTACAAAGAAAATAAAATTTTGAAAACCCCATTGGCATCAATTTTAATTTTCTTATGAGCCCTACTACCTTACAACGGTCCATTAATAGGGATCCACTCATCCAGCTAGTCAGATCCACTGCCCTTGCATGCACCAAGTCCTAACTGACTCGAGTTGACCTAATGGTCAACTATGCATGCTACAAGGGCTGAACAACCCTCATGAGTTTTGGCAAGCGGGTGTGACCCCGGGCCTAACTCATGTGTGTTCATTAGTCGTCTCAACCAGACCTCGCTACACGCCCTTGATGCAGTCAACCTATAGCCACCTCGTGCTTGCGCACAGGTGCTATCAGGTCAACCCATCTAGGCTGTCAGATGGTCTGATCAGACTAGTTGGATCTTCCCTAGAGGATGCCTTCAACCCTACTAACCCGTCTAAGGGATTATAGCAGGCGCCACTTAGATCTATGGTGATAGGCGCGCAAGATGTAAGGTTTTTCTTTGAAAAACAACTACAACAAGCGCAAACAAGTAACATGCGCCACTTTGATAAACAAGATACATCAAATATCTAGCATGTCATTCTTTGCATGTTGATAAACCAAAGATCTAGGCATAAGCGCAAACTTCTCCAAGCAATGATACAAGCGCAAACAAACTTATGTGCACACAACATCATGTAAGCGCAAGAAAACAAAGCATGAAGTGAGCGCAATATGGCATCATGAATGGATCACAACCTCAGCAAAGCAATCATATAGATGATACTGAAAAACCCTATGCTCTGATACCAATTGTAGGTCCCCTTCGAGGGGGAGCGCAAACCCTAAGCATGCACAAATCTCAATTGCATGGGCGGAATTAGGGTTTCCATAGATCGCATGTAGTATATCTATAAGATTAACTTTGTTTGCTTATAAAGATCAAGAGAAGATCTCTTACCATAGCCATGATAAAGGGTGGTGACTTGGAAGCAAGAGGGCAAGTAAGCACTCCTCCAAAGATAACGCACACTAGATGAGAGATGGCTACCCTTTCGGATGTTCCTTGTGCTAGCAAGGGATCTCCAAAACTTCCTTGTCGTGTGTAGATGAAGAGAGGTGCTTGGCCGAGAGCTTCGTTGTGCAAGAGTTCCCCTTTTTTTTTTCTTTCTTGTCGAATGAAGATCACAAGAGAGTAATTGGGCAAATGGCGTTAAGGCTTTCATTCAAGTGATGGCGTTACACTTCCAAATATGGAAGGTTATGAAGCCATGCGACCACTTGAAGAAAAACCACCCAAAATGCCTTCAATCCTTGAACCATACGTTCACCCATGTGAACCGGTTCAAGCCAATTAGGTTCAACTCAATTCGGTTCAAAAAACCAAATCAAACCAGCCCAAGCCATGGTCTAGATCTCTTTGAACCAAATGGTTCAAGATCCAACCGTTCATCTCTGGATGCTCTTGATCTCTCTGATCTAGCATCCACACTCTCGATCGAAGCTTACCGATCTCAAGCCCTAATCAATCAAACATGATCAGACCAGATCTCACTTACAATTAGAGTCTAAACTCCTTTAAACTGAATCCAAACAATTCAGTCCACACGATCTGACTTGAGTAAGCCATGTCATCAAATTGTGCGACCCTAAGGGTTTCCTTTAAATGTCGGTAACGACAACTTACGTTATCATGATCAGTGAGGGGTATCTAGCAACACATCACTGTCTCCCGATATAAAGGAAAGAGTCTTCCAAGACTACACCCAAATCACAGCACAAGTGTGAATCCATTTCACGAGGCATACATGTTTCCTTTGCCACTGGATGTTCTTATTGGACAAGCATGTCAAGCCTGTAACTCCAATACGATGAGCATGATTAGATCAGATGATCATAGTCATCTGGGTATGGCCATACACTTTCTCAATCATCTCATACAGGGGGGCCTTAGAACATCACACTCCTTAAACAAGGAGACGGCAATCCTTTATCTATCACTAGTGTCCTAACCTGACTCATGATCATTATCCAAGATAGTCTATAACCATTATATTTCAAATGATATTGAATTACCTCAAAACAATGACATTCATCATTTAGAAACACAAGTGATCTCAAGTCAAAGGACATGTAACACTTGTAGCATACAAGGATTATTCACATTGTGACAAGCAATTGAATATCCTAGTAGGGTCTGTCCAGTACGTCCAATGTACCCATGAGTCTACATCTTATTCCATGCTCGAAGCATCCTATAAGATTAGAACACATATTAGTCTTAACCATATCAAGGCTGTCTCATGTTCACCAAGATATATCGACTAAGGACATTACTGCATGTCAGCCTAGCTGAACAGCTTTCAGACATTATTCAGTAGTACACTTATTACAGCAGACAAGGTAATAACCTGAATAACAACCATTGCCTTTATAAACTTAAGAGTTTATACAATGATACTATTACAATCCCAAGGCCTCAAACATTAGCCTTAAGGGCATACCCCAACAAGCCTGAGCGCTATGACGGAGTCTACATCATTGATAATGATGAACCCCTCACTTATGCGGATGCGGTCAGTGGACCGGAGTCAGCGAGATGGCTTGAAGCCATGCGCGCCGAGATGGACTCCATGTCAGATAACCAAGTCTGGGATTTGGTTGATCCGCCTCCGGGAGTTGTCCCTATAGGCTGTAAATGGATCTTCAAGAAGAAGATTGACATGGATGGTAACGTGGTTACCTATAAAGGCAGGCTAGTTGCGAAAGGTTTCAAACAAATCTACGGGATAGATTATGATGAAAATTTCTCACCTGTAGCTATGTTTAAGTCTATTCGGATTCTTTTCGCGATAGCAGCATATTATGATTATGAGATCTGGCAAATGGATGTGAAAACAGCTTTCCTGAATGGAAATCTGGATGAGGATGTGTATATGACACAACCAGAAGGTTTCACTAATCCATCAGATCGTCATAAAATATGCAAGTTAAAGAAGTCTATTTATGGACTTAAACAAGCATCAAGAAGCTGGAATATTCGTTTTGATGAATCAATCAGTGAATTTGGTTTCATCATGAACGAGGATGACCCGTGTGTATCTAAGAGGTTTAGTGGGAGCGTGATTACTTTCCTAGTCCTCTACGTCGTTGACATCTTGATCATTGGAAATGACATTCCTGAAATGCATGCCGTAAAGGCATGGCTAAGGAAATGTTTCCAGATGAAAGATCTTGGAGAAGCAGCCTATGTATTAGGTGTGAAGATCTACAGAGATAGATCTAAGAGGCTTCTCGGGCTGTGCCAGAGTACTTACATCGATAAAGTCCTGGAGAGATTCCATTTAGAGAATTCTAAAAGAGGGTATCTTCCAGTCAGACATGGTCTGAATCTTTCGAAGAGTCAGTGTCCACAAACACAGACTGAGAAAGATGAAATGGACAATACGCCTTATGCTTCGGCTATTGGGTCCATTATGTATGCGATGTTGTGTACTCGCCCAGACGTTGCTTACGGGTTAAGCGTGACCAGTCGATTCCAAAGTAATCCAGGTTTGGCGCACTGGATTGCAGTCAAGAACATTTTAAAATATCTGCGGAGGACCAAAGATATGTTCTTGATATATGGTGGTCAGGAAGAACTCAGTATAGAAGGATATACTGACGCTTCGTTCCAGTCAGACCAGGATGATTTCCGATCGCAATCAGGCTATGTTTTTAGCTTGAATGGAGGAGCAGTGGTGTGGAAAAGTTTCAAACAGTCAACTGTTGCTGATTCCACAACAGAAGCCGAGTATGTTGCAGCCTCGGAAGCATCCAAGGAGGCAGTGTGGATTCGTAAGTTCGTTCAGGAACTTGGTGTTATTCCTTCGAGTGCAGATCCTTTGGTTATCTTCTGTGATAACACTGGAGCAATCGCACAAGCAAAGGAACCACGGTCACACCAGAAGTCCAAGCACATACAGAGACGGTTTCATTTGATCCGGGAGATCATTGATCGTGGCGAGATCAAAGTCTGCAAGGTACATACAGATGACAATCTGGCAGACCCGCTTACTAAGCCTCTGGCGCAGCAGAAGCATGTGAAGCACTGTAATAACATGGGTTTGAGATTTCTCAACCATTAGATTAAGTGCAAGTGGGAGATTGTTGGGGTATGCCCTTAAGGCTAATGTTTGAGGCCTTGGGATTGTATCAGTATCATGTAATAAACTCTTATGTTTATAAAGGCAATGGTTGTTATTCAGTTTGTTACCTTATCTGATGCAATAAGTGTACTTCTGAATAATGTCTCAAAGCTGTTCAGCTAGGCTGACATGCAGTTAAGTCCTTAGTCGAGATATCTTGGTGAACATGAGACAGCCTTGATATGGTTAAGAATAATATGTGTTCTAATCTTATAGGATGCTTCGAGCATGGAATAAGATGTAGACTCATGGGTACATTGGATGTACTGGACAGACCCTACTAGGATATTCAATTGCTTGTCACAATGTGAATAATCCTTGATTGCAACAAGTGGCACATGTCCTCTGACTTGAGATCACTTGTGTTTCTAAATGATGATTGTCATTGTTTTGAGGTAGTTCAATATCATTTGAAACATAATGATTATAGACTATCTTGGATGGTGAGCTTGAGTCAGGTTAGGGCACTAGTGATAGACAAAGGATTGCCGTCTCCTTGTTTAAGGAGTGTGATGTTCTAAAGGGGCCCCCTGGATGAGATGATTGAGAAAAGTGTATGGCCATACCCAGGTGACTATGTTCATCTGATCTAATCATGCTCATCATATTGGAGCTACAAGCTTGACACGCTTGTCCAATAAGAACGTCCAGTGGCAAAGGATATTTGCATGCCTGGTGAAGTGGATTCACACTTGTGCTGTGGTTTGGGTGTAGTCTTGGAAGACTCTTTTCTTTATATCGGGAGACAGTGATGTGTTGCTAGATACCCCTCACTGATCGTGATAACGTAAGTTATCGTTACCGACATTTAAAGGAAACCCTCAGGGTCGCACAATTTGATGATATGGCTTACTTAAGTCAGATCGTGTGGACTGAATTATTTGGGTTCAGTTTAAAGGGATTTAATCTTTGATTGTAAGTGAGATCTGGTCTGATCATGTTTGATTGATTAGGGCTTGAGATCGGTAAGCTTCGATTGAGAGAATGGATGCTAGATCGGTGAGATTAGAAGCATCAAGAGATCAACGGTTAGATCTGGAGCCTTAGGGTTTAATCATGATCTAGACTGGATCGCTTGGCTTGATTGGTTCTTGAACCGAACCGAATTGAACCAGCTCATTAAGTGAGCGGATGGTTCATGAGATAAGAGGTTTGCGATCGGGGTAAACCCATGATCGCATATTGAGAAGTGGCATGCTATTTTTAGATAGCACTTCTCTAAACGTGACCACGCCTCACGTTTCTCCTCTTCACGCCTCTTCTCGCCTCGCCTCTCCACGAGTCGACACAAGTTCTCTCTCGTGTGGTGAAGAAGGTGAACGAAAAGAAGAAGGAAGAAATCGCCAAGAAGATCTCATCCCTTTCATTCGATCAGGATACTTGGACGATCCTTGCTAGCACAAGGGGCGACAAGGAGGAGCCAAGACTCATCTTGTGTGCGTCACCTCTGGAGGAAAGCCACATCGCTTTCTGCTTCCAAGTCGCCATCTAGAAATGGCATCGGTATGAATCTCATTCTTTCTATAGAATGTTTTTATGTTGATCATATAGCATGCAATAGATCTAGAAACCCTCTCCGCTGCTTCAAATCCTCCAAAATGCGCCTATTAGGGTTTCGCCCCCCTTTGTTGTAGGGGTTCCTTCATATGCCCTAGGACCTACTTTTGGTCCATCTTTGTACTACTTGACTCTGATATTAATATATATCTTTCTGGCATTGTCGTTATCATTGTTTGTCTACACCTGCGATTGTGTACTTACATGATAATGTCCCTGGAGACAGATTGGATCTGTGCTCGAACTATAGTCCCCAGTCGATGTACCTTAGTGGATATGGGACAGCTATGGTACTTGTGAGACTGACATGTGGGCTGGTTAGGCACGTGGTGCTAACGCAGACACATGGGTATATCATTGGAAGATATACTGGATAGACCCGCTGTGAGGCTATGACTTGGTGTCATGAGTTATCCTCACAAGTGACAGGAGATGCATTGATCCCTTGACTTGAGGTCATTGGCCATTCTATATGGTTAGGGATATGCTTTGATACAACCTAACACCTCGCCGTAGTTGGTGTAACATCCCGTTATCTTAACCCCAAACAAGCAACACAAATCACAGAAGAAACAGGATGTGTCATACAAGATCGATTCACATGCTAGGTAAAACCGAGTTCAAGAAACACGATCTGAAAATTTCCAAAAATCCATACATACAATCTCCAAGAAAACACAATTCATAAAGGTACCTGCCACCACGCAATACTTGCACTAGACATATGCAAGTTACATGTATATCAAAATCGATTGCAAAAATACACATCAAACTGAAATTCAAAACAAAATCACAACGTCGATTCCATAAAGTTTCACAGTGATACCAAACACCGAAACCAGGCCAAAGCCCGCGGTGACACAAAAATCATAATATCAAAACCGCCACAAACGGCAACACAAGTTCACACATAGTTTGGCCACAACTGGCAACCCAAGTTCATATAATTCGGCCACATCCGGCCTCAGTTAATTAAGCACAAAAGTTATACATCCAACCAGCATGGAGAATCACAATATCCGTATAACATGCTAACTCATGCAGTGCGCCCCTGTTCTACACCTGAAAACATTGAGGGGTGAGCTACACAGCACAGTGAGTGGATAGTCTCAAACGACCATCCATAGCATACATTCAAAAATACAGGCAGATTATTTTAAAAATCTTTAACAGATTATCATATCAACATATAACAAAATTAAAGAACAAAACACATATGAACAATCAAGTATACACTGCCAAGACATCACACAACTGTCCCCATAGAGTAACTAAGGTTCTAGAGCTACACTCTAAACCACTGTACACATTAACCACTTAGTTAACCTAGTTGTCCAGCATATTCAGTAGTGACCATCATGGTCTAACCCGGCTTTGGCCTAAGCACTGGGAGAAGCCTGCATGCAACATATAGATGGACAGTGTATAGAATCAAGAGGTGGCCCCCGCCAGGTCACGACGTGGCACTTTGCTCTACTACACCCCATAACACAAAAAGATGTGTAGATTCAAGAGGTGGCCCCCGCCAGGTCATGACGTGGCACTTTGCTCTACGACACCCCATAACACAAAAGAGTGATGACATCAAGAGGTGGCCCCCTGTCCGACCAAGACATGGCACTTTGCGTCAAAACTCATTCTCCCAAAGGGTTCCTACTGGACAACAGACACATCTTATATCTTATATCACAAAGGTGGACTCCAAAGTGTCAACTAGACTCTAGGATAGTCATCACAATAATCATATCGGGCAGGCTGAACATCAACCCCCATCACAATAATCATAACAGGCAGGCTGAACATCAACCCCCTTCACATATCACAATACAGGGCTGAAATATCCAACCCTTAACATATCACCTATCAACTATCCCATTGAGCACACAGTTACACTTAGCCTTAGTCCTAACCATTCCATGATCACAACATATAATATTTGAAATCACATAACCACATAATATTCAAAATCACATAACCGCATAATATTCAAAATCACATAATCACATAACATTCAAAAAAATCACATAATGTAGGGTAGTCCTTAGGTTTCATGCTGATCAATTCAATGCAGCCTTGCTAAGTTATCACCCAAATTTCTCAAACAAAGATTCATGGTCATAAATAAACAAACAAGACTCTTATAATATTATTAGCATTTATTAGGGCATCCATAAAAATCAACATAAGATTAAAATCCATGCTCTTACAATCTGGTTCACAAAACATCACATCTAGCCCACGGTTTCAAACATAATATCTATTTAAAACAAGATTCTCATGCTACCAAAAATCAATGATTTAATATTACCAAAATTCCCTATAAAATACCTAGTTAACAAGAATTTCATACTCCCAATTCAATGGTTTAATGCTACCAAAATTCCCTATAAAAATACCTTAAATTTCAAGCTACAAGTTTAGGTTTTCATGAGATATACACCTATACAAACTTTCGGTTTTCATGAAGATACATCATAATTTGGTTTTTAGCATGATAAAATTTCCAACTTAAATAAAACCTTAGTTAACAAGGAGTCTTGAGTTTTCATGATAATTATACCATTGTAACTTTCGGTTTATAACAAAGAGAATTCTTGAGCTTTCGGTTTTTAACATGGTAAAATTTCTAATCAATCTAATGCATCAATTAACACAACCAAATTGCTAGAAATCAATTAAGACACCCCACTCACCTCTTAAACCGAAAATCCTCCACACAAAAAAATCGTCTAAAGCCTTGATGTCGCCCAAAGGATCTCCAAGAACTCGCCAAGGAAGCTTCTTCACCTCAAGGAAATTCGCCAAGGGAAGAAGATGAAGAAAATCACCTCAATAATTCCAAGAACACCAAGATCGCCTTCTTCCCCCTAGCCGTCGCCCAAGGTTTCTTCCAAGCCAACAATTTCGCCAAAAACTCTACCCTAGCCGAAAATTCCCACTTAACATTTCGGTTTTTAATTTTTAACCCATTAACCAATTAATTCAAATAGGGTTTAATCCATTTAACTAACTAATTCGAATTTTAAATCTAATATCCATCTAACCCAATAACCCATAGTTTAAGTGAAAGTCCAATAAGAATTTAAATTAACATCCATTTAATGAATTCACTTAAACGCAAATCCAATAAGGATTTAATTAATATCCAATAAGCTAGTTAATTAACCGATAAGGTCTAATTAATTAACCAATAAACTCTAATTAATTAACTGAAAATTAACATCCAAAAATCTCTAGTTAATTAACTATTAACAACCAATACATAGAAAAATATCACAGTCAATAATTCTATTTAAATCATGAACACAATATCACAGCCAACGAGTTTATTTAAATCAAAAATAATGCTTACCAGGACTTAAGATCCTTGGATCTTACAGTTGGGGGGTAATAACGGTTGTCATTGAGCATGTCACGACCCATATGAGAAGGTCAATGGACAGACAAAGGATTTGCCCCTTCATGAAGGAAGCTTGATATCCATGGAGCTCCTCTATGGTTCTATGACTGAAAGTGTATGGCCATACCCAGGTGCGAACCTGATTTAGTCATAGCCATGTGATTGGATGAAAATAAGTGGTGACACACTTGTCCAATCGGATATCAGTACGGCAAAGAGACTGTAATGCATCTGTACCTAGTTGCGATGATGGGGATGTCGATGTCGATATCCATTCCGATGACTTGGGTAGTAGTGATGCACTGCTAGGTGCCACTCACTGCTTGTGGTGACATTTGGTCAGCACTGCCAACGTCAGAGGGACCTACAGGGTCGCACACCTTGATACTCGAGTTCTCGTATTGATCGGGAAGCCTTATGATCGAGTTATTGGATAACTCGGATCTATTTGGGAGATTTCATCAGCGCCAATGGGCCTAATGAGATGGAAGAATGTTATTGGAGCCAAACTTCATTTTTGGCAGGTTGACCCGTATTTGACCATGGTTGGCCACATTTGAATTAGGGTTGCATTGGATTGGATCCAAGTGCTTAATCAACCCATGTAATGAAGTTTGGGCTAGCTCGTTATCCAATGAGGCCCGATAACAAGTTCTCATGAAGTGAGAAAAGGTTAAAAGGGTATAATGGGGACAAAACTTCTCCCCTAGGCGCCTATGGGCATAATGGGGAGAAGTGGCGCAATTTGCTTCATTAGGAAGCTTTAGGCGCCTTGCCCCTCTACCTTGGATGGTATGCTTGCTTCTATGGCAAGTCTTGGGGCTGATATGGCTTGATAGACTTCTTTGGAAGGTCTCATGCGCATATGGATAATTAGGAGAGGTTTATGGTAAAGTCTTGGAGACTTTCCTTACCTCAAACCCTAATTACTCTCTCCCCTTTACCCTAGCCGCCTCCTCCTTTGAGAATTGCGCCCACACCCTATTATTGCTGCCCCCTCTTGCCTCTCTATATATACATGGGTATATGCGAGAGCAAGAGATTGATTTTTGGCGTGAGCAAGAATTAGAAGGGTAAAGAGGGAGGCTTTGGCGAAAGTCTTCTCTTCCATCTTCATCCTAGTCACAAGTCTCTTCTATCCTTCTTCTCTTGGAGCAAGGACGGATAGGACTTGGTGTCTTCACCCTCTTGCCTCTTATCTTGGCGCACCTTCTCTAGGAGTTGGCGCAAGTAAGGATGAGGAATTGAAGACATGGCGGCAACATCTCCATCTTTCTTCTTCATTGGCGCTTCTACTTTAGAAGTGGCGCAAGGGTTGAAGAAAGTGCACGAAGGCTTGGATCTTCTTCCCGAGGCTAGCACCGTGCGTGGAAGAAGAGGACTCGAGGAATCCGTGTGTGCGAGACTGCAGAGGGCGAACACTTGGGCGCCTTCATCGACATCGACCTCATCTTGCTCTGAGGTATTTTCTAACTCATCGTGTCGACCCCCTTGCATGCGATCTTCACTGGTTTTTGGGACCGGCCTATTTCGGGGACATTCTTCCGCTGTGCAATGTATGTATGTGTCTCTGAAAAATTGTAAAATGTCCCCGGGGTTTCCCAACAGTGGTATCAGAGCGACTTGCAAGACTCGAACGATGTTTTATGCTTTTCTTTCATGCTCACATGCCATATCTCTATTTTCGAAAAATAGCATAATGCATGGCAAACGATTTTTCTAAGTAGGAAAAATTAGGGTTTCTTGTTTCTATCATCCTCTCAATCTCTTTTGGATTTTTGGACTATTTTTCTTGTCTGATTTAAAGATCAAAGGCGCACGTAGTTTTGTCAAGTAGGACGGGCATTGTGTCTTCGGACTGGCCAAGTCTCTTGATCTGACAAAATTGCCAGCCGAAAGGATCTCTGAAATCATCTTGAAAAATAAATCGCAATTAACCAAAAGATTTGTGAGAAGAAGATGAGAAAAAGAGACTGGTTTTAATGAAAAAGTAAAATTTCAGATTTTATGTTTTTCATGAGCATGTAGAATTGCATGAGTAAATACCTTGATTGTGCATGATGTTGTGGTCGTATGTCAAGCCCCCTAGCATGCCTGTGATGTATCCTTGTGAGGCCTGCGTGCCGCTTTTCTTTTTGCTTTTAACTAAGAAGAAGATTAGGGTGGCGCATCTACTTGGAGCAAGGTGCATGCTTGCTTGGTTGCGCATCCTTGCCTGATGGCGCAACAAGCTTCAAAGGTGGCACATCCTTGCATAGGAGCGCAAGTTAGGGTTTGGCCGAGCCTTGTGCTTGTGTGCTATCCCTCTTGTGGCTTGCTAGATGGTGCACCTTCTTTGGAGGAAGACCATGGCATTGGCCGAACCTTGTGGGTGTACCCCTAGGGTTTGAGAGCTAAACCATGGGAGAATGACCTTGGAGCCAACCTTGAAGATATAGCTAGAGGTCGGCTAGGCTAGGTCTAATTTTGGGGCTTGAATCCTAGGTCAAGAGTTGAACCCCTTTTTGGCATGGATTGGTTCAATGTCTTGAATGGGCTATGATCACATCATCCTTTTATTGCTTTCTTTACAAAAGCTAAAGCATGCCTGTGATGTTTTATCGTTATGTTATCACCATAGGATTGCATGCCTGTAATGATAGACATAAGATAAAACTGAGATGATGAGACCTTAAACAAAAACCCTCAATTAAAATATCAAGTCTAGTAGCCTTCTAACGCGTAGCCCTCACTAAGCTATCGATCAGTGGAGTTGTGAACTGTTTCCCACCCTCGTGGGACACACCCACTTATCTTTAGAATGTGCGTGGTGGCAATGGTTTCCCCAGTCCAGTTTTAACCTGGGCGTGCCTTCGCAAGGAAACTCGTTGGCCCTGGGCATAACAGTTAGGGATGGACTTGACTAGAAGTTCACATGTGCTGGGCACATGGTGAAAGTCTAGAGGCATCGTTGAGAGGTAAGGGTTTCATGTTGTATCCAGCCCTCGCTGGACATGAAATGCCTGGACTGTCTCAATAAGGGGAATTGCTTGGAGCAATCGGCCGGCGCGCCCACCTTAGGAAACATGGGTCACTTTGTGCATCTCATCCCACCCTCGTGGGACGCGAAGCCCTGTGTGGAATGAGGATCTCATCTCACTAGGAAATCTTGGATTTCTCGATTGACTTTGTGGGTTGTCAATTCGATTAAAAATAGTGGGAGCCATGGTCATTTAAAAGGCAAGTCCAGTTTAAATGACTCGAAGTAGTACTAATCTGCTGTTTCTTGGTTGTTGTAGAACAATGGCTATTAACAATAGCAGTTGGTCACTGCGATCTACCCTGGATAAGTTGGTTGGATCCAACTTACTGGATTGGTATATGAACTTGAGAATAGTGCTCAAGCTCGAGAGGAAGCTTTATGTTCTTGAGCGTCTTATTCCTGAGCCACTTCCATGCTCGGCCTCAGCGGCTGAGAGGGATGCTTATGATAAGCATCAGGTTGATACTTTGGAGGTTGCTAACCAACATGTCACTTGAATTTAGAGGGTGATATGAATCGAAGAGTGCCTCTGAAATTATTTTAATCTAAGGCAGCTCTTCGATGAATTGGTTGAGCTCAATCCTGCTAAAGTTGATATTCAGTGTGTTGAGCCGAAAGGCTTGACCAAGGAACTGAAATTAAAGATGGATATGATCAGGAATAATAGGTGCTATTCATGTGGAGGGCCACCTCACATGTTGAAGGACATGTTGCAACTTCAGAATGAGGAGAAGAAAGGCAAGGCCTTGTCTTCATGCTCAGGTATTTATGTTACCGAAGTCAACCTTTCTACTCCTATGACATGGGTATTGGATACCGCATGTGGAGTACAAATATGCAAAGGCTCAGAAAGGATAGATCGGTAAGGCCTAGAGAGATTGACCTACGGATAGGTAACAGGGCACAAGTTGCTGCTGTTGCTGTAGGAGTTTTTCTCCCTGCCTTCTGGACTTCAGTTAAAGCTAGACAATTGCTATTATGTACCTTCCCTTACCAAAACATTGTATCCACTCCTTGCTTGGCAAAGAAAGGATTTAGGTTTGAAATAAAAGAGAACTTATGTTCTTTTTCTTTTGCAAACATGTTTTATGAGAAGGGTACTTTGTGCAATAGTCCGCATGTCTTGGACATGGTTAGCTCTATTTGTAACATAAATATTAAAAGGACCAAACTGAGTGGTTCAGTTGGTGCTTTCCTACGGCATTGTCGATTAGCCCATATAAACAAGAATCGCATTCGACAACTCCATGCAAATGGGTTGCTAGATTCGAGTTCCTTGGAGGAACTTGATACATGTGAGACTTGTTTATTAGGGAAAATGACAAAGACGCCCTTCACCAAGATTGGTGAGAGGGCAGGAGGTTTGTTGGATCTCATACATAGTGATGTGTGTGGGCTATTCAATAAACAAGCCAAAGGAGGGTATAACTACTTCATCACATTTACTGATGACTTCAGTAGATATGGTTATGTTTACATGATGAGACATGAAGTAGAGAACCAGCTTGGTAGATCCTTTAAGAATCTTCGATCAGATCGTGATGGAGAGCACCTGAGCAGTGTATTCTTTGACTATCTGAGTAAGTGTGGGATCCTATCCCAACTCACTCCTCCTAGAGCACCTCGGTAGAATGGTGTATCTGAAAGGAGAAATCGAACCTTGTTGGACATAGTTCGGTCTATGATGAGTCATGCAACTCTACCTCCCTCATTATGGGGACATGCACTTGAAAAAGCTTCTCTAATACTGAATAATGTTCCATCTAAGAGTGTCTCAAAGATTCCATACGAGGTATGGAATGGGAGACGCCCTAATCTCACTTTTATCAGGATCTAGGGATGTGAGGCTTATGTCAAACGTCAGGATTCTAGCTAGCTAGAACCTAGATCTGATAAGTGTATGTTTGTGGGGTACCCTAAGGAGACTAAGGGTTACTACTTCTATATTCCCACCGAGAACAAAGTTTTTGTTGCTCGGGGTGCGGTCTTTCTAGAGAAAGAATTTCTCATGAAAGAAGTAAGTGGGAGGAAGTTTGACTTGGACAAGGTCCAAGTGCAACCACAAGACATAGAGATGGGAACCTGAGCCACCTGCACCGGTTGCTAGGCAGCCTGAGGCTCAGACACAGGCCCCATGTAGGTCTGGGAGGTTTCGTCGTACACCTGAGAGGTATGGGTCGCTGCCGACCCAACACGACGGGATCTTCATCATGGAGGATGAACCCAGGACTTATGATGAGGCGGTCAGTGGACCGGACTCCGAGAGATGGCTTGAGGCCATGCGATCCAAGATGGATTCCATGTCGGCTAACCAAGTCTAGGATTTGGTTGAGCTGCCTGATGGGGTAAAACCCATAGGGTGTAAATGGGTCTTCAAGAGGAAGACAGACATGGATGGCAAAATAGTTACCTATAAGGGTAGACTAGTGGGTAAAGGATTTAAACAAGTCCACGGGGTGGACTATGATGAAACCTTCTCGCCAGTTGCCATGATCAAATCCATTCGGATTCTGCTTGCTATAGCTGCTTGTCATGAGATATGGCAGATGGATGTGAAGACAGCGTTCCTTAACAGGAAGCTAACTAAGGATGTGTATATGACACAACCTAATGACTTCACCCATCCTGCAGATACTAGTAAAGTTTGCAGGCTAAAGAAATCCATTTACGGATTAAAGCAAGCATCTCGAAGTTAGAATCTTCAGTTTGATGAAGCTGTGAGAGATTATAGCTTTATCAAAAGCGAAGATGACGCCTGTGTATACAGAAAATTCAGTGGGAGCTTGGTGACTTTTCTGGTCATGTATGTCGATGACATACTGCTCATCCGAAACGACATCCCTAGTCTTCAAGCTGTGAAGACATGGTTAGGGGAGTGTTTCGAGATGAAGGACTTAGGGGAGGCCGCCTATATACTAGGCGTGAGGATCTACCGGGATAGATCCAAGAGGCTCTTGGCCCTTAGTCAGAGTACCCACATTGATAAGGTCCTGGAGAGGTTCAACTTGGAGCAATCCAAGAAGGGATACCTTCCAGTGAGACATGGCCTTACTCTCTCAAAGAACCAGTGTACCAACACAGAGCCTGAGAGAGATGACATGAGTCGAGTGTCCTATGCTTTGGTGGTGGGATCGATCATGTATGCAATGTTGTGTACTAGACCAGTTGTGGCTTATGCTGTGAGCATAACCAGCCGATACCAATCCAATCCTAGTTTACAGCACTGGGTGGCTGTAAAGAATATCCTTGAGTATCCTGAAAGGGACTAAGGATTTATTCTATAAAGTCTACGGGGGACAGGAAGAACTCAGTGTGCAGGGCTTCACTGATGAGTCGTTCCAGTCTGATCCTGACGACTTCAGATCGCAGACCAGCTATTAGTTTAAGATGGTTGGAGGTGCTGTATTCTGGAAGAGCTTCAAGCAATCCACCATAGCTAATTCTACAACCGAAGCTGAGTATGTGGTTGCTTCTGAGGCAGCCAATGAAGCCGTTTGGATCAGGAAGTTCTTTTCTGAACTTTAGGTGGTTCCAAGTGCAGTGGACCCCATTGAGCTCTACTATGACAACAATGGGAACTGCACATAATAAGGAACCACGGTCTCATCAAAGGTCCAAACGCATACTCAAGAGATTTCGCCTGATCAAAGAGATCATTGATCGAGGTGATGTCAAGATTAGCAAAATTGACACAGAGAGCAATCTAGCAGACCCACTGACCAAGGCTTTGGCGCAGCAGAAGCATGATGGTCGTACTAGAGATATGGGGTTGAGGTTGCTCAACCTCTAGGTCTTAGTGCAAGTGGGAGATTGTTGGTGTATATGCCCTAGGACCTACTTTTGGTCCATCTTTGTACTACTTGACTCTGATATTAATATATATCTTTCTGGCATTGTCGTTATCATTGTTTGTCTACACCTGCGATTGTGTACTTACATGATAATGTCCCTAGAGACAGATTGGATCTGTGCTCGAACTATAGTCCCCAGTCGATGTACCTTAGTGGATATGGGACAGCTATGGTACTTGTGAGACTGACATGTGGGCTGGTTAGGCACGTGGTGCTAACGCAGACACATGGGTATATCATTGGAAGATATACTGGATAGACCCGCTGTGAGGCTATGACTTGGTGTCATGAGTTATCCTCACAAGTGACAGGAGATGCATTGATCCCTTGACTTGAGGTCATTGGCCATTCTATATGGTTAGGGATATGCTTTGATACAACCTAACACCTCGCCGTAGTTGGGGGGTAATAACGGTTGTCATTGAGCATGTCACGACCCATATGAGAAGGTCAATGGACAGACAAAGGATTTGCCCCTTCATGAAGGAAGCTTGATATCCATGGAGCTCCTCTATGGTTCTATGACTGAAAGTGTATGGCCATACCCAGGTGCGAACCTGATTTAGTCATAGCCATGTGATTGGATGAAAACAAGTGGTGACACACTTGTCCAATCGGATATCAGTACGGCAAAGAGACTGTAATGCATCTGTACCTAGTTGCGATGATGGGGATGTCGATGTCGATATCCATTCCGATGACTTGGGTAGTAGTGATGCACTGCTAGGTGCCACTCACTGCTTGTGGTGACATTTGGTCAGCACTGCCAACGTCAGAGGGACCTACAGGGTCGCACACCTTGATACTCGAGTTCTCGTATTGATCGGGAAGCCTTATGATCGAGTTATTGGATAACTCGGATCTATTTGGGAGATTTCATCAGCGCCAATGGGCCTAATGAGATGGAAGAATGTTATTGGAGCCAAACTTCATTTTTGGCAGGTTGACCCGTATTTGACCATGGTTGGCCACATTTGAATTAGGGTTGCATTGGATTGGATCCAAGTGCTTAATCAACCCATGTAATGAAGTTTGGGCTAGCTCGTTATCCAATGAGGCCCGATAACAAGTTCTCATGAAGTGAGAAAAGGTTAAAAGGGTATAATGGGGACAAAACTTCTCCCCTAGGCGCCTATGGGCATAATGGGGAGAAGTGGCGCAATTTGCTTCATTAGGAAGCTTTAGGCGCCTTGCCCCTCTACCTTGGATGGTATGCTTGCTTCTATGGCAAGTCTTGGGGCTGATATGGCTTGATAGACTTCTTTGGAAGGTCTCATGCGCATATGGATAATTAGGAGAGGTTTATGGTAAAGTCTTGGAGACTTTCCTTACCTCAAACCCTAATTACTCTCTCCCCTTTACCCTAGCCGCCTCCTCCTTTGAGAATTGCGCCCACACCCTATTATTGCTGCCCCCTCTTGCCTCTCTATATATACATGGGTATATGCGAGAGCAAGAGATTGATTTTTGGCGTGAGCAAGAATTAGAAGGGTAAAGAGGGAGGCTTTGGCGAAAGTCTTCTCTTCCATCTTCATCCTAGTCACAAGTCTCTTCTATCCTTCTTCTCTTGGAGCAAGGACGGATAGGACTTGGTGTCTTCACCCTCTTGCCTCTTATCTTGGTGCACCTTCTCTAGGAGTTGGCGCAAGTAAGGATGAGGAATTGAAGACATGGCGGCAACATCTCCATCTTTCTTCTTCATTGGCGCTTCTACTTTAGAAGTGGCGCAAGGGTTGAAGAAAGTGCACGAAGGCTTGGATCTTCTTCCCGAGGCTAGCACCTGGCGTGGAAGAAGAGGACTCGAGGAATCCGTGTGTGCGAGACTGCAGAGGGCGAACACTTGGGCGCCTTCATCGACATCGACCTCATCTTGCTCTGAGGTATTTTATAACTCATCGTGTCGACCCCCTTGCATGCGATCTTCACTGGTTTTTGGGACCGGCCTGTTTCGGGGACATTCTTCCGCTGTGCAATGTATGTATGTGTCTCTGAAAAATTGTAAAATGTCCCCGGGGTTTCCCAACAAAGGCATCAGTAAAAGGAATATTAATATAAAGCTTTTTGAGTACCTGCAAAAATTTCCCAAATTGTTTGTCAATTTTAGCCTTCGCCAATCTTTGAGGAAAGGGAACTGGCAGTTTGTAGGGAGATGATGGTACATAAACTAGTTCTGGCTCCCTATCCTACGGAGATGATTTTCATTCATTTCCCTGGTCTGGTGTTGTATCAGGTGCCCATGGCTCCTCCAACTATTTGCCACTGCCTGTTGTTATTGCATTACAGTGCTCTCATGGGTTTACCTTTGGTTTCCCAGGTAGTCTACCTATCGGCCTACTTGAAGAACTAGCCTGCTGAGCTATCTGAGTCTCTAACATCTTCAAATGGGTTTCCATAGATTCCATCTTGTAAGTTAGATTTTTGATAGACTCACTGACATGTCTAAATTTTTGCTTCAAATCATTGTTCTATTTGCTTTGAGTGGCAATAAATGTCTGAAGTAGAATCTCCATGTTCGTCTTCTAGGGAGCTTGAGGTTGATTATACTATCTCTGCTGGTAGCTAGGGGGCTGTCGATTGTTACCTTGAGGTGCTTGATTTTGATCGCCCCTCCAAGAGAGGTTGGGATCGTTCCTCCAACCAGGGTTGTAAGTGCTCGAGTATGGGTCATTCTGAGGTCTTCTATTATAATTCCCAATTGCATTAACTTGCTCAGAGTTGCACTCACCTTGTGTAGAAACTCCCAACTGACATTCTTGCGTGTAATGACCTGCATTACCACATATCTTGCATGAAACAACATTAATACTATCAGGATTAAGGTTCAAAGAATCAATTTTATGAGTTAGGGAGTCAACCTTGGCGTCGAGCAAAGTGATAGCATCAAGATCATACCTACCTGGTGCTTTGGTAGACGTCCCTCTCTCACTTGCCCACTGACAGTGGTTCAAAGCCATTTATTCAAATAAATTCATTGCGTCCTCCACACGTTTATTCATTATTGCACCACCAGCAGCAGCTTCGACTGTCATAGGAGTATTATAGTACAATGCATTATGGAATGTATGAATAATTACACACTTGTCGAGGCCATGGTGTGGGCACATCCTTTGAAATTCTTTAAATCGATCCCATGCCTCAAATAGCGATTCTCCTTCTTTTTGGACAAAGTTCATAATCTGGTTCCTATGTTGTGCAGTCTTACTTGGTGGAAAGTATTTTGCTAGGAAAGCATTGGAAAGCTCTTCCCAAGTTGTTATAGAACCTGGTTGATGAGAGTGAAGCCATGCACGAGCCAAATCCCTGGGAGAAAAGGAAAAAGTTTGAGTCGCAAAGCATTATTAGAAACACCATTTTTTTTCAATGTATCACAGTATTCAAGAAATATACAAAGGTGCATATTAGGATCCTCAGACGGCAAGCCTTCAAACTGGTTCTGCTGAACTATGGAAAGTAGAGATGGCTTGAATTCAACATTATTCACCCTAATGTTAAGGCAAGCAAAACTAGAGCGAACCCCCTTGCATGTTTGGGGCTACGTAATCTGTTAAAGATCTCTAATCGCTCATCTTAGGTTTCTGTGACGTTTCCTTTGCTAGTTGCTTTCTGCTAAAGTAGAATGTTCTTTCGATCTTCAGATCTTCCTCAAATAGCTTCCTAGAACATCTATGCATAAACAATCAATAGTTATAACTAAGATGGAAGACAAATAATTAATTAAAAAAATCAAAATAAGCATAACTAAATAATCAGAGGAAATAAAATAAAAGTGTAGTCTATCAATCCTTAGATGAAGTCAATATCGGTGTAATTGGTCCCCGGCAACAGCGCCAAAAACTTAATGTTATCCACAAGTGCACGAAAACGTCCAAGCAATAAAAATATCAATCCCACATAGACCAATGGTCAAGTACCAACTTATCTTAGGATCGTTAGCTAGATGATTCAAAAAAGGGTTTAAATTTCGTTTGCAAGAGTATAAAAGCACAAATAGGTTGTAATCAATTTGATGAAAATTTAGGATTTCAGGTTCACCTCACTATGTTTTATGACTTTTCTAATTAAGAATATCTTAAGAAGGAATTAATGTGTTCAAGGGGATTTATCCGCATTTACAGATTGCCCCCTCATAGTAGTACAATCTAGTGTCCATCCGAATTAATCCCATACTCTCGTGGTTATTAAATCGAGATAGACCCAATGGGTTCTTGACAAATCTTTAAAATCCCTCAAGCCGACTCAAACTACTCTCGTGATCGAATCAACTTGTCCAAAAATTTTAGATCCGACGTCGCAATTCACCTCTCAGTACTTCTTACGACGTCTCGAACATGCAAATTATGGCTAGTAATCAACATGTAAATAAGCACAATAATAATTGAATCTAACACAAGTAAATTACTTCACATGAAGGGAATAAACAATTAAGTAATCAAAACATAGAGAGTTACACGCTTAATTCTGAATAATATGTTTACGTTGACATGTTCGTCATGTTCACATTAAGAAAATGATGAATTCGATTACAAATGGCAAAATAATAATGAAAAAGACGAGGAGGATGAAAATCAAAGCTCCCTTGTGAAGATCAATTCTAGTTGGCTAGAAAATCAAAGCTTTTACGGTAAGATACACTGCTCGCCGTCAGTCACCTGTGTTCTTGCCTCCTTGTCTAATTCTCCTTGAAAATCCACCAAAAAGTCCTAATAATTGCTCCAAAGCTCCCTTATATAGTTCTCCATCATCTCCTTAGGTTTTCCCCAATATATAGTGTGAAATCGCGCCAAATCGGGCAAGAAACCGAGTCAAATTCGGAACTGGCGGACGAAATTACAGGAGTGATATATTTCACATGCAGGCCATAATTTCTTCTGCGTATTTTGGAATAAAAAACTAGAAGAATTACAGCCATGAAAATAATCATGGGCAGGCCGTAATTCTTTATGTGGAAAATCTTCAAGAAATCACGACTTTGAAAATAATCATGAGCAAGCCGTGATTCTTTCTGTGAATTCTGAAATTTTGTACCAAAGAAATTACGGCCGTGAAAAATATTAGAGGCAGGCCATAATTCTTACTGTTCCTTCCCAGAAATTATGGTCATGAAAATAATTACGGACAAGCCGTAATTCCCTAACAAACTTTGATTTGCATGAAATTTGATGGGTAACTTCGTCTTCGCTTCTAGAATTCATCTATGCACTTAGATTCTTTAAAATCTATCAAAATATGGTCATTTTCCCCTGAAATGTAACAAAAACAAAAAGGAGTGAAGATTCCATGCAAACAAAGGAATTTAAATCAAAATAAGTGAAAACTTGATAAAAATAGGAGAGATTATATATAAAAAGTATAGTAAAAGTACTATATAAACACAAGACATCAGGGACCTCTATTACTTATCAGAACTCATGGAATACCAACTTTGCATAATATAGTCCTTTTCATCATCTTCATTACCACTTTAGAGTCTTTGGTTGCTTCAGCTGAAGCTTCCACACTTGGATACATAATTAACAACAACAAGTATGTGTCATTTACCACATGAAGATGGGAATGGTCCCATGAAGTCTATTCCTCATACATCAAATATCTCAAAATGTTCAATGGAACTTCATCCCTTCTAGAAATGTTCCCAGTTCATTGATAATTATCACAAGTGAGGACAAAGTTTTGTGCATCCTAGAATATAGAAGCCAAGTGTAAACTAGACTGCAATGCTTTGAAAGCTGTCTTTATTGTGCAAGCATGACTCTCGTAAGGTGACAAATGGCAGTGCAGAAGTATATCATGGATCTCTTTCATGAGAATGCATCTTCTAAAAAGTCCGTCGGCGCATCGACGATAGAGATACGGATAATCCCAATAATTAAATTTCACATCATGCAGAAACTTCTTCTTCCTCTGGAAAGTAAGATCAGGAGGAAGGATGTCAAATACTAATAAATTCACAAAGTGTACATACTAAGTGGCCTCTTGATCAGTAAGTGCCAGAAGGTTCTCTTTTGGGAAAGAGGCATTTATCTCCATCTCATCATCTACATCTTCTTGTCTTTCCTTTTCCAGCCTTGAAAGGTGGTCAGCAATAAGGTTTTCACTCCCCTTCTTGTCTCTAATCTCCACATCAAACTCTTGCAGGAGGAGAATCCATCTAATCAGTCTAGGCTTGGCATCCTTCTTGTTGAGAAGATATTTGATAGCTGCTGCAGGAGTCCCCTTCGAGGGGGAGCGAGAAAACCCTAATGGCGCATGTGTTACATCGCAGCGGAAATAGGGGTTTTAGGGATCATTATGCATGATATATATTCAACTATGAAAAACGATTACGAGTGCCAATAAGATTCATACCATCGCCATCTATGGATGAAGTATTGGAAGCAAGGAGCGAAAGGGATCCTCTCCCTAGTCGACGCACACACGATGAAGAATGGCCTCTCCTTGTCGTCTTTGTGCTAGCAAAGCTTCAAGGGTCCTTTGCGCATGAAGGGGATAAGATCCTTGGGCTTGTCGAAGAAGAAGTTTCTCTACCCTCGTCGAGAGAGTTTTTTCACACGAGAAGGAAGGAGACTTCGTTCAAGAGTGATGATCGCCAATAGAGTAAACACGTTGTAATGAACGTGGGCGTTGCTATCCAAAAATAGTAACCCATTACTCACTTCGGTTATGCGTTCACATGAAGTGAACCGCAATTCCTTCTCTTCGATTATTTGAACCAAGCGCTCATTACATGAGCTGGTTCAAGTGACTTTGGTCTAAGACCAAATCGGCCCAAGCAATGGTCGATCTTATTGAACCACAAGGTTCAAGATCACCGTTGATCTCTTGATGCTCTAGATCTCACTGATCTAGCATCATAACTCTCGATCGAAGCTTACCGATCTAAAGCCCTAATCAATCAAACATGATCAGACCAGATCTCACTCGCAATCAGAGCTTAACACCCCTTTAAACTGAACTAAACAATTCAGTCCACACGATCTGACTTAAAGAAGCCATATCATCAAATTGTGCGACCCTAAGGGTTTCCTTTAAATGTCGGTAACGATAACTCACGTTATCACGACCAGTGAGGGGTATCTAGCAACACATCACTGTCTCCCGATATAAAGGAAAGAGTCTTCCAAGACTTCACCCAAACCACAGCACAAGTGTGAATCCAATTCACTAGGCATGCATACTTCCTTTGCCACTTGATGTTCTTATTGGACAAGCCTGTCAAGCTTGTAACTCCAATATGATGAGCATGATTAGATCAGATGAACACTGTCACCTGGGTATGGCCATACACTCTCTCAATCATCTCATCCAGGGGGCCCTTATAGAACATCACACTCCTTAAACAAGGAGACGGCAATCCTATGTCTATCACTAGTGCCCTAACCTGATTCAAGCTCACCATCCAAGATAGTCTATAACCATTATGTTTCAAATGATATTGAACTACCTCAAAATGATGACAATCATCATTTAGAAAACACAAGTGATCTCAAGTCAGAGGAAATGTGCCACTTGTCGCAATCAAGGAATATTCACATTGTGACAAACAATTGAACATCCTAGTAGGGTCTGTCCAGTACATCCCATGTACCCATGAGTCTACATCTTATTCCATGCTCGAAGCATCCTATAAGATTAGAACACATATTAGTCTTAACCATATCAAGGCTGTCTCATGTTCACCAAGATATATCGACTAAGGACATAATAGCATGTCAGCCCAGCTGAACAGCTTTGAGACATTATTCAGAGGAACATATATTGCAGCAGACAATGTAGCTAACTGAATAACAACCATGCCTTTATAAACTTAAGAGTTTATTACATGATACAGATACATTCCCACAGGCCTCAAACATTAGCCTTAAGGGCATACCCCAACAATCTCCCACTTGCACTTAATCTAATGGTTGAGAAATCTCAAACCCATATTATTACAGTGCTTCTCATGCTTCTGCTGCGCCAGAGGCTTGGTAAGCGGGTCTGCCAGATTGTCATCTGTATGAACCTTGCATACTTTGATCTCGCCACGATCAATGATCTCCCTGATCAAATGAAACCGTCTCTGTATGTGCTTGGACTTCTGGTGCGACCGTGGTTCCTTTGCTTGTGCGATTGCTCCAGTGTTATCACAAAAGATAACCAAAGGATCTGCACTCGAAGGAACGACACCAAGTTCTCTCACGAACTTACGAATCCACACTGCCTCCTTGGATGCTTCCGAGGCTGCAACATACTCGGCTTCTGTTGTGGAATCAGCAACAGTTGACTGTTTGAAACTTTTCCACACCACTGCTCCTCCATTCAAGCTAAAAACATAGCCTGATTGCGATCGGAAATCATCCTGGTCAGACTGGAACGAAGCGTCAGTATATCCTTCAATACTGAGTTCTTCCTGACCACCATATATCAAGAACATATCTTTGGTCCACCGCAGATATTTTAAAACGTTCTTGACTGCAATCCAGTGCGCCATACCTGGATTACTCTGGTAACGACTGGTCACGCTTAACCCGTAAGCGACGTCTGGGCGAGTACACAACATCGCATACATAATGGAACCAATAGCCGAAGCATAAGGCGTATTGTCCATTTCATCTTTCTCAGTCTGTGTTTGTGGACACTGACTCTTCGAAAGACTCAGACCATGTCTGACTGGAAGATATCCTCGTTTAGAATTCTCTAAATGAAATCTCTCCAGGACCTTATCGATGTAAGTACTCTGGCACAGCCCGAGAAGCCTCTTAGATCTATCCCTGTAGATCTTCACACCTAACACATAGGCTGCTTCTCCTAAATCTTTCATCTGGAAACATTTCCTCAGCCATGCCTTAACAGCATGCATTTCAGGAATGTCATTTCCAATGATCAAGATGTCATCGACGTAGAGGACTAGGAAAGTAATCACGCTCCCACTAAACCTCTTATAAACACACGGGTCATCCTCGTTCTTGATGAAACCAAAATCAGTGACTGATTCATCAAAACGAATATTCCAGCTTCTTGATGCTTGTTTAAGTCCATAAATGGACTTCTTTAACTTGCATATCTTATGACGATCCGCTGGATTAGTGAAACCCTCAGGTTGTGTCATATACACATCCTCATCCAGATTTCCATTAAGGAAAGCTGTTTTCACATCCATCTGCCAGATCTCATAATCGTAATATGCAGCTATCGCAAAAAGAATCCGAATAGACTTAAACATGGCAACAGGTGAGAAAGTTTCATCATAATCTATCCCGTAGATTTGTTTGAAACCTTTCGCAACTAGCCTGCCTTTATAGGTAACCACGTTACCATCCATGTCAATCTTCTTCTTGAAGATCCATTTACAGCCTATAGGGATTATTCCCGGAGGCGGATCAACCAAATCCCAAACTTGGTTATCTGACATGGAGTCCATCTCGGCGCGCATAGCTTCAAGCCATCTCGCTGACTCCGGTCCACTGACCGCATCCGCATAAGTAAGGGGTTCATCATTATCAATGATGTAGACTCCGTCATAGCGCTCAGGCTGTCGACGGATCCTACCCGATCTTCGCGGTTCCCGTGATATCTGAGCCTCAGGTTGTTCAATAACCTGTTCTACCGGCTCAGGCTCATCCAACTGTGCTTGGTCACTTTGTCCTTCCTCTGGATTCTCATCCAACTTTATTTCTCTCCCACTGGCCTCTTGCAGAAGAAACTCCTTCTCAAGAAATATGGCCGTCCGAGCAACAAAAACCTTGTTCTCCTTGGGATCGAAGAAATAATAACCCTTAGTTTCCTTAGGGTAACCGACAAAGATACATTTGTCAGATCTGCTCTCTAGTTTCCCAGAGGCGAGCTTTTTGACATAAGCCTCGCAGCCCCAGATCCTGATAAATGTCAAGCTCGGCTGTTTCCCATACCATAACTCATATGGCGTCTTAGAAACTGCCTTGGATGGCACTCGGTTTAGTACCTTTGCAGCTGTTTCCAGTGCAAAACCCCAAAAGGAGTATGGAAGAGTAGCCTGACTCATCATAGAACGAACCATATCTAGTAATGTTCTATTTCTCCTTTCGGACACACCATTCCATTGCGGTGTTCCTGGTGGAGTGAGCTGTGAGATAATCCCACACTCTTTTAGATAGTCAGTAAACGCATGACTTAGGTATTCACCACCTCGATCTGAGCGAAGTGTTTTGATATTACGGCCTAGCTGATTTTGTACTTCATTCTTGAACTCTTTGAACTTGTCAAAAGATTCACTCTTATGTCTCATCAGATAGACATACCCATATCTACTGAAATCATCAGTAAAGGTAATGAAGTACTGATAGCCACCTCTGGCATGTTTACTAAATGGCCCACACACATCACTGTGTATAAGGTCAAGTAAACCTGAAGCCCTTTGACCTTTGTGAGGAAAAGGTGACTTCGTCATTTTACCCATTAAACAAGCCTTGCATGTATCAATTTCCTTGTAGGAGAATGATCCCAGCAGTCCATGATGATGCAACCGCTTAATGCGTTTCTCGTTAATATGGCCTAAACGACTATGCCATAGCAAGGTGCTGTCATCAGCATACTTGGCTTTCTTAATATCAATTTGCTGTATCGAACATTCCATGTCCAACATGTATAACCCATTGTTAATTGAACCAGTTGCATAAACAATATTATCTAAAGACAAAATACACTTTGAAATATTGCATTCAAAGGAAAATCCCTTCCTGACAAGAGCAGGAATGGAGATAATATTTTTAGTTATACTGGGAACAAAGTAACAACTGTTTAGTTCCAATACAATTCCAGATGGTAAAGAAATGAAGTAGTCTCCTACAGCAACAGCAGCAACCCGTGCCCCGTTTCCAACGCGTAGGTCCACCTCATGCTGTCCCACCTGCCTTCTTCTCTTGAGTTCCTGCACATTTGAACAAATGTGAACTCCACATGCAGTGTCCAACACCCATGATATAGAAGAAGAAAACATGACCTCAGTCACGAATATACCTGAGCCAGAAGCAAAGCTTCCCCTCTTGTCTCCTTGGAGCGCTTTACAGTCCTTTTTCCAGTGACCCAGCTGGCCACAGTGGAAACACCTGTATTCCTTGGACCGCTTCACCTTCTGCTTCAGAGCCTTGCTGTAATTCTTGACCGGGGCCTTGCCCTTCTTCCCCTTCTTCTTGTTCCTAGAAGGAACCATCAAGACAGAGGTTGAAGGCTTACCCTTCAGAGTTTCCTCAGTAGTCAAGAGCATATTCAACAGCTCTGCCGGCGTACAATCGATTTTGTTCATATTAAAGTTAATAATGAACGCGTCGAATGATGGCGGGAGAGACTGCAGAATAATGTCCACAGCAAGCTCCTGGTTGATGGTGTGCCCCAGTTTCTCTAGAGCCTCCTTGTGCCCAATCATCTTGAGCACGTGAGCTCCCACTGGGCTCCCTTCAGCCAGTTTGCTCTGAAAGAAGAGCTTAGTCAAATTATAGCGTTCAGTCCTCGCCTGTGCAGCATACAGCATCTTGAGGTTTGCTATAATCTGTATAGCTGACATATCCTCATGCTGACGCTGCAGCGGTGGCGTCATAGACGCTAGCATCAGGCAAGCGACATCAATGCTATCATTGACGTGCTTTTCATAGGCTTCCCGAACCGCCCTTGCGGCGTTCGGAGCGGGCTGCGGCGGTATCGCCGTCTCGAGGACATACAGTTTCCTCTCTGCCTTAAGAACGATCTTAAGGTGTCCAAACCAGTCAGAGAAGTTCGGCCCAGCAAACTTCTCCCTTTCCAGTAGGGATCGCACATTGAAGTTCATGGTGTTCGTTGCTGCAGGTATCTACAACAATGCAAGAACAGCAAGGTCAGTATCAATGTATAAGAATCGATCAGGACTTAAGAAAGATTCTTTTTCTCACTATTTTATCAGGCGTGAAAAATCCAGCAAAACAGCCCGAAAGAGTAGAACTCTTTTAGTGAGATGGGATCCAGATTTCATACTTGGTCTCCGCGTCCCGCTCAGGCGAGATAAGATGCACAGAGAGTACAAGCACTAGTTTCTGGTAGGCCTCCCAGCCAATCGCCAACCCGTGCGATTCCCCTTCATCTGGGCAATCCAGCAGACTGTGCCAACTGAGTTGGTACAACACAGTCTCTGATCCCACAGATGGCTGCCTCCATGTGCTACCATATGCGCCACATATGTAGCCTACACGGTCAAGCTGACCCGACCTACTCCCTGGACCACCATGTGCTATGCTGAGCAACGAGAAGGGATAAATCCCTACTCTGTAACACACAGGTGTAATCCCACACCCTCTGAAGATAGATGGACGTGCCCACTGAGTGGGTACAACACGGCTCCAACGATAATCAGAACAGTGAGGTTTCGCGTCAGAAGGCTTACGAGCTTGATATTTTAGCGTTGGATTTTAACGGTCTTTTATCTTCTTGCCTATCATGCAATTCCTATGGTGATAGCAGAAGATAATTTGATCATGCAATTCCAATATTTAAGCAATAAAAGAAAGCATGTATCTTATGTGGTAAAAGCCCATAGCCCTAGAAGACCTTAACCTAACTTAAGTCTTCATTTGCTCTTCATGGGTCTTTTGCTGCTCATCTGGCCCAAACCTGGGCCCAAGCGCCATCTGCAGCACAGGTGCACCCACCAGGAATTTGCGCCTGGTCCCAGAGTCGAACCCTGGACCTCCCACCTGGTCCAGCCACTGCTGCATGCGCCTCTGCCAAGTGTGCTTTGTGCTCTTGTCTAATTAAATTACAAATTTAACTATCTAGACAAGAGTGACACGCAGGTCACTAACATTTATAAATTAAAACACAGTGATGCGCAGATCACAATAATTAATTTACAATTTAATACAGGCACGCAGGCCCCAGCACAGCACACAATTAATATGAGCAGCCCACATAAGACTAAATAGACAAACATATGCATCCAATCAGCATCATGTGATCCATCATAAAAATTAAAATTTTCGAAAACCCCTTGGGATCAATTTTAATTTTTTCCTTATTTCCCCTACAACCTTACAACGGTCCATTACTAGGGATCCACTCAACCAACCTAGTCAAATCCACTGCCCTTGCATGCACCAAGTCCTAACTGACTTGTGTTGACCATAAGGTCAACCATGCATGCGCCAGGGCTGAACGACCACACTGAGGTCTGGCAAGCGGGCGTGACCCCGGGCCTAACTCAGGTGCGTTCATTGGGTGTCTCAATCAGACATCGCTACACACCTGTCTGCAGTCGACCTATAGCCACCATAGGCTTGCGCCAAAGTGCTAACTGGTCGACCCATTCAGGCTGTCAGATGGTCTGATCAGACTGTTTGGATCTAACACAGGGGATGATTTCAACCCTAATAACCCGTCTAAGGGTTTAATGCAGGCGGCACTTAGATCTAATGGTGTGCGCGCAAGTCGTTTGAGTTTTTAAGAAAACATCAACAAGAACATATAGAAGCGCTACCTTACTACATGCGTCAACTACAATACACAACAAGTAAAGGTTCGCATGTAGCCTAGATCTAGCAATATGGCGCATACAAGGATCACAAATCACAGCAAACATATTATCATGCATTTTAACCTGCTCTGATACCAATTGCAGGAGTCCCCTTCGAGGGGGAGCGAGAAAACCCTAATGGCGCATGTGTTACATCGCAGCGGAAATAGGGGTTTTAGGGATCATTATGCATGATATATATTCAACTATGAAAAACGATTACGAGTGCCAATAAGATTCATACCATCGCCATCTATGGATGAAGTATTGGAAGCAAGGAGCGAAAGGGATCCTCTCCCTAGTCGACGCACACACGATGAAGAATGGCCTCTCCTTGTCGTCTTTGTGCTAGCAAAGCTTCAAGGGTCCTTTGCGCATGAAGGGGATAAGATCCTTGGGCTTGTCGAAGAAGAAGTTTCTCTACCCTCGTCGAGAGAGTTTTTTCACACGAGAAGGAAGGAGACTTCGTTCAAGAGTGATGATCGCCAATAGAGTAAACACGTTGTAATGAACGTGGGCGTTGCTATCCAAAAATAGTAACCCATTACTCACTTCGGTTATGCGTTCACATGAAGTGAACCGCAATTCCTTCTCTTCGATTATTTGAACCAAGCGCTCATTACATGAGCTGGTTCAAGTGACTTTGGTCTAAGACCAAATCGGCCCAAGCAATGGTCGATCTTATTGAACCACAAGGTTCAAGATCACCGTTGATCTCTTGATGCTCTAGATCTCACTGATCTAGCATCATAACTCTCGATCGAAGCTTACCGATCTAAAGCCCTAATCAATCAAACATGATCAGACCAGATCTCACTCGCAATCAGAGCTTAACACCCCTTTAAACTGAACTAAACAATTCAGTCCACACGATCTGACTTAAAGAAGCCATATCATCAAATTGTGCGACCCTAAGGGTTTCCTTTAAATGTCGGTAACGATAACTCACGTTATCACGACCAGTGAGGGGTATCTAGCAACACATCACTGTCTCCCGATATAAAGGAAAGAGTCTTCCAAGACTTCACCCAAACCACAGCACAAGTGTGAATCCAATTCACTAGGCATGCATACTTCCTTTGCCACTTGATGTTCTTATTGGACAAGCCTGTCAAGCTTGTAACTCCAATATGATGAGCATGATTAGATCAGATGAACACTGTCACCTGGGTATGGCCATACACTCTCTCAATCATCTCATCCAGGGGGCCCTTATAGAACATCACACTCCTTAAACAAGGAGACGGCAATCCTATGTCTATCACTAGTGCCCTAACCTGATTCAAGCTCACCATCCAAGATAGTCTATAACCATTATGTTTCAAATGATATTGAACTACCTCAAAATGATGACAATCATCATTTAGAAAACACAAGTGATCTCAAGTCAGAGGAAATGTGCCACTTGTCGCAATCAAGGAATATTCACATTGTGACAAACAATTGAACATCCTAGTAGGGTCTGTCCAGTACATCCCATGTACCCATGAGTCTACATCTTATTCCATGCTCGAAGCATCCTATAAGATTAGAACACATATTAGTCTTAACCATATCAAGGCTGTCTCATGTTCACCAAGATATATCGACTAAGGACATAATAGCATGTCAGCCCAGCTGAACAGCTTTGAGACATTATTCAGAGGAACATATATTGCAGCAGACAATGTAGCTAACTGAATAACAACCATGCCTTTATAAACTTAAGAGTTTATTACATGATACAGATACATTCCCACAGGCCTCAAACATTAGCCTTAAGGGCATACCCCAACAGCTGCATGGTTAGTGTACACAAGTAATTTTGAATTAATCAAATAAGAATGAAATTATCAAAAGCAAACACGATGGCAAGAGGCTCCTTCTCGATTGTGACATAGTTGATTTGAGCTTCATCAAGAGTCCGACTTGAATAATAAATCGCATACAGCTTCTTGTCCTTTCTTTGTCCCAATACAACCCCTATAGCCAAGTCACTTGAATCGCACATAAGGACAAATGGCAAAGACCAATCTGGGGGTTGCATGACTGGTGCTGAAATCAAAGCCCTTTTAAGCTTGTCAAATGCCTCCTCGCAGTCTTGATCACAATAGAAAATAGAATCCTTCACAAGCAGGTTAGTCAAAGGATGAGCAATTTTTGAAAAATCCATAATGAATCTCCTATAGAACCCAACATTGCCCAGAAAACAGCGAATCCCTTTTGTTGAAGTCCGTGGCTTTAACTTCTTAATCACTTCAACTTTGGCCTTGTCTACCTCGATCCCACACTAAGAGATCAAATGACTGAGTACTATCCCTTCTTGAGCCATAAAGTGATATTTCTCCTAGTTCAACACTAGGTTGACCACCTCACAGTGCTGTAAAAACCTTAGAGAGGTTAGATAGACAATCATTAAAAGAAGAGTCATACACAAAAATGTCATCCATAAAATCTTCATTAAATTAGAAAAATGGCCATCATTGCCCTTTGAAACATAGCTGGATTGTTGCAGAGGCCACATGGCATGCTTCTATATGCATATGTTCCATAGGGGCATGTGAAAGTGGTTTTCTCCTAGTCCTCTGGGTGGATTAGTATTTGAAAGAAACCTGAAAAGCCATCCAAAAAGCAAAAATATGAGTTATGAGCCAATCTTTTCACCATTTGGTCAATGAAAGGAAGAGGAAAATGTCTTTTCTGGTTGCTTCATTCAACTTCATTTAGTCTATGCATATCCTCCATGAGTTACCATCCTGGTGGGTATCTGCTCCTCAACATCATTCTTCACAATAGTCACCCCTCCTCTCTTTGGTGCTACATGGACAGGGCTGACCCAAGAACTATCAAAAATTGGGTAAATTACCCATGCATCAAGGCTTGCACCCTCATTGGCGCCACCTTCCAAGGCACTAAACCACCTCCAAGATACATGGCCACCACCTCATCATGCTTATATGTCATGGGGCCCCAAACCATCTTCAAAACTTCAAGGGGCACCACATTCAAATTTGAAATCAAGTCAACAATTAAATCAGCCCCTTCACTCCAACAATGGGCTTCAAGACATCCCTTCACTCCACCAATGAAGGTAACATGCGCATTCAAGCTCCAAGGGCATTAAAGGAGGCTTTCATGCAGCCAATTCATTTACACATCTCCCTCAAACATCAAAGGCGCCAAGGAGGAAAAGAAATCCATGCCATTCAATAAAAATTCAGCCATTAACCACCATTGATTGAAGTTTTGTAGACTCAAAGTGAAGTTAACGTTGAGAGAAGGAGAGGATTTAAGGGCTTGTATTCCCACTTTGCACTTTAGTCTATCCCTTTTGATAAAAAAAACATGTTGAATGCGTGAGCTTTGTAGGGTTTGGTGGATTCCAACAGATAACACCTTCTCTTCCCCTTCTCTTCCTATAGTGTAACCAAGAGCTGCTTCCACTCTTCTCTTCTCTTCCTCTAGTTTATGCCCTGCAGACCAATGTATGGACATGGTCTAGCATTATTTGAATGTACTTTGATAAAATTGATATAATCAAATGAGTCATGGTCGTTATTATGTAGATTGCTTTACCTGCGTTGATGCATTGAATTGCATAAATAATGTCCTAGGAGTTTGGTTGGATCGATTCTCATAAGTAATCCCCAGTCAAGGTGCCTTAGCGGATATGGTGCATTTGAGATTGGTGTATGGGCTGGTTAGGTGCGGGGCACAGTAACGTAGACATACAGGTGCATTAGATGCACTGGAGTGACCCACCGTGAGGATTGACTTGTATAGTCAATAAGTCAATCTCACATGCAAGAGGTTTGCATTGATCCTTAGACTTGAGGTATTCATGACTAAATATGATGATGGGTATGCTTTGATACAGTCTTACGTCTCTCTGTAATTGGGTTATCAAAACGACTGTCATTGGGCACATTATAAGTCATATAGAGATATGGATGACCAATAGTAGGATTTGCCCCTTCCTTGATTGGAAGCATGATATACACTTTGGGGCACCCCACCTCATTGGTGCATGACAGGAATGTATGGCCATACTATTTGAGTCATGACCTAAGACTTATGAGGAAATGGAAGCGGTCAGTGGACCAGATTCCAAGAAATGGCTAAGCGCCATGAGAACCGTAATGGACTCCATGTCTGCTAATCAAGTGTGAGACTTGATTAAGCCGCCAAAGGGGTAACACTCATAGGCTGTGAATGGATCTTCAAGTAAGATAGACATGGAAGGTAATACTGTTACCTATAATGGCAAGCTAGTGAATGAAATTTTAGGCAAGTCCACTGGGTGGATAGTGATGAAATTTTTCACTAATAGCTTGGTTTGAATCCATTAGGTATTTGCTTGTTATAATTGCATTTTCTATTATGGCGTGTTATTATGAAAAATTGCTTTTCTTAATGGACGGTTGGAAGAGGATGTCTATATGGAAATAGCTGAAAGGTTTTCATATAGAGGCCATAAAATAAATGCATGGTCTTATTCGAGCATCTTGAAAAAGAGCCTGTGTTTACAAGAAGATCAGTGGGAGCATCATTGTATTTCTTGTTCTACATGATTGACGATATTCTCCTCACATGAAATAACATCCCAGCTCTTCACGTGGTGAAGTCATGGCTTGGGAAGTATTTCGAGAAGAATGATCTAGGGAATGATGCCTACATCCTAGGCATGAGGATCTATAGATAGGGATCCAAGAAAGTCATTTCCCTTTGGTCAATCTACATTCATTCAGGAGATTTTGGAGAGGTTCATATTGGGTGATTCCAAAAGTTAATACCTTCCAGGAAGACATGGTCTGATTCTCTCAAGGATACTATGTCCTATGACATAGCTGGAGAGTAGTAACATGAGTCTATAATCCTAGTACATTGGGTATAGGATAGATCATGTTTTGTGCAATATGCACAAGACCATATGTGGCGAATGCTTAGAGCAATATCATCTAATCATAGAGATCATTGGTAAAGATGATGTTCAAATTTGTGAAATAAACACAAATAGCAATCTGGAAAAACCCACTGACATAGCCTCTGGCGCAGCGGAAGCTAAATAAGTCATACTAGAGACATGGGACTGAATGAATTCAGTTGCCCTTGGTCTTAGTGCAAGGGGGATATTGTTAGTGTTTATGCCCTGCAGACCAATGTATGGACATTGTCTGGCAATATTTGAATGTACTTTGATAAAATTGATATAATCAATTGAGGCATGGTCGTTATTATGTAGATTGCTTTACCTGCGTTGATGCATTGAATTGCATAAAATAATGTCCCAGGAGTTTGGTTGGATCCATTCTCATAAGTAATCCCCAGTCATGGTGCCTTAGCCGATATGGGATAGCTTTGGTGCATTTGAGATTGGTGTATGGGCTAGTTAGGTGCGGGGCACAGTAACGTAGACATATAGGTGCATTAGATGCACTGGAGTGACCCACCGTGAGGATTGACTTGTCTAGTCAACAGGTCAATCTCACATGCAAGAGGTTTGCATTGATCCTTAGACTTGAGGTATTCATGACTAAATATGATGATGGGTATGCTTTGATACAGTCTTATGTCTCTCTGTAATTGGGTGATCAAAACGACTGTCATCGGGCACATCATAAGTCATATAAAGATATGGATGTCCAATAGTAGGATTTGCCCCTTTCTTGATTGGAAGCATAATATCCACTTTGGGGGGGGCCCCACCTCGTTGGTGCATGACAGGAATGTATGGCCATACTGTTTGAGTCATGACCAATGGATTGGATTGATAAACTTGAGACTAATCCAATGGCAAGATATCAGTTTAGGCAAAGGGATACATAATGCAATGGGAATCCTCGTTGCTCGTTTAGGAGTTGTTGCCACATGACTTAAGTCCAATGACATGGGTAGTAGTGATGTGATGTTAGATACCTCTCACTACTTATGATGATTCTATCATCATTGCCATCTTCATTTGGATCCTACGGGGTCACACGCAATAGACTATTGATGTTGCATTAATCAGAAGCCTTATGAACAAGTTATTGGATAGCTTGGATCTATTTGGAAGATATCATCAGCGCCAATGGGTCTGATGAGTTGGAAGAGAGTTATTGGCGCCAAACTTCATTTTTGGCAGGTTGACCCAAATTTGACTTAGAATGGTCACATTTGGATTAGAGTTGCATTGGATTGGATCCAATGGCTTAATCAACCCATGTAATGAATTTTGGGCTAGCTCAATACCCAATGAGGCCCAATAACTAGTTGTCATGAGAAGAGAATTGGCTATATGGGGAGAAATTAACCCCATTGGTGCCCAAGGGGTATAATGGGGTGAGGAAGGCGCCTAATGCTTCATTTGGAAGCTTTTGACGCCTAGCCCTTCAACCATTGATGGTATGCTTGCTTCTATGGCAAGACTTGGGGCTGATATGGCTTAAGGACTTTTATAGAAAGGACTTAGGCACATATGGATGGAGGGATGAGGTTTATGGTAAATTCTTGAAGACTTTCCTTACCTCAAACCCTAATTTCACCCAATCCCTTAACCCTAGCTGATTTCTCCATAGAAGAGTTGCGCCTGCCCCTCTTGCTAAACCGCCTCTTGCATCTATATATTAGATGCATGCGTGAACCCCTTTGATGCATCTTCTTGGCGTGAATAAGAAGATCAAGGGCGAGAGCAACATAGTGGTGGCACAATCTCTCTTCCTCCAAGCAGCCGCAAGCCTTCTTCTCCTTCTTCTCCTCTTGGCGCAGCTTGGAGAAGGCCTTGGTGGTGACAACTCTTATTCATCTTCCTAAGGGCCGAAACTCATCCTCTTCCTCTTCTGTATGAGTAAGGAGGACAAGGAGTTGGCGGCATCTTCCTTGGCACTTGGCACAACTTTCTTGAAGGTGGCACAAGTGAAGTAAAGGAACCCTCAAGGCTTGATTCTCTTCCCAAGGCTAGCACAAAGCATGGAAGGGAGCAACGTTGAGAAGGTCAACGTGTGGATACTTGTAGAGGACGAGCACTTGAGCGTCTTCAACATGACATCATCAACCAAACGAGCAAGAGAGTTATTATCTCTAACACATCCTTGTGTTATCTCTCTCGCATGGATCCTTGGGAAAGGAATGTGTTTCAGGTGTAATGCTTCTTCCGCTGCATCCTGGGACTACAAAAATTTTAAATTACACCGGCATTCCCCAACAGGCCAAAGGTGACATCCTTCACTTCCCTTCTTGTTGTTGGGAAACCCCGGGGATATTTTTTAATTTTTGGCATTACAGATTATAAAAACACAGCAGAATAATATCCCTTAAATGGGCGAATTCCAAAAACCCAGTGAAGATCGTCATGCGAGGGGGTCGACAAGATGTGATAGCAAGTACCTAGAGCAAGAGGAGGCCGATATTGAGGTAGGCGCCCAAGTGTTCACCCTCTATAGTCTCACACACATGGATGCCTGGAGCTCTCTTCTTCCACGCCCGGTGCTAACCTCGGGAAGAAGATCCAAGCCTTAGGTCACCTTCTTCCAACCTTGCGCTAGTGGAAGAGAAGGAAGAGGGAGATGCCGCCAAGTCCAAGGGTTCCTTGTGCCAAGAGGGAAGGAAGAAGGTTGCTTGCGGCTATGGAGGAAGAGATACGCCAATGAGAAGTTTCTTGCTCTTGCTCTTATGCTTGCTCACGCCAATATGATTGTCACTTGTTCTTCTCGCATATGCTTGATATGTAGAGGCACAAGGGGCAGCAAGAATAAGGTGTGGGCACAACTCATGATGGCATAATTCGGCTAGGGTAAGAAAGGTTGACTAATTAGGGTTTGGGATAAGGAAATTCTCCAAGAGCTTTCAATAATCCCTATCCACTTAGCCATATGCGCCCAAGACTTTCCCAATAAGTCCTTAAGCCATATCAGCCACAAGACTTGCCTAAGAGGTAAGCATACCATCCAAGGTAGAGGGGCTCGGTGCATAATTCTTCCTAATGAAACAAATTGTGCCACCCATAACCCATTTTGCCCTTAAGAGCCAATGGGGTTGGGTTTCTCCCCATTATACATTTTTAGCCCATTAGCTATTCATGACAACTTGTTATTGGGCCTCATTGGGTAATGAGCTATCCCAAACTTCATTACATGGGTTGATTAAGCCATTGGATGCAATCCAATGCAATCCTAATGCAAATTTGACCAACCATGGTCAAATACGGGTCAACCTGCCAAAAACAAAAATGAAGTTTGGCTCTAATAACTCTCTTCCATCACATCAAGCCCATTGGCACTGATGAAATCTCCCAAGTAGATCTGAGCTATCCAATAACTCGATCATAAGGCTTCACGATCAATACGTCAAGTATCAAGGTGTGCGACTCTGTAGATTCCTTGACGTTGGCGGTGCTGACCTAAGGTCACCACAAGCAGTGAGTGGCGACTAGCAGTGCATCGCTACTACCCAATTCATCGGAATGGATATCGACATTATAGTCACTTTGCCAAACTGATATCCGATTGGACAAGTGTGTCATCACTTGTTTTCATCCAATCTCATGGTCATGACTAAATCAGGTTCTCACCTGGGTATGGCCATACACTTTCAGTCATAGAACCATAGAGGAGTTCTATGGATATCAAGCTTCCCTTAGGAAGGGGCACATGCTCTATCTGTACATTAATTTTCTCATATGGGTCGTGACATACTCAATAACAACCGTTACAACCTCCCAACTACGGCGAGGTTTTATGTTGCATCAAAGCATGTCTCTAACCATATAGAAGAGTCAATGACCTCAAGTCTAAGGATCAATGCATCTCCTATCACTTGTGAGGATAACTCTTGACCCCAAGTCATTACCTCACAGTGAGTCGGTCCAGTATATCCACCACTAATATACCCATATGTCTAAGTTAGCACCTTGTGCCAAACCAGCCCATATACTAGTCTCTCAAGTACCATAGCTGTCCCATATCTACTAAGGTACATTGACTGGGGACAACCATTTGAGAACAAATCCAATTTGTCTCAAAGGACATTATCATGTAAGTACACAATCACAGATGTAGACAAACAATGATAACGACAATGCCAGAATGATATATAAATATCAAAGTGAAGTAGAACAAAGATGGACTAATACTAGGTCTCAGGGCATATACACCAACAATCTCCCGCTTGCACTAAGACCTAGAGGTTGAGGAACCTCAACCCCATATCCCTAGCGTGACCATCATGCTTCTGCTGCGCCAAAGCCTTGGTGAGTGGGTCTACTAGATTGTTCTCTGTGTCAACTCTACTAATCTTGATATTACCTCGATCATTGATCTCACTAATCAGGTGGAATCTCCTAAGTATGTGATTAGACCTTTGATGTGACCATGGTTCCTTAGCTTGTCCAATTGCCCCATTGTTGTCCAATTGACCATGGTTCCGTAGACCAAGAATAAATTCTTAGTCCTTCTCAGATACTTTAGGATGTTCTTTATAGCCGCCCAGTGCTGCAGAGCTAGATCGGATTGGTATCGGTTGGTTATGCTCACAGCATAAGCCACATCTGGTCTAGTACACAACATTGCATACATGATTGATCCTACTACCGAAGCATAGGGCACTCAACTTATTTCATCCCTCTCAGCCTTTGTGGTTGGACACTAGCTCTTTGATAGAGTAAGGTCATGTCTTACTGGAAGGTATCCTTTCTTGGATTGCTCCATGTAGAACCTTTATAGGACATTATCAATTTAGGTACTTTGACTAAGGGATAGGAGCCTCTTGGATCTATCCCGGTAGATCTTCACGCCTAAGATATAGGCGGCCTCCCCTAAGTCTTTCATCTCAAAACACTTCCCCAACCACGTCTTCACAAACTGAAGACTACGGATGTCATTTTCGATGAGTAGTATGTCATCGACATACAAGACCAGAAAAGTCACCAAGCTCCCACTGAATTTTCTATGCACAAGCGTCATCTTCACAGCCATAATCTCTCATGACTTCATCAAACCAAAGATTCCAACTTCGAGATGCTTGCTTTAATCCATAAATGGATTTCTTTAGCCTGCAGACCTTATTGGCTTCTGCAGGATGGATGAAGCCATTAGGTTATGTCATGTACACATCCTCAGTCAACTTCCTTAAGGAACGTTGTCTTAACATCCATATGCCAAATCTCATAGTCATGATATGCAGCTACAGCAAGCAGAATCGAATGGATTTGATCATAGCAACTGGCGAAAAGGTTTCATCATAGTCCACCCTATGGACTTGTCTGAATCCTTTAGCCACTAGTCTACCTTTATAAGTAACTATGTTGCCATCCATCTCGGTCTTCCTCTTGTAGACCCATTTATATTCAATGGGTTTTACCCCATCAGGCAGTTCAACCAAATCACAGACTTGGTAGGCTGACATGGAATCCATCTCGGATCGCATGGCTTCAAGCCATCTCTCGAAGTCCAGTCCACTGACCGCCTCATCATAGGTCCTTGGCTCATCCTCAATGATGAAGATCTCATCGTGTTGGGCCGGTAGCACCATACCTCTCACATGCATGACAAATCCTCCCAGACCTACGTGGGACCTGTGTCTGAGCCTCAGGCTGCCTAGCAACTTGTGTAGGCGACTCAGGTTCCATCTTCTTGTCTTGTGGTTGCATTTGGACCTCGTCCAAGTCAAACTTTCTCACACTGACTTCTTTCATGAGAAATTTTTTCTCTAGAAAGACACCACCTCGAGCAACAAAATCTTTGTTCTCGGCGGGAACATAGAAGTAGTAACCCTTAGTTTCCTTAGGATACCCCACAAAGATACAATTATCAGATCTAGGTTCCAGCTTGCTAGAATCCTAATGTTTGGCATAGGCCTCACATCCTTAGATCCTGATAAAAGAGAGGTTAGGGCGTCTCCCACTCCATACCTCGTATGGAATCTTGGAGACACTCTTAGATGGAACATTATTCAGTATAAGAGAAGCTGTCTCATGTGCATGACCTTAGAATGAGGGAGGTAGAGTTGCATGACTCATCATAGATCAAACCATGTCCAACAAAGTTCAATTTCTCCTTTCAGACATATCATTCCATTGGGGTGTTCAAGGAGGAGTGAGTTGGGTTAGGATACTACACTCTCTCATATAGTCAAAGAACTCACCACTCAGGTACTCTCCATCACAGTCTAATCGAAGAGTTTTAATGGATCTTCCAGGCTAGTTCTCTACTTCAATTTTGAACTTCTTGAATTTCTCAAAAGATTCAGATTTATGTCTCATCAAGTAGACATAACCATATCTACTGAAGTCATTAGTTAGTGTAATGAAATAGTTGTGTCCTCCTTTGGCTTGTTTATTGAATGGCCCACACACATCAGTATGTATGAGATCCAATAAACCTCCAACCCTTTCACCAATCTTGGTGAAGGGCACTTTTGTCATCTTCCCCAATAAACAAGGCTCACACATATAAAATTCCTCCAAGGAATTTGAATCTAACAACCCATTTTGCATGGAGATATTTAATGTGATTCTTGTTTATATGGGCTAATCGACAATGCCATAGGAAAGCACCAACTAAACCACTCTGTTTGGTCCTCTTACTATTTATGCTATAGATAGAGCAATTCATGTCTAGGACATAGACCATTGCATAATGTACCCTTCCAATAAAACATATTCGCAAATGAAAAAGAACAAGAGTTCTCTTTTATTTCAAATTTAAAACCTTTCCTTGCTAAACTTGGAATGGATATAATGTTTTTGGTTAGTGATGGTACATAATAGCAATTATCTAGCTCTAATTGAAGTCCAGAAGGCAGAGAGAGAGTCAAAACTCCTACAGCAACAGCAGCAACTTGTGCCCCGTTTCCAACTTGTGGGTCAATCTCTCCGGGCCATACCAATCTACTTTTCGTGAGCCCCTGCATATTTGTACAAATATGAGCTCCACATGTAGTATCGAATACCCATGACATAGAAGTAGAAAGGTTGAAGTCAGTAACATAAATACCTGAGCTAGTAGCTAAGGCTAAGCCTTTCTTCTCCTCATTCAGAAGTTGCCTGCAGTCCCTTCTCCAGTGGCTATGCTCGCCACAGTGGAAGCACCTTTGTTCCTTTGACTTCTTTGCCCTTTTCTTCGATGCTTTCGCAGGACCCTTGGCACTGCCCTTGTCACGTGCCTTACCCTTCTTCTTCATCTTCTTTCCCATAGGGACTAGAAGAACATAATTGGTTTTGGTCTTACCCATTCACGCTCGGCTGTTTGGAGCATATTCAGTAGTTCCTCCCTTGTGTATTCAATTCAGTTCATGTTGAAGTTTATAATAAATGGACTAAAGCTAGGGGGCAGGGACTGCAGAATAAGATCCACAACCAGCTCATTATATATAGTGTGTCCCAGTCTTCTGATATGATACACGTTCCCAATCAACTTGAGTACATGAGGTCTCACTGGTGCACCTCAGATAACTTGCACCGAAAGACTGCTTTGGTATTGTCATATCTTTCAGTTCTAGCCTGAGCTTCGAACATCTATTTCAAATGAGCAATCATCTGAAAAGCATCCTGCTCCTCATATTGCACCTGAAACTCAGGTGCCATAGTGGCTTGCGGTTGGGGAATGCCGGGTATAATTTAAAATTTTGCAGTCCCAGGACGCAGCGGAAGAAGGATTACACCCGAAACACATTCCTTTCCCAAGGATCCATGCGAGAGAGAGAACACAAGGATGTGTTAGGGTTAGTACCTTTATTGCTTGTTAGGATGAAGGTGCCAAGTTGAAGATGCTCAAGTGCTCGTCCTCTACAAGTATCCACGCGTCGACCTTCTCAACGTTGCCCCCTTCCACGCTCGGTGCTAGCCTCGGGAAGAGAAGATCACCTCTTGGAATCTCCTTCTCCTTCCTCCTTGCTCTTCACGCCAACTTGTCTCCTTGCTTGGAGACTCTCGGCCAAAGACAAGAGGAAGAGAAGAGAGGGTGGCGCTCCACAAGAAGAAGAGGGCGGCTTGAATTCTAGGGCTTGCGCAACTCCAAGTTGCCTTTTCCTCAAGAAGAATTCTGCACTTGATGTTCATCCAATGATCATCCAAATCGTCATCATAAGAGGGGGCGCATACCCCTTCTTTTATAACCGATCAAGTCAAACCGCCACCTCTCTTTCCTTCTATGCTCTTGGCGCAATTCCTCCAAGGAATTGCCATAAGAGTTCAGCCACATCCTCTCTTGAATAGGCGCAACATGAAGCATGGAAAGAATCTAGCTTCTTGCCTTATCAAGAGAGGTAATTTGAGTTCCAATTCAATTAGGACTTTCCATATATGATTGGCCAAATCATTGCTTGAATAAATCAAGCCATATTTGCCAACATATCAGCCCCACACGTCCAAGATAGTTTCCACTTGAGGAAACAACTTTCCAAAAGGATTCATACACCCCAATTGGCGCAAATTCCATATATGGAATTATCCCATGCGCCAAGTGTATTTCCAACTCCTATTAGGATTCAAACTTGCCTCAATTAGAATTAATCCACAATCCCTAATTGGATTTGGATCTCAACACTAATTAGGCCCATGGAAATAAATCCTTATTGGATTAGGATTTGCGCCCAACACAATGAGCCTTATCCAAATCCAATTCTCTTTAGGATTTGAATCCTAGTTGGATTAGGATTTGCGCCCAACCACTATGGGCCTTATCCAAATCTAATTCTCATTAGGATTTGAATCCTAATTAGATTAGGATTCTCATTTCTAGTAGAATTAGAATTCCAACTCCTAATTGAATTAGGATTCCAACTCCTAGTTGGAATAGGACTCTATTTCCCAATAGGGTTAGGATTCTAACTCCTAATTAAATTAGGATTCCAACTCCTAGTTGGATTAGGATTCCAATTCCTAATAGGGTTAGGATTCCAACTCCTAATTAGATTAGGATTCCAACTCCTAGTTGGATTAGGATTCCAATTCCTAATAGGATTAGGATTCCAACTCCTAATTAGATTAGGATTCGAATCCAACATGGTATATAATCCCTTGTTCAAGTCCAACTTGACTAGGATACATATACAAACTCATGAATCCCAATTGGACTCAGATTCAACCATGAATCTGTCTTGGACTCAGAATTATGAACTTAAATATATTCCAAGATTTCCAGATCATAAAACAACGTTAAGAGTCTATTGCGTGTGACCCGGTAGGATCCTAATGACGATAGCAATGATGATTGAATATCATCATAAGTAGTGAGAGGTATCTAGCAACACATCACTACTACCCATGTCATAGGACTTAAGTCATCTGGCAACAACTCCCTAACAAGCAACGAGGATTCCCATGCATTCTAGATCCCTTTGCCTAAACTGATATCCTGCCATTGGATTAGTCTCAAGTTTATTATCCAATGCATTGGTCATGACTCAACAAGTGTGGCCACACTTTCCTGTCATGCACCAATAAGGTGGGGCGCCCCGAGGTGGATATCATGCTTCCTCGGAAGGAAGGGGCAAATCCTACTATTGGTCATCCATGTCTCTACATGACTTATGACATGCTCAATGACAGTCGTTTTGATCACCCATTTACGGAGAGACGTAAGACTGTATCAAAACATACCCATCATCATATCTAGACATGAATACCTCAAGTCTAAGGATCAATGCAAACCTCTTGCATGTGAGATTGACTTGTTTGACTAGACAAGTCAATCCTCACAGTGGATCACTCCAGTGCATCCAATGCACCTGTATGTCTGCGTTACTGTGCCCCGCACCTAACCAGCCCATACACCAGTCTCACATGCACCAAAGCTGTCCCATATCGGCTAAGGCACCTTGACCGGGGATTACTTATGAGAATGGATCCAATCCAAACTCCTGGGACATTATCTATGCAATTCAATACATCAACGCAGGTAAAGCAATCTGCATAATAACGACCATGCCTTTATTGATTATATCAATTTCATTAATTCTATCGAAGTACATTCAAACAATGCCTGACCATGTCCATACATTGGTCTGCAGGGCATATACACCAACAATCTCCCACTTGCACTAAGACCAAGGGCAACTGAATTCATTCAGTCCCATGTCTCTAGTATGACATATTTAGCTTCCGCTGCGCCAGAGGCTATGTCAGTGGGTTTTTCCAGATTGCTATCTGTGTTTATTTTAACAAGTTTGAATCATCATCTTTATCCATGATCTCTAAGATCAGATGATATCGCTGCAGTACATACTTGAGTGCTAAGTTCCTTTACACATGCTTACGGCCCCAGTAAGAACTATACTGAACCATCAAGCATCAGGGACTAAATCAAGTTCAAATGAATGAAGCTGCTTCCTTGGCTGCCACAAGAAGCTGCAATGTACTCAGCCTTATTGTAGAATTTGCCACTGCAGTTTGCATAAAGCTCTTTCAGCCAACAACACCACATCAAGGCAAAAAGCAAATCCTGACTGTGAACGATAGTCATTAGACCGGAACGAAGTGTCAGTGTACCCAGTACACAAAGTTCTTCCTGTCTATCACAGACTAAAATTCAATCCTTTATACTTCCCAAGTACGAAGGATTGCTTTCACAGCTATCCAGTGTTTGAACACTAGGATCTGATTGAAACTTACTGGCCATGCTCCAAGCATTCGCCACACATAGTCTTGTGCTAGTTGCACAAAACATGATCTATCCTATACCCAATGTATTAGGACTATAGAATCATGTTGTCTCTCTCCTGCTGTGTCAAAAGACATTGCATCATGGAGAGAATCAGACCATGTCTCTCTGGAAGGTATCATCCTTTGGAATGATCCGATATGAACCTCTCCAGAATCTCTTGGATGAACATAGATTGACTAAAGGGCAATGACTTTCTTGGGTCCCAGTTGATCCACATGCCTAGGATGTAGGCTGCATTCCCTAGGTCTTTCTTCTCGAAATACATTCCAAGCCTATACTTCACCGTGTGAAGAGCTGGGATGTCATTTCAAGTGAGGAGAATATCGTCAATCAATTAGAACAAGAAACATTATGATGCTCCCACTGATCTTCTTGTAAACACAGGATACTTGTATAATACCATACATATCTTTATGGCGACTGTATGAAAATATTTTGGCTATTTCCATCTAGACATCCTCTTCCAGACGTCCATTAAGAAAAGCAATTTTCATAACAACACGCTATAACAGAACATGCAATTATAACAAGTAGATACCTAATGGACTTAAACAAAGCTATCGGTGAAAAATTTCATCACTATCCACCCAGTGGACTTATCCGAAATTTCATTCACTAACTTGTCATCATAGGTAACAATGTTACCTTTCATGTCTATCTTCCAAGAAGATCCACATACAGCCTCTGGGTGTTACCCCTTTGGCGGCTCAATCAAGTCCCACACTTGATTAGCAGACATGGAGTCCATTATGGTTCTTATGGCGCTCAGCCATTTCTTGGAATCTGGTCCACTGACCGCTTCCATTTCCTCATAAGTCTTTAGGTTCATCCTAGATGAAAAATTCGTCATGCCCACAACCTGTGAGAGTATTTCGAATCCATTCAGACTCATGTGGTTCCTGTGTTACTTGAACCTCAGGTTGACTTTTCAACCTGCATGTGTGAATCTACTCTCCATTTGTGTCTAACTGTATTGTGGTTGATTTTTGGACCTTGTCCTAATCAAATCTACTCCCACCAGCTTCTTTCAAAAAGATATCTCCTCAAGAAAGACAGCAGTTTGAGCAACAAATATTTTTGTTCTCATCGGGATAGAAGTAGCACTCTCAGTGCCCCACAAATACACAAAGTGGAGTGTCAAAACAGTTGCTTGCATGGCCTCTAAAGGAAGTAAATTTGTATGACTATTCAAAGATGGAACCACATCCAATGTGTTTCCTTTTCTTTCTTTGAATTTCACCACACAGTTGTGGTGTTCCAAGTAAGCTGTGAGACAACCCCACACTCCTCAAGATAGTCATCACATTTTTCACTTCCCACTTTGATCCAATCAAAGGGTTTTAATAGATTCTCCAATTCGATTCTATACTTCATTTCTTAACTTCTTGGATTTCTCCAAAGTTATGTGTTGGATATGACATATCCCAACTTAATGAAGTATACCACTTGGTGCTTGTCTCCATGGGTCTACACACATTGTTGTGTACTAGATCCAACAAGCATCTAACCTCTCTCTCCTTCCTAAATGAAGGTAGCATCTGTTATCTTGTCCATTAGACAAGGCTCACATATATCATAACCCTGAAAGGATAATGATCCCAATAGTCCATGGACTTTTGGATGTGACTTTTGTCTTATGGCCCAAGAGACAATGCAAAGAGATGGTATTGAATCAATGGATTTGATCTATTCAGTGTTACACACAGAACTACAAGCTATTATCAATTGTACCACTACTATAGAACATTCCAGATTTAAAGAAATACCAATTTATTTCAAACTGAAAATCCATTCAAAATAATGGACATAATGTTCTAATACAAAAGCTAGTACATAATAGCAAAGTTCTAGTTGAAGTCTTTGAAGGTAGTGAGATGACATCAACAGCAGCATCCAATGCTCCGTCCCTGACTCGAAAGTCGATCCCACCAAGCCTTATTGTCCTACTTCTTTTGAGCCCCTGCATATGAAAAACATATGTAAGCTCCTCATGCGGTACCCAGTACCCATGAATGGGAAGTAGACATAAAGACCTTTGTAACACAATACCTGAAGCAGATGGATAACATCCCTTCTTTTGTGCCATGCTCTTCCTGGGCCTTAATCCATCCTGAAATTTCCATGCATTCCCAGTCTTCCGAAGTTTTAGCTTCGAAGATACGGAACCATAGTCATTCCTAGATTCAGGCAAACACCCAGAAGATCCAACAACACTCTCTAGATCACTATTTGAAGTGCCTGGTGTAAAGAGACGTCAAAGATGTATGATCATATCATAGATCCCCATCTCATCACACTCAACCTGGACCTCAGGGGTCAAGCACCTCAAAACAAGAGCAGTGTAATGTTCACTATCCACACAATGTTCAAGATAGACATTCCACTCCCACTCTGTACAAAAATATATACAGGGTTGGGTTGGAGGTCTTTCAAGAAGATATACCATATTCTCATGTTCTAGAAGTTTGGACAAAAGTCTGAACCATCTTGTCCAATTTGTTCCATCCAGTTTATTTTTAAGAAGTTTCAATCTAGGTTCAGGAGATGGAATCATTTACAATAAGCAAACAAGCAAAATAAGTACTATGATAAAGCATTTAACAAGGACTTTAAAATTAAATGCTATACTCCCACTATTTCCTTAACAAGTTGATAACTCTCAAAACTCAACTTGGAAATACATGAGTAGGATCCTAATTTCACGCGAGGTCTCCGCGACTCACGAGGGTGAGTTGAGATGCACAGAGAGTCCCATGCTTCCTTAGGTAGGCATGCCAGCCAATTGTGCCGCGCACAATTCCTCTTAGTTAAGACAGACTAGGCGCCCTGTGTCCAGCGAGGGCTGGATACAACACAGAACCCTATCCTCTCAACAGCTGCCTCTAGTGATTCATCATGTCAGTGACATATGAAAAACTAGTCAAGTCTGGTCCTAACCGTTATGCCCAGGGCCAACGAATTTCCTTGCGAAGGCACGCCCAGGTTAAAACTGGACTGGGGAAATCATTGTCACCACACACCTTCTAAAGATAAGTGGGTGTGTCCCACGAGGGTGGGAAATAGTTCACAACACCACCGATCGATAGTTTGATGAGGGCTACGCGTTAGAAGGCTATCGACTTGATATTGTATTGAGAGTTTTTGCATGTTTTTATTCTTTTCTAGCATGCAGTTTTCCTATGGTTATGGCAGCAAAGGAAAAACATCACAGGCATGCTATGGACAAAATAATAAACCATCACAGGCATGCTAGTTTGGTCGATATGGTCATAGCCCTTTTCATACATATAACTTGTCACGAGCCATGTGACATGTTATCATGCATCCAAGGGTTGCGAGTCCCTTTAGCAGATCAGCCCATGCCAGAAGCCGAAAGCAAGCATCCCTTCCTCCAACCGCAAATCCATCACCACGCTTCCAAAGCTGGCGCCACTCTGAAATCGGTTGAAGAAGACACCTTGTTGTCTTTGATGAACCTTAACCTATCTTATGTAAACAATTCTACATCTATTCTAAGGAAAGATGAAAATTTTACATCAAGAAGCGGGGAGAACCACACGCAGGTGGCAGAAAGATTTTACAAGCATTCATCACAGGTGGAAACATGCTTCCACATCACAACACAGGAGGGCACTCGCTATGACCATATCAACCCATGGAAGAGACAAATGGCACATATATAAAATTTGAAAAAACCGGAATAATCAAATTTTATCCCCTTATGCGCCAACTCCATCCAAAGCACTCTCTCAATCAAATTTGTGCTAAAATTGGGATCAAGTTTCATGATGATTTCATGGACCCTATCGGCTGGCAATTTTGTCAGATCAAGAGACCCGGCCAATCCGAAGACACAATGCCCATCCTACTTGACAAAACTACGTGTGCCTTTGGTCTTAAATCCATCATAAACACAATCCAAATTTCGGCCCAAAAATTGATAAAAGAAGTTTGGATGAAAGCGCCTTCTAGGTGAAACGCGCATGGATGAACGAAAAATTTTCCAAAAATTTTTCACACAAGCAAACGTACACCTTGTGTTTCTCGCAAGTAGCTCTGATACCACTGTTGGGGAATGCCGGGTATAATTTAAAATTTTGCAGTCCCAGGACGCAGCGGAAGAAGCATTACACCCGAAACACATTCCTTTCCCAAGGATCCATGCGAGAGAGAGAACACAAGGATGTGTTAGGGTTAGTACCTTTATTGCTTGTTAGGATGAAGGTGCCAAGTTGAAGATGCTCAAGTGCTCGTCCTCTACAAGTATCCATGCGTCGACCTTCTCAACGTTGCTCCCTTCCACGCTCGGTGCTAGCCTCGGGAAGAGAAGATCACCTCTTGGAATCTCCTTCTCCTTCCTCCTTGCTCTTCACGCCAACTTGTCTCCTTGCTTGGAGACTCTCGGCCAAAGACAAGAGGAAGAGAAGAGAGGGTGGCGCTCCACAAGAAGAAGAGGGCGGCTTGAATTCTAGGGCTTGCGCAACTCCAAGTTGCCTTTTCCTCAAGAAGAATTCTGCACTTGATGTTCATCCAATGATCATCCAAATCGTCATCATAAGAGGGGGCGCATACCCCTTCTTTTATAACCGATCAAGTCAAACCGCCACCTCTCTTTCCTTCTATGCTCTTGGTGCAATTCCTCCAAGGAATTGCCATAAGAGTTCAGCCACATCCTCTCTTGAATAGGCGCAACATGAAGCATGGAAAGAATCTAGCTTCTTGCCTTATCAAGAGAGGTAATTTGAGTTCCAATTCAATTAGGACTTTCCATATATGATTGGCCAAATCATTGCTTGAATAAATCAAGCCATATTTGCCAACATATCAGCCCCACACGTCCAAGATAGTTTCCACTTGAGGAAACAACTTTCCAAAAGGATTCATACACCCCAATTGGCGCAAATTCCATATATGGAATTATCCCATGCGCCAAGTGTATTTCCAACTCCTATTAGGATTCAAACTTGCCTCAATTAGAATTAATCCACAATCCCTAATTGGATTTGGATCTCAACACTAATTAGGCCCATGGAAATAAATCCTTATTGGATTAGGATTTGCGCCCAACACAATGAGCCTTATCCAAATCCAATTCTCTTTAGGATTTGAATCCTAGTTGGATTAGGATTTGCGCCCAACAACTATGGGCCTTATCCAAATCTAATTCTCATTAGGATTTGAATCCTAATTAGATTAGGATTCTCATTTCTAGTAGAATTAGAATTCCAACTCCTAATTGAATTAGGATTCCAACTCCTAGTTGGAATAGGACTCTATTTCCCAATAGGGTTAGGATTCTAACTCCTAATTAAATTAGGATTCCAACTCCTAGTTGGATTAGGATTCCAATTCCTAATAGGGTTAGGATTCCAACTCCTAATTAGATTAGGATTCCAACTCCTAGTTGGATTAGGATTCCAATTCCTAATAGGATTAGGATTCCAACTCCTAATTAGATTAGGATTCGAATCCAACATGGTATATAATCCCTTGTTCAAGTCCAACTTGACTAGGATACATATACAAACTCATGAATCCCAATTGGACTCAGATTCAACCATGAATCTGTCTTGGACTCAGAATTATGAACTTAAATATATTCCAAGATTTCCAGATCATAAAACAACGTCAAGAGTCTATTGCGTGTGACCCGGTAGGATCCTAATGATGATATCAATGATGATTGAATATCATCATAAGTAGTGAGAGGTATCTAGCAACACATCACTACTACCCATGTCATAGGACTTAAGTCATCTGGCAACAACTCCCTAACAAGCAACGAGGATTCCCATGCATTCTAGATCCCTTTGCCTAAACTGATATCCTGCCATTGGATTAGTCTCAAGTTTATTATCCAATGCATTGGTCATGACTCAACAAGTGTGGCCACACTTTCCTGTCATGCACCAATAAGGTGGGGCGCCCCGAGGTGGATATCATGCTTCCTCGGAAGGAAGGGGCAAATCCTACTATTGGTCATCCATGTCTCTACATGACTTATGACATGCTCAATGACAGTCGTTTTGATCACCCATTTACGGAGAGATGTAAGACTGTATCAAAACATACCCATCATCATATCTAGACATGAATACCTCAAGTCTAAGGATCAATGCAAACCTCTTGCATGTGAGATTGACTTGTTTGACTAGACAAGTCAATCCTCACGGTGGATCACTCCAGTATATCCAATGCACCTGTATGTCTGCGTTACTGTGCCCCGCACCTAACCAGCCCATACACCAGTCTCACATGCACCAAAGCTGTCCCATATCGGCTAAGGCACCTTGACCGGGGATTACTTATGAGAATGGATCCAATCCAAACTCCTGGGACATTATCTATGCAATTCAATACATCAACGCAGGTAAAGCAATCTGCATAATAACGACCATGCCTTTATTGATTATATCAATTTCATTAATTCTATCGAAGTACATTCAAACAATGCCTGACCATGTCCATACATTGGTCTGCAGGGCATATACACCAACACTTGCATGAGACATGCTACTTCCAAAGAGTTATCCTGATGCTTTCTAAAAGCATCCCTTTCTGCTACATGGGAATTAGGCGCAGGAGTCGCAGTTAGAGGCTGCTCAAAGATGTACAACTTCTTCTCAAGCTTGAGGGCAATTCTCAAGTTCCGATGCCAGACCATGAAGTTGGATCCAACCAACTTATCCTTCTCAAGGAGGGATCGCAGTGTTAATCCACCAGTGTTTGTAGCCATTCTTTCTACAACAACCAAGAAACATCAGATTAGTACTTCTTTCAAATCATTTAATTTGAACTTGTATTAAATGATCATGACTCCCATTATGTTAATCGAATTGACAACCCACAAAGTCAATCGGAAAATCTAAGATTTTCTAGTGATAAGGGATCTGATGTAGGGACATCTTCAGGGAATTAATTGCGCTTGATATCATTTTGGAAACTTGTTTACATTTTGGAATGTTGGACTTGTTTAATTTCTGCATGTTGCAAACATTATTTAAATTCCAACATTTGATGTTATGTTATAGTTAGGAATCTAGCCTAGGATTGATTTTATGATGTCTTTGTTTTATTTTTAGTGGTTGTAATAGGTTGTTCTAGCCTAGGTCTTACGCACACATGTATTGCACATGCAAGCACCTGGCCTTCCCAACGATAATGTGTTCTTGGCATGGATTAATCAACATCAGCCCAACACCCAGCTCAAGTCAACTCCAGCTCAAGACAGCCCAACACCTAGCTCAAACTTAGCTCAGCCCAATCTTGGTGTGGATTGATCAATCCCAACAGAAGCCAACTCATAGTCCAATACCAATCCCGTACTATGGAGTAGCTGCGCATGAACTCAAGACATCCTTTCAGCTCAGCCAACACAAGCAATACACATCAATCCCAACCATCAGCAAATCACCTCAGCCAACGGCCACAAAACTTCACATCAGCCTGCGCCAAGAAATCATCACACAAACTTCAGCATACAACCTTCTCCACCAATGAGATCTTCAGCTAGGAATGCCAAGAGTCACTAAGGAATGTAACGTTGGAAAATTAGGTTTTAAGCTTGCGCATGTACACCTTTTGCACTTAGTCTTGAATATTTTCAATCTGAAACCTTGTGTTTGCATTTGTGTGAGAGTTGAGCTTGCTCCTCTTTAGGTTGAGCTTGCTCCCCTTCGGTTCCATCCCTTCCATCCAGTCCCGCTGTGTTGCTACTCCATTAGCGATCACTCCATCCATCCCTTGCAGTGTATTGTTCCATTGTCAGACTCAAGTTTTCCATCAAGCCCTTGCACAAGCTGAAGTTCGAAGATGCTGAGGGCACATTCATCCACCCTTGAGGACTTCCCTGCCGAAGCTCCTTGCCATGAAGGATTTAGAAGGGGTTCGGCCCCCTTCCCTTAAGGGGGCCCTAAGGTGTTTTCATTCCATCATCTCTAACTTGCGTTTACCTTGTGTTATAGAGCTACATACCTAAGGTGATCTAGGGCGTTAGGATTTTCATCCTTCATCAGTGGTATCAAAGCATACTTAAGTGCTCGATTGGTGTTCTCTGAGATTTCATGAATCTGTGCTCTCGTAACTATTTACAATTTCTGCTGTCCAAAGTTCTGCTGCTGACTTTCTTTCCTAAAGTTTTGAGTTCATTGTGTTGGAAAATCCCTGCGCACCATGTTCTGAAAATTTTCTTTTCTTGCTAGGCTCGCTAATTGTATTCCGGATCCTTGCGCAAATTGTTTCTGAACTTCTCTACTTGCTGAAATTCCTGGTTTTCTGGAGTCCTGACTTTTATGTTCTGTTTTTCTGTTTTCGGTTTCCTGTTGCTGAGTTGTGAGAGTTTTATGTGCTGAGTTTCTGCTACTGAACCTCTAAACACTTGAAATCTGTTTCTAGTACACTGAAATTTGATCCCAAAATCCTGGCTTTCCCCTTGCTGGAAATTTCTACGCAAGTATTTCTAAACACAGCTGATTGAAGAGGGTTTGATCAATTTGTTGAACCTGTTGCTGGTTTTTCCCACAAACCTCTGAACATTGTCATCTGCACTAGGGTTGTTTGACAAAATTCCTGTACTGTAGCTTACCAGGCCTGTTGAAAAGTTTGCTGGTTCTGCTTGCATCTCTGACGGTTGCTGAGTTTATCAAAATCTGCTATGAAACTTCATTGATCTTGTGCTGTGTTTTGAGTACACTATCTTTTGTGTTGATTTTGACTTGCTTTCTGAAAACTTGCTGTGATTCTTGTTGCGTAACTGTAAGAGAAAACTTCTGTAGACCTTGTTGCTTTGCTGAATCTCTGTGCTCTATTTGGCATAGGGAACTACCTAAGAGATAGATAGTCTTCTCACCCTAGACACTATTCAGCTGAAAATTCCTGCTTGCATTTTTGAATTTCTGGCTGCTGCATTGTGCTTCTGATCTTGTGCAACTTGCTGATTGCAGTCTGATAATTTCTTTGTGTGTTATGGTTGAGGCCGTGACACCACTAGCTCTGGAAACCATTTGCTATCCCTGTTTGCCGACTACTACTTTGAATACTTGCATACTTACTGTAGCTTACCAGGCGCCGCCGATAGGATACCCTGAGTTTAGGAGGTATACGTGGGTGTGAATTTCCCTTCAGTAATAGGCTGATCCACACTCGGCGCTGCTATAGGCCGCACTCTGCAATCTGATCTTCTGATATTCTTTGGAACTGTTACTTACCGTTTGCAATGAGATACCTGTGCAACTGCATTTACATTCTGCTAAGCTACTGCTACAATTGTCGTCGCTATCTTGCCTAGGTTGGTTGCATACTTCACTGCTAGTTATCATCTGAACATTACTGCACACTAATATTTGACTGAGTACATTTACTGCAATTTCCTGTTAAACCTGCATAATTTGTTTGAAACGTTGCTGAACATTGTCTACTTCTGATAATACTAGTCTGAATCTACATCTCCTATTGTTTGTTAACACTTACCTATGGTGTCACAATATCTAGCTGCATTTTACATTCTGATAAACTGCTGTTGCAATTTACTGCTGCACATTCATACTCAACTGGTCACTGCCGCTGCAGGCTGACTGAATTTGCTGAAAATTGATCTTACATATACTGTAGTGTACACCCCATATTACCTGCTAGTACTTGTGCTGATAATATTACTTGCTGTGAGCTGGAACTCATCTTTCTCTCGCTGCTGTATTCTATTTGACATACTCGAGTTTGCCATTAAGTGTTATATGCTAGCCTTGCTTATTTTGCTCCAGTTAGTTTGTAAACTTATATTCCTGCTGAATACTTCTAATTGTTACTAGTATGTACTAGTCATTAACACCTGAAATAATTGCACTTGCTGAAACCTGTATTCTGAACTTTACATTTGCTGCTATCTTCATGCATAACAACACTTACCACTGGACTTAAACCTGCATTGCTGAATTTTCCTTTGTTGTTTGAACCTGAGTCACCCTAAATTAAATTTTGCTTCTGAATTTAAAGCCTGGTATTGCTGAATCTGATCCTGTTGCAGCTATAATTGAAATTTCTAAGACCCTTCTCTCTGCACATGATTTTGTATGATTCGGCAATCATCAATTGTCATTATTTCTTGCACATACATATGCGAAACTTGCTTTGAATTCACCTTGATAAACTACTTTCTCTATGTTGAAAATGTTATTTCTGCACTGCTTACGAACACTTCCAGTTTGTTAATTTGCTTGTTTAAAACATGGTGCGTCACTTTCATCAATGGGAATTAATAGCAAAAAGAGAACTTATCATTGATAGGGGTTATAAAATAATCACCCATAGGCCTAGTTGCTTCACCACAAACACCTTGTGCAATGGATATCATAGTAGAACCGTTATTGATCATCAAGTCAAGTATAATGTTATATCCACTAGATCCCTTGAAAAATTTGGCCTTATCTTTGAGAAACATGTTAATCCTTACATGATAACTTGGGATGACTTTACTATATCGGTAGTTGATTTTCAATGCTCAGTCCCCATCATGTTAGATAATATCAAAACTGAAATTTGGTGTGACGTCATGAGTTTAGAAGGGTTTGACATTTTATTAGGAAAATAATTTATGCATGACTTTCAAGGATATTATTTTAGCAAACCTTTGTGCTATAACTTTATACATAAAGGTTTGGAACACATAGTTTACCCCAAGGATGAAAACCCAACACAAGCTAAGATCTATAACACCTTTGATAGGATGGATAAACAATTTGAAGAGGTTATACAAGCAGTTAAGAGACTTATGGAGCAGTCTTTACAAAAGGAAGATGAGAGTTCAGCCCCTTTAGAACATGAGCCAACCTTGGAGCATACTCTAGAGCTTAACCCAAGTCTTGATGAAGCCAATGATCCTCAAGAATCTCCTATACAAGCTTTATCTCTCATTGATCAAAACCAGGAGACAGAATTGGAAACAGAAATACATTCCCCTGATTATACTAGTGAATATGAACTCGATGAGGATGACATAGAGACACAAGAGATAGAAGATCACCGTGGGCCAAACATGGACTCATCCTACACCATGAGCAATAATTGTCAACAGCCTCCTCTAGAACCTACTATGCTGCCATCAATGTTGGAACCTAAATCTGAACTTCAACACACATTACCCTTAGAAGCACGTCAGCCCATTCCCTCCAACCAAGAAGAAATTCATGAGGAAAACATACAACTCATTCCTGAGCTATCAGAACCTGTAGGGAATGACACTTCTTGGGACTTAACCCACTATCATGATGATTTTACATTTGAATCTTGCTTTGATAATACCATGACTATACACATGCTGCAAATGAAATCATCTTTTGCTGAAAAGTTGCATGGTAAAGTTTATCATGAACCTGATATTGGCTTAATTTTTCCTAAATATACTTTACAAAAAACAATTAGGACTCCATGGCCGTTCCTGTCATGTTCCCCTAAAATAGGTAGCAATTATTGGATAATTTGGTGGCAGCTAATGGGGATTACTTTTAACATTCCTCTCGGCCACTCACCAAGAAAAGAGACATACCTATTATTTTTACCATTGTCTTTTGAAGCTCTTGAATGTATGCTCACATTTTCTTACCATGCTTACAAGTTACCTTCCCACAACAAACTTATGGTTCCACATTTTCTTGGGAATTTTTATGACACTAGCTTTGTTTATTTTATTATCGCAACATACTTCAACATTGCTTGACAAGCATCTTTACATTGATTTTATCATAAACATGGACTCATCTCATGCATGCAATGCCTATCTATCTTGCTCCACATTTGTTTATCATGTTTTCAAGTCGTATATTTATAGCACACATAAGAAAACAAATACTTTCAAATATTTGCATTTTATTTGCAGGCATGAGGATATTACAAGCGCTGATAACAATTTGCACACGTTGGGATGGCCACCTGAACCACAATGGAGCTTCAACTTTAATTATCCGGAGGAGAATTCTGCAGCCCCCCAGAAAGCTTATGTAGGGGTAGGGAACCGATACGATCTCTACAACCTTGGCTTACCACTGGAACCTCTACAAGCTTCAATTTTAATTTTGCGGAGGAGAATTCTTCACCCCTAGAGATAACTGATGTAGGGACATCTTCAGGGAATTGATTGCGCTTGATATCATTTTGGAAACTTGTTTACATTTTGGAATGTTGGACTTGTTTAATTTCTGCTTGTTGCAAACATTATTTAAATTCCAACATTTGATGTTATGTTGTAGTTAGGAATCTAGCCTAGGATTGATTTTATGATGTCTTTGTTTTATTTTTAGTGGTTGTAATAGGTTGTTCTAGCCTAGGTCTTACGCACACATGTATTGCACATGCAAGCACCTGGCCTTCCCAACGATAATGTGTTCTTGGCATGGATTAATCAACATCAGCCCAACACCCAGCTCAAGTCAACCCTAGCTCAAGACAGCCCAACACCTAGTTCAAACTCAGCTCAGCCCAATCTCGGTGTGGATTGATCAATCCCAACAGAAGCCAACTCATAGTCTAATACCAGTCCCGTACTATGGAGTAGCTTCGCATGAACTCAAGACATCCTTTCAGCTCAGCCAACACAAGCAATACACGTCAATCCCAACCATCAGCAAATCACCTCAGCTAGGGGTGTCCAATCGGTTCGAACCGAACCGAACCGAACCGATTGGAACCAAACCGATGTTTTTTTTCCCAAATTTTGTAACCCGAAACCAAACCGAATTTTTGACAAACCGAACCGAACCGAACTTTTTGCAGGTGCAAGATATGAAGATAATGGGACTGCGATATACAAACCAATGCCTGAAGATAACAATCTAAATCAAACAAACAATTGTAGGCGGACAGTGAATTGGTTTAGCACAAACTGACAAAGCCGCCAGGTCGGAAGAGGAAACATAAAACCCTAAAAATCAAAGCACTTGGAAGTGATAATGTGATATCGTTAGAGGAAACATAAAACCCTAAAAATCAAAACTAAACCTAAAAGCTTACCGATGAAGGTGTGAACTGTGCTGGCGAAGGCGGATAGCACACACTCTAGAGTCAAGCCTCTCAAGCTCAGAGATGAGAGCGATTGCGAGTTGCGACTGCCGACTGCGAGAGCGCGTAGGGTACGCGTAGCTGGAGCCGAGAGGCGAGCAGAGGAAAGGGACTGCGACTGCCGACTGCGAGATTGCCGTCGCCCGTTGCTGCGTCGCGCCGAGTGGAGGCGTCGAGCTGTGGAGTTCCTGTCGCAGGTCGCCTGGTCGAGTGGTCGACAGTCGGCTGGAGCCTGGAGGAACCGCTGATTCGCTGAAGGGCGAAGGCTGAAGTGTTAGCGGCGACTGCGGCGTAGGGTTAGGTTACACCTTACACGTAATGACGTAAGTCGTAACTTACGCGTAACGTTAAAACATTAAACATAAATGTTTTTTTTGAACCGCCGAATCGTTTACTCGGTTCAGTTCGGTTTTTTTTGTTTTTTAAAACCAAAAACCGAAACCGACCCGATATATTTTTACTCAAATAAAACCCGAACCGAACCCGACCCATTGAATAAAAACCGAACCGAACCGATAATTTCGGTTTGGTTCGGTTCGGTTTACCGGGTTGAACCGGACTTTGGACAGCCCTAACCTCAGCCAACGGCCACATAACTTCACATCAGCCTGCGCCAAGAAATCATCACACAAATTTCAGCATACAGGCTTCTCCACCAATGAGATCTTTAGCTAGAAATGCCAAGAGTCACTAAGGAATGTAACGTTGGGAAATTAGGTTTTAAGCTTGCGCATGTACACCTTTTGCACTTAGTCTTGAATATTTTGAATCTGAAACCTTGTGTTTGCGTTTGTGTGAGAGTTGAGCTTGTTCCTCTTTGGGTTGAGCTTGCTCCCCTTCGGTTCCATCCCTTCCATCCAGTCCCGCTGTGTTGCTACTCCATTACCGATCACTCCATCCATCCCTTGCTGTGTATTGTTCCATTGCCGGACTTGAGTTTTCCTTCAAGCCCTTGCACAAGCTGAAGTTGGAAGACGCTGAGAGCACATTCTTCCACCCTTGAGGACTTCCCTGCCGAAGCTCCTTACCGTGAAGGATTTAGAAGGGGTTCGGCCCCCTTCCCTTAAGGGGGCCCTAAGGTGTTTTCATTCCCTTATCTCTAACTTGCGCTTACCTTCTGTTATAGAGCTACATACCTAAGATGATCTAGGGCGTTAAGATTTTCATCCTTCATCTGGATCCTTGTTCCACATGAGGCTTCACGTCCCACGAGGGTGGGATGAGATGCACAAAGTGATCCATGCTTCTTACGGTGGGCACGCCGGCCGATTGCTCTTAGCAATTCGCCTTATTGAGACAGTCTATGTTGGGAATCCCTGGGTTATAAGAAAATGAAAAAAGCGGAAGCGAGCCCGAAACAAGATTCCTATTTCAACAAGGACCGACTTACAAAGAATACAAGGGATGTGATAGGGGCAGTACCTTATCGAGCAATTCCAAGTGCTGCCGATGATGAAGACGCGCAAGGGCCCATCCTCTGCAATCCCGCACACACGGACTGTCTCGAGATCCCTCCAATCTCCCCGCGTGGTGCTAGCCTCGGGATATGAGATCCACCCCTCTTGTCCTTCTCAACTTGCGCCTATGCCAAGGAGAAGAAGGGGTGTTGGCGACAAGGAGTGGGTAGCACTGCCACTTGTCCCAACCTTTGATGCCGAAAAACTTTTATTGTCATCACCTCCTAGACCCTCACGCCAAGGAGCAGAGGGGAGGCTACTACTATAGACAAGAGAAGAGTCTGGTGCAAAAATCTCCCAGGCAGGCCTCTCTATTTATAATAGCAGAGCCAGACACACTATGGAGATTTCTCCCATGTGGGACTATTTATTGGCGCCTGTACTGGTATGAGAGGGCGTGGGTTCAAATCCCACTGTCAACACCACGCCAATTTAATTCCACAATGAATAGGCACCTACTAAATTCCACAATTAAACAAGACAGTGTCTCGTGTTCAAACCCTCACAAACACAATTAATGTTTAATTGCAAATTTGCACCTAAGCATATTCTCTTGCTAATTTTATTTTATTCATGTGACTAAAGTGCCAAGTCTAAACTTGCACCTAAACCCTTGTTTAACTAAATTTGACAACTCAGGTCAACAGAGGTCAAACGTGGTCCACTAGAGTCAACTAGTGGTCAAACATGAACTAAAATAAAATATCATCTCTTCTGTAAAAGTTTCAATGCATCAGTTCCCCAAAATGATCCGAATCACTCAATGATTCGATTAGAGGCTAAATGATCAGTACGGAATCTCTGACGTCTAGGTGTGCGACCCTGTAGGTTCTTCAGACATTGGCAGTGATTATTAAATCATCACAAGCAATCAATGGCACCTAGCAGTACATCATTGCTACCCAAGTCATCAGAATGGTGTCATCATCGACATCCCCTAAAACTACGACAAAGTACAAGTGCAGCCTTGTCCTTTTGCCAACTGATGTCCAGATTGGGCAAGTGTGTCACACTTGTTAATCCCAAAAATATGGCATGACTAAATCAGGTTCTCACCTATGTATGGTCATACACTTTCAGTCATCCATATAGGGGCGCCATGGACAATCAAGCTTCCCTGTAAGGAAGGGGCAAATCCTCTATTGGCACATTGAATCTCTCATACGGCTTATGTCATACCCAATGACAACCGTTATGACTTCCCTTTTACGGCGAAGCGTTAGGTTGCATCAAAGTACACCAATCACTATATAGGGATACCAATGCCCTCAAGTCTAGGACAAGCGCAACTCTGTCACTGTGATATTCATCTCGTGACACTAAGATGAATCCTCACGGCGGGTCGATCTAGTATATCTCCCTTGATATACCCATATGCCTGCGTTAGCAACCCGTGCTCAACCAGCGCATATACTAGTCTCAAGCGAATCATAGCTGTCCCATATCCACCATGATTCTCGACCAGAGATAAACACAGAGACTAGATAAAATCTATCTGTTAGGGACATTGTATATGAAAATGTACATATGCGCAGATGTACAAACTTGCATGACAATGACAATGCCAGGATAACTCATCTATCAACTAGATGTGATACACATATCCCAATGGACCATCCTAAGGTCCTAGGGCATAAACACTAACAATCTCCCACTTGCACTAGGACCTTGCATTGAGCAACCTCAACACCGTGCCCTAAGCACGACCTGCCACGCTCCTGCTGCGCCAGAGCATCGGTCTATGGGCCTATCATGATTGTATCAGTGTTCATATCTGCTATATATCAAGTACCTCTATCCCCAAGACAAGATATAAGCATCTGAGTATGTATGCGAGGTTCAAGAATGAACTCCCACTACTTCCCAAAAGCACTTGCATACTCTGCTTTCAAGTAGTCTGCTCTGAAGCTCCCAAAGCTTTTAGCACCACTATAGGAACAGCTAGACTGTCACTAGTCTGATTGGAACAAGCTGTCAAGTGAATGCACTGAGCTTTTCCAGTCATTACTGACCAAGAACCACCCCTTAGTTCTATATAGAACCTAAGTGTGTTCTTCATTCCTTATGCAGTGGCATGCACCTAGATTGGACCTAGTATCAATTAGTTATGCTCTCGGCACAAACCACATCTGGTCTATAACATACCATCATCGACGTATGTTATCTGACTTAGCACTTAGAGTTTCTTGGACTTATTCAAAAACTCTCACACCTACCCCATAGGTGATTTTCATTAAGTCATTCATCACAATGTTGGTGTATATGCCCTAAATGTAACATCCCTCAGAACACACCCCACACGCATACAAGTAAAATACGGGGCTAAAAAAAATTTTACTCTTCCATTAAAACACAAGAAGAAAGCGGCATCGAAGGACATTACTACGGAACTGAAAACCGCACAGAACTGAGTAGGATCGATTTACTAGGAAATAGAAATCCGGAAGTTCAGAAAAAAATCCGGCAGCAAGTATACTAAACTACTGCTGCACAGACACACATGTAACAACAACAAATGTCCACACTACACATATGTGGAATTTCAGAAATATGCAGAACTGATTATTCAAATACTAAAACAACACAAATTCGGTTACACATCTCAAATCGGACATTTCAAAATAAGAACCAATTCAATAAAAGAATCCAAGACTCGTATCCAATAATTTAAACGAGACAACTATAATATAATATCCTGAAAACAGGCATAAGCCCTCAGGAGATAAAATGTGTCACATAAGTCATAACAAATTAGGCACGCAGGCCTGATAAATTTTTAGAAGAAAATTCTTAGAAATTACATCAAACATTAGCATCATAACAATTAGCTGTAGCGATTACTGTCTTGATGTCTCACCTGAAAACATTTAAACAACGGAGGTGAGCTAAAAAGCTCAGTGAGTAAAAGACACTAAAAGTCATCCATAGTACACATCAAAAATATCATACTTAAGTTGAAATTCTTTTTTATTTAACAGATAAGATAAATCAACTTAACATGCATGCTCATATCAGAAACAAACACAATCAAATACAGATACTTGTAACAATAGGCATCAAACAGGTAGGATATGAATATACCAACCCATACCAACTAACCACACCGCCTAATACATCTAAATACAGATCGAAACAGAACTACAGAAATCAGAACTGACAGACAGAAAATCAGAATTTTCAGAGTCCAAACGGATAGTCTACATCGGAAACAGAAAGGCCACAGAAGTCCTGAAGACCACAGAAGGTCTGACCCCACCTCTGCCGAGGACGAGACAATGCATGCATATCAGAAACAGAATGGTAGAGGAGATATCAGTGGGTGGCCCCCGTCTTGTCAGGACGTGGCACTCTGGTCTCCAATACCCAGAACAGAATGGTAGAGGAGGTATCAGTGGGTGGCCCCCGTCTTGTCAGGACGTGGCACTCTGGCCTCCAATACCCAGAACTGAATGGTAGAGGAGGTATCAGTGGGTGGCCCCCGTCTTGTTAGGACGTGGCACTCTGGCCTCCAATACCCAGAACTGAATGGTAGAGGAGGTATCAGTGGGTGGCCCCCGTCTTGTTAGGACGTGGCACTCTGGCCTCCAATACCCAGAACTGAATGGTAGAGGAGGTATCAGTGGGTGGCCCCCGTCTTGTTAGGACGTGGCACTCTGGCCTCCAATACCTATAACGGAACAGAAATAGTGTCTCAAGGGTCGTAGTAGACTATCAGCACCATTACAGCGCCACAGAAGGAGGGTAAGGACACGGAAGAGTGCTACACTAGGGCATAATTTTTACAGAACAGATCATGCTGAAACGGAGGAGTAGGACTAACCACTACTAAATTCTTACATCATGCCCAAAGTCTAACAAACCAGAAAATGACACACCCCAATATCCAGTCCTTAAACACAGAACAGAAATTATATGAGTGAATTCCTTACAACTAACCTTAATTCATGTCAAACCATTCTATGTTCTCACAAATGTTTTAACACATTCAAGGTTTTCAGAAAATTCACAACATATAAACAGAACAGGAAATATCCACATAACAAACAATTAAATACAGAACAGAAATTATTCATATAACAAACATTTAAACACAGAACAGAAATTATTCATGAAATAATCTCCTCAAAATTCCTAAAACCGTGAGCTATAAAATTACTGTAAGGGCGCCACTTTCAGAACCTTAACAGAACGTACAAATTTCATGTAAATAATTTCAGTCCCCCACTACAGATAATTTTAATTACACATTCGTGAAGAAAATTGACAAAAGCCCCAAAATTGGCTCGAACTATATTTTCGAAAATTCCTAAGTTCTTAGTTAAATCCCCAATTTTGTTTTCTCTAAAATTTTTCATCAAGAAAATAAATTTTAGAAGAACTACAGACCACAATTTAAGAGGTTAAACCATACAATGTAAATTTTTCTCACAAAGGAATATTCGTTTAACCAAAACATAGCAGATTTATATTGTCAAATTGCAAAATATATTTTTGGTCCAATTTCGAACCAAAGCTAGTCAATATTGTATTCAAAATGAAGCTCTCTGAATCTAGTTTCCAATAAAACTGGTTTCACAAGATTTCGAATTTTAGGCAGGAAGATATAAGGGTTCGAACATAGGAAGGTCAGAATTTCAGATTTCAAGAAAACAGATTCATATATCAGAATTGCGACATCTATTTCAGATCCAATAACTAATCGAAAATAGGCGTTATGGGAGTCAAAATAAAGCTCTTCGAGCCTACGGTCTAATAAAACTGATTTGACAAGATTTCGAGCTATACCTAGGGAGATATGATGGTTCGAACACATAAAGGTCGAAATCCAGAATTCCAGAAAACTGATTTTGTACAGCTAGATTGCAATACAGATTGAAATACGAATACCGCTCGGATATGGTCGATATCATATTCAAATTAAAGCCAAACATATCTAGTTTCATACAAAATTTATCTCGTGCGATTTGGATCTATAGGCCATGAGATATTGGGGTTATAGTACACAAAGGTCAGATTAGAGAATGCAGACTTTCAGCAAAACAGGATTTTAAAACCTTATAATTATTTGAATTCAACCCCATACGGATAATCATGGCAAATAACGAATTTTAATTCGGATTAGACTCCTTAGGATCGAATTACTCACAAGAAAAAAATCGCCTACAGAGAAAACGCCAAAACAGAGGATCAGGGATCTCCAGAAAGTTCGTCCACCACCAGTCTGCCACCACCAGCGTCAGAAATTTGCAGGAGGCGCCAAGCACAGTGAGGGGCGACAACACAGGCGGCTAGGGCAAGAAACAAACCAAAAATCGTGAGGGAGAGGAGCTCTCACGAATTTTCCCCTTTTTTTTTTTTTTTTTTTCCACCCCAAACGGATCCAAGATCCAATAACCCAATTAACTTAAGTGGAAATCGGCTTTAATGGGCTTACCTAGGCTTAACCACCATGCGCCACTCCAATAACATCAGAAATATGCGCCATCACGGTGGAAGAATTCCAGAAGCAAAGAATCAAGGTTGAGGGTTCGAATCCCCAACCAAAATAATTATTTTTGCCCTGTAGGAAAATTCCTACACTTAGGTTAAAATCCCTAAATTTTAACCGATAAAAATACATAAACTGAATTTCTAACCTTAAATCATAATTCAGAAAATCAAGGGCGTTACACTAAAGACCAATGTATGGACATGGTCAGGCATTGTTTGAATGTACTTTGATAGAACTATTACTATTTTTGTGGGCATGGTCATTATTATGCAGACTTCTCTACCTGCGTTGATGTATTGAGTTGCATAAATAATGTCCCAGGAGTTTGGATTGGATCCATTCTCATAAGCTATCCCCAGACAAGGTACCTTAGCAGATATGGGACAGCTTCGGTACATGTGAGACTGGTGTATGGGCTGGTTATGTGCGGGGCACAGTAACGCAGACATACAGGTGCATTGGATGCACTGGAGTGATCCACCGTGAGGATTGACTTGTCTAGTCAACAAGTCAATCTCACATGCAAGAGGTTTGCATTGATCCTTAGACTTGAGGTATTCATGTCTAGATATGATGATGGGTATGCTTTAATACAGTCTTACGTCTCTCCGTAATTGGGAGATCAAAACGACTGTCATTGGGCATGTCATAAGTCATGTAGAGACATGGATGACCAATAGTAGGATTTGCCCCTTCCTTATTGGAAGCATGATATCCACTCGGGGCGCCCCACCTTATTGGTGCATGACAGGAAAGCGTGGCCACACTTGTTGAGTCATGACCAAAGCATTGGAGAATAAACTTGAGACTAATCCAATGGCAGGATATCAGCTTAGGCAAAGGGATCTGTAATGCAATAGGAATCCTCGTTGCTTGTTAGGAGTTGTTGTTGTAGTATGCCCTTAAGGCTAATGTTTGAGGCCTTGGGATTGTAACAGTATCATGTATAAACACTTTTGTTTATAAAGGCAATGGTTGTTATTCAGTTTTGTTACCTTGTCTGCTGTAATAAGTGTACTTCTGAATAATGTCTCAAAGCTGTTCAGCTAGGCTGACATGCTATATGTCCTTAGTCGAAATATCTTGGTGAACATGAGACAGCCTTGATATGGTTAAGACTAATATGTGTTCTAATCTTATAGGATGCTTCGAGCATGGAATAAGATGTAGACTCATGGGTACATTGGATGTACTGGACAGACCCTACTAGGATATTCAATTGCTTGTCACAATGTGAATAATCCTTGTTTGCACTAAGTGGCACATGTCCTCTGACTTGAGATCACTTGTGTTTCTAAATGATGATTGTCATTGTTTTGAGGTAGTTCAATATCATTTCAAAGATAATGGTTATAGACTATCTTGGATAATGATCATGAGTCAGGTTGGGACACTAGTGATAGATATAGGATTGCCGTCTCCTTGTTCAAGGAGTGTGATGTTCTATAGGGGCCCCCTAGATGAGATGATTGAGAAAGTGTATGGCCATACCCAGGTGACTATATTCATCTTATCTAATCATGCTCATCATATTGGAGTTACAAGCTTGACCCGCTTGTCCAATAAGAACATCCAGTGGCAAAGGATACATGCATGCCTTGTGAAGTTGATTCACACTTGTGCTGTGGTTTGGGTGTAGTCTTGGAAGACTCTTTCCTTTATATCGGGAGACAGTGATGTGTTGCTAGATACCTCTCACTGATCGTGATAACGTAAGTTATCATTACCGACATTTAAAGGAAACCCTCAGGGTCGCACAATTTGCTGAAATGGCTTACTTAAGTCAGATCGTGTGGACTGAATTGTTTTGGTTCAGTTGAAAGGGATTTAACCTCTGATTGTAAGTGAGATCTGGTCTGATCATGTTTGATTGATTAGGGCTTGAGATCGGTAAGCTTCGATCGAGAGTGTGGATGCTAGATCGGTGAGATCAAGAGCATCAAGAGATGATCGGTTAGATCTTGAACCATTTGGTTCAAGGGAGATCTAGACCATGGCTTGGCTTGGTTCGATTTGGTCTTTGGACCAATTGAAATTGGACCAACTTCAATTGAACCGGTTCACATATGTGAACGCATGGTTCAATTAAGTTTGCGTTTTGGATTAGTTCAAAGCCATGAACGCATGGCTTCATGACCTTCCTTTTATGGAAGTCTTGTAACGCCAAAACGCATATGCTTGCCTCAACGGCTCTAATCTTTGGAGCTCTCTCGTGTGTGGCGAAGAGCTTAGACGAAGAGGAAGAAGAGAGCTTTCGGCCAAGGGAGATATCATCTCATCTTTCTTTTCCAACGATCAAGGACCCTTTGAAGAGCTTTGCTAGCACAAAGGATTCAAAGGAGCAAGCCGTCTTCATTGTTGTGTGCGTCACCTTTGGAGAAGAAGCATTCGACTCTTTGCTTCCAAGGCTCCATCCACCCATGGCTATGGTGAGATCTTCTCATGATCTTTCAATTAAAACAAAGTTGATTATATAGAACATGCGATCCGATAGAAACCCTAATTCCGCCCATGCAAGTACTTTGATTTGCGCATGCTTAGGGTTTCGCTCCCCCTTGAAGGGGACCCAACAACTGGTATCAGAGCAGGGTTTTCAGTAGATCTATATGATTGCTTTGTTAAGATTGTGATCCACTCATGATTCCATGTTGCGCTCTCTTGATGCTTTGTTTACTTGCGCTTACATGAGACTATTTTCTTGCGCTTACATGATACTATGTGCTACCATATTTGTTTGCGCTTGTATCATTGCTTGGAGAAGTTTGCGCTCATGTCTAGATCTATGGGTTATCAACATGCAAAGATTAACATGCTAGATATTAGATGTATCTTGTTTATCTTGTTTGGCGCATGTTGTTTGTTTGCGCTTGTTGTAGTTGTTTTTCCAAACTTACATCTTGCGCGCCTATCACCATTAGATCTAAGTGGCGCCTACTATAAACCCTTAGACGGGTTAGTAGGGTTGAAATCATCCTCTAAGTAAGATCTAACTAGTCTGATCAGACCATCTGACAGCCTAGATGGGTCGACCAGATGGCACCTGTGCGCAAGCACGAGGTGGCTATAGGTCGACTGCATCACAGGCGTGTAGCGAGGTCTGGTCGAGACAACCAGTGAACACACATGAGTTAGGCCCGGGGTCACACCCGCTTGCCAGAACTCATGTTGGTTGTTCAGCCCTTAGGGCATGCATGGTTGACCATTAGGTCAACGCAAGTCAGTTAAGACTTGGTGCATGCAAGGGCATGGATCAAACTAGACATGATGAGTGGATCCCTATTAATGGACCGTTGTAAGGTTGTAGGAGCACATAAGTAAAGTAAAATTGATGCCAATGGGTTTTCAAAATTTTATTTTCTTATGTGATGGATCACATGTTGATTGAATGATGCCATGATGCTTGTTTATTTAATCTTATGTGGGATGCCCTTTATTGTGTGCTGTGCTGGGGCCTGCGAGCCTGGTAAATTATTATTTTTGTGATCTGCGAATCACATTTTTAATTAATTTATTGTATAATTGACCTGCGAGTCAAGCTTGTCTAGATAGATTAAAATGTATTTTAATTAGACAAGAACACAAAAGCACACATCGCAGAGGCGCATTCAGCTGGTGGGCGCACTTGAGCTGCATTGAGCGCTAGGGCCCTGGGTTGGACCAGATGAGATGCAAAAGACCCAAGAAGCAAGTGAAGACTTAAGATAACTTAAGGTCTTACTTAGGGTTCATGGGCTTTTACCACATAAGCTCAGCATGCTTTCTATTTATTGCTTTTATAATTAGAATTGCATGAGTTTATCTTCTGCTATAGCCATAGGATTTGCCTGATAGTAAGAAGATAAAAGACCGTTAAAATCCAACGCTAAAATATCAAGCTCGTTAGCCTTCTGACGCGAAACCTCACTGTTCTGACTATCGTTGGAGCCGTGTTGTACCCACTCAGTGGGCACGTCCATCTATCTTCAGACGGTGCGCGATTTCACCTGCGTGTTACAGAGAAGGGATTTATCGCTTCTCGTTGCTCAGCATAGCACGTGGTGGTCCAGGGAGTAGGTCAGGTCAGCTTGACCATGTAGGCTACATATGGGGCATATGGTAGCACATGGAGGCAACCATCTGCGGGGTCAGAGACTGTGTTGTACCAACTCAGTTGGCACAGTCGGCTGGATTGCCCAGATGAAGGGGAATCGCACGGGTTGGCGATTGGCAGGGACTGCCTACCAGAGATTAGTGCTTGTACTCTCTGTGCATCTTATCTCGCCTGAGCGGGACGCGGAGACCAAGTATGAAATCTGGATCCCATCTCACTAAAAGAGTATTACTCTTTCGGACTGTTTTACTGGATTTTTCAGTCAGATAAAATAGTGAGAAAAAGAATCTTTCTTAAGTCCTGGATTGATTCTAAACATTGATACTGACCTTGCTGTTCTTGCATTGTTGTAGATTCCTGCAGCAACGAACACCACGAGCTTCAATGTGCGATCCCTACTGGAAAGGGAGAAGTTTGCTGGGCCAAACTTCTCAGACTGGTTCTGACACCTTAAGATCGTTCTTAAGGCTGAGAGAAAACTGTATGTCCTCGAGACGGCTATACCGCCTCAACCCGCTGCGAACGCCGCAAGGGCGGTTCGCGATGCCTATGAAAAGCACGTCAATGATAGCATTGATGTCGCTTGCCTGATGCTAGCGTCTATGACGCCACCGCTGCAGCGTCAGCATGAGGATATGTTGGCTATAGAGATTATAGCGAACCTCAAGATGCTGTATGCTGCACAGGCGAGGACAGAACGCTATAATCTGACAAAGCTTTTCTTTCAGAGCAAACTGGCTGAAGGAAGCCCAGTGGGAGCTCACGTGCTCAAGATGATTGGGCACAAGGAGGCTCTGGAGAAACTGGGGCATACCATCAACCAGGAGCTTGCTGTAGACATTATTCTGCAGTCTCTCCCGCCCTCTTTCGATGCGTTCATTATTAATTTTAATATGAACAAAATCGATTGTACTCCGGCAGAGCTGCTGAATATGCTCTTGACTACTGAGGAGACTCTGAAGGGAAAGCCTTCAACCTCTGTCTTAATGGTTCCTTCTAGGAACAAGAAGAAGGGGAAGAAGGGCAAGGCCCCTGTCAAGAACTACAGCAAGGCTCTGAAACAAAAGGTGAAGCGGTCAAAGGAATACAGATGTTTCCACTGTGGCCAGCTGGGTCACTGGAAAAAGGACTGTAAAGCGCTCCAAGGAGATAAGAGGGGAAGCCTTGCTTCTGGCTCAGGTATATTCGTGACGGAAGTCATGTTTTCATCTTCTTCCATTTCATGGGTGTTGGACACTGCATGTGGAGTTCACATTTGTTCAAATGTACAGGAACTCAAGAGAAGAAGACAGGTGGGACAGCATGAGGTGGACCTACGCGTTGGAAACGGGGCACGGGTTGCTGCTGTTGCTGTAGGGGATTATTTCATCTCATTACCATCTGGCATTGTATTAGAATTAAACAATTGTTACTTTGTACCCAGTATTACCAAAAATATTATCTCGATTCCTGCTCTTGTCAGGAAAGGATTTGCCTTTGAATGCAATATTTCAAAGTGTGTACTTTCTCTTGATAATATTGTTTATGCTACTGGTTCAATTAACAATGGGTTATTCATGTTGGACATGGAAAATTCTATACAAAACATTGATAATAAGAAAGCCAAGTATGCTGATGACAGCACCTTGTTATGGCATAGTCGTTTAGGCCATATTAACAAGAAGCGCATTAAGCGGTTGCATGATCATGGACTGCTGGGATCATTCTCCTATGAGGAGATTGATACATACAAAGCTTGTTTAATGGGTAAAATGACGAAGTCTCCTTTTCCCAACAAAGGTCAAAGGGCTTCAGGTTTACTTGACCTTATACACAGTGATGTGTGTGGGCCATTTAGTAAACATGCCAGAGGTGGCTATCAGTACTTCATTACCTTTACTGATGATTTCAGTAGATATGGGTATGTCTATCTTATGAGACATAAGAGTGAATCTTTTGACAAGTTCAAAGAGTTCAAGAATGAAGTACAGAATCAGCTAGGCCGAAATATCAAGGCACTTCGTTCTGATCGAGGTGGAGAATACCTGAGTCATGCGTTTACTGACTATCTAAAGGAGTGTGGGATTATCTCACAGCTCACTCCGCCAGGAACACCGCAATGGAATGGTGTGTCCAAGAGGAGAAATAGAACGTTACTTGATATGGTTCGTTCTATGATGAGTCAGGCTACTCTACCTTACTCCTTTTAGGGATTTGCACTGGAAACAGCTGCAAAGGTACTAAACCGAGTGCCATCCAAGGCAGTTTCAAAGACGCCATATGAGTTATGGTATGGGAAACAGCCTAGCTTGACATTTATCAGGATCTGGGGTTGCGAGGCTTATGTCAAAAAGCTCGCCTCTGGGAAACTGGAGAGCAGATCTGAGAAATGCATCTTTGTCGGTTACCCTAAGGAAACTAAGGGTTATTATTTCTACGATCCCAAAGAAAACAAAGTATTTGTTGCTCGGACGGCAATATTTCTTGAGAAGGAATTTCTTCTGCAAGAAGCCAGTGGGAGAGAAATAAAGCTGGATGAGAATCCAGAGGAAGGACAAAGTAGTCAAGCACAGTTGGATGAGCCAGAGCCAGTGGATCAGGTTATTGAACAACCTGAGGCTCAGATATCACGTGAACCGCGTAGATCGGGAAGGATTCGTCGACAGCCTGAGCGCTATGACGGAGTCTACATCATTAATGATGAACCCCTCACCTATACGGATGCGGTCAGTGGACCGGAATCAGCAAGATGGCTTGAAGCTATGCGAGGCGAGATGGACTCCATGTCAGATAACCAAGTCTGGGATTTGGTTGATCCGCCTCCGGGAGTAATCCCTATAGGCTGTAAATGGATCTTCAAGAAGAAGATTGACATGGATGGTAACGTGGTTACCTATAAAGGCAGGCTAGTTGCGAAAGGTTTCAAACAAATCTACGGGATAGATTATGATGAAACTTTCTCTCCTGTAGCCATGTTTAAGTCTATTCGGATTCTTTTCGCGATAGCTGCATATTACGATTATGAGATCTGGCAGATGGATGTGAAAACTGCTTTCCTTAATGGAAATCTGGATGAGAATGTGTATATGACACAACCAGAAGGTTTCACTAATCCATCAGATCGTCATAAAATATGCAAGTTAAAGAAGTCCATTTATGGACTGAAACAAGCATCTAGAAGCTGGAATATTCGTTTTGATGAATCAATCTCTGAGTTTGGTTTCATCAAGAACGAAGATGACCCGTGTGTGTATATAAGAGGTTTAGTAGGAGCGTGGTTACTTTCCTAGTCCTCTACGTCGATGATATCTTAATCATTGGAAACGATATTCCTGAACTGCATGCTGTTAAAGCATGGTTAGGAAAATGTTTTCAGATGAAAGATTTAGGAGAAGCAGCCTATGTATTAGGTGTGAAGATCTACAGAGATAGATCTAAGAGGCTTCTCGGGCTGTGCCAGAGTACTTACATCGATAAAGTCCTGGAAAGATTTCATTTAGAGAATTCTAAAAGAGGATATCTTCCAGTCAGACATGGTATGAATCTTTCGAAGAGTCAGTGTCCACAAACACAGACTGAGAAAGATGAAATGGACAATACGCCTTATGCTTCGGCTATTGGGTCCATTATGTATGCGATGTTGTGTACTCGCCCAGACGTCGCTTACGGGTTAAGCGTGACCAGTCGATTCCAAAGTAATCCAGGTCTGGCGCACTGGATTGCAGTCAAGAACATTTTAAAATATCTTCGGAGGACCAAAGATATGTTCTTGATATATGGAGGTCAGGAAGAACTCAGTATAGAAGGGTATACTGACGCTTCGTTCCAATCTGACCAGGATGATTTCCGATCACAATCAGGCTATATTTTTAGCTTGAATGGAGGAGCAGTGGTGTGGAAGAGTTTCAAACAGTCTACTGTTGCTGATTCCACAACAGAAGCCGAGTATGTTGCAGCCTCGGAAGCATCCAAAGAGGCAGTGTGGATTCGTAAGTTCGTTCAGGAACTTGGTGTTGTTCCCTCGAGTGCAGATCCTTTGGTTATCTTCTGTGATAACACTGGAGCCATTGCACAAGCAAAGGAACCACGGTCGCACCAGAAGTCCAAGCACATACAGAGATGGTTTCACTTGATCCGGGAGATCATTGATCGTGGCGAGATCAAAATTTGCAAGGTTCATACAGATGACAATCTGGCTGACCCACTTACCAAGCCTCTGGCGCAGCAGAAGCATGAGAAGCACTGTAATAATATGGGTTTGAGATTTCTCAACCATTAGATTAAGTGCAAGTGGGAGATTGTTGTAGTATGCCCTTAAGGCTAATGTTTGAGGCCTTGGGATTGTAACAGTATCATGTATAAACACTTTTGTTTATAAAGGCAATGGTTGTTATTCAGTTTTGTTACCTTGTCTGCTGTAATAAGTGTACTTCTGAATAATGTCTCAAAGCTGTTCAGCTAGGCTGACATGCTATATGTCCTTAGTCGAAATATCTTGGTGAACATGAGACAGCCTTGATATGGTTAAGACTAATATGTGTTCTAATCTTATAGGATGCTTCGAGCATGGAATAAGATGTAGACTCATGGATACATTGGATGTACTGGACAGACCCTACTAGGATATTCAATTGCTTGTCACAATGTGAATAATCCTTGTTTGCACTAAGTGGCACATGTCCTCTGACTTGAGATCACTTGTGTTTCTAAATGATGATTGTCATTGTTTTGAGGTAGTTCAATATCATTTGAAAGATAATGGTTATAGACTATCTTGGATAATGATCATGAGTCAGGTTGGGACACTAGTGATAGATATAGGATTGCCGTCTCCTTGTTCAAGGAGTGTGATGTTCTATAGGGCCCCCCTAGATGAGATGATTGAGAAAGTGTATGGCCATACCCAGGTGACTATATTCATCTGATCTAATCATGCTCATCATATTGGAGTTACAAGCTTGACCCGCTTGTCCAATAAGAACATCCAGTGGCAAAGGATACATGCATGCCTTGTGAAGTTGATTCACACTTGTGCTGTGGTTTGGGTGTAGTCTTGGAAGACTCTTTCCTTTATATCGGGAGACAGTGATGTGTTGCTAGATACCTCTCACTGATCGTGATAACGTAAGTTATCGTTACCGACATTTAAAGGAAACCCTCAGGGTCGCACAATTTGATGAAATGGCTTACTTAAGTCAGATCGTGTGGACTGAATTGTTTTGGTTCAGTTGAAAGGGATTTAACCTCTGATTGTAAGTGAGATCTGGTCTGATCATGTTTGATTGATTAGGGCTTGAGATCGGTAAGCTTCGATCAAGAGATGATCGGTTAGATCTTGAACCATTTGGTTCAAGGGAGATCTAGACCATGGCTTGGCTTGGTTCGATTTGGTCTTTGGACCAATTGAAATTGGACCAACTTCAATTGAACCGGTTCACATATGTGAACGCATGGTTCAATTAAGTTTGCGTTTTGGATTAGTTCAAAGCCATGAACGCATGGCTTCATGACCTTCCTTTTATGGAAGTCTTGTAACGCCAAAACGCATATGCTTGCCTCAACAGCTCTAATCTTTGGAGCTCTCTCGTGTGTGGCGAAGAGCTTAGACGAAGAGGAAGAGGAGAGCTTTCGGCCAAGGGAGATATCATCTCATCTTTCTTTTCCAACGATCAAGGACCCTTTGAAGAGCTTTGCTAGCACAAAGGATTCAAAGGAGCAAGCCGTCTTCATTGTTGTGTGCGTCACCTTTGGAGAAGAAGCATTCGACTCTTTGCTTCCAAGGCTCCATCCACCCATGGCTATGGTGAGATCTTCTCATGATCTTTCAATTAAAACAAAGTTGATTATATAGAACATGCGATCCGATAGAAACCCTAATTCCGCCCATGCAAGTACTTTGATTTGCGCATGCTTAGGGTTTCGCTCCCCCTTGAAGGGGACCCAACAGTTGTTGCCATAATGACTTAAGTCCTATGACATGGGTAGTAGTGATGTGTTGCTAGATACCCCTCACTACTTATGATGTTTACATCATTGCCATCGTCATATGGATCCTACGGGGTCACACGCAATAGACTCTTGACGTTGCTTTAATCAGAAGCCTTATGATCAAGTTATTGGATAATTTGGATCAATTTGGAAGATTTCATCAGCGCCAATGGGCCTGATGAGTTGGAAGAAAATTATTGGAGCCAAACTTCATTTTTGGCAGGTTGACCCGAAATTGACCTAGATTGGTCACATTTGGATTAGGGTTGCATTGGATTAGATCCAATGGCTTAATCAACCTATGCCATGAAGTTTGGGCTAGCTCATTATCCAATGAGGCCCAATAATTAGTTGTCATGAAGAGGAATTGGCTTAAAAGGGTATAATGGGGAGAAATCTCACCCCATTGGCGCCTAGGGGCATAATGGGGTGAGGGAGGCGCCTTTGCTTCATTATGGAAGTAAAGGGCGCCTAGCCCTTCTTCCTTGGATGGAATGCTTGCCTCTAAGGCAAGTCTTGGGGCTGATATGGCTTGAGAACTTTTATGGGAAGTTCCTAGGAGCATATGGACATAGGGAAGAGGTATATGGTAATGTCTTGGAGACTTACCTTACCTCAAACCCCAGTTTCTCCCAAAACACCACCCTAGCCGAATTCTTCATGCATGTTGCGCCTAGCCACTTAGCCTTTGATGGTAAGAATGCATTTGAGGCATGTCTTGGGCTGATATAGTGCTTGGACTTTTATGGATAGGTTGAATGAGGTTTATGGTAAAGTCTTGGAGACTTTCCTTACTTCAAGACACCTCATCCTAGCCATACACTTGGCATGATCCTAGCCCTTGCTCAAACCGCCTCTAGTCCTATTTATAGGACCCATTGTCGCCCTCTCTAGTTGATGAACGCTTGGAGACGTGAACAAACATAGAGGGGCGAAAGCAAGGGCAAAGGGCGACAACATCAAAGTGGTGCAACCCTTCTTCCTACAAGTGACCGCAAGTCTTCTTCTTCCTCTCCTCTTGGCGTGACTTGGAGAAGGACTTGGTGGCGCAATTTCCCCCTTAATCTTCCTCAAGACCGAAACTCATCTTCTCCCTCTTCTCTTGGAGTGAAGAGGATAAGGAGTTGGCGGCATCTTCCTTGCACTTGGCGCATGAACCTTGGAGGTGGCGCAAGAGGAGTGAAGGAACCCTAAGGCTTGATTCTCTTCCCGAGGCTAGCACCAAGCGTGGAAGGGAGTAACGATCAAGGAGTCGACGCGTTGATACTTGTAGAGGGCGAACACTTGGGCGCCTTCAACATGGCTTCGACATCTAGACAAGCAAAAGAGGTACATCTCTAACATGACAGAAGCGCTTGCAGTCAGTGGCTTCACCAGGTGGGAGGTCTAGAGTTCGACTCTAGCACAGGCGCATGCTACCTGATGGGTGCATTTGAGCTGCAGAGAGGGCACTTGGGCCCGGGCTGGGCCAGATAAAGTGCAAGAGACCCATAAAGAGCTCAAGTGAAGACTTGTGTAAAACTAGGGTTTTTACTTAGGCTTTTATGGGCATTTACCACATAAGATCATTGTGCTTTCTATTTACTGTTTAAGAAATATTAGCACATGCTTGATTTATTCTTTTGCTATCACCATAGATATTGCATGATAGTAAGAAGATAAAATGGACCGTTAAAATCCAACGTCAAATATCAAGCACGAAAGCCTTCTGACACGAAACCTCACTGTTCTGACTATCGTTGGGGCCGTGTTGTACCCACTCAGTGGGCACGCCCATCTATCTTCAGACGGTGTGTGATTACACCTGCGTGTTATAGAGAAGGGATTTATCGCTTCTCGTTGCTCAGCATAGCACGTGGTGGTCCAGGGAGTAGGTCAGGTCAGCTTGACCATGTAGGCTACATATTGAGCATATGTTAGCTATATGGAGGCAGCCATCTGTGGAATCAGAGACTGTGTTGTACCAACTCAGTTGGCACAGTCTGCTGGATTGCCCAGATGAAGGGGAATCGCACGGGTTGGCGATTGGCATGGATAGCCTACCAGTGATTAGTGCTTGAACTCTCTGTGCATCTTATCTCGCCTGAGCGGGACGCGGAGACCAAGTATGAAATCTGGATCCCATCTCACTAAAAAGAGTTTTACTCTTTCGGACTGTTTTATTGGATTTTTCAGTCAGATAAAATAGTGAGAAAAGAATCATTCTTAAGTCCTGGATTGATTCTAACATGGATACTGACCTTGTTGTTCTTGCAATGTTGTAGATTCCTGCAGCAACGAACACCACAGGGCTCAATCTGCGATCCATACTGGAAAAGGAGAAGTTTGCTGGGCCAAACTTCTCAGACTGGTACAGACAGCTTAAGATTGTTCTTAAGGCTGAGAGGAAACTGTATGTCCTTGAGACGGCAATACCGGCTCAACCCGCAGCGAACGCCGCAAGGGCGGTTCGGGATGCTTATGAGAAGCACGTCAGTGATAGTACTGATGTCGCTTGCCTTATGCTTGCGTCAATGACGCCAGAGCTCCAGCGTCAGCATGAGGATTTATCTGCTATTGATATTATAGCAAATCTCAAGATGCTGTATGCTGCACAGGCAAGGACTGAACGCTATAACTTGACGAAACTTTTCTTTCAGAGCAAACTGACTGAAGGGAGTCCAGTGGGAGCTCACGTACTCAAGATGATTGGGTACAAGGAGGCTCTAGAGAAACTGGGACACACCATCAATCAGGAACTTGTTGTAGACATTATCCTGCAGTCTCTCCCGGCCTCTTTTGATCCGTTCATTATTAATTTTAATATGAACAAGATCGATTGTACTCCGGCAGAGTTACAGAACATGCTCTGTACCACAGAGCAGACTCTTGAGAAGGGAAAGCCTTCCTCCTCTGTCTTGTTGGTTCCTTCAAGGAACAAGAAGAAGGGGAAGAAGGGCAAAGCCCCTATCAAGAGCTACAACAAGGCTCTGAAACAAAAGATAAAGCGGTCAAAGGACAACAGATGTTTCCATTGTGGCCAGCTCGGTCACTGGAAGAAGGACTGTAAAGCGCTCCAAGGAGAGAAGAAGGGAAGCAAGCCTTTCACTTCTGGCTCAGGTATTTACGTGACTGAAGTCATGGTAGCTTCTTCTATTTCATGGGTGTTGGACACTGCATGTGGAGTTCACATTTGTTCAAATGTACAGGAACTCAAGAGAAGAAGACAGGTGGGACAGCATGAGGTGGACCTACGAGTTGGAAACGGGGCACGGGTTGCTGCTGTTGCTGTAGGACAATATAACATCTCTTTACCATCTGGTTTTGTATTAGAACTTGACAATTGTTATTTTGTACCGAGCATAACTAAGAATATTATCTCTATTCCTGCTCTTGTCAGGAAAGGATTTTCTTTTGAATGCAAAACTTTAAAGTGTTGTATTTCATTTGATAATATTGTTTATGCTACTGGCTCAATTAACAATGGGTTATACATGTTGGACATGGAATGTTCTGTACAACAAATTGATAATAAGAAAGCCAAGTATGCTGATGACAGCACCTTGCTATGGCATAGTCGTTTAGGTCATATTAACAAGAAGCGCATTAAGCGGTTGCATGACCATGGACTGCTGGGATCATTCTCCTATGAGGAGCTTGATACATGCAAAGCTTGTTTAATGGGCAAAATGACGAAGACTCCTTTTTCTAATAAAGGTCAAAGGGCTTCAGGTTTACTTGACCTTATTCACAGTGATGTGTGTGGGCCATTTAGTAAACATGCTAGAGGTGGCTATTCATACTTCATTACTTTTACTGATGATTTCAGTAGATATAGTTATGTCTATCTAATGAGACATAAGAGTGAATCTTTTGACAAGTTCAAAGAGTTCAAAAATGAAGTACAGAATCAGCTAGGCCGGAATATCAAGGCACTTCGATCCGATCGAGGTGGAGAATACTTGAGTCGAGAGTTTACTGACTATCTGAAGGAGTGTGGGATTATCTCACAGCTCACTCCGCCAGGAACACCGCAATGGAATGGTGTGTCCGAGAGGAGAAATAGAACCTTATTGGATATGGTTCGTTCGATGATGAGTCAGGCTACTCTACCTTACTCCTTTTGGGGATTTGCACTGGAAACAGCTGCAAAGGTACTAAACCGAGTGCCATCCAAGGCCGTTTCAAAGACTCCATATGAGTTATGGTATGGGAAACAGCCAAGCTTGACATTTATCAAAATCTGGGGTTGCGAGGCTTATGTCAAAAAGCTCGCCTCTGGAAAACTAGAGAGCAGATCTTATAAATGTATCTTTGTCGGCTACCCTAAAGAAACTAAGGGTTATTATTTTTACGATCCCAAAGAGAACAAAATATTTGTTGCTCGAACGGCTATTTTTCTTGAGAAGGAATTTCTTCTGCAAGAAGCCAGTGGGAGAGAAATAAAACTGGATGAAAGTCCAGAACAGGGACAAAGTAGTCAAGCTCAGTTGGATGAGCCTGAGCAAATAGAACAGGTTGATGTTCAACCTGAGGCTCAGATATCACGTGAACCGCGTAGATCGGGAAGGATTCGTCGACAGCCTGAGCGCTATGACGGAGTCTACATCATTAATGATGAACCCCTCACCTATACGGATGCGGTCAGTGGACCGGAATCAGCAAGATGGCTTGAAGCTATGCGAGGCGAGATGGACTCCATGTCAGATAACCAAGTCTGGGATTTGGTTGATCCGCCTCCGGGAGTAATCCCTATAGGCTGTAAATGGATCTTCAAGAAGAAGATTGATATGGATGGTAACGTAGTTACCTATAAGGGCAGGCTAGTTGCGAAAGGTTTCAAACAAATCTACGGGATAGATTATGATGAAACATTCTCTCCTGTAGCCATGTTTAAGTCCATTCGGATTATTCTCGCGATAGCTGCATATTATGATTATGAGATCTGGCAAATGGATGTGAAGACCGCTTTCCTTAATGGAAAACTGGAAGAGGATGTGTATATGGCACAACCTGAAGGTTTCATCAATCCATCAGATCGTCATAAAATATGCAAATTAAAGAAGTCTATTTATGGACTAAAACAAGCATCGAGAAGCTGGAATATTCGTTTTGATGAATCAGTTTGTGAATTTGTTTTCATCAAAAATGAAGATGACCCGTGTGTATATAAGAGGTTTAGTGGGAGCGTGATTACTTTCCTAGTCCTCTACGTCGATGATATCTTGATCATTGGAAACGATATTCCTGAACTGCATGCGGTCAAAGCATGGTTAAGAAAATGTTTCCAGATGAAAGGTTTAGGAGAAGCAGCCTATGTATTAGGTGTGCAGATCTATAGAGATAGATCTAATAGGCTTCTCGGGCTGTGCCAGAGTACTTACATCGATAAAGTCCTGGAGAGATTCCATTTAGAAAATTCTAAAAGAGGATATCTTCCAGTCAGACATGGTCTGAATCTTTCTAAGAGCTAGTGTCCTCAAACACAGTCTGAGAAAGATGAAATGGACAATACGCCTTATGCTTCGGCTATTGGATCCATTATGTATGCGATGTTGTGTACTCGCCCAGACGTCGCTTACGGGTTAAGCGTGACCAGTCGATTCCAAAGTAATCCAGGGAAGGCACACTGGATTGCAGTCAAGAACATTTTGAAATATCTTCGGAGGACCAAAGATATGTTCTTGATTTATGGAGGTCAGGAAGAACTCAGTATTGAAGGATATACTGACGCTTCGTTCCAATCTGACCAAGATGATTTCCGATCGCAATCATGCTATGTTTTTAGTTTGAATGGAGGAGCAGCGGTGTGGAAGAGTTTCAAACAATCAATTGTTGCTGATTCCACAACAGAAGCCGAGTATGTTGCAGCCTCGGAAGCATCCAAGGAGGCAGTGTGGATTCGTAAGTTCGTTCAGGAACTTGGTGTTGTTCCTTCGAGTGCTGATCCATTGGTTATCTTCTGTGATAACATTGGAGCAATAGCACAAGCAAAGGAACCACGGTCACACTAGAAGTCCAAGCACATACAGAGAAGGTTTCATTTGATCCGTGAGATCATAGATCGTGGAGAGATCAAGATCTGCAAGGTTCATACAGATGACAATCTAGCTGACCCGCTTACTAAGCCTCTGGCGCAGCAGAAGCATGAGAAGCACTGTAATAATATGGGTTTGAGATTTCTCAACCATTAGATTAAGTGCAAGTGGGAGATTGTTGGGGTATGCCCTTAAGGCTAATGTTTGAGGCCTTTGGGATGATTTCAGTATCATGTATAAACTATGTATAAGTTTATAAAGGCAATGGTTGTTATTCAGGTTGTTACATTATCTGCTGCTGTTATGTATACTTCTGAATAATGTCTCAATGGTGTTCAGCTTGGCTGACATTAGCATTGTCCTTAGTCGAGATATCTTGGTGAACATGAGACAGCCTTGATATGATTGAGACTAATATGTGATCCAATCTTATAGGGTGCTTCGAGCATGGAATAAGATGTAGACACATAGGTGCATTGGATGTACTGGACAGACCCTACTTAGGATATTCAATTGTTTGTCACGATGTGAATAATCCTTATATGCAAGCAAGTGGCATATTTCCTCTGACTTGAGATCGCTTGTGTTTCTAAATGATGATTGGCATTGTCTTGAGGTAATTCAATATCATTTGAAATATAATGGTTATAGATTATCTTGGATAATGAGCATGAGTCATGTTAGGACACTAGTGATAGATATAGGATTGCCTCTCCTTGTTGGAGTGTGATGTTCTAAAGGGGCCCCCTGGATGAGATGATTGAGAAAGTGTATGGCCATACCCAGATGACTATGTTCATCTGATCTAATCATTTTCATCATATTGGAATTACAGGCTTGACACGCTTGTCCAATGAGAACATCCAGTGGCAAAGGAAACATGTATGTCAAGTGAATTGGATTCACACTTGTGCTATGGTTTGGGTGTAGTCTTGGAAGACTCTTTCCTTCATATCGGGAGACAGTGATGTGTTGCTAGATACCCCTCTCTGATCGTGATAACGTAAGTTATCGTTACCGACATTGAAGGAAACCCTTAGGGTCGCACAATTTGATGATATGGCTTACTTATGTCAGATCGTGTGCACTGAATGGTTTTGGTTCAGTTTAAAGGAGTTTAAACTCTGATTGGAAGTGAGATCTGGTCTGATCATGTTTGATTGATTAGGGCTTGAGATCGGTAAGCTTCGATCAGGAGAATTGATGCTTGATCGATGAGAGCAAGAGCATCAAGAGATGTGTGGTTAGATCTTGAGCCATCTGGTTCATATGAGATCTAGACCATGGCTTAGTTTGATTTGGTCTTTGAACCAAATGCAATAGAACCGGTTCACATAAGTGAACGCATGGTTCAAAGTGAGAAGACGTTTTGGTTGGTTCGAAAACATGGGCGCATGGCTTGATGACTTTCTATTTTTGGAAGCCATAAGCGTTCCCACGTTGGATAACGCCTCAACGCCTCCCTCTCTCTCGAATGAATGCTTCTCCTCTCGTGTGTGTGTCGAGGCTCCACGAAAGAGAAGAGGTAGAGAGTTTTCGCTTAGCCAAGAAGAAGAACATCTCATCTTCTCCTACACGTTGAAGGACACCTTGGAACTTTGCTAGCACAAAGAAGAAAAGGGAGTAGCCATCGTCACCTTGTGTGCGACTGCTTTGGAGGAGAGCCGATCGCCCTCTATATTCTTCCAAGTCGCCATCCAAATAATGGCCATGGTAACATCCTATCTTCTCATTGCAAGAACTAATAGTTGATCATATGTTCATGCCATGCGATCTTCATGAAACCCTTGTTTTCGCCCATGAAAAATTTTATATGCGCCTGAATTAGGGTTTCGCCCCCCCTTTCAGAGCTAGCTCGCAAATCCTAGGCTCCTCCTAGGATTTGGCCAACTCATATCTCTTCCTGGAGGATAGCTCACAAGCCCTAGGCTCCTTCTAGGGTTCGGCCAAACATCCATGTGTCATCTCTATGCTAGGTATCTCACCTCAATGCTTGATACGAATCATCCTTTGCAAGGTGTGCCACCTAGAGGTGAGCCCCCTTTGCTTGGATGTGCCATCAAGCATCATTGGCTCTCGACCTTCCTCCATCAGCCCATGAACTTAAGAAGCATCCAATGGACCTTCAAGCTCTTGGCTAATGATAGAAGACCAGCCCTTTGCAAGCATAGAGCGCCAATCCTCTTCCTCAACCCTTGAACCTCAATATGCGCCACTAGGAGACCTAGAAGGCCTCAAGGTTCGGTCAAAGAGTTAGATCGGCCCCCTTAGGTGGCTTTTCCTTTATCATCAACCCTTGAACCCTTGCATGCGCCACTAGGAAGCCTAGAAGCCATGTGGATTCGGTTGAGGATGAAGGTCAGCCCCCTTTGCTTGACTAGGTTGCACCATCACCTTATCCAACCATCATCCCTTATGTGAACAAACTAGGTAACCCTGGAAGTTAATTCAAGGTTAGTTGAAACAAGGGGATGCGCCACCTTGGGAGGTGAGGTGTGTCAACCCTAACCCTAGCTGCCACCCCCTTAGATGCGCCCCTAGGTTTAACCCTAGAAGCCACCCTAGGGTTCGGCTAGGTGAGAGTTGCGCAAGGGAGAGAGAGAGGAAAACGCCATAGAATGTCATCAAAGCTTTCTATTTGATTTACAATGTAAAATTGAAAACACAAGATTGAAAGCGGCACGCAGGCCTCACATTGATACATCACAGGCATGGCAATAGGGCTTGTCTTTGATCATATCAAATGCATAAGGAAAAACACTTAAGACATGCTCTTCTATATGCAATGAAAAACTACAGAACCAGATTTTAGTTTTTCATTAGAAAACATGTTCGTTAAATCTCCGCGATCTTATCGAAAATTCAGATCTTTCATTTTCTCTCAGGAGTCTATAAGTGGCCATATATACCCCGATTATCGATGCCACTTGCAATCCCTAACAAGTACGGATTAGGGAAATCACCCAGTCCATGCCACAAAATCTAGATACAAGTCTCACATCATGGGTCTATCCCATGAATATGAGGAGAAATAAATTCTCACACATAGGGTCTATCCCCATGTGTAGAAATCGAAAATCATGAATTTCATAATAGCGAGAATTAACAAACCTACGATTTTCCTACACATAAAACATGGCATAAAGATTTTAAAAAAATTTCTATGACATGCGCATGCTAGAAAAAACCCATAAACCGATGTATCTCGTAAGTTGGCACTTATACCACTGTTGGGAATCCTCGGGCTATAAGAAAACGAAAACAGCAGAAGCGAGGCCGAAACGAGATTTCTAATTCAACAGTGCCTTATCGAGCAATTTCAGAAGCTGCCGATGATGAAGACGCACAAAGGCCCGTCCTCTGCAATCGCACACACACGGACTGTCTCGAGATCCCTCCAATCTCCCTGCGTGGTGCTAGCCTCGGGAGATGAGATCCACGCCTCTTGTCCTTCTCAACTTGCGCCTATGCCAAGGAGAAGAAGGGGTGTTGGCGACAAGGAGTGGGTAGCACTGCCACTTGTCCCAACCTTTGATGCCGAAAAACTTTTATTGTCGTCACCTCCTAGACCCTCACACCAAGGAGCAGAGGGGAGGCGACAACTAGAGACAAGAGAAGAGTCTGGTGCAAAAATCTCCCAGGCAGGCCTCTCTATTTATAATAGTAGAGCCAGACACACTATGGAGATTTTTCCCATGTGGGACTATGTATTGGAGCCTGTACTGTTATGAGAGGACGTGGGTTCAAATCCCACTCTCAACACCACGCCAATTTAATTCTAGAATGAATAGGCGCCTACTAAATTCCACAATAAAACAAGACAGTGTCTCGGGTTCGAACCCTCACAAACACAATTAATGTTTAATTGCAAATTTGCACCTAAGCATATTCTCTTGCAGATTTTATTTTATTCATGTGACTAAAGTGCCAAGTCTAAACTTGCACCTAGACCCTTATTTAACTCAATTTGACAACTCAGGTCAACAGAGGTGAAACGTGGTCCACTAGAGTCAACTAGTGGTCAAACATGAACTAAAATAAAATATCATCTCCTCTGTAAAAGTTTCAATGCATCAGTTCCCCAAAATGATCTGAATCACTCAATGATTCGATCAGAGGCTAAACGATCAGTACAGAATCTCTGACGTCTAGGTGTGCGACCCTGTAGGTTCTTTAGACATTGGTAGTGATAATTAAATCATCACAAGCAATGAGTGGCACCTAGTAGTACATCATTGCTACCCAAGTCATCAAAATGGTGTCATCATCGACATCCCCTAAAACTGAGACAAAGTACAAGTGCAGCCTTGTCCTTTTGCCAACTGATGTCCAGATTGGACAAGTGTGTCACACTTGTTAATCCCAATAATATGGCATGACTAAATCAGGTTCTCACCTGGGTATGGCCCATACACTTTCAGTCATCCATATAGGGGCGCCATGGACAATCAAGCTTCCCCGTAAGGAAGGGGCAAATCCTCTATTGGCACATTGAATCTCTCATACGGCTTATGTCATACCCAATGACAACCGTTATGACTTCCCTTTTACGACTAAGCGTTAGGTTGCATCAAAGTACATCAATCACTATATAGAGATACCAATGCCCTCAAGTCTAGGACAAGCGCAACTCTGTCACTGTGATATTCATCTCGTGACACTGAGATGAATCCTCACGGCGGGTCGATCTAGTATATCTCCCTTTATATACCGATATGCCTACGTTAGCAACTCATGCTCAACCAACGCATATACTAGTCTCAAGCGAATCATAGCTGTTCCATATCCACCTTGATTCTCGACCAGGGATAAACACAAAGACTAGATAAAATCTATCTCTTAGGGACATTGTATATGCAAATGTACATATGCGCAGATGTACAAACTTGCATGACAACAACAATGCCTGGATAACTCATCTATCAACTAGATGTGATACACATATCCCAATGGACCATCCTAAGGTCCTAGGGCATAAACACTAACAGTCTAGGCATTTTATGTCTAGCGAGGGCTAGAAACTACATAAAACCCTAACCTCTCAACGATGCCTCTAGAGTTCCATTATATGCCCAGCACATATGAAATCTAGTCAAGTCCATTCCTAACCGTTATGCCTAGGGCCAACGATTTTCCTTGCCAAGGCACGTCCAGGTTAAAACTAGACTGGGGAAACCATTGTCACCGCACACCTTCTGAAGATAAGTGGGTGTGTCCCACGAGGGTGGAAAATAGTTCACAACACTACTAATCGACAGTTTGATGAGGGCTACGCGCTAGAAGGCTACTAGACTTGATATTTTGAGTGAGAGTTTTTGAGGTCTCATCATCTCTGTTTTATCTTATGTCTAACATTACAGGCATGCAATCCTATAGTAATAACATAACGATAAAACATCACAGGCATGATTTGCTTTAGTAGATAATGAAAGCAGTAAAGAGATGATGTGATCAAAGCCCATTCAAGACATTGAACCAACCCATGCCAAAAGGTGGTTCAACTCTTGACCAAGGACATAAGCCCCTAAAACTAGACCTAGCCTAGCCGACCTCTAGCTTGATCTCCAAGGTTGGCTCTAAGGTCCTCCTTTCCATGGTTTAGCTCTCAAACCCTATATGTACTTTTAGGGAAACCCTAGAAGCATGCTCATGGGTTCAGCCAATGCCATGAGTGCTCCTCCAAGGAAGATGCACCAGCTTGCAAGCCACAAGAGGGATAGCACACAAGCACAAGGCTCGGCCAAACCCTTACTTGCACCCCCATGCAAGGATGCGCCACCTTTGATGAAGCTTGTTGCGCCACCATGCAAGGTGCGCAAGCTTCATGCATGCGCCATGCTCCAAGTAGATGAGCCCCTAATCTTCTTCTTATAATTTTAAAAGAAAAAAGAAAAGCGGCACGCAGGCCTCACAAGGATGCATCGCAAGCAGACAAAGGGGCTTGACTAATGATCACAACATCATGCACAATTAAGTACTCACTCATGCTATTCTACATGCTCATGAAAAACATAAAATCTGAAATTTTAGTTTCTCATTAAACAAGTTTCTTTTCCTCATCTTCTTACCACAAATCTTTTTGGTTATTTGCAATTAAGATTCATGATGATTTTATAGACCCTATCAACTGGCAATTTTGTCAGATCAAGAGACTCGGCCAGTCCGAAGACACAATGCCCGTCCTACATGACAAAACTACTTGCGTCTTTTGATCTTAAATCAATCACAAAAATAATCCAAAAATCCAAAAGAAATTGATTAGAGGATAGGAACAAGAAACCAACAATTTTTCCTACTTAGAAAAATCATGCGCCATATTAACATGCAATTTGCGAAAATTTAAACTTGACATGAGAGCATGAAAAGCAAGAAAGAAAATCGTTCGAGGCTCGCAACTCTCTCTGATACCACTGTTGGGAAACCCCGGGGATATTTTACAATTTGTTGGTATTACATATAAAAACGCAGCAGAATAATATCCTAGAAATGGGCCAGTCCCGAAAACCCAATGAAGATCGTCATGCGAGGGGGTCGACACGATGTGATAGAAAGTTCCTATAGCAAGAGGAGGCTGATGTCGAGGTAGGTGCCCAACTGTTCACCCTTTGCAGTCTCACACACATAGATGCCTCGAGCCCTCTTCTTCCACGCCCGGTGCGAGCCTCGGGAACAAGATCCAAGCCTTAGGTCACCTTCTTCAAGCCTTGCGCCACCTTCAGGAGAAGTTGCGCCAATGGAAGAGAAGGAAGAGGGAGATGCCGCCAAGTCCAAGGGTTCCTTGCGCCAAGAGGGAAGGAAGAAGGCTGCTTGTAGCTATAGAGGAAGAGACGCGCCAATGAAAAATTTCTTGCTCTCACCCATATGCTTGCTCACGCTAGTATGATTGTCACTTGTGCCTATCATATGTGCTTGATATATAGAGGCATGAAGGGCAGGAAGAATAAGGTGTGGGCACAACTCATGAAGGCATAATTCGGCAAGGGTAAGCAGGGTTGACTAATTAGGGTTTAGGATGAGGAAATTCTCCAAGAGCTTTCCATAATCCCTTTCCACTTATCCATATGCGCCCAAGACTTTCCTAAGAAGTCCTTAAGCCATATCAGCCCCAAGATTTGCCTAAGAGGAAAGCATACCATCCAAGGTAGAGGGGCTAGGCGCATAATGCTTCCTAATGAAGCAAATTGTGCCACCCATACCCCATTATGCCCTTAGGCGCCAATGGGGTTGGGTTTCTCCCCATTATACCCTTTTAGCTCATTAGCTCTTCATGACAACTTGTTATTGGGCCTCATTGGTAATGAGCTAGCCCAAACTTCATTACATGGGTTGATTAAGCTATTGGATGTAATCCAGTGCAACCCTAGTCCAAATTTGACCAACCATGGTCAAATATGGGTCAACCTGCCAAAAATGAAGTTTGGCTCCAATAACTCTCTTCAATCTCATCAAGCCTATTAGTGCTGATGAATTCTCCCAAATAGATTCGAACTATCCAATAACTCGATCATAAGGCTTCCTGATCAATATAAGAACTCAAGTATCAAGGTTTCCGATCCTGTAGGTTCCTCTGACGTTGGCAGTGCTAACCTAAGGTCACCACAAGTAGTGTGTGGCACCTAGCAGTGCATCGCTGCTACACAAGTCATCGGAATGGATATCGTCATCAACATCCCCATCATCATAACTAGGTACAGATACATTATAGCCCCTTTGCCAAACGGATATCCGATTGGACAAGTGTGTCATCACTTGTTTTCATCCAATCTCATGGTCATGACTAAATCAGGTTCTCGCCTGGGTATGGCCATACACTTTTAGTCATAGAACCGTATAGGAGCTCCATGGATATCAAGCTTCCCTTAGGAAGGGGCAAATCCTTTGTCTGTACATTTATCTTCTCATATGGGTCGTGATATACTCAATGAAAATTGTTATAACCTCCTAACTACGGCGAAGTGTTATATTACATCAAAACACGTCTCTAACCACATAGAAGAGTCATGACACCAAGTCATAGTCTTACAGCGGGTCAGTCCAGTATATCCACCACTGATATACCCATATATTTGGGTTAGCAACTCATGCCTAACTAGCCCATTTACCAGTCTCTCAAGTACCATAGCTGTCCCATATCCACTAAGGTACATTGATTGGGGACAACCATTTGAGCACAGATCCAATCTGTCTCCAGGGACATTATCATGTAAGTACACAATCGCATATGTAGACAAACAATGATAACGACAATGCTAGAATGATATATAAATATCAGAGTGAAGTAGTACAAAGATGGACTAATACTAGGTCTCAGGGCATATACACCAACACTTGTCTATTTGTTTCCTTGCTTTTTATGTTAGAAAATCATGCCTAGTTTCTTATGCTTTTCGAGCTACTTACCTAGAGATCATCTTAGTTTTCTAATCCATAGTCTTGTCCTACTTTAGTGGTATCAATGCAAACTCTAGGTGCTCAATTTGATTACATACATGTTATGTGTTTGAGCTTGTTTTATGTTTTCAGCCATGCTCTGTTTTTTTTTCTATGCTTTGTGCTTTTAGTTTGACAAGTTTTCTGATCAAAAGTGTTTCTAAACATGCTGTGGTTTTTGAAATTTTTGTGAGAAAAAAGGATCATAGGTTGAGTAAGGGATTACCTAAACAATAGGTGATTTCCCTACTCAAGCTCTTGAAGTTTCTTAGACTTGTGCTGCATTATCTTTGTTGGCTGAAACTTGTGTTGGTTTTTTGTTTTAGAACATCTACTGGACTCTGATTTTTGAAGGTATATTCACTTATGGTTTCTGATTTGGTGCCTAGCTTGAGTCTAGAAACATCTAAAACCATAGGTAATCTCATCACTCAAAGCTTTAAAATCTCTTATCTGTGTTGTTCTACTTGGTTTGCTACTTGAGTTTGTGTTACCCTATCTTATTTGTCCGAGACTTAGGGAACCTTAAATTGATAAGGGACACTTAAGTCAAGGGTTAAGTGGGTGTTGTGTGCGCAAGTTAACGGATACTTCGAAGTAATAAAAAGATATCGAACCACAGAGACCTCGTTTATCAAGTACCCAATAATAGATTTCTCACTAGCTAGGTAATCAAAAACGATGTGAGCGAACGATCGGAAAGAACACAAGAAGGTTAGAGAGAGAAACTGGGACTAGGGTTTTATCCACCTTAATTTCAATGACTAGATATAAATAAGAGGCCGTCAGTCTAATTTTATTATGATAAAGATATAATTTACTTAATAAAGAAATCATCTCGCTTTCACGTAGATAATTTACAAAGAACCAATCCTCACTTTCATACAGGATCCATTCAATGTTAAATACAAGTAAATCATTGACAAAGAACTCAAGGATCACTTTCATGCATCCGAATTCTGAGTCAATCATCTCAAGTGAAAACTACATATTTTCATACTATAGTTTCACAAGTTCTACTTAAGGTTCTCCAACGATCCGATACTTGATTTCTCACAATATGATCAGGTTTATTTCAATAACTCAATCCTAGATTCAGATTATCAACATGGCAATATAATTCTTAAATCAAGAAATAAGAACAAACCTAATTTCTTACGATGAGTTCCTAACATTCAATTTTAGGGTTCCAAGTTTTCGCAATTAACTTTTCAGTCCATATCACAAAAACTCTAAATCATGTTGGTAAAGTAAATCTAAGTAGAATTAAAGGCAATAGTCACATAAGTAGAATTATCATATTAAAATTTTTATGATGAAATAAAAGTAATCTAGTCATAAGAAATTAAGGGGATTATACCCCATGTCCAATGAAGTGTTTAAGCTAGCATAGTTGAAGAATTACAATAAACCATTATTTCAAAGGATTAGAAATCAAAAGGAAATAGGAAATCAAATAACAGCACGGCTGTAATGAAAATTACAGCTGTAATTTTACTCTAGAAGGCACGATGAATAGTGCTGGCGATGCTTCCTTTGTCGATTTCTCCTCCGATCGATCCCCTTTTACTCTGAAACTTCTCGAGTATGTTCTCTTCCTCTAGGCATAGCTTCGCCTCAAATTTCTTGGCCGAAGATGCAGTGTATGCTTCCCGGCGGTGAAACATAGGGCGACGGCTCAATTCTCGATTTCTCCCTCGATCGTGGATGAAAATTGGGGATTTTTGTGTGTGTCACCTCTACTCGATCTGGAGAGTCTTTCACTTTTTACCGATCTCAAATTGATGGTCTAGATCGTCCGAAATCATCCGCACAAGAATCGGGCTTAAAAAATACTCGTGAAACTCGGCTGTCCAGGTTAGAATTACGGCAGTATTTTTGATTACGGCAGTGCCGTAATTTCAGCAAAGATTTATGTATAGAAATAGACTAGGATTACTGCCTGTGATATCCATTACGGTAGTGCCGTAAACTTATCAAATCTCTCAGGTGAAAAATCTCTCGAAATTATGGCCCATAATATGGATTATGGCAGTGCCATAATATCTGCAAAACTTTCTGTTCAAAAATCACCCCAAATTACGGCAGTGCTCTAAAATTACGATAGTGCCGTGGTTTGTTCTGTAGGTTCAGTGAAACCACGGTACCGTAATATTAATTATGGCCCTGCCGTAATTTGGTTTGAGGCTTCAATTCTTCATGAAAATTGATATGTAATCTTTTCCTGATGATGGGGATTCATCTATGCATTTGAACTTGCTTGAAAACTCCTTAAAATGGTGCCTTTTTACCTAAAATTCATAAAAAAAACTAGAAAAGGTATAGATTCTGCAATATTTGATATATAAGGCATAAAAATAAGTGAAGGAGCATGAATATGACATAAAAAGAACCATCAAATGGCATAAAATTTACTATAAATTTTCGTGTCATCAAACACATAAGGCTCAAACTTTGCTTGTCCTCATGCAAAATCAAAAATTGATCAAAGGAATAGACTTTCTCATGAAGAATAAATTTCTAAAATACAATCACCAATGAAAAATTCTCACCAATCGTTTCATAAATTTCTAAATAAGCATATCATCATTTGAATTCAATTCTCAAGATCTACAACTTATTCAAATAAAATTTCGCAACTTGTACAATAAGTAGAATTTCAATCTCAAGGTTTCACCCAGTTTCAGTTTAAACCTATCATACTTTTGTTTACATGAATAGGATTTCCAAGATCTTTTCCCACTTAGAAATTTTTTAGTTCCACCCTTTTATGTAACATTCACATTCTCTAATTTGATTACTACCCTTTTTTTCTGGTGATGAAGTTAGAGTACATTGATCACATAATCAATGTAATAGAACTCATATCCAAAGATAGCGGGGTTAATGTGAAACAATTTCTATCATGGTTTTTACCCACATAGATACTTGCTTTTATTTTCTTTGGACTTCAACTCGTAACTTATGTACCACCGCAAATCAACACGGTGCCAAGATGAGGAGTCATTCTCTTGATTTTTCTTTTTCTCTCATTTTGACTCCAACCCATGTCTTTGGTACCACTATAAATTTTGCGCAGTGCCAAGGAACGGAGCCATCACTCTCTTTATTTGGATCATGGAATCTTTCTTCCCAACAAATAGTAGATAGGATGAACATTAACTAAATTAATCAATCAATATCAATTCAAAAATCATACTCTTGGGCTAATTTTATTTAAAGAAGTAGCTTCACTTTCTAAACCAAATTCATCAAATAACATGTTCACCCAAAATTTTATTATCAATCAATGAAAAATTCCAAAAGGCTGATATATATTAGAGAAATAAATTCAACACAATAGGTCTAGTCCTAATCACTGGCATAAACAAATTTATCATCAAGAAAATCATGTTATCAACAGAATTTTCAGAAATAGACCACACTATAACATTACAGTATAATACAATATCAAGAGAAAATTTTGCATATATATATTCAGAAATAAACTCATACAACTCATTATGCATCAGTTTGCACCCACGAGGTGCTCAATATCAACATAATCTCAATCATTATACAACCCAATCGAATCTAACATCAATATCAGAATATCATCCAACCAAATCAAATGATGAAACAGTCAAGTAAAAACAAGGCAGATAGCATGGCGGACACAAGAAGTCTGAAGGAGTCATCCTTCCCTATAAATATATGAAACATCAATAAGATATGGAAGATGAAATGTAAATCAGAAGGAAAAAGGAATACTCACAAAGCTCTACTCGTCCGCGTCAGATCCAATCTCCTCCGTGTCCTCGGGTCTAAAATTTTTTTTTTAACAAAAAATTATGGTACTATAAAATTGGCTACGGTACTACCGTAATTTTCATAAAAATTTGAAACTCTCGGACCGAAAATCACTAAAAAAATATGGCATGTAAAAAGACTTACGGTACTACTGTAATATAGGCCAAATCTCAAAAACTTTCGGGTTGAAAATTAACAGAAAATACGGCCCGTGAAAAGCATTACGGTAGTGTCGTAAAATCAATAAAACTTTTTATACAAAAATTACCCTAAATTATGGCACATAAAATCCCTTACGGTACAACCGTAAAACTCTCAAAAGATTCTGGTCGAAAACGGTCTGATATTACGGCCCGTAATTTGCATTATGGTAGTGCCGTATTTTTGTACCAAATTTGATTTTACCTGTAAAAAGAGAAGAAAAATTAACTCTAAAAATAAACTAAAATAAAAGAAACTAAGCTAAGTAAGAGTGCTTGGGTTGCTTCCCAAGAAGTGCTAATTTAAAGGTCTTTAGCTTGACTATTCTACACTCGGATTTGATCATGGTTCATCAAGACGAAATTTTTCCTTTTCTTCAATCAATTCTTCTTGATAATAACGCTTCAATCTCTGACAGTTAACTTTAAACTCTCCAATTTCATCATTCCATATGTCCACAACTCCATAGGGGTAAGTTTTCCTCACCTAAAAAGGTCCAGACCATCGAGACATAAGTTTACCAGGAAAAAGTCTCAATCTAGAATTGAATAAAAGAACAAAGTCACCTAGTTGGAAGTCCCTTCTAAAAATATGTCGATCATGCCATCTTTTACTCCTCTCCTTATAAATTCTTGCATTTTTGTAAGTAGAGAGTCTAATCTCATCTAGCTCGTTCAATTGTAACTTTTATTTTTCACCCGCTTCTTTAAGTCAAAGTTTAGAGCTTTAATTGCCCAGAATGCCCTATGCTCGAGCTCTACAGGTAGATGACAACATTTACCATAAACCAATTGAAAAGGAGACATACCTATTATTGTTTTAAAAGCAGTCCGATAAGCCCGTAGTGTATCGTCAAGTTTGGATGCCCAATCTTTCCTCATGCGCGACACTGTCTGTTCCAAAATTCCCTTTATTTCTCTATTTGATATCTCAACTTGTCCACTTGTTATGGGGTGATAAGGTGTTACAACTCTATGATTTACACCATACTTTCTAAGCAAGGCTGAGAACTTATGTTCTATGAAATGTGAACATCAATCTGTAATCACTACTCGTGGTGTCCCAAATCGTGGAAAGATAATCTTTTTGAATAATTTAACAACAACTTTAGAATCGTTGGCAGGAGAAGCAAGAGCTTCAACCCATTTTGAAACATAATCATCTGCCACAAGTATGTATTTGTTACCTCTAGAAGATAGAAAAGGTCCCATGAAATCAATCCCCCAAGCATCAAATATCTCAACCTCAAGAATAGTGGACAAAGGCATCTCATGTCTCCTATTAATGTTACCTATCTTTTGACATCTATCACAAGATAAAATAAAGTTTCTAGCATCTTTAAAAATTGAAGGCCAATAAAATCCTGATTGCAACACTTTGAAAGTAGTTATCTGAGTGCTAGTGTGCCCACCATAAGAGGATCCATGACACTGAAACAATATATCTGTGATTTCCTCTTCAGGTATACATCTTCTAAAAATGTCATCTGCAAATCTTCTAAAAACATAAGGCTCATCCCAAAAATAGTGCTTTACTTCAGCCAAGAATCTCTTCTTTCTTTGATAACTTAAATCAGGAGGAAAAACCTTAGCTACTAGGTAATTCACTATGTCAGCATACCATGGGGCTCTGATTTGTTCAATAGCCAATAGTTGTTCTCCAAGAAAGGAATCATTGATTATATTATTCTTTTCAGTATCTACCATTATCCTTGAAAAATGATATGCAACAAAGTTTTCTGATCCCTTTCTATCTTTAATTTCTAAATCAAACTCTTGCAAGAGTAAAATCCATCTAAGCAAGCGTGGTTTACTGTCTTTTTTCTGCATTAAATACCTCACTACTACATGATCAATGTACACCACCACTTTTGAGTTAATCAAGTATGATCTAAACTTATCAAAAGTAAACACTATGGCTAAAATTCCTTCTCAGTGGTGGTGTAATTTCTCTGTGTCTCATCCAAAGTCCTACTAGAATAATGAATCACATAAGGCTTTTTCTCTTTTCTTTGTCCTAAAACTACTCCTATTGCATAATCACTGGCATCAGACATGAGCTCAAAGGGCAAATCCCAATCTGGAGGCTGAATGATAGGTGCTGAAACCAAAGCATTCTTTAATTCCTAAAAAGCAGACAAACAATCCTCATTAAAAGAAAATTTAACATCTTTACAAAGTAAATTTGTAAGCGGTCTAGCAAGTTTAGAAAAATCCTTGATGAATCTGTTGGGAAACCTCGGAGATTTAAAAATTTTTACAGACAAGCATAGCGGAAGCAATCCCCGAAACAGGCCAGTCCCAAATCCCAGAAGATCGAGTCTTGCGAGGAGATCGACACGGTGAGTAGGAGATGATACCTTGATGCAAATTAAGTGATGCGATGCAGGCGCCCAAATGTGCGCCCTCTGCAGTCTCGCACACAATCGAACCTTGAATCCTCTTCTTCCACGCCCGGTGCTAGCGTTGGGAAGAAGATCCACGCCTTTCGGAGACTTCCTCAATCACTTGCACCAACTCCAGAGGAGATGCCAAGGAGAGGAGGTGGAGCTTCGTCGGAGTCCAACTCTTGAAGCACTCCACCAAGATCCAAACCGGAAACAACCGAAGCGAAAGTCCAACTTTAGAGAGGAGGGCGCCAAGGAACTTCCAAAGTTCCGAACTCACAAAAGGGAAGAGGAGAGGCATTGGGCAAACATCCCTCTCCCTCTTTCTAGGAGTGATGACAAGGGGGACAAGGGGGCAAGAGTTCAAGAGTTGCGACGAGGGGGGAGGAAGGGGGTTTATATACCCATGAATAGGTGCACCTCTTCACTAGTGAAGAGGCACACCTCTTCATGAAGAGACACACCTCTTCAAGAGGTAAAACCCATTTCGCCCACTCCAAGTGTCATGCGCCCAAGTACATTCACCCACTCCAAGTGAGAAGCTCCAAGCTTCTCACCTTAAGAAGATGTCCAACTTGGATTTGTCCACCTCAAGGAAATGCGCCAAGCTCACTCCAAGTAGCTTGCACCATTCCATTTGGCCCATTGGCCCAAATGGCTTATTGAGCCCATTTGGCCTATTAGCCCAACTTGGTCTATTGGGCCCATTTGGCCCAAATGGCCCATTGGGCCCATTTGGCCTACTAGGCCTAAAAAACAAGTTAGCTCCAAATGATTCCTTTCATCTCATCTAGCACAGTGGTACTGATGGATTCTTCCAAACAGATCCGAGTTATCCAATAACTCAATCAATAGGCTACCCGATCAATACGAGAACTCGAGTTTCAAGTTGTGCTCCTTGTAGGTTCCTCAGACGTTGGCAGTGATGAACCAAGTCATCACAAGCAGTGAATGGCACCTACCAGTGCATCGCTGCTACCCAAGTCATCGGAATGGATATCAACATCGACATCCCCATCATCGCAACAAGGTACCGATGCATTATAATCTCTTTGCCAAACTGATATCCGATTGGACAAAGTGTGTCACAACTTTGTTTTCACCCAATCACATGGTCATGAATAGATCAGGCTTTCACCTAGGTATGGCCATACACTCTCAGTCATGCAACCATAGGGGGGCCCCGTGGATATCAAGCTTTCCGTATGAAGGGGCAAATCCTATGTCTGTCCATTGATCTTCTCATATGGGTCGTGACATACCCAATGACAACCGTTATGACTTCCCTGCTACGGCGAGGCGTTAGGTTGTATCAAAGTATGCCCCTAACCATATAGAAGAGTCAATTACCTCAAGTCAAGGGATCAATGCATCTCCTGTCACATGTGAGCTTAACTCATGACACCAAGTTAAAGCCTCACAGCGGGTCAGTCCAGTATATCCACCACTGATATTCCCATATGCCTGCGTTAGCACCCCATGCGTAACCAGCCCATATACCAGTCTCACATGTACCAGAGCTGTCCCTTATCCACTACTTGACCGGGGACACATCGTTTGAGCACAGATACAATCTATTTCCAGGGACATTATTATCCATGTATATAATCATAGATGTAAACATAACATAATAACGACAATGCCAGAATGATATATTAAATATCAATATCAAGTAGTACAAGATGGACCAACAACGGGTCCAAGGGCATATACACCAATAATCTCCCACTTGCTCTTAGACTTAGTTGTTGAGAAATCTCAACCCTATGTCCCTCGCATGACCATCATGCTTCTGCTGCGCCAAAGCCTTGGTCAGTGGGTCTAGCAGATTATTGTCTGTGTCAACTTTGCTTATCCTGACATCACCTCTATCAACGATCTCCTAGATCAGGTGAAATCTACTGAGAATGTGTTTGGATTTTTGATGAGACCGTGGTTCCTTTGCCTGTGCCATTACTTTATTGTTGTCACAATAGAGCTCAATCGGATCTACAGCAGTTGGAACCACCTGAAGTTCAGAAATGAACTTCCGAATCCAAACGGCTTCTTTGGCTGCCTCAGAAGCAACAACATACTCAACCTTGGTCGTAGAATCAGTTACAATGGATTGCTTAGAGCTCTCTCAGCTCATAGCACCTCCACTCAATCTGAACACATAGTCTATCTGCGATCTGAAGTCATCAGGGTCAGACTGGAACGATGCCTCAGTGAAGCTCTGAACACTGAGCTCTTCCTGTCCCCCATAGACCAATAACTATTATTTAGTTCTTCTCAGAAACATAGAATGTTCTTTACAGCCACCCAGTGCTGTAGACCTGGATTGGATTGGTATCGGCTAGTTATGCTCACAACATAAGCCACGTCTGGTCTAGTGTATAACATCGCATACATGATCGAACCTACTACCGAAGCATAGGGCACTCGACTCATGTCGTCCCTCTCAGCCTGTGTGACGGGACACTGGCACTTGGAGAGAATAAGGTCATGTCACACTGGAAGGTATCCTTTCTTAGATTGTTCTAAGCTGAACCTCTCCAGGACCTTATCAATGTAAGTACTCTGACTAAGGGCCAGGAGCTTCTTGGATCTATCCTGGTAGATCCTCATGCCTAGGATATAGGCCGCCTCCCCAAAGTCTTTCATCTCGAAACACTTCCCCAACCATGTCTTCATAGCTTGAAGACTAGGGATGTCGTTTCCGATGAGTAGTATGTCGTCGACATACAGGACCAGAAATGTCACCGAGCTCCCACTGAATTTTCTGTATACACAGGCGTCATCTTCGCTCTTTACAAAGCCGTAATCTCTTACTACCTCATCAAATCGAAGATTCCAACTTCGAGAGGCTTGCTTTAATCCATAAATGGATCTTTTTAGCCTGCAGACCTCATTGGCCTCTATAGGATGGATGAAACCATTAGGTTGTGTCATAAACACATCCTCTGTCAGCTTCCCGTTAATCAACACTGTCTTTACATCCATCTTCCATATCTCATAATCGTGATATGTAGCTATAGCAAGTAGGATTCCAATGGATTTGAACATGGCAACTAGCGAGAAGGTTTCATCATAGTCCACCCCGTGAACTTGTCTAAATCCTTTAGCCACAAATCTACCCTTATAGGTAACTATGTTGCCATCCATGTCAGTCTTCCTCTTGAAGACCCATTTACACCCTATAGGTTTTACCCCATCAGGTAGCTCAACCAAATCTCAGACTTGGTTCGCCGACATGAAATCCATCTCGGATCTCATGGCCTCAAGCCATTTCTCGGAGTCTGGTCCAATGACCGCCTCATCATAGGTCCTAGGTTCATCCTCAATGATGAAGATCCCATTGTGTTGGGTCGGCAGCGACCCATACCTCTCAGGTGCATGATGAATCCTCCCAGACCTACGTAGGGCCTGTGTTTGGGCCTCTGGTTGCCCAGCAACCGGTGCAGGTGGCTCAGGTTCCACCTCAGTGTCTTGTGGTTGCACTTAGACCTCGTCCAAGTCAAACTTCCTCCCACTGAATTCTTTCATGATAAATTCTTTCTCTAGAATGAAAGCACCTCGAGCAACAAAAACTTTGTTCTCACTGGGAATATAGAAGTAATATCCTTTAGTTTCCTTAAGATATCCCACAAACACGCATTTATCAGATCTGGGTTCTAGCTTGCTAGAATCCTGACGTTTGACATAAGCCTCACATCCCCAGACTCTGATAAAAGAGAGATTCGGGTGTCTCCCACTCCATATCTCGTACGGAATCTTGGAGACACTCTTAGATGGAACATTATTCAGTATGAGAGAAGCTGTCTCAAGTGCATGACCCCAGAATGAGGGTGGTAGAGTTGCATGACTCATCATAGATTGAACCATGTCCAACAAGGTACAATTTCTCCTTTGAGACACACCATTCCATTGAGGTGTTCCAGGAGGAGTGAGTTGGGATAGTATCCCACACCCTCTAAGATAGTCAAAGAACTCACCGCTCAGGTACTCTCCACTACGATCTGATCGAAGAGCCTTAATAGATCTACCAAGCTAGTTCTCTTCTTCATGTCTGAACTCCTTAAATTTCTCAAAGGATTCTGACTTATGTCTCATCAAATAGACATAACCGTATCTATTGAAGTGATCAGTAAATGTGATGAAGTAGTTGTACCCTCCTCTGGCTTGTTTACTAAATGGCCCACACACATCGCTATGTATGAGATCCAACAAACCACCTGCCCTCTCACCAATCTTGGTGAATGGCGCTTTTGTCATCTTCCCTAATAAACAAGGTTCACAAGTATCAAACTCCTCCAAGGAGGTTGAATCTAACAATCATTTGCATGGAGTTGTTGAATGTGATTCTTGTTTATATGGGCTAATCGACAATGCCAAAGGACGCACCAACTGAACCACTCAGTTTGATCCTTTTATGATTTATGTTACATATAGAGTTATCCGTGTACAAGACATATAATCCATTGCACAAGGTACCCTTCCCATAAAACACATTGGCAAATGAAAAAGAACAAGAGTCCTCTTTTATTTCAAATTTAAAACCTTTCCTTGCCAAGCAAGGGATAGATACAATGTTTTTGGTAAGAGAAGGTACATAATAGCAATTAATTAACTCTAGTTGAAGTCCAGAAGGCAGGGAGAGCATCAAAAGTCCTACGGCAATAGCAGCAACCTGTGCTCCGTTTCCAACACGTAGGTCAATCTCTCTAAGCCACACCGATCTACTTTTCTTAAGCCCCTGCATATTTGTACAAATATGTGAAAGTCCCCTATAGCTAAGGGGGCGAAACCCTGACAGGTGGCGCAAATAATTTTGCAAGCAGAAACTAGGGTTTCAAGAGACCTTACGTAATGACATATGATTAACTTCATAAGGTTTAGATTCATACCATAGCCATTTCGTTTGGATGGCGTCTAGGAAGCAGAGATCGACAGGGGTCTCCTCCAGAGAATGCGCACACAAGATGAGAGTGTGCCTACTTTCTTGGTGCTCCTTGTGCTAGCAAGGTTCCAAGAAGTCTTTAACATATGGAAGGGATGGAGACGATTTTCCTTTCTTGGCCGAATCCTCCTGAAAGCTCCAAGCGTCGCCACACACGAAAGTGTCGAGAGGAATAATGGGTAGAGAGGCGAGAATAGAATTAATTCTCTTCGAACGTGAGAGATCTCCAAGTGGAGATCATGGTTTCTAAAAATAGAAACCACCACTCGCTCAAACGTTCACGCCAAGTGAACAAGTCGCCACCTCTTCTCCCTTTGAACCATGCGCTCATATATGAGCCGGTTTAATTTGGTTCGGCTCAAGAAACCAATCAAGCCAAGTCTTCAGTCCAGATCATATTAAACCTAAAGGTTCAAGATCTGACCGTTCATCTCTTAATGCTCCTGATCTCACCGATCTAGCATCTATTCTCTCAATCGAAGCTTACCGATCTTAAGCCCTAATCAATCAAACATGATCAGACCAGATCTCACTTACAATCAGAGATTAAATCCCTTTAAACTGAAACAAAACAATTCAGTCCACACGATCTGACTTAAGTAAGCCATATCATCAAATTGTGCGACCCTAAGGGTTTCCTTTAAATGTCGGTAACGATAACTAACGTTATCACGATCAGTGAGGGGTATCTAGCAACACATCACTGTCTCCCGATATAAAGAAAAGAGTCTTCCAAGACTACACCCAAACCATAGCACAAGTGAGAATCAACTCACAAGGCATGCATATTTCCCTTCGCCACTGGATGTTCTTATTGGATAAGCGTGTCAAGCTTGTAACTCCAATATGATGAGCATGATTAGATCAGATGAACATAGTCACCTGGGTATGGCCATACTCTTTTCTCAATCATCTCATCCAGGGGGCCCCTTTAGAACATCACACTCCAATTAAGGAGACGGCAATCCTATGTCTATCACTAGTGCCCTAACCTGACTCAAGCTCACCATCCAAGATAGTCTATAATCATTATGTTTCAAATGATATTGAACTACCTCAAAACAATGACAATCATCATTTAGAAAACACAAGTGATCTCAAGTCAAAGGAAATGTGCCACTTGTTGCATTGAAGGATTATTCACATTGTGACAAGCAACTGAATATCCTAGTAGGGTCTGTCCAGTACATCCAATGTACCCATGAGTCTGCATCTTATTCCATGCTCGAAGCATCCTATAAGATTAGAACACATATTAGTCTTAACCATATCAAGGCTGTCTCATGTTCACCAAGATATCTCGACTAAGGACTTTACAGCATGTCAGCCCAGCTGAACAGCTTTGAGACATTATTCAGAAGTACACTTATTGCAGCAGACAATGTAACAAACTGAATAACAACCATGCCTTTATAAACATAAGAGTTTATACATGATACTGTTACAATCCCAAGGCCTCAAACATTAGCCTTAAGGGCATACCCCAACAATATGAGCTCCGCATGCTGTATCCAATACCCATGATATAGAAGTAGAAAGGTTCTTCTCCTCGTTCTGAAGTCGCACCATGTTAATCATGTGAGTTGGCACTCCATATGAATAGCACCTATTATTCCTGACCTTTTCCATCTTTATCATCAATGTCTTAGTTAAGCCTTTCAGCTCAATGCATTGAATGTCTATTTTTAGAGGGTTGAGCCCAACCAATCCATCGAAGAGCTGCCTTAGATTATAAATAATCTCAAAAGCACTCTTCCGATCATATTGCCCTCATAATTCAGGCGATATGTTGGTCAGCATCAAATTAGCAACATCCAAAGTATCTGCCTGATGCTTTTTAGCATCCTTCTCAGCCACTGAAGCCGAGCATGGAAGTGGCTCAGGAATAGGCTGCCCAAGGACATATGGCTTCCTCTCGATCTTTAAGGACGATCCTCAAGTTTCGATACCAGTCCATTAAGTTGGTACAACCAACTTATCCTTTTTCAGGACAGATCGCAGTAACCATCTGCTATTGTTCGTAGCCATTGATCTACAACAACCAAGAAAGCAAATTTGTACTACTTCGATCATTTAATTTGGACTTGTATGAAATGATCATAGGCTCCCACTATTTTAATCGAATTGACAACCCACAAAGTCAATCGGGAAATCCGAGATTTCCTAGTGAGATGGGATCCTTGTTCCTCACACGGCCTCGCGTCACGCTATGGCAGGATGTACTGCACGAGGTGACGCATATATCCCAAGGTAGGCGTGCCGGCCAATTGCAACTTGTCAATTCCCCTTCTCAAGACAGTTCAAGCATTTTGTGCCCAGCTAGGGCTAGAACAACACAAAACCCTAACCTCTCGAGGCTGCCTCCAGAGTTCCATCATGTGGCCACCACATAAGAAAAACTAGTCAAGTCCATCCTGACCGTTATGCCCAGGGCCAACAAATTCCTTACAAAGGCGCGTCCAGAATTTTAACTGGACTAGGGAAAACATTATCACCACACACCTCCTAAAGATAGATGGGTGTGTCCACTAGGGTGGAAACAATGCACAACACTATCGATCGATAGTTTGACAAGGGCTTTGCGTCAGAAGGCTATTCCAGACTTGATATTATTTTTGGGGGTTTTTGAGGTCTCATCCTCTTAGTTTTATCTTTTGTCTAACATTACAGGCATGCAATCCTATAGTAATAACAACAAGATAAAACACATCTAGGCATACTTTAGTAGATATCGAAAGCAGTAAGCAAGTGATGTGGTCATAGCCTAATCAACACATTGAACCATCACATGCCAAAGGATGTTCAATGCTTGACCTAGGTGACAAGCCCCAACCAGACCTAACCTAGCCGCCACTAAGCTTTATCTTCAAGTGCGGCTCCAAGGTCCTCCACAGCAAGGCATAGCACACAAACCCTAGGGTTCGGCCAAAACCTTGGTGGCTCCTCCATGCATGATGCACCATCATGCTTGTGCGAAGAGGGATAGCTCATGAACCCTACGGTTCGGCCAAGCACTTACTTGTGCCACAAAGCAAGACGCGCCATCATGGTTGATGCACCAAGATGCAAGCTCCATGAGGGATGCGCTGTTAACCTTCTTTGTGCCTTAACAAAACAAAAAGGAAAAGTGGCACGCAGACCTCACACAGAATACATCACAGGCATACAAGGGGCTTGACTATGACCACAACACTATGCACAATCATCTCATGCTTTTCTATATGCTTATGGAAACATAAAACTTTAGTTTTAGTTTCTTAGAAAACACGTCTTTCAACCTCAACGTCTGTTCACAAATCTAGGATTTTTTGTTTCTCTTGGGAGTCTACAAATGGCGCATGCATGCTCAAAGCACGCTTGCCGCCTACCCTTGCAATCCTTAACTTGCCAAGAAGTCCCACATAGTAGGTCTATCCTACATTCGTGGGGAGAAATTAATTCTCTCACATATGGGTCTATCACACCATGTGAATAAAGCGAAAAACCAAAGAGATCGAATAGATGTCAGGAACGAAAAACTTACAATTTTTCTTACTTAGAAAAATCCATGCGCATATGCAAATTTTTGAAAAATTTCAGATGGCATGTGAGCATACAATAAAAGCATAAAACACATTTCGAGTTCGGAAGATGGCTCTGATACCACTGTTGGTAAACCCTGGGGATTTTAAAATTTTTACAGACAAGCACAGCGGAAGCAATCCCCGAAACAGGCCAGTCCCAAAAACCCAGAAGATCGAGTCTTGCAAAGAGATCGACACGGTGAGTAGGAGATGATACCTTGCACACAGCCGAACCTCGAATCCTCTTCTTCCACGCCCGGTTCTAGCCTCGGGATGAAGATCCACGCCTTTGGGAGACTTCCTCAATCACTTGCGCCAACTCTAGAGGAGATGCCAAGGAGAGGAGGTGGAGCTTCGTCAGAGTCCAACTCTTGAAGCACTCCACCAAGATCCGAACCGGAATCAACCGAAGCCAAAGTCCAACTTTGGAGAGGAGGGCACCAAGGAACTTCCAAGGTTCCGAACTCACTAAAGGGAAGAGGAGAGGTAATGGGCAAACATCCCTCACCCTCTTTCTAGGAGTGGCGACAAGGGGGACAAGGGGGCAAGAGTTCAAGAGTTGCGACGAGGGGGGAGGAAGGGGGTTTATATACCCATGAATAGGTGCACCTCTTCACTAGTGAAGAGGCACACCTCTTCATGAAGAGACACACCTCTTCAAGAGGTAAAACCCATTTCGCCCACTCCAAGTGCCATGCGCCCACGTATATTCACCCACTCCAAGTGAGAAGCTCCAAGCTTCTCACCTTAAGAAGATGTCCAACTCGGATTTGTCCACCTCAAGGAAATGCGCCAAGCTCACTCCAAGTAGCTTGCATTGGCCCAAATGGCTTATTGAGCCCATTTGGCCTATTAGCCCAACTTGGTCTATTGGGCCCATTTGACCTACTAGGCCTAAAAAACAAGTTATCTCCAAATGATTCCTTTCATCTCATCTAGCACAGTGGTGCAGATGGATTCTCCCAAACAGATCTGAGTTATCCAAAAACTAAATCAATAGGCTACCCGATCAATACGAGAACCCGAGTTTCAAGTTGTGCGACCATGTAGGTTCCTCAGACGCTGGCAGTGATGAACCGAGTCATCACAAGCAGTGATTGGCACCTAGCAGTGCATCGCTGCTACACAAGTCATCGGAATGGATATCAACATTGACATCCCCATCATCGCAACAAGGTACCGATGCATTACAGTCTCTTTGCCAAACTGATATCCGATTGGACAAAGTGTGTCACCACTTTGTTTTCACCCAATCATATGGTCATGACTAGATCAGGCTTTCACCTGGGTATGGCCATACACTTTCAGTCATACAACCATAGGGGGGCCCCGTGGATATCAAGCTTCCCGTAGGAAGGGGCAAATCCTATGTCTGTCCATTGATCTTCTCATATGGGTCGTGACATACCCAATGAGAACCGTTATGACCTCCCTGCTATGGCGAGGCATTAGGTTGTATCAAAGTATGCCCCTAACCATATAGAAGAGTCAATTACCTCAAGTCAAGGGATCAATGCATCTCCTGTCACATGTGAGCTTAACTTATGACACCAAGTTAAAGCCTCACAGCGGGTCAGTCCAGTATATCCACCACTGATATACCCATATGCCTGCGTTAGCACCCCGTGCGTAACCAGCCCATATACCAATCTCACATGTACCAGAGCTATCCCTTATCCACTCAGGTACTCGACCGGGGACACACCGTTTGAGCACAAATACAATCTGTCTCCAAGGACATTATTATCCATGTACATAATCACAGATCTAAACATAGCATAATAACGACAATGCCAGAATGATATATTAAATATCAATGTCAAGTAGTACAAGATGGACCAACAACGGGTCCAAGGGCATATCAATGCCAGAATTATATCATCATTTCAGGCTTAACTTCTATCAGATGTCATAATTTGATACCTTTTACCATAAAGTATGGAATCTTCACTATTTTTTCATGTCTTTGTGAAATACAGGTGATTATCTTTTATTTTCATGAAGATTATTCGAGATTTGAAGTTAGGGAGAGGTTCAGCATATAACAGGCATCCACTAGGCAAAATTTCAGATTTTTTGGAGCTTTCCATGATGAACATGGCCTGCTCGTGCCTGTGATCACGGCCGTGTTCATCGCGTATGCAGAATCAGCAATTGCTGAGACGAACACGGCCGTGCTTGACACAAAATCAAAATCTGTCGAAGCCGTCACCGCCATGCGCACGCCCGTGTTCGGCGTTCTGAATTTTTACAAAGCAAACACGGCCTACCCATGTCCAGACGCACGGTCGTGCTCACTTACCTACTGTCTGCCGAAACCGACACGGCCTGCCCGTGCTTCTTGTCACGCCCGTGATCGCCTCCGCAGATCACGACCGTTGCTCATTTCTTCCTCAAATCCGACGCTCCTGATGCTAGAAAATTGGATAAAATTCCCAATTAACATTCCTAACCACCCAAAGCTTCGTTGGAGGCATATAATCGATATTTTTAGGCGGTTAGATATGGGGATTTTGGTGAAGAACGCGGCTAGGGCGAAAACAACGATTTTGGACTTCGAGGACTCGATTTGACTGATTTTCTTGGGGCTTTCGAGAGGAAACCCAAGATCCTTCATCTCCTAACCTCGACTAGTAATCTCCCTAACTTTCAAGTTCATTCTCTAGGGTTTTCTTGAGTTTACAATGTATTTGGTTGAGTAAAACCCTTGTTCGAGGCTTGGGGCGTAGCCTGTTGGAAAACTTTTAACATGTAAAACACATTGTATGAATCTCAAAGTACTTATTAAGTGAATTGCTTATTATTATTGGGCGTGCTCATTGCATAATGATATTTTGGCCAAATATTTGTATGTATTAAGTGTTACGAGAAGTACCAAGAGGTGAATCGTAACACTCGATTGCCCAATCTTAACTTGTAACTTTGAATTACGAGAGTCGTTCAAAGTTATTTGAGGATCCACGATCATCATAGAGCTCATTGGGTCTTTCTTAAGTTAATTTAGCTACGAGAGTAGAAAATTAGCTTAAGTAGGCACCGGATTATGCTTCGAGAGAAGGTAATCCGTACCGAAGGATTGATCGCCTTAAACAATTTACTATCAGATTACGCTTCGAGATATATATATCTTAAATTTTTATTCATTGTTTTACAATATTATTCAGCTGACGAGGTGAAACCTATGGTCTCGAACCTTTCTAAAACCTGAATTTCTTCCTACTAGTTGCCAATTCTCGGAATCGATAATTACGATCTACTTCGATAGTTCATTTGTTTCCTTAATTAAATTTTGATCGTCTAGCTTTCAACAATGCTAAAAGTCGGTACTTGACACCTCGCTTCCTGAGGACGATACTTTTTACTACTTCGATAGAAACCGTACACTTGCGGCACTTATCAAGTTTTTGGCACCGTTGCCGGGGAGCAACGGATAGTCAATATTGACTAAAAGTTGAGTTGATAGACTAGATCCTTTTAGTTAATTTCTTTTTCTTTTTATTTTCTAGTTCATTTGTTAATACTGTCAGTCTTCTTCCTCTCTTCAAGCTTATATTATTATTCTCTGGTCTGCTAACCTTGCGTATGCCAAGAACAGTTAGAACAGGTCAGCTAGTGCCAGAGGATCCTGAGATTGAACGGACTTTTCGTGCTCAAAGAAAAGTTCAGGACCACCAGCTTGAGGAACACCTTTCCATCACCTCTGCAATGGACGAGAACCGATCACTGAGAGATTTTGCTGCACCTAATGTACAGGGCTTACATTCTAGTATTGCTCGACCAACGGTCGAAGCAAATAATTTTGAAATAAAGCCAGCCCTGGTGCATATGGTTCAGCAAAACCAATTCAGCGATTCATCACAAGAAGATCCTAATCTTCATCTGTCCATCTTCCTTGAGTATTGTGATACCCTGAAGATAAACGGGGTACCATCTGATGCAATACGGTTACATCTTTTTCCCTTTTCCCTTAGGGATCGTGCGCGAGCGTGGCTGCAGTCCCTCCCCCAAGGCTCAATTACAACATGGGATGAGCTTTCCCATGAGTTCCTCTCCAAGTATTTGCCGCCGAGCAAGACTGCTCAATTGAGGAACCAGATAACGAATTTCAGCCAGAGAGAAGGTGAGTCATTATATGAAGTCTGGGACCATTTTAAGGAGTTGCTACGCATGTGCCCACATCACGTACTGGGAAAATGGGTACTTGTGCATATTTTTTATAATGGTCTCTTGTATCAAACTCGTTTGTTTGTAGATGCAGCCGCAGGGGTGCACTCATGAAGAAGAATATTGACGATGCCATGAACCTGATCGAGGACATGGCTCTGAATCATTACTAGTGGACGAGTGAGAGAAACGTCCCGGTAAGAGGAGGAGGTAAACATGACCTAGATATGTTGAGTTCGTTGGCGGCCAAGGTGGATTCCTTATCCCACCAAATAACCTCAATGAATTTTAATGCATCATCTATCAATTCTATTTCTTGTGAACTTTGTGGAGTTTCTAGACACGGTGCCACTGACTGCTAGATAATGGCACCTTCTTCTTCTGGTGTTTCTGTTGAACACCTGAATGCCTTAGGCAATCCCAACTAGAGGCAACAAAATAATCCTTTTTCAGGCACCTACAATCCCGGTTGGGAAACCATCCTAACTTCTCCTACCGAAATAATCAGAACCAGGCAAATCTCCAGAATTTCAACAGCCAGCCGCAGCAGGGAAATTTTGGCAGTCAGTTTCCCCTGTCATCCTTCAGGCGACCACCTGGACTTCCACCGCGACAATTCAATCAACCGCAGAAGTCTAATTTGGAATTACCGCTAGAGAACTTTATCACCACCCAGTCTAAGAAAAATGATGATGTGGACGAGTCTATTAGGCAATTGAGTTCTACGGTGGGGCAATTGAACCAAAAAGTGGATTCCTTGATCACGCACTCTAGGATGTTGGAGAACCAGATTGCCCAGCAAGCAAGTTCATCAGCCCGAAGCGAATCCGAGGGAGCACTGTAACCCCATCATGACAAGGAGTGGCAAACAATTGAAGGATCCCCCACTGGAGGTTGGACATGATAGTGCTTGCGAGCCAGTTGAGCAAGGGAAATAGAGTAAAGCTACCCAGGGACAACTAAAAGAGAAGGAGGCTGAATCACAGACAGAATATGTGCCTCCACCACCGTACAGGCCACCAGTGCCATTTCCGCAGAGGTTAGCAAAAGCTAAGTTGGACAAACAGTTCGGCAAGTTTCTAGAGGTGCTCAAGAAACTGTATATCAACATACCATTCACTGAAGCACTCTTACAGATGCCCACATACGCCAAGTTCCTCAAAGATATATTGTCCAAGAAAAGGAAGATAGAGGAGTAGGGGACGGTAGCATTGACGGAAGAATGTAGTGCAATTATTCAGAATAAGCTACCCCCCAAGCTTACAGATCTGGGCAGCTTCTCCATCCCGTGCAGAATAGGGAATGTGCCTTTCAAATGGGCCCTCTGTGACTTGGGGGCTAGTGTGAGCCTCATGCCACTTTCAGTCTTTCAGAACTTGGACATGGGAGATCTAAAAGCTACCTCTATCGCCTTGCAGCTTGCTGTCAGAGGATTCCCGATTGCCCCTCATATTAGGTAGGCCCTTTCTTGCTACCACAGGGGTTGTGATTGATGTAAAGAACGGGAAGCTGTCCCTGAATATTGGTGAGAACAGTTTGGAGTTTGACCTCTCTGCGAGTTTGAAAAGCCCTAACTTTTCTGGGTCATGTTGTCGTGTCGATGTAGTAAAAGATAACTTTGAGGTCCCAAGGCACATTGCAGACCCACTTGAGGCATGCCTCTTAGGCAACCTTGAGCACATGGATGTAGAAGTAGAGAAGGAGGTACACAATTATACAAGATTTTTGGATACAAGCTCTGGTAAGGACCTGCAAAAAGTCCAGGGCAAGCTTTTGGAAGTGAGGAAATAGGAAGAACCAGTGAAAGCAGATGTTGAGTTGAAGACCCTCCCTAGTAACTTGCGCTATGAATTTCTAGATGAAGGATCGTCTTGTCTAGTTATAGTTAGTTTAGATTTAACTGAGTCAGAGACAAGACGCCTACTTGATGAGCTTCGTGTCCATAGAAAGGCGATTGGTTATTCTCTGGATGATATCACTGGTATAAACCCATCAATTTGCATGCATCGTATTTATGTTGAGAAGGACAGTAAGGCTTCCATAGAATATCAGAGAAGATTGAATCCGAATATGAAGGAAGTCGTTAAGACAGAAATACTCAAGCTTTTGGATGCAGGGGTTATATACCCTATCTCAGACAGTGAATGGGTGAGCCCGGTGCACGTTGTTCCAAAGAAGAGTGGGATCACAGTGGTAAAAAATGAAAAAAATGAGCTAATTCCCACCCGCACTGTTACCGGCTGGCGTATGTGCATTGATTATCGTAGGCTCAACAAAGCCACCAGAAAAGATCATTTCCCGCTGCCTTTCATCGACCAAATGTTGGAATGACTATCAGCAAATTCATATTTTTGTTTCCTTGACGGTTTTTTAGGTTTTTTGCAAATCCCCATATACCCAGAAGATCAAGAGAAGACGACCTTGACGTGTCCCTATGGAATGTTCGCTTACCGGAGGATGCCGTTTGGATTGTGCAACGCGCCTGCGACGTTCCAGCGATGCATGATCGCGATATTCTCAGAGTTCATTGAGGACATCATGGATGTCTTCATGGATGACTTTTCTGTTTATGGATCGTCTTTTGATAAATGCTTGACTAATCTGTCTCAAATTTTGCAGCGTTGCGAGGAGGTTAATTTGGTGCTCAACTGGGAAAAGTGCCATTTTATGGTACGTGAAGGCATTGTACTCGGGCACCTTATCTCCGAGCGGGGAATCGAAGTGGATCGAGCAAAACTAGAGGTTATCGAAAGACTATCCCCGCCGACCTCAGTCAAAGGAATTTGGAGCTTCCTCGGGCATGCCGGGTTCTATAGAAGATTTGTCAGGGATTTTTCCAAGATAGCTAGGCCATTAACTAATCTTTTGGTCAAGGATGCTATATTGGAATTTGATGAAAATTATTTTATTGCTTTTCAGGCTTTGAAGCACACATTGATAACAGCACCTGTTATGCAGGCTCCCGACTGGTCCCTGCCGTTTGAGATGATGTGCGATGCTAGCGACTATGCCGTTGGCACGGTTCTAGGACAACGGAAGGATAAGAAGCTCCACGTGGTATATTATGCCAGTCGAACCTTAGACGAAGCCCAGGTCAATTATGCAACGACCGAGAAGAAACTGCTCGCCATCGTGTTTGCCTTCGATAGGTTTCACTCTTACTTGATTGATTCGAAGGTTATTATTTATACTGACCATGCAGCTATTCGCTACCTCATGAGTAAGAAGGATGCGAAACCGAGGCTGATTCGCTGGATCCTTCTCCAGCAAGAGTTTGATATTGAGATTCGTGATAAGAAGGGTTCGGAGAATTCGGTTGCAGACCATTTGTCCAGATTAATAAATGAACGAAGTGACGCAGAGAGACAGCTAAAGATTAATGATGATTTTCCTGATGAGCATCTTTATGTTGTCACTAATATGGCTGCACCTTGGTATGCTGACTTTGTGAATTTTATTGTTTCTGATGTTTTTCCCCCTGACTTGACTTTTCAGAAAAAGAAAAAGTTTTTATCTGATGTAAAGCATTACTTCTGGGATGAGCCACTGTTATTTCGGCGTTGTGCCGATGGGCTCTATAGACGGTGCATCCTAGAGGAAGAGGTCAAGGACATTTTATTCTACTGTCATTCCTCTCCCTATGGAGGGCATGCAAGTGGCACCAAGACTGCTTTCAAGATCTTGCAATCGGGGTTCTATTGGCCAACCATCTCTAAGGATGCAAGAAGCTATATCCTTAGTTGTGATCATTGTCAGAGGTCTAGTGGTATATCTAAGAGGGATGAGTTACCTATGACAACTATTATTGAAGTGGAAATTTTCGATGTATGGGGGATAGACTATATGGGCCCCTTTCCGTCATCTTGTGGAAACAAGTATATTTTGGTCACCGTTGACTATGTTTCTAAATGGGTGGAAGCTTCAGCTGAGCCCTACAATGATGCTAAGGCGGTGACCAAGATGTTAAAAAAGACTATATTCCCATGTTTTGGAGTTCCTCGAGTGCTCATTAGTGACGGTGGGTCCCATTTCATAAATCAAAAGCTTGAAGCCTTGCTCTTACTCCATACCATCCCCAAACCAGTGGTCAGGTTGAGGTGTCTAACAGAGAGATAAAGGCCATCTTACAAAAGACTGTTTCTACCTCCACTATGCTGCTTCCCCATCCTGGGCGCATGTCTATCCGCGAGCGGCGGAACTGGCACCTGCTTCCGGAGCCCGACGAGGCGGGTGAAGTTCCGATGGACATGGCCCCGCCTCATCCATCCTTCCGTCCCTTCCAGCATGCCGGTGCGTCTTCCTCTGCCTCCACCGAGAACGCCTACGCCCGTATCGAGAGTCAACTTCGGGCCATTCGTGATGACCAACATGAGACACACCTAGAGGTGCAGGATGTTCTTAGGCGTCTGACCTCTATGGAGGAGGCGTAGGCTCGCCAGGTTCAGTTGCAGAGCGAGGACCATCTGGCCATTCAGGAGATGCTGCGGCGCATGAATTCCAAGGGTGGTGATCTCCTGTTGTCTTCTGCCTTACTCCTGTTATCTATCGGCTGTATTTCTTCTTTAGTAAGTTGCTTACTTTTCTTTCCAGCTATCTATCATGTGCTTTTTACTGCATAGGAGACTATGCAGTTCTTTTGCCGTGGGTAGAGGGTTTTCCCTCTTAGTGTTTAGTGTGTTTCTGCTTTGTTCGTCTATATTAGTATGTTTAGCAGCTTTTCAATTTGCTATATATAAATGTTTTCATGATTATAAAATCCAACGTGCATATAGTATCTCTTGCCTGTGAAGACTTTATGGAGCTAAGTCTGTGATGATATATTTTGCATATAGCATATGATATCTTGTCCTCAATTTATATGCTATTCTGAATGATGATGAGACTCATAAAGATAGATCAGTTTCTTGAGTTAAGGGATTGAACATCTTATCATGACTGCTTTTATGCTTAGAAATTTGTGGTTTTAGATTGTAATTGAGTATGCTCATTGCGGCTTGCATGATGATTCATATGGTAAATCATTCTTTTTCTGAATATATTACACAATATTATGTTTTGGCATATTCATGCTTATTATAGTCCTTCTTACCAGCTTTTCAACTTGATTGCATTTGGTATTATTAAAAAAAAAGATAGAAAAAGGGGCAGTGGTACCTAAGTGACAATGACCCAAAGGTTCATCTAACTTGGCACTGTCGACAAAAAAAAAAGAAAAAAAAAGAAAAGAAAAAAAAAGGAATAAAGAGGAACATGCGAAAAGAAGGGATGTGGGAAAAGTGAACAACTCCTCTTTCTTCTACCTTAAGGTAAAGAAATGAGTTTGTGTGCATTATGTGATGCATACACCTTGAGTTCGTTCTCTAACTAAGTACCGGGGGTGCATTCATCACAAATGTTTGTCCTTCGCGTGACAAGGTTGAAAATGAATTCAAGGAAGTAGCTTGAACCCACCGATTGCAAATTCATGTTTCCAACCTAAAATATGATGAATAAGTTATCTAGTGCAACTATCCTTGATTGGCTAAGTTAACAATGACATGATGAGTATGAATAGTCTTAACATAGTGAAATGTTTTTCTTATTTCAGATTTGTGATTTGACCTTGAACATTATTTTAGCTCCAGTGATTATGGCTCAATTTATGGTCTTCAACCTGGGCTTTAGTCTAAATGTTGTCATATGAGGTTCATCCTTTAACTTTTGAACATGCTATCTTCCTGATTTCTGAAAATTTCAGCTAGTGTAATTGCTTGGGGACAAGCAAGATTTTAAGTCTGTGATAGAATCAGGACCAAGAAATTCATAACGAAGGTTATCAGGTAAAGCCTTAAGTTCAACTTTCGGAGCCTTCTCTTCTTCACTCTTTTTGTCATCATAAACAATGCAGTCTACTAATTCATTAATTTTAGAATTGGTGTCGACATTAGAATCAAGAACAGAATCTATATCAGAATTATATTCAGAGGTATCAATAAATAAATCTCTAAGATCATAGACAGTGTCATCTACATCATGTATACTACAACAAGATTCAGAATTTGATAGGTTTTTCATGGCCTCATTCAAGTCATACTCAATTCTTTCATCTGCAATGTTAAGTGTAAGTTTACTGTTCTTTACATCAATAATTGCCCCTGCTATGGCTAAGAACGGTCTACCAAGTATAATAGGGATCTTTGCATCTTCTTCCATCTCAATAACTACAAAATCTGCTGGAATGAAATACTTGCCTACTTGGATAGGCACATCTTCCAAAATCCCTACAGGATACTTAACAAAACGATCGGCGCGCTGCAAAGATATTGAAGTTGGTTTAAGCTCTCCCATGTCCAATTTCCTACAAATAGACAATGGCATTAGACTTACACTAGCAACTAAATCACATAAGGCTCGGTCAAAAGCTATACTCCCAATAAAACAATGAATAGAGAAACTACCTGGATCCTTTAATTTCGGTGGCAACTTATTCTGGATAATAGCACTACATTCTTCGGTTAAAGCCACAGTACCATAGTCCTCAATCTTTCTCTTATTAGACAAAATTTCTTTCAAAAATTTAGCATATGTGGGCATTTGAGATAAAGCTTCAGTGAATGGAATATTAATGTAAATCTTTTTTTAAAACAACAAGAAATTTCCCAAATTGTTTGTCTAATTTTGCTTGAACTAATCTTTGGGGGAAGAGTATAGATGTCCTATATGGCACAGGTGAACTTAATCTAGGAATATCTGAATGACATGGATCATCACCTTTAGGTTCATCACCCTGGTGAGGTGACAAACTAGTTTGGGACTGCTCATGCACAGGAGATTTTTCCAAGTCAAGTTCATTGTCATGTTCATTATTAGGCTCTTTTTCATTATCATAAGATCTCCCTTTGGGTTCATCTAATTGTCTCCCACTCCTAGTAATGATAGCATTATAGTGTTCCCTAGGATTCAATTCAGGTTTAGCAGGTATTTGGTTTTCTAAAGTTTTAGTGTAAGCTGCTAAAGATCCTAATTGAGAAGTAAGATGACTAACCATTCCCTTAAGATCTTCAATCTCCTTATTTTGATTTGTCATAAATTGATTTTGACTAGTCATAAACTTTTCAAGAATGGATTCTACACCGAAAGAGTTTACCTTTTTAGTTAAGGTTCGCCATCCGTCACTCTCATTCTTACCATGTTGATGACCATATAGCATTCCTTCTTTAGTAACCCATTGATTATGGTTCAGAGCCATCTCCTCAAAAAGGGTGAAAGCATCTTCAATCGTTCTGCTCATGAGGGCTCCTCCTGCAGTAGCATCAATAGTCAGACGGGTATTATAAAGTAAACCATTATAAAGTATATGAATTAAAACCCAATTTTTATGGCCATGGTGAGGACACTTTCGTTGTAATTAGTTGAAATGCTCCCATGCCTCGCTAAAAGACTCGCCATCCTACTGTGCAAAGCTAGTAATCTGGTTTATTAACTGGATTGTCTTGCTGGGTGGGAAGTACATCATTAAGAAAGCATTTGATAGTTGTTCTCATATGGTGAAAGTACTGGTAGGTCGAGATTGTAGCCAAGAACGTGCTCGGTCTCTGAGAGAAAAAGGAAACAATCTTAGTTTTAATGCATCATCAGAAACACCACTAATTTTAGTGGTGTCACCTAATTCAAGAAAGAGATATAAATGTTGATAAGGATCTTCAAGTGGTGATCCTCCAAACTAATTTCGCTGTATCATGGACAAGAAACGTGGCTTGATTTTAAAATTATTAGCCTCGATAGCAGGTCTGGCAATGCTAAAGTGTATCTCCCACGGATTAGGGGCAGCATAGTCCCTAAGTGATCTCTTGTCTGCCATGACTACTTCTTCTTCCTGTCTCTCTTGAAATCTAAGTTTCCTGCGAGTCTAAGTAGATAGATCAAATAACTCAAAATAAGTAGAAAATAACAAAAAAAACATAAAATAAAATCTAGTATAGCAATACTTTCAATATCTTCAATATTGACAAAAACCAAGGTCCCGGCAATGGCGCCAAAAACTTGTTGTGTCCACAAGTGCACAGATACTTCGAAATAATAAAAAGATATCAAACCACAGAGACCTCGTTTGTCAGGTACCGAATAATCAATTTCTCACTAGCTAGGCAATTGAAAACGATGTGAGCAAACGATCGGAAAGAACACAAAAAGGTTAGAGAGAGAAACTAGGACTAGGGTTTCATCCACCTAAATTTCAATGACTAGATCTAAATAAGAGGTCATCATTCTAATTTTATTATGATAAAGATATAATTTACTTGAAAAAGAAATCATATCGCTTTCACGCAGATAATTTACAAAGAACCAATCCTCACTTTCACACAGTATCTACTCAATGTTAAATACAAGTAAATCATTGACAAAGAACTCAAGGATCACTTTCATGCATCCGAATTCTGAGTCAATCATCTCAAGTGAAAACTATATATTTTCATACTATAGTTTCACAGGTTCTACTTAAGGTTCTCCAACGATCCGATACTTGATTTCTCACAGTATCATCATGTTTATTTCAATAACTCAATCCTAGATTCAGATTATCAACATGGCAATGTACTTCTAAAATCAAGAAATAAGAACAAACATAATTTCTTACGATGAGTTCATAACATTCAATTTTAAGGTTCCAAGTTTTCGCAAATAACTTTTCAGTCCCTATGACAAAAACTCTAAATCGTGCTGGTAAAATAAATCTAAGGAGAATTAAAGGCAATCATCACATAAGTAGGATTATCATATTATAATTATCTTGATGAAATAAAAGTTATCTAGTCATAAGAAATTATGGGGATTATACCCCATGTCCCATGAAGTGTTTAAGCTAGCATAGTTGAAGAATTGCAATAAACCATTGTTTCAAAGGATTAGAAATCAAAAGGAAAGAGGAAATCAAATAACAGCACGGCCGTAATAAAAATTACAGTCGTAATTTTACTCTAGAAGGCGCGATGAACAGTGCTAGCGACGCTTCCTATATCGATTTCTCCTCCGATCGATCCCCTTTTACTCAGAAATTTCTGAAGCATGTTCTCTTCCTCTAGGCGTAGCTTCCCCTCAAAGTTCTCGGCTGGAGATGCACTGTACACTTCCCAGTGGTGAAACCTAGGGCGACGGCTCAAATCTTGATTTCTCCCTTGATCATGGATGAAAATTGGGGCTTTTTGTGTGTGCCACCTCTCCTCGATCTGGCGAGTCTTTCACTTTTTACAAATCTCAAATTGATGGTCTAGATCGTCTGAAATCATCAGCGCAATAATCGGGCTTCAAAAATACCCATGAAACTCGACTGTCCAGGTTAGAATTACGGCCGTGTTTTTTATTACGGCTGTGCCATAATTTCAGCAAAGTTTTTTGTATAGAAATCAACCAAGATTACGGCCTGTAATATCCATTACAGCAGTGCCGTAAACTCATCAAATCTCTCGGGTGAAAAATCTCTCAAAATTACGGCCCGTAATATGGATTACGGCAATGCTGTAATATCTTCAAAACTTTATGTTCAAAATTCACCCCAAAGTATGGTAGTGCTCCAAAATTACGGTAGTGCTGTGGTTTGTTGTGTAGGTTCAGTGAAACCACGGTGCCATAATATTAATTACGGCCATGCCATAATTTGGTTTGAGGCTTCAATTCTTCATGAAAATTGATATGTACTCTCTTCCTGATGATGGAGATTCATTTATGCATCTGAACTTGCTTGAAAATGCCTTAAAATGGTGTCTTTTTATCTGAAAATCATCAAAAACCAGAAAAGGTGTAGATTCCGTAATATTTGATAAATAAGACATCAAAATAAGCAAAGGAGCATGAACATGACACAAAAAGACCCATCAAATGGCACAAAATTTACTATAAATTTTCGTGTCATCAGTGGGCTAAGAGTTGATCTAAAAATATATATATAACTCTTGCAAGAAGAATGCGCAAGTGGGACATCAAAAGGGATTAGTGTGATGTGCACTCTTGCTTAGCCCGAATCTGATTTCTACTTGTGTTGTGCTTTCACTTTATGATCTTTTTCTAGATTTTTCTTTGTGAAGAGATATTCTATTGTAATCTTCTGATTTGTTACATATTTTGGTTGGGGTGGAAACAACTAAGCAAATAGGTGTCTTCCACACTCAAAACTTTGAAACCTTGTGGACTTGTGTTGTTTAACTTGTTGGCCAAATTTGAATTGGATTTCTTTGGTTGGTATTCTGATTAGCTGAGATTTAGGAATTCCTAATCTAATATGGAGAGCTTAAGTTGAAGGCTAAAAGTTGTCAGGGGACTGTCTATGCAAATAGGTAGCCTCCCCACTTGAAAGCACACTCTTGGATGAACACTTGAACCAAAACTTGTGTTGTTTGTTTTGGGGTTTTGATGAAATCTGGTTTGAAATAATATTTGCTCATTACCTTGCTAAGATTATACACTTGCTAATGAACCATCTTGCTGTGCTATAAATGTTGGGGTATGCCCTTAAGGCTAATGTTTGAGGCCTTGGGATTCTTTCAGTATCATGTATAAACTCTTATGTTTATAAAGGCAATGGTTGTTATTCAGTTTGTTACATTGTCTGCCGCAATAAGTGTGCTTCTGAATAATGTCTCAATGCTGTTCAGCTTGGCTGACATGCTGTAATGTCCTTAGTCGAGATATCTTGGTGAACATGAGACAGCCTTGATATGATTGAGACTAATATGTGTTCTAATCTTATAGGATGCTTCGAGCATGGAATAAGATGTAGACTCATGGGTACATTGGATGTACTGGACAGACCCTACTAGGATATTCAATTGCTTGTCACAATGTGAATAATCCTTGTTTGCAACAAGTGGCACATGTCCTCTGACTTGAGATCACTTGTGTTTCTAAATGATGATTGTCATTGTTTTGAGGTAGTTCAATATCATTTAAAACATAATGGTTATAGACTATCTTGGATAATGATAATGAGTCAGGTTAGGACACTAGTGATAGATATAGGATTGCCGTCTCCTTGATTGGAGTGTGATGTTTGTAACATCCCGTTATCTTAACCCCAAACAAATGGCACAATTCATGAATGATACAGGATGTTTCATATAAGATCGATTCATATGCTAGGTAAAACCGAGTTCAAGAAAACACGATCTGAAAATTTCGAAATTCCATACATATAAATATCCCCAAAACACAAATCTCATAAATCACATAAGGGTACCTGCCACCACGCAATCCTTGCACTAGACATATGCAAGGCAACAGTTATATCAAATCCGATGGCATAAATACAATTCGATTCGAAATTCAAAGCAAAGCCACAAAGTCGATTTTATAAACTCATACCAAACACCGAAACCAGGCTGAGGCCCGCGGTGACACAAAAATCAAACTCATTTAACTGCCACAATCTGGCAACACAAATTTCACATAGTTCACGTGGTTCACACAAATTCACATAGTTCACATCATTCATATAGTTCGTATAACTCATATAGTTCAGCCACAACCGGCCTCATATTTAAGCACAAAAGTTCTTAAATATAATCACAGCAAACTAGCATAATGTCCACGCCAATGCTAACTCAAGAAATGCGCCCCTTCTCTATGCCTGAAAATAGTGAGGGGTGAGCTACACAGCCCAGTGAGTGGATAGTCTAAATCGACCATCCATAACATACATTCAAAAATATAGGCAGATTATTTTAAAAATCTTTAACAGAACATTATGTCAATATACAACAAGATTAAATACAGAAGTCATATAAACAGCCAGATGTACACACCAACATATAACAAACTCAGGTTCTAAACAAACTCAGGTTCTAGAGTTATACTCTAAACCAACTAAACACGCCAATACTTAGTTAACCTAGTTGTCCAGCATATTCAGTAGTGACCAATATGGTCTAACCCGGCTTTGGCCTAAGCACTGGGAGCTGCAAAATCTCGTGCAACACATAAACATGGACAGTGAGTAGAATCAAGAGGTGGCCCCCGCTAGGTCACGACGTGGCACTTTGCTCTAAAACACCCCATAAACACATCGATGGATTGTGTGTAGATTCAAGAGGTGGCCCCCGCCGGGTCACGACGTGGCACTTTGCTCTACGACACCCCATATCACAAAAAGAGAGTGATGACATCAAGAGGTGGCCCCTGTCCGACCAAGACATGGCACTTTGCGTCAAAACCCGTTCTCCCAAAAGGTTCCTACTGGACAACAGACACATCTTATATCATATATCACAAAGGTGGACTCCTAAGTGTCAACTAGACTCTAGGATAGTCATCACAATAATCACATCGGGCAGGCTGAACAACAACCCCCATCACAATAATCATAACAGGCAGGCTGAACATCAACCCCCTTCACATATCACAATACAGGGCTGAAAATTCAAACCCTTAACATATCACATATTGACCATCCCCTTGAGTACACAGCTGCACTTAGCCTTAGTCCTAACCAACACATGATCACAACAGATAATATTCGAAAATCCCATATCAACATAATTTTTCGAAATTCACATAACCACATAATATTCACATATTCAAAGATCACTTAACATTCCAAAAATCATAAATCACATAATATTTAAAAATCACATAACATAGTGTAATCCTTAAGTTTCAGGCTGGTCAGTTCAGTGTAACCTTGTTATGTTATCACCCAATGTTCTCAAACATGAATACATGGTCTTAGATAAATAAACATGAGTTTTACAATATTATAAGCATTTATCAAGTATCCATAAAATCAATATAAAATTTAAACATAAACTTAAAGCATGTATTCATCAAATTGCTTTACAATTCACACATGTAACCCACGGTTAACATAACATATTATCTACTAAATTTTAAACCTTAGTTAACATGAATTTCATACTCAAGATCAATGATTTAATGCTTCCTAAACTCCATATAAGAAATACCCTAATTTCGGTTTTTCATGGAGGCATACCCTAAATTCGGTTTTCATGAAAATACTCTAAACTAGATTTTCATGAAGAACAAGGGATACCTTAAATTCGGTTTTCAAGATAAATATATCTTTGCAACTTTCTGTTTATAACAAGATGAAGTCTTGAGTTTTCGGTTTTAGCATGATAAAAATTCCAACAAGCAAATGTATCATCTAACACATCATCTAACACTAACAAATAGATAGAAATCAAATAGACACCCCACTCACCTCTTAATCGTGAACACTAAGGTGAAAAACTCTCCAACAATTTCGTCTAAGGCTTGAAGTTTCACCAAGAATCGCCGCCAATGGAAGGAAACACCTCCAACACCAAAGACTCCGGCCAAGAGAGAAGGAAGATGAAGAAGAAGATCGCCCAAGGCTTCAAGAATCGCCAACTCTTCAAGCCGTCGCCCAAAGTTTTCCTCCAAGCCAAACAAAACGCAAAAACCTCTACCCTAGCCGAAAATTACCACTTAAACTTTGGGTTTTTAAATTTTAAACCCATTAACCAATTAATTCCAAAAGGGTTTAATCCATTTAACTAAAAATTTCGAATTTTAAAACCCAATTAGCGCTAACCCAATAACCCATGGTTAACTAATTAATTTAACCATTAACTAACCATTCACTTAAAGAAAATCTAAGGATTTAATTGACATCCAATAAGGATTAACGTCCAATAACTCCAATTAATTAACAATTAATTAACTTAAATTAACAAGCAATAAACTCTAATTAATTAACCGAAAATTGGTATCCAATAAGCTAGTTAATTAATTAACATTAACATCCAAAAATCTCTAATTTAATTAACTATAATTCAACAACCAAAATCTCTAATTAATTTATCATAAATTAACAATCAATACACAGGAATAATAACACAGTCAATAATTTTATTTAAATCAAAATAATGCTTACCAGGACTTAAGATCCTTGGATCTTACAATGTTCTAAAGGGGCCCCCCTGAATGAGATGATTGAGAAAGTGTATGGCCATACCCAGGTGACTATGATCATCTGATCTAATCATGCTCATCATATTGGAGTTACAGGCTTGACACGCTTGTCCAATAAGAACATCCAGTGGCAAAGGAAACATGTATGCCTAGTGAAGTGGATTCACACTTGTGCTGTGGTTTGGGTGTAGTCTTGGAAGACTCTTTCCTTTATATCGGGAGACAGTGATGTGTTGCTAGATACCCCTCACTGATCGTGATAACGTAAGTTATCGTTACCGACATTTAAAGGAAACCCTTAGGGTCGCACAATTTGATGATATGGCTTACTTATGTCAAATCGTGTGGACTGAATTGTTTTGGTTCAGTTTAAAGGAGTTTAAACTCTGATTGTAAGTGAGATCTAGTCTGATCATGTTTGATTGATTAGGGCTTGAGATCGGTAAGCTTCGATCGAGAGGTTGGATGCTAGATCGGTGAGATCGAGAGCATCGAGAGATGAATGGTTAGATCTTGAACCATTTGGTTTAATGAGATCTGAACCAATGTTGATTTGATTTGGTCTTTGAACCAAATGCATTGAACCGAATGAATTGAATCGGTTCACTTATGTGAATGCTTGATTCGAATGAGAGACGTTCGAAGGTAACGTGGGATTGAATGAGGACTTAGTGCTTTCTATTTTTAGAAAGGCGTTTTTCCTCCTTTGGTTAATTCCCCAACGTTTTCGAATGTGGGGTGACTCTCTCGCTCTCTCTCTCGCCGACTTGTGCTCTTGCGCTCGTCTTGGGTGATCTTCACGCCAAAGGAGAAGGTTCAATCAGCATAGAAGATTCATCTCTTCTCTTCAACACACACAAAAGGACACTTGGAGATCCTTGCTAGCACAAGGAGTCACAAGGAGTAGCCGACCACTCAACTTGTGTGCGTCATCTTTGGAGGAAAGCCTTATCGCCTTCTTCTTCCAAGCCGCCATCTAAGCAATGGCTATGGTATGATTCCATCTAAGATCTATGCAATTTTAAGTTGATCATATATGATGTATGCGATCCTTATGAAACCCAAATTCCGCTGCCGAAAAAGAAATTTACATGGCTATGGGTTTCGCCCCCCCTCTCGAAAGGGGTCCTTCAATTGGTATCAGAGCGCCAAGGTTATGCATGATCTTATATGATTGCTTTGCGTTATTGTGATCCATGCTTTGCGTTTATGATTAGATCTAAAACTATCATCATGCGAAATATACATGCTAGCCTTTAGATGTATGTTTATTCTTCAGTTGCGCATGTATGATGTGTATGTTGGCGCATGTTAATGTTTTTGTCAAAAACTTATCTTGCGCGCCCCCCCCATTAGATCTAAGCGCTTGCTATAAACCCTTAGACGGGTTAGTAGGGTCGAAATCATCACCTAGTTAAGATCCAACCAGTCTGATCAGACCATCTGACAGCCTAGATGGGTCGACCAGATGGCACCTGTGCGTAAGCACGAGGTGGCTATAGGTCGACTGCATCAAGAGCGTGTAGCGATGTCTGGTTGAGACAACCAGTGAACGCCAAATGAGTTAGGCCCGGGGTCACACCCGTTTGCCAGAACTCATGAGGGTTGTTCAGCCCAGCGCATGCATGGTTGACCATTAGGTCAACTCAAGTCAGTTAGGACTTGGTGCATGCAAGGGCAGTGGATAAGACTAGGTCTGATGAGTGGATCCCTAGTAATGGACCGTTGTAAGGTAGTAAGGCACATAAGAAAATTAAAATTGATTCCAATGGGATTTCGAAAAATTTTATTTTCTTGTAATGGATCACATGTTGATTGCATACCATGATGAGTGTCTATTTCATCTTATGTGGGTTGCCCTTTTAATGTGTGCTGTGCTGGGGCCTGCGTGCCTGGAAGTAAATTGTAAATTAATTTTATTGTGATCTACGTATCACATGTTATTTAATTTATAATGTGTAATTGACCTGCGAGTCAATCTTGTCTAGATAGATTAAAATGTATTTTAATCAGACAAGAGCACAGAGCACACTTGGCAGAGGCGCATGCAGCAGTGGCTTGACCAGGTGGGAGGTCCAGGGTTCGACTCTGGGACAGGCGCATTTACCTGGTGGGCGCACCTGAGCTGCAGTGGGCGCTTAGGCCCTGGGTTGGGCCAGATGAGATGCAAAAGACCCATCAACAGCTCAAGTGAAGACTTAAGTTAAATTAAGGTCTTACTTAGGCTTAATGGGCGTTTACCACATAAGATCATCATGCTTTCCTTTATTGTTTAAATAATTAGAAATGCATGATTTATTTATCTTCTGCTATCACCATAGGGTTTGCATGATAGTTAAGAAGATAAAAGACCGTTAAAATCCAACGCTAAAATATCAAGCACGTATGCCTTCTGACGCGAAACCTCACTGTTCTGACTATCGTTGGGGCCGTGTTGTACCCACTCAGTGGGCACGCCCATCTATCTTCAGACGGTGTGTGATTACACCTGCGTGTTACAGAGAAGGGATTTATCGCTTCTCGTTGCTCAGCATAGCACGTGGGGGTCCAGGTAGTAGGTCAGGTCAGCTTGACCATGTAGGCTACATACTGAGCATATGTGAGCTATATGGAGGCAGCCATCTGTGGGATCAGAGACTGTGTTGTACCAACTCAGTTTGCACAGTCTGCTGGATTGCCCAGATGAAGGGGAATCGCACGGGCTGGCGATTGGCAGGGACTGCCTACCAGAAATTAGTGCTTGTACTCTCTGTGCATCTTATCTCGCCTGAGCGGGACGCGGAGACCAAGTATGAAATCTGGATCCCATCTCACTAAAAGAGTGTTACTCTTTCGGACTGTTTAATGGATTTTTCAGTCAGATAAAATAGTGAGAAAAGAATCTTTCTTAAGTCCTGGATTGATTCTAAACATTGATACTGACCTTGCTGTTCTTGCATTGTTGTAGATTCCTGCAGCAACGAACACCATGAGCTTCAATGTGCGATCCCTACTGGAAAGGGAGAAGTTTGCTGGGCCAAACTTCTCAGACTAGTACGGACACCTTAAGATTGTTCTTAAGGCTGAGAGGAAACTGTATGTCCTCGAGACGGCTATACCGCCTCAACCCGCTCCGAACGCCGCAAGGGCGGTTCGGGATGCCTATGAAAAGCATGTCAATGATAGCATTGATGTCGCTTGCCTGATGCTAGCGTCTATGACGCCACAGCTGCAGTGTCAGCATGAGGATATGTCTGCTATAGAAATTATAGCAAACCTCAAGATGCTGTATGCTGCACAGGCGAGGACTGAACGCTATAATTTGACTAAGCTTTTCTTTCAGAGCAAACTGGCTGAAGGGAGTCCAGTGGGAGCTCACGTGCTCAAGATGATTGGGCACAAAGAGGCTCTAGAGAAACTGGGGCATACCATCAATCAGGAGCTTGCTGTAGACATTATTCTGCAGTCCCTCCCGGCCTCCTTCGATCTGTTCATTATTAATTTTAATATGAACAACATCGACTGTACTCCGGCAGAGTTGCTGAATATGCTCTTGACTACAGAGGAGACTCTAAAGGGAAAGCCTTCAACCTCTGTCTTGATGTTCCCTTCCAGGAACAAGAAGAAGGGGAAGAAGGGCAAAGCCCCTGTCAAGAACTACAACAAGGCTCTGAAACAAAAGGTCAAGCGGTCGAAGGAATACAGATGTTTCCATTGTGGCCAGCTGGGTCACTGGAAAAAGGACTGTAAAGCACTCCAAGGAGACAAGAAGGGAAGCATCGCTTCTGGCTCAGGTATTTTTGTGACTGAAGTCATGATATCTTCTTCTTCTATTTCATGGGTGTTGGACACTGCATGTGGAGTTCACATTTGTTCAAATGTACAGGAACTCAAGAGAAGAAGACAGGTGGGACAGCATGAGGTGGACCTACGAGTTGGAAACGGGGCACGGGTTGCTGCTGTTGCTGTAGGAGAATATTACATCTCATTGCCATCTGGACTTGTATTAGAACTGAACAATTGTTATTTTGTACCTAGCATTACCAAGAATATTATCTCTATTCCTGCTCTTGTCAGGAAAGGGTTTTCCTTTGAATGCAAGACTTCAAAGTGTTATCTTTCTCTTGATAATATTATTTATGCTACTGGGTCAATTAACAATGGGTTATTCATGTTGGACATGGAATGTTCTATACAAAATATTGATAATAAGAAAGCCAAGTATGCTGATGACAGCACCTTGCTATGGCATAGTCGTTTAGGCCATATTAACAAGAAGCGCATTAAGCGGTTGCATGACCATGGACTGCTGGGATCATTCTCCTATGAGGAGATTGATACATGCAAAGCTTGTTTATTTGGCAAAATGACGAAGTCTCCTTTTCCTAACAAAGGTCAAAGGGCTTCAGGTTTACTTGACCTTATACACAGTGATGTGTGTGGGCCATTTAGTAAACATGCCAGAGGTGGCTACTCATACTTCATTACCTTTACTGATGATTTCAGTAGATTCGGGTATGTCTATCTCATGAGACATAAGAATGAATCTTTTGACAAGTTCAAAGAGTTCAAAAATGAAGTACAGAATCAGCTAGGCCGAAATATCAAGGCACTTCGCTCAGATCGAGGTGGAGAATACCTAAGTCGAGAATTTACTGACTATCTGAAGGAGTGTGGGATTATCTCACAGCTCACTCCGCCAGGAACACCGCAATGGAATGTTGTGTCCGAGAGGAGGAACAGAACCTTACTTGATATGGTTCGTTCTATGATGAGTCAGGCTACTCTACCTTACTCCTTTTGGGGATTTGCGCTGGAAACAGCTGCAAAGGTACTAAACCGAGTGCCATCCAAGGCAGTTTCAAAGACTCCATATGAGTTATGATATGGGAAACAGCCGAGCTTGACATTTATTAAGATCTGGGGTTGCGAGGCTTATGTCAAAAAGCTCGTCTCTGGGAAACTAGAGAGCAGATCTGAGAAATTCATCTTTGTCGGTTACCCTAAAGAAACGAAGGGCTATTATTTCTACAATCCCAAAGAGAACAAAGTATTTGTTGCTCGGACGGCCATTTTTCTTGAGAAGGAATTTATTCTGCAAGAGGCCAGTGGGAGAGAAATAAAACTGGATGAGAATCCAGAGGAAGGACAAAGTAGTCAAGCACAGTTGGATGAGCATGAGCCAGTAGAACAGGTTATTGTACAACCTGAGGCTCAGATATCATGGGAACCGCGAAGATCGGGAAGGATCCACCGACAGCCTGAGCGCTATGACGGAGTCTACATCATTGATCATGATGAACCCCTCACTTATGCGGATGCGGTCAGTGGACCGGAGTCAGCTAGATGGCTTGAAGCTATGCGAGCCGAGATGGACTCCATGTCAGATAACCAAGTTTGGGATTTGGTTGATCCACCTCCGGGAGTAATCCCTATAGGCTGTAAATGGATCTTCAAGAAGAAGATTGACATGGATGGTAACGTGGTTACCTATAAAGGCAGGCTAGTTGCGAAAGGTTTCAAACAAATCTACGGGATAGATTATGATGAAACTTTCTCTCCTGTAGCCATGTTCAAGTCTATTCGGATTATTCTTGCGATAGCAGCATATTACGATTATGAGATCTGGCAAATGGATGTGAAGACCGCTTTCCTTAATGGAAAACTGGATGAGGATGTGTATATGACACAACCTGAAGGTTTCACTAATCCATCAGATCGTCATAAAATATGCAAGTTAAAGAAGTCCATTTATGGACTTAAGCAAGCATCTAGAAGCTGGAATATTCATTTTGATGAATCCATCTGTGAATTTGGTTTCATCAAGAATGAAGATGACCCGTGTGTGTATAAGAGGTTTAGTGGGAGAGTGATTACTTTCCTAGTCCTCTACGTCGATGATAACTTGATCATTGGAAACGATATTCCTGAACTACATGCGGTTAAGGCATGGTTAAGAAAATGTTTCCAGATGAAAGATCTAGGAGAAGCAGCCTATGTATTAGGTGTGAAGATCTACAGAGATAGATCTAAGAGGCTTCTCGGGCTATGCCAGAGTACTTACATCGATAAAGTCCTGGAGAGATTCCATTTAGAGAATTCTAAAAGAGGATATCTTCGAGTTAGACATGGTCTGAATCTTTCAAAGAGTCAGTGTCCACAAACACAGACTGAGAAAGATGAAATGGACAATACGCCTTATGCTTCGGCTATTGGGTCCATTATGTATGCGATGTTATGTACTCGCCCAGACGTCGCTTACGGGTTAAGCGTGACCAGTCGATTCCAAAGTAATCCAGGTCAGGCACACTGGATTGCAGTCAAGAACATTTTAAAATATCTTCGGAGGACCAAAGATATGTTCTTGGTGTATGGTGGTCAGGAAGAACTCAGTATTGAAGGATATACTGACGCTTCGTTCCAATCTGACCAGGATGATTTCCGATCGCAATCAAGCTATGTTTTTAGCTTGAATGGAGGAGCTGTGGTATGGAAAAGTTTCAAACAGTCTATCGTTGCTGATTCCACAACAGAAGCCGAGTATGTTGCAGCCTCGGAAGCATCCAAGGAGGCAGTGTGGATTCGTAAGTTCATTCAGGAACTTGGTGTTGTTCCTTCGAGTGCAGATCCTTTGGTTATCTTTTGTGATAACACTGGAGCAATCGCACAAGCAAAGGAACCACGGTCGCACCAGAAGTCCAAGCACATACAGAGACGGTTTCATTTGATCCGGGAGATCATTGATCGTGGTGAGATCAAAATCTGCAAGGTTCATACAGATGACAATCTGGCTGACCCGCTTACCAAGCCTCTGGCGCAGCAGAAGCATGAGAAGCACTGTAATAACATGGGTTTGAGATTTCTCAACCATTAGATTAAGTGCAAGTGGGAGATTGTTGGGGTATGCCCTTAAGGCTAATGTTTGAGGCCTTGGGATTCTTTCAGTATCATGTATAAACTCTTATGTTTATAAAGGCAATGGTTGTTATTCAGTTTGTTACATTGTCTGCCGCAATAAGTGTGCTTCTGAATAATGTCTCAATGCTGTTCAGCTTGGCTGACATGCTGTAATGTCCTTAGTCGAGATATCTTGGTGAACATGAGACAGCCTTGATATGATTGAGACTAATATGTGTTCTAATCTTATAGGATGCTTCGAGCATGGAATAAGATGTAGACTCATGGGTACATTGGATGTACTGGACAGACCCTACTAGGATATTCAATTGCTTGTCACAATGTGAATAATCCTTGTTTGCAACAAGTGGCACATGTCCTCTGACTTGAGATCACTTGTGTTTCTAAATGATGATTGTCATTGTTTTGAGGTAGTTCAATATCATTTGAAACATAATGGTTATAGACTATCTTGGATAATGATCATGAGTCAGGTTAGGACACTAGTGATAGATATAGGATTGCCGTCTCCTTGATTGGAGTGTGATGTTCTAAAGGGGCCCCCCTGAATGAGATGATTGAGAAAGTGTATGGCCATACCCAGGTGACTATGATCATCTGATCTAATCATGCTCATCATATTGGAGTTACAGGCTTGACACGCTTGTCCAATAAGAACATCCAGTGGCAAAGGAAACATGTATGCCTAGTGAAGTGGATTCACACTTGTGCTGTGGTTTGGGTGTAGTCTTGGAAGACTCTTTCCTTTATATCGGGAGACAGTGATGTGTTGCTAGATACCCCTCACTGATCGTGATAACGTAAGTTATCGTTACCGACATTTAAAGGAAACCCTTAGGGTCGCACAATTTGATGATATGGCTTACTTATGTCAGATCGTGTGGACTGAATTGTTTTGGTTCAGTTTAAAGGAGTTTAAACTCTGATTGTAAGTGAGATCTGGTCTGATCATGTTTGATTGATTAGGGCTTGAGATCGGTAAGCTTCGATCGAGAGGTTGGATGCTAGATCGGTGAGATCGAGAGCATCGAGAGATGAACGGTTAGATCTTGAACCATTTGGTTTAATGAGATCTGAACCAATGTTGATTTGATTTGGTCTTTGAACCAAATGCATTGAACCGAATGAATTGAATCGGTTCACTTATGTGAACGCTTGATTCGAATGAGAGACGTTCGAAGGTAACGTGGGATTGAATGAGGACTTAGTGCTTTCTATTTTTAGAAAGGCGTTTTTCCTCCTTTGGTTAATTCCCCAACGTTTTCGAATGTGGGGTGACTCTCTCGCTCTCTCTCTCGCCGACTTGTGCTCTTGCGCTCGTCTTGGGTGATCTTCACGCCAAAGGAGAAGGTTCAATCAGCATAGAAGATTCATCTCTTCTCTTCAACACACACAAAAGGACACTTGGAGATCCTTGCTAGCACAAGGAGTCACAAGGAGTAGCCGACCACTCAACTTGTGTGCGTCATCTTTGGAGGAAAGCCTTATCGCCTTCTTCTTCCAAGCCGCCATCTAAGCAATGGCTATGGTATGATTCCATCTAAGATCTATGCAATTTTAAGTTGATCATATATGATGTATGCGATCCTTATGAAACCCTAATTCCGCTGCCGAAAAAGAAATTTACATGGCTATGGGTTTCGCCCCCCTCTCGAAAGGGGTCCTTCAATAAACACTAAAGTCTCAAGTTCAGAGAACATATAACATTGCTAAAAAAATCAACACCTCAAAATTAGGGTTCAGCTAAGGCTGTTTTGTTAATGGGCTGGCTTGATCTTCTGATTTATGTGGTTTGCTTCAAAACTTGCTGTTTGCTCTATTTCATAGCTAGATCTCTGAGTTAATAATAATAACAATCTATTTTCAAATTTAAGAGCTTGCTGATTTATGGATTTTCATTGTCCTAACAAAATTGCAAAACAAATGCCTAATGGTGTCACTTATATGAATGCTATTTTATGAATCTAATTTTGCATGCTGTAAATCTGTTCTATATTTGTGTTCATTACACATCGCTGTTATAACAACATGTTTAGGGGACCAAATAATATAAGGATCAGACCTATACCCAACCCTATGAACAAATCTATGCTCACACTCATGAATACATCCCTAGGGCAACCTATGAACCAAGTGATCCAAACCAACATCGGAGTGATCCTAATTTTCATGATTCTAAAAAGGAATCATCAACAAATTCTGATATCATCAAAATGTTAGATGATATGTTATGAAGAATGGATAGGATAGATGATCTTTTTCAAAACCAAAATCATCAAACGACTACCCCAAATGACGGATTTAAAAAAAGTTTGCCTCCTAGGATAGACCCTCCCTTGTTTGATGGTAACACTAATACCCAAGGATACATTGACTGGGAGGACCTAGATGAGCAATACTTCGAGTACCATGCTATACCCATCAAGAATGAAGTCAAGTGTGCCCAGTTATTACTAGAGGGTCAGCCTAGTTAAAGGGTTAGATCCTATAACCTCTTGGGAATACATGAAACACAAACTTGGTGAAAAGTGCATCACGGGCAAAGGACATATGCTTATAAGAGATCATCTAAATGTAATGAAAACATAAGTGACTGGACCCAAGGGAATGATTCGGTGAAAAGATATATGGAAAGGTTTGATGATTTGCATTTGAATTTTAATTTCTTTGAAGAGACATAGAAGCATACAAATCTATTTATAAGAGAGTTAAAAAAGGAAATTAGGGAATATTTGGCATACCACTTAATTAGAAATATAGATGATGCCTTCCACCAAGCACATGGTATTGAATATGATATTGAGATGGCTAGGAAGAGGCAAGCTGATTGGTTTGCATTAAAGGCTATATATAACTCCTTTGTCTCCCATAATCCAAAGCCCCCCAACAATGATCCATCAATTGGTGAGGATATGCTGAAAGGAAACACCCATACTCAAGATTCCCCTAGACAAGCCTTGCCTTTAGCTGACCAGAACCTTGGAAAAGAGATAGAAGAAGAACTCTATGCTCCCAATTATACTTGTGAGGATGAAACGGAAGAAATAGAGACTGACCATGAGGAACTTAAGGGAACACATTTTCTAGAACCTTCTCAAACCCTTACCACTATCTCTGAACCTAGAATATAATCTGGAGTGGAAGTTCTTGTAATTGACCTGATCAAAATTCCCCAGTTGAACAAATTTAGTGAGCTGAGTCATAGCTTGATCCATCCTAAATGCATAGTTTGTCATCGATACCTACTAGGACCCTCCTCTTTCCCATCACTCTTAGGACTTGGACCAAAACATCCAACATTATCCTTAGGCACACCTCAGTCCTCCTCTGAACTTGAACCACCTCTTAACCCACCTAGCACTGAATCCTCTATTAACCTATCTTTAGAACCACTAACTTTGAACCTTGATACTGATCCAATCACACATTTAGAATCACCCCAACCTACTCCCGTTCTTGAATTGATATAATTTCCAGCCCAACATAAGGAATCCCACACCGAACTCTGTCTTAAACCACCCTCGAGCTTAACCTTAAACCATGCTTTAGTGGACATACTCTCACTGAGTAAGGAGTACCCTATGATGTACAAGATCTTTTGCTATGACTCTTTCTAATTTGAAATTTGTGTTGATAATACCATGACTTTTCATATACTACACATGAAATCTTCCTTTGCTCTAAATGAAAAGCTACATGGTAAAATTGTTCATGAATCAAATGTTGGTTTAATTCTTCCAAATCATACTTTATAGAAAACATCAAGCTTAATGTCTAGAATTTCATGCTCCTACCTGCCATGTTTCTCATTCAAAGCTGTCACTTTTCAATACCATGTTTTCAAGTCACGCGCTTTTACATATGAGAAAACAGGAACTTTCAAATCTCTACCTCTCACTTGTAGGAATAAAAGAGTAAAGAAAGCTGAAGACAATTTTCATACAATGGGGTGGCCACCAAAACTGGAATTTAATAACAAAGATCACCTAGGTCACGCTGACCTAGATGATCTTTGTACCTTGGGTTGGCCACCAAAAGTGACAAATTGGAATTTCAACTTTAATTCTTCAGAGAAGAATTCTTTTGCCCCCAAGAAAGCTGATGCAGGAGCATCTATGGGATTTCTTTATGTTTTCATTTCCTTTGCTTTAGAGTAGGGTAGTCTAGGATTTTAATTTTTTTTAAGTGTCTTTAATTTCCTGGATGATGTAGAAGGTTGTTTTAGCCTAGGCTGCTTGCACTTGTATTTCACTACAAGCCACCTCCTCCTTCTCAAAACGATTAATATCAGCCCTCCATCTCAACTCATCAAGTGTGATCCAAGACCTACCACACATCAAGGAAATCCTCAACATCAACCCTCCATCAAGGCTCCTCTAGGAGAAGACAACATCCACCATCCATCAAGGCTTGCACCCTCATTGGCGCCACCTTCCAAGGCACTACACCACCTCCAAGATATATGGCCACCACCTCATCATGCTTACAAGTCATGGGTGCCCAAACTAGCTTCAAAACTTCAAGGGGTGCCGCTTTCAAATTTGAAATCAAGTCAGCAATTTAATCTGCCCCTTCACTCCACCAATGGGCTTCAAGACATCCCTTCACTCCACCAATGAAGGGAACATGCTCATTCAATCTCCAAGGGCATTAAAGGAGGCTTGCAAGCACCCTTGCATGCAGCCAATTCATTTACACATCTCCCTCAAACATCAAAGGCACCATGGAAGAAAAGAAATCCATGCCATTCATTCAAAATTCAGCCATTAACTACCATTGATTGAAGATCTTACATAGGGGCTATTTTGTAAACTCAAAGTGAAGTTAACGTTGAGAGAAGGAGAGGATTTAAGGGCTTGTATTCCCACTTTGCACTTTAGTCTATCCCTTTTGATAAGAAAAACATGTTGAATGCATGAGCTTTGTAGGGTTTGGTGGATTCCAACCGAGAACACCTTCTCTTCCCTTTCTCTTCCACTAGTGTAGCCGAGAGCTTCTTCCTCTCTTCTCTTATCTTCTCCACCCAAAGCCTCTTTTTCACATCCCTCTTCCCTTGGAGTTCTAGAGCATTAGCCTCCACAATTCTCCAAGATGATCTCTCCTCTTCACAAGCGCAAGTCTTTAAGGAGTTTGCAAGGAGAATGAAGCTTTGATCAAGACCCCCTAAGGACTCTTTTGTTATAGTTTAAGGGGAGTTTGGGACCTTTGTATTTGCATCCTCCCCTAGTTATCTAAAGTTGTAGGACATTTAACTACCCTTATCTTAGCCTCAATGCCAAGATACGGGAGCTTGGAGCAAAGAAAGGGGTTTAGGCCCCTTCCCTAATAGGGGCCTTAGGTGATGACGGAGCCAATGGAGCCCATGAAGACCTTGGAGCCCAATGTGACACACCCACGGACTTTGGGACCCAAGGAGAACACCAGCAAACTGCCCAGGGCCCAAGGAAGACGCCCAAGAATTTTTGGCTCAAACGGAGGTCGGCAAAATTTTCACACCCAAGGGTGTGCATGGATGCACGGCCATGCATAGATGCACAGGCCAGGGGGTGAAAGCCTAGGCAGAAAACCGGACGCATGATGTGAACGAATTCACGGCTGTGCATGGATGCACGGCCATGCCCGTGAAGACTTCGGTGCATGATTTCGACCCAATCCCAGACTCCTTCATGGCATGCATGGACGCACAGGCATGCCCGTGAAGAGCCCAGAAATGGAGAAAAGCTCTCTTCTTCATACCGTTCGATGCTTGCAACTTTCCTCACACCCTCCTAACCGTTATGTGGGGGTTCTCAGTCCATCAACCATCTCCACAAAGCCGATCCATCCAATGAATCTCACAACAAAGCCAACCAAAGGACTGACACAGGTTCTCAATCACAACTGGGTCCTCAAAACTGCCCATGACTCGGCGACAACCACATAGAACCAGTCCATTATCAGCGAGTTCTGCTGCTTCATCGCAGCCTATTTAGAGATAGTGTATGTTGGGAAACCTTGGGGATATTTTACAATTTTTCACAGAGAATACACTACATGCACAGCAGAATAATATCCTCGAAACAGGCCGGTCCCAAAAAACCCAGTGAAGATCATCTTGCGAGGGGGTCGACACGATGAGATAGTAAGTACCTTAGGAGCAAGATGAGGCCAATGTCGAGGTAGGCGCCCACTGCAGTCTCACACAGACGGATGCCTCAAGCTCTCTTCTTCCACGCCCGGTACTAGCCTCGGGAAAAAGATCCAAGCCTTAGACTTCCCTTTCAGTCCACTTGCGCCACCCTGAAGGTAGGATGCGCCAAGGAGAAGGGGATAGGAGAGGATGCCGCCAAGTGCTACCTCTTCTTGCACCAAGAGGAGATGAAGAGGGAGACTTTCAACCCTATGGAAGATGATGCCGCCAAGCACCAATGCTCCTTGTGGCAAGAAAGAAGGAAGGAAGGATGCTTGCGGCTAGGTTGAAGATGGAAGGGAAGTTGCACCACTCTCTTCTTGCTCTCGCCCCTCAAGTCTTCATCAATTAGATTAGCATCTAGAGCCTCTTGCATATGCTTGATATATAGAGGCATGAGGGGCAACAAGAATAGGGTGGGGGCACAACTCACAAATAAGGGGCGGCTAGGGTATGTGTGGCGTGGCAATTAGAGTTTAGGGTTTAGGAAATTCTCCAAGAGTTTTCCATAAACCCATTCCACTTAGCCATATGCGCCAAAGACCTTCCTAAGAAGTCCTTCTAGCCATATCAGCCCGAATCACATGTTTTCACTTGTTTTCACCCAATCACATGGTCATGACTAAATCAGACTGTCACCTGGGTATAGTCATACACTTTCACTCATAGAACCATAGAGGAGCTCCATGGATATCAAGCTTCCCTCATGAAGGGGCAAATCCTCTGTCTGTCCATTGACCTACTCACATAGGTCGTGACATGCTCAATGACAACCGTTATTACCTCCCAACTATGACGAGGTATTATGTTGTATCAAAGCATGTCCCTAACCATATAGAATGGTCAATGACCTCAAGTCAAGGGATCAATGCATCTCCTGTCACTTGTGAGGATAACTCATGACACCACTCATAACCTCACAGCGGGTCGGTCCAGTATATCCTCCACTGATATACCCATATGTCTTCGTTAGCACCTCATGCCTAACCAGCCCATATACTAGTCTCACAAGTACCAGAGCTATCCCATATCCACTTAGGTATATTGACTAGAGACAACCATTTGAGCACAGACCCATCATGATATATATATCTATGTCAAGTAGATGTAGACAAACACTGATAATGGATACTGAGAATGCCATAATGATATATATATCTATGTCAAGTTGTACAAAAGATGGACCGATATTAGGTCTCAGGGCATACACACCAACAATCTCCCACTTGCACTTAGACCTAGAGGTTGAGGAATCTCAACCCCATGTCCCTGGCATGACCATCATGCTTCTACTGCGCCAAAGCCTTGGTCAGTGGGTCTACTAGATTGTTCTCTGTGTCAACTCTGCTAATCTTGACATCACCTTGGTCAATGATCTCTCTGATCAGGTGAAATCTCTTGAGTATGTATTTGGACCTCTGATGAGACCGTGGTTCCTTAGCTTGTGCATGTTGGGGTATGCCCTTAAGGCTAATGTTTGAGGCCTTGGGATTGTATCAGTATCATGTATAAACTCTTATGTTTATAAAGGCAATGGTTGTTATTCAGGTTGATATATTATCTGCTGCAATACATATACTTCTGAATAATGTCTCAATCCTGTTCAGCTAGGCTGACATGCACTTTTGTCCTTAGTCGAGATATCTTGGTGAACATGAGACAGCCTTGATATGATTGAGACTAATATGTATTCTAATCTTATAGGATGCTTCGAGCATGGAATAAGATGTAGACTCATGGGTACATTGGATGTACTGGACAGACCCTACTAGGATATTCAATTGCTTGTCACAATGTGAATAATCCTTGATTGCAACAAGTGGCACATTTCCTCTGACTTGAGATCACTTGTGTTTCTAAATGATGATTGTCATTGTTTTGAGGTAGTTCAATATCTTTTGAAACATAATGGTTATAGACTATCTTGGATGGTGAGCTTGAGTCATGTTAGGGCACTAGTGATAGATAAAGGATCGCCGTCTCCTTCATTGGAGTGTGATGTTCTAAAGGGCCCCCTTGGATGAGATGATTGAGAAAGTGTATGGCCATACCCAGGTGACTATGTTCATCTGATCTAATCATGCTCATCATATTGGAGTTACAAGCTTGACAGGCTTGTCCAATAAGAACATCCAGTGGCAAAGGAAACATGTATGCCTAGTGAGTTGATTCACACTTGTGCTGTGGTTTGGGTGTAGTCTTGGAAGACTCTTTCCTTTATATCGGGAGACAGTGATGTGTTGCTAGATACCCCTCGCTGATCGTGATGACGTAAGTTATCGTTACCGACATTTAAAGGAAACCCTTAGGGTCGCACAATTTGATGATATGGCTTACTTAAGTCAGATCGTGTGGACTGAATTGTTTAGGTTCAGTTTAAAGGGATTTAATCTCTGATTGTGAGTGAGATCTGGTCTGATCATGTTTAATTGATTAGGGCTTAAGATCGGTAAGCTTCGATTGAGAGAATGGATGCTAGATCGGTGAGATCAGGAGCATCAAGAGATCAACGGTCAGATCTTAAGCCTCAGGGGTTTATTGTAATCTGGACTAATGGCTTGGGTTGTTTGGTTTCTTGAACCAAACCGAATTGAACCAGCTCATTGGATGAGCGCATGGTTCAAATGAAGAGGCATTTTGCGATTGGGGTAAGTTGTGGTCGCATGAACGTTGAGACTTTTCTATTTTTAGAAAGCATGTCTCTAAACGTGACCATGACTCTCACGTTCTCAATGCTCACGCTCTCTTGACGCCTCTTTGGGCTTTTCGACACTTGCATCTCTTGCGTGTGAAGGTGTGGACGAAAAGAGGAGCTCTCGCCAAGCATAGGATTTCTAATCTCTTCCCTTCCATTCGGTCAGGATACTTGGACGATCCTTGCTAGCACAAGGGGCGACAAGGAGGAGCCAAGACTCATCTTGTGTGCGTCATCTCTGGAGAAGATCCATTTCGATCTTTGCTTCCAAGACGCTGTAATACCCCGAGTATAATCCCACATTGCAAGTGGGAGAAACTATTATGTGGTTTATAAGGCTTAGTGGGCTTGCTATTGTTAACTTTGGCTTAAGCATTTTAATAAATTGGGCCACGTTGCAAATTGGCTCACCAAGTTAACAAATAGTTTGCTTACTAAGCTGGTCGTAATAAATGGTATCAGAGCAAAACTTAGTCCTAAGCATGGTGAGAGGCCAATAGGAAAGGGCTACCGAGGATGGTGGAGCCACCTTTGGGCTGACCTCACATGCTGCCGACTAAGGGATGATTCTTGGGCATGTGTTAAGGTTTGGGCTTGACGAGGACGTCAAGTCTTAAGTGGGGGAGATTGTAATACCCCGAGTATAATCCCACATTGCAAGTGGGAGAAACTATTATGTGGTTTATAAGGCTTAGTGGGCTTGCTATTGTTAACTTGGGCTTAAGCATTTTAATAAATTGGGCCACGTTGCAAATTGGCTCACCAAGTTAACAAATAGTTTGCTTACTAAGCGGGTCGTAACAAGTGAAAGTCCCCTTCAAGGGGGAGCGCAAAGGGGATGAAACCCTAACGAAGGGGGCGCATGAAATTTTATAGGGTTTCATGTAGATCGTTTGCATGAATACTTATATGATCAACTTTTAAGGATGAGAAGTATTTCATACCGAAGCCATGTGTTGGATGGCGTCTTGGAAGAGAGAGAGCAAAAGAGATCTCCTCCAAAGAAGACACACACCAAATGATGAAGGCTTCATTCTTGCGCACCTCTTGTGCTAGCAAAAGTGCCAAGATGTTCTTGTTCGAATGGTAGGGATGATGAGATGATGCTTGGCCGAGAGTTCTCCCCTTGTCGTCAACACCTTCACCACACGAATATCGCAAGCCCCGTCAAAGACAAGAGAGCAAAAACATTTAGGCGATATCAAGAGTGGCGTTACATGACTTCCCAAAATGGAAAGTCATGAAGCCATTCGCCAACGCCAAAACGCTTTCCTTCATGAACCATGCGTTCACATAGTGAACCGGTTCATTCTTTGGTTCAATTCGATTTGGTTCAAAGACCAAAATCAAACCAAGCCAAGCCAAGACATGGTCTAGACCTTCTATGAACCAAATGGCTCATGATCTAACCGTTCATCTCCTGATGCTCTTGATCTCACCGATCTAGCATCCATTCTCTCGATCAAAGCTTACCGATCTCAAGCCCTAATCAATCAAACATGATCAGACCAGATCTCACTTATAATTAGAGATTAAATCCCTTCAAACTGAATCCAAACAATTCAGTCCACACGATCTGACTTAAAGAAGCCATATCATCAAATTGTGCGACCCTAAGGGTTTCCTTTAAATGTCGGTAACGATAACTTGCGTTATCACGATCAGTGAGGGGTATCTAGCAACACATCACTGTCTCCCAATATAAAGGAAAGAGTCTTCCAAGACTACTCCCAAACCATAGCACAAGGGTGAATGCACTTCACTAGGCATACATATATCCTTTGCCACTGGATGTTCTTATTGGACAAGCGTGTCAAGCCTGTGACTCCAATATGATGAGCATGATTAGATCAGATGAACATAGTCATCTGGGTATGGCCATACACTTTCTCAATCATCTCATATAGGGGGGGGGGGGGCCTTTTAGAACATCACACTCCTTAAACAAGGAGACGGCAATCCTTTATCTATCACTAGTGCCCTAACCTGACTCATGATCATTATCCAAGATAGTCTATGATCATTATGTTTCAAATGATATTGAACTACCTCAAAACAATGACAATCATCATTTAGAAACACAAGTGATCTCAAGTCAGAGGACATGTGCCACTTGTAGCATACAAGGAATATTCACATCGTGACAAGCAATTGAATATCCTAATAGGGTCTGTCCAGTACATCTAATGTACCCATGAGTCTACATCTTATTCCATGCTCGAAGCATCCTATAAGATCAGAACACATATTAGTCTCAATCATATCAAGGCTGTCTCATGTTCACCAAGATATCTCGACTAAGGACTTTATAGCATGTCAGCCTAGCTGAACAGCTTTGAGACATTATTCAGTAGTACACTTATTACAGTAGACAAGGTAACAACCTGAATAATAACCATGCCTTTATAAACAGAAGAGTTTACTACATGATACTGATATAATCCCAAAGGCCTCAAACATTAGCCTTAAGGGCATACCCCAACAATCTCCCACTTGCACTTAATCTAATGGTTGAGAAATCTCAAACCCATATTATTACAGTGCTTCTCATGCTTCTGCTGCGCCAGAGGCTTGGTAAGCGGGTCAGCCAGATTGTCGTCTGTATGAACCTTGCAGATTTTGATCTCGCCACGATCAATGATCTCCCGGATCAAGTGAAACCGTCTCTGTATGTGCTTGGACTTCTGGTGCGACCGTGGTTCCTTTGCTTGTGCGATTGCTCCAGTGTTATCACAGAAGATAACCAAAGGATCGACACTTGAAGGAACAACACCAAGTTCTCTCACGAACTTACGAATCCACACTACCTCCTTGGATGCTTCCGAGGCTGCAACATACTCGGCTTCTGTTGTGGAATCAGCAACAGTTGACTGTTTGAAACTCTTCCACACCACTGCTCCACCATTCAAGCTAAAAACATAGCCTGATTGCGATCGGAAATCATCCTAGTCCGACTGGAACAAAGCGTCAGTATATCCTTCTATACTGAGTTCTTCCTGACCACCATATATTAAGAACATATCTTTGGTCCTCCGCAGATATTTTAAAATGTTCTTGACCGCAATCCAGTGTGCCTGACCTGGATTACTTTGGAATCGACTGGTCACGCTTAACCCGTAAGCGACGTCTGGGCGAGTACACAACATCGCATACATAATGGACCCAATAGCCGAAGCATAAGGCGTATTGTCCATTTCATCTTTCTCAGTCTGTGTTTGTGGACACTGACTGTTGGGGTATGCCCTTAAGCCTAATGTTTGAGGCCTTGGGATTGTAACAGTATCGTGTAATAAACGTTTATGTTTATAAAGGCATGGTTATTATTCAGTTAGCTACATTGTCTGCTGCAATATATGTTCTTCTGAATAATGTCTCAATGCTGCTCAGCTGGGCTGACATGCAGTTAAGTCCTTAGTCGATGTATCTTGGTGAACATGAGACAGCCTTGATATGATTAAGACTAATATGTGTTCTAGTCTTATAGGATGCTTCGAGCATGGAATAAGATGTAGACTCATGGGTACATTGGATGTACTGGACAGACCCTACTAGGATGTTCAATTGTTTGTCACAATGTGAATATTCCTTGAATGAGACAAGTGGCACATTTCCTCTGACTTGAGATCACTTGTGTTTTCTAAATGATGATTGTCATTGTTTTGAGGTAGTTCAATATCATTTGAAACATAATGATTATAGACTATCTTGGATGGTGAACTTGAATCAGGTTAGGGCACTAGTGATAGACATAGGATTGCCGTCTCCTTGTTTAAGGAGTGTGATGTTCTAAAGGGGCCCCCTGGATGAGATGATTGAGAAAAGAGTATGGCCATACCCAGGTGACAGTGTTCATCTGATCTAATCATGCTCATCATATTGGAGCTACAAGCTTGACACGCTTGTCCAATAAGAACATCCAGTGGCAAAGGAAATTTGCATGCATTGTGAGTTGATTCACACTTGTGCTGTAATTTGGGTATAGTCTTGGAAGACTCTTTCCTTTATATCGGGAGACAGTGATGTGTTGCTAGATACCCCTCACTGATCGTGATAATGTGAGTTATCGTTACCGACATTTAAAGGAAACCCTCAGGGTCGCACAATTTGATGATATGGCTTACTTAAGTCAGATCGTATGGACTGAATTGTTCGGGTTCAGTATAAAGGGATTTAATCTCTGATTGTGAGTGAGATCTGGTCTGATCATGTTTGATTGATTAGGGCTTGAGATCGGTAAGCTTCGATCGAGAGAATAGATGCTAGATCGGTCAGATCAGAAGCATTAAGAGATCGACGGTCAGATCAAGAGCCTTAGGGTTTATTATGGTCTGGACTGATTGCTTGGTTTATTTGGTTATTAAACCAAATTGATTTGAACCGGCTCATTGGTTGAGCGCATGGTTCAATTGATAAGGCATTTGCGAGTGGGTTAATACATGGTCGCATGAACGTTTGGACTTGGCTATTTTTAGATAGCATGTCCTCAAACGTGGCCATGATCTCACGTTGCATCTCACTTGCCTCTTCACGCCTTTGTCGCCCTTTTGGTTTTTCGTTCGAAAGGCATTCTCGTGTGGAGCATTGTGGACGACAAGAGGGACCATTCGACTAAGCAAGGCGATCTCTCTTTTCCCTTCCATTTCGACAAGACAACCTTGAAGCCTTGCTAGCACAAGGAGCATCAAGGGAGTAGGCGCATTGATCACCTTGTGTGCGAAACTAAGGAGAAGGTTCGCTTGCGCCTTTCCTTCCAAGACATCATCTAAGTGATGGCAATGGTGAGAATCGTTTCACTTTGAAAGTTGAATATATTACATGCTATGCGATCTTTTAGAAACCCTAGATTCCGCTAGAATTTTGTTGCGCCTCCTACTAGGGTTTCCCCCCCCCCCCTTAGCTTTAGGGGTGCCTTCAATTGGTATCAGAGCCAAGTTTTTCATGCATGATAATATGTTTGCTTTCTTTGTGATCCTTGTTACTCATTACATGCTTAGATCTATAACTTGCGCATCTTAGATGTTTCATGCGAAATGTTTCATGTTACATTTTATGTTGGCGCTTGTTCTTGGCGCATATGTATGTTTTTCAAAACCTGTATTATATGCGCGATTCACCTTAGATCTAAGGCGCCTACTTTAAATCCTTAGATGGGTTATTAGGGTTGAAATCTCAATCTAGTCTAGATCCAATTAGTCTGATCAGACCATCTGACAGCCTAGATGGGTCGACCAGATAGCACCTTGGCGCAAGCCAGAGGTGGCTGTAGGTCGACTACAGACAGGCGTGTAGCGGTGTCTGATTGAGACAACCTATGAACGCACATGAGTTAGGCCCGGGGTCACTCCCGCTTGCCAGACCTCAGTGTGGTCGTTCAGCCCTTGGCGCATGCATGGTTGGCCTTTTGGTCGACTCAAGTCAGTTAGGACTTGGTGCATGCAAGGGCAGTGGATCTGACTAGGTCTGATGAGTGGATCCCTAGTAATGGACCATTGTAAGGTAGTAGGGCAAATAAGGAAAATTAAAATTGATCCCAAGGGGTTTTCGAAATTTAATTTTCTTGAAAGGATCACATGTTAGTTGATGCATATGTTTGTCTATTTAATCTTATGTGGGCTGCCCGTGTTTAATGAGTGCTGTGCTGGGGCCTGCGTGCCTGGGAATTAATTGTAAATTAATTTTTATTTTTGTGATCTGCGAATCACAGTTTAATTAATTTATAATGTATAATTGACCTGCGTGTCAATCTTGTCTAGATAGTTAAATTTGTAATTTAATTAGACAAGAGCACAGTGCACACTTGGCAGAGGCGCTTGCAGCAGTGGCTGGACCAGGTGGGAGGTCTAGGGTTCGACCCTAGGACCTGGCGCATATTCCTGGTGGGCGCACCAGAGCTGCAGATGGCGCTTGGGCCCAGGTTTGGGCCAGATCAGCAGCAAAAGCCCTATGAAGAAAAGCAAGTGAAGACTTGAGTTAGGTTAAGGTCTTACTTAGGCTTTGGGCTTTTACCACATAAGATTCATGCTTTCTTTTATTATTGTTTAAAATATTAGAATTGCATGATTAGTTTATCTTCTGCTATCACCATAGGAATTGTATGATAGTGAAGAAGATAAAAGACCGTTAAAATCCAATGCTAAAATATCAAGCTCGTAAGCCTTCTGACGCGAAACCTCACTGTTCTTATTATCGTTGGAGCCGTGTTGTACCCACTCAGTGGGCACGTCCATCTATCTTCAGACGGTGTGGGATTACACCTGTGTGTTACAGAGTAGGGATTTATCCCTTCTCATTGCTCAGCATAGCACATGGTGGTCCAGGGAGTAGGTCGGGTCAGCTTGACCATGTAGGCTACATATGTGGCGCATATGGTAGCACATGGAGGCAGCCATCTGTGGGATCAGAGACTGTGTTGTACCAACTCAGTTGGCACAGTCTGCTGGATTGCCCAGATGAAGGGGAATCGCACGGGTTGGCGATCGGCAGGGACTGCCTACCGGAGATTAGTGCTTGTACTCTCTGTGCATCTTATCTCGCCTGAGCGGGACGCGGAGACCAAGTATGAAATCCGGATCCCATCTCACTAAAAGAGTGTCTACTCTTTCGGGCTGTTTTGCTGGATTTTTCAGCCAGATAAAATAGTGAGAAAAAGAATCTTTCTTAAGTCCTGATTGATTCTTAACATTGATACTGACCTTGCTGTTCTTGCATTGTTGTAGATACCTGCAGCAACGAACACCATGAACTTCAATGTGCGATCCCTACTGGAAAGGGAGAAGTTTGCTGGGCCGAACTTCTCTGACTGGTTTGGACACCTTAAGATTGTTCTTAAGGCAGAGAGGAAACTGTATGTCCTCGAGACGGCGATACCGCCTCAGCCCGCTCCGAACGCCGCAAGGGCGGTTCGGGAAGCCTATGAAAAGCACGTCAATGATAGCATTGATGTCGCTTGCCTGATGTTAGCGTCTATGACGCCACCGCTGCAGCGTCAGCATGAGGATATGTCTGCTATAGACATGATAGCAAACCTCAAGATGCTGTATGCTGCACAGGCGAGGACTGAACGCTATAATTTGACGAAGCTCTTCTTTCAGAGCAAACTGGCTGAAGGGAGCCCAGTGGGAGCTCACATGCTCAAGATGATTGGGCACAAGGAGGCTCTAGAGAAACTGGGGCATACCATCAACCAGGAGCTTGCTGTGGATATTATTCTGCAGTCTCTCCCGCCTTCATTCGACGCGTTCATTATTAACTTTAATATGAACAAAATCGATTGTACTCCGGCAGAGCTGCTGAATATGCTCCTCACTACTGAGGAGACTCTGAAGGGAAAGCCTTCGACCTCTGTCTTAATGGTTCCTTCAAGGAACAAGAAGAAGGGGAAGAAGGGCAAGACCCCTGTCAAGAGCTACAGCAAGGCTCTGAAGCAGAAGGTGAAGCGGTCTAAGGAATACAGGTGTTTCCATTGTGGCCAGCTGGGTCACTGGAAAAAGGACTGTAATGCGCTCCAAGGAGATAAGAGGGGAAGCATCGCTTCTGGCTCAGGTATATTCGTGACTGAGGTCATGTTTTCTTCTTCTATATCATGGGTGTTGGACACTGCATGTGGAGTTCACATTTGTTCAAATGTGCAGGAACTCAAGAGAAGAAGACAGGTGGGACAGCATGAGGTGGACCTACGCGTAGGAAACGGGGCACGGGTTGCTGCTGTTGCTGTAGGAGACTATTTCATTTCTTTACCATCTGGAATTGTATTGGAACTTGACAATTGTTATTTTGTTCCCAGTATTACTAAAAATATTATCTCCATTCCTGCTCTTGTCAGGAAGGGATTTTCCTTTGAATGCAATATTTCAAAGTGTGTTTTATCTTATGATAATATTGTTTATGCAACTGGTTCAATTAGCAATGGATTATTCATGTTGGACATGGAGCGTTCTATACAAAATATTGATATTAAGAAAGCCAAGTATGCTGATGACAGCACCTTGCTATGGCATAGTCGTTTAGGCCATATTAACGAGAAACGCATTAAGCGGTTGCATGATCATGGACTGCTGGGATCATTCTCCTACAAGGAGATTGATACATGCACAGCTTGTTTGATGGGTAAAATGACGAAGTCACCTTTTCCTCACAAAGGTCAAAGGGCTTCAGGTTTACTTGACCTTATACACAGTGATGTGTGTGGGCCATGTTGGGGTATGCCCTTAAGGCTAATGTTTGAGGCATATGGGAATGTATTTGTATCATGTAATAAACTGTTATGTTTATAAAGGCATGGTTGTTATTCAGTTAGCTACATTGTCTGCTGCAATATATGTTCTTCTGAATAATATCTCAAAGCTGTTCAGCTCGGCTGACATGCTATTATGTCCTTAGTCGATATATCTTGGTGAACATGAGACAGCCTTGATATTGTTAAGACTAATATGTGTTCTAATCTTATAGGATGCTTCGAGCATGGAATAAGATGTAGACTCATGGGTACATTGGATGTACTGGACAGACCCTACTAGGATGTTCAATTGTTTGTCACAATGTGAATGTTCCTTGATTAAGACAAGTGGCACATTTCCTCTGACTTGAGATCACTTGTGTTTTCTAAATGATGATTGTCATTGTTTTGAGATGGTTCAATATCATTTGAAACATAATGATTATAGACTATCTTGGATGGTGAGCTTGAGTCAGGTTAGAGCACTAGTGATAGACATAGGATTGCCGTCTCCTTGTTGAAGGAGTCTGATGTTCTAAAGGGGCCCCCTGGATGAGATGATTGAGAAAAGTGTATGGCCATACCCAGGTGACTATGTTCATCTGTTCTGATCATGCTCATCATATTGGAGTTACGAGCTTGACAGGCTTGTCCAATAAGAACATCCAGTGGCAAAGGAAATATGTATGCTTTGTGAAATGATTCACACTTGTGCTGTGGTTTGGGTGTAGTCTTGGAAGACTCTTTCCTTTATATCGGGAGACAGTGATGTGTTGCTAGATACCCCTCACTGATCGTGATAATGTGAATTATCGTTACCGACATTTAAAGGAAACCCTCAGGGTCGCACAATTTGATGATATGGCTTACTTAAGTCAGATCGTGTGGACTGAATTGTTCAGGTTCAGTTTAAAGGGATTTAATCTCTGATTGTGAGTGAGATCTGGTCTGATCATGTTTGATTGATTAGGGCTTGAGATCGGTAAGCTTCGATCGGGAGAATAGATGCCAGATCGGTCAGATCAAGAGCATCGAAGAGATTGACGGTTAGATCTGAAGCCTTAGGGTTTAAGTAAGATCTAGACCATATTGCTTGGGTTAATTGGTCTTGGACCAAACCGATGTGAACTGGCTCATTGGTTGAGCGCATGGTTCAAGTGATGTGGCATTTGCGATTGGGTAAACCCAAGAGCGCACGTTGAGAAGTGGATGCTATTTTTGGATAGCACTTCTACTAATCGTGGCCATGACTCACGATTGACACACTTCACGCCCCCCCTTCTCTTTGTTCGTCGCCAACGCTTGGCTTAGACGAGACAACATCTCGGCTAGAGAAGAGGAGGACGACAAGAGAGAAAAACTCACTCAAGCAAGGCGATCTCTTCTCCCTTCCATTCGACAAAGGCTTCTTGGAACCTTGCTAGCACAAGGAGCACCAAGGAAAGTAGGCGACACCAATTGTGTGCGTCACCTTAGGAGAAGGCTCGCTTGCGCCTTTCCTTCCAAGTTTTCATCCAACGCATATGGCTATGGTATGAATTCAAGTTTACTTAAGTTGATCATATATCATGCAATAGATTCTTTCAAACCCTTAATTCCGCTGCAAAAGTTTTATGCGCCATATGTCTAGGGTTTTTGCTCCCCCTAGAAGGGGACCCCCCTTAGGTTAAGGGGTACTTTCAATTGGTATCAGAGCCAAAGTTGATGCATGCATTTTATGATTGCTTCATGTTGTGTGATCCATGTTTTATATCTAGAATTATCAACATGCGAATATACATGTTTCATACCGAAACTTGTCTATGTTATTTTGCTTGTTGGCGCTTTCATGGTTTATCTAAAATCCTTATTACATGCGCGCTCCAAATAGATCTAAGCCCATACTTTAAACCCTTAGACGGGTTACTAGGGTTGAAGTCACCCCCTAGGTTAGATCCAGAATATCTGATCAGATCATCTGACAACCTGAATGGGTCGATCAGATAGCACCTTGGCGCAAGCCTATGGTGGCTATAGGTCGACTGCAGACAGGTGTGTAGCGATGTCTGATTGAGACAACTAATGAACGCACCTGAGTTAGGCCCGGGGTCACGCCCGTTTGCCAGACCTCAGTGTGGTCGTTCAGCCCTGGCGCATGCATAGTTGACCTTATGGTCGACGCAAGTCAGTTAGGACTTGGTGCGTGCAAGGGCAGTGGATCTGACTAGGTTGGATGAGTGGATCCCTAGTAATGGACCGTTGTAAGGTAGTAAGGGCGAATAAGGAAATTAAAACTGATACCTATGGGTTTTCGAAATTTAATTTTCTTGGTTGGATCACATGTTTGAATGTTGCATATGCTTGTTTATTTCTTCTTATGTGGGCTGCCCATATTAATTGTGTGCTGTGCTGGGGCCTGCGTGCCTGTATTAAAAATTGTAAATTAATTATTGTGATCTGCGCATCACATTGTTTTAATTTATAAAATGTTAGTGACCTGCGTGTCACTCTTGTCTAGATAGTTAAATTTGTAATTTAATTTGACAAGAGCACAGTGCACACTTGGCATAGGCGCATGCAGCAAGTGGCTGGACCAGGTGGGAGGTCTAGGGTTCGACCCTAGGACCTGGCGCATATTCCTGGTGGGCGCACCTGTGCTGCAGATGGCGCTTGGGCCCAGGTTTGGGCCAGATGAGCAGCAAAAGACCCATGAAGGGCAAATGAAGACTTAAGTTAGGTTAAGGTCTTCTAGGGCTATGGGCGTTTACCACATAAGATTCATGCTTTCTTTTATTGCTTAATATTAGAATTGCATGATTAAATTATCTTCTGCTATCACCATAGAAATTGCATGATAGGCAAGAAGATAAAAGACCGTTAAAATCCAACGCTAAAATATCAAGCTCGTAAGCCTTCTGACGCGAAACCTCACTGTTCTGATTATCGTTGGAGCCGTGTTGTACCCACTCAGTGGGCACGTCCATCTATCTTCAGACGGTGCGGGATTACACCTGCGTGTTACAGAGTAGGGATTTATCCCTTCTCGTTGCTCAGCATAGCACGTGGTGGTCCAGGGAGTAGGTCGGGTCAGCTTGACCGTGTTGGCTACATATGTGGCGCATATGGTAGCACATGGAGGCAGCCATCTGTGGGGTCAGAGATTGTGTTGTACCAACTCAGTTGGCACAGTCTGCTGGACTGCCCAGATGAAGGGGAATCGCACGGGTTGGCGATCGGCAGGGACTGCCTACCAGAAACTAGTGCTTGTACTCTCTGTGCATCTTATCTCGCCTGAGCGGGACGCGGAGACCAAGTATGAAATCTGGATCCCATCTCACTAAAAGAGTTCTACTCTTTCGGGCTGTTTTGCTGGATTTTTCACGCCTGATAAAATAGTGAGAAAAAGAATCTTTCTTAAGTCCTGATTGATTCTTATACATTGATACTGACCTTGCTGTTCTTGCATTGTTGTAGATACCTGCAGCAACGAACACCATGAACTTCAATGTGCGATCCCTACTGGAAAGAGAGAAGTTTGCTGGGCCGAACTTCTCTGACTGGTTTGGACACCTTAAGATCGTTCTTAAGGCAGAGAGGAAACTGTATGTCCTCGAGACGGCGATACCGCCGCAGCCCGCTCCGAACGCCGCAAGGGCGGTTCGGGAAGCCTATGAAAAGCACGTCAATGATAGCATTGATGTCGCTTGCCTGATGCTAGCGTCTATGACGCCACCGCTGCAGCGTCAGCATGAGGATATGTCAGCTATACAGATTATAGCAAACCTCAAGATGCTGTATGCTGCACAGGCGAGGACTGAACGCTATAATTTGACTAAGCTCTTCTTTCAGAGCAAACTGGCTGAAGGGAGCCCAGTGGGAGCTCACGTGCTCAAGATGATTGGGCACAAGGAGGCTCTGGAGAAACTGGGGCACACCATCAACCAGGAGCTTGCTGTGGACATTATTCTGCAGTCTCTCCCGCCATCATTCGACGCGTTCATTATTAATTTTAATATGAACAAAATCGATTGTACTCCGGCAGAGCTGCTGAATATGCTCTTGACCACTGAGGAGACTCTGAAGGGTAAGCCTTCGACCTCTGTCTTGATGGTTCCTTCAAGGAACAAGAAGAAGGGGAAGAAGGGCAAGGCCCCGGTCAAGAATTACAGCAAGGCTCTGAAGCAGAAGGTGAAGCGGTCCAAGGAATACAGGTGTTTCCACTGTGGCCAGCTGGGTCACTGGAAAAAGGACTGTAAAGCGCTCCAAGGAGATAAGAGGGGAAGCTTCGCTTCTGGCTCAGGTATATTCGTGACTGAGGTCATGTTATCTTCTTCTATATCATGGGTGTTGGACACTGCATGTGGAGTTCACATTTGTTCAAATGTACAGGAACTCAAGAGAAGAAGACAGGTGGGACAGCATGAGGTGGACCTACGAGTTGGAAACGGGGCACGGGTTGCTGCTGTTGCTGTAGGAGACTACTTTATTTCTTTACCATCTGGACTTGTATTGGAACTAAACAGTTGTTACTTTGTTCCCAGTATAACTAAAAATATTATCTCCATTCCTGCTCTTGTCAGGAAGGGATTTTCCTTTGAATGCAATATTTCAAAGTGTATTTTGTCTTTTGATAATATTGTTTATGCAACTGGTTCAATTAGCAATGGGTTATTCGTGTTGGACATGGAAAGTTCGATACAAAATATTGATAATAAGAAAGCCAAGTATGCTGATGACAGCACCTTGCTATGGCATAGTCGTTTGGGCCATATTAACGAGAAACGCATTAAGCGGTTGCATGATCATGGACTGCTGGGATCATTCTCCTACAAGGAGATTGATACATGCAAAGCTTGTTTAATGGGTAAAATGACGAAGTCACCTTTTCCTCACAAAGGTCAAAGGGCTTCAGGTTTACTTGACCTTATACACAGTGATGTGTGTGGGCCATTTAGTAAACATGCCAGAGGTGGCTATCAGTACTTCATTACCTTTACTGATGATTTCAGTAGATATGGGTATGTCTATCTGATGAGACATAAGAGTGAATCTTTTGACAAGTTCAAAGAGTTCAAGAATGAAATACAGAATCAGCTAGGCCGAAATATCAAGGCACTTCGCTCAGATCGAGGTGGTGAATACCTAAGTCATACGTTTACTGACTATCTAAAGGAGTGTGGGATTATCTCACAGCTCACTCCGTCAGGAACACCGCAATGGAATGGTGTGTCCGAGAGGAGAAATAGAACGTTACTTGATATGGTTCGTTCTATGATGAGTCAGGCTACTCTTCCATACTCCTTTTGGGGTTTTGCGCTGGAAACAGCTGCAAAGGTACTAAACCGAGTGCCATCCAAGGCAGTTTCAAAGACGCCATATGAGTTATGGTATGGGAAACAGCCGAGCTTGACATTTATCAGGATCTGGGGCTGCGAGGCTTATGTCAAAAAGCTCGCCTCTGGGAAACTAGACAGCAGATCTGACAAATGTATCTTTGTCGGTTACCCTAAGGAAACTAAGGGTTATTATTTCTACGATCCCAAAGAGAACAAGGTTTTTGTTGCTCGGACGGCCATATTTCTTGAGAAGGAGTTTCTTCTGCAAGAGGCCAGTGGGAGAGAAATAAAACTGGATGAGAATCCAGAGGAAGGACAAAGTGATCAAGCACAGTTGGATGAGCCTGAGCCGGTAGAACAGGTTATTGAACAACCTGAGGCTCAGATATCACGGGAACCGCGAAGATCGGGTAGGATCCGTCGACAGCCTGAGCGCTATGACGGAGTCTACATCATTGATAATGATGAACCCCTCACTTATGCGGATGCGGTCAGTGGACCGGAGTCAGCGAGATGGCTTGAGGCTATGCGCGCCGAGATGGACTCCATGTCAGATAACCAAGTTTGGGATTTGGTTGATCCGCCTTCGGGAGTTATCCCTATAGGCTGTAAATGGATCTTCAAGAAGAAGATTGACATGGATGGTAACGTGGTTACCTATAAAGGCAGGCTAGTTGCGAAAGGTTTCAAACAAATCTACGGGATAGATTATGATGAAACTTTCTCACCTGTAGCCATGTTTAAGTCTATTCGGATTCTTTTCGCGATAGCTGCATATAATGATTATGAGATTTGGCAGATGGATGTGAAAACAGCTTTCCTTAATGGAAATCTGGATGAGGATGTGTATATGACACAACCTGAGGGTTTCACTAATCCAGCAGATCGTCATAAGATATGCAAGTTAAAGAAGTCCATTTATGGACTTAAGCAAGCATCTAGAAGCTGGAATATTCGTTTTGATGAATCAGTCACTGAATTTGGTTTCATCAAGTACGAGGATGACCCGTGTGTATATAAGAGGTTTAGTGGGAGCGTGATTACTTTCCTAGTCCTCTACGTCGATGACATCTTGATCATTGGAAATGACATTCCTGAAATGCATGCTGTTAAGGCATGGCTGAGGAAATGTTTCCAGATGAAAGATTTAGGAGAAGCAGCCTATGTGTTAGGTGTCAAGATCTACAGGGATAGATCTAAGAGGCTTCTCGGGCTGTGCCAGAGTACTTACATCGATAAGGTCCTGGAGAGATTTCACTTAGAGAATTCTAAGAAAGGATATCTTCCAGTCAGACATGGTCTGAATCTTTCAAAGAGTCAGTGTCCACAAACACAGACTGAGAAAGATGAAATGAACAATACGCCTTATGCTTCGGCTATTGGTTCCATTATGTATGCGATGTTGTGTACTCGCCCAGACGTCGCTTACGGGTTAAGCGTGACCAGTCGTTACCAAAGTAATCCAGGTATGGCGCACTGGATTGCAGTCAAGAACATTTTAAAATATCTGCGGAGGACCAAAGATATGTTCTTGATATATGGGGGTCAGGAAGAACTCAGTATTGAAGGATATACTGACGCTTCGTTCCAGTCGGACCAGGATGATTTCCGATCGCAATCAGGCTATGTTTTTAGCTTGAATGGAGGTGCAGTGGTGTGGAAAAGTTTCAAACAGTCAACTGTTGCTGATTCCACAACAGAAGCCGAGTATGTTGCAGCCTCGGAAGCATCCAAGGAGGCAGTGTGGATTCGTAAGTTCGTGAGAGAACTTGGTGTTGTTCCTTCGAGTGCAGATCCTTTGGTTATCTTTTGTGATAACACTGGAGCAATCGCACAAGCAAAGGAACCACGGTCGCACCAGAAGTCCAAGCACATACAGAGACGGTTTCATTTGATCAGGGAGATCATAGATCGTGGCGAGATCAAAGTATGCAAGGTTCATACAGATGACAATCTGGCAGACCCGCTTACCAAGCCTCTGGCGCAGCAGAAGCATGAGAAGCACTGTAATAATATGGGTTTGAGATTCCTCAACCATTAGATTAAGTGCAAGTGGGAGATTGTTGGGGTATGCCCTTAAGGCTAATGTTTGAGGCCTATGGGAATGTATTTGTATCATGTAATAAACTGTTATGTTTATAAAGGCATGGTTGTTATTCAGTTAGCTACATTGTCTGCTGCAATATATGTTCTTCTGAATAATATCTCAAAGCTGTTCAGCTCGGCTGACATGCTATTATGTCCTTAGTCGATATATCTTGGTGAACATGAGACAGCCTTGATATTGTTAAGACTAATATGTGTTCTAATCTTATAGGATGCTTCGAGCATGGAATAAGATGTAGACTCATGGGTACATTGGATGTACTGGACAGACCCTACTAGGATGTTCAATTGTTTGTCACAATGTGAATGTTCCTTGATTAAGACAAGTGGCACATTTCCTCTGACTTGAGATCACTTGTGTTTTCTAAATGATGATTGTCATTGTTTTGAGATGGTTCAATATCATTTGAAACATAATGATTATAGACTATCTTGGATGGTGAGCTTGAGTCAGGTTAGAGCACTAGTGATAGACATAGGATTGCCGTCTCCTTGTTGAAGGAGTCTGATGTTCTAAAGGGGCCCCCTGGATGAGATGATTGAGAAAAGTGTATGGCCATACCCAGGTGACTATGTTCATCTGTTCTGATCATGCTCATCATATTGGAGTTACGAGCTTGACAGGCTTGTCCAATAAGAACATCCAGTGGCAAAGGAAATATGTATGCTTTGTGAAATGATTCACACTTGTGCTGTGGTTTGGGTGTAGTCTTGGAAGACTCTTTCCTTTATATCGGGAGACAGTGATGTGTTGCTAGATACCCCTCACTGATCGTGATAATGTGAATTATCGTTACCGACATTTAAAGGAAACCCTCAGGGTCGCACAATTTGATGATATGGCTTACTTAAGTCAGATCGTGTGGACTGAATTGTTCAGGTTCAGTTTAAAGGGATTTAATCTCTGATTGTGAGTGAGATCTGGTCTGATCATGTTTGATTAATTAGGGCTTGAGATCGGTAAGCTTCGATCGGGAGAATAGATGCCAGATCGGTCAGATCAAGAGCATCGAAGAGATTGACGGTTAGATCTGAAGCCTTAGGGTTTAAGTAAGATCTAGACCATATTGCTTGGGTTAATTGGTCTTGGACCAAACCGATGTGAACTGGCTCATTGGTTGAGCGCATGGTTCAAGTGATGTGGCATTTGCGATTGGGTAAACCCAAGAGCGCACGTTGAGAAGTGGATGCTATTTTTGGATAGCACTTCTACTAATCGTGGCCATGACTCACGATTGACACACTTCACGCCCCCCCTTCTCTTTGTTCGTCGCCAACGCTTGGCTTAGACGAGACAACATCTCGGCTAGAGAAGAGGAGGACGACAAGAGAGAAAAACTCACTCAAGCAAGGCGATCTCTTCTCCCTTCCATTCGACAAAGGCTTCTTGGAACCTTGCTAGCACAAGGAGCACCAAGGAAAGTAGGCGACACCAATTGTGTGCGTCACCTTAGGAGAAGGCTCGCTTGTGCCTTTCCTTCCAAGTTTTCATCCAACGCATATGGCTATGGTATGAATTCAAGTTTACTTAAGTTGATCATATATCATGCAATAGATTCTTTCAAACCCTTAATTCCGCTGCAAAAGTTTTATGCGCCATATGTCTAGGGTTTTTGCTCCCCCTAGAAGGGGACCCCCCTTAGGTTAAGGGGTACTTTCAGGCCATTTAGTAAACATGCCAGAGGTGGCTATCAGTACTTCATTACCTTTACTGATGATTTCAGTAGGTATGGCTATGTCTATCTGATGAGACATAAAAGTGAATCTTTTGACAAGTTCAAAGAGTTCAAGAATGAAGTACAGAATCAGCTAGGCCGAAATATCAAGGCACTTCGCTCAGATCGAGGTGGTGAATACTTGAGTCATACGTTTACTGACTATCTGAAGGAGTGTGGGATTATCTCACAGCTCACTCCGCCAGGAACACCGCAATGGAATGGTGTGTCCGAAAGGAGAAATAGAACGTTACTCGATATGGTTCGTTCTATGATGAGTCAGGCTACTCTTCCATACTCCTTTTGGGGATTTGCACTGGAGACAGCTGCAAAGGTACTAAACCGAGTGCCATCCAAGGCCGTTTCAAAAACTCCATATGAGTTATGGTATGGGAAACAGCCGAGCTTGACATTTATCAGGATCTGGGGCTGCGAGGCTTATGTCAAAAAGCTCGCCTCTGGGAAACTAGAGAGCAGATCTGACAAATGTATCTTTGTCGGTTACCCTAAGGAAACTAAGGGTTATTATTTCTACGATCCCAAAGAGAACAAGGTTTTTGTTGCTCGGACGGCCATATTTCTTGAGAAGGAGTTTCTTCTGCAAGAGGCCAGTGGGAGAGAAATAAAGCTGGATGAGAATCCAGAGGAAGGACAAAGTGCTCAAGCAAAATTGGATGAGCCTGAGCCAGTAGATCAGGTTATTGAACAACCTGAGGCTCAGATATCACGGGAACCGCGAAGATCGGGAAGGATTCGTCGACAGCCTGAGCGCTATGACGGAATCTACATCATTGATCATGATGAACCCCTCACTTATGCGGATGCGGTCAGTGGACTGGAGTCAGCGAGATGGCTTGAAGCTATGCGCGCCGAGATGGACTCCATGTCAGATAACCAAGTTTGGGATTTGGTTGATCCGCCTCCGGGAGTTATCCCTATAGGCTATAAATGGATCTTCAAGAAGAAGATTGACATGGATGGTAACGTGGTTACCTATAAAGGCAGGCTAGTTGCGAAAGGTTTCAAACAAATCTACGGGATAGATTATGATGAAACTTTCTCACCTGTAGCTATGTTTAAGTCTATTCGGATTCTTTTCGCGATAGCTGCATATTATGATTATGAGATTTGGCAAATGGATGTGAAAACAGCTTTCCTTAATGGAAATCTGGATGAGGATGTGTACATGACACAACCTGAGGGTTTCACTAATCCATCAGATCGTCATAAGATATGCAAGTTAAAGAAGTCCATTTATGGACTCAAGCAAGCATCAAGAAGCTGGAATATTCGTTTTGATGAATCAGTCACTCAATTTGGTTTCGTCAAGAACGAGGATGACCCGTGTGTATATAAGAGGTTTAGTGGGAGCGTGATTACTTTCCTAGTCCTCTACGTCGATGATATCTTGATAATTGGAAATGACATTCCTGAAATGCATGCTGTGAAGGCATGGTTAAGGAAATGTTTCCAGATGAAAGATTTAGGAGAAGCAGCCTATGTATTAGGTGTGAAGATCTACAGGGATAGATCTAAGAGGCTTCTCGGGCTGTGCCAGAGTACTTACATCGATAAAGTCCTGGAAAGATTTCATTTAGAGAATTCTAAACGAGGATATCTTCCAGTCAGACATGGTCTGAGTCTTTCGAAGAGTCAGTGTCCACAAACACAGACTGAGAAAGATGAAATGGACAATACGCCTTATGCTTCGGCTATTGGTTCCATTATGTATGCGATGTTGTGTACTCGCCCTGACGTCGCTTACGGGTTAAGTGTGACCAGTCGTTTTCAAAGTAATCCAGGTGTGGCGCACTGGATTGCAGTCAAGAACATCTTAAAATATCTGCGGAGGACCAAAGATATGTTCTTGATATATGGTGGTCAGGAAGAACTCAGTATTGAAGGATATACTGACGCTTCGTTCCAGTCTGACCAGGATGATTTCCGATCGCAATCAGGCTATGTTTTTAGCTTGAATGGAGGAGCAGTGGTGTGGAAGAGTTTCAAACAGTCAACTGTTGCTGATTCCACAACAGAAGCCGAGTATGTTGCAGCCTCGGAAGCATCCAAGGAGGCAGTGTGGATTCGTAAGTTCGTGGGAGAACTTGGTGTTGTTCCTTCGAGTGCAGATCCTTTGGTTATCTTCTGTGATAACACTGGAGCAATCGCACAAGCAAAGGAACCACGGTCGCACCAGAAGTCCAAGCACATACAGAGACGGTTTCATTTGATCAGGGAGATCATAGATCGTGGCGAGATCAAAATCTGCAAGGTTCATACAGATGACAATCTGGCAGACCCGCTTACTAAGCCTCTGGCGCAGCAGAAGCATGAGAAGCACTGTAATAATATGGGTTTGAGATTTCTCAACCATTAGATTAAGTGCAAGTGGGAGATTGTTGGGGTATGCCCTTAAGCCTAATGTTTGAGGCCTTGGGATTGTAACAGTATCGTGTAATAAACGTTTATGTTTATAAAGGCATGGTTATTATTCAGTTAGCTACATTGTCTGCTGCAATATATGTTCTTCTGAATAATGTCTCAATGCTGCTCAGCTGGGCTGACATGCAGTTAAGTCCTTAGTCGATGTATCTTGGTGAACATGAGACAGCCTTGATATGATTAAGACTAATATGTGTTCTAGTCTTATAGGATGCTTCGAGCATGGAATAAGATGTAGACTCATGGGTACATTGGATGTACTGGACAGACCCTACTAGGATGTTCAATTGTTTGTCACAATGTGAATATTCCTTGAATGAGACAAGTGGCACATTTCCTCTGACTTGAGATCACTTGTGTTTTCTAAATGATGATTGTCATTGTTTTGAGGTAGTTCAATATCATTTGAAACATAATGATTATAGACTATCTTGGATGGTGAACTTGAATCAGGTTAGGGCACTAGTGATAGACATAGGATTGCCGTCTCCTTGTTTAAGGAGTGTGATGTTCTAAAGGGGCCCCCTGGATGAGATGATTGAGAAAAGAGTATGGCCATACCCAGGTGACAGTGTTCATCTGATCTAATCATGCTCATCATATTGGAGCTACAAGCTTGACACGCTTGTCCAATAAGAACATCCAGTGGCAAAGGAAATTTGCATGCATTGTGAGTTGATTCACACTTGTGCTGTAATTTGGGTATAGTCTTGGAAGACTCTTTCCTTTATATCGGGAGACAGTGATGTGTTGCTAGATACCCCTCACTGATCGTGATAATGTGAGTTATCGTTACCGACATTTAAAGGAAACCCTCAGGGTCGCACAATTTGATGATATGGCTTACTTAAGTCAGATCGTATGGACTGAATTGTTCGGGTTCAGTATAAAGGGATTTAATCTCTGATTGTGAGTGAGATCTGGTCTGATCATGTTTGATTGATTAGGGCTTGAGATCGGTAAGCTTCGATCGAGAGAATAGATGCTAGATCGGTCAGATCAGAAGCATTAAGAGATCGACGGTCAGATCAAGAGCCTTAGGGTTTATTATGGTCTGGACTGATTGCTTGGTTTATTTGGTTATTAAACCAAATTGATTTGAACCGGCTCATTGGTTGAGCGCATGGTTCAATTGATAAGGCATTTGCGAGTGGGTTAATACATGGTCGCATGAACGTTTGGACTTGGCTATTTTTAGATAGCATGTCCTCAAACGTGGCCATGATCTCACGTTGCATCTCACTTGCCTCTTCACGCCTTTGTCGCCCTTTTGGTTTTTCGTTCGAAAGGCATTCTCGTGTGGAGCATTGTGGACGACAAGAGGGACCATTCGACTAAGCAAGGTGATCTCTCTTTTCCCTTCCATTTCGACAAGACAACCTTGAAGCCTTGCTAGCACAAGGAGCATCAGGGAGTAGGCGCATTGATCACCTTGTGTGCGAAACTAAGGAGAAGGTTCGCTTGCGCCTTTCCTTCCAAGACATCATCTAAGTGATGGCAATGGTGAGAATCGTTTCACTTTGAAAGTTGAATATATTACATGCTATGCGATCTTTTAGAAACCCTAGATTCCGCTAGAATTTTGTTGCGCCTCCTACTAGGGTTCCCCCCCCCCCCTTAGCTTTAGGGGTGCCTTCACTGACTCCTCGAAAGATTCAGACCATGTCTGACTGGAAGATATCCTCTTTTAGAATTCTCTAAATGGAATCTCTCCAGGACTTTATCGATGTAAGTACTCTGGCACAGCCCGAGAAGCCTCTTAGATCTATCCCTGTAGATCTTCACACCTAATACATAGGCTGCTTCTCCTAGATCTTTCATCTGGAAACATTTCCTTAGCCATGCTTTAACAGCATGCAATTCAGGAATATCGTTTCCAATGATTAAGATATCATCGACGTAGAGGACTAGGAAAGTAATCACGCTCCCACTAAACCTCTTATATACACACGGGTCATCCTCGTTCTTGATGAAACCAAACTCAGAGATTGATTCATCAAAACGAATATTCCAGCTTCTAGATGCTTGCTTAAGTCCATAAATGGACTTCTTTAACTTGCATATTTTATGATGATCTGATGGATTAGTGAAACCTTCAGGTTGTGTCATATACACATCCTCATCCAGATTTCCATTAAGGAAAGCTGTTTTCACATCCATCTGCCAGATCTCATAATCGTAATATGCTGCTATCGCGAAAAGAATCCGAATAGACTTAAACATGGCTACAGGAGAGAAAGTTTCATCATAATCTATCCCGTAGATTTGTTTGAAACCTTTCGCAACTAGCCTGCCTTTATAGGTAACCACGTTACCATCCATGTCAATCTTCTTCTTGAAGATCCATTTACAGCCTATAGGGATTACTCCCGGAGGCGGATCAACCAAATCCCAGACTTGGTTATCTGACATGGAGTCCATCTCGGCTCGCATAGCTTCAAGCCATCTAGCTGACTCCGGTCCACTGACCGCATCCGCATAAGTGAGGGGTTCATCATTATCAATGATGTAGACTCCGTCATAACGCTCAGGCTGTCAACGGATCCTTCCCGATCTTCGCGGTTCCCGTGATATTTGAGCCTCAGGTTGTTCAGTAACCTGATCTACCGGCTCAGGCACATCCAACTGTGCTTGACTACTTTGTCCATTCTCTGGATTCTCATCCAGCTTTATTTCTCTCCCACTGGCTTCTTGCAGAAGAAACTCCTTCTCAAGAAATATTGCCGTCCGAGCAACAAATACTTTGTTCTCTTTGGGATCGTAGAAATAATAACCCTTAGTTTCCTTAGGGTAACCGACAAAGATGCATTTCTCAGATTTGCTCTCCAGTTTCCCAGAGGCGAGCTTTTTGACATAAGCCTCGCAACCCCAGATCCTGATAAATGTCAAGCTCGGCTGTTTCCCATACCATAACTCATATGGAGTCTTAGAAACTGCCTTGGATGGCACTCGGTTTAGTACCTTTGCAGCTGTTTCCAGTGCAAATCCCCAAAAGGAGTAAGGTAGAGTAGCCTGACTCATCATAGAACGAACCATATCAAGTAACGTTCTATTTCTCCTCTCGGACACACCATTCCATTGCGGTGTTCCTGGTGGAGTGAGCTGTGAGATAATCCCACACTCCTTTAGATAGTCAGTAAACGCATGACTCAGGTATTCTCCACCTCGATCAGAACGAAGTGCCTTGATATTTCGGCCTAGCTGATTTTGTACTTCATTTTTGAACTCTTTGAACTTGTCAAAAGATTCACTCTTATGTTTCATAAGATAGACATACCCATATCTACTGAAATCATCAGTAAAGGTAATGAAGTACTGATAGCCACCTCTGGCATGTTTACTAAATGGCCCACACACATCACTGTGTATAAGGTCAAGTAAACCTGAAGCCCTTTGACCTTTGTGAGAAAAAGGAGACTTCGTCATTTTACCCATTAAACAAGCTTTGCATGTATCAATCTCCTCATAGCAGAATGATCCCAGCAGTCCATGATCATGCAACCGCTTAATGCGCTTCTTGTTAATATGGCCTAAACGACTATGCCATAGCAAGGTGCTGTCATCAGCATACTTGGCTTTCTTATTATCAATGTTTTGTATAGAATATTCCATGTCCAACATGAATAACCCATTGTTAATTGAACCAGTAGCATAAACAATATTATCAAGAGTAAGATAACACTTTGAAATCTTGCATTCAAAGGAAAACCCTTTCCTGACAAGAGCAGGAATAGAGATAATATTTTTGGTAATACTGGGTACAAAATAACAATTGTTTAATTCTAATACAATGCCAGATGGTAATGAGATGAAATAGTCTCCTACAGCAACAGCAGCAACCCGTGCCCCGTTTCCAACGCGTAGGTCCACCTCATGCTGTCCCACCTGTCTTCTTCTCTTGAGTTCCTGTACATTTGAACAAATGTGAACTCCACATGCAGTGTCCAACACCCATGAAACAGAAGAAGATGATATCATGACCTCAGTCACAAATATACCTGAGCCAGAAGCAATGCTTCCCGTCTTGTCTCCTTGGAGCGCTTTACAGTCCTTTTTCCAGTGACCCAGCTGGCCACAGTGGAAACACCTGTTGTCCTTTGACCGCTTCACCTTTTGTTTCAGCGCCTTACTGTAGTTCTTGACAGGGGCTTTGCCCTTCTTCCCCTTCTTCTTGTTCCTTGAAGGAATCATTAAGACAGAGGTTGAAGGCTTTCCCTTCAGAGTTTCCTCAGTAGTCAAGAGCATATTCAGCAGCTCTGCCGGAGTACAATCGATTTTGTTCATATTAAAGTTAATAATGAACGCATCGAAAGAAGGCGGGAGAGACTGCAGAATAATATCTACAGCAAGCTCCTGGTTGATGGTATGCCCCAGTTTCTCCAGAGCCTCCTTGTGCCCAATCATCTTGAGCACGTGAGCTCCCACTGGGCTCCCTTCAGCCAGTTTGCTCTGAAAGAAAAGCTTTGTCAGATTATAGCGTTCTGTCCTCGCCTGTGCAGCATACAGCATCTTGAGGTTCGCTATAATCTCTATAGCCGACATATCCTCATGCTGACGCTGCAGCGGTGGCATCATAGACGCTAGCATCAGGCAAGCGACATCAATGCTATCATTGACGTGCTTTTCATAGGCATCACGAACCGCCCTTGCGGCGTTCGCAGCGGGTTGAGGCAGCACAGCCGTCTCAAGGACATACAGTTTCCTCTCTGCCTTAAGAACGATCTTAAGGTGTCCGAACCAGTCTGAGAAGTTTGGCCCAGCAAACTTCTCCCTTTCCAGTAGGGATCGCACATTGAAGCTCATGGTGTTCGTTGCTGCAGGAATCTACAACAATGCAAGAACAGCAAGGTCAGTATCAATGTTCAGAATCAATCCAGGACTTAAGAAAGATTCTTTTTCTCACTATTTTATCTGGCTGAAAAATCTAGCAAAACAGCCCGAAAGAGTAACACTCTTTTAGTGAGATGGGATCCAGATTTCATACTTGGTCTCCGCGTCCCGTTCTGACGAGATAAGATGCACAGAGAGTACAAGCACTAATCTCTGGTAGGCTATCCCAGCCAATCGCCAACCCGTGCGATTCCCCTTCACCTGGGCAATCCAGCAGACTATGCCAACTGAGTTGGTACAACACAGTCTCTGATCCCACAGATGGCTGCCTCCATGTGCTCCCATATGCGCCACATATGTAGCTTACATGGTCAAGCTGACCCGACCTACTCCCTGGACCACCACGTGCTATGCTGAGCAACGAGAAGCGATAAATCCCTTCTCTGTAACACGCAGGTGTAATCCAGCACCGTCTGAAGATAGATGGACGTGCCCACTGAGTGGGTACAACACGGCTCCAACGATAGTCAGAACAGTGAGGTTTCGCGTCAGAAGGCTTACGAGCTTGATATTTTAGCGTTTGGATTTTAACGGTCTTTTATCTTCTTCACTATCATGCAATTCCTATGGTGATAGCAGAAGATAAATAAATCATGCTGTTCTACTTATTTAAACAATAAAAGAAAGCATGCATCTTATGTGGTAAAAGCCCATAGCCTAAGTAAGACCTTAATTTATCTTAAGTCTTCACTTGCTTTTCTTTATGGGTTTTTAGCTGCTCATCTGGCCCAACCCAGGGCCCCAGCGCTCAATGCAGCTCAGGTGCGCCCACCAGCTGTATGCGCCTCTGCGATGTGTGCTTTTGTGCTCTTGTCTAATCAAAATACATTTTGATCTATCTAGACAAGCTTGACTCGCAGGTCAAATATACAATAAATTAATGAACAATGTGATTCACAGATCACAATAAAATTAATTTACAAGTTAAATCCAGGCTCGCAGGCCCCAGCACAGCACACATTTAACATGGGAAGCCCACATAAGAATAAACAAACAAGCATAGGCATCAAACAACATGTGATCCAATTAAAAGAAAATAAATTTTGAAAACCCCATTGGCATCAATTTTAATTTTCTTATGAGTCCTACAACCTTACAATGGTCCATTGATAGGGATCCACTCATCCATCTAGTCAGATCCTCTGCCCCTTGCATGCACCAAGTCCTAACTGACTCGAGTTGACCTAATGGTCAACCATGCATGCGTCAAGGGCTGAACAACCCTCATGAGTTCTGGCAAGCGGGTGTGACCCCGGGCCTAACTCATGTGTGTTCAATGGTCGTCTCAACCAGACCTCGCTACACGCCCTTGATGCAGTCAACCTATAGCCACCTCTTGCTTGCGCACAGGTGCTATCTGGTCAACCCATCTAGGCTGTCAGATGGTCTGATCAGACTTGGATCTATTCTAGATGATGCTTTCAACCCCATCAACCCATCTAAGGGATTATAGTAGGCGCATTAGATCTAATGGGCGCGCAAGGTAAGTTTTTCCTTTTGAAAACATTAACAAGCGCTAACCAAAAACATTATACATGCGCAAATCAAGATAAACATACATCTAAGAGCTTAAACTAGCATGTAGTTTATTTCGGCATGTACATAGATCTATACTTTGCAAGCGCAAACAAGGATCACTCAAAGCAACCATATGATTCATGCATAAACCATAAGCTCTGATACCATTTGAAAGTCCCCTTCAAGGGGGAGCGCAAAGGGGATGAAACCCTAACGAAGGGGGCGCATGAAATTTTATAGGGTTTCATGTAGATCGTTTGCATGAATACTTATATGATCAACTTTTAAGGATGAGAAGTATTTCATACCGAAGCCATGTGTTGGATGGCGTCTTGGAAGAGAGAGAGCAAAAGAGATCTCCTCCAAAGAAGACACACACCAAATGATGAAGGCTTCCTTCTTGCGCACCTCTTGTGCTAGCAAAAGTGCCAAGATGTTCTTGTTCGAATGGTAGGGATGATGAGATGATGCTTGGCCGAGAGTTCTCCCCTTGTCGTCAACACCTTCACCACACGAATATCGCAAGCCCCGTCAAAGACAAGAGAGCAAAAACATTTAGGCGATATCAAGAGTGGCGTTACATGACTTCCCAAAATGGAAAGTCATGAAGCCATTCGCCAACGCCAAAACGCTTTCCTTCATGAACCATGCGTTCACATAGTGAACCGGTTCATTCTTTGGTTCAATTCGATTTGGTTCAAAGACCAAAATCAAACCAAGCCAAGCCAAGACATGGTCTAGACCTTCTATGAACCAAATGGCTCATGATCTAACCGTTCATCTCCTGATGCTCTTGATCTCACCGATCTAGCATCCATTCTCTCGATCAAAGCTTACCGATCTCAAGCCCTAATCAATCAAACATGATCAGACCAGATCTCACTTATAATCAGAGATTAAATCCCTTCAAACTGAATCCAAACAATTCAGTCCACACGATCTGACTTAAAGAAGCCATATCATCAAATTGTGCGACCCTAAGGGTTTCCTTTAAATGTCGGTAACGATAACTTGCGTTATCACGATCAGTGAGGGGTATCTAGCAACACATCACTGTCTCCCGATATAAAGGAAAGAGTCTTCCAAGACTACTCCCAAACCATAGCACAAGGGTGAATGCACTTCACTAGGCATACATATATCCTTTGCCACTGGATGTTCTTATTGGACAAGCGTGTCAAGCCTGTGACTCCAATATGATGAGCATGATTAGATCAGATGAACATAGTCATCTGGGTATGGCCATACACTTTCTCAATCATCTCATATAGGGGGGGCCCTTTTAGAACATCACACTCCTTAAACAAGGAGACGGCAATCCTTTATCTATCACTAGTGCCCTAACCTGACTCATGATCATTATCCAAGATAGTCTATGATCATTATGTTTCAAATGATATTGAACTACCTCAAAACAATGACAATCATCATTTAGAAACACAAGTGATCTCAAGTCAGAGGACATGTGCCACTTGTAGCATACAAGGAATATTCACATCGTGACAAGCAATTGAATATCCTAATAGGGTCTGTCCAGTACATCTAATGTACCCATGAGTCTACATCTTATTCCATGCTCGAAGCATCCTATAAGATCAGAACACATATTAGTCTCAATCATATCAAGGCTGTCTCATGTTCACTAAGATATCTCGACTAAGGACTTTATAGCATGTCAGCCTAGCTGAACAGCTTTGAGACATTATTCAGTAGTACACTTATTACAGTAGACAAGGTAACAACCTGAATAATAACCATGCCTTTATAAACAGAAGAGTTTACTACATGATACTGATATAATCCCAAAGGCCTCAAACATTAGCCTTAAGGGCATACCCCAACAACAAGTTAACAAATAGTTAACAAGTTAATATTATTTTTTGATTTAAATAAAATCATTGGCAGTTATATATTATTCTTGATTTAAATAAAACCATTGACTATGAATATTACGTTAAGCAGTATTAATTAACTGGCTTATTGATTGTTAATTTATAATTATTTGATTAGAGTTAATTGATTGTTAATTTATAATTTATTGGTTGTTAATTTGTAATTAATTAATTAGAATTCATTGGTTGTTAATTTGTAATTAATTAAATCCTTATTGGATTTTCGTTAAGTGAATGGTTAAATGGTTAGTTAATGGTTAAATTAATTAGTTAATTATGAGTTATTGGGTTTGCGCTAATTGGGTTTAAAATTCAAATTTATTAGTTAAATGGGTTAAACCCTTTTGAATTAATTGGTTAGCGGGTAAAACATTAAAAAACCAAAATTTAAATTTTTAAGGGGTTTAGCGACTAGGGTAAAGAGGTTGGCGTTTTTGTTGGCTTGGAAGAACCTTGGGCGATGGCTTGAAAGAACTTGGCGATTTCCTTGAAGGCTTGGACGATCTTCTTCTTCCTTCTTCCTTGGCCGGCTTTCTTGGGTGCTTGTTGGCGTCTATCTAGAAGCATTTCAAGCCCTTAGACGATTTGTTGTGGAAGATTGTTCACCTTAGTGTTCACGATTAAGAGGTGAGTGGAGTGTCTATTCGATTCTATCTATTTGGTTGTGTTAGATAATACATGTAATTGTTTGACATGTAATTGTTTGAAAACCTTACTATGTTGAAAACCGAATTTTGCAAAGGTGAATATACCATGTTGAAAACCGAATTTTGCAAAGGTGAATATATCTCATGAAAACCGAAACTTGTAGCATGAAATTTAAGGTTTTTATAGGGAATTTTGGTAGCATTAAATCATTGATTTTTGAGTATGAAATTCTTGTTAACTAGGTATTTTATAGGGAATTTTGGTAACATTAAATCATTGATTTTTGGTAGCATGAAAATCTTGTTAACTAAGGTTAATATTTGAAGCAGATATTATGCTAGAAACCGTGGGCTATATGTGTTGTATTTTAGTCCTATGATAATGTATTCTTAAATGGTTAATTAGGGTTTAAATTTAAGTAGTTAGTATGTTGGTCATTGTGGAACCGTGGGCTATATATATATGTTGTATTTTAATCCTATGTTAAATTTTTGAATGCCCTGATAATTGCTAGTAGTGTTAATAATTTTATGGTCATGTATCTTATTTGAGAAATTTGGGTGATAACATAGCAAGGTTAGACTGAACTAATCAGCATGAAATCTAAGGACTCCACTACCATGTGATTATGTGATTTTTATTATGTGATTATGTGATTTTTTTTAATATTATATGGTTATGTGAATTATGAATATTATGTGTTGTGGTCATGGAATGGTTAGGACTAAGGCTAAGTGTAACTGTGTACTCAAGGGGATAGTCTATATGTGATATGTTAAGGGTTTGAATTTCAGCCCTGTATTGTGATATGTGAGGGGGTTGTTGTTCAGCCTGCCTGATATGATTATTGTGATAAAAGAGGGGGTTGTTGTTCAGCCTGCCTGTTGTGATTATTGTGATGACTATCCTAGAGTCTAGTTGACACTTAGGAGTCCACCGTTGTGAAATAAAATATAAGATGTGTCTATTGTTGTCCAGTAGGAACCCTTTGGGAGAACGAGTGATATAAGACGCAAAGTGCCATGTCTTGGTCGGACAGGGGCCACCTCTTGATGTCATCACTCTTAGACGCTTAGATTTTCGTGTTATGGGGTGATCGTAGAGCAAAGTGCCACGTCGTGACCTGGCGGGGGCCACCTCTTGAATCTACACACCGTCCATCTATATGTTGCATGTGATTTGCAGGCTTCTCCCAGTGCTTAGGCCAAAGCCGGGTTAGACCATAATGGTCACTACTGAATATGCTGGACAACTAGGTTAATTAAGTGGTTGGTGTGTTTAGTTGGTTTAGAGTATAACTCTAGAACCTTGGTTACTCTGTAGTGATAATTATGTGATGTTTTAGCAGTGTACATCTGACTATTTTATATGAATTCTGTTCTTTAAGTTTGTCATATGTTGACATGATATTCTGTTAAATGTTTTTAAAATAATCTGCATGTATTTTTGAGTGTATGTTATGGATGGTCGTTTGAGACTATCCACTCACTGGGCTGTGTAGCTCACCCCTCATTATTTTCAGGTGTAGAGCAGGGGCGCATTTCCAGTTAGTATTTTATATGAATATCGTGATATGCCAGTTGAATGAATAAGACTTTTGTGCTTAATTACTGGGGCCGGTTGTGGCCGAATTATATGAACTTGTGTTGCCAGTTGTGGCCAAACTATGTGAACTTGTGTTGCCGGTTATGGCAGTTTGATATTCTGATTTTTGTGTCACCGCGGGCTTTGGCCTGGTTTCGGTGTGGTATCATTGAATGAATTTATAGAATCGACATTGTGGTTTTGTTTCTAAGTTCGAGTCGATTTATACTTTTGCGATCGGATTTGATATAAATGTGACTTGCATATGTCTAGTGCAAGTATTGCGTGGTGGCAGGTACCTTTATGAAATTGTGTTTTTGTGGAGATTGGATGTATGGATTTTCAAAATTTTCAGATCGGATTTCCTGGACTTGGTTTTACCTAGCATGTGAATCGATCTTGTATGATAACATCCTGTTTCTCTATGACTTGTGTTGCTTGTTTGGGGTTAAGATAACGGGATGTGACAGACGCCATCTAGAAATGGCATCGGTATGATTTCTTCTCTTGTATGTAATCATTTTAACGTTGATCGTAAAGCATGCAATAGATCTAGAAACCCTCTTCCGCTGTTTAAATCCCTTACATGTGCCTATTAGGGTTTCATCCCCTTGTCTAGGGGACCTTCAATTGGTATCAGAGCCAAGGTTTATGCATGTTTTTATGATTGCTTGACCCCTTTTTGTGTGATCCATTATATGCGCATGTTCAAGAGATCTAGGGTTATCATCATGCGAAAATTTTACATGCTAGTATTGGCGCATGTTTATAGTTTGTGGCGCATGAATGATGCTTATATGTTGCGCTTGTTGTATGTTATAGTTTTTCTTCAAAAACTTCATCACTTGCGCGCCTCACTTAGATCTAAGCGCCTACTGTAAATCCTTAGACAGGTTAGTAGGGTTGAAGTCATCCTCTAGGTTAGATCCAACCAGTCTGATCAGACCATCTGACAGCCTAGATGGGTCGACCAGATAGCACCTGTGCGCAAGCGCGAGGTGGCTATAAGTCGACTGCATCACAGGCGTGTAGCGATGTCTGATTGAGATAACTAATTGAGCGCACATGAGTTAGGCCCGGGGTCACACCCGCTTGCCAGACCTCATTGTGGCCGTTCATCCCTAAACGCATGCATGGTTGACCTTTTGGTCGACTCAAGTCAGTTAGGACTTGGTGCATGCAAGGGCATTGGATCTGACTAGACAAGGTGAGTGGATCCCTATTAATGGACTGTTGTAAGGTTGTAGGGCATATAAGAAAATTAAAAAAAAAAAATGATGCCAATGGGGTTTTCGAAATTTCATTTTCTTATTGGATCACATGCTGATTGGATGCCATATGTTTGTTTATTTAATCTTATGTGGGCTGCCCTGTTTAATGTGTGCTGTGCTGGGGCCTGCGAGCCTGGAATTTAAATGTAAATTAATATTTATTGTGATCTGCGCATCACATTTTATTTAATTTATAAAGTGTAATTGACCTGCGAGTCAATCTTGTCTAGATAGATTAATTTGTAATTTAATCAGACAAGAGCACAGAGCACACTTGGCAGAGGCGCATGCAGTAGTGGCTTGACCAGGTGGGAGGTCCAGGGTTTGACTCTGGGACAGGCGCATTTTCCCTGGTGGGCGCACCTGAGCTGCAATTGGCGCTTGGGCCCTAGGTTGGGCCAGATAAGAAGCAAAAGCCCCATGAAGAAAAGCAAGTGAAGACTTAAGTTAGGTTAAGGTCTTACTTAGGCTTAATGGGCTTTTACCACATAAGATCAGCATGCTTTCTCTTTATCAATTATATAATTAGAAATGCATGATTTATTTATCTTCTGCTATCACCATAGGAATTGTATGATAGTTGAGAAGATAAAAGACCGTTAAAATCCAACGTTAAAATATCAAGCTCGTAAGCCTTCTGACGCGAAACCTCACTGTTCTGACTATCGTTGGAGCCGTGTTGTACCCACTCAGTGGGCACGTCCATCTATCTTCAGACTGTGCGGGATTACACCTGCGTGTTACAGAGAAGGGATTTATCGCTTCTCGTTGCTCAGCATAGCACGTGGTGGTCCAGGGAGTAGGTCAGGTCAGCTTGACCATGTAGGCTACATATGTGGCGCATATGGTAGCACATGGAGGCAGCCATCTGTGGGATCAGAGACTGTGTTGTACCAACTCAGTTGGCACAGTCTGCTGGATTGCCCAGATGAAGGGGAATCGCACGGGTTGGCGATTGGCTCGGACAGCCTACCAGAAATTAGTGCTTGTACTCTCTGTGCATCTTATCTCGCCTGAGCGGGACGCGGAGACCAAGTGTGAAATTTGGATCCCGTCTCACTAAAAGAGTTCTACTCTTTCGGGCTGTTTTGCTGGATTTTTCAGTCAGATAAAATAGTGAGAAAAAGAATCATTCTTAAATCCTGATTGATTCTTAACATTGATACTGACCTTGCTGTTCTTGCATTGTTGTAGATTCCTGCAGCAACGAACACCATGAACTTCAATGTGCGATCCCTACTGGAAAGGGAGAAGTTTGCTGGGCCAAACTTCTCAGACTGGTACGGACACCTTAAGATTGTTCTTAAGGCAGAGAGGAAACTGCCCAAAAGGGAGCGTTTGAGCCTATACTTTCTTGAGCGAGGTTCATAAATTAGGGGCTAGGGGAAACCCTGATGCAGGAGCAACACAGAAAACCCAGCTTTACTGCTCAAATTTTGACTTCACATAATGTTCCACGGGCGACCCAGTGACAGAAACCTCGCTCCGTGGCTCCTGCAGCTGCGTTCCATGTCACAAGCTTAATTCTACAAAGAATGTTTCTCTGGGGACCGGGCGGCCTACACCTCAGCCCATGGATTTTGGAAGTACCATCCAGGGCTCCGATCATCACCGGACTCCGGCTGCGACGTCCCCTCCACTGTGTGAACTCCTGGTCCAGAGGATCCAGCCATCAGATGGCCGGATCGCCGGAAACAAGCACCTCTATAGATGGCGACGTCGTTCCCCAGTCCGCCCCATCCGCCGCACTGATCATCGCCAAACTTCGGCCACAGGATCTCCTCGTCGCCGTGAACTCACAGCTGGAAACAATCGGACATCCGGCCAATGGATCGCCGGAATCGAAAGCTTCTCCGATTTCTAGTCTCAGCCGCCGTCCGCCCTATTCTCGGCACGGCACGCCATGATCGGTCGCCGGAAGCTACCCAGATGCCCACAACCGGCACACGCACCTCCAGCCGGGGTATCAACGGCGATGGAGGCTGGAACCACGACCGGCGGCGTGCCCTGTTCGCCGCCCGCATCCTCGCAAGAACGAAGAGAAAGGGGAAATGCATCAAATAGCCTAAATTGAGCAGCCTTTATCCAACAGCCAGATCAGTTCAAAGGCAATCAATGGCTGGTATTGTTTCGGCAAGATCTGCTCCTATATGACGAGTTTCAAGATGATCCGGGTGTCGATCCCCGCTAATCCAAACCAGATCTATCCATCCATAGTATCAGATCTCCAATCAGACGTCCAGATTAGAAGATATCATCAAAGCTTAAATGGACGGCTCACATTTAAAGCGACCTGAAGCTTCTCAAACACACTTAGTTGCTGGAATATTTCCAGTCAAATGTACCTCATTTTTCCAACTTTTGCAGATTAGTAGTTAGAATATTTGTTACAACCACCCCTCATGTGAGTGGTGTGGGTTTGCCCTCCCTTAGCTTATAAAAGGGAGATAGGGTCTAGTGTTTAGTGGGGTTCACAAGCTTACAAGTCCACGAGGGGCTGCGAGGGGTCTTGTAACTCCGGAGTAGTGGTCGGTGCCTCGACTCCACGTAGCGTGTGGAAATAGAGTGAGGTTGGAGGCAAGGTGTATGATCCTTGGCATCGTCTCGATACCTCATCTTCTTCGTTTGTAATGGTTTGTAGTTTCATTTGTGTTCTATTTTCGTAGTTGAATGCCTTGGTTGTTCTATTTTATCGCCCGTTGCTCTTATACGCATCCGATCTCTTTGAGTCCGCGTGTTTGATCGTGTGTTTCCGCATGTTTTCCCATGGTTCGAATGTCCTCCTAGAGTAGGTCTAGGAGATCTCCCCGTCCCGTAGCTCGGTGCTACACCAATTTGGTATCAGAGCAAGTTTGCCAGTAATTCTTATTATTGGCGTCTTGGAGAGTTTTGTTGGCTTTGTGTCGCCTTTGTTTGTGCTTGCACTTGACAAGGAATGTCTTACTTCGCATCACCTTGTGCTGATTTTACCGGTTCCTTCCGACAACAACTTAGTGATCTCTTACAACAGTGGCAAGTGGCTTTCGATCATATGAAAGCTTGCAATCAAGCGGCTGACGATCGTTGGAGAGCTTACAAATTGTCCCTCACACATCCTCAGCCCAAGCTGGAACATGTGGATGAGATGATCACTACCCCCTTGATCGAATCCCCACCCATGGTTGTTGAATCCCTAGTTAAGCCTATGGTTGAGGAAGATGTGTCCCGAGTGGAGCCTTCAGTTGTGGAGGCTAAGGACATGCCTCCGGATATCCCCATGAACCCACCCCATGAGTCCACCGACATGATTCGGTCCTTCACCCCTTCTATTGAGTTTGTTGTCCCATCATGTTACGAACGGCATGAGGACACCTTTGTTGGTTTGATCGATCGTTGGTTGGGAGCCCCCTTCTCGTTTACATTAGGTTCTCATGCATTCTTCTTCATACAGCCTTCTTGCTTCCTCAACATCCCTCCCACGACTATGACCCCATCCTCAAAGATGGTTACATTGGTCGACCCCCACCCGAGAATGATAAGCCTTTTGTTGGTTTGCGTCCGCCCTCACCTTGTCCCCTACACCTTATATTTCAGTCTTTTGTATTCCCTTATGTTTGTGTGTGTGTTGACTATTTGTATCGGATCTATTCGAGCAATTGTGCGTGTGAAATGGAGGCCATTGTGCACTTTAGGCCACCAAAATGTGAGGTAAATTTGAGTTCCCAAGGAATGGCACGCCAATTCAGTTCTCCGGAGGAGAACTCAGAGTGTGCAGCGGAAGTTGATGCAGGAGCAACACAGCAAACCCAGCTTTACTGCTCAAATTCTAACTTCACAGAATGTTCCACGGGCGACCCAGTGACAGAAACCTCACCCCGTGGCTCCTGTAGTTGCGTTCCAGGTCACAAGCTTAATTCTACACAGAATGTTTCTCGGGGGACCGGGCGACCTACACCTCAGCCCGTGGATTTTGGAAGTACCATCCAGGGCTCCGATCATCACCGGACTCCGGCTGTAGCGTCCCCTCCACTGTGTGAACTCCTGGTCTAGAGGATCAGGCCGTCGGACGGCCGAATCGCTGGAAATAAGCGCCTCTACGGCCGGCGATGTCGTTCCCCAGTCCGCCACATTGATCATCGCCAAACTTCGGCCACGGGATCTCCTCGTCGCCGTGAACTCACAGCCGGAAACAATCGGCCATCTGGCCGATGGATAACCGAAATCGGAAGCTTCTCCGATTACCAGCTTCAGCCGCCGTCCGCCCTATTCCCGGCAAGGCGTGCCATGATCGGTCACCGGAAGCTTCCCAGACGCCCGCAACCGACACACGCACCTCCAGTCGGGGTATCGCCGGCGATGGAGGCCGGAACCACGATCGGCGGCGTGCCCTGTTCACCGCCCGTGTCCTCGCGAGAACGAAGAGAAAGGGGAAATGCATCCAACGGCCCAGATTGAATAGCCTTCATCCAACGGCCAGATCAGTTCAAAGGCAATCAATGGCTGGTATTGTTTCGGCAAGATCTGCTCCTATCTGACGAGTTTCAAGATGATCCGGGTGTCGATCCCCACTAATCCAAACCAGATCTATCCATCCATACTATCAGATCTCCGATCAGACATCCAGATTAGAAGATATCATCAAAGCTTAAACGGACGGCTCACATTTAAAGCGACCTGAAGCTTCTCAAACACACTTGGTTGCTGGAATATTTCCAGTCAAATGTACTTCATTTTTCCAGCTTTTGCAGATTAGTAGTTAGAATATTTGTTACAACCACCCCTCATGTGAGTGGTGTGGGTTTGCCCTCCCTTAGCTTATAAAAGGGAGATAGGGTCTAGTGTTTAGTGGGGTTCACAAGCTTACAAGTTCGTGAGGGGCTGCGAGGGGTCTTGTAACTCCGGAGTAGTGGTCGGTGCCTGGACTCCGCGTAGCGTGTGGAAGTAGAGTGAGGTTGGAGGCAAGGTGTACGATCCTTGGCCTCGTCTCGATACCTCGTCTTCTTTGTTTGTAATGGTTAGTAGTTTCATTTGAGTGTTATTTTCGTAGTTGAACTTATACGCATCCGATCTCTTTGAGTCCGCGTGTTTGATCGCGTGTTTCCGCATGTTTTCCCATGGTTCTCATGTCCTCCTAGAGTAGGTCAAGGAGATCTCCCCGTCCCGTAGCTCGGCGCTACACCAAACCCGTTGACAAACTGTACTCCCTTGGCATGAGTAAAAGGATTTTAGACGCGGTTGGTAAACCAAAAGTTCACCAGCGCGTTGGATTGTCTAGGTGCCCTTTGCCTGCGCCGCCCGAAAGGGAGTGTTTGAGCCGTTACATGATGACACGAAAATTCATAATATATTTTGTATCATTTTATTGGTCTTTTTATGTCATATTCATGTTCTGTTGCTTATTTTTATGCCTTATTTATCAAATATTACGGAATCTACACCTTTTCTCATTTTTTATCATTTCAAGGTAAAAAGGCATTATTTTAATGCGTTTTCAAGTAATTCAAGTGCATAGATGAATTCCAATCATCAAGAGAAGATTACATGTCAAATTTCACGTAAAACGGAGCATCAGACCAAATTACGGCAGGGCCGTAATGCATATTATGGTACCGTGGTTTAACTGAACCTATAGAAGGAATCACGGTACTACCATAATTTCTGAGACCTACCATAATTTTGGTAGATTTCTGTCCAGAAGGAAATACGACACTGCCATAATGAATATTATGGGCCATAATGTTGGGTGATTTCTTTACAGAATATTTTGCGCGATCACGACACTGCGTGTTTTTTTTACAGCACATGTTTCTTTCCAGATTCTTCACATATTGAATTACGGCACTATCGTAATGGAAATTACGGCCGTAATTCTAACCCAGCAACTGCGTTTCGCCCGACTCTTCTAGAAATTACTGTAGCCCGATTCTTGCGTCGATGATTCCAAGAGATTTCGACTGCCATTTCAAAAACCGTAAGAAGCGGAATACTCCAAGAAAGGAGGAGAACATCATCGGACCAAAAGCCCTAATTTTGAGAGACTATTCGAAGATAAATTGAGTTTTCTATCGACGCCCAAGGGTTCACTACCGTGAAGTGCACAGACCACCATCTGCCATGAAATTTGAAGGGAAGCTACGCTTGAGGGGGGAGAACATGCACCAGAAGTTTCAGAGCGAAAGGAGATTAATCGGAGGAGAAATCAACGAAAGCGTGGTTGTTGCACTATTCATCACGCTTCCAAGGATAAATTATGGGCTGTAATTTTTATTACAGCCCTGTGTTTAGTAATTTCTTCTTCCTTCTCAGTTTCTGATCGTTCTAAACTATGGCATATTGTAATTTCTTCATCATGCTAGCTTAAACATCCATTGGGAGAAGGGGTTTGATCCCTTTAATTTCATAATGACTAGATGATCTTTTTTTCATCAGGATACTTTTGTTATGATAATTCAACTTAAGTGATGATTATCTTTAATCTCTTCTAGTTTCAAATTATCAAACATGTGTTGGAGTTTTGTGATAGGGACTGAAAAGTGATTTGAAAACTTGGAATCCTAAAATTATGATTTAGGAACTTATCATAAGAAATTAGGTTTGTTCTTATTCTAGATTTTAGAAGCTTATTGACTTGTTCATAATCTGATCTAAGAGACATTAATGAGTTAAACATGAAGATATTGTAAGAAATTAAGTATCGGATCGTTGGAGAACCTTAAGTAAAACCTATAAAACTAAAGTATGAAAATATTTAGTTTTCACTTGAGATATTGATATAGAGATTGGATGCATGAAAGTGATCTTAAATCTCCTTATCAAGATTTACTTATCTTTAGCATTGAATAAATCCTGCGCGAAAGTGAAGATTGTTCTTTGTAAATTGTCTATGCGAAACTAAGATAATTTCTTTATGAAGTAAATTACATCTTTATTATAATAAGAATAAACTAACAAACATTTAATTATATCTAGTCATTGAAATGAAGGTGGATGAAACCCTAGTCCCAGCTTTTCTCTCTGACTTCTCGTAAACTTTTCGATTGTTTACTTTCATCGTACTCGATTGCCTAGCTAGTGAAAAATCAACTATTCAGTACTTAACAAACGAGGTCTCGGTGGTTCGATATCTTTTTATTACTTCGAGTATCTGTGAACTTGCAGACATAACAAGTTTTTGGCGACGTTGCCGGGGACCTTGGTTTTTGTTAATATCAAAGAAATTGAAAGTATTACTAGACTACGTTTTGTTTTATTTTCTGGTTTTGTTTTATTTTCTGGTTTTGTTATTTTTCTTTAGGAATCTTTAGAAGCTGAGATTAATTCTATTTTCTATACTTTTTTTTGCATATTTTTAGTTTATTTGATCTATCTACTTGTGCATGCGTAAGAATCTTAGATTATGACCTCTAGTTCCCTTAGATCCTGAGATTAACAAAACTCTTAGACTGTGCATAAAACTCAGATTTGAAGAAAGGCAAGAAGAAGAAGTAGTCATGACAGACAGGAAATCAATTAGGGACTATGCAGCCCCTAATCCACAAAAGATACACTCTAGCATTGCCAGACCGGCTATCGAGGCTAATAATTTTGAAATCAAGTCAGATTTCTTATGTATGATACAGTAGAATTAGTTTGGAGGATCACCATTTGAAGCTCCTAATCAACATTTTTCTCTCTTTCTTGAATAGTGTGACACCATTAAGATTAATGGTGTCTCTAATGATGCATTAAAACTTAGACTATTTCCTTTTTCTCTCAAGGACCGAGCACGTTCCTGGCTTCACTCTCAACCTACTGGGACATTCACTACGTGGGATCAATTCTCTAATGCCTTCTTGATGAGGTATTTCCCACCGAACAAGACAATCCAGTTAAGGAACCAGATTACTAGCTTTGCACAGCAGGATGGCGAGTCATTGAGCGAGGCATGGGAGCAGTTCAATGAGTTACAACAGAAGTGTCCTCACCATGGCCTTGAAAAATGGGTTTTAATTCATACATTTTATAATGGTTTACTTTATAATACCCATCTGACTGTTGATGCTGCAATAGGAGGAGCCCTCATGAGTAAAACAATTGAAGAAGCTTTCACCTTGTTTCAGGAGATGGCTCAGAACCATAACTAGTGGGCCACTGAAAGAGGAATGCTATATTGTCCTCCACATGGTAAAAATAAAAATGATAACTGGCGCACCTTAGATGAAAAGGTAGACTTTTTGCGTAATAGATTCAATTCTTTTCAAATGCAAACTACTATGGTTTCATCTTCTACTATTTGTGATATCTGTGGTAACCAAGGTGATTATTCTGAAGAATGTAAGGTAATTGCTGATCAGGGTATGGAACAAGTAAATGCTATAAAGGGACGGGTTGAGAATAGAGGATACCAACAGAGACAACAAAATCAAAATCAGCCCCAGAACTCTAGTTTAGAATTTATACTTGAAAAACTCAGTAGGGATTTTGGAGATCATAGAGGAGAAATTAAACAACAAAGAGATGATATTAATCAGCTTACTTCTCAAGTAGGATCTTTAACAGCACACAATAAAATTATAGAAAACCAAATAGCACAACAAGCCAGCACTTCTTATAGACCCCCAGGGAAATTACCTACTAAATCTGAACCAAACCCTAGGAAGTAATACTATAATCACTAGGAGTGGGAGGCAATTAGATGAACCTAGATGGAGATTTGAGGAGCATAAGGAAGAGCCTGAGATTGAACTTAATAGTAAACCAGTCTTAGAAAAATCTCCTGCACATGAGCAGTCCCATGCTTGTTCGCCACCTCACCAGGTAAAGAACCATGTCAGTCTGATATTCCTAGACCTAGTTCATCTGCACCTCATAGGCCGCCTATACCTTTTCCACAAAGATTACTCCAAGCTAAGTTAGATAAGCAATTTGTGAAGTTTCTTGATGTCTTGAAAAAGCTTTATATTAATATTCCATTTTCTGATATTTTATCTCAAATGCCCACTTATGCTAAATTCTTCAAGGAAATTTTGTCAAATAAAAGAAAAATGGAGGACTATGGTACTGTGGCATTAGCTGAGGAGTGTAGTGCTATCATCCAAAACAAGGTGGCACCAAAATTAAAAGATCCATGTAGTTTCTCTATTCCTTGTTCAATTGGGAGTATGGCTTTTGATCGAGCCATATGTGATCTTGGTGCTAGTGTAAGCCTAATGCCTTTATCTATTTGCAGGAAACTGGATATGGGAGAGCCCAAACCAACTTCCATATCTTTGCAGCTCACCAATCGGTCAGTTAAGTATCCTATAGGGATTCTTGAAGATGTGCCAATTCAAGTAGGTAAGTATTTCATTCCAGCAGATTTTGTAGTTATTGAGATGGAGGAAGATGCAAAGATCTCTATCAAACTTGGTAGACCGTTCTTAGCCACAGCAGGGGCAATTATTGATGTAAAGAACGGTAAACTGTAAAAAAATTGAGTATGACTTGAATGAGACTATGAAAAAACCATCATATTCTAGATTTTGTTGTAGTATACATGCTGTAGATGACACTGTCTATGATCTTAGTGATTTATTTGTTGAGACTTATGCATATGATTCTGATTTAAATTTTGTACTTGATTCTGATATAGATACCAGTTTTGAAATTAATGAATTATTAGACTGCACTGTTTGTCATGATAAAAAGAATAAGGAAGAAAAGGTTCCAAAAGTATAACTTAAGGCTTTACCTAATAATCTTCGTTATGAATTTCTTGGTCCTGAGTCTACTTACCCTGTCATCGTTGATGCACAGCTTGATAAAAGGGAGACAGATTTGCTTCTCAAGGAATTAAGGATTCATACGAAGGTAATTGGGTACATAATTCATAACTTAAAGGGAATTAACCCCTCTTTTTGTATTCATAGAATTTTGATGGAAAAGGAGCACAAGCCACATGCAGATTTTCAAAGGAGACTTAATCCCTCTATGAAGGAAGATGTGAAGAAGGAAGTTCTAAAATTACTTGATGCATGTATGTTGTGTCCGCAAGTGCACGGATACTTCGAAGTAATAAAAATATCAAACCACAGAGACCTACGTGTTAAGTACCAAATAATCGTTTTCTCACAAGCTAAGCAAACTGAAAATGATTAGCAAACGATTGAAAAGTGCACGGGAAAATATCAGAGAAGAAAACTAGGACTAGGGGTTCATCCACCTTGATACTAATGACTAGAAGGAAATAAAGGTTGTCAGTCAAATTTCATTACGATAAAGATTTAATTTACTTCATAAAAGGATCATCTCGCTCTCGCGCAGACAATCATACAAAGGACCAATCCTCACTCTCGTGCAAGATCTATCCAATGCTGAAAATAAGTAAATCATTGAACAAATAACTCAAGGATCACTCTCGTGCTTCCGAATTCTAAGTCAAACATCTCATGTGGAAACTCAAGGATCACTCTCGTGCATCCTGAAACTCATCATAAGTTTTACTTAAGGTTTTCCAATGTTCTGATCCTCACTCTCGTGCAGGATCTTCACGTCTAACACATTAACTCAATCCAAAGGATCAGAAACTCAACATGGCAATAAAATCACTAAAAATCATAATTCGAAGAACTACCTAATCTCTTGCGATATGTTTCAAACTCAATGATTTTTAGGGTTCTGAATTTCACAATCAACTTCTCAGTCTATTTCACAAAATTCTGAAACATGCTGATATTTATAAAACTAAGGAGAATCAAAGAACAATCAATCACAAAAATAAAATTATCATAATAAAATTATCATGACAAAAGTTAATGTTTTCTAGTCATTAACAAACCAAGAGGATTACACCCCATGTCCCATAAAAAGATCTAAGCTTGCATGGTGAAAGGATTTCAATAAACCATAATTTCAGAGGATTATAAATCGAAAAAAGGAAGAAAAGTTACAAAACAGGTGCTGTAATGAAATTACAGCACCGATTTTTGCCTTTGAACAGCGCTGTCACCGCTGTTTTGTTGATTTCTCCTCCGATCGGACTCCAAACGTTGTGAAACCTCTGGTGTGTGCTCTCCTACACTAGATGAAGCTTTGGTGTAAATTTCCCGGCCTTAGGTGGTCTCTACGCCTCTCGACACGAGGCCGAACCCTAAGCGCCTCTCTGTCAATTGCTCCCTTCATACTGGATAGAAATTAGGGCTTTCACTTCGTACGTCTTCTCCTCCTAAAGAAGAGTCTGCAGCCTCTTTTGGATCTCAATTTTGACTTCTGGATCAAAGGATATGGTCCACGCAAGATTCGAGCAGAAAAATCAGAAAACTGGGCCTGAAATACGGTACCGTATTTTGAAATACGGTGGTACCGTATTTTAAATACAGAAGTGCCGTATTTTGCCTAAAAATTCTGAAACTTTCTGTTTAAAATTCTCTAAAAATATGTACCGTGACAGTTGTTCCCAAAAATATGGTAGTGTCGTATTTTTGCAAATTGGCTCCGAATTTTATGAAAATTGATGGGTAGCTTCGTTTCAACGTCTGGAATCCATTGGTGTGCTTAATCTTTCAAAATCCATCAAAATATGGTACTTTTTAACCTGAAAATGATCAAAAACAAGAAACGGTGTAGATTCTGCAATATTTGACAATTAAGGCTTAAAAACAAGCAAAAGAGCAAAATTATGACACAAAAAGACACATGAAATGATACAAAATATACTATGAATTTTGATGTCATCAAACACATAAAGCTCAAATTTTGCTTTTCCTCAAGCAAATAAATAAGAACAATGCTAAGTATAGAAAATATGCTCTTTTATGAAAAATAAATTTCTAAAATATAATCACTCATGAAATATTCCACCAACTTTTTACACAAAATTTCAGATAAATACATCATCCTCTGAAATTAATCTTTAAGATCTACAACTTTGATCAAATAAAACTTCACAACTCGCATAATGAAAAGAATTTCAATCTCATGAATTCACCTAATTTTCAGTTTAAATATATCATACTTTTGTTTACAGGAATTGGATATGCTCTTTTATTTGGACTTCAACTCTTTTCTTCGGTACCACTGTTAATTTTACACAGTGCCAAGTAGAGGAGTCATTTTCTTTTTTTCTCTCTCTTTTTTTTATAGACTTCAACCCATGTCTTAGGTACCACTGTCAATTTTACACAGTGCCAAGTAGGGGAGTCTCTCACTATTTTTGGATCTTGGATTCTTTCTTCCCAAAAAATAATAAAATAGACTAAACATCAACTAGGTTAATCAATTGACATCAATTCAAAAATTACACTCATATGCTCATTTTATTCAAGTAAGATGCTTCACCCTTAGATTGCATTCATCAAACAACATACCTACCCAAAAACCTTATGTATCAATCAATGAAGAATTTCAACAAGTAGATATATATTGAAGAAATAAATTCAGCATAATAGGTATATCTCCATTCATAGGCATGCATGCATGAACATTCTGAAAGTTCCCTAAAGGGGGCGAAACCCTAAAGCATGCTCAAACAAAAATTGCATGGGCGGAATCTAGGGTTTCCTAGGATCGCATGTATGAACATAGATCAACTTAATTACATGTATAGATCGACACAAGGATCATACCATTGCCATTGCTTTGGATGGCGACTTGGAAGAAGAGGGCGAGCGGCTCTCCTCCAAAGGTGACGCACACAAGATGAGAAATGGCTTTCTCCTTGTCGTTCCTTGTGCTAGCAAGGATCTCCAAGTCTCCTGATCGCTTGAAGGGAAGATGAGATGATCTCTTGGCTAGGCCGAATCCTCCTTGAGCGTCAAGACTCACCACACGAGAGGAGAGAGGCGACAAGAGGAAGTTGCGAGCGAGAATAGAGCAATGCTCTCGAACGTGAGGCGTGCTCCCTATTTTGGAAAGCATGACTTCCAAAAATAGTAAACCCTCAATGTGTTCAAGCGTTCACGCCAAGTGAACAAGTCGCAACATTCTCCTCTTTGAACCAAGCGTTCACTTGATAAACCGGTTCAATCTCATTTGGTTTAAAGACCAAATCAAACCAAGCATTGGTCTAGATCATATTAAACCATAAGGCTCAAGATCTGACCATTCATCTCTTGATGCTCTTGATCTCATCGATCTAGCATCAATTCTCTCGATCAAAGCTTACCGATCTCAAGCCCTAATCAATCAAACATGATCAGACCAGATCTCACTTACAATCAGAGTTTAATTCCTTTAAACTGAACCAAAACAATTCAGTCCACACGATCTGACTCAAGTAAGCCATATCATCAAATTGTGCGACCCTAAGGGTTTCCTTTAAATGTCGGTAACGATAACTTACGTTATCACGAACAGAGAGGGGTATCTAGCAACACATCACTGCCTCCCGATATAAAGGAAAGAGTCTTCCAAGACTACACCCAAACCACAGCACAAGTGTGAACCCAAGTCACTTGACATATGTGTTTCCTTTGCCACTGGATGTTCTTATTGGACAAGCGTGTCAAGCCTGTAATTCCAATATGATGAGAGAGGTTAGATCAGATGAACATAGTCACCTGGGTATGGCCATACACTTTCTCAACCATCTCATCCAGGGGGCCCCTTCAGAATATCACACTCCAAACAAGGAGACGGCAATCCTATATCTATCACTAGTGCCCTAACATGACTCATGCTCATTATCCAAGATAGTCTATAACCATTATGTTTCAAATGATATTGAACTACCTCAAAACAATGCCAATCATCATTTAGAAACACAAGTGATCTCAAGTCAGAGGAAATATGCCACTTGTTTGCATATAAGGATTATTCACATTGTGACAAGCAATTGAATATCCTAAGTAGGGTCTGTCCAGTACATCCAATGTACCCATGAGTCTACATCTTATTCCATGCTCGAAGCATCCTATAAGATTAGAACACATATTAGTCTCAATCATATCAAGGTTGTCTCATGTTCACCAAGATATCTCGACTAAGGACATTACAGCATGTCAGCCAAGCTGAACAGCATTGAGACATTATTCAGAAGCACACTTATTGCAGCAGACAATGTAACAAACTGAATAACAACCATTGCCTTTATAAACATAAGAGTTTATACATGATACTGAAAGAATCCCAAGGCCTCAAACATTAGCCTTAAGGGCATACCCCAACAATCTCCCACTTGCACTTAATCTAATGTTTCAGAAATCTCAAACCCATATTATTACAGTGCTTCTCATGCTTCTGCTGCGCGAGAGGCTTTGTAAGCGGGTCAGCTAGATTGTCATCTGTATGAACCTTGCAGACTTTGATCTCGCCACGATCAATGATCTCCCGGATCAAGTGAAACCTTCTCTGTATGTGCTTGGACTTCTGGTGCGACCGTGGTTCCTTTGCTTGTGCTATTGCTCCAGTGTTATCACAGAAGATAACCAAAGGATCTGCACTCGAAGGAACAACACCAAGTTCCTCAACGAACTTACGAATCCACACTGCCTCCTTGGATGCTTCTGAGGCTGCAACATACTCGGCTTCTGTTGTGGAATCAGCAACAATAGACTGTTAGAAACTTTTCCAGACCACTGCTCCTCCATTCAAGCTAAAAACATAGCCTGATTGCGATCGGAAATCATCCTGATCAGACTGGAACTAAGCGTCAGTATATCCTTCAATACTGAGTTCTTCCTGACCTCCATATACCAAGAACATATCTTTGGTCCTCCGAAGATATTTCAAAATGTTCTTGACCGCAATCCACTGTGTCTTCCCTGGATTACTTTGGAATCGACTGGTCACGCTTAACCCGTAAGCGACGTCTGGGCGAGTACACAACATCGCATACATAATGGACCCAATAGCCGAAGCATAAGGCGTATTGTCCATTTCATCTTTCTCAGTCTGTGTTTGTGGACACTGACTCTTTGAAAGATTCAGACCATGTCTGACTGGAAGATATCCTCTTTTAAAATTTTCTAAATGGAATCTCTCTAGGACTTTATCGATGTAAGTACTCTGGCACAGCCCGAGAAGCCTCTTTGATCTATCTCTGTAGATCTTCACACCTAATACATAGGCTGCTTCTCCTAAATCTTTCATCTGGAAACATTTTCTTAACCATGCCTTAACCGCATGTAGTTCAGGAACATCGTTTCCAATGATCAAGATATCATCGACGTAGAGGACTAGGAAAGTAATCACGCTCCCACTAAACCTCTTATATACACACGGGTCATCTTCATTCTTGATGAAACCAAATTCACAGATTGATTCATCAAAACGAATATTCCAGCTTCTTGATGCTTGTTTAAGTCCATAAATGGACTTCTTTAATTTGCATATTTTATGACGATCTGATGGATTAGTGAAACCTTCAGGTTGTGTCATATACACATCCTCCTCTAAGTTTCCATTAAGGAAAGCGGTCTTCACATCCATTTGCCAGATCTCATAATCATAATATGCTGCTATCGCAAGAATAATCCGAATAGACTTGAACATGGCTACAGGAGAGAAAGTTTCATCATAATCTATCCCGTAGATTTGTTTGAAACCTTTCGCAACTAGCCTGCCTTTATAGGTAACCACGTTACCGTCCATGTCTATCTTCTTCTTGAAGATCCACTTACAGCCTATAGGGATTACTCCCGGAGGCGGATCAACCAAATCCCAAACTTGGTTATCTGACATGGAGTCCATCTCGGCTCGCATAGCTTCAAGCCATCTCGCTGATTCCGGTCCACTGACCGCATCCGCATAAGTGAGGGGTTCATCATCAATGATGTAGACTCCGTCATAGCGCTCAGGCTGTCGACGGATCCTTCCCGATCTTCACGGTTCCCGTGATATCTGAGCCTCAGGTTGTTCAGTAACCTGATCTACTGGCTCAGGCTCATCCAACTGTGCTTGACTACTTTGTCCTTCTTCTGGATTCTCATCCAGCTTTATTTCTCTCCCACTGGCCTCTTGCAGAAGAAATTCCTTCTCAAGAAAAATAGCCGTCCGAGCAACAAATACTTTGTTCTCTTTGGGATCGTAGAAATAATAACCCTTAGTTTCTTTAGGGTAACCGACAAAGATACATTTCTCAGATCTGCTCTCTAGTTTCCCAGAGGCGAGCTTTTTGACATAAGCCTCGCAACCCCAGATCTTAATAAATGTCAAGCTCGGCTGTTTCCCATACCATAACTCATATGGAGTCTTTGAAACTGCCTTGGATGGCACTCGGTTTAGAACCTTTGCAGCTGTTTCCAGTGCAAATCCCCAAAAGGAGTAAGGTAGAGTAGCCTGACTCATCATAGAACGAACCATATCCAGTAAGGTTCTATTTCTCCTCTCGGACACACCATTCCATTGCGGTGTTCCTGGCGGAGTGAGCTGTGAGATAATCCCACACTCCTTCAGATAGTCAGTAAACTCATGACTCAAGTATTCTCCACCTCGATCTGAACGAAGTGCCTTGATATTTCGGCCTAGCTGATTTTGTACTTCATTCTTGAACTCTTTGAACTTGTCAAAAGATTCACTCTTATGTCTCATTAGATAGACATAACCATACCTACTGAAATCATCAGTAAAGGTAATGAAGTATGAATAGCCACCTCTGGCATGTTTACTAAATGGCCCACACACATCACTGTGAATGAGGTCAAGTAAACCTGAAGCCCTTTGACCTTTATTAAAAAAAGGAGACTTCGTCATTTTACCCATTAAACAAGCTTTGCATGTATCAAGCTCCTCATAGGAGAATGATCCCAACAGTCCATGATCATGCAACCGCTTAATGCGCTTCTTGTTAATATGGCCTAAACGACTATGCCATAGCAAGGTGCTTTCATCAGCATACTTGGCTTTCTTCATATCAATCTGCTGTATAGAACATTCCATGTCCAACATGAATAACCCATTGTTAATTGACCCGGTAGCATAAACAATATTATCAAAAGAAATATAACACTTTGAAATTTTGCATTCAAAGGAAAACCCTTTCCTGACAAGAGCAGGAATAGAGATAATATTCTTAGTTATGCTCGGTACAAAATAACAATTATCCAGTTCTAATACAAGACCAGATGGTAAAGAGATGTGATATTCTCCTACAGCAACAGCAGCAACCCATGCCCCGTTTCCTACTCGTAGGTCCACCTCATGCTGTCCCACCTGTCTTCTTCTCTTGAGTTCCTGTACATTTGAACAAATGTGAACTCCACATGCAGTGTCCAACACCCATGAAATAGAAGAAGATAGCATGACTTCAGTCACAAAAATACCTGAGCCAGAAGCGAAAGAGTTGCTTCCCTTCTTATCTCCTTGGAGCGCTTTACAGTCCTTTTTCTAGTGACCTAGCTGGCCACAATGGAAACATCTGTATTCCTTTGACCGCTTTACCTTTTGTTTCAGAGCCTTGTTGTAGCTCTTGACAGGGGCTTTGCCCTTCTTCCCCTTCTTCTTGTTCCTAGAGGGAACCATTAGGACAGAGGATGAAGGCGTTCCCTTCTCACGAGACTGAGTCTGCTCTGTAGTCAAGAGCATGTTCAGTAACTCTGCCGGCGTACAGTCGATCTTGTTCATATTTAAATTAATAATGAATGGATCGAAAGAGGCCGGGAGAGACTGCAGGATGATGTCTACAACAAGCTCCTGATTGATGGTGTGTCCCAGTTTCTCTAGAGCCTCCTTGTACCCAATCATCTTGAGTACGTGAGCTCCCACTGGACTCCCTTCAGTCAGTTTGCTCTAAAGAAAAGTTTCGTCAAATTATAGCGTTCAGTCCTTGCCTGTGCAGCATACAGCATCTTGAGGTTTGCTATAATTTCTATAGCAGATAAATCCTCATGCTGACGCTGAAGCTCTGGCGTCATAGACGCAAGCATAAGGCAAGCGACATCAATGCTATCATTGACATGCTTTTCATAAGCTTCCCGAACCGCCCTTGCGGCGTTCGCAGCGGGTTGAGGCGGTATAGCCGTCTCGAGGACATACAGTTTCCTCTCAGCCTTAAGAACAATCTTAAGGTGTCCGTACCAGTCTGAGAAGTTTGGCCCAGCAAACTTCTCCCTTTCCAGTAAGGATCGCACATTGAACGCTGTGGTGTTCGTTGCTGCAGTAATCTACAACATTGCAAGAATAGCAAGGTCAGTATCAATGTTAGAATCAATTCAGGACTTAAGAATGATTCTTTTCTCACTATTTTATCTGACTGAAAAATCCAGTAAAACAGTCCGAAAGAGTAAAACTCTTTTAGTGAGATGGGATCCAGATTTCATACTTGGTCTCCGCGTCCCGCTCAGGCGAGATAAGATGCACAGAGAGTACAAGCACTAATTTCTGGTAGGCAATCCCTGCCAATCGCCAACCCGTGCGATTCCCCTTCATCTAGGCAATCCAGCAGACTGTGCCAACTGAGTTGGTACAACACAGTCTCTGATCCCACAGATGGCTGCCTCCATATAGCTACCATATGCTCAATATGTAGCCTACATGGTCAAGCTGACCCGACCTACTCCCTGGACCACCACGTGCTATGCTGAGCAACGAGAAGCGATAAATCCCTTCTCTGTAACACGCAGGTGTAATCACACACCGTCTGAAGATAGATGGGCGTGCCCACTGAGTGGGTACAACACGGCCCCAACGATAGTCAGAACAGTGAGGTTTCGCGTCAGAAGGCTATCGTGCTTGATATTTAACGTTGGATTTTAACGGTCCTTTTATCTTCTTACTATCATTCAAATCCTATGGTGATAGCAGAAGAATAAATCATGCAGTTACTAAATTACTTAAACAGTAAATTAAAAGCATGATGATCTTATGTGGTAAAAGCCCATTAAGCCTAAGTAAGACCTTAATTAATTTAAGTCTTCACTTGAGCTCTTCATGGGTCTTTAGCATTTCATCAGGCCCAACCCGGGCCCAAGCGCCCACTGCAGCTCAGGTGCGCCCACCAGGTAAAATGCGCCTGTCCTAGAGTCGAACCCTAGACCTCCCACTGGTGAAGCCACTTGCTGCATGCGCCTCTGCCAAGTGTGCTCTGTGCTCATGTCTGATTAAATTACAATTTAATCTATCTAGACATGATTGACTCGCAGGTCAATTACACTTTATAAATTAATTAAAATGTGATGCGCAGATCATAATAAATAATTTACAATATACATCCAGGCACGCAGGCCCCAGCACAGCACACATTAAATTTAGGGCAGCCCACATAAGATGAAATAAACACTCATCATGTTATACAAACATCAAGTGATCCAATCAAGAAAATAAAATTTTCGAAAATCCCATTGGCTTCATTTTATTTCCTTATGTGCCCTACTACCTTACAACGGTCCATTAATAGGGATCCACTCATCAGACCTGGTCAGACCCACTGCCCTTGCATGCACCAAGTCATAACCGACTTGAGTCGACCTCATGGTCAACTATGCATGCGTTAAGGGCTGAATGTCCCTCATGAGTTCTGGCAAGCGGGTGTGACCCCGGGCCTTAATCATGAGCGTTCACTGGTTGTCTCAATCAGACATCACTACACGCCTTTCTGCAGTCGACCAATAGCCACCACATGCTTGCGCATAGGTGCCATCTGGTCGACCCATCTAGGCTGTCAGATAGTCTGATCAGACTGTTGGGTCTTGACAGGACGATGACTTCAACCCTAATAACCCGTCTAAGTTTTAAAGTAGGCGCTTAGATCTAATGGATGCGCGCAAGTAAAAGAGTTTGATGAAAAACTACAACATGCGCCAACAATATACATGCGCCAATGTAAAGCATACATCATATTTTCGCATGATCATCTATCATGTGTTTTCGCATGTCATTTAGATCTATTCATAAGCGCAAACAAGGATCACAAAAACAAGCAATCATATGATTCATACATGAACCTGCTCTGATACCAATTGAAAGTTCCCTAAAGGGGGCGAAACCCTAAAGCATGCTCAAACAAAAATTGCATGGGCGGAATCTAGGGTTTCCTAGGATCGCATGTATAAACATAGATCAACTTAATAACATGTATAGATCGACACAAGGATCATACCATTGCCATTGCTTTGGATGGCGACTTGGAAGAAGAGGGCGAGCGGCTCTCCTCCAAAGGTGACGCACACAAGATGAGAAATGGTTTTCTCCTTGTCGTTCCTTGTGCTAGCAAGGATCTCCAAGTCTCCTGATCGCTTGAAGGGAAGATGAGATGATCTCTTGGCTAGGCTGAATCCTCCTTGAGTGTCAAGACTCACCACATGAGAGGAGAGAGGCGACAAGAGGAAGTTGTGAGCGAGAATAGAGCAATGCTCTCGAACGTGAGGCGTGCTCCCTATTTTGGAAAGCATGACTTCCAAAAATAGTAAACCCTCAATGTGTTCAAGCGTTCACGCCAAGTGAACAAGTCGCAACATTCTCCTCTTTGAACCAAGCGTTCACTTGATAAACCGGTTCAATCTCATTTGGTTTAAAGACCAAATCAAACCAAGCATTGGTCTAGATCATATTAAACCATAAGGCTCAAGATCTAACCATTCATCTCTTGATGCTCTTGATCTCATCGATCTAGCATCAATTCTCTCGATCGAAGCTTACCGATCTCAAGCCCTAATCAATCAAACATGATCAGACCAGATCTCACTTACAATCAAAGTTTAATTCCTTTAAACTGAACCAAAACAATTCAGTCCACACGATCTGACTCAAGTAAGCCATATCATCAAATTGTGCGACCCTAAGGGTTTCCTTTAAATGTCGGTAACGATAACTTACGTTATCACGAACAGAGAGGGGTATCTAGCAACACATCACTGTCTCCCGATATAACGGAAAGAGTCTTCCAAGACTACACCCAAACCACAGCACAAGTGTGAACCCAAGTCACTTGACATATGTGTTTCCTTTGCCACTGGATGTTCTTATTGGACAAGCGTGTCAAGCCTGTAATTCCAATATGATGAGAGAGGTTAGATCAGATGAACATAGTCACCTGGGTATGGCCATACACTTTCTCAACCATCTCATCCAGGGGGCCCCTTCAGAACATCACACTCCAAACAAGGAGACGGCAATCCTATATCTATCACTAGTGCCCTAACATGACTCATGCTCATTATCCAAGATAGTCTATAACCATTATGTTTCAAATGATATTGAACTACCTCAAAACAATGCCAATCATCATTTAGAAACACAAGTGATCTCAAGTCAGAGGAAATATGCCACTTGTTTGCATATAAGGATTATTCACATTGTGACAAGCAATCGAATATCCTAAGTAGGGTCTGTCCAGTACATCCAATGTACCCATGAGTCTACATCTTATTCCATGCTCGAAGCATCCTATAAGATTATAACACATATTAGTCTCAATCATATCAAGGCTGTCTCATGTTCACCAAGATATCTCGACTAAGGACAAAACTGCATGTCAGCCTAGCTGAACAGCATTGAGACATTATTCAGAAGTATACATATTGCTGCAGATGATGTAACAACCTGAATAACAACCATTGCCTTTATAAACCTTAAGTTTATACATGATACTGATATAATCCCAAGGCCTCAAACATTAGCCTTAAGGGCATACCCCAACACATTCATCATCATAGAAAAATCTACCCATCTCTCATCACATGGATTCAAGTCATAAAATTTTTGAACCTCAAAAACATCATCATCAATGCAAAAGGTGTGAAGTATCAAGCTTATATAGTCATAGTCAAAAGTGTAACATGATAGAGGTAAGCAACCGCGTATAATAGAAATCTTAGTGAATGATACATCTAAAGCAAATCAAAGATGCAACCATATGAAATAATCATGAATACAAGAGGGTGTAAACAATACTCACAAAACTATATAGCAAGCTCTTATCAAAAATACATAAGGCTCAGACCAAGAATAGTGTCGGGGCAGATGCTGCAAGGTCCAAAGATGTGCTTCTGAAGATTTTCCTGCACAAATTAAGATACATAAGGCTCAGTCTAAAAATAGTCTCTAAACAAATAATAATGATAAAAATAATTCTCTCAAGGGAGAATCAGAGATGTCGCCAGAGGTCTGAAGAGGATGCCGGTGGAAAGAGTCGAGCAGGCAAGAAGCAGAGGGTGAACAGAGGCTAGCTGAAAAGCTACTAGCAATGATGGTGATGGTGCCGACAGTAGAGTGAGTAATCTCTAGTGGCCTGCTAGAGACTACAGTCCTGGAGGTGAGATCGTCGGTCGGTGTGTGCGAGAGATAGCTCTGCAAAAATAGAAAGTCAATCATTAATGAAGATTCTGCTGCAAAAATAATTAAGATCAATGTAATAAGAGGCAGTAGAAGAAGTAAGAGTCTACAGATGGTATAATCCAGTGTCGACGGCTGAAAACAGTGATGTTAGAGGCAAACGCAGTGGTGGCTATAGGTGGAAAAAGATGACACCAAAATGTATAGTATATTTTGTATCATTTTATATATCTTTTCATGCTCAATTGAAGATCTTTTACTTACTTTTATGCCAAAATTATCAAATATTGCAAAATCTACTTCTATTTTGGTTTTTGAAGATTTTTAGGTAAAAATGCACTATTTTAAGGCGTTTTCAAGCAAAATCAAATACATGAAAGAGTTATCATCATCAAGAGGCGGTCACATGACAAATTTCATGCAAAACGGAGCAACGAACCAAAATACGGCAATGCCGTATTCTATTTTACTGTACCGTATTTTCGTACGATACCGTAAAATCAAAGCACTCGCGTAATTTGGGGAGTTTTCAGACCAGAAGACTTTCCTGATTTTACGGCACCACCGTATAGATTTACACGGGCCGTATTTTGGAGTGTTTCAAACCAGAGACTTTTGCTGATTTTAAGGCACGGCCGTAAACCATTTCACGGTACCGTATTTATTAGAGATTTCAGACCAGAGAACTCGTCAGATTTTATGGCACTGCCACAATAACTTTTATGGGCCATAATTTTGATACAGGGTTCACATAACCAAGATACGGCACTGCTGTAAAATAGTTTACGGCCGTAATTTCCATTCAAAAACGTGATTTTTACGGGCTTGAAACTTGCGCGGACCATATCTTTTGATCCAGAGCTCCAAATTGAGATCCGAAAGAAGCTGTAGACTTGTCTTTAAGAGGAGAAGATAGAAGAAGTAAAAAATGGAATTTTTATCCTGTATTGAGGGAGAAATCGACAAAAAGGTGCTTAGAGTTTGGCTTTGTGCCGAGAAGCGTAGAGGCCACCTCAGGCTGCGATTTTAACACAGAAGCTTCGCCTAGAGGAGGAGACAGTACCCCAAAAGTTTCAGAGGAAAAGGAGTTCAATTGGAGAAGATATCAAAGAAAAGGGAAGCGCTGCCACTGTTCATCGACGCCTCCTACGGCTGTGAAATATTTTACAGCCGTGCTGTATTTTCTTAACTCTTCTTTTCCTTTGATTTTTGATCTTCTGAAACTATGGCTTATTGTATTTCTCTCTCCATACTAGCTTAATCATATTTTGGGACATAGGTGTAATTCACTTTGATTTCTTAATGATTAGATAACTCTTATTTTCGTCAGAATAGTTTTATTATGATGATTCTACTTATGTGATTATTTATCTTTGATTCTCCATAGATTGATGCTATTATTCATGTTTTAGAGTTCTCGCAATAAGGACCGAAAGGTGACTTGCTTGAGAACTTTGAACCCTAGAATTACATGTTAGGAACTCTCCTAGGTTAGTTCTTAATTATTTGATTTTAGTGATCTTATTGCCATGATGATAATTTTAATCTAGGGTAGAGTCAAGTTGTCAAACGTGGAGATCTTGCAGGAAAGTGAGGATCAGAATGTTGGAGAACCATAAGTAGAACTTGTGTTGAGTCTCGGATGCACGAAAGTGATCCTTGAGATTCCACTTGAGACAATCAACTTAGAATTCGGATGCACGAAAGTGATCTCGAGTTTTTTGATTGATGATTTACTTATCTTTGGCGTTGGGATAGATCTTGCGTGAAAGCGAGGATTGGTCCCTACATGATTGTTTGCACGAAAGTGAGATGATCCCTTTATGACGTAAATTAAGTCTTTATCATGATAAGATTAGTCTGACAACCTTTTATTTAAATCTAGTCAATAGAATTAAGGAGGATGAAACCTTAGTCCCAATGTTTCTCTCTGATTATCTGATTTCGTCTGTTTTCCATCATTGCTTTGCTATTATTCTGTTACTTAGCTAGTAAAAACAAAACTATTTGGTACTTAACAAGAAGGTCTCTGTGGGATCGATATTTTTCTTTATTATTTCGAGTATCCATGCACTTGCGGACACTACAAGTTTAGGGACAACAAGTTTTTGGAGCTGTGTCAGGGAGTGACAATAGCCCTGTGCACCAACACTTAGGTTTTGGCCGCGACACCTTAAATAAGTCCACCTACTTATATTTATAAGTGTGTCTTTTCGGATCACAACAAGTTTTTGGCGTCGTTGCTGGGGACCTTAGTTTTGTTAATATCAAAATAGTTGTTAGTATTGCTAGACTATGTTTTATTTGTTTTAGATTTAACTTTGTTTTTTTTTCTTTTTGCAGGTTTTGGATTTTCACAGTTGTGACAGAACTGTGATTTCTAAAATTTATGAATTTACCTGTGTTTTATATTTTTTAAAAAATTCTGAAAAAAAAAAATTGGTGTTGGATAATCTTTTGGTTCCTGATAGATTTGAAGATATGTCTTTTAATTATAACTCATGGACAACTCAAAGAGGTGAGGTATACATGCCACAAGGTAAGTATGAAAATAATTCATTGAGCACACTTGAGGATACGTTTAATTCTTTTATGCACTCTGTTAAGAAATCTTCTTCTTCTATTAGATGTGATATTTGTGGATATTTTAGTCATTAAACCTCTGATTGTGAATTTTTAAATCCCAATTTATCATGGAAAGAATCTTATTAATTGTATTCTAGATGGGAAAATCATCAAACTTCTTTTTCTAATGATTGCTCAAATCATGTTTCTGAACCATACTTTGAGGATAATGAAAAATCTAGCATAGAGATAAACTTTGAAAAGTTCATGAAACATAGTGAGGAGTCACATGAGACCTTTAAACAAATTAATTATAGGAGGGATAATATGAGTGCTGATACTGAAATGCTAGAAAATCGGATAGCACAACAAAAAGCATGTTTATTTGAGTTTGATTTGGAAACTGAAAAACTTGATTTAGAAAATTCCCCCTCTGATTATGATTGTTTTGAGATTAAGCCTTATGTCAATATTCATGAATCTCACTCTAATTTTGATAATTGTGAAATTGATTCTTTTGCTAATTTATTTGAAGAAAATTTTGAGGAAATTGAAATTGAAAAACCCTCTTTTGAGGAAGTTGATTCTTTTGATGATGCATCATTTGTGGTTAATTCTGATGAAGGACATGTGGGGATTTATTTAGAAAAGTCTTACTCTGATTTTGTTGATAATTTTAAAATTGATAAATTGTTTGATTGTGAGCATGAAGAAGTTGAAAAAGATTTGAAAATTACAATTATTGATGAATCTCACTCTAATGCTTTGCCCATATCTATTGTTCACTCTTCTAATTTATTTGAAAAATTATGTTTTACTGAGGAGCCCAATTTGAGACATAAAAAGTACTTTGATGATCCAATGCTTGAATCTTTTATTGGAAGTCCTATTGCAATTGAAAATATAAATTTGAAGAAAGGACTCATGTTTTTGCTTTTTGATAAATATAGGAAGATTATTGAATATCCTTTGAGTGGAATTGAAAGTATTGATTTTAATTTCCGCATATTTGAGAAAGCCATGTCAATTGTGATTTATTTAGAATTTTGGATATTTGAATTAGTGGCTAAACTTTTTGAACAGCGGAAAAGAAAAAAATTGTTTGCTCTTTACTTTGGAACTGATTCACCTACTTCACTATGAGATTCGATTTTTGGTCAAGCTATGGACCTAAAATTAGCGCTTCTTGGGAGGCAACCCAAGCACTTTAACCTTAGTTTAGTTTCTTTTATTTTAGTTTATTTTTAGAAATAATTTTTCTTCTCTTTTTGTAGGTGAAGACAAGTTTTGGCGCATAATATGGCACCACCGTAATTAGTTTTACGGTACCGTATTTTCGGTCCATTTTCGACAGAAAGTTTTATGATTTTTATGGCAGGGCCGTAACATCTTTCACATGCCGTAATTTTGAGTGATTTCCTTCCTGAGAGTTTTTTGAAAAATACGGCAGTACCGTAATGTGTTTTACAGTGCCGTAATATGAAACCTGCTTTCTGCATTCTGCTTACTTGACTAGGTGTTTTCTCGCTGCGATTTTAAGAAATTGGGTTGGAAAAATTTTTAATCTTTGGCACCATCACGAAGTACTCATCTCTGTCTATCATCTGGATATTTTATCTGAATTTTAAAGTCCATGGATCATTCTAAAACACATAGCATCTTTTCGATTCTGATTAATTTCTACAGCAATTTTCTTTTGACTATTCTGATTAGCACTTTTGCTGCAAGTTCTTAAGATGCTTAAATAACTTGAAACCCAGATTTTTCGCATGGTATATGAAGAACACATGTCGTTCTATCTCGTGGATTAATTATTTTCATGAAAATATTTTCTAATCATTATAGGACACATGGCAACTTTTCAAATCAGATTAACTTTTGTGCAGTTTTTGCAGTTTAATAATCTGAGTAGCCTTCTTTCTGTTGATACCCTAAATTCCTGACAGATTTTGATCCTTCGATTTTCATACATCTGAAAAGAACGAGTTTCATTCTATTACATGGTTCTGTCCATTTTCCTTTAGGATGATTAAATCTTATTTTTGGATATAGCTACTTTTCTTAAAAAAATTCACTGGCTGCACTGTTTGATTTCTACATGTTATAGCTTCTTTTGCCTCCAGATCTAGAAATCTTCAAGAGCAACTGTCTTCCACCTCTAGCCACCACTGCATCTACCTCTGACATCACTGTTTCCAACCGTCGACACTAGATTATACCATCAGCAGACTTTTACTTCTTTTGCTGCCTCTTATTATATTGATTTTATTTATTTTTATAGCAGAATCTTCATTAATGACTGATTTTTTTTATCTATGAAGCATTATTTCTGGCACCCACTGGCCGACGATCTCACCTCCAGGACTGTGATCTCTAGCAGGCCACTAGAGATTACTCACTCTACTGTCGGCACCATCATCATTGCTACAGCTCTTCAGCTAGCCTCTATTCCACCTCTGCTTCTCAGCTGCATCAGCTCTTTCCACCAGCACTTTTTCTGGATCATCGATGATATCTTTGATTCTTTCTTGAGAAAATTATTTTTTATCATTATTATTTTTAGAGACTATTTTTAGACTGAGCCTTATGAATCTTAAATTGTACAGGAAAAATTTTCAAAAGGCACATCTATGGACCTAGCAGCATCACCCCGACACTATTTTTAGTCTGAGCCTTGTGTAATTTTGGTCAGAGCTTGCTATATAGTCTTGTGAGTATTGTTTGCACTCTCTTGTTCATGATTATTTCATATGGTTGCATCTTTGATTTACTTTAGATGCATCACTCACTAAGATTTCTACTCGATATGGTCTCTTGAATCTATCATTTTACACTTTTGAACATTATTGTTTGAGTTTGATGCTTCTACACCACTGTGACCGCCGCCACTACTATTCTATTTCACATGCTAATTTTTCTTTTCGACGTGGTTGTATGATGATGATGAGTATACTCTTGATTTATATTGTTGATGACTTGATTGATTGATGATGAATAAATTCAAATCATAATTAGAGACAAACCCTATCATGTTAGATTTATTTTTTCAGTGCATATCTATTTTTGAAATTTAACATTGGTTGATGCATGAAATTTTGGGTAGATGTGTTATTCGAGGAATAAAATCTAAAGGTGAAACTACTCCTTTAAATAAAATGAGCATATAAATATGATTTGTGAATTGATGTCAATTGATCAACCCAGTAGATGTTTAGTCTATTTTTACTATTTGTTAGGAAATAAGAATCCAAGATCCATATAAATAGTGAGAGACACCCCTACTTGGCACTATGTAAAATTGATGGTGGTACCTAAGACATGGGTTGAAGTCTATGCATGAAAAATAATGAGAGATAAAAAGAATAAGACTCCTCTACTTGGCACTATGCAAAATTGATAGTGGTACCGAAGTTAAGAGTTGAAGTCAAAAATAAAAAGTTTGTATCTAAGTGGGTACATGCCATCTGTGCAAAAATAACAAAATACATGAAAAAGAAAAAAAATGAATAAAAAAATATGTGTGGAAAAAGATCTTGGAAACCTAATTCCTGTAAACAAAAGCATGATAGATTTGAACTGAAACTGGGTGAAATCATGAGACTGAAAATTCTGTTTATTATACAAGTTGCAAAGTTTTATTTGATTGAGTTGTGGATCTAAATGATTGAATTCTAAGAATGATATGTTTATTTGAAGTTTTGAGAAACAATTGATGGAATTTTTCATTAATGATTGTTTTTCAGAAATTTATTGAGCATGAAAAGGTTTATCTTTTAATCAACTTTTGATTTTTGCTTGAGGACAAGCAAAGTTTAAGCCTTATGAATTTGATGACACCAAAATATATAGTATATTTTGTATCATTTTATATACCTTTTCATGCTCAATTGAAGATCTTTTGCTTATTTTTATGCCAAAATTATCAAATTTTGCAAAATCTACTTCTATTTTGGTTTTTGATGATTTTTAGGTAAAAAGGCACTATTTTAAGGCATTTTCAAGCAAAATCAAATATGTGGAAGAGTTACCATCATCAAGAGGATGTCACGTGACAAATTTCACGCAAAACAGAGCAACGAACCAAAATACGGCGGTGTCGTATTCTATTTTACGGTACCGTATTTCCATACGATACCGTAAAATCAGAGCACTGCTGCAATTTGGGGAGTTTTCAGACTAGAAGATTTTTCTGATTTTATGACACCACCGTAAAGAATTACACGGGCTGTATTTTGGAGCATTTCAAACTAGAGACTTTTGCTAATTTTACGGCACGGCCGTAAACCATTTCACGGTGCCGTATTAATCAGAGATTTCATACTAGAGAACTCGTCAGATTTTACGGCACTACCACAATAACTTTTACGGGCGGTAATTTTGACACAGGGTACACAGAACCAAAATACGGCACTGCCGTAAAATAGTTTTCGGCCGTAATTTCCATTCAAAAACGCGATTTTTACGGGCCGGAAACTTGTGCGGACCATATCTTTTGATCCAGAGCTCCAAATTGAGATCCGAAAGATGCTGCGAACTTGTCTTTAAGAGAAGAAGACAGAAAAAGTGAAAAAGGGAATTTTTATCTAGTATTGAGGGAGAAATCAACAAAAAGGTGATTAGGGTTTGGCTTTGTGCCGAGAGGCGTGGAGGCCACCTCAGGCCGTGATTTTCATGCAGAAGCTTCGCCTGTAGGAGGAGACGATACTCCAAAAGTTTCAAAAGAAAATGAGTTCAATTGGAGAAGAAATCAAAGAAAAGGGAAGCGTCGCCACTGTTCATCGACGCCTCCTTGCAAAATACGGCTGTGAAATATTTCACAGCCGTGTTGTATTTTCTTAACTCTTCTTTTCCTTTGATTTTTGATCTTCTGAAACTATGGCTTATTGTATTTCTCTCTCCATGATAGCTTAATCATATTTTGGGACATGGGTGTAATTCACTTTGATTTCACACTAATTAGATAACTCTTATTTTCGTTAGAATAATTTTATTATGATGATTCTACTTATGTGATTGTTTGTCTTTGATTCTCCATAGATTGATGTTATTATTCAAGTTTTAGAGTTCTCGCAATAAGGACCGAAAGGTGACTTGCTTGAGAACTTGGAACCCTAGAATTACATGTTAGGAACTCTCTTAGGTTAGTTCTTAATTATTTGATTTTAGTAATCTTATTGCCATGATGATAATTTGAATCTAGGGTAGAGTCGAGTTGTCAAACGTGGAGATCTTGCACGAAAGTGAGGATCGGAACGTTGGAGAACCATAAGTAGAACTTATGTTGAGTCTCGGATGCACGAAAGTGATCCTTGAGATTCCACTTGAGACAATCAACTTAGAATTCGGATGCACGAAAGTGATCTCGAGTTCTTTGATTGATGATTTACTTATCTTTAATGTTGGGATAGATCTTGCACGAAAGTGAGGATTAGTCCCTACATGATTGTCTGCACAAAAGTGATATGATCCCTTTATGAAGTAAATTAAGTCTTTATCATGATAAGATTAGTCTGACGACCTTTTATTTAAATCTAGTCATTAGAATTAAAGAGGATGAAACCCTAGTCCCAATGTTTCTCTCTGATTATCTAATTTCGTCTGTTTTCCATCATTGTTTTGCTATTATTCGGTTACTTAGCTAGTAAAAACACAACTATTTGGTACTTAACAATAAGGTCTCTGTGGGATCGATATTTTTCTTTATTACTTCGAGTATCCATGCACTTGCGGACACTACAAGTTTAGGGACAACAAGTTTTTGGAGCCGTGTCAGGGTGTGACAATAGCCCTGTGCGCCAACACTTAGGTTTTGGCCACGACCCCTTAAATAAGTCTACCAACTTATATTTATAAGTGTGTCCTTTCAGCTCACAACAGAAGATAATTGCTCTTGAGGATTTTTGAATCTGGAGCCAAAAGAAGCAACACAGGTAGGAAACAAAGCAGTTTCTGAATTTTTTATGAATAGTAGCCATACCCAAAAAATAAAATCTAATGATCCGAATAGAAAATGGACAGAACCATGTAATAGAATAAGATATGTTCTTTTTAGACGTATGAACATCAAAGGATCAAAATCTATGAGGAATTTAGGGCATCAGTAGAAAGAAGACTAATCAGATTACAAAACTACAAAAACTGCACAAAAGTTAATTATATTCGAAAAGTTGCTATGTTTCCTAGAATGATCAGAAAATATTTTAATAAAAACAATTAATCCATAAGATAGAATGTAACATGTTCTTCCAATTTCGAGTGAAAAATCACGGTTTCAAGTCACCGAAGCACCTTAAAAACACGCAATAAAAGTGCAAATTAGATTAGTCAGAAGAGAACTGCTGCAGTGATTAATCAGAATCGAAAAGTTGCTAGGTGTTTTAGAATGATCCATGGACTTTAAAATTCAGCAAAAACATCCAGTTGATAGACCAAGATGAGTACTTCGTGATGGTGCCAAAGATCAAAAATTTTCGCACTCCAATTTCTTAAAATCACTGCGAGAAAACACTTACTCAAATAAGCAATTTGCAAATTTCTAATACTGTACTGTGCATTTTCTTATGGCATTGCCGTAATATGCATAAAACTCTCAGGTCAGAAATCGGCAGAAATACGGTACCGTGAAGATGATTACGGTAGTGCCATATTTCGCGCAATTTTTTTTTGCAAAAAGAAATAAAAAAATTAATTCTAAAAATAAATAAAAATAAAAGAAACTAAGCTAAGTGGTAATGCTTGGGTTGCCTCCCAAGAAGCACTAATTTTTAGGTCATTAGCTTGACCAAAACCCAAAAATCATGGTGAAGCAGGTGAATCAGTTCGAAAGTAAATAGCATGTAATTTTTTTCTTTTCCGCTGTCCAAAAAATTTAGCCACTAATCCAAATATCCAAAATTTCATATAAATCACAATTGACATGACTTTCTCAAAAATGCGGAAATCAGAATCAAAATTTTCAACTTCCCATAAAGGATATTCAATGATCTTCCTATATTTGTCAGAAAGTAAAATCGTAAGCCCTTTCTTCAAAATTATATCTTCAAGTGCAATAGGACTTTGATCAAAAGATACAAGCATTGGATCATCAAAATAAACTTTCTGTCTCAAATTAGATTTCTCAACAAAGCATAATTTTTCAAATAAATCACAAGAGTCAATAATAGATATGGGCAAAACATCATCATGGTGAGATTCATCAATATTTGCAATATCCAAATTTTCTTCAAGTCCTTCATGCTCACAATCAGGTAATTCATCAATTTCAAAATTTTCAACAAAACTAGAATAAGATTTTTCTAAATTAGTCCCCTCATATCCTTTATTAGATTTAACCATAAATAACATATTATCAAACGAATCAATATCATCAAAAGAGAGTTTTTCAATTTCAATTTCCTCAATCTTTTCCACAATTAAATTATCAGAAGAATCTAATTCACAATTATCAAAATCAGAGTGAGATGTATTAATGTTCACATAAGGCTCAATCTCAAAACAATCATAATCAGAGGGAGATTTTTCCAAATCAAGTTCTTCAGTTTCAAACTCAAATAAACAAGCTTGTTGTGCTAACTGGGTTTCTAGAATTTCAGAATGAGCATGCATATTATCCATTCTATGTTTATGGGTCTCATGTGCCTCCTCACATTGTTTCATGAATTTTTTAAACATCAACTCTAAGCTAGATTTTTCAGTATCCTCAAAGTATGGTTCAGAAGTATAGTTTGAGCAATCATCATAAAAAGAAGTTTGGTGATTTTCCCATCTAGAATACAATTGATAAGATTCTTTCCATGATAATTTGGGATTTAAAAATTGGCAATCAGAGGTATAATGATCAAAATATCCACAAATATCACATCTAATAGAAGAAGAAGATTTCTTAACCGAGTGCATAAAAGAGTTAAACGTATCTTGGAGTGTGCTCAATGAATCATTTTCATACTTACCTTGTGGCATGTATATCTCTCCTCTTGCCCATGAGTTGTGATTAAAAGACATATCTTCAAATCAAGCTTTTCTACAAAACTATAAATTGTTATCTCAAAATTCACAGGAAATAAAATATATCAAGATCTAATTTTCTACATAACTAATTTTCTGCATAGACAATTAGAATAGAAACAGAAAGATTATCCAACACCAATAAATCAAATTTTTTTTCAGAATATATATAAAAAATAGAAAAAGATAAAACACAAGCAAATTCATAAATTTCAGAAATCACAGTTCTGTCACAACTTGTGAAAATCCAAAACCTGCCAAAATAAAAAACAAAGTTAAATCTAAAACAAATAAAACTTAGTCTAGCAATACTAATAACTATTTTCATATTAACAAAATTAAGTTCCACGGCAACGGCGCTAAAAACTTGTTGTGTCCGCAAGTGCACGGATACTTCAAAGTAATAAAAATATTGAACCACAGAGACCTACGTGTTAAGTACCAAATAATTGTTTTCTCACTAGCTAAGCAAACTGAAGATGATGTAGCAAACGATCGAAAAGTGCACGGGAAAATATCGGAGAAGAAAACTAGGACTAGGGGTTCATCCGCCTTGATTCTAATGACTAGAAGGAAAAAAAGATTGTTACTCAAATTTCATTACGATAAAGTTTTAATTTACTTCATAAAAGGATCATCTCGCTCTCACGCAGACAATCATACAAAAGACCAATCCTCACTCTCGTGCAAGGTCTATCCAATGCTAAAAATAAGTAAATCATTAAACAAAGACCTCAAGGATCACTCTCGTGCATCCAAATTCTAACTCAAACATCTCATGTGGAAACTCAAGGATCACTCTCGTGCATCCTGGAACTCATAACAAGTTTTACTTAAGGTTTTCCAACATTCTGATCCTCACTCTCGTGCAGGATCTTCACGTCTAACACATTAACTCAATCCAATGGATCAAAAACTCAACATGTCAATAAAATCACTAAAAATCAAAATTCGAAGAACTACCTAATCTCTTACGATATGTTTCAAACTCAATGATTTCTAGGGTTCTGAATTTCACAATCAACTTCTCAGTCTATTTCGCAAAATTCTGAAACATGCTGATATTTATAAAACTAAGGAGAATCAAAGAACAATCAATCACAAAAGTAAAATTATCATAATAAAATTATCATGACAAAAGTTAATGTTTTCTAGTCATAAACAAACCAAGGGGATTACACCCCATGTCCCATAAAAAGATCTAAGCTTGCATGGTGAAAGGATTACAATAAACCATAATTTCAGAGGATTAGAAATCGAAAAAAGGAAGAAAAGTTACAAAACAGGTGCTGTTGCCTTTGAACAGCACTGTCACCGCTGTTTTATTGATTTCTCCTCCGATCAGACTCCAAACACTCTGAAACTTCTGGTGTGTGATCTCCTATGTCAGGCGAAGCTTCGGTGTAAATTTCATGGCTTGAGGTGGTCTCTACGCCTCTCAAAGCAAGGCCAAACCCTAAGTGCCTCTCTGTCAATTTCTCCCTCAATACTAGATAAAAATTTGGGCTTTCACTTCGTGCGTATGCTCCTCTTAAAGACGAGTGTATAGCATCATTCGGATCTCAATTTGGACTTCTAGATCAAACGATATCGTCCGCGCAAGATTCGGGTAGAAAAATCAGAAAACTAGGCCTAAATTACGGTACCGTATTTTAAATACGGCTGTACCGTATTTTGCCCAAAAATTCTGAAACTTTCTGTTTAAAATCCTCCAAAAATACGGTATTGTGATAGTTGTTCCCAAAAATACGGTAGTGCCATATTTTTGCAAATTGGCTCTGAATTTCATGAAAATTGATGGGTAGTTTCGTTTCGACGTCTGGAATCCATTGGTGTGCTTAAATCTTTCAAAATCCATCAAAATATGGCACTTTTTACCTAAAAATGATCAAAAATAAGAAACAGTGTAGATTCTGTAATATTTCACAATTAATGCTTAAAAACAAGCAAAAGAGCATAATTATGACATGAAATGATACAAAATATACAATGAATTTTGGTTTCATCAATGTATTATCTATCCTATCTCTGATAGTAAGTGGGTAAGTCCTGTACATTGTGTTCTTAAGGAGAGGGGTAACTGTGATGAATAATAAAGACAATGAATTGATTCTTGTTAGAACAGTAACTAGTTGGCGCATGTGCATAGATTATAGAAAATAGAATGCAGCCACTAGGCAAGACCACTTTCCCTTACCTTTTATTGAACAGATGGTTGAAAGGCTCGCAAATCATTCTCATTTTTGTTTCTTAGATGCATATTCTGGATTTTTCCAAATTCCTATACATCCTAATGACCAAGATAAGACCACCTTCACTTGCCCTTACGATACTTTTGCATATAGGAAAATGCCTTTTGGTTTATGTAATGCACCTGCTACATTTCAGAGGTGTATGATGGCTATTTTTTCTGACTTTATTGAGGATTTTATGGATGTCTTTATGGATGACTTCTCTGTATATGGTTCTTCTTTTGATGATTGTTTGGCTAATTTATCACGAGTTTTGCAGAGGTGCGAAGAAACTAACCTTGTGCTTATTTGGGAAAAGTGTCATTTCATGGTTAGGCAGGGGATAGTTTTGGGACACTTAATTTCAGAAAGAGGAATTGAAGTTGACAAAGCCAAAGTTGAGGTGACAAAAAAATTGAAGCAGCCCACTACAGTAAAGGAGATCCGAAGCTTTCTAGGACAGGCAGTATTCTACCGGCGATTTATGAAGGATTTCTCTAAACTTGCTAGACCTCTTACAAATTTACTCTGTAAAGATGTTAAATTTTCTCTTGATAAGGATTGTTTATCTGCTTTTCAGGAATTGAAGTAGACTTTAATTTCAGCACCTATCATTTAGCCTCCAGACTGGAACTTGCCCTTTGAGCTCATGTGTGATGCTAGTGATTATGCGCTATGAGCTGTTCTCGGGCAGAGAAAAGAGAAAAAGCCTTATGTCATTCACTATGCTAGTAAAACTTTGGATGAGACACAGAGGAATTACACTACCACTAAGAAAGAACTTTTAGCCATAGTGTTTGCTTTTGATAAATTTAGATCATATTTGATTAACTGTAAGGTAGTGGTGTACACTCATCATGCTGCGGTGAGGTACTTGATGCAGAAAAAAGATAGTAAACCGCGCTTGCTTAGATGGATTCTACTCTTACAAGAGTTTGATTTGGAAATTAAGGATAAAAAGGGATCAGAAAACTTTGTTGTAGATCATCTTTCAAGAACAATGGTAGATACTGAAAAGAATGATATAATCAATGATTCCTTTCCTGAAGAACAACTCTTGGCCATTGAATAAATTAAGGCTCCATGGTATGCTGATATAGTAAATTACTTGGTAGCTAATGTTTTTTCTCTTGATTTGAGTTATCAAGGAAAGAAGAGATTCTTGGCTGCGGTAAAGAACTATTTTTGGGATGAGCCTTATGTTTTTAGGAGATGTGCAGATGGAATTTTTATGAGGTGTATACCTGAAGAGGAGATCACAGATATAATATTTCAGTGTCATGGATCTTCATACGGAGGGCATGCTAGTACTCAGAAGACTGCTTTCAAAGTTTTACAGTCAGGATTTTATTGGCCTTCAATTTTTAAAGATGCTAGAAATTTTGTTTTATCTTGTGATAGATGCCAAAAAACAGGGAACATTCATAGAAGACATGAGATGCCACTATCCACTATTCTTGAAGTTGAGATATTTGATGTTCGGGAAATAGATTTCTTGGGACCCTTTCCATCATCTGGAGGTAATAAATACATACTTGTGGCAGTGGATTATGTTTCTAAGTGGGTTGAAGCTCTTGCTGCTCCTACTAATGATTCTAGGGTTGTTGTTAAATTGTTTAAAATGATTATCTTTCCACAATTTGGTACACCATGGGTAGTGATTAGTGATGGGGGCTCACATTTTATAGAACATAAGTTCTCAGCTTTGCTCCGAAAGTATGACATAAATCATAGAGTTGCAACATCTTATCACCCCTAAACAAGTGGACAAGTTGAGATATCAAATAGAGAAATCAAAGGAATTTTGGAAGAGACTATGCCACACACGAGAAAAGATTGGACATCTAAACTTGATGATGCACTTTGGGCTTACCGAACTGCTGTTAAAACACCAATAGGTATGTCTCCTTTCGAATTGGTTTATGGAAAATCTTATCATCTACCTGTAGAGCTCAAGCATAAGGAGTTTTGGGCAATCAAGGCACCAAATTTTGACTTAAAGAAGGCGGGGGAGAAACAGAGGTTACAATTGAATGTGCTAGATGAGATTAGACTCTCCACTTACGAAAATGCAAAGATTTATAAAGAGAGAACCAAAAGATGGCACGATCGACATATCCTCAGAAGGGAATTCCAACCAGGTGACTTTGTTTTTTTTGTTTAACTCAAGATTGAGACTCTTTCCTAGTAAACTTAAGTCTCGATGGTCTGGACCTTTTTAGGTTAAGAAAACTTACCCTTACGGCGCTGTTGATATATGGAGTGACGAAACAGTGGAGTTTAAAGTTAATGGTCAGAGATTAAAGCATTATTTTCAAGAATAACATATTGAGGTTGAAGAAAAGTTTCAACCTGACGAACCACGAAAAGACCTGAGTTCAGAACGGTCAAGCAAATGACCTTAAAAATTAGCGCTTCTTAGGAGGCAACCCAAGCACTCTTACTTAGCTTAGTTTATTTTTAGAGTTAATTTTTCTTCTCTTTTTGCAGGGAATAATGAACTTTGCCCAATCTTGGTCCATTTTCATCCAGAAACTTTTGAATCTTTTACAGCAGTACCATAAGTAATTTTATGTGTCATAATTTGGGGCAATTTTTATACAGAAAGTTTTATGGTTTTTATCACAGTACCATAAGTATTTTCACTTGCTGTAATTTGGATCGAAATCTTTCCCAAGTGTTTTACATCTTTTACGATACTACCGTATTAAAATTTATGGTATCGTAATTCTAGTATATTTTTCACCCGAGAGTTTTGAAATTTTTGTGCCAAATACGGTAGTGCCGTAACCATTTTTACGGTGCCGTAAGTCTAGCATATTTATGAAAAAAAGGGTTAGGCTATTAGGATAGCAGGAGAGGTGGTGGAGATGATGATGTAGGCTAGGGAGGAGAGAATGATGATCCCATGGATGCATCCCCAGAGGACACTGAGGAGATTGGATATGATGAAGATAATTAGAGCTCTATGAGTGTCTTCTTCCTTACTTAATTCTTATTCACCTTTTATTGTTATTGATGCTTCATGTTTTTATAGGGAAGGATGACTTGGTTGGTCAAACTTCTTGTGTCCACTGCTACTTTTCCTCACTACTTTGTCATGATTATGAATTTTGAATTTGATTTGGTTGTATTAAAATATTGTGAATTTGGTATTGAGTTCGATTTGGTTGTATGATATTTGATATTCTACTAATATTACGCATCTTGTGAAGGTGCATACTGATGCATGATTTGATTGTACAAATTTGTTGATGAATTGACATATGCAATTTCCTCTTGTTATGGTCATATGCTATATTGTTGTATTGTGGTCTGTTTTGAGAAATTCCTGTTGATAGTGAAATTTTCTTGATGATGAATATGTTTATGTTTGTGATTAGTGATAAACCTATTGTGATGAATTTATTTCTCTAATATATATCTGCCTATTGGAATTATTCATTGATTGATGTAACGAGATTTTGCGTAGATGTATTGTTTGATGAATGTGATCTAAAAGTGAAGCTACTTTTTTGAATAAAATAAGCATATGAGTATGATTCTTAAATTGATATCCATTGATTAACTTAGTTGATGTTTAATCTATTTACTATTTGTTGGGAAGAAAGATTCCATGATCTAATATAAAGAGAGGTGACTCCCTTACTTGGCACTGCGCAAAATTGGCAGTGGTACCTAAGACATGGGTTGAAGTCAAAATAGAAAAAAAATGAGAGAAAATGAAAAAAATAACATAGTGACTCCTCGTCTTGGCACCGTGTTAATTTGTGGTGGTACCGAAGTTAAGAGTTGAAGTCCAAGTAAAAAAGTATGTATCCATGTGAGTGCATGTCATGGAGAGAAATTGTTTTACATTGACTTTGCTGTCTCAAGTAAGATTTTTCCTTCCAATGAGATATGAGTTTTATTACTAGTGTACTCTAATTTCGTCACCAGAAAAAAGGTGGTAATCGAGTTAGAGGATGTGAACGATACAAAAAAGGGAGGAACTTAAAAATTTTGAGTGGAAAAAGATCTTGGAAATCCTATTCCTGTAAACAAAAGTATGGTGGATTTGAACTAAAACTGTGTGCAGTCATGAGATTGAAATTCTATTTATTATACAAGTTGCAAAATTTTATTTGATTAAGTTGTAGATCTTGAGGATTAAATTTAGAAGATGATATGTTTATTTAAAATTTAATGAATCACTTGGTGAAATGTTTCATTAGTGATTATATTTTAGAAGTTTATTCTTCATAAGAAAGTTTATTCCCTTTAATCAGTTTTGATTTTGATTTGCTTAAGGACAAGCAAAGTTTGAGCCTTATGTATTTGATGACATGAAAATTCATAGCATATTTTGCGTCATTTTATTAGTCTTTTTATGTCATATTCATGTTCTTTTGCTTATTTTTATGCCTTATTTATCAAATATTACAGAATCTACACCTTTTCTCATTTTTTATCATTTCCAAGTGAAAAGGTATTATTTTAAGGCATTTTCGAGCAATTCAAGAGCATAGAAGAATTTTAATCATCAAGAGAAGATTACATGTCAAATTTCACATATATCGGAGCATCAGACCAAATTACGGCAGGGCCGTAATGTATATTACGGTATGGATATAATGCATATTACGGTACCATGGTTTTACTGAACCTACAAAAGAAATCATGGTACTACCGTAATTTCTGAGACTTGCCATAATTTTGGTCGATTTTTGTCCAATAGGAAATACGGCACTACCGTAATGAATATTACGAGCCATAATGTTGAGTGATTTCTTTACAAAATGTTTTGCACAATCACGGCACTACCATGGTTATTTTTACAGCACGTGTTTCTTTCTAGATTCTTCACAGAATGAATCACGGCACTGCCATAATGCAAATTATGGCCGTAATTCTAACATAGCAGCCGCGTTTCGCCCAACTCTTCCAGAAATTACTATAGCCCGATTCTTGCGTCAATGATTCTAAGCGATTTCGACCACCATTTCAAAAACTGTAAGAAGCATAACACTCCAAGAAAGGAGGAGAACATCAGTGAACCAAAAGCCCTAATTTTGACAGACTGTTCAGAGAGAAATCGAGTCATTGCCGCCCAAGGGTTCGCCTCCGTGAAGTGAATAGACCACCATCGGCCATGAAATTTGAAGGGAAGCTACGCTTCAGGGGGGAGAACATACACCAGAAGTTTCAGAGTGAAAGGAGATTGATCGGAGGAGAAATCAAAGAAAGCGTGGACGTCGCACTGTTCATTGCGCTTCCATGGATAAATTACGGGCTGCAATTTTTATTACAGCCCTGTATTTAGTAATTTCTTCTTCCTTCTCAGTTTTTAATTGTTCTAAACTATGGCATATTGTAATTTCTTCATCATGCTAGCTTAAACATCCATTGGGACAAAGGGTTTGATCCCTTTAATTTCATAATGACTAGATGATCTTTATTTTGTCAGGATATTTTTGTTATGATAATTCTACTTAAGTGATGATTGTCTTTAATCTCTTCTAGTTTCAAATTGTCAAACATGTGTTAGAGTTTTGTGATAGGGACTGAAAAGTGATTTGCAAAACTTGGAATCCTGAAATTGAGATTTAGGAACTCATCGTAAAAAATTAGGTTTGTTCTTATTTCTCAATTTTAGAAGCTTATTGACTTGTTGATAATCTGATCTAAGAGACATTAATGAGTTAAACATGAAGATATTGTAAGAAATTAAGTATCGAATCGTTGGAGAACCTTAAGTAGAACTTGTGACACTATAGTATGAAAATATTTAGTTTTCACTTGAGATATTGATATAGAGATTGGATGCATGAAAGTGATCTTAAATTTTCTTATTAAGATTTACTTATCTTTAGCATTGAATAAATCCTGCGCGAAAGTGAGGGTTGTTCTTTGTAAATTGTCTACGCGAAAGCGAGATAATTTCTTTATGAAGTAAATTACATCTTTATCATAATAAGAATAAACTGATGAACATTTAATTATATCTAGTCATTGAAATTAAGGTAGATGAAACCCTAGCCCCAGCTTATCTCTCTGACTTCTCGTGAACTTTCCAATCGTTTACTTTCATAATACTCGATTGCCTAGCTAGTGAAAAATCAACTATTCAGTACTTAACAAATGAGGTCTCTGTGGTTTGATATCTTTTTATTACTTCGAGTATCCGTGCACTTGTGGACCTAATAATACTTCGTAGGTGGAGATTCCTAAATCAGGAATTCTAGGTGGGGGACCCCTTTGGTAGACATGTGCTCGCCCTCAAAGTATTAGGAACTTAGTCGTGTTTAGGTAGACTACAAGGCCATCTGAACGTCAGAACCTTACGGATTAGACCGGTAACCAGTCCATGGGAGTGAATGAGGGTATCGGTGGGAATGACCTATACATCAGGGACAGAATCCCTTGAACTAGATTAGATGTTGGCAATGGAGTTTGATTATTCAATTGTAAGGAGTCAAAGCGGTGAATCCATATCCTGATGCATCTTTCATCAAATTTCTCTCATACGATTCCTCTGTTTACACTCTCGTTCATTTAATTAGTTCAACATTTAAACTTCACCAACTTCAACCTTGTCCAGCTAGTAAACTCGAGATCTGTCGGTACTTTCCCATTAGTCCCAGTGGGATCGATATTTTACTACTTCGATAGACCCATGCACCTGCGGGACCCCTATCAAGTTTTTGCAACCAACAAATTACGACCGGGTCACGATCAGAATCACGCTCGTGATCGCGGACCCACCTGTTTCGAAACCACAACTTTAACCCAGGTTTCTTCACCCTAACCCTAGGGGAAGCTAAAGGGCACTCAGGTCCTTTCTCCCCTGTTGATAAGAAGCCTCGAAACAGCCTTTACACGGTGAAATCAGCACCGGCAATGATGGTGGCGTGGAGGATAACATGGTGGCATCTGCAGGGTATGGGATGAGAGTGATGACACCAAAATATATAGTATATTTTGTATCATTTTAGATATCTTTTCATGCTAAATTGAGGACCTTTTACTAGTTTTTATGTTGAATACATCAAATATTGCAAAGTCTACTTCTATTTTGGTTTTTCATATTTTTTAGGTAAAAAGGCACTATTTTGAGGCATTTTCAAGCAAAATCAAAGACATGAAAGAGTTACCGTCGTCAAAAAAAGATCACCCGAAAAAGTCCACGCAAAACGGAGCAACTCAGAAAAATACGGTAGTGCCGTATTCTATTTTACGGTATCGTATTTTCATACGCTATCGTAAAATCAAGAACACTGCCGTAATTTGGAGAGAGCCCGAACATTAGATTTTGCCAAAAATATGGCACTGCCGTAAACCATTTTACGGGCCGTATTTTTGAGCGTTTACATAACAGAGACCTTTGCTGATTTTACGGCACTGCCGTAAGGAATTACACGGGCCGTATTTTCCAGACGTTTTCGACCAGAGAGTTCAGCCGAATTTATGGCAGTGCCGTAAACCATTTTATGGGCCGTATTTTTGAGATAACATCATAACAGAACACGTGAGCGAAAATACGGCACTACCGTAAAATATAACACGGCCGTATTTTCAAGTCAAATTCGTGAGTTTTGCGGGTCTGATTCTTGTGTGGACCATAACTTTTGATTCGGAGGTCCAAATTGAGATCTGAAAGTTGCTACCGACTCATCTTTATGAGACGAAGACACATGCACCAAGACAGAGAATTTTGATCGAGTATTGAGGGAGCAATCGACAGAGAGGTGGTTATGGTTTGGCCTCACGCCGAGAGGCATATAGGGCACCTCAAGCCGTGATTTTCATGCAGAAGCTTCTCCTGGAGGAGAAGACAACATCCCAAAAGTTTCATAGGAAAAGGAGTTCAATCGGAGGAGGAATCAATGAAAGAAGCTCTTGCACACTGTTTACAGCGAGTTTCCTTGTAAAATATGGCTGTAATTTGTATTACAGCCATGGTGTATTTTTCTAAAACCTCTTTTCTAGTTGTTTTTTGATCTTCTGGAGTTATGGATTATTGTATTTTCTTCTCCATGCAAGCTTAGACATATCTTTGGGACATGGGGGAGTAATTCCTTTTGATTTTCTTAATGACTAGATAATCTTTTGCTTTCATCATGATTATTCTACTTTGATAATTTTACCTATGTGATTATTGTTCAAAGTTTCTCCTTAGTTTACATTTTGTCATCATGAATAGAGTTCTTGCATTAAGGACCGAAAGGTGACATGCTTGAGAACTGGAACCCTAAAATTGATTAATAGGAACTCACCGTAAGAAATTAGGTTATGTTCTTATTTTTTTATTTTAGATGACTAATTGCCTTGATGATGATTATAAACGTAGGATTAATTTAGTGTGTCAAACATGGAGATCTTGCACAAAAGTGAGGATCGGAACGTTGGAGAACCATAGGTATAACTTGTATTGAGTCTCGGATGCATGAAAGTGATCCTCGAGATTCCGCTCGAGATAATCAACCTAGAATTCGGATGCACGAAAGTGATCTTGAGTTCTTTGATTGATGATTTACTTATCATCAGCTTGGGATAAATCTTGTGCGAAAGCGAGGATTTGTCTCTGCATGGTTGTCTGCACGAAAGTGAGATAATCCCTTCATGAAGTAAATTAAGTCTTTATCATGATAAGATTAGTCTGACGACCTTTTATTTAAATATAGTCATTGAAATCAAGGTGGATGAAACCCTAGTCCCAGTTCTCTCTCTAATTATCTTTTAGCGTACTTTTCTTGCATAGTTTACTTCCATTATATTCGATTTGCTTAGCTAGTGAGAATACAATTATTTGGTACTTAACAATAAGGCCTCTCTGGGATCGATACTTTTCTTTATTACTTCGAGTATCCGTGCACTTGCGGATACTACAAGTTTAGGGACAATAAGTTTTTGGAGCCGTGTCAGGGAGTAACAGTCCCTGTATGCCAAAGCTTAGGTTTTGGCCGCGACACCTAAAACAAGTCTACCTACTTGTATTTATAAGTGTGTCATTTCGGATCACAATAAGTTTTTGGCACCGTTGCCGGGGGTTAGTCCTAGGTACACGCCAAACAACTTGGGATACAACAAGTTTTTGACGCCGTTGCCAGGGATTAGTCCAAGGTACATGCCAAACAACTTGGGATACAACAAGTTTTTGGCGCCGTTGCCGGGGACCTTAGTTTTGTTAATATCAAAATAGTTGTTAGTATTGCTAGACTAGGTTTTATTTGTTTTAGATTTAACTCTATTTTTTATTTTTGCAGGTTTTGGATCTTCACAAACTGTGACAGAACTTTGATTTCTAAAATCTGTGATTTTATTAGTGATTTCTATCTTTTTATATATTTTGAAAAAAAAATAAAAATAAAAATAAAAAATTCAACCTGATTGATTGGTGTTGGATTATCTCTCTGTTTTTGATAGATTTGAAATTATGTCTTTTCATCACAATTCATGGGCATCTCAAATAAGTAAGGTATACATGCCACAAGGTAAGCATGAAGATTATTCACAATACACTCTTGCGGACATATTGAAATTACACTCTATTCCTTCTATTAAATGCAATATTTGTAAATCCAATGATCATTATACTTATGAATGTCAATTTAGATATCATGCAAATCACAATTCATCATGGTATCAAGATGATCAACATGATTCTAGATCTTTTTTTGATGATTGCTCTGATCATGTTTCTAAACCATGCTTTGAGGACACTGGAAATTCTAGCTTAGAGTCGATGCTTGAGAAATTGAATATCATAACAAATAGAAGTAAGGAAATTGAAAATCTTAAGGGGATGATTAGTCAACTTGCTTCTCAAGTTGAATCTTTAACTGCTAATTCTAAAATTTTGGAAACCTAGAGAGCACAACAAGATTGTTTATTTGAGTTTGATTTGGAAATGGAAAAACTTGATTTAGAAAATTCCCCCACTAATTATGATTATTTTGAGATTGAGCCTTATGTGAATATTCATGAATCTCACTCTAATTTTGATGATTGTGAAATTGATTTATCTAACAATTTAATTATGGAAAAGTTTGAGGAAATTGAATCTGAAAAACCCTCTTTTGATGAAATTGATGCTTTTGATGATATATCATTTATGGTTAAATATGATGAATTTGAAAATTGTGATATTCATGTACCTCAATCTGATTTTGGTGATATTTTTGAAATTAATGATAAATCTCTTGTGGTTAACTCTGATTCTATTAATTCTTTTTCATATGATTCTGATTTTGACTCTTCTGATGATGAATTATTTGTGGGGAAGCATGAGGAAATTAATTTTGAAGAGTCTCATCTTGACTTTAATGATGATTTTCAAATTGATAAATTGTTTGATGAAGTGCATGAGGAAATTGATAAAATTTGAATGTTACAGATACGGATGGATCTCATTCTGATGTTTTGCCCATATCTTTTGTTAAATCTCCTGATATATTTGAAAATTTGTGCTTTATTGAGGAATCTAATGAAAGACATAAAACTTATTTTGATGATCCAATACTCATATCCTGTGATCAAAGTCCTATTGCCAAAGACATCAGAGTGTAAACGATACTCACAAGACTATATAGCAAGCTTTATCATCGTTAGGCCAGTTGCAGCTGGGTCCAAATATGTGCTTTCTGAAAATTTTCCTGCATAATTTTTAAGCACATAAGGCTCAGTTCTAAAAATAGTCTCTTACTAAAAAATAATAATAAAAATAATTCTCTCAAAGGAAAATCAGAAATAACGCTGTAGGTCCGAAGAGTGTTCTGGTAGAAAGAGCTAATTTAGGCAAGAAGCAGAGGTGAAATAGATGCTAGCTGAAGAACTGCTAGCGATGATGGTGGTGGTGCCGACAATAGAGTGATGGTGAGTAGTCTCCAGTGGCCTACTAGAGACTACAGTCCTGGAAGCAAAGTCGTCGGCTGGTGGGCTAAGAGAGATAATGCTGCATAAATAATAATAAAAAAAAATCAGAGTCACTAATGAAGATCCTACTGCAAAAATAAAATAAATAGACATAGAGGCAACAGAAGAAGTAAGAGTCTACTGGTGGTAGAATCCAGTGTCGACGGCTAGAAACAATGGTGTCAGAGGCAGATGCAGTGGTGGCGGCTAGGGATGATGGCAGGTGCTGCCTAGAGGTGCTGCAAATCTGGAGAAGATGCTACAGGTGTCCAAGGATAGCAGAGCAGCCTACTGATTCAGTTACAAAAAGTAGCTATACCCAAGAATAAGATTTAATGATCCATAAAGAAAATAGACAGAACAATGAAGTAGAATAAGACTTGTTCTTTTCGGCCGTATGAAAATTAAAGGATCAAAATCTATCAGGAATTTATGGTATCAGCAGAAAGAGGGCTACTTAGATTTCTAAATGAAAAACTGCACAGAAGTTAATCAGATACCAAAAGTTGCTATGTGTTTTAGGTTGGTCCATAAACTTTGAAATTCAATAAAAATATCCAAATAATAGAAAAAGATGAGTACCTCATGTTCGTGTCAAAAATAAAAAAATTTCCCAACCCAGTTTCTTAAAATCACAGCGAGAAAACACCTAATCAGATAAGCAGAATGCAGAAAAACATGGGCGTAAAATTCCTTACGGCACTGCCGTAATGTACACAAAACTCTATGGTCAGAAATATGATGGAATTACGGCACCGTAAAAATGGTTATAGCCCTGCCGTAAAAGTCATAAAACATTCTAGTCACTAACGAACCAAAAAAAGGGTACCGTAAAAATGATTACGGTATCGCCGTAAAAGCCATAAAACTTTCGGATAAGAAAACACTCAAAATTACGACACGTGAAAAAGATTACGGCAGTGTCGTATTTTGCCCAAAATTCAATTTTCCCTACAAAAAGAAAATAAAAATTAATTCTAAAAATAAACTAAAATAAAAGAAACTAGACTTAAGTAAGAGTGCTTGGGTTGCCTCCCAAAAAGTGCTAATTTTTACGTCCATAGCTTGACCAAAAATTAAATATCATGGCGAAGCAGGTGGATTAGTATCATAGTAAATAGCATACAATTTTCTGCATTTCCGTTGTCCAAAAAGTTTAGCCACTAATCTAAACATCCAAAATCTCATATAAATCACAATCAACGTGGCTTTCTTAAATATGAAGAAATCAGAATTAGAATTTTCAAATCCACTCCAAGGATATTCATTGATCTTCCTATATTTGTTAGTAAGCAAAATCATAAGTCCTTTCTTCAAATCTATATTTTCAATTGCAATAGGACTTCCATCAAAAGATTCAAATATTGAATCATGAAAATAATTTTTCTATCTCACATTAGATTCTTCAACAAAGCATAAATTTTCAAATAAATCAGAAGATTCAACAATAGACATGGGCAAAACATCAAAGTGAGATTCATTAATGTTTGTAATATTAAAATTATTTTCAAGTTCCTCAAGTTCACAATCAAATAATTTATCAATTTCAAAATTACCTACAAAATCAAAGTAAGATTTTTCTAAATCAGTCCCCTCATATCCTTCATCAGAATTAACCTCAAATAATATAGCATCAAGAGTATCAATTTCATTACTTTCACTGTAATCAAGAGGAGATTTTTCAGAATCAATTTCATCAACCTTTTTCCCAAATAAATTATCAAATGATTCAATTTTACAATCATCAAAATTAGAGTGAGATTCATTAATGTTCACATAAGGCTCAATCTCAAAACAATCATAATCAGAGGGGAAATTTTCTTATTCAATTTCTTCAGTTTCCAAATCAGACTCAAACAAATAAGCTTGTTGTGCTATCCGGGATTATAACATTTCAATATTAGCAGATATAGATTCTACTTGAGAAGCTAGATGACTAATTATCCCTTTAAGATCTTCAATATTCTTACTTTGATTTGTCATGATTTGGTTTTGATCTGACATGAATTTTTCAAGCATGGATTTTAACCTAGAATTTTTTGTATCCTTAAAGTATGGTTCAGAAAAATGATTTGGAGGAGTTAAAAATTGGCAATCAGAAGTATAATGATCAAAACATCCAAAAATATCACATCTAACAGAAGAATAAGATGTCCTAACAAGGTGCATATAAGAGTGTAATTTTAATTTATCTGCAAGAGTGCACAATGAATCATCTTTATGCTTACTTTGTGGCATGTATACCTCACCTCTTTCAGTTGCCCACGAGTAGTGATTAAAAGACATATCTTCAAATCTATCAAGAATAGAAAGATTATCCAACACCAATCAATCAAAATTTTGTTTTTAGTTTTTGTAAAAATATAAAAAAAAACAGAAAACACAAGTAAATAAAATTTTCATAAATCACAGTTCTATCACAACTTGTGAAAATCCAAAACCTGCAAAAATATAAAACAAAATTAAATCTAAAATAAATAAAACCTAGTCTAGCAATACTAACAACTATTTTGATATTAACAAAACTAAGGTCCCCGGCAATGGCGCCAAAAACTTGTTGTAGTCCACAAGTGCACAGATACTTTGAAGTAATAAAAAGATATCCAACCACAGAGACCTACGTGTTAAGTACCAAATAGTTGTATTCTTACTAGTTAAGCAATCGATTATAATGCAAGTAAACGATAAGGAAAGCGTAGAGATAATCAGAGAGAAACTGGGACTAGGGTTTCATCCACCTTAATTTCAATGACTAGATATGAATAAAAGCTCGTCAGTCTAATTTTATCATGATAAAGATATAATTTACTTCATAAAGGGATTGTCTCACTTTCGTACAGACAATCATAAAAGGGACTGATCCTCGCTTTCGCGCAAGATCTATCCCATGCTGAAAATAAGTAAATCATCAATCAAAGAACTCAAGGATCACTTTCATGCATCCGAATTCTAAGTTGATTATCTCAAGTGGAATCTCAAGGATCACTTTCGTGCATCCGAATCTCAACACATGTTCTACTTATGGTTCTCCAATGTTTCGATCCTCACTTTCGCACAAGATCTTCACGTTTAACAAAATAACTCTATCCTAGATTCAAATTATTAAACATGACAATTATTCTACTAAAATCAAGAAATAAGACTAACCTAATTTCTTACGGTGAGTTCATAATATTAAATTTTAGGGTTCCATGTTCTCAAGCAAATCACCTTTAGGTCCACATTGTGAAAACTCTAAAAACATGCATGATAATAAGAAAACTATAGAGAGTTATAGGCAATCATCACATAAGTAGAATCATCATAACAAAATTATACTGATGAAATAAAAGTTATCTAGTCATATAAAATCAAGGGGATTACACCCCCATGTCCCAAATGATGTTTATGCTTGCATAGAGGAAGAATTACAATAAATCATAGTTTAGAATGATCAGAAATTGAAAAGAAGGGAAAATCAACTTTACAGCACGGCTGTAATGAAAATTACAGCTGTAATTTTGGTCGTCAATAGTGCAAACGCCCGCAATTTCTTTGATTTCTCCTTTGATCGACCTCCTTTCGCTCTGAAACTTCTGGTGTATCCTTTCCTCCTCTAGGCGAAGCTTCCTTGTAGATTTCATGGCTTGAGATGGCCTATATGCCTCTTGGCATGAGGCTGAACCCTAGGGAGGCCTCCCTTGATTTCTCTCTCGATCGTGGATGAAAATTAGGGCTTTCGCCCTCGGCGTCTGGAATTCATTGGTGTGCTCAGATCTTCCAAAACCTATCAAAATATGACACTTTTTACCTGAAAATCATGAAAAACTAGAAAAGAAGTAGATTCCACAATATTTGATAAAAAGGGCATGAAAATAAGCAAAGTAGTATAAATATGAAACAAAAAGAGCAATGAAATGACACAAAATATACTATAAATTTTGGTGTCATCAAACGTCATCGCTGACGCTCTCAGTCGTGTTTGGATACTACTGTGTGTTTTGTCCTCCGCGGTGATTGCTTTTGACCATATTCGCGAGGAGTATGCACAGTGCCCCGACTTCGGTCCTGTGTACACCCAGCTGCTTGAGTTCGAGCCCCTTGACTCCCCATACCATCTCGAGGATGGTAATCTTCTGTTTGGGAACCGACTTTGTGTTCCCCGGACTTCCCTCCATGATCACCTCCTCACTGAGCTGCACGTCGGTGGCGCCGCCGGGCATCACGGGTGTGACAAGACCTTTGACATAGCAGAGGACCACTACTTTTGGCCGTCCCTTCACCGCGATGTTGCGCGCATTGTTAGGCACTGTGGCACATGTCAATATGCCAAGCCTCACCCAACAAACACGGGGTTGTACACTCCACTTCTTGTCCCCACCGGTCCATGGTGTGATTTGGGTATGGACTTTGTCCTAGGACTTCCCCTGACTGCCTCTCGGGTCGACTTAATCTTTGTTGTGGTCAATCGGTTTTCTAAGATGGCGCACTTCATTCCGAGTGCCAAGACATTTGATGCGTCCCACATGGCTAGTTTTTTTGTTAAGGAAGTTGTCCGATTACATGGTCTCCCCTTGACGATCATCTCCAATCATGACCATAGGCTTGTTGGCCACTTCTAGCGATCTTTATGGTCTATCCTAGGGACCACCCTAAAGTTCTCCTCCGCTTATCACCCTCAAATAGATGGTCAAACAGAGGTTGTGAATTAAAGCTTGGGCAACCTCTTATGTTGCCTCATCAGTGACTACTCGCGCAGCTAGGATTCGGTTCTTCCCATTACTAAATTCGCTTATAATAGCACACACCATCGCTCAACCAGTTTGAGTCCATTCCAAGTCATGTTAGGGCACCAACCTCGCAAACCATTGGACTGGCATGGCATTCCCCATTCCCCTGATTTCGCTTAGTTTGCATTCGCATTTGCATACCACCTCGTCGGATTACATGATGAGATTCACCGACAAATCTTTTTGAGCAATACTAGATATGCACTAAGGGCCAACAAGCTTCGCAGCCCCCCGTTTTTACATAGGTGAGCAGGTATTGGTGCGAGTCCACCCTGAACGATTGAGGTCGCGAGCCAATTAGAAGCTACATGCGCATTGCGACGGGCCTTACATAGTGTTGCGGTGGGTTGGAGCCAATGCCTATGTCTTAGACCTCCTAGAGGATGCCCTTTGCAGCCCCATCTTCAATGTCGCCGACTTGCTACCTCACCGGCCGCCCCTCCCCACCGACTTGATGTTAGGGGCCAGTTCTTATTCTCTGGAGGAGAATTCTTCTGACCGGGGGAGGATTGACGGAGCCAAAGGAGCCCATGAAGACCTTGGGACCCAAAGTGACACACCCACAGACTTTGGGGCCCAAGGAGACACACTAGCAAACTCCCTAGGGCCCAATGAAGATACCCAAGAATTTTTGGCTCAAACGCAGGTCAGCAAAATTTTCACAACTATGGGTGTGCATGGACACACGGCCATGTATGGATGCACCGGCCAGGGTGTGTGTGGCATCATGACCGTGAAAGCCTCAGTAGAAAATTGGACGCAGGATGTGAACGACATCACGGCCGTGCATGGATGCACGGCCATGCCTGTGAAGACCTCGGCGCAAGATTCATTCATGGCAGAAATGCAGAAAAGCTCCATTTTTCACCCCATTCGCCACTCACAATGTTCCTCACATCCTCCTAACCATTATGTGGGGGTTCTCAGTCCATCAACCACCTCCACGGAGCTAATCCATCCGTTGAACCTTACAATAAGGCCAACCAAAGGACTGACACTGGATCACAATCACAACTGGGTCCTCAACACCGCCCATGATTTGGCCACAACCACACAGAACCAGTCCACCATCAGCCAGTTCTTCTGCTTCATCGCGGCCTATTCGGAGATGGTGTAGTGCGCCATGATCGCCCAACCAACGGCCTAAGGGAATCGAACCCACGCACCCACCACCTACTCCACCTTTTTGCTTTTACTTTAGTTGGTAGTTGCTCTCATTTGGTAGTTAGGATTTGATTCCTACACTTTTTGACTTGCTTTTAGGTTGTTATATGGGAGTTAGCTTATCCAACACCTTTATCCATATAAATGGTGTGACCTCCCCCCACTTCCCCTATAAAAGAGAGTGGAGTTCCCCCATAGTTTTTAACTTACCCTAAGTGTTTAGTGTAGCCTCCAAGTGAGTGGGAGCCTACGAAGTTGCGGTAGCTACGAGTGAAGATTGAGTGCATTGTAAAAGCGGCCGGGCCACTTGAGTGCCTTGTACTCCGAAGATCCTACTTGCTTGTTTCCAGCTTTCAATCAAAGATTGTGGGGTATACACTACCTCTCCTTTCCATTGTTCTTGCTTACGTTTGGGTGTTGCTTGCTTGTGGATGTGTTTAGGGCTGTCGACTGTAGCTAGACTCATCACCAAGCTGTGTTTACTTGTGCCACGCATTGCATAAGATTGGCTTGCTTGAGAGGTGAGTAGTTTATTTGAGTAACCCGTGGTTTCTCGGTGTTTCTGGTATTGCTCAAAGAGAATTCTGCTTGGTTTTCATTGTGTTTTCCATCGCCGGTTTCCCTCCAAACGCATTTCACTTCTCTCGCCTATCGCCCCTCTCACATTTTCCACATCATAAGTCTCCGCCACCTTAGAGTACAGAATATATGGACCACCCCCTCCTACTTCCGCTCCATCAAGTGATATCCTTCTCTTCTCTTCTTGTCTATTTCTTTTCCTTGCTGGTTTTCTTAGAAAAGCATGCCTAGTTTCTTTATGCTTTTTGAGCTACTTACCTAGAGGCGATCTTAGTTTTCTAATCCATAATCTCATCCTACTTCAATGTTAAGGCTAAGGAAAGATACCAAGCCCTTTCCAAAATAATCCAACATCAAGCCATATGTGCCTAGAACATGCCATGCAAGTCCATCAAGCCATATGTGCCCCAAGCCATGCCATATAAGCAAGCATTCCATCAAAGGATAAGGCATAGGCGTTTAAGACTTGCCTAATGAGGCATTAGGCGCCAATCTCACCCCATTATGCCTCTTATGCACCTATAGAAAGAATTTCTCCCCATTATACTCTTATGCCCTCTTATCTCTTCATGACAACTTATTAGTAGGCCCCCATTGGATAATGGGCAAGCCCAAACTTCATTACACATGTTAATTAAGTCATTGGATCCAATCCAATGCAACCCAAGTTAAATGTGGCTAACCATGGTTGATGACATGAAAATTCATTGTATATTTTGTGTCATTTGATTAGTCTTTTTGTGTCATATTCATGTTCTTTTGCTTGTTTTTCAGCCTTATTTGTCAAATATTACGGAATCTACACCTTTTCTCATTTTTGATCATATTCAGGTAAAAAGTGCGTAATTTTGATGGATTTTGAAAGACCTGAGCGCATGAATGAATTCCAGACGTCGAGACGAAGCTGCCCATCAATTTTCATGCAAATCGGATATATTTAGAAAATTACACCCCCTGCCGTAATTATTTTTACGAGTGTAATTTTTTGCACAGATTACACCACTGCTATGATAATTTTTATGGGCCGTAATTTCTTGGAGATTCTATACAGAAGAAATTACGGCACTACCATAAGTATTTTAACAGGTCGTAATTACTGCCCAGAAATACACAAAAGAAATTACGGCACTGCCGTAATTATTTTTACAGGCTGTAATATTTGACCCAGAATTCAAAGAACCAAATTACGGCAGTGCCATAAACAAAATTATGGCCGCAATTATAAAGATGCCGAGTCTTCTGCAGCTGCTCCAAAGCCCGATTTTTGCGATGCAAAATCAGAAGATACAGGGCACCAATTTAAAAACCATAAAAAGGGGAGTGTTCTATAAATCGAGGAAAAGATTTGAGGATAAGAAGGATCAAATTTCATCACCAATCGAGGGAGAAATCGTAAAGGGCATCCCTAGGGCTCGGCCTCGCACCAAGAGGCGTAGAGGCCACCTCAGGCGACGAAATTTACAGGAAAGCTTCACCCAAGAGAGGAGAGGATACACCGAAAATTTCAGATCGAAAGAAGTTCAAATGAGGGAGAAATCAGTGGAAGAATGTTCAGCCGAGAGGGAAAAATCGCAAAACACTGTTCACGGGTACTGTAGCAGTACTGTAGCGATTGCCTTTAATTCTTATTTCATCATAATACTTTTGTTATGATAATTCTACTTATGTGACGATTGCCTTTAATTCTTTCTAGTTTCATATTATCAACATGTATTGGAGTTTTTGCAATATGGACTGAAAAGTGACTTGCGAGAACTTATAACCCTAAAATTGAGATTTAGGAATTTATCGTAAGAAATTAGGTTTGTCCTTGTTTCTAGATTTTAGAAGTTTATTGACTTGTTGATAATTTGACTTAGAGACATTAGTGAGTTAAACATGAAGATATTGTAAGAAATTAAGTATCGGATCGTTGGAGAACCTTAAGTAAAACACGTGAATCTAAAGTATGAAAGTATTTAGTTTTCACTTGAGATGATTGTCATAAAGATTGGATGCATGAAAGTGATCTTAAATTTTCTTGTCAATGATTTACTTATCTTTAGTATTGAATAAATCTTGTGCGAAAGTGAGGATTTGTTCTTTGTAAATTGTCTGCGCGAAAGCGAGATGACTTATTTATTAAGTAAATTATATCTTTATCACATTAAGAGCAAACTGATGATCATTTAATTATATCTAGTCATTGAAATTGAGGTGGATGAAACCCTAGTCCCAGCTTTTCTCTCTAATATTTCATGTGATTTTCGTTCGCTTATGTCATATTCGATTGCTTAGCTAGCGAGAAAATAACTATTCGGTACTTAACACATAGGTCTCTATGGTTCAATATCTTTTTATTATTTCGAAGTATCCGTGCACTTGCGGACACAACAATGGTCAACTTTGGGTCAACTTGCCAAAACTGAAGTTTGGCTCCAATAAGTCTCTTCCAATTTATTAGGCTCATTGGCGCTAATAAAATCTCCCAAACAGATCTGAGTCATCCAATAACTCAATCATAAGGCTACCCGATCAATATGATAACTCGAGTATCAAGGTGTGCGACCATGTAAGTTCCTCTGACATTGACTACGCTCATCACAAGCAGTGAGTGGCACCTACCAGTGCATCGCTGCTACTCAAGTCATCAGAATGGATATTGACATCGATATCCCCATCATCGCAACAAGGTACCGATGCATTACAATCTCTTTATCAAACTGATATCCGATTGGACAAGTGTGTCACCACTTGTTTTCACCCTAATCTCATGGTCATGACTAAATCAGGTTTTCACATGTGTATGGTAATACACTTTCAGTCATGCAACCATATGGGGCCTATGGATATCAAGCTTCCCTCAAGAAAGGGCAAATCCTCTGTCTGTCCATTGATCTTCTCATATAGGTCATGACATACTCAATGACAATCGTTATGACCTCCCAACTACGGTGAGGCATTAGGTTATATCAAAGTATATCTCTAACCGTGTAGAATAGTAAATAACCTCAAGTCAAGGGATCAATGAATCTCTTGTCACTTGTGAGGTTAACTCATGACACCAAGTTAGAGCCACATAGCAGGTTGGTCTAGTATATCCACCATTGATATACCCATATGTTTGTATTAGCACCTCATGCCTAACCAGCCAATCTACCAATCTCACATGTACCAAAGCTATCCCTTATCCACTCAGATACTTGACTAGGGACAAAAGTTTGAGTACAGATACAATCTATCTCCAGGGATATTATCATGCAAGTATATAGTCGTAAATATAAACATAGCATAATAACGACAATACCAGAATGATATATATAAAATATCAGTGTTAAGTAGTACAAAAGATATACCAACAAGGGGTCTAAGGGCATACACACCAATAGTCTTCTGTTGCATCATTAGGGAACTAATATATACTTTGGTAGTCGGTTCATGCTAGCGGTGGTGCCTAAAGCACTTGAACCAAATTGGACCTATTTGTTACTCATTATAAATAAATAGGTAGAGTTTCTATTATGGAATATAATATACGCTAGTTATCTATTCTTGTTGTAGCTGCTGCCCCTTGCCTCCCCTTTTGTAGGCGCGACCTTCAAGGAGAGAATCTTCATACCAAGGCTTGATCCTTTCTCTTATGGTCAGCACTAGCACTATGTTTAGCAGAGCGAACGGAAAGCAGAAAGGATGGAAAGCAGAACTTTTTTGTGTTTAACAGGGCAGACGGAAACTGCAAAAGGGAAAAATGGAAGGAAAGTTACCCAACTTTCCTTCCAAAATTGAACCGTCTAATTTGGACGGATACTCATCTCACGTGCTCCCTGCTCCTATTCTCACCCTCACTCTCTCCTTCTCTCTCCCCTTTCCCAAACTTTGTGCTTGGAATCGGCTTCGCCCTCTTTGTCGCCGCCGTCCTCGTCTTCACCATCATGGCCGCCACTCACGAATGAAAATCACGAACGCTGCTGACCTTCACCGCCGCCGCCTGATCTTCGCCGCCTGACTCACGAACGGAAACACTCCCTCTAATCTTCGCTGCCGCTGCCTGCGATCTTCATCACCGCCGCTGGCTCTGATATTCATCGCCGCCGCCGACTTTGATCTTCTTCCTTCCGCCGTCTGCTCCTCTTCGCCCCTTTGCCTTCGAATCAATCGATTTCATCTTCCTTCCGCCGCCTACTCCTCGTTGCCTTCATCAATGTTTTATTCAATTTCTGTTTCGATTTCATCTTCTTCCTTCCACCGCCGTCGATCTTCATTTTGACCTAAAATTTGTCTCTTTCAATTTTGATTTTGATTTACCCCTTTGCCGAGTTGTCTTTTTTAGCCTATGAAGAGCATGCATCACTTTTTGCTGTAGGTGATTGCTTAACATAAATCATTGTATCAAAATATAACATGAGCATAAAAAGAAAAATTATGGGTGTTTATATCAAACCTTTATATTTTCCTTCTCTCTTGCTAAACACAAAGAAAGAAGTACTCTTTATTTTTCCATCCTTTTTATTTTCCTTTCCTTCTTATTTTTCCATCCGTCCTGGTTTCCATCCGCCCTATTAAACACAGTGTAGAAGTGGAGGAGGATAATCTAAAGGCGATTATTATGTGGATACCAGTAGTGGGTAGGCACGTGTTTGCTAACATCTTTTCGAATCAAGGGCTTGGAGCATACTTCAAGGATAATGTTTTATCACATTATTTTATCCTATTTTAGCTATAGTGTAGGTGTGTGAGACAAATTTATTAATAGCATTTTACTTGGTTATTCTTAATCGTTGCATCTCCACTGTATAAGTGGAGGTAAGATAACTTTCATAATACAGTAAGCATTCGACTTTGCTCAGATTCTTTACTCTCTAATCCCTCACTAATTCAATGTTAAAAGTGGTTTTGGCATGCTTCACACCAATGCACTGGTAGTGTTAGTAGCACCTACAATATCTTGGGACGAAAGAGCTAAGGGTCAACATCTAATGTTGCTTCCCTCAAAGCCCCATTCGTTTTAGGGATTGTTTAGTCTAGTCTGATCCTAAATACCACTCGGTCTCCCTCATTTAAAACATATGGCCTACGATGCTGATCAATAGAAATTGTGTACCTATCATTCCTTAAGGAGATTTGCTATCAAATTTCACTATGCAATTCAGAAATATGTCATGTAAAAGATTGGGTTGATTTATAATTGTTTTTTGGTGAGGTTATGAAGGAGTTAGGTCAATTGGTGTTTTTAGTTGATGTCCAAGTACAATTTGAATGGCTCATATAAGTAGTTTTATTGATGGCATTTTTGAAAGTTAATTCAGCAATTCATAGTGCCATATTCCAACTAGTGATATGATCACTCACAAGACATCGAACAAAAATTCCTACACTTCTACTTACCACTTTTGTTTGACTATCCAAGGATGGTATGTAGAGGAAAACATAAGTCTAGCACTAAGAGGCCTCTAAAGGGTAGTTCAAAGATGAATAACAAAGTGTGTATCTCTATCTAAAATGATTCTTTAGGGTATTCCATATAGATGAACTATTTATTTGAAATTTAGTTTGGTTCTATGTGATGCGTTTGATGTTTTATTACATCATATGAAGAAAGCCATTTTTGAAAATCTATTGTCAGCCACAAAGATAGAATCATGTTTGGCGACTAATCAAAGTAATCCTAACATAAAATCCATACAAATGCCTCACTATAGACCTTAGAGAATAGGTAAAGATGTGTAAAGACTAGTATAATATTTGCGGGACTTTTGGGCCTGTTTTTTTGGGGGTAAGAACAAAAGAGGGAAGAGTAAAGAGGAAAGAAAAAAAATGGGTGGGAAGAAAAAAAATTCACGTGTAACACACGTGATGGGCAATGGAGGAAAGAGGGGCGCTCGTGGAAGGAGAAGTTGGGATGGCACTCGCCGTCCCTGGCGCCGCCTCACCTTCCCTGGTGGAAGGAGAACCCGCTTTGCAGCTACAGCAAGAGCCGCAACCATCTTCGCAGCTAGATCCGCCGCCAGAATCCAACGCCAAGATCATCACCTTCACCATCGCGGCTGTCTTTGCAGCTATAGCATGATTGGCTCCCACTCACCAACCGGTCGTCGGGTCTATGGAGTCGCCCGCACGTCATGCTTGCTCGCAAGATGCATGCCCACCTGGCTTTGCCCAGATCCGCTTCAACTATGCAATAATGCAGCCACTCGAGCGCCGCTTCACCCAGACCCGCTTCAACGCACTCTCAGATCCGAGTAGCCTGCATGCCTGGATGGTTGGAGCTGCTCCGCCTGCGGCCCACACTTGGACAGTTGGAGCTGCTCCGCCTGGGTCCACTCGGGAGGGCAACGATGGAAGTGGCCGACGACGACAGGGAGGGCAGCAACTTGAGGAGGCGAGAGGAGGGCAGCGGCGAGCTCAAGGGAGGCGAGAGCTCGAGGAGGGCAGCGGCAATGAGAGATCGGGGTGGCGAGAGCTCGATGGCAACGAGGCGTGGGAGGTGCCAGGAGTAGGAGAGGGGGCAGCAAGGGAGGAGGAGGAAGAAGAATGGTGGAGGAGGAGAGGATGGCAGCAAGGGAGGGGGAGAAAATTGTTTTCTCCCTCCAAATCATACCTCTAATAAATCAGGAGAAAAGTAAGGTTTATTTGCCCTTCTCTCCTTTTTTTTCTCCCCAATTAAACAGGCCCTTACTATTTGACAAGTGCTAGTCTGACTATTTAAACAACATCTATTTTAATAATTGACTAAAAAAAATTCTATCTTTAAGTAAGTAAACAAGTTTGTTATATACCTTGGTGTCCCACTATCCCTCTAGCATGTAGCATAAGTATAAGGATGTCTCGAAGAGAAGTTCTAGGCACACATAATTGGTTATAAAAAATAGTTACTCTCCTCTCTAATAGTATAGTTTGAATTATACATAGGATTTTGGATCAAATTGAAATATATGTTATTAAAGTCATGTTATTAAAGTCAGGACACTCAAAATAATCATGCTTAATCTTATCAAACCCTATGAATTTGCCAATGCCAACACGTGCGTAGGTGCACTCACCACTCCACTTAGTCAACAAAACACTATAGAATACCACATGGTGTCCATCTTAGCTAAGTTGTTCTACTAATGACCCTGAAGCACCACAAACTATCTTAAAAACGTTTGAAAAGTCTGATAATCTAAGTACAAGTGATGTGGTCATTCATTCCTTAGTTTCCTTGAAATATTTGCTGGTAGATGTAGTTAAAATATAATTTGTGAGAGATGCCATTATGGTGTTAAATTCCCAAATGAATCATCTATAAAAGGAGGCTAGCCCATGAAAACTACTTACCTCAGATAGGGTCTTGGCTTTGGCCAATTACATATGGTCTTAATTTCTCCTAGGTCAACTTAGAGATCTCGAGTGGATACAATGGAGCCTAAGAAGTCAACTTGCTTTTTCACGAAGGAGCACTTCTTGAGATTCAAGTATAATTTTTCTTTCGTCTGAAAAGTCAATTTTAGATGTTTTACCTGATCCTCTTGTGTGCAACTAACTACACATGAGGATATCATCAAAATACACAACTAAATATTTTTCCAATGTACAAACAAAGGATTTGGTTCATAATTCTCATAATGTTGAGGGGGCATTTGTGAGGTCGAATGGCAAAACAAACCAGTCATAGATACTATCTTTGGTTTTGAATGCAATTCTACATGCATCACCGTCTCTAATGCAAATTTGATGATACACACTATGTAAATCAAATTTTGAAAACCATTTAGATCCTATCAAGAGGTCTAACAAGTCATCATATTAGGAATTAGAAAATAACATTTAAAAGTGAATTTATTTATGGCACAACAATCAATACACATGCACCAAGTTGTTGGGGAAAGTTGTAGACAAACAAAAAAATACAAAGTAAAAAAATTGTCTGAAACTAATTTTTCCCCTCCTAAAGGATTCGAGTGAGATGAGCTAAGGGACAAAACAATAATTTTACCTTTGAAGTGTACTTTGTATCATTGGCTGTAGGCGCTCAAGTGTTCGCCTTCTATTGGTGTCCACATAATGACCCCTTGAAAATCACCCCACTTTGCACTTGGTTCTAGCCTCGGAAGATGGGATCCACGCCTTGGTGCTCACGGCAAGGGAGGATGGTGGTGATTGATGATACAAATTTTCATAGTATTTTATGAACATATTTATATCAAATTTGTATCATCTTTTCCTATAATTGCATGGTTTATTACATGAATTTTCTAAATTTTGTAGAAAAACTTATTCTCTCTGTATTTTTGACTTTTTAGGTAAAAAGACCCTAAAATTGAAGCAAAATAAAGAGATTCCATCAAAACCACATTCAAAGGGACCTATATCAAAGATCTGGGGTCCAAAGCTGAACGAAGTTTATCTACAGTGATTACGATCACTAGTGATGATTCTAAAACAATGATGAATTTTATGAAAAGTAAAGCTAGAATAATACTTGTAGAAGAGAGAAGATGCTAATTCAAAAGTTTCATGCTGCTCTAATCTAGGCTCATAATCACGGCCAGTGATTACAATTACGATCATGATTCTATTTAGAACACAAGACTGATTCCAATGGACAACCCAGACCTAGTTCTCGTCCGATTTCTCCTCTAATACTCTATTAAAACCCCTCCAAACTTAGGGCTTCATGGAGTCACTTAGAGGGCAATACTTTGGAAAATCTTTAGCTTTTCTACTTTCTCTCTTGAGCTAAATCCAAGCCAAGAAGGCGTCTACGGTGAGAAACTCTAATTTTGACTTCCGATGAATGTAGCCGAAAGGTTACGTGAAATTAGAAGCTGAGATTCACTTAGAGGGGACGTGAACTAGAATGAGCTTTCAATTCAAACATCATCAACTTCCATGTAGAATCGAAGGAGATAAAAGCAAAATTAGAAGCAGTTGCGCGTAGGGAAGAAGCAGACTTCATAAGCACAATCACGGCTAGGAGAGAAAATCCATATTTCTACAATTTTTGTTAGGGAGTTGTAAAAGTTTGTTAATTTACTTTGTCTAAACTGATTGTATTTATTTGCTTTAAAAGTTTAAGATGAATTTCATGAACATGTCTATAGCTTAAATTTGATTTTGAGTCATGGGGAGTAGCCCCTTATTTTTATCAATATAATGATTATCTAGCATGTTGATTTTATTTGGTTGTGTTAAAGTTGATTGTTGAAGATTCGTGATGTTTTTAATTATTAGTTCTTAATTTATAACATGTCTTGGGGGTTAGGACAAGGACTGAAATGTGAGTCTTAATCCTGGAATTTACTAATTTAAACTTATAAGATCTAGACTATGAAAGTAGCTTGGATTATAGAATTTATTTAGTGGGAATAATTTCACATGTAATAACTTAGGTCTAGTAATTAAATTGCCTTAGAAACTATGACAAGGACTAAAAGGTGACTCTTAGTTTTGGAACCCTACAATTAACCTTATAGCTAATGACCTATGAATGTAGCTTAGTTCTATTGGGGAATATAAAATATACAATGTGCTTAATGAAGTTAATCAAGGTTGGTACTCAGAGTGACATATGGCTACAAGATGAGTTAAACATTTGGATAGACTGTGGGAAAGGGGATATCCTATACACTCTTATAGTATATTTCTTTTTAACATTTCTATATATTTGATATATGCTAATATGAAATACTTTGAACAATTATTGTAGTGAAACCCCTTGCCTAAGCTTCCCTAGCATTTTATAGCCTCTTCTATTTTAGTTGTGCTTTCATCAACTTTCGCATTAATCGATTTGCCTAGATTACAGGAATACGATTTAATCAATACATAATTCTAGAGTCTCTATGGGATCGATATTTTTATTACTTTGATACATCCATGCACATGCCGACATGTGTGTGGGGATTATGGTGCCATCGGTATCATTATCGTTGTTTGCAGTATCAAGTTTTTGGCGTCGTTGCTGAGGACTCTATTGAATTAATATTGGTATAAAATCGTAAAAGTGTGTGTTAGAACATATGAAGATATAAGTTGCCAATAAAATTGTTTGGATATTAATGAAGACATACCTGATTCCATGACTCGCAGTGGAAAAATCTGTCATGGATGGGCCTTCTGATTGATGGTGATATCGCTCACAGAGAGTTGGGGCAGCTGATGGAAAACTAAGACCGGAGGTGCTCTTTGACAACTGTCACCTCAACTAGGGACCACACCCATATTTATAGTGGAAAACCTAATGACACATTTACAGATCAATCCATCAATAATCTAGTAATTTTGCCCAAGGATTCTACACAATTTAACCCCTGTATACTTTATTAATAAGATGACAATAAATAAATTAGAGATTAATTATATGTGATTAATTACTGCAATATATTATGCATGTACATGGTGCACGGTCCATAGATCCTAACAGTGTGAGATAAGGAACTACTTCACACCATTAGAATAGTTTTTATTTTCTATAATTTTGTGATTTCTATTTTATGGAAATTAGGATTTCAGATTTACAATCACGGGAGTGACTATAATCACACTTAGTGATTTCTATTTTTGAATCATTATAATTTCTCCAATAAAAAATTAGAAATTAAATTTTTGTATGTATTTTTGCTTTTTTTGTGATTTACATTTTTTTAAAATTTTTCTCAAAATTATCTTACAATCACGGGCTATGATTACAAGCACACCGAATGATTGAATCTAAAATTTTTATTTCTTTCCAAATTTCATAATTAAAATAGAAATTTTCATAAAATAGTTTTATTCTAGTTGATTCCCGTCTTCTGGTAATTTATTGAAATTTTTTAGATTTATTTTAAAATCACGACTGTAATTATAATCACGACCTAAAAAAATCAGAAAAATCTAAAAATTTAAGTTCATGATTTAAATTTGAAATTTTATCATATATGAATTCAGTTTGTTATGATATTTGTGGATATTTGGGTCATTATTCTTTTGAATGTCAATTAGGGATTTCTCCGTACATAAATTAATATTTATCTAGTAACCTTAACACATGACACTAGGATGACTGATATTCTAGTAATACATATGACTCAAATTGGGGGAAACATCCAACTTCCTTTTATGAGAGCAATTATACCAAAATTAGCAAAAACAAAAACAATTTGAAGCTGTCTAGGAGCTAATATTCAAAGTAGATAGTGTAACAACCCATTTTCAGATATTAGGAGACCAGATATCCCTATAAGCTAAAAACATAGCTAGACCTATAGAGACATTAGAGGAACTTCATATAAGGAACAATGAGTTAGATAAGAGTAAACAGAAAGTTATAAAACTGAGAATATCATTAAAGAAAAAGGGATTGAGGAAAAAGATGAAGAGATTGAACATAATGACAAACCTAATTCTCAGCCACTTGATTTAGTTGCAACCCTTGACATACATGAGGTACAACCAGAAAATTTATGCCATAACAACCTTGAGGTAAGGGAGAAACTTATTATTGAAATCAAAAATATCCCAAACATTCCAAAATATGATTTTATGTTACCCAATTCTAATCTTCCTAAAATTGATTGTATAAATTATAAAGAAGAACATATTATTTTACTCTTTGATAAATATAGGAATATTATCAAATATTCTTTACATGATTCTAAAAGCACTAACTCTTATTTTGCATGTAAAGAATAATTGCTACTAAAATGGCCTACGTATTATTTTAGATATTTAATTTGGTGGCCAAGCTTTTAGGACAAAGAAAAAGTAGGAGATTATATGCTACTTACTATGGAATTGATTCATTAGCTTCATCATGAAAACTCATCAAGGTCAAGCTAATGACCTAAAAGGAGCTCTTGTTGGGAGGCAACCTAATATCTTATTTACTTATGCAATTTTAGTTATTTTATTTTATTTACTTTATATGCTACTTACTATGGAATTGATTCATTAGTTTTTGTTTACCGGTGAAATTCAAGATTCTAACCTGAAATTCTTTGTCTCTTTTCTTAGGGATTTTTGGAATTTTTTTTGAAATTTTTATATGTAGTTCGCAAAATCACAGGCTTGATCATACTCATGATCATCATTCTATTAAAATGCCTCGCACAATCAAAAACACAGGCGAACATCATTAGAATCATGCTCGTTATCCTCCAACATTCGCTGCGATCATCCTCAACAAGCCAAAATTTAAGCCTATTTAGACCTCGCAAACCTATGCCAAAGTTCAAGATTTTCTTCTTCCTGATCACCTAAGTCTTGAGAGCCTCTTCTATAGCTTTCATCTTGTTGTGATTGACAAAAGAAGTATTTTCCTGATCCCAAATTTTGGTTAATGATTTTGAGCTTCAATTCTCTCTTTTCGTAAGCTAATCACTCGAAAATCCACTCTCATTTGGCGCATTAGGCCTCAACCTAGCTTCAATCACATTTTGTTGACTGACCAACTCCAAATGGAGATGAATCACTGAAGCCCCTTTTGAATTACCACCTCCCTCATTTTTGCCAAAGAATTCAAAACTTCAATTTTCCTTCAATGATGACTTCTCGCCTCTAGAACACTCAAATATATTATTGAGAGCTACACGAAGGATTTCTTCCATGAGTGATGAGAGCTCAGGCTGCCACAAAATAGAACTTCTAGTTTTTCGGCAGTTCCTACTTCAACCTAGACAAAAATATATTATTTTGAGTGAAATTTTCTCCTTCTCCATCTTATAGACAAGAAGATTCCTAAAGAACTTGAGCCGAGCAGAAGCAAACTCATCACGACTAAGGAACATAATCATGACCGTGATTACAACCATGACTGTGATTACAACCACGACCGTGGTTATAGGCAAAAAAATTTTGAATGCAGAATTTTGGCATAAGTTTATTTTCATTAGGTATATCACTCCTTTTGTGTATTTTTTATTTATCACTAACTTTTTGTAGCAACCATGAAAAGAAAGGTTTGCCTATTGGGACAAAGATCAAGATGCAGCATGCCAGAACTGGAGTTAGATAAAATTAGGTTCTAGAATGTAGAACAAAAAACTAGGTTTTGAACATTATCGGAGCGATAGTTCATTAACACTAGTACATAGAATTAGAAACTCTGTGCACCCTAGGGCTCACTGATGATGTTCAATGGATGTTTGAATGGGTAGGCATGACTAAGGCCATGTTTGAGATAGGAACACCTGTGATACCAGAACTAGCCTTGGAATTCCTCTCGTATTTGAATATTCAAGTCTCCAATGACAACAAATATGATCCAGGTGAGATTTTTTGGATTAAGAAACCAATAGATTTCTGTAAATTTGTCATAGATAAATGGCCTATTTAGATTCCCTAAGGATGGAACTAGGTGCATGCCAAGGGAATTTAATGAATAAGATGGTTAGGGCAGTGTTTCAAGATGAAAGACTTAGGGAAAGCCACCAATAGAATGGGCATGAGGATCTTCAGGGATGGATCAAAGAAACTCCTATCTCTAAGTCATGGTACCTATCTGTATTAGACTAGATATGGCTAATGTTGTGAGCATTACCAACCGATACCAATCCGGTCTAGGTTCACAACACTAGATAGTTGTAAAGAACATCTTCTAGTGTCTGAGAAGAACTAAAGAGTGTAACATCCCACATTCTTAACCCCAAACAAATGGCACAATTCATAAAAGAAACAGGATGTTTCATATAAGATCGATCATATGCTAGGTAAAACCGAGTTCAAGAAAACACGATTTGAAAAATTTCCATAAATCCATACACACAAATTCACAAAACTCAAATCTAATAAATCTCGTAAGGGTACCTGCCACCACGCAATCCTTGCACTAGACATATGCAAGGCAACAGTTATATCAAAACCGATTAAAATTCATAAAATCCATAAAGGTACCTGCCACCAGGCAATACTTGCACTAGACATATGCAAGTTACAGTTGTATCAAAACCGATTGCAAAAATACACATCAACTTCAATTTCAAAACAAATCCACAAAATCGATTTTTATAAACTGACACCAAACACCGAAACCAGGCTGAAGCCCGCGGTGACACAAAAATCAAACTCAGTTAACTGCCACAATCTGGCAACACAAATTCACATAGTTCACATGGTTCACATCACATGGTTCACATAGTTCATATAAATCATATGGTTTAGCCACAACCGGCTCCAGAAAATTTTAGCATAAAAGTTCTTAAGCAGCAAACATAATATCCACGCCAATGTTACTCATGAAATGCGCCCCTGCTCTATGCCTGAAAATAATGAGGGGTGAGCTACACAGCCCAGTGAGTGGATAGTCTAAATCGACCATCCATAACATACACTCAAAAATATAGGCAGATTATTTTAAAAATCTTTAACAAGAACATTATGTCAACATATAACAAAATAAAGAAACAGAAATCATATAGACAGTCAGATGTACACACTAGCATATAACAAACTCATATTCACAAACTCAAGTTCTAGAGTTTTACTCTAACCCAATTAAACACATATATTTTAAACCAACTAAACACATAACAACTTAGGTTCACAAACTCAGGTTCTAGAGTTATACTCTAAACCACTAAACACACCAACACATAAGCAACCTAGTTGTCCAGCATATTCAGTAGTGACCAATATGGTCTAACCCGGCTTGGCCAAAGCACTGGGAGCTGCATGCAACACATAAACCTGGACAGTGAGTAGAATCAAGAGGTGGCCCCCGCCAGGTCACGACGTGGCACTTTGCTCTCTCACCCCATAACACATCAGAGTGATGACATCAAGAGGTGGCCCCTGTCTGATCAAGACATGGCACTTTGCGTCTTATATCACCCTGTCACATAAAGAGTAATGACATCAAGAGGTGGCCCCTGTCTGATCAAGACATGGCACTTTGCGTCTTATATTACCCCATCACATAAAAGAGTTATGACATCAAGAGGTGGCCCCTGTCCGACCAAGACATGGCACTTTGCGTCAAAAACCCGTTCTCCCAAAAGGTTCCTACTGGACAACAGACACATCTTATTTCATATTTCACATAGGTGAACATATTTCACAAAGGTGGACTCCTAAGTGTCAACTAGACTCTAGGATAGTCATCACAAAAATCATATCGGGCAGGCTGAACATCAACCCCCATCACAATAATCATAATAGGCAGGCTGAACATCAACCTCCTCACATATCACAATACAGGGCTGAAATTCAAACCCTTAACATAACACATAAGGACTATCCCCTTGAGTTCATAGTTACACCTAGCCTTAGTCCTAACCATCACATAATCTCATAATTTTCCAAATTCACATAACTCATAATTTTTTTTCCCAATTCACATAATCACACATATTGTTCAAAATTCACATGATCACACATATTGCTCAAAATCATATAACATAACACATAATATTTTATATTCGAACATCACCGAATATAGTGTAGTCCTTAAATTTCAGGCTGGTCAGTTCAGTGTAATTTTGCTAAATTATCACCCAATGTTCTCAAACATGATTACATGATCTTAATTAAATAAACATGAGTTTTACAACATAACATTATTGGCAATTTATCAAGCATCCATAAAATTCGACATATAACATTTATCATGCGCCCCAAAAATCAACATAAAATTAAAGCATAATTGCTTTGCAAATCACACATGTAACCCACTGTTTTAAACATAATATCAATTTAAAAATACACCTTAATTAACACCTTAGTTAACAAGAATTTCATACTCAAGATCAATGATTTAATGCTTCCTAAACTCCACACAATAATTACCTTAAATTCGGTTTTCATGGAGATATGCCTTAAATTCGGTTTTCATGGAAAATACCCTAAACTAACTTTTCATGGAGAAATATCAAGATTCAATTCACATGTAAACATGTTAACCACAATATCAAGATTAATATCAAATTTCGGTTTTCATAAATGAATGGCTCAAATTCGGTTTTTAGCATGATAAAACTTTCCAATCAATCTAACTCATTAATTAATACAACCAAATTGCTAGGAATCGAAAAGATACACCACTCACCTCTTAAACCGAAAATTCTCCACAAAAGAAATCGTCTAAAGCTTTTAAGTCGCCCAAAAATCTTCAAGAACTCGCCAAAGGAATTTCTTCTCTTCAAGGAAAAATCGCCAAGGGAAGAAGATGAAGAAAATCACCTCAAAACTCTTCAAGAATCGCTACTTCTTCTCAAGCCGTCGCCCACAATTTTCCTCAAGCCAAAATCGCCAAAAACTCTTACCCTAAGCGCAATTCCCACTTAAACTTTGGATTTTAAAATTTTAAACCCATTAACCCATTAATTCAAATAGGTTTAACCCATTTAACTAACTAAATTCGAATTTTAAAATCCAATTAGTTAATCCGATTAGGACTTAATCCATTTAACTAATAATTTGAATTTTAAATCTAATATCCAATTAATTATTTCACTTAAACACAAATCCAATAAGGATTTAATTAATATCCAATAAGAATTTAATTAATTAACCAATAAGTTCTAATTAATTAACCAATAAGTTCTAATTAATTAACTTACAATTTACAACCATAAATCCTAATTAATTTATCATAAATCAGCCAACAATCAAATAAATAATCTCTAATTTATTTACAATAAATTAACAACCAAAATCTCTAGTTAATTAACTATAATTTGACAACCAATACATAAAATTATCATAGTCAATAATTTTATTTAAATCAAAATAATGCTTACCTGAACTTAAGATCCTTGGATCTTACATTCCTCCCTCCTTATAAAGCTTTAGTCCTCTAAAGCTCAGCATCCATATCATCAAAGAGGTAAGCATAAAATTTCCTCATATCAGCTTCAGTCTCCCATGTCGCCTCCTCCACTGACTGATTTCCCCAGATAACCTTTACCAAAGGTATAGTCTTGTTCCTCAGGACTTTATCTTTCCTATCCACAACCCGGAGAGGTCTTTCCTCGAAAGTCAAATCACTCTGAATCTGAAGAGGTTCCAATTCCAATACATGAGATGGATCAGGATGATATTTCCTCAATGCAGAGACATGGAATACATTATGCACATGATCCATAGCAGGAGGTAAAGCTAATCGGTAAGCCACTGGACCAATTCTCTCAATAATATCAAAAGGGCCTACAAACCTAGGGCTCAACTTGCCCTTTTTGCCAAATCTCATAACACCCTTAGTAGGCGACACCTTCAAGAACACATGGTCCCGTACCATAAACTCCAAGGAACGACGACGGTCGTCAGCATAACTCTTCTGTCTGTCCCGAGAAATTTTCAGTTTATCCCGGATCTCTCTGACCTTATCAGTAGTCTCCTGTACTGCATCAGATCTCAAAATCATTCTGTCACCAGTTTCCTCCCAACACAAGGGAGTCCTACACCTTCTCCCATACAAAGCCTCATAAGGAGCCATCTGAATACTGGAGTGGAAGCTATTATTATAAGTAAACTCTATCAAAGATAGATCCCGGTTCCACTCAGAACTCCAATCAACCACATAGGCTCTCAACAGATCTTCTAGAGTTTGTATAGTACGCTCCGTCTGGCCATCAGACTGAGGATGATATGCTGTACTAAAATTCAACTTAGTACCCAAACCTTCCTGTAAGCTCTTCCAAAATCTGGACAGAAATCGAGAGTCCCTGTCAGACACGATATCAACAGGCACTCCATGCAGTCTGACTATCTCATCAATATATAATCTAGCCAGTCTCTCTAGAGAATAAGTCATCTTAATCGGAAGAAAATGGGCTGATTTAGTGAGTCTATCAACAATCACCCAAATAGCATCATGACCCAATCTGGTTCTGGGCAAACCACATACAAAATCCATACTGATACATTCCCACTTCCACTCAGGAATAGGAAGAGGCTGCAACAAACCACCAGGCTTCTGGTCTTCAGCCTTCACAGTCTGACAGGTTAAACACCTAGAGACAAAATCAAACACTTCTTTCTTCATACCCGGCCACCAAAAACTCTTCTTGAGGTCCTGATACATCTTAGTCACGCCAAGATGTAGAGAATATTTGGAGTTATGGCTGTCCTCCAATATTTCTTTCCTCAAGCCCGGTTCCTCAGGGACACATACCCTTCCACGAAACCGAAGAATACCATCATCAGACAGGCTAAAATCCTGAACTGCGCCATCAACCAGACTATCCCTGATCTGAACTAATTTCGGATCCACAGACTGCTGATCTCTGATCTTCTGCAACAAAGCAGACTGTACTCTGAGAAAAGCCACATAACCCGACTGAACTCTAGGAGTAACACTGATCCTGAGATCGCTGAACTCCTGCAGTAACCGCCACTCACTGACTCGTAAAGCAGCTACTGAAGTAACTGGATGTCTGCTCAGAGCATCCGCCACCACATTGGCCTTTCCAGCCAGATACTGAATGGAGAAGTCATAGTCTTTGATCAACTCCATCCATCTTCTCTGTCTCATGTTCAAGTCCTTCTGAGTGAAGATATACTTGAGACTCTGGTGATCAGTGAACAGATCAAACTCCTGACCCAACAAATAGTGACGCCATATCTTCAAAGCAAAGACTACGGCCGCCAACTCTAAATCATGAGTAGGGTAGTTCAATTCATACTCCTTCAGTTGTCTCGAAGCATAGGCTACTACAGAACCCTTCTGCATCAAGACACAACCCAACCCTTTGCCAGAAGCATCTGTATAAACAGTAAACCTTTCCCCATCACTAGGTATAATGAGGATCGGTGTACTAGTCAATCTCCTTTTCAGCTCTTGAAAACTCTCTTCACACTTATCATCCCAAATAAACTTGGCCTCCTTTCTGGTCAATTTAGTTAGAGGACCCGCCAGCTTGGAGAATCCCTCAACAAATCGCCGGTAGTAACCTGCCAAACCCAGAAAACTCCTGATCTCAGTAGCACTAGTCGGTCTTCCCCAATTAAGAATGGCTTGCACTTTAACTGGATCCACAGACACCCCCTGACCAGAAATCACATGCCCAAGGAAACTAATCTTTTCCAGCCAGAATTCACACTTACTAGCCTTGGCATATAATCGGTTCTTCCTCAAGATCTCCAATACTCTGCACAAATCACTGACATGATCTGAGGTAGTCTGAGAGTACACCAATATATCGTCTATAAAGACCACCACACAAGAGTCAAGCAACTCATGGAATACCCTGTTCATCAAATCCATGAAGACAGCAGGTGCATTCGTCAGTCCAAAAGGCATAACTAAAAATTCGAAATGCCCATACCTGGTCCTGAAAGCAGTCTTAAATATATCCTCATCCTTGACCCTAAGCTGATAATACCCTGATCTCAGATCAATCTTAGAGAACACTGTCGCTCCCTGTAATTGATCAAATAGATCATCAATTCTGGGAAGAGGATACTTATTCTTGATAGTCACTTGGTTAAGCTGCCTGTAGTCTATACACATCCTCAGGGTTCCATCTTTTTTCTTCACAAATAACACTGGCGCTCCCCAAGGAGAAGCACTAGGCCGAATATATCCTTTCTCTAGCAATTCCTCCAGTTGTTTCTTAAGCTCGGCCAGCTCTGAAGTAGCCATGCGATAAGGAGCTCTGGAGATAGGTGCCGTACCTGGCGCCAACTCAATGCCAAATTCTACTTCTCTTATTGGTGGCAAGCCTGAAAATTCCTCAGAGAACACATCAGGAAATTCTTTCACCACCTCCACCTGAGTCAAATCAGAAGTAGAATCATCCTGCACCTTAACATGCGCAAGATAACCCTTGCATCCACTAGCAAGTAATTTCCTGGCCTGCAGGAAAGATATCACATGCGGTCCTTGGTCTGACACTAGACCTCTCACAAAAAGTCGATTCCCATCTAACAAATTCAAAGTGATTACTTTCTCAAAGCAATCCACAGAGGCATGATGGGAAGACAACCAATCCATTCCTAAGATGATATCATAATCTTGCATGTCTAAGAGGATTAGATCTACCAGAAACTCATAACCCTCTACATGTACTACACAGTCAGCACAAACAGTATCTATAGATAACGATTTTCCTAAGGGAGTACTCACAGACACAGCATAATTCATCACCTTAGGTAACACAGGTAAACATGCAGCAAACTTAACAGATACAAAAGATAAATTTGCACCAGGGTCAAATAATATGCGGGCTAACTGATCAAATACGAATAAAGTACCTTCCACGACGGATCGGGAAGCTCGTGTATCCTTCTCAGCCACAGCATACACTCTAGTCTGGACTGTAGGCTTATCTGCGCCTCTAGGTTGCATCTCAGGTTCTTTGCAGTCCTTAGCCATGTGCCCTGGTTTCTTACACCTGAAGCATACACCATTCTTCCTATGGCAGTCTTTCACTAGATGTCCCTTGAGCCCACAATGACTACAAGTGATACCGTTTCTTGCATCCCTGGCATCCCTGAACTGCTGCGGTGCATCCCTGGACTGCTGCGGTGCCTTGTAGGAGTAAGGCTTATACCTGCTCTTCTTATAATCTTTATGCCTAGGGTACTTCTTACCCTTGCCGCCACTGCCATGCTGAGGAACCGCCGCCTCAGCTGCAGGAACTACTGTCACGGCAACATGAGAACTCCTCTCAGATATATACCTCTCAATGGTGCGCGCTCGCCCAACAGTTTCAACATAGGTCTCCAAGTGTTGAGCACCAACCTGCTCTCTAATGTCCCATCTGAGACCTCTGAGAAACTTGGTAGCTCTCCTCTTTTCAGTGTTTATCAGGTGAGGAGCATACTTTCCCAATTTCGTGAACTGTAATTCATACTGGTCCACTGTCATATCACCCTGCTCCAGATGAATAAATTCCACCTCTCGGTCCTCAACCAAGCTATCTGGGAAGTACTTCTCGTTAAATCGAGACAAGAAGTAAGGCCAATCTACAGTCTCATGTCTTTCTTCGGCAAGTCTCACTACGCCTTTCCACCACTCATCTGCGTCAGCACGCATCATATAGGTGGTCAAACATAACTTGTCTTCGTCCGAGCAACGCATAACTTGGAAAATCTTTTCCAAGCATAACTGCCAGTTCTCGGCATTACTGGATTCTGAGCCTCCATAAAATGAGCTAGGACCCAGTTTCTGGAATTCACTCACAAGTGAAGCATAGCGCCTGTGAGCGCCCTCCTGAGAGTCATCCCCCACTGCCCGAGTAGTAGTCTGGGGTCTCTCTTGAGTCAGCTGCTGCAAGAGCTGCTGTTGTGCTTCTTGGTGCTGAGTCTGCTGCTGCTGCAGCATCTGAGCTTGCCTCTCTATCATAGCACCTTGTTGCTGAACCATGCCAGTCAGAGCCTCAATAGTTCTCGTGAGGTTCGGGGTCTGCTCGCCCTCATCACTAGCATTTCCTCTGGTTCGCACCATCTTAAATGCCTACACACACATATCATAGTCAGGGAAACAATCATAAACCTAACAGGTGTCTAGCAATACACAAACATGTTTTCCCCCAAACTAAGTTTTAGCTAGCCAACTCCTCTGATACCATTCTGTAACATCCCACATTCTTAACCCCAAACAAATGGCACAATTCATAAAAGAAACAGGATGTTTCATATAAGATCGATCATATGCTAGGTAAAACCGAGTTCAAGAAAACACGATTTGAAAAATTTCCATAAATCCATACACACAAATTCACAAAACTCAAATCTAATAAATCTCGTAAGGGTACCTGCCACCACGCAATCCTTGCACTAGACATATGCAAGGCAACAGTTATATCAAAACCGATTAAAATTCATAAAATCCATAAAGGTACCTGCCACCAGGCAATACTTGCACTAGACATATGCAAGTTACAGTTGTATCAAAACCGATTGCAAAAATACACATCAACTTCAATTTCAAAACAAATCCACAAAATCGATTTTTATAAACTGACACCAAACACCGAAACCAGGCTGAAGCCCGCGGTGACACAAAAATCAAACTCAGTTAACTGCCACAATCTGGCAACACAAATTCACATAGTTCACATGGTTCACATCACATGGTTCACATAGTTCATATAAATCATATGGTTTAGCCACAACCGGCTCCAGAAAATTTTAGCATAAAAGTTCTTAAGCAGCAAACATAATATCCACGCCAATGTTACTCATGAAATGCGCCCCTGCTCTATGCCTGAAAATAATGAGGGGTGAGCTACACAGCCCAGTGAGTGGATAGTCTAAATCGACCATCCATAACATACACTCAAAAATATAGGCAGATTATTTTAAAAATCTTTAACAAGAACATTATGTCAACATATAACAAAATAAAGAAACAGAAATCATATAGACAGTCAGATGTACACACTAGCATATAACAAACTCATGTTCACAAACTCAGGTTCTAGAGTTTTACTCTAACCCAATTAAACACATATATTTTAAACCAACTAAACACATAACAACTTAGGTTCACAAACTCAGGTTCTAGAGTTATACTCTAAACCACTAAACACACCAACACATAAGCAACCTAGTTGTCCAGCATATTCAGTAGTGACCAATATGGTCTAACCCGGCTTGGCCAAAGCACTGGGAGCTGCATGCAACACATAAACCTGGACAGTGAGTAGAATCAAGAGGTGGCCCCCGCCAGGTCACGACGTGGCACTTTGCTCTCTCACCCCATAACACATCAGAGTGATGACATCAAGAGGTGGCCCCTGTCTGATCAAGACATGGCACTTTGCGTCTTATATCACCCTGTCACATAAAGAGTAATGACATCAAGAGGTGGCCCCTGTCTGATCAAGACATGGCACTTTGCGTCTTATATTACCCCATCACATAAAAGAGTTATGACATCAAGAGGTGGCCCCTGTCCGACCAAGACATGGCACTTTGCGTCAAAAACCCGTTCTCCCAAAAGGTTCCTACTGGACAACAGACACATCTTATTTCATATTTCACATAGGTGAACATATTTCACAAAGGTGGACTCCTAAGTGTCAACTAGACTCTAGGATAGTCATCACAAAAATCATATCGGGCAGGCTGAACATCAACCCCCATCACAATAATCATAATAGGCAGGCTGAACATCAACCTCCTCACATATCACAATACAGGGCTGAAATTCAAACCCTTAACATAACACATAAGGACTATCCCCTTGAGTTCATAGTTACACCTAGCCTTAGTCCTAACCATCACATAATCTCATAATTTTCCAAATTCACATAACTCATAATTTTTTTTCCCAATTCACATAATCACACATATTGTTCAAAATTCACATGATCACACATATTGCTCAAAATCATATAACATAACACATAATATTTTATATTCGAACATCACCGAATATAGTGTAGTCCTTAAATTTCAGGCTGGTCAGTTCAGTGTAATTTTGCTAAATTATCACCCAATGTTCTCAAACATGATTACATGATCTTAATTAAATAAACATGAGTTTTACAACATAACATTATTGGCAATTTATCAAGCATCCATAAAATTCGACATATAACATTTATCATGCGCCCCAAAAATCAACATAAAATTAAAGCATAATTGCTTTGCAAATCACACATGTAACCCACTGTTTTAAACATAATATCAATTTAAAAATACACCTTAATTAACACCTTAGTTAACAAGAATTTCATACTCAAGATCAATGATTTAATGCTTCCTAAACTCCACACAATAATTACCTTAAATTCGGTTTTCATGGAGATATGCCTTAAATTCGGTTTTCATGGAAAATACCCTAAACTAACTTTTCATGGAGAAATATCAAGATTCAATTCACATGTAAACATGTTAACCACAATATCAAGATTAATATCAAATTTTGGTTTTCATAAATGAATGGCTCAAATTCGGTTTTTAGCATGATAAAACTTTCCAATCAATCTAACTCATTAATTAATACAACCAAATTGCTAGGAATCGAAAAGATACACCACTCACCTCTTAAACCGAAAATTCTCCACAAAAGAAATCGTCTAAAGCTTTTAAGTCGCCCAAAAATCTTCAAGAACTCGCCAAAGGAATTTCTTCTCTTCAAGGAAAAATCGCCAAGGGAAGAAGATGAAGAAAATCACCTCAAAACTCTTCAAGAATCGCCACTTCTTCTCAAGCCGTCGCCCACAATTTTCCTCAAGCCAAAATCGCCAAAAACTCTTACCCTAAGCGCAATTCCCACTTAAACTTTGGATTTTAAAATTTTAAACCCATTAACCCATTAATTCAAATAGGTTTAACCCATTTAACTAACTAAATTCGAATTTTAAAATCCAATTAGTTAATCCGATTAGGACTTAATCCATTTAACTAATAATTTGAATTTTAAATCTAATATCCAATTAATTATTTCACTTAAACACAAATCCAATAAGGATTTAATTAATATCCAATAAGAATTTAATTAATTAACCAATAAGTTCTAATTAATTAACCAATAAGTTCTAATTAATTAACTTACAATTTACAACCATAAATCCTAATTAATTTATCATAAATCAGCCAACAATCAAATAAATAATCTCTAATTTATTTACAATAAATTAACAACCAAAATCTCTAGTTAATTAACTATAATTTGACAACCAATACATAAAATTATCATAGTCAATAATTTTATTTAAATCAAAATAATGCTTACCTGAACTTAAGATCCTTGGATCTTACAAAGAGTTGTTCTTGGTCTATGGTGACATGAAGAGTTTGTGTACAGGGCTACACTGATAGCTTATTCTAGTCAGGCCCTGATCATAGTTCAGCTATGTGTTATATCTAGATAGAGGTGCTATGAGCTAAAAAAGTACTAAGCAATCCATAGTAGCTATTTCTACGACCAAAGGCTAAGTATGTTGTAACTTATGGGAAGCAGTTCGGATAAAGGGAGTTCATCACTGAACTTTAAGTGGTTCCATGTGTTGTGGACCCTATCGGGCTCTATTGTGAGTACATTAGAGCAATAGCACTAGCCAAGGAACCAAGGTTTCACTAGAAATCCAAACACATACTCATGTGCTTCCACTTGATCTAGGAGATCATTAACAAAGGTGATGATAAGATTATCAAAGTTGATAGCGGGAACAATCTGGTAGACCCACTGACCAAGGCTTTGGAGTAGCAGAAGTATAATGATCATACTAAAGACATAATGTTGAAGTTTCTCAACAATAAGGTCTTAGTGCAGTGGGAGATTATTGGTGTATAGCCCTAGGACCAGTTGTTGGTTCAATCTATACATTACATTCACACTTGGTATTACATATATCTTGGCATTGTCATTGTTATGCTTTTAATATGTCTACGATTGTGAATGTCTACATAACAATGTCCCTAGAGATTGATTCTATCTAGTATCAAAGTTTGTCCCCGGTAGAGTGTCATAGTGGATAAGGGCAGGTATGGTGCACATGAGACAAGTATATGTGCTAGTTGAGTATGGGTTGTTAATGCAAGCATATAGGTATATCAGGGTAGATAGACTAGACTGACCTGCCGTGAGGATTCAACTTGGTATCTCAAGTTAATCTCATAATTGAAGGGAACCCCTTTCAAGAGGGGGGCGAAACCCTAGTTGGCGCAAACTCGATAGGCAGCGGATTCAAGAATCGAAAACATGCAATATATGATCAACCTTTAAAACATGAAAGAAGGAGATGCGATTCATACCAATGCCATTTAAAGATGGCGCCTTGGAAGATAGAAAGCAACGAAGATTTCCTCCTTAGGACGCGCACACAAGATGAGGATGCGCTTACTCCCTACGGAATATCTTGTGCTAGCAAGATTCCTAGGTGTCTTTGATCGCGTGAGAAGGGAAGAAGATCGCCTTTCCTTGCTTGATTCTCGAGTCTCCAAGACGTGAAAGAGCAAGCTCTTACGAGAGAGAGCGACGAGAATTAGAGGTTGAGGCAACAAGAGATGCGCTCCATGTAAACATGGGGGGCGTGGTTGCTAAAAATAGCCAACCTCTCTTACATGCGATCATGTGTTCATGCCCTCATGAACCAATCGCATTTTCCTCATTACTTTGAACCAAGCGCTCACATCTAGAGCCGGTTCAATTCGGTCTGGTCTATAAACCAAATAACCCAAGCAATTAGTCCAGATCACATTAAAAACCTAAGGTGCTTGATCTGACCGTCGATCTCTTGATGCTTCTGATCTGACCGATCTAGCATCCGTTCTCTCGATCGAAGCTTACCGATCCCAAGCCCTAATCAATCAAACATGATCAGACCAGATCTCACTTACAATCAGAGATTAAATCCCTTTAAACTGAACCCGAACAATTCAGTCCACACGATCTGACTTAAGTAAGCCATATCATCAAATTGTGCGACCCTGAGGGTTTCCTTTAAGCGTCGGTAACGATAACTCACGTTATCACGACCAGTGAGAGGTATCTAGCAACACATCACTGTCTCCCGATATAAAGGAAAGAGTCTTCCAAGACTACACCCAAAAACAGCACAAGTGTGAATCAATTCACAAGGCATGCATATTTCCTTTGCCACTGGATGTTCTTATTGGACAAGCCTGTCAAGCTCGTAACTCCAATATGATGAGCATGATTAGATCAGATGAACACTGTCACCTGGGTATGGCCATACACTTTTCTCAATCATCTCATCCAGGGGGCCCCTTTAGAACATCACACTCCTTAAACAAGGAGACGGCAATCCTATGTCTATCACTAGTGCTCTAACCTGACTCAAGCTCACCATCCAAGATAGTCTATAATCATTATGTTTCAAACGATATTGAACTATCTCAAAACAATGACAATCATCATTTAGAAAACACAAGTGATCTCAAGTCAGAGGAAATGTGCCACTTGTCATAATCAAGGAATATTCACATTGTGACAAACAATTGAACATCCTAGTAGGGTCTGTCCAGTACATCCCATGTACCCATGAGTCTACATCTTATTCCATGCTCGAAGCATCCTATAAGATTAGAACACATATTAGTCTTAACCATATCAAGGCTGTCTCATGTTCACCAAGATACATCGACTAAGGACATAATAGCATGTCAGCCCAGCTGAACAGCTTTGAGACATTATTCAGAAGAACATATATTGCTGCAGACAATGTAGCTAACTGAATAACAACCATGCCTTTATAAACTTAAGAGTTTATTACATGATACTGATACATTCCCACAAGCCTCAAACATTAGCCTTAAGGGCATACCCCAACAATCTCCCACTTGCACTTAATCTAATGGTTGAGAAATCTCAAACCCATATTATTACAGTGCTTCTCATGCTTCTGCTGCGCCAGAGGCTTGGTAAGCGGGTCTGCCAGATTGTCATCTGTATGTACCTTGCAGATTTTGATCTCGCCACGATCAATGATCTCCCGGATCAAGTGAAACCGTCTCTGTATGTGCTTGGACTTCTGGTGCGACCGTGGTTCCTTTGCTTGTGCGATTGCTCCAGTGTTATCACAAAAGATAACCAAAGGATCTGCACTCGAAGGAACAACACCAAGTTCTCTCACGAACTTACGAATCCACACTGCCTCCTTGGATGCTTCCAAGGCTGCAACATACTCGGCTTCTGTTGTAGAATCAGCAACAGTTGACTGTTTGAAACTTTTCCACACCACTGCACCTCCATTCAAGCTAAAAACATAGCCTGATTGCGATCGGAAATCATCCTGGTCAGACTGGAACGAAGCGTCAGTATATCCTTCAATACTGAGTTCTTCCTGACCACCATATATCAAGAACATATCTTTGGTCCTCCGCAGATATTTTAAGATGTTCTTGACTGCAATCCAGTGCGCCACACCTGGATTACTTTGGAAACGACTGGTTACGCTTAACCCGTAAGCAACGTCTGGGCGAGTACACAACATCGCATACATAATGGAACCAATAGCCGAAGCATAAGGCGTATTGTCCATTTCATCTTTCTCAGTCTGTGTTTGTGGACACTGACTCTTCGAAAGATTCAGACCATGTCTGACTGGAAGATATCCTCGTTTAGAATTCTCTAAATGAAATCTCTCCAGGACCTTTTCGATGTAAGTACTCTGGCACAGCCCGAGAAGCCTCTTAGATCTATCCCTGTAGATCTTCACACCTAACACATAGGCTGCTTCTCCTAGATCTTTCATCTGGAAACATTTCCTTAGCCATGCCTTAACAGCATGCATTTCAGGAATATCATTTCCAATGATCAAGATGTCATCGACGTAGAGGACTAGGAAAGTAATCACGCTCCCACTAAACCTCTTATATACACACGGGTCATCCTCGTTCTTGATGAAACCAAATTCAGTAACTGATTCATCAAAACGAATATTCCAGCTTCTTGATGCTTGTTTAAGTCCATAAATAGACTTCTTTAACTTGCATATCTTATGACGATCTGCTGGATTAGTGAAACCTTCTGGTTGTGTCATATACACATCCTCATCCAGATTTCCATTAAGGAAAGCTGTTTTCACATCCATCTGCCAAATCTCATAATCATAATATGCAGCTATCGCGAAAAGAATCCGAATAGACTTAAACATGGCTACAGGTGAGAAAGTTTCATCATAATCTATCCCGTAGATTTGTTTGAAACCTTTCGCAACTAGCCTGCCTTTATAGGTAACCACGTTACCATCCATGTCAATCTTCTTCTTGAAGATCCATTTACAGCCTATAGGGATAACTCCCGGAGGCGGATCAACCAAATCCCAGACTTGGTTATCTGACATGGAGTCCATCTCGGTGCGCATAGCTTCAAGCCATCTCGCTGACTCCGGTCCACCGACCGCATCCGCATAAGTGAGGGGTTCATCATTGTTAATGATGTAGACTCCGTCATAGCGCTCAGGCTGTCGACGGATCCTACCCGATCTTCGCGGTTCCCGTGATATCTGAGCCTCAGGTTGTTCAATAACCTGTTCTACCGGCTCAGGCTCATCCAACTCTGCTTGAGCACTTTGTCCTTCCTCTGGATTCTCATCCAGTTTTATTTCTCTCCCACTGGCCTCTTGCAGAAGAAACTCCTTCTCAAGAAATATGGCCGTCCGAGCAACAAAAACCTTGTTCTCCTTGGGATCGAAGAAATAATAACCCTTAGTTTCCTTAGGGTAACCGACAAAGATACATTTGTCAGATCTGCTCTCTAGTTTCCCAGAGGCGAGCTTCTTTACATAAGCTTCGCAACCCCAGATCCTGATAAATGTCAAGCTTGGCTGTTTCCCATACCATAACTCATATGGCGTCTTGGAAACTGCCTTGGATGGCACTCGGTTTAGTACCTTTGCAGCTGTTTCCAGTGCAAAACCCCAAAAGGAGTAGGGTAGAGTAGCCTGACTCATCATAGAACGAACCATATCAAGTAGCGTTCTATTTCTCCTCTCGGACACACCATTCCATTGCGGTGTTCCTGGTGGAGTGAGCTGTGAGATAATCCCACACTCCTTTAGATAGTCAGTAAATGCATGACTTAGGTATTCACCACCTCGATCTGAGCGAAGTGCCTTGATATTACGGCCTAGCTGATTCTGTACTTCATTTTTGAACTCTTTGAACTTGTCAAAAGATTCACTTTTATGTCTCATCAGATAGACATAACCATATCTACTGAAATCATCAGTAAAGGTAATGAAGTACTGATAGCCACCTCTGGCATGTTTACTAAATGGCCCACACACATCACTGTGTATAAGGTCAAGTAAACCTGAAGCCCTTTGACCTTTGTGAGGAAAAGGTGACTTCGTCATTTTACCCATCAAACAAGCTTTGCATGTATCAATCTCCTTATAGGAGAATGATCCCAGCAGTCCATTTTCATGCAACCGCTTAATGCGTTTCTCGTTAATATGGCCTAAACGACTATGCCATAGCAAGGTGCTGTCATCAGCATACTTGGCTTTCTTAATATCAATTTGCTGTATTGAACATTCCATGTCCAACATGAATAACCCATTGTTAATTGAACCAGTTGCATAAACAATATTATCATAAGACAAAATACACTTTGAAATATTGCATTCAAAGGAAAACCCCTTCCTGACAAGAGCAGGAATGGAGATAATATTTTTAGTTATACTGGGAACAAAATAACAACTGTTTAGTTCCAATACAAGTCCAGATGGTAAAGAAATAAAGTAGTCTCCTACAGCAACAGCAGCAACCCGTGCCCCGTTTCCAACTCGTAGGTCCACCTCATGCTGTCCCACCTGCCTTCTTCTCTTGAGTTCCTGTACATTTGAACAAATGTGAACTCCACATGCAGTGTCCAACACCCATGATACAGAAGAAGAAAACATGACCTCAGTCACGAATATACCTGAGCCAGAAGCAAAGCTTCCCCTCTTATCTCCTTGGAGCGCTTTACAGTCCTTTTTCCAGTGACCCAGCTGGCCACAGTGGAAACACCTGTATTCCTTAGACCGCTTGACCTTCTGCTTCAGAGCCTTGCTGTAACTCTTGACAGGGGCCTTGCCCTTCTTCCCCTTCTTCTTGTTCCTAGAAGGAACCATCAAGACAGAGGTTGAAGGCTTACCCTTCAGAGTCTCCTCAGTGGTCAAGAGCATATTCAGCAGCTCTGCCGGAGTACAATCGATTTTGTTCATATTAAAATTAATAATGAACGCGTCGAATGAAGGCGGGAGAGACTGCAGAATAATGTCCACAGCAAGCTCCTGGTTAATGGTATGCCCCAGTTTCTCTAGAGCCTCCTTGTGCCCAATCATCTTGAGCACGTGAGCTCCCACTGGGCTCCCTTCAGCCAGTTTGCTCTGAAAGAAGAGCTTTGTCAAATTATAGCGTTCAGTCCTCGCCTGTGCAGCATACAGCATCTTGAGGTTCGCTATCATGTCTATAGCAGACATATCCTCATGCTGACGCTGCAGCGGTGGCGTCATAGACGCTAGCATCAGGCAAGCGACATCAATGCTATCATTGACGTGCTTTTCATAGGCTTCCCGAACCGCCCTTGCGGCGTTCGGAGCGGGCTGCGGCGGTATCGCCGTCTCGAGGACATACAGTTTCCTCTCTGCCTTAAGAACGATCTTAAGGTGTCCAAACCAGTCAGAGAAGTTCGGCCCACCAAACTTCTCCCTTTCCAGTAGGGATCGCACATTGAAGTTCATGGTGTTCGTTGCTGCAGGTATCTACAACAATGCAAGAACAGCAAGGTCAGTATCAATGTATAAGAATCGATCAGGACTTAAGAAAGATTCTTTTTCTCACTATTTTATCAGGCGTGAAAAATCCAGCAAAACAGCCCGAAAGAGTAGAACTCTTTTAGTGAGATGGGATCCAGATTTCATACTTGGTCTCCGCGTCCCGCTCAGGCGAGATAAGATGCACAGAGAGTACAAGCACTAGTTTCTGGTAGGCAGTCACTGCCGATCGCCAACCCGTGCGATTCCCCTTCATCTGGGCAATCCAGCAGACTGTGCCAACTGAGTTGGTACAACACAATCTCTGACTCCACAGATGGCTGCCTCCATGTGCTACCATATGCGCCACATATGTAGTCTACATGGTCAAGCTGACCCGACCTACTCCCTGGACCACCATGTGCTATGCTGAGCAACGAGAAGGGATAAATCCCTACTCTGTAACACACAGGTGTAATCCCGCACCGTCTGAAGATAGATGGACGTGCCCACTGAGTGGGTACAACACGGCTCCAACGATAATCAGAACAGTGAGGTTTCGCGTCAGAAGGCTTACGAGCTTGATATTTCAGCGTTGGATTTTAACGGTCTTTTATCTTCTTGCCTATCATGCAATTCCTATGGTGATAGCAGAAGATAATTTAATCATGCAATTCTAATATTAAGCAATAAAAGAAAGCATGAATCTTATGTGGTAAAAGCCCATAGCCCTAGTGAGACCTTAACCTAACTTAAGTCTTCACTTGCTCTTCATGGGTCTTTAGCTGCTCATCTGGCCCAAACCTGGGCCCAAGCGCCATCAGCAGCTCTGATGCGCCCACCAGGAAATTGCGCCAGGTCCTAGGGTCGAACCCTAGACCTCCCACCTGGTCCAGCCACTTGCTGCAAGCGCCTCTGCCAAGTGTGCTTTGTGCTCTTGTCTAATTAAATTACAAATTTAACTATCTAGACAAGAGTGACACGCAGGTCACTTACATTTATAAATTAAAACACAGTGATGCGCAGATCACAATAATTAATTTACAATTTTTTAATTCAGGCACGCAGGCCCCAGCACAGCACACAAATAATATGAGCAGCCCACATAAGACTAAATAAACAAGCATATGCATCAATCAATAACCATGTGATCCATAAAAATTAAAATTTTCGAAAACCCCATAGGATCAATTTTAATTTTCCTTATTTGCCCTACAACCTTACAACGGTCCATTACTAGGGATCCACTCATCCAACCTAGTCAGATCCACTGCCCTTGCATGCACCAAGTCCTAACTGACTTGCGTCGACCATAAGGTCAACTATGCATGCGCCAGGGCTGAACGACCACACTGAGGTGTGGCAAGCGGGCGTGACCCCGGGCCTAACTCAGGTGCGTTCAGTAGTCGTCTCAATCAGACATCGCTACACACCTGTCTGCAGTCGACCTATAGCCACCATAGGCTTGCGCCAAGGTGCTATCTGGTCGACCCATTCAGGCTGTCAGATGATCTGATCAGACATGTTTGGATCTAACTTAGGGGTTGACTTCAACCCTAATAACCCGTCTAAGGGTTTTAATGCAGGCGCATCTTAGATCTACAATGAGTCGCGCAAATGATATAATTTTTAAGAAAAAACTACTACATGCGCCAACATACATGCGCAAGTAAAACATGAAATAAGTTTCAGCATGAAACATGTTATCATGATGAATTTCGCATGGTGAAGATCTAGAATACTTGGAACACATAATCAAAGCAATCATATAAATTTGCATGTAAACCTTGCGCTCTGATACCAATTGAAGGGAACCCCTTTCAAGAGGGGGGCGAAACCCTAGTTGGCGCAAACTCGATAGGCAGCGGATTCAAGAATCGAAAACATGCAATATATGATCAACCTTTAAAACATGAAAGAAGGAGATGCGATTCATACCAATGCCATTTAAAGATGGCGCCTTGGAAGATAGAAAGCAACGAAGATTTCCTCCTTAGGACGCGCACACAAGATGAGGATGCGCTTACTCCCTACGGAATATCTTGTGCTAGCAAGATTCCTAGGTGTCTTTGATCGCGTGAGAAGGGAAGAAGATCGCCTTTCCTTGCTTGATTCTCGAGTCTCCAAGACGTGAAAGAGCAAGCTCTTACGAGAGAGAGCGACGAGAATTAGAGGTTGAGGCAACAAGAGATGCGCTCCATGTAAACATGGGGGGCGTGGTTGCTAAAAATAGCCAACCTCTCTTACATGCGATCATGTGTTCATGCCCTCATGAACCAATCGCATTTTCCTCATTACTTTGAACCAAGCGCTCACATCTAGAGCCGGTTCAATTCGGTCTGGTCTATAAACCAAATAACCCAAGCAATTAGTCCAGATCACATTAAAAACCTAAGGTGCTTGATCTGACCGTCGATCTCTTGATGCTTCTGATCTGACCGATCTAGCATCCGTTCTCTCGATCGAAGCTTACCGATCCCAAGCCCTAATCAATCAAACATGATCAGACCAGATCTCACTTACAATCAGAGATTAAATCCCTTTAAACTGAACCCGAACAATTCAGTCCACACGATCTGACTTAAGTAAGCCATATCATCAAATTGTGCGACCCTGAGGGTTTCCTTTAAGCGTCGGTAACGATAACTCACATTATCACGACCAGTGAGAGGTATCTAGCAACACATCACTGTCTCCCGATATAAAGGAAAGAGTCTTCCAAGACTACACCCAAAAACAGCACAAGTGTGAATCAATTCACAAGGCATGCATATTTCCTTTGCCACTGGATGTTCTTATTGGACAAGCCTGTCAAGCTCGTAACTCCAATATGATGAGCATGATTAGATCAGATGAACACTGTCACCTGGGTATGGCCATACACTTTTCTCAATCATCTCATCCAGGGGGCCCCTTTAGAACATCACACTCCTTAAACAAGGAGACGGCAATCCTATGTCTATCACTAGTGCTCTAACCTGACTCAAGCTCACCATCCAAGATAGTCTATAATCATTATGTTTCAAACGATATTGAACTATCTCAAAACAATGACAATCATCATTTAGAAAACACAAGTGATCTCAAGTCAGAGGAAATGTGCCACTTGTCATAATCAAGGAATATTCACATTGTGACAAACAATTGAACATCCTAGTAGGGTCTGTCCAGTACATCCCATGTACCCATGAGTCTACATCTTATTCCATGCTCGAAGCATCCTATAAGATTAGAACACATATTAGTCTTAACCATATCAAGGCTGTCTCATGTTCACCAAGATACATCGACTAAGGACATAATAGCATGTCAGCCCAGCTGAACAGCTTTGAGACATTATTCAGAAGAACATATATTGCTGCAGACAATGTAGCTAACTGAATAACAACCATGCCTTTATAAACTTAAGAGTTTATTACATGATACTGATACATTCCCACAGGCCTCAAACATTAGCCTTAAGGGCATACCCCAACAATAATGATAGAGGTGCACTTGTCCTTTGACTTGAGGTAGTTAACATCTCTATATGATAAGTGGTATGCTTTAATACAACCTAACACCTTGCCATAGTAGGGAGGTCATAACGGTTGTCATTGGGTATATCATAAGTCATATGAGAGGTTCAACTAACCAAGAGAGGATTTGCCCTTTCCTTAAGTGGAAGCTTAATATCCATGGGCCTCATATGGTTGCATGACATAAAGTATATAGTCATACCTAGGTGAAAGCCTAATTTAGTCATAACCATTAGATTAGATGAAATAAGTGTGATATGCTTGTCCAATCAGGATATCAATCTGGCAAAGGGACTATAGTGCATAGGTACTTTGTTGTGGTTTAGAGGATATCGATGATGATAGCCATTCTGATGACTTGAGTAGCAGTGATGTGTTGATATATACCCCTCACTACTTGTGATAAGTATCAGATCATCACTGCCAATGTCACAGGAATCTACATGATCACACACCTAGACACTCAAGATCTTGTATCGATCAAATAGCTTTAGATCGAATCATTGGATAATTTGGATCTGTTTGGGAGTTTGATGCATCGCAGATACGTCTAATGAGATGAAGAATGTCATTTAGAGCTAGACTTCATTTTGACATTAGTTGACCTCTGGTTGACCTATAAGTGACCACATTTGACCTCACTTGACTAGGTCCTAGTCGATAGGTCAAGTGATGGAGATTGCACTAAATGGTTTTGGAGTCTTGTTGACTTGATTCGATGAAATCTAGATGGGTCCATGGGGTAGGCATAAGTTTGAATATATTTATTTAAATAATTAATAAATTAATAAATTTATTCATAACTTAAGTCATGGGACCCTCCTCTAGTCCTATATATATAGGGGCTTGGGGCTAGGTGCATATGCATGCTCTCTTGTTTCTTATTTTACGCGACAAGACCAAAACACTAGCCACTATTGGGAAACCCTGAGGAATTTAAAAATTTTATTATAGTATAGTGGAAGCAATTCCCCAAAATAGGCCAGTCCTAAAGACCTAGAAGATCGAGTCATGCGAAGGGGATTGATACGATGAGAAGAAAAGGTACCTTAAAAGCAATTAGAGAAGATGCGATGTAAGGCAGCCATGTATGCACCCTCTATAGTCTCGCACACAACTGATGCCTCGGAACCTCTTCTTCCACGCCCGATGCTAGCCTCGGGAAGAAGATCCATGCCTTGGGAGAACACCTTGCTCACTTGCGCCAACCACAAGGGAAGAGTTGCGCCAATAGCAAGGAAGAAGGAGAAGTTGCCAAGTCTTATCTTCTCTTGCGCCAAGAGAGGGGAGGAAGCACATGGAGTAGGAACTTGCAGCCTTAGAGGAAGCCTTGAGCCAATGAGATGTTGCTCACGCCTTATGATGATCACACACCACAAAGGGGGTGGCAACAAGCATCTAATATAGGTGTTAGGAAGAGGGGATGTGCGGCTAAAGGGAAAGGAAGGGTGGGCGGCTAGGGCAAGGAGCAAGGAAAGTTTCCAAGCTCTTTCCTTGTGTTCCTAGCTTCATCCCATATGTGCCAAGGCCTTGCCATGCAAGCCTATTCAGCCATATGCGCCCCAATCCTTGCCAAAGAGGCAAGCTTTCCTTCCATGCATTTAGACCAAGTCAAAATACCAAAAAGATGCCTAATGAGGCTTTAGGCATCAATCCTACTCCCACTAGGATTCCATGTACCTAGGCATAATAACCATCCCCATTATACCCTTAGGCATATATGTCTCATCCCCTTGGTTCATTGGTAGGTCCCATCTAAGTAATGTACCATGGTAGACTTCATTAAACAAGTTGATTAAGCTATCGAACTCAATCCGATGCAATCCAAGTCAAATATGGCTAACCATGGTTCACTCAGGGTCAACCTGCCAAAAATAAATTTTAGATCCAATAACTTTCCTCCATCTCATCATGCGCATTCGCACTGATAGAATCTCCCAAATAGATTTGAGTTATGAAATAACTCAATCATGAGGCTACCGAATCAATACGAGGACTCGAGTATCAAGGTGTATGACTCTGTAGATTTTTTTGATTTTGTTGTCATCATCGTCCACCTTATCCCTGTCATCTTGTTGGCGTAACATCCATGCAAGGAAGAGCATTCTTGAGGTTTGATCCCTTCCCCCGAGGGTAGCATCAAACATGGACGAAGGCATCATTCAAGGTGTCACTATGTAGATACCTACAAAGGGTGGTACACCTCACCATCTTTTGTTGCCAACCCAACATCACATACAATGGTAACACCTCTCACACATCCATTTGTTTAACACACTTGGATTTAGGATGGGAGTAGATTTTTGATGAAGCCTTTCACTGTGTGCTTGTGCAAAAAAATTAAAATCACTATTGTGATGACACCAAAATATATAGTATATTTTGTATCATTCTATGTATCTTTTCATGCTAAATTAAGGATCTTTTTGCTTATTTTTATGCTGAATTCATCAAATATTGGAAAGTCTACTTCTATTTTGGTTTTTCATGGTTTTTAGGTAAAACACATTATTTCAAGGTGTTTTCAAGCAAAATCAAACACATAAAAGAGTTACCATCATCAAGAGGAGGTCACCCAAGAAATTTTACGTAAAACGGAGCAACTCTGCAAAATACGGCAGTGCCGTAATCCATTTTACGGTACCGTAATTTCAGACAATAACGTAAAATCAAAACACTACCGTAATTTGGAGGATTTTCTGAACAGAAAATTTTTGTGATTTTACAGCACTGCCGTAAAGAATTACACTGCCGTATTTTTCAGCGCTTTCAGAACAGAAACCTTTGCTGATTTTACGACATGGCTGTAAATGATTCTACGGTACCGTATTTCCCAAGCGATCTAGACTAGAGAACTCGTCCAATTTTATGGCACCATCGAGAAATATTTTACGGGCCGTAATTTTGACTTTCGGTGCACAGAATGAAAATACGGCACTACCGTAAATTATTATACGGCCGTAATTTCCAGTCAAAATCGTGAGTTTTCCACGGCTGAAACTTGTTCGGGCCATAACTTTTGATCCAGAGCTCAAAATTGGAATCCAAAAGTTGCTGCCGCTTCATCTTTAAGAGGAGAAGATACACACGCACTGAAAAGGAGAACTTTTATCCAGTATCGAAGGAGAAATCATCAAAGATGTGGCTAGGGTTTGGACTCACGCCGAGAGGCATGGAGACCATATCCGACCGTGATTTTCAAGTAGAAGCTTCGCCTGGAGGAGAAGACAACATCCCAGAAGTTTCAGAGGAAAAGGAGTTAAATCGGAGGAGGAATCAACGAAATCGGTGGTGACAGCACTATTTATCGAGTTCTGCTTGCAAAATACGGCTGTGAAATATTTCACAGCCGTGCTGTATTTTCTAAAACCTCTTTTCTAGTTGATTTTTGATCTTCTGAAATTATGGATTATTATATTTTCTTCTCCATGCAAGCTTAGACATATTTTGGGACATGGGGTGTAATCCCCTTGATTTTTAATGATTAGATAATTCTTCTTTTTCGTCATGATAATCTTTGTTGTGATAATTCTACTTTTGTGATGAATTGTCTTTAACTTTCCATAGATCTATGTTATTATCCATGTTTTAGAGTTTTCGCAATGAGACTGAAAGGTGATTTGCTTGAGAACTTGGAACCCTAGAATTGCATGTTATGATCCCTTCCTTAGGTTAGATCTAATTTGATCTGTTCTAGTAGATTAATTGCCATGTTTAATAATATTGATCTATGAGTGAATTATTGTGTCAAACGTGGAGATCTTGCACGAAAGTGAGGATCGAAACGTTGGAAAACCCTAGGTAGAACCTGTGTTGAGATTCGGATGCACGAAAGTGATCCTTGAGGCTCCACTTGTGATGATCAACTTAGAATTCAGATGCACGAAAGTGATCCTTGAGTTCTTTGTTGATGGTTTACTTATCTACAGCGTTGGGATAGATCTTGCGCGAAAGCGAGGATTGGTCCCTGCGTGATTGTCTGCACGAAAGTGAGATAATCCTTTTATGAAGTAAATCAGGTCTTTATCATAGCAAGATTTGATTGACAAACCTTTTATTTATATCTTATCATTGAAATCAAGGTGGATGAAACCCTACTCCCATGTTTATCTCTCTGATTATCCTTCGTGTTAGCTACACTGCTTACTTTCATCATATTCAGTTTACTTAGCTAGCGAGAAAATAATTATTTGGTAATTAACAATAAGGTCTCTGTGGATCGATATTTTTATTACTTCGATAATTTCGTGCACTTGCGGAAACCTATCAAGTTGCCCCCTAACAAGGATAATAATGGGAACATTGCACAAGCTAGAGAACTAAGGTTTCGCCATAAATCTAAACACATACTTAGGAGTTTGATTTGATCAGTGAGATCATTGATAGAGGTGATAAAAAGATATACAAAGTCAACACTCAAAACAATCTAGCAAACCTACAGACTAAAGCATTGGCGTAGTAGAAGTATATGCCCTAATGGCTAATTATATGTTCATGTCCTATATCATGTTCACACATTATATATTTTATAAATATATCATTAGCATTTTCGTCATCATACTTTTGTTACAACTACTTTTTGAATAAGTTTGCATGATGACATCTCTAGTGATTGGCTTTTTCCTATCTTGTTGTTTTGACCCAAGTTAAGTGCCTTACTAGATATATGATAACTTTGGTGCATGTAAGACTAGTTTGTGGGCTAGTTGGTAGTGCAACATCAATGCAGACATGTGGGAGAATTAGTAATGTATGTACTGGACCAACCCGCCGTAAGAGTTAACTTGGGCATCACAAGTTAATCTCATTTGTGACAAATATGCATTGGTTCTTTGAATTGATGTCATCAGCACTTCTATATAGTAAGTGATATAGTTTGACATAGTCTAATGTCTCGCCATAGATAGGGAGTCATAACGGCTGTCAATGGATATGTTATAAGCAATATGAGAAGCATGAGTGAGCTATAGAGGACTTGCCCATTTCCTAGGAAATTATTATATCCATTGGCCCACATATTGGACCATGACTAAAAATGTATAGTCATACCTACTTATTTACCTAATTGAGTCATTCCTACTAGATTAGGTTAAACAAAATATGACACACTTTGATGTAGGGGGGGAACGTGGAGTAAAACTACTGATATAAAATTTAGTTATTTTTTTATTTTTTTATTTTTTTATTTTCAACAAAATCAAAATCTTGAAAAATAACCTGAAATCCAGGGCGATAAAATTAATCAATTACGATAAGTTGCTATGCCTTGTAGGAAAATCCATAAATCCAAAATAAGAACCAATTTAACTATGATGTATAACAAGATTAGTTCTGTGAATCGTGTAAGAATAGTAGCGTGAAGAGCTGTCAGGCATTTATAATGCTTGCACCAATATAGCTATTCAGATTAGTGAATTAAAACTGCACAGAAATGTTTCAGATTGCAAATTTTGCAATGCCGGCTGGATTAAACCGTTGAACCTTGGCTTGCATCAACTAGTCCAAATGAAAGTGCAAGATGAGTGCTTCATTATCAAACCATAGTTCAAGATCTTTGTTGCACCGCTTGCTTAAGGTACCTGCATAAAATACTTTAATCAGATTAGTTTATAAAATCAATTTGCAGGAGTTAATCAGGTATGAAATTTTCTTATGCTTCTGAGGTTGATCCATTGTCGCTTCAGTTGGATTGACTCGTCCATCTGTTAGAGCAAGGTGAGTTCTTCCTACTGACGCTAAAGATCAAGATTTTGGTGGCGCCGATTGCTTAAAGTACCTGCGTGAACAAGCTTAATCAGATTAGAGTTTGAGCAAAACTTGAACACAATAGCAGTGCAAAGTGTGGAAACAGGCAAGCGAAGCTTGCGCCGATCAGTGATGCGGGAGCTTGGGTGTTCGTCGGCGACTTTGGTAACGAGGGAAGGTGTAGAACGTGAGGTCGGCGTCGGAGCACCGGCAGAGGCGGAGAAACGGCTCTTCAATCGGAATAGGGCCAGTTGGGAAACTGAAGGCAGCTGTTTAACGGAACAGGGGAGGTGCGCCAGAAGAACAGAGGTCGTCGCCGGAAGTCGTAGAAGACACGAGCGCTGAACCTGCTACAACTGGGACTCCTTGTGTTGGTGGTGACGATGTGGCCGGAGTTTGGAGGCAAGTTGAGGCTTGTCGGAGGAGAACGACGATGAAGGGCGGAAGGCTGCGGAGGTGGAGGGTGTTCTTGTTGGAACAGAGCAGTAGCGGGATTGGAGCAGAGGTGTTCACCGTTCGTCCGATGGTGGACGAACTCCAAACCTGTTTCAACTGGAGGTTTGTGTGATGGGAGAGAGGTCGCGGCTAGAGTTTGAGGTCGAATGATGACCGGCCGGAGGAGAACGGCGCCAGAAGGCGAATCTAGGGCGTGAGCATGGCGGAAATAGGGGATGGCGTCGGAGTCTCTATTCCGGCCATCGGAGAGGCGGATGGAGCGATGCCGGTGGCTGTTGCTTCGTATTGTGGAGGAGAAGGGATGGCTGAAGTTGCGTGATGATCGGACGGTTGGATCGCCGGCGGCGAGCTCTCGAAATTTTGGAATTCTGAAAACAGGGAACCGTGACTGGTTGGTTTGATTTTTGGAGGAAGGAGAGGGTAGAGAATAGAGGAAGAGAGGAGGATAGGAGGAAGGGGCTCGGCCCTAGAAGGAGAAGGAGGAGGAGGATGAGGACATACGATAGAAGAGGAATTACACTAGAAAACTATTCCATAAACTCAACTTTCATCAAATCTGTTTATTACAAGCGGCATACGAGAGGATACATATAGCTTGAGCGTGGAGAGACATTGCAAGCGAACGTTGCAATTTCCATAGCTGGAGCAGCAAGGACGCGTTGAAGATTGACGTTGCAACTTCCATCTTGAGCTGGGAGACATTGAGGATAATGTTGGCTGACGATGAATGTTGCGGATCCTCTTTGCAGCGTTGCTTGGCATTTAACGGCTGATCTGGAGCTTGCCGATGATTACTCTATTTCCTTCATGTGGCTGCACAGGTTTTATTTGTATGCGGCAAATTTCTAAGTGAGCTTGAATGTCTTAAGCTTCACTTGTGGTTGAACTGATTCCATCTATTATTGAGCTAGCTTTATTGATTGAGCTTGCTAACTTATTCGTGAACTTCTGGGCCTTTGACTAGGGTAGTCGTAGGCTCCATTTGTACCTTCGTTGCTTGTGCTCGCTGCCTCCATCAGTTCTCCCCACGCGAAAAAAATTCTTCCCCGAAGAATTGTTCTTGCGTAGGTGGAGGAGTTGAACAGTTAATATCCATAGTCCAAGCTGCAAATCAAGGGTACCTGCATCGAATTCCCTTTCTCGGCCGTACTCATTAGTAAGTTTGTCATAGAAAATCATAGGAGTTAGAAGAGAACAAGGAATGATGAAGTCAATGTACTCAACATCATTAAATGTAAAGAGCAAATCATGTTTGAGTTTATTATGTTCTCTTGATCCTAATGGTGGCTTAAGGGTGTGGGTAGAAGGACCTAAGAGAAAAGATTCAAGGATCATAGGGTCCTGGGAAAAATTTTCTAAGCCTAGGTGTTGCCCTAAAGGTTCAGGATTAGGATCTACATCAAGTTGAAAAGGCTTGAGTTTAGGTTCAAAATGTGGTTGAAGAAGACCTAATGGTTTGGGTTCAACTTTAGGCTCTCTAGTAGTAGTGCTAAGCTCAATTTGAGAACCTATAGGTATGGGCCCTAAAATTGAAGGTAATGGCCCTATTTGACACTTAGGTTGAGACAAGCCTACTGTGGTCTCTATGGGCAACTCAGGTGTAGTTTGACTCTCAGACAAGTCAACTATGGTTTCTTTAGCTGGATGGCTAGACTCAGGTTGAGGACCTATGGGTATGGGCCCTAAAATTGAAGGTTGAGGTATGGGTTCTACCTCATGGTTTGCCTGTTGAGTTTCACATGTGTTACCTGAGCTTGTTTTTGTTCCCATGGTAGACTCTAAGGTTGGTATATTATCTTGAGAGTTTGAGCGAGTAGGTACCTTAGAGGTTTTAGGTTTGGATCTCTTGATCTTAATCTTTGGGTTTTGGCATCTTAAGACATATGAGTCATCTTGCCTTTGGTAATACCCATTGACATCATATAACCAAAGTGCTCCTAGGTGGACATGGTATGTACCTTCTAAGGGTAAGACATAACACCAAACTTCTAGTAGAAGGGTGTAAGATCCAAGGATCTTAAGTCCTGGTAAGTATTATTTTGATTTAAATAAAATCATTGACTGTGGATATTACGTTAAGCAGTATTGGATGTTAATTAACTAACTTATTGGATGTTAATTAACTGGCTTATTGATTGTTAATTTGTAATTAATTGATTAGAGTTTATTGGTTGTTAATTTATAATTAATTAAATAGACCTTATTGGATGTTAATTTAATCCTTATTGGATTTTCGTTTAAGTGAATGGTTAATTGTTAGTTAATGGTTAAATTAATTAGTTAACTATGGGTTATTGGGTTTACACTTAAATTAGATGGATTCGAATTAATTAGTTAGTGGATTAAGTCTTCTCACCTAATTGGATCATCACTTGGCGACATGGACTTGGATCCTCTAATTGGCGGTTAGGATGCTTGGCGACTTGAAGATCCAATCCGTTAATTCAAATATGGCGTGAAGAGGACTTTTGGCGGCTGATCGTTCATGCAACCCTAGAGCTTGACGCCACCTTGGAGGAAGAAGGCGATCTTGGTGTTCTTGGAGTTATTGAGGCGAATTCTCCATCTTCTTCCCCTTGGCGAATTTCCTTGAGGTGAAGAAACTTTCTTGGAGAGTTCTTGGAGATTCTTTGGGCGGCTTAAAGGCTTTAGACGAGTTTTGTGAGGGAAGATTTCACCTTAGTGTTCACGGTTAAGAGGTGAGTGGGGTGTCTTATTCGAGTTTGTCCATTTAATCTTGTTAAATGATACCTTTGATTGCTTGGAAAACTTTACTATGCTAAAAAAACCGAATTTAAGACACCATTTATGAAAACCGAAAACTTGATATTTGTTTATGAAAACCGAAATCTTAATATTTGTAATTAACATGTTCACATGTGAATTGAATCTTGATATTTTTATGAAAACCGAAATCTTGATATTATTCATGAAAACCGAAATTTGTAAGGTATATCTATCATGAAAACCGAATTCTGGCAACCTGAAATTTAAGATATTTCTTATGTGGAATTTAGGTAGCTTTAAATCAGTAATTTTTGAGCATTAAATTCTTGTTAACTAGGGTTAAATTTTAAGTAGATAATATGCTAGAAACCGTGAGCTATATGTGTTTTATTTTAATCCTTTGAGCATGAGATTTTTGTTAACTAGAGTTTAATTGTTGTAAAACCGTGGGTTACATGTAGTAATTTGTAAAGTAGTTTGTAAGAATACATGTTTTAATTTTATGTTGATTTTATGGATGCTTGTTAAATGCAATCCATGAATGTTTCTTTATGTGTGTAGCATGTTATATATTTATGGTTATATATTTATGGCCATGTATCTTTGTTTGAGAAACTTGGGTGATAACATAGCAAGGTTAGACTGAACTAATTAGCATGAAACCTAAGGACTACACTACTATGTGATTATGTGATTTTTTGAATATTATGTGGTTATGTGATTTTCGAATATTATGTGGTTATGTGATTTTCGAATATTATGTGTTGTGGTCATGGAATGGTTAGGACTAAGGCTAAGTGTAACTGTGTACTCAAGGGGATAGTCTATATGTGATATGTTAAGGGTGGGAGATTTCAGCCCTGTATTGTGATATGTGAGGGGGTTGTTGTTCAGCCTGCCTGATGTGATTATTGTGATAAAAATGACTATCCTAGAGTCTAGTTGACACTTAGGAGTCCACTTTTGTGAAATAAGATATAAGATGTGTCTGGTGTTGTCCAGTTAAGGAACCCTTTGGGAGAACGAGTGATATAAGACGCAAAGTGCCATGTCTTGGTCGGACAGAGGCCACCTCTTGATGTCATCACTCTTAGACGCTTAGATTTTTGTGATTATGGGGTGGTGTAGATCAAGGTATCACATCTTGACCGGGTGGGGATTACCTCTTGAGTCTACTCACTGTCCATGTATATGTTGCATGTGATTTGCAGATATGTTGCATGTGATTTGCAGGCTTCTCCCAGTGCTTAGGCCAAAGCCGGGTTGGACCATAATGGTCACTATTGATTATGCTGGACAACTAGGTCAATTAAGTCATTAGTTGGTTTAGAGTATAGCTCTAGAACCCTGGTTACTCTTTGGTGACAATGATGTCTTAGCAGTTTACATCTGATTGTTTTATATGAGTTCTGTCCTTTAATTTTGTTATATGTTGACATGATATTCTGTTAAATATTTTTAAAATAATCTGCATGTATTTTCGAGTGTATGTTATGGATGGTCGTTTGAGACTATCCACTCACTAGGCTGTGTAGCTCACTCCCTCACTATTTTCAGGTATAGAGCAGGGGCGCATTACCAGTTAGCATTTTATATGGATATTGTGATAAGACTTTTGTGCTTAATTATCTGGGGCCGGTTGTGGCCGAATTATGTGAACTATATGAACTTGTGATGCCAGTTGTGGCTGAACTATATGAACTATGTGAAATTGTGTTGCCGGATTGTGGCAGTTTTGAGAGTTTGATTTTTGTGTCACCACGGGCTTTGACCTGGTTTCGGTGTTTGGTATCAGTGATGTTAGTTATGAAGTTATAGAATCGACATTGTGGTTTTGTTTTGAATTTCAAGTCGATTTGTATTTTTGCAATCGGATTTGATATAAATGTGAACTTGCATATGTCTAGTGCAAGTATTGCCTGGTGGCAGGTACCCTTATGTGATTTATGTGATTTATGGATTTTATGGATTTTATACGGATTTGATATAACTGTTGCCTTGCATATGTCTAGTGCAAGGATTGCGTGGTGGCAGGTACATTTATGAAATTGTGTTTTGTGGAGATTCTATATATGCATTCTCGAAAATTTTCAGATCGTGTTTTCTTGAACTTGGTTTTACCTAGCATGTGAATCGATCTTGTATGATAACATCCTGTTTCTCTATGACTTGTGTTGCTTGTTTGGGGTTAAGATAACGGGATGTGACAGAATGGTATCAGAGCAGTTGGCTAGCTAAAACTTAGTTCGGGGGAAAACATGTTTGTGTATTGCTAGACATCTGATAGGGTTATGTTTGTTTTGCTGTGTCTGGCCACCTATATGATGCGTGGTGACGCAGATGAGTGGTGGAAGGGCGTGGTGAGGCTAGCTGTGGAAAGACAAGAAACAGTAAATTGGCCCTACTTCTTGTCTCAATTTAATGAGAAGTACTTCCCCGATAGCTTGGTGGAGGACCGAGAGGTGGAATTTATTCACCTGGAGCAGGGTGATCTGACTGTGGACCAGTATGAGTTGCAGTTCACTAAGTTGGGAAAGTATGCCCCTCACCTGATAAACACTGAAAAGAGGAGGGCTACCAAGTTTCTCAGAGGTCTCAGATGGGATATTCGAGAGCAGGTGGGTGCTCAGCACTTGGAGACTTATGTTGAGACTGTTGGGCGAGCACGCACCGTCGAGAGATACATATCTGAGAGGACCGTGACTGTGATTCCTGCAGCTGAGGCGGCGGCTCCTCAGTATGGTAATGGCGGCAAGGGTAAGAAATACTGTTGGGGTATGCCCTTAAGGCTAATGTTTGAGGCCTTGGGATTGTATCGGTATTGTGTAATAAACTTTTATGTTTATAAAGGCAATTGTTGTTATTCAGTTTGTTACCTTGTCTGCTGTAATAAGTGTACTTCTGAATAATGTCTCAAAGCTGTTCAGCTAGGCTGACATGCAGTTAAGTCCTTAGTCGAGATATCTTGGTGAACATGAGACAGCCTTGATATGGTTAAGACTAATATGTGTTCTAATCTTATAGGATGCTTCGAGCATGGAATAAGATGTAGACTCATGGGTACATTGGATGTACTGGACAGACCCTACTAGGATATTCAATTGTTTGTCACAATGTGAATAATCCTTGAATGCTGCAAGTGGCACATGTCCTTTGACTTGAGATCACTTGTGTTTCTAAATGATGATTGTCATTGTTTTGAGGTAGTTCAATATCATTTGAAATAAAATGATTATAGACTATCTTGGATGGTGAGCTTGAGTCAGGTTAGGGCACTAGTGATAGATAAAGGATTGCCGTCTCCTTGTTTAAAGAGTGTGATGTTCTAATGGGGCCCCCCTATGAGATGATTGAGAAAGTGTATGGCCATACCCAGGTGACTATGTTCATCTGATCTAATCATGCTCATCATATTGGAGATACAGGCTTGACACGCTTGTCCAATAAGGACATCCAGTGGCAAAGGAAACATGTATGCCTTGTGAGTTTGATTCACACTTGTGCTGTGGTTTGGGTGTAGTCTTGGAAGACTCTTTTCTTTATATCGGGAGACAGTGATGTGTTGCTAGATACCCCTCACTGATCGTGATGACGCAAGTCATCGTTACCGACATTTAAAGGAAACCCTCAGGGTCGCACAATTTGATGATATGACTTACTTAAGTCAGATCGTGTGGACTGATTTGTTTTGGTTCAGTTTAAAGGAGTTTAAACTCTGATTGTAAGTGAGATCTAGTCTGATCATGTTTGATTGATTAGGGCTTGAGATCGGTAAGCTTCGATCGAGAGTATTGATGCTAGATCGGTGAGATCAAGAGCATCGAGGGATGGACGGTTAGATCATTGAACCATTGGGTTTGATAATGTCTAGACTATTGCTTGGGCTGATTTGGTTTGACCAATGAACCATTGACATGTGAACCGGCTCAAGTGTGAGCGCATGGTCCACATGGAGTGGGATGATCGTTTGGTTCACTTGATGTGAACGCAAAACGCTTCAACGGTTTCGGTTGCTATTTTTGGAAAGTCCAAAAATGAAAAACGTCTCCACGTTCATTGTGTGGTTTAACGCCTCATTCAACATTCGGCTCCTCTCGCTCGACGAGATGCAAGGGGTTGAAGGTGTTGACGACGAGAAGTTCGGCCAAGCAAGACACCATCTTTTTCCTTCATTCGATCAAGGACATCTTGGAGATCCTTGCTAGCACAAGGAGCATCCAAGGAGCAAGTCATCAATCCATTTGTGTGCGACAATTTGGAGGAGACCTCTCTTGTTCTCTCGCTTCCAAGTCGCCATCTTCTTCATGGCTATGGTATGGATCTAAACTTCATCAAGTTGATCATATGTTCTTGCGAAAGATCTATGAAAACCCTTGCTTCCGCTTGCAAAGATTTATGCGCCACCATTTAGGGTTTTCGCTCCCCCTTGAAGGGGACCTATTAGGGTTTCGCTCCCTCTCGAAAGGGACCCAACAATTGTTATCAGAGCATGCGGTTACAGCATGTTAATATGATTGCTTGATATATTTTTGTGATCCATGTTTGCGCATGTAAATGTATGCTTAGATCTAAGTTGCATGCCGAAACTTCACATGAGAATATTTTGTTATGTTGGCGCATGTAAGTTGGCGCTTGTTATTGTGTTTGTGTTTGTCAAAACAAATATCACTTGCGCGCCCCATTAGATCTAAGATGCACCTATTGTAAACCCTTAGACGGGTTGATGGGGTTGAAAGCATCAACTAGTATAGATCAAACTAGTCTGATCAGACCATCTGACAGCCTAGATGGGTCGACCAGATGGCACCTGTGCGCAAGCACGAGGTGGCTATAGGTCGACTGCATCAAAGGCGTGTAGCGAGGTCTGGTTGAGACAACCAGTGAACACTCTTGAGTTAGGCCCGGGGTCACACCCGCTTGCCAGAACTCTTGAAGGTTGTTCAGCCCTTGGCGCATGCATGGTTGACCATTAGGTCAACTCGAGTCAGTTAGGACTTGGTGCATGCAAGGGCATGGATCTAACTAGATAAGATGAGTGGATCCCCATCAATGGACCGTTGTAAGGTTGTAGGGTAGATAAGAAAAGTAAAATTGATGCCAATGGGTTTTCAAAAGTTTATTTTCTTTATAATGGATGACATGTTGATTGATGCCATATGCCTGTTTATTTCATCTTATGTGGGTTGCCCTTTAATGTGTGCTGTGCTGGGGCCTACGAGCCTGGTTAATTATAAATTAATATTTATTTGTGATCTGCGAATCACATTGTATTTAATTTATAAAATGTAATTGACCTGCGAGTCAATCTTGTCTAGATAGATTGAATTGTAATTTAATCAGACAAGTATTAAATGCACACATGGCAATGAAGCGCATTCAGCTGGTGGCGCACCTGAGCTGCTCTTGGCGCTAGGGCCCTGGGTTGGACCAGATGAGAGGCAAAAGACCCAAGAAAAGCAAGTGAAGACTTAAGTTAGGTTAAGGTCTTACTTAGGCTATGGGCTTTTACCACATAAGATCCATGCTTTCTTTTTATTGCTTATATAATTAGAACTGCATGAGTTTATCTTCTGCTATCACCATAGGAATTGCATGATAGTTAAGAAGATAAAAGACCGTTAAAATCCAACGCTAAAATATCAAGCTCGTAAAGCCTTCTGACGCGAAACCTCACTATTCTGACTATCGTTGGAGCCGTGTTGTACCCACTCAGTGGGCACGTCCATCTATCTTCAGACGGTGCGGGATTACACCTGCGTGTTACAGAGAAGGGATTTATCGCTTCTCGTTGCTCAGCATAGCACGTGGTGGTCCAGGGAGTAGGTCGGGTCAGCTTGACCATGTAGGCTACATATGTGGCGCATATGGTAGCACATGGAGGCAGCCATCTGTGGGGTCAGAGATTGTGTTGTACCAACTCAGTTGGCACAGTCGGCTGGATTGCCCAGATGAAGGGGAATCGCACGGGTTGGCGATTGGCAGGGACTGCCTACCAGAAATTAGTGCTTGTATTCTCTGTGCATCTTATCTCGCCTGAGCGGGACGCGGAGACCAAGTATGAAATCTGGATCCCATCTCACTAAAAGAGTGTTACTCTTTCGGACTGTTTTAATGGATTTTTCAGTCAGATAAAATAGTGAGAAAAGAATCTTTCTTAAGTCCTGGATTGATTCTAGACATTGATACTGACCTTGCTGTTCTTGCATTGTTGTAGATTCCTGCAGCAACGAACACCATGAGCTTCAATGTGCGATCCCTACTGGAAAGGGAGAAGTTTGCTGGGCCAAACTTCTCAGACTGGTACGGACACCTTAAGATTGTTCTTAAGGCAGAGAGGAAACTGTATGTCCTCGAGACGGCAGTGCCGCCTCAACCCGCTGCGAACGCCGCAAGGGCGGTTCGTGATGCCTATGAAAAGCACGTCAATGATAGCATTGATGTCGCTTGCCTGATGCTAGCATCTATGACGCCACCGCTGCAGCGTCAGCATGAGGATATGTCGGCTATAGAGATTATAGCGAACCTCAAGATGCTGTATGTTGCACAGGCGAGGACAGAACGCTATAATCTGACAAAGCTTTTCTTTCAGAGCAAACTGGCTGAGGGGAGCCCAGTGGGAGCTCACGTGCTCAAGATGATTGGGCACAAGGAGGCTCTGGAAAAACTGGGGCACACCATCAATCAGGAGCTTGCTGTAGACATTATTCTGCAGTCTCTCCCGCCTTCTTTCGATGCGTTCATTATTAACTTTAATATGAACAAAATCGATTGTACTCCGGCAGAGCTGCTCAATATGCTCTTGACTACTGAGGAAACTCTGAAGGGAAAGCCTTCAACCTCTGTCTTAATGGTTCCTTCCAGGAACAAGAAGAAGGGGAAGAAGGGCAAAGCCCCTGTCAAGAGTTACAGCAAGGCTCTGAAACAGAAGGTTAAGCGGTCAAAGGACAACAGGTGTTTCCACTGTGGCCAGCTGGGTCACTGGAAAAAGGACTGTAAAGCGCTCCAAGGAGATAAGAGGGGAAGCATCGCTTCTGGCTCAGGTATATTTGTGACTGAAGTCATGATATCTTCTTCTTCTATATCATGGGTGTTGGACACTGCATGTGGAGTTCACATTTGTTCAAATGTACAGGAACTCAAGAGAAGAAGACAGGTGGGACAGCATGAGGTGGACCTACGCGTTGGAAATGGGGCACGGGTTGCTGCTGTTGCTGTAGGGGATTATTACATCTCATTACCATCTGGCGTTGTATTAGAATTAAACAGTTGTTATTTTGTTCCCAGTATTACTAAAAATATTATCTCTATTCCTACACTTGTCAGGAAAGGGTTTTCCTTTGAATGCAAGATTTCAAAGTGTATTTTATCTTATGATAATATTGTTTATGCTACTGGTTCAATTAACACTGTTGGGGTATACCCTTAAGGCTAATGTTTGAGGCCTTGGGATTGTATCAGTATCATGTAATAAACTCTTGTGTTTATAAAGGCATGGTTATTATTCAGGTTGTTACCTTGTCTGCTGTAATAAGTGTACTACTGAATAATGTCTCAAAGCTGTTCAGCTAGGCTGACATGCTAAATGTCCTTAGTCGATATATCTTGGTGAACATGAGACAGCCTTGATATGATTGAGACTAATATGTATTCTAATCTTATAGGATGCTTCGAGCATGGAATAAGATGTAGACTCATGGGTACATTGGATGTACTGGACAGACCCTACTAGGATATTCAATTGCTTGTCACAATGTGAATAATCCTTGTTTGCATCAAGTGGCACATGTCCTCTGACTTGAGATCACTTGTGTTTCTAAATGATGATTGTCATTGTTTTGAGGTAGTTCAATATCATTTGAAAGATAATGATCATAGACTATCTTGGATAATGATCTTGAGTCATGTTAGGGCACTCATGATAGATACAGGATTGCCGTCTCCTTTTTCAAGGAGTGAGATGTTCTAATGGGGCCCCCCCTTTAGATGAGATGATTGAGAAAGTGTATGGCCATACCCAGGTGACTATGTTCATCTGATCTAATCATGCTCAACGTATTGGAGTCACAGGCTTGACACGCTTGTCCAATAAGAACATCCAGTGGCAAAGGATACATGCATGCCTTGTGAAGTGGATTCACACTTGTGCTATGGTTTGGGTGTAGTCTTGGAAGACTCTTTCCTTTATATCGGGAGACAGTGATGTGTTGCTAGATACCCCTCACTGATCGTGATAATGTAAGTTATTGTTACCGACATTTAAAGGAAACCCTTAGGGTCGCACAATTTGATGATATGGCTGATGGAACCCCTAATCTAAGGGGGGAAGAAACCCTAAACATGCGCATCTAGCATGCATAGCGGAAAGAGGGCTTCAAGTAGATCGCATATGAACTATATGTTAACTTAATTCAACTTAAGATCAAGTTTTGATCTTACCAATGCCATGGATTGGATGGCGGCTTGGAATGAGAGAGAGCAAGCGAGATCTCCTCCAAAGAATACACACACCAAGTGATGAAGGCTTCCAACTTGCGCAACTTTGTGCTAGCAAAATGCCAAGTTGTCCTTCTCGAGTGGTAGGGATGAAGATGATGCTTTTGCCGGTTCTGCTCTTGTCGTCCACCCCAAGCTTTTCTCAAGTCTCGCCGAGCAAGAGCAAAACGCAAGGAGACAAGGGATGAATGAGCTCAAGCCGTTTTGGCGTTTCAAGGAGCCATGCGCTCAATGACTTTCCAAATTTGGAAACTCCATTAAGCCATGTGTTCTCCTCTTCAAGCAAACCGCCCAAAACGCTTATGGATCGAACCATGGGTTCACCCATGTAAACCGGTTCAATCCAAATTGGTCCAAACCAAAGCAATCGGTCTAGATCAACCAAACCCTAAGGTTTCGAATCCAACCGTTCATCTTATGATGCTCTCGATCTCACCGATCTAGCATCAATACTCTCGATCGAAGCTTACCGATCTCAAGCCCTAATCAATCAAACATGATCAAGCTAGATCTCACTTACAATCAGAGTCTATATCCCTTTAAACTGAACCCAAATAATTCAGTCCACACGATCTGACTCAAAGAAAGCCATATCACCAAATTGTGTGACCCTGAGGGTTTCCTTTAAACGTCGGTAACGATAACTTACGTTATCACGATCAGTGAGGGGTATCTAGCAACACATCACTGTCTCCCGATATAAAGGAAAGAGTCTTCCAAGACTCCACCCAAACCATAGCATAAGTGTGAATCAACTCACTTGGCATACATGATTCCTTTGCCACTGGATGTTCTTATTGGACAAGCATGTCAAGCCTGTAACTCCAATACGATGAGCATGATTAGATCAGATGAACATAGTCATCTGGGTATGGCCATACACTTCCTCAATCATCTCATATAGGGGGCCCTCTAGAACATCACACTCCTTAAACAAGGAGACGGCAATCCTTTATCTATCACAAGTGCCCTAACCTGACTCAAGCTCACCATCCAAGATAGTCTATAATCATTATGTTTCAAATGATATTGAACTACCTCAAAACAATGACAATCATCATTTAGAAACACAAGTGATCTCAAGTCAAAGGACATGTGCCACTTAGTGCTTACAAGGATCATTCACATTGTGACAAGCAATGGAATATCCCAGTAGGGTCTGTCCAGTACATCCAATGTACCCATGAGTCTACATCTTATTCCATGCTCGAAGCATCCTATAAGATTAGCACTCATATCAGTCTCAATCATATCAAGGCTGTCTCAAGTTCACCAAGATATCTCGACTAAGGACTTATAGCCTGTCAGCCTAGCTGAACAGCTTTGAGACATTATTCAGAAGTACACTTATTACAGCAGACAAGGTAACAACCTGAATAATAACCATGCCTTTTATAAACATAAGAGTTTATTACATGATACTTTTACAATCCCAAAGGCCTCAAACATTAGCCTTAAGGGCATACCCCAACAATCTCCCACTTGCACTTAATCTAATGGTTGAGAAATCTCAAACCCATATTATTACAGTGCTTCTCATGCTTCTGCTGCGCCAGAGGCTTGGTAAGTGGGTCTGCCAGATTGTCATCTGTATGAACCTTGCATATTTTGATCTCGCCTCGATCAATGATCTCCCGGATCAAGTGAAACCGTCTCTGTATGTGCTTGGACTTCTGGTGCGACCGTGGTTCCTTTGCTTGTGCAATTGCTCCAGTGTTATCACAGAAGATAACCAAAGGATCAGCACTCGAAGGAACGACACCAAGTTCTCTCACGAACTTACGAATCCAAACTGCCTCCTTGGATGCTTCCGAGGCTGCAACATACTCGGCTTCTGTTGTGGAATCAGCAACAGTTGACTGTTTGAAACTTTTCCACACCACTGCTCCACCATTCAAGCTAAAAACATAGCCTGATTGCGATCGGAAATCATCCTGGTCCGACTGGAACGAAGCGTCAGTATATCCCTCTATACTGAGTTCTTCCTGACCACCATATATCAAGAACATATCTTTGGTCCTCCGCAGATATTTTAAAATGTTCTTGACCGCAATCCAGTGCGCCAAACCTGGATTACATTGGAATCGACTGGTTACGCTTAACCCGTAAGCGACGTCTGGGCGAGTACACAACATCGCATACATAATGGATCCAATAGCCGAAGCATAAGGCGTATTGTCCATTTCATCTTTCTCAGTCTGTGTTTGTGGACACTGACTCTTCGAAAGATTCAGACCATGTCTGACTGGAAGATATCCACGTTTAGAATTCTCTAAATGGAATCTCTCCAGGACCTTATCGATGTAAGTACTCTGGCACAGCCCGAGAAGCCTCTTAGATCTATCCCTGTAGATCTTCACACCTAGTACATAGGCTGCTTCTCCTAAATCTTTCATCTGGAAACATTTTCCTAACCATGCTTTAACAGCATGCAGTTCAGGAATATCATTTCCAATAATCAAGATATCATCGACGTAGAGGATTAGGAATGTAATCACGCTCCCACTAAACCTCTTATATACACACGGGTCATCCTCGTTCTTGATGAAACCAAACTCAGAGATTGATTCATCAAAACGAATGTTCCAGCTTCTTGATGCTTGTTTAAGTCCATAAATGGACTTCTTTAACTTGCATATTTTATGACGATCTGATGGATTAGTGAAACCCTCAGGTTGTGTCATATACACATCCTCATCCAGATTTCCATTAAGGAAAGCTGTTTTCACATCCATCTGCCAGATCTCATAGTCGTAATATGCTGCTATCGCGAAAAGAATCCGAATAGACTTAAACATGGCTACAGGAGAGAAAGTTTCATCATAATCTATCCCGTAGATTTGTTTGAAACCTTTCGCTACTAGCCTGCCTTTATAGGTAACTACGTTACCATCCATGTCAATCTTCTTCTTGAAGATCCATTTACAGCCTATAGGGATTACTCCCGGAGGCGGATCAACCAAATCCCAGACCTGGTTATCTGACATGGAGTCCATTTCGGCTCGCATAGCTTCAAGCCATCTAGCTGACTCCGGTCCACTGACCGCATCCGCATAAGTGAGGGGTTCATCATTATCAATGATGTAGACTCCGTCATAGCGCTCAGGCTGTCGACGGATCCTACCCGATCTTCGCGGTTCCCGTGATATTTGAGCCTCAGGTTGCTCAATAACCTGATCTACCGGCTCAGGCTCATCCAACTGTGCTTGACTACTTTGTCCTTCCTCTGGATTCTCATCCAGCTTTATTTCTCTCCCACTGGCCTCTTGCAGAAGAAACTCCTTCTCAAGAAATATGGCCGTCCGAGCAACAAAAACCTTGTTCTCTTTGGGATCGTAGAAATAATAACCCTTAGTTTCCTTAGGGTAACCGACAAAGATACATTTCTCAGATCTGCTCTCTAGTTTCCCAGAGGCGAGCTTTTTGACATAAGCCTCGCAACCCCAGATCCTGATAAATGTCAAGGTAGGCTGTTTCCCATACCATAACTCATATGGCGTCTTTAAAACTGCCTTGGATGGCACACTCGGTTTAGTACCTTTGCAGCTGTTTCCAGTGCAAAACCCCAAAAGGAATATGGAAGAGTAGCCTGACTCATCATAGAACGAACCATATCAAGTAACGTTCTATTTCTCCTCTCGGACACACCATTCCATTGCGGTGTTCCTGGCGGAGTGAGCTGTGAGATAATCCCACACTCCTTCAGATAGTCAGTAAACGCATGACTCAGGTATTCACCACCTCGATCAGAACGAAGTGCCTTGATATTTCGGCCTAACTGATTTTGTACTTCATTTTTGAACTCTTTGAACTTGTCAAAAGATTCACTTTTATGTCTCATTAAATAGACATATCCATACCTACTGAAATCATCAGTAAAGGTAATGAAGTACTGATAGCCACCTCTGGCATGTTTACTAAAAGGCCCACACACATCACTATGTATAAGGTCAAGTAAACCTGAAGTCCTTTGACCTTTGTTAAGAAAAGGAGACTTCGTCATTTTACCCATCAAACAAGCTTTGCATGTATCAATCTCCTCATAGGAGAATGATCCCAGCAGTCCATGTTCATGCAACCGCTTAATGCGCTTCTCGTTTATATGGCCTAAACGACTATGCCATAGCAAGGTGCTGTCATCAGCATACTTGGCTTTCTTATTATCAATGTTTTGTATAGAATTTTCCATGTCCAACATGTATAACCCATTGTTAATTGAACCAGTTGCATACACAATATTATCATGAGATAAAACACACTTTGAAATCTTGCATTCAAAGGCAAATCCTTTCCTGACAAGAGCAGGAATAGAGATAATATTCTTGGTAATACTGGGTACAAAATAACAATTGTTTAATTCTAATACAATGCCAGATGGTAAAGTAATGAAATAGTCTCCTACAGCAACAGCAGCAACCCGTGCCCCGTTTCCAACTCGTAGGTCTACCTCATGCTGTCCCACCTGCCTTCTTCTCTTGAGTTCCTGTACATTTGAACAAATGTGAACTCCACATGCAGTGTCTAACACCCATGAAATAGTAGAAGAAGATAACATGACCTCAGTCACATATATACCTGAGCCAGAAGCGATGCTTCCCCTCTTATCTCCTTGGAGCGCTTTACAGTCCTTTTTCCAGTGACCCAGCTGGCCACAGTGGAAACACCTGTTGTCCTTCGACCGCTTCACCTTCTGTTTCAGAGCCTTGCTGTAATTCTTGACAGGGGCCTTGCCCTTCTTCCCCTTCTTCTTGTTCCTTGAAGGAACCATCAAGACAGAGGTTGAAGGCTTACCCTTCAGAGTTTCCTCAGTAGTCAAGAGCATATTCAACAGCTCTGCCGGCGTACAATCGATCTTGTTCATATTAAAATTAATAATGAACGCATCGAAAGAAGGCGGGAGAGACTGCAGAATAATATCCACAGCAAGCTCCTGGTTGATGGTATGCCCCAGTTTCTCCAGAGCCTCCTTGTGCCCAATCATCTTGAGCACGTGAGCTCCCACTGGGCCCCCCTCAGCCAGTTTGCTCTGAAAGAAGAGCTTCGTCAGATTATAGCGCTCAGTCCTCGCCTGTGCAGCATACAGCATCTTGAGGTTCGCTATAATTTCTATAGCCGACATATCCTCATGCTGACGCTGCAGCGGTGGCGTCATAGACGCTAGCATCAGGCAAGCGACATCAATGCTATCATTGACGTGCTTTTCGTAGGCATCCCGAACCGCCCTTGCGGCGTTCGGAGCGGGCTGCGGCGGTATCGCCGTCTCGAGGACATACAGTTTCCTCTCTGCCTTAAGAACAATCTTAAGGTGTCCGAACCAGTCAGAGAAGTTCGGCCCAGCAAACTTCTCCCTTTCCAGTAGGGATCGCACATTGAAGCTCATGGTGTTCGTTGCTGCAGGAATCTACAACAAGCAAGAACAGCAAGGTCAGTATCAATGTTTCAGAATCAATCCAGGACTTAAGAAAGATTCTTTTCTCACTATTTTGTCTGACTGAAAAATCCAGTAAACAGTCCGAAAGAGTAACACTCTTTTAGTGAGATGGGATCCAGATTTCATACTTGGTCTCCGCGTCCCGCTCAGGCGAGATAAGATACACAGAGATGACAAGCACTAATTTCTGGTAGGCTGTCCCAGCCAATCGCCAACCCGTGCGATTCCCCTTCATCTTGGCAATCCAGCAGACTGTGCCAACTGAGTTGGTACAACACAGTCTCTGATCCCAGAGATGGCTGCCTCCATGTGCTACCATATGCGCCACATATGTAGCCTACATGGTCAAGCTGACCCGACCTACTCCCTGGACCACCACGTGCTATGCTGAGCAACGAGAGGGGATAAATCCCAACTCTGTAACACGCAGGTGAAATCCAGCACCGTCTGAAGATAGATGGACGTGCCCACTGAGTGGGTTCAACACGGCTCCAACGATAATCAGAAAGGTGAGGTTTCGCGTCAGAAGGCTTACGAGCTTGATATATTAGCGTTGGATTTTAACGGTCTTTTATCTTCTTACTATCAGGCATGCCTATGGCTATAGCAGAAGATAAACATAAACATGCAATTCTAATTATTAGCAATAAGTAGAAAGCATGATCTTATGTGGTAAAAGCCCATGAACCCTAGTAAGACCTTAATGTTACTTAAGTCTTCACTTGAGCTTCATTGCATCTCATCTGGTCCAACCCAGTGCCCCAGCGCCAAGAGCACCACAGGTGCACCACCAGGTGAATGCCCCTCTTGGATGTGTGCCTTTGTACTCTTGTCTAATCAAAGTACATTTGATCTATCTAGACAAGGTTGACTCGCAGGTCAACTACATTTCATAAATTAAAACAATGTGATTCGCAGATCACAAAAATTAACTTATAATTTACCAGGCACGCAGGCCCCAGCACAGCACACAATATGGGCAACCCACATAAGACTAAATAAACAAGCATATGGTTCAATCAACATGTGATCCAATCATCTTGAAATTAAAAGTTTTGAAAACCCCATGGCATCAATTTTAATTTCCTTATGAGCCCTACAACCTTACAATGGTCCATTGATAGGGATCCACTCAACCATCTAGTTAGATCCATTGCCCTTGCATGCACCGAGTCCTAACTGACCCGAGTTGACCTAATGGTCAACCATGCATGCGTCAAGGGCTGAACTACCCCCATGAGTTTTGGCAAGCGGGTGTGACCCCGGGCCTAACTCAAGTGTGTTCAGTAGTGTCTCAACCAGACCTCGCTACACGCCCTAGATGCAGTCAACCTATAGCCACCTTGTGCTTGCGCATAGGTGCTATCAGGTTAACCCATCTGAGCTGTCAGATGGTCTGATCAGACTTGGATCTAACCTAGTGGTGACTTCAACCCCATCAACCCATCTAAGGGTTTAATGTAGTGGCACCTTAGATCTAATCAAGCGCGCAAGATGTAAGTTTTAGAAAACTTTTAGAACGTGCGCAAATAAACAAACAACATGCTTGATAACCCTTAGATCTAAGGGGGTCCCCTTCAAGGGGGAGCGCATACTTTAGGGGGTCCCCTTCAAGGGGGAGCGCATACTTTAGGGGGTCCCCTTCAAGGGGGAGCGCAAACTACATGTCAACATATGATACAAGCGCAACCTTCATGCAACCATGATACAAGCGCAACCATCATGTAACCAAAGTAAGCGCAACCATCATGTAACCAAAGTAAGCGCAACCAACATGGATCACAAAATCGTAAAGCAATCATATAGATCATATGGAGAGCCTACCTCTGATACCAATTGATGGAACCCCTAATCTAAGGGGGGAAGAAACCCTAAACATGCGCATCTAGCATGCATAGCGGAAAGAGGGCTTCAAGTAGATCGCATATGAACTATATGTTAACTTAATTCAACTTAAGATCAAGTTTTGATCTTACCAATGCCATGGATTGGATGGCGGCTTGGAATGAGAGAGAGCAAGCGAGATCTCCTCCAAAGAATACACACACCAAGTGATGAAGGCTTCCAACTTGCGCAACTTTGTGCTAGCAAAATGCCAAGTTGTCCTTCTCGAGTGGTAGGGATGAAGATGATGCTTTTGCCGGTTCTGCTCTTGTCGTCCACCCCAAGCTTTTCTCAAGTCTCGCCGAGCAAGAGCAAAACGCAAGGAGACAAGGGATGAATGAGCTCAAGCCGTTTTGGCGTTTCAAGGAGCCATGCGCTCAATGACTTTCCAAATTTGGAAACTCCATTAAGCCATGCGTTCTCCTCTTCAAGCAAACCGCCCAAAACGCTTATGGATCGAACCATGGGTTCACCCATGTAAACCGGTTCAATCCAAATTGGTCCAAACCAAAGCAATCGGTCTAGATCAACCAAACCCTAAGGTTTCGAATCCAACCGTTCATCTTATGATGCTCTCGATCTCACCGATCTAGCATCAATACTCTCGATCGAAGCTTACCGATCTCAAGCCCTAATCAATCAAACATGATCAAGCTAGATCTCACTTACAATCAGAGTCTATATCCCTTTAAACTGAACCCAAATAATTCAGTCCACACGATCTGACTCAAAGAAAGCCATATCACCAAATTGTGTGACCCTGAGGGTTTCCTTTAAACGTCGGTAACGATAACTTACGTTATCACGATCAGTGAGGGGTATCTAGCAACACATCACTGTCTCCCGATATAAAGGAAAGAGTCTTCCAAGACTCCACCCAAACCATAGCATAAGTGTGAATCAACTCACTTGGCATACATGATTCCTTTGCCACTGGATGTTCTTATTGGACAAGCATGTCAAGCCTGTAACTCCAATACGATGAGCATGATTAGATCAGATGAACATAGTCATCTGGGTATGGCCATACACTTCCTCAATCATCTCATATAGGGGGGCCCTCTAGAACATCACACTCCTTAAACAAGGAGACGGCAATCCTTTATCTATCACAAGTGCCCTAACCTGACTCAAGCTCACCATCCAAGATAGTCTATAATCATTATGTTTCAAATGATATTGAACTACCTCAAAACAATGACAATCATCATTTAGAAACACAAGTGATCTCAAGTCAAAGGACATGTGCCACTTAGTGCTTACAAGGATCATTCACATTGTGACAAGCAATGGAATATCCCAGTAGGGTCTGTCCAGTACATCCAATGTACCCATGAGTCTACATCTTATTCCATGCTCGAAGCATCCTATAAGATTAGCACTCATATCAGTCTCAATCATATCAAGGCTGTCTCAAGTTCACCAAGATATCTCGACTAAGGACTTATAGCCTGTCAGCCTAGCTGAACAGCTTTGAGACATTATTCAGAAGTACACTTATTACAGCAGACAAGGTAACAACCTGAATAATAACCATGCCTTTTATAAACATAAGAGTTTATTACATGATACTTTTACAATCCCAAAGGCCTCAAACATTAGCCTTAAGGGCATACCCCAACAATGGCTTACTTAAGTCAGATCGTGTGGACTGGATTGTTTTGATTCAGTTTAAAGGAGTTTAAACTCTGATTGTAAGTGAGATCCAGTCTAATCATGTTTGATTGATTAGGGCTTGCGATCGGTAAGCTTCGATCGAGAGGATTGATGCTAGATCGGTGAGATCAAGAGCATCATGAGATGAACGGTTAGATTGGAAACCTTAGGGTTTAGTTGATCTAGACCGATTGGCTTGGGCTGGCTTGGTTTGGCCTTTGGACCGAACACATTTACTTTGAACCGGTTCAAGAGCTTGAACGTATGGTTCATTGTTTTGGCGTTTTGATCGATTTAGTGATCATGAACGCATGGCTTAATGGATTTTCCAATTTTGGAAAGTCATTTAGCGCATGTTCCCTTGAACGCCAAATGACTTGAACGCTCCATTCAACTCTCGTCTCCTGGCTCTTGCTTGACGAGACTTTGGCGTGGAGAAGGCGAGGTCTTGGTGGAGGTTCGGCAAGCCTAGACATCATCTCTCATTTCCTTACCATACGAGAGGGACCCTTGAAGGACCTTGCTAGCACAAGGATCTCCAAGGAGCAAGCACATCATCTTGTGTGCGTCAACTAGGGAGAAGATCCCTTTCGATCTTTCTCTTCCAAGTCGCCATCTTCCTCATGGCTTTGGTATGGATCTAAACTTCATCAAGTTGATCATATTATCTTGCTAAGATCCATGAAAAACCCTTGCTTCCGCTTGCAATTTTTATGCGCCACCCTTAAGGGTTTTTCGCCCCCCTCTTGAAAGGGGTTTCATCTGCTTGCGCTCCCCCTTGAAGGGGACTCTTCAATTGGTATCAGAGCATGCGGTTCAAGCATGTAATATGATTGCTTGGTATATTTTGTGATCCTTGGTTGCGCATTTACATGTATGCTTAGATCTTGTTGACATGCGAAACTTACATGTTATTTCTTCATGCGAAAGTAAGATGTTTACCTTATGTTGGCGCATGTTGTTTGTTCATCTTGTCGCATGTCTTGTGTTGGCGCTTAGTTCATGTTATTTTATCAAAAACCTAACATGCGCGCCTATGACTAGATCTAAGTGGCGCCTACTATAAACCCTTAGATGGGTTGATGGGGTTGAAGTCACCTCTAGGTTAGATCCAATAGTCTGATCAGACCATCTGACAGCCGAGATGGATCGACCAGATGGCACCAGTGCGCAAGCACGAGGTGGCTATAGGTCGATTGCATCTTAGGCGTGTAGCGAGGTCTGGTTGAGACAACCATTGAACACACATGAGTTAGGCCCGGGGTCACACCCGCTTGCCAGACCTCATGAGGGTTGTTCAGCCCTTGGCGCATGCATGGTTGACCATTAGGTCAACTCGAGTCAGTTAGGACTTGGTGCATGCAAGGGGCAGAGGATCTGACTAGATGAATGAGTGGATCCCTATCAATGGACCATTGTAAGGTTGTAGGGCACATAAGAAAATTAAAATTGATGCCAATGGGGTTTTCAAAAATTTATTTTCTTTTAATTGGATCACATGTTGTTTGATGCCTATGCTTGTTTATTTATTCTTATGTGGGCTGCCCATGTTAAATGTGTGCTGTGCTGGGGCCTGCGTGCCTGGAATTAAACCTGTAAATTAATATTATTGTGATCTGCGAATCACTTTTTAATTAATTTATTGTATAATTGACCTGCGAGTCAAACTTGTCTAGATAGATCAAAATGTATTTTGATTAGACAAGAGCACAAAGGCACACATCCCAGAGGGGCATTCAGCTGGTGGCGCACCTGAGGTGCTCTTGGCGCAAGGGCCCTGGGTTGGACCAGATGAGATGCTAAAGACCCAAGAAGAGCAAGTGAAGACTTAAGTATCTTAAGGTCTTACTTAGGCTATCGGCTTTTACCACATAAGATGCATGCTTTCTTTTATTGTTTAAATAAGTAGAACAGCATGATTTATTTATCTTCTGCTATAGCCATAGGATTTGCCTGATAGTAAGAAGATAAAAGACCGTTAAAATCCAAACGCTAAAATATCAAGCACGTAATGCCTTCTGACGCGAAACCTCACTGTTCTAACTATCGTTGGAGCCGTGTTGTACCCACTCAGTGGGCACGTCCATCTATCTTCAGACGGTGCGGGATTTCACCTGCGTGTTACAGAGAAGGGATTTATCGCTTCTCGTTGCTCAGCATAGCACGTGGTGGTCCAGGGAGTAGGTCAGGTCAGCTTGACCATGTAGGCTACATATGGGGCATATGGTAGCACATGGAGGCAGCCATCTGTGGGGTCAGAGATTGTGTTGTACCAACTCAGTTGGCACAGTCTGCTGGATTGCCCAGATGAAGGGGAATCGCACGGGTTGGCGATTGGCAGGGACTGCCTACCAGAAATTAGTACTTGTACTCTCTGTGCATCTTATCTCGCCTGAGCGGGACGCGGAGACCAAGTATGAAATCTGGATCCCATCTCACTAAAAGAGTTCTACTCTTTCGGGCTGTTTTGCTGGATTTTTCAGCCAGATAAAATAGTGAGAAAAAGAATCTTTCTTAAGTCCTGGATTGATTCTATACATTGATACTGACCTTGCTGTTCTTGCATTGTTGTAGATTCCTGCAGCAACGAACACCATGAGCTTCAATGTGCGATCCCTACTGGAAAGGGAGAAGTTTGCTGGGCCAAACTTCTCAGACTGGTTCGGACACCTTAAGATTGTTCTTAAGGCTGAGAGGAAACTGTATGTCCTCGAGACGGCTGTGCCGCCTCAACCCGCTGCGAACGCCGCAAGGGCGGTTCGTGATGCCTATGAAAAGCACGTCAATGATAGCATTGATGTCGCTTGCCTGATGCTAGCGTCTATGACGCCACCGCTGCAGCGTCAGCATGAGGATATGTCGGCTATAGAAATTATAGCAAACCTCAAGATGCTGTATGCTGCACAGGCGAGGACATAACGCTATAATCTGACAAAGCTTTTCTTTCAGAGCAAACTGGCTGAAGGGAGCCCAGTGGGAGCTCACGTGCTCAAGATGATTGGGCACAAGGAGGCTCTGGAGAAACTGGGGCATACCATAAACCAGGAGCTTGCTGTAGACATTATTCTGCAGTCTCTCCCGCCCTCTTTCGATGCGTTCATTATTAACTTTAATATGAACAAAATCGATTGTACTCCGGCAGAGCTGCTGAATATGCTCTTGACTACTGAGGAGACTCTGAAGGGAAAGCCTTCAACCTCTGTCTTAATGGTTCCTTCTAGGAACAAGAAGAAGGGGAAGAAGGGCAAAGCCCCTGTCAAGAACTATAGCAAGGCTCTGAAACAGAAGGTAAAGCGGTCGAAGGACAACAGATGTTTCCACTGTGGCCAGCTGGGTCACTGGAAAAAGGACTGTAAAGCGCTCCAAGGAGATAAGAGGGGAAGCATCGCTTCTGGCTCAGGTATATACGTGACGGAAGTCATGGTTTCATCTTCTTCTATTTCATGGGTGTTGGACACTGCATGTGGAGTTCACATTTGTTCAAATGTACAGGAACTCAAGAGAAGAAGACAGGTGGGACAGCATGAGGTGGACCTACGCGTTGGAAACGGGGCACGGGTTGCTGCTGTTGCTGTAGGAGACTATTTCATCTCATTACCATCTGGCATTGTATTAGAACTAAACAGTTGTTACTTTGTTCCCAGTATTACTAAAAATATTGTCTCTATTCCTGCTCTTGTCAGGAAAGGATTTGCCTTTGAATGCAATATTTCAAAGTGTGTTTTATCTTTAGATAATATTGTTTATGCAACTGGTTCAATTAACAATGGGTTATACATGTTGGACATGGAAAGTTCTATACAAAGTGTTGATATTAAGAAAGCCAAGTATGCTGAAGACAGCACCTTGTTATGGCATAGTCGTTTAGGCCATATCAACAAGAAGCGCATTAAGCGGTTGCATGATCATGGACTGCTGGGATCTTTCTCCTATGAGGAGATTGATACATGCAAAGCTTGTTTGATGGGTAAAATGACGAAGTCACCTTTTCCTCACAAAGGTCAAAGGGCTTCAGGTTTACTTGACCTTATACACAGTGATGTGTGTGGGCCATTTAGTAAACATGCCAGAGGTGGCTATTCGTACTTCATTACCTTTACTGATGATTTCAGTAGGTATGGGTATGTCTATCTAATGAGACATAAGAGTGAATCTTTTGACAAGTTCAAAGAGTTCAAAAATGAAGTACAGAATCAGCTAGGGCGAAATATCAAGGCACTTCGTTCTGATCGAGGTGGAGAATACTTGAGTCATGCGTTTACTGACTATCTAAAAGAGTGTGGGATTATCTCACAGCTCACTCCGCCAGGAACACCGCAATGGAATGGTGTGTCCGAGAGGAGAAATAGAACGTTACTTGATATGGTTCGTTCTATGATGAGTCAGGCTACTCTTCCATATTCCTTTTGGGGATTTGCACTGGAAACAGCTGCAAAGGTACTAAACCGAGTGCCATCCAAGGCCGTTTCAAAGACGCCATATGAATTATGGTATGGGAAACAGCCGAGCTTGACATTTATCAGGATCTGGGGTTGCGAGGCTTATGTCAAAAAGCTCGCCTCTGGGAAACTGGAGAACAGATCTGAGAAATGCGTCTTTGTCGGTTACCCTAAGGAAACTAAGGGTTATTATTTCTACGATCCCAAAGAGAACAAAGTATTTGTTGCTCGGACGGCCATATTTCTTGAGAAGGAGTTTCTTCTGCAAGAAGCCAGTGGGAGAGAAATAAAGCTGGATGAGAATCCAGAGGAAGGACAAAGTAGTCAAGCACAGTTGGATGAGCCTGAGCCGGTGGATCAGGTGTTGGTGTATATGCCCTAGGACCTAGGTTTGGTCAACTTGTGTACTACTTGACATTGATATTTGTATATCATTCTGGCATTGTCGTTATCATTGTCTGTCTACACCTGCGATTGTGTACTTACATGGTAATGTCCCAAGAGACAGATTGGATCTGTGCTCAAATAAAGATCCCCAGTCAATGTACCTTAGTGGATATGGGACAACTATGGTGCTTATGAGACTGGTATGTGGGCTGGTTAGGCACGGGGTGCTAACGCAGACACATGGGTATATCATGGGAGGATATACTGGATAGACCCGCTATGAGGCTATGACTTGGTGTCATGAGTTATCCTCATAAGTGACAGGAGATGCATTGATCCCTTGACTTGAGGTCATTGATCATTCTATATGGTTAGAGACTTTCTTTGATGCAACCTAACACCTTGCCGTACATGGAAGGTCATAAAGGTTGTCATTGAGCATGTAACGACCCATATGAGAAGGTCAATGGACAGACATAGGATTTGCCCCTTCCTTTGGGAAGCTTGATATCCATGGAGCTCCTCTGTGGTTCTATGACTGAAAGTGTATGGCCATACCCAGGTAAGAACCTGATTTAGTCATAGCCATGTGATTGGATAAAAACAAGTGGTGACACACTTGTCCAATCGGATATCAGTTCGGCAAAGAGACTGTAATGCATCTGTACTTAGTTGCGATGATGGGGATGTCGATGTCGATATCCATTCCAATGACCTGGGTAGCAGCGATGCACTGCTAGGTGCCACTCACTGCTTGTGGTGACCTTTGGTCAGCACTGCCAGCGTCAGAGGAACCTACAGGGTCGCACACCTTGATACTTGAGTTCTCGTATTGATCGGGAAGCCTTATGATCGAGTTATTGGATAACTCGGATCTAATTGGGAGATTTCATCAGCGCCAATAGGCCTGATGAGATGGAAGAATGTTATTGGAGCCAAACTTCATTTTTGGCAGGTTGACCCGTATTTGACCATGGTTGGTCACATTTGGATTAGGGTTGCATTGGATTGGATCCAAGTGCTTAATCAACCTATGCAATGATGTTTGGGCTAGCTCATTATCCAATGAGGCCCAATAACAAGTTCTCATGAAGAGAAGAGAGGCTAAAAGGGTATAATGGGGAGAGACCCAACCCCATTGGCGCCTAAGGGGCATAATGGGGTTAGGGTGGCAAAATTGCTTCATTAAGGAAGCAATTGGCGCCTAGCCCTCTCCCATTGATGGAATTAATGCCTCTAAGGCATTACTTGAGGCGCAAGGCAAGGCCTTGGCGCACAAGGAAGGCGTGGAGCTTAATGAGGAAAGGTTGAATGAGAATTAAGGAAATGTCTTGGAGACTTTCCTTATCTCAAACCTCTTCATCCTAGCCCTACACATGTCTTAATCCTAGCCCATACCCTAACCGCCTCTTGGCCTATAAAAGAGCACCTAGTCGCCCCTCTTGACAAGAGATAATTCCTTGGAGGCGTAATCATTAAAAGGGGGCGAAAGCTTGGAGGCTCTTGGCGCAACCTCTCTTCCTCCATCATCTAGCCGCAAGCACAAGTCCTCTTCTCCTCCTCTTGGGTCAAGAAAGACTTGAACTTGGCGTCTACCTCTCCACCTCTTCTTCTAGGCGATTCTACCTTGGAGGTGGCGCAAGGATTGAAGAAGAAGGACTAAGGCTTGGATCTTCTTCCCGAGGCTAGCACCGGGCGTGGAAGAAGAGAACTCAAGAGATCCGTGTGTGTGAGACTGCAGAGGGCGGACACTTGGACGCCTACATCGGCATCGCTCTCTTCTTGCTCTAAGGTATTTCTTAACTCATCGTGTCGACTCCCTTGCATGCGATCTTCACTGGGTTTTTGGGACCGACCTGTTTCGGGGACATTCTTCCGCTGTGCAAATATGTATGTCCATGACTCTGAAAAATTGTAAAATGTCCCCGGGGTTTCCCAACAGTGGTATCAGAGGGACTTGCAAAACTCGAACGATGTTTTATGCTTTTCTTTCATGCTCACATGCCATGTCTCTATTTTCGTAAATAGCATGATGCATGGCAATCAATTTTTCTAAAAGTAGAAAAATTAGGGTTTCTTGTTTCTATCATCCTCTCAATCTCTTTTGGATTTTTGGACTATTTTTCTTGTTTGATTTAAAGATCAAAGGCGCACGTAATTTTGTCAAGTAGGACGGGCATTGTGTCTCCGGACTGGCCAGGTCTCTTGATATGGCAAAATTGCCAGCCGAAAGGATCTCTGAAATCATCTTGAAAAATAAATCGCAATTAACCAAAAGATTTGTGAGAAGAAGATGAGAACAAGAGACTAGTTTTATGAAAATGTAAAATTTCTGATTTTATGTTTTTCATGAGCATGTAGAATTGCATGAGTAAATACCTTGATTGTGCATGATGTTGTGATCATTAGTCAAGCCACCTTTGCATGCCTGTAATGTATCCTTGTGAGGCCTGCGTGCCGCTTTTCTTTTTGCAAAGAAGAAGATTAGGGTGGTGCATGTACTTGGAGCTTGGCGCATGCATCGAAGGAAGAGGCGCAACAAGCTTGCATAGTGGCGCAAGTTAGGCATGGCCGAACCCTTGGGTTTGTGTGCTAGCTAACTTGGCTTCTTGCATGGTGGCGCATCCTCCACAAAGAAAGACCATGGCATTGGCCGAACCTTTGGGGTCTACCCTTAGGGTTTGTGAGCTAAACCATGTTGAAAGGACCTTGGAGCCGACCTTGAGGACCAAGATAGAGGGCGGCTAGGCTAGGTCTATTATAGGGGCTTGAGTCCTATGTCAAGAGTTGAATCTCCTTAGGCATGAGTTGATTCAATGTCTTGAAAGGGCTTTGATCACATCATCCTTTACTGCTTTCCCTATCTGATAAAAGCATGCCAGAAATGTTTCATCGTTATGTTATCACTATAGGAGAGCATGCCTGTATTGTTAGACATAAGATAAAACGTAGGATGATGAGACTTAAAAACCCTCAAAGAAATATCAAGTCTAGTAGCCTTCTAACGCGTAGCCCTCACTAAGCTATCGATCAGTGGAGTTGTGAATTGTTTCCCACCCTCGTGGGACACACCCACTTATCTTTAGAAAGTGCGTGGTGACAATGATTTCCCCAGTCCAGTTTTAACCTGGACGTGCCTTCGCAAGGAAACTCGTTGGCCCTGGGCATAACGGTTAGGAATGGACTTGACTAGAAATTCACATGTACTGGGCACATGGTGAAATTTTAGAGGCATCATTGAAAGGTTAGGGTTTCATGTTGTATCCAGCCTTCGCTGGACATGAAACGCCTAGACTGTTTCAATAAAGGGAGTTTGTAAGATCCAAGGATCTTAAGTTCTGGTAAGCATTATTTTCTATGATAAATTATGATAAATTATTGATGTAAATAAAATTATTGACTGAGTTATTATTCCTGAGTATTGATTGTTAATTTATGATAAATTAACTAGAGATTTTGTTGTTAATTAACTGATTTATTGATTGTTAATTTGTAATTAATGGATTTGAGTTTATTTGGTTGTTAATTTATTGTAAATTAATTAGAGATTTTTGATTTGATTATTGGCTGTTAATTTATGATAAATTATTATTGGTTGTCCATGATAAATTAATTAGGATTTATGGGTTGTAAATTGTAAGTTAATTAATTAGACCTTATTGGTTAATTAAATCCTTATTGGATATTAATTAAGTCCTTATTGGATTTCGGTTAAGTGAATGGTTAATGGTTAAGTTAATTAAATTAATTGGTTAACTATGGGTTATTGGGTTTGAAAAATTCGAAATTATGAGTTAAATGGGTTAAACCCTATTGGAATTAATTGGTTAATGGGTTTAAAATTTAAAAACCCAAAGTTTAAGTGGTAATATCGACTAGGGTGAGATTGTGGGCGTTTTTTTTTGGCTTGAGGAAATCTTGGGGCGGCTAGGGCAAAGAAGAAGGCGATTCTTGGAGTTGTTGAGGTGATTTTCTTCATCTTCTTCCCCTTGGCGATTTTTCCTTGAAGTGAAGAAATTTCCTTGGTGTTTGGTGGTGACATCAAAGGCTTTGAACGATTTCTTTTGTGGAAAATTTTCGGTTTAAGAGGTGAGTGGATTTTCTCTTCCACTTAATCCATGTATGCTTGAGATTATTGCTTAGAAACATGGCATGAACCCTTAATTTCAATTTTTGTACATGTTTCTATGTTTTCCCTAAAATTTCGAAAACCCTAGATTGTATGAGAATTAGGGCTTTTCATTTTTAAGGCTTCTAATCATCAATTAGACCTTGTTTAAGCATGTATGTAGCTTTAGTTTTTCAATTGCATGAAGTTTAGGGCTTGAATGAGAATTTCGACCCTTCTTCATGAAGTTACGCCCAAATGCATGGGTAAAATTTGGGGAAAACTTGATATTCATGAAATTAGGTATATGAGGACTCTACTGTAATTTTTTGAGAATTTTTAGAAATAAAAGTTTCTGTTGACTGACATTGACCTAGGGGTAATTCGGTAAATTTTCTAGTTAAAATTGGGGAAAACTTGAAATTTCGAATCTAGGGATCATGAGGGATGTAATGAATATTTTTACGAAATTTTTGGATAACTTTTCCTGCATGACTTAAACTTTGAACTAGGGGTATTTCAGTCTTTTGTTATCAGAACTAGTAGAAAACTATGAAGTTGTGATATTCTACATTTATGTTAATTGTGAACGAAATTTGGTGAATTTTCTGTATTATTATGTATTTTTAATTGAATGGTGTATGTAGAAAGTAATGACATGAAATATTGATAGAGAACATTGGTTGATAACTTAGCAAAATTACACTGAACTGACCAGCCTGAAATTTAAGGACTACACTATGTTATGTGATTTTTAAATATTGTGATTTGTGATTTTTGGCATGTTAAGTGATCTTTGAATATGTGAATATTATGTGGTTATGTGAAATTCGAAAATTATGTGGTTATGAGGTTCGAATATTATGTGTTGTGATTATGTGATGGTTAGGACTAAGGCTACGTGTAACTATGAACTCAAGGGGATAGCCCTGTTGTGTGATATGTTAAGGGTTTGAATTTCAGCCCTGTATTGTGATATGTGTGGGGGTTGATGTTCAGCCTGCCTATTATGATTATTGTGATGGGGGTTGAAGTTCAGCCTGCCCGATGTGATTTTTGTGATGGCTATCCTAGAGTCAAGTTGACACTTAGGAGTCCACCTTTGTGAAATATGTCCACCTATGTGAAATTATGAAATAAGATATGTGTGTTGTCCAGTAGTAACCTTTTGGGAGAACGGGTTTTGACCCAAAGTGCCATGTCTTGGTCAGACAGGGGCCACCTCTTGATGTCATTACTCTTTTATGTGTTGGGAATGATATAAGACCCAAAGTGCCATGTCTTGGTCAGACAGGGGCCACCTCTTGATGTGATTCTATTCTCGTTTTATGTTATGGCGTGATAGACCAGCGTGCCACGTCGTGACCTGACGGGGGCCACCTCCTGATTCTATTCACTGTCCATGTTTATGTGTTGCACGAGATTTTGCAGCTCCCAGTGCTTTGGCCAAGCCGGGTTAGACCATATTGGTCACTTATGATATGCTGGACAACTAGGTAAAAAAATGTGTTGGTGTGTTTAGTTGGTTTAGAATATGTGTGTTTAGTTGGTTTAGAGTATAACTCTAGAACCTGAGTTTGTTTAGAACCTGAGTTGATTATGTTAGTGTGTACATCTGACTGTTTATGTGACTTCTGTATATTTAATCTGGTGATATGTTGACATTATGTTCCTGTTAAAGATTTTTAAAACAATCTGCCTATATTTTTGAGTGTATGTTATGGATGGTCAATTAGACTATCCACTCACTGGGCTGTGTAGCTCACCCCTCACTATTTTCAGGTATAGAGCAGGAGCGCAGTTAGCATGATATTGATGTTGTGATTTATGCTTATGATGTCGGTTGTGGCCCCATGTTTATGCTTAATTAATTTGAGGCTGGCTGTGGCCGAGTATGAATTTTATGATTTATGTGAACCATGTGACGTGAACCATGTGAACTATGAAAAATTGTGTTGCCAGACTGTGGCAGTTAAATGATGTTGATTCTTGTGTCACCGCGGGCTTCAGCCTGGTTTCGGTGTTTGGTATTAGTTTATAAAATCGATTTTGTGGATTTGTTTTGAAATTGGAGTTGATGTGTATTTTTGCAATCGGTTTTGATACAACTGTAACGTGCATATGTCTAGTGCACGTATTGCGTGGTGGCAGGTACCTTTATGAGATTTATGATTTGTGATTCGAAGATTTTATGTGTTTGGAGTTTTGAAAATTTTCAGATCGTGTTTTCTTGAACTCGGTTTTACCTAGCATTTGATCGATCTTATATGAAACATCCTATTCCCTTTGTGATTGTGTTCTTTGTTTGGGGTTAAGAATGTGGGATGTTACAGAATGGTATCAGAGGAGTTGGCTAGCTAAAACTTAGTTTGGGGAAAACATGTTTGTGTATTGCTAGACACCTAATAGGTTATGGTTGTTTTCCTGACTATGATATGTGTGTGACTATGATATGTGTGTGACTATGATATGTGTGTGTAGGAATTTGAATTTAAGATGGTGCGAACCAGAGGTAATGCTGGTGATGAGGGCGAGCAGACCCCGGATCTCACTAGAACTATTGAGGCCTTGACTGGCATGGTACAGCAACAAGGTGCCATGATTGAGAGGCAAGCTCAGATGCTGCAGCAGCAGCAGACTCAGCACCAAGAAGCACAACATCAGCTTTTGCAGCAGCTGACTCGAGAGAGACCCCAGACTACTACTCGGGCAGTGGGGGATGACTCTCAGGAGGGCGCTCACAGGCGTTATGCCTCGTTAGTGAGTGAATTTCAGAAACTGGATCCTAGCTCATTTTATGGGGGCTCAGAATCCAGTACTGCTGAGAACTGGCAGTTGGTCTTGGAAAAGATTTTCCAAGTTATGCGCTGTTCAGATGAGGATAAGCTATGTTTGTCCACCTATATGATGCGTGCTGACGCAGATGAGTGGTGGAAAGGCGTGGTGAGACTTGCCGAAGAAAGACATGAGGCTGTAGATTGGCCTTACTTCTTGTCTCGATTCAACGAGAAGTACTTCCCAGATAGCTTGGTTGAGGACCGAGAGGTGGAATTTATTCACCTGGAGCAGGGTGATATGACAGTGGACCAGTATGAGCTACAGTTCACGAAATTGGGAAAGTATGCCCCTCACCTGATAAACACTGAAAAGAGGAGAGCTACCAAGTTTCTGAGAGGTCTCAGATGGGATATTCGAGAGCAGGTTGGTGCTCAGCACTTGGAGACCTATGTCGAGACAGTTGGGCGAGCACGCACTATAGAGAGGTATATATCTGAGAGGAGTTCTCATGCTACGGTGACAGTAGTTCCTGCAGCTGAGGCGGCGGTTCCTCAGTATGGCAGTGGCGGCAAGGGTAAGAAGTACCCTAGGCATAAAGATTATAAGAAGAGCAGGTATAAGCCTTACTCCTACAAGGCACCGCAGCAGTCCAGGGATGCACCGCAGCAGTTTAGGGATGCCAGGGATGCAAGAAACGTTATCACTTGTAGTCATTGTGGGCTCAAAGGACATCTAGTGAAAGACTGCCATAGGAAGAATGGTGTATGCTTCAGGTGTAAGAAACCTGGGCACATGGCCAGGGACTGCAAAGAGCCTGAGATGCAGCCTAGAGGCGCAGATAAGCCTACAGTCCAGACTAGAGTTTATGCTGTGGCTGAGAAGGATACACGAGCTTCCCGATCCGTTGTGGAAGGTACATTATTTGTATTTGATCAGTTAGCTCGCATTTTATTTGACCCTGGTGCAAATTTGTCTTTTGTCTCTGTTAAGTTGCTGCATGTTTACCTGTTGTACCTAAGATGCTAGATTATGCTGTGTCTGTTAGTACTCCTTTAGGAAAATCATTATCTACAGACACTGTATGTGCTGATTGTGTAGTGCATGTAGAGGGTTATGAGTTTCTGGTAGATTTAATCCTCCTAGACATGCAAGATTATGATGTCATCTTAGGAATGGACTGGTTGTCTTCGCATCATGCCTCTGTGGATTGCTTTGAGAAAGTGATCACTTTGAATATGCTTGATGGGAACCGGATCTTTGTGAGAGGTCTAGTGTCAGACCAAGGACCACATGTGATATCTTTCCTGCAGGCCAGGAAGTTACTTGCCAGTGGTTGCAAGGGTTATCTTGCACATGTTAAGGTGCAGGATGATTCTACTTCTGATCTGACTCAGATGGCGGTGGTGAAAGAATTTCCTGATGTGTTCTCTGAGGAACTTTCAGGTTTGCCACCGGTTAGAGAAGTGGAATTTGGCATTGAGTTGCTTGACTCTTGTGTGGTAGTTTTCATAGATGATATATTGGTGTACTCTCGGACTACTTCAGATCACATCAGTGACTTGCGCAGAGTACTGGAAGTTCTGAGGAAGAACCGGTTATATGCCAAGGCTAGTAAGTGTGAGTTCTGGCTAGAGAAGATCAGTTTTCTGGGACATGTAATTTCTGGTCAGGGTGTGTCTGTGGATCCAGTTAAAGTGCAAGCTATCCTTGATTGGGGAAGACCGACTAGCGCTACTGAGATCAGGAGTTTTCTGGGTTTGGCAGGTTATTACCGGAGGTTTGTTGAGGGATTCTCCAAGCTGGCGGGTCCTTTAACGAAATTGACTAGAAAGGAAGCCAAATTTATTTGGGATGACAAGTGTGAAGAGAGCTTTCAAGAGCTGAAGAGAAGGTTGACTAGTACACCGATCCTCATTATTCCTAGTGATGGGGAAAGGTTTACTGTCTATACAGATGCTTCAGGCAAAGGGTTGGGTTGTGTCTTGATGCAGAAGGGTTCTGTGGTGGCTTATGCTTCGAGACAACTGAAAGAGTATGAACTGAACTACCCTACTCATGATTTAGAGTTGGCGGCCGTAGTCTTTGCTTTGAAGATATGGCGTCACTATTTGTTGGGTCAGGAGTTTGATCTGTTCACTGATCACCAGAGTCTCAAGTATATCTTCACTCAGAAGGAGTTGAACATGAGACAGAGAAGATGGATGGAGTTGATCAAAGATTATGACTTCTCTATCCAGTATCAGGCTGGGAAAGCCAATGTGGTGGCGGATGCACTGAGTAGGCATCCAGTTGCTTCAGTAGCTGCCTTGCGGGTCAGTGAGTGGCAGTTACTGCAGGAGTTCAGAGATCTCAGGATCAGTGTTTCTCCTAGAGTTCAGACTGGTTATGTGGCTTTTCTCAGAGTACAGTCTGCTTTGTTGCAGAAGATCAGAGATCAGCAGTCTGTGGATCCGAAATTAGTCCAGATCAGGGGTAGTCTGATTGATGGCGCAGTTCAGGACTTTAGTGTGTCTGATGATGGTATTCTTCGGTTTCGTGGAAGGGTATGTGTCCCTGAGGAACCGAACTTGAGGAAAGAAATATTGGAGGACAGCCATAACTCCAAATATTCTCTACATCCTGGTGTGACTAAGATGTATCAGGACCTCAAGAAAAACTTTTGGTGGCCGGGTATGAAGAAAGAGGTATATGATTTTGTCTCTAGATGTTTGACCTGTCAGACTATAAAGGCTGAACACCAGAAGCCTGGTGGTTTGTTGCAGTCTCTTCCTATTCCTGAGTGGAAGTGGGAATGCATCAGTATGGATTTTGTGTGTGGTTTGCCCAGAACCAGATTGGGTCATGATGCTATTTCGGTGATTGTTGATAGACTTACTAAATCAGCCCATTTTCTCCCGATTAAGATGACTTATTCTTTAGAGAGACTGGCCAGATTGTACATTGATGAGGTAGTCAGACTGCATGGAGTGCCTGTTGATATTGTGTCTGATAGGGACTCTCGATTTTTGTCCAGATGTTGGAGGAGTTTACAGGAGGGTTTGGGTACTAAGTTGAGTTTTAGTACCGCATACCATCCTCAGTCTGATGGCCAGTCGGAGCGTACTATACAGACTCTAGAGGATTTGTTGAGAGCCTATGTGGTTGATTGGAGTTCTGAGTGGAACCGGGATCTATCTTTGATAGAGTTCACTTATAATAATAGTTTCCACTCCAGTATTCAGATGGCTCCTTATGAGGCTTTGTATGGGGAGAAGGTGTAGGACTCCCTTGTGTTGGGAGGAAACTGGTGACAGAATGATTTTGAGATCTGATGCAGTACAGGAGACTACTGATAAGGTCAGAGAGATTCAGGATAAACTGAAAATTGCTCGGGACAGACAGAAGAGTTATGCTGATGACCGTCGTCGTCCCTTGGAGTTTATGGTAGGGGACCATGTGTTCTTGAAGGTGTCGCCTACTAAGGGTGTTATGAGATTTGGCAAAAAGGGCAAGTTGAACCCTAGGTTTGTAGGCCCTTTTGATATTATTGAGAGAGTTGGTCCAGTGGCTTACCGATTGGCTTTACCTCCTGCTATGGATCATGTGCATAATGTATTCCATGTCTCTGCTTTGAGGAAATATCATCCTGATCCATCTCATGTGTTGGAGTTGGAACCTCTTCAGATTCAGAGTGACCTGACTTTTGAGGAAAGACCTCTCCGGATTGTGGATAGAAAAGATAAAGTTCTGAGGAACAAGACTATACCTTTGGTGAAGGTTATCTGGGGAAATCAATCAGTTGAAGAAGCGACTTGGGAGACTGAAGCTGATATGAGGAAAAAAATTATGCTTACCTCTTTGATGATATGGATGCTGAGCTTTAGAGGACTAAAGCTTTATAAGGAGGGAGGAATGTAAGATCCAAGGATCTTAAGTTCTGGTAAGCATTATTTTCTATGATAAATTATGATAAATTATTGATGTAAATAAAATTATTGACTGAGTTATTATTCCTGAGTATTGATTGTTAATTTATGATAAATTAACTAGAGATTTTGTTGTTAATTAACTGATTTATTGATTGTTAATTTGTAATTAATGGATTTGAGTTTATTTGGTTGTTAATTTATTGTAAATTAATTAGAGATTTTTGATTTGATTATTGGCTGTTAATTTATGATAAATTATTATTGGTTGTCCATGATAAATTAATTAGGATTTATGGGTTGTAAATTGTAAGTTAATTAATTAGACCTTATTGGTTAATTAAATCCTTATTGGATATTAATTAAGTCCTTATTGGATTTCGGTTAAGTGAATGGTTAATGGTTAAGTTAATTAAATTAATTGGTTAACTATGGGTTATTGGGTTTGAAAAATTCGAAATTATGAGTTAAATGGGTTAAACCCTATTGGAATTAATTGGTTAATGGGTTTAAAATTTAAAAACCCAAAGTTTAAGTGGTAATATCGACTAGGGTGAGATTGTGGGCGTTTTTTTTTGGCTTGAGGAAATCTTGGGGCGGCTAGGGCAAAGAAGAAGGCGATTCTTGGAGTTGTTGAGGTGATTTTCTTCATCTTCTTCCCCTTGGCGATTTTTCCTTGAAGTGAAGAAATTTCCTTGGTGTTTGGTGGTGACATCAAAGGCTTTGAACGATTTCTTTTGTGGAAAATTTTCGGTTTAAGAGGTGAGTGGATTTTCTCTTCCACTTAATCCATGTATGCTTGAGATTATTGCTTAGAAACATGGCATGAACCCTTAATTTCAATTTTTGTACATGTTTCTATGTTTTCCCTAAAATTTCGAAAACCCTAGATTGTATGAGAATTAGGGCTTTTCATTTTTAAGGCTTCTAATCATCAATTAGACCTTGTTTAAGCATGTATGTAGCTTTAGTTTTTCAATTGCATGAAGTTTAGGGCTTGAATGAGAATTTCGACCCTTCTTCATGAAGTTACGCCCAAATGCATGGGTAAAATTTGGGGAAAACTTGATATTCATGAAATTAGGTATATGAGGACTCTACTGTAATTTTTTGAGAATTTTTAGAAATAAAAGTTTCTGTTGACTGACATTGACCTAGGGGTAATTCGGTAAATTTTCTAGTTAAAATTGGGGAAAACTTGAAATTTCGAATCTAGGGATCATGAGGGATGTAATGAATATTTTTACGAAATTTTTGGATAACTTTTCCTGCATGACTTAAACTTTGAACTAGGGGTATTTCAGTCTTTTGTTATCAGAACTAGTAGAAAACTATGAAGTTGTGATATTCTACATTTATGTTAATTGTGAACGAAATTTGGTGAATTTTCTGTATTATTATGTATTTTTAATTGAATGGTGTATGTAGAAAGTAATGACATGAAATATTGATAGAGAACATTGGTTGATAACTTAGCAAAATTACACTGAACTGACCAGCCTGAAATTTAAGGACTACACTATGTTATGTGATTTTTAAATATTGTGATTTGTGATTTTTGGCATGTTAAGTGATCTTTGAATATGTGAATATTATGTGGTTATGTGAAATTCGAAAATTATGTGGTTATGAGGTTCGAATATTATGTGTTGTGATTATGTGATGGTTAGGACTAAGGCTAGGTGTAACTATGAACTCAAGGGGATAGCCCTGTTGTGTGATATGTTAAGGGTTTGAATTTCAGCCCTGTATTGTGATATGTGTGGGGGTTGATGTTCAGCCTGCCTATTATGATTATTGTGATGGGGGTTGAAGTTCAGCCTGCCCGATGTGATTTTTGTGATGGCTATCCTAGAGTCAAGTTGACACTTAGGAGTCCACCTTTGTGAAATATGTCCACCTATGTGAAATTATGAAATAAGATATGTGTGTTGTCCAGTAGTAACCTTTTGGGAGAACGGGTTTTGACCCAAAGTGCCATGTCTTGGTCAGACAGGGGCCACCTCTTGATGTCATTACTCTTTTATGTGTTGGGAATGATATAAGACCCAAAGTGCCATGTCTTGGTCAGACAGGGGCCACCTCTTGATGTCATCATTCTCGTTTTATGTTATGGCGGGATAGACCAGCGTGCCACGTCGTGACCTGACGGGGGCCACCTCCTGATTCTATTCTCGTTTTATGTTATGGCGGGATAGACCAGCGTGCCACGTCGTGACCTGACGGGGGCCACCTCCTGATTCTATTCTCGTTTTATGTTATGGCGGGATAGACCAGCGTGCCACGTCGTGACCTGACGGGGGCCACCTCCTGATTCTATTCTCGTTTTATGTTATGGCGTGATAGACCAGCGTGCCACGTCGTGACCTGACGGGGGCCACCTCCTGATTCTATTCACTGTCCATGTTTATGTGTTGCACGAGATTTTGCAGCTCCCAGTGCTTTGGCCAAGCCGGGTTAGACCATATTGGTCACTTATGATATGCTGGACAACTAGGTAAAAAAATGTGTTGGTGTGTTTAGTTGGTTTAGAATATGTGTGTTTAGTTGGTTTAGAGTATAACTCTAGAACCTGAGTTTGTTTAGAACCTGAGTTGATTATGTTAGTGTGTACATCTGACTGTTTATGTGACTTCTGTATATTTAATCTGGTGATATGTTGACATTATGTTCCTGTTAAAGATTTTTAAAACAATCTGCCTATATTTTTGAGTGTATGTTATGGATGGTCAATTAGACTATCCACTCACTGGGCTGTGTAGCTCACCCCTCACTATTTTCAGGTATAGAGCAGGAGCGCAGTTAGCATGATATTGATGTTGTGATTTATGCTTATGATGTCGGTTGTGGCCCCATGTTTATGCTTAATTAATTTGAGGCTGGCTGTGGCCGAGTATGAATTTTATGATTTATGTGAACCATGTGACGTGAACCATGTGAACTATGAAAAATTGTGTTGCCAGACTGTGGCAGTTAAATGATGTTGATTCTTGTGTCACCGCGGGCTTCAGCCTGGTTTCGGTGTTTGGTATTAGTTTATAAAATCGATTTTGTGGATTTGTTTTGAAATTGGAGTTGATGTGTATTTTTGCAATCGGTTTTGATACAACTGTAACGTGCATATGTCTAGTGCACGTATTGCGTGGTGGCAGGTACCTTTATGAGATTTATGATTTGTGATTCGAAGATTTTATGTGTTTGGAGTTTTGAAAATTTTCAGATCGTGTTTTCTTGAACTCGGTTTTACCTAGCATTTGATCGATCTTATATGAAACATCCTATTCCCTTTGTGATTGTGTTCTTTGTTTGGGGTTAAGAATGTGGGATGTTACAGAGTTGCTTGGAGCAACCGGCCGGCGCGCCCACCTTGTGAAGCATGGGTCACTTTGTGCATCTCATCCCACCCTCGTGGGACGCAAAGCCCTGTGTGGAATAAGGATTCCATCTCACTAGGAAGTCTTAAACTTTCCAATTGACTTTGTGGGTTGTCAATTCGAATTAAAATAGTGGGAGCCATAATCATTTAAAACAAGTCCAGTTTAAATGATTCAAAGTAGTACTAATCTGTTCTTCTTGGGTGTTGTAGAATAATGGCTACGAACACTGGCGGATTATCACTGCGATCTCTCCTTGACAAGGATAAGTTGGTTGGAACTAACTTTATGGACTGGCATCGGAACTTGAGGATAGTCCTCAAGCTCGAGAAGAAGCTGTATGTCCTGGAACAGGCTCTTCCTGCGGCTCCTCCGCCTAATGCCCGAACGGCAGAAAGAGATGCTTATAGAAAGCATCAAGATGACTCTTTGGAGGTTGCATGTCTTATGCTAGCCAGTATGGCACCTGAACTGCAGGTGCATTATGAGGAGCAGAACGCTTTTCAGATGATTACTCGTCTGAAACAGATGTTCGAGGCTCAGGCTAGAACTGAGAGATTTGACACCGCCAAAGCAGTCTTTCGGTGCAAGCTGTCTGAGGGTGCACCAGTGAGACCCCATGTTCTCAAACTTATTGGGAACGTGGATCATCTCAGGAAACTGGGACATGCCATAGACAACGAGCTGGTTGTGGATCTTATTCTACATTCTCTGCCCCCTAGCTTCAGTCCGTTTATCATTAATTTCAACATGAACCGGATTGAGTGCACACGGGAGGAATTGATGAATATGCTCCAAACAGCCGAGCGCGAGATGGGTAAGACCAAACCCAATTCTGTTCTTTTGGTCCCTGCGACCAAGAAGATAAAGAAGAAGGGTAAGGCACGTGCTAAGGGCAGTGCCAAAGGTCCTACCAAGGCACTGAAGAAAAGGGCGAAGAAGTCAAAGGACCAGAGGTGTTTCCACTGTGGCGAGCAGGGTCACTGGAGAAGGGACTGCAGGCAGCTTCAGAATGAGGAGAAGAAAGGCTTGGCCTTAACTTCTAGCTCAGGTATCTATGTTACAGAAGTCAATCTTTCTACTTCTATGTCATGGGTATTGGATACCGCATGTGGAGCTCATATTTGTACAAATATGCAGGGGCTCAAGAAAAGTAGAACAGTGAAGCCTAGAGAGATAGACCTACGAGTTGGAAACGGGGCACAGGTTGCTGCTGTTGCTGTAGGCGTTTTGACTCTCTCCTTGCCTTCTGGACTTCACTTAGAACTAGATAATTGCTTCTATGTACCTTCTCTTACCAAGAACATTATATCCATTCCTTGCTTAGCAAGGAAGGGCTTTAAATTTGAAATAAATAAGAACTCCTGTTCTTTTTCATTTGCAAACATGTTCTATGGGAAGGGTACTTTATGCAATGGTCTGTATATCTTGGATATGGAAAGTTCTATTTGTAACATAAGTAATAAAAGGACCAAACTGAGTGGTTCAGTTGGTGCTTTCCTATGACACTGTCGATTGGCCCATATAAACAAGAATCGCATCCAACAACTCCATGCAAATGGATTGTTAGATTCAAGTTCCTTGGAGGAATTCGATACTTGTGAACCTTGTTTATTAGGGAAAATGACAAAAGCGCCCTTCACCAAGATTGGTGAGAGGACAGGAGGTTTATTGGATCTCATACATACTGATGTGTGTGGCCTTTCAATAAACAAGCCAGAGGAGGGTACAACTACTTCATTACCTTCACTGATGACTTCAGTAGGTATGGTTATGTCTACCTAATAAGACATAAGTCTGAATCCTTTGAGAAATTCAAGGAGTTCAAGAATGAAGTAGAGAACCAGCTTGGAAGATCCATTAAAGCTCTTCGATCAGATCGAGGTGGAGAATACCTGAGCGGTGAGTTCTTTGACTATCTGAAGGAATGTGGGATCGTATCCCAACTCACTCCTCCTGGAACACCTCAATGGAATGGTGTATCTGAGAGGAGAAATCGAACTTTATTGGATATGGTTCGATCTATGATGAGTCATGCAACTCTACCTCCCTCATTCTGGGGGCATGCACTAGAGACAGCTTCTCTGATACTGAATAACGTTCCATCTAAGAGTGTCTCCAAAATACCATACGAGGTATGGACTGGAAGACGCCCTAATCTCACTTTTATCAGAATCTGGGGATGTGAGGCTTATGTCAAACGTCAGGATTCTAGCAAGCTAGAACCTAGATCTGATAAGTGTGTGTTTGTGGGGTATCCTAAGGAAACTAGAGGATACTACTTCTATGTCCCAGCCGAGAACAAAGTTTTTGTTGCTCGGGGAGCTGTCTTTCTGGAGAAAGAATTTCTCATGAAAGAAGTTAGTGGGAGTAAATTTGACTTGGATGAGGTCCAAGTTCAACCACAAGATATAGAGATGGAATCTGAGCCACCTGCACCGGTTGTTGGACAACCAGAGGCTCAGACACAGGTCCCACGTAGATCTGGGAGGATTCGTCGTGCACCTGAGAGGTATGGGTCGCTGCCGACCCAACACGATGGAATCTTCATCATTGAGGATGAACCCAGGACCTACGATGAGGCGGTCAGTGGACCGGACTCCGAGAAATGGCTTGACGCCATGCGATCCGAGATGGATTCCATGTCAGCTAACCAAGTCTGGGATTTGGTTGAGCCGCCTGATGGGGTAACACCCATTGGATGCAAATGGGTTTTCAAGAAGAAAACCGACATGGATGGCAACATAGTTACCTATAAAGGTAGATTGGTGGCTAAAGGATTTAAACAAGTCCACGGGGTGGACTATGATGAAACCTTCTCGCCAGTTGCCATGATTAAATCCATTCGGATTCTACTTGCAATAGCTGCATATCATAACTATGAGATATGGCAGATGGATGTGAAAACAGCGTTCCTTAACGGGAAGCTGACTGAGGATGTGTATATGTCACAACCTGATGGTTTCATCCATCCTGCAGAGGCTAGTAAAATCTGTAGGCTAAAGAGATCCATTTATGGATTAAAGCAAGCATCTCGAAGTTGGAATCTTCGATTTGATGAAGCCGTGAGAGATTATGGCTTTATCAAAAGCGAAGATGACGCCTGTGTATACAGAAAATTCAGTGGGAGCTTGGTAATTTTTCTGGTCTTGTATATCGATGACATACTGCTCATCGGAAACGACATCCCTAGTCTTCAAGCTGTGAAGACATGGTTGGGGAAGTGTTTCGAGATGAAAGACTTAGGGGAGGCCGCCTATATTCTAGGCGTGAGGATCTACCGGGATAGATCCAAAAGACTCTTAGCCCTTAGTCAGAGTACTTACATTGATAAGGTACTGGAAAGGTTCTACATGGAGCAATCCAAGAAAGGATACCTTCCAGTAAGACATGGCCTTACTCTCTCAAAGAGCCAGTGTCCTGCAACACAGGTTGAGAGAGATGACATGAGTCGAATTCCTTATGCTTCGGCAGTAGGATCGATCATGTATGCAATGTTGTGTACTAAACCAGATGTGGCATATGCTGTGAGCATAACCAGCCGATACCAATCCAATCCTGGTCTGCAGCACTGGGTGGCTGTAAAGAACATCCTAAAGTATCTGAGAAGAACTAAGGATCTGTTCTTGGTCTATGGGGGACAAGAAGAGCTCAGTATACAGGGCTATACTGATGCTTCGTTCCAGTCTGACCCTGACGACTTTAGATCGCAAGCCGGCTATGTGTTCAAGTTAAATGGAGGCGCTGTATGCTGGAAGAGCTTCAAGCAATCTACCATAGCAGATTCTACAACCGAAGCTGAGTATGTGGCTGCTTCTGAGGCAGCCAAAGAAGCTGTTTGGATAAGGAAGTTCTTATTGAAGTGTCCCCTTCATGGGGGAGCGCAAGTAAACAAAATCCCTTTCAAGAGGGGGGCGAAAACCTTAAGGGGTGGCGCATCACCATTGCAAGCGGAAGCAAAAGGTTTTCAAGAATCTTAGCATAAACATATGTTCAACTTGGTGAAGTTGAGACTCATACCATAGCCATCTCGGTTTAGATGGAGCTTTGGAAGCAAAGGCGCAAGTGCCCCTTCTCCGAAGATAATCACACACAAGAGAAGATGGCTTCTCCTTGGATCTCCTTGTGCTAGCAAGGATGCGCAAGGTGTCCTTGATCGAATGTTAGGATGATGGAGAAGTTTCCTTGGCCGAGCGCTTGTTCTTGTCGTCCACTTCCTTCCACACGAGATGGCAAGCAAGCTCTCTTTTTCCCAAAAACAAAACGCAAAGACAAGAGAGCAAATGCACTTCGGCGACATCAAGACAAATGACGTTACATGACTTCCCAAAATGGAAAGTCATGAAGCCACTCTCCAACGCCAAAACGCCCCTCTTGATGAACCATGCGTTCACCTAGTGAACCGGTTCATGCTTTGGTTCAATTCGATTTGGCCCAAAGACCAAACTCAAACCAAGCCAAGCCAAGGCATGGTCTAGACCCTCTATGAACCAAATGGCTCATGATCTAGCCGTTCATCTCCTGATGCTCCTGATCTCACCGATCTAGCATCATCTCTCTCGATCGAAGCTTACCGATCTAAAGCCCTAATCAATCAAACATGATCAGGCTAGATCTCACTTGCAATCAGAGATTAAACCCCTTTAAACTGAACCCATACAATTCAGTCCACACGATCTGACTCAAGAAAGCCATATCATCAAATTGTGCGACCCTAAGGGTTTCCTTTAAATGTCGGTAACGACAACTTACGTTATCACGATCAGTGAGGGGTATCTAGCAACACATCACTGTCTCCCGATATAAAGGAAATAGTCTTCCAAGACTACACCCAAACCATGACACAAGTGTGAATCAAAACTCACAAGGCACACATATGTCCTTTGCCACTGGATGTTCTTATTGGACAAGCATGTCAAGCTTGTAACTCCAATACGATGAGCATGATTAGATCAGATGCACATAGTCATCTGGGTATGGCCATACACTACCTCAATCATCTCATATAGGGGGGCCTTTAGAACATCACACTCCTTAAACAAGGAGACGGCAATCCTTTATCTATCACTAGTGCCCTAACCTGATTCAAGCTCACCATCCAAGATAGTCTATAATCATTATATTTCAAATGATATTGAACTACCTCAAAACAATGACAATCATCATTTAGAAACACAAGTGATCTCAAGTCAAAGGACATGTGCCACTTGCTGCTTACAGGGATCATTCACATTGTGACAAGCAATACAATATCCCAGTAGGGTCTGTCCAGTACATCCAATGTACCCATGAGTCTACATCTTATTCCATGCTCGAAGCATCCTATAAGATTAGCACTCATATTAGTCTCCATCATATCAAGGCTGTCTCATGTTCACCAAGATATCTCGACTAAGGACTTATAGCCTGTCAGCCTAGCTGAACAGCTTTGAGACATTATTCAGAAGTACACTTATTACAGCAGACAAGGTAACAACCTGAATAACAACCATGCCTTATTATAAACTTAAGAGTTTATTACATGATACTTATACAATCCCAAGGCCTCAAACATTAGCCTTAAGGGCATACCCCAACAATCTCCCACTTGCACTTAATCTAATGGTTGAGAAATCTCAAACCCATATTATTACAGTGCTTCTCATGCTTCTGCTGCGCCAGAGGCTTGGTAAGCGGGTCTGCCAGATTGTCATCTGTATGAACCTTGCAAATCTTGATCTCGCCTCGATCAATGATCTCCCGGATCAAGTGAAACCGTCTCTGTATGTGCTTGGACTTCTGGTGCGACCGTGGTTCCTTTGCTTGTGCGATTGCTCCAGTGTTATCACAGAAGATAACCAAAGGATCAGCACTCGAAGGAACGACACCAAGTTCTCTCACGAACTTACGAATCCACACTGCCTCCTTGGATGCTTCCGAGGCTGCAACATACTCGGCTTCAGTTGTGGAATCAGCAACAGTAGACTGTTTGAAACTCTTCCACACCACTGCTCCACCATTCAAGCTAAAAACATAGCCTGATTGCGATCGGAAATCATCCTGGTCCGACTGGAACGAAGCGTCAGTATATCCCTCTATACTGAGTTCTTCCTGACCACCATATATCAAGAACATATCTTTGGTCCTCTGCAGATATTTTAAGATGTTCTTGACCGCAATCCAGTGCGCCAAACCTGGATTACTTTGGAATCGACTGGTCACGCTTAACCCGTAAGCGACGTCTGGGCGAGTACACAACATCACATACATAATGGACCCAATAGCCGAAGCATAAGGCGTATTGTCCATTTCATCTTTCTCAGTCTGTGTTTGTGGACACTGACTCTTCAAAAGATTCAGACCATGTCTGACTGGAAGATATCCACGTTTAGAATTCTCTAAATGGAATCTCTCCAGGACCTTATCGATGTAAGTACTCTGGCACAGCCCGAGAAGCCTCTTAGATCTATCCCTGTAGATCTTCACACCTAGTACATAGGCTGCTTCTCCCAAATCTTTCATCTGGAAACATTTTCCTAACCATGCTTTAACAGCATGCAGTTCAGGAATATCATTTCCAATGATCAAGATATCATCGACGTAGAGGATTAGGAATGTAATCACGCTCCCACTAAACCTCTTATATACACACGGGTCATCCTCGTTCTTGATGAAACCAAACTCAGAGATTGATTCATCAAAACGAATGTTCCAGCTTCTTGATGCTTGTTTAAGTCCATAAATGGACTTCTTTAACTTGCATATTTTATGACGATCTGCTGGATTAGTGAAACCCTCAGGTTGTGTCATATACACATCCTCATCCAGATTTCCATTAAGGAAAGCTGTTTTCACATCCATCTGCCAGATCTCATAGTCGCAATATGCTGCTATCGCGAAAAGAATCCGAATAGACTTAAACATGGCTACAGGAGAGAAAGTTTCATCATAATCTATCCCGTAGATTTGTTTGAAACCTTTCGCAACTAGTCTGCCTTTATAGGTAACCACGTTACCATCCATGTCAATCTTCTTCTTGAAGATCCATTTACAGCCTATAGGGATTACTCCCGGAGGCGGATCAACCAAATCCCAGACTTGGTTATCTGACATGGAGTCCATCTCGGCTCGCATAGCATCAAGCCATCTAGCTGACTCCGGTCCACTGACCGCATCCGCATAAGTTAGGGGTTCATCATTATCAATGATGTAGACTCCGTCATAGCGCTCAGGCTGTCGACGGATCCTACCCGATCTTCGCGGTTCCCGTGATATCTGAGCCTCAGGTTGTGTAATAACCTGATCTACCGGCTCAGGCTCATCCAACTCTGCTTGACTACTTTGTCCTTCCTCTGGAATCTCATCCAGCTTTATTTCTCTCCCACTGGCCTCTTGCAGAAGAAACTCCTTCTCAAGAAATATGGCCGTCCGAGCAACAAAAACCTTGTTCTCTTTGGGATCGTAGAAATAATAACCCTTAGTTTCCTTAGGGTAACCGACAAAGATACATTTCTCAGATCTGCTTTCCAGTTTCCCAGAGGCGAGCTTTTTGACATAAGCCTCGCAACCCCAGATCCTGATAAATGTCAAGCTAGGCTGTTTCCCATACCATAACTCATATGGCGTCTTTGAAACTGCCTTGGATGGCACTCGGTTTAGTACCTTTGCAGCTGTTTCCAGTGCAAAACCCCAAAAGGAATATGGAAGAGTAGCCTGACTCATCATAGAACGAACCATATCAAGTAACGTTCTATTTCTCCTCTCGGACACACCATTCCACTGCGGTGTTCCTGGCGGAGTGAGCTGTGAGATAATCCCACACTCCTTCAGATAGTCAGTAAACGCATGACTCAGGTATTCACCACCTCGATCAGAACGAAGTGCCTTGATATTTCGGCCTAGCTGATTTTGTACTTCATTTTTGAACTCTTTGAACTTGTCAAAAGATTCACTTTTATGTCTCATTAAATAGACATACCCATACCTACTGAAATCATCAGTAAAGGTAATGAAGTACTGATAGCCACCTCTGGCATGTTTACTAAATGGCCCACACACATCACTGTGTATAAGGTCCAGTAAACCTGAAGTCCTTTGCCCTTTGTGAAGAAAAGGAGACTTCATCATTTTACCCATCAAACAAGCTTTGCATGTATCAATCTCCTCATAGGAGAATGATCCCAGCAGTCCATGATCATGCAACCGCTTAATGCGCTTCTCGTTTATATGGCCTAAACGACTATGCCACAGCAAGGTGCTGTCATCAGCATACTTGGCTTTCTTATTATCAATGTTTTGTATAGAATTTTCCATGTCCAACATGTATAACCCATTGTTAATTGAACCAGTCGCATACACAATATTATCAAAAGTTAAAACACACTTTGAAATCTTGCATTCAAAGGCAAATCCTTTCCTGACTAGAGCAGGAATGGAGATAATATTCTTGGTGATACTTGGTACAAAATAACAATTGTTCAATTCTAATACAATGCCAGATGGTAAAGTAATGAAATAGTCTCCTACAGCAACAGCAGCAACCCGTGCCCCGTTTCCAACTCGTAGGTCTACCTCATGCTGTCCCACCTGCCTTCTTCTCTTGAGTTCCTGCACATTTGAACAAATGTGAACTCCACATGCGGTGTCCAACACCCATGAAATGGTAGAAGAAGATAACATGACCTCAGTCACATATATACCTGAGCCAGAAGCGATGCTTCCCCTCTTATCTCCTTGGAGCGCTTTACAGTCCTTTTTCCAGTGACCCAGCTGGCCACAGTGGAAACACCTGTTGTCCTTCGACCGCTTCACCTTCTGTTTCAGGGCCTTGCTGTAATTCTTGACAGGGGTCTTGCCCTTCTTCCCCTTCTTCTTGTTCCTTGAAGGAACCATTAAGACAGAGGTTGAAGGCTTACCCTTCAGAGTTTCCTCAGTTGTCAAGAGCATATTCAGCAGCTCTGCCGGCGTACAATCGATTTTGTTCATATTAAAATTAATGATGAACGCATCGAAAGAAGGCGGAAGAGACTGTAGAATAATGTCCACAGCAAGCTCCTGGTTGACGGTATGCCCCAGTTTCTCTAGAGCCTCCTTGTGCCCAATCATCTTGAGCACATGAGCTCCCACTGGGCTCCCCTCAGCCAGTTTGCTCTGAAAGAAGAGCTTCGTCAGATTATAGCGCTCAGTCCTCGCCTGTGCAGCATACAGCATCTTGAGGTTCGCTATAATTTCTATAGCCGACATATCCTCATGCTGACGCTGCAGCGGTGGCGTCATAGACGCTAGCATCAGGCAAGCGACATCAATGCTATCATTGACGTGCTTTTCGTAGGCATCCCGAACCGCCCTTGCGGCGTTCGGAGCGGGCTGCGGCGGTATCGCCGTCTCGAGGACATACAGTTTCCTCTCTGCCTTAAGAACAATCTTAAGGTGTCCGAACCAGTCAGAGAAGTTCGGCCCAGCAAACTTCTCCCTTTCCAGTAGGGATCGCACATTGAAGCTCATGGTGTTCGTTGCTGCAGGAATCTACAACAGGCAAGAACAGCAAGGTCAGTATCAATGTTTCAGAATCAATCCAGGACTTAAGAAAGATTCTTTTCTCACTATTTTGTCTGACTGAAAAATCCAGTAAACAGTCCGAAAGAGTAACACTCTTTTAGTGAGATGGGATCCAGATTTCATACTTGGTCTCCGCGTCCCGCTCAAGCGAGATAAGATGCACAGAGATGACAAGCACTAATTTCTGGTAGGCTGTCCCAGCCAATCGCCCAACCCGTGCGATTCCCCTTCATCTTGGCAATCCAGCAGACTGTGCCAACTGAGTTGGTACAACACAGTCTCTGATCCCAGAGATGGCTGCCTCCATGTGCTACCATATGCGCCACATATGTAGTCTACATGGTCAAGCTGACCTGACCTACTCCCTGGACCACCACGTGCTATGCTGAGCAACGAGAAGGGATAAATCCCTGCTCTGTAACACGCAGGTGTAATCCAGCACCGTCTGAAGATAGATGGACGTGCCCACTGAGTGGGTTCAACACGGCTCCAACGATAGTCAGAACGGTGAGGTTTCGCGTCAGAAGGCTTACGAGCTTGATATATTAGCGTTGGATTTTAACGGTCTTTTATCTTCTTACTATCAGGCATGTCCTATGGCTATAGCAGAAGATAAACTTAAACATGCAATTCTAATTATTAGCAATAAGTAGAAAGCATGATCTTATGTGGTAAAAGCCCATGAACCCTAGTAAGACCTTAATTTTACTTTAAGTCTTCACTTGAGCTCCTTGGCCTCACATCTGGTCCAACCTAGGGCTCTAGCGCCAAGAGCACCTCAGGTGTGCCACCAGGTGAATGCTCCTCTTGGATGTGTGCCTTTGTGCTCTTGTCTAATCAAAATACATTTTTGATCTATCTAGACAAGGTTGACTCGCAGGTCAACAATACATTATAAATTAAGTACAATGTGATTCGCAGATCACAAATTAATTTACAATTTTAAATCCAGGCTCACAGGCCCCAGCACAGCACACAATAGGGCAACCCACATAAGAGTAAATAAACAAGCATATGGTTTCAATCATCATGTGATCCAATCAAGAAATTAAAATTTTGAAAACCCCATAGGCATCACTTTTAATTTCCTTATGTGCCCTACAACCTTACAATGGTCCATTGATAGGGATCCACTCATCCATCTAGATAGATCCTTTTCCCTTGCATGCACCGAGTCCTAACTGACCCGAGTTGACCTGATGGTCAACCATGCATGCGCCAAGGGCTGAACCACCCTCATGAGTTTTGGCAAGCGGGTGTGACCCCGGGCCTAACTCAAGTGTGTTCAGAAGTTGTCTCAATCAGACCTCGCTACACGCCTTGGATGCAGTCGACCTATAGCCACCTCGTGCTTGCGCACAGGTGCTATCTGGTCAACCCATCTAGGCTGTCAGATGGTCTGATCAGACTAGTTTGATCCATTCTAGATGAAGCTTTCAACCCCATCAACCCATCTAAGGGTTTACAATAGGTACTTCTTAGATCTAGTTGGGCGCGCATGTCATTTAGGTTTTAGAAAAACAACAACAACATGGTATAACCGCAACCAACATATATGCGCCAATCAACATAACTCTCATACATGCGCAAATATAAACATACTATTATCTAGCATACTCGCATGAAGAGATAACATATGTCAAACAAGATCAACATACATGTAGATGCGCAAACATGGATCACATAGTATATCAAGCAATCATATGATTATGCTTTAACCGGCGCTCTGATACCAATTGAAGTGTCCCCTTCATGGGGGAGCGCAAGTAAACAAAATCCCTTTCAAGAGGGGGGCGAAAACCTTAAAGGGGTGGCGCATCACCATTGCAAGCGGAAGCAAAAGGTTTTCAAGAATCTTAGCATAAACATATGTTCAACTTGGTGAAGTTGAGACTCATACCATAGCCATCTCGGTTTAGATGGAGCTTTGGAAGCAAAGGCGCAAGTGCCCCTTCTCCGAAGATAATCACACACAAGAGAAGATGGCTTCTCCTTGGATCTCCTTGTGCTAGCAAGGATGCGCAAGGTGTCCTTGATCGAATGTTAGGATGATGGAGAAGTTTCCTTGGCCGAGCGCTTGTTCTTGTCGTCCACTTCCTTCCACACGAGATGGCAAGCAAGCTCTCTTTTTCCCAAAAACAAAACGCAAAGACAAGAGAGCAAATGCACTTCGGCGACATCAAGACAAATGACGTTACATGACTTCCCAAAATGGAAAGTCATGAAGCCACTCTCCAACGCCAAAACGCCCCTCTTGATGAACCATGCATTCACCTAGTGAACCGGTTCATGCTTTGGTTCAATTCGATTTGGCCCAAAGACCAAACTCAAACCAAGCCAAGCCAAGGCATGGTCTAGACCCTCTATGAACCAAATGGCTCATGATCTAGCCGTTCATCTCCTGATGCTCCTGATCTCACCGATCTAGCATCATCTCTCTCGATCGAAGCTTACCGATCTAAAGCCCTAATCAATCAAACATGATCAGGCTAGATCTCACTTGCAATCAGAGATTAAACCCCTTTAAACTGAACCCATACAATTCAGTCCACACGATCTGACTCAAGAAAGCCATATCATCAAATTGTGCGACCCTAAGGGTTTCCTTTAAATGTCGGTAACGACAACTTACGTTATCACGATCAGTGAGGGGTATCTAGCAACACATCACTGTCTCCCGATATAAAGGAAATAGTCTTCCAAGACTACACCCAAACCATGACACAAGTGTGAATCAAAACTCACAAGGCACACATATGTCCTTTGCCACTGGATGTTCTTATTGGACAAGCATGTCAAGCTTGTAACTCCAATACGATGAGCATGATTAGATCAGATGCACATAGTCATCTGGGTATGGCCATACACTACCTCAATCATCTCATATAGGGGGGCCTTCAGAACATCACACTCCTTAAACAAGGAGACGGCAATCCTTTATCTATCACTAGTGCCCTAACCTGATTCAAGCTCACCATCCAAGATAGTCTATAATCATTATATTTCAAATGATATTGAACTACCTCAAAACAATGACAATCATCATTTAGAAACACAAGTGATCTCAAGTCAAAGGACATGTGCCACTTGCTGCTTACAGGGATCATTCACATTGTGACAAGCAATGCAATATCCCAGTAGGGTCTGTCCAGTACATCCAATGTACCCATGAGTCTACATCTTATTCCATGCTCGAAGCATCCTATAAGATTAGCACTCATATTAGTCTCCATCATATCAAGGCTGTCTCATGTTCACCAAGATATCTCGACTAAGGACTTATAGCCTGTCAGCCTAGCTGAACAGCTTTGAGACATTATTCAGAAGTACACTTATTACAGCAGACAAGGTAACAACCTGAATAACAACCATGCCTTATTATAAACTTAAGAGTTTATTACATGATACTTATACAATCCCAAGGCCTCAAACATTAGCCTTAAGGGCATACCCCAACACTTATGTGATCTTCAAGTGGTACCTAGTGCATTGGATCCCATTGAACTCTACTGTGACAACAATGGAGCAATTGCACAAGCTAAGGAACCACGGTCTCATCAAAGATCCAAACACATACTCAGAAGATTTCACCTGATCAGAGAGATCATAGACAGAGGTGATGTCAAGATTAGCAGAGTAGACACAGATAACAATCTAGCAGACCCATTGACCAAGGCTTTGGCGCAGCAGAAGCATGATGGTCACGCTAGAGATATGGGGTTGAGATTCCTCAACTTCTAGGTCTTAGTGCAAGTGGGAGATTGTTGGTGTATATGCCCTAGGACCTAGGTTTGGTCAACTTGTGTACTACTTGACATTGATATTTGTATATCATTCTGGCATTGTCATTATCATTGTCTGTCTACACCTGCGATTGTGTACTTACATGGTAATGTCCCAAGAGACAGATTGGATCTGTGCTCAAATAAAGATCCCCAGTCAATGTACCTTAGTGGATATGGGACAACTATGGTGCTTATGAGACTGGTATGTGGGCTGGTTAGGCACGGGGTGCTAACGCAGACACATGGGTATATCATGGGAGGATATACTGGATAGACCCGCTATGAGGCTATGACTTGGTGTCATGAGTTATCCTCATAAGTGACAGGAGATGCATTGATCCCTTGACTTGAGGTCATTGATCATTCTATATGGTTAGAGACTTGCTTTGATGCAACCTAACACCTTGCCGTACATGGAAGGTCATAAAGGTTGTCATTGAGCATGTAACGACCCATATGAGAAGGTCAATGGACAGACATAGGATTTGCCCCTTCCTTTGGGAAGCTTGATATCCATGGAGCTCCTCTGTGGTTCTATGACTGAAAGTGTATGGCCATACCCAGGTAAGAACCTGATTTAGTCATAGCCATGTGATTGGATAAAAACAAGTGGTGACACACTTGTCCAATCGGATATCAGTTCGGCAAAGAGACTGTAATGCATCTGTACCTAGTTGCGATGATGGGGATGTCGATGTCGATATCCATTCCAATGACCTGGGTAGCAGCGATGCACTGCTAGGTGCCACTCACTGCTTGTGGTGACCTTTGGTCAGCACTGCCAGCGTCAGAGGAACCTACAGGGTCGCACACCTTGATACTTGAGTTCTCGTATTGATCGGGAAGCCTTATGATCGAGTTATTGGATAACTCGGATCTAATTGGGAGATTTCATCAGCGCCAATGGGCCTGATGAGATGGAAGAATGTTATTGGAGCCAAACTTCATTTTTGGCAGGTTGACCCGTATTTGACCATGGTTGGTCACATTTGGATTAGGGTTGCATTGGATTGGATCCAAGTGCTTAATCAACCTATGCAATGATGTTTGGGCTAGCTCATTATCCAATGAGGCCCAATAACAAGTTCTCATGAAGAGAAGAGAGGCTAAAAGGGTATAATGGGGAGAGACCCAACCCCATTGGCGCCTAAGGGGCATAATGGGGTTAGGGTGGCAAAATTGCTTCATTAAGGAAGCAATTGGCGCCTAGCCCTCTCCCATTGATGGAATTAATGCCTCTAAGGCATTACTTGAGGCGCAAGGCAAGGCCTTGGCGCACAAGGAAGGCGTGGAGCTTAATGAGGAAAGGTTGAATGAGAATTAAGGAAATGTCTTGGAGACTTTCCTTATCTCAAACCTCTTCATCCTAGCCCTACACTTGTCTTAATCCTAGCCCATACCCTAACCGCCTCTTGGCCTATAAAAGAGCACCTAGTCGCCCCTCTTGACAAGAGATAATTCCTTGGAGGCGTAATCATTAAAAGGGGGCGAAAGCTTGGAGGCTCTTGGCGCAACCTCTCTTCCTCCATCATCTAGCCGCAAGCACAAGTCCTCTTCTCCTCCTCTTGGGTCAAGAAAGACTTGAACTTGGCGTCTACCTCTCCACCTCTTCTTCTAGGCGATTCTACCTTGGAGGTGGCGCAAGGATTGAAGAAGAAGGACGAAGGCTTGGATCTTCTTCCCGAGGCTAGCACCGGGCGTGGAAGAAGAGAACTCAAGAGATCCGTGTGTGTGAGACTGCAGAGGGCGGACACTTAGACGCCTACATCGGCATCGCTCTCTTCTTGCTCTAAGGTATTTCTTAACTCATCGTGTCGACTCCCTTGCATGCGATCTTCACTGGGTTTTTGGGACCGGCCTGTTTCGGGGACATTCTTCCGCTGTGCAAATATGTATGTCCATGACTCTGAAAAATTGTAAAATGTCCCCGGGGTTTCCCAACATCAGGTTATTGAACAACCTGAGGCTCAGATATCGCGGGAACCGCGTAGATCGGGAAGGATCCGTCGACAGCCTGAGCGCTATGACGGAGTCTACATCATTGATAATGATGAACCCCTTACTTATGCGGATGCGGTCAGTGGACCGGAGTCAGCCAGATGGCTTGAAGCTATGCGAGCCGAGATGGACTCCATGTCAGATAACCAAGTCTGGGATTTGGTTGATCCGCCTCCGGGAGTAATTGAAGGAACCCCTAATAAAGGGGGGGGGGAAACCCTATACATGCGCATCTAGCATGCAATGCGGAAAAAGGGCTTCTAAAGATCGCATATGAACTATATAATCAACTTAAACCAACTTAAGATCATGATATGATCTTACCATTGCCATGGTTGGAAGGCGGCTTGGAAGAAGAAAACAAGGTTGATCTCCTCCAAAAGGTGCGCACACAAGAAGACAAAGACTACTCCCTTCTCAACTTTGTGCTAGCAAAAGCTTCAAGGGGTCTTATCGCATGAAGGAGATGATGAACTCTTGGCCGATCTTTCTTCTCGTCACTTTCACCACACAAGAAAGTGTGTGTCGTCGAGAGCAAGAAGATGGAGAGGAGCGTTAGCCAAACTTGTGATCGAATGTGGAGACATTCATCACAATTGTCAAACCGAAATGCCATAAATGGCAAGTCATCAAAGCTTGCGTTATGCGTTCACATGAAGTGAACCAAACGCATAGCTCTCCTCTCAAATGAACCAAGCGCTCACATGTGAGCCGGTTCAATTCAATTGGTCCAATGACCAAACCAAATCAGCCCAATAATCAGTTCAGACCAAATTAAACCCTAAGGTTCAAAATCTGACCGTTCATCCTTTTAATGCTCTTGATCTCTTCGATCTAGCATCCACACTCTCGATCTAAGCTTACCGATCTCAAGCCCTAATCAATCAAACATGATCAGACTGGATCTCACTTACAATCAGAGTTTAATCTCCTTTAAACTGAACTCGAACAATTCAGTCCACACGATCTGACTTAAGTAGCCATATCATCAAATTGTGCGACCCTAAGGGTTTCCTTTAAATGTCGGTAACGATAACTTACGTTATCACGATCAGCGAGGGGTATCTAGCAACACATCACTGTCTCCCGATATAAAGGAAAGAGTCTTCCAAGACTCCACCCAACCACAGCATAAGTGTGAATCAACTCACTAGGCATGCATGATTCCTTTGCCACTGGATGTTCTTATTGGACAAGCATGTCAAGCCTGTAACTCCAATACGATGAGCATGATTAAATCAGATGCACATAGTCATCTGGGTATGGCCATACACTTCCTCAATCATCTCATATAGGGGGGCCCTTTAGAACATCACACTCCTTAAACAAGGAGACGGCAATCCTTTATCTATCACAAGTGCCCTAACCTGACTCAAGCTCACCATCCAAGATAGTCTATAATCATTATGTTTCAAATGATATTGAACTACCTCAAAACAATGACAATCATCATTTAGAAACATAAGTGATCTCAAGTCAAAGGACATGTGCCACTTAGTGCTTACAAGGATCATTCACATTGTGACAAGCAATGGAATATCCGAGTAGGGTCTGTCCAGTACATCCAATGTACCCATGAGTCTACATCTTATTCCATGCTCGAAGCATCCTATAAGATTAGCACTCATATCAGTCTCAATCATATCAAGGCTGTCTCATGTTCACCAAGATATCTCGACTAAGGACATATAGCCTGTCAGCCTAGCTGAACAGCTTTGAGACATTATTCAGAAGTACACTTATTACAGCAGACAAGGTAACAACCTGAATAATAACCATGCCTTTATAAACTTAAGAGTTTATTACATGATACTTATACAATCCCAAGGCCTCAAACATTAGCCTTAAGGGCATACCCCAACAATCTCCCACTTGCACTTAATCTAATGGTTGAGAAATCTCAAACCCATATTATTACAGTGCTTCTCATGCTTCTGCTGCGCCAGAGGCTTGGTAAGCGGGTCTGCCAGATTGTCATCTGTATGAACCTTGCATATTTTGATCTCGCCTCGATCAATGATCTCCCGGATCAAGTGAAACCGTCTCTGTATGTGCTTGGACTTCTGGTGCGACCGCGGTTCCTTTGCTTGTGCGATGGCTCCAGTGTTATCACAGAAGATAACCAAAGGATCAGCACTCGAAGGAACGACACCAAGTTCTCTCACGAACTTACGAATCCACACTGCCTCCTTAGATGCTTCCGAGGCTGCAACATACTCGGCTTCTGTTGTGGAATCAGCAACAGTTGACTGTTTGAAACTCTTCCACACCACTGCTCCACCATTCAAGCTAAAAACATAGCCTGATTGCGATCGGAAATCATCCTGGTCCGACTGGAACGAAGCGTCAGTATATCCCTCTATACTGAGTTCTTCCTGACCACCATATATCAAGAACATATCTTTGGTCCTCCGCAGATATTTTAAAATGTTCTTGACCGCAATCCAGTGCGCCAAACCTGGATTACTTTGGAATCGACTGGTCACGCTTAACCCGTAAGCGACGTCTGGGCGAGTACACAACATCGCATACATAATGGACCCAATAGCCGAAGCATAAGGCGTATTGTCCATTTCATCTTTCTCAGTCTGTGTTTGTGGACACTGACTCTTCGAAAGATTCAGACCATGTCTGACTGGAAGATATCCACGTTTAGAATTCTCTAAATGGAATCTCTCCAGGACCTTATCGATGTAAGTACTCTGGCACAGCCCGAGAAGCCTCTTAGATCTATCCCTGTAGATCTTCACACCTAATACATAGGCTGCTTCTCCTAAATCTTTCATCTGGAAACATTTTCCTAACCATGCCTTAACAGCATGCAGTTCAGGAATATCATTTCCAATGATTAAGATATCATCGACGTAGAGGATTAGGAATGTAATTACGCTCCCACTAAACCTCTTATATACACACGGGTCATCCTCGTTCTTGATGAAACCAAACTCAGAGATTGATTCATCAAAACGAATGTTCCAGCTTCTTGATGCTTGTTTCAGCCCATAAATGGACTTCTTTAACTTGCATATTTTATGACGATCTGATGGATTAGTGAAACCTTCCGGTTGTGTCATATACACATCCTCATCCAGATTTCCATTGAGGAAAGCTGTTTTCACATCCATCTGCCAGATCTCATGATCGTAATATGCAGCTATCGTGAAAAGAATCCGAATAGACTTAAACATGGCTACAGGTGAGAAAGTTTCATCATAATCTAACCCGTAGATTTGTTTGAAACCTTTCGCAACTAGCCTGCCTTTATAGGTAACCACGTTACCATCCATGTCAATCTTCTTCTTGAACATCCATTTACAGCCTATAGGGATTACTCCCAAAGGCGGATCAACCAAATCCCAGACTTGGTTATCTGACATGGAGTCCATCTCGGCTCGCATAGCATCAAGCCATCTAGCTGACTCCGGTCCACTGACCGCATCCGCATAAGTTAGGGGTTCATCATTTTCAATGATGTAGACTCCGTCATAGCGCTCAGGCTGTCGACGGATCCTACCCGATCTTCGCGGTTCCCGTGTTATTTGAGCCTCAGGTTGTTCAGTAACCTGTTCTACCGGCTCAGGCTCATCCAACTGTGCTTGACTACTTTGTCCTTCCTCTGGATTCTCATCCAGCTTTATTTCTCTCCCACTGGCCTCTTGCAGAAGAAATTCCTTCTCAAGAAATATGGCCGTCCGAGCAACAAACACCTTGTTCTCTTTGGGATCGTAGAAATAATAACCCTTCGTTTCCTTAGGGTAACCGACAAAGATGCATTTGTCAGATCTGCTCTCTAGTTTCCCAGAGGCGAGCTTTTTGACATAAGCCTCGCAACCCCAGATCCTGATAAATGTCAAGCTAGGCTGTTTCCCATACCATAACTCATATGGCGTCTTTGAAACTGCCTTGGATGGCACTCGGTTTAGTACCTTTGCAGCTGTTTCCAGTGCAAAACCCCAAAAGGAATATGGAAGAGTAGCCTGACTCATCATAGAACGAACCATATCAAGTAACGTTCTATTTCTCCTCTCGGACACACCATTCCACTGCGGTGTTCCTGGCGGAGTGAGCTGTGAGATAATCCCACACTCCTTCAGATAGTCAGTAAATGCATGACTTAGGTATTCTCCACCTCGATCAGAACGAAGTGCCTTGATATTTCGGCCTAGCTGATTTTGTACTTCATTTTTGAACTCTTTGAACTTGTCAAAAGATTCACTTTTATGTCTCATTAAATAGACATATCCATACCTACTGAAATCATCAGTGAAGGTAATGAAGTACTGATAGCCACCTCTGGCATGTTTACTGAAAGGCCCACACACATCACTGTGTATCAGGTCAAGTAAACCTGAAGTCCTTTGACCTTTGTGAGAAAAAGGTGACTTCGTCATTTTACCCATCAAACAAGCTTTGCATGTATCAATCTCCCCATTGGAGAATGATCCCAGCAGTCCATGATCATGCAACCGCTTAATGCGCTTCTCGTTTATATGGCCTAAACGACTATGCCATAGCAAGGTGCTGTCATCAGCATACTTGGCTTTCTTATTATCAATGTTTTGTATAGAATATTCCATGTCCAACATGTATAACCCATTGTTAATTGAACCAGTTGCATACACAATATTATCATAAGATAAAACACACTTTGAAATCTTGCATTCAAAGGCAAATCCTTTCCTGACAAGAGCAGGAATAGAGATAATATTCTTGGTAATACTGGGTACAAAATAACAATTGTTTAATTCTAATACAATGCCAGATGGTAAAGAAATGAAATAGTCCCCTACAGCAACAGCAGCAACCCGTGCCCCGTTTCCAACTCGTAGGTCTACCTCATGCTGTCCCACCTGCCTTCTTCTCTTGAGTTCCTGCACATTTGAACAAATGTGAACTCCACATGCAGTGTCCAACACCCATGATATAGAAGAAGATGAAACCATGACTTCCGTCACGTATATACCTGAGCCAGAAGCGATGCTTCCCCTCTTATCTCCTTGGAGCGCTTTACAGTCCTTTTTCCAGTGACCCAGCTGGCCACAGTGGAAACACCTGTTATCCTTCGACCGCTTCACCTTCTGTTTCAGTGCCTTGCGGTAATTCTTGACAGGGGCCTTGCCCTTCTTCCCCTTCTTCTTGTTCCTAGAAGGAACCATCAAGACAGAGGTTGAAGGCTTACCCTTCAGAGTTTCCTCAGTAGTCAAGAGCATATTCAGCAGCTCTGCCGGCGTACAATCGATTTTGTTCATATTAAAGTTAATGATGAACGCATCGAAAGAAGGCGGGAGAGACTGCAGAATAATATCCACAGCAAGCTCCTGGTTGATGGTATGCCCCAGTTTCTCCAGAGCCTCCTTGTGCCCAATCATCTTGAGCACGTGAGCTCCCACTGGGCTCCCCTCAGCCAGTTTGCTCTGAAAGAAGAGCTTCGTCAGATTATAGCGCTCAGTCCTCGCCTGTGCAGCATACAGCATCTTGAGGTTCGCTATAATCTCTATAGCCGACATATCCTCATGCTGACGCTGCAGCGGTGGCGTCATAGACGCTAGCATCAGGCAAGCGACATCAATGCTATCATTGACGTGCTTTTCGTAGGCATCCCGAACCGCCCTTGCGGCGTTCGGAGCGGGCTGCGGCGGTATCGCCTTCTCGAGGACATACAGTTTCCTCTCTGCCTTAAGAACGATCTTAAGGTGTCCAAACCAGTCAGAGAAGTTCGGCCCAGCAAACTTCTCCCTTTCCAGTAGGGATCGCACATTGAAGCTCATGGTGTTCGTTGCTGCAGGAATCTACAACAAGCAAGAACAGCAAGGTCAGTATCAATGTTCAGAATCAATCCAGGACTTAAGAAAGATTCTTTTCTCACTATTTTGTCTGACTGAAAAATCCAGTAAACAGTCCGAAAGAGTAACACTCTTTTAGTGAGATGGGATCCAGATTTCATACTTGGTCTCCGCGTCCCGCTCAGGCGAGATAAGATGCACAGAGATGACAAGCACTAATTTCTGGTAGGCTGTCCCAGCCAATCGCCAACCCGTGCGATTCCCCTTCATCTTGGCAATCCAGCAGACTGTGCCAACTGAGTTGGTACAACACAGTCTCTGATCCCAGAGATGGCTACCTCCATGTGCTACCATATTCGCCTCATATGTAGCCTACATGGTCAAGCTGACCTGACCTACTCCCTGGACCACCACGTGCTATGCTGAGCAACGAGAGGGGATAAATCCCAACTCTGTAACACGCAGGTGAAATCCAGCACCGTCTGAAGATAGATGGACGTGCCCACTGAGTGGGTTCAACACGGCTCCAACGATAATCAGAAAGGTGAGGTTTCGCGTCAGAAGGCTTACGAGCTTGATATATTAGCGTTGGATTTTAACGGTCTTTTTATCTTCTTACTATCAGGCATATCCTATGTCTATAGCAGAAGATAAACATAAACATGCCATTCTAATTATTTAAGCAATAAAAAGAATGCATGATCTTATGTGGTAAAAGCCCATGAACCCTAGTAAGACCTTAATTTTACTTAAGTCTTCACTTGAGCTCCATTGCATCTCATCTGGTCCAACCCAGTGCCCTAGCGCCAAGAGCACCTCAGGTGCACCACCAGGTGAATGCCCCTCTTGGATGTGTGCTTTTGTGCTCTTGTCTAATCAAAGTACATTTGATCTATCTAGACAAGGTTGACTCGCAGGTCAACAACATATTATAAATTAAGTACAATGTGATTCGCAGATCACAAATTAATTTACAATTTTTTTAAATCCAGGCACGCAGGCCCCAGCACAGCACACAAATGGGCAACCCACATAAGACTAAATAAACAAGCATACATGTGATCCAATCAAGAAATTAAAATTTTGAAAAACCCCATGGCATCAATTTTAATTTCCTTATGAGCCCTACAACCTTACAATGGTCCATTGATGGGCATCCACTCATCCATCTAGTTAGATCTTTTGCCCTTGCATGCACCGAGTCCTAACTGACCCGTGTTGACCTGATGGTCAACCATGCATGCGTCAAGGGCTGAACCACCCTCATGAGTTTTGGCAAGCGGGTGTGACCCCGGGCCTAACTCAAGTATGTTCAGTAATTGTCTCAACCAGACCTCGCTACACGCCTTTGATGCAGTCAACCTATAGCCACCTCGTGCTTGCGCACAGGTGCTATCTGGTCGACCCATCTAGGCTGTCAGATGGTCTGATCAGACTAACTTGATCTATACTAGATGATGCCTTCAACCCCATCAACCCATCTAAGGATTTAATGTAGTGGCACCTTAGATCTAATCAACCGCGCAAGATGTAAGTTTTGTAAAACACTTAGAGCATGCGCAAACATACAAACAAAGTTGATAACCCTTAGATCTAAGGGGGTCCCCTTCAAGGGGGAGCGCAAACTTTAGGGGGTCCCCTTCAAGGGGGAGCGCATACATAGCCCATGATACAAGCGCAATCTACATGTTAGCATGATACAAGCGCAATCTACATGTATATGTAACCATGCATCATGAAAACAAAGCATCAAGTAAGCGCAAGAAGCATGGATCACAAACACTTCTAGCAATCATATAGATCATATGGAGAGCCTAGCTCTGATACCAATTGAAGGAACCCCTAATAAAGGGGGGGGAAACCCTATACATGCGCATCTAGCATGCAATGCGGAAAAAGGGCTTCTAAAGATCGCATATGAACTATATAATCAACTTAAACCAACTTAAGATCATGATATGATCTTACCATTGCCATGGTTGGAAGGCGGCTTGGAAGAAGAAAACAAGGTTGATCTCCTCCAAAAGGTGCGCACACAAGAAGACAAAGACTACTCCCTTCTCAACTTTGTGCTAGCAAAAGCTTCAAGGGGTCTTATCGCATGAAGGAGATGATGAACTCTTGGCCGATCTTTCTTCTCGTCACTTTCACCACACAAGAAAGTGTGTGTCGTCGAGAGCAAGAAGATGGAGAGGAGCGTTAGCCAAACTTGTGATCGAATGTGGAGACATTCATCACAATTGTCAAACCGAAATGCCATAAATGGCAAGTCATCAAAGCTTGCGTTATGCGTTCACATGAAGTGAACCAAACGCATAGCTCTCCTCTCAAATGAACCAAGCGCTCACATGTGAGCCGGTTCAATTCAATTGGTCCAATGACCAAACCAAATCAGCCCAATAATCGGTTCAGACCAAATTAAACCCTAAGGTTCAAAATCTGACCGTTCATCCTTTTAATGCTCTTGATCTCTTCGATCTAGCATCCACACTCTCGATCTAAGCTTACCGATCTCAAGCCCTAATCAATCAAACATGATCAGACTGGATCTCACTTACAATCAGAGTTTAATCTCCTTTAAACTGAACTCGAACAATTCAGTCCACACGATCTGACTTAAGTAGCCATATCATCAAATTGTGCGACCCTAAGGGTTTCCTTTAAATGTCGGTAACGATAACTTACGTTATCACGATCAGCGAGGGGTATCTAGCAACACATCACTGTCTCCCGATATAAAGGAAAGAGTCTTCCAAGACTCCACCCAACCACAGCATAAGTGTGAATCAACTCACTAGGCATGCATGATTCCTTTGCCACTGGATGTTCTTATTGGACAAGCATGTCAAGACTGTAACTCCAATACGATGAGCATGATTAAATCAGATGCACATAGTCATCTAGGTATGGCCATACACTTCCTCAATCATCTCATATAGGGGGGCCCTTTAGAACATCACACTCCTTAAACAAGGAGACGGCAATCCTTTATCTATCACAAGTGCCCTAACCTGACTCAAGCTCACCATCCAAGATAGTCTATAATCATTATGTTTCAAATGATATTGAACTACCTCAAAACAATGACAATCATCATTTAGAAACATAAGTGATCTCAAGTCAAAGGACATGTGCCACTTAGTGCTTACAAGGATCATTCACATTGTGACAAGCAATGGAATATCCGAGTAGGGTCTGTCCAGTACATCCAATGTACCCATGAGTCTACATCTTATTCCATGCTCGAAGCATCCTATAAGATTAGCACTCATATCAGTCTCAATCATATCAAGGCTGTCTCATGTTCACCAAGATATCTCGACTAAGGACATATAGCCTGTCAGCCTAGCTGAACAGCTTTGAGACATTATTCAGAAGTACACTTATTACAGCAGACAAGGTAACAACCTGAATAATAACCATGCCTTTATAAACTTAAGAGTTTATTACATGATACTTATACAATCCCAAGGCCTCAAACATTAGCCTTAAGGGCATACCCCAACAGTAATCCCTATAGGCTGTAAATGGATCTTCAAGAAGAAGATTGACATGGATGGTAACGTGGTTACCTATAAAGGCAGGCTAGTTGCGAAAGGTTTCAAACAAATCTACGGGATAGATTATGATGAAACTTTCTCTCCTGTAGCCATGTTCAAGTCTATTCGGATTCTTTTCGCGATAGCAGCATATTACGATTATGAGATCTGGCAGATGGATGTGAAAATAGCTTTCCTTAATGGAAATCTGGATGAGGATGTGTATATGACACAACCTGAAGGTTTCACTAATCCATCAGATCGTCATAAAATATGCAAACTAAAGAAGTCCATTTATGGACTGAAACAAGCATCTAGAAGCTGGAATATTCGTTTTGATGAATCAATCTCTGAGTTTGGTTTCATCAAGAACGAAGATGACCCGTGTGTATATAAGAGGTTTAGTGGGAGCGTGATTACATTCCTAGTCCTCTACGTCGATGACATCTTGATCATTGGAAATGATATTCCAGAAATGCATGCGGTTAAGGCATGGCTAAGGAAATGTTTCCAGATGAAAGATTTAGGAGAAGCCGCCTATGTATTAGGTGTGAAGATCTACAGGGATAGATCTAAGAGGCTTCTCGGGCTGTGCCAGAGTACTTACATCGATAAAGTCCTGGAGAGATTCCATTTAGAGAATTCTAAAAGAGGATATCTTCCAGTCAGACATGGTCTGAATCTTTCGAAGAGTCAGTGTCCACAAACACAGACTGAGAAAGATGAAATGGACAATACGCCTTATGCTTCGGCTATTGGATCCATTATGTATGCGATGTTGTGTACTCGCCCAGATGTCGCTTACGGGTTAAGCGTGACCAGTCGGTTCCAAAGTAATCCAGGTATGGCACACTGGATTGCAGTCAAGAACATTATAAAATATCTGCGGAGGACCAAAGATATGTTCTTGATATATGATGGTCAGGAAGAACTCAGTATAGAAGGATATACTGACGCTTCATTCCAGTCGGACCAGGATGATTTCCGATCGCAATCAGGCTATGTTTTTAGCTTGAATGGTGGAGCGGTGGTGTGGAAAAGTTTCAAACAGTCAACTGTTGCTGATTCCACAACAGAAGCCGAGTATGTTGCAGCCTCGGAAGCATCCAAGGAGGCAGTGTGGATTCGTAAGTTCGTGAGAGAACTTGGTGTTGTTCCTTCGAGTGTCGATCCTTTGGTTATCTTCTGTGATAACACTGGAGCCATCGCACAAGCAAAGGAACCACGGTCGCACCAGAAGTCCAAGCACATACAGAGACGGTTTCACTTGATCCGGGAGATCATAGATCGTGGCGAGATCAAAATATGCAAGGTTCATACAGACGACAATCTGGCTGACCCGCTTACCAAGCCTCTGGCGCAGCAGAAGCATGAGAAGCACTGTAATAACATGGGTTTGAGATTTCTCAACCATTAGATTAAGTGCAAGTGGGAGATTGTTGGGGTATGCCCTTAAGGCTAATGTTTGAGGCCTTGGGATTGTATCAGTATCATGTAATAAACTCTTGTGTTTATAAAGGCATGGTTATTATTCAGGTTGTTACCTTGTCTGCTGTAATAAGTGTACTACTGAATAATGTCTCAAAGCTGTTCAGCTAGGCTGACATGCTAAATGTCCTTAGTCGATATATCTTGGTGAACATGAGACAGCCTTGATATGATTGAGACTAATATGTATTCTAATCTTATAGGATGCTTCGAGCATGGAATAAGATGTAGACTCATGGGTACATTGGATGTACTGGACAGACCCTACTAGGATATTCAATTGCTTGTCACAATGTGAATAATCCTTGTTTGCATCAAGTGGCACATGTCCTCTGACTTGAGATCACTTGTGTTTCTAAATGTTGATTGTCATTGTTTTGAGGTAGTTCAATATCATTTGAAAGATAATGATCATAGACTATCTTGGATAATGATCTTGAGTCATGTTAGGGCACTCATGATAGATACAGGATTGCCGTCTCCTTTTTCAAGGAGTGAGATGTTCTAATGGGGCCCCCCCTTTAGATGAGATGATTGAGAAAGTGTATGGCCATACCCAGGTGACTATGTTCATCTGATCTAATCATGCTCAACGTATTGGAGTCACAGGCTTGACACGCTTGTCCAATAAGAACATCCAGTGGCAAAGGATACATGCATGCCTTGTGAAGTGGATTCACACTTGTGCTATGGTTTGGGTGTAGTCTTGGAAGACTCTTTCCTTTATATCGGGAGACAGTGATGTGTTGCTAGATACCCCTCACTGATCGTGATAATGTAAGTTATTGTTACCGACATTAAAGGAAACCCTTAGGGTCACACAATTTGATGATATGGCTTACTTAAGTCAGATCGTGTGGACTGGATTGTTTTGATTCAGTTTAAAGGAGTTTAAACTCTGATTGTAAGTGAGATCCAGTCTAATCATGTTTGATTGATTAGGGCTTGCGATCGGTAAGCTTCGATCGAGAGGATTGATGCTAGATCGGTGAGATCAAGAGCATTATGAGATGAACGGTTAGATTGGAAACCTTAGGGTTTAGTTGATCTAGACCGATTGGCTTGGGCTGGCTTGGTTTGGCCTTTGGACCGAACACATTTACTTTGAACCGGTTCAAGAGCTTGAACGTATGGTTCATTGTTTTGGCGTTTTGATCGATTTAGTGATCATGAACGCATGGCTTAATGGATTTTCCAATTTTGGAAAGTCATTTAGCGCATGTTCCCTTGAACGCCAAATGACTTGAACGCTCCATTCAACTCTCGTCTCCTGGCTCTTGCTTGACGAGACTTTGGCGTGGAGAAGGCGAGGTCTTGGTGGAGGTTCGGCAAGCCTAGACATCATCTCTCATTTCCTTACCATACGAGAGGGACCCTTGAAGGACCTTGCTAGCACAAGGATCTCCAAGGAGCAAGCACATCATCTTGTGTGCGTCAACTAGGGAGAAGATCCCTTTCGATCTTTCTCTTCCAAGTCGCCATCTTCCTCATGGCTTTGGTATGGATCTAAACTTCATCAAGTTGATCATATTATCTTGCTAAGATCCATGAAAAACCCTTGCTTCCGCTTGCAATTTTTATGCGCCACCCTTAAGGGTTTTTCGCCCCCCTCTTGAAAGGGGTTTCATCTGCTTGCACTCCCCCTTGAAGGGGACTCTTCAAACAATGGGTTATTCATGTTGGACATGGAATATTCTATACAAAATATTGATAATAAGAAAGCCAAGTATGCTGATAACAGCACCTTGTTATGGCATAGTCGTTTAGGCCATATTAACAAGAAGCGCATTAAGCGGTTGCATGATCATGGACTGCTGGGATCATTCTCCTATGAGGAGATTGATACATGCAAAGCTTGTTTAATGGGTAAAATGACGAAGGCTCCTTTTCCTAACAAAGGTCAAAGGGCTTCAGGTTTACTTGACCTTATACACAGTGATGTGTGTGGGCCATTTAGTAAACATGCCAGAGGTGGCTATCAGTACTTCATTACCTTTACTGATGATTTCAGTAGATATGGTTATGTCTATCTTATGAGACATAAGAGTGAATCTTTTGACAAGTTCAAAGAGTTCAAGAATGAAGTACAGAATCAGCTAGGCCGAAATATCAAGGCACTTCGTTCTGATCGAGGTGGAGAATACTTGAGTCATGCGTTTACTGACAATCTAAAGGAGTGTGGGATTATCTCACAGCTCACTCCGCCAGGAACACCGCAATGGAATGGTGTGTCCGAGAGGAGAAATAGAACGTTACTTGATATGGTTCGTTCGATGATGAGTCAGGCTACTCTTCCATACTCCTTTTGGGGATTTGCACTGGAAACAGCTGCAAAGGTACTAAACCGAGTGCCATCCAAGGCAGTTTCAAAGACTCCATATGAATTATGGTATGGGAAACAGCCGAGCTTGACGTTTATCAGGATCTGGGGTTGCGAGGCTTATGTCAAAAAGCTCGCCTCTGGGAAACTGGAGAGCAGATCTGAGAAATGCATCTTTGTCGGTTACCCTAAGGAAACTAAGGGTTATTATTTCTACGATCCCAAAGAGAACAAGGTATTTGTTGCTCGGACGGCCATTTTTCTTGAGAAGGAGTTTCTTCTGCAAGAGGCCAGTGGGAGAGAAATAAAGCTGGATGAGAATCCAGAGGAAGGACAAAGTAGTCAAGCACAGTTGGATGAGCCTGAGCCGGTAGATCAGGTTACTGAACAACCTGAGGCTCAGATATCACGGGAACCGCGAAGATCGGGAAGGATCCGTCGACAGCCTGAGCGCTATGACGGAGTCTACATCATTGATAATGATGAACCCCTCACTTATGCGGATGCGGTCAGTGGACCGGAGTCAGCTAGATGGCTTGAAGCTATGCGAGCCGAGATGGACTCCATGTCAGATAACCAAGTCTGGGATTTGGTTGATCCGCCTTCGGGAGTCATCCCTATAGGCTATAAATGGATCTTCAAGAAGAAGATTGACATGGATGGTAACGTGGTTACCTATAAAGGCAGGCTAGTTGCGAAAGGTTTCAAACAAATCTACGGGATAGATTATGATGAAACTTTCTCTCCTGTAGCCATGTTCAAGTCTATTCGGATTCTTTTCGCGATAGCAGCATATTACGATTATGAGATCTGGCAGATGGATGTGAAAACTGCTTTCCTTAATGGAAAACTGGATGAGGATGTGTACATGACACAACCTGAAGGTTTCACTAATCCAGCAGATCGTCATAAAATATGCAAGTTAAAGAAGTCCATTTATGGACTTAAACAAGCATCTAGAAGCTGGAATATTCGTTTTGATGAATCAATCTCTGAGTTTGGCTTCATCAAGAACGAAGATGACCTGTGTGTATATAAGAGGTTTAGTGGGAGCGTAATTACTTTCCTAGTCCTCTACGTCGATGATATCTTAATCATTGGAAACGATATTCCTGAGATGCATGCTGTTAAAGCATGGCTAAGGAAATGTTTCCAGATGAAAGATTTAGGAGAAGCAGCCTATGTATTAGGTGTGAAGATCTACAGGGATAGATCTAAGAGGCTTCTCGGGCTGTGCCAGAGTACTTTCATCGATAAAGTCCTGGAGAGATTCCATTTAGAGAATTCTAAAAGAGGATATCTTCCAGTCAGACATGGTCTGAATCTTTCAAAGAGTCAGTGTCCACAAACACAGACTGAGAAAGATGAAATGGACAATACGCCTTATGCTTCGGCTATTGGATCCATTATGTATGCGATGTTGTGTACTCGCCCAGACGTCGCTTACGGGTTAAGCGTGACCAGTCGGTTCCAAAGTAATCCAGGTCAGGCACACTGGATTGCAGTCAAGAACATTTTAAAATATCTGCGGAGGACCAAAGATATGTTCTTGATGTATGGTGGTCAGGAAGAACTCAGTATTGAAGGATATACTGACGCTTCGTTCCAGTCTGACCAGGATGATTTCCGATCGCAATCAGGCTATGTTTTTAGCTTGAATGGAGGAGCAGTGGTGTGGAAGAGTTTCAAACAGTCAACTGTTACTGATTCCACAACAGAAGCCAAGTATGTTGCAGCCTCGGAAGCATCCAAGGAGGCAGTGTGGATTCGTAAGTTCGTGAGAGAACTTGGTGTTGTTCCTTCGAGTGCAGATCCTTTGGTTATCTTCTGTGATAACACTGGAGCAATCGCACAAGCAAAGGAACCACGATCGCACCAGAAGTCCAAGCACATACAGAGACGGTTTCATTTGATCAGGGAGATCATAGATCGTGGCGAGATCAAAATCTGCAAGGTTCATACAGATGACAATCTGGCAGACCCGCTTACCAAGCCTCTGACGCAGCAGAAGCATGAAAAGCACTGTAATAATATGGGTTTGAGATTTCTCAACCATTAGATTAAGTGCAAGTGGGAGATTGTTAGGGTATGCCCTTAAGGCTAATGTTTGAGGCCTTGGGATTGTATCGGTATTGTGTAATAAACTTTTATGTTTATAAAGGCAATTGTTGTTATTCAGTTTGTTACCTTGTCTGCTGTAATAAGTGTACTTCTGAATAATGTCTCAAAGCTGTTCAGCTAGGCTGACATGCAGTTAAGTCCTTAGTCGAGATATCTTGGTGAACATGAGACAGCCTTGATATGGTTAAGACTAATATGTGTTCTAATCTTATAGGATGCTTCGAGCATGGAATAAGATGTAGACTCATGGGTACATTGGATGTACTGGACAGACCCTACTAGGATATTCAATTGTTTGTCACAATGTGAATAATCCTTGAATGCTGCAAGTGGCACATGTCCTTTGACTTGAGATCACTTGTGTTTCTAAATGATGATTGTCATTGTTTTGAGGTAGTTCAATATCATTTGAAATAAAATGATTATAGACTATCTTGGATGGTGAGCTTGAGTCAGGTTAGGGCACTAGTGATAGATAAAGGATTGCCGTCTCCTTGTTTAAGGAGTGTGATGTTCTAATGGGGCCCCCCTATGAGATGATTGAGAAAGTGTATGGCCATACCCAGGTGACTATGTTCATCTGATCTAATCATGCTCATCATATTGGAGATACAGGCTTGACACGCTTGTCCAATAAGGACATCCAGTGGCAAAGGAAACATGTATGCCTTGTGAATTTGATTCACACTTGTGCTGTGGTTTGGGTGTAGTCTTGGAAGACTCTTTTCTTTATATCGGGAGACAGTGATGTGTTGCTAGATACCCCTCACTGATCGTGATGACGCAAGTCATCGTTACCGACATTTAAAGGAAACCCTCAGGGTCGCACAATTTGATGATATGACTTACTTAAGTCAGATCGTGTGGACTGATTTGTTTTGGTTCAGTTTAAAGGAGTTTAAACTCTGATTGTAAGTGAGATCTAGTCTGATCATGTTTGATAGATTAGGGCTTGAGATCGGTAAGCTTCGATCGAGAGTATTGATGCTAGATCGGTGAGATCAAGAGCATCGAGGGATGGACGGTTAGATCATTGAACCATTGGGTTTGATAATGTCTAGACTATTGCTTGGGCTGATTTGGTTTGACCAATGAACCATTGACATGTGAACCGGCTCAAGTGTGAGCGCATGGTCCACATGGAGTGGGATGATCGTTTGGTTCACTTGATGTGAACGCAAAACGCTTCAATGGTTTCGGTTGCTATTTTTGGAAAGTCCAAAAATGAAAAACGTCTCCACGTTCATTGTGTGGTTTAACGCCTCATTCAACATTCGGCTCCTCTCGCTCGACGAGACGCAAGGGGTTGAAGGTGTTGACGACGAGAAGTTCGGCCAAGCAAGACACCATCTTTTTCCTTCATTCGATCAAGGACATCTTGGAGATCCTTGCTAGCACAAGGAGCATCCAAGGAGCAAGTCATCAATCCTTTTGTGTGCGACAATTTGGAGGAGACCTCTCTTGTTCTCTCGCTTCCAAGTCGCCATCTTCTTCATGGCTATGGTATGGATCTAAACTTCATCAAGTTGATCATATGTTCTTGCGAAAGATCTATGAAAACCCTTGCTTCCGCTTGCAAAGATTTATGCGCCACCATTTAGGGTTTTCGCTCCCCCTTGAAGGGGACCTATTAGGGTTTCGCTCCCTCTCGAAAGGGACCCAACAAATACCCTAGGCATAAGGACTACAAGAAGAGCAGGTATAAGCCTTACTCTTACAAGGCACCGCAGCAGTTCAGGGATACCAGGGATGTAAGGAACAGTATCACAGAGGACCGGAATTGTCATTACTGTGGACTTAAGGGACATCTGATGAAGGACTGTTATATTCTACTTCTGATTTGACTCAGATGGCGGTGGTGAAAGAGTTTCCTGATGTGTTCTCTGAGGAATTTTCAGGCTTGCCACCAATACGAGAGGTAGAGTTTGGCATTGAGTTGGTGCCAGGTACTGCACCTATCTCCAGAGCTCCTTACCGCATGGCTACTTCAGAGTTGGCCGAGCTTAAGAAGCAACTGGAGGAATTGCTGGAAAAAGGTTACATCCGGCCTAGTGCTTCTCCCTGGGGAGCACCAGTGCTATTTGTAAAGAAGAAAGATGGAACCCTGAGGATGTGTATAGACTACAGGCAACTGAACCAAGTGACTATCAAGAATAAGTATCCTCTTCCCAGAATTGATGATCTATTTGATCAATTACAGGGAGCGACAGTGTTCTCTAAGATTGACCTGAGATCAGGGTATTACCAGCTTAGGGTCAAGGATGAGGATATATTTAAGACTGCTTTCAGGACCAGGTATGGGCATTTTGAATTTCTAGTTATGCCTTTTGGACTGACGAATGCACCTGCTGTCTTCATGGATTTGATGAACAGGGTATTTCATGAATTGCTCGATTCTTGTGTGGTAGTTTTCATAGATGATATCTTGGTGTACTCTCGGACTACTTCGGATCATGTTAGTGACTTGCGCAGAGTGCTGGAGATCCTGAGGAAAAACCGATTATATGCCAAGGCTAGTAAGTGTGAGTTCTGGCTAGAAAAGATCAGTTTCCTTGGGCATGTGATTTCTGGTCAGGGGGTGTCTGTGGATCCAGTTAAAGTACAAGCCATCCTCAATTGGGGAAGACCGACTAGTGCTACTGAGATCAGAAGTTTCCTGGGTCTAGCAGGTTACTACCGGAGATTTGTTGAGGGATTCTCCAAGCTGGCGGGTCCTTTAACTAAATTGACCAGGAAGGAGGCCAAGTTTAATTGGGATGACAAGTGTGAAGAGAGCTTTCAGGAGCTGAAGAGAAGGTTGACTAGTACACCGATCCTCATTATTCCTAGTGATGGGGAAAGGTTTACTGTCTATACGGATGCTTCAGGCAAGGGGTTGGGTTGTGTCTTGATGCAGAAGGGTTCTGTGGTAGCCTATGCTTCGAGACAGCTGAAGGAGTATGAGTTGAACTACCCTACTCATGACTTAGAGTTGGCGGCCGTAGTCTTTGCTCTGAAGATATGGCGTCACTATTTGTTGGGTCAAGAGTTTGATCTGTTCACTGACCACCAGAGTCTCAAGTACATCTTCACTCAGAAGGAGTTGAACATGAGACAGAGAAGATGGATGGAGTTGATCAAAGACTATGACTTCTCTATTCAGTATCAGGCTGGAAAGGCCAATGTAGTGGCTGATGCACTGAGCAGACATCCAGTTACTTCAGTAGCGGCACTACGGGTCAGTGAGTGGCAGTTACTGCAGGAGTTCAGAGATCTCAGGATCAGTGTTTCTCCTAGAGTTCAGTCGGGTTATGTGGCTTTCCTCAGAGTACAGTCTGCTTTGTTGCAGAAGATCAGAGATCAGCAATCTGTGGATCCGAAATTAGTTCAGATCAGGGATAGTTTGGTTGCGGATACAGTTCAGGATTTTAGCTTGTCGGATGATGGTATTCTTTGGTTTCGTGTAAGGGTGTGTGTCCCTGAGGAACCGAGCTTGAGGAAAGAAATATTGGAGGACAGCCATAACTCCAAATATTCTCTACATCCTGGTGTAACTAAGATGTATCAGGACCTCAAGAAGAGCTTTTGGTGGCCGGGTATGAAGAAAGAAGTATTTGATTTTGTCTCTAGGTGTTTAACCTGTCAGACGGTAAAGGCTGAACACCAGAAACCTGGTGGTTTGTTGCAGCCCCTTCCTATTCCTGAGTGGAAGTGGGAATGCATCAGTATGGACTTTGTGTGTGGTTTGCCCAGAACCAGATTGGGTCATGATGCTATTTGGGTGATTATTGATAGACTCACTAAATCAGCCCACTTTCTTCCGATCAAGATGACTTATCCTTTAGAGAGGCTGGCTAGATTGTACATTGATGAGATAGTCAGACTGCATGGAGTGCCTGTTGATGTTGTGTCTGATAGGGACTCTCGATTTTTGTCCAGGTTTTGGAAGAGCTTACAGGAGGGTTTGGGTACTAAGTTGAGTTTTAGTACAGCATACCATCCTCAGTCTGATGGCCAGACGGAGCGTACTATACAGACTCTAGAAGACCTGTTGAGAGCTTATGTGGTTGATTGGAGTTCTGAGTGGAACCGGGATCTATCTTTGATAGAGTTCACTTATAATAATAGCTTCCACTCCAGTATTCAGATGGCTCCTTATGAGGCTTTGTATGGGAGAAGGTGTAGGACTCCCTTGTGTTGGGAGGAGACTGGTGACAGAATGATTTTGAGATCTGATGTAGTTCAGGAGACTACTGATAAGGTCAGAGAGATACAGAATAAACTGAAGATTTCTCGGGACAGACAGAAGAGTTATGCTGATGACCATCGTCGTCCCTTGGAGTTTATGGTAGGGGATCATGTTTTCTTAAAGGTGTCACCTACTAAGGGTGTTATGAGGTTTGGCAAAAAGGGCAAGTTGAGCCCTAGGTTTGTAGGCCCTTTTGACATTATTGAGAGAGTTGGTCCAGTGGCTTACAGGTTAGCTTTACCTCCTGCTATGGATCATGTGCATAATGTGTTCCATGTTTCTGCTTTGAGGAAATATCATCCTGATCCATCTCATGTATTGGAGTTGGAACCTCTTCAGATTCAGAGTGATTTGACCTTTGAAGAAAGACCTCTCCGGATTGTTGATAGAAAGGATAAGGTTCTGAGGAATAAGTCTATACCTTTGGTAAAGGTTATCTGGGGAAATCAGTCGGTTGAGGAGGCGACTTGGGAGACTGAAGCGGATATGAGGAAATTTTATGCTTATCTTTTTGATGATATGGATGTTGAGCTTTAGAGGACTAAAGCTTTATAAGGAGGGAGGGATGTAAGATCCAAGGATCTTAAGTCCTGGTAAGTATTATTTTGATTTAAATAAAATCATTGACTGTGGATATTACGTTAAGCAGTATTGGATGTTAATTAACTAACTTATTGGATGTTAATTAACTGGCTTATTGATTGTTAATTTGTAATTAATTGATTAGAGTTTATTGGTTGTTAATTTATAATTAATTAAATAGACCTTATTGGATGTTAATTTAATCCTTATTGGATTTTCGTTTAAGTGAATGGTTAATTGTTAGTTAATGGTTAAATTAATTAGTTAACTATGGGTTATTGGGTTTACACTTAAATTAGATGGATTCGAATTAATTAGTTAGTGGATTAAGTCTTCTCACCTAATTGGATCATCACTTGGCGACATGGACTTGGATCCTCTAATTGGCGGTTAGGATGCTTGGCGACTTGAAGATCCAATCCGTTAATTCAAATATGGCGTGAAGAGGACTTTTGGCGGCTGATCGTTCATGCAACCCTAGAGCTTGACGCCACCTTGGAGGAAGAAGGCGATCTTGGTGTTCTTGGAGTTATTGAGGCGAATTCTCCATCTTCTTCCCCTTGGCGAATTTCCTTGAGGTGAAGAAACTTTCTTGGCAAGTTCTTGGAGATTCTTTGGGCGGCTTAAAGGCTTTAGACGAGTTTTGTGAGGGAAGATTTCACCTTAGTGTTCACGGTTAAGAGGTGAGTGGGGTGTCTTATTCGAGTTTGTCCATTTAATCTTGTTAAATGATACCTTTGATTGCTTGGAAAACTTTACTATGCTAAAAAAACCGAATTTAAGACACCATTTATGAAAACCGAAAACTTGATATTTGTTTATGAAAACCGAAATCTTAATATTTGTAATTAACATGTTCACATGTGAATTGAATCTTGATATTTTTATGAAAACCGAAATCTTGATATTATTCATGAAAACCGAAATTTGTAAGGTATATCTATCATGAAAACCGAATTCTGGCAACCTGAAATTTAAGATATTTCTTATGTGGAATTTAGGTAGCTTTAAATCAGTAATTTTTGAGCATTAAATTCTTGTTAACTAGGGTTAAATTTTAAGTAGATAATATGCTAGAAACCGTGAGCTATATGTGTTTTATTTTAATCCTTTGAGCATGAGATTTTTGTTAACTAGAGTTTAATTGTTGTAAAACCGTGGGTTACATGTAGTAATTTGTAAAGTAGTTTGTAAGAATACATGTTTTAATTTTATGTTGATTTTATGGATGCTTGTTAAATGCAATCCATGAATGTTTCTTTATGTGTGTAGCATGTTATATATTTATGGTTATATATTTATGGCCATGTATCTTTGTTTGAGAAACTTGGGTGATAACATAGCAAGGTTAGACTGAACTAATCAGCATGAAACCTAAGGACTACACTACTATGTGATTATGTGATTTTTTGAATATTATGTGGTTATGTGATTTTCGAATATTATGTGGTTATGTGATTTTCGAATATTATGTGTTGTGGTCATGGAATGGTTAGGACTAAGGCTAAGTGTAACTGTGTACTCAAGGGGATAGTCTATATGTGATATGTTAAGGGTGGGAGATTTCAGCCCTGTATTGTGATATGTGAGGGGGTTGTTGTTCAGCCTGCCTGATGTGATTATTGTGATAAAAATGACTATCCTAGAGTCTAGTTGACACTTAGGAGTCCACTTTTGTGAAATAAGATATAAGATGTGTCTGGTGTTGTCCAGTTAAGGAACCCTTTGGGAGAACGAGTGATATAAGACGCAAAGTGCCATGTCTTGGTCGGACAGGGGCCACCTCTTGATGTCATCACTCTTAGACGCTTAGATTTTTGTGATTATGGGGTGGTGTAGATCAAGGTATCACATCTTGACCGGGTGGGGATTACCTCTTGAGTCTACTCACTGTCCATGTATATGTTGCATGTGATTTGCAGATATGTTGCAGGTGATTTGCAGGCTTCTCCCAGTGCTTAGGCCAAAGCCGGGTTGGACCATAATGGTCACTATTGATTATGCTGGACAACTAGGTCAATTAAGTCATTAGTTGGTTTAGAGTATAGCTCTAGAACCCTGGTTACTCTTTGGTGACAATGATGTCTTAGCAGTTTACATCTGATTGTTTTATATGAGTTCTGTCCTTTAATTTTGTTATATGTTGACATGATATTCTGTTAAATGTTTTTAAAATAATCTGCATGTATTTTCGAGTGTATGTTATGGATGGTCGTTTGAGACTATCCACTCACTGGGCTGTGTAGCTCACTCCCTCACTATTTTCAGGTATAGAGCAGGGGCGCATTACCAGTTAGCATTTTATATGGATATTGTGATAAGACTTTTGTGCTTAATTATCTGGGGCCGGTTGTGGCCGAATTATGTGAACTATATGAACTTGTGATGCCAGTTGTGGCCGAACTATGTGAACTATGTGAAATTGTGTTGCCGGATTGTGGCAGTTTTGAGAGTTTGATTTTTGTGTCACCGCGGGCTTTGACCTGGTTTCGGTGTTTGGTATCAGTGATGTTAGTTATGAAGTTATAGAATCGACATTGTGGTTTTGTTTTGAATTTCAAGTCGATTTGTATTTTTGCAATCGGATTTGATATAAATGTGAACTTGCATATGTCTAGTGCAAGTATTGCCTGGTGGCAGGTACCCTTATGTGATTTATGTGATTTATGGATTTTATGGATTTTATACGGATTTGATATAACTGTTGCCTTGCATATGTCTAGTGCAAGGATTGCGTGGTGGCAGGTACATTTATGAAATTGTGTTTTGTGGAGATTCTATATATGCATTCTCGAAAATTTTCAGATCGTGTTTTCTTGAACTTGGTTTTACCTAGCATGTGAATCGATCTTGTATGATAACATCCTGTTTCTCTATGACTTGTGTTGCTTGTTTGGGGTTAAGATAACGGGATGTGACAAAGGGTACCTAACAAAATAGGAACTAAGCACATATGGTTCACTAAGGTTTTGGTTCCATCATCCCTACTAATGGTGTAAGGGTCTGGGATAGGCTCACTGGTAAGGCCAACTCTATCAATGGCACTAGGGGTTATGAAGTTGAAGCCTATGGACTCATCTATGGCTACCTTACACATCTTATCTTTCATTTTGATGTAGGTATGGAAAAAATCATTCCTAAGGGTGACACTATAAGTTGGAAGTTTCTCTAGATATTGCTTGTGTAGAGTTTGTCTCATGTCTTCTGTATAGTTGTGACAGGTTTTGAGATGGTTCTCCATGGACTTTAGGTTGTCATAAAATTTGAGCATTTGTTCTTGATTGATACTAGTGGCCATGGGATGATTTGAAAATATTTTGAAAATAGAGCTCCCTAAGATGATAGAAATGATGTGGGCTAGTATGAAAAGATAAATCTGAGATAAAACAAACTAGCATGCAAAAACAATAAAGATCTAAACGTGAAAACACATAATAAGTTTTTTTTTTCTAGCAAATAAATTAACAAACATGCAAAAGCAACTAAACGTGAGAGCATATACCTTTTTTTTTATGCAAACAAACTGCAACTAGCAAATAATATTCAAACAACTAATCACAAAGCAAATACTAAGAATGATTTTTTTAAAAGAAATAAAAAGCAAATAATTACTTAACTAAATACAAGAAACATGAAAGCATGTATTTTTTTTTTTTTGTAATGAGCAAAGTAAAGGATCGTGTGGGCAGACAAGAGTTTCCCACAAACTTGCTCTGATACCAAACTGATGTAGGGGGGGAACGTGGAGTAAAGCTACTGATATAAAATTCAGTTATTTATTTATTTTCAGCAAAATCAAAATCTTGAAAAATAACCAGAAATCCAGGGCGATAAAATTAATCAATTACGATAAGTTTCTATGCCTTGTAGGAAAATCCATAAATCCAAAATAAGAACCAATTTAACCAAGATGTATAACAAGATTAGTTCTGTGAATCATGTAAGAATAGTAGCGTGAAGAGCTGTCAGGCATTTATAATACTTGCAACAATATAGCTATTCAGATTAGTGAGTTAAAACTGCACAGAAATGTTTCAGATTGCAAATTTTGCAATGCCGGCTAGATTAAACCGTTGAACCTGGGCTTGCATCAACTAGTCCAAATGAAAGTGCAAGATGAGTGCTTCATTATCAAACCATAGTTCAAGATCTTTGTTGCACCGCTTGCTTAAGGTACCTGCGTAAAATACACTAATCAGATTAGTTTATAAAATCAATTTGTAGGAGTTAATCAGGTATGAAATTTTCTTATGCTTCTGAGGTTGATCCATTGTCGCTTCAGTTGGATTGACTCGTCCATCTGTTAGAGCAAGGTGAGTTCTTCCTACTGACGCCAAAGATCAAGATTTTGGTGGCGCCGATTGCTTAAAGTACCTGCGTGAACAAGCTTAATCAGATTAGAGTTTGAGCAAAACTTGAACACAACAGCAGTGCAAAGTGTGGAAACAGGCAAGCGAAGCTTGCGCCGATCAGTGATGCGGGAGCTTGGGTGTTCGTCGGCGACTTTGGTAACGAGGGAAGGTGTAGAACGTGCGGTCGGCGTCAGAGCACCAGTAGAGGCGGAGAAACGGCTCTTCAATCGGAACAAGGCCAGTTGGGAAACTGGGGGCGGCTGTTTAACGGAATAGGGGAGGTGCGCCAGAAGAACAGAGGTCATCGCCGGAAGTCGTAGAAGACACGAGCGCTGAACCTGCTACAATTGGGACTCCTTGTGTTGGTGGTGACGACGTGGCCGGAGTTTGGAGGCGAGTTGAGGCTTGTCGGAGGAGAACGACGATGAAGGGCGGAAGGCTGTGGAGGCGGAGGGTGTTCTTGTTGGAACAGAGCAGTAGCGAGATTGGAGCAGAGGTGTTCACCGTTCGTCCGATGGTGGACGAACTCCAAACCTGTTTCAACTAGAGGTTTGTGTCATGGGAGAGAGGTCGTGGCCGGAGTTTGAGGTCGAATGATGGCTGGCCGGAGGAGAACGGCGCCGGAAGACAGATCTAGGGCGTGAGAATGGCAGAAACAGGGGATGGCGTCGGAGTCTCGATTCCGGCCATCGGAGAGGCGGATGGAGCGATGCCGGCGGCTGTTGCTTCGTATTGTGGAGGAGGAGGGATGGCTGAAGTTGCATGATGATCGGACGGTTGGATCGCCGGCGGCGAGCTCTCAAAATTTCAGAATTCTGAAAACAAGGAACCGTGACTGGTTGGTTTGATTTCTGGAGGAAGGAGAGGGTAGAGAATAGAGGAAGAGAGGAGGATAGGAGGAAGGGGCTCGGCCCTAGAAGGAGAAGGAGGAGGAGGATGAGGACATCCGATAGAAGAGGAATTACACTAGAAAACTATTCCATAAACTCAACTTTCATCAAATCTGTCTATTACAAGCGGCATACGAGAGGATACATATAGCTTGAGCGTGGAGAGACATTGCAAGCGTACGTTGCAATTTCCATAGCTAGAGCAGCAGGGACGTGTTGAAGATAGACGTTGCAACTTCCATCTTGAGCAAGGAGATGTTGAGGATAATGTTGGCTGATGATGAATGTTGCAGATCCTCTTTGCAACATTGCTTGGCATTTAACGGCTGATCTGGAGCTTGCCGATGATTACTCTATTTCCTTCATGTGGCTGCACGGGTTTTATTTGTATGCGGCAAATTTCTAAGTGAGCTTGAATGTCTTAAGCTTCACTTGTGGTTGAACTGATTCCATCTATTATTGAGCTAGCTTTATTGATTGAGCTTGCTAGCTTATTCGTGAACTTCCGGGAATTTGACTAGGGTAGTCGTAGGCTCCATTTGTACCTTTGTTGCTTGTGCTCGCTCTCTCCATCACACTTTGTCTAATTAGAATATTATTTGGCAAAGAAATTATATTGCACCAGGAATTTGTTGTTGACCTGGGATGTCATGACGACAAACTTCCTATAACTTGAGTAGTTGTAATATGTTTAAATACCCCTAACTATTTATGATGATCTATTCGATGGTCATCATTACCAATACCAATGTAATTATGAGCTAACAAGGTTGCACACCTAAATATTTGAGATCTCATATTGATCAGATAGTCTTCGATCAAATTGTAAAATAATTCGAGTCCATTTGGGAGTTATATGGATCCATATTGGAGCAGGATCAATATTAATTGCACCAATGATTCATATCAATTGATCTACATGAAGCTCAAGGCTAGGCACCTGATCGAGATCATACGGATCACATCATTGGTGTTTGAGCCAATATGGCAAAGAAAGAGGAAGTAGAGGTGCATGTAGTCACCATGGCTTGACCCTGTGACAAGCTAATGGCTATGACTGCCCACCTTGCTACTTGCTATAAATAAATAGTCAGTCAAGGTAATGCTAACACACTTGCAGACACAAAACCCTAAGCAACCCTTATGTTGCTTCCTCTCTTATTTTAGTTTGCACCTCTCTCGTCCTTGGCACCTTGATCTTCCTTATTGGTAGATGAAGGAGAAACTCCCTTCGCGTGGATCTTCTCTCCCAAGGCTAGCACCAGACATGGAGTAAAAGATATCTCAACCTGTTGATGTGTGGATATAAGTAGAGGGTGCATGATACCTCATCATCATCTTCATTGTCAGGCACACAAAAGACATATCCATTTGATTTCCCCCACTTGGATCCTCTATGGCTTAGGGCAAGCTTCTACTCATCTAAAAAAATTTTGTTTTGCCTAGAGTTGATGGGGAAAAATGTAAGGTAGATAAAAAATACATAGTGGAAAAATAGACTAAAACTAAATTTTCTCCTCCTAGAGGATCCATATGAGATGAGCTAAGGGACATAACAGTAATTTTACCTTTGAAGTGTTCTTGACATTGTCGGTTGTAGGTGCTCAAGTGTTCACCCTCTGCCGGTATCCACATAGTGACCCCTTGAATATCAACCCACTTCATGCTTGGTGCTAGCCTCAGAAGAAGGGATTGGTGCCTTGGTGCTCACAACAAGGGAGGAGGGCAATGACGCAAGGAGAGGGAGAAGGCATCGGCCACAAAGAGATAGGAGAGAATAATTTGTGTGTATGTGGCCAGACCCCTACCTACTTATTTATACAAAGCTAGGCGCCTTCTCCTATGGCATGGACGACCAATCCATGCCTTAATCATGTGCCTTGACTTGGTGCTAAAATGAATAGAAGGGAAGACTTTCCATTAGAGGCAAAATCACTTCCCCCTGTCAACTCACGTAAAGGCTTTTATGCCTTGCTTGGCCAGCCACCTACACATTAAGGCAATGGCACCACCATGGTGGCGCCTTCATTAGGTGCCTAGGATAGGCACCAGGGCCTGGGCTTGGGCTAAAGCTCCTCACTTCCTCTTGTACAAAGTGTAGTCACCTATGCCTATGTTTATTGGGCTCTTAGCCCAATGAGGTGATCCATCCTTTCTCATGTGGCTCTCTTGCAAAACGCATGCACTAATGGCTCCTATGCTTCAACTCATTGGACTCTAGGCCTAATGAGCTCCATCTAGAGCTTATCCATATTGTAGGCCTCTTGTACAAGTCTCATTGGCACCTGAGACCCTATAGCTTGTCTCTTATTGGACCCGAAGCCCAATTAGCTTCTCCAAATCATAGAAATGGGTGACTAGCCCCATTCTTCTTGCAGATAAAATCATACCAATCATTCATTCAATCCTACTCTGATCTGGCATGTCTAAATATCAAAATGGACTCAAATTAATCCATAATTTCATCCAAGGCTCCCAGATATATAGCGATCTTCAAGTGTTTGTGTGCGTGACCTTGTAGGTCACATATAACATTGGTAGTGCTGAGTCAGATAGATCATCACAAGCAATTACGGGCATCTAGCAATGCATCACTGCTACCCAAGCCAGAGGAATATGTTGTCAGCCGATAATGCCTAAGTAGTGACAAAGTTTCCACATGTGCGCAATACAATCCCTTTGCCTTCTAATAATCCTAGACTAGACAAGTATGCCACACTTACTATTGCAATCATGTGGGGTGACTGGAGCACGAAATCTAATCTCCTTGGTATGGTTGTACACTCTAAGTCAATCACCCATAAAGGGGGCCCTAGATTATCAAACTCCCTTTGGTCACTCATACTTCACATAAAACTTATGAGATACTCAATGACAATCGTTATGACTCTCCGGTTACGTGGAAGTGTTAGGCTTTATTGAAGTGTGTCACTTATCTTATGTATGTATTGATGACCTCCTCAAGTCTAATGACCGGAGCATGTAAGTGTTGATGACCTCAAGTCTAAGGACTAGAGCACCTTTTGTCACTTCTAAAAGTTGACCTGTGGCACCCAAGTCATAGTTTCATATCGGGTCAGTCTAGTACATCCAACTAGCCCACATACTAGTCTCATATATACCAAGGTTGTCCCATATCTACCAAGGTACTTCAACTAGAGACCTATTTATGAGATAGAGCAATATCAATCTCTAGAGTCATTATCATGTTATTCAATACTTCAACATAGGCATAGCAACCAACATGATAATAATAATTGTCTTTGTTCAATGGATAAATTTACATAGTACAATTGGTATTCAAGGTATACACACTAACAATAATTTCCCAACACTTTGTTATCTCCATCATCTTTTTTGTTTGCTAACAATAAAATAGAATAATCATCTTTCTCTTCCTTCTACACATAGTTAAGACTTCTTGTCAACATAAAAACATTATATTCCTTTCCTTTCTCTTCCTTCTAATTCGATGTGGTTTCTACTCGAATTAGGTGGAACTAAAAAGGACATAAAAACATTACATTTTTGTTATCATATTTTTATTCCTTTCCTTTATTTTCTTTCAAGGATGCTAAAGAAAATATTTCCATTCTCTTCCTCTTCCTTTTCTATCTCGGGAAACATAGTGTTAAACTTTATTTTTACCCATGCAACAATAATTTCCATTCTCTTCATCTTTCATTTGTAAAGTCTCAAATCACCAAAAGGATTTTACAAACATAACTTTTCACTTCTCAATTACTTTATAGGGAATTTCAGAGTCACATGCTCGCTTAGATTTGTTAGTCGTAATGATGATCTTCTTAAAGAGAGCCTTTTTATTTTTCTTCTTTTAAGTCCTTAAAAGGACTCTCATTTGTTTGTCATTATGGTAATTTTTTCTTAGGGTCCAACGTACCCTTCTCTTCTTCCTCTCACACATCTTGAGATTCAAAATATTCTAATTTTTATAGTTGGTAAGACACAAATAGGAATTGACATATTAGAGATTATGACTAATCTTACTCTATTAAATTTTGTTAGAAATTAGGAGATATAATAGATAGATAAAATACTTATCCAATGCATTTTCTCTCGGATTTCATGCCCACACTACAAAATGACACAACAATTCTCGTTTATAGAATGTTTATCAAAGCTTAACAAGTTTAATATAAATTTAAAGTTAAATTTTAGGAAAGTATTTGACCTTTAAACTCCCTTTTTAACACTCAAACTTTTACCTTATAAGATAATAAATTATTTTAAATATCCAACTTTTAAGCTTCTAAGGTAATTAATTAATTTTATTATTTAACTTTTATCATGTAAAATAATGAACTTTGAGAATTTACGAGCTTCTTATATAAAGCAGAAATGAAGCAGGGGCGCTGAGCTTGAGATACGAGTGAGGGCAGGAAGCGGATGCCCGGGAAAAGCGTTTGGGAGAATCCATAGCCGGGAAGTCGATGGAGTCCTCCTCTACTTGTCTCTAAGATGGAGACGCGGACCTAATTGAGCTGGAACTGTAGAGCGGCGAACCGGGTGTTAGGGGGGCAGAACGCTGCAGAGCAAGAGCTGTGGATTGGCTTACCAATGGAGTAGCTGCCGGTTGCCAGAGTTTTGCGGCGCACGTGGAGATGGCATACTGAGATCAGAAATGGGACTGTAGGGCCGAGCACCAGTGGATCGGGAGCCAGCTCCTGGTGCTTCCTTGGTGGCAAGGATGGCCGCGGCGGTTGTGGTGTGCAGCGTCGGTTGCGCAGGTGATAATCAATGCAACGAGTTACAAACGTTTTTATTCGACGCTTTATATGCTTTTCGTGGAAGATGAAAACTTTGTGCAATTATAATCAATGCAACGAGATTAATGATCAGATTTGTATTTTTGAATTACATGTAATTAACTAACTAGCTCTTCAATAATAATATATATACATATGACAAAAAGGACCTATAATTATCATTTTTGTTGGGAGAGATCACAAAGATATGAAATCATCCCCAGATGCGAATAATTAATGGCCTGGCCCCCAATTGCTTAATTTACTTATATCTCACTCAGCAAGAGTGCAAGGAGAAAGAGTGGGACGACACCTGCGTCTCTCTCTCTATGCGCCACCGGAGATGAAGGAAGTCGTCGATGGAGCAAGGGAGCTTTAGGGGTCCCGATGAGCAGTAACCGTAGACCTCCTGCGCCGACTCGAGAAGGCTCTTGAAAAGGGGATGGTAGAGGTAAGATATCGGGATGACAAACTTGCGGAAGGCAGCGCCGCCTTCTTCCCCCTCCAGGCCAACTCTGACCACGAGAGAACCTTTCTTCACCTTGGTCCTCTTGAGCTCCTCCATGATTTCTTCGATGAGAGGGTTTTCTGTGTGCCTCGGCCCTCGAATCGAAAGCTGAAGAGTAAAGCAAGAGGCCATCTTTTGATTCATAGACAGGAACGGGGGAGAAGGTGGGCCACTGCATCGGTGATTGCTTTCCTACACGTTTCCCAACTAAGAATGTGTTGAATTTATTTATTTTTTAACAAAAAATGGTCAATAGATTATTTATGTAACAAAAAAATTTATATTTCTCTAAATAATTTGTATTGTTCATTATAATTTCATAGTGTACTGGTTGATAGATGGAAAGTGGTACCATCTCCGTTATGTAATGCCCTGTAAAGAGGCTGGTTAAGATTAAATGAAGGGATGCTATAAGTATTTAATGGAAATAAGAAATTAATACTAGACTATTTTTGATACATGTGAAACTACCATCTCTACCTACCTTTCTACCCTCATTACGAGCAATCAATAAAAAAATCGACCATCTATATCTCCATGATGATGATGATCACAACCCAATTTGTCCTTGTATAAACCATTATGCCCTCCCTGTTCTTATCTTCATGCATCCAAGACTTATGAGTATTAATCCCAATAACTCTAAAATGTCAACCAAATAGTTAACACCTAGTCTTAGTGAAATTACCTTTCATAAACACAAATTTAAATACAAGATTGTTGACATTCATTGTTCCTCAACAAGTGCTCTTGGAGCTTCGAGGAAGAGGAAGATATATCCTTAGGTGTCCTCCTCATGATGTCAAAGGGTCACTAGATATTAACTAGTAATAAAAATGAGAAATTGTAAGAGTTGACAAGTATCCTCCTAACAAAAGTTGTGAAAAATATAATTGCAAAAGAGTGGATGTGTACTCCTTTTATCCCTAATTATCTTCGGAGAGAGGGATGACTTATAGTAGTATAGTGTACCTACAACACATATCATATCTAAGCTACTAGGATTATGTCTATTGAAGTTTAAGATATCTATTAGGGAAAATAATACGCAATAAAATTTTTAATTAATTAATTAATTATACATAAAAATCACCGATTTTTTTTTTTTTTTTTTGTGCGAGAGGATCCATACAAGAGGTGACAAAAAACATGATAGAAATTATACATTTAAAGCTTGCCTGAGATTGGGATTGATAATTTGTGGGTGCTCAAATATTTGCCCTCTAGCGGTATCTTTACAACAACCCCTTTGAAAATCAATTTGCTTTGCACTTGCTGCTAGGTTCAAAGGTAAGGACCCATGCCTTGGAGATCCTTCTTGATGCTCATGCCAAGGAGGAAGAAATGAGGAGAGCAACAGCGTAAGGAGAGAGCCAAGAGAGGAGAGAGGGGCGGTCAGTCAAGAGAGAATTGTTAGTGCGTTAAGGTCTGACCCTCTTCCTTAAGCCAGACATTCCTTATTAAGCAGCATGGACCGGCCCTCTGTTAATTAATTGCACATATAATAAACAGAATGGACCGGCCCTCTGTTAATTAATTGCACATAGACCATGTGCTGATAGCAAGAGGGAATAAGTCATTCTTTTGAGAGCAATTTTGATGAAATTCCCTCTTCTTTTGATCTCCATATCAGTCGCATGACCAAGCATGCAAGAGCACGGTGACCTGGTACTCGGGCTTGGCGCCTAGGCCTAGGCTTGGCCTCTATCCACCTTAGTGACTCCCTCAAATGGCGTGGTGTCTTCCTATAAGTTCATTGGGCTCATGGCCTAATGAGGTGATCCAATGCTCTCTTGTGCCCACTTCACTGAAGTCATGCACTTGTAGGCACCTCTACTTCTACCCTCATTGTGCTCAATGAGCCTTATCTAGTGCATTCTAATAAACTTAGCCTTTATATAGGCCTTGGCATCCCAGACCCCAATGTTTGTCTCCTTGTTGGCCCTGAAGCCTAATTAGCTCATATAGATCACTCAAAATGGGCGCATAGCTTCATTTTCATTGTATATAAACCATATAAATCATCCATTTGATCCTACCTTATATAGTAATTCCAATGTCTGAAATAGACTCAAACTAATATATAATTCGATGTAAGGCATGATCTAATGGACCAAATAAGTCATTATAAGTAGTAAGAGACATAGGAAAATATTATTAGCTCACAACTCCTAACTAGCAATAAAGTTTTCTTATATGTAATATAATCCATTTGCCTTCTGATAATCTTAGACTGAACAAGTGTCTCACGCTTACTATTCCAATCATATGGGGTGACCGAAGAAAAGGAACATCATCTTCTGGGTACATTTATACTATTGGTCACACACCCATGAGAGGGTTCATCACTGCCAACATTAGAGGAATCTACAGGGTCACACACCTTGATGCTTGAGTTTTCGTATTGATTGGGTAGCCTTTGGATCGAGTTATTCCATAACTCGAATCTTTTTGGGAGATTTCATCAGCTCCAATGGGTCTGATGAGGTGGAAAAAGCTTGTCAGAGCAAAATTTTATTTTTGGCAGGTTGACTCAAAATTGACCATGGTAAACCTTATTTGACCTTGGGTTACATTGGATTGAATCCAATGACTTGATCAACATGAAGTTTGGGCTAGGCCCATTACCCAATGAGGCTAGCTAATAAGTTGGCATTAAGAGATAAGTGGGCTAAAGGTATAATGGGGAGAATTAATTGGCATAGACACATATGGACTCCTAATTGGATTAAGAGTAGCGCCTATGTCCATGTTTGGCATCTTCCAAGTGATTAAATTCAGATTTGATTTGATTTAATCACATGAGACTTTGTTGGAAAGTGTTGGGCGCATGTGGGCTGATTATTGGCATAATTAGACTCCTAATTGGACTAGGATTTGTGCTTGTACCTCATTAGGCAATCCATCGTGATGCTTTGACTAGGTCTTGGTGCATACATGGAAGAATTGCCTCATTAGGTATTGATTGGGTGCATATGGCATGGACTTGCTTAGGCACATATGGGATTAAGAATCTGATTAATATAATTGATTGAATAATTCCTTTAATTCATACTCTAATCGCCCACACCTTCTATATACTCTAAACCGCCTCTTGCTCCTATATATTGGACCCTAGCTGAACCCCTCTTGTACACATCTTCTTCTTCTCCTGGTGTGGACAACAAGCAGGGCGAAAGCTAGGGCTTCTTCTGTTGGGGTATGCCCTTAAGGCTAATGTTTGAGGCCTTGGGATTCTTTCAGTATCATGTATAAACTCTTATGTTTATAAAGGCAATGGTTGTTATTCAGTTTGTTACATTGTCTGCTGCAATAAGTGTGCTTCTGAATAATGTCTCAATGCTGTTCAGCTTGGCTGACATGCTGTAATGTCCTTAGTCGAGATATCTTGGTGAACATGAGACAGCCTTGATATGATTGAGACTAATATGTGTTCTAATCTTATAGGATGCTTCGAGCATGGAATAAGATGTAGACTCATGGGTACATTGGATGTACTGGACAGACCCTACTAGGATATTCAATTGCTTGTCACAATGTGAATAATCCTTGTTTGCAACAAGTGGCATAATGTCCTCTAACTTGAGATCACTTGTGTTTCTAAATGATGATTGTCATTGTTTTGAGGTAGTTCAATATCATTTGAAACATAATGATTATAGACTATCTTGGATGATGATCATGAGTCAGGTTAGGGCACTAGTGATAGATACAGGATTGCCGTCTCCTTGTTTAAGGAGTGTGATGTTCTAAAGGGGCCCCCCTGGATGAGATGATTGAGAAAGTGTATGGCCATACCCGGGTGACTATGTTCATCTGATCTAATCATGCTCATCATATTGGAGCTACAGGCTTGACACGCTTGTCCAATAAGAACATCCAGTGGCAAAGGAATCATGTATGCCTAGTGAGTTGATTCACACTTGTGCTGTGGTTTGGGTGTAGTCTTGGAAGACTCTTTCCTTTATATCGGGAGACAGTAATGTGTTGCTAGATACCCCTCACTGATCGTGATAACGTAAGTTATCGTTACCGACATTTAAAGGAAACCCTCAGGGTCGCACAATTTGATGATATGGCTTACTTAAGTCAGATCGTGTGGACTGAATTGTTTTGGTTCAGTTTAAAGGGATTTAAACTCTGATTGTAAGTGAGATCTGGTCTGATCATGTTTGATTGATTAGGGCTTGAGATCGGTAAGCTTCGATCGAGAGAGTTGATGCTAGATCGATGAGATCAAGGACATCAAGAGATGAACGGTTAGATCATGAACCTTAGGGTTTTAGGTGATCTGGACCAAGGCTTGGTTTGATTTGGTCTTTGAACCAAATTGGGTTGAACCGAATGGCTTGAACCGGTTCACATAGGTGAACGCATGGTTTAAAGGCTTGATGGCGCTTTGGGCGGTTAGCCTTGAATGAGCGCATGGTTCATGAATGCGTGAACGCATGAAGTGAAGTTTTTACTATTTTTGGAAGAGGCGTTTTCCAAAATAGTTAACTCACCTCACGTTCGAGAGCACTCATCCATTTCTCGCCCTTTTTGCCTCTTCCTCTCGACGTCTTCGCATGTGGAGAAAGGGTGGACGACAATGAGAGACTCGGCCAAGCTAGAGACATCATCTCTTCTCCCTCAAGCGATCAGGATTCTTGGAGCCTTGCTAGCACAAGGAGCAACAAGGAGTAGGCTAAGTCTCATCTCGTGTGCGCACACTTTGGAGGAGAACCTCATCGTTCTCTTGCTTCCAAATCTCCATCCAAGCGATGGCCATGGTATGAATCTCTTCCAATCTATGCAAGTTTATATAAGTTGATCAATGAAACATACATGCGATCATTGAAACCCAAGCTTCCGCAATGAAAAATTTTACACATGCGCCTATTAGGGTTTCGCTCCCCCTTGAAGGGGACTTTCAAATGGTATCAGAGGAAGGTTCTATGTATGTTCATTTGATTGCTTATTTGTGATCCTTGTTTGCGCTTGCTAAGAGTAGATCTAATTACATGCCGAAAACTACATGCTAGTTTGAGAACTTAGATGTATGTTTATTTATGATTTGCGCATGTATGATGTGTTGGCGCATGCTATAGAGTTTTATCAAAACTTAACTTGCGCGCCCCTACCTTAGATCTAAGCGCCTACTATAAACCCTTAGACGGGTTGATGGGGTTGAAGTCATCCTCTAGGTTAGATCCAAATAGTCTGATCAGACCATCTGACAGCCTAGATGGGTCGACCAGATGGCACCTATGCGCAAGCATGAGGTGGCTATAGGTCGATTGCATCACAGGCGTGTAGCGAGGTCTGATTGAGACAACCAGTGAACGCACATGAGTTAGGCCCGGGGTCACACCCGCTTGCCAGAACTCATGAGGGTTGTTCAGCCCTTGGCGCATGCATGATTGACCATTAGGTCAACTCAAGTCAGTTAGGACTTGCTGCATGCAAGGGCAGTGGATCTGACTAGATATGATGAGTGGATCCCTATCAATGGACCGTTGTAAGGTTGTAGGGCACATAAGAAAATTAAAATTGATGCCAATGGGTTTTCAAAAATTTTATTTTCTTGTTTAAGGATCACATGTTGATTGGATGCCATGATATATGTTTATTTCATCTTATGTGGGTTGCCCTTTTAATGTGTGCTGTGCTGGGGCCTGCGAGCCTGGATTAAAATTGTAAATTAATATTTATTGTGATCTGCGAATCACTTTTTAATTAATTTATAAAATGTAATTGACCTGCGAGTCAATCTTGTCTAGATAGATTAAATTGTAATTTAATCAGACAAGAGCACAGAGCACACTTGGCAGAGGCGCAGCAGCTTGAGGCTTGACCAGGTGGGAGGTCTAGGGTTCGACCCTATGACAGGCGCATTTACATGGTGGGCGCACCTGAGCTGCATTTGGCGCTTGGGCCCTAGGTTGGGCCAGACAAGATAAAAGACCCATGAAGAAAGCTCAAGTGAAGACTTAAGTGAAAATTAAGGTGTTACTTAGGGTTAATGGGCTTTTACCACATAAGATCATCATGCTTTCTTTTATTGTTTAAATAATTAGAATTGCATGATTTATTTATCTTCTGCTATCACCATAGGGTTTGCATGATAGTTAAGAAGATAAAAGACCGTTAAAATCCAACGCTATAATATCAAGCACGTAAGCCTTCTGACGCGAAACCTCACTATTCTGACTATCGTTGGAGCCGTGTTGTACCCACTCAGTGGGCACGTCCATCTATCTTCAGACGGTGCGGGATTACACCTGCGTGTTACAGGGAAGGGATTTATCGCTTCTCGTTGCTCAGCATAGCACGTGGTGGTCCAGGGAGTAGGTCGGGTCAGCTTGACCATGTAGGCTACATATGGGGCATATGATAGCACATGGAGGCAGCCATCTGTGGGATCAGAGACTGTGTTGTACCAACTCAGTTGGCACAGTCTGCTGGATTGCCCAGATGAAGGGGAATCGCACGGGTTGGCGATTGGCAGGGATAGCCTACTAGAAATTAGTGCTTGTACTCTCTGTGCATCTTATCTCGCCCGAGCGGGACGCGGAGACCAAGTATGAAATCTGGATCCCATCTCACTAAAAGAGTGTTACTCTTTCAGACTGTTTTAATGGATTTTTCAGTCAGACAAAATAGTGAGAAAAGAATCATTCTTAAGTCCTGGATTGATTCTAAACATTGATACTGACCTTGCTGTTCTTGCATTGTTGTAGATTCCTGCAGCAACGAACACCATGAGCTTCAATGTGCGATCCCTACTGGAAAGGGAGAAGTTTGCTGGGCCAAACTTCTCAGACTGGTACGGACACCTTAAGATTGTTCTTAAGGCTGAGAGGAAACTGTATGTCCTCGAGACGGCTATACCGCCTCAACCCGCTCCGAACGCCGCAAGGGCGGTTCGGGATGCCTATGAAAAGCATGTCAATGATAGCATTGATGTCGCTTGCCTGATGCTAGCGTCTATGACGCCACCGCTGCAGCGTCAGCATGAGGATATGTCTGCTATGGAAATCATGGCAAACCTCAAGATGCTATATGCTGCACAGGCGGGGACTGAGCGCTATAATTTGACTAAGCTTTTCTTTCAGAGCAAACTGGCTGAAGGGAGTCCAGTGGGAGCTCATGTGCTCAAGATGATTGGGCACAAAGAGGCTCTAGAGAAACTGGGGCATACCATCAATCAGGAGCTTGCTGTAGACATTATTCTGCAGTCTCTCCCGGCCTCTTTCGATCCGTTCATTATTAATTTTAATATGAACAAGATCGACTGTACTCCGGCAGAGTTGCTGAATATGCTCTTGACTACAGAGGAAACTCTAAAGGGCAAGCCTTCAACCTCTGTCTTGATGTTCCCTTCCAGGAACAAGAAGAAGGGGAAGAAGGGTAAAGCCCCTGTCAAGAATTACAACAAGGCTCTAAAACAGAAGGTTAAGCGGTCGAAGGAATACAGATGTTTCTACTGTGGCCAGCTGGGTCACTGGAAAAAGGACTGTAAAGCGCTCCAAGGAGAAAAGAAGGGAAGCATCGCTTCTGGCTCAGGTATATTTGTGACTGAGGTCATGATATCTTCTTCTTCTATTTCATGGGTGTTGGACACTGCATGTGGAGTTCACATTTGTTCAAATGTACAGGAACTCAAGAGAAGAAGACAGGTGGGATAGCATGAGGTGGACCTACGAGTTGGAAACGGGGCACGGGTTGCTGCTGTTGCTGTAGGAGACTATTACATCTCATTACCATCTGGACTTGTATTGGAATTAAACAATTGTTATTTTGTACCTAGCATTACCAAAAATATTATCTCTATTCCTGCTCTTGTCAGGAAAGGATTTTCCTTTGAATGCAATATTTCAAAGTGTGTTATTTCTTTAGATAATATTGTTTATGCTACTGGTTCAATTAACAATGGCTTATTCATGTTGGACATGGAATATTCTATACAAAATATTGATAATAAGAAAGCCAAGTATGCTGATGACAGCACCTTGTTATGGCATAGTCGTTTAGGCCATATTAACAAGAAGCGCATTAAGCGGTTGCATGATCATGGACTGCTGGGATCATTCTCCTATGAGGAGATTGATACATGCAAAGCTTGTTTAATGGGCAAAATGACGAAGTCTCCTTTTCCTCACAAAGGTCAAAGGGCTTCAGGTTTACTTGACCTTATACACAGTGATGTGTGTGGGCCATTTAGTAAACATGCCAGAGGTGGCTATTCGTACTTTATTACCTTTACTGATGATTTCAGTAGATATGGGTATGTCTATCTAATGAGACATAAGAGTGAATCTTTTGACAAGTTCAAAGAGTTCAAAAATGAAGTACAGAATCAGCTAGGCCGAAATATCAAGGCACTTCGTTCTGATCGAGGTGGTGAATACCTAAGTCGAGAATTTACTGACTATCTGAAGGAGTGTGGGATTATCTCACAGCTCACTCCACCAGGAACACAGCAAATGAATGGTGTGTCCGAAAGGAGGAACAGAACCTTATTGGATATGGTTCGTTCTATGATGAGTCAGGCTACTCTACGTTACTCCTTTTGGGGTTTTGCACTGGAAACAGCTGCAAAGGTACTAAACCGAGTGCCATCCAAGGTAGTTTCAAAGACGCCATATGAATTATGGTATGGGAAACAGCCGAGCTTGACATTTATTAAGATCTGGGGTTGCGAGGCTTATGTCAAAAAGCTCGCCTCTGGGAAACTAGAGAGCAGATCTGAGAAATGCATCTTTGTCGGTTACCCTAAGGAAACTAAGGGTTATTATTTCTACGATCCCAAAGAGAACAAGGTATTTGTTGCTCGGACGGCCAGTTTTCTTGAGAAGGAGTTTCTTCTGTTGGGAAACCCCGGGGACATTTTACAATTTTTCAGAGCCATGGGCATACATTTTACGCAGCGGAAGAATGCCCCCTAAAACAGGCTAGTCCCAAAAACCCAGTGAAGATCTCTTGCGAGGGGGTCGACACGATGTGATAGTAAGTACCTTTAAGCAATTGGAAACCGATGTCGATGAAGGCGCCCAAGTGTTCGCCCTCTGCAGTCTCGCACACACGGATTCTTCAAGTTTTCTTCTTCCTCGCCCGGTGCTAGCCTCGGGAAGAAGATCCATACCTTAGGAGAATCCTCCAAGCAACTTGCGCCACCACCAAGATGTGATGCGCCAAGGAGATGGAAGGAGAAGACAACGCCGCAAGCCTTCTTGTTCCTTTGCGCCAAGGAAAGGAAGAGAAGAAGCATGCTTGCGCCCTTGATGGAAGAAGAAGAGCTCTAAGCTCTCCAAGCCGTCGCCCTCTAATGCTTCACGCCTCCCAGGAATTAACATCATGAAGAGAGGGGGCGGCAAGGGCTTATTTATAGGAGCAAGAGGCGGTTTGGGGAGAATGGCAAGTGTTGACAATTAGGGCATGATTCTAGGAGATTATCCAATCAATTATATTGATTAAATCTCCACTCCCATATGCGCCTAAGACTCACCAAAGCAAGCATCAGCCATATGCGCCCATATCATGCCATATGAGGCATTAATCCCATCCATGCGCCTAGACCTAGTCAAGGCAATATGATGGATTGCCTAATGTGGCTTGGGCGCAAGTCCTAATCCAATTAGGACTCTAATTATGTTAATAATCAGCCCACAATTGTCAAACACAATCCAATCAATTATCTTGTGTGATTTAATCAAATCCAATTTGATTTAATCACCTAGGAGATACCAAACAAGGCATAGGCGCCAATTCTAGTCCAACTAGAATCCCATATGCGCCTATCCTATTAATTCATCCCCATTATACCCTTCAAGCCTCTTAGCCCTTCAATACAACTTATTAGCAAGCCCAACTAAGCAATGGGCCAAGCCCAAAGTCCATCATGCATGTTAACCAAGCTATTGGATCCAATCCAATTTAACCCATGGTTAAATGAGGCTAACCATGGTTAATTTGATCGATATGCCAAAAACGGAAGTTGGCCCCAATAAGTTTCTTCCATCTCATCAGGCCCATTGGTGCTGATGAAATCTCCCAAATAGATCAGAGTTATCCAATAACTCAATCTAAAGGCTACCCGATCAATATGAAAACTCGAGTATCAAGGTGTGCGACCCTGTAGGTTCCTCTAACGCTGGCAGTGCTGACCAAAGGTCATCACAAGCAGTGAGTGGCACCTAGCAGTGCATCGCTGCTACCCAGGTTATTGGAATGGATATTGACATCGACATCCCCATCATCGCAACTAGGTACAGATGCATTACAGTCTCTTTGCCGAACTGATATCCGATTGGACAAGTGTGTCACCACTTGTTTTCATCCAATCACATGGCTATGACTAGAACAGGTTCTTACCTGGGTATGGCCACACACTCTCAGTCATAGAACCATAAGGGAGCTCCATGGATATCATACTTCCCAAAGGAAGGGGCAAATCCTATGTCTGTCCATTGACCTTCTCATATGGGTCGTGACATGCTCAATGACAACCGTTATGACCTCCCAACTACGGCAAGGTGTTAGGTTGCATCAAAGCAAGTCCCTAACCATATAGAATGGTCAATGACCTCAAGTCAAGGGATCAATGTGTTGGGAAACCCCGGGGACATTTTACAATTTTTCAGAGTCATGGACATACATATTTGCACAGCGGAAGAATGTCCCCGAAACAGGCCGGTCCCAAAAACCCAGTGAAGATCGCATGCAAGGGAGTCGACACGATGAGTTAAGAAATACCTTAGAGCAAGAAGAGAGCGATGCCGATGTAGGCGTCCAAGTGTCCGCCCTCTGCAGTCTCACACACACGGCTCTCTTGAGTTCTCTTCTTCCACGCCCGGTGCTAGCCTCGGGAAGAAGATCCGAGCCTTAGTCCTTCTTCTTCAATCCTTGCGCCACCTCCAAGGTAGAATCGCCTAGAAGAAGAGGTGGAGAGGTAGACGCCAAGTTCAAGTCTTTCTTGACCCAAGAGGAGGAGAAGAGGACTTGTGCTTGCGGCTAGATGATGGAGGAAGAGAGGTTGCGCCAAGAGCCTCCAAGCTTTCGCCCCCTTTTAATGATTACGCCTCCAAGGAATTATCTCTTGTCAAGAGGGGCGACTAGGTGCTCTTTTATAGGCCAAGAGGCGGTTAGGGTATGGGCTAGGATTAAGACAAGTGTAGGGCTAGGATGAAGAGGTTTGAGATAAGGAAAGTCTCCAAGACATTTCCTTAATTCTCATTCAACCTTTCCTCATTAAGCTCCACGCCTTCCTTGTGCGCCAAGGCCTTGCCTTGCGCCTCAAGTAATGCCTTAGAGGCATTAATTCCATCAATGGGAGAGGGCTAGGCGCCAATTGCTTCCTTAATGAAGCAATTTTGCCACCCTAACCCCATTATGCCCCTTAGGCGCCAATGGGGTTGGGTCTCTCCCCATTATACCCTTTTAGCCTCTCTTCTCTTCATGAGAACTTGTTATTGGGCCTCATTGGATAATGAGCTAGCCCAAACATCATTGCATAGGTTGATTAAGCACTTGGATCCAATCCAATGCAACCCTAATCCAAATGTGACCAACCATGGTCAAATACGGGTCAACCTGCCAAAAATGAAGTTTGGCTCCAATAACATTCTTCCATCTCATCAGGCCCATTGGCGCTGATGAAATCTCCTAATTAGATCCGAGTTATCCAATAACTCGATCATAAGGCTTCCCGATCAATACGAGAACTCAAGTATCAAGGTGTGCGACCCTGTAGGTTCCTCTGACGCTGGCAGTGCTGACCAAAGGTCACCACAAGCAGTGAGTGGCACCTAGCAGTGCATCGCTGCTACCCAGGTCATTGGAATGGATATCGACATCGACATCCCCATCATCACAACTAGGTACAGATGCATTACAGTCTCTTTGCCGAACTGATATCCGATTGGACAAGTGTGTCAACACTTGTTTTTATCCAATCACATGGCTATGACTAAATCAGGTTCTTACCTGGGTATGGCCATACACTTTCAGTCATAGAACCACAGAGGAGCTCCATGGATATCAAGCTTCCCAAAGGAAGGGGCAAATCCTATGTCTGTCCATTGACCTTCTCATATGGGTCGTTACATGCTCAATGACAACCTTTATGACCTTCCATGTACGGCAAGGTGTTAGGTTGCATCAAAGCAAGTCTCTAACCATATAGAATGATCAATGACCTCAAGTCAAGGGATCAATGCATCTCCTGTCACTTATGAGGATAACTCATGACACCAAGTCATAGCCTCATAGCGGGTCTATCCAGTATATCCTCCCATGATATACCCATGTGTCTGCGTTAGCACCCCGTGCCTAACCAGCCCACATACCAGTCTCATAAGCACCATAGTTGTCCCATATCCACTAAGGTACATTGACTGGGGATCTTTATTTGAGCACAGATCCAATCTGTCTCTTGGGACATTACCATGTAAGTACACAATCGCAGGTGTAGACAGACAATGATAACGACAATGCCAGAATGATATACAAATATCAATGTCAAGTAGTACACAAGTTGACCAAACCTAGGTCCTAGGGCATATACACCAACAATCTCCCACTTGCACTAAGACCTAGAAGTTGAGGAATCTCAACCCCATATCTCTAGCGTGACCATCATGCTTCTGCTGCGCCAAAGCCTTGGTCAATGGGTCTGCTAGATTGTTATCTGTGTCTACTCTGCTAATCTTGACATCACCTCTGTCTATGATCTCTCTGATCAGGTGAAATCTTCTGAGTATGTGTTTGGATCTTTGATGAGACCGTGGTTCCTTAGCTTGTGCAATTGCTCCATTGTTGTCACAGTAGAGTTCAATGGGATCCAATGCACTAGGTACCACTTGAAGATCACATAAGAACTTCCTTATCCAAACAGCTTCTTTGGCTGCCTCAGAAGCAGCCACATACTCAGCTTCGGTTGTAGAATCTGCTATGGTAGATTGCTTGAAGCTCTTCCAGCATACAGCGCCTCCATTTAACTTGAACACATAGCCGGCTTGCGATCTAAAGTCGTCAGGGTCAGACTGGAACGAAGCATCAGTGTAGCCCTGTATACTGAGCTCTTCTTGTCCCCCATAGACCAAGAACAGATCCTTAGTTCTTCTCAGATACTTTAGGATGTTCTTTACAGCCACCCAGTGCTGCAGACCAGGATTGGATTGGTATCGGCTGGTTATGCTCACAGCATATGCCACATCTGGTCTAGTACACAACATTGCATACATGATCGATCCTACTGCCGAAGCATAAGGAATTCGACTCATGTCATCTCTCTCAACCTGTGTTGTAGGACACTGGCTCTTTGAGAGAGTAAGGCCATGTCTTACTGTAAGGTATCCTTTCTTGGATTGCTCCATGTAGAACCTTTCCAGTACCTTATCAATGTAAGTACTCTGACTAAGGGCTAAGAGTCTTTTGGATCTATCCCGGTAGATCCTCACGCCTAGAATATAGGCGGCCTCCCCTAAGTCTTTCATCTCGAAACACTTCCCCAACCATGTCTTCACAGCTTGAAGACTAGGGATGTCGTTTCCGATGAGCAGTATGTCATCGACATACAAGACCAGAAAAATTACCAAGCTCCCACTGAATTTTCTGTATACACAGGCGTCATCTTCGCTTTTGATAAAGCCATAATCTCTCACGGCTTCATCAAATCGAAGATTCCAACTTCGAGATGCTTGCTTTAATCCATAAATGGATCTCTTTAGCCTGCAGATTTTACTAGCCTCTGCAGGATGGATGAAACCATCAGGTTGTGACATGTACACATCCTCAGTCAGCTTCCCGTTAAGGAACGCTGTTTTCACATCCATCTGCCATATCTCATAGTTATGATATGCAGCTATTGCAAGTAGAATCCGAATGGATTTAATCATGGCAACTGGCGAGAAGGTTTCATCATAGTCCACCCCGTGGACTTGTTTAAATCCTTTAGCCACCAATCTACCTTTATAGGTAACTATGTTGCCATCCATGTCGGTTTTCTTCTTGAAAACCCATTTGCATCCAATGGGTGTTACCCCATCAGGCGGCTCAACCAAATCCCAGACTTGGTTAGCTGACATGGAATCCATCTCGGATCGCATGGCGTCAAGCCATTTCTCGGAGTCCGGTCCACTGACCACCTCATCGTAGGTCCTGGGTTCATCCTCAATGATGAAGATTCCATCGTGTTGGGTCGGCAGCGACCCATACCTCTCAGGTGCACGACGAATCCTCCCAGATCTACGTGGGACCTGTGTCTGAGCCTCTGGTTGTCCAACAACCGGTGCAGGTGGCTCAGATTCCATCTCTATATCTTGTGGTTGAACTTGGACCTCATCCAAGTCAAATTTACTCCCACTAACTTCTTTCATGAGAAATTCTTTCTCCAGAAAGACAGCTCCCCGAGCAACAAAAACTTTGTTCTCGGCTGGGACATAGAAGTAGTATCATCTAGTTTCCTTAGGATACCCCACAAACACACACTTATCAGATCTAGGTTCTAGCTTGCTAGAATCCTAACGTTTGACATAAGCCTCACATCCCCAGATTCTGATAAAAGTGAGATTAGGGCGTCTTCCAGTCCATACCTCGTATGGTATTTTGGAGACACTCTTAGATGGAACGTTATTCAGTATCAGAGAAGCTGTCTCTAGTGCATGCCCCCAGAATGAGGGAGGTAGAGTTGCATGACTCATCATAGATCGAACCATATCCAATAAAGTTCGATTTCTCCTCTCAGATACACCATTCCATTGAGGTGTTCCAGGAGGAGTGAGTTGGGATACGATCCCACATTCCTTCAGATAGTCAAAGAACTCACCGCTCAGGTATTCTCCACCTCGATCTGATCGAAGAGCTTTAATGGATCTTCCAAGCTGGTTCTCTACTTCATTCTTGAACTCCTTGAATTTCTCAAAGGATTCAGACTTATGTCTTATTAGGTAGACATAACCATACTTACTGAAGTCATCAGTGAAGGTAATGAAGTAGTTGTACCCTCCTCTGGCTTGTTTATTGAAAGGCCCACACACATCAGTATGTATGAGATCCAATAAACCTCCTGTCCTCTCACCAATCTTGGTGAAGGGCGCTTTTGTCATTTTCCCTAATAAACAAGGTTCACAAGTATCGAATTCCTCCAAGGAACTTGAATCTAACAATCCATTTGCATGGAGTTGTTGGATGCGATTCTTGTTTATATGGGCCAATCGACAGTGCCATAGGAAGGCACCAACTGAACCACTCAGTTTGGTCCTTTTATTACTTATGTTACAAATAGAACTTTCCATATCCAAGATATACAGACCATTGCATAAAGTACCCTTCCCATTAGAACATGTTTGCAAATGAAAAAGAACAGGAGTTCTTATTTATTTCAAATTTAAAGCCCTTCCTTGCTAAGCAAGGAATGGATATAATGTTCTTGGTAAGAGAAGGTACATAGAAGCAATTATCTAGTTCTAAGTGAAGTCCAGAAGGCAAGGAGAGAGTCAAAACGCCTACAGCAACAGCAGCAACCTGTGCCCCGTTTCCAACTCGTAGGTCTATCTCTCCAGGCTTCACTGTTCTACTTTTCTTGAGCCCCTGCATATTTGTACAAATATGAGCTCCACATGCGGTATCCAATACCCATGACATAGAAGTAGAAAGATTGACTTCTGTAACATAGATACCTGAGCTAGAAGTTAAGGCCAAGCCTTTCTTCTCCTCATTCTGAAGCTGCCTGCAGTCCCTTCTCCAGTGACCCTGCTCGCCACAGTGGAAACACCTCTGGTCCTTTGACTTCTTCGCCCTTTTCTTCAGTGCCTTGGTAGGACCTTTGGCACTGCCCTTAGCACGTGCCTTACCCTTCTTCTTTATCTTCTTGGTCGCAGGGACCAAAAGAACAGAATTGGGTTTGGTCTTACCCATCTCGCGCTCGGCTGTTTGGAGCATATTCATCAATTCCTTCCGTGTGCACTCAATCCGGTTCATGTTGAAATTAATGATAAACGGACTGAAGCTAGGGGGCAGAGAATGTAGAATAAGATCCACAACCAGCTCGTTGTCTATGGCATGTCCCAGTTTCCTGAGATGATCCACGTTCCCAATAAGTTTGAGAACATGGGGTCTCACTGGTGCACCCTCAGACAGCTTGCACCGAAAGACTGCTTTGGCGGTGTCAAATCTCTCAGTTCTAGCCTGAGCCTCGAACATCTGTTTCAGACGAGTAATCATCTGAAAAGCGTTTTGCTCCTCATAATGCACCTGCAGTTCAGGTGCAATACTGGCTAGCATAAGACATGCAACCTCCAAAGAGTCATCTTGATGCTTTCTATAAGCATCTCTTTCTGCCGTTCGGGCATTAGGCGGAGGAGCCGCAGGAAGAGCCTGTTCCAGGACATACAGCTTCTTCTCGAGCTTGAGGACTATCCTCAAGTTCCGATGCCAGTCCATAAAGTTAGTTCCAACCAACTTATCCTTGTCAAGGAGAGATCGCAGTGATAATCCGCCAGTGTTCGTAGCCATTATTCTACAACACCCAAGAAGAACAGATTAGTACTACTTTGAATCATTTAAACTGGACTTGTTTTAAATGATTATGGCTCCTACTATTTTAATTCGAATTGACAACCCACAAAGTCAATTGGGAAGTTTAAGACTTCCTAGTGAGATGGAATCCTTATTCCACACAGGGCTTTGCGTCCCACGAGGGTGGGATGAGATGCACAAAGTGACCCATGCTTCACAAGGTGGGCGTGCCGGCCGGTTGCTCCAAGCAACTCCCTTTATTGAAACAGTCTAGGCGTTTCATGTCCAGCGAAGGCTGGATACAACATGAAACCCTAACCTTTCAATGATGCCTCTAAAATTTCACCATGTGCCCAGTACATGTGAATTTCTAGTCAAGTCCATTCCTAACCGTTATGCCCAGGGCCAACGAGTTTCCTTGCGAAGGCACGTCCAGGTTAAAACTGGACTGGGGAAATCATTGTCACCACGCACTTTCTAAAGATAAGTGGGTGTGTCCCACGAGGGTGGGAAACAATTCACAACTCCACTGATCGATAGCTTAGTGAGGGCTACGCGTTAGAAGGCTACTAGACTTGATATTTCTTTGAGGGTTTTTAAGTCTCATCATCCTACGTTTTATCTTATGTCTAACAATACAGGCATGCTCTCCTATAGTGATAACATAACGATGAAACATTTCAGGCATGCTTTTATCAGATAGGGAAAGCAGTAAAGGATGATGTGATCAAAGCCCTTTTAAGACATTGAATCAACTCATGCCTAAGGAGATTCAACTCTTGACATAGGACTCAAGCCCCTATAATAGACCTAGCCTAGCCGCCCTCTATCTTGGTCCTCAAGGTCGGCTCCAAGGTCCTTTCAACATGGTTTAGCTCACAAACCCTAAGGGTAGACCCCAAAGGTTCGGCCAATGCCATGGTCTTTCTTTGTGGAGGATGCGCCACCATGCAAGAAGCCAAGTTAGCTAGCACACAAACCCAAGGGTTCGGCCATGCCTAACTTGCGCCACTATGCAAGCTTGTTGCGCCTCTTCCTTCGATGCATGCGCCAAGCTCCAAGTACATGCGCCACCCTAATCTTCTTCTTTGCAAAAAGAAAAGCGGCACGCAGGCCTCACAAGGATACATTACAGGCATGCAAAGGTGGCTTGACTAATGATCACAACATCATGCACAATCAAGGTATTTACTCATGCAATTCTACATGCTCATGAAAAACATAAAATCAGAAATTTTACATTTTCATAAAACTAGTCTCTTGTTCTCATCTTCTTCTCACAAATCTTTTGGTTAATTGCGATTTATTTTTCAAGATGATTTCAGAGATCCTTTCGGCTGGCAATTTTGCCATATCAAGAGACCTGGCCAGTCCGGAGACACAATGCCCGTCCTACTTGACAAAATTACGTGCGCCTTTGATCTTTAAATCAAACAAGAAAAATAGTCCAAAAATCCAAAAGAGATTGAGAGGATGATAGAAACAAGAAACCCTAATTTTTCTACTTTTAGAAAAATTGATTGCCATGCATCATGCTATTTACGAAAATAGAGACATGGCATGTGAGCATGAAAGAAAAGCATAAAACATCGTTCGAGTCTTGCAAGTCCCTCTGATACCACTGTTGGGAAACCCCGGGGACATTTTACAATTTTTCAGAGTCATGGACATACATATTTGCACAGCGAAAGAATGTCCCCGAAACAGGCCGGTCCCAAAAACCCAGTGAAGATCGCATGCAAGGGAGTCGACACGATGAGTTAAGAAATACCTTAGAGCAAGAAGAGAGCAATGCCGATGTAGGCGTCCAAGTGTCCGCCCTCTGCAGTCTCACACACACGGCTCTCTTGAGTTCTCTTCTTCCACGCCCGGTGCTAGCCTCGGGAAGAAGATCCAAGCCTTAGTCCTTCTTCTTCAATCCTTGCGCCACCTCCAAGGTAGAATCGCCTAGAAGAAGAGGTGGAGAGGTAGACGCCAAGTTCAAGTCTTTCTTGACCCAAGAGGAGGAGAAGAGGACTTGTGCTTGCGGCTAGATGATGGAGGAAGAGAGGTTGCGCCAAGAGCCTCCAAGCTTTCGCCCCCTTTTAATGATTACGCCTCCAAGGAATTATCTCTTGTCAAGAGGGGCGACTAGGTGCTCTTTTATAGGCCAAGAGGCGGTTAGGGTATGGGCTAGGATTAAGACAAGTGTAGGGCTAGGATGAAGAGGTTTGAGATAAGGAAAGTCTCCAAGACATTTCCTTAATTCTCATTCAACCTTTCCTCATTAAGCTCCACGCCTTCCTTGTGCGCCAAGGCCTTGCCTTGCGCCTCAAGTAATGCCTTAGAGGCATTAATTCCATCAATGGGAGAGGGCTAGGCGCCAATTGCTTCCTTAATGAAGCAATTTTGCCACCCTAACCCCATTATGCCCCTTAGGCGCCAATGGGGTTGGGTCTCTCCCCATTATACCCTTTTAGCCTCTCTTCTCTTCATGAGAACTTGTTATTGGGCCTCATTGGATAATGAGCTAGCCCAAACATCATTGCATAGGTTGATTAAGCACTTGGATCCAATCCAATGCAACCCTAATCCAAATGTGACCAACCATGGTCAAATACGGGTCAACCTGCCAAAAATGAAGTTTGGCTCCAATAACATTCTTCCATCTCATCAGGCCCATTGGCGCTGATGAAATCTCCCAATTAGATCCGAGTTATCCAATAACTCGATCATAAGGCTTCCCGATCAATACGAGAACTCAAGTATCAAGGTGTGCGACCCTGTAGGTTCCTCTGACGCTGGCAGTGCTGACCAAAGGTCACCACAAGCAGTGAGTGGCACCTAGCAGTGCATCGCTGCTACCCAGGTCATTGGAATGGATATCGACATCGACATCCCCATCATCGTAACTAGGTACAGATGCATTACAGTCTCTTTGCCGAACTGATATCCGATTGGACAAGTGTGTCACCACTTGTTTTTATCCAATCACATGGCTATGACTAAATCAGGTTCTTACCTGGGTATGGCCATACACTTTCAGTCATAGAACCACAGAGGAGCTCCATGGATATCAAGCTTCCCAAAGGAAGGGGCAAATCCTATGTCTGTCCATTGACCTTCTCATATGGGTCGTTACATGCTCAATGACAACCTTTATGACCTTCCATGTACGGCAAGGTGTTAGGTTGCATCAAAGCAAGTCTCTAACCATATAGAATGATCAATGACCTCAAGTCAAGGGATCAATGCATCTCCTGTCACTTATGAGGATAACTCATGACACCAAGTCATAGCCTCATAGCGGGTCTATCCAGTATATCCTCCCATGATATACCCATGTGTCTGCGTTAGCACCCCGTGCCTAACCAGCCAACATACCAGTCTCATAAGCACCATAGTTGTCCCATATCCACTAAGGTACATTGACTGGGGATCTTTATTTGAGCACAGATCCAATCTGTCTCTTGGGACATTACCATGTAAGTACACAATCGCAGGTGTAGACAGACAATGATAACGACAATGCCAGAATGATATACAAATATCAATGTCAAGTAGTACACAAGTTGACCAAACCTAGGTCCTAGGGCATATACACCAACACAATGCATCTCCTGTCACTTGTGAGGATAACTCATGACACCAAGTCATAGCCTCACAGCGGGTCTATCCAGTATATCCTCCAATGATATACCCATGTGTCTGTGTCAGCACCACGTGCCTAACCAGCCCACATACCAGTCTCACAAGTACCATAGCTGTCCCATATCCACTAAGGTACATCAACTGGGGATTATAATTCGAGCACAGATCCAATCTGTCTCCAGGGACATTATCATGTAAGTACACAATCGCAGGTGTAGACAAACAATGATAACGACAATGCTAGAAAGATATATATTAATATCAGAGTCAAGTAGTACAAAGATGGACCAAAACTAGGTCCTAGGGCATATACACCAACAATCTCCCACTTGCACTAAGACCTAGAGGTTGAGCAACCTCAACCCCATATCTCTAGTACGACCATCATGCTTCTGCTGCGCCAAAGCCTTGGTCAGTGGGTCTGCTAGATTGCTCTCTGTGTCAATTCTGCTAATCTTGACATCACCTCGATTAATGATCTCTTTGATCAGGCGAAATCTCTTGAGTATGTGTTTGGACCTTTGATGAGACCGTGGTTCCTTATTATGTGCAGTTCCCATTGTTGTCATAGTAGAGCTCAATGGGATCAATTGCACTTGGAACCACCTGAAGTTCAGAAAAGAACTTCCTGATCCAAACGGCTTCATTGGCTGCCTCAGAAGCAACCACATACTCAGCTTCGGTTGTAGAATTAGCTATGGTGGATTGCTTGAAGCTCTTCCAGCATACAGCACCTCCAACCATCTTAAACTAATAGCTGGTCTGCGATCTGAAGTCGTCAGGATCAGACTAGAACGACTCATCAGTGAAGCCCTGCACACTGAGTTCTTCCTGTCCTCCGTAGACTTTATAGAATAAATCCTTAGTCCCTTTCAGGATACTCAAGGATATTCTTTACAGCCACCCAGTGCTGTAAACTAGGATTGGATTGGTATCGGCTGGTTATGCTCACAGCATAAGCCACAACTGGTCTAGTACACAACATTGCATACATGATCGATCCCACCGCCAAAGCATAGGGCACTCGACTCATGTCATCTCTCTCAGGCTCTGTGTTGGTACACTGGTTCTTTGAGAGAGTAAGGCCATGTCTCACTGGAAGGTATCCCTTCTTGGATTGCTCCAAGTTGAACCTCTCCAGGGACATTATCAATGTGGGTACTCTGACTAAGGGCCAAGAGCCTCTTGGATCTATCCCGGTAGATCCTCACGCCTAGAATATAGGCGGCCTCCCCTAAGTCCTTCATCTCGAAACACTCCCCTAACCATGTCTTCACAGCTTGAAGACTAGGGATGTCATTTCCGATGAGCAGTATGTCATCGACATACATGACCAGAAAAGTCACCAAGCTCCCACTGAATTTTCTGTATACACAGGCGTCATCTTCACTAAAGCTATAATCTCTCACAGCTTCATCAAACTGAAGATTCTAACTTCGAGATGCTTGCCTTAATCCATAAATGGATTTCTTTAGCCTGCAGACTTTACTAGTATCTGCAGGATGGATGAAGTCATTAGGTTGTGTCATATACACATCCTTAGTTAGCTTCCCGTTAAGGAATGCTGTCTTCACATCCATCTGCCATATCTCATAGTCATGATATGCAGCTATAGCAAGCAGAATCCGAATGGATTTGATCATGGCAACTGGCGAGAAGTTTTCATCATAGTCCACCCCGTGGACTTGTTTAAAACCTTTAGCCACTAGTCTACCCTTATAGGTAACTATTTTGCCATCCATGTCTGTCTTCCTCTTGAAGACCTATTTACATCCTATGGGTTTTACCCCATCAGGCAGCTCAACCAAATCCCAGACATGGTTAGCCGACATGGAATCCATCTCGGATCGCATGGCCTCAAGCCATCTCTCGGAGTCCGGTCCACTGACCGCCTCATCATAGGTTCTGGGTTCATCCTCAATGATGAAGATCCCATCGTGTTGGGTCGGCAGCGACCCGTACCTCTCAGGTGCACGATGAATCCTTCCAGACCTACGTGGGGCCTATGTCTGAGCCTCAGGTTGCCTAGCAACCGCTGTAGGTGGCTCAGGTTCCCATCTCTATGTCTTGTGGTTGCACTTGGACCTCGTCCAAGTCAAACTTCCTCCCACTAACTTCTTTCATGAGAAATTCTTTCTCTAGAAAGATCGCACCCCGAGCAACAAAAACTTTGTTCTCGGTGGGAATATAGAAGTAGTAACCCTTAGTCTCCTTAGGGTACCCCACAAACATACACTTATCAGATCTAGGTTCTAGCTTGCTAGAATCCTGACGTTTGACATAAGCCTCACATCCCTAGATCCTGATAAAAGTGAGATTAGGGCGTCTCCCATTCCATACCTCGTATGGAATCTTTGAGACACTCTTGGATGGAACATTATTCAGTATTAGAGAAGCTTTTTCAAGTGCATGTCCCCAGAATGAGGGAGGTAGAGTTGCATGACTCATCATAGACCGAACTATGTCCAACAAGGTTCGATTTCTCCTTTCAGATACACCATTCTACCGAGGTGCTCTAGGAGGAGTGAGTTGGGATAGGATCCCACACTTACTCAGATAGTCAAAGAATACACTGCTCAGGTGCTCTCCATCACGATCTGATCGAAGATTCTTAAAGGATCTACCAAGCTGGTTCTCTACTTCATGTCTGAACTCCTTAAGTTTCTCAAAGGATTCAGACTCATGTCTCATCATGTAGACATAACCATATCTACTGAAGTCATCAGTAACTGTGATGAAGTAGTTATACCCTCCTTTGGCTTGTTTATTGAATAGCCCACACACATCACTATGTATGAGATCCAACAAACCTCCTGCCCTCTCACCAGTCTTGGTGAAGGGCATCTTTGTCATTTTCCCTAATAAACAAGTCTCATATGTATCAAGTTCCTCCAAGGAACTCGAATCTAGCAACCCATTTTCATGGAGTTGTCAAATGCGATTCTTGTTTATATGGGCTAATCGACAATGCCGTAGGAAAGCACCAACTGAACCACTCAGTTTGGTCCTTTTAATATTTATGTTACAAATAGAGCTAACCATGTCCAAGACATACGGACCATTGCACAAAGTACCCTTCCCATAAAACATGTTTGCAAAAGAAAAAGAACACAAGTTCTCTTTTATTTCAAACCTAAATCCTTTCTTTGCCAAGCAAGGAGTGGATACAATGTTTTGGTAAGGGAAGGTACATAATAGCAATTGTCTAGCTTTAACTGAAGTCCAGAAGGCAGGGAGAAAAACTCCTACAGCAACAGCAGCAACTTGTGCCCTGTTACCTATCCGTAGGTCAATCTCTCTAGGCCTTACCGATCTATCCTTTCTGTGCCTTTGCATATTTGTACTCCATATGCGGTATCCAATACCCATGTCATAGGAGTAGAAAGGTTGACTTTGGTAACATAAATACCTGAGCATGAAGACAAGGCCTTGCCTTTCTTCTCCTCATTCTGAAGTTGCAACATGTCCTTCAACATGTGAGGTGGCCCTCCACATGAATAGCACCTATTATTCCTGATCATATCCATCTTAATTTCAGTTCCTTGGTCAAGCCTTTCGGCTCAACACACTGAATATCAACTTTAGTAGGATTGAGCTCAACCAATTCATCAAAGAGCTGCCTTAGATTAAAATAATTTCAGAGGCACTCTTCGATTCATGTCACCCTTTAAATTCAAGTGACATGTTGGTTAGCAACCTCCAAAGTATCAACCTGATGCTTATCATAAGCATCCCTCTCAGCCGCTGAGGCCGAGCATGGAAGTGGCTCAGGAATAAGACGCTCAAGAACATAAAGCTTCCTCTCGAGCTTGAGCACGATTCTCAAGTTCATATACCAATCCAGTAAGTTGGATCCAACCAACTTATCCAGGGTAGATCGCAGTGACCAACTGCTATTGTTCATAGCCATTGTTCTACAACAACCAAGAAACAGCAGATTAGTACTACTTCGAGTCATTTAAACTGGACTTGCCTTTTAAATGACCATGGCTCCCACTATTTTTAATCGAATTGACAACCCACAAAGTCAATCGAGAAATCCAAGATTTCCTAGTGAGATGAGATCCTCATTCCACACAGGGCTTCGCGTCCCATGAGGGTGGGATGAGATGCACAAAGTGACCCATGTTTCCTAAGGTGGGCGCGCCGGCCGATTGCTCCAAGCAATTCCCCTTATTGAGACAGTCCAGGCATTTCATGTCCAGCGAGGGCTGGATACAACATGAAACCCTTACCTCTCAACGATGCCTCTAGATTTTCACCATGTGCCCAGCACATGTGAACTTCTAGTCAAGTCCATCCCTAATCGTTATGCCCAGGGCCAACGAGTTTCCTTGCGAAGGCACGCCCAGGTTAAAACTGGACTGGGGAAACCATTGCCACCACGCACTTTCTAAAGATAAGTGGGTGTGTCCCACGAGGGTGGGAAACAGTTCACAACTCCACTGATCGATAGCTTAGTGAGGGCTACGCGTTAGAAGGCTACTAGATTTGATATTTTAATTGAGGGTTTTTGTTTAAGGTCCCATCATCTCAGTTTTATCTTATGTCTATCATTACAGGCATGCAATCCTATGGTGATAACATAATGATAAAACATCACAGGCATGCTTTAGCTTTTGTAAAGAAAGCAATAAAAGGATGATGTGATCATAGCCCATTCAAGACATTGAACCAATCCATGCCAAAAAGGGGTTCAACTCTTGACCTAGGATTCAAGCCCCAAGATTAGACCTAGCCTAGCCGACCTCTAGCTCTATCTTCAAGGTTGGCTCCAAGGTCATTCTCCCATGGTTTAGCTCTCAAACCCTAGGGGTACACCCACAAGGTTCGGCCAATGCCATGGTCTTCCTCCAAGGAAGGTGCGCCATTTAGCAAGCCACAAGAGGGATAGCACACAAGCACAAGGCTCGGCCAAACCCTAACTTGCCCTCCTATGCAAGGATGAGCCACCTTTGAAGCTTGTTGCGCCATCAGGCAAGGATGCGCAACCAAGCAAGCATGCACCTTGCTCCAAGTAGATGCGCCACCCTAATCTTCTTCTTAGTTAAAAGCAAAAAGAAAAGCGGCACGCAGGCCTCACAAGGATACATCACAGGCATGCTAGGGGGCTTGACATACGACCACAACATCATGCACAATCAAGTACTTACTCATGCAATTCTACATGCTCAATGAAAAACATAAAATCTGAAATTTTACTTTTTCATAAAACATGTCTCTCTTCCTTCCCTTCATATCACAAATCTTTGATTCTAAGTTTCTCTCAGGAGTCTACAAGAGGCATACCGGTTGCCCTCCTTGCAATCCCTAACTTGCTAGGATAAGGGCAATCACCCAGTCCATGCCCTATTCCAACAAGTCTCTCAAGATAGGTCTATCCTATTATGAGAGGAGAAATTTTCTCTTCCACATATGGGTCTATCCCATCACATGAAGAGAGCAAAGAACCACAAGAAGTTAATTAGAAGTAAGAAACAAGAGACCTACAATTTTTCTACTTAAAGAAAAATCATGCGCCAACATCTATGCAATATGCGAAAATGTAGATATGGCATGTGAGCATGAAAAGCATGAAAGAACATCGTTCGAGGCTCGCAAGTACCTCTGATACCACTGTTGGGAAACCCCAGGGACATTTTACAATTTTTCAGAGCCATGGGCATACATTTTACGCAGCGGAAGAATGTCCCCTAAAACAGGCTAGTCCCAAAAACCCAGTGAAGATCTCTTGCGAGGGGGTCGACACGATGTGATAGTAAGTACCTTTAAGCAATTGGAAACCGATGTCGATGAAGGCGCCCAAGTGTTCGCCCTCTGCAGTCTCGCACACACGGATTCCTCAAGTTTTCTTCTTCCTCGCCCGGTGCTAGCCTCGGGAAGAAGATCCATGCCTTAGGAGAATCCTCCAAGCAACTTGCGCCACCACCAAGATGTGATGCGCCAAGGAGATGGAAGGAGAAGACAACGCCGCAAGCCTTCTTGTTCCTTTGCGCCAAGGAAAGGAAGAGAAGAAGCATGCTTGCGCCCTTGATGGAAGAAGAAGAGCTCTAAGCTCTCCAAGCCGTCGCCCTCTAATGCTTCACGCCTCCAAGGAATTAACATCATGAAGAGAGGGGGCGGCAAGGGCTTATTTATAGGAGCAAGAGGCGGTTAGGGGAGAATGGCAAGTGTTGACAATTAGGGCATGATTCTAGGAGATTATCCAATCAATTATATTGATTAAATCTCCACTCCCATATGCGCCTAAGACTCGCCAAAGCAAGCATCAGCCATATGCGCCCATATCATGCCATATGAGGCATTAATCCCATCCATGCGCCTAGACCTAGTCAAGGCAATATGATGGATTGCCTAATGTGGCTTGGGCGCAAGTCCTAATCCAATTAGGACTCTAATTATGTTAATAATCAGCCCACAATTGTCAAACACAATCCAATCAATTATCTTGTGTGATTTAATCAAATCCAATTTGATTTAATCACCTAGGAGATACCAAACAAGGCATAGGCGCCAATTCTAGTCCAACTAGAATCCCATATGCGCCTATCCTATTAATTCATCCCCATTATACCCTTCAAGCCTCTTAGCCCTTCAATACAACTTATTAGCAAGCCCAACTAAGCAATGGGCCAAGCCCAAAGTCCATTATGCATGTTAACCAAGCTATTGGATCCAATCCAATTTAACCCATGGTTAAATGAGGCTAACCATGGTTAATTTGATCGATATGCCAAAAACGGAAGTTGGCCCCAATAAGTGTCTTCCATCTCATCAGGCCCATTGGTGCTGATGAAATCTCCCAAATAGATCAGAGTTATCCAATAACTCAATCTAAAGGCTACCCGATCAATATGAAAACTCGAGTATCAAGGTGTGCGACCCTGTAGGTTCCTCTAACGCTGGCAGTGCTGACCAAAGGTCATCACAAACAGTGAGTGGCACCTAGCAGTGCATCGCTGCTACCCAGGTTATTGGAATGGATATCGACATCGACATCCCCATCATCGCAACTAGGTATAGATGCATTACAGTCTCTTTGCCGAACTGATATCCGATTGGACAAGTGTGTCACCACTTGTTTTCATCCAATCACATGGCTATGACTAGAACAGGTTCTTACCTGGGTATGGCCATACACTCTCAGTCATAGAACCATAAGGGAGCTCCATGGATATCATACTTCCCAAAGGAAGGGGCAAATCCTATGTCTGTCCATTGACCTTCTCATATGGGTCGTGACATGCTCAATGACAACCGTTATGACCTCCCAACTACGGCAAGGTGTTAGGTTGCATCAAAGCAAGTCCCTAACCATATAGAATGGTCAATGACCTCAAGTCAAGGGATCAATGCATCTCCTGTCACTTGTGAGGATAACTCATGACACCAAGTCATAGCCTCACAGCGGGTCTATCCAGTATATCCTCCAATGATATACCCATGTGTCTGTGTCAGCACCATGTGCCTAACCAGCCCACATACCAGTCTCACAAGTACCATAGCTGTCCCATATCCACTAAGGTACATCAACTGGGGATTATAATTCGAGCACAAATCCAATCTGTCTCCAGGGACATTATCATGTAAGTACACAATCGCAGGTGTAGACAAACAATGATAACGACAATGCCAGAAAGATATATATTAATATCAGAGTCAAGTAGTACAAAGATGGACCAAAACTAGGTCCTAGGGCGTATACACCAACATCTTCTGCAAGAGGCCAGTGGGAGAGAAATAAAGCTGGATGAGAATCCAGAGGAAGGACAAAGTAGTCAAGCACAGTTGGATGAGCCTGAGCCAGTTGAGCAGGTTATTGAACAACCTGAGGCTCAGATATCACGGGAACCGCGAAGATCGGGTAGGATCCGTCGACAGCCTGAGCGCTATGACGGAGTCTACATCATTGATAATGATGAACCCCTAACTTATGCGGATGCGGTCAGTGGACCGGAGTCAGCTAGATGGCTTGAAGCTATGCGAGCCGAGATGGACTCCATGTCAGATAACCAAGTCTGAGATTTGGTTGATCCGCCTCCGGGAGTTATCCCTATAGGCTGTAAATGGATCTTCAAGAAGAAGATTGACATGGATGGTAACGTGGTTACCTATAAAGGCAGGCTAGTTGCGAAAGGTTTCAAACAAATCTACGGGATAGATTATGATGAAACTTTCTCTCCTGTAGCCATGTTCAAGTCTATTCGGATTATTCTCGCAATAGCAGCATATTACGATTATGAGATCTGGCAGATGGATGTGAAGACCGCTTTCCTTAATGGAAAACTGGATGAGGATGTGTATATGACACAACCTGAAGGTTTCACTGGTCCATCAGATCGTCATAAAATATGCAAGTTAAAGAAGTCCATTTATGGACTTAAGCAAGCATCAAGAAGCTGGAATATTCGTTTTGATGAATCAATCTGTGAATTTGGTTTCATCAAGAATGAAGACAACCCGTGTGTTTATAAGAGGTTTAGTGGGAGCGTGATTACTTTCCTAGTCCTCTACGTCGATGATATCTTAATCATTGGAAACGATATTCCTGAACTGCATGCTGTTAAAGCATGGTTAAGAAAATGTTTCCAGATGAAAGATTTAGGAGAAGCAGCCTATGTATTAGGTGTGAAGATCTACAGGGATAGATCTAAGAGGCTTCTCGGGCTGTGCCAAAGTACTTACATCGATAAAGTCCTGGAGAGATTTCATTTAGAGAATTCTAAAAGAGGATATCTTCCAGTCATACATGGTCTGAATCTTTCAAAGAGTCAGTGTCCACAAACATAGACTGAGAAAGATGAAATGGACAATACGCCTTATGCTTCGGCTATTGGGTCCATTATGTATGCGATGTTGTGTACTCGCCCAGACGTCGCTTACGGGTTAAGCGTGACCAGTCGATTCCAAAGTAATCCAGGTCAGGCGCACTGGATTGCGGTTAAGAACATTTTGAAATATATTCGGAGGACCAAAGATATGTTCTTGATATATGGAGGTCAGGAAGAACTCAGTATTGAAGGATATACTGACGCTTCATTCCAATCGGACCAGGATGATTTCCGATCGCAATCAGGCTATGTTTTTAGCTTGAATGGAGGAGCAGTGGTGTGGAAAAGTTTCAAACAGTCTATTGTTGCTGATTCCACAACAGAAGCCGAGTATGTTGCAGCCTCAGAAGCATCTAAGGAGGCAGTGTGGATTCGTAAGTTCATTCAGGAACTTGGTGTTGTTCCTTCGAGTGCAGATCCTTTGGTTATCTTCTGTGATAACACTGGAGCAATAGCACAAGCAAAGGAACCACAGTCGCACCAGAAGTCCAAGCACATACAGAGACGGTTTCACTTGATCCGGGAGATCATTGATCGAGGCGAGATCAAAGTCTGCAAGGTTCATACAGATGACAATCTGGCTGACCCGCTTACTAAGCCTCTGGCGCAGCAGAAGCATGAGAAGCACTGTAATAATATGGGTTTGAGATTTCTCAACCATTAGATTAAGTGCAAGTGGGAGATTGTTGGGGTATGCCCTTAAGGCTAATGTTTGAGGCCTTGGGATTCTTTCAGTATCATGTATAAACTCTTATGTTTATAAAGGCAATGGTTGTTATTCAGTTTGTTACATTGTCTGCTGCAATAAGTGTGCTTCTGAATAATGTCTCAATGCTGTTCAGCTTGGCTGACATGCTGTAATGTCCTTAGTCGAGATATCTTGGTGAACATGAGACAGCCTTGATATGATTGAGACTAATATGTGTTCTAATCTTATAGGATGCTTCGAGCATGGAATAAGATGTAGACTCATGGGTACATTGGATGTACTAGACAGACCCTACTAGGATATTCAATTGCTTGTCACAATGTGAATAATCCTTGTTTGCAACAAGTGGCATAATGTCCTCTGACTTGAGATCACTTGTGTTTCTAAATGATGATTGTCATTGTTTTGAGGTAGTTCAATATCATTTGAAACATAATGATTATAGACTATCTTGGATGATGATCATGAGTCAGGTTAGGGCACTAGTGATAGATACAGGATTGCCGTCTCCTTGTTTAAGGAGTGTGATGTTCTAAAGGGGCCCCCCTGGATGAGATGATTGAGAAAGTGTATGGCCATACCCGGGTGACTATGTTCATCTGATCTAATCATGCTCATCATATTGGAGCTACAGGCTTGACACGCTTGTCCAATAAGAACATCCAGTGGCAAAGGAATCATGTATGCCTAGTGAGTTGATTCACACTTGTGCTGTGGTTTGGGTGTAGTCTTGGAAGACTCTTTCCTTTATATCGGGAGACAGTGATGTGTAGCTAGATACCCCTCACTGATCGTGATAACGTAAGTTATCGTTACCGACATTTAAAGGAAACCCTCAGGGTCGCACAATTTGATGATATGGCTTACTTAAGTCAGATCGTGTGGACTGAATTGTTTTGGTTCAGTTTAAAGGGATTTAAACTCTGATTGTAAGTGAGATCTGGTCTGATCATGTTTGATTGATTAGGGCTTGAGATCGGTAAGCTTCGATCGAGAGAGTTGATGCTAGATCGATGAGATCAAGGACATCAAGAGATGAACGGTTAGATCATGAACCTTAGGGTTTTAGGTGATCTGGACCAAGGCTTGGTTTGATTTGGTCTTTGAACCAAATTGGGTTGAACCGAATGGCTTGAACCGGTTCACATAGGTGAACGCATGGTTCAAAGGCTTGATGGCGCTTTGGGCGGTTTGCCTTGAATGAGCGCATGGTTCATGAATGCGTGAACGCATGAAGTGAAGTTTTTACTATTTTTGGAAGAGGCGTTTTCCAAAATAGTTAACTCACCTCACGTTCGAGAGCACTCATCCATTTCTCGCCCTTTTTGCCTCTTCCTCTCGACGTCTTCGCGTGTGGAGAAAGGGTGGACGACAAGGAGAGACTCGGCCAAGCTAGAGACATCATCTCTTCTCCCTCAAGCGATCAGGATTCTTGGAGCCTTGCTAGCACAAGGAGCAACAAGGAGTAGGCTAAGTCTCATCTTGTGTGCGCACACTTTGGAGGAGAACCTCATCGTTCTCTTGCTTCCAAATCTCCATCCAAGCGATGGCCATGGTATGAATCTCTTCCAATCTATGCAAGTTTATATAAGTTGATCAATGAAACATACATGCGATCATTGAAACCCAAGCTTCCGCAATGAAAAATTTTACACATGCGCCTATTAGGGTTTCGCTCCCCCTTGAAGGGGACTTTTAAATCTTCTTCCATCAAGGCCGCAAATCTTCTCCTTCCTTCCTCCTTGGCGCAAGCAAAGGCAAGACTTGGTGGCTTCCTTTGTCCTTCTTTCTCCTTGGTGCATCCCTTCTTGGTGGTGGCGCAAGAGGTCTTGGAGGACTCTCCCTAGGCGTTGATCTTCTTCCCGAGTTTAACACCAGGTGTGGAAGAAGAGAATTCAAGCATCGGCTGTGTGCAAGATTGTAGAGGGTGTACACTTGGGTGCCTCACTTCTCCATCTATTACTTTGAGGTACTATAACTTGGGCGTCTACATATGTATTTGTGTCAATGCCTAGCATCAAAACATTCCACATAGTAGTCTCACATTCACCAAAGTTGTCCCTTATCAACCAAGGTACTTTGATTGAAGACTAGATTTTAAGATTAAACAAAGTTAATCCTTAAGGACATCATCATGTTATCCTACACATCAACATAGGCATAACAATCAACAAGATAATGACTATGCCTTTATTTTTCAATACATAACCATACATTGTATAATTGGTGATGCATGAGCAACACCGCAAACCTAGGTTTATTTCCCAGCTTCCTACTTCACAGAATGTTCCACGGGCGACCCAGTGACAGAAACCTCGCCCCGTGGCTTCTGCAGCTGCATTCCACGTCACAAGCTCAATTCTGCACAGAATGTTCCTCGGGAGACCAAGCAACCTACATCTCAGCCCTACGGATTTTGGAGGCATCATCCAGGACTCCAATCATCACCAGATTCCGGCTACAGCGCCTCCCCCTCCATGCGAACTCACGGTCCAAAGGATCCGGCCATCGGACGGCCGGATCGCCAAAAACAAGCACCACTACGGCCGATGACGTCGCTCCCCATTCCGTCCCATCCGCAGCACTGATCGGCACCAATCTCTGGCCACGGGAAATAATCGGCCATCCGGCCGATGGATCGCCAGAATCGGAAGCTTCTCCGATTTCCAGCTTCAGCCGCCGTCCGCCCTATTCCCGGCACGGCGGGCCACGATCGGACGCCGGAAGCTTCCCAGATGCCCGCAACCGTCACACACAGCTCTAGCCGGAGTATCACCGGCGATCAAGGCTGGAACGGCGACCGGTGGCTTGCCCTGCTCGCTGCCCGTGTCCACGCGAAGACGAAGAGAAGAGGAGAACGCTACTCAATGGCCCAGATTCAATAGCCCTCATCCAACGGCTGGATCATTCCAGAGGCAATCGACGGCTGGTATTGTTTCGGCCCGATCTGCTCCAATCGGACGAGTCTTAGAGTGATCCAGGTATCGATCCCCACTAATCAGAACCAGATCTATCCATCCATAGCCTCGGATCTCCGATCAGATATCTAGATCAGAAGATATCATCAACACTTAAACAGATGGCTCACATTTAAAGTGACTTGAAGCTTCTCAAACACCCTTAGTTGCTGGAATATTTCCAGTCAAATGTATCCCCTTTCTCAGCTTTTTCAGTGTAGTAGTTAGAATATTTGTTGTAACCCCCCCTCATGTGAGTGGTGTGGGTTTGCCCTCCCTTAGCTTATAAAAGGGAGATAGGGCCTAGTGTTTAGTTAGCTTGCAAGTTGTGAACTTCACAAAGGGGTTGCGAAGGGTCTTGTAACTCCGGGGTAGTGGTCGGTGCCTCGACTCCGCGTAGCATGTGGAAGTAGAGTGAGGTTGGTGGCAAGGTGTACGATCCTTAGCCTCGTCTTGATACCTCGCCTTCTTCGATTATAATGGTTAGTAGTTTCATTTGAGTGCTATTTCGTAGTTGAATGCCTTGGTTATCTATTTTGCCATCCATTGCTCTTATACGTATCCGATGTCCTTGAATCCGCATGTTTGATCACGAGTTTTCTGAATCGTTCGCATGTCCTCCTAGAGTCGGTCTAGGAGATCTCCCCACCCCGTAGCTTGGCACTACACCAATTGGTCTTTAGGGTATACACACAAATAATGTCTTCGTGAAATGTCAATTTTGGTGAAGCTTCATGGGAGAAATGCATGACTTTTTCCTATTATCTAGCTCATCTTGAGTGACTCAAGCATTCAAGGGTTGAGGGCTCACTAGCATGGTTGACGCCTAGTCCCTTGGGTATGCCTAAGTTATTTGGAAAAGAGGTTGATGCTTAGTCACTTGGCTGTTCCTAAGTGATTGAGGCTACATAAAAGCATAGTTCTAGATGGAATGCATTAAAGATCAAGACATTGGTAAGCTAAGTGGCTTGAAGACCTAACCTCGTAAATGTATAGGCCATCCAGTTGGGCCTCTGTATTGTACTCAAGCTTGTTCATATCAATGGGCATTCATACGATGATTACTGAGAGAAGGAATATGATGTGCTTGAATATTTTGTTCATTTATTATGATATATTTTGATACTTTGAGGCAACCACATGCACAATCTATTTTCCATATATGCCATATGTGCAATTGGAGTTTCTAAGTGACTGACTTGTAGTATGATTTTTTGATTCGACCCCATGTTTGGAGAATCTTGGCTAGTTTTGTTCAACGTTGTTGCTAGGTTTAGATCATAATAGCTATAAGTTTAGAAACTTAGGTACAAGAAAATTGTTATATAGAAATGGTGAACTTAGCCATTGTAGCCATGAGTTGAAGACCTAGGTATAAGGCTCCTGTTAGTTGAGCATTTAGTAGCGTAGTCTTTGAGGGTGAAGTGTTGAAACTTGGATGTGTAGTTTTCATTTGTATACAATGATGAACTACGTTGTATCATTAAATTTATGGAGTCGACTATTTAAAAGACAATCTAAGTTGTGTGCCTAAGTATACAAATATAAGGCATAGCTGTATGGTTAAATGAGTGTAGCAAATCAAGTTGTGCAAGTGTGGATAATGGATATCCAATAACTTGACCAGAATAAATGAAATGTTAAAATAATACAGAACTTTTTCTAGAGTTGAAGAGTGAGAAGAAAATCCCAAGTGAGTTGGTCTAGGCCAGTGGTATAGAGGGTTCACCTTGGCATACAATTTTCAACAATCAAATGACCTCTATTTAAGGGCTCTTGATAGTTAGGTGATCTTGGAACATGACTCTCAATGGTTAATATGACCTCGCCATATTACTGAGTCTAAAAGACTCATTATATAACTATTATTGAGCAAGAGAAAGGCGATCTAGTCCATATCATTGAATATAGGGTACTTAGTGCATAACTATCACTAGTTGAGAATGGAAAATTTATGCATGCAATTTTCGTTAGTAACTTGAAAATCACACATACGAAATTGAGAATGAGAAATCTACATAGTCCTCTTTCAATAGCTATCTTAACTTTTACAGCCTGTTTACTAGGAGGGATGAGAGGGTGGAAAGCATGAAGGTATGAAAAATTCCTTGTTTACTAGAAGGGATGGATGTAAAAGAAAGGATTTATGGGCGGATGGGTGAGGGAAAAATCGCTCATTTTAGATCCGCCCAAATCGGGCGGATCAATGCGTGACAGACGCTCTCGTGCTGCAGCTTGCATCCACAATGCTAGCCAGCGCTTGCGTCCCCGCCTCTTGCATCTCCGCCATTGCTCGTGTTCCCGCTGCTGCTCGCATCCCCGCCGCTGCTCATGTCCTCGCCACTCTCAATAGAAGCAGTGGTTGCAACCTCCCCAAATTGTCGCACTCGTCCTCCCCTTCCTTTCACAACCACCCCAAATCGTCCCGTTGCTTGTAGTCCCCTCCCTTCCCCTTCCTTTCACAACCACCCCAAATCGTCCTACCCCGCTCACCGCTCATGAACGAAAGCTCACAGACAAAACCTCGTGGACGCCAGCTCGTATACGTCTTCGCCTCTCGCAGACGGACGTCGCGGATGCCACTCACGGTAGGGCGCTCACTGCTCGTGGAAGCGAACGCACACTGGATTTTTTGAACATGTGAAAATCATGTTGGGAAACCCCAGGGATATTTTATAATTTTTTAGAGATAGACATTACAGATTACATTGCATAGCGGAAGAATATCCCTGAAATAGGCCAGTCCCAAAAACCTAGTGAAGATCGTCATGCGAGAGAGTCAACACGATGTGATAGAAAAATAACTAGAAGCAAATTTAGAGTGATGCCGATGTAGGCGCCCAAGTGTGCGCCCTCTGCAGTCTCACACACACGGATACTTCGAGTTCTCTTCTTCCTTGCCCGGTGCTAGCCTCGGGAAAAAGATCCACGCCTTATGAGAGACCTCCAATCACCTTGCGCTGCCACCAAGGAGGATGAAATGGAGAGGAAGCCGCAAGCCTTCTTGTTCCTTTGCGCCAAGGAAAGGAAGGGGGAGGAAGAAGAAGTTTGCTTGCGCCCTTTGATGGAAGAAGAGAAGCTCCAAGACTCCTAGCCGTCGCCCCTCAAGATCACCATGCCTCTAAGGATTTATCTAGCAAGAGGGGTCGGCTAGGTCCCTATAAATAGGGATAAGAGGCGGTTAGGGTTCTTTGGTAAGTGTTAGCGATTTATCATAAATTAAGGATATTATTCAATCAATTAAATTGATCAAACCCTCAATTCAACATGTGCCAAGACATTGCCTTAATCAGCCAATGAAGCATGCGCCCAACACATTCCAAAAGAAGTAAACTTCTCATCAATGTGCCAAGAGCAAGTCAATGCATGATAGAAGTTTTCCTAATGAGGTATGGGCAAAAGTCCTAATCCAATTAGGACTCTAATTATGTAAATAATCAGCCCCACTTGCACCCAATTAATTCTCAATCAATATCTCAAGTGATTAGATTGAATCCTAATCCAAATCAATCACTTGAAGATACCAAACATGCACTAGGCGCCAATCCTAGTCCAACTAGGATTCTTCCATGCGCCTATGCCATAAATTCCTCCCCATTATACCCATTAAGCCTCTTAGCTCTTCATTACAACTTATTAGCAAGCCCAACTAAGCAATGGACCTAGCCCAAAGTCCATTATGCATGTTAACAAAGCTATTGGATCCAATCCAACTTAACCCAAGGTCAAATGAGGCTAACCATGGTTAATTTGGTCAATATGCCAAAAATGAAAGTTGGCTCCAATAAGTCTCTTCCATCTCATCAGGCCCATTGGCGTTGACGAAATCTCCCAAATAGATTCGAGTTATCCAATAACTCGATCTAAAGGCCACCCTATCAATATGAAAACTCGAGCATCAAGATGTGCGACCCTGTAGGTGCCTTTAACGTTGGCAGTGCTGACCTAAGATCACCACAAGCAGTGAGTGGCACCTAGTAGTGCATCGCTGCTACCCAAGTCATCGGAATGGATATCGACATCGACATCCCTATCATCGCAACTATGTACAGATGCATTACAGTCTCCTTGCCGAACTGATATCCGATTGGACAAGTGTGTCACCACTTATTTTCACCCAATCACATGGTCATGACTAAATTAGGTTCTCACCTGGGTATGACCATACACTTTTAGTCATAGAACCATAGAGGAGCTCCATGGATATCAAGCTTCACTCAGGAAGGGGCAAATTCTCTATCTGTCCATTGACCTTCTTATATAGGTTATGACATGCTCAATGACAACCGTTATTACCTCCCAGCTACGGCAAGGTGTTAGATTGTATCAAAGCATGTCCCTAGCCATATAGAATGGCTAACGACCTCAAGTCAAGGGATCAATGCATTTCCTATCACTTGTGAGGATAACTCATGACACCAAGTCATAGCCTCACAGTAGGTCGGTCCAGTATATCCATCACTGATATACCCATATGTCTGCATTAGCACCTCGTGCCTAACCAGCCCATATCCCAGTCTCACAAGTACCAGAGCTATCCCATATCTACTCAGGTACATCGACTGGGAATAATTATTTGAGCACAATCCAATCTATCTCCAGGGACATTATCATATAAGTACATTATCGTAGATGTAGACAAACAATGATAACGACAATGTCAGAATGATATACAAATATCTAAGTGTAGTAGTACAATAATGGACCAATACTAGGTCCTAGGGCATATATACCAACAAATCACGTGACAGATTTTCATCCTCCTATGTTTCTTTTCCATCCTATTTCCCTTGCATACTTTCTATTTTCCTGTCCCTCCTAGTATACACACCCTTAAATAGATCTACTAAAGTAATTAACATCATTAAGCATAAGTTGTAAATTGTTTAATGCCCTAAATAACATAGCTACTATTATAGTCTAGTAATTATAAGATTGATTACGTGGTTCCAAAACTAGATGTCACATTTCAATTCTTCTCTTAATTTCCTAAGTAATATAATTAGGAGATTTAAACTACTATATGTAGAATTATTATCACTAGTTGAATTATATGATATAGCTACTTTCGTAGTCTAGCCCCTATAGGTTCAACTAATGGGTTCTAGAGCTATGAGTCACCTTTCACTTCTTACCATAACTCTTATAACACACATAAAATTAAATACATTTAAATAAAAGCACATTAATGTCTATAATCAACTTAACAATCCTACATAAAATAACAATCATACTAAATATGTGTTACAAGAAGAAAAATCAAAGGGTTACTCCCCATAGCCCAAAATATGTTTAAGCAACAATAATTATCATATAAATCATCTTAAACATGAATCAAAATTTGCGATCAACTCTAGAGAGAATAAAATAACAATATGACAACTCCCTAAAGAAAAATTATTAAAACATAAATTTTCTCTCTCTTGGTTGTGATTGTAATCACAACCATGATTGTGACTATGAATGTTATTTCTTCCCTGTTCGCAGTGGTGAGTGTTCTAGCTGGATCTCTCTTGATCCTTAATAGATTTTGATAAAATTCAAAGCAAGAACTCATCCTCATACTCTAAGCCTTCCATTGTGTGATTTGCATGATCCAATATGATGTACCCTATTGACTACAATCATTGGAAGGTGTTGCTAGGGTTTTGACACCAATCATGCCTTCATAGCTTTGATTCGACGCGAGGAGGAAATGGAACTAACTCAAACTTGGTGGAATTATTGTCCTCGGTGTGCTCTCCAAAAGCAGTAAGGGTTGGGCTTATTATAGCTTATTGGAGGAGAAATGGTCACTTGTCGCCTGTTAGAATTAGACTTGATCTTCATAATCATGGCAGTGATTGTAATAACAGCCATGAATTCCAATTTGATTATTTTGATCTCAAATTTATGTGTGGCTATGATATTCTTTTAGAAGTATTATTTATCTTCAAACTTTGTAAAATCCTTCATTACCCGAGAATTACTATTAGTGATTGTAATCACTACTGAAAAGAAATGATTATTTTGGTCTCAAATTTATGTGTGGCTATGCTTATCTTTGAGAAGTATTACTTATCTTCGAACTTTGTAAAATCCTTCATTACCTAGGAATCACTAATAGTGATTGTAATCACCACTGAAAACTTTCGTTTAGCTTTGGGCTCCAAATTTTTTGTGAAGGTCCCCTTGTATACTTTGAATATTGATGTAATAAAATACCTTCAATTTTACTTATTTTTGGGGCCTTTTATTTGAAAATTCACAAAAATAAAGAATTAGGGTTTTTGTAATATATAGATATTTAAAACTAATTTTGATATAATTAGAGGAAAATATGATAATAATTTATAAAAAATATATTTCAAAAATATTATCAAAATATATGTCATAAAATACCCTTGACTTAAGCTTTTGCTTGTCCTCAAGTAGTTTATAGAGTTGTGATAAAATTATCAAGTACAAAGAATATTAAGTTTCTATAATGTAATTTGAATTGTTCTTAATCTATGACCCATGCCATAGTCTTTCATACTAAAAAAATAAGAAAGAGTTATGAGGAGCAATAATCTTTGATATATTAAAATCTAAGGCAACTAAAATTTAAACATTTATGTCATATATCCAGACTTTTGTTTATTAGTTAGCATTTTTCTTTTGTTTAATTCTCCCATGATCAACCTTTGAGTTTGAACATCACTATATGATTTCAAGGATTTTTATTTAGTTTATAGATGGTAGGAGATTTTTTAAGTAATTTCGTTTTTTAGACTATTAATAACATAGTCTAAAATGTAAAGTATAGTGTAATTTAACTCAGATGTTTTGTAGTATTTGGAGTAGTACACTTGATTTCCAGCTCTTTCTTTTTTTCTCTCTTTTCATTTTTGAAGAGAGCCGACCAAGGTAATATTTTTTTTAAATCATTTTTTTTCTCTCTTTTCATTTTTGAAAAGAGCCGACCAAGGTAATATTTTTTTTAAATCATTATCGATCTTTTGACACAAGGTTCAAACATTTGCAATGAATACACTGATTAATTAATCAAAAATAAGTTTGAAGTATACTAAATAAATACAATGGAACTCACAACTAACATGCATAAAACCAATGGAACTCGAGCAATCTCCACTCTTTAAAACTTTATTATTATCACTTGTCTTCACATCATGAAATTTTCATTGTTCAATTAATATAAAAAAAAAATCAAAGTCAGTAAAACGCACACTTCTAAACATTCATCGAAGTACTCAACATTTCAGATAAAAAATTTAATCACACCAGAACTAAATTTACTGAAAATTCCTTTTTCTGTTCAAAAATTTTCTGCATTCTAAGTATTTAAAATTATTCTATACACTACTGTTCAAAAACAAATTCAAAATACAAAAAGATCTAATTTAAGAAACAAAATATTCAAAATACATTGTTAATTTTATCATATAATTAAAACCAAGTTTAGGATTATAACTCTATTGCATTTTTGAAAAAATGGCATCATAATAGAAAATTACACTTATCATCACATCAACTACACACGACTTAAATTTTTTCATAATCTTTTACACATAAAGTTGGTTCTTATTATATGATTAAGGAGGTTTGGGGAGTGGAACTCACGTAGAGAAATTAGTTGTCGTTTATGTCTTCTACTCCACCTGTCTTGGCTTTTCATATATTAGGATCACAATTGTGATTGTGTTCAAGAGTATGACCGTGATTTCACTCTAGTATGAGAGAAATTCCAAAAATTTATAAAAATATATTAAATTATTTTCATTAGGAATATGAAGTTAGTCCTTGAAAATTATATATACAAAAATAGAAATAAATATTACAATACTTAAGCTATTTACACTAATAAAAAATATAAATAGAGAAAAAAAATTTGGGTTGCCTCCCAAATAGTGCTTCTTTTATATTATTAGCTTGATCGAAGTTTAATTATCATGGTGAAGCTAGTGGATCCCATAGTAGGTAGCATACAATCTCCTACATTTTCATTATCATAAAAGCTTACCCACTGAATTAAATATCTAGAATTGTAGGTGGAGCAGTTTAACAGCCATTATTCTATACATACAAAAATATGAATTAATGCTTTTAATATCATGTATAGAATATTTTATGATATTTCTATATTTATCAAAAAGTAAAATCATGTGTACCTCCTTGAGATTTGTATAGTCAATTGTAGGAAGATTAGCATTTGGGTATATGAATTCATACTTTGGATTGTTTGGTATATTTTTTAATTCAGTATTAGGTTTCTCTCTTCCCTCAAGGTTAGTATGGCATAATATCTCTAGTTTTACCTCATGTGTGTCAATAGTTGAAAGGAAATCAAATGGTTGAGAAATAGGTTTGATATTAGGTTTAGTCTCCTTATATTTTTTTCCTCACTCTCTTTTTCCTCAGTGGTTTTCTTATTTTACAACTCTTTGGTTCACCCTCATCCAACTCATTGCTCCTTACTTGGGGTTCCTCTAATGACTCTATAGGTCTAGCTGAGGCTATGGCTTGCTTGGCTATCTGGTCTCCTGACATCTAAAAGTGGGTAGCTATACTATCTATTTTGGATGCAAGTCCTGTATAACTTTGTATTTTTATAGTCTTTGCTGACTAAATTCTTCATTTTTCATGATCTTAGGAATCATGAAGTTTTCAAATAAGGCTTCAAGTTTAGATTCTTGGATTCTCCTAAAGTTTGAATTGCTCTCAAAAAAGGAAGTTGGAAGCTTTTCCCAATCTGAGTCATAGGCATTACTAGTGTATTGGTCATCCTAGTGCCATGGGTTAAGGTTACTAGAGAGAGACGAGTTTAAGCTTGAAGAGATCCCTAATTTGCATTGAAAGGAATAATGACCCAAGCATCCACATATATCATAATAAACCAAATTCATCTTTACATTATTTTAGTAAAACTAAAAAATAGATTATTCTAAATTAAATATTTATTTTGTCAAGTGGTGATTGTAATCACGGTCATGAAAATAAAGTATTTTAAAAAAGAATATAAAATTATAGAGAGTAGTAAATGACTAAAATAATATAACTACAACAAAAATTCTATTTTGTTTCTAACACATATAAATGAAATTCTTGAATTTTATTACCAATTGTGATTGTAAAATAGAAATTCAAATCATTCAGAAGAAATTATAGGAAGCAGTAAATAATAGAATTCATAAAGTTACAGTAAAGAATAACTAATTTGTTATAGTTAAATTTAATTTTTTTATTTTTGTAGTCTGAGGCTGTGATAATAATCACAATTGTGAAAATAAAATATTTCAAAAATTATAAAAAATGAAAAAAAAAATAAAATTATAAAAAAGTAAAAATTCAAAAGAAAATTTTTTATTTTAGTTTTAGAATAAGCATAAAAAATAAAAAAAATGAATTTCTAATCTACGGTTGTGTTTGTAATCATTGCCCATGATTGTAGTTTAAAATCCTAATTTATAAAAGAAAAAATAATAAAATAATTCAAAGAAAAATCTATACTAGGGGTGAGAAGTAGTTCCTAATCTTATTTTTTTTATGATTTTTTTATTGATATTAATTTATAGAGAGTCCCCACCAATGATGCCAAAAAGTTGATGATATCCCCAAACTTGGTGCCAAATCTACTTTTATATCATTGCCTAAATGATGACACAAAGTAGGGAACACACACCGTAAGTGCACAATTAGTTGTAGTAATAAAAATATCAATCCTATAGAGACTCCAAAATTAAGTACCAATTTATTGTGATCACGTAATCTATGCAATTCAATAATAGGAAGTAGTGTATAGAAAGAAAATTATAGCAAACTTGATTAAAATCAAGGAAGTTTCGAGTATTGGGTTTCACCACTATAATTTTCAAAAGCAAAATCAGGCTAAAAATATAAGTTAAATTACTCATGATTGTCAAAGGAAAATGTACTTTAAGTTATAGGATGTCCCTTTTCAGTAAACTATTGTAATCGTTAATTAGATTAATAACCAGTTGTCACTATGTTTACTAATCTAATTAAATCATTAAGCACAAATCATAGATTGTTTAATCCCCCAAATAACCTAGCTACTTTCATAGTCTAGAAATTGTAAGGTTGATTACATGGTTCCAAAACTAGAAGTCACATTTCAGTCATTGTCATAATTTCTAAAGTAATATTATTAGGAGATTTAAAATACTACATTAGAATTATTATCACTAATTGAATTCTATAATCTAGCTATTTTCGTTGTCTAGCCCTTGTAGGTTCAACTAATGAGCTCTAGAATTGTGAGTCACCTTTTAGTTCTGGTCATAACTCTTATAACATGTAATAAATTAAATAGATCTAATTAAAAGCACATTAATGTCTATAATCAACTTAACAATCCTACATAAAATAACAATCATCCTAAACATGCACTACAAGAAGTAAAATCAAAGGGTTACTCCTCATAACCCAAAATATGTTTAAGCTACAATAATCATCATATAAATCTTCTTAAACATGACTCAAAATTAACAATCAACTTGAGAAGGAAGAAAACAGCAGTATGACAATTCCCTAAAGAAAAATCATTTAAACTTGGATTTTCTCTCTCTTAGGCATGACTGTAATCATGGTCGTGATTGTGACTTTGAGTGTTGCTTCTTCCCTGCTCATGGCGGCAAGTGTTCTAGCTCAAATCTCTCTTGATCATTGATGGATTTTGATAAAATTTAAAGCTATAACTCGGCCCCATGCTCCAAGACTTCCTCTATGTGATTTGCATGATCCATTTGATATATCCTAATGGCTACTATTGTTGAAAGGTGCCACTAGGGTTCAGGCGACAATCTCGCCTTCATGATCTCGATTCAATGATAGGAGGCAATGGAAGTGGTTCAAATTTGGTAGAAATGTCACCCCAGGTGTGCTTTCGCAAAGCTCTAAGGTTTGGTCTTCTATTATAGCTTGTTGGAGGAGAAATTAGAGAATAGTTTAGTACATCCATTACTAATTCACCTATGTGTCAGTGTTGGGGCTAGGCACCCATCCAGCCCACATAGCCAGTTTGAGGCTGATTCTAGTTCTAGCTTTTGCTGGCTGAAGAATTGCTGGTTCAAATGTAGCTGGCTGAGAGAAGCAGAAACTGTTTGGGAAATTGCAAACGCTGGTCAGCAAAATAAAAATGCTCTGTTGTTTAATTAAATAAAAATATTTAAGAACAACCATGATAATATTAAGCAAAAGGGATAACATCATTGTATTAAGTAAAGTAATTAAGGATCTTAAAATATAATTTTAATTGATTAAATTATTAAAATATTATAAATAGTCAATATAACTTAATTATGATAATATTATTGTACATTTTGATTCCTTTTATCTTGGGTATATTAATTAGACAGGTAACTGATTTAAGATTCAGAGGTAACAAAAATTAATTGCAGCTATGGTAAAATTTTTTAACATTCATTCATGTCTTGGGTATATTAATTAGACAGGTCAACGGCGCTCCGCTCCTGCTCCTCCTTCCCCTCCTCCTCAGCCTCTCCCACGCTGCCTCAGTTGAGATCTCCAACGTCAACGGCTTCAACCCGACAAGCACCTTCACCTGCCCCAGCTTCAATGTTGATGGCTTCAGCCGGCCCGGAGTTCTGCCCTTGAAGAATGCATGGCTGGAGGTGGAGGTTTGCTCTGCAGAAGAGGTGGCGGATGGATCTAGATAAGGCCGGATTTGGACGACGGTTGCTGGAGCTAGGAGGTGGCGGAAGGAGCTGATCTAGATGCAGAGGTTGGAAGCAGGCGAGGAAACGAGCCACGGGGCGCTAGACGTCGAAGGTCAGCGGGAGGCTGGGAGCAAGGAGCAGGGAGCAGGAGTAGGAGCTGCATTGGCTGGAGCAGGTGAAGATTAGCAAGGAGTAGGAGGTTGGTGAGTGGGCAGAGGTTGGTGGCTGGCGAGGTCTGTAGGTTGGAGAGGATCAAGATCGCTCGAGATTGGCAGTGTCACGAGAGAGCAGGATTTGTTCGCATCCGCCTGCGGGTCGAGAGAAGTAGGTGGAAGGCTGATTCTATGGGGCAGCCAATTTCTGCTAGTGCGCCCAGCAAAATCCACCCCAAACAACCGCTTTAGCATAGAATCAGCTGGCCGCACCTGCAAAAGCGGGCGGCTAGCAATCCCAAACCAAGCCATAGTAGTTTTACATATACCAAAGTTGTCTCTTATCCACTAAGGCACTCGACTAGAACACTTTGAGTTTGGTTAAACCAATCTATAGGGACATCATCGTGCAATCCTAAACAAAACACAAGTGCAGCAAAAGCAAAATAATGATAATGCCTCCACATATTTATGAACATGGTTTTATATACATAGTATGACCAACAACTGATTGGTCTTCAAGGCATATATATTAATAGGATCATATCATGACTTTGGGGGTGTTAGGGTTGTTTTGGTTGTGATTGAGTGATATTGGAATGCCAAGAGTGGAAAGTGAAGTTAATGATCGAGCATGCAACACATTAATAATGGAGGAAAATGAATGGTCATCGTGAGAAGAATCCATCATCCTACTAATATCCTCAAAATTTAATGAAAATATCTACTAATTAAGCTAAATTTTGTTGCTTTTGATTATGACTATGTCAAGATAGTGGTTTTCTTTACAAACTACTCTAGGTACTTAGTGGAATTAGTTAAACAAAGAAGATAGCACTTGGTTACTTGAATAAGTGTTAATTTTACAAGTTGTCCAAAAATTAAAAATAGATTATTTATTATCTTCAAAAATTTTAATAATTGAAGTGTGTTTATGTTTTTTTTAGATGGTGATTTGGATAATACAATACTAAGGCCTCGTTTCATAAAAGGGAGGGACAATAAATAGAAGAAAAAAAGTAAGGGAGAATAGAAAACTAGAGGGATGAAAAAGAAAAACACGTGATAGTCACATGCTAAGATAGGGACGTAGGGCAAGCAGTGGATTGGGAGCAGGGCTAGTAGTGAGCACATGACTTACTCCCAACGGGGATGCTAGGTTGGTAGCAGGGTGAGAAGTAGGAACGTAGCCTCCTATTGATGGGATGCATGGTCGAAAGGGTGAGTGATGGGTCAAAAACAGGTGAGCGGTGAGTCAGGAGTAGGGCAAGCAGTTGGGAATAGAGCGCGTGACAGGGACACATGGTCCAGAGGCAGGGTGAGTGATGACACAAAAATTCATTGTATATTTTGTGTCATTTGATAGGTCTTTTTGTGTCATATTCATGCTCTTTTGCTTATTTTCATGCCTTATTTATCAAATATTGCGGAATCTATACTTTTTCTAGTTTTTTATCATTTTCAGGTATTAAGGCATAAATTTAAAGCGTTTTCAAGCAATTCAAGTGCATAGACAAACTCTCATCATCAAGAGAAGATTACATGTCAAATTTCACGCAAATTAGAGCTTCAAACCATATTACGGCAGGGCCGTAATCAATATTACGATACCGTGGTTTTACTGAACCTACAGAATAAACCATGGCACTGTCGTAATCTATTTGATCTGCCGTAATTTCGGTCGATTTCTATCCAGAAAGATTTGCAGATATTATGGCACTGCCGTAACGAATATTACGGGCTATAATTTTGGGTGATTTCTTTCCAGAAGGTTTTACGCAATCACGGTACTGTCGTGGTTGTTTTTACGATATGTAATTATTCCAGAATTTTGACCAGAACACATTACGGCATTGCCGTAATGGAAATTATGGCCATAATTGTATTCCAGACAGCCGATTTTCCTGGTCTTATTGAAGCCCAATTTTTTCCGGATCATTGCGGATGATTTAGACCACCAATTTAAGATCTGTAAAAAGGGGAATACTCAGGAGAAGAAGGGGGAGATCAGTACACCGAAAGCCCTAATTTTGATCAACGTTTCAGGGAGAAATCGCCATTTTCACTGCCGCCTTAGGGTTCATCGCCGTGAAGTGTATAGAGCATTTTCAGCCGTGAAATTTGAGGGAAAGCTATGCTTGAAACAGGAGAACATACACCAGAAGTTTCAGAGCAAAAGAGGATCGATCAAAGGAGAAATCAACGAAAGAGGCGACACCGACACTATTCACACAAGAATCACGGGCTGTAATTTCCATTACAGCCTTGTATTTAGTAAAATTTTCCTTCTTCTCGATTTTTGATTATTTTAAACTATGGCTATTTGTAATTTCTTCATCATGCCAGCTTAAACACTTTTTGGGACATGGGGCGAAATCCCCTTAATTTCATAATGACTAGATGATCTTCATTTCGTCAGGATACTCTTGTTATGACAATTTTACTTGAGTGATGATTGTCTTCTTCTAGTTTCATATTGTCAACATGTATTGGAGTTTTTGTGATATGGACTGAAAAGTGACTTGCAAAACTTGAAACCCTAGAATCGAGATTTAGGGACTCATCGTAAGAAATTAGGTTTGTTTTTGTTTCTAGATTTTAGAAGTTTATTGACTTGTTGATAATCTGATCTAAGTGACATTAATGAGTTAAACATGAAGATATTATAAGAAATTTAGTATCGGATCATTGAAAAACCTTAAGTAGAACCTGTGAATCTAAAGTATGAAAGTATTTAGTTTTTACTTGAGATGATTGACATAAAGATTGGATGCATGAAAGTGATCTTAAATCTTCTTGTCAATGATTTACTTATCTTTAGCATTGAATAAATCTTGTGTGAAAGTGAGGATTGGTTCTTTGTAAATTGTCTATGCGAAAGCGAGATGATTTCTTTATAAAGTAAATTATATCTTTATCATAATAAGAATAAACTGATGATCATTTAATTATATATAGTCATTGAAATTAAGGTGGATGAAACTCTAGTCCCAGTTTTTTTCTCTCTGCCTTTTCGTGCACTTTCCGATCGTTCACTTACATCATATTTGATTGCCTAGCTAGTGAAAAATCAACTATTCGGTACTTGACAAACGAGGTCTCTGTTGTTCAATATCTTTTATTACTTTGAGTATCCGTACACTTGCGGACACAACAAGTTTTTGGCGCCATTGCCGGGGACCTTGGTTTTTGTTAATATTGAAGAATTTGAAAGTATTGCTTGACTAGGCTTTGTTTTATTTTCTATTTTTGTTATTTTCTTTAGAAATTTTTTGAAGCTGAGATTAATTCTGTCTTCTGTACTTTTCTGCATATTTTGAGTTTATTTGATCTATCTACTTGTGCATGTGCAGGAATCTTAGATCAGGACCTCTGGTTCCCTTAGATCTTGAGATTAACAAAACTCTTAGACTGCGCAAGAGACTCAGATTTGAAGGAAGACAGGAAGAAGTAGAAGTCATGGCAAACAGAAGATCACTTAGGGACTATGCAGCCCCTAATCCACAGGAGATACACTATAGCATTGCCAGACCAGCTATAGAGGCTAATAACTTCGAAATTAAGCCTGCTTTCTTATCTATGATCTAACAAAATTAGTTTGGAGGATCTCCACTTGAATATCCTAATCAGCATCTTGCTTTATTTCTTGAATTATGTGATACTATTAAAATTAATGATGTTTCCAGTGATGCATTAAAACTTAGATTGTATCCTTTTTCTCTCAGGGACCGAGCATGTTCTTGGCTGCAATCTCAACCTACCGGTACCTTCACTATATGGAATTAAGTGTCTAATGCTTTCTTGATGAAGTACTTTCCACCCAGCAAAATAATCCAGCTGAGAAACCAGATTACAAACTTTGCACAGTGGGATGGCGAGTCTTTTAGCGAGGCATGAGAGCATTTCAACGAGTAACAACGGAAGTGTCCTCACCATGGCCTTGAAAAATGGGTTTTAATACATACTTTTTATAATGGTTTACTTTATAATACCCGTCTAACTATTGATAATGCTATAGGGGGAACCACCCCAATTTATCTTGGAAAAGTAATAATAATATATGGGGACAGGTTGAGAAAAGAGGATATCAACAGAGACAAAATCAAAATCAAAACTAGCCCAAAAATTCTAGTGTAGAGTCCATTCTTGAAAAATTTATGGCTAGTCAAAATCAATTCATGACAAATCAAAATAAGGAGATTGAAGATCTTAAAGGAATGGTTAGTCAACTTACTTCTCAAGTAGGATCTTTAGCAGCTCACAATAAAATCTTAGAAAACCAAATAGCACAACAGGCTAGCACTTCTTATAGACCCCCAGGGAAATTACCTGCTAAACCTGAACCAAATCCTAGGGAACATTGTAATGCTATAATTACTAGGAGTGGGAGGCAATTAGATGAACCTAGAGGAGATTTGGGGATAATGAAGAAGAGCCTGAGATTTATCATAACAATGAACCAGCCTGAGATTTAACATAACATAACAATGAGCAGTCCCATGCTAGTTTGCCACCTCACCAAGGTGATGAGCCATGTTTGCCAAATATTCCTAAACCTAGTTCACCTGCACTTTATAGGCCACCTATACCTTTTCCCCAAAGATTAGTTCAAGCAAAATTAGATAAGCAATTTGGGAAGTTTCTTGATGTCTTGAAAAGGCTTTATATTAACATTCCATTTACTAAAACTTTATCTCAAATGCCCACATATGCTAAGTTTTTAAAAGAAATTTTGTCAAATAAAAGAAAGATAAAGGACATGCACTGTGGCATTAACTGAGTGTAGTGCTATTATCCAAAATAAGTTGCTACCAAAATTAAAAGATCCAGGAAGTTTCATTATTCTTTGTTCAATTGGGAGTATGGCTTTTGACCGAGCCTTATGTGATTTAGGTGCTAATGTAAGCCTAATGCCCTTATCTATTTGTAGAAAATTGGACATGAGAGAGCTTAAACCAACTTCAATATCTTTGCAGCTCGCTGATTCATCGGTAAAGTGTCCTGTTGGCATCTTAGAAAATGTTCCAATCAAAGTAGGTAAATATTTTGTTCCAGCAAGTGTTAGGAATGGAGGAAAGTTATAAAAATCCAATTATCCTTGGTAGAACATTCTTAGCCACAGCAGGGGCAGTCGTTGCGGTTACTGGTGAAAACATAATTGAGTTTGAGTTGGCAGATTCATTGAAAAAACTATCATATTCAGGATCATGTTGTAGTATTGTTGTTGATAATGTTATTAATGATTTGCTTAAGTTATTTGATGAACCTTATAATTTCGAAAGTGATACTTCTCTTGAGTATGTGAATAAAGAATTTCAGGAGAAACCTTATTTAATTTCAGAAACGAAAAGAAAGAAGAGACAAAAAAGAAAAGAAAATTTGAAGATGCTTAACAAAGGAAGAAAGTTCATAGGAAAAATTGGACACTGTTTCTTGAATGAGCCTTATGTACTCAGAAGTTATGAACAGAACAAAGAGAAATCAGAATGGCAACTAAAGGAACCACGATCAAATCTGAGTGCAGAATGGTCAAGCTAATGACCTTTAAATTAGCGCTTCTTGGGAGGCAACCCAAACACTTTTACCCTAGATTAGTTTCTTTTATATTAGTTTATTTTTTTTGAACTAATTTTTATTTTCTTTTTGTAGGAAAAATCAGACTTTTTGCAAAATACGGCACTGCCGTAATGGAAATTACGAGCCGTAATCATGGTCTGTTTTCATCTAGAAACTTTTGAGGCTTTTACGGCACTACCGTAAAGATTTATACGTGTCATAATTTCGGGTAATTTTCGACCAGAAAGTTTCCGTGATTTGGTTCGTATTATGGTAGTACTATAAATATTTTCGTATGTGGTAATTTTGTGTTGATTTTTGTTTATTTCATCAAAAAAAAAAATTTCTCTCTTAGTTTTTACGATACTGCCGTAGCGCATTTCACGGTGCCGTAATTACGGTCGATTTTTGACCAGAAAGTTTTCGGCGTTTTACGGCACTGCCATAATCATTTGTACAGTACTATAATTATAGCCGATTTTTAACTCGAGAGTTTTGAGATTTCTATGGTAGTGACGTAAAGATATTACGACTCGTCTTTTTCGAACTGATCATATTACGACACTACCATAAGAGAAATTACAGCCATAATTCTATCAGCCATATGCGATTTCTCAGTCATATTTCTAGGGTTTCTGCCATGTTTTAGGGTTTTTCACTGGTGTTCTTGCGCCGACTTTGGTTTCCGACCTAATCTTGCCCTAATAACTCGCCAACGACCTTTCCCGTTCGTCTCCGACCGTCGATTTGGCATTTTTTGGCCGGAGCTAGGTATTTTTCACACCTGCACATGATAGTTCCACCCTTTCTCGTTTTCTCCCAATTCTTTGTAGAATCTCAAAATTTCTGCTTGCATTTGCTTCTTTGATCACCAGCTAACCTTTCTAGAGCAATTTCTGACGATTTTGACTGATATTGGAATGATTTTGAGCCTTGAATGAGCTCAAGTTGCCGCTTCTTCCGCCCTATTCTGCCCATTTAGATTTTTTCTGATTTTAGCCTCGCTAGACCTGTTGATTGCTTCCTAGGTTCTTGCCAGAGGTAGAAGAAAGTTTCTAAAGTAATTTGGAGACTTGATTTTAGCTCGAGAGATCAGATTTGAAAGTAACAATTGAGCTCCCTATTTGGTTCTGTTTCACACGGGTGACACAGATTCTATTTTCAATATTGCTTCCATCTCTTCAATTCAGATGGCACCAAGGACCAAATCTGTGGTTTCAAAGACGAAAGCAAAAGCCCTTGCTGAATCCTCAATACCCCCAACCCCTACGACATCATATTTAGGGATGAGATTCAGGAGGCCAGATATAATCAGTTGATAGCCCAGAGAGTAGTGAACACCAAGTATGCCGATCGGCATACGTTGGAAGCATTAGGGCTATAAGGAGATGTTTTCTGGATGTTTGATCATATAAGAGCGAAGAAATTCTTCCATATGACGCCTCAGACTTACCTGCCTTTGGTGCTGGATTTTCTTAGTAGCATGGACATGGAGCTACATGAATTCACCGATAGACATGCTGAAGGTGAGATCACCGTCTGCATGGCTAACATAGAGAGGAGTCTCACTTTGAGAGACATCAGGTCCATCTTCCACCTAGCATATGGAGGGCACACTTGTGTATCACTTAGCTTCATCAAGAGCGTGTTTTGGAATCAAATTTCTTCAGAGACCCATTTTCTAGCAATAACAGCCAGAGCTTCTAAAATCACCAACCCTTGTATCAAGTATGCACATAGGGTTTTAGCTCACACAGTGTTTGGGTGTGGTGACAGTGATGGCATGGTATGTCAGACTGAGTTTTTCTTTTTGTGGAGTATGTTGCATGGATATCCAGTGGATGTTGCCTTCTTCTTGATCAAGCACATGGACAAGGTGGCAAGGGCAAAGAAAGGGGCTATTGTGATAGGAGGTTTCATTACCCCTATAGCTCTATTTCTAAATGTTGAGCCTTATGGAGTTGAGGTGGCTAGGGGAAATGCAAGATTAGACATTGAGTCATGTATGTCCATGAAAATAATTGTTAGAGAAGGTGATACCTTTTGTTTTGTTCTTGGACCAGGGGCTCCTACATTGCCCTTGCCCAACACTGAGAAGACTACTGTTAAGAATCAAGCAAATTGGAAATTGTCTCCTAGTGATGCTGCTCATGCTATGCCACCACCCATGGACACTGCACCACCACCACCTTCTTGGGGTCGTAGAGATGACCCATTCGATATGGGTATGGATCCACCATCTCATGGAGCTGGGAGTCAACTTCACACCGAGCTTCAGGTTCCTCGCGCCGTGCTACTAAGAGAGGATGGGCCAGTGCCTTTGACCCTGGTTTCCAGTCTCTCTCTGCTGAGGTGTACCGTCAGGGTCGCCTGATGAAAAGAATGCTTGATTCCATAGGGAGAATGTTTGACTCCATGGAGCATATTCACCAGGATGTGGAGGAGCTTAGCAATTACATGGAGGAGATGGAGAATTTCCTCTATGACCGGTTCAGTTTTGAGGACAACAGGAGAGGTGGAGATTATGGTGGAGACTAGGAGGGACAACACGATGATCCTATGGATGCAGCCCCTGAGGACACTGAAGAGATTGGATTTGATGATGATCATTAGAGCTATGTGAGTATCTTTTTCCCTACCTATTCCTTGTTTATCTTATATTGCTATTGATGTTTCATGATTTTATAGGGAAGGATGACTTGGATTGGTCAAACTTCTTGTGTCCGCTTCTATATACTACTTGTCATGACTCTTTGAATTTTAAAATTTGATTTGGTTGTATCACTATGATTCTGAATTTGTTATTGTGATATTGAGTTCAATTGGGTTGTATGATATTTGATATTTTGTTGATATTGAGCACCTTGTGTGGGTGCGTACTGATGCATGATTGATAGTATAAATTTGTTTCTGAATGGATATATGCAATTTCCTCTTGTTATAGTTTTATGCTTTAATCTTGTGGTGTGGTTTATTTTTGAGAAATTTCTGTTGATGGTATGATTTTTTTGATGATGAATATGCTTATGCCTGTGATTAAGGATAGACCTATTATGATGAATTTATTTCTTTAATATATATCTGTCTATTGGAATTTTTCATTCATTAATGCATGAGATTTTGGGTAGATATATTGTTTAATGAATATGATCTTAAAATGAAGCTACTTCTTTAAATAAAACAAGCATATGAGTATGATTTTTGAATTGATATCGATTGATTAACTTTGTTGATGTTCAATCTATTTGCTATTTGTTGGGAAGAAAGATTCCATGATCCAATATTAAGAGAGGTGACTCTCTTACTTGGCACTGTGCAAAATTGGCAGTGGTACCAAAGATATGAGTTGAAGTCAAAGTAAAAATTTAAAGAATGACTCCTCGTCTTGGCACTGTGTTGATTTGCGGTGGTACCAAAGTTAAGAGTTGAAGTCCTAGAAAAAAAGTATGTATCTATGTGAGTATATGCCATGGAGAGAAATCATTTCACATTAACTCTGCTATCTCGTGTAAAATTCTTCCTACCTAAGAGATATGAGTTCTATTATATTGGTTATGTGATTAGTGTACTCTAAATTCGTCACCAGAAAAAAGGTGGTAATCGAATTAGAGAATGTAAACGATACAAAAAAAGGGAGGAACTAAAAAATTCTGAGTGGAAAAAGATCTTGGAAATCATATTCCTGTAAACAAAAGTATGGTGGATTTGAACTAAAACTGGGTGAAATCTTGAGATTGAAATTCTATTTATTGTACAAGGTGCGAAATTTTATTTGATTAAGTTGTAGATCTTGAGGATTGAATTCAAAAGATGATATGTTTATTTGAAATTATTTGTAGCATTTGGTGAGATTTTTCATTAGTGATTATATTTTAGAAATTCATTCTTCATAAGAAGGTTTATTCTTTTAATCAGTTTTTGATTTTGCTTGAGGATAAGCAAAGTTTGAACCTTATGTATTTGATGACACGAAAATTCATAGTATATTTTGTGTCATTTGATAGGTCTTTTTGTGTCATATTCATGCTCTTTTGTTTATTTTCACGCCTTATTTATCAAATATTGGAGAATCTACACTTTTTCTAGTTTTTGATAATTTTCAGGTAAAAAGGCATCATTTTAAAGCGTTTTTAAGCAATTCAAGTGCATAGACAAATTCTCATCATCAAGAGAAGATTACATGTCAAATTTCACGCAAATCAGAGCTTCAGACCAAATTACGGCAGGACCGTAATCAATATTGCTATACCGTGGTTTAACTGAACCTATAGAATAAACCATGACGTTGCCGTAATCTGTTTGATCTGCCGTAATTTCGGTTGATTTCTGTCCAAAAAGATTTGCAGATATTACGACACTACCTTAATGAATATTACGGGCCGTAATTTCAGGTGATTTCTTTCCAGAAGATTTTGCGCGATCACGGTACTGCCGTGGTTGTTTTTACGGTACGTAATTATTCCAGAATTTTGACCAGAACACATTACAGCACTGCCGTAATGGAAATTATGGCCGTAATTGTATTCCAGACAGCCCGATTTTTATGTGGATGATTGTGGACGATTTAGACCACCAATTCAAGATCCATAAAAAGGGGAATACTCGGGAGAAGAAGGGGGAGATCAGCGCACCGAAAGCCCTAATTTATATCAGCGTTTCAGGGAGAAATCACCATTTTCACCGCCGCCCTAGGGCTCGCCGCCATGAAGTGCACAAAGCATCTCCGGCCGTGAATTTGAGGAAAGCTGCGCTTGGAAGAGGAGTACATACACCAAAAGTTTCAGAGCGAAATGGGATCGATCGAAGGAGAAATCAACGAAAGAGGCGACGCCGGCACTGTTCACATGAGAATCATAGGCTGTAATTTCCATTACAGCCATGTATTTAGTAAAATTTCCCTTCTTCTCGATTTCTAATCATTATAAACTATGTCTATTTGTAATTTCTTCATCATGCTAGCTTAAACACTTTTTGGGACATGGGTTGAAATCCCCTTAATTTCATAATGACTAGATGATCTTCATTTCTTCAAAATACTCTTATTATGATAATTCTACTTAAGTGATGTTTGTCTTTAATCTCTTCTAGTTTCATATTGTCAACATGTATTAGAGTTATTGTGATATGGACTAAAAAATGACTTGAAAAACTTGGAACCCTAGAATCGAGATTTAGGGACTCATCGTAAGAAATTAGGTTTTTTTCTTATTTCTAGATTTTAGAAGTTTATTGACTTGTTGATAATCTGATATAGGAGTCATTAATGAGTTAAACATTAAGATATTGTAAGAAATTAAGTATTGGATCGTTGGAAAACCTTAAGTAGAACCTGTGAATCGAAAGTATGAAAGTATTTAGTTTTCACTTGAGATGATTGACATAAAGATTGGATGCATGAAAATGATCTTAAATCTTCTTGTCAATGATTTACTTATCTTTAGCATTGAATAAATCTTGTGCGAAAGTGAGGATTGGTTCTTTGTAAATTGTCTGCGCGAAAGCGAGATGATTTCTTTATAAAGTAAATTATATCTTTATCATAATAAGAATAAACTGACGATCATTTAATTATATCTAGTTATTGAAATTAAGGTGGATGAAACTCTAGTCCCAGTTTTTTTCTCTCTGACTTTTTATGTACTTTCCGATCATTCGCTTACATCATATTTGATTGTCTAGCTAGTGAAAAATCAATTATTCAATACTTGACAAATGAGGTCTCTGTGGTTCGATATCTTTTATTACTTTGAGTATCCGTGCACTTGCGGACACAACAGTGACTAGTAGGGACAAAAGGTCAAGAGCAAGGAAAAGGGGCAAGCATAGGTGGGCAGGGGGAGCAAGTCCATGGGCTTCATGTGGGAGTAGGGCAAGCAACGGGCATTGGCAGGTAGAGGGACAATATGCTATAGTGGGTACGGAGTAGTAGGCGGTAGACACCTGGGTTGGTAGGGATAACAGGGGGCGCAGCGGGAAGGCACGGGTGGGAGAGGCTAATGTTGGAAGAGGCCACTGATCCCATAGGGTTAAATAGAGTCTAAGGCCACCCTAACCCAATGGTACATTCTAAGACCCCAACCCTTGCATTCTATGCATCATCTTAGGTTAGTTCCTCCCCCAAGTATAATATGCCTACATGTAGTTCCAAATATAATAGGTTTGTACATTGTAATTCATGCATGCATCCACACTTAAATCTATGGAATATAATTTCATGCATCATGATAGGTTAATGCATAACATTCATTTTTGCATTACAATGTGATGTAGACAAGATCAAAGCAAGCTAGTCACTTGCATAACTAGCTAGGGATAGCAATAAAGCCCATCCCCGACCTTGCCCAAAGTCAATTGGGGAAACTCGAGTTGACTAGGTCTCAGGTCGGGTTTGGGTAAAACCCGACCAATTAAAATTTGGTCGAGGGTCAGGTATAAGGTTTTAAATCCTCACCCCAAATTCGCCCTGACTATTAATATTACTAAGTACTAGGCCACTTGATGTGATCCGCAAGTACATACTTTTAAATACAAGTAGGTAGACTAATTTAAGGAGTCGCAGCCAAAACTTGTTTGGCGCACAAGGATCTGTCACCCCCTGATACGGCTCCAAAAACTTGTTGTCCCTAAACTTGTAGTGTCCGCAAGTGCACGGATACTCGAAGTAATAAAGAAAATATCGATCCCACAGAGACCTATGTGTTAAGTACCAAATAGTTGTATTCTTACTAGCTAAGCAAACCAAGTATGATGCGAATAAACAATAAACACACGGAAAAATAATCAGAGAGATAAACTGGGAGTAGGGTTTCATCCACCTTAATTTCAATGACTAGATATGAATAAAAGGTCGTCAATCAAATCCTATCATGATAAAGACTTAATTTACTTCATAAAAGGATTATCTCACTTTCGTGCAGACAATCGTACAGGGACCAATCCTCGCTTTCGCGCAAGATTTATCCCAATGCTGTAAATAAGCAAACCATCAATCAAAGAATTCAAAGATCACTTTCGTGCATCCGAATTCTAAGTTGATTGTCTCGACCGGAATCTCAAGGATCACTTTCGTGCATCCGAGACTCAACACAAATTCTACCTATGGTTCTCCAATGTTCCGATCCTCACTTTCGTGCAAGATCTCCACGTTTGACACACTAACTTAATCCTAGGTTCATAATTATCAACATGGCAATCACGTCACTAAAATGAAGAAATAAGAACTTTAACCTAATCTCTTACGGTGAGTTCCTATTTATCAATTTTAGGGTTCCAATTCTCAAGCAAGTCACCTTTCGGTCCTTATTGCGAGAACTCTAAACATGATGACAAGAAGTAAACTAAGGAGAAATTTAGAACAATAATCACATAGGTAAAATTATCATGGCAAAATTATCTTGACGAAATAAAAAGTTATCTAATCATATAAAATCAAAGGGATTACACCCATGTCCCAAATATGTTTAAGCTTACATGGAGAAGGAAATACAATCAACCATAGTTTCAAAGTGTCAGAAATCAAAAAGAAGGAGAGAATAGATGTTACAACATGGCTGTAATATAAATTACAGCCGTAATCACGCGTATGAACAATGCCGGTGGCGTTCTTTCATTGATTCCTCCTCCAATCAAACTCCTTTTCCTCCTCTACTCTAGGCGAAGCTTCTGAGTGAAAATCACGGCCTGAGGTGCCCTCTACGCCTCTCGGCGCAAGGCCAAATCCTAACCGCCTCTCTGTCGATTACTCCTTTGATACAGGATAAAAATTGGGGCTTCCACTTCGTGTGTCTTCTCCTCTTAAGGACGAGTCCGTAACATCTTTCGGATCTTGATTTGGAGCTCTGGATCAATGGTTATGGTCCATGCAAGATTCAGACCCGTAAAAATCGCGTTTTTGACTGGACATTACGGCCATAACAATCTTTACGGTAGTGCCGTAATGTCTGAAATTTCTCGGGTGAATTCTGGGTCCAAATTACGGTACCTTAAAGTTCTTTACGACACTGCTATAATTTTCATTATGATACCTTAAAGTTCTTTACACCCGGGGGTGTAATTTTTGAACTTGCTCTGATTTGCATGAAAATTGGCAGGCGGCTTCGTTTCGACCTCCTGAATCCATTCGTGCGCTCAAATCCTTCAAAATCCATCAAAATATAGCATTTTTTACCTAAAATTCATGAAAAATAAGAAATTATGTAGATTCCGTAATATTTGATAAATAAGCCTAAAAAACAAGCAAAAGAGCATAAATATGTAACAAAAATATACTATGAATTTTGGTGTCATCAAACACATAAGGCTCAAACCTTACTTGTCCTCAAGCAAAAACCAAAAATTGATCATACACATAGACTTTCTCATGAGGAATAAATTTCTTAAATACAATCACCAACAAAAAATTTCCACCAATTGTTTCACAAAGTTTCAAATAAACACATCATTCTTAGAACTCAAACCTCTAGATCTACATCTCAATCAAATAAAACTTTGCAACTTGTATAATAAATAGAATTTTCAATCTCATGATTTCACCCAATTTCAGTTTAAATCTATCATGCTTTTGTTTACAGGAATTAGGCTTCCAAGATCTTTTTCCACACATAATTTTTTTTCATGTATTTTGTTATTTTTGCATGGATGGCATGTACCCACTTAGATACATACCCTTTTTTTTTTTTTTTTTTGACTTCAACTCTTTCTTCGGTACCACTGTTAATTTTACACAGTGCCAAGTAGAGGAGTGTTATTCTTTTTCTCTCTCATTATTTTTACATAGACTTCAACCCATGTCTTAGGTGCCACTATCAATTTTACATAGTGCTAAGTAGGGGAGTCTCTCACTATTTTTATGGATCTTGGATTCTTCTTTCCCAACAAATAGCAAAATAGACCAAACATCTACTAGGTTGATCAATTGATATCAATTCAGTAATCATACTCATATGCTCATTTTATTTAAAGGAGTAGTTTCACCTTTAGATCTTATTCCTTAAATAACACATCTACCCAAAATTTCATGCATCAACCAATGTCAAATTTCAAAAGATAGATATGTATTAGAGAAATAAATTCAACACAATAGGTCTAGTCCTAATCACATGCATCAACGCATTCATCATCAAAGAAAATTCACACACCTCTCATCACATGAATTCAAGTTATAAAAATTTTTAAACATCTAAATATGTCAAAATCAATGCAAAAGGTTTGATGCATCAAACTAAAAAAATCATAATATGTAAAGTGATATATCCGTATAGTTACATAAGGCTCGAACAATGCAAAGGATGTAAAGTGATACATCTAAAAGAAGAAAAGTGTAGATAATCATATCAAATCAAATAATCACAAGAAAGTGTAAGCAATACTCACAAAACTATATGGCAAGCTCTGACTGAAAATACATAAGGCTTAGTCCAAAAATAGTGTCGGGGCAGATGCTGCTAGGTCCAAAGATGTACCTTTTGAAAATTTTATCTGCAAATTTAAGGTACATAAGGCTCAATCTGAAAATAGTCTCAAAAAATAATAATGATAAAAAATAATTCTCTCAAGGGAGAATTAGAGATGTCGCCGGAGGTCTGAAGAGGATGCCAGTGGAAAGAGTCGGGCAGGCAAGAAGCAGAGGGTGAACAGAGGCTAGCTGAAATGCTACTAGCAATGATGATGGTGCTAACAGTAGAGTGAGTAATCTCTAGTGGCCTGCTAGAGATCACAGTCCTAGATGTGAGATCATCGGCTGGTGGGTGCTAGAAATAATGGTGCATAAAAAAAATCAGAATCACAAATGAATAGTCTGCTGCATAAATAGTATCAATAGAAATAGAGGCAATAGAAGAAGTAAGAATCTGCAGATGGTATAATCCAGTGTCGACGGCTGGAAATAGTGAAGTCAGAGGAAAATGTAGTGGTGGCTAGAGGTGGAAGACAATTGCTCTTGAAGATTTCTAGATCTGGAGGCAAAAGAAGTAATAACAAGTAGAAAGCAAACCAAGCAGTTTTTGAATTTTTTATGAAAAGTAGCCATACCCTAGAATAAAATTTAATGATCCAAATAGAAAATGGATAGAACCAAGTTGTAGAATAAGATATGTTCTTTTCAGACGTATGAGAATTAAAGGATAAAAATCTGTCAGGAATTTAGGGTATCAACAGAAAGAAGGCTACTCAGATTACAAAACTGCAAAATCTGCAAAAAAGTTAATCAGATTCGATAAGTTGCCATGTGTCCTAAAAATAAAATCATGAAAATAACTAATCCACGAGATAGAACGACACATGTTCTTTATATTCCATGCAAAAAATTTGGGTTTCAAGTTATTTAAGCATCTTAAAAACGTGCAGAAAAAGTGCTAATCAGAATAGTCAAAAGAAAACTGCTGCAGAAATTAATCAGAATCGAAAAGATGCTATGTGTTTTAGAATGATCCATGGACTTTAAAATTCAGAAAAAATATCCAAATGATAGACAAAGATGAGTACTTCAATGTTGTGCCAAAGATAAAAAATTTTCGCACTCTAGTTTCTTAAAATCGCAGCGAGAAAACACCTAGTCAGATAAGCAAACTGCAGTTCAAAAATTACCGGCGTAAAGTTCTTTACGGCAGTGCCGTAATTGACACAAATTCTCGGGTCAGAAATATGCAGGCATTACGGTACCATAAACATGGTTACGGTACTGCCGTAAAATCAGTCAAATTTTTTTTTTTGAAAATTCAAAATTCAATAATTCAAAAATTCAAAATTCACAAATTACGGCACCATAAAATTGCTTACGGTACCGCCGTAAAAGCAATAAACACTCGAGTCAAAAACGGACCGAAAACACGGTACCGTAAACTCGATTACGGCAGTGCCGTAATTTGCGTCAAAACTTTCTTTCCCCTACGAAAAGAGAAGAAAAATTAATTCTAAAAATAAACTAAAATATAAGAAACAAAGCTAAGTAAAAATGCTTGGGTTGTCTCCTAAGAAGCGCTAATTTTAGATCCATAGCTTGACCAAAAATCAAATCTCATGGTGAAGCAAGTGAATCAGTACCAAAGTAAAGAGCAAACAATTTTCTGCATTTCCTTTGTCCAAAAAGTTTAGCCACTAATCCAAAAATCCAGAATTGCATATAAATCACAATCAAAGTGGCTTTCTTAAATATGCAGAAATCAAAATCAAAATTTTCAATGATCTTCCTATGTTTGTTAGTGAGCAAAATCATAAGTCCTTTCTTCAAATTCATGTCTTCAACCGCAATAGGAATAGGACTTTGATCAAAAGAATTGAGCATTGGATCATCAAAATAATCTTTATATCTCAAATTAGATTCCTCAACAAAACATAAATTTTCAATGAAAGCAGAAGACATGGGCAAAGCATCAGTGTGAGATTCATTCAAATTCTTTTCAAACTCCTCAATCCTTTCATCAAATAACTTATCAATTTCAAAATTATCATCAAAATTAAAGTGAGACTGTTCTAAATCAATCCCCTCATGTTTTTCCACAAATAATTCAACATCAGAAGAATCAAAATCAGAATCATACAGAAAATCATAATGAGGTTTATCAGAATCAATAGAATCAGAGTCAACTACAAAAGACTTATCATTAATCTCAGCAATATCACCAAAATCAAAGTGGGGCTCATCAATGTCTGTAATTTTCAACCCTTTATCAAACTCATCAGATTTAACCATAAATGATACAACATAAAAAAAATCAATTTCATCAAAAGACGGTTTTTCAAAATCAATTTTCTCAAACTTTTCTACAAATAAATTATCAAATGAATCAATTTCACATTTATCAAAATCAGAGTGAGATGCATTAATATTCACATAAGGCTCAATCTCAAAACAATCATAATCAGAGGGAGATTTTTCTAAATCAAGTTCTTTAGTTTCAAACTCAAATAAACATGCTTGTTGTACTAAGTGGGTTTCTAAAAATTCAGAATTAGCAGTCAAAGATTCTTCTTGAAAAGAAATTTGATTAACTAAACCCTTAAGATCCTCAATTTGTTTACTTTGATTGGTCATGATTTGGCTCTGATTTGTCATAATTTTTTCTTGATCAGCTATCAATCTTTCTAACATAGTCTCTAAGCTAGATTTTTCAGTATCCTCAAAGCATGGCACAGAGACATGAACATAACAATCATCATAAAAAGAACTAAAATTATATTGGTACCATGGTGCATTGGGATTTGCATGATTTCTAAATTGACATTCATAAGTATAATGATCATTGGATTTCCAAATATTGCATCTAATAGAAGGAATAGAGTGTAATTTCAATATGTCTGCGAGAGTGCATTGTGAATAATCTTCATGCTTACCTTGTGGTATGTATACCTTACTTCTTTGAGATGCCCATGAATTGTGATGAAAAGACATATTTTCAAATCTATCAAAAATAGAGAGATAATCCAACACCAAAAAATAATAATTTTTTTTTCAGAATATATAAAAAAATAGAAAATATAAAACACAAGCAAATTCACAAATTTTATAAAATCTCAGTTCTATCACAACTTGTGAAAATCCAAAACCTGCAAAAACAGAAAACAAAGTTAAATCTAAAACAAATAAAACCTAGTCCAGCAATACTAACAACTATTTTGATATTAACAAAACTAAGGTCCCCGGCAACGGCACCAAAAACTTGATGTGATCCACAAGTACATACTTTTAAATACAAGTAGGTAGACTAATTTAAGGAGTCACAGCCAAAACTTGTTTGGCGCATAAGGATCTGTCACCCCCTGATACGGCTCCAAAAACTTGTAGTGTCCGCAAGTGCACGGATACTCAAAGTAATAAAGAAAATATCGATCCCACAGAGACCTACGTGTTAAGTACCAAATTGTTGTATTCTTACTAGCTAAGCAAACCAAGTATGATGCGAATAAACAATAAACACACGGAAAAATAATCAGAGAGATAAATTGGGACTAGGGTTTCATCCACCTTAATTTCAATGACTAAATATGAATAAAAGGTCGTTAATCAAATCCTATCATGATAAAGACTTAATTTACTTCATAAAAGGATTATCTCACTTTCGCGCAAACAATCATGCAGGGACCAATCATCGCTTTCGCGCAAGATTTATCCCAATGCTGTAAATAAGCAAACCATCAATCAAAGAATTCAAAAATCACTTTCGTGCATCCGAATTCTAAGTTGATTGTCTCAAGCGTAATCTCAAGGATCACTTTCGTGCATCCGAGACTCAACACAAGTTCTACCTATGGTTCTTCAACGTTCCGATCCTCACTTTCGTGCAAGATCTCCACGTTTGACACACTAACTTAATCCTAGGTTCATAATTATCAACATGGCAATCAAGTCATTAAAATAAAGAAATAAGAACTTTAACCTAATCTCTTACGGTGAGTTCCTATTTATCAATTTTAGGGTTCTAATTCTCAAGCAAGTCACCTTTCGGTCCTTATTGCAAGAACTCTAAACATGATGACAAGAAGTAAACTAAGGAGAAATTTAGAACAATAATCACATAGGTAAAATTATCATGGCAAAATTATCTTGATGAAATAAAAAGTTATCTAATCATATAAAATCAAAGGGATTACACCCATGTCCCAAATATGTTTAAGATTGCATGGAGAAAGAAATACAATCAACCATAGTTTCAAAGCGTCAGAAATCAAAAAGAAGTAGAGAATAGACGTTACATCATGGCTGTAATAGAAATTATAGCCGTAATCACGCGTATGAACAATGCCGGTGGCATTCTTTTATTGATTCCTCCTCCAATCGAACTCCTTTTGCTCTGAAACTTCTGGTGTGTCCTCCTCTCCTCCAGGTGAAGCTTCTGAATGAAAATCACGGCCTAAGGTCCCTCTATGCCTCTCAGCGCAAGGCCAAACCCTAACCGCCTCTCTATCGATTACTCCTTCGATACGGGATAAAATTGGGGCTTCCACTTCGTGCATCTTCTCCTCTTAAAGATGAGTCCGTAACATCTTTCAGATCTTGATTTATAGCTCTGGATCAATGGTTATGGTCCACGCAAGATTCAGACCCGTAAAAATTATGTTTTTGACTGGAAATTGCGGCCGTAACAATCTTTATGGCAGTGCCGTAATGTCTGAAATTTCTCGGGTGAATTCTGGGTCCAAATTACGGTACCTTAAAGTTCTTTACGGCACTGCCATAATTTTCATTATGGTACCTTAAAGTTCTTTACACCCGGGGGTGTAATTTTTGAACTTGCTCTGATTTGCATGAAAATTGGCGGGCGGCTTCGTTTCGACCTCCTGAATCCATTCGTGCGCTCAAGTCCTTCAAAATCCATCAAAATATAGCACTTTTTACCTGAAATTCATGAAAAACAAGAAATTATGTAGATTCTGTAATATTTGATAAATAAGGCTTAAAAACAAGCAAAAGAGCATAAATATGACACAAAAAGACAGACGAAATGACACAAAATATACTATGAATTTTGGGATCATCACCACTCTACTAGCTCACTACAAAAAAGCAAAGCCAATTTAAAGTTTAGTTGAAGTGAAGTCTTTAGATGAAGTGCTCCAATCCTCCTTCCATAGAATCCTTGCCATCTATTTATCTCTGCAAATTTGGCCACACACCAACAGATGTGCACCAGCCATCAAGAATCAATCATCATCCAAACAAGATATCCAAAAATCATGGGAATCAATCAATGGATGCATGTTAGTGTGTATGATCTAAAGACCAATTGTGCTATGTAAATTGATTTAATGAATAAAGGCAATTGTCATTATCATATTGATTACTATGCCTGCATTGATAAATTGGATAACATGATAATGTCCCTAAAGATTGATATCATTCAATCTTATAATTGAGTCCCTAGTCAAAGTACTTTGGTGGATAAAGGATAGCCTTGATTGTCTCAAGCGGAATCTCAAGGATCACTTTCGTGCATCCGAGACTCAACACAAGTTCTACCTATGGTTCTTCAACGTTCCGATCCTCACTTTCGTGCAAGATCTCCACGTTTGACACACTAACTTAATCCTAGGTTCATAATTATCAACATGGCAATCAAGTCATTAAAATAAAGAAATAAGAACTTTAACCTAATCTCTTACGGTGAGTTCCTATTTATCAATTTTAGGGTTCCAATTCTCAAGCAAGTCACCTTTCGGTCCTTATTGCAAGAACTCTAAACATGATGACAAGAAGTAAACTAAGGAGAAATTTAGAACAATAATCACATAGGTAAAATTATCATGGCAAAATTATCTTGACGAAATAAAAAGTTATCTAATCATATAAAATCAAAGGGATTACACCCATGTCCCAAATATGTTTAAGATTGCATGGAGAAAGAAATACAATCAACCATAGTTTCAAAGCGTCAGAAATCAAAAAGAAGTAGAGAATAGATGTTACATCATGGCTGTAATAGAAATTACAGCCGTAATCACGCGTATGAACAATGCCGGTGGCATTCTTTTATTGATTCCTCCTCCAATCGAACTCCTTTTGCTCTGAAACTTCTGGTGTGTCCTCCTCTCCTCCAGGTGAAGCTTCTGAATGAAAATCACGGCCTAAGGTGCCCTCTATGCCTCTCAGCGCAAGGCCAAACCCTAACCGCCTCTCTATCGATTACTCCTTCGATACGGGATAAAATTGGGGCTTCCACTTCGTGCATCTTCTCCTCTTAAAGACGAGTCCGTAACATCTTTCAGATCTTGATTTATAGCTCTGGATCAATGGTTATGGTCCACGCAAGATTCAGACCCGTAAAAATTATGTTTTTGACTGGAAATTGCGGCCGTAACAATCTTTATGGCAGTGCCGTAATGTCTGAAATTTCTCGGGTGAATTCTGGGTCCAAATTACGGTACCTTAAAGTTCTTTACGGCACTGCCATAATTTTCATTATGGTACCTTAAAGTTCTTTACACCCAGGGGTGTAATTTTTGAACTTGCTCTGATTTGCATGAAAATTGGCGGGCGGCTTCGTTTCGACCTCCTGAATCCATTCGTGTGCTCAAGTCCTTCAAAATCCATCAAAATATAGCACCTTTTACCTGAAATTCATGAAAAACAAGAAATTGTGTAGATTCTGTAATATTTGATAAATAAGGCTTAAAAACAAGCAAAAGAGCATAAATATGACACAAAAAGACACACGAAATGACACAAAATATACTATGAATTTTGGGGTCATCACCACTCTACTAGCTCACTACAAAAAAGCAAAGCCAATTCAAAGTTTAGTTGAAGTGAAGTCTTTAGATGAAGTGCTCCAATCCTCCTTCCATAGAATCCTTGCCATCTATTTATCTCTGCAAATTTGGCCACACACCAACAGATGTGCACCAGCCATCAAGAATCAATCATCATCCAAACAAGATATCCAAAAATCATGGGAATCAATCAATGGATGCATGTTAGTGTGTATGATCTAAAGACCAATTGTGCTATGTAAATTGATTTAATGAATAAAGGCAATTGTCATTATCATATTGATTACTATGCCTGCATTGATAAATTGGATAACATGATAATGTCCCTAAAGATTGATATCATTCAATCTTATAATTGAGTCCCTAGTCAAAGTACTTTGGTGGATAAAGGATAGCCTTGGTGCATGTGAGACTAGTATGTTGGCTAATTAGATATTGGGCATCAATATAGACACATAGGTCCATTGAGCAAGATGTACTAGACTGACTTGCTATGAAACCATGACTTGGGTGTCACAAGTTTATCACAAGTGACAGAAGGTGCTCTGGTCCTTAGACTCGAGGTCAACGACACTTACATAAGATAAGTGACACACTTTGATATAGCCCAATGCTTTTACTTAAGTGGAGAGTCATAACATATATCATTGGGTATGTCATAAGTCATATGTGTAGTATGTGTGGTCAACAGAGAATTTGTGCCTTCCTTGTAAAGGGAGTTTGATAATCTAGGGATCCCCTCTATTGGTGTTTGACTGAGAGAGTATGATTGTACCTAGGAGATTAGATTTTCTACTCAAGTCACCCTGCCTGATTGGAATAGCAAGTGTGTCACACACGTCCAAGCTAGGATCATCAAAAGACAAAGGGATTGTATTACACTTATAGAAACTTTGTCGCTTGCTAGGGGTTTTTGGCTGACAATATATTTCTTTGGCTTGGGTAGAAATGATATATTGCTAGATGCCACTCATTACTTGTGATAATTTATCTAGTTTATCACTACCAACATCATATGGGACTTACTGGGTTGCACATTGATGACATGCAAAAATATGATATTTCGTGACTTAATTCTATTATTATTTTGGAGTAAAATGCATGCTTTGTCTCATTTATGCACTCAAATGCTTCATATTCTTTAGAGTCTTCACTTTTCACTTGTTTTATGAAAATGTAGGTTTTTGGACTCAAAATTGATGGAATTTGGAGAATGTATGAGACGATTTCTCATGATGAAAAGAAACTACACACCAAATTTCAGCCCAATCGGAGCCTTCTACAGAGTGCACTGATGACACCAAAATATATAGTATATTTTGTATCATTTTAGATATCTTTTCATGCTAAATTGAGGATCTTTTACTTGTTTTTATGCTGAATTCATTAAATATTGCAAAATCTACTTCTATTTTAGTTTTTCATGATTTTTAGGTAAAAAAGAACTATTTTCAGGCGTTTTCAAGCAAAATCGAAGACATAGAAGAGTTACCATCATCAAGAGGAGATCACCCGACAAATTTCATGCAAAATAGAGTAACTCCCCAAAATACGGTAGTGCCGTAATATATATTACGGTAGTGCCGTAATATGTATTATGGTACTGTATTTTGGTACGATACCGTAATATCGAGCCACTGCCGTAATTTGGAGAAATTTCGAATAGAAGATTTTGATGATTTTATAGTACTACCGTAAAGAATTACACAGGCCGTATTTTGGAGCGCTTCAGAATATAGAGATTCACTGAAATTACGGTATGGCCATAAACCATATCACGTTGCCGTATTTATTAGAGATTTCAGACCAGAGAACTCGTCATATTTTACAGCACTACCACAATAATTTTTATGGGCCATAATTTTGACACAGGGTTCACAGAACCAAATTATGGCACTGCCGTAAAATAGATTACGGCCGTAATTTCCATTCAAAAATGCGACTTTTACGGGCCCGAAACTTGCGCGGACCATAACTTTTGATCCAGACCTCCAAATTGAAATCCGAAAGTTGCTGTGGACTCATCTTTAAGAGGAGAAGACACGTGAAGTGAAAGCAAGAATTTTTATCCAGTATCGAGGGAGCAATAAAAAGAGAGGCGCTTAGGGTTTGTCCTCGCGCCGAGAGGTGTAGAGGACACCTCAGGCCATGATTTTCACTCAGAAGCTTCACCTGGAGGAGAATATAACACCCCAGAAGTTTAAGAGGAAAAGGAGATCGATTGGAAGAGAAATTTATAAAATCGGTGTTGACAGCACTGTTCATCGAGTTCTGCTGCAAATTACGGTGCTGTAATTTCATTACAGCACCTGCTTTGTAACTTTTCTTCTTCCTTTCTTCGATTTTTGACACTTTGAAACTATGGCTTATTGTATTTCTCTTTCCATGCAAGCTTAAACATATTTTGGGACATGGGGTGTAATCCCCTTGATTTTTAATGATTAAATAACTCTTATTTTCATCAGAATAGTTTTATGATGATAATTTTACTTATGTGAATGATTGTACTTTGATTCTCCATAGATTGATGTTATTATTCATGTTTTAGAGTTCTCACAATAAGGACCGAAAGGTGATTTGCTTGAGAACTTGGAACCCTAGAATTGCATATTAGGAACTCTCTTAGGTTAGTTCTTAATATTTGATTTTATTGATCTTAATGCCTTGTTGATAATTTGAATCTAGGGTTGAGTTATTGTGTTAGACTTGATTTGATCTTGCACGAAAGTGAGGATCAAGTCGTCGGAAAACCATAAGTAGAACTTGTGTTGAGTCTTGGATGCACAAAAGTGATCCTTAAGATTCCACTTGAGACAATCAACTTAGAATTCGGATGCACGAAAGTGATCTTGAATTCTTTGATTGATGATTTACTTATCTTTAGCGTAGGGATAGATCTTGCGCGAAAGCGAGGATTGATCCCTGCATGATTGTCTGCACGAAAGTGAGATGATCCCTTTATGAAGTAAATTAAGTCTTTATCATGATAAAATTAGTCTAGCGACCTTTTATTTCTGTCTAGTCATTAGAATCAAGGAGGATGAAACCCTAGTCCCAATGTTTCTCTCTGATTATTGTTGGGGAATGCCGGGTGTAATTTAAATTTTTTTTTTTTTTGCAGTCCCAGGACGCAGCGGAAGAAGCATTACACCCGAAACACATTCCTTTCCCAAGGATCCATGCGAGAGAGAGAACACAAGGATGTGTTAGGGTTAGTACCTCTATTGCTTGTTAGGATGAAGGTGCCAAGTTGAAGACGCTCAAATGGTCGTCCTCTACAAGTATCCACGCGTCGACTCCTTGATCGTTGCTCCCTTCCACGCTTGGTGCTAGCCTCGGGAAGAGAATCAAGCCTTCACCTCACTTGCGCCACTTCAAAAGAACTTGCGCCAAGGAGGGGATAAGGAAGATGCCGCCAAGGGCTTCCCCTTCCTTCTTTGCTTGCGCCACCTCCAAGGTGCGCCTATGGTCAAGGAACGAAGAGGGCTTGTGGCAAGAAAATGCCACCAAGCACAAAGACTCCTTGCGCAAAGAAGAGATAGAGAAGAAGATCTGGCGGTTACAAGAAGGAAGAAGGTTGCGCTCTTAGATGAAGAAGGAGAGCTCCAAGCTCTCAAGTTGTCGCCTCCTTAAACCTCCACGCCTCCTTGTGTATGAGACTCCACGTTTTCAAGAGAGTCAACCCAAGAGGGGGCGACAATGGGTCCTATAAATAGGACTAGAGGGGACTAGGGCAATGGCTAGGATCATGCCAAGTGGGCGGCTAGGATAAAGGAGTCTTGAGGTAAGGAAAGTCTCCAAGACTTTACCATAAACCTCATTCAACCTATCCTAATTTGCCCAATGGTCATATCAGCCCAAGACATGCCTTAGGGGCATGTATTCCATCTAAGGAGAAGGGCTAGGGGCAACAAGCATGAGGAATTCGACTAGGGTGGTGTCTTGGGAGAAATTAGGGTTTGAGGTAAGGTAAGTCTCCAAGACATTACCATATACCTTACCCTACTATCCATATGCGCCCAAGCTCTTTCCAAAAGAGCCATCAAGCCATATCAGCCCCAAGACTTGCCTTAGAGGCAAGATACCATCAAAGGATGAAGGGGGAGGCGCCACTTCCTTCCAAAGGAAGCAATTTATGCCACCCATACCCCATTATGCCCCTAGGCGCCAATGGGGTTGGGTTTCTCCCCATTATACCCTTTAAGCCAATTCCCTCTTCATGACAACTTATTATTGGGCCTCATTGGATAATGAGCTAGCCCAAACTTCATGATATGGGTTGATTAAGCCATTGGATCCAATCCAATGCAACCCTAATCCAAATGTGACCAATCTAGGTCAATTTTGGGTCAACCTGCCAAAAATGAAGTTTGGCTCCAATAACTTTCTTCCAACTCATCAGGCCCATTGGTGCTGATGAAATCTTCCAAATTGATCCAAGTTATCCAATAACTTGATCATAAGGCTTCTGATTAAAGCAACGTCAAGAGTCTATTGCGTGTGACCCCGTAGGATCCATATGACGATGGCAATGATGTAAACATCATAAGTAGTGAGGGGTATCTAGCAACACATCACTACTACCCATGTCATAGGACTTAAGTCATTATGGCAACAACTCCTAACAAGCAACGAGGATTCCTATTGCATTATAGATCCTTTTGCCTAAACTGATATCCTGCCATTGGATTAGTCTCAAGTTTATTATCCAATGCAATGGTCATGACTCAACAAGTGTGGCCACACTCTCCTGTCATGCACCAATAAGGTGGGGCGCCCCGAGGTGTGTAGGTCCCCTTCGAGGGGGAGCGCAAACCCTAAGCATGCACAAATCTCAATTGCATGGGCGGAATTAGGGTTTCCATAGATCGCATGTAGTATATCTATAAGATTAACTTTGTTTGCTTATAAAGATCAAGAGAAGATCTCTTACCATAGCCATGATAAAGGGTGGCGACTTGGAAGCAAGAGGGCAAGTAAGCACTCCTCCAAAGATAACGCACACTAGATGAGAGATGGCTACCCTTTCGGATGTTCCTTGTGCTAGCAAGGGATCTCCAAAACTTCCTTGTCGTGTGTAGATGAAGAGAGGTGCTTGGCCGAGAGCTTCGTTGTGCAAGAGTTCCCCTTTTTTTTTTTTTTTTTTTGTCGAATGAAGATCACAAGAGAGTAATTGGGCAAATGGCGTTAAGGCTTTCATTCAAGTGATGGCATTACACTTCCAAATATGGAAGGTTATGAAGCCATGCGACCACTTGAAGAAAAACCGCCCAAAATGCCTTCAATCCTTGAACCATACGTTCACCCATGTGAACCGGTTCAAGCCAATTAGGTTCAACTCAATTCGGTTCAAAAAACCATATCAAACCAGCCCAAGCCATGGTCTAGATCTCTTTGAACCAAATGGTTCAAGATCCAACTGTTCATCTCTGGATGCTCTTGATCTCTCCGATCTAGCATCCACACTCTCGATCGAAGCTTACCGATCTCAAGCCCTAATCAATCAAACATGATCAGACCAGATCTCACTTACAATCAGAGTCTAAACTCCTTTAAACTGAATCCAAACAATTCAGTCCACACGATCTGACTTGAGTAAGCCATGTCATCAAATTGTGCGACCCTAAGGGTTTCCTTTAAATGTCGGTAACGACAACTTACGTTATCACGATCAGTGAGGGGTATCTAGCAACACATCACTGTCTCCCGATATAAAGGAAAGAGTCTTCCAAGACTACACCCAAATCACAGCACAAGTGTGAATCCATTTCACGAGGCATACATGTTTCCTTTGCCACTGGATGTTCTTATTGGACAAGCATGTCAAGCCTGTAACTCCAATACGATGAGCATGATTAGATCAGATGATCATAGTCATCTGGGTATGGCCATACACTTTCTCAATCATCTCATATAGGGGGGCCTTAGAACATCACACTCCTTAAACAAGGAGACGGCAATCCTTTATCTATCACTAGTGTCCTAACCTGACTCATGATCATTATCCAAGATAGTCTATAACTATTATATTTCAAATGATATTGAACTACCTCAAAACAATGACATTCATCATTTAGAAACACAAGTGATCTCAAGTCAAAGGACATGTGCCACTTGTAGCATACAAGGATTATTCACATTGTGACAAGCAATTGAATATCCTAGTAGGGTCTGTCCAGTACATCCAATGTACCCATGAGTCTACATCTTATTCCATGCTCGAAGCATCCTATAAGATTAGAACACATATTAGTCTTAACCATATCAAGGCTGTCTCATGTTCACCAAGATATATCGACTAAGGACATTACTGCATGTCAGCCTAGCTGAACAGCTTTGAGACATTATTCAGTAGTACACTTATTACAGCAGACAAGGTAACAACCTGAATAACAACCATTGCCTTTATAAACTTAAGAGTTTATACAATGATACTATTACAATCCCAAGGCCTCAAACATTAGCCTTAAGGGCATACCCCAACAAGGTGGATATCATGCTTCCTCAGAAGGAAGGGGCAAATCCTACTATTGGTCATTCATGTCTCTACGTGACTTATGACATGCCCAATAACAGTCGTTTTGGTCTCCCAATTACGGTGAGACGTAAGACTGTATTAAAGCATGCCCATCATCAAGTCTAGACATGAATACCTCAAGTCTAAGGATCAATGCAAAACCTCTTGCATGTGAGATTGACTTGTTGACTAGGCAAGTCAATCCTCACGGTGGATCACTCCAGTGCATCCAATGCACCTGTATGTCTGCGTTACTGTGCCCCGCACCTTACCAACCCATACACCAGTCTCACATGTACCAAAGCTGTCCCATATCTGCTAAGGTACCTTGTCTGGGGATAGCTTATGAGAATGGATCCAATCCAAACTCTGGGACATTATTTATGCAACTCAATACATCAACGCAGGTAGAGAAGTCTGCATAATAACGACCATGCCTATATAAAGAGTAATAGTTCTATCAAAGTACATTCAACCAATGCCTGACCATGTCCATACATTGGTCTTAAGGGCATATACACCAACAATTATCTCTTTAGAATATTCTCTGCATAGTTACTTCTATCAAATTCGGTTTGCTTAGCTAGTGAGAAAATAATTATTTGGTACTTAACAATAAGGCCTCTGTGGTTCGATATTTTTCTTTATTACTTCGAGTATCCGTGCACTTGCGAAGCACAACAAGTTTTTGACGCCATTGCTGGGGACCTTAGTTTTGTTAATATCAAAATAGTTGTTAGTATTGCTAGACTAGGTTTTATTTATTTTAGATTTAACTTTGTTTTCTGTTTTTGCAGGTTTTGGATTTTCACAAGTTGTGACAGAACTGTGATTTCTGAAATTTGTGAATTTGCTTGTGTTTTATTTTTTTCTATTTTTTATATATTCTAAAAAAAAGAACAATTTGATTGATTGGTGTTGGATTATCCTTCTGTTCTTGATAGATTTGAAAATATGTCTTTTTACCACAATTCATGGGCATCTGAAAGAGGCAAGGTATACATGCCACAAGGTGAGCATAAAGATTATTCATGATGCACTCTTGCAGATATATTGAAATTTCACTCTATTCCTTCAATTAGATGCAATATTTGTAAATCTAATGATCATTATGCTTCTGAATGTCAATTTAGAAATCATGCAAATCACAATTCATCATGGTATCAAGATGATCAACATGATTCTAGATCTTTTTATGATGATTGCTCTGATCATGTTTCTAAACCATGCTTTGAGGACACTGGAAATTCTAGCTTAGAGTCGATGCTTGAGAAATTGAAGATCATAACAAATAGAAGTAAGGAAATTGAAAATCTTAAGGGGCTGATTAGTCAACTTGCTTCTCAAGTAGAATCTTTAACTGCTAATTTTAAAATTTTGGAAACCCAGAGAGCACAACAAGATTGTTTATTTGAGTTTGATTTGGAAGCTGAAAAACTTGATTTAGAAAAATCCCCCTCTGATTATGATTGTTTTGAGATTGAGCCATATGTGAATATTCATGAATCTCACTCTAATTTTGATAATTGTGAAATTGATTCTTTTGCTAATTTATTTGTAGAAAATTTTGAGGAAATTGAAATTGAAAACCCCTCTTTTGAGGAAGTTGATTCTTTTGATATTGGATCATTTGTGGTTAATTCTGATGAAGGACATGCGGGGGTTGATTTAGAAAAATCTTATTCTGGTTTTGTTGGTAATTTTGAAATTGAAAATTTATTTGAATGATACAAACACTGATGAATCTCACTCTGATGTTTGGCCCATATCTTTTGTTGAATCTTTTGATGTATCTGAAAATTTGAGCTTTATTGAGGAATCTAATGAAAGACATAAAACTTATTTTGATGATCCAATGCTTATATCTTGTGATCAAAGTCCTATTGCAATTGAAGACATGAATTTGAAGAAAGGACTTATGATTTTGCTTACTGACAAATTTAGGAAGATTATTAAATATACTTTTAGTAGAGTTGAAAATTTTGAATATCTTGATTTCTGCATATTTAAGAAAGCCACTTTGACTGTGATGTATATGCAATTCTGGATTTTTGGATTAGTGACTAAAATTTTTGGACAAAGAAAATGTAGAAAATTATTTGCTCTTTACTTTGGAACTGATTCACCTGCTTCACCATGAGATTTGATTTTTGGTCAAGATATGGACCTAAAAATTAGCACTTCTTGGGAGGCAACCCAAGCACTCTTGTTTAGCTTTGTTTCTTTTATTTTAGTTTATTTTTAGAACTAATTTTTCTTCTCTTTTTGTAGGTGAAAACAAGTTTTGGCGCATAATACGGCACCGCCGTAATTAGTTTTACGATACCGTATTTTCGGTCCGTTTTGACAGAAAGTTTTATGATTTTTACGGCAAAGCCGTAACATCTTTCATGTGCCATAATTTTGTGTGATTTCCTTCCCGAGAGTTTTTTGAAAAATACGGCAGTACTGTAATGTGCTTTACGGTGCCGTAATTTGAAATCTGCTTTCTGCATTCTGCTTACTTGACTGGGTGTTTTCTCGCTGCGATTTTAAGAAACTGGGATGACAAAATTTTTGATCTTTGGCACGACATAGAAGTACTCATCTTTGTCTATCATCTGGATATTTTTTCTGAATTTTAAAGTCCATAGATCATTCTAAAACACATAGCAACTTTTCGATTCTGATTAATTTCTGCAGCAGTTTTCCTTTTGACTATTCTGATTAGCACTTTTGCTGCAGCTTTTTAAGATGCTTAAATTGTTGGGTCCCTTTCAAGAGGGAGCGAAACCCTAATAGGTCCCCTTCAAGGGGGAGCGAAAACCCTAATAGGTGGCGCATAAATCTTTGCAAGCGGAAGCAAGGGTTTTCATAGATCTTTCGCAAGAACATATGATCAACTTGATGAAGTTTAGATCCATACCATAGCCATGAAGAAGATGGCGACTTGGAAGCGAGAGAACAAGAGAGGTCTCCTCCAAATTGTCGCACACAAAAGGATTGATGACTTGCTCCTTGGATGCTCCTTGTGCTAGCAAGGATCTCCAAGATGTCCTTGATCGAATGAAGGAAAAAGATGGTGTCTTGCTTGGCCGAACTTCTCGTCGTCAACACCTTCAACCCCTTGCATCTCGTCGAGAGAGAGGAGCCGAATGTTGAATGAGGCATTAAACCACACATTGAACGTGGAGACGTTTTTTCATTTTTGGACTTTCCAAAAATAGCAACCGAAACCGTTGAAGCGTTTTGCGTTCACATCAAGTGAACCAAACGATCATCCCACTCCATGTGGACCATGCACTCACACTTGAGCCGGTTCACATGTCAATGGTTCATTGGTCAAACCAAATCAGCCCAAGCAATAGTCTAGACATTATCAAACCCAATGGTTCAATGATCTAACCGTCCATCCCTCGATGCTCTTGATCTCACCGATCTAGCATCAATACTCTCGATCGAAGCTTACCGATCTCAAGCCCTAATCAATCAAACATGATCAGACTAGATCTCACTTACAATCAGAGTTTAAACTCCTTTAAACTGAACCAAAACAAATCAGTCCACACGATCTGACTTAAGTAAGTCATATCCTCAAATTGTGCGACCCTGAGGGTTTCCTTTAAATGTCGGTAACGATGACTTACGTCATCACGATCAGTGAGGGGTATCTAGCAACACATCACTGTCTCCCGATATAAAGAAAAGAGTCTTCCAAGACTACACCCAAACCACAGCACAAGTGTGAATCAAACTCACAAGGCATACATGTTTCCTTTGCCACTGGATGTCCTTATTGGACAAGCGTGTCAAGCCTGTATCTCCAATATGATGAGCATGATTAGATCAGATGAACATAGTCACCTGGGTATGGCCATACACTTTCTCAATCATCTCATAGGGGGGGGGGGCCCCATTAGAACATCACACTCCTTAAACAAGGAGACGGCAATCCTTTATCTATCACTAGTGCCCTAACCTGACTCAAGCTCACCATCCAAGATAGTCTATAATCATTTTATTTCAAATGATATTGAACTACCTCAAAACAATGACAATCATCATTTAGAAACACAAGTGATCTCAAGTCAAAGGACATGTTCCACTTGCAGCATTCAAGGATTATTCACATTGTGACAAACAATTGAATATCCTAGTAGGGTCTGTCCAGTACATCCAATGTACCCATGAGTCTACATCTTATTCCATGCTCGAAGCATCCTATAAGATTAGAACACATATTAGTCTTAACCATATCAAGGCTGTCTCATGTTCACCAAGATATCTCGACTAAGGACTTAACTGCATGTCAGCCTAGCTGAACAGCTTTGAGACATTATTCAGAAGTACACATATTGCAGCAGACAATGTAACAACCTGAATAACAACCATTGCCTTTATAAACAAAAGAGTTTATATACATGATACTCATGGAACAACACTCGAAGGATCTGCAAGAGTTTATATAACAACCATTGCCTTTATAAACAAAAGAGTCTCTGTATGTGCTTGGACTTCTGGTGCGACCGTGGTTCCTTTGCTTGTGCGATTGCTCCAGTGTTATCACAGAAGATAACCAAAGGATCTGCACTCGAAGGAACAACACCAAGTTCTCTCACGAACTTACGAATCCACACTGCCTCCTTGGATGCTTCCGAGGCTGCAACATACTCGGCTTCTGTTGTGGAATCAGCAACAGTTGACTGTTTGAAACTCTTCCACACCACTGCTCCACCATTCAAGCTAAAGACATAGCCTGATTGCGATCGGAAATCATCCTGGTCTGACTGGAATGAAGCGTCAGTATATCCCTCTATACTGAGTTCTTCCTGACCACCATATATCAAGAACATATCTTTGGTCCTCCGCAGATATTTTATAATGTTCTTGACCGCAATCCAGTGTGCCAAACCTGGATTACTTTGGAATCGACTGGTCACGCTTAACCCGTAAGCGACGTCTGGGCGAGTACACAACATCGCATACATAATGGACCCAATAGCCGAAGCATAAGGCGTATTGTCCATTTCATCTTTCTCAGTCTGTGTTTGTGGACACTGACCCTTCGAAAGATTCAGACCATGTCTGACTGGAAGATATCCTCTTTTAGAATTCTCTAAATGGAATCTCTCTAGGACTTTATCGATGTAAGTACTCTGGCACAGCCCGAGAAGCCTCTTAGATCTATCCCTGTAGATCTTCACACCTAATACATAGGCTGCTTCTCCTAAATCTTTCATCTGAAAACATTTTCCTAACCATGCTTTAACAGCATGCAGTTCAGGAATATCGTTTCCAATGATTAAGATATCATCGACGTAGAGGACTAGGAAAGTAATCACGCTCCCACTAAACCTCTTATATACACACGGGTCATCCTCGTTCTTGATGAAGCCAAACTCAGAGATTGATTCATCAAAACGAATATTCCAGCTTCTAGATGCTTGTTTAAGTCCATAAATGGACTTCTTTAACTTGCATATTTTATGACGATCTGCTGGATTAGTGAAACCTTCAGGTTGTGTCATGTACACATCCTCATCCAGTTTTCCATTAAGGAAAGCAGTTTTCACATCCATCTGCCAGATCTCATAATCGTAATATGCTGCTATCGCGAAAAGAATCCGAATAGACTTGAACATGGCTACAGGAGAGAAAGTTTCATCATAATCTATCCCGTAGATTTGTTTGAAACCTTTCGCTACTAGCCTGCCTTTATAGGTAACCACGTTACCATCCATGTCAATCTTCTTCTTGAAGATCCATTTACAGCCTATAGGGATTACTCCCGGAGGCGGATCAACCAAATCCCAGACTTGGTTATCTGACATGGAGTCCATCTCGGCTCGCATAGCTTCAAGCCATCTAGCTGACTCCGGTCCACTGACCGCATCCGCATAAGTGAGGGGTTCATCATTATCAATGATGTAGACTCCGTCATAACGCTCAGGCTGACGACGGATCCTTCCCGATCTTCGCGGTTCCCGTGATGTCTGAGCCTCAGGTTGTTCAATAACCTGCTCTACCGGCTCAGGCTCATCCAACTGTGCTTGACTACTTTGTCCTTCCTCTGGATTCTCATCCAGCTTTATTTCTCTCCCACTGGCCTCTTGCAGAAGAAACTCCTTCTCAAGAAATATGGCCGTCCGAGCAACAAATACCTTGTTCTCTTTGGGATCGTAGAAATAATAACCCTTAGTTTCCTTAGGGTAACCGACAAAGATGCATTTCTCAGATCTGCTCTCCAGTTTCCCAGAGGCGAGCTTTTTGACATAAGCCTCGCAACCCCAGATCCTGATAAACGTCAAGCTTGGCTGTTTCCCATACCATAATTCATATGGAGTCTTTGAAACTGCCTTGGATGGCACTCGGTTTAGTACCTTTGCAGCTGTTTCCAGTGCAAATCCCCAAAAGGAGTATGGAAGAGTAGCCTGACTCATCATCGAACGAACCATATCAAGTAACGTTCTATTTCTCCTCTCGGACACACCATTCCATTGCGGTGTTCCTGGCGGAGTGAGCTGTGAGATAATCCCACACTCCTTTAGATAGTCAGTAAACGCATGACTCAAGTATTCTCCACCTCGATCAGAACGAAGTGCCTTGATATTTCGGCCTAGCTGATTCTGTACTTCATTCTTGAACTCTTTGAACTTGTCAAAAGATTCACTCTTATGTCTCATCAGATAGACATAACCATACCTACTGAAATCATCAGTAAAGGTAATGAAGTACTGATAGCCACCTCTGGCATGTTTACTAAATGGCCCACACACATCACTGTGTATAAGGTCAAGTAAACCTGAAGCCCTTTGACCTTTGTTAGGAAAAGGAGCCTTCGTCATTTTACCCATTAAACAAGCTTTGCATGTATCAATCTCCTCATAGGAGAATGATCCCAGCAGTCCATGATCATGCAACCGCTTAATGCGCTTCTTGTTAATATGGCCTAAACGACTATGCCATAACAAGGTGCTGTCATCAGCATACTTGGCTTTCTTATTATTAATATTTTGTATAGAATATTCCATGTCCAACATGAATAACCCATTGTTAATTGAACCAGTAGCATAAACAATATTATCAAGAGTAAGATAACACTTTGAAATCTTGCATTCAAAGGAAAACCCTTTCCTGACAAGTGCAGGAATAGAGATAATATTTTTAGTAATACTGGGTACAAAATAACAATTGTTTAATTCTAATACAATGCCAGATGGTAATGAGATGTAATAATCCCCTACAGCAACAGCAGCAACCCGTGCCCCGTTTCCAACTCGTAGGTCCACCTCACGCTGTCCCACCTGCCTTCTTCTCTTGAGTTCCTGTACATTTGAACAAATGTGAACTCCACATGCAGTGTCCAACACCCATGATATAGAAGAAGAAGATATCATGACTTCAGTCACAAATATACCTGAGCCAGAAGCGATGCTTCCCCTCTTATCTCCTTGGAGCGCTTTACAGTCCTTTTTCCAGTGACCCAGCTGGCCACAGTGGAAACACCTGTATTCCTTTGACCGCTTAACCTTCTGTTTCAGAGCCTTGTTGTAGTTCTTGACTGGGGCTTTGCCCTTCTTCCCCTTCTTCTTGTTCCTGGAAGGAACCATTAAGACAGAGGTTGAAGGCTTTCCCTTCAGAGTCTCCTCCGTAGTCAAGAGCATATTCAGCAGCTCTGCCGGAGTACAATCGATTTTGTTCATATTAAAGTTAATTATGAACGCATCGAAAGAGGGCGGGAGAGACTGGAGAATAATGTCTACAGCAAGCTCCTGATTGATGGTATGCCCCAGTTTTTCCAGAGCCTCCTTGTGCCCAATCATCTTGAGCACGTGAGCTCCCACTGGGCTCCCCTCAGCCAGTTTGCTCTGAAAGAAAAGCTTTGTCAGATTATAGCGTTCTGTCCTCGCCTGTGCAGCATACAGCATCTTGAGGTTCGCTATAATCTCTATAGCCGACATATCCTCATGCTGACGCTGCAGCGGTGGCGTCATAGACGCTAGCATCAGGCAAGCGACATCAATGCTATCATTGACGTGCTTTTCATAGGCATCACGAACCGCCCTTGCGGCGTTCGCAGCGGGTTGAGGCGGTATAGCCGTCTCGAGGACATACAGTTTCCTCTCTGCCTTAAGAACGATCTTAAGGTGTCCGAACCAGTCTGAGAAGTTTGGCCCAGCAAACTTCTCCCTTTCCAGTAGGGATCGCACATTGAAGCTCATGGTGTTCGTTGCTGCAGGAATCTACAACAATGCAAGAACAGCAAGGTCAGTATCAATGTTTAGAATCAATTCAGGACTTAAGAAATGATTCTTTTCTCACTATTTTATCTGACTGAAAAATCCATTAAAACAGTCCGAAAGAGTAACACTCTTTTAGTGAGATGGGATCCAGATTTCATACTTGGTCTCCGCGTCCCGCTCAGGCGAGATAAGATGCACAGAGAATACAAGCACTAATTTCTGGTAGGCAGTCCCTGCCAATCGCCAACCCGTGCGATTCCCCTTCATCTGGGCAATCCAGCCGACTGTGCCAACTGAGTTGGTACAACACAATCTCTGACCCCACAGATGGCTGCCTCCATGTGCTACCATATGCGCCACATATGTAGCCTACATGGTCAAGCTGACCCGACCTACTCCCTGGACCACCACGTGCTATGCTGAGCAACGAGAAGCGATAAATCCCTTCTCTGTAACACGCAGGTGAAATCCCGCACCATCTGAAGATAGATGGACGTGCCCACTGAGTGGGTACAACACGGCTCCAACGATAGTCAGAACAGTGAGGTTTCGCGTCAGAAGGCTTACGAGCTTGATATTTATGCGTTGGATTTTAACGGTCTTTTATCTTCTTACTATCAGGCAAATCCTATGGCTATAGCAGAAGATAAACTCATGCAATTCTAATTATAAAAGCAATAAATAGAAAGCATGGATCTTATGTGGTAAAAGCCCATAGCCTAAGTAAGACCTTAACCTAACTTAAGTCTTCACTTGCTTTTCTTGGGTCTTTTGCCTCTCATCTGGTCCAACCCAGGGCCCTAGCGCCAAGAGCAGCTTAGGTGCGCCACCAGCTGAATGCGCTTCATTGCCATGTGTGCATTGAATACTTGTCTGATTAAATTACAATTCAATCTATCTAGACAAGATTGACTCGCAGGTCAATTACATTTTATAAATTAAATATAATGTGATTCGCAGATCACAAATAAATATTAATTTATAACTAACCAGGCTCGCAGGCCCCAGCACAGCACACATTAAAGGGCAACCCACATAAGATGAAATAAACAGGCATATGGCATCAATCAACATGTGATCCATTACAAAGAAAATAAACTTTTGAAAACCCATTGGCATCAATTTTACTTTTCTTATCTGCCCTACAACCTTACAACGGTCCATTGATGGGGATCCACTCATCTTATCTAGTTAGATCCATGCCCTTGCATGCACCAAGTCCTAACTGACTCGAGTTGACCTAATGGTCAACCATGCATGCGCCAAGGGCTGAACAACCTTCAAGAGTTCTGGCAAGCGGGTGTGACCCCGGGCCTAACTCAAGAGTGTTCACTGGTTGTCTCAACCAGACCTCGCTACACGCCTTTGATGCAGTCGACCTATAGCCACCTCGTGCTTGCGCACAGGTGCCATCTGGTCGACCCATCTAGGCTGTCAGATGGTCTGATCAGACTAGTTTGATCTATACTAGTTGATGCTTTCAACCCCATCAACCCGTCTAAGGGTTTACAATAGGTGCATCTTAGATCTAATGGGGCGCGCAAGTGATATTTGTTTTGACAAACACAAACACAATAATAAGCGCCAACTTACATGCGCCAACATAACAAAATATTCTCATGTGAAGTTTCGGCATGCAACTTAGATCTAAGCATACATTTACATGCGCAAACATGGATCACAAAAATATATCAAGCAATCATATTAACATGCTGTAACCGCATGCTCTGATACCAATTGTTGGGTCCCTTTCAAGAGGGAGCGAAACCCTAATAGGTCCCCTTCAAGGGGGAGCGAAAACCCTAATAGGTGGCGCATAAATCTTTGCAAGCGGAAGCAAGGGTTTTCATAGATCTTTCGCAAGAACATATGATCAACTTGATGAAGTTTAGATCCATACCATAGCCATGAAGAAGATGGCGACTTGGAAGCGAGAGAACAAGAGAGGTCTCCTCCAAATTGTCGCACACAAAAGGATTGATGACTTGCTCCTTGGATGCTCCTTGTGCTAGCAAGGATCTCCAAGATGTCCTTGATCGAATGAAGGAAAAAGATGGTGTCTTGCTTGGCCGAACTTCTCGTCGTCAACACCTTCAACCCCTTGCATCTCGTCGAGAGAGAGGAGCTGAATGTTGAATGAGGCGTTAAACCACACATTGAACGTGGAGACGTTTTTTCATTTTTGGACTTTCCAAAAATAGCAACCGAAACCGTTGAAGCGTTTTGCGTTCACATCAAGTGAACCAAACGATCATCCCACTCCATGTGGACCATGTGCTCACACTTGAGCCGGTTCACATGTCAATGGTTCATTGGTCAAACCAAATCAGCCCAAGCAATAGTCTAGACATTATCAAACCCAATGGTTCAATGATCTAACCGTCCATCCCTCGATGCTCTTGATCTCACCGATCTAGCATCAATACTCTCGATCGAAGCTTACCGATCTCAAGCCCTAATCAATCAAACATGATCAGACTAGATCTCACTTACAATCAGAGTTTAAACTCCTTTAAACTGAACCAAAACAAATCAGTCCACACGATCTGACTTAAATAAGTCATATCATCAAATTGTGCGACCCTGAGGGTTTCCTTTAAATGTCGGTAACGATGACTTGCGTCATCACGATCAGTGAGGGGTATCTAGAAACACATCACTGTCTCCCGATATAAAGAAAAGAGTCTTCCAAGACTACACCCAAACCACAGCACAAGTGTGAATCAAACTCACAAGGCATACATGTTTCCTTTGCCACTGGATGTCCTTATTGGACAAGCGTGTCAAGCCTGTATCTCCAATATGATGAGCATGATTAGATCAGATGAACATAGTCACCTGGGTATGGCCATACACTTTCTCAATCATCTCATAGGGGGGGCCCCATTAGAACATCACACTCCTTAAACAAGGAGACGGCAATCCTTTATCTATCACTAGTGCCCTAACCTGACTCAAGCTCACCATCCAAGATAGTCTATAATCATTTTATTTCAAATGATATTGAACTACCTCAAAACAATGACAATCATCATTTAGAAACATAAGTGATCTCAAGTCAAAGGACATGTGCCACTTGCAGCATTCAAGGATTATTCACATTGTGACAAACAATTGAATATCCTAGTAGGGTCTGTCCAGTACATCCAATGTACCCATGAATCTACATCTTATTCCATGCTCGAAGCATCCTATAAGATTAGAACACATATTAGTCTTAACCATATCAAGGCTGTCTCATGTTTACCAAGATATCTCAACTAAGGACTTAACTGCATGTCAGCCTAGCTGAACAGCTTTGAGACATTATTCAGAAGTACACATATTGCAGCAGACAATGTAACAACCTGAATAACAACCATTGCCTTTATAAACAAAAGAGTTTATATACATGATACTCATGGAATCCCAAGGCCTCAAACATTAGCCTTAAGGGCATACCCCAACATAAATAACTTGAAACCTAGATTTTTCTCATGGTATATGAAGAACATGTGTCGTTCTATCTCATGGATTAGTTATTTTGATGAAAATATTTTTTGATCATTCTTGGACACATGACAACTTTTTGAATCTGATTAACTTTTGTGCAGTTTTTGCAGTTTTGTAATCTGATTAGCCTTCTTTCTACTGATCCCCTAAATTCCTGATAAATTTTGATCCTTTGATTTTCATACGTCTGAAAAGAACATATCTTATTCTATTACATAGTTCTGTCTGTTTTCTTATTGGATCATTAAATCTTATTTTTGGGTATGGCTACTTTTCTTAAAAAATTCACTGGCTGCACTGTTTGCTTTCTACTTGTTATTGCTTCTTTTGCCTCCAGATCCAGAAATCTTCAAGAGCAACTGTCTTCCACCTCTAGCCACCACTGCATCTGCCTCTAACATCATTGTTTCCAGCCGTCGACACTAGATTATACCATTTGCAGACTCTTACTTCTTCTACTGCCTCTCATTCTATTGATTTTATTTATTTATGCTGCAGACTCTTTATTAGTGACTGATTTTTTTTTATCTATGCAGTGCTATATCTCACACCCACCAGCCGACGATCTCACCTCCAAGACTGTATTCTCTAGCAGGCCACTAGAGATTACTCACTCTACTGTCGGCACCATCATCATCATTGCTAGCAGCTTTTCAGCTAGCCTCTGTTCCACTTTTGCTTCTTAGTTGCATCAGCTTTTTCCATCGGCATCCTCTTTAGACCTCTGGCGACATCTCTGATTCTCTCTTGAGAAAATTATTTTATCATTATTATTTTTAGAGACTATTTTTAGACTGAGTTTTATGTATCTTAAATTGTGCAGGTAAAATTTTCAAAAGGCACACATCCTTGGACCTTGCAGCATCTACCCCGACACTATTTTTGGTCTGAGCCTTATGTAATTTTGGTCAGAGCTTGTTATATAGTTTTGTGAGTATCATTTGCACTCTCTTCTTCATGATTATTTCATATGGCTGCATCTTTGATTTACTTTAGATGTATCACTCATTGAGATTTCTACTCGATATGGTCTCTTGAATCTACCATTTTATACTTTTGAACATTATTGTTTGAGTTTGATGCTTCTACACCTCTATGACCACCGACACTACTATTCTGTTTCACATGCTTGTCTTTCTTTTCGATGTGGTTGTATGATGATTATGATGATACTCATTCCTACTATTTCGATGGGGTTGTATTATGATATTTCGATATTCTGATGAGCTATCTTTGACATGGTTGTAGTATACATGATGATATATTTAGTGTTTACGATGATATTTTGTTATGATGATGAGTATATTCTTGTTTTATATTGTTGATGACTTGATTGATTGATGATGAATGGATTCAAATTCATGATTAGAGAAAAACCCTATCATGTTAGATATATTACTTCAATGCATATCTATCTCTGAAATTTGACATTGGTTGATGCATGAAATTTTGGGTAGATGTATTATTTGATGAATAAGATCTAAGGTGAACCTATTCTTTTGAATAAAATGAGTATATGAGTATGATTTGAGAATTGAGATCAATTGATCAACCTAGTAGATGTTTAGTTTATTTTGCTATTTGTTGGGAAATAAGAATCCAAGATCCATAAAAATAGTGAGAGACTCCCCTACTTGGCACTATGTAAAATTGATAGTGGTACCTAAGACATGGGTTGAAGTCTATGCATGAAAAATAATGAGAAATAAAAAGAATAAGACTCCTCTACTTGGCACTATGCAAAATTGATAGTGGTACCGAAGATAAGAGTTGAAGTCAAAAATAAAAAGTGTGTATCTAAGTGGGTACATGTCATCTTTACAAAAACAAACAAAATACAAAAAAAAATTATGTGTGGAAAAAGATCTTGGAAACCTATTCCTATAAATAAAAGCATGATAGATTTGAACTGAAAACCGGGTGAAATCATGAGATTGAAAATTCTATTTATTATACAAGTTGCAAAGTTTTATTTGATTGAGTTGTGGATCTAGATGATTGAATTCTAAGAATGATATGTTTATTTGAATTTTTGTGAAACAATTAATGGAATTTTTCATTAATGATTGTATTTTAGAAATTTATTGAGCATGAAAAGGTTATACTTTTAATCAACTTTTGATTTTTGCTTGAGGACAAGCAAAGTATGAGCCTTATGTATTTTGATGACACCAAAATAAATAGTAGATTTTGTATCATTTTAGATATCTTTTCATGCTAAATTGAGGATCTTTTACTTGTTTATATGCTGAATTCATTAAATATTGTAAAATCTACTTCTATTTTGGTTTTTCATGATTTTCAGGTAAAAAGACACTATTTTGAGGCTTTTTCAAGCAAAATAGAAGACATAAAAGAGTTACCATCATCAAGAGGAGATCACCCGGCAAATTTTACACAAAACGGAGTAACTCCCCAAAATACGGTAGTGCCGTAATATATATTACGGTACCCGTATTTTGGTACGATACCGTAATATCGAACCACTGCCGTAATTTGGATAAATTCTGAACAGAAGATTTTGATGATTTTACGGCACTGCCGTAAAGAATTACACAGGCCGTATTTTAGAGCGCTTCGGAACAGAGAGATTCACTGAAATTATGGCACGGCCGTAAACCATTTCACGGTGCCGTATTTATTAGAGATTTCAGACCAGAGAACTCGTCAGATTTTATGGCACTACCACAATAACTTACGTGCCGTAATTTTGACATAGAGTTCACAAAACCAAATTACGGCACTGCCGTAAAATAGATTACGGCCGTAATTTCCATTCAAAAACGTGACTTTTATGGGCCCGAAACTTGCGCGGACCATAACTTTTGATCCAGATCTCCAAATTGAAATCCGAAAGTTACTGCAGACTTGTCTTTAAGAGGATAAGACACACGAAGTGAAGGAAATACGTTTTATCCAGTATCGAGGAAGCAATCAACAGAGAGGCACTTAGGGTTTGTCCTCACGCCGAGAGGCGTAGAGGACAGCTCAGGCCGTGATTTTCACTCAGAAGCTTCGCCTGGAGGAGAAGACAACACCCCAGAAGTTTTAGAGGAAACGGAGATTGATTGGAAGAGAAATTGATGAAATCGGTGGTGATAGCACTGTTCATCGAGTTCTGCTGCAAATTACGGTGCTGTAATTTCTTTACAGCACCTGTTTTGTAACTTTTCTTCTTCCCTTCTTCGATTTTTGACACTTTGAAACTATGGCTTATTGTATTTCTCTTTCCATGCAAGCTTAAACATATTTTGGGACATGGGTTGTAATCCCCTTGATTTTTAATGATTAGATAACTCTTATTTTCGCCAGAATAGTTTTATGATGATAATTTTACTTATGTGAATGATTGGACTTTGATTCTCCATAGATTGATGTTATTATTCATGTTTTAGAGTTCTCACAATAAGGACCGAAATGTGATTTGCTTGAGAACTTGGAACCCTAGAATTGCATGTTAGGAACTCTCTTAGGTTAGTTCTTAATATTTGATTTTAGTGATCTTAATGCCTTGTTGATAATTTGAATCTAGGGTTGAATTATTGTGTTAGAATTGATTTGATCTTACACGAAAGTGAGGATCGAGTCGTCAGAAAACCATAAGTATTACTTGTGTTGAGTCTTGGATGCACGAAAGTTATCCTTAATATTCCACTTGAGACAATCAACTTAGAATTCGGATGCACGAAAGTGATCTTGAATTCTTTGATTGATGATTTACTTATCTTTAGCGTTGAGATAGAACTTGCGTGAATGCGAGGATTGATCCCTGCTTGATTGTCTGCACGAAAGTGAGATGATCCCTTTATGAAGTAAATTAAGTCTTTATCATGATAAAATTAGTCTGGCGACCTTTTATTTATGTCTAGTCATTAGAATCAAGGAGGATGAAACCCTAGTCCCAATGTTTCTCTCTGATTATCCCTTTAGTATATTCTCTGCATAGTTACTTCTATCAAATTCGGTTCGCTTAGCTAGTGAGAAAATAATTATTTGGTACTTAACAATAAGGTCTATGTGGTTCGATATCTTTCTTTATTACTTCAAGTATCCGTGCACTTGCGGAGCACAACATGCACGATCATGGGCGTGCATCCATGCATGGTCGTGCATCATAAGTCATCAGAATCGTCCTAACTGAGCCGTATACGGGCATGCCCGTGCTCCGATACACGGCCATGCATCGTCCCCCGCAGCTTCGATAGGTGCTCAGTTTTTTGGCCTTAACTTTCTATTCCTGGCTCGGAATTGAACAAAAATTCAGGGAGACCTTCCCAACTAGGATACGCACGTTTTGGGATTGGAATCATTGGATTTGATTAAGCAGTTGAGGAGAACGAGTGCAGACAGCGACAACCTAGGGTTTTTCGGCAATTTTTGGGCAAAAACACTGTTCCGGCTCGATTTCTTCGTCGTTCCGGCATGGATCTTCGTGCTGGACCTTCTTTCATTGAGGATCTACCCCTCCCTTTGGTTTGAATAAACTTTTATCAGAGATTTTGTGTATTTAACGATGAATCTTGTAGCGTAAACTCACCTTTCGGGGTTTGGGCGTAGCCCACTGTATGAATGTTGAATACTATGGTTTGATCTATATATTTCTATACTTATCTATGTTCTTATTCATGCCTAGGATGTTTTATCTCATGTTTATGTACTGGCCATATGCATGCATGCCCTAGATGCTGTGGGAAGGACTGAGAGGTGAACCATAGTCATCGGAACCCCTTAGACTGGACTGGTGATTTCGTTTAGCGAGAGCACTCAAAATCACCCAAGGAACCCTAATCCTTCACAGATCCCATTGGATCCGACTTAACCCGGTAAACCACGAGAGTAGGAGACTTGGGTTAAGTCGGATACCGTGTCCTAAGAGGGAGTGCGTCTGTACCCTAGGAAGGATTACCTTGAGAACTTAGATAAAACTCGATTAGAACATCAAACTCTAATAATTCTGCATGCTTCATTGTGGTGAAACCTAAAGCCCCAAATCTCTCTCATAGATTTAAAATCCCGTTTGTTTTGCTCTCTGTTCTGTTTGCTTTCAATCTGCTTTAGTTTAATTAATTGCACTAGGATTTAGACATTTCTCCATTAATTGTTAACCTAGCTATTAGTTGACTGATCAGTTAGTACTTGACCCCTAGTCCTCGTGGGATCGATACTTATTGTAGTACGCGATAGACCGTGTACTTGCGGTATCAGTCGTTCAGGCCCTATCAAGTTTTTTGGCGCCGTTGCCAGGGACTAGGTTACCAATATTAACACGATCAGAAAATTGGTAGACTAGGTTTAGTTATATTTCATTTTCTTTTTATTCGGTTTGTTTACCTATTGTTTCTTTACTCTTTGTTTTTAGTTGTAACTTTTGTTTGGTGCGGTGCTATTAATCTCTTTTGTCTAGGTACTTGTTTATGCCCAGGAATACTGCGTGAACAGGGGAACTTGTACCTGGAGACCCAGAGATAGAGCGTACTTTTTATTTGGTCAGAAGAAACTTAAAAAGGCTGAAGCTTGAAGGACAATTTTCTGACAATCAAACGATGGAAGCCAATCGATCTTTGAAGGACTTTGCACCACCCACCATCTTTGGTGTGCACTCGAGCATATCGCGGCCTGCTATCGAAGCTAACAACTTCGAGATCAAGCCATCACTTGTACAGATGGAGCAGCCACTGACGATCCTAACCTTCATTTATCTATCTTTTTAGAATGCTGCAACATTTTGAAGATTAACGGTGCTCATCCTGATGCTATCAAACTAAGACTCTTCCCTTTTTCTCTCAGGAATCGAGCTAAGGCGTGGTTGCAGGCATCAATCTCAACGTGGGAACAGCTATCTCAAGCTTTTCTGTCAAAGTATTTCCCACCAAGCAAAACCACCCAGCTCAGGAATCAGATAACCAATTTTGCCCAATGAGAAGGAGAGTCCCTGTATGAAGCTTGGGATCGGTTCAAAGAACTATCGAGGATGTGCCTGCACCATGGTCTACAGAAATGGGTGACCATCCACACCTTCTACAGTGGATTACTATACCAGACTAGACTTTCTGTAGATGCTGCTGCTGGTGGGGCATTAATGAACAAAAATTATGATGATGTGATGGAGTTGATTGAGGACATGGCCCTCAACCATTATCAGTGGTCCGGAGAGAGGTGCCAACTAGTTAAAAGTTCAGGGAAGTTTGACATGAATATGATTAATTCCCTAGTAGCAAAAATAGATTTACTTTCTAATAAACTTGACTCTATCAATGTTTCTACTTCTAACTCTATGACTTGTGATGTTTGTGGAGTGACAGGACATTCCTCTGATGATTGCCACATCTTGAGTGCTCCCTCTGAACAAGTCAATGCTATTGGGAATTTCAGGAACCAGAATGACCCCTACTCGAACACATACAATCCGGGATGGAGAAATCACCTGAATTTCTCCTATAGGTTGAATCAAGGGCAAATTCCTCCTGCTAATTTTTCTAATCAGAACTTCTCTTCTAATTTCAGGCCTCCTCCTGAGATACAACATCCATCTGCCAATCAAAGACAACTAGGTCATCCTCAGAAGTCTAGGTTAGAGTCAATGTTGGAAAACTTCATGGCAACACAAATGAAGCACAATGACTCTGTGAGTGAGCAGATTCGCCAGTTGAACATGAAGGTGGACTCTGTCTTCACTCACTCGAAAATGATGGAAAGCCAGATCACAGAATTGGACCAATGAACCAGTGCCTTGTCTAGACACTTAGGAATGCTTCCAGCTCAACCAGAAGCAAATCCGAGAGATCAGTGCAATGCTGTCATAACAAGTGGCATTGAGCAATTGGAGGAATCTGAAGCTGAACACGTGGGTGATGAAGAGGAAGAATCTGCAAGCCAGGAAGAGGAACCTCATCATAAGACTCTCAATACACCCCACGTTGAAACGGTAATAGTGGCTGCTGAGAACTCTAAAGATTCCACACACAAGCAACTACCTCTCAAAGTTGAAGATCCTAGTAGCTTCAATATACCATGCCTGATAGGCGATACTCTATTCGATAGAGCACTTTTAGATTTAGGCTCTGGAGTCAGCATCATGTCGGTCATCACTTTTGAGAAGCTAAACTTGGGAACTCTCATTTCCACATCTCAAGTTCTGCAGTTTGGAAACGGCTCTAGACTTCACCCACTTGGGATTGCTAAGAATGTACCATTGCGATTTAAAGGAATAATTATCCCGGTAGACTTTGTGATTCTGGACATAGCCGAGAACCCAACTTTCCCTCTTATATTGGGCTGACCATTCCTCACCACAATCAGAGCTATAATCGATGTTCCACACAGGATAATGACTTTTCGCATTGATGAGAACAATATGTCATATGGTCTTCCTACTATTAATGACAAATTCTATTTTCCAGGTTCCTAGGAGAGCAAAGCAGTGGTGAGCAAAAGTACTACACAGTCAAGGAGCAAGATGGAGATCCTCCCCAAAGCTTTCCCTGAACACTTTGGAGACAGACCCGACGAACCGATTGGTCTAGGAGGAGACAAGATAGTGGCTATTATGACGCACACTGATGATGCCACAGGAGTCAATTTAAAGAAGAAGGAGTTGGAGCCAATTAGATATAAAATTTCAGTTGACCTTGGGACGGCTTATGTGTTTCACCATTCTATTAATCCATGTTCTATCAAGACACTTAAAGAAGAACTGTTATATCTCATGCTTATTTTAATAAGTGCGATTCGGGGGCAACAACGGAAGCAGAGGCTCCACGCCACATACTTAGCTTCTCCACCACCAGATCCACCATGAGCATCATGATGGTCAAGCTAATGACCCTAAAGAAGTGCTAGTTGGGACGCAACCCAACCTCTTGTTTGCTATTTTTACTTTCTCATTTATTTTCATCATTTAGACTTTATTATTTTTTCCAATTTTTATTTCATATTTATGCTCTTTAAGCTGTACCATGCTGATGGAAAGTTTTCTGGATTTTTCAGGAATTACCGAGCCATGCATGGTCGCACCCGTGCATCCATGCACAGCCGTGCACGGCTCGGTAAATTCCTCCCAACGCGAGGCTGGGCGCTGCACGGGCGTGGGCATGAAGACGTGCACGGGCGTAACGCGTAACAGGTTTCACACCCGCACTTGACCGAGCCATGCACGGTCGCACCCATGCGTCCATGCATGGCCATGCATCATAAGTGAATTCTATTGCTGTGATCAGGCCGAGAGCTACATGGGCCGGGGTATGTATGCATGCACAGCCGTGCACGATTTTCTTATAAGCATCGCCGCTTGCACAGCCTCGTACACACCCGTGTACAAAACCCTAGCCGCCGCCGCCACCGTCTAGATCCACCGCCTCCGGTGCCTGATCGACCGTCGGCGACCTCCCATCATCTTCTCCATCCTTCAGCGACCCTTTCCCCCAACTTTCCGCGCCCGATCCATGCCTCATGACACCGTCCGCCGCTGCCCTAGCTTCTGTCGCCGCCCGTGATTCCGCTGCCACCGACCATCCTTGTTCGTCGCCGACACCTCTAAAGCTTCCTCCTCAGTACCGGCTGTCTTCCTATCCTTCTCCTACACCGTCAAGATGTATCGGCGCAAGCAACCCACCTCCAAGCATCGCGCATCCTCCTCTTCTCAAGCTGCCGCTGAACCTCTTCCGCCGCCAGCTTTGCCTCCCACTCCATATGGGATTATCCGTCGGGATCCAGAGCAACTTACTAGGCTCACTGCCCTTGCACGCCGACTTGTAGTGACGACATGATTCCTTGATCATGCGACGCTGAACACCTTGGGCTTCTACGAAGATGTACAATGGCTCTTTCAATGCATGGGCTGGGAGCAGTTCTTTACTATCTGCTACCCCACCTACATTCCCATTGTACTGGAGTTCTTATCATCCATGGAGTTTCATGCTAGCATTCACACTGATGACGATAACAGCAGTCTATCCTTCCGGCTCAACAACACCGAATATGTGCTTACATTGACTGAACTGAACTCAATCTATGGTTTTCCTACGGATGGGGTAAGGCTCACACCAACTGAGTTTAAAGCAATCAACTTCTAGGCCGACCTGACTGGCTTCCGACCCTTTGACACCAAGACAACTAGAGCCACCTGCCTGAGGAACCCTATGGTGAAATGTGTGCACTGTGTCCTAGCACATACTATTTTCGGTCGAGGGGAGTCTAATGGTCTTGTCCGAGCATCTGAGCTTCAGTTTCTTTGGGCTATGCTGCATGGGGTCCACCTCAACACTGCTTTTCACTTTGCCCAACAACTCCAGAAGGTATCAAGGGCACCGAAGGGTGCAATAGCTATCGGGGGACTTCTTACCCCACTTGCTTATGTAGTAGGGATTCATCCCTACCAGATGGAGCAAGCCCGGGGCAACTGCTGACTTTACCTTGATTCTTGCATCTCGATGCGGATGATAGTGAAGGAAAGTGAACTTTACAGCTTGATCTTCCCCGGGAGCAATGTGAAGTTACCGCTGCCAAATCCTGCACGTACTACTGTTCCAGAGCAGCAGAACTGGAGAGTGGAAGCTGTTGAGGATGAGGATGTGCTACTTGCAACTGAACCACCACAACCTTCTCAGCAGCGCCCTTCTACCCAGCTTGACCGCATAGAGACTATGATCCGGTTTTTCCGCGATGCCCAGCAAGAGACTCACCTGTCCGTCGATGCAGGAAATGATAGGATTCAACATCTTGAGACTGAAGTTGAGCGCCAGGGACGAGTACAGTCTTCCATTTTAGAGTCTGTGCATGAGCTTCAAGCGAGACTCTATCGGCGTTGGGGATGAGCAGCTTTGGTTTCACCCATTACTTGGTCAACTTTCTATTTTTCCAGTAATTCACTCTAGTTGTTAGTTTTGTTTTGTTAGATGGTTATTTCTGTTTCTTGCATGCTTGGTTAGTTAGTTATGCCAACATCTTTACTGTCTTGCCCAACCCCTACTTTTCTTTATGCTATTTGCTTTGTCTTCTTGTATTGCATTGTTCTATGACTACTTGATTGCTTGGGATGGGAATCTTGACTTTTATCTACCAATGGTCTATAATGGTTATGGTTTGCACATATGATTCATTGGTTTACTATAGTTGATTGATGTAATTAACCCGATTCATTATTGGTAGAATCTTGAAGAGTATGCTTGTTACTTTACCTTAGCCTTGATATGCATCTCATGTGTAGAAAGTGATTGTATCTGGTTTCTATCTCTACTTTATTTGTGCACATTGTCATGGGGGTTAGAATAATAATGGTGGTACCGAAGTGTTCTTATACACTGTACATTGTACATCCACTTGGCACTATTATTTGCATCACAAAGAAAAAGAGGGTTAGTGGTACCTAAGTTCCCTGTCAATCATGCTTGGCACTGACCCCATGGTTTTCATCAATGACAGTGGTACCGAAGCAAAGCTTGGCACTTGGCATTGTCATATCCTAAAAAAAAAAAGGGCACCACATAGGGACTATATGGTACTGATGCTATTCTCCCATGACTTAGTACACAGTGTTATGCTTTTTGAAAGCTTGATCAATCATATCATTGTTGTGAGATGCACTGTAAGGTTTTTGGTAATGTAACTTTGCATGTTCTATAGATTGTATCCATGATAATTGGTTTAATTTGCTTTCCATACTGCATTATAACCTGAAGACTTATTGTGTTTAACCAATAACCTTATTAGACCTAGTTGAGCTATTTGAGATTCCCTATTCCATGTCATCATCATATTATAGACAATTCAATTGCTTGAAGACAAGCAAAACTTTAAGTCCGATGTATTTTGATGACATGCAAAAATATGATATTTTGTGACTTAATTCTATTATTATTTTGGAGTAAACTGCATGCTTTGTCTCATTTATGCACTCAAATGCTTCATATTCTTCAGAGTCTTCACTTTTCCCTTGTTTTATGAAAATGTAGGTTTTTGGCCGCAAAATTGATGGAATTTGGAGAATCTGAAGTTATGGGATGATTTCTCATGATGAAACGAAGCTACACACCAAATTTCAGCCCAATCAGAGCCTTTTATAGAGTGCATGGTCATGGGTGTGCATCCATGCACGGCCGTGCATCATAAGTCATCAGAATCGTCCTAATCGAGCGGTACACGAGCGAGCCCGTGCACTGATACACGGCCGTGCATCGTCCCGTGCAGCTTCGATAGGTGCTCGATTTTTCGGCCATAACTTTCTATTCCTAGCTCGGAATTGAATGAAATTTCAGGCAGACCTTTCCAACAAGGATACACACGTTTTGGGACCAGAATCATCAGATTTGATCATGCGGTTGAGGAGAACGAGTGTGGACGGCGACAACCTAGGGTTTTCAGGTGATTTTTGGGCGACAACACTGTTCCGGCTCGATTTCTTCGTCGTTCTGGCGTGGATCTTCATGCTGGACCTTTTCATCGAGGATCTACCCCTCCCTTTGGTTTGAAGCAACTTTTATGAGAGATTTTGTGTATTTAACGATGAATCTTGTAGCGTAAATTCACCTTTCGGGGTTTGGGCGTAGCCCACTGTATGAATGTTGAATACTATGATTTCATCTATATATTTCTTTACTTATCTATCTTCTTATTCATGCCTAAGATGTTTTATCTCATGTTTATGTACTGGCCATATGTATGCATGCCCTAGATGCTGTGGGAAGGACTGAGAGGTGAACCACAGTCATCGGAACACCTTAGACTGGACTGGTGATTTCATTTAGCGAGAGCACTTGAAATCACCTGAGGAACCCTAATCCTTCACAGATCCCATTGGATCTGACTTAACCCGGTAAGCCACGAGAGTAGGAGACTTGGGTTAAGTCGGATACCGGACCGTGTCTTGAGAGGGAGCGTGTCTGTACCCTAGGAAGTATTACCTTGAGAATTTAGATAAAACTTGATTAGAACATCAAACTCTAATAATTCTGCATGCTTCAGTGTGGTGAAACCTAAAGCCCCGAATCTCTCTCTTAGATTTAAAATCTCATTTGCTTTGCTCTCTGTTCTGTTTGCTTTCAATCCGCTTTAGTTTAATTAATTGCACTAGGATTTAGACATTTCTCCACTAATTGTTAACCTAGCTATTAGTTGACTAATCAGTTTGTACTTGACCCCTAGTCCTCGTGGGATCGATACTTATTGTATTACGCGATAGACCGTGCACTTGCGGTAGCAGCCGTTCAGGCCCTATCACACATGCAAACACTTATAGATCACTATGGATCTAAGAGTCTTGGATCAAGTTATAGATTAATTCAAGTCTATTTTGGATATTGGAGATGCTGGATCAAATTAGGATCGAATAAAAGATTCATAGGATTCAATTTGCAAGAAGAATGGGGCTAGGCACCCATTCCATTGATCTAGAGAAGCTAATTAGGTTTTAGATTTAAGGGGATAAGCTATAGGGCCTAGGGCTTTAGTGAAAGGGAAGCAAGAGGCGCTAAAGCAAGAGGCACTATAGGCATATGGCTTCAGTGAAAGGGAAGCATGAAGAGGATGGTTCACCTCATTAGGCCGAGAGCGCAATGAACCTTGTCATAGGCAGCTATACTCTATAAGAGAGGAAGAAAGAGGCCAAGCATTGGCCTAAGCCCAGGCATCTAATCCAAGCAACAAGAGGGATGCTCCATTGCCATAATGGGCGCATCTAGGTGGTTGGAGAAGCAATGTAAGGAGGCCTTGATGCGGGCGGTGATTAGGGAGCAAAATAAGAAGGGAAATCTCATTGAATTGCTCTCAAAAGAAACTTCACCCTCTTATTTGATGATATGTTCTCAATTCATGGCACATTACTATGCATGACCGGTCGACCATGCCATATGTAAGGAGATCTTGACTTTGTATAAATAAGCAAGCAGGAGTCAGACCTTATGACAATGATTATGGCCTACAACTTATCATCCATCAAGTGAGGTGATCTTAAAGGGGTTGTTGTGAGAATATTTGTAGAATACTTGAGCACCTACAACTTATCAACCATCAAAGTCAAGCATGATTCAAAGGTAAATATACTATTATATCTCTTAGCTCATCTGATATGGATCCTTAGGGAAGGGAAAATTTGGTTTCAAGCTTTTTCTCATTAAGCATGTTTAATGCAAAAATTTTTTTACTTGCCTATAATTTTTCCCAACAATGCGTTCACACGTTTGAAAGAAACAAGCCAACTTGCCTATAATTTTCATCAAAAGAGGCTGCCCACTTGATGTAGGAGATGACCCAATTCATACTTCTAGTCAAACATGAGTCATATGATTTAGAATGATCCATGTGCAGGACAATTTGACTTTTGCGTGGATGTTGACCTATAGGACATTTTGACATGTTTAATTTCGATTAGCATTTTGACTTACAAGACATTTTGTTATTCTACATGATTTTGTAATTGCATATGCATGGCATTTTGCATATAGGTAAGTAGCCATGGATTTTCTTAAAAGTAATTTTAATTTCATATAATTATGTGGAAGGTTGCAATTTAGTCTAGCTTCATAATTTCTAGTACTGGAAGTGTAATTTTGTCAAGCCATCTCCTCTTCCAAATCGATAATTCATGACCACCTCAACTACCCTATCACCCAAACTACATCAGCAGCCAAGTCCACTTTAGCCACCACCCCACAATAATGAAGAAAGGAGGAATACATGACAACTCACAACCCATTCATGCAAGCATTTATGACAAGCCAATTACCCAACCACATCATCCATAACAAGTCACCAATCATCTTGCCACATCATCAAAAGTATGCGCCAATACAAGATGCCAACCACCAAGGACCAATAAAATGACATGCAAGGGAACAAGCTTGCATGGTTGGTTTGACTTAATCAATGAAGGAGATAAGGTGATTTGAATAAGGGACAATAATACATGATGACTAATTCTCATGCCATTCATGGTGAATGGCTAGAAGGAAGGGTATCAATCAAAGGAAGAAGAGTGTGATTAGATCCAAGACATCCATTTCAAAAGTATTCAGTCAACCATTGATTCAAGAGGACAAAAAGGCCAATGTACTCTAAGTAAACATTGAGGGAGGAGAGGAATAAAAGGCATGTAGTTTCTTCATGCATGAGAAGTGCATTTTATGATATTATTCTAAAATTGTCTGGAGTTGGTTTGCTTCCAAGAATTGCTCAATGTCTGCTTTTCACTTTCCTTCCACTTCCTCCTTTTCCTCTACTCATGTTTCCCTCTTGTTCTACCTTCCCCACCTCTTGAGTGAGCCTAGTCCTCAATATCTGTCCTTTGGAAGCATTGGAAGCTGCTAAACCATTAGGTGGTAGAGGAGAACTAGATTGCATCACAAAAGATTTGGCACTAGTGGAAGACATGATCACGACCCTTCCTAAGGACATTTGTGCAGTTTAGGGGTGTTTGGGGCTCCCCCCCCCCCTCTATTGTTTAAACTGCATTGTAGATCACTTAATGTCCTCATACTTATCCTCATTACCAAGATACAAGAGCAAAGATAAAGAAAGAGGATTTGGCCTGTTTCCTAAATGGGCCATAGGTGACCTTGTTCTAAACTCTTCCTTAGTATATTTGTGTTGGTGTATATGCCCTTGGACCCGTTGTTGGTCTAGTTTGTACTACTTGACTTTGATATTTAATATATCATTCTGGCATTGTCATTATTATGTTATGTTTACATCTGCGATTATGTACATGGATAATAATGTCCCTGGAGACAGATTGTATCTGTGCTCAAACGGTGTGCCCCCAATCGAGTACCTAAGTGGATAAGGGATAGCTCTAGTACATGTGAGACTGGTATATGGGCTGGTTAGGCATGGGGTGCTAACACAGACATATGGGTATATCAGTGGTGGATATACTGGACTAACCCGCTGTAAGGCTCTAACTTGGTGTCATGAGTTGAGCTCACAAGTGATAGGAGATGCATTGATCCCTTGACTTGAGGTCATTGACACTTCTATATGGTTAGGGATATGCTTTGATACAACCTAACACGTCGCCGTAGCAGGGAGGTCATAACGGTTGTCATTGGGTATGTCACGACCCATATGAGAAGATCAATGGACAGACATAGGATTTGCCCCTTCCTGCGGAAAGCTTGATATCCACGGGGCCCCCCTATGGTTGCATGACTAAAAGTGTATGGTCATACCCAGGTGAAAGCCTGATGTAGTCATGACCATGTGATTGGATGAAAACAAAGTGGTGACACACTTTATCCAATCGGATATCAGTTTGGCAAAGAGACTGTAATGCATCGGTATTTTGTTGCGATGATGGGGATGTCGATGCTGATATCCATTCCGAAGACTTGGGTAGCAGCGATGCACTGCTAAGTGCCACTCACTGCTTGTGATGACCTGAGTTCATCACTGCCAACGTCAGAGGAACCTACAGGGTCGAACAACTTGAAACTCGGGTTCTCGTATTGATCGAGCAGCCTAATGATCGAGTTATTGGATAACTCGGATCTCTTTGGGAGAATTCATCAACGCCACTATGCCTGATGAGATGGAAGGGACTTATTGGAGCTGACTTCATTTTTGGGCCAGATGAGCCAAATGGGCCAAATAAACCAAGTAGACTAATTGGGTCAAATGGGGCCAAATGAAGTCTAGCATGGAGTATGGACCAATGGGCCTCCAAGCCCAATGGGCGTGAAGCCCAGTTGGGGGGCATGAGGCCTAATGGGCCATGATAATAAGTTGCCTGGCCCAATAGACATCATGGTGAATTAAATTCTGCATTTAATTCTGGGAAATAAATTCTATATTTAATTCTATAATTAATTCTGAGATTAATGATGAATTTAATTCTGAATTTGAAGAGTCATGTCATCAATGACCATTATGAGACTTTAATTCAAGGTTTTAATGGGTCATTATGAGACTTTAATTCTATAATTAATTCTGAATTTAATTCTATAATTAATGATGAATTAATTCAGAGATTAATTACGAATTTATTGCGGAATTCCAAAGGTCACATGATTTTCTATAAAAGAAGAAGGGGAGGGTTGAGTTTGCGCCTAAGGGCTTTACATCTATTCTTGGAAGAGATTTTCTCCTTGGCACCTGCTCCCTTCTTCCCTCTCTTCTAGGCGATTGCAGGGTTGGACCTTCGCAGTTTCATCCATCGTCCCCTCTTATCTTGGCGACTTCTCCTAGTGGGTTATGCAAGCTCTTGAGGACCTCTCCCAGAGGTGTGGATCTTCTTCCCGAGGCTAGCACCGGGCGTGAAAGAAGAGAACTCGAGTGTCGGCTGTGTGCGAGACTGCAGAGGGCGAACATTTGGGCGCCTGCATCGCATCCTTTGCTTCGCTTTAAGGTATCATCTCCTACTCACCGTGTCGATTCCTTCGCATGACTTGATCTTCTGGGTTTTTGGGACTAGCCTATTTCGGGGATTGCTTCCGCTGTGCTTGTTTTAAAATTTTAAATCCCCCGGGTTTCCCAATAATTTGCATGTTTATAGAATCTATAGGTTGTTGCTAACTATTTAGATTATTTTGCTTGCGATATTTTATCACCTTTAGCTACTTACCATAGATCCAATCCTTATAATCAGCCCCCATCACCACTCATCTAGATTGTGTCAATTCTAACATGGAAATATCATCCAACAATTTTATCGACCAAGCATGAAACAATCAAAATTCAAAGCCCCTAAAAACCAGCCAAGACAAAGAAGGAAGGCACCAATTGATCAAGCCAGGCAAGCTTCAAGGAAAATTCAATTTTCGACCAAGGAAAAGAAAGAAAGAAAGGTACCCACCCCAATCATTGAAACACTTATCTTTTTCTAAATGTAAAAATTGAGGTATGCCTCAACAACATCTACAAAATAGTGTAAACACATTCATTCATGAATAATGCATGTCTAATTGTTGCCTAGCCAAATATAGTGTTTTTCTCCCTCTCCCTTCTCCTCATCTAGCTGAAACCCCTTCTGCTCTTCCCCTTTCTCTCTAGCCCTTCTCCCCGTCTCATTTCCCTTTTCTAACAAGCCTAAAGTCCTCTTGATGGAGATAGAATAGGTGGAATGATCCTTAGTTCCAACTCTAGAGTGGGGGGAGAATAATGCAGTGAGAAATCATGAGAGGGTCTACAGGCATGAGAAGTAAAAGGCACTCGGAGGAGAATTAGGGAGAAAACAATGCACTAATTCGCAATCAAGATACATATTGGAGCGAGCCAAGTTTTTTTATATGGGCCTCCAAGAAGCTTCTTGCACTTTCGACTACAATCTTGCTCTCCAAAAGTGAGCTCTATTCTACTTCACAAGCTATCTTTCTAACTTCCCTTGGCTACCCTTTTATAGGAGAAGGGGCTAGGAATACAACAAACTAGTGGGTGCAGAGGTTGGAATATTCTAACCTCCTAAAAGCTACATAGAAAAAAAATCATAACTTCCTACCAACTAAAGCTTATAGGAAATAAAATCACAACTACTAAATCTAAAAACTAGGTACAACCAATCTCAACAACTTTAGCCTATTTTGACTTTGGCTGGACCTTGTTGGGTTGGTTGGGCTGGCTACACCATCTTTGAGTAGGCAGCCACAAAACAACAGAAGTGGCTTATTTGTGGGAAATTTATCTTTGTGATATCGCGAGTGATGATGGTGATATCGGTGCCACCACAATTATACATATCAAAGTAATAAAAAGAGGCTGTAAAACACGTGGGAAGCTTATGCGTGGGGTTTCACCATAATAATTTCTCCAAGTAAGTCATATTTATATGCATCAAATATCTAATTGTGTTAAAATAAAATCTGCTATAATAATATATAGGATGTCCCTTTTTAGTAACCCACCCTAATGTTTAACTCATCTTATACCCATCTATCGCTCCGAGTACCAACCTTGGTTAACTTCATTAAGCACACTATAGATTTTATATTCCCCAATATAACTAAGCCACTTTTGTAGGTCATTAGCTATAAGGTTGATTGCAAGTTTTCAAAACTAAGAGTCACCATTCAGTCCTTGTCTTAATTTTTAAAATAATTTAATTAACAGACCTAGGTTTTTACACACGAAATTATGTCCACTAACCAAATTTTATAGCCCGAGCTACATTCATAGTCTAGCCCTTATAGGTTTATTTAGTGATTTCCAAGATTACGAGTCACCCTTCAGTCCTTGTTCGAACCTCCAAGACATGCAATAAATTAAGAAATATTAACCAAAAGTATCATGAATCATCAATAATCAAATTTAACACATTTAGATAAAATCAACATGCATGATTGTCATTACAAAGATAAAATTAAGGGGTTACTCCTCATAGCTAAAAAACAAGTTTAAAATATACACATATTCATAAAAAATAAACTTAAACTCCAAGTTTTGATGTACATAATTAGTTCATAAAGAATAAAATAATTAAATTTGACAACTCCTTCATGAAAATTACTAAAATCCTGATTTTCTCTCTCCTGATCGTGATTGTGCTGATGATTTTAGCTTCTTCCCTACGCGTTGCTGATTCTATTTTGCTCCAATCTCCCTCGATTCTATATAGAATATGATGAAGTTTGAACTAGAAGCTCCTCCTTACTCTCCTCCCTTCCCTTTGGATGAGTCTCATATTCTAATTTCACGTAACCTCATGGCTACGCTCATCGGAAGATAGAACTAGTGTTTCTAGCTGCCATCACTTTCTCAACTTTGATTCGGAGGAAGCGAGTAGAAAAGCTGGAATTAGTGGAAGTGTTGCCCTCTGGGTGCTCTCTCTTGCCCTAAATGTTGGGTATTTTTTATAGCCTGTAGGAGGAATCAATGTAGACATAGTCTCCTGTCATTCGCTGGAATCGGGCAAGAAAATTATAATCACAAGTGGTGATTATAATCACGGCCATGATTTTTCAAGTTACTTATTTTGACCTCAAATTTGATATATAGCCTTGTTTCTCTTTGGCAAGTATTATTTTCGCTGTACTTTTTACAAAATCCATCATTTCCTTGGAATCATCACCGGTAACTTTCCTTTAGCTTTGGATGCCAAATTTCTAGTGAAGGTTCTCTTTTATGCCTTGAACATTATTATGATCGAATATTTTCAATTTTGCTTGAATTTGGGCTCTTTTACCTAAAAAGTTAAAAAGACATAGAGAAGAAGGTTTTTTTTTTTTGTAAAATCTAATAATTTCATATAATTTAGCAAGTATATCGAGAAAAATATGATATAAATTTGAGATAAATTTGCATGTAAAACACTATGATACTTTGTGTCATCACCGTGCAACATATTAGTGGGCTGATTATGATGTTGGTCCAGCTTGGGTTCAGTCTGAATCTGTGACTCCAAGCACATGGGGTAAAGGGGCTTTTGGCCAATGCAGGACTAATCATCCCCATGTTCCTATTTGGAGGTTGAACTTAATGTTACAATCATTATATGACCTTTGAGATAGGCTGTTCTAGAACTTCTAGAGATATCACAGGCCGGTCATGATTTTTATTATGACTGTGATCTTTTTTAGCTAAAGTCAGGTTGCATATTTGTAAGTTTCATTAGTAGGCTGTGATTTTTTGTCACAGTCATAATTTGAGATTACGGGTGGACTGTAATCTTCTCGGGCGGATTTGCTCGGCACATCCAAGGATTTCATAGGTGGGGTGTGATTTTTTTTCATAGCCATAATATGGAATATGGGTGGGGTGTGATTTTTTTCATGGTTGTGATTTTTGTCACAACTATAATATGACATTTCGAGCAAGCCATAATTTTGATTAAGGTTGTAAGTCTCATACGCTTTTCAGAGTGTTGGGACTTGTGTTGCATCACCTCTTCTTCTCCCTCCTCTTTATCTCAACCCCATCTTCTATTCTTCTTCCCCCTTCTCCTTAAGCACTCCTCTATTTCTAGCTGAAATCATTCACTTCTTTTTTTCCACTTCAACCTCTCACAAGCATATGAAATCAGGGAATACTTCTTCAAAATTTCTTCAAGGGGCACAAAGATCATCAACTTCATCAAAGACCATCAAAGTAGAGGATCTCAACTTCAATGGTGATCAACACCTCTCTAAACATTAATCGACTTTCTCCCTTCTCTTTCTTTGTAAGTTAATATGTATTAGTTTGATCTTTACCCACATATCACTTCTTTGTGTAGGTATGGAATGATGGAGGCAGTAGCCTTGCTTTGAGGAGATCTGCTCGGGCTCGGAGGAAACCCCTTCGATATGGGTTCCCTTAGAGTCCCCTTTCCTGCATTTCATGTAGGGTTGTTTAATTTTCAAATAAGCCATGCATCATGTAGTCAATTATGGCAAGTCCAATTATAGTAGGTTGTGCATTGTAAGTCATCCTTATGTACTCTTGCATCATGGTAGGATAGTGCATACATGCATAGGTTATATTTTTGGTAGGTCACTCAAGCTAAGGATCAGCTCAAGCTTTACTCAAAGATCAGCTCAAGTTCCACTCAACAAGTTCAGGCCAAGAAGGAAAGAAGGCTTCAAAGTCCAAGTTCAACTCAAGTCATGAAGCAACTCACTTGCAAGCTCAACTTCCAGCTTTGTTGAGCGCCTCTTCAACGAAGTAATCAGCCACATCAGCATCCATTCAAGATATGCGCCAGCCCAAGCAACAAGGATTCAATCTCAGCTAAATTTCAATATCCACAATCAAAGGGAAGCAATTAATTGGAATTACCCTCATTGTCATGTTGCCCAAACACTTATGGAAGGTTTTCAAAATTCAAAGGGCTCCTTGATGTTAGGGTATGCCCTTAAGGCCAATGTTTGAGGCTTTGGGATATTTTCAGTATCATGTATAAACAATATATATGTTTTATAAAGGCAATTGTTATTATTCAGATTGTTACATTATCTGCTGCTATATGTATACTTATGAGTAATGTCTCAATGATGTTCAGCTTAGCTGACATTCAGTAATGTCCTTAGTCGAGATATCTTGGTGAACATGAGACAGCCTTGATATGATTGAGACTAATGTGTGCTCTAATCTTGTGGGATGCTTCGAGCATGGAATAAGATTAGACACATAGGTGCATTAGATGTACTGGACTTACCCTTCTTTGGATATTCAATTGTTTGTCACAATGTGAATAATCCTTGTATGCAAGCAAGTGGTATATTCCCTCTGACTTGAGATCACTTGTGTTTCTAAGTGATGATTGACATTGTCTTGAGATAGTTCAATATCATTTGAAAGATAATGGTTAAGGATTATCTTGGATAGTGTGCATGAGTCATGTTAGGGCATTTGTGATAGATATAGGATTGCCTCTCCTGATTGGAGTGTGATGTTCTAAGGGGGCCCTTGGATGAAATGGTTGAGAATGTGTATGGCCATACCCAGATGACTATGTTCTTCTGATCTAATCATTTTCATCATGTTGGAATCGCAGGCTTGACACGCTTGTCCAACGGGAACATCCAGTGGCAAAGGGAAACATGTATGCCAAGTGAATTAGATTCGCACTTGTGCTGTAGTTTGGGAGTAGTCTTGGAAGACTCTTTACTTCATATCGGGAGACAGTGATGTGTTGCTAGATACCTCTCTCTGATCGTGATAACGTAAGTTATCGTTACCGACATTGAAGGTAACCCTTAGGGTCGCACAATTTGATGATATGGCTTACTTATGTCAGATCGTGTGGACTGGAATTATTCTAGTTCAGATTAAAGGAATTTAAACTCTGATTGGAAGTGAGATCTAGTCTAATCATGTTTGATTGATTAGGGCATGTGATCGATAAGCTTTGATCGGGGATTGATACTTGATCGTATTGATCAGTGGTTCAATATGATGTGTGGTTAGATCTGGAGCCATTCGGTTCAGAGAGGTTTTAGCCAGGGTTGGTTCGACTTTGTGATTGGACCAAATGGAGTTTGAACCGGTTCACTTGTGAACGCATGGTTCAATTTAAGATGGAGGTTTCGATGGTTTAAGGGGAGTTATGGAGGTAGTTATTGTTTTCGGTTTTACCATATGGTGGCCGAACATACCTCTTAAAAGTCGACACCACGAATTCGAGAGTGTGCTCTCTCATCTTCTTCCTCTTAAGTGAATCATCTCCATCCAAGAAAACCTAAGCCGAAACACACATGTTCCTTGCTAGGACGATCAGGAGTCCTTGGTGTCTTTGCTAGCACAAGGGACGCAAGGGAGGAAGTCTACTTCATCTTGTGTGTGACTTCTTTGGAGAAGAGGCGCTCGCTCCTTTCCTCTTCCAAGCCGCCTCTCATATCATGGCACAGGTAATGTTTTACTTGTTCTATTCGTGATGTAAAAGGGTTGATCATATGCTCGACATAAACGATTCTTGGGATTCCTATTGTTTCGATGCAACCGGCTATTATTTTTTGCTCGTTAACTAGGTTCACTATCAGTGGTATCAGATCGAGGTTACTGGCTTGATGCATATGATTGCTATCTTGTGATCCATGCTTGATATTGATGCGCATGTTTCTGTTCTCATGCGAATGTATGATAGATGTTTACATTTCATAACTTGCGCATGTTAAGTTGTTTTTTCAAATAGTTATCTTCATGCGCGACTCCATTAGATTGTTCAGTGCACCTATTTTAAATACTTAGACGGGTTAGCAGGTTTGAAATCGTTTGTCAAGTATGAACCCACCCAATAGCCTACCAGACTATCTGACAGCCTGGATGGGCGGCTGCATAGCACTTGTGCGCAAGACGTACAGGTGGCTATAAGCCGACTCCGGAAGGGCGTGTAGTGCTGTCTGTTTAAGGAAACAAGATGAACGATCATGATAATGGCCCGGGGTCGCACCCGCTTGCCAGGAAATCATGTAGGATGTTCAGCCCTTAAGGATGCATAGTCGATCATTGGGTCGACGCTAGTCAGTTACGACTGGGTGCATCCAAGGGCAGTGGGTCTGACTTGTTCTGACGAGTGGATATCTATTAATGGACCGTTGTAAGGTAGTAGGGCACATAAGGAAATAAAATTGATGCCATGGGTTTTTGTTTTGATCACTTGTTGTACATGTTTTTCATGTTGCCATGAGTGATTGGACTCCAGTCGAGTTCATTTGAATGTTTATTTAATCTTATGTGGGCTGCCCTTTTTTGTATGCTGTGCTGGGGCCTGCGAGCCTGGAAATTAATATATTTGATGTGATCTGCGAGTCACATTTGATTTATTTGAATGTATAAATGACCTGCGTGTCAATCTATGTCTAGATAGTTTTTTAAATGTAATTTCATTAGACATGAGCACACAGCACACATGGCAGAAGCATTTGCAAGAATTAGCTTCACTAGTTGGGAGGTCTAGAGTTCGACTCTAGAACAGACGCATTCTGTCTGGTGGGCGCATTAAGGCTACAGATGGCGTTTGGGCCACATGAGGTACAAGAATGCCATAAAGAGCTCAAGTGAAGATTTAAGTCAAACTAGGGTTTTACTTATATTTTTATGGGCGTTTACCACATAAGATCTTTGTGCTTTCTATTTACTGTTTTAAGTAACATTAGCACATGTATGTTTTATTCTTCTGCTATCACTTTAGGCTTTGCATGATAGTAAGAAGATAAAAGACCGTTAAAATCCAACGTTAATATCAAGCTTTCAATTGCCTTCTGACGCGAAACCTCACTGTTCTGACTATTGTTGGGGCCGTGTTGTACCCACTCAGTGGGCACGCCCAGCTATCTTCAGACGGTGCGAGATTACACCTACATGCTACAGAGAAGGGATTTATCGCTTCTCGTTGCTCAGCATAGCACGTGGTGGTCCAGGAAGTCGGTCAGGTCAGCTTGACCATATAGGCTACATGTTGAGCACATGATAGCTATATGGAGGCAGCCATCTGAGGAATCAGAGATTGTGTTGTACCAACTCAGTTGGCACAGTCTTCTGGATTACCAAGATGAAGGGGAATCGCACGGGTTGGCGATTGGCATGCATTGCCTACCAGCGATTAGTGCTTGGGCTCTCTGTGCATCTTATCTCGCCTGAGCGGGACGCGGAGATCAAGTATGAAATCTGGATCCCATCTCACTAAAAGAGTTTCACTCTTTCGGACTTTTTATTGGATTTTCAGTCAGATAAAATAGTGAGAATAGAATCACTCTTAAGTCCTGGAATGATTCTTACATGGTTGTTGACCTTGTTGTTCTTGCTATGTTGTAGATTCCTGCAGCAACGAACACCACAGGGCTCAACTTGCGATCCATATTGGAAAAAGAGAAGTTTGCTGGGCCAAACTTCTCAGACTGGTACAAACAGCTGAGGATTGTCCTTAAAGCTGAGAGGAAGCTGTACGTCCTTGAGTCGGCAATACCGGCTCAACCCGCTGCGAATGCCATAAGAGCGGTTAAAGATGCTTATGAGAAGCACGTCAGTGATAGTACTGATGTCACTTGCCTTATGCTTGCGTCAATGACGCCCGAGCTTCAGCGACAGCATGAGGATTTATCTGCTATTGATATTATAGCAAATCTGAAATTGCTGTATGCTGCTCAGGCAAGGACAGAACGCTATAACTTGATGAAACTTTTCTTTCATAGCAAGCTGGCTGAAGGGAGTCCAGTTGGAGCTCACGTGCTCAAGATGATTGGGTACAAAGAAGCTCTAGAGAAACTGGGTCATACCATCAATCAAGAACTTGTTGTAGACATCATCTTACAGTCTCTTCCAGCTTCTTTCGATGCGTTCATCATTAATTTTAATATGAACAAAATTGACTGTACTCCGGCAGAATTATTGAATATGCTCTGCACCACAGAGCAGACTCTTGAGAAGGGAAAGCCTTCATCCTCTGTCTTGATGGTTCCTTCAAGGAATAAGAAGAAGGGGAAGAAGGGCAAAACCCCTATCAAGAGCTACAACAAGGCTTTGAAACAAAAGATAAAGCGGTCAAAGGATAACAGATGCTTCCATTGTGGCCAACTGGGTCACTAGAAGAAGGACTGTAGAGTGCTCCAAGGAGAGAAGAAGGGAAGCAAGCCTTCCACTTCTGGCTCAGGTATTTTCGTGACTGAAGTCATGATTGCTTCTTCTATATCATGGGTGTTGGACACTGCATGTGGAGTTCACATTTGTTCAAATGTGCAAGAACTCAAGAGAAGAAGACAGGTGGGACAGCATGAGGTGGACCTACGAGTTGGAAACGGGGCACGAGTTGCTGCTGTTGCTGTAGGAGAATATCACATCTCTTTACCATCTGGATTTGTATTAGAACTTGACAATTGTTATTTTGTACCCAGCATAACAAAGAATATTATCTCTATTCCTGCTCTTGTCAGGAAAGGTTTTTCATTTGAATGCAAAACTTCACAGTGCTGTATTTCATTTGATAGTATTGTTTATGCAACTGGGTCGATTATCAATGGGTTATACATGTTGGACATGGAATGTTCTGTACAACAAATTGATAATAAGAAAGCCAAGCATGCTGATGACAGCACCTTGTTATGGCATAGTCGTCTAGGCCATATTAACAAGAAGCGCATTAAGCGGTTGCATGACTATGGACTGCTGTGATCATTCTCCTATGAGGAGCTTGATACATGCAAAGCTTGTTTAATGGGTAAGATGACGAAGACTCCTTTTACTAATAAAGGTGAAAGGGCTTTAGGTTTCCTTGACCTTATTCACAGTGATGTGTGTGGGCCATTTAGTAAACATGCCAGAGGTGGCTATTCATACTTCGTTACTTTTACTAATGATTTCAGTAGGTATGGTTATGTCTATTTAATGAGACATAAGAGTGAATCTTTTGACAGGTTCAAAGAATTCAAAAATGAAGTACAAAATCAGTTAGGCCGAAATATCAAAGCACTTCGATCAGATCGAGGTGGAGAATACTTGAGTCATGAGTTTACTGACTATCTGAAGGAGTGTGGGATTATCTCACAGCTCACTCCGCTAGGGACACCGCAATGGAATGGTGTGTCCGAGAGGAGGAATCGAACCTTATTGGATATGGTTCGTTCTATGATGAGTCAGGCTACTCTACCTTATTCCTTTTGGGGATTTGCACTGGAAACAGCTGCAAAGATACTAAACCGAGTGCCATCCAAGACTGTTTCAAAGACACCATATGAGTTATGGTATGGGAAACAGCCGAGCTTGACATTTATCAAAATCTGGGGTTGCGAGGCTTATGTCAAAAAGCTCGCCTCAGGGAAACTAGAGAGCAGATCTGATAAATGCATCTTTGTCGGATACCCTAAAGAAACTAAGGGTTATTATTTCTACAATCCCAATGAGAATAAAATATTTGTTGCTCGAATGGCTATTTCTCTTGAGAAGGAGTTTCTTCTGCAAGAGGCTAGTGGGAGAGAAATAAAGCTGGATGAAATTCCAGAAGAGGGACAAAGTAGTCAAGCACAGATGGATGAGCCAGAGCCAATAGATCAGGTTAATGTTCAACCTGAGGCTCAGACATCACGGGAACCACGTAGATCGGGAAGGATTCGTCGTCAGCCTGAACCCTATGACGGAATCTACATCATTAATGATGAACCCCTCACCTATGCGGATGCGGTCAGTGGACCGGAGTCAACAAAATGGATTGAAGCTATGCGAGCCGAGATGGACTCCATGTCAGATAACCAAGTTTGGGATTTGGTTGATCCGCCTCCGGGAGTAATCCCTATAGGCTGTAAGTGGATCTTCAAAAAGAAGAAAGACATGGTAGGTAACATAGTTACCTATAAAGGCAGACTAGTTGCGAAAGGTTTCAAACAAATCTACGGGATAGATTATGATGAAACTTTCTCTCCTGTAGCCATGTTCAAGTCCATTCGAATTATTCTCGCGATAGCAGCATATTTTGATTATGAGATCTGGCAAATGGATGTGAAAACCGCTTTCCTTAACGGAAAACTGGAAGAGGATGTGTATATGACACAACCTGAAGGTTTCATCAACTCGTCAGAAGGTCATAAAATATGCAAATTAAAGAAATCCATTTATGGACTAAAACAAGCATCGAGAAGCTGGAATATTCGTTTTGATGAATCAGTTTCTGAATTTGGTTTCATCAAAAATGAAGATGACCCGTGTGTATATAAAAGGTTTAGTGGGAGCGTTATTACTTTCCTAGTCCTCTACGTCGATGATATTTTAATCATTGGAAACGATATTCCTGAACTGCATGCAGTCAAGGCATGGTTAAGAAAATGTTTCCAAATGAAAGATTTGGGAGAAGCAGCCTATATACTAGGCGTGGAGATCTATAGAGATAGATCTAATAGGCTTCTCGGGCTCTGCCAGAGTACTTACATCGATAAGGTCCTGGAAAGATTCCATTTAGAAAATTCTAAAAGTGGTTATCTTCGAGTCAGACATGGTCTGAATCTTTCAAAGAGCTAGTGTCCTCAAACACAGTCTGAGAAAGATGAGATGGACAATACGCCTTATGCTTCGGCTATTGGGTCCATCATGTATGCGATGTTGTGTACTCGCCCAGATGTCGCTTACGGGTTAAGCGTGACCAGTCGGTTCCAAGGTAATCCAGGGAAGGCACACTGGATTACAGTCAAGAACATTTTGAAATATCTTCGCAGAACCAAAAATATGTTCTTGATTTATGGAGGTCAGGAAGTGCTCAGTATTGAAGGATATACTGATGCTTCGTTCCAGTCTGACCAAGATGATTTCCGATCGCAATCAGGCTATGTTTTTAGCTTGAATGGAGGAGCAGTGGTGTGGAAGAGTTTCAAGCAATCAATTGTTGCTGATTCCACAACAGAAGCCGAGTATGTTGCAGCCTCAGAGGCATCAAAGGAGGCAGTTTGGATTCGTAAATTCGTTCAGGAACTTGGTGTCGTTCCTTCGAGTGCAGATCCATTGGTTATCTTCTGTGATAACACTGGAGCGATTGCACAAGCGAAGGAACCACGGTCACACCAGAAGTCCAAGCACATACAGAGAAGGTTTCACCTGATTTGTGAGATCGTTAATCGAGGAGACATCAAGCTCTGCAAGGTTCATACAGATGACAATCTAGCTGACCCGCTTATAAAGCCTCTGGCGCAGCAAAAGCATGAGAAGCACTGTAACAATATGGGTTTGAGATACCTCAACCATTAGTTTAAGTGCAAGTGGGAGATTGTTAGGGTATGCCCTTAAGGCCAATGTTTGAGGCTTTGGGATATTTTCAGTATCATGTATAAACAATATATATGTTTTATAAAGGCAATTGTTATTATTCAGATTGTTACATTATCTGCTGCTATATGTATACTTTTGAGTAATGTCTCAATGATGTTCAGCTTAGCTGACATTCAGTAATGTCCTTAGTCGAGATATCTTGGTGAACATGAGACAGCCTTGATATGATTGAGACTAATGTATGCTCTAATCTTGTGGGATGCTTCGAGCATGGAATAAGATTAGACACATAGGTGCATTAGATGTACTGGACTTACCCTTCTTTGGATATTCAATTGTTTGTCACAATGTGAATAATCCTTGTATGCAAGCAAGTGGTATATTCCCTATGACTTGAGATCACTTGTGTTTCTAAGTGATGATTGACATTGTCTTGAGATAGTTCAATATCATTTGAAAGATAATGGTTAAGGATTATCTTGGATAGTGTGCATGAGTCATGTTAGGGTATTTGTGATAGATATAGGATTGCCTCTCCTGATTGGAGTGTGATGTTCTAAGGGGGCCCTTGGATGAAATGGTTGAGAATGTGTATGGCCATACCCAGATGACTATGTTCTTCTGATCTAATCATTTTCATCATGTTGGAATCGCAGGCTTGACACGCTTGTCCAACGGGAACATCCAGTGGCAAAGGGAAACATGTATGCCAAGTGAATTAGATTTGCACTTGTGCTGTGGTTTGGGAGTAGTCTTGGAAGACTCTTTACTTCATATCGGGAGACAGTGATGTGTTGCTAGATACCTCTCTCTGATCGTGATAACGTAAGTTATCGTTACCGACATTGAAGGAAACCCTTAGGGTCGCACAATTTGATGATATGGCTTACTTATGTCAGATCGTGTGGACTAGAATTATTCTAGTTTAGTTTAAAGGAATTTAAACTCTGATTGGAAGTGAGATCTAGTCTAATCATGTTTGATTGATTAGGGCATGTGATCGATAAGCTTTGATCGGGGATTGATACTTGATCGTATTGATCAATGGTTCAATATGATGTGTGGTTAGATCTGGAGCCATTCGGTTCAGAGTGGTTTTAGCCAGGGTTGGTTCAACTTTGTGATTGGACCAAATGGAGTTTGAACCGGTTCACTTGTGAACGCATGGTTCAATTTAAGATGGAGGTTTCGATGGTTTAAGGGGAGTTATGGAGGTAGTTATTGTTTTCGGTTTTACCATATGGTGGCCGAACATACCTCTTAAAAGTCGACACCACGAATTCGAGAGTGTGCTCTCTCGTCTTCTTCCTCTTAAGTGAATCATCTCCATCCAAGAAAACCTAAGCCGAAACACACATCTTCCTTGCTAGGACGATCAGGACTCCTTGGTGTCTTTGCTAGCACAAGGGACGCAAGGGAGGAAGTCTACTTCATCTTGTGTGTGACTTCTTTGGAGAAGAGGCGCTCGCTCCTTTCCTCTTCCAAGCCGCCTCTCATATCATGGCACAGGTAATGTTTTACTTGTTCTATTCATGATGTAAAAGGGTTGATCATATGCTCGACATAAATGATTCTTGGGATTCCTATTGTTTCGATGCAACCGGCTATTATTTTTGCTCGTTAACTAGGTTCACTATCACTTGATGCGCAAGCAAGAAGCAAAGAAGCTTGCCTTTTGCCTACATCATGAGCGCCATCAACAAGAGAAGAAAGATAGCTCAATGCCAGCCCAATGCCATTAAAACCGTGCCAATTGAAGACCATCAAAAAAGGAAATCTTTCAAGACAATTTGCACTAGCCCTTTGTCTTTCAATTGTCAAAATTTTCTCTATTTTTGTACGTTGCGCAAGGGAGCAAATGACCATCCTGCCCTAGCTCTCCCCATTGCTTATAAGTGTTGCCTCTCTCGGCTTTTGATGAAATAAGAACTTGTCTACTAGTTTCCTAGGTAAAGCACTAGTGTTATTTTTAGTATAGTGTTCTCCAAGGGCCAAGCCCTTCCTCCTCCTCCATCTTCTCCACTGGAACCCTATGAAGGCTTCCTCCTTTCTTCAAGTGCGCAAACACAAGGAAGCCTCACTTCAACCTCGGCATGGAGCAAGACTTGAAGATGAATCCATCAACTCTCGGCCATATGGGAACATCAACATTTTCAGCTAAGTTCCTTCCCCTAAACTCTTTGCTTTGTTTAAAGAACTCTTCCCTACACTAATCTTCAGTTGTCTAAACTTGTAGTTTGTGCAAAGAGTGGATCAAGGAGGGGCACACCCCTCTTCTCCCTTCTCCCCCTCTCTCTTTAGTTAAACCTAGGATTAGCAAGGGAATTTGGAGGGTTAATCTCCCCCTTGACCTCTTTGTTTATGTATTAAAATCCGTGGCTTGTACGGATCTTTCTGTGATTGCTTGTAAGCTCCACCACAACACCTTCCATCAAAGTTGGACCGGTGCAGATCAGGAAGCACAGCCCTTCAATTCTCAAGGTCTACACTATAAGTTTAATTCCTGCATTTACAGCTTTCTTAGTTTAATCTTGGGTTTTCCTTTATTATACAAAATACAAAAAAAATTTAGTTTCTCAATCTTGTTAGATAACTTCGGGTTTTCTCTATTATCTATCTATTAGCAAAATCATTGTTTGAATATTTGGACCCTCCCTTGTCCTACATCATGGAAGCTGAGCAACAAATCATGATCGAGTTATTGGATAGCTCGAATCTATTTGGGAGATTTCATCAGCGCCACTAGGCCTGATGAGATGGAAGAGAGTTATTGGAGCCAAACCTCATTTTTGGCAGGTTGACCAGAAATTTACCATGGTTGGTCACATTTTACTTTGGGTTGCATTGGATTGGATCCAATGGCTTAATCAACTTGTGCAATAAAGTTTGTGCTAGCTCAATACCCAATGAGGCCCAATAATAAGTTGTCATGAAGAGATAAGAGGGCATAAGAGTATAATGGGGAGAAACCCAACCCCATTGGCGCCTAAGGGCATAATGGGGGTGAGGTGGGTGCAATTTGCTTCATTAGGAAGTAATTGGCGCCTAGCCCTTCATCCTTGGATGGAAACCTTGCCTCTATGGCAAGAGTTGGAGCACATATGGCTTCACTGGCTTGTATGGCAAGTATGGAGTGCATATGGTTAATTAGAATGGGTTTATGGAAAAGGCTTGGAGTCTTGATATAACCCTAACCCTAATTGACACCCCACAAACCCTAGCCGACTTATCCTTCATGTATGATGCGCCTACACTTATGCCTTACCGCCCCTTGCCTCCTTATATTAGATATATGCGAGAGCAAGAAGTCAATAAGAATTATTGTTGGCACGAACAAAAGAGGCAAGAGCAAGCAACTCTTGCAGCAAGCATTTCTTCCATCTACCTTTGCCGTAAGCTTCTCCTCTCCTTCTTCTCTTGGCACAAAAAGGGATAAAACTTGGTGCGTTCATCCCCTTTCTTCCTCTCTGTTGTTGTCCAAAAGGACACACTTTTAAATACAAGTAGGTAGACTAATTTAAGGAGTCGCAGCCAAAACTTGTTTGGCGCACAGGGATCTGTCACCCCCTGATACGGCTCCAAAAACTTGTTGTCCCTAAACTTGTAGTGTCCGTAAGTGCACGGATACTCGAAGTAATAAAGAAAATATCAATCCCACAGAGACCTACGTGTTAAGTACCAAATAGTTGTATTCTTACGAGCTAAGCAAACCGAGTATGATGCGATTAAATAATAAACACACGGGAAAATAATCAGAGAGATAAACTGAGACTAGGGTTTCATCCATCTTAATTTCAATGATTAGATATAATAAAAGGTCGTCAATCAATTCCTATCATGATAAAGACTTAATTTACTTCATAAAAGGATTATCTCACTTTCGTGCAGACAATCATGCAGGGACCAATCCTCGCTTTCGCACAAGATTTATCCCAATGCTGTAAATAAGTAAACCATCAATCAAAGAACTCAAGATCACTTTCGTGCATCCGAATTCTAGGTTGATTGTCTCGAGCGGAATCTCGAGGATCACTTTTATGCATCCGAGACTCAACACAAGTTATACCTATGGTTCTCCAACGTTCCAATCCTCACTTTCATGCAAGATCTCCACGTTTGACACACTAAATTAATCCTAGGTTCATAATCATCATCAAAGCAATTAGTCATCTAAAATAAAGAAATAAGAACTTAACCTAATTTCTTATAGTGAGTTCCTATTAATCAATTTTAGGGTTTCAGTTCTCAAGCATGTCACCATTCTGTCGTTAATGCAAGAACTCTATTCATGATGACAAAAAGTAAACTAAGGAGAAACTTAGAACAATAATCACATAGGTAAAATTATCATGGTAAAATTATCTTGACGAAATAAAAAGTATCTAATCATTAAAAATCAAAGGGATTACGCCCCATGTCCCAATATAAGATTAAGCTTGCATGCAGGAAAAATTACAATAAAGCTTGTTTTCAAAAAGTCAGAAATCGAAGAAGGGAAGAAGAAAAGTTACAAAACAGGTGCTGTAATGAAATTACAGCACCGTAATTTGTAGCAAAACTCGATGAACTGTGCTGTCACCACCAATTTTGTCGATTCCTCCTCCGATCGATCTCCTTTCGATCTGAAACTTCTGTGGTGTCCTCTTCTCCTCTAGGCGAAGCTTCAATGTAAAAATCATGGGTAGAGGTGGCCTCCACGCCTCTCGGTGCGAGGCCAAACCCTAGCCGCCTTTCTGGCGATTTCTCCCTCGAATCTGAATAAAATTTCTCTTTTCAGTGTGTGTGTCTTCTTCTCTTAAAGACGAGTCCGCAACAACTTTCGGATCTCAATTTGGAGCTCTGGATCAAAAGTTATGGCCCGCGCAAGATTCGGCCGCGGAAAACTCGCGTTTTTGACTGGAAATTACGGCCGTGTTATATTTTACGGCAGTGCCGTATTTTCATTCTGCGTGTTCTAGGTCAAAATTACGGCCTGTAAAATGCTTCTCGACCGTGCCATAAAATCTGTCGAGTTCTCTAGTCTGAAGTGTCTGAAAAATACGGCACCATAATCTGGTTTATGGCACTGTTGTAAAATCGACTTAACTCTCTGTTTGGAAGTGACTGGAAAATACGGCCCGTGTAATCCTTTACGGTGGTGCCGTAAAGTCAGCAAAGTTCTGTTCTGAAGCGCTCCAAAATACGGTACCGTCATCTGGTTTACGGTACTGTCGTAAAATCCGAAAAAGCTTCTGTTCGAAAACTCCTCAAAATACGACAGTGTTCTCGGATTTTACAGTAGCATATGAAAATACAGTACCGTAAAATAGGTTACGATACTGCCGTAATTTGCTGAGTTGCTCCGTTTTGCGTGAAATTTCTTGGGTGATCTCCTCTTGATGATGGTAACTCTTCTATGTGTTTGATTTTGCTTGAAAACTCCTTGAAATAATGTCTTTTTACCTGAAAATCATGAAAAACCAAAATAGAAGTAGACTTTGCAATATTTGATGAATTTAGCATGAAAACAAGTTAAAGATCCTCAATTTTAGCATGAAAAGATACATAAAATGATACAAAATATACTATATATTTTGGTGTCATCACTCTCTTAGCGCATCTTCTTTGAAGGTGGTGCAAGTATAGGAGTGGGGATGGATCTTGGCGGCAACATCTCCCAACCTCCTTCACATTGGCGCATCTTCCCTAGAAGGTGGCGCAAGTTGTGTAGAAGGACTCGAAGGGCTTGAATCTTCTTCCCGAGGCTAGCACCGGGCGTGGAAAAAGAGGACTCGAGGCATCCGTGTGTGTGAGACTACAGAGGGCGCATGCTTGGGCGCCTACATCGGCATCGCCTCTCATTGCTCATAGGTACTTTCTCCTCTCATCATGTCGACTCCCTCGCAAGAATTCGATCCATTGGGTTTTTGGGACCAGGTTGTTTTGGGGATATGCTTCCGCTGTGCGATTGTAATTCTTATAAAATTTTAAAATATCCTTGGGGTTTCCCAACAATGGTATCAGGGCGTCTTGCGAGCCTCGAATGATGTTTCTATGATTTTCATATGCTCACATGCCATATAGTATTTTTGCATATTCAATATGTATGGAGCATGATTTTTCTAAGTAGGAAAAATTGTAGGACTCTTGTTTCTTACCTCTAATCAATCTCTTTTGGTTCTTCGCTCTCTTCACATGATTGGGATAGACCCATATGTGGAAGAGATAATTTTTCCTCTTATGGTGGGATAGACGTATCATGAGAGACTTGTTGAGATTATGTGGGGCATGGACTAGGTGATTGCCCTAATCTCAACAAATTATGGATTGCATGGAGGGCAACCAGTATGTCTCTTGTAGACTTCTGAGAGAAACAAAGAACAAAATATTTGTGATAAGAGGTGAAGGAAGAGAGACATGTTTTAATGAAAAAGTAAAATTTTAAATTTTATGTTTTTCATTAGCATATAGAATCGCATGAGTAAGTACCTTATTTGTGCATGATGTTGTGATCATTAGTTAAGCCCTTAGCATGCCTGTGTTTTATTCATGTGAGGCCTGCGTGCGGCCTTTCTTTTTCTTTTACTTTGTAATCTTAAGATCAAGATTAGGGGCGCATTCACTTGAAGTCTTGGCGCGTGCTTGAAGCTTGCGTACCTTGCTTGGTGGCGCATCAAGTTTCAACATGGGTGGCGCTTCTATGCTAGTTGGCGCAAGTTTGGCATGGCTGAGCCCTTGGGCTTGTGAGCTTGCCATCTTGGCCTTTGCATGGTGGCAGTTCACCCTTGGAGGAGCTTCATGGAATTGGCCAAACCCTTGGGTGTGCATATAGGGTCTTCCTAAAGGCACCTCTAGGGTTTTGAGTGCTAAACCATGATAAGGAGGACCTTGGAGCCAACCTTGAAGATCAAGGTAGAGGTCGGCTAGGCTAGGTCTATGTTTAGGGCCTTGTGTCCTAGGTCAGGAGTTGAACCCATTTTGGCACGGGTTGGTTCAAAGTCATGAGTGGGCTATGATTACATCATCCTTTTTATTGCTTTTCTTACCTACTAAAGCATGCCTGTGATATTTTATCTTCATGTTATTACTATAGGATTGCATGCCTGTAATGTTAGACATAAGATAAAACTAAGAGGATGAGATCTTAAAAACCCTCAATCAAAAATATCAAGTCTAGTAGCCTTCTAACTCATAGCCCACATCAAGCTATCGATCAGTGGTATTGTGCATAGTTTCCTACCCTTGTGGGAGACACCCACTTATCTTTAGAAGGTGTGTGGTGACAATTGTTTCCCCAGCACAGTTTTAACATGGACGTGCCTTTGCAAGGAAACTCGTAGGCCCTGGGCATAACAGTTAGGAATAGACTTGACTAGTTTTTCACATGTGGTGGCCACATGGTGGAACTCTAGAGGCATTGTTGAGAGGTTAGGGTTTCATGTTGTATCCAGCCCTCGCTGGACATGAAATGCCTAGACTGTCTCAATAAGGGGAGTTGCCAAGTGCAATCAGCTGGCATGCCCACCTTAAGAAGCATGGGTCATTTTGTGCATCTCATCCCATCCTCGTGGGACGCGAAGCCTCATATAGAATAAGGATCCCATCTCACTAGGAAATCTCAGATTTCCTAATTGACTTTGTGGGTTGTCAAGTCAATTAAAATAGTGGAAGCCATAGTCATTTAAAACAAGTCCAGTTTAAATGACTTGAAGTAGTACTAATCTGCTTTTCTTGGTTGTTGTAGAACATTGGCTATGAACAATAGTAGATGGCCATGAACGATCCCGCCTATTCGACACCCGTTCGGTTTTTCGCTCATTTCTTACTATTTCTGGAGTGGAATTTGCTGAAATTTTACGATAACCTTTCTAACTTAGCAACCGACAATTTGGGATAATAATCACATGATTTCAAGTAGCAGTTGAGGATAACGAGGTAAAATGGCAACACCTAGGGTTTGACAGTGATTTTGACGACAAAAGACTATTCCGGCATGATTTCTTCCCCATTCCGATGTTGAAGGTCATGCTCTAACCTCTCACGACATATATCTAGTCTTTCCCCTAGTTTGATTCAATTTGTTTGAGAGATTTTGATGTATTTCACGATGCATATTGTAGTGTAAACTTCTTTTCGGGGTTTGGGCATAGCCCGCTGTAAGAATGTTGACTATTAATGCTTGATCTATACATTGCTTAGATTTATCTTTGTTCTTATTCATTTCTAAGAAGTTTTAATCCATATTTATGTATTAGCCATGCATATTTATGTTTTAGAAGTTGTGGGAAGGACTGAGAGGTGAACCGCAACATTAGATCCCCCTAGATTGAACTAGTAATTTCGGCCACAAGAGTAGGTCGAAATTACTCGAGGAGGGATCTGCTTAACCTAGGAGGAACTTGGGTTAAGTTAGATACCGGACCGTGGCCTGAGAGGCAACAAGTCTGTACCTTAGGAAGAATTTCCTTAAGAACTTAGGTTAAACAACTTTAAATATATGCATTAGCTCTCTTTCGTACTTCGGTGTGATGAAACCTAAAACCCTGATTTCTCTCAAGATCCTTACACCCTGTTTGCCTTCTGTTTGCTCTTTATTTGCTTTGATTTATTTTCTTGCATTAGAATATTAGTCATTTCTCCATTATTTGATTATGTAGCTATTAATTGACTGATTAATTAGTACTTAACCCCTAGTCCCTGGGGATCATTACTTATTTTATTATGTGATAGACCGTGCACTTGTGGTATGAACCTATCACCAAGCCAACCTTGGGTATTAGCCCAACAAACCTATAGATCTCTTCCCTCTAGCCAGACACTTCAGGACTTCTTTATCTGCTAGTGACTTTGCTTTACATACTTCATAGATGCATACTGAGATACTTTCTAATATGCTAGAATCTGTTAATCAATACCGCGAAGCTGCTAACAAATGTCACCGAGAAAGGTTATTTTCCCTAGGAGATAAAGTGATTCTACGAGTGTACGAGGAATGCATCCGTGGGACGGAGCAAAAGCTAGATGCAAAAGGACTAGGCCCCTTCACCATCGTAGGCAAAATCAATGACAATGCCTATGTCCTCGACTTGCCGCCTGAACTAGGGATCCCCACCACCGTCAACGTGGAGGATCTCACATCTATTGAGAGCCCCTCTCCATACTAGATCCAGATGACAACCATGAACTGGAGATTGAGGCTATCCTCGAGTACCAAACAATACTTACCATTGATGAGGTACAAATGTTTTATTGAGTTAGACTCATTAATGGTGAGGAGGTATGGCTTCCTAAGGCAGAGTTAGCTATGGCCGCCCCAGAGTTACTTCAAAGGTACAAGGAAAATTCTCTATGGGAGAATTCTTTCAACCTGGGGAGAGTTGATGGAGGCAGTAGCCTGATGGTTCCCCAAAGGGGGCGAAAACCCTATGGTGGCGCAAACAAGAAAGGATGCAGCGGATAAAGGGTTTCATAGGATCAATGAGCATGCATTATATGATCAACTTAACAAAACCGATTGTAAAGAGGTGATTCGATTCATACCATGGCCATTTCAAGATGGCGCCTTGGAAGTAAGAGAACAACGAAGATCTCCTCCAAATCGTCACACACAAGATGAAGATGTGCTTCTTCTTGTCGTCCCTTGTGCTAGCAAGGATCGTCCAAGGCGTCTTGATCGAATGCAAAGGGAAAGGAGAGCTTTTCTTCTTGGCGTTTTTCTCTCTTGTCGCCTTAGACTTCCTCTACCCCAGAATGCCACTCGAAGACAACCCAAGGAGGCGTCAAAGGCGTGAAGAGGCAAGGCAGGGGCGACGTGAGATTATGGCCACGTTTGAGAAGTGCTATCCAAAAATAGCATCCCACTTCTCCACATGCGATCTTGGGTTTACCCCAATCGCAAATGCCACATCACCTTTGAACCATGCGCTCATCCATGAGCTGGTTCAAACCGATTTGGTCCACTAACCAAATAAACCAAGAAATAAGTCCAGATCAAAATAAACCCTAAGGCTCTTGATCTGACCGTCAATCTCTCAATGCTCCTGATCTGACTGATCTAGCATTCATTCTCTCAATCGAAGCTTACCGATCTCAAGCCCTAATCAATCAAACATGATCAGACCAGATCTCACTTACAATCAGAGATTAAATCCCTTTAAACTGAACCCGAATAATTCAGTCCACACGATCTGACTTAAGAAAGCCATATCATCAAATTGTGCGACCCTAAGGTTTCCTTTAAATGTCGGTAACGATAACTTACGTTATCACGATCAGTGAGGGGTATCTAGCAACACATCACTGTCTCCCGATATAAAGGAAAGAGTCTTCCAAGACTACACCCAAAAACAGCACAAGTGTGAATCAATTCACAAAGCATACAAATTTCCTTTACCACTGGATGTTCTTATTGGACAAGCAAGTCAAGCTTGTAACTCCAATATGATGAGCATGATTAGATCAGATGAACATAGTCATCTGGGTATGGCCATACACTTTCTCAATCATCTCATCCAGGGGGCCCCTTTAGAACATCACCCTCCAATTAAGGAGACGGCAATCCTATGTCTATCACTAGTGCCCTAACCTGACTCAAGCTCACCATCCAAGATAGTCTATAATCATTATATTTCAAATGATATTGAACTATCTCAAAATAATGACAATCATCATTTAGAAAACACAAGTGATCTCAAGTCAGAGGAAATGTGCCACTTGTCGCATTCAAGGATTATTCACATTGTGACAAGCAATTGAATATCCAAGTAGGGTCTGTCCAGTACATCCAATGTACCCATGAGTCTACATCTTATTCCATGCTCGAAGCATCCTATAAGATTAGAACACATATTAGTCTTAACCATATCAAGGCTGTCTCATGTTCACCAAGATATCTCGACTAAGGACATAACTGCATGTCAGCCTAGCTGAACAGCTTTGAGACATTATTCAGAAGAACATATATTGCAGCAGACAATGTAGCTTACTGAATAACAACCATGCCTTTATAAACATAACAGTTTATTACATGATACTGTTACAATCCCAAGACCTCAAACATTAGTCTTAAGGGCATACCCCAACAATATCCCACTTGCACTTAATCTAATGGTTGAGAAATCTCAAACCCATATTATTACAGTGCTTTTCATGCTTCTGCTGCGCCAGAGGCTTAGTAAGCGGGTCTGCCAGATTGTCATCTGTATGAACCTTGCAGACTTTGATCTCGCCACGATCTATGATCTCCCTGATCAAATGAAACCGTCTCTGTATGTGCTTGGACTTCTGGTGCGACCGTGGTTCCTTTGCTTGTGCGATTGCTCCAGTGTTATCACAGAAGATAACCAAAGGATCTGCACTCGAAGGAACAACACCAAGTTCTCTCACGAACTTACGAATCCAGACTGCCTCCTTGGATGCTTCCGAGGCTGCAACATACTCGGCTTCTGTTGTGGAATCAGCAACGATTGACTGTTTGAAACTCTTCCACACCACTGCTCCTCCATTCAAGCTAAAAACATAGCCTGATTGCGATCGGAAATCGTCCTGGTCAGACTGGAACGAAGTGTCAGTATATCCTTCAATACTGAGTTCTTCCTGACCACCATATATCAAGAACATATCTTTGGTTCTCCGAAGATATTTTAAGATGTTCTTGACTGCAATCCAGTGTGCCTGTCCTGGATTACTTTGGAACCGACTGGTCACGCTTAACCCATAAGCGATGTCTGGGCGAGTACACAACATCGCATACATAATGGATCCAATAGCCGAAGCATAAGGCGTATTGTCCATTTCATCTTTCTCAGTCTGTGTTTGTGGACACTGACTCTTCGAAAGATTCAGACCATGTCTGACTGGAAGATATCCTCTTTTAGAATTCTCTAAATGAAATCTCTCCAGGACTTTATCGATGTAAGTACTCTGGCACAGCCCGAGAAGCCTCTTAGATCTATCCCTGTAGATCTTCACACCTAATACATAGGCTGCTTCTCCTAAATCTTTCATCTGGAAACATTTCCTTAACCATGCCTTAACCGCATGCATTTCAGGAATGTCGTTTCCAATGATCAAGATATCATCGACGTAGAGGACTAGGAAAGTAATCACGCTCCCACTAAACCTCTTATATACACACGGGTCATCCTCGTTCTTGATGAAACCAAATTCAGTGACTGATTCATCAAAACGAATATTCCAGCTTCTTGATGCTTGCTTAAGTCCATAAATGGACTTCTTTAATTTGCATATCTTATGACGATCTGATGGATCAGTGAAACCCTCAGGTTGTGTCATGTACACACCTCATCCAGATTTCCATTCAGGAAAGCTGTTTTCACATCCATTTGCCAGATCTCATAATCATAATATGCTGCTATCGCGAAAAGAATCCGAATAGACTTAAACATGGCTACAGGTGAGAAAGTTTCATCATAATCTATCCCGTAGATATGTTTGAAACCTTTCGCAACTAGCCTGCCTTTATAGGTAACCACGTTACCATCCATGTCAATCTTCTTCTTGAAGATCCATTTACAGCCTATTGGGATAACTCCCGGAGGCGGATCAACCAAATCCCAAACTTGGTTATCTGACATGGAGTCCATCTCGGCGCGCATAGCTTCAAGCCATCTCGCTGACTCCGGTCCACTGACCGCATCCGCATAAGTGAGGGGTTCATCATTATCAATGATGTAGACTCCGTCATAGCGCTCAGGCTGACGACGGATCCTTCCCGATCTTCGCGGTTCCCGTGATGTCTGAGCCTCAGGTTATTCAATAACCTGTTCTATCGGCTCAGGCTCATCCAACTCTGCTTGAGCACTTTGTCCTGCCTCTGGATTCTCATCCAGTTTTATTTCTCTCCCACTGGCCTCTTGCAGAAGAAACTCCTTCTCAAGAAATATGGCCGTCCGAGCAACAAAAACCTTGTTCTCTTTGGGATCGTAGAAATAATAACCCTTAGTTTCCTTAGGGTAACCGACAAAGATGCATTTGTCAGATCTGCTCTCTAGTTTCCCAGAGGCGAGCTTTTTGACATAAGCCTCGCCGCCCCAGATCCTGATAAACGTCAAGCTTGGCTGTTTCCCATACCATAATTCATATGGCGTCTTTGAAACGGCCTTGGATGGCACTCGGTTTAGTATTTTTGCAGCTGTTTCCAGTGCAAAACCCCAAAAGCAGTAAGGTAGATTAGCCTGACTCATCATAGAACGAACCATATCAAGTAACGTTCTATTTCTCCTCTCGGACACACCATTCCATTGCGGTGTTCCTGGTGGAGTGAGCTGTGAGATGATCCCACACTCCTTCAGATAGTCAGTAAATGCATGACTTAGGTATTCTCCACCTCGATCAGAACGAAGTGCCTTGATATTTCGGCCTAGCTGATTTTGTACTTCATTCTTGAACTCTTTGAACTTGTCAAAGGATTCACTCTTGTGTCTCATTAAAAAGACATACCCATATCTACTGAAATCATCAGTAAAGGTGATGAAGTACTGATAGCCACCTCTGGCATGTTTACTAAATGGCCCACACACATCACTGTGTATAAGGTCAAGTAAACCTGAAGCCCTTTGACCTTTGTGAAGGAAAGGTGACTTCGTCATTTTGCCCATCAAACAAGCTTTGCATGTATCAATCTCCTTATAGGCGAATGATCCCAGCAGTCCATAATCATGCAACCGCTTAATGCGTTTCTCGTTAATATGGCCTAAACGACTATGCCATAGCAAGGTGCTGTCATCAGCATTCTTGGCTTTCTTAATATCAATTTTCTGTATAGAACATTCCATGTCCAACATGTATAACCCATTGTTAATTGAACCAGTTGCATAAACAATATTATCATAAGATAAAACATACTTTGAAATATTGCATTCAAAGGAAAATCCCTTCCTGACAAGAGCAGGAATAGAGATAATATTTTTAGTAATACTGGGAACAAAGTAACAACTGTTTAGTTCTAATACAAGTCCAGATGGTAAAGAAATGAAATAGTCTCCTACAGCAACAGCAGCAACCCGTGCCCCGTTTCCAACGTGTAGGTCCACCTCATGCTGTCCCACCTGTCTTCTTCTCTTGAGTTCCTGTACATTTGAACAAATGTGAACTCCACATGCAGTGTCCAACACCCATGATATAGAAGAAGAAAACATGACCTCAGTCACGTAAATACCTGAGCCAGAAGCGAAGCTTCCCCTCTTATCTCCTTGGAGCGCTTTACAGTCCTTTTTCCAGTGACCCAGCTGGCCACAGTGGAAACACCTGTATTCCTTGGACCGCTTAACCTTCTGCTTCAGAGCCTTGCTGTAGCTCTTGACAGGGGTCTTGCCCTTCTTCCCCTTCTTCTTGTTCCTAGAAGGAACCATTAAGACAGAGGTCGAAGGCTTACCCTTCAGAGTCTCCTCAGTAGTCAAGAGCATATTCAGCAGCTCTGCCGAAGTACAATCGATTTTGTTCATATTAAAGTTAATAATGAACGCGTCGAATGAAGGCGGGAGAGACTGCAGAATAATGTCCACAGCAAGCTCCTGATTGATGGTATGCCCTAGTTTCTCTAGAGCCTCCTTGTGCCCAATCATCTTGAGCACGTGAGCTCCCACTGGGCTCCCTTCAGCCAGTTTGCTCTGAAAGAACAGCTTCGTCAAATTATAGCGTTCAGTCCTCGCCTGTGCAGCATACAGCATCTTGAGGTTCGCTATAATCTCTATAGCCGACATATCCTCATGCTGACGCTGCAGCGGTGGCGTCATAGACGCTAGCATCAGGCAAGCGACATCAATGCTATCATTGACGTGCTTTTCATAGGCTTCCCGAACCGCCCTTGCGGCGTTCGGAGCGGGCTGAGGCGGTATCGCCGTCTCGAGGACATACAGTTTCCTCTCTGCCTTAAGAACAATCTTAAGGTGTCCAAACCAGTCAGAGAAGTTCGGCCCAGCAAACTTCTCCCTTTCCAGTAGGGATCGCACATTGAAGTTCATGGTGTTCGTTGCTGCAAGTATCTACAACAATGCAAGAACAGCAAGGTCAGTATCAATGTTAAGAATCAATCAGGACTTAAGAAAGATTCTTTTTCTCACTATTTTATCTGGCTGAAAAATCCAGCAAAACAGCCCGAAAGAGTAGAACTCTTTTAGTGAGATGGGATCCAGATTTCATACTTGGTCTCCGCGTCCCGCTCAGGCGAGATAAGATGCACAGAGAGTACAAGCCCTAATCTCTGGTAGGCTGTCCCAGCCAATCGCCAACCCGTGCGATTCCCCTTCATCTGGGCAATCCAGCAGACTGTGCCAACTGAGTTGGTACAACACAATCTCTGACCCCACAGATGGCTGCCCCCATGTGCTACCATATGCGCCACATATGTAGCCTACATGGTCAAGCTGACCCGACCTACTCCCTGGACCACCACGTGCTATGCTGAGCAACGAGAAGGGATAAATCCCCACTCTGTAACACGCAAGTGTAATCCCTCACCGTCTGAAGATAGATGGACGTGCCCACTGAGTGGGTACAACACGGCTCCAACGATAGTCAGAACAGTGAGGTTTCGCGTCAGAAGGCTTACGAGCTTGAAATTTTAGCGTTGGATTTTAACGGTCTTTTATCTTCTTCACTATCATGCAATTCCTATGGTGATAGCAGAAGATAAACTAATCATGCAATTCTAATATTTAGGCAATAAAAGAAAGCATGGATCTTATGTGGTAAAAGCCCATAGCCTAAGTAAGACCTTAAGAAACTTAAGTCTTCACTTGCTTTTCTTCATGGGGCTTTCGCTGCTCATTTGGCCCAAACCTGGGCCCAAGCGCCATCTGCAGCTCTGGTGCGCCCACCAGGAATATGCACCAGGTCCTAGGGTCGAACCCTAGACCTCCCACCTGGTCAAGCCTCTGCTGCATGCGCCTCTGCCAAGTGTGCTTTGTGCTCTTGTCTAATTAAATTACAAATTTAACTATCTAGACAAGATTGACACGCAGGTCAATTACATTTTATAAATTAAAAGCAATGTGATGCGCAGATCACAATAATTAATTTACATATTAATATAGGCACGCAGGCCCCAGCACAGCACAGATTTAACATGGGCAACATCCCGTTATCTTAACCCCAAACAAATGGCACAATTCATGAATGATACAGGATGTTTCATATAAGATCGATTCATATGCTAGGTAAAACGAGTTCAAGAAAACACGATCTGAAAATTTCCACAAACCCATACATAAATATCCACAAAACACAAATCTCATAAATCACATAAGGGTACCTGCCACCACGCAATCCTTGCACTAGACATATGCAAGGAAACAGTTATATCAAATCCGATGGCATAAATACAATTCGATTCGAAATTCAAAGCAAAGCCACAAAGTCGATTTTATAAACTCATACCAAACACCGAAACCAGGCTGAAGCCCGCGGTGACACAAAAATCAAACTCATTAATTTGGAATCACAAGTTCACATAGTTCACATGGTTCACATAGCTCATATCATTCATATTAAGGCCACAACCGGCCCCAGATAATTAAGCACAAAAGTTCTTAACCAAACTAGCATAATGTCCACGCCAATGCTAACTCAAGAAATGCGCCCCTGCTCTATGCCTGAAAATAGTGAGGGGTGAGCTACACAGCCCAGTGAGTGGATAGTCTAAATCGACCATCCATAACATACACTCAAAAATATAGGCAGGTTATTTTAAAAATCTGTAACAGAACATTATGTCAACATATAACAAAATAAAGGAAACAGAAGTCATATAAACAGCCAGATGTACACACCAACATATAACAAACTCAGGTTCTATACAAACTCAGGTTCTAGAGTTATACTCTAAACCAACTAAACACATCCATACTTAGTTAACCTAGTTGTCCAGCATATTCAGTAGTGACCAATATGGTCTAACCCGGCTTTGGCCTAAGCACTGGGAGCTGCAAAATCTCGTGCAACACATAAACATGGACAGTGAGTAGAATCAAGAGGTGGCCCCCGCCAGGTCACGACGTGGCACTTTGCTCTAAAACACCCCATAAACACATCGATGGCTTGTGTGTAGATTCAAGAGGTGGCCCCCGCCGGGTCACGGCGTGGCACTTTGCTCTACGACACCCCATATCACAAAAAGAGAGTGATGACATCAAGAGGTGGCCCCTGTCCGACCAAGACATGGCACTTTGCGTCAAAACCCGTTCTCCCAAAAGGTTCCTACTGGACAACAAACACATCTTATATCATATTTCATAAAGGTGGACTCCTAAGTGTCAACTAGACTCTAGGATAGTCATCACAAAAATCATATCAGGCAGGCTGAACATCAACCCCCATCACAATAATCATAGTAGGCAGGCTGAACATCAACCCCCTCACATATCAAATACAGGGCTGAAATTCAAACCCTTAACATATCACATAACGACTACCCCCTTGAGTACACAGTTACACTTAGCCTTAGTCCTAACATCACATAACACATAATATCCGAAATCACATAACCACATAATTTCCAAAAATTACATAACCACATAATGTTCAAAGATCACATAATCCCATAATATTCAAAAATCACATAATTACATAATATTAATAATCACATGATGTAGTGTAGTCCTTAGGTTTCATGCTGATTAGTTCAGTCTTAACCTTGCTATGTTATCACCCAATTTTTCTCAAACAAGGAATACATGCTACACTCATAAAGAAACATAAAATTACAATAAGCATCCATAAAATCAACATAAAATGTAAAACATGTATTCTTACTAACGGGATAAAATCACTGATTTAATACTCAAAATTCATACTAAAAAAAAATATCTAGATAACAAGAATTTCATACTCAAAATTCAATGATTTAATGCTACCAAAATTCCCTATAAAAACACCTTAAATTTCATACAAATTTTCGGTTAAATAATCATCAAAATTTCGGTTTTCATAATTAAATCAAAATTTCAGTTTTCATAACAATTATCAAGATTATTTCGGTTTTTATAATTAACATCAAAATTCGGTTTTCATAACAACTATCAAGATCATTTCGGTTTACATGGAAATTTAGGTTTTCATGGAGAAATACAATTCGGTTCTCATGAATAACAATGCCCTAAATTCGGTTTTCATACCTTACATACACTTTGCATAATTACGGTTTTAACATGGTAAAATTTCCAAAATTTCCAATCCATTCAATATATCAATTAACACAACTAAGTTGATAGAACTCGATTAAGTCACCCCACTCACCTCTTAACCGTGAACGCAAGGTGAAAATTCTCCAAAAATTGTCTAAAGCCTTGCCACCACCAATGGAAGAAAACGCCACCCAAACCAAAGATGCCGGCCAATGGAAGAAAGGAAGAGGAAGAAAAGATTTTCGCCTCCAAGCCTCCAAGCCGTCGCCCAAGATTTCTTCCAAGCAAAAATATCGCCAACTCTCCTACCCTAACCGAAATTACCACTTAAACTTTGGGTTTTTAAATTTTAAACCCATTAAGCAATTAATTCAAATAGGGTTTAACCCATTTAACTAAAATTTCGAATTTTTAAACCCACTAACCCAAAGTTAACTAATTAATTTAATTAACTGACAAATAACCAATCACTTAACCGAAATCCAATAAGGACTTAATTAATATCCACTAAGGTCTAATTAACCAATAAGGTCTAATTAATTAACTAACAACTTACAACCCATAAATCCTAATTAATTTATCATGAACAACCAATAATAATTTATCATAAATTAACAGCCAATAATCAAACAAATAATCTCTAATTAATTTACAATAAATTAACAACCAAAAATCTCTAGTTAATTAACTATTAACAACCAATACATAAAAAATATCACAGTCAATAATTTTAGACAAAATCAAAATAATGCTTACCAGGATTAAAGATCCTTGGATCTTACAGCCCACATAAGAATAAATAGACAAACACATGGCATCAATCATCATGTGATCCAGTCATTAAAATAAATTTTTCGAAAAACCCCATGGGCATCAATTTTATTTTGCTTATATGCCCTACAACCTTACAACGGTCCATTACTAGGGATCCACTCATCCAACCTAGTCAGATCCACTGCCCTTACATGCACCAAGTCCTAACTGACTTGAGTAGACCAAAAGGGTCAACCATGCATGCGCCAAGGGCTGAACAACCTCAATGAGGTCTAGCAAGCGGGTGTGAGCCCGGGCCTAACTCATGTGCGTTCACAGGTTGTCTCAATCAGACATCGCTACACGCCTGTGATGCAGTCGACCTATAGCCACCTTTAGCATGCGCCAAGGTGCTATCTGGTCGACCCATCTAGGCTGTCAGATGGTCTGATCAGACTGTCTGGATCTAACCTAGGGGATAACTTCAACCCTAATAACCCGTCTAAGGGTTTAATGCAGGCGCATCTTAGATCTACAATGAGTCGCGCAAGTGATATTTGTTTGAGAAAAACTACATCAAGCGCCAACATACATGCGCAAGAAAAACAAATACAAGTTTCGCTTATGACAACTAAACATGTATTTATGCATGTATTGAAGATCTAAGCATTTTTGCAAGCATGGATCACAAAATGGCTTAAGCAATCATACAAAAACATGCATTAACCATGGCTCTGATACCAATTGATGGTTCCCCAAAGGGGGCGAAAACCCTATGGTGGCGCAAACAAGAAAGGATGCAGCGGATAAAGGGTTTCATAGGATCAATGAGCATGCATTATATGATCAACTTAACAAAACCGATTGTAAAGAGGTGATTCGATTCATACCATGGCCATTTCAAGATGGCGCCTTGGAAGTAAGAGAACAACGAAGATCTCCTCCAAATCGTCACACACAAGATGAAGATGTGCTTCTTCTTGTCGTCCCTTGTGCTAGCAAGGATCGTCCAAGGCGTCTTGATCGAATGCAAAGGGAAAGGAGAGCTTTTCTTCTTGGCGTTTTTCTCTCTTGTCGCCTTAGACTTCCTCTACCCCAGAATGCCACTCGAAGACAACCCAAGGAGGCGTCAAAGGCGTGAAGAGGCAAGGCAGGGGCGACGTGAGATCATGGCCATGTTTGAGAAGTGCTATCCAAAAATAGCATCCCACTTCTCCACATGCGATCTTGGGTTTACCCCAATCGCAAATGCCACATCACCTTTGAACCATGCGCTCATCCATGAGCTGGTTCAAACCGATTTGGTCCACGAACCAAATAAACCAAGAAATAAGTCCAGATCAAAATAAACCCTAAGGCTCTTGATCTGATCGTCAATCTCTCAATGCTCCTGATCTGACTGATCTAGCATTCATTCTCTCAATCGAAGCTTACCGATCTCAAGCCCTAATCAATCAAACATGATCAGACCAGATCTCACTTACAATCAGAGATTAAATCCCTTTAAACTGAACCCGAATAATTCAGTCCACACGATCTGACTTAAGAAAGCCATATCATCAAATTGTGCGACCCTAAGGGTTTCCTTTAAATGTCGGTAACGATAACTTACGTTATCACGATCAGTGAGGGGTATCTAGCAACACATCACTGTCTCCCGATATAAAGGAAAGAGTCTTCCAAGACTACACCCAAAAACAGCACAAGTGTGAATCAATTCACAAAGCATACAAATTTCCTTTACCACTGGATGTTCTTATTGGACAAGCAAGTCAAGCTTGTAACTCCAATATGATGAGCATGATTAGATCAGATGAACATAGTCATCTGGGTATGGCCATACACTTTCTCAATCATCTCATCTAGGGGGCCCCCTTAGAACATCACACTCCAATTAAGGAGACGGCAATCCTATGTCTATCACTAGTGCCCTAACCTGACTCAAGCTCACCATCCAAGATAGTCTATAATCATTATATTTCAAATGATATTGAACTATCTCAAAATAATGACAATCATCATTTAGAAAACACAAGTGATCTCAAGTCAGAGGAAATGTGCCACTTGTCGCATTCAAGGATTATTCACATTGTGACAAGCAATTGAATATCCAAGTAGGGTCTGTCCAGTACATCCAATGTACCCATGAGTCTACATCTTATTCCATGCTCGAAGCATCCTATAAGATTAGAACACATATTAGTCTTAACCATATCAAGGCTGTCTCGTGTTCACCAAGATATCTCGACTAAGGACATAACTGCATGTCAGCCTAGCTGAACAGCTTTGAGACATTATTCAGAAGAACATATATTGCAGCAGACAATGTAGCTTACTGAATAACAACCATGCCTTTATAAACATAACAGTTTATTACATGATACTGTTACAATCCCAAGACCTCAAACATTAGTCTTAAGGGCATACCCCAACATAGCCTTGCTCTGAGCAGATCTGCTCTGGCTTGGAGGAAACCCCTTCGATATGGGTTCCCTTAGAGTCCCCTTTCTTGTATTGCATGTAGGGTAGTTTAATTTTCAAATAAGCCATGCATCATGTAGTCAATTATGGCAAGTCCAATTGTAGTAGGTTGTGCATTGTAACTCATCCTTATGTACTCTTGCATCATGGTAGGAGAAAGGTAACAAGGGCAAGGAAGGTAACAAGGTGGAGAAAGGTAACAAGGGCAAGGAAGTGATAGCAGCTTCAGTTGTTGCTAGGGGACTTCGGCGTGGAGAGTCCACTTATCTAGCTCATGTCAGACTAGTGGATGATCTTCCCCAGATTGCTACCAGACCAGAGCAGCAGAGAGGACATAGGGGAGGCCTGATCACCCTTTCTAGTCCTAGCCGTGAGGCTGAGGGAGTGAGATTGGGGGCGGCGAAGGTTACTTTGAATGATCGTATTCAGCAGTTACCTGTACCCATTGGAGAGTTGTTACGGGAGTTCAGTGATGTTGTACCCCCTGAGATGCTCAAGGTGTTACCACCTAGAAGGGACATTGATCATGCTATAGAGCTGATCCCAGGAGCTATCCCACCTGCACAGTCACCTTATAGGATGCCTCCGGCTGAGCTAGCGGAGCTCAGAAGGCAGTTGGATGATTTATTGGAGTTTAGTTACATTCAGCCATGAAAAGTACCCTACGGAGCACCAGTCTTGTTCCAGAGAAAGAAGGATGGTTCTATGAGGATGTGTGTGGATTATAGAGCTCTGAACAAGGTTACTGTGAAGAACTCTTATCCCATTCCTTTGATCCAGGACTTGATTGATCGCCTTGTGCATGCCAAGGTGTTCAGCAAGTTAGACTTTCGATCCGGATATTGGCAGGTGAGGATCGCTGAAGGCGATCAACCAAAGACTACGTGTGTCACTCGCTATGGATCATATGAGTTCTTGGTTATGTCGTTTGGGCTAACCAATGCCCCAGCTACCTTCTGTAATCTAATGAACAACATACTTCATCTGTTCTTGGATCAGTTTGTTGTTGTTTATCTGGACGATATTGTCATATATTCGGGTAGCTTGGAGGAACATGAGGAGCATTTGAGGCAGGTATTCAGAGTTCTGTGGGAGAACAAGTTATACCTGAAGTTAGAGAAGTGCAACTTTGCCTAGGCAGAAGTGGAGTTTCTGGGGCACAATGTTAGAGGAGGACAGGTTCGCATGGATGAGAGGAAGGTGGCGGCCATTAGGGAGTGGCCGACCCCTACATCAGTCAGCACCCTAAGATCTTTTCTAGGGCTTGCAAATTTTTATAGGCGGTTCATTAAGGATTATTCAAGAGTAGTGGCGCCTCTGACTGATTTATTGAGGAAGGATGTTGCCTGGTGCTGAGAGGGCAAGCACCTGAGGGCATTCGATGACCTGAAGGATTGGGTTACTTCAGAGCCTATCCTTAGACTTCCTGATTTTGCATTGCCATTTGAGGTGCATACAGATGCATCAAACAGAGCCTTGGGTGGGGTTCTGGTCCAGGAAGGCATGCCGATTGCTTCTGAAAGTAGAAAATTGAAGAATGCTGAAGTGAATTACTCTGCACATAAAAAGGAGATGCTTGCTGTAGTGCACTGTTTGAGATTATTGAGAGTGTACTTGCTAGGGAGCAAGTTCACTGTGAAGACTGATAATGTAGCCAATACTTTTTTCTAGACCCAAAAAAAGTTATCAGCTAGGCAAGCCAGGTGGCAGGAGCAGCTTGCCGAGTTTGACTTTACATGGAAACACAAACCAGGGCGCATTCATCAGGTCCCTGATGCTCTTAGCAGGATTACTACAGTGACACATTGTTGTGCTATGTCATATTCACAGAGTAAGATTATTGGACTGATCAGAGACTCAGCATTTGCCGATCAAACATATGAGAAGTTAGTGTCCCAGATCAGGATGGGAGTTGTCAGGAGATACTATCTCAGTGATGAGGGACTGATCATGGCTAGAGGAGACCGACATTATGTCCCTTCTTTAGGGAATATTTGGTTTGGATTGATGCGGGAGTACCACGATACGGTGTGGGCTGGACACCCAGGTGGGAAGCGCATGTATGCACTGATTGCTAGAGCATGGTACTGGCCGGGTATGAAGGTGTTGGGGTATGCCCTTAAGGCTAATGTTTGAGGCCTTTGGGATTGTATAAGTATCATGTAATAAACTTTTTGAGTTTATAAAGGCATGGTTGTTATTCAGGTTGTTACCTTGTCTGCTGTAATAAGTGTACTTCTGAATAATGTCTCAAAGCTGTTCAGCTAGGCTGACAGGCTCTATGTCCTTAGTCGAGATATCTTGGTGATCATGAGACAGCCTTGATATGATTGAGACTAATAGGAGTGCTAATCTTATAGGATGCTTCGAGCATGGAATAAGATGTAGACTCATAGGTACATTGGATGTACTGGACAGACCCTACTCGGATATTCCATTGCTTGTCACAATGTGAATGATCCTTGTAAGCACTAAGTGGCACATGTCCTTTGACTTGAGATCACTTGTGTTTCTAAATGATGATTGTCATTGTTTTGAGGTAGTTCAATATCATTTGAAACATAATGATTATAGACTATCTTGGATGGTGAGCTTGAGTCAGGTTAGGGCACTTGTGATAGATAAAGGATTGCCGTCTCCTTGTTTAAGGAGTGTGATGTTCTAAAGGGCCCCCCTATATGAGATGATTGAGGAAGTGTATGGCCATACCCAGATGACTATGTTCATCTGATCTAATCATGCTCATCGTATTGGAGTTGCAGGCTTGACATGCTTGTCCAATAAGAACATCCAGTGGCAAAGGAATCATGTATGCCAAGTGAGTTGATTCACACTTATGCTATGGTTTGGGTGTAGTCTTGGAAGACTCTTTCCTTTATATCGGGAGACAGTGATGTGTTGCTAGATACCCCTCACTGATCGTGATAACGTAAGTTATCGTTACCGACATTTGAAGGAAACCCTTAGGGTCGCACAATATGATGATATGGCTTACTTGAGTCAGATCGTGTGGACTGAATTCTTTGGGTTCAGTTTAAAGGGGTTTTAATCTCTGATTGTAAGTGAGATCTGGTCTGATCATGTTTGATTGATTAGGGCTTGAGATCGGTAAGCTTCGATCGAGAGAGATGATGCCAGATCGGAGAGATCAGGGGCATCAGGAGATGAATGGTTAGATCATGAGCCTTGGGGTTCAATTTGGTCTAGACCTATTGGCTTGAGCTTTTTCGGTTTGGTTTATTGAACCGAATTGATTGGAACGTTTTAGATTGAACCGGTTCACAATTGTGAACGCATGGTTCAATGCTAAAATGCGTTTGGGTTGAGTTGAGCGCATGGACTTGATGAGCTTCCATTTATGGAATGTCATCAAGGGCCGGTTTCATTTTTCAATGCCAAAACGCATATGCGTTTGCTCCTTTCTCCTCAACGCATTCTTGGACTTTCGTGGGAGTGTGGTGTGGACGACGAGAAGGAGTGTGGTGCAAGAGTAGCTCTCGGCCAAGCTTGATCTCTCTTCATCCCTTTCCATTCGAATAGATTCCTTGGGTGACTTGCTAGCACAAGCGACACCAAGGAGTGAGCCAACTTCTTCTTGTGTGTGGCACACTTTGGAGGAGACCTAACTTGATCTCTTCTTCCAAGCCGAATTCCAAGTCCATGGCATTGGTATGATTTCTAGCTTCAAGTTGATCATATGTTTTCATATCCGATCTTGATTTGAAACCCTTTTTCCGCAAAGCTTGTTAGAATTGCAAGTTTAGGGTTTCTCCCCTTTAAAGTTAGGGGTTTTTCAATTGGTATCAGAGCTAGGCTCTTGATATGATCGATATGATTGCTTTAAGTATTGGTGATCCATACATGTTGCGCTTACTTTTTCTTGAGGCATGCTTTGTTTTCATGAAGTTGCGCTTGTATCATATGTTCATGAAGTTGCGCTTGTATCATATGTTCATGAAGTTGCGCTTGTATCATATGTTCATGAAGTTGCGCTTGTATCATGATTAGATGAAGTATGCGCTCCCCCTTGAAGGGGACCCCCTAAAGTTTGCGCTCCCCCTTGAAGGGGACCCCCTTAGATCTAAGGGTTATCAACTTTGTTTGTATGTTTGCGCATGCTCTAAGTGTTTTACAAAACTTATATCTTGCGCGGTTGATTAGATCTAAGGTGCCACTACATTAAATCCTTAGATGGGTTGATGGGGTTGATGGCATCATCTAGTATAGATCAAGCTAGTCTGATCAGACCATCTGACAGCCCAGATGGGTCGACCAGATAGCACCTGTGCGCAAGCACGAGGTGGCTATAGGTTGACTGCATCAAAGGCGTGTAGCGAGGTCTGGTTGAGACAATTACTGAACACACTTGAGTTAGGCCCGGGGTCACACCCGCTTGCCAAAACTCATGAGGGTGGTTCAGCCCTTGGCGCATGCATGGTTGACCATTAGGTCAACTCGGGTCAGTTAGGACTCGGTGCATGCAAGGGGAAAAGATCTAACTAGATGGATGAGTGGATCCCTATCAATGGACCATTGTAAGGTTGTAGGGCTCATAAGGAAATTAAAATGGATGCCATGGGGTTTTTCAAAAACTTTTAATTTCAAGATGATTGGATCACATGTTGATTGAACCATATGCTTGTCTATTTAGTCTTATGTGGGTTGCCCTATTGTGTGCTGTGCTGGGGCCTGCGTGCCTGGGTTTAAATTGTAAATTAATTTGTGATCTGCGAATCACATTGTTTTAATTTATGAAATGTAGTTGACCTGCGTGTCAACCTTGTCTAGATAGATCAAATGTATTTGATTAGACAAGAGCAAAGGCACACATCCTAGAGGGGCAGTCTCCTGGTGGCGCACCTGAGGTGCTCTTGGCGCTAGGGCCCTAGGTTGGACCAGATGAGATGCCAAAGAGCTCAAGTGAAGACTTAAGTAAAATTAAGGTCTTACTAGGGTTCATGGGCTTTTACCACATAAGATCATGCTTTCTACTTATTGCTAATAATTAGAATTGCATGTTTAAGTTTATCTTCTGCTATAGCCATAGAACATGCCTGATAGTAAGAAGATAAAAGACCGTTAAAATCCAAACGCTAACATATCAAGCTCGATAAGCCTTCTGACGCGAAACCTCACCTTTCTGATTATCGTTGGAGCCGTGTTGAACCCACTCAGTGGGCACGTCCATCTATCTTCAGACGGTGCTGGATTTCACCTGCGTGTTACAGAGTTGGGATTTATCCCCTCTCGTTGCTCAGCATAGCACGTGGTGGTCCAGGGAGTAGGTCGGGTCAGCTTGACCATGTAGACTACATATGTGGCGCATATGGTAGCACATGGAGGCAGCCATCTCTGGGATCAGAGACTGTGTTGTACCAACTCAGTTGGCACAGTCTGCTGGATTGCCAAGATGAAGGGGAATCGCACGGGTTGGCGATTGGCTGGGACAGCCTACCAGAAATTAGTGCTTGTCATCTCTGTGCATCTTATCTCGCCTGAGCGGGACGCGGAGACCAAGTATGAAATCTGGATCCCATCTCACTAAAAGAGTGTTACTCTTTCGGACTGTTTACTGGATTTTTCAGTCAGACAAAATAGTGAGAAAAGAATCTTTCTTAAGTCCTAGATTGATTCTGAACATTGATACTGACCTTGCTGTTCTTGCTTGTTGTAGATTCCTGCAGCAACGAACACCATGAGCTTCAATGTGCGATCCCTACTGGAAAGGGAGAAGTTTGCTGGGCCGAACTTCTCTGACTGGTTTGGACACCTTAAGATCGTTCTTAAGGCAGAGAGGAAACTGTATGTCCTCGAGACGGCGATACCGCCGCAGCCCGCTGCGAACGCCGCAAGGGCGGTTCGTGAAGCCTTTGATAAGCATGTCAATGATAGCATTGATGTCGCTTGCCTGATGCTAGCGTCTATGACGCCACCGCTGCAGCGTCAGCATGAGGATATGTCCGCTATAGAAATTATAGCGAACCTCAAGATGCTGTATGCTGCACAGGCGAGGACTGAACGCTATAATCTGACGAAGCTCTTCTTTCAGAGCAAACTGGCTGAGGGGAGCCCAGTGGGAGCTCACGTGCTCAAGATGATTGGGCACAAGGAGGCTCTGGAGAAACTGGGGCATACCATCAACCAGGAGCTTGCTGTGGACATTATTCTGCAGTCTCTTCCGCCTTCTTTCGATGCGTTCATTATTAACTTTAATATGAACAAGATCGATTGTACGCCGGCAGAGCTGCTGAATATGCTCTTGACTACTGAGGAAACTCTGAAGGGTAAGCCGTCAACCTCTGTCTTGATGTTTCCTTCTAGGAACAAGAAGAAGGGGAAGAAGGGCAAGGCCCCTGTCAAGAATTACAGCAAGGCCCTGAAACAGAAGGTGAAGCGGTCGAAGGATAACAGGTGTTTCCACTGTGGCCAGCTGGGTCACTGGAAAAAGGACTGTAAAGCGCTCCAAGGAGATAAGAGGGGAAGCATCGCTTCTGGCTCAGGTATATATGTGACTGAGGTCATGTTATCTTCTTCTTCTATATCATGGGTGTTGGACACTGCATGTGGAGTTCACATTTGTTCAAATGTGCAGGAACTCAAGAGAAGAAGGCAGGTGGGACAGCATGAAGTAGACCTACGCGTTGGAAACGGGGCACGGGTTGCTGCTGTTGCTGTAGGGGACTATTTCATTAATTTACCATCTGGCATTGTATTAGAATTAAACAATTGTTATTTTGTACCAAGTATTACCAAGAATATTATCTCTATTCCTGCTCTTGTCAGGAAAGGATTTGCCTTTGAATGCAAGATTTCAAAGTGTGTTTTATCTTATGATAATATTGTGTATGCAACTGGTTCGATTAACAATGGGTTATTCATGTTGGACATGGAATATTCTATACAAAACATTGATAATAAGAAAGCCAAGTATGCTGATGACAGCACCTTGCTATGGCATAGTCGTTTAGGCCATATAAACGAGAAGCGCATTAAGCGGTTGCATGATCATGGACTGCTGGGATCATTCTCCTATGGAGAGATTGATACATGCAAAGCTTGTCTGATGGGTAAAATGACGAAGTCACCTTTTTCAAACAAAGGTCAAAGGACTTCAGGTTTACTGGACCTTATACACAGTGATGTGTGTGGGCCTTTTAGTAAACATGCCAGAGGTGGCTATCAGTACTTCATTACCTTTACTGATGATTTCAGTAGGTATGGGTATGTCTATCTGATGAGACATAAAAGTGAATCTTTTGACAAGTTCAAAGAGTTCAAAAATGAAGTACAAAATCAGCTAGGCCGAAATATCAAAGCACTTCGTTCTGATCGAGGTGGTGAATACCTGAGTCATGCATTTACTGACTATCTGAAAGAGTGTGGGATTATCTCACAGCTCACTCCGCCAGGAACACCGCAATGGAATGGTGTGTCCGAGAGGAGAAATAGAACGTTACTTGATATGGTTCGTTCTATGATGAGTCAAGCTACTCTTCCATATTCCTTTTGGGGTTTTGCACTGGAAACAGCTGCAAAGGTACTAAACCGAGTGCCATCCAAGGCAGTTTCAAAGACGCCATATGAACTATGGTATGGGAAACAGCCTAGCTTGACATTTATCAGGATCTGGGGTTGCGAGGCTTATGTCAAAAAGCTCGCCTCTGGGAAACTAGAGAGCAGATCTGATAAATGCATCTTTGTCGGTTACCCTAAGGAGACTAAGGGTTATTATTTCTACGATCCCAAGGAGAACAAGGTATTTGTTGCTCGGACGGCCATATTTCTTGAGAAGGAATTTCTTCTGCAAGAGGCCAGTGGGAGAGAAATAAAGCTGGATGAGAATCCAGAGGAAGGACAAAGTAGTCAAGCACAGTTGGATGAGCCTGAGCCGGTAGATCAGGTTATTGAACAACCTGAGGCTCAGATATCACGGGAACCGCGAAGATCGGGAAGGATCCGTCAACAGCCTGAGCGCTATGACGGAGTCTACATCATTGATAATGATGAACCCCTCACTTATGCGGATGCGGTCAGTGGACCAGAGTCAGCTAGATGGCTTGAAGCTATGCGAGCCGAGATGGACTCCATGTCAGATAATCAAGTCTGGGATTTGATTGATCCGCCTCCGGGAGTAATCCCTATAGGCTGTAAATGGATCTTCAAGAAGAAGATTGACATGGATGGTAACGTGGTTACCTATAAAGGCAGGCTAGTTGCGAAAGGTTTCAAACAAATCTACGGGATAGATTATGATGAAACTTTCTCACCTGTAGCCATGTTTAAGTCTATTCGGATTCTTTTCGCGATAGCAGCATATTACGATTATGAGATCTGGCAGATGGATGTGAAAACAGCTTTCCTCAATGGAAATCTGGATGAGGATGTGTATATGACACAACCGGAAGGTTTCACTAATCCAGCAGATCGTCATAAGATATGCAAGTTAAAGAAGTCCATTTATGGACTTAAACAAGCATCTAGGAGCTGGAATATTCGTTTTGATGAATCAATCTCTGAGTTTGGTTTCATCAAGAACGAGGATGACCCGTGTGTATATAAGAGGTTTAGTGGGAGCGTGATTACATTCCTAATCCTCTACGTCGATGATATCTTGATCATTGGAAACGATATTCCTGAACTGCATGCTGTTAAAGCATGGTTAGGAAAATGTTTCCAGATGAAAGATTTAGGAGAAGCAGCCTATGTATTAGGTGTGAAGATCTACAGGGATAGATCTAAGAGGCTTCTCGGGCTGTGCCAGAGTACTTACATCGATAAGGTCCTGGAGAGATTCCATTTAGAGAATTCTAAACGTGGATATCTTCCAGTCAGACATGGTCTGAATCTTTCAAAGAGTCAGTGTCCACAAACACAGACTGAGAAAGATGAAATGGACAATACGCCTTATGCTTCGGCTATTGGGTCCATTATGTATGCGATGTTGTGTACTCGCCCAGACGTCGCTTACGGGTTAAGCGTGACCAGTCGATTCCAAAGTAATCCAGGTTTGGCGCACTGGATTGCGGTCAAGAACATTTTAAAATATCTGCGGAGGACCAAAGATATGTTCTTGATATATGGTGGTCAGGAAGAACTCAGTATAGAGGGATATACTGACGCTTCGTTCCAGTCGGACCAGGATGATTTCCGATCGCAATCAGGCTATATGTTTAGCTTGAATGGTGGAGCAGTGGTGTGGAAAAGCTTCAAACAGTCAACTGTTGCTGATTCCACAACAGAAGCCGAGTATGTTGCAGCCTCGGAAGCATCCAAGGAGGCAGTGTGGATTCGTAAGTTCGTGAGAGAACTTGGTGTCGTTCCTTCGAGTGCAGATCCTTTGGTTATCTTCTGTGATAACACTGGAGCCATCGCACAAGCAAAGGAACCGCGGTCGCACCAGAAGTCCAAGCACATACAGAGACGGTTTCACTTGATCCGGGAGATCATTGATCGTGGCGAGATCAAAATATGCAAGGTTCATACAGATGACAATCTGGCAGACCCGCTTACCAAGCCTCTGGCGCAGCAGAAGCATGAGAAGCACTGTAATAATATGGGTTTGAGATTTCTCAACCATTAGATTAAGTGCAAGTGGGAGATTGTTGGGGTATGCCCTTAAGGCTAATGTTTGAGGCCTTTGGGATTGTATAAGTATCATGTAATAAACTTTTTGAGTTTATAAAGGCATGGTTGTTATTCAGGTTGTTACCTTGTCTGCTGTAATAAGTGTACTTCTGAATAATGTCTCAAAGCTGTTCAGCTAGGCTGACAGGCTCTATGTCCTTAGTCGAGATATCTTGGTGATCATGAGACAGCCTTGATATGATTGAGACTAATAGGAGTGCTAATCTTATAGGATGCTTCGAGCATGGAATAAGATGTAGACTCATAGGTACATTGGATGTACTGGACAGACCCTACTCGGATATTCCATTGCTTGTCACAATGTGAATGATCCTTGTAAGCACTAAGTGGCACATGTCCTTTGACTTGAGATCACTTGTGTTTCTAAATGATGATTGTCATTGTTTTGAGGTAGTTCAATATCATTTGAAACATAATGATTATAGACTATCTTGGATGGTGAGCTTGAGTCAGGTTAGGGCACTTGTGATAGATAAAGGATTGCCGTCTCCTTGTTTAAGGAGTGTGATGTTCTAAAGGGCCCCCCTATATGAGATGATTGAGGAAGTGTATGGCCATACCCAGATGACTATGTTCATCTGATCTAATCATGCTCATCGTATTGGAGTTGCAGGCTTGACATGCTTGTCCAATAAGAACATCCAGTGGCAAAGGAATCATGTATGCCAAGTGAGTTGATTCACACTTATGCTATGGTTTGGGTGTAGTCTTGGAAGACTCTTTCCTTTATATCGGGAGACAGTGATGTGTTGCTAGATACCCCTCACTGATCGTGATAACGTAAGTTATCGTTACCGACATTTGAAGGAAACCCTTAGGGTCGCACAATATGATGATATGGCTTACTTGAGTCAGATCGTGTGGACTGAATTCTTTGGGTTCAGTTTAAAGGGGTTTTAATCTCTGATTGTAAGTGAGATCTGGTCTGATCATGTTTGATTGATTAGGGCTTGAGATCGGTAAGCTTCGATCGAGAGAGATGATGCCAGATCGGAGAGATCAGGGGCATCAGGAGATGAATGGTTAGATCATGAGCCTTGGGGTTCAATTTGGTCTAGACCTATTGGCTTGAGCTTTTTCGGTTTGGTTTATTGAACCGAATTGATTGGAACGTTTTAGATTGAACCGGTTCACAATTGTGAACGCATGGTTCAATGCTAAAATGCGTTTGGGTTGAGTTGAGCGCATGGACTTGATGAGCTTCCATTTATGGAATGTCATCAAGGGCCGGTTTCATTTTTCAATGCCAAAACGCATATGCGTTTGCTCCTTTCTCCTCAACGCATTCTTGGACTTTCGTGGGAGTGTGGTGTGGACGACGAGAAGGAGTGTGGTGCAAGAGTAGCTCTCGGCCAAGCTTGATCTCTCTTCATCCCTTTCCATTCGAATAGATTCCTTGGGTGACTTGCTAGCACAAGCGACACCAAGGAGTGAGCCAACTTCTTCTTGTGTGTGGCACACTTTGGAGGAGACCTAACTTGATCTCTTCTTCCAAGCCGAATTCCAAGTCCATGGCATTGGTATGATTTCTAGCTTCAAGTTGATCATATGTTTTCATATCCGATCTTGATTTGAAACCCTTTTTCCGCAAAGCTTGTTAGAATTGCAAGTTTAGGGTTTCTCCCCTTTAAAGTTAGGGGTTTTTCAGAAGGAGGAGATTGAGCATTATTGCAAAACTTGTTTGGTATGTCAACAGGATAAGGTTGAGAGAAGGAAGGATACAGGGCTTTTGCAGCCACTTCCTCTTGCTAAGAAACCTTTTGTATCTATCTCCATGGACTTCATCACCCATTTCCCCAGAGTGGATGGAATGACTTCAGTGTTTGTAGTGGTGGACAGACATTCCAAATATGCTATATTTGCTGCTGCACCAGAGGTGTGCACTGCTGAGATTACTACTAATCTCTTTATGAATCATGTGGTTAAGCATTTTGGATTGCCTTGGCAAATCAATAGTGATAGAGACCCGAGATTCACTGGGAGATTCTGATCTTCTTTGTTTAGGATACTGGGTACTGATTTGAAAATGTCTACTTCTTATCATCCACAGACTGATGGTCAAACAGAGAGGGTAAATGCTTTATTGGAGGAGTACTTGAGGCACTATGTTTCTTCTACCCAGAAGAATTGGATAAGGCTTCTAGAGACTGCTCAATTTGCTTACAATATTCAAGTATCATCAGCTACTAGGAAAAGCCCATTTGAGGAAGTGTTAGGGTGGCAACCATTGACACCCATGGATACACTTAATAGGGGCGAAGGGGGAAAATGCCATGCAGCCATTGACTATGTGCTGGATAGATCTGAGCTATGGGAGAAAGCTCAGGATTCTCTGAGGGAAGCTAGAGACAGGATGAAACTCTATGCTAACAGAGATAGGAGGCATGCAGAGTTTGAGGTTGGCGAGCTAGTGCTACTCAAACTTACACCTCAGATGTGGAGAAAAACTGAAGGCAAGACTTATCACAGAGGACTTGTGACAAGATATGAGGGTCCTTTCAGGATCATTAAGAGAGTAGGTCCAGTATCATACAGGCTTGACTTACCAGGATGGTAACAGTTTTATCCTACATTTCACACTAGTCTTCTGAAGAAGTACCACGAAGATGATAGACATCCCGACCGAGGACAGGTTAGGAGACAACCTGCCAGGGACAGAGTTGAGTTTGGAAAGAAACCTGTGAGGATTCTAGACCACAGGGTCTATGGTTCGGGTTCACCTGGAGGTCGAAGATCTGAATTTTTAATTCAGTGGGCTGATGAGCCAGAGGAGGATGCTACATGGGAGAAGACAGAGGATATAGCTCAGTTTGAGGAGCTAGCTAGAGTATACCAGGAGCACATGGCCTCAAGGGCAAGTGCCATCTCAGGTGGGGGAGTATTGTGAGGCCCTGGGTATACTGGGGTTATACCCCAGCCCATCCCATGGACTCAGTGGGATCTGAGTAGGGATGGGGGAGCTTAATGTGGAGTTAGGCTAGTGTTGGCGTGAGCATACTAGAGGAGTTAGGACTCTAACACTGTGTTAAGATGTTTTGCAGGTACTTTGCAAAGGAGCAGTACACTGGCGAGGACTCTATCCTTGGGCATGGCTTGGGGGTGCTTTGGAGTTCATTGGTGGAGCATGGTTAGCTTAACCATGGTTACTTTAACCATGGTCAGGGCGCATGTGGACTCACCTTGGGTTCACTTAGACTTGATCAGCGTTTGATTCAGAGGTCCAGGGGCTGACCTATGCGCCTAGGACATGGATGTCATTATGTGATTTCTTAAGTTATTAATTAGCACATGTCTAATTAGATAACTTAAGTGACACATGATTATCACATGCTTGGGACGAGTTAGGGCCTTGGTTCACCTTGGTTCACTTGGGCGAACTACACAAGAGGACTTGGTTCACTAAGGCGGCTTGGTTCAAGGCTTAATTCAAAATTCAAACACATGGTTCAGATTTGAATGGAGGGCGCCAAGATAGGAAGGAGTTCCTATTCTCCCTCAAACACATGGTGGAGTTTGAATTTGGCTTGGAGACTTGGCGCATGGAGGTTTCTTTACTTAAGGAGGCTTGGTGACTTCTTTGAGGGTTAATCTCCACTTGAAGAGGCGAAATGCTGCCGGTTTAGAGAGTGAACTTGGTGATCTTCTTCCTTGGAGGCGAGGAGGAGTTCTTGGTGTTCTTGGAGGCTTGGACACTCATGGCACTTGGAGGCAAGTGCTCATCTTCACCTTCTTCATCGGCTTGGTCCTTGGAGGCAAGGACTTCCCTTTGGCGTGACTCCTTGGAGGCTCGGAGGTCACGCTTACTTGCTGTCCCCTTTGGTAAAGGGGCGACCTCTTCATCATCTTGGCGGCATTGTGCTTGGAGGCAAGCACAAGGGCGAGAGGAGCATCAACAACAACCCTAGAGTCTTCCACTCTAGGGTACGGACCCCAAGGATTCATCCTTGTGGAGTTTGAGGGGCGCGGCTACCTTGAGAGAGGAGTTGTGCATCTTTGTTCATAGCTTAGTTTGGTATAAACCCTAACTTATCATTGTATGAGCGATTGTTGATTTATATATATTGATTGTGTACCTCTTCCCGGGATTGGGGAAGAGGGTCCTCTCATACCCGAGTATTGCACTTGGAGGAGATTGTTTCTATCAGAGTGTTCCGGATTTAGCTTAGGTGTGCGGAAACACTATGCTTGTTCTCATCCTTCGCTCACTGTGTAGTTGTGGATATTTGCCCTAGGTTCAGCAGGTCGGTAGTTTTGAGTGCTAAGGGCTTTTGATTGCGATATCTGCCAGCGTCTCTTGTGTGTGGACAGGGCGCCTGAAGTGTGCAAAGTGGTTAGGGTCCCGAAACCCTAACCCGCCACTCAGTTCAGTGAGTTCAGAGGTTCGGCCAGGTGGTTAGGCAGAGCTTGACTCAGTTCGGTGAGGCAGATTGAGTGTTGAGTGATCTGTATTGCTGAGAGACGATCTTATTGTATCGCGCGCGTTGTATTTCATAATTGCTTCCGCTTAGTACGCATTGTTTTGGAGTGTTAGCTGATAGTTTACACAGTGGTTGTGTAGATTGTGCTATCACGCTCTAGTTTTAGGCGTGAAAAATTGGCTAACACCTTCTTCCAGACTTAGAAGAAGTTGTCTGCTAGGCAAGCCAGATGGCAAGAGTGGTTAGCTGAGTTTGATTTCAGCTGGGAGCACAAGCCAGGGCGTATTCACCAGGTTCCTGATGCTTTAAGCAGGATCTCCTCTGTATCTTACTGTTGTGCTATGTCTTATGCTGTGAGCAAAGTAACTTAGTTGATTAGAGATACTTTGGGTTCAGATCAGTGTTATATGAAGTTAGTGGCAAAGATCAAAGAGGGAGTCACCCGCCGCTTCTACTTAAGTGATGATGGGCTGATCATGGCACGAGGTGATAGACCGTATGTTCATTCTTCTGGGAATGTCAGATTCGGTCTCATGTGTGAGTATCACGATACAGTCTGGGCTGGTCACCCAGGAGGGAAGCGCATGTTTGCTTTATTGAGTAGAGCTTGGTACTGGCCGGGGATGAAAGAGGATGTAGAACATTATGTGAAGACTTGTCTTGTCTGTCAGTAAGACAAGGTTGAGAGGAGAAAGGAAGCGGGGCTTTTACAGCCTTTACCTATTCCAGAGAAACCGTTTGTTTCTATATCTATGGATTTCATCACCCATTTTCCCCGAGTGGATGGAATGGCATCTGTATTTGTGGTGGTTGATAGACATTTTGTTTCTTCTACTCAGAAGAATTGGATTAGATTGTTGGATATAGCCCAGTTTGCATACAACATCCAGGTTTCTTCTGCCACAGGAAAGAGTCCTTTTGAGACAGTGTTAGGGTGGCAGCCTATGACACCCGTGAAAGTACCCCTTTCAATGAGGGGGCGAAACCCTATTAGGATAGGAGGCGCATGTAAAACTTTGATAGCGGAAGCAATGATTTTAGGGTTTCATAAGATCGCATATAGTTCATATGATCAACTTGTATAAAAACTTGCAAAGATCGACAAGTGATCTTACCAACGCCATTAGATTGGGTGGCGGCTTGGAAATGAGAGAACGAAATGGTTCTCCTCCAAAGATGACGCACACAAGACGATGGATCGGCTACTTCTTGTTGCTCCTTGTGCTAGCAAGGATCTCCAAGTGTCCTTGTCGAATGGAAGGGGAGTTGAGATGATCTCTCGCTTGAGCAAACTCTCTCCAAGGCGTGAACAACCACTTCCACATGAGAGCAAGCGACGAGAATAGGAGAGGGGCGACAAGAGATGCGTTCCACTCAAAACGTGGAGGCGTGGCTACTAAAAATAGCTAGCCTTATTCTCTTATGCGATCATGCGTTCATGTACCCACGAACCAATCGTATTTTTCTCTCCTCAATGAACCATGTGCTCACATAATAAGTTGGTTCATTTTTGGGTTGGTTCAAAGACCAATTAACCCAAGCCATATGGTCTAGATCACAATAAACCCTAAGGTTCAAGATCTAACCGTTCATCTCTTGATGCTCCTGATCTCACCGATCTAGCATCCAATCTCTCAATCGAAGCTTACCGATCTCAAGCCCTAATCAATCAAACATGATCAGACCAGATCTCACTTACAATCAGAGTTTAAATCCCTTTAAACTGAACCCAAACAATTCAGTCCACACGATCTGACTTAAGTAAGCCATATCATCAAATTGTGAGACCCTAAGGGTTTCCTTTAAATGTCGGTAACGATAACTTACGTTATCACGATCAGTGAGGGGTATCTAGCAACACATCACTGTCTCCCGATATAAAGGAAAGAGTCTTCCAAGACTACACCCAAACCACAGCACAAGTGTGAATCCACTTCACGAGGCATACATGATTCCTTTGCCACTGGATGTTCTTATTGGACAAGCGTGTCAAGCCTGTAGCTCCAATATGATGAGCATGATTAGATCAGATGAACATAGTCACCTGGGTATGGCCATACACTTTCTCAATCATCTCATCCAGGGGGGCCCCTTTAGAATATCACACTCCAATCAAGGAGACGGCAATCCTATATCTATCACTAGTGCCCTAACCTGACTCATGATCATTATCCAAGATAGTCTATAACCATTATGTTTCAAATGATATTGAACTACCTCAAAACAATGACAATCATCATTTAGAAACACAAGTGATCTCAAGTCAGAGGACATGTGCCACTTGTCGCAAATAAGGATTATTCACATTGTGACAAGCAATGGAATATCCTAGTAGGGTCTGTCCAGTACATCCAATGTACCCATGAGTCTACATCTTATTCCATGCTCGAAGCATCCTATAAGATTAGAACACATATTAGTCTCAATCATATCAAGGCTGTCTCATGTTCACCAAGATATCTCGACTAAGGACATATAGCATGTCAGCCTAGCTGAACAGCTTTGAGACATTATTCAGAAGCACACTTATTGCAGCAGACAATGTAACAAACTGAATAACAACCATTGCCTTTATAAACATAAGAGTTTATACATGATACTGAAAGAATCCCAAGGCCTCAAACATTAGCCTTAAGGGCATACCCCAACAATCTCCCACTTGCACTTAATCTAATGGTTGAGAAATCTCAAACCCATGTTATTACAGTGCTTCTCATGCTTCTGCTGCGCCAGAGGCTTGGTAAGCGGGTCTGCCAGATTGTCATCTGTATGAACCTTGCAGATTTTAATCTCACCACGATCAATGATCTCCCGGATCAAGTGAAACCGTCTCTGTATGTGCTTGGACTTCTGGTGCGACCGTGGTTCCTTTGCTTGTGCGATTGCTCCAGTGTTATCATAGAAGATAACCAAAGGATCTGCACTCGAAGGAACAACAGCAAGTTCCTGAATGAACTTACGAATCCACACTGCCTCCTTAGATGCTTCTGAGGCTGCAACATACTCGGCTTCTGTTGTGGAATCAGCAACAATATACTGTTTGAAACTTTTCCACACCACTGCTCCTCCATTCAAGCTAAAAACATAGCCTGATTGCGATCGGAAATCATCCTGGTCCGATTGGAACGAAGCGTCAGTATATCCTTCTATACTGAGTTCTTCCTGACCACCATATATCAAGAACATATCTTTGGTTCTCCGCAGATATTTTAAAATGTTCTTGACCGCAATCCAGTGCGCCTGATCTGGATTACTTTGGAATCGACTGGTCACGCTTAACCCGTAAGCGACGTCTGGGCGAGTACACAACATCGCATACATAATGGACCCAATAGCCGAAGCATAAGGCGTATTGTCCATTTCATCTTTCTCAGTCTGTGTTGGTGGACACTGACTCTTTGAAAGATTCAGACCATGTCTGACTGGAAGATATCCTCTTTTAGAATTCTCTAAATGAAATCTCTCCAGGACCTTATCGATGTAAGTACTCTGGCACAGCCCGGGAAGCCTCTTAGATCTATCTCTGTAGATCTTCACACCTAACACATAGGCTGCTTCTCCTAGATCTTTCATTTGGAAACATTTTCTTAACCATGCTTTAACAGCATGCAGTTCAGGAATATCGTTTCCAATGATTAAGATATCATCGACGTAGAGGACTAGGAAAGTAATCACGCTCCCACTAAACCTCTTATATACACACGGGTCATCTTCATTCTTGATGAAACCAAATTCACATATTGATTCATCAAAACGAATATTCCAGCTTCTTGATGCTTGTTTAAGTCCATAAATGGGCTTCTTTAACTTGCATATTTTATGACGATCTGATGGATTAGTGAAACCTTCAGGTTGTGTCATATACACATCCTCATCCAGTTTTCCATTAAGGAAAGCGATCTTCACATCCATCTGCCAGATCTCATAATCGTAATATGCTGCTATCGCGAGAATAATCCGAATAGACTTGAACATAGCTACAGGAGAGAAAGTTTCATCATAATCTATCCCGTAGATTTGTTTGAAACCTTTCGCAACTAGCCTGCCCTTATAGGTAACCACGTTACCATCCATGTCAATCTTCTTCTTGAAGATCCATTTACAGCCTATAGGGATTACTCCCGAAGGCGGATCAACCAAATCCCAGACTTGGTTATCTGACATGGAGTCCATCTCGGCTCGCATAGCTTCAAGCCATCTAGCTGATTCCGGTCCACTGACCGCATCCGCATAAGTAAGGGGTTCATCATTATCAATGATGTAGACTCCGTCATAGCGCTCAGGCTGTCGACGGATCCTTCCCGATCTTCGCGGTTCCCGTGATATCTGAGCCTCAGGTTGTTCACTAACCTGTTCTACCGGCTCAGGCACATCCAACTGTGCTTGACTACTTTGTCCTTCCTCTGGATTCTCATCCAGCTTTATTTCTCTCCCACTGGCCTCTTGTAGAAGAAACTCCTTCTCAAGAAAAATGGCCGTCCGAGCAACAAATACCTTGTTCTCTTTGGGATCGTATAAATAATAACCCTTAGTTTCCTTAGGGTAACCGACAAAGATACATTTCTCAGATCTGCTCTCTAGTTTCCTAGAGGCGAGCTTTTTGACATAAGCCTCGCAACCCCAGATCTTAATAAATGTCAAGCTCGGCTGTTTCCCATACCATAATTCATATGGAGTCTTTGAAACTGCCTTGGATGGCACTCGGTTTAGTACCTTTGCAGCTGTTTCCAGTGCAAATCCCCAAAAGGAGTAAGGTAGGGTAGCCTGACTTATCATAGAATGAACCATATCCAGTAAGGTTCTGTTCCTCCTCTCGGACACACCATTCCACTGCGGTGTTCCTGGTGGAGTGAGCTGTGAGATAATCCCACACTCCTTCAGATAGTCAGTAAATTCTCGACTTAGGTATTCTCCACCTCGATCTGAGCAAAGTGCCTTGATATTTCGGCCTAGCTGATTCTGTACTTCATTTTTGAGCTCTTTGAACTTGTCAAAAGATTCACTCTTATGTCTCATTAGATAGACATACCCATATCTACTGAAATCATCAGTAAAGGTAATGAAGTATGAATAGCCACCTCTGGCATGTTTACTAAATGGCCCACACACATCACTGTGTATAAGGTCAAGTAAACCTGAAGCCCTTTGACCTTTGTTAGGAAAAGGAGACTTCGTCATTTTACCCAGTAAACAAGCTTTGCATGTATCAATCTCCTTATAGGAGAATGATCCCAGCAGTCCATGATCATGCAACCGCTTAATGCGCTTCTTGTTAATATGGCCTAAACGAGTATGCCATAACAAGGTGCTGTCATCAGCATACTTGGCTTTCTTATTATCAATATTTTGTATAGAACATTCCATGTCCAACATGAATAATCCATTGTTAATTGATCCAGTAGCATAAACAATATTATCATTAGAAAGAACACACTTTGAAATATTGCATTCAAAGGAAAATCCTTTCCTGACAAGAGCAGGAATAGAGATAATATTTTTCGTAATACTCGGAACAAAATAACAATTGTCCAGTTCTAATACAATTCCAGATGGTAATGATATGTAATAAACCCCTACAGCAACAGCAGCAACCCGTGCCCCGTTTCCAACTCGTAGGTCCACCTCATGCTGTCCCACCTGTCTTCTTCTCTTGAGTTCCTGTACATTTGAACAAATGTGAACTCCACATGCAGTGTGCAACACCCATGAAATAGAAGAAGAAAACATGACCTCAGTCACAAAAATACCTGAGCCAGAAGCGAAACTTCCCTTCTTGTCTCCTTGGAGCGCCTTACAGTCCTTTTTCCAGTGACCCAACTGGCCACAATGGAAACATCTGTATTCCTTTGACCGCTTGACCTTTTGTTTCAGAGCCTTGTTGTAATTCTTGACAGGGGCTTTGCCCTTCTTCCCCTTCTTCTTGTTCCTTGAAGGAAACATCAAGACAGAGGTTGAAGGCTTTCCCTTTAGAGTTTCCTCTGTAGTCAAGAGCATATTCAGCAACTCTGCCGGTGTACAGTCGATCTTGTTCATATTAAAATTAATAATGAACGGATCGAAAGAGGCCGGGAGGGACTGCAGAATAATGTCTACAGCAAGCTCCTGATTGATGGTATGCCCCAGTTTCTCTAGAGCCTCTTTGTGCCCAATCATCGTAAGCACATGAGCTCCCACTGGACTCCCTTCAGCTAGTTTGCTCTGAAAGAAAAGCTTGGTCAAATTATAGCATTCAGTCCTCGCCTGTGCAGCATACAGCATCTTGAGGTTTGCTATCATTTCTATAGCAGACATATCCTCATGCTGACGCTGCAGCTGTGGCATCATAGATGCTAGCATCAGGCAAGCGACATCAATGCTATCATTGACATGCTTTTCATAGGCATCCCGAACCGCCCTTGCGGCGTTCGGAGCGGGTTGAGGCGGTATAGCCGTCTCGAGGACATACAGTTTCCTCTCAGCCTTAAGAACAATCTTAAGGTGTCCGTACCAGTCTGAGAAGTTTGGCCCAGCAAACTTCTCCCTTTCCAGTAGGGATCGCACATTGAAGCTCATGGTGTTCGTTGCTGCAGGAATCTACAACAATGCAAGAACAGCAAGGTTAGTATCAATGTTTAGAATCAATCCAGGACTTAAGAAAGATTCTTTTCTCACTATTTTATCTGACTGAAAAATCCATTAAAATAGTCCGAAAGAGTAAGACTCTTTTAGTGAGATGGGATCCAGATTTCATACTTGGTCTCCGCGTCCCGCTCAGGCGAGATAAGATGGACAGAGAGTACAAGCACTAATTTCTGGTAGGCAGTCCCTGCCAATCGCCAACCCGTGCGATTCCCCTTCATCTGGGCAATCCAGCAGACTGTGCCAACTGAGTTGGTACAACACAGTCTCTGATCCCACAGATGGCTGCCTCCATATAGTTAACATATGCCCCATATGTAGCCTACATGGTCAAGCTGACCTGACCTACTCCCTGGACCACCACGTGCTATGCTGAGCAACGAGAAGCGATAAATCCCTTCCCTGTAACACGCAGGTGTAATCGCACACCGTCTGAAGATAGATGGGCGTGCCCACTGAGTGGGTACAACACGGCCCCAACGATAGTCAGAACAGTGAGGTTTCGCGTCAGAAGGCTTACGTGCTTGATATTTTAGCGTTGGATTTTAACGGTCTTTTTATCTTCTTAACTATCATGCAAACCCTATGGTGATAGCAGAAGATAAATCATGCAATTCTAATTATAAAAACGATAAGTAGAAAGCATGCTGATCTTATGTGGTAAAAGCCCATTAACCCTAAGTAAGACCTTAATTTTAACTTAAGTCTTCACTTGAGCTCTTCATGGGTCTTTTGCATCTCATCTGGCCCAACCCAGGGCCCAAGCGCCCACTGCAGCTCAGGTGCGCTCACCAGGTAAATGTGCCTGTCCCAGAGTCGAACCCTGGACCTCCCACCTGGTCAAGCTACTGCTGCATGCGCCTCTGCCAAGTGTGCTCTGTGCTCTTGTCTGATTAAAATACAATTTAATCTATCTAGACAAGATTGACTCGCAGGTCAATTACACTTTATAAATTAAATGACATGTGATGCGCAGATCACAAAAATAATAATTTATAATTAATCCAGGCTCGCAGGCCCCAGCACAGCACACATTAAAAGGGCAACCCACATAAGATTAAATAAACAAGCAGATGGCATCCAATCAACATGTGATCCAAACCAAAAAATAAAATTGGTTTTGAAAACCCATTGGCATCAATTTTTTTTATTTTCCTTATGTGCCCTACTACCTTACAACGGTCCATTAATAGGGATCCACTCATCCGACCTAGTCAGATCCACTGCCCTTGCCTGCACCAAGTCCTAACTGACTTGAGTCGACCTAATGGTCAACCATGCATGCGCAAAGGGCTGAACAACCTTCATGAGTTCTGGCAAGCGGGTGTGACCCCGGGCCTAACTCAAGAGTGTTCATTGGTTGTCTCAACCAGACCTCGCTACACGCCTGTCTGCAGTCGACCTATAGCCACCTCGTGCTTGCGCACAGGTGCCATCTGGTCGACCCATCTAGGCTGTCATATGGTCTGATCAGACTGGTTGGATCTTACCTAGAGGATGACTTCAACCCTACTAACCCGTCTAAGGGTTTATAGCAGGCGTCACTTAGATCTAGTGAGGCGCGCAAGTGATTAAGTATTTTAAGAAAAACTACAACTATCAACATGCGCAATCATACATCATACATGCGCAAAGGAGTAAAAACATACATCATGTATTTTCACTAATTAACATGTAGATGCGCAAGATGCTTCCTACTAGATCTACTTATCAAACACAAACAAGGATCACAAATCATCAAGCAATCATATGATTCTACAAGAACCAACGCTCTGATACCAATTGAAAGTACCCCTTTCAATGAGGGGGGCGAAACCCTATTAGGAGGCGCATGTAAAACTTTGATAGCGGAAGCAATGAATTTAGGGTTTCATAAGATCGCATATAGTTCATATGATCAACTTGTATAAAAACTTGCAAAGATCGACAAGTGATCTTACCAACGCCATTAGATTGGGTGGCGGCTTGGAAATGAGAGAACGAAATGGTTCTCCTCCAAAGATGACGCACACAAGACGATGGATCGGCTACTTCTTGTTGCTCCTTGTGCTAGCAAGGATCTCCAAGTGTCCTTGTCGAATGGAAGGGGAGTTGAGATGATCTCTCGCTTGAGCAAACTCTCTCCAAGGCGTGAACAACCACTTCCACACGAGAGCAAGCGACGAGAATAGGAGAGGGGCGACAAGAGATGCGTTCCACTCAAAACGTGGAGGCGTGGCTACTAAAAATAGCTAGCCTTATTCTCTTATGCGATCATGCGTTCATGTACCCATGAACCAATCGCATTTTTCTCTCCTCAATGAACCATGCGCTCACATAATAAGTTGGTTCATTTTTGGGTTGGTTCAAAGACCAATTAACCCAAGCCATATGGTCTAGATCACAATAAACCCTAAGGTTCAAGATCTAACCGTTTATCTCTTGATGCTCCTGATCTCACCGATCTAGCATCCAATCTCTCAATCGAAGCTTACCGATCTCAAGCCCTAATCAATCAAACATGATCAGACTAGATCTCACTTACAATCAGAGTTTAAATCCCTTTAAACTGAACCCAAACAATTCAGTCCACACGATCTGACTTAAGTAAGCCATATCATCAAATTGTGAGACCCTAAGGGTTTCCTTTAAATGTCGGTAACGATAACTTACGTTATCACAATCAGTGAGGGGTATCTAGCAACACATCACTGTCTCCCGATATAAAGGAAAGAGTCTTCCAAGACTACACCCAAACCACAGCACAAGTGTGAATCCACTTCACGAGGCATACATGATTCCTTTGCCACTGGATGTTCTTATTGGACAAGCGTGTCAAGCCTGTAGCTCCAATATGATGAGCATGATTAGATCAGATGAACATAGTCACCTGGGTATGGCCATACACTTTCTCAATCATCTCATCCAGGGGGGCCCCTTTAGAACATCACACTCCAATCAAGGAGATGGCAATCCTATATCTATCACTAGTGCCCTAACCTGACTCATGATCATTATCCAAGATAGTCTATAACCATTATGTTTCAAATGATATTGAACTACCTCAAAACAATGACAATCATCATTTAGAAACACAAGTGATCTCAAGTCAGAGGACATGTGCCACTTGTCGCAAACAAGGATTATTCACATTGTGACAAGCAATGGAATATCCTAGTAGGGTCTGTCCAGTACATCCAATGTACCCATGAGTCTACATCTTATTCCATGCTCGAAGCATCCTATAAGATTAGAACACATATTAGTCTCAATCATATCAAGGCTGTCTCATGTTCCCAAGATATCTTGACTAAGGACATATAGCATGTCAGCCTAGCTGAACAGCTTTGAGACATTATTCAGAAGCACACTTATTGCAGCAGACAATGTAACAAACTGAATAACAACCATTGCCTTTATAAACATAAGAGTTTATACATGATACTGAAAGAATCCCAAGGCCTCAAACATTAGCCTTAAGGGCATACCCCAACAACCCGTGGATACACTGAATAGGAGTTTAGAGGGGAAATGCCAAGCGGCTACTAAGTTTGTGGAGGATAGAACTGAGCTATGGTAGGAAGCTCGTGATAGCTTGCAGGAAGCTAGAAACAGGATGGTACAGTATGCGAATAGAGACAAAAGATATCTTGAGTTTGATGTGGGTGACCTTGTGTTACTCAAACTCACCCCACAGATGTGGAGAAAAACTGAAGCCCGCACTTATCATAGAGGTCTTGTGAGGAGATATGAGGGTCCTTTTACGATTATCAAAAGGGTAGGTCCTGTTGCTTACAGACTTCAGTTACCACCATGGCTACAGTTTTATCCAACTTCCATGTTAGTTTGTTGAAAAAGTATCATCCAGATGGAAAGCACCCAGACCATGGAGAAGAGAGAAGACAACTAGCCCAAGGGAAAGTTGATTATGGCAGGAAACCATTAAAGATTCTAGACCATAGAATCTATGCATCTAGTGGGCCCAGTGGGCAAAAAACTGAATTTTTGGTTCAGTGGAAGGATGAAACAATAGAAGTTGCAACTTGGGAAAAGGCCACGGATCTGGAACAGTATGAATGGTTGTTGAAACAGTACGATGAGTACCTAGCATCGAGGGCAAATGCTAATTCAGGTTGGGGAGAATTGTCACGCCCGGGGTACTTTGGGGTACTACCCCGCCTTTCCCAAGGACTCATGGAGGTTATGAGTAGGGACAAAAGGGGTAAAGTTGGATAAGAGAAGGGAAGTAGTGACCTAGACCACTAATCGTGTGTTAAGATATTTTGCAGATACATGGCAAGGAGCATGTTCTAGCAAAAATATGAGGGCACATGTAGGAGGCTACATGGGCCATGGCACATCACAAAGACTTGTACAAGAGGCGTGCAAGCATTAACAAAAAATGGGCATGGGTGAGTCTCGAACCCAAGACCTATAGGAGTGCCCAAGCTTATGTTGTATAGGAGAGCCAACCCAACTTCAGGGTGAATGCTAAAGACAAAGGAGGAGCATTCTTGTTAAAGGCTTTCATCACTTATAGGGGCGTAAATGACATTAACCATTTGGGGCCCAATCGAATTGGGGATCTTGGCATGCAATCTCAATCGGATTTGGAAGAAACCGAGCTTGGAGAGTGTGGCGACTTGGAGAGGAGACCTTCATCTTCTTCCTTGCCGATTTGGGGGCTAGCTTGAGGGAGCTTGCGCCACCATCCACCATCTCATCCTCCATTCCATCTTGGCGGCAGATTGCTTGAGAGGGAGCTCACGCCATTCTTGTTGGAGGCGACATTGGAGGAGGGAGCTCACGGTTTTCTCCTTCCCATTCGGTTTGCTTGAGAGGAGCTCAAGCATCTATCCATCCGACCTTGCGGATCTTGGGGAGAGCTTGAGGGAGCTCTCGGATCATCATCTACAACCTTGTTCTCGGCTTGGATCTTCTTGGAGGAAGAGGATCGGCTTTGGGGAGGAAGAGGACCGGCGGCCATCCATACTTGGTGGTGCCACCTCCTTCCTCATCCACCTTGGGCGGCAACGTTGCTGTCCGCTTGGAGTGTGGGCTTTCCTTGGAGGCAACGGCGCGGTTCATCAACAAAATACACCCTAGGGTTTCGGCCTTAGGGTCCTAACCTCAAGAGCATCCCCCTTGAGGGCTTTGGAGGTGCTCGGCTAGCTTGAGGGAGTGGGCTGATCGCTTCCACCACCTTGTTACTTGCATCAACCACCTAGAGGGGCGACTCTAGGGTGGAGTCTCAAGTACTTGTGCTTGTGGGAGATTCAGCCACATCTTGGAGGGAGGGGCTGATCTCCACCATCACTTTGTTTAGAGCTTGAGTGGTATAACTCTTGTTAATTTAGGGTTATTTTCATTGTATGAACATTTTGTGATTATTATAGTTGAGTTTGGTAGCTCTACCCACATTGGGAGAGGCTTATTCTCATACCCGAGGTTACCTTGGAGGAGATAGTTTTACTGTTCGGTGTGTTTAGCTTGTGACTTGTGCAAGCGCTGTGCTGGTGCAAGGAGCTCGCTTGCTGTGTAGTTGTTGATATCTGTTCAGGGTTTGGGCATATGTCTAGTGCCCTTATATTGTGACTGCTAGCGTGTGTGTGAGATCTTTTCAGGGCGCCTAAGTCTAAGACGGTCTTTAAGTGTGCAAAGAGGTTGAGGAGCAACATGTGCTACTCATCTGCCACTTATTGACGTAGGTCTAGGATTAGGAGAAGGCTAGGTTCAGTTCCATCTGAGATCAGCCTTGGAGCTCAGTTCCATCAGAGCTCAACCCTTGGAGCGCAGTGCCATCAGATTTGCACAGTGGGTTCAGAGATTGTTCAGTCCGCACTTAGATCTTGGTATTTCCGCATAGTGAGTGTTGGTTGGCAATTTACGTAGGGGTGTGTAAGTTACGCCATCGCGCTCAAATATTTAGTGCAAAAATTTAGGCATAAATTTGGGGCGTGACACCCAGTATACAAAGTGCCACCTAGTAGAGTTCCCCCATGTCCCCCCCCCCTACTAACTCCAGTATGCAGACTACCACTGATGTGCAAAAGGCTTCCCAAGCCGTAGCAAGGCTAATTTTACACATTTGACACTCTGCATATTGGGGGTAGCAGGGCACATGCCATGGGGGCACGAGGGCATGTCCCCCCTACTACCCCCAGTGTCACGCCCTAAATTTCGTGCTAAATTTTTGCCTTAGAAATTCTCGAGCGTGATGGCGCAATCTACACACCCTCTGTGTAAATTGCCAGCCAACACTCTATATGCGGAAACTAACCAAGATCTTCTAGCACAAGCTGAACCTCTCTGAATCCACTGCGCTGTCAGGGCTGAGCTCTGATGGAACTGAGCTCCAAGGCTGATCTGATGGAACTGAGTCCTAGCCTTCTCCTAACCCTAGACCTAGGTCAATAAGTGGCGGGTGGCAAGCACATGTTGCTTCTCAACCCCATATGCTCACTTAATGACGGCCTTAGACGTAAGCGCCCTGTAAATGACACACACACAAGCGCTGGCAGTCACAAGTAAAGGGCACTAGACATATGCCCAAAACCCTCATACAGATATCAACAACTACACAGCGAGCGAGCTCCTTGCACAAGCACAGTGCTTGCACAAGTCAAAAGCTAAACACACCGGACAATGTAATAACAACCCCTCCAAGGATACACCCTCGGGTATGAGCAGAATATCTCTTCCAATGTGGATAGAGATACTAACAATAAACTATCAACTACTCAACAAGACATGTGTTCATACAATGTTCATACAAAGCTATTATAAAGCAAATAACACAAGTAATGCTAGAAGTTATACCACTCCTACGCAATGCTCTGTGAGGATGAAGATCAGCCCCCTCCTCCAAGATGTGGCTGGTCTTCTCCAAATGCTCTCCTCAAGCACAAGTGCTTGAGGCTCCACCCTAGAGTCGCCCCTCTAGGTCGTTTTGATGCTTCAAGGTGTTCCATAGCTCCAAGGAACACTCTCAGCCCTCTATGGACAGCAAGTGCCGCCCCCAAGTGTGGATGAGGTAGATGGTGGTGCCACCAAAGTGGATGGCCGCCGGTCCTCCAAGCTCTCCTCCAAGTGAACCGGTCCCCTTTCCTCCAAGGGACCCAAGCTACACAGTCGGCCAAGCTCAAGAACTCAAGTGGGGCTCTCGGCCAAGGATGGAACTAGGGTGGCTGAAGTGTGGATGAGCTCCCCTCAAGCCAACTCACCACCAAGATGCTCCAAGAACTCCACCGGATGAAGGAATGGAAGGATGTGGGAGCTTCTTCAAGCTCTCACCCAAATCCGCCAAGGTAGATGAGGAGGATGACCGGACCTCCCTCAAGGCCGCCCCTCCTTCAAGATCCGAGAGTGAGGAAGGTAGGAGAAGGTGGCGTATACTCCCCCAAGCTAGCCACCAAATCGTCCAAGGAAGAAGAAGAGTGGATGCCTTCTTCTCCAAGTCGCCTAGCTCCAAGAACTCTCGGGTTTCTCCTTCCAATGGCCGAAATCTTCCAATCCAATTCGATTTCCTTGCAAGATCCCCAATTAGTTGAGCCTTTTGTCAATTTTGCCCTTTTGCATTATGAAGACTTTAAGAGATGGCGCCTCCCTCTTTCTTTTAGCTAATGACCCAAGTTCGGGTTGGTCCTCTCATGCAACATAAGGCTTTGGCTCTCCATAGGTCTTGGGTTCAAATCTCACCCATGACATATTTTTTTGCCAAGCTTGTACACCTCTATACATGCTCATATCATGCGCCATGGTCCATGTAGCCCTCGACATTGACCCTTGTATTTTTGCAAGTGCATGCTCCTTGCCATGTACCTATAAAACATCATAACACAAGAATTAGCATCCTAACTTCACTACTTCTCATGTCTTCTCTCCAACTTTACCCCCTTCATCCCTACTCATAACCTCCATGAGTCCATGGGAAAGGCGGGGTAGTACCCCAAAGTTCCCCGGGCGTCACAACTCTCCCCCACTTGAATTAGCATTCGCCCTCGATGCTAGGTACTTCTCGTACTGCCTGAATAATCCTTCATACTGTTCCAAATCCGTGGCTTTTCCCAAGTTGCATCTTCAACTGACTCGTCCAACCACTGGACTAAAAACTCAGTCTTTCGCCCACTGGGCCCACTAGATGCGTAGACTCTATGGTCTAGAATCTTCAATGGTCTCCTGTCATACTCAATTTTCCCTTGGGATGGTTGCCTTCTTTCCACTCCACGGTCTGGATGTCTACTATCAGGATGATACTTCTTCAATAGACTGACATGAAATGTAGGATAAAACTGTAGCCATGGTGGTAACTGAAGTCTATAAGCAACAGCTCCACCCCTCTTGATGATCTTGAAAGGCCCTTCATACCTTCTCACAAGACCTCTATGATAAGTGCGTGCTTCAGTCTTTCTCCACATCTGTGGGGTGAGTTTCAGTAACACAAGATCCCCCACATCAAACTCAAGATGTCTTCTGTCTCTGTTTGCATAAAGTACCATTCTGTTCTCGAAATCTACTGGTCTCCCATCCTGTACCAACACTCCTCCCAATGCTCTATCAGATGCATCTGTGTGTACCTCAAAAGCTAAGGAAAAGTCTGGTAACCTCAGGACTGGTTCTGAAGTCACCTGTAACTTCAGTCTATCAAATGCAGTTTGGTGCTTGGCCTCCCATGCCCAAGTGGCGTCGTTCCTCAAAAGGTCAGTCAAAGGCGCTGCTATCTTGGAATAATCCTTGATAAATCTGTATGGAAACCTAGTTCACAAGCATTAAAAAAAAACTTGTCGCAGCGGAAATACTAGGATCGCATGACATGAGTACATGATCAACCTTGTTTAACTTCTATAAGACAAGTTAGAGTATTACCTGTGCCATGATGTGAGAGGCAACTTGGAAGATGAAAGCGGCGAGTGCCTCTTCTCCAAAGATGTCACACACAAGATGAGAAAAACTTTCTTCCTTGTGTTCCTTGTGCTAGCAAAGACACCAAGGAGTCTTGATCGTCTCTAGGAAAGGATGATGTGTGTCCCCTTGGCCGGTCGAGCTTCTCTTCCTTGCATGAAGATGATCCACACGAGAGCGAAGAGAGGAGAAGGCGAGAGGGCTTTCAAAAAACGTGGATGCACAAAAAGGAAAATTCGGCCACCACTTATGGTAAGAACCGAATTAGTAACTCCCTCCATAACTTCCTTTTAATCGATCGAAAACTCCTCTTTGATTGAACCATGCGTTCACAAGTGAACCGGTTCAATCTCAATTTGGTTCAAGCACCAAATCAAACCAGCCCTGGTTATAATCTTCGTTGAACCAAATGGCTCAAGATCTAACCACACATCACATTGAACCCCTGATCTTTACGATCAAGCTTCAATCCTCCGACCAAAGCTTACCGATCACATGTCCTAATCAATAAAACATGATTAGACTAGATCTCACTTTTAATCAGAGCTTAAAATCCTTTAAACTGAACTAGAATAATTCTAGTCCACACGATCTGACATAAGTAAGCCATATCATCAAATTGTGCGACCCTAAGGGTTTCCTTCAATGTCGGTAACGATAACTTACATTATCACGACCAGAGAGAGGTATCTAGCAACACATCACTGTCTTCCAATATGAAGGAAAGAGTCTTCCAAGACTACTCCCAAACCACAGCACAAGTGTGAATCTCATTCACTTGGCATACATGTTTCCCTTTGCCACTGGATGTTCTTGTCGGACAAGCGTGTTAAGCCTGTGATTCCAACATGATGAAAATGGTTAGATCAGATGAACATAGTCATCTGGGTATGGCCATACACATTCTCAACCATTTCATCCATAGGGCCCCCTTAGAACATCACACTCCAACCAGGAGAGGCAATCCTATATCTATCACAAGTACCCTAACATGACTCATCCCCACTATCCAAGATAATCCTTAATCACTATCTTTCAAATGATATGGAACTACCTCAAGATAATGCCAATCATCACTTAGAAACACAAGTGATCTCAAGTCAGAGGGAATATGCCACTTGTTTGCATACAAGGATTATTCACATTGTGACAAACAATTGAATATCCTGAGAAGGGTCAGTCCTGTTGGGGTATGCCCTTAAGGCTAATGTTTGAGGCCTTGGGATTGTATCAGTATCATGTATAAACTCTTATGTTTATAAAGGCAATGGTTGTTATTCAGGTTGATATATTATCTGCTGCAATACATATACTTCTGAATAATGTCTCAATCCTGTTCAGCTAGGCTGACATGCACTTTTGTCCTTAGTCGAGATATCTTGGTGAACATGAGACAGCCTTGATATGATTGAGACTAATATGTATTCTAATCTTATAGGATGCTTCGAGCATGGAATAAGATGTAGACTCATGGGTACATTGGATGTACTGGACAGACCCTACTAGGATATTCAATTGCTTGTCACAATGTGAATAATCCTTGATTGCAACAAGTGGCACATTTCCTCTGACTTGAGATCACTTGTGTTTCTAAATGATGATTCTCATTGTTTTGAGGTAGTTCAATATCATTTGAAACATAATGGTTATAGACTATCTTGGATGGTGAGCTTGAGTCATGTTAGGGCACTAGTGATAGATAAAGGATCGCCGTCTCCTTCATTGGAGTGTGATGTTCTAAAGGGCCCCCTTGGATGAGATGATTGAGAAAGTGTATGGCCATACCCAGGTGACTATGTTCATCTGATCTAATCATGCTCATCATATTGGAGTTACAAGCTTGACAGGCTTGTCCAATAAGAACATCCAGTGGCAAAGGAAACATGTATGCCTAGTGAGTTGATTCACACTTGTGCTGTGGTTTGGGTGTAGTCTTGGAAGACTCTTTCCTTTATATCGGGAGACAGTGATGTGTTGCTAGATACCCCTCGCTGATCGTGATGACGTAAGTTATCATTACCGACATTTAAAGAAAACCCTTAGGGTCGCACAATTTGATGATATGGCTTACTTAAGTCAGATCGTGTGGACTGAATTGTTTAGGTTCAGTTTAAAGGGATTTAATCTCTGATTGTGAGTGAGATCTGGTCTGATCATGTTTAATTGATTAGGGCTTAAGATCGGTAAGCTTCGATTGAGAGAATGGATGCTAGATCGGTGAGATCAGGAGCATCAAGAGATCAACGGTCAGATCTTAAGCCTCAGGGGTTTATTGTAATCTGGACTAATGGCTTGGGTTGTTTGGTTTCTTGAACCAAACCGAATTGAACCAGCTCATTGAATGAGCGCATGGTTCAAATGAAGAGGCATTTTGCGATTGGGGTAAGTTGTGGTCGCATGAACGTTGAGACTTTTCTATTTTTAGAAAGCATGTCTCTAAACGTGACCATGACTCTCACGTTCTCAATACTCACGCTCTCTTGACGCCTCTTTGGGCTTTTCGACACTGGCATCTCTTGCGTGTGAAGGTGTGGACGAAAAGAGGAGCTCTCGCCAAGCATAGGATTTCTCATCTCTTCCCTTCCATTCGGTCAGGATACTTGGACGATCCTTGCTAGCACAAGGGGCGACAAGGAGGAGCCAAGACTCATCTTGTGTGCGTCATCTCTGGAGAAGATCCATTTCGATCTTTGCTTCCAAGACGCCATCTAGAAATGGCATCGGTATGATTTCTTCTCTTGTATGTAATCATTTTAACGTTGATCGTAAAGCATGCAATAGATCTAGAAACCCTCTTCCGCTGTTTAAATCCCTTACATGTGCCTATTAGGGTTTCATCCCCTTGTCTAGGGGACCTTCAATTGGTATCAGAGCCAAGGTTTATGCATGTTTTTATGATTGCTTGACCCCTTTTTGTGTGATCCATTATATGCGCATGTTCAAGAGATCTAGGGTTATCATCATGCGAAAATTTTACATGCTAGTATTGGCGCATGTTTATAGTTTGTGGCGCATGAATGATGCTTATATGTTGCACTTGTTGTATGTTATAGTTTTTCTTCAAAAACTTCATCACTTGCGCGCCTCACTTAGATCTAAGCGCCTACTGTAAATCCTTAGACAGGTTAGTGTAAGTCCCCAGAAGGGGGCGAAACCCTAAAGCATGGCGCGTATAAAATTTTAAACAGCGGAAGAGGGTTTCTAGGGGATCGGATTCATGCATAACATATGATCAACTTGTTAAACCCGATTGCAAACATAGAAGATGTCATACCGATGCCATTTCTAGATGGCGTCTTGGAAGCAGAGAGCGATAGGGATCTCCTCCAAAGGATGCGCACACAAGATGAAGAAGTCGCCTACTCTGATGGTGCTCCTTGTGCTAGCAAGGTTCCAAGAGGTCCTTGTCGTATGGAAGGGAAGAGAATCCTTTGCTTGGCGATTTCTTCCTTCTCCTTTTTCGTCAACCTCTTCACCACACGAGAGAGAGCTTGTTGGCGACGAGAGAGGAGGAGAAGCGAGAGAGTAGAGCGCCTTTTTCGTGAACGTGAGTGATGGTCACGTATGTGATCATGCTTTCTAAAAAATAGAAAGCCACTTACTCACATGCGATCATGGGTTTACCCCAATCTCAAACTCCTCTCCATTTGAACCACACGCTCACTCAATGAGCTGGTTCAATTTGGTTTGGTCCAAAGACCAATTAACCCAAGCGATATGGTCTAGATCACAATTAAACCCTAAGGTTCCAGATCTAACCGTTGATCTCTTGATGCTGCTGATCTCACTGATCTAGCATCCATTCTCTCGATCGAAGCTTACCGATCTCAAGCCCTAATCAATCAAACATGATCAGACCAGATCTCACTTACAATCAGAGACTAAATCCCTTTAAACTGAATCCAAACAATTCAGTCCACACGATCTGACTTAAGTAAGCCATATCATCAATTTGTGCGACCCTGAGGGTTTCCTTTAAATGTCAGTAACGATAACTCACATTATCACGATCAGTGAGGGGTATCTAGCAACACATCACTGTCTCCCGATATAAAGGAAAGAGTCTTCCAAGACTACACCCAAAACACAGCACAAGTGTGAATCCAATTCACAAGGCATGCAAATTTCCTTTGCCACTGGATGTTCTTATTGGACAAGCGTGTCAAGCTTGTAGCTCCAATATGATAAGCATGATTAGATCAGATGAACATAGTCATCTGGGTATGGCCATACACTTTCTCAATCATCTCATACAGAGGGGGGCCCCTTTAGAACATCACACTCCAATTAAGGAGACGGCAATCCTATATCTATCACTAGTGCCCTAACCTGATTGAAGCTTACCATCCAAGATAGTCTATAATCATTATGTTTCAAATGATATTGAACTACCTCAAAACAATGACAATCATCATTTAGAAACACAAGTGATCTCAAGTCAGAGGAAATGTGCCACTTGTTACAATCAAGGATTATTCACATTGTGACAAACAATTGAATATCCTAGTAGGGTCTGTCCAGTACATCCAATGTACCCATGGGTCTACATCTTATTCCATGCTCGAAGCATCCTATAAGATTAGAACACATATTAGTCTCAATCATATCAAGGTTGTCTCATGTTCACCAAGATATCTCGACTAAGGACATTACAGCATGTCAGCCTAGCTGAACAGCTTTGAGACATTATTCAGAAGTACACCTATTGCAGCAGACAATGTAACAAACTGAATAACAACCATGCCTTTATAAACATAAGAGTTTATACATGATACTGTTACAATCCCAAGGCCTCAAACATTAGCCTTAAGGGCATACCCCAACAATCTCCCACTTGCACTTAATCTAATGGTTGAGAAATCTCAAACCCATATTATTACAGTGCTTCTCATGCTTCTGCTGCGCCAGAGGCTTAGTAAGCGGGTCTGCCAGATTGTCATCTGTATGAACCTTGCAGACTTTGATCTCGCCACGATCTATGATCTCCCTGATCAAATGAAACCGTCTCTGTATGTGCTTGGACTTCTGGTGCGACCGTGGTTCCTTTGCTTGTGCGATTGCTCCAGTGTTATCACAAAAGATAACCAAAGGATCTGCACTCGAAGGAACAACACCAAGTTCTCTCACGAACTTACGAATCCACACTGGCTCCTTGGATGCTTCCGAGGCTGCAACATACTCGGCTTCTGTTGTGGAATCAGCAACGATTGACTGTTTGAAACTCTTCCATACCACCGCTCCTCCATTCAAGCTAAAAACATAGCCTGATTGCGATCGGAAATCATCCTGGTCCGACTGGAACGAAGCGTCAGTATATCCTTCAATACTGAGTTCTTCCTGACCACCATATATCAAGAACATATCTTTGGTCCTCCGCAGATATTTTAAAATGTTCTTGACTGCAATCCAGTGCGCCATACCTGGATTACCTTGGAACCGACTGGTCACGCTTAACCCGTAAGCGACGTCTGGGCGAGTACACAACATCGCATACATTATGGATCCAATAGCCGAAGCATAAGGCGTATTGTCCATTTCATCTTTCTCAGTCTGTGTTTGTGGACACTGACTCTTCGAAAGATTCAGACCATGTCTGACTGGAAGATATCCTCTTTTAGAATTCTCTAAATGAAATCTCTCCAGGACTTTATCGATGTAAGTACTCTGGCACAGCCCGAGAAGCCTCTTAGATCTATCCCTGTAGATCTTCACACCTAATACATAGGCTGCTTCTCCAAGATCTTTCATCTGGAAACATTTCCTTAGCCATGCCTTTACGGCATGCATTTTAGGAATGTCGTTTCCAATGATCAAGATATCATCGACGTAGAGGACTAGGAAAGTAATCACGCTCCCACTAAACCTCTTATATACACACGGGTCATCTTCGTTCTTGATGAAACCAAATTCAGTGACTGATTCATCAAAACGAATATTCTAGCTTCTTGATGCTTGTTTGAGTCCATAAATAGACTTCTTTAACTTGCATATTTTATGACGATCTGATGGATTAGTGAAACTTCTGGTTGTGTCATATACACATCCTCATCCAGATTTCCATTAAGGAAAGCAGTCTTCACATCCATCTGCCAGATCTCATAATCGTAATATGCTGCTATCGCGAAAAGAATCCGAATAGACTTAAACATGGCTACAGGTGAGAAAGTTTCATCATAATCTATCCCGTAGATTTGTTTGAAACCTTTCGCAACTAGCCTGCCTTTATAGGTAACCACGTTACCATCCATGTCAATCTTCTTCTTGAAGATCCATTTACAACCTATAGGGATTACTCCCGGAGGCGGATCAACCAAATCCCAGACTCGGTTATCTGACATGGAGTCCATCTCGGCGCGCATAGCTTCAAGCCATCTCGCTGACTCCGGTCCACTGACCGCATCCGCATAAGTGAGGGGTTCATCATGATCAATGATGTAGACTCCGTCATAGCGCTCAGGCTGTCGACGGATCCTTCCCGATCTTCGCGGTTCTCGTGATATCTGAGCCTCAGGTTGTTCAGTAACCTGTTCTATCGGCTCAGGCTCATCCAACTGTGCTTGACCACTTTGTCCTTCTTCTGGATTCTCATCCAGCTTTATTTCTCTCCCACTGGCCTCTTGCAGAAGAAACTCCTTCTCAAGAAATATGGCCGTCCGAGCAACAAATATTTTGTTCTCTTTGGGATCGTAGAAATAATAACCCTTAGTTTCCTTAGGGTAACCGACAAAGATACATTTCTCAGATCTGCTCTCTAGTTTTCCAGAGGCGAGCTTTTTGACATAAGCCTCGCAGCCCCAGATCCTGATAAATGTCAAGCTAGTAGGGATCGAACCAGTCTGAGAAGTTTGGCCCAGCAAACTTCTCTCTTTCCAGTAGGGATCGCACATTGAAGCTCATGGTGTTCGTTGCTGCAGGTATCTACAACAATGCAAGAACAGCAAGGTCAGTATCAATGTTAAGAATCAATCAGGACTTAAGAATGATTCTTTTTCTCACTATTTTATCTGGCTGAAAAATCCAGCAAAACAGCCCGAAAGAGTAGAACTCTTTTAGTGAGATGGGATCCAGATTTCATACTTGGTCTCCGCGTCCCGCTCAGGCGAGATAAGATGCACAGAGAGTACAAGCACTAATTTCTGGTAGGCAGTCCCTGCCAATCGCCAACCCGTGCGATTCCCCTTCATCTGGGCAATCCAGCAGACTGTGCCAACTGAGTTGGTACAACACAGTCTCTGACCCCACAGATGGCTGCCTCCATGTGCTACCATATGCGCCACATATGTAGCCTACACGGTCAAGCTAACCCGACCTACTCCCTGGACCACCACGTGCTATGCTGAGCAACGAGAAGCGATAAATCCCTTCTCTGTAACACGCAGGTGTAATCCCGCACCGTCTGAAGATAGATGGACGTGCCCACTGAGTGGGTACAACACGGCTCCAATGATAGTCAGAACAGTGAGGTTTCACGTCAGAAGGCTTACGAGCTTGATATTTTAGCGTTGGATTTTAACGGTCTTTTATCTTCTTGACTATCATGCAATTCCTATGGTGATAGCAGAAGATAAACTCATGCAATTCTAATTATAAAAGCAATAAATAGAAAGCATGCTGATCTTATGTGGTAAAAGCCCATTAAGCCTAAGTTAGACCTTAAATTAAACTTAAGTCTTCACTTGCTTTTCTTCATGGGGCTTTTGCTTCTCATCTGGCCCAACCTAGGGCCCTAGCGCCATCTGCAGCTCAGGTGCGCCTACCAGGGAAAATGCGCCTGGTCCCAGAGTCGAACCCTGGACCTCCCACCTGGTCAAGCCTCTGCTGCAAGCGCCTCTGCCAAGTGTGCTCTGTGCTCTTGTCTGATTAATTTACAAATTAATCTATCTAGACAAGATTGACTCGCAGGTCAATTACATTTTATAAATTAAATGCAATGTGATGCGCAGATCACAATAAAAATTAATTTACAAATTTTAACCAAGCACGCAGGCCCCAGCACAGCACACATTAATTAGGCGTCCCACATAAGATTAAATAAACAAGCATATGCTTACAATCAACATGTGATCCATTCATGAAAATAAAATTTTTCAAAAACCCATTGGCATCAATTTTATTTTCCTTATGTGCCCTACTACCTTACAACGGTCCATTAATAGGGATCCACTCATCAGACCTAGTCAGATCCACTGCCCTTGCATGCACCAAGTCCTAACTGACTTGAGTCGACCCAGTGGTTAACTATGCATGCGCTAGGGCTGAACAACCTACATGAGTTTTGGCAAGCGGGTGTGACCCCGGACCTAACTCATGCGTGTTCACTAGTTGTCTCAACCAGACCTCGCTACACGCCTTTGATGCAGTCGACCTATAGCCACCTTATGCTTGCGCATAGGTGCCATCTGGTCGACCCATCTAGGCTATCAGATGGTCTGATCAGACTAGTTGGATCTTAACTAGAGATGACTTCAACCCTACTAACCCGTCTAAGGGTTTAATGTAGGTGCGGCTTAGATCTAATGATAGTCGCGCATGTCATTAGGGTTTTTAGAAAAACAACTACAACAACATGATAGATGCGCTATCAACACACATGCGCCAAGGAAACATACAAGTTTTGGCATGAATGAACAATGTACATGTAAGTCTCGCATGTAAGAAAGATCTAAGCATACAAGGATCACAGCAGGATAGCAATCATATAAATCATGCATATAACCGCTCTGATACCAATTGTAAGTCCCCAGAAGGGGGCGAAACCCTAAAGCATGGCGCGTATAAAATTTTAAACAACGGAAGAGGGTTTCTAGCGGATCGGATTCATGCATAACATATGATCAACTTGTTAAACCCGATTGCAAACATAGAAGATGTCATACCGATGCCATTTCTAGATGGCGTCTTGGAAGCAGAGAGCGATAGGGATCTCCTCCAAAGGATGCGCACACAAGATGAAGAAGTCGCCTACTCTGATGGTGCTCCTTGTGCTAGCAAGGTTCCAAGAGGTCCTTGTCGTATGGAAGGGAAGAGAATCCTTTGCTTGGCGATTTCTTCCTTCTCCTTTTTCGTCAACCTCTTCACCACACGAGAGAGAGCTTGTTGGCGATGAGAGAGGACGAGAAGCGAGAGAGTAGAGCGCCTTTTTCGTGAACGTGAGTGATGGTCACGTATGTGATCATGCTTTCTAAAAAATAGAAAGCCACTTACTCACATGCGATCATGGGTTTACCCCAATGGCAAACTCCTCTCCATTTGAACCACACACTCACTCAATGAGCTGGTTCAATTTGGTTTGGTCCAAAGACCAATTAACCCAAGCGATATGGTCTAGATCACAATTAAACCCTAAGGTTCCAGATCTAACCGCTGATCTCTTGATGCTGCTGATCTCACTGATCTAGCATCCATTCTCTCGATCAAAGCTTACCGATCTCAAGCCCTAATCAATCAAACATGATCAGACCAGATCTCACTTACAATCAGAGACTAAATCCCTTTAAACTGAACCCAAACAATTCAGTCCACACGATCTGACTTAAGTAAGCCATATCATCAATTTGTGCGACCCTGAGGGTTTCCTTTAAATGTCGGTAATGATAACTCACGTTATCACGATCAGTGAGGGGTATCTAGCAACACATCACTGTCTCCCGATATAAAGGAAAGAGTCTTCCAAGACTACACCTAAAACACAGCACAAGTGTGAATCCAATTCACAAGGCATGCAAATTTCCTTTGCCACTGGATGTTCTTATTGGACAAGCGTGTCAAGCTTGTAGCTCCAATATGATGAGCATGATTAGATCAGATGAACATAGTCATCTGGGTATGGCCATACACTTTCTCAATCATCTCATACAGAGGGGGGCCCCTTTAGAACATCACACTCCAATTAAGGAGACGGCAATCCTATATCTATCACTAGTGCCCTAACCTGATTCAAGCTCACCATCCAAGATAGTCTATAATCATTATGTTTCAAATGATATTGAACTACCTCAAAACAATGACAATCATCATTTAGAAACACAAGTGATCTCAAGTCAGAGGAAATGTGCCACTTGTTACAATCAAGGATTATTCACATTGTGACAAGCAATTGAATATCCTAGTAGGGTCTGTCCAGTACATCCAATGTACCCATGGGTCTACATCTTATTCCATGCTCGAAGCATCCTATAAGTTTAGAACACATATTAGTCTCAATCATATCAAGGTTGTCTCATGTTCACCAAGATATCTCGACTAAGGACATTACAGCATGTCAGCCTAGCTGAACAGCTTTGAGACATTATTCAGAAGTACACCTATTGCAGCAGACAATGTAACAAACTGAATAACAACCATGCCTTTATAAACATAAGAGTTTATACATGATACTGTTACAATCCCAAGGCCTCAAACATTAGCCTTAAGGGCATACCCCAACAGTTAGTAGGGTTGAAGTCATCCTCTAGGTTAGATCCAACCAGTCTGATCAGACCATCTGACAGCCTAGATGGGTCGACCAGATAGCACCTGTGCGCAAGCGCGAGGTGGCTATAAGTCGACTGCATCACAGGCGTGTAGCGATGTCTGATTGAGACAACTAATTGAGCGCACATGAGTTAGGCCCGGGGTCACACCCGCTTGCCAGACCTCATTGTGGCCGTTCAGCCCTAAACGCATGCATGGTTGACCTTTTGGTCGACTCAAGTCAGTTAGGACTTGGTGCATGCAAGGGCATTGGATCTGACTAGACAAGGTGAGTGGATCCCTATTAATGGACTGTTGTAAGGTTGTAGGGCATATAAGAAAATTAAAAAAAAATGATGCCAATGGGGTTTTCGAAATTTCATTTTCTTATTGGATCACATGCTGATTGGATGCCATATGTTTGTTTATTTAATCTTATGTGGGCTGCCCTGTTTAATGTGTGCTGTGCTGGGGCCTGCGAGCCTGGAATTTAAATGTAAATTAATATTTATTGTGATATGCGCATCACATTTTATTTAATTTATAAAGTATAATTGACCTGCGAGTCAATCTTGTCTAGATAGATTAATTTGTAATTTAATCAGACAAGAGCACAGAGCACACTTGGCAGAGGCGCATGCAGCAGTGGCTTGACCAGGTGGGAGGTCCAGGGTTCGACTCTGGGACAGGCGCATTTTCCCTGGTGGGCGCACCTGAGCTGCAATTGGCGCTTGGGCCCTAGGTTGGGCCAGATAAGAAGCAAAAGCCCCATGAAGAAAAGCAAGTGAAGACTTAAGTTAGGTTAAGGTCTTACTTAGGCTTAATGGGCTTTTACCACATAAGATCAGCATGCTTTCTCTTTATCAATTATATAATTAGAAATGCATGATTTATTTATCTTCTGCTATCACCATAGGAATTGTATGATAGTTGAGAAGATAAAAGACCGTTAAAATCCAACGTTAAAATTTCAAGCTCGTAAGCCTTCTGACGCGAAACCTCACTGTTCTGACTATTGTTGGAGCCGTGTAGTACCCACTCAGTGGGCACGTCCATCTATCTTCAGACTGTGCGGGATTACACCTGCGTGTTACAGAGAAGGGATTTATCGCTTCTCGTTGCTCAGCATAGCACGTGGTGGTCCAGGGAGTAGGTCAGGTCAGCTTGACCATGTAGGCTACATATGTGGCGCATATGGTAGCACATGGAGGCAGCCATCTGTGGGATCAGAGACTGTGTTGTACCAACTCAGTTGGCACAGTCTGCTGGATTGCCCAGATGAAGGGGAATTGCACGGGTTGGCGATTGGCTGGGACAGCCTACCAGAAATTAGTGCTTGTACTCTCTGTGCATCTTATCTCGCCTGAGCGGGACGCGGAGACCAAGTGTGAAATCTGGATCCCGTCTCACTAAAAGAGTTCTACTCTTTCGGGCTGTTTTGCTGGATTTTTCAGTCAGATAAAATAGTGAGAAAAGGAATCATTCTTAAGTCCTGATTGATTCTTAACATTGATACTGACCTTGCTGTTCTTGCATTGTTGTAGATTCCTGCAGCAACGAACACCATGAACTTCAATGTGCGATCCCTACTGGAAAGGGAGAAGTTTGCTGGGCCAAACTTCTCAGACTGGTACGGACACCTTAAGATTGTTCTTAAGGCAGAGAGGAAACTGTATGTCCTCGAGACAGCGATACCGCCTCAACCCGCTCTGAACGCCGCAAGGGCGGTTCGGGAAGCCTATGAAAAGCATGTCAATGATAGCATTGATGTCGCTTGCCTGATGCTAGCGTCTATGACGCCACCGCTGCAGCGTCAGCATGAGGATATGTCTGCTATAGAAATTATAGCAAACCTCAAGATGCTATATGCTGCACAGGCGAGGACTGAACGCTACAATTTGACCAAGCTTTTCTTTCAGAGCAAACTGGCTGAAGGGAGTCCAGTAGGAGCTCATGTGCTCAAGATGATTGGGCACAAGGAGGCTCTAGAGAAACTGGGACATACCATCAATCAGGAGCTTGCTGTAGACATTATTCTGCAGTCTCTCCCGCCTTCTTTCGATCCGTTCATTATTAACTTTAGTATGAACAAGATCGACTGTACGCCGGCAGTGTTGCTGAATATGCTCTTGACTACTGAGGAGACTTTGAAGGGAAAGCCTTCAACCTCTATCTTAATTGTTCCTTCCAGGAACAAGAAGAAGGGGAAGAGGGGCAAAACCCCAGTCAAGAACTACAACAAGGCGCTGAAACAAAAGGTTAAGCGGTCGAAGGAATACAGATGTTTCCACTGTGGCCAGCTGGGTCACTGGAAAAAGGACTGTAAAGCGCTCCAAGGAGACAAGAAGGGAAGCATCGCTTCTGGCTCAGGTATTTATGTGACTAAGGTCATGTTTTCTTCTTCTATATCATGGGTGTTGGACACTGCATGTGGAGTTCACATTTGTTCAAATGTACAGGAACTCAAGAGAAGAAGACAGGTGGGGCAGCATGAGGTGGACCTACGAGTTGGAAACGGAGCACGGGTTGCTGCTGTTGCTGTAGGGGAATATTACATCTCATTACCATCTGGACTTGTATTGGAACTAGACAATTGTTATTTTGTTCCGAGTATAACTAAGAATATTATCTCTATTCCTGCTCTTGTCAGGAAAGGGTTTTCCTTTGAATGCAATATTTCAAAGTGTGTTTTATCTTTTGATAATATTGTTTATGCTACTGGTTCAATTAACAATGGGTTATTCATGTTGGACATGAAATGTTCTATACAAAATATTGATAATAAGAAAGCCAAGTATGCTGATGATAGCACCTTGCTATGGCATAGTCGTTTAGGCCATATTAACAAGAAACGCATTAAGCGGTTGCATGAACATGGACTGCTGGGATCATTCTCCTATGAGGAGATTGATACATGCAAAGCTTGTTTAATGGGCAAAATGACGAAGTCACCTTTTCCTAATAAAGGTCAAAGGGCTTCAGGTTTACTTGACCTTATACACAGTGATGTGTGTGGGCCATTTAGTAAACATGCCAGAGGTGGCTATTCGTACTTCATTACCTTTACTGATGATTTCAGTAGATATGGGTATGTCTATTTAATGAGACATAAAAGTGAATCTTTTGACAAGTTCAAAGAGTTCAAGAATGAAGTACAGAATCAGCTAGGCCGAAATATCAAGGCACTTCGTTCTGATCGAGGTGGAGAATACTTGAGTCATGCGTTTACTGACTATCTGAAGGAGTGTGGGATTATCTCACAGCTCACTCCGCCAGGAACACCGCAATGGAATGGTGTGTCCGAGAGGAGAAATAGAACGTTACTTGATATGGTTCGTTCTATGATGAGTCAGGCTACTCTACCTTACTCCTTTTGGGGATTTGCACTGGAAACAGCTGCAAAGGTACTAAACCGAGTGCCATCCAAGGCAGTTTCAAAGACCCCATATGAGTTATGGTATGGGAAACAGCCGAGCTTGACATTTATCAGGATCTGGGGTTGCGAGGCTTATGTCAAAAAGCTCGCCTCTGGGAAACTAGAGAGCAGATCTGACAAATGCATCTTTGTCGGTTACCCTAAGGAAACTAAGGGTTATTATTTCTACGATCCCAAAGAGAACAAGGTATTTGTTGCTCGGACGGCCATTTTTCTTGAGATGGAGTTTCTTCTGCAAGAAGCCAGTGGGAGAGAAATAAAACTGGATGAGAATCCAGAGGAAGGACAAAGTAGTCAAGCACAGTTGGATGAGCCTGAGCCGGTAGAACAGGTTACTGAACAACCTGAGGCTCAGATATCACGGGAACCGCGAAGATCGGGAAGGATTCGTCGATAGCCTGAGCGCTATGACGGAGTCTACATCATTGATAATGATGAACCCCTCACTTATGCGGATGCGGTCAGTGGACCAGACTCAGCTAGATGGCTTGAAGCTATGCGAGCCAAGATGGACTCCATGTCAGATAACCAAGTTTGGGATTTGGTTGATCCGCCTCCGGGAGTTATCTCTATAGGCTATAAATGGATCTTCAAGAAGAATATTGACATGGATGGTAACGTGGTTACCTATAAAGGCAGGCTAGTTGCGAAAGGTTTCAAACAAATCTACGGGATAGATTATGATGAAACTTTCTCACCTGTAGCTATGTTTAAGTCTATTCGGATTCTTTTCGCGATAGCAGCATATTACGATTATGAGATCTGGCAGATGGATGTGAAGACTGCTTTCCTTAATGGAAAATTGGATGAGGATGTGTATATGACACAACCTGAAGGTTTCACTAATCCATCTGATCGTCATAAGGTATGCAAATTAAAGAAGTCCATTTATGGACTTAAACAAGCATCAAGAAGCTGGAATATTCGTTTTGATGAATCAGTTAGTGAATTTGGTTTCATCAAGAATGAAGATGACCCGTGTGTATATAAGAGGTTTAGTGGGAGCGTAATTACTTTCCTAGTCCTCTACGTCGATGATATCTTAATCATTGGAAATGATATTCCTGAACTACATGCTGTCAAAGCATGGTTAAGAAAATGTTTCCAGATGAAAGATTTAGGAGAAGCAGCCTATGTATTAGGTGTGAAGATCTACAGGGATAGATCTAAGAGGCTTCTCGGGCTGTGCCAGAGTACTTACATCGATAAAGTCCTGGAAAGATTTCATTTAGAGAATTCTAAAAGAGGATATCTTCCAGTCAGACATGGTCTGAATCTTTCAAAGAGTCAGTGTCCACAAACACAGACTGAGAAAGATGAAATGGACAATACGCCTTATGCTTCGGCTATTGGATCCATTATGTATGCGATGTTGTGTACTCGCCCAGACGTCGCTTACGGGTTAAGCGTGACCAGTCGATTCCAAAGTAATCCAGGTCAGGCGCACTGGATTGCAGTCAAGAACATCTTGAAATATCTGCGGAGGACCAAAGATATGTTCTTGATATATGGTGGTCAGGAAGAACTCAGTATTGAAGGATATACTGACGCTTCGTTCCAATCTGACCAGGATGATTTCCGATCGCAATCAGGCTATGTTTTTAGCTTGAATGGAGGAGCAGTGGTGTGGAAGAGTTTCAAACAGTCCATCATTGCTGATTCCACAACAGAAGCCGAGTATGTTGCAGCCTCAGAAGCATCTAAGGAGGCAGTATGGATTCGCAAGTTCGTTAAGGAACTTGGTGTTGTTCCTTCGAGTGCAGATCCTTTGGTTATCTTCTGTGATAACACTGGAGCAATCGCACAAGCAAAGGAACCGCGGTCGCACCAGAAGTCCAAGCACATACAGAGACGGTTTCACTTGATCCGGGAGATCATTGATCGTGGCGAGATCAAAATCTGCAAGGTTCATACAGATGACAATCTGGCAGACCCGCTTACCAAGCCTCTGCCGCAGCAGAAGCATGAGAAGCACTGTAATAATATGGGTTTGAGATTCCTCAACCATTAGATTAAGTGCAAGTGGGAGATTGTTGGGGTATGCCCTTAAGGCTAATGTTTGAGGCCTTGGGATTGTATCAGTATCATGTATAAACTCTTATGTTTATAAAGGCAATGGTTGTTATTCAGGTTGATATATTATCTGCTGCAATACATATACTTCTGAATAATGTCTCAATCCTGTTCAGCTAGGCTGACATGCACTTTTGTCCTTAGTCGAGATATCTTGGTGAACATGAGACAGCCTTGATATGATTGAGACTAATATGTATTCTAATCTTATAGGATGCTTCGAGCATGGAATAAGATGTAGACTCATGGGTACATTGGATGTACTGGACAGACCCTACTAGGATATTCAATTGCTTGTCACAATGTGAATAATCCTTGATTGCAACAAGTGGCACATTTCCTCTGACTTGAGATCACTTGTGTTTCTAAATGATGATTGTCATTGTTTTGAGGTAGTTCAATATCATTTGAAACATAATGGTTATAGACTATCTTGGATGGTGAGCTTGAGTCATGTTAGGGCACTAGTGATAGATAAAGGATTGCCGTCTCCTTCATTGGAGTGTGATGTTCTAAAGGGCCCCCTTGGATGAGATGATTGAGAAAGTGTATGGCCATACCCACGTGACTATGTTCATCTGATCTAATCATGCTCATCATATTGGAGTTACAAGCTTGACAGGCTTGTCCAATAAGAACATCCAGTGGCAAAGGAAACATGTATGCCTAGTGAGTTGATTCACACTTGTGCTGTGGTTTGGGTGTAGTCTTGGAAGACTCTTTCCTTTATATCGGGAGACAGTGATGTGTTGCTAGATACCCCTCGCTGATCGTGATGACGTAAGTTATCGTTACCGACATTTAAAGGAAACCCTTAGGGTCGCACAATTTGATGATATGGCTTACTTAAGTCAGATCGTGTGGACTGAATTGTTTAGGTTCAGTTTAAAGGGATTTAATCTCTGATTGTGAGTGAGATCTGGTCTGATCATGTTTAATTGATTAGGGCTTAAGATCGGTAAGCTTCGATTGAGAGAATGGATGCTAGATCGGTGAGATCAGGAGCATCGAGAGATCAACGGTCAGATCTTAAGCCTCAGGGGTTTATTGTAATCTGGACTAATGGCTTGGGTTGTTTGGTTTCTTGAACAAAACCGAATTGAACCAGCTCATTGGATGAGCGCATGGTTCAAATGAAGAGGCATTTTGCGATTGGGGGTAAGTTGTGGTCGCATGAACGTTGAGACTTTTCTATTTTTAGAAAGCATGTCTCTAAACGTGACCATGACTCTCACGTTCTCAATACTCACGCTCTCTTGACGCCTCTTTGGGCTTTTCGACACTAGCATCTCTTGCGTGTGAAGGTGTGGACGAAAAGAGGAGCTCTCGCCAAGCATAGGATTTCTCATCTCTTCCCTTCCATTCGGTCAGGATACTTGGACGATCCTTGCTAGCACAAGGGGCGACAAGGAGGAGCCAAGACTCATCTTGTGTGCGTCATCTCTGGAGAAGATCCATTTCGATCTTTGCTTCCAAGACGCCATCTAGAAATGGCATCGGTATGATTTCTTCTCTTGTATGTAAACATTTTAACGTTGATCGTAAAGCATGCAATAGATCTAGAAACCCTCTTCCGCTGTTTAAATCCCTTACATGTGCCTATTAGGGTTTCATCCCCTTGTCTAGGGGACCTTCAACTCCAGTGCATCCAATGCACCTATGTGTCTAAATCTTATTCCATGCTCGAAGCATCCTATAAGATTAGAACACATATTAGTCTCAATCATACCAAGGCTGTCTCATGTTCACCAAGATATCTCGACTAAGGACAATACTGAATGTCAGCTAAACTGAACATCATTGAGACATTACCCAGAAGTACACATATAACAGCAGATAATGTAACAATCTGAATAACAACAATTGCCTTTAAAAACAAATATATTTAGTTTATACATGATACTGACAATAACCCAAGGCCTCAAACACAACATCGCATACATGATGGACCCAATAGCCGAAGCATAAGGCGTATTGTCCATCTCATCTTTCTCAGACTGTGTTTGAGGACACTGGCCTTTTGAAAGATTCAGACCATGTCTGACTGGAAGATATCCTCTTTTAGAATTTTCTAAATGGAATCTCTCCAGGACCTTATCGATGTAAGTACTTTGGCATAGCCCAAGAAGCCTATTAGATCTATCTCTAAAGATCTTCACACCTAGTATATAGGTCGCTTCTCCTAAATCTTTCATCTGGAAACATTTTCCTAACCATGCTTTGACTGCATGCAGTTCAGGAATATCGTTTCCAATGATTAAAATATCATCGACGTAGAGAACTAGGAAAGTAATCACGCTCCCACTAAACCTTTTATATACACACGGGTCATCTTCATTTTTGATGAAACCAAATTCAGAAACTGATTCATCAAAACGAATATTCCAGCTTCTCGATGCTTGTTTTAGTCCATAAATGGACTTCTTTAATTTGCATATTTTATGACGTTCTGATGGGTTAATGAAACCTTCAGGTTGTGTCATGTACACATCCTCTTCTAATTTTCCGTTAAGGAAAGTGGTTTTCACATCCATTTGCCAGATCTCATAATCATAATATGCTGCTATCGCGATAATAATTCGAATGGACTTGAACATGGATACAAGAGAGAAAGTTTCATCATAATCATAATATGCTACCCTTATAGGTAACTATGTTACCATCCATGTCTTTCTTCTTTCTGAAGATCCACTTACAGCCTATAGGGATTATCCCCGGAGGCGGATCAACCAAATCCCAGACTTGGTTATCTGACATGGAGTCCATCTCAGCTCGCATAGCTTCAAGCCATCTTGCTGAATCCGGTCCACTGATCGCATCCACATAAGTGAGGGGTTCATCATTAATGATGTAGACTCCGTCATAGCGCTCAGGCTGACGACGAATCCTTCCCGATCTATGCGGTTCCCGTGATGTCTGAGCCTCAGGTTGAACATTAACCTGATCTATTGGCTCAGGCTCATCCAACTTTGCTTGACTACTTCGTCCCTCTTCTGGAATTTCATCCAGCTTTATTTCTCTCCCACTGGCCTCTTGCAGAAAAAACTCCTTCTCAAGAAAAATAGTCGTTCGAGCAACAAACACTTTATTCTCCTTGGGATTGTAGAAATAATAACCCTTAGTTTCTTTAGGGTATCCGACAAATATGCATTTATCAGATCTGCTTTCCAGTTTCCCAGAGGCGAGCTTTTTGACATAAGCCTCGCAACCCCAGATCTTGATAAATGTCAAGCTCGGCTGTTTCTTATACCATAACTCATATGGCGTCTTTGAAACGGCCTTTGATGGCACTCAGTTTAGCATCTTTGCAGCTGTTTCCAGTGCAAATCCCCAAAAGGAGTAAGGTAGAGTAGCTTGACTCATCATAGAATGAACTATATCCAATAAGGTTCGATTCCTCCTCTCGGACACACCATTCCATTGCGGTGTCCCTAGCGGAGTGAGCTGTGAGATGATCCCACACTCCTTCAGATAGTCATTAAACTCATGACTCAAGTATTCTCCACCTCGATCTGATCGAAGTGCCTTGATATTTTGGCCTAACTGATTCTGTACTTCATTTATGAATTCTTCGAACTTATCAAAAGATTCACTCTTATGTCTCATTAAGTAGACATAACCATACCTACTGAAATCATCAGTAAAAGTAATGAAGTATGAATAGCCACCTCTGGCATGTTTACTAAATGGCCCACACACAACACACATCACTGTGAATAAGGTCAAGTAAACCTGAAGCCCTTTTACCTTTATTAGTAAAAGGAGTCTTCGTCATCTTACCCATTAAACAAGCCTTGCATGTATCAAGCTCCTCATAGGAGAATGATCCCAGCAGTCCATAGTCATGCAACCGCTTAATGCGTTTCTTGTTAATATGACCTAGACGACTATGCCATAACAAGGTGCTGTCATCAGCATGCTTGGCTTTCTTATTATCAATTTGTTGTACAGAACATTCCATGTCCAACATGTATAACCCATTATTAATCGACCCAGTTGCATAAACAATACCATCAAATGAAATACAGCACTGTAAAGTTTTGCATTCAAATGAAAAACCTTTCCTGACAAGTGCAGGAATAGAGATAATATTCTTTGTTATGCTTGGTACAAAGTAACAATTGTCAAGTTCTAATACAAGTCCAGATGGTAAAGAGATGTGATATTCTCCTACAGCAACAGCAGCAACTCGTGCCCCGTTTCCAACTCGTAGGTCCACCTCATGCTGTCCCACCTGTCTTCTTCTCTTGATTTCCTGCACATTTGAACAAATGTGAACTCCACATGTAGTGTCCAACACCCATGAAATAGAAGAAGCAACCATGACTTCAGTCACGAAAATACCTGAGCCAGAAGTGGAAGGCTTGCTTCCCTTCTTCTCTCCTCGGAGCGCTCTACAGTCCTTCTTCCAGTGACCCAGCTGGCCACAATGGAAGCATCTGTTGTCCTTTGACCGCTTTATCTTTTGTTTCAAAGCCTTGTTGTAGCTCTTGATATGGGTTTTGCCCTTCTTTCCCTTCTTTTTATTTCCAGAAGGGACCATCAAAACAGAGGATGAAGGCTTTCCCTTCTCAAGAGTCTGCTCTGTAGTGCAGAGCATATTCAGTAATTCTGCCGGAGTACAGTCGATTTTGTTCATATTAAAATTAATAATGAACGCATCGAAAGAAGCCGGAAGAGACTGCAAGATAATGTCTACAACAAGTTCTTGATTGATGGTATGACCCAGTTTCTCTAGAGCTTCTTTGTACCCAATCATCTTGAGTACGTGAGCTCCCACTGGACTCCCTTCAGTCAGTTTGCTATGAAAGAAAAGTTTCGTCAAGTTATAGCGTTCTGTCCTTGCCTGTGCAGCATACAGCAATTTGAGATTTGCTATAATATCAATAGCAGACAAATCCTCATGCTGACGCTGGAGCTCGGGCGTCACTGACGCAAGCATAAGGCAAGCGACATCAGTACTATCACTGACGTGCTTCTCATAAGCATCTCGAACCGCCCTTGCGGCGTTCGCAGCGAGTTGAGCCGGCATTGCCGACTCAAGGACGTACAGCTTTCTCTCAGCTTTGAGGACAATCTTCAGCTGTCTGTACCAGTCTGAGAAGTTTGGCCCAGCAAACTTCTCCTTTTCCAATATGGATCGCAAGTTGAGCCTTGTGGTGTTCGTTGCTACAGGAATCTACAACATAACAAGAACAACAAGGTCAATATCCATGTTAGAATCATTCCAGGACTTAAGAGTGATTCTTTTCTCACTATTTTATCTGACTGAAAATCCAATAAAACAGCCCGAAAGAGTAAAACTCTTTTAGTGAGATGGGATCCAGATTTCATATTTGATCTCCATGTCCCGCTCAGGCGAGATAAGATGCACAGAGAGTTCAAGCACTAATCACTGGTAGGCAATCCATGCCAATCGCCAACCCGTGCGATTCCCCTTCATCTAGGCAATCCATGAGACTGTGCCAACTGAGTTGGTATAACACAGTTTCTGATTCCTCAGATGGCTGCCTCCATATAGCTATCATATGCTCAATTTGTAGCCTATATGGTCAAGCTGACCTGACCTACTTCCTGGACCACCACGTGCTATGCTGAGCAACGAGAAGCGATAAATCCCTTCTCTGTAGCATGTAAGTGTAATCGCGCACCGTCTGAAGATAGCTGGGCGTGTGTTGGTGTATATGCCCTGCAGACCAATGTATGGACATGGTCAGGCATTGTTTAAATGTATTTCGATAGAATTAATGAAATTGTTATAATCAATAAAGGCATGGTCGTTATTATGCAGATTGCTTTACCTGCGTTGATGTATTGAATTGCATAGATAATGTCCCAGGAGTTTGGATTGGATCCATTCTCATAAGTAATCCCCGGTCAAGGTGCCTTAGCCGATATGGGACAGCTTTGGTGCATGTGAGACTGGTGTATGGGCTGGTTAGGTGCGGGGCACAGTAACGCAGACATACAGGTGCATTGGATGCACTGGAGTGATCCACCGTGAGGATTGACTTGTCTAGTCAAACAAGTCAATCTCACATGCAAGAGGTTTGCATTGATCCTTAGACTTGAGGTATTCATGTCTAGATATGATGATGGGTATGTTTTGATACAGTCTTAAGTCTCTCCGTAAATGGGTGATCAAAACGACTGTCATTGGACATATCATAAGTCATGTAGAGATATGGATGACCAATAGTAGGATTTGCCCCTTCCTTCCGAGGAAGCATGATATCCACCTCGGGGCGCCCCACCTTATTGGTGCATGACAGGAAAGTGTGGCCACACTTGTTGAGTCATGACCAATGCATTGGATAATAAACTTGAGACTAATCCAATGGCAGGATATCAGTTTAGGCAAAGGGATCTATAATGCATGGGAATCCTCGTTGCTTGTTAGGGAGTTGTTGCCAGATGACTTAAGTCCTATGACATGGGTAGTAGTGATGTGTTGCTAGATACCTCTCACTACTTATGATGATATTCAATCATCATTGCTATCGTCATTAGGATCCTACCGGGTCACACGCAATAGACTCTTGACGTTGTTTTATGATCTGGAAATCTTGGAATATATTTGAGTTCATTATTCTGAGTCCAAGACAGATTCATGGTTGAATATGAGTCCAATTGGGATTCATGAGTTTGTATATGTATCCTAGTCAAGTTGGACTTGAACAAAGGATTATATACCATGTTGGATTCGAATCCTAATCTAATTAGGAGTTGGAATCCTAACCCTATTAGGAATTGGAATCCTAATCCAACTAGGAGTTGGAATCCTAATTTAATTAGGAGTTAGAATCCTAACCCTATTGGGAAATAGAGTCCTATTCCAACTAGGAGTTGGAATCCTAATTCAATTAGGAGTTGGAATTCTAATTCTACTAGAAATGAGAATCCTAATCTAATTAGGATTCAAATCCTAATGAGAATTAGATTTGGATAAGGCCCATAGTGGTTGGGCGCAAATCCTAATCCAACTAGGATTCAAATCCTAAAGAGAATTGGATTTGGATAAGGCTCATTGTGTTGGGCGCAAATCCTAATCCAATAAGTATTTATTTCCATGGGCCTAATTAGTGTTGAGATCCAAATCCAATTAGGGATTGTGGATTAATTCTAATTGAGGCAAGTTTGAATCCTAATAGGAGTTGGAAATACACTTGGCGCATGGGATAATTCCATATATGGAATTTGCGCCAATTGGGGTGTATGAATCCTTTTGGAAAGTTGTTTCCTCAAGTGGAAACTATCTTGGACGTGTGGGGCTGATATGTTGGCAAATATGGCTTGATTTATTCAAGCAATGATTTGGCCAATCATATATGGAAAGTCCTAATTGAATTGGAACTCAAATTACCTCTCTTGATAAGGCAAGAAGCTAGATTCCTTCCATGCTTCATGTTGCGCCTATTCAAGAGAGGATGTGGCTGAACTCTTATGGCAATTCCTTGGAGGAATTGCGCCAAGAGCATAGAAGGAAAGAGAGGTGGCGGTTTGGCTTGGTCGGTTATAAAAGAAGGGGTATGCGCCCCCTCTTGTGATGACGATTTGATGATCATTGGATGAACATCAAGTGCAGAATTCTTCTTGAGGAAAAGGCAACTTGGAGTTGCGCAAGCCCTAGAATTCAAGCCGCCCTCTTCTTCTTGTGGAGCGCCACCCTCTCTTCTCTTCCTCTTGTCTTTGGCCGAGAGTCTCCAAGCAAGGAGACAAGTTGGCGTGAAGAGCAAGGAGGAAGGAGAAGGAGATTCCGAGAGGTGATCTTCTCTTCCCGAGGCTAGCACCGAGCGTGGAAGGGAGCAACGTTAAGAAGATCAACGCGTGGATACTTGTAGAGGACGAGCACGTGAGCGTCTTCAACTTGGCACCTTCATCCTAACAAGCAATAGAGGTACTAACCCTAACACATCCTTGTGTTCTCTCTCTCGCATGGATCCTTGGGAAAGGAATGTGTTTCGGGTGTAATGCTTCTTCCGCTGCGTCCTGGGACTGCAAAATTTTAAATTACACCCGGCATTCTCCAACAGCGTGCCCACTGAGTGGGTACAACACGGCCCCAACGATAGTCAGAACAGTGAGGTTTCGCGTCAGAAGGCAATCGATAGCTTGATATTTCCGTTGGATTTTAACGGTCTTTTTATCTTCTTACTATCATACAAATTCTATAGTGATAGCTGAAGAATAAAACATGCATGTGCTGTATACTTAAAACAGTAAATGAAAGCACCATTATCTTATGTGGTAAACGCCCATAAAACTTAAGTAAAACCCTAGTTTAACAAAAGTCTTTACTTGAGCTCTTTATGGGACACTTGTACCTCATCCGGCCCAGCCCGGGCCCAAACGCCATCTGCAGCCCAAATGCGCCCACCAGATAGAATGCTCTGTTCTAGAGTCAAACTCTAGACCACCCACCTAGTGAAGCCAACTTCTGCAAACGCCTCTGCCATATGTGCTGTGTGCTCATGTCTGATCAAATTACATTTTAAAAACTATCTAGACATGGTTTGACACGCAGGTCAATTATACATTTTAATAATTTCAAATGTGAATCACAGATCACATCAAATATATTAATTTCCAGGCACACAGGCCCCAGCACAGCATACAAAATAGGGCAGCCCACATAAGATCAAATAAACACTCAATGCAACATGTTAAACATGTACTACATGTGATCCAAACAGAAATAAAAATTTTCGAAAAACCCATGGCATCAATTTTATTTCCTTAAGTGCCCCACTACCTTACAACGGTCCATTAACAGATATCCATTCGTCAGACCAAGTCAGACCCACTGCCCTTGCATGCACCCAGTCATAACTGACTTGTGTCGACCCAATGGTCGACTATGCATGCCTTAAGGGCTGAACATCCCACATGATTTCCGGCAAGCGGGTGTGAACCCGGGCCATAATCATGATCGTTCACTAGTCGCCTCAAACAGACATCGCTACACGCCCTTCTGCAGTCGACTTATAGCCACCTGTACAGCTTGCGCACAGGTGATATCCAGCCGCCCATCCAGGCTATCATATAGTCTGATTAGGCTGTTGGGTCCAGACTTGACTAACGACTTCAAAACTGTTAACCCGTCTAAGTGTTTGAAGTAGGCGCACAGATAGATCTAGTGGAGTCGCGTATGAAGATAATTTTTGTTTGAAAAACAACTATGATACATGAGCAAACTATATATGTAAACTTTGCATCATGTAGTCGCATGTGAACATAAAGAAGATCTACCCAATAACTCAAACATGGATCACAACAAGGCAACCATATGCATCAAGTCAGAAAAACTTGGCTCTGATACCACTGTATGGAAACCTAGTTCACAAGCATTAAAAAAAAACTTGTCGCAGCGGAAATACTAGGATCGCATGACATGAGTACATGATCAACCTTGTTTAACTTGTATAAGACAAGTTAGAGTATTACCTGTGCCATGATGTGAGAGGCGACTTGGAAGATGAAAGGGGCGAGTGCCTCTTCTCCAAAGATGTCACACACAAGATGAGAAAAACTTTCTTCCTTGTGTTCCTTGTGCTAGCAAAGACACCAAGGAGTCTTGATCGTCTCTAGGAAAGGATGATGTGTGTCCCCTTGGCCGGTCGAGCTTCTCTTCCTTGCGTGAAGATGATCCACACGAGAGCGAAGAGAGGAGAAGGCGAGAGGGCTTTCGAAAAACGTGGATGCACAAAAAGGAAAATTCGGCCACCACTTATGGTAAGAACCGAATTAGTAACTCACTCCATAACTTCCTTTTAATCGATCGAAAACTCCTCTTTGATTGAACCATGCGTTCACAAGTGAACCGGTTCAATCTCAATTTGGTTCAAGCACCAAATCAAACCAGCCCTAGTTATAATCTTCTTTGAACCAAATGGCTCAAGATCTAACCACACATCACATTGAACCCCTGATCTTTACGATCAAGCTTCAATCCTCCGATCAAAGCTTTCCGATCACATGTCCTAATCAATAAAACATGATTAGACTAGATCTCACTTTTAATCAGAGCTTAAAATCCTTTAAACTAAACTAGAATAATTCCAGTCCACACGATCTGACATAAGTAAGCCATATCATCAAATTGTGCGACCCTAAGGGTTTCCTTCAATGTCGGTAACGATAACTTACGTTATCACGACCAGAGAGAGGTATCTAGCAACACATCACTGTCTTCCAATATGAAGGAAAGAGTCTTCCAAGACTACTCCCAAACCACAGCACAAGTGTGAATCTCATTCACTTGGCATACATGTTTCCCTTTGCCATTGGATGTTCTTGTCGGACAAGCGTGTTAAGCCTGTGATTCCAACATGATGAAAATGGTTAGATCAGATGAACATAGTCGTCTGGGTATGGCCATACACATTCTCAACCATTTCATCCATAGGGCCCCCTTAGAACATCACACTCCAACCAGGAGAGGCAATCCTATATCTATCACAAGTACCCTAACATGACTCATGCCCACTATCCAAGATAATCCTTAATCACTATCTTTCAAATGATATGGAACTACCTCAAGATAATGCCAATCATCACTTAGAAACACAAGTGATCTCAAGTCAGAGGGAATATGCCACTTGCTTGCATACAAGGATTATTCACATTGTGACAAACAATTGAATATCCTGAGAAGGGTTAGTCCAGTGCATCCAATGCACCTATGTGTCTAAATCTTATTCCATGCTCGAAGCATCCTATAAGATTAGAACACATATTAGTCTCAATCATACCAAGGCTGTCTCATGTTCACCAAGATATCTCAACTAAGGACAATACTGAATGTCAGCTAAACTGAACATCATTGAGACATTACCCAAAAGTACACATATAACAGCAGATAATGTAACAATCTGAATAACAACAATTGCCTTTAAAAACAAATATATTTAGTTTATACATGATACTGACAATAACCCAAGGCCTCAAACATTAGCCTTAAGGGCATACCCTAACAAAATCGCCTATAGAAGCTAGCTAGTCCTAGAAAAGACCTTAACTGGCTAACTGAAGTAGGTGCAGGCCACTCCTCAATGGCTCTAATCTTGCCAAAATCCATGTGAACCTAACCTCCACCAACAACATGCCCCAGAAATTCCACTTCACTACGCGCAAATTCACACTTCTCCAACTTCAGATATAACTGATTCTGCCTTAGCACTGTTAAGACCTCTCTTAAGTACTCTCTATGCTCTTCCATATTGGCAGAATAAATGACAATGTCATCTAAATAAACAACAACAAATTTGTCCAAGAACGGATGCAGAATGTTGTTCATCAAATTGCAGAAAGTAGCTGGTGCATTGGTCAGCCCAAATGGCATGACCAAGAACTCATAAGATCCATATCTCGTTACGCAGGTGGTCTTAGGCTCATCCCCTTCAGCTATTCTCACCTGCCAATACCCAAATCGAAGGTCCAATTTTGTAAACACCTTTGCATGCACAAGGCGGTCTATCAAATCCTGGATCAATGGAAAAGGATATGCATTCTTCACCGTTACTTTGTTCAATGCTCTATAGTCAATGCACATTCTTAGACTTCCATCCTTCTTTTTCTGGAATAGCACGGGTGCTCCATAAGGTGCTTTTGAAGGCTGAATAAACCCTGACTCAATTAATTCATCTAGCTATTTCCTTAACTCAGCTAGCTCAGATGGTGGCATTCTGTATGGTGACTGTGCTGGTGGGACTGCCCCTGGCACTAATTCTATAGCATGGTCGATGTCCCTCCTAGGTGGTAACACCTTAGGCATCTCAGGGGGAATCACATCTCTGAACTCATGCAACAGGCCCCCAATAGGTGCAGGTAGCTGACTAATTCGATCACCCAAAGTAAGACTCGCCGCTCCTATCTCAACTCCATGACCTCCACGGCTACTGGAACCACCCAAAGTAAGACTCGCCGCTCCTATCTCAACTCCATGACCTCCACGGCTACTAGAACTAGGAAGGTTGATCAGGTCTCCCACATGTCCCCTCGACTGCATCGGTCTAGAATCAATAACAGGAATGGATTCTACTACTCTGACATGTGCCAAATAGGTAGTCAGGCCACGTCGTATCCCCTTTACAAGGACTGAGGCTGCAATCACCTCCTTGCCCTTGTTGCTCTTCTCTACCTTACCCATCGAATGACAAGGAAGAAAGCAAGGTGCCTTCTCATCCAGTATCTGCAACCCATTTAAGTGAGGCATGGGAATTGCTTTGGCCCTCCTAAGCAAATCCATCCCTATGATGACATCAAAATCATCCAAGGCTGTCACCATAGTGTGTACTCTCCCTGTCCATGGCCCCAATTTCACAGGCACGTCATAACTAACTCCGAATGCCTTTCTTGGATCTGTGTTCACAGTCTTTACACTAGTATCACACTGGCTAGTCTTAAGTCTCAACTGGTCCTTCACTCTATCTGAGACAAATACATGTGTAGCTCCAGTGTCTACCATAGCTGCTATAGATGTACCATTTAGCTCCACATCCACATACATCAGGGGTGAAGACCGCGCACTGACATTTGCAATCACTAGTGGATTAACAGAAACTGATGCGCTTCCCTGGTCTTTCTGTCCTTTCTCCCCATTTACTGTCACTAAGGTACTTATCATCTTCCTAGTGGGACACTCTCTCATCATATGTGGTCCTTCACAGATAAAGCATGCTATCTTCTTCTTTGTGCTAGGCTCAGCAGCCCTCTTCTGCTGAGGCTGATAGTGCTTCTTCTGTGGGCTTTTCTGCTGGTACACTATTGCTTTTCCCTTGTTTTTCCAATTTTGCACACTCTTCTTCTGTGGCTGTCTATTCTGAACTGGTGGTTTGTTTTGGGTAGCTGGTCTAGCTCCCTGATCTGTCATTGTGGGACGTGATCCTCTCATGTCCACTAATCCATCAGCTGCTGCGACTACCTCCCTATAGGTAGTCACTGACTGGCGTCTGACCTCTGCAAGTGCCCACGGCTGTAATCCTCCTAGGAAGTCATGGAACTTCTCTTCTTCAGACTTGTTAGGAATCTCAAGCAATAGGGTAGCAAATTGCTTGACATATACTCTAACTGAGCTAGTCTGCCTCAAATACCTCAAAGTCATCCTAGCATCATGTAAGGTATTAACTGGTCTAAACTGAGCCCTCATCTCAGTTTTCAGATCATCCCATGAGGCTATCTCTGGGTTATCTCCCTCTGTCCTGGGAGCAATAGAGGTTCTCCACCATAGTTTGGCGTCCCCACATAGGTAGGATGCACAGACCTCTATCCTATCCTCATCGATGACTCCTGCTGCTCTAAAATAGTGCTCCATGTCAAAGATGAAGTTGTCTAGCTCTTTTGCCACTCTAGCCCCTGCAAAAGTGACTGGGTCGGGAATATGGCGTCTGGCAGGCTGCATAAACTATGGTGCAGGTGGAGTAGATGGGTGGGAAGCCACCTGTGCCACCAACAATCTCAGTGCAGTAACCTCTGTAGTAGCTGTCGCTAAGTCCTGCGCCAGAGTACTAATCCTCCCATCAGTGTAATTTCTATACTGATGGAACATCTCTATCAATGTCTCTAGGCGCTCAGAAAGAGGCTCTCCCTGCCACTCAGAATCTGCATCTAAGCCAATGGCGTCATCCAGTCTAGAGAATCGCTCCTCAAACTGTGCCATAATCCTAGTCCTGGGTGCAATGGTGTGCTGCTCTGTGGTGTCCTGTGGATCGGCTGACTAAATGGAGTGCTCCTATACTCGCCTGGCCAGAACTGATCGATTAGAAGGAAGTACAGAGGTCATACGCCCCGGCGCTAAGCACCGACATATGCAACACCCAAACAGCAATCCAACTAACGTCCATATCCTGGTGGTCCAGACTCGTGCTGAGCTATCGCTCTGATACCACTTTGTCACGCCCTAAATTTTATTTTAAATTTTTGCCTTAGAAATTCTCGAGCGTGATGGCGCAATCTACACACCCTCTGTGTAAATTGCCAGCCAACACTCTATATGCAGAAACTAACCAAGATCTTCTAGCACAAGCTGAACCTCTCTGAATCCACTGCGCTGTCAGGGCTGAGCTCTGATGGAACTGAGCTCCAAGGCTGATCTAATGGAACTGAGTCCTAGCCTTCTCCTAACCCTAGACCTAGGTCAATAAGTGGCGGGTGGCAAGCACATGTTGCTTCTCAACCCCATATGCTCACTTAATGACGGCCTTAGACGTAAGCGCCCTGTAAATGACACACACACAAGCGTTGGCAGTCACAAGTAAAGGGCACTAGACATATGCCCAAAACCCTAATACAGATATCAATAACTACACAGCGAGCGAGCTCCTTGCACAAGCACAGCGCTTGCACAAGTCACAAGCTAAACACACCGGACAATGTAATAACAACCCCTCCAAGGATACACCCTCGGGTATGAGCAGAATATCTCTTCCAATGTGGATAGAGATACTAACAATAAACTATCAACTACTCAACAAGACATGTGTTCATACAATGTTCATACAAAGCTATTATAAAGCAAATAACACAAGTAATGCTAGAAGTTATACCACTCCTACGCAATGCTCCGTGAGGATGAAGATCAGCCCCCTCCTCCAAGATGTGGCCGGTCTTCTCCAAATGCTCTCCTCAAGCACAAGTGCTTGAGGCTCCACCCTAGAGTCGCCCCTCTAGGTGGTTTTGATGCTTCAAGGTGTTCCCTAGCTCCAAGGAACACTCTCAGCCCTCTATGGACAGCAAGTGCCGCCCCCAAGTGTGGATGAGGTAGATGGTGGCGCCACCAAAGTGGATGGCCGCCGGTCCTCCAAGCTCTCCTCCAAGTGAACCGGTCCCCTTTCCTCCAAGGGACCCAAGCTACACAGTCGGCCAAGCTCAAGAACTCAAGTGGGGCTCTCGGCCAAGGATGGAACTAGGGTGTCTGAAGTGTGGATGAGCTCCCCTCAAGCCAACTTGCCACCAAGATGCTCCAAGAACTCCACTGGATGAAGGAATGGAAGGATGTGGGAGCTTCCTCAAGCTCTCACCCAAATCCGCCAAGGTAGATGAGGAGGATGACCGGACCTCCCTCAAGGCCGCCCCTCCTTCAAGATCCGAGAGTGAGGAAGGTAGGAGAAGGTGGCGTATACTCCCCCAAGCTAGCCACCAAATCGTCCAAGGAAGAAGAAGAGTGGATGCCTTCTTCTCCAAGTCGCCTAGCTCCAAGAACTCTCGGGTTTCTCCTTCCAATGGCCGAAATCTTCCAATCCAATTCGATTTCCTTACAAGATCCCCAATTAGTTGAGCCTTTTGTCAATTTTTCCCTTTTGCATTATGAAGACTTTAAGAGATGGCGCCTCCTCTTTCTTTCAGCTAATGACCCAAGCTTGGGTTGGTCATCTCATGCAACATAAGGCTTTGGCTCTCCCTAGGTCTTGGGTTCAAATCTCACCCATGACATATTTTTTTGCCAAACTTGTACACCTCTATACAAGCTCATATCATGCGCCATGGTACATGTAGCCCTCTACATTGACCCTTGTATTTTTGCAAGTGCATGCTCCTTGCCATGTACCTACAAAACATCATAACACAAGAATTAGCATCCTAACTTCACTACTTCTCATGTCTTCTCTCCAACTTTACCCCCTTCATCCTACTCATAACCTCCATGAGTCCATGGGAAAGGCGGGGTAGTACCCTAAAGTACCCCGGGCGTCACACCCAGTGTGATGCCCTGGGTATGCTGGGGTTATAACCCAGCCCATCCCATGGATCCAGCGGGGTTCTGGGGAGGGATGGATGAGTCTGACGGGGAGTTAGGCTGGTGTTGCAGGGAGCCTACTAGAGGAGTTAGGTTACTGACACCGTGTTAGTATGTTTTTTGCAGGTACATCTACATACTCTATCCTTAGGCATGGCCTGGGGGTGCTCTGGAGAACTTTGGAGGACATCGGAGTTCTTTGGTGGACCAGGGTTAGCTTAACCATGGTTAACTTAACCAGGGTTAGCCTAACCATGGTCTAGGCGCTCATGAACGCATCTTGGGTTCACTCTAGAGGCTTAGGGGGCTGATCTAGTCTTCTAAGGCCTTGGCGCAAATTGGCTAAGTGTTTGAATAAGTGGCACATGTCTTGCATGTGCCAACTTATGAGAACATCCAATAAGAGGTTAAGTGAAGATCCATTAAGTCATTATTGGATCCCCACTCACTTAACCCTCTTGGATCCATCATGGGCGCATATCCATTTAGGGTGGCGGTTTGGATCCATCACTTGACCTAATGGGTTGGATCCCTTGGCGACTTTGGAGATCCGATCCACTTGATTTAAATTGGCGTGAAGGCTTGGCGGCAAACACATCCAACCCTAACGCTAAGGCTGAGGTGAAACCTTGTTGGAGGCGACAAGGTGTTCTTGGTGTTCTTCATCCTTGTGGCGAGGATGAAGACATTGGAGGAGCTCGGCTTGGAGGTCTTGGCGAGTCCTTCCTTCCCCTTCCTTCTTGGTGAGTTTCCTTGGGGCTGAGGGGATTGTTCTTGGCGTGATCATCATCCTAGAGGGCGGCACCTTGCTGTTCTTGGCGAGTCTTGAACTTGAGGCGAGTTCAAGAGGAGGCGACATCCACAACTACCTAGGGAGGCGACCCTAGGGTTTGGAGCTCTTCATCATCTTGGTGGAGAGCGCTTGTGGAGTTCTTGAGTGGCGGCTTCTTGAGGAGAGGGGGCTGTTCACTCCATCATCCTTGTTCATACGCATAGCTTTGGTATAACTCTTATCAAAACATTGTATGAACGATTGTGATCTTGATATATAAATTTTGTGTACCTATTCCCGGGATTAGGGAATAGGGTCCTCTTGTACTTCGAGTGTTATCTTGAAGGAGAGTTGGTTTCTCGTGGTTTTATCGGATCTAGCTTAGGTGGGGCGCAAGCATTGTGCTTGTCTTCATCCTTCGCTCGCTGTGTAGTGGATATATATTGCTTAGGTTAAGCAGGCCGGTAGTTCACTGATTGTTAGGTTTTGAGCATATGTCTAGTGCTCTTTGATCTCTGATAGATCACCTTGTTGAGTGTGATACTTGCCAGTGAAAGCTTGTGGTTTTCAGGGCGCACAAGGTGTGCAAAGTGGTTAGTGGCAGAGGAAGAGCCTAACCCGCCACCTTGCTCAGTATTGCATTGCTCAGACATTCAGCCAGACAGCTCAGTCAGCTCAGAGGTTCAGTTGATTGGGTAGACTTAGTTGGGTTGTGTGATCTGTATTGCTGGGAGAGACAATCTTATTGTAGTGAGGCGCGCATTGTATTTCATATTCACGTTTCCGCATAGTTATTTGTATAGGTGTGTTAGCTGACGGGTTACACAGAGGTTGTGTAATTCGTGCTATCACGTCCTAGTTTTAGGCGCGAAAAATTGGGGCGTGACAACTGGTATCAGAGCCCACTTCCAGCACAGATCAGCAGGATTTTACTGGGACTTCACAGAGTTGGGACGAGTGAGTCAGGGATATAGACGTTAGTCAGGTTACTGTTTGGGGGTTGCGTACGTCGGAGCCTAGTGCCCGGGGCGTAATTCCTCAGTAACTTAGTCTAATCGGTCAGTTCCGATCATTCTGAGACTTTACCCAGTATTTCCTTCAGTTCCACCCAGTTTCACAGCGTGATCCAGAGAATGCGCCATCTACTAGGAGTATGGCGGCTCAGGCACAGCTCGAGGAGAGGTTCTCGAGGCTGGAGGCAGCAGTTGCGAGGTTGCGACTGTCTATTGGATTTGAGGATGATGAGTGGCAGGGAGATCCACTTGGAGAGCGTGTAGCGGCACTGCGTGGGATCATTCATGAGACACAGCAGGAGACCGAGGCTCAGATTGCTACTATGACTCATGCTTTTGAGAGTCAGATGGCTGAGATGTCCCAGGGGATGGAGACACTCATGGCGGACTTGAATCTGGTGAAGATAGGTCTGGCGCATATGTCAGTATACCCACGTACACCCACAGCACCAGCACCAGTTCAGACTGCCAGGCGCCATGTCCCAGAGCCTACTACCTTTGCGGGGGCACGGGTAGCTAAAGAAGTGGAGAACTTCTTATTCGACATGGAGCATTATTTCAGAGCAGCAGGTATCACTGCAGCAAAGCGTATTGAGGTTTGCGCAGCCTATTTGAGAGGCGATGCAAAATTGTGGTGGAGGACACACATTGCCCCACGGACAGAGGGAGACGCTCCTGAGATCCCAGACTGGGATGCTCTTAAGGTTGAAATGAGGGCACATTTCAGACCTGCAGATACATTACATAGTGCTCGCATGGCTCTGAGGTACTTAAAGCACACTGGTCACATAAGGGAGTATGTGAAGCAGTTTGGTATCCTACTGCTAGAGGTGCCAAATAAGAGTGAAGAAGAAAAATTTCATGATTTTATTGGTGGCTTGCAAGATTGGGCATACAGAGAGCTCCAGAGGAAGGGAGTCTCTACATATAGAGAGGCAGTAGCAGCTGCAGATGCACTTGTAGACATGGGAGGAGCCAGGGCTACAGCATCAAAGACCACTTCGTCACCACCTAGGCGGCCTACAGGGTAGGCTCAACCAAAGAAGTGGGTGCCCAACTGGAAGAAAGGCAAAACCGTGGCACATCAGCCACAGGCTCAGCAGAGGAAGCCACTGTAAGACCCCTTTCTAGAAGGGGGGGGGGCGAAACCCAATAAGTGGCGCAAATAAAATTTCATGCGGAATCAAGGGTTTCATAAGATCATTAGCAAGAACACATGATCAACTTCATAAAGATTGGATTCATACCATAGCCATTTCGCTTGGATGGCGATTTGGAAGAAGAGAGAGCAAGAGGATCTCCTCCAAAGGATGTGCACACTAGATGAAGAAGTCGCCTACTCCCTTGGTACTCCTTGTGCTAGCAAGGCTCCAAGAGGTCTCGATCCGTGAGGGAAGATGAGATGATTTGCTTGGCGAATTCTCCTTGGCCGAATGCTTCTCTATCTCTCGTTGACACAAGCCACACGAGAACAAGAGCGAAGAGGAGCGACGAGAGTAACGTTCACATTGAACGTGGGGCGTGGTTTCTAAAAATAGCAAGCCATAAACTCGCCTTCAACTCTCATGCGATCAAGCGTTTACATCAAGTGTACCGATCGCATACGCCACTCTCTTTGAACCAAGTGTTCACCTAAGTGAACCGGTTCTAATAAGGTTGGTTCAAAGACCAAACCAAAATAGCCCAAGTCATGGTCTAGATCTAATTGGACCCAATGGTTCCAGATCTAACCGCTCATCTCTGATGCTGCTGATCTCACCGATCTAACATCCATTCTCTCGATCAAAGCTTACCGATCTCAAGCCCTAATCAATCAAACATGATCAGACCAGATCTCACTTACAATCAGAGATTAAATCCCTTTTAAACTGAACCCAAACAATTCAGTCCACACGATCTGACTTAAGTAAGCCATATCATCAAATTGTGCGACCTTGAGGGTTTCCTTTAAATGTCGGTAACGATAACTTACGTTATCATGATCAGTGAGGGGTATCTAGCAACACATCACTGTCTCCCGATATAAAGGAAAGAGTCTTCCAAGACTACACCCAAACCACAGCACAAGTGTGAATCTACTCACAAGGCATACAAGTTTCCTTTGCCACTGGATGTTCTTATTGGACAATCTAGTCAAGCCTGTAACTCCAATATGATGAACATGATTAGATCAGATGATCACAGTCATCTGGGTATGGCCATACACTTTCTCAATCATCTCATCCAGGGGGGCCCCTTTAGAACATCACACTCCAATCAAGGAGACGGCAATCCTATATCTATCACTAGTGCCCTAACCTGACTCATGATCATTATCCAAGATAGTCTATAACCATTATGTTTCAAATGATATTGAACTACCTCAAAACAATGACAACCATCATTTAGAAACACAAGTGATCTCAAGTCAGAGGAAATGTGCCACTTGTTGCATACAAGGATTATTCACATTGTGACAAGCAATTGAATATCCTAGTAGGGTCTGTCCAGTACAACCAATGTACCCATGAGTCTACATCTTATTCCATGCTCGAAGCATCCTATAAGATTAGAACACATATTAGTCTCAATCATATCAAGGCTGTCTCATGTTCACCAAGATATCTCGACTAAGGACATATAGCATGTCAGCCTAGCTGAACAGCATTGAGACATTATTCAGAAGTATACATATTGCAGCAGATGATGTAACAAACTGAATAACAACCATTGCCTTTATAAACTTAAGGGTTTATACATGATACTGATACAATCCCAAGGCCTCAAACATTAGCCTTAAGGGCATACCCCAACAATCTCCCTCTTGCACTTAATCTAATGGTTGAGTAACCTCAAACCCATATTATTACAGTGCTTCTCATGCTTCTGCTGCACCAGAGGCTTGGTAAGCGGGTCAGCCAGATTGTCATCTGTATGAACCTTGCAGACTTTGATCTCGCCACGATCAATGATCTCCCGGATCAAGTGAAACCGTCTCTGTATGTGCTTGGACTTCTGGTGCGACCGTGGTTCCTTTGCTTGTGCGATTGCTCCAGTGTTATCACAGAAGATAACCAAAGGATCTGCACTCGAAGCAACAACACCAAGTTCCTGAATGAACTTACGAATCCACACTGCCTCCTTAGATGCTTCTGAGGCTGCATCATACTCGGCTTCTGTTGTGGAATCAGCAACGATGGACTGTTTGAAACTTTTCCACACCACAGCACCTCCATTCAAGCTAAACACATAGCCTGATTGCGATCGGAAATCATCCTGGTCAGATTGGAACGAAGCGTCAGTATATCCTTCAATATTGAGTTCTTGCTGACCACCATACACCAAGAACATATCTTTGGTCCTCCGAAGATATTTTAAAATGTTCTTGACTGCAATCCAGTGCGCCTGACCTGGATTACTTTGGAACCGACTGGTCACGCTTAACCCGTAAGCGACGTCTGGGCGAGTACACAACATCGCATACATAATGGACCCAATAGCCGAAGCATAAGGCGTATTGTCCATTTCATCTTTCTCAGTCTGTGTTTGTGGACACTGACTCTTCGAAAGATTCAGACCATGTCTGACTGGAAGATATCCTCTTTTAGAATTCTCTAAATGGAATCTCTCCAGGACTTTATCGATGTAAGTACTCTGGCACAGCCCGAGAAGCCTTTTAGATCTATCTCTGTAGATCTTCACACCTAATACATAGGCTGCTTCTCCTAAATCTTTCCTCTGGAAACATTTCCTTAACCATGCCTTAACAGCATGCAGTTCAGGAATATCATTTCCAATGATTAAGATATCATCGACGTAGAGGACCAGGAAAGTAATCACGCTCCCACTAAACCTCTTATATACACACGGGTCATCTTCATTCTTGATGAAACCAAACTCAGAGATTGATTCATCAAAACGAATATTCCAGCTTCTAGATGCTTGCTTAAGTCCATAAATGGACTTCTTTAACTTGCATATTTTATGACGATCTGATGGATTAGTGAAACCTTCAGGTTGTGTCATATACAGATCCTCATCCAGTTTTCCATTAAGGAAAGCCGTTTTCACATCCATCTGCCAGATCTCATAATCATAATATGCAGCTATCGCGAAAAGAATCCGAATCGACTTGAACATGGCTACAGGAGAGAAAGTTTCATCATAATCTATCCCGTAGATTTGTTTGAAACCTTTCGCTACTAGCCTGCCTTTATAGGTAACCACGTTACCATCCATGTCAATCTTCTTCTTGAAGATCCATTTACAGCCTATAGGGATTACTCCCGGAGGCGGATCAACCAAATCCCAGACTTGGTTATCTGACATGGAGTCCATTTCGGCTCGCATAGCTTCAAGCCATCTAGCTGACTCCGGTCCACTGACCGCATCCGCATAAGTGAGGGGTTCATCATTGTCAATGATGTAGACTCCGTCATAGCGCTCAGGCTGTCGACGGATCCTTCCCGATCTTCGCAGTTCCCGTGATATCTGAGCCTCAGGTTGTTCAATAACCTGTTCTACTGGCTCAGGCTCATCCAACTGTGCTTGACTACTTTGTCCTTCCTCTGGATTCTCATCCAGCTTTATTTCTCTCCCACTGTCTTCTTGCAGAAGAAACTCCTTCTCAAGAAATATTGCCGTCCGAGCAACAAATACCTTGTTCTCTTTGGGACCGTAGAAATAATAACCCTTAGTTTCTTTAGGGTAACCGACAAAGATACATTTCTCAGATCTGCTCTCTAGTTTCCCAGAGGCGAGCTTTTTGACATAAGCCTCGCAACCCCAGATCCTGATAAATGTCAAGCTCGGCTGTTTCCCATACCATAATTCATATGGAGTCTTTGAAACTGCCTTGGATGGCACTCGGTTTAGTACCTTTGCAGCTGTTTCCAGTGCAAATCCCCAAAAGGAGTAAGGTAGAGTAGCCTGACTCATCATAGAACGAACCATATCAAGTAACGTTCTATTTCTCCTCTCGGACACACCATTCCATTGCGGTGTTCCTGGCGGAGTGAGCTGTGAGATAATCCCACAGTCCTTCAGATAGTCAGTAAACGCATGACTCAAGTATTCTCCACCTCGATCAGAACGAAGTGCCTTGATATTTCGGCCTAGCTGATTCTGTACTTCATTTTTGAATTCTTTGAACTTGTCAAAAGATTCACTCTTATACCTCATCAGATAGACATAACCATATCTACTGAAATCATCAGTAAAGGTAATGAAGTACGAATAGCCACCTCTTGCATGTTTACTAAATGGCCCACACACATCACTGTGTATGAGGTCAAGTAAACCTGAAGCCCTTTGACCTTTGTTAGGAAAAGGAGACTTCGTCATTTTACCCATTAAACAAGCTTTGCATGTATCAATCTCCTCATAGGAGAATGATCCCAGCAGTCCATTGTCATGCAACCGCTTAATGCGTTTCTTGTTAATATGGCCTAAACGACTATGCCATAGCAAGGTGCTATGATCAGCATACTTGGCTTTCTTATTATCAATAGTTTGTATAGAACATTCCATGTCCAACATGAATAACCCATTGTTAATTGAACCAGTAGCATAAACAATATTATCCAAAGAAATAATACACTTTGAAATATTGCATTCAAAGGAAAACCCTTTCCTGACAAGAGCAGGAATAGAGATAATATTCTTGGTAATGCTAGGAACAAAATAACAATTGTTTAATTCTAATACAAGTCCAGATGGTAATGAGATGCAATATTCCCCTACAGCAACAGCAGCAACCCGTGCCCCGTTTCCAACTCGTAGGTCCACCTCATGCTGCCCCACCTGTCTTCTTCTCTTGAGTTCCTGTACATTTGAACAAATGTGAACTCCACATGCAGTGTCCAACACCCATGATATAGAAGAAGATGATATCATGACTTCAGTCACAAATATACCTGAGCCAGAAGCGATGCTTCCCTTCTTGTCTCCTTGGAGCACTTTACAGTCCTTTTTCCAGTGACCTAGCTAGCCACAGTGGAAACATCTGTATTCCTTCGACCGCTTAACCTTCTGTTTCAGAGCCTTATTGTAGTTCTTGACTGGGGCTTTGCCCTTCTTCCCCTTCTTCTTGTTCCTAGAAGGAACCATTAAGACAGAGGTTGAAGGCTTTCCCTTCAGAGTCTCCTCAGTAGTCAAGAGCATATTCAGCAACTCTGCCGAGGTACAATCGATTTTGTTCATATTAAAGTTAATAATGAACGCATCGAAAGAGGGCGGGAGAGACTGCAGAATAATGTCTACAGCAAGCTCCTGATTGATGGTATGCCCCAGTTTCTCTAGAGCCTCTTTGTGCCCAATCATCTTGAGCACGTGAGCTCCCACTGGGCTCCCTTCAGCCAGTTTGCTCTGAAAGAAAAGCTTGGTCAAATTATAGCGCTCAGTCCTCGCCTGTGCAGCATACAACATTTTGAGGTTTGCTATAATTTCTATAGCAGACATATCCTCATGCTGTCGCTGCAGCGGTGGCGTCATAGACGCTAGCATCAGGCAAGCGACATCAATGCTATCATTGACATGCTTTTCATAGGCTTCACGAACCGCCCTTGTGGCGTTCGCTGCGGGTTGAAGCGGTATTGCCGTCTCGAGGACATACAGTTTCCTCTCTGCCTTAAGAACAATCTTAAGGTGTCTGTACCAGTCTGAGAAGTTTGGCCCAGCAAACTTCTCCCTTTCCAGTAGGGATCGCACATTGAAGCTCATGGTGTTCGTTGCTGCAGGAATCTACAACAATGCAAGAACAGCAAGGTCAGTATCAATGTTTAGAATCAATCCAGGACTTAAGAAAGATTCTTTTCTCACTATTTTATCTGACTGAAAAATCCATTAAAACAGTCCGAAATGTTGGGGTATGCCCTTAAGGCTAATGTTTGAGGCCTTGGGATTGTAACAGTATCATGTATAAACTCTTATGTTTATAAAGGCATGGTTGTTATTCAGGTTGTTACATTGTCTGCTGCAATAAGTGTACTTCTGAATAATGTCTCAAAGCTGTTCAGCTGGGCTGACATGCTATAAAGTCCTTAGTCGAGATATCTTGGTGAACATGAGACAGCCTTGATATGGTTAAGACTAATATGTGTTCTAATCTTATAGGATGCTTCGAGCATGGAATAAGATCTAGACTCATGGGTGCATTGGATGTACTGGACAGACCCTACTAGGATATTCAATTGCTTGTCACAATGTGAATAATCCTTGAATGCGACAAGTGGCACATTTCCTCTGACTTGAGATCACCTGTGTTTTCTAAATGATGATTGTCATTGTTTTGAGGTAGTTCAATATCATTTGAAACATAATGATTATAGACTATCTTGGATAATGAGCTTGAGTCAGGTTAGGGCACTAGTGATAGATAAAGGATTGCCGTCTCCTTGTTTAAGGAGTGTGATGATCTGAAGGGGCCCCCTGGATGAGATGATTGAGAGAGTGTATGGCCATACCCAGGTGACTATGTTCATCTGATCTAATCATGCTCATCATATTGGAGTTACAAGTTTGACACGCTTGTCCAATAAGAACATCCAGTGGCAAAAGAAATATGCATGCCTTGTGAGTTGATTCACACTTGTGCTGTGGTTTGGGTGTAGTCTTGGAAGACTCCTTTCTTTCTATCGGGAGACAGTGATGTGTTGTTAGATACCTCTCACTGATCGTGATGACGTAAGTTATCATTACCGACATTGAAGGAAACCCTCAGGGTCGCACAATTTGATGATATGGCTTACTTAAGTCAGATCGAGTGGACTGAATTATTTGGGTTCAGTTTAAAGGGATTTAATCTCTGATTGTAAGTGAGATCTAGTCTGATCATGTTTGATTGATTAGGGCTTCAGATCGGTAAGCTTCGATTGAGAGAATAGATGCTAGATCGGTGAGATCAGAAGCGTCAAGAGATCAACGGTCAGATCAAGAACCTTAGGGTTCAATTGTGATCTAGGCTAAGTCGCTTGGTTTATTTGGTCATTGAGCCAAATGAAATTGAACCGGCTCATGGGTTGAGCGCATGGTTCAAAGAGAAGAGGTAAATGCGGTTTGTTCATGATCGCATGAACGCATGAACTTATGGTTTTGCTATTTTTGGAAGATGCGTTTCCAAGATAGAAAAACGCCTCCACGTTCATGAGTTGCGTTACACTCTTGCTCGCATCTCGCTCTCTTGTCGCCTCAAGCATTCATCTTGCGTAGTGAAGGTGGACGAAAGAAGGAGCAAGAAATCGCCAAGCAAAGAAGGTCTCCTTCCCTTCCATTCGACAAGCACTTCTTGGAGCCTTGCTAGCACAAGGAGCACCAAGGAAAAGTAGGCGACATCAATTGTGTGCGTCACCTTTGGAGGAGATCTCTCTTGCTCTCTCCTTCCAAGACACCATCCAAGAGATGGCGATGGTATGGATCCTTCTCTTGTTATTTCTAATGTGTGAAAGTTGATCATATGCGATATTAAGATCTCTTGAAACCCTAGCTTCCATGCGAAATTTATACATGCGCCACCACTAGGGTTTCGCCCCCCTCTTGAAAGGGGTCCTTCAATTGGTATCAGAGCATAGGTTTCTCTATATGCATATGATTGCTTGATGATTATTTTGTGATCCATGTTTGCGCAAAATGCTTAGATCTATTAGTTACATGCGAAAATGATTACATATGTTTTTCATGTTTGCGCATGTATAATGTTAGCGCATCTTTGTTATTGATGTTTTATCCAAACGTATATCACTTGCGCGCCTATCATTAGACTAAGCGCCTACTATAAAAATTCGAAATGCCCATACCTGGTCCTGAAAGCAGTCTTAAATATATCCTCATCCTTGACCCTCAGCTGGTAATACCCTGATCTCAGATCAATCTTAGAGAACACTGTCGCTCCCTGTAATTGATCAAATAGATCATCAATTCTGGGAAGAGGATACTTATTCTTGATAGTCACTTGGTTCAATTGCCTGTAGTCTACACACATCCTCAGGGTTCCATCTTTCTTCTTCACAAATAACACTGGCGCTCCCCAGGGAGAAGCACTAGGCCGAATATACCCTTTCTCTAGCAATTCCTCCAGTTGTTTCTTAAGCTCGGCCAGCTCTGAGGTAGCCATACGATAAGGAGCTCTGGAGATAGGTGCCGTACCTGGCGCCAACTCAATGCCAAACTCCACTTCTCTAATCGGTGGCAAGCCTGAAAATTCTTCAGAGAACACATCAGGAAATTCTTTCACCACCGCCATCTGAGTCAGATCAGAAGTAGAATCATCCTGCACCTTAACATGCGCAAGATAACCCTTGCATCCACTAGCCAGTAATTTCCTGGCCTGCAGGAAAGATATCACATGCGGTCCTTGGTCTGACACTAGACCTCTCACAAAAAGCCGATTCCCATCTAGCAGATTTAAAGTGATTACTTTCTCAAAGCAATCCACAGAGGCATGATGTGAAGACAACCAATCCATACCTAGAATGACATCATAGTCTTGCATGTCTAAGAGGATTAGATCCACTAGAAACTCATAACCCTCTACATGTACCATACAGTCAGCACACACAGTGTCTGTAGATAATGATTTTCCTAAGGGAGTACTGACAGACACAACATAATCTAGCATCTTAGGTACAACAGGTAAACATGCAGCAAACTTAACAGATACAAAAGACAAATTTGCACCAGGATCAAATAGAATGCGAGCTAACTGATCAAATACAAATAAAGTACCTTCCACAACGGATCGGGAAGCTCGTGTATCCTTCTCAGCCACAGCATAAACTCGTGTCTGGACTGTAGGCTTATCTGCGCCTCTAGGCTGTATCTCAGGCTCTTTGCAGTCTCTGACCATGTGCCCTGGTTTCTTACACCTGAAGCACACGCCATTCTTCTTATGACAGTCTTTCACTAGGTGTCCCTTGAGCCCACAATAACTACAAGTGATACCGTTTCTTACATCCCTGGCATCCCTGAACTGCTGCGGTGCCTTGTAGGAGTAAGGCTTATACCTGCTCTTTTTGTAGTCCTTATGTTTAGGGTACTTCTTACCCTTGCCACCACTGCCATACTGAGGAACCGCCGCCTCAGCTGCAGGAACCACTGCCACGGCAACATGAGAACTCCTCTCAGCTATGTATCTCTCAATGGTGCGTGCTCGCCCAACAGTCTCAACATAGGTCTCCAAGTGCTGAGCACCAACCTGCTCTCTAATGTCCCATCTGAGACCTCTGAGAAACTTAGTAGCTCTCCTCTTTTCAGTGTTTATCAGGTGAGGAGCATACTTTCCCAATTTCGTGAACTGTAATTCATACTGGTCCACAGTCATATCACCCTGCTCCAGGTGAATAAATGCCACTTCTCGGTCCTCCACCAAACTATCTGGGAAGTACTTCTCGTTAAATCGAGACAAGAAGTAAGGCCAATCTACAGTCTCATGTCTTTCTTCGGCAAGTCTCACCACGCCTTTCCACCACTCATCTGCGTCACTACGCATCATATAGGTGGTCAGACATAACTTATCCTCATCTGAGCGGCGCATGACTTGGAAAATCTTTTCCAAGCACAACTGCCAGTTCTCGGCAGTACTGGATTCTGAGCCCCCATAAAAAGAACTAGGACCCAGTTTCTGGAATTCACTCACAACCACAGTAAGGAAATCAAACATAAACCTATCAGGTGTCTAGCAATACACAAACATGTTTTCCCCCGAACTAAGTTTTAGCTAGCCAACTGCTCTGATACCATTCTGTTACATCCCGTTATCTTAACCCCAAACAAATGGCACAATTCACAAATGATACAGGATGTTTCATATAAGATCGATTCATATGCTAGGTAAAACCGAGTTCAAGAAAAACACGATCTGAAAATTTCCATAAATCCATACATACAAATTCACAAAACACAAATCTCATAAATCACATAAGGGTACCTGCCACCACGCAATCCTTGCACTAGACATATGCAAGGCAACAGTTATATCAAATCCGATGGCATAAATACAATTCGATTCGAAATTCAAAACAAAGCCACAAAGTCGATTTTATAAACTCATACCAAACACCGAAACCAGGCTGAAGCCCGCGGTGACACAAAAATCAAACTCATAAGACTGCCATAACCGGCAACACAATTCACATAATTCACATGGTTCACATAGTTCATATAATTCATGTTAAGGCCACAACCGGCCCCCAAGAATTAAGCACAAAAGTTCTTAAAACAGCAAATAGCATAATTATCCACGCCAATGCACTCAAGAAATGCGCCCCTGCTCTATGCCTGAAAATAATGAGGGGTGAGCTACACAGCCCAGTGAGTGGATAGTCTAAATCGACCATCCAGAACATACATTCAAAAATATAGGCAGATTATTTTAAAAATCTTTAACAGGAACATTATGTCAACATATAACAAAATAAAGAAACAGAAGTCATATAGACAGTCAGATGTACACACTAGCATATAACAAACTCAGGTTCTAGAGTTTTACTCTAAACCAATTAAACACATATATTCTAAACCAACTAAACACACCATACTTAATTAACCTAGTTGTCCAGCATAATCAGTAGTGACCAATATGGTCTAACCCGGCTTGGCCAAAGCACTGGGAGCTGCAAAATCTCGTGCAACACATAAACATGGATAGCGAGTAGAATCAAGAGGTGGCCCCCGCCAGGTCACGACGTGGCACTTTGCTCTCTCACCCCATAACACATCGATGGATTGTGTGTAGATTCAAGAGGTGGCCCCCGTCAGGTCATGACGTGGCACTTTGCTCTACGACACCCCATATCACAAAATGAGAGTGATGACATCAAGAGGTGGCCCCTGTCTGATCAAGACATGGCACTTTGCGTCTTATATCACCCCATAACATAAAAGAGTAATGACATCAAGAGGTGGCCCCTGTCCGACCAAGACATGGCACTTTGCGTCAAAACCCGTTCTCCCAAAAGGTTCCTACTGGACAACAGACATATCTTATTTCATATTTCACAAAGGTGGACTCCTAAGTGTCAACTAGACTCTAGGATAGTCATCACAAAAAAAATCATATCGGGCAGGCTGAACATCAACCCCCATCACAATAATCATAATAGGCAGGCTGAACATCAACCCCCTCACATATCACAATACAGGGCTGAAATTCAAACCCTTAACATATCACATGATGGAGGTGGGATCACTCACAAGTAAGGGAGCATTCAAACAACGCTTTCAGAAAATATTTTTTTGTATTTTGATAAAAAAACCGAAATTACTCTAAACGGAGTTGGAAAATATGTTTTGTATTTTTATAAATAAAGAAAACGACACTAAACTATTTAGACTACTTAAAAGAAATAGCAATTACCTACAAATTGAAAGACAAGTAGGAATACTCACAGTGCGATCCTTGAGCATAGAAGGATCGTATCGTCCCGATCTTCGACGGTCCTACTCTGATGGAAGGTATTGCATCATTACAAGCAAACACAGACAAACGAGATCCGCACACACCACGGATTCATATTACAAAGCAAAACTAAGGGGGAGGTTAAGCCTCACAAGTTCCCTTAACACTTAACTAAAGAGAGAAAGGGGGAGGGGAGAAAGCTTGCGCTTAGTGAAGAGTCCTCCAAGTCCTTGCGCCCCTTCAAACAAAGTTTAGATTAGTGTAGAAAACAAGTTCTAGAATCTATAGATGGAAGAGGGGAAAGAACTTAGCCGAATTTGAAGTCTTGTTGGTGTAGCCTTCATGTAAGCCGAAAGTGAAGAACCCCTAAGGGTCTTAGTTGATTGCCGAGGGCAAAGGATGAAGCTTCTTAGAGTCCCTCCAAAGGTGCGCAAGATCCTTCAAGTGGTTGAGTTGCGTTGAAGACTTGAGAAGAAAGGGCTCGGCCCTTTAGAGAAGGGGGGAGATAGAATACTCTTAGGCGACAATCACCAATGCTAACACAAGGATTCTTTTCACTAGGCAACTAATAGACAAAGAGAGGGGAGGTTACAATTTATAGGCTCAACAAGCCATGGGCAAGGGTGACAATTCACCCTAGGCGCAATCATAAGGTTTAAGGAAGAAATTAATGACATTTAATACATTTCCTTTAGCCCTTTTGAATTTCGAATTCTTTCTTGATGGAGCTTCCTTGTAGCCGAATTCTTTATGAGCTCCTTCCTTGTTTGCATGGATGAGATGGCGCCTTCATGCCTTGGACTTATTTGAATTCGAAAATCTTCCTTCAAGAGCATGGGCGGTTAAGAGGTTTCCAAGGGTGATTCCTCAAATTGTGGATCTAGATGATGATCCCTTGATTTGTGGATCTAAATGGTGATCCCTTGATTTGTGGATCTAGATTGTTGATGGCTAGGCGCATTGAATTGTGGGCTGATTTCTTGCATTCGAATCATCATCATTTTGAATGACGCCTAGGTTGATTTGGAAGGTGGAGTTGCATTGATTGTAAGCCCCTTCAACTTGAAGTCTTTAGTTGAAGTAGTTGAAGTGCCTCCTTCCATAATTGGAGCTCTACTTGAGTGGCTTTAGCTTGAGCTTCCTAGCTTCCCTTGAGCTGGGCTATAACCTGCCCAATTATTAACACAAAGGCCAGTAGACTATTCTAGAAGCAAATAAGGAAACTACACAATGCACTAGAGCTTTATTCAATGCAAATAAGGAAAGTGCAAATAAGGTAAGAAAGATGACCTAGGAGGAAAAGCCATATCTGATGGGCTTCCTCCTAGTCCTTCCAGACCTCCTTGGGGCAGGGTTGGCCCCTCCATCATCTCTCCCCGGGTGGGAAGAATTCTCCTCTGGAGAATTATCCTTGTACCCTTGGAGTAATTCCGGAGCGGTCTGTGCCAACTCTTCTTCGGGAAGCCAAGCCTCCTCACCCGACGTAAATTTAACACGGTAAAACACTTGTACCTTGTCTGGGGTGAGTCGGGTCTGATCTTCAAGTATGCTCTGCAGCTCAGGCCTGTCAGTCAACTCCCCGATGTGCACCGGCTCCTCATAGTGCGTGAGATCCTCCACATTGACAGTGGTGGGGATCCCCAAGTCCGGTGGTAGATCCAAGATGTAGGCGTTGTCGTTGATCTTTTCTATAATGGTGAATGGCCCGATTCCTTTTGGGTCCAACTTGCGGCCAGATCCATGGATGCGCTCCTCCCTGACCCGCAGTATAACCTGTTCGCCTACAGAGAATTTCCTTTCTCGGCGTTTTTTGTTAGCACTCTTGCGATAGGAATTTACAGCATCAAGCATTTGACAGTGAATTTCATGATGTAAATGGGACATGTGAGTAGCAAAATCTTTAGCAGACATAGAAATATGAGAGTGCCTAGGTAAAGGAAACAAATCAACAGGTTTTCTGGGCTGGTACCCTAAGTTGGCCTGAAAAGGGGACAATCCTGTGGTTTTGTTGACAACACTATTATAGGAGAACTCGGCAATGGGCAACAGCTTATCCCATGTGCCTGGGTGCTCTCCTACCAAACTCCTCAAAATGCTCCCTAGTGATCGATTGACCACTTCGGTCTGCCCATCCGTCTGAGGATGATAGGCCGTGGAGAATTTGAGTTTGGTTCCCAACATAGCCCACAGGGTTTTCCAGAAATGTCCAACAAACCTGGAATCCCTATCAGAAACTATAGTCAGAGGGGTACCTCTATGTTTAACGACCTCCTTAAAGAATAACCTAGCTACATGTGATGCATCTGTGGTTTTGTAGCAAGGTATAAAGTGTGCCATCTTGGTAAACCTATCCACTACGACAAAAATGGAGTCATGTCTGGAGGGAGTCCTTGGTAAACCTAAGATGAAGTCCATGCTAAGGTCTTGCCATGGTGCTTGAGGGATAGGTAGGGGTGTGTACAGACCATAGTTATGTTTCTGAGTTTTCCTGGTCTGACAGGTCCTACAATGTCTAACAACCTTAGCTACATCCCTGTAGAGGTTCGGCCAGAAGAACCGTTCCTCCACTAAGGCTTGAGTCTTGTCTCGGCCATGGTGCCCGGCAGACCCTCCTCCGTGGATCTCCCAAACAAGGAAGTCTCGGATTGAGGTCTTGGGAATGCACAACTTTGGCCCAAGAAACAGAAACTCATCCCTTAGGGTATAGAGGGGATGACTCAAAGGATCTATGCTAAGCTCAGAATAAATGCTTGAAAAATCAGGGCATTCTAGGTATTCATGTTTCATGCGATCAAATCCAACTACTTCAACAGATAAAGTTTGCATAAGTAAAACTACTCTACTCAAAGCATCAGCAACTTTATTTTCAATTCCGGATTTATGCTTCAAAACAAAAGTATACTGTTGAAGGTACTCTACCCATTTAGCATGCCTAGCATTTAATTTCTTTTGAGCATTTAGAAAAGATAAAGCTTGGTGATCACTATTTAGAATAAATTCGTTATGTATCAAATAGTGCCTCCAGTGCCTTAAGGATTGCACTACAGCATAGAACTCCTTATCATAGGTAGTATATCTTTGTTTAGCCTCATTTAACTTCTCACTAAAGTAGGCTATGGGGTGACCTTCCTGACTAAGGGTACCTCCTATTCCTACTCCTGAGGCATCACAGTCCACTATGAAAACTTTAGAGAAGTCAGGTAACTTTAGGACAGGGGCAGTGGTCATTCTAGACTTAAGCTCCACAAAAGCTCTACTAGCAGACTTAGGCCAACTAAACTCACCTTGTTTCATACAGTTGGTTATAGGGGCTACTATGGTGCTAAAGTTTCTAATGAACCTCCTATAAAAGGCAGCTAGACCATGGAAGCTCCTAATTTCAGTTAAAGTCTTGGGTTCAGGCCAGTCTAAGATGGCTTGGATTTTGCTAGGGTCAGCTTGAAGTCCTTGGTCTGAAACTATGAAGCCTAAAAAGACAACCCTAGGGGAAAGGAAAGAACACTTCTTCAGGTTTAGGTATAGCTTTTCTTCCTGAAGTAAGTCTAGGATTTTTCTAAGGTGTTCCATGTGTTCTTCTCGGGTCTTGCTATAGATTAGGATGTCATCAAAGTAAACTACTAAGAATCTTCCTATGTAAGGCTTCAAGACTTGGTTCATTAACCTCATGAAGGTTGAGGGGGCATTAGAAAGGCCAAAGGGCATGACTAGCCATTCATACAAACCATCCTTAGTTTTAAAGGCAGTCTTCCACTCATCCCCAAGTCTGATCCTAACTTGGTGGTACCCACTTCTAAGGTCTAGCTTGCTAAACCACTTAGAACCTACCAGCATGTCAAGCATGTCATCTAATCTTGGGATGGGAAATCTATACTTGATGGTTATTCTGTTCATGGCCCTACAGTCTATACACATGCGCCAGCTTCCATCCTTCTTTGGGGTAAGAAGGGCGGGTACTGCACACGGGCTAAGGCTTTCCCTAATGAAACCCTTGTCTAACAGTTCATCTACTTGTCTTTTGAGCTCTTGATGCTCAGTAGGGTTCATCCTATAGTGGGGTAAGTGTGGGAGAGTAGAACCCGGGACAAGGTCTATGGCATGTTGGATTTCTCTAAGGGGGAGTAAGCCATTGGGAAGTTCTTCCCTGGTGAGCTCAGAGTACCCTGAGAGTAGGGTCTCAACTTCTTTGGGTATGGGTGACTCCTCATCTGGGTTGGTTTCCTTAATGACTAAGGAGTACACTTGCTTGGATTCTAAGAAGTCTTGGGTAAAGGCATGGGACCTTATGAGTTGGATGGTTGGCTTGGGTTCCTTAGGTTCCTCTATCCTACCCTTGTTGGTGGCAGCCTTAAGTTCCTTAGGCATGGAAGGCTTCAGTTTGATCTTTTGCCCGTCATGGCTAAAGACATAGGTGTTAGTCCGACCGTAGTGGATAACATCCATATCGTATAACCACGGGCGACCGAGTAAGACTTGGGCGACATCCATGGTTATGACGTCACACCAAATCTTGCCTTGGTAGATGGCAAACTGAAGGGGCACTAAGCACCTATGGGTGACTGGGACACTAGACTGGTTGACCCAGGATATGCTATAGGGGTTAGGGTGCGGTTCTGCCTTAAGGTTAAACTTTACTAAAGCTGTGTGAGAGACCGCGTTAAGACTACTTCCCCCATCTATCACTACTTTGCACATGTTACCATTGCATTTCGTGTAGGTGTGGAAAATACTGGTCCTACGCCAGTCCTCGGTTGGGGTAGGTTTGATTAGGGTGCACCTAACCACTCCTAATGTGTCGTGGGTTTGTTCTTCACCACTATCATAAGCTAGTTCTTCCCAAACTGTACAACCAGAGTCAGGGTTATGGATTTCCTCATGGTTTTCCTCATAGGTTTCTTCACATTTTTCCTCACCTAAGTACAGGACTCTCTTGGGACAGTCTTTCATATAGTGTCCTACTTGGTGGCAAGCATGGCAGGTGACTCTAGGTTCTTGGACAGTCCTAGGTCTAGAGGGTGTTGGTGTTGGGGCTTTGGGTTGAGAGCTAGAGGGACTTGAGGAGGGTGCCTTAGGGTAAGTTCTAGGGGAACTTAACTCTCTCCTAAAGGCTCTCTTTATGTTTTCCTCTACCTCTAAGGCTCTTTGGTAGGCGACTTCCCTAGACTCTATTTGGAAATAGGTCATTCCTCTTTTGATCTCAGGTCTAAGTCCATTCTTGTACCTACTAAGGGAGACATGGGGTTCCTCATGGATGCCACTCCTCAAAAGGAGTTCATCAAACCTAGTGGTGTAGTCGGTGACATTTAGGCTACCTTGGACTAGGCTCATGGCTTCATCAATAATCTTAAGTTGGAAATAGGGAGGGACATATTTTTCCCTAAGTTTGTCTCGCATGTCTTCCCATCTCTCAATAGGAGGGCGTCTAAACAACTCTATGTTCTTCTCTATGCTAGTCCAGTATAACCTAGCAGTACCTTCTAGGAGACATCGGGTGAACCTAACCTTGGATTGACTAGGCATCATGCTCCAGTCAAAATACCGTTCAAGTTTATCTACCCAATCTAGGAACTCTCTAGGGTCAAGGGAACCACTAAAGGTTGGTGGTGAGAGTTTGATGTTGCGTTGCACTTCATCCTCTCTAGGTCTGTGGTAGGTTTGAGCACGTGGCTCATTCCACTCAAGTTCTTGGTCTTCCCTAGGTCTTTGATAGGGTCGAGCATGTGGATCTTCCCATTCAGGTTCTTGGACTCTCCTATTATGGTTCCTATTGTTTTGGGGATGTTCACCTAGGATGGGTTCACTCGAGGGCCGACTAGGGGGTCTATCATCTCTAGGGTTCTCTGGGTTTGGCAATCTAGTTTCCATCTGAGTCATCCTATTGTTAAGGGTCACCATCATGTCAAAAAGTCTAGCCATGTCATTAGGTTCAGATTGTCTAGCCATGTCATTAGGTTCAAAGTTGTTATAGTTTGCTCCCGATCTAGTAGTCATAGTCAAAGATAGTTTTGAAAGAAATTAGTTTTGAAAATAAGGCCCCTAAAGTGATATATTTTATGATAGCCTTTTATGAAATCAACTTCTTTCAAACACCTAGGTCCAAGAAAAGTCTTAGAATTTGAAAAATAGCTTTTAGGCCAAAAATCTATTCTAAGAAAGGGCTCTGATACCAAACTGATGGAGGTGGGATCACTCACAAGTAAGGGAGCATTCAAACAACGCTTTCAGAAAATATTTTTTTGTATTTTGATAAAAAAACCGAAATTACTCTAAACGGAGTTGGAAAATATGTTTTGTATTTTTATAAATAAAGAAAACGACACTAAACTATTTAGACTACTTAAAAGAAATAGCAATTACCTACAAATTGAAAGACAAGTAGGAATACTCACAGTGCGATCCTTGAGCATAGAAGGATCGTATCGTCCCGATCTTCGACGGTCCTACTCTGATGGAAGGTATTGCATCATTACAAGCAAACACAGACAAACAAGATCCGCACACACCACGGATTCATATTACAAAGCAAAACTAAGGGGGAGGTTAAGCCTCACAAGTTCCCTTAACACTTAACTAAAGAGAGAAAGGGGGAGGGGAGAAAGCTTGCGCTTAGTGAAGAGTCCTCCAAGTCCTTGCGCCCCTTCAAACAAAGTTTAGATTAGTGTAGAAAACAAGTTCTAGAATCTATAGATGGAAGAGGGGAAAGAACTTAGCCGAATTTGAAGTCTTGTTGGTGTAGCCTTCATGTAAGCCGAAAGTGAAGAACCCCTAAGGGTCTTAGTTGATTGCCGAGGGCAAAGGATGAAGCTTCTTAGAGTCCCTCCAAAGGTGCGCAAGATCCTTCAAGTGGTTGAGTTGCGTTGAAGACTTGAGAAGAAAGGGGGAAGAAGGGAAAGGGCTCGGCCCTTTAGAGAAGGGGGGAGATAGAATACTCTTAGGCGACAATCACCAATGCTAACACAAGGATTCTTTTCACTAGGCAACTAATAGACAAAGAGAGGGGAGGTTACAATTTATAGGCTCAACAAGCCATGGGCAAGGGTGACAATTCACCCTAGGCGCAATCATAAGGTTTAAGGAAGAAATTAATGACATTTAATACATTTCCTTTAGCCCTTTTGAATTTCGAATTCTTTCTTGATGGAGCTTCCTTGTAGCCGAATTCTTTATGAGCTCCTTCCTTGTTTGCATGGATGAGATGGCGCCTTCATGCCTTGGACTTATTTGAATTCGAAAATCTTCCTTCAAGAGCATGGGCGGTTAAGAGGTTTCCAAGGGTGATTCCTCAAATTGTGGATCTAGATGATGATCCCTTGATTTGTGGATCTAAATGGTGATCCCTTGATTTGTGGATCTAGATTGTTGATGGCTAGGCGCATTGAATTGTGGGCTGATTTCTTGCATTCGAATCATCATCATTTTGAATGACGCCTAGGTTGATTTGGAAGGTGGAGTTGCATTGATTGTAAGCCCCTTCAACTTGAAGTCTTTAGTTGAAGTAGTTGAAGTGCCTCCTTCCATAATTGGAGCTCTACTTGAGTGGCTTTAGCTTGAGCTTCCTAGCTTCCCTTGAGCTGGGCTATAACCTGCCCAATTATTAACACAAAGGCCAGTAGACTATTCTAGAAGCAAATAAGGAAACTACACAATGCACTAGAGCTTTATTCAATGCAAATAAGGAAAGTGCAAATAAGGTAAGAAAGATGACCTAGGAGGAAAAGCCATATCTGATGGGCTTCCTCCTAGTCCTTCCAGACCTCCTTGGGGCAGGGTTGGCCCCTCCATCATCACATACGGACTATCCCCTTTGAGTACACAGTTACACTTAGCCTTAGTCCTAACCATCACATAGCACATAATATCCGAATTCACATAACCACATAATTTTCATAAATCACATAACCACATAATATTCCAAATTCACATAACCCGTTACATAACACATATTATTCCAAATTCACATCACCTATCACATAACACATATTATTCCAAAAATCTCATAACATATCACATAATATTTCATATTCAAATAGTGTAGTCCTTAGATTTCATGCTAATTAGTTCAGTCAAAACTTGCTATGTTATCACTCAAATTTCTCAAACAATTTCTCAACATAGTCCTAAGTATATAACCATATACTATAAAATCAACTTAAAATTTTCAAACAATTTCTCAAACAATTTCTCAAACAACTACCACATATATGTTAACTAAAAACATCAAATTCGGCTTCCATACATATTATCAAGATTTCGGTTTAACTACAATTAACAAGGTTTCGGTTTTCATACATGTTACAAAAATCACTGATTTAATGTTACCAAAATTGATTCGGTTTAACTATAATTAACAAGAATTTCATACTCAAAATTCAATGATTTAATGCTACCAAAATTCCTATAAAAATACCTTAAATTTCATACAAATTTTCGGTTAAATAATCATCATGTAATCACCTTTGTAAAATTCGGTTTTCATGATATAATCAACTTTACAAAATTCGGTTTTCATGATGGTGAAGTCTTGAATTTCGGTTTTAGCATGGTAAGATTTCCAACAAGCAAATATATCATCTAACACATCAATTAGCACAAACAAATAGATAGAAATCGATTAGACACCCCACTCACCTCTTAACCGAGAACACAAGGTGAAAATTCTCCAAAAACAATTCGTCTAAGGCTTGAAGTTCTACCCAGATTCGCCACCAAACACCAAGGAAAATTCGCCAAAGGGGAAGAGATGGAGAAATCGCCAAAATCGCTTCAAGAACTCTTCAATAACACCAAAATCGCCTTCTTCCTCCTAGCCGTCGCCCAAGGTTTTTCTTCAAGCCAAAAATCGCCAAAACCTCTACCCTAGCCGAAATTACTACTTAAGGTTTTTAAATTTTAAACCCATTAACCAATTAATTCCAAAAGGGTTTAACCCATTTAACTAATAATTTCGAATTTTAAATCTAATATCCAATAACCCAATAACCCATGGTTTAAGTGAAAATCCAATATGAATTTAAATTAACATCCAATTAATTAATTCACTTAAGCACAAATCCAATAAGGATTTAATTAATATCCAATAAGGTCTAATTAATTAACTAACAACTTACAACCCATAATTCCTAATTAATTTATCATGAACAACTAATAATAATTTATCATAAATTAACAGCCAATAATCAAACAAATAATCTCTAATTAAATAACTATTAACAACCAATACATAAAAATATCACAGTCAATAATTTTAGACTAAATCAAAATAATGCTTACCAGGACTCAAGATCCTTGGATCTTACAAGACCTCTCCGGATTGTGGATAGAAAGGATAAAGTTCTGAGGAACAAGTCTATACCTTTGGTAAAAGTTATCTGGGGAAATCAGTCGGTCGAGGAGGCGACCTGGGAGACTGAAGCTGATATGAGGAGGTTGTATGCTTATCTTTTTGATGATATGAATGTTGAGCTTTAGAGGACTAAAGCTTTATAAGGAGGGAGGAATGTAAGATCCAAGGATCTTAAGTCCTGGTAAGTACTATTTTTGATTTAAATAAAAGTGTTGGCGGGGATATTTTCCTATGTTTTGATTTTGACCCTGGTAATTAATTAATTAGAGCTTATTGGTTGTTAAATTATAATTAATTAATTAGTGCTTATTGGTTACTAATTTATAATTAATTAATTGGAGCTTATTGGATGTTAATTTAATCCTTATTGGATTTTCGCTTAACTATGGGTTATTGGGTTTACACTTAAATTAGATTTAAAATTCGGATTAATTAGTTAGCGGGTTTAAAATTAAAAACCAAAATTTTAAGTAGGTAATTGCGGTTAGGGAAGGAGAGTTAGCGTTTTTGGCTTGGAGGAAACCTTGGGGGCGGCGGCTTGAAGGCTTGGGCAATCTCTTGGAGGCTTGGACGAATTTCCCCTTCTTCCTCTTCCTTTTCCCTTGGCCGGCGTTCTTTGGTGTTTGGTGGCGCTTCTTCTTCCATTGGTGGCGACATTGGTGGAATTTCAAGGCCTTAGACGAGTTTTTGGATCATCTTGGTGTTCACGGTTCAAGATAATAGGTGAGTGGGATGTCTTGTTCGAATTTTATCCTTTTGGTTGTGATAGATAAATAATTTTGATTTCTTAGAAACTTCATCATGCTAAAAACCGAAACCCAAGATGTATCTATCATGAAGACCGAAATTTGACAACATGAAATTTAAGATATCTTTTATATGGAATTTAGGTAGCTCTAAATCAGTGATTCTTGGGCATGAAATTCTTATTAACTATGGTTAAATTTTAAAGTAGATTATAGCATGTAAATCGTAGAAACCGTGGACTACTTGTGATATTATGTAATGTAGATTGTAAGAATACAAATTTTAATCCTAAGTTGATTTTTGTTTCTCTATGTGCAGCATGTTATATAATTATATCCTATGTTAATTTTTATGAATTTCTCTATGTGTAGCATGTTATATATTTATGGCCATGTATCTTTGTTTGAGAAACTTGGATGATAATTTAGCAAGGTTAAACCAAACTGATCAGCATGAAACCTAAGGACTCTACAAAACATTATATGATTATGTGGTTTCAAATGTTATGTGTTGTGGTCTGTGTACCCATTATGGTTAGGACTAAGGCTAAGTGTAACTGTGTACTCAAGGGGATAGTCTATATGTGATAGATTAGGGCTTGGAGATTTCAGCCCTGTGTTTGTGATATGTGAGGGGTTGATGTTTCAGCCGCCTGTTGTGATTATCGTGATGAAAATGACTATCCTAGAGCCTGGTTAACACTTAGGAGTCCACTTTTGTGAAATAAGATATAAGTTGTGTCTAGTGGTTGTCCAGATAAGGAACCCTTTGGGAGAACGAGTGATTGAAGCAAAGTGCCATGTCTTGGTCGGACAGGGGCCACCTCTTGATGTCATCACTCTTAGACTTTTAGATTTTTGTGTTATGGGGTGGTGTAGATCAAGGTATCACATCTTGACCGGATGGGGATTACCTCTTGAGTCTACACACTGTCCATGTTTGTGTTGCATGTGATTTGCAGGCTTCTCCCAGTGCTTAGGCTAGAGCCGGGTTGGACCATAGTGGTCACTCTTGATTTATGCTGGACAACAACTAAGTGGTTGGTGTGTTTAGTTAGTTTAGAGTATGGTTCTAGAATTTTGGTTACTTTGGGGTGACATTTGTGTGATGCCTGTACATTTAATTGTTTATATGAGTTCTGTTCTTTGTTTTCTGTTCTTTGTTTTCTGTTCTTTGTTTTAGTTATATGTTGACATAATGTTCTGCTAAAGATTTTAAAAACAATCTGCATGTATCTTTGAGTATATGTTATGGATGGTCGATTGAGACTATCCACTCACTGGGCTGTGTAGCTCACCCCTCATTCTTTTCAGGTGTAGAGCAGGGGCGCATTGCCTGAGTTAGCGTATGTTATGGATATTGTGATTTTCTCTACAACTATGCTGGTGCAATGTATAAGATTTTTGTGTTTAGTTAACTGGGGCCGGTTATGGCTAAACTTTGTGAACCAGTGTTGCCGGTTGTGGCAGTTTTGAGATTTTGATTTTTGTGTCACCGAGGGCTTTGGCCTGTTTTCGGTGTTTGGGTCATTGATGTTAGTTCCATGAGTTTATAAAATCGATATTGTGGCTTTGCTTCGAATTTTGAGTTGATTCGTATTTTGCGATCAGATTTGATATAATTGTGAACTTGCATATGTCTAGTGCAAGTATTGCCTGGTGGCAGGTACCCTTACGTGATTTATGGATTTTACGGATTTTATGTGGTTTTGATATAACTGTTAACTTGCATATGTCTAGTGCAAGTATTGCGTGGTGGCAGGTACATTTGTGAATTTGTGTTTTTTTGGAGATTCAATGTGTGGATTCTCGAAAAATTTTCAGATCGACTTTTCCTGAACTTGGTTTTACTTAGCATGTGCATCGATCCTGTGTGATAACATCCTGTTCCTTTGTGACTTGTGTTACTTGTTTGGGGTTAAGATAACGGGATGTGACAAGAACTAAGGATTTGTTCATGGTCTATGGGGGACAGGAAGAGCTCAGTATGCAGGGCTATACTGACGCATCGTTCCAGTCTGACCCTGACGACTTTAGAACACAGGCCGGCTATGTGTTCAAGATAAATGGAGGCGCTGTATGTTGGAAGAGCTTCAAGTAATCCACCATAGCAGATTTTACAACCGAAGCTGAGTATGTGGCTGCTTCTGAGGCAGCCAAGGAAGCTGTTTGGATAAGGAAGTTCTTATGTGATCTTCAAGTGGTACCTAGTGCAATGGATCCCATTGAACTCTACTGTGACAACAATGGAGCAATTGCACAAGCCAAGGAACCACGGTCTCATCAAAGATCCAAACACATACTCAGAAGATTTCACCTGATTAGAGAGATCATTGATAGAGGTGATGTCAAGATTAGCAGAGTAGACACAAAGAACAATCTGGCAGACCCATTGACCAAGGCTTTGGCGCAGCAGAAGCATGATGGTCACGCTAGAGATATGGGGTTGAGATTCCTCAACTTCTAGGTCTTAGTGCAAGTGGGAGATTGTTGGTGTATATGCCCTAGGACCTAGTTTTGGTCAGCTTATGTACTACTTGACACTGATATTTATATCATTCTGGCATTGTCGTTATCATTGTTTGACTACACCTGCGATTGTGTACTTACATGATAATGTCCCTAGAGACAGATTGGATCTGTGCTCGAATTATATGTAAGTACCCCTTTCATGAGGGGGGCGAAACCCTAAAGCATGCGCATTCAAGAAATTTTCTAGGGCTTCATAAGATCGCATGTGGTATAACCATATGATCAACTTAAGTTTTACTAAGATCAAGATGTGATCTTACCATAGCCATCGCTTGGATGGTGCCTTGGAAGCAAGAGGGCGAAAGGGGCTCTCCTCCAAAGGTGGCGCACACAAGAGGATGATGGCTACTCCTTGTGTTCCTTGTGCTAGCAAGGCTTCAAGGGTCCTTGTCGAATGGAAGGGAAGAGATCTTCTCTTTGCTTGGCCGAATCCTCTCTTGTCGTCAACCTTCACAACGCAAGCCGTGAGTCGTCAAGAGCAAAGGGGCGAGAGATGAGAATCGAGAAGCATTGCATTCGAACGTGGAGACGTTCCCATTTTGGAAAACCGAAATTCCAAAAATAGCAACTACTTGATTTCATGCGTTATGCGTTCACTTGAAGTGAACCAAACGCATATCCCTTCTCTCATATGAACCATGCGCTCACATATGAGCCGGTTCAATGTATTTGGTTCAATGACCAAACCAAATCAGCCCAAGCTTTTAGTCCAGATCGAATTAAACCCTAAGGTTCCAGATCTGACCATTCATCTCCTGATGCTTCTGATCTCACCGATCTAGCATCAACACTCTCGATCAAAGCTTACCGATCTCAAGCCCTAATCAATCAAACATGATCAGACCAGATCTCACTTATAATCAGAGTTTAAATCCCTTTAAACTGAACTAAACAATTCAGTCCACACGATCTGACTTAAGTAAGCCATATCATCAAATTGTGCGAGGGTTTCCTTTAAATGTCGGTAACGATAACTTACGTTATCACGATCAGTGAGGGGTATCTAGCAACACATCACTGTCTCCCGATATAGAGGAAAGAGTCTTCCAAGACTACACCCAAACCACAGCACAAGTGTGAATCAACTCACTAGGCATACATATTTCCTTTGCCACTGGATGTTCTTATTGGACAAGCGTGTCAAGCTTGTAGCTCCAATATGATGAGCATGATTAGATCAGATGAACATAGTCACCTGGGTATGGCCATACACTTTCTCAATCATCTCATTTAAGGGGGGGGGCCCCATTAGAACATCACACTCCAATTAAGGAGACGGCAATCCTATATCTATCACTAGTGCCCTAACCTCACTCATGATCATTATCCAAGATAGTCTATAACCATTATGTTTCAAATGATATTGAACTACCTCAAAACAATGACAATCATCATTTAGAAACACAAGTGATCTCAAGTCAGAGGACATGTGCCACTTGAAGCAAAACAAGGATTATTCACATTGTGACAAGCAATTGAATATCCTAGTAGGGTCTGTCCAGTACATCCAATGTACCCATGAGTCTACATCTTATTCCATGCTCGAAGCATCCTATAAGATTAGAACACATATTAGTCTCAATCATATCAAGGCTGTCTCATGTTCACCAAGATATCTCGACTAAGGACTTTATAGCATGTCAGCCTAGCTGAACAGCATTGAGACATTATTCAGAAGTACAATTATTGGAGCAGACAATGTAACAACCTGAATAACAACCATTGCCTTTATAAACATAAGAGTTTATACATGATACTGATACAATCCCAAGGCCTCAAACATTAGCCTTAAGGGCATACCCCAACAATCTCCCACTTGCACTTAATCTAATGGTTGAGGAATCTCAAACCCATATTATTATAGTGCTTCTCATGCTTTTGCTGCGCCAGAGGCTTGGTAAGTGGGTCTGCCAGATTGTCATCTGTATGAAGCTTGCAGATTTTGATCTCGCCACGATCAATGATCTCCCGGATCAAGTGAAACCGTCTCTGTATGTGCTTGGACTTCTGGTGCGACCGTGGTTCCTTTGCTTGTGCGATTGCTCCAGTGTTATCACAGAAGATAACCAAAGGATCTGCACTCGAAGGAACAACACCAAGTTCCTGAACGAACTTGCGAATCCACACTGCCTCCTTAGATGCTTCTGAGGCTGCAACATACTCGGCTTCTGTTGTGGAATCAGCAATGATAGACTGTTTGAAACTTTTCCACACCACTGCACCTCCATTCAAGCTAAAAACATAGCCTGATTGCGATCAGAAATCATCCTGGTCCGATTGGAACGAAGCGTCAGTATATCCTTCAATACTGAGTTCTTCCTGACCACCATATATCAAGAACATATCTTTGGTCCTCCGCAGATATTTCAAAATGTTCTTGACCGCAATCCAGTGCGCCTGACCTGGATTACTTTGGAATCGACTGGTCACGCTTAACCCGTAAGCGACGTCTGGGCGAGTACACAACATCGCATACATAATGGATCCAATAGCCGAAGCATAAGGCGTATTGTCCATTTCATCTTTCTCATTCTGTGTTTGTGGACACTGACTCTTCGAAAGATTCAGACCATGTCTGACTGGAAGATATCCTCTTTTAGAATTCTCTAAATGAAATCTTTCCAGGACTTTATCGATGTAAGTACTCTGGCACAGCCCGAGAAGCCTCTTAGATCTATCCCTGTAGATCTTCACACCTAATACATAGGCTGCTTCTCCTAAATCTTTCATCTGGAAACATTTCCTTAACCATGCTTTGACAGCATGCAGTTCAGGAATATCGTTTCCAATGATTAAGATATCATCGACGTAGAGGACTAGGAAAGTAATTACGCTCCCACTAAACCTTTTATATACACACGGGTCATCTTCATTCTTGATGAAACCAAATTCACTGATTGATTCATCAAAACGAATATTCCAGCTTCTAGATGCTTGTTTAAGTCCATAAATGGACTTCTTTAACTTGCATATTTTATGACGATCTGATGGATTACTGAAACCTTCAGGTTGTGTCATATACACATCCTCATCCAGTTTTCCATTAAGGAAAGCCGTTTTCACATCCATCTGCCAGATCTCATAATCATAATATGCAGCTATCGCGAAAAGAATCCGAATAGACTTAAACATAGCTACAGGTGAGAAAGTTTCATCATAATCTATCCCGTAGATTTGTTTGAAACCTTTCGCAACTAGCCTACCTTTATAGGTAACCACGTTACCATCCATGTCAATCTTCTTCTTGAAGATCCATTTACAGCCAATAGGGATTACTCCCGGAGGCGGATCAACCAAATCCCAAACTTGGTTATCTGACATGGAGTCCATCTCGGCTCGCATAGCTTCAAGCCATCTAGCTGACTCCGGTCCACTGACCGCATCCGCATAAGTAAGGGGTTCATCATTATTAATGATGTAGACTCCGTCATAGCGCTCAGGCTGTCGATGGATCCTTCCCGATCTACGCGGTTCCCGTGATATCTGAGCCTCAGGTTGTTGAATAACCTGCTCAACTGGCTCATGCACATCCAACTGTGCTTGACCACTTTGTCCTTCCTCTGGATTCTCATCCAGTTTTATTTCTCTCCCACTGGCCTCTTGCAGAAGAAACTCCTTCTCAAGAAAAATAGCCGTCCGAGCAACAAATACCTTGTTCTCTTTGGGATCGTAGAAATAATAACCCTTAGTTTCCTTAGGGTATCCGACAAAGATACATTTCTCAGATCTGCTCTCCAGTTTCCTAGAGGCGAGCTTTTTGACATAAGCCTCGCAACCCCAGATCCTGATAAATGTCAAGCTCGGCTGTTTCCCATACCATAATTCATATGGAGTCTTTGAAATTGCCTTGGATGGCACTCGGTTTAGTACCTTTGCAGCTGTTTCCAGTGCAAATCCCCAAAAGGAGTAAGGTAGAGTAGCCTGACTCATCATAGAACGAACCATATCAAGTAACGTTCTATTTCTCCTCTCGGATACACCATTCCATTGCGGTGTTCCTGGCGGAGTGAGGTGTGAGATAATCCCACACTCCTTCAGATAGTCAGTAAACGCATGACTCAAGTATTCTCCACCTCGATCAGAACGAAGTGCCTTAATATTTTGGCCTAGCTGATTCTGTACTTCATTCTTGAACTCTTTGAACTTGTCAAAAGATTCACTTTTATGTCTCATTAAATAGACATACCCATATCTACTGAAATCATCAGTAAAGGTAATGAAGTACGAATAGCCACCTCTAGCATGTTTACTAAATGGCCCACACACATCACTGTGTATAAGGTCAAGTAAACCTGAAGCCCTTTGACCTTTATTAGGAAAAGGAGACTTCGTCATTTTGCCCATTAAACAAGCTTTGCATGTATCAATCTCCTCATAGGAGAATGATCCCAGCAGTCCATTGTCATGCAACTGCTTAATGCGTTTCTTGTTAATATGGCCTAAACGACTATGCCATAGCAAGGTGCTATCATCAGCATACTTGGCTTTCTTATTATCAATAGTTTGTATAGAACATTCCATGTCCAACATGAATAACCCATTGTTAATTGAACCTGTAGCATAAACAATATTATCCAAAGAAATAATACACTTTGAAATATTGCATTCAAAGGAAAACCCTTTCCTGACAAGAGCAGGAATAGAGATAATATTCTTGGTAATGCTAGGAACAAAATAACAATTGTCTAGTTCCAATACAAGTCCAGATGGTAATGAGATGTAATATTCCCCTACAGCAACAGCAGCAACCCGTGCCCCGTTTCCAACTCGTAGGTCCACCTCATGCTGCCCCACCTGTCTTCTTCTCATGAGTTCCTGTACATTTGAACAAATGTGAACTCCACATGCAGTGTCCAACACCCATGAAATAGAAGAAGATATCATGACCTCAGTCACAAATATACCTGAGCCAGAAGCGATGCTTCCCTTCTTGTCTCCTTGGAGCGCTTTACAGTCCTTTTTCCAGTGACCCAGCTGGCCACAGTGGAAACATCTGTATTCCTTCGACCGCTTAACCTTCTGTTTCAGAGCCTTATTGTAGTTCTTGACTGGGGCTTTGCCCTTCTTCCCCTTCTTCTTGTTCCTAGAAGGAACCATTAAGACAGAGGTTGAAGGCTTTCCCTTCAGAGTCTCCTCAGTAGTCAAGAGCATATTCAGCAACTCTGCCGGGGTACAATCGATTTTGTTCATATTAAAGTTAATAATGAACGCATCGAAAGAGGGCGGGAGAGACTGCTGAATAATGTCTACAGCAAGTTCCTGATTGATGGTATGCCCCAGTTTCTCTAGAGCCTCTTTGTGCCCAATCATCTTGAGCACGTGAGCTCCCACTGGGCTCCCTTCAGCCAGTTTGCTCTGAAAGAAAAGCTTGGTCAAATTATAGCGCTCAGTCCTCGCCTGTGCAGCATACAACATTTTGAGGTTTGCTATAATTTCTATAGCAGACATATCCTCATGCTGTCGCTGCAGCGGTGGCGTCATAGACGCTAGAATCAGGCAAGCGACATCAATGCTATCATTGACATGCTTTTCATAGGCTTCACGAATCGCCCTTGCGGCGTTCGCTGCGGGTTGAGGCGGTATTGCCGTCTCGAGGACATACAGTTTCCTCTCTGCCTTAAGAACAATCTTAAGGTGTCCGTACCAGTCTGAGAAGTTTGGCCCAGCAAACTTCTCCCTTTCCAGTAAGGATCGCACATTGAAGTTCATGGTGTTCGTTGCTGCAGGAATCTACAACAATGCAAGAACAGCAAGGTTAGTATCAATGTTTAGAATCAATCCAGGACTTAAGAATGATTCTTTTCTCACTATTTTATCTGACTGAAAAATCCAGTAAAACAGTCCGAAAGAGTAAGACTCTTTTAGTGAGATGGGATCCAGATTTCATACTTGGTCTCCGCGTCCAGCTCAGGCGAGATAAGATGCACAGAGAGTACAAGCACTAATCTCTGGTAGGCAGTCCCTGCCAATCGCCAACCCGTGCGATTCCCCTTCATCTGGGCAATCCAGCTGACTGTGCCAACTGAGTTGGTACAACACAGTCTCTGATCCCACAGATGGCTGCCTCCATATAGCTAACATATGCCCCATATGTAGCCTACATGGTCAAGCTGACCTGACCTACTCCCTGGACCACCACGTGCTATGCTGAGCAACGAGAAGCGATAAATCCCTTCTCTGTAACACGCAGGTGAAATCACACACCGTCTGAAGATAGATGGGCGTGCCCACTGAGTGGGTACAACACGGCCCCAACGATAGTCAGAACAGTGAGGTTTCGCGCCAGAAGGCATTACGTGCTTGATATTTAGCGTTGGATTTTAACGGTCTTTTATCTTCTTACTATCAGGCAAATCCTATGGCTATAGCAGAAGATAAATAACTCATGCAATTCTAATTATTCAACAATAAAAGAAAGCATGGATCTTATGTGGTAAAAGCCCATTAAGCCTAAGTAAGACCTTAACCTAAATTAAGTCTTCACTTGCTTTCTTCATGGGGCTTTTTCTTCTCATCTGGACCAACCTAGGGCCCAAGCGCCAATTGCAGCTCAGGTGCGCCCACCAGGAAAATGCGCCTGTCCTAGGGTCGAACCCTAGACCTCCCACCTGGTCAAGCCACTGCTGCATGCGCCTCTGCCATGTGTGCTTTGTGCTCTTGTCTGATTAAATTACAAATTAATCTATCTAGACAAGATTGACACGCAGGTCAATTACACTTATAAATTAAATACAATGTGATTCGTAGATCACAATTAAATATTAATTTACAATTAACCAGGCTCGCAGGCCCCAGCACAGCACACAATAAAGGGCAACCCACATAAGATGAAATAAATAAGCACATGGCATCCAATCAAACATGTGATCCAATAATAATAAGAAAATAAAATTTTGAAAACCCATTGGCATCAATTTTAATTTTCTTATTTGCCCTACAACCTTACAACGGTCCATTGATAGGGATCCACTCATCATTTCTAGTTAGATCCATTGCCCTTGCATGCACCAAGTCCTAACTGACTTGAGTTGACCTAATGGTCAACCATGCATGCGCCAAGGGCTGAACAACCATCATGAGTTCTGGCAAGCGGGTGTGACCCCGGGCCTAACTCATGTGCGTTCAATGGTTGTCTCAACCAGACCTCGCTACACGCCTGTGATGCAATCGACCTATAGCCACCTCGTGCTTGCGCACAGGTGCCATCTGGTCGATCCATCTAGGCTGTCAGATGGTCTGATCAGACTGGTTGGATCTACTCTAGAAGATGACTTCAACCCCATCAACCTGTCTAAGGGTTTATAGCAGGCGCTTAGTCTAAAGAGGGGCGCGCAAGTTAAGTTTTTCTATGACAAAACAACAACAAGCACCAATACATGCGCCAAAGAGCAATAAACATCATACATGTTGTTTTCGCATCATGAACTTTCATGAACTTGCGCATGTAATCAACCATAGATCTAAGCATGAGAGTAAACATGGATCACACAAAGTATCAAGCAATCATATGAATTATACCGAAAACATAAGCTCTGATACCAATTGTAAGTACCCCTTTCATGAGGGGGGCGAAACCCTAAAGCATGCGCATTCAAGAAATTTTCTAGGGCTTCATAAGATCGCATGTGGTATAACCATATGATCAACTTAAGTTTTACTAAGATCAAGATGTGATCTTACCATAGCCATCGCTTGGATGGTCCCTTGGAAGCAAGAGGGCGAAAGGGGCTCTCCTCCAAAGGTGGCGCACACAAGAGGATGATGGCTACTCCTTGTGTTCCTTGTGCTAGCAAGGCTTCAAGGGTCCTTGTCGAATGGAAGGGAAGAGATCTACTCTTTGCTTGGCCGAATCCTCTCTTGTCGTCAACCTTCACAACACAAGCCGTGAGTCGTCAAGAGCAAAGGGGCGAGAGATGAGAATCGAGAAGCATTGCATTCGAACGTGGAGACGTTCCCATTTTGGAAAACCGAAATTCCAAAAATAGCAACTACTTGATTTCATGCGTTATGCGTTCACTTGAAGTGAACCAAATGCATATCCCTTCTCTCATATGAACCATGCGCTCACACATGAGCCGGTTCAATGTATTTGGTTCAATGACCAAACCAAATCAGCCCAAGCTTTTAGTCCAGATCGAATTAAACCCTAAGGTTCCAGATCTGACCATTCATCTCCTGATGCTTCTGATCTCACCGATCTAGCATCAACACTCTCGATCAAAGCTTACCGATCTCAAGCCCTAATCAATCAAACATGATCAGACCAGATCTCACTTATAATCAGAGTTTAAATCCCTTTAAACTGAACTAAACAATTCAGTCCACACGATCTGACTTAAGTAAGCCATATCATCAAATTGTGCGACCCTGAGGGTTTCCTTTAAATGTCGGTAACGATAACTTACGTTATCACGATCAGTGAGGGGTATCTAGCAACACATCACTGTCTCCCGATATAGAGGAAAGAGTCTTCCAAGACTACACCCAAACCACAGCACAAGTGTGAATCAACTCACTAGGCATACATATTTCCTTTGCCACTGGATGTTCTTATTGGACAAGCGTGTCAAGCTTGTAGCTCCAATATGATGAGCATGATTAGATCAGATGAACATAGTCACCTGGGTATGGCCATACACTTTCTCAATCATCTCATTTAAGGGGGGGCCCCATTAGAACATCACACTCCAATTAAGGAGACGGCAATCCTATATCTATCACTAGTGCCCTAACCTGACTCATGATCATTATCCAAGATAGTCTATAACCATTATGTTTCAAATGATATTGAACTACCTCAAAACAATGACAATCATCATTTAGAAACACAAGTGATCTCAAGTCAGAGGACATGTGCCACTTGAAGCAAAACAAGGATTATTCACATTGTGACAAGCAATTGAATATCCTAGTAGGGTCTGTCCAGTACATCCAATGTACCCATGAGTCTACATCTTATTCCATGCTCGAAGCATCCTATAAGATTAGAACACATATTAGTCTCAATCATATCAAGGCTGTCTCATGTTCACCAAGATATCTCGACTAAGGACTTTATAGCATGTCAGCCTAGCTGAACAGCATTGAGACATTATTCAGAAGTACAATTATTGGAGCAGACAATGTAACAACCTGAATAACAACCATTGCCTTTATAAACATAAGAGTTTATACATGATACTGATACAATCCCAAGGCCTCAAACATTAGCCTTAAGGGCATACCCCAACATTATAATCCCCAGTCGATGTACCTTAGTGGATATGGGACAGCTATGGTACTTGTGAGACTGGTATGTGGGCTGGTTAGGCACATGGTGCTAACGTAGACACATGGGTATATCATTGGGGATATACTGGATAGACCCGCTATGAGGCTATGACTTGGTGTCATGAGTTATCCTCATAAGTGACAGGATGATGTGGGACCAAAGCAGGACCTTCGGAGGTCCACCCGGGTCCGAAAGAAGCCCTCTCGGTATGGCTATCCTAGCCGTTAGATATGGCTTCCTTAGGACCCCTTTTGTTGCTTATTTTGTCTTAGATTAGGGTGCATCATATGGTAGGTTAGATCCACCCTCCAATTACACCATGTAGTTACATGCCTAGGATCCGCCACTTATGTATAGTAGGTTAGTGCATGAATTTGATGTAATAGTATAGGTCAACTCCATTCTTGGAATGCAAGTCAAAATCAGGTCAAGACAACTCCAAGAGATGCCATGGGCCATCAGCCCAACTCATGAAGAAATCAGCCCACCCCAATGGATCAACACCACAAGCACCCCAAATTCCACCATCCTAGTTGGCTGCCATGTGGAGTTGCCTTCATCTCTAATCAAGTCAAGGAGCAGCCTGCTCAATGTCCCTATTTCAGCTCAACATACGCCAGCCTCAAAGTCAAGGAGCAGCTTGAAACAAAGTCCACTTCAGTCCATCATGCGCCAGCCACCAAAGTCAAGGAGCAGCCTGCACTTTGCAACAACTTCAGTCCCTTCAAGTGCCAGCCGCCCATGCCAATCTGCAGCCTGCACAAGTCAGCCATCAGCAGCCTTTTCAGTCCATCCTCACCTCAGCTTTTGAACTCACCAACCTGCTGAAGACTCCAAAGTTCAACCTCCAAGCAACCGCCCATGTGGAAGAAGAAACCAGCCCTTGAGTTGTCTACATCATGCTTGACTTGTGTGACTTGTTTTTGAGCTTAGGAAGGGAGATAACCGTTGGAGACTCCCCTATATGTTGTAACTTCTTGTAAAGTCATGAGGCTAGAGTTGAATGAATTTCAAATTTCAGAAGTGTGTCTTCTAATGGTGTGTGTCACCTAACCCCTCCCCTTCTTCCAACCATTGCCGAGAGTCTTTCCATCCCCTCTTGCTCTTCAACCTTCTTCCACCACTTGCGCTTGTCTTGAAGATGGGAGCTCACGCCACTTCCTCCCCTTAACCTTGACAAGCCTTCAGTCCAAGAGGAAGAACTGAACAGCCGAGACTCAAGATGGTGTCATGCCGAGATCAAGCCACCACCTAGTTAAGCTAAGTCTCTCTACTATCTTGGTTGTTGTTCCTTGTTGCTTGTTGGACAGCCCCTTTGCACCCACATTTGTTTTCTGCAGGTGGCGCAAGGCCATGGGATGATAAGCAAGCCGCCCATCTTTCTTCTCCCTCTAATCTAGATAGTCTATGTTATGTTAGCAAGGGAATTTGGAGGCTATCCTCCCCCTTGAATGTTCTTGTGTTAAGTGGCCTCTTAATATTATTTCAAATTCACCCACGCATGTGTGGGATGCTGCAATGCCATGTGTGTAAGCTCATAGGGCCCTACTTCGTGAGATTCAACCATTGGACCGGTGAAGAACGGGAAGGTCACCCTTTCTATTCTCAAAGGGTGCAAGGTGAGTTTCTCCCCTAGAGTAGCTTTATTGCTTATGTTAGAACCGCATGCTAGATCTAATTGAGGTTATAGAATCGCATGATAAGCTTTGTCAAATTTCAGTTTATCTAGAAGTGCATGATAGGATAGTTTCGGTTTTCACTACTACTTACTAAAACAAGCTAGTTTCAAACTACGATAGCTCAAGGGGTTTACTAAGTTATACTTATTTAGCAAAACGTTTTCAAAGCGCGTTGTTTGAATGTTGCATGCTTGGTGATCCCATCATCTTGGTATCAGAGCTTAGGCTCTTAGAGTAGGATTTTATAAGACCAAAACTTTATTTTCCTACTACTAAGGCGATTTTTGGACCTAGGTGCTTGAAAGAATTTGATTAACTATATTGTATCACCTTAGGGTCTATTTTCAAAACCTTACTCATTTCGAAAATGGCTACTAGATCCGGTGCCCCCTATGGTCTTAATCAAGCTATTGACCATGAGGTGAGTGCCCTTTCAATTGAGATGGCTTCCCTTAGAGAAACCCTAGCAACCCTTCAACACTCCATAGGTGTTATAGACAATAGGCTTAACACCCTAGAGTCTAACTCTAAGATGGATCCCCAAACTACTAGCCGACCTAATAGTGGATCCCACACAAGGGAACCAAATGTTCAAGGATCTCCTTCACACACCCCTAGAGTCAATCATGCTCAAACCGAATGGGAAGGGCCTCATGCCCCTCAACCCCCCTATCATAGACCTAGAGAGTATGATGTGCAACGTGCCATCAAGATTAATCCCCCTACTTTTGGTGGGTCTCTTAACCCCAAGGAATTCCTAGATTGGGCCACAAAGCTAGATCAATACTTTGAATATAGCCTTATGCACCATGAGAGTAAAGTTAGGTTCACCAAGTGCTTACTAGAAGGTCCCGCTAGACTCTATTGGACCCATGTCGAGAGAACCATAGAAAGGGATGGTAAGCCACCCGTTGAGTCTTGGGATGAAATGAAATTCCTACTTAGGCAAAAGTATGTCCCACCTGGTTTCATGCAAAAGCTTAAGGATGAACTTGGTAGTCTCACTCAAGGCTCCTCTACTGTAGAAGCCTATCAAACCAAGCTAGAAGAACTCCTCATTAGGTGTGAAGTCAAGGATGACCAAGGTATGATCCTAAGTCGGTTCAAGAATGGACTTAGACCTGACATTAAGAGGGCCTTGACCTACTTCCAATTAGATACCCCGGAGATAGCCTATCAAAGAGCCATGGAAGTTGAACAAGAACTTAAGAATAGGAAGGAGACTCTCCCTCCCCGACCCATCTATAGGCCAGCTCCTATGCACTTGCCTTCTAGCTCAAACCCAAAACCAAAAACTGCTCAAACTACTGACAACTCCATCCCCATTTGTTATAACTGTAGGCAGAAGGGACACTTTGCAAAAGAATGCCCTAAGAAGGTCATGGTTTTATCTGAGGAAAACATAGACCCTGAGCCCACCTTTGAGGAAGACCCTGATCAAGAGATTGAGGTCAATGACTATGACAGTAGTGATGATATCTTCAACACCTTAGGGGTAGTTAGGTGTACCCTTGTCAAACCTACCCCCACTGAGGACTGGCGCCGGACCAGTATCTTCCACACCTACACCAAATGCCATGGTCACATGTGCAAGGTGGTCATTGATGGTGGAAGCAGCCTCAATGCTGTCTCCCACATAGCTGCTACAAAACTGAACCTCAAAATGGAACCCCGACCTAGCCCTTACAATATTTCTTGGGTTAACCAAACCAGTGTCCCTGTAACCCATAGGTGCCTCGTACCTATCCAGTTTGGTACATATGAGGACAAGATTTGGTGTGACGTCCTTACTATGGATGTAGCCCAAATCCTCTTAGGACGCCCTTGGTTATATGACATGGATGTTGTCCACTACGGTCGGACCAATACCTATGTTTTTACCCATAAGGATCAAAAGATTAGGTTGAAACCCTCTCTTCCCAAAGAACTTAGAGCCACAACCAGTAAGGGTAAGATAGAGGAACCCAAGAAAGGCCAACCTACCATTCAACTTATAAGGCCTCAAACTTTCACTAAGGAAATTATAGCAGATCAACCCCTTTATACCTTAGTCATCAAAGAAGTCAACCCTGAAGTAGAAGAGAAGCCTTCCCCAGAAGTAGAATCCATACTCCAAGAATTTAGTGAGCTCACTCCAGAGGACCTCCCTGAAGGACTGCCACCTCTTAGGGATATACAACATGCCATAGACCTTGTCCCTGGATCCTCTCTTCCCAACCTACCCCACTATAGGATGAACCCTACCGAGCATGAGGAGCTCAAAAGACAAGTAGATGATTTATTGTGTAAGGGTTACATCAGGGAAAGCCTAAGTCCCTGCGCCGTCCCAGCCCTTCTTACCCCAAAGAAGGATGGCAGTTGGCGCATGTGTATAGATTGCAGAGCTATCAACAAGATTACTATCAAATATAGGTTTCCCATACCTAGACTTGATGACTTGCTAGATATGTTAGTAGGATCCAAATGGTTTTCCAAGCTTGACCTCAGGAGTGGATATCATCAGGTTAGGATTAGAGAAGGGGATGAATGGAAGACCGCCTTCAAAACCAAAGACGGCTTATATGAATGGTTAGTTATGCCTTTCGGGCTAACCAATGCCCCTTCCACATTTATGAGGCTTATGACCCAAGTGCTTAGACCCTACTTAGGGAAGTTCCTAGTTGTATACTTTGATGACATACTTATCTATAGTAAGTCACAAAAGGAGCACCTAGGGCACTTAAGGCAGACTCTAACCCTTCTTAGAGATGAAAAGCTGTATGTCAACCTGAAGAAATGTTCTTTTCTATCTCCCAAAGTTGTCTTTCTAGGGTTTATTATTTCTGACCTAGGGCTTCAAGCTGATCCATCTAAAGTCCAAGCCATCTTAGACTGGCCAGAGCCCAAGACCCTTACTGAAGTTAGGAGTTTTCATGGCCTTGCTACCTTCTACCGTAGGTTCATACGGAATTTTAGCACCATAGTAGCTCCTATCACCAACTGCATGAAACAAGGGGACTTTACTTGGACTAAGTCTGCCAATAGGGCTTTCATTTTTGGCAGGTTGACCCGTATTTGACCATGGTTGGTCACATTTGGATTAGGGTTTCATTGGATTGGATCCAAGTGCTTAATCAACCTATGCAATGATGTTTGGGCTAGCTCATTATCCAATGAGGCCCAATAACAAGTTCTCATGAAGAGATGAGAGGCTAAAAGGGTATAATGGGGAGAAACATGAACCATTAGGCACCTAGGGGCATAATGGGGTCATGTTGGCGCCTTTGCTTCATTATGGAAGTAAAGGGCGCCTCCCCCTCTCTTCCTAGGATGGAATGCATGCCTCTATGGCATTGCTTGAGGCGCAAGGCAAGGCCTTGGCGCACAAGGAAAGGCGTGGGAACAAAAGGTAAGGTTGAATGAGAATTATGGAAATGTCTTGGAGACTTTCTTTATCTCAAACCTCCTCATCCTAGCCCTACACTTGTCATGATCCTAGCCATTACCCTAACCGCCTCTTGCCCTATAAATATGACCCTAGTCGCCCCCTCTTGTGGGTAATTAATTAATCCTTGAAGGCGTGAACACAAGAAGAGGGGCGAGTGCTTGGAGCAAGGGCGCATCTTCCTTCTTCCATAACCGCAAACCACTTCTTCCTTTCATCTTGGCACAACGAACATTAGTGCTTGGTGTTTTTTGGATAGTCTTCCTTCTTCTCTTGGCGCATCATCTCTCTTGGTGGCGCAAGTGAAGTAGAGTATCTCCCTAAGGCTTGGATCTTCTTCCCGAGGCTAGCACCGGGCGTGGAAGAAGAGAACTCAAGAGATCCGTGTGTGCGAGACTGCAGAGGGCGAACACTTGGGCGCCTTCATCGACATCGCTCTACATTGCTCTTAAGGTATTTCCTAACTCATCGTGTCGACTCCCTTGCATGCGATCTTCACTGGGTTTTTGGGACTGGCCTGTTTCGGGGACATTCTTCCGCTGCGAAAAATGTATGTCCATAACTCTGAAAATTGTAAAATGTCCCCGGGGTTTCCCAACATCATCATCCTAGAGGGCGGCACCTTGCTGTTCTTGGCGATTCTTGAACTTGAGGCGAGTTCAAGAGGAGGCGACATCCACAACTACCTAGGGAGGCGACCCTAGGGTTTGGAGCTCTTCATCATCTTGGTGGAGAGCGCTTGTGGAGTTCTTGAGTGGCGGCTTCTTGAGGAGAGGGGGCTGTTCACTCCATCATCCTTGTTCATACGCATAGCTTTGGTATAACTCTTATCAAAACATTGTATGAACGATTGTGATCTTGATATATATATTTTGTGTACCTATTCCCGGGATTAGGGAATAGGGTCCTCTTGTATTTCGAGTGTTATCTTGAAGGAGAGTTGGTTTCTCGTGGTTTTATCGGATCTAGCTTAGGTGGGGCGCAAGCATTGTGCTTGTCTTCATCCTTCGCTCGCTGTGTAGTGGATATATATTGCTTAGGTTAAGCAGGCCGGTAGTTAACTGATTGTTAGGTTTTGAGCATATGTCTAGTGCTCTTGATCTCTGATAGATCACCTTGTTGACTGCGATACTTGCCAGTGAAAGCTTGTGGTTTTCAGGGCGCACAAGGTGTGCAAAGTGGTTAGTGGCAGAGGAAGAGCCTAACCCGCCACCTTGCTCATTATTGCATTGCTCAGACATTCGGCCAGACAGCTCAGTCAGCTCAGAGGTTCAGTTGATTGGGTAGACTTAGTTGGGTTATGTGATCTGTATTGCTGGGAGAGACGATCTTATTGTAGTGAGGCGCGCATTGTATTTCATATTCACGTTTCCGCATAGTTATTTGTATAGGTGTGTTAGCTGACGGGTTACACAGAGGTTGTGTAATTCGTGCTATCACGTCCTAGTTTTGGGCGCGAAAAATTGGGGCGTGACACCCAGTATGTGTCACCTAGTAGAGTTTCCCCATGTCCCCCCCTACTAACTCCAGTAGGGGGATTGCCACCGATGTGCAAAAGGCTTCCCAAGCCGTAGCAAGGGTAATTTTACACATTTGGCACTCTACATACTAGGGGTAGTACAGGGCACATGCCTTGGGGGCATGAGGGCATATCCCCCTACTACCCCCAGTGTGAGACCCTGGGTATCCTGGGGTTATACCCCGCCTTTCCCATGGACTCATAGAGGTTATGAATAGGGATGAAGGGGGTAAAATTGATGGAGTTTACACATACAAAAGGTTTGGGTCAATGTAGGGGGACTACATGAACCTTAGTGCAAAATTTGAGCTTGTATGGAGGTGTACAAGCCTAGCAAAAAAATATGTCATTGACAAGATTTGAACCCAAGACCTAGGAGAGAGCAAAGCCTTATGTTTCATGAGATGACCAACCCAAGCATGGGTCATTAGCTGAAAGAAAGAGGAGGCGCATCTAGATGAAGGCTTCTTCATCCATATGGCCCAAAATGACTTAAGCAAAAGGGGATCTCGATTTTTGGGGCTGATTGGAATTGGATGCGAATTTGGGGATCTCTATCTTGTTAGAGCCGAGAGCTTGGAGGACATTGGCGATTGGAGTGAGCTTCATCCGGCCATCTCCTTCCTTGCCTTTGGGTGTGAGCTTGAGGGAAGCTCACTCATCCTTCTTCCACCTATCTCCGGCCATCTTGGTGGCGGATTGGAGGGGAGTTCCGGCCACTTTCCACCTTGACATTTGGGCGAGTTCTTCATGGCATTGGCGTGAGCTGAGGTGGTTCACGATTCTGCACTTGGAGTTCTTGAGGTGGCGGGCTGATTGAGAAGAGTGCATCCATCCATCCTTGTTGTCTTCTTGGAGAGGAGGCGACATTTGGGAGTTGAAGCCGAGAGTAGCTTGCTGTCCATTGGAGTTGGGGGCGAGTGCAGCCTTGGTGCTTGTGGTATTACCCCTTTGGAGGAGAAGGGGCTGCTTTGGGAAGAAAGGGGGCTGATCAGCCACCTTACACCATCTACATTGAGGGCGGCTACTTGCTGTCCACTTGGAGCTCACGGCTTTAGTTCCCTTGGGGAAAAAGGGGACTGCATTTGGAGCAACTTGGAGGACCGGCAGCCACCTATTGGAGTGGCGCCACCATCATCATCCATCTTCATTGAGAGTGGATACTTGCTGTCCACTAAGGGGGCTGAGGGTGTCCCTTAGAGCTTGGAGCATTACAACCACCTAGAGGGGCGACTCTAGGGTGGTGCCTCAAGTGCTTGCACTTGAGGAGTATTCTTGGAGCTTGGAGAGAAGACCGGCCACCTTGGAGGAGCTGGAGGTTGATCTTCATCCACATCCAGCATTGCGTAGGAGTGGTATACATTCCTTCCTTGTGTTATTTACATTGCTCTAGCATTGTGTAAGAACTCGTGTAAGAACCTTGTGCTATCTTGAGTAGTTGATAGGGTGTTTACTTTTATCGATCGGTGTGATTATCGCTGTGTAGTTGTGGATACTTGTATTAGGGTTTGGGCATATGTCTAGTGCCCTTCTATTGTGAACTGCCAGCGTGTGGATTATCATTTGCAGGGCGCTTAGGTTTAAGACTGTCATTAAGGGTGCATATGGGGTTGAGAAGCAACATGTGCTTGCCACCCGCCCCTTATTGACCTAGGTCTAGGGCTAGGAGAAGGCTAGGACTCAGTTCCATCAGCACAGCCTTGGAGCTCAGTTCCATCAGAGCTCAGCCCTGAGAGCGCAGAGGATCCAGAGGAGTCTGATCTTGCTTGGGAGACGATCTTGGCTACTTCCGCAAATTGAGGGTAGGCTGACAATTTACACAGAGGGTGTGTAGATTGTGCCATCACGCTCGGGAATTTACGCAAAAATTTAGCACGAAATTTGGGGCGTGACAACTGGTATACAAAGTGCCACTTAGTAGAGTTCCCCCATGTCCCCCATACTAACTCCAGTATGCAGACTACCACCGATGTGCAAAAGGCTTCCCAAGCCGTAGCAAGGCTAATTTTACACATTTGGCACTCTACATACTGGGGGTAGTATGGGGCACATGCCATGGGGGCATGAGGGCATGTCCCCCTACTACCCCCAGTGTGATGCCCTGGGTATACTGGGGTTTACCCCAGCCCATCCCATGGACTCAGTGGGATCTGAGTTGGGATGGGGGAGCTGGACTGGAGTTAGGCTTGATGTTGGAGTGAGCCTAATAGAGGAGTTAGGATGCTAACCCTGTGTTAGGATGTTTTGTAGGTACATTGCTGAGGAGCTGTACACTGTCATCGGACTCTGTCCTTGGGTCAGGCCCGGGGGTGCATTGGAGTTTGATGGAGCATGGTTAACCTAACCATGGTTACCTTAACCATGGTCAAGCTTAACCATGGTCATGGGCGCATGGTTAGGGTTCACACTAGACTCGAACCCATGGGTATGAGGTGTACCAAACATGACTTATCTGGCTAAGTCATGGAAGGGACACAAATGCCATTTAGTGATTTGTTTAAATTGCTAATTTGACACATGCTCAATTGGAACTTAAGTTGGCGCATGATAGTTACAATTATCCATGGGCGCTAGTTAAATTAGCACAAGAATAGCAGGTTATGTTTGAATACTTGGCAAGGAGACAAAATAGGGAGAGCTATGTGGCAGCAACCCTATTCGCTCAACCCTTAAACGGCAACATCTAATCATGGTTTCACGTGAAGGCTCATGCACCTGACGACAATAAAAGGAGGTGCTGGATTCCAATTGGAGGCTGATCAATCTTCCCAACGTGAGAGCACTTGTAGAGGCGACAAGGCTATGGGAGACATGTGATCCTTTCTGGTGACGAGAGCTCATGCAATTGATGACAACCGGTGGTGAGGTGCTGTCCAGTTGACGTGTTCTTGGCGAGCAAGAGAGGCAACTTGCTGGCGTGATCTTCCTTGGAGGCAAGGAAGAAGACAAGAGTTGCTTGAGGCGTGAACAACTCATGCACTAGAGGAGATTGCACAGAATCTTGGCGCAACATCAGAATTCTGGCCTTGGAGACGTGGATAGGAATTGGCGACAATAAGGTTGTGAGGTGTACAACCTGATCTTCATTATCACCAGCAATCCATTGTGGTGGGCGGCTTTTTACTATTCCTTCTACTTGAGGGGCATGTCCTTCCTTGGAGGCAAGGAAGAGGGACTATTCTTGAGGCAGAATGACCTTGTTCTTGAAGAGAGAGTGCTTGTTCGCTTGGAGGCAAGTGCACACTTGAGTGAGGATCACCTGGAAACTTGTGATCTTCACGCTATCATCATCCCAAGACACGACACCTTGCTGCCCTTTGTGTTCTTGATGATTAGGAGGTCTCTTTGACAATTCAGCTTGTCAAGGAGAGTTGGCCAGAAGCCCTTGTAAAGACAAGGGGCTGATCTTCATCATCTACCACCTAGAGGGGCGACTCTAGGGTCCGAGCCACAAGGATTCATCCTTGTGGAGTTTGAGGGGTTCGGCTACTTGAGGGAGAAGTCAAGTTCACCTTGTGCATAGTTTGTTGGTATAAACCCTAACTCTATTATATACGTTGGTTTATATATATTGATTGTGTACCTCTTCCCGGGATTAGGGAAGAGGGTCCTCTTATACCCAAGAGTTATCTTGGAGGAGAGTTCTTGTTGATTGGAGCTTTATCGGATTTAGGTTAGAGGGGCGCAAGTACTGTACTTGTCTCTCTCTGATCTCGCTGTGTAGTGATATATCTGTCTTAGGGTTGAGCAGGCCGGTAGTTCATTGCTTGTTAGGTTTTGAGCATCTGTCTATTGCTCTTTGGTCTCCGATAGACCTGTTGGTGTATATGCCCTAGGACCTAGTTTTGGTCAACTTATGTACTACTTGACATTGATATTTATATATCATTCTGGCATTGTCGTTATCATTGTTTGACTACACCTGCGATTGTGTACTTACATGATAATGTCCCTGGAGACAGATTGGATCTGTGCTCGAATTATAATCCCCAGTCGATGTACCTTAGTGGATATAGGACAGCTATGGTACTTGTGAGACTGGTATGTGGGCTGGTTAGGCAAGTGGTGCTAACGCAGACACATGGGTATATCATTGGGGATATACTGGATAGACCCGCTATGAGGCTATGACTTGGAGTCATGAGTTATCCCCATAAGTGACAGGAGATGCATTGATCCCTTGACTTGAGGTCATTGATCATTCTATATGAATAGGGACTTGCTTTGATACAACCTAATACCTTGCCGTAGCTGGGAGGTCATAACGGTTGTTATTGAGCATGTCACGACCCATATGAGAAGATAAATGGACAGACATAGGATTTGCCCCCTTCCCTAAGGAAGTATGGTATCCATGGAGCTCCTTTATGGTTCTATGACTGAGAGTGTATGGCCATACCCAAGTGAGAACCTGTTTTAGTCATATCCATGTGATTGGATGAAAACAAGTGGTGACACTCTTGTCCAATCGGATATCAGTTCGGCAAAGAGACTGTAATGCATCTGTACCTAGTTGCGATGATGGGGATGTCGATGTCGATATCCATTCCAATGACCTGGGTAGCAGCGATGCACTGCTAGGTGCCACTCACTACTTGTGATGACCTCTGGTCAGCACTGCCAGCGTCAGAAGAACCTACAGGGTCACACACCTTGATACTTGAGTTCTCGTATTGATCGGGAAGCCTTATGATCGAGTTATTGGATAACTCGGATCTAATTGGGAGATTTCATCAGCGCCAATGGGCCTGATGAGATGGAAGAATGTTATTGGAGCCAAACTTCATTTTTGGCAGGTTGACCCGTATTTGACCATGGTTGGTCACATTTGGATTAGGGTTGCATTGGATTGGATCCAAGTGCTTAATCAGCCTATGCAATGATGTTTGGGCTAGCTCATTATCCAATGAGGCCCAATAACAAGTTCTCATGAAGAGATGAGAGACTAAAAGGGTATAATGGGGAGAAACATGAACCATTAGGCGCCTAGGGGCATAATGGGGTCATGTTGGCGCCTTTGCTTCATTATGGAAGTAAAGGGCGCCTCCCCCTCTCTTCCTAGGATGGAATGCATGCCTCTATGGCATTGCTTGAGGCGCAAGGCAAGGCCTTGGCGCACAAGGAAAGGCGTGGGAACAAAAGGTAAGGTTGAATGAGAATTATGGAAATGTCTTGGAGACTTTCCTTATCTCAAACCTCCTCATCCTAGCCCTACACTTGTCATGATCCTAGCCATTACCCTAACCGCCTCTTGCCCTATAAATATGACCCTAGTCGTCCCCTCTTGTGGGTAATCAATCCATGAAGGCGTGAACACAAGAGAAGGGGCGAAAGGCTTGGGACAAGGGCGCATCTTCTTCCATAACCGTGAGCTTCTTCCCTTCTTCCTCCTTGGCGCAGGAGAAGGAAAGGCTTGGCGGCATTCTCCCTTCTCCTTTCTTTTCTTCAATTGGCACTTCTACCTTGGAGGTGGCGCAAGCATTCAAGAAGAGAACTAAGGCTTGGATCTTCTTCCCGAGGCTAGCACCGGGCGTGGAAGAAGAGAACTCAAGAGATCCGTGTGTGTGAGACTGCAGAGGGCGTACACTTGGACGCCTACATCGGCATCGCTCCACATTGCTCTTAAGGTATTTCCTAACTCATCGTGTCGACTCCCTTGCATGCGATCTTCACTGGGTTTTTGGGACTGGCCTGTTTCGGGGACATTCTTACGCTGCGAAAAATGTATGTCCATAACTCTGAAAATTGTAAAATGTCCCCGGGGTTTCCCAACAGTGGTATCAAAGCGACTTGCAAGACTCGAACGATGTTTTATGCTTTTTTTCCATGCTCACATGCCATATCTCTATTTTCGTAAATAGCATAATGCATGGCAATCAATTTTTCTAAAAGTAGAAAAATTAGGGTTTCTTGTTTCTATCATCCTCTCAATCTCTTTTGGAATTTTTGGACTATTTTTCTTGTTTGATTTAAAGATCAAAGGCGCACGTAATTTTGTCAAGTAGGACGGGCATTGTGTCTTCGGACTGGCCAAGTCTCTTGATCTGACAAAATTTCCAGCCGAAAGGATCTCTGAAATCATCATGAAAAATAAATCGCAATAAACCAAAAGGCTTGTGAGAAGAAGATGAGAAAAAGAAACTGGTTTTGTGAAAAAGTAAAATTTCAGATTTTATGTTTTTCATGAGCATGTAGAATTGCATGAGTAAATACCTTGATTGTGCATGATGTTGTGATCATTAGTCAAGCCCCCCCCTGCATGCCTGCGATGTATCCTTGTGCGGCCTGCGTGCCATCTTTTTCATTATTTTTGTAAAAATTAAGAGGAAGATTAAGGGCTAGGCGCATCCTTCTTGGACCTTGATGCTCGCATCTTATTTGATGGCGCAAGCATGCAAGGTGGCGCATGCAAGCTGGTGCTTGGTTGCTTGGTGGCGCAAAAGGTCTTGTCCCCTTGCATGGTGGCGCACCTTCCTTGGAGGAAGCCCATGGCATTGGCCGAACCTATGGGGAACTTCGAAAGTATTCCTCTATGGTTTGAGAGCTAAACCATGAGAGAAGGACCTTGGAGCCAACCTTGAAGTTCAAGCTAGAGGTCGGCTAGGCTAGGTCTAGTTTTTGGGGCTTGAGTTCTAGGACAAGAGTTGAACCTATTTCATGGCATGGATTGGTTCAATGTCTTGTATAGGATATGATCACATCATCCTTTACTGCTTTTATTATTATCTGCAGAAGCATGCCTGAAATGTTTTACCGTTATGTTATCACTATAGGATTGCATGCCTGTAATGATAGACATAAGATAAAACTGAGATGATGAGACCTTAAACAAAAACCCTCAATTAAAATATCAAGTCTGGTAGCCTTCTAACGCGTAGCCCTCACTAAGCTATCAATCAGTGGAGTTGTGAATTGTTTCCCACCCTCGTGGGACACACCCACTTATCTTTAGAAAGTGCGTGGTGGCAGTGGTTTCCCCAGTCCAGTTTTAACCTGGGCGTGCCTTCGCAAGGAAACTCGTTGGCCCTGGGCATAACGGTTAGGAATGGACTTGACTAGAAGTTCACATGTGCTGGGCACATGGTGAAAGTCTAGAGGCATCATTGAGAGGTAAAGGTTTCATGTTGTATCCAGCCCTCGCTGGACATGAAATGCCCAGACTGTCTCAACAAGGGGAGTTGCTTGGAGCAACCGGCCGGCGCGCCCACCTTAGGAAGCATGGGTTACTTTGTGCATCTCATCCCACCCTCGTGGGACGCGAAGCCTCATGTGAAATAAGGATCCCATCTCACTAGGAAGTTTTAAACTTCCCGATTGACTTTGTGGGTTATCAATTCGAATTTAAAATAGTGGGAGCCATGGTCATTTAAAACAAGTCCAGTTTAAATGATTCGAAGTAGTACTAATCTGTTCTTCTTGGGTGTTGTAGAACAATGGCTACGAACACTAGCGGATTATCACTGCGATCACTCCTTGATAAGGATAAGTTAGTTGGAACTAACTTTATGGACTGGCATCAGAATTTGAGGATAGTCCTCAAGCTCGAGAAGAAGCTGTATGTCCTTGAACAGCCTCTTCCTGCGGCTCCTCCGCCTAATGCCCGAACGGCAGACAGAGATGCTTATAGAAAGCATCAGGGTGACTCTTTGGAGGTTGCATGTCTTATGCTAGCCAGTATGGCACCTGAACTGCAGGTGCAATATGAGGAGCAGAAAGCTTTTCAGATGATTACTTGTCTGAAACAGATGTTCGAGGCTCAGGCTAGAACTGAGAGATTTGACACCGCCAAAGCAGTCTTTCGGTGCAAGTTGTCTGAAGGTGCACCAGTGAGACCCCATGTTCTCAAACTCATTGGGAATGTGGATCATCTCAGGAGACTGGGACACACCATAGACAACGAGCTGGTTGTGGATCTTATTCTTCATTCCCTGCCTCCTAGCTTCAGTCCGTTTATCATCAACTTCAACATGAACCGGATTGAGTGCACACAGGAGGAATTGATGAATATGCTCCAAACAGCCGAGCGAGAGATGGGTAAGACCAAACCCAATTCTATTCTTTTGGTCCCTGCGACCAAGAAGATAAAGAAGAAGGGTAAGGCACGTGCTAAGAGCAGTGCCAGAGGTCCTACCAAAGCACTGAAGAAAAGGGCGAAGAAGTCAAAGGAACAGAGGTGTTTTCACTGTGGCGAGCAGGGCCACTGGAGAAGGGACTGCAGGCAGCTTCAGAATGAGGAGAAGAAAGGCTTGGCCTTAACTTCTAGCTCAGGTATTTATGTTACAGAAGTCAACCTTTCTACTTCTATGTCATGGGTATTGGATACCACATGTGGAGCTCATATTTGTACAAATATGCAGGGGCTCAAGAAAAGTAGATCGGTGCGGCTTGTAGAGATTGACCTACGCGTTGGAAACGGGGCACAGGTTGCTGCTGTTGCTGTAGGCGTTTTGACTCTCTCCTTGCCTTCTGGACTTCAATTAGAACTGGACAATTGCTTTTGTGTACCTTCACTAACTAAGAACATTGTATCCATTCCTTGCTTGGCAAGGAAAGGATTTAAATTTGAAATAAATAAGAACTCCTGTTCTTTTTCATTTGCAAATATGTTCTATGGGAAGGGTACTTTGTGCAATGGTCTATATATCTTGGATATGGAAAGTTCTATTTGTAACATAAGCAATAAGAGGACCAAACTGAGTGGTTCAGTTGGTGCTTTCCTATGGCACTGTCGATTAGCCCATATAAACAAGAATCGCATCCAACAACTCCATGCAAATGGATTGTTAGATTCAAGTTCCTTGGAGGAATTTGATACTTGTGAACCTTGTTTATTAGGGAAGATGACAAAGGCGCCCTTCACCAAGATTGGTGAGAAGGCAGAAGGTTTATTGGATCTCATACATACTGATGTGTGTGGGCCCTTCAATAAACAAGCCAGAGGAGGGTACAACTACTTCATTACCTTCACTGATGACTTCAGTAGGTATGGTTATGTCTACTTAATGAGACATAAATCTGAATCCTTTGAGAAATTCAAGGAGTTCAAGAATGAAGTAGAGAACCAGCTTGGAAGATCCATTAAAGCTCTTCGATCAGATCGAGGTGGAGAATACCTGAGTGGTGAGTTCTTTGACTATCTGAGAGAGTGTGGGATCATATCCCAACTCACTCCTCCTGGAACACCTCAATGGAATGGTGTGTCTGAAAGGAGAAATCGAACTTTATTGGATATGGTTCGATCCATGATGAGTCATGCAACTCTACCTTCATCATTCTGGGGGCATGCACTAGAAACAGCTTCTCTGATACTGAATAATGTTCCATCTAAGAGTGTCTCCAAAATACCATACGAGGTGTGGGGTGGGAGACGCCCTAATCTCACGTTTATCAGGATCTGGGGATGTGAGGCTTATGTCAAACGTCAGGATTCTAGCAAGCTATAACCTAGATCTGATAAGTGTGTGTTTGTGGGGTATCCTAAGGAAACTAAAGGATACTACTTCTATGTCCCAACCGAGAATAAAGTTTTTGTTGCTCGGGGTGCTGTCTTTCTAGAGAAAGAAGTTCTTATGAAAGAAGCTAGTGGGAGGAAGTTTGACTTGGATGAGGTCCAAGTGCAAGCACAAGACAAAGAGATGGAATCTGAGCCACCTGCACCGGTTGCTAGGCAATCTGAGGCTCAGACACAGGTCCCGCGTGGTCTGGGAGAATTCGTCGTGCACCTGAAAGGTATGGGTCGCTACCGACCCAACACGATGGGATCTTCATCATTGAGGATGAACCTAGAACCTATGATGAGGCGGTCAGTGGACCGGACTCTGAGAAATGGCTTGACACCATGAGATCTGAGATGGATTCCATGTCGGCTAACCAAGTCTGGGATTTGGTTGAGCTGCCTGATGGGGTAAAACCCATAGGGTGTAAATGGGTCTTCAAGAAGAAGACAGACATGGATGGCAAAATAGTTACCTATAAGGGTAGACTAGTGGCTAAATGATTTAAACAAGTCCACGGGGTGGACTATGATGAAACCTTCTCGCCAGTTGCCATGATTAAATCCATTCGGATTCTGCTTGCTATAGCTGCATATCATGACTATGAGATATGGCAGATGGGTGTGAAAATAGCATTCCTTAATGGGAAGCTGATTGAGGATGTGTATATGACACAACCTGATGGCTTCATCCATCCTGCAGAGGTTAATAAGGTCTGCAGGCTAAAGAGGTCCATTTATGGATTAAAGCAAGCATCTCGAAGTTGGAATCTTCGATTTGATGAGGCCGTGAGAGATTATGGCTTTATCAAAAGCGAAGATGACGCCTGTGTATACAGAAAATTCAGTGGGAGCTTGGTAATTTTTCTGGTCTTGTATGTTGATGACATACTGCTCATCGGAAACGACATCCCTAGTCTTCAAGATGTGAAGACATGGTTGGGAAAGTTTTTAGAGATGAAAGACTTAGGGGAGGCCGCCTATATTCTAGGCGTGAGGATCTACCAGGATAGATCCAAGAGGCTCTTGGCCCTTAGTCAAAGTACTTACATTGATAAGGTACTGGAGAGGTTCTACATGGAGCAATCCAAGAAAGGATACCTTCCAGTGAGACATGGCCTTACTCTCTCAAAGAGCCAGTGTCCTACAACACAGGCTGAGAGGGATGACATGAGTCGAATTCCTTATGCTTCGGCAGTAGGATCAATCATGTATGCAATGTTATGTACTAGACCAGATGTGGCATATGCTGTGAGCATAACCAGCCGATACCAATCCAATCCAGGTCTACAGCACTGGGTGGCTGTAAAGAACATCCTAAAGTATCTGAGAAGAACTAAGGATTTGTTCTTGGTCTATGGGGGACAGGAAGAGCTCAGTATGCAGGGCTATACTGACGCATCGTTCTAGTCTGACCCTGACGACTTTAGATCACAGGCCGGCTATGTGTTCAAGATAAATGGAGGCGCTGTATGTTGGAAGAGCTTCAAGCAATCCACCATAGCAGATTCTACAACCGAAGCTGAGTATGTGGCTACTTCTGAGGCAGCCAAGGAAGCTGTTTGGATAAGGAAGTTCTTATGTGATCTTCAAGTGGTACCTAGTGCAATGGATCCCATTGAACTCTACTGTGACAACAATGGAGCAATTGCACAAGCCAAGGAACCACGGTCTCATCAAAGATCCAAACACATACTCAGAAGATTTCACCTGATCAGAGAGATCATTGACAGAGGTGATGTCAAGATTAGCAGAGTAGACACAGAGAACAATCTGGCAGACCCATTGACCAAGGCTTTGGCGTAGCAGAAGCATGATGGTCACGCTAGAGATATGGGGTTGAGATTCCTCAACTTCTAGGTCTTAGTGCAAGTGGGAGATTGTTGGTGTATATGCCCTAGGACCTAGTTTTGGTCAACTTATGTACTACTTGACATTGATATTTATATATCATTCTGGCATTGTCGTTATCATTGTTTGACTACACCTGCGATTGTGTACTTACATGATAATGTCCCTAGAGACAGATTGGATCTGTGCTCGAATTATAATCCCCAGTTGATGTACCTTAGTGGATATGGGACAGCTATGGTACTTGTGAGACTGGTATGTGGGCTGGTTAGGCACGTGGTGCTAACGCAGACACATGGGTATATCATTGGGGATATACTGGATAGACCCGCTATGAGGCTATGACTTGGTGTCATGAGTTATCCTCATAAGTGACATGAGATGCATTGATCCCTTGACTTGAGGTCATTGATCATTCTATATGAATAGGGACTTGCTTTGATACAACCTAACACCTTGCCGTAGCTGGGAGGTCATAACGGTTGTTATTGAGCATGTCACGACCCATATGAGAAGATCAATGGACAGACATAGGATTTGCCCCCTTCCCTAAGGAAGTATGGTATCCATGGAGCTCCTTTATGGTTCTATGACTGAGAGTGTATGGCCATACCCAGGTGAGAACCTGTTTTAGTCATATCCATGTGATTGGATGAAAACAAGTGGTGACACACTTGTCCAATCGGATATCAGTTCGGCAAAGAGACTGTAATGCATCTGTACCTAGTTGTGATGATGGGGATGTCGATGTCGATATCCATTCCAATGACCTGGGTAGCAGCGATGCACTGCTAGGTGCCACTCACTACTTGTGATGACCTCTGGTCAGCACTGCCAGCGTCAGAAGAACCTACAGGGTCGCACACCTTGATACTTGAGTTCTCGTATTGATCGGGAAGCCTTATGATCGAGTTATTGGATAACTCAGATCTAATTGGGAGATTTCATCAGCGCCAATGGGCCTGATGAGATGGAAGAATGTTATTGGAGCCAAACTTCATTTTTGGCAGGTTGACCCGTATTTGACCATGGTTGGTCACATTTGGATTAGGGTTGCATTGGATTGGATCCAAGTGCTTAATCAGCCTATGCAATGATGTTTGGGCTAGCTCATTATCCAATGAGGCCCAATAACAAGTTCTCATGAAGAGATGAGAGACTAAAAGGGTATAATGGGGAGAAACATGAACCATTAGGCGCCTAGGGGCATAATGGGGTCATGTTGGCGCCTTTGCTTCATTATGGAAGTAAAGGGCGCCTCCCCCTCTCTTCCTAGGATGGAATGCATGCCTCTATGGCATTGCTTGAGGCGCAAGGCAAGGCCTTGGCGCACAAGGAAAGGCATGGGAACAAAAGGTAAGGTTGAATGAGAATTATGGAAATGTCTTGGAGACTTTCCTTATCTCAAACCTCCTCATCCTAGCCCTACACTTGTCATGATCCTAGCCATTACCCTAACCGCCTCTTGCCCTATAAATATGACCCTAGTCGCCCCCTCTTGTGGGTAATCAATCCTTGAAGGCGTGAACACAAGAGGAGGGGCGAAAGGCTTGGGACAAGGGCGCATCTTCTTCCATAACCGTGAGCTTCTTCCCTTCTTCCTCCTTGGCGCAGGAGAAGGAAAGGCTTCGCGGCATTCTCCCTTCTCCTTTCTTTTCTTCAATTGGCGCTTCTACCTTGGAGGTGGTGCAAGCATTCAAGAAGAGAACTAAGGCTTGGATCTTCTTCCCGAGGCTAGCACCGGGCGTGGAAGAAGAGAACTCAAGAGATCCGTGTGTGTGAGACTGCAGAGGGCGTACACTTGGACGCCTACATCGGCATCGCTCCACATTGCTCTTAAGGTATTTCCTAACTCATCGTGTCGACTCCCTTGCATGCGATCTTCACTGGGTTTTTGGGACTGGCCTGTTTCGGGGACATTCTTCCGCTGCGAAAAATGTATGTCCATAACTCTGAAAATTATAAAATGTCCCTGGGGTTTCCCAACAAGACCACCCTGCCAGCATGTGGATACTTGCCAGCGACCTCTTGTGTTTGACAGGGCGCAACTAGGTGTGCAAAGTGGTTAGGCGAAGATGAAGAACCTAACCCGCCACCTAGTCCATTAGTTCAGTGAGTTCAGAGGTTCGGCCAAGTGGTTAGGCAGAGCTAGACTCAGTTCGGTGAGGCAGATTGAGTGTTGAGTGATCTGTATTGCTAAGAGATGATCTTTTGTAGTGAGAGCGTGCATATTGTATTTCATATTTGCTTCCGCTTAGTACGCATTGTTTAGGAGTGTTAGCTGACAGTTTACACAGAGGTTGTGTAGATTGTGCTATCACGCTGTAGTTTTAGGCGCGAAAAATTGGGGCGTGACAACTGGTATCAGAGGAGGTTCAGCACAGATCAGCAGGATTTACTAGGATTTTCAGAGTTGGGATGAGTGGTTTAGGGATATCGACGTTAGTCAGATTACTGTTTGGGGGTTGCGTATGTCGGCGCCTAGTGCCCGAGGCGTAATTCCTCAGTAACTCTACTAATCGGTCAGTTCCGGCCATTCAGAGATCTTACCCAGTATTTCCATCAGTTCCATTAGTTCACTGCGATTGCTCCGTCTACTAGGAGTATGGCGGCTCAGGCACAGCTCGAGGAGAGGTTCTCGAGACAGGAGGCAGCTGTAGCGGGGATACGTCTATCTACAGGCGTGGATGTTGATGATGGACAGGGAGAGTCACTCTATGATGGCATTACAGCTTTGCGAGGCATAGTCCACTCTGTTCAGCAGGAGACTGAGAGTCAGATTACAGAGATGACCCACACTTTCGAGGGTCAGATAGCAGAGATGACCTAGGGTATGGAGACCCTCATGGCGGATCTGAACCTGGTGAAGATAGGACTGGCACATGTGACAGCACACCCACCTACACCCACGGCGCCAGCACCAGTTCAGCCTGCCAGACGCCATGTCCCAGAGCCGACTACCTTCACGGGGGCACGGGTAGCTAAGGAGCTGGAGAATTTTCTGTTCGATATGGAGCATTATTTTAGAGCAGCCGGCATTACAACGGCGAAGCGGATTGTGGTTTGTGCCGCCTATCTGAGAGGCGACGCAAAGCTATGGTGGAGGACTCATGTAGCCCCGAGGACTGAGGGGGACACTCTAGAGATCCCAGATTGGGATGTTCTAAAGACTGAGATGAGAGCTCATTTCAGACTGGTAGACATGTTGCACAGTGCTCGCATGGCTTTGAGGTATCTGAAGCACACTGGCCATATCAGGGAGTATGTGAAGCAATTTGGGACTTTACTGCTAGAGGTGCCCAACATGACTGAGGAGGAGAAATTTCATGACTTCACAGGTGGCTTACAGGATTGGGCATACAGGGAACTCCAGAGGAAGGGAGTGACCACCTACAGAGAGGCAGTAGCGGCCGCAGATGCTTTGGTAGACATGGGAGGATCTAGGTCTATAGCATCGAGAACCACTTCTACAGTATCTCCACATAGGCGGCCTGCAGGGCAGGGCTAGTAGAAGAAGTGGGTGCCCAACTGGAAAAAGGGCAAGACTGTGGTTCATCAACCACAAGCGCAGAAAAAGAAGCCACAACAGACTCAGCAGAGACCCCAGCCACAGCAGGGGAGGGCTTCAGGATCTGGCGCCAGTACTAGTAGTTGCAGGAAGCTAGAGTGTTTCGTCTGCTACGGTCCCCATATGATGAGGGATTGTCCCACCAGGAAGGCGATTGCTTCCTTGGTGTCGGTTGATGCTATAGAGGGCAGGGACGACCAGGGATGCACTGGGGCTTCTGTTAACCCGTTGGTCATTTCCAACATTAGTGCTAGGTCGAGTCCTCTGATGTATGTGGACGTGATCATTAATGATATTCAGATAGCAGCCATGGTGGACACGGGCGCCACCCATCTGTTTGTATCAGATAGGGTGAAGGAGAGATTGAGATTGAAGACTATGCCATGTACCAACAGTGTCAACACTGTCAATACCGATCCAAAGAAGGCTACTGGGGTGTCCTATGATGTACCTGTGAGGTTAGGACCCTGGTTAGGGCGGGTACATGCAATGGTAATAGCCCTAGATGATTTTGACGTGATAGTGGGTATGGATTTGCTTCGGCGTGCTAAAGCAATTCCAATGCCACACTTGAATGGACTATAGATTACTGATGAGCGAGCACCTTGCTTTATCCCTTGCCACACTGGGGCAAAGGTGGAGAAAAGCAGCAAAGGCAAGGAGGTCATGGCAGCCTCAGTCATTGCTAAGGGTCTTCGGCATGGAGAGACCACCTATCTGGCACATGTTAGATTAGTGGAGGATCTTCCCCATATCAGTTCAGCACCTATGTAGCCGAGTGGACATAAGGGAGGACCGGCCATCCTTCCTAGTTCTAGTAGGAGCAGTGAGGAGGTTGAGGTGAGAGTTGGGTCGGCGAAGATGACTTTGGGTGAGAGAGTTCAGCAGTTACCTGCACCGATAGGAGGGTTGTTAAAGGAGTTCAGTGATGTTGTACCACCCGAGATGCCCAAGGTGTTACCACCTAGAAGGGACATCGATCATGCCATAGAGCTGATCCCAGGGGCTGTTCCACCTGCACAGCCACCTTATAGGATGCCACCGGCTGAGCTAGCGGAGCTCAGAAGACAGTTGGATGATTTGGTTGGATATGAGGATCTAACTAGAGTATACCAGGAGCACATGGCCTCGAGGGCGAGTGCCATCTCAGGTGGGGGAGTATTGTGATGCCTTGAGTATACTGGGGTTATACCCCAGCCCATCCCATGGACTCAGTGGGATCTGAGTAGGGATGGGGGAGCTGGACTGGAGTTAGGCTTGATGTTGGAGTGAGCCTAATAGAGGAGTTAGGATGCTAACCCTGTGTTAGGATGTTTTGTAGGTACATTGTTGAAGAGTTGTACACTGTCATCGGACTCTGTCCTTGGGTCAGGCCCGGGGGTGCTTTGGAGTTTGATGGAGCATGGTTAACCTAACCATGGTTACCTTAACCATTGGTCAAGCTTAAGCATGGACATGGGCGCATGGTTAGGGTTCACACTGGACTCGAACCCATGGGTATGAGGTGTACCAAACATGACTTATGCGGCTAAGTCGTGGAAGGGACACAAATGCCATTTAGTGATTTGTTTAAATTGCTAATTTGACACATGCTCAATTGGAACTTAAGTTGGCGCATGATAGTTACAATTATCCATGGGCGCAACTTAAATTAGCACAAGAAAAGCAGGTGATGTTTGAATACTTGGCAAGGAGACAAAATAGGGAGAGCTATGTGGCAGCAACCCTATTCGCTCAACCCTTAAGCGGCAGCATCTAATCATGGTTTCACATGAAGGCTCATGCACCTGATGACAATAAAAGGAGGTGCTGGATTCCAATTGCAGGCTGATCAATCTTCCCAACGTGAGAGCACTTGTAGAGGCGACAAGGCTGCGGGAGACGTGTGATCCTTGCTGGTGACGAGAGCCCTTGCAATTGACGACAACCAGTGGTGAGATGCTGTCCAGTTGATGTGTTCTTGGCGAGCAAGAGAGGCAACTTGCTGGCGTGATCTTCCATGGAGGCAAGGAAGAAGACAAGAGTTGCTTGAGGCATGAACAACTCGTGCACTAGAGGAGATTGCACAGAATCTTGGCGCAACATCAGAATTCTGTCTTTAGAGACGTGGATAGGAATTGGCGACAATAAGGTTGTGAGGTGTACAACTTGATCTTCATCATCACCAGGAATCCATTGTGGTGGGCGGCTTTTTACTGTTCCTTCTACTTGAGGGGCATGTCCTTCCTTGGAGGCAAGGAAGAGGGACTGTTCTTGAGGAAGAACGACCTTCCTATTGAAGAGAGAGTGCCAGTGCGCTTGGAGGCAAGTGCACACCTGAGTGAGGATCACCTGGAAACTTGTGATCTTCACGCTATCATCATCCTAAGACACGACACCTTGCTGCCCTTTGTGTTCTTGACGATTAGAAGGACTATTTGACAATTCAGCTTGTCAAGGAGAGTTGGAGAGAAGCCCTTGTAAAGACAAGGGGCTGATCTTCATCATCTACCACCTAGAGGGGCGACTCTAGGGTCCGAGCCACAAGGATTCATCCTTGTAGAGTTTGAGGGATTCGGCTACTTGAGGGAGAAGTCGAGTTCACCTTGTGCATAGTTTGTTGGTATAAACCCTAACTCTATTGTATACATTGGTTTATATATATTGATTGTGTACCTCTTCCCGGGATTAGGGAAGAGGGTCCTCTTATACCCGAGAGTTATCTTGGAGGAGAGCTCTTGTTGATTGGAGCTTTATCGGATTTAGGTTAGAGGGGCGCAAGTACTATACTTGTCTCTCTCTGATCTCGCTGTGTAGTGATATATCTGTCTTAGGGTTGAGCATGCCGGTAGTTCATTGCTTGTTAGGTTTTGAGCATTTTTCTATTGTTCTTTGGTCTCCGATAGACCACCCTGCCAGCGTGTGGATACTTGCCAGTGACCTCTTGTGTTTGACAGGGCGCAACTAGGTGTGCAAAGTGGTTAGACGAAGAGGAAGAACCTAACCCGCCACCTAGTCCATCAGTTCAGTGAGTTCAGAGGTTCGGCCAAGTGGTTAGGCAGAGCTAGACTCAGTTCGGTGAGGCAGATTGAGTGTTGAATGATCTGTATTGCTGAGAGACGATCTTTTGTAGTGAGAGCGCGCATATTGTATTTCATATTTGCTTCCGCTTAGTACACATTATTTAAGAGTGTTAGCTGACAGTTTACACAGAGGTCGTGTAGATTGTGCTATCACGCTCTAGTTTTAGGCGCGAAAAATTGGGGCGTGACACCCAGTGTGATGCCCGGGGTACTATGGGGTACTACCCCGCCTTTCCCATGGACTCATAGAGGTTATGAGTAGGGATTAAGGGGGTAAAATGGATGGAGCATACACATGGAAAAAAAGGTAAGGTTCAATGTAGGAGGTTACATGAACCTTAGAGCATTATTGGAGCTTGTGTAGAGGTGTGTACAAGCTTGCAAAAAAATATGTCATGGCCAAGACTTGAACCCAAGACCTATGAGAGAACCAAGCCTTATGTTGCATGAAGTAACCAACCCAAGCGTGGGTCATTAGCTGAAAGAAGAGGGAGCGCATTTCACTTAAACACTTCATAATGCATAAGGGCAATTTTGACAAAATGCAAATGAAATTGGGGATCTCGATTGGTGAAAGAAAGAATTCGGCAAAGAGAGAACCGAAGCTTGAAGGGCGATTTTGGAGAAGAAGAGAGTTCATCTCCTTCCTTGGAGGGTGGCGGCTTGGAGAGGGGAGCTCACGCCACTCATCTTCCCTTCATTCATCCTTGGTGGCGAGAGGGTGAGGGAGCTCATCTCCCACCATTGGCTGAGCTTTGCTTGAGGAGAGGAGGTTCGGCCATCACCTAGTTCCACCATTGCCGAGAGTGCTTGGAGCTTGGAGGATTTCGGTTTTTGAGGGCTGATTGAGAGAAGAGCTCACACATCAGCACCTTGCTCTACTACAGCCGAGACTTGTTGGGAGCTTGGAGGAGATTCAGTTCACTTGGAGGCAAGGGAACCATCTCCATTGAAGGCTTGAAGGTGGCGGCATTGTGCTGGCCATAAAAGCTTGTAACCGAGAGTGCTCACCTAGTGTTTGTTGTATTGCCCCTTTGGAGGAAAAGGGGGCTGTTTGGAGGAGAAGGGGGCTGACCGGCCACCCTTTCCATCATCCACTTGAGGGCAACCTACTTGCTGTCCATTGGAGGAGCTTGGCACCTTAGGAGGCTGAAGGTGTCCATTGGAGCAATTGGAGCTTACAACCACCTAGGAGGGCGATCCTAGGGTGGTGCCTCAAGTGCTTGCACTTGAGGAGTATTCTTGGAGCTTGGAGAAGAAGACCAGCCACCTTGGAGGTTGATCTTCATCACTAGCTTTGGAGTGGTATAGCTTACTCACTTGTGCTATTTACATTGCATTAGCTTGTAAGAACATTGTATGCACTTTATGCTATCTTGAGTAGTTGATAGGTTGTTGTTTTATCGATCGGTGTGATTATCGCTGTGTAGTTGTCGATATTTGTATTAGGGTTTGGGCATATGTCTAGTGCCCTTCTATTGTGAACTGCCAGCGTGTGGATTATCATTTGCAGGGCGCTTAGGTTTAAGATTGTCATTAAGGGTGCATATGGGGTTGAGAAGCAACATGTGCTTGCCACCCGCCCCTTATTGACCTAGGTCTAGGGCTAGGAGAAGGCTAGGACTCAGTTCCATCATCACAGCCTTGGAGCTCAGTTCCATCAGAGCTCAGCCCAGAGAGCGCAGAGGATCCAGAGGAGTCTGATCTTGCTTGGGAGACGATCTAGGCTATTTCCGCAAATTGAGTGTTGGCTGGCGATTTACACAGAGGTTGTGTAAATTGCGCCATCACGCTCTAGAATTAAGGCAAAAATTTAGCACAGAATTTGGGGCGTGACAACTGGTATCAGAGCCACTTCCAGCACAGATCAGCAGGAGTTTACTGGGATTTTTCTGAGTTGGGACGAGTGAGTCAGGGATATAGACGTTAGTACAGTTACTGTTTGGGGGTTGCGTACGTTGGAGCCTAGTGCCCGGGGCGTAATTCCTCAGTAACTTGCTAATCGGTCAGTTCCGACCATTCTGAGACTATCCCCAGTAATTCCTACAGTTCCATAGTTCACACCTTGATACCGAGATAGCGCCATTTACCAGGAGTATGGCGGCACAGGCACAACTCGAGGAGAGGCTCTCGAGACTAGAGGCAGCTGTAGAGAGGATACAGCACTCCATTGGATTAGATGATGATGAGTTGCGCAGAGACCCTCTTGGTGAGCGTATAGCAGCACTGCATGGCATCATTCACCATGTCCAGCAGGAGACTGAAGCTCATGTTGCCGAGATGACTCAAGCTTTTGAGAGTCAAATGGCGGAGATGTCCCAGGGGATGGACAATCTCATGGTAGACCTGAACTTGGTGAAGATAGGTCTGGCGCACGTGTCAGCTCACCCACCTACACCCACGGCGCCAGCACCAGTTCAGACTGCCAGACGCCATGTTCCAGAGCCCACTACCTTTGCGGGGGTGCGGGTAGCGAAAGAAGTGGAGAACTTCTTGTTCGATATGGAACATTACTTTAGAGCGGCTGGTATCCCAGCGGCGGAGCGTATAGAGGTTTGCGCGGCCTATCTGAGAGGCGACGCAAAGTTGTGGTGGAGGACACACATTGCCCCACGGACCGAGGGGGACGCTCCAGAGATCCCAGATTGGGATGCTCTAAAGGCTGAAATGAGGGCACATTTCAGACCAGCTGATACTTTACATAGTGCGAGGATGGCACTAAGATACTTGAAGCACACTGGCCACATTAGAGAATATGTGAAGCAGTTTGGCATTCTACTGCTAGAGGTGCCAAACAAGAATGAAGAAGAGAAATTCCATGATTTTATCGGTGGCTTGCAAGATTGGGCATACAGAGAACTCCAGAGGAAGGGAGTTTCTACCTATAGAGAGGCTGTAGCTGCAGCAGATGCATTAGTAGACATGGCAGGGGCCAGGACTACAGCAGCTAAGACCACTTCATCACCACCTAGGAGGCCTACGGGCCAGGGTCAGACAAAGAAGTGGGTGCCCAATTGGAAAAAAGGCAAGGGTGTGGCACATCAGCCACAGGCTCAGTATAGAAAGCCACAGACCCAGCAGAGAAATCCACAGCCAGTGCAGTACAGACCCCAGCCACAGCAGGGGAAAGCTTCTACTTCTGGCGCTAGTACTAGCAGAACTAGGCCAGGATGCTATATTTGCAACGGTCCTCATATGATGAGAGACTGTCCTAGGAAGCAGGGGATAGCTTCCTTAGCTATTGGCGACATGCCAGAGGGCAAGAACGACCAAGGATGCACGGGGGCTTCTGTTAACCCCTTAGTTATTGCTAATATCAGTGCTAGGTCCAGTCCTCTCATGTACGTGGATATTGTGATAAATGACATTCAGATAGCAGCCATGGTTGACACAGGGGCCACCCATCTGTTTGTCTCAGATAGGGTGAAGGAGAGATTGAGACTCAAAACTATGCCCTGTGCCAACAGTGTCAAGACTGTCAACACAGACCCGAAGAAGGCTACTGGCGTATCATACGATGTTCCTGTGAGGTTGGGAACCTGGTCTGGTAGGGTACATGCTATGGTTATTGCCCTGGATGACTTCGATGTGATAGTGGGCATGGATTTGCTTCGGCGTGCTAAAGCATTTCTAATGCCTCACTTGAATGGTATGCAGATTACTGATGAGCGGTCACCTTGCTTTATACCTTGCCACACTGGGGCAAAGGTAGAGAAGAGCAGCAAAGGCAAGGAGGTCATGGCGGCCTCAGTCGTTGCTAGAGGACTTCGGCGTGGAGAGACCACCTATCTGGCACATGTTAGGTTGGTGGAGGATCTTCCTCAGATCAGTTCAGCATCCGAGCAGAGAGGACATAGGGGAGACTTGATCACCCTTCCCAGTTCTAGCCGCGAGGGAGTTGATATGAGATTGGGGGCGGCGGAGATGTCTCTAGGTGATCGAGTTCAGCAGTTACCTGCACCGATAGCAGAGTTATTGCAGGAGTTTAGCGATGTGATACCTCCAGAGATGCCGAAGGTGTTACCACCTAGGCGAGATATCGATCATGCTATTGAGCTGATCCCAGGTGCTGTCCCACCGGCACAGGCGCCATATAGAATGCCACCCGCAGAGCTAGCTGAGTTGAGGAAACAGCTAGATGAGCTTATAGAGTCTGGGTTTATTCAACCATCGAAGGCACCGTACGGAGCACCAGTTTTGTTCCAGAGGAAGAAAGATGGGTCTATGCGGATGTGTGTAGACTACAGAGCTCTTAACAAGGTTACTGTTAAGAACTCTTATCCTATTCCACTTATTCAAGATCTGATAGATCGCCTTGTGCATGCCAAGGTGTTCAGCAAGCTTGATTTGAGATCTGGATACTGGCAGGTGAGAATTGCAGAGGGAGATGAGCCCAAGACAACCTGCGTTACACGTTATGGGTCATATGAATTTTTGGTTATGCCATTTGGGCTAACCAATGCTCCAGCCACATTCTGTAACTTGATGAACAACATACTTCATCCGTTCTTGGATAAGTTTGTTGTTGTGTATTTGGACGACATAGTGATATACTCTGGCAGCTTAGAGGAGCACAGAGAGCATTTGAGGCAAGTCTTGAGGGTTCTGAGGGAGAACCAGCTATATCTGAAACTTGAAAAATGTGATTTTGCCAAGTCAGAGATTGAGTTTCTAGGCCATATTGTTGGGTCAGGACAAGTCAGAATGGATGAAAGAAAGGTGGAGGCAATCAGGGATTGGCCGGTCCCTACATCTGTTAGCACCTTGAGGTCTTTCCTAGGGTTGGCTAACTTCTATAGAAGGTTCATCCAGGCCTACTCCACGGTAGTAGCGCCACTGACAGATTTATTGAGGAAAGATGTTTCCTGGTGCTGGGAGGGCAGGCACCAGATGGCATTTGATGATTTGAAGAAGAGGGTTACTTCAGAACCCATTCTCAGACTTCCTGATTTCACACTACCGTTTGAGGTGCACACGGATGCGAGTGATAGAGCCTTAGGTGGGGTTCTTATCCAGGAAGGTAGGCCGATTGCCTACGAGAGCAGAAAACTGAAGAATGCTGAGGTTAATTATTCTGCTCATGAAAAGGAAATGTTAGCAGTTGTGCATTGTCTGAAACTATGGAGAGTGTACTTGCTGGGGAGCAAGTTTACAGTGAAGACAGACAATGTAGCAAATACCTTCTTCCAGACCTAGAAGAAGCTATCTGCTAGACAGGCCAGATGGCAGGAGCAGCTGGCCGAATTTGATTTTACTTGGGAGCACAAGCCAGGGAGGATACATCAGGTCCCTGACGCATTGAGTAGGATTGTGGAGATCACTCAGTGTTGTGCTATGTCTTACTCTGAGAGTAAGATAATTGGTTTGATCAGAGATTCTGCCATGGGAGATCGTGCCTACGAGAAGCTTGTATCTCAGATTCGCATGGGAGTAGTGAGGAGATACTATCTTAGCGATGATGGGTTAATTATGGCACGAGGAGACAGACCCTATGTTCCATCTACTGGGAACATTAGATTTGGTCTGATGCGTGAGTACCACGATACGGTGTGGGCAGGACACCCGGGTGGTAGACGCATGTATGCACTTATTTCCAGAGGTTGGTACTGGCCGGGTATGAAGGAGGATATAGAGCACTATACGAAGACATGTCTTGTATGCCAGCAGGATAAGGTAGAAAGGAAGAAGGAAGCAGGGCTTCTACAGCCTTTACCTGTTCCTGAGAGACCTTTTGTTTCGTTATCGATGGACTTCATTACCCATTTTCCCAGAGTGGATGGGATGGGATCGGTGTTCGTGGTGATAGACCGATACTCAAAGTATGCTACTTTTGTTGCAGCACCAGAGGTGTGTACTGCAGAGGTCACTGCAAATTTGTTTATGACTCATGTAGTCAAACATTTTGGATTACCCAGAGAGATTATTAGTGACAGAGACCCGAGATTTACTGGAAAATTCTGGTCTTCTTTGTTTCAGAAGCTGGGTACAGACCTAAAGATGAGTACAGCATACCATCCACAGACAGATGGACAGACAGAGAGAGTTAATGCCTTACTGGAGGAGTATCTTAGGCATTATGTCTCTGCCACACAGAAGAACTGGATTAGGCTACTGGACACAGCCCAGTTTGCCTATAATATTCAAAAGTCATCTGCTACTGGAAAAAGCCCTTTTGAGTTGGTGTTGGGGTGGCAACCACTGACACCTATGGATACATTGAATAGGGGCGCAGGGGGAAAGTGCCAGGCAGCTATAGACTTTGTGCATGACAGATCCGAGCTATGGGAGGAAGCTTAGGATTCTCTGAGGGAGGCTAGAGATAGGATGAAGCTCTATGCCGACAGAGACAGGAGGCATGTTGAGTTTGAGGTAGGAGAGTGGGTCCTTCTCAAACTCACACCTCAGATGTGGAGGAAGACTGAAGCCAGGACATATCACAGAGGCCTTGTAAGGAGATATGAAGGTCCGTTCAAGATTATCAAGAGAGTTGGTCCAGTGTCTTACAGGCTTGATTTACCGAGTTGGCTACAGTTCTATCCTACTTTCCACACTAGTCTTCTGAAGAAATACCAAGGAGATGATAGGCATCCCGACCGTGGACAGGTGAGGAGACAACCTGCGAGGGGCAGAGTTGATTATGGAAAGAGACCCGTGAAGATTCTAGACCACAGGGTCTATGGTTCGGGTTCACCTGGAGGTCGACGTTCCGAGTTTCTTATTCAATGGGCTGATGAGCCTGAAGAGGATGCTACTTGGGAGAAGACTGAAGACATAGCTCACTTTGAGGAGTTAGCTAGAGCGTACCAGGCATGCATGGACTCGAGGGCGAGTGCCATCTCAGGTGGGGGAGAATTGTGATGCCCGGGGTACTATGGGGTACTACCCCGCCTTTCCCATGGACTCATAGAGGTTATGAGTAGGGATTAAGGGGGTAAAATGGATGGAGCATACACATGGAAAAAAAGGTAAGGTTCAATGTAGGAGGTTACATGAACCTTAGAGCATTATTGGAGCTTGTGTAGAGGTGTGTACAAGCTTGCAAAAAAATATGTCATGGCCAAGACTTGAACCCAAGACCTATGAGAGAACCAAGCCTTATGTTGCATGAAGTAACCAACCCAAGCGTGGGTCATTAGCTGAAAGAAGAGGGAGCGCATTTCACTTAAACACTTCATAATGCATAAGGGCAATTTTGACAAAATGCAAATGAAATTGGGGATCTCGATTGGTGAAAGAAAGAATTCGGCAAAGAGAGAACCGAAGCTTGAAGGGCGATTTTGGAGAAGAAGAGAGTTCATCTCCTTCCTTGGAGGGTGGCGGCTTGGAGAGGGGAGCTCACGCCACTCATCTTCCCTTCATTCATCCTTGGTGGCGAGAGGGTGAGGGAGCTCATCTCCCACCATTGGCTGAGCTTTGCTTGAGGAGAGGAGGTTCGGCCATCACCTAGTTCCACCATTGCCGAGAGTGCTTGGAGCTTGGAGGATTTCGGTTTTTGAGGGCTGATTGAGAGAAGAGCTCACACATCAGCACCTTGCTCTACTACAGCCGAGACTTGTTGGGAGCTTGGAGGAGATTCGGTTCACTTGGAGGCAAGGGAACCATCTCCATTGAAGGCTTGAAGGTGGCAGCATTGTGCTGGCCATAAAAGCTTGTAACCGAGAGTGCTCACCTAGTGTTTGTTGTATTGCCCCTTTGGAGGAAAAGGGGGCTGTTTGGAGGAGAAGGGGGCTGACCGGCCACCCTTTCCATCATCCACTTGAGGGCAGCCTACTTGCTGTCCATTGGAGGAGCTTGGCACCTTAGGAGGCTGAAGGTGTCCATTGGAGCAATTGGAGCTTACAACCACCTAGGAGGGCGATCCTAGGGTGGTGCCTCAAGTGCTTGCACTTGAGGAGTATTCTTGGAGCTTGGAGAAGAAGACCGGCCACCTTGGAGGTTGATCTTCATCACTAGCTTTGGAGTGGTATAGCTTACTCACTTGTGCTATTTACATTGCATTAGCTTGTAAGAACATTGTATGCACTTTATGCTATCTTGAGTAGTTGATAGGTTGTTGTTTTATCGATCGGTGTGATTATCGCTGTGTAGTTGTCGATATTTGTATTAGGGTTTGGGCATATGTCTAGTGCCCTTCTATTGTGAACTGCCAGCGTGTGGATTATCATTTGCAGGGCGCTTAGGTTTAAGATTGTCATTAAGGGTGCATATGGGGTTGAGAAGCAACATGTGCTTGCCACCCGCCCCTTATTGACCTAGGTCTAGGGCTAGGAGAAGGCTAGGACTCAGTTCCATCATCACAGCCTTGGAGCTCAGTTCCATCAGAGCTCAGCCTAGAGAGCGCAGAGGATCCAGAGGAGTCTGATCTTGCTTGGGAGACGATCTAGGCTATTTCCGCAAATTGAGTGTTGGCTGGCGATTTACACAGAGGTTGTGTAAATTGCGCCATCACGCTCTAGAATTAAGGCAAAAATTTAGCACAGAATTTGGGGCGTGACACCCAGTATACAAAGTGCCACCTAATTGAATTCCCCCATGTCCCCCTACTAACTCTAGTATGCAGACTACCACTGATATGCAAAAGGCTTCCCAAGCCGTAGGAAGGCTAATTTTACACATTTGGCACTCTGCATATTGGGGGTAGTGGGGTACATGCCATGGAGGCATGAGGGCATGTCCCCCAACTACCCCCACTATGCAAAGTGTCACCTAGTAGAGTTTCCCCATGTACCCCCTACTATCTCCAGTATGCAGACTGCCACCGATGTGCAAAAGGCTTCCCAAGCTGTAGCAAGGCTAATTTTACACATTTGGCACTCTACAAATTGGGGGTAGTACGGAGCACATGTGAAGGGAGCATGAGGGAACATCCCCCTACTACCCCTAGTATGCAAAGTGCCACCTAGTAGAGTTCCCCCATGTCCCCCTACTACCTCTAGTGTGATGCCCTGGGTATACTGGGGTTATACCCCAGGCCATCTCATGGACAAAGGGGGATCTGAGTAGGGATTGAGGAGCTTAATGTGGAGTTAGGCTGATGTGGTAGTGAGCCTGATAGAGGAGTTAGGATGCTAACCCTGTGTTAGGATGTTTTGCAGGTTCACTGGCGGACTCTATGCTTGGGTTAGGCCCGGGGGTGCATTGGAGTCATCTTGGAGTTTTGAGCATGGTTAACCTAACCATGGTTACCTTAACCATGGTCATGAACTCGGGTTGGACTCATGTTTGGTTCGACTTGGGTTCAAATTGGAGGATTATGGACTGATTTATGATGTTTTGTTCTTTTGGGACATAGATATCATTATGAGAATTGTTAAGTTATTAATTAGCACATGTCTAATTAGATAACTTAAGTGGCACATGGTTCTCACATGCTTGGGGCAGTTCAAGCATGGTTCACATGGAAGATACACTTGGTTCAAGCTTGGTTCATTTGGTTTATCCATGGGCGAACAAGCTTGGGTCAAGGGGCAGTTTGGTTCAACATTCAAACTTGTGGATGAGTTTGAATGGAGCACCAAAATAGGAGGGAACTTCCTATTCTTCCTCCAATACTCAGCTACACTTGAATTGGGCAAGAGACTTGGCGATTTGGAGATTTCTCTACTTAAAGGAGCCTTGGGCGAACATGCAAGGGTAATCTCCAATTGTAGAGGCGAATTGCTGTCCAAGTGAAGAGTGAGAGGTGACAACATCCTTGGCAATCTCGGCTAAGTAAGAGGAGAGTGTTCTTGGAGGCTAGAACACTTGGAGGAGGGCGGCATTGGCTTTGGCTAGTCCTTGGAGGCAAGGACTATCACCGGCGGCTTCTTCTCTTCCATCCTCATCACCGGCGACCTCTTCTTGGTGGCGGCACCTTGCTGCCCACTTAGAGGTCTTGGCGGCTTTGTGCTTGGAGGCAAGCACAAGGGAGGACTTTCATCATCAACTACCTAGGGAGGCGACCCTAGGGTTTGGGCTCTTCATCACTTTGGTGAAGTTGAGGGGCGGCTTCTTGAGGAGAGGGGCTGTTCTATTCATCCTTGTTCATACGCGCTTGTTTGGGTATAACTCTCTCATTGTAGGGTTAACATTGTATGAACGATTGTTGATTTGATATATACATTGATAGTGTACCTCTTCCCGGGATTAGGGAAGAGGGTCCTCTCATACCCGAGTTCCTATTACTTGGAGGAGACTATTCTTATCGTGGTTTTACGGATTTAGCTTAGACTTGCATAAGCTTGGTGCTTGTGTAAGGACTTCGCTCGCTGTGTAGTGAATATATATTGCCCTAGGTTCAGCTGGTCGGTAGTTTTGAGCGCTAAGGGCTTTTGGTTGCGATATCTGCCAGCGTCTCTTGTGTGTGGACAGGGCGCCTGTGTGTGCAAAGTGGTTAGGGTCGTGGAAACCCTAATCCGCCACTTAGCTCAGTGCTTCAGAGGTTCGACCAGTGTGGTTAGGCAGAGCTAGAGGCAGTTCAGTTTGGCAGAGAGTGAGGGAGAGAACTGTATTGTTGAGAGACGATCTTATTGTATCGCGCGCGTTGTATTTCTTATTTGCTTCCGCTTAGTACGCATTGTTTAGGAGTGTTAGCTGACAGTTTACACAGCGGTTGTGTAGATTGTGCTATCACACTCTAGTTTTAGGCAAAAAAAATTGGGGCGTGACAACTGGTATCAGAGCCATCTTTCAGCACAGATCAGTAGGATTTACTGGGATTTTCAAAGTTGGGACGAGTGGTTTAGGGATATCGACGTTAGTTAGATTACCGTTTGGGGGCTGCGTACGTTGTTGCTTGGCATCGGTGCATAGTTCCTCAGTAACTCTACTAATCGGTCAGTTCCGGCCAGTCTGAGTCTTACCCAGCATTTCCATCAATTCACAGCGAGATTGCTCCATCTACGAGGAGGATGGCAGCGCAGGCACAACTTGAGGAGAGGTTCTCAAGGCTGGAGGCAGTCGTGGTTAGGATGCAGCTAGCCATGGGATTTGATGGCGCGGATTGGCATGGAGATTCACTTTTGATCCGCATGGGGACATTATCAGGGTCGATGCAGCATTATCAGCACAAGATGAGAGATGGATTGGATGAGCTGACTACTACTTTTGAGGGTCAGATTGCAGACTTGACTCCGGGATTGGAGGCTACCTCGGCAGAGCTCTATAACTTACAGTTGGCAGTGGCGCATGTTAGTTCCCAGGCACCTACACAGGTGGCGCCAGCAGCAGTTCAACCTGTTAGACGCCATGTCCCTGAGCCGACTACCTTCGTGGGGGTGTGGGTAGCCAAGGAGTTGGAAAACTTTCTGTTCGACGTGGAACACTATTTTAGAGCAGCTGGTTTTAGTGAGACAGAGCAGATTGAGGTTTGTGCCGCCTATCTGAGAGGCGACGCAAAGCTATGGTGGAGGACACATGTGGCCCCGAGGACTGAGGGGGACACACCAGAGATCCCAGACTGGGATGCCCTAAAGACTGAGATGAGGGCTCAGTTTAGACCCACCAACACCTTACACAGTGCTCGCATGGCTTTGAGGTATCTGAAACACACTGGTCCAATCAGAGAGTATGTGAAGCAATTTGGGACTCTACTACTAGAGGTACCCAACATGATTGAAGAGGAGAAATTTCATGACTTTACTGGCGGTTTGCAGGATTGGGCATACAGGGAACTCCAGAGGAAGGGAGTTACCATTTATAGAGAGGCAGTGTGTGCTGTAGATGCTTTGGTAGACCTAGGAGGAGCTAGGCTTGCAGCAGCCAGGACCACTTCACCACCACAGAGGCGGCCATCTGGGCCGAGCCAGCAGAAGAAGTGGGTGCCCAATTAGAAAAATAAGGGCAAGGCAGTGGTGAGGCAGCCACAGGTGCAATAGAAGAAGCCACAACAGTTTCAGCAGAGACACCAGCCACAGTAGGGGAAGGCTTCAGGATCTGGCGCCAGCACCAGTAGAGTAAAGCTAGCGTGCTATATTTGCAGTGGACCCCATATGATGAGGGATTGTCCTACGAGAGGAGCGATGGCTTCCTTCATGGCGGTTTAGCCAGTAGAGGGTAGGGATGACCAGGGATGCACTGGAGCTTCTGTTAATCCATTGGTTGTTGCCAACATCAGTGCTAAGTCGAGTCCTCTAATGTATGTGGATCTTGTCCTGAACGATGTGCAGATAGCAGCTATGGTTGACACGGGCGCCACCCATCTGTTTGTTTCAGATAGGGTGAAGGACAAATTAAAGTTGAAGACTATGCCATGTACCAACAGCGTGAAAACAGTGAATACAGATTCAAGGAAAGCAGCAGGAGTGTCCTATGATATACCTATGAGGTTGGGATCTTCGTTAGGGCGGGTACATGCGATGGTGATAGCCCTGGATGACTTTGATGTCATAGTAGGGATGGATTTGCTACGGCGTGCCAAAACAATTTCCATGCCTCATTTAAATGGGATACATATTACTGATGAGAAATCACCTTGCTTTCTACCTTGCCACACTGGGGCGAAGGTGGAGAAGAGCAGCAAAGGTAAGGAGGTCATGGCAGCCTCAGTCGTTGCAAAGGGTCTTCGGCATGGTGAGACCACTTATCTGGCGCATGTTAGAGTAGTGGAGGATCTTCCCTAGATCAAATCAGCACCTGTGCAGCCGAGGGGACACAGGGGAGGACCGGCCACCCTTCCTAGTTCTAGTATGAGTTGAGAGGAGGTTGAGATGAGTTTGGGGGCGGCGAAGATGACTTTAGGTGAGAGAATTCAGCAGTTACCTGTACCGATTGGAGGCCTTTTACAGGAGTTCAGTGATATAGTACCCCCTGAGATGCCCAAGGTGTTACCACCTAGGAGGGACATCGATCATGCCATAGAGCTGATTCCAGGTTCAATTCCACCTGCACAGCCACCTTATAGGATGCCCCCTGCAGAGCTAGCTGAGTTGAGGAAGCAGCTAGATGATTTATTGGAGTCTGGGTATATTCAACCATCTAAGGAACAATACGGAGCACCAGTCTTATTCCAGAAGAAGAAGGATGGTTCTATGAGGATGTGTGTGGATTATAGAGCTCTGAACAAGGTTACTGTAAAGAACTCTTATCTCATTCCTTTGATCCAGGACTTGATTGATCGCCTTGTGCATGCCAAGGTCTTCAGCAAGTTGGACCTTCGATCAGGATATTGGCAGGTAAGGATAGCCGAGGGGGATGAGCCCAAGACAACTTATGTAACACGTTATGGATCTTATGAGTTCCTGGTTATGCCATTTGGGCTAACCAATGCTCCAGTCACATTCTGTAATTTGATGAATAACATACTTAATCCATTCTAAGATAAGTTTGTTGTTGTCTATCTTGATGATATTGTGATCTATTCGGCTAATTTAGAGGAGCATGAGGAGCATTTGAGACAGGTATTCAGAGTTTTGAGGGAAAACAAGTTATACCTGAAGCTGGAAAAATGTGATTTTGCCTAGTCAGAAGTGGAATTTCTACGGCATGTTGTGGGATCAGGTCAGGTTCACATGGATTCAGGCAAGGTGAGAGCCATTGAGGAGTGGCCTGCACACCTACATCAGTCAGCACCCTAAGGTCTTTTCTGGGGCTTGCAAACTTTTATAGGCGGTTTATGAAGGATTATTCCAAGATAGTGGCGCCTTTGACTGATCTCTTGAGAAAGGATGTTGCCTATGTTGGGAAACCCCGGGGACATTTTACAATTTTTCATAGTTATGGACATACATTTTTCGCAGCAGAAGATGATAGTGAACCTAGTTAACGAGCAAAAATAATAGCCGGTTGCATCGAAACAATAGGAATCCCAAGAATCGTTTATGTCGAGCATATGATCAACCCTTTTACATCACGAATAGAACAAGTAAAACATTACCTGTGCCATGATATGAGAGGCGGCTTGGAAGAGGAAAGGAGCGAGCGCCTCTTCTCCAAAGAAGTCACACACAAGATGAAGTAGACTTCCTCCCTTGCGTCCCTTGTGCTAGCAAAGACACCAAGGAGTCCTGATCGTCCTAGCAAGGAAGATGTGTGTTTCGGCTTAGGTTTTCTTGGATGGAGATGATTCACTTAAGAGGAAGAAGACGAGAGAGCACACTCTCGAATTCGTGGTGTCGACTTTTAAGAGGTATGTTCGGCCACCATATGGTAAAACCGAAAACAATAACTACCTCCATAACTCCCCTTAAACCATCGAAACCTCCATCTTAAATTGAACCATGCGTTCACAAGTGAACCGGTTCAAACTCCATTTGGTCCAATCACAAAGTCGAACCAACCCTGGCTAAAACCTCTCTGAACCGAATGGCTCCAGATCTAACCACACATCATATTGAACCCCTGATCAATACTATCAAGTATCAATCCCCGATCAAAGCTTATCGATCACACGCCCTAATCAATCAAACATGATTAGACTAGATCTCACTTCCAATCAGAGTTTAAATTCCTTTAAACTGAACTAGAATAATTCCAGTCCACACGATCTGACATAAGTAAGCCATATCATCAAATTGTGCGACCCTAAGGGTTTCCTTCAATGTCGGTAACGATAACTTACGTTATCACGATCAGAGAGAGGTATCTAGCAACACATCACTGTCTCCCGATATGAAGGAAAGAGTCTTCCAAGACTACTCCCAAACCACAGCACAAGTGCGAATCTAATTCACTTGGCATACATGTTTCCCTTTGCCACTGGATGTTCCCGTTGGACAAGCGTGTCAAGCCTGCGATTCCAACATGATGAAAATGATTAGATCAGAAGAACATAGTCATCTGGGTATGGCCATACACATTCTCAACCATTTCATCCAAGGGCCCCCTTAGAACATCACACTCCAATCAGGAGAGGCAATCATATATCTATCACAAATGCCCTAACATGACTCATACACACTATCCAAGATAATCCTTAACCATTATCTTTCAAATGATATTGAACTATCTCAAGACAATGTCAATCATCACTTAGAAACACAAGTGATCTCAAGTCAGAGGGAATATACCACTTGCTTGCATACAAGGATTATTCACATTGTGACAAACAATTGAATATCCAAAGAAGGGTAAGTCCAGTACATCTAATGCACCTATGTGTCTAATCTTATTCCATGCTCGAAGCATCCCACAAGATTAGAGCACACATTAGTCTCAATCATATCAAGGCTGTCTCATGTTCACCAAGATATCTCGACCAAGGACATTACTGAATGTCAGTTAAGCTGAACATCATTGAGACATTACTCAGAAGTATACATATAGCAGCAGATAATGTAACAATCTGAATAATAACAATTGCCTTTATAAAATATATATATTGTTTATACATGATACTGAAAATATCCCAAAGCCTCAAACATTGGCCTTAAGGGCATACCCTAACAATCTCCCACTTGCACTTAAACTAATGGTTGAGGTATCTCAAACCCATATTGTTACAGTGCTTCTCATGCTTCTGCTGCGCCAGAGGCTTTGTAAGCGGGTCAGCTAGATTGTCATCTGTATGAACCTTGCAGAGCTTGATGTCTCCTCGATTAACGATCTCACGAATCAGGTGAAACCTTCTCTGTATGTGCTTGGACTTCTGGTGTGACCGTGGTTCCTTCGCTTGTGCAATCGCTCCAGTGTTATCACGGAAGATAACCAATGGATCTGCACTCGAAGGAACGACACCAAGTTCCTGAACGAATTTACGAATCCAAACTGCCTCCTTTGATGCCTCTGAGGCTGCAACATACTCGGCTTCTGTTGTGGAATCAGCAACAATTGATTGCTTGAAACTCTTCCACACCACTGCTCCTCCATTCAAGCTAAAAACATAGCCTGATTGCGATCGGAAATCGTCTTGGTCAGACTGGAATGAAGCATCAGTATATCCTTCAATACTGAGCTCTTCCTGACCTCCATAAATCAAGAACATATTTTTGGTTCTGCGAAGATATTTCAAAATGTTCTTGACTGTAATCCAGTGTGCCTTCCCTGGATTACCTTGGAACCGACTGGTCACGCTTAACCCGTAAGCGACGTCTGGGCGAGTACACAACATCGCATACATGATGGACCCAATAACCGAAGCATAAGGCGTATTGTCCATCTCATCTTTCTCAGACTGTGTTTGAGGACACTGGCTCTTTGAAAGATTCAGACCATGTCTGACTGGAAGATAACCTCTTTTAGAATTTTCTAAATGGAATCTTTCCAGGACCTTATCGATGTAAGTACTCTGGCAGAGCCCGAGAAGCCTATTAGATCTATCTCTATAGATCTCCACGCCTAGTATATAGGCTGCTTCTCCCAAATCTTTCATTTGGAAACATTTTCTTAACCATGCCTTGACTGCATGCAGTTCAGGAATATCGTTTCCAATGATTAAAATATCATCGACGTAGAGGACTAGGAAAGTAATAACGCTCCCACTAAACCTTTTATATACACACGGGTCATCTTCATTTTTGATGAAACCAAATTCAGAAACTGATTCATCAAAACGAATATTCCAGCTTCTCGATGCTTGTTTTAGTCCATAAATGGATTTCTTTAATTTGCATATTTTATGACCTTCTGACGAGTTGATGAAACCTTCAGGTTGTGTCATATACACATCCTCTTCCAGTTTTCCGTTAAGGAAAGCGGTTTTCACATCCATTTGCCAGATCTCATAATCAAAATATGCTGCTATCGTGAGAATAATTTGAATGGACTTGAACATGGCTACAGGAGAGAAAGTTTCATCATAATCTATCCCGTAGATTTGTTTGAAACCTTTCGAAACTAGTCTGCCTTTATAGGTAACTATGTTACCTACCATGTCTTTCTTCTTTTTGAAGATCCACTTACAGCCTATAGGGATTACTCCCGGAGGCGGATCAACCAAATCCCAGACTTGGTTATCTGACATGGAGTCCATCTCGGCTCGCATAGCTTCAATCCATTTTGTTGACTCCGGTCCACTGACCGCATCCGCATAGGTGAGGGGTTCATCATTAATGATGTAGATTCCGTCATAGCGTTCAGGCTGACGACGAATCCTTCCTGATCTACGTGGTTCCCATGATGTCTGAGCCTCAGGTTGAACATTAACCTGATCTATTGGCTCTGGCTCATCCATCTGTGCTTGACTACTTTGTCCCTCTTCTGGAATTTCATCCAGCTTTATTTCTCTCCCACTGGCCTCTTGCAGAAGAAACTCCTTCTCAAGAAAAATAGCCATTCGAGCAACAAATATTTTATTCTCATTGGGATTGTAGAAATAATAACCCTTAGTTTCTTTAGGGTATCCGACAAAGATACATTTATCAGATCTGCTCTCTAGTTTCCCTGAGGCGAGCTTTTTGACATAAGCCTCGCAACCCCAGATTTTGATAAATGTCAAGCTCGGCTGTTTCCCATACCATAACTCATATGGTGTCTTTGAAACAGTCTTGGATGGCACTCGGTTTAGTATCTTTGCAGCTGTTTCCAGTGCAAATCCCCAAAAGGAATAAGGTAGAGTAGCCTGACTCATCATAGAACGAACCATATCCAATAAGGTTCGATTCCTCCTCTCGGACACACCATTCCATTGCGGTGTCCCTGGCAGAGTGAGCTGTGAGATAATCCCACACTCCTTCAGATAGTCAGTAAACTCACGACTCAAGTATTCTCCACCTCGATCTGATCGAAGTGCTTTGATATTTCAGCCTAACTGATTTTGTACTTCATTTTTGAATTCTTTGAACTTGTCAAAAGATTCACTCTTATGTCTCATTAAATAGACATAACCATACCTACTGAAATCATCAGTAAAAGTAATGAAGTATGAATAGCCACCTCTGGAATGTTTACTAAATGACCCACACACATCACTGTGAATAAGGTCAAGGAAACCTAAAGCCCTTTCACCTTTATTAGTAAAAGGAGTCTTCGTCATCTTACCCATTAAACAAGCTTTGCATGTATCAAGCTCCTCATAGGAGAATGATCCCAGCAGTCCATAGTCATGCAACCGCTTAATGCGCTTCTTGTTAATATGGCCTAGACGACTATGCCATAACAAGGTGCTGTCATCAGCATGATTGGCTTTCTTATTATCAATTTGTTGTACAGAACATTCCATGTCCAACATGTATAACCCATTGATAATCGACCCAGTTGCATAAACAATACTATCAAATGAAATACAGCACTGTGAAGTTTTGCATTCAAATGAAAAACCTTTCCTGACAAGAGCAGGAATAGAGATAATATTCTTTGTTATGCTGGGTACAAAATAACAATTGTCAAGTTCTAATACAAATCCAGATGGTAAAGAGATGTGATATTCTCCTATAGCAACAGCAGCAACTCGTGCCCCGTTTTCAACTCGTAGGTCCACCTCATGCTGTCCCACCTGTCTTCTTCTCTTGAGTTCCTGCACATTTGAACAAATGTGAACTCCACATGCAGTGTCCAACACCCATGATATAGAAGAAGCAACCATGACTTCAGTCACGAAAATACCTGAGCCAGAAGTGGAAGGCTTGCTTCCCTTCTTCTCTCCTTGGAGCGCTCTATAGTCCTTCTTCCAGTGACCCAGCTGGCCACAATGGAAGCATCTGTTATCCTTTGACTGCTTTATCTTTTGTTTCAAAGCCTTGTTGTAGCTCTTGATAGGGGTTTTGCCCTTCTTCCCCTTCTTCTTATTCCTTGAAGGAACCATCAAGACAGAGGATGAAGGCTTTCTGATGCAGGAGCATATCACATGATATTTGATCTAATTTTGACTTAGTCAATTTTTGTATAATTATTATAAATCTTGATTATTCATAGACTTAGTCAACAATTATGTTTATAGAGGCACTAATCCATCTTATTTTGCCATGACAATATGAGGTCCAATGGCTACGGTCACATCTCCTAAGCTCAAGCTAGTTCAAGTCAAAGAAGAATTCAGCCAAGTCAAAGAAGAATTCAGCCCAAGGAGAAAGGCCGAATACGCAATCAACCTCATCAGCCAATCAAACGCCACCACCGATTGCATTTACCAATGCATGCCAAGCAATTATCAACAGCTGCATCTATTCAAACAAATTCCTGCAAAATCTCGGCTGCATCCACAACGTCCACATGAAGTCAACCTTGTGCCAGCAACATTCAAGCACATCTCCATCAAGCTCCACGCGCCAGCAAAGCCACCAATCTCCAGCAAGCAAAGAGAAAAGCTGCCCGTTGCAGCTGGCGTGAAGATGAAGAAAGGAGCAACGGCATTATTACCAGCTCCTCTTTATAAAACTGTATCTCCTTTTGTAAGAAAAACAACAAGTTGAAGATTAATGGAAATAGTGTTTGTCTGATTCGTTCGGATGTCTCCTTCTTCCCCTCTCCTTCTCTAGGTGCTGAGCACCTCTCTTCCTTCTTCAGTTTCCCTCTTCTCCAGCTGAACGTCACCCATCTCCCACCTCTAACCACGCTTAAACATTCTTCCGCCGCTGTCGCAATCCACGCCCGCTTGCTTGCCGAGTCTAGATCTGGACTCTCGCCTCGCCGCCAGCGACGATCCAACTGACGGATCATCCTCAAATTTCAACCATGCCTTCTATAGTTCTAGTCGAACCCATAACCGGTGGAATCGCCCCATCTGACATCGGGATCACCGGAATCGGAAGATTTCCGGCGACGCCTCAGCTCACGCCCCTGTTTCCGCCCTTCTCCACGGATCGCCGTCGATCTCCTCCAACAAGTCCCCGTTCGACCCCAAACTCCGGCCATGACCTCTCTTCCATCTTGAGAGCCTCCAGTTGAAGCAGGATTTGAGTTCGTCCACCATCGGACGAACGGCGAGCAATTCTGTCTACCCGTATAGCTTCCCCTGTTACCGCCCATTTTCTGCCCTGCTCCCGCCTTTCACTGTAGTCCACCTCCGACCGGTCACTGTCCGCCCAGAAACTCAGGCCACATGCTCGCCTCATCCCTAGCAATTCCCAGTTGTAGCAGATCGGGAGTTCATGCCATCTCCGATGATCACCGGTAGCCCCTGCATCCTCGCACGTCCTCCCCTGTCTCCGCCAGAAGCAGGCCCGTGTTAGCGCCACCCGCCTCCTAGCGCTCAGGCGCCACCGCCGGCCGGCCGTCACGTCGGAATGCGTCCCTACAGCCTCGAGCCACCCTTCCCCACGCCTCTGCAGCCACCAACGTCGACCAGTTCATGCCCCCGACTCCCTGATGCTTCATGAGAACTCAGCCGAGACCGTTCTGTTCACATTCCAGCATTTTGGTTTTAATTTGATTAGCGTTTTTAATGCAGGTAATTAACATGCTAGGGGCCACTGAAACACCTGACGCTCTATACGACTTGGAAGAACATGTCCTGATCTTCATCCTGGATGACTTAATTTCGACTGAGCACCAACAGATCAACCGACGCATCCAAACAAATTAAGCTGTTTGATAAAATTTTTGTGTTGATTTTCCTTGCTGATCTGATTATCTATTTTCTTGGATATGCCCTATTTGACTGACTGAGAATGACACTTCATTTATTTTATATGCTGAAGAGAACAACTTCACTCTGCTATTTGGCTTTATTAGTTTTCATTATAGATCATTGGAACCTATTCTCATACGTGGCATCTTTTCATAAATGATTATCTTTACTGCTTGGAATTATGGCTGCTTATTGTAATTTTAGGTTTTAATTACTTTTCTTTTGGTTTGCACATCACGTGTCTCCGCCCCACATCACTTTCCCTTCTCAAGAGTCTGCTCTGTGGTGCAGAGCATATTCAATAATTCTGCCGGAGTACAGTCGATTTTGTTCATATTAAAATTAATGATGAACGCATCGAAAGAAGCCGGAAGAGACTGTAAGATGATGTCTACAACAAGTTCTTGATTGATGGTATGACCCAGTTTCTCTAGAGCTTCTTTGTACCCAATCATCTTGAGCACGTGAGCTCCAACTGGACTCCCTTCAGCCAGCTTGCTATGAAAGAAAAGTTTCGTCAAGTTATAGCGTTCTGTCCTTGCTTGAGCAGCATACAGCAATTTCAGATTTGCTATAATATCAATAGCAGACAAATCCTCATGCTGTCGCTGAAGCTCGGGCGTCATTGACGCAAGCATAAGGCAAGCGACATCAGTACTATCACTGACGTGCTTCTCATAAGCATCTTTAACCGCTCTTATGGCATTCGCAACGGGTTGAGCCGGTATTGCCGACTCAAGGACGTACAGCTTCCTCTCAGCTTTAAGGACAATCCTCAGCTGTCTGTACCAGTCTGAGAAGTTTGGCCCAGCAAACTTCTCTTTTTCCAATATGGATCGCAAGTTGAGCCCTGTGGTGTTCATTGCTGCAGGAATCTACAACATAGCAAGAACAACAAGGTCAGCAACCATGTAAGAATCATTCCAGGACTTAAGAGTGATTCTTTTCTCACTATTTTATCTTACTGAAAATCCAATAAAAAGTCCGAAAGAGTGAAACTCTTTTAGTGAGATGGGATCCAGATTTCATACTTGATCTCCGCGTCCCGCTCAGGCGAGATAAGATGCACAGAGAGCCCAAGCACTAATCACTGGTAGGCAATGCATGCCAATCGCCAACCCGTGCGATTCCCCTTCATCTTGGTAATCCAGAAGACTGTGCCAACTGAGTTGGTACAACACAATCTTTGATTCCTCAGATGGCTGCCTCCATATAGCTATCATGTGCTCAACATGTAGCCTATATGGTCAAGCTGACCTGACCGACTTCCTGGACCACCACGTGCTATGCTGAGCAACGAGAAGCGATAAATCCCTTCTCTGTAGCATGTAGATAAAAATATAAGTAAAACCCTAGTTTGACTTAAATCTTCACTTGAGCTCTTTATGGCATTCTTGTACCTCATGTGGCCCAAACGCCATCTGTAGCCTTAATGTGCCCACCAGACAGAATGCGTCTGTTCTAGAGTCGAACTCTAGACCTCCCAACTAGTGAAGCCAATTCTTGCAAACGCTTCTACCATGGGTGCTGTGTGCTCATGTCTGATGAAATTAAATTTAAAAAACTATCTAGACATAGATTGACACGCAGGTCATTTATACATTCAAATAAATCAAATGTGACTCGCATATCACATCAAATATATTAATTTCCAGGCTCGCAGGCCCCAGCACAGCATACAAAAAAGGGCAGCCCACATAAGATTAAATAAACATTCAAATGAACTCGACTGGAGTCCAATCATTCATGGCAACATGAAAAACATGTACAACAAGTGATCCAAACAAAAACCCATGGCATCAATTTTATTTCCTTATGTGCCCTACTACCTTACAACGGTCCATTAACAGATATCCACTCGTCAGAACAAGTCAGACCCACTGCCCTTGGATGCACCCAGTCGTAACTGACTAGCGTCGACCCAATGATCGACTATGTATCCTTAAGGGCTGAACGTCCTACATGATTTCCTGGCAAGTGGGTGCGACCCCGGGCCATTATCATGATCGTTCATCTTGTTGCCTTAAACAGACAGCACTACACGCCCTTCCGCAGTCGGCTTATAGCCACCTGTACGTCTTGCGCACAAGTGCTATGCAGCCGCCCATCCAGGCTGTCAGATAGTCTGGTAGGCTATTGGGTGGGTTCATACTTGACAAATGATTTCAAACCTGCTAACCCGTCTAAGTATTTAAAATAGGAGCACTGAACAATCTAATGGAGTCGCGCATGAAGATAAGTATTTGAAAAACAACTTAACATGCGCAAGCTATGAAATGTAAACATCTATCATACATTCGCATGAGAACAGAAACATGCGCATCAATATCAAGCATGGATCACAAGATAGCAATCATATGCATCAAGCCAGTAACCTGGCTCTGATACCACTGATAGTGAACCTAGTTAACGAGCAAAAATAATAGCCGGTTGCATCGAAACAATAGGAATCCCAAGAATCGTTTATGTCGAGCATATGATCAACCCTTTTACATCACGAATAGAACAAGTAAAACATTACCTGTGCCATGATATGAGAGGAGGCTTGGAAGAGGAAAGGAGCGAGCGCCTCTTCTCCAAAGAAGTCACACACAAGATGAAGTAGACTTCCTCCCTTGCGTCCCTTGTGCTAGCAAAGACACCAAGGAGTCCTGATCGTCCTAGCAAGGAAGATGTGTGTTTCGGCTTAGGTTTTCTTGGATGGAGATGATTCACTTAAGAGGAAGAAGACGAGAGAGCACACTCTCGAATTCGTGGTGTCGACTTTTAAGAGGTATGTTCGGCCACCATATGGTAAAACCGAAAACAATAACTACCTCCATAACTCCCCTTAAACCATCGAAACCTCCATCTTAAATTGAACCATGCGTTCACAAGTGAACCGGTTCAAACTCCATTTGGTCCAATCACAAAGTCGAACCAACCTTGGCTAAAACCTCTCTGAACTGAATGGCTCCAGATCTAACCACACATCATATTGAACCCCTGATCAATCCGATCAAGTATCAATCCCCGATCAAAGCTTATCGATCACATGCCCTAATCAATCAAACATGATTAGACTAGATCTCACTTCCAATCAGAGTTTAAATTCCTTTAAACTGAACTAGAATAATTCCAGTCCACACGATCTGACATAAGTAAGCCATATCATCAAATTGTGCGACTCTAAGGGTTTCCTTCAATGTCGGTAACGATAACTTACGTTATCACGATCAGAGAGAGGTATCTAGCAACACATCACTGTCTCCTGATATGAAGGAAAGAGTCTTCCAAGACTACTCCCAAACCACAGCACAAGTGCGAATCTAATTCACTTGGCATACATGTTTCCCTTTGCCACTGGACGTTCCCGTTGGACAAGCGTGTCAAGCCTGCGATTCCAACATGATGAAAATGATTAGATCAGAAGAACATAGTCATCTGGGTATGGCCATACACATTCTCAACCATTTCATCCAAGGGCCCCCTTAGAACATCACACTCCAATTAGGAGAGGCAATCCTATATCTATCACAAATGCCCTAACATGACTCATGCACACTATCCAAGATAATCCTTAACCATTATCTTTCAAATGATATTGAACTATCTCAAGACAATGTCAATCATCACTTAGAAACACAAGTGATCTTAAGTCAGAGGGAATATACCACTTGCTTGCATACAAGGATTATTCACATTGTGACAAACAATTGAATATCCAAAGAAGGGTAAGTCCAGTACATCTAATGCACCTATGTGTCTAATCTTATTCCATGCTCGAAGCATCCCACAAGATTAGAGCACACATTAGTCTCAATCATATCAAGGCTGTCTCATGTTCACCAAGATATCTCGACTAAGGACATTACTGAATGTCAGCTAAGCTGAACATCATTGAGACATTACTCAGAAGTATACATATAGCAGCAGATAATGTAACAATCTGAATAATAACAATTGCCTTTATAAAACATATATATTGTTTATACATGATACTGGAAATATCCCAAAGCCTCAAACATTGGCCTTAAGGGCATACCCTAACAGAAGAATGTCCCCGAAACAGGCCAGTCCCAAAAAACCCAGTGAAGATCGCAAGCAAGGGAGTCGACACGATGAGTTAGGAAATACCTTAAGAGCAATGTGGAGCGATGCCGATGTAGGCGTCCAAGTGTACGCCCTCTGCAGTCTCACACACACGGATCGCTTGAGTTCTCTTCTCCCACGCCCGGTGCTAGCCTCGGGAAGAAGATCCAAGCCTTAGTTCTCTTCTTGAATGCTTGCGCCACCTCCAAGGTAGAAGCGCCAATTGAAGAAAAGAAAGGAGAAGGGAGAATGCCGCCAAGCCTTTCCTTCTCTTGCGCCAAGGAGGAAGAAGGGAAGAAGCTCACGGTTATGGAAGAAGATGCGCCCTTGTCCCAAGCCTTTCGCCCCTCCTCTTGTGTTCACGCCTTCAATGAATGATTACCCACAAGAGGGGGCGACTAGGGTCATATTTATAGGGCAAGAGGCAGTTAGGGTAATGGCTAGGATCATGACAAGTGTAGGGCTAGGATGAGGAGGTTTGAGATAAGGAAAGTCTCCAAGCCATTTCCATAATTCTCATTCAACCTTACCTTTTGTTCCCACGCCTTTCCTTGTGCGCCAAGGCCTTGCCTTGCGCCTCAAGCAATGCCATAGAGGCATGCATTCCATCCTAGGAAGAGAGGGGGAGGCGCCCTTTACTTCCATAATGAAGCAAAGGCGCCAACATGACCCCATTATGCCCCTAGGCACCTAATGGTTCATGTTTCTTCCCATTATACCCTTTTAGCCACTCATCTCTTCATGAGAACTTGTTATTGGGCCTCATTGGATAATGAGCTAGCCCAAACATCATTGCATAGGTTGATTAAGCACTTGGATCCAATCCAATGCAACCATAATCCAAATGTGACCAACCATGGTCAAATACGGGTCAACCTGCCAAAAATGAAGTTTGGCTCCAATAACATTCTTCCATCTCATCAGGCCCATTGGCGCTGATGAAATCTCCCAATTAGATCCGAGTTATCCAATAACTCGATCATAAGGCTTCCCGATCAATACGAGAACTCAAGTATCAAGGTGTGCGACCCTGTAGGTTCTTCTGACGCTGGCAGTGCTGACCAGAGGTCATCACAAGCAGCGAGTGGCACCTAGCAGTGCATCGCTGCTACCCAGATCATTGGAATGGATATCGACATCGACATCCCCATCATCGTAACTAGGTACAGATGCATTATAGTCTCTTTGTCGTACTGATATCCGATTGGACAAGTGTGTCACCACTTGTTTTCATCCAATCTCATGGCTATGACTAAAGTAGGTTCTCACCTGGGTATGGCCATACACTCTCAGTCATAGAACCATAAAGGAGCTCCATGGAGGCCTTTTACAGGAGCTCCTGGGTATGGTCTGCTCTCCTATATCAATGTCAAGTAGTACATAAGTTGACCAAAACTAGGTCCCAGGGCATATACACCAATAGCCTAGTGTTGGGAGGGCAAACACCAGAGGGCATTCGATGACTTGAAGTTGAGGGTGACTTCAGAGACGATTCTTAGACTCCCAGATATTTCTGTGCCGTTTGAGGTTCATACTGATGCCTCAGATAGGGCATTGGGAGGGGTTCTTGTCCAGGAGAGCAGACCCATTGCTTACGAGAGCAGAAAGTTGAAGCAGGCAGAGCTCAACTATTCAGCCCATGAAAAAGAGATGCTTGCAGTAGTACACTGTTTGAGACTGTGGAGAGTGTACTTGCTGGGGAGCAAGTTCACTGTGAAAATGGACAACGTGGCTAACACCTTCTTCCAGACCCAGAAGAAGCTGTCAGCACGGCAAGTAAGATGGCAAGAGTCATTAGCGGAGTTTGACTTCAGCTGGGAGCATAAACCGGGGAAGTTTATCAGGTCCCGGATGCATTGAGCCGGATTACTACTTTTGCTCATTGTAGTGCTATGTCTTATTCAGAGAGCAAGATAATTGGACTGATCAAATAGACTGCATTGACAGATCGGGCATATGAGAAATTGGTGTCGCATATGCGGATGGGAGTGACACGCAGATTTTATCTCAGTGAGGATGGTTTGATTATGGCCCGAGGAGATAGACCATATGTTCCAGGGGGGGATATTCGGTTTGGTCTGATGCGTGAGTACCACGATACTGTGTGGGCAGGACACCCAGGTGGGAAGCGCATGTATGCACTTATCAGTAGGGCATGATATTGGCCGGGTATGAAAGAGGATATTGAACACTACACGAAGACATGTTTAGTGTGCCAACAGGATAAGGTGGAAAGGAGGAAGGAAGCGGGGCTTTTACAGCCATTACCCACTCCTGACAGACCTTTTGTTTCTATTATATCCATGGACTTCATAACTCATTTCCCCAAGGTAGAAGGGATGACATCTGTGTTCGTGGTGGTTGACAGATGTAGTAAGTATGCTGTATTTGCTGCTGCACCAGAGGTTTGCACTGCGGAGATTACAGCAAATCTTTTCAAGACTAATGTGGTGAAGCACTTTGGATTACCCAGGGAGATTATTAGTGATAGAGACCCAAGATTTACAGGGAAATTCTGGTCTTCTTTGTTTAAAATACTGGGTACTGATTTGAAAATGTATACAGCATATCATCCATAGACAGATGGACAAACAGAGAGGATAAATGCATTGTTAGAGGAGTATCTCAGACACTTTGTTTCTTCTACACAGAAGAACTAGATCAGATTGCTAGATACTGCCCAATTTGCATACAATATTCAGACATCTTCTGCTACAGAGAAGAGCCCATTCCATATAGTGTTAGGGTGGCAACCTTTGACACCCATGGATACATTGAATTGGAGCGAAGGGGGAAAGTGCCAGGCGGCAATTAACTTTGTGGAGGATAAAGCTGTGGGATGAAGCTCGTGATAGTCTGACAGAGGCTAGAAACAGGATGAAACTTTATGCAGACAGGGATCGCAAGCATGTAGAGTTTGAGGTAGGAGAGTTGGTCTTTCTCAAACTTACACCCCAAATGTGGAGGAAGACTGAAGCCAAGACTTATCATAGAGGCCTAGTGAGGAGATATGAGGGTCTTTTCAGGATCATTAAGAGAGTAGGTCCAGTTGCATATAGGTTGGATTTACCAGCATGGCTCCAGTTCTATCCTACATTTCATGTAAGTCTTCTGAAGAAGTATCATGCTGATGATAGACATCCAGACCATGGACAGATGAGGAGACAACTTGCTAGAGGCAAGGTTGAATTTGGAAATAAGCCTATGAGGATTCTTGATCACAGAATCTATGGACAGGTACATCTAGAGGTCAAAAGATGGAATTCTTGGTTCAGTGGGAGAATGAACTAGAAGAGGATGCGACATGGGAGAAGACAGAAGACATAGCTCAGTTTGAGGAGCTAGCCAGAAGTTATGAGGAACACATGGCATCGAGGGCGAGTGCCATCTCAGGTGGGGGAGTATTGTGATGCCCTGGGTATACTGGGGTTATACCCCAGGCCATCCCATGGACTCAGGGGGATCTGAGTTGGGATGGAGGAGCTTAATGTGGAGTTAGGCTGATGTGGGAGTGAGCCTGATAGAGGAGTTAGGATGCTAACCTTGTGTTAGGATGTTTTGCATGTTCACTGGTGGACTCTATCCTTAGGTTAGGCCCGGGGGTGCGTTGGAGTCATATTGGAGTTTTGAGCATGGTTAACCTAACCATGGTTACCTTAACCATGGTCAAGCTTAACCATGGTCATGAACTCGGGTTGGACTCATGTTGGGTTCGACTAGGGTTTAAATTGGAGGACTATGGACTGATTTATGATGTTATGTTCTTTTGGGACATAGATATAATTATGAGAATTGTTAAGTTATTAATTAGCACATGTCTAATTAGATAACTTAAGTGGCACATGGTTCTCACATGCTTGGGGCGGTTCAAGCATGGTTCACATGGAAGATACACTTGGTTCAAGCTTGGTTCATTTGGTTTATACATGGGCGAACAAGCTTGGGTCAAGGGGCGGTTTGGTTCAACATTCAAACTTGTGGATGAGTTTGAATGGAGCACCAAAATAGGAGGGAACTTCCTATTCTTCCTCCAATACTCGGCTACACTTGAATTGGGCAAGAGACTTGGCGATTTGGAGATTTCTCTACTTAAAGGAGCCTTGGGCGAACATGCAAGGGTAATCTCCAATTGTAGAGGCGAATTGCTGTCCAAGTGAAGAGTGAGAGGTGACAACATCCTTGGCAATCTCGGCTAAGGAAGAGGAGAGTGTTCTTGGAGGCTAGAACACTTGGAGGAGGGCGGCATTGGCTTTGGCGAGTCCTTGGAGGCAAGGACTATCACCGGCGGCTTCTTCTCTTCCATCCTCATTACCGGCGACCTCTTCTTGGTGGCGGCACCTTGCTGCCCACTAAGAGGTCTTGGCGGCTTTGTGCTTGGAGGCAAGCACAAGGGAGGACTTTCATCATCAACTACCTAGGGAGGCGACCGTAGGGTTTGGGCTCTTCATCACTTTGGTGAAGAGCATTGTTGAGGGGCGGCTTCTTGAGGAGAGGGGCTGTTCTATTCATCCTTAGTCATACGCGCTTGTTTGGGTATAACTCTCTCATAGTAGGGTTAACATTGTATGAACGATTATTGATTTGATATATATATTGATAGTGTACCTCTTCCCGGGATTAGGGAAAAGGGTCCTCTCATACCCGAGTTCCTATTACTTGGAGGAGACTGTTCTTATCGTGGTTTTACAGATTTAGCTTAGACTTGCATAAGCTTGGTGCTTGTGTAAGGACTTCGCTCGCTGTGTAGTGAATATATATTGCCCTAGGTTCAGTAGGTCGGTAGTTTTGAGTGCTAAGGGCTTTTGGTTGCGATATCTGCCAACATCTCTTCTGAGTGGATAGGGCGCCTGAGTGTGCAAAGTGGTTAGGGTCATGGAAACCCTAATCCGCCACTTAGCTCAGTGCTTCAGAGGTTCGACCAGTGTGGTTAGGAAGAGCTAGAGGCAGTTCGATTAGGCAGAGAGTGAGGGAGAGAACTGTATTGCTGAGAGACCATCTTATTGTATAGCGCGTTGTATTTCATATTTGCTTCTACTTAGTACGCATTGTTAGGAGTGTTAGCTGACAATTTACACAGTGGTTGTGTAGATTGTGCTATCACGCTCTAGTTTTAGGCGTGAAAAATTGGGGCGTGACATCTAGTATGCAAACTGCCACCGATGTGCAAAAGGCTTCCTAAGCCGTAGAAAGGCTAATTTTACACATTTGGCACTCTGTATCCTGGGGGTAGTATGGGGGACATGCCCCCATGGCATAGGGGCATGTCCCCCTACTACCCCCAGTGTCACGCCCTAATTTTCACCTTAAATTTTTGTGTAAATCCTGAGCGTGATGGCGCAATTCACACCTCTATGTAAGTTGCCAGCCTACACTCTCTATGCGGAAATACCAAGATCTCTAGTGCTGACAGAAGCTCCTCTGAATCCACTGCGATCTATGGGCTGAGCTCTGATGGTAATGAGCTCCAAGGCTGATCTCTGGTAATGATCTTAGCCTTCTCCTAATCCTAGACCTACGTCAATAAGTGGTGGGTGGCAAGCACATGTTGCTTCTCAACCCCATATGCACACTTAACGACGGCCTTAGACTTAAGCGCTCTGTAAATGACAACACTCACAACGCTGGCAGTCACAATGCAAGGGCACTAGACATATGCCCAAAACCCTAATACACATATCAACAACTACACAGTGAGAGAGCTCCTTGCACAAGCACAGCGCTTGCACAAGTTACAAGCTAAACACACCGGACAAGTATAACAAACCCCTCCAAGGATAACCTCGGGTATGGGCAGTAGGCCTCTCCCAATATGGGTAGAGATACCAATAAGCAATAATAATCAACACAAGATGTTCTAATGTTCTTACAAGGTTATTACAAACAATAACACAAGTAAAGATAGTAGTATACCACTCCAAACACTAATGTAAGGAAGTGATGAAGTTCAGCCCTGTCCTCCTCAAGGTGGCAAACTTTCTCCTTCAAGCTCAAATCAGTCCTCAAGCGCAATGCCCTTGAGGCTCCACCCTAGGGTCGCCCCCCTAGGTGGTAAATGATGCTCCTTTGCACATCTTGCCTCCAAGATGTGCTCAGCCCCAAATGTGGACAGCAAGCAAGCCGCCCCCAATGGATGAAGGAAGGTGGTGGCGCCACCACTAGAAGATGGTCACCGGTCCTCCTCAAACTCCTCCAAGTGAAACTGGTCCTCTTTCCTCCAAAGAGAACCAAACCGAGAGCAAGGTGAATGAATGGATCCGTGAGCTCCCTCAAGTTCACTCCAAGCTCACCAAGGTGGAAGGTGAAGCCGCTACTCTCCTTGCAACTCTTGGCCAAGAAGGAATGTGGTGGCCGAATGGATGAACTCCCCTCAAACACTCGCCACCAAGCTCCAAATGGATGGGGAAGGGATGATGGCTAATCTGTTTATGACACATATGGTTAAACATTTTGGTTTACCCAGTGAGATCATTAGTGACAAAGATCCTAGGTTCACTGGGAGATTCTGGTCTTCGTTGTTCAAGAAATTGGGTACTGATTTGAAAATGTCAACAGCATACCATCCACAGACTGATGGTCAGACAGAGAGGATCAATGCTTTGCTTGAGGGGTATCTCAGACATTTTGTTTCTTCGACTCAGAAGAATTGGACTAGACTGTTGGATACAACCCAGTTTGCATACAATATCCAAGTCTCTTCTGCCATAGGGAAGAGTCCTTTTGAGATAGTGTTAGGGTGGCAGCCTATGACACCTGTGGATACACTGAATAGGAGTCTAGAGGGGAAATGCCAAGCAGTTACTAAATTTGTTGAGGATAGAATCGAGCTATGGCAGGAAGCTCGTGATAGCTTGCAAGAAGCTAGGAACATAATGGTACTTTATGCAAATAGAGACAGAAGACATCTTGAGTTTGATGTGGGTGACTTGGTGTTACTCAAACTCACCCCACAGATGTGGAGAAAGACTGAAGCCCGCACTTATCATAGAGGTCTTGTGAGAAGGTATGAAGGGCCTTTCAAGATCATCAAGAGGGTTGGAGCAGTTGCTTACAGACTTCAGTTACCACCATGGCTGCAGTTTTATCCTACATTTCATGTCAATCTATTGAAGAAGTATCATCCTAATAGTAGACATCCAGATCGTGGAGTAGAAAGAAGGCAACCATCCCAAGGGAAAATTGAGTATGGCAGGAGACCATTGAAGATTCTAGATCATAGAGTCTATGCATCTAGTGGCCCAGTTTGCGAAAGACTGAATTTTTAGTCCAGTGGTTGGACGAGACAGTTGAAGATGCAACTTGGGAAAAAGCCACGGATTTGAAACAATATGAAGGATTGTTGAGGCAGTACGAGAGGTACCTAGCATCGAGGGCGAATGCTAATTCAGGTGGGGGAGAATTGTGATGCCCGGGGTACTTTGGGGTACTACCCCGCCTTTCCCATGGACTCATGGAGGTTATGAGTAAGGATGAAGGGGGTAAAGTTGGAAAAGAGCATGAGAAGTAGTGAAGTTAGGATGCTAATTCTTGTGTTATGATGTTTTGTAGGTACATGGCACGGAGCATGCACTTGCAAAAATGTCATGGACCATGATGCATCATCAAAGGCTTGTATGGAGGTGTACAAGCATTGACAAAAATATATGTCATGGGCAAGATTTGAACCCAAGACCTATGGAGAGCCAAAAACTTATGTTGCATGAGAGGACCAACCCGAGCTTGGGTCATTAGCTGAAGTAAAGAGGAGGCGCCATCTTCTTAAAGACTTCATAATGCATAAGGGCAAAAATGACAAAAGACTCAACAAATTGGGGATCTCACTCAAGGAAGAAATCGGATTGGATTGGAGCCGAGAGTAGAGGGGACTTGGCGACTTTGGAGAGAGGGGCAATTCTTCATCCACCTTCATCTTCCTTGGCCGATTGTTAGAAGAGCTTGGCGAGAGCTTGAGGGAGCTTCACCGCCATCTTCCACTCCATTCCCACTCGGTTTAGCTTGGTGGCGAGTGCTTGAGAGGAGATCAACCATTCGGCCATCATCTTCCACCTTGGCCGAGAGTTTCATGCTTGTTGGTGGCGGATTGCTTGAGGGAGATTATCCTTCCACCCTTGGCCGAAAGCTTCATCAACTTGGAGCTTGATTGCAGCTTGCTTGAGAGGAGCTCAAGCATACATCTCCTTGGCTGAGAGCTTCATTGGCTTTGGGAGTGGTTCTCTTTGGAGGAAAGAGGACCGGTTTCACTTGGAGGAGCTTGGAGAGGGCCGGCAGCCATCACTCTTGGTGGCGCCACCACTTTCCACCATCTACACTTGGGCGGCTGAGGGGCTGCCCATTAGAGGGCTGAGCACTCTTGGAGCTAAGGAGTGCAAAAGCATCATCAAAACCACCTAGAGGGGCGACTCTAGGGTGGATCCTCAAGGGCTTGCGCTTGAGGAGTGTTTTGGAGCTTGAAAGAGAAAGTTCGGCCACCTTGAGGAGGAGGGAGCCAAACACTTCATCACCACCTAGCCTAGCGTTGGAGTGGTATACTTTACTTGCTTTGAGTTATTAACTTGTATGAACATTGTATGAACCTCATGTTTCATTGAGTAGTGTTGATAGTTTATTGTTAGTATCTCTATCCACATTGGAAGAGATATACTACTCATACAGGGGTGATCACGGCCTGGCCGGGATGGTGTTCACGGCTGTGATCAGGTGCTCCAGAATCTATTGAGGTGTTCACGACCTGGCCATGACGATGTTCACGGCCGTGACCGCGTTCGCATCTAGAATCACCAGTATTTTTATTTTTCACCGAGGTAATCACGGCCTGCCCGTGACTATGTTCACGATCGTGATTAGGGTTGCTCGAGTTCGCCGAGCTCATCACAGCCTGCCCATGATGGCATGCACCGCAGTGTGTACAACCTGCATTCTTCGCTGAAGCCGTTACATCCGTGATGGGCTTCACGGCCTGCCCATGTACATCTCACAGAAAGTTGTGTGTGTGTGGGGGGGGGGGTGTTTTCTCGTCTGATTCATCCCCTTCTTTAGTGCTAGCTCGTTGGTGTCCAATGGCTCCTCCAAAGGACCACAGAAGGGAACGATGTCCGCCACATTGAAGGTGGGATGGATCCCCATGTTCTCGGGCAGGTCTAGGACTTAGGCGTTGGAGCCGATTTGCTGCACAACCACATAGGGCCCCATGTAATGTGGCTAAAGCTTAAATGAGCCCTATTTGATAAATGCTCTGGGTGGATATGCACCCTTACCAACTCATCAACAGAAAAATGATGTGGCCTACAATGCTCATTGGCCTTCATTGCATTATGAGTGTTACCCAAAAAGATACGATGCCAAACCTTATCATGCAAGCTAGATACATGTTGGGCAAAGGAGTATGCATGCTTGGATAAGTGGGACTCCATGGGTAGGTGATGAGTTACATTTACACCATGTTTTTGCCTGCATTTTATATGATATTTTGAGGTTATCTTATAATTTTATACCAATTTTTAGTGATTTTACTTCACTTTGTATGGAATATTCACTTTTCTTGGTTTTATTGAAAATGCAAAAAAAAATGGCATTAAAAATGATGGACTTCACAAGTTTTGAGGTCACAGCATGATTCCCAAGAAGATTACAAGCTTACACGTCAAATTTGAAGTAAAAACAGTGAAAAACGCAACATTTATGGCCTTGGCCCTAATTATCTTGCTGGCCGTAATTTTGGCATTCGAATGGGCGAAAAAAATGGCTAAGTTAAAAAGTTCACAGAAACTTTCATGGGTGAGGCCGTGAATCCTTCACAGTCGGTGAAATTTTCTGTGTACAAAGAGGTGTAGACACAGAAACAATTACAGCCTCGTCCTTAAACACATTACGGGCCGTGAAAGTTTTCGCCCCTTCGAGTTTTTCACTTGATTCGAATCCAAAGGAAATTGGATTTGAACCAAAATCTCCAAGTTCATTCCTTGAAGGATTCCTGACTGATTAAAGCATAAAAAGTTTGATTTTTGGAGGGTAGAGGAGGACTTTTCAGACGAGAACAAGCGGCGGCAGCTGTGAAGACGAAATTCAATTTCGAGGGAGATTTCCGACGAGATTTCATGCAAAAGAGAAGTTTGATCACCTCTTCTTCATCATCAGATCGAGGGGAAGATATTCTAATTATTTCCTTAGTGAATTTCTTGTGATTACGAGAAGATCTTATGCTTGATCATCTTATACACATGCTATTTCTTAAGAACATGAGCGAGTAACTTTTATTTCGGGATTAAGGGCTTAGCCCACTGATAATTATGAGTTAAATTGTATTCTCTTACCCTTTGGTATGATTATTTTATCATGATTTGATTAAAATTGTGCTTAATCCATAGTTTACACTAGCCACATATAATTGCGTATTAGATATTGCGAGAAGTACCGGGAGGAGAATCGCAACGTCAGATCTGTTTTAATCAAACCTACGAATCCAATCACGAGAGTAGTTTGGATTCGTTTGAAGTATTTATTAGGTTTTTCATAGAATTTAATGGGTCTAGGTACGTTAACTATCACGAGAGTAGGGAGTTAACGTAGTTAGATACCAGGTTATGCTTCGGGAGGAGGTAATCCGTATCTTAGGAAAAATCCCTTTCATGATCAAAATTTTCTATTCAAAGAGTTATTTTTATAACATTCTTAATTGTTAGTGTGGTGAAACCTTGAGTCCCAATCTTTCAAAAACTTGAATATCGCTAAAAGCTATTTTCCATTTGCTTTTCGATCGTAAAGCCTAAAACAATCAACCAATTCAATTAGCCTAGATTTAGATAAGTCATGTAGTCGGTAATTGATCACTAGATCCTCGTGGGAACGATCTTATTTTATTACTTTGATAAATCCGTGCACTTAAAGACGAACCAAGTTTTTAGCGTCGTTGCCGGGGATCAGTCTAATCAATATCGATTTGATCGATAAGTTTAGAGACTAGGCATTTTTCTTTATTTTGTTTCAGCATTTGTTTACTTTTATTGTTTTTACTATTATTTTCACATTGTATGCCCAGAGTTTCACGTGCAGGTACTTTATTTCCTGAAGACCGAGAGATCGAATGCACATTTCACCTTCGAAGAAGACTACAGTTCCAGACTCAAAAGACTTCAGAAGAAGGTGCAATGGCGGTGAACAATCAATCTTTGAGGGATTTTGTAGTACCAAATATACAGGGTTTCAATTCAAGCATAGTTCGATCAAATGTGGAGGTGAACAATTTCGAGCTCAAACCATCATTGATGATGATGCTTTAATAGAATCAGTTTGGGGGTTCCCCAAATCAAGATCCTAACCTTCATCTTGCTGTGTTTTTGGAAAATTGTGACATTGTTAAGGTAAACGGTGTATCTTCTGACGCAATTAGACTGAGACTTTTTCCATTTTCTCTTAGGGCACATGAGCTTGGTTGTACTCTCTTCCAACTGGATCGATCACCACTTGGGATGAGCTTTCAAGTCCCTTTCTGAATAAATACTTCCCACCTAGAAAGATAGTCCAGCTACGCAACATGATTACTTGCTTTGGACAACGTGAGGGAGAATCTCTTTATGACACATGGGATCGCTTCAAGGAGCTCCAGCGTATGTGTCCTCACCATAGGCTTGAGAAGTGGGTCCTAATCCACATCTTCTACAATGAATTGGACTATAGCACAAAGCTTATAGTGGATGTTGCGGCTGAGGGAGGTTTAATGAGCAAGAGCGTGGAGGATGCTGCCACCTTGCTTGAGGAGATGGCTATGAACCATAACCACTGGTCCAATGAGTGAGGTACCTTGTCCACCGATGTTGGTAAGTATAGCAATGACTCCTTAACATCCCTAGTAGCAAAGGTAGATTCTCTAGCGCAGAAACTAGATTCTTTTACTTTTCCCTCAGTTGCCGTTAATGTTGTTTCCTATGAAGTTTGTGGTATTTCAGGACAAAATTCATCTGATTTTCAACTTTTAGCTTCATCACATGATGACTCTTGTCCGGAGCAGGTCAATGCCTTGGGAAACTTCAATTAAAGACCTGTGAATGACCCATATTATGCAACCTATAACCAGGCTGGAGGAACCACCCTAATCTATCATACAAGAACAATCAAGGGCAAGCTCCTCCACAGTACAATCAGTAGAATAACAGGCCACCGCCAGGTTTTCAATCCAGACAATATGGACAGCCCCATAAGTCTAACTTGGAGACCCTTTTGGAAGGATTTGTTGTAGATCAAAAGAAGTATAACGAGGACGTCTCTGATGCTATCAAGCATTTAACATCCCATGTGGATGCCCTAGCTACCCACAATAAGATGTTAGAGAGCTAGATAGCTCAACAGGTGAGTACTTCTAACAGGCCCATAGGGAAACTTCTAGGACAACCAGAGATGAATCCCAAGGAACATTGCAATGCCGTCACTATTGTGAATGGCGAACACCTTGATGTACCTGGAAAGCCTATTGAGAATTCTGCACTCGAAGATTTTGAAGACAAGCCTGAGGAGAATTCACCTGAAGTAGAGAAATTAGAGGAGAAAGAGAAGGGGGAAAAATATGTAGGTCCGCCTACATATGTTCCACCAGTTCCTTTCCCCTAGAGGCTATTGAGGGCGGATTAGAGAAAACTTGATATTGGAAAATCTGAAGTAAAGAGTAGTCAGGTAAGTGAGCTCATCGAGATAGCAAAGGCAAAAGATCCTGGAAACGTTTCAATTCCCTGCCAAGTTGTAAGATCTTTATAGAACATGCTTTATGTGATTTGGGGGCGAGTATAATTTTGATGCCCTCATATATGATTGAGAAAGTAGACAGCGGAGAAATGAAACCTACTGAAAATTTGCTTCAATTTGTTAATGGTTTTGTTCAACAGCCTGTCGGAATTTTAGAAAATATGTCTGTTAAAGTTGATAACTTTTCTGTTTTCTTCATGGGAGGCAATCCAGAGATCTTGAACTTTATTAATTCAGCATTCTTAGTTTAGACTCCTCTTACTTGATTTATTTTCTTAGAATTTTTAGTTAATTTTTGCAACATGATTTGATGAATTTTTTTTTGATGGAAAATCTTTTAATAAGTTGTTTTATACGCAGGAATTTTTAAAGAACTTTTATAAGAAGGAAAGGTGGTTAACGAGGTAATCATTGGCGCAGCCGTGAATCATTCACAGACCGTGTTTCTACCAGCATTTATTTGTGAGTATGGTAAACTGTGATTTTGATAGTGAAATATGACGGTATTTGATATTTGAGACTTGTTTACCGTGTAAAATATGAATATCTTCGATATGACATAGTTTCTGGATTTTTCTGGGTCATGTTTTCATCTTTTGATATAATTGTACAGGTTTTCGCCAACATTACAAAGGGAACTCTTGCAAAATTTTTCTAAAATCCTTCATTCATTTATTTGAAGTTCATATATATATATATATATATATATATATATATATATATATATATATATATATATATATGTAACAATTTAAGTCTAGGGTATCCTTCATGTTTTGCTTTTTCCCTCAAAGCTTTGTAGATATGTATTTGAATGTTTATGATTTTTAAGGATACACAAGTTTGTTTTATCTTTAATTCTGAACTTAGGAAACATTTTGAGTGATTGATTTGATGACTTAGGAATTTTTGAAATTCCATATAGACTTAAATTGTTGAGTAAATTCAATTCTGGTATTGATAAAATACATATGTGAATTGTTGTACATTCATGAGACACCTGCATAGTAGAATTTACTTGAAGTTTAATCTATCTATCTTTGCTTGATGGAGGAGTTTTTATGAATAGAAAATTAGTGATATTTCTTTAATTGAGACTTGCTCCAACTCCTCTGGTTGAGGAATCTTAAGTCATGAGTTATATTAAATCTGTTGCGATCAAGTAACAGAGGAAAAATCTTAAAAGTTTACATTTATCCCTCATGTAGAAAGATTGTTAATGATTTAGATACCATGCCACTGACCGGCTTTCTCCAGGAATGTACTTTGATTAAACAATATTGAATGATAGGATAAAAATGGAGAAAAAGAGAAAGTTGTAGGTTAAGTGGACAACTCTGCTGACTTTAAGATTGAGACTATGAGTTAAATTATAATGCTCTGTGGTATACTTTAAACAATGTTATGATGCTAACAGTAAAGGGCACATAACCGTTTAAAGACCAAATCGCATTAAAAGTCTCTTATTTTTAACATCACTAAGATTCTTGAAGTGGAAGCTTTATCTGTTAAGTGAAGTAGATTTATTAAGATGAAAGTGTTTGATACTTAGTAAGTGAGAATTGAATGTTATGCATGAATTATGAATTTTATCGATCTTGGATTGTAAAATCTTGAGAAGTTATCTATCATGTTATTTCATAAATTTCTTGAGTTCTGTTAGATCGACTTCTTAAATTATGGATTAAGGACAATATTAAAGGGTAAACAAAGAGTGTTCCTTGTATTTACATTCTCTTTACATATTGGAATATTACTTGAGGACAAGCAAGCTTTAAAGTCTACGATATTTGATGAGTTGCATTTACACCATGTTTTTGTTTGCATTTTATTATGATTTTTTGAGCTTATCATATGATTTTATACCAATTTTTGGTGATTTTACTTCATTTTGTATTGAATCTTTACTTTTCTTGGTTTTATTGAAAATGCAAGAAAAATGGCATAAAAAATGATGTATTTCACAAGTTTTGAGGTCATAGCATGATTCCCAGGAATATTACGAGCTTACACTTTCAATTTGGAGTAAAAACAGTGAAAAACGCAACATTTAGGGCCTTGGCCGTAATTATCTTGCTGGCCGTAATTTTGGTGTATGAACGGGAGAAAAAATGGCTAAGTTAAAAAATTCATAGAAACTTTCACGGGTGAGGCTGTGAATCCTTCACAGTCCGTGAATCTTTCTGTGTACAAAAAGCTATAGACACAGAATCAATTACGGCCTCGGTCGTAAACACATTACGGGCTGCATAAGTTTTCGCCCCTTTGAGTTTTTCACTTGATTCGACTCCAAATCAAATTGGAATTGAACCAAACTCTCCAGATTCGTTCCTTGAAGGGTTCCTGACCAATTAAAGTATAAAAGGTTCAATTTTAGAGGGTTGAGGAGGACTTTTCAGATGAGAACATGCGACGGCAGTTGTGAAGGCGAAATTCGATTTCGAGGGAGATTTCCGATGAGATTTCATGCAAAAGAGAAGTTTGATCGCCTCTTCTTCATCGTCAGATCGAGGGGAAGCTATTCTAATTATTTTTTTAGTGAATTTCTTGTGATTATGAGAAGATCTTATGCTTGTTCATCTTAAACACATGCTGTTTCTTATGAACATGAGCGAGTAACTTTTATTTTGGGATTAAGGGCATAACCCGCCGATGATTATGAGTTAAATTATATTCTCTTACCCTTTGATATGATTATTTTATCATGATTTGATTAAAATTATGCTTAATCCGTAGTTTACACTGGCCATGTATAATTGCATATTAGACGTTGTGAGAAGTACAGGGAGGAGAATCGCAACGTCAGATATGTTTTAATCAAACCAACGAATCCAATCACGAGAGAAGTTTGGATTGGTTTGAAGGATTTATTAGGTTTTTCACATAACTTAATGGTTCTAGGTACGTTAACTATCACGAGAGTAGGGAGTTAACATAGTTAGATACCGGGTTATGCTTTAGGTGGAAGTAATCGTTATCTTAGGAAAAATCCCTTTCATGATCAAAATTTTCTATTCAAAGAGTTATTTTTATAAGATTCTTAATTGTTAGTGTGGTGAAACCCTGAGTCCCGATCTTTTGAAAACTTGAATATCTTTAAAAACTATTTTCTGTTTGCTTTTCGATTGTAGAGCCTAAAACAATCAACCAATTCAATTAGCCTACATTTAGACAAGTTGTGTAGTCATTAATTCATCACCAGATCCTCGTGGGAATGATCTTATTTTATTACTTTGATAAATTTGTGCACTTGCGGACGTATCAGCAGGTCATGCAAGTCAGTGGGTTTACACAATTGATGGCCCCAGACAACTTGGAAGGGACTAAGACCCATAGACCTATTGGCTGCACTCTTGTATGAGAATTCCGCCATAGGGAGGTTGGTGTCCCAAGACCTCGGGTGATCGCCAATGAGGCAACGAAGCAATTTGTCCAAACTATAGTTAACCACCTTAGTTGGGCCGTTGGTTTGGGGATGGTAGGCGGTGGAAAATTTTAGGGTGGTGCCCAAGAGGGACAAAGTGAGTGCCAAAAGTGGTCACAAACTGTGTGTCACGGTCAGACACGATGGTCAAAGGGAGACCATGGTGATGGACAATCTCCTTAATGAAAAGGTGTGCCACGTGAGACGCATCCGCAGCCCATGAACACAAGATGAAGTGGGCCATTTTCAAGAACCGGTCCACAACCACGTAGACGGAGTCGAAGCAGGACGAAGTGTGGGGCAACCCAAGGACAAAGTCCATGCTGAGTTCACGGCAAGGACCCTCAGCAACCGGTAAAGGGGTGTAGAGACTAATGTTCGTGGGTCGGGGCTTAGCCAATTGACATGTACCACAATGGCACACAATGCGCTCAACGTCCTTGTGGAGGGAAGGCCAAAAGAAGCATTCTTTAACCATTTCAAGGGTCTCGTCGGGGCCATGATGGCCAGTGACACCACCCGCGTGCAGCTCGAGCAAAAGATGATCTCAAAGTGATGATCAGGGAATGCACAAGTGGTATGCAGACTTGGGGTCAGAAGACTCAGTCAAGGTGGCGTAAATGGCGCTGAAGTTGCGGCACGTGGTGTATTCCTCCTTGACGTGGTCAAAGGTGTTGACGAGGGTGCGCATCACGCACAAGAGTGTCTGAACACGACTCAAAACATCCGGAATGATGTTTTCCATACCCGCCTTGTGATTTATCACAAAGGAGTACTGTTGCAAGTACTCAACCCACTTGGCATGGCGGGCGCCCAACTTTTTCTGAGCAGTAAGGAATGACAAGGCTTGAGGGTCGCTATACAGGACGAACTCATGGTAGAGGAGGTAATGCCTCCACTGACGGAGCGACTGGACTATCGCGTAAAACTCCTTGTCATAGGTTGAGTAACGCTGCCAAACAGCGTTCAGTTTCTCACTGAAGAAGGCTACGGGGTGGCCTTCTTGGCTAAGGGAACCTCTGATCCCAGTACCGGAGGCATCGCCCATGACTTCAAAGACTTTCAAGAAGTCAGGAAGTCAGAGAACATGAGTAGTTGTAATGGCATCCTTAAGGGCGTCGAAGGCGGTTGAGTGGCGGGTATCCACTCAAAGTCATTCTTGGATAGGCGATGGGTCAGTGGGGTTGCAATCATGCTGAAACCCCGAATGAAGCAGCAGTAAAAGCCTGCGAGGCCCAAAAAGCTACGAACCAGAGACATAGTGCGAGGTTCGGGCCAATGCTGGATGGCCTCAACCTTGGCAGGGTCAATAGAAAGAACCTTGTCGGACACGATGTAGCCGAGGAAGTGAACTCGGGTGGTCATGAAGGCACACTTTTTTGTGTTAAGGAAGAGGCGCTCCTTCCACAGGAGGTCAAAGGTGGAGCGAAGATGCTCCAAGTGCTCCTCTTGGGTCCAACTAAAAATTAGAATGTCGTCAAAATAGACGACCAAGAACTTGCCCAAGGAGGGCTGGAGGACTTGGCTCATGAGCCGTATGAATGTGGACGGGCATTGGACAACCCGAATGGCATGACGAGCCACTCGTAAAGACCGTCCTTGGCCTTGAATGCGGTCTTCCATTCATCACCTTCGCAAATGCAGACTTGGTGATATCCGCTATGAAGATCAAGCTTGGAGAACCACGACACACCGAAAACTAAGTCCAACATGTCATCGAGTCTAGGTATGGGGAACCTATACTTGATGGTGATCCTATTGATGGCGCGACTGTCAATGCACATGCGCCACGACCCATCCTTCTTGGGTGTGAGCAAGGCAGGGACAACACAAGGACTTAGGCTCTCACGAATGTACCCCTTTGTGGGGAGTTCATGCACTTGACACTTGACGCTGTAACTAAGCGTCCTCCATGGGGTTAAGGTTATGATGGGGTAGGTTTGGGAGGGGTGTGCCTGGAATAAGGTCAATTGCATGCTGGATCTCCGTATCCGGAGGGAGTCCATGGGGTAGGTCATCCAGGCTGATGTCAATGAACTCAGCCAAAAGAGCTGACACTTCTGGGGGAGGCGTTGAGCCTGAGGGAGGTGAGGAATCCAGTGCCTCGCACACCATCATGGCGTAGACTACTCTAGACTCGGTTGCCTCGCTCATAAGCACGGAGGTGCGCATGAGGGAGATCACAGCGGGTGCGGAGGGGTAGGCATAAGTGGAACAATCAAACCCTTAGAAGTGCATGCACATAGCTCCTTGGGCGGAGCCGGGATCAAGCAGATTTTTTGGCTGTTATGGTCAAACACATAAGTGTTCAACCGACCGTAGTGGACCACATCTCTATCGTAAAGCCAAGGGCGTCCGAAGAGGATGTGGGTGACATCCATAGCTGCCATGTCGCACCACAGCTTCTCATGATAGTCCCCAAAAGTGATGGGAACTTGACATCGGTGGGTGTCCAGAAGACTCGACGTGTCAACCCATGAGATCGAGTAGGGCTTTCGATGAGGCTCAAGGGGAAGACCAAAACGGGTAATCGCGGTCCTAGAGACCACATTCAAGCTACTTCCCCCATCAATGACAGTTTTACATGAGTGCCCATTGCACTTGATGTAAGTCATAAAAATACTCGTGTGCCTTTAATCTTTGGAGGGAGGGGTTTGGACAAGGGTGCACTGCACAACCAGAAGTGTGGGGTGATAGCGATCCGCAAGTGCACGGATTTATCAAAGTAATAAAAAGATTATCATTCCCAACGAGGACTACGTAGTTAAGTACTGACTTCTTTGACTTCTTTGAATATAGGCAAACTAAACCAGTGGTTGTTCTAAACTTCTAAGCGTGAACAAACTTGAAAGCAACGTTAAGAGGTTCAAATTCTAAAGGATCGGGATTTCATGGGTTCACCACACTGACAATCATGAATCGTGTGAAAAATAACTAATTCCATAGAATTTATCTATCATGAAAGGAACTTTTCATATGGTACATACTACCTCCTCTCGGAGCATAATACGGTATTTAGTTAGATTAACTCCCTACTCTCGTGACAGCTAACCTAACTAAACCCATTAAGTGCTGTGAAAAGTTGGTTAAGACCTTCAGACGAATCCAAACTACTCTCTTGATTGGATTCGATGGTTTAGTTGGAATAGGTTGGGCATTGCGATTCACCTCTAGGTCCTTCTCGCAACGTCTAAGACGTAAAAATACTTGGCCAAGGTAAATTACGAGATACATGCAATTACAACCAAATCATGATAATAAATTCATAGAAAAGAGTGTAAACATAGATTGATTCATGAAAGTAGTGGGCTACACCCAATAATCCCGAATAAGTATCTACTCGCTCATATCATTAAGGAAATACATGATGTTTATGATGAACAAGTGAAAACTCCTAAAAATCGTCGAGAAATCACAGAAAGAACAACGAAACCGCCTTCTCCTCGATCTAGAGATGAAGAAGAGTCGATCGATCGTCGCCTTCATGAGGAATCTTGCCAGAATATGCCTCTGAAATCGTGTTTTCACCCTTGTTGCCACCGCTCCCTATGTTCATCCCAAAAACTCCCTTTAACCTTTGAAAAATCTTGTCTTTTATAGCTAGGCCGGTTTAGGACTGATCCAGGAATAGTTCTGTGGAGTTTGGCTCAAATCCGATTCGAATCGGTGGAGAAACGAGTGAAAAACTTATCGTGCGGCAATTTTTATAGCCCGTGATGCATTTACGGTTGAGGCCGTAAATGTTTCTGTGTATAATGCTTTCAGCCACAGAAAGTTTCACGGACCGTGATGGATTCACGGCCTCACCCATGAAAGTTTCTGTGAACTTTTTGACTTAGCCGATTTTCACCTTCCGTTTATCGTCGCTTTTACGGTTGAATCTGTAATTACGGCCAAGGCCATAATTGTCTCGTTCTTCACCGTTTTCACCCCAAATTTGACATGTATGCTCATGATCTCCTCGAGAATCATGCTTTGGCTTCAAAACTCTTGAAATCCTTCATTTTTATGCTATTTTACCTACATTTTCATAAAAATCAAGAAAAGTGAAGATTCCGTCCAAAGTAGAGTAAAAGCACTAAAAATAGCACAAAATTATGCAATAAATTCTAAAATATGATCTAAAACATAGGCAAAAACATGGTGTAAATGCAACGCATCAAAATACCCTAGATTTGAAATTTTGCTTGTCCTCAAGCAATCTAGTGATATGAATGAATAATGTAACAATAAAGAACACCCGCATGTTCTATCATCAATAAAGTCTTTAGTCTACATTTCAGGTAAACAATTCTTTAGAACTTAAATCACCTAAGAGATATCACTGTAAAAATAAATCATCAAGAGTTTACAATCCAAAAAAGATAAAATTCACAAATTATGTCATAATGTTTATTCAACACATAACAAGCAATCAGATACTTTGGTTTAATAAATCCGCCCTAATCAATAGATAAAGATTTATTTCAAGTCACTTGGTGAAACTATAGATAAGAGACTTTTAATGCACTTTGGTCTTTAAACTGTTATATGCTATAACATTGTTTAAAATATACTGCATAATAGTATAATTTAACTCATGGTCTTAATCTTAAGTTAGAGGAATTCTCCACCAAGCCCACAGCTTTCTCTTTTCTCCGTTTATTTTATTTAGACTTCAACTCATACCTTCGGTACCACTGCCAATTTTTCGTAGTGCCAAGTAGAGGAGTCACACACATTTTTTTTTTCATGAAGAAAGCTGGCCAGTCTCAACCCATAACTTTAGATTATGCTACCAGAGGAGTTGGAGCAAATCTCAAGTTAAATAAATGTATCACCAAATTTCTATTCATAAAAGCAAAATCTATTTAATCAAAGGAAGATAAACTAAACTTAAAGTATAAATTAACTATGCACATGTCGTTTAAACACATAACAATTCATATATAAACTTTATCAATGCTAGAACTGATCTTACTCGACAATTTAAGTCCACATGAATTCTCAAAAGTTTTCTAAGTCATCCATTTTGAAATACCCAAAAAGTTTTCTAAGTTCAAAGTTGAGGATAAATCAATCCAGTGTATCCTAAAAATCATAAACATTCAGGATTCATATCTGTAAAGTTGTAAAGGGTTAGCAAAATATGGAAATGACCACCATAAACTTAAATTGTTGCATATGCATAAACATTCAATCAATGAAGAGTTTTAGAAAAAATTTTGCAAGAGTTCCCTCTATATTATTAGCAAAACCCTGTACAGTTATATCAAGAATATAAAATACAACTCAGAAAAATCCAGAAAATATACCATTTCAAAGATATTCAAATTTTACATGGTAATAAACTTTCAAACATCAAATACCGTCATGTTTCATCATTCAATCACAGTTTACCAAACTCACAAAGTATTATTCACTTAAAATATCAAAACATGTATCAAAATCAATCTAAAATGCAGAAACTCATCAACCAAGCTTTCAAAACCATCATAAAGCATCACAGTCGCATGATGAATATCAAATATATACAAAATCATCCTATCTGTACCAAGTTCAACATCCTAAGGTCTAATAACATCATGAATGTACAATAACAGTCCTACTGTCAAAGTATCAAAATGAACCAAATAATATTCTAATACAACGCACACAGATAAAGAAAACATAAAAATGCTGTGTGTGGTCGTATTAGTATCTAATCTACTGAATCCTGTGCACAAATAAGATAAATGTGAGATCTCTTACATAATATCAAAGAATAACTGTAAATATATCAAAACGAAATAAAGATACTCACAAACCCTATCAGTCCGTCTCTGTATGCTCAGAGTCCTCCTCCTCTTCTCTGGTATGTCTAGTCGATGAAGATGGGAGACGACGCCGTAATAGCTCCACTATCGCGCGTAAAGACTCGAGTGCTCTCGACTGTCGCTGCTCAAGGCGCAATATGTCATCACGCATCCTCCTCTACTCAGCACGCATCTGCTCTATAGAAGGATCTGGTCGTGCTGAAGTAGATGGCCCTGCAGATGTGGATGGTCTGTCAGCGGTGGATGGCTCGACTGGAGGAATATGCTCTATAGATCTCGGCGGTGATGGAGGTGAAGCTGCATCTCTAGGACCTCCCCCACGTGTGGGATCCACGATCCAGTTCCGCTGAACACGAACCGTAGTGTGGTCCATGTTCGGCAGCCTCATCGTAACATTGGTACCTCTGAACATCAGATGATATGAGCTACCAAGCATCGTAATCATCTTAATGGCAACACATGCGTCTATATCAAGTCTGGGATTGCCCTTTGCCTCGTTCAACCCTGAAGGGTCGATACCGAGGGCAAGGGCAATGGTGGTAATCATGCCTCCCATCACGAGGAGTCCTCTCCGCACTCTGGCAGCTTTATCCATTTGCTTCATGAGATAGAATGGAGTGCTGAGGCGGAATCCAGTCAACATAGCCCATAAGAAAAATAGCTCTGAAGATCTGACCATGTCGTCGCTCTCTGCTCGCCCGAAAATCATGTGCGCGAGTACTCGATGCACATATCTAAAGACTAGGCTGGATAGGAGTGTGGCTCTGGCAGTCCTAGGGTCAAATCCCTGCTCGCCAGTGATCTCCTGAAAAAAAAGTCCTCTCAGTGTACTCACATGGGCAATATCTAGTACCGTCCGATGGAAACCCAAATATATGACCGAACTGGTCAAGTGTCAGTACATGGTCCCGGTTCCCTAACTGGAACGCCATCCTACCCGGATCACTGTCATCATAGTTCCTCAATGTAATCTGGACTGAGCTAAAAAACTCCAGAGTCAGCTGTACATAAGTAGGATGTCTCTATTGGTAAAAATCCTGCCACCCTATGTTCACGAACATCCACTAGACATCGTCGAACAATCCCAGGGACTGCAATGTCTTATCATCCCAATATCTCGTCCTAAGCACTCCCCAAGTGGACATAGCACGATATCTCCTCTCCTGCTCCCTACTCCTATGGAAGATCTATCGTGGGTAAGCAATGAGCGCAGGGGTTGGTGATCGTGCACATCTCCTCGCTGGCATCTCTGGCTCTGGAATAGCTGGAGACGGCTCGGAAGATGATGGCTCAGGGGATACAGCTGGAGAATGTCCTAAATATTGCTTTGGTGTTGGTAAATGAATCTCTGGTGATGACACTAGTGTTGCTAGTGTAGGTGCTGGTTGTGCTGGCTCAGTAATGTGTGTCGTCTCTGAAACTGGGAGTCGAACTGTCTCAGGAGTCACAGAGGACTCCGGTGCAATTGACGGAGAAGAGCAGAGCTCAGGTATGTCTACTGATATCTTCGGTATATCCATAAATATCTCAGGTGATCCCTCCTCTTGATCTGGCAATATTAGTGTACTAGCCTCAGGGACAAGCAGGTCTCCCTGGGCTGAGGAGGGTGATGCAATCTCTGGAGTCTGGACTGTGTCATGTGGAGTGTCCACCTCCATAGCCTGTGTATCTGCAGGTGCTTCAAACTCTGATAAGTCAGTAGGAGGCACGGGTGTGGCAGACTCCTCAACATCCATCGGAGTAGTCTCAACTACTGTCGGTGCTGGCTCTGGGGGTTCTACGGATATCTCAGCTGTCTCTACAACTGGTGATAGTGGTCTAGTAACTCTCCTCCCCCGCATAGTCATGCCTCGCGCGGTACACTTCCTAGCATACCATCTAGCAATCCTCTGATCGCGGTTCTCCAGCCTATCAGTAGGCCTCTCTGAAACAATCTCCAACTCTGGAGAACTAACAGGCTCAGGTACTGCCATATGTGATGTACTGGGTACAGAGGACGTGCTAGGGGCTGGAGATGTCCTCTCAATACCAATCTCGTCGGTAACACTGGGATACTCCCAAGGTGTGTCGGAGGGAGGAAATAGGTCAAAAGGTATCAGAGACTCCACTGCCGACATCTGATCCAGCTCAAACCTCTCCAGGAGTACTCCATGGACCATCCTATACCTAGGATAAATAGGAGGGTACGGTCCTCGTACACTCTTCTTCCTCACTGCCCCATAGGGTCTGGTCCTAACTGATCTCCTCCGTGCCATAATCTCGATCGAAATACCCCAAAATATGCCAATGTATTTCAAAAATCATGTGCTACAGTAACTTTGAAATTTACCCATGAAAACCGAGTAATAAATCGCCTCAAAAATCCAATCAAAAGGTTCCAAATTGATGCAAAATGTATATATTTCAAGTGCAAATGATGAATCACGAGTTGTTGTATTCCGCAAGTGCATGGATACTCGAAGTAATAAAGAAAGATATCGAACCACAGAGACCTTATTGTTAAGTACCAAATAATTATATTCTTACTAGCTAAGTAATCAATTATAATGCAAATAAATAATAGGAAGAGTATAAAGATAAACAGAGAGAAACTGGGACTAGGGTTTCATCCACCTTAATTTCAATGAGTAGACATAAATAAAAGGTCGTCAGACTAATCTTATCATGATAAAGACTTAATTTACTTCATAAATGGATAATCTCACATTCGTGCAGACAATCATGCAGGGATCAATCCTTGCTTTCACGCAAGATCTATCCCAACGATAAAGATAAGTAAATCATCAATCAAAGAACTCAAAGATCACTTTCGTGCATCCAAATTCTAAGTTGATTGTCTCGAGTGGAATCTCAAGGATCACTTTCGTGAATCCGACACTCAACACAAGTTCTACTTATGGTTCTCCAACGTTCCGATCCTCACTTTTGTGCAAGATCTCCACGTTTGACACAATAACTCAATCCTAGATTCAAATTATCTATCATGGCAATGAGATCACTAAAATCAAATAATTAAGAACTAACCTAATTTCTTACGAAAAGTTCATAACATACAATTCAAGGGTTCCAAGTTCTCAAGCAAGTCAACTTTCGGTCCTTATTGCAAGAACACTAAAACATGAATAATAACGTCAATTTATGGAGAATCAAAGTGCAATTATTCACATAAGTAAAATTATCATCATAAAACTATTCTGGCGAAGATAAAAAAGTTATCTAATCATTAAGAAATCAAAGGGGATTACACCCCATGTCCCAAATATGTTTAAGCTTGTATGGAAGAAGAAATACAATAAGCCATAGTATCAAAGTGTCAGAAATCAATGAGGAAGAGGGTTTAAGAAAATACACCATGGCTATAATATAAATTACAGCCGTATTTTGCAAAGGAAACTCGCTGTGAATATTGCCTGAGCCCTTCTTTCGTTGATTCCTCCTCCAATTGAACTATTTTTGCTTTGAAACTTCTGGGGTGTCATCCTCTCCTCTTTGCTCTAAAACTTCTATGTAAAAATCACGGCCTGAGGTGGCCTCCACGCCTCTCGATGCGAAGACAAACCCTAAACGCCTCTCGGTTGATTGCTCCTTTGATTCTAGATAAAAATTGGGTCTTTCACTTCATGTGTCTTCTCCTCTTTAAGACGACTCCGCAGCATCTTTCGGATCTCAATTTGGACTTCTGGATCAAAAGTTATTGTCTACGCAAGAATTGGGCTTCAAAATTGACTGTGGAGTTGCATTCAAAAATGAACATACGGCAGTGTAATATTTCATGGTAATGCTGTAAAATCGCTCGCGTTCTCTGATTTGAATTTTTTGGCAAATACGGCACCGTATAATGGTTCACGGCACTGCCATAAAATCGGCTGAACTCTCTGCTCAAAATCGTCTGGAAAATATGGCCCGTGTCAAAGTTGACGGTAGTGTCGTAAAATCAGGATTTATCTCTATTCTGAATGTGCTTCAAAATACGGCAGTGTTAAGTTTTATGGCAGTGCCATATTTTTCATTAAACCTTCTGGTCAGAAATTCCACCAATTTACGATAGTGCTTTGATATTACGGTATCATACGGAAATACGGTACCGTAATATAGAATACAACACTACCGTATTTTGGTGTGTTGCTCTGATTTGCATAAAATTTGTTAGGTGATCTCCTCTTGATGATGGAAACTTTTCCATGTCTTTGATTTTTCTCTAAAACGCCTCAAAATAGTGTCTTTTTACCTGAAAATCAAGAAAAACCAAAATAGAAGTAGATTTTGCAATATTTGATAAATTTAGCATAAAAATAAATAAAAGATCTTCAATTTAGCATGAAAAGATATATAAAATGTAACAAAATATACTATATATTTTGGTGTTTAGCATGAAAAGATCAAGCTCGTCCCTTTTATGCTTTTCCCAATTTTTTGAGAGACGTCTATCCACTTCAAAAATATTTTCTTCATCAAATTTGTTCTCCTTCACTCCAAGCAATTGATCGGAACCTACAAAATTAATCCCTTTAGCTTCTGATGAAAAATCAAAGATCAACTTACTATCATTCAAATTCAATGTGAGCTTCTCATGCAACATGTCAATTATAGCTCCCGTGCTTGCTAAAAATGGACTTCCTAGAATGACAGGGAACTTAACGTTTTTCTTCATGTTAACAACCATAAAATCAGTAACGATAGAAAATTTACCAATTTTAACTGTTACATTCTCTAATATACCAATTGGTTGCTGATCAAAGCCATTAGCAAATTGAATATAAGTCTCAGTAGGTTTAAGCTCTCCACTACGTACCTCCTCAATCAAGTATGCATGTATCAAGCTAATACTAGCTCCTATGTCGCACAAAGCATTTTCAACAGCAAACTTACCAACTTGGCATGGAATTGAAATATCTCCGAGGTCCCTTACCTTTGTTATTTCAGTGTTCTTACTTACCTGGTCTTTCTTTGCCTCAGACTTACCACTATCAGGTTTTCTCTGATCTGTTCTATGTAACCACTGGGGAAAAGGAATCGGAGGTACATATGTAGGCGGACCTACATATTTCTCTTTCTCCCCTTTCTCCTCATAGTCTTCAAAATCAAAAACAATACTTGCAGATTTATCAATAGATTCCTCGATAGGCTCTCCAGGTGTCCCATTGTGTTCGGCACTCATTACAGTAACTGCATTGATGTGCTCCCTAGGATTCATCTCAGGCTGTCCCGGTAGTCTCCCTGTAGGTCTGCTAGCAGTACTAGCTTGTTGTGCGATTTGATTTTCCAACATCTTGTTATGGGTAGCCAGAGCTTCCACTCGAGATGTCAGTTGCTTGATTTGATCAGTAAGGTCTTCGGTACTCTTCTGCTATTTCATAACAACTTCTAGCATGGACTCAAAGTTTGACTTCTGGGGCTGCCCATATTGTCTTGGTTGGAAGCCCGTGTTGGGGTATGCCCTTAAGGCTAATGTTTGAGGCCTGTGGGAATGTATCTGTATCATGTAATAAACTGTTATGTTTATAAAGGCATGGTTATTATTCAGTTGTTTACATTGTCTGCTGCAATATATGTTCTTCTGAATAATGTCTCAAAGCTGTTCAGCTGAGCTGACATGCTATTATGTCCTTAGTCGATATATCTTGGTGAACATGAGACAGCCTTGATATGGATAAGACTAATATGTGTTCTAATCTTATAGGATGCTTCGAGCATGGAATAAGATGTAGACTCATGGGTACATTGGATGTACTGGACAGACCCTACTAGGATGTTCAATTGTTTGTCACAATGTGAATGTTCCTTGATTAAGACAAGTGGCACATTTCCTCTGACTTGAGATCACTTGTGTTTTCTAAATGATGATTGTCATTGTTTTGAGATGGTTCAATATCATTTGAAACATAATGATTATAGACTATCTTGGATGGTGAGCTTGAGTCAGGTTAGAGCACTAGTGATAGACATAGGATTGCCGTCTCCTTGTTGAAGGAGTGTGATGTTCTAAAGGGGCCCCCTGGATGAGATGATTGAGAAAAGTGTATGGCCATACCCAGGTGACTATGTTCATCTGATCTAATCATGCTCATCATATTGGAGTTACGAGCTTGACAGGCTTGTCCAATAAGAACATCCAGTGGCAAAGGAAATATGTATGCTTTGTGAAATGATTCACACTTGTGCTGTGGTTTGGGTGTAGTCTTGGAAGACTCTTTCCTTTATATCGGGAGACAGTGATGTGTTGCTAGATACCCCTCACTGATCGTGATAATGAGAATTATCGTTACCGACATTTAAAGGAAACCCTCAGGGTCGCACAATTTGATGATATGGCTTACTTAAGTCAGATCGTGTGGACTGAATTGTTCAGGTTCAGTTTTAAAGGGATTTAATCTCTGATTGTGAGTGAGATCTGGTCTGATCATGTTTGATTGATTAGGGCTTGAGATCGGTAAGCTTCGATCGAGAGAATAGATGCCAGATCGGTCAGATCAGGGGCATCGAGGAGATCGACGGTTAGATCGGGAACCTTAGGGTTTATTTAAGATCTAGACTAGATCATTGGCTTGATTGGTTCTTAAACCGAACCAATGTGAACCGGCTCATGGAATGAGCGCTTGGTTCATGACTTGGCGACTTGTTCACTTAACGTGAACATTGAAGCGAGAGTGGTGGCTATTTTTAGTAACCACGATCTCCAAAGAGAGAACTCTCTCACGTTCGAATAGAGCATGCTATTCTCGCCTATCCATCACTTCCTCTCTCGACTCTTGTGGTGTGTGACGACGCTTGGAGTTTAGAGGAGGATTCGGCCAAAGAAAGATCAAGATCTTCATCCCTCACAATTCGATCAAGGATTCTTTGGAGCCTTGCTAGCACAAGGAGCGACAAAGAGTTTGCCATCATCCTCTTGTGTGCGATTCCCTTTGGAGAAGAAGCAATTGACTCTTTGCTTCCAAGGCAACGTCTTCTTCATGGCTATGGTATGAATCGCTTTCATTCAATCATAGTTTTAAGTTGATCATTCAATCATACATGCGATCCTTAACCCTACTTCCGCTCATGCAAAAGTTTTAAAGTGCATGGTATTAGGGTTTGCGCCCCCCTCTAGAAAGGGGTTTCTTCAATTGGTATCAGAGCCATGCGTTATAATGTATGTTTGTTTGATTGCTTCTTTGTGATCCATGTTTGCGCATCCTATGAATAGATCTAATAACATGCGATAAACTACATGCTAGCTTAAGGTCTTTGATGTATGTTTATGTGTTACGCATGTAAGATGCCTTGGCGCTTGCTATAGAGTTTTTATCAAAAACTTATATCTCTTGCGCGTATCACCTTAGATCTAAGCCGCCTACTGTAAACCCTTAGACGGGTTATTAGGGTTGAAGTCACCCCCTAGGTTAGATCCAGAATGTCTGATCAGATCATCTGACAACCTGAATGGGTCGATCAGATAGCACCTTGGCGCAAGCCTATGGTGGCTATAGGTCGACTGCAGACAGGTGTGTAGCGATGTCTGATTGTGACGACTAATGAACGTACCTGAGTTAGGCCCGGGGTCACGCCCGCTTGCCAGAACTCTGTGTGGTCGTTCAGCCCTGGCGCATGCATTGTTGACCCTATGGTCGACTCAAGTCAGTTAGGACTTGGTGCATGCAAGGGCAGTGGATCTGACTAGGGTGGATGAGTGGATCCCTAGTAATGGACCGTTGTAAGGTTGTAGGGGAAATAAGGAAAAAATTAAAATTGATCCTATGGGGTTTTCGAAAATTTTAATTTTTATGGATCACATGGTTATTGATTGATGCATATGTTTGTTTATTTAGTCTTATGTGGGCTGCCCATATTAATTGTGTGCTGTGCTGGGGCCTGCGTGCCTGTATTAAAAATTGTAAATTAATTATTGTGATCTGCGCATCACATTGTTTTAATTTATAAAATGTAAGTGACCTGCGTGTCACTCTTGTCTAGATAGTTAAATTTGTAATTTAATTAGACAAGAGCACTGAGCACACTTGGCAGAGGCGCATGCAGCAGTAGCTTGACCAGGTGGGAGGTCCAGGGTTCGACTCTGGGACCAGGCGCAAATTCCTGGTGGGCGCACCTGTGCTGCAGATGGCGCTTGGGCCCTGGTTTGGGCCAGATGAGCAGCAAAAGACCCATGAAGAGCAAATGAAGACTTAAGTTAGGTTAAGGTCTTCTAGGGCTATGGGCTTTTACCACATAAGATTCATGCTTTCTTTTATTGCTTAATATTAGAATTGCATGATTAAATTATCTTCTGCTATCACCATAGGAATTGCATGATAGGCAAGAAGATAAAAGACCGTTAAAATCCAACGTTGAAATATCAAGCTCGTAAGCCTTCTGACGCGAAACCTCACTGTTCTGATTATCGTTGGAGCCGTGTTGTACCCACTCAGTGGGCACGTCCATCTATCTTCAGACGGTGCGGGATTACACCTGCGTGTTACAGAGTAGGGATTTATCCCTTCTCGTTGCTCAGCATAGCACGTGGTGGTCCAGGGAGTAGGTCGGGTCAGCTTAACCGTGTAGGCTACATATGTGGCGCATATGGTAGCACATGGAGGCAGCCATCTGTGGGGTCAGAGATTGTGTTGTACCAACTCAGTTGGCACAGTCTGCTGGACTGCCCTGATGAAGGGGAATCGCACGGGTTGGCGATCGGCAGGGACTGCCTACCAGAAACTAGTGCTTGTACTCTCTGTGCATCTTATCTCGCCTGAGCGGGACGCGGAGACCAAGTATGAAATCTGGATCCCATCTCACTAAAAGAGTTCTACTCTTTCGGGCTGTTTTGCTGGATTTTTCACGCCTGATAAAATAGTGAGAAAAAGAATCTTTCTTAAGTCCTGATTGATTCTTATACATTGATACTGACCTTGCTGTTCTTGCATTGTTGTAGATACCTGCAGCAACGAACACCATGAACTTCAATGTGCGATCCCTACTGGAAAGGGAGAAGTTTGCTGGGCCGAACTTCTCTGACTGGTTTGGACACCTTAAGATCGTTCTTAAGGCAGAGAGGAAACTGTATGTCCTCGAGACGGCGATACCGCCGCAGCCCGCTCCGAACGCCGCAAGGGCGGTTCGGGAAGCCTATGAAAAGCACGTCAATGATAGCATTGATGTCGCTTGCCTGATGCTAGCGTCTATGACGCCACCGCTGCAGCGTCAGCATGAGGACATGTCGGCTATAGACATGATTACAAACCTCAAGATGCTGTATGCTGCACAGGCGAGGACAGAACGCTACAATTTGACAAAGCTCTTCTTTCAGAGCAAACTGGCTGAAGGGAGCCCAGTGGGAGCTCACGTGCTCAAGATGATTGGGCACAAGGAGGCTCTAGAGAAACTGGGGCATACCATTAACCAGGAGCTTGCTGTAGACATTATTCTGCAGTCTCTCCCGCCTTCATTCGACGCGTTCATTATTAATTTTAATATGAACAAAATCGATTGTACTCCGGCAGAGCTGTTGAATATGCTCTTGACCACTGAGGAAACTCTGAAGGGTAAGCCTTCAACCTCTGTCTTGATGGTTCCTTCTAGGAACAAGAAGAAGGGGAAGAAGGGCAAGGCCACTGTCAAGAGTTACAGCAAGGCTCTGAAGCAGAAGGTAAAGCGGTCCAAGGAATACAGGTGTTTCCACTGTGGCCAGCTAGGTCACTGGAAAAAGGACTGTAAAGCGCTCCAAGGAGATAAGAGGGGAAGCTTTGCTTCTGGCTCAGGTATATTCGTGACTGAGGTCATGTTTTCTTCTTCTATATCATGGGTGTTGGACACTGCATGTGGAGTTCACATTTGTTCAAATGTACAGGAACTCAAGAGAAGAAGGCAGGTGGGACAGCATGAGGTGGACCTACGAGTTGGAAACGGGGCACGGGTTGCTGCTGTTGCTGTAGGAGACTACTTTATTTCTTTACCATCTGGACTTGTATTGGAACTAAACAGTTGTTACTTTGTTCCCAGTATAACTAAAAATATTATCTCCATTCCTGCTCTTGTCAGGAAGGGATTTTCCTTTGAATGCAATATTTCGAAGTGTGTTTTGTCATATGATAATATTGTTTATGCAACTGGTTCAATTAATAATGGGTTATTCATGTTGGACATGGAAAGTTCTATACAAAATGTTGATATTAAGAAAGCCAAGTTTGCTGATGACAGCACCTTGCTATGGCATAGTCGTTTGGGCCATATTAACGAGAAACGCATTAAGCGGTTGCATGATAATGGACTGCTGGGATCATTCTCCTACAAGGAGATTGATACATGCAAAGCTTGTTTAATGGGTAAAATGACGAAGTCACCTTTTCCTCACAAAGGTCAAAGGGCTTCAGGTTTACTTGACCTTATACACAGTGATGTGTGTGGGCCTTTTAGTAAACATGCCAGAGGTGGCTATCAGTACTTCATTACCTTTACTGATGATTTCAGTAGATATGGGTATGTCTATCTGATGAGACATAAGAGTGAATCTTTTGACAAGTTCAAAGAGTTCAAGAATGAAGTACAGAATCAGCTAGGCCGAAATATCAAGGCACTTCGCTCAGATCGAGGTGGTGAATACCTAAGTCATGCATTTACTGACTATCTAAAGGAGTGTGGGATTATCTCACAGCTCACTCCACCAGGAACACCGCAATGGAATGGTGTGTCCGAGAGGAGAAATAGAACATTACTAGATATGGTTCGTTCTATGATGAGTCAGGCTACTCTACCCTACTCCTTTTGGGGTTATGCACTGGAAACAGCTGCAAAGGTACTAAACCGAGTGCCATCCAAGGCAGTTTCTAAGACGCCATATGAGTTATGGTATGGGAAACAGCCAAGCTTGACATTTATCAGGATCTGGGGCTGCGAGGCTTATGTCAAAAAGCTCGCCTCTGGGAAACTAGAGAGCAGATCTGACAAATGTATCTTTGTTGGTTACCCTAAGGAAACTAAGGGTTATTATTTCTACGATCCCAAGGAGAACAAGGTTTTTGTTGCTCGGACGGCCATATTTCTTGAGAAGGAGTTTCTTCTGCAAGAGGCCAGTGGGAGAGAAATAAAGCTGGATGAGAATCCAGAAGAAGGACAAAGTGACCAAGCACAGTTGGATGAGCCTGAGCCGGTAGAACAGGTTATTGAACAACCTGAGGCTCAGATATCACGGGAACCGCGAAGATCGGGTAGGATCCGTCGACAGCCTGAGCGCTATGACGGAGTCTACATCATTGATAATGATGAACCCCTCACTTATGCGGATGCGGTTAGTGGACCGGAGTCAGCGAGATGGCTTGAAGCTATGCGCGCCGAGATGGACTCCATGTCAGATAACCAAGTCTGGGATTTGGTTGATCCGCCTTCGGGAGTTATCCCTATAGGCTGTAAATGGATCTTCAAGAAGAAGATTGACATGGATGGTAACGTGGTTACCTATAAAGGCAGGCTAGTTGCGAAAGGTTTCAAACAAATCTACGGGATAGATTATGATGAAACTTTCTCACCTGTAGCCATGTTTAAGTCTATTCGGATTCTTTTCGCGATAGCTGCATACTATGATTATGAGATCTGGCAGATGGATGTGAAAACAGCTTTCCTGAATGGAAATCTGGATGAGGATGTGTATATGACACAACCAGAAGGTTTCACTAATCCATCAGATCGTCATAAGATATGCAAGTTAAACAAGTCCATTTATGGACTTAAACAAGCATCGAGAAGCTGGAATATTCGTTTTGATGAATCAGTTACTGAATTTGGTTTCATCAAGAACGAGGATGACCCGTGTGTATATAAGAGGTTTAGTGGGAGCGTGATTACTTTCCTAGTCCTCTACGTCGATGATATCTTGATCATTGGAAACGACATTCCTGAAATGCATGCTGTTAAGGCATGGCTGAGGAAATGTTTCCAGATGAAAGATTTAGGAGAAGCAGCCTATGTGTTAGGTGTGAAGATCTACAGGGATAGATCTAAGAGGCTTCTCGGGCTGTGCCAGAGTACTTACATCGATATGGTCCTGGAGAGATTTCACTTAGAGAATTCTAAGAAAGGATATCTTCCAGTCAGACATGGTCTGAATCTTTCGAAGAGTCAGTGTCCACAAACACAGACTGAGAAAGATGAAATGGACAATACGCCTTATGCTTCGGCTATTGGTTCCATTATGTATGCGATGTTGTGTACTCGCCCAGACGTCGCTTACGGGTTAAGCGTGACCAGTCGTTACCAGAGTAATCCAGGTATGGCGCACTGGATTGCAGTCAAGAACATCTTAAAATATCTGCGGAGAACCAAAGATATGTTCTTGATATATGGTGGTCAGGAAGAACTCAGTATTGAAGGATATACTGATGCTTCATTCCAGTCGGACCAGGATGATTTCCGATCGCAATCAGGCTATGTTTTTAGCTTGAATGGAGGAGCAGTGGTGTGGAAAAGTTTCAAACAGTCAACTGTTGCTGATTCCACAACAGAAGCCGAGTATGTTGCAGCCTCGGAAGCATCCAAGGAGGCAGTGTGGATTCGTAAGTTCGTGAGAGAACTTGGTGTTGTTCCTTCGAGTGCAGATCCTTTGGTTATCTTTTGTGATAACACTGGAGCAATCGCACAAGCAAAGGAACCACGGTCGCACCAGAAGTCCAAGCACATACAGAGACGGTTTCATTTGATCAGGGATATCATAGATCGTGGCGAGATCAAAGTATGCAAGGTTCATAGAGATGACAATCTGGCAGACCCGCTTACCAAGCCTCTGGCGCAGCAGAAGCATGAGAAGCACTGTAATAATATGGGTTTGAGATTTCTCAACCATTAGATTAAGTGCAAGTGGGAGATTGTTGGGGTATGCCCTTAAGGCTAATGTTTGAGGCCTGTGGGAATGTATCTGTATCATGTAATAAACTGTTATGTTTATAAAGGCATGGTTATTATTCAGTTGTTTACATTGTCTGCTGCAATATATGTTCTTCTGAATAATGTCTCAAAGCTGTTCAGCTGAGCTGACATGCTATTATGTCCTTAGTCGATATATCTTGGTGAACATGAGACAGCCTTGATATGGATAAGACTAATATGTGTTCTAATCTTATAGGATGCTTCGAGCATGGAATAAGATGTAGACTCATGGGTACATTGGATGTACTGGACAGACCCTACTAGGATGTTCAATTGTTTGTCACAATGTGAATGTTCCTTGATTAAGACAAGTGGCACATTTCCTCTGACTTGAGATCACTTGTGTTTTCTAAATGATGATTGTCATTGTTTTGAGATGGTTCAATATCATTTGAAACATAATGATTATAGACTATCTTGGATGGTGAGCTTGAGTCAGGTTAGAGCACTAGTGATAGACATAGGATTGCCGTCTCCTTGTTGAAGGAGTGTGATGTTCTAAAGGGGCCCCCTGGATGAGATGATTGAGAAAAGTGTATGGCCATACCCAGGTGACTATGTTCATCTGATCTAATCATGCTCATCATATTGGAGTTACGAGCTTGACAGGCTTGTCCAATAAGAACATCCAGTGGCAAAGGAAATATGTATGCTTTGTGAAATGATTCACACTTGTGCTGTGGTTTGGGTGTAGTCTTGGAAGACTCTTTCCTTTATATCGGGAGACAGTGATGTGTTGCTAGATACCCCTCACTGATCGTGATAATGAGAATTATCGTTACCGACATTTAAAGGAAACCCTCAGGGTCGCACAATTTGATGATATGGCTTACTTAAGTCAGATCGTGTGGACTGAATTGTTCAGGTTCAGTTTTAAAGGGATTTAATCTCTGATTGTGAGTGAGATCTGGTCTGATCATGTTTGATTGATTAGGGCTTGAGATCGGTAAGCTTCGATCGAGAGAATAGATGCCAGATCGGTCAGATCAGGGGCATCGAGGAGATCGACGGTTAGATCGGGAACCTTAGGGTTTATTTAAGATCTAGACTAGATCATTGGCTTGATTGGTTCTTAAACCGAACCAATGTGAACCGGCTCATGGAATGAGCGCTTGGTTCATGACTTGGCGACTTGTTCACTTAACGTGAACATTGAAGCGAGAGTGGTGGCTATTTTTAGTAACCACGATCTCCAAAGAGAGAACTCTCTCACGTTCGAATAGAGCATGCTATTCTCGCCTATCCATCACTTCCTCTCTCGACTCTTGTGGTGTGTGACGACGCTTGGAGTTTAGAGGAGGATTCGGCCAAAGAAAGATCAAGATCTTCATCCCTCACAATTCGATCAAGGATTCTTTGGAGCCTTGCTAGCACAAGGAGCGACAAAGAGTTTGCCATCATCCTCTTGTGTGCGATTCCCTTTGGAGAAGAAGCAATTGACTCTTTGCTTCCAAGGCAACGTCTTCTTCATGGCTATGGTATGAATCGCTTTCATTCAATCATAGTTTTAAGTTGATCATTCAATCATACATGCGATCCTTAACCCTACTTCCGCTCATGCAAAAGTTTTAAAGTGCATGGTATTAGGGTTTGCGCCCCCCTCTAGAAAGGGGTTTCTTCAGCCCGGTGGTGGCCTGTTATTCTTCTAAGAATATTGAGGAGGAACTTGCCCTTGATTATTCTTGTAGGACAGGTTGGGGTGGTTCCTCCGTCCTAGATTGTATGTTGCAGAGTATGGGTCATTCATAGGTCTCTGATTGAAATTCCCCACAGCATTGGCTTGCTCCTGATTTGATTCTTCCTGTGATGAAGCTATGTTACACTGCACACCTCACAAAAAAACTACATTAACGGCAACTGAGGGAAAAGAAAAAGAATCCATCTTCTAAGCCAAAGAGTCTACCTTAGCCGCCAGTGATGTCAAGGAATCATTATGGTACTTACTAAACCCTGTGGGAGTAATGTTCCGCTCACTTAACCAGTGGTTATGGTTAATGGCCATATCCTCAAGTAGAGTTGTTGCGTCTTCCACACTCTTGCTCATGATGGTTCCTCCCGCCACAGCGTCCACCATCAATCTAGTTTTGTAATCCAATCCATTGTAAAAGATGTGGATTAAAACCCATTCCTGAAGTCCATGGTGTGGGCACATGCGTTGGAGCTCCTTGAAGCGTTCCCAGGTGTCATAGAGTGACTCTCCCTCTTGCTGTGCAAAAGATGTAATCCTGTTGCGTAGTTGAATAGTCTTGCTTGGTGGGAAATATTTATTCAGAAATGCTATTGATAGCTCTTCCCAAGTGGTGATAGATCTTGCTGGCATCGAATATAACCAAGCTCTTGCACGGTCCCTAAGAGAAAATGGAAATAATCTTAGTCTTATCGCATCAGATGAAACTCCATTAACTTTGACAGTATCACAATATTCTAGAAAAATAGCTAAATGAAGATTAGGGTCCTGATTTGGGGATCCCCCAAATTGATTTTGCTGGACCAACGTCATCAGCGCTGGTTTGAGTTCGAAATTGTTCACCTGTACATTAGGTTGAACAATGCTTGAATTAAACCCTTGTATGTTTGGTGCTGCGAAGTCCCTCAAACATTGATTGTTCGCCGCCATCAATCCTTCTTCAGAGGTCCTCTTGTTCTTGAACTGCAATCTCCTTCGAAGGCGAAATGTATGCTCAATTTCTGGGTCTTCTAGGAACAAAGCACCTGCACGAGAAATTTTGGGCATACAACGTGTAAGTTAACTATAAAAAGAAAAGGAATAGTAAAAACTAGTAGTAAAGCAAAAGAAAGAAAATGCCTAATCTCCAAACTTATCTATTAGTCAATATTAACTAGCCGTAATCCCCGGCAACGACAACAAAAACTTGATAGCGATCCACAAGTGCACGGATTTAACGAAGTAATAAAAAGATTATCATTCCCAACGAGGACTACGTAGTTAGATACTGACTTCTTGACTTGTTTGAATCTAGGCAAACTAAACCAGTGGTTGTTCTAAACATCTAAGCGCAAACAAACTTGAAAGCAGCGTTAAGAGGTTCAAATTCTCAAGGATCGGGATTTCATGGGTTCACCACACTAACAATCATGAATCGTGTGAAAAATAACTAATTCCATAGAATTTATCTATCATGAAAGGAACTTTTCCTATGGTACATATTATCTCCTCTCAGAGCATAATATGGTATTTAGTTAGATTAACTCCCTACTCTCGTGACAGCTAACCTTACTAAACCCATTAAGTGCTGTGAAAAGTTGGTTAAGACCTTCAGACGAATCCAAACTACTCTCGTGATTGGATTTGAAGGTTTAGTTAGAATAGGTTGGGCGTTGCGATTCACCTTTCGGTTATTTTCGCAACGTCTAAGACGTAAAAATACTTGGCCAAGGTAAATTACAAGATACATTCGATTTCAACCAAATCATGATAATAAATTCATAGAAAAGAGTGTAAACATAGATTGATTCATGAAAGTAGTGGGCTACACCCAATAATCCCGAATAAATATCTACTCGCTCATATCGTTAAGGAAATACATGATGTTTATGATGAACAAGTGAAAACTCCTAAAAATCATCGAGAAATCACAGAAAGAACAACAAAACCACCTTCTCCTCGATCTAGAGATGAAGAAGAGTTGATCGATTGTCGCCTTCGTGAGGAATCTCACCAGAATATGCCCCTGAAATCGTGTTTTCACCCTTGTCGTCGCCGCTCCCTATGTTCATCTGAAAAACTCCCTTTAACCTTTGAAATATCTTGTCTTTTATAGCTAGATCGGTTTAGGACTCATCCAGGAACGGTTCTGTGGAGTTTGGCTCAAATCCGATTCGAATCGGTGGAGAAACGAGTGAAAAACTTGTCGTGCAGCAGTTTTTACGGCCCGTGATGCGTTTACGGCTGAGGCCATAAATGTTTATGTGTATAATGCTTTCGGCCACATAAAGTTTCATGGACCGTGATGGATTCACAGCCTCACCCGTGAAAGTTTCTGTGAACTTTTTGACTTAGCCGATTTTCATCTTCCGTTCGTCGTCGCTTTTACGGTTGAATCCGTAATTACGACCAAGGTCATAATTGTCTCGTTCTTCACCGTTTTCACCCCAAATTTGATGTATATCTTTGTTATCTCCACAGAATCATGCTTTGGCTTCAAAACTCTCAAAATCCTTCATTTTTATGTCATTTTACCTACATTTTCATAAAAACCAAGAAAAGTGAAGATTCCGTGCAAAGTAGAGTAAAAGCACTAAAAATAGCACAAAATCATGCAATAAATCCTAAAATATGATCTAAAACATAGGCAAAAACATGGTGTAAAAGCAACGCATAATGGGGTGACCCGACTCATAGTCACTCATGTAGCACTCAGCCTCAACATCATGCTCCACGGGGTCATGGGTAATGGTGGCTACACGGGTGTGACTCTTGTCCGCGGAGGCGAACTTCTTCGGACAATCTCTAGAGTAGTGACTCGATTGAAGGCAATTGTAATAGTGAACTCGTTCGGATGACTGATGTCTCATATTTTTATAGTCTTTTAGACCCATATTTAATTGTGAATCGAGACATATTTTCATAATTTTACATCTCTTTCTAGCTTATTTCATTAATTTTCTTCAGAAGCTTCACTTCTTGTTATGTTTGATGAATTCAGAATAATTCACTCGTTTCTGGAGCTATTTGGAAGTATATTTATGCCCTCGAGTGAATCAAGAACCTTGACGAGAAGTTTTGCTTCAAACGGAGCTAATTTCCGGAATTACGGCCGAGGCCATAATCTACATTATGGTTGTAATTTCCAGTTTGAATTCCCAAGAAGCCCGTTTTCATTCAAGCATAATCATATTCCAAAGGCGTGCCCTTAATTTACTCAATAGAAGCCTTTCGGAAGACAAAAAGTTTGACAAAAGATGTTACGGGTATAGCCGTAATTTCACCTTGCCCGTAATCTTCACATCGGCGACCTTTGATACCATACTATGGCCGGAATCCAAGTCAAGTCAAAGGTCAATTCACATGCAAAATTTCAGATGAAACGGAGTTCATTACAGAAATTACAGGCATGCCCATAATCTCATTACATCTGTAATGATGTTAAGAGCATTTAGTGCGTTGGAGGGCTACAATAAATGGGTCATAACGTTTCCGTTGGAAACCGATTTGGGCATTTTTTGTGTCATTACGATGAGCTTTTAATGGCCCATAAGTGTGTGAATGTTTCAGGAGCTGAAGAACAATACAGCCATGCCTGTAATCTTCATTACACCCATAATCTCACTTACGCAGCCTAAACTTAAATGAGCCATAACTCTCTCATTATAGCTCTGTTTTGAAGGTTCTTGGTGTCAAAACGCAGCTAATTAAGAGAGCTATCAAGTCATGTGTGAAAAGCCTCTTGCATTGGCGACGAGTCTTGGCCTGGTGTGAAGTTCTTGGTGAAAATTTTGGGAGAAGAAGTTCTCTTGTGCATCCATTCTAGAAGGCTTGGAGGAAGAACATTTCAACCCCTTTTGAAGAGTTTGTGGTCTTCTATCATTAATTCTTTCTTATATTTTCTTCTTCTTGTAGAGATTTGTACTTAAACGACGCTATAATAGCGTAATCCTTTTGTCGGAACTAAGGGTGTAGTCTCGTTGTTTTTATCTCGTTCTCAAACTTGTTATTTCAAAGAAAATGCAAATTTTACTTGTGTTTATTCGTTCTATGCCGTTTTATCGCTAGAATTACCTTGATCACGTAATTTCTTTTCTCGAGCATCGCAAGAAGGACCGAAAGGTGAATTGCGATGCTAGATCTGCTAGTTCGAACATACTCTGATCTATTAAGAAATGGGGCAGGATTTGTATGAGGAATTTTATAGTATCTCTAAACCCATTGGATCAATTTAGGTACGGTGAGCCACGAAAGTAAGACGCCGATCTAGATTGATACCGGATTACGCCGTTGAAAGAGGGTAATCTGTACCTTTTGATACTTCCTTGAATACTTTTAAAATTACTTTGCTATAATTTTGACTTGTTTGAATTTGAGATATATCAACGAGACGAACCTGACGTTCCAATATATCTAACCCCTGTTTTCTACCAAAAACTTTATCTTGCCAGATTCGATTTACTTTTAGTTATAATTGCTTTACTTTTCATAATTCCAAACTACTTGATCCGATTGTCTAGCTACTAGTTGATAATCTTTTGGTACTTGATCATTGTCCCTGTGGGATCGACATCTTAAGTACTCTCACGACAAAATCGTCATGCTTGTGGTTAGTTGTGCATTAGTACAGCACATATCAACGACCCAACAATGGGGGTCATGCCCTTCTCCTCCCATGTGGCGTGAGAGGCGGAGGCCTCCGGGGCTGGTCGTCGAGGGGAGCTATGGGCCTTAGGCGCAGGACGCGGGTCTGAGCGTGGCTCGGGACGCTAAGCCCGGGGGTGAACATGCGGGGGTTTGCTAGCGTGCAAACGACGTGGGGGAACAAACTCGCTACGATGGGCTGCAGCACGAAGGTCCTGCTCGATGTCTCAAGCCCGCTGAAAGGTTTGGTCTAGTGACTCCAAACCATAAGTGAGTAAGGCCCGCCAGATGTCCACGCGGTGCCCGTTCTTAAACTTGGACAAGACTAACTTGGGGTCCTCTTGCAAGTTGCAACAAAGTTGCAATGTGTCAAAAGTTAGGCAATATTTCTTGACGGTACTTGACCCTTGGTGCAGGTTGCTATACTAGTCAATAAGGCACTGCCTATACAAAGGAGGGACGTATCACTCACAGAGGCGATATTTCATCTCCTCCCAACGAGTGATCAGAGGGAGGGTGTGTTGCTCATTTTGGCATTCCACATTCTACCAATGTAAGCACGCTGGGCCTTCTAGCAAGTTTTGGACGAACTGGACTCGCATGTACAGGGGGCAATAACTCAAGTCAAAGTAGGTGTCTATGGATGCTACCCAGTCTAGGAACTGCATCGGGACAAGACCGCTAGTAAAGCGCGCAAGGGTGTCTCAGACGAAACGATGGAAATCATAATCCTCTCGGGGGCGCTCAAAGCGCGGTTGAGCTTAGGGCCTCTATAAAGCCCAAACATCATCCTGGTCAAGGGGCTCATCCCCATAAGCTGGCTCTTCATGGGCCACATAAGGACTACATCGGTCGGGTTCAGTCTCAAAGGGTTGGAGCCTAATGTGTGTGACTATCGGGGGAAACTCTCTATTCGGGATGGGTTGGGAAGACGGAGGGGGCTGAACCGGGTTCGGGCGCCTATGCTCTGATGCATCTAGACGATCGACAAGGTCCCAAATAAAAGCCGAGAGCTGCTGGATGGCAGTCTCTATTGTTCCCACGTAGGCATCAAAACGCACAGTTAGCACGTGAACTTGCGACTTAAGTGCGGCGATAAAGTCTAATGGAGTGCTAGTACCTTTCGAGGGCTGGACTTACTCTTGGGTTTCCGAAATGGTTTCAGGAAATTAGGATGACATGACTTGTGACCTTGTAGTCACCATACACAAACAAGGGGAAAACTGACTAAGTGCGCAATGCTGAAAACACTATGCAATCGAGTTGAACCGTGTGAATGATAAGAATCGAATACGGAACTCCTCTGATGCATCTACAATGGGAGGGTTGGTCCTTAGCACTGTACTCTATAGGTTTTACACAATGCGTTAAAAATGAGAGAGGGTCTTGAGACGAGGGAAGTTAAAACACCCAGAAAGTGCAGCAAGAAAACACGATGAAAATGGCGACGAGTTCATTTCGGGGCAACAAAAATGTGTTGTGATCCGAAAGGACACACTTTTAAGTACAAGTAGGTAGACTTTCTTCAGGTGTCGTGGCCAAAACCTACGTATTGGTGCACAAGGCTATTGTCACACCCTAACACGGCTCCAGAAACTTGTTGTCCCTAAACTTGTAGTGTCCGCAAGTGCACAGATACTCGAAGTAATAAAGAAAATATAGATTCCACATAGACCTTATTGTTAAGTACCAAATAATTATTTTCTTACTAGCTAAGCAAATCGAATATGATGCAAGTAAATAATAGAAAGAATGTAAAGATAAATAGAGAGATAAACTGGGACTAAGGTTTCATCCATCTTAATTTCAATGATTAGATATAAATAAAAGGTTGTCAGACTAATTTTATTATGATAAAGACTTAATTTACTTCATTAAAGCGATCATCTCACTTTCGTGCAGACAATCATGCAGGGATCAATCCTTGCTTTCATGCAAGACTATCCCAACGCTGAAGATAAGTAAATCATCAATCAAAGAATTCAAAGATCACTTTCGTGCATCCGAATTCTAAGTTGATTGTCTCGAGTGGAATCTCAAGGATCACTTTCGTGCATCCGTGTCTCAACACAAGTTCTACTTATGGCTTTCCCATGACTCAATCCTCACTTTCGTGCAAGATCAAATCAAGTCTAAAACAATAACTCAACCCTAGATTCAAATTATCAACATGACAATAATATCACTAAAATCAAATAATAAGAACTAACCTAAGAAAGCTCCTATCATGCAATTCTAGGGTTCCAAGTTCTCAAGCAAATCACCTTTTGGTCCTTATTGCGAGAACTGTAAAACATGAATAATAACAATAATCTATGGAGAATCAAAGTACAATTACTTACCTAAGTAAAATTATCATCATAAAACTATTCTAACGAAGGTAAAGAGTTATCTAATCATTAAAAATCAAGTGAATTACTCCCTCATGTCCCAAAGATGTTTAATCTTGCATGGAAGGAAGATTACAATAATTCATGGTGAAGGAAATCAAAACAGAGAGAGAAAACAATTTACAGTACGACCATAAAGATGTTTACGGCCGTAATCTACGACGAACAGCGGCGGTGCATGGTTTTATGTTGATTTCTCCTCCGTCTAGGCTCCTTTCTCCTTGAAACTTCTGGTGTGTCGTCCTCTCCTCCAAACGAAGCTTCTGTGTGAAAATTGGGGCCTGAGGTGTCCTCTACGCCTCTTGGCGCAGGGCCAAACCCTAGACGCCTCTCTCACGATTGCTCCCTCGATTCTGGAAAAACATTGGGGCTTTTAGTTCATGTGTCTTCTCCTCTTTATGACGAGTCCGCAGCATCTTTCAGATCTTAATGTTGAGGTCTGGATCAAAAGATATGGTCCGCGCAAAAATCGGCCCAAAAAAATCGCGTTTGCAGGTTAGAATTACGGCCGTAAAACATATTACGGCTGTGCCGTAATTTTGAGTCTGTGAATTTTGTGTCAAGATTACGGCCTGTAAAACTGGTTATGATGGTGCCGTATTTTTTTTCTATAAGCTTCTAGACCAAAATACGGCCCGTAAACATCATTACGGCAGTGCCGTAATTTCTGGAAAACTCTCGGATTGGAAGTTGCTTCACAATACGGCACCGTAATGTTTGTTACGGCCATGCCATAATTTCCCCAAATTCTTCTGTATGGAAATCACCGAAAATATGGCAGGGCTCCAAAATTACGACAACACCCGAAATTACGGTACCATAATGAAAACTATGGCCCTGCCGTAATTTGGGTTTTGACTCCGATTTTCATGGAATTTGTCATGTAACCTCTTCTTTATGATGAGAATTCTTCTATGTATCTGATTTTGCTTTAAAACGCCTTAAAATCGTGCCTTTTAACCTAAAAATCATTAAAAACCAAAATAGAAGTAGATTTTACAATATTTGATAAAAAAGGCATAAACATAAGCAAAGTGGTATGAATTTGACACAAAAAGATATATAAAATGGCATGAAATTTACTATAAATTTCGGTGTCATCAAATACATAAGGCTGAAACTTTGCTTGTCCTTAAGCAAAAACCGAAAATTAATCATAGGCATAGACTTTCTTATGAAGAATAAATTTCTAAAATACAATCACCAATGAAAAATTCCATCAATTGTTTCACAAAACATCAAATAAACATATCATTCTCAAAATTCAATCCTCTAGATCCACAACTCAATCAAATAAAGCTTTGCAACTTGAATAATAAATAGAACTTTCAATCTCAAGACTTCACCCAATTTCAGTTCAAATCTATCATGCTTTTGTTTACAGGAATTAGGTTTCCAAGATCCTTTTCCACACATATTTTTTTATTCATTTTTTTTTCATGTATTTTGTTGTTTTTGCACAGATGGCATGTACCCACTTAGATACACACTTTTTTATTTTATTTTGACTTCAACTCTTATCTTCGGTACCACTATCAATTTTGCATAGTGCCAAGTAGAGGAGTCTTATTCTTTTTTTATTATTATTATTATCTTTTGGACTTTAGACTTCAACCCATGTCTTAAGTACCACTATCAATTTTACATAGTGCTTAGTAGAGGAGTCTCTCACTATTTTTATGGATCTTGGATTCTTCCTTCCCAACAAATAGCAAAAATAGACTAAACATCTACTAGGTTGATCAATTGATCTCAATTCTCAAATCATACTCATATGCTCATTTTATTTAAAGGAGTAGTTTCACCTTTAGATCTTATTCCTCAAATAACACATCTACCCAAAATTTCATGCATCAACCAATGAAAAATTCCAAAAGCATATATGTATTAGAGAAATAAATTCAACATAATAGATATAGACCTAATCACAAGCATGAACACATTCATCATCATAGAAAAATCCATAAACCTCTCATCACATGGATTTAAGTCATAAAAATTTTTAATCATCAAAATATGTCAAAATCACTACAAAAGGTGTAAAGTATCAAAATCACACAATCATGGTCAAAAGTGTAAAATGATAGATTCAAGAGACCACATCGAATAGAAATCTCAGTGAGTGATACATCTAAAGCAAATCAAAAATGCAACCATATGAAATAATCATGAATACAAGAGAGTGCAAAAGATACTCACAAAACTATATAGCAAGCTTTGACCAAAAATACATAAGGCTCGGACCAAAAATAGTGTTAGGCAGTTGCTACAAGGTTCAAAGATGTGCTTATGAAGATTTTCCCACACAATTTTAGGTACATAAGGCTCAGTCTGAAAATAGTCTCAAAAAATAATAATGATAAAAATAATTTTCTCAAGGGAGTATCAGAGATGTCGCCGGAGGTCTAAAGAGGATGCCGGTGGAAAGAGTCGAGTAGGCAAGAAGCAGAGGGTGAACAGAGGCTAGCTGAAAAGCTGCTAGCAATGATGGTGATGGTGCCGACAGTAGAGTGAGTAATCTCTAGTGGCCTGCTAGAGAATACAGTCCTGGAGGTGAGATCGTCGGTTGGTGGGTGCCAAAAATAATGCTGCATAAATAAATAAAAAAAATCAGTCATTAATGAAGAGTCTGCTGCATAAATAAATCAAATCAATGGAAATAGAGGCAGTAGGAGAAGTAAGAGTCTGCTGATGGTATGATCCAGTGTCGACAGTTGGAAACAGTGATGTCAGAGGCAGATGCAGTGGTAGATAGAGGTGGAAGATAGTTGCTCTTAAGGTCTTAAGGATTTCTGGATCTGGAGGTAAAAGAAGCTATAACATGTAGAAAGCAAGTAGAGTAGCAGCTAAATTTTTTATGAAAAGTAGCCATACCCAAGAATAAGATTTAATGATCCAAAAAGAAAATGGACAAAATCGTGTGGTAGAATGAAACTTGTTCTTTTCAAGTGTATGAAAATCAAAGGATCAAAATCTATCAGGAATTTAGGGCATCAGCAAAAAGAATGCTACTCAAATTACAAAACTGCAAAAACTGCACAAAAGTTAATCAGAGTCGAAAAGTTGCCATGTGTCCTAGAATGATCAGAAAATATTTTCATGAAAATAACTAATCCACGAGATAGAATGACACATGTTCTTCATATACCATGCAAAAAATCTGGGTTTCAAGTCATTAAAGTATCTTAAAAAGTTGCAGCAAAAGTGCTAATAAGAATAGTAAAAAAAACTGCTGCATAAATTAATCAGAATCGAAAAGATGCTATGTGTTTTAGAGAGATCCATGGACTTTAAAATTCAGTAAAAATATCCAGATGATAGACAAAGATGAGTACTTCGTAATGGTACCAAAGATCAAAAATTTTCTCAACCCAATTTCTTAAAATCACAGTGAGAAATCACCTAGTCAGATAAGCAAACTGCAGATTTAGAATTACGGGCATAAAGTTCTTTACGGCAGTGCCGTAATCTACCCAAAACTCTCTGTCAGAAAAACGTCCCAAATTATGGTACCATAAAAACTAATACGGTACTGCCGTAATATGCTAAAAACTCTCGGATGAAATCGGATCAATATTATGGCACCGTAAGGCAGATTATGGCAGTACCGTATTTTACGCAAAATTTTGTTTCTCCCTGCAAAAAGAAAAGAAAAATTAATTCTAAAAATAAACTAAAATAAAAGAAACTAAGCTTAGTAAAAGTACTTGGGTTGCCTCCCAATAAGCACTAATTTTAGGTCCATAGCTTGACCAAAAATCAAATCTCATGGTGAAGCAGGTGAATCAGTACCAAAGTTAATAGCATGTAATTTTTTCTTTTTCCGCGTCCAAAAAGTTTAGCCACAAATCCAAATATCCAGAATTTCATGTAAATTACAATCACCGTGGCTTTCTTAAATATGCAGAAATCAGAATCAAAATTTTCAACTTCACATAAAGGATATTCAATGATCTTCCTAAATTTATCAGAGAGTAAAATCATAAGTCCTTTCTTCAAAATTATATTTTCAGCTACCATAAGAGTAGGACTTTGATCAAAAGATATAAGCATTGGATCATCAAAATAATTTTTCTTTCTCACATAAGATTCCTCTATAAAACATAAATTTTCAATAAAATCAGAAGATTGAATAGTGGATATGGGCAAAACATCAAAATGATATCCATCAGTATTTTTAGAATTAAAATCATATTCAAGTTCCTCATGCACTTCATCAAATAATTTATCAATTCCAAAATCATCATCAAGATCAAAGTGAGATTTTTCAAAATCAGTACCCGCATACCTTTCCACAAATAATTCATCATCAGAAGAGTCAAAATCAGAATCATATAAAAAATCATAATGAGATTTGTCAATGTTCACAGCAGAATTAATAGAATCAGAGTTAACCACATAAGACTTATCATTAATTTCAACAATATCACCAAAATCAAAGTGGGGTTCATCAATGTCTGTAAATTTTAAACCTTTATCAATCTCATCAGATTTAACCATAAATAAGTTTTCATCAAAAGAATCAATTTCATCACTATTACTAGAATCAAGAACAGATTTTTCAGAATCAATTTTTTCAAACTTTTCAACAAATAAATTATCAGATAAATCAAATTTACATTCATCAAAATCAGAGTGAGATTCATTAATAAACCCATAAGGCTCAATCTCGAAACAATCATAATCTGAGGGGGAATTTTCTAAATCAATTTTCTCAGTTTTCAAATCAAACTCAAACAAACAGTCTTGTTGTGCTAACTGGGTTTCTAAAATTTCAGAATTAGTAGTTAAAGGTTCTACATGAGAAGCAAGCTAACCAATTATTCCCTTAAGATTTTCAATTTCCTTACTTTGATTTGTCATGATTTGGTTTTGATTTGTCATGAAATTTTCATGCATGGATTTTAACCTAGATTCCTCAGTGTCCTCAAAGTATGGTTCAGAAACATGATTTGAGAAATCATCATAAAAAGAATATTGATCATTTTGGTACCATGGTGCATTGGGATTTGCATGATTTCTAAATTGACAATCAGAAGCATAATGATCATTACATTTACAAATATTACATCTAATAGAAGGAATAGAGTGTAATTTTAATTTATCTGCAAGAGTACACTATGAATCATCTTTATGCTTACCTTGTGGCATGTATACCTTACCCCTTTCAGTTGCCCATGAGTTGTAATTAAAAGACATCTCTTCAATCTATCAAGAATAGAAATATTATCTAACACCAATGAATTAGAAATTTTTTTTCAGAATATATATAAAAAAACAAAAAATATAAAACACAAGTAAATTCACAAGTTTTAGAAAATCTCAATTCTGTCACAACTTTTGAAAATCCAAAACCTGCAAAAACAGAAAACAAAGTTAAATATAAAACAAATAAATACCTAGTCTAGCAATACTAACAACTATTTTGATGTTAACAAAACTAAGGTCCCCGGCAATGGCGCCAAAAACATGTTGTGATCCGAAAGAACACACTTTTAAATAAAAGTAGGTAGACTTGCTTCAGGTGTCGCGGCCAAAACCTAAGTATTGGCGCACAGGGCTATTGTCACTCCCTGACACGGCTCCAGAAACTTGTTGTCCCTAAACTTGTAGTATCCGCAAGTGCACGGATACTTGAAGTAATAAAGAAAATATCGATCCCACAGAGACCTTATTGTTAAGTACCAAATAATTATTTTCTTACTAGCTAAGCAAATCGAATATGATCCAAGTAAATAATAGAAAGAATGTAAAGATAAATAAAGAGATAAACTGGGACTAGGGTTTCATCCATCTTAATTTCAATGATTAGATATAAATAAAAGGTCGTCAGACTAATTTTATTATGATATATACTTAATTTACTTCATTAAAGGGATCATCTCACTTTCGTGCAAACAATCATGCAGGGATCGATCCTCGCTTTCACGTAAGATCTATCCCAACGCTGAAGATAAGTAAATCATCAATCAAAGAATTCAAAGATCACTTTCGTGCATTTGAATTCTAAGTTGATTGTCTCGAGTGGAATCTCAATGATCACTTTCGTGCATCCGAGTCTCAACACAAGTTCTACTTATGGCCTTCCGATGAGTCAATCCACAATTTCGTGCAAGATCAAATCAAGTCTAAAACAATAACTTAACCCTAGATTCAAATTATCAACATGGCAATAATATCACTAAAATCAAATAATAAGAACTAACCTAAGAAAGCTCCTATCATGCAATTCTAGGGTTCCAAGTTCTCAAGCAAATCACCTTTTGGTCCTTATTGTGAGAACTCTAAAACATGAATAATAACATTAATCTATGGAGAATCAAAGTACAATTACTCACATAAGTAAAATTATCATCATAGAACTGTTCTGACGAAGATAAAAAGTTATCTAATCATTAAAAATCAAGTGAATTACTCCCCCCATGTCCCAAACATGTTTAATCTTGCATGGAAGGAAGATTACAATAATTCATGGTGAAGAAAATCAAAACAGAGAGAGAAAACAATTTACGGTACGGCCGTAAAGATGTTTACAGTCGTAATCTGCGATGAATAGCGGCGGCGCATGGTTTTGTGTTGATTTCTCCTCCGTCTAGGCTCCTTTCTCCTTGAAACTTCTGGTGTATCGTCCTATCCACCAAATGAAACTTCTGTGTGAAAATTGTGGCCTAAGGTGTCCTCTACGCCTCTCGGCGCAGGGCCAAATCCTAGATGCCTCTCTCTCGATTGCTCCCTCGATTCTCAAAAACAAAATTAGGGCTTTTGGTTCGTGTGTCTTCTCCTCTTTAGGACGAGTCTGTAGCATCTTTCGGATCTTAATTTGGAGGTTTGGATCAAAAGATATGGTCCGCGCAAAAATCGGCCCCGAAAAAATAGCATTTGCAGGCTAGTATTACGGCCGTAACAAATATTAGAGCAGTGCTGTAATTTTGAGTCTATGAATTTTGCATCAAGATTACGGCCTGTGAAATTGGTTATGGTGGTGCCGTATTTTCTTTTATAAGCTTCTGGACCAAAATACGGCCTGTAAACATCATTACGGCAGTGACGTAATTTCTGGAAAACTCTCGGGTTGGAAGTTGCTTCACAATACGGCACCGTAATGTTTGTTATGGTCGTGCCGTAATTTCCCCAAAATCTTCTGTACGGAAATCACGCAAAATACGGCAGGGCTCCAAAATTATGACAGCATGCGAAATTACGGTACTGTAATGAAAATTATGGCCCTGCCGTAATTTGGGTTTTGACTCCGATTTGCATGGAATTTGTCATGTAACCTCTTATTGATGATGAGAATTCTTCTATGTATCTGATTTTGCTTGAAAACGCTTTAAAATCATGCCTTTTAACCTAAAAATTATTAAAAACTAAAATAGAAATAGATTTTGCAATATTTGATAAAAAAAGACGTAAACATAAGCAAAGTGGTATGAATTTGACACAAAAAGATATATAAAATGGCATGAAATTTACTATAAATTTCAGTATCATCAAAATGCGAGAGAAGTCAAATGGCACTCAGAACGAACAAATTGCTCACTAACCTCTTAGCAAAATTTAAGCGCAGCACGTTCTTTTAGGGCAGCAGTTTCGCGGGGTTTATCTTACGCGTCTATGATTCTGAAACGCACCAAAGCATATAGAATCATCCACGTCTCCGATGTATGGATACTCGTGGGTGAGGGGTGAAAGAAGAAGAGGAAACACAGCGGAAAAGAACTAAAATAACTTCTGAGATTGGCGAACCTGGCCCATCGGAGATGGTGGGATTTACTTCTTATAATGCTAGAAATAACTCTGGAGTTGAGGCACCGACCACGACTCGTACAATCTCTAGAATTGAAGCACCAACGTCGACTCCCACACGCTGGAGGCACTCTTGCTCCCCAGGAGAACTCTATCATCTACTAGAGAACTGAAGAACTAAGCAGTCTATCCACCTCTTTTATAGAACAAAAGGGGAAGGAACAAGACAAAAGAGAAAGTCTAACTACTACCTACTCTTGCATCAAAAGGCAATCAAGGCTGTGACATAAGACATAAAGAAAATATACTTCTACCAACTATTCCTGAAGCTGACGCATGTCCTTTTGTTTTTGGTACAGAGGCGGGCGGAGATGGCTGTTAGACAAACTCAGAGCATGCCACGACAAAAACAGCAGAATTTGGAGATCGTGGGCTGATTCATTACGGTCGAGGCTTGTTTTTGGGCCGTGTTGTTGAGGTCGTTGTGGTATTCATCTTGGGCCGAGCCTTTAGAAGGTCAGGTTGTGAGGCCCATGGGCTAGAGAACCTCAGTGTGGACTGAGAGTGGGCTGATGACCCCAATGTAGCGATCCGGCGGTTGGTTTGAGCATTGGGATCGCCGGATTGTCACCTTGTTGGGTTCCTTTGGGTCCTCCTTGGATGGATGAACATGATATAGAGGGTTGTGCATGTCAAAACGGGGTCACCGGGGTGAAATGGCGTCTGCAGGGGTGATCACGGCCTGGCCGTGATGGTGTTCACAGCCGTGATGGTGTTCACAGCCGTGATCAGGTGCTCCAGAATCTGTCGAGGTGTCCATGGCCTGGCCGTGACCGCGTTCGCCCCTGAAATCACCGATTTTTCCATTTTTCACCTAGATGATCACAGCCTACATGTTATCATGTTCACGGCCTTTTTTCACCTTTTTCGTCCCCTTCTTCAGTACTAGCTTCTCCTACATCAATAGGGCTTCAAGACATGATGCATGAGTCTCATAAAGGTGGAGGGGGCGTTAGTCAGCCCAAATGGCATATCCATCCACTCATAGAGGTCATCCTGAGTCTTAAATGTCGTTTTCCAATCATCCCCCTCTCGTATCGCCACTTGATGATATCCACTACGTAGGTCGAGCTTGGAGAACTAGGCCGACCCCACAATCATATCAAGTAAATCATCGAGTCATGGGATTGGAAATCAATATTTAGTAGTGATTTTGTTGATGACCCTATAGTTAATGCACATCCTCTAGGATCCATCCTCCTTATGAGGAAGTTGGGTGGGAACGGCATAGGGACTAAGACTCTCACAAATGAGACCCTTGTCCAGCAACTCATCCACTTGCCTCTTTAGCTCAGCATGCTCCATAGGGCTCATGCGGTAATGAGGTAGGTGGGGCTTGGTGGCCCCTGGCACTAGATCCATAGGATGCTGGATGCTCCGCTCTAGTGGCAACTCACTAGGAAGTTTATCCAGGGTGATGTCACTATATTCTTCGAGGAGGGTGGTGATGGCCGGGGATTCTACCTGGGGAGTATCTACGGTAGACTTCTTAACAACCAATGTAAAGATCAGCTCGGATTTCTTAGACTCTTGAAGGAAGGGCTGGGGTATAAGCAAAATGATGGGCTTCTTAGTCTCTATGGCCTTACCCTTAGCATGTGAGGTGCGGAGTTCCTTAGGTAGACTAGGCATAAGTGTGGTCGTCCTACCTTGTGGGTGAATTCAAAAGTATTACTTCTACTGTAGTGGGTCATGTCCAAGTCATACAACCAGGGTCATCTTAGTAATATATCAGCCACATCCATTTTAGTAATTTTGCACCAAATGTTTCCTTGATAGGTGGCTAACTTAAGGGGCATTAGGAACCAATGGGCTACGGGGATGTTGGATTGATTTACCCATGATATGCTATAAGGCTTGGGGTGCTTCTCTTGGGTGAGCCCAAACTTGCTAACTGCCTATTTGGATATGACGTTCAGGCTACTCCCACTATCTATGACGATCTTACAAACTTTCCCATTACATTGGGTATAGCTGTAAAAGAGACTAGTTCTTTTCCAATCTTCAGCCGGGGTATTCCTAATGTAATTACACCTAACAACAACTATAATGGGTGATTCCCTCCTCTTCACTATTACATTCAGGGGCATAGACTTCATGTTCTAACTCTTCGTTTTCAGGTTCGGCCTCTATGGATTCCAACTCCTCTATGAGCAGGGTTTTCTTGGGCAATCCCTAGACACATGACCCAGCTGGGAACAATTATAGCAAATAACACTAGGTGGATTCTGACCCACAAGCCTCCTGTCTCTAGAGGTGCTCTCTATAGGTCTGGTTCTAACTGGGATGGCCGGGGTGGTCCTACAGGGACCCTCTATAGGTGGGCCTCTGGCTGGGGCGGTGGGGATACTAGCTCTTGGTAGGGGGGCCCAACATTGTCGCAAGTTATACACTAAGTCTATGACAATCTGGTAAGCCTCGGGTAGGGTGTCACACCTATGCTGCATTAGGGCCCTTCTAATCTCAATTTTCAACCCCCCCCCCCTAAACCTATTCAAGGTTAACCATGGTTCTTCATCAAGATCACATCTGATGAACAGGTCCTCGAATTTTCTTATATAGTCAGTGACTGGGTCATTCCCTTGGATTAGTGTAGAGAGCTGGTCGTACATCTTTTGCCCATAATTTGGTGACACATACTTCTCCCTTAATTTCCACTTCATATCCTCCCACGTAGTGATGGGTGGGATACCACTCCTAGCTTGGCGAACCTATGCACTATTCCAATCCATTTGGGTAGAAAAGAAAAAATTTCATGAATGATAGAAAAAATAATACATTTCAGCACTGAACCTTTACTAAACTTTCAAATTCTAGCTATTCTGCATTTTCAGTTTGTGTCCTACACTAATTTTCTTATTTTAGATCTCTATTAAGAAGTCTAGAAGTTTTTGCTGCTAAAACTAGTTTTTGAAAAAAAAAAAAAAAGAGAGAGAGAGAGAGTTAGTTCATTCTTTATTACAAAATCTTTATTCAATAGTTTTAATTACTATGTTGGTGCTACGAATCTCAATCCCATCAATTTATTTGCTGCACAGAACTAATTGCATATAGTAGTTTAAATTATATCTTGCTGTTGTTGAATCAAATACTAAAACTGCTCAAATACGTAATTTCTTGTTTAAAGTTCTTGCATTGTAATTAGTTGACTTGTAGTTAAAATGAATCATAACTATGTGATTCAGCAGAAGACCCTTCCCCCAAATAAATTTTTGCTCATCATGGTCATGAACCTCATCATGGTCTGCACGTGACGGCCAATCATGGCTATGACCAAGATCATAGCTTGGCCTTGAAGCATGCTATGGAGTTTGGAGAAAAAAATCTGCAAGCTATCATGATCGTAACCTTGATCATGGCCAATCCATCAAGTGTTTTGCAGATTTGGCGACTTCTCATCCTGACCATGAATCTCATCACAACTTGCCCGTGATGACTCTAGAGGAAGATTAAGATTGTAATCGTGATGACGGCCAGCCTGTGAAGCCCTCGAACTAGATGGGCAAATACGAGTCGCCCCGATGCGAATGATATCACAGTCATAACCTGGATCACGACCAAGCCGTGACGCCCTTGGAAGTCTAGAAACATCCATGCCGAGCTCATCATGCCCATGACCAAGATCATGGGCAAGCCATGATAGACCTAGGAAAGCTAGAACAATAGAATTAGAAGGTCCTTCGATGATTCCAATATCCAAGCATGCCTCCAAAGCGTTATATGAGAGTTATTAGCCCTTCTTTTGCTCATACAAAGCCATTCAGCCCATGAGGTTGCTCCGACAGTGGATTGAAGAACCACCCCTGCTCAGTACAACAATCTGCTATCAAATTCGTTGCATGAGTATGCTAGCACCACCATGAAGCCCAGCCCAAGTGCTAGCACAGTCAAGGCCTACGCAGTCCACTTTAGTTGTTAGGATTTAATTATGTTTTTAGCTTTTTCAGCTTTGCTTTTTTACCTTTTAAGTTATCAAGGTAGATAGAATATTCTAATTACCTTGTCATAAGTTGATTGTGACTTCCAGCTCTCTTAGCTTATAAAAGAGAGACTAGGAAGATATAGAAATTAGCTTACTTAGAAAGGAAGCTCACTTTGGAGAGTTAGGAGAGCTTGTAGTAGGAGGCCTGGATAACCTCTAGGGTTTGGTCTTTTAACTTTTTATCTTTTTTAGTTGAAGGAATTAAATTGTGGCTCACGTGCGTTAGGGTAACTCTTGTTTTTTTATGCTTTGCATCTCAATTGGCATTTTTGTTCTTGCAATGTAACCCCTTGCTAGTCCAAATGCTAGAAGAAAGGGAAGTGGTGGACTAATTATTTTTAGCAAAAAAAATCAAAATTAATCATTTATGATAGAATTGATTTTTTATTGCAAAAAAAGAGAGAGATGCACTTCCCAAATTTGGAAAGCGCTATATTGATTTAATATGCAAAAAAATAAAAAATAAAATCAGCTATAGAAGGCTACGGCTAGAGGTGGCCAACGGGCCGGGCCGGCCCGCGGCCCGCACGGCCCGGCACGACACGGGTCGGGCCCGGCACGGCCCGTTGACCAAGTCAACGGGCCACGGGCGGCCCGTGGCCCGGCTCGGGTCGGGCTGGGCTGAGGGTTCGCGGCCCGTGGGGCCAGGCACGACACGACACGTGAATGAACATGCATTTTTACCTAAATGCCCTCATAAGAGTTATAAAAATTTTAAAAGTTAGAGATATAATTGTCTTTATGGTATAAAATTACCATTTTAGCCTCTTTTAATAATTAAAAACAGGGTATATATATGTAATTATACCCGCGTGCCGGATCTGGCCCGCGTGCCGGATTCGGGCCCGGCCAGAAGTTGAACCGTGCCTCGGCCGGGCCGGCACGCCTAAACGTGCTGCGGACCGTGCCGGGCCAAAGTATTTTTCTGTCGTGCCGTGCCCGGCACGGTTACAATCGGGCCGTGCCAGGCACAGCCCGCCAGGAGTCAGGCCCGGGCCCGGGCCGGCCCATGGCCAACTCTAGCTACGGCTAAAGGGAAAGCTAAAAAAGGAAAACAAAAAAAGGAAAGGAAACAAAATTCATCGAAGCATGCGACATGACAAAAAAAATAGTAAATAAAATTTTAGCCATCCTCTGTAAAATAGAGGCTAAGCACAAGAAAAGGAAGGGGAGTCGACAAAAGGATGTGGTGTAGATTTCTCGACAACAAAAATAGGTGGCTGGAAGAATCTCACAGCAACAAAACAAAAGAAGAACTGTGGGCGGCTGGAAGAATCTCACGGCAACAAAAAAAAATAGAAGAAGAGTAGGCGACTAGAAGAATCTCTAAGAACCTTAATATATCACAATTAAATATTGTTTGGAAAGTGCCTACGTCAACGTTTACTATCGGGGCATAACTCCTCAATATGATGTTGTGTTCATGAAGGCTAGAATATCCAACACACCGTCAAGATAGGATATCGTTCAAATCCCAAATATCCAATAGGCCATGAAGGCTGGATATTCTTTTCAAAATTAAAATATCTAATAAGCTATTGAAGTTGGGTATTTTCCAAATCAAATATACAACAAGCCATTGAGGTTGGATAATTCACAAATATCCAATAAGCTGTTGAGGCTGGATATTTTTTTTAAATCAAATATTCAATAAGCCGATGAGGCCGGATATCTTATAAAATATCCAATAAGCCATTGAGGCTGGAAATGTCTCAAATTGAATATCCAACAAACCATTGAGGCCGAATAATTCATAAATTAAAATATCAAATAAGCCGTTGAGGCCGATGTTTTTTCTTTTAAATCAAATATCCAATAAGCCGATGAGGCCGGATATCTTTTAAAATATCTAATAAGCCATTGAGGCCTGATATTTCTCAAATTGAATATCCAACAATCCACTAAGGCTGAATAATTCATAAATTAAAATATCCAACAAGCCATTAAGGCCGGATGTTTTTCTTTCAAATGAAATATATAACAAGCCGCTTAGGCCGGATAATTCATAAATTAAAATATCCAATAAGCCGTTGAGGCTGAGTATTTTTCAAATTAATTATCCAACAAGTCGTTGAGACCGAATATCTATAAAATCCAAATATCAAATAAGCTATTGCAAGATCGAGTATTTGACAGATACAATACATCCAAGTTGGCGAAGACTTTTCTCTTCTGTTATTTTCTTTTTGAACTCAATCATGTATTTTTGTTATGGTATTCAATGAATCATATTGTTCAATCTTTTTTTATTATTTTATTTGATAACATAGATCTCTCAATCAAAGATTCCCTAATTTTAAAGGATAATTAACAATAAGTGCTTTGCGCTCATTGGAAGCTATAACTCATTAAACAAAAAAATCTTATTTCTATTAGGGAATTTGAAAAGGTCAAATCATATTAAAAATGACAAAAAATGACCCTATAGGAAGATGTTCTTATTCTCTTGTATTCAGGGCTAAGGCACCCTAGCGTTCATAGGAAGAGAGAAGATTAGTTGGCTCGCATGAGGTTAGTACATTAATTTCAGTAGTTGGGTGCTGTTGATTTCATCGTTATACGGTGTTGCTTGAATATGCATCTTGATAGATTTTTAGCATTGCTTTCTCACTCGATTTTCCCTTTGTATGCGTTTTCACTTCCCTTATCTAAAAATTGTCTCACAGCTTTTATCGCTGCATTATCACCTAAAGCATATAGTCGGAACTAAGGACCTCCATCCCATTATCTGTCTCTGGCACTATGACTACTAAGAATATGTTCCACTATGTAGTTGCCTCTCACCACAATGAAGAGAAATACCAAGGAACTTAGAGACTATCTAGCCCAATTAGAAGAGAGACATAGGTAGTTAGGATCACCGTTGTCTTAAAGCTTAGAAGTCGGTACATCTATGACTCTTGTAGAAGATGATAATAGGACTCACAACCCATGGGCACAATCTAGGAATCACCGTAGAAAGCAATAATACCAAGAACCTAATTTGAATGACAAGTATATCCCTCCCAAAAAATAGATGATGAAGACTCCACACCCTAATCCCTATAAGACTGCCTAGATAAATTAAACCAAAATGCCTGTAATGTACAAGTGTATGGTGGCCTTTAACTTTAGTCTTTACCAAGGCCCAGTTTGGTGTGATGTCATTTCAATAGATATGGCCATGTCCTATTATGTCCAATCTAGTCATATGATCTAGATGTTAGTGTATATGCTCTGAAAACTAATAATATTTGTTATGTACATTTATTCTATTGAATACTAAAAGCATTGACATTATTATATTGATTGCTACACTTGCATTGATGTGTAGAATAATATAATGATGTCCCGGGAGATTGATTTTACTCAGTCTTATAAGATTGTCCCCAATCGAAATACCTTAGTGGATAAAAGACCACTTTGGTGCATGTGAGACTGGTATATGGGTTGGTTGGATATTGGGCATCAACGCAGATATCTGTATACATCAAGTGATGGATGTACTAGACCAACTTACTGTAAAACTATCACTTTAGTATCACAAGTCAAGATTCATAAGTGATAAGGCTATATTGGCCCTTGGACTTGAGGTCATTGAGACTTATATATGGTAAATGATATACTTTGATACAACCTATCACTCTTATGTAACTGGAAAGTTATAATGATTGTCATTGGGTATGTCATGAGCTATTTGTGAAGTACGAATTATTAAGAAAGGATTTGCCCTTTCTTTCTAAAGGAAATATGATAATCCAAGGGCCCCTCTTGTGGCTGTGTGACTGCAAGTTTAAGACTATTCCTAGGAGATAGTGCTCTCTTATTTGAGTCATTTCCACATGATTGGAATAACAAGTGTGACATATTTATCCAATTGATAGCTATCCGCAAGTGTACGGATTTATCGAAATAATAAAAAGATTATCGTTCCCAACGAGGATCTAGCGGTCAAGTACCGATTACATGATTGATCTATATCTAGATGATTCAGAAGATGGTTTTTCTTTTGGAAACTTCTAATGCAAGAAAACAAAAAAGTGGTTTTAGGGTTTTGGCTAAAAATCAATTCAGATAAAATCAGGACTTAGGGTTTCACCACGTTGACGATTATGAATTTAATAAAAATAAATCTTTGATCAGAAAATTATAGTTTTGAAAGGGATTTTTCCTAAGGTACAGATTACCTCCTCTCGAAGCGTAATCTGGTATCTATTTACATTAATTCCCTACTCTCGTGACAATTAACATAAATAAACTAGTTAAGTTCTGTGAAAAACCATGTTAACCCTTGAAACAAATCCAAACTACTCTCGTGATTGGATTCGTAGGTTTGAAAAGAATAGATTTGACGTTGCGATTCACCTCTCGATCCATCTCGCAACGTCTAAGACGTAAAATTACGTGGCCAAGGTAAATTACGGAATAACACAATTCTAATCAAATCAAATCAATAAAATTCATGTAAAATATTTAAAACAATATATTTAATCCATGAATCGTCAACGGGCTATTCCCTAAATCCCAAAAATATGGTTTACACGTTCATGTTCATAACAAACAGCATGTTCATTGATGAAAATCGCATGGAAACTCAATAAAAATATAAGAAATCGCTAGACAAGATACTAGAAAGGCTTCCCTTCAATTTGGAGATGAAGATCAACCCTCTAGTTCTTCCTTTGCGTGGCTTTCCTGTTCGTTTTCTACCCTAGAATCAATTCTCGTCGTCGCCGCCGCCTCCCTTCATTTTCTTGCCTAGAAGCCCCCGAAACCCTTTCAAAATCATTCCTTTTATAGTCTAATCAGTATAGAACCCATCTAGGAAGGTTTCTGGAGAGTTTGGTTCAATTCTGGTTCAGTTTGGAGTCGAATCGAGTGAGAAACACGAAAGGCGGACATTTTTACAGCCCGTGATGGAATTACGGCCGAGGCCGTAAATGCTTCTGTGTATACAGCCCTTTGTACACAGAAAGTTTCACGGACCGTGATGGAATCACGGCCTCACCTGTGAAAGTTTTTATGAACTTTTTAACTTAGCCGTTTTTCTTCGCCCTTCGAAGCCAAAATTACGGCCGGCCCCAGAATTACAGCTAAGGTCGTGAAAGTTGCGTTCTTCACTATTTTCGCTCCAGATTTGACGTGTAAGCTCGTGATCCTTTTGGGAATCATATTATGCTTTCAAAACTCTTGAAATCCATCATTTTATGCTATTTTACCTACATTTTCACAAAAACTAAGAAAAGTGAAGATTCTGTGCAAAGTGAAGTAAAAACACTAAAAATTGCATAAAATCATTCAATTAAGCCCAAAATATGATGTAAAATATAGGCAAAAACATGGTGTAAATGCAACTCATCAAATTACCCTAGACTTAAAATTTTGCTTGTCCTCAAGCAATACACTAATATGAAGAAAGAATGTAAAGATAAGGAACACGCATTTGTTTTTGTCCCTAATAATATCCTTAGTTCACAAATTAAGCAATCAATATTTCAAACTCAAGTAATTCAAGAGAAATCATAATAGAGATAAATTTCCAGGAGGTTACAATCCAAGAAAGATAAAATTTATGATTCATGTCATAATATTCATTCTTCACACACTAAATATCAGATACTTTCAATTTAATAAATATACTTAACTTAACAGATAGGATTTCTACTTCAAGAATTTCAGTGATGTTAAAGATAAGAGATTTTTAAAGCAATTTGGTCTTTCAACGATTGTATGCTCTTTCCTGTTAGCATCATAACATTGTTTAAAGTATACTACAAAGCAGTATAATTTAACTCATAGTCTCAATCATGAAAGTCAGCGGAGTTGTCCACATAACCTACAGCTTTCTCTTTTTCTCTATTTTTTTTTCTCTCTCTCTTTTTTGTTTTTTTTATTAGACTTCAACTCATGTCTTAGGTACCACTGTCAGATTTAACAGTGCCAAGCAGAGGAGTCTTTTCTTTTTTCTTTTTTTTTTTTTCCTTTTTTTTCTAGAGAAAGCCGGTCAGTGGCATGGTACTTAAATCGTTATCGATACTTGATTGCAACAAATTTAAAGTATACCACATCGTGGTATAATATAACTCATGACTTTAGATCACTCAACTAGAGGAGTTGGAGCAAATCTCAAGTTAAAGAGATATCACCAAATTCCTATTCATAAAAATTTCCATCAAGCAAAAATAGATAAATTAAACGTTAAGTAACAAAATACTATGCATGTGTCCTATGAACATATAACAATTCACATATGCATTTTATCAATACCAGAATTGAATTTACTCAATAATTTAAGTCCACATGAAATTTCAAAAATTTCCTAAGTCATCAAATCAATTACTCAAGATGTTTCCTAAGTCTAGAATTAAGGATAAACAAATTTGATAATTCTTAACAATCATAAACATTCATAATTCATATCTATAGAGCTTTGAAGAATAAGCATATCATGAAGGACACCCTAGACTTAAATTGTTGCATATACATAGACATTAAAATCAATGAATGATAGATTTCAAAGAAAATATTGCAAGAATTCCCTTTATAATGTGAGCAAAAACCTATACAGTTATATCAATAAAAATGAAAACAGGACCTAGAAAAATCTAGAAACTATGTCACATCAAAGATAATCATATTTTACAATGTAAACAAGTTTCAAATAATAAATACCATCATGTTTCACTGTCAAAATCATATTTAAATATACTCACAAAGAAAATGTCATCATCACGATCAGTAAATGATTCACGGCTACACCCGTGAACAGTGGCGGAGCCACATGTAAGCTAGTGTGGGCAAATGCCCCCACTCATTTTTAAGTTTTTTCATTAATTACATATAGTCATAACTAAGTGTAGAGAAAAATTAAACATATATTGCCCCCACTCAACACATAGATTTTATCTATTTGCCCCCTTAAATTTTTTTGCCCCCACATACCTTTGGGTCCTGGATCCGCCACTGCCCGTGAACATCTTGTTGATCATCTTTCTTTCAAATAAAAATTCTCCAAAAAATTCCTGTAATCAAAACAACCTATTAAAAGATTTTCATCAATAAAAATTCATCAATACATGCTGCAAAAATTCCTAAAAATTTAAATAAAATCAAAAACCAAAAACTAAGAATGCAAAAATTAATAAAATTCAAAAACTTTGGGCTACCTCCCAAAAGCGCTTATTTAAGGTCATTAGCTTGACCACAGCTTCATGTCATGGTAGAGTTAGTGAATCTGTGCCATAGTAGAGAGCATATAATCTTTTGCTTTTTCTTCATCTCAAAAGTGTATCCACCAAATGTATCCAATGAGGTAGGTGGATCCAAGTTGCAGTGTCCAGTACATGCATACAAAAACAAGAATTAAAATCATGCAAAAAATGATCAATATTTTTTCTATATTTATCCAAGAGTAAAATCATGCATTCTTCCTTTAGATTTATATCAGCAATTGGAAGAATATTAGAATTAAAATCAAATAATTCATACCTTGGATTGATCAAGAAGTTTTCAATTTGTGCTTTTGGTTTTTCAGTTACTTCAATGCCAATGTGATCAAGAATCTTATGCGTTATCATCTTTTCAGTACCTGTGCTTGAATTTGATTCAAAAAATATTTCAATTACCTCATCAGCATTATCCTTAAAATCATCTCCTTTATCATCTGTCATGCAAATTTTCAATGAATTTTCCTGGAGAATAGAAATTGATCGTTCATATGGTGGTGGTGGTGGAATATGCATAGGATCTTCTTCCTTATCTTTCTCCTCAATTTCTTTCTCTTCACTGGGTATTACATCATAACACTATCAAATTCACCCACATCCATCTCGCTAGTTCTTTCTCGAGGATAATTAAATTCATCATCATTCTTCTCACAAGACTCAAAAAATTCAAATTTTTCATCAAACGTGTCCCAAATATTTGTGTTGCATAACACTTCTTTATGTGAGAGGGGACTAAATGGCTGGTAAAGTGTTGAGGAAGGTAAATCACAATCATCAAAATTTTCAAAATCATCAAAATTTGAAGAAGGTAAATCATAATCAGGAGTCATGACTAATGATTGATCTAACTCTACAAAATTCTCAGATTCATCATGGATTTGTTCCTCTATGTCATTTTTATGAGTGCCATATAATATACTATGAATTTTCTCATTTTGTCTAGTCACATCAGCTAAAATCTTTTCAAGCCTGGCTTCTATGTTGGATTCTTGAGGTTCACTAAAGTTTGGTTGTGGAATAAAAGCTGGGTCATTCTGATAAAAATAATTTTCATGGTTCTCCCAATTTTGATTGTGAGTACTGGGCAAGTTAAAACATGGAGGAATCCCTAATTGACATTTAGTAAAATGATGCCCTTGACAACCACAAATATCACAAATAACAGAATATTGCTTTCTTAAATATTTAGTGTGTTGAGAAAAAGAATTTACCCTTGCTGCAAGTGATTGTAATGAATATGTACCATATTCTCTTATCTGCATCGCCGGTGGCACATACGTTTGACCTGACCATTGATATTGGTTAAACATTAATTTTCAGTTTAAGCAATAAAATTCAAAAATATATAATGTAGAACAGGAAATATAAAATATGTAGACAAGTGATTTTAGAGTTCTCCTGTACATGCAATGTGTTAATCCAAAAAGAGGAAAATAAAATAAACTAACTATATAAAAAAATTATGAAAAATAAGAAAAACGAAAACAAAAATAAAAACAAATAAAATAAAAAAACTAAAAATAAAAATAAATTAAAAAAAATGTCTAGTCTATAAATCTCACAATTAAATCAATACTGAGTGGTCTGATCCCCGGGAACGGCGCCAAAAACTTGATAGCTATCCGCAAGTGTACGGATTTATCGAAGTAATAAAAAGATTATCGTTCCCAACGAGGATCTGGCGGCCAAGTACCAATTACACGATTGATCTATATCTAGACGATTCAAATGATGGTTTTTCTTTTGGAAACTTCTAATGCAAGAAAACAAAAAGGTGGTTTTAGGGTTTTGGCTAAAAAATCAATTCAGATAAAATCAGGATTTAGAGTTTCACCACGTTGACGATTATGAATTTAATAAAAATAAATCTTTGATCAGAAAATTATAGTTTTGAAAGGGATTTTTCCTAAGGTACATATTACCTCCTCTCGAAGCGTAATCCGGTATCTATTTACATTAATTCCATACTCTCGTGACAATTAACATAAATAGACCCATTAAATTCTATGAAAAACCATGTTAATCCTCCAAACAAATCCAAACTACTCTGGTGATTGGATTCATAGGTTTGAAAAGAATAGATATGACGTTGTGATTCACCTCTCGATCCATCTCGCAATGTCTAAGACATAAAATTACGTGGCCAAGGTAAATTACGGAATAACACAATTCTAATCAAATCAAATCTATAAAATTCATGTAAAAGATTTAAAACAATATATTTAATCCATGAATCGTCAACGGGCTATTCCCTAAATCCCAAAAATATGGTTTACACGTTTATGTTCCTAACAAATAGCATGTTCATTGATGAAAATTGCATAGAAACTCAATAAAAATACAAGAAACCGCTAGACAAGATACTAGAAATGCTTCCCTTCAATTTGGAGATGAAGATCAATCCTCTAGTTCTTCCTTTGCACGGCTTTCCTATTCATTTTCTACCCTAGAATCAATTCTCGCCGTCGCCGCCGCCTCCCTTCATTTTCGTGCCTAGAAGCCTCCGAAACCCTTCCAAAATCCTTCCTTTTATAGTCTAATTAGTATAGAATCCATCTAGGAAGGTTTCTAGAGAGATTAGATCAATTCTGGTTTGGTTTGGAGTTGAATCGAGTGAGAAACACGAAAGGCGAACATTTTTACAGCCTGTGATGGAATTACGGCCGAGGCCGTAAATGCTTCTGTGTATACAGCCCTTTGTACACAGAAAGTTTCACGGACTGTGATGGAATCACGGCCTCACCCGTGAAAGTTTCTGTGAACTTTTTAACTTAGCCATTTTTCTTCGCCCTTCAAAGCCAAAATTACGGCCAAGGCCGTGAAAGTTGCGTTCTTCACTATTTTCGCTCTAAATTTGACGTGTAAGCTCGTGATCTTCTCGGAAATCATATTATGGCTTCAAAACTCTCGAAATCCATCATTTTTATGTCATTTTACCTACATTTTCACAATAACTAAGAAAAGTGAAGATTCTGTGCAAAGTGAAGCAAAAACACTAAAAATTGCATAAAATCAGTCAATTAAGCCCAAAATATGATGTAAAATATAGGCAAAAATATGGTGTAAATGCAACTCATGAGCAATCTAGGTTATTTAAAGACAAAGAGATTATATTGCACACATGTGAAAACCTTGTTGCTATCTAGAGGTTATCAGATGACAATCATAATTTTAAGTAAAAATACTTACATAAAAAAGAGGTAATTCTTATCATCATGGCAATATAAGGTAATGAATGCTATGTTAGAATGAATACTTGGTATAGACAACTATTATCACATAGCAAGTAGTATATTAGCACTAATAAAAATCAATAAAAGTTCATCTTAAGTTCATCTTATGTACATGTGCATACATGTGTAGCAGCATACATTGATATAGGAGCTCTACTAACAGGAGGTCTATTTGAATTTTCCTTAGATGTACCAACCTTTTTGGGCCTTCTTTCAAGAACTTTTTTTTCCTCTTTTGACCTTCCTTGGCAATTGGGGTCGTTGTGGTAATATTTGGGTCTGGACCAATATCATCACCCATTGTCTATGTCCTCAGCTAGATGATCAATGTGCAATATGTTCTAGACTTCTAGTATGAGTTTATCAATAATAGTTGTAATCTTTTTAAAGACTTGTCTAGAATGCTGATTCATTGTTGCAAGATAATACTGTTTCTAACATACTAGACTATACATAGATGTTAGGCTCTCTTTTCCATTCAAATTAATGATAGACGGATAAATATTGGAACCAATACCTTCTCTAGCACACTTCGTCCATCTTTTCAATATATAATATTTTGGTAATGACATCACATAGTTTATCGATAATACTTTTAAGGCATGCATATATAAAATTCCCTTGCACTCTAACATTTTGCATGTGGAATTCACAGTCATAGAATATGGGTTGTAAATGACCAATTCATCTCTAGCACCATCTGGTGGAGTTATCCTATATGTCTATCCAAAATTATCAGAACTCATTAAGGTAATACGATAATCTAATTGAATCATAAACTATTCTGCAAACTCGTGATAAATAACTCTGTTGCTACTTTTAAAATATTGCCAAAAACTATAACTGGTGTATCACTTTTGCTCTTGAAATCAGCTTTAATTTCTTTCTCACACAAAAAGTTTTGTGTTTAATTATATTGATGCAATTGAGTATCGGATCAATTTTTATCAGGGATCGAGGGAGAAATCATACAAGGTCTTTCTAGGGCATGGCCTCGCACCGAGAGGCATAGAGGCCATCTCAGGCTGCGAAATTTACAAGGAAGCTACACCAGAAGTTTCAGAGCGAAAGGAGATCGATCGGAGGAGAAATCAACGAAAGAACGGGCGCGAGCACTATTCACAGTGAGTTTTCAAGCCAAATTACGGCTGTAATTTTCATTACAGCCGTATTGTTAGTATAATTCTCTCTTCCTCTTCGATTTTTGATTGTTCTAAACTATGGATTATTGTAATTCTTCTACCATGCTAGCTTAGACATCTTTTGGGATATGGGGTGTAATCCCCTTAATTTCTTAATGACTAGATGATCGTTATTTCGTCATGATATATTTGTTATGATAATTCTATTTATGTGACGATTGCCTTTAACCCTTTCTAGTTTCATATTATTTGCATGTTTTAGAGTTTTTGTGATATGGACCGAAAGGTGACTTGCGAGAACTTGGAACCATAGAATCGTGATTTAGGAACTCATGGTAAGAAATTAGGTTTGTTTTTATTTCTAGGTTCTAGAAGTTTATTGTCATGTTGATAATTTGATCTAGGATTGAGTTATTGAATTAAACATAATGATATTGCAAGAAATTGAGTATCGGATCATTGGAAAACCTTAAGTAGAACATGTGAAACTATAATATGAAAATATGTAGTTTTCACTTGAGATGATTGACTTAGAATTTGGATGCACGAAAGTGATCCTTGCGTTCTTTGTCAATGATTTACTTTTATTTAACATTGAATAAATCCTGTGCAAAAGTGAGGATGGTTCTTTGTAAATTGTCTACACGAAAGCGAGATGATTTCTTTATTAAGTAAATTATATCTTTATCATAATAAGAGTAAACTGATGAACACTTATTTATATCTAGTCATTAAAATTAAGGTGGATGAAACCCTAGTCCCAGTTTCTCTCTCTGATATTTCATACAATTTTCGTTTGTGCTTTCATCATATTCGATTTGCTTAGCTAGTGAGAAAACAACTATTTGGTACTTAACATGTAGGTCTCTGTGATTCGATATCTTTTTATTACTTTGAGTATCTGTGCACTTGCGGACACAACACTGTTGAGGTCAGATAATTCACAAATATCCAACAAGCTGTTGAGGCTGGATATATATTTTTTTAAAATCAAATATCCAATAAGCCGATGAGGCCGGATATCTTATAAAATATCCAATAAGCCATTGAGGCTAGATATGTCTCAAATTGAATATCCAACAAGCCTTTGAGGCCGAATAATTCATAAATTAAAATATCCAATAAGTTGTTGAGGCCGATGTTTTTCTTTTACATCAAATATCCAATAAGCCGATGAGGCCAGATATTTTTTAAAATATCCAATAAGCCATTGAGGCCGGATATTTCTCAAATTGAATATCCAACAAGCCGCTGACACCAGATAATTCAAAAATTAAAATATCCAACAAGTCGTTCAGGTCGGATTTTTTTTCAAATCAAATATCTAACAAGCCGCTTAGGCTGGATAATTCACAAATTAAAATATCCAATAAGCCGTTGAGGCTGGGTATTTTCCAAATTAATTATCCAACAAGTCGTTGAGATCGAATATCTATAAAATCTAAAATATCCAATAAGCTATTGCAAGACTGGGTATTTGACAGATACAATTCATCTAAGTTGGCGAAGACTTTTCTCTTTTGTCATTTTCTTTTTGAACTCAATCATGTAATTTTGTTATGATATTCAATGAATCATATTGTTCAGTCATTTTTTATTATTTTATTTCATCACATAGATCTCTTAATCAAAGGTTCCCTGATTTTCAGAGATAATTAACAATGAGTGCTTGCGCTCATTGAAAGCCAGAACCCATTAAACAAAAAAATCATATTTTTACAAGGGAATTTGAAAAGGTCAAATTATATTAAAAATGACCAAAAAATTTCCCTATAGGAAGATGTTCTTATTCTTTGTATTCAGTGCTAAGGCACCCTAGCATTCATGATGTAGGACGGGGGGTCTAGAGCATTCAAACAACGGTTTTGAAAAACTGATTTTGATAAATAGCTTAATAGTAAGAGAAAACCGAAGTTATACTAACGAGGTTAAGAAACTAATTTTTTTTGTATTTTTAAGTATAGGAAGACCCGAGTTTAAACTAAGAACAGTAAATCAAAATTACACTAGAAAGCTGTAAATGCAGGAAGATAAACTTACAGTGCAGCCCTTGAGGATTGAAGGGCTGTGCTTCCCGATCTTCACCGGTCCAACTCTGATGGAAGGTGTAGGGTGGAGCTTACAAGCAAACACAGAAGATCCGTACAAGTCACGGATTTTAATACAGGAATAAATCAAGGGGTGAGGTTAAGCCTCACAAATTCCCTTGCTAATCTTAAGCAACTAGAGAGAGGGGGAGAAGGAGAAGGGGAGGGGGAAACGCCCCTCTTAGACCACTCCAAGCGCAACCTATAAGTTATATAAACAAAGATGAGTGTAGAGGAGAGTTCTTAAAGTTAAATAAGAGGTGTAGAGAAGAAGACTTAGCCGAAAGGGATGAGAACTCCTTGAGGCCGAGGGTGCTTCTCTTCTTGCTCCAAACCGAGGGTGAAGAAGTACTCCTTGTGGTGGCGCACACAAACAAAGAGGAGAGCTTCTTAGGGTTTCGGTGGAAGAGCTAGAAGAAGGTGAAGAGCTCGGCTAAAGGGAATTTTATCACTAACACAAGTAATTAAGCTAGGCAACTAATAGACAATGTATTTCATCAAGAGGTAATCGAATACAAGGGGGAAGACTATGCTTTTATAGGCGAGATGGGGCTAGGGCAGGATAGTCATTAGCTTCCATGCGCCTACTACAAAGATGGATGGAATTTGAAATTCAAAATCAAGAGGTGGACGCAAATCCTCTTTAAGAGCTTCCTTCTTTGGGTGATCTTCTCTTGGCAACTCATTAATTGTTTTGATGGGCGATGAGAGTATCTTCTTATCCTTTGGTGAATTGTTTGTTGGCGCATGGATAAGAGATTCAAATTTCGAATCCTTTCCATGAGGGCTTGGGCGGCAACAAGAGATGGCAATTCATCATAAATGTCTTCATAAATGCTCTCCTTTGATTGTGGATCTTGATGGATATTCCCTTTGATTTTGGATCTTGATGGATGAGGGAATTGAATTCGTTCCTTGCTTGGACTAGAGGTTGGCGCATATCATCTTGGGTGGATGATGAGGTGGCTGATTTGCCCTCTTGAATAGGCGCCCAACAAGGATGGCAAGTGAGTCATAGCATGGCTTTGAAGTGAACTTGGACTTTGAAGTCTTCCTTCCTTTTCTGGAGCTGAACTTGGTGAGTGGACCTTGAGTGATGTTGAGCTGGAGCTTGAGCTGCTTCTTACTTGAGTGACCTGCCAAATGGAGCCTATTGTATGCATGCACTACTCTATTATGATGCAAGAGTACATAAAGTTTTATGAATTACAGTGCACTACCTACTACAAGTGGACTTACCATATTTGACTACATGATGCATGGTGTTATTGAAAACAACTTAGCCTAAAATGCAATGCAAGAGAGAGGGGACTCTAAGGGAACCCATATCGATTAGGTACCCTACGAGTCCGAGCAGATCTCCTCAGAGCAGGGCTACTGCCTCCATCAGCTCTCCCCGGGTTGAAAGGATTCTCCTCTGGAGAATTATCCTTGTACCCTTGGAGTAACTCAGGGGCGGCTATAGCTAGCTCTGACTCAGGAAGCCATACCTCTTCACCATTAATGAGTCTAACTCGATAAAACACTTGTAGCTCATTAGTGGTGAATTTGGTTTGGTACTCGAGAATAGCCTCAATCTCCATTTTGTTGGTGTCATCTGGATCTGGTATGGGGATAGGCTCATGATAGAGGGTGAGATCCTCCACATTGACAGTGGTGGGGATCCCTAGTTCAGGTGGTAGGTCAAGGACATAGGCATTGTCGTTGACTTTGTCTATGATGGTGAAGGGGCCTAATCGTTTTGCTTCCAATTTGTGCCCTGTCCCATGGATGCACTCCTCACGTGCTCGTAGGATCACTTTGTCACCTGTGGAGAATAACCTTTCTCGGCGATGCTTGTTAGCAGCTTCGCGATAGTGATTAACAGACTCTAGCATTTTAGAGAATATTTCAGCATGCATTTGCGAAGTATGTAAAGCAAAGTCACGAGCAGGTAAAGAAGTCCTAAAATGTCTGGGTAGAGGGAAGAGATCTATAGGCTTGTTAGGTTGATACCCTAGGTTGGCTTGGAAAGGGGAGAGACCTGTGGTTTTGTTGACTGTACTATTGTAGGAAAACTCGGCAGTGGGTAAGAGTTTATCCCAATTGCCAGGATGTTCACTTACTAAACTCCTAAGGATACTCCCAAGTGATCGGTTGACCACTTCAGTCTGCCCATCCGTCTGGGGATGGTAGGCTGTGGAGAACTTGAGTTTTGTTCCTAGAAGGGTCCATAGGGTCCTCCAAAAATGACTTACAAACCTAGGGTCTCTATCAGACACTATAGTTAAGGGTGTCCCACGAAGCCTGACAACTTCTCTGAAGAAGAGTTTAGCAACATGGGAGGCATCAGTGGTTTTGGTGCAAGCTATAAAATGGGCCATCTTAGTAAATCTATCAACTACCACAAATATAGAATCATGTTTAGCTGAGGTTCGGGGTAGTCCTAGAATGAAGTCCATACTAAGATCTTGCCAAGGGGCTTGGGGAATAGGTAAGGGAGTGTACAGGCCGGGACTGTGCTTGTGGACTTTAGTGATCTGACAAGTCCTACAATGCCTCACAACCTTAGCTACATCCTGGTAAAGGTTCGGCCAGTAGAACCGTTCCTTTACAAGGGCTTGGGTCTTATCTCGACCGTGGTGCCCGGCAGACCCGCCGCCGTGTAATTCCCAAACAAGGAATTCTCGGATGGATGTCTTGGGCACACAAAGGGTTGGTCCAAGAAAGAGATACCCATCCCTAAGGGTGTAGAGGGGGTGACTTAATGGGTCTTGACTAAGGTCAGCATATAAAGTAGAAAAATCAGGACATTCAAGATAAGCATTTTTCATGGAATCAAAGCAAGTAACTTCAACATGCATTTTGTTCAATAATAAAGTTACTCTACTGAGGGCATCTGCTACTTTATTTTCAGATCCTGATTTATGTCTAAGCACAAAAGTATATTGTTGTAGGTATTCAACCCACTTAGCATGCCTTGAGTTTAATTTCTTTTGAGCACTTAGATAGGAGAGGGCCTGGTGGTCACTATTGAGAGTGAACTCCCTATGAATGAGATAATGTCTCCAATACCTTAGGGCTTGGACCACAGCATAAAATTCCTTATCATAGGTAGAGTATTTTTGTTTTGCCTCGTTGAGCTTTTCACTAAAGAAGGCTATGGGATGACCTTCTTGGCTTAGGGTTCCCCCTATGCCAACTCCAGAGGCGTCACAATTTACCTCAAAGACTTTACTGAAGTCAGGCAGTCTAAGGACCGGGGCGGTGGTCATCTTGTCCTTAAGTTCTTGGAAGGCTTTGCTAGCAGCTTTAGTCCAAGAAAATTCACCTTGTTTTAGGCAACTAGTGATAGGTGCCACTACTGAGCTGAAGTTCCTTATGAATCTCCTATAGAAGGTAGCTAGGCCATGGAAGCTTCTGACCTCAGTGATGGTCTTAGGTTCAGGCCAATCTTTGATGGCTTGGATCTTGGATGGGTCAGCTTGAAGGCCATGCTCAGACACTATGAATCCTAAGAAGATCACACTATGTGACAGAAAGGAGCATTTCTTGAGATTGATATAGAGCTGCTCTTCCTTAAGAAGGTCAAGGGTCTTCCTAAGGTGCTCTAGGTGTTCCTCCTTAGTCTTACTATAGATGAGGATATCATCAAAGTAGACTACCAGGAATTTTCCAATGAAAGGCTTTAAGACTTGGGTCATGAGTCTCATGAATGTGGAAGGAGCATTAGTCAAGCCAAAAGGCATGACTAACCATTCATAGAGACCATCCTTGGTCTTGAAAGCGGTCTTCCATTCATCACCTAGCCTTATCCTGACCTGGTGGTATCCACTTCTTAAGTCAAGCTTGCTAAACCACTTAGAGCCAACTAACATGTCTAGCATGTCATCAAGTCTAGGAATAGGAAATCTATACTTTACTGTGATTTTGTTTATGGCTCTGCAGTCTATACACATGCGCCAACTGCCATCCTTTTTAGGGGTGAGCAGAGCAGGCACGGCGCAAGGGCTTAGACTTTCTCTAATATGTCCTTTCTCTAATAGGTCATCTACTTGCCTCTTAAGTTCTTGATGCTCAGTAGGGTTCATCCTATAGTGGGGTAGATTGGGAAGGGTTGAACCAGGGGCAAGATCTATTGCATGCTGGATGTCCCTAAGTGGTGGAAGTCCTGTGGGTAGTTCTTCAGGGGTAAGCTCACTATATTGTTCTAAGAGGGTTTCTACTTCAGGGGGTGGCTTACTCTCTTCCTCTTGGTTGACTTCCTTGAGGACTAAGGTGAATAAAGGTTGATCAGGTCTATAATCCTTAGGTCTCATGAGCTGAAGTGTTGGTTGTGTGGTTTTGGTCTCCTCGATTTTTCCCTTGTTGGTTGAGGCTTTAAGCTCTCTGGGCATAGATGATTTCAGTTTGATCTTTTGACCTGAGTGACTAAAGACATAGGTATTAGTCCGACCGTAGTGGACTACATCCATGTCATATAGCCATGGTCTGCCTAGAAGGACTTGGGCGACATCCATGGTGATGACATCGCACCAAATTTGTCCATCATAGGTACCAAACTGTAAAGGTACTAGACTCCTATGGGTTACGGGCACACTAGACTGGTTGACCCAAGAAATGTTATAAGGGGTTGGGTGAGCTTCCATCTTAAGCTTAAACTTGGTGATAGCAGTGTGGGAGACAGCATTGAGACTACTACCCCCATCTATCACTACTTTGCACATGTTTCCATTGCATTTCGTGTAAGTATGGAAGATACTAGTTCTTCGCCAATCATCCGTGGGTGAGGGTTTGATCAGTGTACACCTAACAACTCCTAAGGTGTTTTGGGCAGGTTCCTCACTACTATCATAATCATTGTCTTCTAGGATTTGACAGTCAGAATCTGGGTCATTAATATCTTCAAGTCTAGGGGTTTGGTTTTCCTCACCTAGGTATAAGACCCGTTTGGGACAGTCTTTCATATAGTGTCCATATTGCTGACACCCATGGCATTTGACCCTAGATGGTTCTGGATAACTAGAGGGCTTGGGTTTGGGAGTACTAGAGCTTTGAGGTTGAGTTGGTCTAGGAGAGCTTTGAGGTTGGGTTGGTCTAGGACTTGGTCTAGAGGCACTAAACTCTCTCCTAAAGGCTATAGTGTCCCCTTAACAAGGGGGGGCGAAACCCTAATAGGCGCATATGGAGGTTTTGACATAGCGGAAGGGGGTTTCTAGGATCTTTGCAGATAGTATGATCAACATAAATCTTATACAATGAAAAGAACCATACCGATGCCATTGTATGGATGGTGTCTAGGAAGAAGAGACTCAAGTGCTTCTCCTCCAAATGGCTCGCACACAAGATGTGATCGCCTACTCCCTTAGTGCTCCTTGTGCTAGCAAGGTTCTAAGGAGTCCTTGTCGAATGGAAGGGAAGAGAATCCTTTGCTTGGCGAGACCTTCTCTTTTTGTCTACCTCTTCTCACCTCACGAAAGTCTTGGCGTCGAGAGAGAAGAACAAAGGGCGAGAATAGAGTTGCTTGGCGTGAACGTGAGGCGTGGTCACGTTAGAGAACATGCTAGCTAAAAATAGCAAAGCCTCAACGTTCACTTGTTCACACCAATTGAACAAGTCGCAAATCTCTTTTTCCCTTTGAACCATGCGCTCACTTGATGAGCCGGTTCACTTTGGTCTGGTTCAAAGACCAATTAACCCAAGCCATTAGCCCAGATCACATTAAACCCTAAGGTTCTTGATCTGACCGTTAATCTCTTGATGCTGCTGATCTCACCGATCTAGCATCCATTCTCTCGATCGAAGCTTACCGATCTCAAGCCCTAATCAATCAAACATGATCAGACCAGACCTCACTTACAATCAGAGATTAAATCCCTTTAAACTGAACCAAAACAATTCAGTCCATACGATCTGACTTAAGTAAGCCATATCATCAAATTGTGCGACCCTAAGGGTTTCCTTTAAATGTCGGTAACGATAACTTACGTTATCACGATCAGTGAGGGGTATCTAGCAACACATCACTGTCTCCCGATATAAAGAAAAGAGTCTTCCAAGACTACACCCAAACCACAGCACAAGTGTGAATCCAACTCACAAGGCAAACAAGCTTCCTTTGCCACTGGATGTTCTTTATTGGACAAACGTGTCAAGCTTGTAACTCCAATATGATGAGCATGATTAGATCAGATGAACATAGTCACCTGGGTATGGCCATACACTTTCTCAATCATCTCATCCAGGGGGCCCCTTTAGAACATCACACTCCAATTAAGGAGACGGCAATCCTATATCTATCACTAGTGCCCTAACATGACTCATGATCATTATCCAAGATAATCTATAACCATTATGTTTCAAATGATATTGAACTACCTCAAAACAATGACAATCATCATTTAGAAACACAAGTGATCTCAAGTCAGAGGACATGTGCCACTTGTTGCATTCAAGGATTATTCACATTGTGACAAGCAATTGAATATCCTAGTAGGGTCTGTCCAGTACATCCAATGTACCCATGAGTCTACATCTTATTCCATGCTCGAAGCATCCTATAAGATTAGAATACATATTAGTCTCAATCATATCAAGGCTGTCTCATGTTCACCAAGATATCTCGACTAAGGACAAAAATGCATGTCAGCCAAGCTGAACAGCATTGAGACATTATTCAGAAGTATATGTATTGCAGCAGATAATATAACAACCTGAATAACAACCATTGCCTTTATAAACATAAGAGTTTATACATGATACTGATACAATCCCAAGGCCTCAAACATTAGCCTTAAGGGCATACCCCAACAATCTCCCACTTGCACTTAATCTAATGGTTGAGAAATCTCAAACCCATATTATTACAGTGCTTCTCATGCTTCTGCTGCGCCAGAGGCTTGGTAAGCGGGTCAGCCAGATTGTCATCTGTATGAACCTTGCAGACTTTGATCTCGCCTCGATCAATGATCTCCCGGATCAAATGAAACCGTCTCTGTATGTGCTTGGACTTCTAGTGCGACCGTGGTTCCTTTGCTTGTGCGATTGCTCCAGTGTTATCACAGAAGATAACCAAAGGATCTGCACTCGAAGGAACAACACCAAGTTCCTGAACGAACTTACGAATCCACACTGCCTCCTTTGATGCTTCTGAGGCTGCAACATACTCGGCTTCTGTTTTGGAATCAGCAACGATAGACTGTTTGAAACTTTTCCACACCACTGCTCCACCATTCAAGCTAAAAACATAGCCTGATTGCGATCGGAAATCATCCTGGTCAGATTGGAACGAAGCGTCAGTATATCCTTCAATACTGAGTTCTTCCTGACCTCCATATACCAAGAACATATCTTTGGTCCTCCGCAGATATTTTAAAATGTTCTTGACTGCAATCCAGTGCGCCTGACCTGGATTACTTTGGAACCGACTGGTCACGCTTAACCCGTAAGCGACGTCTGGGCGAGTACACAACATCGCATACATAATGGACCCAATAGCCGAAGCATAAGGCGTATTGTCCATTTCATCTTTCTCAGTCTGTGTTTGTGGACACTGACTCTTCGAAAGATTCAGACCATGTCTGACTGGAAGATATCCTCTTTTAGAATTCTCTAAATGGAATCTCTCCAGGACCTTATCGATGTAAGTACTCTGGCACAGCCCGAGAAGCCTCTTAGATCTATCCCTGTAGATCTTCACACCTAACACATAGGCTGCTTCTCCTAAATCTTTCATCTGGAAACATTTCCTTAACCATGCTTTAACAGCATGCAGTTCAGGAATATCGTTTCCAATGATTAAGATATCATCGACGTAGAGGACTAGGAAAGTAATCACGCTCCCACTAAACCTCTTATATACACACGGGTCATCTTCGTTCTTGATGAAACCAAACTCACAGATTGATTCATCAAAACGAATATTCCAGCTTCTAGATGCTTGCTTAAGTCCATAAATAGACTTCTTTAACTTGCATATTTTATGACGATCTGATGGATTGGTGAAACCTTCAGGTTGTGTCATATACACATCCTCATCCAGTTTTCCATTAAGGAAAGCGGTCTTCACATCCATTTGCCAGATCTCATAATCATAATATGCCGCTATCGCAAGTATAATCCGAATAGACTTGAACATGGCTACAGGAGAGAAAGTTTCATCATAATCTATCCCGTAGATTTGTTTGAAACCTTTCGCAACTAGCCTGCCCTTATAGGTAACCACGTTACCATCCATGTCAATCTTCTTCTTGAAGATCCATTTACAGCCTATAGGGATTACTCCCGGAGGCGGATCAACCAAATCCCAGACTTGGTTATCTGACATGGAGTCCATCTCGGCTCGCATAGCTTCAAGCCATCTAGCTGAATCCGGTCCACTGACCGCATCCGCATAAGTAAGGGGTTCATCATGATCAATGATGTAGACTCCGTCATAGCGCTCAGGCTGTCGACGGATCCTTCCCGATCTTCGCGGTTCCCGTGATATCTGAGCCTCAGGTTGTTCAATAACCTGTTCTACCGGCTCAGGCTCATCCAACTGTGCTTGACTACTTTGTCCTTCTTCTGGATTCACATCCAGCTTTATTTCTCTCCCACTGGCCTCTTGCAGAAGAAACTCCTTCTCAAGAAAAATAGCCGTCCGAGCAACAAATACCTTGTTCTCTTTGGGATCGTAGAAATAATAACCCTTAGTTTCCTTAGGGTAACCGACAAAGATGCATTTCTCAGATCTGCTCTCTAGTTTCCCAGAGGCGAGCTTTTTGACATAAGCCTCGCAACCCCAGATCTTGATAAATGTCAAGCTAGGCTATTTCCCATACCATAACTCATATGGAGTCTTTGAAACTGCCTTGGATGGCACTCGGTTTAGTACCTTTGCAGCTGTTTCCAGTGCAAATCCCCAAAAGGAGTAAGGTAGAGCAGCCTGACTCATCATAGAACGAACCATATCAAGTAATGTTCTATTTCTCCTCTCGGACACACCATTCCATTGCGGTGTTCCTGGCGGAGTGAGCTATGAGATAATCCCACACTCCTTCAGATAGTCAGTAAACTCTCGACTTAGGTATTCTCCACCTCGATCAGAACGAAGTGCCTTGATATTTCGGCCTAGCTGATTCTGTACTTCATTCTTGAACTCTTTGAACTTGTCAAAAGATTCACTTTTATGTCTCATTAGATAGACATACCCATATCTACTGAAATCATCAGTAAAGGTAATGAAGTATGAATAGCCACCTCTGGTATGTTTACTAAATGGCCCACACACATCACTGTGTATAAGGTCAAGTAAACCTGAAGCCCTTTGACCTTTGTGAGGAAAAGGAGCCTTCGTCATTTTACCCAATAAACAAGCTTTGCATGTATCAATCTCCTCATAGGAGAATGATCCCAGCAGTCCATGATCATGCAACCGCTTAATGCATTTCTTGTTAATATGGCCTAAACGACTATGCCATAACAAGGTGCTGTCATCAGCATACTTGGCTTTCTTATTATCAATGTTTTGTATAGAACATTCCATGTCCAACATGAATAACCCATTGTTAATTGATCCAGTAGCATAAACAATATTATCTAAAGAAAGAACACACTTTGAAATATTGCATTCAAAGGAAAAACCTTTCCTGACAAGAGCAGGAATGGAGATAATATTTTTAGTAATGCTAGGTACAAAGTAACAATTGTTTAGTTCTAATACAAGTCCAGATGGTAATGAGATGTAATATTCTCCTACAGCAACAGCAGCAACCCGTGCCCCGTTTCCAACTCGTAGGTCCACCTCATGCTGTCCCACCTGTCTTCTTCTCTTGAGTTCCTGTACATTTGAACAAATGTGAACTCCACATGCAGTGTCCAACACCCATGAAATAGAAGAAGAGGATATCATGACTTCAGTCACGAAAATACCTGAGCCGGAAGCGATGCTTCCCTTCTTGTCTCCTTGGAGCGCTTTACAGTCCTTTTTCCAGTGACCCAGCTGGCCACAGTGGAAACATCTGTATTCCTTCGACCGCTTAAACTTCTGTTTCAGAGCCTTATTGTAATTCTTGACAGGGGCTTTGCCCTTCTTCCCCTTCTTCTTGTTCCTGGAAGGGAACATCAAGACAGAGGTTGAAGGCTTGCCCTTTAGAGTTTCCTCTATAGTCAAGAGCATATTCAGCAACTCTGCCGGAGTACAGTCGATCTTGTTCATATTAAAATTAATAATGAACGGATCGAAAGAGGCCGGGAGGGACTGCAGAATAATGTCTACAGCAAGCTCCTGATTGATGGTATGTCCCAGTTTCTCTAGAGCCTCTTTGTGCCCAATCATCTTGAGCACATGAGCTCCCACTGGACTCCCTTCAGCCAGTTTGCTCTGAAAGAAAAGCTTGGTCAAATTATAGCGCTCAGTCCTCGCCTGTGCAGCATATAGCATCTTGAGGTTTGCTATCATTTCTATAGCAGACATATCCTCATGCTGACGCTACAGCGCTAGCATCAGGCAAGCGACATCAATGCTATCATTGACATGCTTTTCATAGGCATCCCGAACCGCCCTTGCGGCGTTCGGAGCGGGTTGAGGCGGTATAGCCGTCTCGAGGACATACAGTTTCCTCTCTGCCTTAAGAACAATCTTAAGGTGTCCGTACCAGTCTGAGAAGTTTGGCCCAGCAAACTTCTCCCTTTCCAGTAGGGATCGCACATTGAAGCTCATGGTGTTCGTTGCTGCAGAAATCTACAACAATGTAAGAACAGCAAGGTCAGTATCAATGTTAAGAATCAATTCAGGACTTAAGAATGATTCTTTTCTCACTATTTTATCTGACTGAAAAATCCAGCAAAAACAGCCCGAAAGAGTTGAACTCTTTTAGTGAGATGGGATCCAGATTTCACACTTGGTCTCCGCGTCCCGCTCAGGCGAGATAAGATGCACAGAGAGTACAAGCACTAATTTCTGGTAGGCAGTCCCTGCCAATCGCCAACCCATGCGATTCCCCTTCATCTGGGCAATCCAGCCGACTGTGCCAACTGAGTTGGTACAACACAGTCTCTGATCCCACAGATGGCTGCCTCCATATAGCTCACATATGCTCAGTATGTAGCCTATATGGTCAAGCTGACCCGACCTACTCCCTGGACCACCACGTGCTATGCTGAGCAACGAGAAGCGATAAATCCCTTCCCTGTAACACGCAGGTGTAATCACACACCGTCTGAAGATAGATGGGCGTGCCCACTGAGTGGGTACAACACGGCCCCAACGATAGTCAGAACAGTGAGGTTTCGCGTCAGAAGGCTTACGAGCTTGATATTTAGCGTTGGATTTTAACGGTCTTTTATCTTCTTAACTATCATGCAATTCCTATGGTGATAGCAGAAGATTAATTCATGCATTTCCTATTATTTAAACAATAAATGAAAGCATGCTGATCTTATGTGGTAAAAGCCCATTAAGCGTAAGAAAGACCTTAATTTAACTTAAGTCTTCACTTGCTTTTCTTCATGGGGCTTTTGCTCCTCATCTGGCCCTAACCAGGGCCCAAGCGCCCACTGCAGCTGAGGTGCGCCCACCAGGTAATTGCGCCTGTCATAGGGTCGAACCCTAGACCTCCCACCTGGTCAAGCCTCTGCTGCATGCGCCTCTGCCAAGTGTGCTCTGTGCTCTTGTCTGATTAAATTACAATTTAATCTATCTAGACAAGATTGACACGCAGGTCAATTACACTTTATAAATTAAATAAAATGTGATGCGCAGATCACAATAAAAATTAATTTACAACTTTAATACAGGCACGCAGGCCCCAGCACAGCACACATTAATAAGGCGTCCCACATAAGATGAAATAAACAGGCATATGGCATTCAATCAACATGTGATCCATTTAAGAAAATAAAATTTTCAAAAACCCATTGGCATCAATTTTATTTTCCTTATGTGCCCTACAACCTTACAACGGTCCATTACTAGGGATCCACTCATCAGACCTAGTCAGATCCACTGCCCTTGCATGCACCAAGTCCTAACTGACTTGAGTCGACCAAATGGTCAACCATGCATGCGACAAGGGCTGAACGACCTCATGAGTTCTGGCAAACGGGTGTGACCCCGGGCCTAACTCATGTGCGTTCATTGGTTGTCTCAACCAGACATCGCTACACGCCTGTCCGCAGTCGACCTATAGCCACCTCGTGCTTGCGCACAGGTGCCATCTGGTCGACCCATCTAGGCTGTCAGATAGTCTGATCAGACTGGTTGGATCTAGACTAGACTGTGACTTCAACCCTAATAACCCGTTTAAGTGTTTAAAGCAGGGCCTCCTAGATCTAATGAAGGTCACGCAAGTCATAAAGTTTTTGAGAAAAACAACTATGCGCCAACAAACATGCGCCAAGGAAACATAAATCAAGTTTCGCATATGCAATAACTTAACATGTAATATTCGCATGTTATAGATCTAAGCATACATTTGCAAACAAGGATCACAACGCCTTAAGCAATCATAAAACATGCATTAAACTTGCTCTGATACCAATTGAAGTGTCCCCTTAACAAGGGGGGGCGAAACCCTAATAGGCGCATATGGAGGTTTTGACATAGCGGAAGGGGGTTTCTAGGATCTTTGCAGATAGTATGATCAACATAAATCTTATACAATGAAAAGAACCATACCGATGCCATTGTATGGATGGTGTCTAGGAAGAAGAGACTCAAGTGCTTCTCCTCCAAATGGCTCGCACACAAGATGTGATCGCCTACTCCCTTAGTGCTCCTTGTGCTAGCAAGGTTCTAAGGAGTCCTTGTCGAATGGAAGGGAAGAGAATCCTTTGCTTGGCGAGACCTTCTCTTTTTGTCTACCTCTTCTCACCTCACGAAAGTCTTGGCGTCGAGAGAGAAGAACAAAGGGCGAGAATAGAGTTGCTTGGCGTGAACGTGAGGCGTGGTCACGTTAGAGAACATGCTAGCTAAAAATAGCAAAGCCTCAACGTTCACTTGTTCACACCAATTGAACAAGTCGCAAATCTCTTTTTCCCTTTGAACCATGCGCTCACTTGATGAGCCGGTTCACTTTGGTCTGGTTCAAAGACCAATTAACCCAAGCCATTAGCCCAGATCACATTAAACCCTAAGGTTCTTGATCTGACCGTTAATCTCTTGATGCTGCTGATCTCACCGATCTAGCATCCATTCTCTCGATCGAAGCTTACCGATCTCAAGCCCTAATCAATCAAACATGATCAGACCAGACCTCACTTACAATCAGAGATTAAATCCCTTTAAACTGAACCAAAACAATTCAGTCCATACGATCTGACTTAAGTAAGCCATATCATCAAATTGTGCGACCCTAAGGGTTTCCTTTAAATGTCGGTAACGATAACTTACGTTATCACGATCAGTGAGGGGTATCTAGCAACACATCACTGTCTCCTGATATAAAGAAAAGAATCTTCCAAGACTACACCCAAACCACAGCACAAGTGTGAATCCAACTCACGAGGCAAACAAGCTTCCTTTGCCACTGGATGTTCTTTATTGGACAAACGTGTCAAGCTTGTAACTCCAATATGACGAGCATGATTAGATCAGATGAATATAGTCACCTGGGTATGGCCATACACTTTCTCAATCATCTCATCCAGGGGGCCCCTTTAGAACATCACACTCCAATTAAGGAGACGGCAATCCTATATCTATCACTAGTGCCCTAACATGACTCATGATCATTATCCAAGATAATCTATAACCATTATGTTTCAAATGATATTGAACTACCTCAAAACAATGACAATCATCATTTAGAAACACAAGTGATCTCAAGTCAGAGGACATGTGCCACTTGTTGCATTCAAGGATTATTCACATTGTGACAAGCAATTGAATATCCTAGTAGGGTCTGTCCAGTACATCCAATGTACCCATGAGTCTACATCTTATTCCATGCTCGAAGCATCCTATAAGATTAGAATACATATTAGTCTCAATCATATCAAGGCTGTCTCATGTTCACAAAGATATCTCGACTAAGGACAAAAATGCATGTCAGCCAAGCTGAATAGCATTGAGACATTATTCAGAAGTATATGTATTGCAGCAGATAATATAACAACCTGAATAACAACCATTGCCTTTATAAACATAAGAGTTTATACATGATACTGATACAATCCCAAGGCCTCAAACATTAGCCTTAAGGGCATACCCCAACAAAGGCAACCTTAAGTTCTTGTTCAATCTCCTTGGCTCTAAGATGGGCAACCTCTATGGAGTCTATCTGGTAGTAGGTAAGGCCCTTTCTAATCTCAGATCGGAGACCATTTTTATACCTGCTAAGGGTAAATAGAGGGTTTTCTCCTGGGTTTCCCCTAAGGAGGAATGCCTCAAAACTAGCAGTGTATTGGTCAACGGTCATAGATCCTTGGGTTAAGCTAGAGGCTTGGTCAAACAACTTACTCTGAAAGTATGAAGGGACATACTTCAGTTTAAGTTGTTGGCGCATTTCTAGCCATGTTTCTATGGGGGGTAGGTTGAGTCTCTCTTGGTTGTTCTCTATATTGGTCCAATACAACCTGGCATTTCCCTCAAGAAGGCACTTTGCAAGTCAGACTTTGCTGTGCTCAGGGATCATGCTCCACTCGAAATATTGTTCGAGCTTGGTTGTCCAATCCAAGAAGTCTCGGGGTTCTAAAGAGCCATTGAAGGTTGGGGGATTGAGTTTGATAGCGCGGTGCACTTCATCCTCCCTAAATCTAGGTTGAGGTGGGGTTTGAATGGGAGGTCCATTCCACATAGTTGGTTGGTGTGCATGGTTTGGATTGGGGTATCCATTCCACGTTGGTTGGGGTTGGGTCCCTACATGGTGTGGATTAGGGTATCCATTCCACATAGGTTGGGTGCCTGCACGGGTTGGGGTTTGGTGCCCGTTCCACGCAGGTGGTTGTTGAGTGTCTACATGATGAGGACTAGGTGGTTCACTAGCATGATTAGAAGACCTTTCCCTAAAGTCATGGAACTCAGTGGTAAGTTGATTAAGGCTTCGGGTAAGGGTCCCTATTTGCTCAATTAAGAATTCAAACTTCTCATTCATGGCCGTAGGATCCATGGTGGGATTTTGTTCTTGTTGTTGAGTTTTAGACCGAGTTTGCATGGATGTTTTGAAAACTATAGTTTCAAAAAATAAGGCAAAGTGATAGATAAATATGTAGTCTGTTATGGATCCAACTTCTTTCAACAACCTAATTCCAAAGATCGCCTAGGAGTTAGAGAATAAAGTTTTGAGGCTTTAAAAATCTAAACTAGGAGCCAAAGCTCTGATACCAAGCTGATGTAGGACGGGGGGGTCTAGAGCATTCAAACAACGGTTTTGAAAAACTGATTTTGATAAATAGCTTAATAGTAAGAGAAAACCGAAGTTATACTAACGAGGTTAAGAAACTAATTTTTTTTGTATTTTTAAGTATAGGAAGACCCGAGTTTAAACTAAGAACAGTAAATCAAAATTACACTAGAAAGCCGTAAATGCAGGAAGATAAACTTACAGTGCAGCCATTGAGGATTGAAGGGTTGTGCTTCCCGATCTTCACCGGTCCAACTCTGATGGAAGGTGTAGGGTGGAGCTTACAAGCAAACACAGAAGATCCGTACAAGTCACGGATTTTAATACAGGAATAAATCAAGCGGTGAGGTTAAGCCTCACAAATTCCCTTGCTAATCTTAAGCAACTAGAGAGAGGGGGAGAAGGAGAAGGGGAGGGGGAAACGCCCCTCTTAGACCACTCCAAGCGCAACCTATAAGTTATATAAACAAAGATGAGTGTAGAGGAGAGTTCTTAAAGTTAAATAAGAGGTGTAGAGAAGAAGACTTAGCCGAAAGGGATGAGAACTCCTTGAGGCCGAGGGTGCTTCTCTTCTTGCTCCAAACCGAGGGTGAAGAAGTACTCCTTGTGGTGGCGCACACAAACAAAGAGGAGAGCTTCTTAGGGTTTCGGTGGAAGAGCTAGAAGAAGGTGAAGAGCTCGGCTAAAGGGAATTTTATCACTAACACAAGTAATTAAGCTAGGCAACTAATAGACAATGTATTTCATCAAGAGGTAATCGAATACAAGGGGGAAGACTATGCTTTTATAGGCGAGATGGGGCTAGGGCAGGATAGTCATTAGCTTCCATGCGCCTACTACAAAGATGGATGGAATTTGAAATTCAAAATCAAGAGGTGGGCGCAAATCCTCTTTAAGAGCTTCCTTCTTTGGGTGATCTTCTCTTGGCAACTCATTAATTGTTTTGATGGGCGATGAGAGTATCTTCTTATCCTTTGGTGAATTGTTTGTTGGCGCATGGATAAGAGATTCAAATTTCGAATCCTTTCCATGAGGGCTTGGGCGGCAACAAGAGATGGCAATTCATCATAAATGTCTTCATAAATGCTCTCCTTTGATTGTGGATCTTGATGGATATTCCCTTTGATTTTGGATCTTGATGGATGAGGGAATTGAATTCGTTCCTTGCTTGGACTAGAGGTTGGCGCATATCATCTTGGGTGGATGATGAGGTGGCTGATCTGCCCTCTTGAATAGGCGCCCAACAAGGATGGCAAGTGAGTCATAGCATGGCTTTGAAGTGAACTTGGACTTTGAAGTCTTCCTTCCTTTTCTGGAGCTGAACTTGGTGAGTGGACCTTGAGTGATGTTGAGCTGGAGCTTGAGCTGCTTCTTACTTGAGTGACCTGCCAAATGGAGCCTATTGTATGCATGCACTACTCTATTATGATGCAAGAGTACATAAAGTTTTATGAATTACAATGCACTACCTACTACAAGTGGACTTACCATATTTGACTACATGATGCATGGTGTTATTGAAAACAACTTAGCCTAAAATGCAATGCAAGAGAGAGGGGACTCTAAGGGAACCCATATCGATTAGGTACCCTACGAGTCCGAGCAGATCTCCTCAGAGCAGGGCTACTGCCTCCATCAGCTCTCCCCGGGTTGAAAGGATTCTCCTCTGGAGAATTATCCTTGTACCCTTGGAGTAACTCAGGGGCGGCTATATCCTTGTATCCTCTGAGCAGATCTCCTCAGAGCAGGGCTACTGCCTCCATCAGCTCTCCCCGAATGCACGAAAGTGATCCTTGAGCTTCCGTTAGAGATTATCAACCAAGAATTCGGATGCACGAAAGTGATCTTGTGTTCTGTGATTGATGATTTACTTATCTACATCATTGAGAATAGATCTTGCACGAAAGTGAGGATCGGTTATCTGCATGATTGTCTGCACGAAAGTGAGACAATACTTTTATCAAGTAAATTATGTCTTTGTCACGGTAGAATTAGACTGACGACCCTTTTATTTATGTCTAGTCATTAGAATCAAAGAGGATGAAACCCTAAGTCCCAATTTATCTCTCTGATTATCTGAGTTCGTGTGTTTTCCATTATTACTTTGCACTAGAATCGGTTCGCTTAGCTAGTAAGAATACCACTATTTGGTACTTAACAATAAGGTCCTTGTGGATTCGATACTTTTCTTTATTACTTCGATAGTTCCGTGCACTTACGGAAGCCTATCAAGTTTTTGGCGCCATTGCCGGGGATTAGTCCAAGGTACACGCGTGCCAGACTTGTAGTGTTCCTTTTCGGGCTATCAAGTTTTTGGCGCCGTTGCCGGGGACCTTAGTTTTGTTAATATCAAAATAGTTGTTAGTATTCCTAGACTAAGTATTTTTGTTTTAGATTTAACTTTGTTTTTTCTTTTTGCAGGTTTTGGATTTTCACAGTTGTGACAGAACTGTGATATCTGAAGATTTGTGAATTTGCTTGTGTTTTAGATTTTCTATTTTTTTTTATATTCTGAAAAAAAAAATTGATTGATTGGTGTTGGATTATCTTTCTGTTCTTGATAGATTTGAAAACATGTCTTTTAATCACAACTCCTGGGCAACTGAAAGAGGTGAGGTATACATGCCAAAAGGTAATTCTCTTGTAGATCAATTTAACTCTTATATGCAATCTTGTTCTTCTGAATATTGCGTTATTTGTGGATATCCTGATCATTGTTCCTCTGATTGCCCATTTTTAAAACCAAATTTATCATGGCAAGAACAAGATCAATTGTATTCTAGATGGGAAAACCGAACTTCTTTATATGATGATTGCTATGATCATGTTTCTGAACCACAATTTGAATTTGATACTGAGGAACTTGAACTAGAAAAATCCCCCTGTGATTATGATTATTTTGAGATTGAGCCTTATGTGAACTTTAATGAATCTCACTCTGTTGTTAATTGTTGGGGTATGCCCTTAAGGCTAATGTTTGAAGCCTATGGGAGTGTAACAAGTATCATGTAATAAACTCATATGTTTATAAAGGCATGGTTGTAATTCAGTTAGCTACATTGTCTGCTGCAATATATGTTCTTCTGAATAATGTCTCAAAGCTGTTCAGCTGGGCTGACATGCTATTATGTCCTTGGTCGATGTATCTTGGTGAACATGAGACAGCCTTGATATGGTTAAGACTAATATGTGTTCTAATCTTATAGGATGCTTCGAGCATGGAATAAGATGTAGACTCATGGGTACATGGGATGTACTGGACAGACCCTACTAGGATGTTCAATTGTTTGTCACAATGTGAATATTCCTTGATTGCGACAAGTGGCACATTTCCTCTGACTTGAGATCACTTGTGTTTTCTAAATGATGATTGTCATTGTTTTGAGGTAGTTCAATATCATTTGAAACATAATGATTATAGACTATCTTGGATGATGAGCTTGAGTCAGGTTAGGACACTAGTGATAGACATAGGATTGCCGTCTCCTTGTTTAAGGAGTGTGATGTTCTATAAGGGCCCCCCTGGATGAGATGATTGAGAGAGTGTATGGCCATACCCAGGTGACAGTGTTCATCTGATCTAATCATGCTCATCATATTGGAGTTACAAGCTTGACAGGCTTGTCCAATAAGAACATCAAGTGGCAAAGGAAGTATGCATGCCTAGTGAATTGGATTCACACTTGTGCTGTGGTTTGGGTGAAGTCTTGGAAGACTCTTTCCTTTATATCGGGAGACAGTGATGTGTTGCTAGATACCCCTCACTGATCGTGATAACGTGAGTTATCGTTACCGACATTTAAAGGAAACCCTTAGGGTCGCACAATTTGATGATATGGCTTCTTTAAGTCAGATCGTGTGGACTGAATTGTTTAGTTCAGTTTAAAGGGGTGTTAAACTCTGATTGAGCGTGAGATCTGGTCTGATCATGTTTGATTGATTAGGGCTTTAGATCGGTAAGCTTCGATCGAGAGTTATGATGCTAGATCAGTGAGATCTAGAGCATCGAGAGATCAACGGTGATCTTGAACCTTGTGGTTCAATAAGATCGACCATTGCTTGGGCCGATTTGGTCTTGAACCAAAGTCACTTGAACCGGCTCATGTTATGAGCGCTTGGTTCAAAGGTTCGAATGGGAGAAGAGGGTTGCGGTTCACTTCATGTGAACGCATAACCGAAGTGAGTAATGGGTTACTATTTTTAGATAGCAACGCCCACGTTGATTACAACGTGTTTACTCCCTTGTCGATCATCAACTTCGGACGACATCTCCTCCCTTCTCATGTGACAAAAGTCTTGACGAGTGTAGAGGAACTTCTTCTTCGCCAAGCCCAAGGATCTCATCTCCTCCATGCGCAAAGGACCCTTGAAGCTTTGCTAGCACAAAGACGACAAGGAGAGGCCATTCTTCATCGTGTGTGCGTCGACTAGGGAGAAGACCCCTTTCGGTTTTTGCTTCCAACATTTCATCCATAGATGGCGATGGTATGAATCTTATTGGCATTTTGCAATCGATTTTTCATAGTTGATCATATGTCATGCTAATGATCCCTAAAACCCTTATTTCCGCTGCGTTGAAACACATGCGCCCATTAGGGTTTTTCGCTCCCCCTTGAAGGGGACCCCTGCAATTGGTATCAGAGCAGGCTAAATCGCATGATAATATGTTTGCTATGATTTGTGATCCTTGTATGCGCCATCTTGCTAGATCTAGAATACATGCGAACCTTTACTTGTAGTTGACGCATGTTGTAAGGTTGCGCATGATGTAAGTTTATGTGTTACGCATGTATGATGCCTTGGCACTTGTTATAGAGTTTTTATCAAAAACTTATATCTCTTGCGCGTATCACCTTAGATCTAAGCTGCCTACTGTAAACCCTTAGACGGGTTATTAGGGTTGAAGTCACCCCTAGGTTAGATCCAGAATGTCTGATCAGACTATCTGACAGCCTGAATGGGTCGACCAGTTAGCACCTCGGCGCAAGCCTATGGTGGCTATAGGTCGACTGCAGACAGGTGTGTAGCGATGTCTGATTGAGACGACTAATGAACGCACCTGAGTTAGGCCCGGGGTCACGCCCGCTTGCCAGACCTCTGTGTGGTCGTTCAGCCCTGGCGCATGCATGGTTGACCTTATGGTCAACTCAAGTCAGTTAGGACTTGGTGCATGCAAGGGTAGTGGATCTGACTAGGTTGGTTGAGTGGATCCCTAGTAATGGACCGTTGTAAGGTTGTAGGGGAAATAAGGAAAAATTAAAATTGATCCCAAGGGGTTTTCGAAAAATTTTAATTTTTATGTATGGATCACATGATTCTTGATTGATGCATATGTTTGTCTATTTAGTCTTATGTGGGCTGCCCGTTATTAATGTGTGCTGTGCTGGGGCCTGCGAGCCTGGGATTAATTGTTGTAAATTAATTTTATTTTTGTGATCTGCGAATCACAATTTTGATTAATTTATAATGTGAAAGTGACCTGCGTGTCACTCTTGTCTAGATAGTTAAATTGTAATTTAATTAGACAAGAGCACAATGCACACTTGGCAGAAGCGCATGCAGCAGTGGCTGGACCAGGTGGAAGGTCTAGGGTTCGAACCTAGGACCTGGCGCAAATTCCTGGTGGGCGCACCAGTGCTGCAAACGGCGCTAGGGCCCTGCTTGGGCCAGATGAGCAGCTAAAGACCCATGAAGAGCAAGTGTAGACTTAAGCTAGGTTAAGGTCTCACTAGGGCTATGGGCTTTTACCACATAAGATACATGCTTTCTTTTATTTGTTAATATTAGAATTGCATGATTAAATTTATCTTCTGCTATCACCATAGGAATTGTATGATAGAAAAAGAAGATAAAAGACCGTTAAAATCCAACGCTAAAAATATCAAGCTCGAATGCCTTCTGACGCGAAACCTCACTGTTCTGATTATCGTTGGAGCCGTGTTGTACCCACTCAGTGGGCACGTCCATCTATCTTCAGACGGTGCGGGATTACACCTGTGTGTTACAGAGCAGGGATTTATCCCTTCTCGTTGCTCAGCATAGCACATGGTGGTCCAGGGAGTAGGTTGGGTCAGCTTGACCGTGTAGTCTACATATGTGGCGCATATGGTAGCACATGGAGGCAGCCATCTGTGGGGTCAGAGATTGTGTTGTACCAACTCAGTTGGCACAGTCTGCTGGATTGCCCAGATGAAGGGGAATCGCACGGGTTGGCGATTGGCTGGGATAGCCTACCAGAAACTAGTGCTTGTACTCTCTGTGCATCTTATCTCGCCTGAGCGGGACGCGGAGACCAAGTATGAAATCTGGATCCCATCTCACTAAAAGAGTTCTACTCTTTCGGGCTGTTTTGCTGGATTTTTCACGCCTGATAAAATAGTGAGAAAAAGAATCTTTCTTAAGTCCTGATTGATTCTTATACATTGATACTGACCTTGCTGTTCTTGCATTGTTGTAGATACCTGCAGCAACGAACACCATGAACTTCAATGTGCGATCCCTACTGGAAAGGGAGAAGTTTGCTGGGCCAAACTTCTCTGACTGGTTTGGACACCTTAAGATTATTCTTAAGGCAGAGAGGAAACTGTATGTCCTCGAGACGGCGATACCGCCGCAGCCCGCTCCGAACGCCGCAAGGGCGGTTCGGGAAGCCTATGAAAAGCACGTCAATGATAGCATTGATGTCGCTTGCCTGATGCTAGCGTCTATGACGCCACCGCTGCAGCGTCAGCATGAGGATATGTCGGCTATAGAGATTATAGCGAACCTCAAGATGCTGTATGCTGCACAGGCGAGGACTGAACGCTATAATTTGACGAAGCTCTTCTTTCAGAGCAAACTGGCTGAAGGGAGCCCAGTGGGAGCTCACGTGCTCAAGATGATTGGGCACAAGGAGGCTCTAGAGAAACTGGGGCATACCATCAACCAGGAGCTTGCTGTGGACATTATTCTGCAGTCTCTCCCGCCTTCATTCGACGCGTTCATTATTAATTTTAATATGAACAAAATCGATTGTACTCCGGCAGAGCTGCTGAATATGCTCTTGACCACTGAGGAGACTCTGAAGGGTAAGCCTTCAACCTCTGTCTTAATGGTTCCTTCAAGGAACAAGAAGAAGGGGAAGAAGGGCAAGGCCCCTGTCAAGAATTACAGCAAGGCTCTGAAGCAGAAGGTCAAGCGGTCTAAGGAATACAGGTGTTTCCACTGTGGCCAGCTGGGTCACTGGAAAAAGGACTGTAAAGCGCTCCAAGGAGACAAGAGGGGAAGCTTTGCTTCTGGCTCAGGTATATTCGTGACTGAAGTCATGTTTTCTTCTTCTATATCATGGGTGTTGGACACTGCATGTGGAGTTCACATTTGTTCAAATGTGCAGGAACTCAAGAGAAGAAGGCAGGTGGGACAGCATGAGGTGGACCTACGCGTTGGAAACGGGGCACGGGTTGCTGCTGTTGCTGTAGGAGACTACTTCATTTCTTTACCATCTGGAATTGTATTAGAACTAAACAGTTGTTACTTTGTTCCCAGTATAACTAAAAATATTATCTCCATTCCTGCTCTTGTCAGGAAGGGATTTTCCTTTGAATGCAATATTTCAAAGTGTGTTTTGTCTTTAGATAATATTGTTTATGCAACTGGTTCAATTAGCAATGGGTTATACATGTTGGACATGGAATGTTCTATACAGAACGTTGATATCAAGAAAGCCAAGTATGCTGATGACAGCACCTTGCTATGGCATAGTCGTTTAGGCCATATTAACGAGAAACGCATTAAGCGGTTACATCATCATGGACTGCTGGGATCATTCTCCTACAAGGAGATTGATACATGCAAGGCTTGTTTAATGGGTAAAATGACGAAGTCACCTTTTCCTCACAAAGGTCAAAGGGCTTCAGGTTTACTTGACCTTATACACAGTGATGTGTGTGGGCCATTTAGTAAACATGCCAGAGGTGGCTATCAGTACTTCATTACCTTTACTGATGATTTCAGTAGATATGGTTATGTCTATCTGATGAGACATAAAAGTGAATCTTTTGACAAGTTCAAGGAGTTCAAAAATGAAGTACAAAATCAGCTAGGCCGTAATATCAAGGCACTTCGCTCAGATCGAGGTGGTGAATACCTAAGTCATGCATTTACTGACTATCTAAAAGAGTGTGGCATTATCTCACAGCTCACTCCACCAGGAACACCGCAATGGAATGGTGTGTCCGAGAGGAGAAATAGAACGTTACTAGATATGGTTCGTTCTATGATGAGTCAGGCTACTCTTCCATACTCCTTTTGGGGTTTTGCACTGGAAACAGCTGCAAAGGTACTAAACCGGGTGCCATCCAAGGCAGTTTCAAAGACGCCATATGAGTTATGGTATGGGAAACAGCCAAGCTTGACATTTATCAGGATCTGGGGTTGCGAAGCTTATGTCAAAAAGCTCGCCTCTGGGAAACTAGAGAGCAGATCTGAGAAATGTATCTTTGTCGGTTACCCTAAGGAAACTAAGGGTTATTATTTCTTCGATCCCAAGGAGAACAAGGTTTTTGTTGCTCGTACGGCCATATTTCTTGAGAAGGAGTTTCTTCTGCAAGAGGCCAGTGGGAGAGAAATAAAACTGGATGAGAATCCAGAGAAAGGACAAAGTGCTCAAGCAGAGTTGGATGAGCCTGAGCCGGTAGAACAGGTTATTGAACAACCTGAGGCTCAGATATCACGGGAACCGCGAAGATCGGGTAGGATCCGTCGACAGCCTGAGCGCTATGACGGAGTCTACATCATTGACAATGATGAACCCCTCACTTATGCGGATGCGGTCAGTGGACCGGAGTCAGCGAGATGGCTTGAAGCTATGCGCGCCGAGATGGACTCCATGTCAGATAACCAAGTCTGGGATTTGGTTGATCCGCCTCCGGGAGTAATCCCTATAGGCTGTAAATGGATCTTCAAGAAGAAGATTGACATGGATGGTAACGTGGTTACCTATAAAGGCAGGCTAGTTGCGAAAGGTTTCAAACAAATCTACGGGATAGATTATGATGAAACTTTCTCACCTGTAGCCATGTTTAAGTCTATTCGGATTCTTTTTGCGATAGCTGCATATTACGATTATGAGATCTGGCAGATGGATGTGAAAACTGCTTTCCTTAATGGAAATCTGGATGAGGATGTGTATATGACACAACCTGAAGGTTTCACTAATCCAGCAGATCGTCATAAAATATGCAAGTTAAAGAAGTCCATTTATGGACTTAAACAAGCATCGAGAAGCTGGAATATTCGTTTTGATGAATCAGTTACTGAATTTGGTTTCATCAAGAACGAGGATGACCCGTGTGTATATAAGAGGTTTAGTGGGAGCGTGATTACTTTCCTAGTCCTCTACGTCGATGACATCTTGATCATTGGAAATGACATTCCTGAAATGCATGCTGTTAAGGCATGGCTGAGGAAATGTTTCCAGATGAAAGATCTAGGAGAAGCAGCCTATGTGTTAGGTGTGAAGATCTACAGGGATAGATCTAAGAGGCTTCTCGGGCTGTGCCAGAGTACTTACATCGATAAAGTCCTGGAAAGATTTCATTTAGAGAATTCTAAACGAGGATATCTTCCAGTCAGACATGGTCTGAGTCTTTCGAAGAGTCAGTGTCCACAAACACAGACTGAGAAAGATGAAATGGACAATACGCCTTATGCTTCGGCTATTGGATCCATTATGTATGCGATGTTGTGTACTCGCCCAGACGTCGCTTACGGGTTAAGCGTGACCAGTCGTTACCAGAGTAATCCAGGTATGGCGCACTGGATTGCAGTCAAGAACATCTTAAAATATCTGCGGAGGACCAAAGATATGTTCTTGATATATGGTGGTCAGGAAGAACTCAGTATTGAAGGATATACTGACGCTTCGTTCCAGTCTGACCAGGATGATTTCCGATCGCAATCAGGCTATGTTTTTAGCTTGAATGGTGGAGCAGTGGTGTGGAAGAGTTTCAAACAGTCAACTGTTGCTGATTCCACAACAGAAGCCGAGTATGTTGCAGCCTCGGAAGCATCCAAGGAGGCAGTGTGGATTCGTAAGTTCGTGAAAGAACTTGGTGTCGTTCCTTCGAGTGCAGATCCTTTGGTTATCTTCTGTGATAACACTGGAGCAATTGCACAAGCAAAGGAACCACGGTCGCACCAGAAGTCCAAGCACATACAGAGACGGTTTCATTTGATCAGGGAGATCATTGATCGTGGCGAGATCAAAGTATGCAAGGTTCATACAGATGACAATCTGGCATACCCGCTTACCAAGCCTCTGGCGCAGCAGAAGCATGAGAAGCACTGTAATAATATGGGTTTGAGATTCCTCAACCATTAGATTAAGTGCAAGTGGGAGATTGTTGGGGTATGCCCTTAAGGCTAATGTTTGAAGCCTATGGGAGTGTAACAAGTATCATGTAATAAACTCATATGTTTATAAAGGCATGGTTGTTATTCAGTTAGCTACATTGTCTGCTGCAATATATGTTCTTCTGAATAATGTCTCAAAGCTGTTCAGCTGGGCTGACATGCTATTATGTCCTTGGTCGATGTATCTTGGTGAACATGAGACAGCCTTGATATGGTTAAGACTAATATGTGTTCTAATCTTATAGGATGCTTCGAGCATGGAATAAGATGTAGACTCATGGGTACATGGGATGTACTGGACAGACCCTACTAGGATGTTCAATTGTTTGTCACAATGTGAATATTCCTTGATTGCGACAAGTGGCACATTTCCTCTGACTTGAGATCACTTGTGTTTTCTAAATGATGATTGTCATTGTTTTGAGGTAGTTCAATATCATTTGAAACATAATGATTATAGACTATCTTGGATGATGAGCTTGAGTCAGGTTAGGACACTAGTGATAGACATAGGATTGCCGTCTCCTTGTTTAAGGAGTGTGATGTTCTATAAGGGCCCCCCTGGATGAGATGATTGAGAGAGTGTATGGCCATACCCAGGTGACAGTGTTCATCTGATCTAATCATGCTCATCATATTGGAGTTACAAGCTTGACAGGCTTGTCCAATAAGAACATCAAGTGGCAAAGGAAGTATGCATGCCTAGTGAATTGGATTCACACTTGTGCTGTGGTTTGGGTGAAGTCTTGGAAGACTCTTTCCTTTATATCGGGAGACAGTGATGTGTTGCTAGATACCCCTCACTGATCGTGATAACGTGAGTTATCGTTACCGACATTTAAAGGAAACCCTTAGGGTCGCACAATTTGATGATATGGCTTCTTTAAGTCAGATCGTGTGGACTGAATTGTTTAGTTCAGTTTAAAGGGGTGTTAAACTCTGATTGAGCGTGAGATCTGGTCTGATCATGTTTGATTGATTAGGGCTTTAGATCGGTAAGCTTCGATCGAGAGTTATGATGCTAGATCAGTGAGATCTAGAGCATCGAGAGATCAACGGTGATCTTGAACCTTGTGGTTCAATAAGATCGACCATTGCTTGGGCCGATTTGGTCTTGAACCAAAGTCACTTGAACCGGCTCATGTTATGAGCGCTTGGTTCAAAGGTTCGAATGGGAGAAGAGGGTTGCGGTTCACTTCATGTGAACGCATAACCGAAGTGAGTAATGGGTTACTATTTTTAGATAGCAACGCCCACGTTGATTACAACGTGTTTACTCCCTTGTCGATCATCAACTTCGGACGACATCTCCTCCCTTCTCGTGTGACAAAAGTCTTGACGAGTGTAGAGGAACTTCTTCTTCGCCAAGCCCAAGGATCTCATCTCCTCCATGCGCAAAGGACCCTTGAAGCTTTGCTAGCACAAAGACGACAAGGAGAGGCCATTCTTCATCGTGTGTGCGTCGACTAGGGAGAAGACCCCTTTCGGTTTTTGCTTCCAACATTTCATCCATAGATGGCGATGGTATGAATCTTATTGGCATTTTGCAATCGATTTTTCACAGTTGATCATATGTCATGCTAATGATCCCTAAAACCCTTATTTCCGCTGCGTTGAAACACATGCGCCCATTAGGGTTTTTCGCTCCCCCTTGAAGGGGACCCCTGCATTAATAATTTTGATATTGATTTATCTGATAGTTTATTTGAGGAAAAGATTAAGAGAATTGAAATTGAAAAACCTTCTTTTGATGATAACTCTGATTTTGATAATATCTTATTTATGGTTAAATCTGATGAGCATGATGAAGGTTCAAAAATTGTAGACATTGATGAGCCCGACTGTGATTTTGGTGATATTTTGGAAATTAATGATAAATCTCTTGTGGTCAACTCTGATTCTATTAATTCTTTTTCATATGATTCTGATTTTGATTCTTCTAATGATGAATTATTTGTGGGGAAGCATGAGGAAATTAATTTTGAAGAGTCTCATCTTGATTTTGTTGATAATTTTGATATTAAAAAATTGTTTGATGATGAACATGAGGAAGTTGAAAAAGATTTGAATGTTACAAACACTGATGAATCTCACTCTGATGTTTTGCCCTTATCTTTTATTGAATCTTTTGATGAATTTGAAAAATTGATTTTTATTGAGGAGCCTAATGAAAGACATAAAGATTATTATGATGATCCAATACTTGACTATTTTGATCAAAGTCCTTTTGTTATTGCCATTGAAAATATTAATTTGAAGAAATGACTTATGATTTTACTTTTTGACAAACATAGAAAGATCATAAAGATTACTTTGACTGGATTTGAAAATTCTGATTATAATTTCTGCATATTCGAGAAAGCCACATTGATCATGATTTGTCTTGAATTCTGGATATTTGGATTAGTAGCTAAACTGTTGGGAAAAAGAAAATGCAGAAAATTATATGCTTTATACTTTGGAACTGATTCACCTACTTCACCATGATATTGATTTTTGGTCAAGCTATGGACCTAAAAATTAGCACTTCTCGGGAGGCAACCCAAGCACTTTTGTCTTAGTTTAGTTTCTTTTATTTTAGTTTATTTTTAGAATTAATTTTTCTTTTATTTTTCAGGGAAAATCAAATTTTGCGTCAAATACGGCACTGCCATAATCTATTTTACGCCCGTAATCTGTGTTGATTTCTTCTCCCAAGAGTTTTCTATATTTTACGGCGGTACCGTATTTCTTTTACGGTACCGTTTTTTTACTTCACGTGTCGTAATTTCGACTGCTTTCGATCCAAAAATTTTGATTTTTACGGCAGTACCGTAAACAATTCCACGGTACCGTATTCCCTGATTATTTCTTACCCCAGAGTTCTTTGCAAAATATGGCACTGCCGTAAAGAATATTACGGTACCGTATTTCAAAACTGCTTTCTGCTTATTGAGTAGGTGTTTTCTCGCTGCGATTTTAAGAAACTAGGTTGAGAAAAATTTTAATCTTTGGCACGACATGGAAGTACTCATCTTTGTCTATTATTTGGATATTTTTACTGAATTTTAAAGTACATGGATTGTCCTAGAACACATGGCAACTTTTTGATTTTGATTATATTTTGTTCAGTTTTTCATTTTGTAATCTAAGTAGCCTTCTTTCTGCTGATACCCTAAATTCATGGTAGATTTTGACCCTTTATTTTTCACATGCCTGGAAAGATCAAGTTTTATTCTACTTCATGGTTTTTTCTTTTTTCTTTTTGGATCATTAAATCTTATTTTTGGGTATGACTACTTTTCATAAAAAATTCAAAAACTGCTTGATTTGCTTTCTACCTGTCATAGCTTCTTCTCCAGATTTGCAGCACCTCTAGCTACCACTGCATCTGCCTCTGACATCACTATTTCCAGCCGTCGACACTGGATCATACCACCAGCAGATTCTTATTTCTTTTACTGCCTCTTATTCCATGATATGATTTTATTTTTTGCAGCAGAATCTTTATTATTGACTCTGATATTTTTCATCTATGCAGGATTATCTTCCATAGCCTGACGATCTCACCTCCAGGACTGTATTCTCTAGCAGGCCACTAGAGATTACTCACCCTTATGTCGGCACCATCACCATCATTACTATCAGCTTTTCAGCTAGCATCTATTTCACCAGCACTCTTCTAGACCCTCGATGATATCTCTGATTCTTTCTTTGAGAAAATTATTTTTAAAATTAATTTTTTTTGAGATTGTTTTTGATCTGAGCCTTATGTACCTTAAATTTTACAGAAAATTTTCAAAAGACACATCTTTGGACCCAGCTGCATTGGCCTGACAATGATTGAGCATGATCTATATGGTTTTGTGAGTATCACTTGCACTCTCTTATTAATGACTATTCCTTATAGTGTATCTTTGACTTTATCATATTTATACTATTCATTGGTTTTCTCTTGAAAAATGATTTTATGGATATATGGAACTCACTGTTTTGATGATGATATTATTCAAATTTATTGTTAAGATTGATGAAAGCATATGATCCACTTTCTACTGTATGATGTCATGATTTATTGATAAAATATCTTCCTTAATGATGTGAGTATTTATACTAGTGATTAGAGAAAAACCCTATCATGTTTGATTTATTTTTTCAATGCATATCTATTTTTAAAATTTGACATTGGTTGATGCATGAAATTTTGGGTAGATGTGTTATTTGAGGAATAAGATCTAAAGGTGAAACTATTCTTTTGAATAAAATAAGTATATGAGTATGATTATTGAATTGATGTCAATTGATCAACCTAGTAGATGTTTAGTCTATTTTGCTATTTGTTGGGAAATAAGAAGCCAAGATCCATAAAAAAAGTGAGAGACTCCCCTACTTGGCACTGTGTAAAATTGACAGTGGTACCTAAGAGATGTGTTGAAGTCTATGCATGAAAAATAATGAGAGCGAAAAATAATAAGACTCCTCTACTTGGCACTGTGTAAAATTGACAGTGGTACCGAAGACAAGAGTTGAAGTCAAAAATAAAAAGTGTGTATCTAAGTGGGTACATGTCATCTTCACAAAAACAAAAAAAATAAAAAAAAATAAAAAAAAATAAAAAAAAATAAAAAAAAATTAAAAAAAATTAAAAAAAATAAAAAAAAATCTTGTGTGGAAAAAGATCTTGGAAACCTAATTTCTGTAAACAAAAGCATGATAGAATTGAACTGAAAACTATGTGAAATCATGAGATTGAAAATTCTATTTATTATACAAGTTGCAAAGTTTTATTTGATTGAACTGTAGATCTAAAGGGTTAAGTTCTAAGGATGATATGTTTACTTGAAGTTTTGTGAAACAATTGATGGAATTTTTCATTGATGATTGTATTTTAGAAATTTATTGAGCATGAAAAGGTTATTCTTGTGATCAAATTTTGAGTTCAAAATTTGATTTTTGCTTGAGGACAAGCAAAGTTTAAGCCTTATGTGTTTAATGACACCAAAATATGTAGTATATTTTGTATCATTTTTGATATCTTTTCACGCTAAATTAAAGATCTTTTGCTTGTTTTCATGCTAAATTCATCGAATATTACAAAGTCCCCCCCAATCATAACCAAGCCAGGCCCAGGGGCTCCCCAATCCCGTTCTGGCTCCGTGTTACCCCCGGAAATATTACGTCTGCAGCGGGATTCGACCCCTAGACATGACCCTCACGAGTCATGACCCTTAAACCATCTGAGCTGCAGCTCAATGGTTGAAGGGTCATGACTCGTGAGGGTCATGTCCAGGGGTCGAATCCCGCTGCAGACGTAATATTTCCGGGGGTAACACGGAGCCGGAACGGGATTGGGGAGCCCCTGGGCCTGGCTTGGTTATGACTGGGGAACGTGTTAGATGCGCCGAAAGAGGCAAACACGGGTCATATTCCTATTTTGGTTTTTCATGATTTTCAGGCAAAAAAGCACTATTTTGGGCGTTTTCAAGCAAAATCAAACACATGGAAGAATTACCATTATCAAGAGGAAGATACACAAGAAATTTCATGCAAATCTAAGCTAGGAACCAAAATACGGCAGTACCGTAAAGGATTTTACGATACCATATTTTGAGGTTACCGTATTATCAAGAACACGGCCGTATTTTGGAGCTTTTCCAAACAAAAAGATTTTGTGATTTTACGGCACTTCCGTAAAGAATTACACTGCCGTATTTTGGAGCGTCTTCAGAACAGAAACCTTTGCTGAAATTACGGCACTGCCGTAAACATCTACACGGGCCGTATTTTCCAGACATATTCCGACCAGAAAGTTCAACCGAAATTACGACACTGCCGTAAACCAAATTACGGGCCGTATTTCCAGCGTTTCCAGAACAGAACACTCAAGCTATTTTACGGCAGTGCCGTAATTCCCAGTCAAAAACGCGATTTTTACGAGTCTGAATCTTGCGTGAGCCATAACTTTTGATCCAGAGGTCTAAATTGAAATCCGAAAGATGTTCTGAACTCGTCCTTAAGAGGAGAAGGCGTACGAAGTGGAAGGGAGAACTTTTATCCAATATCGAGGGAGAAATCGCCAGAGAGGCGGCTAGGGTTTGGCCTCGCGCCGAGAGGCGTAGAGGGCACCTCAGGCCGTGATTTTCACTCAGAAGCTTCACCTGGAGGAGAGACGCCACAGAAGTTTTAGAGCGTTTGGAGTCCGATCGGAGGAGGAATCCACAAAACAGCGGTGACAGCGTTGTTCATCACGAAATTACGGGTGTAATTTACATTACACCTGTGTTGTAACATTGTTTTTTTTTCTCCTTCTCTGATTTCTAATTGTTCTAAACTATGATTCATTGTATTTTTTCCTCCATGCAAGCTTAACACTCCTTTGGGACATGGGGTGTAATCCCCTTGATTCTTAATGATTAGATAACTCTTCTATTTTCGTCATGATAATTTTTTCTATGATAATTTTACTTTTGTGATGGATTGTGCTTAGACTCTCTATAAGTCCATGTTACTAATTATGTTTTTAGAGTTTTCGCAATGAGACTGAAAGGTGATTTGCTTTAGAACTTGGAACCCAAGAATTGCATGTTAGGATCCCTTCCTTAGGTTAGATCTAATTTGTTCTGTTCTAGTAAATTAATTGTCATGATTATAACATGAATCTATAGATCGAGTGTAACGCCCTCAATTTTTCTGAATTATGATTTAAGGTTAGAAATTCTGTTTCTGTATTTTTATCTATTAAAATTTTGGGATTTTTGCCTAATTGTAGGACTTTTTCCTACAGGGCAAAAATAATTATTTTGGTTGGGGCTTCGAACCCTCAACCTTGACTTTTTGCTCCTGGAATTCTTCCACCATGGTGGCGCATATTTCTGTGTTATTGGAGTGGCGCATGGTGGTTAAGCCCAGGTGAGCCCTTAAAACCGATTTTCACTTAAGTTAACTGGGTTATTGGATCTTGGATCCGTTTGGAGTGGGAGAAAAAGAGAAATATCGTGAAGAGCTCCTCTCCCTCATGATTTTTGTTGTTTTCTTGCCCTAGCCGCCTGTGGTTGTCGCCTCTTACTGTGTTTGGCGCCTCCTGCAAATTTCTGACGCTGGTGGTGGCAGACTGGTGGTGGACGAAGTTCCTGGAGATCCCTGACACTCTGTTGTGGCGTTTTTTTTTTCTGTGGGCGATTTTCAGTGAGTAATTCGATCCTAAGGAGTCTAATCCTATTTGCAATAATTATCTGTATGAACCAAAAATCTGCAAGTAGATCCTGTGTTTTTCTATTCTATAGGTCGGATCTGAATATGCATGATGATTCAGAAATTTTGTCTTGCTGAAAATTGTAGTCGCCAATCTGACCTTACTGTGCTTTAACCTCAATATCTCATGATCTATAGATCCAAATCACACGAAACAAATTTTGTATGAAACTAGATTCGCTCAGCTTTGATTCTTATGTAATATCGACCACATCTGAACTATATTCGTGTTGCAATCGGCATTGTTATATAACTTACGAAATCTGTTTTCTGAAAATCTAGAATCTTGACCCTTTTGTGTTCGAACTCTCGTATCTCCCTAGGTATAGCTCGAAATCCTGTGAAACCAGTTTTATTAGACCGTAGGCTTGAAGAGCTTCATTTTGACTCCCATAACGCCTATTTTCGATTAGTTATTGGATCTGAAATATATGTCGTAATTCTGATATATGAATCTGTTTTCTTGAAATCTGAAATTCTGACCCACCTATGTTCGAACCCATATATCTTCCTGCCTACAATTCGAAATTTTGCGAAACCAGTTTTGTTGGAAACTAGATTCAGAGAGCTTCATTTTGAATATAATATTGACTAGCTTTGGTTCGAAATTGGACCAAACATATATGTTGCAATCTGACAATATAAATCTGCTATGTTTTGGTTAGACGAATATTCCATTGTGAGAAAAATTTAGCCTGTATGGTTTAATCTCTTAAATTGTGGTCTGTAGTTCTTCTAAAATTTAATTGCTTGATGAGAAATTTTAGAGAAAACAAAATTGGGGATTTAACTAAGAACTTAGGAATTTTCAAAAATCATGGTTCGAGCCAATTTTGGGGCTTTTGTCAATTTTCTTCACGAACGTGTAATTAAAATTATCTGTAGTGGGGGACTGAAATTATTTACATGAAATTTGTACGTTCTGTTAAGGTTCTGAAACTGGCGCCCCTTACAGTAATTTTATAGCTCACGGTTTTAGGAATTTTGAGGAAATTATTTCATGAATAGTTTCTGTTCTATGTTTAATTGTTTATTATGTGAATATTTTCTGTTCTGTTTATATGTTGTGAATTTTCTGAAAACTTTGAATGTGTTATAACCTTTGTGAGAACATAGACTGGTCTGACATGAATTAAGGATAGTTGCATGAAATCTAAGGAATTCACTCATATATTACTTCTGGTTGATGGTAAAAATTATGAAGTGTGTTCAGCTTTGATTTTCTGCAAATTGTAATTTGTTAAGGACTGGATATTGGGGTGTGTCATTTTCTGGTTTGTCAGACTTTGGGCATGATGTAAGAATTAAGTAGTGGTTGGTCCTACTCCTCCGTTTCAGTATAATCTGTTCTGTAAAATTATGCCCTAGTGTAGCACTCTTCTGTGTTCTTACCCTCCTTCTGTGGCGCTGTAATGGTGCTGATAGTCTACTACGACCCTTGAGACACTATTTCTGTTCCGTTATAGGTATTGGAGGCCAGAGTGCCACGTCCTGACAAGACGGGGGCCACCCACTGATACCTCCTCTACCATTCTGTTTCTGATATGCATGCATGTCTCGTCCTCGGCAGAGGTGGGGTCAGACCTTCTGTGGTCATCAGGCCTTCTGTGGCCTTTCTGTTTCCGATGTAGACTATCCGTTTGGATTCTGAAAATTCTGATTTTCTGTCTGTCAGTTCCGATTTCTGTAGTTCTGTTTCAATCTGTATTATAGATGTGTTAGGCAGTGTGTTTAGTAGGGAGGGGTTGGTATACTTATATCCTACTTCATGCTTGATGCCTAATGTTATAAGTATCTGTATTTGATTATGTTTTGTTTCTGATATGAGTGTGCATGTTAAGTTGATTTATCTTATCTGTTACAAAAATGTATTTCAACTTATGCATGATATTTTTGATGTGTACTATGGATGGCTTTTAGTGTCTTTTACTCACTGAGCTTTTTAGCTCACCCCCATTGTTTAAATATTTTCAGGTGAGACATTGGGACAGTGATCGCTACAGCTAATTCACGAATTTACTATGATGCTAATGTTTTATTTAATTTCTAAGAGTTGTCTTCTAAAAAATCTGTCAGGCCTGCGTGCCTAACTTAATTATATGATACGTTTTATCTCCTGAGGGCTTATGCCTGTTTTCAGGATATTATATTATAGTTGTCTCATTTTAATTGTTAGATACGAGTTTTGGATTCGTGAGATTTGAAATTATTCTTATTCTGAAATTTTCGATTTGAGAGTTATTGTTCTTATTCCGCAATATATCTGAATTTGTGCTTTCCACATATGTGTAGTGTGGACATCTGTTTTATTCCAGGATATGCGTGTCTGTGCAGCAGTAAATTATTATACTTGCTGTCGGATTTTCTGGATTTCCGGATTTCTATTTCCTAGTAAATCGATCCTATTCAGTTCTGTGCGGTTTTCAGTTCCGTAGTAATGTCCTTCGATGCCGCTTTCTTCTTGTGTTTTAATGGAAGAGTAAATTTTTTTGAAACCCCGTATTTTACTTGTATGCGTGTGGGGTGTGATTCTGAGGGATGTTACATCGAGTCTATTTGTCAAACGTGTAGATCTTGTGCGAAAGCAAGGATCAAAACGTTGGAGATCTATGAGTAAAACTAGTGTTGAGGCTCGGATGCACGAAAGTGATCCTTGAGCTTCCGTTAGATATTATCAACCTAGAATTCGGATGCACGAAAGTGATCTTGAGTTCTTTGATTGATGATTTACTTATCTATAGCATTGAGAATAGATCTTGCACGAAAGTGAGGATCGGTTATCTGCATGATTGTTTGCACGAAAGTGAGACAATACCTTTATCAAGTAAATTATGTCTTTGTCACGGTAGAATTAGACTGACGACCCTTTTATTTATGTCTAGTCATTAGAATCAAGGAGGATGAAACCCTAAGTCCCAATTTATCTCTCTGATTAACTGAGTTCGTGTGTTTTCCATTATTACTTTGCACTAGAATCGGTTCGCTTAGCTAGTAAGAATACCACTAGTTGTTACTTAACAATAAGGTCCCTGTGGATTCGATACTTTTCTTTATTACTTCGATAGTTCCGTGCACTTGCAGAAGCCTATCAAGTTTTTGGTGCCGTTGCCGGAGATTAATCCAAGGTACACGCGTGCCAGACTTGTAGTATTCCCTTTCGGGCTATCAATCATAAAATGTCATACCAACAATAGGAACTGCAAATAAACATCCAATTTTGTCAATTCACCATAAATCCCATTCTCCTTGGTTTCACTTTCTCCATTAGTCTTTACTTTATCTTTAGTTTTTCTTTTTTTTTTTTTTTTTTGCTTTTGCAGCATATGTTGTGGATGACACACTAGATCTTCCCATAGACTCACCCCTCGTGATGTTGAACTTTTTGGAATTATGCAATATAATAGCATCATCTTAAAATTTCTAAACAAGTAGTAATGGAGCTTGGCTAGCTAAATAGTGTTCTAATTCAAATTTTGAGGGTTTGCAAGATATTGCAAATTCAATTTCTTAAAGAAGAGAGGAAGAAATTGATCGATTTTTCTATAAAATCTTGAAATTATTTTTTACTTTTACAAATTCTTAGTCTTGGGATTGTATGATTCATCTAGGGATAGCAATGGATCAAGGTGAGAGACAGTATTTATCAAACCCAAACTTGACCTTGACTCCCAAACTCTTTACCTAACCTTGATAGTTTTCAAAAACCATGTCCCATATCCTACTCTGATGGGGATTAGATCCTTGCATGAAAACCCGACCTTACTTCCTAATAGCGAGCGATGAGGCAAGGCGAGTAGGATTTCTAAATTAGTGGGGATTAGACTCACCCCTAGTGTTGTTGAACTTTTTGGAATCATGTAATATATGCATAGCATCATCTTAAGATTTCTAAATTAGTAGTAATGGAGCTTGGGTGGCTAAATAGTGTTCTAATTAGAATATTGATGGTTTGCAGGATATTTCAAATTCAATTTCTTAAATAAGAGAAGAAGTTGATATATTTTTCTTTATTTTTTTACTTTTTTAATTTTAAGTCTTGGTGATTTTATGATTCATCGAGGGATGACAATGGATCAATAAGAGAGTCGGTATTGGGAAACCCAATTGACCTTGACTCCCAAACTCTATACTGTATCCTGTTAGGTTTTCAAAACTTTGCCCCCTGTCCATTGGGGGGTTCAGAGCCTTTTATGTAAACCCTAACTCTACTTCCTAACATTCGGTTTTCAAAACTTTGCCCCGGGGGGGGGAGAACTTCCTAACAAATTTAAACATAAATAATTTTTTCCTTAAAAAATTCATAAAGTGAGCATTCATGCTCTCACTATGCTATATTGTGGTCATATAAACAGAAAATATCTCAACACAATAACATGCAACTCATTTTTCATGAAGGTTATATCAAAATAAATTATATCACCAAAATATGTATAATCTATAATATATCTATACTGTCTGCCCAAAAAAAAAAAAGTAATCTCTCTTATTTCATAAGCTTCAATAGTATAAAAAAACAAATCAACAAACCACAATTTATTTAAATACTTTTCAAATTCTTAGCCTTGGGAATTGTATGATTCATCTAGAGATGACAATAGATCAAGGTGAGAGTCGGTATTTGCTAAACCCAAGTTTGACCTTTTAACTCCCAAACCCTGTAAACTAATCCTATCCGGTTTCAAAAAGTTTGCCCCATATCCTACCTGATGGGGATTAGATCCTTGCATTAAAAAACCCGACCTTGCTTTCTAACAACGAGCGATGAGGCGAGGCGAGTAGGGTCGCTTTATGTAAATTCATTGTTGATAGTTGTCACGGATCTTAATATGGATAATACACAGGATTTATAAGTGATTGGCTAACTTCAGCTTTAGTAATTGCATTTGCTTCACTTGCTCCGTTAGCCATATCTTATTTATCGATCAATGTTGTATCTTTTTTTTTTCTAATTTTTTATTTACTTCACTAGCTTATGTTATAAATACACACTATATTATAAACTTTGCACTGCAATTGAACTTGAAAGTTTTGGTGCACATAGGAATTAGAAAGACCGAGTGGAGAAAATACAATATTAATACACACGCAGTGACAGTGGCAGCTGGTTCTTAATTGCATTAATTATTATTTACACATATATTATTTATTAATTAATCTTTGGTGGGATAGGAGGCTTGCATGGCAATCCCGCACAGACCTTGGTCGTCCTCCACATCTCTCTGCATCCGTATGTATCCATTCTCGCCCCATGTTGTACCCCATGAGTTCTTCACCAGCCAATACTCGGTGCCGTCGCTGGACGTGCCGTAACCCACCGCCGTCACGCCATGGTCCAGCTCAGTTCCGCACTCGCCGTTAAACACACCACCGCCATAGTGCTGAAAGGCTGACTCACCTGCATCTATGGCGACGGACACGGGTTGGTGGGCCACTGCTTTCCGCAGCGCTTTCTCATCATTGGCCGGCACGTCCTCGTACCCGGTGATGGTGGCCGCAGGGGAGGAGGATTTCTTGGTGTTGCAGGTGCCATCAGTGCCTTGGTAGGGGTACTTGGCTTCGGTAGTGAGTCCGCCATTATTGATGATGAAGTCAAAGGCGTTGTCCATGAGGCCGCCGTCGCAACCCTGATCTTCGCCGTTGACGTCACAGTCCACCAATTGTTGCTCCGACAGGGAGATCAAGTTACCGGTGGAGAGTTTGGTGATACCTTCGGTAGCAGCTACCGCAGAGAAAGCCCAACAACAACCTGAATATGAAATTTGTTTTTTTTAGAAAGAGGACTAGTTTATTTATATACAAGTGTTAAGTGTATATATACGCATATAAAAAAAAAATGAAATAGCTACCGCATTGGCCTTGATCTTTGATTGGAGTTACGGCACCGCGAGCCCTCCAGTCGATGCTTTTTGGCGTTGCCGTGACATTGCCGTACCGGAAACTACCACGCTTATTGGCATTACCCGCCACCTTCATGTTGAAGCCAGTGTACATGGCCTTGAATTCCTGGTTTGTGAGATCAGCAAATTGGTTTACTCTCAACCAGTACTTGTGCTTTCCAGCGGCGTTGAATGATTGGATGAACTCGACATTGGATTTGAAGATGTTGAAGCGCTGCTGTTTCTCTGTTGCGTCCTTGTAGACGCGGCCGTGTTGTGCCATCCACTGCTCGTGCCTCTCCGCCATAGACGATGATGTGCTCGACAGCTTGCGCGCAGCTGCGGCTGGACAAGAGGAGAAGTGAAGACTGAGAAGAACAAGGCTGGCTAAGGCTGCCCATAGGCACTTGGCGGTGGGCGAGGATATTGCCATCTCTGATAATCGAAGATGTAATTAGTGTTGTAGGATATATTGATGCAGAAACCATCACCACCAAGGGGGGAGTATTTATAGATTGCTGGCTAGCTAGAGATCCGAGATACAATCATAAAGGAAAGAATGATAGATTGTCTACTGTTCAATCTATCATAATAATAATAATAATAATAATTTTGTTTTTATCTCCCGCTCACACATACAAATATACAATTAGGCCCTGCGTGCCGTTCAGTGCATTTGTAGAAAGGTATTAAATAATCATCTGCTATTTGTTCCAAAGGAGAGAGACAGAGAGAGTGTGTGATTTAAAACCAAACGTCGCGTGATATGCCGTCTTTCTTTTAATAATACAATTATGCTTCCAATTTAAAACTCAATGAAATTGTATTGTCACGGCCTTTTATGTTTTCCTAAACAGAAAAAGATTTAATGGTGTGTCAAAAATGAGTCATATATTATAGATTTATCAAGAAAAAAAATATATGAGGCATCTAATATAGATTTCTTGAGCAAGTGCAAGTCAGGGGAAAAATTTTCGATGCGAGTACTCTGCTAAACATTTTGCAGCAGGATATCATACTTCGTGTGATGTTCCCGGGATTTAGCACAAATCCCAAAGCACACCGAGATGGAGCGATGGCGGGATCTCTCGTCATCAGCCGAGTTGGACGACTCGGGTGTGCGATCGTGTCACTGAGGCTGACACAAGTCCATAGGGCGAGGGTCGAGTCAAACCACGGAGTATGGGTTCACACGTGGATGTGGGCTTTTGGCTCGACCCATGGACCCCGGATCCTCTCGCACGAGCTTGCGAGCGTGTACATCGAAGAGGGTCGACCGTGGGGCGATTCTGAGGTCTAATCGACCCCGAACCGGCACTGAACCGTCCTTCCGGGCTGAACCGAACCGGTTCAGCCGGTTCAGACCGTCTACAGTGCACGCGTGCTCGAAAAGGGGAAAAACATCCCCTGTTCCTCGCCTTCGCTGGAAAAGCTGCCGTCTGCCGTCGATTCCGGCCAGCTGGAGGCGCCTCGCCGGATTTGGAAGGTGGCCGGAGGTGCGGGCTGGCGTGGCGACGAGGGCGACGGAGTTTGAAGGCTGGGACTCCTACGTGGACGAGTCTAGGGTAGATTTTCGGATCCGCCCCGGTGGAAGCGAGATCTCCGGCTAATCACCGGCGGAGATCGCGGCTGCGTGGCGACGAAGATGGAAATCCATCTTCATCGAGGGGAGGTTGCAATCAAGCGGATTGAGAGCTTGAGCAAGGTCTGGCGACGACGATTTCTCGACGAGATCTAGATCTGAAAACAGAGTCTGCTTCTTCTTCGTCGACGACGAGGCTCCAGCTACGGACTCGTCGGCAAGGGCTCTCATATCAACTCACCGGTGCTCTGAGGTAAGGAAGGGTTCATCTCTTCCGGCGCCGGCAGCCAGACGCGGGAGTGCGATCGGATTTTCCGATCGCCGGTTCCACGCAGCCACAGCTTCCATTGGGTTCAATTTCTCGTCGGCGGCGGCTTCTCCAGCGACAATACTCCGGCGGCGACTTCTCCGTTCATGGACGACCAGATCTCGACCCGCCGGCGCAGCTCCGGTGGCCGGACGGTGACGGACGGGAGAGGGGATCACTCCCCTGTTTCGGCCGAGCGTCGGCTCTGTTCCGGACGCGGAACGCGAAGGGAGGGAGAGAAGGTTTTGCGCGCATGTTTGCGCGCGCGTTTCGTTTCGTCTCCGATCGGACTTTCCGACGCAGCTTTTCGGAGGATCTCGGTGGGCTCGGCTCGTGGAGTGGTGGCACGCTACAAGGGTAAACCCTCCCCGGATCTATCGTGTGTAGTGGTAGTAGGACGGTTTTCTCGTGTGTAGTGGATAGAGACTTTACCGCCGTCCGGACTTCGTGTGGCTTTTCGTCCGGACGGTTCTTTACGTTATCTGCGCCCGCATATGTGTAGTGCGGGTTGTGCTTATTTGTAGGTGCTGTTCGCTTGCCTGCAAAGTCTTGGACGTGTGTGCCGGCACCCTTGAAGGTGTTCGCCACCGTCCCCTTGTGATTGATTGAGGCCGCGCCGGTGCCTATCTCGGCTGTGTAGAGAAAGGAGCGCGGGTTGAGGGAATTTCTATGAGTGCAAAGTGTTTTGGAGAGTCTCTATCACTTTGACACAGTTGAGAGATTTGTATTCGTGTCCGAGGGGCGGTATTCATACCGAACCCTTCGCGCACGTGGTGTGAGGGCTTGTAGAGTGCTGGGCCAGCTTCCGCAACGCGATCCTAACTGGTCGCAGGCCACTCTAGTGTAGGGCTGAGATCTCCGCGAGGGGATCTGCCGGTCGTGGTTAAGTTTATTATAAAAAAATAAATTTGCCCATAACAAACCGGTATCAGAGCTTAAGTTTGTGTAAGTCTATTGTCAGGGATATCGACGTCGGTGTACGCTGTTTGGAGTGTGCGTACGTCGGTGCCTAGCGCCGGGGCGTAGTCTCTCAGCCTCTTCACTGATCGCTCAGTTCCGACACAGACCGAGCACTACTTAGCTCTTTTCAGTGCACCCAGAGGTCAGACCATCAGATCTCATTCCACCAGCAGAACTTCAGAGTTACTTCTCACAATCACAATGGTTACAGCTGCAGAGCGCATCTCCCACTTGGAGACTGCGATAGGGAACTTCGATGGAGACGCTACGATCATGGAGCGTCTCGAGGCACTTCGGTCGGCGGTCGAGTCCGTTGGGACCCGCCTGGATTCTGAGTTGGCACGTCTCTCCAGTGCCTTTGGTGGACTTGCATTGGAGGTGGCTGGTTTGAAGGGGCAGGCTGCTGCCCGTGCTTCTACTTCAGCCGCAGACTACTAGAGTGCGTGTTCCCGAGCCCTCTACTTTCAGTGGGGTACGCAGTGCAAAGGAACTTGAGAATTTCCTTTGGGATATGGAGCAGTATTTCAGGACTGCTCAGGTGCCTGCTTATGAGAGAGCGCAGTTGTGTTCGGCATATCTGACAGGTGACGCCAAGCTCTAGTGGCGTACCTTAGTGACCCCTCCGGGAGAAGAGGTGCCACGTGACATCTCATGGGATGAGTTGAAAGCTGAACTGTAGAACCAGTTCCTGCTGACACACACTTCAAAGACTGCTAGAGACTCTTTACATAAGATCAGACACACGGGGACAGTTCGTGAGTATGTTCGAGCTTACTCTGCCGCCATGCTCGAAATACCACGAATGGAAGAAGAGGATCGCTTGTACTTCTTCTTAGAGAGGATGCAGACATGGGCACAGTTGGAAGTTAGGAGACATAGCCCATTAACTCTCAAAGAGGCTATGGCCGTAGCTGATTCCTTAGTGGATTTGAGGGATAGGAAGCAATCTGCCCCTATCTCCTCTGGTCCATCTAAGTCACGTTCCCCTCAGAGGAATAAGGGGAAGCGTCCAGCTCCAGGACCCAAGGGTGGGTATAAGAAGAAGCAGGGAAAAGGAGGAGCTACCTCTTCAGGAACCGGTCAGAAGAAAGCTACACCAGCCGGTTCTCCTCCTAGGGGCGCTCCCAAGCAGCAGCTGAAGTGTTTTCTTTGCCGAGGTCCTCATCGCATGCGTGATTGTCCTCGGGGAGATACACTTGCAGCTATTGTTCAGCAGGAGGCTGCCCAATCTGAAGATCCTCTGATCACTGTGAATCCTTTGGTGATCAATGCCATTGCTACTTCCACCACAATGAAGACCAAGTTGATGTACGTGGAGATGAGGGTGAACTCACATCGAGTTCATGCCATGATCGATAGTGGTGCATCTCATGTTTTGTGGCTCATGGCATGGCGACGCGGCTAGGGCTGAGCATGTCCCCTGCTCAGGACCGCTTCAAGACGATCAACGCTGAGGAGCGGCAGATCACAAGAATATCCTATGATGTTCCTCTTGTCTTCGGGGAGTGGAAGGGTAAGAACCATGTACGCGTGGTTCAGATGGACGATTATGATGTCATCGTCGGCTTGGAGTTGATACAGAAGATGAAGGCTGCTATAGTCCCTCATCTAAAGGGTGTCCAGGTGATGGATGAGAGATACCCTTGCTTTGTTCGTTGCCTACAGTTGGCTGGGTCGGATAAGTCAGTACGACCAGGGAAGGCTCAGAGTACATACATTTCGGCTGCTACTCTTGAGACAGGCTTACGTCAGGGCGAGCGGACCTTTCTGGCTACATGGGTGACGGCCCCTGCCCCCTGTAGAAGGTCCAGACGACGTACCAGCGGAAGTGAAGAATTTACTTGAGGAGTTCCAGGATCTTCTTCCGCCTGAGCTACCTAAGGAGCTTCCTCCCAGACGTGCGATTGATCACCACATTGAGTTGGTTCCTGGGGCAGCTCCTTCTTTCCGACCCCCATACCGCATGCCTCCTGCAGAGCTCGTAGAGCTGAGGAAGCAGTTGGATGAACTCTTGGCAGCTGGGTTCATCCAACCCTCCAAGTCTCCATTTGGTGCTCCTGTGCTGTTTCAAAAGAAAAAGGACAGTAGTCTTCGCTTCTGTGTTGACTACCGTGCCTTAAATAAGATCACCATCAGGAACAGATACCCGATCCCACATATCCAGGACCTCATTGACAGACTAGCGGGCGCTACTATCTTCACCAAGCTTGATTTGAGATCAGGCTATTAGCAGGTCTGCATAGCTGAGGGAGATGAGGCGAAGACAGCCTGTGTCACCCGGTACGGCGCCTTCGAGTTCTTGGTGATGCCATTCGGCTTAACCAATGCGCCGGCTACCTTCTCCCACCTGATGAACAATGTTCTGACATAGTTGCTAGACGATTTTGTGGTCGTCTACCTTGATGATATCGTGGTGTACTCGGCCACGATGGAGGAGCATTTACAGCATCTGAGATTGGTGTTTCAGAGACTGAGGGAACACCAGCTGTATGTAAAGAGGGAGAAATGCTCCTTTGCTGCTTCTGAGATCCAGTTTCTGGGCCATGTGCTAGGCCATGGCACTGTCCAGATGGATCCTGAGAAGGTGCGTGCCATCGTCGAGTGGACCGCACCTACTTCCCCTACTGAGCTCCGATCTTTCCTGGGAGTGGCGAATTTCTACAGGAAATTTATCCAGGATTACTCCAAGATTGCAGCTCCACTTTCTGACCTCCTGAGGAAGGAGACTCCATGGCTATGGCAAGAACGGCATCAGACTGCGTTTGCAGAGTTGAAACGCAGGATCGCCAGTGAGCCGGTTCTTCGTATGCTGGACTTCAGTCGGCCCTTTGAGGTCCATACCGATGCCTCTGACAGAGCGATCGGCGGAGTGCTCTTACAGGAGGGGCACCCAGTGGCATTTGAGAGCCGGAAGTTAAGTCCGGTGGAGCAGCGTTACTCAACTCACGAGAAGGAGATGGTCGCCGTGATCCACTGCCTTCGAGTTTGGCGCATCTATCTTCTCGGTAGCGCTTTCGTAGTGAAGACGGATAATGTCGCCAACACATACTTCGCTACGCAGAAAAAGCTTTCACCTAAACAAGCGAGATGGCAAGAGTTCCTCGCTGAATTTGACTTTACCTGGGAGCACAGACCGGGGCGCTCCAATGTGGTTCCAGATGCTCTCAGTAGGATGTGCACTGTGGTGCTTGCTTCTATATCGAGGATTGAGGGTGATCTCCTCGATCGCATTCGGCAAGCTGCTGCTCTCGACGCCAAATACCAGCAGTTGATCACCAACGTGCGAGAAGGCAAGGTTCGTCGTTACTATCTTCAGGGCGACGACCTTCTGATGGCCGAGGGCGGTCGGCCACTTGTTCCGGCGACTAGTGGACTTCGACGCGAGTTATTGCGAGAGCTTCACGACACAGCATGGAGTGGACATCCGGGACAACGCAGGATGCTGATTCTATTATCCCGATCTTGTTACTGGCCCTCCATGCGAGCTGATGTCGATCATTATGTCCGCACCTGCTTGATCTGCCAGCAGGATAAAGTCGATAGGAGGCGCGAAGCTGGATTGTTACAGCCTCTTCCCATTCCGGAACGACCATGGACTTCAATTTCCATGGATTTTATTACTGGGTTACCGAAGGTCGAAGGGAAGGCTTCTATCTTTGTTGTGGTGGACAGGTTCTCTAAGTACTCTGTGTTCATCGCAGCACCTGAGCCTTGTTCAGCCAAGGAGACGGCTAACCTATTCTTCAAGCATGTAGTGAAGCTTTTTGGGCTTCCTCTGGACATTGTTTCTGACAGAGATGCCAGGTTCACTGGTAACTTCTGGACGTCCTTGTTCAAGACTCTTGGTTCCGAGCTAAAGTTTTCTACAGCGAACCATCCTCAGACCGATGGCCAGACGGAGAGGATAAATGCACTACATGAAGAATACCTTCGTCACTTTGTGTCGGCAAGCCAACGCAACTGGGTGTCTCTCCTCGACACGGCGCAGTTTGCCTACAACTTGCAGCAGTCTTCAGCGACCGGCAAGATACCATTTGAGTTGGTGTTAGGACGACAGCCTCTCACCCCCGCTGATGTTGTGCAGCACACCGATGGTGAGTGCCCAGCAGCCTATCGGGTTGCGAGAGATCATGCCGAGGTGCTCCAGGAGGCTCGTGATAGCTTAGAGCACGCTGCAAGAAGGATGCAGCATTATGCTAATCAGAGTAGACGCGATGAACAGTTCGAAGTTGGGGATCTTGTGCTTTTAAAGCTAACACCTCGGATGTGGAGAAAGATCTCAGCCAAGACTGCGCATCGCAGCCTTATTCAGAGATATGAGGGACCTTTCGAGGTCTTGAGACGGGTTGGTGCTGTAGCCTACAGGCTGAAACTTTCCGACAGATTAAAGCTTCATCCGACCTTTCATGTAAGCTTTTTGAAAAAGTTTCATACCGACGAGACCGACCCCAGTCGCTCTCAGGGGCGTCGGGCTCCTCCTAGTATTCGGGCAGAGTTTGATAAAAAGATTGAAAAGATTTTGAATCACAAAACACTCGGACAGTATAGGAGGAACAAGCGGATGGAATTTCTTGTGCAGTGGGAAGGAACACCCATAGAAGAAGCTAAGTGGGAAAAAGTTTCTGATTTGTGGCAGTTTGAAGAGGAGTTGAAGATCTACATGGACAGCCTGTCGTCGAGGGCGACGACGAACTTGGGTGGGGGAGTATGTGATGCTCCCGGGATTTAGCACAAATCCCAAAGCACACCGAGATGGAGCGATGGCGGGACCCCTCGTCATCAGCCGGGTTGGACGACTCGGGTGTGCGATCGTGTCACTGAGGCTGACACAAGTCCATAGGGCGAGGGTCGAGTCAAACCACTGAGTGTGGGTTCACACGTGGATGTGGGCTTTTGGCTCGACCCATGGACCCCGGATCCTCTCGCACGAGCTTGCGAGCGTGTGCATCGAAGAGGGTCGACCGTGGGGCGATTCTGAGGTCTAATCAACCCCGAACCGGCACTGAACCGTCCTTCCGGGCTGAACCGAACCGGTTCAGCCGGTTCAGACCGGCTACAGTGCACGCGTGCGCGGAAAGGGGAAAAACATCCCCTGTTCCTCGTCTTCGCTGGCAAAGCTGCCATCTGCCATCGATTCCGGCCAGCTGGAGGCGCCTCGCCGGATTTGGAAGGTGGCCAGAGGTGCGGGCTGGTGTGGCGACGAGGGCGACGGAGTTTGAAGGCTGGGACTCCTACGTGGACGAGCCTAGGGCAGATTTTCAGATCCGCCCCGGTGGAAGCGAGATCTCCGGCCAATCACCGGCGGAGATCGCGGCTGCGTGGCGACGAAGATGGAAATCCATCTTCGTCGAGGGGAGGTTGCAATCAAGCGGATTGAGAGCTTGAGCAAGGTCTGGCGACGACGATTTCTCGGCGAGATCTAGATCTGAAAACAGAGTCTGCTTCTTCTTCGTCGACGACGAGGCTCCGGCCACGGACTCGTCGGCAAGGGCTCTCAGATCAACTCACCGGTGCTCTGAGGTAAGGAAGGGTTCATCTCTTCCGGCGCCGGCAGCCAGACGCGGGAGTGCGATCGGATTTTCCGATCGCCGGTTCCACGCAGCCATAGCTTCCATTGGGTTCAATTTCTCGTCGGCGGCGGCTTCTCCGGCGACAATACTCCGGCGGCGACTTCTCCGTTCACGGACGACCAGATCCCGACCCGCCAGCGCAGCTCCAGTGGCCGGACGGGAGAGGGGATCATTCCCCTGTTTCGGCCGAGCGTCGGCTCTGTTCCGGACGCGGAACGCGAAGGGAGGGAGAGAAGGTTTTGCGCGCGTGTTCGCGCGCGCGTTTCGTTTCGTCTCCGATCGGACTTTCCGACGCAGCTTTTCAGAGGATCTCGGTGGGCTCGGCTCGTGGAGTGGTGGCACGCTACAAGGGTAAACCCTCCCCGGATCTATCGTGTGTAGTGGTAGTAGGACGGTTTTCTCGTGTGTAGTGGATAGAGACTTTACCGCCGTCCGGACTTCGTGTGGCTTTTCGTCCGGACGGTTCTTTGCATTATCTGCTCCCGCATATGTGTAGTGTGGGTTGTGCTTATTTGTAGGTGCTGCTCGCTTGCCTGCAAAGTCTTGGACGTGTGTGCCGGCACCCTTGAAGGTGTTCGCCACCGTCCCCTTGTGATTGATTGAGGCCGCGCCGGTGCCTATCTCGGCTGTGTAGAGAAAGGAGCACGGGTTGAGGGAATTTCTGTGAGTGCAAAGTGTTTTGGAGAGTCTCCATCACTTTGACACAGTTGAGAGATTTGTATTCGTGTCCGAGGGGCGGTATTCATACCGAACCCTTCGCGCACGTGGCGTGAGGGCTTGTAGAGTGCTGGGCCAGCTTCCGCAATGCGATCCTAACCGGTCACGGGCCACTCTAGTGTAGGGCTGAGATCTCCGCGAGGGGATCTGCCGGTCGTGGTTAAGTTTATTATAAAAAAATAAATTTGCCCATAACACTTCGTATAATAGGTTTATATTATCGTGTAATATTATATAAAATTTTTTCATATTATATGAACTTAGATTTTTGTAATACACTATTTTTTTTCATATAATATGACTAAATTTTGTATAATAATATACAAAAATATATTACATATTATACAAAATATAAGATATTAATTTTTTTTATTACATGAAACTAAATTTTGTATAATACAAATTTTTTTATATAATATGAATAAATTTTGTATAATGATATACGAAGAAAATTAGGGTTACACGGAAATCTAATTTTGTATAATATGAAAAATTTTCGTATAACATTATACAATAATATAAATCTATTATACGAAATGGTACCCTACTTTAAAATTTTGAGCAGAGTATGCAAAAATTTTCTAAGTTGGGTGTGTGACTTAATGATTCTAAAATTACCATACTACAAGTGATTATCTTTTATCCATAGAGGTGACCAAATTTTGCAACCGATTTCCTGGCAACACTTAGAATATAAAAACTATAATTTTAAAAACTATTAGAAACAACTCACTATTTATAACATTATAATAGTATTATAGTGTTACTACTAATGTCATAGACAGCTAGTAATTTCCACACTATGGTCAAATTGAAATCTCATTTTGATAAGTATTGTTAAATGGTAAAATGACTATTGTGATCACAATGTAGCATTAAGTTTGGGTATCAAACTATAGATTTGGGATTTTATTATTTTTTTTATAAACTCAAAATAAAAACTTTATTTTGAACTTTTAAACATGCCAATATATCACATATGTGGACATGGGACATATGGACTAGGCATATCCAGAGGAAGCTCGAACCCTAAGTGCTACCTAAAACTGTCACCTATATAAATTTAGTGGGGTAGCCATGCTTGTGATCATTATCATGGGGTAGCCATGATTCTCTTGGCGACGTTAGTCGATGCAGCCTCAGTTGGAGACCTCACTCGTGAAGACAATCACAACCTGCCCACAATAAGAACATGCCTGACCAATCTGGTTCCACCTGATAAGTTGATCAAGCCCAATCTATTAGCCCAAGGTGATCAAGATGAATACAACGCCCACCAAAATTTTATGTTGGGCTACTCATGCAAGCGCCCACTTGGGAGCCAATCTTTGCCAAAATCAGCCCAAATAAAGAGAAGACCTAGCTAAAATTGTAACCCCCAATGGGTAGAAGATTATTGATGTATATTAGTTCTTTGGTCCAATCCTGCACTATATTTACACTTTACATAATATTGGCACTGTTATTATTATGCTTTTATTATATCTCTATTTGTGTGTGATAGCATAATAATATCCTTGGAGATCGATTTTATTGATTCTCAAAAATAGTCCCCAATCCAATGCCTTAGTGGACCAGGGACAGATTTGGCGCATGTAAGACTAGTATGCATCCTGGTTGGGCATGTGCTGCCATTGTAAAGACATAAGTGTATCTATGATGGATATACTGGATCAACCTGCCGCAAGACTTGACTCTTGACTGTCACATGTTAATCTCATATGTGATAAAGGTGCATTGTTCTTTTGACTTGACATCATTAGCACCTCTATATAGTAAGTAATTTGCTTTAATATAACCTAATGTCTCATCGTAGCTTGAGGGTTATAACAATTGTCATTGGATATGTTATAAATCATATAAGAGGTACAAGTGACCAATAGAGGATTTGCCCCTTAGGAAAGTATGATATCCACGGGCTCTCTTATAGGTGCATAACTAGGAGTGTATGACTATACCCAGGTGTTAACCTGATTAAGTCATGAGCACTAGATTTGGTTAAATAAAGTCTGTCATACTTTCTCCAATCTAGATATGAATAGGCAAAATACTTATATTGCATAGAGACACTATTGCTGATTAGGGGATGTTGATGACGACACACATCCTATAACTTGGGTAGCAACGATGTGTTGGTGGATCCTCCTCACTGCTTATAATGATCTATTTGGTGATCATCACTGCCAACATCATATGGATCCTATAGTGTCACACACATTGACACTGTGATCTTATATTGATCGAATAGCCTCAGATCGAATCATATTATGATTTAAGTCCATTTGGGAGTTAGATTAATTTAGATCAAAGTAGAATCATAATTGATAGAACCACTTGTTCATATCAATTGATCTATAAGTGATTAAGGGGATGCCCCTTAATCAAGATGATATGAATTGCATTGATTGGTTTTTGGCTCATCAAGATATAGAAAGAGAGAGAAAATAAATGACACTTACATTACTGCCATTTTAGGCATAACCATATTTGGACCACTATTTCATCATGCTTGGACCAAGGTTGACCAGGGCGCACCATGCATCATTGTCAACTAGTCAAACAAGGGTAAAGGTGCCAAGATGACTTGGTGCTGCTTGACTTGATCCAATGCTTATAATAAGCATGAAAAATATCAATATGGCTCATGAAACTTGGAGCCTGCTTAAATGGGTCAAATTGCTTATTTTAAATTAAATTAAAGCATCATGAGACTTGCTGTCATGCTATAGGGAGTCGCACCTAATTTTTCAGTTAAGGAGCTATGCGCACCCTCTTGTACACCTTGGTCACACAACCAATGCTCAACTTCACGCATGGACACGCATAGCGGCAAGGAAGTCTCAAACCCGAGTCTGCCCTCAGCCCTTTCTCACCCACATTGTCGTTGGACATTGGGTTTGCAGAAGCAACATGAACACCATGAGGAGGGAAAATTTTTGCTTTATTACACCAATTATTAAGCTGCGTAAAATCTCTCATATCCCACGCTATACACATGCACTCACTGATGTCTTACATTATAGTATTTTTAGTATACTTTTACTATAAATTATCTTGGTTATTTATCGTGTTTGTACTTATTTTGAATTAAATACTAGTAATTGTTCAGAATATTCACCTATATTCGCTTTTACCACATTTAAAGAAAAAATGATCAATTTTTGATGGAATTTCAAAGATCCAAGGCCATTGATAGATTATAGATATCAAGATGAAGTTGCCCATAAAATTTCATGCAAATCGGAGCTTCACAAAAATTATGGTGAACTCAATGTGGTGAACTCAAAGTCTTGATCTCTCTTTAACTTGATTAGATCATTTGTTATCTTCTGCTAATGAATTTAGCAGTTTAATTTAGTGAGATTCTATAACCACTCCATTTTAATCCATATAGCTAATAATCCTAAAATTAGTTGTTAATTGGCCATTGGTCCCTATGGAATGATATTTTTATTACTTCGATAGGCCATGCACTTGTGCAATCCTATCAAGTTTTTGACATTGTTGTCAGGGACCAATTTCGCAAATATTAACCAATTTAGAGGATTGCTAGATTAGATACTCTTTTATTGCTTTCTAATTTATAATTCATTTTTCTTTGCTTCTAATTATCTTTTCTGACCCTTGTATCTATTATTGGAAAATCACGGGCAATATTTGAAAATTTAATAATAGCGGAAGCATGCACAAAACTAATTTCCAAAACCCCTAGAGGATCCATGCAAGGGAATTCAAATAGATGTGATGGAAACAATACCTTGATGCATGTTATAAGGGATGGCGATGACAGTGTTGTAGGCACCCAAACGTGTGCCCTCTAAACGTATCCACACACAGACTTCTTTGAGATCCCTTCTTCACCACACCAAGTGCTAGCATCGGGGAAAAAGATTCATGCCTTTGAGAAGGTTCCTCTTTACTTGCGCCAACTTAAGGAAGAGGGGCAGCAACAATTGCTTGAGAGGAAGAGGTGTGGGCAGCTAGGGTGTGAAGAATAGCATGCTCCCATAAATAACTCTTTCGTATATATAATAAGTAATAGAGTTATTCTTAGGACACTTCTAATCAAATTAAATCATATTTAATTTAATTAGAATAGCTAATTGACCAAGTCAAGTTGGTGCCTAGTCCTTGAGCCAGGAGAATATTTATTATGAATAAAATAATTACTTGAGACATGTTAACTAGACACCAAGTCATCTTCATGCCTTGACCCATGCTTGAACCAGCTGACTGGGATGCACGATGCACCATGGCCAACCTTGGTCTAAGTGATGGGCTCGTCGCAGGTGCATGATCTATCGAAGTAATATAATAATGTGGTCCCATAGAGAGTAATGGCTAAGTACCGACTTATCTCAAGATTGTTAGCTAGATGATTCAGAAGTGGGTTGAATTTAAAACCTAACTGAACTAAGTTACTAAAAATTATAAATAAATGCAACGGAGCTACAATCAAGTTATGAGAAATTGGGATTTCAGGTTCACCACTCTGTGTCAAATAATCCTACTAACAAAATTCATCTAAATAAGGGTTTTACCATGTTGAAGGGTATCTATCCAAATGTACAAATTGCCCCCTTTCAGCAGCATAACCCGGTGTCTACATTAGTTAATTCCCTACTTTCATGGGTTATTAATTCAAAATAAACTCAATGAATTCTTAACAAATCTAAAAATCTCTCAAATCGATTCAAACTACTTTCGTGATTGAATCGACCTTTCCGAAAATTACAGATCCGACATCACACTTCGCCTTTCAGTACATCATGCAATGTCTAAAAACATGTAAATCATGACCAGTAATTTGACACGCAATAAACACAACAATAATCAGATCAAGCACAATAATAACTTCAATAGAAAAAAATTATCAATTAGATCATCAAATCACAGAGGGCTATGCCCTAGTCCCGAAATAGAGTTTACGTTAACATGTTCTTGAGTATATCACAATAAAAATCCATGTTCTCGCTTAACAAGAATAGAAATAAATATGTTGTGATCAAAGCCCAAACTTTGGGTAACAAGCCCTTAGACCTAGTCCTAAACAAAACTTCTAATATCCATGCTTTTATTTCACTAATTATGAAGATTAACTCATATATGATCAAGAAAACAAATATGACATTACATGATTATTCTAGGGGTGCGGCAAGAACTACCAAGGGCCCCTAAGCCATTGGCCCATGGCAATAAGTCCTTAGCTCAGCCATAAGTACGCTAAGTGCTTTGCTCCAAAACCCTAGGTGCGCCACCTAGGTCTTTAGCTCCAAGGGTCAGCTCACAAACCCTAGAGGCACCATCCAGGAAACCCTAGATGCCCCCCTTAAGTTCGGCCAGCCCTAGTCTCCCCTTTGATGCTAGCTCACAAACCCTAGACTCCTTCTAGAGTTCGGCCAATCATCCCAACGCCATCATCTCTAGGTGTGTCACCATCCTTGCATGATATGCTAGTTTCCTTGCAAGTTGCACCACCAAGAGGTGCGCCCCCTTGCTTGGATGTGCCATCAAGCAAGTCTAGATGCACTACCTACCTTCACCTTAGCCCATGAACTCAAGAAGCGCCACTAAGGGCCTTCAAGCTCAGCCAAGAAGGAAGATCAGCCACCTTATAAGTTAGGTGCGCCAACCCTCTTCATCATCCCTTGAACCTCAAGATGCGCCACTAGGAAGCATCATGGTTTGTCTAAAGAAGAGATCAACCCCTAAGGTTGCTATATCTTCATGATTAGCCCTTGAACCTCTTGATGCGCCACTAGGAAACCTAGAAAGCATCAAGGTTCGTCCAATGAAGAAGATAAGCCACTTAGGTTGTGCCACCTTCATCATTAGCCCTTGAACTTCTTGATGCGCCACAAAGAAACCCTAGAAGGCATCAAGGCTTAGCTAAGGATGAAGGTCAGCCCCCTAACTTGATTAGGTTGCACCATCTCCTTGATCAACCATCATCCCTCATGTGCACCATGTAGGTAACCCTAGAAGCCACTTAAGCTTAGGTCAAAGAAGGGGATGCGCCACCATGAAAGGTGAGGTGCGCCAACCCTGACCCTAGCCGCAAACCTTAGATGCGCCTCTAGGTCAACCCCAGAAGCCACCTTAGATTCGGCTAGGTCAAGGTTGCGCCACTTTGAGGAGATGCGCAAAGGAGTGAGGAGAGGAATCACCAAGTAATGTCTTCCCTAATCTTCAATTCGATTACAAAACATAATTGAAATACATGAATTGAAAGTCAGCATGCAGGCCTCACAAGAATACATCATAGGCATGACAATTAAGGGCTTATCTTTGATCACATCACAATGCACAAAATTTGCCGATTCATGCTCTTCTACATGCAATGAAAACCAACAAGTAATCGCTTTCAGTTTTTCATAAAAACCTTTCCACAATTTTCAGTGACTCTACATCACCTTTCTTTGTGTTTTGTCCGTCTCAGGAGTCTACAAGGGGTAGCCGCCCCCTGCAATCCTTACCCCATAGAGATTAGGGCAATTACCTAGTCCATGCCCCGCATAATCTCCTATGGGTCTTGCACCGTAGGTCTATCCCACAAGCGCAAGGAGAGATAAAGTTCTTCCACACAGGGTCTTTCCCACGTGTGAAGAAAACAAAACAAGAAAAGGTGAGGGAGGCAAAAATAGAGGAATTATTTTTCAACAGAAAAATCATGGCATAAAATTTTTTAAAATTTGATTTTAATGACATGGGGTTGCGCATGTAGAAAATGCCATTGGGCCTTGTAAGATCCCTCTGATATCACTGTTGGGAATTTATAGGCCAATTTTAAAATTACGAATAGTGAGTAGTACCTTCAGCAATTTCTGGAGCAATCATTGATGATGAAGACGCGCACAGGAAGGTGAGATCCACGCCTTAAAGTCATCAAGCTTGCTTGTGCCAATCACTAAGAAGGCACCACCAATAAGTTGTTCCTTTTGGCCGCAAGGAGTTGGCAACACTCCCACTTGCACCAATGATGATGAAGAAGAAGGAGGTATGCGCCAAGGAGAGTTGAGGTCTCTTCAACTTGCGCAAAGCCTTCAATCACCTTGCTGTCCACTTCTTCTAGGAGGGGCCACCACCAAGAAGAGGAGGAGGGGAGGCGACAATTAGAATTGGCTGCTAGGTCTAGAGATGAGGAGGGCGGTAGGGATTCTTCTACATCTAGTGTGCACCTATGCCCCTCCTTATATAGAGAATTGAAGTGGGTCCCCTCACTTAAGTTATGAATATAAGTATCCATTTTATTTACTTAAGTTGCGGGCGGCCCCCAAGACTTAAGTTACGAATAAAACTGAATATAAATATTCACTTTACTTGTAGGTGACCCCCATGTCATAAGTTGCGAATAAAACTGAATATAAATATTTATTTTAGCGCTAAAGTCACGGGCCCCTCAAGTTACGTTTAATTAAGTCGCAAAAAACCTCCAAAAAATTTCAGAGCTAAAATACGACTTTTGACCCATCGACTAAACCTAGTCTATCGAGGTCACCTGAAGGTCAACTGGGGTCAAAACGTAACCAAACTCCATATGATCATCTTTGACTCATCAGACGCATCCAAGATGCATCAAACTCCCAAATATATCGGCATCAACCAAATGACTCAATCTAAGCTATCCGATCAATATAAGTACTTGAGTATCTAGGTGTGCGACCCTATAGGTTATTTAAACATTGGCACTTATAGTCTTAAATCATCACAAGAAATGAGTGACATCTAGCAGTACATCATTACTACCCAAGTCATCAGAATAGAGTCATCATCGACATCCCCTAAAACTACAACAAAATACTTGTACACTTTTATCCTTTTATCAGGCCAATGTCCAGATTGGACAAGTGTGTCACACTTGTTTACCCCAATCAAATGGTCATGACTAAATCATGGTTCTCACCTAGGTATGATCATACACTTTCAATTATGCAGCCATATAGGGGAACCATGGACATCAAGCTTCCTCGCAAAGAAGGTGCAAATCCTCTCTTGGCTCATTGAATCTATCCTATGGCTTATGATACACGCAATGATAACCGTTATGACTTCCCTGCTACGGTGAAGCATTAGGTTGTATCAAAGTATATCACTCACCATATAAAGATAATGATACTCTCAAGTCATGGACAAGCGTACCTCTATCACTATGATATTCATCTTGTGACACCAAGATGAATCCTCACGGTGGGTCAATCTAGTATATCTCTCTTGATATACCCATATGTCTGCGTTAGTAACTCGTGCTCAACTAGTGCATATACTAGTCTCAAATGTATCATAGCTATCCCATATCCAACATGATACTGATGCGGCCGCAAGTGCATGGCTTTATCGAAGTAATAAAAAGATATTATTCCCAATGAGGATCTGGAGGTTAAGTATCAATTACACGGTCGATTTATAGGTAAACGATTCAAACTATTCATCGTTGCGACCGCGAAAATTTCTGTGTTATTTTTGTCTATGCACAGAAAAACTCACGATTCGTGAATAATTCACGGCTTCGACTGTGAAACTTTCTGTGAACTTCTATACTTAGCCGCAAAACTCCCATTTGAACGCAAAACTCCCTTTTGAACCCAAAACTCACGGCCGGCGAAAAACTCATGGCTGTGACCGTGAATCTTGCGTCTGACTCTGGTTTTGCTCCAAATTTGATATGCGACCTCGTAATTCCCTTAGGAATCGTGCTGTGGCTTTAAAACTAGCAAAATTCATCATTTTTATGCTATTTTACCTATATTTTCATAAAAACCAAGAAAAGTGAAGATTCCATACCAAAGGAAGTAAAATCACTAACAATTAGTATAAAATCATACAATTAAGCCTAAATATCATATAAAATATAGGCAAAAATATGATGTAAATGCAACTCATCAAAATACCATAGATTTAGTTTTGCTTGTCCTCAAACAATATTCTGATATATATGAAGAATGTAAAGATAAGGAACACCCATTTATTTTCTTTTAATAACGTCCTCAGTGCACAATTTAAACAATCAATCTTTGAGAACCCAAGTAATTTAAGAAAAATCATAATAGAAATAAATTCTCAAGAGTTTACAATCCAAGAAAAATAAAAAATCATAATTCATGTCATATCATTCAATCTTCACTTACTAAGTATCAAATACCCTCACCTTAACAAATCTACTTCACTTAATAGATATAATTTCTATTTCAAGAATTTCAGTGATGTTTAATGATAAGAGACTTTTAATGCAATTTGGTCATAAATGGTTATGTGTCCATTCTTGTTAGCATCATATCATTGTTTAAAGTATACTATAAAGCAGTATAATTTAACTCATAATCTCAATCATAAAGTCAGTAGAGTTATCCACTTAACCTACAGCTTTCTCTTTTTCTCCTCCCTTTTTTTATCAAATTGGAGAAGGCCGGCTAGTGGCAGGGTATTTAAGTCATTATCGATCTTTCTGCATGAGGGATTAATTTTTTATTTTTAAAATTTTTCCTCTACTACTTGATCGTAACAAACATAAAGTATATCAGTTTGTGGTATAATATAACTCATGACCTCAGATTCTTCAACTAGAGGAGTTGGAGCAAGTCTCATTTAAAATAATATCACCAATTTTCTATTCATAAAAATTTCTCCATCAAGCAAAAATAGATAAATTAAACTTCAAGTAAATTTTTCTATACACGTGTTGCATGAACGTATAACAATTCACATATGTATTTTATCAATACCAGAATTGGATTTACTTAATAATTTAAGACTGAGGGGTAACAGCCTCAGGGTCTAGTAAGTCACCTTGAGCTGATGATGGAGAGAGGATCTTTGGAGTCCGGACTGAATCTGGTACAGCAATATCCTCGACTTCCATAGACTCTGTATTAGTAGGAACAGTGGACTCTGTCAAATCGGAAGGAGGCTCAGATGTGGTAACCTCCTCCACATCCATGGGAGTAGAAGGAGTTTGCTACTCAATAACAATATGCTCCATCTCAATAGTAATGGGAGCTGGCTCTGGGGGTGCCACTGGCATCTCGGTGGTCTCTGGTATAGGTGATAGACATGGGGCAACTCTCCTCCCTCAAGCCAAAGTACAACATCTAGTATGCTTCCTAGCGTACCGTCTCGCAATCCTCTGGTCTCGACTCTCTGGCCTATTAGCAGGCCGCTCAGAAATAATCTCCAACTCTGGAGAACTAACTGGCTCCTTTGTAGCCTATGATGTACTAGGTCCTGCAAATGTACTCGAAGCTGTAGGTGTGCTCGGAGCCTCTGATGTCTGCGTCTGAGTCACAGGCTCCGAGTCGTCATAAACTATACGCTCAAAATGATGGGGTAAAACCCCGTGTATCATATGGTAATATAAACCGTGGGGCACGTCCAATATATCTACTCTTCCTCACTACCCCATAGGGTCTAGTCCCCACTAATCTCCTTGGCTATGATCTCTCAATAAATAAACAGAAATTTATATAGTATTTTTGAAAATCGTGAATGAACAGTACCGCTAGAAAAACCCTCGTTCGATTTTGGTAGAAATGCCAAATGAAATTGAGTAAATCTAGCTCCAAATCAATATGCAATTGTGCAAATCAAGTAGAGCAACAAAATATAGCAACTAGGTGAAGGATTCTCACAAATCTAGGCAAGAATCAACTGAAAACGAGCGTCGACGGTGAAACTAGTGTTCTGGCGAACGTTCGGTGCTTTTCCTCAAAATCAGGTCGAAATCAGCTGCAAGATCATCGAAAAACACTCGCAATAGGTGGAGGAAGATTAGAGGAGATGATTTGTCGCCTAAGGTGGATGGAATCAGTGAAAGATCGCGTTTAACGAGCGTGGCCGTAAACCCTAGTTTCGCCTACTATGTTCAAAAACCATGAACTCACGGTCTGTGAGTCGTTCATAGCTGAGGCCATGAATAATTTTATGTACTAAGACTATATGCAAAATGAAACTCATGGCCCGTGATTAGCTCACGACCGTGACAGTGAAATTTTCTATGGACCTTGGCCTTCTCGCATTTCCTTCGGACGCGGCATACATGGCCCGTGAGTGACTCATGGCCACGCCTGTGAATGTCTCATCGAATATCTGTTCTTCAAGAAAAATTTTCTAGAAAATTCCTGCACATAAAACTGTTGGTGTATATGCCCTAGGACCTAGTTTTGGTCAACTTATGTACTACTTGACACTGATATTTATATATCATTCTGGCATTGTCATTATCATTGTTTGACTACACCTGCGATTGTGTACTTACATGATAATGTCCCTGGAGACAGATTGGATCTGTGCTCGAATTATAATCCCCAGTCGATGTACCTTAGTGGATATGGGACAGCTATGGTACTTGAGAGACTGGTATGTGGGCTGGTTAGGCACGTGGTGCTAACGCAGACACATGGGTATATCATTGGGGATATACTGGATAGACCCGCTATGAGGCTATGACTTGGTGTCATGAGTTATCCTCATAAGTGATAGGAGATGCATTGATCCCTTGACTTGAGGTCATTGATCATTCTATATGGTTAGGGACTTGCTTTGATACAACCTAACACCTTGCCGTAGCTGGGAGGTCATAACGGTTGTTATTGAGCATGTCACGACCCATATGAGAAGATCAATGGACAGACATAGGATTTGCCCCTTCCCTAAGGAAGTATGATATCCATGGAGCTCCTTTATGGTTCTATGACTGAGAGTGTATGGCCATACCCAGGTGAGAACCTGTTTTAGTCATAGCCATGTGATTGGATGAAAACAAGTGGTGACACACTTGTCCAATCGGATATCAGTACGGCAAAGAGACTGGAATGCATCTGTACCTAGTTGCGATGATGGGGATGTCGATGTCGATATCCATTCCAACGACCTGGGTAGCAGCGATGCACTGCTAGGTGCCACTCACTGCTGGTGATGACCTTTGGTCAGCACTGCCAGCGTCAGAGGAACCTACAGGGTCGCACACCTTGATACTTGAGTTCTCGTATTGATCGGGAAGCCTTATGATCGAGTTATTGGATAACTCGGATCTAATTGGGAGATTTCATCAGCGCCAATGGGCCTGATGAGATGGAAGAATGTTATTGGAGCCAAACTTCATTTTTGGCAGGTTGACCCGTATTTGACCATGGTTGGTCACATTTGGATTAGGGTTGCATTGGATTGGATCCAAGTGCTTAATCAACCTATGCAATGATGTTTGGGCTAGCTCATTATCCAATGAGGCCCAATAACAAGTTCTCATGAAGAGATGAGAGGCTAAAAGGGTATAATGGGGAGAAACATGAACCATTAGGCGCCTAGGGGCATAATGGGGTCATGTTGGCGCCTTTGCTTCATTATGGAAGTAAAGGGCGCCTCCCCCTCTCTTCCTAGGATGGAATGCATGCCTCTATGGCATTGCTTGAGGCACAAGGCAAGGCCTTGGTGCACAAGGAAAGGCGTGGGAACAAAAGGTAAGGTTGAATGAGAATTATGGAAATGTCTTGGAGACTTTCCTTATCTCAAACCTCCTCATCCTAGCCCTACACTTGTCATGATCCTAGCCATTACCCTAACCGCCTCTTGCCCTATAAATATGACCCTAGTCGCCCCCTCTTCTGTGTAATTAATCCTTAAAGGCGTGAACACAAGGAGAGGGGCGAGTGCTTGGAGCAAGGGCGCATCTTCCATAACCGCAACCCTCTTCCTCCTTTCCTCTTGGCGCAAGGAGATCTAGGGCTTGGTGGCTTGGGCGGTTTTCCCTCTTCACTTGGCGCATCTTTTCTCTGAGTGGCGCAAGAGAAGTAAAACATCTCCCTAAGGCTTGGATCTTCTTCCCGAGGCTAGCACCGGGCGTGGAAGAAGAAAACTCAAGAGATCCGTGTGTGCGAGACTGCAGAGGGCGCACACTTGGACGCCTACATCGGCATCGCTCCATATTGCTCTTAAGGTATTTCCTAACTCATCGTGTCGACTCCCTTGCTTGCGATCTTCACTGGGTTTTTGGGACTGGCCTGTTTCGGGGACATTCTTCCGCTGCGAAAAATGTATGTCCATAACTCTGAAAATTGTAAAATGTCCCCGGGGTTTCCCAACAAAAACAACTTGTTACAGAACTTTCCATCAATAAAAATTCATCAAATCATGCTGTGAAAAAGCTTAAAAGTTCAAAGAAAATCTAAACTAATACTAGAAATAATAAAAGTCAAAATTTTGGGTTGCCTCCTAAAAAGCGCTTATTTAGGGTCATTAGCTCGACCATAGTTGCGGTTAAAGATGTTCAGGAAGATCCAAGGTGTGGTGAATGATGTGTAGCTTATTTTCTTCATGCCTCCTTGAATCATCATGTGGGCTTAAATCTATCGCCCGTAACTATGTCCATGTTTTATCTCTTCTTCCCTTGTCCTTCTTATTTATCAAATATTTTTCCAAGGGATCTTTTTCATCTTCAGTGATATCATTATCATCTGCCTTATTTTCTACAATTTCAATGTTATAGCGAGATTCTGAAAAAGAAGATTTCTTTAAGTTCTTAGAAAAATCAAACACTAATTTATTCTGACCAATGTTCAATATTAGTTTCTCTTTCATCATATCAATGATAGCACCTGCACTAGCAAAAAATGGTCTACCTAAGATAATTGATAATTTAATATCTTCTTCCATGTCCATAATAATAAAATCAGTTAAAATAATAAAGTTGCCAACTTTAACAGAAACATTTTCTAGGATTCCAACAAAATGTTGGACAGAACGATTAGCAAATTGAAGTAAAACCTTCATCGACTGCATGTCTCCACTATTAATCTTCTTACAAATAGATAAGGGCATCAAACTTACACTTGCACCCAAATCACATAAATCATGGTCAAAAGAGATCTTACCAATCTGACAGGGAATCGAAAAGCTTCCAGGATCTTTCACTTTTTTAGTCACTATGGGTTGACTCACCTCACTGTATTCAGCCTCAAGTGTTGTAGTGCCATGCTTTTCAATTTTATGTTTAGGTGATTTATCAGACTGCTTTTCCAATTCTACTTTTACTAACCTCTGAGGGTAAGGAATGGGTGGAACATATGCAGGTGGACTTACATAAACTTCCTCCTTCTCCTTCTCCACTACTACCTCTTATTCAGGTAAAAATTCCTTATGCTGCTCTCTACTAACTTTAGGTGTAGGTTCTTTATCAGGCATCCTAGCCTCATCTAAATACTCACTATTCATAATAGTGATAGCATTGTACTGCTCCCTAGGATTCATCTCTTGTTGCCCTAGAAGCTTACCTATAGGCCTATTGGAAGTGCTTTCCTGTTGAGCTATTTAGCTCTTTAACATCTTATTATAAGTCGCCAAAGCATACACATGAGATGTTAGATGCTTAATAGCATCAAAAACATCTTCATTGTGCTTTTTCTGAGCAACAACGAAGTTCTCCAAAAGATAATCCAAATTAGACTTCTGAGGCTGATTGAATTGCCTAGACTAACAACCTGGTGGCTGCCTATTATTCTGCTGATTGAATTATTGCGGAACTTGCCCTTGATTGTTCTTGTAAGATAGATTCGGGTGGTTCCTCTAGCGTGCATTATAGGTCGACGGATATGGATTGTTCACCTGCCGTTGGTTGTAGTTATCTAAAGCATTTATTTGTTCCTGACAAGAGTCATCCTGTAGTGAGGCTAAAAGCTGATAGTTAGTAGAAGCATGACCTATAATACCACAAACCTCACAAGAAATAGAGTTAACTGCAACAAAAGAAAAAGCAAAACATCTAACTTTTGAGAGAGAGAATCGACCTTTGCAGCGAGGGATGTCAATGTTGGGAAACCCCGGGGATATCAACAAATTTTTTATCAAACAATACATACACACAGCGAAAGCATATCCTCGAAACAGGCCAGTCCCAAAAACCTAATGAAGATCGTCTTGCGAGGGGGTCGATACGATGAGAGGAGAAAGTACCTAGAGCAAGAGGAAGTCGATGTCGAGGTAGGCGTGTGCACCCTATGCAGTCTCACACACAGATGCCTCGAGTCCTCTTCTTCCACACCCGGTGCTAGCCTCGGGAAGAAGATCCAAGCCTTAGGTGCCTTTCTTCAATGCTTGTGCCACCTTCTATGGAAGATGCGCCAAGGAGAAGAAAGGATGAAGACAAGCCCCCAAGCACCAATGCTCCTTGCGCCAAGAGGAAAGGAGGAAGAGGTGCTCTCGGCTATGGATGGAAGAGGATGTGCCAAGGAGAAGTTTCTTGCTCTCGCCCTTATGCTTGTTCACGCCAATGGAATTGCATTAATGAGCTCTCGCATATGTAATAACATATATAGAGCAAAGGGGTGGCAAGGCAAGGGTGTTGGCACAAATCATGAAGGGATAATTCGGCTAGGGTAAAGAGGGTGGGCGGTTAGGGTTTCAAGCAAGGAAAGACTCCAAGGAATTTCCATAAACCCCTAACCTTCTTCAATATGCGCCTACGACTTACCACATAAGTCTCTAAGGCCATATGTGCCCCTACCCTTGCCATAGAGGCAAGGTTACCATCCAAGGTAGAAGGGCAAGGCACCAAAACCTTCCAAAGATGCAATAGGTACCCACTCCTCCCCATTATGCCCTTAGGCGCCAATGGGAGGAGATTTCTCCCCATTATACACTTGTGGGCTCTTATCTCTTCATGACAACTTGTTATTGGGCCTCATTGGGTAATGAGCTAGCCCAAACTTCATTACAAAGGTTGATTAAGCCATTGGATCCAATCTAATGCAAGCTTAACTCAAATGTGACCAACCATGGTCAATTTCGGGTCAACCTGCCAAAAATTAAGTTTGGCTCCAATAACTCTCTTCCATCTCATCAGGCCCATTGGTGCTAATAAAATATCCCAAATAGATCCGAGCTATTCAATAACTCGGTCATAAGGCTTCTCGATCGATACGTGAACTCGAGTATCATGGTGTGCGACCCTATAGGTTCCTCTGACATTGGCAGTGCTGACCTAAGGTCACCACAAGCAGTGAGTGGCACCTAGCAGTGCATCGCTACTACCCAAGTCATCAGAATGGATATTGAGATTGACATCCCCATCATCGCAACTAGGTACAGATACATTACAGTCTCTTTGCCAAACTGATATCCGATTGGACAAGTGTGTCACCACTTGTTTTAACCCAATCTCATGGTTATGACTAAATCAGGTTCTCACCTAGGTATGGCCATACACTTTCAGTCATAGAACCATAGGTGGGCCCCCATGGATATCATGCTTCCCATAGGATGGGGCAAATCTTCTATCTGTACATTAACCTTCTCATATGGACCATTACATACTCAATGTCAACCGTTATGACCTCCCAACTACGGTGAGGTGTTAGGTTGTATCAAAGCATGTTCCTAACCATATAGAAGAGTCAATAACCTCAAGTCAAGGGATCAATACATCTTTTGTCACTTGTGAGGATAACTCATGACACCAAGTCATTGCCTCATAGTGGGTCGGTCCAATATATCTACGACTGATATACCCATATGTCTGTGTTAGCACCTCGTGCCTAACCTGCCCACATACTGGTCTCACAAGTACCAAAGTTGTCCCATATCCACTAAGGTACATCGACTGCGGACAATAGTTCGAGCACAGATCCACTCTGTCTCCAGGGACATTATAATGTAGGAACATAATCGCAGATGTAAACTAAGCATGATAATGACAATGCCATAATGATATATAAGAAATATCAGTGTTAAGTAGTACAAAGATAAACAAAAACTAGGTCTCAGGGCATAAACACCAACAATCTCCTACTTGCACTTAGACCTAGAGGTTGAGGAACCTCAACCCCATATCTCTAGTATGACGATCATGCTTTTGCTGCACCAAAGCCTTGGTCAGTGGGTCTGCTAGATTGTTCTCTGTGTTAACTCTGCTAATCTTGACATCACCTTTGTCAATGATCTCTCTGATCAGGTGAAATCTCCTGAGTATGTGTTTGGACCTTTGATGAGACCGTAGTTCCTTATCCTGTGCAATAGCCCCATTGTTGTCACAATAGAGCTCAATGGGATGGAACCACGTGAAGATCAGAAATGAACTTCCTCATCCAAATAGCTTCTTTGGCTGCCTCAGAAGTAGTGACATACTCAGCCTCGGTTGTAGAATCAGCTATGGTGGATTGCTTGAAGCTTTTCCAGCATATAGTGCCTCCATTCATCTTGAACACATAGCCTGCCTACGATCTGAAGTCATTAGGGTCAGACTGGAATGACGCATCAGTGTAGCCCTGAACACTGAGTTGTTCCTGTCCCCCATAGAACAAGAACAAATCCTTAGTTCTTCTCACATAATTCAGGATGTTCTTTACAACCACCCAGTGCTGCAGACCTGGATTGGATTGGTATCGGCTAGTTATGCTCATAGCATAAGCCATGTCTGGTCGAGTATAGAATATTGCATACATGATCAAGCCTACTGCCGAAGCATAGGGCACTCGACTCATGTCATCCCTCTCAGCCTATGTGGTGGGACAGTGGCTTTTTGAGAGAGTAAGGTCATGTCTCATTGGAAGGTACCCCTTCTTAGATTGCTCCAAGTTGAACCTCTCCAGGAGCTTATCAATGTAGGTACTCTGACTAAGGGCCAGGAGCCTCTTGGATCTATCCCGGTAGGTCCTCATGCCTAGGATATAGGCGGCCTCCCCTAAGTTCTTCATCTTGAAACATTTTCCCAACCATGTCTTCACAGACTGAAGACTAGGGATGTCATTTCCGATGAGCAGTATGTCATCGACATACAAGACTAGAAAAGTCACCAAGCTCCAACTGAATTTTCTATACACACAGGTGTCATCTTCACTTTTGATAAATCCATAATATCTCACAGCTTCATCAAACTGAACAATCCAACTTCGAGATGCTTTCTTTAATCGATAGATGGATTTATTTAGCTTGCTGACCTTGTTGGAATCTACAGGATGGATGAAGCCATTAAGTTGTATCATATACACTTCCTCTGTCAGCTTTCCATTAAGGAACGCTATCTTAACATCTATCCGCCATATCTCATAGTCATGATATGCAACTATTACAAGTAGTATCCGAATGGACTTGATCATGGCAACTGGCGAAAAGGTTTCATCATAGTCCACCCCGTGGACTTGTTTGAATTCTTTAGCCACAGGTCTTCCCTTAAAGGTAACTATGTTGCCATCCATGTCAGTCTTTCTTTTGAAGACTCATTTCTAGCCTATGGGTTTTACCCCAACAGGCAACTCAACTAAATCCCAGACTTGGTTAGCTGACATCGAATCCATCTCGGATAGCATGGCCTCAAGCCATCTCTCAGAGTCCGATCTAGTGACTGCCTCATCATAGGTCTTGGCTCATCCTCAATGATGAAGATCCCATCGTGTTGGGTCGACAGTGACCCATACCTCTCAGGTGCATGACGAATCCTTCCAGACCTACGTGGGACCTGTGTCTGAGCCTTAGGCTACCTAGCAACCGGTGCAGGTGTCTTAGGTTCCATCTCAGCATCTTGTGGATGCACTTGGACCTCGTCCAAGTCAAACTTCCTCCCACTAACTTAATGAGAAATTCTTTCTCTAGAAAGACAGCACCCTAAGCAACAAAGACTTTGTTCTCGGTAGGGACATAGAAGTAGTATTCTTTAGTTTCCTTAGGATACCCCACAAACACACATTTATCAGACCTGGGTTCTAGCTTGCTAGAATCCTGACGTTTGACATAAGCCTCACATCCCCAGATCCTGATAAAGGATAGGTTAGGGCACCTCCCACTCCATACCTCGTAGGGAATCTTGGAGACACTCTTAGATGGAATGTTATTCAGTATAAGAGAAGTTGTCTCAAGTGCAAAGCCCCAGAATGAGGGAGGTAGAGTTGCATGACTCATCATAGACCGAACCATGTCCAACAAGGTTTGATTTGTCCTCTCAGACACACCATTCCATTGAGGTGTTCTAGGAGGAGTAAGTTGGGAAAAGATCCCACACTATCTAAGATAGTCAAAGAACTCACCGCTCAGGTACTCTCCACCACGATATGATCGAAGAGTTTTGATGGATCTACCAAGCTGGTTCTCTACTTTATGTCTAAACTCCTTAAATTTCTCAAAGGATTCAGACTTATGTGTCACCAGATAGACATAACCATATCTACTGAAATCATCAGTAAATGTGATGAAGTAGTTGTACCCTCCTCTAACTTATTTACTGAATGGCCCACACACATCGCTATGTATGAGATCCAATAAACCTTCTGCCCTCTCACTAGTCTTGGTGAAGGGTGCTTTTGTCATCTTCCCTAATAAACAAGGTTCACAAGTATCAAACTCCCCCAAGGAGATTGAATCTAACAACCCATTTGCATGAAGTTTTTGAATGCGATTCTTTTTTATATGGGCTAATCGACAACACCATAGGAAAACACTAACTAAAGCACTCAGTTTGATCCTCTTATTATTTATGTTACAGATAGCTATTCATGTCCAAGACATACAAACCATTGCATAAAGTACCCTTCCCATAAAACATATTTGCAAATGAAAAAGAACAAAAGTTCTCCTTTATTTTAAATTTAAATCCTTTCTTTGCTAAGCAAGGAATGGATACAATGTTTTTAGCAAGTGAAGGTACATAATAGCAATGATCTAACTCTAACTGATGTTCAGAAGGGAAGGAGAGAGTCAAAACTCCTACAGCAATAGCAGCAACTTGTGCCCCATTTCCAACCCGTAGGTCAATCTATCCAAGCCGCACCAATCTACTTTTCTTGAGCCCCTATATATTTGTACAAATATGAGCTCCGCATGCAGTATCCAATACCCATGACATAGAAGTAGAAAGGTTGACTTCGGTAACATAAATACTTGAGCATAAAGACGAGGCTTTGCCTCTCTTCTTCTCATTCTGAAGTCGCACCATATCCTTTATCATGTGTAGTGGTTCTCTACATTAGTAGCACTTATTATTCCTGATTTTTTTTTCATCTTTACCTTCAATATCTTAGTTAAGCCTTTCAGCTTAACACATTGAATGTCTACTTTAGGAGGGTTGAGCTCAACCAATTCATCAAATAGCTGCCTTAGATTAGAAATAATCTCATAGGCACTCTTAGATTCATATTGCCCTCGAAATTTAGGTGATATGTTGGTTTACATCAAATTAGCAACCTCTAAAGTATCAGCCTGATGCTTATCATAAGCATCCTTCTCAACCACTGAGGCTAAGCATGGAAGTGGCTTAGGAATAGGCTGCCCAAGGACATAAAGCTTCCTCTCGAGCTTGAGCACAATTCTCAAGTTCATATACTAATCCAGTAAGTTAGATCCAGCCAACTTGTACTTCTCTAGGACAGATCGCAGTGACCATCTCCTATTGTTCGTTGCCACTTATCTACAACAACCAAGAAAAGCAAATTAGTACTACTTCAAGTCATTTAAACTGGAGTTATTTTAAATAATCATGGCTCCCACTATTTTAATCGAATTGACAAACCATAAAGTCAATCAGAAAATTCAAAATTTCCTAGTGAGATAGGATCCTTATTCCACATGAGGCTTCGCATCCCACAAGGGTGGGATGAGATGCAGAAAGTAACCCATGCTTAAGGTAGGCTCGCCGGCCGATTGCATTTGGTAACTCCCCTTATTGAGACAGTCTAGGTATTTTATGTCCAGCGAGGGCTGGATATAGCATAAAACCCTAACCTTTCAACGACGTCTCTAAAGTTTCGTTATGTGCCTAGCATATGTGAAAATCTAGTCAAGTCCATTCCTAACCGTTATGCCTAGGGCCAACGAGTTTCCTTGCGAAGGCACGTCCAGGTTAAAAATAGATTGGGGAAACCATTATCACCTCACACCTTCTAAAGATATGTGGGTGTGTCCCACGAGGGTGGGAAATAGTGCACAACACCACTGATCGATAGCTTGATGAGGGCTACGAGTTAGAAGGCTACTAGACTTGATATTTTTGATTGAGGATTTTTGAGGTCTCATCCTCTTAGTTTTATCTTATGTCTAACATTATAGGCATGCAATTCTATAGTGATAACATGAAGAAAAAAACATCACAAGCGTGCTTTTAACAAATAAGAAAAGCAGTAAAGGGATGATGTGATCATAGCCCATTCAAGACATTGAACTAACCCATGCCATAAGGGCTTCAACTCTCAACCTAGGACACAAGTCCCTAAAACTAGACCTAGCCTAGTCGACCTCTAGCTTAATCTTCAAGGTTGGCTCCAAGGTCCACCACACCATGGTTTAGCTCTCAAACCCTAGAGGTACCGCTAGGAAAACCCTAGATGCACCATCATGGGTTCGGCCAATGCCATGGGCCTCCTCCAAGGAAGATGCGCCACCATTCAAGGGCTAAGAGCTATAGCTCACAAGCAGGCTCGGCCATGCCCTCTTGCATCACCAAGCAAGATACGCAAGCATCAAACATGCGCAAATGCCATCAAGTGATATGTGCCCCTAATGTTCTTTCTTTAATTACAAAACAAAAGAAAAAGAAAGGCTGCACGCATGCCTCACAAGAATACAACACAAGCATGCTAAGGGGCTTGACTAATGATCACAACATCATGCACAAACAAGGTACTTATTCATGCAATTCTATATGCTCATGAAAAATAAAAAATCTAAAATTTTTATTTTCTCATAAAACAAGTTTCTTTTCATCATCTTCTTATCTCAAATCTTTTGATTATTTGAGATTAAGTTTCATGATGATTTCATAGATCAAATTGGCTAGCAATTTTGTCAGATCAAGAGACCCGGCCAGTCCAAGGAACACAATACCCATCCTACTTGACAAAACTACATGTGCCTATGATCTTAAATCAATCAGAAAAATAATACAAAAATCCAAAAGAAATAGAAAAGAGGATAGGAACAAGAAACCTTCAATTTTTCTTACTTAGAAAAACATGCGCCATGCATATATGCAATATGCAAAAAATATGGCATGGCATGTGAGCATATGAAAAGTATAGAAACATCGTTCGAGACTCGCAAGTCGCTCTGATACTATTGTTGGGAAACCCCGGGGATATTTACAAAATTTTTATTAAACAATACATACACATAGCGGAAGCATATCCCCGAAACACGTCGGTCCCAAAAACCCAATGAAGATTGTCTTGCGAGGGGGTTGACATGATGAGAGGAGAAAGTACCTAGAGCAAGAGGAGGTCGATGTCGAGGTAGGCACCCAAAGCGTGTGCCCTTTGCAGTCTCACACACACAGATGCCTTGAGTTCTCTTTTTCCACGCCTAGTGCTAGACTCGGGAAGAAGATCCAAGCCTTAGGTGCCTTTCTTCAATGCTTGCACCACCTTCTAGGGAAGATGCGCCAAGGAGAAGAAAAGATGAAGACAAGCCCCCAAGCACCAATGCTCCTTGCACCAAGAGGAAAGGAGGAAGAGGTGCTGTCGGCTATGGATGGAAGAGGATGCGCCAAGGAGAAGTTTCTTGCTCTCACCCGTATGCTTGTTCACGCCAATGGAATTGCATTAATGAGCTCTCGCATATGTAATAACATATATAGAGCAAAGGGGCGACAAGGCAAGGGTGTTGGTGCAATTCATGAAGGGATAAGTCGACTAGGGTAAAGGGGGTGGGCGGCTAGGGTTTGAAGCAAGGAAAGACTCCAAGGAATTTCCACAAACCCCTAACCTTCTTCCATATGCGCCTATGACTTACCATATAAGTCTCTAAGGCCATATGCGCCCTTACCCTTACCATAGAGGCAAGATTACCATCCAAGGTAGAAGGGCAAGGCGCCAAAACCTTACAATAGGCACCCACTCTTCCCCATTATGCCCTTAGGCACCAATGGGAGGAGATTTCTCCCCATTATACCTTTGTGGGCTCTTATCTCTTCATAACAACTTGTTATTGGGTCTCATTGGGTAATATGCTAGCCCAAACTTTATTACAAAGGTTGATTAAGCCATTGGATCTAATCCAATGCAACCTTAACTCAAATATGACCAACCATGGTCAATTTCGAGTCAACCTGCCAAAAATAAAGTGTGGCTCCAATAACTCTCTTCCATCTCATCAGGCCCATTGGCACTGATAAAATCTCCTAAATAGATCTGAGCTATCCAATAACTCGATCATAAAGCTTCTCGATTAATATGAGAACTCGAGTATCAAGATGTGCGACCCTATAGGTTCCTCTGACGTTGGCAGTGCTGACCTAAGGTCATTGATGACACCAAAATATATAGTATATTTTGTATCATTTTCTATACCTTTTCATACTAAATTGAGGATATTTTTACTTGTTTTTATGCTGAATTCATCAAATATTGTAAAGTCTACTTCTATTTTGCTTTTTCATGATTTTCAGGTAAAAAGGCACTATTTTGAGGAGTTTTCAAGCAAAATCGAAGACATAAAAGAGTTACCATCATCAAGAGGATATCACCCAAGAAATTTCACGCAAAATGGAGCAACTCAGCAAAATACGGCAGTGTTGTAATCCATTTTACGGTACCGTAATTTCAAACAATACCGTAAAATCAGAACACTGCCGTAATTTGGAGGATTTTTCGAACAGAAAGTTTTTGTGATTTTACGGCACTGCCGTAAAGAATTACACTGCCGTATTTTTCAGCGCTTTCAGAACAAAAACCTTAGCTGATTTTACGGCATTGCCGTAAACTATTCTACGGCACCGTATTTCCCAGGCGATCCAGACCAGAGAACTCGTCCGATTTTACGGCACCATCGAGAAACATTTTACGGACCGTAATTTTGATTTTTGGTGGACAGAATGAAAATACGGCACTACCGTAAATTATTACACGGCCATAATTTCCAGTCAAAATCACGAGTTTTCCGCGGCTGAAACTTGTTCGGGACATAACTTTTGGTCCAGAGCTCCAAATTGGAATCCGAAAGATGTTCCGGACTCGTCTTTAAGAGGAGAAGATGCACAAAGTGGAGGGAGAACTTTTATCCAGTATCAAAGGAGAAATCATCAGAGAGGTGGCTATGGTTTGGCCTCACGCCGAGAGGTGTGGAGACCATATCCGGCCGTGATTTTCACGCAGAAGCTTCACCTGGAGGAGAAGACAACATTCCAGCAGTTTCAGAGGAAAAGGAGTTAACTCTGATGAGCATGATGAAGGTTCAAAAATTATAGACATTGATGAGCCCCACTATGATTTTGGTGATATTGATGAAATTTATGATAAAACTCCTAAGGTTAACTCTGATTCTATTGTAAACATTGATAAATCTTATTTCTTATATGATCCTAATTTTGACTCTTCTGATGATGAATTATTTATGGGGAGGCATGAGGAAATTAATTTTGTAGAGTCTCATCTTGATTTTGATGATAATTTTGAAATTGACAAATTATTTGATGATGTGCATGAGGAACTTGATAAGGATTTGAATGTTGCAAAAATTGATGAATCTCACCATGATGATACTTTTCCCATATCTATTATTGGCTCTTGTGATTTATTTGAAAATTTGTGCTTTATTGAGGAATCTGATGTAGAATGGAAAGACTATTATTATGATGATCCAATGCTTGAATATTTTGATCAAAGTCCTTTTTCTCATTGCCATTGAAAACATAAATTTGAAGAAAGGACTTATGATTTTACTTTTTGACAAACATAGGAAAATCATAAAGATTACCATGAGAGGATTTGAAAATTTTAATTTTTGCATACTTGAGAAAGCCACATTGATCATGATTTGTATTGAATTTTTGATATTTGGATTAGTGGCTAAACTTTTAGGAAGAAGAAAATGCAGAAAATTATATGCTTTATACTTTGGAACTGATTCACCTGTTTCACCATGATATTGATTTTTGGTCAAGCTATGGACCTAAAATTAGCGCTTCTTAGGAGGCAACCCAAGCACTCTATCTTAGCTTAGTTGCTTTTATTTTAGTTTATTTTTAGAATTAATTTTTCTTTTTATTTTGCAGGGAAAATAAAGTTTTGTGCAAAATACGGCACTGCCGTAATCCACTTTACGGTACCGTATTGTTGGTCCGATTTCCACCTGAGAGTTTTTGGTATTTTACGGTACTACCGTAATATTTTTCAGGGTACCGTATTTTTAAGTCATTTTTAACCCGAGAGTTCTTTGTAAATTACGGCACTGCCGTAAGGGGTTTCACGGTACCGTATTTTAACTCTGCAATCTGCTTATTGAGTAAGTGTTTTCTAGCTGTGATTTTAAGAAACTAGGTTGGGAAAAATTTTTATCTCTTGCACCATCACGAAGTACTCATCTTTGTTTATCATCTGGATATTTTTTTCTGAATTTTAGAATTCATGGATCATTCTGAAACAGATAGCAACTTTTTGATTATGATTAATTTATGCAGTAGTTTTCTTTTTCCTGACTATTCTAATTAGCACTTTTGCTGCAGCTTTTTGAGATGCTTAAATAAATTGAAACCCAGATTTTTCACTTGGAATTGAAAGTTCGTGTGTTATTCTACCTTGTGGATTAATTATTTTCATGAAAATATTTCCTGATCATTCTAGGACACATATCAACTTTTTGAATCTGATTTACTTTTGTGCAGTTTGTGCAGTTTTTAATCTGAATAGCCTTCTTTCTGTTGATACCCTAAATTCCTGAAAGATTTTGATCCTTCAATTTTCATACGTCTGAAAGGAACATATCTCATTCTATTACATGGTTCTGTCCATTTTCTATTTGGATCATTAAATTTTATTCTAGGATATGGCTACTTTTCATAAAAAATTCAAAAACTGCACAGTTTGCTTTCTACCAGTTATTGCTAATTTTGTATCCAGATTTAGAAATCTTCAAGAGCAACTATCTTCCACCTCTAAACCACCACTGCATCTGCCTCTAACGTCACTATTTCCAGCCGTCGACACTGGATTATACCATCTGCAGATTCTTACTTCTTCTATTGCCTCTTATTCTATTGATTTTATTTATTTATGCAGTAGAATATTTATTAGTGACTGATTTTTTATTTTTGCAGTGCTATATCTCTTGCACCACCGACCGACGATCTCACCTCAAGACTATAGTCTTCAGCAGGCCATTGGAGAATACTCACTTTACTGTCGGCACGAGCACATCATTGCTAGCAGCTTTTCAGCTAGCTTCTGTTCACCCTCTACTTCTTGCCTACTCGACTCTGTCCACCGGCATCCTCTTCAGACCTCTGGCTACATCTCTGATTCTCCCTTGAGAAAATTATTTTTATCATTATTATTTTCAAGACTGTTTTTGATCTGAGCCTTATGTGAGCCTTATGTACCTTAAAATTTTACAGAAATTTTTCAAAAGGCATATCTTTGGACCCAGCTGCATTGGCCTGACAATGATTGAGCATGATCTATTTAGTTTTGTGAGTATCACTTGCACTCTCTTATTAATGACTATTTCATATAGTGCATCTTTGACTTTATCATATTTATACTACTTATTGGTTTTCTCTTGAAAAATGATTTTATGGATATATGGAACTCATTGTTTTGATGATGATATTATTCAAATGTGTTGTTAAAATTGATGAAAGCATATGATCCACTTTCTACTGTATGATGGCATGATTTATTGATAAAATTTCTATTGATAAAATATCTTCCTTGATAATGTGAGTATTTATACTTGTGATTAGAGAAAAAACCCTCTCATGTTAGATTTATTTCTTCAACGCATATCTACCTTTGAAATTTGACATTGGTTGATGCATGAAATTTTGGGTAGATGTGTTATTTGAAGAATAAGAGCTAAAAGTGAAACTATTCTTTTGAATAAAATGAGTATATGAGTATAATTTGTGAATTGATGTCAATTGATCAACCTAGTAGATGTTTAATCTATTTTGCTATTTGTTGGGAAATAAGAATCCAAGATCCATAAAAATAGTGAGAGACTCCCCTACTTGGTACTATGTAAAATTGATAGTGGTACCTAAGACATGGGGTCTATGCATGAAAAATAATGAGAGTGAAAAATAATAAGACTCCTCTACTTGGCACTGTGTAAAATTGACAGTGGTACCGAAGACAAGAGTTGAAGTCAAAAATAAAAAGTGTGTATCTAAGTGGGTACATGTCATCTATACAAAAATAAACAATATATATATATATAAAAGGAAAAAATCATGTGTGGAAAAAGATCTTGGAAACCTAATTCCTGTAAACAGAAGCATGATAGATTTGAAATGAAAACTGGGTGAAATCATGAGATTGAAAATTCTATTTATTATACAAGTTGCAAAGTTTTATTTAATTGAATTGTGGATCTAGAGGGTTGAGTTCTAAGGATAATATGTTTATTTGAAGTTTTGTAAATCAATTGGTGGAATTTTTCATTGATGGGTTGTATTTTAGAAATTTATTGAGCATGAAAAGGTTATTCTTTTAATCAAGTTTTGATTTTTGCTTGAGGATAAACAAAGTTTGAACCTTATGTATTTGATAACACCAAAATATATAGTGCATTTTGTATCATTTTCTATACCTTTTCATACTAAATTGAGGATCTTTTTACTTGTTTTTATGCTAAATTCATCAAATATTGCAAAGTCTACTTCTATTTTGGTTTTTCCTGATTTTCAGGTAAAAAGACACTATTTTGAGGAGTTTTCAAGCAAAATCGAAGACAAAAAAGAGTTACCATCATCAAGAGGAGATCACCCAAGAAATTTCACGTAAAACGGAGCAACTCAGCAAAATACGGCAGTGTCGTAATCCATTTTACAGTACCGTAATTTCAAACAGTACCGTAAAATCAGAACACTACCGTAATTTGGAGGATTTTCCGAACAGAAAGTTTTTGTGATTTTACGGCACTACCGTAAAGAATTACACTACTGTATTTTTCAGCGCTTTCAGAACAGGAACCTTAGCTGATTTTACGGCACTGCTGTAAACTATTCTACGGCACCGTATTTCCCAGGCGATCTAGACCAGAGAACTCGTCCGATTTTATGACACCATTGAGAAACATTTTACGGGCCGTAATTTTGACTTTCGGTGCACAAAATGAAAATACGGCACTGCCGTAAATTATTACATGGTCGTAATTTCCAGTCAAAATCGCGAGTTTTCCACGGCTGAAACTTATTTGGGCCATAACTTTTGATCCAGAGCTCCAAATTGGAATCCAAAAGATGTTCTGGACTTGTCTTTAGGAGGCGAAGATGTACGAAGTGTAGGGGAGAACTTTTATCTAGTATCGAAGGAGAAATCATCAGAGAGGCGGCTAGGGTTTGGCCTCATGCCGAGAGGCGTGGAGACCATATCCGGCCGTGATTTTCACGCAGAAGCTTCACCTGGAGGAGAAGACAACATCCCAGAAGTTTCAGAGGAAAAGGAGTTCAATCGGAGGAGGAATCGACAAAATCGGTGGTGATAGCACTGTTTATCGAGTTCTGCTTGCAAAATACGGCTGTGAAATATTTCACAGCCGTGTTGTATTTTCTAAAACCTCTTTTCTAGTTGATTTTTTATCTTCTAAAATTATGGATTATTGTACTTTCTTCTCCATGCAAGCTTAGACATATTTTGGGACGTGGGGTGTAATCCCCTTGATTTTTAATGATTAGATAATTCTTCTTTTTCGTCATGATAATCTTCGTTGTGATAATTTTACTTTTGTGATGAATTGTCTTTAACTTTCCATAGATCTATGTTATTATCTATGTTTTAGAGTTTTCACAATGAGACTGAAAGGTGATTTGCTTGAGAACTTGGAACCCTAGAATTGCATATCAGGATCCCTTCCTTAGGTTAGATCTAATTTGATCTATTCTATTTGATTAATTGCCATGTTTAATAATATTGATCTAGGAGTGAGTTATCATGTCAAACATGGAGATCTTGCACGAAAGTGAGGATCGAAACGTTGGAAAACCCTAGGTAGAACCTATGTTGAGACTCGGATGCACGAAAGTGATCCTTGAGGCTCCACTTGTGATGATCAACTTAGAATTCGGATGCACGAAAGTGATCCTTGAGTTCTTTGTTGATGGTTTACTTATCTGCAGCGTTGGGATAGATCTTGCGTGAAAGCGAGGATTGATCTCTGCGTGATTGTCTGCACGAAAGTGAGATAATCCTTTTATGAAGTAAATTAGGTCTTTATCGTAGCAAGATTTGATTGACGAACCTTTATTTATATCTTATCATTGAAATTAAGGTGGATGAAACCCTAGTCCCATGTTTATCTCTCTGTTTATCTTACGCTCTTTCTATTTACTTTCATCATATTCGGTTTACTTAGCTAGCGAGAAAATAATTATTTGGTAATTAACAATAAGGTCTCTGTGGATCGATATTTTTATTACTTCGATAATTCCGTGCACTTGTGGAAGCCTATCAGTCACCATAAGCAGTGAGTGGCACCTAACAGTGCATCGCTGCTACCCAAGTCATCGGAATGGATATCGACATCGACATCCCCATTATCGCAACTAGGTACAGATGCATTACAGTCTCTTTGCCAAACTGATATCTGATTGGACAAGTGTGTCACCACTTATTTTAATCCAATCTCATGGTTATGACTAAATCAGGTTCTCACCTGGGTATAGCTATACACTTTCAGTTATAGAACCATCGGTGGGGCCCCATGGATATCATGCTTTCCTTAGGAAGGGGCAAATCCTCTGTCTATACATTGACCTTCTCATATGGACAGTTGCATGCTCAATGTCAACCGTTATGACCTCCCAACTATGGTGAGGTGTTAGGTTGTATCAAAGCATGTTCCTAACCATATAAAAGCGTCAATAACCTCAAGTCAAGGGATCAATGCATCTCCTGTCACTTGTGAGGATAACTCATGACACCAAGTCATTGCCTTACAGTGGGTCGGTCCAGTATATCTACCACTGATATTCCCATATGTTTGCGTTAACACCTTGTGCCTAATCAGCCCACATAATGGTCTCACAAGTACCAAAGCTATCCCATATCCACTAAGGTACATCGATTGGGGACAATAGTTCGAGCACAGATTCACTTTGTCTCCAGGGACATTTTCATGTAGGAACATAATCGCAGATGTAAACTAAGCATGATAATGACAATGCCAGAATGATATATAAGAAATATCAGTATCAAGTAGTACAAAGATAAACCAAAACTAGGTCTCAGGCCATAAACACCAACAGTCAATGAATCATTGCTATAGTTACCAATACTTCTTGATGTAGTACCTCTCTCATTGGACCAATGATTATGATTCATGGCCATGTCCTCAAGCATGGCAGTTGCATCTTCTACATTCTTGCTCATGATAGCTCCCCCAGCCGCAGCATCCACCATGAGCTTTGTGCTATAGTCCAATCCATTATAGAAAATATGGATTAAGACCCATTTCTCAAGCCCATGATGTGGACACAAGCATTGAAGTTCCTTGAAATGATCCCAAGCGTCATAGAGTGATTCTCCCTCTTTATGTCCAAAACAGGTGATCATATTTCTCAACTACACCATCTTGCTTAGTGGAAAATACTTGGTCAGAAATGCGCGTGAAAGCTCATCCCATGTAGTAATCAATCTAGAGGGAAGAGAATATAGCCAAGCGCGTGCGCGATCCCTGAGAGAAAATGGAAACAACCTTAGTTTAATTACATCGGAAGACACACCATTTACCTTAATGGTGTCACAATATTCTAAGAAAATAGCAAGAAGAAGATTAGGATCCTATGTTGGAGAACCCCTGATGTCGTCTGCAAGACACGACAATGTCGAAGTATTAAAAATATCGATCTCATAGTGACCAATGACCAAGTACTAACTTTACTTAGGATTGTTAACTATACAGATCTGAAAAGGGTTGGATTTGATCTAAACTAAGGTGTATGAATAGCAAAACATGATACGAAAGTAATCAAATTTATGGAAATTTAGGATTTTAGGTTCACCACTCTATGTTTCATGACTTTTCTAATTAAAGACATCTTAAGAAGGATTTACTATGTTGAAGGGGATTTATCCACGTGTACAGATTGCCCCCTCTCAGTAATACAATCTGGTGTCTATCCGAATTAATCTCCTACTCTCGTGGTTATTAACTCAAGATAGACCCAATGAGTTCTTGACAAATCTATAGAATCCCTCAAGTCTATTCGAACTACTCTCGCGATCGAATGAACTTGTCCAAAAATTGTAGATCTGACGTTGCAATTCACCTCTCAGTATTTCTTGCGACGTCTAGGACATGTAAATCATGGCTAGTAATTAGCATGTAAATAACACAATAATAGTTGAATCTAACACAATTAAATTACTTCGAAAGAAGATAACAAAAGATTAAGTCATGAAAACACAGAGGGCTAAACCCTTAATCCTAAATAAAGAGTTTAAGCTAGCATGGTATCCATGTTCACGGTATGAAATTCCATGTTTGATTACAAAATTGATGAATAAAATATGAAATCAAAAAGGAGGAAGAAGTTCGAGGCTTCCTGATGAAGATCAATGCCAATCCATCAGAAAAACAAGGATTTTCCTGTGAAGAAATGCCATCTCCAAAATCTGCCAAAAAAGTCCTAATAATTTGTCCAAAGCTCCCTTATATAGTTCTCCACCCTTAGAATAGGTTTTCCCAAATTTCGGTGTGAAAAGGAATCAAATCGAGCGAAAAACCGAGTGAAAATCGGAATTGGCGGATGAAATCACAGCCGTGATGATAATCACGGCACCACCCATAATTCCTTCTCTATATTTTGGAATAAAGTTACGGCCGTGAAAATAATCATGGCACTCCTATGAAACTCTCTGTGGAAAATTTTCATGAGATCACGACCGTACAAATAATCACGGCAGGGCCGTGATTCTTTCTGTGAACTTTTGGAACTTTGCACCAAATAAAACTACGGGCGTGATTTTAATCACGTTCTCTTCAAATCACAGCCGTGATTATAATTACGGCAGGCAGTGATTCTTCATACAAACTCCATTTTGCCTTAAAATTGATGAGCAGCTTCATCTTGATGTCAGGAACTCATTCATGCACTTGGATGCTTCAAAATCTATCAAAACTTTGGTCATTTTCCTTGAAATATAACAAAAGCAAGGAAAGGTGAGGATTCTGAATAAACAAAAGGATTTAAGTCAAAATAAGTGAAAATATGATAAAAATAGGAGAGATTATGCATATAAATCATAGTAAAAATACTATATAAATACAAGATATCAAATCTTCTTAGACTTAAACTTTTACTTGTCCTCAAGCAAATACATAGACCAAAGAATAATGATGAGTATGAAAAGAGAGCTTACTTATGCAAAATGAATTTCTAGACAAATTCATTCATAAAAATTTCCCAACTCATGATACACAAAATTTCAAATAGAAACTTTGCTCTTAGAATTTAATCTTTAGGATTCTCAATCTTAATCAAATAAAATTTCACAATTCGTATAATAAACAAAATCTCAATCTCATGAATTCACTTTTATTTTAGTTTAAACCTTCAATGCTTTTGTTACAGGAATAGGATCTCTAAAATCTTTTTCTCTCTTTTTTTATTTCTTTATTTTGCTGTTGACATTCTGTAAATCGAATACCACTTTTTTTCAGGTGACGTATTCAGAGTACATTGACCACTTAGCCAACGTATTAGAACTCATATCTTATTGGCTAACATAATTAAGATTCAAAGTCAAAGATAGTGGAGTTAATGTCAACTGGCTTTTCTTGGCATGTACCCACATAGATACATACTTTTTATTTGGACTTAAACTCATGTCTTTGATACTACTACCAATTTTTCGCAGTGCCAAGTAGAGGAGTCTTCCACTGCTATTTTTTATTTTTTTATTTCTGGATTTTGGATTCGTTCTTCCCAATAAATAGCATAATGGTTTAAACTTCCACTAGGCTAATCAATTAACGTCAATTCATCAAATTATACTGATATACTCATTTTATTCAAAAAAAATTGCTTCACCCTTAAATCTCATTCATCAAACAATATATCTAGCAAAATCTCATGCATCAATTGATGAAAAAAAATTAAGATGACATGATATATATTGAAGAAATAAATTTTACACAAGAAGAATACTTTCATTCACAGACATTGATATATATATGAACAACAAAATGCACATCATTCATTATCAAAGAGAAGTACTCATCATTCATCAATACTAGACAAAACATTCATCATTACCTATAGAAATCCACATAATAACCAAATTCAACATCTACATTCACATGATAGCCAAATCACAAAAATTATCCTAATTCCACAAATAGACAACGCATTCACTTAACATCTAAATATGATAATATCTAAATACAACCATATCGAACAAAATCATCCAGATGCGCCTACACATGGCGCCAAATAGAATCACAAAGTCATCAAAGTTATACAACCCATGATCCAAATAAAATCCAAAACATATAAAAACAGAAAATATGAAATCGAAGAGCACCAGATAAAAAAGGCATGACTGTGTCACCCTTTCCTACAAAAGGAAATGCATCATCTATAATATATAAGAACAAACAAAGAGTAGATAGGAAAAAGAGGTACTCACAAAGCACTAATCATCTGCATCGGTATTGGTCTCCTCATCCTACTCCTCATCAGGGGTAGCATCTCGTATGGGCTCATCTGGATCTCCCTCCTCTTTAGAATATAATTGTTCCTGCATAAATTCCTTTACATCATGGACATCATCGCTCACATCCTGGATAAAATCAAGTGCCTTTTCTAGGAGGCATCCCTCCAGGGGGAGGTGATTCATCATCCATCCCATAAAAATCAAAACTGGCCCCTCCAAAAGAAGGTGGAGGTGGTACTGAATCAAGTGGGACAGGGGCAAGTCAAGTAGCTGCATCAGGAGGAATTTTCCAATTTGCTTGACCTTGGACTGTAGTTCTTTCCTTATTCGACAGTGGCAGAGTTGGAGAGTTTGGTCCTAAAATCAAACAATATGATTATCCCTCCCTGACTATCATCCTCATCGCAGTACATAATTCAATATCCAATCTTGGATTTCCTTTCGCCATTTCAATCCCATATGGGTCCACGTTCAAAGAGAGTGCAATAGGAGTAATGAAACCCCCTATCACAATAGCGTCTCTCTTTGCACGTGCAAGCTTATCAAATTGTTTCACTAAGAAATAAGCAACATCCAATGGATACCCAAGCAGCATGCTCTATAAAAAATAGAGTTCAAATTGTCAAACCATACCATTGCTTTCACCTCGTCCAATGACGGTATGTAAAAGAACTCTATGAATGTATCGGATGCAAGGGTTGGAGATGCTCGTAGCTCTTGCATTCTTTGCTAAAAAGTGATATTCTGATGTGATCTAATTTCAGAAGGCATTCTCAATATAACCCCGTGATGGGTGTGCAACTCCTCCTCCAGGTATCTGTAATGCGGCTCTAATGTCTTAGAGTGTGAGGCTCCTCTCAATATTTCCAAGGCCGAAAGTAAGGCGACCTTCCACTTCCTGATCATGGTATGGGTGTAGCTCAACTTCTAAACTACTCATAAACTCCAAAACCAAAGGAAGATAAGTCGGTGGGTGATTGTGGAAGAATTTCCCTGCTGAAATTTGCTCAAACATCCAAGTTACATCCTCATAAAGACCAAGGAGTTCTAGTGTGAGTCTATCCGCATTTTTGGTGTTAATGATGCGTCTTGTAAGGAGATTATTGTATCTTGCTTCTTGTGTATCATTTCTAAAAATAATGCCAAATGGAGTTCGAGAAGGTGGTGATGCTGAAGCAGAGGTTGGAGCTTTTCCCTTTCCCTTGCTCACAACTTGCTTTGTCCTTGGTGCCATTTCAATCAAATTGATATATTCAAATGAAGAAAGAAGAATGGAAATAGGATGCGTTTCTAGCGCTGAAACAGGGTTGAAAATATCTTAAATGAGATGCTTCAATCTGGTACTTTTGGGTGAAATCAATGCACAAACTCCTTAGGATCAAAAACTTGATAGGTTTCCGCAAGTGCATGGAATTATTGAAGTAATAAAGAAAGATATCAAACCACAGAGACCTTATTGTTAAGTACCAAATAACTGCTTTCTTACTAGCTAAGCAAATCGAATATGATGCAATAATCAACGGAAAGAGTGTAAAGTAAATCAGAGAGATAAATATGGGACTAGGGTTTCATCCACCTTGATTTCAATGGTTAGATATAAATAAAAGGTCGTCAGTCTAATTTTATCATGATAAAGACTTAATTTACTTCATAAAGGGATCATCTCACTTTCGTGCAGACAATCATGCAGGGACCAATCCTCGCTTTCGTGCAAGATTTACCCCAACGCTAAAGATAAGTAAATCATCAATCAGAGAATTCAAAGATCACTTTCGTGCATCCGAATTCTAAGTTGATTGCCTCAAGTGGAATCTCAAGGATCACTTTCGTGCATCCGAGACTCAACACAAGTTCTACCTATGGTTCTCCAACGTTCCGATACTCACTTTCGTGCAAGATCTCCACGTTTGATAACTCGACTCTATCCTAGATTCATATTATTAAATCATGGCAATAAGATCACTAAAATCAAATAATTAAGAACAAACCTAATTTCTTACGGAAAGCTCCTAACATGCAATTCTAGGGTTCCAAGTTCTCAAGCAAGTCACCTTTCGGTCCTTATTGCGAGAACTCTAAACATAAATAATAATATCAATATATGGACAATCAAAGATAAGACATTCACATAAGTAGAATTATCGTGGCAAAATTATCTTGACGAAATAAAAAGTATCTAATCATTAGAAATCAAAGGGATTACACCCCATGTCCCAAAATATGTTTAAGCTAGCATGGAAAAAGAAATACAATCAACCATAGTTTCAAAGTGGAAAAAATTGAAGAAGAAGAAGAAAACAACTTCACAACACGGCTATAATATAAATTACAGCCGTATTTTCTGTGATGAACAGTGCTGTCACTGTTGTTTCATTGATTCCTCTTCCGATCGAACTCCTTTCACTCTAAAACTTCTGTTGTGTCTTCCTTATCCCCAAGCGAAGCTTTTATGTGAAAATCAAGGCCTAAGGTGCCCTCTACGCCTCTTGGCGTGAGGCCAAACCCTAGACGCCTCTCTGTCTATTTCTCCCTCGATACTGGATAAAACATCTCCTTTCCACTTCGTGCATCTTCTCCTCTAAAAGACGAAGCTGCAGTAACTTTCGGATCTAAATTTGGAGCTCTGGATCAAAAGTTATGGCTCGCGCAAGTTTCGGACTCGTAAAAATTGCGTTTTTGAATAGCAATTACGGCAGTGTAATAGTTCACGGCAGTACCGTAAAATCGGTTGAGCTCTCTGTTCGGAAGCAACTGGAAAATACGGCCCATGTAATCCTTTATGGCAGTGCCATAAAATCCAGCAAATTTTCTGTTCTGAAGAGCTCTAAAATACGGTACCGTGTAATTTCTTACGGCAGTGCCGTAAAATCCGAAAAACCTTCTGTTCGAAAACTCCCCAAAATGCGGCAGTGGCTCGGATTTTACGGTAGCATATGAAAATACAGTATCGTAAAATAGGATACGGCACTGCCGTAATTTGCTGAGTTGCTCCGTTTTGCGTGAAATTTCTTGTGTGATCTTCTCTTGATGATGGTAACTCTTTCATGTCTTTGATTTTGCTTGAAAATGTCTCAAAATAGTGCCTTTTTACCTGAAAAATATGAAAAACCAAAATAGAAGTAAACTTGGCAATATTCGATGAATTTAGCATAAAAATAAGCAAAAAGATCCTCAATTTAGCATGAAAAGATACATAAAATGATACAAAATATACTATATATTTTGGTGTCATCAGATTGATCTTCTATCCCGAATGAAGCTCTACAAGGCAAGTGGTGGCTCCAGCGAAGCACGAACGGCTAGAAACGAGCACCGGCGAAAAATGGTGAAAAAACACTATTTGAGACAAAATGACGCTCCAAGACACCGGGATCTGTTGGGAAACCCCGGGGACATTTTACAATTTTCAGAGTCATGGACATACATTTTACGCAGCGGAAGAATGTCCCCGAAACAGGCCGGTCCCAAAAACCCAGTGAAGATCGCAAGCAAGGGAGTCGACACGATGAGTTAGGAAATACCTCAGGAGCAATGTAGAGCGATGCCGATGCAGGTGCCCAAGTGTGCGCCCTCTGCAGTCTCACACACACGGATCTCTTGAGTTCTCTTCTTCCACGCCCGGTGCTAGCCTCGGGAAGAAGATCCAAGCCTTAGGGAGATACTCTACCTCACTTGCGCCACCTAGAAAAAAGATGCGCCAAGTGAAGAGGGAAACTATCCAAGCCGCCAAGCCCTAGATCTCCTTGCGCCAAGAGGAAAGGAGGAAGAGGCTTGCGGTTATGGAAGAAAGAAGATGCGCCCTTGCTCCAAGCACTCGCCCCTCTTCTTGTGTTCACGCCTTCAAGGATTGATCATCCACAAGAGGGGGCGACTAGGGTCACATTTATCGGGCAAGAGGCGGTTAGGGTAAGGGCTAGGATCATGACAAGTGTAGGGCTAGGATGAGGAAGTTTGAGACAAGGAAAGTCTCCAAGACATTTCCATAATTCTCATTCAACCATTCCTTATTGTGCCCCACGCCTTTCCTTGTGCGCCAAGGCCTTGCCTTGGGCCCCAAGCAATGTCATAGAGGCATGCATTCCATCCTAGGAAGAGAGGGGAGGCGCCCTTTACTTCCATAATGAAGCAAAGGCGCCAACATGACCCCATTATGCCCCTAGGCGCTTAATGGCTCATGTTTCTCCCCATTATACCCTTTTAGCCTGTCATCTCTCCATGAGAACTTATTATTGGGCCTCATTGGATAATGAGCTAGCCCAAACTTCATTACATGGGTTGATTAAGCACTTGGATCCAATCCAATGCAACCCTAATCTAAATGTGACCAACCATGGTCAAATACGGGTCAATCTGCCAAAAATGAAGTTTGGCTCCAATAACATTCTTCCATCTCATCAGGCCCATTGGTGCTGATGAAATCTCCCAATTAGATCCGAGTTATCCAATAACTCGATCATAAGGCTTCCCGATCAATACGAGAACTCAAGTATCAAGGTGTGCGACCCTGTAGGTTCCTCTGACGCTGGCAGTGCTGACCACAGGTCATCACAAGCAGTGAGTGGCACCTAGCAGTGCATCGCTGCTACCCAGGTCATTGGAATGGATATCGACATCGACATCCCCATCATCGCAACTAGGTACAGATGCATTACAGTCTCTTTGCCGGACTGATATCCGATTGGACAAGTGTGTCACCACTTGTTTTCATCCAATCACATGGCTATGACTAAAACAGGTTCTCACCTGGGTATGGCCATACACTCTCAGTCATAGAACCATAGAGGAGCTCCATGGATATCACGCTTCCCTAAGGAAGGGGCAAATCCTATGTCTGTCCATTGACCTTCTCATATGGGTCGTGACATGCTCAATGACAACCGTTATGACCTCCCAGCTACGGCAAGGTGTTAGGTTGTATCAAAGCAAGTCCCTAACCATATAGAATGATCAATGACCTCAAGTCAAGGGATCAATGCATCTCCTGTCACTTATGAGGATAACTCATGACACCAAGTCATAGCCTCATAGCGGGTCTATCCAGTATATCCTCCAATGATATACCCATGTGTCTACGTTAGCACCACGTGCCTAACCAGCCCACATACCAGTCTCTCAAGTACCAGAGCTGTCCCATATCCACTCAGGTACATCGACTGGGAATAATTATTTGAGCACAGATCCAATCTGTCTCCAGGGACATTATCATGTAAGTACACAATCGCAGGTGTAGACAAATAATGATAATGACAATGCCAGAATGATATATAAATATCAATGTCAAGTAGTACATAAGTTGACCAAAACTAGGTCCTAGGGCATATACACCAACAATCTCCCACTTGCACTAAGACCTAGAAGTTGAGGAATCTCAACCCCATATCTCTAGCGTGACCATCATGCTTCTGCTGCGCCAAAGCCTTGGTCAAAGGGTCTGCCAGATTGTTCTCTGTGTTTACTCTGCTAATCTTGACAACACCTCTGTCATTGATCTCTCTGATCAGGTGAAATCTTCTGAGTATGTGTTTGGATCTTTGATGAGACCGTGGTTCCTTGGCTTGTGCAATTGCTCCATTGTTGTCATAGTAGAGTTCAATGGGATCCATTGCACTAGGTACCACTTGAAGATCACATAAGAACTTCCTTATCCAAACAGCTTCCTTGGCTGCCTCAGAAGCAGCCACATACTCAGCTTCAGTTGTAGAATCTGCCATGGTGGATTGCTTGAACCTCTTCCAACATACAGCACCTCCATTTATCTTGAACACATAGCCGGCCTGCGATCTAAAGTCGTCAGGGTCAGACTGGAACGTTGCGTCAGTATAGCCCTGCATACTGAGCTCTTCCTGTCCCCCATAGACCAAGAACAGATACTTTAGGATGTTCTTTACAGCTACCCAGTGCTGTAGACCTGGATTGGATTAGTATCGGCTGGTTATGCTCACAGCATATGCCACATCTGGTCTAGTACATAACATTGCATACATGATCGATCCTACTGCCGAAGCATAAGGAATTCGACTCATGTCATCCCTCTCAGCCTGTGTTGTAGGACACTGGCTCTTTGAGAGAGTAAGGCCATGTCTCACTGGAAGGTATCCTTTCTTGGATTGCTCCATGTAGAACCTCTCCAGTACCTTATCAATGTAAGTACTTTGACTAAGGGCTAGAAGCCTCTTGGATCTATCCCGGTAGATCCTCACGCCTAGAATATAGGCGGCCTCCCCTAAGTCTTTCATCTCGAAACACTTCCCCAACCATGTCTTCACAGCTTGAAGACTAGGGATGTCGTTTCTGATGAGCAGTATGTCATCAACATACAAGACCAGAAAAATCACCAAGCTCTCACTGAATTGTCTGTATACACAGGCGTCAGCTTCGCTTTTGATAAACCCATAATCTCTCACGGCTTCGTCAAATTGAAGATTCCAACTTCGAGATACTTGCTTTAATCCATAAATGGACCTCTTTAGCCTGCAGACCTTATTAGCCTCTGCAGGATGGATGAAGCCATCAGGTTGTGTCATATACACATCCTCAGTCAGCTTCCCATTAAGGAACGCTGTCTTCACATCCATCTGCCATATCTCATAATCATGATATGCAGCTATTGCAAGCAGAATCCGAATGGATTTAATCATGGCAACTGGCGAGAATGTTTCATCATAGTCCACCCCGTGGACTTGTTTAAATCCTTTAGCCACTAGTCTACCCTTGTAGGTAACTATATTGCCATCCATGTCTGTCTTCTTCTTGAAGACCCATTTACACCCTATGGGTTTTACCCCATCAGGCAGCTCAACCAAATCCCAGACTTGGTTAGTCGACATGGAATCCATCTCGGATCGCATGGCGTCAAGCCATTTCTCGGAGTCCGGTCCACTGACCGCCTCATCATAGGTTCTAGGTTCATCCTCAATGATGAAGATCCCATCGTGTTGGGTCGATAGCGACCCATACCTTTTAGGTGCACGACGAATTCTCCCAGACCTACGCGGGACCTGTGTCTGAGCCTCAGGTTGCCTAGCAACCGGTGCAAGTGGCTCAGATTCCATCTCTTTGTCTTGTGCTTGCACTTGGACCTCATCCAAGTCAAACTTCCTCCCACTAACTTCTTTCATAAGAAATTCTTTCTCTAGAAAGACAGCACCCCGAGCAACAAAAACTTTGTTCTCGGTTGGGACATAGAAGTAGTATCCTTTAGTTTCCTTAGGATACCCCACAAATACACACTTATCAGATCTAGGTTCTAGCTTGCTAGAATCCTGACGTTTGACATAAGCCTCACATCCCCAGATCCTGATAAACGCGAGATTAGGGCGTCTCCCACTCCACATCTCGTATGGTATTTTGGAGACACTCTTAGATGGAACATTATTTAGTATCAGAGAAGCTGTTTCTAGTGCATGCCCCCAGAATGAAGAAGGTAGAGTTGCGTGACTCATCATGGATCGAACCATATCCAATAAAGTTTGATTTCTCCTTTCAGACACACCATTCCATTGAGGTGTTCCAGGAGGAGTGAGTTGGGATATGATCCCACACTCTCTCAGATAGTCAAAGAACTCACCGCTCAGGTATTCTCCACCTCGATCTGATCGAAGTGCTTTAATGGATCTTCCAAGCTGGTTCTCTACTTCATTCTTGAACTCCTTGAATTTCTCAAAGGATTCAGATTTATGTCTCATTAAGTAGACATAGCCATACCTACTGAAGTCATCAGTGAAGGTAATGAAGTAGTTGTACCCTCCTCTGGCTTGTTTATTGAAGGGCCCACACACATCAGTATGTATGAGATCCAATAAACCTTCTGCCCTCTCACCAATCTTGGTGAAGGGTGCCTTTGTCATTTTCCCTAATAAACAGGGTTCACAAGTATCAAATTCCTCCAAGGAAGTTGAATCTAACAATCCATTTGCATGGAGTTGTTGGATGCGATTCTTGTTTATATGGGCTAATCGACAGTGCCATAGGAAAGCACCAACTGAACCACTCAGTTTTGTCCTCTTATTGCTTATGTTACAAATAGAACTTTCCATATCCAAGATATATAGACCATTGCACAAAGTACCCTTCCCATAGAACATATTTGCAAATGAAAAAGAACAGGAGTTCTTATTTATTTCAAATTTAAATCCTTTCCTTGCCAAGCAAGGAATGGATACAATGTTCTTTGTTAGCGAAGGTACACAAAAGCAATTATCTAGTTCTAATTGAAGTCCAGAAGGCAAGGAGAGAGTCAAAACGCTTACAGCAACAGCAGCAACTTGTGCCCCGTTTCCAATGCGTAGGTCAATCTCCCCAAGCCGCACCGATCTACTTTTCTTGAGCCCCTGCATATTTGTACAAATATGAGCTCCACATGCAGTATCCAATACCCATGACATAGAAGTAGAAAGATTGACTTCTGTAACATAGATACCTGAGCTAGAAGTTAAGGCCAAGCCTTTCTTCTCCTCATTCTGAAGCTGCTTGCAGTCCCTTCTCTAGTGGCCCTGCTCGCCACAGTGAAAACACCTCTGGTCCTTTGACTTCTTCGCCTTTTTCTTCAGTGCTTTGGTAGGACCACTGGCACTGCTCTTAGCACGTGCCTTACCCTTCTTCTTTATCTTCTTGGTCACAGGGACCAAAAGAACAAAATTGGGTTTGGTCTTACCCATCTCTCGCTCGGCTGTTTGGAGCATATTCATCAATTCCTCCCATGTGCACTCAATCCGGTTCATGTTGAAGTTAATGATAAACGGACTGAAGCTATGGGGCAGGGAATGAAGAATAAGATCCACAACTAGCTCGTTGTCTATGGTGTGTCCCAGTCTACTGAGATGATCCACGTTCCCAATGAGTTTGAGAACATGGGGTCTCACTGGTGCACCTTCAGACAACTTGCACCGAAAGACTGCTTTGGCGGTGTCAAATCTCTCAGTTCTAGCCTGAGCCTCGAACATTTGTTTTAGACGAGTAATCATCTGAAAAGCGTTCTGCTCCTCATATTGCACCTGCAGTTCAGGTGCCATACTGGCTAGCATAAGACATACAACCTCCAAAGAGTCATCCTGATGCTTTCTATAAGCATCTCTGTCTGCCGTTCGGGCATTAGGCGGAGGAGCTGCAGGAAGAGGCTGTTCAAGGACATACAGCTTCTTCTCGAGCTTGAGGACTATCCTCAAGTTTCGATGCCAGTCCATAAAGTTAGTTCCAACTAACTTATCCTTATCAAGGAGTGATCGCAGTGATAATCCGCCAGTGTTCGTAGCCATTATTCTACAACACCCAAGAAGAACAGATTAGTACTACTTCGAATTATTTAAACTAGACTTATTTTAAATGATTTCTGCTCTCACTATTTTAAATTTGAATTGACAACCCACAAAGTCAATCGGGAAGTTTAAGACTTCCTAGTGAGATGGGATCCTTATTTCTCATGAGGCTTCGCGTCCCACGAGGGTGGGATGAGATGCACAAAGTAACCCATGTTTCCTAAGGTGGGCGCACCGGCTGATTGCTCCAAGCAACTTCCCTTGTTGAGACAGTCTGGGCATTTCATGTCCAGCGAGGGCTGGATACAACATGAAACCTTTACCTCTAAACGATGCCTCTAGACTTTCACCATGCGCCCAGCACATGTGAACTTCTAGTCAAGTCCATTCCTAACCGTTATGCCCAGGGCCAACGAGTTTCCTTACGAAGGCACGCCCAGGTTAAAACTGGACTGGGGAAACCATTGCCACCACGCACTTTCTAAAGATAAGTGGTTGTGTCCCACGAGGGTGGGAAACAATTCACAACTCCATTGATCGATAGCTTAGTGAGGGCTACGCGTTAGAAGGCTACCGGACTTGATATTTTAATTGAGGGTTTTTTGTTTAAGGTCTCATCATCTCAGTTTTATCTTATGTCTATCATTATAGGCATGCAATCCTATAGTGATAACATAACGGTAAAACATTTCAGGCATGCTTCTGCAGATAATAATAAAAGCAGTAAAGGATGATGTGATCATATCCTATACAAGACATTGAACCAATCCATGCCATGAAATAGGTTCAACTCTTGTCCTAGAACTCAAGCCCCAAAAACTAGACCTAGCCTAGCCGACCTCTAGCTTGAACTTCAAGGTTGGCTCCAAGGTCCTTCTCTCATGGCTTAGCTCTCAAACCGTAGAGGTACACTTTAAAAGTTCCCCATAGGTTCGGCCAATGCCATGGTCTTGCGCCACTAAGCAGGCTTGCACCTCTTGCTTGTTGCATCACCATCCAAGGTATGCATGCGCTAAGTTCCAAGCACATGCACCACCCTAATCTTCTTCTTAGTCAAAAGCAAAAAGAAAAGCGGCACGCAGGCCTCACGAGGATACATCGCAGGCATGCAAAGGGGGCTTGATTAATGATCACAACATCATGCACAATCAAGGTATTTACTCATGCAATTCTACATGCTCATGAAAAACATAAAATCTGAAATTTTACTTTTTCATAAAACTAGTCTCTTTTTCTCATCTTCTTCTCACAAATCTTTTGGTTTATTGCGATTTACTTTTCATGATGATTTCAGAGATCCTTTCAGCTGGCAATTTTGTCAGATCAAGAGACTTGGCCAGTCCGAAGACACAATGCTCGTCCTACTTGACAAAATTACGTGCGCCTTTGATCTTTAAATCAAACAAGAAAAATAGTCCAAAAATTCCAAAAGAGATTGAGAGGATGATAGAAACAAGAAACCTCAATTTTTCCTACTTAGAAAAATTGTTTGTCATGCATCATGCTATTTACGAAAATAGAGATATGGCATGTGAGCATGAAAGAAAAGCATAAAACATTGTTCGAGTCTTGCAAGTCGCTTTGATACCACTGTTGTGAAACCCCGGGGACATTTTACAATTTTCAGAGTCATGGACATACATTTTACGCAGCGGAAGAATGTCCCCGAAACAGGCCGGTCCCAAAAACCCAGTGAAGATCGCAAGCAAGGGAGTCGACACGATGAGTTAGGAAATACCTCAGGAGCAATGTAGAGCGATGCCGATGCAGGCGCCCAAGTGTGCGCCCTCTGCAGTCTCACACACACGGATCTCTTGAGTTCTCTTCTTCCACGCCTGGCGCTAGCCTCGGGAAGAAGATCCAAGCCTTAGGGAGATACTCTACCTCACTTGCGCCACCTAGAGAAAAGATGCGCCAAGTGAAGAGGGAAACTATCCAAGCCGCCAAGCCCTAGATCTCCTTGCGCCAAGAGGAAAGGAGGAAGAGGCTTGCGGTTATGGAAGAAAGAAGATGCGCCCTTGCTCCAAGCACTCGCCCCTCTTCTTGTGTTCACACCTTCAAGGATTGATCATCCACAAGAGGGGGCGACTAGGGTCACATTTATCGGGCAAGAGGCGGTTTGGGTAAGGGCTAGGATCATGACAAGTGTAGGGCTAGGATGAGGAAGTTTGAGACAAGGAAAGTCTCCAAGACATTTCCATAATTCTCATTCAACCATTCCTTATTGTGCCCCACGCCTTTCCTTGTGCGCCAAGGCCTTGCCTTGCGCCCCAAGCAATGCCATAGAGGCATGCATTCCATCCTAGGAAGAGAGGGGAGGCGCCCTTTACTTCCATAATGAAGCAAAGGCGCCAACATGACCCCATTATGCCCCTAGGCGCTTAATGGCTCATGTTTCTCCCCATTATACCCTTTTAGCCTGTCATCTCTCCATGAGAACTTATTATTGGGCCTCATTGGATAATGAGCTAGCCCAAACTTCATTACATGGGTTGATTAAGCACTTGGATCCAATCCAATGCAACCCTAATCCAAATGTGACCAACCATGGTCAAATACGGGTCAACCTGCCAAAAATGAAGTTTGGCTCCAATAACATTCTTCCATCTCATCAGGCCCATTGGTGCTGATGAAATCTCTCAATTAGATCCGAGTTATCCAATAACTCGATCATAAGGCTTCCCGATCAATACGAGAACTCAAGTATCAAGGTGTGCGACCCTGTAGGTTCCTCTGACGCTGGCAGTGCTGACCACAGGTCATCACAAGCAGTGAGTGGCACCTAGCAGTGCATCACTGCTACCCAGGTCATTGGAATGGATATCGACATCGACATCCCCATCATCGCAACTAGGTACAGATGCATTACAGTCTCTTTGCCGGACTGATATCCGATTGGACAAGTGTGTCACCACTTGTTTTCATCCAATCACATGGCTATGACTAAAACAGGTTCTCACCTGGGTATGGCCATACACTCTCAGTCATAGAACCATAGAGGAGCTCCATGGATATCACGCTTCCCTAAGGAAGGGGCAAATCCTATGTCTGTCCATTGACCTTCTCATATGACAACCGTTATGACTTCCCAGCTACGGCAAGGTGTTAGGTTGTATCAAAGCAAGTCCCTAACCATATAGAATGATCAATGACCTCAAGTCAAGGGATCAATGCATCTCCTGTCACTTATGAGGATAACTCATGACACCAAGTCATAGCCTCATAGCGGGTCTATCTAGTATATCCTCCAATGATATACCCATGTATCTGCGTTAGCACCACGTGCCTAACCAGCCCACAAACCAGTCTCTCAAGTACCAGAGCTGTCCCATATCCACTCAGGTACATCGACTGGGGACAATTATTTGAGCACAGATCCAATCTGTCTCCAGGGACATTATCATGTAAGTACACAATCGCAGGTGTAGACAAACAATGATAACGACAATGCCAGAATGATATATAAATATCAATGTCAAGTAGTACATAAGTTGACCAAAACTAGGTCCTAGAGCATATACACCAACAGGATCTTGGTCGGAGATGACAGAAATACCATCGGAAGAGGTTGCCGGAGGCTTTGGAAGGTCAGAACAAGCTTGAATCAAAGAGTTGGTGTAGATGCGAGTGAATCATGGTTGAAAACCCTAAAAACACGGTCAGGGTTTATATACACGCAAACAAAATCATGGCCGTGAAATTAAGAATGACAACCATGAAATTTTTCACAGCACCACCCGTGAAACTTTATGTAGAAAAAGTGGATAAAGTCACAGGTGTGAAAATTTTCATGGCAGCACCGTGAATATTTCTGTAACAAAACTTCATCAAATCATGGGTGTGAAAATAAATATGGCCGTCCCTGTGAAACTTTTTATGCCATAAGCAATCTAAAATATGGGCATTACATAAATCACGACATGCCCATTTTTTTTTTTACTTCGAAAACAAAGATACGGCTGTGAAAGTTTTTCACGGATGAATAGTATGCACATCACGATCATGAAACTAAGTGCCAAAATCCACAAAAACTTTCGCGGTCTGCCTGCAACATTTTCCTCAAGTGTGACTCTGTTCGCCAGTTTTCTCGGTCATGCCAAAATCCATGCTAAAACCCACATAAACTTCCGCAGTCTGCCCGCGGCATTTTCCTCAGGTGTGACTTTGTTCTCCAGTTTTCTTGGTCGTGCCAAATTCATGCTAAAACCCATAGAAACTTCCGCAGTCTGGCCGCGAAATTTTCCTTGGCCCGTGACTTTTGTGCTGAAATCCACAGAAACTTCCTCGGCCTGGCCGTGGCATTTTCCTCGGCCTGTGACTTTGTTCGCGTTGAGAATCACTATGTTTTAGGTAGAAACTTCCTCGGTTTGGCTGTGACTTTTTCCACGACCCGTGACTTTTTCACTAAAAATTTTTTGGGGCGCCTTCTGGAGCAGATTTTCCCCTTCTTCCATGCAGTCTTCTCCTGCATCAACTTCTTCTCCTACATCATAGACCCTGTGGGTTAGGTGGCTGCCGCCTTGCTTGAGGGGATCAGTGGAGCTTCGCCAGTCCTTAGTGTTGTATGGGGGGGATAAGTCCATGTCCAGACAGCCCATGTGAGGTAGGCATGGCTCCCTCCTGCATCAATCATAAGTTCCACCACCTTAGAGTACGGCATATAAGGACCACCCCACCTACAACACGCTCCATTATTTTGGTATCAGAGGTCGGTAGTGACTAACCCTTGTCTAGTCATGCTAGTCTTCTTGCATTGCATATCATTCGGCTTTGTTGGGCTTTGTTTTGAGCATTTACATCATTCGCATCATGACTACTAAAGTAGGAACCCCTTACCAACCTACGGTGCCCGTCCTGACGGAAGAAGGGACAATGACCCAAGTTGAGTCTAGGGCTGAGTTGTCTATGCGTATGACCGCATTGGAGTCGTTGGTCCAACAACTCGTTGTTAAGCTCCAACAAGATCGTGCCTAGTGAGCAGCGACTCGCCATGAGCAACCTGAGATGAGGCCATCACCTCAAGTGGCCCAACCTTTGTTGGGCCGAGAGTTTCCTGATCGCGAGCTCATAGAGCGACGCAAGTTTGAGCCCCCTTTCGATCCGTTTGGGGATGAGTCCGAGTGGGCTATGGAGAGGGCCCAATCCCGGTTTAGGGAAAATAGAGACCACGATGGTGAGGACATTCAGTGCCTTGTCCGCATGTCCCCCGAACATTTTGAGGGTAGTCACGATCCCTAGGTATTCCTTGAGTGGGCTTCCGACATGGATCGGTACTTTGAGTGGGTTCGCATGGATGAGTGAACCTGAGTTATGTTTGCACGCATGATGCTGCGGGGCACATCTCGCTTGCATTGGGAAAATGTTGAGCACCAAAATCGAGTTTCCCAAATTCCCCCTATCCTTAGGTGGGACGAGATGAAGGCATGCATGAAGGAAAAATATGTGCCCCCGTCCTATAGGCAGCGACTTTTGGACCAATACTGCGCTTTGACCCAAGGGTCCGGAACCGTAGATGAGTTCATGACTCAGTTTGATGACCTGCACCATCGTTGTGCCATTACCGAGGTCCCCGCCCTGACCCTTGTGTGTTTTAAGAACGGCCTCCGAGCTGATATCCAGAGGGCCTTGAGTGCTTACCCACTTGAGGGTCTTGATCCCACATACCAGCGTGCCCGCGACATAGAGGTTGACCTTTGAATTCAATCACGTCAACTAGATTCTACACTGGTTCATCACCCTAGTGGACCTTTTGCGAGTCACCCGACTCGAGTTGAACCAATGTCTCACCCAGATCCTAGACGAGTTAGCCAGCCCGATGCTCCACCCCATCACCCCACTTAGGAAGAGAAGAGTAAGAGCCCTGTCACTAGTGGACTCACGTGGGTCACTTGTCACCACTACAACAAAACCGGTCATAATATGCGTGAGTGCCCCCGACATTCACTCCATATGGGCAAGGAGCTTCGTCCCTCTACTACCGCTGTGTGCCTTGCTAGCGAATCCCCGCCTACTCCCCACGATGTTGAGTGTTATACTAGCGAGGATGAGGCCACACACCGGACTCTAGCTATTATTTGCTGCACTTTCATGCAGCCACCCCCTGCTAAAGATTGGAGGCGCGCTAGTATCTTTTACACTTACATTAAGTGTAACGGACACTCGTGCAACATAGTTATCGATGCAGGTAGTAGCCTCAATGTGGTGTCTAGGGCGACCATCACTAGGTTTGGTCTCCCCATGGAACCCCACTCCAAGCCATACTCCATTCCTTGGGTTGATGCCTCGAACCTACCTGTTACCCATTGATACCATGTTCTGATTGGGTTTAGTGAGTATCGAGAGAAGGTTTGGTGCGATGTCACGTCCATGGACATCGCCCATGTGTTGCTTGGGCACCCATGGTTGTATGACCGTGATGTTGTCCATTATGACCAGTCCAACACTTACATTTTCAAACACAATGGCTGGAAGATCTGTCTGAACCCCACTCTCCCTAAGGAAATATGGGTCTCCATGTCTAAGGGGATCGTTGCCCCAACACTGCCTACCAAGCAAGTAACCTTGGTGCACACCTCCACATTAGTGCAGGAGGCGCGTGATTCTAAGGTTGTATACGCACTTATGGTGTGTGAGGTATCCGATGTCACCCTTTCACCCCAACCTACTATATCGATGGAGGTAGCCCTCCTTGAGGAGTTCAAGGACATCTCCCCTACCGACTTGCCCATAGGTCTGCCCCCCGATTGCGAGATCCAACACGCGATTGACTTTGTCCCGGGATCGAGTATCCCAAACCTGCCCCATCACCGTCTAAACGCAATGGAGCACGCTGAGCTCCAATGCCAAGTAGATGACCTACTATCCAAAGGGTTCATTCGGGAGAGTTTGAGTCCGTGTGCCATTCCAGCACTCTTGACCCCAAAGAAAGATAGTACATGGAGGATGTGCATTGACTGTCACGTTGTCAACCGGATTACTGTCAAGTACCGGTTTCCTATTCCTCGCCTGGAGGACATGTTAGACCTTGTGTCCAGGTCCATTTGGTTTTCAAAGCTGGACCTTAGGAGTGGTTACTATCAGGTCCGCATCCACAGTGATGATGAGTGGAAGACCGCGTTTAAGACTATGGATGGCTTGTATAAGTGGAAGCCCGGTCCTTAAGCCTTACCAAGGGAAGTTCTTGGTCGTCTACTTTGACGACATCTTAATTTTCAGCCATACTCGCGATGACCACTTAGAGCACCTTAAGTTGACCTTTGACATCTTATGCAAGGAGAGACTCTTCTTGAACGCCAAGAAGTGCTCTTTCTTGGAACCCCAAGTCCACTTCCTTGGCTTCATCATGTCCAAGAATGGTCTCATGGTCGACCCTGCTAAGGTAGAAGCCATTCGTCAATGGCCGAAACCCCAGTCCGCGATGGAAGCTCGAAGCTTCCTCGAACTTGCTGCCTTCTATAGATGTTTCACCAAGGGGTTCAGCACTATTGCAACCCCTATGACCAACTATACGCGTAAGGAAGAATTTGTTTGGACCCCCCCTGCGAGACGTGCATTCCTCGCTCTTAAGGACTTGATAACCACCGCCCCTGTCCTTCATTTACCGGACTTCTCCAAGGTATTCGAAGTGGCATGTGATGCCTCGAGGACAGGTATTGAGGGTACCCTTAACCAAGAAGGTCATCTGATTGCCTTCTTTAGCGAGAAGCCCAATGAGGTTCAACAATGGTATTCCACATATGATAAGGAATTCTACACAATAGTTCAGTCCTTGAAACAATGGAGGCACAACCTCCTACATAAGGAGTTCCTTTTGTTTAGCGACCACCAGGCCCTGTCGTTCCTCAACGCCCAAAAAAAGTTAGTTCCCCAGCACGCCAAGTGGGTCGAGTACCTATAGTAGAACACCTTTGTCATTACCCACAAAGCCAAAAAGGAGAATGTCGTTGCTGACGCTCTCAGTTATGTTCGGACGTTGCTATGTGTCTTGTCCTCCACGGTGACTGCCTTTGATCACATCTGTGAGGAGTTTGCACACTGCCTCGATTTTGGTCTTGTGTACACCCAGTTGCTTGAGTCCGAGACCCTTGACTCTCCGTAGTGTCTCAAGAATGGTTATCTTCTATTTGGGAACCAACTTTGTGTTCCCCGGACTTCCCTCCGTGATCACCTCCTCACTTAGTTGCACGCTGGTGGCACCGCAGGGCATCACGGGCGTGTCAAGACCTTTGCCATGGCTGAGGAGCGCTACTTTTGGTTGTCCCTTCGTCGTGATGTCGAGCGCATTATTAGGCACTGTGGCACATGTCAACGTGCCAAACCTCACCCAGCAAACATAGGGTTGTACACTCCGCTCCCCGTTCCCACTGGTCCATGGCGTGATTTGAGCATGGACTTCGTTCTAGGTCTTCCCCGCACAGCCTTTCGGGTCAACTCGATCTTTGTCGTGGTCGATCAGTTTTCCAAGATGGCGCACTTCATCCCGTGTGCCAAGACATCTGATTCGTCCCACATTGCTAGTCTGTTTGTTAAAAAAGTGGTCTGGTTACATGGTCTCCCTCTAACGATCATCTCTAATCATGATCCTAGGTTTGTAGGGTATTTTTGGTGTTCCTTATGGTCTCTCCTAGGCACCACTCTAAAGTTCTCCTCCGCATACCACCCTCAAACGAATGGTCAAACAGAGGTTGTGAATTGAAACTTAGGCAACCTCTTGTGTTGTCTCATCGGTGATTACCCCTGTAGCTGGGATGCGATCCTCCCCATTGTCGAATTTGCCTATAACATCGCACCCCATCGCTCAACGGGTCTGAGTTCATTCCAGGTCGTGCTTGGGCACCAACCTCGCAAACCCTTAGATTTGCATGGCATTCCCCACTCCCCTGACTTTGCTGAGTCTGCATCCACATTTGCACGCCATATCACCGGATTACATGATGAAATTCGCCGACAAATCTTTTTGAGCAATACTAGATATGCACTTGGGGCCAACGAGCTTCATAGCCCCCCCACCATTTTGAGATAGGTGAGTAGGTGATGTTGTGCATCCACCCTGAGCTACTGAGGTCATGAGCCAATTGGAAGTTACATGCGTGTTGCGATGGGCCTTACACAGTGTTGCGACACGTCAGAGCCAACGCCTACATCCTAGACCTCCCGGACAATGCTTTGTGCAACCCCATCTTCAACGTCGCCGACCTGCTACCTTACTGACCGCCCTCCCCACTGCCTCTATGCTAGGGCCCAGTTCTTATTCTCCGGAGGAGAATTCTTCCTACCGGGGCAGGATTGACAAAGCCAAAGGAGTCCAAGGGGCCCAAGAGGCCCAAGGAGCCCAAGAAGACATGCCATTAGACTCCCCAGGGGCCATACCAGTGAACAGCCTAGAAGTATAGAAAGGCCCCATTCTTCGCACCATTCGTCACTCTCAACATTCCTCCCAGCCCCCTTACCATTTTGTAGGGGTTATCAGCCTATCATCAACTATGTCAACGCCCCTCCAACTGATGAACTTGACAACGAGGCCTTCTGAAGTACCGACGAATGACCACTACCACAACCGAGTGCTCAACACCGGCCGAGAGTCAGCCAACACCATCCAAAATCAGCCCACCATTAGCAAGTTTTTTTTTTTGCTTCATTGCCGCTTTGATGTATGATCATGGACACAAGACAATCTCCACACCTTAGGCCTGCCTCCAGAGCCTCCAGATGATCTATAAGCCACGATCTTTGTTTTGTAAGTCTGTCTTGCATGACAGCACTTTTATAGCACCTCAGGTGCCTAGGGGTAGTTTAGGGAGGGTAGCTTAGGCATTTTATTTTCTTTTAAGTATTTACTTTTGTAGTGGATGTATTAGGTTGCTTTAGCTTAGGTTGAGTATGTGTACTTGTACAAGGCACCTCACCCCTCCACCCAAAACCAGCCCACTCGAAATAGCCCAAAGATCACTCACATTGGGGCCCTATAACCAGCCCAATTGACAAGCCCAAGGCCCACACAAACTAATAGCAATAGGCGGGTCAAAATAGTCAACTTGTGGACCATTTCAAGCTCCAATTTTGTTCCATGTGACAAGGACAAAGCTGAAGGTGGGAAACCTGCTCATCAAGGACTGCAAACAAGGACCAAATTGCTTGCCTAAAAGAGGAAACTCCAGCCTTTACATGCAACTGGAAATCAGGACCAAAGCAGCCCAAAAACCCAGCTGGTTGCTTACCTTAATGAAGAAATTCTGCAACCTGCTTACCTCAGCCATTTGGAACACAATTGCAACCAAGTGGGAGTGAACGTTGGATGGGAAGGTTAAAAGACTTTGAACATTGGTTTGGGAGGGTATCTTATCTTTTATGAAAAAAAAGTTATGGAAACGTGAGCTTGTGCTTGTGTGGTGCTTGTCACCAAATACCTTCTCTTCCCCCTCTCTTCTCTTAGCTAGCCAACTCTCTCATCCTCTTCCCTCCTCTTCTTAGTGACCGAAACTTTCATCCTCTTCTTCCCTTGGACGTGGAGCATTGAAGATCACAGCTTGAAGACATCTTGAAGCATTCGGCCATAGGAGTTGAAGAACTGATCAAGAACCTCTCTAAGGACTTTTGTTAGGCTAAGGTGCTTGGAAGTTGTATCTAGTCCAGCACCTCTTGTTCTCTTTGAATTGATTGTAGATCACTTAACATACCTATTCTAAGCTTCATTGCCAAGATTCGGGAGCTGGAGGAGTCAAAGAAAGGGGTCTAGGCGCCCTTCCCTAAAGGGGGCCTTGGGTACACTCTAACCTAGTAGTTAACCTCTTTAGAATGCATGCTAGAATTATGCTTTTATTTTCCTGTCAAGTAACTTGCGCATGCTTACTATTCTTATGAGTTAGAGCTCCTCACCTTAGGAACATCCTGGTAGTTTAATTCTACTTCACGCTTGCTCGGAGATGGTGTGAGCCAGTCCATGTGCTGACATCATGCACTGACATCATCGCTTACACTTTAGTTGGTAGGATTTTTATTCCAGCATATTTTACTTTTAGGTTGTTAGGGTCGGTTGGCTTATCCAACTACCTTTGTCATTCATTTTGTGTGAGCTTGTCATATGTTCGTGTCATGTGTTTCATGTGAGCTTGTCATGTCTCTTGTGTGAGCTCTTATCATGTGTTTTATGTGAGCTCCCTCTCTTCCCCTATAAAAGAGAGTGGAGACTAGTGCTTCTTCAGTTTACTAGTTTGTTTCTTAGTTGTAGCCTCCAAGTGAGTGGGAGCCTAAGAAGTAATGATAGCTCTGAGTGAGGATTGAGTGCTTGTAAATGCGGCCGAACCGCCTGAGTGACTTGTACTCCGAGGGTCCTCCTCGCTTGGTGTTTCAAATCAAAGTTATGAGGTATACACTGCCTCTTCCTTTCTGATTGCTTGTGTTCACGATTGGTGTTGCTTGCTATGGATTTGTCTAGGGCAGACGGCCGCAGCTAGATCCGTTGCTCCACTGTGAAGGCTTGTTGCTGCGCTTGCTGAAAGATTGGCTTGCTTGAGAGAGGTTAGTAATTTATTTAAGTGAAAGCCGTGGTTTTTCGTGTGCTGCCGGTATTGCTCAACTAGTATTCCGCTTGGTTTTTCATCATGTTTCCATCGACGGTTTCTCTCTGACGCGTTTCTCTTCCCTCGTCTAACGCCCCTCTCATGTTTTTTTCATCATAAGTTCCACCACCTTAGAGTACGGCATATAAGGACCACCCCTCCTACAACATGCTCCATCAGGCTTGGTATAACTTCATCATGTCACCTCGGTTCGTGCAAGAAAGGAAAATGAAGAAAAAAATTTTAATAAAATCAAGAACGCAAGGCTACACTAGGTCTAACTTTTGACTCCCTCTTATCCTTTGAAGCACTATTTGCAAAAGCTAGCTTGAAGGGCAATCCATCCTTAATGATTAGTGACATATCTTTATGCTTTGGTATTAGGCCCAAAGCTCGATTAACCTTAGCCCGGTCAACTGGGCTATTGACCAGTTCAAAATTTGCCCATGCCCAATCACCGAGAGGGGCTAGACTAAGGAGAATCGGTGACGACAAGGCGAACGACTATGAAGGAACCGGCGAGGAGCCGAAAGAACCAAGAACTAAATACCTTCGCCTTGCACTCTTCCCATCCTCCCTGCCTCACGAACTTGAAGTCGAACCTTCCAACGGGGGTTGTGGCCACCCCTCGTCCTATGCTCTAGTGGTGTGGGTGGTGAGGCTTGGAGCAAACCCAATGTTGGGAGCCTGTTTCGAGCTCCCCTGCCTTCTTTTCCCCTCGTCTTCGTCTCCCTCCCATCCGGCTTCGGCGAGCTCAGGCTGACACTCTCGACTAGATGGCGGAACCAATCGTGAGACGCATACTTGCCGGGAAGGGGAACTGAGGTTGACGGTGGCTCGTCGGGGAAGGGAACGCAGTGACCGCACTCATTGGACGAAGACTCGTTCACCTTTGTTTTAGTGCGCGTGTAGACGTGGTTTGCGAACAGGGCAGCAGGCTTTGTTCTTGGACGACGGGCTCGGACTGTCCTACTCACGCACGATGGATGAGGCAAGCACCTCTCGTCAGGGAAGCAAGCCCCAGCTGTGCACGTCGGAAGAAGGCCTACGCCTTCCCTGAGTTCCAATGCGAACATGATAGAAAGCGTGGGCTCCGGTCTGAACATGGGAACGTAGATGCGGTCACATCGTTGACCGCTGCCTCAGTGAGCGGGTGGACGCGACTTGCGAATGGGCACGCGGGTTTTAGATTTTTGGACATGATGCCGATTTTGGGTGTAATCAGAAAATTGGATTCTGGATCCGGATTCCGTTCCAAATACCGGTTGAGGTAATATTTCCTATTTTATAATTAATTTTAATGTTGATGTGGATTTCTTTCTCTCCCCTCTCTTTTTCCTAGGTTGGACGAAGGTCGGAACCCTTCATGGAGGCTGAGGGGTGTGCGCAAGTGTACCCCTTCCAGTCACACTGAACTTGGATGAATCACTATTTTAGTCCCATGCACGGGAATTTGATATATTTGAGTCCAGTGTGGCAGTGTAATTATTGTAATAATTAATTAAAACTGATTTGTTGCATTTGTATAATAGGGGGCGTGACATTAGGCACCTTCTTATCAACTTCAATGTGAGAAATGAAAGTATGCAATCTCAAAACCCTTCGGGATGTATTTAGCTAACCCAAAGTTCAAACCATGGCTACACTTATAGGATCGCTCCTCATAGCACACTAGCATTATCAATAACAAACCTTGTGAGGTCACTCTGTATGTTAGCATACTCCTTTGAGCGTTAGCCTCTTTCTATTGCCACATTTAATGGAAATCTACAAATCCTTATCTATCTCCTCCAAACTGGCCTCCCACCAATGTAAATGATCATGAACTTTGCTAGTTCAACTTGTGCCTCTTCTACTACTTTATTTGATTTATAGGCAGAAGCCTCTCCTACAATAGCTTGCTTATTGGACTCTTCCACTTTATTATTGATCTCTTTGGACATATTTTGGTTATCCTTGACCATCTTCTCTACTTTAGCCCCCTCACTCTTGCCACCTCAAATTGCTTCTTATTATCACTAACTTATTGAAATGCTCATGCAATTGCTCCCCTATTTGTCGCTACTCCTCCTTAGCATGCCATGTCTCCTTTTCCAGCTGAACCTTGGTCACTACCTCAGCCTTGCCTGACTTCAACATCTAATGGTTGAGTCTACTCAAGAACATGGGACTATTAGTGCAAAACATCTTCAATAATTCCCCTAGCACAAGTAGACAAGTAGTTCTAATAGAAACTCCACTACTTTGAGGCCACCTTTTCTCCATTGCATGACTAGGCATCCTAACATACTTATCAAAAACACTGCTACTCAAAATCCAAAGTAGCCTCTTATTTGAATAAGCATCAACAGCCCTTATGTGATATAGGTAACCATAAATCTTAAAACTCAAGTGCAGTGGAAGAAAAAACATAAAATCCCCTTTCCTCTAGATGAAATTCTTCTAAGAATACTAGGGGCAAAGTGAGCTCATGGAAGGATGACAATACTAGCAATATTGATGGATCTCCTACCCATATGAAATGCTCTAATAGGGATGAATATGAGACAAAAGAAGAAAATCAAGTGGAATGTGATGAATAGGAAATGTGAGTTCTTCCTTAAGATAATCCAAAGAAATAGTAGCTACATTATGAATAAAAGGGTTTCATGGTCAGGTGTAGAAGGTAGAGTTGATAAAGGCATAGAACCTAGAATGGTAAAATAAGATGAATATCATTGAGTTGAGATTCAATGGCAACACAATCAAAAGAGAAAGTAGATTCAATAACCAATAAAGTTACTTAAAAGAAGAGAGATATCAAACATTTTGATCTCTAGATGGAAGCAAGAAAGGTAATAAGGATACTACTATGCAAATAGATTGTTATGACAGCTATGGATCCTAAAGTAGATGAAAAAAGAAAACTTCATTTGAATGCGACTTGCAAACAAAGCAACCCAACATGTGAGTCATAGTTGACTTACTATCACTTAGAAAGTTAAGGTATTATGCAATTAAGGTCTCAAGCAACTAGACTTCTTAAGATACAAATTTCTTAGGAGATAAGAGTACTTAGGAAATAGAGTAATCAAAGTCTTAGGAGTATGTTGAACCCTCTAGATAAAATGGACTAAGTTAGTTATGTGTATTCATCCATGGACATCATATTCTAACTCTTTGCTAAAGAACTTAACAAGTGAATGGCATGCAATTTATTATTTGTCATCATCTTTTCAAATGCTAATTTGTTGATGGTGCCTTCCGGTCATTAAAGTACTATATGATCTTTGAATATTAAGTTAACGACATAATTATAAACGATAATAAGTTTACAATCTATTTTTTAGATAATTTTTCTATTAACAATTTAAATCCATTATTGTTCATTTATAAAGTAAAATAATATATTATTTTCAACTCATTCCCAAATATAATATATTCTTCATGATTTAGTTTGAACTAATCATCATATTACTTTTAGTGCGATCTTCAACTGCATAAGTGTGGCATTATAATAGAGATAATATTTTATCATAGCTTCTAAAATAAGTCAACTTTTTTGCAATGAAAACAAAATGTCAATGCCAACCTTTTTATTGACACATTTGAACGAGTATTTGGATCTGATTCAGAGTTTGGATTTGACAGTAATCCTCAACTTCACTAATCTAATCAATATCACTACAGATATAAGTAATATCAAATTAAGTTAAATAGAGTTATTAATAAACAAAATTGTGAAAATTTAACATAACAACCTGCTCAAAATTGGACAAAATAACACGAAAACTATCCATACAATTATTCAATATGAATTAAAGATATGAAATCTGTCTCATATAAGAATTTTGTTAACTAAGATCAATTAAGGGAATGAGAAAATATTTTTTTTAAAAAAAATGTGTAAGCTAAATTAAAAAAAAAATCTAAAAGAATCAAAGTTATACTCTGACTATTATATAGGTAGAAAATTCCTTCAAAAATATTGTGGCATAATATGAATAAAGAAACTCTCATATATAGATTTGGTAGGCCGTGCATCGTGTCGGGCCCTTTGACCGTTGTATCATCCCAAATGTTGTCAGACAATAGTTTGCCCTACATTTTCACCGAATTATAATATCGTTGGCAATAATTAATGGTTTGGGGAACAATAAATACATAGATAAATTCAGCTACGACGTCCCCAGTGCGACACTTGAGAAGATTCGTGGGGATGGAGGAAAAAGAGGCTAAAAGTTGACTTAACGAATGGATGGGAATGCATATCAACACTGTCGCCCTTTTAAAAGTCCAAATTAAGTTGGTCACGCAATGCAAGCTAGCCAAAGTCGCAAGTCGGCGGCGCACGCGGCCCGTTTTTTCCGCCGAGCACAAGATCCTGTCCGGGTCTGTAAATTCGATCACATGTCTGCAGTGGACTGGAACTCGCAAGATTCTTTGGGCGAGCCATCTTCCAATTGCATTGCGGCACGTGTTTACGCCCCAAATGAGTCAACCCAAGGGTGAGGCCTCGGGGGCCAGCGCAGCCCCAAGCACGCGTTCCCGTACGCAAAGATCCAAACGGGCGCGCGGATGCGAAGAGGATCGGGTCACAGGCAGGCGATGCAAATTCAAGGGAGAGGATGGATCCGACCCGACGGCTGGGACGTACGCGTGAGGGCGCGAAGCTGCTCGAAGGGCTCGAGGCAGCGACCAATGGGATAGGAAGCAGGGGAGGATGGCGGCTGCAGAGGCATACGGCGGCGGCCGTGCACAGCTGAAAGAGTGGACGAGTCGCAGAGGCGGCTCACTGTGGGGACATACCGACACCGACCAACAGTGAAAAGAAAGGACACTGGTTGGTTGAGTGTCAGGCGGCGCACGTGGATAGACGGCGGACGAGACGAAAGAGGAGGCGGGCTCAATTTAAAGGGGAGTCCGCGAACGAGGAAGACACTAGCAACGACCACCGGCAAGCGCTGAAGCAGAATCCGATGAGAACTTGAGGAAAAGAGGAAGAGGAAGGGAACCGTGGGCTCCGGCGAGAGGCGGCGGAACTCTGTGAGGTTGTACAAAGGGAAGAGGAGGGAGTGAAGGTTTTATGTAACCTTGTATGCACGAGAAATAAAGGTGAAACTTTCCCCCATTGTGTATCTCTGTCCTTCTCTCCGGCCGGCGAACTTCGGCCAGTGACTTAGGCATCCAGTGGGGTGCCGACAAGCAGAGGCTGAGGGCGAAGGGTGCGAACGATCCTTCCCCTGCCGCAGGCTCCGTTCCGGCTCGACGTCTGCGAGGAAGACGACGTTCGAACCGAGGCGCACGGGTGTGGTCAGAATCGGTCAACGGCTGTCGAAAATCCGGAATCGAGTGCGATTTCGGCAGGCTGGGTGACGTGGTGCACTTAGCGTTAACTTGAGCCTAACATTTTGGTATCAGAGGTTGACGACGACTGTTCGACGGCTTCCGACGAGATGGTGTCGGCAGTAGATCGGCTGAACCGAATAGAGTGATTGTTAGGGATGACCGGCAATGCCGAGGACCAAATGGTGGTCTCGGACCTGGTCCGGCGAGCCGAAGCACAGCAGCAACAGATTGCTCTGTTGCAGGAGGCGGTAGCGAGGCTGACGGCGGCGCAAGAAAGAGGCGCGACGGAGCTGATCGTGATGAGGGCCACCTTGGCCCAGATGCTGACATCACCAACGACAGCTCCCGCCGAAGCTCCCTCCTCCACACAGGCGAAGATCCAGGTGCCTGAACCAACACCCTTCACTGGCGTCCGCAGCGCCAAAGAACTGGAAAACTTCATGTGGGACGTGGACCAGTTCTTCGATGCCGGACACATTTCGGACGCGGAGAAGGCGAGGTTGCCTCTGCGTACCTCGCCGGCGATGCTAAACTCTAGTGGTGGACCAGAGCAGCATCGATGGCGGAAGGGGCGAAGATGGCATGGGAGCAGTTTATGGAGGAACTGCGGCGTGCCGCCCCTAGCAACAGCGTAGATCAAGCGAGAGAGGCACTATCACGACTCCGGCACACAAGGACAGTGAGGGAGTATGATGTAGCAACTAATAGGTGAGGGAGTCCTTAAGCCGTACTCTAGGGTTTTACATAGTGCTCGATAAAATGGGAGAGGGTCGTGAGACGAGGGAAGAGAAAACTCGTCGAAAAAGTGCAGGTAATCCGGTAGAAAGCACGACAAAACTGCGACGAGTTTGATTAGGGCAACACGAATGCGAATGAAGCGAACGGCACCCCACTAAATAATACAGCGCACTAACCTCGTAGCAAATTTAGTGAATTCCTGCAACTCTCTTAGCGCGTTATACGCTTAGCTTGCGTTGGGGGACTGATGACACCGAAATATGTAGTATATTTTACATCATTTTAGACACCTTTTCATGCTAAATCGAGGATCTTTTTACTTGTTTTTATGCTGAATCCATCAAATATTGCAAAATCTAATTCTATTTTGGTTTTTCATGTTTTTTAGACAAAAGGCACTATTTTAGGCGTTTTCAAGCAAAATCAAATATATGAAAGAGTTCTCATCATCAAGAAGAAGTCACCCAAGAAATTTCACGTAAATCGAGGCAAGGAACCCAAAATACGGCAGTGCCGTAAGGGATTTTACGGTACCGTATTTTTCACGGCTACCGTATTATCGAGATCACGGCCGTATTTTGGTGATTTTCCAAACAGAAGGTTTTCGTGAAAATACGGCACCGCCGTAAGGATTTACACGGCCGTATTTTGGGGCACTTTCTGAATAGAGACTTTTGCCGAAATTACGGCACTACCGTAACCCAGTTCACGGGCCGTATTTTGAAGCATCTTCAGAACAGAAAGTTGCCCTGAAATTACGACACTGTCGTAAAGAATTACATGGGCCGTATTTCCCCGATGAATTCGACCAGAGAGTTCAGCTGATTTTACGGCACTGCCGTAAACAACATTACGGTGCCGTATTTTCCAGCAATTTCAGAACAGAACGATCGATGGATTTTACGGCAGTGCCGTAAGATATTACACTGCCGTATTTCGGTGTTTGAACGCGATTCCCAGGTCAATCTTCACGCCCAATCTTTGCGGAGATTCTTGCGGGCGATCTAGGGCTTTATATTCAAAGCCGTAAGAAGCAAAAAGGGAGCTTTGGACGGGAGGATTACAGAGAGACCAAAAGCCCTAAATTTCGTGCACCGTCAAGGGAGAAATCTTGATCCACGCTGCCGCCGAGGGTTTTGGCTGCCACGCTTAATCCAGACGATCTCCGGCCGCGATTTTCATACTAAAGCTTCGTCAGAGGGAGGAGACAACACACCAGAAATTTCAAACCGAAAGGAGATCGATCGGAAGAGAAATCAAAGAAAGAGGAGTCGCCAGCACTGTTCACCGACGATCCTTTGAGAATTACAACCGTGAAATTCTTAACGGTCGTGCTGTATTTTCTAACTTCTCTTTTCTTTCGATTTTCGATCCTCTGAAGCCATGATTTGTTGTAATTCCCTCATGATGATAGCTTAAACTATTTTTGGGACATGGGGGAGTAATTTACTTAACTTCCAATGACTAGATAACTCTTTTTTCAATATTTCGTTGAGTTTAATCTTAGCATGATGATTTTACTCATGTGATAATTGTGCTTAGACTCTCTATAAGTTCATGTTACTAATTATGTTATTGGAATTTTCGCTTGAGACTGAAAGGTAATTACTTGAGAACTAATTATGTTATTGGAATTTTTTTTTTTGTGCATATAAACTACAACTTAGCAAATAACTTACAAATGCAACTAAATGGAAGAACTAAACATGAAAGCATGTAACATTTTTTTTTTTTTTTTTTTTTTTTTTTTTTTAAATGCAAAGAGCAAAGCAAGGATCGGTGTGGGCAGACAAGAGTTGCTCACAAACCTGCTCTGATACCAAACTGATGTGGGGTGGAGACACGTGTTGTGCAAACCAGAACAAAGAGTATTTTTACCAGAATTCACTGTGTTAGGACAAGATCAGTGCGTCCTATTCGTGACAAATATGAAGAGTTCTGTGTTCGCAACCCCGTAAATTTCCTGCAAAGAGAAGACTAATCAAATTAGTTTAGGGAGCATAATCCGAAAACAAAGCAGGGAACAGAGGGAAATCTGGAAGCAGGGCTTGCGCCGATCAACGGCGCCGGTGCAGGGATTGCTCGTCAGAGTCATTGGAGATGAAGGAAGGACGAGATGGCTTTGGCGACGTCGGAGCTCCGACGAGGGGTGGCCGAGCAACGGAGCACTGGCAGAAGCGGAAAAGCGCCTGTTCGGTCGGAACAGGGGAGGTGCGCAGGTGGAACATAGGTCGTCGCCGGGCAACCGGTGGTGCACGAACTCGGAACCTGCTGCTGCTGGAGGATGGTGTGGCTGACGAGAGGACGTGGCCGGAGCTTGGAGATGAAAGATGGCCGGACGGGGAAGATCAACGATGAAAGGCGGATCTGAGGCGGAAGCTGGGCGGAAACAGGGGAAAACGAGCGTGGAGCAGAGTTGATAGGCGGTCGTCCGGTGGTGCACGATCGCCGGACCTGCTACAGTTGGGGATCCTTGTGATGCTGGACAAGGCGTGGCCGGAGTTTGGGGTCGAACGGGGGCTTGTCGGAGGAGATCGACGGCGATCAGTGGAGAAGGGCGGAAACAGGGCGTGAGCGGAGGCGTCACCGGAAATCTCCCGATTCCGGCGATCCAGACGTCGGATGGGGCGATCCCTCCGGTTGTGGGTTCGACCTGAAAGGGAGGATGCGTGGCTGGAGTTTGAGGACGATCCGTCGGTTGGATCGTCGCTGGCGGCGAGGCGAACGGAGAGTCCAAAGCTGGACTCGGCTGGAAACTGGGTGTGGAATGCGACAGCGGCGGAAGCTTGTTTAAGCGTGGCAGAGGTGGAAGATGGATGTCGTAGAGGTTCCAAGTCCATGGAAGGTTAGAGAAGAAGATAGTGAAAGAGTTCCAAATCCATGGAACCTTCAGCTATCAAAGGAAGAAGGGAAGAAACATCCGATAGAAACGAAAACCATTTCCATTCATTGTTAAAATCTTGTCTTCAATTCGCTTACATGTGAGAGATTACATTTTATAGAGCAGGAGGAAAAGGTTAGCTGAAAAGTTTTTGTGACCGTTGGTTGTAATGCTCAAGGAAGTCTCCAACGTCTCCTTCTCATTTTGGTAAGTCACAGCCATCCTTTACATCATTGAGAGCTGCTTCAGCTTGTTTGGCTTGTCCTTCACGTAAGCGTTGCAGCCAAGTCTTCTCAATCTCCCTTATTTCTCTATTTGAGTTGACAGCACATCATCTTTGGACTTGAATAAGCTTGAACTAGCTTGAGCTTAGGAGATTTGACCGTAGTCATGGGACCTCATATTGTCATGGCAAAATAAGATGGATTAGTGCCTCTATAAACATAATTGTTGACTAAGTCTATGAATAATCAAGATTTACAATAATTATGCAAAAATTGACTAAGTCAAAATTAGATCAAATATCATGTGATATGCTCCTACATCAACATGCTTGTCCAATGGGAACATCTAGTGGCAAAGGGAAACATGTATGCCAAGTGAATTAGATTCACACTTGTGCTGTGGTTTGGGAATAGTCTTGGAAGACTCTTTCCTTCATAACGGGAGACAGTGATGTGTTGCTAGATACCCCTCTCTGATCGTGATAACGTAAGTTATCGTTACCGACATTGAAGGAAACCCTTAGGGTCGCACAATTTGATGATATAGCTTACTTATGTCAGATCGTGTGAACTGGAGGAATTTAAGCTCTGATTGGAAGTGAGATCTAGTCTAATCATGTTTAATTGATTAGGGCATATGATCGGTAAGCTTCGATCGGGAGGATTGATGCTTGATCGTAAAGATCAGGGGTTCAATGAGATGTGTGGTTAGATCTTGAGCCATATGGTTCAAAGAGATCATAACCAGGGCTGGTTCGACTTGATGCTTGAACCAATTCGAAATTGGACCGGTTCATTAGTGAACGCATGGTTCAATTAAGAGGGAAGTTTTCGATGGGTTGAATGGGAGTTAAGGAGGGAGTTACATGTTTGGTTCTTACCATATGTGGTAACCGAACATTCCTTCTTAGTCTCTCTCTCTCTCTCTCACGGTTTCGAGAAGAGCTCTCATTTTTCTTCCTCTTTTCGGCTCTCTCTCGTGCGGATCTTTTTCACGCAAGGGAAGAACTTCGACTAGCCAAGAGTGCACATCTTCCACTCCAAGACACGATTAAAGACTCCTTGGTGTCTTTGCTAGCACAAGGAACACAAGGAAGGAAGTCGACATCATCTTGTGTGTGACATCTTTGGAGAAGAGGCACTCGCCCCTTTCATCTTCCAAGCCGCCTCTTACATCATGGCAATGGTAATACTCTAACTTGTTCTATACAAGTTTTATAAGGTTGATCATGTGCTCAATCCATGCGATTCTATGATGACCTAGTATTTCCGCTACAACAAGTTTTTGAATGATGCTTGTGACCAAGGTTTCCCAACAATGGTATCAGAGCAGGTTTTTTTTTATGGCTTGATGCATATGATTGCCGTGATCCATACTTGATTTTTGGATAGATCTTGTTTAGTTTCACATGCGACAACATGATACAATGTTTACATACATAGTTTGTGCATGTGATGTTAGATGAATGTTTACATACATAGTTTGCGCATATCATAGTTGTGTTTTAAACTTATCTTCATGCGCGACTTCACTAGATCTATCTGTGCGCCTACTTCAAACACTTAGACGGGTTAACAGTTTTGAAGTCGTTAGTCAAGTATGGACCCAACAGCCTAATCAGACTATCTGACAGCCTGGATGGGCGGCTAGATAGCACTTGTGCGCAAGCTGTACAGGTGGCTATAAGCCGACTGCAGAAGGGCGTGTAGCGATGTCTGTTTGAGGCGCCTAGTGAACGATCATGATTATGGCCCGGGGTCACACCCGCTTGCCGGAAATCATGTGGGACATTCAGCTCTTAAGGCATGCATAGTCGACCATTGGGTCGACGCAAGTCAGTTATGACTGGGTGCATGCAAGGGCAGTGGGTCTGACTTGGTCTGACGAGTGGATATCTGTTAATGGATCGTTGTAAGGTAGTAGGGCACATAAGGAAATAAAATTGATGCCATGGGTTTTTTCTAAAATTTTATTTCTATTTGGATCACATGTAGTACATGTTTAACATGTTGCATCGAGTATATTGAGTGTTTATTTAATCTTACGTGGGCTGCCCTATTTTGTATGCTGTGCTGGGGCCTGCGTGCCTGGAAAGAATATATTGGTGTGATCTGCGAATCACATTTAATTTATTAAAATGTATAATTGACCTGCGTGTCAAACCATGTCTAGATAGTTTAAAATGTAATTTGATCAGACATGAGCACACAGCACATTTGGCAGAAGCGCTTGCAGCAATTGGCTTCACTAGGTGGGTGGTCTAGAGGTCGACTCTAGAACAGGCCCATTCTGTCTTGTGGGCGCATTTGGGCTGCAGATGGTGTTTGGGCCCGGGCTGGGCCGGATGAGGTACAAGAGTCCCATAAAGAGCTCAAGTAAATACTTTTGTTAAACTAGGGTTTTACTTAAGTTTTATGGGCGTTTACCACATAAGATAATGGTGCTTTCATTTACTGTTTTAAGTAATATTAGCACATGCATGTTTTATTCTTCAGCTATCACTATAGAATTTGCATGATAGTAAGAAGATAAAAGACCGTTAAAATCCAACGTAAATATCAAGCTATCGATTGCCTTCTGACGCGAAACCTCACTGTTCTGACTATCGTTGGGGCCGTGTTGTACCCACTCAGTGGGCACGCCCAGCTATTTTCAGACGGTGCGCGATTACACCTACATGCTACAGAGAAGGGATTTATCGCTTCTCGTTGCTCAGCATAGCACGTGGTGGTCCAGGAAGTAGGTCAGGTCAGCTTGACCATATGGCTACAAGTTGAGCATATGATAGCTATATGGAGGCAGCCATCTGAGGAATCAGAAACTGTGTTGTACCAACTCAGTTGGCACAGTCTTCTGGATTGCCTAGATGAAGGGGAATCGCACGGGTTGGCGATTGGCATGGATTGCCTACCAGTGATTAGTGCTTGAACTCTCTGTGCATCTTATCTCGCCTGAGCGGGACGCGGAGATCAAATATGAAATCTGGATCCCATCTCACTAAAAGAGTTTTACTCTTTCGGGCTGTTTTATTGGATTTTCAGTCAGATAAAATAGTGAGAAAAGAATCACTCTTAAGTCCTGGAATGATTCTAATATGGATATTGACCTTGTTGTTCTTGCTATGTTGTAGATTCCTGCAGCAACGAACACCACAGGGCTCAACTTGCGATCCATATTGGAAAAGGAGAAGTTTGCTGGGCCAAACTTCTCAGACTGGTACAGATAGCTGAAGATTGTCCTCAAAGCTGAGAGGAAGCTGTACGTCCTTGAGTTGGCAATGCCGGCTCAACCCGCTGCAAACGCCACAAGGGCGGTTCGAGATGCTTATGAGAAGCACGTCAGTGATAGTACTGATGTCGCTTGCCTTATGCTTGCGTCAATGACGCCCGAGCTCCAGCGTCAGCATGAGGATTTGTCTGCTATTGATATTATAGCAAATCTGAAAATGCTGTATGCTGCACAGGCAAGGACAGAACGCTATAACTTGACGAAACTTTTCTTTCATAGCAAACTGACTGAAGGAAGTCCAGTGGGAGCTCATGTACTCAAGATAATTGGGTACAAAGAAGCTCTAGAGAAACTGGGACATACCATCAATCAAGAACTTGTTGTAGACATCATCTTGCAGTCTCTACCGGCTTCTTTCGATGCGTTCATCATTAATTTTAATATGAACAAAATCGACTGTACTCCGGCAGAATTACTGAACATGCTCTGCACTACAGAGCAGACTCTTGAGAAGGGAAAGCCTTCGTCCTCTATCTTGATGGTTCCTTTAGGGAATAAGAAGAAGGGGAAGAAGGGCAAAACCCCTATCAAGAGCTACAACAAGGCTTTAAAACAAAAGGTGAAGCGGTCAAAGGACAACAGATGCTTCCATTGTGGCCAGCTGGGTCACTGGAAGAAGGACTATAGAGCGCTCCGAGGAGAGAGGAAGGGAAGTAAGCCTTTCACTTCTGGCTCAGGTATTTTCGTGACTGAAGTCATGGTTGCTTCTTCTATTTCATGGGTGTTGGACACTGCATGTGGAGTTCACATTTGTTCAAATGTGCAGGAACTCAAGAGAAGAAGACAGGTGGGACAGCATGAGGTGGACCTACGAGTTGGAAACGGGGCACGAGTTGCTGCTGTTGCTGTAGGAGAATATTACATCTCTTTACCATCTGGATTTGTATTAGAACTTGACAATTGTTATTTTGTACCAAGCATAACAAAGAATATTATCTCTATTCCTACTCTTGTCAGGAAAGGTTTTTCATTTGAATGCAAAACTTCACAGTGCTGTATTTCATATGATAATATTGTTTATGCAACTGGGTCGATTAACAATGGGTTATACATGTTGGACATGGAATGTTCTGTACAACAAATTGATAATAAGAAAGCCAAGTATGCTGATAACATCACCTTGTTATGGCATAGTCGTCTAGGCCATATTAACAAGAAGCTCATTAAGCGGTTGCATGACCATGGACTGCTGGGATCATTCTCCTGTGAGAAGCTTGATACATGCAAAGCTTGTTTAATGGGCAAGATGACGAAGACTCCTTTTTCTAATAAAGGTGAAAGGGCTCCAGGTTTACTTGACCTTATTCACAGTGATGTGTGTGGGCCATTTAGTAAACATGCCAGAGGTGGGTATTCATACTTCATTACTTTTACTGATGATTTCAGTAGATATGATTATGTCTATTTAATGAGACATAAGAGTGAATCTTTTGACAAGTTCAAAGAATTCAAAAATGAAGTACAGAATCAGTTAGGCCGAAATATCAAGGCACTTCGATCAGATCGAGGTGGAGAATACTTGAGTCGTGAGTTTACTAACTATCTGAAAGAGTGTGGGATCATCTCACAGCTCACTCCGCCAGGAACACCGCAATGGAATGGTGTGTCCGAGAGGAGGAATCGAACCTTATTGGATATGATTCGTTCTATGATGAGTCAGGCTACTCTACCTTACTCCTTTTGGGGATTTGCACTGGAAACAGCTGCAAAGGTGCTAAACCGAGTGCCATCCAAGGCCGTTTCAAAGACACCATATGAGTTATGGTATGGGAAACAGCCGAGCTTGACATTTATCAAAATTTGGGGTTGCGAGGCTTATGTCAAAAAGGCTCGCCTCTAGAAAACTGGAGAGCAGATCTGATAAATGTATATTTGTCGGATACCCTAAAGAAACTAAGGGTTATTATTTCTACAATCCCAAAGAGAATAAAGTATTTGTTACTCGAACGGCTATTTTTCTTGAGAAGGAATTTCTTCTACAAGAGGCCAGTGGGAGAGAAATAAAGCTGGATGAAATTCCAGAAGAAGGACAAAGTAGTCAAGCACAGTTGGATGACCCTGAACCAATAGATCAGGTTAATATTCAACCTGAGGCTCAGATATCACGGGAACCACGTAGATCAGGAAGGATTCGTCGTGAGCCTGAGCGCTATGACGGAGTCTACATCATTAATGATGAACCCCTCACTTATGCGGATGCGGTATGTGGACCGGAGTTAGCAAGATGGCTTGAAGCTATGCGAGCCGAGATGGACTCCATGTCAGATAACCAAGTCTGGGATTTGGTTGATCCGCCTCTGGGAGTAATCCCTATAGGCTGTAAGTGGATCTTCATAAAGAAGAAAGACATGGATGGTAACGTAGTTACCTATAAGGGCAGGCTAGTTGCGAAAGGTTTCAAACAAATCTACGGGATAGATTATGATGAAACTTTCTCTCCTGTAGCCATGTTCAAGTCCATTCGAATTATTCTCGCGATAGCAGCATATTTTGATTATGAGATCTGGCAAATGGATGTGAAAACCGCTTTCCTTAACGGAAAATTAGAAGAGGATGTGTACATGACACAACCTGAAGGTTTCATTAACCCATCAGAACATCATAAAATATGCAAATTAAGGAAGTCCATTTATGGACTAAAACAAGCATCGAGAAGCTGGAATATTCGTTTTGATGAATCAGTTTCTGAATTTGGTTTCGTCAAAAATGAAGATGACCCGTGTGTATATAAAAGGTTTAGTGGGAGCGTGATTACTTTCCTAGTCCTCTACGTCGATGATATTTTAATCATTGGAAACGATATTCCTGAACTGCATGCAGTCAAAGCATGGTTAAGAAAATGTTTCTAGATGAAAGATTTAGGAGAAGCAACCTATATACTAGGTGTGGAGATCTTTAGAGATAGATCTAATAGGCTTCTCGGGCTATGCCAGAGTACTTACATCGATAAGGTCCTGGAGAGATTCCATTTAGAAAATTCTAAAAGAGGATATCTTCCAGTGAGACATGGTCTGAATCTTTCAAAAAGCCAGTGTCCTCAAACACAGTCTGAGAAAGATGAGATGGACAATATGCCTTATGCTTCGGCTATTGGGTCTATCATGTATGCGATGTTGTGTACTCGCCCAGACGTCGCTTACGGGTTAAGCGTAACCAGTCGGTTCCAAGGTAATCCAGGGAAGGCACACTGGATTGCAGTCAAGAACATTTTAAAATATCTTCGGAGAACCAAAGATATGTTCTTGATTTATGGAGGTCAGGGAGAACTCAGTATTGAAGGATATACTGATGCTTTGTTCCAATCTGACCAAGACGATTTCCGATCGCAATCAGGCTATGTTTTTAGCTTGAATGGAGGAGCAGTGGTGTGGAAGAGTTTCAAACAATCAATTGTTGCTGATTCCACAACAGAAGCCGAGTATGTTGCAGCCTCAGAAGCATCAAAGGAGGCAATATAGATTCGTAAGTTCATTCAGGAAGTTGGTGTTGTTCCTTCAAGTGCAGATCCATTGGTTATCTTCTGTGATAACACTGGAGCGATTGCACAAGCGAAGGAACCACGGTCACACCAGAAGTCCAAGCACATACAAAGAAGGTTTCACTTGATCCGTGAAATCATTGATCGAGGAGACATCAAGATCTGCAAGAGTCATACAGATGACAATCTAGCTGACCCGCTTACAAAGCCTCAGGCGCAGCAAAAGCATGAGAAGCACTGTAATAATATGGGTTTGAGATTTCTCAACCATTAGTTTAAGTGCAAGTGGGAGATTGTTAGGGTATGCCCTTAAGGCTAATGTTTGAGGCCTTGGGTTATTTTCGGTATCATGTATAAACTATATATATATGTTTTTATAAAGGCAATTATTGTTATTCAGATTGTTACATTATCTACTGTTGTATGTATACTTCTGAGTAATGTCTCAATGATGTTCAGCTTAGCTGACATTCAGTGTTGTCCTTAGTCGAGATATCTCGGTGAACATGAGACAGCCTTGATATGATTGAGACTAATATGTGTTCTAAACTTATAGGATGCTTCGGGCATAGAATAAGATTTAGACACATAGGTGCATTGGATGTACTGGACTGACCCTACTTAGGATATTCAATTGTTTGTCATAATGTGAATAATCCTTGTATGCAAGCAAGTGGTATATTCCCTCTGACTTGAGATCACTTGTGTTTCTAAGTGATGATTGGCATTATCTTGAGGTAGTTCAATATCATTTGAAAGATAATGGTTAAGGATTATCTTGGATAGTGGGCATGAGTCATGTTATGGCACTTGTGATAGATATAGGATTGCCTCTCCTAGTTGGAGTGTGATGTTCTAAAGGGCCCCCTGGATGAAATGGTTGAGAATGTGTATGGCCATACCCAGACGACTATGTTCGTCTGATCTAACCATTTTCATTATGTTGGAATCGCAGGCTTGACATGCTTGTCCAATGGGAACATCTAGTGGCAAAGGGAAACATGTATGCCAAGTGAATTAGATTCACACTTGTGCTGTGGTTTGGGAGTAGTCTTGGAAGACTCTTTCCTTCATAACGGGAGACAGTGATGTGTTGCTAGATACCCCTCTCTGATCGTGATAACGTAAGTTATCGTTACCGACATTGAAGGAAACCCTTAGGGTCGCACAATTTGATGATATAGCTTACTTATGTCAGATCGTGTGAACTGGAGGAATTTAAGCTCTGATTGGAAGTAAGATCTAGTCTAATCATGTTTAATTGATTAGGGCATATGATCGGTAAGCTTCGATCGGGAGGATTGATGCTTGATCGTAAAGATCAGGGGTTCAATGAGATGTGTGGTTAGATCTTGAGCCATATGGTTCAAAGAGATCATAACCAGGGCTGGTTCGACTTGATGCTTGAACCAATTCGAAATTGGATCGGTTCATTAGTGAACGCATGGTTCAATTAAGAGGGAAGTTTTCGATGGGTTGAATGGGAGTTAAGGAGGGAGTTACATGTTTGGTTCTTACCATATGTGGTAACCGAACATTCCTTCTTGGTCTCTCTCTCTCTCTCTCTCTCTCTCTCTCTCTCACGGTTTCGAGAAGAGCTCTCGTTTTTCTTCCTCTTTTCGGCTCTCTCTCGTGCGGATCTTTTTCACGCAAGGGAAGAATTTCGACCAGCCAAGAGTGCACATCTTCCTCTCCAAGACACGATTAAAGACTCCTTGGTGTCTTTGCTAGCACAAGGAACACAAGGAAGGAAGTCGACATCATCTTGTGTGTGACATCTTTGGAGAAGAGGCACTCGCCCCTTTCATCTTCCAAGCCGCCTCTTACATCATGGCAATGGTAATACTCTAACTTGTTCTATACAAGTTTTATAAGGTTGATCATGTGCTCAATCCATGCGATTCTATGATGACCTAGTATTTCCGCTACAACAAGTTTTTGAATGATGCTTGTGACCAAGGTTTCCCAACACTAGTCCCAGCTTTTCTCGCTGATAATCCTGTTTTTAGTTTTCGATTGTTATTCTCACGATCTCAATTTGCCTAGATAGTAAGAAATCAACTATTTAGTATTCGACAACGTAGGTCCCTGTGGATTCGATACTTTCTTTATTACTTCGAGTATCCGTGCACTTGCGGATCCCAACAAGTTTTTGGCGTCGTTGCCGGGGGACCTTAGTTTTGTCGATATTAGAGACGTTGAGATTATTGCTAGATTAGGTTTTTATTTACTGTTTTTTTTATTTACTGCTTATTTTCTGTTTCTTGAAATCACTTGATCCGTTTACTTTGCATGCGTAGGAGCCTTAGGTCAGGACCACTTGTACCATTGGATCCTGAAATCAATAAAACACTAAGAGTGCGCAGAAAGTTGAGGTTAGAAGAATCATTACAAGAAGAACTGCAAGAACAATCCCAACCAGAGATACAAGAAGAAATATTCGAGATGGGAGACAATCAGAACCATCAGACAACACTTAGGGACTATGCAGTCCCTAATCATCATGAAATTCGTTCTAGTATTGCTAGGCCAGCAATTGAGGCCAACAATTTCGAGATTAAGCTTGGACTCATTGCAATGTTTCAACATGAGCAATTTGGAGGATGTCCACTGGAGGATCCCAACCAACACTTGGCCTTATTTCTTGACCTATGCGATACTGTTAAGATGAATGGTGTTTCTAACGACGCATTTAGACTAAGACTTTTTCCTTTTTCTCTCAGGGACCGGGCAAAGACATGGCTTAATTCACACCCAGCTGGTACCTTCACCACTTGGAACCAACTATCAAATTCCTTCTTGAACAAATACTTTCCCCCAAGGAAGACACTTGAATTGAGGAACCAAATTACAAACTTTCAACAAAGAAGTGGGGAGTCGCTCAGTGAGGCTTGGGAAAGATTCAATGAACTGTAGCGGAAGTGTCCTCACCATGGAATAGAACTTCAAACTTTAATGCAAACTTTTTATATTACATTATTTGATCAGACTAAAATGATTGTGGATGCCGCTGCAGGAGGAGCTCTTATGAGCAAAACACCAGATGAAGCCTTCAGACTGCTAGAGGAGATGGTAGAAACCATAATCAATGGACTACTGAGAGAGGAGTAATTTACAAGCCTTCTCAAGGTAAAGGTGAAAGTGATGAAATACGCTCCTTAGTAGAAAAGGTAAATTTTTTGTGTAGTAAGTTAAATTCCATGCAAACTGCTTCTGTTTCTGTTATTACTTGTGAAAATTGTGGTAATGATGGTCATACTACTGAATATTGTGGAATTGTTGATCAGGGTAATGAGCATGTGAATGCCATAGGGAATTATAATCAAGGTAGACCTAATGATCCCTATTCTAATACATATAACCCTGGATGGAGAAATCACCCCAACCTTTCATGGAAAAACAATAACAATGTAGGGGGGAACACTGAAAACAAAGGATACCAAAGACCAAATCAGAACTTTAATCAAAATCAAAACCAAAATCAGAATTCAAATATAGAATCCATGTTTGAAAAACTTATGGCCAGTCAAAATCAGCAAAATAGAAAAATTGATGATTTTATGTCTGATACAAGGGAATACATGGCAAGGCAAGAAAAACAAAATGAGGAATTTAAAGAAAATTTTTATCAAATCAACTCTAGACTGGATAGAGTAGAAGCCCACAACAAAATTCTTGAAAACCAAATTGCACAACATGCTAGTGTACCTTACAGACCCCCTGGGAAATTACCTGCAAAACCTGAGATAAACCCTAGGGAGCACTGTAATGCCATCATGACTAGAAGTGGGAAACAACTAGGAGAACCTAGAGGGAGGTTTGAAAACACTGAAAAAAGGCTTGTTGATAATGAAAAGGAATTAGAGTTAGGAGAATCTTCTTCACATGAGAAACCCCAAACTTGTTATCACCCCAAAAGGGTGATGAACCAAAAGGGGAGGAATCATGTGAGAAAGACAATCCTAACCCTAATTTGCCTGCTCCTTACCAGCCACCTATACCTTTCCCTCAAAGGTTAGTTCAACATAAACTAGACAAAAAGTATGACAAATTTCTTGAAATCCTGAAAAAGCTTTATGTTAACATTCCTTTTACTGAAGCTATTACTGAAATGCCATCTTATGCCAAATTTTTAAAGGAAATTTTGTTAAATAAAAGAAAATTAGATGATTATGGCACATGCATTGTTACTTTAACTGAAGATTGTAGTGCTATCATACAGAACAAACTGCCACCTAAACTGAAAGATCCAGGTAGTTTTCCTGTACCTTGTTCGATTGGCACCCTATCTTTTGACCGAGCCTTATGTGACCTCGGTGCAAGTGTTAGTCTAATGCCCCTTTCTACTTACAGGAAACTAAATCTTGGAGAGCTAAAGCATACATCCATATCCTTACAACTCGCGGATTCATCGGTAAAGTATCCTGTAGGCATATTAGAGAATGTCCCTGTACAAATTGGCAAGTTTTTCATTCCTGCAGATTTTGTAGTGTTAGACATGGAGGTAAATTCTAGAAATCCTATCATTCTTGGTAGACCATTATTGGCCATAGCTAAAGCAAATATTGATGTGAACCAGGGAAAGATTACTTTTGATATATGTGACACCAAGATTGAATTTAGTCTTAATGATTCAACGAACAAACTTTCATACTCAGGATCTTGTTGTAGTGTTGAAATATTTAATGATGAAATTTATGATGTTTCAAGTTTGTTTGAGGAAACCTCAAATAATGAATCTAACAATCTTTTTGAGGGTATTGATGAGAAATTGCAGAAGAAGAAAAAGCCAAAGAGGAAGAGAAGAAGAGAAGGCTCTAGATTGATTGAGAAAATAGAAAGAATTCTGAGCAAATTTGGATAATGTTTCAAGATCGAGCCTTATGTTTTAAAATCAGAGTTGAGATCCAGGAATTCACGATCAAACCCGAGTGTTAAAGGGTCAAGCTAATGACCTTTAAATAGAGCTTCTTGGGAGGCAACCCAAGCTTTCTAACCCTTATTTTAGTTTTATTTACCTTGATTTTTTCTTAGGACTAATTTTTATTTTATTTTTGTAGGTTTTTCGTGATTTGGAGCAAAATACGGCAGTACCGATTTTACGGTACCGTATTTCAATCTGCTTATGAACAGAAAGCTGCGACGAAATTACGGTACGGCCGTAAAGGATTGCACGGTACTGTATTTCTGATCCAAAATCAACCCGTCTGTTCTTTCGTTTTTACGGCACTACCGTGAGGTATTTTACGTGCCGTATTTTCTGAAATTTTGTTTTTTGTTTTTCTAAAAAAAAAAAAAAATCTTTACTGCTTGAATTTTACGGTACCGTATTTTGCTTCGTTTTCAAACAGAGTGTTTTAACGATTTTACGGCAGTGTCGTAAGGTATTACACTATCGTATTGTGCTTTCTGTACACGAATCCTGTACCGTATTTAGGGTTTCTACCGGGCCATTTTACCCTCGATCTCGCTCGTTCTTGCACCGTTTTTGGATCTCCGACCTTCTCCGGACACCTGAGGACGCCGGCGACCCTTTTCGTTCAATCTTCATCGTCGATTAGGTAACCGATTCTCCGATTTTACTGCTTTGACGAGTTTTCACAAAGTTTTGCCCCTTTCACTCATTCTCGATCGATTCACAACTATTTTGAGCGATTTATGTTCCTATTTACTCGTTAGGGAATGAGTTTTCGATCCTGTGCTATTTGAAAAGAATTTGAACCAATTTCTGTAATTGATTTGAGCTGAAACGCAACGTGCATGATTCGGAATTATTGTTCATTGACATTTTGAGTTATAGCATGAGATTTAAAACAGATTTTTGCTTCTAAAATACTTGATTAATGTTACTGATGATATTGAAAGAATAGTCCATGCTTATCATATTGTATTGAGATTAAGATTACATGCATGATTCTACCCTGTTTTTTTTTTCACTCTGTTCTATATGCTAGTGGAATAAGCTGATTGAATGCACTGACCTGATTTAAACTGCTATATCATTATTTGTATGCTTTGAATGATAAGTTTGCAGCTTGAGTCCATGGCACCAAGGACAAAAGCAATTGCACCAAGAAGAAAGGGGGAAAGCCCCTGCTGAATCCTCACAACCACCGAACCCACATGGAATTCTTTTCAGAAATGAAATGCAAGAGGCTAGGTACAATAAAATTCTGGAGAGGAAGATCATCAACTCAAAATATGCTGATAGAAGAACCTTGGAAGCCTTAGGGCTTTATGAGGATTTGCTATGGATGTTTGACAGAATTAAAGCTAAGGAGTTCCTCCAGATGACTCCTCACACATACTTACCTCTTGTCTTGGAGTTTTTGAGCAGTCTGATAATTGAGTTGAAAGAGTACTCTCATGGCCCTGCAGAAGGGGAAATCACATTCAGAATGGCCAATGAAGAGAGAAAGCTTACTTTGCAAGAAATTAGGGACATCTTTGGATTGAGCACTGGGGGTTACACTGACATACCCCTTGGATTTATGGAGAACGTGTTCTGGAACCAAATCACTCATGAGAGCCATTTCTATGCTGTGTCTGCCAGAGCCTCAAAAATAGTGAACCCCTATATCAGATATGTACATAGGGTTCTAGCACACAGTATTTGGGAGAGGAGACAGTGACGGCATGTTCCGTCAACACGAGCTGTACTTTCTTTGGGGGATGCTCAATGGATTCGCAGTGGATGTCGCCTATTTTATGATCAAGCACATGGATAAAGTGGCCAGAGCTAGCAGAGGATTAGTGGTGATAGGAGGATTGGTTACTCCTATTGCTAGATACTTAGGGATAGAGCCCTATGGAGCTGACACGGCAAGAGGGAATGCAAGGCTCGATATTGAGTCTTGCATAACGATGAAGATGATAATTAGAGAGGGAGACACTTTCTGTTTGGTCCTTGGACCAAACATCTCTCCTCTACCCTTACCCTACATTGAGAAGACTACAGTTAGAGAAAGGGCCAATTGGAAGCTATGTCTTAATGAAGCTGAGGGAGCTTTTATGCCATCACCTGATACAGTACCACCACCCACCGGGGGTAGTAGGAGCGATCCTTATGGGATGGAGTCACCCCCTCATGACTCTTCACAGCCAGCTGGTACCTCCTCACACACACCTATGGGCAGATATGCTAGCCACCACGATCCAGGCTTCCAGGCACTCACAGCACAGATGTTCAGTCAGGAGCGCCACCTAGATAGGATGGATGAGACTGTGGGGTACATCCACAGAGATATGGAGAGGCTATGCAACCATATGGAAGACATGTGTAACTTCCTCTATGACCGTTTTGGTTATGCTGATCACAGGGACTATGGCTATCATGGTGATTAGGGAGGAACCCCATACTTTGATCCTGAGGAGATTGCTGCGAGAGACTCGGAGGCTACGCGATCTGATGATGATGAGTAGAGGCTTTGTGAGTATTATCTTCCCTTACCTTTTTGCTATACTATGATTTTCTTTATCTCACTGTTGTTTCATATGATGAAGGGAAGGATGATGCTTCCATGACTGCCACCACTGCATATTGTTATTCTCATTCGATATGGTTGTATGATGATATTCTGATGATAGATATTCGATATGGTTGTATTATAATGATGATATTTATTTTTACTGTTTCGATGGGGTTGTATGATATTTTGATATTCTGATGTTTGATATGATATACATGGTGATATATTTTTGATGATTTGATATTGTAATGATGATGATGAGTTCACTCTTGATTTATACTGTTGATAACTTGAATGATTGATGATCTCAAATTCATGATTGAAGATATAGCCCTATCATGTCAAATTTATTTCTTCAATACATATTTGTCTATTGAAATATGACATTGATTGATGCATAAAATTTTGGATAGATATATTATTTGAGGAATAAAATTTAAAGGTAAAACTTCTTTTTTGAATAAGATGAGTATATTAGTATGATTTGAGAATTTAAATCAATTGATCAACCTAGTTGAGGCTTAGTCTAATTTTGCTATTTGTTGGGAATAAGAATCCAAGATCCATAAAAATAGTGAGGGACTCCCCTACTTGGCACTATGTAAAATTGATAGTGGTACCTAAGACATGGGTTGAAGTCTAAACATGAAAAATAATGAGAGAGAAAAAGAATAAGACTCCTCTACTTGGCACTGTGTAAAATTGACAGTGGTACTAAAGAAAGAGTTGAAGTCAAAAATAAAAAGTATGTGTCTTTGTGGATACATGCCATCTATGCAGAAAGATAATAAAATCTTAAATAAAAAAAAGTTGTGTGGAAAAAGATCTTGGAGACCTAATTCCTGTAAACAAAAGCCATGATAGATTTAAATTGATACTAGGTGAAATCATGAGATTGAAAATTCTATTTATTATACGGTTGCAAAGTTTTATTTGATTGAGTTGTGAATCTAGAAAATTGAATTCTGAGGATAATATGTTTACTTGAAATTTTGTAAATCAATTGATAGAATTTTTCATTGACAAGTTGTATTTTAGAAATTTATTGAGCATGAAAAGGTTATTCTTTCAATCAAATTTTGATTTCAAATTCTGATTTTTGCTTGAGGACAAGCAAGGTTTGAGCCTTATGTGTTTGATAACACCGAAATATGTAGTATATTTTGCATCATTTTAGATACCTTTTCATGCTAAATCGAGGATCTTTTTACTTGTTTTTATGCTGAATCCATTAAATATTGCAAAGTCTACTTCTATTTTGGTTTTTCATGTTTTTCAGGCAAAAAGGCACTATTTTAAGCATTTTCAAGCAAAATCAAATATATGAAAGAGTTCTCATCATCAAGAAGAAGTCACCCAAGAAATTTCACGCAAATCGAGGCAAGGAACCCAAAATACGGCAGTGCCGTAAGGGATTTTACGATACCGTATTTTTCACGGCTACCGTATTATCGAGATCACGGCCGTATTTTGGTGATTTTCCAAACAGAAGGTTTTCGTAAAAATACGGCACCACCGTAAGGATTTACATGGCCGTATTTTGGAGCACTTTCTGAACAGAGACTTTTGCGGAAATTACGGCACTGCCGTAACCCAGTTCACGGGCCGTATTTTGAAGCATCTTCAGAACAGAAAGTTGCCCTGAAATTACGGCACTACCGTAAAGAATTACACGGGCTGTATTTCCCCAACGAATCCGACCAGAGAGTTCAGCCGATTTTATGGCACTACCGTAAACAACATTACGGTGCCGTATTTTCCAGTAATTTCAGAATAGAACGATCGATGGATTTTACGGTAGTGCCGTAAGATATTAAACTACCGTATTTCGGTGTTTGAACGCGATTCCCAGGTCAATCTTCACGCCCGATCTTTGCGGAGATTCTTGCGGGCGATCCAGGGCTTTATATTCAAAGCCGTAAGAAGCAAAAAGGGAGCTTTGGATAGGAGGATTACAGAGAGACCAAAAGCCCTAAATTTCATGCACCGTCGAGGGAGAAATCTTGATCCACGCCGCCGCCGAGGGTTTTGGCTGCCACGCTCAATCCAGACGATCTCTGGCCGCGATTTTCATACTGAAGCTTCGTCAGAGGGAGGAGACAACACACCATAAATTTCAGACCGAAAGGAGATCGATCGGAAGAGAAATCGAAGAAAGAGGAGTCGCCAGCAATGTTCACCGACGATCCTTTGAGAATTACGACCGTGAAATTCTTCACAGCCGTGCTGTATTTTCTAACTTCTCTTTTCTTTCTATTTTCGATCCTCTGAAGCCATGATTTGTTGTAATTCCCTCATGATGATAGCTTAAACTATTTTTGGGACATGGGGGAGTAATTTACTTAACTTCCAATGACTAGATAACTCTTTTTTCAATATTTCGTTGAGTTTAATCTTAGCATGATGATTTTACTCATGTGATAATTGTGCTTAGACTCTCTATAAGTTCATGTTACTAATTATGTTCTTGGAATTTTCACTTGAGACTGAAAGGTAATTGCTTGAGAATTTGGAACCATAGAATTGCATGTTAGGATCCCTTCCTTAGGTTAGATCCATCTTGATCTTTTCTAGTAAAATAATTGCCATGATTATAATATGAATCTATAGATCGAGTCTATTTGTCAAACGTGGAGATCTTGTGCGAAAGCAAGGATCGGAACGTTGGAGATCCTTGAGCGAAACTAGTTGCGAGACTCGAATGCACGAAAGTGATCCTTGAGACTCCACTAGAGATTCCTATAACTCGGATGCATGAAAGTGATCCTTGAGTTCATTATTTGATAATATCTTCTTCATGATGAAATTGAATCAACGAAATCCTTATTCATATCTAGTCATATAAGTTTAAGTGAACGAAACCCTAGTCCCAGCTTTTCTCTCTGATAATCTCGTTTTTAGTTTCTGATTGTTATTCTCACGATCTCGATTTGCCTAGATAGTAAGAAATTAACTATTTAGTATTCGACAATGTAGGTCCCTGTGGATTCGATATTTTCTTTATTACTTCGAGTATCCGTGCACTTGCAGATCACAATAGGGACTGTGGCTTTGTGGGGTTCAGCTCGCGCGTCTAGGCAGTTGAAACAAACCAAGGATAAGAGATACCACGCCTCCGACGAATGGACAGCCGTGGGTGAAGAAGAAAGGAGAAAGCCAACTCAGTATCAAAGCAAGCAAATAGAAAAAAATAGGAGAACCTGACTCACCGAAGGGTGGGATTTATTTCTTATAAAGCTGGAAACCAAGCTGAGTCGAGACACCGGTTGCCAACTCTTACAACTCCGAAGGCGAAGCAACTTCACCTTCCACACAAGCTGGAAGCTCACTCTAGCTCCCCAGGAGATCCCTATCACTAAAAGAACTACTCAACACTTAGCCCTGCCTCCTCTTTTATAGAATAAGAGGGGAGAGAACAAACAAAATACACAAGGGACACTCTACTTTAACTACCTACCAACTCTTGCAGGCCATAAAAGTGGTCAAGCTGCAACTACAAGATGAAGATTAACAAACTAGTACCTAATATTCTTCGAAGCTGGTAGCACGATCCTGCATTTTCGTATGAGGGCGGTTTAGACGCGCTCCGAGCACACGGCGACAAAACAGCATAACTTTGATGTTGTGGGCTGGGTCACCACCGTCGTGGCTTGGTCTTGGGCCGTGTTGTTGATCAGATTACGCAGCCCACTTGGAGTTGGATCTTCAGGGAGTTGGCTCGTGGTGCCCTTGGGTTGTGCCACTTCGGTATGGATGGAAAGAGTGTTAATGACGCCCAAGAAACGGTCCGGGGACTTACTTTGACGTTGGGATCGCCGGATTTCCACCTTGTTGGGCTCCTTTGGGTCGTCATGGGGTGGAGCAACATGGTAGGGAGGGCAGTGCACATCGAAGTGGGGTCGTCGGGGCTGCAATGCATCTTCAGGGGCAGACACGGCCTGGCCGTGATGGTGAGCACGGTCGTGTTCGGAGTGGGCGAAGTCCACAGAATTGGGCACGGCTTGCCCGTGACCAGGAGTACGCCCATGTTCGGTGTGGCCGAAATCCACAGAGCCGGGCACGACTTGCCCGTGATCAGGAGCACGCCCGTGTTCAGTGTGGCCGAAATCCACAGAACCGGGCACGACTTGCCCGTGATCAAGAGCACGGCTTGCCCGTGATGGGAGTTGCTGAAATCCACAGAGCCGGGCACGGCTTGCCCGTGACCAGAAGCACGCCCATGTTCGGTGTTCGCGTCTTTGGGCCACCGTGTCACAGCCGTGACGGGGCACACAGCCTGGTCGTGTCGGGGTCTGGGGAACTCTGACTGGGGTGAAACTTCCTGGGGTCCTGGGGAGTCTCCTCAAGTGTCTTTTGGAGGGATTGGGCCGCCCTCAAATGTGTTCATGGGCCCGTTTTCTCTTGCATTAGAGTACGTTCGGGCTTTCTCAGCATTGATGCTCGAGATCCCGGACATGGCTGAGGGGGACCGGCGATTCATGTTCCTCAAGTACCTCCAGGGCTGGGTGCAGCGCGAGGTTCGGCGGCAAAACCCTGAGAACTGGTGGGAGGCAGCGACGTTGGCGGAGGCGCTAGTGGACACACGAGGATCTCGTTCCTCTCCACCAAAATCTCGTTCTCCTCCGCCGAGGCATGCTCCCACTCCTGAGACCCGAGGTGCGGGCAGAGGCGGGGCACCTTGACGGCGAAGTCGGGACGAAGCACGTCCACCACTGCTACGCGAAGAGTTCCCTCGGACAGCGGACAGGGCTCCGGAGAAAGCACACCCGCGTCCCTTCGCCTGCTTCCTGTGCCAGGGTCCTCATCCGATGAGGGACTGCCCCACTCGGGAGAGGTTGTCGGCGATCATTGCAAGAGAGGAAGAGGCGTCGGCAGCGGTGACACTAGGGGCGATGACAATTGCAACAATCGCCGCGGTGAAGGCAATGGTGGAAGCTCGGTTAATGTACGTCCCGCCATTGCTGAACGGAGTGGAGGTCCGAGCAATGGTGGATACGGGAGCCACTCATCTCTTCGTGGCCGAGGCGACGGCAAGACGACTGCAGCTGAGGATCTTGCCGTTAACATAATCAGTGAAAACGGTGAATACGGGAGAACAGAGGATGGTCGGCATCGCATACGACATGCCGATCGCATTGGGACAATGGTCGGGCAGACACCATGTCCGCGTGATCCGACTGGACGACTACGAGGTCGTCATTGGAATGGAACTCCTCCGCCAGGATGTTCCCGCATCTAGACGGTGTCCAGGTTATGCACGAAAAAGGGTCCTGTTGGGTCCCGGCGTTAAAGGAGACGAAGGCGAACTTACCTTCGACGAGCAGCGGGCGAGCGGAAGAAGGCGCTCCACCCAAACTCTCTGCTGTCGCATTAGCGACTGGAGTTCAAAGGAGCGAACTCCCGCGTATCGCGACGATGGCGGTGGACCAGCAGGGAGGAAGCCCAGCAAGGAAGGGAGCTCCGGCCACGGTAGAGGCCATGGAGAGCCGGGCGCCGAGGGCGGCGACCGCTTTGGCCGGGGGAGGATTGAGAGGCCCCGGGGGCCGGCGCAGTCCCCAAGCGCGGGTTCCCGTACGCAAAGATCCAAATGGGCGCACGGATGCGAAGAGGATCAGGTCACAGGCGGGCGATGCAGATCCAAGGGAGAGGACGGATCCGACCTGACGGCTGGCGACGTATGCGCGAGGGCGCGAAGCTGCTCGAAGGGCTCGAGGCAGCGACCAATGGGACAGGAAGCAAGGGAGGATGGCGGTTGCAGAGGCATACGGCGGCGGCCGTGCGCAACTGAAAGAGTGGACGAGTCGCAAAGGCGGCTCGCTGTGGGGACATACCGACACCGACCAACAGCGAAAAGAAAGGACGCTGGTTGGTCGAGCGTCAGGCGGCGCACGTGGATAGACGGCGTACGGGACGAAAGAGGAGGCGGGCTCAATTTAAAGGGGAGTCCACGAACGAGGAAGACACCAGCAACGACCACTGGCGAGCGCTGAAGCAGAATCCGATGAGAACTTGAGGAAAAGAGGAAGAGGAAGGGAACCGTGGGCTCCGGCGAGAGGCGGCGGAGCTATGTGAGGTTGTACAAAGGGAAGAGGAGGGAGTGAGGGTTTTATGTAACCTTGTATGCACGAGAAATAAAGGTGAAACTTTCCCCCATTGTGTATCTCTGTCCTTCTCTCCGGCCGGAGAACTTCGGCCAGTGACTTAGGCATCCAGTGGGGTGCCGACGAGCGGAGGCTGAGGGCGAAGGGTGCGAACGATCCTTGCCCTGCCGCAGGCTCCGTTCCGGCTCGACATTTGCAAGGAAGACGATGTTCGAACCGAGGCGCGCAGGTGTGGTCAGAATCGGTCAACGGCTGCCGAAAATCCGGAATCGGGTGCGATTTCGGCGGGCTGGGTGACATGGCGCACTTAGCGTTAACTTGAGCCTGACACCAAGTGTGGCGGGGATCGATTCTGGAAACGGCGTCAGCCATCCACCTGTTGTGTCCTTGCGCAGAACGGCACAAGGGAAAGGGAATTCTTCTGTTGACCAGGAACGCCGTTGGGATGCAGCCACGCCTTATGCATACAAATTTTAAATTTGCGATAGGCTGGCCACACACAACTCCTCGCTCAATTATTCAATGAGGCGTCTAAAATTAATCTATATTATCATTACATATGATGTTGACTTTATTTGACATGTGACCTTATATGTTCGTTCAATAATTAGTGTAGGGTCATTGGTAGTTCATGTAGGCAATATGATTAAGTTTTTTTTTTTTTTAAAAAAAAAAAAATTAATATGGATAAGTGGGTTGTACCCCATGTAACGTCTCTACTCATAAGTCATAACATAATAGCGTACTTAGTGCCCCAACCACTTTTGTCCAAATGAGGTAGGGCTCACATTTTTCTACTTTAGTGGAATCTTACGCAACTTGTTTTGTTTTATTTGTTAATTGTCACCCGTTCTTCTGTTTAAAAAGAACTCATTTGAGATTATCTATATACACTATAATATTTTTTTTCCCCAACTATAATCATTTACTCTAATGAATAATTTGGCAAGATTCACTCACACCGTTCCCAAAAAGAAAAAAAAATCTTGTAAGGGACCTACAAAGTTTCTTCTCATATTATAAACATAGTCTTCATATTTATCCTATAGTGTTTCCTTGCTACTACTATTGACTTCCTCTAATACGATTGCACCTTCCTTCATATATTCTCTCTTGTCTTGTATAAATCTTTTTCATTATTGAGTTAATTTTCTTTGGTCCCATGACACGACACGGCTAGAAAATTATCTAATCACCTACTTTCGTAATAATGTCTTGCTAACTCATGTTAGCTCCCTAGTCCACTCATCTTAATCATTGCATGCCAACACTTTATTCCAACCTTTTATGTAAAATTGGAGTGGATAGCTTCATCCCTATCCTCTCTCCTAAAGTTACATTAGACCTAAAGTTAGGTATCTAATGTCCCAAGTCCTATATGCACAACCCTTTTACCCACACCATTTAGAGCTCTTTTGATACCCTAGCATGCTTTAGTATCACCTATATAGATAGAGCTCATGCTACACTGGTATTGAATTCCTCACACACCAAAAAAACAAAAAGCTTTATCAAGCTCATTTTTATTAAATTTTGTACTCTTGCCACTCACTCACTATTATGCCTCCTCTCTAACAAGCCCTATCAAATATGTGCTACCCATTCACTCCAATTAGTTGCTAATAAAGTCGAAGCCATTTGCCCTCTACAACAATCATATAAGCCATGTCAATCGATAATATCGTATAATATATGATAGTGTAAATCAAAATAGTTAGTGTAGTAGCTACTATAGTAATAAAAGGCAATGCACAATAAAAGCTGCTCTCAATCTTAATAATAAAAATTCACTTACACTATATATCCATAATTGTTATACTTAGCCACACGGATAAGAAAAGCGAGTTCCGACCAATGTATGGGCACAATTTGAGTCGTGCTCAATTAATTAAGTGTCAATGTACAGACACGTAGATCTTTGGACGCGGTCAAGCTGAGTCGGCGGGGCGGGGGCGCGTTGTAGACCAAAAAAGCTCGACCCAATCTCGGCTGACGAGGATTTTTACCCTCGTCTCGGCAGTTGGGCACCTTTTGACGGGAAAAATTTTTCCCTTTTGACGGGCGTACTACTAAATTCATACCTTTCTCTTTGTCCGCACACGACCTCTTCCCAGCATCCTTTTCTTTTGCCGCACGAGTTAAAGATGCGCTGCTCCCACCTCCATCCCCATTCATGGACGCATTCGTCCGGCCACCCACCACCGCACTCCTTGAGCATCAGTTCTCGTACTCCGCCCCGCCCGCCTTTATACTCAACGCCATCCCCTTCCGTCATTTACGAACCAAGAATTTGCTACCAAAACTATTCCACAAAAGCAGCAACCATGACGACGACAGCACGCAGATACAAAAAAAAAAAAAAATGCTATTAAAATTCTATGCCCTCTCCACTCCAACACCCACTCCCCCTTGCATGTATAAATTTCTAGTATCCTTCCCTGTACACTTTCTCATCCGTCGATGATGGCCTCGCGTGACGCAGCCGTCGCACTACTCGTGTTTCTTCTGCTGGTTGTGCTGTCCTCAGCTTCCTACTTTGCGGGAGATTTCATCTTGGGCGGCGGCTGTAGTGATGGCTTCTGCGGCAGCTACGTGGTGGAGCTCAATGACAGCAGCGACTGCAGATACAGGAAAGGCGAGGAGGACAACTGGAAAGCAGAGATCTTGGGGCTGGCGCGGCGATCGCAGGCGGTGAAGTGGGTGACGGCGGTGCGGAGGCGGATTCACCAGCACCCGGAGCTGGCGTACGAGGAGTTCGAAACGAGCAGGCTGATCCGAGAAGAGCTCGACTGGATGCAGGTGGATTACCAGTACCCGCTCGCAGGGACCGGTCTCGTGGCCGCCATCGGCACTGGCGGTCCGCCCTTCGTCGCCCTACGGGCTGACATGGATGCTTTGCCTATCCAGGTTCGGTACACTCTCACTTGCGCGTTTTTGTTCGATTAATCGCTCAAGGTTGCTAAAAGGGGGATTCTTTTTAGCTATCGGTTTCTTGAATCTGATGCTTATGGGAACTTGTTTTCGTCCTGTAAAACTAGTTTTGATCCAGAACCTGTTACAAGGGCTGTGAAATTGTAGCTCAGAACTATTATGTGTTCTTCATTGCAGAAACTGATTCTGCAAAGATTGATCTTTTCTTCGGGAAAAGATCCACTAGAAGCATCAGCTGTCAAGTTTTTCATTGTCCAGTTTTGTTGGTCTGAATGTGTTTTTTAGCAATCTAGACCCCACTAATGTGAGACGCGGCTCTTGTTTTCATATCAAGACAGTGCTTCTCTTGCTAGTACAGTTTAACGTATCCTCCAGAATGTAAATCTAGTTTCATATAGATGAACAGTTGCAAACTATCCAACTCTGGAATTCCCATCTTCCCGGGTCCTTTATCATCATTTAGTTGGAGCACTATTTGTGTTTACTTCTTGACAGTGGCCACGGTGTTCTACTCGTTATAATGGAGGCAAGCAGGGACACAATGCCTCCGTACTTTCTTTAAATGCTCTGCATGTGCTAAAAATGGTTATGAGGTTTCTTAGTAGATATTTATAGTCAGACCTGGTTATTGTCGAGTGTAGCACATTTGTTTTCTTTTGATTTTGGGATTTATTGAAGATGGACCTTTTTTTACTTGTGTTGGAATATTGGAACCTCTTTTTTTTTTTTTTTTTTTTTTCAAAATTACATATTAGGTTCCTTGATCCTTTTGAATATCCAAAATAATACTAATGGAGAACTCATTTCATAATTTTAAAAGCACTTTTTTTTTTTGTATTATGAAAGATTTGTATACTGAAAGGTGGTTCCCGAATCATGAAAGATGTTTCCAAAGTTGTGAACGCTGCTTTAAATTAACGGTATTTGGGGAACTCGGATAAAGCAGTGCGGAGGGAATAGGTTTCTAATTCGCAACTAACACTACACTTATTGATTCCTTTCTTTTTATTCTCATTTTTATCTCAGGAAGCCGTTGAGTGGGAATACAAGAGCAAGGTACCTGGCAAAATGCATGCTTGTGGACATGATGCACATGTTGCTATGCTCTTAGGTGCTGCCAAGATACTAAAGGCCCGTGAACACCATCTAAAGGTTATTCTTGTTTCTTGAAACATCACTCTGGAATTGCAGTTGATTCATTTACACATGTTTATGATTTATCTTTTGTAATAAGTAACAACCTACTCCGACAAGTGTCCTTGCATGACTTAATAAATGCATTAGGGATTTTTTTTTTTTTTTGCTTTTAATCCAGTCATTTCGTTTTCTCAAAGTGGCTGATCTCTGTTGGCTCATCATTGAAATCATTTTCTTACTAGATATTGTATGTTATCTATAGTTACTTATATTTAGGTGATCATTTAATTATTTTTATTTAACAATGAATGCCAAATTCTCAAGATTTTTCTACCATTTAAGATAAATTTTTAATTGCCACTTGCAAAGAAATTATGAAATGGCACCGCAAGACGAAATCTGGTAATAACCTGATATTGATAACTTTATTTTGTGGTAGATACTTACTAAAGGACTGTTTGTTAATCTAAAAGTATGAAACCCAAATTTTCTTAATGTTTACCTGGTTTGTCTAACACTAGATTCACCACTTGCAATGTAGTTATTAGGATGATACTCATGTTGTACCTGTGCAATATGATTTAAATTTTCTTGCTAATTTTCTCCTAATTTTATATTTTGTGAACTATTCTCTAAATCTCTAGAGAAACTGGATGGTATCTTGATGCTTTTATGTGCACTATCATGCTTGATTGAGGTTTTCAGCACCCTGATTCTTTTATCTAGAAATATTTTGATTAGAGGATTACACCAATAAGATGAATGTCTGAAGTGTTAGCATACCTGTATTTTACAGAGTATTTATCAAACATCTCTCGTAACCCAAAGTATTTTTACTGTTAAAACTTTTCCTTGACAAGCTAAAAGGCACATTAGGAATGCATTCCCAATCACACCATAAGTGTTGGACACTGTACAGCAAGAGGATTGTTGAAAAACTTGAAGTCACAAATTTTCTACGCAACTTCTATAACAACAATGTGCATAATTCTCCTCATGTTGTACCACTACATGCTGAGATAAATCCATGAAAAAAAAAAGAATTCATATCTTTAGATAAGATTCGGAGGATTATAGTCGTTCATTGTGGAGGAAAGAAATAAGTGTAGGGGATTTGGTAACTAGGTAGTCAGTTTAGTGCAAGTGAAACAGAGGCAGATATGATGATAAAGGATTTCCAAGAATAGGTAGGTAGTAATCAAACAGGGAAGGATTGGTCACTTAGGCCTTGTTTATTTGGGGGGAAAGTTAGAAGGAAAAAAAAGAAAGTAGGAAGGAAAGGAGTATAGGCTTATTTACTTGAGCGGATGGATAATTTACAAGAGAAAATAAGAGGGAAAGTTAGTCATTAATCTCTCCATTTGCTTTCCGCCCAAATCGGACAGAAAGCTGAAACAATGACTTAACTTTACTAATTTCACACCTAACTGTTCACCGTACCGTTATTTATTCTCGTTCAATATGAGCTTTTCTCGACTACTCGTTCTTGTCGTCGCTACTTGAGCTCACCGCCATTGCTCGTTCATGCCGTTGTTGCTTGCCCTCGCCGTCGTCGCTCTTATTTAATATTTAATATTTGATAATTTTATGATATTATATATATAATATGAAAAAAAAAAATTGGGGTGTATATATCAATCCTTCAAACTTTTTTTCCATCCAAGTAAACACAAGGAAGGAAAATCTATAACACATTCCATCCATCTATTTATTCTTTCTTTCCTTTTTTTCCTTTCTTTTGTACTTTCCATCCGTCCAAATAAACAAGACCCTAATGATCTAGGCCGGTGGTTGTTGAGATGGATGGATGAAGAAGAGGTGTGTGGCATGGTTTAAATTCTCAATCACGTATTACTTATCATGTGGTAGATTGGAAGCTTTACTATGCCAGTACACGTTTGATCTGTTCTAGGACTAGATGTATGTGTTTGTGATTATTCCTGACCTATGTGTGATGGTGATAATCCCAAGGTTAATTAAAGTTGAGAAAGATCCAGTGAAGTGATGGGGCTGCTACAGTAGTGGTGAGGTTAAAGAATGAATTTGGCGTAGATGAGATCATAGTTTAAAATACCATTATATTCACCAAGCATACTGGGAATACTGAATATAGCATGCTGAGCATACAATTGCGCCTCGTATATATGGGTTCGTGTACTAGGGCATGCTCATATCAATACGTACCAGACTTATAGACCGACATGGTTGTGGTATGTATTATTATGTTGGTACACAAGAGGAGTGAGCTATAGCTTGGTGAAATATCTGAGTGGAAAGTGTCGCACTAAAATTAGTAGGTATGGAGTGATTTCTAGATGAAGAATAGTTGTGGGCTGAATTCCAGCAGTGTTGGTGATGGTCAACTTGTTACAGAAGGGTGGTTTGGAGTAGATATTGAAGCCAAGTAGAAGTTACAGCGCCTGGGACAAGAAGGGCTGGCTGGCCGTAGATATGTAAGCTAAAATATTTAATATTTTGTTCTTCTAAATTTGAGGGAAACCTGCCAAATGAGAAGGTATATTTCAAGAATAGTATTTGCTAATTGTAAGTCAGCAACAATATGATATTTCATTTTCTTCTAACAGGGAAAGGTATTGGTAAGTTGTGGAATTTCCAATCTCAAAAGGAGCAGTCACATGCTTGTCGTAGGTGAATATTGCCATTTCTCTGTCAACTTTGAAACTTATTTTTCTTCCTTCAAATACATTGGTTTTTTCATTGTAGCTCTTAGATATATACATACATATATAATCAGGTTAATAGAAGCAGCTTCACAAATTGCGATGGTTCATGTGATCACAGGGAACTGTTAAGCTGCTTTTTCAACCCGCAGAAGAAGCTGGAATAGGTGCTAAGAGGATGATCGATGACGGTGCTTTGAAAGATGTAGAGGCAATATTTGCTGTTCACGTATCTCATGAACGTCCTACTTCGGTCATTGGTTCAAGGGCTGGACCTTTGCTAGCGGGATGTGGTTTTTTCCATGCAGAAATAAGAGGACGAGAGGGACGTGCTGGAGATCCACACCATTCAGTTGACCCCATATTGGCTGCCTCAGCCGTAGTAATAAGCTTACAAAATATTGTGTCTCGTGAAGCCAATCCTCTAGACTCACAGGTTAGAGCCCTTGTTCAGATACCACTGCCATTGTTTATCTTCATAACTCTCATAGAATAATAATATTCTTGAAACTCAACAGAAAATTCCGATATTTAACCTTTCTTTCCCGTTATCTGAGTAATAATATTCCTCGTATCATTGAGGTTGCCTTCATCTTTAGTCATTAAGCTGCAACCGAACCTCACACAATCCTATATTATAGAAATTTTACCTTGATGTTCCTTTTATAAGTTATCAATTTGGTTTCTTGATTTATTCAATGTTCAGATTTTTGGTCTGAATTTAATTTAATGAAATATCATAAATTGTAAATAATCCACTCTCTATAATTTTCTGGTGAGCTACTAGATTCAATCAAATAAATCTTTTGGAAGGTGGACTATGGTTTGCAACCATTGCCACCAGTTTCATCCGTTTTCCTGCCTTTTTTTTGCAGTTTCTATTTCTTTGCAACAGAAGAGAGTGTCTTAACAATTTTGATGATCCTTCAATTGCAATAATTGATGACTGTAATTCATAATCAACCCTCTAATCACCTCTTCACTTTTGATATTAAGAATCGATTATGTTGGAATGAAAGAATAGGGAAACTTAGTCCTTCAATTGATGATTCTTAAAAGAGCAATTCATAATCAACCCTCTGAATCGCCTCTCTTGTTTCATCTTATACAGTTTCATTTTTCATTATGCTATCAATTTGCTGAAATTTCCAACTTTGGCCTGTTGTTCCAGGTTGTATCCGTGGCCTCATTTAGTGGCGGCTCTAATCTTGATGTAATTCCTGAATCTGCAATTCTTGGTGGAACATTCAGGGCTTTCTCTAATACGAGCTTTTATCAGCTTCGCCGCAGAATAGAAGAGGTGAGTGTGTGCTACTTTGATCGCAACAACTGTGGTCATAAAAATTAATATTTCACACAAAAAATAAAAACATTCGCAGGTGATCGTAGAGCAATCCAGAGTTTATAGATGTAAAGCCTCTGTAGACTTCTTTGAAAATGAAAGGTTTTACCCTCCTACAGTAAACGACGTTTCGGCGTATGAGCATATGAAGAAGGTGGCCATCGACTTACTGGGTTCCAACAACTTCATGGTCGTGCCACCGATGATGGGTGCAGAAGACTTCTCTTTCTACTCCGAGGTGGTTCCGGCGGCCTTCTATTACATTGGTGTAAGGAACGAGACGTTAGGATCCATTCATACAGGCCATTCTCCTCATTTTATGATTGATGAAGATGTTCTGCCATCTGGTGCAGCTGTTCATGCTGCAATTGCTGAGAGATATCTCGCTGAGCATAGCTAACTTACCAGTGATTCTTGATGAGCACAGCAGTGGATGCAAGCTTTCGGCTGGAGGAGAAGAGCACAATACTGGTCTTCCAATTAGTTTGTGTACATTGTTAGATTGTTATTCCTATTCAGACATTTCAGTGTGCTCAAATTTTGTGTTTATAGAGGTGTTCTACATAAATACCTTTACCAATGCTGATCTTACAATGTTTGATAGCTTGTAAAATCAATGTTTAATAACATATTTTCCTATTAAATTAGATAAAATTATATAGTAAGTAAAGTTAGTGATTTATAAAAATAATTTACATGGTATGTACAAATGGTATAAAAGAATTTGTACTAGTGGCATGGCCTATTAACTAATGGTCTATGATATATTTTAGTATTGAATAGATTGTTAGGGGTATAATAGCTATATTTCATACTAAAAGTCATAAAGCAAAAAAAAATTAAGAGACATTCTTATCATAATACAACTTGTAGTATTCATATCTAATGGCTTGGTTACTATTGCATAAGATAAATGGGATAAAACATGTTCATTTTATGATATAAAAGTTGTTCTAGGAAACAATTTTCATATTAGAAATTTAAAGGATATTTTAATTATCACATAACTTTGTAAGTTAATGGCCTATGATTCATTATAGTCTTTAATAATAGAGGAAAAAAACACACTTAATTATTTTAATACATGGAACAAGTTAAAAGAGGATAGAAAACATATCTCGCGGCTTGAAAGGTGCTACAAAATTAAATAAGATAGTGAAGGGAATAGAAATATACTTTGGTTGGATTGTGCTGGCGAAACTTGCAAAATGGTATATTTTGTAATGATACAATTTATAAAAGTAATGTTTATTTTTTCCCTATGGAATATGGTAGGAACAATATGAAACATATTAAAAAGGTATTTTACAAAGATAACTTTGATAGGGTCGTTTGACATAGCTAAAACTTTTAACTTTTGCTAGTTAAAAAGGAGCTAGCTGAAAAAGTTTTAAGGTGTTTGGTAAAATCAACTTTTTGATCAACCAGCAGCTTTGGCTAGCCATAAGTAGGAGGACAATAGCTTCTTAAGGAAGCAGCTACTTCTAGGGTCTAAACCCAGAGGTTGATAACCAAATACTCTAGTTTTCAAAAATCTACTTTTGCAACCCAAAAAAGTAGCTAAAAAACCATGCCAAAGACACCCATAGTCTATAATTTATTGTCTTCAACTAAGGAACAAAAAATATATTTTAGTCAGATTTCATTCTGTGTGTAGAGCTTATAGTATGATAATCTAAAACTAATGTAATTATTTAATATAATATTAAATAGATTAAATGAGAGGGGCAAAAGTAACATTTGATTTTTTTTTTTAAAGGAAAGGTGTTCCATAATTCTCATGGTGCCAAGTTTTTAAATCCACATTATAACATTAAGAATATTATCCATATCCTAGAATACATATTGATGTGCATCAGTTGTTCGAAAAAAATAATAAAAAAGTTGGCATTTATTGGTAATGTTACTTGTTAATTAATATTAGAATTAACTTGCTAATATGACAACATCTCAATTGCTATTGGAAAAAAAAACTTATAAGGGGTTTTGTCCATTTTGCCCTTTCTTAGATGTTCCTTCTCCCCTTCTTCATTCTTACTTCTTTCATACTTTTTTTTTGTTATTGGATTTGTAATATATGGTGCTTAATACTAAAAGAGAGTTTGATCAATTTCTTCATGATTGTGCTCGCAGGAGAAAAATAACGAGTTATATTCTCAAGTGTTTAATTCAGAATTAACTTGTATGAGAGCTCAGATTTTCATCTAAGGACAAGCTACAACATGCCTTATAGTTTTATTTCTCTGATCTCTTCTCTTTGTTTATTTGCATTTTAAAATTTTAATTTTACATGATTTTATTTCTATTTAAATATAGGTCTATATAAAATTTTAGATCATTAGATTTTATCTCACAAAACTTTTTTCTCGTATGGGTAGATCAATCTCCAATAATAACTTCTATTCCCATCACTAGTTTAGCCATGGGTGTGCTCTCTCGAAGCCATAAGGTTTGAGTATCTATTATAGCCTTTTGGAGGAGAAATTGGAGGAGAAGTGGTCACCCATCTGCCTACTAGAATCGAGCTCTATGTTCGTAATCACATGTTATGATTCTTAGCTTGGTTATTCTTACTTAAAATTTATAGTGTGACATCGTTTCTCTTTTAGAAGTATTATTTTATCTTCAAAATTTATAAAATCTTTCATTCCTCAAGAGTCACTGTCAAAAATTTCTATTTAGCTTTGGGCACCAAATTTTTGGTCAAGGTCCCTTTATATAGTTTGAACATCTTCATGATAAAATATCTTTAATTTTGCCTAGTTTTGGGGTCTTTTACTTGAAAATTCACAAAAACAGAGAAACAAAGATTTTTTTTTTGTAATATATAATAAGATTACATTAATTCCAATACAAATAGTGAAAAATATGACACAAATCTATAATACATATGATGGGGGTAGAGACCATGAACTAAGGAAATACAAATGGAGCCTAAGGCTACCATAGTCAATGGCCCCACAAGTACCCTTTTCTTTTTTATCAATATTTTATTGCATCATCATATGCTAGATCCACCTATCAATTACACAAAGTAGTTACATTCACTAGGTTCCGCAATTTTGATGTAACATAGGTTAGTGCATCCGATTAATGTAATAGAATAGGTAAGCTTCCAATTAAGATCAAGTCAAGGTCATTATCAAGTCAAGTCAAAATTCAGCATGGGTAGGCGCCAAGATAATTCAGCCACCCGAACAAAGTTCACTCAAATCTCACCCATCCTAGGTAGCATCCATGGAGTTTATCTTCACCTTCAACCAGCCACCTCTCATTAAGGAAAGGATTCAAAGTAAGAAAATTTGGTCAACCATTCAAACAGCCCCATAAAGGAAGGTTTAGCCATCAATGCACCCCTCAAGTGTAGATTTTGAGACCCTTGCTATTTAGGGGATGAGTCCAACCCAAATCAGCAGAGTGAAATCATCAAGTTCAATAGATAATCATCAGATCATTTTCAATCACAATATCACTGAATACATGTATCGATATGGAAAAAAAATTCGCAATAGAGAGTACCAAATCATCAGCGGAGAAGCATGTCCATATCATTAGATTTTCACAACACCCACACATCGCATAATCATAGCAGGAATCATCTGCAAAGAATCCTCATAATGTCATGATAGCACAATATCACCACGCATCATCATCACAAAATTAGAGTCAAATAAGAGCATAGTCCTCTATGCAATCAATGTGATGTGAGAGAGTAGGGGAAATTAAGATAAAGTAATACTCACTTCTTCCTCTTAGGTTTAAAGTCCTCATCATCAGAGTTCATTTCAGTACCTTCCTACTGGGATCGTCTTCATCATCATCATCATCTCACCTAATCTCATCATCTTTTCATGAAGTTCATGCTGATGCAGTGTAAGTTCCTGCCTTCAAAAAGTTTTCAGTAGATTATGGCTATGAAAAAAATTACAGGCTGTTTGTAATGTCAGATTACGACCATTATGAGATTCATGGCTTGCCTGTGAAAGCTACTGAGGAGTTCTCGACCAAACTGCTTAGAGAAGATTATGGTTATAATGGAAATCATGGCTTGACCATGAAGTCTACTGTGAAGTTGACAAAATAACTTAGGAAAAATTATAGCCATGATGAAAATTAGGGCCTAGCTATACTTCCAAATCATGGACATAACAAAAATCACGGTCCACCCATGAAAACTTCGGAAGCACCACTTAATTCTGCGCGAGAAGATTATAGCCATGATAAAAATTATGGCTTGTCCCATAATATCATATTATGGTCATGATGGAAATCATGGTCTTCTTGTAAAACTCTTTTATGCTTTTCCTGGCTCCACTCGAAAGATTACAATCATAATAATAATCACACCCTGCCCAAGATGGCTCCAAAAAAGCCAAAATAGTCCATTTCGAAGGCCTTACGACTTTATAATGTCCAAGTTAGTCTCCTGAGTGCTACATGGGGATGATTAGCCCTTCTTTAGCCCATACGGAGTTTTTTCAACTAGTGTGCTTAGTTCTGCAAAGTAAAGAAGAGCCACATCCAGTCCAGTACAACAATCAGTTGATAAATATGGCACAAGAGTCAGCCAACACCGTGATGAACACATTGACAATTAGTCATTGTTGCTACTTTATCGCGGTTTACATGGAAATGGTGTAGATGGCCCATCCAGCCCAACAAGGCCTAGTCGAAGGGCTAGCCTAGTCAAAGCCTATGCTACTTTCCAACCTCATAGCTTATAAATGGAATAATTAGAAGAGGTTGTAGACAACTTGCTTGGGATAAGAAGCTCACCTTGGAGAGTTGTGAGAGTCTTGTAAGTTGGAGGTTGGGATTGCCTCTTAGGATCCAAATCTTGTAACTTCTCGTTACCTATTTTGAAGGAATTAAATTGTACTTCAACGCATCAGGGTAACTCCTATTTTGAACTTGCATCTCCATTTGTGTTTTTTTTCTTTTCAAAATGACTCTTCGTTTGTCTAGACGAGGTTGTCTTATTCCCTTATGTTTAGGGCCAAGGCACCGAGCTATTTACAGAACCATGTGGCTATCCTGAAATTATGGTTAAGAAAAAAATTAGCTCGCTTGAGGTTAGTATGAGTTAATGTCAATACACTAGGTGTCGTTGCTTTCATCATTTATCCAGTGTTGCTCAAATAAGAATCTTTACATGATTTCTACATTGGTTTCTCACCAGTTTTTCCATCACACACATTTTACTTCTCTTGTCTAAAGACCCTCTCACATTTTTTTCATTGCATTGTTGCCTAACATCTATAGTTGGAACTAAGGATCATTCCTCCCATTACTCCGTTGGCCTCAGATGTGCTGATCGGTGATGAGCTATTGGAGCATAGACTCATCGGCGAACAAGGAGGAGACGAATGCCCTGAGGTAAGGAGAAAAGGCTTCTCTTCTTCAGCACTTGTTGGCTAGAGACGGGAGAGGCACGTGGCTTCATGTCTCTAGTTCTAGGCACGGGTTGCTTCCATCGAGTCTTGAATATAACTAGTGAGTGGACTTCTTTCTGGTGTAGCTTCATCGATGAACCTTCTTTGGTGGCAAGGCGTGGACGAGGAGGAAGTCTAGTGCACTTGGCTATAGAGTGAGGCACACTACAAAGATACACTTTCTAGCGTCAATTTTGATGATCAATAGAGAAGTAGGGTAATCAAAATTCTTACCTATCAATTGAGCCTTTACTAAAGTTTTTGTACTGGGTTGGTTCTCTCATGCATGTCTAAGTCTATGACATTGCTTGTTAATGTGCGTGCACCTTAATGTAGGGTGTCGCTCGTAGTTTGCTTGCAGGGATCATGCTAATGATTACGCTAACACTTTAGAATGTGACTATGATTGCGTCATAGCCCAGATGTGTGCAACAACACCTTCAAAGGTCTCTGAGCCCGTCTCCTTGTGATTGCCTGTTAGTTGCACCAGTGCCTTACACTTAGCTGTGTGTGAGGGGTGTGGGTTAGTGGGAGATTTTGTTAATGCTAAGTTTGTTAGGGTTGAGTCACCTGCACTTAGATGTAAGAGCTTGGGTGTGTGATTGCATGATTGCAGTGTGAGGGCCGGTGTTCTCACAAACCTCTTATGTGAGTGGGTGGATTTTATTTGTGATCCTTGGATTGATTTCGCATCACGACCCTAATTGGGCAAGGTGCACTCTTGCGTGAGCTCTAACAAGGGTTTGCCCAATTGTGGTACAATTAATCTGAATAAAAAAAAATTATGTATGATATATATATATATATATATATATATATATATATATATATATATATCAGTAGTTAGACCAGCTATGGGTGGGTTGGTTATATACTCTTATGTGCCTTCCTTCTTCGAACCTTTTGGTATGTATTGCCCCCTAACTATTGATCAGATCCACCGTATGAGAAACTCAATTCCGCATTACTCGTTGGAATTTCCATTTTTGAATTGCGTTGGGGAAATCATATATATATTGGTTTTGGGATTTTATTTTATAGATTCGGTTACTATTCTTGTCTTGAATTAAAAAACAAAAAGGAAGTGTGGGCATATTGATAATATGTTATCATGTTATGTGATTTCTTGGTATCCTATGTAATTTTTTGATATCCTAAATATACAATTAATGATTCAAGTTAGTGAGTTGAGAAAGAGATGGTTGAATCAAAATAATTTCTTTTTTGAAGTTCAATTTCCGTTAGAGGACAATATGAATGTTATGCCATGTTCCATTAAAACACTCAAAGGGTTATACGATATATCGGGTGTAGAAGTAGGCCAACATTTCTATTGGTAAATAGGAGGTTTACAAATCCATGCCCAAGTGCTTATCACTTCTTGGGTAGTAATTGCTATCTTATTAGGTTCAGTCATCATAGCTATTCGGAATCCACAAACCATTCCGACCGACGGTCAGAATTTCTTCGAATATGTCCTTGAATTTATTCGAGACTTGAGTAAAACCCAGATTGGAGAAGAATACGGTCCTTGGGTTCCCTTTATTGGAACTATGTTCCTATTTATTTTTGTTTCTAACTGGTCAGGTGCTCTTTTACCTTGGAAAATTATACAGTTACCTCATGGGGAGTTAGCTGCGCCCACGAATGATATAAATACTACTGTTGCTTTAGCTTTACTCACGTTAGTCGCATATTTTTATGCGGGTCTTAGCAAAAAGGGATTGGGTTATTTTGGGAAATACATTCAACCAACTCCAATCCCTTTACCAATTAACATCCTAGAAGATTTCACAAAACCTTTATCTCTTAGTTTTCGACTTTTCGAGAATATATTGGCTGATGAATTAGTAGTTGTTGTTCTTGTTTCTTTAGTCCCTTCAGTAGTTCCTATACCTGTCATGTTTCTTGGATTATTTACAAGTGGTATTCAAGCTCTTATTTTTGCAACCTTAGCCGCGGCTTATATAGGGGAATCCATGGAGGGTCATCATTGACTAGTTTTTCAAATAATCTTTTTTATTATATTATTATTAAGTAAGCTTATACCAATTCATGCATGGTTCAAGATAATCCAATTGGTTGGGTAACATAATAACGTATGATTATATGACCTAGAGTTGTAGGAGAAAAGATGGGCGATATTACATAATTCTAAAAAAAAGAAGGGTTGGGGAGGTTATACTAGATGTATGTAATGTCTATAAGCCATAACATAATATAATATCAATACATAATTATAAATTATATATAATTTATATTATTATTACTGTTTCTAGAATAATATTCTATTTCTATAATAATAAATAATATTCTATAATAATAACTTCTCCTAATCACAGCTAATCCTATAATCATAATCCTTATTATTTCTTATTATTTATTATCTTATTATTTATTATATTATATTATAGAATTTGTTATATTCTAATATAATAGAAATAGAATTTGAATTCTATTCTAGTAAATTCTATTATAGAATTATTATAGAATTTACTAGAATTTCATTATTTTAAATATTTATAATATTTATAAATATTATATTTCATTTTATTTATTTTATAATATATTTTATATTTATTTTATAGTATATGGTTTTATAATATGGTTTTAATAGTTTTATAAATAATTTTAATAGTTTTATAAATAATTATATAAATAAAATTATATAAATAACAAATAATAATATAAAGATAATAATATTATGTTTATAAATAATTTATAAATAATTATTATGTTAATAATTATTATGATTATGTTTATAAAATATTATGATTATGTTTATCAAAAATTTCTTTAAATTGAGTTTCAAATAATTTAGTTTAAATTTTAGGCACACTGGGAGCGTAAATAATTGTAACCATATACATATGAAATGACAGCAATGGAATACCAATCCTCGGTTTTTATTTGTAAAGTTTCTATTCCTCGGCAATCGAAGCCCAAAGATCTATGAACTAGCTCATGCTTGATTAACTAATCAGATAAACGATCCTGCTGCATCTTCTTGATTTCTCCCACATTTGTATTTATTTGTATGAGTATTTCAATTTACAATGAATTTTTTTAAAATTGACCCTTTCTTATTCTGCACAAAAGAACCTTACCTTGCTTGATTCTCTAACTCGTGGGGGGATACTGAACTTTTGGATTTGAAAAATGTTTCAGAAGGTATCTCTGAAGTAGATGGCGATTGATAGAGCAATTCTTGATCGTAATTTCCAGTATGAGTACTGCGTCGAACATAAAACTTGTGATTGGTAGTAAAACATCGATTTTCCTGTTGAGACACAGTTCTATCTTCAAATATTTCTCGAGATATCTTCTTACGAAGTTTTGTTATAGCATCTATAACTGCCTCTGGTTTAGGTGGGCAGCCTGGCAAATAGATATCAACAGGAATTAGCTTATTGACTCCACGAACAGTACTATAAGAATCAGTACTGAACATACCCCCTGTAATAGTACAAGCTCCCATAGCAATGACATATTTTGGCTCAGGCATTTGCTCATATAGTCTTACTAAGGAAGGAGCCATTTTCATTGTGACTGTGCCGGCTGTTAAAATTAGATCCGCTTGCCTAGGACTCGATCTTGGTACCAATCTATAACGATCAAAGTCGAATCACGAGCCTATTAATGAAGCAAATTCAATAAAACAGCAACTGGTACCATATAGAAGCGGCCATAAACTAGAAAGTCTTGACCAATTTGAAAGATCATTCAATGTAGTTGAAATAACTGAATTGGTAGTTGTTTTATCAAGTAAGGGAAACTCAATCAAATCCATAACTGTCTCAATGTAATCTTTTCCTTCCTTTTTATTTTGATTGTCTGAATATTCAGTTAACACCATTCCAATGCTCCTTTTCGCTATGCAAAAACTGAACCAACAATTGGGATAAGCACGAAAATGAAAGCTTCAATAAATACGGATACACCCAATACATCGAAACTCATTGCCCATGGATAAAGATGGGCAATTTAGATATGGTCCTAGTTGTCAGTCTGGACGATTCTTACCAAAATCTTACCCAATATGGGCGATTTTCTGGGCCCATAATTTTCTGATGAAGAAATGGAAATGCTTTTCCATTTATTCGGTTAATGATTCTTACCAAAATCGATTCGTTGGACACAACAATTATTTTTATTCCTGTTTTTTTTTCTCAGATGATATCAGAAGGTTTTGCAGTCATTGTGGAAATTCCATTCTCGCTGCAATTAATATCTTCCTTTGAAGAAAAAGAAAAACCGAAATCTCACAATTTACAATCTATTCATTCAATATTTCCATTTTTAAGGATAAATTATTGCATTTAAATTATCTGTCAAATATACTAATACCCCATTCCATCCACATGGAAATCTTGGTCCAAATCCTTCAATCCTGGATCCAGGATGTTCCCTCTTTGCATTTATTGCGGTTCTTTCTCCACGAATATTATAATTCGAATAGTCTCACTGCCCCGAAGAAATCTATTTACGTATTTTCAAAAGAAAATAAAAGATCCTGATTCAATAAAGAATCCCACTTCAGATTTAGTATGGATAAAAGATCTTCCTATGTTATACTATTCAATTCTCGACGGTGAATCGATTTGATGGATCATATATTGTTATTCATAATATTGATCCGATTCAGTATCATCAGGATGCAATTCATCCCATTGAATTTACAGTTACAGGAATCAAATTTCTCATCTCTATGGGATTAGATCCCGAATTATTGCAAAGTAAAAAAAACAATGAGATTATGGAAGTTAATATTCTAGCATTTATTGCTACTGTACTATTCATTCTAGTTCCTACTGCTTTTTTACTTATCATCTACGTAAAAACAATCAGTCAAAATGATTAATTTGACTGAAACTTGAATCATTAGTTCTTATCAATGATTGAAGAAATGAAAGAAACAGATTCAAACTCCAAGTCTTAAATGAAATGATCTGGATGGAATCATAAATACCTGAGATAATAAGTATCTGAGATAGTAGTATCTGAGCCGATATAGTATGGTAGAAAGAATTATATATAGTTCTTTCTACCATACTATCTAGTATTGTATAGTATTTGTTATCATATTCATAATTTTCATAGAAAGTTATATTGTATACGGATATAGCCTTTTTTTCTTTTATTTTATATAGGGAAAGCCCATATCTAGATCAATATACAATATATATGTACATAGATTAGATGTATATCTAAGTATCAAAATAGCAGTCCAATTCGATTTTTTTTGCTATACCTACTTGTGTGTATTTGGATCAATCCAAAATAATCGAAGGCCAACTCTTCTAATTCCTAGCTTTCTTAGAATTTATATATAGGATAGGTTCCGAGATCTATCAAAAGAATCGATGAGCAAGAATAGTATGGGCATATACTAATCCACTAGAAATCTAACAAAATCAAAAAAGAGAAAAGAAAACGAAACCAAAGAATCTTTTTATTTTGATTTTGTTAGATTTCCCATCCCAAGAAGTCATTGCTTGATCCATTAACAGAATAGAACTTCGCGGAGTTCATTCTATGATCTATGATAACTTCTTCAGATCTGGAAAATGTTGGGATCAAGTATATATTATATATCTATGTATCTGATTGGATAGATACAACGCAAGGCAATATGTATCAATTTTAAAACTGAGCTGACCAAGCTAATAATACCACCTGCAGTTACTTGCTTATAATTGAATCAACTAGTAGCACTATTTAATAGAAAACACAACCAACAAACATAACAGCTAACAACTGATATTTTATGTGGAAAACCCAAGAAGGGGAAAACCACGGGCAGGGCATTCAAACTACTTCACTAGCAGAAGGCAACAGTGACAGAGTTCACATCAACACTAGCGGTTGCACTTAAATATGAAACTCAAGAAACAGGAAGAGATAAAAATTGACAACAGCTTATCTCATTCCTCTCTAGTTCAGAACATTACGGATTGAGATCGTCTCTTGCAGCAACTTGTATAGCGCACCTTCAGCAGCCCTTTTCAAGAGGAGCTTCGCCCGCCTCAGCTACACGTCCAGCCACGTCTGCCCTTTCTTTTTCACCGAGAAGAAGCACAGAGCTCTCTCTCACACTTCCTGTAGCCGCCCTCAAAAACCCCAGCCGCAACTCTGTGTTCTCTTCAAAATCAAAGGTGAGTAAAACCATTAAGTCATTTAACCCTCAAATGCATCCAAGCCATTTGATATGATGAGGTGGCAGCATCAAAACCATCAAACAAAAACCAAGGATGTGAGCTGTAAGGAAACATTAAGGATTAAAAGAAGCTGCGCATAGGAAAATGTAAGTAATAGTAAACAAATGGGGTGGACCCCACTTAGACTAATACAAAGTCCAACAAATCTCCCCCTCCACCCCATTAGGAGGAGATTTATCATGTAGACATCTTCACTTGAAGCTCATCTTGGTCGGGGCATCCATTCCGGCCAATCTATAATACAACTCAAGTTTTTCTTTGGTAACCACTTTGGTTAGCATGTCTGCAGAGTTCTCATCTGTATGAATTGTCATCAATTGCATTTCACCATCTTCAATTGTTGTATGCAACCAATGATACCAAATGTCAATGTGTTTGGTCCGTGCATGATACATGGTGTTTTTACTTAAGTCCAATGCACTTTGACTATCATAAAACACCACATGCTCTCTTTGCTTCAGTCCTAATTCATTTAGGAATCTTTTCATCCATAACATTTCCTTATAAGCTTCAGTGGCAGCAATGTACTCTGCTTCTGTAGTAGACAAAACAACACACTTTTGTAGTTTAGATTGCCATGATACAACTCCCCCTGCAAAAGTGAACAAATACCCTGAAGTAGATTTTCTGTTATCAAGGTCCCCTGCCATATCTGAATCTGTATAACCAACTAGGACTGCCTGTGACTTTCCAAAATCTAAACACATCTTTGAAGTACCTTTCAAATATCTGAAAATCCATTTGACAGCTTCCCAATGAGCTTTCCCTGAACATGAAAGAAATTTGCTAGCAAGTCCAACAACATGAACAATATCAGGTCTAGTGCAAACCATCAAATATATTAATGACCCTACAGCTGAAGAGTAAGGTATAAAAGACATATCATGTTTCTCTTGCTCTGTACTTGGACTGGATTTCTTACTTAACTTGAAGTGGTTGGCTAAAAGTGTGCTAACTAACTTAGCATTTTGCATGTTGAATCTCTTAAGTATCCTTTCAACATATTTCTCTTGTGATATCCACAGCCTCTAGATTTTCTATCTTGAATGATATCCATTCCTAGAATCTGTCTAGCTGGCCCTAAGTCCTTCATATCAAAGGACTTGGATAACTCACCTTTTAGCCCTTGAATCTGATTAGTGTCATGTCCCACAATTAACATATCATCAACATAAAGCAGAAGAATAATGAATTCTCCATTATCAAATGATCTAATGTAAACACATGGATCTGCATCAGTTCTCTTAAAGAAATGACATATCATAAAGGAATCAAATTTCTTATACCATTGTCTTGGAGCTTGTTTCAAACCATACAAGCTCTTCTTCAACTTATATACCATGTGCTCTTTTCCCTCAACTATGAATCTCTCTGGTTGACTCATATAGATTTCTTCTTGCAAATCACCATGCAGGAATGCAGTCTTAACATCAAGCTACTCTATCTCAAGATTTAGGCTAGCAGCTAATCCAAGTACAACTCTAATGGAAGTCATCTTAACAACTGGAGAGAAGATCTCATCAAAGTCAACTCCCTTTTCTTGGGCAAACTCCTTTACCACTAAACGAGCTTTGTACTTTACTAGCTTATCACCATCCTTTTTCAGCTTGAATATCCACTTATTTTTAAGTGCCTTTTTCCCTGTTGGTAACTCAGCAAGCTCATATGTATCATTCTTCTTTAGAGAATCCATTTCTTCCTTCATTGCATCCACCCAACACTGCTTATCTGAAGTAGATTGCACATCATGGTAACTTTCTGGTTCTCCATCTTCAGTAAGCAATAAATACTCAAAACTAGGATACCGGGTGGATGGTTTGTGCACTCTAGTAGATCTTCTAACCTGAGTCTCCATGTGATCAGGTAAGGAGGAATGCTCCCCCTGCTCAAAACCTACTACATCTGGCTGTGCATTGTCATGAACATATCTGACTCATCACTAGTTGTTGTTGGCTCACTTGTATCAAGTTCTATCTCTTGTGTAATTTCATCATTATGTATGACTCTCCTTGGTAAGTTTGTTGTTTGTTCCATTTCATCATAGACAACAGGAACTCGGGATGATTTTTCTAATTTCTCAAAATCACATATGGTCTCATTCTCATGAAAAATAATATCCCTGCTTCTAATAACCTTCTTCTTTTCTGGATCTCATAATCTGTAACCAAACTCCTCACCACCATATCCAATGAAAATGCAAGGAGTGGTGGCTTTGCTATCAAGCTTTGACCTCTGTTCCTTAGGTACATGAATGAAAGCCTTGCACCCAAATACTTTCAGATGTGAGTATGAGGGAACCTTTCCTGTCCATACCTTTTCAGGTATATCAAAACCTAATGGAACTGATGGAGACCTGTTAATTAGATAGCAAGCTGTTTTTGAGTGTTTCACCCTAGAATGCCTTAGGCAATTTTGCCATCCTTAGCATGCATCTAACTCTTTTCACAAGGGTGCGATTCATCCTTTCAGCTACACCGTTGTGCTGGAGTGTACCAGGTTCTGTTAACTCATGCCTTATCCCATGCTTAGCACAATATGCCTTAAATTCACGGGATGTGTATTCACCACCATTATCTGATCTAATACACTTCAATGGTAATTGAGTTTCCCTCTCCACCATGGCATGAAATTTTTGAAAAACCTGTAGTACCTGGCTTTTGAATTGCAAACAAAATATCCAAGTCTTTCGTGAAGCATCATCAATAAAAGTAATAAAATACCTATTGCCACCTAATGACTCTACCTCCATGGGACCACATACATCAGAATATATAAATTCTAATCTAGTTTCTTTTCTTTTAGCAGGTATAGAAAAAGAAACTCTTCTATGCTTACCAAGTAAACAATAATCACATGAATTAATTGTCATACCTTTGCTAGCCGCTGAAGGGATAGGAATGAGAGATTGTCTTGCCAATAGTTGCATCCCCTTCTCACTCATGTGTGCTAGCCTGTTATGCCATAGATTTGGTGATGCATCATCTTGCACTGTATTGATATGACTTTCAGAATGCTTTAGCCAAATCTTGTACATTGTGCAACATAACTTTCCTTTTGCAATTAACACAGACCCTTTGAGGAGCTTCTGTTGGTGCATATGCCCTGCAGACCAATGTATGGACATGGTCAGGCATTGTTTGAATGTACTTCGATAGAATTAATGAAATTGATATAATCAATAAAGGCATGGTCGTTATTATGCAGATTGCTTTACCTGCGTTGATGTATTGAATTGCATAGATAATGTCCCAGGAGTTTGGATTGGATCCATTCTCATAAGTAATCCCCGGTCAAGGTGCCTTAGCCGATATGGGACAGCTTTGGTGCATGTGAGACTGGTGTATGGGCTGGTTAGGTGCGGGGCACAGTAACGCAGACATACAGGTGCATTGGATGCACTGGAGTGATCCACCATGAGGATTGACTTGTCTAGTCAACAAGTCAATCTCACATGCAAGAGGTTTGCATTGATCCTTAGACTTGAGGTATTCATGTCTAGATATGATGATGGGTATGTTTTGATACAGTCTTACGTCTCTCCGTAAATGGGTGATCAAAACGACTGTCATTGAGTATGTCATAAGTCATGTAGAGACATGGATGACCAATAGTAGGATTTGCCCCTTCCTTCCGAGGAAGCATGATATCCACCTCGGGGCGCCCCACCTTATTGGTGCATGACAGGAAAGTGTGGCCACACTTGTTGAGTCATGACCAATGCATTGGATAATAAACTTGAGACTAATCCAATGGCAGGATATCAGCATAGGCAAAGGGATCTAGAATGCATGGAATCCTCGTTGCTTGTTAGGGAGTTGTTGCCAGATGACTTAAGTCCTATGACATGGGTAGTAGTGATGTGTTGCTAGATACCTCTCACTACTTATGATGATATTCAATCATCATTGCTATCGTCATTAGGATCCTACCGGGTCACACGCAATAGACTCTTGACGTTGTTTTATGATCTGGAAATCTTGGAATATATTTGAGTTCATTATTCTGAGTCCAAGACAGATTCATGGTTGAATCTGAGTCCAATTGGGATTCATGAGTTTGTATATGTATCCTAGTCAAGTTGGACTTGAACAAAGGATTATATACCATGTTGGATTCGAATCCTAATCTAATTAGGAGTTGGAATCCTAATCCTATTAGGAATTGGAATCCTAATCCAACTAGGAGTTGGAATCCTAATCTAATTAGGAGTTGGAATCCTAACCCTATTAGGAATTGGAATCCTAATCCAACTAGGAGTTGGAATCCTAATTTAATTAGGAGTTAGAATCCTAACCCTATTGGGAAATAGAGTCCTATTCCAACTAGGAGTTGGAATCCTAATTCAATTAGGAGTTGGAATTCTAATTCTACTAGAAATGAGAATCCTAATCTAATTAGGATTCAAATCCTAATGAGAATTAGATTTGGATAAGGCCCATAATGGTTGGGCGCAAATCCTAATCCAACTAGGATTCAAATCCTAAAGAGAATTGGATTTGGATAAGGCTCATTGTGTTGGGCGCAAATCCTAATCCAATAAGGATTTATTTCCATGGGCCTAATTAGTGTTGAGATCCAAATCCAATTAGGGATTGTGGATTAAATCTAATTGAGGCAAGTTTGAATCCTAATAGGAGTTGGAAATACACTTGGCGCATGGGATAATTCCATATATGGAATTTGCGCCAATTGGGGTGTATGAATCCTTTTGGAAAGTTGTTTCCTCAAGTGGAAACTATCTTGGACGTGTGGGGCTGATATGTTGGCAAATATGGCTTGATTTATTCAAGCAATGATTTGGTCAATCATATATGGAAAGTCCTAATTGAATTGGAACTCAAATTACCTCTCTTGATAAGGCAAGAAGCTAGATTCTTTCCATGCTTCATGTTGCGCCTATTCAAGAGAGGATGTGGCTGAACTCTTATGGCAATTCCTTGGAGGAATTGCGCCAAGAGCATAGAAGGAAAGAGAGGTGGCGGTTTGGCTTGGTCGGTTATAAAAGAAGGGGTATGCGCCCCCTCTTGTTATGACGATTTGGATGATCATTGGATGAACATCAAGTGCAGAATTCTTCTTGAGGAAAAGGCAACTTGGAGTTGCGCATGCCCTAGAATTCAAGCCGCCCTCTTCTTCTTGTGGAGCGCCACCCTCTCTTCTCTTCCTCTTGTCTTTGGCCGAGAGTCTCCAAGCAAGGAGACGAGTTGGCGTGAAGAGCAAGGAGGAAGGAGAAGGAGATTCCGAGAGGTGATCTTCTCTTCCCGAGGCTAGCACAGAGCGTGGAAGGGAGCAACGTTGAGAAGGTCGACGCGTGGATACTTGTAGAGGACGAGCACGTGAGCGTCTTCAACTTGGCACCTTCATCCTAACAAGCAATAGAGGTACTAACCCTAACACATCCTTGTGTTCTCTCTCTCGCATGGATCCTTGGGAAAGGAATGTGTTTCGGGTGTAATGCTTCTTCCGCTGCGTCCTGGGACTGCAAAATTTTAAATTACACCGGGCATTCCCCAACAGCTTCCACTGTCCATTCTTATGTCTGCTATCATATCCTTCCTTGTCAAGGACATTCACTGCAAGCAAGTTCATTCTCAAATCAGGAATGTGTCTCATATCCCTTAGAGTCAATGTACACCCTGTGTTGGTTTGAACAACAATATCACCAATGCCTATAATCCGTGACACACTTTGATTTCCCATCTTGGTGTCCCCAAAATCACCAGCTTTGTAAGTGGTAAATAGTTCTTTCTTTGGAACACAATGATATGCTGCACCTATGTCAACAATTCACTCTACTGATGGGTCTCCTACATGGTTGCAATCACCATGCCCACAGATTAATGACACTGTCTCTTCCTCAGATGTAACTGCAGTAGTATTACTCTCCACAGAGTCTTTCTTGTTCTTGTTATCTTTTCTCTCTTGCTTTAAGGTCCAGCAATATTTCTTGATGTGACCAACTTTTCCACAATGATGACATTTCATTGGTTCTCTTGACTTGGACCTATTCTTGGATTTACTTCTACCCCTGGAATTCTGACCTCTATTCTTGAATCTGCCTCTGTTTTCTGTAACAAAAGCATGATTTTGACCTTGATTCCATATTGCCTCTCCTTCCTTCTTCATTAAGCAAACTATCTTTTACCATTTGCATTGCTACCTTGCCATCTGGTGCTGAATTAATCATAGTGACAACTAGAGTATCTCAAGTGTCCGGCAAGGATCCTAAGAGGAATAGGGCGGTGACTTCATTACCAAGGTTAATTTCCATAGTGGTCAGTTGATTCAACAAGTCTTGATAGTCACTCAAATGTTCTGCAATAGACCTTCCATCCTTGTACTTAAGGTTTGAGAGTTTTCTAATTGCAAATGGTTTGTTCATAGCAGTTTTCCTTTCATACAGTGCTGCCAATTTTTTCCATGCAATAGATGAACTTGTCTCTTGTGCTACATGATGAAAAACACTAAGATCAACCCATTTTCTGATTGTGCCTAAAGTCTTTCTATCCAATCTCCTCCACTCATCTTCTAACATGTCTTTTGGTTTAGCCGAGTCACCTAATACAGGATCAAATAGATCCTTACAGTATAGGTGATCTTTCATCATTCGCTTCTAAATGGAATAGTTTGATGCTGTTAATTTCATCATAGTTCCCATATCTCCTTCCATGAGTGAAAGAATATAACGAGGCTCTGATACCACTTGTTGGGATCAAGTATATATTATATATCTATGTATCTGATTGGATAGATACAACGCAAGGCAATATGTATCAATTTTAAAACTGAGCTGACCAAGCTAATAATACCACCTGCAGTTACTTGCTTATAATTGAATCAACTAGTAGCACTATTTAATAGAAAACGCAACCAACAAACATAACAGCTAACAACTGATATTTTATGTGGAAAACCCAAGAAGGGGAAAACCACGGGCAGGGCATTCAAACTACTTCACTAGCAGAGGGCAACAGTGACAGAGTTCACATCAACACTAGCGGTTGCACTTAAATATGAAACTCAAGAAACAGGAAGAGATAAAAATTGACAACAGCTTATCTCATTCCTCTCTAGTTCAGAACATTACGGATTGAGATCGTCTCTTGCAGCAACTTGTATAGTGCACCTTCAGCAGCCCTTTCCAAGAGGAGCTTCGCCCGCCTCAGCTACACGTCCAGCCACCTCTGCCCTTTCTTTTTCACCGAGAAGAAGCACAGAGCTCTCTCTCACACTTCCTGTAGCCGCCCTCAAAAACCCCAGCCGCAACTCTGTGTTCTCTTCAAAATCAAAGGAGAGTAAAACCATTAAGTCATTTAACCCTCAAATGCATCCAAGCCATTTGATATGATGAGGTGGCAGCATCAAAACCATCAAACAAAAACCAAGGACGTGAGCTGTAAGGAAACATTAAGGATTAAAAGAAGCTGCGCATAGGAAAATGTAAGTAATAGTAAACAAATGGGGTGGACCCCACTTAGACTAATACAAAGTCCAACAATCTCCCCCTCCACCCCATTAGGAGGAGATTTATCATGTAGACATCTTCACTTGAAGCTCATCTTGGTCGGGGCATCCATTCCGGCCAATCTATAATACAACTCAAGTTTTTCTTTGGTAACCACTTTGGTTAGCATGTCTGCAGAGTTCTCATCTGTATGAATTTCATCAATTGCATTTCACCATCTTCAATTGTTGTACGCAACTAATGATACCAAATGTCAATGTGTTTGGTCCGTGCATGATACATGGTGTTTTTTACTTAAGTCCAATGCACTTTGACTATCATAAAACACCACATGCTCTCTTTGCTTTAGTCCTAATTCATTTAGGAATCTTTTCATCCATAACATTTCCTTATAAGCTTCAGTGGCAGCAATGTACTCTGCTTCTATAGTAGACAAAACAACACACTTTTGTAGTTTAGATTGCCATGATACAACTCCCCCTGCAAAAGTGAACAAATACCCTGAAGTAGATTTTCTGTTATCAAGGTCCCCTGCCATATCTGAATCTGTATAACCAACTAGGACTGCCTGTGACTTTCCAAAATCTAAACACATCTTTGAAGTACCTTTCAAATATCTGAAAATCCATTTGACAGCTTCCCAATGAGCTTTCCCTGAACATGAAAGAAATTTGCTAGCAAGTCCAACAACATGAACAATATCAGGTCTAGTGCAAACCATCAAATATATTAATGACCATACAGCTGAAGAGTAAGGTATAAAAGACATATCATGTTTCTCTTGCTCTGTACTTGGACTGGATTTCTTACTTAACTTGAAGTGGTTGGCTAAAAGTGTGCTAACTAACTTAGCATTTTGCATGTTGAATCTCTTAAGTATCCTTTCAACATATTTCTCTTGTGATATCCACAGCCTCTAGATTTTCTATCTTGAATGATATCCATTCCTAGAATCTGTCTAGCTGGCCCTAAGTCCTTCATATCAAAGGACTTGGATAACTCACCTTTTAGCCCTTGAATCTGATTAGTGTCATGTCCCACAATTAACATATCATCAACATAAAGCAGAAGAATAATGAATTCTCCATTATCAAATGATCTAATGTAAACACATGGATCTGCATCAGTTCTCTTAAAGAAATGACATATCATAAAGGAATCAAATTTCTTATACCATTGTCTTGGAGCTTGTTTCAAACCATACAAACTCTTCTTCAACTTATATACCATGTGCTCTTTTCCCTCAAATATGAATCTCTCTGGTTGACTCATATAGATTTCTTCTTGCAAATCACCATGCAGGAATGCAGTCTTAACATCAAGCTACTCTATCTCAAGATTTAGGCTAGCAGCTAATCCAAGTACAACTCTAATGGAAGTCATCTTAACAACTGGAGAGAAGATCTCATCAAAGTCAACTCCCTTTTCTTAGGCAAACTCCTTTACCACTAAACGAGCTTTGTACTTCACTAGCTTATCACCATCCTTTTTCAGCTTGAATATCCACTTATTTTTAAGTGCCTTTTTCCCTGTTGGTAACTCAGCAAGCTCATATGTATCATTCTTCTTTAGAGAATCCATTTCTTCCTTTATTGCATCCACCCAACACTGCTTATCTGAAGTAGATTGCACATCATGGTAACTTTCTGGTTCTCCATCTTCAGTAAGCAATAAATACTCAGAACTAGGATACCGGGTGGATGGTTTGTGCACTCTAGTAGATCTTCTAACCTGAGTCTCCATGTGATCAGGTAAGGAGGAATGCTCCCCCTGCTCAAAACCTACTACATCTGGCTGTGCATTGTCATGAACATATCTGACTCATCACTAGTTGTTGTTGGCTCACTTGTATCAAGTTCTATCTCTTGTGTAATTTCATCATTATGTATGACTCTCCTTGGTAAGTTTGTTGTTTGTTCCATTTCATCATAGACAACAGGAACTCGGGATGATTTTTCTAATTTCTCAAAATCACATATGGTCTCATTCTCATGAAAAATAATATCCCTGCTTCTAATAACCTTCTTCTTTTCTGGATCTCATAATCTGTAACCAAACTCCTCACCACCATATCCAATGAAAATGCAAGGAGTGGTGGCTTTGCTATCAAGCTTTGACCTCTGTTCCTTAGGTACATGAATGAAAGCCTTGCACCCAAATACTTTCAGATGTGAGTATGAGGGAACCTTTCCTGTCCATACCTTTTCAGGTATATCAAAACCTAATGGAACTGATGGAGACCTGTTAATTAGATAGCAAGCTGTTTTGAGTGCTTCACCCTAGAATGCCTTAGGCAATTTTGCCACCCTTAGCATGCATCTAACTCTTTCCACAAGGGTGCGATTCATCCTTTCAGCTACACCGTTGTGCTGGGGTGTACCAGGTTCTGTTAACTCATGCCTTATCCCATGCTTAGCACAATATGCCTTAAATTCACGGGATGTGTATTCACCACCATTATCTGATCTAATACACTTCAATGGTAATTGAGTTTCCCTCTCCACCATGGCATGAAATTTTTGAAAAACCTGTAGTACCTGGCTTTTGAATTGCAAACAAAATATCCAAGTCTTTCGTGAAGCATCATCAATAAAAGTAACAAAATACCTATTGCCACCTAATGACTCTACCTCCATGGGACCACATACATCAGAATGTATAAATTTTAATCTAGTTTCTTTTCTTTTAGCAGGTATAGAAAAAGAAACTCTTCTATGCTTACCAAGTAAACAATAATCACATGAATTAATTGTCATACCTTTGCTAGCCGCTGAAGGGATAGGAATGAGAGATTGTCTTGCCAATAGTTGCATCCCCTTCTCACTCATGTGTGCTAGCCTGTTATGCCATAGATTTGGTGATGCATCATCTTGCACTGTATTGATATGACTTTCAGAATGCTTTAGCCAAATCTTGTACATTGTGCAACATAACTTTCCTTTTGCAATTAACACAGACCCTTTGAGGAGCTTCCACTGTCCATTCTTATGTCTGCTATCATATCCTTCCTTGTCAAGGACATTCACTGCAAGCAAGTTCATTCTCAAATCAGGAATGTGTCTCACATCCCTTAGAGTCAATGTACACCCTGTGTTGGTTTGAACAACAATATCACCAATGCCTATAATCCGTGACACAGTTTGATTTCCCATCTTGGTGTCCCCAAAATCACCAGCTTTGTAAGTGGTAAATAGTTCTTTCTTTGGAACACAATGATATGCTGCACCTGTGTCAACAATTCACTCTACTGATGGGTCTCCTACATGGTTGCAATCACCATGCCCACAGATTAATGACACTGTCTCTTCCTCAGATGTAACTGTAGTAGTATTATTCTCCACAGAGTCTTTCTTGTTCTTGTTATCTTTTCTCTCTTGCTTTAAGGTCCAGCAATATTTCTTGATGTGACCAACTTTTCCACAATGTGACCAACTTTTCCACAATATCTCAAGTGTCCGGCAAGGATCCTAAGAGGAATAGGGCGGTGACTTCATTACCAAGGTTAATTTCCATAGTGGTCAGTTGATTCAACAAGTCTTGATAGTCACTCAAATGTTCTGCAATAGACCTTCCATCCTTGTACTTAAGGTTTGAGAGTTTTCTAATTGCAAATGGTTTGTTCATAGCAGTTTTCCTTTCATACAGTGCTGCCAATTTTTTCCATGCAATAGATGAACTTGTCTCTTGTGCTACATGATGAAAAACACTAAGATCAACCCATTTTCTGATTGTGCCTAAAGTCTTTCTATCCAATCTCCTCCACTCATCTTCTAACATGTCTTTTGGTTTAGCCGAGTCACCTAATACAGGATCAAATAGATCCTTACAGTATAGGTGATCTTTCATCATTCGCTTCCAAATGGAATAGTTTGATGCTGTTAATTTCATCATAGTTCCCATATCTCCTTCCATGAGTGAAAGAATATAACGAGGCTCTGATACCACTTGTTGGGATCAAGTATATATTATATATCTATGTATCTGATTGGATAGATACAACGCTAAGGCAATATGTATCAATTTTAAAACTGAGCTGACCAAGCTAATAATACCACCTGCAGTTACTTGCTTATAATTGAATCAACTAGTAGCACTATTTAATAGAAAACGCAACCAACAAACATAACAGCTAACAACTGATATTTTATGTGGAAAACCCAAGAAGGGGAAAACCACGGGCAGGGCATTCAAACTACTTCACTAGCAGAGGGCAACAGTGACAGAGTTCACATCAACACTAGCGGTTGCACTTAAATATGAAACTCAAGAAACAGGAAGAGATAAAAATTGACAACAGCTTATCTCATTCCTCTCTAGTTCAGAACATTACGGATTGAGATCGTCTCTTGCAGCAACTTGTATAGCGCACCTTCAGCAGCCCTTTTCAAGAGGAGCTTCGCCCGCCTCAGCTACACGTCCAGCCACCTCTGCCCTTTCTTTTTCACCGAGAAGAAGCACAGAGCTCTCTCTCACACTTCCTGTAGCCGCCCTCAAAAACCCCAGCCGCAACTCTGTGTTCTCTTCAAAATCAAAGGAGAGTAAAACCATTAAGTCATTTAACCCTCAAATGCATACAAGCCATTTGATATGATGAGGTGGCAGCATCAAAACCATCAAGCAAAAATCAAAGACGTGAGCTGTAAGGAAACATTAAGGATTTAAAGAAGCTGCGCATAGGAAAATGTAAGTAATAGTAAACAAATAGGGTAGACCCCACTTAGATTAATACAAAGTCTAACAGAAAAGGACTAGAGTAATAGAGTAGCCCCTCCCAATTTTTTTTGCTTAAACATGACTTCAGATGAGTAATGAGTAAAAAAAGCATCAAAATTTTCTAGGGCCTAAGAGAAAGGCGAAGTGCGCGATCCACGTATCGTGGAACGGAAGAAAGATCTAATCTTATTATGTGTAGAACTTCTTTTCTTTGGACAACAACTAGTCACTTCCAATAGAAAGTATGTATTGCCGTAATCTAAATCTAATATTATTAGAATAGAATAGCGGAACGACTTTCTATTCTCTTAGAACAGTAAAAAGTAAAGAAAGAGGGAAACAAATAAAGAAAAAAAGAAAAAACCAATTGAATTTCTGGGTTTTTTCATTGCAATATCCATAGAGCTGGTTTATCAAAATAGAATATTTAGGAAGAATTCGGTTGGAAAAATTTCCTATCATGCGTAGATTTGAGTTTCGAAATACAACTATAGCAATCATTCATTGTTTGATCGAACGATTATTATTCATTATTATATTTTCTTATTCATTACTGTATTTCATTTCAGTATAATTTTGAAATAGAGACATTCTCTTTTTAAAGCTTCGCAAAATGATCAATTAAACAATTGATACAATTCAATTACTCAATTGATTACTCAATTAGTAGTACCCCTAGAGTCCACTCCTTCCCCATACTACGAGTGAGAGGGAAAATGTACAGACTACCATTAAAGCCAGCCCAAGCGAGACTTACTATATCCATATGAATTATGTCTCCTATCTCTATGAAGGAATTATTTCATTATTGATCACTAATCATAGTGGAATTGATGGCGCAAAGTCAAAATAGAATCTTAAGGCTATTAATGAACCAATCCAATGAATCCACTCGTTATAAGATTTCTGATCGAATTGGGAAGCATTAAGTACAAATACGATACACACACCTTTTCTTGGAAAATGAAATAGCAAAGGATTACTCCGATCCTAATGGAACATGTAGGAATACTAAGACCTACTGTTTTTTACCCCTTTTCTTTTCATAAGCAAAAGACATCAAAATATACCATCAAGATAGATAACTATCTATAAGATACCTCTATTTCCTATTTGATCTAAGCCTTACCGCTTTTCTTTCTGTGAAAAAAATGGAGAAACACCATCAAAAAAATGGGGAGACACCATCACCCGTATTACATACATTCTTTCTTTTTTTCGTAATCCCCTTACCTTACACGGGCAAAGAAATTTTCTTGTTTTTTCAACCTTGACTTTTACTCTACTCTATAACTCTATAAGAAACTCTATAAGAAATAAGAATAAGAGCTGGCCAACTATCCTGATTGAATGTTTGAGTACTCAGAGACTCTCGTGAGTCCGGATACAAAGTATCTTCAGTCCTTTCCACAACTTCTAAATGGATTTCCCATCAGCCTATCCAATCTAATTCCAGACAGAGTCAGTAGACACAACTTTAGTAGTGGTATGGTAGTGTAAGATAATTAAGAATTCTTAATAGTCTTTTCTACAATCTCTTCTTCAATCCTAGAGCAAAAATGGAGTGTCCTTTAGGAACCTTTGGATACCAAACCAAGATTTCCGACCTCTTACTTTCGTAGTTATGAATCCCAGAATTGACTCTCATTATTTATTTTCTTGTTTTGATAAAAGAAATGTCAGAACCAATCATAATCATATTAATAAGTAAGGCTTACTTTATCCCTATTTGTACCGGTTTGGGCCACACCCAAAACCTGGATTTTGAGAAAAAAAATTTACCCTTTTTTAGAACTACATATTCTTATCGATAGGATTATTCTTTTTCCTCTGCTTCTCCGAGGACAGAATTTGTCTCGTCGAGTTAAATCAGCAGAATACAAAATCCACAGTTTTTTTGTTGAACTGGGGATAAAGGATTTGCAGTCCCTCGCCTTACCACTTGGCCATGTCGCCAAACCAAATCCGATCCAAAATGGATAAAATCAAATGGTATCCATCCATATTCTATTACTAATTCTTTTTTTTATTGGATCCAGTTTAGATTATTCTTTTTTATTGGTTATATCTCAAAACGCACACTCCTTAAAAATCGCCCTTCTCCTTCTATTGATAAGATAAAATATATTCAGTCTGTGACTGAAAAATTCAGGGCAAATTGGAACCATTAATCATTTTATTTGTTTTGAATTAGTGTTTGAATTAGTGAAAGGTTCTTCAATTTGTATCTCAAATTGTTGGGTTTCCTTAATGGCATAACAAAATCAAATTGATTTATGACTAATCAGTAAATAAGTATCAATTATTTTCAATAATCAATTTTTTTCAATTTCAAATTTCAATTATAACAATATATATGTGTATATGTAAACCCCTAAAATAAAAAAACAGAAATTATTACACAGATACCGGGGCGAGTCTTTCTTATGTACATATCCCTATATGGAATCGTCATGCTTTATTTTTTCTTTATTTTTTCATTTTCTATATGCAATAGAAAAAATAGAAATTATGATATAGTGCGACTTGACCTCTGTTGCCAATGTGATATGCGAATAGGTAGATAGCTATATCGGCATGCACTTAATAAAATAAATAAAATACTACTCTTATTACGCAATTCAATCATATTCTATATATTTTATTAGCAAAAAAAGAAAAGAATCCGAAAAGTTTTTTGAACATGAAATGAAATTCAGTATGCTAAAAAGGGAAACTCCATATTGCTTCTGTCTTTCTTTATCTCATTCAATTCATAGAGATTCGATTTTATTCTGAATCCATATCCATTTATTTTTTTGGTACCCAATCAATCTGATCGTAATATCATAATAATAGGTAGAAATTGGATGAATTTTGATATTTTATCTAAGACTCCATAAGGTAAGTCACGAAATTTTTCCTAGAATGCTTTATCAATTCATTTCCATTTGTAATTTGTACCTGTCACAAATTCGAACTTGCATCAAAAAATCTCTTCATTCTTCTGTCTCATTTCCGTTCATACGTATGAAATACATATATGGGGTTGGCTAAAATTTCATGTGATTCAGTAAACAGAATATACATTCCATCATTGCTAGACCGATCCATATGGTTCAATAAATAGTGAGCTAATAATGGGATTTTTTCGATAACGATAAACAAGAAACTTCAAATTAAGATGCTCCGGAATGTTGGAAATGAGGGAATGTCCACAATACCTGGATTTAGTCAGATCCAATTTGAGGGATTTTGTAGGTTCATTAATGAGGGCTTGACGGAAGAATTTCATAAGTTTCCAAAAATTGAAGATACAGATCAAGAAATTGAATTGAAATTATTTGTAGAAAGATATCAATTGGTAGAACCCTTGATAAACAAAAGAGATGCTGTGTATGAATCACTCACATATTCTTCTGAATTATATGTACCCGTGGGATTAATTTGGAACACCGGTAGAGATATGCAAGAACAAACCGTTTTTATTGAGAACATTCCTCTAATGAATTCCCTGGGAACCTCTATAGTAAATGGAATATACAGAATTGTGATCAATCAAATATTGCAAAGTCCTGGTATTTACTACCATTCAGAATTGGACCATAAGGGAATTTCTGTCTATACCAGCACCATAATATCAAATTGGGGAGGAAGATCAGAATTAGAGATTGATAGAAAAACAAGGATATGGGCCCGTGTGAGTAGGAAACAAAAAATATCTATTCTAGTTCTATCATCGGCTATGGGTTCGAATCTAAGAGAAATTTTGGAAATTTATCAACAATTTACTTGTGTAGGCGGGGATCCGGTATTTTCTGAGTCCTTATGTAAGGAATTACAAAAGAAATTTTTTCAACAAAGATGTGAATTAGGAAGGATTGGTCGACGAAATATGAACCGGAGACTGAATCTTGATATACCCCAGAACAATACATTTTTGTTACCACAAGATGTATTGGCTGCTGCGGATCATTTGATCGGAATGAAGTTTGGAATGGGTACACTTGATGATATGAATCACTTGAAAAATAAACGTATTCATTCTATAGCGGATCTGCTACAGGATCAATTCGGATTGGCTCTTGTTGGTTTAGAAAACGCGGTTCGAGGAACTATATCTGGAACAATTCGGCATAAATTGATACCGACTCCTCAAAATTTGGTAACTTCAACTTCATTAACAACCACTTATGAATCGTTTTTTGGCCTACATCCTTTATCTCAAGTTTTGGATCGAACTAATCCATTGACACAAATCATTCATGGGCGAAAATTGAGTTATTTGGGTCCTGGAGGATTGACGGGGCGAACTGCTAGTTTTCGGATACAAGATATTCATCCTAGCCACTATGGACGTATTTGTCCAATTGACACGTCCGAAGGAATCAATGTTGGACTTATTGGATCCTTAACCATTCATGTGAAAATTGGCCATTGGGGATCCATAGAGAGTCCATTTTATGAAATATCTGAAAGATCAAAAGAGGCACAGATAGTTTATTTATCACCAAATAGAGATGAATATTATATGGTAGCAGCAGGAAATTCTTTGGCCTTGAATCGGTGTATTCAGGAAGAACAGGTTGTTCCAGCTCGATACCGTCAAGAGTTTCTGACTATTGCATGGGAACAGATTCATCTTAGAAATATTTTTCCCTTCCAATATTTTTCTATTGGGGCTTCCCTCATTCCTTTTATCGAGCATAATGATGCGAATTGGGCTTTAATGAGTTCTAATATGCAGCGCCAAGCAGTTCCGCTTTCTCAGTCCGAGAGGTGCATTGTTGGAACTGGACTGGAACGCCAAACGACTCTAGATTCGGGGGTTTCCGCTATAGCCGAACACGAGGGAAAGATCATTTATACTGATCCTCACAAAATTATTTTATCAAGTAATGGGGACACTACTACTACTATAAGTATTCCATTAGTTATCTATCAACGTTCCAACAAAAATACTTGTATGCATCAAAAACCTCAGGTTCCGCGGGGTAAATGCATTAAAAAGGGACAAATTTTAGCGGACGGTGCGGCTACAGTTGGTGGGGAACTCTCTTTAGGAAAAAACGTATTAGTAGCTTATATGCTGTGCGAAGGTTACAATTCTGAAGACGCAGTACTAATTAGCGAACGTCTAGTATATGAAGATATTTATCCTTCTTTTCACATCCGGAAATATGAAATTCAGACTCATGTGACAAGCCAAGGACCTGAAAGAATCACTAAGGAAATACCGCATCTAGAGGCTCATTTATTCCGCAATTTAGACAGAACTGGAGTTGTGATGCTGGGATCTTGGGTAGAAACAGGTGATATTTTAGTAGGTAAATTAACGCCTCAGACGGCAAACGAATCGTCGTATGCTCCAGAGGATAGATTATTACGAGCCATACTTGGAATTCAGGTATACACTGCAAAAGAAACTTCTCTAAAACTGCCTATAGGTGGAAGAGGTCGCGTTATAGAATAGCACCTTTTGATGAGAGATATGAGCAAGAGGCTTTGAGAAAACTAGTGTTTTCCCAATTATATGAAGCCTGTAAGCAAACAAAAAATCCATGGGTATTTGAACCGGAATATCCCGGAAAAAGCAGAATATTTGATGGAAGAACAGCAAACCCTTTTGAGCAACCTATTCTAATGGGAAAGTCCTATATTTTAAAATTAATTCATCAAGTTGATGATAAAATCCATGGATGTTCTAGTGGACATTACGCACTTGTTACACAACAACCCCTTAGAGGAAGGGCGAAGCAAGGAGGACAACGAGTAGGAGAAATGGAAGTTTGGGCTCTAGAGGGATTTGGTGTTGCTCATATTTTACAAGAGATGCTTACTTATAAATCTGATCATATTAGAGCTCGTCAAGAAGTACTTGGTGCTATGATCATTGGAGAAAAAGTATCTAACCCAGAAGATGCTTCAGAATCTTTTCGATTGCTCGTTCGAGAACTACGATCTTTAGCTCTAGAACTGAATCATTTCCTTGTATTTGAGAAGAACTTCCAGATTAATAGGAAGAAAGCTTGATCTGAATGAATCAGAATTTCTATTCCATGATTGACCGGTATAAACATCAACAACTTCGAATTGGACTAGTTTCTTCTCAACAAATAAAGGCTTGGGCTAACAAAATCTTACCCAATGGAGAGATAGTTGGAGAGGTGACAAAGCCCTATACGTTTCATTATAAGACCAATAAACCGGAAAAAGATGGATTGTTTTGTGAAAGAATTTATGCGCCCATAAATATATATAAATATATATATATATATATATATATATATGTATATATATATATATGTATATATATATGTACATATATATACATATATATATGTATATATATATACATATATATATATGTATATATATATACATATATATATGTATATGTACATATATATATACATATATATACATATATATATATATATATATATATATGTATATATATATGTACATATATATACATATATATATATATATATATACATATATATATGTATATATATATATATATACATACATATATATATATATATATATATATAGCGTATGCACGACCTATATACTGTATGTCATGCCCTGTTTTAGACAAACACACGAATCAACCAAATTAATTATTACATGAATTTTAATGGCCATGTAGGGCCCAAATTGGTCAAAGTCACTATTCATTCAGGTTTAGCGCGACCGGCAGGGGTGCACCTGCGCGCGCGCCCCTCAGCCTCCATGAAGGGTTCCAACCTTCGTCTAGCCCACGAAAGAGAGGAGAGAGAAATACCATGTCAGTATATTAAAAATCAAATAGAGAAAAGGGTTTTATACCTCAACTATTGTTATTGGATCCAAACCCGGATCCGGAAATCCACTCGCCCGTGTCCACAATCAACATCGAACTCGGGTACATGCCCGGTTTTGGTCAACCCAGCATCAACGCTCGGATCGACGCCTCGCCAGCGCCCGTTTACAAAGCGTGTCCGTTTGTCGCCCGATCGCAAGGTGTGTCCATTTTCCCACCGAGTTGATGCCTCTGCCTACACTAACATCTTCCAACAAACACGACCGTCAACTGTTGATGTGTCTGCAAGTACACGGATATGCCGAAGTAATAAAAGATATTGAACCCACAGGGACCTATGTGTTAAATACCAAATAATTAAATTTTCACTAGCTAAGTAGATGATATGCGATGGAATAGGATGAAAGCAATCGCTCGAAAACTGTTACGAATTTTAGAGAGAGAAAGTTGGGACTGTTGGTGTATATGCCCTAAGACCTAGTTTTGGTCCATCTTTGTACTACTTGATATTGATACTCTTATATCATTCTGACATTGTCGTTATCTATGTTTGTCTACATCTGCGATTATGTACTTACATGGTAATGTCCTTGGAGACATATTGGATCTGTGCTCAAATGATAGTCCCTAGTCAATGTACCTGAGTGGATATGGGACAGCTCTAGTACTTATGAGACTGGTATATGGGCTGGTTAGGCACAAGCTGCTAACGCAGACATAATATCAGTGGTGGATATACTGGATAGACCCGCTGTGAGGCAATGACTTGGTGTCATGAGTTATCCTCACAAGTGACAGAAGATGCATTGATCCCTTGACCTGAGGTCATTGACCATTCTATATGGTTAGGGACATGCTTTAATACAACCTAACACCTCACCGTAGTTGGGAGGTAATAACAGTTGTCATTGAGCATGTTACAACCCATATGAGAAGGTCAATGGACAGACAGAGGATTTGCCCCTTCCTGAGGGAATCTTGATATCCATGGAGTTCCTCTATGGTTCTATGACTGAAAGTGTATGGCCATACCCAGGTGAGAACCTGATTTAGTCATAGCCATGAGATTGGATGAAAACAAGTGGTGACACACTTGTCCAATCGGATGTCAGTTCGGCAAAGAGACTATAATGCATCTATACGTAGTTGCGATGATGGGGTGTCGATGTCGATATCCATTCAAAAGACTTGGGTAGCAGCGATGCACTGCTAGGTGCCACTCACTGCTTGTGGTGACCTTAGGTCAGCACTGCGAACATCAGAGGAACCTACAGGGTCGTACACCTTGATACTCAAGTTCTCGTATTGATCGGGAAGCCTTATGATCGAGTTATTGGATAGCTCAGATCTATTTGGGAGATTTCATCAGCGCCAATAGGCCTGATGAGATGGAAGAATGTTATTGGAGTCAAACTTTATTTTTGGCAGGTTGACCCGAAATTGACCATGGTTGGTCACATTTGGATTAGGGTTGCATTGGATTGGATCCAATTACTTAATCAACTCATGTAATGAAGTTTAGGCTAGTTCATTATTCAATGAGGCTCACTAACAAGTTGTCATGAAAGACAATGGGCTAAAAGGGTATAATGGGGAGAAGTCTCCTCCCATTGGCGCCTAAGGGCATAATGGGGAGGATGTTGATGTATATGCCCTAGGACCCAGTATTGGTCCATTATTGTACTGCTTAACTCTTATATTTATATATCATTCTGGCATTGTCATTATCTATGTTTGTTTACATCTGCGATTATGTACTTACTTGATAATGTCCTTAGAGACAGATTGGATCTGTGTTCAAATGATTGTCCCCAGTCGATGTACCTGAGTGGATATGGGACAGCTCTAGTACTTGTGAGACTGGTATGTGGGCTGGTTAGGCATGAGGTGCTAATGCAGACATATGGGTATATCAGTGATGGATATACTGGACTGACCCGCTGTGAGGCAATGACTTGATGTCATGAGTTATCCTCACAAGTGATAGGAGATGTATTGATCCCTTGACTTGAGGTCATTGACTATTCTATATGACTAGAGACATACTTTGATACAACCTAACACCTCGTCGTAGTTGGGAGGTAATAACGGTTGTCATTGAGCATGTCATGACCCATATGAGAAGGTCAATGGACAGACAAAGGATTTGCCCCTTCTTGAGGGAAGCTTGATATCCATGGAGCTCCTCTATGGTTCTATAACTGAAAGTGTATGGCCATACACAGGTGAGAACCTAATTTAGTCATAACCATGTGATTGGGTGAAAATAAGTGGTGACACACTTGTCCAATTGGATATCAGTTCGGCAAAGAGACTATAATGCATCTGTACGTAGTCGCGATGATGGGGATGTCGATGTCGATATCCATTCCAATGATCTGGGTAGCAGTGATGCACTACTAGGTGCCACTCACTGCTTGTGGTGACCTTTGGTCAGCACTGCCAGCGTCAGAGGAACCTACAGGGTTGCACACCAAGATACTCGAGTTCTCGTATTGATCGGGAAGCCTTATGATCGAGTTATTGGATAGCTCGGATCTATTTGGGAGATTTCATCAGCGCCAATGGGCCTGATGAGATGGAAGAATGTTGTTGGAGCCAAACTTCATTTTTGGCAGGTTGACCCGTATTTGACCATGGTTGGTCACATTTGGATTAGGGTTGCATTGGATTGGATCCAATTGCTTAATCAACCCTTGTAATGACGTTTGGGCTTGCTCATTATCCAATGAGGCCTGATAACAAGTTATCATGATAAGAGAATTAGGCTAAAAGAGTATAATGGGGAGAAGTCTCCACCCCATTGGCGCCTAGGGGCATAATGGGGTAGTGTGGGCGATTTTGCTTCATAAGGAAGCTTTAGGCGCCTCCCCCTTCTACCTTGGATGGTATGCTTGCCTCTAAGGCAAGTCTTGGGGCTGATATGGTTGCATAGACTTCTTTGGAAGGTCTTTGGCACATATGGCTAATAAGAAAAGGTTTATGGAAAGCTCTTCTAGATTTTCCTTAACCCTAACCCTAATTGCCACCCTTCTCATACCCTAGCCGCATACTCCCATGATAATTGTGCCTACACCTTTTATAGCCACCCCACCTCTCTTGCCTATATATGAGATATCATATGCGAGTGCAAGAAGAGAGAATTCTCTTGGCGTGAGCACTCTAAGGGGCGAGAGCAAGGCTAGTGGCGCATCTCCTCTTCCTCTTGAAGCCGCAAGTCCTCTCCATGCCCTCCTCTTGGCGCAACTTGGAGGAAGACTTGGCGACTTCTTCATCTCCTCTTCTTCTTCATTGGCGCATAGACCTTGGAGGTGGTGCAAGGAATGAAGAAGGTGAACAAAGGCTTGGGTCTTCTTCCCGAGGCTAGCACCGAGCGTGGAAGAAGAGAGCTCGAGGCATCCGTGTGTGTGAGACTGCAGAGGACGCACGCTTGGGTGCCTACCTCGACATTGGCCTCGTCTTGCTTTAAGGTATTTTCTATCTCATTGTGTCGACTCTCTCGCTTGACGATCTTCACTGGGTTTTTGGGACTGGCCTATTTCAGGGATATTCTTCTGCTGTGCAATGTGTATGTGTTGTAATGACTCTGAAAAATTATAAAATTTCCCCAGGGTTTCCCAATAGTGGTATCAAAGCGACTTGCGAGACTCGAACGATGTAATTTCATGCTTTTCCATGCTCACATGCCATATCAAATTGCATGATCAGATGACACATGAAATTTTCTAAGTAGGAAAAATTAGGGTTTCTTGTTCCTATCATCTTGTCAATCTCTTTTGGATTTTTGGGTTATTTTTCTTGCTTGATTTAAAGATCAAATGCGCACATAGTTTTGTCAAGTAGGACGGACATTGTGTCTTCGGACTGGCCGGGTCTCTTGATCTGACAAAATTGCCAGCCAAAAGGATCTATGAAATCATTATGAAAAATTAATCGCGAATAACCAAAAGATTTGTGATAAGAAGATGAGGAAAAGAGACTTGTTTTATGAAAAAGTAAAATTTCAGATTTTATGTTTTTCATGAGCATGTAGAATTGCATGACCTTGTTTGTGCATAATTTTGTGGTCATGAGTCAAGCCCCTTAGCATGCCTGTGTTATATCCTTGTGAGGCCTGCGTGCCGCTTTTCTTTTTTGCTTTTAATTAAGAAGAAGATTAGGGTGACACATCTACTTGGAGCATGGTGCATGTATGAAGCTTGCGCACTTTGCAAAGGTAGCGCAACAAGCTTCAAAGGTGGCGCATCCTTTCATGGGGGCGCAAGTTAGGGTTTGGCCAAGCCTTGTGCTTGTGTGCTATCCCCCTTATGGCTTGCTAGATGGCGCACCTTCCTTGGAGGAAGACCATGGCATTGGCCGAACCTTGGGGGTGTACCCCTAGGGTTTGAGAGCTAAACCATGAGAGAAGGACCTTGGAGCCAACCTTGAAGATCGAGCTAGAGGTCAACTAGGCTAGGTCTAGTCTTAGGGGCTTGAATCCTAGGTCAAGAATTGAACCCCCTTCTTGGCATGGGTTGGTTCAATGTCTTGAATGGGCCATGATCACATCATCCTTTTATCGCTTTCATTATCTACTAAAGCATGCCTGTGATGTTTTATCATTATGTTACCACTATAGGATTGCTTGCCTGTAATGGTAGACATAAGATAAAATTGAGATGATGAGACCTCAAAAACCCTCACTCAAAATATTAAGTCTAGTAGCCTTCTAACACGTAGCCCTCACTAAGCTATCGATCAGTGGAGTTGTGAACTATTTCCCACCCTCGTGGGACACACCCACTTATCTTTAGAAAGTGCGTGGTGGCAATGGTTTCCCCAGTCCAGTTTTAACCTAGGCGTGCCTTCGCAAGGAAACTTGTTGGCCCTGGGCATAACGGTTAGGAATGGACTTGAATAGATTTTCATATGTGCTGGGCACATGATGAAACTCTAGAGGCAATGTTGAGAGGTTAGGGTTTCATGCTGTATCCAGCCCTTGCTGGATATGAAATGCCTAGACTGTCTCAACAAGGGGAGTTGCTTGGAGCAACCGGCCGGCGTGCCTACCTTAAGAAGCATGGGTCACTTTGTGCATCTCATCCCACCCTCGTGGGACGCGAAGCCTCATGTGGAATAAGGATCCCATCTCACTAGGAAATCTTAAATTCCCCCATTGACTTTGTGGGTTGTCAATTCGATTAAAATAGTGGGAGTCATAATAATTTAAAACAAGTCCAATTTAAATGATTCAAAGTAGTACTAATCTGCTGTTTCTTAACTGTTGTAGAACAATGGCAATGAACAATAGCAGATTGACACTGCGATCACTCCTTGATAAGGAAAAGTTGGTTGGATCCAACTTTATGGATTGGCATCGGAACTTGAGGATAGCCCTCAAACTCGAGAAGAAGCTGTATGTCCTCGAATAGCCTCTTCCTACGGCTCCTCCGCCTAATGCCTGGACGGCAGACAGGGATACTTTTAGAAAGCATCAGGATGACTCTTTGGAGGTTGCATGTCTCATGCTAGCCACTATGGCACCTAAACTTTTAGGTGCAATATGAGGAGCAGAACGCTTTTCAGATGATCACTCATCTAAAATAGATGTTCGAGGCTCAAGCTAGAACTGAGAGATATGACACTGCCAAAGCAGTTTTTCGGTGCAAGTTGTCTGAGGGTGCACTAGTGAGACCCCACATTCTCAAGCTGATTTGGAATGTCGATCATCTCAGGAAACTGGGACATACCATAGACAACGAGCTGGTTGTGGATCTTATTCTGCAGTTCCTGCCCCCTAGTTTAAGTCTGTTTATCATAAACTTTAACATGAACCGGATTGATTGCACAAGGGAGGAACTACTGAATATGCTCCAAACAGCCGAGCGTGAGATGGGTTAGATCAAACCCAATTTTGTTCTTTTGGTCCCTACGACCAAGAAGATAAAGAAGAAGGGTAAGGCACATGCCAAGGGCAGTGCCAGAGGTCCTACCAAGGCACTGAAGAAAAAGGCAAAGAAGTCAAAGGAGCAGAGGTGCTTCCACTGTGGCGAGCAGGGTCACTGGAGGAGGGACTGCAAGCAACTTCAGAATGAGGAGAAGAAAGGCTTGGCCTTAGCTTCTAGCTCAGGTATTTATGTTACAGAAGTCAACCTTTCTACTTCTATGTCATGGGTATTGGATACCGCATGTGGAGCTCATATTTGTACAAATATGCAGGGGCTCAAAGGAGCAGAGGTGCTTCCACTGTGGCGAGCAGGGTCACTGGAGGAGGGACTGCAAGTAACTTCAGAATGAGGAGAAGAAAGGCTTGGCCTTAGCTTCTAGCTCAGGTATTTATGTTACAGAAGTCAACCTTTCTACTTCTATGTCATGGGTATTGGATACCGCATGTGGAGCTCATATTTGTACAAATATGCAGGGGCTCAAGAAAAGTAGATCGGTTCGGACTAGAGAAATTGACCTACGGGTTGGAAACAGGGCACAAGTTGTTGTTGTTGCTGTAGGAGTTTTGACTCTCTCCCTGCCTTCTGGACTTTAGTTAGAGCTAGATAATTGCTATTATGTACCTTCACTTACTAATAACATTGTATCCATTCCTTGCTTGGCAAAGAAGGGATTTAAGTTTGAAATAAATAAGAACTTCTGTTCTTTTTCATTTGCAAATAAGTTATATGGGAATGGTACTTTATGCAATGGTTTATATGTCTTGGACATGGATAGCTCTATTTGTAACATAAATAATAAAAGGACCAAACTGAGTGGTTCAGTTGGTGCTTTCCTATGGCATTGTCGATTAGCCCATATAAACAAAAATCGCATTCAACAACTCCATGCAAATGAGTTGTTAGATTCAAGTTCCTTGGAGGAATTTGATACTTGTGAACCTTGTTTATTAGGAAAAATGATAAAAACGCCCTTCACCAAGATTGGTGAGAGGGCAGGAGGTTTATTGGATCTCATACATACTGATGTGTGTGGGCCATTCAATAAACAAGCTAGAGGAGGGTACAACTACTTCATCACATTTACTGATGACTTCAGTAGATATGGTTATGTCTACTTGATGAGACATAAGTCTGAATCTTTTGAGAAATTTAAGGAGTTTAGACATGAAGTAGAGAACCAGCTTGGTAGATCCATTAAGGCTCTTCGATCAGATCGTGGTGGAGAGTACATGAGCGGTGAGTTCTTTGACTATCTGAGAGAGTGTGGGATCCTGTCCCAACTCACTCATCCTGAAACACCTCAATGGAATGGTGTGTCTGAAAGGAGAAATTGAACCTTGTTGGACATGGTTCGGTCTATGATGAGTCATGCAACTCTACCTCCCTCATTCTGGGGGCATGCACTTGAGACAGCTTCTCTCATACTGAATAATGTTCCATTTAAGAGTGTCTCAAAGATTCCATACGAGGTATGGAGTGGGAGATGCCCTAATCTGTCATTTATCAGGATCTGTGGATGTGAGGCTTATGTCAAACGTCAGTATTCTAGCAAGCTAGAACCTAGATCTGATAAATGTATGTTTGTGGGGTACCCTAAGGAAACTAAGGGTTACTACTTCTATGTTCCCACCGAGAGCAAAGTTTTTGTTGCTCGGGGGTGCTGTCTTTCTAGAGAAAGAATTTCTCATGAAAGAAGTAAGTGGGAGGAAGTTTGACTTGGACGAGGTCCAAGTACAACCACAAGACAAAGAGATGGAACCTGAGCCACCTGCACCGACTGCTAGGCAACCTCAGGCTCAGATACAGGCCCCACGTAGGTCTGGGAGGATTCGTCGTGCACCTGAGAGGTATGGGTCGCTGCCAACCCAACACGATGGGATCTTCATCATTGAGGATGAACCCAGGACCTATGATGAGGCGGTCAGTGGACCGGACTCCGAGAGATGGCTTGAGGCCATGCGATCCGAGATGGATTCCATGTTAGCTAACTAAGTCTGGGATTTGGTTGAGCTGCCTGATGGGGTAAAACCCATAGGGTGTAAGTGGGTCTTCAAGAGGAAGACTGACATGGATGGCAACATAGTTGCCTATAAGGGTAGATTAGTGGCTAAGGGATTCAAACAAGTCCACGGGGTGGACTATGACGAAACCTTCTCGCCAGTTGCCATGATCAAATCCATTCGGATTCTGCTTGCTATAGTTGCATATCATGACTATGAGATATGGCAGATGGATGTGAAGACAGCGTTCTTTAACAGGAAGATGATTGAGGATGTGTACATGACACAACCTGATGGCTTCATCCATCCTGCAGATGCCAGTAAGGTCTGCAAGCTAAATAAATCCATTTATGGATTAAAATAAGCATCTCGAAGTTGGAATCTTCGGTTTGATGAAGCTGTGAGAGATTATGGCTTTATCAAAAGCGAAGATGACGCCTATGTATACAAAAAAATCAATGGGAGCTTGGTGACTTTTCTGGTCTTGTATGTTGATGACATACTGCTCATCGGAAACGACATCCCTAGTCTTCAAGCTGTGAAGATATGATTAGGGAAGTGTTTCGAGATGAAGGACTCAGGGGAGGCCGCCTATATCCTAGGTGTGAGGATCTACCAGGATAGATCCAAGAGGCTCCTAGCCCTTAGTTAGAGTACCTACATTGATAAGGTCCTACAGAGGTTCAACTTAGAACAATCCAAGGAAGGATACCTTCCAGTGAGAGATGGCCTTACTCTCTCGAAGAGCCAGTGTCCCACCACACAGGCTGAGAGGGATGACATGAGTTGAGTGCCCTATGCTTCGGCAATGGGATCGATTATGTATGCAATATTGTGTACTAGACTAGATGTGACTTATGCTGTGAGCATAACAAGCCGATACCAATCCAATCCAGGATTGCAGCACAGGGTGGCTGTAAAGAACATCCTTAAGTATCTGAGAAGAACTAAGGATATGTTCTTGGTCTATGGGGGACAGGAAGACCTCAGTATGCAGGGCTACACTGATGCGTCATTTCAGTCTGACCCTGACGACTTTAGATCGCAGGCCGGCTATGTGTTCAAGATGAATGGAGGCGCTGTATGCTGGAAGAGCTTCAAGCAATCCACCATAGTTGATTCTACAACCGAGGCTGAGTATGTGGCCGCTTCTGAGGTAGCCAACGAAGTCGTTTGGATTAGGAAGTTCATTTCTGAACTTCAGGTGGTTCCAAGTGCAATGGATCCCATTGAGCTCTACTGTGACAACAATGGAGCAATTGCACATGCTAAGGAACCACGGTCTCATCAAAGGTCCAAACACATACTCAGAAGATTTCACATGAACAGAGAGATCATTGACAGAGGTGGTGTCAAGATTAGCAGAGTTGACACAGAGAACAATCTGGCAGACCCATTGACCAAGGCTTTGGTGCAGCAGAAGCATGATGGTCACGTTACAGATATGGAGTTGAGATTCCTCAACCTCTAGGTCTTAGTGCAAGTGGGAGATTGTTGGTGTATATGCCCTAGGACCTAGTATTGGTCCATTATTGTACTACTTAACTCTTATATTTATATATCATTCTGGCATTGTCATTATCTATGTTTGTTTACATCTGCGATTATGTACTTACATGATAATGTCCCTGGAGACAGATTGGATCTGTGCTCAAATGATTGTCCCCAGTCGATGTACCTGAGTGGATATCGGACAGCTCTAGTACTTGTGAGACTGGTATATGGGCTGGTTAGGCACAAGGTGCTAACGCAGACATATGGGTATATCAGTGATGGATATACTGGACCGACCCGCTGTGAGGCAATGACTTGGTGTCATGAGTTATCCTCACAAGTGATAGGAGATGCATTGATCCCTTCACTTGAGGTCATTGGCCATTTTATATGGTTAGGGACATGCTTTGATACAACCTAACACCTCGCCGTAGTTGGGAGGTAATAACGGTTGTCATTGAGCATGTCACGACCCATATGAGAAGGTCAATGGACAGATAAAGGATTTGCCCCTTCCTGAGGGAAGCTTGATATCCATGGAGCTCGTCTATGGTTCTATGACTGAAAGTGTATGGCCATACCCAGGTGAGAACCTGATTTAGTCATAACCATGTGATTGGGTGAAAACAAGTGGTGACACACTTGTCCAATCGGATATCAGTTCAGCAAAGAGACTATAATGCATCTATACCTAGTCGCGATGATGGGGATGTCGATGTCGATATCCATTCCAATGACCTAGGTAGCAGCGATGCACTGCTAGGTGCCACTCACTACTTGTGGTGACCATTGTTCAGCACTGCCAGCGTCAGAGGAACCTACAGGGATGCACATCAAGATACTCGAGTTCTCGTATTGATCGGGAAGCCTTATGATCGAGTTATTGGATAGCTCAGATCTATTTGGGAGATTTCATCAGCGCCAATGGGCCTGATGAGATGGAAGAATGTTATTGGAGCCAAACTTTATTTTTGGCAGGTTGACCCCGTATTTGACCATGGTTGGTCACATTTGGATTAGGGTTTAATTGGATTGGATCCAATTGCTTAATCAACCCTTGTAATGACGTTTGGGCTTTCTCATTATCCAATGAGGCCCAATAAAAAGTTATCATGATAAGAGAATTGGGCTAAAAGGGTATAATGCGGAGAAGTCTCCACCCCATTGCCGCCTAGGGGCATAATGGGGTGGAGTGGGCGATTTTGCTTCATAAGGAAGCTTTAGGTGCCTCCCCCTTCTATATTGGATGGTATGCTTGCCTCTAAGGCAACTCTTGGGGCTGATATGGTTGCATAGACTTCTTTGTAAGGTCTTTGGCACATATGGCTAATAGGAAAAGGTTTATGGAAAGCTCTTCGAGAGTTTCCTTAACGCTAACCCTAATTGCCACCCTTCTCATACCCTAGCCACATACTCCCATGATAATTGCACCTACACCTTTTATAGCCGCCCCACCTCTCTTGCATATATATGAGATATCATATGCGAGTGCAAGAAGAGAGAATTCTCTTGGCGTGAGCACTGGAAGGGGCGAGAGCAAGGCTAGTGGAGCATCTCCTCTTCCTCTTGAAGCCGCAAGTCCTCTCCATCCCCTCCTCTTGGCGCAACTTAGAGGAAGACTTGGCGACTTCTTCATCTCCTCTTCTTCTTCATTGGCACATAGACCTTGGAGGTGGCGCAAGCTTGAAGAAGGTGAACAAAGGCTTGGATCTTCTTCCCGAGGCTAGCACCGGGTGTGGAAGAAGAGAGCTCGAGGCATCCGTGTGTGTGAGACTGTAGAGGGCGCACGCTTGGGCGCCTACCTCGACATCGGCCTCGCCTTGCTTTAAGGTATTTTCTATCTCATCGTGTCAACTCTCTCGCTTGGCGATCTTTACTGGGTTTTTGGGACTGGCCTGTTTTTGGGATATTCTTCCGCTGTGCAATGTGTATGTGTTGTAATGACTCTGAAAAATTATAAAATATCCCCGGGGTTTCCCAACAGAGGAGTGGGCGCATGTTGCTTCATTAGGAAGGATATGGCACCTCCCGCTTCATGCTTAGATGGAAACCTTGTCTCTATGGCAAGAGTTAAGGTATCTAAGGCATGATAGACTTATTAGGTAAGTCTTGGGTGATTGTATGAGGTTTATGGAAAAGTCTTGGAGACTTACCAAAATCATAAACCCTAATTGCCACCATGCAAACCCTAGCCGCATCTTTTCCATGCTCACATGCCATATCTCAATTTTTGAAAATTGCATGTTACTGGCGCATGATTTTTCTAGTAAGAAAAATTGTAGGTCTTTTCTAACTTCTATTCAATTTCTTTTGGATTGTTGAAAGATTATTTTCTTGATTGATTTAAGATCAAAGGCGTACGTAATTTTGTCAAGTAGGATGGGCATTGTGTCTTCGGACTAGCCGGGTCTCTTGATCTGACAAAAATTGCCAACTGACAGGATCTATGAAATCATAAAGAAACATAATCTCAAATGATCAAAAGATCTGTGATAAGATGATGTGGAAGAAAGACATGTTTTATGAAAAAGTAAAATTTCAGATTTTATGTTTTTCATGAGCATGTAGAATTGCATGAGTAAATACCTTAGTTGTGCATAATGTTGTGGTCATGAGTCAAGCCCCTTTGCATGCCTGTGATGTACTCTTGTGAGGCTTGCGTGCCGCTTTTCTTTTTGTTTTAACTAAGAGGAAGATTAGGGTGGCGCATATCACTTGGAGCATTGGTGCATGCATCTCCCTTGGTGGCGCATGCATGCTAAGTGGCATAAGTTGGCATGGCCGAACCCTTTGGGTTTGTGTGCTAGCTATCTTGTCTCCTTGCATGGTGGTGCATCTTCCTTGGAGGAAGCCCTTGGCATTGGCCGAACCCATGAGGGTGCTTCTAGGGTTTCCTTAGAACTACCTCTAGGGTTTGAGAGCTAAACCATAGTGAGAAGGACCTTGGAGCCAACTTTGAAGACCAAGCTAGTGTTGGGGTATGCCCTTAAGGCTAATGTTTGAGGCCTTGGGATTATATCAGTATCATGTATAAACTCAATGTTTATAAAGGCAATGGTTGTTATTCAGGTTGTTACATCATCTGCTGCAATATGTATACTTCTGAATAATGTCTCAATGCTGTTCAGCTTGGCTGATATGCAGTTTTGTCCTTAGTCGAAATATCTTGGTGAACATGAGACAGCCTTGATATGATTGAGACTAATATGTGTTCTAATCTTATAGGATGCTTCGAGCATGGAATAAGATGTAGACTCATGGGTACATTGGATGTACTGGACAGACCCTACTTAGGATATTCAATTGCTTGTCACAATGTGAATAATCCTTATATGCAAACAAGTGGCATATTTCCTCTGACTTGAGATCACTTGTGTTTCTAAATGATGATTGGCATTGTTTTGAGGTAGTTCAATATCATTTGAAACATAATGATTATAGACTATCTTGGATAATGAGCATGAGTCATGTTAGGGCACTAGTGATAGATATAGGATTGCCGTCTCCTTGATTGGAGTGTGATGTTCTATAGGGGCCCCCTGGATGAGATGATTGAGAAAGTGTATGGCCATACCCAGATGACTATGTTTCATCTGATCTAATCATTCTCATCATATTGGAATTACAGGCTTGACACGCTTGTCCAATAAGAACATCCAGTGGCAAAGGAAACATGTATGCCTAGTGAAGTGGATTCACACTTGTGCTGTGGTTTGGGTGTAGTCTTGGAAGACTCTTTCCTTTATATCGGGAGACAGTGATGTGTTGCTAGATACCCCTCACTGATAGTGATAATGTAAGTTATCGTTACCGACATTTAAATGAAACCCTTAGGGTCGCACAATTTGATGATATGGCTTACTTGAGTCAGATCGTGTGGACTGAATTGTTTTGATTCAGTTTAAAGGGATTTAATCTCTGATTGTAAGTGAGATCTGGTCTGATCATGTTTGATTGATTAGGGCTTGAGATCGGTAAGCTTCGATCGAGAGAATTGATGCTAGATCGGTGAGATCAAGAGCATCAAGAGATGAACGGTTAGATCTTGAACCATTTGGTTCAGTAAGATCTAGACCATGCTTGGGCTGATTTGATTTGGTCTTTGAACCAAATTGAAATGGATCGAATTGGCTTGAACCGGTTCACATGTGTGAACGCTTGGTTCGAAGCTTGAAGGCGTTTTGGTCGGTTTTGAGATCATGGGCGCATGGCTTCATGACTTTCTATTTTTGGAAAGTCATTAACGCCACTTCCTCTCAACGCCTAAACGCTTGCCTCTTCTCGACACCCCCTCTCGTGTGTGTGTGATTCTTCACGCCTTGGAGAGCATTCGGACAAGCCAAGGAAAAAGGAGATCTCATCCCTTCAAGCGATTAGGACACTTAGAGATCCTTGCTAGCACAAGGAGCGACAAGAAGAAAGCTTCTCTCATCTTGTGTGCGGTGCCTTTGGAGAAGAAGCACTCGCATCTTTGCTTCCAAGTCGCCATCCTTGCAATGGCAATGGTATGAATCCCTTTCGCTCTATACAAGCCTTAAGAGTTGATTATATGACATGCATATCGATTTTCTATGAAACCCTAGCTTCCGCATGTATGATCCTTGTTATGCGCCTATTAGGGTTTCTTCCCCCCTTTGTGGGGACCTTTCAGCTAGAGGTCGGCTATGCTAGGTCTAGTTCTAGGGGCTTGAGTCCTAGGTCAAGAGTTGAACCTTCTTTTGGCATGGGTTAGTTCCATGTCTTGAATAGGCTATGATCACATCATTCTTTTACTGCTTTTAATATCTGCTAAAGCATGCCTGTGATGTTCTATCGTTATGTTATCACTATAGGATTGCATGCCTGTATTGTTAGACATAAGATAGAACTGATTAGACCTTAAAAAACCCTCATTCAAAATATCAAGTCTAAGCTATCGATCAGTGGAGTTGTGAACTATTTCCCACCCTCGTGGGACACACCCACTTATCTTTAGAAAGTGCATGGTGGCAATGGTTTCCCCAGTCCAGATTTAACCTGGGCGTGCCTTCGCAAGGATACTCATTTGCCCTGGGCATAACGATTATGAATGGACTTGACTAGATTTTCATATGTGCTGGGCACAAGATGAAACTCTGGAGGCAACGTTGAGAGGCTAGGGTTTCATGCTGTATCCAGCCCTCACTGGACATGAAATGCCTAGACTGTCTCAACAAGGGGAGTTGCTTGGAGCAACCGGCCGGCGTGCCCACCTTAAGAAGCATGGGTCACTTTGTGCATCTCATCCCACCCTCGTGGGACGCAGAGCCTCATGTGGAATAAGGATCTCATCTCATTAGGAAATCTTAAATTTCCTGATTGACTTTGTGGGTTGTCAATTCGATTAAAATAGTGAGAGCCATGGTCGTTTAATACAAGTCCAGATTAAATGATCCAAAAGTAGTACTAATCTGCTGTTTCTTGGTTGTTGTAGAATAATGGCCGTGAACAATGACAGATGGTCACTGCGATCTACCCTGGAAAGGGATAAGTTGGTTGGATCCAACTTACTGGATTGGTATATGAACTTGAGAAATGTGCTCAAGCTCGAAAGGAAGCTCTATGTCCTTGAGCGGCCAATTCCTGAGCCACTTCCATGCTCGGCCTCAGCGGCTGAGAAGGATGCTTATGATAAGCATCAGGCTGATACTTTGGAGGTTGCTAATTTGATGCTAACCAACATGTCACCCGAATTAAGAGGGCAATATAAATCTAAGGGTGCCTCTGAGGTTATTTCTAACATAAGGCAGCTCTTTAATGAATTGGTTGAGCTCAACCCTCCTAAAAATGGCATTCAATGTGTTAAGCCCAAAGACTTAACAAAGACATTGAAGATAAAGATGGAAAGAGTTAGGAATAATCAGTGCTATTCATGTGGAGGACCACCTCACATGATAAAGGACATGGTGCGGCTTCAGAATGAGAAGAAGAGAGGCAAGGCTTCGTCTTCAAGCTCAGGTATTTATGTTACTGAAGTTAACTTTTCTACTTCTATATCATGGGTATTGGATACTGCATGTGGAGCTCATATTTGTACAAATATGCAAGGGCTCAAGAAAAGTAGATCAGTGCAGGCTGGAGAGATTGACCTACGAGTTGGAAACGGGGCACAAGTTGCTGTTGTTGCTGTCGGAGTTTTGACTCTCTCTCTGCCTTCTGGACTTCAGTTAGAGCTAGATAATTGCTATTATGTACCTTCACTTACTAAGAACATTGTATCTATTCCTTGCTTGGCAAAGAAGGGATTTAAGTTTGAAATAAATAAGAACTTATGTTCTTTTTCATTTGCAAATGTGTTTCTATGGGAAGGGTACTTTATGTAATGGTTTATATGTCTTGGACATGGATAGCTCTATTTGTAACATAAATAATAAAAGGACCAAACTGAGTGGTTCAGTTGGTGCTTTCCTATGGCATTGTCGATTAGCCCATATAAACAAGAATCGCATCCAACAACTCCATGCAAATGGGTTGTTAGATTCAAGTTCCTTGGAGGAATTTGATACTTGTGAACCTTGTTTATTAGGGAAAATGACAAAGGCGCTCTTCACCAAGATTGGTGAGAGGGTAGGAGGTTTATTGGATCTCATACATAGTGATGTGTGTGGGCCATTCAATAAACAAGCCAGAGGAGGGTACAATTACTTTATCACATTTACTGATGACTTCAGTAGATATGGTTATGTCTACTTGATGAGACATAAATTTGAATCCTTTGAGAAATTTAAGGAGTTTAGACATGAAGTAGAGCTTGGTAGATCCATTAAGGCTCTTCGATCAGATCGTGGTGGAGAGTACCTGAGCGGTGAGTTCTTTGACTATCTGAGAGAGTGTAGGATCTTATCACAACTCACTCCTCCTAGAACACCTCAATGGAATAGTGTATTTGAAAGGAGAAATCGAACCTTGTTGTTCATGGTTCGATCTATGATGAGTCATGCAACTCTACCACCCTCATTTTGGGGTCATGCACTTGAGACAGCTTCTCTGATACTGAATAACGTTCCATCTAAGAGTGTCTCTAAGATACCATACGAGGTATGGAGTGGGAGACACCTTAACCTCTCTTTTATCAGGATCTGGGGATGTGAGGCTTATGTCAAACATTAGGATTCTAGCAAGCTAGAACCTAGATCTGATAAATGCGTGTTTGTGGGGTACCCTAAGGAAACTATGGGTTACTACTTCTATGTTCCCACCGAAAACAAAGTTTTTGTTGCTCGGGGTGCTGTCTTTCTAGAGAAAGAATTTCTCATGAAAGAAGTCAGTGGGAGAAAGTTTGACTTGGACGAGGTCCAAATGCAATCACAAGACACAGAGATGGCACCGGAGCTGCAAAGGTGGGACGGCGTAAAGTGAGGGTTGGCCCTCCACGGGCTTAGACCGGAGTTCCACAATGCAGTTCGAAAGGTCCTGGACCGTGGTCATAAGGCGCTGAAGCATGACTTCCATTGCTTCGAAGCATGTGGGCAACGACTCAACTGACTCTACCCTAGGCGGAGTACCTTCTTCGTTCGTTATGGGCATTTGGTAGTAGGGTTCTGGTATGGGGCTCCTGATCTAGTTGTCATGATTCAGGAAATGTTATATGTATGCAGAAAGCAAAACCGAGAAGCCTGATATGGAATGTGATGGAGAGACCAGTGGAACTAGACAAGAGTTAGTTCCAACTTGCTCTGATTCCAAATTTGATGCAGCCGATGTATAGGAGGGGTGGTCCTTACGTCAGTTCTCTAAGGAGGTGGAGACGATGATGCTGAAAATGTGAGAGGGTCTTGAGACGAGGGAAAATAACACGCGTCGGAGGGAAACCCGGGAAAATCGATGAAAATGATGCCACTTAGATGCGACTTGAGCAATATCAGCGTGCTGAGAAAACAATAGCACAATTCTACTATCTCAAAATACTAACCTCTCTTGTAGAGCCAATTTCGAATAGCATGCACGCGCAATCTGGGTTCCTTTACGATGCAGCGAAGAGAGGGGCATTCGCTCATCCTAGACACGTGGTGGAGGAGCAGCGGGCTGTTCAGACGGGACCAAAAGGGAAGTTGCAAGCTCTAAGAATCATAGCGGAAAATGAAGAGGAGCCCAATGCCAGTTGGTGTCGCGCTGGCGCTTTTGATTGAATGAAAGGAGTACAAAAGTCGAAGTGAGAGGGTTCACAGCCGAGTCTCTCGGAGCTTACTGGACGTAGACCTTCGTGTTGGTGTATATGCCTTAGGACCTAATATTGGTCCATTATTGTACTACTTAACATTGATATTTATATATCATTCTGGCATTATCGTTATCATCATTTGTTTACATCTGCGAATGTGTACTTATGTGATAATGTCCCTGGAGACAGATTGGATTTGTGCTCAAACTTTTTATCCCCAGTCAAGTACCTTAGTAGATATGGGACAACTATGGTACATGAGAGACTGATATATGGGCTGGTTAGGTACGAAATGCTAACGCAGAAATATGGGTATATCAGTGGTAGATATACTGGATCGACCCGCTGTGAGACAATGACTTGGTGTCATGAGTTATCCTCACAAGTGACAGACGATGTGTTGATCCCTAGACTTGAGGTCATTGACTCTTCTATGTGGTTAGGGACATGCTTTGATACAACCTAACATCTCACTGTAGTTGGGAGGTCATAACAGTTGTCATTGAGTATGTCACGACCCATATGAGAAGATCAATTGACAAATAGAGGATTTGCCCCTTCCTGAGGGAAGCTTGATATCCACAGGGCCCCTTACGGTTCTATGACTGAAAGTGTATGGCCATACCCAGGTGAGAACCTGATTTAGTCATAACCATGTGATTGGGTTAAAACATGTGGTGACACACTTGTCCAATCGGATATTAGTTTGGCAAAGGGACAATAATGCATCAGTGCCTAGTTGCGATGATGGGGATGTCGATGTCGATATCCATTCCGATGACTTGGGTAGCAGCGATGCACTGCTAGGTGCCACTTACTGCTTGTGGTGACCTTAGGTCAGCACTGCCAACGTCAAAAGAACCTACAAGGTCGCACACCTTGATGCTCGAGTTTTCGTATTGATCGGATAGCCTTTGGATCGAGTTATTGGATAATTCAGATCTATTTGGGAGATTCATCAGTGCCATTGGGCCTGATGAGATGGAAGAAACTTATTAAAGCCAACTTCTATTTTTGGCATATTGACCAAATTAACCATGGTTAACCTCGTTTAACCTTGGGTTAAATTGGATTGGATCCAATGGGTTGATTAACATGCATAATGGACCTTGGGCTAGGCCCATTATATAGTTGGGCTTACTGATAAGTTAATTGGGCTTAAGGAGAAGAAAAGGTAAGCGCATAATTAACCCTAGTTAGACTAGGGTTAGCGCTTATGCCTTAATTAATATCATGTGATTAATTAAAGTTGATTTTGAATTAATCATTTGAGATACAATAGGGGCTAATTAATTAATTAATTAGAGTCCTATTTTTCTGGAGATTTAATAGGGCTGATTTTATTTAAATTAATTAGAGTCCTAATTGGATTAGGATTTAATTAATTAATTCCTAAAATCATGCTCTCCTAATTCTTCTCCAAGCCACACATGATCTCTATAAAAGAGACCCTAGCCCGCCCCTCTCATGGCACTAATTCCTCTTGGAGGCGTGGAGACAAGTGGAGGGGCGAAAGCTTGGGGTTCTTAGAGATTTTCTCCTCTTCTTCCATCAAGACTAAAGAGATCTTCTTCCTCTTCTTCCCTTGGCGCTTCCCCACCTTGGTGATTGGCGCAAGTGTTCAAGAGGAACTCCGTTGGCATGGATCTTCTTCCCGAGGCTAGCACCGGGCGTGGAAGAAGAAGACTCGAAGCATCCGTGTGTGTGAGACTTCAGATGGCGCACACTTGGGCGCTTACATCGACATTGTCTCAAATTGCTTCAAGGTACCTTCTCATCTCATCGTGTCGACTCCCTTGCATGACGATCTTCACTGGGTTTTTGGGACTGGCCTGTTTCGGGGTTATTCTTCCGCTGTGCTTTCTATGAAAATTTTTTAAAATATCCCCGGGGTTTCCCAACACTTCGCATGGGGGAAGGTGACTACTACAGCAAAACTGAAAATGAACTAGTGCTCAACCCTCTTTTATAGATCAAGAGGGAGGGGGAGACACATGACAATCACATGAGGGTTGTTGGATAAGCCAACTACCCTCTTAACTTCCTAAAAGGGGTCAAGTGCCCTCTAACAAACTAAAAGCAAGCCTACCAACTGTGACAGTGGAATCTTCAGGGGAAAGGCTAGCGCATGGGCTGAGCTTTGGGCCATTGTCTGGCCCGTTGAGGTGCGTTAAACCATCTCAGAGCAAGCTACCACGAAGCAACAAAACTTACTGATCGTGGGCTGGTTCTGCACGGTGGTACTCGTATCCTGGGCGGTGTTGAGCATCCGGTTGTGGTAACATTCCGTTGGTGGATCGTGTGGCGGTGCTCGGGGAATTGACAACATGTTGAGGGGGTGGATGGACTCCGTTGAGGTGGAGGATGGGCTCACTATACCCACAAAGTGGTCTGGAGGATGGAAAGACCGTTGCGAGCATCGAACCTCATGAAGAACTGGACCCATCTGCATTTTCGAGTCCTTCACGGCCTAGCCATGTTCTTGTTCACGGTCGTGAATGGGACCTGCGGAGTCTGTCGAAGCTGTCACGCCTTGGCCGTGCATCTTGTCATGGGCGTGATTGTCAGTCACCAGTTCTGCCGAGCTCTTCACGGGTGGATCACGGGAGCGCATTGGGGTAGTGATTTTCGACGGGCTAATCACGGCCTGGACATGCATCCAGTCACAGGTGTGATGGGGTGGGCAGATTTGCACTGAGCGCGCCACGGTTGGAAACACGGCTGTGCCTGGGGCCATGCTTGCTTTTGCGCGAGGGGAGGACTGTGTCATTGTCATGATCTCCTTCACGGCCTGGCCATGATGGGGGGTGCAGAAGTCCGTTCGGCCTGAAATTTTTGGTGTAGCCTCCTCGTACCCTGGGGAGTCTTCACAAGTGTCTTCTAGGGGTGTTTGGTCACACCTAAATGCTTCTATGACTCCGTCATTTCCACTTTGGGTAGTTATAACATTATAGTGTTCCCTATAATTCAGTTCAGGTTTAGCAGACAATTTCCCTGAGGCTCTATAAGATGTGCTAGCTTGTTGTGCTATTTGGGTCTCTAGAATCCTATTGTGTGCAGATAGAGATTCTACCTTAGAAGTAAGTTGATTAATAGTATCCCTTTGTTGTTTCATCTCCCCTCTAATTTCTTCAAATTCTTTACTTTGATTTGACATGAAATTTTCAAGCATGGATTCTAAACTAGATTTTTGGGGCTGATTCTGATTTTGATTTAGTTGCCTCTGTTGATATCCTCTGTTCTCTACCCGTCCCCCTGTATTATTGTTATTTTTCCAGGATAAATTTGGATGATTACTCCATCCAGGGTTATATGTACTAGAGTAGGGGTCATTATTTCTACCTTGATTGTAACCCCCCACAGCATTCATTTGTTCAATACCCTGTTCAGCAATAACCGTACACTCTTCAGAATAATGTCCTTGATTACCACATATATCACAAATAAGATGATGAAGCCATAGTAGTTTGTATATGAAAAGAATCAAATTTATTAACCAAAGAGTCTACCTTTTCTGTTAGGGTACGCCATGCATCATTTTCATTTTTACCATGTGGAAGACGATATAGCACTCATCTTTCTGTGGTCCACTGGTTATGGTTCAAAGACATCTCCTCAATCAATGTGTAAGCAGCATCAATGCTCTTATTCATAAGAGCTCTACCTGCAGCAGCATCAACAGTGAGGCAAGTACTATAAAGAAGGCCATTATAAAAAGTATGAATTAAAACCCATTTTTCTAAGCCATGGTGAGGACACTCCGCTGCAATTTATTAAAGTGCTCCCATGCTTCACTCAGCGACTCGTCATCCCTTTGTGCAAAGCTGGTAATCTAGTTTCTCAACTGGATCGTCTTACTTGGTGGGAAGTACTTAGACAAGAAAGCATTTGAAACTTGATCCCATGTGGTGAACGTTCCAGTTGGCTGGGATTGTAGCTAACCGCGTGTTTGGTCCCTGAGGGAAAAAGGAAATAATCTCAATTTTAAAGCATCATTAGATGCACAATTAATCTTAATGGTGTCACAATATTCAAGAAAAAGAGAGAGATGTTGATTAGGATCCTCAAGTGGTGATCCTCCAAACTAATTATGTTGTATCATTGATAGCAAGACCGGTTTAATTTCAAAATTATTAGCCTCTATCGCCAGCCTAGCTTTGTTAGTGTTTATGCCCCGCAAACCAATATATAAACATGGTCCGACATTGTTTAAATGTACTTTGATATAATCAATAGAGGCATAGTCGTTATTATGCAGATTGTTTTACTTGCGTTAATGTATTGAATTGCATAAATAATGTCCTATGAGTTTGGTTGGAACCATTCTCATAGTAGTCCCCAGTCGAGGTACCTTAGCAGATAAGGGACAACTTTGGTACATGTGAGACTAGTGTTTGGGCTGGTTACTACAAGGCACAGTAACTAAGACATACAGGTGCTTCAGTATTAGTTGCACTGGATTGACCCACCGTGAGGATTGACTTGTCTAGTCAACAAGTCAATCTCACATGCAAGAGGTTTGCATTGATCCTTAGACTTGAGGTATTCATGTCTAGATATGATGACGGGTATGTTTTGATACAATCTTACATCTCTTCATAAATGGGTGATCAAAATGGCTGTCATTGGGTATATCATAAGTCATATAGAGATATGGATGACTAATAGTAGGATTTTCCCCTTCCTTAATTGGAAGCATGATATCCACCCGGGGCCCCTCATCACATTGGTGCATGATAGGAATGTATGGCCATACTGTTTGAGTCATGACCAATAAATTGGATTAATAAATATGAGACAAATCCAATAGCAGGATATCAGTTTAGGCAAAGGGATCTAGAATGCATGGGAATCCTCGTTGCTTGTTAGGAAGTTATTGCCAGATGACTTTAGTCCTATGACCTAGGTAGTAGTGATGTGTTGCTAGATACCTCTCTCTACTTATGATGTTTTATCATCTTTGCCATCGTCATATGCATCCTACGGGGTCACATGCAATAGACTCTTGACGTTGTATTTTGATCAGGATATCTTGGAATGTATTTGAGTTCAATCTGAATATGAGTCCAAGATAGATTCATGGTCGAATCTGAGTCCAATTAGGATTCATGGATAAATCTGACTCCAAGTCAGATTCATAAATAAATCAAAGTCAAATTTGTACTCTGAATCTGAGTTGAATTTGGACTTAGAATTATAATCCATGTTGAATTCAAATCCTAATTTAATTAGGAGTTGGAATCCTAATCCAACTAGGATTCAAATCCTATATAGAATTGGATCTGGATTAGGCCCATCATCGTGGGCGCAAGTCCTAATCCGATTGGGATTTAAATCCAAGGCCTAATTAGAGTTAAAATTCAAATCCAATTAGGAGTTGTGGATTAAATCTAATTGAGGTAAGTTGGAATCCTAATAGGAGTTGGATTCACACTTGGCGCATAACATAATTCCATGTATGGAATTTGAGCTAATGACATGTATGAATCCTTATGGAATTCGGTTTTCATAATTGGAAACTATCTTGGAATCTAGGGGATTGATATGTTGGCATGTAAACGCTTGATTAATTCAAGCAAGAGTTGCGCTAATAATATATGGAAAGGTCCAAATTATAATTGAACTCAAACTCTTTCTCTTGATAAGGCAAGAAGCTTGATTGTTTCCAAGCTTCATGTTGCGCTAATTCAAGAAGGGAAGTGGCATAACTCTTATGGCAACACCTTGGAGGAATTACGCTAAGAGCAAAGAAGGAAAGGGTAGGGGCAGTGGAGGCATGCTTGGCTATAAAAGAAAGGGGTATGCGTCCCTCTCACATATGCAATAATCCTCTCCAAGGTAAGGCAATTCCAACTTGAATTTGCGCAAGCCTTTGTAGCCCCAGCCACACTCTTCTTCTTGTGTTGCGCCACCATCCTTCATCCCTTGTTGGCCGAGAGTCTCCAAGCAAGGAGTCTTATTGGCGTGGAGAACAAGGAGGAAGAAGAAGGAGAATCCAAGAGGTGATCTTCTCTTCCCGAGGCTAGCACCAAGCAAGGAAGGGAGCAATGTTGAGAAGGTCAATGCGTGGATACTTGTAGAAGACGAGCACTTGATCGTCTTCAACCTGGCTTCATCAACTGGACAAGTAGTAGAGGTACAATCTCTAACACATCCTTGTGTTATTCTCTCACATGGATCCTTGGACAAGGGAATATGTTTCGGGTGTAAAGAGACTTCCGCTGCGTCCTTTGATGCAAAATTTTAAATTTACACTCAGTATTCCCTAATAGTTGTATCAAAGCTACTTGCGAGAAACACAAGGTGTACTTATGCTTGTACGAAAATTTTTCAAAAATTTTCTTTATCCATGTGCGTTTCATCTAGAAAGCGTTTTCATCCGAAATTCTTCTTATCGAATTTATGGCTGAATTTTGGATTATTTTTCTGATTGATTTATGATAGGTATCCGCAAGTGCGTGGATTTATCGAAGTAATAAAAAGATTATCGTTCCCAATGAGGATCTGGCGGTCAAGTACCGATTACATGATCGATCTATATCTTGACAATTCAAAGTATAGTTTTTGTTTTGAAAACTTCTAATGCAAGAAAACAATGGTTTTAGGGTTTTGGCTAAAAATCAATTCAGATAAAATCAGGATCTAGGGTTTTACCACACTGACAATTATGAATTTAATAAAAATAAACCTTTGATAGAAAATTAAAGCGTTGAAAGGGATTTTTCCTAGGGTACAGATTACCTCCTCTCGATGCATAATCCGGTATCTATTTATATTAATTCCCTACTCTCGTGACAATTAACATAAATAGATCCATTAAGTTCTGTGAAGAATTATGGAATCCTTCAAGTAAATCTGAACTACTCTCGTGATCGGATTCACAGGTTTGAAAAGAATAGATCTGACGTCGCGATTCACCTCTCGGTCCTTCTCGCGACGTTTCAGACGCAATAAAACTTGGCCAGAGTATTAAAGCAAGATACGTACAATTCTAATCAAATTAAATGTATAAAATTCGTGTAAAATATTTAAAATAATATATTTAATCCATAAATTGTCAACGGGCTATTCCCAAATCCCAAAAATTAAGGTTTACACATTCATGTTCAAAGCAAACAGCATGTTCATCGATGAATTAAATATGTAATCTCTCTAAAATAATGCAAAGAGACACTAGGAACGTAATTAGAACTCTTCCCCTTGATCTGGTGATGAAGATAAGTGATCAAACCCCTCCTTTGCGTGATCTCTCGCCGGATTTCTGCCCTACAATTGAATGTCGTCGTCGCCGCGGCCTCCCTTTGTTTTTGTGCATAGAAGCCGCCGAAACCCTTCCAAAACCCTTCCTTTTATAGTCTAATTAATATAGAACCCATCTAGGAAGGTTTCTAGAGATTTTGGTTCAAATCCAGTTTGAATCGGTGGAGAAATGAGTGAGATATGCGAAGGGCAGACGTTTTTACGGCCCGTGATGAAATTACGGCTAAGCCGTAAATGCCTCTGTGTGTACAGCCCCTTTGTACATAGAAAGTTTCACGGACCATGATGGATTCACGGCCTTGTGAGCTTTTTAACTTAGCTGATTTTCTTCGCCCTTTTGAATGCAAAATTACGGCCGATCCCATAGTTACGGCCAAGGCCGTGAATGTTGAAATCTTAACCTTTTTCGCTCCAAATTTGATGTGTGAACTCGTGATCTCCTCGGGAATCGTGCTATGGCTTCAAAACTCGCAAAATCCATTATTTTTTAGCCTTTTTACCTACATTTTTATAAAAATCAAGAAAAATAAAGATTCTGTGCAAAGTGAAATAAAAACACTAAAAATTGCATAAAATCATTCAATTAAGCCCAAAATATGATCTAAAATATAGGCAAAAACATGATGTAAATGCAACGCTTCAAAATACCCAAGATTTAGAATTTTTCTTATCCTCAAGCAATACCTCAATATGTATAAAGAATGTAGAGATAAGGATTTCTCAACTGTTTTTGCCCCTAATATCATTCTTAGTCCACAAATTAAGTAATCAATCTTCCAAACTCATGTAATTCAAGAAAAATCATAATAGAAATAAATTCTTAAGTGCACGGATTTATCGAAGAAATAAAAAGATTATCGTTCCCAACAAGGACTGCGTAGTTAATTACTAACTTATTGACTTGTTTGAATCTGGGCTGACTAAATTAGTGTTTTCTCTAGACTTCTCAGCATGAACAAACTCGAAAACAGTGTTAAGAGTTTCAAATTCCAAGGATCGGGATTTTATGGGTTCGTCACACAGACAATGATGAATTATTTAAAAGTAACTAATTTTATAGAAACTATCAATCATGAAAGGAACTTTTCCTAGGGTACATATCACCTCCTATCGGAGTGTAATACGGTATTTAGTTAGATTAACTCCCTACTCTCGTGACAGTTAACCTAACTAAACCCATTAAGTTCTATGAAAAGCTGGTAAATCCTTTAGACAAATCTAACCTACTCTCGTGATTGGATTCGTAGGTTCAATTGAAATAGATCGGACGTTGCGATTCACCTCTCGGTCCTTCTCGCAACGTCTAAGACGTAAAATTACTTGGCCAAGGTAAATTACAGGATTCATACAATTTCAATCAAATCATGATAATAAATTCATAATAAAGTGAACAATAACATAGATTAATTCATGATAGTCAGAGGGCTATGCCCAAAAATCCCGAATAAGTATCTACTCGCTCATGTTGTTAAGGAAATACATGATGTTTCTGATGAACAAATGAAAACTCATAAAAATTGTCAAGAAATCACGAAAAGAACAGTAAAACCGCCTTCTCCTCAATCTGGAGATTAGGAAGAGTCGATCGATCGTCACTTTCGCGTTGAATCTCGCCAGAAAATGCTCTAGAATTATGTTTTCTCCCTTATCGCTGTCGCCGTCTGTGTTCGTCCGAAAAGCTTTCTTTTTCCCTCCAAAAATCCTTCCTTTTATATTTGGGCCGGTTTAGAACCCATCAGCGAACGTTTCTACAAAGTTTGGTTCAAATCTGGTTCGAATCGGTGGAGAATCGAGTAAAAAACTCGTTAGGCGAAAGTTTTTACGACCCGTGATGTGTTTACGGCTGAGGCCGTAAATGTTTGTGTGTAATGCTTTCGGTCACAGAAAGTTTCACGGACCGTGATGGATTCACGGTCTCACCCGTGAAAGTTTCTGTTCACTCCGAAATTTAGCCAATTTTCACCTTCCGTTCGTCGTCGCTTTACGGCTGACTCCGTAATTATGGCCAAGGCAATAATTGTCTCGTTCTTCATCGTTTTCACCCCAAATTTGACGTGTAGGCTCGTGATCTCCTCGGGAATCATGCTTTGGCTTCAAAACTCTCGAAATCCTTCATTTTTATGTCATTTTACCTACATTTTTATAAAAACCAAGAAAAGTGAAGATTCCGTGCAAAGTAAGATAAAAATACTAAAAATAGCACGAAATCATGCAATTAAGCCCCAAATATGATCCAAAACATAGGCAAAAACATGGTGTAAATGCAACGCATCAATATACCCTAGACTTAGAATTTTGCTTGTTCTCAAGCAATGTACCGATATGAATTAAGAATGTAAATATAAGGAATACTCACATGTTCTACCATGAATAAATTCCTTAGTCTACATTTTAGGTAAACAAATATTAGAACTTAAATCACTTAAGAGATATCACAATAAAAATAAATCATCAAGAGTTTACAATCCAAGAAGGATAAAATTCATAATTCATGTCATAATGTTTATTCAACACATAATAAGCAATCAGATACTTTTTGTTTTAATAAATCTGCCCTAATCAATAGATAAAGATTTATTTCAAGTCACTTGGTGAAACTATGAATAAGAGATTTTTAATGCATTTTGATCTTTAAATTGCCATACACTATGACATTATTTAAAGTATACCGCAAAGCAGTATAATATAACTCATGGTTTCAATCTTAAATCAGAGGAATTTTCCACATAGCCTACAGCTTTCTTTCTCTTTTTATTTTATAGACTTCAACTCATGTCTTTGGTACCACTGCCAATTTTTCGCAGTGCCAAGTAGAGGAGTTAGTTTTTTTTTTCAATCAGATCGAAAGCCGGCCAGTGTCAAGTCATAATCTCATATTATGTAACCAGAGGAGTTGGAGCAATTCTCAAGTTAAATAGATGAATCACCAAATTTCTATCCATAAAAGCAAAATCTATTTAATCAAAGGAAGATAAACTAAACTTAAAGTATAAATTAACTATGCACATGTCTTTTAAACACATAACAATTCATACATAAACTTTATCAATGCTAGAATTGATCTTACTCAACAATTTAAGTCCACATGAATTCTCAAAATTTTTTTGAGTCATTAAATTGAAATACCCAAAAAGCTTTCTAAGTTCAAAACTGAGAATAAATCAATCAAGTATTTCTTAAAAATCATAGACATTCCGGATTCATGTCTGTAAAGCTATAAAGGTCTAGCAAAATATGAAAATGAGTACCCTAGACTTAAATTGTTGCATATGTGGAAATACTTAATCTATGAAGAATTTCAGAAAATTTTTTGCAAGAGTTCCCTTTGTATTTGTTGGCGAAACCTTGTACAGTTATATCAAAGATATGAAATTCAATTTTGAAAAATTCAAAAAATATACCATTTCGAAGATATTCAAGTTTTTCATTGTAATCAACTTTCAAATATCAAATACCGTCAGGTTTCATCATTCAAATCACAGTTTACCATACTCACAAAGATTTGCATCAAGATTTACAATTCTAGAGCAATTCACTGTATTATCCTCAATTCTCCTGTTCATCAACTTCTGACTTCATGAAGACTCTTCAAAATTTTCTACGATCAAAGCTGTTCATAATTAAAACTTTATGTCATGAAATACTCCAGGACAAAATTGAATCAGGATGAACTAAAAGAATAGATAGTGAAAAACGAAAATATGGGTTGCCTCCCAAAAAGCGCTTGTTTAGGGTCCTTAGCTAGACTATAGCCATGTTTAAAGATATTCTGATGGACTGGAGAGAATCAGATACACCTCTTCTTCAACTTGTTCCTCTTCAAAATAATGCTTCAACCGTTACCCGTTCACCTTAAAACTTTCTTGTCCCTCTCTTGATATCTCTACTGCCCCATATGGGAATACTTCCAAAACAATGTAGGGTCCAGACCCGCGGCTTCTTAATTTTCCTGGAAACAGCCTGAGACGCGAATTATATAGTAGAACTTTATCCCCTTCAAAAAATTCTTTTCTCGAAATCCTCTGATCATGCCACTTCTTAGTGCATTCTTTATATATGCGAGAACTATCATAAGCTGAATTCCTGTTTTCATCTAATTCATTCAGTTGAAATTTTCTTCTTTCTTCAGCACTTTTTTGGTCATAGTTTAGCTTTTTCACTGCCTAGTAGGCTCTATGCTCGAGTTCCACAGGTAAATGGCAAGATTTGCCATAAACAATCTAGAACGGAAACATGCCTAAAAGAGTCTTGAAAGCCGTCCTATAAGCCCAAAGAGCATCGTCCAGCTTCAGCGCCCAATCCTTCCTTGCTCTTGACACAGTCTTTTCAAGTATCCTCTTAATCTCTCGATTTGAAACCTCATCTTGACCACTAGTCTATGGATGATACGGTGTAGCCACTTTATGATGTACTCCATACTTTCTTAATAATGACTCGAGCTTATTTTTGATGAAATGAGAACCTCCGTCACTGATCAGGACTCTGGGAACACCAAATCTAGGAAAAATTACCCTCTTAAACAATCTGGCTACAACTCGCGAATCATTAGTGGCCTCAGCGGTTGCTTCAACTCATTTAGATACATAATCAACACAAAGAAGGATATATTTCTTCCCACATGAGGTGGAGAATGGGCCCATAAAATCAATTCCCCAGACATCAAAGATTTCAACTTCCAAAATCCCATGTTGAGGTAGTTCATCTTTTCTAGTAATATTACCGGTTCGCTGGCATTCATCATAGGATTGAATAAACTTCCTAGCATCATGAAAAATTGTCGGCCAGTAGAACCCTTACTGGAGAACCTTGAAGGCCGTCTTTGGTGCACCGGCGTGCCCACCATAAGGAGAAGAATGACAGTGAGATAATACATCATGAATTTCTTCTTCCGGCAAGCATCTTCGAAATAAACTATCCGCACACCAACGATACAAATATGGCTCATCCCAATAAAAATGCTTAACATCTGCTTTGAATTTATTCTTCCCTTGAAATGATAGATCATGTGGTATGATATTGGACACAAGAAAGTTAACGATATCCGCATACCATGGTGTCTCTTGTCTAAAGAGAGCATACAGATATTCCTCCTGAAAGGCATCATCAATTTCCAAATTGTCTTCCAGGTTCTTCTCTTTGGTCAGTCTAGACAAATGATCTGCCACTAAGTTTTCTGCCCCTTTCTTGTCTTTTATTTCAAAATCGAATTCCTGTACGAGCAGTATCCATCGAATTAATATGGGTTTGCATCTTTTTTATTCACCAAGTACTTGATTGCTGAATGATCTGTGAAAACAACAACTTTAGAATTAATAATGTAGGAGCAAAATTTATTAAAAGCAAAAACTATGGCAAGAAGCTCCTTTTTGGTGGTTGCATAATTTATTTGTGCCCCGTCCAAAGTCTTGCTGGCATAATAAATAGCATGGAGTTTGTTGTCCTTTCGCTGTCCCAACACTGCCCCCACTACTTGGTCACTTACATCGCACATCAACTCATAAGGGAGCGACAGTCTAGTGGCTGCATGATGGGTGCAAAGACGAGAGCCTTTTTCAATTTCTCAAAAGCTTCAGTGCAGTCCCTGTTAAAATGAAAATCGACATCCTTAGCCAATAAATTTGTGAGAGGCCTAGCAATTTTAGAAAAATCTTGAATAAATCGACGATAAAACCTAGCATGTCCCAAAAAACTTCGAATTCCTCTGACTGAAGTGGGTGGAGGCAATTTCTCTATAACTTCAATCTTGGCTTTATCCACTTCAATGCCTCTCCGTGAAATACGATGCCCAAGAATAATTCCTTCTTGAACTATAAAATGACATTTCTCCCAATTGAGAACCAGGTTTACTTCCTCGCACCTCTGTAATGTTGGGGAATGCCGGGTGTAATTTAAAAAATTTGCAGTCCCAGGACGCAGCGGAAGAAGCATTACACCCGAAACACATTCCTTTCCCAAGGATCCATGCGAGAGAGAGAACACAAGGATGTGTTAGGGTTAGTACCTCTATTGCTTATTAGGATGAAGGTGCCAAGTTGAAGACGCTCACGTGCTCGTCCTCTACAAGTATCCACGCGTCGACCTTCTCAACGTTGCTCCCTTCCACGCTCGGTGCTAGCCTCGGGAAGAGAAGATCACCTCTTGGAATCTCCTTCTCCTTCTCCTTTTGTTCTTCACGCCAACAAGACTCCTCCAAGGAGACACTCGGCCAACAACGAAGAGGATGAAGGAAGGTGGCGCAACTATAAAGGAAGAGGGCGGCTTAGATATCCAAAGCTTGCGCAACTCCAAGTTGCCTTGCTTTGGCGAATTCAGCATCCTTAGAGAGGGGCGAATACCCCTTCTTTTATAGCCTTTCAAGCCTCCACCGCCCATTCTCTTTCCAACTATAGATTGGAACAATTCCTCCAAGGAATTCTCCCTAATTGATCAGCCGCTACTAGCCTTGAATATGCGCAAGTATAAGGCTTGGAAAGTATCAAGCTTCTTGCCAATTTAAGAGCTAGTCATTGAAATCAATTAATTGGGACTTGCCATATATGCTCTTGGTGCAATTCCTCCAAGGAATTGCCGCAAGACATTAGCCACATACCTTCTTGAATTGGCGCTAGTTGAAGCATAGAAATAATCTAGCTTCTTGCCATATCAAGAGAGGATATTTGAGTTCCATTCTAATTAGAACTTTCCATATGAGATTGGCTGATTTCTTGCTTGATATAACCAAGCAATACACGCCTTCATATCAGCCCACACGTCCAAGCATGTTTCCAATTGAGGAAACCAATTTCCAAAAGGATTCATACACTTCACATTGGCGCAAATTCCATATATGGAATTATCCCATGTGCCAAGTGTATTTCCAACTCCTATTAGGATTCAAACTTGCCTCAATTAGATTTAATCCACAATCCCTAATTGGATTTGGATCTCAACATTAATTAGGCCCATGGAAATAAATCCTTATTGGATTAGGATTTGCGCCCAACACAATGAGCCTTATCCAAATCCAATTCTCTTTAGGATTTGAATCCTAGTTGGATTAGGATTTGCGCCCAACCACTATGGGCCTTATCCAAATCTAATTCTCATTAGGATTTGAATCCTAATTAGATTAGGATTCTCATTTCTAGTAGAATTAGAATTCCAACTCCTAATTGAATTAGGATTCCAACTCCTAGTTGGAATAGGACTCTATTTCCCAATAGGGTTAGGATTCTAACTCCTAATTAAATTAGGATTCCAACTCCTAGTTGGATTAGGATTCCAATTCCTAATAGGGTTAGGATTCCAACTCCTAATTAGATTAGGATTCCAACTCCTAGTTGGATTAGGATTCCAATTCCTAATAGGATTAGGATTCCAACTCCTAGTTGGAATAGGACTCTATTTCCCAATAGGGTTAGGATTCTAACTCCTAATTAAATTAGGATTCCAACTCCTAGTTGGATTAGGATTCCAATTCCTAATAGGGTTAGGATTCCAACTCCTAATTAGATTAGGATTCCAACTCCTAGTTGGATTAGGATTCCAATTCCTAATAGGATTAGGATTCCAACTCCTAATTAGATTAGGATTCGAATCCAACATGGTATATAATCCTTTGTTCAAGTCCAACTTGACTAGGATACATATACAAACTCATGAATCCCAATTGGACTCAGATTCAACCATGAATCTGTCTTGGACTCAGAATAATGAACTCAAATATATTCCAAGATTTCCAGATCATAAAACAACGTCAAGAGTCTATTGCGTGTGACCCGGTAGGATCCTAATGACGATAGCAATGATGATTGAATATCATCATAAGTAGTGAGAGGTATCTAGCAACACATCACTACTACCCATGTCATAGGACTTAAGTCATCTGGCAACAACTCCCTAACAAGCAACGAGGATTCCATGCATTCTAGATCCCTTTGCCTATGCTGATATCCTGCCATTGGATTAGTCTCAAGTTTATTATCCAATGCATTGGTCATGACTCAACAAGTGTGGCCACACTTTCCTGTCATGCACCAATAAGGTGGGGCGCCCCGAGGTGGATATCATGCTTCCTCGGAAGGAAGGGGCAAATCCTACTATTGGTCATCCATGTCTCTACATGACTTATGACATGCTCAATGACAGTCGTTTTGATCACCCATTTACGGAGAGACGTAAGACTGTATCAAAACATACCCATCATCATATCTAGACATGAATACCTCAAGTCTAAGGATCAATGCAAACCTCTTGCATGTGAGATTGACTTGTTGACTAGACAAGTCAATCCTCACGGTGGATCACTCCAGTGCATCCAATGCACCTGTATGTCTGCGTTACTGTGCCCCGCACCTAACCAGCCCATACACCAGTCTCACATGCACCAAAGCTCTCCCATATCAGCTAAGGCACCTTGACCGGGGATTACTTATGAGAATGGATCCAATCCAAACTCCTGGGACATTATCTATGCAATTCAATACATCAACGCAGTAAAGCAATCTGCATAATAACGACCATGCCTTTATTGATTATATCAATTTCATTAATTCTATCGAAGTACATTTAAACAATGCCTGACCATGTCCATATATTGGTCTGCAGGGCATATACACCAACATGTAAAACACGCGACAAATTAGATAGACAAACATCAAAAGTAGACCCATACACTGAAAAGTCATCCATAAACACATCCATAATATTTTCAACGAGGTTAGAAAGAATGGCGATCATGCATTGTTGAATCGTGGCCGGCGCATTGCACAACCCAAAAGGCATGTGCCTGTATGAGGATGTTCCGTATGGACACGTGAAGGTGGTCTTCTCTTGATCTTCCGGGTGAATAGGTATCTAGAAAAACCCTGAAAAACCATCAAGAAAACTAAAGTAAGAGTTCATGGCCAAACGTTCAAGCATCTGGTCTATGAAAGGAAGAGAAAAGTGATCCTTCCGGGTGGCTTTGTTTAATTTTCAGTAGTCGATACACATGCGCCACCCCGTAACTGTTCTCATCGGGATCAACTCATTGTTCTCATTTTTCACTACTGTGACCCCCCCCCCCCCCTTTCTTTGGGACCACATGAACGGGGCTAACCCATTCACTGTCATAAATTGGGTAGATCACTCCTACATCTAGTAACTTGAGAACTTCCTTTTTCACTACCTCTTTCACGATAGGGTTTAGTCGACGCTGATACTCAATGGAAGGTTTGCAATTTTCTTCAAGATAAATCCTATGCATACACAAAGATGGTTTAATTCTTTGTATATCGTCCAACGAATATCCAATCACCTTTCAATGGCGTCGAAGCTCATCAAGCAACCTCTTTGTCTGCATTTTATCCAAATTAGCACTCACTATCACAGGATATGTAGAATTTTCCCCCAAGAACTCGTATCTCAAATTTGGTGGAAGCGCCTTGAGTTCTAATTTATTTGTCTTTACCGGTTCAGGTTTTACCAAAATAAGCCTTTCAATTTTGGCTTTCTGTGGCTCAACTGTCTGGCTTGAATCTAATATATTTGCATAAGCCTGAGCCTCTCCCCCCATATTCTCTTCATCTTCCACTCTAATCAGGCAAACTTCCAGCGGATCTACCTTTTTCCTTACATCTTCAGCTTTTGTTTCCAATTCCGAGACATCGATATTAAGGCAGGAATCTGCAAAGGAGAGTTTTTAAGGGAGGATAAAAGATCGAAGTCAACGTTATTTTCACCAATATTCAAAGTTAATATCCCTCTCTTCACATCGATAACGGCACCTGCAGTGGCCAAAAACGGCCTCCCAAAATAATCGGCAGTCTTAGATCTTCCTCGATTTCTAGTACCACAAAGTCCGCAGGTACAAAAAATTGGCCGACTTTAATAGGAACATCTTCCAATATCCCAACAGGTCTCCGAACAGATCGGTCTGCCAATTGTAATGTGATGGTGGTAGGCTTCATATCACCTATGTCAAGTTTCCTGCAGATTGACAGGGGCATCAGACTGTCACTGGTGCCCAAATCGCACAGAGCTCCTTCAAAGGACATATTGCCAATCTGGCAGGGAATGGAAAAGCTACCTGGATCTTCCAACTTTTGAGGGATCTTGTTCTGTATTATCGCACTGCATTCCTCTATAAGTGCCACAGTTCCATATTCTTCAATCTTTTGCTTATTAGAAAGTATATCTTTTAAAAACTTTGCATAGGTGGGTGTCTGTGACAGCGCATCTGTGAAAGGAATGTTTATGTATAACTTCTTTAGTACCTCCAGAATTTGCCAAACTGTTTATCCAGCTTTGCTTTGGCTAGTCTCTGAGGAAAGGGAACGGGCGGAACGTATGCAGGTGGGCCCACATAATTCTCCTTTTTTTCCTCAACAGGCTTTTCCTTATCTGGTTGTGGCTCTTCAGATTACTCCTTATCAGCTCCAGGCGTGATCTCCTCTTTAGGCATCTAAGGCTCATCCAACTGCCTACCACTCCTCGTAGTTATTGCACTGCAGTTCTCTCTGGGGTTTATATCAGGCTGTCCCGGTAGTCTCCCTGTAGGCCTGCTAGTAGTACTAGCTTGCTGAGCAATCTGATTTTCCAGCATCTTGTTGTGGGTAGCCAGAGCTTCCACTCGAGATGTCAACTACTTGATCTGGTCCGCAAGATCTTCGGTACTCTTCTGCTGTTTCATAACAACCTCTAGCATGGACTCAAAGTTCAACTTCGGAGGTTGCCCATATTGTCTTGGTTGGAAGCCCGGTGGTGGCATGTTATTCTGCTCAGAATATTGAGGAGGAGCTTGCGCTTGCCCTTGATTATTCTTATAGGACAGGTTGGGGTGGTTCCTCCATCCTGGATTGTAAGTTGCAGAATACGGGTCATTCACAGGTCTCTGATTAAAATTCCCCACAGCATTGGCTTGCACCTGGTTTGATTCTTCCTGTGATGAAGCTATGATTTGACATTCAGACGAATTATGTCCTGTTACACCACACACCTCACAAAAGACTGCATTAATGGCAACTAAGGGAAAAGAAAAAGAATCCAACTTATGAGCCAAAGAGTGTACCTTAGCCGCCAGTGAGGTCAAGGAATCATTATGGTACTTACCAAATCCTGTGGGAGTACTATTCTGCTCACTTGACCAGTGGTTATGGTTCATGGTCATATCCTCAAGTAGAGCAGTTGCATCTTCCACACTCTTGCTCATAATCGTTCCTCCAGTTGTAGTGTCCACCATTAATCTAGTGTTGTAATCCAATCCATTGTAAAAGATGTGGATTAAAACCCATTCCTAAAGTCCATGGTGTGGGCACATGCGTTGGAGCTCCTTGAAGCATTCCCAGGCGTCATAGAGTGACTCTCCTTCTTGCTGTGCAAAACTCATAATCCTGTTGCGTAGTTGAATAGTTTTGCTTGGTGGGAAATATTTGTTCAGAAATGCTTTTGATAGCTCTTCCCAAGTGGTGATAGATCTTATCGGCATTGAATATAACCAAGCTCTGGCGTGATCCCTGAGAGAAAATGGAAACAATCTTAGTCTTATCGCGTTAGAAGAAACTCCATTAACTTTGACAGTATCGCAGTATTCAAGAAAAATAGCTAAATGAAGATTAGGGTCCTGATTTAGGGATCTCCCAAATTGATTTTGCTGGACCATCGTCATCCGCACTGGTTTGAGTTCGAAATTGTTCACCTCTACAATAGGTCGAACAATGCTTGAGTTGAACCCTTGTATGTTTGGTGCTGCGAAGTCCCTCAAAGATTGATTGTTCGCCACCATCTCTCCTTCTTCAGAGGTCCTCTTGTTCTTGAACTGCAATCTCTTTCAAAGGCAAAATGTATGCTCAATTTCTGGGTCTTCTGGGAGCAAAGCACCTGCACGAGAAGTTTTGAGCATACAACGTGTAAGTAAACAATAAACAGAAAAGAATAGTAAAAACTAATAGCAAAAGAAAAGAAAAATGCCTAATCTCCTAACTTATCAATTAGTCAATATTAACTATCTGTAGTCCCTGGCAACGGCGCCAAAAACTTGATAGCGATCTGCAAGTGCACAGATTTATCGAAGTAATAAAAAGATTATCATTCCCAATGAGGACTACGTAGTTAATTACTAACTTATTGACTTGTTTGAATCTGGGCTGACTAAATCAGTGGTTTCTCTAGACTTCTCAGCACGAACAAACTCAAAAACAGCGTTAAAAGGTTCAAATTCCAAGGATCGGGATTTTATGGGTTCGCCACACCGACAATCATGAATTATTTAAAAGTAACTAATTTTATAGAAACTATCAATCATGAAAGGAACTTTTCCTAGGGTATATATCACCTCCTCTCGGAGCGTAATACGGTATTTAGTTAGATTAACTCCCTACTCTCGTGACAGTTAACCTAAATAAACTCATTAAGTTCTATGAAATGCTAGTAAATCCTTCAGACGAATCCAACGTACTCTCGTGATTGGATTCGTAGGTTCAATTGAAATAGATCGGATGTTGCGATTCACCTCTCGGTCCTTCTCGCAACGCCTAAGACAAAAAATTACTTGGCTAAGGTAAATTATGGGATTCATGAAATTTCAATCAAATCATGATAATAGATTCATTATAAAGCGAACAATAACATAGATTAATTCATGATAGTCAGAGGGCTACGCCCAAAAATACCGAATAAGTATCTACTCGCTCATGTTGTTAAGGAAATACATGATGTTTCTGATGAACAAGTGAAAACTCATAAAAATCGTCGAGAAATCATGAAAAGAACAGTAAAACTGCCTTCTCCTCGATCTAGAGATGAGGAAGAGTCGATCGATCATCACTTTTGCGTTGAATCTCGCCGGAAAATGCTCTAGAATTGTGTTTTTGCCCTTATCGCCGCCGCCGTCTGTGTTCATCCGAAAAGCTCTCTTTTGCCCTCCAAAAATCCTTCCTTTTATATCTGGGCCGGTTTAGAATCCATCAGCGAATGTTTCTGCAAAGTTTGGTTCAAATCTGGTTCGAATCAGTGGAGAAACGAGTGAAAAACTCGTCAGGCGGAAGTTTTTATGGCCTGTGATGTGTTTACGGTTGAGGCCGTAAATGTTTCTGTGTGTAATGATTTCGGTCACAAAAAGTTTCACGGACTGTGATGGATTCACGGTCTCACCCGTGAAAGTTTCTGTTCACTCTGAAACTTAGCCGATTTTCACCTTCTGTTCATCGTCGCTTTTATGGTTGACTCCGTAATTACGGCCAAGGCCGTAATTGTCTTGTTCTTCACCGTTTTCACCCCCTAATTTGACGTGTAGGCTCGTTATCTCCTTGGGAATCATGCTTTGGCTTCAAAACTCTCAAAATCCTTCATTTTTATGTCATTTTACCTACATTTTAATAAAAACCAAGAAAAGTGAAGATTCCGTGCAAAGTAAGACAAAAATTCTAAAAATAGCACGAAATCATGCAATTAAGCCCCAAATATGATCCAAAACATAGGCAAAAACATGGTGTAAATGCAACGCATCAATTTAAGATCATAGGCGCACATAGTTTTGTCAAGTAAGACGGGTATTGTGTCCTCAAGACTGGCCGAGTCTCTTGATCTGACAAAATTGCTAGCCGATTTGGTCTGTGAAATCATCATGAAACTTAATCTCAATTTTTAGCATAAAATTGATTGAGAGGAAGTTTTGGATGTAGTTGGTGCATAAGGGAATTAAAATTTGATTATTTCGTTTTTCAAATTTATTGTATGCGCCACCTATCTCTTCTGTGGGTTCATATGGTCATAGCGAGTGCCTTCCTGTATTGTGATGTGGAAGAATGTTTCCACCTGTGATGAATGCTTGTAAATTTTTAAGCCACCTGTGTGTGGTACCTCTTCCCCTATTTCGATGTAAAATTTTCTTGTATTCTTTCATTATGTTTTAGAATAGATTTATAATATTTTTTATGAGATAGGTTAAGGATTCATCAAGACAACAATGTGACTTCATCAACCGAAATCAGAGTAGTGCCAGCTTTTGGAAGCGTGGTGATAGATTTGTGGTTGGAGGAAGGAAGCAAGCTTTCGGCTTACTGGTATGGGCTGATCTGCTACAGGGACTCGCAACCCTTGGATGCAAGATAACATGTCACATGGCTCATGACATGTTATGTGTATGAAGAGGGCTATGACCATATCAACCAAAATAGCATGCCTGTGATGGTTTATTATTCTGTCCATAGCATGCCTGTGATGTTTTTCCTTTTATGCTGCCACCATAGGAAAATATGTATGCTAGAAAAGAATAATAATTAATTAACTCTCCATGTAATATCAAGTCAAAAGCCTTCTGAAGTATAGCCCTCATCAAGCCATCGATTGATGGACTGTGAACTGTTTCTCACCCTCGTGAGACACACCCATCTATCTTTGGAAGGCGTGTGGTGACAATATGCATCTTAGTCTACCACAAGTGTAGACGTGCCTTTGCAAGGTGCAGGTTGGCCCTGGGCATAACAATTAGGTTAGACTTGACTAGTTTTTTATGTGTCACTGACATGATGAAACACTAGAGGCAGCTGTTGAGAGAATAGGGTTCTGTGATGTATCCAGCCCTCACTGGACACAAGGTGCCTAGTCGGTCTTGACTAAGAGGAGTTGTGCATGGTACAATTGGCTGGCAGGCCTACCTAAGGCAGCATGGGATCACTCTGTGCAGCCCAACTCACCCTCGTGAGTCGCGGAGACCTCATGTGAAATTAAGATCCTACTCACTTATTTCCAAGGTGATTTAGAGAGTTATCAACTTGATAAGAAATAATGGGAGCATAGTATTTAATTTAAGTCCTTGTTAAATGCTTTATCATAGTACTTATTTTGCTTATTTGCTTATTGTAGATAATGGCATCTCCTAACCTTAGAATGGAACTTTATGTAAACAAACTGGATGGAATAAATTGGACAAGATGGTTCAAAATTTTGTCCAATATACTAGAACAAGAAAATAAGGTGCATCTTCTTGAAAGACCTCCCATCCCAGTCTAGTATTTATTTTACCACTCGATGGGAGTGGAATGTTATCTTAAACACTATGAGGACTCCAAACAGTGCACTGCTTTTGTTTTAGAGTGCATGACCTCTGAGGTCAAGGTTGAGTGTGATGAGATGGGAATTTATGATATCATCATACATCTCTAAGGTCTCTTCACACCATGCTCTCTAAACAGTGAACAAGAGAGTTCTGTTGGATCTTCAGGATGTTTGCCTAAATCCAGGAATGACCATGGTTCCATATCTTCGAAGCTAAAACTTCGGAAGATTAGGAATGCATGGAAAATTCAGGACGGATTGAGGCCCAAGAAGAGCATGGCATAGAAGAAGGGATGTAACCCATCCACTTCAGGTATTTTGTTACTGAGGTCATTATGTCTACTTCTTATTCATGGGTACTTGCTACCGCATGTGGAGCTCACATATGTTTTCATATGCAGGGGCTCAAAAGAAGTAGGACAATGAGGCCTGGTGAGATCGACTTTCGAGTCAGGAATGGAGCATAGGTTGCAGCTATTGGTATCATCTCACTGCCTTCAAGACTTCAACAAGAACCTTGCTATTATGTACCAGCTATTGCAAAAGAACATTATATCCATTCCTTTGTTAACTAGGAATGGATTTCAGTTTGAAATAATGAATGATATTTCTTTAAATCTGGGACGTTCTATGGCAATGGTACAATTAGTAATGGCTTATAATTCTGTATGTAACATTAATACTAAGAAGATCAAATCTAATGATCCAAATCAACACCTTCATCTGGCATTATCGCTTGGGCTATATAAACAAATGTCACATCCAAGTTGTCTATGCAAATGGACTATTGGGGTCATTATCCCTTCAGGATTATGATACATGTGAGTCTTGTTTGTTGGGCAAGATAACAGATGCTCCCTTCACTAAGAAAGGTGAGAGGGTCATCGGCTTGTTGGATCTAGTACACAGCAATGTGTGTGGACCCATGAAAAACAAGCACGAGGAGGTATTGTATACTTCATTAGATGCAGATATGTCTTATCCAACATAAAACTTTGGAAAACTCGAAGAAGTTCAGAAATGAAGTACAAAATCAAGTTGGAGGATCTATTAAAGCACTTTGATTGGATCAAAGTGGTGAGTGGAGTTTGATGACTATCCTAAGAAGTGTGGGATTATCTCACAGCTTTCTCCTCTTGGAACACCATAATTGAATGGTGTGTCCAAAGGAAGAAATAAGAACATACTAAGTATGGTTCCATCTTGATATGTCATGCAAATTCACTTCCCTCATTTTGAGGCCATGCACTTGAAGTAGTTACTCTAACACTCAATGATTTTCCCTCAAAGAATGTGTCTAAAACACCTTTTGAGTTATGGACTGGGAAACATCCCAACTTATCTTACTTTAGGATTTGGGGATGTGTTGCACAGTAATGTCACCAAACTGGAACCCAGATCTCAAAAGTGTGTGTTTGTGGGGTACTAAAGAGTACTACTATCCCAATGAGAACAAAATATTTGTTGCTCAAACTACTATCTTTCTTGAAAAGAAATTTCTTTTGAAAGAAGCTAGTGGGAGTAGTTTTGATTTGGACGAGGTCCAAAATCAACCACAGAACGATTAGACATAGATGAAAAGGAATCTCACATACAGGTTGATAGCGAACCTGAGGTTCAAATAACACAGGAACCACATAGGTCTGGACGGATTCGAAATGCTCCTACAAGTTATAGGCAAATTATAAGGATCATGAAGATATGCAAATTATAAGGATCCATTTATGGATTTAAGCAAGCATCTCAAAAATGCATCCTATAGGGACCATGAAGATATGCAAATTATAAGGATCCATTTATGGATTTAAGCAAGCATCTCAAAAATGATGCATGTGTTTACAAGAAGACCAGTGGGAGCACCATAACATTTCTTGTTCTATATGTTGACGATATTCTCCTCATATGAAATGACATCCTAGCACTTCACGTGGTGAAGTCAAGGCTTGGGAAGTATTTTGAGATGAATAATCTAAGGAATGCGGGCTATATCCTAGGCGTGAGGATCTATAGATAGAGATCCAAGAAAGTCATTGCTCTTAGTCAATCTACATACATCCAGTAGTTTCTGGAGAGGCTCATATTAGATAATTCCAAGTGTTGATACCTTCTAGGGTGACATGGTCTGACTCTCTCGAAGAAGCCATGTCCTTTGACACAGCGGGAGAGAGACAACATGAGTCGAATTCCTTATACACTGGCTATAGGATCGATCATGTATTGTGCAAGGAGCACAAGGCCAAATGTGGTGTATGCTTTGAGCATATCCAGTAGGTTCCAATCAAATCCAGGTGTTCGGCACTGGATAGCTGTGAAATCAATTCTTAAATACTTGAGAAGTACAAAGGATTGACATTTAGTCTATGGTAGACAAGAAGAACTAAGTGTATAGGGGTACACTGATGCTTCATTCCAGTCTAATCCTGATGACTATCGTTCACAGTAAGGATTTGCATTTTGCCTTTACGGTGGTGCTGTGTGCTGGAAGAAGATTTAAGCAAACCATGGTGGCAAACTCTACAATTAAGGTTGAGTACATTGCAGCTTCTTGGGCAGCTAAGGAAGCAGCTTGGTTCACTTTTGAACTTGACGTAGTTTCTACTACTCAAAGGTCTAGTACAATTTTTGTTGTATTACTGGGACCATAGCACATGCAAAGGAACCAAAGTCTCATGCATGTACTACAGCGATATCATCTGATCAAAGAGATCATCGATAGGGGTGATGTTCAAATTTGTAAAATACACATAGATAGCAATCTAGGAGACCCACTGACAAAGCCTCTAGCGTAGCAGAAGCTAGAAAGTCATACTAGAGACATGGGACTGAAAGAGATCAGTTGCCCTTGGTCTTAGTGCAAATGGGAGATTATTAGTGTTTATGCCCCATAGACCAATATATAAACATGGTCCAACATTGTTTAAACGTACTTTCATATAATCAATAGAGGCATAGTTGTTATTATGCAGATTGCTTAACTTGCATTAATGTATTGAATTGAATAAATAATGTCCCATGAGTTTGGTTGGAACCATTCTCATAGTAGTCCCCAGTCGAGGTACCTTAGCAGATAAGGGACAACTTTGGTATATGTGAGACTAGTGTATGGGCTGGTTAGTGCGAGGCACAATAACTAAGACATACAGGTGCTTTAGTATTAGTTGCACTGGATTGACCTACCGTGAGGATTGACTTATCTAGTCAACAGGTCATTCTCACATGCAAGAGGTTTGCATTGATCCTTAGACTTGAGGTATTCATGTCTAGATATGATGACGGGTATGTTTTGATACAGTCTTACATCTCTCTGTAAATAGGTGATCAAAATAGCTATCATTGGGCATATCATAAGTCATATAGAGATATGGATGACTAATAGTAGGATTTGCCCCTTCCTTAATTGAAAGCATGATATCCACCCGGGGCCCCCCACCACATTGGTGCATGACAGGAATGTATGGTCATACTGTTTGAGTCATGACCAATAAATTAGATTAATAAATATGAGACTAATCCAATAGCAGGATATCAGGTCAGGCAAAGGGATCTAGAATGCATGGGAATCCTCGTTGCTTGTTAGGAAGTTATTGCCATATGACTTTAGTCCTATGACCTGGATAGTTGATGACACCGAAATTCATCGTGATTTCTATGCCATTTTATTGATATTTATATGTCATATTCATAGACTTTGCTTGTTTTTATGCCATATTTTATCGATATATGCGGAATCTACACTCTTTTCTGTTTTTGATGATTTTCAGGTAAAAAGGCACTATTTTTAGGCATTTTCAAGTGAAATCAAATACATAGAAGGATTCTCATCATCAAGAGGAGGTCACCCAAGAAATTTCATGCAAAACGGAGCAAGTCAGCAAATTACGGCAATGCCGTAATCTAGTTTACGGTACCATATTTTCAGACAGTACCGTAAAATCCGAGCCCTGCCATATTTTGAAGAATTTTCGAACATAAATTTTTTCAGATTTTACGGCACTGCCATAAACAATATTATGGTACTGTATTTTAGAACTCTTCAGAATAGAAACTTCGCTCAATATTACGGCACTACCGTAAGAAACTACACGGGCCATAATTGCCAAACGTTCGCGAACAGAGAGTTCAGCCGATTTTACGGCACTACCGTAAACCAGATTACGGTGCCGTAATTCCAGGACGACATTAGAACAGAAGACTCGAGCGATTTTACGGCAGTGCCGTAAACTATTCCACTGCCGTAATTCCTGTTCTGAACGCGACGCCCAGGTCAACTTCAACGCCCGAATCTTGCGGAGAGGATTGAGAGCAATCCAGAACTCCAAATTAGATACCGTAAGAAGCAAAAAGGAGCTTGGGACGAAAGGAAGGGTTATACACCGGAAGCCCCAATTTTCATTGACTGTGGAGGGAGAAATTGCGATTCACGCCGCTGCCCAGGGTTTCACCGCCGCGCTCAATCCAGACGATCTCCGGCCGTGATTTTCATACTAAAGCTTCGTCTGAAGGAGTAGACAATGGGCCAGAAGTTTCAGATCAAAAGGAGATCAATTGGAAGAGAAATCGAAGAAAAAGGAGTCGCCGACATTGTTCATCGACGATCTTTGCAAATTACGGCTGTGAAATACTTCATAGCCATGTTGTATTTTCTAAACTTCTCTTTTCCTTTGATTTTTGATCCTCTGAAACCATGACTTATTGTAATGCCTTCATGATGACAGCTTAAACTACTTTTGGGACATGGGGGAGTAATTCACTTAATTTCTAATGACAAAATAACTACTTTTTCACTATTTCGTTGAGTTTAATCTTAACATGATGATTTTTCTCATGTGATAATTGTGCTTAGACTCTCTATAAGTCCATGTTACTAATTATGTTTTTAGAGTTTTCGCAATGAGACTGAAAGGTGATTTGCTTGAGAACTTGGAACCCTAGAATTGCATGTTAGGATTCCTTCCTTAGGTTAGATCTAATTTGACCTGTTCTAGTAGATTAATTGCCATGATTATAACATGAACCTATAGATCGAGCCTATTTGTCAAACGTGGAGATCTTGTGCGAAAGCAAGGATCGGAACGTTGGAGATCCATGAGTAAAACTAGTGTAGAGATTCGGATGCACGAAAGTGATTCTTGAGACTCCACTAGAGATTATCAACTTAGAATTCGGATGCACGAAAGTGATCCTTGAGTTCATTGTTTGATGATTTACTGATCTTTAGTGTTGGGACGAATCTTGCACGAAAGCGAAGACAAATCCCTGTGCGGTTGTTTACACGAAAGTGAAACAATCCTTTTATTAAGTAAATTACATCTTCATCATGATAAAATTGAACTGACGAAATCCTTATTCATGTCTAGTCATAAAAGTTAAAGTGAACGAAACCCTAGTCCTAGCTTTTCTCTCTGATAATTCCGTTTTAGCTTCCAATTTCTATTCTCACTACTTCGATTAGCCTAGATAGTAAGAAATCAACTATTTAGTATTCAACAACATAGGTCTCTGTGGGTTCGATATCTTAATTATTACTTCGAGTATCCGTGCACTTGCGGATCACAACAAATTTTTAGCGCTGTTGCCAGGGACCTTAGTTTTTGTCGATATTAGAAACGTTGAGATTATTGCTAGACTAGGTTTCATTTATGTTTTATCTTTTTATTCTTTTCTGTTTACTTACATCATTTGATCAGTTTGCTCTAGTGTGCAGAGGAAATTCATTTCTAATGGCTGATCAAAGATCACTGAGGGACTATGCAGCCCCTAATCCTCAAAGGATACAATTTAGCATTGCTAGACCTGCAATTGAGGCCTCTAACTTTGAAATTAACCCTGCCTTCTTGTCTATGATCCAGCAGAACCAGTTTGGAGGATCATCAATCGAAGATCCTTATTCACATTTATATATCTTTCTTGAATATTGTGATACCATAAAAATTCATGGAGTTTCTGATGACGCACTAAAACTGATATTGTTCCCTTTTTCTCTCAGGGATCAAGCACGATCTTGGTTGCATTCTTGTCGACCCAATACCTTCACAACATGGGAACAATTATCAAAAGCTTTTCTGATGAAATATTTTCCACCGAGCAAGACTATCCGATTGAGGAATCAAATCACGAACTTTCAACAGTAGAGTGGAGAATCACTCAGCGAGGCATGGGAGAGATTCAATGATCTACAACGGAAGTGTCCTAACCATGGCTTCGAAAATGAGTTTCTAATTTAGACATTTTATTATGGCTTAGTTTATAATACCCGTCTAATTATTGATGCTGCTGCAGGGGGAGCCTTGATGAGTAGAACATTTGACGATGCTTTCAAGTTGCTTGAGATGTCCTTGAATCATAGCCAATGGGCTCCAGATGAAGGAATGTATATTGTCATCAACATGGTAAGAATGAGAATGAGGATCAGCAACCCTTGACTGAAGAGGTTAGTGAACCCATGCTAGAGAAACTTTCAGCTAGCCAAATTCAATCATTGCAAATTCAAAACACAAAAAAAATTTGAGGATCTTGAAGAAACTGTTAGTCACCTTGCTTCTCAATTAGAATCCTTAGTGGCGTACAATAAAGTTCTAGAAGAACAAATATCTAGATTAAGCTCTGGGGAACATTGCAATGCCATTATCACTAGAAGTGGGAGACAATTAGGAGAACTTAAGGAAAAAGAGTCTATTAATGATCATTATGAGGAATTAGAATTAGAAAAATCTTCTGAACATGAACAAACACTATCTAGTTTAACACCTCAAAAGGGAAGTAAACCAAAAGGGGATGTGCCATGTAAAGAAGATGATTCTAAGACTAATCTACCTCCACCCTATAGACCACCAGTACCTTTTCCCCAAAGGATAGTGCAAGAAAAGTTAGATAAGCAATTTGGGAAATTTCTTGATGTTTTGAAAAAGCTTTACATTAACATACCATTTACTGAAGCTTTATCTCAAATGCCCATATATGCTAAATTTTTGAAAGAAATCCTGTCTAACAAAAGAAAGATAGAGAACTATGGTACCGTGGCTTTAACTGAGGAATGTAGTGCTGTTATTCAAAACAGGTTACCACTAAAATTGAATGATCCAGGTAGTTTTTCTATCCCATGTTTTATCGGTAGTATGGCTTTCGACCAAGCCTTATGTGATCTAGGGGCTAGTGTAAGTCTTATGCCTTTGTCTGTGTGCAGGAAATTGGACATGGGAGCTCCTAAGCCGACTACAATTTCTTTGCAGCTCGCTGATCGATCGATAAAATATCCAGTGGGTATTCTAGAGGATGTTCCTATACAAGTTGGTAAATACTTCATACCTGCTGATTTTGTGGTACTTGAAATGGAAGAGGATGCCAAGATTCCTATTATTTTGGGTAGGCCGTTCTTAGCCACTGCTGGAGCCCTTATTGATGTACAGAACGGTAGACTTGCTTTAAGAATTGGCAATGATAAGATTGAGTTTGATTTGAATAATTCATTGAAAAAACCTGCATATACTAGTTCTTGTTGCACTATTCATGCCATTGATGACACAGTTTATGATGTTAGTTGTTTGTTTGATGATTCTTCTGCTGATATTTCTTTTTCTGATTCTTTTTCTGATACCTTGAAAAATTATTATGAAAAAATTGATAATTCTGATTTTGAGAATGATTTTGATGAATTCGATGATGAAAAACATGATATTTTAGATTATGTTGCTTTTAATAATGAAAGTGAAAAGATCCCTAAAGTTGAGTTGAAAGTTTTACCTGATAATCTTAAATATGAATTTCTTGGTCCTAACTCCACCTACCCTGTGATTGTGTATCCTAAATTAGATGCCAGGGAAACTGATCTACTCTTGAAGGAGCTAAGAATTCATAGAAAGGTAATTGGGTATTCCATTGATGACTTAAAAGGGATTAATCCTTCTTTTTGTATGCACAGGATTCACATGGAGGATGAGCACAAACCGCATGTAGATTTTCAGAGAAGGCTCAACCCGTCTATGAAGGAAGTGGTGAAGAAGGAAGTACTAAAATTACTAGATGCAAGTATTATCTACCCTATCTCAGATAGTAAGTGGGTGAGTCCTGTACGCTGTGTTCCAAAGAAGGGAGGTGTCACTGTAATGAAAAATAAGGATAATGAATTGATACCTGTTAGAAATGTCACTAGTTGGCGTATGTGTATTGATTATAGAAAATTAAATGTTGCCACTAAGAAAGATCATTTTCCCTTACCTTTCATTGATCAAATGGTGGAGAGACTTGCCAAACACTCTCACTTTTGTTTTCTTGATGGGTATTCCAGATTTTTTTTCAGATTTCTATTCATCCTGATGATCAGGATAAAACCACTTTTACATGTCCTTATGGTACTTTTGCTTATAGAAGAATGTCCTTTGGTTTATGCAATGCACCTGCCACTTTTCAAAGGTGTATGATGGCAATTTTTTCTGAATTTATTGAAGACTTCATGGATGTTTTTATGGATGATTTCTCTGTCTATGGTTTCTCTTTTGATGACTGCTTAGCTAATCTCTCTAGAGTTTTACAGAGATGTGAAGAGACTAACCTTGTCTTGAATTGGGAAAAGTGTCACTTTATGGTTAGACAGGGGATAGTTTTGGGCCATCTTGTTTTAGAAAGAGGGATTGAAGTGGATAAGGCCAAGATAGAAGTGATTGAGAAGTTAGCACCACCCACCGCTATCAAGGAGATCAGGAGCTTTTTGGGACATGCAGGGTTTTACAGGAGATTCATCAGGGACTTCTCTAAACTTGCTAAACCTTTAACTGATTTATTTTGTAAAGACGCCAAATTCTGCTTTGATGAGAAATGTCTGTTTGCTTTTCAGGAGTTAAAGAAAGCTTTGGTTTTAGCACCCATCATTCAGCCCCCAGATTGGGACTTGCCTTTTGAACTCATGTGCGACGCCAGTGATTATGTAGTGGGAGCAGTCTTGGGACAGAGAAAAGATAAGAAACCTCATGTTATTCACTATGCCAGCAAGATTTTGGATGAGACACAAAAAAATTACACCACCACTGAGAAAGAACTATTGCCCATAGTATTTGCTTTTGATAAATTTAGGTCATACTTAATTAACTCCAAAGTGGTAGTGTACATTGACCATGCAGCTGTGAAATACTTAATGCAGAAAAAAGACAACAAACCACGATTACTCAGATGGATTTTACTTCTGCAAGAATTTGATTTGGAGATTAAAGACAAAAAGGGATCAGAAAACCTTGTTGCAGATTATCTCTCAAGAATAATGGTAGACACTGAAAAGAATAATGAGATCAATGATTCCTTCCCTGAAGAATAGCTTTTAACCATTGAACAGATCAGAGCTCCCTGGTATGCTGATATAGTAAATTACCTTGTTGCTAATGTTTTTCCTCCTGATTTGAACTACCAAAAAAGGAAGAATTTCTTAGCTGAGGTAAAACACTATTTTTGGGATGAGCCTTATGTATTTAGAAGATGTACAGACGGTATTTTTAGAAGATGTGTACCTAAAAAAGAAATCACATATATTTGTGCCAATGTCATGGATCCTCTTATGGTGGTCATGTCGGTACTGAAAAGACTGCTTATAAAGTGTTACAATCAGGATTTTATTGGCCTACCATTTTCAAAGATGCTAGAAATTTTGTGTTATCTTGTGATAGATGTCAAAGAACAGGGAACATTAGTAGAAAACATGAGATACTACTGTCCAACATTCTTGAAGTTGAAATATTTGATGTTTGGGGTATAGACTTTATGGGACCTTTCCCATCTTCAAGAGGTAACAAGTACATTCTGGTAGCAGTTGACTATGTTTCAAAATGGGTTGAAGCTCTTGCTTCACCAACCAATGATTCAAGAGTTGTTGCTAAATTTTTCAAAAAGATCATATTTCCACGGTATGGGACCCCGCGGGTAGTAATCAGTGATGGAGGCTCACATTTCATAGAACACAAATTTTCAGCCTTACTTAGAAAATATTGAGTGAATCATAGAGTGGCAACACCTTATCATCCTCAAACAAGTGGACAAGTGGAAATATCAAACAGAGAAATCAAGGGAATTTTAGAAAAGACTGTGTCAAGCACTAGGAAAGATTGGGCATTCAAACTTGATGATGTCTTGTGGGCATACCAGACTGCTTTCAAAACACCAATAGGTATGTCTCCGGTTCAATTGATTTATGGAAAATCATGTCACCTGCCTGTGGAACTTGAACACAAAGCATACTGGGCAATCAAGATGCTGAATTTCGATTTAAAGAGTGCGGGGGAAAAAATGGAAATTACAATTGAATGAGCTAGATGAGATTAGACTCTCTGCATATGAGAATGCAAAAATTTACAAGGAGAGGACAAAAAGATGGCACGATCGACATATTTTCAGGAGAGATTTCCAACCAGGTGACTTTGTTCTTTTATTCAATTCTAGATTGAGACTTTTTCCTGGAAAACTTAAGTTTCGATGGTCTGGTCCTTTTCAGGTAAAGAAAGCTTATCCTTACGGAGCCGTGGATGTATGGAGTGAAGAAACAGGAGAATTCAAGGTTAATGGTCAGAGACTTAAGCACTATTATCAAGAAGAGCTAATTGAAGAAAAAGAGAGTTTTTATTTAGATGAACCACAATCAAGTCTAAGTGTTAAATGGTCAAGCTAAAGACTTTTAAATTAGCGCTTCTTGGGAGGCAACCCAAGCTTTCTAACTTTAGTTCACTTCCTTTTATTTACTTTTATCTTAGTTTTATCTTAGAATTAATTTTTATTTCTGAAAAAGAAGCACGGAGAAGAGAAGAAAAAGAAAACTCGGCACAAAAGGTTTTGTAAGTATCCTCTCTCGTTCACCTTTTGGGTTTCATCATTGACTCATGTTTTTGTGTCTACCACCACTACTTCATCTACATGATAATCTTTTGATTTAGATGATTGATTTGTGGCCTTGATCTACCTTTGGGAATATTGTATACGGCTTGATTGATGTTTGATGTTGATGAGTGAATCCAAAATTGAGACTAGAATAAGGCCTATCATGTCAAATTTATTTCTCTTATACATATCTACTTTTGAAATTATTCATTGGTTGAAGAGTAAAATTTTAGGGAGATATGTTGTTTGAAAATTTGATTTAAAAAGTGAAACTACTTCTTGAATAAAATCAGCATATGAGTATGAATACTTGAATTGATATTGACTGACTAGTCTAATTGAGGTTTTATTTATTTTACTATTTGTTGGGAAAAAAAATCCAAAATCCACAAAAATAGTGAGAGACTCCCCTACTTGGCACTGTGTAAAATTGACAGTGGTACCAAACGACATGGGTTGAAGTCTAAAAAGAAATGAGAGGAATCTATTCACATTAACTCCGCTGTCTTTGGTAAAGATTCCCAATACTAAAAAGGCATGAGTTCTATTACACTGACTATGTGGTCAGTTTACTCCGATTTCGTCACTAGAAAAAAGGTGGTAATCGAATTAGAGAATGTGATTGATGCAAAAAGAAACAAAAAGTATGTATCTATGTAGGTACATACCATCCAAAAACAAAAAGAAAAAGAAAAATACGAGTGGAAAAAGATTTTGGATATCCTATTCCTGTAAGCAAAAGTATGATAAACCTAAACTGAAAATTGGATAAAGTCTTGAGATTGAAATTCTTTCTTTTATACAAGTTGCGAAGTTTTATTTGACTAAGTTGTGAATCTTGAGAATTAGATTTAGAAGACGATATATCTGTTTTAAAATTTTATGATGCAATTAATGAAGAATTTTCATTGATGATTGTATGTTAGAAATCTATTTTCCATGAGAAAGTCTATGCCTATGATCAATTTTTGAATTTTCTTGGTTTTTGCTTGAGGACAAGCAAAGTTTGAGCCTTATGTGTTTGATGACACTGAAATTCATTGTGATTTCTATGCCATTTTATTGATATTTATATGTCATATTCATAGACTTTGCTTGTTTTTATGCCATATTTTATCAATATCTGCGGAATCTACACTCTTTTCTGTTTTTGATGATTTTCAGGTAAAAAGGCACTATTTTTAGGCAAGTGAAATCAAATACATAGAAGGATTCCCATCATCAAGATGAGGTCACCCAAGAAATTTTACGCAAAACGGAGCAAGTCAGCAAATTACGACAGTGCCGTAATCCAGTTTACGGTACCGTATTTTCAGACAGTACCGTAAAATCCGAGCCTTGCCGTATTTTGAAGAATTTCTGAACATAAAGTTTTTCAGATTTTACGGCACCGCCGTAAACAATATTACGGTACCGTATTTGATATGTTTCCGCAAGTGCACGAAACTATCGAAGTAATACACAAAAGTATCGAATCCACAGGGACTTTATTGTTAAGTACCAGATAATTGGTTTCTCACTAGCTAAGCAAACTGAATATAATGAAAGTAAACTATGCAAGAAAAATACGCTAAAAGATAATCAGAGAGAGAACTGGGACTAGGGTTTCATCCACCTTGATTTCAATGATTAGACATAAGTAAAGGGTCGTCAGTCTAATCCTATCATGATAAAGACATAATTTACTTGATAAAGGTATTGTCTCACTTTCGTGCAGACAATCATGCAAATAACCGATCCTCACTTTCGTGCAAGATCTATTTTCAATGCTGTAGATACGTAAATCATCAATCAAAGAATTCAAGGATCACTTTCGTGCTTCCGAATTCTAATTTGATTGATAGTCTCAAGTGGAATTTCAAGGATCACTTTCGTGCATCCGAAACTCAACACAAGTTCTACTTAAGGCCTTCCAACGGATCGTTACTCACTTTCGCGTGATAACTATCAATGTTTATAACATTAATTAATTCCTAAATCGATATTATCAAACATGGCAATAAATTTACTAGAACAGATCAAATTAGATCTAACCTAAGAAAGGGATCTCAACATGCAATTCTAGAGTTCCAAGTTCTCAAGCAAATCACCTTTCAGTCTCATTGCGAAAACTCTAAAACATGGATAATAACATAGATCTAAGGAAAATTAAAGACAATTCATCACATAAGTAGAATTATCACAACGAAGATTATCATGACGAAAGAAAAGAGTTATCTAATCATTAAAAATCAAAGGGATTAAACCCTATGTCCCAAAAGAGTATTAAGCTTGCATGGAGAAAGAGATACAATAAATCATAGTTTAGAACAATTAGAAATCAGAGAAGAAGAAAAAGAAAACAACGTTACGACACGGGTGTAATGTAAATTACACCCGTAATTTCGTGATGAACAGCGCTGTCACCGCTATTTTGTTGATTTCTCTTCTGATCAGACTCCAAACGCTCTGAAACTTCTGTGGTGTCTTCCTCTCCTCTAGACGAAGCTTCTGCGTGAAAATCACGGCCTGAGGTGCCCTCTACGCCTCTCGGCGTGAGGCCAAATCCTAGCAGCCTCTCTGGCGATTGCTCTCTGGATACTAGATAAAAGTTCCCCTTTTCACTTTGTACACCTTCCCCTCTTAAATACGAGTCCGCAGCAACTTTCAGATCCTAATTTGGAGCTCTGGATCAAAAGTTATGGCCCGAACAAGTTTCAGCCGTGGAAAACTCACGATTTTAACTGGAAATTACGGCCGTGTAATAATTTACGGCAGTGCCGTAAAATCATTCTATGAACACTGAGTCAACATTATGGCCCGTAAAATATTTCTCAATGGTGCCATAAAATCAGACGAGTTCTCTGGTCTGAATCAGCTGGGAATTACGGCCCGTAAAATGGGTTACGGTAGTGCCGTAAAATCTGCAAAGTTCTCTGTTCTGAAAGCGCTGAAAAATACGGCAGTGCCGTAAAATCAGGAAAACTTTCTATTTGAGAAATCACCAAAATATGGCAGTGCTCTAATTTTACGGTAGCCACGAAAAATACGGTACCGTAAAATAGGTTACGACACTGCCGTATTTTGCAAGGTTGCTCCGTTTTATGTGAAATTTCATGGGTGATCTCCTCTTGATGATGGTAACTCTTTTATGTGATTGATTTTGCTTGAAAACGCCTTGAAATAGTGCCTTTTTACCTGAAAATCATGAAAAACCAAAACAGAAGTAGACTTTGCAATATTCGATGAATTTGACATGAAAACAAGTAAAATATCTTCAATCTAGCATGAAAAGATATCCAAAATGATACAAAATATACTATATATTTTGGTGTCATCATATTTTAGAACGCTTCAGAACAGAAACTTCGCTCAATATTACGGCACTACCGTAAGAAACTACACGGGCCGTAATTGCCAAACGTTCACGAACAGAGAGTTCAGCCGATTTTACGGCACTACCGTAAACCAGATTACGGTGCCATAATTCTCGGAGATATTAGAATAGAAGAGGTGTAGATTCTGAAACGATTGATCAATAAAGTCTAAAAACAAGCAAAAATTTAATAATATGACTCAAAAGGAACATATAATTAATATAAATTTTACTGCAAAATTCTGAGTCATCAGTTGCCTCTCTGATAACAACCTACCATCGGCATTCTCATCACTAGGCCAACGCCCGTCCCCACTTGACCTCGTCCCCAGCCCAAGGTTGTCATCAGAACTCAGTCGGCGCTTGCGTCTGATGGACGAGACAGTTCACAACACCACTGATCAATAGCTTAGTGAGGGCTACGCGTTAGAAGGCTACTAGACTTGATATTTATTTATGAGGGTTTTTGAGGTCTCATCAGTTTTATCTTATGTCTAACATTACAGGCATGCAATCCTATAGTTATAACATAACGATAAAATAGGCATGCTTTAGCAGATATGGAAAGCAGTAAATGAATGATGTGATCATAGCCTATTCAAGACATTGAACCAACCCATGCCACAAGGAGGTTCAACTCTTGACCTAGGACAAAAGCCCCAAAGATAAGACCTAACCTAGCCGACCACTAATTTAATCTTCAAGGTTGGCTCCAAGGTCCTTCTTACCATGGTTTAGCTCTCAAACCCTAGAGGTGTCCCTCATGGGTTCGGCCAATGCCAAGGGTCTTTCTCCATAGATGATGCGCCACTATGCAAGGAGCCAAGATGGCTAGCTCTCAAACCCTAGGGTTCGGCCATGCCATCTTGCGCCTCTCCTCCCTGTGCCATCAAGCATACATGCGCCAGGGTTCCATGTGATTGCGCCCCTAATCTTCTTCTTCTTATTACAAAAATAAAAGAAAAGAAAAGCGGCACGCAGGCCTCACAAAGATACATCACAGGCATGCAAAGGGGCTTTACTCATGATCACAACATTATCCACAAGCAAGGTATCTACACATGCAATTCTACATGCTCATGAAAAATATAAAATATGAAATTTTACTTTTTCATAAAACTAGTTTCTTTTCCTCATCTTCTTTTCACAAATCTCTTGGTTATTTGCAATTAATTTTCATGATGATTTCAAAGATCCTCTCGGCTGGTAATTTTGTCAGATCAAGAGACCCGGCCAGTCCGAAGACACAATGCCCGTCCTACATGACAAAATCACGTGCGCCTTTGATCCTTAAATCATGCTAGAAAAATAATCCAAAGATCCAAAAGAAATTGAAAAGATGATAGGAACAAGAAACCCTAATTTTTCCTACTTTAGAAAAATCGTTTGCCATAAGAATATGCAATTTGCGAAAATTGTAAATATGGCTTGTGAGCATGGAAAAGCATGAAAATACATCGTTTGAGTCTCGCAAGTCGCTCTGATACCACTGTTGGGAAACCCCGGGGATATTTTACAAAATTTCAGAGATGCAAATACATTACGTAGCGGAAGAATACCCCCAAAACAGGCCAGTCCCAAAAACCCAGTGAAGATCGCATGCGAGGGAATCGACTCGATGAGATAGAAAATACCTTTTGAGCGATGCGAGGCTGATGTCGTAGTAGGTGCCCAAGCGTGCGCCCTCTGCAGTCTCACACACACGGATCACCTCGAGTCCTCTTCTTCCACGCCCGGTGCAAGCCTCGGGAAGAAGATCCAAGCCTTAGGTCACCTTCTTCTCAACTTGCGCCACCTCCAAGGTATATGCGCCAAGGTTGAAGAAGGAAGAGGGAGATGCCGCCAAGCACAAGTCACACATGCACCACCTTCAATAGAAGAAGCGCCAAGGATGAAGAAGAAGAAGAAGTGCTTGCGGCTTGGTTGATGAAGAGATGCGCCAACTCCTCTTGATCCTCTTGCTCTCGCCCCTCCTCTTGTTCTCACGCCTTCAATAAGTTGTGTATCATGAGAGGGGGCGGCTAGGGCTCATTATATAGAGCAAGGGACGGTTAGAGTAGTGGCTAGGAGAAGAAGTAGGAATAGGATTATTTTAATTATTTAATTAAATCCTAATCCAATTAGGATTCTAATTAATCATTTAAATAATCAAGTCCTATCCAATTAGGACTCTAATTAATAATTTAAATAATCAGCCCTATTAAATAGGACTCCATACAATTATTTAAATTAATTAATTAATTAACCCACAAATAATTAATATCAAATTATATTAACCATATGTGCCGTAGGCGTCAACCCTAGTCTAACTAGGGTTAACCATGCGCCTACACATCCTTCTCCTTAAGCCCATTAAGCCCAACTTTTCAATGGGCCCAGCCCAATGTCCATTATGCATATTAACCAAGCCCTTGGATCCAATCCAATTTAACCCGAGGTCAAACTGGGCTAACCATGGTTAATATGTCGTAAATGGAAGTTGGCTCCAATAAATCTCTTCCATCTCATCAGGCCCATTGGCGCTGATGGAATCTCCAAAATAGATCCGAGTTATCCAATAACTCGATCATAAGGCTTCTCGATCAATACGAGAACTCGAGTATCAAGGTGTGCGACCCTGTAGGTTCCTCTGACGTTGGCAGTGCTGACCTAAGGTCATCACTAGCAGTGAGTGGCACCTAGCAGTGCATCGCTGCTACCCAAGTCATCGGAATGGATATCGACATCGAGATCCCCATTATTGCAAGTAGGTACCGATACATTACAGTCTCTTTGCCGTACTGATATCCGATAGGACAAGTGTGTCACCACTTGTTTTTCATCCAATCTCATGGCTATGACTAAATCAGGTCTAACCTGGGTATGGCCATACACTTTCAGTCATAGATCCATAGAGGAGCTCCATGGATATCAAGCTTCCCTTAGGAAGGGGCAAATCCTATGTCTATCTATTGACCTTCTCATATGGGTCGTGACATGCTCAATGACAACCGTTATTACCCCCAACTACGGTGAGGTGTTAGGTTGTATCAAAGCATGTCCCTAACCATATAGAATGGCCAATGACCTCAAGTCAAGGGATCAATGCATCTCCTATCACTTGTGAGGATAACTTGTTGAAAGTTTCTAAAAGGGGGGAAACCCTAATAGGCGCATATGTATAATTTATCGCAAAGTGGAAGCTAGGGTTTCTAAGATCGCATGCATGAACATAAGATCAACTTGTTAAAAGATTGCAAAGATCGACAAGGGATCATACCATAGCCATTGCTTGGATGGTGCCTTGGAAGCTAGAGGGCAATGTGGCTCTCCTCCAAAGGTGCCGCACACAAGATGAGAAATGGCTTTCTCCTTGTTGTTCCTTGTGCTAGCAAGGATCTCCAAGTCTCCTGATCGCTTGAAGGGAAGATGAGATGATCTCTTGGCTAGGCCGAATCCTCCTTGAGCGTCAAGCCTCACCACACGAGAGGAGAGAGGCGACAAGAGGAAGATGCGAGCGAGAATAGAGCAATGCTCTCGAACGTGAGGCGTGTTTTCTATTTTGGAAACATAACTTCCAAAAATAGTAAACCCTCAATGTGTTCAAGCGTTCACGCCAAGTGAACAAGTCGCAACATTCTCCTCTTTGAACCAAGCGTTCACTTGATGAACCGGTTCAATCTCATTTGGTTTAAAGACCAAATCAAACCAAGCATTGGTCTAGATCATATTAAACCATAAGGCTCAAGATCTAACCATTCATCTCTTGATGCTCTTGATCTCATCGATCTAGCATCAATTCTCTCAATCGAAGCTTACCGATCTCAAGCCCTAATCAATCAAACATGATCAGACCAGATCTCACTTACAATCAGAGTTTAAATCCCATTAAACTGAACCAAAACAATTCAGTCCACACGATCTGACTTAAGTAAGCCATATCATCAAATTGTGCGACCCTAAGGGTTTCCTTTAAATGTCGGTAACGATAACTTACGTTATCACGAACAGAGAGGGGTATCTAGCAACACATCACTGTCTCCCGATATAAAGGAAAGAGTCTTCCAAGACTACACCCAAACCACAGCACAAGTGTGAACCCAAGTCACTTGACATATGTGTTTCCTTTGCCACTGGATGTTCTTATTGGACAAGCGTGTCAAGCCTGTAATTCCAATATGATGAGAATGATTAGATCAGATGAACATAGTTATCTGGGTATGGCCATACACTTTCTCAATCATCTCATCCAGGGGGCCCCTTCAGAACATCACACTCCAACAAGGAGACGGCAATCCTATATCTATCACTAGTGCCCTAACATGACTCATGCTCATTATCCAAGATAGTCTATAACCATTATGTTTCAAATGATATTGAACTACCTCAAAACAATGCCAATCATCATTTAGAAACACAAGTGATCTCAAGTCAGAGGAAGTATGCCACTTGTTTGCATATCAGGATTATTCACATTGTGACAAGCAATTGAATATCCTAATTAGGGTCAGTCCAGTACATCCAATGTACCCATGAGTCTACATCTTATTCTATGCTCGAAGCATCCTATAAGATTAGAACACATATTAGTCTCAATCATATCAAGGCTGTCTCATGTTCACCAAGATATCTCGACTAAGGACAATACTGCATGTCAGCCAAGCTAAACACCATTGAGACATTATTCAGAAGTATACATATTGCAGCAGATAATGTAACAACCTGAATAACAACCATTGCCTTTATAAACATAGAGTTTATACATGATACTGATAACAACCCAAGGCCTCAAACATTAGCCTTAAGGGCATACCCCAACAATCTCCCACTTGCACTTAATCTAATGGTTGAGAAATCTCAAACCCATATTATTACAGTGCTTCTCATGCTTCTGCTGCGCCAGAGGCTTTGTAAGCGGGTCAGCTAGATTGTCATCTGTATGAACCTTGCAGATTTTGATCTCACCACGATCAATGATCTCCCGGATCAAGTGAAACCTTCTCTGTATGTGCTTGGACTTCTGGTGCGACCGTGGTTCCTTTGCTTGTGCTATTGCTCCAGTGTTATCACAGAAGATAACCAAAGGATCTGCACTCGAAGGAACAACACCAAGTTCCTGAACGAACTTACGAATCCACACTGCCTCCTTAGATGCTTCTGAGGTTGCAACATACTCGGCTTCTGTTGTGGAATCAGCAACAATTGATTGTTTGAAACTTTTCCACACCACTGCTCCTCCATTCAAGCTAAAAACATAGCCTGATTACGATCGGAAATCATCCTGGTCAGATTGGAACGAAGCGTCAGTATATCCTTCAATACTGAGTTCTTCCTGACCTCCATAAATCAAGAACATATCTTTGGTCCTCCGAAGATATTTCAAAATGTTCTTGACCGCAATCCAGTGTGCCTTCCCTGGATTACTTTGGAATCGACTGGTCACGCTTAACCCGTAAGCGACGTCTGGGCGAGTACACAACATCGCATACATAATGGACCCAATAGCCAAAGCATAAGGCGTATTGTCCATTTCATCTTTCTCAGTCTATGTTTGTGGACACTGACTCTTTGAAAGATTCAGACCATGTCTGACTGGAAGATATCCTCTTTTAGAATTTTCTAAATGGAATCTCTCTAGGACTTTGTCGATGTAAGTACTCTGGCACAGCCCGAGAAGCCTCTTAGATCTATCTCTGTAGATCTTCACACCTAATACATAGGCTGCTTCTCCTAAATCTTTCATCTGGAAACATTTTCTTAACCATGCTTTGACGGCATGTAGTTCAGGAATATTGTTTCCAATGATCAAGATATCATCGACGTAGAGGACTAGGAAAGTAATCACGCTCCCACTAAACCTCTTATATACACACGGGTCATCTTCATTTTTGATGAAACCAAATTCACAGATTGATTCATCAAAATGAATATTCCAGCTTCTTGATGCTTGTTTAAGTCCATAAATGGACTTCTTTAATTTGCATATTCTATGACGATCTGATGGATTGGTGAAACCTTCAGGTTGTGTCATATACACATCCTCTTCTAGTTTTCCATTAAGGAAAGCGGTCTTCACATCCATTTGCCAGATCTCATAATCATATTATGCTGCTATCGCAAGAATAATCCGAATAGACTTGAACATGGCTACAGGAGAGAAAGTTTCATCATAATCTATCCCGTAGATTTGTTTGAAACCTTTCGCAACTAGCCTGCCTTTATAGGTAACCACGTTACCATCCATGTCAACCTTCTTTTTGAAGATCCACTTACAGCCTATAGGGATTACTCCCGGAGGCGGATCAACCAAATCCCAGACTTGGTTATCTGACATGGAGTCCATCTCGGCTCGCATAGCTTCAAGCCATCTCGCTGATTCCGGTCCACTGACCGCATCCGCATAAGTGAGGGGTTCATCATCAATGATGTAGACTCCGTCATAGTGTTCAGGCTGTCGACGGATCCTTCCCGATCTACGCGATTCCCGTGATATCTGAGCCTCAGGTTGAACATCAACCTGTTCTATTGGCTCAGGCTCATCCAACTGAGTTTGACTACTTTGTCCTTCTTCTGGATTCTCATCCAGCTTTATTTCTCTTCCTCTGGCCTCTTGCAGAAGAAATTCTTTCTCAAGAAAAATAGCCGTTCGAGCAACAAATACTTTGTTCTCTTTGGGATCGTAGAAATAATAACCCTTAGTTTCCTTAGGGTAACCGACAAAGATACATTTATTAGATCTGCTCTCCAGTTTCCCAGAGGCGAGCTTTTTGACATAAGCTTCGCAACCCCAGATCTTAATAAATGTCAAGCTCGGCTGTTTCCCATACCATAACTCATACGGAGTCTTTGAAACGGCCTTGGATGGCACTCAGTTTAGTACCTTTGCAGCTGTTTCCAGTGCAAATCCCCAAAAGGAGTAAGGTAGAGTAGCCTGACTCATCATAGAACGAACCATATCCAGTAAGGTTCTATTTCTCCTCTCGGACACACCATTCCATTGCGGTGTTCCTGGCGGAGTGAGCTGTGAGATAATCCCACACTCCTTCAGATAGTCAATAAACTCATGACTCAAGTATTCTCCACCTCGATCCGATCGAAGTGCCTTGATATTTCGGCCTAGCTGATTCTGTACTTCATTTTTGAACTCTTTGAACTTGTCAAATGATTCACTCTTATGTCTCATAAGATAGACATAGCCATATCTACTGAAATCATCAGTAAAGGTAATGAAGTATGAATAGCCACCTCTGGCATGTTTACTAAATGGCCCACACACATCACTGTGAATGAGGTCAAGTAAACCTGAAGCCCTTTGACCTTTATTAGAAAAAGGAGACTTCGTCATTTTACCCATTAAACAAGCTTTGCATGTATCCAGCTCCTCATAGGAGAATGATCCCAGCAGTCCATGGTCATGCAATCGCTTAATGCGCTTCTTGTTAATATGGCCTAAACGACTATGCCATAGCAAGGTGCTGTCATCAGCATACTTGGCTTTCTTAATATCAAATTGTTGTATAGAACATTCCATGTCCAACATGAATAACCCATTGTTAATCGACCCGGTAGCATAAACAATATTATCAAAAGAAATATAACACTTTGAAGTTTTGCATTCAAAGGAAAACCCTTTCCTGACAAGAGCAGGAATAGAGATAATATTCTTAGTTATGCTCGGTACAAAATAACAATTGTCAAGTTCTAATACAAGACCAGATGGTAAAGAAATGTGATATTCTCCTACAGCAACAGCAGCAACCCGTGCCCCGTTTCCTACTCGTAGGTCCACCTCATGCTGTCCCACCTGTCTTCTTCTCTTGAGTTCCTATACATTTGAACAAATGTGAACTCCACATGCAGTGTCCAACACCCATGAAATAGAAGAAGAAGATACCATGACTTCAGTCACGAAAATACCTGAGCCAGAAGCGAAAGGCTTGCTTCCCTTCTTGTCTCCTTGGAGCGCTTTACAGTCCTTTTTCCAGTGACCCAGCTGGCCATAATGGAAACATCTATATTCCTTCGACCGCTTTATCTTTTGTTTTAGAGCCTTGTTGTAGCTCTTGATAGGGGCTTTGCCCTTCTTCCCCTTCTTCTTGTTCCTTGAAGGAACCATTAGGACAGAGGATGAAGGCTTTCCCTTCTCAAGAGTCTGCTCTGTAGTACTGAGCATGTTCAGTAACTCCGCCGGCGTACAGTCGATTTTGTTCATATTAAAATTAATAATGAATGGATCGAAAGAGGCCGGGAGAGACTGCAGGATGATGTCTACAACAAGCTCCTGATTGATGGTGTGTCCCAGTTTCTCTAGAGCCTCTTTGTACCCAATCATCTTGAGTACATGAGCTCCCACTGGACTCCCTTCAGTCAGTTTGCTCTGAAAGAAAAGTTTCGTCAAGTTATAGCGTTCAGTCCTTGCCTGTGTAGCATACAGCATCTTGAGGTTTGCTATAATTTCTATAGCAGATAAATCCTCATGCTGACGCTGCAGCTGTGGCGTCATAGACGCAAGCATAAGGCAAGCGACATCAATGCTATCATTGACATGCTTCTCATAGGCTTCCCGAACCGCCCTTGCGGCGTTCGCAGCGGGTTGAGGCGGTATTGCCGTCTCGAGGACATACAACTTCCTCTCAGCCTTAAGAACAATCTTAAGGTGTCCGTACCAGTCTGAGAAGTTTGGCCCAGCAAACTTCTCCCTTTCCAGTAGGGATCACACATTGAAATTTGTGGTGTTCGTTGCTGCAGGAATCTACAACATTGCAAGAACAGCAAGGTCAGTATCAATGTTAGAATCAATCCAGGACTTAAGAATGATTCTTTTCTCACTATTTTATCTGGCTGAAAAATCCAGCAAAACAGCCCGAAAGAGTAAAACTCTTTTAGTGAGATGGGATCCAGATTTCATACTTGGTCTCCGCGTCCCGCTCAGGCGAGATAAGATGCACAGAGAGTACAAGCACTAATCTCTGGTAGGCAATCCCTGCCAATCGCCAACCCGTGCGATTCCCCTTCATCTGGGCAATATAGCAGACTGTGCCAACTGAGTTGGTACAACACAGTCTCTGATCCCACAGATGGCTGCCTCCATATAGCTACCATATACTCAATATGTAGCCTACATGGTCAAGCTGACCCGACCTACTCCCTGGACCACCACGTGCTATGCTGAGCAACGAGAAGCAATAAATCCCTTCTCTGTAACACGCAGGTGTAATCACACACCGTCTGAAGATAGATGGGCGTGCCCACTGAGTGGGTACAACATGGCCCCAACGATAGTCAGAACAGTGAGGTTTCGCGTCAGAAGGCTATCGTGCTTGATATTTAACGTTGGATTTTAACGGTCCTTTTATCTTCTTACTAGTCAGACCCCAGCAATTAAAATGTGATGCGCAGATCACAATAAATAATTAAAATGTGATGCGCAGATCACATTTAACGTTGGATTTTAACGGTCCCAACGATATTTAACGTTGGATTTTAACGGTCCACTCGCAGGTCAATTACACTTTATAAATTAATTAAAATGTGATGCGCAGATCACAATAAATAATTTACAAAAAATAATCCAGGCACGCATGCCCCAGCACAGCACACATTAAATTTTGGGCAGCCCACATAAGATTAAATAAACACTCAATCATGTTATACAAACATCATGTGATCCATTCAAGAAAATAAAATTTTCGAAAATCCCATTGGCATCAATTTTATTTCCTTATGTGCCCTACTACCTTACAACGGTCCATTAATAGGGATCCACTCATCAGACCTAGTCAGACCCACTGCCCTTGCATGCACCAAGTCATAACCGACTTGAGTTGACCTCATGGTCAACAATGCATGCGTTAAGGGCTGAACATCCTTCATGAGTTCTGGCAAGCAGGTGTGACCCCGGGCCTTAATCATGAGCGTTCATAGGTTGCCTCCATCAGACATCGCTACACGCCTTTCTGCAGTCGACCTATAGCCACCTCATGCTTGCGCATAGGTGCCATCTGATCGACCCATCTAGGCTGTCAGATAGTCTGATCAGACTGTTGGGTCTAGACAGGACCACGACTTCAACCCTAATAACCCGTCTAAGTTTTTCAAGTAGGCGCTTAGATCTAAATAATGGGCGCGCAAGTAATTTAAGTTTTAAGAAAAACTACAACATGCGCCAACATAAGTGTCATGCAAAAACATGAACAAACATACATGCGCCAACATCTAATGACAAGGATGTATTCTCGCATGGTAACTTTAGATCTAAACAAACGCAAGCAAGGATCACACATTAAGCAATCATATGATCATACAGAAACTTGCTCTGATACCAATTGAAAGTTTCTAAAAGGGGGGAAACCCTAATAGGCGCATATGTATAATTTATCGCAAAGCGGAAGCTAGGGTTTCTAAGATCGCATGCATGAACATAAGATCAACTTGTTAAAAGATTGCAAAGATCGACAAGGGATCATACCATAGCCATTGCTTGGATGGTGCCTTGGAAGCTAGAGGGCAATGTGGCTCTCCTCCAAAGGTGCCACACACAAGATGAGAAATGGCTTTCTCCTTGTTGTTCCTTGTGCTAGCAAGGATCTCCAAGTCTCCTGATCGCTTGAAGGGAAGATGAGATGATCTCTTGGCTAGGCTGAATCCTCCTTGAGCGTCAAGCCTCACCACACGAGAGGAGAGAGGCGACAAGAGGAAGATGCGAGCGAGAATAGAGCAATGCTCTCGAACGTGAGGCGTGTTTTCTATTTTGGAAACATAACTTCCAAAAATAGTAAACCCTCAATGTGTTCAAGCGTTCACGCCAAGTGAACAAGTCACAACATTCTCCTCTTTGAACCAAGCGTTCACTTGATGAACCGGTTCAATCTCATTTGGTTTAAAGACCAAATCAAACCAAGCATTGGTCTAGATCATATTAAACCATAAGGCTCAAGATCTAACCATTCATCTCTTGATGCTCTTGATCTCATCGATCTAGCATCAATTCTCTCGATCGAAGCTTACCGATCTCAAGCCCTAATCAATCAAACATGATCAGACCAGATCTCACTTACAATCAGAGTTTAAATCCCATTAAACTGAACCAAAACAATTCAGTCCACACGATCTGACTTAAGTAAGCCATATCATCAAATTGTGCGACCCTAAGGGTTTCCTTTAAATGTCGGTAACGATAACTTACGTTATCACGAACAGAGAGGGGTATCTAGCAACACATCACTGTCTCCCGATATAAAGGAAAGAGTCTTCCAAGACTACACCCAAACCACAGCACAAGTGTGAACCCAAGTCACTTGACATATGTGTTTCCTTTGCCACTGGATGTTCTTATTGGACAAGCGTGTCAAGCCTGTAATTCCAATATGATGAGAATGATTAGATCAGATGAACATAGTTATCTGGGTATGGCCATACACTTTCTCAATCATCTCATCCAGGGGGCCCCTTCAGAACATCACACTCCAACAAGGAGACGGCAATCCTATATCTATCACTAGTGCCCTAACATGACTCATGCTCATTATCCAAGATAGTCTATAACCATTATGTTTCAAATGATATTGAACTACCTCAAAACAATGCCAATCATCATTTAGAAACACAAGTGATCTCAAGTCAGAGGAAGTATGCCACTTGTTTGCATATCAGGATTATTCACATTGTGACAAGCAATTGAATATCCTAATTAGGGTCAGTCCAGTACATCCAATGTACCCATGAGTCTACATCTTATTCTATGCTCGAAGCATCCTATAAGATTAGAACACATATTAGTCTCAATCATATCAAGGCTGTCTCATGTTCACCAAGATATCTCGACTAAGGACAATACTGCATGTCAGCCAAGCTAAACACCATTGAGACATTATTCAGAAGTATACATATTGCAGCAGATAATGTAACAACCTGAATAATAACCATTGCCTTTATAAACATAGAGTTTATACATGATACTGATAACAACCCAAGGCCTCAAACATTAGCCTTAAGGGCATACCCCAACACTTGTGACACCAAGTCATTGCCTCACAGCGGGTCGGTCCAGTATATCCACCACTGATATACCTATATGTCTGCGTTAGCACCTTGTGCCTAACTAGCCCATATGCCAGTCTCACAAGTACCAGAGTTGTCCCATATCCACTCAGGTACATCGACTGGGGACAATCATTTGAGCACAGATCCAATCTGTCTCTAGGGACATTATCATATAAGTACATGTTCGCAGATGTAAACAAATAATGATAACGACAATGCCAGAATGATATATATATATATATCAATGTTAAGTAGTACAAATAATGGACCAAAACTAGGTCCTATGGCATATACACCAACAATCTCCCACTTGCACTAAGACCTAGAGGTTGAGGAACCTCAACCCCATATCTCTAGCGTGACCATTATGCTTCTGCTGTGCCAAAGCCTTGGTCAATGGGTCTGCCAGATTGTTCTTTGTGTCAACTCTGTTAATCTTGACATCACCTCTGTCTATGATCTCTCTGATCAGGTGAAATCTCCTGAGTATGTGTTTGGATCTTTGATGAGACCGTGGTTCTTTGGCTTGTGCAATTGCTCCATTGTTATCACAGTAGATTTCAATGGGATCCACTGCACTGGGAACCACCTGAAGTTCAGAAATGAACTTCCTTATCCAAACAGCTTCTTTGGCTGCCTCAGAAGCGGCCACATACTCAGCTTCGGTTGTAGAATCGGCGATGGTGGATTGCTTGAAGCTCTTCCAGCATACAGTGCCTCTATTCATTTTGAACACATAGTCGGCCTGCGATCTAAAGTCATCAGGGTCAGACTGGAATGACGCATCAGTGCAGCCCTGCATACTGAGCTCTTCTTGTCCCCCATAGACCAGGAACAGATCCTTAGTTCTTCTCAGATACTTTAGGATGTTCTTTACAGCCACCCAGTGCTGCAAACCAGGATTGGATTGGTATCGGCTGGTTATGCTCACAGCATAAGCCACATCTGGTCTAGTACACAACATTGCATACATGATCGATCCTACTGCCGAAGCATAGGGCACTCGACTCATCTCATCCCTCTCAGCCTGTGTGGTGGGACACTGGCTCTTTGAGAGAGTAATACCATGTCTCACTAGAAGGTACTCTTTCTTGGATTGCTCCAAGTTGAACCTCTCCAGGACCTTATCAATGTAGGTACTCTGACTAAGGGCTAGGAGCCTCTTGGATCTATCCCGGTAGATCCTCACGCCTAGGATATAGGCGGCCTCCCCTAAGTCCTTCATCTCAAAACACTTCCCTAACCATGTCTTCACAGCTTAAAGACTAGGGATGTCGTTTTCGATGAGCAGTATGTCATCGACATACAAGACCAAAAAAATCACCAAGCTCCCACTGAATTTTCTATAAACACAGACGTCATCTTCGCTTTTGATAAAGCCATAATCTCTCACAGCTTCGTCAAATCGAAGATTCTAACTTCGAGATGCTTGCTTTAATCCATAGATGGATCTTTTTATCCTGCAGACCTTATTGGCCTCTGCAGGATGGATGAAGCCATCAGGTTGTGTCATATACACATCCTCAGCTAGCTTCCCATTAAGGAAAGCTATTTTAACATCCATCTGCCATATCTCGTAATCATGATATGCAGCTATAGCAAGCAGAATCCGAATGGATTTGAACATGACAACTGGCGAAAAGGTTTCATCATAGTCCACCCCATGGACTGTTTGAATCCCTTAGCCACTAGTCTACCTTTATAGGTAACTACGTTGCCATCCATGTCTGTCTTCCTTTTGAAGACCCATTTACACCCTATGGGTTTTACCCCATCAGGTAGCTCAACCAAATCCCAGACTTGGTTAGCTGACATGGAATTCATCTCGGATCGCATGGCATCAAGCCATCTCTCGGAGTCCGGTCCACTAACCGCCTCATCGTATGTCCTGGGTTCATCCTCAATGATGAATATCCCATCGTGTTGGGTCGGCAGTGACCCATACCTCTCAGGTGCACGATGAGTCCTCCCAAACCTATGTGGGGCCTGTGTCTGAGCCTCAGGTTGCCTAGCAACCGGTACAGGTGGCTCAGGTTCCATCTCTATGTCTTGTGGTTGCACTTGAACCTCGTCCAAGTCAAACTTCCTCCCACTAACTTCTTTCATGAGAAATTCTTTCTCTAGAAAGACAGCATCCCGAGCAACAAAAACTTTATTCTCGGTGGGAACATAGAAGTAGTAACCCTTAGTTTCCTTAGGGTACCCCACAAACACACACTTATCAGATCTAGGTTCTAGCTTGCTAGAATCCTGACGTTTGACATAAGCCTCACATCCCCAGATCTTGATAAAGGTGAGATTAGGGCGTCTCCCACTCCATACCTCGTATGGAATCTTTGAGACACTCTTAGATGGAACGTTATTCAGTATCAGAGAAGCTGTTTCTAGTGCATGTCCCCAGAATGAGGGAGGTAGAGTTGCATGACTCATCATACATCGAACCATGTCCAACAAAGTTCGATTTCTCCTTTCAGACACACCATTCCATTGGGGTGTTCCAGGAGGAGTGAGTTGGGATAAAATCTCATACTCTCTCAGATAGTCAAGAAACTCACCACTCAGGTACTCTCCACTACGATCTGATCGAAGAGCCTTAATGGATCTACCAAGCTGGTTTTCTACTTCATTCTTGAACTCCTTGAATTTCTCAAATGATTCAGATTTATGTCTCATTAAGTAGACATAACCATACCTACTAAAATCATCAGTAAAGGTAATGAAGTAGTTGTGCCCTCCTTTGGCTTGTTTATTGAATGGCCCACACACATCACTATGTATGAGATCCAACAAACCTCCTGCCCTCTCACCAATTTTGGTGAAGGGTGCCTTTGTCATTTTCCCTAATAAACAAGGCTCACATGTATCAAATTCCTTCAAGGAACTTGAATCTAACAACCCATTTGCATGGAGTTGTTGAATGCGATTCTTGTTTATATGGGCTAATCGACAATGCCATAGGAAAGCACCAACTGAACCACTCAGTTTGGTCCTCTTATTATTTATGTTACAGATAGAGTTATCCATGTATAACACATATAGACCATTGCACAAACTACCCTTCCCATAGAACATATTTGCAAATGAAAAAGAACAAGAGTTCTTATTTATTTCAAACTTAAATCCCTTCTTTGCCAAGAAAGGAATGGATATAATGTTCTTAGTAAGCGAAGGTACATAATAGCAATTATCTAACTCTAATAGAAGTCCAGAAGGCAGGGAGAGAGTCAAAACTCCTACAACAACAGCAGCAACCTGTGCCCCGTTTCCAACTTGTAGGTCAATCTCTCCAACCCGCACTGTTCTACTTTTCTTGAGCCCTTGCATATTTGTACAAATATGAGCTCCACATGCGGTATCCAATACCCATGACATAGAAGTAGAAAAATTGACTTCTGTAACATAAATACCTGAGTTTGAAGCTAAGGCCAAGCCTTTCTTCTCCTCATTCTGAAGTTGCTTGTAGTCCCTCCTCCAGTGACCCTGCTGACCACAGTGGAAGCACCTCTGGTCCTTTGACTTCTTTGCCTTTTTCTTCAGTGTTTTGGTAGGACCCTTGGCTTGTGTCTTTCCCTTTTTCTTCATCTTCTTGGCCGAAGGGACCAAAAGAATAGAATTAGGTTTGGTCTTTACCATCTCACGCTCGGCTGTCTGGAGCATATTCAATAGTTCCTCCCGTGTTCACTCAATCCGGTTCATGTTGAAATTTATGATAAATGCACTGAAGCTAGGGGGCAGGGAATGCAGAATAAGATCCACAACCAGCTCGTTATCTATGGCGTGTCCCAGTCTCCTGAGATGATCCACGTTCCCAATCAGCTTGAGAACATGGGGTCTCACTCGTGCACCCTCAGATAACTTACACCGAAAGACTGCTTTGGCGGTGTCAAATCTCTCAGTTCTGGTCTGAGCTTCGAACATCTGTTTCAAACGAGTTATCATCTGAAAAGCGTTCTGCTCCTCATATTGCACCTGAAGTTCAGGTGCCATAGTGGCCAGCATGAGACATGCTACCTCCATAGAGTCGTCCTGATGCTTTCTAAAAGCATCCCTGTCTGCCGCTCGGGCATTAGGTGCAGGAGCCGTAGGAAAAGGTTGCTCAAGGACATACAGCTTCTTTTCGAGCTTGAGGACTATCCTCAAGTTCCAATGTCAGTTCATAAGTTGGTTCCAACCAACTTATCCTTATCAAGGAGTGATCGCAGTGACAATCCGCTATTGTTCGTTGCCATTGTTCTACAACAATCAAGAAACAGCAGATTAGTACTACTTTAAATCATTTAAACTGGACTTGTTTTAAATGATTATGGCTCCCACTATTTTAATCGAATTGACAACCCACAAAGTCAATCGGGAAGTTTAAGACTTCCTAGTGAGATGGGATCCTTATTCCACATGAGGCTTCGCGTCCCACGAGGGTGGGATGAGATGCATAAAGTAACTCATGCTTCCTAAGGTGGGCACGCCGGCCGATTGCTCCAAGCAATTCCCCTTATTGAAACAGTCTAGGCATTTCATGTCCAGCGAGGGCTGGATACAGTATGAAACCCTAACCTTTCAACGATGACTCTAGACTTTCATCATGTGCCCAGCACATATGAACTTTTAGTCAAGTCTATTCCTAACCGTTATGCCCGGGGCCAACGAGTTTCCTTGCGAAGGCGCGCCCGATTAAAACGGACTAGGGAAACCATTGCCACCACGCACTTTCTAAAGATAAGTGGGTGTGTCCCACGAGGGTGGGAAACAGTTCACAACACCACTGATCGATAGCTTAGTGAGGGCTACGCGTTAGAAGGCTACTAGACTTGATATTTATTTATGAGGGTTTTTGAGGTCTCATCAGTTTTATCTTATGTCTAACATTACAGGCATGCAATCCTATAGTTATAACATTACGATAAAACAGGCATGCTTTAGCAGATATGGAAAGCAGTAAATGAATGATGTGATCATAGCCTATTCAAGACATTGAACCAACCCATGCCACAAGGAGGTCCAACTCTTGACCTATGACTCAAGCCCTAAAGACAAGACCTAACCTAGCCGACCACTAATTTGATCTTCAAGGTTGGCTCCAAGGTCCTTCTTACCATGGTTTAGCTCTCAAACCCTAGAGGTGTCCCTCATGGGTTCGACCAATGCCATGGGTCTTTCTCCATAGATGATGCGCCACTATGCAAGGAGCCAAGATGGCTAGCACTCAAACCCTAGGGTTCGGCCATGCCATCTTGCGCCTCTCCTCCATGCACCATCAAGCATGCATGCGCCAAGGTTCCATGTGATTGCGCCCCTAATCTTCTTCTTATTATTACAAAAATAAAAGAAAAGAAAAGCGGCACACAGGCCTCACAAAGATACATCACAGGCATGCAAAGGGGCTTGACTCATGATCACAACATTATGCACAAGCAAGGTATCTACACATGCAGTTCTACATGCTCATGAAAAACATAAAATATGAAATTTTAATTTTTCATAAAACTAGTCTCTTTTCCTCATCTTCTTTTCACAAATCTCTTGGTTATTTGCAATTAATTTTCATGATGATTTCAAAGATCCTCTCGGCTGGTAATTTTGTCAGATCAAGAGACCCGGCCAGTCCGAAGACACAATGCCCGTCCTACTTGACAAAATCACGTGCGCCTTTGATCCTCAAATCATGCTAGAAAAATAATCCAAAGATCCAAAAGAAATTGAAAAGATGATAGGAACAAGAAACCCTAATTTTTCCTACTTTAGAAAAAAAATCGTTTGCCATAAGAATATGCAATTTGCGAAAATTATAAATATGACATGTGAGCATGGAAAAGCATGAAAATACATCGTTTGAGTCTCGCAAGTCGCTCTGATACCACTGTTGGGAAACCCCGGGGATATTTTACAAAATTTCAGAGATGCAAATACATTACGCAGCGGAAGAATACCCCCGAAACAGGCTAGTCCCAAAAACCCAGTGAAGATCGCATGCGAGGGAATCGACTCGATGAGATAGAGAATAACTTATGAGCGATGCGAGGCTGATGTCGTAGTAGGCGCCCAAGCGTGCGCCCTCTGTAGTCTCACACACACGGATCACCTCGAGTCCTCTTCTTCCACGCCCGGTGCTAGCCTCGGGAAGAAGATCCAAGCCTTAGGTCACCTTCTTCTCAACTTGCGCCACCTCCAAGGTATATGCGCCAAGGTTGAAGAAGGAAGAGGGAGATGCCGCCAAGCACAAGTCACACTTGCACCACCTTCAATAGAAGAAGCGCCAAGGATGAAGAAGAAGAAGTGCTTGCGGCTTGGTTGATGAAGAGATGCGCCAACTCCTCTTGATCCTCTTGCTCTCACCCCTCCTCTTGTTCTCACGCCTTCAATAAGTTGTGTATCATGAGAGGGGGCGGCTAGGGCTCATTATATAGAGCAAGGGGCGGTTAGAGTAGTGGCTAGGAGAAGAAGTAGGAATAGGATTATTTTAATGATTTAATTAAGTCCTAATCCAATTAGGATTCTAATTAATCATTTAAATAATCAAGTCCTATCCAATTAGGACTCTAATTAATAATTTAAATAATCAGCCCTATTAAATAGGACTCCATACAATTATTTAAATTAATTAATTAAATAACCCACAAATAATTAATATCAAATTATATTAACCATATGTGCCGTAGGCGCCAACCCTAGTCTAACTATGGTTAACCATGCGCCTACACATCCTTCTCCTTAAGCCCATTAAGCTCAACTTTTCAATGGGCCCAGCCCAATGTCCATTATGCATATTAACCAAGCCCTTGGATCAAATCCAATTTAACCCGAGGTCAAACTGGGCTAACCATGGTTAATATGTCGTAAATGGAAGTTGGCTCCAATAAATCTCTTCCATCTCATCAGCCCATTGGCGCTGATGGAATCTCCAAAATAGATCCGAGTTATCCAATAACTCGATCATAAGGCTTCTCGATCAATACGAGAACTCGAGTATCAAGGTGTGTGACCCTGTAGGTTCCTCTGACGTTGGCAGTGCTGACCTAAGGTCATCACAAGCAGTGAGTGGCACCTAGCAGTGCATCGCTGCTACCCAAGTCATCGGAATGGATATCGACATCGAGATCCCCATTATCGCAAGTAGGTACCGATGCATTACAGTCTCTTTGTCGTACTGATATCCGATAGGACAAGTGTGTCACCACTTGTTTTTCATCCAATCTCATGGCTATGACTAAATCAGGTCTAACCTGGGTATGGCCATACACTTTCAGTCATAGATCCATAGAGGAGCTCCATGGATATCAAGCTTCCCTTAGGAAGGGGCAAATCCTATGTCTGTCTATTGACCTTCTCATATGGGTCGTGACATGCTCAATGACAACCGTTATTACCCCCAACTACGGTGAGGTGTTAGGTTGTATCAAAGCATGTCCCTAACCATATAGAATGGCCAATGACCTCAAGTCAAGGGATCAATGCATCTCCTATCACTTGTGAGGATAACTTGTGACACCAAGTCATTGCCTCACAACGGGTCGGTCCAGTATATCCACCACTGATATACCTATATGTCTGCGTTAGCACCTTGTGCCTAACTAGCCCATATGCCAGTCTCACAAGTACCAGAGTTGTCCCATATCCACTCAGGTACATCGACTGGGGACAATCATTTGAGCACAGATCCAATCTGTCTCTAGGGACATTATCATATAAGTACATGTTCGCAGATGTAAGCAAATAATGATAACGACAATGCCAGAATGATATATATATATATATATATATATATATATATATATATATATATATATATCAATGTTTTGTAGATGTACGTTCCTGTCCTCTGATGAGTGGCCCCTCTAGGCGCTCGCGTTGTCCGGCAGCGGCCCTACCTCCCATCCGACGAGTACATGTCGCTTTAGGTGAGTTCAACGTTCACCCGAGGCCACCGCCTCTCGCCTGCCGGAAATCCATGAAAGGTAGACGTGTGCGCCAGGAGGAAGACAAAGGAGTTCGGGGAAGGATCTCAGCGTTGGCGAAGGTCCGAACCACACCTCCCACACCACCGAAGCTAGCTGGACGAGGAGCGACCACTCGTCCTCGTCGGAAAGCCCTACGCCGAGTTCACGATGGTGATGAGAAGGAAGTCGTCGGAAGGAAGAAGGGTTCGCCATAGTTAGCTGGCGTTTGTATCTCTCCATTCCGCGCCACCCTCACTACCGGGGCATGCCGGAAGATCAGCGCCGAGTCGTCATCGAACGGAGGAGCGAAGGCGGGAGATTGGCCAAGGTTTGTTCTCAACCTTGCCAGTCGTTGTTTCCTCTTCCAGCAGTTCCTCCCCTCTACTTCCGAGCTCGCCGGGCTGCCCCTCTTATAAGCAGCTCGGCCTCGGATTCTCGCCGATTTGCCCAGGTGCGTGCTGGCGAAATCTTCATGAGACTTCGACCCGGTGGCGGGTGGTGCCCATACTGCGCCGGACACCCCGCCCATGCTACACGTCCTCGCAGCCATCCGACTCCACCACTTGACCCGCTGGATCGAATGCCGCCGCCTCGCTTTTGCCCGATGGATCAGGCACTGCGTTCGCTTTCCACCATAGTCGTGGGCCCCTATTGATGATGCCTCCGTCGTCGGCCTCCTTGCCGGAAGTCACCGACCAGACCCCTCTTCCGACGACATCTCTCCACTGGCATCCCCGTGGCCTCCGGCCACCAGCAGGCATCGCCGTTGCCTATGTACGTAGCGTCGAGCGAATGCCTTTTCCCCAAATCCTATTTCCCTTCTCGACAGCTGGGTTTGGGCCAATTTTGACATAGTCAACGGCCCAGTTGACCGGATCGGTTGAAGCGGGCCATTAAATAGGGCTGGGTCTAACACCGTACATTTAGTTCGTGTATACAAGGGAAGAAAAGAGAGAGAAAGGAATTAAAAAGAAAGGAAAACCAAAACTTCCTTGGTATACCAATACAAAACGGAAAATGAATAAATGAAAAATCTCAACTTTTCTTTCAAATCGCGTTCCGCCTGAATCGAGCGGAAAACGAAATCGTGTCATGAAATCGCATTGCATCCTTCGCCTGCCGCCTTGTTCGCCAGCGTCTCTTTCGTCGTCCGTCGTCTGCTGTCCACCTCGCCTACCGTCTGCCGTTTGCCGTTCGCCTCAACGACCTCCTTGCCTTACTGTCTGCCTTCGCCGTTCGCATCGCCCCTTCACGCATCACATCCTTCGCCTGACGCCTCGTCCGCCAGCGTCTCCTTCGACTCCGCCGTCCACCTTCACCCTTCGTGTCGCCTGCAGTCCGTCGTTCGCCTTGACGACCTCCTCGCCTACTCTCCTGCATTCCTCCTTCGCCATTCGCGTCGCCTCCTTCACGCGTTGTGTTCACGCCTCACTTTGCCGTTCGTTGTTCGCCTTCGCCGCCCTTCGTTCACCTTTGCCACCCACTGTCCACCTTCGCTGCCCACCGTTTGCTGCTGCCGCCATCGCCTGCCATCCATGCTCGCACATGTGTTTTCTCTTTTTTATTTTTTTTAATTGTATGATAATCACGTTTTTTTTTCTCTTTCAATTTTTATCTATTTTCTATTCTTTTTTGTACACAGCCTTAAACATTATATAACAATAAACATCTGATTTATTATTATAATAAGACGGTAAAGTTATGTAACATCTAGGTTCCAACAAATGACGATTTCCGTTAATTGATTCGGATTCGGAACGAAGGCTCTTCGAACCCGTTCATACCGGTCCCGTCGATCCAGCAGCAACAAACATAAAAACCATCCCCAAGAAGAAGACGGAGAGCGTCCACCAGCCAAGCCATGGCGAATTGGATCTCCTCCAAGCTCAAGGCTGCCGAATCCATCCTCCAACAGGCAAGAACGCAAACATCCCTGTCCCTTTCTTCTCAATATCTCCTCCCCTTCCTCTAATTCCCTCTCTTCTCTTCAGATCGATCAGCAGGCTGCTGAGTCACTGCGCAAGAACGATGGCTCCCGATCCCCACCCGATGCCTTCTCCGATGAGATCCCCCCAAAGCCCGACCGGCCTCGCCCCCTCAAGTATCAAATACCCAATAAATCATCGTCGCCGCCTCTGCCTCTGGCCGGATCCGGCGCCCCGGCCACCGCGCCACCGTCTCCGACCGTCACTGGGTCATCCATTGCGGAAGCTGATTGGACTGAGCTCCTCGGTTCGGCTGACCCGGCCTGTTCATTTCCTCGCTCCAGTGGCGGCACTAGAAAGGCCGTCGCGTTGCCCTCCCCCCGCGGCCGGGGCTTTCGTAGAGAATCTTCTGTTGCGGTGAAGCCTGTAAAGAAATCGGATGTCTCTACCGAAGGCGACAATGCCGACAATGCTCCTGGAGATAGGGAGTCTGCAACCTCTGGGCTTCAGCCTTCGCGCAGATCTTCTAGTTTGTTGGATTTGACGAAGGAATTATTTAAGCAGGAATTGCAAGGGAACGGTAGTGACAATGTTCCTCATCGTGGATCGGGTGTAGATGGTGTAAATTCGGGTCAAGATGTTGCTGATGGAAGTAACAGTAGGAGCAGCGGTGAGAGCAGGGTTACCGGCATTACGGTCAGACCTTCAGATCCTCAAGATCGGTCGAGAAGCTCTTCCGGAAGTAATGACGAATCAAGTGATTCTGCCTCTACGACAGATTCGGATGAGGAAGTGAGGCACAGGAGGGAGGAGAGGAGGAGAAAGAGGGAGCAGAAGATGGCTGAAAAAGTGGCGGCTGTTGCTGCTAAGGCCATCAGGGAACGCGAGAACATTGTTGCCAGGTTAGAGGGTGAGAAGCAGAGTCTGGAGAAAATACTTGAGGAGCGCGAGAAGAAACAAGCAGAGGAGGTCTTATTTTCTGTTTGTTGTTTACCTTTCCTAGCCTGTTCATGAATTTCGAACTTCCGCAATTGCATTGCCCCTCCTTTTCTTTTCTTACCAATAGACGACAGTAGGGCAGAACTTCAAAGAAAAGCATGCTTAATGAGTTGATACCAAATGTTCATACAATATAGTTACATAACTTGATACTTCAATTTATCTCATGCATTAGGTGGTCAGGTTATCAGAGTGTGAAGAATCCATTGACCCAAGTAATGATCAAATTTCCTGTGTTGATGAGAGAAACAGTCAAAAAGATTAAAGCATATAATTTTCTTAAGCTCCTCTTTTTGTAAAAAATTGTTGCTGATGTCTTACAGATAATCTTCTGTCCATTTTATCACCATATTCTAATTTTTCCAGCAATTATAATACAACTCTAAACTCTGAATGAAATTTGTAGTTGGGATAAAGAATGCACATTTGGCGTTTAACAGGGTGACTTTTTTCAGAATAAGAACTTTAACCTGTGGCCATAAAGATCATCCTTATTTAATGCAGTAATACACATGCATTCAGGGATGGATTTGAGAGGATAATCTATGTTTATGTAAAATATCATAGAAAATAAGTCTCCTTACTTTGGCCTGGTGCTGTCGTGAGCTTTATTGGGACAATGGAACTAATGAAAAGCTTATCTGAGATTTACACAGTTGAATATCAATCAAATCAATCTCCAAACTTGTCTACAGCCTAAAATTTTTATCATGGTTCATACTTTTGTTGACTAACTACTTCATTAGTCTGAAGTATTTTGACATGACATATTATTTTAGTATTGTCACTACTTTTGTCTTCAGTCTCATCTCTTGTACAACCTATATTAGTTGGTTAGTAGAAGCTTCGTTCCTGATAGAACCCCCAGCCACACTTGATGTTTACAAGGAGAATATAAAATCCAGAGGACCTTATGTTCTTGTTTATTGCTGCCAAAACTGGTAGTTATGAACTTATGATGAATTTTTGAATACATATATTGATCTTGTCATTTTGCCTGACTATTTCAAACTTAAGATAACTAAATGACTAATTTGGACATATATGCGCTCAAAAATTCTTCTTGCAATTGACCTTGGTGGTAGTCTTTATCTTTCTCTCTCTCTCTTCCTCCTCTCCTTTGCACTTCTTCACTAGCAATGGATGGGACCACTGGGGCATTTGACCTGGCCTCTCAATCTTCATCTTGCCCAAGTTACTATGTATCTGCTGGTACAGCAGTTGTAGTGAGACGAGATGTTATGGGGCTATGGATTTAGTAGCTTTGGTACAGAGAAAATGGGTAAGCTGATTCAATCTATATTGCCAAGTTTTAGTTTTGTTTAGATCAATTTCTCTAGCATATTTGATTGGGAAATAGCCAAGATTTACTGAAAGTACAGCATTGGTTAGTATTTCTTCATATTTCATCTCTTCAAAGAAATTGGAATGTTCCTTTCCTTGTAATCTGTAGAATCATTTGTTCACCTTTTTTTTTATTTAGCAGGCCTCAGAATTGCAGACAAATATGTTTCATACTATGGAAGCTGTAGAGGTAGAGAAGCAGAAGCATAATAGTACAATGATGGAAGCAGTAGCTCGGTTAGCTGAGCTTGAGGTGTTTTAGCTTACACAACATTATGCATGCGTTGGTCTATAGTGTCTCAAGTTATTAGAGTCTCACCCCATGAATAAATCTTCTCCTATATTTACTTTAGAGTAATTGCTAGTTGGTTTAGCAATAATTCATCCTTACTAAAGGCAAAAAGTTCTTGCAGAGTGTGAATGCTGAACTAGCTAAATCTCTGGCAACAGCTGAAATGAATCTGGAAAGAGAGGTATGTTTCCTTTTCCTAATTTAATGTGTCTTATCATTTCTTTGTCACTTCCTACTATTGTATGCAAATACAAAAAATGCAAGAGTTATTGATGTTGATTAGAATTGGTCATTCAAGTGTCTAGTGTCTAGAGCTCACCAAGGATTAAAATATCGGTCTAAACTGACAGTCTTGTCTAAGACCAGTACATACTATACGTCTTGTTACTATAATGGTACCGGTGCCGGATATATTAACACTATATTTATTGGTACCGACCATATAGTATTGGGCTAGGCAGTATGGAATGTTTTTTAAAACATTGGAGTTGACTTGATTCTTTGGTCAAGATAGATCAATGGCTAAGACTTGTCTTTCACTGGTTTTCTCTGAGTTCACCTGCACAAAGAGGGGTTTGGAATGTCTGTGCATCCTCGTTTTTATGCTTAAGTTTGCATAAGAGATCATTGAACCAAGTTTCTAGCATTAAATATTGTGTTAGAAGCCTATTTATCTCTCAGTTGTGCAGTGTTTTATTAAAGTTTGCATCACATATTTTCTATTGTTATTTGCACATGATAGTGGAACTTTGCACACCTTGCGTTAGAAGCCTATTTATCGCTCAGTTGTGCAGTGTTTTATTAAAGTTTGCATCACATATTTTCTATTGTTATTTGCACATGATAGTGGAACTTTGCACACCTTGCGTTAGTAGGACTTTGCAGCCACATTAGATGTAGGCATAGTTAGCCTTTAATAGGTAGTGGGATATATTTTTGACACAATTAATTATGCACATGAGCTTACTTCCTAATGGCCATTCGTTATCATTAACAGCATGTGGAATCACTGAAAGCTATTGCCTTGTGGTTTGTTCACTCAGGTAGCTGAAGTAAGTACACGGATAGGTTGATGGGTTTTGATCATTCGTATTGCTCTAAAGTCACCTAACTTGTGTGTTTGGCTGCTTGAGCTGTTTTAGGGATTTAGTTTGTCAAGCGGCCGTGTAAATTGGTGCATCACATGAATATGGTGTTTTAAAAAGTAGGATCAAAGCATTCTCATAGCAACAACAAGGTCACAGGTTGGTTTTCAATCATGGAATATTAAACTCATAACACTCAGCTAACATGTATATTAGTTGTTGGTTGCTGTTATCCTCATAAATAAACACGATACCACTGTACTAGGTAATGCTACTAGATACAACTATAAAGTTTCTCTTAGATTAATTAAGGTAGGGAAATTATGAGAGAAACTCTTTTATTTTGTGGAAGACTTGCTCATATGACTTGGTCCATTGGAAGTCCATCGGGTTTTTAGCACTTTCAAGGTGAGGCAATATTGTTCTAACATGGATAAAAAGTGGCATAGTGTTGCTATGCAGTCTATTAGCCTCTAAACTTCATAGTGTTTGGAGCAACTATGTCCTATCTCAGTTGGTTTCTGTCCCCTAAATAGTATTAGGTATTTTAGTAATTTGTCAGAATTCTTGCCAGATTGGCACTTTATGGGATTTAGCCTTAATTTATGTCTTTGCAACATCAACAGAGTCTCTTCTAGGTTGGCTTTTTGTTACTCAAGGAGTTGACTTCTTACCATCATGTCATCGATATTAACTTTTACATTTCTTTCAAGCTTTGTTATCAAGTACCTTATCCATCAGCCTTCATTAAGTGTCATTGATTTTTTAACCCAAACAATATAACTTTATTGGAATAACAATAATAGTATGTATAGTCATAGTGCTTTTGGTGGACGTTTAGATGAATGCCAAATAGTATTATTTTGACTCTCTTATATCACGTTAGACCTTTTTGACCCCATATCTATGGGGAATTTCATGACCATTACATAATGGATTGGGTCTTGCTCAAACCATGAGAGTATCATCATGCTCTCTCTCTCAGTAGTATCATACTCACAAAAGGTTAAAACTGGGTCTTGCTCTGCTCAAGCTCTCTTAGTGTCAATGATGGTTCCCCTCCTAGCATAGGTCTTCATCTCATAAAAGCTTTGCTCCATGTGGTTAAGGTGGTAAGGGTGACCTGAGACATCTCATTGAGACTTACCTTGTGGAATTGGCCAATTGCCGTTCAGTAGTCAATAAGGTCTTGTGAACCTCTAAATTTGGTGTTTCAAGACCTTGTTCTCCTTTGTGGAGTGATTGGGGTTTCAATTGAACTAGTAGTAAAACATAGATGGTTTATAAGGTGAGTTGATAGGGGGGACTAGGCATCTGCTGGTTCCTTTGTTATTGGCAAATCAACTATGGGCCAGTTTGGAGGTGTAGGGTAGGTGCAGTTGTTGCAGGTTGCAAACTATTGTGTTGTGCTGTTGCTGTAAGGTAAAAAGCAATACTGTTGCTATGAAAATACTGTAGATTGCTGAGAAAAAAAGTATTATAAAATATTATTATATAGAAAAATATATATATTTAAAATAATTTATTAAATAAATATAATATTATATTATATATATATATTAAAATAAATATATAAATATACAAATATATTAATATATAAATGTATAAATGTATAAAGTTTAGATTTTATTAAGTTTTTACTTTAGAAAGTCTAGGTTTGATTAAGTTTTTATTTTATAAAGTCTAAGTTTGATTATGTTTTTATTTTAATTTTACTTACACATATATACTACTTATGTGTTGATACGTATAAACGTTATTAAATGGTAATGATTCTACTAGTAGAACATGAAATTTAACATTGAGATGGGCAGGATTCGAACCCTGCCCCCAGCTCAACCCTTCGCTCTCAGCCCGCCTGCTAGCTTTGCTTGTAGGTGGCGCCTACAGGTTTTGCTTGAAGGTGGAACCGGCTAAAATTTTATAGGTCAACAATGGTCAAACAGGTAAGCGGCAAAAAAGCAGCTGGATTTGTTGCTTCTCGCGCCTACAACCCACACCACCTATAGGCGCGCCTACAATCCCAAACGGGGCCTATATCATAGAAGTCTGGTTGCATCACTAGGTGGCAGTTAAGGCAAGGAGCAATTGATGTAGTATCCATGGGAACTAAGTATGTCAACATGACTAGCTTGGGTATTGACCCTCAAGGGATGTGGGGAAGAGTATTATTCCCTCATTGTTAGTCCCAAGAATTAGAGTGTACATTGACTTTAGGGAAACTACTATGTGTCCTAGTGAGCTATTAGTGGTCTACCTCTAAGCTTTGCAGGGTTGTTAGCAAGTCAAAACGAGTGGGAATATTGAGGGCAAGAATTGGAGCCAATGCATTAGTAGGCGAGACACTAGTTGCGGGGGAAAGCATGTGCATGGGAAACTGATATCCATGGTAGTTAGGGGGCCTTAAAACCTTCTATTGTCAATTGATGTGGGTCATATTTGGTCGTTCAATAAGCAAATACCTATGGTTGATTTGATTCTTTGATTAGGTCATATTTGATGCTTTTATTGGTTCACTCTGGTTCACCTAAGCAAAATGAGGTGTTTGGAATATCCAACGATCACTTTAGTTTGCATAAGAGATTGCTAGGAGCAAAGTGAGGTGTTCCTCTAATGCTTAGTTTGCACAAGACATTGCTAGATCAATTTTCTAGCACTAAATTTTTTGGCTTAAAAGCACGCCTACCTCTCAAATGAGGAGGTAGTTTGCATGCCCTATCTTTGCCGTCATTCACATGCCTTGGTAGTAACTTTGCACAGTTGCACATGCTGATGCGACTTGTTGACCACAGTAAATGTTATCATGGTTAACTTTCTTTGCATAATTATGATCACATGGGATTATTTCTCGGCCGCCATTGCTATATGATCCCCGTGGGAAAGCTAATGTCATTAGGGTTGTTCACCCAAGTGATCTAAGCATGTGGGGAGTTTGATGGAGTTCAGTCATATTTGGGTTGCTACCGAGTGTCCCAAGTGATCTAAGCTGGGTGTCTTGTCTGCTCAAGCTATCCAAGGGATTCAGCTTGCCAAGTGGTTGTGTAACGTTATTTTCTTAGAGCACATAATGCTTGAGTGAATTTCTGGCTGTATCCATGTTTCTCCTGATCAAGTATCTATTTGGTTAATCCAAAGTTTCATTATTCATAATGCTAAGATGGTCAATTGGTGTAGGATCTGTTAAAAATGACTCTAGATTGTACTGCTTTTGGCAACTTAAAACCATGCCATTTACGTTCTTACGTTTGATGGTTTTCACTTTCTTGTGCTTAATCTTGTATGTCATTTATAATATACTTGTGACAGTCAAATCAAGTGGGAGAAATTCGTCAACAAGTTGAATTGAAAGAGGTGGCTCTTGAAGGTGAGGTTTTCAAATAGTATATGATTTGATGGTATTTTCTTTTTTGTTTCATTCATGCCTACTACTTACTGGGTAAGCTTTTCATGACTTGCAATACTATAACAGAAAATTACATGGCCAGCCTTTCAATCTTATCAATTATGAATTAGTAGATTATTCCTAATAAGCTGTGGTAATTTCGCATATTAGTGCATCTTACCTTGTGCTGCTCGGTGCTGTTGGATTTTTAGGAGTTCATGTCCTCATTCTTTGCCGACTTTTGGACTCTTTTAGTGGTAAATGGAGAATATTATGAATCTCATGCTTTACCATATGTGGAACTGGGAGTACCGCAAACAAAGTTAAACCCTCTGTAACCTATTCGCCTACGTAATGACTTAGATTTGTCTAATAAGCTAATGAAACAAAGTAAACCCTTTGTAACCTATATGCCTAAATAATGACTTAGATTTGCGTAACAAGCTAGAAGGACAACGCTCATGTTGTGTTTGTTGTAGCATAGATATTGGCATAATAAGCAAAAGTGCTCAATACTATTTTTGATCTCATTATGACATTTCTTTCATTTGTATAATCAGTCATAAATGAGCAATTTTTATGAAATACAATGACTGAAAAATATTAATTGCCCTTTATTACCAAGCATATGTTACATTGCCCATCCTAGATTGAATGATCTCGTAAGCTGATCTTAGAAAGAATTCTTTTGAGGACTCATGTATCCATCACCTCATCATATTCCATCTTTTCATAAATAATGATATTATTTATATCTTGATACATTTGAATTAGAGAAGTGGACCTTGTTTGTGGAATATCCATCTCCCATTTCAAATAAAGTTTGAGATGTGTGATTGTCAAAAAGGCAAAGTCTTCTATTTTAAAATTATTAACCTTTTGATTTTAAAGGGTTTCACACTCCATGAATGTAGTACACAATGGAGTTTTCATCTACTTGTCTAATTGCCAATATACTCTTTAGGCACCATGAGGAAGACCAAGGTATTGACACAATCCATATAGAGTTATCCCTAGATATATAAATGATATCCACTTCACCTAAAAAGTGTCCTTCCTAATACACTCCATATGTATCTTAATACACATCCCTTATTTAATTGGTTTACCTTACAAAGCTCTAAGCCATCCTCTTCATGAGTATAATGTTATCACATGAGATTTTGTAAAATTCACACTTGTTATGCTCCAACCATAAAAATATGACATTAGCTACATTGACATCTTAATAATCTAATAAGGAATGTCGAAAGAAGCATTATTATAATCTGCTTAATGAGCAAATTTAAAATGCTTAAGATTAAGTCAATAGTAATAAACTCCCTTATATATATATCATATCATTATTTCTCTCACCTCCTATGTTTGACTAAACTAAGATATCATAATCACCCCACTTAATAGTTGACGGCCTTGTCAAAACTAAGGCCTATCACATATATAAGAATATCCCTTCCAAAGTAGCATATGAGATCAACCCAATAACAACTCCACATCCTCAACCTTTCCTATTGGCCTATCACAATGTTTTAAATTAAATTTGCTATAATATCATTTGTTATAACTTGATTAACTAATAAATAGCAAGCTAATCTATAAACTTGGTGAGCCGAATGATAACATGGTTCAATTTAAAACGCTTAGATTAAGCTTATTAAGTCTTATATACTATATCATCTTTTATCTTATTTCTCGTATGGGACGAAATCAAGGTATCACATTGATGCAACAAAAGTCTCAACCTTTCCAAGAGTTCTGACAGATTAGGACTGTAACAAAGATCATAGCTTGCTCGTATTGTCAGATTACAGCTATGATGAAAGTCGCTAGTGAAAGCTATTGAGGAGTTCTCGACCAAGCGGCTAGGCAAAGATTACGACCATATGATGAAAATCACGGCTTGGCCGTGAAGTCTACTATAGTCTACTATGGAGTTCACAAAATAGCTTAGGAAAAATTATGGCCTGCCCATAAAACTCTTTGATGCTCTAACTTGCTCCATTCGAAAAAAATTATGACCATAACAATAATCATGGCCTGCCTGTGCCTGTGCCAACTTTGGATAAGCCAGATCAATTTATTTCGAAGGCCTAACGACAATTGCAACGTTTAAGTAAGCCTCCTGAGCGCTACATAGGGATGAACAACCCTTTTTCAGCCCTAGAGTCCATTCAATCCATGTGCTTAGTTTGTGAAGTAAAGAAGAGCTTCATCTAGCCCGATATAATAATCAATTGGTGAATACTGTACAAGAGTCAGCCAACACTACGATGAACTAACCGTTTCTATTGCTTCGTCACAGCTTGCTCAGAGATAGTGTAGATGGCTCATCCGGCCCAACAATGCCTACCCTAGGCACTAGCACAGTCAAAGCTTACACAACTTACTTTAGTCGTTAGGATTTTATTCTTTTCAGCTTTTAAGTGGTTAAGTGGTTGGAATGTTCTAACTATCTCATCACGTGTTTATTGTGAATTCCAACCCCTTAACTTATAAAAGAAAGACTTTAAAGTGGTTGTATGCAGCTTGCTTGGAATAAGAAGCTCACATTGGAGAGTTGCAAGAGTCTTGTAATTCGGAGGTTAGGAAATACCTATTGGGGGTCTAGCCTTTTAACATCTTATTTTCATCATGAAGGAATTAAATCGTGTTTTAGCTCGTCAGGGTAATTTTTGATGCATTAAGCATGTGTCTCTATTCTCGCTTTCTTATTGGAGTAACCCTCGCCTTCACTGGACGTCGGAGACATGGGAATTCCGTGTTGTTCTTGTTTTTCTCAGGTTCAAGGCTATGGCATTGAGTTGTTTGCTGGATCGTATGGTCGCCCTAATATACGCGCTTAAGAAAAAAATTGGCTCGCCTGAGGGTAGTACAAATTATACTAATCTTGACATAATTTCTATATTGCTTTCTCGCCGGTCTTTCTTTTGTATGCATTTTATTTCCTTTGTTTTAAGACCCTCTCATGGTTTTATCACTGTTTTGTCACTGACAACCTAGAGTCGAAACTAAAGATCATCCCTCCTATTACTCCATCCGCATTAAATTTGGTTTCAAAGCTAGCTTGCGAGCAACTCTCATCTAGTTATAGCGGTGTGCTTATTGTGTTCAGGTTTTATCAGTGTTTTCAACGTTTCAATTGAGTCTTTGCATTGTGATTAGTCTTTACATTATGATTGATCATGACAAGTAAGTTAGGAACTACCTATCAGAATCCCACTTCCCAAGAACCTAATTCCACTACAAAAGGTAATAAGGTTCCGATAAAGTCAAACGAAAAATTGTTTGTGTATGGACACACTAGAAGTCATGATGCTACCATAGTAGCTGCAAGTTGTAGCATTGGTTTAGCTCTTGGTTGCTCACCCCGAGCCATCTGAGTCGAGGCCCTAACCTCGTGGTGTTTAGCCGTCTCCACCCCCGTTGGTGCCCGCCAAGGATATGCGTCTAGTTGACGAACCTGTTAGTAGTGGCCATGGGCGATACCGCTATGGCAGCCTAGACCATGTTGATGAGCCCTTTAAGGATGATTTTGATTGGGCCATGGAGAGGCCCCAGCCTAGCCCTTGGTTTGTTAGAAACCAAGATGATGACAATGTTCGTCAACTTGTTAAAGTTTCGCCAACACCATTGGACGGCAATCTTGCCCCAAGGCTTTCCTAGATTGGACTACGACCATTGACTACTACTTTGAGTGGAGCGATATGCTAGAACGTTTGCGTGTTAACTTTGCGCATCTTCTCTTAGCCTGCCTACATTGGACAAATATAGAATGGCAAAATGAGAACTAGAACCTCTCACTCATTGTGTTGGTAGGAGATGAAGTATCGGCTTAAAGGAGAAGTATGTGCTGCTGTCATACTAGCAATGTCTTCTAGACCAATATAGTAGCATCTCCCAAGGGTTAGGTTATATAGCTGAATACGGTTCGACAAGTTGGTAGTTGGATGCAACCTTAAGAGAGATCTAGCCTTCACTGTAGCTCGGTTCAAGAATAGCTTTCGTTTTGAGATTTGGCGTGCTTTAGCCACCTAGACCTTGGATTTGCTTGGTCAGATCTTTCAATGTGCTATTGAGGTTGTGTAGAACCTAGAGAATCACCTGCGTTGACTTGAGTTTGTTACCACCCGATGGACCCTGGGTTAAGGCCCTATTCACCGAGAGCTTTTAGAGCCATGTAGGGTTTACACTGCACATACCCCTTGTCGCTCCGCTTAAGCCACCGAAGTCCCCGTCCAATTCGTCTGCTCCGCACGCCTTGTCCAAGTCTTCCATCTGAGAGGTCCGCCGCCACGCTGCGTCCGGGAGACCCGCTCGGCGTCGGCGTCTGAGCTGCTCGCGGAAGACCTCTTCACCGAGCCATCAGCATCGTCCCCGTCCGAATCGCCGGAGATGCGAGCGAAGGCTGCGCTGACGTGATGTTTCGGACGAAGCTTTGGGCTTCGTTTTTTTTTTCGCACGCCATGCGGGCTTTGGGCTTCACCTGCTTTGCTTGCTAGGCCCACTGATCTAGGGCCTAACACTAAGGGTGAACCTAATCTCTCTACCCTAGAGGTCGACAAAGCCAATCATAATTTATAGGGTCATCTATGGGCCTACATCATATGAGAACTCTATCAATGCTCTCTATATATGCCAAATGAGTAATCTTGATCGGTGTTTATGAAGAGCTGAGTCACCCTTCCTCCACTTCATAAAAAGAGAAGATCAAATAATATTTGCATGAACATAGTTGCCTAAACCACCAAGGATGTGTAAACTAGACATAGTTTCCTAAACCACCAAGGCTGTGTAAACTTGTTATTACAGGCAACTAACCAAAGACCATATGATGTAAAGCTTTTCCTCCAAACATCCTTTGATTGTAATCTAATTAGAAAAAACAAACAAGCTTGATTTTTTTTTTATCGTAGTCTTGAGGATCACAGCTGTTGGAGAAGGTAGTTTTCCGTGCATTGAGTGCATAGATAGTATTCTATCTTAGATTTTACCCTAGAAGGGATTTGATGATGAGATTAAAGTCATTGGATGTGATTAGGAATCAGGAAGTTGGAGGGATTTGGATGTTGGAGATTCGATATATGCCCTTTAGGAAAAGTGATATATGCCCACAACTTGCAAGAATTGCTATGGGCGCTTCAATAAGAATCTCTTTGCAAATTTGGTGTCATTATACTCGTATCAAGGTCAGGAAAGCAAGAAATTGGAAGGATGTGATTTGACACAACATAACTTGAGAAAACAATATAACAAAGAGTAATGCTCAAATTTTTTATTTGTAAAATTGAATGCTTTAATACACTTCTCACCAAATCTGGAAGTCAAATCAAAGCAGTAAAGTCACAAGGTTTCCAAAAGTACTAATCTGGTTTATGTTGAGACATTTGCTGCTTCAATCAGCTTCAAAAGACTTCTGGTGGTGAAGAACTGTTACATGAGCAGTGAGCAGCTAGGTTTTGAGTGGCAGCACAGCTTGGAGAAGTTGGTTGGAAGAACTTTGGACTTTGGAGGCACCATCAAGAACCCTAAGACACCAAATGAAAGCAATTCTTGTTAAAAAAAGAAAGTTGTGCAAGTTGGGGGGGCCTAGCTTTGCTTCATGTGGGAAGTGGGTCAACTCCATGGCAGACTGAAAAGGAAAAATGGTCCATGTTATAAAGGTTCTTAGGGTTGAGGCTGAGGTTTGGGTTCTGGATCAAGTCTGGTTTAGGCATAGTTTATAGGTTGTTTAGGACACTCTTAAGATTCTCAAGTTGATAGCTAATGTCATCTAAGTTATTTCAGAATTCATGAAGGAATGCAATTTTGTTGGAATTTGGTTTAGGATTTCCATAAGGATCGTCAGCATAAAGATGTGGGTTAACATTAAAGTAGGAGTCATGTCTAAAAAGCTAGTTTTAATAAGAATTTTCTGGGACCGGTAAAAGATCTAGGTTTAGGGTTATGGTTATATGCCACTTGATTGTAAGTGCTGGGTGCGGGTCTTCAAGTCTTATATTTAGAATTACAAATTGAATTTTCGAAATTGGGTGAATATAGTGATTTAAGAGATGGGGTAAGTATCATTTAGACAAGGTATCCTTGAGTGATTTTGTATGTTAATGTTTTTCTATGTACTTTGGGGTAAGTATCATTTAGACAAGGTACCTTGAGTGATTTGGTATGTTAAAGTTTTTCAATGTACTTTTTATATGTTTGTGATAAAACAAAAAAATAACTAGTGTTTTCTTATTTTTCTAAAAAAACTTTACACAATTGTAAACCAAGTTTGGTATAATACCTTTCTAATGTGGCGTGGAAACAAGAGGGGTGGACCTAGTTGCTTGCTCTAATCAAGGTTTTAAAAACCGTACCGTACTGGTCGGTTTTCACGGTACGGTACCGGTCCGACCATCCACCGGCACCGGAACCGCGAGCGGAACGCGGTCCAGGCAGGCAGACGAGGAGGGAGGCAGCGGCGGCTTCAGGCGGCGGAACCATGGTGCGGAAGCTTCAATCAGCATTGGAAGCTTCGATCGAAGCTTCCGCTAGCATTGGAAGCTTCGATTGAAGCTTCTAGCCACGCTCCGCCCGCCTTCCACTCAGCTTCCGCCAGCACCGCAGCACTGCCTTACGACGCTTCGTCGGTTTCGTCCGGTACGCCGGTATCGGTACCGGTACACCGGACCGGCTTTCACATCCTTGGCTCTAATACTAGATGATGGGATGATAAAAAAATGCTTACATGAAAACTATATAGGAGCTGATGTTAGGAAAATAAAATTTCAATATGAGATTAAAACATGAAGATAAGATACATATATGTGAATCAAAATTACCATCTCGTGAAACAATAAACATAATAATTCAATCATAATGATAGTAACTAGATTGATGTAAATTACATGTACACTCATCGGGATTATAGGGTGGATGAAACCATTTGAAGCTCTAGCAATTGGCTTGAGTTGTCATTGTTTTGGATATCAATTTGTATTAATAAATTGGTCCTTTACTGAACCAATATGTGCTAGTATACATACCATATTGAGACAGCAGGATTGATTCTACTCGCTTAATCTCAAACTGAGTTTTAAAGGTATCCTTCTCCTTTATTTTGATGTCTGTGGTACGAAAAATACTAAGTAAATCAGTTTTTAGGTCTTCATTTTTGAAAATAAAATAAAATAAAATATTTAACTATGGAATACTGTAGGTTCATAACTTTAGATGAAATTATTGTATTGTGATATCTTAACTCAGTAGCCTTCTTTTGAATTGTATCAACCCTTTCATTTAGATCCCACATTTCTTAGAAACTCAAAAAAATTAGAATGAATGATTATTGTGGCATTTGATTAAATTTGGATGAAAGTATTTATAAATTGAAATATGATATCATACTTTGCTAGAAATACCTTTTGGCATGATTTTTAATTGACCCAACTCTTGGTTCCATCCCACCTCCTTAAAACTTTAAAAATTAAAATCAATCATTATTGTAACTAAAAATACTAATAAACATTAAATTATAATATAATACATTGCTAGACTTTTGATAGTAGGAGCTTTTATTAGAAGAATGATGACTATTTGAGTATATTATTTGCTGCATGACTTTTCTCTACCCCTTAATTCTTCAATGCTCATTTTAGTTTAAGCACCTTAGTTGTTGATAATAAGGTCTTGGGTTTAAATCCTGTCTTTATTAATTACTGTCATATATAAAAGAAAAAATATTGTCCTAAAAGTGTATGTTGAGAATGTTGTGCTCTATTTCCTTGCATCCTGTGAAGTTGAATAATAAGAATTGCACTATTTGTGAATATTGTTGTTAACTTAACCTTCTTGGTAACGAAAGACCTATAAAATATGTAGCAAATGTTGTAGACCCACGTTATAGTAACTCATTCTTAAGTCTTCACAAAATTTTGCATCTAAGCAAAGACCTGGTGGTGGTTATATATAAACCTGGTGATAGTTTATGTAAGACTTCAGTATAATTTTCCCCTTAACCTGTCTCTTGACTGTTCATCATCAAGCAATGAGTGTGTAAGGAGTCTAAATGATGTGAGGGTAAATTATCTTGCTCCCATCGGGTGTTACAACGTGGACAATATATTTTGATTCAATGCCTTCAATTACTATCTTTAAAAGCTAATAAATTTAGATTATAATATCGATGATGCATCTACGAACATATGGAATATAACTTTTGAATTGTAGTACACAATGAAATTTATAATACTTGTTCTAGTTGGCTTGGCCAAGCATCACACATGAGGGTGACTTCAAACTTCTCTTATTGGCCCTTCATACTTTTTTCCAAAGTGTTGCATTCCTTTATTTCTTTAAGATACCGCTTGACATATACTCTAGGCAAATTGAACTTTAGGGCTTGATTTGTGGATCTTGAAGATCATAACACAATACATGTTACTTGTGGTACGAGAGGGAATCTGGTTGAAATGAAATCATTTAAAATTGCTTGGTCGGTGTTGAGCTTTATTGTGTTTATGTTAGCATTGTCTAATTGAGTATGTTTACCTGGGATAGGAATACCCGAGCTCAATAACAACTCTTGATTCACCTGTTCATTGACCACATGATATATACGTACCCTTGAGCTTATTTGTTATATGACTAATGTCAATCTTACTTGCTTGCACTACCTTTGCCTTTAACCCACTATCACTATTGGACTCAAAATGATGTGTTCAATAAACCATATAATGGGCTGATCAAACATCCTCCTTGAACGAATTTTGAGCCCTTGAAATCTGTGTATTGCTGCCTCCATCTTGATGTTTCAACGTCTTCTTCTCCATAACTTTGTCTTGATCATAAGGCATAGGCTTCACTATATGTTAGTTAAAGCCTTCATGCAATATGATTCAAAGTTTTTGTGGATGGTTGGCAAATAAAGATGATAGGATAGTGATGCAAGACAAGATTTTCTAAGCCTAATATGGGATCATCCTTAGGTATGGAGCTCAAGAACAATATGATTCTAAACATGCGATTCTAGCAAGAAAGTAAGCAAGTAAATAAAACAAGGCAAAGAGAGGAAGGAGGTCACCCGTGGTGGGAAGGGGCCTAAACCCCTTTTTTTGTCCATGCTCCTAGATCTTGGTGTTGAGGCTTAGAAAGAGTTGTTTAAATGTCCTACAATGTTATCAAACAAGTAAAGGAGAGATCGGTTTTAAGTACAAGCCTGAATCTCCTTAAACTACAAATGATCCTGGGGGTCTTGATCAATGCTTCCAATGCTCTCCTCTTTGGCTTGCAGATGTGGAAGAATATCACCTTGAAGACTTGAAGGATGCCAAGGCTCAAGAGATCTTCAATGGAGGAAGAAGACCAGCAAGGAAGCTCCACCTCAGCTAGAAACAAACTTATGCTCAAAGAGCATTCACACTCTCGGCGAAGGAATAAGAACACAAAACTCAAGCTTTCTTTCAATGGGAAATTTTCATAGATTATGCACTAATGATACATGAAGAATACAAGCACTTTAAACTCTCTACTCCCCTCAATGTTTACATAGGTTGAGTTACAAAATTGCCCTCTTTTGAATTTCAAATAAATGGCTAGATGTGTGCTGATTTTGAATGGATGTAGGGGATTGATCTTCTCTTGGCGCCCCTTGATGCTGAATGGAACCTTACCATGCGTTGGCTGCATGCTAGGGATGCATGCAAGGCTTCATTAAAGTCCTTGGTGGCTGGTTGTGCACATGCTCCTCTCATTGTTGTATGAAGAGGTGCCTTGAAGTCCATTGGTGGAATGTGGGGGCAGCTTTGAGTGTTGAGCTTTCGATTGGTGCCAAGTGGGTGGTTTTGACTTGATTTGGTGCCTATGCCATGTCAACATACTGAAGTGTCTTTTGAGGTGGTGGGGTGGTGGCCAAGTGTCATGGAGGTGATTTGATGTCTTGTTGGATGGTGGATCTTGACTTGATATTTGAGGAATTAGATGGAGAGCTGAGCTTGAAAGTCATGGGAGAGGCGGTGGATTGTAGCAAATACACATAGGATGCAACCTAAGCTACTTGCAACCTAATACATCAACTAGGAAATTAAAATACTTTAAAGAAAATAAACCCTAGGTTAGTCCTAACTCCTAACTACATGCAATGCTAGTGAAAGTAAATGCAAATGCTAAAGCATAATAAAATCTTCGAAAATGTAGGAGCTGAAGATATTCTTGGAAATGCTCCGGCATAAGCTTTCTCAAGGGACAAGGGACAGCATGATCTTCCACCTTCTTGTCCTTGCTCCTACATGAAAAATAGTTTATGAACCCCCTTGCTTTCTTGCAAATTGTACTGACATGTTCATTTACTTTTTTTGTGTAAGCTTTGAACAAGAGTGGTTGTGGATATCTAGTTAGTTCCTTTCTAATTTTGAACTTGCATCTTGATCTAATTTTCCTTCTTAGGCTCTACTTTTGGTTGGTTGTGCTCATAGATTGGTAGAACCTGCGTCTTGTTTCAGGATCAAAAGATTTCTCTACAGGTGCCATAAGTGTTGGAATTGTAAAGTGAGGATCACAAAATCAACTTGGCAAATTGGAAAAGTGACAAATGGGTAGTTTTAAAAAATGTCTTCTAAGGAAGGGCTCTTGTCAAGAGATGGTTTTGACTAGGGGTGGGCAATCGGTTTTTACCGAAATCGAATATACCGATTAAAATTTACTAAATAAAAATTTACCGATTATTTAAAAACCGATACCGAACCAATTAAATAAATTACCGAACCTATACCGAACCGAATTTACGGATTGGTTTTCGGTAAATTACCGAATATTAAAAATAAATTTTTTACTTTTGATGTTGGATTACCATGCTATGCAATGAGATTTACCGATTGTGCTGCTCCTAGACCTCCGTATAGGAAGTCAACGCGTCCTTGACTTTGATGCACTCGAGTCCAAGTGATTCAATTGTAGTATATAATATCATTTTGGTTTAATTATAATTCTAGTATATAATTGAATTTGGTATCAATAGTGGAAATTTTAATTCAATAAATTAGTAATCAATAATTGAATTTGGTATCAATAGTCAGTAATTACCAATTTTATTTGGTGGCTAATTTCACTTTGTAAATATATAATATGATGCACGATAATTTTTCATGGTTGATTGATTATCTGAACTAATTAAGAATCCAAAATTATGTATTTCCTTTGAAGAAACCAGGCATGAAGGTTGCAAATCTCCAAATAACAATGAAGTGAGATCATCCTTCGAGCTCCAAATAGTTTCTAGTGTTTGCATCACTAAGCCTTCTCAAATTTCTGTAAGATCTTTTCTATTTAGTATATTTGAGACAACATTAATGAGTTAGAAGATCATATCATTTTTATTTCTAAAAATAACATCTAATTCTCCAAGATCCCCATGTTAAAATTAAATCCAATTATCCTCATTGATTCAAGTAGTAAAGATAAGAAAACTAGAGGGGGACAATCGTCTACTTCTATTTCATCTCAAACGAATATAAACCATCAATCTATTCCTTGGCACAAAATGCCCTCTAAAAACTGTTGAAGAACAAAAATCTCTAAAATGTATACGCACGCACACTACATGCATAAAGGACGGTTACTATTGGCATATGCTACTAGCCTAATATAGATACCTGAAGCTACTTTAAACTTAGAAGAGCTCCCCTTGCAAACATTAGAACATATAAACTAACTGATGAAATCTCATTTTACGTAACTCAGACTTTACTCAAAAAATCCTAAATAAAATCTTACCTTTTAGCTTGAGTGTTACGAAAGAGTGATGAGTCTTCGAATAGATAATCGCGGATGCCGGACGGACGATCGCGGACCACAGAGTATTGGAGGAAGGTCGAAGATGATGAAGGACAAATGATCGCGGACACCGGACGCCGGTTAGAGTCACCGTCGCCAGTCGCCTAGGGTTAGAGACTTAGAGTTAGTCGAGTACTCGAGTAGTCGAGTAAAGTAAGAGTTATGACTTTAGGGTTACAGAATAGTAGAATACGGGTTTTCGGATTTTGGATTCGGAGTCCGGGAGTCGTACGTAAGTCGAAGACTCAAAGTTGTAAATCTTAATCGGTAACTTACATCTCTCGATATTCGGTTTTACCTAATATAGAAATTATATCAACTAATATATATTGGTAAAATCAGTTTTTTACCAAACAAAAAAAATTTTATCGATACCAAAACCGATTACCGATTATACAAAATATATATACCGATACTGATACCGATACCGATACCGATACAATACCGATTTTACCGAACCGAATTTATCAAAAATTTTAGTAAATCGGTATATACCGAAACCGATGCCCACCCCTAGTTTTGACACTAGTGGATCAAGGTAGGGTACAAACATTGTGAGTGGGTCACTTACCTTCCCAATAACCTAAGTATCATTTTCCTTTAGGTGTGAGGGCTCTCATTCTCAACAAATGCCGAAGTTGAAAGTGTGGTGTCCTCTTTTGTCTTTCCAGAACTCTTGGTATCCTTAAGACTATGATCAGATTGAGGCCTAAGGAGTGTTATAGGTTTTGTGGCATCAACAGTCTTTCCTCTGATATGGGAGGCTCTCAACCCTCTTGGTAGTTGGTAAGCTAGGCACAAGGGTGATTTTCTTTTCGTTATAAGTGAATTCGTATGTGTTACTCCTCTCACGATGGATCACATCAAGATCATAAAGCCAGGGTCGTCCAAGTAAACCATCAGCAATGTTCATATCCGTGACATCATACCAAATTTGTCCTTGATAAGTAGAGAATTCAATATATACAAGACACCTATGAGTCACGGGTATGCTAGTCTGATCTACCCATGAAATGTTATAGGGTTTAGGATGATCCTCTTGGTTAAGGCCTAGTTTTCTTACAACATTCTTGGATAGAACATTCAAAGCTACTCTCACTGTCTATTGCAAAATTGCAAACCTTGCCATTGCACTGAGTATAGGTGTAGAAAAGGCTAGTTCTTTTCCAATCCTCTCTTAGGTATTTTTTCATGTAACTGCATCTGACAACGGCTAGAGTGGTTTGGAGGGTTCATCCTCACTATTGTACTCGGGGACATATATCTCAAGTTCTACATTTTCAGGGTCAAGTTCCCTTCTTCTATGAATAATGATTTCTTAGGGCAGTCCTTAGCTAGGTGTCCAGGCTGAGAGCATGCAAAACAGGTAACCCGGTAATTGGTTTGAGTGGTAGGTCTCCTATCCCTAAGTGGCGCTTCTGTAGGGTTCATCCTAGATGGGGTTGTGGGTGCACTAGTTTTTGGTAGGGTGGCCCTAAGTTGCCGAAGCTCATATTCTATATCAACAACAAACTGGTAGGCTTCTGATAGATTCTCACATTGGTGGTGAATTAATGCTCTCTTAATGTCTGTCCTTAACCCTCCTTTAAATCTATTTAGAGTAAGCCATGGATCCTTATTTAAGTCACATCTAATCAATAGGTTTTCGAACTTAGACACATACGCCAAATCATTCCCTTGGGTTAGTCTGGATAGCTGATCATACATCTTCTGCCTATAGTTGGGTGACACATTTTTCTCTCAACTTCCACTTCATATCTTCCCAGGTAGTTATGGCTGACATACCACTTCTAGCTAATTTGATGTCTACATTGTTCCAATAGACTTAGGCCGAATCTCTTAGAAGAAATTTTACACATTGAACCTTGCTTTGGTTTGGGATCTTCCCCCACTCAAAATATTGTTCAACCTGTGTTTGCCAATCTAAGAATGTTTGAGTATCTAGGCTACTCTCAAAGATTTTTTGGGGGGGGGGGGGGGGGTTTCAACCTAATGTCCACTCATTGGTCCTCCTAGGGTGGGATGTAGGGCTCCTAGACCTCCCTTCCCCTTGATCAGAATTCTCTAGTTTGCCGTCTCTTAGGGTTAGGTCACTTATCGAATTTGCCAAATTGTCAAGATTATTAATCAAGATAGCAAGGGTCGGTTGGTTTATGTCAGGTTCTTCAATTTGTAGGCCCTCGTAGTGCATACCATGGTGTGCATACCATGGTGGAAGAGCAAATAAATACAGCATAAGCAATTGGGCAACTTTGGTGATATAACTAGCAAGCTTTTCGGTTTGCAATGTTTGATTGCTATTACAAAAATCTAGCAAGAGTGAAATCACTCAACAACTTGGCGTAAGCCACAGAAATTAGAAATCCAACAAGGGTGAAACCACGGCAAGTTGGCACAAAAACCACTGAAATCAGAAACTCAAACAATTTAAGAAACCCAAGCAACTTAACAACACAAAGCCCTAGCCGAAACCCTAATTTGGTGTGCTAATTGCTTTAGCAATGTGTTAGGCTTTTCAAGCGTGAAAAATAGCACCAAAACACAGCAAGAAGATCCTTCAAAAAAGTGTGAAACCTCGGTAAGAGTTATGGATGAACAAGTGCTCAGATCTACTAACAAAGACAGACTTAAGTGGTAAACCACAAGGCAGCTCCATTGAGGGTAAGACTTGATTTCAACAAGAGCCTTGTTATGAGACCTTCCTATTTGATGAGGCCGCAAGACAAGCTCAGTAACATAAGAACGGAAACACTCATGCAAAAGGGTGTTCAAATTAGGATAAGCAATGGTGCTTACACTAATCAACTTGCATCTCCACAATAAAAGTTGCATGGAGGTCTACCTATGGGATGAAGGTAGTCCCCTAGCACCTTTAGCCTATGACTTAAGCATTCCTTATCAGATTAGGGCTTTCCTAAGTCTTAGCTATGAAGTGTAAACAAGCACAAATCAAAGAAATCCAAGTCTAAGTCTTGGCCAACAAAAGATAAGGTAACACAAGTCCAAGAAGTTCAAGGCTTAGAGTTGGGAAGTCACCTATTGCTTAGATGTTTCCAACTCAAACTAAAATACCTCAGAAGGCTACTAGAGAGTATTACCTTACAAAACTAGAGTCCAGCAAAAGATCAAATCAGAAACCCAACACAAGCTCGGCCAAGAAGTGTAAGACACCACAAATCTCAGCCACAAGTGCAAACTTGAACTAGGAAGCTAACTATCGTTTAGGTAGCTCCTACTTCAAATATAAACACAAGGGATCCGAAAGAAGTTACAACTTGTTCAAATACTTCAAATCAGAAACTTTTCCAATATAAAACACACAAACACAGAGGTATGACCGAAAACACAAAACAAAAAAACAAGATCAAAACACAAAGCATATAAGCAAAAGCAAACATCTTGAACACCTAAGGTTTGCTCTGATACATTGATGCAAGACAAGATTTTCTAAGGCTAATATGGGATCGTCCTTAGGTATGGAGCTCAAGAACAATATGATCCTAAACATGCGATTCTAGCAAGAAAGTAAACAAGTAAATAAAACAAGGCAAAGAGAGGAAGGAGGTCACCCGTGGCCCCTATTAGGGAAGGGGCCTAAACCCCTTTCTTTGTCCACGCTCCCGAATCTTGGCATTGAGGCTTAGAAAAGGGTTGTTTAAACGTCCTACAATCTTATCAAACAAGGAAAGGGGAGATCAGTTTTAAGTATAAGCCCGAATCTCCTTAAACTACAAATGATCCTTAGGGGGGATGTCTTGATCAATGCTTCCAATGCTCTCCTCTTTGGTTTGCGTGAGATGTGGAAGAAGATCACCTTGAAGACTTAAAAGGATGCCAAGGCTCAAGAGATCTTCAATGGCGGAAGAAGACCAGCAAGGAAGCTCCACCTCGGCTAGAAACAAACTTACACTCAAGAGCACTAAAATTCTCAGCTAAGGAACAAGAACACAAAACTCAAGCTTTCTTTCAATGGGAAATTTTCATAGATTATGCACTAATATGCATGAAGAATACAAGCACTTTAAACCGTCTCCTCCCCTCAATGTTTACATAGGTTGAGTTACAAAATTGCCCTCTTTTGAATTTCAAATCAATGGCTAGATGTGTGTTGATTTTGAATGGATGAAGGGGATTGATCTTTTCTTGGTGCCCCTTGATGCTAAATGGAACCTTGCCATGCGTTGGCTGCATGCTAGGGATGCATGCAAGGCTTCATTAAAGTCCTTGGTGGCCGGTTGTGTGCATGCTCCTCTCATTGATGTGTGAAGAGGTCCCTTGAAGTCCATTGGCGGAATGTGGAGGCAGCTTTGAGTTGGCGCCAAGTGGATGGTTTTGACTTGATTTGGCGCCTATGCCATGTCAACATGCTGAAGTGTCTTTTGAGGTGGCGGCCAAGTGTCATGGAGGTGATTTGATGCCTTGTTGGATGGTAGATCTTGACTTGATATTTGAGGAATTAGATGGAAGTCTAATCTTGAAAATCATGGGAAGGAGGTGGTGGCTTGTAGCAAATACACATGAGATACAACCTAAGCTACTTGCAACCTAATACATCAACTAGGAAATTAAAATACGTTAAAAAAATAAACCCTTGGCTAGTCTTAACCATTTAGGGGTGTTCACGGTTCGGTTAATCGAACCGTGACCCCAAATCTTGTATTACAAACCGTTTTCGAACCAAAAAACCGGTTAATTGATTAATCGGTTAACCGATTTTTTGGTTCAATTAACTATCGGTTTTTAGTTAACCGATTAATAAAAATCTTTCTCTAATAATATTAAATATATAAAATATTAAATATATAAAATACAACTTGTATATAATATTAAATATTATTATTTAATAATTAAATATATAAAATAATTAATTTTTAAATTATAGTCAATAGATTTCGAACCCATGACTTATAATCTTACAAAACAATGCCTAACCATTGCACTAGATGAGCAATCAATTTATAAACTTAGGCTATATATATATATTTGGTCGGTTTGGTTAGCCAGTGAAAATTTTTTTCCCGAATCGTAACCGAACCGAATCCTAAATTTATAAGCTAAAAGCCGATCATGAATTGAACTAATCCATTCGGTTAACTGCCCATTCGGTTCGGTTCAGTCGATTAACCACGGTTTTTTGATTTTTCAATTTTTTTGAACACCCCTATAGTAACCATGGTTCAAAGAACCATTCTATACCGAACGAAAAGTCCGGTATGGTGCCGGTCCGATGGCCATCCGATCCCGAAACGGCCATCGGAGCACAGCTCGCAAGTGGACGGCGCTGGAAGCTAGGTAGCGGGCGGAAGACTGCGTAGCGCCACCTAGCCTTCTGCCCATTCTGCCCGCTACTGCCCGGTTCACCGGTATGGTACCGGTATTTGAAACCATATTCCTAACTACATGCAATGCTAGTGAAAGTAAATGCAAATGCTAAAGTGTAACAAAATTCTTGAAAATGTAGAAGTTGGAGATATTCTTGGAAATTTGCTGGAAGCTTCCACCGCCACCCGACCTTTTGCTCGCTGCCCAGCGCTGGAAGCTTCCAGTGCCCCCCGGCCTTCTAACCATTGCTGCCCGATTCGCCAGTACTGATACTGGTATGGGTACCAGTTTGACGACTCGCCGGACTGAGATTTGAAACCATAGTCCTAACTACATGCAATGCTTGTGAAAGTAAATGCAATTGCTATAGCATAACAAAATCCCCGAAAATATAGGAGTTGAAGATATTCTTGCAAGTGCTCCTGCATTAGATAGCCACTGCGTGATGCCTTTAACTTTGAAAATGTCATATGAGAGCAAGATTTAGGTTTTTAGGTACCATAATAATTGAGCGAGAGAGAGTTTGAGAGAGATGAATGGTATTGTGAGTAGATTGGTGTTTACATGGAGAAAAATCCCCTCTTCCACTCTAATGGCTATAATTACTTCTAGTCTTTGAAGAGAAAAACACTTAATAGTTAGAGGTGTTTTACAGTTCCGATAGTGCACCAAAATCATCACATAGAAATCACATAGAATTATCACACAGAAATCACACAGAAATCCCCTCTTTACTCAAATGACGTGCCCCCGCGCTCTTTACTCAGAGCTGTAGTTCGAGGTGTTTTACAGTTCAGATAGCGCACCAGAATCATCACACAGAAATCACAACACAGATCAACCATTGCTCACTCACAGTTAGACGACATGGTGGCGACCACTGAGAGGGTTGAGCGCATTGAGGCTGCGCTTGGTTTGGAGGAAGACGCTGAATGGGTGGGTGAACCAGTGACCGAGAGACTGGTTGCACTCAGAGATATGTTTGTGGAGTACAGGAACACTACTGATGGTCAGATGGCACTCATGGCACAGACCATTGAAGCTTGTGCAGCAGAGATAACCACCTTGAAGCTTGCCTTGTAGCAGGTGGCGACGAGCCCATCAGTTGGGTCTTCAGCAGCCGCAGGGATGCCCTCTGCCCCTAGTAAGAGGCACATTCCTGAACCAGCTACCTATGGTGGACTTAGAGTAGCAAAAGAGCTTGGGAACTTTATCTTTGAGTTGGAACAGTACTTTAAAGCAGCTAAGATTCTAGAGTTGGATCGAGTAGAGGTTTGTGCCACTTACTTGGTGGGAGATGCCAAGTTATGGTGGAGGACGTCCGTGGCTCCCAGATTGGAAGCACAGCCTGAGGCAGAGATTATTCTGTGGACTAATTTGAAGGCAGAACTCAGACCTCAGTTCAGCCCCACAAATACAATATGGCAGGCGAGGATGGCTTTGAGAGACCTCAAACACACTGGTTCCATTAAAGATTATATCAGGCAGTTTTCATCACGAATATGGGTGAAGAAGAAAAGTTCTTCAACTTTATGGCAGGATTGCAGGTCTGGGCTCAGATGGAATTGAGACGTCAGGGTGTGACACTGTATAGAGATGCTATAGCAGCAGCTGATGCCTTGGTGGATCTAAGAGGATCAGAGGCACAAGTCATTTCTTCTACTGCTCCACGGCCCTAGAAGGATAAGGGGAAGAAGAAGGTGAAGTTTACTGCAAAGGCCAAAGGGAAAGCACCAGTAGTTCAAAGTAGACCAGGGGGCACTCAGAACATGCCTAGGAGTGATGGAAAGAAGAAACAGGCTTATTCTTGTTTCTTATGTGGAGGGCCTCACATGATACGTGAGTGCCCAACTAGGCAAAAGATATCCAGTATCATTGCGGAGAAGGAGATTGAGGAAGGGCAAGAATAGCAAGGATCAATTAACCCCTTGCGCATTGCCACTATTTCAGCATTGACTTCCGAGAGTGATAAGCTTATGTACATCCCTTGTATGATCAATGATGTACTTATCATTGCCATGGTGGATACAGGCGCTACTCATTTGTTTGTGTCAGATGGGTTGTTACATCTGAGGATGTCAGATAGTAAGTTCTCAGTGAAGACCCTGAACTCTCAAGCCCAGAAAGCAGGAGGAGTTGCTTATGATGTACCCGTTCGGTTAGGAGCTTGGATAGGAAACACCATGTGACTGTTCTTCCTTTGGATGATTTTGATGTTATTTTAGGAATTGAATTATAGAAGAAGGCTAAGGCGGTTCCTTTTCCTCATTTGAATGGAATTCAAGTAATGGATGAGAAGGTCTCTTGCTTCATCCCTTGTATAGAAGCAAGTGAGGGAGCATTAGCCGAGACCTCAAGGAAGAAAGTGGCAGGGACAGGCATTCAGTCTGCCTCGGCACTTAACACTAGCTTGAAGAAGGGAAGAGCTACATGGCTAGCGCATGTCAGACAGTTAGAGGTTCCTAGTTCAGTGAGAAGTTTACTAGTTCAGCAGAGTATTCAGAGTTAGGAGCTGGCCACTTCTGATTTCCAGACTCGCAGGAAAGGGAAACAGACACTGCAGGTCATTGCTAAGGTCAGTGGTGAGGCATTATTGTAATGGATGAGAAGGCCTCTTGTTTCATCCCTTGTATAGAAGCAAGTGAGGGAGCATTAGCCGAGACCTCAGGGAAGAAAGTGGCGGGGACAGGCATTCTATCTGCCTCGGCACTTAACACTGGCTTGAAGAAGGGAAGAGCTACATGGCTGGCGCATGTCAGACAGTTAGAGATTCCTAGTTCAATGGGAAGTTTACCAGTTCAGCAGAGTATTCAGAGTCAGGAGCTGGCCACTTCTGATCTCCAGACTCGCGGGAAAGGGTAACAGACACTGCAGGTCATTGCTAAGGTCAGTGGTGCAATGTTATTTGCAGGTGTCTCTTCAGAGGTTGTTGCATTACTGAGGGAGTATACAGACATTTTGCCCTTTGATTTGCTGAAAGTACTACCACCCAGGAGAGACATAGATCATCAGATTAAGTTGATCCCAGAGACAGTGCCTCCAGCTCAACCACCTTACCGAATGTCTCCATCAGAGTTGGTGGAACTCAGACAGCAGTTGGATGAACTGTTAGAGGCCGGTTTCATACAGCAGTCTAAGGCACCTCTTGGAGCTCCAGACCTTTTTCAAAAGAAGAAAGATGGCTCTTTAAGAATGTGTGGATTATAGAGCCCTAAACAAGGTGACTGTGAGGAACAGTTATCCCATTCCTCTAGTCCAGGTGGATAGATTGGTAGGGGCGGCTATATTCAGTAAATTAGACTTGAGATCAGGTTATTGGCAGGTCAGAATTGCTAAAGGGGATGAACCTAAAACAACTTGTGTTACAAGGTATGGTTCATGAGTTCTTGGTAATGCCATTTGGGCTTACTAATGCACCAGCAACATTTTGCAACCTGATGAGCAATATATTGCACCAGTTTTTGGATGATTTTGTAGTAGTATACTCAATTTCTATGGATTTCACCAGTTTTTGGATGATTTTGTAGTAGTATACTCAATTTCTATGGATTTCATTGTAGGGTTACCAAAGGTGGATGGCTTGTCCATGATATTTGTTGTAGTGGACAGATTCTCAAAGTATGCGGTGTTCATACCTGCACCAGAGAATTTATCAGCAGAGGGGTCTGCTAATTTGTTCATGTCGCATGTAGTAAAGTATTTTAGTCTTCCAGTAGACATCGTCAGTGACAGAGACGGCAGTTTTACAGGAAAGTTCTGGAGTTCTTTGTTCAAGCGCATGGGTACATCTTTAAAATTCTCTACAGCAAACCACCCGCAGACGGATGGGCAGACTGAAAGGATTAATGCTTTGTTAGAGGAATATCTTAGGCATTTTGTTTCGGCTTCTTAAAAGAATTGAGTATCATTATTGAATACAGCCCAGTTCCCTTACAATGCTCATAGATCAATATCCACTGGTAAAAGTCCTTTTGAATTGGTACTAGGGCACCAACCATTGTCGCCCATGGATGCTATCAGATTTAGTGCAGGGAGCACAGGCGCAGCTAGTGATCAGTATGTCCAAGAAAGAGCTGAGATGTGGTCGGAGGCTCAGGACAGCTTGTGTAAGGCAATAAGGAGACCGGAGAAATATGCCAATCAAAACCGAAGGCATTTGGAATTTCAGGTTGGTGATATGGTGTTATTGAAGGTTACTCCCCAGATGAGGAAGAAAATCTCAGCCAAGGTAGTACATCGAGCTTTATACTTAGGTATGAGGGTCCCTTTAAGATTGTACAGAGGGTTGGTCCTGTCGCTTATAAGCTAGATCTACCAGATAGATTGAAGCTACATCCCACTTTTCATGTTAGTTTGTTGAAGTTATTTCACATTGATGCTATTCATGGGGATAGAGCACAGAGGATGGCTTAGAGACAGAGAATAGCTCCTCAACCTCATAAGGTTTTTCCAAAGAAAATTCAGAAAGTCCTGAATCACAGACTGTATGGGCACTCTGAGAGAGGGATGAAGGCTGAATTTTTAGTTCAATGGACAGGTGAATCCAAGCAGGAAGCTACTTCGGAGCATCTTGATGATTTAGAACCTTACAAGGAGGAGTTGGAGGATTATTACAGCCGCTGGTCATCGGGGACGATTCTAGGATCAGGTGGGGGAGAACTGTGACACCGGGGTGCATGAGGCATGTACCCATCCTCTTTTACTCAGCTATAGAGGGCATGGCAGTGGCACATACACACTCTCAGATAGAGGCCAGGAGTAAAAGAGATCTATCAGATGCAGATAGAAGCAAAAGACTAACATATGTGTTAGGATGTGTATGTAGGTACTCTACTAAGGTGCAGTAGGGCTCGGCACATTGGATTATCCTTAGGGCGAGGCCTGGGGGTATGCTTTGGAGCAGGGAGCAAAAATGTGGCAGGTGCACGAGGGGTGCACTACCTGAGATCCTATGGCGGGGACTATTGACGCCAGGGCACAAAATCTTGAGTGCGCAGTGGGTGCGTGAAAGAGATTGAAGCCTGGGGCACGGGCGTAGCTCGAACCCGAGACCTAGGGGCGTGCCAAAATCCAAGGATGATGTCAAAGGCCGACCCAGCATGCGGGTTATGCTGTGGGTTAGAGGGGCGCACACTTGTTGATGCTCCCATGACACATTTGCGCATGGAGCATGTCTTGGCGCCCCACCCCACTTGCGGCATGGTGGTTCCTTGGGCGGTTACAACTTACTTGGGTGGTTGCTTGGTTAGTTTCAACTCAAGGGCGCAAGCAAGAGAAGACATCATTCGAACACTCTTCTTGGACGGTAACCTTCTTGGCGACAATAGGCGACATTGTTGGCAAGATAATCTCCAAGAGTACCACATCTTCCACTTGGTTCGGCGAGGCATCCACCATTACCTGAACTACTCTTGAGGGGCAAGAGGAGGTGTGACTAGAGGTAGTCATCCTTGGAAGATTTCTACATCAAACAAGCGAGGGGCTTGGCACACACCAAAGGGAACATCTTCTCCTTCGGATTAGAGAGCTTAGTGATTTGGGGGTTTACCTCTAAACTCCTATAGGTACATTCTTTAGTGTAAGATTGTATTGCGCATGGTGTAGGTTTGGCGTGCGGCCAAGAGTTGAGGTTTTTGTAAACTATACACTATCGACATTTTATTATGAGTAGTTGATAGGGCTTTTCCTCACGTGGTGCTGTTCATTTGTTCATCGTTGTGATTTGGCCATGCCGTGCCATCATTAGAAGGTTATGCTTAGGGTTTGTCCATAAGTATAGTGGACTTAGTTCTGTAGCATAGTGTGTGTGCCACGCATATGTCTAGTGTGTTGGATTATTTTGTGCAAGTTTGCTCAGGGCGCTACCCATGGTGTGCAAAGCGATTAGGGGCATGCGTCTAACTCAATCCGCCACCTAGGGCAATTGCATAATTTGGCCAAGCAGTGTTGAAGACATTTTGTGTGCTCTAGAGTGTGGGGGGATAGAGGTTTTCCATCCGGTGTACAGTGGGCGCACACCATTCTGTTTGGCACACTGTGACACGGGGTTTACTCAGGCGGTAGTGATTGTGTAACCGGGGGATTACATGGGGGCATAGTCAAGCGGTCGGGGGTATAGTGTTTTGATTGGAGCGCATAGCATCGGGTGCACGGTGAGTTTACACATTTGGTGTTTCACTGCGTAACTTTGTGTAAGCGGGAGGCTGACGGGTCGAAGACTCGTGCCATAACTCCACTGGTTTTCTCATCGCAGAAAATTGGGGTTGCGCGGGGGCATGTCATTTGAGTAAAGAGCGCGTTCCACAGAGCATACTGGGGGGGGGAGTAGAGGCTGACGGGGTGTGACAATTGGTATCAAAGCCAGTTTGGTATCAGAGTCTGCCGCCGCCCGCGCACGCCTCCGCGCGCGTCCGGATCCTTCGCCCAAGTCAAGCTCGCTACCTCTGCAGGGTCTGCATCCAGAGACCTCGCCGACGCCAACTCAGCTCACGCTCACAGACCTCTCAGATCTGGATCTCACCGTCGACGCCTCTCAGACACTGGGAAGTTCACCTCCGTTCGTGCTTCTCATGCGACATTGACCCGGTGCTCTCTCGCCTCGTTTCAAACCCCAATTTGAAACTCCGCTGAGTCACCTTCAACCGCGTCTTCTGTCTTCATGCGTACACACGTACTCATCACCAAAGAACAGGGGATGTGCCGGCAGGGAAAGGGCCTCGCCCTTAGCCTCGTCACCATCGTCTATCAACCCAGCAATGGAAATGATGCAGGAACTGTCACACCCTAATTTTCTGTGATGAGAAAACCAGTGGAGTGATGGCACGAGTCTTCGATCCATCAGCCTCCCGCTTACACAAAGTTACGCAGCGAAACACCAAATGTGTAAACTCACCGTGCACCCGGTGTTATGCGCTCTAATCAAAACATTATACCCCCGACTACTTAACTATGCTCCCGTATAATCCCCCGGTTACACAATCACTGCCGCCTGAGTAAACCCCATGTCCTAGCGTGTCAAACAGAAAGGTGTGCGCCCACTGTACCCCGGATGGAAACCTCTGTCCCCCACACCTTGGAGCACACAAAATGTCTTCAACACTGCTTGGCCGAATTATGCAATTGCCCTAGATGGCGGATTGAGTTAGGCGCATGCCCCCCAATCGCTTTGCACACCATGGGTAGCGCCCTGAGCAAACTTGCACAAAACAATCCAACGCACTAGACATATACGTGGCACACACACTATGCTACATAACTAGGTCCACTGTACTTATGGACAAACCCTAAGCATAACCTTCTAACGATGGCACGATATGACCAAATCACAACAATGAACAAACGAACAACACCACGTGAGGAAAAGCCCTATCAACTACTCATCATAAAATGTCGATAGTGTATAGCTTACAAAAACCTCAACTCTTGGCCACACGCCAAGCCTACACCATGCGCAATACAATCTTACACTAAAGAATGTACCTATAGTAGTTTAGAGGTAAACCCCCAAATCACCAAGCTCTCTAATCTGAAGGAGAAGATGTTCCCTTTGGTGTGCGCCAAGCCCCTCGCTTGTTTCATGTGGAAATCTTCCAAGGATGACTACCTCTAGTCACGCCTCCTCTTGCCCCTCAAGAGTAGTTCGGGTAATGGTGGATGCTTCGCCGAACCAAGTGAAAGATGTGGTGCTCTTGGAGATTATCTTGCCAACAATGTCGCCAAGAAGGTTCCCGTCCAAGAAGAGTGTTCGAATGATGCCTTCTCTTGCTTGCGCCCTTGAGTTGAAACCGACCAAGCAACAAGTGCCGAGCCCTAGTACAACAAATATCATGGATAAGCCATCCACCTTTGGTAACCCTATAATGAAATCCATAGAAATTGAGACCCACGGTCTCTCTGGTATCGGTAGGGGTTGAAGGAGTCCCGCTTCAACCTTCCTGTCTACCTTGTCCTACTGACATATCAGACAAGTTCTCACATAATGGTCCATGTGATTGCGCATACCAGGCCAATAGAAGGCTCTGCTGATCAGGGCATACATCCTCTGCTGTCCTGGGTGACCTGACCACTCTGCATCATGAAACTCTGACAATAGCTTCTGTCTGATGCTACTAACCGCTGGTACATAGGTGCACCCACCTACTGCCGTCAACAACCCATCATCTCCAATATAGTATCGGCGCACAATACCCTTTTTGACATGCACCACTAGCTTAGCATACATTGGACCTGCAAGGGCTGCCTCTTTGATCATGTGGACAATGTCTCCCTGATCCTGAGTCAGCGAACAACAATGTGTAATAAAACTGATCCTGCTCAATGCATCTGGAACATGGTGAAACCTCCCTGGTTTATGTTCTCATACGAAGTCATATTGTGCCAAGACTTCCTGCCACCGAGCCTGCCTCGCAAACAGCTTCTTCTGAGTGAAGAAAAATTTATTGGCTACATTATCTGTGCGAACTACAAACTTGGTTCCTAGTAAATATACCCTCCATATCTTCAAACAATGGATCACAGCTAGCATTTCCTTCTCGTGTGCCGAGTAATTTTCCTCAGCCTGCTTGAGCTTGCGACTCTCATAAGCTATAGGTTGTCCACTCTGCACTAGTACTCTACCAATAGCTCTATCAGATGCATCAGTGTGTACTTCAAATAGCACTGAAAAATCTGGTAATCTCAATACAGGCTCTGAGCATACCTTCTCTTTCAGCTGATCAAAAGCTCTCTGGTGAATGGATTCCCAAGACCATCCTAGGTCTTTCTTCAGCAAATCAGATAAAGGAGTGGTAATCCGAGAATACTCCTTTATAAACTTCCTATAGTAGTTGGCCAATCCCAAGAAACTCCTTAGGGCCGCCACTGAAGTTGGCGCCGGCCACTCCATTATGGCCCTGACCTTCTTAGGGTCCATCTTCACTACCCCATGCGTCACGACATGCCCTAGAAAATGTATCTCTTCCTTGCAAAAATCACATTTCTCTGGCTTAAGATATAAACTATTCTGTCTCAATACTTCTAATACCTATCTCAAGTGCTATAGAGTTCATTACAAAAACTAAATTCGCCTTTTAAATGATGATCACCCTTTAGTCGGGTACACCTTTCTACCAATTTATCTATGATAAATTGTATTCTGGTTGTAATATTATTGATTGCCAAGGAAAGATTCGCCTTTTCAGGGTCATTATTCCAGGCTTGATGGATTTCATGTCCAATTGGAGCAGGTAATTTTAAAAATAACCTTTCACCTAAGGCTTGGTCATGATAGCCTCCAGATTTGCAGGCATAATATAAAAAGTCTTGCAAAAAGGGCTTGATATATTTCCAATTTTTGATTTGGATTATTTCAAGCTTTCTGATTGCTTCTTTTTGTTGGGCATTAAATCCCATATTAGGATTAGATCCTAAAATCATCATTTTCATTCGGTTCGTAAAATTATAAGGATTTACGCCTAATGAAATGTCTTGCTGGAAGTCAGTGGGACAATTTTGTTTATATGATTCCCACATGGCCCTAGCAGTTTCTCCTAAAAAGTTTTCAAGATAGGAATACATTTCTTCTGCAGAAAAACTTCCTTCCATCTTTGTAACTTTCATGGAGACCATAGAGGCCCAGTTATCAAGAACTGTGCTCCATGTTTGTGGATCATCAGAAATTAAAAACGAAGAGCCATACTTAGATATTTATAACAAAATATACAAGGATGGTCTTGACTTCCTCTTCTAGAACTCCATTGATGCTCATGTATGGGCATAACTTTTGGAGTCATAATTGTATAAGGAGATTTCTCCGTAGTCATGTTATAAGTGGTCTAGATAGGGTTTTAACATATCTAGTTGGTTGAACATGGGTGCTATTATGCTTATTAATTCTTATAAAGGGGTTATACTTACGACGGAAGGATTAATCTTTCTCCCTCACACATTAATCCCTTATACCTCTACACCTGCGAAGCGTGGTGGATGTTCTTGTGCCCCCCCAAGTGCAAGTGCAAGTCTACCGCAACCTACTTCAAATGTTGATCCTGAATCCATTTGTTCTGCATGGAACCTATTAGCAGGATCCAATTTTACGTGATATTTTTGGGGAACTAAAGTCATATCCAAAATCGTATTACTACAGCCTGTGTCAATTAAGGCTGGTATTTCTAACTTCCAATCAGCAATTTGAATAATGCTGTTGATTTTGATCGAGTATAACCATGGAGGTTGTACTGGTTTATGCAGAAATTCTATTTGTCTTTCAGAAGGAGTTTCTGCTGTATAATTATTGGTTTCAGTCTGATCATAGGTTGTATGTTCATACAAAACCATATTTTCAGAAGGAGACGGACTACTCCTTTGTTCTAATGCTGCCACTTTCTGTGACAGTTTGTAGACTTCATTTTCTAATTGTAGAATACGAAGTTCTATAATTTCTGTTCTAGTTGGGCCTGAAGAGGGTACGGGTTGGCTAGAACTTGGTAAGGAGACTTGCTGTTTTTCTAAGCAATAACGGCAGGCTTCGATGGAGCAAACAATGCATTGAAAACGAAGAGCCATACTTGGATATTTATAACAAAATATACAAGGATGGTCTTGATTTCCTCTTCTAGAACTCCATTGATGCTCATGTATGGGCATAACTTTTGGAGTCATAATTGTATAAGGAGATTTCTCCGTAGTCATGTTATAAGTGGTCTAGATAGGGTTTTAACATATCTAGTTGGTTGAACATGGGTGCTATTATGCTTATTAATTCTTATAAAGGGGTTATACTTACGACGGAAGGATTAATCTTTCTCCCTCACACATTAATCCCTTATACCTCTACACCTGCGAAGCGTGGTGGATGTTCTTGTGCCCCCCCAAGTGCAAGTGCAAGTCTACCGCAACCTACTTCAAATGTTGATCCTGAATCCATTTGTTCTGCATGGAACCTATTAGCAGGATCCAATTTTACGTGATATTTTTGGGGAACTAAAGTCATATCCAAAATCGTATTACTACAGCCTGTGTCAATTAAGGCTGGTATTTCTAACTTCCAATCAGCAATTTGAATAATGCTGTTGATTTTGATCGAGTATAACCATGGAGGTTGTACTGGTTTATGCAGAAATTCTATTTGTCTTTCAGAAGGAGTTTCTGCTGTATAATTATTGGTTTCAGTCTGATCATAGGTTGTATGTTCATACAAAACCATATTTTCAGAAGGAGACGGACTACTCCTTTGTTCTAATGCTGCCACTTTCTGTGACAGTTTGTAGACTTCATTTTCTAATTGTAGAATACGAAGTTCTATAATTTCTGTTCTAGTTGGGCCTGAAGAGGGTACGGGTTGGCTAGAACTTGGTAAGGAGACTTGCTGTTTTTCTAAGCAATAACGGCAGGCTTCGATGGAGCAAACAATGCATTGAAAACGAAGAGCCATACTTGGATATTTATAACAAAATATACAAGGATGGTCTTGATTTCCTCTTCTAGAACTCCATTGATGCTCATGTATGGGCATAACTTTTGGAGTCATAATTGTATAAGGAGATTTCTCCGTAGTCATGTTATAAGTGGTCTAGATAGGGTTTTAACATATCTAGTTGGTTGAACATGGGTTCAGTTAGCTGTTCAGTACCATAAGGGGACTGAAGTTGATCAGCTTTTGATAATAAGTCTGACGTAAATTCTTCTAATTCACTGTCAGAATCATGAGTATAATTAATATCTGGAATTGAGACAATACTATATATTGACTCAGTATCCGATATATATTCGTCAACTTGAAGTAGGTCTTCTTGTACACAATCTACTAAAATGGATTGTTTACTGTATAAATTTTGTCTCTTAGTACAGTCACGTGCTAAGTGGTTTTGGCTCCCACAAGTGAAGCAGGAGAGTTTGTTTTTATAATCTCGTTTTGGATTATATTTCCTGACATGCTTTTCTTTAGCTAGGTAAGGTTTTCTAGCTGAAGATTTTTTAAGAAAATATCTCTTATATGGTTTACCTCTGGAAGATTTAGGTTTACCTTTTTTAGATACTTTCTGTTCTTTATCATACGTTTGAGGCGTATAGAGTTCATTACAAAAACTAAATTCGCCTTTTAAATGATGATCACCCTTTAGTCGGGTACACCTTTCTACCAATTTATCTATGATAAATTATATTCTGGTTGTAATATTATTGATTGCCAAGGAAAGATTCGCCTTTTCAGGGTCATTATTCCAGGCTTGATGGATTTCATGTCCAATTGGAGCAGGTAATTTTAAAAATAACCTTTCACCTAAGGCTTGGTCATGATAGCCTCCAGATTTGCAGGCATAATATAAAAAAGTCTTGCAAAAAGGGCTTGATATATTTCCAATTTTTGATTTGGATTATTTCAAGCTTTCTGATTGCTTCTTTTTGTTGGGCATTAAATCCCATATTAGGATTAGATCCTAAAATCATCATTTTCATTCGGTTCGTAAAATTATAAGGATTTACGCCTAATGAAATGTCTTGCTGGAAGTCAGTGGGACAATTTTGTTTATATGATTCCCACATGGCCCTAGCAGTTTCTCCTAAAAAGTTTTCAAGATAGGAATACATTTCTTCTGCAGAAAAACTTCCTTCCATCTTTGTAACTTTCATGGAGACCATAGAGGCCCAGTTATCAAGAACTGTGCTCCATGTTTGTGGATCATGGGCTGCTAGATTTAGGATTCTTCCTTCGTCTAGAAGCTTTCGTTTATCTATGGTTTCCAAAGGTTATCTTTTTCCTTTGGACCGTCTATCTTCTCTTTCTTCGTTATATTGTGTATACTGTGTATACGATTCTCTAGGAGGTTGTCCTATCGGATAACTCCTTATATGTGAAGTCGTAGGCTGAGCCGTACTTGTTGAGGCTATTGCTTGTCCTGGGTTGTTATATACAGGAGTAGCATTACTGGCTTGTTCTTGGCCAGTCATAATTGTATCCATAAGATTCTGAGGGATACTTTGAATACTCTGAGTATCAGAGTTATCTATGAATGTTCCTTCACTGATATCCATAGGTTCATTAAAACCTGTTTCTAAGAAGGTGTTAATAATATCATCTTCTTCAGGTGTGAAGTCTGTTTCGTGTCCGTACCAGACTCTAATATTTCCTTCCGTATCATAATCAAGTTTCTGAGAAGGTAATAACCTTCCTTGATTGATAAGACAGATTTCTAAACTGAGCATTTCTTCAAATGTAAAGTTTAGATCTTTTGATATTATAAGACTATTTTCTTTTAATATCATTGTTCTAAGAATTTTTCTATTCCTGATGTGGAAGCCTCGTCATCGTTTTTGGCTTGTTTCTTTTTATAGCTTGAGAACCTTAAGTTATAAGTATCATCAGAATTCTTAAACATTATGCTGTCCTCAGGGACAAGCATTTGTTCATGTTCTAGATTTTTGGAAATATTCCAATCTAATTCGCCAAGATCATCTGGTGAGATGGTCATGGGTTTTATCATTTTAATTCCTTTACTGGCTAAAGCATCTATGACTGATGAGATGTATAGCTTATATCCAGTATTTGAATTATTGGTTAATTTTCCTAAAAATCCTAATCCTATAAGCAAATTAGAATCTCCAGAAAAATCTTCATATCCACGGGTTTGGATACCGATTTCTAATTCTCCTAAGTCTTTTATACTTATGAGAAAATCTGGGGCACAATAAAATATGCCCTTGTTTTCTGTCATATCAACTTCCATACAGGCAATTAGTGCTTTCCTTGCATCTGATTTCCATCGTTTGTCAAGGATTGCAATAAGAACCTTTGTTCCTAGCTTTTTCCGTGCTAGTCCTTTTACTGAAACGACAATCATCCCTATATGGGCTAATGTTTTGCCGGATAAGCGTAATTTGTTTAAAGAATCACGAGAAATAATTTTCAGATTCCTTGGTTCTGTTGTGACGGACAAATGTTCTTCACGTGTTATCCTTAGAAGTTGGGTTCTAAGATTTAGAGGTCCAGTCCTATACAGGAGTTGCGGACGTAAGATTTGTAATATGTTATTTTGATAAGCCTCAAATTGTTGATCAATGTCAACAACTTCTTCTAAGACTTGTGCTGGAATCCCTTGTCCATCAAAAATCCTATTTAGGATATTTGGGATGGGATTGCTAATTGATAACCTTTCATTTTGGTTATTATCTCTGACTGTTGTAGTTCCAGTTAGAGTGTTAGAAGTTCCTGAGAAGGGTCTTGTACTCATTTCCAAATAAACTGAGTACTTCTTGGTTGTCTTCTTGGTATAGAAGGTGATGCTTGAGATGTCTCAGGTCGCTCTGATGACAGCTGTAATACTCGACCTAAATGGTTGGTTATTTCATGTATTGAGGTTTGATATTGTTGAGTCTGTAAGACTAACAAGTTTTCTAACCTTTGAATTATCTCATGTTGTGTTAAGATAAGTTCAGCAGTAGCTTTTATGCTTTCTTGTTGTTTAACTATTGAGTCAATAGTTGAAGAAGTTTTGATATGGATTAAATCCAATTTTTTATTTAATTGCATTAGGTATGCAATTATAAAATTATTTTGTCGTACAAATTTCTTATCAGATGCTCCTTGTGGATCATCAGAAATTATTCCTACAGGATTATCTAAATAGTTACTAGCTTCTCCTAGGGCTTTTAGATAATCTTGATCATTGTCTATTAATCTAGACAACCTTGGGTCTTCCTGAGCCAGTTCTTGGGGGGTCAGGTTGACTATTCCGATTCTAGGATTTGCCATTTAATTTAGGGCTTACCATTCTTCGGAGTTTTTCTATAGTTTTTCTAACAGAGCAGCTGTTTTTGTAGTTAGGCAGTCAAAAATATGAATATATTCTGGCTAAACATAAGCTTTCCTTTTCACTAGGAAATGCCCATTTTACGCCTCCAACTTATATTGGACGGATTTGTCTTCGACCTCTTAGTTTGGTCAAAACAAAATTCATTATAGGCCTTAATATGCTTATTAATTCTTATAAAGGGGTTATACTTACGACGGAAGGATTAATCTTTCTCCCTCACACATTAATCCCTTATACCTCTACGCCTGCGAAGCGTGGTGGATGTTCTTGTGCCCCCCCCCCCCCCCCAAGTGCAAATGCAAGTCTACCGCAACCTACTTCAAATGTTGATCCTGAAGCAGAGTTGGATGATTTTATCACCTATGATGACCCAGATACTATTTGGATCCTCAAGAATCCTTTAAATAAAATACAGGAGGAATATGAAGATGTGCCCATACATCTTGAAAAAATTGAATCCGGAAACGCTGATGTAGATAATCTAATCAGGCTTCTTGAGAAAGACCAAATCTTTGGGTCCAACCCCCAACAACATTGGGAGAAAAACAAACTTATTTGTAGACTAAAAATCAAGGATCCTGGTTTTAGAATAACAAATAAGAAAATATCAGCAACTAATGAAAATATTGCTGACTTTAAAATGCACATTGATGAGCTACTAAAACTCAATGTCATAAGAAGGAGTGTTTCTCCTCACAGATCTCCTGCATTCATTGTCAACAAACACAGTGAACAAGTTAGGGGCAAATCTAGAATGGTCATTGATTATCGTCGACTAAATGATAATATTGAAGACGATAGCTATGATATTCCAGACAAAACAGAATTAATTAATTCTATACAGGGAAGTGTTTTCTTCTCAAAATTCGACTGTAAATCTGGTTTTTGGCAAATCAGAATGGCAGAAGAATCAATACCATGGATAGCTTTTACTTGTCCATTAGGAAGCTGAGTGGCTTGTTATGCCATTCGGGTTAAAAACTGCACCTGCAGTCTTCCAAAGGAAAATGGATGAGGTTTTTAAGCCTTATCAAGAATTTGTCTGTGTGTACATAGATGATATTTTAGTACACAGCAAATCAGAAAAAGAACATACAAGTCATTTAAAACTTGTATTACAAAAATTCTATACAAACGGGATAATTGTCTCTGGACAAAAATCCCAATTTTATAGAAGAAACATTGATTATTTAGGAGTAGAAATTGGGCATGGCGTTATCAAACTCCAACCCCATATTGCTTCTAAAATAAAAACCCTTGAGGTAACAGATACTAAAAGTCTCCAGCAATTTTTGGGACTTATTAATTATGCTAGACCCTTTTTAAAGGATCTACATAAAATGAGTGGACCTCTCTACTCTAAATTAAGTCTTACTGGTGTGAAGAGATTCAACACTGAAGATTATAAGCAAATTGATAAAATCAGGCAACTGGTAGAAACACTACCTTTGCTTAAATTACCTTTGCACAGTGATTACCTCATTGTCCAAACAGACGGAAGTGAATACGGTTGGGGAGCAATTCTCCTCCGAAAACCTCACAAATATGCTATAGAAACAGAAACAATGTGTAGATATGCTTCTGGCAAATTTCGCGAGAAAAATGTCACAAGTAGCATTGATCAAGAGCTCTTAGCCGTTTGCTATGGCTTAGATGCTTTTAGACTCTTTTTATTAAATAAAAAAGAAATACTGGTAAGAACTGATTGTGAGGCAATAGTTAAGTTCTTCCATACCAAAAATGAGAAGCGAATCTCTCAAAAAAGATGGCTCTCATTTACAGATCATTGTATAAACAATGCATATAGAATTACCTTTGAGCATATCAGAGGAAAAGAGAATGTCATTTCTGATATTCTATCACGCCTTTTACAAAGGCCAGATTAAGCTTTTAGCTTATATGATAACCTATATGGTTATGCAATAATTATGCAATAAAATGACAACTCTTAATGTTGTGCAGAAAATGGCAGCTCAAGGATCTTCATCCTCCAAACAAGCAAAGGCTAAGAAAGGGGCTCAAAGCCCACAACCGATGGTGACGGGTGACGTCACCTATGCACAAACAGTGAAAGAAAGTTCTGATAAGACACCCATGTTCTTATTTAGAACTCCTAAACACTATACTGCCTTGACAGGGCACGACAGGACAATTTTAGATCTCTTGTGGAAGGATCACCATAATGCTGGATTCCTAACAGCAATGAATACCTTAGCTGGCCATCTTCAGGCCATACGGTACATGAAAACTTTACCACCAGCCCCACCACAAGTAAAGTTAGAACCACAAACGCTGGAAGCCTATATTGCGAAGGAATTTAAGATTTCTTCCCTTGAAAAAGAACTAAGTAATCTGCAGAAAAAGATGGCAGATGTACTAAGTGAAAAAACAGCGCTTGAAAAGAAAGTCGAGCTGCTAAAAACAACTTGGGAACAGGAAATGGAATTGCAATGGAATCAGTCTAAAGCAAAGATTCCACCTCAACTCTACCCTGCACAACAACAAGTTTACGAACTTGTTAAGAAACAGCAACATCAGAAATTTGTTAAGGTTGTCACTTATCTTCAACAAATAGCCTTGAACAAAATCACTAAGCCGTCAGGGCTTCATTTGACTATGGTTTCCCTATTCAGAGAAACAGCACATGAAGGAGAGCCACACTGTTGTTGTCATTCTGGTTTCACCATCATTAAAGCAGCCATTGATCTAACCCAATGGCAGGACTGTATGATCATGGACACAAAGGTCTCTTTGATAGACCTCTTTAACTATGGGTTATTAGACAGGATAGTGGTCCATGCATTACACTTAGAGAAATTAACTCAGTTTCCCTGGCGATTTCTTTATTGTATTAAACACATGTATAAGTACCACATGTTTCAGGGGTACTTAGACCTAAACATAAGCTCCTGTCCTCCTTGGTATCTTGGCTACCCATGTGATGCTAAGCACCAAGTGCTTATTAAAATGCAGCAAGAGTATATGCCGGATTTCTGGAACCAATCTTTTCAACAAGAGGTCCTAAAAACCCAAGCGACTCCTGTGGAACAGCAGATACAGTTATGGCGTAATTATGCCATGACCGAAGAACTCCATACCTTTTATCAGTCTTATCTTTTTACCGAAGATAAAACGATAAAAATATATGTTGATGATGAACACGAGTGTAAGTTTGTTCCATTCCAGTCTCATTATGTGAACCATCCCGGGCAATATGAGCATCTGAAACATGTCAAAGGAGAATCTTCTTTGCTTAGAGTAGCCAGAGATTATGGCCTGATGGACCATCAAATGGACGACGGAGATGACATCTTGGCTGAACTCCAAGATGATGATTAAAAGATTTTATTGTTAAAAGGGATGCACTACAAGGCGGTCCCTACAAGGGAATCTTTTGAAGGGTCAGGCTCTTTCCTGAAGAGTCAAGTGTCTTCTACTTTTTGAAGAGGTGATTTCTTTATTTTCTGAAGAGTCATGTAGCCCTTACTTTATTGAAGGGGCAAGTATCTTTTAACTTTTCTTTTTGAGGGGTCAAGTGGCATCAATTATTGATGCTTTGTGTCTGTAAAGTGTCGTTGTGTGCTGGCAGCAATTAATGCTGTCTTACTTCATCTGTAAGCAAACGCTCCTCCCTTTGTCTATATAAGGAGCATAGGTATGTTGTAAGAAGGCATTCGCCATCCGCCTTCAGTTAGCAAGTCTGTACGAGTCTCTTGTGTTTCCAGTTCTTCTGTAAGTCTTTATGTCATATTAATAAAATAGTTAGCACCTCTTCTTTTTAAGTATTTTTGTAAAAATACCCCCTCTTTATTTGGTATCAAAGCCGTAGTTCGGTTCTCTTTATTAGATCGAACGGGAAAGTAGAAAATTATGGGCTAAAACTTTGTTGGTATGCAGAACGAAGCTAAGCAGATGTATCATGCTTACTATTTCAGATAGGTTTTCGTATGCGTTCTGTTTTATCCAAATCTAAAGATACCGGGGCTGCCTAAGCCACCATTGTATAGTTAGAAAAAATAACTAAAGGGCCAAGGGCTTGACAAGTACATATCCAAGGCCAAGAAGAGCCGCTGTGGATAAACAGGCTTGTTAACGACCCTATAGCATGATGTTATTTTTAGTAACTATATAAAATGGTAAAGCGGTTGATATTAGAGGAACAGTAACGCATGCGAATGACCAGGAATCTATAGATAGTAAGTATTTTTACTCCTTAGCTAAGTATCTTCATACATATAACAACAAAGTTCCATACATTTTCTATCAGTACCTAGTAGATCTGTTTAAACTGATTACTTGCTCTTTATTTGTGTTTTTAAACACACAGTCACAATGAAAAGAATTTATCCATCAAAGCCGAAAGGCTTAAACAAAGATTATGCTGTCAGGCATAAAATAACCATAAAAACAACTCTTATGGTTAAAAATATAAAAATGGCTCTAGTTCTAGGTCATAAGAAACATTAAAGATGGATATTAATTATCTATCTTTAAAATTACCACAACAATACTGGGAAATACAAGCTAATTCCCAGGCAACAAAACACAAGTGCTATTTTCCAAGGGAAAATGGTAGATATGGACATCAATTACATACTGAAAATACACAGTTAAACACAATAATTGATTTCCAAATCTCTCAGGCAGAAAGCCTTAGAGAATTTAACCATGTATGTACTGAATTATGGAAAACAGTACATACTGAAATGTTAACAAAGAATATTTTATTAAGAAACATTCATGAAAATCAAGAATACATCAAGAACCAGTATACGTATCTGGTCACGATGGTAAAAGAGATCGAAAGATCTTTATTATTACAACAAAAACTCACAGCAGAGTTAAAAGAGATATTAGATAATCTCCATAGGCAGTCAAAAATTTTTGACTACCAAACTACAAAAACAGCTGCTCTGTTAGAAAAACTACAGAAAAATTCCGAAGAATGGTAAGCCCTAAATTAAATGGCAAATCCTAGAATCGGAATAGTCAACCTGACCCCCCAAGAACTGGCTCAGGAAGACCCAAGGTTGTCTAGATTAATAGACAATGATCAAGATTATCTAAAAGCCCTAGGAGAAGCTAGTAACTATTTAGATAATCCTGTAGGAATAATTTCTGATGATCCACAAGGAGCATCTGATAAGAAATTTGTACGACAAAATAATTTTATAATTGCATACCTAATGCAATTAAATAAAAAATTGGATTTAATCCATATCAAAACTTCTTACAAGAAAGCATAAAAGCTACTGCTGAACTTATCTTAACACAACATGAGATAATTCAAAGGTTAGAAAACTTGTTAGTCTTACAGACTCAACAATATCAAACCTCAATACATGAAATAACCAACCATTTAGGTCGAGTATTACAGCTGTCATCAGAGCGACCTGAGACATCTCAAGCATCACCTTCTATACCAAGAAGACAACCAAGAAGTACTCAGTTTATTTGGAAATGAGTACAAGACCCTTCTCAGGAACTTCTAACACTCTAACTGGAACTACAACAGTCAGAGATAATAACCAAAATGAAAGGTTATCAATTAGCAATCCCATCCCAAATATCCTAAATAGGATTTTTGATGGACAAGGGATTCCAGCACAAGTCTTAGAAGAAGTTGTTGACATTGATCAACAATTTGAGGCTTATCAAAATAACATATTACAAATCTTACGTCCGCAACTCCTGTATAGGACTGGACCTCTAAATCTTAGAACCCAACTTCTAAGGATAACACGTGAAGAACATTTGTCCGTCACAACAGAACCAAGGAATCTGAAAATTATTTCTCGTGATTCTTTAAACAAATTACGCTTATCCGGCAAAACATTAGCCCATATAGGGATGATTGTCGTTTCAGTAAAAGGACTAGCACGGAAAAAGCTAGGAACAAAGGTTCTTATTGCAATCCTTGACAAACGATGGAAATCAGATGCAAGGAAAGCACTAATTGCCTGTATGGAAGTTGATATGACAGAAAACAAGGGCATATTTTATTGTGCCCCAGATTTTCTCATAAGTATAAAAGACTTAGGAGAATTAGAAATCGGTATCCAAACCCGTGGATATGAAGATTTTTCTGGAGATTCTAATTTGCTTATAGGATTAGGATTTTTAGGAAAATTAACCAATAATTCAAATACTGGATATAAGCTATACATCTCATCAGTCATAGATGCTTTAGCCAGTAAAGGAATTAAAATGATAAAACCCATGACCATCTCACCAGATGATCTTGGCGAATTAGATTGGAATATTTCCAAAAATCTAGAACATGAACAAATGCTTGTCCCTGAGGACAGCATAATGTTTAAGAATTCTGATGATACTTATAACTTAAGGTTCTCAAGCTATAAAAAGAAACAAGCCAAAAACGATGACGAGGCTTCCACATCAGGAATAGAAAAATTCTTAGAACAATGATATTAAAAGAAAATAGTCTTATAATATCAAAAGATCTAAACTTTACATTTGAAGAAATGCTCAGTTTAGAAATCTGTCTTATCAATCAAGGAAGGTTATTACCTTCTCAGAAACTTGATTATGATACGGAAGGAAATATTAGAGTCTGGTACGGACACGAAACAGACTTCACACCTGAAGAAGATGATATTATTAACACCTTCTTAGAAACAGGTTTTAATGAACCTATGGATATCAGTGAAGGAACATTCATAGATAACTCTGATACTCAGAGTATTCAAAGTATCCCTCAGAATCTTATGGATACAATTATGACTGGCCAAGAACAAGCCAGTAATGCTACTCCTGTATATAACAACCCAGGACAAGCAATAGCCTCAACAAGTACGGCTCAGCCTACGACTTCACATATAAGGAGTTATCCGATAGGACAACCTCCTAGAGAATCGTATACACAGTATACACAATATAACGAAGAAAGAGAAGATAGACGGTCCAAAGGAAAAAGATAACCTTTGGAAACCATAGATAAACGAAAGCTTCTAGACGAAGGAAGAATCCTAAATCTAGCAGCCCATGATCCACAAACATGGAGCACAGTTCTTGATAACTGGGCCTCTATGGTCTCCATGAAAGTTACAAAGATGGAAGGAAGTTTTTCTGCAGAAGAAATGTATTCCTATCTTGAAAACTTTTTAGGAGAAACTGCTAGGGCCATGTGGGAATCATATAAACAAAATTGTCCCACTGACTTCCAGCAAGACATTTCATTAGGCGTAAATCCTTATAATTTTACGAACCGAATGAAAATGATGATTTTAGGATCTAATCCTAATATGGGATTTAATGCCCAACAAAAAGAAGCAATCAGAAAGCTTGAAATAATCCAAATCAAAAATTGGAAATATATCAAGCCCTTTTTGCAAGACTTTTTATATTATGCCTGCAAATCTGGAGGCTATCATGACCAAGCCTTAGGTGAAAGGTTATTTTTAAAATTACCTGCTCCAATTGGACATGAAATCCATCAAGCCTGGAATAATGACCCTGAAAAGGCGAATCTTTCCTTGGCAATCAATAATATTACAACCAGAATATAATTTATCATAGATAAATTGGTAGAAAGGTGTACCCGACTAAAGGGTGATCATCATTTAAAAGGCGAATTTAGTTTTTGTAATGAACTCTATACGCCTCAAACGTATGATAAAGAACAGAAAGTATCTAAAAAAGGTAAACCTAAATCTTCCAGAGGTAAACCATATAAGAGATATTTTCTTAGAAAATCTTCAGCTAGAAAACCTTACCTAGCTAAAGAAAAGCATGTCAGGAAATATAATCCAAAACGAGATTATAAAAACAAACTCTCCTGCTTCACTTGTGGGAGCCAAAACCACTTAGCACGTGACTGTACTAAGAGACAAAATTTATACAGTAAAAAATCCATTTTAGTCGATTGTGTACAAGAAGACCTACTTCAAGTTGACGAATATATATCGGATACTGAGTCAATATATAGTATTGTCTCAATTCCAGATATTAATTATACTCATGATTCTGACAGTGAATTAGAAGAATTTACGTCAGACTTATTATCAAAAGCTGATCAACTTCAGTCCCCTTATGGTACTGAACAGCTAACTGAACCCATGTTCAACCAACTAGATATGTTAAAACCCTATCTAGACCACTTATAACATGACTACGGAGAAATCTCCTTATACAATTATGACTCCAAAAGTTATGCCCATACATGAGCATCAATGGAGTTCTAGAAGAGGAAATCAAGACCATCCTTGTATATTTTGTTATAAATATCCAAGTATGGCTCTTCGTTTTCAATGCATTGTTTGCTCCATCGAAGCCTGCCGTTATTGCTTAGAAAAACAGCAAGTCTCCTTACCAAGTTCTAGCCAACCCGTACCCTCTTCAGGCCCAACTAGAACAGAAATTATAGAACTTCGTATTCTACAATTAGAAAATGAAGTCTACAAACTGTCACAGAAAGTGGCAGCATTAGAACAAAGGAGTAGTCCGTCTCCTTCTGAAAATATGGTTTTGTATGAACATACAACCTATGATCAGACTGAAACCAATAATTATACAGCAGAAACTCCTTCTGAAAGACAAATAGAATTTCTGCATAAACCAGTACAACCTCCATGGTTATACTCGATCAAAATCAACAGCATTATTCAAATTGCTGATTGGAAGTTAGAAATACCAGCCTTAATTGACACAGGCTTCAAATTGCTGATTGGAAGTTAGAAATACCAGCCTTAATTGACACAGGCTGTAGTAATACGATTTTGGATATGACTTTAGTTCCCCAAAAATATCACGTAAAATTGGATCCTGCTAATAGGTTCCATGCAGAACAAATGGATTCAGGATCAACATTTGAAGTAGGTTGCGGTAGACTTGCACTTGCACTTGGGGGGGCACAAGAACATCCACCACGCTTCGCAGGCGTAGAGGTATAAGGGATTAATGTGTGAGGGAGAAAGATGAATCCTTCCGTCGTAAGTATAACCCCTTTATAAGAATTAATAAGCATAATAGCACCCATGTTCAACCAACTAGATATGTTAAAACCCTATCTAGACCACTTATAACATGACTACGGAGAAATCTCCTTATACAATTATGACTCCAAAAGTTATGCCCATACATGAGCATCAATGGAGTTCTAGAAGAGGAAGTCAAGACCATCCTTGTATATTTTGTTATAAATATCTAAGTATGGCTCTTCGTTTTTAATTTCTGATGATCCACAAACATGGAGCACAGTTCTTGATAACTGGGCCTCTATGGTCTCCATGAAAGTTACAAAGATGGAAGGAAGTTTTTCTGCAGAAGAAATGTATTCCTATCTTGAAAACTTTTTAGGAGAAACTGCTAGGGCCATGTGGGAATCATATAAACAAAATTGTCCCACTGACTTCCAGCAAGACATTTCATTAGGCGTAAATCCTTATAATTTTACGAACCGAATGAAAATGATGATTTTAGGATCTAATCCTAATATGGGATTTAATGCCCAACAAAAAGAAGCAATCAGAAAGCTTGAAATAATCCAAATCAAAAATTGGAAATATATCAAGCCCTTTTTGCAAGACTTTTTATATTATGCCTGCAAATCTGGAGGCTATCATGACCAAGCCTTAGGTGAAAGGTTATTTTTAAAATTACCTGCTCCAATTGGACATGAAATCCATCAAGCCTGGAATAATGACCCTGAAAAGGCGAATCTTTCCTTGGCAATCAATAATATTACAACCAGAATACAATTTATCATAGATAAATTGGTAGAAAGGTGTACCCGACTAAAGGGTGATCATCATTTAAAAGGCGAATTTAGTTTTTGTAATGAACTCTATAGCACTTGAGATAGGTATTAGAAGTATTGAGACAGAATAGTTTATATCTTAAGCCAGAGAAATGTGATTTTTGCAAGGAAGAGATACATTTTCTAGGGCATGTCGTGACGCATGGGGTAGTGAAGATGGACCCTAAGAAGGTCAGGGCCATAATGGAGTGGCCGGCGCCAACTTCAGTGGCGGCCCTAAGGAGTTTCTTGGGATTGGCCAACTACTATAGGAAGTTTATAAAGGAGTATTCTCGGATTACCACTCCTTTATCTGATTTGCTGAAGAAAGACCTAGGATGGTCTTGGGAATCCATTCACCAGAGAGCTTTTGATCAGCTGAAAGAGAAGGTATGCTCAGAGCCTGTATTGAGATTACCAGATTTTTCAGTGCCATTTGAAGTACACACTGATGCATCTGATAGAGCTATTGGTAGAGTACTAGTGCAGAGTGGACAGCCTATAGCTTATGAGAGTCGCAAGCTCAAGCAGGCTGAGGAAAATTACTCGGCACACGAGAAGGAAATGCTAGCTGTGATCCATTGTTTGAAGATATGGAGGGTATATTTACTAGGAACCAAGTTTGTAGTTCGCACAGATAATGTAGCCAATAAATTTTTCTTCACTCAGAAGAAGCTGTCTGCGAGGCAGGCTCGGTGGCAGGAAGTCTTGGCAGAATATGACTTCGTATGAGAACATAAACCAGGGAGGTTTCACCATGTTCCAGATGCATTGAGCAGGATCAGTTTTATTACACATTGTTGTTCGCTGACTCAGGATCAGGGAGACATTGTCCACATGATCAAAGAGGCAGCCCTTGCAGGGAGACATTCTCCTTATACAATTATGACTCCAAAAGTTATGCCCATACATGAGCATCAATGGAGTTCTAGAAGAGGAAATCAAGACCATCCTTGTATATTTTGTTATAAATATCCAAGTATGGCTCTTCGTTTTCAATGCATTGTTTGCTCCATCGAAGCCTGCCGTTATTGCTTAGAAAAACAGCAAGTCTCCTTACTAAGTTCTAGCCAACCCGTACCCTCTTCAGGCCCAACTAGAACAGAAATTATAGAACTTCGTATTCTACAATTAGAAAATGAAGTCTACAAACTGTCACAGAAAGTGGCAGCATTAGAACAAAGGAGTAGTCCGTCTCCTTCTGAAAATATGGTTTTGTATGAACATACAACCTATGATCAGACTGAAACCAATAATTATACAGCAGAAACTCCTTCTGAAAGACAAATAGAATTTCTGCATAAACCAGTACAACCTCCATGGTTATACTCGATCAAAATCAACAGCATTATTCAAATTGCTGATTGGAAGTTAGAAATACCAGCCTTAATTGACACAGGCTGTAGTAATACGATTTTGGATATGACTTTAGTTCCCCAAAAATATCACGTAAAATTGGATCCTGCTAATAGGTTCCATGCAGAACAAATGGATGGCCAATTATTCTTATGTGAATATATTCTGGCTAAACATAAGCTTTCCTTTTCACTAGGAAATGCCCATTTTACGCCTCCAACTTATATTGGACGGATTTGTCTTCGACCTCTTAGTTTGGTCAAAACAAAATTCATTATAGGCCTTAATATGCTTATTAATTCTTATAAAGGGGTTATACTTACGACGGAAGGATTAATCTTTCTCCCTCACACATTAATCCCTTATACCTCTACGCCTGCAAAGCGTGGTGGATGTTCTTGTGCCCCCCCAAGTGCAAGTGCAAGTCTACCGCAACCTACTTCAAATGTTGATCCTGAAGCAGAGTTGGATGATTTTATCACCTATGATGACCCAGATACTATTTGGATCCTCAAGAATCATTTAAATAAAATACAGGAGGAATATGAAGATGTGCCCATACATCTTGAAAAAATTGAATCCGGAAACGCTGATGTAGATAATCTAATCAGGCTTCTTGAGAAAGACCAAATCTTTGGGTCCAGCCCCCAACAACATTGGGAGAAAAACAAACTTATTTGTAGACTAAAAATCAAGGATCCTGGTTTTAGAATAACAAATAAGAAAATATCAGCAACTAATAAAAATATTGCTGACTTTAAAATGCACATTGATGAGCTACTAAAACTCAATGTCATAAGAAGGAGTGTTTCTCCTCACAGATCTCCTGCATTCATTGTCAACAAACACAGTGAACAAGTTAGGGGCAAATCTAGAATGGTCATTGATTATCGTCGACTAAATGATAATATTGAAGACGATAGCTATGATATTCCAGACAAAACAGAATTAATTAATTCTATACAGGGAAGTGTTTTCTTCTCAAAATTCGACTGTAAATCTGGTTTTTGGCAAATCAGAATGGCAGAAGAATCAATACCATGGATAGCTTTTACTTGTCCATTAGGAAGCTGAGTGGCTTGTTATGCCATTCGGGTTAAAAACTGCACCTGCAGTCTTCCAAAGGAAAATGGATGAGGTTTTTAAGCCTTATCAAGAATTTGTCTGTGTGTACATAGATGATATTTTAGTACACAGCAAATCAGAAAAAGAACATACAAGTCATTTAAAACTTGTATTACAAAAATTCTATACAAACGGGATAATTGTCTCTGGACAAAAATCCCAATTTTATAGAAGAAACATTGATTATTTAGGAGTAGAAATTGGGCATGGCGTTATCAAACTCCAACCCCATATTGCTTCTAAAATAAAAACCCTTGAGGTAACAGATACTAAAAGTCTCCAGCAATTTTTGGGACTTATCAATTATGCTAGACCCTTTTTAAAGGATCTACATAAAATGAGTGGACCTCTCTACTCTAAATTAAGTCTTACTGGTGTGAAGAAATTCAACACTGAAGATTATAAGCAAATTGATAAAATCAGGCAACTGGTAGAAACACTACCTTTGCTTAAATTACCTTTGGACAGTGATTACCTCATTGTCCAAACAGACGGAAGTGAATACGGTTGGGGAGCAATTCTCCTCCGAAAACCTCACAAATATGCTATAGAAACAGAAACAATGTGTAGATATGCTTCTGGCAAATTTCGCGAGAAAAATGTCACAAGTAGCATTGATCAAGAGCTCTTAGCCGTTTGCTATGGCTTAGATGCTTTTAGACTCTTTTTATTAAATAAAAAAGAAATACTGGTAAGAACTGATTGTGAGGCAATAGTTAAGTTCTTCCATACCAAAAATGAGAAGCGAATCTCTCAAAAAAGATGGCTCTCATTTACAGATCATTGTATAAACAATGCATATAGAATTACCTTTGAGCATATCAGAGGAAAAGAGAATGTCATTTCTGATATTCTATCACGCCTTTTACAAAGGCCAGATTAAGCTTTTAGCTTATATGATAACCTATATGGTTATGCAATAATTATGCAATAAAATGACAACTCCTAATGTTGTGCAGAAAATGGCAGCTCAAGGATCTTCATCCTCCAAACAAGCAAAGGCTAAGAAAGGGGCTCAAAGCCCACAACCGATGGTGACGGATGACGTCACCTATGCACAAACAGTGAAAGAAAGTTCTGATAAGACACCCATGTTCTTATTTAGAACTCCTAAACACTATACTGCCTTGACAGGGCACGACAGGACAATTTTAGATCTCTTGTGGAAGGATCACCATAATGCTGGATTCCTAACAGCAATGAATACCTTAGCTGGCCATCTTCAGGCCATACGGTACATGAAAACTTTACCACCAGCCCCACCACAAGTAAAGTTAGAACCACAAACGCTGGAAGCCTATATTGCGAAGGAATTTAAGATTTCTTCCCTTGAAAAAGAACTAAGTAATCTGCAGAAAAAGATGGCAGATGTACTAAGTGAAAAAACAGAGCTTGAAAAAAAAGTCGAGCTGCTAAAAACAACTTGGGAACAGGAAATGGAATTGCAATGGAATCAATCTAAAGCAAAGATTCCACCTCAACTCTACCCTGCACAACAACAAGTTTACGAACTTGTTAAGAAACAGCAACATCAGAAATTGTGCAACAAGTTTACGAACTTGTTAAGAAACAGCAACATCAGAAATTTGTTAAGGTTGTCACTTATCTTCAACAAATAGCCTTGAACAAAATCACTAAGCCGTCAGGGCTTCATTTGACTATGGTTTCCCTATTCAGAGAAACAGCACATGAAGAAGAGCCACACTGTTGTTGTCATTCTGGTTTCACCATCATTAAAGCAGCCATTGATCTAACCCAATGGCAGGACTGTATGATCATGGACACAAAGGTCTCTTTGATAGACCTCTTTAACTATGGGTTATTAGACAGGATAGTGGTCCATGCATTACACTTAGAGAAATTAACTCAGTTTCCCTGGCGATTTCTTTATTGTATTAAACACATGTATAAGTACCACATATTTCAGGGGTACTTAGACCTAAACATAAGCTCCTGTCCTCCTTGGTATCTTGGCTACCCATGTGATGCTAAGCACCAAGTGCTTATTAAAATGCAGCAAGAGTATATGCCGGATTTCTGGAACCAATCTTTTCAACAAGATGTCCTAAAAACCCAAGCGACTCCTGTGGAACAGCAGATACAGTTATGGCGTAATTATGCCATGACCGAAGAACTCCATACCTTTTATCAGTCTTATCTTTTTACCGAAGATAAAACGATAAAAATATATGTTGATGATGAACACGAGTGTAAGTTTGTTCCATTCCAGTCTCATTATGTGACCCATCCCGGGCAATATGAGCATCTGAAACATGTCAAAGGAGAATCTTCTTTGCTTAGAGTAGCCAGAGATTATGGCCTGATGGACCATCAAATGGACGACGGAGATGACATCTTGGCTGAACTCCAAGATGATGATTAAAAGATTTTATTGTTAAAAGGGATGCGATGCCGGTTCCACTACAAGGCGGTCCCTACAAGGGAATCTTTTGAAGGGTCAGGCTCTTTCCTGAAGAGTCAAGTGTCTTCTACTTTTTGAAGAGGTGATTTCTTTATTTTCTGAAGAGTCATGTAGCCCTTACTTTATTGAAGGGGCAAGTATCTTTTAACTTTTCTTTTTGAGGGGTCAAGTGGCATCAATTATTGATGCTTTGTGTCGGTAAAGTGTCGTTGTGTGCTGGCAGCAATTAATGCTGCCTTACTTCATCTGTAAGCAAACGCTCCTCCCTTTGTCTATATAAGGAGCATAGGTATGTTGTAAGAAGGCATCCGCCATCCGCCTTCAGTTAGCAAGTCTGTACGAGTCTCTTGTGTTTCCAGTTCTTCTGTAAGTCTTTATGTCATATTAATAAAATAGTTAGCACCTCTTCTTTTTAAGTATTTTTGTAAAAATACCCCCCTCTTTATTTTAGAGAGCTTAGTGATTTGGGGGTTTACCTCTAAACTCCTATAGGTACATTCTTTAGTGTAAGATTGTATTGCGCATGGTGTAGGTTTGGCGTGTGGCCAAGAGTTGAGGTTTTTGTAAACTATACACTATCGACATTTTATGATGAGTAGTTGATAGGGCTTTTCCTCACGTGGTGCTGTTCATTTGTTCATCGTTGTGATTTGGCCATGCCGTGCCATCATTAGAAGGTTATGCTTAGGGTTTGTCCATAAGTATAGTGGACTTAGTTCTGTAGCATAGTGTGTGTGCCACGCATATGTCTAGTGTGTTGGATTATTTTGTGCAAGTTTGCTCAGGGCGCTACCCATGGTGTGCAAAGCGATTAGGGGCATGCGTCTAACTCAATCCGCCACCTAGGGCAATTGCATAATTTGGCCAAGCAGTGTTGAAGACATTTTGTGTGCTCTAGAGTGTGGGGGGATAGAGGTTTTCCATCCGGTGTACAGTGGGCGCACACCATTCTGTTTGGCACACTGTGACACGGGGTTTACTCAGGCGGTAGTGATTGTGTAACCGGGGGATTACATGGGGGCATAGTCAAGCGGTCGGGGGTATAGTGTTTTGATTGGAGCGCATAGCATCGGGTGCACGTTGAGTTTACACATTTGGTGTTTCACTGCGTAACTTTGTGTAAGCGGGAGGCTGACGGGTCGAAGACTCGTGCCATAACTCCACTGGTTTTCTCATCGCAGAAAATTGGGGTTGCGCGGGGGCATGTCATTTGAGTAAAGAGCGCGTTCCACAGAGCATACTGGGGGGGGGGAGTAGAGGCTGACGGGGTGTGACAATTGGTATCAAAGCCAGTTTGGTATCAGAGTCTGCCGCCGCCCGCGCACGCCTCCGCGCGCGTCCGGATCCTTCGCCCAAGTCAAGCTCGCTACCTCTGCAGGGTCTGCATCCAGAGACCTCGCCGACGCCAACTCAGCTCACGCTCACAGACCTCTCAGATCTGGATCTCACCGTCGACGCCTCTCAGACACTGGGAAGTTCACCTCCGTTCGTGCTTCTCATGCGACATTGACCCGGTGCTCTCTCGCCTCGTTTCAAACCCCAATTTGAAACTCCGCTGAGTCACCTTCAACCGCGTCTTCTGTCTTCATGCGTACACACGTACTCATCACCAAAGAACAGGGGATGTGCCGGCAGGGAAGGGGCCTCGCCCTTAGCCTCGTCACCATCGTCTATCAACCCACCAATGGAAATGATGCAGGAACTGTCACACCCTAATTTTCTGTGATGAGAAAACCAGTGGAGTGATGGCACGAGTCTTCGATCCATCAGCCTCCCGCTTACACAAAGTTACGCAGCGAAACACCAAATGTGTAAACTCACCGTGCACCCGGTGTTATGCGCTCTAATCAAAACATTATACCCCCGACTACTTAACTATGCTCCCGTATAATCCCCCGGTTACACAATCACTGCCGCCTGAGTAAACCCCATGTCCTAGCGTGTCAAACAGAAAGGTGTGCGCCCACTGTACCCCGGATGGAAACCTCTGTCCCCCACACCTTGGAGCACACAAAATGTCTTCAACACTGCTTGGCCGAATTATGCAATTGCCCTAGATGGCGGATTGAGTTAGGCGCATGCCCCCCAATCGCTTTGCACACCATGGGTAGCGCCCTGAGCAAACTTGCACAAAACAATCCAACGCACTAGACATATACGTGGCACACACACTATGCTACATAACTAGGTCCACTGTACTTATGGACAAACCCTAAGCATAACCTTCTAACGATGGCACGATATGACCAAATCACAACAATGAACAAACGAACAACACCACGTGAGGAAAAGCCCTATCAACTACTCATCATAAAATGTCGATAGTGTATAGCTTACAAAAACCTCAACTCTTGGCCACACGCCAAGCCTACACCATGCGCAATACAATCTTACACTAAAGAATGTACCTATAGTAGTTTAGAGGTAAACCCCCAAATCACCAAGCTCTCTAATCTGAAGGAGAAGATGTTCCCTTTGGTGTGCGCCAAGCCCCTCGCTTGTTTCATGTGGAAATCTTCCAAGGATGACTACCTCTAGTCACGCCTCCTCTTGCCCCTCAAGAGTAGTTCGGGTAATGGTGGATGCTTCGCCGAACCAAGTGAAAGATGTGGTGCTCTTGGAGATTATCTTGCCAACAATGTCGCCAAGAAGGTTCCCGTCCAAGAAGAGTGTTCGAATGATGCCTTCTCTTGCTTGCGCCCTTGAGTTGAAACCGACCAAGCAACAAGTGCCGAGCCCTAGTACAACAAATATCATGGATAAGCCATCCACCTTTGGTAACCCTACAATGAAATCCATAGAAATTGAGACCCACGGTCTCTCTGGTATCGGTAGGGGTTGAAGGAGTCCCGCTTCAACCTTCCTGTCTACCTTGTCCTACTGACATATCAGACAAGTTCTCACATAATGGTCCATGTGATTGCGCATACCAGGCCAATAGAAGGCTCTGCTGATCAGGGCATACATCCTCTGCTGTCCTGGGTGACCTGACCACTCTGCATCATGAAACTCTGACAATAGCTTCTGTCTGATGCTACTAACCGCTGGTACATAGGTGCACCCACCTACTGCCGTCAACAACCCATCATCTCCAATATAGTATCGGCGCACAATACCCTTTTTGACATGCACCACTAGCTTAGCATACATTGGACCTGCAAGGGCTGCCTCTTTGATCATGTGGACAATGTCTCCCTGATCCTGAGTCAGCGAACAACAATGTGTAATAAAACTGATCCTGCTCAATGCATCTGGAACATGGTGAAACCTCCCTGGTTTATGTTCTCATACGAAGTCATATTGTGCCAAGACTTCCTGCCACCGAGCCTGCCTCGCAGACAGCTTCTTCTGAGTGAAGAAAAATTTATTGGCTACATTATCTGTGCGAACTACAAACTTGGTTCCTAGTAAATATACCCTCCATATCTTCAAACAATGGATCACAGCTAGCATTTCCTTCTCGTGTGCCGAGTAATTTTCCTCAGCCTGCTTGAGCTTGCGACTCTCATAAGCTATAGGCTGTCCACTCTGCACTAGTACTCTACCAATAGCTCTATCAGATGCATCAGTGTGTACTTCAAATGGCACTGAAAAATCTGGTAATCTCAATACAGGCTCTGAGCATACCTTCTCTTTCAGCTGATCAAAAGCTCTCTGGTGAATGGATTCCCAAGACCATCCTAGGTCTTTCTTCAGCAAATCAGATAAAGGAGTGGTAATCCAAGAATACTCCTTTATAAACTTCCTATAGTAGTTGGCCAATCCCAAGAAACTCCTTAGGGCCGCCACTGAAGTTGGCGCCGGCCACTCCATTATGGCCCTGACCTTCTTAGGGTCCATCTTCACTACCCCATGCGTCACGACATGCCCTAGAAAATGTATCTCTTCCTTGCAAAAATCACATTTCTCTGGCTTAAGATATAAACTATTCTGTCTCAATACTTCTAATACCTATCTCAAGTGCATCACATGCTCGGCTAAGGATGAGGAGTAGACTACTATGTCATCCAAGTATACTACTACAAAATCATCCAAAAACTGGTGCAATATATTGCTCATCAGGTTGCAAAATGTTGCTGGTGCATTAGTAAGCCCAAATGACATTACCAAGAACTCATATGAACCATACCTTGTAACACAAGTTGTTTTAGGTTCATCCCCTTTAGCAATTCTGACATGCCAATAACCTGATCTCAAGTCTAATTTACTGAATATAGCCGCCCCTACCAATCTATCCACCTAGACTAGAGGAATGGGATAACTGTTTCTCACAGTCACCTTGTTTAGGGCTCTATAATCCACACACATTCTTAAAGAGCCATTTTTCTTCTTCTAAAAAAGGACTGGAGCTCCAAAAGGTGCCTTAGACTGCTGTATGAAACCGGCCTCTAACAGTTCATCCAACTACTGTCTGAGTTCCACCAACTCTGATGGAGACATTCGGTAAGGTGGTTGAGCTGGAGGTATTGTCCCTGGGATCAACTCAATCTGATGATCTATGTCTCTCCTGGGTGGTAGTACTTTCAGCAAATCAGAGGGCAAAATGTCTGCATACTCCCTCAGTAATGCAGAAACCTCTGAAGGGACACCTGCAAATAACGCCTCACCACTGACCTTAGCAATGACCTGCAGTGTCTGTTTCCCTTTCCTGCGAGTCGGGAGATGAGAAGTGGTCAGTTCTTGACTCTGAATACTCTGCTGAATTAGTAAACTTCCCACTGAACTAGGAATCTTTAACTGTCTGACATGCGCCAACCATGTAGCTCTTCCCTTATTCAAGCCAGTGTTAAGTGCCGAGGCAGACAGAATGCCTGTCCCCACCACTTTCTTCCCTGAGGTCTCCCCCACTTGCTTCTACACAAGGGATGAAGCAAGGGGCCTTCTCATCCATTACTTGAATTCCATTCAAATGAGGAAAAGGAACCGCCTTAGCCTTCTTCTATAATTCAATTCCTATGATGACATCAAAATCATCCAAAGGAAGAACAGTCACATGGTGTTTGTCTGTCCAAGCTCTTAACCGAACTGGTACATCATAAGCAACTTCTTCTGCTTTCTGGGCTTAAGAGTTCAGGGTCTTCACTGAGAACTTACTATCTGACATCCTCAGATGTAACAGCCTGTCTGACACAAACAAATGAGTAGCGCCTGTATCCACCATGGCAATGATAAGTACATCATTGATCATACAAGGGATGTACATAAGCTTATCACTCTCGGAAGTCAATGCTGAAATAGTGGCAATGCGCAAGGGGTTAATTGATCCTTGTTGTTCTTGCCCTTCCTCAATCTCCTTATCCACAATGATACTGGAGATCTTTTGCCTAGCTGGGCACTCACGCATCATGTGAGACCCTCCACATAAGAAACAAGAATAAGCATGTTTCTTCTTTCCATCACTCCTAGGCATGTTGTGAGTGCCCCCTGGTCTACTCTGAACCACTGATGCTTTCCCTTTGGCCTTTGCAGTAAACTTCACCTTCTTCTTCCCCTTATCCTTCTAGGGCTGTGGAGTAGTAGAAGAAGTGACTTGTGACTTAGCTGATCCTCTTAGATCCACCAAGGCATCAGCTGCTGCTATAGCATCTCTATACAGTGTCACACCCTGACGTCTCAATTCCATCTGAGCCCAGGCCTGCAATCCCGCCATAAAGTTGAAGAACTTCTCTTCTTCACCCATATTCGAAGCCTCCAGTGCAAATGATAAAAATTGCATGATATAATCTTTAATGGAACCAGTGTGTTTGAGGTTTCTCAAAGCCATCCTCGCCTGTCATACTCTATTTGTGGGGCTGAACTGAGCTTTGAGTTCTGCCTTCAAATCAGTCCACAGAATAATCTCTGCCTCAAGTTGTGCTTCCAATCTGGGAGCCACGGACGTCCTTCACCATAACTTGGCATCTCCCACCAAGTAAGTGGCACAAACCTCAACTCGATCCAACTCTGGAATCTTAGTTGCTTTAAAGTACTGTTCCAAGTCAAAGATAAAGTTCTCAAGCTCTTTTGCTACCCTAAGTTCATCATAGGTAGCTGGTTCAGAAATGCGCCTCTTACTAGGGCGCATCCCTGTGGCTGCTGAAGACCCAACTGATGGGCTCGTCGCCCCCTGCTGCAAGGCAAGCTTCAAGGTGGTTATCTTTGAAGAGAAAAACACTTGATAGTTAGTTTCCATGGCTGTTGGATTTGGTGTACCATGTTGGTACTAGTCTAGTATTTGTTGATACTAACAGGTACACCTAAAAAATACATGAGGAGCAGTTTAAGTACTCATGTGTTGGTTCATGTTTGGCAAGTATAAATCAGTCGTGCAAAGCAATTGGTGTTTAAGCTATGTGATTTATTCAATGCTTGATTCACGAAGATGTGTGTAACCCTACTTACACAAGCAATCAATTATAGATATTTTGGTGCAGAGGTTACTTCCAAAGATTCTTTGTTAGAGATTGAATTGGAAATATAAATAAGATTGAATTTTCTGACACTGAGTTGTGCAGATCATGAGTTATCGGGGAAGGCAATTTTTACGCATATATCTAGGGCAAAGTATTAAATCCTAGATTATTAGTTCTCATCTAGGAACTCCCGAAGGGAACTAATGACGAGATTGGAGTCATTGTTTGAGTGGCAGCATAGCTTGGGAAGAACTTTCGAGGTCATCAGGAACCCCTAACATATTTGACCACAACCATATTTTCCAAATAATTAATAATTTATTTCGTGGAAGAGATTGAATATACATGAAGTATTTATAGGCTTGGAGTTGTCTTGCTTTGAGGCTTGTAAGTACAGACTTGACAAGTCTCTTAATCAGAAATTCAGTTCAAGTTATAATTTTTTACAATATGCTCGAATGAAATAAATGCCCAAAATAAGTTTTGCGGTTTTGCTTCTACATCATAATGCCTTGTGTTTTTCTTTTATGCAAATCAGTGTGGCCTTTCTCTATCACATACAAAATTCATTTGCACGTCATTTTGCTCATTTATTCACACATGTAAAAACAAACATGAACCGGGTGCTGCTTGTTTATTTTTGGGAATACAACTGTGTTATGTATCTGTTTTCATGTCTGCCTCTTATATGTACCTTCCAGTTCTGAATGCAAGTAATAGCTATGTTACTGTCTAACCAGGTGAAAAAATTTATATATACATCAGTTTATTCATTGTCCATAATTTTGATATTTTTCTTTATTTCTTCCATGGCTGACCACAATTTCAAGTGCCAAATTGAATAACTCTTGTTATGTACAACTAATTACTATAACTTCTTAACTTTATTTTAACTCTTTCAATATGTAAACAAGAATTGTTTCTTTTGTAGAATGTAGAAGGAATATCTTTAAAATTCAAAAGAGCTCCCCTTCTCTTGATGAAGTAAGTTGCTATAGCATGGGCTTCTTAAACATGCGTTCTATGTGAACTTTTAACCCTTAAGATTGCGTGTTCTGCATTTATTACGTTCAGAAAAGAGGGATAATTCAAGTTTGAACTCATTGTTTCAATTTTATTAGGTGGAATCATTAAGAAGGTCTCAAATCAAACAAGAAATTCTTGACGCTGAATATTTTTTTATGTGTGACAAACTGACCAAATTAAAGGACAAGGTAAACCTTGAATATGTTGTAACTTTATATTATTTCAGCACAATCTTTGAAATGCATTACGTCAACTAAATTTTTCTGCATATCGTAACAAATACTTTCATCCTTTTCGTGTTGAAGAGTGCTCCATTCACAATAGTTTATCTCAATGTCTTTTTTTATTCAATGGAACTTGAAAGGAATGCTTTGTTGTTAAAGGATTGCTGTGACACCGCTGTCTGGGAAAATTTCCTGATTCTACTATTCTAGGCACTTGCTTCCATATTAACAATATGCAGATGCATAGCAGAATAACTTAAGGCAGCTATAATAGGCTATACCAAGGTTGCAAATACCGGTCTATGCTTAGACCAGTATATACTAATTTTTTCTGGGATGGAATTGAGTTAGGAAGAGGAGAAGAAGAATAAAAGAAGAGAAGAAGAAAAAAAGAAGAAGAGTGAATTGTGGAGGTGAGAACCTCCTCCTACTCCTTCCTCTTCTTTTTTTTTTTTCCTCGGCTCTGCTCCCCTCCGCTCACTTGGTTCAAACCAAAGGTGAGGCATAGATGTTCTTTCATTCTTTTTCTTTTTTCTTCCTTCCTCCTTGCTCTTCCTCTTCTTCTTCGGCTTTCATTTGATCTGCAACAAATGGTTACGTGTCCCTTATCTGACTGATACAAATTGCCGCTGCCGCCCAATACCGTACGGAACGTTTTTAATCCTTGAGCTATACTACAGTCAAATGTGAATAGTAATAAATTACGGAAAAATTTATGCACTCCCAAACTTGATATTAGTGAACAGTATATTGGTGCATTGACATATCAAGATAGTAACAGCATTTATACCTGCAAATCTTTATTTGAAGTGTAATTTTTTCTGATTAACATTTCAAACTTACGTAAGCATCAAAGAGAATATTTTGATGTTATATAATTCAACATGGAGAACGTAGTACAATTTATGCTAAATAAAGGCCATACATTCAATTTCATTAGTTATATTATTGTGAACGAAGATTGATATACAAAATTGCAGCAAATATACGGGTAGCTACTGCTTTTTGTTATCATGCAAACTTTTCCAGGGCATGTGGATTGTGGATTGTACCAAGAGATATTGCCGCTGGGACCAGTACAAGAGATGAAAAGTATCCTTTCTTGGATATAACACAGTAAAGCTACATGAATCATGGTACAAGATCAAACAATGGTCTTCTAGAAGAAGCAACGAGCTAACTAAAAGTTTGATATACATAACATAATTGCTTGAGTACATGAGTTTAACTAGATTCTTCCCATCTTTCTTTTGTAGATATCCCTCTATGGAAAATTGTGTCAATTCTTCTATCTTCATGGTTTTAGTTATAATTGTATCTATACTGCTAGATTTCACTTTTTTGCCATGAGGTGTTATGTTCTGTTTATTCACTCAAAACCGTCTTTGAATTATGAAGAAAAAAAAGTTGGAAGAGAATATTGAAATGACAAGAAGAGCTACATCACACCCCTCTGAAGTGGAGATTGAACTTAACAAAAGACTTGACCAGCTAACTGATAGGTTAATACAGAAACAGACACAGGTCAGTTCCAACTAATCTTTTACAATTGCTTGTTCTACTATTCTTGATTGTCACATTAAGCGAGGTAACTTATGAATGTTATCACATCTTAAATATTTTTCTATGGCATGAGACCTTACGAACTTCTACGTAGCGTCTTAATATTGGAAGTTCGTTGTTTTCAAACAAACAGGACGGGAGATATATTAATTTATTTTCCTTCCCGTAAGTTCTTACATATCATATTGAGAGATTTTTATCTTTAGGATATAGATGTTCTTAAGTGTGCAGTTCTCACATATCCTGTAAAATTTTATCGTTTGTTTTTCTGTTTCCAGAAGTCCTTTTAATATTGACGGTCAGATCATGGGTGATATAATTTTATCTGAAAATTTTGACATCAACTAACTTCTAACACTTTGTAGCAAATGTAGCATACAGTTTATGTTTTATGGTCTCATTTGAAACTTAGTCTGAACTCTGAAGCCTAAACTAATTTCCTACTGAATACACTATTCATACTAAAATGTGTACTGAATTAAAGAAATCCTTAACATCCATATCTACTTTGCTACAGAAGTTGATGACTGGATAGTTAAGCAGAATGGTTTTACAGTGAAGAAAGATGAATTTCGAAGACGTACAGTCGAATGATGTCTTTGAGGGCGTCCCAATCATTAACCAACTATAGGTTAAATTGTATTACTTAAACAAGTCTGATATGAATGAAAGTTTTCATTACTGTCAAAATGCACTATTCTGATTTAATAAGAAAATATCTTCAACACCACCAAATTGTCGCAATAAAATTTGAAACATAACCTAGAAATGGTAAAACCTTTTTATCATTTGATCTCCCTCCTTTATCATTTTGTCAACTGGGTATGTCCTTTTGATATAAGTATCAAGTACTCTCTTTCATTCCGTTCTCTCTTATATGCTATCTACGTAGGTGGCACTGATGCAGTCCATTCAGTGTGTGAGTAAATTAATTGTGTATTTCTAAAAGTAGCTCCCTATTAGTCCAGTATTTTTATAGAGAATTACCTCCACATCCTAAGTTGTATTCTAGCGTCTCCTACTAAGTTACATGTTACGGGCCCAGTGTCTTTAGTAGGTTATTGTTACGGGCCCAGTGTCTTTAGTAGGTTATCCATAAAGTGAATCCAGGTTGGTTTGTCATACCCGGTTCGCTAGGTAAGAAAATAGTATAAATAAGGGCCTAGGGTTAGAGTTAGGGTTTTGTCAGGTATTTTGTTTTATCTACTTGGGCGTGTTTTGCACGAGGTTCTATTAATTGGTCTGACCCGCCGGATCGATCACCGGGGAACCGGTGGTCCGGTGACGGATAAAGGCGAAGAGATTAAGTTGTCGGTAGTAGATCTAATCAGTGGATCTATTATTGTTGATCAAGCAGATAAAAAAAACCCTAGAGAGGAGTCTATCAATCCGAGGCAATTCGTTCTAGCAAGCATCGTCTTCCTCCACCATCTTCAATCTAGCATCTTCAAGTCTTCTTCTGCTTTGAAGATTTTTGTCCGCCGGCATCGCATCGCGGCAGCGGCATCTGGCGACAGCGCAGCATCAGGTGTCCTCAATGAGCACTAGCGCGAGCAGCGGCTTCGGCAACGCAAGGAAGCGCCGCGAGTTCCAAGCACGCGAGATCCTGGCGGCGACATCTTTTCCAGGAAGCGTCTTCTTCTTCGACATGAGGAGGCGTCGCGAGGCGGCGACGCTTCCCTTTTCCGAAACCCTAACCGACGGAAGCCGGATGATGCGCGGAAACATCTTCGGTGACGCACGGCTTTCAGCGAGTGGAAATATCTTCTGCGACGGATGACTTGGTGGAAGACTCGACGCCGACACTCCCCTTTCTCTCGGAACCCTAGCCGGCGACAGAAGAAGTGGCCGGTGAAGTTGGCGGCCGGAACCCTAGCCGGCGGTGAGCACAACTGGCCGGTGAAGCAAGCGCGAGCAACGGGACGCAGGGCTTGAAGAGGTACTGTAGCTAGGTATATATATATATATATAATAGAGAGGTATAAAATTAAAAAAAAAACTGTTACTGTGTGAGTACTGTAGCACCAAAAAAAAAAATCTTGACAAGATGACAACAAGAATTGAGGCTCGATTTGAGGCTTTGGAGAAGACCGTGGTAGAAGTGCAGAGGTCTCTTGCAATTATGTAGGAGGAACTCAAATCTGCAGGAGAAGAAAGGAGAATTGAAGCTATGGCGGCGGCAGAGGAGCAGTGTCTACACCGTGAGGACATGGCTGAAATTAATAGGCGTTAGGCTGAGATGGATCGACACTTGGTGGTTATTGATGAGCTGAGGAACGAGATGAGGAACTTGACAGAAATAATGATAGGAAGGCGAGGCGAGCAAAGGGACCTTTCAACAGGCCCTAATCATCGCCCAGGCAAGGAACCATACCGCCCACCACCTTCACAGGAGCACTGGTCTCTGCCAGATACAAGCAGGAGGCCTAACAGAATAGAGATTATGGATAAAGACAAACTGGGAGGTGGAGTGCACTTAGGAGGAGAACCAGTGAGGGGGATGACTTCGGGAGAGAATATACGATGGATCCATAAGTGCATAGAGCTGCCAGGAATTAATGGGACTAATCCCGTAGGATGGATTGCACGGGCTGAGCAATACTTTGATATCCAAGGGACAATAGATGAATACAAGGTTCCGATGGCTTTCGTGAGCATGGAAAGCTCCGCAGGACACTGGTTTCGATGGATGAGATAGGAAAGGCTGAAGAAAGAAATGCTACAGTGCTATAGCAAGTTCCCAGCCACTTCAGCATATGAGTGTCCGGCGGCCTTAGAGCAAGGTCTCCTGACTGTGACCAAGCACATAGGGGTTTTTGAGGAGATAGTTTCTCATATACCTGACCTGTTTGAAGAGTAGTACGTGGGTTTCTTTTTAAAAAGTTTAAACAACAATATTAGAGAAAAGGTGCGAGCCTTCTTACCCATTAATGTTATGCAAGCTATGACACTCGCTCGGGTCATTGAGAGATCTGGTTGGGGGATCTATATTACAAGGGCGAACAGGGACAGAATGGGTGGTAAGAAAAAACCAGTCAGGCAGTGGGAACTATTCTTGGGGAGGAAGCCTTCCTCGTAATCCAGCTGTGCCAGATTCACCTTCCCAAGCTGTTTCAGCCTATAGTGTTCAGCAACCAAGAAGAAGCATTAGTGTCAACTCTAGCATTACACTTCCGGCTGAGGGGAGAGGAGATGGGTCATCCCATAATGGCTCCAAAGAGGTGGGAGGTCCACGTACATCTTCAAGCAGTTATGATCGCTCTAGGAGGAGTCGAGCTATGTCTCACCAGGAATATATCAATAAAAGAGAAAAGGAGTTATGCTTCCATTGTGATCAACTGTATCATCCAATGCACCGATGCGAGAACAAGCAATTCCAGGTGATGCTACTATTCGAAGATGAAGATATGGAGGGAGAGGATCGAGTGACGTGGGACCCTGGAGGGGGGCAATTGTTACGGGCCCCGTGTCTTTAGTAGGTTATCCATAAAGCGGATCTGGGTTGGTTTGTCATACCTGGTTCACTAGGTAAGAAAAGGGTATAAATAAGGGCTTAGGGTTAGAGTTAGGGTTTTGTCAGGTATTTTGTTTTATTTACTTGGGTGTACTTTGCATGATGTTCTATCATTTCATGTATTTTTTACCCCAACTAAGAAATTGCAAGCTTCTTATAAGAAGTACACATTTGTTAACTTAAGGTCCTAAAATTATAAATTTGACAAACAATATCAGAATAGTCTTAGGATATGAAGGTTGATTTAAGGCACAGAAGTTGTAAAATTTAGAAGCAAACCTAGAATAGCTTTTGGGATGTGGAGGTAATCTTCCCTAAAAATTTTGGATTGATTTGGATTTATTTTTTAAATAAATAGCATATTTTTCTTAAATTATGCAAAATTTTGTTTAGTTATATGTTGAATTGACTACTTCAGCTCCGGGTCAGTGCCCATATATGCACCCAGAATTTGGGAATGGAGAGTAAACAGGTGGGGTGCCCCTTTTAATAAAATATAAGTGGAGCTATCCCAAAATTTTCTTTTTAGATGGCCAAGTTATCTCCCAAAATTTTTAGCTGCACTTACTGCTTACTTGCTCAGATTCATGCATGGTTGTTTTCGTCACACTACTGAAAATATAGTTTCTTAGTAATTTCGTTTGAAGCTATTGATAAATGTTTCCTATTACCGTTTTATGAATTTAAGAAAAAAAATTAGTATGTACATAAATTGTGACTTCTATAACCAATTTATCCATCTGTTAGATGGCGCTGTATGCACCGTAAAAATGTTAAAATTATAATCCATAACTTGCAGACAATCTGTATGTGCAATCATATGACATTCTTCCTCCCCATTCACCTTCTCGCCATTTCCTGCTCTATTCCTCCTTTCTGTTTCCGTTCCTCCTGATGCTTGATTCTTGAACAGGCAAAGTGCAATCAATCAAAACCTTATATACGAATATTGATGTTATATGGAAAGAGTTTTGTTAACAATATTTGCTCTTTTTGTTAATAATATTTTCTCGTCGCTAACTACATTGCCTTGCTGGAACTGAAATTACTGTTGCACTTCAGGTTGAGGCTCTTTCCTCAGAGAAAGCAATGCTGGTGCTCAGAATCGAGGTATAATTACTAAATTTGACTGCACATGCATATTGGGAATTTTCAAATAACTCTAGGCACTGATCTAGATTACTCCAAGCAGACAGTTTCTAAATTACTCGATGAAAATGGAGCACCGCTGCAGTCAACTGATATCGTAGACAATCCTGGTTCTTTAGAATCGATTGATATTGAGTCTGCTACGTGGCAATCGTCTAGTTCAGCGGTACGACCCGCAATCCGTGACAAAATAATAACGGGGCAGCGGCAATTGGGATCTGCCCTTCGGCAGTTGGATTTTGTCTTTTCCATTGGTGTCATATATCTCAAGAGAAATCAGAAGGCCCAGATTTTCTCATTACTTTACCTCTTATGCCTCCATTTGTGGGTAATTTACATATTCAATTCTAATTCCCATGTCTCTGATACTGGTAAATCGGGTGCTGTCTACTCTTTGGAGACCATCAATAAGACTTATGGCTTATGATTACTTGTGTCCTGCTTTATGTCAGGATATTTAGATAGCTTTTTTTTTTCCATACATCAAAAGAATGATACATGTAGGTATTTGTGAGTGCATGTGGATAGATGATACTGTATTGTACCAAATATCCTCATTTCATCTTCTTGCTGCTGTGGGGGCTATTATCCGGTGCACCAGATTGAGAGAATTGAATCCTTTCCATTATAAAGAATATTGTATATTTGCCCTACTGTACCATTGTGTCAAACAATTATTGCTTCCAGAGGGGAATGGCGCATTGACAATTAATTAACATAATGGAAATTATGTGACGAAGAGTTTGAAACATTAACACTTGATTTTTCTCATAATCTTATAGGTTATTTGTGTAAACCTCATTTACGCACTAGCTTAATTAGTCGATCATTAAAAGTAATATAACAAATACATATTATCTCTATATAACTAATGCCATGGACACTCTAAATTTCTAAATATATATATTTTTGAGGGCATGAATTGAATTCTAGAGTGTTATGACAAGCATTTGGGCAAGTGTTGAGCACCTACAATGCATGTGGATATCTTCATCTTCTTTAGGTGTGTTTAGTAGGAAGAAAATAAGAACGGAATAGAAGGAGAGTTAGGAAAGCCTTTTAGATGTGTTTAGTAGGAAGGATAGAAAATAAAGGAGGGAAAGTGGGAGGAAAGGTAGATGGAAAAATCTAGTATTTGCTCTCCGCCCAAATCGGGCGAAAAGTTGGATCTAGCTTTGTAAGACTCTAAACTTACCCTTCTTTCTCTCTCTCATGCCAGCTCTCCCTCTTCATTGTCGCCGTTGTGATCATCACACCTCATCATTATCGTGGAAAGCCCCAATGTCCAATCCATACAGGGAGAAGCCAATGGGGTCACCGCCGAGGGAGACAGAGAGCACATCGACGCCATCGTGGATGGCGGAGTCGAAGGCGGCAAGGATGTTGATGTTGGCACATTGGTTGCTGTTGACGAGCGGCCAGTAGACGTTGTAGGTAGCAATGTGAGCTCGAGAGGAGCTGCCTTTGGTGGTTCCATTTTTGTAGCCAAAGGTGCCGGCGGAGGGGGCGAAGGCGTGGATGGCAATGGAGAGGGTGTGTGTGTCGTAGCCATTGAGATCATGTGGGGATTGGAAGGTGGCATTGAGCAAGTCGGCGAGGGCTTAGTATCCTTTGTTGAAGTAACGCAAGCCAATCAGCTTCCTATGATTGATCTTTTTCACCATTTATTTTTTGATTATTAAGTAATTTTCATCAACAATATAACAATTATTTTAATTTTAGAACAAAAACAATATTTTCTAGCAATTTATGGTTTTTTAGAGTACTCACATTGCAATTTTTAAAAAAGGGTAAAATTAAAAATAAAAAAATAATATATTTATTTATATTTTATAGAATACTTTAAAAATAAATTAAATTAAAATTATTTAATTAATTTTATAATATTTAATTGATTTTATATTATTTATTAATGTTAAATTATAATTTTTAATAGTATTTAATGATATTTATATAATAAGAATGTAAAAATATTTCTTTCCCTCTAAATAAACAGGAATCTTTTTACTTTCCACCTTATAATCCATCTCCATTATGCATTCATTCTTAAACTAAATTCCTCTTAAATGAGGTCGCGACAACTCAAAGAGACTAGCCAAATTCCACTGAACTGAATACTTCTGATGCGCTTGACGTAGCTGAAACTTTTAGCTTTTGCTGGTTAAAAAAGTGCTGGTTGAAAAGTAGCTGATTGGAAAAGTTAAAAGATGTTTGGCTAAACTGTTATGCTAATCAATTTTTTTAAAAAAAAAATATTTAAAAATAATTTTAAATTTAATATTTTATTAAAATAATAATTTTGTTATCGTAAAGACATACGAATATAGGTGTGGACATAAGATGCAAGAAGAAAAATAGTTAGAAAGTAGTCAAAAGTAGCTCCCTCCTAACTTTTCCAAACCTATTCTACTTCTAGGTTTGGAACTTAGAAGCAGCTTGTCAAACACTCCAGTTTTTCAAAATTAGTTGTTTTGACCAGCAAAAGCAGCTGATCAACTATACCAAACAGGGCCTTCATCGATGTGGCCAAGTGAAGTTTCCCACCTTGGTTGTAGATGAATTGAAGTGACTAACTTTTACTTCCCATGCCATTCTGCTGGAACTCACACTCTCTTTATTACAAAGGAATGAAACAGAAAAGGAAAAAAAAGGAAAGAAAAGATAGATAGATAGAAAATATTATAGATTTTTCTTTATTGTGTTTATAATAAGAGAAAGAATATTTGAATGATAGATTTTAATTGATACGTGCACCCTCATCTTTTATTTTTACACTCATATTACATAAATATTATCAAATACCATATAATTACTAAATATTATTTAATACTATTAAACACTATAAAATTGATTGAATACTATGAAATAATATAAAATTACTAAATACTATTAAATATTATTAAATACTACTAAATTAAAAAAAAGAAAGAAAATTAAATAAGCACTATTATATGGTATACAAATTAAGCGGTCATAAATTATAATTTTACAACAAATAATTTGAAAAATATTAGTTATTATTTTTTTTATCATTGTTGGGTTTATGAAAAATAAAAATAATAATAATAAAACCCAAAACCCTTTTTCCCTATTCCCCCTCCCCTACTTGTGCGCTGCTACTCTACTTGTGCTTACGTCCTTTTTTTGGCGACGAAGCAATGCGTCGGCTATGACAAAAAAGGATGCTAGTGACCTCTGTCTCCTTCCTATGCGGCAACGATGCTTACTTGACAGGTTCTCTATTTGCAGCAGGTGGCATCATTCAGCAACTCAACAAGAGCAAGTGGTAGCATTTGGCAATTCTGCTCATGCAGCCAAATCTGCTCATGCAAGTAGTGACGTGTGATGGTGCAGCAAGTCCAAGCCAGTGTGCTTGATGGTTCGACGAAGAAACAAACTCTAGCAGTAGCAAGAAGGAAGGAGGCACGTGGGTAGGTTTAGCAAAAGAGACTCTTTTGCTCGATTTAGGTAGATCCCAAAACAAGCAAAAAAGGGTCTATGTTCCTTGTTATTTTCCCTCCTATAGTTTCCATCCACTCTAGTATACGAGGGAAAGTGTCACTTTCCCTCCTTCCCACTCTCCTTTCCTTCCTAGTATAGGAGGTGTTAAGCTCACATTTGATTCATACACAACCAAGGTAAGAAAAGAATAATAAATGAAAATTGACTTTGATACTGTGAGCATTGTTTCCTCTTATGAATCGAGATTGGCTTACTTCCTTTCTCCTCTATTTTTGCAAGGACTCTCTTTCTTCCCCTTCCCTAAGGCTTCAAGACTAGATCTCTTCTTTTCTTCTAGTCACATCTATCCTTTTCTTTGAGTTATCACAATTAGCAACAATAATACCCATCTTCCACTGTGAATTCTATTCAACAAAATATAGTTAAGGTTTCAAGACTAGATCTCTTTTTTTTTTCTAGTCATATCTATCCTTTTCTTTGAGTTATCACAATTAGCAATAGTAATACCGTATCCTTTAGGCTATATTCGGTTGGATGGAATCCACCGTGGAAAGGAAGGAAAATGTAGATTCATTGCATTTTCCTTCCTTTCCACGATGGATTCCATCCAACCGAATATGGCTTTAAAGTTCACATACTTTATCCATACAACAACTCATGCCCAATTAACCTTCACCCGTGATGCTTACGTTTCATGTACAACATTTAGAGCTTCATCTTTGCTTCCACATCTACCTCTTCTGTCACGATCACCCATGGCATAGCTTCTTTTCTTCTTCTTTCCACCCTTGCCAATTTCTAGATGACTCTTATGTGTCCACCCTCAACCTTTGTTGCAATGGAAGGAATTAGGATGGAGCTAACAATGCTACTCCCAAATTTGACTCGAACTTACAAGCTCGTCATGATGTCACATATTGGTTTGTTTATGCCAGAGCACAACCCAATAGGAACATCTTTGATGTAGGTAGGTGTCGTGACCTAAGGAGGTACAGGTAGAGCTTAAGGTTACCTTAAAGCATCCAAGGCTATGTAACTTCCTCTTGCATTGCATGTATTATTTTAGGTTAGATTTTTTAAAAATTAGCATGCATCTATATAGTTGTTAAATTTGGTAGGATTATTTCTACATTGTAAACATGAATATGTTAATCCCAATATTTAGTCATGCATTCATCCTAGAACTAGAGCAGACATGCATTTGCATTTTTATAGGCAAGCAGCCAATCAAGCAATGAAGCTAAAGATTCTCCCCCACGAGAATATCAACAAGTTGTCCAAGTTTGTAGGGGAGAATCTAATTCAATAAGAAGCCCAAAGATAACCCAAATTCAACAACCAAGAGTAGGGGTGTGCAATCGGGAAATAGGTACCGGTACCGGTACCGAAAGTTCGGTACCGAAGTACCAAATTTTTTTTTTGGTACTGGTATCGGTACCGAAGTACCGAAATTGCGATCGGTACCGGTACCGATTTTCCAAAATAATTTTGAGAAATTCCCGAAATCCTGAAGTCCCGTGGTTAAATAATTAAGTAAACTAAAAAATTAATATTAGATAATTAGGTAAGCTAAAAAATTAATTAGGGATAATAGGTAATTAAGATTTTTTTTAACCTTTTCTTAAATTATTATATGAAATATAAGCTTAATCTTTCATATAATAATTTTATTAATTTTTTGTAAAAAAATTTAGGGAGTTCGGGATTTCCCGAATTAATTTTTAGGTACCCGGTACTGGTACCGAAATCCCGAATAAAATTTTGGTACCGGTATTGAAGCACCGAAGTACCAAAATACCAAAAAAATTAGTACGGTACTTCGGTACCAGTACCTTATGCTCACCCCTAACCAAGAGGGCTCGATGTCTAGCAAAAGATAAAGCCCAAAAGTTAGCAAATAAGTCTTGAAGCCCACCCAAATAAGAAGTCCATGTTTGTAGCCTAAGTCACTGAAAACATTAAATAAATAAAAAAAAAAAAAAAAAAGAGAGAAAAGCTGTAGCCGCTTCCATGAAGAGGAAGAGGATGTGAGCAGGTTGCATGAAGGAATTGCCAATGAAGGAAGAGAGCAGCTTGCGTGAAGGAGAAGTTGGCAGCTAGTGGATTAGGTTTCCGTTGCTTGTTCCCCAATTGCCTATAAACTTATCATCTTCCATGTAGAAGCAAGATGTTTTTGGAATAAAAGTGTGGAATAGTTTCTAGTGTCTTCCATGGATTCGAATGTCTCTCCTCCTTCCCTCCAAGTGTTGAGCACTATTCTACATTCCTCCAGCCAATTAAGCTTCCATTCCCAGCCAAATAATAGCTTCCCTGCTTCTTCTTCTATGTTTCTATCGCTGTCACTTTCTCAACTCTGAACGACAGATCCAAGTGGCCGATAAAGCTAAAATTTTAGCCACTCCTCCTCGTCCAGTTGAACCCACAGCCGGAAGGATCTTCACATCTGATGACTAGATCATCAGAATCAAGAGGAATTTCGTGGACAGTTTCTGCCCAACTTCCCTTGTTCAGCTTAAATCGCAGCTTCTCTACCTCTGTCAGTGCCCCAACATCGACAGCAACCTCCCGCCGTCCCCTCTAGGTCGGCGACATCTTCCCTGGCCTTGCCCAACTTCCAAGAGATAAGTAGAGGTAATGCGAGGTAGCTCACGAACGCTCTCGACTTCCCCTATCTCCCTCAGATTAGCCCCTGTTAGCCCCTGTTTTCTGCATTCAGTGTGGCGCGGATGCCATTCCAACCCTTGGCATCCAAGCGTGGGCTTGTGGTGTGTACCATAAGCATACGGTTTAAACCGAAATAGTAAAAAGATCGCTCTCACGAGGACAAATGTCAATTACTAATTGATCAATTGCTTGTATACTAGATAATTGGAATAAGGTTTTGATTTCAAAGTAATATAAATCAAATTAAATCCATAGCCTAATTAATCGCCAAAGCAAAGCAAGAGTCATAAATGGAATGCAAGGGAAAAGAAAAGGTTGTGGATTCGTCTCCAAGGTGACTCTCATGAGGAAGAAGGGCAACAAAGGGCACAATGTGAGATTGAGGACGATTTAGAGGGCGATTTGGCAAGTGAATCTTCATCAATTCTGGCGGAATTTATTTGCTCTTTTTCTCCTTTATCTTCTTTCTTTCAATTGTATCACATTTGAAAATTTTATTCGAGAAACTTGTGTCATATATAATGATCATGATAACTTAAACTTTTTAATAAGGACTCAGGGCGTAGTCCCTTTATACATATATTTTATCTAAACTTATAATATCAACGTTTGTGTGATATTTTTATGTTTATTCCATCTTTGCTAAAGTTATTACTTGTAATTATTATGACCGAGCTTTTACTTGTTTTTAGACATCGCAAGAAGTAACAAAAGGTCAATTGCGATATTGGATTTATTTTGATCGAGCTTGCGGTTTTTATCATGAAAGTAGATGAAATTCATATGAGGATTTTATAATTTATCTCTATGCTTATAGGTCTATTTAGTTCAGTAAACCTCGAAAGTAGGAGACTAATCTAAATAGATACTAGTTACGTTGTTGAAAGTAAGTAACCTATATCCATGGATAATCCTTAAGTTTTTTTTTTTTGTGTTGCTCTTTGATATTTTCTTGTTCAAATCTAGACCCGTCAATGAGATGAACCCGGACGTCCTGAATTTTCTCAAAATTGCATCCTCTCTGTGACACTTGCTTTGGCGATTAATTTGACTTGTGAATTTAGTTTGATTTGAATTACTTTGAAATTGAAACATTATTCTAATTTTCTAGCTATTGATTATACAATCAATTGGTATTTGACACTTGTCCTCGTGGGAACGATCTTTTTACTACTTTGGTAAAAATCGTGCTTGCGGTAGACAACATAGTGTTCCTCTCAAAATACTACTCAACAAGCATGAGCCGGAAAATGTGTAGGAGTATGGGTTTCCTTTGAAAGTATGAGGGTCTTGAGAAGTATGATATTCTATGGACTTCACTTAGAGGTGGAGTAGCTCTAAAATTGGGATTTCGGGGTGTACACCCTTATTCTCATTCTTGGTATTGTGCATGTGGTCTATATGGTTCCCAAATTAGTTTGTAGGTTCTCATTCTTGGTATTGAGCATAGTATTAGCCATATGAGTGAGCATGGGTTTTAGTATATGCTTGATCATAAGGCCAGTTTGGCCCTTCTAACGCGGTGTTGTTCCTAGTGCGCCTCCTCATTGTGTTTTGCAAATTCATTTTAATTTTGAAAACCAGTTTAAAAATTCGCTTCTTGTGTCAAAACACGGCAAGTTGGCAGCAAACCAAAGTTGTAAAAGACACAAGACAACACTAATACTAAAAGTAAGGAACTACAACAACACAAGATAATAAAGCACAAAGGCAAGTGATGTTAACCCTACTTAGCAAAGTAAAGTAAAACCAAACAAATTTTAATATCAGAAAATGGAAACTCAGCAAAGTATTTTTTTGGTTTTTTGTTTACAAAAAACAGAAAAAAATTTCAGATGCAAGTGTCGCAAGAAAAACAAGATGCAAAGTCAAGCTATTTGATGAAAACTCTAAGGAAACAGTAGCAAGTAAACCCCTTTTTTTGGTTTTTCTTAAACTACTATTTTTGATTTTTTTTTTTTTTTTGATGAAATAACAGCTAAAACACAGAAATTTAAATCGGTACAAAGAAAATCAAAGCAACAAGTAAACAAGTTGAGCTTAGGGAATGAAAAACTTCGTAAAAGATTCTAGCATGCAATTTTTTTTTGGTAAAAAAACTCAGTAAGAAGATGATGTTTTAGGCAACAAAAAACCTCAGGAAGCAGAGACAAAAAAAATTCAGTAAATTGTAAGTGTAACTAGAGGCAAAGTTTAAAAATAGATACTAGTGAATGAAAATTTAAACCTAGTATGCAACACTAATTTTTTTTTTGTAATTTATTTTTGGATTTTAAACAAAAAACTCAGATTGTTAAAAATGATGTTGTAGAGAAGAAAACATAGCAAGAAAATTAACAAGTTTTTGCTTCTAACAAAGACAAGATGTAGAATTTTTAGTACTAAGACGATGAAGTCTAAGAAAAATCTTACTTGCAGCCCTATTTTTTTTGTGATTTTTTAAAATAGAAAACACAGCAAGGTAAAGTGGTATTTTTATGGTTTTTATGATGAGAGATTAGTGAAGAGAAAATTATAAAAACAATAGTGAGCTATAAGTTGTTTAACTAGCACAAGTAATACTAATCTGAGCACCCTAGACTTTCTCTTATACCACTAAAGTAGGAGATGATTATAGGATCGTTTTCCTATGGATAGGTGCATTAGAGGACATGTAAACCATTCATTGGCTCATTAGAGGGCTAGGTGCATGAGTGGGATTTGAGTTTGTTACCCACTCCCTTTTTTCTTTCCCATAACTATTTGGGCCATGTAAGCATGGTGACATGGTATTTGTTGGCTTGATGTGGACTTCTTGTTGAGGTGCCATGGTTGACTTGATGTGGACCTCTCATTAAAGTGGCATTGTTGACTTGAGGTGGTGATATGGCACTTGATGATGTGACATTGTTGACTTGAGGTGGTGATATGGCAGTTTATGATATGGCATTATTGACTTGAGATGATGACATGGCACTTAATAATGGCAATTGAGGTGGCACTTCATTGAGCACATTTTGAGAGAAGAGGTGGCTTGTTAGATTACTCATGCAATGCTAATAGTGATACAACCTAGTCTAAATTACAGCCTATTATATAATTCTATAAAATTAAAATATGATATATAAAATCTAAGCTATCTACATGCAACAAATGTCATGCAGATGCAAATGCTAATGACATGCAATGCAACAAAATATTAAAAATGTAAAAATGTCATGTATGTCAAACACATAGGTAGGAAATTAAAGACATTCAATGCAACAAAATATTAAAATGTAAAAATGTCATGTATGTCAAACACATAGGCAAAAGTCAAATTTGACTTAGGCTTAGATCATCCTAGGTCTAGAGGTCCAAATTTGATTGGAAGCTTTAATTCTCATGCATAAGCTTTACTCGGGTGTGGAAAATTCTCTTTAGAAGAGTCAAATTTGAGATTATGCTGCAGCTCCCATCCTACAGAAAGGGGTTTACAAATAGCATAACAAAAGTTAAAATCAAATAGCAAGTATTAGGGCCACAATGCCTCAAGTGGGCTACATAGCCTAGGCTATTTGTTGGAAAATTATGGGCAATATTTAAAATTTTTCAATAGCGGAAGCATGCCTCATGACACCAAATTTTATTATTTTTTAAATGTATATTTATTATAAATTTATGTCATATTTTCCTCTAATTGCATAAAAATTAGTATAAAATTACTATATATTACAGAAAACCTTCATTTCTATGTTTTTATGAATCTTTAGATAAAAAGTGCCAAAAAAGGCAAAATTGAAAATATTTCATGACAACAATATCCAAGGCCTAAAAAAGGACATTCACTAGAAATTTGGAGTCCAAGGCAAAACAAAAGTTACTATCGGTAATTACAATAACCGGTAGTCATTTCAGGCGATGATGCATTTTGCAAAAAATAAAGCCAAAATAATACTTCCCCGAGAGAAACAAGGCTACACATCAAATTTGAAGCCAAAATAAGCAACTTGAATATCATGGCCGTGTTGGTGTATATGCTCTAGGACCAGTTATTGGTCGGATATGTGTACTACATATATAAGTGATATTTCATATATCCTGGCATTGTCGTTATTATGCATTTGATACATCTGCGTTAAGTGAACATTTGCATAAAAATGTCCTTAGAGATATATTCTATCTAGTCTCAAAGATTGTCCCCAGTCAAGTGCCATAGTGGATAAGAGATAGCTATAGTACATGTAAGACTAGTATATGTGCTAGTTGAGTATAAGTTGCTAATGCAGACATATAGGTATATCAAGGTAGATATACTAGACCAACCTACTATGAGGATTTAACTTGGTAACACAAGTTAATCTCATAGTGACATAAGTGACATAGGTGCATTTATTATTTGACTTGAGGTTATTGACATCTCTATATGGTAAATGATATACTTTGATATAACCTAATGCTCAGCCATAGTGGGGGAGTCAAAATGGTTGTTATTGGGTATATCATAAACCGTATGAGAGGTTTAATGAGCCAAGATAGGATTTGCCCCTTTCTTAAGTGGAAGCTTGATATCCATAAAACCCACATATGGATTCATGACTGAAAGTATATAGTCTTACCCAGGTAAAAGCCTAATTTAGTTATGACCATTGGATTGGGTTAAATAAGTGTGACACACTTGTCCAATCTAGATATCAGCCTAGCAAAGGGACTATAGTGCATAGGTACTTTGTTGCGGTTTAGGGGTTATTGTTGTATCCCAACAAGTAGCTAGACAAAAACTTATCTCCGACGTTGCCGCCAAAAACTTGTTATGTCCAGAAACCTGTTGTGTCCGCAAGTGCATGAATACTCGAAGTAATAAAAAAATATCGATCCCATAGAGACCTTGTTTGTCAAGTACCGAATAATTGAGTTCTTACTATCTAGGCAATCGAAACTATGCAGGTGAATTATCGAAAGCTAACGAAAATACCAAAGAGAGAAACTGGGACTAGGGTTTCATTCACTTTGATTTCTATGACTAGATGTGAATAAAAGGTCATCAGTCTAATTTCATTATGATAAAGATATAATTTACTTCATAAAAGGATCATCTCACTTTCGTGCAGACAATCATCCAGGGACCAATCCTCGCTTTCACGCAAGATCTATCCCAACGCTAAAAATAAGTAAATCATCAAACGAAGAACTTAAGGATCACTTTCGTGCATCTGAATTCTAAGTTGATTATCTCAAGTGGAATCTCAAGGATCACTTTCATGCATCCAAGTTTCAACACAGGTTCTACTTATGGTTTTCCAACGTTCCGATCCTTGCTTTCGCACAAGATCTTCTCGTTTGACAAAATAACTCAATCCTAGATTCTTTTTTATCAAACATGGCAATTATTATTCTAAAATCAAGAAATAAGAACTAACCTAATTTCTTATAGTGGGTTCCTATTATTCAATTTTAGGGTTCCAAGTTCTCAAGTTAGTCATTTTTCAGTCTATTACGAAAACTCTAGAATCATGCATGATAATAAGAAAACTATGGAGAATCATAGAGCAATCTATCATATAAGTAGAATTATCATAATAAAACTATTCTGACAAAAATAAAAGTTATCTAGTCATTAAGAAATCAAAGGGAATTACTCCCCCATGTCCCACAAAAGGTTTAAGCTAGCATGGAGAAAAGATTACAATAAACCATAGTTTCTAGCGATCGAAAATCGAAAAGAAAGGGGAAGAACGAATAACCACACGGCTGTAATGAAAATTACAGCCGTAATAATCAAGCGTGAACAGTGCTGGCGTCGGGTTCTTCGTCGATTTCTTCTCCGATCGAGATCCTTTCGAGTTGAAACTTCTGGGGTATGTTCTTTGGCTCCAGGCAAAGCTTCCCTTCAAATTTCATGGCCAGAGATGCGTTGTATGCTTTCCGGCGGCGAACCACAAGGCGGCGGCGTGAAAGTCTATTTCTCCTCTGTCAGTGGATGAAATTTAGGGCTTTTGGTCTCTCCTTGCTCGTCTCGTCGAAAGCTCCCTTTTTTGCTTCTTATAGCTTTTGATTTTATGGCCTGGATCGTCCGCAATCGATCCCGCAAAAATCGGACTCAAATTTGACCGTGAAAATCGCGTCTCCAGGTTGTAATTACGGTCGTAAAAATGATTACGGCACTGTCGTAATTTCAGTCAAGTTCTCGGGTTGAAATCTGTCTAGCAATTACGGCACCGTAAAATAGGTTACGGCAGTGCTGTAATTTCATCCAAAAATTCTGGTCGAAAATCACTCCAAATTACGGCCCATGAAAATCTTTACGGTAGTGTCGTAATTACTAAAAATCTTTCTAGATGAAAAATTCTCAAATTACGGCAGTGCTCTGATATTATGGTAGCCGTCAAAATTACGGTACCGTAATATAAATTACGGCCCTGCCGTAATTTGGTCTGGAGCTCCAATCTTCATGAAATTTATCGTGTAATCTCCTCTTGATGGTGGGAATTCGTCCATGCATTTGGATTGCTTGAAAACGCTTGAAAATCATGCCTTTTTGCCTGAAACTCATCAAAAACTAAAAAGAGTGTAGATTCTGTAGAATTTGATAAAAAAGACATAAAAATAAGCAAAGGTTCATGAATTTGACACAAAAATATATATGAAATGATATGAAATTTACTATAAATTTCAGTGTCATCAGTTATCAGTGATGACATCCATTCTGATGACTTAGGTAGCAACGATATACTGCTAGGTGTCACTCACTGCTTGTGATAATGAAGTCATCATTACCAACATGAGGAACCTATAAGGTCGCGCACCTAGACACTCGAGATCTCATGTTGATCTAGTAGCCTATGATCAAATCATTAGATGATTCTAATTTGTTTGGGAGTCTGATGCATCACATATGTGTTTGATGAGATGGAGAACTTCATATAGAGCTAGTTACACTTTGAGATCAATTGACTTCCGGTTGACGTTTGGGTGACTATATTTGATCTTGGTTGACTTAACAAGTCAAGTGATGGAGAATGCATCGAATTGGTTCGGTGACTTGTTAACTTGATTCAATGAGATCTAGATAAGTTCATGAGCATAGGTGCATGTTTGAATATTTATATTTAGATAAAGAATAAATTGATATATTTATTTGTGACTTAAGTAATGGGACTCACATCTAGTTCTCTATATATATGGAGGCTTGGGGCTAGGCGAATATACAATTAATTGAGTATTTTTCTTCTTGCTCTAGGCAACAAGAAAAACCTAGCTGCCCATCCTTCTTCTCATCAACCCTAGTCGATCTTGGCGCTGCCCAAAGGAAGAAGCCGCTGACCACATCAAGTGGCGACACCTTCCTTCTTCCATAGCGCAAGTAAAGGCTTGAGGGTGATCTTCCTTCTTCTTTGGCACATCACCTTGGTTGATTGGCATGAGCATTGAAGAAGGCGAGCACTCCGTGGTGCTTCTTTGGTGGTGGCGCAAGCAAGGAGGTGACTTCTCCCTCAAAGGCATGGATCTTCTTCCCACAGCTAGCACCGGGGCGAGGAAGAAGAGATCTCGAGGAGCCAGTTGTGCGCGCGATTGTAGAGAGTGCTCACGTGCATGTCTTGGTCATCATCACCCACTTCTTGATTGCACAGTAAAAGTACCTTTCTCTGTCACATTCTGTGTCTCTCATAAGCCGATTCTTTTGGTTTTTTGTGAAACTTGTTTCAAGCCAATGCTTCTGCTCTTGTTTTTGTTTTATTTTGGCCCAGGGTTTCCTAATAGGCCATTATTACAATCATCGCCGCGATTACAACTTTCTAGCCTGATTCTAGTGGACAATACATGACTATTTCTCCCATGATTTCTTCTTCGCCAGACTATAAAAAGACCTCAAACCTTAGAGCTTGAAGAGAGCACACATCAGACGATAATTCCACCAATTTAGAGCCACTCTCATCACTTACTCAAGATGAATTGAAGCCAAGAAGGCATCGATGATGGCAAAACCCTAGTTTCACATTCGAAAGATCGTAGCTGAAAGGTTACAAGAAATTGGATTGTGAAACTCATCTAGGAGGATCATATGAGAGTGCAGAAGTGTTTTAGATTCAATTCTCATCGAAATCTAACAAGGATTGAATGAGATTTGAGTCAAAATAGCGTCCATCACATTTAGGGAAGGAACAACTATTACAGATACAGTCATGGCTAAGAGAGAGATAGTTCTAGACATTAGCAATTTTTATTCAGGGAGTTGCCACTATGTTATTTGTGACTTTTTTGAATTAATTATAATATTTTATTCATGTTTCAGATGGATTACATGATGATTATTGTAGCTTAAACATACTTTGGGATATGGGGAGTAACCCTTTAGTTTTTTTTTACTTTTGTAATTCATATCTATGCATGATTGTTGATTTATTTAGGGTTTGTTAAAGTTGATTATAGATGATAATTGTTGATTTTAATTAATTGAATTTAGATTATTACATGTTATAGTGGTTAGGAAAAGGACTATAAGGTAGCTCTTTACTCTGAAACTCACTAGTTAAACCTATAAGGAGTAGACTCTGAAAGTAGCAAGATTATAGATTTTAATTAGAGGAACTTAATTTACATGTAATAATTTAGAACTTTCAATCAAATTGCTTTAGAAACTAGGACAAGGACTCAAAGGTGACTTCTAGTTTTGGAACCCTATGATTAACCTTATAACTACTAGACTATGAAAGTAGCTAGGTTATATTGGGGATTAAATAATCTACAACTATGCTTAATAAAGTTAATTAGGATTGATAATCAAAGTGACATATGATTATTGAACTAATTAAACATTATGATGAACTACTAAAATGAGACATCTTATAAATTTAAAGTAGATTTCCTTTTAACAACCCTCAATAATTTGACACATACATATATGATTTTACTTTAGAAAATTTATTATGTTGAAACCCCATACATGAATTTCCCTAATATTTGACTATTTACTTTAATTGCTCTCAATTTACCATATCCATAAAAATTTGATTAGCTATATTACATAAAAATGATAACATTGGTACTTAATTTCAGAATCCCTATGGTATCAATATTTTTATCACTTTGATATATCTATGCACTTGCAGAATGCATGTTCAAGTTTTTAGTGCCCTTGTTAGGGACTATCAAGTCTCTAGTGCCATTGGTCCGAACCTGTGGTGTTTGTGCCCAAAACCAATTTCCATTGCCATAGAGGATCCATGCAAGGGAAATCAAATAGATGTGTTAGAATAACACCTTTGATGCATGCCAAGGAATAGAGAAGGCCACAATGCAAGTGCCCAAGCATGCACCCACTACATGTATCCACATATGGACTCCTTGAGATCGCTTCTACTCTAGGCCAAGTGCTAGCCTCAAGGAGAGAAGATCCATGCCTTAGGGAGTCACCTTCCTTATGCCAACTATAAGGAAGAGGTGCCATGGTGAGAGAGGGTTGCAACAAGAGCAAGAGAGAGAGAGAGAAAGAGAGAGGTGGGCAATCAAGGAATGCAATAGCTTGCTCAACATGAAAATCTCCTTGCTCATTTATATTAAGACTAGGTGTGAGTGTTGCGGGACCGACGAGTCCCTGGATGGTGAACGGGCATGCAAAGCTCGAAAGAGCGAGCATTTAGAGCCTGAAGGAATGAGTGTGCAGAGCCCAAAAGAACGATCATTTGTAAGCAGCACATGCGTCCATACAGAATAATGAGCATGCTAAACCTAAAAGAACAAGAGTGCTAAGCCTAGAGGAATGGGCGTCTATATGGGAGCATTGGCACACTAAGCCAGAGGAATGGGTGTGCTAAGCCCCGTAGAAAGGCCATAAAAAGTGAGGATCATGATGACACCAAAATTTATAGTAAATTTCGTGCCATTTTATGAGTATTTTCGTGTCATATTCATGCTCTTTTACTTATTTTTAGGCCTTTTTTAATCAAATATTGCGGAATCTATACATTTTCTAGTTTTTGATGATTTTTAGGTAAAAAGGCATTATTTTTAGGTGTTTTTAAGCACATTCAGAGGCATGGATGAATTCCCACCATCAAGCGAAGATTGTATGTCAAATTTCATGAAGATTGGAGCTTCACACCAAAATACGGTAGGGCCGTAATCAAAATTACGGTACCGTGGTTTCACTGCACCTACAAAACAAACCATGGCATAGCCGTAATTTCTGAGCACTGCCGTATTTTGGGACGATTTTGTACATAAAGTTTTGCATAAATTATGGCTCTGCCATAATGGATTTCACGGGCCGTAATCTGGGTTCAATTTCGCACAGAAAGTTTGGTGGATTTTACGGCACTGCCGTAACCAATATTACGGGTCGTATTTCGAGTCAATTTTTCACCCGAGAGATTTGATGTAAATACGGCACTACCGTAATGCATTTCATGGTACCATAATTCCGGATAATTTCTATATCGAGAATTTCTACTGAAATTATGGCACTTCCGTAATGGTTTTCACGGCCGTAATTGTAAGCCAGACCCGCGATTTTTACGGACTTTTTGAAGCCTGATTCTTGCGCAAATGATTACGAACGATCTAGGCCATCAATTGGAGATCTGTAAAAAGGGAAATACTTGTCAGATCAAAGACAGGAGACACATATGAAAAACCCTAATTTTTATCGACAATTCAGAGAGAAATCGAGTTCTTCACCGTTGCCCTAGGTTTCGCCGCCGGGAAGTGTACAGTGCATCTCCGGCTGTAAAATTTGAGGAGAAGCTGCGCATAGAGGAGGAGAAGATTCCCTAGAAGTTTCAGAATGGAAGGAGATCGATCGGAAGAGAAATCAACAGAAGACTCATCGCCGACACTGTTCATCACCGAAATTACGGCCATTACAGTTGTGTTGTAAAGTTATTTTCCCCTTTCTCTTCGATTCCTGATCCTCTGATACTATAGATTATTGTAATTCTTCCATTATGCTAGCTTAAACTCTTCCTGGGATATGGGGGAGTAATTCCCCTCAATTTCTTAATGACTAGATTATTTTTACTTTCGTCATGATGATTTTACTATGATAATTCTACTTATATGATGATTGCCTTTAATTGTCCATAGATTCATATTGTTAGCATGTTTTAGAGTTTTTGTAATATGGACTGAAAAGTGATTTGCTAAGAACTTGGAACCCTAAAATTGAATGTTAGAAACTCATCGTAAGAAATTAGGTTTGTTCTTATTTCTCGATTTTAGAAGTTTAATGTCATGTTAATAATCTGAATCTAGGATTGAGTTATTGTAATAAACATGATGATACTGTAAGAAATCAAGTATTAGATTGTTGGAGAACCTTAAGTAGAACTTGTGAAAATTATAGTATGAAAGTATGTAATTTTCACTTGAGATGATTGATTTAGAATTCAGATACATGAAAGTGATCCTTGAGTTTTTTATCAATGATTTACTTATCTTCAGCATTGAATAGATCCTGCATGAAAGTGAGGATCGGTTCTTTGTAAATTGTCTGCGCGAAAGCGAGATGATTTCTTCATGAAGTAAATTATATCTTTATCATGATAAAATTTGATTGACGAAAATCTATTCATATCTAATCATGGAAATTAAGGTGGATGAAACCCTAGTCCCAGTTTCTCTCTCTAATATTTTCGTGTAGCTTTCGATAGTTTGCTTGATATTTTCGACTGCCTAGCTAGTGAGATATTGATTATTCGGTACTTGACAAACGAGGTCTCTGTGGTTCGATATCTTAATTAAAACTTCGAGTATCCGTGCACTTGCGAACACAACAAGTTTTTGGCGCCGTTGTTGGGGACCTTGGTTTTTGTCAATATTGAAGATATTGAAAGTATTGCTAGACTAGGTTTTGTTTATTGTTTATTTTCTATTTTTCTGTTCTATTGAAATCATTTGATCTATCTACTTTTGCATGCACAGGAATCTCAGATCAGGACCTCTAGTTTCTTTTGATCCTGAAATAAATAAAACTCTTAGACTGCATAGGAAACTTAGATTTGAAGAGAGTCAACAAGTAGAAGAAGTGAACATGGCAGATAGAAGATCACTTAGGGACTATGCAGCCCCTAATCCACAGGAGATTCACTCTAGTATTGCTAGACTGGTTATAGAGGCTAACAACTTTGAAATCAAGCCTGCTTTCTTGTCTATGATTCGACAAAACCAGCTTGGAGGATCTCCACTTGAAGATCCTAACCAACACCTTGCTTTGTTTCTTGAATTATGTGATACGATCAAGATAAATGGCGTTTCTAACAATGCATTAAAACTGAGATTATTTCCTTTTTTCTCTTAGGGACCGAGCACGCTCTTGGCTTCAAGCTCAACCTACCGGTACCTTCACCACATGGGAACAATTGTCCAATGCCTTCTTGATGAAATACTTTCCACCAAGCAAGACCATCCAATTGAGAAACTAGATCACAAGCTTTGCACAGAGAGATGGTGAATCTTTTAGCGAGGCATGGGAGCGTTTCAATGATTTACAATGGAAGTGTCCTCACCATGGCCTTAAAAATTGGGTTTTAATTCATACTTTTTACAATGGTTTGTTATATAATACCAAACTAACTGTTGATGCTGCTGCAGGAGGAGCACTCATGAGCAGGACCATTGAAGATGCCTTCAAGTTGCTAGAGGAGATGGCTTTAAATCACAATCAGTGGACTTCTGAGAGAGAGGTGCTGTATCGACCTTCTCAAGGTAAGAATGAAAGTGATAGTTGGCACACCTTGGCAGAAAAGGTAGATTCTTTGTGCAACAGATTTGATTCTTTTAAAATACAAATTGCTGTAGTTTCTTCATCTATTGTGTGTGATATTTGTGGTAATAATGGTCATATTTCTGAAGAGTGTAAGGTCATTACTAATCAAGGTAGTGAACAAGTTAATGCATTAGGGAATTTTAATCACAGTAGAAACAATAATCCCTATTCTGGTACTTACAACCCTGGATGGAGGAATCACCCCAACTTATCTTGGAAAAATAATAACAATGTAGGGGGATAAACTGAAAATAGAGGATACCAACAAAGGCCAAACCAAAATCAAAATCAACCCTAAAATTCAAATGTTGAATCCATGTTAGAAAAGTTTATGGCTAATCAAAATCAATTCATGCAAAATCAAAACAAAGAAATTGAAGATCTTAAGGGAATGGTTAGTCAACTTGCATCTCAAGTAGGATCTCTAGCAGCCCACAAAAAAATATTAGAAAACCAGATAGCACAACAAGCTAGCACATCTTACAGACCCCCAAGAAAATTATCTGCTAAACCTGAGCCAAACCCTATGGAGCACTGTAATGCTATTATCACTAGAAGTGGGAGGCAATTAGAGGAACCTAAAAAGAAATATGAGAATAATGAAAAAGAGCCTAGTAATGAACATGATCAAGGGTTAGATTTGGAAAAATCTTTTGAGCATGAGCAGTCCCAAACTAGTTTGCCACCTCACCAAGGTGATGAACCTAAAGGTGATGTGTCATGTCAGATAGATACTTCTAAACCTAATTCTCCTACACCTTATAGGCCACCTATACCCTTTCCTCAAAGATTAGTGCAAGCAAAATTAGATAAACAATTTAGGAAATTTCTTGATGTTTTAAAGAAGCTTTACATTAACATTCCATTCACTGAAGCTTTATCTCAAATGCCTTCATATGCAAAATTTTTGAAAGAGATCTTGTCTAATAAGAGGAAAATAGAGGACTATGGTACTCTAGCTTTAACTGAAGATTGTAGTGCTATTATCCAGAATAAACTGCCACCAAAATTAAAAGATTCAGGTAGTTTCTCTATACCTTGTTCTATTGGAAGCATGGCTTTTGACCAAGCCTTATGTGATTTGGGAGTCAGTGTAAGCCTAATGCCACTATCTATTTGCAGGAAACTAGATATTGGAGAGCTTAAACTAACCTCGATATCTTTACAGCTTGCTGATAGCTCGGTAAAGTATCCTATTGGTATTTTAGAGAATGTTCCAATCAAGGTAGGTAAGTATTCTATTCCCTACAGATTTTGTAGTCCTAGAGATGGAAGAAAATTCTAAAAATCCCATCATCCTTGGTATACCCTTTCTAGCCACAGCAGGAGCACTTATAGATGTTAAGAAAGGAAAACTCACACTAAGTATAGGAGAAAACATAATTGAGTTTGAATTGGCAGATTCACTTAAAAAACTTTCATATTCAGGATCATATTGTAGTGTTGATATAGTAGATAATATTGTTAGTGATGTGCACAATTTATTTGATGAACCATTTAATATTGAAACTAACACTTTTTTTTTAGCATATGGATAAGGGATTTCAGGAGAAAACACATCTAATTTCTGAAAAAAGGAAGAAGAAGAGGCCAAGGAGAAAAAGAGGCTCAAAATTACTTGATCAAGGAAGAAAATTTCTAAGTAAAATTGGACACTATTTCATGAATGAGCCTTATGTTGTCAAAAGTGGTGCACAAACCAAAGAAAAATCAGAGTTGCAACTGAAGAAATCAAGATCAAATCCGAGTGCAAAACGGTCAAGCTACCTTTAAATTAGCGCTTCTTGGGAGGCAACCCATGTTGGGGTATGCCCTTAAGGCTAATGTTTGAGGCCTTGGGATTATATCAGTATCATGTATATAAACTCTATGTTTATAAAGGCAATGGTTGTTATTCAAGTTGTTACAGTATCTGCTGCAATATGTATACTTCTGAATAATGTCTCAATGCTGTTCAGCTTGGCTGACATGCAGTTTTGTCCTTAGTCGAGATATCTTGGTGAACATGAGACAGCCTTGATATGATTGAGACTAATATGTGTTCTAATCTTATAGGATGCTTCGAGCATGGAATAAGATGTAGACTCATGGGTACATTGGATGTACTGGACAGACCCTATTTAGGATATTCAATTGCTTGTCACAATGTGAATAATCCTTATATGCAAACAAGTGGCATATTTCCTTTGACTTGAGATCACTTCTGTTTCTAAATGATGATTGGCATTGTTTTGAGGTAGTTCAATATCATTTGAAACATAATGGTTATAGACTATCTTGGATAATGAACATGAGTCATGTTAGGGCACTAGTGATAGATATAGGATTGCCGTCTCCTTGATTGGAGTGTGATGTTCTATAGGGGCCCCCTGGATGAGATGATTGAGAAAGTGTATGGCCATACCCAGATGACTATGTTTCATCTGATCTAATCATTCTCATCATATTGGAATTACAGGCTTGACACGCTTGTCCAATAAGAACATCCAGTGGCAAAGGAAACACATATGTCAAGTGACTTGGGTTCACACTTGTGCTGTGGTTTGGGTGTAGTCTTGGAAGACTCTTTCCTTTATATCGGGAGACAGTGATGTGTTGCTAGATACCCTTCACTGATCGTGATAACGTGAGTTATCGTTACCGACATTTAAAGGAAACCCTTAGGGTCGCACAATTTGATGATATGGCTTACTTATGTCAGATCGTGTGGACTGAATTGTTTTAGTTCAGTTTAATGGGATTTAAACTCTGATTGTAAGTGAGATCTGGTCTGATCATGTTTGATTGATTAGGGCTTGAGATCGGTAAGCTTCGATCGAGAGATTGGATGCTTGATCGGTGAGATCAAGAGCATCAAGAGATGAATGGTCAGATCTTAAGCCTTTTGGTTTAATGTGATCTGGATCAAGGCTTGGCTTAATTTGGTCCTTGAACCAAATGAAATGAACCGGCTCATCAAGTGAGCGCATGGTTCAAGGGTAGAGGAAATTGCGATCGTTCACTTGGTGTGAACACATGATCGCATGTGGTGGCTTGCTATTTTTAGAAGCCATGATCTCAAAATGAGACCACGCCTCACGTTCGAAGAGCTCTCCCTATTCTCGCCTCTCGCCCCCTTTTGCTCACGACGACTCACTCTCTCGTGTGTGAAGGTTGACGACAAGAGAAGGATTCGACCAAGCAAAAGAGATCATCTCTTCTCCCTTCACGCGATCAGGAGACCTTGGAGCCTTGCTAGCACAAGGATCGACAAGGAGTAGGCGATCACCCATCTTGTGTGCGCACGCTTTGGAGGAGAGCCGCATCGTTCTCTGCTTCCAAGTCGCCATCCAAGAAATGGCAATGGTATGATCCTTGTGTCAAATCTTTAAGTTAATCTATGTTCATACATGCGATCCTAGAAATCCTATGATTTCGCCCATGCAAGTTTTATTATATACGCATGTTTAGGGTTTCGCCCCCTTTTAGGGGAACCTTCAATTGGTATCAGAGCCATGGTTTCCTTGTATGATGCATACGATTGCTTGTTTTAGTGATCCTTGTTTGCGCATATGATTAGATCTAAAGAGCATGCGAAAATTTCATGTATGTTTTACATTGGCGCTTGCATGCAAGTTGGCGCTTGTTGTAGTTTTCTCAAAACATGACTTGCGCGCCCCTCACTAGATCTAAGCGCCTGCTGTAAAAACTTAGACGGGTTATTAGGGTTGAAGTCATCGTCCAGTCTAGACCCGACAGTCTGATCAGACCATCTGACAGCCTAGATGGGTCGACCAGATGGCACCTATGCGCAGGCATGAGGTGGCTATAGGTCGACTACTGAAAGGCGTGTAGCGATGTCTGATTGAGACAACCAGATGAACGCCCATGATTAAGGCCCGGGGTTACACCCGCTTGCCTAAACTCATGAGGGATGTTCAGCCCTTCACGCATGCATTGTTGAACATGAGGTCGACTCAAGTCGGTTATGACTTGGTGCATGCAAGGGCAGTGGGTCTGACTAGGTCTGATGAGTGGATCCCTATTAATGGACCGTTGTAAGGTAGTAGGGCACATAAGGAAATAAAATGAAGCCGATGGGTTTTTCAAAAATTTTATTTTCTTGGATGGATCACATGATGTTTGTATAACATGAGGAATGATTGTTTATTTAATCTTATGTGGGCTGCCCTATTAAATGTGTGCTGTGCTGGGGCCTGCGTGCCTGGATTATTATTTGTAAATTATTATTGTGATCGGCGCATCACATTTTAATTAATTTATAAAGTGTAATTGACCTGCGTGTCAATCATGTCTAGATAGATTAAATTGTATTTTAATCAGACATGAGCACAGAGCACTCTTGGCAGAGGCGCATGCAGCAAGTGGCTTCACCAGTGGGAGGTCTAGGGTTCGACTCTAGGACAGGCGCATTTTACCTAGTGGGCGCACCTGAGCTGCAATGGGCGCTTGGGCCCGGGTTGGGCCAGAGGAAATGCAAAAGACCCAAGAAGAGCTCAAGTGAAGACTTAAGTTAATTAAGGTCTTACTTAGGCTTAATGGGCTTTTACCACATAAGATCATCATGCTTTTAATTTACTGTTTCAGTAATGTTGTAACTGCATGATTTATTCTTCTGCTATCACCATAGGATTTGAATGATAGTAAGAAGATAAAAAGACCATTAAAATCCAACATTAAATATCAAGCACATAAACCTTCTGACGCGAAACCTCACTGTTCTGACTATCGTTGGGGCCGTGTTGTACCCACTCAGTGGGCACGCCCATCTATCTTCAGACGGTGTGAGATTACACCTGCGTGTTACAGAGAAGGGATTTATCGCTTCTCGTTGCTCAGCATAGCACGTGGTGGTCCAGGGAGTAGGTCGGGTCAGCTTGACCATGTAGGCTACATATTGAGTATATGGTAGCTATATGGAGGCAGCCATCTGTGGGATCAGAGACTGTGTTGTACCAACTCAGTTGGCACAGTCTGCTGGATTGCCCAGATGAAGGGGAATCGCACGGGTTGGCGATTGGCAGGGATTGCCTACCAGAGATTAGTCCTTGTACTCTCTATGCATCTTATCTCGCCTGAGCGGGACGCGGAGACCAAGTATGAAATCTGGATCCCATCTCACTAAAAGAGTTTCACTCTTTCGGACTATTTTACTGGATTTTTCAGTCAGATAAAATAGTGAGAAAAGAATCATTCTTAAGTCCTGAATTGATTCTAACATTAATACTGACCTTGCTGTTCTTGCATTGTCGTAGATTACTGCAGCAACGAACACCACAGCCTTCAATGTGCGATCCCTACTGGAAAGGGAGAAGTTTGCTGGGCCAAACTTCTCAGACTGGTATGGACACCTTAAGATTGTTCTTAAGGCTGAGAGGAAACTGTATGTCCTCGAGACGGCTATACCGCCTCAACCCGCTGCGAACGCCGCAAGGGCGGTTCGGGAAGCTTATGAAAAGCATGTCAATGATAGCATTGACGTCGCTTGCCTTATGCTAGCGTCTATGACGCCACAGCTGCAACGTCAGCATGAGGATTTATCTGCTATAGAAATTATAGCAAACCTCAAGATGCTGTATGCAGCACAGGCAAGGACTGAACGCTATAATTTGACTAAACTTTTCTTTCAGAGCAAACTGACTGAAGGGAGTCCAGTTGGAGCTCACGTGCTCAAGATGATTGGGTACAAGGAGGCTCTAGAGAAACTGGGACACACCATCAATCAGGAGCTTGTTGTAGATATCATCCTGCAGTCTCTCCCGGCCTCTTTCGATCCATTCATTATTAATTTTAATATGAACAAGATCGACTGTACGCCAGCAGAGTTACTGAATATGCTCTTGACAACTGAGCAGACTCAGTCACGTGAGAAGGGAACGCCTTCATCCTCTGTCCTCATGGTTCCTTCAAGGAACAAGAAGAAGGGGAAGATGGGCAAAGCCCCTGTCAAGAGCTACAACAAGGCTCTGAAGCAAAAAGTAAAGCGGTCGAAGGAATACAGATGTTTCCATTGTGGCCAGCTGGGTCACTAGAAAAAGGACTGTAAAGCGCTCCAAGGAGATAAGAAGGGAAGCAACTCTTTCGCTTCTGGCTCAGGTATTTTCGTGACTGAAGTCATGGTTTCTTCTTCTATTTCATGGGTGTTAGACACTGCATGTGGAGTTCACATTTGTTCAAATGTACAGGAACTCAAGAGAAGAAGACAGGTGGGACAGCATGAGGTGGACCTACGAGTAGGAAACGGGGCACGGGTTGCTGCTGTTGCTGTAGGAGTTTATCACATCTCTTTACCATCTGGTCTTGTATTAGAACTGGACAATTGTTATTTTGTACCAAGCATAACTAAGAATATTATCTCTATTCCTGCTCTTGTCAGGAAAGGGTTTTCCTTTGAATGCAAGATTTCAAAGTGTTACATTTTTTTTGATAATATTGTTTATGCTACTGGGTCAATTAACAATGGGTTATTCATGTTGGACATGGAATGTTCAATACAACAGATTGATATTAAGAAAGCCAAGTATGCTGATGACAGCACCTTGCTATGGCATAGTCGTTTAGGCCATATTAACAAGAAGCGCATTAAGCGGTTGCATGATCATGGACTGCTGGGATCATTCTCCTATGAGGAGCTTGATACATGCAAAGCTTGTTTAATGGGTAAAATGACGAAGTCTCCTTTTTCCAACAAAGGTCAAAGGGCTTCAGGTTTACTTGACCTCATTCACAGTGATGTGTGTGGGCCATTTAGTAAACATGCCAGAGGTGGCTATTCATACTTCATTACCTTTACTAATGATTTCAGTAGGTATGGTTATGTCTATCTAATGAGACATAAGAGTGAATCTTTTGACAAGTTCAAAGAGTTCAAAAATGAAGTACAAAATCAGCTAGGCCGAAATATCAAGGCACTTCGCTCAGATCGAGGTGGAGAATACTTGAGTCATGAGTTTACTGACTATCTGAAGGAGTGTGGGATTATCTCACAGCTCACTCCGCCAGGAACACCGCAATGGAATGGTGTGTCCGAGAGGAGAAATAGAACATTACTGGATATGGTTTGTTCTATGATGAGTCAGGCTACTCTACCTTACTCCTTTTGGGGATTTGCACTGGAAACAGCTGCAAAGGTACTAAACCGAGTGCCATCCAAGGCCGTTTCAAAGACTCCATATGAGTTATGGTATGGGAAACAGCCGAGCTTGACATTTATTAAGATCTATGGTTGCGAGGCTTATGTCAAAAAGCTCGCCTCTGGGAAACTAGAGAGCAGATCTGAGAAATATATCTTTGTCGGTTACCCTAAGGAAACTAAGGGTTATTATTTCTACGATCCCAAAGAGAACAAAGTATTTGTTGCTCGGACGGCTATATTTCTTGAGAAGGAATTTCTTCTGCAAGAAGCCAGTGGGAGAGAAATAAAGCTGGATGAGAATCCAAAAGAAGGACAAAGTAGTCAAGCACAGTTGGATGAGCCTAAGCCAGTAGATCAGGTTACTGAACAACCTGAGGCTCAGATATCACGGGAACCGCGAAGATCGGGAAGGATCCGTCGACAGCCTGAGCGCTATGACGGAGTCTACATGATTGATGATGAACCCCTCACTTATGCGGATGTGGTCAGTGGACCGGAATCAGCGAGATGGCTTGAAGCTATGCGAGCCGAGATGGACTCCATGTCAGATAACCAAGTATGGGATTTGGTTGATCCGCCTCCGGGAGTAATCCCTATAGGCTGTAAGTGGATCTTCAAGAAGAAGATAGACATGGATAGTAACGTGGTTACCTATAAAGGCAGGCTAGTTGTGAAAGGTTTCAAACAAATCTACGGGATAGATTATGATGAAACTTTCTCTCCTGTAGCCATGTTCAAGTCTATTCGGATTATTCTCACGATAGCGGCATATTATGATTATGAGATCTGGCAGATGGATGTGAAGACCGCTTTCCTTAATGGAAAATTAGAAGAGGATGTGTATATGACACAACCTGAAGGTTTCACTAATCCATCGGATCGTCATAAAATATGCAAATTAAAGAAGTCCATTTATGGACTTAAACAAGCATCAAGAAGCTGGAATATTCATTTTGATGAATCAATCTGTGAATTTGGTTTCATCAAGAATGAAGATGATCCGTGTGTATATAAGAGGTTTAGTGGGAGCGTGATTACTTTCCTAGTCCTCTACGTCGATGATATCTTAATCATTGGAAACGATATTCGTGAACTACATGCGGTTAAGGCATGGTTAAGAAAATGTTTCCAAATGAAAGATTTAGGAGAAGCAGCCTATGTATTAGGTGTGAAGATCTACAGAGATAGATCTAAGAGGCTTCTCGGGCTGTGCCAGAGTACTTACATCGATAAAGTCCTGGAGAGATTCCATTTAGAAAATTCTAAAAGAGGATATCTTCCAGTCAGACATGGTCTGAATCTTTCAAAGAGTCAGTGTCCACAAACACAGACTGAGAAAGATGAAATAGACAATACGCCTTATGCTTCGGCTATTGGGTCCATTATGTATGCGATGTTGTGTACTCGCCCAGACGTCGCTTACGGGTTAAGCGTAACCAGTCGATTCCAAAGTAATCCAGGGAAGGCACACTGGATTGCGGTCAAGAACATTTTGAAATATCTTCGGAGGACCAAAGATATGTTCTTGATATATGGAGGTCAGAAAGAACTCAGTATTGAAGGATATACTGACGCTTCGTTCCAATCTGACCAGGATGATTTCCGATCGCAATCAGGCTATGTTTTTAGCTTGAATGGAGCAGCAGTGGTGTGGAAAAGTTTCAAACAGTCAATTGTTGCTGATTCCACAACAGAAGCCGAGTATGTTGCAGCCTCAGAAGCATCTAAGGAGGCAGTGTGGATTCGTAAGTTCGTTCAGGAACTTGGTGTTGTTCCTTCGAGTGCAAATCCTTTGGTGATCTTCTGTGATAACACTGGAGCAATAGCACAAGCAAAGGAACCACGGTCGCACCAGAAGTCCAAGCACATACAGAGAAGGTTTCACTTGATCCGGGAGATCATTGATCGTGGCGAGATCAAAGTCTGCAAGGTTCATACAGATGACAATCTGGCTGACCCGCTTACAAAGCCTCTGGCGCAGCAGAAGCATGAGAAGCACTGTAATAATATGGGTTTGAGATTTCTCAACCATTAGATTAAGTGCAAGTGGGAGATTGTTGGGGTATGCCCTTAAGGCTAATGTTTGAGGCCTTGGGATTATATCAGTATCATGTATATAAACTCTATGTTTATAAAGGCAATGGTTGTTATTCAGGTTGTTACAGTATCTGCTGCAATATGTATACTTCTGAATAATGTCTCAATGCTGTTCAGCTTGGCTGACATGCAGTTTTGTCCTTAGTCGAGATATCTTGGTGAACATGAGACAGCCTTGATATGATTGAGACTAATATGTGTTCTAATCTTATAGGATGCTTCGAGCATGGAATAAGATGTAGACTCATGGGTACATTGGATGTACTGGACAGACCCTATTTAGGATATTCAATTGCTTGTCACAATGTGAATAATCCTTATATGCAAACAAGTGGCATATTTCCTTTGACTTGAGATCACTTCTGTTTCTAAATGATGATTGGCATTGTTTTGAGGTAGTTCAATATCATTTGAAACATAATGGTTATAGACTATCTTGGATAATGAACATGAGTCATGTTAGGGCACTAGTGATAGATATAGGATTGCCGTCTCCTTGATTGGAGTGTGATGTTCTATAGGGGCCCCCTGGATGAGATGATTGAGAAAGTGTATGGCCATACCCAGATGACTATGTTTCATCTGATCTAATCATTCTCATCATATTGGAATTACAGGCTTGACACGCTTGTCCAATAAGAACATCCAGTGGCAAAGGAAACACATATGTCAAGTGACTTGGGTTCACACTTGTGCTGTGGTTTGGGTGTAGTCTTGGAAGACTCTTTCCTTTATATCGGGAGACAGTGATGTGTTGCTAGATACCCCTCACTGATCGTGATAACGTGAGTTATCGTTACCGACATTTAAAGGAAACCCTTAGGGTCGCACAATTTGATGATATGGCTTACTTATGTCAGATCGTGTGGACTGAATTGTTTTAGTTCAGTTTAATGGGATTTAAACTCTGATTGTAAGTGAGATCTGGTCTGATCATGTTTGATTGATTAGGGCTTGAGATCGGTAAGCTTCGATCAAGAGATTGGATGCTAGATCGGTGAGATCAAGAGCATCAAGAGATGAATGGTCAGATCTTAAGCCTTTTGGTTTAATGTGATCTGGATCAAGGCTTGGCTTAATTTGGTCCTTGAACCAAATGAAATGAACCGGCTCATCAAGTGAGCGCATGGTTCAAGGGTAGAGGAAATTGCGATCGTTCACTTGGTGTGAACACATGATCGCATGTGGTGGCTTGCTATTTTTAGAAGCCATGATCTCAAAATGAGACCACGCCTCACGTTCGAAGAGCTCTCCCTATTCTCGCCTCTCGCCCCCTTTTGCTCACGACGACTCACTCTCTCGTGTGTGAAGGTTGACGACAAGAGAAGGATTCGACCAAGCAAAAGAGATCATCTCTTCTCCCTTCACGCGATTAGGAGACCTTGGAGCCTTGCTAGCACAAGGATCGACAAGGAGTAGGCGATCACCCATCTTGTGTGCGCACGCTTTGGAGGAGAGCCGCATCGTTCTCTGCTTCCAAGTCGCCATCCAAGAAATGGCAATGGTATGATCCTTGTGTCAAATCTTTAAGTTAATCTATGTTCATACATGCGATCCTAGAAATCCTATGATTCCGCCCATGCAAGTTTTATTATATACGCATGTTTAGGGTTTCGCCCCCTTTTAGGGGAACCTTCAACCCAAGCACTCTTCCTTTAGTTAGTTTTCTTTTATTTTACTTGTTTTTTTTATTTTTGCTTTTAGAGCTAATTTTTCTTTTCTTTTTGTTGGTAAAATCAAGTTTTGGCGCAAATTACTGCACTACCGTAATGCAAATTACAGCGTCGTATTTCTAGTCCATTTTCGACCAGAAAGTTGAGACGAGATTACGGCACTGCCGTAAGTCTTTTCACGTGTCGTGTTTTGTCTCCAAAATCTTCCCAAGAGTTTTATTGATTTTATGGTAGTACCATAAATAATTTTACGGGCTGTATTTTTGTAAAATTAATTTTTACTTAAAAAAAAATTTCTGTGATTGTTTTTACGGTACTACCGTAACCAATTTCACGACACCATATTTTTTATCATTTTCTTTGCCGAGAGTTTCGAGCATATTACGGCGGTGCTGTAACCATTTTTGTGGTACCGTATTTGCTATTGGTTTTTGACCCGAGAGTTTCTTGGAAATTACGGTACTATCGTAACATTTTACACGGTACTGTAATTTGAGCCATTTTATGGTACTGCCGTATAGATATTATGGCCCGTGTTTTTTGAATTCACCAAATTATGGCACTACCGTAACCAAAATCACGGTCGTAATTCTATTTGCCCACGCGATTTACCCTACCCTTTTTTAGGGTTTCTGTGCCATTTTCAGGGTTTTCCCCTATTCTCTTGCACCGACTTTGAACCTCCGACCTTCTCCAACCTTCAGAGCATGCTAACGATCCTTCCCGTCCAGCTTTCACCGCCGATCTGGTAACATCTCACCCGATTCTTCAGTTTTGGCGTGTTTTGTGAGAGTTTCACCCCTTTCTTCGTTTCTCTTCTGTTTCTTGGTCAATTTCTAAAATATTTGTTTCCATTTACTCCTTAGCTGACTTGCAAACCTTCCATGTATGTTTTTGGAGATTTTTGACTTATTTTGATAGTGATTTGAGCTTCAAACGTGCTAGATATGCTGAGTTCTTCATTTCATTATTACGCCCTAATTTTCTCTAGCTGAAATTATGAATTTTAGCTTAGATTCAACTAATTTTTGCTTCTATAATGATTGTTGAGTAATGATGTTCATTTCTAAAGTGATTGGGAGTGTGATTTTCTATTAGAGTGCTATGTTCTTGCTATATTGTGCTATCATTTAAGTTGCAGCCCTAGTTCAACTCTTGCATTCAAGATGACAACTAAGACTAAGGCAGTAGTTTCAAAAAGAAGAGGCAAAGGTCCAGCTGAATCTTCAACCCCACCGAATCCCTATGGTATCATCTTTAGGAATGAAATTCAGGAAGCAACATACAACAAATTGGTGGAGAGGAGAGTCGTAAACACCAAGTATGCTAATAAATGTACCTTAGAGGCACTTGGGCTCTATGAAGATGTGTATTGGATGTTCGATCAAATCAGAGCCAAGAAGTTTTTTCAGATGACTCCACAGACTTATTTGCCCTTAGTGCTGGAGTTTTTGAGTAGTTTTGATATGGGTTTACAGGAGTTTACTGACAGGCATGCTGAAGGTGAGATCACCTTCCGCATAGCTAACATTGAGAGGAAACTTACCATGAGGGACATCAGATCTATCTTTCAGCTGGCATCAGGAGGACATACTTGTGTGTCACTTGGTTTTGTGGAGAGTGTATTTTGGAACCAGATCTCTTCAGAGGTTCATTTTTTTTTTTTGCAATCTCAGCCAGAGAATTAAATATTACCAATCCCTGTATTAAGTACGCACACAAGTACTTGCCCACACAGTCTTTGGGAGAGGAGACAGTGATGGTATGGTGAGGCAGACTGAACTTTTCTTCTTGTGGAGCATGCTATATGGGTATCCCTTGGATGTAGCATTCTTCTTTGTCAAATATATGGATAAAGTGGCAATGGCGAAGAAAGGAGCCATTGTGATAGGTGGTTTCATTACACCTATAGCCTTATTTCTCAATGTTGAACCTTATGGGATTGAAGTGGCCAGAGGGAATTCTAGATTAGAGATGGAGTCATGTATGGCCATGAAGATGATTGTTAGAGAAGGTGACACCTTCTCTTTGGTTCTTGGGTCAGGCGGTCACGCATTGCCCTTGCCCAACACTGAGAAGACCTCTGTGAAGAATCAAGCCAATTGGAAATTGACTCCGAGCGATGCAGATGATGCTATGCCACCACCTCTTGACACCGTACCACCACCACCCACCAGGGGTGGTAATGATGACCCATTTGGTATGGGTATGGATCTACCATCTCAGGGAGCTTCAGGATCCTCACATCGTGCTTCATATAGAGGATGGTCCAATGCTTTCGACCCAGGCTTCCAAGCTCTCTCTGCTCAGATGTACCGTCAGGAACATCGAATAGAGAAGATACTTGACTCCATGGGAAGGATGACTAATACCATGCACCTAGATGTTGAAAATCTTAGTAATTACATGGAGGAGATGGGCAACTTTCTTTATGATTGCTTTGGATTTGAGGATTCCAGGAGAGGTGGAGTGTATGAAGGATACCAGGGAGAGCAGCAGGACGATCCCATGGATGCAGCTGTAGAGGACACTGAGGAGATCCGATCTGACGATGACGAGTAGAGTTTTTTGGGTATCTCTTTCCCTTAATTCTTTGCTATTTTGTTTTTCCTTATCTTATTGATGTTTCATGTTTTATAGGGAAGGATGATTCTTCCAAACTCATTGTGTCCGCCATTGCTACCTTACTCTGCTTTACATGACTACTTCAGTATTCGATGTAGTTGTATGATATTGATATTGATTTTTGTCATTCGATATGGTTGTATCATATTTTGATATTGATGATGATTTCTATTGGGTTGTATAACACTTGATGATATTTTTGATTTTGAGCACCTTGTGGAGGTGCATACTTGATGACATGACTTGTATGATTTTGATCATGAATGAGTATATTTTTGTTGATGTGATTATTTTGTGGCCTAGTCTATTTCTGAAGAAATTCTTGTTGATAGTATGATTCTATTGATGATGAATGAGTTCATGCTTGTGATTAGGACTAGACCTATTATGTTGAATTTATTTCTCTAATATATATCTGCTTGATGGAGTTTTTCATTGATTGATGAATAAAATTTTGGGTAAACATGTTATTTGATGAATTTGATTTAAAAGTGAAACTACTTCTTTAAATAAAATTAGCATATGAGTATGATTTTTGAATTGATATTGATTGATTAATTTAGTTGATGTTCATACTGTTTGCTATTTATTGGGAAGAAAGATTCCATGATCCAAATAAAGAAAGTGATGACTCCCTTACTTGGCACTGCGCAAAATTGGCAGTGGTACCAAAGACATGGGTTGAAGTCAAAATGAGAGAAAAAGAAAAAAAAATCAAGAGAATGACTCCTCGTCTTGGCACCGTGTTGATTTGCGGTGGTACCTAAGTTAAGAGTTGAAGTCTGAAAAGAAAATGCATGTATCTATGTGGGTACATACCTTGGAGAGAAATCGTTTCACATTAACTCCGCTATCTTTGGTAAAATTCTTCCTACTGAAAAGATGTGAGTTCTAATACATTGGTTATGTGATTAGTGTACTCTAACTTCGTCACCAGAAAAAATGTGGTAATCGAATTAGAGAATGTGAATGATGCATAAAAAGGAGGAACTGAAAAAAAATTATTATGAGTGGAAAAAGATTTTGGAAATCCTTTTCCTGTAAACAAAAGTATGATAATTTTGAACTGAAATTGAATGAAATCTTGAGATTGAAATTCTATTTATTGTACAAGTTGCGAAGTTTTATTTGATTAAGTTGTAGACCTTGAGAATTGAATTCAAAGGATGGTATGTCTATTTAAAATTTTATGAAACAATTGGTGAGATTTCTCATTAGTGATTGTATTTTAGAAATTTATTCCTCATAAGAAAGTCTTTTCCATTGATCAATTTTTGATTTTGATTGAGGACATGCAAAGTTTGAGCCTTATGTGTTGATGACACCAAAATTTATAGTAAATTTCGTGTCATTTTATGAGTATTTTCGTGTCATATTCATGCTCTTTTGCTTATTTTTATATTTTTTTTATCAAATATTGTGGAATCTACACATTTTCTAGATTTTAATTATTTTCAAGTAAAAATGCATTATTTTTAGGTGTTTTCAAGCACATTCAGAGGCATGGATGAATTCTCATCATCAAGAGAAGATTGCATGTCAAATTTCACAAAGATTGGAGCTTCACACCAAAATACGGTAGGGCCGTAATCAAAATTACGGTACCGTGGTTTCACTGCACCTATAGAACAAACCATGGCACTACCGTAATTCCTGAGCACTGCCATATTTTGGGACGATTTTGTACATAAAGTTTCGCTAAATTACGGCCCTGCCGTAATGGATTTCATGGGCCATAATCTGGGTTCAATTTCGTATAGAAAGTTTGGTGGATTTTACGGTGCTGCCGTAACCAATATTACGGGCCGTATTTCGAGTCGATTTTTCACCCGAGAGATTTGATGTAAATACGGCACTACCGTAATGCATTTCACGGTATCTTAACTCCTGATGATTTTTGTACCGAGAATTTCTGTTGAAATTATGGCACTGCCGTAATGGTTTTCACGGCCGTAATTGTAACCCAGACCCGCGATTTTCACGGACTGTTTGAAGCCCGATTCTTGCGCGAATGATTACGAACGATCCAGGCCATCAATTAGAGATCCGTAAAAAAGGAAATACTCGTCAGATCAAAGAGAGCAGATACACATAAAAAAGCCCTAATTTTTATCAACAATTCAGAGAGAAATTGAGTTCTTCATCGTTGCCCTATGTTTCACCGCCGAGAAGCGTACAATGCATCTCCGGCCGTGAAATTTGAGAAGAAGCTGCGCATAGAGGAGGAGAAGATTCCCTAGAAGTTTTAGAATGAAAAGAGATCGATCGGAAGAGAAATCTACAGAAGACTCATTGCCGACACTGTTCATCGCCAAAATTACGGTTGTAATTTCCATTACAGCCGTGCTGTAAAGTTGTTTTCCCCTTTCTCTTCGATTTCTGATCCTCTGATACTATGGATTATTGTAATTCTCCCATTATGCTAGCTTAAACTCTTCCTGGGACATGGGGGATTAATTCCCCTCAATTTCTTAATGACTAGATTATTTTTACTTTCGTCATGATGATTTTACTATGATAATTCTACTTATGTGATGATTGCCTTTAATTCTCCATAGATTCATATTGTTAGCATGTTTTAGAGTTTTTTCAATATGGACTAAAAAGTGATTTGCTAAGAACTTATAACCCTAAAATTGAATATTAGGAACTCATCGTAAGAAATTAGGTTTGTTCTTATTTCTCAATTTTAGAAGTTTAATGTCATGTTAATAATCTGAATCTAGGATTGAGTTATTGTAATAAACATGACGATACTCTGAGAAATCAAGTATTAGATTGTTGGAGAACCTTAAGTAGAACTTGTGAAAATTATAATATGAAAGTATGTAATTTTCACTTGAGATGATTGATTTAGAATTCGAATGCTTGAAAGTGATCCTTGAGTTCTTTATCAATGATTTACTTATCTTCAGCATTGAATAGATCCTGCATGAAAGTGAGGATCGGTTCTTTGTAAATTGTCTGCGCGAAAGCGAGATGATTTCTTCATGAAGTAAATTATATCTTTATCATGATAAAATTTGATTGACGAACATCTATTCATATATAGTCATGGAAATTAAGTTGGATAAAACCCTAGTCCCAGTTTCTCTCTTTGATATTTTCGTGTAGCTTTCGATAGTTTGCTTGATATTTTCGACTGCCTAGCTAGTGAGAAATTAATTATTCGGTACTTGACAAACGAGGTCTCTGTGGTTCAATATGTTAATTATTACTTCGAGTATCCGTGCACTTGCGGACACAATAGATCACAAAGCATGGGCATGCACAAGAAGCATGGGCATGCAAGATAAGCATGGTCAAATAGAGCAAGGAGAATGGGAGTGCGTGATGGAGCATAGGCGTTCGGAACAAGGAGGACGGGCATGTGCGTGGAGCACTAGCGCGTGTGAGGAGCATGGGTATGTGTGAGGAGCATGGGAATATGACACGTAGAGACATGACTCAAGTCTAGTGAACTAGTGGCCACAACAACTTGATTAGCTTGTGGAGATCACGAAAGTGGATCAGTGGCTAGCAGGCAATAAGATCGAGGAAGTAGACTAAGGGACAAAGAGTTGGTGGCGACCCACAAGTGCGGTGGGGCCATGTGGTAGGAGCCATTGGAAGTCAAATTTGGCTAGTCTAGGTGGCAAGCTCCAATTGGCCAATGTAGCAATGGGAAACCTATATGATCTAGGAAGAGGACAGTAGAACATGAGATGGGAATATCGCATAATAGGAGGGTTCGTTCCTTTGCTCCTAGAGCTCCATAGTGAAGCCTAACGAGTAGGGTTGTTTCTTTGCTAAAAAGTGAGGCACTATGATGAGCTTCCGACCCAAAGGGAGAAGGTGAATTCGGGCAGAGAGCTCACAATTGACCAGCAAACATGCAACGCTTGACCCACAAGGTGAGGTGCTAGTGGACGACAAGACTAGGCATGCATAGTATCTTTATACTTGAAGTTTATACATAGATTGTTATACGTTCATACGGCACATGCATAGTATTTTCTTTAGTCAATTCTTGGTAGTTTTAAGTTTGTTGCTTCTATTTCTTGTATGCTTTGTTATTTTGTGGTATCAACATCTTTAGTGTCTTGCCCAAACCCTACCTCTCTTTATGCTATTTGCTTTGTCTTCTAGTATTGCATTGTTCTATGATTACTTGGTTACTCGGGATGGGAATCTTGACTTTTATTTACCTATGGTCTATACTGGCTATGGTTTGCATATATGATTTTTTGGTTTAATGTAGTTGAATGATGTAATTAACCCAATTCATTATCCGTATGACCTTGAAGAGTGTGCTTGTTATTTTACCTTACCCTTGATATGCATCTAATGTGTAATGATTGATTGACTCTTGCTTCATAACCCTACTTTACTTGTGCACTTTGTCATGGGAATCAGAAATAATAATAGTGGTACCGAAGTGTTCTTGTACATTGCACATTGTACTTCCACTTGGCACTATTCATTGCATCTCAATGAAAAAAAGGTTGGTGGTACCTAAGTTCACTGCCCATCATACTTGGCACTAACCTCATACTTCTAAATAATAACAATGGAACCTAAGTGGTACCGAAGCAAAGCTTGGCACTTAGCATTGTTCTTGTTCCAAAAAAAAAAAGGCACCACATACGGACTATGTGGTACTGATGCCATTTTTCCATGACTTATTGCACAATTATATGCCTTTTTGGATGTTTGATCAATTGTATCATGTGTGTGAGATGTAGTATAGAGGTTTTTGGTAATGTAACTTGGCATGCTCTAATAGATTATATTCATGATAATTGGTTTAATTTGCTTTCCATACTGCATTATAACCTGAAGACTTGTTGTGATTAACCTATAACATCACTAGACCTACTTAAGCTATTTGAGATTCCCTATTCCATGTCATCATTGTATTCTAGACAATTCAATTGCTTGAGGACAAGCAAAACTTTCAGTCTGATGTATTTGATGACATGCAAAAATATGATATTTCGTGACTTAATTCTATTATTATTTTGGAGTAAAATGCATGCTTTGGCTTATTTATACACTCAAATGCTTCATATTCTTGAGAGTCTTCACTTTTCCCTTGTTTTATGAAAATGTAAGTTTTTGGCCTCAAATTTGATGGAATTTGGAGAATCTGAAGGTATGGGACGATTTCTCATAATGAGACAGAGCTACATGCCAAATTTCAACTCAAACGGAGCCTTCTACAGAGTGCACGGCCATGGGTGTGCATCCATGCATGGCCGTGCATCGTAAGTCATCAGAATAATCTTAACCGAGCCGTGCACGGGCATGCCCGTGCACCGATACACGGTCGTGCATCGTCCCGCGTCCTATCTGATAGGCGCTCGGTATTTCGGTCATAACTTTCTATTCCTAGCTCAGAATTGAACAAAATTTTGGAGAGAGATTCCCAACTGGGACACGCACGTTTTGGGACCAAAATCATCAGATTTGATTAAGCGGTTGAGGAGAACGAAGTGAAAAAGCAACATACTAGGGTTTTTGGGCGATCTTTGGGGCGACAACACTATTCCAGCTCATTTTCTTCGTCATTTCGGCGTGGATCTTTGTGCTAGACCTTCTTATATCAAGGATCTACCCTCCCCTTTGGTTTGATTTAATTATTGTGAGAGATTTCATGTATTTAACGATGAATCTTGTAACGTAAACTCATTTTCGGGGTTTGGGCGTAGCCCACTATATGAATGTTGAATACTATGGTTTGATCTATATATTTCTTTACTTATCTGTGTTCTTATTCATGCCTAGGACGTTTTATCTCATGTTTATGTGCTGGCCATATGTATGCATGTCTTAGATGTTGTGGGAAGGACTGAGAGGTGTATCATAGTCATCGGAACCCCTTAGACTAGATTGGTGATTCCGTTTAGCGAGAGCACTCGAAATCACCCGAGGAACCCTAATCCTTCACAGATCCCATTGGATCCAACTTAACCCGGTAAGCCATGAGAGTAGGAGACTTGGGTTAAGTCGGATACCGGACCGTGTCCTGAGAGGGAGCGCATCTGTACCCTAGGAAGGATTACCTTGAGAACTTAGATAAAACTTGATTAGAACATCAAACTCTAATAATTCTGCATGCTTCAGTGTGGTGAAACATAAAGCCCCGAATCTCTCTCATAGATTTAAAACCCCATTTACTTTGCTCTCTGTTCTGTTTTTTGCTTTCAATCCGCTTTAGTTTAATTAATTGCATTAGGATTTAGACATTTCTCCATTAATTGTTAACCTAGCTATTAGTTGACTGATCAGTTAGTATTTGACCCCTAGTCCTCGTGGGATCGATACTTATTGTATTACGCGATAGACCGTGCACTTGCGGTAGCAGCCGTCTAGGCCCCTATCACAGTACATCATTGCTACCCAAGTCTTCAGAATGGGGTTGTCATTGGCATCCCCTAAAACTGTGACAAAGTACATGTACACCTTTGTCCTTTTGCCAGGCTGATGTCCAGATTGGATAACTGTGTCACACTTGTTTAACCCAATCAAATGGTCATGACTAAATGAGGTTCTCATTTGGGTATGGTCATACACTTTCAATCATGCAACCATATAGGGGTGTCAAGGACATCAAGCTTCCTCTCAAGCAAGGGGCAAATCCTCTATTAGCTCATTGAACCTCTCATATGGTTCATGAAATACTCAATGAAAACTATTATAACTTCCCTACTATGGCGGAGTGTTAGGTTGTATCAAAGTACACCACTTACCATATAGAGATATCAATGACCTCAAGTCGAGGACAAGTGTACCTCTATCACTGTGAGAGTTAACTTGGGACACCAAGTCGAATCCTCATGGCGGATTGATCCAATATATCTACCTTGATATACTCATATACCTGTATTAGTAACCCGTGCTCAACCAGCGTATATGCCAATCTCAAGTGTATCATAGTTGTCCCTTATCCACTATGATACTTGACCGAAGACAATCCTATGAGACTATATAAAATCTATCTCCATGGACATTATTTATGCAAATGTATATATGACGCAGATATACCAAATGCACAACAACGACAATGCCATGATATATATATATATATATATATCACAAATGAATGTGACATATATTGGACCAGCCATAAGTCCTAGGGCATATACACTAACAGATACTACTTCTTTAATCCCACTAAGGACAAAGTATTTGTTGCTCGTGGTGTTATTTTCCTTGAGAAAGAATTTCTATCAAAAGAAGCCAGTGGGAGAAGTTTTGACTCGTCCAATGGGAGAAGTTTTGACTTGGATGAGGTCCAAGGTCAACGACAAAACACAAAAGTTGAGATGAAACTTGAGCCACCTGCATAGGTTGTGGCCCAACCTGCGACTCAGACATAGGCTCCACATAGGTCTGAGAGGGTATGTCATGCACCTGAGAGATATGGGTCATTGCCGACTCAACACAGCGATATACTCACTATTGAGGATGAACCCAAGACCTATGACAAAGCAGTCACTGGACCGAACTTTGAGAGATGCCTGGAGGCCATGAGGTCTTAGATGGATTCTATGTCTACTACTAAGTCTGGGATTTGGTTGAGCTGCCTAATGGGGTAAAACCCATAGGATGTAAATGGGTCTTCAAGAAGAAGACAGACATGGATGACAACATAGTTACCTTCAAAGGTAGACTAGTGGCTAAGGGTTTCAGGCAAGTCCACAGGGTGGACTACGACATAACTTTCTCACCAGTTGCCATGTTCAAATCCATTTGGATCAAGCTTGTTTTAGCTACATTCTACGATTAAGAGATCTAGCAAATGGACATGAAGATAGCTATCCTATAAAGGATGTGTTTATGACACAGCTCGAAGGGTTCCCTACAAATGCTCATAAAGTATGCAAGCTGAAGAAATATATTTATGGATTGAAGCAAGCTTCTCGAAGTTGGAATATTCATTTTGACGAAGCTGTAAGAGAATATGGCTTTATCAAGAACGAAGATGATGTCTGTGTGTACAAGAAATTCAATAGGAGCTTGGTCACATTTTTGGTCCTATATGTTGATGACATACTGCTCATTGGAAATGATGTTCCTACTCTTCATGCAATGAAGACTTGGTTGGTAAAGTGTTTCGAGATGAAGGACTTAGGGGAGGCTGCCTATATTCTAGGCATGAGGATTTACAGAAATAGATCCAAGAAGCTCCTGGCCCTAAGTCAGGGTACTTACATCGATAAAGTGCTAGAAAGGTTTCACTTGAAAATTTCCAAGAAGGGTTACCTTCCCATGAGGCATGGACACAAATCTTCAGCAACAGGCTGCCGAAAATTTTTTTCGGCAACCTGCCTTAAATTTAGTTTAAAAATTGTTTTTTAATTTTTTTTTTAGAAATAATCTACACATTATAAGCTATCCAATGGTACCAATATTGGGGTAATTTAGATTATATACAATAAGAAATTACCCTAAACATTTCTATATCGTAAAATTTTTTTTGTCTTTTATGCAATAATGTTTAGGGTAATTTTTTATTGTGTATAATCTAAAATACCCCAATATTGGTACCATTAGATAGCTTATAATGTGTATATCATTTCTAAAAAAATAAACTAAATTTAAGGCAGGTTGCCGAAAACAATTTCAGCAGCCTGCTGCCGAAGATTTGTGTCCATGAGGCATGGCATTACTCTTTCCAAGAGCCAATGTCCCTCTACACAAACTGAGAAAGAGGAGATGAGTCAAGTCCCTTATGCTTCTGCAGTGGGATCGATCATGTATGCAATGTTATGTACCAGACCAGATGTGGCTTATACCATGAGCATAACCAATTAACACCAATCCAACCCCTGTGTCCAACATTGGACAGCCATAAAAAATATCTTAAAGTATCTAAGGAAGACTAAAGACTTGTTCTTTTCAATCAGACCCAGATGACTTTAGATCGCAGTCTGGCTATGTGCTCATGCTGAATGGAGGTATTGTATGCTGGAAAAGCTTCAAGCAGTCCACTGTAGCATATTCTACAATAGAAGTAGAGTATATAGCAGCTTCTGAGGTAGCCAAAGAAGCAGTTTAGACCAGGAAGTTCATCACTAAACTTTAGGTGGTTCCCAGTGCTGTTGATCCCATTGAGCTCCTTTGTGATAACAATGGTGCGATCACACATGCCAAGGAACCTAGGTCTCATCAAAGATCCAAGCACATACTCAAGCGCTTTCACCTGATCCGAGAGATCATCGACAAAGGTGATGTGAAGATATGAAGAGTTGACATAGAGAACAATCTAGCAGACCCACTGACCAAGGCTTTGGCGTAGCAGAAGCATGATGGTCATACTAGAGACATAGGGTTGAGATTCCTCAACAACTAGGTCTTAGTGCAAGTGGCAGATTATTATTGTGTATGCCCTAGGACCTATTGTTGGTTTGGACATTTATACTATATTTACTTATTTCTAATATTTATATCTTGGTATTGTCATTGTCATGGTTTTTCTATACATCTACGCATATGTATGATTACATGATGATGTCTATGGAGATTATATCTCAATTGTTATGTCCCTAGTCGAGTACAATAGTAGATAGAGGACAGCTATGGTGCATGTGAGACTAGTTTATGCGCTGGTTAAGCACAAGACATATGGGTATATCGAGGTAGATATACTGAACGGACCTACCGTAAAGTTTTAACTTGGTATCTTAAGTTAAAATTTATAGTGATAGAGGTGCATTGGTCCTTTGACTTGAGGGAGATTGTGTCTCTATATGGTAAGATATATGCTTTGATACAACATAATGTCTTGCCATAACAAGGAGGTCAAAACGGTTGTCATTGAGTATATCACAAGACATATGAGAGATACATCTTGCCAATAGAGGATTTGTCCCTTCCTTAATTGGAAGCTTGACATCCTTGGCCCCACCCCCCCCCCCCCCCCCATCATATGGATGCATGATTGAAAGTGTGTGGTCACACCCAAGTTAAGCCTGATTTAGTCATGACCATTTGATTAGATAGAATAAGTGTAACACACTTGTCCAATCTGGATGTCAGCCTAACAAAGAATGCACATGTACTTTGTTGCGGTTTAGAGATTGTCGGTGATGACATCAATTCCGATGATTTGGGGTAGCAGTGATGCACTATTAGGTGTCACTCACTGCTTTGTGATGGTTAGGTCATCATTGCCAATGTCAAAGAAACCTATAGGATCTCACACGTAGACATTTGAGATTATCTACTGATTGGATAGCCTCAGATCAAATCTATAGATGATTCGGATCCATATGGGAGTCTTATGCATTTGGATGCATGCGTTGAGTTGGGAGATAACATTATAGAGTTGGATGACGCTTTGGGATTAGTTGACCTTAGTTGATCTTCGGGTGACCACATTTGACCTCGGTTGACTAGGTTTAGTCAACAGTTCAAGTGTCATAAAAGTTGACGGATTTATTTGGAGACTCGTCAATTGATTTTAGCAGAATCATAAGGAGTCCACAGCTTAAGCGCATAATTGAATATTTATATTCAATTAATTCAGAATAAATATATTATATTTATTTGTGTCTTAAGTAATGGGATCCGCAACTCAAACACTATAAAAGAGGGGCTAGAGAGCTAATACATGAGGCTTTCATCTGAAAACCCTAGCCGCGTAGGATTCCTTTCCCCTCTCAACCCTAACCACCAAGCACTTCTCTTGGCCGCCTATAGAGTAGTTGTCGCCTCCTCCTTCAAGTGGCGACAAGCTCCTTCCTTGGTGGCGCGACAAGCTTGTTGGTAGCTTCCTTCTCTTCCCTTGGCGCATCTAATTGCTGATTGGTGCTTAAGAAGGGAAGGTAGTGATTCTTCTCCCTTGCGCACCTTATCTTGGTGGTGCAAAGATCTTTCCTCAAGTTGGCGCAACCTGAAGATCTAGACATCACCTTGGCGCAACTTCTACCATGTGGCGCATGCAAGGAGGTGTATCCCAAAGGCATGGATCTCTTCTCTCGAGGCTAGTACCAAGCATGGAGAAAGAGGGATCTCAAAGAGTCCATGTGTGCATGAGCATAGAGGACGGGCACTTGCGTGTCTCAATGTCGTCATCAACAACTCCTAAATTGCAAAGAAAAGTCATGCTCTATCACATCTGGTGGTTCTCTCATAAGACTGTCCTTGTGTTGAATTAGGAAACTTGTTTCGAGCTTTCTTCCACTGCATTTTAATTTTAAAATAGCTCGGGATTTCCCAACAAACTGATCTCAAAGCATCATCTAAGTCTATATAATCATCTCCCAACTCAACGCATGCATCCGAGATTTACAAGACTCCCAAATATATCTGAATCAGCATAGCTTCGATCTAAGGCTACCCAATCAGTACAGGATCTCAAGTGTCTAGGTGTGCAACCCTATAGGCTCCTCTGATGATGGCAGTGATGACCTCATCATCACAAGTAGTGAGTGGCACCTAGTAGTACATCGCTGCTACCCAAGTCATCATAATGGATGTCATCATCGACAACCTCTAAACCATAATAAAGTACTTGTGCATTCATGTCCCATTGCCAAACTGACATCCTAATTGGACAAGTGTATCACACTTGTTTAACCCAATCTAATGGTCATGACTAAATCATGCTTAACCTGGGTGTGGTCATACACTTTTAGTCATGCATCCATATGGGGAGGGCCTAAGGATGTCAACTTCCACTTAAGGATGGGGCAAATCCTCTATTGGCAAGATATAATACTCATGATATGCCCAATGACAACCGTTATGACATCTCTGCTACGGCGAGGTGTTAGGTTGTATCAAAGCTTATATCTTACCATATAGAGACACAAACTCCTTCAAGTTGAAGGACCAATGCACATCTGTCATTATGAATTTTAACTTAAGACACCAAGTTAAAACTTCACAGCGGGTCATTTAGTATATTTACCTCGATATACCCATATGTCTGTGTTTAGCAGCTTGTGCTTAACCAGCGCATAAACTAGTCTCACCTACACCATAGTTGTCCCTTATCCACAATGATACTCGACTAGGGACATAACATTTGAGATACAATATATCTCCAGGGACATCATCATGTAAACATACATATGCGCAGATGTATCAAAACTATAACAATGACAATGTAGTATAAATGTTTGGACCAATAACAGGTCCTAGGGCATACACACTAACAACTAGTTGTTCAAAGATTTGGGAGAAGTCAAAGTAGGGGTCCAAAGGCTAGAGATAAGAGTAAAGATAAAGAAAGAGACAAAAGTATATGTAGGTCAAACAAGTTTGACAATATTTAGTGCTATCATTGTAGTAAAAAGGGACAGATCAAAAAGTATTGGCATGTGTTTAAAAGAGAGAACAAGAAAGAAAATGGCACTGAAAAGAGCACTAAAAGAGCCAAAGATGAAGATAGTAGTGATGATGATCACATCAGTATAACTTCTAATTGCTTCTTACTTGTTCATAATAATCAAGTTGTGAATGTTGCCTCACATGACATGAGTTAGGTGGTTGATAGTGGTGCTACTACTCATGCTACATCCAAGAGAGACTATTTTGTCCATATACACCTATTGAATATGGAACTCTGACGATGGGTGATAACACAGTTATTGATGTTGCAGGCATCGGTGATGTTTACTTAGAATGTTAAGCATGTACCTAATATTTTCTTGACCTTGATTTATGTGAGCAAACTTAATGATGAAGGTCTTTGCAGCACATTCAAGAATGGTACATGGAAGCTTAGTAGAGGTGCAATGGTTGTAGCAAAGGGTAAGAAGTTTTCTTCCTTATATCTCATGCAAACAAGGCTCTCCAAGGACATTTTAATGCTGTAAAGAATGATGACATTGAATTGTGGCACAAGAGGCTATGTCATATGAGTGAGAAAGGCAAGGTAGAGTTGGTTAAGCAAAATGTTCTTTTTGGAGTCCAAATTAACTAGAGTTGGTTAAGCAAAATGTTCTTTTCCACAAATAAACCATCAAATGAATCAATTTCACAATCATCAAAATTAGAGTGAGATTCATTAATGTTCACATAAGGCTTAATCTCAAAACAATCATAATCAGTGGGAGAATTTTCTAAATCAAGTTCTTTAGTTTCAAACTCAAATAAACATTTTTGTTGTGCTATCTGGGTTTCTAAAAATTCAGAATTAGCAATCAAAGAATCTACCTGAGAAGCAAGTTGACCAATTATTCCCTTAAGATCATCAATTTTCTTACTTTGATTCATCATGATTTGGCTTTGATTTGTCATGAATTTTTCACACATTATCTCTAAGCTAGATTTTTCAGTTTTCTCAATGTATGGTTCAGAAACATGATTTGAGTAATCATCATAAAAAGAATATTGATCATTTTGGTACCATGGTGCATTGGGATTTGCATGATTTCTAAATTGACAATCATAAGCATAATGATCATTACATTTACAAATATTACATCTAATAGAAGAAATAGAGTGTAATTTCAATTTATCTGCAAGAGTGCACAATGAATCATCTTTATGCTTACCTTGTGGCATGTATATCTTACCTCTTTCAGTTGCCCATGAGTTGTAATTAAAAAAACATCTCTTCAATCTATCAAGAACAGAAAGATTATCCAACACCAATGAATTAGAAATTTTTTTTTAGAATATCTAAAACAAAGAAAATATAAAACACAAGCAAATTCACAAGTTTTAGAAAATCTCAGTTCTGTCACAACTTCTGAAAATCCAAAACCTGCAAAAAGAAAAAAAGACAAAGTTCAATCTAAAACAAATAAAACTTAGTCTAGCAATACTAATAACTATTTTGATATTAACAAAACTAAGGTCCCCGGCAACGGTGCCAAAAACTTGTTGTGATCCGAAAGGACACACTTATAAATACAAGTAGGTAGACTTATTTCAGGTGTTGCGGCCAAAACCTAAGCGTTGGCGTATAGGGCTATTGTCACTCCCTGACATGGCTCCAAAAACTTGTTGTCCCTAAACTTGTAGTGTCCGCAAGTGCACAGATACTCGAAGTAATAAAGAAAAGTATCGATCCCACAGAGACCTTATTGTTAAGTACCAAATAATTATTTTCTTACTAGCTAAGCAAATCGAATATGATGCAAGTGAATAATCGATAAACACATAGGAAAATAATCAGAGAGATAAACTGGGACTAGAGTTTCATCCACCTTAATTTCAATGATTAGATATAATAAAAGGTCATCAGGCTAATTTTATTATGATAAAGACTTAATTTACTTCATAAAGGGATCATCTCACTTTCGTGCAGACAATCATGCAGGGACCAATCCTCGCTTTCACGCAAGATCTATCCCAACGCTGAAGATAAGTAAATCATCAATCAAAGAATTCAAAGATCACTTTCATGCATCCGAATTCTAAGTTGATTGTCTCGAGTGGAATCTCAAGGATCACTTTTGTACATCCGAGACGCAACACAAGTTCTACTTATGGTTTTCGGACGACTCGATCCTCACTTTCATGCAAGATCAAATCAAGTCTAATACAATAACTCAACCCTAGATTCAAATTATCATCATGGCAATAAAAATCACTAAAATCAAATAATTAAGAACTAATCTAAGAGAGTTCCTAACATGCAATTCTAGGGTTCCAAGTTCTCAAGCAAGTCACCTTTTGGTCCTTATTGCGAGAACTCTAAAACATGAATAATAACATCAATCTATGGAGAATCAAAGTGTAATTATTCACATAAGTAAAATTATCATCATAAAACTATTATGACGAAGGCAAAAAGTTATCTAATCATTAAGAATCAAAGGGATTACACCCTATATCCCAAAAGATGTTTAAGCTTACATGGAAGAAGAAATACAATAATCCATTGTTTAGAACAATCAGAAAAATGAAACGAAGGGAGAAATAACATTACAACACGGCCGTAATAGAAATTACAACCGTAATTATGCGAGTGAACAGTGCCGGCGCCGCTCTTTCATCAATTTCTCCTCCAATCGAACTCATCTTGCTCTGAAACTTCTAGGCTGTTGTCTCCTCCTCCAAACGAAGCTTCTGTGTAAAAATCGCAGCCTGAGGTGCCCCCTACGCCTCTCAACGCGAGGCCAAACCCTAAGTGCCTCTCTGTTGATTGCTCCCTCGATTCTAGATAAACATTGGTGCTTTTAGTTCGTGTGTCTTCTCCTCTTTAAGATGAGTCCGCAGCATCTTTCAGATCTCAATTTGGAGGTCTGCATCAAAAGATATGGTCTACACAAGAATTGGGCTTCGGAGTTGACCGGGAAAATCGCGAGCTGCGTTGTAATTACGGCCGTAATGAAGTTTACGGCAGTGCCGTAATCTGGACAGCGAGTTCTCGGGTTGAAATATTCTGAAATTACGGTACTGTGACATTCTTTACGATAGTGTCGTAATGTCAACAATCCTTCGGGTGGAAAATCGACCTGAATTACAGTATCGTAAATTTTGTCACGGTAGTACCGTAATCGTCTTGAAATCTCTGGTTTGAAAAATCCCAAAATACGGCACCGTAAATATTGTTATGGCGGTGCCGTAACCTCACGAAATTCTCTAGCCAAAAAAACTCCAAATTACGGCACCTCACGGGAATTACGGCAGTACCATAATTTTGATCTGCGAGTGCAGTCAAATTACGGTACCGTAATATCCATAATAGGGGTGTCGTAATTAGCTCTGAAGCTCTGATTCTTCTGAAATTTTACATGTGACTTCGCTTCAACGTCTGGAATCCATTGGTGTGCTCAAATCTTTCAAAATCCATCAAAATATAGCATTTTTACCTGAAAATCATGAAAAACCAAAATAGAAGTAGATTTTGTAATATTTGATAAAAAGGCATAAAAATAAGCAAAGTAGTAATAATATGACAAAAAAAGATATATAAAATAGCATGAAATTTACTATAAATTTCGGTGTCATCAATGTTCTTAAAGATAAGAGGTCTAAGCTAGATGTGAAGATACGTCAATGCATATTTCTTGATTATGGTCATGATGAATTTGGATATAAACTGTATGATCATGTTCGAAAGAAAATATTTAGGAGTAGAGATGTGGTTTTTGTATAAGATCAAATAATACAAGACATCAATAAGAATGAGAGTGAGTCTCTTCAGTTTAATGGTGACTTGATTGATTTAGATGTTGCTCCTTCTACACACGAATCTACTCAAGATGAAACACAAGGTGTTCATCATGATTTGGTTGAGACTAGTTCTACATATGCTGATGTTTGAGAAGATGATGATAATGAGGGTGCTCAGCTTTTAGAATTAGATGCTTCAGAACTTGCTATACCACTCAGGAGTTCCACTAGAGATAGATAGCCTTCTACTAGGTATTCTCCAAATGAGTATATGTTATTGACTGATAGGCAAGAACCTAAATGTTATGATGAATTCTTGGAAAATGAACACAAGAAAGAGTGGCTTCAAGCTATGGCAGATGAGATGAGATCTCCTAAGGAAAATCATACTTTTGATTTGATAAAGCTACCTAAAGGAAAGAGAGCTTTGAAAAACAGGTGGATATATAAACTGAAGCAAGAAGTGAATTCACTAGTTCCACTATACAAAGCTAGACTTGTTGTTAAAGATTCCCACAGAAAAAGGAAATTGATTTTGATGAGATATTTGCTCTAGTTGTTAAGATGTCATCCATTCATATTGTTCTTAACTTAGTAGCTAGTTTTAATTTACAGATTGAGCAAATGGATGTGAAAACAACCTTTCTCCATGGTGATCTTGAGGATGAGATTTATATGGAACAACCAAAGCGCTTTATACTCAAGGGTAAAGAGGACTATATGTGCAAGTTAAAGAAAGTCTTTATGACTTGAAGCAGGCACCATGACAGTGGTATAAAAAGTTTGAATCAGTTATGGGAGAGCAAGGCTATAGGAAGACCACATCTGATCACTATGTATTTGTGAAAAGTTTCACTAATGATGATTTTATTATTTTACTGCTTTATGGGGATGACATATTGATTGGTGGAAGGAATGCTTGTAGGATTGATCAATTAAAGAAGTAGTTGAGCAGGTTCTTTGCTATGAAGGACCTAGGGCAAGCAAAACAAATCCTTGGTATAAGGATACATCGAGATAGAGCCAATAAGAAGCTGATACTTTCACAAGAGAAATACATTAAGAAAGTATTCCAAATATTTAACATGGATAAGTCTAAAGCAATTATTACACCGCTTGCTGCTCACTTTGCATTGAGCGTTAAGCAATGTCATTCTACTGAGGAAGAAAAGAAGAGGATATTGAAAGTTCCATATGCTTATGTAGTTAGAAGATTGATGTATGCTATGATATCTTTGAGAGTAGATATAGCATATGTTGTGGATACAGCTAGTAGATTTCTCTCAAAACCAAGTGAGAAGTGTTGGACTAATTATTTTTAAAAATAATAAAAATAAATAAAAATTAATGAAGTCAAATGAATTTTGATAGAATTAATTAAAAAATAAATAACATAAAATAAAATTAACAAAAAAAATAATAATAATAACAAAAAAAATCATCATCAACAAATGTTTAATAATAAAAAAATTAAACTTGGCAAGATTAGCTATGGCTAAAATATAAATAAATAAATAAATAAATAGGAGAAATAAATAATAAAAAAATAAAAATAAATAAAAAAAATAAAAAAAAGGAGAAATTCGATTTTTAAAAAAAGAGAAAAAAAAAAGCGGGGAGAGAATGAGTAGAACCAAAATAGCAAAAAAAAAATAAATAATAATAATAATAATAATAATAAACCAAGTGTGTGGTAGGAACAAATGCATAAAAAATATAATAAAAAAATAAAATACAAGAATAAAGGACAAAATCAAATAATAAATAATAAAATAAAAATCAAATAAATAATAATAATAAATTATTTCACCCATCTCCTATAAAAAGAGGCTAGGCGCATGAAAAAAGAAAAAGGAGAAGAAAGAAGAGAAAACTCTAAGGGCTAGAAGAGAAGATTGTGCTTAAGAAATTTCATCAAGTGAGCTTTGTTGGGATCTTCATATCCCGTAAAAATCTTGCTAGAATCCTTATATCCCTTAAAAATCATGCTGGGATCTTTATATCCCTAAAAATTATGCTAGGATCTTTATATCCCTAAAAATCTTACTAGGATCTTGATATCCCTAAAATCTTGTTGAGATCTTTATATCTCTAAAAATCTTGCTAGGATCTTCATATCCCCTAAGAATCTTGTTGGGATTCTTACATCCCTTAAAAAATCTTGCTGGGATCTTTATATCCCCTCATCGATGATGTCGCTGTTCTGATTGCCTGAACGAAAAAGAAATTTTGTTGTCATTACTTGAAGCCCCGACGCAGGCGCTCGCGAACAAAGCCGCAACACCGAATGAAGCCTCAACGCCGAAGCCCTCTTTGAACGCTGACGCTTCTACCATCAGAACTCGACATCCTAACTATTAGATTTTGTTCAAACCATACCTACATACTCTCCTCACACTCGTGAATCTATATGCTAGAGGATCCGTCCATCCGATCATCAGAATCAAACGATTTTGTGCCGGCGACCCTGTTTTCACCGAACTCTTCAATTCGCCACTGATACTCCACCTGAAGGAGTCAAACTCCGGCCACGAGTCCCCCTCAACATAGAGAAGCTATACCTAGAGCCAATTAAGCGGAGGAGCAGCGAGCGGCCAGCGATGACGAACCCTAGTTTTTGAGTGCTGCCGCCTCCATCGCAGGTAACAAAGAAAAAAATGGACAGTCCAGATCTTCATCAAAATCTATGGCCCGGATTACTTCATATGAAATTGGACCACCGAGATCAAACTAATTAAATAAATTCAATCCAACGGCTAAGATTCATCCTCTTCAAATCTAATGGTCCAGATCTTCATCAAAATCTATGACCTAGATTACTTTACATAAAATCGGATGGTCGAGATCAATCTGAACAAATAAATTGAATCAACAACTGAGATTCAACCACATCAAATCGTTGGTCTAGATCTGAATCAAATCCGATGCTCCAGATTATTTCAAGGTTAATTAGATGGCCAAAATCAATCTGATCAAATAAATTGAATCTAACGGTTCAGATTCATTCAAATAAAATCAACAATCCATATCTGCATCAAATACAACCCTCCAGATTATTTCAAACATAATCGAGTGTTCAAGATTTATCTGATCTAATAAATTGAATCCAACGGCAAATATCCGTTTATTCAAAATCTAACGATCCAAATTTCATCCAATACAAACGGATCAAATTAAATAATCATTGATCGAATGGTCTAAATCTTTTACTTTGATCGAATAGTCAGGTTAATCAAATGCAATCGAATGGCTCAAATCAAAATTTGAAATAAACGGCCGAGAATTATTAGAGCATATCTAAGTTAACTAGTTGAGTTTAGACATGATCAAGGTGTCAATCCTTACTATATCGGGCCTGATCTTTCCAAATATATCAGATTTTTTTATCCAAGACTCGGATTGAAGCAGATTTACAAATTTAAATGAACGCTAATGATGAATTAGATGTAAATTAGAAATGAACGACTGAATTTGATCTGACCATATCTAGGTCAATCGGTTGACTTTTGACATAATTAATGTGCCAATCCCCACTAAATCATACTTGATGTTTCCAAATATGAAATCGGATTTTGGATCCGAGACTTGAATTGAAGCAGATCTGTAAATTTAAATGAGTGGTCATGATGAGTTTGATCAAAATTTGAAATCAATTGCTGAAATTGATCCAAGCATATCTAGATCAATCGGTTAACTTTTGACATGATCAAGGAGTTGATCCCTATCAAATCGAACCTAATCTTTCCAAATATAATATCATATTCTCGATCTGAATTCAGGATTGAAGCAGATATATAAATTTAAATCACATGAGAAGATCAAATATTCGACGACTGAATATAATCTGAGTCAATTGGAATTGAAATATCCAACAAGCCACCACGATCGGATATTTTTCAACATTCAAATATCCAATAAGTCATTAAAGCCGGATAAAGAATATCCCAAAACCTTAATGTATCACAATAAATTATTGTTTGGGAGGTGTGTACGTCGACATTTACAGTCAGGGCGTAACTCCTCAATATAATGTTGTGATCGTTAAGGCTGAAATATCCAACACACCATCAAGACAGGATCTTTTCCAAATTGAATATTTAACAAGCCGTTAAGGCCGGATGTTATTCCTTCAAATTGAATATCCAATAAGTCGCTGAGGCTGGATAATTCACAAATAAAAATATCCAATAAGCCGTTGAGGTCGGATACTTTTCCAAATTGAATATTCAATAAGCCGTTGAGGCCGGATGTTTTTCTTACAAATTGAATGTCCAACAAGCCATTGAGGGTGGATATTTTTCTTTCAAATCAAATATATAATAAGCTGTTGAGGCCGGATACTTTTCCATATCAAATATTCAATAAGCAATTGCGGCCGGATACTTTTTCAAATTGAATACCCAATAAGCCGTTGAGGTTGGATACTTTTCCAAATCAAAATATCCAATAAGCCGTTGAGGCTAGGTATTTTTCAAATTGATTATCCAACAAGTCATTGAGACCTGATAACTCTTAAATCCAAAATATCTAACAAGCCATTGAGGCTGGATAATTCACAAATATCCAACAAGCCATTAAGGTCGGATAATTTTCTCAAATTGAATATCCAACAAGTCGCTGAGGTGGAATATCTTCCAAATTAAAATATCCAATAAGTTGTTGAGGCCAGGTATTTTCCAAATTGATTATCCAACAAATCATTGAGACCAGATATCTCTCAAATGTCATTCATCCAAATTGGTGAAGACTTTTCTCTTCTGTCATTTTCTTTTTTGAATTCAATTGTGTATTTTCATTATAATGTTTAATGAATCATTTTGTTCAGCCATTTTATTTTATTTCATAAAATAGATCTCTCAATCAAATGTGCACTGATTTTCAGGGGTAATTAACAATGAGTACTTGTGCTTATTGGAAGCCAGAATTCATTAAACAAAAAATCTTATTTTTATAAGGTGAATTTGAAAAGGCCAAAACATATTAATTACATGACTAAAAATAACCCAACAAGAAGCATTAGGAAGTAGTTAAGTGGATAATGAGATACCTTCGAGGCACTACAAGTCTGAAACTCACTCTTGGTAATGAAAAGTCATTGCTTATTGGTTACACTGATTCAAACATAGCTGGAGATGTTAATTCTCATAAGTCTACTTCAGGTTATTTGATCATATATGGTGATGGAGCCGTGGCTTGGTAGTCTAAGCTTTAAAAATGTGTTGCACTTTCTACTACTAAGTAGAGTTTATTGTTGCAACTAAAGCTTGTAAGGAACTACTTTGGATGAGAATGTATGCTAAGGAGCTTGGTTTCAAGCAAGATAGATAGGTGTTGTATTGTGATAGCCAGAGTATAATTCATCTTGCTAAGAACTCTAAATTTCATGCTAAGTCAAAGCATATTGATGTAAGATATCATTGGATAAGAAATTATTTCAAATATTTAACATGGATAAGTCTAAAGAAATTATCACACCTCTTGCTGCTCACTTTGCATTGAGCGTTAAACAATGTCCTTCTACTGAGGAAGAGAAAAAGAGGATGTTGAAAGTTCCATATGCTTATGTAGTTGGAAGCTTGATGTATGCTATGGTATCTTTGAGACCAGATATAGCACATGTTGTGGATACAGCTAGTAGATTTCTCTCAGATTCTAGTGAGAAGCATTGGGAAGTAGTTAAGTGGATAATGAGATACCTTTGAGGCACTACAAATCTGAAACTCACTCTTGGTAATGAAAAGTCATTGCTTATTGGTTACACTGATTTAAACATAGCTGGATATGTTAATTCTCACAAGTCTACTTTAAATTATTTGATCACATATGGTGATGGAGCTGTGGCTTGGCAGTATAGGCTTTAAAAATGTGTTGCACTTTCTATTAATGAAGTAAAGTTCATTGTTGCAACTAAGCTTGTAAGGAACTACTTTGGATGATGAGAAGGTATGTTGAGAAGCTTGGTTTTAAGCAAGATAGATATGTGTTGTATTGTGATAGCCAGAGTGCAATTCATTTTGCTAAGAACTCTGAATTTCATGTTAAGTCAAAGCATATTGATGTAAGATATCCTTAGATAAGAGATATGTTGAATTCTATACTATTGTCACTTGAGAAAATCCTCACTAATCATAATGGTTCATATATGATGACTAAAGCATTGCCTCGAGATAAGATTGAAGTTTGTCATTTGATTTCTGGGATCGCAAGCCCCTTCATATAGTCATGAGGGAGAGATTTGTAAGGTGAGTTTCACTCCTATGTGGAGGATGGCTCACACATGATTGGACCCACATGACATATTTATAATTCTATTTATCTTTAGGGGCAATTTTATCATTTATTATTATCATTATGGTTAGTTATTTTTAGAGAATTGTGGCTGCCAATTTCAGTACGAGATGGAGAAAAAAACTAAAAGAAGAAGGAGAAAATTCATATGAAGTAGTGAATTAAGGGCAGCCAATGTAAATCGGTCGCCGACGAAAAGTTCACAATTGGATCAAGTTCAAATTTTACAAAAAATTTCATGACAAAGTGCTCTTCAATCAGAACGGTTGAATCATCGATTAGATGACTCTACCTCTTGCAATTAGCTCAAAACCGAGGGACAGGATTGTTACGTCCCCGAGGGCAAAATTCCTGGTGTGTGCCCAGTTGACTCAAGGCGTAACAAGAATCCTAGTTGTAGATTTGTTTGATTGCATGTTTAGTATTCGGTTTTCACATTACAGAATATAAAACATATTTTTCAAAAATCCATTAGCCTTTCGCGTGTCTTCCCTCGCATCATAATGTATCGTTTAGGAAAGAGAATCCTACAACATTCAAAAAAATATAATAAAAATTTTAGCATCATTTCCCTATATTTTCCATATTTGTAAAACATTAGATGCATTCTCAAATAACATTAGAAGATATTTGATCAAAAGATTAAATAAAATTATGAACAAATAAATCATACAACCATTATGAATGAACAATGATCCCAAAGTTGGGCTTTTTTTATAATGTTTTAAGACATCTTAACTAGTGCAAACTCTCGTCATCAATTACTCATAAGATTATTAAGGAACCAATTTAAACAATATTTCAATAGCAAAATTTAATGACTAGAATTCATTCATTGAATTTATTCTTGACTTTGGAAAACGAAAAAGACAAAATGCATGATTGACTATGAGTCCAAGTGTAGAACGATCCCCAAGTTGGAGTGGCGAGTCGAATCAAGTCAATTTCTTTTACTACTGGTACTAATAAACTAATACTAAAAAGAGTTGAGAAACATATCTCATCGGAAATCGTAAGACTCAACAAACAACACTACAATCATGATAATGTATTACAATAATTAATGGATTAATTAATTGAGTAAACTACAAGTTCAAAATATCTATCTACACCAGAGCATTAACTCGAGTTGACGTAATCGGAGGTTGACATTTTGAAAGATCAATTGTGTGATTTGACACGTCCGTCCCGTGGAATCCAAGTGCATCACGGGCACACGTATTCTCGTCCGTTCACATCCTGCATTCAATCGTCATCGTTGTAGGCCGCCATTTCGGACATTGAATTGTATCGCTCGACAATCCCAATCAAACAATTACTAAGTATACTTGCGTTACATCCTTATGTTAATTAATTAATCAAACTTCATCACACAATATGCATAACACTAACAAAAGGTAGATAAACTCTTTTCGAGAATTAATATTTTTCTAAAATTCTGAATGATGAATTGAAAAAAAAAAAATTGCAACAATATGAAAAAAAATTCCATTTTGATCGCTTCAAAGAAACCATATTTCCTAAGAGTAGAAAGGCTATTTAAAAAAGAATAAACAAATTAGACAAACCATTTTTTTTTTCTTTTTCGGCACTTCAAACAATTGACAAAGATGTTTGATATGGTCTTCGAAATAATGATATGGATTACAATACCATTAAAACAAACAACACTTAAAAGTTTTTCTTTGTAAAGGCATGGTTAATAAACATTATAAATGTAGCATGAGCTTTATTAGATCAAAGAGCAACACCATCCATTTATATAGAAAGCCAATGTCTGAAAATCGTTTGTATTTATCATTGTGATTCAACTGAATTCAATGATACCCACTTATAAGTTCAATCTTATAGATGAGAGAAATAGTATGTGTTTGATCAAATAAATTATTATATTAAAAAAGTAGGAAATTAGCATTTAATTTCATCCCTGTTCATCTAATTGCATATATACGATTAGAAATGTTATTCTTTATAATAAGAAGATTGAGGATATTGCAAGGGATCATACTTTATGTTTTTCAATTAAGCTTATCTACCATGTTACGACTAGACAAGAATTGAGTCAAACCGCACATCACATGTTGACCGGTGACATCCGGCCGACTTAATTCCGCCCTTGGTTATCACCTAGTCCGATTGTCTGAATCTAGTCAATCAGTTTTAAAAATCTACCTAGATTTTACATACTTTATAATATCCAAAGATTGAGCAATTGGTCGAATACCACCATCTCAGTCATGCCTTTCCTTCACTAGTTATAACCTGTTAATTTTCATGCACGTCATCGAATACCACAGAACCTACGTACGTAGATTATCAACCTTGACTTTTTCTTTTTTTTTTCTCACTTTCATCTCAGTTGTTAGAAAATATATGGTCGAATTAACAATATAAATTGAAAGGTGAAAGAGAAATTGTAGATTAGAAAATAATGGAAAAATGGAAAAGAAAATAGTAGATAGTTAAGTGAGGGGAGCAGTGACGGAGATGCAGCGTGGGATTGTACCCACAAGAGCATGTGATTGTTGGATTTACGGCCGTCCATGCAAATGTGGCCCTCAGATTCAGTGTCTCCGGCACCAAACATTTTTCTCCGCCTGATTTCAGAAGACGCAAATCTAGCCTTGTCTTGGATTTGGATTTGTCTGCCTGCCTCTTGCTATTTCTGCGCGGCAGACAAGAGCCGAGCTCAGGATGAAGATGAAAACAGAAAAGGCCACAAATTGGCCGATGGGATAAGTGAAAAGCGGTTGCCCCTTGGGAAGGGTTGGGGCCAACTCTTAAGAGTCACCAGAGGAGAAGAGAGCCCAAGCTCAGTCCAAGTCCAAGTCGCCACTTCTCATCAACTCCCAGCCCTTAGCCGTTGCTTTATTTCTCCCCCATTTAATAATCATAATTACATGTGCCGCTTCAGTTATATTAGTATTTTCCTCTTAATCAAAATTTTATTTAGAATATTTTATGCCAAAGCCAGCCGCTATTTTTTTTTAATTGTCTACTGTGAGAGTGAACGTGCCTGCAATTATAATTGTTAGTTATTATTATTATTATTATTATTATTATTATTATTATTATCACAGATTAACCATGTATGAAATTTGATTAGATTCCATAAGTGCACATTTGTGTTCACAAAAAGTCTGATGAGCTAGCTTTTTGACTATATGAAATGATGAAAGAAACCATCTTTCTACATTCTTCAAGCGTTCAACGATAATTAATTTTATATATTGACTTTCTACTTAATTCCAAACAACATGTTACTCTCTAGATGTATCAAATGTCAAAATTTATTATAAATTTCTTAATTATGCTATAATTTGTAGTTAGCAATTAAAACTTGCAATTAAAGGCCGAATGGAAGAAAATGCTTGTCATTTTATCTGTAAATCACCCACTAGGCGCCTCTTTTGACCAAGAGAGCTTCTGAGGGTTGGTGCATTGTAATCAGACAAATGAATTGCAATGGGTACTTTAGTGAAGATATATTTCTATTAGATTAAAGAGGGTTTTTGTTTGATTAATGTAAAGGCATGACATCTTTTTAGTGATATGGTCCCTCATGGAGTACTTTATTACAGTTGGTGGTGCACTTTTTGAGGGTCCATAGCAAATATCAAATAATAGTTGATCCATTCATGTAAATAGTAGATGCAACTTTTCAATCTGGACCAGTAATTAAGATCATTTTCCTAGTTAGTGCCAAGTAATCATTGAATTAGGTGTCATTCTTTAATTTTCGCAATGTGGTGGGTCCAATTGCAATGGAGTCACTTGTAATTCATTCCCCCTATTGCAATGGTAAAAAAAATAATCAAGTGAGGCTCTGTTCAATGCATCATAATGTGGCTCTTGCAGTTGGGGAGAGTTAATTGAAACTATTGCAGTGATACGAATTTGGAAGAGTTTATATTAAAGAAAAAGTAGAATTGCATTACTATCAGATAGAAGAGTAGGGTGATACTAAATCCCTAAAATGAAAGTTTTGAGAATCATCATTAATTCTTTTAAGTAAATAACATATATGAATTCACAATCTCTTTCAAAGATCTATATTATAGAGCACTTTTATAATAATTGCAAATGCAATTTCTAGTTTGTGTAGCAATGATCAACAACATTGTTAATAATAGAATGTAATTCATCTTTAGCATTAACCCTTCCCCTTGGAGAGAAAGCGACTTCACATCTAAGAATCCCATTTAAATTAATCATTATGATTTTGTTGAGATTTATGCACAAGCTAGAAATTTCATTTGTGTAAGTGAGAAGGATCTTTCTAATTAATTATTATATCTCAATCATCATTGAAGAAATAAAACATGTTATCAACAAACTCAAACATTTGAAAATCTCTTAACAAATAGGGTAATGGTAATTTTTTTTTGTAACATCATTAACACAAGCCAACATTTAAAAAAAAAAAATACAAGTCACCATCAAGATCAATAGATATGAAATAAAGGATCCATTATCTTTGGCTTTTGCGGTGCTTGAATTATCATATAATAATACCATCTGTAAAAATCATCATTTTTATGATTAAAATTCACTAATTAAGCTCTCCTACCTTTCACTTGTTCTAAGTCGTATTCTTAATTTATTATTCAGTTGTTGAATTTTAGTGGCATTGTAAGTATTTATCTTGAGTCATCAAGGATCCTAAAAAGGCCATATTCAATTATAATATGACTAGAAATGAAAAAGGTTGATTATAACTGAATCACTTGCTTACAAACTTGTGGTGATTATGGCCTATTTTTACTTATTGGTTGATTATATATTGACCTAGATATGTTTTATTATTAGAGTTATGATTAGTAGATTATATATGCAAATTTAATTACTAAAGCACTATTGCCTTATAATTGATTAGGTTTTTATTGTGTCTTATCTACTATAGTATTGCTTATTGGTTATTTTACATATTATTCACATGTCTTTGCAAGTTAGGATAATATTATTGTAAGAAATTAGTATAGATTATAATTAGCTTAAGTTATTGTCACACATATTTTGATTCCCTTGGCTTGATCTAAGCTTAGTATATTTTAGTTTCAAGGTAGACTGACATATGTCTCAAGAACAAATTACTCTTTTGAGATTTAAATCTCAACTTAATAAAGTCAAAAGGCAAAAGAGTATAATCCCTAGAAATGAAAGTCTATAGCGTTCGCTTTCTTTTAAATTTCAATTGTTGGTATACTCAACTTTCAATCGGCTCTCCAAAGTCTAATATTTGTCACGGAGCGTGCTTTGAAAATTATTCAAAGGTCGATTAATTTGTAGGAAAATAAACCTCAAATATGGAAATATTTGTGGTGCCAACGAAGCTCGCGCTTCATTTCCTGCGCCACTAGATTCTACAATGCAAATTATAACTCAAATCTCCAATATTCCTGTATAGTAATTTGTAATTAATATGGAATATAAAACAGTTGTTATGCATTTAATTTAGGTAACATAAATACTTTAATTGGTTTCTAAAATTCAAAATTTTTAGATGCACACGTATCTTCATATAAAGTATAGATTGATAGATAGATTTACAGATGAGGCAAAAGATGGTTTTTTACTTTTTACGTGTAAACAAAATTAAAGTAGAAAAAAAAAAAAAAAACAGAAGAAGAAGAAAATTTACAGCGGCCGCACATGACGAATGACCCCATGAGCTTCCTATGTTACCTCCTAAATGAAAAAGGCGACCTTTGGGGTGCTATATAAACCACCGCTGCTCCCCTTCCATGCTTGCCTCAAAACACACGATAAGTCGGAAGCCTCCCTCCTCCTTCCTCCCTGAGCGTCCCACGTGCCCTCCAACAATCTCCCCTTCCCCCCCTGCCATGGCGGCGTCTGTGGACAACAGGCAGTTCGGTCACCTCGAGAAACGCAACGGCGTCGTCGTCCACGGCGTCGTCGTCCAGGGCGTCGCCAAACCCTTCGCCAACGGCCACCGCCGCTCTGACTCCCCCGTCCGCGCCTACAACTTCCCTTCCCTCCACCCTCTACCTCCCCCCGCCGCCGACAGCGACGATGAGGACCAAGAAGTCGTCGACTGGAAGAAACTCTACGGCGGGACCCACCTCGAGGTGGAACCCTCTGTCTTTGACCCCCGTGACGAGGGCACCTCCGACAGCTGGATCGAGCGCAACCCCTCCCTCATACGGCTCACCGGCAAGCATCCCTTCAACAGCGAGCCGCCGCTCTCCCGGCTCATGCACTACGGCTTCATCACCCCCACCACGCTTCACTACGTCCGCAACCACGGCGCCGTTCCCAAGGGCGACTGGTCCACGTGGACCGTCGAGATCACTGGCCTCGTCAAACGCCCCCTCCGCCTCACCATGGATGAGCTGGTCCGCGATTTTGCTCCGGTCGAGATCCCCGTCACCCTCGTGTGCGCCGGCAACCGGCGCAAGGAGCAGAACATGGTTCGCCAGACCATCGGCTTCAACTGGGGCTCCGCCGCTATTTCCACCACCGTGTGGCGCGGCGCGAGACTCCGCGACGTGCTCCGCCGCTGCGGCGTGATGCCGCGCAAGGACGGTGCCCACTTCGTGTGCTTCGAGGGGGCGGAGGACCTTCCCGGAGGCGGCGGATCCAAGTACGGCACTTGCCTCCGGAGGGAGGTGGCCATGGACCCGTCGAGGGACGTCATGCTAGCGTACATGCAGAACGGGGCGATGCTGACACCGGACCACGGCTTTCCCGTGAGGGTCATCATTCCAGGGTTCATCGGCGGTCGCATGGTGAAGTGGCTCAAGCGCATTATCGTCGCGCCGCAGGAGTCTGAGAGCTACTACCATTTCAGGGACAATCGCGTCCTCCCCTCCCATGTCGACGCTGAGCTCGCCAACGCCGAATGTAACATACTAACATGTCCTTAATATTTATTTTCGTTAATTTTTAAAGGAATGACCTGAAAACGGTCGGTGGTATGGCTCCCCTGCAGCTTGGTGGTACAAACCGGAACACATCATTAACGAGTTGAATATTAACTCGGTCATCACTACGCCAGGGCACGACGAGATTTTGCCCATCAACGCCTTCACCACCCAGAGGCCCTACAACATCAAGGGCTACGCTTACTCGGGTGAGTTCAGCCATTCTTGCAAAATGAAGTTCAAAATCAATAAATTGCTTCATTCAATGCAAGACAATGAGGGCTATAGCTGGCAGTGAACAGAGCAACTCTGGCTCTTAGCTCAATATTAATTTAATCGGTCTTCTATATAACATACAATATTTTCAATAGGTGGAGGAAGGAAGGTGACACGAGTCGAGGTGACGCTCGACGGCGGCGAGACGTGGATGGTCGCCTCCCTCAACCACCCCGAGAAGCCCAACAAGTACGGCAAGTACTGGTGCTGGTGCTTCTGGTCCTTGGAGATTGAGGTCCTCGATCTGCTTGGCGCCAAGGAAGTTTCTGTGAGAGCGTGGGACGAGTCGCACAACACCCAGCCCGAGAAGCTCATCTGGAATGTCATGGTAGATTTACCAAACTGGAGATGCTGTTAAAAGTTGCTATGCCGTTAACTCTGTCGATGAATTAAAGCTGAATTGAGCGGGGGATCCATGACTCTCTTCTGCGCAGGGGATGATGAACAACTGCTGGTTCAAGGTGAAGGTGAACGTGTGCAGGCCTCACAAGGGCGAGATCGGCCTGATGTTCGAGCACCCGACGCTGCCTGGCAACCAGACGGGCGGGTGGATGGCGCGGCAGAAGCACCTGGAGACGTCCGAGGCGCCGACGCTCAAGAAGAGCACTTCCACCCCCTTCATGAACACTAGCACTAAGCAGTTCTCCATGTCGGAAGTCAGCAAGCACTCGTCGCGTGACTCTGCGTGGATCGTCGTCCACGGCAGCGTCTACGACTGCACCGCCTTCGTGAAGGACCATCCCGGCGGGGCCGACAGCATCCTCATTAATGCTGGCAGCGATTGCACCGAGGAATTCGATGCCATCCATTCCGACAAGGCCAAGGCCCTCCTTGACACCTACCGCATCGGTGAGCTCATCCCCTCGGGCTACGTCTCCGACAACTCGGTCCACGGTGGCTCCGAGTTCTCTCAACTCGCCCCTATTCGCGAGGCCGTGCGTGCGCCGCCCGCTCTGGTGAACCCTCGCGAGAAGGTGCCGTGCAAGCTCGTCGCCAAGAAGATCATCTCCCACGATGTCCGCCTCTTCCGGTTCGCGCTCCCCTCCGCCGAACAGGCACTCGGGCTCCCTGTCGGGAAGCACATCTTCCTCTGCGCCACTATCGACGGCAAGCTGTGCATGCGAGCCTATACGCCGGTAAGCCCCGTGGACGAGATTGGCTATTTCGAGCTCCTCATCAAGGTGTACTTCAAGGGCGAGAACCCCAAATTCCCCAATGGCGGGCTCATGTCGCAGTACCTGGAGTCCCTTGCCATAGGATCCACGCTCGAGATCAAGGGCCCTCTTGGGCACATCGAGTACAGTGGCCGCGGCAATTTCCTCGTGAACGGCAAGCCGCGTTTTGCGCGGCGGCTGGCGATGATCGCCGGCGGGACGGGGATCACGCCGATATATCAGGTGGTGCAGGCGATTGTGCGGGATTCAGAGGACCGGACGGAGATGTACGTGGTGTACGCGAACCGGTCGGAGGACGACATCCTGCTGTGGGACGAGCTCGACGGTTTGGCGCGCGAGCGGCCCGAGCAGTTCAAGGTGTGGTACGTAGTGAACGAGGCCAAGACCGGGGAGGCGTGGCGGTACAGCACCGGGTTCGTAACGGAGGCCATCCTGCGCGACCACATCCCCGTGGGCGGCGACGACACGCTCGCGCTGGCATGCGGGCCGCCGCCCATGATCCAGTTCGCGGTGACGCCCAATTTGGAGAAGATGAAGTACGACACGACCAACTCGCTATTGGTGTTCTAATTAAGCTCCATGCCTGACACATAATCTTGGTCCCACATCTTGATGTGCTACAAAATGTGTATATATGAATTCCTATTAATTTGCCGAATTAAATTCTTAGTCGCCCAGCAGCGAAGGATGTAAGGAATTAGTAGTCGTTTAAATCAATCAACGGTTGATTGCTGGTCAAAAATCCAATGCTATCTCTCCACCGATGTTAAGTATGTAGACAAATAAAAAGTTGAAGAAATCTGCAGCGTTGACTTAATAGAGCAAATGGACATGGAGATGGGTGCTCTTCTGCTCGATCCACTGCGAAAGCACTCCCGCTTTTGCACTGCAATCAATGTAGCAAACTGGCAATGCAGTTGTCTCTTGTAGCTGTTGATTTATTTATTAAGTGGCGATGTTCAAATTCACAAAGAATTAATTATATATAATAATAGTCAATTGAGCTAGCTATGTTGTGAGTTGTGTCCAATTTAATTAAATACTAAATAAGTTTAGCTTAATTGGATTGTCATGAACGTACTTTGTGATTTTGTCTAAAAAAAAAAAAAGAAAATCATTTTTCATGCAAGCCAATGGGTATCTAGCAATTTAACTTTTTCTTGCATGGCCGGCAGCCAAGGAAACACTTGTACCACTACTTGCAACGTGTGGCAGATTCCAGCCACTGGCAGGTGGAAAATTTTAGATACGCTTCACAGGCTGCCTAGCCCACAGTCTAGATTCTAGATTCAGAAAATATATATCTTATTTGCATGAAAGAGGGGACGGCGGCCCTTCGTTGCTCCATTGGACGTGAGGGCCGCGTACTGCATGGGTGATTACGTACGTGACTCTTTTTAGTTGTTGACCCTTTTTAGTTGTTTTTTGTTTTCCTCCCATTTCAAAATCCTTGACTGACCCTTGGGTCTCCCCAGCAGCTGACCTGACCCTTTGTGGTCCGCCACGTGCTCAATGCCTCAGATCTCTTACTCAAATTTTCTTTTTCTTCCTCTTTAAATTTAAATTTCAGTGAAATATTCTCTGTCTTTCCATGGACAAACAATATTACGTCACCCAGTAGGCTATGAATTCAATAATATCTTTAGAAAAAAGTTAAAAAATACTATGCACTAATTATTGTAAACTCCATAACATTTATTTAATTAATCATTCAATTAACCCTAAAAATTTGCTTTAGTAATAAGACTTTTAAAAGAACAACAAACATTAAAGTAGATTTTTATTAAGATGAATAAACAATAGCTGAGTTGGTCCAATTGATGAAAGACACCGACTACCGAGCGCAAAGATTCCATACCACCACTTGTTGCGACGGAATCTTCCCTTCCTGGATTATTCAATTTCTAGAATCTTTTTGGAATCTTTGAGCCGCGCTTTTCCTCACTCTCAAGAATCTTTTTAGAATTTTCTTGCGCCAATTGGACTTAAACTTAAAATTTTGATTCAATTAAGCAAATGGTTTCCAAGTCAATCACGGATCACGGGTGCACAAAATTGGATGGGGACAAGTGGGCGTTTGGATCAAGTGCAGCGCTGCAATGACAGATTTGTAACGCAGAATTTGCGCAGTGTTCAGTAATTTAGCACTACTATGGGTCCATCTGTGCAATTAGTCCTGCTTTTTAAGCGGCGTTTAGGAATAAAAGGGTAGAGAGAGCTTTCCGTCTTGTCTTCATTTGACAAGGATGGTCAACATCTTTTGTCTCCTTGCAATCACAGGAAGAGATAGATGACGTGGCGAGTAGGGTTGAATGGATACCTATATATATACTAAGTACCTAAAGTATAACAAGGTGTGACCCAACCAAAAGGATACGAGTAAGATTTGAACTATTGATGACTCTGGCATTCTAAGCCTGGCTAATCACAAGGAGACTCATCCAATCTTTCTAACTTCACCCATGGTAAATATTATTTTCTTCACTCATGAGTTGTGGTGAATCGCAAGTTGTTGGTTTTTAAGTGTTAATCAAATCATGTTAGTTTTTTTTCCTTCAATAAAAAAAAATTAAAAATGCATGACAAAGTTGATATTCTTTAAAGATTTATAACCCCAAGATGAAATAATGACATTAATATTGCCACACGTGTATGATTATATCAAAATAATAAAGTAAATTATTATTTCTACGGGTTTCTTAAGTACCAAATAATTTTAATTTCTCGGTTGGTGTTGCAAGGTTTGCTGGGGATGCGCCAACAGGTTAATGAAATCCTTTGAAAAAGATGCGCCTTGATGTAGATAATTCTCTTGCTCATCAAGAGACGATCTTGGAGAAAAGTTAGCAAAGGGAACCTTGGGAGAAGAAGTGGGCAACACAAGCACACAAGGGAGAAGAGGAACAAGGGCTCGGACCTTAGAGAGGAAGAGGGGAGGGAGGCAACACAAGCACCTATCATTTTGTCTAGCAACTAATCAACATGTATTATTGATGCATGATGGTACATTATATAGAGACAAGTGGCTTGACGACAAAGGAGACATTTCCCCTTACATAATTACATTGTACAAGGTAAAAATCAGCATTAAAATGTATCAAATCATTCCTTGTGAGGCTTGAACATTGGCTCCCTTTGAATTTCAAAATCCTTCAAATTTTTAGTATTGCGATTCCTTCTTTAGGTGTGAACGTCCGTAGCTTTGGATGAGAGGAATTTGCATTTGAATCCTTTCCAATGATGGATGTGAATGCTTGGAAGATGCTTGGGCGGTTAAGGCTTGTGAATATCAAACATGTAATGCTTCCTTGATTTTAGGATCTAGTTTGAGAGCCAATAGATATTGTTTGAATTCTTTCCTTGGCTTGAGAGTGTGAGTTGGCGCTTGATGGCTGATTGCTTGATGAGGCAATTAACTCTTTAGGAAGTTAGGTTTGCAAAGTCTTCAATCTAAAGCCGTCATTTGATTTTGAGTTTGAAGTCTACCTTCCTGCTTTTGGAGCTAGCTTAGCAAAATGGGATAGCTAGCTTTAGTAAGCACTTGAGGAACTTGCCACTATACATTGTAATGCAAATTTTGGAATGGTATGCCCTGTCCTATCATTAATGCATGAATTACATTTCAAGATTTTTTTTTTGGTGCATGCATGAATTACAGTGCAAGAATTCTACCATATATGTAACTACATGGGTGCACCTTATTCTTTAAGGTGGATCTAACCTATGATAATACATGCAATGTAAGGGGGTGGTGTATTAGTGTACCCTTAAACTAGGATAGCTTTAAGCTCCATTTAAACCTCCTTGGGTCATGGTTCCTACCTGCATTAATGTTGGTGTATATGCCCTAGGACCTATGGCTCATCCGATGTGTGTCACATTCATTTGTGATATCCTGGTATTGTCGTTGTTATACTTGTTGTACATCTGCATCATATGTACATTTGCATATATAATGTCCCTGTAGATAGATTTTATCTAGTCTCAATAGAATATCCCTAGTCAAGTATCATAGTGGATAAGAGACAGCTATAATGCATGTGAGACTGGTATATGCGCTGGTTGAGCACGGGTTGCTAACGCAAACATATGGGTATATCAAGGTAGATATATTAGATCGACCAGCCATGAGGATTTGACTTGGTGTCACAAGTCAAATCACACAGTGACAGAGGTATACTTGTCCTTGACTTGAGATCATTGATATCTCTATATGGCAAGTGGTGTACTTTGATACAACCTAACACTCCACCGTAGCAGGGGAGTCATAATAGCTGTCATTCGGTATATCATAAGTCATATGAGAGATGCAATGAGCCAAGATAGGATTTGCCTCTTCCTTAAATGGAAGCTTGATATCCATGAAGAAACCATCATATATTGGATCTTGTTGTAGTGTTAATGTTATAGATGATGTTGTTAGTGATTTGCATAACTTGTTTGATGAACCTTCTGATTCTAAAAATGATACTTTTCCGGATTGTGTTTCGCATGCTGCTGATGAAGAATGCCAAGTGGAGGAAACTCCAAAAGTTGAATTAAAAACTCTGCCAAGTAATCTTCGATATGAGTTTCTTGGACCCAATTCTACTTATCCTGTTATTGTTGATGCACAGCTTAATGCAAAGGAAACATATTTGCTTCTAAGGGAATTGCAAATTCACATAAAGATAATTGGGTATTCTAATAATGATTTAAAGGGAATTAACCCCTCTTTTTGTATGCACAGAATACTTATGGAGGATGATCACAAACCTCATGTGGATTTTCAAAGATATCTTAACCCCTCTATGAAAAAAGTTGTGAAAAAGGAGGTGTTGAAATTACTTGATGCATGTATTATTTATCTCATCTCTGATAGTAAACGGGTAAGCCCTGTCCACTGTGTTCCTAAGAAAGGGGGGTGTGACTGTCATGAAAGATAAAGATAATGAATTAATTCCTATTCGGACTGTGACTAGTTAGCGTATGTGTATTGACTATAGAAAATTAAATGTGGCTACTAGGAAAGATCATTTTCCCTTGCCTTTTATTGATCAAGTGGTTGAAAGACTTGCTAATCATTCTCATTTTTGCTTTTTAGATGGTATTCTAGATTTTTTCAAATTCCCATCTATCCTGATGACAAGATAAGACCACTTTTACATGCCCATATGGTACTTTTGCTTATAAAAGAATGTCTTTCGATTTATGTAATGCACCTGCTACTTTTTAGAGATGTATGATGGCTATTGTTTTGGATTTCATTTAAAATTTTATACATGTTTTTATGGATGACTTCTCTATTAATGGTGTTTCTTTTGATGATTGCTTGACCAATTTGTCTAAAGTTTTGTAGAGGTGTGAAGAAGCTAATCTAGTGCTTAACTGGGCAAAATGTCATCTTATGGTTAAGCAGGGAATAGTTTTGGGACACTTAGTTTCAGAAAGAGAGATAGAAGTCGATAAAGCCAAGATTGAAGTGATTGAAAAGTTAATGCTACCTACATCAGTAAAAGAGATCAGGAGATTATTAGGACATGCAAAATTCTACCGGCGGTTCATTAAGGATTTTTCTAAACTTGCTAAACCGCTTACTAATTTACTTTATAAGGATGTTAAATTCTTTTTTGATGAAGGATGTTTATCTGCTTTTTAGGATCTGAAGAAGGCTCTCATATTTGTGCCCATCATGCAGCCGCCAAGCTGGAGCCTCCCTTTCGAGCTTATGTGTGACGCTAGCGACTATGCGGTAGGAGCGGTGCTTGGCCAGAGAAAAGAGAAGAAGCCCTACGCCATCTATTATGCTAGCCGAACCTTGGATGAAGCGCAAAAAATTACACCACTACTGAAAAAGAACTCTTAACTATTGTTTTTTGCTTTTGATAAATTTAGATTATATTTGATTAATTTTAAAGTTATAGTGTATACAGATCATGTGGTGGTGAAATATTTGATGCAGAAAAAAGATAGTAAACTACGTCTTTTTCGATGGATTTTACTTTTGCAGGAGTTTAATATAGAAATTAAGGACAAGAAAGTTGCAAAAAATTTTGTTGCAGATCACCTTTCCAGGATAATGATAGATACAGATAAGGGTAATTCGATTAATGAATCCTTTCCAGATGATCAGCTCTTAGTCATTGAATAAATGAAGGCTCCATGGTATACTGATATAGTGAATTACTTAGTGGCTAATGTTTTTCCTCTTGATTTGAATTATCAGGGAAAGAATAAATTCTTAGCTGAAGTAAAATACTATTTTTGGGATGAGCCTTATGTTTTTCAAAGGTGTGCATATGAGATTTTAGAAGATGTGTACCGGAAGAAGAAATAATGGATGTTCTTTTTCAATGTCATTCATCATCGTATGTAGGGCACGCTAGAACTCAAAAGTTTTACAATCTAGATTTTATTGGCCCTCGATTTTTAAGGATGCTAGAAATTTAATATTATCTTATGATAGATGTCAAAAGACAGGGAACATAAATAGAAGGAACGAGATGCCACTCACTAGTATACTCGAGGTAGAGATTTTTGACGTTTGGAGGATAGATTTCATGGGACCGTTCCCACCATCCGGATGTAATAAATTTATTCTTGTAGCAGTAGACTATGTTTCTAAGTGGGTCGAAGCTTTTGCTTCTCCCATTAATGATTCCGAGGTAGTTGTAAAACTGTTCAAGAAAATCATTTTCCCTCGGTATAGAATGCCAAGAGTAGTGATTAGTGATGGAGGTTCACATTTCATAGAACACTGATTTTCAGCCTAACTTAGAAAGTACGGGGTTAACCACAAGGTTGCGACACCTTATCACCCCCAGACGAGTGGACAAGTAGAGATATCAAATAGAGAAATTAAAGGAATTTTAGAGAAAAATGTGTCACGAACTAGAACGGATTAGGCTTTCAAACTCGACGATGCACTCGGGGCATACAGAACTGCTTACAAAACACCAATAGGTATATCTCCTTTTCAATTAATTTATGGTAAATCATGTCATCTACCTGTAGAGCTCGAGCACAAGGCGTTCTGGGTGATCAAAGCATTAAATTTTGATTTGAAGAATGCGGGAGAAAAGCGAAGACTACAATTAAACGAACTTGACGAAATTAGACTCTCTGCTTACTAAAACACAAGGATTTATAAAGAGAGGACAAAAAGGTGGCATGATCAATATATATTCAAAAAGGAATTTCAACCAGGTGACTTTGTTCTGTTATTTAATTCAAGATTAAAACTTTTTCTTGATAAACTTAAGTCTTGATGATCTAGCACTTTTCAAGTACGAAAAACTTACCCCTATGTAGAGTGAAAGTTCAGGGGAATTTAAGGTCTTTGGTCAAAGATTTAAACATTATTACGAAGAAGAACAGAACGAAGGAAGGATGGATTTGCAGCTTAAAGAACCTCAATTTAATCGGAGTGTAGGACGGTTAAGCTAGTGACCTAAAAATTAGCGCTTCTTGGGAGGCAACCTAAGTACTCTTTATGAAAAAAAAAAAATTTCACCCCCCCCCCAATGAAAATGAACTTGGAATATCACGGGGCTGTGATTTTATTAAAAAAAAAATTAAAAAAATAGCGGCGGCAATGGCTGGATACTATGCACGCCCTAGCCGTCACACCCCCGTGATCTCTTTTAGTGCCTGTGAAGCTTCTTATGCAAATATCTCTATGGACATTATTATGCAAATATACATAAACACAGATGTATCAAAAGCATAAACAATGACAATGACAAATATACATACATACCTATAGTTGTCCTTTATCCACTATGGCACTCTACCGAGCACAATCTTTGAGACTAGATAAAATCTGTCTCTATGGACATTATTATGCAAATATACATAAACACAGATGTATCAAAAGCATAAACAATGACAATGACAAATATACATACATACATACATACATACATATATATATATATATATATATATATCAAGTGTGAATGTAATACATTGTAAGACCAATAACAGATTTTAGGGCATAAATACTAACAACCCTACCCTAAGGGTACCTTCTATGGCCCTACCTTGCATTTGCATGCATCATAATAGTATAGATCCACCCCCAAATCTAACATGTAGCTACATATGGTAAGTTTTATGCATCTTTACTTTTAAAACTATGTTGCATCATGATAGGACTAGTGCATGACATGTTGTAATTGCATCTACAATCAATAGGTAAACTCTCCAAAGCTCAAAGTCAGCTCACTCACTCACTCATCTAGTGAGCTCCCAAAAAGAAGTTAGTGCTCAAACTCAGTTCAACTAATGTCACTTAAAGGCTTGAGTTGAAGGGAGTCAGTCAAACTCAGTTAGAAATTACATAAAACATTGCACAGCGGAAGAAATATCCCCGAAACGAGCCAGTCCCAAAAACCCAGTGAAGATCGCATGCGAGGGAGTCGACACGATGAGATAGAATATACCTTAAAGCAAGATGAGGCTGATGTCGTGACAGGCGCCCAAGTGTGCGCCCTCTGCAGTCTCACACACACGGATGCCTCAAGTCCTCTTCTTCCACGCCCGGTGCTAGCCTCGGGAAGAAGATCCAAGCCTAAGTATACTTTCTTCACAACTTGCGCCACCTCCAATGAGTATGCGCCAAGGATGAAGATGAGGAGAAGCCGTCAAGAACAATTACTTCTTGCGCCAAAAGGAGGAGGAGAAGAATTGGTTGCGGCTATTGAAGAGAGAAAGAGAACTTGCGCTAAGAGCCCCCAACTTTCACCCTTCTCTATTGCTCACGCCTCCAAGGATGTCATCATAAGAGAGGGGCGCCTATGGCCTCTTTTATAGAGCCATAGGTCGGTTATGCAAGGGGGGGCCAGGGTTAGGGTTGGGATTTGGCTTCATGAAGCAAAATCGCCTACTCCTCCCCATTATGCCCTTAGGCGCCAATGGGAGGAGATTTATCCCCATTATACCCTTTTAGCCCCTTTCTTCTTCATGATAACTTATTAGCAAGCCCAACTTATCAATGGGCCTAGCCCAAGGTCTATTATGCACGTTAACCAAGTTATTGGATCCAATCCAAGTTAACCCAAGGTCAAATGAGGCTAACCATGGTTACATTGGTCAATATGCCAAAATTGGAAGTTGGCTCCAATAAGTTTCTTCTATCTCATCAGGCCCATTGGCGTAGATAAAATCTCCCAAATAGATCCGAGTTATCCAATAACTCGATCATAAGGCTTCCCGATCAATACGAGAACTCAAGTATCAAGGTGTGTGACCCTGTAGGTTCCTCTGACGCTGGCAGTGTTGATCAAAGATCACCACAAGTAGTGAGTGGCACCTAGCAGTGTATCGCTGCTACCCAGGTCATTGGAATGGATATCGACATCGACATCTCCATCATCGCAATTAGGTACAGATGTATTCCAGTCTCTTTGTCGTACTGATATCCGATTGGACAAGTGTGTCACCACTTGTTTTCATCCAATCTCATGGTTATGACTAAATCAGGTCTCACCTGGGTATGGCCATACACTTTCAGTCATAAAACCATAGAGGAGCTCCATGGATATCAAACTTCCCTAAGAAAGGGGCAAATCCTCTGTCTGTCCATTGACCTTCTCATATGGGTCGTGACATGCTCAATGACAACCGTTATTACCCCCCAACTACGGCGAGGTGTTAGGTTGTATCAAAGCATATCCCTAACCGCATAGAATGACCAATGACCTCAAGTCAAGGGATCAATGCATCTCCTATCACTTGTGAGGATAACTTGTGACACCAAGTCATTGCCTCACAGCGGGTCGATCCAATATATCCATCACTGATATACCCATATGTCTGCATTAGCACTTCGTGCCTAACCAGCCCATATACCAGTCTCACAAGTACCAGAGCTGTCACATATCCACTCAGGTACATCGACCGGGGACTATTATTTGAGCACAGATCCAATCTGTCTCCAGGGACATTATCATATAAGTACACAATCGCAGATGTAAGCAAATATAAATAATGACAATGCCAGAATGATATAAAATATCAACGTCAAATAGTACAATAATGGACCAAAACTAGGTCCTAGGGCATATACACCAACAATCTCCCACTTGCACTAAGACCTAGAGGTTGAGGAATCTCAACCTCATATCTCTAGCGTGATAGTCATGCTTCTACTGCGCCAAAGCCTTGGTCAATGGGTCTGCCAGATTGTTCTCTGTGTCAACTCTGCTAATCTTGACATCACCTCTATCTATGATCTCTCTGATCAGGTGAAATCTTCTGAGTATGTGTTTGGACCTTTGATGAGACTGTCGTTCTTTGGCTTGTGCAATTGCTCCAATGTTATCACAGTAGATTTCAATAGGATCCACTGCACTAGGAACCACCTGAAGTTCAGAAATGAACTTCCTTATCCAAACAGCTTCTTTGGTTGCCTCAGAAGCGGCCACATACTCAGCTTCGGTTGTAGAATCGGCAATTGTGGATTGCTTGAAGCTCTTCTAGCAAACAGCACCTCCATTTATCTTAAACACATAGCTAGCCTGCGATCTAAAGTCATCAGGGTCAGACTGGAATGACGCATCAGTGTAGCCCTGCATACTGAGCTCTTCCTGTCCCCCATAGACTAGGAACAAATCCTTAGTTCTTCTCAGATACTTCAGGATGTTCTTTACAGCCACCCAGTGCTACACTCCAGGATTGGATTGGTATCGGCTGGTTATGCTCACAGCATAAGCTACATCTGGTCTAGTACACAACATTTGCATACATGATCGATCCCACTGCCGAAGCATAAGGCACTCGACTTATGTCATCCATCTCAGCCTGTGTGGTGGGACACTGACCTTTTGAGAGAGTAAGGTCATGTCTCACTGGAAGGTACCCTTTCTTGGATTTCTCCAAGTTGAACCTCTCCAGGACCTTATCAATGTAGGTACTCTGACTAAGGGCTAGGAGCTTCTTGGATCTATCCCGATAGATCCTCACGCCTAGAATATAGGCGGCCTCCCCTAAGTCCTTCATCTCGAAACACTTCCCTAACCATGTCTTCACAGCTTGAAGACTAGGGATGTCGTTCCCGATGAGCAGTATGTCATCGACATACAAGACCAGAAAAGTCACCAAACTCCCACTGAATTTTCTATATACACAGGCGTCATCTTCGCTTTTGATAAAGCCATAATCTCTCACAGCTTTATCAAATCAAAGATTCCAACTTCGAGATGCTTGCTTTAATCCATAGATGGATCTCTTTAGCCTGCAGACCTTATTGGCCTCTGCAGGATGGATGAAGCCATCAGGTTGTGTCATATACACATCCTCAGTTAGCTTCCCGTTAAGGAACGCTGTCTTTACATTCATCTGTCATATCTCATAATCATGATATGCAGCTATAGCAAGCAGAATCCTAATGGATTTGAACATAGCAACTAGTGAAAAGGTTTCATCATAGTCCACCCCGTGGACTTGTTTGAATCCCTTAGCCACAAGTCTACCTTTATAGGTAACTACGTTGTCATCCATGTCTGTCTTCCTCTTGAAGACCCATTTACACCCTATGGGTTTTACCCCATCAGGTAACTCAACCAAATCTCAAACTTGGTTAGCTGACATGGAATCCATTTCAGATCTCATGGCGTCAAGCCATCTCTCGGAGTCCGGTCCACTGACCGCCTCTTCATAAGTCTTGGATTCATCCTCAATGATGAAGATACCGTCGTGTTGGGTAGGCAGCGATCCATACCTCTCAGGTACATAGCGAATCCTCCCAGACCTACGCGGGGCCTGTGTCTGAGCCTCAGGTTGCCCATCAACCGGTGCAGGTGGCTCAGGTTCCATCTTTGTGTCTTGTGGTTGCACTTAGACCTCGTCCAAGTCAAACTTCCTCCCACTAACTTCTTTCATGAGAAACTCTTTCTCTAGAAAGACAGCACCCCGAGCAACAAAAACTTTATTCTCAGTGGGAACATAGAAGTAGTAACCCTTAGTTTCCTTAGGGTACCCCACAAACACGCATTTATCAGATCTAGGTTCTAGCTTGTAAGAATCCTGGCATTTGACATAAGCCTCACATCCCCAAATCCTGATAAAAGTGAGATTAGGGCGTCTCTCACTCCATACCTCATATGGAATCTTTGAGACACTCTTAGATGGAACATTATTCAGTATTAGAGAAGCTGTTTCAAGTGCATGTCCCCAGAATGAGGGAGGTAGAGTTGCATGACTCATCATACATCGAACCATGTCCAACAAAGTTCGATTTATCCTTTCAGACACACCATTCTATTGGGGTGTTCCAGGAGGAGTGAGTTGGGACAGAATCACATACTCTCTTAGATAGTCAAGAAACTCACTACTCAAGTACTCTCCACCACGATCTGATCGAAGAGCCTTAATGGATCTACCAAGTTAGTTCTCTACTTCATTCTTGAACTCCTTGAATTTCTCAAATGATTCAGATTTATGTCTCATCAAGTAGACATAACCATATCTACTGAAATCATCAGTAAAGGTAATGAAGTAGTTGTGTCCTCCTCTGGCTTGCTTATTGAATGGCCCACACACATCGCTATGTATGAGATCCAATAAACCTCCTGCCCTCTCACCAATTTTGGTGAAGGGCGCTTTTGTCATTTTCCCTAACAAACAAGGCTCACGTGTATCAAATTCTTCCAAGGAACTTGAATCTAACAACTCATTTGCATGGAGTTGTTGAATGCGATTCTTGTTTATATAGGCTAAGTGACAATATCATAGGAAAGCGCCAACTGAACCACTCAGTTTGGTCCTTTTATTATTTATGTTACAAATAGAGTTATCCATGTCGAACACATATAGACCATTGCACAAAGTACCATTCCCATAGAACATATTTGCAAATAAAAAAGAACAAGAGTTCTTATTTATTTCAAACTTAAATCCCTTCTTTGCCAAGCAAGGAATGGATAGAATGTTCTTAGTAAGCGAAGGTACATAATAGCAATTATCTAACTCTAACTGAAGTCTAGATGGCAGGGAGAGAGTCAAAAACTCCTACAGCAACAGCAGCAACATGTGCCCCATTTCTAACTTGTAGGTCAATCTCTCCAGCCCGTACCGATCTACTTTTCTTGAGCCCCTGCATATTTGTACAAATATGAGCTCCACATGCGGTATCCAATATGTTGGTGTATATGCCCTAAAGACCAATGTATGGACATGGTCAGGCATTGTTTGAATGTACTTTGATAGAACTATTACTCTTTATATAGGCATGGTCGTTATTATGCAGACTTCTCTACCTGCGTTGATGTATTGAGTTGCATAAATAATGTCCCAGGAGTTTGGATTGGATCCATTCTCATAAGCTATCCCTAGACAAGGTACCTTAGCAGATATGGGACAGCTTCGGTACATGTGAGACTGGTGTATGGGCTGGTTAGGTGCGGGGCACAGTAACGCAGACATACAGGTGCATTGGATGCACTGGAGTGATCCACCGTGAGGATTGACTTGTCTAGTCAACAAGTCAATCTCACATGCAAGAGGTTTGCATTGATCCTTAGACTTGAGGTATTCATGTCTAGATTTGATGATGGGTATGCTTTAATACAGTTTTACGTCTCTCCGTAACTGGGAGACCAAAACGACTGTCATTGGGCATGTCATAAGTCACGTAGAGACATGGATGACCAATAGTAGGATTTGCCCCTTCCTTCCGAGGAAGCATGATATCCACCTCGGGGCGCCCCACCTTATTGGTGCATGATAGGAAAGTGTGGCCACACTTGTTGAGTCATGACCAATGCATTGGATAATAAACTTGAGACTAATCCAATGGCAGGATATCAGCTTAGGCAAAGGGATCTGTAATGCAATGGGAATCCTCGTTGCTTGTTAGGAGTTGTTGCCATAATGACTTAAGTCCTATGACATGGGTAGTAGTGATGTGTTGCTAGATACCCCTCACTACTTATGATGTTTACATCATTGCCATGGTCATATGGATCCTACGGGGTCACACGCAATAGACTCTTGACGTTGCTTTAATCAGAAGCCTTAGGATCAAGTTATTGGATAACTTGGATCCATTTGGAAGATTTCATCAGCGCTGATGGGCCTGATGAGTTGGAAGAAAGCTATTGGAGCCAAACTTCATTTTTGGCAGGTTGACCCGAAATTGACCTAGAATGGTCACATTTGGATTAGGGTTGCATTGGATTGGATCCAATGGCTTAATCAACCCATGCCATGAAGTTTGGGCTAGCTCATTATCCAATGAGGCCCAATAATTAGTTGTCATGAAGAGGAATTGGCTTAAAAGGGTATAATGGGGAGAAATCTCACCCCATTGGCGCCTAGGGGCATAATGGGGTGAGGGAGGCGCCTTTGCTTCATTATGGAAGTAAAGGGCGCCTAGCCCTTCTTCCTTGGAAGGAATACTTGCCTCTAAGGTAAGTCTTGGGGCTGATATGGCTTGATGGCTCTTTTGGAAAGAGCTTGGGCGCATATGGATAGTAGGGTAAGGTATATGGTAATGTCTTGGAGACTTACCTTATCTAAAACCCTAGTTTCTCCCAAAATTCTTACCCTAGCCGAAACTCCTCATGCTTGTTGCACCTTGCCCTTCCCTTGGATGGAAAGCATGCATCTAAGGCATGTCTTGGGCTGATATGGCCATTGGGCAAATTAGGATAGGTTGAATGAGGTTTATGGTAAAGTCTTGGAGACTTTCCTTACCTCAAGACCCCTTTATCCTAGCCGCCCACTTGGCATGATCTTAGCCATTGCCTTGCCGCCTCTTGTCCTATTTATAGGACCCCTTACCGCTCCTTCCATGGTTGGACTTTAAGGAGGCGTGAACACACATAGAAGGGAGAGAGAGCAAAGCAAAGGGCGACAACAAGGTGGTGCAAACTTCTTCCTTGGAGCCGCAAGTTCTTCCTCTTCCTCTCTTCTTGGCGCAAGGATTCTTTGTGCTTGGTGGCGTCTTCTTGTCACAAGCCCTCATCGTCCCTTGGCCATAGGCGCACCTTGGAGGTGGCGCAAGCAAAGAAGAAGAGGGAAGTCCTTGGCGGCATTATCTTCCCTATCCCCTTTTTGGCGCAACTTCTCTTGAAGGTGGCGCAAGTGGAAGTGAAGGCTTGATTCTCTTCCCGAGGCTAGCACCAAGCGTGGAAGGGAGCAACGATCAAGGAGTCAACGCGTGGATACTTGTAGAGGGCGAACACATGAGCGCCTTCAACATGGCTTCGACATCTAGACAAGCAAAAGAGGTACATCTCTATCACATCCTTGTGTGTACTCACTCGCATGGATCCTTGGGAAAGGAATGTGTTTCGGGTGTAATGCTTCTTCCGCTGCGTCCTGGGACTGCAAAATTTTAAATTACACCCGGCATTCCCCAACACAATACCCATGACATAGAAGTAGAAAGGTTGACTTCTGTAACATAAATACCTGAGCTTGAAGACGAAGCCTTGCCTCTCTTCTTCTCACTCTGAAGTCGCACCATGTCCTTCAACATGTGAGGTGGCCCTCTACTTGAATAGCACTTATTGTTCCTGATCCATTCCATCTTTAATTTCAGTTCCTTGGTCAAGCCTTTCGGCTCAACGCACTAAATATTAAATTTAGGAGAATTGAGCCTAACCAATTCATTAAAGAGCTGTCTTAGATTAGTAATAATCTCAGAGGCACTCTTCAATTCATATTGCCCTTGAAGCTCGGGCGACATATTGGTTAGCATCAATTGTGCAACCTCCAAAGTATTAGTCTGATGCTTATCATAAGCATTGCTCTCAGCCGCTGAGGCCGAGCATGGAAGTGGTTCAGGAATGGGCTGCTCAAGGACATAGAGCTTTCTCTCGAGCTTGAGCACAATTCTCAAGTTCATATACCAATCCATCAAGTTGGATCCAACCAACTTGTCCTTCTCAAGGATAGATCGCAGTGACCAACCGCTATTGTTCGTTGTCATTGTTCTACAACAGTCAAGAAACAGCAGATTAATACTACTTCAAATCATTTAAACTGGACTTGTTTTAAATGATTATTGCTCCCACCATTTTAATCGAATTGACAACCCACAAAGTCAATCGGGAAGTTTAAGACTTCCTAGTGAGATGGGATCCTTATTCCACATGAGGCTTTGCGTCCCACGAGGGTGGGATGAGATGCACAAAGTAACCCATGCTTCCTAAGGTGGGCACGTCGGCCGATTGCTCCAAGCAATTCCCCTTATTGAGACAATCTAGGCATTTCATGTCCAGCGAGGGCTGGATACAGCATGAAACTCTAACCTCTCAATGATGCCTCTAGAGCTCCACCATATGCCCAGCACATGTGAAAATCTAGTCAAGTCCATTCCTAACCGTTATGCCCAGGGCCAACGAGTTTCCTTGCGAAGGCGCGCCCGATTAAAACGGACTGGGAAACCATTACCACCACGCACTTTCTAAAGATAAGTGGGTGTGTCCCACGAGGGTGGGAAATAGTTCACAACACCACTAATCGATAGCTTAGTGAGGGCTACGCATTAGAAGGCTACTAGACTTGATATTTATTTATGAGGATTTTTGAGGTCTCATCAGTTTTATCTTATGTCTAACATTACAGGCATGCAATCCTATAGTGATAACATAACGATAAAACATGCATGCTTTAGCAGATATCAAAAACAATAAATGAATGATGTGATCATAGCCTATTCAAGACATTGAACCAACCCATGCCAAAAGGAGGTTCAACTCTTGACCTAGGATTCAAGCCCCAAAGACAAGACCTAACCTAGCCGACCTCTAACTTGAGCTTGAAGGTTGGCTCCAAGGTCTTTCTCACCATGGTTTAGCTCTCAAACCCTAGAGGTGTCCCTCATGGGTTCGGCCAATGCCATGGGTCTTTCTCCATAGATGATGCGCCACTATGTATGGGCCAAGACACATAGCACACAAGCCCTAAGTCTCGGCCAGGTCATCTTGTGCCATTACACCATGCACCATCAAAGAAGAGTGCTTCTTGCGCCACCAGGCAAGGTGCGCAAGCAAGCATGCATGCGCCAGGGTTCCATGTGGTTGCGCCCTAATTTTCTTCTTCTTGTTACAAAAATAAAAGAAAAGAAAGCGGCACGCAGGCCTCACAAAGATACATCACAGGCATGCAAAGGGGCTTGACTCATTATCACAACATTATGCACAAGCAAGGTATCTACACATGCAATTCTACATGCTCATGAAAAACATAAAATTTGAAATTTTACTTTTTCATAAAACCATTCTCTTTTCCTCATCTTCTTCTCACAAATCTTTTAGTTATTTGCGATCTATTTTTCATTATGATTTCAAAGATCCTATCGGCTGGTAATTTTGTCAGATCAAGAGACCCGGCCAGTCCGAAGACACAATACCCGTCCTACTTGACAAAACCACATGCGCCTTTGATCCTTAAATCATGCAAGAAAAATAACCCAAAAATCCAAAAGAGATTGAAAAGATGATAGAAACAAAAAACCCTAATTTTTCCTACTTAGAAAAATCGTTTGTCATGTGATCATGCAATTTGCGAAAATTGAGATATGGCATGTGAGTATGGAAAAGCATGAAATTACATTGTTCGAGTCTTGCAAGTCCCTCTGATACCACTGTTGGAAAACCCCGGGGATATTTTACAATTTTCAGAGATAGAAATTACATAAAACATTGCACAGCAGAAGCAATATCCCTGAAACGAGCCAGTCCCAAAAATCCAGTGAAGATCACATGCGAGGGAGTCGACACGATGAGATAAAATATACCTTAAAGCAAGATGAGGCTGATGTCGTGACAGGCGCCCAAGCGTGCGTCCTCTGCAGTCTCACACACACGAATGCCTCAAGTCCTCTTCTTCCACGCCCGGTGCTAGCCTCGGGAAGAAGATCCAAGCCTTAGTATACTTTCTTCACAACTTGTGCCACCTCCAATGAGTATGCGCCAAGGATGAAGATGAGGAGAAGCCGTCAAGAACAATTCCTTCTTGCGCCAAGAGGAGGAGAAGAAGAATTGGTTGCGGCTATTGAAGAGAGGAAGAGAACTTGCGCCAAGAGCCCCCAACTTTCACCCTTCTCTATTGCTCACGCCTCCAAGGATGTCATCATAAGAGAGGGGCGCCTATGGCCTCTTTTATAGAGCCATAGGTCGGTTATGCAAGGGGAGGCGCCCAGGGTTAGGGTTGGGATTTGGCTTCATGAAGCAAAATCGCCTACTCCTCCCCATTATGCCCTTAGGCGCCAATGGGAGGAGATTTATCCCCATTATATCCTTTTAGCCCCTTTCTTCTTCATGATAACTTATTAGCAAGCCCAACTTATCAATGGGCCTAGCCCAAGGTCCATTATGCACGTTAACCAAGTTATTGGATCCAATCCAAGTTAACCCAAGGTCAAATGAGGCTAACCATGGTTACATTGGTCAATATGACAAAATTGGAAGTTGGCTCCAATAAGTTTCTTCCATCTCATCAGGCCCATTGGCGCAGATGAAATCTCCCAAATAGATCCGAGTTATCCAATAACTAGATCATAAGGCTTCCCGATCAATACGAGAACTCAAGTATCAAGGTGTGTGACCCTGTAGGTTCCTTTAACGCTGGCAGTGTTGATCAAAGATCACCACAAGCAGTGAGTGGCACCTAGCAGTGCATCGCTGCTACCCAGGTCATTGGAATGGATATCGACATCGACATCCTCATCATCGCAATTAGGTACAGATGTATTCCAGTCTCTTTGTCGTACTGATATCTGATTGGACAAGTGTGTCACCACTTGTTTTCATCCAATCTCATGGTTATAACTAAATCAGGTCTCACCTGGGTATGGCCATACACTTTCAGTCATAAAACCATAGAGGAGCTCCATGGATATCAAACTTCCCTTAGGAAGGGGCAAATCCTCTGTCTGTCCATTGACCTTCTCATATGGGTCGTGACATACTCAATGACAACCGTTATTACCCCCCAACTACGGCGAGGTGTTAGGTTGTATCAAAGCATATCCCTAACCACATAGAATGGCCAATGACCTCAAGTCAAGGGATCAATGCATCTTCTATCACTTGTGAGGATAACTTGTGACACCAAGTCATTGCCTCACAGCGGGTCGATCCAGTATATCCACCACTGATATACTCATATGTCTGCGTTAGCACCTCGTGCCTAACCAGCCCATATACCAGTCTCACAAGTACCAGAGTTGTCCCATATCCACTCAAGTACATCGACTGGGGACTATCATTTGAGCACAGATCCAATCTGTCTCCAAGGACATTATCATATAAGTACACAATCGCAGATGTGAGCAAATATAGATAATGACAATGCCATAATGATATAAAATATCAACGTCAAGTAGTACAATAATGGACCAAAACTAGGTCCTATGGCATATACACCAACAGTAATTGCATCTACAATGAATAGGTAAGCTCTCCAAAGCTCAAAGTCAGCTCACTCACTCACTCATCTAGTGAGCTCCCAAAAAGAAGTTAGTGCTCAAACTCAGTTCAACTAATGTCACTTAAAGGCTTGAGTTGAAGGGACTTCAAAGAACTTCAACTCACCTTGCCAAAACAAGCTCTAGGCACCATCACTCTCAAATAAAATCAGCCACTCAATCAAGATCCAACAATTAAGGGATGCTTGAATGGAATACAAATTGGGTGCCCAACACTTGAGGAAATAATTCAAACTTGTTCTCACCATTGAAGGAAACTTCATCAAGACAAAAGAATATTCTGAGCATCATCCTTTGCACCAACCATATTGGACCCAAAAAAAAATTAAAAACTTACCTTGGAGGAGCTGGCCAAAGCAAGAAAGAACATCAAGAAATGTTGATCACACCTTGGCATTAATTGTTGAATTTTTCTTACCCTTTTCTTGTAATTGCACCTAAGGGGAAATGACTTATGTGTTCCCTAGTCATCTTGCCTATATATTGTAGCCCCTCTTGCATCAATGAAGATGTTGAATAATTGATAGAAGATAATGGTTCTTATGTTGCCTCTTCTTCCCCCTCTCTAGGTGCTTATATCGCCACTTCTCCTCTCCTCTCCTCTTGAAGAGTTGTGCTCTTCCTTCACCACTTCTCCTCTTCTTCTCAACTTAGCTGAGGATCCCAACTCCCCTCTTCCATTTTGACGACAAGAAGGCTTCAAGGAAATCCATGTGCACAAGAACAAGGAGTGATCTTCATCACCGAATCTAGATAAGTCTACTTACTCTCTTTCTTTGTGTTTTCTGATTCATGCTAGAGTTAGTTTCTACGCCTCTCTTTGAATCTTGTAGATGGTGCATGGTGGAGGACTAAAGCTAATGGCACAACTTCCCCCTCCTTCTCTTTCTCTTTAGTTAGAGCTTTCTATTAGTAAGGGAATTGGAGAGGATTAGCCTCCCATTTGAATTTTATTTGTAATATGAATATGTGGCTTGTACGGATCCAAAATCTATGATTGTTCGTAATGCTCAACCTATCTACACCTACCATCAAGGTCGGACCGGTGAAGAACAAGGTGTTATGATCCTTCTACTCTCATAGATCGCATTGTAAGTCCTTTTACTAGCAATTTCAATTCCTAGAGTAAATCGGTTTTTTATTCTATTTAAAATACAAAAATATTTTTGAACTCTCATTAGAAGTAAATCTAGTTTTCTTAAGTATATTTTACAAAACCTAGTTTTAAAATAAGTTATTTGCATGCTTCCCCTCTTTGTGCTTTCACACTACATCACACATGGGTCAAATGGTCTTCATATCGGTTGAAGAATAGCTAATCATTCCCATGTTCCATTCTAGAGGCTGACTTGGACACTACAACCATCATAAGGCCTTCAAAATAAACTATTTTGGCCTTTTCGGGACCATCATGAGCATGCCATGATTATTATCATGGCCATAATCTTTTTAGGGGGAGCTAGGTAGTGCATTAAAGAGTTTCACAAGCAAGCCATAATTTTTTTCACAGCCATAATATGAGATTATGATTTGTCACAATCATAATATTCTTGGGCGAAGATTAGTGGTGCATCTGAGAGTTTTACTGATGGGCCGTGATATAGCCATAATATGGAATTATGGCTGGCCCTAATTTTTATCATATTGTGTCCAAGAGTTTCACGGGTGAGCTATGATTTTTGTTACAATCATAATCTATAATTATGGTCCGGCGCTGATTTTTGTCACAATATAATTTTTCCTTGGCTATTTTGCAAAGCCCATAGTAGATTTCACAACCAGGACGTAATTGTTATCACGATCATAATCTTTTAGAATTTTTTGAAATGTAGGAACTTGCACTACATTAATCCTTTCTAGATCAAAAAAGTTCTCCTCTAGAAAATAAGTGGTTGGTGAATTGTCAAATGGCTCAGAATCTGGAGCATCACCATGAGGCGAAGGCGGCATGTGGTATAGCAAGAGATAGATGACGTTGAAGATAGGGCTAATCAACATGTCTTTTGGGAGTTCCAAGAAATAAGCATCGGAAATAATCAGTTGCAATACTATGTATAGCCCCATGTAACACACTTAAAACTTAAGTTGCTCGACTCGATGGCCTCTTTAGGTGGATTCGTACCCTCATCAAGTCACCTATGTCAAAATGATATGGCCCACGATACTCGTTAGTCGTCAGTTTATACTTGGTATTACTCAAATAGATTGAATGCTGAATTTTCTTATGCAAGCTTACTAAATGATGTGCAAATATAAATATTGACTTAGACATGTGAGGCTCATGCATGATGCTATGGGGGTCAATTGGTTTGTGAGGTTGCTACCCTAGTACCACTTGGAAGGGACTCAAATCGGTGGTCGATTGACGGCACTATTGTATATGAATTCAGCAATAGAGAGAGTCGTGTCCTAGCTATGTGGAAAATCACCCGCTAGACATCTAAGTAGATTCCCTAAACTCCAGTTGACCACCTCAATTTGACTATCAATTTGTGGATGATAGACCAAGAAAAACTTCATGGTTGTACCGAGAAGGGACCACAAGGATCGCCAAAAGTGGCCCATAAAAATGTGAGTTGCGATTAGAAATGACCTACATAGGTAGGCCATGAAGATGGACAATCTCCTAGATAAATAGACTAGCAATGTGGGAGGCATATGATGTCTTAGCACACAGAATGAAGTGTGCTATCTTTGAGAGGTGATCGACTATGATAAAAATGGAGTCAAAACGGGATGCGGTCTTAGGTAACCCTAACACAAAATCCATGTGAAAGTTGCCCCTAGGTCCTTAGGAAACAGAGAGTGGTGTGTACAAATTGGTGTTGGAAGGTCCATAATGGCGAATGATTTGTTCCATGTCACTACGTAGGGATGGCAAAAAAGATGGGCCATGATTTTTGTAGCAATTATAATCTTCTCGGGTGGAGTTAGGTTGTATGTCCAAGAGTTTCATGAGTGGGCTATAATTTTCATCACAATCATAATCTAGAAGTATGGATGGGCCCTGATTTTTATCATGATCATAATCTTTTTAGATGAAATTAGTCGGTGTATCTAAGTGTTTCACGATTGAGCCATAATTTTCATCATGATAATAATTTTAAATTTTGCTAGGCCCTAATTTGTTTCCTAGGTTATAATTTTTTCTTAGTTGTTTTGCAAAGTTCACAGTAGAGTTCACGTCCAGACTGTAATTCTTGCCACAGTTGCAATCTTTTGAAAATTTTAAAATGCAGGAACTTATGCTGCATCACCATACGATTGGGAGCCTACCTAGTTGGGGGAACCAGGTTCTTGCTCCTTTGTCCAACTAATGATCCCTCTTTTCTCCTTGTAGGTACACAATGCATGGAAAGAATTGCCCACTCATTCACCGATCTCTCTGTTTTCCTTGGAGGTGTAAAAGTAACGTGGTTCACTCCTACTTAATACACTCTTTTGTTGTGTTTGTGTGTTGTATCTATTGCCAGTGATTTATTATTACAAATTATCTTTTTGTTATGTCGGGTTGTCGCAACACCATGTACATTGGGTATCATGGGGAAAAGCAAAACTAATTAAGAGTTAAATGCTCATTATTAATGTTGAACATTTAGCATCAGGATAAGAGACATATTCCCCTTATCATAACGATCAATAATTCCTTGCATTTTTTTCCTTTATGTCGACATAAGGCCTCAAAGAACATATTCACACAGCACTCATTATTTAAGCACATCGCCTCTTCACAACTAACATCCAAGTACACTAGCCTCGCCAACGCCAATGCCTCCTCCTCTCTCTTCCACCCCATCATGTGCTGCCGCAGAGGACATGGAGACGCTCAGCTACGTGCACAGCTTGGTGGAAGCCTTCCGGGCCTTCGACTCCAACACTGACGGCATGATCACCGGCGACGAGCTCAAGGGCATCATGACGTCTCTCGGCTACAACGTCGGCGCGCAGGAGGTGAGGGAGATGATGCAGCGCGGCGACACTGACGGCGACGGCCTCCTCAGCTTGGAAGAGTTTCTAGAGATGAACACCGCCGAGCTCGAGCTCGGTGATCTCGCAGGGATGCTCCAAACTGCGGCGGCGGCTCTTGGAGGTCCCTCGGCGGTGGCGGGGCGTGACGACCGGCAGTTGACGGCGGATGACCTCTTTCAGGTGCTGGGTGAGGCGAGCATGGAGGACTGCGTGGATATTATAGCTTGCTTGGACGTGGACGGGGATGGAGCCGTCAGCCTTGAAGACTTGATGATCATTGCTCAAGCCCTCCTCTAAAATTAAGCATGCCTCATTATGTAATACTATTTACCACTCTGCATGTATTATACATTATTTAAATCACTCAGCTTGTTCTATTTTATCAAGAAATTTCCTACAATTCCACCAACAACAGTGTCCATTCGAATCAATTCTGAACACAAAATTTATTTGCCAAAAGATTTTTAAACTCCAAGTATCAAAATGAGGATTTAGATTTTTTTTTTTTCCTACTTCTTCAGTCAATTATTCATCCAACTCAATTTTTTCTTAAATTACAATATCTTTTTTTATGTTGACAAACTAGTTATATACAACTTGATTCTTCAAAAATAGTTAAAGAGAACTCATTTTGTTTTTATACTCATTGAATATCTTATACAGATTTATTTGCTTCTTAGTTGATATATAGTTAAAACTTTATCTTAACCATATATTTTTATCAATAAAAATTTCAACTAATCTATTTTATATCTTGAATAAAAGAAACAATTGCAATAAATAGAAGCAAGTTTAGTTTTAGTAAACTCCCCCAATATTGAAACTTAGGATCAAGATTAGTACTTTCATTTATTCCAAGTCGAGGGTACTTCATTAATTTCATTCACGTAAACTGCAAATAATCTATAAAGTTATAGAAACATTAATTGTAAACTGATATTAAAAACTTCAACATTGAAAGTAAATCTTGCACCATTTTCCAATCACTTTCACAGGTCTAGCATGATCTCCCATGTCTATCATTTAGAAAGAGTTCTAGGTCAAGATAAGTATTTTTTACATAGAATCTTTTTAAAACTTTTTCATATGTTAAGTTGAATGTCATATTGTATAAACATTTAAAGATATGTGAGCTTTACGTTTATTTTTTTCTTATACAACACATGAGTTATATATTTGTAACCTTTATGGAAATTTTCAAGTTATCTATATGGTACAACTAAATATATAATTTGCGCAACATATCTTACATGCAATAAATCTAAAAAAATATATATTTTCCATCCCAATTGCTAATTTTTTTTAAGAAATAAAATAATTGTGTGATTAAAACTCACATTATCAACTATTATTGTCCTGGCTCTAGAGATATCCTAGTCATATAAGTAATTTTTTAATAATTTTTTCAATTAATTCACATTTATGTTTAGTTATTGGAGAAAAAAATTAAAACTCTTCTTTGCAACTTTCATTTTTTATCAATCACGTGTCTTGTTATGTAGATATAGTTGATTTGTTGTATTGATGTTCAAGTATTAGCAGTAAGGCAAATACATTAATAATTGTCTCATTAGTACTAAGACAAAAATATTAATAACTTAAAACACCATTTTTCTCAAATTATACAAAATGATTCCAAACTTATCTAATTAATTTTATTTTTTATTTTTGCATCACATAGGGAAGGCTCTACTGGTTAATAGTTGGTTCATCTCCTTTTCTTTCTTCTACATAAAACAAACTTGAAGATTTATTCACTTCTCCTACATCATGGCCAACAAACAACGCAAGGAATAGGCAAGAAGGTTGCCAAGGATTTTTTCGGCAGCGCCCCTTACATTGTGTTTCGAATGAGAAAAAGAAATCAGGAAAAAAAATAAAAAATAAAAAAATAAGAAAGAAAAGAAACAGCTACTTTTTTTTAGGCCTTATGTTTCAATAAAAGGAAAGAAAACATTTTAACCCGTCAACTGAGTAAAAATCAACTCTAATCTTACCCAAATCAACCCACAAGATGTCAATGAACATGACTCACATGAGCAAGCGGAAGAACACAAGGCCTCCCCCTTGCTTTGCCCGAGCAATCTGCATACAAAATCAAATTCCTTGGACTGACGAATCCTTTGTCCTCTCTTCGATCAAAAACTGTAATTTGTTTTCATCAAATCTAGCACTTCCAAACCCTCCAACGCGAGCTGTTCACGAATCAACGCCCGCCGGAGCCTCGAGAAGATGTTCTCCAGCTTGGGAAAAGAGAAGGAAATGATCACGGTGGAGCTCGCACGGAAGGTGCACGAGCTCGGAACAAGGCTTTGTCGGAGCAGTTGCTGAAGACAATCGATGGGTATCGAGTGATGAACAGGAGAGTGAGGGATGTGCAGGAGGAGAACGCAAGGAACGACGAGAGAGCGATGCGCGTAGAGGTTAGGGAGATCGAAGAGACGCGAGTAGTGGACGGAAATAGATTTCCTTCTAATCTGGAGGGAACATTTTTGAAAGAAAGGAAGGAAATTTTTGTTTTTCTTTCTGCCCATTCTTTCCTTTGAAACTAGGAAAATAAAAGAAAAAAATAGATTTCTTTCTTTTCTTTCCTGATTTCTCTTCTTTGAAACAGGCTGTTAGGATTCAAGTATCAATCTTGAAGCACTTAGATTTTGTAATCTCAAAAAATAGTCAATCTCACTTAGATTTTGCGAATCTCAAAAAATAGTCAATCTCATTAACGCTCTATTACTTTTTTTTAATATTCATAATCATGTAAGTTTTATCCATATCCACAATCATACATGTTGTATCCATGATCATGCACGCTGTATCCATGATTTTTTTTTAATATCCACGATCATATAGGCTGTATCCATTATCTTTTTTTAATATCCATGATCATACAAGTTGTATTCATGATCTTTTTTTAATATCCACGATCATACAGGTTGTATCCATGATCGTGTAGACAGTTTCCACGATCCTTTTTTAATATCCACGATCATGCAGGCTGTATCCATGATCATTTTTTACTATCCACGATCATGTAGGCTATATCCATGATCATGCAAACTGTATCCATGATCATGCAAGCTATATCCATGATCATGCAAATTGTATCCATAATCTTTTTTAATATCCACGATAATGCAAGCTATATCCATGATCATGCAGGTTGTATTTACGATCGTTTTTTAATATCCACGATCATTGATAGGCTTCCGCAAGTGCACGGAATTATCGAAGTAATAAAAAGATTATTGTTCCCAACGAGGACTGCTTTGGCTTAAACTCGTGAAATCCTTCATTTTTGAGTGGTTTACCTACATTTTCAATAAAATCAAGAAAAGTAAAGATTTCGTGCAAAGTGAAGTAAAAGCACATAAATAAGCACAAAATTATGCAAATAAGCTCAAAATATAATCTAAAATATAGGCAAAAATGTGATATAAATACAACGCATCAATCATGCAGGCTGTATCCACGATCATGCAGGTTATATCCACGATCATATAGGTTGTATACATGATCATGTAGGCTGTATCTACGATATTTTTTTAATATTCATGATCATGCAGGCTGTATCCACGATCTTTTTTTAAATATATTATCAATAAATATTCATTACAAATAAATATGTATTATAAATAAATATCTAATAGAAATAAATATTTTGTATAAATAACTATAGCGACAGATAATGGGGCGTTAATGGGACTGATTATTTTTTGAGATTCGCTCAATCTAAATATTTCAATATTCAATACTCAAATCCCAGGGCGCTGCCAAAAAAAATCCTCGGCAGCCCTTTGCCTAGGAAAATTTTCCCAAAAGTTATCTTTGGCTGTCAGCTTGGTTGGCCAAGAGAAGTTGCATGTATTTTGGACTATCTTTAGATCTATCTTAAAAATAATTACTCTTTTTTATTCAAAAATGCAGTTTATTCATTTCCTTCAAAGAAAATTCCAAAATTAGCAAAGAAAAATTTTAATTTTTAATTTTTATGTACATAAATTTTAAACTTGGAAAATTTATCATCCAAGTAAGATACAAAATCAAAACATGTTTTTCAAATTCTCTCTACTATATGTTACACAAACTAAAATCAATCTAGATTATGTAATGCCAAAAATATAGATAAGGACTTGGATATCAATTATCATGTTTGTTAAAACATTATGTTATTATTATATGAAAGAACAAATATATAAAGAAGATCTAATGAGATAACTTTTCTTTTTCTTTTTTTTACATATAGTTTGTGTAAAGAACTTAATATTTTATGTACACAATAAAAAATAAAAAAAATAAAAATGGAAAGACGTTCTAATATTAAGTTGTTACTACATCTGTTGATTTTATTCCTTTGCGCCATAGTTTAAAACAACTTGTTATAAATAGAAACTTACACAATTTAGATTTTTAATGAACATTTGCAACTTCATTACTAATTAGACGGTGACTTAATAATTTTAATATAAAAAAATGTTTGAGTGAAAGGCTTAACTAAACATTAATGATCAAGATAAAGATAACTAATAAATAATTCATAAATAATACCGAAGCTCGATTGGAAATGTACTTTTTGTAATCCTTAAAAGTATATTTTTTAAACTAAAATAAAAAATAGTTAGAAAAAAAACTAAAATAAAAAATAGTTATATTTTTTTCTAACTAAAACTCCTTGCAATCCTTGGAATAATAGAAAGAATAGTGCGAGAAATTAGAAAATAGCTAGATGGTGAATGTCACGCCCGGAATTACGGTAATATTTTTTTGATTATTTTACCCATGAGTTAACGCTTGACTCGAGTCCGATCCTGCCTACATAGGGGCACAACGGTCGTAACCGTTAGATTGGGCATGACTGGGGGGGACGATTCCTCGAACAGACCCCCAGCCCGTCTATGAACTCTTGCGGAAGATCGCTGCAGTTCTAACATGACTTAGATCAACGCTGACGGTTCACCGTAGACTGGTGTCATCGAGTAGAACCGAGTTCACCTGAACCCAAAAGGGACTCACTCGTAACCGAACACATCAAACGGGGTCCACAACAGTAACCGGACATGCTCACGTGCCGGAGGAAATGAAGGGGAGTAGCCGAACATCCCTCGATAGGGAGTCGGACTCGCCCTCACGTCCGTAGATCAAGCCAGCGCCCCGCGATCACGGAAGTGTTGGTGTATATGCCCTAGGACCTAGTTTTGGTCAACTTATGTACTACTTGACATTGATATTTATATATCATTCTGGCATTGTCGTTATCATTGTTTGTCTACACCTGCGATTGTGTACTTACATGATAATGTCCCTGGAGACAGATTGGATCTGTGCTCAAATAATTGTCCCCAGTCGATGTACCTGAGTGGATATGGGACAGCTCTGGTACTTGAGAGACTGGTATGTGGGCTGGTTAGGCACGTGGTGCCAACGCAGACACATGGGTATATCATTGGAGGATATACTGGATAGACCCGCTATGAGGTTATGACTTGGTGTCATGAGTTATCCTCATAAGTGACAGGAGATGCATTGATCCCTTGACTTGAGGTCATTGATCATTCTATATGGTTAGGGACTTACTTTGATACAACCTAACACCTTGCCGTAGCTGGGAGGTCATAACGGTTGTTATTGAGCATGTCACGACCCATATGAGAAGATCAATGGACAGACATAGGATTTGCCCCTTCCCTAGGGAAGTATGATATCCATGGAGCTCCTTTATGGTTCTATGACTGAGAGTGTATGGCCATACCTAGGTGAGAACCTGTTTTAGTCATAGCCATGAGATTGGATGAAAGCAAGTGGTGACACACTTGTCCAATCGGATATCAGTTCGGCAAAGAGACTGTAATGCATCTGTACCTAGTTGCGATGATGGGGATGTCGATGTCGATATCCATTCCAACGACCTGGGTAGCAGCGATGCACTGCTAGGTGCCACTCACTGCTTGTGATGACCTTTGGTCAGCACTGCCAGCGTCAGAGGAACCTACAGGGTCGCACACCTTGATACTTGAGTTCTCGTATTGATCGGGAAGCCTTATGATCGAGTTATTGGATAACTCGGATCTAATTGGAAGATTTCATCAGCGCCAATGGGCCTGATGAGATGGAAGAATGTTATTGGAGCCAAACTTCATTTTTGGCAGGTTGACCCGTATTTGACCATGGTTGGTCACATTTGGATTAGGGTTGCATTAGATTGGATCCAAGTGCTTAATCAACCCATGTAATGAAGTTTGGGCTAGCTCATTATCCAATGAGGCCCAATGACAAGTTCTCATGAAGAGATGAGAGGCTAAAAGGGTATAATGGGGAGAAACATGAACCATTAGGCGCCTAGGGGCATAATGGGGTCATGTTGGCGCCTTTGCTTCATTATGGAAGTAAAGGGCGCCTCCCCCTCTCTTCCTAGGATGGATTGCATGCCTCTATGGCATTGCTTGAGGCGCAAGGCAAGGCCTTGCCGCACAAGGAAAGGCGTGGGAACAAAAGGAAAGGTTGAATGAGAATTATGGAAATGTCTTGGAGACTTTCCTTGTCTCAAACCTCCTCATCCTAGCCCTACACTTGTCATGATCCTAGCCATTACCCTAACCGCCTCTTGCCCTATAAATGTGACCCTAGTCGCCCCCTCTTGTGGGTAATCAATCCTTGAAGGCGTGAACACAAGGAGAGGGGCGAGTGCTTGGAGCAAGGGCGCATCTTCCATAACCGCAAGCCTCTTCCTTTCCTCTTGGCGCAAAGAGATCTAGGGCTTGGCGGCTTGGGTAGTTTTTGTTGGTGTGTATGCCCTAGGACCTAGTTTTGGTCCACTTATGTACTACTTGACTTTGATATTTATATATATCATTCTGGCATTGTCATTGTCAATGTTTGTTTACATCTGCGCACATGTATTAACATGATAATGTCCCTGGAGACAGATTGGATCTGTGCTCAAACTATTGTCCCCAGTCGATGTACCTTAGTGGATATGGGACAGCTATGGTACTTGAGAGACTGGTATGTGAGCTGGTTAGGTACGTGGTGCTAACGCAGACACATGGGTATATCATTGGAGGATATACTGGAAAGACCCGCTGTGAGGCTATGACTTGGTGTCATAAGTTATCCTCACAAGTGACAGGAGATGCATTGATCCCTTGACTTGAGGTCATTGATCGTTCTATATGGTTAGCGACTTGCTTTGATACAACCTAACACCTCGCCGTAGTTGGGAGGTCATAACGGTTGTCATTGAGCATATCACGACCCATATGAGAAGGTCAATGGACAGACATAGGATTTGCCCCTTCCTTAGGGAAGTATGATATCCATGGAGCTCCTCTATGGTTCTATGACTGAGAGTGTATGGCCATACCCAGGTAAGAACCTGTTTTAGTCATAGCCATGTGATTGGGTGAAAACAAGTGGTGACACACTTGTCCAATCGGATATCAGTCCGGCAAAGAGACTGTAATGCATCTGTACCTAGTTGCGATGATGGGGATGTCGATGTCGATATCCATTCCAATGACCTGGGTAGCAGCGATGCACTGCTAGGTGCCACTCACTGCTTGTGGTGACCTTTGGTCAGCACTGCCAACGTCAGAAGAACCTATAGGGTCGCACACCTTGATACTTGAGTTCTCGTATTGATCGAGAAGCCTTATGATCAAGTTATTGGATAACTCGGATCTAATTGGGAGATTTCATCAGCACCAATGGGCCTGATGAGATGGAAGAATGTTATTGGAGCCAAACTTCATTTTTGGCAGGTTGACCCGTATTTGACCATGGTTGGTCACACTTGGATTAGGGTTGCATTGGATTGGATCCAAATGCTTAGATCAACCCATAGGATGAAGTTTGGGTTAGCTCATTATCCAAGGAAGCCCAATAACAAGTTCTCATGAAGAGAAGAGAGGCTAAAAGGGTATAATGGGGAGAAACCCAACCCCATTGGCGCCTAAGGGGGATAATGGGGTTAGGGTGGCAAAATTGCTTCATTAAGGAAGCAATTTGCGCCTAGCCCTTCTCCCTTGATGGTATGAATGCCTTTAAGGCATGTCTTGGGCTGATATGGTACTTGGGCAATTATGGAAAGGTTGAATGAAGTTTATGGTAAAGTCTTGGAGATTTTCCTTGCATCAAACCTCCTCATCCTAGCCCTACACTTGTCATGATCCTAGCCCTTGCCCTAATCGCCTCTTGCCCTATATATGTGACCCTAGCCACCCCCTCTTATATGATTCATCCTTGGAGGCGTGAACATAAGAAGGGAGCGAGAGCAAGGAGCAAGGGCGAAATCTCTTCCTCTTCCATCAAGTGGCCGCAAGCTTCTCCTTCCTTACCACTTGGCGCATCTTTCTCTCTTAGTGGCGCAAGGTGGTTGGAGCATCTCCCTAAGGCTTGGATCTTCTTCCCGAGGCTAGCACCGGGCATGGAAGAAGAGGACTCGAGGCATCCGTGTGTGTGAGACTACAGAGGGCGCACAGTTGGGCGCCTATCACGACATCGACCTCATCTTGCTCTGAGGTATTTTCTAACTCATCGTGTCGACCCCCTTGCATGCGATCTTCACTGGGTTTTTGGGACCGACCTGTTTCGGGGACATTCTTCCGCTGTGCAATGTATGTATGTATGTGTCTCTGAAAAATTGTAAAATGTCCCCGGGGTTTCCCAACAGTGGTATCAAAGCGACTTGCAAGACTCGAACGAAGTTTTATGCTTTTCTTTCATGCTCACATGCCATATCTCTATTTTCGAAAATAGCATGATGCATGGCAAACGATTTTTCCTAAGTAGGAAAAAATTAGGGTTTCTTGTTTCTATCATCCTCTCAATCTCTTTTGGATTTTTGGACTATTTTTCTTGTCTGATTTAAAGATCAAAGGCGCACGTAGTTTTGTCAAGTAGGACGGGCATTGTGTCTTCGGACTGGCCAAGTCTCTTGATCTGACAAAATTGCCAGCCGAAAGGATCTCTGAAATCACCTTGAAAAATAAATCGCAATTAACCAAAAGATTTGTGAGAAGAAGAGGAGAAAAAGAGACTAGTTTTAATGAAAAAGTAAAATTTCAGATTTTATGTTTTTCATGAGCATGTAGAATTGCATCAGTAAATACCTTGATTGTGCATAATGTTGTGATCATTAGTCAAGCCCCCTTTGCATGCCTATGATGTATCCTCGTGAGGCCTGCGTGCCGCTTTTCCTTTTGCTTTTAAGAAGACTAGGGAAGCGCATGTACTTGGAGCTTGGCGCATGCATGAAGTTGGCGCACCTTGCATGGTGGCGCAACAAGCATCAAGGAAAAGGCGCAAGCTTGCTTGATGGCACAAGTTAGGCATGGCCGAACCCTTTGGTTTGAGAGCTAGCTAACTTGGCATCTTTCATTGTGGCGCATTCTCCTTGGAGGAAGATCATGGCATTGGCCGAACCTTTGAGGTCTACCCTTAAGGTTTGAGAGCTAAGCCATGAAGGAAGGACCTTGGAGCCAACCATGAAGACCAAGATAGAGGGCGGCTAGGATAGGTCTTTCTTAGGGGCTTGAGTCCTATGTCAAGAGTTGAACCTCCTTTGGCATGGGTTGGTTCAATATCTTGAAAGGGCTTTGATCACATCATCTTTTACTGCTTTCCTTATCTGCTAAAAGCATGCCTGTGATGTTTTATCATTATGTTATCACTATAGGATTGCATGCCTGTATTGTTAGACATAAGATAAAATTGATGAGACCTTAAAAACCCTCATAAAATATCAAGTCTAGAAGCCTTCTAACGCGTAGCCCTCACTAAGCTATCGATCAGTGGAGTTGTGAACTGGTTCCCACCCTCGTGGGACACACCCACTTATCTTTAGAAAGTGTGTGGTGACAATGGTTTCCCCAGTCCAGTTTTAACCTGGGCGTGCCTTCGCAAGGAAACTCATTGGCCCTGGGCATAAACGGTTAGGAATGGACTTGACTAGAAATTCACATGTACTGGGCACATAGTGAAAGTCTAGAGGCATCGTTGAGAGGTTAGGGTTTCATGTTATATCCAGCCCTCGCTGGACATGAAATGCCCAAGACTGTCTCAACAAGGGGAGTTGCTTGGAGCAACCGGCCGGCGCGCCCACCTTAGGAAACATGAGTTACTTTGTGCATCTCATCCCACCCTCGTGGGACGCAAAGCCTCATGTGAAATAAGGATCCCATCTCACTAGGAAGTCTTAAACTTCCCGATTGACTTTGTGGGTTGTCAATTCGAATTTAAAATAGTGGGAGCAGTAATCATTTAAAACAAGTCCAGTTTAAATGATTCGAAGTAGTACTAATCTGCTGTTTCTTGGTTATTGTAGAACAATGAACAATGGCAGATGGTCACTGCGATCTACCCTGGAAAGGGATAAGTTGGTTGGATCCAACTTAAAGGATTGGTATATGAACTTGAGAATTGTGCTCAAGCTCAAGAGGAAGCTATATGTCCTTGAGAAGCCAATTCCTGAGCCACTTCCATGCTTGGCCTCAGCAGCTGAGAAGGATGCTTATGATAAGCATCAAGCTGATACTTTGGAGATTGCACAATTGATGCTAACCAACATGTCACCCGAGCTAAGAGGGCAATATGAATCTAAGAGTGCCTCTGAAATTATTTCTAGTCTAAGGCAGCTCTTTGATGCATTGGTTGAGCTCAACCCTCCTAAAGTAGACATTCAATGTGTTAAGCCCAAAGGCTTAACTAAAACATTGAAAATAAAGATGGAAAGAGTCAGGAATAATAAGTGCTACTCATGTGGAGGACCACTTCACATGATAAAGGACATAGTACGACTTCAGAATGAGGAGAAGAAGGGCTTGGCCTTAACTTCTAGCTCAGGTATCTATGTTACAGAAGTCAATCTTTCTACTTCTATGTCATGGGTATTGGATACCGCATGTGGAGCTCATATTTGTACAAATATGCAGGGGCTCAAGAAAAGTAGATCGGTGCGACCTGGAGAGATTGACCTACGCGTTGGAAATGGGGCACAGGTTGCTGCTGTTGCTGTAGGCGTCTTGACTCTCTCCTTGCCTTCTGGACTTCTATTAGAACTAGATAATTGCTTTTGTGTACCTTCACTTACTAAGAACATTGTATCCATTCCTTGCTTAGCAAAGAAGGGATTTAAGTTTGAAATAAATAAGAACTCTTGTTCTTTTTCATTTGCAAATATGTTCTATGGGAAGGGTACTTTGTGCAATGGTCTGTATATCTTGGATATGGAAAGTTCTATCTGTAACATAAGTAATAAAAGGACCAAACTGAGTGGTTCAGTTGGTGCTTTCCTATGGCACTGTCGATTAGCCCATATAAACAAAAATCGCATCCAACAACTCCATGCAAATGGATTGTTAGATTCAAGTTCCTTGGAGGAATTTGATACCTGTGAACCTTGTTTATTGGGGAAAATGACAAAAGCACCCTTCACCAAGATTGGTGAGAGGGCAGGAGGTTTATTGGATCTCATACATACTGATGTGTGTGGGCCTTTCAATAAACAAGCCAGAGGAGGGTACAACTACTTCATTACCTTCACTGATGACTTCAGTAGGTATGGATATGTCTACCTACTGAGACATAAATCTGAGTCCTTTGAGAAATTCAAAGAGTTCAATAATGAAGTAGAGAACCAGCTTGGAAGATCCATTAAAGCTCTTCGATCAGATCGAGGTGGAGAATACCTGAGTGGAGAGTTCTTTGACTATCTGAGAGAGTCTGGGATCATATCCCAACTCACTCCTCCTGGAACACCTCAATGGAATGGTGTGTCTGAAAGGAGAAATTGAACTTTATTGGATATGGTTCGATCTATGATGAGTCATGCAACTCTACCTCCCTCATTCTGGGGGCATGCACTTGAGACAGCTTCTTTGATACTGAATAATGTTCCATCTAAGAGTGTCTCCAAAATACCATACGAGGTATGGAGTGGGAGACGCCCTAATTTCACGTTTATCAGGATCTGGGGATGTGAGGCTTATGTCAAACGTCAGGATTCTAGCAAGCTAGAACCTAGATCTGATAAGTGTGTATTTGTGGGGTATCCGAAGGAAACTAAAGGATACTACTTCTATGTCCCAACCGAGAACAAAGTTTTTGTTGCTCGGGGTGCTGTCTTTCTAGAGAAAGAATTTCTTATGAAAGAAGTTAGTGGGAGGGAGTTTGACTTGGATGAGGTCCAAGTGCAACCACAAGACAAAGAGATGGAATCTGAGCCATCTGCACCAGTTGTTATACAACCTGAGGCTCAGACACAGGTCCCACGTAGGTCTGGGAGGATTCGTCGTGCACCTGAGAGGTACGGGTCGCTGCCGACTCAACACGATGGAATTTTCATCATTGAGGATGAACCCAGAACCTATGATGAGGCGGTCAGTGGACCAGACTCCGAGAGATGGCTTGACGCCATGCGATCCGAGATGGATTCCATGTCGGCTAACCAAGTCTGGGATTTGGTTGAGCTGCCTGATGGGGTAAAACCCATAGGGTGTAAATGGGTCTTCAAGAAGAAGACAGACATGGATGGCAATATAGTTACCTATAAGGGTAGACTAGTGGCTAAAGGTTTTAAACAAGTCCACGGGGTGGACTATGATGAAACCTTCTCGCCAGTTGCCATGATCAAGTCCATTCGGATTCTGCTTGCTATAGCTGCATATCATGACTATGAGATATGGCAGATGGATGTGAAGACAGCGTTCCTTAACGGGAAGCTGACTGAGGATGTGTACATGACACAACCTGATGGTTTCATCCATCCAGCAGAGGCTAGTAAGGTCTGCAGGCTAAAGAGATCCATTTATGGATTAAAGCAAGCATCTCGAAGTTGGAATCTTCGATTTGATGAAGCTGTGAGAGATTATGGCTTTATCAAAAGCGAAGATGACGCCTGTGTATATAGAAAATTCAGTGGGAGCTTGGTGATTTTTCTGGTCTTGTATGTCGATGACATACTGCTCATCGGAAACGACATCCCTAGTCTTCAAGCTGTGAAGACATGGTTAGGTAAGTGTTTTGAGATGAAAGACTTAGGGGAGGCCGCCTATATTCTAGGCGTGAGGATCTACCGAGAAAGATCCAAGAGGCTCCTGGCCCTTAGTCAGAGTACCTACATTGATAAGGTCCTGGAGAGGTTTAACTTGGAGCAATCCAAGAAAGGATACCTTCCAGTAAGACATGGCCTTACTCTCTCAAAGAGCCAGTGTCCTACAACACAGGCTGAGAGGGATAACATGAGTCGAATTTCTTATGCTTCGGCAGTAGGATCGATCATGTATGCAATGTTGTGTACTAGACCAGACGTGGCATATGCTGTAAGCATAACCAGCCGATACCAATCCAATCCAGGTCTGCAGCACTGGGTGGCTGTAAAGAACATCCTAAAGTATCTGAGGAGAACTAAGGATTTGTTCTTGGTCTATGGGGGACAGGAAGAGCTCAGTGTCCAGGGCTATACTGATGCATCATTCCAGTCTGACCCTGACGACTTTAGATCGCAGGCCGGTATGTGTTCAAGATAAATGGAGGCGTTGTATGCTGGAAGAGCTTCAAGCAATCCACCATAGTAGATTCTACAACCGAGGCAGAGTATGTGGCCGCTTCTGAGGCAGCCAAGGAAGCCGTTTGGATGAGGAAGTTCATATCTGATCTTCAGGTGGTCCCTAGTGCAATGGATCCCATTGAACTCTACTGTGACAACAATGGAGCAATTGCACAAGCCAAGGAACCACGGTCTCATCAAAGATCCAAACATATACTCAGAAGATTTCACCTGATCAGAGAGATCATTGAAAGAGGTGATGTCAAGATTAGCAGAGTTGACACAGAGAACAATCTGGCAGACCCATTGACCAAGGCTTTGGCGCAGCAGAAGCATGATGGTCACGCTAGAGATATGGGGTTAAGATTCCTCAACCTCTAGGTCTTAGTGCAAGTGGGAGATTGTTGGTGTGTATGCCCTAGGACCTAGTTTTGGTCCACTTATGTACTACTTGACTTTGATATTTATATATATCATTCTGGCATTGTCATTGTCAATGTTTGTTTACATCTGCGCACATGTACTAACATGATAATGTCCCTGGAGACAGATTGGATCTGTGCTCAAACTATTGTCCCCAGTCGATGTACCTTAGTGGATATGGGACAGCTATGGTACTTGAGAGACTGGTATGTGAGCTGGTTAGGTACGTGGTGCTAACGCAGACACATGGGTATATCATTGGAGGATATACTGGAAAGACCCGCTGTGAGGCTATGACTTGGTGTCATAAGTTATCCTCACAAGTGACAGGAGATGCATTGATCCCTTGACTTGAGGTCATTGATCGTTCTATATGGTTAGCGACTTGCTTTGATACAACCTAACACCTCGCCGTAGTTGGGAGGTCATAACGGTTGTCATTGAGCATATCACGACCCATATGAGAAGGTCAATGGACAGACATAGGATTTGCCCCTTCCTTAGGGAAGTATGATATCCATGGAGCTCCTCTATGGTTCTATGACTGAGAGTGTATGGCCATACCCAGGTAAGAACCTGTTTTAGTCATAGCCATGTGATTGGGTGAAAACAAGTGGTGACACACTTGTCCAATCGGATATCAGTCCGGCAAAGAGACTGTAATGCATCTGTACCTAGTTGCGATGATGGGGATGTCGATGTCGATATCCATTCCAATGACCTGGGTAGCAGCGATGCACTGCTAGGTGCCACTCACTGCTTGTGGTGACCTTTGGTCAGCACTGCCAACGTCAGAAGAACCTACAGGGTCGCACACCTTGATACTTGAGTTCTCGTATTGATCGAGAAGCCTTATGATCAAGTTATTGGATAACTCGGATCTAATTGGGAGATTTCATTAGCACCAATGGGCCTGATGAGATGGAAGAATGTTATTGGAGCCAAACTTCATTTTTGGCAGGTTGACCCGTATTTGACCATGGTTGGTCACACTTGGATTAGGGTTGCATTGGATTGGATCCAAATGCTTAGATCAACCCATAGGATGAAGTTTGGGTTAGCTCATTATCCAAGGAAGCCCAATAACAAGTTCTCATGAAGAGAAGAGAGGCTAAAAGGGTATAATGGGGAGAAACCCAACCCCATTGGCGCCTAAGGGGGATAATGGGGTTAGGGTGGCAAAATTGCTTCATTAAGGAAGCAATTTGCGCCTAGCCCTTCTCCCTTGATGGTATGAATGCCTTTAAGGCATGTCTTGGGCTGATATGGTACTTGGGCAATTATGGAAAGGTTGAATGAAGTTTATGGTAAAGTCTTGGAGACTTTCCTTGCATCAAACCTCCTCATCCTAGCCCTACACTTGTCATGATCCTAGCCCTTGCCCTAATCGCCTCTTGCCCTATATATGTGACCCTAGCCGCCCCCTCTTATATGATTCATCCTTGGAGGCGTGAACATAAGAAGGGAGCGAGAGCAAGGAGCAAGGGCGAAATCTCTTCCTCTTCCATCAAGTGGCCGCAAGCTTCTCCTTCCTTACCACTTGGCGCATCTTTCTCTCTTAGTGGCGCAAGGTGGTTGGAGCATCTCCCTAAGGCTTGGATCTTCTTCCTGAGGCTAGCACCGGGCGTGGAAGAAGAGGACTCGAGGCATCCGTGTGTGTGAGACTGCAGAGGGCGCACAGTTGGGCGCCTATCACGACATCGACCTCATCTTGCTCTGAGGTATTTTCTAACTCATCGTGTCGACCCCCTTGCATGCGATCTTCACTGGGTTTTTGGGACCGACCTGTTTCGGGGACATTCTTCCGCTGTGCAATGTATGTATGTATGTGTCTCTGAAAAATTATAAAATGTCCCCGGGGTTTCCCAACAGTTTTCCTTCTTCACTTGGCGCATCTTTTCTCTAGGTGGCGCAAGAGAAGTAAAACATCTTCCTAAGGCTTGGATCTTCTTCCCGAGGCTAGCACCGGGCATGGAAGAAGAGAACTCAAGAGATCCGTGTGTGCGAGACTGCAGAGGGCGCACACTTGGACGCCTACATCGGCATCGCTCCATATTGCTCCTAAGGTACTTACTAACTCATCGTGTCGACTCCCTTGCATGCGATCTTCACTGGGTTTTTGGGACTGGCCTGTTTCGGGGACATTCTTCCGCTGCGAAAAATGTATGTCCATAACTCTGAAAATTGTAAAATGTCCCCAGGGTTTCCCAACAGGAAGGTCATCCACTCGGTGTCGTATACCGATAACAATATGAACCTAGCCAGCTCCTCACTCGCATGCCGGCGAAGAGGCCGGACGATGCTCCGTAGGTGACGACCCACGTAGGGGACGAAGGAACTAACGGACTCATCCTTCTCCCATGTAGGCGAGAACGGCTAGAGGGGAAGGATCACCCATAGGCATCCAGCCAAGGCGGCCAGCTTCCGACGTACGTCGGAGGCAGCCAGCGCCGGAACATAACGCTCGAACGAAGGTGAGCTCGGCTGTGAAGGTTGCAGGGAAAAGGAGGAGAGGCCTTCGGCGGCTAGCGGCGTCGGGAAGAAGGCCTGGCAGCGGAGGGAAGAAGGCGGACGACGACTGAAGTGTTGGTGTATATGCCCTAGGACCTAGTTTTGGTCCATCTTTGTACTACTTGACTCTGATATTCATATATCTTTCTGGCATTGTCGTTATCATTGTTTGTCTACACCTGCGATTGTGTACTTACATGATAATGTCCCTGGAGACAGATTGGATCTGTGCTCAAATGATTGTCCCCATTTGATGTACCTGAGTGGATATGGGACAGCTCTGGTACTTGTGAGACTGGTATGTGGGCTGGTTAGGCACGTTGTGCTAACGCAGACACATGGGTATATCATTGGAGGATATACTGGACCGACCCGCTGTGAGGCTATGACTTGGTGTCATGAGTTATCCTCACAAGTGACAGGAGATGCATTGATCCCTTGACTTGAGGTCATTGATCATTCTATATGGTTAGGGACTTGCTTTGATACAACCTAACACCTCGCCGTAGTTGGGGGGTAATAACGGTTGTCATTGAGCATGTCACGACTCATATGAGAAGGTCAATGGACAGACAAAGGATTTGCCCCTTCCTTAGGGAAGCATGATATCCATGGAGCTCCTCTATGGTTCTATGACTGAAAGTGTATGGCCATACCCAGGTGAGAACCTGATTTAGTCATAACCATGTGATTGGGTGAAAACAAGTGGTGACACACTTGTCCAATCAGATATCAGTTCGGCAAAGAGACTGTAATGCATATGTACCTTGTTGCAATGATGGGGATGTCGATGTCGATATCCATTCCGATGACTTGGGTAGCAGCGATGCACTGCTAGGTGCCACTCACTGCTTGTGATGACCTTTGGTCAGCACTGCCAGCGTCAGAGGAACCTACAGGGTCGCACACCTTGATACTTGAGTTCTCGTATTGATCGGGAAGCCTTATGATCGAGTTATTGGATAACTCGGATCTAATTGGGAGATTTCATCAGCGCCAATAGGCCTGATGAGATGGAAGAATGTTATTGGAGCCAAACTTCATTTTTGGCAGGTTGACCCGTATTTGACCATGGTTGGTCACATTTGGATTAGGGTTGCATTGGATTGGATCCAAATGCTTAATCAACCCATGTGATGAAGTTTGGGCTAGCTCATTATCCAATGAGGCCCAATAACAAGTTCTCATGAAGAGATGAGAGGCTAAAAGGGTATAATGGGGAGAAACATGAACCATTAAGCGCCTAGGGGCATAATGGGGTCATGTTGGCGCCTTTGCTTCATTATGGAAGTAAAGGGCGCCTCCCCTCTCTTCCTTGGATGGAATGCATGCCTCTATGGCATGTCTTGGGCTGATATGGTACTTGGGCAATTATGGATAGGTTGAATGGAGTTTATGGTAAAGTCTTGGAGACTTTCCTTGTCTCAAACCTCCTCATCCTAGCCCTACACTTGTCATGATCCTAGCCCTTACCCTAACCGCCTCTTGCCCTATATATGTGACCCTAGCCGCCCCCTCTTACAAGTGTTCTTCCTTGGAGGCGTGAACACATCAAGAGGGCGAGAGTAAGGGGCATTGGCGCAACCATCTTCTTCCATCAAACCCTAGCCGCAAGCGTCTTCCTTTCTTCCTCCTTTGGCACAAGAGAAGTAAAGGCTTGGCGGCATTCTCCCTTCTCCTCTCTTCTTCATCAATTGGCGCTTCTACCTTGGAGGTGGCGCAAGCATTCAAGAAGAGAACTAAGGCTTGGATCTTCTTCCCGAGGCTAGCACCGGGCGTGGAAGAAGAGGACTCGAGGAATCCGTGTGTGTGAAACTGCAGAGGGCGCACGCTTGGGCGCCTATCACGACATCGACCTCATCTTGCTCTAAGGTATTTCCTAACTCATCGTGTCGACTCTCTTGCTTGCGATCTTCACTGGGTTTTTGGGACCGGCCTGTTTCGGGGATATTGCTTCCGCTGTGCAATGTATTTTGTAATCTCTATCTCTGAAAATTGTAAAATATCCCCGGGGTTTCCCAATATGAATGCGAGCGCGAGCTAAGGCAAGGCAACTGCCAGAGATCCGACCGACGAAAAGGGGAAGAGCAACGAGTTCAGGGAGAAGCGACCGAGAGTTCGAGCGTCGAACGTGCGTGAGGAAGACGAGCCCATTGCTCCCTTCTCCCTTGCATTTTGTTTTTTCTCCTCAGTTTCTGTTCCTCACCCGAGTCAGCCACCGGCTCTCTCTACTGACAGGACGCGTCCCTGTCAACCACCCACGCAGCCTCAATGAAGAACGGATTCGTCTGTTCGACATCAATTTGGGCGCCACCTGAATTTTTGCCTGCCACCAGATTGCGGTTAGTTGGGCTGAGGTGTGATTTTGGGTTGGAATTGGGCTGCACCAAATTTTTGGCACATAGGCCTAACATTCTCCCCCTCCGGAGCGAGTCACCGCCCTCGGTGACTCAAAGTAGCATCAGATCTCGTCCTCGAACTACCACAATTCGGACGCCTTATACCATCTAGCGTCTTCCATTGGACAACCTTCCCACCGAACAAGAAATTCTATTCGTCGGTTCATCCTGCTATGTCCCAAAACTCGGTGATCTAAGATCTCTCTGATTCTATAGTCGAACTCCATTCGAATGGTTGGAGGGGCACGAAGTGACTGTGACCAAGCTAGATCCCTCGGATCCTGATGGAACCTCTTTAGGAAGCTGACATGGAATGTCAGGTGCAGCTTCATCCTATCAGGGAGCTTCAGATGATACGCAACTGAGCCAACCCGACTCAACACCTTGAAAGGTCCATTGTATCTCTGTATAAGTCCCTGATGTGCTACCTTCTCAGATATCTTCTTCCATATCTGCGGAGTAAGCCGGAGAAGCACTAAATCGCCCGCAGCAAATTCTTCATCCCAATGACGATGATTTGCATAATGCTGCATTCGTCTAGCGGCTATCTCGAGGCTGTCCCTTGCTCCTCAATTTTTCTTTTCTTAGAGATGATCTCCTTTAAAAACTTGGCGTACGCTGGCATTTGCGAAAGAGCATCAGTGAAAGGAACATTGATATAGAGTTTTTTTAATACCTCCAAAAATTTTCCAAACTGCCGATCCAACTTAGCCTTAACTAGTCGCTGAGGGAATGGGATACGTGGTTTGTATGGTGGAGGTGGAACGTAGACATGCTCCTTCTGCGCATTCAAGTTTTGCTTTTCTGATTCCGAGCTAGCTGCAAAATCCTCATCTAGTGGAACTCCCTCAGGTGGTTTTTGCTTTGCTCTTTCCTTAGGTTCAGGCATCTTTGGATCTTCTAGCTGGATTCCGCTCCTCGTCGTTATCGCATTACAATGCTCGTTGTGGTTAATTCCTTCCTGGATTGAACTGGTTCGTTGGTCAAGCTGCGTGATCTAATTCTCCATCATTTTTGAGTGAGTTGATACAGAGTCCACTTTCATGTTCAACTGGCGGATTTGCTCAGTTATAGAATCATTGTGCTTCATCTGACTCGCCATAAAATTGTCCAACATAGACTCTAGTCTGGACTTCTATGGAGGATCTTGTTGTCTTTGGTTGGCAGATGGATGTTGTATCCCAGGGGGAGGCCTGAAATTAGAAGAAAAGTTCTGATTAGAAAAATTAGCAGGAGGTAATTGCCCTTGATTCAACATGTAGGAGAAATTCGAGTGATTTCTCCATCCTGGATTGTATGTGTTCGAGTAAGGGTCATTCTGATTCCTGAAATTCCCAATAGTGTTGACTTGTTCAGAGGGAGTATTCAAAATGTAGCAGTCATCAGAGGAATGTCCTATCACTCCACAAACATCATAAGTCATAGAATTGGAAGTAGAAACATTAATAGAGTCAAGTTTAGAAGAAAGTGAATTTACTTTTGCTACTAGGGAATTAATCATATTCATGTCAAACTTCCCTGAACTTTGAACTGGCTGACTCCTCTCTCCTGACCACTGATAATGGTTGATGGCCATGTCCTCAATCAACTCCATCGCTTCATCATAGTTCTTATTCATTAGTGCCCCACTAGCAGCAGCATCTACAGAAAGTCTGGTTTGGTATAGCAATCCACTGTAGAAGATGTGAATGATCACCCATTTCTGTAGACCATGGCGTGGACACATCCTCAATAATTCCTTGAACCGATCCCATGCTTCATACAGGGACTCTCCTTCTCATTGGGCAAAGTTGGTGATCTGATTTCTGAGCTGGGCTGTTTTGCTCGGTGGGAAGTATTTTGACAAAAAAGCTTGAGACAATTGCTCCCACGTTGTAATAGAGACCTGCGGTAATGACTGCAACCATGCCCTAGCTCGATCCCTGAGAGAAAAAGGGAAGAGTCTTAATTTGATAGCATCAGGATGAGCACCATTAATCTTTAAACTGTCGCAACATTCTAAAAAGATAGATAAATGAAGGTTAGGATCGTCAGTGGCTACCCCACTGAATTGGTTCTGTTGCAACATTTATACAAGTGACGGCTTTATCTCAAAGTTATTAGCTTCGATAGCCGGTCGCGATATGCTCGAGTGCACACTAGAAATGGTGGGTGCTACAAAGTCCTTCAGAGAGCGATTGACTTCCATCGTTTAACTGTCAAAGAATTGTCCTTCGAGCTTAAGTCTTTTCAAATTTCTTCTGACTTGACGGAAAGTATGCTCTATCTTTGGGCCTTCAGGTACAAGTTTCCCTATTCGCACAGTATTCCTATGCATAAACAAGTACCTTGATAGAAAAAGATTAGTAGCACCGCACCGAATAAAAACTTCTACTTAAAGAAATTAAAAATATAGCGAAAAGTAACTAAAAGATATATAAACAAAATGAAAAATCAACAAAAAGAAATCTAACTAAACCTAGTCTACTAATTTCCTGATCGTGTTAATATTGGCAACCTAGTCCCCGGCAACGGCGCCAAAAACTTGATAGGACCCGAACGGCTGCTACCGCAAGTGCACGGTCTATCACATAATACAATAAGTATCGATCCCACGAGGACTAGGGGTCAAGTAGTAACTAATCAGTCAACTCGTAGCTAGGTTAGCAATTAAGGGAGAAATGGCTAATATCCTAGTGCAAGAGATTAAACTAAAACAAATGAAATCAAATTAAAATCATGCAGAGCATAGAGCAAAATAATCGGGGTTTTAAGTCTATGAGAGAGATTTGGAATTTTAGGTTTCACCACACTGAAGCATGCAGAATTATTAGAGTTTGATATTTTAAATTAGGTTTTATCTAAGTTCTCAAGGTAATCCTTCCTAGGGTACAGACACGCTCCCTCTCAGGACACGGTCCGGTATCCGATTTAACCTAAATCTCCTACTCTCGTGGCTTACCGGGTTAAGTGGATCCAATGGGTTCTGTGAAGGATTAGGGTTCCTCAGGTGATTTCGAGTGCTCTTGCCAAACGAACTCACCAGTCCAGTCTAAGGGGTTCCGATGACTGTGGTTCACCTCTCAGTTCTTCCCACAGCATCTAGGGCATGTATACATATGACCAGTACATACACATGAATGAAAACATCCAAGACATGAATAAGAATCGAAGACAAATAAGAGAAATAACTAGATCAAACATTCTTACAGTGGGCTACGCCCAAACCCCGAAAAAGAGTTTACGCTACAAGATTCATCGTTAAATACATGAAATCTCTCACAATAATTAAATCAAACCAAAGGGGAGGGTAGATCCTTGATAGAAGAAGGTCTAGCACGAAGATCCACGCCAGAATGACGAAGAAAACGAGCCGGAACAGTGTTGTCGCCCCAAAGATCTCCCAAAAACCCTAGTCTATCGCCGTTTTGCTTCATTCTCCTCAACTACTTTATCAAATCCAATGATTTTGGTCCCAAAACGTGCGTAGCTAAGTTAGGAAGGTCTCCACAAAATTTCACTAAATTCTACTTCCAGAATAGAAAGTTATGGCTAAAAACCCGAGCGCCTGTCGAAGCTGCACGAGACGATGCACGGCCATGCCCGTGTATGGCTCGGTAACTCAAAAACTTACTCTTCACGGCCGTGCATGGATGCACGCCCATGCCCGTGTATGGCTCGGTGAAGCCTGGAGTAGTCAGCTCATACACGGCCGTGAAGAGCGTAGAGGACTCCGATTGGGCTGAAATTTCTCGTATAGCTTCGTCTCATCATGAGGAATTATCCCATATCTTCAGATCTTCCAAATTCCCCCAATTTTGAGGCAAAATACCTACATTTCAATAAAACAGAGGAAAAGTAAAGGTTCTGAAGAATATGAAGCATTTAAGTGCATAAAATGAGATAAAACATGCAATTTAGTCCAAAATAATAATAAAATTAAGCCACAATATATCATATATTTGTATGTCATCAAAATACATCGGACTTAAAGTTTTGTTTGTCCTCAAGCAATTGAATTGTCTAGAACACAGTGATGACATGAAATTGAGAATCTCAACTAGCTTAAAGTGGTCTATTTAGGTTGTAGGTTAATGACAACAAGTCCTCAGGTTGTAATACAGTATGGAAAGCAAATTAAAGCAATTATCATGAATGCAATCTATTAGAGTATACAAAGTTACCTTACCAACAACCTCTACAATGCATCTCACATGAATGATACGATTGATTAAGCATTCAAACAGGGGATAATTGTGCATTAAGTCATGGGAAAGATAGCATCAGTACCACATAGTCCCTATGTAGTGCCTTTTTTTTTGGAAAATAGACAGTGCCAAGTGCCAAGCTTTGCTTTGGTACCACTTCGGTACCACTGTCATTATTTGAAACTGTGGGGTTAGTGCCAAGTATGATGAACAATGAACTTAGGTACCACTATCCCCTTTTTTATTTAGATGCTATGAATAGTGCCAAGTGGAAATACAATGTGCAATGTACAAGAACACTTCAGTACCACTATTATTATTTCTGACTCCCATGTCAAAGTTAACAAATGAAGTAGAGTTATGAAGCGAGATTTAATCAATCACTACATATGAGATGCATATCAAGGATAAGAGGAAATAACAAGCACACTCTCTGCAAGATCATACCAATAATGAATTGGGCTAATTACTTCATTCAACTACATTAAACCAAAGAATCATATGTGCAACCCAAAACCATTATAGACCATTGGCAAAGAAAAGTCAAGATCCTCATCCCAATCATTCAAGTACTCCTAGAACAATGCAATACCATAGGACAAAGCAAATAGCATAAAGAAAAGTAGTGGTTGGGCAAGACACTTAAGATGTTGATACAACTAGGAAAACTAAAACATGCAACTAAGAATGAAAGAAAACTAATAAAAGCTGGCAAATGAAAGCTAACAACTAAAGTAAACTACTGGAAAAACAGAAAGCTGACCAAGTGATGGGTGAAACCAAAGATGCTCATCCCCAGCGCCGACGAAGTCTCGCCTGAAGGTCATGCACAGACTCTAAAATAGAGGACTGTACTCGTCCTTGGCGCTCAACTTCAGTCTCAAGATGTTGAATCCAGCCGTTGCCCGCATCGACAAATAGGTGAGTCTCTTGCTGGGCGTTGTGAACAAACCGGATCATAGTCTCTGAAAGTACCCCTTAACCTAAGGGGGGTCCCCTTCTAGGGGGAGCAAAAACCCTAGACATATGGCGCATAAAACTTTTGCAGCGGAATTAAGGGTTTGAAAGAATCTATTGCATGATATATGATCAACTTAAGTAAACTTGAATTCATACCATAGCCATATGCGTTGGATGAAAACTTGGAAGGAAAGGCGCAAGCGAGCCTTCTCCTAAGGTGACGCACACAATTGGTGTCGCCTACTTTCCTTGGTGCTCCTTGTGCTAGCAAGGTTCCAAGAAGCCTTTGTCGAATGGAAGGGAGAAGAGATCGCCTTGCTTGAGTGAGTTTTTCTCTCTTGTCGTCCTCCTCTTCTCTAGCTGAGATGTTGTCTCGTCTAAGCCAAGCGTTGGCGACGAACAAAGAGAAGGGGGGCGTGAAGTGTGGCAATCGTGAGTCATGGCCACGATTAGTAGAAGTGCTATCCAAAAATAGCATCCACTTCTCAACGTGCGCTCTTGGGTTTACCCAATCGCAAATGCCACATCACTTGAACCATGCGCTCAACCAATGAGCCAGTTCACATCGGTTTGGTCCAAGACCAATTAACCCAAGCAATATGGTCTAGATCTTACTTAAACCCTAAGGCTTCAGATCTAACCGTCAATCTCTTCGATGCTCTTGATCTGACCGATCTGGCATCTATTCTCCCGATCGAAGCTTACCGATCTCAAGCCCTAATCAATCAAACATGATCAGACCAGATCTCACTCACAATCAGAGATTAAATCCCTTTAAACTGAACCTGAACAATTCAGTCCACACGATCTGACTTAAGTAAGCCATATCATCAAATTGTGCGACCCTGAGGGTTTCCTTTAAATGTCGGTAACGATAATTCACATTATCACGATCAGTGAGGGGTATCTAGCAACACATCACTGTCTCCCGATATAAAGGAAAGAGTCTTCCAAGACTACACCCAAACCACAGCACAAGTGTGAATCATTTCACAAAGCATACATATTTCCTTTGCCACTGGATGTTCTTATTGGACAAGCCTGTCAAGCTCGTAACTCCAATATGATGAGCATGATCAGAACAGATGAACATAGTCACCTGGGTATGGCCATACACTTTTCTCAATCATCTCATCCAGGGGGCCCCTTTAGAACATCACACTCCTTCAACAAGGAGACGGCAATCCTATGTCTATCACTAGTGCTCTAACCTGACTCAAGCTCACCATCCAAGATAGTCTATAATCATTATGTTTCAAATGATATTGAACCATCTCAAAACAATGACAATCATCATTTAGAAAACACAAGTGATCTCAAGTCAGAGGAAATGTGCCACTTGTCTTAATCAAGGAACATTCACATTGTGACAAACAATTGAACATCCTAGTAGGGTCTGTCCAGTACATCCAATGTACCCATGAGTCTACATCTTATTCCATGCTCGAAGCATCCTATAAGATTAGAACACATATTAGTCTTAACAATATCAGGGCTGTCTCATGTTCACCAAGATATATCGACTAAGGACATAATAGCATGTCAGCCGAGCTGAACAGCTTTGAGACATTATTCAGAAGAACATATATTGCAGCAGACAATGTAGCTAACTGAATAACAACCATGCCTTTATAAACATAACAGTTTATTACATGATACAAATACATTCCCATAGGCCTCAAACATTAGCCTTAAGGGCATACCCCAACAATCTCCCACTTGCACTTAATCTAATGGTTGAGGAATCTCAAACCCATATTATTACAGTGCTTCTCATGCTTCTGCTGCGCCAGAGGCTTGGTAAGCGGGTCTGCCAGATTGTCATCTGTATGAACCTTGCATACTTTGATCTCGCCACGATCTATGATCTCCCTGATCAAATGAAACCGTCTCTGTATGTGCTTGGACTTCTGGTGCGACCGTGGTTCCTTTGCTTGTGCGATTGCTCCAGTGTTATCACAAAAGATAACCAAAGGATCTGCACTCGAAGGAACAACACCAAGTTCTCTCACGAACTTACGAATCCACACTGCCTCCTTGGATGCTTCCGAGGCTGCAACATACTCGGCTTCTGTTGTGGAATCAGCAACAGTTGACTGTTTGAAACTTTTCCACACCACTGCACCTCCATTCAAGCTAAAAACATAGCCTGATTGCGATCGGAAATCATCCTGGTCCGACTGGAACGAAGCGTCAGTATATCCTTCAATACTGAGTTCTTCCTGACCACCATATATCAAGAACATATCTTTGGTCCTCCGCAGATATTTTAAGATGTTCTTGACTGCAATCCAGTGCGCCATACCTGGATTACTTTGGTAACGACTGGTCACGCTTAACCCGTAAGCGACGTCTGGGCGAGTACACAACATCGCATACATAATGGAACCAATAGCCGAAGCATAAGGCGTATTGTTCATTTCATCTTTCTCAGTCTGTGTTTGTGGACACTGACTCTTTGAAAGATTCAGACCATGTCTGACTGGAAGATATCCTTTCTTAGAATTCTCTAAGTGAAATCTCTCCAGGACCTTATCGATGTAAGTACTCTGGCACAGCCCGAGAAGCCTCTTAGATCTATCCCTGTAGATCTTCACACCTAACACATAGGCTGCTTCTCCTAAATCTTTCATCTGGAAACATTTCCTCAGCCATGCCTTAACAGCATGCATTTCAGGAATGTCATTTCCAATGATCAAGATGTCATCGACGTAGAGGACTAGGAAAGTAATCACGCTCCCACTAAACCTCTTATATACACACGGGTCATCCTCGTTCTTGATGAAACCAAATTCAGTGACTGATTCATCAAAACGAATATTCCAGCTTCTCGATGCTTGTTTAAGTCCATAAATGGACTTCTTTAACTTGCATATCTTATGACGATCTGCTGGATTAGTGAAACCCTCTGGTTGTGTCATGTACACATCCTCATCCAGATTTCCATTAAGGAAAGCTGTTTTCACATCCATCTGCCAAATCTCATAATCATAATATGCAGCTATCGCGAAAAGAATCCGAATAGACTTAAACATGGCTACAGGTGAGAAAGTTTCATCATAATCTATCCCGTAGATTTGTTTGAAACCTTTCGCAACTAGCCTGCCTTTATAGGTAACCACGTTACCATCCATGTCAATCTTCTTCTTGAAGATCCATTTACAGCCTATAGGGATAACTCCCGAAGGCGGATCAACCAAATCCCAAACTTGGTTATCTGACATGGAGTCCATCTCGGCGCGCATAGCCTCAAGCCATCTCGCTGACTCCGGTCCACTGACCGCATCCGCATAAGTGAGGGGTTCATCATTATCAATGATGTAGACTCCGTCATAGCGCTCAGGCTGTCGACGGATCCTACCCGATCTTCGCGGTTCCCGTGATATCTGAGCCTCAGGTTGTTCAATAACCTGTTCTACCGGCTCAGGCTCATCCAACTGTGCTTGATCACTTTGTCCTTCTTCTGGATTCTCATCCAGCATTATTTCTCTCCCACTGGCCTCTTGCAGAAGAAACTCCTTCTCAAGAAATATGGCCGTCCGAGCAACAAAAACCTTGTTCTCTTTGGGATCGTAGAAATAATAACCCTTAGTTTCCTTAGGGTAACCGACAAAGATACATTTGTCAGATCTGCTGTCTAGTTTCCCAGAGGCGAGCTTTTTGACATAAGCCTCGCAGCCCCAGATCCTGATAAATGTCAAGCTCGGCTGTTTCCCATACCATAACTCATATGGTGTCTTAGAAACTGCCTTGGATGGCACTCGGTTTAGTACCTTTGCAGCTGTTTCCAGCGCAAAACCCCAAAAGGAGTATGGAAGAGTAGCCTGACTCATCATAGAACGAACCATATCAAGTAACGTTCTATTTCTCCTCTCGGACACACCATTCCATTGCGGTGTTCCTGGCGGAGTGAGCTGTGAGATAATCCCACACTCCTTTAGATAGTCAGTAAATGCATGACTTAGGTATTCTCCACCTCGATCTGAGCGAAGTGCCTTGATATTTCGGCCTAGCTGATTCTGTACTTCATTCTTGAACTCTTTGAACTTGTCAAAAGATTCACTCTTATGTCTCATCAGATAGACATACCCATATCTACTGAAATCATCAGTAAAGGTAATGAAGTACTGATAGCCACCTCTGGCATGTTTACTAAATGGCCCACACACATCACTGTGTATAAGGTCAAGTAAACCTGAAGCCCTTTGACCTTTGTGAGGAAAAGGTGACTTCGTCATTTTACCCATTAAACAAGCTTTGCATGTATCAATCTCCTTATAGGAGAATGATCCCAGCAGTCCATGATCATGCAACCGCTTAATGCGTTTCTCGTTAATATGGCCTAAACGACTATGCCATAGCAAGGTGCTGTCATCAGCATACTTGGCTTTCTTAATATCAATTTGCTGTATCGAACATTCCATGTCCAACATGTATAACCCATTGTTAATTGAACCAGTTGCATAAACAATATTATCAAAAGACAAAATACACTTTGAAATATTGCATTCAAAGGAAAATCCCTTCCTGACAAGAGCAGGAATGGAGATAATATTTTTAGTTATACTGGGAACAAAGTAACAACTGTTTAGTTCCAATACAAGTCCAGATGGTAAAGAAATAAAGTAGTCTCCTACAGCAACAGCAGCAACCCGTGCCCCGTTTCCAACTCGTAGGTCCACCTCATGCTGTCCCACCTGTCTTCTTCTCTTGAGTTCCTGTACATTTGAACAAATGTGAACTCCACATGCAGTGTCCAACACCCATGATATAGAAGAAGATAACATGACCTCAGTCACAAATATACCTGAGCCAGAAGCGAAGCTTCCCCTCTTATCTCCTTGGAGCGCTTTACAGTCCTTTTTCCAGTGACCCAGCTGGCCACAGTGGAAACACCTGTATTCCTTGGACCGCTTCACCTTCTGCTTCAGAGCCTTGCTGTAATTCTTGACCGGGGCCTTGCCCTTCTTCCCCTTCTTCTTGTTCCTTGAAGGAACCATCAAGACAGAGGTCGAAGGCTTACCCTTCAGAGTCTCCTCAGTGGTCAAGAGCATATTCAGCAGCTCTGCCGGAGTACAATCGATTTTGTTCATATTAAAATTAATAATGAACGCGTCGAATGATGGCGGGAGAGACTGCAGAATAATGTCCACAGCAAGCTCCTGGTTGATGGTGTGCCCCAGTTTCTCCAGAGCCTCCTTGTGCCCAATCATCTTGAGCACGTGAGCTCCCACTGGGCTCCCTTCAGCCAGTTTGCTCTGAAAGAAGAGCTTAGTCAAATTATAGCGTTCAGTCCTCGCCTGTGCAGCATACAGCATCTTGAGGTTTGCTATAATCTGTATAGCTGACATATCCTCATGCTGACGCTGCAGCGGTGGCGTCATAGACGCTAGCATCAGGCAAGCGACATCAATGCTATCATTGACGTGCTTTTCATAGGCTTCCCGAACCGCCCTTGCGGCGTTCGGAGCGGGCTGCGGCGGTATCGCCGTCTCGAGGACATACAGTTTCCTCTCTGCCTTAAGAACGATCTTAAGGTGTCCAAACCAGTCAGAGAAGTTCGGCCCAGCAAACTTCTCTCTTTCCAGTAGGGATCGCACATTGAAGTTCATGGTGTTCGTTGCTGCAGGTATCTACAACAATGCAAGAACAGCAAGGTCAGTATCAATGTATAAGAATCAATCAGGACTTAAGAAAGATTCTTTTTCTCACTATTTTATCAGGCGTGAAAAATCCAGCAAAACAGCCCGAAAGAGTAGAACTCTTTTAGTGAGATGGGATCCAGATTTCATACTTGGTCTCCGCGTCCCGCTTAGGCGAGATAAGATGCACAGAGAGTACAAGCACTAGTTTCTGGTAGGCAGTCCCTGCCGATCGCCAACCCGTGCGATTCCCCTTCATCTGGGCAGTCCAGCAGACTGTGCCAACTGAGTTGGTACAACACAATCTCTGACCCCACAGATGGCTGCCTCCATGTGCTACCATATGCGCCACATATGTAGCCTACACGGTCAAGCTGACCCGACCTACTCCCTGGACCACCACGTGCTATGCTGAGCAACGAGAAGGGATAAATCCCTACTCTGTAACACGCAGGTGTAATCCCGCACCGTCTGAAGATAGATGGACGTGCCCACTGAGTGGGTACAACACGGCTCCAACGATAATCAGAACAGTGAGGTTTCGCGTCAGAAGGCTTACGAGCTTGATATTTTAGCGTTGGATTTTAACGGTCTTTTATCTTCTTGCCTATCATGCAATTTCTATGGTGATAGCAGAAGATAATTTAATCATGCAATTCTAATATTAAGCAATAAAAGAAAGCATGAATCTTATGTGGTAAAAGCCCATAGCCCTAGAAGACCTTAACCTAACTTAAGTCTTCATTTGCTCTTCATGGGTCTTTTGCTGCTCATCTGGCCCAAACCTGGGCCCAAGCGCCATCTGCAGCACAGGTGCGCCCACCAGGAATATGCGCCAGGTCCTAGGGTCGAACCCTAGACCTCTCACCTGGTCCAGCCACTTGCTGCATGCGCCTATGCCAAGTGTGCACTGTGCTCTTGTCAAATTAAATTACAAATTTAACTATCTAGACAAGAGTGACACGCAGGTCACTAACATTTTATAAATTAAAACAATGTGATGCGCAGATCACAATAATTAATTTACAATTTTTAATACAGGCACGCAGGCCCCAGCACAGCACACAATTAATATGGGCAGCCCACATAAGAAGAAATAAACAAGCATATGCAACATTCAAACATGTGATCCAACCAAGAAAATTAAATTTCGAAAACCCATAGGTATCAATTTTAATTTCCTTATTCGCCCTTACTACCTTACAACGGTCCATTACTAGGGATCCACTCATCCAACCTAGTCAGATCCACTGCCCTTGCACGCACCAAGTCCTAACTGACTTGCGTCGACCATAAGGTCAACTATGCATGCGCCAGGGCTGAACGACCACACTGAGGTCTGGCAAACGGGCGTGACCCCGGGCCTAACTCAGGTGCGTTCATTAGTTGTCTCAATCAGACATCGCTACACACCTGTCTGCAGTCGACCTATAGCCACCATAGGCTTGCGCCAAGGTGCTATCTGATCGACCCATTCAGGTTGTCAGATGATCTGATCAGACATTCTGGATCTAACCTAGGGGGTGACTTCAACCCTAGTAACCCGTCTAAGGGTTTAAAGTATGGGCTTAGATCTATTTGGAGCGCGCATGTAATAAGGATTTTAGATAAAACCTGAAAGCGCCAACAAGCAAAATAACATAGACAAGTTTCGGTATGAAACATGTATATTCGCATGTTGATAATTCTAGATCTAAAACATGGATCACACAACATGAAGCAATCATAAAATGCATGCATCAACTTTGCCTCTGATACCAATTGAAAGTACCCCTTAACCTAAGGGGGGTCCCCTTCTAGGGGGAGCAAAAACCCTAGACATATGGCGCATAAAACTTTTGCAGCGGAATTAAGGGTTTGAAAGAATCTATTGCATGATATATGATCAACTTAAGTAAACTTGAATTCATACCATAGCCATATGCGTTGGATGAAAACTTGGAAGGAAAGGCGCAAGCGAGCCTTCTCCTAAGGTGACGCACACAATTGGTGTCGCCTACTTTCCTTGGTGCTCCTTGTGCTAGCAAGGTTCCAAGAAGCCTTTGTCGAATGGAAGGGAGAAGAGATCGCCTTGCTTGAGTGAGTTTTTCTCTCTTGTCGTCCTCCTCTTCTCTAGCCGAGATGTTGTCTCGTCTAAGCCAAGCGTTGGCGACGAACAAAGAGAAGGGGGGCGTGAAGTGTGGCAATCGTGAGTCATGGCCACGATTAGTAGAAGTGCTATCCAAAAATAGCATCCACTTCTCAACGTGCGCTCTTGGGTTTACCCAATCGCAAATGCCACATCACTTGAACCATGCGCTCAACCAATGAGCCAGTTCACATCGGTTTGGTCCAAGACCAATTAACCCAAGCAATATGGTCTAGATCTTACTTAAACCCTAAGGCTTCAGATCTAACCGTCAATCTCTTCGATGCTCTTGATCTGACCGATCTGGCATCTATTCTCCCGATCGAAGCTTACCGATCTCAAGCCCTAATCAATCAAACATGATCAGACCAGATCTCACTCACAATCAGAGATTAAATCCCTTTAAACTGAACCTGAACAATTCAGTCCACACGATCTGACTTAAGTAAGCCATATCATCAAATTGTGCGACCCTGAGGGTTTCCTTTAAATGTCGGTAACGATAATTCACATTATCACGATCAGTGAGGGGTATCTAACAACACATCACTGTCTCCCGATATAAAGGAAAGAGTCTTCCAAGACTACACCCAAACCACAGCACAAGTGTGAATCATTTCACAAAGCATACATATTTCCTTTGCCACTGGATGTTCTTATTGGACAAGCCTGTCAAGCTCGTAACTCCAATATGATGAGCATGATCAGAACAGATGAACATAGTCACCTGGGTATGGCCATACACTTTTCTCAATCATCTCATCCAGGGGGCCCCTTTAGAACATCACACTCCTTCAACAAGGAGACGGCAATCCTATGTCTATCACTAGTGCTCTAACCTGACTCAAGCTCACCATCCAAGATAGTCTATAATCATTATGTTTCAAATGATATTGAACCATCTCAAAACAATGACAATCATCATTTAGAAAACACAAGTGATCTCAAGTCAGAGGAAATGTGCCACTTGTCTTAATCAAGGAACATTCACATTGTGACAAACAATTGAACATCCTAGTAGGGTCTGTCCAGTACATCCAATGTACCCATGAGTCTACATCTTATTCCATGCTCGAAGCATCCTATAAGATTAGAACACATATTAGTCTTAACAATATCAAGGCTGTCTCATGTTCACCAAGATATATCGACTAAGGACATAATAGCATGTCAGCCGAGCTGAACAGCTTTGAGACATTATTCAGAAGAACATATATTGCAGCCGACAATGTAGCTAACTGAATAACAACCATGCCTTTATAAACATAACAGTTTATTACATGATACAAATACATTCCCATAGGCCTCAAACATTAGCCTTAAGGGCATACCCCAACAGTCTCAATGTGGTCAAGCTGGGTAGAAGGTCGCTACGAAGGGGGTGGAGGCTCAGTCGCAAGAGGCACATCCTGATCCTCGACTGCCTCAGCTCTCCAGTTTTGCTGCTCGCGGACTGTGGTGCGCGCGGGATTTGGCAATGGTAGCTTAACATTGCTCCCGGGGAAGACTAGACTATAGAATTCTCCCTCCTTGACTATCATCCGCATGGAGATGCAGGAATCAAGATCTAGTTGGCTGTTTCCCCGAGCTTGTTCCATCTGGTAGGGATGGATCCCTACCGCATAAGCTAGTGGGGTAAGAAGTCCCCTGAGAGCAATGGCACCCTTCGGCGCCCTTGATACCTTCTGGAGTTGCTTGGCGAAGTGAAAAGCAGTGTTGAAGAAAACCCCATGCAGTATTGCCCATAAGAATTGAAGCTCTCAAGCTTGAACGAGACCGTTAGATTCTCCTCGGCCGAAAATAGTAAGTGCCAAGACACAGTGCACATATTTCACCACGGGGTTCCTCAGGCAGGTGGCCCTAGCTGTCCTGGTGTCAAAGGGTCGGAAGCCAGTCAAGTCAGCCCAGAAGTTGTTTGCTTTAAATTGGGTTGGCATGAGTCTCGTCCCATCTGTAGGAAAGTCATAGATAGAATTCAGCTCTGTCAATGTAAGCACAAACTCAGTGTTGTTGAGCCGAAAGGAAAGACTGCCATCATCATCGTCAGTGTAGATGCTAGCATGAAACTCCATGGAAGACAAGAACTCCAGTACAATAGGGATGTAGGTGGGATAGCAGATAGTAAAGAATTGCTCCCAGCCTACACGTTGGAATAGCCATTGCACATCTTCGTAGAAGCCTAGAGTGTTCAGCGTAGCATGATCCAGGAATCGTGTGGTGACCACCGGCCGGCGTGAGAGGGCTGTGAGTTTAGCCAGCTGCTCAGGATCTCTGCAGATGATACCATATGGAGTAGGCGGCAAGGCTGGCGGTGGATGAGGCTCGGTGGCGGCTTGGGAGGTAGACACACGGTGCTTGGAGGTAACTTGCTTCTGACTAGACATCTTGGAGGCGTAGGAAGATGACAGGAAGATAGCCGGTGCTGTAGGGAAAGCTTCAGAGGCGCCAGCGTCGAAGGAGAAAGGTCGGCGGCGGCGGAGTCGCAGGCGGCGACTGGAACTAGGGTAATAGTGAACGGTGGTAGGAGGCACAAATCGAGCCTGGAAACTTGGGGAAAATGCTCGCCGGAGGTCGGACAAGACGGTGGGAGGTCGCCAGTGGTCGATTGGGCTCTGGAGGTGGCGGATCTGGACGACGGCGGCGGCGCTAGGGTTTAGTACACAGGTGTGTACGCGGGTGTGCAGGCAGCCCTTTCTATAAAATGTCTTGCACGGGGTGTGTATGAGTACACAGCCCAGGCCGTGCAGCTCTCGGCCTCGACACCCAACTGAGTTCACTTACGATGCACGGCCGTGCATCGGTGCACGGGCATGCCCGTGCACGTCTCGGTCAAGTGCGGGGGCGGAACTCCTTATGCGTCACGGTCGTGCGCGCCTTCACACCCATGCCCGTGCAGCGCTCAGTCGCGTGTGCAGAAGAGTTAACCGAGCCGTGCATGGTCGTGCATGGATGCACGGGTGCGACTGTGCATGGCTCGGTGATTCCTAAAAAATCCAAAAAAAATTTCATCAACATAGTACAGCTTAGAGAGCATAAATATGAAATAAAAACTATAAAATAACAATGTCTAAATGATGAAAAGAAATAAGAAATTAAAAGAGTGAATAAGAGGTTGGGTTGCCTCCCAGTAAGCGCTTATTTAGGGTCACTAGCTTGACCAGCGTGATGCTCATGGTGGGTCTGGTGGTGGAGGATCAGAGATATGTAAAGAGACCCCTTTGTCGATGATGTCATGTGCAAAGTAGAGTTTTAAACGTTGGCCATTCGCTTTAAAGTTTCCTGATCGCTGGCTCCAAATTTCAACAGCTCCATGTGGGGAAATCCTCTTCACAGTAAATGGTCCAGACCATCTTGTCCTTAACTTTCCTAGAAAGAGTTTCAAACGTGAGTTAAACAGAACGACATGATCTCCTACTTGGAAATTCTTTGTAACAATGTGCTTATCATGCCATCGCTTCGTTCGTTCTTTGTAGATCCTTGCATTGTGATATGCAGATAGACGGACTTCATCAAGTTCATTGAGTTGGAGTTTCCTGTTATCGCCGGCACTTTAGAGGTCATAATTCAGCTTTTGGACTGCCTAATAGGCTCTGTGCTCAACTTCAACTAGGAGATGGCAGGACTTGCCATATACTAGCTGATAGGGAGACATTCGTAGCGGAGTTTTGAATGCTGTCCTATAAGTCCAGAGTGTGTCATCTAGTTTCAATGACCAATCAGTTTGCGAGAAGTTAACCATCTTTTGTAAAATATTCTTTATCTCCCTGTTGGATACTTCTACTTGTCCGCTGGTCTGTGGATGGTAGGGGGTTGCAACTTTGTGGGTTACCCCGTACTTCTTTAGCAGAGAGGCTAACTTGTGATTCAAAAAGTGAGAGCCTCCGTCACTTATCAACACTCGCGGTACACCAAATCTGGGGAAGATAGTGCATTTAAGCATTCGGGTCACCGCCTTAGCATCGGATGTATGTTCGGCTGAGGCTTCCACCCACTTAGAGACATAAACCACGGCCACCAGTATGAATCGATGTCCACAGGACGATGGGAATGGTCCCATAAAGTCCACCCCCAAACGTCGAAGATCTCTAGTTCCAAGATGCTGGTTAATGGTAACTCATCTCGTTTAGAAATGTTGCGTGATCGCTGACACTGATCACAATGAGTAATGAATCGCCAGGCATCCCAAAAAATAGTGGGCCAGTAAAGTCCGGATTATAGTACTTTGAAGGCTGTGTTCGGAGCACTAGCGTGGCCCCCATAAGGAGATGAGTGGCAATGAAATAAGACATCTTGGATCTCCTCTTCGGGTATGCATCACCGAAAAAGGCCATCAGCACATCTTCGAAACAAAAGAGGGTCGTCCCAATAGTAGTGCTTCACGTCGTGTAGAAATCTCTTCTTTTGCTGCCATGAAAGATCAAAGGGGACAACATCAGACACTAAATAATTAACAAAGTCAGCATACCATGGGGCTTCTATTTCGGTTAGAGCTAAGAGATGTTCATCAGGGAAGTAATCGTTAATGTCATGACAATTCTCCGCTTCTTGTTCTTCATGTGGTAATCGGGATAAATGATCAGCCACTAGGTTTTCTGAGCCTTTCTTGTCACGGATTTCCAGATTGAATTACTGTAGCAACAGGATCCAGTGAATCAATCATGGTTTTGCATCTTTCTTGGTTAGAAGGTACCTGATAGCTGCATGATCAGTGTACACGATTACTTTTGAATCAATAACATAGGGTCTAAACTTGTCAAAAGCAAAAAATAATAGCAAGGAGCTCCTTTTCCGTGGTAGCGTAGTAGATTTGAGCTTCATTCAGTGTCCGGCTCGCATAATAGATGACATGTAACTTGTTGTCTTCCCGTTGTCCTAACACTGCTCCGACTGCGAAATCGTTGGCGTTGCACATGAGCTCGAATGGGAGTGTCCAATTTGGCGGCTGTATGACAGGGGCTGAGATCAAGGCTTTCTTCAGTTTTTCAAAAGATGTCATACAATCCTGGTCAAAAGAAAAAGGAACATCTTTAGTGAGCAAGTTAGTCAATGGTTTAGCAATTTTGGAAAAGTCTCTTATAAAACGGCGATAAAAGTCGGCGTGCCCAAGAAATCTTCGAACTCCCTTTTCAGATGAGGGTGGTGGTATCTTTTCAATGGCGTCTACTTTGGACCTATCAACTTCGATGCCACGTTCCGAGATCAAATGTCCGAGCATTATCCCTTCTTGCACCATAAAATGGCACTTCTCCCAGTTTAAGACGAGGTTGACTTCTTTGCACCTATTCAATACTTTAGAGAGATTAGCTAAGCAAATATCAAATGAAGTACCATAAATTGAGAAATCATCCATTAAGACATCCATTATTATATTTTCTATGAAATCCGAGAAAATTGAAACCATGCATCTTTGAAAGGTGACAGGGGCATTGCATAGCCCAAATGGCATTCGACGGTAGCCAAATGTTCCATAAGGGCAGGTGAAAGTTGTCTTTTCCTGGTCTTCCGGATGGATAGGGATTTGGAAGAATCCTGAGAAGCCATCAAGAAAGCAGAAGTGAGAGTTCTTTGCCAACCGCTCCAGCATCTGGTCAATAAATGGAATTGGGTAGTGGTCCTTGCGCGTAGCTTTGTTTAGTTTCCTGTAGTCGAAACACATATGCCACCCAGTCACAGTGTGGGTGGGTATGAGCTCGCTGTTCTCGTTCTTGACCACAGTGACCCCACCTTTCTTAGGCACGACATGCACCGGACTTATCCATTCACTGTCTGATGTTGGGTAAATAACCCCCGCATCAAGTAATTTCAATATCTCCTTCTTGACCACTTCTTTCATATTTGGATTTAACCGGCGTTGGAATTCCACCGAAGCTTTACTGTCGCTCTCCAAGAAAATCCTGTGCATACAGAATGAAGGATTAATTCCTTTAATATCCTCCAATGAGTATCCAATTACCTGTTTATGGAGCCGCAGTTCTTTCAGTAGCTTCGCAATTTCTTCTGCATTGAGGTCAGCACTAATGATGACAGGACAAGTAGAGTTAGCATCAAGGAATTCATATTTAAGATTATCAAGAAGGGGTTTGAACTAACTCCTTCTTTGTAGAAGGATCAGACTGAACCTCTCCAAGACTTTCAAATTGTGTTCTCCTGAATCTCTCAAAGTGAACAACTCCCAAACTTTCTACTTGAACCTGATGGTCAAAAGTATCACCCTCATGTTCATCATTCAGCAGACAGACTTCCCAAGTGTTTTCGGCGGTTGGTGGGGTAGGTTCAATGTTGTCCTCCATTGTATCAATTTCGCAGCAAGACCCTGCAAAAGATGGTTTCTTTAAAGTAGAAGACAAGTCAAATTCGAATTTCTCCTCACCAACATTCAGTGCCAATTTTCCATTTTTCACATCAATAACGACGCCGACGATTGTAAGGAAAGGGCGCCCCATAATGATGGGTAGTCGAGTGTCCTTTTCCATTTCTAGCACTACAAAATCCGCAGGGATAAAGAAATCTCCCACTCTTATCGCGTCTTCAATGATCCCGACCGGTCGGCGCACTGATCGATCAGCTAGTTGAAGGGATATAGAGGTAGGCTTCATCTCATCCATGCCTAACTTCCTGCAGATAGATAAAGGAATTAAACTTACGCTAGCTCCTAAGTCACATAGAGCTCTATCAAAAGGCATATTCCCAATTTGGCAGGGAATAGAAAAACTCCCTGGATCTTTTAGTTTGGGTGGAAGCTTATTCTGGAGGACGGCACTGCACTCTTCAGTCAAGGCAACTGTTCCTTGCTCCTCAATCTTTCTTTTCTTAGAGAGGATCTCCTTTAAAAACTTGGCGTACGCTGGCATTTGCGAAAGAGCATCAGTGAAAGGAACATTGATATAGAGTTTTTTTAATATCTCCAAAAATTTTCCAAACTGCCGATCCAACTTAGCCTTAACTAGTCGCTGAGGGAATGGGATACGTGGTTTGTATGGTGGAGGTGGAACGTAGACATGCTCCTTCTGCGCTTTCAAGTTTTGCTTTTCTGATTCCGAGCTAGCTGCAAAATCCTCATCTAGTGGAACTACCTCAGGTGGTTTTTGCTTTGCTCTTTCCTTAGGTTCAGGCATCTTTGGATCTTCTAGCTGGATTCCGCTCCTCGTCGTTATCGTATTACAATGCTCGTTGTGGTTAATTCCTTCCTGGATTGAACTGGTTCGTTGGTCAAGCTGCGTGATCTAATTCTCCATCATTTTTGAGTGAGTTGATACAGAGTCCACTTTCATGTTCAACTGGCGGATTTGCTCAGTTATAGAATCATTGTGCTTCATCTGACTCGCCATAAAATTTTCCAACATAGACTCTAGTCTGGACTTCTATGGAGGATCTTGTTGTCTTTGGTTGGCAGATGGATGTTGTATCCCAGGGGGAGGCCTGAAATTAGAAGAGAAGTTCTGATTAGAAAAATTAGTAGGAGGTAATTGCCCTTGATTCAACTTGTAGGAGAAATTCGAGTGATTTCTCCATCCTGGATTGTATGTGTTCCAGTATGGGTCATTCTGATTCCTGAAATTCCCAATAGCGTTGACTTGTTCAGAGGAAGCATTCAAAATGTGGCAGTTATCAGAGGAATGTCCTGTCACTCCACAAACATCACAAGTCATAGAATTAAAAGTAGAAACATTAATAGAGTCAAGTTTAGAAGAAAGTGAATCTACTTTTGCTACTAGGGAATTAATCATATTCATGTCAAACTTCCCTGAACTTTAAACTGGCTGGCTCCTCTCTCCTGACCACTGATAATGGTTGAGGGCCATGTCCTCAATCAACTCCATCGCTTCATCACAGTTCTTGTTCATTAGTGCCCCACCAGCAGCAGCATCTACAGAAAGTCTGGTCTGGTATAGCAATCCACTGTAGAAGGTGTGAATGATCACCCATTTCTGTAGAACATGGTGTGCACACATTCACAATAATTCCTTGAACCAATCTCATGCTTCATATAGGGACTCTCCTTCTCATTGGGCAAAGTTGGTGATCTGATTTCTAAGCTGGATTGTTTTGCTCGATGGGAAGTATTTTAACAGAAAAGCTTGAGACAATTGCTCCCACGTTGTAATAGAGGCCTGCGGTAATGACTGCAACCATGCCCTAGCTCGATCCCTGATAGAAAAAGGGAAGAGTCTTAATTTGATAGCATTAGGATGAGCACCATTAATCTTTAAAGTGTCGCAGCATTCTAAAAAGATAGATAAATGAAGGTTAAGATCATCAGTGGCTGCTCCACTGAATTGGTTCTGTTGCACCATTTTTACAAGTGACAGCTTTATCTCGAAGTTATTAGCTTCGATAACTGGTCGCGATATGCTCGAGTGTACACCAGAGATGGTGGGTGCTGCAAAGTCCTTCAGAGAGCGATTGGCTTCCATTGTTTGACTGTCAGAGAATTGTCCTTCGAGCCTAAGTCTTTTCAAACTTCTTCTGACTTGACGGAAAGTATGCTCTATCTTTGGGCCTTCAGGTACAAGTTTCCCTGTTCGCACAGTATTCCTGGGCATAAACAAGTACCTTGACAGAAAAAGATTGGTAGCACCGCACCAAATAAAAACTTCAACTAAAAGAAATTAAAAATATAGCAAAAAGTAACTAAAAGATATATAAACAAAATAAAAAATCAACAAAAAGAAATCTAATTAAACCTAGTCTACCAATTTCCTGATCGTGTTAATATTGGCAACCTAGTCCCCGACAACGGCGCCAAAAACTTGATAGGACCCGAACGGCTGCTACCGCAAGTGCACGGTCTATCGCGTAATACAATAAGTATCGATCCCACGAGGATTAGGGGTCAAGTAGTAACTAATCAGTTAACTCGTAGCTAGGTTAGCAATTAAGGGAGAAATGGCTAATATCCTAGTGCAAGAGATTAAACTAAAACAAATGAAATCAAATTAAAATCATGCAGAGCATAGAGCAAAACAATCGGGGTTTTAAGCCTATGAGAGAGATTCTGAGTTTTAGGTTTCACCACACTGAAACATGCAGAATTATTAGAGTTTGATATTTTAAATTAGGTTTTATCTAAGTTCTCAAGGTAATCCTTCCTAGGGTACAGACGCGCTCCCTCTCAGGACACGGTCCGGTATCCGATTTAACCCAAGTCTCCTACTCTCGTGGCTTACCGGGTTAAGTGGATCCAATGGGTTCTGTGAAGGATTAGGGTTCCTCGGGTGATTTCGAGTGCTCTCGCCAAACGAACTCACCAGTCCAGTGTAAGGGGTTCCGATGACTGTGGTTCACCTCTCAGTCCTTCCTACAGCATCTAGGGCATGCATTCATATGACCAGTACATACACATGAATGAAAATATCCAAGACATGAATAAGAATCGATGACAAATAAGAGAAACATGTAGATCAAACATTCTTACAGTGGGTTACGCCCAAACCCCGAAAAAGAGTTTACGCTACAAGATTCATCGTTAAATATATGAAATCTCTCACAATAATTAAATTAAACTAAAGGGGAGGGTAGATCCTTGATAGAAGAAGGTCTAGCATGAAGATCCACGCCGGAACGACGAAGAAAACGAGCCGGAATAGTGTTGTCGCCCCAAAGATCGCCCAAAAACCCTAGTCCGTCGCCGTTTTGCTTCGTTCTCCTCAACTGCTTTATCAAATCCAATGATTTCAATCCCAAAACGTGCGTATCTAAGTTAGGAAGGTCTCCACAAAGTTTCACTAAATTCCGCTTCCAGAATAGAAAGTTATGGCTGAAAAACCGAGCGTCTATCGAAGTTGCACGAGACAATGCACGGCCATACCCGTGTACGGCTCGATAACTTGAAAACTTACTCTTCACGGCCGTGCATGGATGCACGCCCATGCCCATGTACGGCTCGGTGAAGCCTAGAGTAGTCAGCTCATACACGGCTGTGCATGGATACACACCCATGGCCGTGAAGAGCGTAGAGGACTCCGATTGGGCAGAAATTTCTCATGTAGCTTCATCTCATCATGAGGAATTATCCCATATCTTCAGATCTTCCAAATTCCCCCAATTTTGAGGCAAAATACCTATATTTCAATAAACAGAGGAAAAGTGAATGTTCTGAAGAATATAAAGCATTTAAGTACATAAATGAGATAAAGCATGCAATTTAGTCCAAAATAATAATAAAATTAAGCCACGATATATCATATATTTGCATGTCATCATGGTGAAATATGTATTTGCCACATTGTCAGTTTTCACCACGAAGGAGTTACCTAGGAGATAAACTTTCCATGTTCAGAGGCAGTGTATCACTTCTACCATCTCCTTTTCATGCGGAGAGTACCTCTGCTCTATCTCACTCTGCTTTCGACTCTCGAAAACTATAGGATGTCCATCCTATATCAGCACACCATGTATCGCTTGATCCGAAGCGTCAGTGTGAACCTCGAAAAGCTTTCCAAAATCTAGATCGGTTCAGAAGCTATGCACTCTTTCAAGTCCAGAAAGGCCGACTGACACCGATCGTCCTAACCCCAGTTGGTATTCTTTTTCAACAAATTGCTGAGGGGTGCAGTTACTCTCGAGCAACCCCGGATGAACTTTCGATAAAAGTTCAGCACACCGAGAAAACTCCTCAACTTAGTCTGATTTGAGGGAACTTGCCATTCCATAATGGCTCGGACCTTGCCCTTGTCCATTTGCACCTGGCTATGGCCTACCACATGTCTAAGGAAGGAAATCTCTTCTGACATGAAAATGCATTTCTCCAGCTTCAAATAAAGCTAATTTTCCCTCAAAACTTAAAAAACCCTCTTCAAGTGTGTCAAATGTTCCTCAACGCTTGAGGAGTACACCACGATATCGTCCAGATATACTACGACGAAGTCATCTAGAAAATGTGCTACCTAGTTCATGAGATGACAAAACATCGCCGGAGCATTGGTTAGCCCAAAGGGCATGACCAAGAACTCAAATGTATCATAACGAGTTACGCAGTCTGTCTTCTGTTCATCGCCCTCGGCGATACGGATCTGCCAGTAGCCCGATCTCATGTCTAGCTTAGAGAATATCCTAGATTTTCCCAGTCTATCCAACAGATTTGGGATTAGTGGAATATGATAGCAGTCCCGGACTGTTATCTTATTCAGGGCTCTGTAATCCACACAGAACCTCAAAAACACATCCTTCTTCTTTTAGAATAGGACCGGGGCTCCATACGGTGACACGGTTGGCTGCACAAACTCTGCTTCCAACAACTCGTCGAGTTGTTTGCGGAGCTCGGCCGACTCCACCGGCAGCATCCTATAAGGTGCCTTGGATGGGGAAGTAGATCCTACCACAAGCTCTATCTTGGGGTCGATCCCTCTCCGGGGTGAGAGATGCTTCGGCAATTTTGAAGGCATCACGTCAACAAACTCCTCCAACACTTTCTTGACCGCCAAGGGAGTCTCACTCCTTGTCGAGTGGGGGCCCTCCACCCAAATGGCCAAAAGCATCGGATCTCCTTGGCCCAACCCTACAGCCAAGGTGTTCGCCGACAAGGGCACTCCCCGGGAGTCCCTCTTCTTTCCCTTCCTCGGCTTCGTGCTCCCAATGCACGGCACGAGGCAATGGGAGTCCTCATCATATATCTGTATCCCATACAGATATGGCATCATGGCTATCTTTGCCTTGACCAAAAGTTCAAGGCTGAAGATAGCTTTTTAATCTAGGAGTTTTAAAATCTTCGCATGGCAGTGGCCCTGCCAACTGCCAATTACAATATCCACATCGTATGATATCCCTAAGACCTCCGGGTCTACTGCACCAACCGACCTAACTCAATCCCGTGCTGGAGACATCTTAAGTCCAACTCTCGTAGCCGTGGCTTCGCTTATGAAAAGGTGTGATGCACCTATATCAATCATAGTGTTCACTGGTAGAGAGTTTATAAAGGAGGCGACATATAGCAACATAGGCCTCTCACTACTAGTAAAGGCAGTGCTTATGACTAGGGGATTCAGGAGTGCCTCCTGATCTCGTACACTGCTCTCCTCTTCTGTTGTTGCAGAAGGTGGGCGGTCTCTGACCGTCTTCATCAGCTTTAGTGTCGCGGGGCGACTCTTCCGTGTAAATAAGTTTTTGCCCTCCATGGCAAACGAACTCTTCGTTCGCGAGGTAGAAGCCATACCACTCGCAATGGCCGGGACTAAGAAGGGGACATGTTACCCGGACCCTATGTGGTCCATCAAAGCTTCTGCGGCCCGATACAACTGCTGTGCATAGTCCCGGATGTTCGCAACATGATGAACTTCCTCGAGGGCGCCCCTCGCAAAACCCTATGTGGTCCATCAAAGCTTCTCCGTTTTAAGCTCTTCCCAAGCGAGCCTACGGGCTACATCATTCCCAAATACGGGAGAGATGAAAGGTATAAAATAAATGCAAAACACTGTAGCATATCTTGGCAGCTGCGAAAGCTAGTAAATCCAGCTTTTAGCAATAGTGTAAAACTTTTACTATTACACAGCTAATGTTCGCATCCAAACAAAAAAAAATACAAAGTCGTTGCCCATCGCCACACTGCAGGAAGCTGCGTAGCGCCAAACGGGCACTAAGAATACAAGTGCAAGACTTAAAGGGAAAGAAGGCAAGGTGTTTTCTCCCTTGTCCAAGTGCTCAGGCCAAAGGAGTAAAGATCATCTCAAAAACAAATGCAAGATTTGAAGTTAAGGGCCAAAGAAAGCATGGAGGACGCCTACTCAAAGGAGAAAGAAACGTTGGAGGCCCTCCCTTGAACAAAGAGGCTAACGACTTGAAGACCCTTGAAGTTTGCTTATAAGATGTACGAATCCACATAGTTGCATTCAGCTTAAATGAAAGTTGTCTTCTTCTTCAACCTCTGGTGCTTGTGTCTCCTCCCTTCTAGCCTTCCCTCCCAAGTGCATGTGTCACCAAACCACCTCCCAACTTTCCCCATTTTTGCCTTCCTCCTCGCTTGCTAAACTCATCATCGTCGCCCTCCACGTTTCCTTACTCCGCTACCCTCCAAAACCTCCAAGCATCATGTTGGCCACTTCATCACCACTAAAAATCGAAGGGTTGAATCCTAGCTCGACATGATGCGGGGTGGGAGCACAACAACTCATCTCCTCTGTTTCTACCCAGTTTTGTGTTGAGAGCTCAGGCCACGACTGCCTTTGGCATCCCCGTGATTGTCGCCCCTGAGGCCTCTCTAAAAATTGGTGATGACCTCCACCCTATTCACCTGCTAATGCAACGACTATAGGTGGGAGGGTCCTTAGTTCCGTACTCTAGGAGATTATGAGATGATGATTGAAAAATGTGAGAGGGTCTTGAGATAAAGGAAGATAAAATGCATGTCGAAAAGAAAGCAACAAGAAACCACGAGAAAATGGTGTGGAAAGAGCGGTGAATTTGTTTTGGGGCAACACAGAAGAAGAAGGAGCAATCGACATCCAACTACAATAATGAAACTCATTAACCTCTTAGCGAGCAATTTTATGCACAACACGAAACAAGGGCAGCAGACTTAAGCGGTGACTCAGCTCGTGCGCCTATGAACCTGCGATCACCATGTAGAGAATGAACTTTCTATCTCTCTGATGTGTGGATGCCCGTGGGTAAGGGGGAAAGCCAAAGCCAATTCACAAACGAACACAACAATAACAAAAACAAGATCACACACTTGACACACTGAGGTGCGATTTACTTCTTTGAAAATAAGAGACAATTACAATCAGTAGAGAAGAGGAATCAGGACTGAGCCAAGGATCGCACACCTTGCTCCACACTCTAACCTCTCCACTGTGAGCTCCTATCACACAAGAAAGCTAAAGAACTAAGGATAGACTTGGCTCCTTTTTATAGAACAAGGAAAGGTATCTCACACATTACACATGGCTACCTACTCTAACAAACTAAAAGCAGTCAAGATGCTACTGTTATAACTGAAAACAACTCCTACCAACTAAAGCAATCATGGACTACGTAGAATCTAAAGCTGGGCACATGGGCTAGGCCTCTAGGATGCAGCTGGGTCGTCACACCAACTCGGAGTATGTGACGATGAAGCTGCAAAACTTACGGATAGTGGGCTAGTTCATCACTGTGCTAGCTTGTTCCTCAGCTATTTTGGTCAATTAATGGTGGTAACGATCATTGACTGGGCCTTATGGTTGTCAAGGTGTCAAGCATATGGGGCGCAGCACCTCCTTTTGGGTTGATAATGGGCTGATGACACCCATATACCAATCCGGGGGTTGACTTGAATATTGAGATCACCGTATCGTGGTTGTGTCGGGCCCCTTTGAACTCCCTGGGGGTAGAATCTAGTCTAGAGGGAGATCCTCAGCAAAGTGGAATCGTTGGGGTGATTTCGGGGCTTCCGCAGAAAACACGGACTGCCCATGCAAATTTGCACGGCCATATTTTTCCATTTCTTGGGGCGTCGAAGAAAACATGGCCTGCCCATGCATTTTTGCACGGACGTGCTTTTGTTCACGTCCGTCTTCCACATTTTTTCTTGGAGTCGCCGAGCTGAACATGGTCTGCCCGTGCAAATATCCTGATCAATGAATCCTTTCCTGATGAGCAACTTCTAGCTGTTGAACAAATAAAAGCCTCATGGTGCACTTATGTTCTTAATTATTTAGATGCTAATATATTTCTACTTTATTTGAATTATGAGGGGAAAAAGAAATTTTTAGCTGAGGCAAGACACTATTTTTGGGATGAGCTTTATGTATTTATGAGAGATGCGGATGGAATTTTCAGAATGTGCATACCTAAGAAGGAGATAGCCGACATTCTTTTTCATTACCACGCCTCCTCCTATGGTGGACATGTCAGCACCCAAAAGACCACCTTTAAAATCCTACATTTAGGTTTTTACTAGCCCTTGATTTTTAAAGATGCCAGTGTTGTCATGTGACAGGTGTTAGAGATTGAGGATCATCAATATTCTTGAAGCAGAAATTTTTGATGTTTGGGGAATCAATTTCATGTGACCATTTTCGCCCTCAGAAGATAACAGGTTTATTCTTATAGCTGTTGATTATGTTTCTAAGTGGGTGGAAGCGTTTGCTTCCCCCACTAACAATTCTAGGGTGGTGACGAAGCTATTTAAGAAAAACATCTTCCCATACTACGAAGGAAATATGGGATAAAAATTCTCAGCCTTACTAAGGAAATATGGTGTAAACCATAAGATTGCTATACCCTATGACCCCAGATGAGTGGATAAGTCAAAATATCAAATAAGGAAATAAAGGGCATCATGGAGAACATAGTCTAATGGGCCAGAACAGATTGAGATTTTAAGCTAGATGATGCACTTAAGGCATATAGGATTGCTTACAAAACACGGATAGGTATGTCCTCTTTTCAGCTGATTTATGAAAAATTATATCACTTACCTATAGAGCTCGAGCATAAAGCGTTTTAGGCAATCAAAGCACTGAACTATGATTTGAAGAATGCTAGGAAAAAAGGAGACTTCAACTAAACGAGCTTGATAATATTCGACTCTCAGCATACAAAAATGCCAGAATTTATAAAGAGAGGACTAAAAAGTGGCATGATAGGCACATATTCAGAAAAGAATTTCAACTAGGTGACTTTGTTCTATCATTTAATTCTAGATTAAAACTTTTCCATGGAAAACTTAAGTCTCAATAGTTAGGTCCATTTCAAGTGCACACGGCATACCCCTATGGAGCTGTGGACAGGCTATGAATTCCATCATGGTCGTAACTTGACATTATGAGCAGGCCATGGTTTTGGTCACAATTGTAATATTCTAGAACTTCTAGGAAGAATGGGTCTTGCACTGCACCACATACACAGGTGAATTACCTTTTCATGTCATGTCTATTTGATTGGGTTAAACAAGTGTGATATATTTGTCTAATCAGGATGTTAGCTAATAAAGGGATTATATTACATGGATGTCTTGTTGTATGATAAGGAGTTGTCAATATATGACTTATATCATATGGTTGGGTAGTAGCGATGTGTTGCTAAATACCCCTCACTACTTGTAGTGATCTTGTGTGTTTATCATTGCTAATCTTATATGGATCCTATAGGGTCACACACATAGACACTTAATATTGTAGTTTGATCACATAGCCTTGAATCAAATTATATAATAATTCGAGTCCATTTGAGAGTTGGATGGATTAAGATCGGACCTAGATCAATATTGGTTGAAATAACAGTTCAAATCAATTGATCTAAAGGCATGATCATGGCTAAGTGTCTACTCATGATAGTCTAGATCACATCATTGGGCTTTAGGCCCAAAATAGAGCATAAATTAATAGTCGGGCTTAACAAATGAGTGTTATTTGACTAGTGTTTACCACTGGTGGAAGGCACCTAGACTTGGGCACCTAAGGCCTTAATTGGGTCAATTTATATAAGGAGAGGCGCTCATATGCCTCTAGGCCTCTTTTGGTCTAGTTACTACTTATTATAAATAAGACAGTAGGGTCTAAGGCTAATTATCCAAGTGCCTGAACCAACCTTGATAGAGCCACCCCCTTCTCTCCCTATGCTGCCACCCACAATAAGAGTCACCACTTCCTGCTCCTTGTTCTTTTTTTATTGGCACAAACTCCAAGGAAGAAGAATTGATCTGAGGCTTGATCTCTTCTCTTGTGGCTAGCACCGAGTGTGGACAATAGCAACTGATGACTCAAAAATTCATAGTAAAATTTATATTGATTGTATAGTCTTTTTGAGTCATATTTAGGCTCTTTTGCTTATTTTTAAACTTAATTATTTGATTATTTTGGAATCTACACCTCTTCTTATTTTTTTGACTTTTCAGGTAAAATATGCTTATTTTCAATGGATTTGAAGAAATCAGAGGCCAGAAACAGAATTGGGACGAAATTTCAAGCTCAGGGGTCAAGTTTGGAATTTTTCTTGTCATCACACCCCTATGAAAAATGAACTAAAATTTTCATGGGGTGTGAAAATATTAATTTGGGGGAATTAAGCTGTCGCGCCCGAGTCTTTCACCGCCGCCCATATTTCTGAAATTTTTTAAGCCAAATTGAGGAGATCCATGACACAATTTCAAAATCTAAAAATACAGTACCCTTATATAAATCGAAGAGAAGATTTTAAGCCCAGAATCACGCGTTTTAATCGAGAATCGAGAGAGAAATTGGAGGCGGTGCAATAGGGCTTGGCCTCTCGCCAAGAGACATAGAGGCCATCTCTGGCGGTGAAATTTTTAGGGAAGCTTCGCATTAAGGAGGAGAAGATACACAGAAAATTTTAGATCGAAAGGAGTTTGATCGAGGGAGAAATTGACGAAACAATTTTCAGCAAGAAGGGGAAATCACAAGTTACTATAGCAGTGTACTGTAGCAGCCGAAAAATCACAGGGCTGTGAAAATTGAACTGAAATTTTCACACCCCTGTGAAAATTAATAAAAAAAATTTTATTCTTCCTCTATCGAATTTTGATTATTTTAAGATGAATTTTTGTTGTGTTTTTGACTCCATGATAGCGTAAAACCTTCTTTGGGACTTAGAGAGTAATCCCTTCTTAATTCTATAATGACTGGATATTTTTTTTATCTATTAATTATTCTTTGAATGATAATTTTGCCTTTGTGATTAATTTGCTTTGAAATTATTATTAGTATGTTTTAAGGTTTGTAATATAGACCGAAAGGTGATTTACGAACCTGGAACCCTTAGATTAGATCTAGAAACCTAGACTATGAAAGTAGCTAAGTCATAGAACCCTAATTTATGATGCTTATTTTATATATGAGTAATTTTGATTCCATTGTTTCAGATATGATAATATGGACTGGAAGGTGATTTTAATTGTTAGAGCCCCTTAGGTAAAACTTATAAAATTAAAATAAGAAAGTATTTAATTTTACTTAAGATTTAGACTTTAAGATTTAAATTTATGAAAATAGATTTAATCTTTTGGCCTGGTTTACTTTTATCAAATATTGAGCAGTAAGTCACAAAAGTGAAGACTTGTTCAGTGTAAATTGGACGTCCGAGAGGAGACAATTTCTTTTAAGTAAATTTTATCTTTATCGTGATTAGAATAACTAACAAAAACTTATTTATGTCTAGTCATAGGAATTAAGAAGGATGAAACCTTAGTCCCAGCTTTCTCTCTCTTAAATTCTATAATAGTTTTCACTATTTCGTTCTTATTTTACACCCATCATACATCGATCGCTTAGCTAATAAGAATTCAACTATTTGGTACTTAACACGTAAGTCTCTGTGGGTTCGATATCTTTTATTACTTCGACGTATCCGTGCACTTGCGAACACATCAGCAACATCCAAGTGGTCACTATGTGGGTATCTGTAAAGGGCGAACACTTGTGCACCTATAACAAATCCGTTTATTTCTCTCACCTCACATAGATCCCCTAGGAAAAGAATAGTTTTTTATTATGCATAGTGCAAAAAATTTATTTTTACCTGCTATTTCCTAACACTCTAAATACCATGCATAGTGGCACCAATACCTTATCCCTATTGGGCGTAAGGCTTAATTAGCTCATCTAGTTATCTTAGGATGGGCACCTAGCCCCATTCTCATTATTGATTGAGCCATATAAACCATCCTTTCGATCCCACCTTGATCTGTTATCTCCAAATGTTCCAAATGGACTCGAATTAATTCATAATTCTATCCAAGGCTATCCAATCAAAATGTGACCTTCAAGTGCCTGTGTGACCCTATAGGTGTCTTACAACATTGGGAGTGATGAATCAAATAAGTTATCACAAGTAGTAAGAGGTATGTAGCAACACATCACTACTATCCATGTCATAGGAAAAAGTTATCAGCCGACAACTGATGCGTCCGCAAGTGCATGGATTTATCAAAGTAATAAAATAAGATCGTTCCCTCAAGCATTAGGCAGTTAAGTACCAACTTTTCAACTCGTTTGAATCTAGGCAAAATCAAGTAGTGGTTTGTGTTGAACTCTAAGTACGAGCAATATCGGAAACTGCATTAAGAGAGATTCAAATTCTGGAATATCAGGACTCAGGGTTTCACCACACTGACAAGTATGAATCATATAAAAATAACTCTTTAATCAAAAAGTTATGATCATGAAAGGGACTTTTCCTAATATACGGATTACCTCCTCCCGAAGCGTAATTCGGTGTCTAACTACGTTAACTACCTTCTCTCGTGATAATTAATGTACCTAGACCCATTAAGTTCTATGAGAAGCCTAATAAATCCTTCAAACGAATCCAAACTACTCTCATGATTGGATTCGTAGGTTTGATTAAAATAGATCCGACATTGCGATTCACCTCCTGGTACTTCTCACAACGTCTAAATAGCAATTATACGTGGCCAGTGTAAATTACAGGTTAAATACAATTTCAATCAAATCACGATAAAACAATCATATCAAAGTTGTAAAAATACAGATTAACTCATAATTGTCAGCGGGCTATGCCCTTAATCCCGAAATGAAAGTTTACTCGCTCATGTTCTTAAGAAACAACATGTTTATATGATGAACAAGCATGGATTCTTCTCGAAATTGCAAGAAATTCACTAAGAAAATAGTTAAACTAGCTTCCCCTCGATCTAAAGATGAAGAAGAGCAGATCAAACTTCTCTTTTGCGTGAAATCTCGCCGGAATCTGATCAAAAATTGAAATTTCACCTTAATCGCCGTCACCGATCGTCTTCGTCCCCAAAAGTCCTCGTTAACCCTCAAAAAATCCCATCTTTTATAGTTTGACCAGTCCAAAACCCATGAAGGAACGTTTCTGCAAAGTTTGGTTCAAATCTGGTTCAATTTAGAGACAAATTGAGTGAAAAACTCGAAGGACGGACGTTTTCACGGCCTGTAACGAGTTTACAGCCGAGGCCGTAAATGCTTCTGTGTCTACACCCCTTTGTACACAGAAAGTTTCATGGTCCGTGATGGATTCACGGCTTCACCCATGAAAGTTTTTTGTGGATTTACATACTTAGCCGTTTTTCACCCGTTCAAACGCCAAAATTACAGCCGACCCCAGAATTAATGCCAAGGGCGTGAAAATCAAAATCTTCACCGTTTTTGCTCCAAATTTGATGTGTAAGCTCGTGATCTCCTCGGGAATTGTGATATGGCCTTAAAACTCACGAAATCCATTATTTTTGTGTCTTTTTACTTGCATTTTTAATAAAACCAAGAAAAGTGAAGATTCTGTACCAAGTGAAATAAAAAATACCAAAATTAGCATAAAATCATGCAATTAAGCCTAAAATACAATATAAAATACAAGTAAAAAATGCGGCGTAAATACAACGCATCAACAACCCTAAGTAGCAACAAAGTTTCTTTATATACAATATAATCTCTTTGCCTGCTAATAACCCTAAAGTGGACAAGTGTACCATACTTGCTATTCCAATCATATAAGAGAGTGACTCGAGCAAAAGAATATTATCTCCTGGGTATGGTTATACACTCTCAAGAGAGATCCCTAGATTATTATACTTCCTTTTGAAGGAAGGGAAAAATTCTCTATTGATCACTCATATTTCACATATGACACATGACATATCCAACAACACCCATTATGACTCCCCAGCTACATAAAAGTGATAGACAATATCAAAGTATATCACTCATCATATCTGTGTACTAATTATCTCAAGTCTTAGGATCAATGCACCTTCTATCACTTGTGAACTTAACTTGTGACACTAAAGTCATAGGTTCACAGTGGGTCAGTCTAGTACATCCATCACTTGATAGACCTATGTGCTTGCATTGATGTCCAATATCCAAGTAGCCTACATAATAATCTCACATACACTAAAGCTATCTGTTATTCACCAAGGTTCTTTGACTAGAGACTAAATTATAAGATTGAACAAAATCATTCTTTAGGGATATTATTATGTTATTCTACACATCAACGCAAGTATAGAGATCAACAAGATAATGATAATGCCTTCTATTGTCCAAATAAATTAACATGGCACAATTGGTCTTTAAGGTGCACCCTAACATTTGTTTCATGTGATTGATACTTTTGATTATTTTGATAAACCCATGCACTTGCGATTGCATTAGTGATATCATGTATGGCTAACTGAATGGCTTAATGGTGGAGTAGAACCTAGCACTAAATTAATCCAGTGATCTATGCCTCTTCGTAATGGTAATTCCTTTGTGGTGGTGGTGGTGGTGGTGGGTGGGGGGGGGGGGGGGTAAGGGGCTACTACTCCTATGGTAGACTCTCAATCCAGTGGCAATGGAGGCTATCAAGATAAGTAAGTTAGTAGGCTACATCCTATTGTTGCCAATAGCTTCCTCCTACCTCTTCTCATGTACACAAGGGATAAAATTAGGATTTCTTTTATCAAAGAACTAAAGTCCATTGAGATGAAGGACTATAACTATTTTGCTTTTTCAAAATCTCAATGTAGTCATCCAACCTGATTATCCCTCACATGATGTTTACCTTTTCAAGGGCTAATATTTGAATGCACATCATAAGAAATTCCTACAACCTTTTCAGTAATGGCATTAACCATCTTCAACCTATCTAGAGTAGTTGAAACTCTCAATCCAAAATGTGAAACCTATCTATTTGGTACAAACAAGAAGCTCTCGTGTCTACTATAGCAATATTTTTTTGGTTGTTTAGCAATATCTCTACATGCATAAGTTGCATTGTTAGATTTAATAATTTAGATCAGTAGGTCATAAAATAAAATGGATTGTGTGTAGTGTCATGTCCTGTTTTAAGCAAATACAGCAAATCAGCTAATTAATTATTATAACAATTTTTAATAGCCGCGTAGGGCCAAATTAAATTAAAATCCCACGCAGGGGATAATATTTAGCCAATTGTTCAGGTTCAGCGTGACCGGCAGGGATGTATTTGCGCGTGTGTCCCTCAGCCTTGTCCAGCCCAGAAGAGAAAGGGAAATGGGGAGAAAGATACATCCGATATTAATCAAATAGACACAAAGGGAAAATATACCTTAGCAAAATTCGGATCCGAATTTGGATCCGTCCCCATATTGCCGATTTCGGGTCCGCATCTGAAAAACTCATCGATGCGTCTGAAGCCAAAATCTGCACCCATTCATTGTCTGCATCCATACCGGAGTCCACATTCGCGTCAACGTGGGAACAAAGGGTTTATGTGCCTTCATCCGACGAGCGTTGCCGCGACACACTTGTATGACATCATTGCCTCAGCCGTTCGAACTCGCCGACTGTCCACAATCGTCGGCCAGAACTCGTCGAGACCTGTGGATCCACTCCGAGCAAACGTGTTAGCTGTCCGACGGAGGCCACCACCTCGAGTTTGTCAGAAACGCTCGGGAGGAAGGCAGAGGCGGAAGGGAAGAGAAAGGGGCGACAGGAAAACAGGAGGAAGAGTTGGCCGCCGGGGAACTTACCGTCGACGAGGCTCCGAACCTCGCCACCCACACCATTGGAGCTACCAAGAGGGAGTTCACTAGCCCTCACCGGAAAGTCGATGACGAGTTCAGAGAAGGGAGACGTAGGGAAGGGCGGAGGCGACGTCTTCGGCGAGTTCTGATCGCCGGGTTCAAGCCATCTACTGACGTTCATCCTCTGTTCAGTCTTGTAGCCCTTCGTCCTCAGTCTCTCCTTCATTCCTCTGCTATCCTCCTCCTTCTTATAGAGCTTAGCGACGCCTCGTTTCCGCCCAGGTCCGCTCGTCCAGGCACGAGCGACGTCCCCTCCGTCCCGATGACTTCCTGCCCAAGTCAGATCTTCTCCAGATCTGGACCTCTGTTCATACAAGATCTTCCTTGGAAGGGTCTTGCCCACCTCTTTTGCCTGGTCGCGTATCCTTCTCTGTGAGAGGATCCATCTCGGAGGCGTGAAGCCGTCTTTGCTAAACGCCACGCAGCTGCACTGCTCAGATCTCACCATTGCGCCAGTGCGCCAATGCCATGCTACTAGGCTGGTTTTGGGCTTTCCATTACACAATGCCAGGTCTAAGTGGCCTTTACGCGTGCTCTTGTTGATGCAGGTGGCCGGAGGTGAAGGGATGTCGCCGGTGCGATGAATTATTGCCTTGTGTGTCGTTCGCATCCCATCACCGTGCTTCGTCGACATCGCATGCGCTGGCGTCTCGACTGCTAGGGAGCTGCCACTTGGTGACGAGCTTATTGGATGAGGTCGGTGCCTGTGAAGTCCGACCAGTAGTATCTAGCCGCCGGTGTCGAATTGTTGCATCGATCGCCGATTTCCTTCACCGATCGAGATTTCCCCAAATCAATTTTTTTCGGTATGGATCAATTTTGACCCAGTCAACAGCCCAGTTGACCGAGCTAGGTTAGTTGGGCTTGGGCCTAACATTCTCCCCCTCCTGAGTTGTTCGTCGTCCTCAACGAATATGGAGCGACGTTTGATTCGATCCTACAACGTTAACCATATCGTAGGAGAGGGTTTGACGTGATTCGCGATTGAAATTGATCACCCGTATCTCTTGCCTTTATCTTTTTGACGATTTATTTTTGTCCAATTTGGTTGTGTCTAAGTCTCGTCTCTTACGTAGGTGTCCTATACCACCTCTATAAAAGAGTAACTTAGCTCACACCAAGCTTTTTCATACCTAAGTCTTTCCCTCATAAAGGCGTCCCCTTATGACGAGAAACTTAGCATAAACTATTTACAAGGAAAATTCCTTGTTGTCCTCTTAAGTTTTCCTTACATAAAGGCGTCCATTTTATGTGAAGTCCACTTAGTCGAACTAAAAAAGAGAGATCTCTTTTATTTTAATTGGACATCGTCCTCTCTTCTTATCCCTAAATAGCAGTTTTAGAGTCTGCTAACTCTCGAGTTTTATTCCTCAAATAGCAGTTTTAATTGGACAATTAATCCACGAATAGCAGTTTTAGAGTCTGCTAACTCTCCACGTTTATCCTCAGAATAGCAGTTTTTGTAGTTGTACCCGCTTTGATACTAGTCTGTCATGCCCTATTTTAAGCAAATACAACAAATCAACTAATTAATTATTACAACAATTTTTAATAGTAGCGCAGGGCCCAAATCAAATTAAAATCCCACGCAGGGGATAATATTTAGCCAATCGTTCAGGTTCAGCGCGACTGGCAGGGACGCATTCGCACGTGCGTCCCTCAGCCTTGTCTAGCCCAAGAGAGAGAGAGAGAGAGGGAAATGGGGAGAAAGACACGTCAGATATTAATCAAATAGAAACAAAGGGAAAAATATACCTTAGCAAAATTCGGATCCGAACTCATCGACGCGTCCGAAGCCGAAATCCGCACCCGTTCGTTATCTGCGTTCTTACCGAATTCCATGTTCGCGTCAATGTGGGAACGAAGGGTTTATGCACCTTGGTCCGACGAGCGCAACTGTTACGCACTGGTACGACGTCTTTGCCTCAGCCGTTCGAGCTCGCTGACCGTCCACAATCGTCGGCCAGAGCTCGCCGAGACTTGCGGATCCACTCCGAGCAAAACATGTTAGCTATCTGACGGAGGCCACCGCCTCGGGTTTTGTCGAAAACACTCGGGAGGAAGGCAGAGGCATAAGGGAAGAGAAAGGGGGCGATGGGAAAATGGGAGGAAGAGTTTGCTGCCGGAGAACTTAGTGTCGATGAGGCTCCGAACCTCGCCACCCACACCATCGGAGCTACTGAGAGGGGGTTCACAAGCCCTCATCGGAAAGTTGACGCCGAGTTCAGAGGAGGGAGACGTAGGGTCATCTTCGGCGAGTTCTAATCGCCGGGTTCAAGCTGTCTATTGATGTTCGTCCTCCGTTCAGTCTTGCAGCCCTTTGTCCTTAGTCCTTCCTTTATTCCTCCGCTATCCTCCTCCTTCTTATAGAGCTCAGCGACACCTCATTTTCGCCCAGGTCCGCTTGTCCAGGTGCACGTGACGTCCCCTCAGTCCAGACGACTTCCTGCCCGAGCCAGATCTTCTCCAGATCTGGACCTCTATTTACGCAAGATCTTCCTCGGAAGGGTCTCGCCCACCTCTTTTGCCTGGTCGTGTATCCTTCTCTGTGAGAGGATCCATCTCGGAGGTGTGAAGCTGTCTTTGTTGAACGCCACACGGCTGCACTGCTCAAATCTCACCACTGCGCCAGTGCGCCAATGCCATGCGACTAGGCTGGTTTTGGGCTTTCCATTGCGCCGGGTCCAAGTGGCCTTTTACGCGTGCTCTTGTTGATGCAGACGGCTGGAGGTGAAGGGACATTGCTGGCGCGTCGAATTGTCGCCTCGCGTGTCGTTCGCGTCCCATCACCGTGCTTCATCGACATCGCACGCACCGGCGTCTCGACTGCCGAGGAGCTGCCACCTGGCGACGAGCTTATTGGATGTCGCTGCCGGCGTTGAATCGTTGCATTGAGCGCCAATTTCCTTCGCCGATCGAGATTTCCCCAAATCAATTTTTTTTGGGTGTGGATCAATTTTGACCTAGTCAACGGCCCAATTAATCGGGCTGGGTTAGTTGGGCTTGGGCCTAACATCTAGTATGATCTATTTTTTTTTTTAATTTTGATTGAGTTTTATTTTAATATTCTATTTGGCTTTACGTTGCATAATAAAAATAACATGATTTTGATTCTGATTGAATTTAAATATTGAATAAAAATTTAAATGGTTACAAGTAGTTTTAATAAGTCGGATGAGCGAGTTATAAAATGGAATATGTCTACTAACTAACTTAAATATAGAGGTTAACACGAATATGACTCGAGTCTACCAACCCAATTAACTCATTTTAAAATATATAAACCACCCAGAAATGACGATGGGTGCGCCGGGGGAACAATTTGACCCGCCATCGTCCAAATTTATGCATCGAGTGGCTTTAACTTTCCCGCCCATTCCTACCTGTTGCCCTAGTCCTGCGACCCAGTTTCTTAACTCGCCGCTACATCGTGCCTAACCTGGTCTCCATCGGAATCACATGGCCGCCGACGCCGACTGCACCGAAGCCTCCCTCATCGATGCTCTCCAGAGCTGCAATCACCAAGGTCTCTACGATCGCTTCTCTTCTTTCCTCCTCCCCTTCGGCGAACTCATCCCTCTTCCCTCCCACAAGCTTAAGCCAACCGCATGTAGGAAGGGCACGGCAATCACCACTGCTCCCAAGAAGAGAGGGCCTACGAAGAAGAATCCGGAGCCTAATATACTTCCTCTCCGTCCTCTTGCGAAGCGATTCCTCCCCTTCCTTTGCCGCGCACTGAAACTCCTCCCAGCTCTCCTCCGCAAAAACCACAAATCGCCCAATACCGGTGTGGACGACAGGAGCGCTGCAGAGCTACTTCAGGTGTATGCGCTGTTAATTGACTGTTTGGCGTGCATTTCCCCTTGCCTTGCCGGCAAGCCGTACTCGGTCCACCTCCAACGTGGCGAGCTCGTGGTCTCCTTGGAAGCCTGGGGGAAGTATGAGGAAGCTGAAGTGGAGGCTTTGAAGCTCCTTGAGAGCTTAAGTTTGATACTGGTCGAGGCCGCTCCCATTTCCAAATCTTGCAAGAATAAGATTGTTACTGCTGGTTGCTATTTGCCCGATCCAGCAATTGTCGGCGCCGATGATGTGGAAATCACCACGCTGGTTATTGAGGTGGTCGTCGTCCTTACTCGCTGCGCCTACAAAAGAAAGGTCAGAAACGAGGGCACTTACACTAGAATTTTGGACCTGATTGATCAGATTCAGCCGTGGCTCCGGTATGTAGTTCAAGTAATTAGAAGCTGATATATCGTTTTCAAAATTATGATAAATAAATGAAAAGGTGATGCGCAGGTTTTTAGATCCCGAGTCACTCCAAAAATACTTGTCTTTGCTTGTAAGTACGCTATGCAAGTGTTCGCTCTTCTTACTTGAAGAATACATACACTTTGAAGGGGATATGGTGCAACGGTTTTGCCTCAAGATGCTGACAGAATGTGCGCGTTCAAGTTCAATAGATCACTTTCAGGGTGTATGTAGCAGATAATAGACTAAATACATTGCCGCAATGCTTTCTGTCTCATCTAATTTGTTTTGTTGCTGACTTTTGAATTTTCAATTTCCAGATGGCGAGAAAGATCATTTCATCAGTGGACTTGCAATGGGCTACTGGAAGCTCACTTTTGCTAGGCATTCTTAGATTAACTTTAGAGTCTATTCTATGCAGCTGCAAGGTTCTCGTTTTCTTTTTTTTTCTCACGCTGATGAATTTTAGCATCATAAAAGTTGAATGAATTGTCATGAAAAACATATATGCTGCAACTGAACCTATACATCTTAATCTGGTTATGTTTATTTTTTTCATTGCTAATGCTTATTGTATATTCTATAATTATATGAGATGCTCCATTGTATGGTGATATTAAATTTCTTATCATTCACATGAACTTCTCTACCGGTACAATTTTACATTGATTGTAACACTTTCAAGCAAGGTTTGAAATTTTGGTTTGAACTGTCCAAAATTTTTGATTTGTATGGGTTCAAAATGGGTCTGGGTTAATCTCACTATGACATAGCAGTCTTATACACATCAGTTAGGATCGGTTTTTCAAGCCTTGCTTCCAAGTCTTATAAATTGATGTGTGATTTCTTGAAATTGCGATAACAATGTGCAAAGAAATCATATGTATTGGACAATTTGCTTTTCTATCACTAAATGTAGGTGAGACATATCCTTCCATTAGCTTGATTAAGAGTGTTGTGGGAAGAATTAAATGACATGTTAGCACTGACTGAAGCGGAAATTAAGTATTAGGCCTCATGGCCATAGAAGACATACTTTTGCTCCATGCTTTTTCTTTTAATTGCAATCAGAGGCAACTTTTGCTTAAGAGTAAAGCTTTCACTTGTGGTGAAAGCACATCTGCTTCCTCCTTTTGCATAGCTATAGCTTTTGCCGGCGAGCAACTTTTACCTCCTTGCTTCGTGTGCTATGGTGGAAGCTTGTGTGCCACGAGTAACTTTCGCTTTGATACAATTGTTAATGTTTCAGTCCTTGCTCGAACCAGTATACATTGATTGTATCGCTTGGTATACATTGATTTTTTAATCCTTGGTTGTTAGGAAAAGTGTTATTTAGGAAAGTGCTTTGGGGGCAAAAGCTAAACTATTTGAGATGGATTGATATGTTATGACACATTGTTAACCAAAATATTGCATATATTATATTCAAAATTTAGTAATAATTTCTAAAATATTGTGATCATAAGTAAATTTTAACATGATAAATTATTTGATACAATCTTAAATAGTTAAGTCTATATATCATACATGTATAAAAATACGTTCACTAAGTTCTTGTTTTTATCTAGTTAAGTGCAATCTTATTACAAATATAATATATAATATTTTTAAAGTTTATATTAAATAATATTTTATTTCTTAATCTAAATAATATACCATTTTTGCTTATAAGTTTAATTTAATTAATGATTTACAAGATGATATTTTGTTACTAATAATTTTTATTTTTATATACTTTTTAAAATTTTATTTATTATTATAAGATAGTTATATTTAATTATATATTTATTAAATATAATATATATTTTTAATAGATATAGTAATGGCAAACTATTTTTTATTAAAATAATATATATTTTATTTTTATTCAAGGAATATATATTTTAATATATTTATTAAAACCATATGAGTGGGCTTATGCTAAGGCGTAACTACAAGGAATATATATTTTTTTTATTTTCATAATTTCACTGCAATAGCTATTATTAAATCAAGTTGTGCATGCCTTGCTAGAGAAGGGCCGGTGAATTTTAAAATTTTAGCGCGAGTGCGCAGCTAAAGAAATCATTTAAACACCATTCTCACTCAAAGGATCCATGTGAGGAAGCAAACTAACAAATGTGTAAAAGTATGTTACCTTGGTCATTGATCTAGAGTTGGTAACAAAGAATGCTTGGCATATATGTGTTCACCTTCTGCAAGTATCCACAAAATGCCCCCTTCAGTGATGCCTTTGTCTATGTTTGGTGTGGGAGAAGAGGACCAACAAGGAGAAAAAGGAGAAAAAGAAGAAGGCTTGGCTATGCAAGAAGAAGAGGGTTGCGGGCAACCCTTTTCAGGTGGATAGCTCTAGGCACATATAACTTATCTGTATATTGTCACCTGGGGTTATGTCTCCCTATTTATAATAAAAAGAGGCACAAACGTGGGGCTACAGGCCAACCACATGTCCACATCTTAGAGCGCTCCATTTCCCTCTTATTTTAATAGTTGACTAAGTCAATTGGGCACTTGGAATTAGGTGCATTTGACTTAGTCTAGGCACATGGTATATAGGTGCCTAGGTGCCACACAAAAGGGCCTTGCTACTCCATTTTGGGCCTAAAGCCCAATATTAGTTCCAGACAACACCCAACATTGTGATGGTTCAATTAGCCTTGATTTGGACCCATTTTGCTCCTAAATAGACTTGACTTAGCTATCTGATCAAACCATACCACTAAAATGTCTACTTATGCAACCCGAAGGTTTTATATAATGTTGGCAGTGATAATCGTTCAAGATCATCATAAGTAATAAGAGGCATCTAGTAATACATTATTACTAATTGGACCATAGGAAAAGCCATCTATCGATAACTCCTCATCAAGTAATAAGATAACTCATGCACTATAGTCCCTTTGTTAACTGATATCTTAGTTGGACAAGTATGTCACACTTGTTTGACTCAATCTTATAATATGACATAAACAAGTTATTTATGTTGGTATGCCCGTATACTTCTAGTCATGAACCAAGAGGTGGGGCTCCGTGGATATAATATTTTCTAAAAAAAGTGACAAATTCTATTATTAAAATATTATACTTTTCATTAAGCTTATGACAAACCCAATGACAACTTTAAGTTAAAAAGCCAATGTAAATCTTCACGTAGTAACACCTAAGCCAATAATTATAGTTGGTCAATCCTGTACATCTTGCTTGATATACCTTTGTGTTTATATTGATGCCTAACATCTAACTAGCTCATACACTAGTCTCACCTAAGTTGTTTCTATCCATTAAGGTACTTGACTAGAATACTTTGAGACTAGAAAAGTCCAAACTCAGGGGCATTGAAATCTGATACTTCACACAAGTATAGTAAAAATATAACAATGGTAATGTTTTTTATTATCAAATAAGTCATAGTACAATATACAAATTAGACTAATGCAATTGGTCTATTAGGGTATATACACTAACAAGCCCATGGTTAAAATTACTGTATTGGATGACATAGCAAAGCACCTACAAATATGGTGTTTGTTCACTATGCAATTGCTGAGTGAGCTCATGCCATTGCCTATATTATATTACCAAATTCACTCATCCTTAGGTACTCCAAGAGAGCAAAGGGGTATTATTGTTATTAGTGTTGCATCCTTGGTTAAATGATGCTCCATTTGAAATTTTATAATTTCCAACCCTTGTTCTACTTAAGTTTTAACTATCTCGGTAGCCCTTATTCTACTTAAGTTTTAACTATCTCCTCGGGCTATGCTATCCACTTCCACATGTAAGGATGGTAGTACCTCTCCACCACCACCACCTAAAGGTTTGCACTATCATTCTTGTGCTCCTTCAATCAAGCCTCTGACCATGGTGCTTTCATCTATAGGCCTTTACTCTAGCACTAGTTATTTTCCTATTGCCCTATACATAGGGAGATGGAGTACTAATGCGTATCCTATATTTTAATATGTTTCTTATGCTCATTTATCCACTACTTATTAGGGATGACATAAGGTTGGGGCGGGGGTGGGTAGTGCCAAACTAGACCTTACCTGACCCCATTAGGTTTGAGAAAAACCATCTCAAACTTGACCTTACTGAGGAATTGAGTACCTACCTGAATCCTGCAATGGCATGTAATGGTTGGCGAGTGGAGATGGCAATGATGTGGGTGAGCGGCAAGGGTGAGCAACAAGGGCATAGGTGAGTAGTGATGATGGCGATGACTATGACAATGGTGAGGATGAGGGCAAGGGCGAGCGGTGACAGAGGGAGGGTAGGGGCAGAGTAGAGGGGTGAGTGGGAGCTAGGAGGAAGGGTAGGGTTCAAGGTTATGTGAGTTTAGGTTGGATATTGAAAATCTCACACCTAACCCAGACTTGACTTATAAAAATCATATTTTACCTAAACTCAACTTGACACTTAATCAACTTATGGTGCCTTTCTTAGATATTACTATAAGCAGCTTTTCAGACGCTATACTAGTAACAAATTAGAATGTCACTATTTATATTTATCAGAAAATGGAGGCTCTACTACATAGGACTTTTTCGTCTTCTTTCTCTCCTTCGCTTTGTTCGAAAACCTTTGCTTTGTATATTGGACCTTGTTCAGTCTAGTATGAAATAGTTTTTTTAAACATTGAAACAAAGTTGTATATACAATCTCAATTTGCCCCCATGGGCTTGGTGCGACCAAGTTTTTTTAGGAGTTGAGGTGTTAAATATATATCTCCTTGTCACAACACAATTAGCAATTCAAAAACTTTGAAAATGAGTTTGACACTTTATCATCAGGTTCATTGAATATGAATGGATAATTAATGCTCCTTATTATGCTAATAGGATATGGATCCTATTATTCACATAGTAAATTTGAGTTGTAGGTTTATATGATCTTAAAGTCCACATATCATGACTATATTAATTGCTAATCATTGCATAGAAATCTATGCTCTTGCTTGAAGGAGCACTTCTATGATGACCACCGTTATTTTTTAGCAAAATTTTGGAATTCGTTGTCTTAAATATATTTTGTACGAGAACTTACATTGTCTATCCTGAAAAAGATTCTATTTGCCTTATCAGGTTAATTTGCTGAAACCTACAGATGATTTTCTTGAAACTGTATCATATTTTGCTAGTAGAATTTGTGTTGGTAATGCAGATTTCTGCATAAGAGCATCAGAGTTATTATATCAACACAGCTATACTGTCCTTCAGGTATGTGATTTTTGAATATGTTTTATAGATGCAAATTTCTATCAAATCTTCTGGATAATTAAAATAGCACACTTTCTTGTCGCAGGCATCACTTCCTGTCGCCTCAATTTTGGCCCTTTATGCTACTGGTTTGTACTTTGAGTTAGGCAATTTTGATGCTAATCAAAGTGTAGGCCTCCATAATTCTTATGATGCCTATACAATCAAGCTTTTTGATGACAACGGAGTTGATTTGCAGAAGTTGTCCGTTCTACTGGACAAAACAACTAGCGGATTTCATTTTGCAAACCATCTGAATGAAATGAATTTTTGTAGTGCAATGAAGGACTCGAGGGATGAGTTGAATGACATTTCTAAGTCTGGGAAGGCTGTTACCTGTATGCAGACACATGGAAGAGTCTCATTGGTTTCGTACATAGATGCTTTTGAGTTTCTACGTAAGCCAATAGTTGAATTTGTAAATACAACTTGGAAGAACTTTTGTCAGGCAAAAGAGCATGCTCTTCATTCTGTCAGCTTAAATTATGCCCAGAAAGTGTTGCATGAGTTATGTGATTTGATGCTTGCTGCCTCCAGGTAAGATTATGATGACAAAATGTCTCTTTCTAGCTCAACTACCTCCTTTGCCATTTGGCTAGTTTATGCACGTCCTATTTAGTTTTGATGCTATTATAATAATTACATTTAGTAGGTTATGAAGTATGCTTGAATTGTAAGAGATTTTTTATGGATTATGTTATTGATTGTGAACAGTAGCAGTGATATGTCTGAGAAGGTTGAGCGGAGGTTAATTGAAAGCCAAGGAACATTGTTAGAATTTGCAATTGCAGCTTTCAAAATCTCTCTTATTACTGACGAGAACTACCAGGTTATTTTGATTATTAAATATCAAATTTAATAACTCCTGTTTCTATTGTTTACTAATTCGCTTTTTGCCCTATGGTTTTTATTTTAGAAAAGTATGCATGTCATTAATTGCATCATCTCAAGTTCATTGATGGAGCCTCAAAAGTTGAAGTTTCTTATTTCAGCAATTAACAATGTTGGAGCTGTATGCCACAATAGTGGATGGTTGGAAAAGGTATCCATATTCTCTTTCCCGAATTTATTTAATTTCGATTCCCAGACTAGCCATTTTTTGCCATGAAATTTGATGTGTACTTGTTGAGTTTTTGGTTTCATGTTCTGAATCATAAGATGAAAACAATCAAGTTGTATTTTTCTTCTAGATACTGTAGTATCAGCAAAAATAGTTTAAAAGTTGCATAGTATGTGTTTTTTTTTAAATTTCTAATTGAATATGTATTTATTGAGTTTGTGGTTTCATTTTTTGAATCATAAAGATGATAGCAACTAAATTATATTTGTTTTGTTGATACAATTAGTGTAACAAATATTTTAGTGATACAGGAAGAGAGAAAGAGATAGAGAGAGGAGAGGAGAAGAGATAGAAAGCCAAACTCCTATATATGGGGTTATTGAATTTTTTTTTTTAATTATCACTTACTATATATATATATATATATATATATAATTCTATTACTAATATTCTCATAGTAAACAGTGTAAAAATTGCAAGATTTACTGACAAAACTCCTATACAACATTCATAATGCCCTAATTTGGATTTTGGATTTTGATGTTGTCCTAATTTGCTCTATTAATTTAATGTTTGTTCACATAAGATGGGCAAGGTTTGATGTTCTAATTAAAAATGTCATTTTTCTCTTCATTTTGTATCCATAATTCGTATGAAAATAAGTGATCATTGTGTCTTTAATCATAATTGGGGATGAGAATTATTTTTTACTTGGTTTTAGTGCTTAAGAAATTAGTTTATCAATGTACCCGTTTGACTCTGAACCATTACTAGTATATGGTTAGTACAATATACTTATGTAAGATATATGATAATAATTAGTACCATTAGTATCATATGGACAAGTATGAATCGATGTCCTATTGGACATGGACCTTTAGAAAATCTACTAATTACGTTATGATACATCAAAAGAAAATAAAAGTATTAAAAAATCTTATGTTCCAGCGAAGCACTTGAATAAGAGCAGGCAATGCTCTTTTAGCATCTTTCTTTTAGCTATGTTAATAATATATATCCATTGCCCTTTTGCATACTGTAAGGTTTAAACCAAAAACTAGTAAGTCCGATTGGAAAAAATCTTTATCTACATTTCTCAGTCTAGCAGGATTTCTAACTCATTATGTCAAGCGTAAACATGATGTTGATACCAACAATTGGTTATAGTTGCAATTTTTTAAAAATGCTAAATCACTGGCCATATGAATAAATTAACGCAAATCCATCAAAAAATATTTAACAACAAAGAATACCTGTAATATGTAGTGTATGCAAAACATGTGTGAGAATATCATATTCCAAAATCTTAATAAGATAAACTAACCAAAGTCGTAATTTGTGAAGATCAGTTTAAAAGAGTCATTGAAATATAGTTTATAACTATAATCTCACATATTGATTCAAAAATTATACTAAAATAAACCCAACTATGGTAAACAAACATGATACATTGCAACACACCAGTGTCATATTCAACATGATCAACTCAATCTAAAATCCATCAATTGATTATTAAATACTATGAGATCCCCCAACTTGAGCTAATTATTTATATGAGAAGAAAAGCTTAGAGAGTTATCTTCAAAATATAAGTGATGGCAGGGTTAATATGTGAAGTAGTATGATTAATACAAATAGTTCAAATCTAAGCATAAAACATAAACGATTTAAAGTGCTTCCACATTGGGTATGTTAGCTCTATTCAACCAGCTTTACCATCAAGTATTTCCTCATCTTTCATACTGTTACGGGCCCATTTGTTATGGGCCATTGTCTATTAGGGTAAGGAGGAGGGGGAAGTGAGGGGAAAGGGTGCAAGGGGAAAGGGTGTGAGGGAAAAGGGTGTGAGGGGAAAAGGGTGTGAAGAGAAAGAGTGCGAGGTAGGAAGGGGTGCGAAGGGGAGAATATAAATAAGGGTCTAGGGTTTAGTTTGGGGAATTATTGAGTGTTTAGTTATTCTATTGTTAGGGCGTGCTTGCATGATTCTCGCCGGTGATGGCTAAGGGGTTCTATCAATTGGTCCGACCTACCGGATCCCACTGGGCGACGACAGGAGTCAACTTCACGTTGGTTGTTCGTCGGGCGCAAGTTCACTGCCAGATCGATTGCCGGGGAACCGGTGGTCCGGCGACGGATAAAGGCGGAAGGAGTTTCCGTTGTCGGTGATAGATCTAGTCAGTGGATTTATTATCGTGAATCAAGCTAACGAAGAAGGTGAAGATTCGCTCCTTCGGCGGCTCTGCGTTGTTCCTTGCGATTCTCGGACATTTGTGCTCTCGCCGCCGGTGATCCAGCCGTCGGATCTCTACGAAACTTCGTCCATCACATCTCCTACCCAAGACGAAGCTTCAGTCACCGGCATCCACCCATCCGCCGCTCCGATCACCGGTGATCCAGCCGTCGGATCTCTACGAAACTTCGTCCATCACATCTCCTACCCAAGACGAAGCTTCAGTCACCGGCATCCACCCATCCGCCACTCCGATCACCGGAATAGAACTTCGGATCAGATCCCTAGTTTCTGCCCCAACACGACTCTTTCCGTTCGCTTCTCCAGCCACCCCTTCTCTACTTCCGGTCGAAGACATAGCCGGAAGGATCTCCCCATTCGACGCCTGGATCGCCGAAATCGGGAAGATCTCCGAATACACCTCACGCATTGCTTCCGCCCCATCTCCGTTATTCGCTGCCGATCCTCTCCCAATTGGCCATCATCAGCCCTCAAACTCCAGCCACAACTCCGTCCTTCCTTTTCTCGCTGGAACCCTTGTCGGCCGGAGCAGTTGGCCGGCGAAGCAGCGGCAGGGGCCGCGTGTGCGGGCGCGGCGGGTGAAGGAGCACTGTAGCTGAGTAGGAAAAAAAAAACCCTTGGGGGGAGATTGATCATCATCTTGTTGTTTTAGATGAGATGAAAATAATGCTGAAAGATTAGAGCGACACAAGAGGACAAAGGTAGAGCTGTCACTTTTGATGAAAGTGAGATCCTGAAGACTACATTACCGAGTCAAAGAACTATGGAGGATAGATGACTGAACTCGTATTCTCACGGTATTACTAGGATTTAATGACACTGATCCAGAGGATTGGATTGCACAAGCTGAATATTTTTTCGACATTAAAGGTACGTCGGATGACTTTAAATTTCCTATGACTTTTGTTCGTATGGAGGGAGAAGCATATGATTGGATTCGAGGATTAAACCGACATATTCCCAATCTCTCTTGGGAAAGGTTGAAGGAAGAGATGATACTCAGATTTAGTATAATGAAGACGATCTGTCTCATGTTGATCAAGGCTCTAGCGCATCTATTGATACCTCTTTTGATCACCGTTCCGAACCAAGTGTTTACCCAACGGAGATTAATTATAGTACTGATAAAGAAGAGGAAATGATTGGTGTTGTTATTGAAGCTTCCATGAGAGAAGATGAGGAACCGAGAGAAGAAGAATCTAAAATTGAAAACATTAAACAAGGAGTGGTAACAGGGGGTTCTCATCAGATGGAAACCGGCCGTTTGGGTATGGGTACCAACATGTATCCTTCATCAGCTCTATGGGGACAAAACAAGGATGAATCCGTGGTTGCCTTGCCAATCGATGAATTAATTGAGAAGACTGATAGTTTTGCTAGCGTGTTTCCTGCGCACAAGTATGAGATTGTCAAGCTTAAGGCGACCATCTATGGTGTTCCTGCTTCAACAACTTATCGAGCGATTTGGGATCCCGGCAATATGCTTGAGGCTGAAATGTTCGGTGTTCCTTATTCAATAACTTACCGAGCGATTTGGGATCCGGGCAAATTGAAGTTTTTCAGCCTTGAGGACAAGGCTAGTTTGAGAAGGGGGCATTTGTTACGGGCCCATTTGTTCCGGACCATTGTCTATTAGGGTAAGGAGGAGGGGGAAGTGAGGGGAAAGGGTGTGAGGGGAAAAGGGTGTGAAGGGAAAGGGTGTGAGGTAGGAAGGGGTGCGAAGGGCAAGGAATAAAAAATCGTACTGTATCGGCTGGTATTGCCGGTACGGTACCGGTCCGGTGAGCCACCGGTCCCGGACCAACTGTCGGAGCACGACTCCGAGGCGGATGGTGGAGGCAGGCAGGCAGGCTTCGGGCGAGCGGCAGAGGCGGGCGAGAAGCGGCAGCGGCGCGAGTGAAGCTTCGTTCGAAGCTTCCGCCGGCACTGGAACGAAGCTTCCGCCGGCGATGCTTCAGCCGCCCTACCGGTCCGGTGGCTCGCTGGAGCACGGTACCGGACCGGCTTTGTGAACCTTGGCGAAAGGGAGAATATAAATAAGGGTCTAGGGTTTAGTTTGGGAAGTATTGAGTGTTTAGTTATTCTATTGTTAGGGCGTGCTTGCACGATTCTCGCCGGTGACGGTTGAGGGGTTCTATCACATACTTTCTTTAAACAACAAGATCACACCACAATCATGACTCAAAGAAACGAAAAACTAGACCCAAGACATGGTGTTATGTTAACACTTGGTAATTGTTGTCATGCCCGCCATTACCTTAGCAAACATACTGTAACCCCATTCCAATGGCCTGAGGTAGTAAGGACTCAAACCCTTGGTCTATAAATACTCCATACCAACTGTTATTACATCACGTTAAGTAATCAAGGAATGCAAATACTAAATAACATATTTGAATAGTTTGACGGCAAATATCATGCTTCAAACATGTCATTCATTCCAACTGTATACCTTGAAAATGCAAAAAATTTCAACTACTCGAAGCATGATATACCACATTTCCATTACACAAGGCAAAGTGTTATTTTAGGATAGACAATAATTTGACAAAAATAACAAGTGTATGTTCATAGTGAAGATGATTATCTTTTAAGATTTTAACCATCATTCACAAACCAAACTAATTCATAGTTAAACTCTCGTTATAATCACTCATATCTATCACTCTCAGTAGGATCCCTAGGATGCTTCTGATATATTATATCCTAGAGTTCAACACAAGGTTAACAACCTTCGACTCAACATTTCTTCCAGGTGGATGAAAATTTGCCTCAAACTGAATAATTCAACTACCTGCCCTCATATAAGAGTGTTCTTTCCATTTCTAAGGTATACTTCTACACTCTTAAGAACAACCCTGACACAATTTTCTACTAATGATATCTCATTATAGCTCAAAATCAATCCCTAGTATGGCCTAATATTCTCTAAAATTATTTTTCTGATTGAAGATAACAAGTTTCACCCCCTTTCAATATAAGTGTATTCTTTGACATCCTATTTGGAATTGAATCCTTGACCTCAATCATAAGTGAAGAGCCAAAATCTATCATTTAAACCTTATCTAGCTCGAGTTTAGGATTGATTACGCCAAATCTTTCAAGGCCACATAATTAATCATTTAAAGTTTGTAATCCAACTTTAAAATGAATAATTTCATTTCTATATTATCTGCTCAAGATCCAAAGTTCTTAATGATATCTAAGTTTGAAATATGTTATTCACCATGAAAAACTGTACATCTTAATGAATCAAAGATATTCTCCACCAAGTCCCTCATTGAAATCATAATCAAACCTGTCATCATTGATCTATTTATCATGCCCATAAAGTTTCTATACAAACCTATAGAAAACCATCCTTGGGAACATGACACCTCCACAATTGAATTCAAAATCAACATTACATGAATAAATAAATATGGTTTGTTCTATTTTTTTTTAAATATGGAGAAAAGTGAATCAAGAAATAAGATTTCAACATACCAACCAAGTTCGTAGGAAATTTGAAAACAATATTAAATTGTTAAAATCTTATAGTTTTACATCCTTTACCAGTCCAATGATGCCAATTCATATTCAGTTGGCCACTCCAATAAGCCTTTCTACTCATATTTGTATGTCCTATATTTCATTATTTGCATTTTGCATTGAACCATAACCATCAAACATACATTAAACACTAAGATAAAAATTAGACACATGTATTTTTGTCAAATACATACTCCAGTCTTGATTTGCCATTTATTGCATCAACTTGCATTTGATATCATGTCTCAATCACTTTTTAAATATCATAAATGTGATTCTCCAAATTTATAAATTCAAAATCAATGGTCGGCACATGAACTCTGGTTTCATATCCATTTAAGATTAATCATTGATTGAAATATGATCCTTGGTTTTGCAATCAAAATTAATTGACACTAGATATGTGGAACAATAGGAAACCATTTCACACATTTTTTTCATCATTTAAGCAAGTAATATCATTTCTTAAGGCATATCCTATGCCCCACTCACAATATTTAACAAAGTTACGCCTACCATATGTTACTCACATCACAAGCAACACTAAACATTTTTGTAAACTATATATTAATTAGCAGAATACTTCCAAATGAAGGTGAATTGAAGTATTTTTGTAAAACTCTTAACCAACTCAATTATTTAACTGAAACCATTATCTTTAACTACCTTCTCTACCCTAATGCAAAGGTCTCAATGTATATTTATACTACATTGATGTTTCATAGAACCTTAAATCTACATAGCACAAACTTTTTGGCTATCATCTTGGCCAATCTTAAGATAACAAATCTCTTAAGTCAATTCATGGCACAATTTCAGATCCACTGTGGTCAATTTATTGATTAAATCTATATGACTCATGTTAGAATGAATCTTAACCATCACTAATCCGTAAAAGTTGGGGGTTCAAGTATAACCTTAATAACCAAGGCTTTAATTCATTGTGTGTTCACCTAAGGCCAATAGTTTTCTCCAAGATAATAACTTCTGACTTGATAAACAAATAATAGTTTACTAAAATGGAAATTTTATGTCAAAACTTCATTAGCCACAAACACATCCTTACTTCTTAAAAAAATCCTTATAATCACTTAACATAACAGACACATGAAAATTTAAATAATAAATTTCTTGTGGCATTTCCTTAATGATCTCTTCTTTCAAAGAGAATGTTCTTTGCCACTTGTACTAATTTAATCACTCTCCATTCTTCTTTTGTTGAATAGTTTGTTTTATTATTTCTAACAGCTGTTGAAAAATTTTTGTTTCACAAGTCCTAATAATTCCTTTTCAGGCAACAAAAACATTACAAATGTGTATTGAAATTATATGGGCATATATTGAACTTATTTGTAGTAATCACTCAGTTCAATCAAAGCAAGTAGATGGAAATAATACTTCTGAAGACAGATACAAAGATGCTATTGATGACGCATTTTCGAGGATTGCTACGATTATTGATTTTCTTTACAAAAGAGGTGCTACAAACATTAAAGAAATAGTTGTTAAAAGTTTTTATAAATTCTTTGTTGCTGAAGGTAATTTTGATAATACGACTGGTTTCATGACCTTGATGAAACAGTGGGTTAAGGTACGTTGTGGAAACTATTTCAACTATTTCATAACTTCTATCTTCTGCCATAGCTTGGTTGAAGTTACATTTTTTTATTCTTAGATCATCTGTAAAGAATTTAAGGATGCTGATGCGGTGGATGATGTTCCAGTTCTCTATTTCTTACTATTGGACAATTGTTCTACTTTGTCAATGGAGATAACAAGCAAAATCCTTGAGCAGGTCTTAACTCCTAATTTACTTTGTGAAGAATGGAACATTTGTTTGTTGTGTTTCCCAAAATGCTTGCGTTTGCATTCTGATTTTTTTTTTCAGGAACTTACTGTTTATGAATTAATGGAATCTCGAAATCCAAATCTGTGCCAAAATATGCAACTAAAAGTTATGGATCTTCTGTTGAATGACGTCTATACATCAACAGATTACAACCTTCAAAGATCGAGAATTCTAATTAGGAAGGGGAGGATTTTGAGAGCTCATGGAACTCATGACTTGAATAACTGTCTTGGATGTCTTCTTGAGGCTATTTCCTTGCTTGTAAGTTTCTTGCTAGGATTTTTGCTTCATCGAGTTTAATATGACTTTAATTATTCATATCTAGCCTTGATTTTTATAGAGATGCATATCTGGTGAATCTTCCCAAGGTTCGGTTGCTGTTGCTCATCAGTTGGCCATTGTATATATCTTATATGCACAATGTTCTCAGGAGGCTAATCAAGATTGCAATGTAAGCAGCTGTCCATGAGCATTCATATTGCATATTAGAAATCAATGTTACTAATTCTATATCTTATCAATAACAGACAGATTATTGCTAAGACAAAAATTTCCTTTCTTTTAACTCTTTTGTGGCCATAACAGGTAATCCTTCATAACATTCAATGTGCACTAAATATATGGTCGGGAATGAATGTCCAAAGTTATTTCATAAACAATCACAATGAATGGAAACCAGCTAATGCTTTACCACTTTTATGCTCTATTCTTGATATGTTATCTTTAAAGGTAAAATGTTTTCACCTCAACATTGATATGTTTTTCTTTTGCTAATGTAAATTCTTTATAGCAGTTTTTCATTATGCTTATTCCACTTGCTAGGGTTGCTTGAAATTTCAAATTGAGATATGCAAGTTGATAATCAGATTCTGCATGCTGGAGAATGAATCGTTAGAGAAATGTATTTCCTTGCTGTGGACTAATGGGCGGCTTAACCATTCTCTTTGTAGTTCTCCAATTAATGAAATTTTAATTTCATGGATCTCAGAACAGTTTGGTTTGAACGTCAACTCTTTGGATTATTGGATAAGTTGCATGAAAGATCATCCACCATACCAGTGCATGTTATTGCAGAAATTGATACCCACCAATTCTGTTTTTCCTACTAGTCATTATTCTGTCAAATCTTCTTATGCTCAGATCAGTATTGAAGAGGTTAAAAGTGTTGCATCATCTTTAATCTCAGAGGTAAATCTTCTTGGAGACATGTGCACTTCTAATTTACTTTTGTTTCTACTCTGAGAAGTACTTATCATCACATTGGAATTTTTGTCTATTTTAGGTTCCTTTGACCAGTAAATCTGCTTTGGTTGCTGCTTATCTATATCATGATTTATCAGAAAGACTTATTTCCAATGGAAGATTCTTTGAGGTAATGTACACTGATGTTGGCAGATCTTTTATTGAACATATATAGATTTCTCCAAGATGGTTCAAATTCCATGTGGCTAGAATAATAAAGCTTATTGATGGTCAAATTCAGAATAATCTCTTGAACTTGACTGATTGGAAAAGCAAAATAATTGTTCTAGATTTGTTATCCTGAATACCCCTGAACCAAAAAGATTTTAATTCTTAGATCTGAAATTTCTTTCTATTCAGATTTCTGTATAAATTAGCAAAGAGACAAATCGAGCAAATAAAATATATAAAGGATACGAATCACATAATAATATTTATTTATAATGATAAAAGTTGAAAGGGAAGAGTATTAGTGCTGCAAGCTAAAAGAAATCATAACGGACTTGAAGATGGTGAGAGCTTGTGACCTAAATTCTTGTTTTATTTTTTTTTTTATAATAATCCATGCCTCTTTTAACAGCAATTTTATTCTTAGACCTCAGCAAAACAGTAATTTAAATCTGTCTATATTTATAGAGATGATTTCTATTTCAGAATGTTTGTAATCCTCTACTTTCCTAAAAGACATCTAAAATCCACCTTTTTTTTTGTAGAGAAATAGTCTTTATTATTGCATAAGAGGTGTACAATACTTCGCTTAGACTACATAACTATGCACAGTTAATCCTGCTCACATTTAGATGCTAACTGGAAACTATGCAAACATGATTTTACATAAGTAATAAAGCATTCTTTTTAGTGGGAATGGCGGAAAGAAATATTCATCTATGTTGGAAATATTCTTGTTCTATTCACACTTTTAACAATTGTTTGTAGTGGACTTGTTATGATCTAAGCTTCTGTTAGTAAATAAATTATTTTGTGAAAATGACCTAATTGTAAAATGCAGTACCTAATTACGAGTATGAAACATTGAGGGCCTAAATTAGGTTAATTAGGGTGATATTTAGTGGATAGTAATGTTTTATGTACTGATTCACAAAGGGGAAAGAGCTCAGTATGTACCTAGTTTGATTTGATCTTTTATCAATGCATGGAATAGGATTAGTACTTGTCTATGTGTGTGTATATATGAGTATCGGTCCATATTGAGGAAGGATAGGTACATAGAACATAGTGGAGCCGAGAAGAAGAACAATAGAAAGTAATAATCTGTACTAGTCTGAGCAGATTGGAGCTAGAAGAAGGAGAAAGAGAAGAAGAAGAGGAGCAAGAGGCGGCAGTTTGCTGCAAACTTCCATGAAGAGACAAAAGTGCGATGCATCACAGGAGCCCCGTGATGCATTGTGGAAGCCATGGGAGAGGCAAGTGGCAATGGTGAGCATGTGTATGCATAACATTTAAAACCTTCATGGATATTTGACTGCAGCACACCTCTTCTCTCTCTTTCCTTTAGTTGACACTCTTCTTGGCTTTTCTTGTGGATTTACCAAACAAAGTGAAGCATGCATGAGAAGATGCTTGAGGGATGATGTGGATTGACACACTACTTTTGGGAACTTCTAGCAAGAGAGAAGGGAGAGAGTGAGATGTTTTTGTCTTTCTTCCATTGGTTCTCTTATGCTGAACTACTTGATTTAAAACCCAATATATACAAAATTATATATTTTTTAATTAAATCTTGCAGATTAGAAATTATTAAAATTGATATGAAATTTTGAAGCCAAAAGGTGGGATTTCAAGTGCGGCAAAACCTTGTTTGGGATGACCATGCCAACACACTGGATCTTTGGAACTATAAATCTACCGAGGTTATGAGTTATATTATATGCGAGTGTAGAAGATCAAATACGACATCTACACCTTGTTTTGGGAGGATGGAAGAGATTTTACTGGCTTTCTAGAATAGAGTGTTGGGTCAAGATTGGGTACTGTTAAACCCTTACTATAGGTGGCTTTTTATGAAAAGTTGTTGTACTTTGTTGTATTACCATATTTCAAAATATTGCAACAAGGATTTAATCCTAGATGATGTTGGTTATGAATTTGGGATAGTAAAGTTTTTTTTGCTTGCTACATAAAGAACATGATGTTTGTTCGTGATAATAGTTAATGTTAATTAATGAAAGCTTTATGGTTGTATATATGTTGGCACATTAATTAAATGCCTAGAAGGTAAATGCGGCTTGATGGTAGGAGGAAACCCAATAGTCTACCATACAAAATCATTGGGTTTCTATGAGGGAGTCCATTAGTCTATTGGTGGAAAACATTGGAGCTCTCTCAATGTCATGATTTTTAAAATTAGTCCTAAAACGAGTCCTCCTGCTTGTGCCATTGGTTTGATCATGTACCAATACATGTATAATGTTGGTAAATATTTGGTATCATATATGAATATATATAGTATAAGTTGGGTGGTACTAACTGGTTTAATATGTTGGTGTAAACAAGTACATACTGGTCTGATATTTGAATTATTCATTATTCAAGGTGTAGATTGAGTTAATGACTAGTTTGCTAGTGATGATGTTTCTAGGGTGGTACCTGGCTAAATTTGACATTGTTACGGTACATAGAACATGCAAGATGTTTCATTATTATTTTTATGATTCATGAGAATCATCCTTGGAGCATAACAAGACTGGCTAAGTGTTCTAGTGCTAAGTATACTATGATATTTTTAAAGAGCAAATGTGGAAAAAGGTTTTACTGTGAGAGGTCAACAGTGTTTGTTTTATGAAGAAAAGGGTTTGTCCTTTTCTAATTTTCTGTTCTGTCACTTGTTGTTCTAAGCATTAAGTTTACTATTTGTAAGTTGTTTAACCCTTCTAATTTAGTGGTGACATAATAGCACTCAATTTTACTGTCAATGCTGGAATGGTTCATTGATTCACTCTATTACTTTACATGCATTATATTCAATAATACATCTTAATTTTATCATTTATGTATATTATTTTTCTCTTTTCCCGATGGATGATTAGTTATGAGGGAATTGTTATGCGTAGGCCCTTCCATATTCAAGAGAAGCTTTGTTTTTGAGGACAAAAATCTTGCGGAGAAAATTCATCTATACAGTTGCTGAAGATTCTCTAGAAGCCAAGCACGATAAAGTAACTAAATCTAAAAATTTTCATATCTGTCTAGAGGCAGTGAGCAATTCTATTACCGAACGTTGGCTGAATGTGACCTGCAACTTGGATGACTCTATTTTTAGCTCATGGAGTATTCTGAGATGCTACCTCGAAAGTACATTGCAGGTTCTGACTTTGTTATTTCAATTAATAATCTATGATTATGTATCTTTGTTCTTAAATTGTAAAAATTGACCTTCAGGTCGGGACTATATGTGAATCAACAGGCAATGGCATTGAGGCAGAATATCTTTTCCGCATAGGAAAAGAGATATCTTGTTTACATGGTCTCTCAGTCCTTTCAATTGCTTTCACATTACTGTTAGGTATTATTTATTCTTGCATTTGTCTTTTTCAAATATCTTGACGTTTCGATCTTTGCATATTTTTTATTGAACTGAAGCATTGATTTTGGATGTTGTCAGGTCAACTATACCGTAGAAAACAATTGTGGGACTTGGCTGATAATGAATTTAAATATGCCAAGAAACTACTAATGGATTATGACAGCATAATCTCATGCGGTCATTGCAAAACAGCCTTTGAGGTTTCCATTGATATGCATGTTGCTGATTTGACTATGAATCTCTTTGGCAAAGGAATACAGACCAAATGCAATGCAAGTTTATCCCATGCTCTTAATTTGTATAAATTGGCTCTTGAAAAAGTAGAGCTTGCCTCAGTGGGAAGTAGCATTGACATCTCTCAGTATCCTAAAGCTCATTCTAACAAGGAAGACATAAATGGAGTTCAAGGGACCAGTAAATTATGCTCATCTGTATGCTGCATCTGCCTTTCACTGAATGGCCATATGAACTTTGCCGATGGAAAATTGCTTCCCATACAAATCAAGAAAACATCTACCAAATCATTGGAATGCTTAGAAACCACAAAGGATATTAATCATAAACCTAAACTAAGGAGAAAACGCCCCACTGGCCGATCAGCAGATTCTTTTCCTACATCCAGAAAGTCTAATTGTGTAAATCAAGAGGAAAAGCTTTCCTCTGAAAAGTATAGTTGTGAACTACCAAATGAATTAAGTGGTACTTTTGAAGCTGGTTGTGGTGGTAAAGAAGATAGCAGAATCAACAAAATAGAATGTTTGAGGTGCCTTATCTTCCAAGTGGTGGAAAATGGGTTCATGAATGATATTTTATATCTGAAACGTGAACGTTATCATCGGACACTTGTTCTGATGCTTCTTCTAAAGATAGGTATTGAACTTTGGTATTATATTCTATTGATTAATGCTTCCAATTTGAGTTTATAACTAGCTATGTTGTCTGAATTTCCTGAATGTCAATTGTTTGTTTAATTATTGGTCCATTTCACTTAGTTATTTTCATTCTTGTTTTAGCAAAGTGTTTAGGTATCCATTGTGGAAAGCATGTTGAGCATGAAGTGCATGAAGTCTTTGGGCGATGTACTTCTGTGATATTCAATTGGAAATTTTTAGCTTGCAGCGGAATGCCTGATTTGCAATTAATTCATCTTATTGTGGATGAAAGATTAGGTGATTTCTTTCGGATGGAACGAGCAGCAGTATTATACTATATGAGTTGGTTTTGTTTGAAGAACATATCAGAGCATCCAAGGTGGTGTATGCCAAACTAAGTTACTTGTTTTTTCTACATTAGTTTCATGTGCAAAAATAATTGCTTCAGATGAATGGTTCTCTTGTTTACCTTTCCTTGTATTTAACAGGAGTTGTTGCAGTCTCTCCAAGATCCACATGACCATTGTTTTTCCATGGTTACTTCAAGCTTTTATTCTCTGCCAACAAAGCCCCATGCTTTGTCAGAAGGTTTTGTTCATATTTTATGCTCATAAATTGAGTTCATAGACATTTTCACTTGCAGACTACTTTATTAGTGTTTTGATAATTCCTCATGATAGTCTTTTTCCTTATTCCTGCTTATGGTACAGGTTTCACGATTACTTTCATCCATATTTTTACTCTCATCACTTGATTCATCTGTTTCTTTACCTGTGAAAATTGAAGAACCTCTATCCATAAGCCATTGGGCTGCTTATTTTCATCAAGCTTCAGTTGGTGCACAACTACACTGCCAATATTATTACAGCACTAAGGATATCAAGGTTCGTTGGTGACTTCTAAATCCTGCTGGTTAATGTGTCACTTTCTCCATTTACAACTTATACTTCTTTTATTTATTTTTCTATAGTTTCTATAATCTTAGTACCAAACATGGTTTTGCTGATTCATAGATTTTGATTATTAGTTTGTTTAGTAATCTCAGCCATGCTATTCTAGCTTTTTTGTGCATAATTTTTTTCTCTATTTCTAACTTGCTCTAAGCTTAGTTTATTTGAAGATAACAAATTCAAATAATTTTTTAACTTAGATTTTTCACGTATTTCTCAATTTATGTTCCACAATTTAACAATAATGCTTGCTAAATCAATCCTCTAATTTTAAAGCTTGCCATGTTTAAGAAGGATTGATATTAATTGTCTATAGTTCTACAATATTGGTATTTGAAGCTCATCCACAATTTTGACCTATTTTGTATTTTCCAATGCCACATGATATGTCATATTATGAAAGATCATGTTTAAGAAGGATTGATATTCATTGTCTATAATTCTACAAAATTTTTAATGTTAGAGAAAGTTGAAATTCACTGCAGAAATATTTTGCAGCCTTGTGCCGGTGAAATGTCTAGCAATTCTATATCAAAATTGGTGGTTAAGATATTGATTAGATCTTTAGCTGAAGTCTTTTGAACTAAGATTGTAGTTAGTGGTAGAGTTAAAATCAATAGTATATTAGGTTATCCTCTAACTACAATGTACAGAAGATATATATAGCCAAAGCATAAGTTAAGACTAAGTAATATGGGCCTGGCTAATAACACTCCCTCTTAAGTTGGAGCAAAAATATCACACATGCTCAACTTGTTACAGAAATTATGACTTTTAATGGAGTTGAAGGCCTTAGTGAAGATATTAGCAATTTGGTCCTCAGACTTGGTGTATGGAGTAGAAATTTGCTGACTTGAAATAGCGTCTCTAATGAAATGGCAATCAATCTCCTCATGCTTAGTACGTTCATGAAATGAAGGATTGTTGGTGATGAATATAGCCGACTGGTTGTCGCAATGCATAGTCATAGGAGTACAAATCGTCAGCCCGAATTCTTGTAATAATCCTTTGATCCACAATAACTCACAAGTGGTAAGAGCCATGACATGATATTCAGCCTCACAGCTTGATCTTGAAACAACGCTCTGCTTTTTGCTTTTCCAGGTGACCAGATTACCCCCAATATAAGTACAGAAGCCTGAAATGGATTTTCGATCATCAATATTGCCAGCATAGTCAGCATCACAGTAAGATTCAATGGCAGAATGTCCGTTCTTCTTATAGAACTGGCTAACCAACAGCCAACATACAAATGAGATATCTGGGCGAAGTAACAATAAGGTAGATAAGCTTTCCTACAGACTTTCCGGAATATAGTAGGATCAGTATCTTTCTGATTTCTCCCACATACTATGATGTATACAACTGTTGGGATCATACGACACATCAGAAGGTTTACAGTCAAAGCATGGCCGGTGTCAGATAAAAGATCAAGAACAATATTTGCGTTGAGGTGAAGAACCTTTGTATGCCATCTCAATACCCAGAAAATACCTTAGGTTTTCCCATGTCTCTAAGTGAGAAATGTGATTGTAAAATATTTTGGTGTCATGTATACCCACAGAATCACTTCCTAAAATAAGAATATCATCCACATAAATAGCTAAAATAACAATGCCCTTGGTGGATCGACGAATCAATATAGAGTGATCTGATTTACAATGAAGAAAGCGCCAAATTGGGATATGATGGCTGAAAACTTCTGAAACCAAGCTCTTGGGCTTTGTTTAAGGCCATAGATAGCTTTGTGTAGTTGACATTACGAACCCCCTTGCTTGACATAACCCGGAGGTTGAGCCATATACACAGCTTCAGTATAAATCCCCATATAAAAAAGGCATTTTTGACGTCCAATTGGTGAAGAGGCCAATCCAGGTTAGTGGCAAACGACAAAATAATCCGAACAGCAGTTCAAACGAGCAACTGGAGAGAACGTGTCCAAATAGTCAACGCCATAAATCTGTGTAAAACCCTTGGCCACAAGGCGAGCTTTGTAACGAATTGACTGTTCTCATCAGGATTGTGTTTGATTGTGTAGACCCACCTACGGGCATGGAACAGGTCGGGCCCCCTGGTGGTAAAGATACAAGACTCCATGTGCACCGGGATGTTAGGGCATCCATCTCCTCATCCATAGCAAGCCCTTCCAGTGAGGTGATGATACAGCGTCGGAAAGGCCATTTGGGAACTGTACTAGAGGAGATAAACATTAAGAAACGCATGAATGAGAAGGAGAAACCCGTGAGTAGGAAACATAGTTAGATGAGGGATACTTAGTTGTGGAGCGACGTCCCTTGCGAAGAGCAATAGGGAGGTCAGTCAAAGCAGGACATGGAGCCTCAGCCGGAGGTGCGTCAGGTAGGGAGGTGTAGGCGGAAGAGTCCGAGCTCGCCGATGATAAACTTGCAAGGGAACAGAGGAAAGTACCAGGTCGATACTATGAACTGGCAAAGTGTTTAAAGGGACAGCCTGAGGGCACGGAGAAGTAAGATCTGGTGGGAGTGGCGTAGAGGGATGAAAATACGGAGTGGACACTCAAGGAACGTAACATCCATGCTCACAAAGTACCCGACCTCGTTGCGGATCATAAACACTTGTAATCCTTTTTGAGTCTCGAGAGTAGCCAAGAAAAAACACAACGCGTAGAGCGAGGGCTTAGCTTGTCAACCCCCTGAGTACACAATTATGAACATAGCAGGAACAACCAAATGTCTTGGTGGACATATGGAAACAACAGGGCTACCAGGAGTGAGAACTGAGATGGGTGATTTACCATTTAGTGATGATGTAGGAACGCAGTTGATTAGGTATGTGGCAGTGAGAATAGCATCACCCCAAAGATACTTAGGTATGTGCCATATGAAACATCAGGGCACGAGTAACATCAAGAAGATGACGGATTTTTTGCGTTATGCAACCCTATTCTGTTGAGAGGTATATGGACAAGTGGTTTGATGAATGATACCTTGAGACCCACAAAATTTTATAAAGAGAGAAAACTATTGTAGTTCCAGAGCATTATCAGTACGTAGAATTTTGAGTGGTAAGGTTGAACTGATTTCGTATTTACAAAGTAAAACAGCTTAAATGCATGAAAACACATCAGAACGATTTCTTAAGCAAAAATACCCAGCACATGCGAGAAAAGTCATCTATAAAAGTGGCGAAATATTTAAAACCATCCTCTGGTGGAAAGCAGAACTCACGGACCCCAAATATCACGAGTGAACAACATGTAAATGGAACAGTAGTAGGTGGACTATGACTAATAGGAATAGAGGTCCTATGATGCTTGCCCAAGTTTGACAAGCATTAACACTCAAAAACTAGGACAGGACTTTAAAGACAAAATATCTTTGAAACTTTTGTTGGGGATACATGGCATAACCGACAGTGCCCATGTTGTACGGAGAGGACTGCAGTCAAAAGAGCAGCAGAAGTTTCTGGAGCAAGGATCAGTGAGAAACGTAGACTCCTCCGACCGCTAAGCCCCCCCACCAATCTTCACCTTCGTTCCCTGAGGTCCTGAAAAACGCAAGAGGAAGACAGAAAGGTAGATGAATTGAGCAATTCAAACTTTTAGAGAGGGCATAGACAGAAATAAGGTTAACTGGAAACTTGGGAACATAAAGAACATTGAGCAACGTAAGTTTAGAGGTTAAATGAATAGTCTCAATGCCATGAACCGGAATAAGGGAGCCATTGGCGATTGACACCAGACTATGATGGGTGTCAATGCGAAGATTGGCAAATAATGATTTATTACCTGAAATATGAGAAGTGGCTCCGGAATCAAGTACCCAAGTGTTAGAAGAGGCAATAAGAGAGGCAGTACCGGAGACACCAAGAGTAGTAGTCATCATGGACGGGGAGGATGCACCGGCCTGAGCAGCTAGCTGAACCAGGCGATCATACTCAGCTGTGGAAACTGTAACGGTCGAGTCAGCTGGAGGAGTAGGAGCAGCAACAACAGTCCCTCCAGATATATGAGATCCATCATCAACTGTCAACTTGGCAAAGGGAGGCTTTCCAAACTTTTTCCAGCACCGCTCGGATGGATGGTTGGTCCTACCACAATATCCACAAGGTGTAATATTACGTCCACGACCCCTGCCCCGACCAGAACTGCCACCACGTTGTCCGCCTTGAGGAGTAAGAAGGGCGCTACTGACGGAAGAGGCAGGGGTAACTAGGGAAACCCGCAGAAGCCGAGAATAAACACTCTGAATAGTATGAATAGAGGGATCTGCAAGAAGCTATGCTTTAGCAGCCGCATAAGTATCATCCAATGCAGTAAGGAAGATGGCAACAAAGAGCTCCTGTCTCTGCTAATGGTAACAGATACATCAGCAGTGGGAGGTTGGAGCATATGTAACTGGTCCCATTTGCCTTTAAAAGTTCTATAAAGATCAGGCAAAGGCAAGCCAGTCTATTTCAGATTGAAAAGATCCTCATAAAGTTGATGAATTTGACCAATTGTCTCTTTAGGAGCATATGTAGACACCAGAACATCCCATATTTCCTTGGCAGTGTCCAAACACATAACAGTGGAAGCGATTCCACCCTCTATACTGCTAAGGAGGGCTGTGACGACAGCCATATCTGATCTCCTCCACGTTTCATAAGTAGGGTCCAAAGAGTCCGGTCCTGTGTTAGTTAGGTGCATGTCCTTCCCATGGGATCCAAGGTAACATAGACCGAGCCCAGAGGAGATAATTGGTGCCATCGAATTTAACAGTAGTAGCAACACTCGAGGCTGGTTTTAGTTCGGTAGTAACAATATCCATATTGTAACAGAAAGACAACTAGAGAAACAGTAGGATAGAGCTTGACCGTAGATGCTGTTGGCGGCGAAGAGAGCGTGTATGAGGTGTTGTCAGATGCTGCTGCAGGAGACCCTAATTAGAAAATACCAAAAATCACGCCGTTGACAGAAACTCGCCGCGCGAGTGTGAAATCAGCGTTCCGATTTTGACTGGGTCAAAATCGTAACGCGTTGCTTTCGACGCTCTTCCGCGTCGTCTTCGATCCCGCGCACGCCCGCCTGCGTTTCTGTGGTTCCCGAGCACCTCGCCGGAGAAGATAGGGATAGTGATGCCGGGATGCCGCCGCTCTTCCTGTCATTGTCCGAAACGCCGAGATGTTACCGAGAACTGTGAGACGCCGAGCACAGAAGCTTCTGCGCCAGATGTTGCAGGAGACGCCGAGCACACAGAGCGGCGGAGAAGGCTTATGCGGCAGAGAAGGCATCTTCGTCAGCGGCGGAGAAGGCGTTGTCAAGCACAGCAAACACACGAAAGGCTTCGTCAAGCACAGCAAGCACACGATTCACGCAAGAGTCCGCCAGCAGTGAGAAGATCAAGCCCACCTACAATCCCAGTCGCCTGTCGAGAGACAACGCGATGAATGGAGAGGGCGGAAGGTAGGTTTAGGTGACGCTGGAGGAGAGGAAAGAAGGTTTAGAGATGAAGAGACAAGCCACCGGTAAAAAAAAAAGATGTCGGAGACGAGTAGGGTGCAGCGGCAAGACCTACTGCTCTGATACCAAGTTAAAATCAATAGTATATTAGGTTATCCTCTAACTACAATGTACAGAAGATATATATAGCCAAAGCATAAGTTAAGACTAAGTAATATGGGCCAGGCCCATAGTCTAATAACAGGTAGATTGAAATAACATATTCAAATTTGGTGTGGACATTATAATATATTTCTATAGTGTAAAAAGTATGCTTGCTGTCTAGAGTTAGGATACATACTTGTTGTTTGATAGATATGTTATTTTATTATTATTATTTTATCTTATTCACTTCTATATATGTTAGAGAGATATATCAATCGCATTTATGAAATGACTCTTACCTCTTACATGGCATTTGAGCGTTTTTACGCCATACTTTTCTCCTCTTCTCTCATTGCATCCTACTAATTACACCCTTCACCATTTGCACGTGCCATCTCAAACCCACAATCATTGTCTGTGAATTATGATAACTAGAGCTTGCCACTTATGCGGTAGGTCATTGCATAAATGATACCAAAAAGAGGATAATCGCTTGCATCTTTGTTGTGAATGAATTTATGCTATTTTACATCTAACCAGATGTCAAAACAAAGGAGAAGTAGGATTAGAGAAAATAGGTTAATATAATTAATCAAATGCTTTTTCATTAGGGTTAAGCCATAAATATAGGCTATTAGGCAAAACACTAGTTAAACACATATCATAAATAAAAAAATAACACTAATAATGGTTTTAAGTACCTGTCAGTACCATGTTGCCACTACAAGGTTAGTATTGTGCATGTATATATATACTAGTACAAGTTGGACTGGTATATGTCGAGTGATATGGACCGGTTTTTAACTCCTTAACATTAGCCCATCTTCTTACCCACTAACACATGATTAGTAATAACAATAAAAATTAATAAATATACATGTTAATTAATCACTACTTATTAATATACTAATGTTCTAATTAATTATACCCCATCATTTTCCTCTACTAAAAGGAACATGATTTTGAAAGTTAAACTTGAGTTTGACTCAAGTGATATTGGTGAAATGTAAATCCATTTTAGAAGAATCAAGTGCAACACAGTATGATGATTCATGTTGTGGATGTGTTTCAATACCACTTAGGTGCTAATTTTAATAGTTCTTTAGTAATCCATGTGTAATCTAAGTCAAATTGCCCAATTCATTAACAAAATTACCTTTAGATGTTTCCTATGGTGGTACTGCTATTTGATTGTTTAATATTTCTTGAATTGTTGGTGATGATAGTGCTGCCAAAGAGGATGCTGGTACCAAAACAATAGTAAAAATATGACATGTATCAAAGTTAACAAGGATGTCTATTAAAGTAGTAAATCTTCAATATTGATTCTTGGGCTATTATTTAAAAGTATAGGAAAAACAAGAAGACAAGTATTGGATCTTAGTTTTTTCACTATAGGCAATGTGCTAGGCGCACATATATATAGTTTTTTAAAAGAATTTTCAGGAAAAAACTAAGGGTGTATACATGAAGGAATATATTCACTTACATTATGCACTTTCTTCTATTTAAATTAGTATGCAATTTATAGTTGTAATTGCTGGTTCCAATTATTGTTGAACATCAGCATGAATCTCCCAAATATATAAGTAAAGCTCTTAGCTAATTAGATGGACTAGATAATATGGGAAGAAAAAATCAAGTCAATAAATGAATGTAATAATTATATTTTATTGTTATGGTTATTTAATAACTTAGGAGCTCAAGTTTGTATTTAATAAGTCAATATGTTGGAGCCAAGTAAATTTGATATTTAATCACCTATGTTGTAGAAATGGAACACGGATTGAAGGATCGGAGATCCTTTTGGGTGAATTGGAGATCCTATAGCTCTTAATCTGCTATGATGATTGTTTAGTGTAATTTAAGTTATAGGATTATAAGATGATAAAATCTAGAATGAATTTCTGAAAACCAAGGTTAGGTGATGGTGATGGATATAAAACATGGTGAACAAGTGTCAGTGAGGTTGCTATGAGAGGTGGGGTAGATTCAAGCACTAAGCTGCCAAATGGACGCCAAATGAGGGGATGAAATTATGTAGTCACTACAAGATTAGAGGGTGCTAATACAAAGGGAGACTAGATATTGGTGCATGAAAGAAGTTTTGCTCATTGCGATAGGTGAACCTATGGTATGCACAAGGTTAATGGTGTTTGATGAAACAATCTAAGTATTAGTAAGACCTAGAGATTCCTTTTATCCTTTTTGGTGGCACAAAAGGGAGGTCCATGTTTGGTGACATAAAATGAGGCATTGGTTATTTGTTGGTGTGAGACTAGGGATATGTAGACAGAGGAAGAAACATGGTTTTCAAATGGGGGAGGGGAGGTAATTTACTATAAATGAACAACGAAAGAGGCAGGGGTGGTGCATGCGGAGAGGAAGTGATACAGGCAGGGTGCGTTGAGTCAAATTATACTCACTGGTATGAATAGGTGTGCTATGACTATACCAAATCCACTTTACAATTTAAGTCTGTTTTATGGGTTCTAACTTTTGATAAGGGCAATCATACATCATTCATTACCCCTAACTATATTACTTAGAGTACCTTTTTTAAGAGATCTTCATATGTAAAATTTACACCTAATAAGTGATGACATATGAATTAAAATTAATTAGCTTATTGATTTGTGTTTTAGGAAAAAATCATCAATTTGATAATGATATGATAATAATTATCCAATAAAATAAATATTTGGCCTAGATATGGCTTATGAATATTTATGTAATTTGATTTTAGACATAGGGATGAATTTATAAATATTTGGCCCAATAATGACTCATGAATACACACACACACACACACACATATATATATATATATATATATATATATATATATATATATATATATATATATATATATATATATATATGCAATTTCATATAGGACATAGGAATAATTATTGACTTAAAAATGACTTGATAATTATTATCTCATGTTTTACTAAATATTTGAACTAGATGACTTACAAATATTTATCAAATTTGATTTGGAATATTTATGAATAATTATTAGTCTAAAAGTAGCTTAATAATAATCATCCTTTAATTTAATACATATTCAGCTTGAGTGGTATGTGAATATTTTTCTCATGATTCAATAAATATTAGGTTTAGGAATGACTTGTAAATATTTATTTAATTTGACATGAAAAATTTAGGAATAATTATTGGCCTATAATTACTTAATAATAATTATCTCATAATTTAATAAATATTCGGCCTAAATGGGTTGTGATTATCTCATGATTTAATAAACATTAGAATTGGCTTGTGAATGTTTATCTACATGAAAAATTTGGGAATAATCATTGGCCAATAAATGACAGTACTAATTATTTGTTGTTTTAATAAATATTAAGCCCAAATGACTTCTGAATACTTGTCTCATGATTTGTAAATATTTAGCTTGGAAGTGGTTTGTGAATATATCTCATTTGACTAGGAACATTTGGAATAATTATTAACTCACAATTCATTTAATAATAGTTATCCATGATTCAATAGATATTCAACCTACTTATTAGGGTGTAAAGATGAAGAGGATGGTTAGCGGGGGTGTTGATATAAGAGAGTTTACTTTGTACCTATTACTATCACTTTGATTGTATCTCGGTATTGCTATTGGGTGCAACCTTTCCTTTGCAAAATAAAAGACCTCTCTCTAATTATACATCTAGTTTAGTCTTTATGAGGCTTATGAGTTGGGAAACCATCAATGCTTCCTTTCATAGTCCTTATATTCAAGTGCTTAATTTTTCTGATCTTAATCTGCCTATCTATATTTATTATTGAAGTTTTTACATGTACAAGATTTTGATTCACTTTTTCTTCCATCTTTTGTCTATTAGTTTTTTTTTCTGATTTATTAAAATTTTCAATGATATTTAATACTACTTATTTTATTTATGTGAATGAAAGTAATGATTAGTGGGGACTCAAAACTTATAGTCTCCACTTCTTGGCGGATTAACCTACACCTATTATTTCTAATCTTACCTTCACCTCTCTATCTTCATACTAGTAGCAAATAGCAACATCAGTTGGGTCATCCTTCAACTAAAGTTCTTGTCTTTATGATCTTCTCTTGAATCTTATGTCTACTTTGTTGGTTATAGGCATTTTCTCATCTTTATTGATTGCTACTCTTAATTGATCATGCTCTTTCTTAGAAGTAGGTCATCCATCCATGATGTTCAAGTTCTATAAAAGCATAGTTCAGTGTTAGGCTCAAAGTCTTGCAAATAAATAATGATGTTAAATACAAGAAATCCATTGTTAGCATTTTTTTTATCAGTCTAAGGGTATTATTTTTCAGACTGCATGCCCTTTTACTTCTTCCTAAAATGAGGGTACAAAATAGAAGGACATGCCTTTTCATCTAACAAAAGTAAGGTGTCGAGCAACACTGACCTCAAGACCTGTCTTATCTTGCTAAGTGTTTAAGCCTTGAAGGACATTTGTGATTGATGCTTGCATCACATCAGTATATTTCTTCATGCTTGATTTTTTATTTTAAAAAATATGTATGTCCTGCAGTGGTGCTTGCTTTGATAAATTTTGTACCTTTCTTTACATCAAAGCTCCATGAGATGCTTTAATCCTCAAGCCTTTATCCCTTTATATCTGAACTCTAATATATCAATCAACCTTGGGTATGCTATAAACCTGAACATTTGGAGATTAATATTAGTCGATAGCTGAATAAATTTCTACTTTATGCTTTGTTCTTTTTGTAAGGGAACTCTTCGTGTGTTTTTCAGGTCTTCTCTAATTCCAGCATTCCAAGTGACACTGCAAACAGATCCAACTTCTTCAGGTTTTCAATATTTTTAACCATATTGTCTTAGTCCACATCAACATGGTTACAGTATCATTGTAAAAACGATTCCTATTCTCTTTCTTGCTATAGATTTTCCTTGGAAAAACTTGAAGATCTTGAAGAACATGTACTTGATTTTTTCAAGATTCTCCCAAGTATACCAATTATCTGTGTAAGCATGCTTGGAGGTGATTACGCTAACCTCATTGGTGAAATGCTACTTCTGCCCTCTTTTTTCCCTGCTTGGATACTTCTATGTAGATTGGTTGCTAACAACCAACCAATTGTTATTTTACTACCTGTGAATCTCATTCCTGAAGGTAATCCAATTTTTCTATCATTATTGATACTAACCTTTTTCTAGAAAATGTTCACTTTTACTTTTGCTTTTGTAACCTTCCATCAGAAATTCTATGTGAGGATGATATTTCTGGCCAAAGGATTGGTGATAGTGATGCAGGACCTGTCAAGCAGTGGAATTGCCCTTGGGGCTACTCTGTTATAAATTGTGTTTTGCCATCCTTTAAGCGGCTATTGGAAGAGAACTTCTTATTGCTATCAAATGCGACCTTCGCTCCAGCTGATATAAAAACTAAAATTGCTAGCTGGTGGTCTCAAAGAACTATGCTTAACAACTTCCTGAGCAAATTATTGAGGTGAAGTTGTTGCTATTATACCATTGTCGGCGTTTTTATTTGCTCATCTACTTTTATCTCTCTCTTCTGTTTGTGCAACATTATATTATATACATCAATATTGATCTCATTTATACTAAACTACATTATGAAGCAGAACCATGGAAATTTCATGGTTGGGACCCTGGGGTTGCTTACTTTTGGGTGAACGTTTGGGCACTCAGAACGGTGACACAATGATTCACAAATTAATTGGTGCTATGAAATCTCAAGGCAAATGTAAAATAAATTATACTCTTATCAAAGCCATCATTTGCGGTGCCAATTCTGTAGCTGATGCAGAATCATGCATCCAACAGTCATTATTATACGAGAGCTACTTTGGTCACGGTGAATGCTGTGGGAAGGAGAGTTTTAGGGCTTTCTTTGTTGATCCACAAGAAGTACTTGAAATTCATGATATTATTAAAGAATCCTTAATGGAATTTGCAGAACCGGTTGACAGAGAACCAGTGATTCTAGTGCTCGATTCTGATATTCAGGTTAGTCCTCTAAGTAAATGTTGTTTCATGAAAGAATTGTAAAGACATCTTAATTAAGTTCACATTTCTATTACCGTTAGATCTTTGTCTCTTAAAGTAATACTTTTAGCTCCCTTTGTGACTATCAGTAAAGCTTATTCATCCAGCTACTAAATTTTGGACCAATGTGCACTATTGTCTGTTTTTGCAATGACTGATTCTTAGTCCAACAATAATTAAGCCCACAGCTGTACTCATGCAAAAATGTGCATATTCTTAACAAAAGTTTTTTTAAAAAAACTTGATTCTCTTCATGTGCTGAATTCAGTAAGTTATTCTTTATATTCATGCCATTTTTCTGTCATACTTTGGTTTCTGGCTTATTATTGGAATTATCACAGATGCTTCCATGGGAGAATTTGCCAATATTAAGGAGTCAGGAGATTTATCGCATGCCTTCCGTGAGTAGTATCTTTATAACACTTGACAGAAGCTGTTCTCATCACAGAAGGGACAAGGCATTTGGTACCATCATTCCTGCTATCGACCCTTTAAATACATACTATTTGTTAAATCCTAGTGGAGATCTCAATGATACACAAGTGGAATTTGAAGAATGGTTCAGAAACCAGGAGTGGGAGGTAACGTGATAAGTCTTATTTTGTTATATTCTTTTGTCTGAGAAATCTTTAAGAATTAATTGCGTGCTCTGGCTACTTGACTTATCAGTTAGATTTTCAGTGTTTCTTCATGATGCTTACAAAATTTCCTCATATCAAATATGAAAGTAACATTTTTGCAAGCACATAATTTTGTTCGAACAAAGTTACCTTGTTATGTAAAGTATTGCCACTAAAGATTTGTTAAGTTATTTTGTGGTATGCTATCAAATGAAGACCATATGGATGAGCAAACACTTCATTTGAGTTATGTGTCCTGTAGATTGCATATTTCCCACATACAACGTTGATTTCATCATGGTTTACTTGATTAAAAAGCAACACTTGATACAGGAAGGCCAGACATGATAGTAGTGGGATGTCAAGTAAGAACCCAAGAGTCAATTCTAATCAATTCATGCAATGATGCCATCTTCAAGTAGGTCACTGAAATTAAACAATGCAAGTGAGAGATGATATGATAATGGCCACACCTTGACAGGTTAGACAACCTCAGATGTGCAATTTGACATGATTACATAAATTATACAATTTTAAAACCCAACATACATTTATTTTTTTTCCACAAAATTCAAGTTATTCAACTATCAATTATCAATCTAAACCAAAAGCTCAAGTAGAGTAAACCATCCAAATCCGTAAGTTCCATATCCATATTTACAATCATCACAATTTACATTGTATTGCAGTTCAATCACAATACTCCAACTATCTGTCATTATTACCTAATTATCAGGCAGTGGTTAGCTATCTGTGTTCAATATTAGAACTTCAAGGTAAAATAAACAAAATTAGCCAAAAAAAAGCTAAATAGTAATCACAAAATGATGTATGCTCCAATAGAATGATAACAATTTTAATATTATGAATCTACGTGATAGTACATCATAATATCAAAATACATCTATACAAAAGTATATCCGCACGATAGCACTGTTGGTAGAATGTTCCCATCATTGCTCAAACAGCTTGGAAGATGGTGTATCTAGTGGTGGCCAACGGGCCGGGCCGGCCCGCGGCCCGCACGGCCCGGCACGACGCGGGCCGGGCACGGCACGGCCCGTTGACCAAGTCAACGGGCCGCGGGCGGCCTGCGGCCCGTCACGGGTCGTGCTGGGCCGGGGGTTCGCGGCCCGCGGGCCGGGCCGGGCACGGCCCGCAAGCGTGCCGGGCCGGGCACGGCACGAACCCGGGCCAGGCACGGCACGCGGGCCGGGCCGGGCACGGCACGAACCCGGGCCGGGCCGGGCACGGCACGCGGGCCGGGCCGGGCACGGCACGAACCCGGGCCAGGCACGGCACGCATGAAAATTGTATTTTTTACCTAAATGCCCTCATAATAGTTATAAAAATTTTAAAAGTTAGGGATATAATTGTCTTTATGGTATAAAATTACCATTTTAGCCTCTTTTAATAATTAAAAATAGGGTATAAATATGTAATTATACACCCAATTCATCCCTATAAATTGACCCCCCAACCCTCTCATTTCTTCACACAAGTTTCCAACTATCTTTGGAATAATTTCTCATTTTCTCTTAATTCTCTTAATCTCTTTTCTAAGTCTTGAGTTACAATTAGTTTCTTAATTGAACTCAAACTTAAGCTTCTTCTTAGCCATCAAGAATTCAATGCTCTCTCGGTCTACACTAGTCATTTTTTTCTATGCCTCGTGCTCACCACGTGACTAGACGTGGAGAAGATCAAGTAAGTATTAAATTAATTTACTTTTATAATATAATTATCACGTGGTGAGCACGAGCACGAGACATAGAGAAAAATGACAGATAATAGAAGAGTGAAGATAATTATCATTATGCCAAATTCTCAACGTTCAATTTTCTTTACTTCTACCTTAAATTTCTTCAATGCTGATCAATGGAGAATCACTATTTTAAGTATTATCGAACGTGTTAGTCAACTTATACGAATTGATGTATTAAGGTTTGAAGAATACTTTATCCACTTATCTGATCATGCAAGACAAGAATTTTTGGCTTCTCCCTCTCCTTCTGGGGTTGAGATTGAAATAGAGGCTGATGACTTTGAAATAAGTGATAGTGAGGAGGATAGTGATAATATCAACGATGAGCCGGAGCAATATATCGAAACAAACCAAGCACAAGAGTCACTTGAGTTTTTTATTATTGAAGAAGGAGATAGAGCTGAAAACATGGAGTGCGCAATATGCATAGAGAAGATGGAGCACGGAGCGCAAGTATGCTTAACACAATGCTCGCATATCTTCCATAGTAGCTGCTTGCGTAGTTGGCTACGGGTCAATTGTGTATGCCCATTATGTCGACAATTGATTTAAGCATAAATGTATAATTTATGAATATGAAATTTAATCGAGTTGGTTTTAACTTTAGTCATGTGTTGTTAGTATTGTTAATAAATAAATTAATATTAATTTAATAAAATATATTAAAATTAAAATTATATATGTTTAAAATAAAATAATTAATTAAATAATAATTAAATATTTTTTTTAAAAAAATATGCAAAATACATAATACGGGCCAAAGTCGGCCCGTGGGCCAAAGTCGGCCCGTGGGCCACATTCGGGCCGTGCCTGGCACGGCCCGCTGGGCCGACTATAGCCCACGGGCCGGTTTCAGCCCGCGTGCCGAATCTGGCCCGCGTGCCGGATTCGGCCCGCGGGCCGGATTCGGCCCGCGTGCCGGATCCGGGCCCGGCCAGAGGCTGAGCCGTGCCTGGGCCGGCACGGTTAAACGTGCCGCGGGCCGTGCCGGGCCCAGGCATTTTGCCGTCGTGCCGTGCCCGGCACGGCACGATTACAATCGTGCCGTGCCTGGCACGGCACGACTTCTGGCGGGCCGAGGCGGGCCCGGGCCCGGGCCGGCCCGGGCACGGCCCATGGCCACCTCTAGGTGTATCCAACACCCAGGACCCTCATTAGTCTAAAAGACTTCTTATTAGGTGACTTTTAGTTGACTCCTCTAATCTCTAGTTGGTATAGTTGGTACTATAGAGTCCAAGAGGTCTAGATGGCATTGATCACATAAATGTTATAATATTACACAATTAACATCAATGCTAAACATCCAAATTTATAATATTTATCACTAAAACCATATGTCATAAAAAATAACCATGTAAAGAGAACAAGGGATATATAATCAAAATCAAACAAGGAGTGCAATGGAAATCACAATATTTATTTCTACTCTATATGTGACTTAAATGTACAAACTGTGATGACAAGGAATAGGACAAATTCCTACCTCAAGTGTTGATCACATCACATGACCTTGCCAGTAAGCCTATCAAGATCCGGTGCTATTGAACTACCTTGGGTCCAGTCATAAAGTCCATGTCTTCTTATAATTTCATATACAAAAAAAAGGTACTATTCCCTAATTATGATAATTGATACACCAAATTCTTATCCCCTTTCACATTCTTTTAAGTTTAACATTTTCTTTTACAACTTTCATTCAATGTTAGACACTTGATTATTTTTTTTCCTTTTTTTTATTACTACCATTTCTCCTAAAGAGTGGTCTAAGAGTGTCAAGAACGATAGTAATGTTTGGGTAGTCGATTACATGAGTAAAGTTTCAGTGACAGTTTCTTAGTTGATTCTACATATGATAAAGAGACTATCCTTCTATGACTCTTAACCAGTTCCTGGGCTGCTAAAATGTTCTGCATCCCGTTTAGTTGGTGCTTGTTATATGGTTTTCTATAGTGTGATAAAGATGATTTAAATTATATAAAGATTATGACTTGCCATGCCCAGAACAACTCCTTGATAAATTTTTCTTTGCTGTAACAGACTCATGGGAATGACATCTCTTTAAAACCAACAATATGGAAAACAAAGAATCTTTCTACTAGTATATCATACTAGCAAAAAGCTAGAAAGACAACTAAATGTCTTATTAGGTTCACATGCCAAAAAAGAACATGAAGCAGTCCCCTATTTGGTCTACTATCTCACATCATCAATTGAATCATCAATTATTCTGAAAATAGTGCAAATAATCAACCTGAACTTTCAAACTCTAATCAGTAATTCCTGCACATCCTAAACATGAATAATCGAGCTCAAGTGTTGGGAATAACCATAATCGAGCAGGAAACAATGGCAACAAAACAAAGTTCTGGTATTAATCATTTATGAAAGTGATAATTACTAAGAGGAATTAGCAGAGACTTATAACAGCTCTAGCCAAAAGGAGGAAAAAGGCAGACATAAAAATTCATCGGGGCTTGTTGAGAGAAAAGTAGTCAATGCACGAACCACTTCTCTACACTAAGGAATCAAATACTGGTCTGCACTGAGCTGGTATGTACCGGTCCGATCATGAACCAGTTTCGGTATATGATGTGGGTTGAAAACACAAGAGCATTCAAACAATGCGTTTTGAAAAGTTTTTGTAATATTGATAATAGAAAATCGAGTTATGCTAACGAGTTTGAAAGTAAGATGTTTTTTTTGTAGTTTTATAATAAAACCTGACTTACTCTACTTGCTAAAAATAAATTACAAAATTAAAATGCTGAAATTGTAAAGTGGATCTCTTGAGAATAGAAGGGATTATCTTCCCGTTCTTCACCGGTCTAGCTCTGAAGGAAGGTGTTAGTTACAAACAGAGCATCACAGCAAGCCCGTACAGGCGTGGATGAGTTATAAAAGATTTAAATGACTTACAACACCAAAGTGTAAGAGGGAGGTTAAGCCTCCTAATTCCCTTGCTTAGACAATATGCAAGACTAAACTAGAAAGGGGGAGAGAAAGAGAGAGGTGCGTCAAGATGACTCCAAATCCAAGCGTGCCATCTTCGTACAAACAACCAAACAAAGTGTAGACTTTGCTCCTGAAGAAAGAGGGAAAGAACCACAAGAGGCTTGAGGGCGTGATCGGCAGCAGGTGGGCGAGCTTGGCAGTAGGCAGGAGGCTTGAGGGCGTGAGGCAGGTGCGATCAGTAGTAGGTGGGAGGGCATGAGGTGGGCGAGCTTGGCAGTAGGCATGAGGCGTGAGGCAAGAGGTGGACGAGGTCACCGGCGTAGGGGAGGAAGGAGGGGAACGAGGAGGGCGGCGCCGGCGATGGCAGTCGCACATGCAAGAGTTGAGGGAGAGAATGAGTGATTTCTGTTTTCTCTTCGATTCGAAGAGAATATTTTTGGAAGGAAAACCCTCTACTTTTCTTTCAAGTAATCTTTCCTTCCTTTCCTTTTCCGCCCCAGGAAACAAGAGAAAGTATTTTTCTTTTCCCTTTCCTCCCCTTTTCCTCCTAAGGAAATAAGCTCTAAAAGTAGGGCTATAATGTAGCTAAGGATTTAGATAATAGTTTGCAGTATGTAATGGCTTATGAAGTTGTATATCCCATCCTTCTATTTGCTAAATTAGTTTATATCTGGATAATAAAGTAAACAAACAAAAAAATATTTCTTTAAAGGGAATCTATGTCTTAACTAGGAACCTTGCTATTGCTTGTGTTGCTCTTTTCATGTACTCCATGATACTAACATGCTATACCTATGGCATTGTTGATAGTGCATCCTACATCAAATAGGGTTAATAGTATTTTTCTTTATAGTTATGCATATTAGTAACTAGTATTAGTTTCTTTTGCTTTACTTTCTAATAAGTCATTCTAGAGTTCCTAGAGGATTAGTTTGATCTCTTTAAAAATTATTCGCATTAATAATATTATGGAGGATGCATTCTCCTTTTTTTTTAACATTTTTATACTTAGTGCATCATTTATTAGATTAACATACCCTTATACATCTAGATAAATAGGGTTATTGAATGTAAAAAATGTCATATGTTGGATGCAAGGTTTTGTATGCCAATTTGTACCAATGTATTGATCTTTGGTCAACTAATTGGTACCACCCTAAATATATGTTTTATAAACATGTGGGGTATTGGATTGGTATCAATCATCCACCTTGTATTAATATAAGTTTAAATCGTTGCATAATGCCTCCCTGATATGAAACTAGTTTTTAAGACCCTTTTTCAATGCAGATAGAAAATGTTTCTCATCAATTTTAAGGTGATGTTACTTGGGGTAGTTGATATGCAAACTACACATGGCCATCTATGGTTTAAAATAAAGTCATAAATCCTGATTTGAACGATTCTCACTAATTGTTATATTAGCTAGTTCTTGGTATAGAAAAGCCTAGCATTCAATTTTCATATGTTCAAAATTTTTTTTTTTTTTTTCATATGTTCCTCTTATTTTGAAATTGTTATTTTAGCTGTCTATATAGATGACATCTTGTTAATAGGTAACAATATATATGACATTATCAAAACAAAGAAACATTTAAAGTCTTAGTTTAGTCTAAAGGAATTTCGGGGATCAATATAATTTTGGGAATTGAAGTGGCTTATGAAGGATATAGTGTATCCCTTTGATAAATTAAGTATGCTCTAGATTTATTGGAAGAAACTATTCTTTTAGGGTGTGTTTGCTAGAGGGGATGGGATTAAGGGATGGTAGAGATTTTGGGAAGGAGGGGATTGTTGGACACGTGACTTTAGGTGTCCAACTCTTGTGAACGAGTGTCATCTGTGAGGGCGAGTGGCATCGGTGAGCGATGAGCAGCATTGGCATCGACAAGGGTGAGTAGTCGTCTACGCCTGCGAGCAAGCATCTGCGAGGGCGAGCAGGCGTCTGTGTTGGCGAGCAGACACCTGCGAGGGGTGTTGGCAAGGGCGAGCAGGCGTTGACGTCGGCAAGTAGGCATCTGCATTGGTGAGCAAGCATTGGCGAGGGCGAGCAGGCATTTGTGAGAGGCATCGTCTGCGAGGGCAAGCGGTGAGTAGGCATTGGTGTGGGCAAGCAAGCATCTGCGTGTGTCGGCGAGGGCAAGCAGGCGTCTGCGTGCGTTGGCAAGGGTAAGCAGGCGCTTGCGAGGGTGAACAGGCATCGGCGAGAGGCAGCTTCAGCGAGGGGCGTCAGTGAGAGGCGGCGTCGGCGAGAGGCTTCAGCTAGGGGTGTCAGCTAGAGGTGGCGTCGGCGAGAGGCGGCATCGGTGAGAGGCTTCAGCGAGAGCGGTGAGAAGCAGCAACACGAGCTGTCAACAAGCGTCAACAACCGCATTCGCACCTTGAGTTTATTTCTGCTCGATTTGGGCGGATCAGAAATGAGGGATTTTTCCCTCGTTCATCTGCCCAAATTTCCCTTCTTTGGATCCATCCTCCCTGGTATACAAGGGATTTTTTTTCATATTCATCCCTTCCACCCTAAAATTCAACCCGGTAAACAGGTTAAGTTATTGAATCTCTTATTGGATAGTTATCTTAGTGAGTCTCTATCCATTAGCAGTATCTAATCATGTATTGTGGACAATTAATATAATGAATTATCCCCTTTTCTTTTAACATATGCAAGTAAGATTCTTATTTTATTTTTCTATTAATTTAGAGTTTTATAATTTTTTCCAAAGGAGTGGTAAATTATCTTTATTGCAATTAACTAATGCAAGTCTAATATCTATTTAGAGACCTTATCTCTATCGCATTTTTAATTCTTTTAGTTGAAGCAATGATGAAGAAGAATAAAATTAGATTAATTATTAATGAGAGAAAAAAATGTGGTTTTAAATACAAAACCAAGAGAGGTTTAAAACTCATTAACACTTTTCTTAAATTCTCATACTCCTTAATGTTGGAATGAAAATATCAATTAAACTCAACTTGTTACATAGGAGACTTAATTTTGTCAAACCTAAAGCCTTAGTAAACATGTCGGCTAACTAATATTCAGATTGTATAAGTTGTATAAATTAGCTTATTTGTAATTGTTTCCTTGATAAAATGCTAGTCCATTTCAATATATTTTGTTCTTTCATAAACTATTGGATTATTTGTAATAAAGATAACGAATTGATTGTCATACTACATAATCACGGGAATCGAGCAAATTTATTGATACTTAAGTAGCTAAGTCCAAAAGCATCAGCCTTTTCCCTTAAGAATTCAAACATTTGATTGCATAGTTTTCTTGGCTTTAATCGCAAGTTAGTTTGCTGCACTATTACATTGACTACTTAATTGAGTGAAATCAAATTTGTTTCTTGCCCTCTTGAACTTTATCTCTTTGAGCATTTCAGTTATCGGGCATCTTCATGTGATAAAGTTGAATGCTTCTATAGATTCTATCAAAATTTTTTCTTCGTTCTTTTCTTTGTTTAAGTTTGTGATTACATTTCTGATCACCAAGATCTTAGAGTAGAGAGAAAAGTTTGGTGGAATGCATAGGTAGTAAAAATGATTTTTCCCCTTGCAGTCTCTTGCTATATATTCTGGTTTAAATAACCTATTTGATCAGTGAAAGTGAACTTGTAGTTTTGGGATGTCTATGTGAATTAGTTGCCTGTCAATGGAAGAAATGATAGCTTTGTTCCATATTTTTGGCATGTCCATATATGCTTGATTTAATTATCTACAACTAATTTGGAAGTCAGAGTATTGGGGCAAAAAATAAAGACATGCTCAAAAGTGGCATTTCAAGATTTGATTTTGTTATTATGTTATGAATTTTTCATTATTAAGATCTTGTTTTATTTTTCCAAAATTATTGCTGGAAGCATTTCAGAACTTCACTAAACTGGTTTTAATGTTTTAGCAAATTATCCTTATTTTACATAGTCCATATTTCCTATCAGGGGAAAGCTGGAAAGATTCCTACTACTGAAGAGCTGATTTTGGCTTTGCAAAGTCGTGATCTCTTTCTGTATTTTGGTCATGGAAGTGGTACGTGATATGTGTTTAACATTCTAGCTTCAATTTTGTTGCCTTTTATGATTCTAAAATTTTGTTAAGCAGGAACCCAATATATCCCAGAAAAACAAATTCAGAAAATGGATCATTGTGCAGCCACTCTTCTTATGGGCTGCAGCAGTGGGTCACTTATTCACAGAGGACGTTATGCTCCTCAAGGTGCTCCTCTTTCCTATTTATTTGCTGGTTCTCCTGCTGTAATTGCGAACCTATGGGATGTGACAGATAAAGATATTGACCGATTTGCTAAGGCCCTGCTTACTTCATGGTTGCTCAAAGAATTAGACCCCCTTGACAATTGTACAAGGGACAACCAGTTGGTGAAACGTTTTGGTTGTATAAGTATGAAAAATGAGATGACTTTGATCTCTGCAGAAACTAGTAGAAAGGTTCATATTAGGAAGTCTCATAATTTGTTTGATGGTGGCCAATATCGCAAGAGGGATATGGTGGCTTCATTCATTGGCCAAGCACGAGGATCATGTAAACTACCTATGCTAATTGGAGCATCGCCTGTTTGCTATGGAGTGCCAACAGTTATACGGAACAAATCGGAATCCTGATGTTGCACCAAATGATATTTCAGTTTTATGGAAGGCTCGAGGAGAGCCATATTTTATCTCTGTGCTCTCTGAGTGAGCCTTATTATTCCACATGTTATTTTATTTGTGATAGATTTTATTGTAATTCTCGTATTGAGGTGCATTGTTACACTAATGCGGCATCTCATAATCAAAAAATGTGATCATGTTTATATATAAATTTTGTTTTGTAACAGGATGTATCTTTGTACAGTGATTAATAAAAATGCTACAATTTTTTCCTTTCAAGGATCTAAACCGCCGAGTTTATATATTTCACGGCTATTCTGATTGTAATCTTTATTAAAAGAGAGTTGGATTACCACTAAGTGATAATCATAAGATCGTTTTAATTATTTGTCAATTATTCTACTCTTTGATTTCTGTAATAAATTATGAGTGTAACTAATTTAAGCGTATGCATAAGATTGTTCTTCAAAGTTTCGCAATATTTTGTAGCTAATTAGCTATTTTAAATGCTTTAATGGTATGCGAATGTTCTTTAATAACATCCTGGTATATCTTTTACTTGAAGATAATTCACATGTTTTTTCATTCATATAATGATGATATTTTGATGCCTGCATGGCGTGCTAACATTGAAAGAAAATGATGGTTTTGTGATGGGATCAAGTAATTTGCATAGCATCGTGCAACTAATTTTTATCATGATTTCTTTTATGTTATGTAATTATTTGAGTTCCTGACATGATATTTACATATAAATTGATTATTATATTTTTATAAAATATGCTATATTTTATTAGTAATGTAAGGAATTTAAGTTTGTATACGTTTATAATATAAACTTATTCATTTATTATCAAATGTTTAAATGCTAATTGTATTGTGATCCCAATATAATGATATACCCGCATGAGTATGAAATCTTTAAATACATTTTGATTGCCATCATCTTCACTTTAATTACCTAACATTTTACGTTATTTTTAAATATTCTTAATTTACTGATCATGAATGATTGATTATGATACATTATATTAGTAAAATGGTTGAGTTTGGATGAGAAAATAAGAGTTAGGTTCTCTATAATTGTGTGAAAAAAAAGAAGAGTTTAGAATTCAATGTTATTTTGAGCTAGATTGATTTATTATTTTTAAATTATTGCGTCGAACTTGACTAAGCATGATTTAAATTGATTGGTACTTAATGTTATAAACATAAGTATGTGCAATTAAAATACTTAATTACATTATTGAAATAAAAATGGACATGTATTGAAAACTACACGAGTATTTGTAAACAAACTTGCGGATAAATAATTTACGAGCTTTGTTTACAAATTAAATACCGAACTTGTTTGTGAATAATTATTCCATTTATCATCATTATTTAGTTTATATAATCTCCACCATCTCTTGTAATTTGAGTTTTAACCCTTTAACACTTTTGTTTTTTTTTTGGTAAAAAGGGCAGGCTAGGCGCTAGGGCCAACACATATTATTAATAAATATAAAAGATAGAAAATGATATATATATATATATATATATATAATTGAAACGAGGTCGCATTAAAAGTAATAAAAAATTATACAAAATCAAAAATGGAAACATGAACTGTAAAGGACTAAAATAATAATGATAAATAACAGAAATTAAAATAATAAATACGTAAAAGAAAAAAATGTAACAAATGTGACAAATTTAAGTGGGAAAAAAAGCATAATAAATAAATAAACTACCAAACGTGGCATATTAAAATAATAATAAAGAAATAAATAAATGAAGTTAATGGAAGGTGACAAAGCAAACTATAAAATAAATAAAATAAAAGTGTTGTGATAAATAAAAGTAATAAAATATAAAAAATAAAAAGGAAAACGTGGGAAGAAAATAGTAATAATAATAATAATAATAACTAGAAATAATAAATAATAAAATTAGTAAAAAATATTGAATTATTATGAAAATAAGTCACTTTATTTCATATTGACTATAAATTCTGAAATAAATCATTTTATTCTTAAGGAAGAGTGTAAAGTCGAAAAAAATCAAATTAGTTTTGATAGTGTAAAGTCTGAAATAAATCTTTTAAAAAATAAATTATTGTTGATGGTGAGTAAATGGGAAAATAAATCAAACTATTGATATTAATGGTTGTGTGATACAAAATATTAATTTTTATAATAAAATTGAATGGATAAAACAAAACTAATAAATTTTAAAATAGAGTAAAAATAACAAAACAAAAAAAAAAACGTTCCCGCTCCTAAGGGGAACTGCACAGCTGGGGTCAAAACTTAAAACCCAGCCCTAAAACATTGAACCAATGCTCCGGAAAAGATGATGCATAGCCATAAAATGGCTCCATTTTTCTCCACATGAACCCTCGGCAACCATTGTTTACTAGGTTCGCAACCAAATCACATTAAGAAAAGAAAAACCGTAGGGATAGGAAAACTACAAGGAAAAGAAAAGGGTTATTATTGTCCATCCTTTATGTTTCCTTGAGAGCATAGAAAACAAGAAAAAAAATTACCTATTGTATTATTTTAAATCAATGTGTTTCCTAGGAATTTAAAGACTCTAGTGAGCTCATATTTTATAAATGCGAATATACCAAGCGAGTATGAAAATGTTAGTCATGCTTTTAATATAAAAATTAGACCAAAAGAAGCCTAGAAATGGAGAATTGGATAGTTGAAAGCTGTGACCTTTTATTAATCTTAATCACCATCTGGCATGTATAGAGAACTAAAAGAGACAACTCTCACCGCTCTACAAGGAACACGAGGAACACAGTAGTTGACCTTTGTGACAATTCAATTTACCCAACGTGAGAGAAACAACAATACTTCTGTTAGAAAGGCAATGAAGTAAGAAAAGCCACGGATAGAGACTGGATCAAAGTCCACACTGACAGTGCTTGATTTACCTTTTGTGCAATACAATTTTTTTTTCGTAACAGTAAAAATATGCATCAGTTCATTACAAAAGATGAAAATAGAAATTTAATCTGTCACCATTCTATTCTCCATTCGTATAGTTGTTTTGTTTATTTGAACTGGAACATATATTATCGAGATCATTTGTTCCAACATTTTCTTTAGAAGGAATTTTCTCACGGTGTTGTATCCTAGGAAAGATAGCATTAGCTAAAAATGATTTGCTCAAGAACTTAAAAAACCTAGGGAAACAGCAAGAGCACCTTGTAGGAAAAAATTTCTAGGCATGGACCCTACCTAGTCATCATAGGCAAGGTCCATCCCCACCATTCATCATGGGAAATGAAAAAAAAATAGAGTAATGAAGCAGCATTTGCTCTCGTTAACCCTTCTCTCCTCAATGAACCCTCTCTCCTCTATCTCGCTTCACTCGAGGTAGACTCCTTTATTTCCCTCTCTTCACTCAAACTATACTCCCAAAAAACCTTTGCTCTCACCCCAAATCTCTCCCGCTCCAAATCTCTCCTTGCCCTCGCCATCTGCCCATGCAATCGCCGACATATGTAGCACTCCTCCTTCGCCAGTGTCTCCGAGTAGGTTCTGTCCCCACTTTCCGAGGCTTTCTCCTATCTCATTACAGTGAAGAAAGGAGCCCTAGTTGCTGCGCCGCCATTCACCCACCTGACTTTGCATTGTTGAAGACTATTCATCACCCGCCCTAGAAAACTAACTTCTATTATTTTCTATCCATTTTCTACTATTAATCTAATTTCACTTACACTTACAATATCGTAGAACTCCACATATATCATAAGAGTTTTTTTAGAGTATTTGAATATCAGTTTAAATGCTTATAGCCCCTAGTTGTCGTGACTCTGCTTGCCCATCCAATTAAACTTACAATTTGAATCTAATGTTTATGTCAAAAATCATATTTGGGTTCATATCATAAAAAATTATGTAAATGCACTGAAAAGCTAAGTTAGGGGTGGCTGAGAGCATCATTAGTGAATCTAATATTTATGTTAAGAGTCATGCAATCTTTTTACAATTTTTTAGAGCTATTTCATATCCTAGAAATTTGGGATCATATCGTAGAAATTTATGTAAATACACTGGAAAACTGTCATGGTGGCTAAGAATCTCATTAGTAAATATAATGTTTATATCAAGGATCATGCAATATTTTTATATTTTTTTAAAATTATTTCATATTGTAGAAATTTGGGTTAATATCGTAGAAATTCATATAAATGCAGTAAGAAGCTATGTTATGGGTGGCTAAGAGCCTCATTAGTAAATCTAATGTTTATGTAAATGATCATGCAATTTTTGTTACATTTTTTAGAATTGAGGTTCATTTCGTATAAATCCATGTCAAATGCAATGAAAAATTATGTTATGGGTGGTAGAGAGCCTCATTAGTAAATCAAATATTTTTTTGTCAAGGATCATGCAATTTTTTTAATTTTTATAGAATTATTTCATATCGTAGAAATTCATGTCAAATGCACCTGACTTACATTGAATGCTATAGAAATTAAGATAATGAGCAGTTAAGGAGATAATTCGAGTTTAGACAGTTCAAGTTCCGATGCTCGCTAGTTTATTTATAAGCCACAGAAGGAAAAGACAACATGCCTAGAATCTACTCGGCCCATGTACAATAGGTGTTCAATAGCTAGACTATATAGTATGATGGAAGGACATACTTGCGACCCCCTTTGGCCATCTATTACAGTTTCCAATCATAGCCTTAGATATGATGACAATGGAATACATATTACCCATATAGGATGATGAAAGGATAGAATTCAAATTAAATAAATCTTTTGTCCAATTCAAAGGATTTATCCCCATATTGGGTCTTCCAAATGTAGGAGCAAGCCTCGAAGAGTGGGAAGAGAGCCTCGGAGACACCAGTGAAGGAAGAGTATTGCATATGCAGACAATTGCAATAGCAAAGACGACAAGGGCAAGGAGAGATTTAGAGCAGGAGAGATTTGGGATGAGAATAGAGGTTTCTTGAAAGTCTATGGTTTTGAGTGAAGAGAGAGAAACAAAGGAATCTACCATGAGTAAAGAGAGAGAGGAGAGAGGGTTTAGTGAGGAGAGAGAAGGGTTATGAAAGCAAACGTTGCTATATTATTCTTTTTTTTCATTTCCCATAATGAACAGTGGGGATAGACCCTACCTATGATGACTAGGCAAGGTCCATGCCTAAAAAATTTTTTCGCCTTGTAGTTTCCTTGACATGTGTGTACTTACCACATTCATAAGCTTCCTTTGATGAATTAGTTTCTGTTTTGCATCCTTGAAAAATCATCCTGCACTTTTCCACTAGGCGTTCAGTTCATGAGAACGTAAACATTATTGCTCTCCATAGTCGAGTATTCCTTCTGATCAGAATTTGATCTATGGTGATGTTGCATTAGATGGATACTGTTTTCGCTGTGATGAGCTAACTTCAAATTCTCTCTCTCCGTTTGGTGACTGGGAAAACCCGCTTCTGCCTGATTTTAGGCCCGGCTGTGGCCAACAATAATGCATTTGTACCCTACCAGAATGATATCAGAAAGTGAAGTTTCATTTAGTTGAATTATCACAAGGTTAATGAGTTATACTACAGCCTTGTTCAAAAGAGAAACTATCTCATCAAGGCTGCATCATTTGATTATCACTCTGTGCTTGAGGATTCATAAATGCACATAGGTTTTGGATAAACTTCCTAATCGCTAGATCTTCGGACAGAAATGTAAACGAAATTTCATATATATACATGTGTATATAGTCCTTAAACACTAAGAATGTGAAGTGACTCAAATTCATGCATGCAGTGGTATAGGATAGCAAATCACAATTCATGTAAGATTGATTGTACTAAATTTACCATCTTATATTCACTGCTAAAAATTTTGTTACATGTCATGTAAAAAATTTGTGATCCACTATAAAGACCAACATACATGTAACTCTATTTGTTACCTTAAACTTTAATCCAAGCCTCCGGACATGCTGAGTGCAAAGCATTTTACCACAAGTAAAAGGAGAACCAAAGTCGTACAAATTCTACAATATTATAATTTAGAGATCTAAAATGATTTCGAAAATCCATGAGCTATGGAGTTAGACTTCAAAATCTGACAACTAAAAAAGCATGAAAGAATTGACAGGGGCAATGCTTTATCTTGATTAACTTCAATAATAGCAACGTCCGTCAACTGCACAGATGATGCATATAGCGGAGAGGAAAGACCAGGCAAAATAATTCTTACAGTCAAGAAATCACAGATAGTCAAGATGTACATGCGAGCAAGCAATACAGATATTCAAGATGTATATGTGATTATGTTCAAAAGCAAAAGCATGACCAGCCTGAAAACACTGTCAGAGCAAAATTGCAACTAAGTTACCTTCAAACACATGGATAGATGTCAATCTTCCATGTCTGAGTAATAAGGTTTTTAGTGATCGTGACCGCAGTTTTCAATGGTTTTCCTCCATATGTCTTCTAGTTCTGCTTCTACATTTGAGGCACGATGGTGGGACATAACTGAACATCGCAAAGCCTCCTGTGGTGATGTTACAACTCGTCCATCATCTGCGCATGGCCAGCATGACGAGCTTCTAACAAATACATTAAACTGATCCGCCGCTATTTGCAACTGAGCAAGGATTTTAAGAGTTTAGAAGTTCAAACTAGGTTATTCTTTGATTCATGACTATGAAACATTAACTATGAAAGACAACAACGATGCTATAATAATAAGATGTGAAAAAACCACACCTCTAGAATGTGCTCTTTGAGCTACTTTCAAATCATTCATGTTTGGGGAAAACGATTCCCTGTATTGTATTGAGATGTCAGCTTAATGGGATCAATTCCAAGCTCATAAGCTCCCTTGCTAGTCTCACAGTTCCAGAAGTGTCTGATGATAGTGCCAGGTGTAGCAGATCGAGCAATTCATCATCAGAAACCACTCCCATCTGGATAATAAAGATAATTTAGATACTACTAACAAAAAGCAATATGAACAAAAACTTCAAATGTCCTGTTAAGAGAAAAACTGTATATGACTTACTAGTTCATAAGCAAGCGATGAGGTTATCCTATTTCCCAGCAGGGCCAGCTGATCAATCATCGTGAACAAGATGCTCATAGAGTGGAAGCATGGTTCACATAGAAGCTAAAAAAATGAATTTAGAGGTCAGCAAGCTCACAGATGAAGAGTGCCAAGCTCACTTATGTAGGACGGAAGCGTGGAACAATTCTACGGATTAAAACTAATTTTTACGTTTTTTTTAATTATTTTTCAGAAAAATCAAAATTTAGAATGCAGCCAGGAAATAGCAAATAGATTTCAGGGCTACAAAAATATCATTTATGAAATGTAGCAATGTCAGAGAGTGAGTTCTAATCATCCAATATTCAAACTAAATGAACCATGTTGTAGAACTAAATTTGTTCTTTGCATGCATATCAAAATGGAGAGTAGATTCCTATTTGAGCATATAGATTATCTACAACCAATATAGCTAGTCAGATCGGTATATTAACATAGCACAGAAATGTTTCAGATTGCAAAAGTTGCAATGCTTCATAGGTTGAACTGTTAAATCTAGGACTGTATCAACTAGATAAAATGAAAGAGCAAGATGTGTGCTTCATTATCTGACCAAAGTTCAAGACCTTTGTTACACCGATTGCTTAAAGCACCTGCACAAATAATACTATTCAGATTAGTTATGAAAACAAATGCAGGAATTACTCATTCATCAAAAGTTGCTGTGTCTTTTAGCATGTTTTGGTCCATCCGGATTCATCGCAACTGATCGGAATGATAGAAGATGATCTAGTCTTTGTATAGATTCCAAGGATAAGAGTGGGAGACTTGTACAAGAATGTTTAGAACCTGCAAGAAGAAGACTAATCAGTTAGCAATATGGGCAAAACAGGAGACATGAAACCAGAGGTCTGAAACAGAGGGGGGGAAAGCTGGCTGATTTCGTTCGTCGTCGAGAGGAAGAGACGCGGTGCAGGCGGGGTTCTCGTAGACTGGGACGTGTGCCAGGATGTCGTTGACGGAGTTAGAGCGGCGGATTTGTCGAATTGGCGACGGCGATGGCGGAGCAGTGTAAATCCTCAAAACAGCGCTCTGCGGTAAAAACAGGGAAGTGGCGAACGGAGCAGGGGCAGTCGCCGGACATCGTAGAAGGCACGAACGCCGAACCTGCTACAGTTGGAGGTCCTTATGGTGATGGCGAGGAGGTGGCCGGAGTTTGGTGGTCGACGGTGGTTGGTCGGAGGCGAACAACGCTGAAAGGCGGGATTAGGGGGGAAGGCTGCGCAAAACAGGGGATTCGAACGTGTGTTCGATTCCGGCGACCGGAGTGTTGGATGGATGGATCCCGTCGGCTGGAGGTTGCACACGGGTAGGAGCGGCGATGGCCAAAGTATCGTGGAGATCTGGCCGGTGGATCGTCGGCGGCGAGGTTGCAAAGTCTCGAGATCTGGGTGAAGTTGCAGGCGAACAGAGGGAGATTAGAGGAAGAGGAGGAGAATAGAGGAGAGGGGAAGAGGAGGGGCTCAGCCCTAGAAGGAGGTGAGAAAAAGAATAAGGTGCTCGGCACCTAGAGATGGGGGAAGAAGAACATCCGATAAAGGAAGAAAATTATTTCCATTCAACAAATTTGTCTAAGCATCGTGATACATATAGGGAGAAGTTTGCAGGGAGACGTTGCGCTTGAGACGTTGCTGGCGAGAGAGACGTTGCTCCTTCCTTCTTTGGTTGCAGTAGAAAGACGTTAGAGAGTTTCCTTGTTTGATTGTGCGCTGAGCGAGGATAGCTGCAACGTTGGTGTTTCCTTCATGGGTCTGCACGTTGTTGGGGATTTGATGCTTGGCTGGAGAAGATTTTCCCCTCGATGAGTGTTGGCCGTTCGATGAGATCCAAGATTAGATTAAATCCTTTGCTTCCCCTTGTGCTGGATGCAGGTCTCGGTTGTGGGATTGTTATGCAGCAACTTCTTATTTGTAATGTGTCTTGACCATAACTTGGAGTAGTTGAAGTTATTCTTTTCATTATTTTGAGCTAGCATTTGGAGTGAGTCTTGCTAGCTTATTTGCGAAATTCCAAGCCTTTGCCTATGGCAATCGTAAACTCCACTTGTATCTTCGTGGCTTGTGGTCCCTGCCTCCATCATTTCTCCCCGGGTGAAAATAATTCTTCTCCGAAGAATTGCACTTGTGTAGGTGGAGAAGTTCTGGAGGGGCGAGAGTCAGTTGCTCCTTAAGGATCTGAAACTTCCAAGTGTTGTCAGCATCACAGCATCCTATCTTGTTGTTCTTTGTCCATGGTCCAAGCTGCAGATCAAAGGTACCTACATTGAATTCCCTTTCTCGGCCGTACTCATTAGTAAGTTTGTCATAAAAAATCATAGGAGTTAGAAGAGAACAAGGAATGATGAAGTCAATGTACTCAACATCATTAAATGTAAAGAGCAAATCATGTTTGAGTTTATTATGTTCTCTTGATCCTAATGGTGGCTTAAGGGTGTGGGTAGAAGGACCTAAGAGAAAAGATTCAAGGATCATAAGGTCATGGGAAAAATTTTCTAAGCCTAGGTGTTACCCTAAAGGTTCAGGATTAGGATCTACATCAAGTTGAAAAGGCTTGAGTTTAGGTTCAAAATGTGGTTGAAGAAGACCTAATGGTCTGGGTTCAACTTTAGGCTCTCTAGTAGTAGTGCTAAGCTCAATTTGAGAACCTATAGGTATGGGCCCTAAAATTGAAGGTAATGGTCCTATTTGACACTTAGGTTGAGACAAGCCTACTGTGATCTCTATGGGCAACTCAGGTGTAGTTTGACTCTCAAACAAGTCAACTATGGTTTCTTTAGCTGGATTGCTAGACTCAGGTTGAGGACCTATGGGCATGGGCCCTAAAATTGAAGGTTGAGGTATGGGTTCTACCTCATGGTTTGCCTGTTGAGTTTCACAAGTGTTACCTGAGCTTGTTTTTGTTCCCATGGTAGACTCTAAGGTTGGTATATTCTCTTGAGAGTTTGAGGGAGTAAGTACCTTAGAGGTTTTAGGTTTGGACCTCTTGATCTTAATCTTTGGGTTTTGGCATCTTAAGACATATGAATCATCTTGCCTTTGGTAATAACCATTGACATCATATAACCAAAGTGCTCCTAGGTGGACATGGTATGTACCTTCTAAGGGTAAGACATAACACCAAACTTCTAGTAGAAGGGTACCTAACAAAATAGGAACTAAGCACATATGGTTCACTAAGGTTTTGGTTCCATCATCCCTACTAATGGTGTAAGGGTCTGGGATGGGCACTGGTAAGGCCAAATCTATCAATGGCACTAGGGGTTATGAAGTCGAAGCCTATGGACTCATCTATGGCTACCTTACACATCTTATCTTTCATTTTGATGTAGGTATGAAAAAAAATCATTTCTAAAGGGACACTATAAGTTGGAAGTTTCTCTAGATATTGGTTGTGTAAAGTTTGTCTCATGTCTTCTATGCAGTTGTGACAGGTTTTGAGATTGTTCTCCATGGACTTGAGGTTGTCATAAAATTTGAGCATTTGTTCTTGATTGATACTAGTGGCCATGGGGTGTTTTGAAAACACAATATAATATTTTGAAAATAGAGCTCCCTAAGATGATATGGGCTAGGATGAAAAGTTAAATCTGAGATAAATCAAACTAGCATGCAAAAGCAATAAAGATCTAAATATGAAAACACATAATAAGTTTTTTTTTTCTAGCATGCAAAAGGAAATAAACGTGAGAGCATCTAGATTTTTTTTTTATGCAAACAAACTTCAACAAGCAAATAACTTTAAAATATGCAAACAAAAGATCAAGTAACAAGCATGTAATTTTTTTTTATTTAAATGCAAACAAACTATTAAGAACAACTAAGCATGAAAGCACAAGGCAAAAACTAAGAATGATTTTTTTTTAAGGAAATAAAAAGCAAATAATTACTTAACTAACATGCAAACTAAATAAAAGAAACATGAAAGCATGTATTTTTATTTTTTATTTTTTTTTGTAATGAGCAAAGTAAAGGATCGTGTGGACATACAAGAGTTGCCCACAACCTGCTCTGATACCAAACTGATGTAGGACGGAAGCGTGGAACAATTCTACGGATTAAAACTAATTTTTATGTTTTTTTTTATTTTTTAGAAAAATCAAAATTTAGAATGCAGCCAGGAAATAGCAAATAGATTTCAGTGCTACAAAAATATCATTTATGAAATGTAGCAATGTCAGAGAGTGGGTTCTAATCATCCAATATTCAAACTAAATGAACCATATTGTAGAACTAAATTTGTTCTTTGCATGCATATCAAAATGGAGAGTAGATTCCTATTTGAGCATATAGATTATCTACAACCAATATAGCTAATCAGATTGGTAAATTAACATAGCACAGAAATGTTTCTGATTGCAAAAGTTGCAATGCTTCATAGGTTGAACTGTTAAATCTAGGACTGTATCAACTAGTCCAAATGAAAGAGCAAGATGTGTGCTTCATTATCTGACCAAAGTTCAAGACCTTTGTTACACCGATTGCTTAAAGCACCTGCACAAATAATACTATTCAGATTAGTTATGAAAACAAATGTAGGAATTACTCATTCATCAAAAGTTGCTGTGTCTTTTAGCATGTTCTGGTCCATCCGGATTCATCGCAACTGATCGGAATGATAGAAGATGATCTAGTCTTTGTATAGATTCCAAGGATAAGAGCGGGAGACTTGTCCGAGAATGTTTAGAACCTGCAAGAAGAAGACTAATCAGTTAGCAATATGGGCAAAACAGGAGACATGAAACCAGAGGTCTGAAACAGAGGTCTGAAACAGAGGGGGGGGGGGGGGGAAAGCTGGCTGATTTCATTCGTCGTCGAGAGGAAGAGACGCGGTGCAGGCGGGGTTCTCGTAGACTGGGACGTGTGCCAGGATGTCGTTGACGGAGTTAGAGCGGCGGAGTTGTCGAATTGGCGACGGCGATGGCGGAGCAGTGTAAATCCTCAAAACAGCGCTCTGCAATAAAAACAGGGAAGTGGCGAACGGAGCAGGGGCAGTCGCCGGACATCGTAGAAGGCACGAACGCCGAACCTGCTACAGTTGGAGGTCCTTATGGTGATGGCGAGGAGGTGGCCGGAGTTTGGTGGTCGACGGTGGCTGGTCGGAGGCGAACAGCGCTGAAAGGCGGGATTAGGGTGGAAGGCTGCGCAAAACAGGGGATTCGAACGTGTGTTCGATTCCGATGACCGGAGTGTTGGATGGATGGATCCCGTCGGCTGGAGGTTGCACACGGGTAGGAGCGGCGATGACCAAAGTATCGTGGAGATCTGGCCGGTGGATCGTCGGCGGCGAGGTTGCAAAGTCTCGAGATCTGGGTGAAGTTGCAAGCGAACAAAGGGAGATTAGAGGAAGAGGAGGAGAATAGAGGAGAGGGGAAGAGGGAGGGGCTCAGCCCTAGAAGGAGGTGAGAAGAAGAATAAGGTGCTCGGCACCTAGTGAAGGGGGAAGAAGAACATCCGATAAAGGAAGAAAACCATTTCCATTCAACAAATCTGTCTATTACAAAGAAGCATCGTGATACATATAAGGAGAAGTTTGCAGGGAGACGTTGCACTTGAGACGTTGCTGGCGAGAGAGACGTTGCTCCTTCCTTCTTTGGTTGCAGTAGAAAGACGTTGGAGAGTTTCCTTGTTTGATTGTGCGCTGAGCGAGGATAGCTGCGGCGTTGGTGTTTCCTTCATGGGTCTGCACGTTGTTGGGGATTTGATGCTTGGCTGGAGAAGATTCCCCCCTTGCTAGCTTATTTGCGAAATTCCAAGCCTTTGCCTATGGCAATAGTAAACTCCACTTGTATCTTCGTGGCTTGTGGTCCCTGCCTCCATCACTCACACATGAAGTCAGCAATATGATAAAATCAAAGAACTTTGGCAGCAAACAAGGTAATAAAATCAACAGCAACAACAGGAAAGAGATGGATTTATATTAATAAGTCTTTAGCTTGTTATTAGACAATAGACAGCGTCAGACATGAGGAGCACTACGGTAAGCTTTTATTCCTTTCTAGGGGCTTATGATATGTGATTAGTAGGTAGCAGAACTGAGGTGAGAGATTACCCTGCAGAAACATTTCATATCACAATAATCGACATGCTTCTCAAAAATCAATCAAGAATCGGATGTCTATGAAGAGAAGAAGATATTTCACACATCAAAACTTCAGGATCTGTGAGATACCCTAATCTAAGGCAAAATAGAGGAAAATATACCTTGCAGTCAGGTGGCGAGTCGAGTCCGGCGTTGTGAGAGAGCTGCAGTGAGCAGGGGAGCTGCGAGCGGCGAGTCAGGCGTCATGAGCGAGCGGCGGCGAGTCAGGATGGGCGAGCGGCACTGTCGCAAGCGCAAGGAGCCGAGTCGGCAGAGGGGAGAAAAATAGAAAGGAGTCGGGCGAGGGGGGCAACAGGTTTTCTGCCCTAGGGATTACAAAAGGAAGGGAAACAAATCAACAATAGATTTTTTCTTTTAATTTTTCTCTTAAAATTTTTTATCCGTCAAAAAAACAGCAAAAAAATTCCTTTTTAATTCCTTTCTCAAATCTTTCTCCCCAGGAATAAGAGGCACTCGCGTAGTTCGCCGTTCAACCGCTGCCCGAGGCCCGAGCCACTGCCACTTTGTTGTAGTTCTATGAAACCACACAACCGTCAACATCCGCCACTGCCACAGTGTTGCTACCGTTACTGTGTTAGAAAATATTAATCTAATATCAATTATTTATCTCTTAACTTAATCAGCCCAATAATATTTCATAATGAATGTGAATAACGGTCTGTATAGCCCACGAGTTTTGAGAGAAATCATAATGGATAATCCTTAGCGGATTATGAATTCTGTACCCGAAACCCGTTCTACTTGATGAGAGTAGGTTCCCACTTGCATCTCGATCATTTTGGTTTTTATCCATTGAGAGTCATCATATAAAGAGATAACTAGTGGAAGATCTTTACCTTCGCAATGGATCAATTTCAAATAATCAAATAGCTCAATCAGGTATATGTTTTACATGTTCTAAATTCATGCAAGAAATTTACATATGGATATTATGATTTTATCCAATATTTGGTATCAGAGCGATCTTGTATGATTTAGAATGCTTGATATTTGTTAATATGCTATTGTTTAAAATTTGAGATTGAAATCTTTTATAAATAATTTTTATATTTCAATCTCAACATCTCGTGAAGGCGAGTATGGATTAGGGCTAAAATTTATTAATTAGGTTTGTTTTATCGTTTTTCTTTCGGCTGTTTTCTTCTACTTGTGTGACGACATCTTGTCGTTGTCCCATTCAAGTTGTTGTATGCCAAATTCAAATATTGTAATGATGTCAGGCTTCCAGGTGACACTAGCAATGATCCATGGAGCAAGTTACTAGAAAGATCAATAAGCTTGAGATTCTTCATATTGCCTAACCAACTAAGCAAATGTCCATTGATGCAATTCCTCTAAATTGTAGATAAGACATCCAGAAAAAATCATCTTTAAATTAGATAGCTTATCCATGATTGACATATACTCTAGGATTAAAATTTGGACATTGCAAAGATTGGACAAGGATAGTAAGAAATTCTTAGATATTGAACTTCCAGACAAATCTAGTGCCCTTAGAGAAGTCAACTTCGATATAGGGCCACGTACGAATGACGAAAATATATAATCCCAACCAAAACTAAGACTTTCAAGGGTAGTTATATTGTACAGCCACACTGGTTTTGTGCCATTTATATCATTACCAAATAAATATTAAAGAGAGATGGTATATATTAGATCACATTATTGCAAACAAAATTAAAGATGGTTCATGTAAATAAATTACCTTACAAATGAAGTATTCAAAGCGATGTGAAATTGAGTCGAAGTGGGGAATGAGAAAACGACCCTGTTAGATCACAAGAAGCCAATTCAATGTCTCGAATGTGAGGGAGCGCATTCAGCGATTGAAACCAGCTGACGCACCTCCAAAACTGACCGAGCTCATGTTGAGATGTCAGAGGGAAGTGAGGTGAGCAATCCATACTGGGTTTTCAATGTACAAGATGTATGGAATTGAGTAATGATTGTCATTACCATAATATGAGTTATAGGAAAGGTCGAGTTGGCGCAAGGTGGAGAGATTTCCAAGCTGGTCTGGTACTCTGTTGTTGAAGCTTGCGTCGAAGAGATTAAGATAAGTAAGACTCCTAAAGGATCCGAAGAAGGCAGGGATGGTGCGGCCACTAAAGTCGTTGCCGTTGAGGTCCAGATGAGTTAGCTCCTCAAGACATTGTAGTGACGAAGCAGTGCTTATGGCTCCGTTTGGCCTAGCTTCTAGGCTTGTTTATGGCTTTGCGGCCAGCAGAAATCAAGAAGATGAGGCGTTTAGCCCTTCAGCTTCTATGTTCCAACTCACAAATTAGCTACTTCTCTAAGAAGCAGGGGTGAAGCTGCTTCTCTGGCCCCCCACTTGCTTATGCTCAATAACTGTTATATGTAATAATAATTTTTTAATAATATAATGATGACACAAAAATTCATATTATATTTTGCGTCATTTGATTGGTCATATTCATGCTCTTTTGCTTATTTTTATGCCTTATTTATTAAATATTGCAGAATCTACACCTTTTCTAGTTTTTGATCATTTTCAAGTAAAAAAGCATTATTTTAAGGAGTTTTTGAGCAATTCGAGTGTATAAATGAATTCCCGACATCAAGAGAAGATCATATGTCAAATTTTACGCAAATCAGAGTTTTAGGCCAAATTACGGCAAGACCGTAATTGATATTACGGTACCGTGGTTTTACTGAACCTACAGAAAAAACCATGGCACTACCGTAATTTCTGAGACCTGCCGTAATTTGGGTCGATTTCTGTCCAGAGGAAAATACGGTACTGCCATATTATAGTTACGGTTGTAATTCTGCCGGGAAGGATTTGAAGTATAACACGGCACTACCAAAAATCATATTACAGCCCGTGTTTCTTTTCAATTCTTCACAGAAGGAATTACGGCACTGCTGTAATCATTTTCATGAGTTGTAATTATGACCTAGGCAGCCGAATTCGCCCGATTTTCTGGTATTACTATAGCCTGATTCTTGCAATGGTGATTCCTGACAATTTAGACCACCATTTCAAAAACCGTAAAAAGGGGAAAACTCTAGAGGAGAAGAGGAGGATCACTGAACAAAAAGCCCTAATTTTGATTAACGATTGGGAGAGAAATTGACTTCTTCACCGCCACCCTAGGTTTCGCCGCTGGGAAGTGTACAGAGCACCATCGGTCATGAAATTTGAAAGAAAGTTTCGCCTGAAGGAGGAGAACATACGCCAGAAGTTTCAGAGGGAAAAGAGATCGAAAGGAAGAAAAATCAACGAAAGAGTGGATGCCTGCACTGTTCATTGCGTTCACGGTGATAAATTACGAGCTGTAATTTTCATTACAACCCTGTGTTTAATAATTTCCTCTTCTTTTTTCAATTTTTGATCATTCTAAATTATGGTATATTGTAATTCTTCCTTCATGTTAGCTTAAACATCTTTTGGGACATGGGATGTAATCCTCTTAATTTTATAATGACTAGATGATCTTTATTTCGTCAAGATACTTTTATGATGATAATTGCACTTAAGTGATGATTGTCTTTAATCTTTTCTAGTTTCATATTGTCAACATATATTGGAGTTTTGTGATATGGACTGAAAAGTAGGGATGGCAACGGGGCGGGTCGGGGTCGGGTTTTGCCATCCCCGACCCGACCCCGACTTCCCCAAACCCGTCCCCGAACCCGACCCCGAACCCGACGGGTTTAGAAAACCTTGCCCCACACCCGACCCCGCGGGGAAACCCGACCCCGCCCGACCTAAAAAATAAATATATATTATAAATAATATTTTAAAATTAATTTGCATTCTTTATTCATAATATATAAATAAAAAAATATTTTACATAAACTATATCATCATTTCTACATAAATTATTAAAATTTAGTAACTAGGTTATAACTTATAAGGGGTAAATTTGTTATTTTAATAGTCGGGGCGGGTTCGGGGTCGGGTTCGGGGCGGGTACCTAAATTCCCATACCCGACCCCGACCCGACTATACCCCCGTCGGGTTTTCCCCGAACCCGACCCGACCCCCAGTCAACTCGGGTTTTCCCCGTTGACTTCGGGTCGGGTCGGGCCGGGTCGGGTCGGGGATGGGGTTTTTTGCCATCCCTACTGAAAAGTGATTTGCAAAACTTGGAACCTTAAAATTGAGATTTATGAACTTACCATAAGAAATTAGGTTTGTTCTATTTCTAGATTTTAGAATGTTTATTTCCTTATTGATAATCTAATCTAGGAGATATTAATGAGTTAAACATGAAGATATCGTAAGAAATTAGGTATTGGATCGTTGGAAACCCTTAAGTAGAACCTGTGAAACTAAAGTATGAAAGTATTTAATTTTACTGGAGATATTGACATAGAGATTGGATGCATGAAAGTGATCTTAAATTTCCTTGTCAAGATTTACTTATCATTAGCATTGAATAAATCCTGCGCGAAAGTGAGGGTTGTTATTTGTAAATTGTCTGCGCGAAAGTGAGGTAATTTCATTATGAAGTAAATTACATCTTTATCATGATAAGAATAAACTGACGAACACTTAATTATATCTAGTCATTGAAATTAAGGTGGATGAAACCCTAGTCCCAGCTTTTCTCTCTGATATTTTATATAATTTCCGATCATTTGCTTTCATCATATTCGATTGCTTAGCTAGTAAGAACTCAACAATTTGGTACATAACAAATGAGGTTTCTGTGGTTCGATATCTTTTTATTACTTCGAGTATTCGTGCACTTGCGGACACAATAAGTTTTTGGCGTCGTTGCCGGGGACCTTGGTTTTTGTTAATATTGAAGAAGTTGAAAGTATTGCTAGATTAGGTTTTATTTTATTTTCTGCATTTGCTATTTTCTTCAGAAGCTGAGATTAATTCTGTTTTCTATAATTTTCTGCATATTTTGAGTTATTTGATCTATCTACTTGTGTATGCACAGGACTCTTAGATCAGAACCTCTAGTTTCTTTAGATCATGAGATTAACAAAACTCTTAGATTGCGCAAGAAACTCAAATTTGAAGAAAGGCAAGAAGAAGAAATAATCATGGCAGACAGGAGATCACTTAGGGACTATGCAGCCCCTAATCCACAGGATACACTCTAGCATAGCTAGACCAACAATCAAGACTAATAATTTTGAAATCAAGCCAGCTTTCCTATTTATGATCCAGCAGAATCAATTTGGAGGATCTCCATTCGAAGATCCTAATCAACATCTTACTTTATTTCTTGAACTATGTGATACTATTAAACTTAATGGTGTTTCTAGTGATGCATTAAAACTTATATTGTTTCCTTTTCCCTCAGAGACCGAGCACATTCTTGGCTTCACTCTCAACTTACTGGGACATTCACTACATGGGATGAACTCTCTAATGCCTTCTTGATGAAGTATTTTCCACCCAGCAAGACAATCCAGTTAAGGAACCAGATTACTAGCTTTGCACAACGGGATGGCGAGTCTTTTAGCGAGACATGAGAGCATTTCAACGAGTTACAACAGAAGTGTCCTCACCATGGCCTGAAAAAATGGGTTTTAATTCATACATTTTATAATGGTTTACTTTATAATACCCGTCTGACTGTTGACGCTGCTGCAGGAGGAGCCCTCATGAGCAAAACTATTGAAGATGCTTTCCCTTGTTTGAAGAGATGGTTTTGAACCACAACCAATAGACTACTGAGAGAGGAGTGATATATCGGCCTCCTCATGGTAAGATTGAAAGTGATAAGTGGCGCACCTTGGCTGAAAAGGTAGATTCTTTGGCAAGTAGATTTGATTCTTTTCAAATGCAAACTACTGTAGTTTCATCTTCTGCTATATGTGATATTTGTGGTAATTATGGACACTATTCTGAGGAGTGTAAAGTAATTGCTGATCAGGGTGTAGAACAAGTTAATACAATAGGGGGTTACAATCAAAGTAGAAATAATGACCCCTATTCTAGTACATATAACCCTGGATGGAGAAATCACCCAAACTTGTCATAGAAGAGTAATCAAGGAGCACAAATAGATTCTAGACCATAATTTCAATCTAGGAACTCCAATCCTAATCCACCTAAGTCTAGTTTAGAGGTGATGTTTGAGAAATTTATGAGTACCTAGTCAAAACAAAATGAAGATGTGAATGAGACTCTCAAACAAATCAATTCTAGGATGGATAGTATAAACTCTAGAATGGATAACATGAATGCTCACACTAAAATGTTATAAAACCAAATAGCACAACAAGCTAGCACTTCCTATAGACCCCCAGGGAATTACCTGCTAAATCTGAACCAAACCCTAGGGACTATTGTAATGTTATAATTACTAGGAGTGGGAGGCAATTAGATGAACCTAGAGGGAGAGTTGAGGAGGATGAAGAAGAGCCTGAGATTAAATATAACAGTGAACCAATCTTGGAAAAATCTCCTGCATATGAGCAGTCCCATGCTAGTTTGCCACCTCACTAGGGTGATGAACCCAAAGGTGATGAGCTATGTCAGCCTGATATTCCTAGACCTAGTTCACCTGCACCTTGTAAGCCACCCATACCTGTTCCCTAAAGATTAGTCCAAGCTAAGTTAGAAAAGCAATTTGGGAAGTTTCTTGATATTTTAAAAAAGCTTTATATTAATATTCCATTTACTGAAGCTTTATCTCAAATACCCACTTATGCTAAATTCTTGAAAGAAATTTTATCAAATAAAAGAAAGATAGAGGACTATGGCACTGTGGCATTGACTGAGGAATGTAGTGCTATCATCCAAAACAAGTTGCCACCAAAATTAAAGGATCCAGGTAGTTTCTCTATTCCTTGTTCAATTGGAAGTATGAATTTTGACCGAGCCTTATGTGATCTTGGTGCTAGTGTAAACCTAATGCCTTTATCCATTTGCAGGAAACTGGACTTGGGAGAGCCCAAACCAACTTCAATATCTTTGTAGCTCGCTGATAGCTCGGTTAAGTATCCTGTAGGAATATTAGAAAATGTTCCAATCCAAGTGGGTAAGTATTTCATTCCAGCAGATTTTGTAGTATTAGAAATGGAGGAAAGTTCTAAAAACCTAATTATCCTTGGTAGACCTTTTTTGGCCATAGCAGGTGCGGTCATTGATGTTAAGAAAGGAAAACTCACGCTTAATATTGGTGAAAACATAATTGAGTTTGGATTAGCAGATTCATTGAAAAAACCATCATATTCAGGATCATGTTGTAGTATTGATACAATAGATAATGTTGTTAGTGATTTGCATAAGTTATTTGTTGAACCTTCTAATCTTGAAAGTGACACTTCTCTTGAGTGTGTGAATATAGAATTTCAGGAGAAAGCCGATTTAATTTCAGAAAAGAAAAGGAAGAAGAGACAGAAAAGAAAAGAAGGATTGAAGCTGCTTAACAAAGGAAGAAAGTTCTTAGGCAAAGTTGGACACTATTTCTTGAATGAGCCTTATGTATTCAGAAGTTGTGAACAGAATAAAGAGAAATCAGAATGGTGACTCAAGAGACCACGATCAGATCTGAGTGTTGAACGGTCAAGCTAATGACCTAAATAATTAGTGCTTCTTGGGAGACAACCCAAGCACTCTTACTTTAGCTTAGTTTCTTTTATTTTAATTTATTTTTAGAATTAATTTTTCTTTTCATTTTGCAGGAAAACTCAAATTTTATGCAAAATACGGCAGTACCGTAATGAAAATTACAGGCCATAATATCAGTTAATTTTTGACCAGGAAGTTTTATAGCTTTTACGGTGGTACCGTATGTATTTTTACGAGCCGTAATTTCGTGTGATTCTAGACCAGAGAGTTTCCGTGATTTGGTTCGAATTACGGTAGCACTGTAGAATTTTCCACCGGCTGTAATTTTGTCCTACTTCGTGAAAAAAAACTCAAGTTTTATGGGACTGCCGTAATACATTTCACGGGTCATAATTTGGAACATTTTCTTTCTAGAAAGTTTTCGGAAGTTTCGTGAAAAATACGGCAGTGCCATAAACAATTTCATGGGGCTGTAATTTCCATATATTTCTGACTAGAAAATTTTGTGTATATTACGGCACTACCGTAAGGAACATCACAGTCGTTATTCTACCCGCCCAACGCGATTTCGTGGTCATTTTAGGGTTTTTCGCTCGTTCTTGCGCCGACTTTGAGATTTCAGCTTACCATTGCCTTCAGAACTTTCCGACGATCTTTTCTGACCATCTTCGAGCTTCGATTTTGCCTTCTCTGGCCAGATCTAGGTATTTTTGTTTCACCTGCACGAAATTCTGCCCCTTTCCATTTTTCTTTCGATTCTTCATCAAATCCAGAAATTTTTGTTTGTAGTCATGTCTTGGATCACCGGTGACTCTTCCTGAACAATTTTTAATGAATTTTCACGTAATATTGAGCTGATTTGAAGCTTTGAACAAGCAATGCTTGCTGTCCAAGCACTGCTCGTTCGCCAGCTTTAAAATTAGTTTCGATTTAGATGTTTCTAGAAAACTTCGACAAGTAAAAACCGATTCAGCTATGAAGACAACAGGAGAGGTGGTGGAGATGATGATGGAGACCAAGGAGGGGAGCACGATGATCCCATGGATGCGGCCCCCAAGGACATAGAAGAGATAGGATCTGATGAAGATAATTAGAGCTCTGTGAGTATCTTCTTCCCTACTTATTCCTTATTCGTCTTATATCTTTATTAATGCTTCATGATTGTATAGGGAAGGATGACTTGGTCAAACTTCTTGTGTCCACGGCTATTGGTCTTCACAGCTATTTCATAATTCTGAACTATAGATTCGATTTGGTTGTATTACTATATTTTGAATTTGTGATTCTGATCTTGAGTTCGATTTGGTTGTTTGGTATTTGATATTCTGTTGATATTGAGCACCTTGTATATGTGCACCTGATGTTGATTGTATAACTTTGAACTTGACATATGCAATTTCCTCTTGATTTGGTTATATGCTATAATGTTGTGATGTGGTCTGTTTTTGAAATCCCTGTTGACAGTCTGATTTTCTTGATGATGAATATGTCAATGCCTGTGATTAGGGATGGACCTATCATGATGAATTTATTTCTTTAATATATATCTGCCTATTGGAATTTTTCATTAATTGAAGCATGAGATTTTTGGGTAGATGTATTATTTGATGAATATGATCTAAGAGTGAAGCTACTTCTTTAAATAAAACAAGCATATGAGTATGATTTTTGAGTTGATATCAATTGGTTAACTTAGTTGATGCTCAAATCTATTTGCTATTTGTTGGGAAGAAAGATTCCATGATCCAATATAGAGAGAGATGACTCACTTACTTGGCATTGCGTAAAATTGACAGTGGTACCAAAGACATGGGTTGAAGTCAAAAAGAAAAAAAAATAAAGAGAGAAAAAAAGTCAAGAGAATGACGCCTTGTCTTGGCACCGTGTCAATTTACGGTGGTCCCAAAGTTAAGAGTTGAAGTCCAAAGGGGTATGTATCTATGTGGATACATGCCATGGAGAGAAATCGTTTCACATTAACTCCGCTATCTCAGGTAAGATTTTTCCTACCAAAGAGATATGAGTTCTATTACAATGGTTATGTGATTAGTGTACTTTAAATTCGTCACCAGAAAAAAGGTGGTAATCGAATTAGAGAATGTGAACAATACAAAAAAGAGGGAGGAATTAAAAAATTTTAAGTGGAAAAAGATCTTGGAAATCCTATTCCTGTAAACAAAAGCATGGTGGATTTGAACTGAAACTAGGTGAAATCTCGAGATTGAAATTCTATTTATTATACGAGTTGCGAAATTTTATTTGATTAAGTTGTAGATCTTGAGGATTAAGTTCAGAAGAATGATATGTTTATTTGAAATTTTATGAAGCATTTGGTGGAATTTTTCATTGGTGATTATATTTTAGAAGTTTATTCTTCGTAAGAAAGTCCATTCCCTTTGATCAGTTTTTGATTTTGCTTGAGGACAAACAAAGTTTGAGCCTTATGTATTTGATGATACGAAAATTCATAGTATTTTTTGCTTCATTTGATTGGTCTTTTTGTGTCATATTCATACTCTTTTCCTTATTTTTATGCCTTATTTATTAAATATTACGGAATCTACACCTTTTTTGGTTTTTAATCATTTTCAGGTAAAAGGCATTATTTTAAGTAGTTTTTGAGCAATTCGAGTGCATAGACGAATTCCCAACATCAAGAGAAGATCACATGTCAAATTTAACACAAATCGGAATTTCAGGCCAAATTACGGTAGGGCCATAATTGATATTATGGTACCGTGGTTTTACTGAACCTACAGAAAAAACTATGACACTACCGTAATTTCTGAGACCTGCCGTAATTTGGGTTGATTTCTGTCCAGAGGAAAATATGGTACTATCGTATTATAGTTACGACCATAATTCTGTCGGGAAGGCTTTTGAAGTATAACACGGCACTGCTGAAAATCATATTACAGCCCGTGTTTCTTTTCAATTTCTTCATTTTCACGGGCCATAATTATGACCCAGGCAGCTGACTTCGCCCGATTTTCCCGATATTACTATAGCCCGATTCTTGCGATGGCGATTCCTGACGATTTAGACCACCATTTAAAAAACCGTATAAAGAAGAAAACTCTAGAGGAGAAGAGGAGGATCACCGAACAAAAAGCCCTAATTTAGATTGACGATTGGGAGAGAAATTGACTTTTTCACCAACGCCCTAGGTTTCGCCACCGGGAAGTGTACAGAGCACCATCGGCCGTGAAATTTGAGAGAAAGCTTCGCCTAAAGTAGGAGAACATACCCCAGAAGTTTCAGAGGGAAAGAAGATCGAAAAGAAGAGAAATCAACAAAAGAGTGGACGCCTGCACTGTTCATCGCGTTCACGGTGCTAAATTATGGGCTGTAATTTTCATTACAGCCCTGTGTTTAATAATTTCCTCTTCTTTTTTCAATTTCTGATCATTCTAAACTATAACATATTGTAATTCTTTCTTCATGCTAGCTTAAACAACTTTTGGGACATGGGGTGTAATCTGCTTAATTTCATAATGACTAAATGATCTTTATTTTGTCAGGATACTATTATGATGATAATTGTACTTAAGTGATGATTGTCTTTAATCTTTTCTAGTTTCATATTGTCAACATGTATTCGAGTTTTGTGATATGGACTGAAAAGTGACTTGCAAAACTTGGAACCCTAAAATTGAGATTTAGGAACTTACTGTAAGAAATTAGGTTTGTTCTATTTCTAGATTTTAGAATGTTTATTTCCTTGTTGATAATCTGATCTAGGAGATATTAATGAGTTAAACATGAAGATATCGTAAGAAATTAGGTATTGAATCGTTGGAAACCCTTATGTAGAACCTGTGAAACTAAAGTATGAAAGTATTTAGTTTTACTAGAGATATTGACATAGAGATTGGATGTATGAAAGTGATCTTAAATCTCCTTGTCAAGATTTACTTATCTTTAGCATTGAATAAATTATGCACGAAAGTGAGGGTTGTTCTTTGTAAATTGTTTGAACGAAAGCGAGGTAATTTCATTATGAAGTAAATTACATCTTTATCATGATAAGAATAAACTGACGAACACTTAATTATATCTAGTCATTGAAATTAAGGTGGATGAACCCCTAATCTCAGCTTTTCTCTCTGATATTTCATATAATTTCTGATCATTTACTTTCATCATATTCGATTGCCTAGCTAGTAAGAACTCAACAATTTGGTACTTAACAAACGAGGTCTCTGTGGTTCGATATCTTTTTATTATTCGAGTATCCGTGTACTTGCGGAAACAACATATAACTCATAATATTTTTAATAAATATTTTAATTATAGTTAACTATAAATTTAATCATATAATTTTTATCTTAGTAATTTTTTTAATAAAAAATTCTTTATTATAAATAGAATAACCTAATCATAAGCTGTGCATCCAAACACCCTCGAACTTCTTCAGCCAGCATCTTTTCAACCAATACTACTTCAACTAGCAAAAGCTAGAAACAGAAGTTGGGCCAAACGAGGCCTATATCACCCTACAACCGAAACATTTCCCTTTCTATATAATATTCATCATCATCAAAATAATGTTCATTCCAAAGGTTGAGCTTGATGATGTGGCTAGTGACATTGCTGCAGCCAATGCCCTTCCACGCATAGCAATCCTTGCAAACCTAGGATGTGAGGCAGTTGGAAGGATCATCAAGCCTGTGCTTCAACTCCAGCAGGGTTTGCCTCTTCGCATTGTGGCGGATCATTGTAGCACTGCATGCGATGTCATGCTGCGGAGCTTGATGCTCAGCAAAGCAAGCGAGAGGAAGAAGAAGAGGAGGTTACTTGGGGATTTGCTCATCATTTGAGTATTTGTTGGATATGCAGGGGAAGGCTCATCTCATGGTTATTATATAAGCAAAGCCTAGTTATCTCAAAATTCCGATTGCAAAGATTAGTAAAAAAAATTCATTTCCTAAACATACAACCGCATGTCTTGACTTCTCAGTAGAGTCGGTCAACTTTGAATTAAGTCTTGCAAATGCACACAAAAGTAGTCATCATCCGTCATTTATTTTCTAATCATCCAACCATATGCGACTTAAATTTTGGCCAAGGTCAGTCCAACTCTGAAGCTAAGTCTTGCAAATAAATGACATGAACTGATTGGACGTGTGCAGAAGTAGTCATCATCCGTAATCCATCACTCTTTTCTAATTAATTAATATCAGTGTATTATTGGATTGGCGCAAGAAGGACTTCTCCTTGGCGGCTTCTTCATCTCCTCTCCTTTTTCATTGGCGCATCTTCCTTGAAGGTGGCACAAGCTTTGAAGAAGGTGACCTAAGGCTTGGATTTTCTTCCCGAGGCTAGCACCGGGCGAGGAAGAAGAGAGTTCGAGGCATTTGTGTGTGTGAGACTGCAGAGGGCGCACGCTTGGGCGCCTACGTCGACATCACATCGCTCTTGCTCTAGGTACTTTCTATCTCATCGTGTCAACCCCCTCGTAAGACGATCTTCACTGGGTTTTTGGGACTAGCCTGTTTCGGGGATATTCTTCCACTATGCAATTGTATTCTATAATGTTGAATGTCAAAATTTGTAAAATATCCCCGGGCTTTCCCAACACAAAATTTTCAAAAGGCACATCTATGGACCTAGCAGCATCTGCCCCGACACTATTTTTGGTCTGAGCCTTATGTATTTTTGGTCAGAGCTTGCTATATAGTTTTGTGAGTATCATTTGTACTCTCTTGTATTCATGATTATTTCATATGGTTGCATCTTTGATTTGCTTTAGATGTATCACTCACAGATATTTCTTCGATATGGTTATATGATGATATGATTGTTCATGATCCACTTTCTACTATCTTGTGGTGTGATTCTATTTTTAAAAGATTTTCATTGATAAATATCTTCCTTGATGATGAATAAACCTGTATTCATGATTAGAAAGAAACCTATCATGTCAGATTTATTTCTTTAACGCATATCTATCTTTTGAAATTTGACATTGGTTGATGCATGAAATTTTGGGTAGATGTGTAATTTGAGGAATAAGATCTAAAGGTGAAACTATTTCTTTAAATAAAATGAGCATATGAGTATGATTACTGAATTGAAATCAATTGATCAACCTAGTAGATGTTTAGTCTATTTTGCTATTTGTTGGGAAGGAAGAATCCAAGATCCATAAAAATAGTGAGAGACTCCCCTACTTGGCACTATGTAAAATTGATAGTGGTACCTAAGACATGGGTTGAAGTCTATGTCCAAAAGATAATGAGAGAGAAAAAGAATAAGACTCCTCTACTTGGCACTATGCAAAATTGATAGTTGTACCGAAGATAAGAGTTGAAGTCAAAATAAAAAGTGTGTATCTAAGTGGGTACATGCCATCTATGAAAAAACAACAAAATACATGAAAAAAATGAATAAAAAAATATGTGTGGAAAAAGATCTTGGAAACCTAATTCCTGTAAACAAAAGTATGATATATCTGAACTAAATATTGGGTGAAATCATGAGATTGAAAATTCTATTTATTATACAAGTTGCAGAGTTTTATTTGATTGAGATGTAGATCTAGAGGGTAGAGTTTTAAGAATGATATGTTTATTTGAAGTTTTGTGAAACAATTGATGGAATTTTTCATTGATGATTGCATTTTAGAAATTTATTGAGCATAAAAAAGTTTATCTTTTAATCAATTTTTGATTTTTGCTTGGGGACAAGCAAAGTTTGAGCCTTATGTATTTTGATGACACCAAAATATATAGTATATTTTGTATTATTTTATATATCTTTTCATGCTAAATTGAAGCTTTTTTGCTTATTTTTGTGCCAAAATTATCAAGTATTGCAAAATCTACTTCTATTTTGGTTTTTGATGATTTTCAGGTAAAAAGGCAGTATTTTTAGGTGTTTTCAAGCAAAATCAAATGCATGGAAGAGTTGCCATCATCAAGAAGAGGATACATGACAAATTTTAAGCAAAATGGAGCCACGAACCAAAATACGGCAGGGCCGTAATATATATTACGGTACCGTATTTTCGTACTCTGCTCTAATATCAGAGCACTGCCGTATTTTGGCTAATTTTTCATCAGAAGATTTTACGAAAATTACGGCACTGCCGTAAGAATTTACATGGTACCGTAATTTGGAGCTCCTTCAGACCAGAGATATTTGCTGATTTTACGGCACTGCCGTAATAATTTACACGTGCCGTAATTTCCAGATAATTCCGACCAGAGAATTCAGACGATTTTACGGCACTACCGTAATTTATATTACAGTGCCGTAATTGCCAGAGATTTTGGATCAGAGAACGCGACTGAAATTATGGCTGTGCCGTAACATAAAACACGACCGTAATTCTATTTTTGAATGCGACTTCCACGGACAAATTTGAAGCTCGATTTTTGCGAAGATGATTGCGGATGATCCAAGCCTTTAAATTCGAAGCCGTGAGAAGAAGAGAGAGAGAGCCTCAGAGGAGGAGAACACGCCAAGGGCGAAAGCCTTAATTTTCATCCACCATACGGAGAGAAATCGAGTTCCACGCTGCCGCCAAAGGTTTCACCGCCGTGAAGCATATAGTGCATCTCCGGCCGTGAAATTTGAGGGGAAGCTTCACCTGGAGGAGGAGAACACTTGTCAGAAGTTTCATAGCAAAAGAATATCAATCAGAGGAGAAATCAAAGAAGAGGAGGCACCGACACTGTTCACAGCGCCCCCTTATGCAAATTACGGCTGTAATTTATATTGTAACTCTCTTTTCTCTTTGATTTTCGATCTTTGAAATCATGGATTATTGTAACTCCTTCACTATGCTAGCTTAAACTTTTATGGGACATGGGGGAGTAATTTCCCTTGATTTTTAATGACTAGATGACTTTTATTTTGTCAAGATAGTTTTATAGTGATAATTCTACTTATTGTTGGGGTATGCCCTTAAGGCTAATGTTTGAGGCCTTGGGATTGTATCAGTATCATGTAATAAACTCTTGTGTTTATAAAGGCATGGTTATTATTCAGGTTGTTACCTTGTCTGCTGTAATAAGAGTACTACTGAATAATGTCTCAAAGCTGTTCAGCTGGGCTGACATGCAGTAATGTCCTTAGTCGAGATATCTTGGTGAACATGAGACAGCCTTGATATGATGGAGACTAATATGTATTCTAATCTTATAGGATGCTTTGAGCATGGAATAAGATGTAGACTCATAGGTACATTGGATGTACTGGACAGACCCTACTAGGATATTCAATTGCTTGTCACAATGTGAATAATCCTTGTATGCTACAAGTGGCACATGTCCTTTGACTTGAGATCACTTGTGTTTCTAAATGATGAATGTCATTGTTTTGAGGTAGTTCAATATCATTTGAAATATAATGGTTATAGACTATCTTGGATAATGATCATGAGTCAGGTTAGGACACTAGTGATAGATAAAGGATTGCCGTCTCCTTGTTTAAGGAGTGTGATGTTCTAAGGCCCCCCCTATATGAGATGATTGAGAAAGTGTATGGCCATACCCAGATGACTATGTTCATCTGATCTAATCATGCTCATCGTATTGGAGTTACAGGCTTGACATGCTTGTCCAATAAGAACATCCAGTGGCAAAGGAAACATGTATGCCTCGTGAAATGGATTCACACTTGTGCTATGATTTGGGTGTAGTCTTGGAAGACTCTTTCCTTTATATCGGGAGACAGTGATGTGTTGCTAGATACCCCTCACTGATTGTGATAACGTGAGTTATCGTTACCGACATTTAAAGGAAACCCTCAGGGTCGCACAATTTGGTGATATGGCTTACTTGAGTCAGATCGTGTGGACTGGATTGTTTTGATTCAGTTTAAGGGAGTTTAAACTCTGATTGTAAGTGAGATCTGGTCTAATCATGTTTGATTGATTAGGGCTTGAGATCGGTAAGCTTCGATCGAGAGTGTTGATGCTAGATCGGTGAGATCAAGAGCATCATGAGATGTGTGGTTAGATCTTGAACCTTCATGGTTCATATGAGATTTAGACCATGGCTTGGCTTGGTTCAATTTGGTTCTTAAACCAAATGAGATTGGACCGAATTCAATTGAACCGGTTCACATATGTGAACGCATGGTTCGAATTGAATTGGCGTTTTGATTTGGTTCTCAAGACATAAGCGCATGTCTTGATGACTTTCCAAATTGGGAAGTCTTGTAACACCATAACGCCCAAAACGCTTGTCTCTCTTGTCTTGTCGCGGTTTTGCTCTTTGGAGTAGAGGGTGGTTGACGAGAAAGAAGAGCTTTTGGCCAAGAAGGAGCGATCATCTCATCTCCTCAACACAAAGGACATCTTGGCAATTGTTGCTAGCACAAGAGTTGCGCAAGGAGTAAGTCTTCATCCCTTGTGTGTGTCTTCTTTGGAGGAGAGCCTTTTCGCCCTCTTGCTTCCAAGGCGCCGTCCAAATCATGGCCATGGTGAGATCTTTTAGATCTTCTCTTGATCTTGATAAGCAAACTAAGTTGATCATATAGATATACTTCATGCGATTTATTGAAACCCTAATTCCGCTCATGCTAGTTCTAAGATTATGCATGCTTAGGGTTTGCGCTCCCCCTTGAAGGGGACCCAACAATTGGTATCAGAGCATAGGGTTTTTCAGTATCATCTATATGATTGCTTTGCTGAGGTTGTGATCCATTCATGATGCCATATTGCGCTCACTTCATGCTTTGTTTTCTTGCGCTTACATGATGTTGTGTGCACATAAGTTTGTTTGCGCTTGTATCATTGCTTGGAGAAGTTTGCGCTTATGCCTAGATCTTTGGTTTATCAACATGCAAAGAATGACATGCTAGATATTTGATGTATCTTGTTTATCATAGTGGCGCATGTTACTTGTTTGCGCTTGTTGTAGTTGTTTTTCAAAGAAAAACCTTACATCTTGCGCGCCTATCACCATAGATCTAAGTGGCGCCTGCTATAATCCCTTAGACGGGTTAGTAGGGTTGAAGGCATCCTCTAGGGAAGATCCGACTAGTCTGATCAGACCATCTGACAGCCTAGATGGGTTGACCTGATAGCACCTGTGCGCAAGCACGAGGTGGCTATAGGTTGACTGCATCAAGGGCGTGTAGCGAGGTCTGGTTGAGACGACTAATGAACACACATGAGTTAGGCCCGGGGTCACACCCGCTTGCCAAAACTCATGAGGGTTGTTCAGCCCTTGTAGCATGCATGGTTGACCATTAGGTCAACTCGAGTCAGTTAGGACTTGGTGCATGCAAGGGCAGTGGATCTGACTAGCTGGATGAGTGGATCCCTGTTAATGGACCGTTGTAAGGTAGTAGGGCTCATAAGAAAATTAAAATTGATGCCAATGGGGTTTTCAAAATTTTATTTTCTTTGTAATGGATCACATGTTGTTTTTGATGCCATGATGCATGTTTATTTCATCTTATGTGGGATGCCCTTTTAATGTGTGCTGTGCTGGGGCCTGCGAGCCTGGTAAATTGTAAATAATTATTTTGTGATCTGCGAATCACAATTTTAATTTATTTATTGTATATTTGACCTGCGAGTCAAGATAGTCTAGATAGATCAAAATGTATTTTGATTAGACAAGAGCACACATCGCAGAGGCGCATTCAGCTGGTGGGTGCATCTGAGCTGAATTTGGCGCAAGGGCCCTGGGATGGACCTGATGAGATAAAAGACCCATGAAAAGAAAGTGAAGACTTAAGTAAAATTAAGGTCTCACTTAGGCTATGGGCTTTTACCACATAAGATCAGCATGCTTTCTATTTATTGCTTTTATAATTAGAATTGCATGAGTTTATCTTCTGCTATCACCATAGGACTTACATGATAGGTATGAAGATAAAAGACCGTTAAAATCCAAACGCTAACATATCAAGCTCGTAAGCCTTCTGACGCGAAACCTCACTGTTCTGACTATCGTTGGAGCCGTGTTGTACCCACTCAGTGGGCACGTCCATCTATCTTCAGACGGTGCTGGATTACACCTGCGTGTTACAGAGAAGGGATTTATCGCTTCTCGTTGCTCAGCATAGCACGTGGTGGTCCAGGGAGTAGGTCGGGTCAGCTTGACCATGTAGGCTGCATATGTGGCGCATATGGCAGCACATGGAGGCAGCCATCTGTGGGGTCAGAGACTGTGTTGTACCAACTCAGTTGGCACAGTCTGCTGGATTGCCCAGATGAAGGGGAATCGCACGGGTTGGCGATTGGCTGGGATAGCCTACCAGAGATTAGTGCTTGTACTCTCTGTGCATCTTATCTCGCCTGAGCGGGACGCGGAGACCAAGTATGAAATCTGGATCCGATCTCACTAAAAGAGTTCTACTCTTTCGGGCTGTTTTGCTGGATTTTTCAGCCAGATAAAATAGTGAGAAAAAGAATCTTTCTTAAGTCCTGGATTGATTCTAGACATTGATACTGACCTTGCTGTTCTTGCATTGTTGTAGATACCTGCAGCAACGAACACCATGAGCTTCAATGTGCGATCCCTACTGGAAAGGGAGAAGTTTGCTGGGCCAAACTTCTCTGACTGGTTCGGACACCTTAAGATCATTCTTAAGGCTGAGAGGAAACTGTATGTCCTCGAGACGGCTGTGCCGCCTCAACCCGCTGCGAACGCCGCAAGGGCGGTTCGTGATGCCTATGAAAAGCACGTCAATTATAGCATTGATGTCGCTTGCCTGATGCTAGCGTCTATGACGCCACCGCTGCAGCGTCAGCATGAGGATATGTCGGCTATAGAGATTATAGAGAACCTCAAGATGCTGTATGCTGCACAGGCGAGGACAGAATGCTATAATCTGACAAAGCTTTTCTTTCAGAGCAAACTGGCTGAAGGGAGCCCAGTGGGAGCTCACGTGCTCAAGATGATTGGGCACAAGGAGGCTCTGGAGAAACTGGGGCATACCATCAACCAGGAGCTTGCTGTAGACATTATTCTGCAGTCTCTCCCGCCCTCTTTCGATGCGTTCATTATTAACTTTAATATGAACAAAATCGATTGTACTCCGGCAGAGCTGCTGAATATGCTCTTGACTACTGAGGAGACTCTGAAGGGAAAGCCTTCAACCTCTGTCTTAATGGTTCCTTTTAGGAACAAGAAGAAGGGGAAGAAGGGCAAAGCCCCTGTCAAGAACTATAGCAAGGCTCTGAAACAGAAGGTAAAGCGGTCGAAGGACAACAGGTGTTTCCACTGTGGCCAGCTGGGTCACTGGAAAAAGGACTGTAAAGGGGAAGCATCGCTTCTGGCTCAGGTATATACGTGACGGAAGTCATGGTTTCATCTTCTTCTATTTCATGGGTGTTGGACACTGCATGTGGAGTTCACATTTGTTCAAATGTACAGGAACTCAAGAGAAGAAGACAGGTGGGACAGCATGAGGTGGACCTACGCGTTGGAAACGGGGCACGGGTTGCTGCTGTTGCTGTAGGAGACTATTTCATTTCTTTACCATCTGGCATTGTATTGGAATTAAACAATTGTTATTTTGTACCGAGTATCACCAAAAATATTATCTCTATTCCTGCTCTTGTCAGGAAAGGATTTGCCTTTGAATGCGATATTTCAAAGTGTGTTTTATCTTATGATAATATTGTTTATGGAACTGGTTCAATTAACAATGGGTTATTCATGTTGGACATGGAAAATTCTATACAAAACATTGATATTAAGAAAGCCAAGTATGCTGAAGACAGCACCTTGTTATGGCATAGTCGTTTAGGCCATATTAACAAGAAGCGCATTAAGCGGTTGCTTGATCATGGACTGCTGGGATCTTTCTCCTGTGAGGAGATTGATACATGCAAAGCTTGTTTGATGGGTAAAATGACGAAGTCACCTTTTCCTCACAAAGGTCAAAGGGCTTCAGGTTTACTTGACCTTATACACAGTGATGTGTGTGGGCCATTTAGCAAACATGCCAGAGGTGGCTATCAGTACTTCATTACCTTTACTGATGATTTCAGTAGGTATGGTTATGTCTATCTTATGAGACATAAGAGTGAATCTTTTGACAAGTTCAAAGAGTTCAAAAATGAAGTACAGAATCAGCTAGGGCGAAATATCAAGGCACTTCGTTCTGATCGAGGTGGAGAATACTTGAGTCATACGTTTACTGACTATCTGAAGGAGTGTGGGATTATCTCGCAGCTCACTCCGCCAGGAACACCGCAATGGAATGGTGTGTCCGAGAGGAGAAATAGAACGTTACTTGATATGGTTCGTTCTATGATGAGTCAGGCTACTCTTCCTTATTCCTTTTGGGGTTTTGCACTGGAAACAGCTGCAAAGGTACTAAACCGAGTGCCATCCAAGGCAGTTTCAAAGACGCCATATGAGTTATGGTATGGGAAACAGCCAAGCTTGACATTTATTAAGATCTGGGGTTGCGAGGCTTATGTCAAAAAGCTCGCCTCTGGGAAACTGGAGAGCAGATCTGAGAAATGCATCTTTGTCGGTTACCCTAAGGAAACTAAGGGTTATTATTTCTACGATCCCAAAGAGAACAAAGTATTTGTTGCTCGGACGGCCATATTTCTTGAGAAGGAGTTTCTTCTGCAAGAAGCCAGTGGGAGAGAAATAAAGCTGGATGAGAATCCAGAGGATGGACAAAGTAGTCAAGCACAGATGGATGTGCCTGAGCCGGTAGATCAGGTTATTGAACAACCTGAGGCTCAGATATCACGGGAACCGCGTAGATCGGGAAGGATCCGTCGTCAGCCTGAGCGCTATGACGGAGTCTACATCATTGATAATGATGAACCCCTTACTTATGCGGATGCGGTCAGTGGACCGGAGTCAGCTAGATGGCTTGAAGCTATGCGAGCAGAGATGGACTCCATGTCAGATAACCAGGTCTGGGATTTGGTTGATCCGCCTCCGGGAGTAATCCCTATAGGCTGTAAATGGATCTTCAAGAAGATGATTGACATGGATGGTAACGTGGTTACCTATAAAGGCAGGCTAGTAGCGAAAGGTTTCAAACAAATCTACGGGATAGATTATGATGAAACTTTCTCTCCTGTAGCCATGTTCAAGTCTATTCAGATTCTTTTCGCGATAGCAGCATATTACGATTATGAAATCTGGCAGATGGATGTGAAGACGGCTTTCCTTAATGGAAAACTGGATGAGGATGTGTATATGACACAACCTGAAGGTTTCACTAATCCAGCAGATCGTCATAAAATATGCAAGTTAAAAAGGTCCATTTATGGACTTAAACAAGCATCAAGGAGCTGGAATATTCATTTTGATGAATCAATCTCTGAGTTTGGTTTCATCAAGAACGAAGATGACCCGTGTGTATATAAGAGGTTTAGTGGGAGCGTGATTACTTTCCTAGTCCTTTACGTCGATGATATCTTAATCATTGGAAACGATATTCCTGAACTGCATGCTGTTAAAGCATGGTTAGGAAAATGTTTTCAGATGAAAGATCTAGGAGAAGCAGCCTATGTGTTAGGTGTGAAGATCTACAGGGATAGATCTAAGAGGCTTCTCGGGCTGTGCCAGAGTACTTACATCGATAAAGTCCTGGAGAGATTCCATTTAGAGAATTCTAAAAGAGGATATCTTCCAGTCAGACATGGTCTGAATCTTTCGAAGAGTCAGTGTCCACAAACACAGACTGAGAAAGAGGAAATGGACAATATGCCTTATGCTTCGGCTATTGGATCCATTATGTATGCGATGTTGTGTACTCGCCCAGACGTCGCTTACGGGTTAAGCGTGACCAGTCGATTCCAAAGTAATCCAGGTCTGGCACACTGGATTGCAGTCAAGAACATCTTAAAATATCTGCGGAGGACCAAAGATATGTTCTTGATATATGGTGGTCAGGAAGAACTCAGTATAGAAGGATATACTGACGCTTCGTTCCAGTCGGACCAGGATGATTTCCGATCGCAATCAGGCTATGTTTTTAGCTTGAATGGTGGAGCAGTGGTGTGGAAGAGTTTCAAACAGTCAACTGTTGCTGATTCCACAACAGAAGCCGAGTATGTTGCAGCCTCGGAAGCATCCAAGGAGGCAGTGTGGATTCGTAAGTTCGTGAGAGAACTTGGTGTTGTTCCTTCAAGTGTCGATCCTTTGGTTATCTTCTGTGATAACACTGGAGCCATCGCACAAGCAAAGGAACCACGGTCGCACCAGAAGTCCAAGCACATACAGAGACGGTTTCACTTGATCCGGGAGATCATTGATCGTGGCGAGATCAAAATATGCAAGGTTCATACAGACGACAATCTGGCTGACCCACTTACCAAGCCTCTGGCGCAGCAGAAGCATGAGAAGCACTGTAATAACATGGGTTTGAGGTTACTCAACCATTAGATTAAGTGCAAGTGGGAGATTGTTGGGGTATGCCCTTAAGGCTAATGTTTGAGGCCTTGGGATTGTATCAGTATCATGTAATAAACTCTTGTGTTTATAAAGGCATGGTTATTATTCAGGTTGTTACCTTGTCTGCTGTAATAAGAGTACTACTGAATAATGTCTCAAAGCTGTTCAGCTGGGCTGACATGCAGTAATGTCCTTAGTCGAGATATCTTGGTGAACATGAGACAGCCTTGATATGATGGAGACTAATATGTATTCTAATCTTATAGGATGCTTCGAGCATGGAATAAGATGTAGACTCATAGGTACATTGGATGTACTGGACAGACCCTACTAGGATATTCAATTGCTTGTCACAATGTGAATAATCCTTGTATGCTACAAGTGGCACATGTCCTTTGACTTGAGATCACTTGTGTTTCTAAATGATGAATGTCATTGTTTTGAGGTAGTTCAATATCATTTGAAATATAATGGTTATAGACTATCTTGGATAATGATCATGAGTCAGGTTAGGACACTAGTGATAGATAAAGGATTGCCGTCTCCTTGTTTAAGGAGTGTGATGTTCTAAGGCCCCCCCTATATGAGATGATTGAGAAAGTGTATGGCCATACCCAGATGACTATGTTCATCTGATCTAATCATGCTCATCGTATTGGAGTTACAGGCTTGACATGCTTGTCCAATAAGAACATCCAGTGGCAAAGGAAACATGTATGCCTCGTGAAATGGATTCACACTTGTGCTATGATTTGGGTGTAGTCTTGGAAGACTCTTTCCTTTATATCGGGAGACAGTGATGTGTTGCTAGATACCCCTCACTGATTGTGATAACGTGAGTTATCGTTACCGACATTTAAAGGAAACTCTCAGGGTCGCACAATTTGGTGATATGGCTTACTTGAGTCAGATCGTGTGGACTGGATTGTTTTGATTCAGTTTAAGGGAGTTTAAACTCTGATTGTAAGTGAGATCTGGTCTAATCATGTTTGATTGATTAGGGCTTGAGATCGGTAAGCTTCGATCGAGAGTGTTGATGCTAGATCGGTGAGATCAAGAGCATCATGAGATGTGTGGTTAGATCTTGAACCTTCATGGTTCATATGAGATTTAGACCATGGCTTGGCTTGGTTCAATTTGGTTCTTAAACCAAATGAGATTGGACCGAATTCAATTGAACCGGTTCACATATGTGAACTCATGGTTCGAATTGAATTGGCGTTTTGATTTGGTTCTCAAGACATAAGCGCATGTCTTGATGACTTTCCAAATTGGGAAGTCTTGTAACGCCATAACGCCCAAAACGCTTGTCTCTCTTGTCTTGTCGCGGTTTTGCTCTTTGGAGTAGAGGGTGGTTGACGAGAAAGAAGAGCTTTCGGCCAAGAAGGAGCGATCATCTCATCTCCTCAACACAAAGGACATCTTGGCAATTGTTGCTAGCACAAGAGTTGCGCAAGGAGTAAGTCTTCATCCCTTGTGTGTGTCTTCTTTGGAGGAGAGCCTTTTCGCCCTCTTGCTTCCAAGGCGCCGTCCAAATCATGGCCATGGTGAGATCTTTTAGATCTTCTCTTGATCTTGATAAGCAAACTAAGTTGATCATATAGATATACTTCATGCGATCTATTGAAACCCTAATTCCGCTCATGCTAGTTCTTAGATTATGCATAGGGTTTGCGCTCCCCCTTGAAGGGGACCCAACACTTATGTGATGATTGCCTAAAATTCTCCGAAGTATTCTTATTATCATGCATGTTTTAGAGTTTTACAAAATAGACTGAGAGGTTGATTGTGAAACTTGGAACCCTAGAAATCATTCAGTTTGAAACTTATCATAAGAAATTAGGTTTGTTCTTTGAATTATGATTTTTAGTAGTTTTATTGCCATGTTTGATAATTGGAATCTAGGATTGAGTTATTTTGTTAAATGTAAAGATCTTGTGCGAAAGTGAGGATCGGAGTGTTGGAAAACCATAAGTAGAACCTGTGTTGAGACTCGGATGCACGAAAGTGTTCCTTGAGATTCCACTTGAGATAATCAACTTAGGATTCGGATGCACGAAAGTGATCCTTGAGTCCTTTGATTGATGATTTACTTATTTTCAGCATTGGGATAGATCTTGCGCGAAAGCGAGGATTGGTCCCTGCATGATTGTCTGCATGAAAGTGAGATAATCCCTTTATGAAGTAAATTAGATCTTTATCATGATAAAATTAGACTAACGACCTTTTATTCATATCTAGACATGGAAATTAAGGTGGATGAAACCCTTGTCCCAATTTATCTCTCTGATTTCGTGTTCTTTCTATCATTTACTTCCAGTATAATCGATTGCTTGGCTAGTGAGAATACAATTATTTGGTACTTAACAATAAGGTCTCTGTGGTTCGATATCTTTCTTTATTACTTCGAGTATCCGTTCACTTGCGGACACAACACCTTGTGGAAGAGATTGCGCCAAGGAGTGTTGCTCTCGCCCCTTACTTGTTTGCTCACGCCAATAAGAATTCTCTATGTCATGCTCTCGCATATGACAATGATATATAGAACAAAGGGGCAGCCAAGATGACACCAAAATTTATAGTAAATTTTGTGCCATTTCATATATCTTTTTGTGTCAAATTCATGTGCTTTTGCTTATTTTCATGCCTTTTTCATCAAATATTGCGGAATCTACACCATTTCTTGTTTTTGATGATTTTTAGGTAAAAAGTGCCATATTTTGATGGATTTTGGAAAATTTGAGCACACCAATGGATTCCAGACGTCGAGACGAAGCCGCCCGTCAATTTTCATGCAAATCAAAGCAAGTTTGAAAAATACACCCCTGCCGTAATGGAAATTGCAGGTGTAATTTTTGCCCAAAAATACACCACTACCGTAATGATTTTTACGGGCCATAATTTTGGCCTAGAAATCCACAGAAGAAATTACGGTACTGCCGTAAGGAATTCCACAGGCCGTAATTTTGGTCCAGAAATTTACAGAAGAAAATACGGCACTGCCGTAATATTTTTCACGGGCTATAATTTTGACCCAAAAACACACATAACCAAAATACGGCACTATCGTAATATGTTTTTGGCCGAATCTTCCGCGGACACTCAAAAGCCTGATTTTTGTGATGCAATATTTGGAGAACCAAGGCACCAATTGAAAAACCGTAAAAAGGGTCTCTCCTATAAATCGAGGAGAAGATTTGAGGACAAAAAGAATCCAATTTCGTGAAGAATCGAGGGAGAAATGAGAAAGGGCATTTCTAGGGCATGGCCTCCGAGAGCCGTAGAGGCCACCTCAGGCCACCAAATTTACAGGAAAGTTTTTCCCAAGGGAGGAGAGGATACCCCAGAAATTTCAGATCAAAAGGAGTTTGATCGAGGGAGAAATCAAAGAAAGAAGATTAAGGCATGAATAGTATTTCACGATTTTACTGTAGTAGTAATGTTCACAGTACTGTAGCACCCGAAAATTCCCAAAATTATGGTGGTGTTTCTTCCTTTTTCGAATTCTAATTTATCATGTACTTTTATTGTATTTTTAATTTCATGGTAGTGTAAACTTCTCCTTGGGACATAAGGGTGTAATCCCCTTAATTTCATAATGATTAGATAATCTTTATTTCATCAGTATAATTTTGATATGATAATTCTACTTTTGTGATGATTGTCTTTAATTCTCCATAGTTTCATATTATCATCACGTTTTAGAGTTTTCGCAATATGGACTGAAAGGTGATTTGCTTGAGTACTTGGAATCCTAAAATTGAATATTATGAACTCATCGTAAGAAATTATGTTAGTTCTTATTTCTTGATTTTATAAGTATAATTGCCATGTTGATAATCTGAATCTAGGATTGAGTTACTATAATAAACGTAGGAGGTATTGCAAGAAATTGAGTACCGGAACATTGGAGAACCTTAAGTAGAACTTGTATTGAGATTCCGATGCACGAAAGTGATCCTTGAGTTTCCACTTGAGATTATTAGCTTATAATTCGGATGCATGAAAGTGATCCTTAAGTTCTTTGTTGATGATTCACTTTTATTTAACAATTGAATAGATCCTGCACGAAAGTGAGGATTGGTTCTTGTAAATTGTCTGTGCGAAAGCGAGATGATTTCCTTATTAAGTGAATTATGTCTTTATCATATTGAAATTAGAATGACGAACATCTATTCATATCTAGTCATGGAAATTAAAGTGGATGAAACCCTAGTCCCAGTTTTCTTTTCTAATTAACTGCACGCTATTTGATCATTTATTTACATCATATTCGATTTGCTTAGCTAGTGAGAAAATAATTATTTGGTACTTAACAATAAGGTCTCTGTGGTTCGATATCTTTTATTACTTCAAAGTATCTTTTATTACTTCAAAGTATCCGTTGCCGAGGAGCTTAGTTTTGTAAATATCAAAATAATTGTTAGTATTGTTAGGCTAAGTTTTATTTGTTTTAGATTTAACTTTGTTTTCTATTTTTGCAGGTTTTGGATTTTCACAAGTTGTGACAGAACTGTGATTTCTGAAATTTTTGAATTTGCTTGTGTTTTATAGATTGGTGTTGGATAATCTTTCTGTTCTTGATAGATTTGAAGATATGTCTTTTAATCACTACTCATGGGCAACGGAAAGAGGTGAGGTATACATGCCACAAGGTAAGTATGAAGATGATTCATTGTGCACTTTTGCAGAAAAATTTCACTCTTATATGCACCCTGTTAGGACATCTTATTCTTCTATTAGATGTGATATTTGTGGATGTTTTAATCATTATACTTCTGATTGCCAATTTTTAACTGCTCTAAATCATGTTTCTGAACCATACTTTGAGGATACTAAAAAATCTAGGTTAAAACCCATGCTTGAAAAATTCATGACAAATCAAAGTCAAATCATGACAAATTGAAGTAAGGAAATTGAAGATCTTAAAGGGATAATTAGTCAGCTTGCTTCTCAACTAGGATCTTTAACAACTCATAAGAAAATTTTAGAAACCTAGTTAGCACAACAAGCTTGTTTGTTTGAGTTTGATTTGGAAACTGAGAAAATTGATTTAGAAAAATCCCCCTCTGATTATGATTGTTTTGAGAATGAGCCTTGTGTGAACATTAATGAATCTCACTCTGATTTTGATAATTGTAAAATTGATTCATCTGATAATTTATTTGTGGAAAAGTTTGAGGAAATTAATTTTGTTAAATCTCCTTTTGATTCTAGTGATAGTTTTGAAATTGATTATTTTGATGATATATTATTTGTGGTTAAATCTGATGAAGGATATGAGGGGACTGATTTAGAAAAATCGTACTTTGATTTTGTTAGTAATTTTGAAATTGATGAAGTGCATGAAGAACTTGAAAAGGATTTGAAAATTATGAATATTGATGAATCTCACTCTGATGCTTTGCCCATATCTATTGTTCAATCTTCTGATTTATTTGAAAATTTATACTTTATTGAGGAATCTAATGTGAGACAGAAAGACTATTTTCATGATCCAATACTTGAATATTTTGATCAAAGTCCTATTGTAATTGAAGATATAATTTTGAATAAAGGACTAATGATTTTGCTTACTGACAAATATAGGAAGATTATTGAATATCCTTTGAGTAGAATTGAAAATTTTAATTTTGATTTTTGCATATTTGAGAAAGCCACGTCGATCTTGATTTATATGAAATTTTGGATGTTTGGATTAGTGGCTAAACTTTCAGGACAACAGAAATGCAGAAAATTGTATGCTATTTACTATGGTACTGATCCACCTGCTTCACCATGATATTTGAGTATCGGTTAAGCTATGGACCTAAAAATTAGCGCTTCTTAGGAGGCAACTCAAGCACTTTCACTTAGTTTAGTTTCTTTTACTTTAGTTTAGTTTTAGAACTAATTTTTTCTTCTCTTTTAGCAGAAAAAATAAATTTTGCACAAAATACGGTACTGCCGTAATGTATATTACGGGCCGTAATTTGGAGTAATTTTTGTACAGAGGGTTTTGTGACTTTTACGGCAGGGCTGTAACCATTATTAGGATACCGTAATTTTGAGTGTTTTCAACCCGAAAGTTTTCCGAAATTTTGTGAAAAATACGGCGGTATCGTAATCATTTCCATGGTACCGTAATTGCAGCCGATTTTTGACCAGAGAGTTCTTTGAAAAATACAGCAGTGCCGTAACCATTTTTACGGTGTCGTAATTCCATCATATTTCTAACCCAAGAATTTTGTGTATATTACGGCACTGCCGTAAGGAATATTACGCCCGTAATTTTAAAACTGCATTTTGCTTATCTGATTAGGTATTTTATCACAGTGATTTTAAGAAGCTGGGGTGGTAGAATTTTTGATCTTTGGCACGAACATGAAGTACTCATCTTTTTCTATTATTTGGATATTTTTATTGAATTTTAAAATCCATGGATCATCCTATAACACATAACATCTTTTGGTACTAATTAATTTCTGCACCAGTTTTGTTTGACCGATCTGATTAGCATTTTTACTGCAGATTTTTAAGATGCTTTGATGAGTTGAAACCCTGATCTTTCACTTGAAATTGGAAGTACATGTTTCATTCTATCTCTTGGATTTGTTGTTTTCATGAAAATATTTTTCTGATCATTCTAGGAAGCTTGGCAACTTTTGGTAACTTATTAATTTATGTGCAGTTTTTCATTTAAAAATCTGAGTAGCCCTCTTTCTGTTAATACCCTAAATTCCTAACAGATCTTGATCCTTTAATTTTCATACGCCCAGAAAGAACAAGTTTTATTCTACTTCATGGTTATGTCTATTTTCTTTATGGATCATTAAATCTTATTCTTGGGTATAACTACTTTTCATAACTGAATCAGTATGTTGCTCTGCTATCCTTGGACATCTGCAGCTTCTTCTCCAGATTTGCAGTGCCTCAGATTACCAGCCTCTGCTGCTAGCACTCTGATTTCATCCAGCTAGCACCTTCTGCTTTCAGCTGCCAGCAGCCTCTTACTTCTGCTGCCTCTATTTCCATTGATTTTATTTATTTTTGCAGCAGAATCTTCATTAGTGACTCTGATTTTTTATGTGCAGTGATATCTCTCGCACCCACCAGCAGACAACTTTGCCTTAAGGATTGTAATCTCCAACTAGCCACTGGAGACTACTCATCATCACTCTATTGTCGGCACCACCACCATCATTGCTAGCAGCTCTTTGGCTAGCATCTGTTCCACCTCTGCTTCTTGCCTGCATCAGCTCTTTCCTTCGGCACCCTCATGGGACCTCTAGCAATATCTCTAATTTTCCTTTGAGAAAAATATTATTTTTAAAGTTAGGAACTATTTTTGATCTGAGCCTTATGTATTTAAATTTTGCAGAAAAATTTTCAAATGGCGCATCTTTGAGGACCTAGCAGCACCTTCCCCGATGCTATCCCCGAGGGCACAGGGGAGATCAGATTATATGATGACAAATAGAGTTTTGTGAGTATTTATTTTCCCTTACTTCTTTGCATGTTTCAATTTTTTTGGAAAAGTCGACTCCTCCAAACTTTTGTGTCTGCCATCGCTATCTTGCTAGTTCTCATTTGACTGCTTTATCATTCAATTTGGTTGTATAATGACTTGATGATATTGAGCACCTTGTGGAGGTTGCATACTTGATGACATGATGACATTGTAATACTTTTATTATGAGTATATGCTATTTTTGTTGATATGATTATTTTGTGGCCCAGTCTATTTTTGAAGAAATTCTTGTTGATAGTATGATTCTATTGATGATGAATGAATTCATGCCTGTGATTAGGACTAGATCTATTGTGTTGAATTTATTTCTCTAATATATATCTTCTTTTGGAATTTTTCATTAATTGATGAATGAGATTTTGGGTAGATATATTATTTAATGAATTTGATTTAAAAGTGAGACTACTTGTTAAATAAAATTAGCATATGAGTGTAAATTTTGAATTGATGTCAATTGATTAACCTAGTTGATGTTTAGTTTATCTTACTATTTGTTAGGAAGAAGAATCCAAGGTCCAAAAAGAGAGAGAGACTCCCCTATTTGGCACTGTGTAAAATTGACAGTGGTACTGAAGATATGGGTTGAAGTCTGAAAAGAAGAAAAAAAATTTGAGAGAAAGAAAAAGAAAATGACTCCTCTACTTGGCATTGTGTAAAATTGACAGTGGTACCTAAGACAAGAGTTGAAGTCCCAATAAAAAGTCTGTATCTATGTGGGTACATACCATCAAAAGTACAACAAAAGAAAATTTAGAAAAGAAAGATTTTGAGTGAAAAAGATTTTGGATATCCTATTCCTGTAAACAAAGGTATGATAGAATTAAACTGAAACTTGGGTGAATTCATGAGACTGAAATTCTACTTTTTATACAAGTTGCAAAGTTTTATTTGATTAAGTTGTGGATCTAGAGGATTGAATTCAAAGGATGATATATCTATTTAAAATTTTATGAAGCAATTAGTAAAATTTTTCATTAGTGATTATATTTTGGAAATTTATTCTCCATGAGAAAATCTTTTCCTTTGATCAAATTTTGATTTTTGCTTGAGGACAAGTAAAGTTTGAGCCTTATGTGTTTAATGACACCGAAATTTATAGTAAATTTTGTGTCATTTCATATATCTTTTTGTGTCAAATTCATGAGCTTTTGCTTATTTTCATGCCTCTTTTATCAAATATTATGGAATCTACACCATTTCTTATTTTTGATGATTTTTAGGTAAAAAGTGCCATATTTTGATGGATTTTTAAAGATTTGAGCACACCAATGGATTCCAGACATCGAGACAAAGTCGCCCGTCAATTTTCATGTAAATCAGAGCAAGTTTGAAAAATGCACCTCTGCTGTAATGGAAATTACGAGTGTAATTTTTGCCCAGTAATACACCACTTCCGTAATGATTTTTACGGGCCGTAATTTTGGCCCAGAAATCCACAGAAGAAATTACGATACTGCCAAGGAATTCCATAGGCCGTAATTTTGGTCCAGAAATTTACAGAAGAAAATACGGCACTGCCGTAATATTTTTCATGGGCTATAATTTTGACCTAAAAACACACAGAACCAAAATACGACATTGCCGTAATCAAAATTACGACCGTAATTATGTTTTTGGCCGAGTCTTTCGCGAACACTCAAAAGCCCGATATTTGTGATGCAATATATGGAGATCCAGGGCACCAATTGAAAAACCGCAAAAAGGGGTCTCTTCTATAAATCGAGGAGAAGATTTGAGGACACAAAGAATCCAATTTTGTGAAAAATCGAGGGAGAAATCAGAAAGAGCATTTCTAGGGCACGGCCTCTCGCAGAGAGGCCACCTCAGGCCACCAAATTTACTAGAAAGTTTTGCCCAAGGGAGGAGAGGATACCCCAGAAATTTCAGATTGAAAGGAGTTCGATAGAGGGAGAAATCGAAGAAAGAAGATTCCGGTGTGAATAGTGTTTCACGATTTCATTGTAGCAATACTGTTCACGGTACTGTAGCACCCAAAAATAGCAAAATTACGGTGGTGTTTCTTCCTTTTTCGAATTCTAATTTATCATGAACTTTTATTGTATTTTTAATTCCATGGTAGTGTAAACTTCTCGTTGGGACATAAGGGTGTAATCCCCTTAATTTCATAATGATTAGATAATCTTTATTTCATCAGTATAATTTTGATATGATAATTCTGCTTTTGTGACGATTGTCTTTAATTCTCCATAGTTTCATATTAGCATCACGTTTTAGAGTTTTCGCAATATGGACTAAAAGGTGATTTGCTTGAGAACTTAGAACCCTAAAATTGAATATTAGGAACTCATCGTAAGAAATTATGTTAGTTCTTATTTCTCGATTTTAGAAGTATAATTGCCATGTTGATAATATGAATCTAGGATTGAGTTACTATGATAAACGTAGGAGGTATTGCAAGAAATTGAGTACCGGAACGTTGGAGAACCTTAAGTAGAACTTGTGTTGAGATTTGGATACACGAAAGTGATCCTTGAGTTTCAACTTGAGATTATCAACTTAGAATTCAGATGCATGAAAGTGATCCTTGAGTTCTTTGTTGATGATTCACTTTTATTTAACAATCGAATAGATCCTGCACGAAAGTGAGGATTGGTTCTTGCAAATTGTCTACGCGAAAACGAGATGATTTCCTTATTAAGTGAATTATGTCTTTATCATATTGAAATCAGACTGATGAACATCTATTCATATCTTGTCATGGAAATTAAAGTGGATGAAACCCTAGTCCCAGTTTTCTTTTATGATTATCTGCACGCTATTTGATCATTTATTTACATCATATTCGATTTGCTTAGCTAGTGGGAAAACAATTATTTGGTACTTAACAATAAGGTCTCTGTGGTTCGATATTTTTTATTACTTCGAAGTATCCGTGCACTTACGGACACTACAGACCACTCAAGGGTTAGGTGCAAATCACATTAAGAGAGAGGCGGCTATGGTTAGTGTTAGCAATTAGGGTTTAGGGTTTTGGAAAGTCTCCAAGAGTTTTCCATAAACCCTTTCTAATCACCCAAGACTTACCAAAGAAGTCCATCATGCCTTAGTCACCCCAAACCTTGCCATAGAGGCAAGGTTTCCATCCAAGGATGAAAGGGCAAGACGCCAAATCCTTCGAAAGGAAGCAACATGTGCCCACTCTTCCCCATTATGCCCTTAGGCGCCAATGGGAGGAGATTTCTATTGTGTCTGCAAGTGCACGGATACTTGAAATAATAATAAAGATATCAAACCACAGAGACCTCGTTTGTCAAGTACCAAATAATTGATTTCTCACTAGCTAGACAATCGAATAAGACGAAAGCAAATTATCAAGAACTACACGAAAAAGTCAGAAAGAGAAACTGAGACTAGGGTTTCATCCATCTTAATTTCTATGACTAGATCCAAATAAGTGTTCGTCAGTTTATTCTTATTATGATAAAGATATAATTTACTTTATAAAGAAATTATATCGCTTTCGCGTAGACAATTTACAAAGAACCAATCCTCACTTTCACGCAGGATTTATTCAATGCTAAGAATAAGTAAATCATTGACAAAGAACTCAAAGATCACTTTTGTGCATCCAAATTCTAAGTCAAACATCTCAAGTGAAGACTAAATACTTTCATACTTTAATTTTCATAGGTTCTACTTAAGGTTCTCCAACAATCCAATACTTAATTTCTTACAATATCATCATGTTTATTTCAATAATTCTTCCTAGATCAGATTGTCAATAAGGTAATAAACATTTAAAATCTAGAAATAAGAACAAACCTAATTTCTTACGATGAGTTTCTATATCATTATTCTAGGGTTCTAAGTTCTCGGAAGTCGCTTTTCAGTCCATATCGCAAAAAATCCAAAACATGCTGATAATATGAAACTAGAAAGAACTAAAGGTAATCATCACATAAGTAGAATTATCATAGTAAGATTATCCCGACGAAATAAAAATTCTCTAGTCATTCGAAATTAAGGGGATTACAACCCTATGTCCCAAAAAGTATTTAAGCTAGCATAGTCGAAGAATTACAATAAACCATAGTTTCAAGGATTAGAAATTGAAGAGAGATAGGAAATTCAACTAATAACACGGCTGCAATGAAAATTACAGTCGTAATTTCGTGTGATGAACAGTGGCAGCGATGCCTCTTTTGTTGATTTCTCCTCCGATCGATCTCTTTTCGCTCTGAAACTTCTAGGGTATGTTCTCCTCCTCTAGGCGCAACTTCCCTTTAAATTTCAATGCCAAAGATGCACTGTACACTTCGCGGTGGCGAAACCTAGGGCGACGGTGAAAACTGTGATTTTTTCTCTCGAATGTTGATCAAAATTGGGGCTTTTCATGTGTGTCTCCTCTCCTCGATCTGACGAGTCTTTTTCTTTTTACGAATCTCCAATTGATGGTCTAGATAGTCCGCAATCACTCGCGCAAGAATCAAGCTTCAATAAATCCGAGAAAGTCGGCTGCCTGGGTTGTAATTACGGTCGTAATTTAGGTTACGGCAGTGCCGTATTTTATTCCAATGCAACCCAAAGTCAAATGTGACCAACCATGGTCAATTTTGGGTCAACTTGCCAAAAATAAAGTTTGGCTCCAATAACTCTCTTCCATCTCATCAGGCCCGTTAGCGCTGATGAAATCTCCCAAATAGATCTGAGCTATCCAATAACTCGATCATAAGGCTTCCCGATTAATACGAGAATTCGGGTATCAAGGTGTGCGACCTTGTTGGTTCCTCTGACGTTGGCAGTGATGCCCTAAGGTCATCACAAGCAGTGAGTGGTACCTAGCAGTGCATCGCTGCTACCTAAGTCATCGGAATGGATATCGACATCGACATCCCCATCATCGCAAATAGGCACAGATGCATTATAGTCTCTTGATATCTGATTGGACAAGTGTGTCACCACTTGTTTTCACTCAATTACATGGTTATGACTAAATCAGGTTCTCACCTGGGTATAGTCATACACTTTCAGTCATAGAACTATAGGGGGCTCTATGGATATCAAGCTTCCCTCAGGAAGGGGCAAATCCTCTATCTGTCCATTGACCTTCTCATATGGGTTGTGACATGCTCAATGACAACTGTTATGACCTCCCAACTATGGTGAGGTGTTAGGTTGTATCAAAGCATGTCCCTAACCATATAGAAGAGTCAATGACCTCAAGTTAAGAGATCAATGCATCTTCTATCACTTGTGAGGATAACTCATGGCACCAAGTTATAGCCTCACAACGGGGCAGCCTAGTATATCAACCACTAATATACTCATATGTCTGTGTTAGCACCTCAAGCCTAACCAGCCCATATACCAGTCTCACATGTACCAGAGCTGTCCCATATCCACTCAGATACTTGACTGGGGACAATAGTTTGAGCACAGATCCAATCTATCTCCAGGGACATTATCATGTAAGTACACAATCGCAGATGTAGACAAACAATGATAATGACAATGCCAGAATGATATATATATATATATAAGTATCAATATCAAGTAGTATAAAAGATAGACCAATACTAGGTCTCAGGGCATACACACCAACAGATGGGAAAGAGGAGGCCACAATACTAGTATCAATGAGATTTTAAGCTTTGTCTTAATGTTAGCTGCTAATGTTTGTAACGTTAGCATTAAATTCTAACAATATATATATATATATATATATATATATATATATATATATATAAAAGTCTATTGCTACTTTAGAATTTTAATAATTTAAGTTTATTATTGAATCATTTACTCTTGCTTTAAATTTGTTAATCTTGAATTTATAAAGCGAGAAATGAATCTTTGTTAAGCAACAAATAAACCTAAATATTTAATTAGGCTTCTAGTTACTTTTATCATAGAGAAAAGCCATTTTAATTATTTTTTTTACTTTAAATTAGTTTTCAAAGTCATTTTAATTTTAAGGGAATTAAATTTTTTTATTTGCATAAATAATTTTCTCTTTACGACGATTGTTATAAATATTATAAATTATAACTTATGCATATTAATTTTTTTTCATGATCAATATGATCATCAAATGCATCACTATAAAGAAGTATCTATTTTATATAATATGCATTATGTATGTACATTATCATTATATGTAAAATATTAATATTTATTATGTACATTATTTTTATGATGGATATTAAGTCCATCATGTCAATATAATTATTAAACATATTATATACATAACTGATGTTAATTTTATCAATTATGGACATTATTTCCATTAAGCATGTTATGATTAATTTATAGATTATGTAGATGATCTTCATAATGTCCATTATGATATGTTATGAACATTAATTTCAATACAAATGTCAAACATATTATGACATTTATGTTTTATATTATGTTCAACATCATGTCAATAAATATTATTTTAAAATATTTAAATTATATTGTGTCACGCCCTAAGACTCTCCCAGCCTTAGGACGCGGCAAACAATGGACCTGCAAAGCCATACAGATCCAGGATACAATACAAGACGACAAATAACATAAACGACAAGATCCACATAGATAAAATATACATCAGACCGACGCAGCGGTCAAAGTCAACAATACACACAGGGCCGAACAGTCCTGGCCCACAAATCCACACTGGTCCATGACCAGATAAATACAATCTCGTTAGATATAATCCTCGAAATACTATAATAACAAATAGCATGTACGACACATAAGAAAGATACAACACATAATAGGGAAGATAATCTACCTATCTATCTACTGCGCACCAGAGGGAGCCGAGCCTGAACCTGGAGGCAAGGCAAGTGGAGTTAGCCGGGAGGCTAAGTAGGATTTAACAAGTAAATGGTGCATATAAGAGTAAGGAGAATCCAACAATAATTAATAGACAGAAGTGCACTGTAAGTAAATATAACCCGACTAAGTAAATACAGAAAGTACAGCATGCAAGTGGAAATCCAGCTGTGCCAATGTCCCGTAGGACGTGCACTCAAAGAGTGGTTCCTACCGCCAGCTAACGGTAGAAACAGCTGTCCGTCGACAGTCCGCCGGTGTAGCATCCTACACCCAGATCACCCCGGAATGCCGAGTCCCACGACATCCGACTGTGACCCATCCGGAGGCCTGTAGACCATGGGCTCACACAGACTGCATCCATGACTACTACCAATGGCCAAAATCACAAGGTTCTCGGAAGGGTGACTATCCCAGTCAGACCTATCCGTCCATCCCAAATATCAACACAAGCTGGCTGTAGAGACAGCCAAAATATATATGTACCGCATATAAATATACCACCAACAGTATCATGAACCGAAACATGAAAATCAGATAGCATGCAAGCATCCATGTGACTCAATGGAAAGAGACAGATTTCAATGGATTTATGAAGGTAATCATCAGATTTCAGTCAGCAAGAAGATGGTGCCGCTATCTATGCATGCGGTTTGGCACTGAACAAGGGTAGGGAGGTAAGAATCCTACCTGGTTCTTGTAGGTCTGAGCAAGATCCAACCAATATACGCCCAATATAACCTCGTGCGCGCAGCCCGGAGTCGCAGTCGCGGTCGCGGAGTTCGCCGGAACAGTGGCGCCGCCGCCGGAACAGTAACTTTGGCGGCCGGTCGAAATTCTGGAAGTGTCACGAGATAGCCACCGGCGAGAGGAGTTCAGCCGTACCACCGCTTTCTCGAGAGGAGGTTGGGGTCGCCGGGATCGAAGGAAAAATCACCGGCGGCGTCGTTCACGGATGTCGCCGGAGCTGGGGAAGACGACGCCGGAAAACACGCCGGAACGGGGAGGAAATGTCCGCCGAAGGTGGGGAAGCTCGCCGGTGCCGCCGGAGACGAAGGACGCACCGGATCTAGGGTTCCGGTCGCTTCTCATCGCCGCACACGTGAAGGGGGAGGAAAGAGCTTTCCGCTCGCCGGTTCCAGTCGCCGGAGCTGCGGTCGGAGGCGGAAGAGGTTGCTACCGAGAGGGGAGGGGAGTAGCTGCGTTGATGGTGAAGATCAGAGGAGAAGGAGGGGAGAAATAGGGGAGGAGGAGAGTGGCGGGGGTCGGAGTTCACGGGTGAATAGGGGAGAAAAGAGGGGAAACAGGGGGAACGTGGGGAGCAGATGGGATGGGACGTGGCTGTCCTATCCCATCAGTTCCAGAAAAATTTTGAACGTTACAATACTCACAACTTATAAGAATTTGGTCCCCAAATTCAAATGATAGAGATAGGTTATCATTAACAAGGTAACATTTGTATTAAATATAGTCACTCAATACATGCCATACATGAATTCATAGCACTCGGGTCGCTCAGGAAACAGGTGCGGCCATCGACGCAAGGCTTCGTCCTCGCGTTCCCACGTGGCTTCACTTTCAGAATGATTGTTCCAGACCTTAATGAGTCGTATCACTTTATTGCGAAGCTGATGCTCCTTGCGGTCTAAGATCTCGACAGGCGTCTCTTGATACGTAGCATCAGGCGTAATCATTGGGTATTGATCTTGTAGGACATGCTATGGGTCCCGCATGTACTTTCGCAGCATAGATACGTGGAATACGTTATGCACTTGTGATAAATTTGGAGGTAGGGCTAGCCGGTATGCAACGGCTCCAATGCATTCCAAGATTTCGAAGGGACCCATAAACCGTGGAGCCAATTTACCTGAGTAACCAAACCGAGCTCTTCCTTTTACTGGCGTAACCTTGAGAAACACATGGTCGCCAACTTTAAACTTGAGTTCACGTCGCCTCCTATCGGCGTAACTCTTCTGCCGACTCTGGGCAGTCAAGAGTCTCTTCCGGATTAGCTGAACCCTTTCGGCCTCAAACTCTAACATGTCTGGCCCAAACACACGGCTTTCACCAACTTGGTCCCATAGGACTGGCGATCTGCACCGTCTACCGTACAATGTCTCGAATGGCGCCATTTGGATCGCCGAGTGATAGCTGTTATTATAGGCAAATTCAGCTAAATGCAAGTGAACTTCCCAGTTAATCCCGAAATCTAGGGCACAAGACCGAAGCATATCTTCTAGGGTCTGGATGGTCCTTTCGGACTGACCATCCATCTGGGGATGAAAGGCAGTGCTGAAATGTAATTGAGTGCCAAGCGACTTCTGTAGACTTCCCCAAAACCGAGAGGTGAATTTTGAATCCCTGAATTGAGTGCCAAGCGACTTCTGTAGACTTCCCCAAAACCGAGAGGTGAATTTTGAATCCCTGTTAGAGATAATGCTAGAAGGGACCCCATGCAACCGTATGATTTCTCGGCAATACAGAACAGCCAGTTTATCCACAGAAAACACTTTCTTCATAGGCAAGAAGTGTGCAGACTTCGTCAATCGGTCAACTATTACCCAAATAGAATCGTGACCCCTTTGTGACCTAGGAAGACCCATCACAAAATCCATTGTGATATGTTCCCACTTCCACTCTAGTAGGGGAATATTCTGCAACATCCCTGGTGGCTTGCGGTGTTCTGCTTTTACTTGATGGCAAGTTAAACAGTGCGAGACATATTCGGCGATATCTCGTTTCATATTCCCCCACCAGTATGTCTTCTTCAAATCTTGGTACATCTTAGTACCGCCAGGATGCATAGCAAATCTTGATTTATGTGCTTCATCCATCACCTCCTGCTTCATAGATTCAGGCACACAAATGCGATGCTCATACCGTATCACACCCTCGGAATCCTGTGTGAACTCAGACCTCTTCCCTCTAGCAATAATCGCTTGAAGGTACTCATCATCTGCTTGATTTTCAATTACCTTCTGTATAAGCTGGGATCTTGCCACCATCACTGCTAAGCATCCACGCTCTGTGGGACATATAATATTTAGATCTAACTCGAGCGCAGATCTGGCCAATTCTGTAGGCGTCACCCTCAAGTTTGCTATCATCTCTGTGGACTTCCTGCTAAGAGCGTCGGCAACTACATTAGCCTTCCCTGGATGATAATTTATTGTGCAGTCGTAATCCTTCAGAAATTCCATCCACTGACGTTGTCTCATATTAAGATCCTTTTGAGAGAATAGGTACTTCAGACTCTTATGGTTGGTGAAGATTTCAAATGTGACACCGTAGAGGTAGTGTCGCCACATCTTCAAAGCAAATATGACTGCGGCCAATTCCAGATCATGAACAGGGTAATTCTTCTCGTGCTCCTTAAGCTGCCGAGAAGCATACGTGATAACCTTACCCTCTTGCATAAGCACAGCACCTAGCCCTTGGTGTGAAGCATCAGTGTATACCACGAAATCACCATCACCGTCTGGAAGCACTAGGATTGGCGCACTAATCAACCTTCGCTTTAGCTCCTGAAAGCTGTTCTCACCGTTATCATCCCATTCAAATGTTACGCCTTTCTTCATCAAACGAGTCAACGGGGCTGCTATTCTGGAGAAATTTTCCACAAACCTTCGGTAGTAGCCAGCCAACCCAAGGAAACTTCTAACCTCCTGAACCGTGGTTGGAGTTTCCCATTCAGCAACAGCACGAATCTTTTCAGGGTCAACAGAAATACCGCTGTCTGAGATAATGTGACCGAGGTATGCCACTTCGCCAAGCCAAAATGCACACTTACTGTACTTGGCATATAACTTCTCTTCCCGTAAGGTACGCAACACCATATGCAAATGATTCTTGTGCTCACCATAATTTTGGGAATAGATCAAGATATCATCAATGAATACTACTACAAATTTATCTAAGTATTCACTGAACACCCGGTTCATAAGATCCATGAAAGCGGCCGGTGCATTGGTTAGTCCGAACGGCATCACCATGAGTTCGTAGTGTCCATACCTCGTTCGGAACGCTGACTTTGGAATATCTTCATCTCGAATCCTCAGTTGATAATAACCCGACCTTAGATCAATCTTAGAGAATACAGTGGAACCTCTAAGCTGGTCAAATAGGTCATCGATGCGAGGTAGAGGATACTTATTCTTGATAGTGACGGCGTTGAGCTGCCGATAGTCAATGCATAACCTGAAGGATCCGTCTTTCTTCTTAACAAAGAGTACAGGGGCACCCTAGGGAGAAGTGCTAGGCCTGATGAACCCCTTTTCCAACAGATCCTGGAGTTGCCCTTTTAATTCCTCCAATTCCCTTGGCGCCATTCTGTATGGTGCTTTGGAAATGGGTCCCGTGCCGGGCTGAAGCTCAATAGCGAACTCGACTTGTCATTGTGGAGGCAAGCCGGGTAACTCGTCCGGGAAAACGTCCGTATATCTCCTGACTACGGGCACACGTTCGATCGGAGGCAAGGACTGTTCCTTGATTTCCGTAATGGACATCAAGTACGCTTTGCAACCATCCCGTAGCATCCTCTTTGCTTGTATAACGTTAATAACAGGAGCAACTTGTCCAGAAACCCCTGTGAAGGTATATGTAGTAGACTCTGACACACGGAAGGTCACCTGGCTTTCATAACAGTCTACAACAGCTTGATTAGCTTTGAGCTAGCTCCAGCCGAGGATGACGTCGAAATCAGATAAATTCGACAACATCAGATCAGTGTGAACAACGATGTCCCCAAAATCCAGTGGGCACCGTTTTAGCTCCAGGTGTGATCGCAGCACACCACCGCCAGGTACGTGCATGGTCATATCATACCGTGCCAATAGAGGTTTATGATCAATTTTCTTAATGAACTCGTAAGAAACAAATGAATAGGAACTACCCATATCAATAAGTAGGCAAGCAGGAACGCCATAAATAGAGATAATACCTCGCATCACGGAGTCTGATGCACGCTGAGCGTCCTCCTCAGATATAGTATATGCGCGTCCAGATGCCTGGGTCTGCCCACGCCCACCACGTGGGGGATTCTGCCATCGATAAGGTCGTCCGGGATTCTGCCGCGGCACTGGTGCGGATCCCTGTGAGCTCTGGGCTTGTTTACCCTTCTAGGGGCAGTGGTTTGCATAATGTCCCATTTCATTACAGTGATAACATCGGACGGAATTGAGCGGGCACGACCTTGCTATGTGACCTAATTCTCCACACTGAAAACAGGCTCTGGAAGGAGTAGCTGGGGGTGAGCCAAAACCAGGGGACGTCGGTGCTGGACCCCGATACCTGCTACCCGGAGCCCAAGATTTACGCCCTAGTTGGATGTCTTAGCGTCTAGATCCAGATGCTGAAGCTGGTGGACTTCCTGGGCCGAAACTCCCAAGTCCCCAAAAGTCAGTCTGCGCAGGAGCCTTGCCACGTCTCTGAGCGTCATGCTCCTGGGCCTCGTGAATGACATCCTGTCCACATTGACTCATCCGTCGTGCAGTATCTATCACCTCAGCAAAATTATCAGGTGGAATAATGCTCACCAGAATGCGGAGCTGTGCATCAAGGCCCTCTATAAAATGCTCCGAACGCTCTCTCTCTGTGGCCACCAGTCCGGGAAACATCTCAGACAGCCTTTGGAATTCGGCGATATATTCCTCGATTGGACGTCCATTTTGCTTGATGTGAACAAAATCCCGTCTCGCTACGGACCTTTGTGCCTGTGGGAAGTACTGCTGCGTGAAAACGCTCTGAAAAACATCCCAAGACGCGCTTGCCAATCCCAAAATGGCTACAGTAGACTGCCACCACTTTCGTGCCTGGCCACCAAGATAGAAGACTGCCAACTTCACTCGTTTCCTCTCTGGACATTCCATTGCGTCCAGAGTATATGTCACGCTGACTAGCCACTCCCGAGCTTTCCATGGGTCGCCGTTCCCCTCGAACACATCCAAACGGCCTCGTGCTAACTCGGTGAAGCGGGAGAGCCAGTCACCTCGGGTCGGGGGAGGAGTGACTTCCCGGTCGAGCTCCACAGCTACTGGTACTGTATATGAAGCTAGTGGTGTGTACTGATATACAGGGGGTGGTTGCTCCACCACTGGTGGCACTTCAACAGGCACTTCCCTTTGCCTTCGCCGTCGGCTAATCCAATTCATAGGGATGTTCATCGCATCCCGCGCAATATCTGCAATTCTCCTGGCTCGACCACCACGAGCCCTTGGAGGCATCTTGCAATCACAAGTATAGTTAACCCACAAGTACAGATTTCATTAGTTATACTTAAACATCGTACTTATACTTTATCGCGTGTCCCAAATCCTTAGATTATCCTAAATCCTAAGTCCTTAAGGTCTCATTCAAGATCTAATACCATAGCTATGATACCAAAATTTGTCACGCCCCAAGACTCTCCCAGCCTTAGGATGCGGCAAACAATGGACCTGCAAAGCCATACAGATCCAGGATATAATACAAGACGACAAATAACATAAACGACAAGATCCACATAGATAAAATATACATCAGACCGACGCAGCGGTCAAAGTCAACAATACACACAGGGCCGAACAGTCCTGGCCCACAAATCCACACTGGTCCATGACCAGATAAATACAATCTCGTCAGATATAATCCTCGAAATACTATAATAACAAATAGCATGTACGACACATAAGAAATATACAACACATAATAGGGAAGATAATCTACCTATCTATCTACTGCGCACTAGAGGGAGCCGAGCTTGAACCTGGAGGCAAGGCAAGTAGAGTTAGCTGGGAGGCTAAGTAGGATTTAACAAGTAAATGGTGCATATAAGAGTAAGGAGAATCCAACAATAATTAATAGACAGAAGTGCACTGTAAGTAAATATAACCCGACTAAGTAAATACATAAAGTACAGCATGCAGGTGGAAATCCAGCTGTGCCAATGTCCCATAGGATGCGCACTCAAAGAGTGGTTCCTACCGCCAGCTAACGGTAGAAACGGCTGTCCGTCGACAGTCCGCCGGTGTAGCGTCCTACACCCAGATCACCCTGGAATGCTGAGTCCCACGACATCCGACTGTGACCCATCCGGAGGCCTGTAGACCATGGGCTCACACAGACTGCATCCATGACTACTACCAATGGCCAAAATCACAAGGTTCTCGGAAGGTGGACTATCCCAGTCAGACCTATCCGTCCATCCCAAATATCAACACAAGCTAGCTGTAGAGACAGCCAAAATATATATGTACTGCATATAAATATACCACCAACAGTATCATGCACCGAAACATGAAAATCAGATAGCATGCAATCATCCATGTGACTCAATGGAAAGAGACAGATTTCAATGGATTTATGAAGGTAATCATCAGATTTCAGTCAGCAAGAAGATGGTGCCGCTATCTATGCATGCGGTTTGGCACCGAACAAGGGTAGGGAGGTAAGAATCCTACCTGGTTCTAGTAGGTCTGAGCAAGATCCAACCAATATACGCCCAATATAACCTCGTGCGCGTAGCCCGGAGTCGCAGTCGCGGTCGCGGAGTTCGCCGGAACAGTGTCGCCGCCGCCGGAACAGTAACTTCGGCGGCCAGTCGAAATTCTGGAAGTGTCACGAGATAGCCGCCGGCGAGAGGAGTTCAGCCGTACCACCGCTTTCTTGAGAGGAGGTCGGGGTCGCCGGGATCGAAGGAAAAACCACCTGCGGCGTCGTTCACGGATGTCGCCGGAGCTGGGGAAGACGACGCCGGAAAACACACCAGAACGGGGAGGAAACGTCCGCCGAAGGTGGAGAAGCTCGCCGGAGACGAAGGACGCGTCGGATCTAGGGTTCCGGTCGCTTCTCGTCGCCGCACACGCGAAGGGGGAGGAAAGAGCTTTCCTCTGGCCGGTTCCAGTCGCCGGAGCTGCAGTCGGAGGTAGAAGAGGTTGCTACCGAGAGGGGAGGGAGTAGCTGCGTTGATGGTGAAGATCGGAGGAGAAGGAGGGGAGAAATAGGGGAGGAGGAGAGTGGCAGGGTCAGAGTTCACGGGTGAATAGGGGAGAAAAGAGGGGAAACAAAGGGAACGTGGGGAGCAGATGGGATGGGACGTGGCTGTCCTGTCCCATCAGTTCCAGAAAAATTTTGAACGTTACATATTGTATGCTCATTTATCCAATATGTTCATGCAAGCCACTACTTCAGGTAGGACATTAGAGTTTAATTATTAATTAAAAATTAATATAACAGATAGCTTTTTTTATAAACAAAAATTGTATTTTAAGCAGTAATTCAAACTGTTATACGAAGAGAAATACAACAATAAGTTTAAAAATTACAAAAAGTAATTCAAACTGTTATAATTTTTTTTTCATATATATTGAACAAATAGAAAATAACAATTTACAACAGTATATTTTTCCAAATAGAAATTTATTATTTTAATACAACAGAAATTAATAATTTTTCTTTTAACTCAAAAATAAAATAGCAAAAGTTTTAATTTTTATTATTATTAAAAACAGCATATTTACAGGAATAAACTAAAAGATGAAAGATGTTTACAATTCGATTATAACATAAAAGGAAACACCATAATTGGTAATGAATAAAACATTAATCATTTAGTAATAAATTATGCAAATTAATGTTTTTTTCGCTGTTATTTCGGTGGCTAAATTATTTTATTTTGTTTAACATAACACAGTAAACAAACAGGTAGGAAATCAATTTATTTTATCTATATAAATAGTAAATATAGAATAATTTTATCCGTTAACTTTTGTTGTTTACATTTAATCATAAAAAACAGTAACTAATATAGTAATATATTAAATAATTATATTAATAAAAAAGCATTTGACTTCCCTGTTTATTTTCTCATAGTCACGACTTCTTTCGCTGGGCATTAAAATTATTTTTTTTAATTCTTTTTAGAAAATAAATTGTTAATAAGAAAAGAAAATATATTCACCAAGATTTTCATCTATTAATCTAAAATTTCTTCTAGATCTTTATTTAAATAAAATATATAAATAATAAAATAATAAAATTTACAAATAATATTTAAAAGAGAGTTAGAATGATAAAATTCAGAGGCACGTTACAGCTTGTCGTTAGGTGAAAATCCAGTCTCTCATGCGAGTTAAATTCGAATTGAATATCTAGAATATAACAGAGTATTCCTTTCTTGCAGGCAGGATCGGATCGTTGATCAAGATGCTCTTTTCGCAACGAGCAGTAAAATCAAAGATAAAATAAATTAAAACTAATAGAAAAAAAGAAGAGGAGAGAGAAAAGATGAGGCCACAAAATCTCATGCGAGAGCTTTATCTTAATATTACCTGCTAACATTTGTAACGTTAGCATTTAATGCTAGCATGTATTTGAGCTCTCTCATATAATTAAATTTTTAAAATGAAGACAAAATGTAATCTCAAAATGATGTTATCAATTATTACGGTCATAAAATTAAACCAATTAGTACAAACTTAAAATAACACATCTTTTTCTTATTTTTTAAAAAAATCAAACAACAACGACTTAGGGAGAGAGACTACTCTAAAGCTGATATTATTTTCAAATATATAATGATAGAATAAATCCTAATGTACCTGAATAAATATAAATAAATAAGTACACACGTGTGTATGTAAAGTTTAATCATTTTGAGATTGAACAATACTAAAAACAAAGAGCTTAAATTATGATAGGAGATAAAGTTGTTTATTAAATAGCTTATAAATTTTCACAGCATATAATAGTACGATACAATAGTTTAACACAGTTATAAAAGGTATAGTAGTGGGGCTAAACTAGCCCATAGTTAAGTTTTTCATTTTATCTATAGTGATATGTAAAAGTTAACATTAATTTTTATATATTATATTTGTATATTTACATATACAAGTAAACGTTTACATATATATGTTAATATTTATAGCAAATAGAATATATATATATTAATATATATTTAATTAATATTTTAGTTAATATATATACATTAATAATTTAGTATATTTAAATTATCTAAGCTTGTTGGAAAACAAAAATTTATAATTTTATTATGTATATATAAACTGAACTTGTGAGTGTTTAGGCAATTTATCATTATAATTTTTATCCGAATAGGAGAAAAATGAGAAACAAAAGGACACTTTAATCTCTATCATTTATTTTTTTTTTATTTGGCTCGAGTGAGGACTAACAATGGAGTCAACCATAAATTATTTTTTTTCTCAAAATATGACTTACTATATATACAATAACTTGCATAATATTTTAAACAGTATATGAACCCTAATCTTATTTTTTCTTCAATGACAAGCAACTTTATGGAAAAAAATTTTAGGGCGCTTAACTTGCAAAAAAAAGGGGTCCTTCATTTTTGGCCTAAAATTATATATTTTTAATTTTTTTTTAGAAATGATGTACATCTTGTAAGCTATTTAATGATATCAATATTAGAGTATTTTAGATTACGTATATGTATGAAATACGTTAATCAATATTATATATAAATAATATATTTTGTCATATATATGATATTGATTAAGGTATTTTATATGTATATGTAATCTAAAATACCACAATATTGATACCATTGGATAGTTTACAAAGTGTACATCATTTCTAAATAAAAAATTAAAAAAAATATTTTTAGGCCAAAAACGAAGGACCACTTTTTTGACAAGTTAACCGCCCCGGGGTGCTTAGAAAACGCACTCCAACTTTATGTGTCAATATGAGATTGTATAGGGTTATCTTTCAATAGTTGACCTTAATAAATGATAAAGAATAAAAACATTATAAATTATTAAGATTTGAGAAAGATATAGTAAAATTTAACTTTCATCAAATATTAAGATATAGTAAATATTAATTATTGTCATTCTTAATGACAAACATTACAACAACGAGACATATTGTTATTCCCCAATTTTTATTCATTTATTCATAAATTTTAATTTGGATTTAAGAAAGTAATTTCTGGATTTTTCTAAATTTTATAAGGAATTTTAAATGGATTTTTAATTAATTAAAAGGGTTTTTTTTAAAAAAAAGAAAATTTTTGCCGAAATTAGCAGACAAGCATGGATTCAAACGCATGACGCACCATTCGATGCTCGAGCATTGCAACCACCATGCTAGCAGGCTGGGTTGCTAAAGGAATGAGTAATTTGATAAAAAAAAAACCCTGATATTTACTCCTTTAGGGCAAGACTAGTTCGCTTTCCACTTCTTCTAACGAAAGGGTCGTTGGCTCGATCGGGGTTTTTGCTGGGTAAAACATAGGGAAAGGGAAGTTACACCACTTTCCTATCGAGTTTTCAGATTCTTTTGGAGTTGATTTCGTCTCTCATACTGTGGTCTAAATCAGCATATGAGTTTGCGGGGTAGGGATGCCACCACTAATGATTTTCGACTTCGAGTAAAGCCTCACCTCTTCACCCACAATGTCTACCCAACACTGCTCCAGATATTCTTCTTATCTTATTATTCTCGCCAAGTTTTATCTATTTTGGCAGTGGCGATGTGATGACACCAAAATATATAGTATATTTTGTATCATTTTATATATCTTTTCATGCTAAATTGAAGATCTTTTGCTTATTTTTATGCTAAATTTATCAAATATTGCAAAATCTACTTCTATTTTGGTTTTTCATGATTTTCAGGTAAAAAGGCACTATTTTGAGGCATTTTCGAGAAAAATCAAAGATATGGAAAAGTTACCATCATCAAGAGGAGATCACTTGACAAATTTCATGCAAATCGGAGCAACCAACCAAAATACAGTAGTGTCGTATTCTATATTACGGTACCGTATTTCCGTACGCTACCGTAATATCAGAGCACTGCCGTAATTTGGTGGAATTTCTAACCAGAAGATTTAATGTAAGATACGGCACTACCGTAAAACTTAACACTACCGTATTTTGGAGCGCATTGAGAACATAGTTAATTGCTGAAATTACGGCACTGCCATAAACCATTTTACGGGTCGTATTTGCTAGAGATTTTGGACCAGAGAACTCGACTGAAATTACGGCACCTCCGTAATATGTTTCACGGGCCGTAATTTTGACTTAGGGTTCACAGAACTAAAATACGGCACTGCCGTAAAATAAACACGACCATATTTTCTACCTGGAAGCGCGACATTTTCGGGCCCAATTTTTGCGCGGACCATATCTTTTGATCCAGAAGTCCAAATTGAGATCCGAAAGATGCTGCAGACTCGTCTTAAAGAGGATAAGACACAAAAGGTAAAAGCCCCAATTTTATCCAGAATCGAAGGAGCAATCGATAGAGAGGCGCTTAGGGTTTGGCCTCGCGCCGAGAGGTGTAGAGGGCACCTCAGGCTGTGATTTTTACAAAAAAGCTTCGCCTAGAGGAGAAGACGATACACTAGAAGTTTCAGAGCAAGAGGAGTTCGATTTGAGGAGAAATCAATGAAAGAGCGGTGCCGGCACTGTTCACTTGCATAATTACGGTTGTAATTTCTATTACAACCGTGTTGTAACGTTATTTCTCCCTTCTTTTCATTTTCTGATTGTTCTAAATAATGGATTATTGTATTTCTTCTTCCATGCAAGCTTAAACACTCTCTGGGACATGGGGGAGTAATCCCCTTTGATTTCTTAATGATTAGATAACTTTTTACCTTCGTCAGAATAGTTTTATGATGATAATTTTACTTATGTGAATAATTGCACTTTGATTCTCCATAGATTGATGTTATTTTTCATGTTTTAGAGTTCTCGCAATAAGGACCGAAAGGTGACTTGCTTGAGAACTTGGAACCCTAGAATTGCATGATAGGAACTTTCTTAGGTTAGTTCTTATTTGTTTAATTTTAGTCATATTATTGCCATGATAGATAATTTGAATCTAGGGTTGAGTTATTGTAATAAACATTGATAGGTATTGCATGAAAGTGAGTACCGGTCTATTGGAAAACCATAAGTAGAACTTGTGTTGAGTCTCGGATGCACGAAAGTGATCCTTGAGATTCCACTCAAGACAATCAACTTAGAATTCGGATGCACAAAAGTGATCTTTGAGTTCTTTGATTGATGATTTACTTATCTTTAGTGTTGGGATAGATCTTGTGCGAAAGCAAGGATTGATCCCTGCATGATTGTCTGCACGAAAGTGAGACGATCCCTTTATGAAGTAAATTAAGTCTTTATCATGATAAGATTAGTCTGACGACCTTTTATTTACATCTAGTCATTAAAATTAAGGTGAATGAAACCCTAGTCCTAGTTTATCTCTCTGATTATTTTCCTGTGTGTTTATCGATTACTCACTTGCATCATATTCGATTTGCTTAGCTAGTAAGAAAATAATTATTTGGTACTTAACAATAAGGTCTCTGTGGGATCGATATTTTTCTTTATTACTTCGAGTATCCATGCACTTGCGGACGCAACAAGTTTAGAGACAATAAGTTTTTGTAGCCGTGTTAGGGAGTGACAATAGCCCTGTACGCCAACACCTAGGTTTTGGCCACGACACCTGAAATAAGTCTACCTACTTGTATTCATAAGTGTGTCCTTTCGGATCACAACAAGTTTTTGGCGCCGTTGCCAGGGACCTTAGTTTTGTTAATATCAAAATAGTTGTTAGTATTGCTAGACTAGGTTTTATTTATTTTAGATTTAACTTTGTTTTTTGTTTTTGCAGGTTTTGGATTTTCAGAAGTTGTGACAGAACTGAGATTTTCTAAAATTTGTGAATTTGCTTGTGTTTTATATTTTGAAAAAAAAAGGTTTTATTTAATTGATTGGTGTTGAATTATCTTTCTGTTCTTTATAGATTTGAAGATATGTCTTATAACTCCCGGGCAACTGAAAGAGGTGAAGTATATATGCCATATAAAGATAATTCATCATGCACTCTTCAAGATAAGTTAGATTTTATCTCTCGTCAAATAGACACTTTAAATATACATCCTGTTAAGACATCTTATTCTTTTATTAGTTGTGATATTTGTGGATGCTTTGATCATTGTACTTCTGATTGCCATATTTTAATGCCCCAAAATTCTTATTCTTCATGGTATCAAGATGATCATTATGATTGTAGTTGGGAAAATCAAACTTCTTTTTATGATGATTGCTCTAATCTTGTTTCTGAACCATACTTTGAGGATACTAAAGAATCTAGGTTAGAATCCATGCTTAAAAAATTCATGTCAAATCAAAACAAATTCATAACAAATCAAAATAAGGAAATTGAAGATCTTAAGGAGATAATTGGTCAGCTTGCCTCTAATGTAGAATCTTTAACTGCTAATTCTGAAATTCTTGAGACCTAGTTAGCACAACAAGCATGTTTATTTGAGTTTGAAACTGAAGAACTTGATTTAGAAAAATCCCCCTCTGATTATGATTGTTTTAAGATTGAGCCTTATGTAGATATTAATGCATCTCACTCTGATTTTGATAATTGTAAAATTGATTCTTTTGATAATTTATTTGTGGAAAAGTTTGAAGAAATTGAAATTGAAAAACCCTCTTTTATTGAAATTGATTCTTTTGATAAGATATTATTTATGGTTAAATCTGATGAAGGATATGAGGGGACTAATTTAGAAAAATCTTACTCTGATTTTGTTGGTGATTTTGAAACTGATAAATTATTTGATGAAGTGCATGAAGGAATTGATTTTGGAAAGTCTCACCTTAATTTTGATGATAACTTTGAAATTGACAAATTATTTGATGATGAGCATGAGGAATTTGAAAAAGATTTGAAAATTATAAACATTGATGAATCTCAGCATGATGATGTTTTGCCCATATCTAATGTTCACTCTTTTGATTTATTTGAAAAATTATGTTTTATTAAGGAACCTAATTTGAGACAGAAAAATTATTTTGATGATCCAATGCTTATATCTTTTAATCAAAGTCCTATTGCAATTGAAAATATAAATATGAAGAAAGGACTTATGATTTTGCTTTCTGATAAATTTAGGAAGATTATTAAATATCCATTTAGTGGAGTTGAAAGTATTGATTTTGATTTCTGCGTATTTGAGAAAGCCATATCAATCTTGATTTACATGAAATTCTGGATCTTTGGATTAGTGGCTAAACTTTTTGGACAGCGGAAAAGAAAAAAATTACATGCTATTTACTTTGGAACTGATTCACCTGCTTCACCATGAGATTTGATTTTTGGAATAAAAAACTTGGGTTACCTCCCAAGAGTGCTATTTTAGGGTCTATATCTTGACCATAAGAGTCATCAGAGTGTCAAATCTGTGGGGTGTAAAAAGGCAAGAGCTTCCCCTTTTTCGACCCGCTCATCTTCAAAGTAGTGCTTGAGACGGTGCCCGTTAACTGTGAAACTCCCCATTCGTTCTCTCCAAATTGTGATGGCACCGTATGGTTGAACTTGCTGAACTGTAAAAGGCCTAGACCATCTCGTGCGGAGCTTCCCTGGAAATAGCCGAAGTCTTGAATTAAAGAGAAGCACTTTATCCCCTTCACGAAATTCTTTCTTTACTATGCTCTTGTCATGCCAAAACTTCGTGCGTGCTTTGTAGATCTTGGCATTCTCGTAGGCAAAAAGGCTCATCTCTTCCAGCTCATCGAGTTGTAGCTTTCTCTTTTCGCTGGTGTTCTCTATAGAGTTCGTCTGGGCGAGTTCCAATGGGTCCACTTCTTTCCTGAAGGGCACAACAAGCTGTATAGCTTCTTCCACAACGTCCCTGCAGCATGTACCTGCAAGAGAGGATTTTTTCAAGGTGTCAGCCAGATCAAATTGAATAACATTGCCACAAATGTTCAAGGACAGTTTCTCATTCTTAACATCCATGACAGTGCCTGCAGTAGCAAGAAAAGGTCTCCCTAGAATGATAGGGAGCCTGTCATCCTCATCAATATCTAAAACAACAAAATTAGCAGGAACAAAGTAATCTCCTACTTTAATAGGTACGTCCTCTAAAATACCAATGGGCTGGTGCACTGATCTGTCTGCAAGCTGTAAAGAAATGTTAGTAGGTTTCAAATCCCCTAAGTTTAGCCTTTTACATAGTAACAACGGCATAAGGCTGACGCTTGCTCCTAGATGGTACAAAGCTCTCTGAAAGGACATCTCCCCAATCTAGTAAGGCATGGAGAAACTGCCTAGGTCCTTAAGCTTCTGAGGGAATTTGTTCTGAATGATGGCGCTGCACTCCTCAGTAAGTGCAACGGTTCCCTGATCTTCCAGCTTCCTCTTATTTGATAAGATGTCTTTCAGGAATTTTGCATAAGTCGGCATCTGCGAAAGAGCATCAATGAAAGGGATGTTAATATAGAGTTTCTTTAACACTTCTAAAAACTTACCAAACTGCTTGTCCAATTTAGCCTTGACGAGCCTCTGTGGAAAAGGGATCGGTGGCTTGTATGCAGGCGGTCCCACGTAGGGCCACTCTTCCTCAGCTGGTTCTGGTGCCACCATCGTTGCATCTGAATGTGGTTCCATAGGCTCGGGAGTCTCTTCATCTCTCCTGTCATTGGTCGGCAACTTTGGATCCTCAAGTTGTTTGCCGCTCCAAGTGGAGATTGCATTGCAATGCTCCCTCAGGTTTACTTCTGGTTGAGATGGTAGCTTTCCTGGTGTAACATCCCGTTATCTTAACCCCAAACAAGCAACACAAATCACAGAAGAAACAGGATGTGTCATACAAGATCGATTCACATGCTAGGTAAAACCGAGTTCAAGAAACACGATCTGAAAATTTCCAAAAATCCATACATACAATCTCCAAGAAACACAATTCATAAAGGTACCTGCCACCACGCAATACTTGCACTAGACATATGCAAGTTACATGTATATCAAAACCGATTGCAAAAATACACATCAAACTGAAATTCAAAACAAAATCACAACGTCGATTCCATAAAGTTTCACAGTGATACCAAACACCGAAACCAGGCCAAAGCCCGCGGTGACACAAAAATCATAATATCAAAACCGCCACAACCGGCAACACAAGTTCACACATAGTTTGCCCACAACTGGCAACCCAAGTTCATATAATTCGGCCACATCCGGCCTCAGTTAATTAAGCACAAAAGTTATACATCCAACCAGCATGGAGAATCACAATATCCGTATAACATGCTAACTCATGCAGTGCGCCCCTGTTCTACACCTGAAAACATTGAGGGGTGAGCTACACAGCCCAGTGAGTGGATAGTCTCAAACGACCATCCATAGCATACATTCAAAAATACAGGCAGATTATTTTAAAAATCTTTAACAGATTATCATATCAACATATAACAAAATTAAAGAACAAAACACATATGAACAATCAAGTATACACTGCCAAGACATCACACAACTGTCCCCATAGAGTAACTAAGGTTCTAGAGCTACACTCTAAACCACTGTACACATTAACCACTTAGTTAACCTAGTTGTCCAGCATATTCAGTAGTGACCATCATGGTCTAACCCAGCTTTGGCCTAAGCACTGGGAGAAGCATGCATGCAACATATAGATGGACAGTGTATAGAATCAAGAGGTGGCCCCCGCCAGGTCACGACGTGGCACTTTGCTCTACTACACCCCATAACACAAAAAGATGTGTAGATTCAAGAGGTGGCCCCCGCCAGGTCATGACGTGGCACTTTGCTCTACGACACCCCATAACACAAAAGAGTGATGACATCAAGAGGTGGCCCCCTGTCCGACCAAGACATGGCACTTTGCGTCAAAACTCATTCTCCCAAAGGGTTCCTACTGGACAACAGACACATCTTATATCTTATATCACAAAGGTGGACTCCTAAGTGTCAACTAGACTCTAGGATAGTCATCACAATAATCATATCGGGCAGGCTGAACATCAACCCCCATCACAATAATCATAACAGGCAGGCTGAACATCAACCCCCTTCACATATCACAATACAGGGCTGAAATATCCAACCCTTAACATATCACATATCAACTATCCCATTGAGCACACAGTTACACTTAGCCTTAGTCCTAACCATTCCATGATCACAACATATAATATTTGAAATCACATAACCACATAATATTCAAAATCACATAACCGCATAATATTCAAAATCACATAATCACATAACATTCAAAAAATCACATAATGTAGGGTAGTCCTTAGGTTTCATGCTGATCAATTCAGTGCAGCCTTGCTAAGTTATCACCCAAATTTCTCAAACAAAGATTCATGGTCATAAATAAACAAACATGACTCTTATAATATTATTAGCATTTATTAGGGCATCCATAAAAATCAACATAAGATTAAAATCCATGCTCTTACAATCTGGTTCACAAAACATCACATCTAGCCCACGGTTTCAAACATAATATCTATTTCAAACAAGATTCTCATGCTACCAAAAATCAATGATTTAATATTACCAAAATTCCCTATAAAATACCTAGTTAACAAGAATTTCATACTCCCAATTCAATGGTTTAATGCTACCAAAATTCCCTATAAAAATACCTTAAATTTCAAGCTACAAGTTTCGGTTTTCATGAGATATACACCTATACAAATTTTCGGTTTTCATGAAGATACATCATAATTTGGTTTTTAGCATGATAAAATTTCCAACTTAAATAAAACCTTAGTTAACAAGGAGTCTTGAGTTTTCATGATAATTATACCATTGTAACTTTCGGTTATAACAAAGAGAAGTCTTGAGTTTTCGGTTTTTAACATGGTAAAATTTCTAATCAATCTAATGCATCAATTAACACAACCAAATTGCTAGAAATCAATTAAGACACCCCACTCACCTCTTAAATCGAAAATCCTCCACACAAAAAAAATCGTCTAAAGCCTTGATGTCGCCCAAAGGATCTCCAAGAACTCGCCAAGGAAGCTTCTTCACCTCAAGGAAATTCGCCAAGGGAAGAAGATGAAGAAAATCACCTCAATAATTCCAAGAACACCAAGATCGCCTTCTTCCTCCTAGCCGTCGCCCAAGGTTTCTTCCAAGCCAACAATTTCGCCAAAAACTCTACCCTAGCCAAAAATTCCCACTTAACATTTCGGTTTTTAATTTTTAACCCATTAACCAATTAATTCAAATAGGGTTTAATCCATTTAACTAACTAATTCGAATTTTAAATCTAATATCCATCTAACCCAATAACCCATAGTTTAAGTGAAAGTCCAATAAGAATTTAAATTAACATCCATTTAATGAATTCACTTAAACGCAAATCCAATAAGGATTTAATTAATATCCAATAAGCTAGTTAATTAACCAATAAGGTCTAATTAATTAACCAATAAACTCTAATTAATTAACTGAAAATTAACATCCAATAAGTTAGTTAATTAATTAACATTAACATCCAAAAATCTCTAGTTAATTAACTATTAACAACCAATACATAGAAAAATATCACAGTCAATAATTCTATTTAAATCATGAACACAATATCACAGCCAACGAGTTTATTTAAATCAAAAATAATGCTTACCATGACTTAAGATCCTTGGATCTTACATCCCTCCCTCCTTATAAAGCTTTAGTCCTCTAAAGCTCAGCATCCATATCATAAAAAAGATAAGCATAAAACTTCCTCATATCAGCTTCAGTCTCCCAAGTTGCCTCCTCAACCGACTGATTTCCCCAGATAACCTTTACCAAAGGTATAGTCTTGTTTCTCAGAACTTTATCCTTTCTATCCACAATCCGGAGAGGTCTTTCCTCAAAAGTCAAATCACTCTGAATCTGAAGAGGTTCCAATTCCAATACATGAGATGGATCAGGATGATATTTCCTCAAAACAGAAACATGGAACACATTATGCACATGATCCATAGCAGGAGGTAAAGCTAACCGGTAAGCCACTGGACCAATTCTCTCAATAATGTCAAAAGGGCCTACAAACCTAGGGCTCAGCTTGCCCTTTTTGCCAAACCTCATAACACCCTTAGTAGGTGATACCTTTAAGAAAACATGATCCCCTACCATAAACTCCAGGGAACGACGACGGTCATCGGCATAACTCTTCTGTCTGTCCCGAGCAATCTTCAATTTATCCTGAATCTCTCTGACCTTATCAGTAGTCTCCTGTACTGCATCAGATCTCAAAATCATTCTGTCACCAGTTTCCTCCCAACACAAGGGAGTCCTATACCTTCTTCCATACAAAGCCTCATATGGAGCTATCTGAATACTGGAGTGGAAGCTATTATTATAAGTGAACTCTATCAAAGATAGATCCCGATTCCACTCAGAACTCCAATCAACCACATAAGCTCTCAACAAGTCTTCTAGAGTCTGTATAGTACGCTCCGTCTGGCCATCAGACTGAGGATGGTATGCTGTACTAAAACTCAACTTAGTACCCAAACCCTCCTGTAAGCTCTTCCAAAACCTGGACAGAAATCGAGAGTCCCTATCAGACACAATATCGACAGGCACTCCATGCAGTCTGACTATCTCATCAATGTATAATCTAGCCAGCCTCTCCAAAGAATAAGTCATCTTAATCGGGAGAAAATGGGCTGATTTAGTGAGTCTATCAACGATCACCCAAATAGCATCATGACCCAATCTGGTTCTAGGCAAACCACACACAAAATCCATACTGATGCATTCCCACTTCCACTCAGGAATAGGAAGGGGCTGCAACAAACCACCAGGCTTCTGGTGTTCAGCCTTTACAGTCTGACAAGTTAAACACCTAGAGACAAAATCGATTACCTCTTTCTTCATACCCGGCCACCAAAAATTTTTCTTGAGGTCCTGATACATTTTAGTCACGCCAGGATGTAGAGAATATTTGGAGTTATGGCTGTCCTCCAATATTTCTTTCCTCAAGCTCGGTTCCTCAGGGACACATACCCTTCCACGAAACCGAAGAATACCATCATCAGACAAGCTAAAATCCTGAACTGCTCCATCAACCAAACTATCCCTGATCTGAACTAATCTCGGATCCACAGACTGCTGATCTCTGATCTTCTGCAACAAAGCAGACTGTACTCTGAGAAAGGCCACATAACCCGACTGAACTCTAGGAGAAACACTGATCCTGAGATCGCTGAACTCCTGCAGTAACCGCCACTCATTGACTCGTAAAGCAGCTACTGAAGTAACTGGATGTCTGCTCAGTGCATCCGCCACTACATTGGCCTTTCCAGCCTGATACTGAATAGAGAAGTCATAGTCTTTGATCAACTCCATCCATCTTCTCTGTCTCATGTTCAACTCCTTCTGAGTGAAGATATACTTGAGACTCTGGTGATCAGTGAACAGATCGAACTCCTGACCCAGTAAATAGTGGCGCCATATCTTCAAAGCAAAGACTACGGCCGCCAACTCTAAATCATGAGTAGGGTAGTTCAATTCATACTCCTTCAGTTGTCTCGAAGCATAGGCTACTACAGAACCCTTCTGCATCAAGACACAACCCAACCCTTTGCCTGAAGCATCCGTATAAACAGTAAACCTTTCCCCATCACTAGGAATAATGAGGATCGGTGTACTAGTCAACCTCCTCTTCAGCTCTTGAAAGCTCTCTTCACACTTGTCATCCCAAATAAACTTGGCCTCCTTTCTGGTCAATTTAGTTAAAGGACCCGCCAGCTTGGAAAATCCCTCAACAAACCTCCGGTAGTAACCTGCTAAACCCAAGAAACTTCTGATCTCAGTAGCGCTAGTCGGTCTTCCCCAATTGAGGATGGCTTGCACTTTAACTGGATCCACAGACACCCCCTGACCAGAAATCACATGCCCAAGGAAACTAATCTTCTCTAGCCAGAACTCACACTTACTAGCCTTGGCATATAATCGGTTCTTCCTCAGAACCTCCAGCACTCTGCGCAAGTCACTGACATGATCTGAAGTAGTCCGTGAGTATACCAAAATATCGTCTATAAATACTACCACACAAGAGTCAAGCAATTCATGGAATACCCTGTTCATCAAATCCATGAAGACAGCAGGTGCATTCGTCAGTCCAAAAGGCATAACTAAAAATTCAAAATGCCCATACCTGGTCCTGAAAGCAGTCTTAAATATATCCTCATCCTTGACCCTAAGCTGGTAATACCCTGATCTCAGGTCAATCTTAGAGAACACTGTCGCTCCCTGTAATTGATCAAATAGATCATCAATTCTGGGAAGAGGATACTTATTCTTGATAGTCACTTGGTTCAGTTGCCTGTAGTCTATACACATCCTCAGGGTTCCATCTTTCTTCTTTACAAACAGCACTGGCGCTCCCCAGGGAGAAGCACTAGGCCGGATGTAACCTTTTTCCAGCAATTCTTCCAGTTGCTTCTTAAGTTTAGCCAACTCTGAGGTAGCCATGCGATAAGGAGCTCTGGAGATAGGTGCCGTACCTGGCGCCAACTCAATGCCAAACTCCACTTCTCTAATTGGTGGCAAGCCTGAAAATTCCTCAGAGAACACATCAGGAAACTCTTTCACCACCGCCATCTGAGTCAAATCAGAAGTAGAATCATCCTGCACCTTAACATGCGCAAGATAACCCTTACACCCACTAGCAAGTAACTTTCTGGCCTGCAGAAAAGATATTACATGTGGTCCTTGGTCTGACACTAGACCTCTCACAAAAATCCAATTCCCATCTAGCAGATTTAAAGTGATTACTTTCTCAAAGCAATCCACAGTGGCATGATGTGAAGACAACCAATCCATTCCTAAGATGACATCATAATCTTGCATGTCTAAGAGGATTAGATCTACCAGAAACTCATAACCCTCTACATGCACTACACAATTAGCACAAACAGTATCTGTAGATAATGACTTTCCTAAGGGAGTACTGACAGACACAACATAATCTAGCATCTTAGGTACAACAGGTAAACATGCAGCAAATCTAACAGATACAAAAGACAGATTTGCACCAGGGTCAAATAAGATACGAGCTAACTGATCAAATACAAATAAGGTACCTTCCACGACGGATCGGGAAGCTCGTGTGTCCTTCTCAGCCACAGCATAAACTCATGTCTGGACTGTAGGCTTCTCTGCGCCTCTATTCTGTATCTCAGGCTCTTTACAGTCTTTGACCATGTGCCCTGGTTTCTTACATCTGAAGCATACACCATTCTTCTTATAACAATCCTTCACCAGATGTCCCTTGATCCCACAATAATTACAAGTCCTATCCTCTGTGATACTGTTCTTTACATCTCTGACATCCCTGAACTGCTGCGGTGCATCCCTGGACTGCTGCGGTGCCTTGTAAGAGTAAGGCTTATACCTGCTCTTCTTGTAATCCTTATGCTTGGGGTACTTCTTACCCTTGCCGCCAATGCCATACTGAGAAGCTGCCGTCTCAGCTGCAGGAACCACGGTCACGGCAACATGAGAACTCCTCTCAGATATGTATCTCTCAATGGTGCGTGCTCGCCCAACAGTCTCAACATAAGTCTCCAAATGCTGAGCACCAACCTGCTCCCGAATGTCCCATCTGAGACCTCTAAGAAACTTAGTAGCCCTTCTCTTTTCAGTTTTTATCAGGTGAGGGGCATACTTTCCCAACTTAGTGAACTGCAATTCATACTGATCTACTGTCATATCACCCTGCTCCAGGTGAATAAATGCCACCTCTCGGTCCTCCACCAAGCTATCAGGGAAGTACTTCTCATTAAATTGAGACAAGAAATAGGGCCAATCTACTGTCTCATGTTTTTCCTCAGCAAGTCTCACCACGCCCTTCCACCACTCATCTGCGTCACCACGCATCATATAGGTGGTCAGACATAACTTGTCTTCGTCCGAGCACCGCATGACTTGGAAAATCTTTTCCAAGCACAACTGCCAGTTCCCGGCAGTACTGGATTCTGAGCCCCCATAAAAAGAGCTGGGACCCAGTTTCTGGAATTCACTCACAAGTGAGGCATAGCGCCTGTGAGCGCCCTCCTGAGAGTCATCCCCCACCGCTCGAGTAGTAGTCTGGGGTCTCTCTTGAGTCAGCTGCTGCAAAAGCTGCTGTTGTGCCTCTTGATGCTGAGTCTGTTGTTGCTGCAGCATCTGAGCTTGCCTCTCTATCATGGCACCTTGTTGCTGTACCATGCCAGTCAGAGCCTCAATAGTTCTCGAGAGATTCGAAGGCTGCTCATCCTCACCACTAGCATTTCCTCTGGTTCGCACCATCTTAAATTCCTACACACACATGCCATAGTCAGGAAAACAAACATAAACCTATCAGGTGTCTAGCAATACACAAACATGTTTTCCCCCGAACTAAGTTTTAGCTAGCCAATTCCTCTGATACCATTCTGTAACATCCCGTTATCTTAACCCCAAACAAGCAACACAAATCACAGAAGAAACAGGATGTGTCATACAAGATCGATTCACATGCTAGGTAAAACCGAGTTCAAGAAACACGATCTGAAAATTTCCAAAAATCCATACATACAATCTCCAAGAAACACAATTCATAAAGGTACCTGCCACCACGCAATACTTGCACTAGACATATGCAAGTTACATGTATATCAAAACCGATTGCAAAAATACACATCAAACTGAAATTCAAAACAAAATCACAACGTCGATTCCATAAAGTTTCACAGTGATACCAAACACCGAAACCAGGCCAAAGCCCGCGGTGACACAAAAATCATAATATCAAAACCGCCACAACCGGCAACACAAGTTCACACATAGTTTGCCCACAACTGGCAACCCAAGTTCATATAATTCGGCCACATCCGGCCTCAGTTAATTAAGCACAAAAGTTATACATCCAACCAGCATGGAGAATCACAATATCCGTATAACATGCTAACTCATGCAGTGCGCCCCTGTTCTACACCTGAAAACATTGAGGGGTGAGCTACACAGCCCAGTGAGTGGATAGTCTCAAACGACCATCCATAGCATACATTCAAAAATACAGGCAGATTATTTTAAAAATCTTTAACAGATTATCATATCAACATATAACAAAATTAAAGAACAAAACACATATGAACAATCAAGTATACACTGCCAAGACATCACACAACTGTCCCCATAGAGTAACTAAGGTTCTAGAGCTACACTCTAAACCACTGTACACATTAACCACTTAGTTAACCTAGTTGTCCAGCATATTCAGTAGTGACCATCATGGTCTAACCCGGCTTTGGCCTAAGCACTGGGAGAAGCATGCATGCAACATATAGATGGACAGTGTATAGAATCAAGAGGTGGCCCCCGCCAGGTCACGACGTGGCACTTTGCTCTACTACACCCCATAACACAAAAAGATGTGTAGATTCAAGAGGTGGCCCCCGCCAGGTCATGACGTGGCACTTTGCTCTACGACACCCCATAACACAAAAGAGTGATGACATCAAGAGGTGGCCCCCTGTCCGACCAAGACATGGCACTTTGCGTCAAAACTCATTCTCCCAAAGGGTTCCTACTGGACAACAGACACATCTTATATCTTATATCACAAAGGTGGACTCCTAAGTGTCAACTAGACTCTAGGATAGTCATCACAATAATCATATCGGGCAGGCTGAACATCAACCCCCATCACAATAATCATAACAGGCAGGCTGAACATCAACCCCCTTCACATATCACAATACAGGGCTGAAATATCCAACCCTTAACATATCACATATCAACTATCCCATTGAGCACACAGTTACACTTAGCCTTAGTCCTAACCATTCCATGATCACAACATATAATATTTGAAATCACATAACCACATAATATTCAAAATCACATAACCGCATAATATTCAAAATCACATAATCACATAACATTCAAAAAATCACATAATGTAGGGTAGTCCTTAGGTTTCATGCTGATCAATTCAGTGTAGCCTTGCTAAGTTATCACCCAAATTTCTCAAACAAAGATTCATGGTCATAAATAAACAAACATGACTCTTATAATATTATTAGCATTTATTAGGGCATCCATAAAAATCAACATAAGATTAAAATCCATGCTCTTACAATCTGGTTCACAAAACATCACATCTAGCCCACAGTTTCAAACATAATATCTATTTCAAACAAGATTCTCATGCTACCAAAAATCAATGATTTAATATTACCAAAATTCCCTATAAAATACCTAGTTAACAAGAATTTCATACTCCCAATTCAATGGTTTAATGCTACCAAAATTCCCTATAAAAATACCTTAAATTTCAAGCTACAAGTTTCGGTTTTCATGAGATATACACCTATACAAATTTTCGGTTTTCATGAAGATACATCATAATTTGGTTTTTAGCATGATAAAATTTCCAACTTAAATAAAACCTTAGTTAACAAGGAGTCTTGAGTTTTCATGATAATTATACCATTGTAACTTTCGGTTATAACAAAGAGAAGTCTTGAGTTTTCGGTTTTTAACATGGTAAAATTTCTAATCAATCTAATGCATCAATTAACACAACCAAATTGCTAGAAATCAATTAAGACACCCCACTCACCTCTTAAACCAAAAATCCTCCACACAAAAAAAATCGTCTAAAGCCTTGATGTCGCCCAAAGGATCTCCAAGAACTCGCCAAGGAAGCTTCTTCACCTCAAGGAAATTCGCCAAGGGAAGAAGATGAAGAAAATCACCTCAATAATTCCAAGAACACCAAGATCGCCTTCTTCCTCCTAGCCGTCGCCCAAGGTTTCTTCCAAGCCAACAATTTCGCCAAAAACTCTACCCTAGCCGAAAATTCCCACTTAACATTTCGGTTTTTAATTTTTAACCCATTAACCAATTAATTCAAATAGGGTTTAATCCATTTAACTAACTAATTCGAATTTTAAATCTAATATCCATCTAACCCAATAACCCATAGTTTAAGTGAAAGTCCAATAAGAATTTAAATTAACATCCATTTAATGAATTCACTTAAACGCAAATCCAATAAGGATTTAATTAATATCCAATAAGCTAGTTAATTAACCAATAAGGTCTAATTAATTAACCAATAAACTCTAATTAATTAACTGAAAATTAACATCCAATAAGTTAGTTAATTAATTAACATTAACATCCAAAAATCTCTAGTTAATTAACTATTAACAACCAATACATAGAAAAATATCACAGTCAATAATTCTATTTAAATCATGAACACAATATCACAGCCAACGAGTTTATTTAAATCAAAAATAATGCTTACCATGACTTAAGATCCTTGGATCTTACACCTGGGGCTCTGGAGGATGGGCTAGCTGACTCTCCAGCATCTTTTTGTGTGTCTCCAAGGAGTCCATCCTTGTCATCATAAGCTTCATCATGTCGGTCAGTCCTTTAAGTTGCTTGCTCAAATGTAAATCATTGTTTTGCCTTGGCTGGTGGTTGTCTGTAGTCGCCTTGTGGAGGCTGCCTGAAATTCCCTTGTGGGGGCTGGGCTTGTTGTGATGGTGCTTGTCCAGGTTGCATTGGCTGAGTTGTTCGATATGAGAAGTTCGGGTGGTTGCGCCATCCTGGGTTGTATGTGCTGGAATATGGGTTGTTGTTAGGATTGAAGTTTCCAACAGCGTTCATTTGCTCAGAGTGATTCGCAGCCATCCGCCCATCTCCTACCTGACAATCTGCCCCTACATGACCTGCAACTCCACAGACCTCACAAGATATAGAGTTAGCATCCATTGAATTTATAGACCAATAATCAATCTTTCTGGTTAAATTATCCACCTTAGCTGTAATAGCAGTCAGAGTGTCTAGGTTGTACTTACCTAACTTCTTGCTAGATGTACCTCTCTCAGATGTCTATTGGTGATGGTTGATCACCATGTCCTCGAGGAGGTTCATTGCGTCTTTGACCCGTCTATTCATCAAAGCACCTCCTGCTGCAGCGTCCACTGTAAGTCTTGTGTTGTAATCCAACCCGCTATAGAACGTTTGGATCAAGACCCAAGTCTCAATTCCATGATGTGGACACATCCTTTGGAGCTTTTTAAATCTCTCCCAAGCCTCATATAGGGACTCTCCATCCTTCTGCGTGAAACTAGTTATCTGATTCCGCAACTAAATTGTCTTGGATGGAGGAAAGTATTTGGAGAGAAAGGCTTGAGATAGCTCCGCCCATGTTCTTATTGAAGCTGAAGGTAGCGTGTGAAGCCAAGCTCTCGCTCTGTCCCTTAAAGAGAAGGGAAACAATCGCAACCTGATAGCATCAGCAGACACACCGTTAATAGTCAGCATATCACAATATTCTAGAAAAATAGAGAGGTACATGTTGGGGTCCTCAAGAGGAGAACCACCAAATTGGTTTTGTTGCACCATAGAAAGTAGAGCAGATTTTATTTCAAAATTGTTTGCCTCTACAGTAAGCCTGGCAATTCCTGATTGTAACCCATGTGCGTAGGGAGCAGAATAGTCTTTCAGCGTCCTGTTATTGTAGTTGTTCCCTACTGGTTGAGGTATCTGATCATTGTTCACACCAAGCTAAATGTGATGCATTTGATTTTCCGCGCCCGGATGGTTCATGTCTTCCTTTTTTTGAATTTGGTTTTGCTTTCTTCTTGTCCTGAGCGTGCGCTCGATCTCTAGATCAATGTCAAAGAATGCACCTGCCCTAGAACTTCTTTGCATAAAAGGGGTCAGTCAAAATTTCTAAGTTCTAAGACAATGAGCAAATAGAGTGAAAGAGAAAATAGCAGTGCAGAAACGTAGAATAACTGAGGCCTAGTCTACCAATTCTTAGAAATATACTAATATCAACTGTTGTTCCCCGGCAACGGTGCCAAAAACTTGACACGTCCCGCAAGTGCATGGTTATGTCGAAGTAATATAAAAGATGTCGAATCCCACAGGGAACAAGGTTGCGTACCAGAAAATCCAAGTTTCAATAGCTAGGCGAACAAAAACGTGGTTTTGAGAACTTAAATTGAAAACAAGAAATCAAAGCTACGTCGGTAGAGAATATATATGAGAGAGATATCAGGGCTATGGTTTCCACCATGCTGACGATCTTAATCGCACTTAAAAATATTGGTTACCTGGATTTACGATTTTGCGCAAGGAATCTATCCGTAGGGTACAAGGTGCCATCTCTTGAGTGTATACCCCGATGTTTGTCTAAGACGAGCTCCTACTCTCGCGGTGGATCATTTTAGGCAAACCCAATGACTTCTATGGAAGATTATGAAACCCTCGAGCGAAAACCAAGCACTCTCGTGTCGAGGTCTCGCAAGTTTTACTAAGAAGATCCGCCCTTACGATCCTCCTCTCGGTATGAATCGTAACGGCTAAAACATGAAAATACTTGGCCAAGGTAAAATCATGAGATTTGCGTATCAAAGTTAAATACGCTCACAAAATAATCCAAATAATTGAATTAGAACAAGCATTGCAATTAAGAATCGTCATCGGGCTTCAACCGAACCCTAAAAAAGCGTTTATGCCATAATCGTCATTGAAACACTCAAAATCTCTCTTTAAAGTGAAAGAAAACTACAAGGAAGTGAATCTGAGAGGGAGGAGATGATGAACCGAAAGTAATCTGCAGAAATCGTGATGATCTGATGGTTCGAATGCTGGAAATCCGCTCAGAAACTCCTGGTCACTGTGTTCTTCCGCCCTAGCTGCTTCATCTCTTGATTGCTTGATCCCTAGGGTATGAAAATTGGGGCTTTTATATTCCACGTGTTCTCCTTCGAAATAGCTTTCCAAAGAATCCTTCCTTGCCAAATTTGGACGTCAAACGGGTTGGAAATCAGAGAAAATCCGATTAAAAGGCGGACTCGCGTTTGCCTGGGTTGAAATCACGAGTGAACCCCACCGGGTTCACCTGGTCGTGATGTGCTCTAGGATGTTTCAGTCGAAAGAAGCACGGGTGAACCCCGCCGGGTTCATCTCCCTGTGATGTGTTCTGGCCAATTTGAGTACTGTATAACAGAGAGAATCATGGGTGAACCCCGCCGGGTTCACCTGCCCGTGAAGTCTTCTGTGAAGAAATCTTGCATCTGGTGAAAGCACCGGTGAACCCCGTGGGGTTCACCTGGCCGTATTTTTCAGATTAACTCCGATTGAGCCCAAATTTGACAGGTAGCTTCATTTTCGCATAAGAAATCACCCTATGGTCTTAGAATCTTCAAAAGACATCAAAATTTGGTGATTTTACTTGAAATTCCACAAAAGCAAGAAAAAGTGAAGATTCCAAAGTTTTAAAGCAAATAAGTCTTAAAAGAGTATGAAAATATCAAAATAAGCCTAGATTTATCATGAAATATTAAGAAAAATTACTACTAAAATGCAGAGCATCACTGCTGCATGATCAGTGTACACCACAACTTTTGAATTTATCAAATAAGATCTAAATTTGTCAAATGCAAAAACAATAGCTAAAAGTTTCCTCTCAGTTGTGGTGTAGTTCCTCTATGTCTCATCCAAAGCTTTACTAGCATAGTAAATAACATAAGACTTTTTTTCCTTTCTTTGTCCTAGAACTGCTTCTACTAGGAATGTCAACGGGTCGGGTACCCACACTTTTTGGCCAAACCCGAACACGATCCGACCCAAACCCGAACCCGACTAAACCTGAGTCGGGTATTTAAACGGGTACCCGTTTAAATTAAAATATTTATTTTAAAATAATTTTTTAAATTATTTTTATAAAATATAATTATAAAATAATATTAATAATAATAAATATATTTATTAAAAATTATTTTATTTTATATATATATATATATATATATATATATATATATATATTTTATTATATATAATCGGGTATCGGGTACCCGCGGGCACCCGTGGGGGTAAACCCGAACCCGACCTAATTAGCTAATCGGGTACCCGAACCTGCCATAAACGGGTCAGGTCGGCTCGGATACCCATGAGGTTGGGTACCCATTGACACCCCTAGCTCCTACAGCAAAGTCATTGGCATCACACATAAGCTCAAAAGGCAATTCCCAATCAGGTGGCTGCATGATAGGTGCTGATATTAGGGCCTTCTTCAGTTCCTGGAAAGCAAGCAAACAATTCTCATCAAAGCAGAATTTAACATCTTTACAAAGTAAATCAGTGAGTGGTTTAGCAAGTTTAGAAAAGTCCTTGATAAAATGCCAGTAAAATACTGCATGTCCCAAGAAGCTTCTAATCTCCTTAACCGTGGTGGGTGGTGCTAGCTTCTCAATCACTTCGACTTTGGCCTTGTCGACTTCTATCCCTCTCTCTGAAATAAGGTGACTCAAAACTATCCCTTGTCTAACCATAAAGTGACATTTCTCCTAGTTAAGGACAAGGTTAGTTTTTTCGCACCTCTGCAAAACTTGAGATAAATTAGCCAAACAATCATCAAAGGAAAAACCATAAAGAGAAAAATCATCCATAAAATCTTCAATAAATTCAGAAAATATTACAATCATACACCTCTGAAAAGTAGCAGGTGCATTACACAATCCAAAAGACATCCTCCTATAAGCAAAAGTACCATATGGGTAAGTAAAGGTGGTCTTATCTTGATCATCAGGATGAATGGGAATTTGAAAAAATCCAGAATATCCATCAAGAAAACAAAAATAAGAATGCTTTGCAAGTCTCTCAACCATCTGATCAATAAAAGGTAAGGGGAAGTGATCTTTCCTAGTGGCAGTATTTAATTTTCTATAATCAATACACATGCACCAACTAGTAACTGTTCTAATAGGGATCAACTCATTATCTTTATTTTTCATAACTGTGACACCCCACTTTTTAGGAACACAATATACAGGACTCACCCACTTACTATCAGAGATAGGGTAGATAATACCTGCATCAAGCAATTTCAGTACTTCCTTCTTTACAACTTCCTTCATAGCTGGGTTGAGTCTTCTTTGGAAATCCACATGTGGCTTGTGCTCATCCTCCATATGAATCCTGTGCATACAAAAAAAAAGGATTAATTCCTTTCAAGTCATCAATGGTATACCCAATTACCTTTCTATGAACACTCAACTCCTTCAAAAGCAAATCAGTCTCCCTTTCATCTAATTGAGCATCAACAATCACAAGGTAAGTAGAGTTAGGACCAAGAAATTCATAGCGAAGGTTATCAGGTAAAGCTTTTAATTCAATTTTTGGAATTTTTTCTTTTTCATCATCAAATATAGTGCAATCCAAAATATCATGAGTTTCTTTTTCATCACAAGAATCATCATTAAAATCAAAATCATCAATTTCTTCACAAGAATTTTCACAAAAATCAGTATCAAAATCAGAATCAGAAGCGAAATCAGAAGGATCATCAAATAAAAAACCAAGATTATAAACCACATCATCAATAGCATGAACACTACAACATGAACTAGCATATGAAGGTTTTTTCATTGAATCATTCAAATCAAACTCAATTTTGTTATCACCAATATTCAGAGTGAGTTTACCATTCTTTACATCAACAAGTGCTCTCACAGTGGCTAAGAACGGTCTACCAAGAATAATAGGAATCTTCGCATCTTCTTCCATTTCAAGAACCACAAAATCAGTAGGTACAAAATACTTACCAACTTGGATAGGAACATCCTCAAGAATACCTATAGGATACTTCACTGAGCGATCGGCGAGCTGCAAAGATATTGAAGTTGGTTTAGGAGCTCCCATATCCAGTTTCCCGCAGACAGATAAAGGCATTAGACTCACACTAGCTCCCAAATCACATAAGGCTCGGTCGAAAGCTACACTTCCAATCAAACAGGGGATAGAGAAACTACCTAGATCCTTTAATTTCGGTGGTAACTTGTTTTGAATAAGAGCATTACATTCTTCAGTTAGTGCCACAGTACCATAGTCCTCTATTTTTATTTTATTGGATAAAATCTCTTTCAAAAATTTTACATATGAAGGTATTTGAGATAAGGCATCAGTAAATGGAATATTAATGTACAACTTTTTCAAAACATCTAAAAACTTCCCAAACTGCCTATCTAACTTAGCTTGCACAATCTTCTGGGGAAAAGGAATAGGTGGCCTATATGGTGGTGGTGAACTAGGTCTAGGAATATCAACTTCACAAGGCAAATCACCATTCTATGAAGGCTCATCCTCCTTAGAAGGTGAAGAGCTAGGATGGGACTGCACATGTATAGGTTGTGATTCCAAAACTGGTTCACTGCTAGGTCTAACATTAGGCTCTTCCTCATCATCATCTAATGGTCCCCTGGGGTCCTCTAATTGTTTTCCACTCCTAGTTATGATGACATTACAATGTTCCCAAGGGTTAGGTTCAGGTTTGGCAGGTAATTTCCCTGGGAGTCTATACGCTGTGCTAGCCTGTTGTGCTATCTGTGTCTCTAAAATCTTATTGTGAGCAACAATACCATCCAACCTAGAGTTGATTTGCCTAAGACTCTCAGAAACTTCCTCATTTTGTCTCATCTGAGCACCCATGAAATTTTCAAACATGTCTTCTAAACTAGATTTTTGGGGTTGACTCTGATTTGGTTGTCTCTGCTGATAACCTCTATTTTCATTCTGCCCACTAGCATGATTGTTACTCTTCCAAGACAGGTTAGGATGGTTCCTCCAACCAGGGTTGTAGGTATTAGAGTAAGGGTCATTATTTCTACCTTGATTGTAACCCCCTACTGCATTAATTTGCTCACTACCCTAATCAACAATAACCTTACACTCTTCAGCATAGTGCCCATGGTTCCCACATACATCACAAGTAACAGAAGAGACTGCAACAGTTTGCATCTGAAAAGAATCAAAACGATTACACAATGAATCTACCTTTTCTGCTAGAGAACGCCAACCTTCACCATCATTCTTACCATGAGGAGGACGATACAACACTCCTCTCTCAACAATCCACTGGTTGTGATTTAGCTCCATCTCTTCAATCAGCGCGTAGGCATCTTCAATGGTCTTTTTCATCAGTGCTCCTCCTGCAACAGCATCAACAGTTAAGCGAGTGTTGTAAAGCACATTATAGAAAGTTTGAATTAAAACCCAATCTTCTAATCCGTGGTGAGGGCACTTCCGTTGTAACTCATTGAAGCGCTCCCATGCTTCACTAAGTGATTCGCCATCCCTCTGTGCAAAGCCCGTGATCTGGTTCCTTAATTGAATCATCTTACTAGGTGAAAGTATTTCAGCAGGAAAGCCTTTGACAATTGTTCCCAAGTGGTGAATGTTCCAGTCGGATGAGAATGTAGCCATGTTTTTGCTCAGTCCCTAAGGGAAAAAGGAAACAATCTCAGTCTAAGAGCATCATCAGATACACCATTAATTTTTATTGTACCGCAAAATTCAAGAAAAAGAGAAAAGTGTTGATTAGGATCTTCCAGAGGAGATCCTCCAAACTCATTATATTGGATCATTGACAGGAAAGCTGATTTAATCTCAAAATTATTTACATCAATCGCAGGCCTAGTTATATTGGAACGAATTCCCTGTGTATTCGGGGTTGCATAATCTCTAAGTGTTCTTCTCTCAGCCATGATGGATTTTTCTTCTCTCTCCCCTGCAAACTTCAATTTCCTGCGCAATCTAAGAGTTTTGTTAATTTCAGGATCAACAGGGACCAATGGTCCTGACCTAAGATTCCTGCGCATAAACAAGTAGAAGATCAAATAAGCTCAGAATTTGCAGAAAATTGTAGAAAATCAGAATCTATCACAGAAAAAAAAACAGAAACAAAAAAGATTAATTTAGCAATATTATCAATTATATCAATATTAACAAAACTAAGGTCACCGGCAACGACGCCAAAAACTTGTTGTAATCTGCAAGTACATAGATACTCGAAGTAATATTTAAGATATCGAACCACAGAGACCTCGTTGTTAAGTACCGACGAATTGAATTTTCACTAGCTAAACAAATCGATGATGCTGAAAATAAACGGTAGAACGGTATACGGAAAATCAGAGAGAAAGACTTGGGACTAGGGGTTCATCCACCTTAATATTTATGACTAGATATAATCAAATGTTCATCAAACTATTTTCGTTATGGTAAAGATATGGCTTACTTAGTAAAGAAATTAACTCACTCTCGCGCAGTCAATTTACAAAGAACGATCCTCACTCTCGTGCAAGATCTATTAAATATTTAATATAAGTAAACTTCAACAGAGAGATTAAGAATCACTCTCGTGCGTTCCATCTCAATGTCAAGATCTCAAGCAAAACTAAGTATTCTCATACCTTAGTTTCATAGGTTTTACTTAAGGTTTTCAAACAATCCAATATCTATCTCTAGCATATTTTCATGTCTAACACAATAATAATTTCTAAATCAAAACATCAACAAGTCAATAAGCTTCTAAAATCTAAAGATAAGAATACAACTAATCTCTTACGATGAGCTCCTACCATAAATTTTAGGGTTCCAAGTTATGTGTATCATCTTCTCAGTCCATATCACATAACTCTAACACATGTTAATGAATGAAACTAGAAAAAGATTAAAGACATAAATCTCTTAAGTAAAATTACCATACCAAAATATATTGATGGAATAAAGATCATCTAGTCATTGAAATATCAAAGGGATTGCACCCCCATGACCCAAAAGAAAGTTTAAGCTAGAATGATTGAAGAATTACAGCAAAACATGGTTTTAGAATGATTAGAAATCGAGAGGGAGGAGTAAAAGTTACAAAACAGGCCTATAATTAAAATTACAGCCTGTAATTTGTTGAAGAGTCACAATGACCAGTGCACGCGACCACGTTTTCCTTGATTTCTCCCTTGATCGGCCTCCTTTCACTCTGAAACTTCTGTGGTGTGTTCTCCTTCCTCATGCGAAGCTTCCTGTCAAATTTTGTGGTCAGAGGTGGTCTGTACGATGAACGGCGATGAACCCTAGCGCGGCTGCGATTCTCTGAAATTCTCCATGAATCGTGAATGAAAATTGTTCCTTTCGCTTCGAAAATCTTCCCTTGCTAATGCTGAGTGTTCCCCTTTTTTTGGATCTTCAATTGGTGTCCTAAATCTCGAGAAATCATCTTTTTAAGTTTTCGGCGGAAGAATCGGGCAACTGGGCACAAAATTACGGTACCGTGATGAACGTTACGGTACTGCCGTAATGGCTTCGGAAGTTTCTGTGAGGAAACTGCCTGGAATTACGGTACCATAAAATTCGCCATGGTAGTGCCGCAATCTTCTCGTTTGTCTCTAAATGTTTATGTATGAATTTTGCCCAAAATTACGGTACCATAAAAATAATTACAGCAGTGCTGTAATTCTGCTGAAATCCTCTAAAGTCTCTGCCTGATTCTGGACTGAAATCATGGCACCGTAAAATTCATTACGGTAGTGCCGTAATTTCCAAAAAAACTTATGTGGGTTGCGGCAGTGAAATCCATTACGGTAGTGCCATATTCCCATATTACGGCCGTAAAATTAATTACGACACTACCGTAATTTCGTAGAAAAATCCGGTTTGACTTGAAATTTTGTGTGGAAACTCCTCTTGATGATTAGAACTCGTTCATGCATTGAAGTTGCTCGAAAATGCACGATAATGATGCCTTTTTACTTGAAATTAATCAAAAACCAGGAAAGGTGTAGATTCTGAAATATTTGATAAATAAGACATAAAAATAAGCAACAAAGCATGATTATGACCCAAAAATGCGGTGGATTTAATAAGAAATATGCTATGAAATTTAGAGTCATCACAATGCTAACACAAGTTTTTTTTTCATCTAGGCAACTACTCGACAACAAGAAAGGGATTACATCTTATAGGCTGATCAAGCCATGGGCAAGGGTGACATTTCACCCTAGGCGCAATTACAAAGATAAGGAAGAAAATTAATGCTCTAATAAAACCTTTCCTTATAGCAATTTGAATTTGAAATTCTAATCGTTGGAGCTTTCTTTTGTGGCCGAAATCTTTAGAGCTCCTTCCTTGTTTGCATGGTTGAATTTGCGACTTCATCAATTGAATCCTTTTGAATTTGGAACTCCTTCCTTCAAGGGCTTTCGCGGCTAGAGGGCTTCCAAAGATGGCTCCACAAATTGGGGGTCTAGATGGAATCCCATGATTTGTGGATCTTGATTGATCCTTGATGATTAGGCGCATTGAAAGCTCTCTCAAATGGTAAGTTTATGGGCTGGTTCTTTCTTGCAATCGAATCCTCCTCCAAAGGTGGCGCCTTGGGCTGATTTGGGAAGATGGAGTTGCATTCAATGTAAGCTTCTTCAACTTGAAGTCTTTAGTTAGAGTGTTGCAGTGCCTCCTTCCATAATTGGAGCTCCACTTGAGTAGCTTGGCTTGAGCTTCTTTAGTGTCCCCTTGAGCTAGTTTTGGCCTGCCAATTTACTTGCAAAAACAAGTAGACCATCCTAGAAAGTAATGCATAACCTAGTACTACAAGGTACACTAGAATTTATTCCCACAAGTTGCAAATATGGAAAGTGCAAATAAGGAAAGAAAGAAGGGGTGACCTAGGAGGGGAAGCCATATCTGGTGGGCTTCCTCCTAGTCCTACCAGACCTTCTAGGAGCAGGGTTGGCCCCTCCATCAATCTCTTACTCATCGTGTCGATCCCCTCGCAAGCATTGATCTTCTGGGTTTTTGGGACTGACCTATTTTGGGGATTTGCTTTCGCTTGTATCTCTGATGTATGTAAAAAATTTTTTAAAATCCCTGGGGTTTCCCAACAGTGGTATCAGAGCGACTTGCGGGACTCGAACAGTGTTTATTGCTTTCTTGAGTACTCACATGTCATATGTATTTTTCTTTAAAATTACATGTGACTCACGGTTTTTCTAAAAGTAAGAAAATTATAGGTTTCATACTCCTATCCTCTATTCTATTTCTTTTGGATTATCGAATTTTTAGATTATTTTTTTGATTGATTTAAGTTCATAGGCGCACGTAGTTTTGTCAAGTAGGACGGGCATTGTGTCCTCTAGACTGGCCGGGTCTCTTGACCTGATAAAATTGCTAGCCAATTTGATCTATAAAATCATCATGAAACTTAATCTCAAAAATAACCAAAAGATTTGTGATAAGAAGATGAGGAAAAGAAACATGTTTTGATGAAAAATTAAAATTCAGATTTTATGTTTTTCATGAGCATATAGAATAGCATGAGATAGGTATCTTGCTTGTGCATTGTGTTGTGGTCATAGTCAAGCCCCTTGCATACCTGTGATGTAGTTGTATAAGGCCTGCGTGCCACTCTTTCTTTTATTTTGTAAATTTGAAGATTAATACAAAACTAAAAACTGCATAGAAGTTAATCAGAATCAAAAAGTTGCTATGTGTTTTAAAATTGTCAGAAAATATTTTCATGAAAACAACTAATCCTCAAGATAGAATGAAACATGAGCTTCGTATTCCAGGCGAAAAATCAGGGTTTCAAGTCATTAAAGCATCTTAAAAACTTGCAGCAAAAACGCTAATCAGATTAGTCAAAAGGAAACTGCTGCAGAAATTAATCAGAATCAAAAAGATGCTATGTGTTTTAGAATGATCCATGGACTTTAAAATTTAGCAAAAATATCCAGATGATAGACAAAGATGAGTACTTCGTGATGGTGCCAAAGATCAAAATTTTTTCCAACCCAGTTTCTTAAAATCACAGTGAGAAAATACCTAATCAGATAAGTAGACTACAGAGTTGAAATTACGGGGGTAAACAAATTACGGCAGTGCCGTAATTTACACAAAACTCTCGGGTAAGAAAAACTCAAAATTACGGTACCGTAAAAAGAATTACGGTAGTGCCGTAAAATACCAAAAACTCTCGGGATGAAATCGGATCAAGATCATAGCACCGTAAAGCAGATTACGGCAGTGCCATATTTTGCGCAAAATTTTATTTTCCTGCAAAAAGAAAAGAAAAATTAATTCTAAGAATAAACTAAAATAAAAGAAACTAAGCTAAGTGGTAATGCTTGGGTTCCCATCTAGAATCATAATGATCATCTTGATACCATGATAAATTAGAATTTTGAGGCACTAAAATTTGGCAATCAGAAGTTTAATGATCAAAACAACCACATATATCACATCTAATAGAAGAATAAGATGTCCTAACAAGGTGCATATAAGAGTCTAATTTATTAGCAAAATAATCTAACTTATCCTCAAGAGTGCACAATGAATCATCTTCATACCTTCCTTGTGGCATGTATACCTCACTTCTTTTAGTTGCCCAGGAGTTGTAATTAAAAGACATATCTTCAAATCTATCAAGAACAGAAAGATTATCCAACACCAATCAATCAAATTATTTTTTTCAGAATATATAAAAAATATATATATAGAAAAATATAAAACACAAGCAAATTCACAAATCTTCAGATATCACAGTTCTGTCACAACTGTGAAAATCCAAAACCTGCAAAAATAGAAAACAAAGATAAATCTAAGACAAATAAAACTTAGTCTAGCAATACTAACAACTATTTTGATATTAACAAAACTAAGGTCCCCGGCAACGGCGCCAAAAACTTGTTGTATTCCGCAAGTGCACGGATACTCGAAGTAATAAAAAGATATCGAACCCACAAAGACCTATGTGTTAAGTACCAAATAATTGTTCTCACTAGCTAAGCGAACCGAATTTGATAGAAGTAACTATGCGGAGAATATGCTAAAGAGATAATCAGAGAGAAACATTAGGACTAGGGTTTCATCCTCCTTAATTCCAATGACTAGATTTAAATAAAAGGTCATCAGTCTAATTTAATCATGATAAAAATGTAATTTAATTGATAAAGGTATTGTCTCACTTTCGTGCAGACAATCATGTAGGGACCAATCTTCACTTTCGCGCAAGATCTATCCCAACGCTGAAAATAAGTAAACCATCAACAAAGAACTCAAGGATCACTTTCGTGCATCTGAATTCTAAGTTGATTATCTCAAGTGAAATCTCAAGGATCACTTTCATTCATCCGAGTCTCAACACAGGGTCTACTTAAGGTTCTCCAACGACTCGATCCTCACTTTCATGCAAGATCAAGTCAAGTCTAACACAATAACTCATCCTAGATTCAATTTATCAACATGGCAATAAAATCACTAAAAATCAGAATTCAAAGAACAAACCTAATTTCTTACGATAAGTTCCAAACTCAATGATTTTTTGGGTTCCAAATTTCACAATCAACCTTTCAATCTATTTCGCAAAATTCTAAAACATGAAGATAATATGAAACTATGGAGAATTAAAGACAAGTCATCATAAAAGCATAATTATCATGATAAAACTATCTTGACGAAGTAAAAGTCATCTAGTCATATAAAATCAAAGGGATTACACCCCATGTCACAAAATAAGATTAAGCTTGCATGGAAAAAGAAATATAATAAACAATAGTATCAAAGTGTCAGAAATCAAAGAAAGAGGGAAAATTAACGTTACAACACAGCTGTAATAGAAATTACAGCCGTAAATTGCTTGTAAACCACGGTGAACAGTGCCAGCGATGCTCCTTTGTTGATTTCTCCTTCGTCTGAGATCCTTTGGCTTTGAAACTTCTGTGGTGTCCTCTCCTCCTCTAGGCTAAGCTTCAGTGTAAAACTTGCGGCCTGAGGTGACCTCCATGCCTCTCGGCGTAAGGCCATGCCCTAAAGACCTATCTATCGATTGCTCCCTCAATAGATTCTCAAAATTAGGGCTTTCAGTCCCTTTATCTTCTCCTCATCGAGATTAGTCCATAGCTTCTTTCAGATCTTAATTTGGATGTCTGGATCTCAAGATATGGTCCGCACAAGAATCGGGCTCAAAAAACTCGCGTGTCCAGGTTAAAATTATGGCTGTAATTTAAATTACAGCAGTGCCATAATTTGGTTCTGTGAACCCTGAGTCAAAATTTTGGCCTGAGAAAATTATTATGGCAGTGCCATAATTTTCGTAAAACTTTCTAGTCAAAAACGTCTAGAAATTATGGCCCGTGTAAATTATTACGGTCGTGCCGTAAAATCAGCAAATATCTCTGATTTGAAAGCGCTCCAGATTACGGTACAGTGTAAATTCTTACGGCAGTGCCATAATTTTCGTAAAATCTTTCTGATGAAAAATTAGCCAAAATACGGCAGTGCTCTGATATTATGGCAGCGTACGAAAATACGGTACCGTAATATATATTACAGCCCTACTGTATTTTGGTTCGTGGCTCCATTTTGCTTGAAATTTGTCATGTATCTTCTTCTTGATGATGGTAACTCTTCTATGTATTTGATTTTGCTTGAAAACACCAAAAAATAGTGCCTTTTTACCTGAAAATCATCAAAAACCAAAATAGAAGTAGATTTTGCAATATTTGATAAATTTGGCACAAATATAAGCAAAAGAGCTTCAATTTAGCATGAAAAGATATATAAAATGATACAAAATATACTATATATTTTGGTGTCATCAGTGGCATTGGTGCATCCACCTTGCTTGGAGCAACTTGAAGGTGGCGGCATCAAAGAGGGTTTGGCCAAACCTCATGGAGTGCTTCTTGGTTTTCCTAGAGGTGCTTCTAGGGTTTGAGAGCTATCCCTTGGATTTGAGGACCTTGAAACCGAGCATGGACAAAGTTCTTTGTAGCAGCTAGGTTAGGTCTAGTCTTCGGGGCTTGTCACCTAAGTCAAGCATTGAACCCTATTGGCATGTATTGGTTCAATGTGTTGATTAGGCTATGACCACATCACTTGTTTACTGCTTTTGATATCTGCTAAAGCATGCCTATGTTGTTTTATCTTGTTGTTATCACCATAGGATTGCATACCTGTAATGTTAGACAAAAGATAAAACTAAGAGGATGAGACCTCAAAAACCCTCAAATAAAATATCAAGTCTGAAATAAGCCTTCTAACTCGTAGCCCTCATCAAGCTATCAATTAGTGGTATTGTGCACTGTTTCCCACCCTCGTGGGACACACCCACTTATCTTTAGAAGGTGCATGGTGATAATGGTTTCCCTAGTCCAGTCTTAACCTGGACGTGCCTTCGCAAGGAAACTCGTTGGCCCTGAGCATAACGGTCAGGAATAGACTTGACTAGTTTTTCACATGTGGTGGCCACATGGTGGAACTCTAGAGGCATCGTTGAGAGGTTAGGATTTCATGTTGTATCCTGTCCTCACTGGACTTGAAATGCCTAGACTATCTCAATAAGGGGAATTGCCAAGTGCAATCGGCCGACGTGCCCACCTTAAGAAGCATGGGTTATTTTGTGCATCTCATCCTACCCTCGTGGGACGTGAAGCCTCATGTGAAATAAGGATCTCATCCCACTAGGAAATCATGGATTTCTCGATTGACTTTGTGGGTTGTCAATTCATTTAAAATAGTGGGAGCTACAATCATTTAATACAAGTCCAGATTAAATAATTCAAAGTGGTACTAATCTGCTTTTTCTTGATTGTTGTAGATATACTGGCAACAAACAATAGCATATGGTCACGGTGATCTATCTTGGAAAGGAACAAGTTGGTTGAAACCAACTTATTGGACTGGTATCTCAACTTGAGGATTGTTCTCAAGCATAAGAAGAAGTTGTATGTCCTTGAGCAGCCTATTCCTAAATCCATTCCATGCTCAGCCTCAGGCCGAGACTGATGCTTTTCATAAGCATCAAAAGGATGCATATGAGGTTATTAATCTGATGCTAACCAACATGTCACCTGAATTGCGAAGGCGATATGAGGAGAAAAGTGCCTCTGAGATCATAAGTGATCTAAAGCAGCTTTTCGATGAAGCGGTTAGTACTCCTACCTCTAAGGCAGTCCAACAATGCAACAGTAAGCCAAAGGGTCTGACTAAGTCATTGAAAATAAAGTTATAAAGGATAAGGAAAGATAGGTGCTATAATTGTGGAAGGCCAATCCACTTCAAAAGGGACTTAGTACAACTTCAGAATGAGGTGAAGAGAAGCAGGGCTTCATCTTCTAGCTTAGGAATTTATGTTACTGAAGTCAACCTTTCTACTTCTATGTCATGGGTATTAGATACTGCATGTGGAGCTCATATTTGTACAAATATGCAGGGACTCAAGAAAAGTAGATCGGTGCAGCCTGGAGAGATTGACCCATGAGTTGGAAACGGAGCACTGGTTGCTGCTATTGCTGTAGGAATTTTGACACTCTTCCTGCCTTCTAGACTTCAATTAGAGTTAGATAATTGCTATTATGTACCTTCTCTACCAAAAACATTGTATCCATTCGTTGTTTAGGAAGGAAAGGTTTTAAGTTTGAAATAAAAGAGAACTCTTATTCTTTTTCGTTTGCAAACATGTTTTATGGGAAGGGTACTTTATGCAATGGATTATTTGTCTTGGACATGGATAACTGATGCAGGAGCATCTTCAAGGACTTAATTGCATTTGACATCATTTTAGAAACTTGTTTACATTTTGATATTTTAGACTTGCTTAATTTCGACATTGTGTATGTTGCAAACATTATCTTGTTTTCAGCACTTGTTGTTGTGGTAGTTAGGATTTAGCCTAGGATTTACTTTCCAGTGTTTGTTTTTTTTTAGTGATTGTAATGGGTTGTTAAGTAGCATAGGGGTATGCAGATGTAATGCACTTACATGGCACCTACTTCCTCCAACTATTTTGGCAACGACATATGGAATTAGCAGCCCACCTCCATGCCAGCAAGATATGAATTCCACAGCCTCAATTCAAGCTCAATTTCAAAGGCCAAATGATGCAGCCTCCACCTCCACAAATCAGCAAGACCCAAGTTCAACATTTCAACAAATATACAATCAAGCTCAAGTCAACAAGCTCAAAGCTCCAGCCATCATGCGATCCAACGCAGCCAAGACTACTTACCAGTAGCCAACGACTACCCAAAATACTTACCAGCATGCGCAGAAGAGTGTGAGACCAGCCACTGCCAGCAACTACCAATCACAGCCAGCTCTACAACTCAGATATGGAATGCCAAACGTTGCCCCAAATGTGAACGTTGAAGGGATGGGTTTTAAGTCCTGTAATTGTCCACACTGCACCTTAGTCGAAAATCATTTGAAGAAAACTGAATCATGTTTGCGTGTGAACCCTTGTGGCCGAGAGTTGAGCTTGCTTCTCTTGTGTGCCGAGAGTTGAGCTTGCTCCTCTCTTTATCATTCAGTTCCTCTATTCTCTCCTCTTCCACCTCTAGTCGCTGTGTCTTGGCTCTTCTCAACCTTCATCCATTGCGCTACAGCTTGAAACTGGGAGTTGACGAGAAGGCCTGCCAATCACTAAAGCTTAAAGAGATCCTGCACATTAATAACTGAGACATTGAAATCTGTTTTCAATCACAAACCAAGGATTATTGTTGCAAGGAACAAAGGGAATCCGGCCCCCTTCCCACAAGGGGGCCTCAGGTGTCCTCTACCCAAATCATTACTTTTGTAGAAAATTGCATGCGAGAATATCACCTCTACTTAGAAGTCTGCACGTACTCTAAACTAATCTGCATAAGAAGAGCTACATACCTAAGGAGATCTAGGGCTAAGATCGATTTTTCATCAGTGGTATCAGAGCAATCCTTAGGTGCTCTTACATTTATCTGTCACTAATCTGAGTTCCTGCGTTGGAAAATTTCTGCATACTATGTTATGCATTTCTAGACAGCACCTTGTTAGTCTCTTTGACCTTCTATTTGTGTTTTCTTAGCACTGATTGCATTGTATCTCATAGACTTTCTGCGCAAGGATTCCTGAATAAACTTTGCTTGAAAAGGGCTTTGAAAAACTTGTTGAATCTGTATCAGTTGCTGAACTCTACACTGAATGTGTTTGTTGAAATTCCTGTTTACTGTTGCTTACCACTCCAAATTTCCTATTCAAACTAAAATTCTCTGAGCTGGTTTTCTGGACTGAACGCTGATGACACCAAAATATATAGTATATTTTGTATCATTTTAGATATCTTTTCATGCTAAATTCAGGATCTTTTACTTGTTTTTATGTTGAATTCATCAAATATTGCAAAGTCTACTTCTACTTTGATTTTTCATGATTTTCAGGTAAAAAGGCACTATTTCAAGGAGTTTTCAAGCAAAATCAAACACATGGAAGAGTTACCATCATCAAGAGGAGATCACCCAAGAAATTTCACGCAAAATGGAGCAACCTTGCAAAATACGGTAGTGCCGTAACCTATTTTACGGTGCTGTATTTTTCGCGGTTACCGTAAAATCAGAGCACTGTCGTATTTTGGTGATTTCTCAAACAGAAAGTTTTTCTGATTTTATGGCACTGCCATAAATAATTACACTGCCGTAATTTTCAGCGTTTTCAGAACAGAGAACTTTGCAGATTTTATGGCACTGCCATAACCCATTTTACTGTTGGGAAACCCCAGGGACATTTTACAAGTTTCAGAGTCATGGACATACATATTACGCAGCGGAAGAATGTCCCCGAAATAGGCCGGTCCAAAAAACCCAGTGAAGATCGCAAGCAAGGGAGTCGACACGATGCGTTAGGAAATACCTCAAGAGCAATTTGGAGTGATGCCGATGTAGGCGCCCAAGTGTGCGCCCTCTGCAGTCTCACACACACGGATCTCTTGAGTTCTCTTCTTCCACGCCCGGTGCTAGCCTCGGGAAGAAGATCCAAGCCTTAGGGAGATGCTCTATTTCACTTGCACCACCAAGAGAAAAGATGCGCCAAGGGAAACAAGCCAAGCCGCCAAGAGGAAAGGAAGGAGAAACTCTCGGCTATGGAAGAAGGAAGATGCGCCTTTGCTCCTAGCACTCGCCCCTCTTCTTGTGTTCACGCCTTCAAGGATTGATCATCTTTAGAGGGCTCGGCTAGGTGCTCTTTTATAGGGCAAGAGGCGGTTTATGAAAGGCTAGGATCAAGACAAGTGGGCGGCTAGGATGAGAAGGTTTGAGACAAGGAAAGTCTCCAAGACATTTCCTTGATTCTCATTCAACCATTCCTTTTAGAGCCCATGTCTTTCTTTGTGCGCCAAGGCCTTGCCTTGCGCCCCAAGTAATGCCATATAGGCATTCATACCATAAGGGATTAAGGGGAGGCGCCAATTGCTTCCTTATGAAGCAAATTGCGCCACTTCTCCCCATTATGCCCATAGGCGCCTAGGGGAGAAGATTTGTCCCCATTATACCCTTCTAGCCATTCTTCTCTTCATGACAACTTATTATTGGGCCTCATTGGATAATGAGCTAGCTCAAACTCCATTACATGGGTTGATTAAGCACTTGGATCCAATCCAATGCAACCCTAATCCAAATATGACCAACCATGGTCAAATACGGGTCAACCTGCCAAAAATGAAGTTTGGCTCCAATAACATTCTTCCATCTCATCAGGCCCATTGGCACTGATGAAATCTCCTAATTAGATCCGAGTTATCCAATAACTCGATCATAAGGCTTCCCGATCAATACGAGAACTCGAGTATCAAGGTGTGCGACCCTGTAGGTCCCTCTGACGTTGGCAGTGCTGACCAATTGTCACCACAAGCAGTGAGTGGCACCTAGCAGTGCATCGCTGCTACCCAAGTCATCGGAATGGATATCGACATCGACATCCCCATCATTGCAACAAGGTACAGATGCATTACAGTCTCTTTGCCGAACTGATATCCGATTGGACAAGTGTGTCACCACTTGTTTTCATCCAATCACATGGCTATGACTAAAACAGGTTCTCACCTGGGTATGGCCATACACTTTCAGTCATAGAACCATAGAGGAGCTCCATGGATATCATACTTCCCTAAGGAAGGGGCAAATCCTATGTCTGTCCATTGACCTTCTCATATGGGTTGTGACATGCTCAATTACAACCGTTATGACCTCCCAACTATGGCAAGGTGTTAGGTTGTATCAAAACAAGTCCCTAACCATATAGAATGATCAATGACCTCAAGTCAAGGGATCAATGCATCTCTTGTCACTTATGAGGATAACTCATGACACCAAGTCATAGCCTCATAGCGGATCTATCCAGTATATCCTCCAACGATATACCCTTGTGTCTGCGTTAGCACCACGTGCCTAACCAGCCCACATACCAGTCTCTCAAGTACCAGAGCTGTCCCATATCCACTCAGGTACATCGACTGGGGACAATTATTTGAGCACAGATCCAATCTGTCTCCAGGGACATTATCATGTAAGTACACAATCGCAAGTGTAGACAAACAATGATAACGACAATGCCAGAATGATATATAAATATCAATGTCAAGTAGTACATAAGTTGACCAAAACTAGGTCCTAGGGCATATACACCAACATTTACGAGTCGTAATGCCTAGCTGATTCAGACCAGAGAACTCGTCCGATTTTACGGCACCATTGAAAAATAGTTTACGGGCCATAATTTTGACTCAGCATTCACAGCATGATTTTACGGCACTGCTGTAAGATGCCGTAAGATATTACACGGCCGTAATTTGCACCTGGTCGCGCGAGACTTTCGGGCCCAAAACTTGCGAGGGCCATAACTTTTGATCCAGAGCTCCAAATTGAGATCCAAAAGATGTTCCGGACTCGTCCTTAAGAGGCGCAGACGCAAAAAGTGGAAGGAGGAATTTTTATCCAGATTTGAGGGAGCAATAAACAGAGAGGTGGTTAGGGTTTGTTCTCACGCCGAGAGGATTAGAGGGCACCTCAGGCCTTGATTTTCACACAGAAGATTTGCCTAGAGGAGAGGAAGGCACCACAGAAGTTTCAGAGCGTTTGGAGTCCGATCGGAGGAGGAATCAACGAAACAGCGGTGACAACGCTGTTGATCGAAGCAAATTACGGCTGTAAAGGATTTTACAGCCATGTTGTAACGTTGTTTCTCCTTTCTTTTTGTTTTTTGATCACTCTAAGACTATGATTTATTGTATCTTCTCCTTCATGCAAGCTTAATACTATTTTGGGATGTGGTGTAATCCCCTTGATTCTTAATGATTAGATAATCTTGTTTCTCGTCATGATAATTTTGCCATGATAATTTTGCTCATGTGATATTTGTGCTTAGACTCTCTATAGATCCATGTTACTAATCATGTTTTTAGAGTTTTCGCTATTGACTGAAAGGTAATTGCTTGAGAACTTGGAACCCTAGAATTGCATGTTAGGATCCCTTCATTAGGTTAGATCTAATTTGATTTGTTCTAATAGACTAATTGCCATGATAGTAATATAAATCTATGGATCGAGTCTATTTATCAAACGTGGAGATCTTACACGAAAGTGAGGATCGGAACGTTGGAAATCCATGAGTAAAACTAGTGTTGAGGCTCGGATGCACGAAAGTGATCCTTGAGATTCCACTAGAGATTATCAACCTAGAATTCGGATGCACAAAAGTGATCTTGAGTTCTTTGATTGATGATTTACTTATCTTTAGCATTGGGACAGATCTTGCGCGAAAGTGAGGATTGGTCCCTGCATGATTGTCTGCACGAAAGTGAGATAATCCCTTTATGAAGTAAATTAGGTCTTTATCGTAGCAAGATTTGATTGACGAACCTTTATTTATATCTTATCATTGAAATTAAGGTAGATGAAACCCTAGTCCCATGTTTATCTCTCTGTTTATCTTATGCTCTTTCTATTTACTTTCATCATATTCGGTTTACTTAGCTAGCGAGAAAACAAATATTTGGTAATTGACAATAAGGTCTATGTGGATCGATATTTTTATTACTTCGATAATTCCGTGCACTTGCGGAATCCTATCAAGTTTTTGGGCGCCGTTGCCGGGGACCTTAGTTTTGTTAATATCAAAATAGTTGTTAGTATTGCTAGATTAAGTTTTATTTGTTTTTAGATTTAACTTTGTTTTCTGTTTTTGCAGGTTTTGGATTTTCACAGTTGTAACAGAGCTGTGATATCTAAAGATTTGTGAATTTGCTAGTGTTTTAGATTTTCTATTTTTTTATATATATTCTGAAAAAAAATAATTTGATTGATTGGTGTTGGATTATCTCTCTGTTCCTGATAGATTTGATAAATATGTCTTTTCATCATAATTCGTGGACATCAGAAAGAAGTAAGGGATACATACCTCAAGGTGAGCCTAAAGATTATTCACAGCTTACTATTGCAGAATACATGAAATTACACTCTCTCCCTCTTATTTATTGTAAAATTTGTAAAGGTAATGATCATTATTTTGATTAATGTCAATTTAGAAAGCATGCAAATCCCAGTAAAAGATTTGAAGATCTTAAGGGGATGATTAGTCGACTTGCTTCTCATGTAGAATCTTTAACTGCTAAATCTAAAATTTTGGAAATCCAGTTAGCACAAAAAGCATGTTTACTTGAGTTTGATCCAGAAACTGAAAAACTTGATTTAGAAAATTCCCCCACTGATTATAATTGTTTTGAGATTGAACCTTGTGTGAATATTCATGAATCTCACTCTGATTTTGATGATTGTAAAATTGATTCCTTTGATAGTTTAGTTGAGGAAAAGTTTGAAGAAATTGAAATTGAAAAACCTTCTTTTGATGATAATTATGATTTTGATAATATCTTGTTTATGGTTAAATCTGATGAGCATGATGAAGGTTCAAAAATTATAGACATTGATGAGCCCCACTGCGATTTTGGTGATATTGATGAAATTTATGATAAAACTCCTAAGGTTAACTCTGATTCTATTGTAAATATTGATAAATCTTATTTTTCATATGATTCTGATTTTGACTCTTCTGATGATGAATTATTTGTGGGGAAGCATGAGGAAATTAATTTTGAAGAGTCTCATCTTGACTTTGTTGATAATTTTGATATTGATAAATTGTTTGATGATGAACATGAGGATCCTGTAGATGATTTGAATGTTACAAAAATTGATGTATCTCACCATGTTGATGCTTTGCCCATATCTATTGCTCAATCTTTTGATTTAATTGAAAATTTGTGCTTTATTGAGGAATCTAATGAAAGACATAAATATTATTATGATGATCCAATGCTTGAATATTTTGATAAAAGTCCTATTATGATTGAAAAGATAAAGTTGAAGAAAGGACTAATGATTTTACTCTCTGATAAATTTAGGAAGATCATTGAATATCCTTCATGTGAAGATTTTGATTTTGATTTCTATATATTTAAGAAAGCCACTTTGATTGTGATTTATATGAATTTCTGGATTTTTGGAGTAGTGGCTAAACTTTTAGGACAAAAGAAATGCAGAAAATTATTTGTTCTTTATTTTGGAACTGATTCACCTACTTCACCATGATATTGAGTCTTGGTCAAGCTATGTACCTAAAATTAGCGCTTCTTGGGAGGCAACCCAAGCACTCTATCTTAGTTTAGCTTCTATTATTTTTGTTTATTTTTAGAATTAATTTTTCTTTTTGTTTTGCAGGGAGAATAAAATTTTTGCAAAATACTGCACTGCCGTAATCTTCCTTACGGTACCGTATTTTTGGTCTGATTTCCACCCGAGAGTTTTTTGTATTTTACGACACTACCGTAATATTGTTCACGGTACCGTATTTTTGAGTAGTTTTTAACCCGAGAGTTCTTTGTAAATTACGGCACTGCCGTAAGGCCTTTCACGGTACCGTAGTTTAAAGCTGCCTTCTGCTTATTGAGTAGGTGTTTTCTCGCTGTGATTTTAAGAAACTGGGATGCAAAAATTTTTGATCTCTGAAACAGCATGGAAGTACTCATCTTTGTCTATCATCTGGATATTTTTTCTGAATTTTAAAATTCATGGATCATTCTAAAACACATAGCAACTTTTCGATAATGTTTAACTTTTGTGCAGTTTGTGCAGTTTTTAATCTAAGTAGCCTTCTTTCTGCTGATGCCCTAAATTTCTAATAGATTTTGATCCTTTGATTTTCACACGTCTGAAAAGAATATCTCTTATTCTATTACGTGGTTCTGTCCATTTTCTATTTGGATCATTAAATCTTATTTTTGGGTAGGGCTACTTTTCATAAAAAATTCAAAAACTACACAGTTTGCTTTCTACCAGTTATTGCTTATTTTGCATCTAGATTCAGAAATTTTCAAGGGAAACTATCTTCCACCTCTTGCGGAGCATCACCAGCAGCCTCATGCTTCTTCTACTGCCTCTATTTCCATTGATTTGAATTATTTATGCAGTAGACTCTTCATTAGTGACTGATTTTTTTTATCTATGCAGTGCTATCTCTCGCACCACCGGCCGACGATCTCACCTACAGATTGTATTCTCTAACAGGCCACTAGAGATTACTCACTCCATTGTCGGCACCATCTATTCCACCTCTGCCCGCCTACATCAGCATCTTTCAGACCTCCGGCGACATCTCTGATCCTCTCTTGAGATTATTTTTTATCATTATTATTTTTTGAAACTGTTTTTGATCTGAGCCTTATGTGAGCCTTATGTACTTTAAATTTTACAGAAAATTTTCAAAAAGCATAGCTTTGGACCCAGCTGCATTGGCCTGACAATGATTGAGCATGATCTATATAGTTTTGTGAGTATCATTTGCACTCTCTTATTCATGATTATTTCATATAGTTGCATCTCTGATTGTTTCACTCACTGAGATTTCTACTCGATGTGGTCTCTTGAATCTATCATTTTACACGTTTGACCATGATTGTTTGAGTTTGATGCTTCACATCTTTTGCAGTAATTTTGATATATTTTGATGTTAAAAATTTTTATGACTTGAGGGGTGTATGAATTTTTCTATGATGATGACTGTGTTCATTCATAAGATTAGAAAAACCCTATCATGTTAGATTTATTTCTTTAATGCATATCTATTTTTGAAATTTGACATTGGTTGATGCATGAAACTTTCGGTAGATGTGTTATTTGAGGAATAAGATCTAAAGGTGAAACTACTCTTTTGAATAAAATGAGCATATGAGTATAATTTTTAATTGATGTCAATTGATTAACCTAGTTGATATCTAGTCTATTTTACTATTTGTTGGGAAGGAAGAATCCAAGATTCACAAAAATAGTGAGAGACTCCCCTACTTGCACTGTGTAAAATTGACAGTGGTACCTAAGAGATGGGGTGAAGTCTATAAAAAAAAAGAGAGAGAGAAAAATAATAATAAGACTCCTCTACTTGGCACTGTGTAAAATTGACAGTGGTACCGAAAAAAAGAGTTGAAATCAAAAATAAAAGTATGTATCTATGTGGGTACATGCCATCCTTGCAAAGATAACAAAAGACACAAAAGAGAAAAGAAAAAAAAAGAAAAAAAAAATTATGTGTGGAAAAAGATCTTGGAGACTTAATTCCTGTAAACAAAGGTATGATAGATATAAACTGAAATAAAGGTGAAATCAAGAGATTGAGATTTTTTTTATTATACAAGTTGCAAAGTTTTATTTGATTGAATTGTGGATCTAGAGGGTTGAGTTCTAAGGATGATATGTTTATTTGAAGTTTTGTAAATCAATTGGTGAAATGTTTCATTGATGGGTTGTATTTTAGAAATTTATTGAGCATGAAAAGGTTATTCTTTTAATCAAGTTTTGATTTTTGCTTGAGGACAAGCAAAGTTTGAACCTTATGCATTTTGATGAAACCAAAATATATAGTATATTTTGTATCATTTTAGATATCTTTTCATGCTAAATTGAGGATCTTTTACTTGTTTTTATGCTGAATTCATCAAATATTGCAAAGTCTACTTCTACTTTGGTTTTTCATGATTTTCAGGTAAAAAGGCATTATTTCAAAGAGTTTTTAAGCAAAATCAAACACATAGAAGAGTTACCATCATCAAGAGGAGATCACCCAAGAAATTTCACGCAAAACAGAGCAACCTTGCAAAATACGGCAGTGCCGTAACCTATTTTACGGTGCCGTATTTTTCGCGGTTACCGTAAAATCAGAGCATTGCCGTATTTTGGTGATTTCTCAAAACGAAAGTTTTTCTGATCTTACGGCACTGCCGTAAATAATTACACTGCCGTAATTTTCAGCTCTTTCAGAACAGAGAACTTTGCAGATTTTACGGCACTGCCGCAACCCATTTTACGAGCCGTAATGCCCAGCTGATTCAGACCAGAGAACTCGTCCGATTTTACGGCACCATCGAGAAATATTTTACGGGCCGTAATTTTGACTCAGCTTTCACAGAATGATTTTACGGCACTGCCGTAAGATATTACACGGCCGTAATTTGCACCTGGTCGCGCGAGACTTTCGGGCCTGAAACTTGCGAGCGCCAAAACTTTTGATCCAGAGCTCCAAATTGAGATCCGAAAGATGTTTCGGACTCGTCTTTAATAGGAGAAGACGCAAGAAGTGGAAGGAGGAATTTTTATCCTGATTTGAGGGAGCAATCAACAGAGAGGCGGTTAGGGTTTGTTCTCATGCCGAGAGGCGTAGAGGGCACCTCAGGCCTTGATTTTCATGAAGAAGCTTTTACTGGAGGAGAGGAAGATACCACAGAAGTTTCAGAGCGTTTGGAGTCCGATCGGAGGAGGAATCAACGAAACAGCGGTGACAACGCTGTTCATCGAAGCAAATTACGGCTGTAAAGGATTTTACAGCAGTGTTGTAACGTTGTTTCTCCTTTATTTTTGTTTTCTGATCACTCTAAGACTATGATTTATTGTATCTTCTCCTTCATGCAAGCTTAATACTGTTTTGGGACATGGGGTGTAATCCCCTTGATTCTTAATGATTAGATAATCTTCTTTCTTGTCATGATAATTTTGCCATGATAATTTTTCTCATGTGATATTTGTGCTTAGACTCTCTATAGATCCACGTTACTAATCATGTTTTTAGAGTTTTCTCTATTGACTGAAAGGTAATTGCTTGAGAACTTGGAACCCTAGAATTGCATGTTAGGATCCCTTCATTAGGTTAGATCTAATTTGATTTGTTCTAGTAGATTAATTGCCATGATAGTAATGTAAATCTATGGATCGAGTCTATTTATCAAACGTGGAGATCTTGCACGAAAGTGAGGATCGGAACGTTGGAAATCCATGAGTAAAACTAGTGTTGAGGCTCGGATGCACGAAAGTGATCCTTGAGATTCCACTAGAGATTATCAACCTAGAATTCGGATGCACGAAAGTGATCTTGAGTTCTTTGATTGATGATTTACTTATCTTTAGCATTGGGACGGATCTTGCGCGAAAGCGAGGATTAGTCCCTACATGATTGTCTGCACGAAAGTGAGATAATCCCTTTATGAAGTAAATTAGGTCTTTATCATAGCAAGATTTGATTGACGAACCTTTATTTATATCTTATCATTGAAATTAAGGTGGATGAAACCCTAGTCCCATGTTTATCTTACGCTCTTTCTATTTACTTTCATCATATTCGGTTTACTTAGCTAGCGAGAAAACAAATATTTGGTAATTAACAATAAGGTCTCTGTTGATCCATATTTTTATTACTTCGATAATTCCGTGCACTTGCGGAATCCTATCAAACGCATCTGGCTTTCTAAATTTCTGACTGTGTTTCCTTGTTGTTGAAGTTCTGCTGCATTTCTGAATTTCTGGTTTTCTGGTTTTGTGTTTTCTTCTCACTAATAGGATCTTATCTTGCTAAGTTTTATTTTGTCAATCCCTATTTACCCAACGCTGTGAAATTTTCCATGATTTGTTGCTGAGTTTTTGAACACGTTTTTGGATTTTCAGTTGACCTTTGTTCCACGATTAACCTCTGGAAATCTGGTTGAATCTTGCTACGCTTTTCTGTGAAAATTTGGTTGTAACCTGTGAACTTTCAGACCGAGACTTGGATCCCTAATCTGATAGGGGAGCTCAAGTCATGATAAATTGGACCTGAACCAACCTCAACTCATCGGTAGGGCTCAGTCCAGATCTCTGAGAGTTGGTTCCAACCTTGATTTTTCTGAAGTCGGTGTAAGTACTATTACTTACCACCAACTGGACAGCTTGAGCAAACTAGGTCTCGGCATTGCTGGAATCATAGCACCTACCTAGAGTCTTACAGCAACAAAGCATTGTCTTGTGTTACAGCTGGTTGGGCATTTGTAAACCCATTAGAACGTGTCAAACATTAGCATCCCTAATACCAGGAATTATACTGAAAACTGCATAAGCGCTAACCGTTTAGCTGAAATTTTCATCTTCCATTCTCGGTCCTAAAGTTGCATTTGCTGATCTTCTAGTACTCTGTAACCATTAAGTTTTCAATTTATAAACCTACTGATCTCCGCACTTACTGATAACTACAGCATTTGCTGGAGGTCTGACGAACCTGGTATTGCTGGATTTACTGAATTTGAATTCTTACTGCATTCAAGTCTGGTACTAATTTAAAAAACCTGGTATTTTCTGAACCTTAACCTTGCTGGAGTTTGAGACAGGACAAGCTAGAATTGGTATTTTCTGTATCAAGCACTTACTGGTTTTCAATCCTTAAACCCTACTAATCTTTCCACTCTTGCTGAACCAATGGCTATTATGAACTACAAATTAGAAACTGCGCTACTATTGTTGAACATTGATGCCCTTAGTTGTAACTGCACTTGTTGATTGTGTACTTATTCAATAGTTTGATGCGGTATTTTACTTATTCTGAATTTATGCATGCTGCCTAGGATTGTAGCCTTAGGGTCTTATATTTTTAATTCCCAAAATTTTCAAACATGACCTCTAGTCTCAATCAAAAATACATGCTCATGATCTATGATAAACTCAAGGCCATGAACCAAGTTTTAGAAGAGAACCATAATCAATACATGGAGGGACTTCCAACATAAGGGTCACCCTTAGATCAGACTATTTTCATACTTACACTAAGATTGATGATAGGGTTTGTAAGATTGCCATTGATGAACACATAAGGTTCAACTTTATAACTCCCCAATCAATTGACAAGTTTAAGTTGACCACCAAGCCTAACCCATACCCTTATACCATTACTTGGGAAGATGGAACCTGAACCTTAGTGAACCTTAGCTGCCTAGTTCCTCTTACTATGTGTGTTGAACAAAAGGTTTGGTGTGATGTCTTGCCTCTAAAAGGTACTTACCATGTCCATGTTGGTAAACCATGGTTAGATTTATCTGATGGATATTACCATAGGGACGACAATAGCTATGTCTTGCAGTCCTACAAGCCAAAGATTAAAATTAAGAGAGCCAAGCCTAGGGCCCCCAAGGTAGACAACTTTCCTAAAGAAACCATAGAACCTGGTCTACCTATACCATCATCTGATAACATACCCATAGCTGAACCTCAAGAACATATAACTGAAGGTCAACAACCTCCTTTAGATCCTGCTATGCAGCCATCAATTCTTGACCCAAAATCTGATTCTGGACAAATAACACTCGTAGGATTACCACAGCCCAATCCCACTTTTAAGTATGAAATTGAACCAAACCAGGACAAAATTAAGGATACACAACTTCAAGAACTTTCTACCCCTGAGTTTGAAGTGGAAATTCTTGTCATTGACCATGTCAAAGTTCCCCACCCGGATAAGACTAGTGAGCTGAACCATAGTATGACTCCTCTAGGCCCTATGATCTGTCACCGGTACCCATTAAGATAATCATTATTGCCATCTCTTTTAGGACCTGAACCCGAGCACACAAAATCTTTGTCTTTAGAAACAACTTAGCCCTCTCCTAAACTTGACCCAACTGAACACCTTGAGAATGCTGTGGAGGATGAATTAGGGCAAGCTGAACTTGAACCGCCTCCTAATCAAACTAGCATTGAATCCTCTAGTGACATACCCTTAGAACCATCACTCTTGGAATTAAAATCTGAACCTCAATCGACAACACCCTTAGAGCTATCCCAACCCGGTTCTAAGCTTGAGGAGATTGTAGAAATCACACCCTTAGTGTTAACGGTTATTAATGAGAATCCTCCCAATTCGAACCAAATGGCAATCATAGATATTCATGAAGTGATATTTGATCCTTTCACAGCCTTAGTGCCCTATCCTGACCCACCTTTATGCATAACACCTCTTGCAATAAGCTCCTTGAAATCTGTTATCATAGATTGGACTTCACCACATCCTAAGCTAGCTATTTTTCTAGGGGATAAAGCTAATGAACAGTCCTATAACATTTCTAAAAGTTTAGACCATTACCAGGATGCTTTTAACGTTAAACCTTCTTTTGATAAAACCATGACCATACATATGCTCCACATGGAATCATCCTTTGCTCTAAATGAAAAGTTGCATGGTAAGGTTTTTCATGAAGCTGATATTGATTTAATTATTCCTAATGACCATGGCTACACATTGACCCCACACAATGATTATTTGACATTGTATTATCTTGTTGGATGGTCCCATGACATCACTTTAGTTGACTCAATCTATGCTCAAAAAATGCCATTATCTTGTGAAAATATTTATCTGGATGATCCATTCAACCTGTTGACTACAAAACTTCCTTACCATAATGAACTTAAGATTTCATATTCTCTAGATGGAGTTCATGACACTTGCCTTGCTCATTTTATATGGCAGCACACTTCAGCATTGAACAACAAGCATATTTACATGGACTTTATTATAGACTTGAATTTCTCTCATTCATTCAATGCCTCTCTCTAATTTCACATTTGTTTATCATGTTTTCAAGTCATACATTGCCGATACATGCAAGAGAACAAGTACTATCAAATATTTGTATTTTACTTGCAGGAATGAGGAAGCTAAGAATGTTGATGATAATATTCATACCTTGGCATGGCCACCAGAACCAAAAGGGAGCTTCAAATTTAATTCTTCGGATCACCCTCGGAGATAGCTAATGTAGGAGTAGAGAACCAAGATGATTTCTACACTTTAGGTTTACCACCGAAACCGCCACCTACTTCAATTCTAATTCTCCGGAGGAGAATTCTTCACCCGTGGAGATAGCTGATGCAAGAGCATCTTCAAGGACTTAATTGCATTTGACATCATTTTGGAAACTTGTTTACATTTTGATATTTTGGACTTACTTAATTTCTGCATTGTGTATGTTGCAAACATTATCTTATTTTCAGCACTTCTTGTTGTGGTAGTAAGGATTTAGCCTAGGATTTACTTTCCAGTCTTTGTTTTTATTTTTAGTGATTGTAATAGGTTGTTAAATAGCATAGGGGTATGCACATGTAATGCACTTACATGGCACCTACTTCCTCCAACTATTTTGGCAACGACATATGGAATTAGCAGCCCACCTCCAAGCCAACGAGATCTGAATTCTGCAGCCTCAATTCAAGCTCAATTTCAAAGGCCAAATGATGCAGCCTCCACCTCCACAAATCAACAAGACCCAAGTTCAACATTTCAACAAATATACAATCAAGCTCAAGTCAACAAGCTCAAAGCTCTAGCCATCATTCGATCCAACTCAGCCAAGACTACTTACCAGCAGCCAACGACTACCCAAAATACTTACCAGCATGCGTAGAAGAGTGTGAGACCAGCCACCGCCAGCAACTACCAATCATAGCCAGCTCTACAACTCTGCTATGGAATGCCAAATGTTGCCCCAAATGTTAACATTGAAGGGATGGGTTTTAAGTCCTGTAATTGTCCACACTGCACCTTAGTCGAAAATCATTTGAAGAAAACTGAATCGTGTTTGCGTGTGAACCCTTGTGGCCGAGAGTTGAGCTTGCTCCTCTTGTGTGTCGAGAGTTGAGCTTGCTCCTCTCTTTATTCTTCTCTTCCTCTATTCTCTCCTCTTCCACCTCTAGTCGCTGAGTCTTGGCTCTTCTCAACCTTCATCCATTGCGCTACAGCTTGAAACTAGGAGAATGACCTAGGGAAGTATTTCGAGAAGAATGACCTAGGGAATGCGGCCTATATCGTAGGCATGTGGATATATAAGGATCCAAGAAAGTCATTGCCCTTTAGTCAATCTACATTCATCCAGGAGATTTTGGAAAGGTTCATATTGGGTGATTCCAAAAGTTGATACCTTCCAGGAAGACATGGTTTGAATCTCTCAAAGATACTATGTCCTTTGACATAGCTAGAGAGTAGTAACATGAGTTTATAATCCTAGTACATTGGGTATAGGATAGATCATGTTTTGTGCAATATGCTCAAAACCATATGTGGCGAATGCTTGGAGCATGGCCAGTAAGTTTCAATCAAATCCTAGTGTTCAACACTAGATAGCTGTGAAAGCAATCCTTCATGCTTAGGAAGTATAAAGGATTGAGGTCTAGTCTGTGATAGACAGGAAGAACTTTGTGTATAAGAGTACACTGATACTTCATTCCAGTCTAATGACTATGGTTCATAGCCAGGATTTGCATTTTGCCTTGATGTGGCGTTATATACTGGAAGAGCTTTATGTAAACCACAGTGGCAAATTCTACAATTAAGGCTGAGTACATTGCATCTTCTTGTGGCAGCCAAGGAAGCAACTTCATTCACTTGAACTTGATTTAGTTCCTGATGCTTGATGGTTCAGTATAATTCTTTCTGGGGCCATAGCATGAGCAAAGGAATTTAGCACTCAAGTATGTACTGCAGCAATATCATCTGATCTTAGGGATCATAGATAAAGATGATGTTCAAATTTGCGAAATAAACACAGATAGCAATCTAAAAAAACCCACTGACATAGCCTCTGGTGCAGCGGAAGCTAGATAAGTCATACTAGAGACATGAGACTGAATAAATTCAGTTGCCCTTGGTCTTAGTGCAAGTGGGAGATTGTTATTGTTTATGCCCTGTAGACCAATGTATGGACATGGTTCGACATTAATTGAACGTACTTTGATAGAATTGATAAAGGCATGGTCGTTATTATGCAGATTGCTTTACCTGCAATGATGTATTGATTTGCATAAATAATATCCTAAGAGTTTGGTTGGATCCATTCTCATAAGTAATCCCCAGTCAAGGTGCCTTAGCCGATATGGGACAGCTTTGGTGCATGTGAGACTGGTGTATGGGCTGGTTAGGTGCGGGGCACAGTAACGCAGACATACAGGTGCATTGGATGCACTAGAGTGACCCATCGTGAGGATTGACTTGTCTAGTCAACAGGTCAATCTCACATGCGAGAGGTTTCCATTGATCCTTAGACTTGAGGTGTTCATGTCTAGATTTGATGATGGATGTGTTTTGATGCAGTCTTACGTCTCTCCATAAATGGGAGACCAAAACGATTGTTATTGGGCATATCATAAGTCACATAGAGACATGGATGACCAATAGTAGGATTTGCCCCTTCTTTGACTGGAAGCATGATATCCACTTTGGGGTGCCCCACCTCATTGGTGCATGACAGGAATGTATGACCATACTGTTTGAGTCATTACCAATAGATTGGATTAATAAACTTGAGACTAATCCAATGACAGGATATCAGTTTAGGCAAAGGGATCTATAATGCATAGGAATCCTCGTTGCTTGTTTAGGAGTTGTTGCCAGATAACTTAAGTCCAATGACATGGGTAGTAGTGATGTGTTGCTAGATACCTCTTACTACTTATGATGTTCTATCATCATTGCCATCGTCATTTGGATCCTACGGGGTCACACGCAATAGACTCTTGACGTTGCATTAATCAAAAGCCTTAGGATCAAGTTATTGGATAGCTTGGATCAATTTGGAAGATTTCATCAGCGCCAATGGGCCTGATGAGTTGGAAGAAAGTTATTGGAGCCAAACTTCATTTTTGGCAGGGTGACCCGAAATTGACCTAGATTGATCATATTTGGATTAGGGTTGCATTGGATTGGATCCAATGGCTTAATCAGACCATGTAATAAAGTTTGGGCTAGCTCATTACCCAATGAGACCCAATAACTAGTTGTCATGAAGAGAGAATTGGCTAAAAGGGTATAATGGGGAGAAACCCAACCCCATTGCGCCTAGGGGCATAATGGGGTTTGGGTGGCATAATTTGCTTCATTAGGAAGCATTATGCGCCTCCCCTTCATCCCTTGATGGTATACTTGCCTCCTTGGCAAGTATTGTGGCTGATATGGCTTGGAGAACTTCTATGGAATGTCTTGAGCGCATATGGTAGAGGGCTAAGGGTTTATGGAAGTTCCTTGGAATATTTCCTTGCTCCAAACCATAGCCACTCACTCCCCCTTAACCCTAGCCGAATCCTCTCATATGAGTTGCGCCCTCATGTTCTCTTGCCACCGCCTCTTGCATCTATAAAATAGATGCATGCGTGAGCCTTAATAAGATACAACAATTAAGAGGCATGAGCAACATCTAAGTAGTGAGAGCAAGGCTTGGAGCAACACCTCTTCCTCCTTGAAGCCGCAAGCATCTCTTCTTCTTTATCTCTCCTTGGCACAAGAAGAAGGATTGCTTGGTGTCTTCTACCTCTTCCTAAGGGCCAAAACTCATCCTATCCTTCATCTCTTGGAGTAAGGAGAACTTCGAGTTGGCGGCATCATCATCTTCTCCTCTCTACTTGGTGCAACTTCCCTTGAAGGTGGCGCAAGCATAGAAGACGGTGTTTGAAGGCTTGATTCTCTTCCCGAGGCTAGCACCAAGTGTGGAAGGGAGCAACATTGAGAAGGTCGACACGTGGATACTTGTAGAGGGCGAGCACTTGATTGTCTTCAACATGGCTTCATCAACTAAGCGAGCAAGAGAGGTATCATCTCTAACACATCCTTGTGTTCTCTCTCTCGCATGGATCCTTGGGAAAGGAATATGTTTCTGGTGTAACGCTTCTTCCGCTGCATCCTAGGACTGCAAAATTTTAAATTACACCCAGTATTCCCCAACACTATATACCTAAGGAGATCTAGGGCTAAGATCGGTTTTTCATCAATAACTCTATCTGTAACATAAATAATAAAAGGATCAAACTGAGTGGTTCAGTTGGTGCATACCTTTGGCATTGTAGATTAGCTCATATAAATAAAAATTGCATTCAACAACTCCATGCAAATGGATTGTTAGATTCAACCTCCTTGGAGGAGTTTGATACATGTGAACCTTGTTTGTTAGGGAAAATGACAAAAGCACCTTTTACTAAGATAGATGAGAGGGCAGAAGGTTTACTGGATCTCATACATAGTGATGTGTGTGGGTCATTCAGTAAACAAGTCAGAGGAGGGTACAATTACTTCATCACATTTACTGATGACTTCAGTAGATATGGTTATGTCTATTTGATGAGACATAAATCAGAATCCTTTGAGAAATTTAAGGAGTTCAGACATGAAGTAGAGAATCAGCTTAGTAAATCTATTAAAACTCTTCGATTAGATCGAGGTGGAGAGCACCTGAGTGGTGAGTTCTTTGACTATCTTAGAGAGTGTGGGATCCTATCCCAACTCACCCCTCCTAGAACACCCCAATGGAATGGTGTGTCTGAGAAGAGGAATCGAACTTTTTTGGACATGGGTCGATCTATGATGAGTCATGCAGCTCTACCACCCTCATTCTGGGGACATGCACTTGAAACAGCTTCTCTCATACTGAATAATTCTATTTAAGAGTGTCTCTAAGATTCCATACGAGGTATGGGGTGGAAGACGCCCAAATCTCTCTTTTATCAAAATCTGGGGCCTATGTCAAACGTCAGGATTCTAGCAAGCTAGAACCCAGATATGATAAATGTGTATTTGTGGGGTGTCCTAAGGAAACTAAAGGATGCTACTTCTATGTTCCTACCAAGAACAAAGTCTTTATTACTCGGGGTGTTGTCTTTCTAGAAAAAGAATTTCTCATGAAAGAAGTTAGTGGGAGGAAGTTTGACTTGGATGAGGTCCAAATACAACCACAAGATACATAGATGGAACTTGAGCCACCTGCGCCAATTGATGTGCCGGAGGCTCAGACACAGTCCCTACGTAGGTCTGGGAGGATTCATCGTGCACCTGAGAGGTCTGGGTCATTGCCGACTTAACACAACGGGATCTTCATCATAAGTGATGAACCCAGAACCTATGATGAGGCGGTCACTGGTCCGGACTCTCAGAAATGACTTGAGGCAATGAGATCCGAGATGGATTCCATGTCAGCTAACCAAGTCTGGGATTTGGTTGAGCTGCCTGATGGGGTAAAACCCATAGGGTGTAAATGAGTCTTCAAAAGGAAGACAGACATGGATAGTAATATAGTTACCTATAAGGGTAGATTTGTGGCTAAAGGATTCAAACAAATCCACGGGGAGCACTATGATGAAACCTTCTCGCCAGTAGCCATGATTAAATCCATTAGAATCTTGTTTGCTATAGCTACATATCATGATTATGAGATATGGCAGATGGATGTTAAGACAGCATTCCTTAATAGAAAGCTAATAGAGGATGTGTATATGACACAGCCTGATGGCTTCATCCATCCTGCAGAGGCCAATAAGGTTTGCAGGCTAAAAAGATCCATATATGGATTAAAGCAAGTATCTCGAAGTTGGAATCTTCGGTTTGATGAAGTTGTGAGAGATTATGACTTTATCAAAAGTGAAGATGATGCCTGTGTGTATAGAAAATTCAATGGGAGCTTGGTGACTTTTCTGGTCTTATATGTCAATGACATACTACTCATCGGAAACGATATCTCTAGTCTTCAGTCTGTAAAGATATGGTTGGGGAAGTGTTTCGAGATGAAGGACTTAGGGGAGGCTGCCTATATTCTAGGCATGAGGATCTATAGAGATAGATCCAAGAAGCTTTTGGCCCTTAGTCAAAGTACATACATTGATAAGGTCTTGGAGAGGTTAACTTGGAGCAATCCAAGAAGGGATACCTTTCAGTGAGACATGGCATCATTCACTCAAAAAGCTAGTGTCCCACCACACAGGTTGAGAGGGATAACATGGATCGTGTACCCTATGCTTCGGTAGTAGGATCGATCATGTATGCAATATTGTGTACTAGACCAGATGTGGCTTATGCTGTAAGCATAACCAGCCGATACCAATCCAATCCAGGTCTGCAACACTGGGTGGCTATAAAGAACGTCCTTAAGTATCTGAGAAGAACTAAGAATTTGTTCTTGGTATATGGAGGACAGGAAGAGCTCAGTGTTCAGGGCTACACTGATGCATCATTCCAGTCAGATCCTGATGACTTCAGATCGCAAGCAGACTATGTGTTTAAGTTAAATGGAGGCACTATATGCTAGAAAAGATTCAAGCAATCCACCATAGTTGATTCTACAACCGAAGCTGAGTATGTTGCTGCTTCTGAGGCAGCCAAAGAAGCCGTTTGAATCAGGAAGTTTATTTCTGAGCTTCAGGTGGTTCCAACCACTGTAGATCCGATTGAGCTCTATTGTGACAACAATGGAGCGATTGCATAGGCAAAGGAACCACGGTCTCATCAAAAGTTTAAACACATACCCAGAAGATTTCATCTGATCAGAGAGATCATAGATAGAGGTGATGTCAAGATTAGCAAAGATCTTGGAAGGCTTGGCGGCACCCTTCTCTATAACAACCTTTCTATTATGAGATATTTGCAAGGCTTGACAGCACCCTTCTCTTCTTCTTCCTCTTGGCGCATCCTCTTCCTTGTGGGTGGCGAAGAGATCTTGGAAGACTCTCCCTTGTGTGGATCTTCTTCCCGAGGCTAGCACCGGGCATGGAAGAAGAAAACTCAAGCATTAGTTCTGTGTGAGACTGTAGAGGGCGAACACTTGGGCGCCTGCATCAACATCTCCATCAATCGCTTTAAGGTATTATCTCTTACTCACCGTGTCAATCCCCTCACAAACATCGATCTTCTAGGTTTTTGGGACTGGCCTATTTTGGGGATTTGCTTCTACTTGTATCTCTGATGTATGTAAATTTTTTTTAAAATCCCCGGGGTTTCCCAACACAAGCATGTTGGCGCACCTCATGGTGTCGCACATTGCATGGGGGGAAGCACACATTGCAGTGATGGGGGCGCACTTGGTGTTGCCCGAACCCTAGGAGGAGCCTAGGGTTTGCGATCTAACATAGGAGTAGCATAGAGTTGGCTGAACCTAAGGGGGTATCTAGGCTTTCCAAGATGGCGCCTTTGAGGTTAGTGTGCTGACCCTTGGAGCTGAAGACCAAGGCGATGCACCTAGCGTTTAGAGCAGAGCCCTTAGAGCACTTAAGGTTGAGCTAAGGACTTAGTAGCATGGGCCCATGGCTTGTGCCTTAGAGTAGCTAGGTGATTAGTCTAGGTCTAGGGGCTTGTTACCCATGTTTGGGCTATAACTATATCATGTTTTATTTTCTGCTCAATTTTACCAAGCATGTCGGTTTGTTTTATTTTTCATGCTACTCACTATAGGATTGCATGCCTATATTGTTAGATGAAAGATAAAACTAAATGGTGAGACCATAAAAACCCTTGTTTCAAAACTAAATGTCTGCATGCTTGTATTTTTGCATACCTGTACATTATTTCCCTCCCTCGTGGGACGCACCCATCTATCTTTAGGAGGCGTGTGGTGACAATGATTTTCTCAGTCCAGTTAAAACTCTGGACGCGCCTTTCGCAAGGAAATCGTTGGCCTTGGGCATAACAGTCAGGTTAGACTTGACTGAATTTTTCATATGTGGATGGACCACATGATGAAAATTCTAGAGGCAACCTCAGGAGGTTAGGGCTCTGTGTTATTTCAGCCCTAGCTGGGCACATAGTACCTGAACTATCTTGAGAAAGGGAATTGCCAAGATGTAATTGGCCGACGTGCCTACCTCAGGAAGCATGTGTCACCTTGGGTAGTACATCGCACCCTAGTGGGATGCAAGGCCATGTACGAAATGAGGATACCATCTCACTAAGGAAATTTGGTGATTTCCCAGTTGACTTTTGAGGGTTTTCGATTTGAGCAAATAGTGGGAGCCCAATCATTTATAAAATGCCATATTAAATGATTGAGTTGTAGATCTGCTTATGACTATAGTAGATGGTCACTGCGATTTTTCCTAAGTTGGAACCAACTTTGAGGATTGATATTGGTACTTGAGGATTGTCCTCAAGCTCATGAAAAAGCCATTCCTTGGGCAGCCTGTTCCTAAACCCATCTCATCTACAGCCTTAGTGACTGAATGGGATGCTACATAGGTAGCTTGACTGATGCTGGCATGTCACCTGGGTTGAAAGAGCAACAAGTAGAGCTGATTATATTCGATATCATTATTTTAGAGTAGTTCTTTAAGGGACAAGCTAGAATAGAAAAGTTGTGACACTCTAAAGCAGTCCCACAGTGCAAAGGTAAGCTTGAGGGCTTGATCGACGCATTGAAGATGAAAAAGGGTGCAAGAGATTAGGTGCTCTAGATGGATTGCAAGTAACCCCAAAACGAGGAGAAGAGAAGTAACTCTTCATCTTCTGGCTCAGGTAATTATGTTGCCAAAGTCGAGTTGTTTGTTTTTGGCATATGGGTATCTAATACCGCATGATGAGACCAACATTTGCAAAAAAAATGTCTTGGTTCCCATCAAAAATAGGGCGATGCTGATGTAGAGAGATTAACCTACCAGTTGGAGCATATGTTGCTATCATAGCTATTTTTAGGAGACCTCACTCTCTCTAGGCAAGATTTTGTTAGAACTTAATTATTTTCATGTAATATATTTATGGGAAGTTCTATGAGTAACATAAATACAATATGGATAGAACTGAGTGGTTCTGTACATGCCTTTGACATTGTTGTTTTGCCTTAAAAAAATAAGAATCTCATCCATTGACTCCATGCAAATGGATTCTTGCAATAAATCTCCTTTGAGGAGAATGAGTCGATTCATCCTCTTTCAAGAGCTTGATTCGTATGAGCCTTGTTTACTAAGGAGAACAACAAAAAGGGGTTCTTCACCTTTAAGAGGTGGAAGAGCAGGAGACTTATTGGACCTCATGCACTGTAGTGTGTGTGGATAGGTCTAATAAATCAGCCAAAGATAGGGTACTAATCCTTCATAGACATGTCTATGGGATGTGGATGTAGTAAGGAAACTAGATTGATAAATCCATAAGGACTTTCTGGTTTGTTAGAAAGCATTTGAGCCATAGTTTATGACTATTCTGATGAGTATGAAATTTTCTCATAGCTCACTCTTTCTATAACTCCTCATTGGGAGTGAGTGTCTAGATGGAGGTATCGAGTCCTTCTTGGCATGATTTTATATAAGATGAGTCGTGTAACTCCTCATCAAAGGTTTTGCAAAATAAACAGTTTTTCCTAAACACTGAAAGATGTGTTAGTGTTGATGCCCTAAGACCTATGTTTGGTCTAGTGTAATGTGTGTCACATTTATGTTTGATAGATAACATATCCTGGCATGGTTGTTGTTATGCAGCTTGTACATCTGCCATATATGTACATATGCATAGACAATGTCCCTATAGATAGATTTTATCTGGTCTATGTTTTTGTCCCCGGTCGAGTATCATAGTGGAAATGGGACAACTACGCTACATTTGAGACTGGTATATACGCTGGTTGAGCACGAGTTGCTAACGCAGGCATATGGGTATATCAAGGGAGATATACTGGACTGACCCACCGTGAGGATTCATCTTGGTGTCATAAGATGAATATCACAATGACAGAGGTATGCTTGTCCTTGACTTGAGGTCATTAACATCTTTATATGGTGAGTGATGCACTTTGATACAACCTAACACTTCGTCATAGTAGGAGAGACATAACGGTTGTCATTTGGTGTATCATAAGCCATATGAGAAATTCAATGAGCCAATAGAGGATTTTCCCATTCCTTGCGAGGAAGCTTGATGTCCATGACACCCTATATGGATGCATGACTGAAAGTGTATGGTCATACCTAGGTGAGAACCTAATTTAGTCGTAACCATTTGATTGGGATAAACTGTTGGGAAACCCCGGGGATATTTTTACAATTTTCAGAGATAGAGATTATAAAATACATTGCACAGCGGAAGCAATATCCCCGAAACAGGCCGGTCCCAAAAACCCAGTGAAGATCGCAAGCAAGAGAGTCGACACGATGAGTTGGGAAATACCTTAGAGCAAGATGAGGTCGATGTCGTGATAGGCGCCCAAGCGTGCGCCCTCTGTAGTCTCACACACACGGATGCCTCGAGTCCTCTTCTTCCACGTCCGGTGCTAGCCTCGGGAAGAAGATCCAAGCCTTAGTGCACTTTCTTCAACCCTTGCGCCACTTCCAAAGTAGAAGCGCCAATGAAGAAGAAAGATGGAGATGTTGCCGCCATGTCTTCAACTCCTCATCCTTACTTGCGCCAACTCCTAGAGAAGATGCGCCAAGATAAGAGGCAAGAGGGTGAAGACACCAAGTCCTATCCCTCCTTACTCCAAGAGAAGAAGGATAGAAAAGACTTGCGGCTAGGATGAAGATGGAAGAGAAGACTTTCGCCAAAGCCTCCCTCTTTGCCCTTCTAATTCTTGCTCATGCCAAAATCAATCTTTTGCTCTTGCATATACCCATGTATATATAGAGAGGCAAGAGGGGGCAGCAATAATAGGGTGTGGGCGCAATTCTCAAAGGAGGAGGCGGCTAGGGTAAAGGGGAGGGAGTAATTAGGGTTTGAGGTAAGGAAAGTCTCCAAGACTTTACCATAAACCTCTCCTAATTATCCATATGCGTATGAGACCTTCCAAAGAAGTCTACCAAGCCATATCAGCCCCAAGACTTGCCATAGAAGCAAGCATACCATCCAAGGTAGAGGGGCAAGGCGCCTAAAGCTTCCTAATGAAGCAAATTGCGCCACTTCTCCCCATTATGCCCATAGGCGCCTAAGGGAGAAGTTTTTGTCCCCATTATACCCTTTTAGCCTTTCCTCACTTCATGAGAACTTGTTATTGGGCCTCATTGGATAATGAGCTAGCCCAAACTTCATCACATGGGTTGATTAAGCATTTGGATCCAATCCAATGCAACCCTAATCCAAATGTGACCAACCATGGTCAAATACGGGTCAACCTACCAAAAATAAAGTTTGGCTCCAATAACATTCTTCCATCTCATCAGGCCCATTGGCGCTGATGAAATCTCCCAATTAGATCCGAGTTATCCAGTAACTCGATCATAAGTCTTCCCGATCAATACGAGAACTCGAGTATCAAGGTGTGCGACCCTGTAGGTCCCTCTGACGTTGTCAGTGCTGACCAAATGTCACCACAAGCAGTGAGTGGCACCTAGCAGTGCATCGCTGCTACCTAAGTCATCGGAATGGATATCGACATTGACATCCTCATCATTGCAACAAGGTACAAATGCATTACAGTCTCTTTGCCGAACTGATATCCGATTGGACAAGTGTGTCACCACTTGTTTTCACCCAATCACATGGCTATGACTAAATCAGGTTCTCACCTGGGTATGGCCATACACTTTCAGTCATAGAACCATAGAGGAGCTCCATGGATATCATACTTCCCTTAGGAAGGGGCAAATCCTGTGTCTGTCCATTGACCTTCTCATATGGGTCGTGACATGTTCAATGACAACCGTTATTACCTCCCAACTACGGCGAGGTGTTAGGTTGTATCAAAGCAAGTCCCTAACCATATAGAATGATCAATGACCTCAAGTCAAGGGATCAATGCATCTCCTATCACTTGTGAGGATGACTCATGACACCAAGTCATAGCCTCACAGCGGGTCGATCCAGTATATCCTCCAATGATATACCCATGTGTCTGCGTTAGCACCTCGTGCCTAACCAGCCCACATACCAGTCTCACAAGTACCATAGTTGTCCCACACTAAGGTACATCGACTGGGGACTTGAAGGAACCCCTAATCATAAGGGGGCAAAACCCTAAGCATGGCGCTAATGTAAAATATGCAAGCGGAAGCAAGGGTCGCAAGATCATTTGCATGCCATATGTTCAACTATAATCGATTGAATAGATTGAGATAAAAATCATACCAACGCCATATGCTTGGAAGTCGGCTTGGATAAAGAGAACAAAGTAGATCTCCTCCACAAGTTCACACACAAGGTGAAGATGCTTACTCCTTGCGGTCTCTTGTGCTAGCAAGACACCCAAGCCTTCAAGTGTCGAATGGAAGGGGATGATGAACCTCTTGGCCGAGAGCTCCTCTTGCTCAACCTCTCCTTCTCTTCGTCAATCACCACCCAACCAAAGTCGAATGCGTTGAAGAGAAGAGCGCAAACGCATATGCGTTTTTGGCATTGAAGTGAGTGAAACCGGCCCTTGATGACTTTCCATAAATGGAAGCTCATCAAGTCTATGCGCTCAACTCAACCCAAACACATTTTAGGATTGAACCATGCGTTCACCATTGTGAACCGGTTCAAGCCAAAATGTCAAATCGGCTTTGGTTCAACAAACCAAACCGAAATAGCTCTAGCCACTTGGTCTAGACCAAATTGAACCCCCAAGGCTCATGATCTAACCATTCATCATCTGATGCCCTTGATCTCTCCGATCTAGCATCACCTCTCTCGATCGAAGCTTACCGATCTCAAGTCCTAATCAATCAAACATGATCAGACCAGATCTCACTTACAATCAGAGATTAAATCCCTTTAATCTGAACTCAAAGAATCCAGTCCATACGATCTGACTCAAGTAAGCCATATCACCAAATTGTGCGACCCTGAGGGTTTCCTCTAAATGTCGGTAACGATAACTTACGTTATCACGATCAGTGAGGGGTATCTAGCAACACATCACTGTCTCCCGATATAAAGGAAAGAGTCTTCCAAGACTACTCCCAAACCATAGCACAAGTGTGACTCAATTCACAAGGCATACATGTGTCCTTTGCCACTGGATGTTCTTATTGGACAAGCGGGTCAAGCTTGTAACTCCAATACGATGAGCATGATTAGATCAGATGCACATAGTCATCTGGGTATGGCCATACACTATCTCAATCATCTCATATAGGGGGGCCCTTAGAACACCACACTCCTTAAACAAGGAGACGGCAATCCTTTATCTATCACTAGTGCCCTAACCTGATTCAAGCTCACCATCCAAGATAGTCTATAATCATTATATTTCAAATGATATTGAACTACCTCAAAACAATGACAATCATCATTTAGAAACACAAGTGATCTCAAGTCAAAGGACATGTGCCACTTGCTGCTTACAGGGATTATTCACATTGTGACAAGCAATGCAATATCCCAGTAGGGTCTGTCCAGTACATCCAATGTACCCATGAGTCTACATCTTATTCCATGCTCGAAGCATCCTATAAGATTAGCACTCATATTAGTCTCCATCATATCAAGGCTGTCTCATGTTCACCAAGATATCTCGACTAAGGACATATAGCCTGTCAGCCTAGCTGAACAGCTTTGAGACATTATTCAGAAGTACACTTATTACAGCAGACAAGGTAACAACCTGAATAACAACCATGCCTTATTATAAACTTAAGAGTTTATTACATGATACTTATACAATCCCAAGGCCTCAAACATTAGCCTTAAGGGCATACCCCAACAATCTCCCACTTGCACTTAATCTAATGGTTGAGAAATCTCAAACCCATATTATTACAGTGCTTCTCATGCTTCTGCTGCGCCAGAGGCTTGGTAAGCGGGTCTGCCAGATTGTCATCTGTATGAACCTTGCAAATCTTGATCTCGCCTCGATCAATGATCTCCCGGATCAAGTGAAACCGTCTCTGTATGTGCTTGGACTTCTGGTGCGACCGTGGTTCCTTTGCTTGTGCTATAGCACCAGTGTTATCACAGAAGATAACCAAAGGATCTGCACTCGAAGGAACGACACCAAGTTCTCTCACGAACTTACGAATCCACACTGCCTCCTTGGATGCTTCCGAGGCTGCAACATACTCGGCTTCTGTTGTGGAATCAGCAACAGTTGACTGTTTGAAGCTCTTCCACACCACTGCTCCACCATTCAAGCTAAAAACATAGCCTGATTGCGATCGGAAATCATCCTGGTCCGACTGGAACGAAGCGTCAGTATATCCCTCTATACTGAGTTCTTCCTGACCACCATATATCAAGAACATATCTTTGGTCCTCCGCAGATATTTTAAGATGTTCTTGACTGCAATCCAGTGCGCCAATCCTGGATTACTTTGGAATCGACTGGTCACGCTTAACCCGTAAGCGACGTCTGGGCGAGTACACAACATCGCATACATAATGGACCCAATAGCCGAAGCATAAGGCGTATTGTCCATTTCATCTTTCTCAGTCTGTGTTTGTGGACACTGACTCTTTGAAAGATTCAGACCATGTCTGACTGGAAGATATCCACGTTTAGAATTCTCTAAATGGAATCTCTCCAGGACTTTATCGATGTAAGTACTCTGGCACAGCCCGAGAAGCCTCTTAGATCTATCCCGGTAGATCTTGACACCTAATACATAGGCTGCTTCTCCTAGATCTTTCATCTGGAAACATTTTCCTAACCATGCCTTAACAGCATGCAGTTCAGGAATATCATTTCCAATGATCAAGATATCATCGACGTAGAGGATTAGGAATGTAATCACGCTCCCACTAAACCTCTTATATACACACGGGTCATCTTCGTTCTTGATGAAACCAAACTCAGAGATTGATTCATCAAAACGAATATTCCAGCTTCTTGATGCTTGTTTAAGTCCATAAATGGACTTCTTTAACTTGCATATTTTATGACGATCTGCTGGATTAGTGAAACCTTCCGGTTGTGTCATATACACATCCTCATCCAGATTTCCATTAAGGAAAGCTGTCTTCACATCCATTTGCCAGATCTCATAGTCGTAATATGCTGCTATCGCGAAAAGAATCCGAATAGACTTAAACATGGCTACAGGAGAGAAAGTTTCATCATAATCTATCCCGTAGATTTGTTTGAAACCTTTCGCAACTAGCCTGCCTTTATAGGTAACCACGTTACCGTCCATGTCAATCTTCTTCTTGAAGATCCATTTACAGCCTATAGGGATTACTCCCGGAGGCGGATCAACCAAATCCCAGACTTGGTTATCTGACATGGAGTCCATCTCGGCTCGCATAGCTTCAAGCCATCTAGCTGATTCCGGTCCACTGACCGCATCCGCATAAGTTAGGGGTTCATCATTATCAATGATGTAGACTCCGTCATAGCGCTCAGGCTGTCGACGGATCCTACCCGATCTTCGCGGTTCCCGTGATATCTGAGCCTCAGGTTGTTCAGTAACCTGATCTACCAGCTCAGGCACATCCAACTCTGCTTGACTACTTTGTCCTTCCTCTGAATTCTCATCCAGCTTTATTTCTCTCCCACTGGCCTCTTGCAGAAGAAACTCCTTCTCAAGAAATATGGCCGTCCGAGCAACAAAAACCTTGTTCTCTTTGGGATCGTAGAAATAATAACCCTTAGTTTCCTTAGGGTAACCGACAAAGATACATTTCTCAGATCTGCTCTCCAGTTTCCCAGAGGCGAGCCTTTTTGACATAAGCCTCGCAACCCCAGATCCTGATAAATGTCAAGCTAGGCTGTTTTCCATACCATAACTCATATGGCGTCTTTAAAACTGCCTTGGATGGCACTCGGTTTAGTACCTTTGCAGCTGTTTCCAGTGCAAAACCCCAAAAGGAATATGGAAGAGTGGCCTGACTCATCATAGAACGAACCATGTCTAGTAACGTTCTATTTCTCCTCTCGGACACACCATTCCATTGCGGTGTTCCTGGCGGAGTGAGCTGTGAGATAATCCCACACTCCTTCAGATAGTCAGTAAATCCATGACTCAGGTATTCACCACCTCGATCAGAACGAAGTGCCTTGATATTTCGGCCTAGCTGATTTTGTACTTCATTTTTGAACTCTTTGAATTTGTCAAAAGATTCACTTTTATGTCTCATTAAATAGACATACCCATACCTACTGAAATCATCAGTAAAGGTAATGAAGTACTGATAGCCACCTCTGGCATGTTTACTAAAAGGCCCACACACATCACTGTGTATAAGGTCAAGTAAACCCGAAGCCCTTTGACCTTTGTGAGGAAAAGGAGACTTCGTCATTTTACCCATCAAACAAGCTTTGCATGTATCAATCTCCTCATAGGAGAATGATCCCAGCAGTCCATGTTCATGCAACCGCTTAATGCGCTTCTCGTTTATATAGCCTAAACGACTATGCCATAACAAGGTGCTGTCATCAGCATACTTGGCTTTCTTATTATCAATGTTTTGTATAGAATTTTCCATGTCCAACATGTATAACCCATTGTTAATTGAACCAGTTGCATACACAATATTATCATGAGATAAAACACACTTTGAAATATTGCATTCAAAGGCAAATCCTTTCCTGACAAGAGCAGGAATAGAGATAATATTCTTGGTAATACTCGGTACAAAATAACAATTGTTTAATTCTAATACAACGCCAGATGGTAAAGAAATGAAATAGTCTCCTACAGCAACAGCAGCAACCCGTGCCCCGTTTCCAACTCGTAGGTCTACCTCATGCTGTCCCACCTGCCTTCTTCTCTTGAGTTCCTGCACATTTGAACAAATGTGAACTCCACATGCAGTGTCCAACACCCATGATATAGTAGAAGAAGATAACATGACCTCAGTCACATATATACCTGAGCCAGAAGCGATGCTTCCCCTCTTATCTCCTTGGAGCGCTTTACAGTCCTTTTTCCAGTGACCCAGCTGGCCACAGTGGAAACACCTGTTGTCCTTCGACCGCTTCACCTTCTGTTTCAGGGCCTTGCTGTAATTCTTGATAGGGGCCTTGCCCTTCTTCCCCTTCTTCTTGTTCCTAGAAGGAACCATCAAGACAGAGGTTGAAGGCTTACCCTTCAGAGTTTCCTCAGTGGTCAAGAGCATATTCAGCAGCTCTGCCGGCGTACAATCGATCTTGTTCATATTAAAGTTAATAATGAACGCATCGAAAGAGGGCGGAAGAGACTGCAGAATAATGTCCACAGCAAGCTCCTGGTTGACGGTATGCCCCAGTTTCTCTAGAGCCTCCTTGTGCCCAATCATCTTGAGCACGTGAGCTCCCACTGGGCTCCCCTCAGCCAGTTTGCTCTGAAAGAAGAGCTTCGTCAGATTATAGCGCTCAGTCCTCGCCTGTGCAGCATATAGCATCTTGAGGTTCGCTATAATTTCTATAGCCGACATATCCTCATGCTGACGCTGCAGCGGTGGCGTCATAGACGCTAGCATCAGGCAAGCGACATCAATGCTATCATTGACGTGCTTTTCGTAGGCTTCCCGAACCGCCCTTGCGGCGTTCGGAGCGGGCTGCGGCGGTATCGCCGTCTCGAGGACATACAGTTTCCTCTCTGCCTTAAGAACAATCTTAAGGTGTCCGAACCAGTCAGAGAAGTTCGGCCCAGCAAACTTCTCCCTTTCCAGTAGGGATCGCACATTGAAGCTCATGGTGTTCGTTGCTGCAGGAATCTACAACAAGCAAGAACAGCAAGGTCAGTATCAATGTTTCAGAATCAATCCAGGACTTAAGAAAGATTCTTTTCTCACTATTTTGTCTGACTGAAAAATCCAGTAAACAGTCCGAAAGAGTAAACACTCTTTTAGTGAGATGGGATCCAGATTTCATACTTGGTCTCCGCGTCCCGCTCAGGCGAGATAAGATGCACAGAGATGACAAGCACTAGTTTCTGGTAGGCTGTCCCAGCCAATCGCCAACCCGTGCGATTCCCCTTCATCTTGGCAATCCAGCAGACTGTGCCAACTGAGTTGGTGCAACACAGTCTCTGATCCCAGAGATGGCTGCCTCCATGTGCTACCATATGCGCCACATATGTAGTCTACATGGTCAAGCTGACCTGACCTACTCCCTGGACCACCACGTGCTATGCTGAGCAACGAGAGGGGATAAATCCCAACTCTGTAACACGCAGGTGAAATCCAGCACCGTCTGAAGATAGATGGACGTGCCCACTGAGTGGGTTCAACACGGCTCCAACGATAGTCAGAAAGGTGAGGTTTCGCGTCAGAAGGCTTACGAGCTTGATATGTTAGCGTTGGATTTTAACGGTCTTTTATCTTCTTACTATCAGGCATGTCCTATGGCTATAGCAGAAGATAAACATAAATATGCAATTCTAATTATTAGCAATAAGTAGAAAGCATGATCTTATGTGGTAAAAGCCCATGAACCCTAGTAAGACCTTAATATAACTTAAGTCTTCACTTGAGCTTCATTGCATCTCATCTGGTCCAACCCAGTGCCCTAGCGCCAAGAGCACCTCAGGTGCACCACCAGGTGAATGCCCCTCTTGGATGTGTGCCTTTGTTCTTGTCTAATCAAAGTACATTTGATCTATCTAGACAAGGTTGACTCGCAGGTCAACAACATATTATAAATTAAGTACAATGTGATTCGCAGATCACAAATTAATTTACAATTTTTAAGTCCAGGCACGCAGGCCCCAGCACAGCACACAATTGGGCAACCCACATAAGACTAAATAAACAAGCATATGGTTCAATCAACATGTGATCCAATCATCTTGAAATTAAAAGTTTTGAAAACCCCATGGCATCAATTTTAATTTCCTTATGAGCCCTACAACCTTACAATGGTCCATTGATGGGGATCCACTCATCCATCTAGTTAGATCCTTTGCCCTTGCATGCACCGAGTCCTAACTGACCCGAGTTGACCTAATGGTCAACCATGCATGCGCCAAGGGCTGAACTACCCCCATGAGTTTTGGCAAGCGGGTGTGACCCCGGGCCTAACTCAAGTGTGTTCAGTAGTGTCTCAACCAGACCTCGCTACACGCCCTAGATGCAGTCAACCTATAGCCACCTTGTGCTTGCGCATAGGTGCTATCAGGTTAACCCATCTGAGCTGTCAGATGGTCTGATCAGACTTGGATCTAACCTAGTGGTGACTTCAACCTCATCAACCCATCTAAGGGTTTAATGTAGTGGCACCTTAGATCTAATCAAGCGCGCAAGATGTAAGTTTTAGAAAAACCTTAGAACATGCGCAATCATACAAACAAACAACATGCTTGCATATAACCCTTAGATCTAAGGGGGTCCCCTTCAAGGGGGAGCGCAAACTTTAGGGGGTCCCCTTCAAGGGGGAGCGCATACTTCATATAAGCAAAGCATGATACAAGCGCAACTTCATGTAAGCAAAGCATGATACAAGCGCAACTTCATGTAAGCAAAGCATGATACAAGCGCAACTTCATGTAAGCAAAGCATGACTCAAGTAAAAGTAAGCGCAACATGAGGATCACATCAGCAAACATAATAGCATGCATAGAGCCAAGCTCTGATACCAATTGAAGGAACCCCTAATCATAAGGGGGCAAAACCCTAAGCATGGCGCTAATGTAAAATATGCAAGCGGAAGCAAGGGTCGCAAGATCATTTGCATGCCATATGTTCAACTATAATCGATTGAATAGATTGAGATAAAAATCATACCAACGCCATATGCTTGGAAGTCGGCTTGGATAAAGAGAACAAAGTAGATCTCCTCCACAAGTTCACACACAAGGTGAAGATGCTTACTCCTTGCGGTCTCTTGTGCTAGCAAGACACCCAAGCCTTCAAGTGTCGAATGGAAGGGGATGATGAACCTCTTGGCCGAGAGCTCCTCTTGCTCAACCTCTCCTTCTCTTCGTCAATCACCACCCAACCAAAGTCGAATGCGTTGAAGAGAAGAGCGCAAACGCATATGCGTTTTTGGCATTGAAGTGAGTGAAACCGGCCCTTGATGACTTTCCATAAATGGAAGCTCATCAAGTCTATGCGCTCAACTCAACCCAAACGCATTTTAGGATTGAACCATGCGTTCACCATTGTGAACCGGTTCAAGCCAAAATGTCAAATCGGCTTTGGTTCAACAAACCAAACCGAAATAGCTCTAGCCACTTGGTCTAGACCAAATTGAACCCCCAAGGCTCATGATCTAACCATTCATCATCTGATGCCCTTGATCTCTCCGATCTAGCATCACCTCTCTCGATCGAAGCTTACCGATCTCAAGTCCTAATCAATCAAACATGATCAGACCAGATCTCACTTACAATCAGAGATTAAATCCCTTTAATCTGAACTCAAAGAATCCAGTCCATACGATCTGACTCAAGTAAGCCATATCACCAAATTGTGCGACCCTGAGGGTTTCCTCTAAATGTCGGTAACGATAACTTACGTTATCACGATCAGTGAGGGGTATCTAGCAACACATCACTGTCTCCCGATATAAAGGAAAGAGTCTTCCAAGACTACTCCCAAACCATAGCACAAGTGTGACTCAATTCACAAGGCATACATGTGTCCTTTGCCACTGGATGTTCTTATTGGACAAGCGGGTCAAGCTTGTAACTCCAATACGATGAGCATGATTAGATCAGATGCACATAGTCATCTGGGTATGGCCATACACTATCTCAATCATCTCATATAGGGGGGCCCTTAGAACACCACACTCCTTAAACAAGGAGACGGCAATCCTTTATCTATCACTAGTGCCCTAACCTGATTCAAGCTCACCATCCAAGATAGTCTATAATCATTATATTTCAAATGATATTGAACTACCTCAAAACAATGACAATCATCATTTAGAAACACAAGTGATCTCAAGTCAAAGGACATGTGCCACTTGCTGCTTACAGGGATTATTCACATTGTGACAAGCAATGCAATATCCCAGTAGGGTCTGTCCAGTACATCCAATGTACCCATGAGTCTACATCTTATTCCATGCTCGAAGCATCCTATAAGATTAGCACTCATATTAGTCTCCATCATATCAAGGCTGTCTCATGTTCACCAAGATATCTCGACTAAGGACATATAGCCTGTCAGCCTAGCTGAACAGCTTTGAGACATTATTCAGAAGTACACTTATTACAGCAGACAAGGTAACAACCTGAATAACAACCATGCCTTATTATAAACTTAAGAGTTTATTACATGATACTTATACAATCCCAAGGCCTCAAACATTAGCCTTAAGGGCATACCCCAACAGGACTATAGTTCGAGCACAGATCCAATCTGTCTCCAGGGACATTATTATGTAAGTACACAATCGCAGGTGTAGACAAACAATGATAACGACAATGCCAGAAAGATATATATATGAATATCAGAGTCAAGTAGTACTAAGATGGACCAAAACTAGGTCCTAGGGCATATACACCAACATAAACAAGTATGACATACTTGTGCAATCAGGACATCAACCTGGCAAAAGAACAAACGCATACATATACTTTGTCATAGTTTTAGGGGTATTGATGATGACTCCATTCTGATGACTTGGGTAGCAATATTGTACTGCTAGGTGCCACTCATTGCATGTGATGACATGAGATTATCACTGCCAACGTTTGACGAACCTACAAGGTCGCACACCTAGACACTCGAGTTCTCATATTGATCGGATAGCCTAGATCGAGTCATTTAGTTGATTCGGATCTTTTTGGGAGTCTGATGCATCTCAGATGCATTTGATGAGACTGAGATGATCATATGAAGATTGGTTATGTTTTGACCCTAGTTGACCTTTGGGTGATCTCGATAGACTGGTTCTAGTTGATGGGTCAAAGTCATATTTTAGCTTTGGAATTATTTAGAGGCTTTTACGACTTAAATAAATCTGACATGAGAGGCCCATGACTGTAGCACTAAAATGAATATTTATTTTCATTCTATTCATAGCTTAAGTCATGGGGGACACACATAACTTAAGTAAATATTATTAAATATATTCATAACTTAAGCCGTGAGGGCCATGCGCAACTTAAGTGAATCTTTCTATTAAATATATTCATAACTTAACTTGTGGGACCCACCTCAATTCTCTATATAAGAAGAGGCATAGGCGCATGCTAGAGACACAATTCTATTGAAGCCCTAGGCGCATACATCATAACCCTAGCCGCCTAGCCTCTCCTCTCTAGACCTAGCCACCCCCTTCTCCTCCTCTTCGTTGCGCCTCTTGGAGAAAGAGGACAGCAAGGTAGAAGAAGAGGATTCGCAAGTGGAAGAGGCTTCCCCTCTCCTTGGTGCATACCTTCATCTTCCTCATCAACCATTGGCGCAAGTGGGAGTGTTGTCCACTCCTTGCAACCATTAGTGGACAACTTGTGTTAGAGCCTTCTTAGTGATTGGCGCATGTAAGTTTGAAGGACTCTAAGGCATGGATCTCACCTTCCGAGGCTAGGATCATGCGTGAAGGTTCGAGAGATCTCAAGGAGCCCATGTGTGTACAATTGCAGAGGATATACCCTTGTGTGTCTTCATCATCGGCTTGCTCTAGAAATTGCATAAAAGGTACACTCTTCACATCCAATGGTTTTTCTCACTCGTAAGGGATCCTGGTGTCATGGGAATTCTATTTCAGACCAATCGCTTTTGTTGTAATTAAATTTTAAATTGGCCCGGGGATTCCCAACAAGATGTTCCATCTGAAATGTGTCTCCAGGACCTTCTGGACTAGGAGACAACCTGATCTATTATCAGGATCTAGGGATGTAAGACTCTTAGTCATACATTTGAGTTCTAGTGTGCTAGAACCAAGATATGATATATGTGTGTATGGAGAATCTTTAGATAGACTACTTCATTATCCCATAGGAGAGCAACGCGGTTCCTACTCAGGATGCTATTTGTCTTGAGAAAGCTTTTCTCTTAAAAAAAGGCGAATGAGAGGAAGTTTGACTTGGATATAGTCCAAAGTCAGCCATTTGACACACATGGTCAAAGATAGAATCTGAGCCACTTATATTGCTTGTGGGTAACCTGAGTCTCAGAACACACATGCTGTACAGGTTGAATGGATTTGTTAGGTGTGAGTTATGGGTAACACCTAACTCAACACAGAGAATCTTCATCCTATAGTATCTGAGTGTAGTGGAAGCTTAATGATATCTCTAGTCTTCTATGTTGGGGGCATACTAATCATCAGAGACGACATCTCGATCATTCACTTGGTGAATATATGATTGGGAAGTGTTTCATGGTGAATGACTTAGTGGACACCACCTATGGATTAGGTGTGAGGATTTTCATGGATAGTTCCAAGAAGCTCCCAGTCCTAAGTCAGATGACATACATCGATACTGGAGTGGTTTTTCAAGGGAAATTCCTTCCATAGAGGCATGGCCTTAGTCTATCTAAGAGATGTGTTTAAGACACATGCCGAGAGAGATGACATGAGTCGAGTCCTTGATGCTTTTGTTAAAGGATCGATCATGTATTCGATGGTTTGTGATAGACCAGGTATGATTTGTGCCAATGGCATAATCAACCAATGCTAGGTCCAATCCAAGTGTGTGGCACTGGATAAAGAGAAAGGAACGTCCTTAGGTTCTAAAAAGAACTAAAGGAGTTGTTCTTGGTCTATGGAGATAGGAAAAACTTGGTGTACAGGGTACACTTGATATCTTGTTCTAGTTTGATCTAGATCGCAACATCAGCTATGTGCTTGGTAGTGCTGGATACTATGTGAGCTTCAGGATAGACTACCATACATCCGGCTGAAGGCAAAGTATGTTGTGACTTCTAGGAAGCTGTTTGGATATGGGAGTTCTTCGTTGAACTTCAATTGGTTCCATGTGCTTATCGGGCTCTATTGTGAGTATATTGGAGCGATAAACGCATGGTTGAGGACCAAGGTTTCACCTAAGATCTAAACACATATTCAGGCACTTCCACCTTGTCTTGGAGACAGAGGTGTTATCATGAGATTTCAGATATTGACACCGATATAGTCGTGATACCCCCACTAACTAATGCTCCAGCACAGCAGGAGCGTGGTAGGTCGAACTGAGGACGTGATGTTGAGGTGACTCAACAATAAGTTCCTAGTGCAAGTGGGAGATTGTTGGTGTATATGCCCTAGGACTTATGGCTGGTCCGATGTGTGTCACATTCATTTGTGATATATATCCTGGCATTGTTATTGTTGTGCATTTGGTACATCTGTATCATATGTACATTTGCATAAATAATGTCCCTAGAGATAGATTTTATCTAGTCTCAAAGGATTATCCTCGGTCGAGTATAGTGTTGGCTAAAAAACCCATACCCAACCCGAAGTCAACGGGGAAAACCCGAGTTGATCGGGGGTCGGGTCGGGTTCGGGGAAAACCCGACTCACAAAAATCGGGTCGGGGTCGGGTATGGTATTATAGATACCCGTCCCGACCCCGAACCCGCCCCGACCCTGATAATTAAAATGACCATTTTACCCCTATATATTATTAATGTATGTAAGTATATAACCTACCCTCATTTGGTAATTACATAATTCCCTCAATTTCCATATGCATACATACTAAATTACTAATTAGTAATTTCTAGGGTTACTTACTTACTTACTGTGCATCTATGTCGATTCTAGGGTTACTTTCTCGCGTGACCGCGGCCGCCGAAAAATCGCCCACCTCAAATCCGACCTTCTTGCTGCTCCTACTTCCATCGAAGGCTTGTCGCTGCTCCTTCTATCGAAGGCTCGCCCCTCCTCCTTTCGTCGAAGGCTCATCGGCGTCTCCTCCTTCCAAGTTCCATCGAAGGCTCGAGGCTTCTCCTTCTTCTGTCGAAGGCTCTCCCACTTCACCTTCTTCTGCTCGAGGCTTCTCCTTCTTCTGTCGAAGGCTGCACCAAGGTTACTTTCAGAGCACTTCTTCTTCCCGCACATGCTCTACCACCGTCGAAGGCTCGCATACTCGCTGTTTAATAGTAACTTTATAGTTTTGGAGCACTGCTTTGTCCGATTGTCCCTTGATTTTATTGATTTCTCTGATGATAATACTGAGCTTCGGACTTGATTCTTGAATGCCAAGCTTGAAGATGGGCGCTTAGGCATTTAGCACTAGTGGTCGACTGCCTTCTACACATCCAATCCAGCTGGAGTTGGCACTTAACTTCTTGGTGTTCTACTACAAGATCTTGAACTCGCCGGATCATGCCTGCAACCTCGCGAAGTAGGTAAAAGTTATTATCTTCATTGCAAAAGGATTTCTAAATCTCGGCGCTTCTTATCAACTGTGCTAACTCTAATATTGTAGGTGCTAAATTATTTGCAAGTTGCGACATTGAATGATGGAAATTATTTTTGCCGTTGCAATTTGTCTCGATTTTTTCCTTCACTGAATGCTATCTGATTTACCGAAAGGGTGTTTATTTCATACATATGATGATATGAATTAGCTCTAATCATATGAATGTTAAATGTGTATTTATGAATCATGATTTTAATATCATATAAGCTTTTCTTATTAATCCAATAGCACAGGGTGTTTATTTCATACATTTTTTTATTTCATACGTATTCAATCATACCAAAGAGCAGTATAAATTTAGGGAGAATGATATAAAGCTTTGTGGAGAATAAAATAGCAAAATCTCTTATTCATCAATGATTCCTTTGTGGAGAATATAAAGCTTTGATGCTCCTCTTTGATTGACACTTTGATTTCAATTGCTGTTTAGTAGGATTAACTGATTAAGCCTTCTTATCTTCTTTGTGGTGAAGTGCAATTGATTGCATCAAATGATTAAGCCTTCTTATCTTCTTTGTGGTGAAGTGCAATTGATTGCATCAAAAACAGTATAAAAGGTATCCCTTTATTGCTCACTTATTGGCTTATTGCTACTATTTTGTTACAATTTTATTGGACTGCTCAAGTTAGAAATATTATTTCTAACAACTATTTTATTGCATTTTATATATAGATTGAAACAACGTGATGATAAATATAATTGTTTGCCAACAGCTACTCAATGGGAATTTGCAGCTGAAGTATGTGGGAAATTAAAAATTTTTAATAGTATTACAGAATTATTTTCTGGTACTAAATATCCCACGGCTAATCTTTATTTTCCAAAAATTTGTGAGATTCATCTCACAATATCAAGTTGGTTAACCTCTCCAAATGTGGTGATTCAACACATGGCAATAAGAATGATGGACAAGTTTAGGTGCTATTGGAATGTCATTCATGATATTATGGGTGTTGCCACAGTGCTAGATCCAAGGTATAAGATGACTTTGCTTGAATATTATTATGACAAGTTATATGAAGTTGATGCAGCATGTGAAGTTAATAGAATTCAGCAGGTTTGTTATGATCTTGCTTCACAATATAAGCTAATGCATAAAGATTCTGATGTTTATCAACATAACGAGGATGACAATTCTATGGTTTATTAACTGATTATGATGCATTTGTGCAAAGTAAGAAAAAAGCAAAAAGCTCTTATGTCAAAACAGAGCTTGATCTTTATCTAGAGGAAGATGTATTACCAAGAACAACACATTTTGACATTTTATTGTGGTGGAAATTGTATGGCATTAAGTATCCAACATTGCAAGCAATTGCTAAAGACATTTTGGCAATTCCAATATCTACAGTGGCATCGGAATCGGCATTTAGCACTAGTGGTCGAATAGTAAGCCCACATCGAAACCGACTTCATTGGCATACTTTAGAGGCTTTGATGTGTGCTAGAAGTTGGTTATGGAAAGGCGAAAATCAAGGTAAACTTATGTATATCTTGTTTATAATTGTATATCTTGTTTCTTTGAATCATTAACTCATTAATTTTAATATGGTTTTAATAGGAATTGATTCTGAAGCAGTGGATCATTTTGCACTATTACTTGAGGAGGTGGACTATGATGATGATGGTATATTTTTAATATAAATTAGTTCTAATCATTAACTCATTTTATGTTGTTTAATACTAATTTGTTCTATTTTCTATGCAGATGAATTATTGTCAAGTGGCATTAGTGGCATTACTAATGGTTTAGATGAAGATTGATTTGATGTGTTATGAACTTGTGGTCTTGTGGAGTTATGTAATAGATTTTATTATGTTGTATTGTTGTGTGATGCAAACATTACTATATTGGGTGTAAACCGTGTAATAGACTTTACTATGTTGTGTGTGACATAAACATTAAGTTTTGATGTTTGATAACTTTTAAATATGCCATCTCTTTTATTCATTTGATTTGCCATGTTTTGATGTTGTAGCTTCGATATTTTGAATAATTGCATACAGAGGTTGGCTGGAGCTTTTTGTGGGTCATCTTCATTGGCCTAGTTATAGCTGGAGTGGGAGCATATGCTGTATACAACTATACAAGTACAGAATCCGGGTAAACTAAAATCTCTTCCTAGCTTTTTTAGATGAGTGCATTTGGTTCAGTATGTTTCTTTGACAATTTACTTATATTACTTAGATTCCCTATCTTGCTCAGTGTTGAGAGCAATTAACAACTGAATTAGAAGATGTTATAGTCCTTATGGATGTCATTTCTTAATTATCAGTTTCAGATTCTCATCTTCTTTTGACTCTTATTATTACGAATTCTATTGGCCTTTGATTTCTGGTGAACTGTTTAAATTCCAATGACTCTCTTCAATTTTACTCTTCAAAATGAGGATTGGTATTCGTCACTGTTTAGATGCCTTCATCTGCTCTTCACTTTATTCTACGCTTTTGGTATTGTAGTTATAGCCATTTAATTTCTAGTTCTAACTTTCATATTATTTCTTTTCCAGAGTTACATGGACTCGGAGATTCGAGCTATTATGGCTCAGTACATGCCATTTGACAATCAAGAAGCACAAAATCATATTCATCATGCGGAAATCTGAATTGGCCTAGTTGCTGGTTCTCTTCTAATTTCCATGCCAACATAAGGCTCTGCCTCCTAGAGTAGAGATTGCATTGTTGATCCTTCTGGCCGAGACTTGTGGAACTTGTAAATTTGAAGCTTATTAATTTCCCGCATTAAATTGTAAACTTATAGATGTAGTGGATATTGGATACAATGATTTTAAGTATTTTATAAATTTATACAGGATTTGTAATTGATTAAGTTGTGTTGCTTATTTAAAATTGATTAAGTTGTGTATTTTATGCAGGATTTTTTATGATTTTTTTTTCCCTGCGGGTCGGGTTTTGTACGGGTACCCATGGGGTCGGGTTACCCAATGGGTACCCACGGGGTCGGGTTACCCGACGGATACCCGATTCCGATATATTTGAGACTGGTATATGCGCTGGTTGAGCACAAGTTGGTAACACAGACATATGGGTTTATAAAGGTAGATATACTGGATCGACTGGCCATGAGGATTCGATTTGGTGTCACAAGTCAAATCTCATAGTGACAGAGGTACACTTGTTCTCGACTTGGGGTCATTGATATCTTTATATGCTAAATAGTGTACTTTGATATAGCCTAATGATCCACAATAGCAGATGATTCATAACAATTATCATTGTGTATATCATAAACCATATGAGAGGTTCAATGAGCCAATAGAGGATTTGCCCCTTCCTTAATTGGAAGCTTCATATGCATGGGCCCCACATATGGATGCATGACTGAAAGTGTATAGCCATACCTAGGTGAGAACTTGATTTAGTCATTACCATTTAGATTGGGTTAAACAAGTGTGACATATTTGTCCAATCTGGATATCAGCCTGGCAAAAGGATAAATGTGTATATGTACTTTGTCACAGTTTTAGGGAATGTCAATGATGACTCTATTTCGAAGACTTGGGTTACAATGATGTACTGCTAGGTGCCATGATTGCTTGTGATGATATGAGGTTATCATTGCCAACATCTGAGGAACCTACAGAGTCACACACTTAGACACTTTCTCATATTGATCAAGTAGCCTATGATTGAGTCATTTGGTTGATTTGGATCAGTTTGGGAGTCTGATGCATCGCAGATGCATCTAATGAGTTGGAGATGACATTATAGAGTGAAGTTATGTTTTGACATCAGTTGAACCTGGTTGACCTTTGGGTGGCCACATTTAACCACAATAGACTAGGTCCAGTCGATGGGTCAAATGTTATATTTTAGCGCCAGATTTATTCGGTGGCTAGTCACTTGATTTAAACATAACTAGAAGGGGCCAATAGATTAAGTGTAATAATGAATATTTATATTCATTATATAGGAATAAATCTATTAGATTTATTGTGCAACTTAAGCAAAGAGACCCATGTTTTAAACTCTATAGATGCAAGGCTTGATGGGCGCATATGATTGATCATGGGTGATTATATCATATAGCTCTAGTCTCCATCTCCTCTTGACTCTCTAACCTAGTCGACACCACCTCTATTCCTCTCCATAGCGCCTCTAAGGAGGAGTTGCGCCCACATGGTAATGTGACACCTTCTTCCTCCATGGGTGCAAGAGAAGGCTTAGAGCCTTCTTCCTTCCTCTATGGTGCATCCCTATTGGGGATTGGCGCATGAGGAAGGATACTTTTCTTCCATAGGTGCAACTTCCATGAAGTTGGCGTATGTCATGAAGAAAGGAGCATAAGAGGGATTTATGGCATCTCTTCTCTTCATCTTGGCACATCTTCTTGGAAGATTGGCGTATGCTATGAAAGAGAAGGAGATCTTCTTCATGGGCGCACCTTCATGGTGGCGCAAGCCATGAAGAAGACACTAGGAGTGGATGGAAGAGATCTCGGGGAGCCTGTGTGTCCACGATTGTATAGGGCACTCCCTTGCACGTCTAAAATTTGTCGTTAGGCATCCCCTAGGAATTGCAATTCAGGCGTCTACTCTGACACATCCGTTGGACCACTCGTTAGGAGGATCCTACATAGCACGGGAAATCTGTTTCTAGCAATGCTTTAGCTGTTAATTAAATTTTAAAATTGCCCGGGGTTTCCCAACAGAAGGAAGGTCCACCAACCCAAATAACTAATCACTTAGGTGGGGTTGCCTTCACCTCATATACCCTTGGATCTTTTTAATTCCTACCAATGTAAGACTATTAGGTACCACCTTGCTGACCCCCACTTGGGCACTTAGCGTGAGTCATCCCCATGATATTCTCCCCCTCCCAAAGCCATACAACATCCTCGTTGTGGTCCTCTCGACCCATGACTTAGCCACACACAGGCTCATTGGTGAACCCTTCATGGGATCCTAGGCTCTGATGCCAAGTTGGTGCAGGGTGGGAGCATGTGATGATGGGCTATGCATTCAAACATCACATTTGAGAAATTATTTTTTTGTATTTTATAAATATTGAAAATCCAATATTAAACTAACATGATTTTGAAACTAATTTTCATATTTTTTTTTATAAAAACACTAAAATTACATATGAAATTATAAGAAAGCAGTAAATCTACACATGCAGTTCTAGGAAAGCGGTAAATGACATTAACATAAAAAGTGCTCACCTTGTGGCCCTTGAGAATAAAAGGGCTGACCGTCCCGATCTTCACTGGTCATACTCTAATAGAAAGTGACGATTACAAGCACACCATCACAACAAACCCATACATGCATGGGATATAAATATTAAAGTCCAAGTCCTTTATAATGCAAACAAATCAAGGGGAAGGTTAAGCCTCCAAATTCCTGCTCTAAACTATGGATTAAACTAGAATTTCAAGCTTTCAACATCTAGGAGGATTACACCATCTCTTTGTTGCTTGATTCTTCTTCATGGTCGAGTGCTAAAACACAAGAAAGTAAGTTAGTATTTATAAGAGTTGAAAGAAACATCAACAAAAACTAATAGAGTGAGAGAGGAGGCTCGATTTGATGCTGAGAAGTAGCGCCAAAGACTTCTTTATCCTTCTTGTACCTTGGATGCTTGGGCTTCACGAAGCATTATTAATCCAATTCCTACACAAGAGAAAGAAGTTTTGACTGCAAACATAAACACCATTAAAACTTAAACAAGGAGAAGAGAAATAGGGTTCTCGGTTGGGACTTGGAATGGGTGTCGAGTCACCCTTGTTGGTGATGCCTTCTCCTTTGACGTCCCCTCTGAAAGATTGATGAACTAGTGCCCCTTGGAGAGTTCCTTGAAGAAAATATTCTTAGTTCTATGATAATTTTGAGAGTTGGAGGAGAAGAAGAGGAAGGGGTAAGTAAGGTCTCAGTTGGGAGAAGAAGAGAGGAAATAGGAGTAGTAGAGAAGAGGAGAGGTATGAGATGAAAAGGAGAGGAAGAGGGGGTTGGCCTTAAGGGAGACAAGGAGATGAGAGGGAAGAAAGCTAGGGAGAAAGGGGAAAGAGGGAAAGAGATTTCTGCTAGTGGAAGAGAGGAAAGAGGGAGAGAGACACCATCTTTTGGCTAGAAACTATTCAACAATGCATTAATAATGGATGTTGCAATTACATTGTTTTGTTGACAAGTTGAGACATCCCTCAACATTTACAAAAGAGTAAAAGAAAAGTGTTTAATTGCTTGATGTGCTTTGCTTTCTTTCCAAACCTTTGGCCGAAATTTGAATTTTTTGGAGCCTTGCTTTGCCTGATCGGTTGGGACTTCTCATGTTTGTCTCGATCGAATGGGAGAGGGTCTTTGAAATTCGAATTTGTTTGCTTGCTTGGTTGAAAATGTTGAATGTCCTTCCTTCTTTGTGGGCTTCTTCCTTTCGTGAAAACTTAGGGGAAATGTTGGCTTCTTTCCTTTGAAGGTGTGAATGCAAACCTTCCTCGATTGATCTCCTTGATTTGTGGGATCTTGAGTAGGTATGGACTTGATTCTTGATGGAATTCTTTGTGGGCACATATCCTTGATGTGTGACTGAATTTTGCATGGAGAAATAGATGACAAGGCTTCTATGGAAGAATAGTTGGAACACCTTCTGTTGGGAAACCCCGGGGATATTTTTTAATTTTTTAGAGATAGACATTACATATTACATTGCACAGCGGAAGAATATCCCCGAAACAGGCCAGTCCCAAAAACCCAGTGAAGATCATCAAGCGAGGGGGTCGACACGATGTGATAGAAAGTACCTAGAGCAAGCGAGGAGGTTGATGTCGAGAAAGGCGCCCAAGCGTTCGCCCTCTACAGTCTCACACACACACGGATGCCTCGAGCTCTCTTCTTCCTCGCCCGGTGCTAGCCTCGGGAAGAAGATCCATGCCTTAGGGTTCCTTCTTCTAAGCTTGCGCCACCTCCAAGGTTCAAGCGCCAATGAAATAAGAAGGAGAGGAGAAGATGCCGCCAAGGACAAGTGCTTCTTGCGCCAAGAGGAGGAGAAGAAGACTACTTGCGGCTTTGGAAGAGGGAGGATGCGCCACCCTTTGATGCTCTCGCCCTTCACCCTTTACTCACGCCAAATTGATATCTATTGAAGGGGTCACACACCCTCTATTATATAGAAGCAAGAGGCGGTGGTAAAGCAAGGAGTTGGCACAAGTTTCATGAGGAGAAATCGGCTAGGGTTAGGGTATGAGAGAAATTAGGGTTTGAGGTAAGGAAAGTCTCCAAGACATTTCCATATACCTCATTCAACCTTGCCATATGTGTCTAAGAACCATATCAGCCATAAGACATCAATGGATGAAAGGGCTAGGCGCATAATGCTTCCTAATGAAGTAAAAGGCGCCTCCTTCACACCATTATACCCCTTAGGCGCCAATGGGGTTAATTTCTCCCCATTATACCCTTTTAGCCCATTACTCCTTCATGACAACTTGTTATTGGGCCTCATTGGATAATGAGCTAGCCCAAACTTCATTACATAGGTTGATTAAGCAATTGGATCCAATCAAATGCAACCCTAATCCAAATGTGACCAACCATGGTCAATTTCGGGTCAACCTGCCAAAAATAAAGTATGACTCTAATAACATTCTTCTATCTCATCAGGCCCATTAGCGCTGATGAAATCTCCAAAATAGATTCGAGTTATCCAATAACTTGATCATAAGACTTCCCGATCAATACGAGAACTCGAGTATCTTGGTGTGCGACCCTGTAGGTTCCTCTGACATTGGCAGTGCTGACCTAAGGTCATCACAAGCAGTGAGTGGCACCTAGCAGTGCATCGCTGATAACCAAGTCATTGGAATGGATATCGATATCGACATCCCCATTATAGTGACTAGGTACAGATACATTATAGTCCCTTTGCCGAACTGATATCCGATTGGACAAGTGTGTCATCACTTGTTTTCACCCAATTACATGGTTATGACTAAATCAGGTTTTCACTGGGTATGGCCATACACTTTCAGTCATAGAACTATAGAGGAGCTCCATGGATATCATACTTCCCTTAGGAAGGGGCAAATTCTTTTGTCTGTACATTGATCTTCATTTATGGGTTGTGACATGCTCAATGACAGCCTTTATGACCTCCGAATTACGGCGAGGTGTTAGGTTGCATCAAAGCATGTCCCTAACCATATAGAAGAGTCAATGACCTCAAGTCTAAGGATCGATATATCTCCTATCACTTGTGAGGGTAACTCATGACACTAAGTCATTACCTCACAGCAGATCAATCTAGTATATCCACCATTGATATACCCATATGTTTGCGTTAGCACCTTGTGCCTAACCAGCCCATATACTAGTCTCACAAGTACTAGAGCTGTCCCATATCTACTTAGGTACATTGACTGGGGACAATCATTTGAGCACAGATCCAATCTGTCTCTAGGGACATTATCATGTAAGCACACAATCGCAGATGTAGACAAACAATGATAACGACAATGCCAGAATGATATATAAATATCAAAGTCAAGTAGTATAAAAGTTGATCAAATATAGGTCTCAGGACATATACACCAACACCTTCATCTCAAGTATCCACTTGAATTGAACTTTGAAATGACTTTCGTTTTTTGGAGTGAGCTAGTTGAGTGATCTGAACTAGCTTTCTTTGAGCTTGTCTATGTCACATTGTTATACAAAAATGAATGCCATGCACTAACCTATCATGATGTATGAAGTTACATTGCATAATAGATGCATGCATGAATTACAATGCACAATCTACCATTTTTGGAACTACATGATGCATATTGTACTCGGGGGTTGATCTATCCTAAAATGATTCATGCAATACAAAGGTTGGAGTCTAAGAATGTACCTTTGGGCTAGTGTGGCCTTAGGCATGATTTAACTCTTAAGGCCGTGGCTCTAGCCTACATCACCTTCAAAAGTAGAAGGGTTCCAAGAATGATGATATTCTATATAGGCTTCACTAGGGGTGGAGTAGTTCTAAAATTGGGATTTTGGAGTATACACCTTTGTTTCCATTCTGATGCATGCGGTCTATATGATTCAAAGTCATGAGGTTGACTCCTATAAAAAATATTGGTTCAGATCTTTTTTCGAATTTGGTTCAAAGTTTCTCCTGGATTGAGCACAGTGTTGATCATATAGTTGAGCATGAGATTAATCGTATGGTTGATCATATGATTAAGCATAACTTTAAGAATAGGATTTAGCATAGGGCTGATTTGACCCTTCCCTCATGTTTGATTATTTTATGGTAGAGTTGACCCAAGTGCGTCTTATTTTTGTTTTGAAATTCTGTTTTTATTTTGAAAGATAGTTTGAATTTTTTTTTTAAAAAAAGGAAACCAGTAGCAAATCAGATAAGTAAACTGAAATGCTGAAATTTCAAGAGATCTATCGAGCAACCTACTTTCTTCAATTAATTCGAATTTTTTTTTTCTTTTAACAGAAACTTAGCTGGCTAAACAATCAATGATAACAAGTAGAAAGGCAGAAACTTAAATGCAAATTTAAGAAGACAAGTGCTAAAAATCAACCCTACTTGATGAAGCTTGCAACCTTTCGTTTGTGCTAATTTTTCTTTAATAAAACATAGAAACTCAGCAGATTTTGTTTGATTTGTGACAGAAAAAACACAATAAAATAGAGAAAAAAAAGTTCAGTCAAGAAAAATGAGATGCAAAGTTAAGCTACTTGATGAAACTCTAGGAAACACTAGCAAGTAAATATATCTTTTTTATTTTTTTGACTTCTGAACAGAAACTATAGCAAGTAATGTGTGTGTTTTTAGACAGAAAAAATAGTGTTAAAACAGTGGAAAAAAAAAAAAAGAAACTAAAGTGCAAAGGTTAAAAAATACTAGTGCTAAAATCTTAATACTAGATGATACTTTCAAAAACTTTAAAAATGCAAATCTAATGTTTTTTTTTACTTTGATGTTACAGTGAAGACAGCAGCTATTTCTTTTCTCAAACAGTGAATAAAAGTCAGAGAGCTTAATGTGTAAATGTAAACAAACAAGTGCTAAAGTTTGAAGTAGTAGATGAAACGATGGAAAAACCCATGCAAATCCTATCTTTTTTTTTTAACAAAAAAAAATTTGATGGAAAACATAGCAAGATCGAATGATTTTTTTTTTTGTTATGGTTTTTATGATTAAAGACTGTAATATGATTAAAGACAGTAAGAAAAATTTCTGAAGAAACAGTGATGTCACTACATACAATTAAATTGGACTATTTGATTGGCTTAATCTAATGCACATGTTATATAAATGTATTCATATACCATACATAATATATATATATATATATTATTTATTTTCAGATATATAATATACATGTCATATGATATCAATATTAAATTGGGTAAAAAATAAACAGTATTATGTTACTTTTGATGTTAAATTATCAAAGAGGCGGAGATTTATATTCGCTCTAACACCTAAATAATGGTATACATTAATTTATAATATAGTTTAACATTTACAAATTAAATATGATAACTCTTGAATTCAGTGAGAACCAGGTATGGCGGTTCAGCTTCTTGGATGGACGGCCACGATTGTTTCACTAACGTGCACAAGCAGTAAACTTACCCTCATCTATAGCCATGCAACAGGCCGTATGCCAATCGAGACCGCAGTTGTCTCACTCTCACCATAACTTAAATTGTTTCCATCTTCAGCATCATCGGCATAGGTTTTTCACAGAGCCCAAGGGAAACCGCAACAGCTGCAAAGCCACCGAGACAAAGCAACAAACAGTGTGAGCGAGACGACCAACTCATTGTTCACATAGAGATAGAGTGTGAGAGCTCCTCTCTCTCAAATCGATTCAATAGAGGCAAAGCCCTTGCCCTGCCTCCGATTTGATACCCTTTTGATCCAACTCCTCGCTGCCGCCGCCACAGTGATTGTCGAATTGGTTGAATCGAAAAACAGTTCTTATTCCTCTCCGTAGCGAGATTTGTTTTGCCCCGGTCTGTTCGTCTTCTTTCGATCGGATTGCTACCTGCATCAACTCTCATTGAAGCCTGTTTTAGGGTTTGAATTCATTATTACCTAATATCCCCTAGGACTCAACTGGGGGCGCAAGCAAGTTTTCACTCTTTGTTTTCATATTTCATTTTGGTCTCTCTCAGTCCATTCTCCACCTAGGGTTTCGCCTCCTTGGTTCCTTGCGCCGTTAATTTTCCTGGCTTTGACCATCTTGTGGACGCTTGGCCGTCCTTTGGAATTGCATCCTCTCTTAGTTTCTTTGACTCTTTACCGATTTGATGGTTGTTCTCTGCTCTTTAGAAATAGCATCTCAAGCAAATCCTCGGTGCCTCTGGAGGGATTTTTGCGGGGTTTGGAGTATTCGCTAAAATAAATCCGACTCCTAAAGGTGCTATCTTGGTCCCCATGGCCAGTGTGTGCTGATAAGATTCACCCTTCTTTCGTGGAAAGCAGGGTGTTGGAGTTCTTCTGATTGCATATTTTGTACAGGAAATAACATTAAGTAGATGAGTAGGGAAGAGATCAGATTCAACAGGTAGGGATTTTATCTGTATATAGATGATGGTATGTAGTGAAAATGGACCGAGGTGAACCAGCATTAGTCCCACAATGGTACAGATTAGCAAATGGGAATGCTTCCAACAATGCAGTGAGAAACTCTTCCAAACATTCAGGTGTAGCATCTCTGTTCATGATGAGTTTCCTATGTCTTTCTTTTAGTTTTTCTTTATTGTGATAATACTTGTTTATATTTATCCATCTTTTATTCCCATAGATGAAAACAGTTTATGGATTGGCTCAAGAAGTAGATTACTTGGTGACCAGGATAGGAATTTACGGAGGAGTTTGAGCTCTAATGGTTCTCTAAGTCGTGGCTCTGGTAAATCACAGGCTTACAGTAGCTTCCGAAGGTCTCGTGACAGAAACCAAGAGAAGGATTTGGATTCTCGTGATAGGGAAAATAGGACAGTTTTGCTTGACAATGGTTTTGATCACCCGGATTCATTTCTGAGGACTGAAAAAGATGCTTTTAGGCATTCCCAGTCTATGGTAATGGGAAGGCAAACCGAGACCTGGCCCAAAAGAACTGCAAGTGGTACAAATAACAGTGTGCTTCCAGGGGGAAGTGCAATTGGAAGCATTACCAAAACCTCTTTTGACAAGGATTTTCCATCTCTCCGAGCTGAAGGGAAGCAGAGCATTTCAGATGGAGGTGGTCTATCACCCCGTAGTGTTAGAACAGCCGTGCAGAGTCTTCCCATTGGTTCTCCCATCATAATTGGAACTTCGGCTCTTGCTGAAGTACCGGTTAAAGTTGAAACTACTGGAACTCTACTCTCACCTGTGTTACAAACTACTCCAATTTGTCAAGCATCCGGGGGAAGCACTATGGCAGAGGCACTAGCTCAGGCACCATCTCAAGTTGATACACTTCAGGTAATGTGCAGAATTTAATTTGATCTTGTACGTTCATTAGGTGGATATTCCCTTAATGTACCATTAACTCATTATTTAATTGTTTTACAGTTCTCTTCTGACACTCAGAGGATTGAAGAACTTACTCTTAAAAAATGCAAGCAACTAATACCTGTGACACCATCAATGCCTAAAGCCTCGGTATGATATCTGCCATGTTTCTTAGCAACATCTTGATTACTAATGTATTTTATTTTTCCAAGTATGTAGCTGTAAACTCTCCAATGAGAAGAATCTATTTTGAGAATTAGTTTGCTGGTTGACTTTTATTGCAGTTTCCATAATAGTTTCAAAAATGTACTCCTACGTTAAATTTTAAAGACTCTGTATCTTTCAATTAGATGACATAGTCAAGATATTATCAATTGTTCAAGAAATCATATAAAACATCTACTAAGGTGGATCATGAGATGTGTTGCAATTGGAAACATATGGTGAATTCTGTAAACGCAAACATTGATTCTGTTGGAATATATATATATATATATATATATATATATATATATATATATATATATATATATATATATATAGTTGTTTAACTTAGTATTTATATGATGGAACAATGTAACATGAAATATCAATTCTCAATACTTCATTGTTTTTTCTTCAAACATGGTATTAGAGCTATGTAAACTCTAGCCGCCCACACTATCTTCCTCTTCTCTTTCTCGCCAACCTTGTCTAAGGAATTGCTGCCCCAGTTGCTCCTTTAGCCATGTAGGCGACTCTAGGATGGAGTTACTATGCTAGGACTCGTGTGTGTGCCTCCTCCTACGTTTCTACTTGCTATTGTCTCAATTGGCTGCTCCCTCCCTGCTAGGTGTTGACCTAGGTGCATACCCCCACTCCAGCTCCAATGGCCAAATTGAAGTTTGTTTTTCTTGTAGCTATTTTTCCTTTTTCCTTTGTTTGGGCATTTCTCCTCTTTACTGTGCATGCGCCGATTTCCTATGAGGTTCTACCCTAATAATGAGGCAAATGATCTCACCAAAATAACACCTTTATCATCTCTTCATAGTGGTCTTCTTCTTTGCTAGGAGTCAAAACAACTCACCTACTTGGCTACTTTTGTTCTAGGTACCACTATTAAATTGAATGGTACCAGTTATATGTTATGGGTTCGCTCTATAAGATTACATACACAGGGTGGCACAGATATGACATGGAGGCCATAACTTATTTTCTCAACAATATATATCCTTGGATTGCTTTATTTGTCATGTTTCATAGCATGACCAAGGTCATATGGGATGCTTTAGCTACCATATATAGGTATCGAAAGAATATCTCTTGGGTATAAACTCTATGAAGACATATGTGACTTTAAATAGAATGGTATTCTTATGTCAGACTATTTTACCACTTTATAAGGCACCGGAGATGAACTCGCGGTGTCTGAGTTTCTCTCTAGACTTGATCCTCCTTATCTATGTGAGCACTCATTTTGTCAGACTCTATTGTCTCAAGTTTAAAGGATGCCTATTCTCAGGTGGCAAGGATTCTGTTTATTGGTTCTTTTTCCTCTGGTTCTTTTGAAAGTTCAACATTTATTACACAATCTGGTGGCCCAGGCGCGCCCTTGGCCGTGAACGTCCTTGTTTGCCTTGTGTTCATTGTGGACGGTCTAATCATTCCCTTTAAAAATGCTGACAAAAATTTTGCAAACCACCACACACTTTTTGCTGATTCCCAAGTTCCAATTACTTCTAACGTTACTTATGGCCTTACACCCACTATAGCTTCGTTTGTTGCAACACTAGTGCAGATCATGATTGCCTCTTGCATTTTGTTACATAGCCACTGACTTCCACATCCTTGTTACTTGCTTCTTTAGTACATAGACCTAGAATTGTCTTTATCATGTTGTTGCTTGTGCCTTGGATTGTTGATTCTGGTGCCTCCTCTCATGATCGGTAACCTATATTTATTTTCTACACTTAATAAAGACACATCATCCTCTAGTAGCTACTGTAGATAATATCTTTGCCCTTGTCTATGGCGTTGGTACTATCCGTATTAACCATAATTTTACTTTAATAAATGTTCTTTTGTTCCTAAGTTTTATGTTAACTTGCTTTAGCAAAGTTTGGTGCGGTCGCCCTGTGACTACTGGAGCAACAATTATTATTGTTTTTTAAGGGGGTTTGGTAGGGATGTTATACTATTATTGTTATATTGTTATATTTTTATTGTTAGTATTATTTTGAGTTTTAAAAATTATAATGAAATTATAAAAGTTTTTATTTTTCTAAAAATATAAAAAATATATTAATATAATATAAAATAATAATAATGAATAACATAAAATATAATAATATAACCTTTTTAATACAAAGTCATAATTAATCTTAATGATATTATCAAATAAAAATAATTTAATTGTAAAACTTATCATTTTTGTAAAACTTATTATGCTATTATTTAATGATTTATTTGATTTAATCTAAATACATATCTATTTTAAAAGCAATATCTATTTTAATAGCGATGGTAAAGACAACAATAGCTATAGTAACACGTGAAAATCCTTCATTCATATTTCTTATAATTAAAGAAAAAATTATATATTTATGTTTAAAATAATTAAATTCTCCATACATATTTTTTATAATTAAATAAAATATTTATTTTTATTTTTAAATAATTAAATCCTCCATACATATTTCTTATAATTAAATAAAAGTTTTATTTTATTTTCAAAATAATTAAAATTATAAACTTATTAATTTATACATTAACTAATATGTTAATTAAATATATACTAATATATTTATTAGTAATCTATAATTAATATTATATATTTAATTATTATTAATTTATTATATTATATATATAATTATTATTAAATAATGAGTTAATACTATTAACTCATTATTGCATCTATGCCAATAGCTCCTGTAGCAGAAGCGGGAGATGAGAGCTACTTGGGTTAACATGGTAAAAATTTTACCGTGGGAAAAAAATTTTACTTTTTGCTGCTGAGCTACTGACTTGCGTTAATAGTACCGGCATAGCTAGAAGCGCAACAACACTGGTTCCTTTTCTTGCTCTTGCTCGGCCACGTTTTGTGTGCTTATTTTTCCATCTTTTTGCCTTTGACCTGAAGACAAAAAAGGTGATTAGTGGGGGTCGTGAGGCTGGCGGAGTCTATCTCCTTAGTCATGAGTTGAATGTTGGCCCCTTTGCTCTATCAGACATCCATCTCCTAAATGTCTTCAACATCTTTTATCTCTCAAGTCACTACTAACTATTAAGTGTGATGCCTATCAAATAGGGAAACATCATAGAGTTACCTTTCCTTCCTATTTCATTTAGTTCATTTTGATATTTGGGGTCCAAGTGTTATATCCACTCAAAATGGTTTTTGCTATTTTGTTATATTTATTGATATTTGTTCGTGTATGTGTTCGATTTATTTGCTGAAGAGTCGGTCTGATGTCCTTTTTGCATTTCAAACATTTTATGAAGAAATTAAGAATCAATTTGGTGTTTTTTTAAAATAATTTGTTCTTATACTGCATCCGAGTATACTCGGGTAGCATTCCATCTTTTTTGTTTCTTCTAAGATATTTTACATTAAACAATGTGTCCTTGAACTTATCAACAAAGTGGTGTTGCTGAACAAAAAAATCATCACTTATTAAATAATGCTCGGACATTGCTTTTCTATATGCTTGATTTTGGGGTGATGCTATTTTGATTGCTTGTCATTTAATTAATCCTTCAACTGCTCTAGAGAGATGTATACCGTTTTTCGTTTTATTTTTATCTCTTCTTTTTTGCTCACTCTTGTGTGTTTTTGGTTGTTTATACTATTGTCATGCTCTTGGTCTTGGGTTTACCAAATTTACGTTTCGTAACTTACCTCTTTGTGCAACTCGGCATGTCTTCCTTGGATACTCGAGAATAGAAAAAGTGTCGATGTTATGATCCACAAGTGCAACACATGTTTGTCTGGTGAAGTCACATTTTTTTATCCCAGTCATTATTTTTTGTAGAAGAACCATGTACCTAATTCTTCATGTATTCCACTTCTAATTTCATTAGATCCTATTGTTTCTAATAGTACATCAAGGATTCCTTCACCTAATGCCTCATGTAGGCCTCAATGTTCTCTTATTTTACCGGTATACAAATGTTGTTGGCTCTATCAGGCCTCTAACACCTTAGCTATCCCATCTTCCTCTATAGGTCTATTATCCACCAATTTAGCCTCCTTGGTTGGTTGTCCTTTTAAGTAATACACTGAGTACTTGTTATCCTATATCTAATTTTGTGTAATGTGGTAGGTTAAACAATTCTTATTGTATCTTTGCCACTTCACTTTTGTCCTCCTTTGTTCAAAGTCATTAAGAGGCATTACTAGATCCTGTATATAAAAAAAAAAGAAAGAGAAGCTCTATTGTCTCGGGCTACTTGGACACTTGTTCCTCGCCCACATGGCATTCGTCCTATTGCTTGTATGTGGGTCTACACTAACGGATGACTATTGCTCACCATAAAGCTCATTTAGTTGCCAAAGGTATCAGACTTATGGTGTTGACTCTTTTGACACCTCTCCTATAGCTCACTTAAATTCTATTTATATTTTATTCTCCCTGCCATCATCCTGGATTGGGAACTTACCTAAATGGATGTTTAAAATACTCTTTTGTACGTTGTTCTCAATGAAACTTTTTACATAGAGTAATCTCTGGGTTATGTTGCTCAAGAGAAATATGTATGCAAACTTAACAAAACTATATATGGTCTAAAACAATGCCTTCGGGTTTGGTTTCATAATTTTTCACTAGTAGTCATCGGTGCTTAAATCAGATTTAAGTGAAGCAAAAGTAGCTCACTCTATGTATGCTAGGCGTTGGGTTTGTAATTATTGTTGTGCATCGATATTTTTCTAACAGGAAGTGACAATGCATTTCCAATATTAAATAGTATTTGGAAAGTCAGTCTCAAGGATCTCAAAAAACTAAAGTATTTTCTTTGTATTGAGATAACTTACAAGGATAGTGGTATATCTTTGTCTCATAGGAAGTATGTTTTAGATCTTCTTGAAGAGCCTACCGAACCTTCTGATACTCCAGGAGTAAAACACAATGTTCACAATGATTTGAATTAGTTAATCCAACTAAATATCAAAAATTGGTTGAAACATTGATTTATCTTATTGTTACTAGATCTGATATCTCTTATTATTAAGTCAATTTATGCAAGAGCCAAGGAAGTGTCATTGGGAGGTAGCCCTGAGAATCATATAATACATTATAAAGGCTCCAAGACAGGGATTACATTATCGACAATGTAGTCATGTTTGGGTTCAAGCTTATACAATTGTAGATTATGCAGGTAACGTGGAAAAGCAAGAAACCATTTATGGTTGCGGGATCTAGTTGTGAAGATACTATGGATTAAAAACCTTCTTAGAGATATTGGTCTACTATGCCTTACTCCTATGGTTTTGAATTGTGATAATTAGGCTGTCATATTCATTGCAAATAATCCTATGTTTCAGGAGAGGACCAAGCATAGTGAGGTTGATTGCCATTTTGTAAGAGTTGCTATTCTTATAACTGGACTCCCGATGATGAAATTACAGCTATCTTCACTAAAACTCTTCATTATCTCAGATTTATCCAACATGCTGGACATGATTCTCATTGATGCTCAAGTGTGTGTATATATATATATTTGAATTATGATAATTAGGTTGTTATATTCATTGCAAATAATCCTATGTTTCACAAGAGGACCAAACATAGTGAGGTTGATTGCTATTTTCTAAGAGATGCCATTCTTACAACTGGACTCCCATCACTAGGTTTGAAGATGAAATTACAGCTGTCTTCACTAAAAGTCTTCATTATCTCAGATTTATCCAACAAGCTGGACATGATTGTCATTGATGCTCAAGTGTATATATATATATATATATATATATATAATGTTCTATATTTCTATATTTATTTAGATAGTAACAGGTTAATAACCTATTTAACTTAAAATTTATATAATGGAACATTGTAACATGAAATATCAATTCTCAATACTTTATTGTTTTCTGTTCAAGCAGATTCAACAGTTCCTTGTAAATGTGCACCTATGGAATAAATATCTTATTTATCAAATAACCTACTTGTAAATGTGCACATTACGGTATGCTTTTTCATATTTGCCCCAGTGTATATTCATCCTTTCGAAATTCAATGGTAGATTTAGGTGATTCTGAAATTTGCAACCATTTCTGCTATGCAGGCTGTGCATTCGCGCACAGTATATAGGAGAGAGTAGTGGTCTTGTTGGGTTTTTGCCACTAGGTTACCCAACTATTCTTTGACTTCCAAAATCATGCAACTTTTGGAATGTATTAATGGTTTCGTTCTTTTTTTTTTTCTTGTTGTACTTCTGTGTTCCATCCACAGTTTAAGTATTGGTAAGCTTGGCATTTACTGATCTGAGCTGGTAAATGTAACCACTATATATTAGGGTCCTAAAAATTGGGTGAACTCGGTACACTTGGTGTACCATATGTTAGAATGCTCAATACACTACACTGAGTCAGTATATTTGAGTTACAAGTGGTATATTGTCATGACCAAGGTTCGTAAAACTGGTCCGGTGAATTGGTCTGGTGAGCTGCCAGACCAGTATGGTACTAATACTGTACTGTACATACCAGGTGGCAGTGGGCGAGGAGTGGTGGCATTCAATGCTTCCGCTGCCACCACCGTCCGCCCTGGAGCCGTGCTCTGACGGCTGTTCCGGGTTAGATCACCATCCGGACCGGTACCGGACCGTACAAACAATATATACGGTTTTAAAATCCTTGGTCATGACCCAGGTTTTAAACTATGGTTTCATCTAAATTCTTTTTCATTCGCAATATGTTATTCATTGAGATGTCATACTTAGCCAACTTCCTTCTCTAATTTGGATAAAGTGCTGGTCTTTTGGCTTGAAGAATTAAGTTTCAAAGGAGAACATTTCTATATAGGTGATTTAAGGTTATCTTGCTTCTAGTGGAAAAAGGTTTTCAATGTGTTTTGTTATAACTACATAGTATTTTACGTCTGCAATAACAGACAAAAATACTAGGTTTACTTTAATTTCTCACATTTCTCTATCAAGGTCCTAACCACCTAGGTATTGTTAGTTTAAGGTTAAGATCGTCTTCCCTTCATCAAAGCATAAGCTTGATTGTTTGGCAGATATTTAAATCTAGTTCCTTTCTATGGGAACAAATTTTTTTTTTATCATCTATAATGATTATGGATCACAACATGACAAGGGAAGACTTTATGAAAAAAAAATTAGATAAATGATACATCTGGCCTTTAATCTTGAGCAAACTGCATTTTCTAGCTGGTTCTTTGAAGGTGGTAGGTAGGGGTGTACAATTGGTAATATCGATACCCAATATACCGATACCGAATTTACCGATTTATTATTTACCGAAATTTTTAATACCGATACCGAACCGAATAAGAAATATACCGATAGTTACCGATACCGAATTTACCGAATTTTAAAATTCGGTAAATTACCGAATAAAAAATTATAAATACTTATTTAATATCTAATATTTATATAATATTTTTTTATTTACTTTTTTATTTTTATAATATTTTCCTTCTTTACTTTTTCATTTTCGCTAATTTCTCTCACTAAAACTATTACTCTATTAAGTAAAAAATATTATTTTTTTATTATATTATTTATAATCGGTAAAATCGGTTTTTACCGAACCAAAATTTTTTTACCGATACCGATAACCGATTTGTAAAAAAATCATTACCAATACCGATACTGATACCGAATTTACCGAACTGATTTTACCGAAAAAATTGGTAAATCGGTATTTACCGTATATACCGAACCGAATGTACACCCCTAGTGGTAGGAACTAGTAAATTGTGTTATTCACAAAGTTTGACATATTTATACTTTTGGATAGGAGCACCCCCTTGTATGACATTTGCTCATGTATTGATTGATTGCATTTGGGACCTATTATGTGTAGTTAAGAAAATGTGATCTGTAAATGCGGTGCATTTGTTTGTTTAAACCACTTTTATAAATCATGTGCGTTCCATAATATAAATATTCCACAACCCAACCCTCTATAAAGATGAATATCAATCCTAAAATAAGTTACCTGCTTCCTACATCGCTTTCTTTATTTCTCTTGTATATCTCCTTGGTTGCTCTTCACCTCCTTCCTCTTTTCATGAATGTACATATTTATGAACTTTTAAATATTTATTCATAGTATTTTATAGTTTTTTATAAGGATGAAACACCCTCAGGTTGCATATGCTTTATGTGGTGATGTAACCACATTTAGTCTGTATTTGCTTTTCAAAACATTAGATCTAAACTTACGCTCTTTATGGATTCCCCCCTAAGTTTTCCTATTAAGCTTATCTTAGGGCCTATGACACTAAAATGGAATTTAGATAACAAATTCTGAAATCTCTCCTAACAAGTCTTGACATATTTTGTAGGGTAATCTGGCGTTTAGCTTTATATTTTAGAGATATAACTCAGCCTTTTATTTTATTAGCTTCACATTTTTTATAATCCTTCATATTTTGTTACCTTGCTTCCCTGCTTAGCTCTTAGTTCCTACTTCCTTGTGTAATAACAAGGCCTTGGTGACTCAAAATTGAGTGAGGAAAGAAGGGTTAAGAGATAAGAAAATTAAGAATCAAGGTAAAAGTGTAAATTACAATGTCTTCGGTCATTTATATAAACTTTTAGGTATGCCTTAATCACAAATTGAACCCTCCTACTAATACTTGACATAACTAAGTGCACATTAACACAAATAAATGGCAAGTACTAATTAATAATTAGGCATTATTCTAATTATATCATATTCTCATTCAAGAGGATTCACCAATGGTGTTAAATTTGTGCTCTAGTTGACCATTGGTGATGAACGAAAGTACAAAAGTACAATCAACTTCAAGAAGTTTAAGCCAATTATTTTATCATGTTTGAACTTCAAGTTCCTTTTGGAAACTATGGATCTGGTATAACTTTCCCTCAACTAGAGATGGTGCAAAGGCATGCCCAAACAAAAAGGAAACACAAAACTCAATAATCTCCCCAATCCCTCAAACCCTAATATATATTATTATTCTCCTACTCTACTAATTGCGTTTGACCCGCAAACTCGTACTTGGTTTATTACTAATGTAGTTGGGCCCAACATTGCCCCCCCTGCGAATTATAGCTTTGTCCCCAAGGTTGTTTTACAACTCAAAAAATTATTTTCTCAACTTCAATCCTTTGCCTGTTTAAATTCCTATCTCACCGCATCTTCGCCTCCTTCCATGCCCTCATTCTTGGTGAGTAAAATGAATACTTTTATTTTCACATTGATGCATTGTGTGGTAAGATTGATGACAATAGAAACACAACCCCTTTTCTTTATTAATGTAGTCTCCATGCTAATCTCCCACTTCCCTAGAACCTGTATGAGATAGACTACCTTCTCTTCCTTCTGATTGTATTATGGTTTTGGAGTTGACATTAATACTTCTCCTTAGGGAACATTATAGGTCAAAATGATCCCTCATGATGAACTTGACAATATTGGATAAATACTTCCTAAGAGTAGTTGCAGATCCAGAACTTTTAGTTTTGCCTCCCATCATCTATCTCTTGCAAACTAATGTCTTGGCTCACATGATGTTGGTAGGGAGAAAAGCTCACACTCTCTCTATAACCACCAAATGCTCATACACAGTAGTGGCTAAAAATTCTCTATAACCACCAAATGCTCATACACAGTAGTGGCTAAAAATTCCCTACTGAATCATTACTTCTTTCAACATTTCCCAAGTGTGGTTTGCAAATTTTCACATCATCTATCTAAACTAGTGCCCCTCCTGACCTTATATGCTCACAAAGGCCCTTGGATATCGAAGTATTGTCTACCCTTACTATTGACCTCACTAGGTTAGCTTCATCAAACTTTGACAGTTTCATGCTGTGGAACCATCGTCTATCCTTTCCCATTGCCATCACCATGTCTAGGTCTCCTCTTGTGTGAACACCCCCTAGCCTGATTTTGACATAGATTCTTGTAATGTTGGGTCATAGGCTTGACTCTAGTGACAACTAATGCTCCTCACATCATGAGGGTGACAGTCGGTGCGGCTCATTGCGCAAGCAGTGCTCAATGGTCATTGGAAGCTCCCTCAAGCCAACCCTTCTTTCCTTAACTAGCTTCGCCAATCAGTGTTATTAAATAGCCACAATAGTGGCGCTATAGTGTTTTTCCATAGCGGTTTTTGAGTAATTCGCTATGAAACGCTATAGCGGTGCTATAGCGGATAGGACCACATTATAATATTTTTAAATTTTAAAAATTAAAATTATAACTTGAATTGAGGTGGTACTATGTGATCTTTCTGTATATAATTTATTTTATTTTTATGTAACTTAATTTATTATGTATATAACATATATTTCAAATGTTATATTTAATTTTTTATGTGTATAATATATATTTTAAACGGTTATGTGAACTCCGCTATTTGCCCGCAACGCAATCCGCTATATCATATTGCGGATTTTTAGCTTTCCGCTATTTTCCGCGATACGCTATTGATAACACTGTCGCCAATAAGCCCCTTATCTCATCAAAAATTTTGAGGTGATGATCCATCTCGCTTAGCACTGAGTAATCTCTACTAGCTCCTCTTGTTTCTATAGCCATTAGCCATCGCCAAGATTTCCCTTCTTTCCTCGCTCACTGGTTGAAGCTCCGCTTGCACAACAATAGAACTATGTACTTTCACCACCGTCTTCTCAAGCATTTCTCGATGCCCCTCACTTTTTAACTTTTTATCATCTCTCTCCTTTGAACCACCCTCTTTTTTTCTACCCAGCAGCCCTGACTCTTCTGTTTTTTTTCCTCGTCTCTTTTTTTGCTCGCAGCGCCTGCCTAATGCTTTCGTTTGCTTCTTTTGCGCTGTTGCAAGGGTTTCACAACCCTATGCTACCATGCGATCTATTCAATACCTTCGCTTCTTTCACAACCCTTCGCCACCATGCAAATCAGCTCATTATCAAATCCTGTTTGCCTTGAAAGTCAAACCACTACCTGCTGCACCAGGAAGAAATCAACTTCATGTGACTTCTAGGATTTTTAATAGAGGGCCCGAAATGTACGTTAGGTAATACATCCATATGTATGTATGCACTTACATAATGGTGCAGTGGTAGAGTCCATTGGGTTTGGCAGATTTCATGTCCTCATCTGCATCTGCCAAAGGGAAATTTAGAGAAATGGATATTCATGCCAAAGCATATTTAGAGCAATGGATATGCATCCATCCACTTGGAGGTGGATATGCCAATTCGATGAGAGCAGATTTGGCAGATTCGCTCTTACCCATATTTTAAGTATCCATTCTAGTCAATATAATGTCGACATCATTTTGATGGCAAAAGAATCATTTGGAATTGTGGTATATTGATTTTCCAGGGTTTCAATTCCTGTTTTTAGGTTTATTGGATTTCAAGAACATCTCTTGTGATTATGGTGGAAGCCTTCTTTTTTCTTTTGTTGATGTGGCTATAATACTAAGTAATAAAAATTGTAAAGTGATGTAAATGTAAAAAGTAAACATGACATTTTAGTGAATATGCCGTAAAAATATGAACTAATTTTATGGAAGATGGTAATGATACAAATGTTTTTTTCTTAAATAAACTATGTAAAATGCAAAATAAATTTCATTCAGAACATAAAATTCAATTAAAATCTTTATTTTAAAGTGGAAAGTTATTTATTGGGTTTATGCTAACCTTTTTCAGTTGTCAAGATGTTCGTATCCTTTTTTAATTTTTAAAGAGTTTCTTTCTATAGATTTTTTTTAATGCATCATATGATCATGTTGTCTGGTGTGTGCGGTCCTTAACATGACCCAGTCCTAGGTTGAAGTGTTGGCAATGGCTTCTTCAAAGAAAACAATAGGAATAAGTGATGAAAATTTGCTACTGGTGATAAGAATTAAGTAAGTTGATGACAATGAGTTCGGCAGCGACAATGCTAAACATGGTGCTCATTAATAGTAGTTTTATAGAAGCAGTAGGAATGTATCTTTCTGCCCTTGGATCGGTGGGCCAGAAGGACCTACTTTACATTGCCTCAAAACTGTTTCAGGATTCTAGAATTTAGTACCAAAAGTAGGCATTTATAGAATTTTAACTTTGGGCCAGTTTGGGGCTGTGAGAACTTATAGCTTTTACTGGTTTGACCATAGCTAGCTGGATAAGCTTAAGATTGTTTGGATAAACTACAAGCAGTTTAAAAATGTTGTGCTTTTCTATTAAGCTAAAATTTATGTGCATTTAAAGTTAAGCAATCTATGACATAAATAAAATATTTAAGAACATCCCTATAGAATTATCAAATTTAACTCCAGTAATAGATTAAGTAGAAGTAGCGAAAGGAATTTTTACAAATGAATGTTCAGGTGGCAAGCAACCAGCTGCACTATGAAATCCCAACCATGCAACAAAAGAGATGAAATTTTGACAAGAACTGTGAACACGAATAAGTTTTGATCAAGAATGACAGGAAAACTAGTTCCACGGTCAAATCTGTAGCATTTGATTATAATGGCATTGAACATGTCACACAAACAAAATCCGAGATGATAGCTCGGTTCTGCAAATAAAAGTTATGCAATTTGGCATCATCTATGCTCTCCTTCCCATCATCCTCCGACCCAAGATGATTCTCCTCCCCTTCCGATTGCCCTTGCTTTTTGCTCTCTTTGGCCCGAAAACATAGCGAATGTGTGGAGGTCTAACAGCCCCTTGTGGTCCCACAGTATGCCGGAGGAATCGCCCGCAAGTGTCACCGAGACCACATTTTTCGACGCGACGCAGCCCATGGTCGTCAGGTCACATCGGCAACACCTCCGGCGGAGAAGGAGAACTGGAGCTAGAGTCAAGGAAGGGACACAGAGGCCAAGGCTGAGGAGGCAGAAGAGGTGGAAGGAGCTTCGGCGGAAGAGGCACATGGATCTGTCGAGGCAGAAGAGGCGGAAGGAGATTCAGCGGAAGAGGTGCATGGATTGGTCAAAGCCGAGGAGGCGGAAGGAGTTTCGGTGGATGAGGCGGGCGCAAGGGATTTTTCCTTTCGGCGGAAGAGGCAAGCGGTTTTTCCAAAATTCGCTTCACAGACACTTCAGCATTCGGAAGAAGCTGGCTTCATTTGGCAGGTTAGTAATAGTGGAATTTCTCGGGCATGACCTGAGAAGCTGCGGGCCAAACGACCAAGATTCTCAAAAATAGTGGGCCGTCCCTACATAAGCTGCTGGCCCGCAGCTCCCAACATACCCTTTATTAATATACAAGTTCTTTAGATAGACCATGGATATCCCAAGATAAAACAATATGATAGGAAATAAGTTACAACAAATACACAAGTATTTTTGAAGTAAACTTTTGAAATAAAGGAATTAACCATTTTCATCTTTCTTGTTGCTTAGGTTTGATTTGACACACGTGGGTTTTTATCACAATATGATAGGAAATAAGTTACAACAAATACACAAATATTGCTGAAGTAAACTTTTGAAATAAAGGAATTAACCATTTTCATCTTTCTTGTTGTTTAGGTTTGATTTGTGACACTGTCGTGGCTTTTGATCAAGCTATCTGTAGTTGTTTCATAGTGATTTGCACAGATAGAAATTCTAATATGCAAGCTATCTGTTCATTTCAAGGATTTATATTGTTCTCGTATAACATGATGGATGGCTATTAAAATTTGTAGAATATATATATATATATGCATATATATATATATATACATATACATATATATGTATGAATATATGCATATATGCATGCATGTATATATATATACACAATATATATACAACGTATCCATTATACAATTGTATCAAATCAAAATAATACAAGGAAGATGTCATTAACACAAGTGTACTTTCCAGTGCAAGTGAAATAAATTGCATATCACTGAAAATGATAATTAGTGAAAATTTTTATTTGTTAAAGTAGTAACTCTTGGCACATTGTATTCCTTTTAAGAACTGGCTAATTCATTAGGTATATATATACACACAATATTCATTTTTGTGAATTATGTTTTCCGTAAGTGTTTGATTGGACTTTTGGATTTCCTGGACATTATTTTCATCATTGCTGGAGATAAGCCGTATGTTTTCCTATCTGATTCTTTTGTGAACTGAAATTTGTCTTTGCATATGGCTTAGAACAAAACTTTTTTATTGATGGTCATATGTCGTTTGCCAATCATTCTTTCTGCTTTTGCCAAACAATTTTGTTTTGGTTCCTTTTATTATTCTTTTAAAGGGAATAACTGTTTGGTTCCCTTTTTTACTCATTAAGTCGTGTAAGTTCACTAAAAATCATTTGTTTTTCCAGACTCCCACCTTGATGGAAAAGACAAAATCTAAAGTTTCAAGGATTGGAGATTCTGGTTCTCTTACTAAGGTGGGTCAGCAGTCACTTGCGAACCTTAATGTTCGACCACCTGGTAGATTTGATAATACGAAGTCTTCTGTCGTGGGAAGTTTTCAAGTCCTTAACCGAGAGAAGAATGGAATATCCCCTACTGCCAAAGACAACCAAAGTGCAGGCAAAACGAACCCCATTGGCCTCGTTCCATCTGCAGCAGCTTTTTCTTTGAAGAGCCCAACTGAACAACGGCTTAAAATTGATAACAAGACCGGTGCCTCAACTCAGAACTTCTTTGGGGAAAGAAAACTGCTTTCTCAAGCTCAGAATAGGAATGATTTTTTTAATTTACTGAGGAAGAAATCATTGACTAATTCAAGCGCAATTCCAGATTCAAGCTCTACTGTTGAACCCACATCAGAAACTGAGAACACTCAGATCAGTTCATCTATGGATACTGTAAAGAATGGCTTTTCATCAGGATCTGGTTTGGATTGTCAAACAGAGAATGGGTACTGTTTAAATGAAGAACTTGCCTCTGATGAGTCTGAAATATTTTGCACTGGCAATGGAGAAACGAGTCCTCCAGATATTGCTGTTGATCCAGAAGAAGAAGCCTTCTTACAGTCTCTTGGTTGGGATAAAAATGCTGGGGAGGAAGCTCTTACTGAAGAGGAAATTCATGCTTTCCTCAAGAAGGTAACTTTTCATGTTTCGTGCTATGATTTTCTCAGTTCTGACATGGCAGTTAGGATTAGCATGTTTACTTGGTGCTTATGTGCTTATATTACTTGTTTTTATCTCTTTCCCTTTTTCAGTATGAGAAACAAAGACCATTAAAGGCTAAGCCGGCAGATCTGAATGGCAGCATCTTGCCTAGCGCACACGAATGAAGATTTGAATCAAGCTCGAGATCCCAAGAAAGTGCTGTATTTTGCTAGTTTTTTGAGGTGATTTTCCCATTGATATTTAGAGGACTGAAATGAGTTGTTTAAGATAGATGGTGAAAAAGATCAATCAGTTTTTCCTTTAGCTGCCAAAATGATTGCAGAATAAGATTATAATTCCTTCAGTTTATGGATTGGCATGCTGTCACAAAGAAACCTGAACTTCAGGTTTCTTTTTTGCCTTCGTGCAGTCACTGGTTTATGAAATTGATAAAAATGTGGGTGAAACTGTAATACTTTAGGGATAAAAAAATGATCTGTTCCTAAGATATCTAATAACGTTTACAGGGATTTTCTTACTACTTTTTCCAGTGTAAATGAAAACAGTAGTATACTTGTAAAAATGCATGACACCAGGCATTCAGTGCAAAGTGTAGCAGGCAAGCAGCATCTTGTATTACTGCCGCAGTCTAATTTTTTAACGAAAGCGTATGCTGTGATGGCCAAATACATTCTGACGAAGAAATCGCAGCCTGTACTCAGCGCACCTGCAATACAATATGCACCTTGGGATGGTGCATGTATGGACGTTGTACTGCTTTGATTCACTGCATGTCTCAGCACTTTACTCTTCTGGTAGTCTGCGTTTGACCACAGCGTTGGCACTTACAATTGAACTCACGCGCCCAACAACACGTTGGCGCTCACAACACTAAATACTCACACTAGGATGCCTGATGGCACAAATCTTTGTCTACTAGCGCACAGCTCATGCTACGCAACCACTCTTGCACTCGGGGCATTAACACAGTTTACACAAACACTACTCGCAAACACACATCAAATTGATGAAAACTCATAAACTCCTTAATTCTACAAGTACAAAAAGTCAAGGCAACTCTCGTTGCTACCAACTACTGAGATAATAAAGACTCCAAGGACACTCAGCTATCACTAAACACCCATCTTCAGACAAATTGCTAAAGCCACACTGATTGTCTTCTTTGTCTCTGACTACCCGCCATCAACGCCTTTAGTAGTCTATTGCTAAAGAGTTATAGTTCTTCAGGATTTCCCTAAGCCCTGACATCTAAAACCTCCTACTCTGGGTGAGATTCGACACTCAACATGTTCTGCCCTCTAAACCTATTGACAAGTGATTCCTTGACTAGGGAGATGTCTTCTTCTCCACTAATAGAGGCTTCTCTTCACCTCACCCATCATCACTTTCTCTAGTGTCAGTGAACTTTGTTGGAATCCTCCTCACAACGTCATAGCACCTATTGCAACATAGTTCTCTCTCAACTCAAGGTCCTAGATCTCTAATGTTGCGCACCCCCCCTCTTTTGGCACAAGTGTTTATGCCACCACTTTTAAAATGCGATTAAACTGAGGTGATTTGTTGGTAGTTACCACTATGCCTAGTAGTTCCCCACCACAACTTCTGGTGGTTGTTGTTGCTAATGATTGTCGTCAGATAGTTGTGGCTATGAGTAATTAGAAACTATGTGTACACTTGTGAACCCATTGTTAATGCATATGTACTCAAGATATGGTCTTAACTCTTAACTTGTAATAAAATCATGTTCACTCTTTTATACATGGTTTTGTTATTATTGTGCTTTTGCTACTCTTGCATATGTGTAGATTTGTATGATAATGTCTCTAGAGGTTAGCTTAAGCTAATCTTGTAGTTTTCACCCCTATCGAGTGTTTTAATGGATAAAGGATAACTTTGGTGTATGTGAGATTAGTATATAAACTGGTTGGATGCATGACACAAATGCAAGCACATGGGTACATTAGTAATGGATGTACTAGATCAACTCATAGTAAGTGTTAACTTGGGTGTCACAAGTTAATCTCATAAGTGATAGAGATGTATTGGTCCTTCAACTTGAGGTCAGTGATACTTTTATATGATGAGTGATATACTTTAATATAACTCAATATCACATCATAATTGTATGATTATAATGGTTGTTATTGGGTATATTATAAGTTATATGAGAAGTTCGAGTAACTAATAGAAGATTTCCCCTTCCCTACACTTTATTTTCTTAGATGGAAAAGTAGGAGAAAAGGAAAAAAAAGCTACTGTTCCTCTATATCTTTGGAAGGGAATAAAGAGGCAGGAGGAACCATTTTCCTTCTAAATGAGTTATGCTCGAATCGGGTGAAAATGGAAGGAAAGAAAAAAAAATGTGTATCTATTGCCCCCATCGTCTACCTGCTCCTCCTTGCACCCACCTCCTACCCTCAGAGGCTAGACCCATATGTCGTGGCTCCCCACCCACCCACCCCACCATCCACCTACTTCTAGAGGCCAGACCCACCCACCACAGCTCCCCCCTCCCCCATGTCGTTCATTTGCTCCTTCCCCAAACCCATGTGCCTGCCACCTCTAGATGTTGTCTGCCTACTCCTTAATATATCTCTTCTAATTTCTTTCCTTTCTCATCTTTTAGTCCTTCCATTTCTCCACCCCTCCTAGGAGACAAAGCCTTAGAATAGTATGATATTCAAGGGCCTCACCTTTGTGGGGGGGTGGTGTATGAATGAGAGTGTATGGCCATATTTAGGTGTTTACCTAACTAAGTCATGCTTGCCTGATTGGGTTAAAAAAAGAGTGATACTCTTTATCCAATCTAGATATCAATAGACAAATGGATTATATTGCATAGATACTTTGTCACTGATTAGGGGATATTGATTGACAACACAATTCCTATGACTTAGATAATAGAAATATGATTCAAAATACCCCTCACTACTTATGATGATCTATCTAGAGATCATCATTAGCAATGTCATACGAAACCTATAGGGTCATACATCTAGACATTTAGAGATCTCATATTGTCCAGATAGCCTTAGATTGGATTATGTTATCATTCGAGTTCATTTTGAAGTTGCATAGATCTAGATCATGGTAGGATAATGATTGATAGGACTAAAGGTTTGTAATATGTGCCTAGCACCTAGCCATTGACTAGGCATTGACAATGCCCAGACCAGGGTGTTTATGTTGCCCTAGGTGGTTGACTCTAAAGGGGAGAGGCGCTTGAACTAGTGTGGGCTAGTTCATTGCTGATTATAAATAAGTAGGCTACATGTCCCTAGTCAATGTACCTTAGTTGATAAGAGACAACTTTAGTGCATGTGAGATAAATATGTGGGTTGGTTGGATGTTGGGCGTCAACACAAACACTAGGTACATCAAATGATGGATATACTGGACTGACCTGTGTTGTAGTCCGCAAGTGCACGGATACTCGAAGTAATAAAAGATATCGAACCACAGAGACCATGTTTGTTAAGTACTAAATAATCGATTTCTCACTAGCTAGGCAATCAAATAGGATCAAAGCAAACTATCAGAAACTACATGAAAATATTAGAGAGAGAGAAACTGGGACTAGGGTTTCATTCGCCTTAATTTCCATGACTAGATATGAATAGATGTTCGTCAATCAAATTTTATTATGATAAAGACATAATTTACTTCATAAAGAAATCATCTCGCTCTCGCGCAGACAATTTACAAAGAACTAATCCACACTTTCATGCAGGATTTATTCAATGTTAGATATAGTAAATCATTGACAAAGAACTCAAAGATCACTCTCATGCATCCGAATTCTAAGTCAATCATCTCAAGTGAAAACTACATATCTTCATACTATAATTTTCACAGGTTCTACTTATGGTTCCAACGATCTGATACTTGATCTCTCACAGTATCATCACGTTTATTTCAATAACTCAATCCTAAGTTCAGATTATCAACATGGCAATAGACTTCTAAAATCGAGAAATAAGAACAGACCTAATCTCTTACGATGAGTTCCTAACGTTCAATTTTAGGGTTCTAAGTTTTCACAAATCACATTTCAGTCCATAATGTAAAAACTCTAAATCATGCTGATAAATATGAATCTATGGAGAATTAAGGGCAATCATCACATAAGTAGAATTATCACAGTAAAATTATCAAGATGAAAGTAAAATTAATTTAGTCATTAAGAAATTTAGGGGATTACTCCCCCATGTCCCAAAAGAAGGTTTAAGCTAGTATGATCAAAGAATTACAATAAAACATCGTTTAGCGTGATTAGAAATTGAAAGAGAAGAGTAAAAGTTACAAAACAGGGCTGTAATGAAAATTCCAGCATGTAATTTTGCTCCTGGACACGATGAACAGTGGCGACGCCCACGTTTTTGTTGATTTCTCCCTCGATTGATCTCCTTTCACTCTGAAACTTCTGTAGTATGTTCTCCTCCTTCAGGCGAAGCTTCCTTTCTAATTTCATGGCCGGAGGTGATCTGTACACTGAGAACTGACGAACCCTATGGCGGCAGCGATTCTCTGAAATTCGTCGTGAATCCTTGATAAAAATTGTTCCTTTTGCTTCCAAAATCTCCCCTTTCTAATGCTGAGTCTTCCCCTTTTTACGGATCTTCAATTGGTGCCATAAAGCTTGAGAAATCGTCTTTTTAATTTTCCAGCGGAAGAATCGGGAAACTAGGCCGAAATTACGGTGCCCTGAAAATCATTACGGCACTGCCATAACTCTTTCTGAAGTCTATGTATGAAATTTGCCCAAAATTACGGTACCATAAAATGTATTACAGTAGTGCCGTAATTCATCAAAATCCTCTAAAAGTCTCTGTATGAAATTTGCCCGAAATTATGGTACCATAAAATATATTACGATAGTGTCATAATTTCTTCTGTGTATTTCTGGGCAGAAATTACGGTAGTGTAAAATTTATCACGGCATTGTCGTAATTTGCTTTTGTGCATTCTGGGGAAGAAATTAAGGTAGTGTAATTTTTATTACACCCGGGGGTATAATTTTCAAACTTGCTCCGATTTGCATGAAAATTGACGGGTAACTTCGTCTCGACGCCTGGAATCCATTGATGCACTCAGATATTTCAAAATCAATCAAAATATGGTACTTTTTACCTGAAAATGATCAAAAATAAGAAATAGTGTAGCTTTCGCAATATTTGATAAATAAGGCTTAAAAACAAGCAAAGAGCATAAATATGACTCCAAAAGACTAGTTAATAAGTATGAAAAATACTATGAAATTTAGAGTCATCAAAATACATAAGGCTCAAACTTTGCTTGTCCTCAATCAAATAGAGAAATCAATATTGATTGTGGAAATAAACTTTCAGATGATGAATAAATGACAAGATAAACTTTCAGATGATGAATAAATTTAGGTACCATTGCCGATTTTACGCAGTGCCAAATAGGGGAGTCACTTTTCTTTTTCGATTTTGGATTCTTTCTTCCCAACAAATGACAAGATAGACTTTATTGATCTGCTAGGTTTAATCAATTGATATCAATCCAAAAATCATACAACATATGCTCATTTTATTTAAAGGAGTTATTTCTCTTTCAAATTTCATTCATCAAACAACATATTCACCCAAAACTTCATGTATCAATCAATGGAAAATTTCAACAGATAAATTATATCAAAGAAATAAATTCAGCATATTAAATTCATTTCCAATTCTCAAGTATTGTCATGAATAGTAATTTATCATCAAGAAAACTTTTGGCATGATAACACTAGTATTTTCATGATTAGAACAAACCACACAAGCATTTATATCATAACCAAATCAGAACTAAAATCAACATCACCAAATCACATATCCTACCAAACATAGAGTATCAATCCAAAATATTAGAATATCATGTACAACCATATCGAATCACCAACAAAATAAAGTATCATAAGAAAAATCTCAATACAACCATATCGAAAAAGATTTAGCAGTTATCAAATCATCTTTAATACAACTCAATCGAAAGTATGTAGGAGTTAAAACTCAGAAGCGAGGATTAGTAGCAGTAGGACACAAGAAGTTTGAAGGATTTATCTTTCCATTTGAACACATAAATTATCAGAAAAATATAAAAGATGGAATGCAAATAAGTAGAAAAAAGATACTCACAGAGCTCTACTCATTTGTGTCAGATCCAATCTCCTCTATGTCCTTGGGTCCGAACCATTTTTTTTTCAAAAATTAAGGTACCGTAAAAAGAATAACGACATTGCTGTAATTTCCACAAAAGCTTCTGGTCGAAAACAGACCAAAATTACGGTACCGTGAAAAGAATTACGGTACTACCTTAATTTTTGCCAAAACTTGATTTCACCTACAAAAAGAAAAGAAAAATTAGTTCTAAGTAAAAATAAAGACAAAAACAAAGTAAAAGAAAATAAGTTAAAGTAAAAGTGCTTGGGTTATTAGGGTATGCCCTTAACGCCAATGTTTGAGGCTTTGGGTTATTTTCAGTATCATGTATAAACAATATAAAGGCAATTGTTGTTATTCAGATTGTTACATTATCTGCTGTTGTATGTATACTTCTGAGTAATGTCTCAATGATGGTCAGCTTAGCTGACATTCAGTATTGTCCTTAGTCGAGATATCTCGGTGAACATGAGACAGCCTTGGTATGATTGAGACTAATATGTGTTCTAATCTTATAGGATGCTTCGAGCATGGAATAAGATTTAGACACATAGGTGCATTGGATGTACTGGACTGACCCTACTTAGGATATTCAATTGTTTGTCACAATGTGAATAATCCTTGTATGCAAGCAAGTGGCATATTCCCTCTGACTTGAGATCACTTGTGTTTCTAAGTGATGATTGGCATTATCTTGAGATAGTTCAATATCATTTGAAATATAATGGTTAAGGATTATCTTGGATAGTGGGCATGAGTCATGTTAGGGTACTTGTGATAGATAAAGGATTGCCTCTCCTAGTTGGGGTGTGATGTTCTAATGGGGTCCCCTGGATGAAATGGTTGAGAATGTGTATGGCCATACCCAGACGACTATGTTCGTCTGACCTAACCATTTTCATCATGTTGGAATCACAGGCTTGACACGCTTGTCCAACGAGAACATCCAGTGGCAAAGGGAAACATGTATGCCAAGTGAATTAGATTCACACTTGTGCTATGGTTTGGGAGTAGTCTTGGAAGACTTTTTCCTTCATATCGGGAGACAGTGATGTGTTGCTAGATACCCCTCTCTGGTCGTGATAACGTAAGTTATCGTTACCGACAATGAAGGAAACCCTTAGGGTCGCACAATTTGGTGATATGGCTTACTTATGTCAGATCGTGTGGACTGGAATTATTCTAGTTCATTTTAAAGGAATTTAAGCTCTGATTAAAAGTGAGATCTAGTCTAATCATGTTTGATTGATTGGGACATGTGATCGGTAAGCTTTGATCGGAGGATTGAAGCTTGATCGTAAAGATCAGGGGTTCAATGTGATGTGTGGTTAGATCTTGAGCCATTTGGTTCAAAGAAGATTATAACCAGGGCTGGTTTAATTTGGTGCTTAAACCAAATTAAGATTGAACCGGTTCACTTGTGAACGCATGGTTCAATTTAAGAGGAGTTAGTGATCGCTTAAAGGGAGTTATGGAGGGAGTTACATTTTCGGTTCTTACCATATGTGGTGGCCGAATATTTCCCTTTGTGCGCACCCCACGGTTTTGCTTCTTGCTCTCGCCTTTCTCCTCTCTTCGTTCTCGTGTGTGAACCATCTTCACGCAAGGAAGAGAAACTCAACCAGCTAAGGGCGCACATCATCCTTTGAAGAAACGATCAGGACTCCTTGGTGTCTTTGCTAGCACAAGGAACACAAAGGAAGAAAGTCTTTCTCATCTTGTGTGTGACTTCTTTGGAGAAGAGGCGCTCGCCCCTTACATCTTCCAAGCCGCCTCTTACATCATGGCAATGGTAATACTCTAACTTGCTTTATACAAGTTATACAAGGTTGATCATGTGCTCATGTCATGCGATCCTAGAATTTCCGCTGCAACAAGTTTTATTTTTTTTGAATAATGCTTGTGACCTAGGTTCGCTTTCAGTGGTATCAGAGGGAGGTTTTTATGACTTGATGCATAAGGTTGCCTTCTTGTGATCCATGTTTAAGTTATTGGGTAGATCTTGTTTATGTTCACATGCGACTACATGATGCAAAGTTTACATACATAGCTTGCGCATATGATGTTAGATGAATCATTACATACATAGTTTGTGCATGTATCATAGTTGTTTTTCAAACTAAATTATCTTCATGCGCGACTTCACTAGATCTATCTGTGCGCCTACTTCGAACACTTAGACGGGTTAACAGTTCTGAAGTCGTTAGTCAAGAATGGACCCAACAGCCTAATCAGACTATCTGACAGCCTAGATGGGCGGCTGGATAGCACCTGTGCGCAAGCTGTACAGGTGGCTATAAGCCGACTACAGAAGGGCGTGTAGCGATGTCTGTTTGAGGCGCCTAGTGAACGATCATGATTATGGCCCGGGGTCACACCCACTTGCCGGAAATCATGTGGGACGTTCAGCCCTTAAGGCATGCATAGTCGACCATTGGGTCGACGCAAGTCGATTATGACTGGGTGCATGCAAGGGCAGTGGGTCTGACTTGGTCTGACGAGTGGATATCTGTCAATGGACCGTTGTAAGGTAGTAGGGCACATAAGGAAATAAAATTGATGCCATGGGTTTTTTCAAAAAATTTATTTCTGATTGGATCACATGTTGTACATGTTTAACATGTTGCATTGTGTACATTGAGTGTTTATTTAATCTTATGTGGGCTGCCCTATTTTGTATGCTGTGCTGGGGCCTGCGTGCCTGGAAATTAATATATTTGATGTGATCTGCGAGTCACATTTGAAATTATTAAAATGTATAATTGACCTGCGTGTCAAACCATGTCTAGATAGTTTTTAAAATGTAATTTGATCAGACATGAGCTCACAGCACAAATGGCAGAAGCGTTTGCAGCTATTGGCGTCACTAGGTGGGAGGTCTAGAGTTTGACTCTAGAACAGGCGCATTCTATCTGGTGGGCGCGTTAGGGCTGCAGATGGCGTTTGGGCCCAGGCTGGGCCGGATGAGGTACAAGAGTCCCATAAAGAGCTCAAGTAAAGACTTTAGTTAAACTAGGGTTTTACTTAAATTTTATGGGCGTTTACCACATAAGATAATGGTGCTTTCTATTTACTGTTTTAAGTAATATTAGCACATGTATGTTTTATTCTTCAGCTATCACTATAGAATTTGCATGATAGTAAGAAGATAAAAAGACCGTTAAAATCCAACGTAAAATATCAAGCTAAGGATTGCCTTCTGACGCGAAACCTCACTGTTCTGACTATCGTTGGGGCCGTGTTGTACCCACTTAGTGGGCACGCCCAGCTATCTTCAGACGGTGCGCGATTACACCGACATGCTACAGAGAAGGGATTTATCGCTTCTCGTTGCTCAGCATAGCACGTGGTGGTCCAGGAAGTAGGTCAGGTCAGCTTGACCATATAGGCTACAAGTTGAGCACATGATAGCTATATGGAGGCAGCCATCTGAGGAATCAGAAACTGTGTTGTACCAACTCAGTTGGCACAGTCTTCTGGATTGCCTAGATGAAGGGGAATCGCACGGGTTGGCGATTGGCATGGATTGCCTACCAGTGATTAGTGCTTGAACTCTCTGTGCATCTTATCTCGCCTGAGCGGGACGCGGAGATCAAGTATGAAATCTGGATCCCATCTCACTAAAAGAGTTTGACTCTTTCGGGCTGTTTTATTGGATTTTCAGTCAGATAAAATAGTGAGAAGAGAATCACTCTTAAGAGAATCACTATTTTCAGTCAGATAAAATAGTGAGATGCTTATGAGAAGCACGCCAGTGATAGTACTGATGTCGCTTACCTTATGCTTGCGTCAATGACGCCCGAGCTACAGCGTCAGCATGAGGATTTGTCTGCTATTGATATTATAGCAAATCTGAAAATGCTGTATGCTGCATAGGCAAGGACAGAACGCTATAACTTGATGAAACTTTTCTTTCATAGCAAACTGACTGAAGGAAGTCCAGTGGGAGCTCACGTACTTAAGATGATTGGGTACAAAGAAGCTCTAGAGAAACTGGGTCATACCATCAATCAAGAACTTGTTGTAGACATTATCTTGCAGTCTCTTCCGGCTTCTTTTGATGCGTTCATCATTAATTTTAATATGAACAAAATCGACTGTACTCCGGCAGAATTACTGAATATGCTCTGCACAACAGAGCAGACTCTTGAGAAGGGAAAGCCTTCATCCTCTGTCTTGATGGTTCCTTCAAGGAATAAGAAGAAGGGGAAGAAGGGCAAAGCCCCTATCAAGAGCTACAACAAGGCTTTGAAACAAAAGATAAAGCGATCAAAGGACAACAGATGTTTCCATTGTGGCCAACTGGGTCACTGGAAGAAGGACTGTAGAGCGCTCCAAGGAGAGAAGAAGGGAAGCAAGCCTTCCACTTCTGGCTCAGGTATTTTCGTGACTGAAGTCATGGTTGCTTCTTCTATTTCATGGGTGTTGGACACTGCATGTGGAGTTCACATTTGTTCAAATGTGCAGGAACTCAAGAGAAGAAGACAGGTGGGACAGCATGAGGTGGACCTACGAGTTGGAAACGGGGCACGAGTTGCTGCTGTTGCTGTAGGAGAATATCACATCTCTTTACCATCTGGACTTGTATTAGAACTTGACAATTGTTACTTTGTACCAAGCATAACAAAGAATATTATCTCTATTCCTGCTCTTGTCAGGAAAGGTTTTTCATTTGAATGCAAAACTTCACAGTGCTGTATTTCATTTGATGGTATTGTTTATGCAACTGGATCGATTAACAATGGGTTATACATGTTGAACATGGAATGTTCTGTACATCAAATTGATAATAAGAAAGCCAAGCATGCTGATGATAGCACCTTGTTATGGCATAGTCGTCTAGGCCATATTAACAAGAAGCGCATTAAGCGGTTGCATGACTATGGACTGCTGGGATCATTCTCCTATGAGGAGCTTGATACATGCAAAGCTTGTTTAATGGGTAAGATGATGAAGACTCCTTTTACTAATAAAGGTGAAAGAGCTTCAGGTTTACTTGACCTTATTCACAGTGATGTGTGTGAGCCATTTAGTAAACATGCCAGAGGTGGCTATTCATACTTCATTACATTTACTGATGATTTCAGTAGGTATGGATATGTCTACTTAATGAGACATAAGAGTGAATCTTTTGACAAGTTCAAAGAATTCAAAAAGGAAGTACACAGTCAGTTAGGCCGAAATATCAAGGCACTTCGATCAGATCGAGGTGGAGAATACTTGAGTCATGAGTTTAATGACTATCTGAAGGAGTGTGGGATCATCTCACAGCTCACTCCGCCGGGGACACCGCAATGGAATGGTGTGTCCGAGAGGAGGAATCGAACCTTATTGGATATGGTTCGGTCTATGATAAGTCAAGCTACTCTACCTTACTCCTTTTGGGGATTTGCACTGGAAACAGCTGCAAAGGTGCTAAACCGAGTGCCATCCAAGGCCGTTTCAAAGACGCCATATGAGTTATGGTATGGGAAACAGCCGAGCTTGACATTTATCAGGATCTGGGGTTGCGAGGCTTATGTCAAAAAGCTCGCCTCTGGGAAACTGGAAAGTAGATATGATAAATGCATATTTGTCGGATACCCTAAAGAAACTAAGGGTTATTATTTCTACAATCCCAAGGAGAATAAAGTATTTGTTGCTCGAACGGCTATTTTTCTTGAGAAGGAGTTTCTTCTACAAGAGGCCAGTGGGAGAGAAATAAAGCTAGATGAAATTCCAGAAGATGGACAAAGTAGTCAAGCACAGTTGGATGAGCCTGAGCCAATAGATCAGGTTAATGTTCAACCTGAGGCTCAGACATCACGGGAACCGCGTAGATCAGGAAGGATTCGTCGTCATCCTGAGCGCTATGATGGAGTCTACATCATTAATGATGAACCCCTCACTTATGCGGATGCGGTCAGTGGACCGGAGTCAGCAAGATGGCTTGAAGCTATGCGAGCCGAGATGGACTCCATGTCAGATAACCAAGTCTGGGATTTGGTTGATCTGCCTCCGGGAGTAATCCCTATAGGCTGTAAGTGGATCTTAAAAAAGAAGACAGACATGGATGGTAACATGCTTACCTATAAGGGCAGGCTAGTTGCGAAAGGTTTCAAACAAATCTACGGGATAGATTATGATGAAACTTTCTCTCCTGTAGCCATGTTCAAGTCCATTCAAATTATTCTCGCGATAGCAGCATATTATGATTATGAGATCTAGCAAATGGATGTGAAAACCGCTTTCCTTAACGAAAAATTAGAAGAGGATGTGTACATGACACAACCTGAAGGTTTCATTAATCCGTCAGAACGTCATAAAATATGCAAATTAAAGAAGTCCATTTATGGACTAAAACAAGCATCGCGAAGCTGGAATATTCGTTTTGATGAATCAGTTTCTGAATTTGGTTTCATCAAAAATGAAGATGACCCGTGTGTTGGGAAACCCCAGGGACATTTTATAATTTTTCAGAGTTATGGACATATATTTTTCGCAGCGGAAGAATGTCCCCGAAACAGGCCGGTCCCAAAAACCCAGTGAAGATCGCATGCAAGGGAGTCGACACGATGAGTTAGGAAATACCTTAAGAGCAATGTAGAGCGATATCGATGAAGGCGCCCAAGTGTTCGCCCTCTGCAGTCTCGCACACACGGATCTCTTGAGTTCTCTTCTTCCACGCCCGGTGCTAGCCTCGGGAAGAAGATCCAAGCCTTAGGGAGATACTCTACTTCACTTGCGCCACCAAGAGAGATGATGTGCCAAGAGAAGAAGGAAGACTATCCAAAAACGCCAAGCACTAATGTTCCTTGCGCCAAGAGGAAAGGAAGAAGTGGCTTGCGGTTATGGAAGAAGGAAGATGCGCCCTTGCTCCAAGCACTCGCCCCTCTCCTTGTGTTCACGCCTTCAAGGAATTAATTGCACACAAGAGGGGGCTGTTGGGGTATGCCCTTAAGGCTAATGTTTGAGGCCTTGGGATTCTATCAGTATCATGTATAAACTCTTTTGTTTATAAAGGCAATGGTTGTTATTCAGGTTGTTACATTGTCTGCTGCAATAAGTGTACTTCTGAATAATGTCTCAAAGCTGTTCAGCTAGGCTGACATGCAGTTAAGTCCTTAGTTGATATATCTTGGTGAACATGAGACAGCCTTGATATGATTAAGACTAATATGTGTTCTAATCTTATAGGATGCTTCGAGCATGGAATAAGATGTAGACTCATGGGTACATTGGATGTACTGGACAGACCCTATTTGGATATTCAATTGCTTGTCACAATGTGAATAATCCTTGATTGCGACAAGTGGCACATTTCCTCTAACTTGAGATCACTTGTGTTTTCTAAATGATGATTGTCATTGTTTTGAGGTAGTTCAATATCATTTGAAACATAATGATTATAGACTATCTTGGATGGTGAGCTTGAGTCAGGTTAGGGCACTAGTGATAGACAAAGGATTGCGGTCTCCTTGTTTAAGGAGTGTGATGTTCTAAAGGGGCGCCCTGGATGAGATGATTGAGAGAGTGTATGGCCATACCCAGGTGACTATGTTCATCTGATCTAATCATGCTCATCATATTGGAGTTACAAGCTTGACACGCTTGTCCAATAAGAACATCCAGTGGCAAAGGAAACATGCATGCCTAGTGAGTTGATTCACACTTGTGCTGTTGTTTGGGTGTAGTCTTGGAAGACTCTTTTCTTTATATCGGGAGACAGTGATGTGTTGCTAGATACCCCTCACTGTTCATGATAACGTAAGTTATCGTTACCGACATTTAAAGGAAACCCTCAGGGTCGCACAATTTGATGATATGGCTTACTTAAGTCAGATCGTGTGGACTGAATTGTTCAAGTTCAGTTTAAAGGAATTTAGTCTCTGATTGTAAGTGAGATCTGGTCTGATCATGTTTGATTGATTAGGGCTTGAGATCGGTAAGCTTCGATTGAGAGAATAGATGCTAGATCGGTGAGATCAGAAGCATCGAGAGATCAACGGTTAGATCTGAAGCCTTAGGGTTTAATTGAGATCTAGACTAATTGCTTGGCTTATTTGGTTTCTTAAACTGAACCAACTTGAACCGGCTCATCATATGAGCGCATGGTTCAAAGGGGAGAGCTAATAGCGTTAAGGAAAATTCATGGTCGCATGAATTGGAGACTTTGCTATTTTTAGATAGCACTTCTCTAAACGTGACCACGCCTCACGTTCACGCAAAAGGGAAGCTCTATTCTCGCCTCTCGCCCTTCTCTCTCGACACACTCTTGTGTGGTGACGACTTCAAGTCTCTAGGAGAGGATTCGGCCAAGAAGAAAAACATCTCTTTCCTTCCATACGACAAGCACCTCTTGGGTTGACCAGATAGCACCTGTGCGCAAGCATCTGGTGGCTATAGGTCGACTGCAGACAGGCGTGTAGCGGTGTCTGATTGAGACGACTAGTGAACACACATGAGTTAGGCCCGGGGTCACACCCGCTTGCCAGAACTCATGAGGGTTGTTCAGCCCTGGCGCATGCATGGTTGACCTTTTGGTCGACTCAAGTGGGTTAGGACTTGGTGCATGCAAGGGCACTGGATCTGACTAGGTTGGATGAGTGGATCCCTAGTAATGGACCGTTGTAAGGTAGTGAGGGCATATAAGGAAATTAAAATTGATGCCTATGGGGTTTTCGAAATTTAATTTTCATGATTGGATCACATGTTGCTTGATGCCTATGTTTGTTTATTTAATTCTTATGTGGGCTGCCCATGTTAAATGTGTGCTGTGCTGGGGCCTGCGTGCCTGGAATTTAAAGTTGTAAATTAATTATTGTGATCTGCGTATCACATTGTATTTAATTTATAAAGTGTAATTGACCTGCGTGTCAATCTTGTCTAGATAGATTAATTTGTAAATTAATCAGACAAGAGCACAGAGCACACTTGGTAGAGGCGCATGCAGCAGTGGCTTGACCAGATGGGAGGTCCAGGGTTCGACTCTGGGACCAGGCGCACTTTCCCTGGTAGGCGCACCTGAGCTGCAGTAGGCGCTTGGGCCTTGGTTTGGGCCAGATGAGCAGCAAAAGACCCATGAAGAAGAAAAGCAAGTGAAGACTTAAGTTAATTAAGGTCTTACTTAGGCTATGGGCTTTTACCACATAAGATCCATGCTTTCTTTTATTGTTTAAATAAGTAGAACAGCATGATTTATTTATCTTCTGCTATCACCATAGGAATTGCATGATAGTGAAGAAGATAAAAGACCGTTAAAATCCAACGCTAAAATATCAAGCTCGTATGCCTTCTGACGCGAAACCTCACTGTTCTGATTATCGTTGGAGCCGTGTTGTACCCACTCAGTGGGCACGTCCATCTATCTTCAGACGGTGCGGGATTACACCTGCGTGTTACAGAGAAGGGATTTATCGCTTCTCGTTGCTCAGCATAGCACGTGGTGGTCCAGGGAGTAGGTCGGGTCAGCTTGACCATGTAGGCTACATATGTGGCGCATATGGTAGCGCATGGAGGCAGCCATCTGTGGGGTCAGAGATTGTGTTGTACCAACTCAGTTGGCATAGTCTGCTGGATTGCCCAGATGAAGGGGAATCGCACGGGTTGGCGATTGGCTGGGACAGCCTACCAGAAATTAGTGCTTGTACTCTCTGTGCATCTTATCTCGCCTTAGCGGGACGCGGAGACCAAGTATGAAATCTGGATCCCATCTCACTAAAAGAGTTCTACTCTTTCGGGCTGTTTTGCTGGATTTTTCAGCCAGATAAATAGTGAGAAAAAGAATCATTCTTAAGTCCTGAATTGATTCTTTACATTGATACTGACCTTGCTGTTCTTGCATTGTTGTAGATACCTGCAGCAACGAACACCATGAGCTTCAATGTGCGATCCCTACTGGAAAGAGAGAAGTTTGCTAGGCCAAACTTCTCAGACTGGTATGGACACCTTAAGATTGTTCTTAAGGCAGAGAGGAAACTGTATGTCCTCGAGACGGCGATACCGCCTCAACCCGCTCCGAATGCCGCAAGGGCGGTTCGGGAAGCCTATGAAAAGCACGTCAATGATAGCATTGATGTCGCTTGCCTGATGCTAGCGTCTATGACGCCACCGCTGCAGCGTCAGCATGAGGATATGTCTGCTATAGACATGATAGCAAACCTCAAGATGCTGTATGCTGCACAGGCGAGGACAGAACGCTATAATCTGACAAAGCTGTTCTTTCAGAGCAAACTGGCTGAAGGGAGCCCAGTGGGAGCTCACGTGCTCAAGATGATTGGGCACAAGGAGGCTCTAGAGAAACTGGGGCATACCATCAACCAGGAGCTTGCTGTAGACATTATTCTGCAGTCTCTCCCGCCCTCTTTCGATGCGTTCATCATTAACTTTAATATGAACAAAATCGATTGTACTCCGGCAGAGCTGCTGAATATGCTCTTGACTACTGAGGAAACTCTGAAGGGAAAGCCTTCAACCTCTGTCTTAATGGTTCCTTCAAGGAACAACAAGAAGAAGGGAAAGAAGGGCAAGGCCCCTGTCAAGAGTTACAGCAAGGCTCTGAAGCAAAAAGTCAAGCGGTCAAAGGAATACAGATGTTTCCACTGTGGCCAGCTGGGTCACTGGAAAAAGGACTGTAAAGCACTCCAAGGAGATAAGAGGGGAAGCATCGCTTCTGGCTCAGGTATATACGTGACGGAAGTCATGGTTTCATCTTCTTCTATTTCATGGGTGTTGGACACTGCATGTGGAGTTCACATTTGTTCAAATGTACAGGAACTCAAGAGAAGAAGACAGGTGGGACAGCATGAGGTGGACCTACGAGTTGGAAACGGGGCACGGGTTGCTGCTGTTACTGTAGGAGACTATTTCATCTCTTTGCCATCTGGACTTGTATTAGAACTAAACAGTTGTTACTTTGTTCCCAGCATTACTAAGAATATTATCTCTATTCCTGCTCTTGTCAGGAAGGGATTTTCCTTTGAATGCAATATTTCAAAGTGTGTTTTAACTTTTGATAATATTGTTTATGCTACTGGTTCAATTAACAATGGGTTATTCATGTTGGACATGGAATGTTCTATATAAAATATTGATATTAAGAAAGCCAAGTATGCTGATGACAGCACCTTGCTATGGCATAGTCGTTTAGGCCATATTAACAAGAAACGCATTAAGCGGTTGCATGATCATGGACTGCTGGGATCATTCTCCTATGAGGAGATTGATACATGCAAGGCTTGTTTAATGGGTAAAATGACGAAGTCACCTTTTCCTCACAAAGGTCAAAGGGCTTCAGGTTTACTTGACCTTATACACAGTGATGTGTGTGGGCCATTTAGTAAACATGCCAGAGGTGGCTATCAGTACTTCATTACCTTTACTGATGATTTCAGTAGATATGGGTATGTCTATTTAATGAGACATAAAAGTGAATCTTTTGACAAGTTCAAAGAGTTCAAGAATGAAGTACAAAATCAGCTAGGCCGAAGTATCAAGGCACTTCGTTCTGATCGAGGTGGAGAATACCTAAGTCATGCGTTTACTGACTATCTGAAGGAGTGTGGGATTATCTCATAGCTCACTCCGCCAGGAACACCGCAATGGAATGGTGTGTCCGAGAGGAGGAACAGAACCCTACTTGATATGGTTCGCTCCATGATGAGTCAGGCTACTCTACCTTACTCCTTTTGGGGATTTGCACTGGAGACAGCTGCAAAGGTACTAAACCGAGTGCCATCCAAGGCAGTTTCTAAGACGCCATATGAGTTATGGTATGGGAAACAGCCGAGCTTGACATTTATCAGGATCTGGGGCTGCGAGGCTTATGTTAAAAGGCTCGCCTCTGGGAAACTAGAGAGCAGATCTGACAAATGTATCTTTGTCGGTTACCCTAAGGAAACTAAGGGTTATTATTTCTACGATCCCAAAGAGAACAAGGTATTTGTTGCTCGGACGGCCATATTTCTTGAGAAGGAGTTTCTTCTGCAAGAGGCCAGTGGGAGAGAAATAAAGCTGGATGAGAATCCAGAGGAAGAACAAAGTAGTCAAGCACAGTTGGATGAGCCTGAGCCGGTGGATCAGGTTATTGAACAACCTGAGGCTCAGATATCACGGGAACCGCAAAGATCGGGAAGGATCCGTCGACAGCCTGTGCGCTATGACGGAGTCTACATCATTGATAATGATGAACCCCTCACTTATGCGGATGCGGTCAGTGGACCGGAATCAGCGAGATGGCTTGAAGCTATGCGCGCCGAGATGGACTCCATGTCAGATAACCAAGTTTGGGATTTGGTTGATCCGCCTCCAGGAGTTATCCCTATAGGCTGTAAATGGATCTTCAAGAAGAAGATTGACATGGATGGTAACGTGGTTACCTATAAAGGCAGGCTAGTTGCGAAAGGTTTCAAACAAATCTACGGGATAGATTATGATGAAACTTTCTCACCTGTAGCTATGTTTAAGTCTATTCGGATTCTTTTCGCGATAGCAGCATATTATGATTATGAGATCTGGCAAATGGATGTGAAGACAGCTTTCCTGAATGGAAATCTGGATGAGGATGTGTATATGACACAACCAGAAGGTTTCACTAATCCATCAGATCGTCATAAGATATGCAAGTTAAAGAAGTCTATTTATGGACTTAAACAAGCATCGAGAAGCTGGAATATTCGTTTTGATGAATCAATCTCTGAGTTTGGTTTCATCAAGAACGAGGATGACCCGTGTGTATATAAGAGGTTTAGTGGGAGCGTGATTACTTTTCTCGTCCTCTACGTCGATGATATCTTGATCATTGGAAATGACATTCCCGAAATGCATGCGGTTAAGGCATGGTTAAGGAAGTGTTTCCAGATGAAAGATCTAGGAGAAGCAGCCTATGTATTAGGTGTGAAGATCTACAGGGATAGATCTAAGAGGCTTCTCGGGCTGTGCCAGAGTACTTACATCGATAAAGTCCTGGAGAGATTTCATTTAGAGAATTCTAAAAGAGGATATCTTCCAGTCAGACATGGTCTGAATCTTTCGAAGAGTCAGTGTCCACAAACACAGACTGAGAAAGATGAAATGGACAATACGCCTTATGCTTCGGCTATTGGGTCCATTATATATGCGATGTTGTGTACTCGCCCAGACGTCGCTTACGGGTTAAGCGTGACCAGTCGGTTCCAAAGTAATCCAGGTCAGGCGCACTGGATTGCAGTCAAGAACATTTTAAAATATCTGCGGAGGACCAAAGATATGTTCTTGGTATATGGTGGTCAGGAAGAACTCAGTATTGAAGGATATACTGACGCTTCGTTCCAGTCTGACCAGGATGATTTCCGATCGCAATCAGGCTATGTTTTTAGCTTGAATGGAGGAGCAGTGGTGTGGAAGAGTTTCAAACAGTCAACTGTTGCAGATTCCACAACAGAAGCCGAGTATGTTGCAGCCTCGGAAGCATCCAAGGAGGCAGTATGGATTCGTAAGTTCGTGAGAGAACTTGGTGTTGTTCCTTCGAGTGCAGATCCTTTGGTTATCTTCTGTGATAACACTGGAGCAATCGCACAAGCAAAGGAACCACGGTCGCACCAGAAGTCCAAGCACATACAGAGACGGTTTCATTTGATCCGGGAGATCATAGATCGTGGCGAGATCAAAGTCTGCAAGGTTCATACAGATGACAATCTGGCAGACCCGCTTACTAAGCCTCTGGCGCAGCAGAAGCATGAGAAGCACTGTAATAATATGGGTTTGAGATTTCTCAACCATTAGATTAAGTGCAAGTGGGAGATTGTTGGGGTATGCCCTTAAGGCTAATGTTTGAGGCCTTGGGATTCTATCAGTATCATGTATAAACTCTTTTGTTTATAAAGGCAATGGTTGTTATTCAGGTTGTTACATTGTCTGCTGCAATAAGTGTACTTCTGAATAATGTCTCAAAGCTGTTCAGCTAGGCTGACATGCAGTTAAGTCCTTAGTTGATATATCTTGGTGAACATGAGACAGCCTTGATATGATTAAGACTAATATGTGTTCTAATCTTATAGGATGCTTCGAGCATGGAATAAGATGTAGACTCATGGGTACATTGGATGTACTGGACAGACCCTATTTGGATATTCAATTGCTTGTCACAATGTGAATAATCCTTGATTGCGACAAGTGGCACATTTCCTCTGACTTGAGATCACTTGTGTTTTCTAAATGATGATTGTCATTGTTTTGAGGTAGTTCAATATCATTTGAAACATAATGATTATAGACTATCTTGGATGGTGAGCTTGAGTCAGGTTAGGGCACTAGTGATAGACAAAGGATTGCGGTCTCCTTGTTTAAGGAGTGTGATGTTCTAAAGGGGCCCCCTGGATGAGATGATTGAGAGAGTGTATGGCCATACCCAGGTGACTATGTTCATCTGATCTAATCATGCTCATCATATTGGAGTTACAAGCTTGACACGCTTGTCCAATAAGAACATCCAGTGGCAAAGGAAACATGCATGCCTAGTGAGTTGATTCACACTTGTGCTGTTGTTTGGGTGTAGTCTTGGAAGACTCTTTTCTTTATATCGGGAGACAGTGATGTGTTGCTAGATACCCCTCACTGTTCATGATAACGTAAGTTATCGTTACCGACATTTAAAGGAAACCCTCAGGGTCGCACAATTTGATGATATGGCTTACTTAAGTCAGATCGTGTGGACTGAATTGTTCAAGTTCAGTTTAAAGGAATTTAGTCTCTGATTGTAAGTGAGATCTGGTCTGATCATGTTTGATTGATTAGGGCTTGAGATCGGTAAGCTTCGATTGAGAGAATGGATGCTAGATCGGTGAGATCAGAAGCATCGAGAGATCAACGGTTAGATCTGAAGCCTTAGGGTTTAATTGAGATCTAGACTAATTGCTTGGCTTATTTGGTTTCTTAAACTGAACCAACTTGAACCGGCTCATCATATGAGCGCATGGTTCAAAGGGGAGAGCTAATAGCGTTAAGGAAAATTCATGGTCGCATGAATTGGAGACTTTGCTATTTTTAGATAGCACTTCTCTAAACGTGACCACGCCTCACGTTCACGCAAAAGGGAAGCTCTATTCTCGCCTCTCGCCCTTCTCTCTCGACACACTCTTGTGTGGTGACGACTTCAAGTCTCTAGGAGAGGATTCGGCCAAGAAGAAAAACATCTCTTTCCTTCCATACGACAAGCACCTCTTGGAACCTTGCTAGCACAAGGAGCACCAAGGGAGTAGGCGGCTTCTTCATCTTGTGTGCGCATCCTTTGGAGGAGATCCTCTCGCTCTCTGCTTCCAAGACACCATCCAAGAGATGGCGATGGTATGGATCTTTCTCTTCTATACTAGCATTCGAAAGTTGATCATATGATATATTAAGATCTCTTGAAACCCTAGCTTCCCATGCGAATTTTTATATGCGCCTCCCTTAGGGTTTCTGCCCCCTAGATTAAGGGGACTTCTCAGGGGCGACTAGGGTCATATTTATAGGGCAAGAGGCGGTTAGGGTAATGGCTAGGATCATGACAAGTGTAGGGCTAGGATGAGGAGGTTTGAGATAAGGAAAGTCTCAAAGACATTTCCATAATTCTCATTCAACCTTACCTTTTGTTCCCACGCCTTTCCTTGTGCGCCAAGGCCTTGCCTTGCGCCTCAAGCAATGCCATAGAGGCATGCATTCCATCCTAGGAAGAGAGGGGGAGGCGCCCTTTACTTCCATAATGAAGCAAAGGCGCCAACATGACCCCATTATGCCCCTAGGCGCCTAATGGTTCATGTTTCTCCCCATTATACCCTTTTAGCCTCTCATCTCTTCATGAGAACTTGTTATTGGGCCTCATTGGATAATGAGCTAGCCCAAACATCATTGCATAGGTTGATTAAGCACTTGGATCCAATCCAATGCAACCCTAATCCAAATGTGACCAACCATGGTCAAATACGGGTCAACCTGCCAAAAATGAAGTTTGGCTCCAATAACATTCTTCCATCTCATCAGGCCCATTGGCGCTGATGAAATCTCCCAATTAGATCCGAGTTATCCAATAACTCGATCATAAGGCTTCCCGATCAATACGAGAACTCAAGTATCAAGGTGTGCGACCCTGTAGGTTCCTCTGACGCTGGCAGTGCTGACCAAAGGTCATCACAAGCAGTGAGTGGCACCTAGCAGTGCATCGCTGCTACCCAGGTCATTGGAATGGATATCGACATCGACATCCCCATCATCGCAACTAGGTACAGATGCATTACAGTCTCTTTGCCGTACTGATATCCGATTGGACAAGTGTGTCACCACTTGTTTTCATCCAATCACATGGCTATGACTAAAACAGGTTCTTACCTGGGTATGGCCATACACTCTCAATCATAGAACCATAAAGGAGCTCCATGGATATCATACTTCCTTAGGGAAGGGGCAAATCCTATGTCTGTCCATTGATCTTCTCATATGGGTCGTGACATGCTCAATAACAACCGTTATGACCTCCCAGCTACGGCAAGGTGTTAGGTTGTATCAAAGCAAGTCCCTAACCATATAGAATGATCAATGACCTCAAGTCAAGGGATCAATGCATCTCCTGTCACTTATGAGGATAACTCATGACACCAAGTCATAGCCTCATAACGGGTCTATCCAGTATATCCGCAATGATATACTCATGTGTCTGCGTTAGCACCACGTGCCTAACCAGCCCACATACCAGTCTCACAAGTACCATAGCTGTCCCATATCCACTAAGGTACATTGACTGGGGATTATAATTCGAGCACAGATCCAATCTGTCTCCAGGGACATTATCATGTAAGTACACAATCGCAGGTGTAGTCAAACAATGATAACGACAATGCCAGAATGATATATAAATATCAGTGTCAAGTAGTACATAAGTTGACCAAAACTAGGTCCTAGACAAAGTAGTCAAGCACAGTTGGATGAGCCTGAGCCAATAGATCAGGTTAATGTTCAACCTGAGGCTCAGACATCACGGGAACCGCGTAGATCGGGAAGGATTCATCGTCAGCCTGAGCGCTATGACGGAGTCTACATCATTAATGATGAACCCCTCACTTATGCGGATGCGGTCAGTGGACCGGAGTCAGCAAGATGGCTTGAAGCTATGCGAGCCGAGATGGACTCCATGTCAGATAACCAAGTCTGGGATTTGGTTGATCTGCCTCCGGGAGTAATCCCTATAGGCTGTAAGTGGATCTTCAAAAAGAAGACAGACATGGATGGTAACATGCTTACCTATAAGGGCAGGCTAGTTGCGAAAGGTTTCAAACAAATCTACGGGATAGATTATGATGAAACTTTCTCTCCTGTAGCCATGTTCAAGTCCATTCGAATTATTCTCACGATAGCAGCATATTATGATTATGAGATCTAGCAAATGGATGTGAAAACCGCTTTCCTTAATGGAAAATTAGAAGAGGATGTGTACATGACACAACCTGAAGGTTTCATTAATCCGTCAGAACGTCATAAAATATGCAAATTAAAGAAGTCCATTTATGGACTAAAACAAGCATCGCGAAGCTGGAATATTCGTTTTGATGAATCAGTTTCTGAATTTGGTTTCATCAAAAATGAAGATGACCCGTGTGTATATAAAAGGTTTAGTGGGAGCGTGATTACTTTCCTAGTCCTCTACGTCGATGATATTTTAATCATTGGAAACGATATTCCTGAACTGCATGCAGTGAAAGCATGGTTAAGAAAATGTTTCCAGATGAAAGATTTAGGAGAAGCGACCTATATACTAGGTGTGAAGATCTTTAGAGATATATCTAATAGGCTTCTCGGGCTGTGCCAGAGTACTTACATCGATAAGGTCCTAGAGAGATTCCATTTAGAAAATTCTAAAAGAGGATATCTTTCAGTCAGACATGGTCTGAATCTTTCAAAAGGCCAGTGTCCTCAAACACAGTCTGAGAAAGATGAGATGGACAATACGCCTTACGCTTCGGCTATTGGGTCCATCATGTATGCGATGTTGTGTACTCGCCCAGACGTCGCTTACGGGTTAAGCGTAACCAGTCGGTTCCAAGGTAATCCAGGGAAGGCACACTGGATTGTAGTCAAGAACATTTTAAAATATCTTCGGAGAACCAAAGATATGTTCTTGATTTATGGAGGTCAGGGAGAACTCAGTATTGAAGGATATACTGATGCTTCGTTCCAATCTGACCAAGACGATTTTTGATCGCAATCAGGCTATGTCTTTAGCTTGAATGGAGGAGCAGTGGTGTGGAAGAGTTTCAAACAATCAATTGTTGCTGATTCCACAACAGAAGCAGAGTATGTTGCAGCCTCAGAAGCATCAAAGGAGGCAGTATGGATTCGTAAGTTCATTCAGGAACTTGGTGTTGTTCCTTCGAGTGCAGATCCATTGGTTGTCTTCTGTGACAACACTGGAGCGATTGCACAAGCGAAGGAACCACGGTCACACCAGAAGTCCAAGCACATACAAAGAAGGTTTCACTTGATCCGTGAAATCATTGATCGAGGAGATATCAAGATCTGCAAGATTCATACAGATGACAATCTAGCTGACCCGCTTACAAAGCCTCTGGCGCAGCAGAAGCATGAGAAGCACTGTAACAATATGGGTTTGAGATACCTCAACCATTAGATTAAGTGCAAGTGGGAGATTGTTAGGGTATGCCCTTAACGCCAATGTTTGAGGCTTTGGGTTATTTTCAGTATCATGTATAAACAATATAAAGGCAATTGTTGTTATTCAGATTGTTACATTATCTGCTGTTGTATGTATACTTCTGAGTAATGTCTCAATGATGGTCAGCTTAGCTGACATTCAGTATTGTCCTTAGTTGAGATATCTCGGTGAACATGAGACAGCCTTGGTATGATTGAGACTAATATGTGTTCTAATCTTATAGGATGCTTCGAGCATGGAATAAGATTTAGACACATAGGTGCATTGGATGTACTGGACTGACCCTACTTAGGATATTCAATTGTTTGTCACAATGTGAATAATCCTTGTATGCAAGCAAGTGGCATATTCCCTCTGACTTGAGATCACTTGTGTTTCTAAGTGATGATTGGCATTATCTTGAGATAGTTCAATATCATTTGAAATATAATGGTTAAGGATTATCTTGGATAGTGGGCATGAGTCATGTTAGGGTACTTGTGATAGATAAAGGATTGCCTCTCCTAGTTGGGGTGTGATGTTCTAATGGGGTCCCCTGGATGAAATGGTTGAGAATGTGTATGGCCATACCCAGACGACTATGTTCGTCTGACCTAACCATTTTCATCATGTTGGAATCACAGGCTTGACACGCTTGTCCAACGAGAACATCCAGTGGCAAAGGGAAACATGTATGCCAAGTGAATTAGATTCACACTTGTGCTATGGTTTGGGAGTAGTCTTGGAAGACTTTTTCCTTCATATCGGGAGACAGTGATGTGTTGCTAGATACCCCTCTCTGGTCGTGATAACGTAAGTTATCGTTACCGACAATGAAGGAAACCCTTAGGGTCGCACAATTTGGTGATATGGCTTACTTATGTCAGATCGTGTGGACTGGAATTATTCTAGTTCATTTTAAAGGAATTTAAGCTCTGATTAAAAGTGAGATCTAGTCTAATCATGTTTGATTGATTGGGACATGTGATCGGTAAGCTTTGATCGGAGGATTGAAGCTTGATCGTAAAGATCAGGGGTTCAATGTGATGTGTGGTTAGATCTTGAGCCATTTGGTTCAAAGAAGATTATAACCAGGGCTGGTTTAATTTGGTGCTTAAACCAAATTAAGATTGAACCGGTTCACTTGTGAACGCATGGTTCAATTTAAGAGGAGTTAGTGATCGCTTAAAGGGAGTTATGGAGGGAGTTACATTTTCGGTTCTTACCATATGTGGTGGCCGAATATTTCCCTTTGTGCGCACCCCACGGTTTTGCTTCTTGCTCTCGCCTTTCTCCTCTCTTCGTTCTCGTGTGTGAACCATCTTCACGCAAGGAAGAGAAACTCAACCAGCTAAGGGCGCACATCATCCTTTGAAGAAACGATCAGGACTCCTTGGTGTCTTTGCTAGCACAAGGAACATAAAGGAAGAAAGTCTTTCTCATCTTGTGTGTGACTTCTTTGGAGAAGAGGCGCTCGCCCCTTACATCTTCCAAGCCGCCTCTTACATCATGGCAATGGTAATACTCTAACTTGCTCTATACAAGTTATACAAGGTTGATCATGTGCTCATGTCATGCGATCCTAGAATTTCCGCTGCAACAAGTTTTATTTTTTTTGAATAATGCTTGTGACCTAGGTTCGCTTTCATGGGTTGCCTCCCAAGAAGCGCTAATTTAAAGGTCATTAGCTTGACCGTTCTGCACTCAAATTTGATCTTGATTTCTTCAGTTGCCACTCTGATTTTTGTGCACCACTTCTGACAACATAAGGCTCATTCATGAAACAGTATCCAACTTTATTCAAGATCTTTTTTCCTTTATCAAGTAATTTTGAGCCTCTTTTTCTTCTTTGTCTCTTCTTCTTCCTCTTAACAAGAATTGAATTAGTTTTCTCCTAAAATTCCCTATTCACACACTCAGAAATAGTGTTATTCTCAATATTAGAGGATTCATCAAATAAATTGTGCACATCACTAACAATATTATCTACTAAATCAACACTACAACAAGATCCTAAATAAGATGCTTTTTTTAAAGAATCAGTTAAATCAAACTCAATTATATTTTTACAAATATCAAATGTGAGTTTTCCTTTCCTAACATCTGTGACTGCTCCTACCATGGCTAGAAAGGGTCTTCCAAGAATGATAGGATTTTTATGACATTCTTCCATATCAAGGACTACAAAATCAGTTGGAATGAAATACTCACCTACTTTGATTGGAACATTCTCTAAGATTCCAATAGGATACTTTACCGAGCTATCAGCGAGCTATAAAGATATTGAGGTTGGTTTTAGCTCTCCAATGTCCAGTTTATTGCAAATAGATAATGGCATTAAGCTTACACTGGCACCCAAATCACATAAGGCTCGGTCAAAACTCATACTTACAATAGAACAAGGTATAGGGAAACTACCTGGGTCTTTTAATTTCAGTGGCAACTTATTCTGGATAATAGCACTACATTCTTCAGTTAAATCCATAGTACCATAGTCCTCTATCTTTCTCTTAGTAGACATAATCCCTTTAAAAAATTTAGCATATGATGACATTTGAGATAAAGTTTCAGTAAAAGGAATATTAATGTAAAGCTTTTTCAACACTTCAGGAAATTTGCCAAATTGTTTGTCTAATTTTGCTTGCACTAAATGATGTGTTGCATTTACATCGTGTTTTTTGCCTATGTTTTAGATAATATTTTGGGCTTATTTACATGATTTTGTGTTACTTTTAGTGTTTTTATCTTACTTTGCACAGAATCTTCACTTTTCTTGGTTGTTATGAAAATGTAGGTAAAATGGCATTAAAACGAAGGATTTCGAGAGTTTTGAAGTTAAGACACAATTACCGAGGAGATCACGAGCCTACACGTCAAAATTGAAGAGAAAATAGTGAAGAACGAGACATTTACGACCTTGGCCATAATTGTGGATTCGGCCGTAATTCTGCATTTGAGCAGAGGATGAAAATTGTTGGGGTATGCCCTTAAGGCTAATGTTTGAGGCCTTGGGATTGTATCAGTATCATGTAATAAACTCTTGTGTTTATAAAGGCATGGTTATTATTCAGGTTGTTACCTTGTCTGCTGTAATAAGAGTACTACTGAATAATGTCTCAAAGCTGTTCAGCTGGGCTGACATGCAGTAATGTCCTTAGTCGAGATATCTTGGTGAACATGAGACAGCCTTGATATGATGGAGACTAATATGTATTCTAATCTTATAGGATGCTTCGAGCATGGAATAAGATGTAGACTCATGGGTACATTGGATGTACTGGACAGACCCTACTAGGATGTTCAATTGCTTGTCACAATGTGAATAATCCTTGTATGCTACAAGTGGCACATGTCCTTTGACTTGAGATCACTTGTGTTTCTAAATGATGAATGTCATTGTTTTGAGGTAGTTCAATATCATTTGAAATATAATGGTTATAGACTATCTTGGATAATGATCATGAGTCAGGTTAGGGCACTAGTGATAGATAAAGGATTGCCGTCTCCTTGTTTAAGGAGTGTGATGTTCTAAGGCCCCCCCTATATGAGATGATTGAGAAAGTGTATGGCCATACCCAGATGACTATGTTCATCTGATCTAATCATGCTCATCGTATTGGAGTTACAGGCTTGACATGCTTGTCCAATAAGAACATCCAGTGGCAAAGGAAACATGTATGCCTCGTGAAATGGATTCACACTTGTGCTATGATTTGGGTGTAGTCTTGGAAGACTCTTTCCTTTATATCGGGAGACAGTGATGTGTTGCTAGATACCCCTCACTGATTGTGATAACGTGAGTTATCGTTACCGACATTTAAAGGAAACCCTCAGGGTCGCACAATTTGGTGATATGGCTTACTTGAGTCAGATCGTGTGGACTGGATTGTTTTGATTCAGTTTAAGGGAGTTTAAACTCTGATTGTAAGTGAGATCTGGTCTAATCATGTTTGATTGATTAGGGCTTGAGATCGGTAAGCTTCGATCGAGAGTGTTGATGCTAGATCGGTGAGATCAAGAGCATCATGAGATGTGTGGTTAGATCTTGAACCTTCATGGTTCATATGAGATTTAGACCATGGCTTGGCTTGGTTCAATTTGGTTCTTAAACCAAATGAGATTGGACCGAATTCAATTGAACCGGTTCACATATGTGAACGCATGGTTCGAATTGAATTGGCGTTTTGATTTGGTTCTCAAGACATAAGCGCATGTCTTGATGACTTTCCAAATTGGGAAGTCTTGTAACGCCATAACGCCCAAAACGTTTGTCTCTCTTGTCTTGTCGCGGTTTTGCTTTTTGGAGTAGAGGGTGGTTGACGAGAAAGAAGAGCTTTCGGCCAAGAAGGAGCGATCATCTCATCTCCTCAACACAAAGGACATCTTGGCAATTGTTGCTAGCACAAGAGTTGCGCAAGGAGTAAGTCTTCATCCCTTGTGTGTGTCTTCTTTGGAGGAGAGCCTTTTCGCCCTCTTGCTTCCAAGGCGCTGTCCAAATCATGGCCATGGTGAGATCTTCTAGATCTTCTCTTGATCTTGATAAGCAAACTAAGTTGATCATATAGATATACTTCATGCGATCTATTGAAACCCTAATTCCGCTCATGCTAGTTCTTAGATTATGCATGCTTAGGGTTTGCGCTCCCCCTTGAAGGGGACCCAACAATTGGTATCAGAGGATAGGGTTTTTCAGTATCATCTATATGATTGCTTTGCTCAGGTTGTGATCCATTCATGATGCCATATTGCGCTCACTTCATGCTTTGTTTTCTTGCGCTTACATGATGTTGTGTGCACATAAGTTTGTTTGCGCTTGTATCATTGCTTGGAGAAGTTTGCGCTTATGCCTAGATCTTTGGTTTATCAACATGCAAAGAATGACATGCTAGATATTTGATGTATCTTGTTTATCAAAGTGGCGCATGTTACTTGTTTGCGCTTGTTGTAGTTGTTTTTCAAAGAAAAAAAAAACTTACATCTTGCGCGCCTATCACCATAGATCTAAGTGGCGCCTGCTATAATCCCTTAGACGGGTTAGTAGGGTTGAAGGCATCCTCTAGGGAAGATCCGACTAGTCTGATCAGACCATCTGACAGCCTAGATGGGTTGACCTGATAGCACCTGTGCGCAAGCACGAGGTGGCTATAGGTTGACTGCATCAAGGGCGTGTAGCGAGGTCTGGTTGAGACGACTAATGAACACACATGAGTTAGGCCCGGGGTCACACCCGCTTGCCAAAACTCATGAGGGTTGTTCAGCCCTTGTAGCATGCATGGTTGACCATTAGGTCAACTCGAGTCAGTTAGGACTTGGTGCATGCAAGGGCAGTGGATCTGACTAGCTGGATGAGTGGATCCCTGTTAATGGACCGTTGTAAGGTAGTAGGGCTCATAAGAAAATTAAAATTGATGCCAATGGGGTTTTCAAAATTTTATTTTCTTTGTAATGGATCACATGTTGTTTTTGATGCCATGATGCATGTTTATTTCATCTTATGTGGGATGCCCTTTTAATGTGTGCTGTGCTGGGGCCTGCGAGCCTGGTAAATTGTAAATAATTATTTTGTGATCTGCGAATCACAATTTTAATTTATTTATTGTATATTTGACCTGCGAGTCAAGATAGTCTAGATAGATCAAAATGTATTTTGATTAGACAAGAGCACACATCGCAGAGGCGCATTCAGCTGGTGGGTGCATCTGAGCTGAATTTGGCGCAAGGGCCCTGGGATGGACCTGATGAGATAAAAGACCCATGAAAAGAAAGTGAAGACTTAAGTAAAATTAAGGTCTCACTTAGGCTATGGGCTTTTACCACATAAGATCAGCATGCTTTCTATTTATTGCTTTTATAATTAGAATTGCATGAGTTTATCTTCTGCTATCACCATAGGACTTACATGATAGGTATGAAGATAAAAGACCGTTAAAATCCAAACGCTAACATATCAAGCTCGTAAGCCTTCTGACGCGAAACCTCACTGTTCTGACTATCGTTGGAGCCGTGTTGTACCCACTCAGTGGGCACGTCCATCTATCTTCAGACGGTGCTGGATTACACCTGCGTGTTACAGAGAAGGGATTTATCGCTTCTCGTTGCTCAGCATAGCACGTGGTGGTCCAGGGAGTAGGTCGGGTCAGCTTGACCATGTAGGCTGCATATGTGGCGCATATGGCAGCACATGGAGGCAGCCATCTGTGGGGTCAGAGACTGTGTTGTACCAACTCAGTTGGCACAGTCTGCTGGATTGCCCAGATGAAGGAGAATCGCACGGGTTGGCGATTGGCTGGGATAGCCTACCAGAGATTAGTGCTTGTACTCTCTGTGCATCTTATCTCGCCTGAGCGGGACGCGGAGACCAAGTATGAAATCTGGATCCCATCTCACTAAAAGAGTTCTACTCTTTCGGGCTGTTTTGCTGGATTTTTCAGCCAGATAAAATAGTGAGAAAAAGAATCTTTCTTAAGTCCTAGATTGATTCTAGACATTGATACTGACCTTGCTGTTCTTGCATTGTTGTAGATACCTGCAGCAACGAACACCATGAGCTTCAATGTGCGATCCCTACTGGAAAGGGAGAAGTTTGCTGGGCCAAACTTCTCTGACTGGTTCGGACACCTTAAGATCATTCTTAAGGCTGAGAGAAAACTGTATGTCCTCGAGACGGCTGTGCCGCCTCAACCCGCTGCGAACGCCGCAAGGGCGGTTCGTGATGCCTATGAAAAGCACGTCAATGATAGCATTGATGTCGCTTGCCTGATGCTAGCGTCTATGACGCCAGCGCTGCAGCGTCAGCATGAGGATATGTCGGCTATAGAGATTATAGCGAACCTCAAGATGCTGTATGCTGCACAGGCGAGGACAGAACGCTATAATCTGACAAAGCTTTTCTTTCAGAGCAAACTGGCTGAAGGGAGCCTAGTGGGAGCTCACGTGCTCAAGATGATTGGGCACAAGGAGGCTCTGGAGAAACTGGGGCATACCATCAACCAGGAGCTTGCTGTAGACATTATTCTGCAGTCTCTCCCGCCCTCTTTCGATGCGTTCATTATTAACTTTAATATGAACAAAATCGATTGTACTCCGGCAGAGCTGCTGAATATGCTCTTGACTACTGAGGAGACTCTGAAGGGAAAGCCTTCAACCTCTGTCTTAATGGTTCCTTTTAGGAACAAGAAGAAGGGGAAGAAGGGCAAAGCCCCTGTCAAGAACTATAGCAAGGCTCTGAAACAGAAGGTAAAGCGGTCGAAGGACAACAGGTGTTTCCACTGTGGCCAGCTGGGTCACTGGAAAAAGGACTGTAAAGCGCTCCAAGGAGATAAGAGGGGAAGCATCGCTTCTGGCTCAGGTATATACGTGACGGAAGTCATGGTTTCATCTTCTTCTATTTCATGGGTGTTGGACACTGCATGTGGAGTTCACATTTGTTCAAATGTACAGGAACTCAAAAGAAGAAGACAGGTGGGACAACATGAGGTGGACCTACGCGTTGGAAACGGGGCACGGGTTGCTGCTGTTGCTGTAGGAGACTATTTCATTTCTTTACCATCTGGCATTGTATTGGAATTAAACAATTGTTATTTTGTACCGAGTATCACCAAAAATATTAACTCTATTCCTGCTCTTGTCAGGAAAGGATTTGCCTTTGAATGCAATATTTCAAAGTGTGTTTTATCTTATGATAATATTGTTTATGGAACTGGTTCAATTAACAATGGGTTATTCATGTTGGACATGGAAAATTCTATACAAAACATTGATATTAAGAAAGCCAAGTATGCTGAAGACAGCACCTTGTTATGGCATAGTCGTTTAGGCCATATTAACAAGAAGCGCATTAAGCGGTTGCATGATCATGGACTGCTGGGATCTTTCTCCTGTGAGGAGATTGATACATGCAAAGCTTGTTTGATGGGTAAAATGACGAAGTCACCTTTTCCTCACAAAGGTCAAAGGGCTTCAGGTTTACTTGACCTTATACACTGTGATGTGTGTGGGCCATTTAGCAAACATGCCAGAGGTGGCTATCAGTACTTCATTACCTTTACTGATGATTTCAGTAGGTATGGTTATGTCTATCTTATGAGACATAAGAGTGAATCTTTTGACAAGTTCAAAGAGTTCAAAAATGAAGTACAGAATCAGCTAGGGCGAAATATCAAGGCACTTCGTTCTGATCGAGGTGGAGAATACTTGAGTCATACGTTTACTGACTATCTGAAGGAGTGTGGGATTATCTCACAGCTCACTCCGCCAGGAACACCGCAATGGAATGGTGTGTCCGAGAGGAGAAATAGAACGTTACTTGATATGGTTCGTTCTATGATGAGTCAGGCTACTCTTCCTTATTCCTTTTGGGGTTTTGCACTGGAAACAGCTGCAAAGGTACTAAACCGAGTGCCATCCAAGGCAGTTTCAAAGACGCCATATGAGTTATGGTATGGGAAACAGCCAAGCTTGACATTTATTAAGATCTGGGGTTGCGAGGCTTATGTCAAAAAGCTCGCCTCTGGGAAACTGGAGAGCAGATCTGAGAAATGCATCTTTGTCGGTTACCCTAAGGACACTAAGGGTTATTATTTCTACGATCCCAAAGAGAACAAAGTATTTGTTGCTCGGACGGCCATATTTCTTGAGAAGGAGTTTCTTCTGCAAGAAGCCAGTGGGAGAGAAATAAAGCTGGATGAGAATCCAGAGGATGGACAAAGTAGTCAAGCACAGATGGATGTGCCTGAGCCGGTAGATCAGGTTATTGAACAACCTGAGGCTCAGATATCACGGGAACCGCGTAGATCGGGAAGGAACCGTCGTCAGCCTGAGCGCTATGACGGAGTCTACATCATTGATAATGATGAACCCCTTACTTATGCGGATGCGGTCAGTGGACCGGAGTCAGCTAGATGGCTTGAAGCTATGCGAGCAGAGATGGACTCCATGTCAGATAACCAGGTCTGGGATTTGGTTGATCCGCCTCCGGGAGTAATCCCTATAGGCTGTAAATGGATCTTCAAGAAGAAGATTGACATGGATGGTAACGTGGTTACCTATAAAGGCAGGCTAGTAGCGAAAGGTTTCAAACAAATCTACGGGATAGATTATGATGAAACTTTCTCTCCTGTAGCCATGTTCAAGTCTATTCGGATTCTTTTCGCGATAGCAGCATATTACGATTATGAGATCTGGCAGATGGATGTGAAGACGGCTTTCCTTAATGGAAAACAGGATGAGGATGTGTATATGACACAACCTGAAGGTTTCACTAATCCAGCAGATCGTCATAAAATATGCAAGTTAAAAAGGTCCATTTATGGACTTAAACAAGCATCAAGGAGCTGGAATATTCGTTTTGATGAATCAATCTCTGAGTTTGGTTTCATCAAGAACGAAGATGACCCGTGTGTATATAAGAGGTTTAGTGGGAGCGTGATTACTTTCCTAGTCCTCTACGTCGATGATATCTTAATCATTGGAAACGATATTCCTGAACTGCATGCTGTTAAAGCATGGTTAGGAAAATGTTTTCAGATGAAAGATCTAGGAGAAGCAGCCTATGTGTTAGGTGTGAAGATCTACAGGGATAGATCTAAGAGGCTTCTCGGGCTGTGCCAGAGTACTTACATCGATAAAGTCCTGGAGAAATTCCATTTAGAGAATTCTAAAAGAGGATATCTTCCAGTCAGACATGGTCTGAATCTTTCGAAGAGTCAGTGTCCACAAACACAGACTGAGAAAGAGGAAATGGACAATACGCCTTATGCTTCGGCTATTGGATCCATTATGTATGCGATGTTGTGTACTCGCCCAGACGTCGCTTACGGGTTAAGCGTGACCAGTCGATTCCAAAGTAATCCAGGTCAGGCACACTGGATTGCAGTCAAGAACATCTTAAAATATCTGCGGAGGACCAAAGATATGTTCTTGATATATGGTGGTCAGGAAGAACTCAGTATAGAAGGATATACTGACGCTTCGTTCCAGTCGGACCAGGATGATTTTCGATCGCAATCAGGCTATGTTTTTAGCTTGAATGGTGGAGCAGTTGTAACGCCCTTGATTTTCTGAATTATGATTTAAGGTTAGAAATTCAGTTTCTGTATTTTTATCGGTTAAAATTTTGGGATTTTTGCCTAATTGTAGGACTTTTCCCTACAGGGCAAAAATAATTATTTTTGTTGGGGCTTCGAACCCTCAACCTTGACTATTTGCTCCTGGAATTCTTCCACCATGGTGGCGCATATTTCTGTGTTATTGGAGTGGCGCATGGTGGTTAAGCCCAGGTAAGCCCATTAAAGCCGATTTCCACTTAAGTTAATTGGGTTATTGGATCTTGGATCCGTTTGGGGTGGAAAAAAAATAAAAAAAAAGGGGGAAAATTCGTGAGAGCTCCTCTCCCTCACGATTTGTGGTTTGTTTCTTGCCCTAGCCGCCTGTGTTGTCGCCCCTCACTGTGCTTGGCGCTCCTGCAAAATTTCTGACGCTGGTGGTGGCAGACTGGTGGTGGACGAACTTTCTGGAGACCCCTGATCCCCTGTTTTGGCGTTTTCTTTGTGGGCGATTTTTCTGGTGAGTAATTCGATCCTAAGGAGTCTAATCCGAATTAAAATTCGTTATTTGCCATGATTATTCGTATGGGGTTGAATTCAAATAATTATAGGGTTTTAAAATCCTGTTCTGCTGAAATCTGCATTCGTTAATCTGACCTTTGTGTACTATAACCCCAATATCTCATGGTCTATAGATCCAAATCGCACGAAATAAATTTTGTATGAAACTAGATACATTCGGCTTTAATTTGAATCTGATATCGACCATATCCGAGCTGTATTCGTATTTCAATCTGTATTGCAATCTAGCTGTACAAAATCAGTTTTCTGGAAATCTGGATTTCGACCTTTATGTGTTCGAACCATCATATCTCCCTAGGTATAGCTCGAAATCTTGTCAAATCAGTTTTATTAGACCGTAGGCTCGAAGAGCTTTATTTTGACTCCCATAACGCCTATTTTCGATTAGTTATTGGATCTGAAATAAATGTCGCAAGTCTGATATATGAATCTGTTTTCTTGAAATCTGAAATTCTGACCTTCCTATGTTCGAACCCTTATATCTTCCTGTCTAAAATTCGAAATCTTGTAAAACCAGTTTTATTAGAAACTAGATTCAGAGAGCTTCATTTTGAATACAATATTGACTAGCTTTGGTTCGAAATTGGACTAAAAATATATTTTGCAAACTGACAATATAAATCTGCTATGTTTTGGTTAGACGAATATTCCTTTGTGAGAAAAATTTACATTGTATGGTTTAACCTCTTAAATTGTGGTCTGTAGTTCTTCTAAAATTTATTTGTTTGATGAGAAATTTTAGAGAAAACAAAATTGGGGATTTAACTAAGAACTTAGGAATTTTCGAAAATATAGTTCGAGCCAATTTTGGGGCTTTTGTCAATTTTCTTCACAAACGTGTAATTAAAATTATCTGTAGTGGGGGACTGAAATTAATTACATGAAATTTGTACGTTCTGTTAAGGTTCTGAAAGTGGCGCCCCTTACAGTAATTTTATAGCTCACGGTTTTAGGAATTTTGAGGAGATTATTTCATGAATAATTTCTGTTCTGTATTTAAATGTTTGTTATATGAATAATTTCTGTTCTGTATTTAATTGTTTGTTATGTGGATATTTCCTGTTCTGTTTATATGTTGTGAAGTTTCTGAAAACCTTGAATGTGTTAAAACATTTGTGAGAACATAGAATGGTTTGACATGAATTAAGGTTAGTTGTAAGGAATTCACTCATATAAATTCTGTTCTGTGTTTAAGGACTGGATATTAGGGTGTGTCATTTTCTGGTTTGTTAGACTTTGGGCATAATGTAAGAATTAAGTAGTGGTTGATCCTACTTCTCCGTTTCAGTATAATCTGTTCTGTAAAATTATGCCCTAGTGTAGCACTCTTCCGTGTCCTTACCCTCCTTCTGTGGCGCTGTAATGGTGCTGATAGTCTACTACGACCCTTGAGACACTATTTCTGTTCTGGGTATTGGAGGCCAGAGTGCCACGTCCTAACAAGACGGGGGCCACCCACTGATACCTCCTCTACCATTCAGTTCTGGGTTTTGGAGGCCAGAGTGCCACGTCCTAACAAGACGGGGGCCACCCACTGATACCTCCTCTACCATTCAGTTCTGGGTTTTGGAGGCCAGAGTGCCACGTCCTAACAAGACGGGGGCCACCCACTGATACCTCCTCTACCATTCAGTTCTGGGTTTTGGAGGCCAGAGTGCCACGTCCTAACAAGACGGGGGCCACCCACTGATACCTCCTCTACCATTCAGTTCTGGGTTTTGGAGGCCAGAGTGCCACGTCCTAACAAGACGGGGGCCACCCACTGATACCTCCTCTACCATTCTGTTCTGGGTATTGGAGACCAGAGTGCCACGTCCTGACAAGACGGGGGCCACCCACTGATATCTCCTCTACCATTCTGTTTCTGATATGCATGCATTGTCTCGTCCTCGGCAGAGGTGGGGTCAGACCTTCTGTGGTCATCAGGCCTTCTGTGGCCTTTCTGTTTCCGATGTAGACTATCCGTTTGGACTCTGAAAATTCTGATTTTCTGTCTGTCAGTTCTGATTTCTGTAGTTCTGTTTCGATCTGTATTTAGATGTATTAGGCGGTGTGGTTAGTTGGTATGGGTTGGTATATTCATATCCTACCTGTTTGATGCCTATTGTTACAAGTATCTGTATTTGATTGTGTTTGTTTCTGATATGAGCATGCATGTTAAGTTGATTTATCTTATCTGTTAAATAAAAAGAATTTCAACTTAAGTATGATATTTTTGATGTGTACTATGGATGACTTTTAGTGTCTTTTACTCACTGAGCTTTTTAGCTCACCTCCGTTGTTTAAATGTTTTCAGGTGAGACATCAAGACAGTAATTGCTACAGCTAATATGACGCTAATGTTTGATGTCATTTCTAAGAATAGTCTTCTAAAGATTTATCAGGCCTGCGTGCCTAATTTATTATGACCTATCTGACATGTTTTATCTCCTGAGGGCTTATGCCTGTTTTCAGGATATTATATTATAGTTGTTTCGTTTAAATTATTGGATACAAGTCTTGGATTCTTTTATTGAATTGGTTCTTATTTTGAAATGTCCGATTTGAGATGTGTAACCGAATTTGTGTTGTTTATTTTAGTATCTGAATAATCAGTTCTGTATATTTCTGAAATTCCACATATGTGTAGTGTGGACGTTTGTTGTTGTTACAAGATATGTGTGTCTGTGCAGCAGTAGTTTAGAATACTTGCTGCCGGATTTTTTCTGGATTTCCGGATTTCTATTTCCTAGTAATCGATCCTATTCAGTTCTGTGCGGTTTTCTGTTCCGTAGTAATGTCCTTCGATGCCGCTTTCTTCTTGTGTTTTAATGGAAGAGTAAAAAATTTTTGAAACCCCGTATTTTACTTGTATGCGTGTGGGGTGTGATTCTGAGGGATGTTACAGATGGTATCAGAGCAATATTACTAGCAATTAGAAACTCCGGGGAAGGAAAACTTTGTTTGTGTATTGCTAGAAACCAAGTTAGGATCTGATTTGTGATTGAATATTGGTTGTTATTCTACTGTGTTATGTGATGCAGGTAAAAATGGTGCGACCAAGAGCTAGCAGTAGCAACGGTGATCAACAGCCTGATCTGAGGCAGACCATGGAGGCTATGACTGCTATGATGCAACAACAGAACGCATTCATTCAGCAGCAAACTCAGATGATGCAGCAGCAGCAGGCGTAGCACATGGAGGTTCAGCAACAGTTATTGCAGCGGCTGTCGCAGACACAGTCTCAGTCACAGGCACAACCGGCTGGTTCTCCTCTGGGTGATGGCGCACATCAACGATATGCTCGGTTGGTTCGAGAGTTTCAGCACCTGAACCCGACTGCATTTTATGGTAGTCCGGGGCCTAGAGCTGCTGAGGATTGGCTTTTGACACTGGAAAAGATTTTCCAGGTTTTGCGCTGTGATGATGCAGACAAGCTATGTTTGTTTGTCTTTATGTTGCGTGGAGATGCTGAAGACTGGTGGAAGGGAGTCGTCAGACTGGCGGCAACTGAATCCAGAGATGTTGATTGGCAGTACTTCATGATGAAGTTCAATGCCAAGTTTTTCCCCTCTAGCTTATCTGAGGAGCGCGAGGTGGAGTTTATTCATCTTGAGCAGGGCGACATGACGGTGGATCGGTATGAGGCCACATTCGCTCGGTTGTCGGGGTATGCTCCTCACTTAGTCAACACCGAGGAAAGAAGAGCCAAGAAGTTTCAGCGGGGTTTGAGGAAAGATATCAGGACAAGGGTAGCTATGCTACACTTGGAAACTTATGCTGAAGTGGTAGATAGGGCTCGCACTGCTGAGAGGTGCATTGCGGAGATGGCTGCAGATACTATTCCAGTCACTGCACCCGCCCCTACTTCTGTGACTTACGCACCCACTCTGGGTGGTAAGGATAAGAAGAATTTCAAGAAAGAGAAGAAAGACAATAAGGGGTATCTGGCGCATGTCAAGGTGCAGACTGAGCCTGATTTGGATCTGGCTAAAATTCCTGTGGTAAGAGAGTTTGCTGACGTCTTCTCTGATTTATCTGGGTTACCACCCAGCAGAGAAGTTGAGTTTGGTATCGAGTTGTTGCCAGGCACAGCACCGATATCTAAAGCTCCTTACAGGATGGCAACTTCAGAACTGACAGAGCTGAAGAAGCAACTGGAAGAACTATTAGAGAAGGGGTATATTCGACCCAGTGTTTCTCCATGGGGAGCACCGGTGTTATTTGTGAAGAAGAAGGATGGTACTTTGCGCATGTGCATCGATTACCGTCAACTCAATCAAGTGACTGTTAAGAATAAGTACCCATTACCCCGTATTGATGATCTCTTTGATCAGTTGTAGGGTGCTACTGTATTCTCTAAAATTGACCTGAGGTCTGGCTATTATCAGATGAGTGTTCGGGAGGAGGATGTACCTAAAACTGCATTCAGGACCAGGTATGGGCACTATGAATTTCTTGTTATGCCCTTTGGACTGACAAATGCTCCTGCGGTGTTTATGGATCTGATGAACAGGGTATTTCATGAGCTCCTGGACAAATGTGTGGTCGTCTTCATTGATGATATTCTGATCTACTCCAAGAATGCGCAAGACCACTCTCAGGATTTGCGCAAGGTGCTGGAGATTCTGCGGCTGAAGCGGCTATATGCTAAGGCCAGCAAATGTGAGTTCTGGCTAGATCAGATTGGTTTTCTGGGGCACATTATTTCTAGCCAGGGTGTGTCTGTGGATCCAGTGAAGGTGGAGGCCATTCTTCACTGGGGAAGACCAACTACAGCGACTGAGGTCAGAAGTTTTCTGGGCTTAGCTGGATACTACCGCCGTTTTGTGGAAGGTTTTTCCAAGTTGGCTGGTCCTCTGACTAAGCTAACTAGAAAGAATCTGAAGTTTGAGTGGTCTGATGATTGTGAGTCTAGTTTTCAGGAACTGAAAAAGAGACTGACCAGTGCTCCTATCCTCATCATTCCCTGTGATGGAGAGAAGTTCATTGTTTACACTGATGCCTCTGGTAAGGGTCTGGGTGCTGTACTGATGCAGCAAGGAAAAGTAGTCGCTTATGCTTCAAGGCAACTCAAAGATTACGAAGTAAACTACCCCACTCATGATCTGGAGTTGGCAGCTGTAGTTTTTCCCTTGAAAATCTGGAGGCACTATCTGTTTGGACAGACATTTGAATTGTTTACAGATCACCAGAGTTTGAAGTATATCTTCACTCAGAAAGAGCTGAATATGAGACAGAGGCGATGGCTTGAATTGATAAAGGATTATGACTTCACCATCCAATATCAGTCTGGTAAAGCCAATGTGGTGGCTGATGCTCTTAGTCGGTATCCTGTGACTCAGATAGCTGCACTGCGAGTCCAGGAGTGGCGACTATTGCAGGAGTTCAGTGACATGCATCTGAGTGTGACTCCGGGTGAGAGAGGCGGTCTTCTGGCTTCTCTCAGGGTTCAGTCAGACTTACTGCAGAGACTGAGATCAGGGCAGCAGTCAGATCAGGATGTTCTACGGTGGAAAGAGAGGTCTGAGCAAGGCTGGGATGAGAATTTCAGTATGTCGGATGATGGTCTCCTCAGATTTCGTGGAAGGGTCTGTGTCCCTGAGGACCCTGAGTTGAGAAATGAAATTCTTAAGGAAAGTCATTGCACTAAGTATACCGTTCATCCTGGTAGTACCAAGATGTATCAGGATCTGAAAAAGACTTTCTGGTGGCATGGTATGAAGAAGGATGTGCATTTGTTTGTGTCCAGATGTTTGACTTGCCAAACCGTGAAGGCTGAGCATCAGAGGCCGGGCGGTTTGATGCAGTCTCTCCCTATTCCTCAGTGGAAGTGGGAGCATATCAGTATGGACTTTGTGTGTGGGCTGCCCAATACCAGAAGGAATCATGATGCCGTATGGGTGATTGTGGACAGGCTCACGAAGTCAGCTCACTTCTTACCGATCAAAATGACTTACAGTTTGGATCGGTTAGCAAAACTGTACATCGATGAGATTGTCAGATTACATGGAGTTCCCTTGGACATTGTCTCTGATCGTGATCCTCGATTTCTATCCAGGTTTTGGAAGAAATTACAGGAAGATTTGGGAACTAATCTGAGTTTCAGCACTGCATATCATCCTCAATCTGATGGTCAGACAGAGAGAACTATTCAGACACTTGAGGATCTTCTGAGATCTTATGTGATTGACTGGTCTGTTGAGTGGGATATGGACTTATCACTGATAGAGTTCACCTACAACAATAGCTTCCACTCTAGCATACAGATGGCTCCGTATGAGGCCCTATATGGGAGGAAATGCAGAACACCTATATGCTGGGAGGAAACTGGGGACAGAACAGTGCTAAAGTCTGATGCTGTTCAGGAAGCCACTGAGAAGATCAGAGAAATTCAGAAAAAGATGAAGATTGCTCAGGATAGACAGAAGAGTTATGCTGATGTGAGGCGGCGTCCTCTTGAGTTTTTGGTGGGAGAGCATGTTTTCCTAAAGGTCTCGCCTATGAAAGGGGTGATGAGATTTGGGAAGAGAGGAAAATTGAGTCCCAGGTACATTGGTCCCTTTGATATCATTGAGAGGATTGGACTTGTGGCATATCGACTTGCTCTGCCCCCATCACTGGAACACCTCCATAATGTGTTCCATGTTTCTGCACTCAGAAAATATTGTTCTGATCCTTCTCATGTTCTGGAGTTGGAACCTCTCCAGCTTGAAGAGAACATGGCTTTTGTGGTGAAACCTCTCAGAATTGAAGATAGAAAAGAGAAAGTGCTGAGGAATAAGGTTATTCCACTTGTGAAAGTCATCTGGGGAAAATCAGTCTGTTGAAGAAGCCTCTTGGGAGGTTGAAGCAGATATGAGAAAGGAGCATCCTCACCTGTTCAGTGACGGGCTTGGTCAGCTTTAGAGGACTAAAGCTCTATAAGGGGGGGAGGATGTAACGCCCTTGATTTTCTGAATTATGATTTAAGGTTAGAAATTCAGTTTCTGTATTTTTATCGGTTAAAATTTTGGGATTTTTGCCTAATTGTAGGACTTTTCCCTACAGGGCAAAAATAATTATTTTTGTTGGGGCTTCGAACCCTCAACCTTGACTATTTGCTCCTGGAATTCTTCCACCATGGTGGCGCATATTTCTGTGTTATTGGAGTGGCGCATGGTGGTTAAGCCCAGGTAAGCCCATTAAAGCCGATTTCCACTTAAGTTAATTGGGTTATTGGATCTTGGATCCGTTTGGGGTGGAAAAAAAATAAAAAAAAAGGGGGAAAATTCGTGAGAGCTCCTCTCCCTCACGATTTGTGGTTTGTTTCTTGCCCTAGCCGCCTGTGTTGTCGCCCCTCACTGTGCTTGGCGCTCCTGCAAAATTTCTGACGCTGGTGGTGGCAGACTGGTGGTGGACGAACTTTCTGGAGACCCCTGATCCCCTGTTTTGGCGTTTTCTTTGTGGGCGATTTTTCTGGTGAGTAATTCGATCCTAAGGAGTCTAATCCGAATTAAAATTCGTTATTTGCCATGATTATTCGTATGGGGTTGAATTCAAATAATTATAGGGTTTTAAAATCCTGTTCTGCTGAAATCTGCATTCGTTAATCTGACCTTTGTGTACTATAACCCCAATATCTCATGGTCTATAGATCCAAATCGCACGAAATAAATTTTGTATGAAACTAGATACATTCGGCTTTAATTTGAATCTGATATCGACCATATCCGAGCTGTATTCGTATTTCAATCTGTATTGCAATCTAGCTGTACAAAATCAGTTTTCTGGAAATCTGGATTTCGACCTTTATGTGTTCGAACCATCATATCTCCCTAGGTATAGCTCGAAATCTTGTCAAATCAGTTTTATTAGACCGTAGGCTCGAAGAGCTTTATTTTGACTCCCATAACGCCTATTTTCGATTAGTTATTGGATCTGAAATAAATGTCGCAAGTCTGATATATGAATCTGTTTTCTTGAAATCTGAAATTCTGACCTTCCTATGTTCGAACCCTTATATCTTCCTGTCTAAAATTCGAAATCTTGTGAAACCAGTTTTATTGGAAACTAGATTCAGAGAGCTTCATTTTGAATACAATATTGACTAGCTTTGGTTCGAAATTGGACTAAAAATATATTTTGCAAACTGACAATATAAATCTGCTATGTTTTGGTTAGACGAATATTCCTTTGTGAGAAAAATTTACATTGTATGGTTTAACCTCTTAAATTGTGGTCTGTAGTTCTTCTAAAATTTATTTGTTTGATGAGAAATTTTAGAGAAAACAAAATTGGGGATTTAACTAAGAACTTAGGAATTTTCGAAAATATAGTTCGAGCCAATTTTGGGGCTTTTGTCAATTTTCTTCACAAACGTGTAATTAAAATTATCTGTAGTGGGGGACTGAAATTAATTACATGAAATTTGTACGTTCTGTTAAGGTTCTGAAAGTGGCGCCCCTTACAGTAATTTTATAGCTCACGGTTTTAGGAATTTTGAGGAGATTATTTCATGAATAATTTCTGTTCTGTATTTAAATGTTTGTTATATGAATAATTTCTGTTCTGTATTTAATTGTTTGTTATGTGGATATTTCCTGTTCTGTTTATATGTTGTGAAGTTTCTGAAAACCTTGAATGTGTTAAAACATTTGTGAGAACATAGAATGGTTTGACATGAATTAAGGTTAGTTGTAAGGAATTCACTCATATAAATTCTGTTCTGTGTTTAAGGACTGGATATTAGGGTGTGTCATTTTCTGGTTTGTTAGACTTTGGGCATAATGTAAGAATTAAGTAGTGGTTGATCCTACTTCTCCGTTTCAGTATAATCTGTTCTGTAAAATTATGCCCTAGTGTAGCACTCTTCCGTGTCCTTACCCTCCTTCTGTGGCGCTGTAATGGTGCTGATAGTCTACTACGACCCTTGAGACACTATTTCTGTTCTGGGTATTGGAGGCCAGAGTGCCACGTCCTAACAAGACGGGGGCCACCCACTGATACCTCCTCTACCATTCAGTTCTGGGTTTTGGAGGCCAGAGTGCCACGTCCTAACAAGACGGGGGCCACCCACTGATACCTCCTCTACCATTCAGTTCTGGGTTTTGGAGGCCAGAGTGCCACGTCCTAACAAGACGGGGGCCACCCACTGATACCTCCTCTACCATTCAGTTCTGGGTTTTGGAGGCCAGAGTGCCACGTCCTAACAAGACGGGGGCCACCCACTGATACCTCCTCTACCATTCTGTTCTGGGTATTGGAGACCAGAGTGCCACGTCCTGACAAGACGGGGGCCACCCACTGATATCTCCTCTACCATTCTGTTTCTGATATGCATGCATTGTCTCGTCCTCGGCAGAGGTGGGGTCAGACCTTCTGTGGTCATCAGGCCTTCTGTGGCCTTTCTGTTTTCGATGTAGACTATCCGTTTGGACTCTGAAAATTCTGATTTTCTGTTTGTCAGTTCTGATTTCTGTAGTTCTGTTTCGATCTGTATTTAGATGTATTAGGCGGTGTGGTTAGTTGGTATGGGTTGGTATATTCATATCCTACCTGTTTGATGCCTATTGTTACAAGTATCTGTATTTGATTGTGTTTGTTTCTGATATGAGCATGCATGTTAAGTTGATTTATCTTATCTGTTAAATAAAAAGAATTTCAACTTAAGTATGATATTTTTGATGTGTACTATGGATGACTTTTAGTGTCTTTTACTCACTGAGCTTTTTAGCTCACCTCCGTTGTTTAAATGTTTTCAGGTGAGACATCAAGACAGTAATTGCTACAGCTAATATGACGCTAATGTTTGATGTCATTTCTAAGAATAGTCTTCTAAAGATTTATCAGGCCTGCGTGCCTAATTTATTATGACCTATCTGACATGTTTTATCTCCTGAGGGCTTATGCCTGTTTTCAGGATATTATATTATAGTTGTTTCGTTTAAATTATTGGATACAAGTCTTGGATTCTTTTATTGAATTGGTTCTTATTTTGAAATGTCCGATTTGAGATGTGTAACCGAATTTGTGTTGTTTATTTTAGTATCTGAATAATCAGTTCTGTATATTTCTGAAATTCCACATATGTGTAGTGTGGACGTTTGTTGTTGTTACAAGATATGTGTGTCTGTGCAGCAGTAGTTTAGAATACTTGCTGCCGGATTTTTTCTGGATTTCCGGATTTCTATTTCCTAGTAATCGATCCTATTCAGTTCTGTGCGGTTTTCTGTTCCGTAGTAATGTCCTTCGATGCCGCTTTCTTCTTGTGTTTTAATGGAAGAGTAAAAAATTTTTGAAACCCCGTATTTTACTTGTATGCGTGTGGGGTGTGATTCTGAGGGATGTTACAGCAGTGGTGTGGAAGAGTTTCAAACAGTCAACTGTTGCTGATTCCACAACAGAAGCCGAGTATGTTGCAGCCTCGGAAGCATCCAAGGAGGCAGTGTGGATTCGTAAGTTCGTGAGAGAACTTGGTGTTGTTCCTTCAAGTGTCGATCCTTTGGTTATCTTCTATGATAACACTGGAGCCATCGCACAAGCAAAGGAACCACGGTCGCACCAGAAGTCCAAGCACATACAGAGACGGTTTCACTTGATCCGGGAGATCATTGATCGTGGCGAGATCAAAATATGCAAGGTTCATACAGACGACAATCTGGCTGACCCGCTTACCAAGCCTCTGGCGCAGCAGAAGCATGAGAAGCACTGTAATAACATGGGTTTGAGGTTACTCAACCATTAGATTAAGTGCAAGTGGGAGATTGTTGGGGTATGCCCTTAAGGCTAATGTTTGAGGCCTTGGGATTGTATCAGTATCATGTAATAAACTCTTGTGTTTATAAAGGCATGGTTATTATTCAGGTTGTTACCTTGTCTGCTGTAATAAGAGTACTACTGAATAATGTCTCAAAGCTGTTCAGCTGGGCTGACATGCAGTAATGTCCTTAGTCGAGATATCTTGGTGAACATGAGACAGCCTTGATATGATGGAGACTAATATGTATTCTAATCTTATAGGATGCTTCGAGCATGGAATAAGATGTAGACTCATGGGTACATTGGATGTACTGGACAGACCCTACTAGGATATTCAATTGCTTGTCACAATGTGAATAATCCTTGTATGCTACAAGTGGCACATGTCCTTTGACTTGAGATCACTTGTGTTTCTAAATGATGAATGTCATTGTTTTGAGGTAGTTCAATATCATTTGAAATATAATGGTTATAGACTATCTTGGATAATGATCATGAGTCAGGTTAGGGCACTAGTGATAGATAAAGGATTGCCGTCTCCTTGTTTAAGGAGTGTGATGTTCTAAGGCCCCCCCTATATGAGATGATTGAGAAAGTGTATGGCCATACCCAGATGACTATGTTCATCTGATCTAATCATGCTCATCGTATTGGAGTTACAGGCTTGACATGCTTGTCCAATAAGAACATCCAGTGGCAAAGGAAACATGTATGCCTCGTGAAATGGATTCACACTTGTGCTATGATTTGGGTGTAGTCTTGGAAGACTCTTTCCTTTATATCGGGAGACAGTGATGTGTTGCTAGATACCCCTCACTGATTGTGATAACGTGAGTTATCGTTACCGACATTTAAAGGAAACCCTCAGGGTCGCACAATTTGGTGATATGGCTTACTTGAGTCAGATCGTGTGGACTGGATTGTTTTGATTCAGTTTAAGGGAGTTTAAACTCTGATTGTAAGTGAGATCTGGTCTAATCATGTTTGATTGATTAGGGCTTGAGATCGGTAAGCTTCGATCGAGAGTGTTGATGCTAGATCGGTGAGATCAAGAGCATCATGAGATGTGTGGTTAGATCTTGAACCTTCATGGTTCATATGAGATTTAGACCATGGCTTGGCTTGGTTCAATTTGGTTCTTAAACCAAATGAGATTGGACCGAATTCAATTGAACCGGTTCACATATGTGAACGCATGGTTCGAATTGAATTGGCGTTTTGATTTGGTTCTCAAGACATAAGCGCATGTCTTGATGACTTTCCAAATTGGGAAGTCTTGTAACGCCATAACGCCCAAAACGCTTGTCTCTCTTGTCTTGTCGCGGTTTTGCTTTTTGGAGTAGAGGGTGGTTGACGAGAAAGAAGAGCTTTCGGCCAAGAAGGAGCGATCATCTCATCTCCTCAACACAAAGGACATCTTGGCAATTGTTGCTAGCACAAGAGTTGCGCAAGGAGTAAGTCTTCATCCCTTGTGTGTGTCTTCTTTGGAGGAGAGCCTTTTCGCCCTCTTGCTTCCAAGGCGCTGTCCAAATCATGGCCATGGTGAGATCTTCTAGATCTTCTCTTGATCTTGATAAGCAAACTAAGTTGATCATATAGATATACTTCATGCGATCTATTGAAACCCTAATTCCGCTCATGCTAGTTCTTAGATTATGCATGCTTAGGGTTTGCGCTCCCCCTTGAAGGGGACCCAACAGATGAAAATCGGCTAAGTGTTGTAATGAACAGAAATATTCACGGCCGAAACCGTGAATCCATCACTGGCCGTAAAAGTTTCTGTGACCATAGGGATATACACACAGAGATATTTACGGCTTCAGCCGTGATTTCATCACCGACTGTGAAAACTTCCGCTCGACGAGTTTTTTGCTCGTTTCTCACTTGTTTCGAACCGGATTTGAGCCAAACTTTGCAGAACCATTCATTGATAGGTTCCAAACCGGTCTAGCTATAAAAGATCAAATTTTGATCGGGTTTAGGGGGCTTTTTCGGATGAAGACAAGCGGCGGTAGCGATAGAGGCGACAACATGATTTCTAAGCATATTCCGGTGAGATTCTCTCTGAAACTGACGATTGATCGACTAATCCTCATCCTCAGATTAAGGAGAAGGCAGTTCTATAGTCTTTTTAGCGATTTCTTGTAATTTTTCATGAGTTTTTACTTGTTCATCAAAAACATCATGTATTTCTTTAATATCATGAGTGAGTAGATACTTTTGTCGGGATGATTGGGCGTAGCCCATTGACTTTTATGAGTTAATCCATGCTTTTACTACTTTCATTAGAACTTATCTTCATGATTTAGTTGAAATCACACTTATTTCGTAATTTACCCTGGCCAAGTAAGTTTACGTTTTAGGCGTTGCGAGAAGGACAGAGAGGTGAATCGCAACGTCCGACCTATTTCATTTAGACCTACGAATCCAATCATGAGAGTAGTTTGGATTCGTCTGAAGGGTTTAACCAACTCTTCATAGAACTTAAGGGGTTTAATTAGGTTAACTGTCATGAGAGTAGGGAGTTAATCTAATTAAATACCGTACTACGATCCGAGAGGAGGTAGTATGTATCATGGGAAGAGTTCCTTTTGTGATAGATAATTTTTGTGATTTAGTTATTCTTTTTAACAACTAATGACTATCAATGTGGCGAACCCATGAAATCCCGATTCTTTAGAAATCGAATATCTTAAAAGCTGCTTCCAAGTTTGTTCGTGCGTAGAAGTTTAAATAGACCATTGAATTAGTCTGCTTAGATTCGAACAAGTCAAGAAGTGAGTACTTAGCTTCGTCGTCCTCATGGGATCGATAACTTTTATTACTTCGATAAATCCGTGCACTTGCGGATCACTATCAAGTTTTTGGCGCCGTTGCCAGGGACTACGGATAGTTAATATTGCCTAATTGATAAGTTAGGAGATTAGGCATTTTCCTTTTTCTTTTGCTATTAGTTTTTACTATTCTTTTCTTTTTATTGTTGACTTTCACGTTGTATTCCCAGAGCTGCTCGAACAGGTGCTTTAGCTCCAGAAGACCCGAAGATTGAGTGCACATTTTGCCTTCGAAGGAGATTGTAGGTTGAGAACAAAAAGATTTCCGAAGAAGGAGTGATGGCGGTGAACCAAAACAATCAATCTTTGAGGGACTTTGCGGCACCAAACATACAAGGATTCAATTCAAGCATCGTTTGACCTAACGTAGAGACGAACAACTTTGAACTAAAGCCAACGCTGATGACGATGGTCCAGCAAAATCAATTCGGGGGTTCCCCAAATCAGGACCCAAATCTTCATTTAGCCGTTTTTCTTGAATACTGCGATATGTCAAAGTTAACAGAGTTTCATCTAATACGATAAGACTAAGACTATTTTCATTTTCTCTCAGGGATTGTGCCAGAGCTTGGTTATACTCGATGCCAGCAGGATCTATCACCACTTGGGAGGAGCTGTCTAAAGCATTCTTGAACAAATATTTCCCGCCTAGCAAAACCATTGAACTGCGCAACAGGATCACATCTTTTGCACAACAAGAGGGAGAATCGCTTTATGACGCCTGGGAATGCTTCAAGGAGCTCCAGCGCATGTGCCCACACCACGGACTTCAGGAATGGGTTCTAATCCATATCTTCTACAATGGATTGGATTATAACACCAGATTGATGGTGGACGCTGCAGCTGGAGGGACGATCATGAGCAAAAACTTGGAAGAGGCAACTGCTCTACTCGAGGATATGGCCATGAACCATAACCACTGGTCGAGTGAGCGGAACACTACTTCCACAGGGTTTGGTAAGTACCACAATGACCCCTTGACATCACTGGCAGCTAAGGTAGATTTTTTGGTTCAGAAGATAGATTCTTTATCCTTTCCATCTAGTGCAAATAATGCAGTCTCTTGTGAGGTATGTGGTGTAACAGGACACAATTCGTCTGAATGCCAAATCATAGCTTCATCACAAGAGGAGCCTAATCAGGAGCAAGCCAATGCTGTGGGTAACTACACTCAGGGACCTGTGAATGATCCATATTCTTCAACTTACAATCCAGGATGGAGGAACCACCCCAACCTGTCCTACAAAAATAATCAAGGGCAAATTCCTCCTCAATACTCTCAGCAGAATAACAGGCCACCACCGGGCTTTCAACAAAGGCAATACGGGCAGCCCCCTAAGTTGAACCTTGATTCCATGCTGGAAGTTGTTATGAAGCAACAAAAGAGAACCGACGACCTTGTTGACCAGATCAAGCAGCTGACATCTTGTGTGGAAGCCCTGACTACCCACAACAAGATGTTGGAAAACCAGATTGCACAGCAGGCCAGTACAGCTAGCAGACCTACAGGGAGACTACCGGGATAGCTTGAGATGAATCCCAGAGAGCACATTAATGCAGTCTCAGTAATAAGCGCCGAATGCGATAAGACACCTGGAGAGCCCAATGAAGAACCCATTGATCTATCTTCCAGCATTACTCTTGATTTAGAGGATTGTGAGGAAAAAGAGAAGGAGGAGAAATATGTAGGTCCACCTGCATATGTTCCTCCAATTCCTTTTCCCCAGAGGGTAAGAAAAACAGATCAGAGAAAACCTGAGGGAGGTAAATCCGATGTAAAGGAAAATCAGGTAAGCCAGAACACCGAGGTAATAAAGGTAAGAGATCCTGGAGATATTTTGATACCGTGCCAAGTTGGTGAGTTTATTGTTGAAAATGCTTTGTGCGACATAGGAGCTAGCATTAGCTTAATACCCGCATATTTAATTGAGGAAGTAGGTAGTGGAAAACTTAGACCTACCGAGACTTATGTTCAATTTGCTAATGGATTTGATCAGCAACCAATTGGTATATTGGAGAATGTAACAGTTAAAGTTGACAATTTTTCTATCGTTACTGATTTTATGGTTGTTAACATGAAGGAAAATGTTAAGTTCCCTATTATTCTAGGAAGACCATTTTTAGCAAGCACAGGAGCTATTATTGACATGTTGCATGAAAAGCTTACTTTGAATTTGAATGATAGCAAGTTGATCTTTGATTTTTCATCAGAAGCTAAAAAAATTAATTTTGCAGGTTCCGATAAATCTCCAGGAGTGAAGGAGAACAAATTTGATAAAGGAAGTGATTTTGAAATCGATAGACGTCTCTCAGAAAATTGGGAAAAGCATAAAAGGGAAGGGCTGAAGGAAGGTGAGACATGGACACTACCTAAAACTTTAAAGTCAAATCTATATAATGAACTGGAAAGAGATGAAAAGCAACAATTGCCAATTATTCACTGCGCCTCATATCCACCAGAAGAGTCATGAGCATTGCCTTGGTCGAGCTAAAGACCGTAAACTAGCGCTACCTGGGAGGCAACCCAGAGGCTTTGAATTTTCATTAACTTTAGTTTGTTTTTCTTTTGAGTGTGAATTTCTTTTTCATTACAGTTCATAGGGTTTATTTCTTAATTTTTATTTTGTACTTTGTTGATGTTGTCTGATGAACTTTTATATATGAAAATCCTTCTAAAATCGATGTTTTATGTGTAGGATTTTTTTGGAAATTTTGAGGATTTTTCTGATGAAAAGCCAAGTCAAAACGCGTCATTTACGGGTGAAGCCGTAATTTTCACAGAGTTGTGACTCAATTATGACTGAGTTCAGCGTGACACTATACACTAAGGATGGTTTACGGCCAAAGCCGTGACACACTTACGGATCGTAAGTACTTACAGTTTAAACTTGACGGGGTTTACGACCATGCTCGTAATTCACCGATTTTCGACGATTCCTTCTACGAGCGGCAATGAAACCTTTCCACCTGCCTTCTTCTACTTCCAGCGAGTGATTTCCAGCCATCTTCCACCGGATTCCCGTTGGATCTTTTGAAGAACCGCCGTGCGTCCGCCGACCCGCCAGAACTCGTGTTTGTGCCGATTCGAGCTTGATTTTCACCCAGATTTGTGAGTTTTCTTCGCTCTGGCTTGTGATTCATCAGTTGTACTTAGATTACATACACATAGCACCGATTTGGGGCCATTTAGATCAGACTTTTGAGGCAATTTCTCGCCTGGTCCTCACGGGCGATTTTTGAAAATACTGTAGCACTTTGATTTTTGGATTAAAATCGCATATTTGGATTATTTGGATTGTCTGATTGATATTATGCCACCGAGGAGATCAGTTAGGACCAGATCCTATGGGGTGGTGAGGAAGGAGTGTGTACGAGGACCATACCGTCCTATTTATCCTAGGTATAGGACGGTCCATGGAGTACTCCCTGTTGGGGTATGCCCTTAAGGCTAATGTTTGAGGCCTAGGGATTCTTTCAGTATCCTGTATAAACTCTAATGTTTATAAAGGCAATGGTTGTTATTCAGGTTGTTACATCATCTGCTGTCATATGTATACTTCTGAATAATGTCTCAATGCTGTTCAGCTTGGCTGACATGCAGTTAAGTCCTTAGTCGAGATATCTTGGTGAACATGAGACAGCCTAGATATGATTGAGACTAATATGTGTTCTAATCTTATAGGATGATTCGAGCATGGAATAAGATGTAGACTCATAGGTACATTGGATGTACTGGACAGACCCTACTAGGATATTCAATTGCTTGTCACAATGTGAATAATCCTTGTATGCAAACAAGTGGCATATGTCCTCTGACTTGAGATCACTTGTGTTTCTAAATGATGATTGTCATTGTTTTGAGGTAGTTCAATATCATTTGAAACATAATGGTTATAGACTATCTTGGATAATGATCATGAGTCAGGTTAGGACACTAGTGATAGATATAGGATTGCCGTCTCCTTAATAGGAGTGTGATGTTCTAAAGGGGCCCCCCTGGATGAGATGATTGAGAAAGTGTATGGCCATACCCAGATGACTATGTTCATCTGATCTAATCATTCTCATCATATTGGAGTCACAGGCTTGACACGCTTGTCCAATAAGAACATCCAGTGGCAAAGGAAACATGTATGCCTAGTGAAGTGGATTCACACTTGTGCTGTGGTTTGGGTGTAGTCTTGGAAGACTCTTTCCTTTATATCGGGAGACAGTGATGTGTTGCTAGATACCCCTCACTGATCGTGATAACGTAAGTTATCGTTATCGACATTTAAAGGAAACCCTTAGGGTCGCACAATTTGATGATATGGCTTACTTAAGTCAGATCGTGTGGACTGAATTGTTTTGGTTCAGTTTAAAGGGATTTAATCTCTGATTGTAAGTGAGATCTGGTCTGATCATGTTTGATTGATTTGGGCTTGAGATCGGTAAGCTTCGATCGAGAGAATTGTTGCTAGATCGGTGAGATCAGGAGCATCAAGAGATGAACGGTTAGATCTTGAACCATTTGGTTCAATGTGATCTAGATCATGGCTTGGGCTGATTTGGTTTGGACTTTGAACCAAATGCAATTGGATTGAATTGGCTTGAACCGGTTCACATGAGTGAACGCTTGGTTTAAAGCATGTAGGCATTTTGGCGGTTTCATTGAGTGGGCGCATGGCTTCATGTATTTCTATTTTTAGAAAGCATGTAACGCCACTTCTGGTTGAACGCCTCAACGCCTTAAGCCGAAGTTCTTCTCTCTCGTCGCCCTCTCTCTCGTGTGGAGACTTCACGCCTTGGAGAAATTTCGACAAGCAAAGTCTCATCTCAATTCCCTTCAAACGATCAAGGATACTTTGAAGAACTTTGCTAGCACAAAGGACTCAAAGGAGCAAGTCATCTTCACCTTGTGTGCGCTACCTTTGGAGAAGACCCCTTTCGATCTTTGCTTCCAAGGCACCATCCAAGCGATGGCAATGGTATGATCTTTCTTCTAGATCTATCTACATTGCAAGGTATTGAAAGTTGATCATATGACATATAAATCGATCTAGGAAACCCTTGCTTCCGCTCGAAAATTTTTCTATGCGCCTACTATTAGGGTTTCGCCCCCTTGTTTTAGGGGACTTTCAATTGGTATCAGAGCATGCGGTTCTATATGTGTTCATATGATTGCTTCATGTTACTACTTGTGATCCATGTTTGCGTGGGTAGATCTAATCATCATGCGAATATAACATGTTAAACATTAGATGCTTGTTTTATTCATGGTGGCGCATGTATGATGTTGGCGCAATGTTGTATTTTTGTTTTATCAATAAAAACTTAACTTGCGCGGCTCACTTAGATCTAAGCGCCTGCTATAAGTCCTTAGATGGGTTAGTAGGGTTGAAGTCACAGTCGAGTCTAGATCCAACCAGTCTGATCAGACTATCTGACAGCCTAGATGGGTTGACCAGATAGCACCTGTGCGCAAGCACGAGGTGGCTATAGGTCGACTGCAGACAGGCGTGTAGCGATGTCCGGTTGAGACAACCTGTGAACACGCATGAGTTAGGCCCAGGGTCACACCCGCTTGCCAGAACTCATGAGGGTAGTTCAGCCCAACGCATGCATTGTTGACCATTAGGTCGACTCAAGTCGGTTAGGACTTGGTGTATGCAAGGGCAGTGGATCTGACTAAACATGATGAGTGGATCCCTATTAATGGACCGTTGTAAGGTTGTAGGGCACATAAGAAAAATAAAATTGATTCCAATGGGATTTTGAAAATTTTATTTTGTTTATGGATCACATGTTGATTGGATGCCATGATGCTTGTTTATTTAATCTTATGTGGGCAGCCTAATTTAATGTGTGCTGTGCTGGGGCCTGCGAGCCTGGTATTAAATTGTAAATTAATTTTTATTGTGATCTGCGCATCACATGTTATTTAATTTATAAAGTGTAATTGACCTGCGAGTCAATCTTGTCTAGATAGATTAAATTGTAATTTAATCAGACAAGAGCACAGAGCACACTTGGCAGAGGCACATGCAGCTTGAGGCTTGACCAGGTGGGAGGTCCAGGGTTCGACTCTGGGACAGGCGCATTTACCTGGTGGGCGCACCAGAGCTGCAATGGGCGCTTGGGCCCTGGGTTGGGCCAGATGAGATGCAAAAGACCCATGAAGAGCTCAAGTGAAGACTTAAGTTGAATTAAGGTCTTACCTAGGCTTAATGGGCTTTTACCACATAAGATCTGCATGCTTTCTATTTATTGTTTATATAATTAGAATTGCATGATTTAATCTTCTGCTATCGCCATAGGTTATGCATGATAGTTAAGAAGATAAAAGACCGTTAAAATCCAACGCTATAATATCAAGCACGTAAGCCTTCTGACGCGAAACCTCACTATTCTGACTATCGTTGGGGCCGTGTTGTACCCACTCAGTGGGCACGCCCATCTATCTTCAGACGGTGTGTGATTACACCTGCGTGTACTGGGCACGCCCATCTATCTTCAGACGGTGTGTGATTACACCTGCGTGTTACAGAGAAGGGATTTATCGCTTCTCGTTGCTCAGCATAGCACGTGGTGGTCCAGGAAGTAGGTCAGGTCAGCTTGACCATGTAGGCTACATACTGAGCATATGTGAGCTATATGGAGGCAGCCATCTGTGGGATCAGAGACTGTGTTGTACCAACTCAGTTGGCACAGTCTGCTGGATTGCCCAGATGAAGGGGAATCGCACGGGTTGGCGATTGGCAGGGACTGCCTACCAGAAATTAGTGCTTGTTCTCTCTGTGCATCTTATCTCGCCTGAGCGGGACGCGGAGACCAAGTATGAAATCTGGATCCCATCTCACTAAAAGAGTGTTACTCTTTCGGACTATTTTAATGGATTTTTCAGTCAGATAAAATAGTGAGAAAAGAATCTTTCTTAAGTCCTGGATTGATTCTAAACATTGATACTGACCTTGCTGTTCTTGCATTGTTGTAGATTCCTGCAGCAACGAACACCATGAACTTCAATGTGCGATCCCTACTGGAAAGGGAGAAGTTTGCTCGGCCAAACTTCTCAGACTGGTACGGACACCTTAAGATTGTTCTTAAGGCAGAGAGGAAACTGTATGTCCTCGAGACGGCTATACCGCCTCAACCCGCTCCGAACGCCGCAAGGGCGGTTCGCGATGCCTATGAAAAGCATGTCAATGATAGCATTGATGTCGCTTGCCTGATGCTAGCGTCTATGACGCCACCGCTGCAGCGTCAGCATGAGGATATGTCTGCTATGGAAATCATAGCAAACCTCATGATGCTATATGCTGCATAGGCTAGGACTGAACGCTACGATTTGACTAAGCTTTTCTTTCAGAGCAAACTGGCTGAAGGGAGTCCAGTGGGAGCTCACGTACTCAAGATGATTGGGTACAAAGAGGCTCTAGAGAAACTGGGACATACCGTCTGATAAAACCCCTTTCGAGAGGGGGGCGAAAACCCTAAGCATGGCGCAAATAAAATTTTGCAAGCGGAAGCAAGGGTTTGATGATCTTTTGCATGCCAAATGATCAACTATCATAGATTGAATAGATCAAGAGTAGATCATACCAATGCCATCGGTTTGGTTGGTGCCTTGGAAGCAAAGACGCAAGTGCTCCTTCTCCAAAGGTGACGCACACAACAAGTGAAGATGGCTTACTCCTTTGAATCCTTTGTGCTAGCAAAGTGCTTCAATGGGACCTTGTCGCGTGAAGGAGAGGATAGAGATTGCTTTTCTCGGCCGAATGCCTCCTCTTGTCGTCAACCCACTCTCCTCTCCACGAGATTGCAAGCGGTCATCATCCAAGAGAAGCGTTGAGGCGTTTTTACAAAGTCGCCTTGATGACTTTCCAAAAATGGAATGACATGAAGTAATGCTTTGAAAACTGACCAAAACGCTTAAGCATCGAACCAAGCGTTCACACACATGTGAACCGGTTCATGCTCAGTCGATCCAATTGACTTTGGTCCAAAAAACCAAATCAAATCAGCCCAAGCCATGGTCTAGACCTCATTGAACCAATAGGTTCCAGATCTAACCGTTCATCTCCTGATGCTCCTGATCTTACCGATCTAGCATCATCTCTCTCGATCGAAGCTTACCGATCTCAAGCCCTAATCAATCAAACATGATCAGACCAGATCTCACTTACAATTAGAGATTAAATCCCTTTAAACTGAACCCAAACAATTCAGTCCACACGATCTGACTCAAGTAAGCCATATCATCAAATTGTGCGACCCTGAGGGTTTCCTTTAAATGTCGGTAACGATAACTTACGTTATCACGATCAGTGAGGGGTATCTAGCAACACATCACTGTCTCCCGATATAAAGGAAAGAGTCTTCCAAGACTACACCCAAACCACAGCACAAGTGTGAATCCACTTCACAAGGCATGCATATTTCCTTTACCACTGGATGTTCTTATTGGACAAGCGTGTCAAGCCTGTAGCTCCAATATGATGAGCATGATTAGATCAGATGCACATAGTCACCTGGGTATGGCCATACACTTTCTCAATCATCTCATCTAGGGGGCCCCTATAGAACACCACACTCCTTCAACAAGGAGACGGCAATCCTCTATCTATCACTAGTGCCCTAACCTGACTCATGATCATTATCCAAGATAGTCTATAACCATTATGTTTCAAATGATATTGAACTACCTCAAAACAATGACAATCATCATTTAGAAACACAAGTGATCTCAAGTCAGAGGACATGTGCCACTTGTTGCAATCAAGGATCATTCACATTGTGACAAGCAATCGAATGTCCTAGTAGGGTCTGTCCAGTACATCCAATGTACCCATGAGTCTACATCTTATTCCATGCTCGAAGCATCCTATAAGATTAGAACACATATTAGTCTCAATCATATCAAGGCTGTCTCATGTTCACCAAGATATATCGACTAAGGACATTTAGCATGTCAGCCTAGCTGAACAGCATTGAGACATTATTCAGAAGAACACACATTGCAGCAGATAATGTAACAACCTGAACAATAACCATTGCCTTTATAAACACAAGAATGTATTACATGATACAATCCCAAGGCCTCAAACATTAGCCTTAAGGGCATACCCCAACACCGTCAATCAGGAGCTTGCTGTAGACATCATTCTTCAGTCTCTCCCGGCCTCTTTCGATCCGTTCATTATTAATTTCAATATGAACAAGATCGACTGTACCCCGGCAGAGTTACTGAACATGCTCTTGACTACAGAGTTGACTCTAAAGGGAAAGCCTTCAACCTCTATCTTGATGGTTCCTTCCAGGAACAAGAAGAAGGGGAAGAAGGGCAAAGCCCCTGTCAAGAGCTACAACAAGGCTCTGAAACAAAAGGTTAAGCGGTCGAAGGAATACAGATGTTTCCATTGTGGCCAGCTGGGTCACTAGAAAAAGGACTGTAAAGCGCTCCAAGGAGACAAGAAGGGAAGCATTGCTTCTGGCTCAGGTATATTTGTGACTGAAGTCATGATATCTTCTTCTTCTATTTCATGGGTGTTGGACACTGCATGTGGAGTTCACATTTGTTCAAATGTACAGGAACTCAAGAGAAGAAGACAGGTGGGGCAGCATGAGGTGGACCTACGAGTTGGAAACGGAGCACGGGTTGCTGCTGTTGCTGTAGGAGAATATCACATCTCATTACCATCTGGACTTGTATTAGAATTGAACAATTGTTATTTTGTACCTAGCATAACGAAAAATATTATCTCTATTCCTGCTCTTGTCAGGAAAGGGTTTTCCTTTGAATGCAATATTTCAAAGTGTGTTATTTCTAATGATAATATTGTTTATGCTACTGGATCAATTAACAATGGGTTATTCGTGTTGGACATGGAATGTTCTATACAAAATATTGATAATAAGAAAGCCAAGTATGCTGATGACAGCACCTTGCTATGGCATAGTCGTTTAGGCCATATTAACAAGAAACGCATTAAGCGGTTGCATGATCATGGACTGCTAGGATCATTCTCCTATGAGGAGATTGATACATGCAAAGCTTGTTTAATGGGTAAAATGATGAAGGCTCCTTTTCCTAACAAAGGTCAAAGGGCTTCGAGTTTACTTGACCTTATACACAGTGATGTGTGTGGGCCATTTAGTAAACATGCCAGAGGTGGCTATTCATACTTCATTACCTTTACTGATGATTTTAGTAGGTATGGATATGTCTATCTAATGAGACATAAAAGTGAATCTTTTGACAAGTTCAAAGAGTTCAAAAATGAAGTACAGAATCAGCTAGGCCGAAATATCAAGGCACTTCGCTCAGATCTAGGTGGAGAATACCTAAGTCGTGAGTTTACTGACTATCTAAAGGAGTGTGGGATTATCTCACAGCTCACCCCGCCAGTAACACCGCAATGGAATGGTGTGTCTGAGAGGAGGAACAGAACCTTATTGGATATGGTTCGTTCAATGATGAGTCAGGCTACTCTACCTTACTCCTTTTGGGGATTTGCACTGGAAACAGCTGCAAAGGTACTAAACCGAGTGCCATCCAAGGCAGTTTCAAAGACTCCATATGAGTTATGGTATAGGAAACAGCCGAGTTTGACATTTATTAAGATCTGGGGTTGCGAGGCTTATGTCAAAAAGCTCGCCTCTGGGAAACTAGAGAGCAGATCTGAGAAATGTATCTTTGTCGGTTACCCTAAGGAAACTAAGGTTATTATTTCTACGATCCCAAAGAGAACAAAGTATTTGTTGCTCGGACGGCTATTTTTCTTGAGAAGGAATTTCTTCTGCAAGAGGCCAGTGGGAGAGAAATAAAGCTGGATGAGAATCCAGAGGAAGGACAAAGTAGTCAAGCACAGTTGGATGAGCATGAGCCAGTAGAACAGGTTATTTAACAACCTGAGGCTCAGATATCACGGGAACCGCGAAGATCGGGAAGGATCCGTCGACAGCCTGAGCGCTATGACGGAGTCTACATCATTGATCATGATGAACTCCTCACTTATGCGGATGCGGTCAGTGGACCGAAATCAGCGAGATGGCTTGAAGCTATGCGAGCCGAGATGGACTCCATGTCAGATAACCAAGTCTGGGATTTGGTTGATCCGCCTCCGGGAGTAATCCCTATAGGCTGTAAATGGATCTTCAAGAAGAAGATTGACATGGATGGTAACGTGGTTACCTATAAAGGCAGGCTAGTTGCGAAAGGTTTCAAACAAATCTATGGGATAGATTATGATGAAACTTTCTCTCCTGTAGCTATGTTCAAGTCTATTCGGATCATTCTCGCAATAGCAGCATATTACGATTATGAGATCTGGCAGATGGATGTGAAGACCGCTTTCCTTAATGGAAATCTGGATGAGGATGTGTATATGACACAACCTGAAGGTTTCACTAATCCATCAGATCGTCATAAAATATGCAAGTTAAAGAAGTCCATTTATGGACTTAAACAAGCATCTAGAAGCTGGAATATTCGTTTTGATGAATCAATCTATGAATTTGGTTTCATCAAGAATGAAGATGACCCGTGTGTATATAAGAGGTTTAGTGGGAGCGTGATTACTTTCCTAGTCCTCTACGTCGATGATATCTTAATCATTGGAAACGATATTCCTGAACTACTTGCGGTTAAGGCATGATTAAGAAAATGTTTCCAGATGAAAGATCTAGGAGAAGCAGCCTATGTATTAGGTGTGAATATCTACAGAGATAGATCTAAGAGACTTCTCGGGCTGTGCCAGAGTACTTACATCGATAAAGTCCTGGAGAGATTTCATTTAGAGAATTCTAAAAGAGGATATCTTCCAGTCAGACATGGTCTGAATCTTTCAAAGAGTCAGTGTCCACAAACATAGACTGAGAAAGATGAAATGGACAATACGCCTTATGCTTCGGCTATTGGGTCCATTATGTATGCGATGTTGTGTACTCGCCCAGACGTCGCTTACGGGTTAAGCGTGACCAGTCGATTCCAAAGTAATCTAGGTCAGGCACACTGGGTTGCAGTCAAGAACATTTTAAAATATCTGCGGAGGACCAAAGATATGTTCTTGGTGTATGGTGGTCAGGAAGAACTCAGTATTGAAGGATATACTGACGCTTCGTTCCAATCTGACCAGGATGATTTCCGATCGCAATCAGGCTATGTTTTTAGCTTGAATGGAGGTGCGGTGGTGTGGAAAAGTTTCAAACAGTCTATTGTTGCTGATTCTACAACAGAAGCCGAGTATGTTGCAGCCTCAGAAGCATCTAAGGAGGCAGTGTGGATTCGTAAGTTCGTTCAAGAACTTGGTGTTGTTCCTTCGAGTGCAGATCCTTTGGTTATCCTCTGTGATAACACTGGAGCAATAGCACAAGCAAAGGAACCACGGTCGCACCAGAAGTCCAAGCACATACAGAGACGGTTTCACTTGATCCGGGAGATCATTGATCGAGGCGAGATCAAAATCTGCAAGGTTCATACAGATGACAATCTGGCTGACCCGCTTACAAAGCCTCTGGCGCAGCAGAAGCATGAAAAGCACTGTAATAATATGGGTTTGAGATTTCTCAACCATTAGATTAAGTGCAAGTGGGAGATTGTTGGGGTATGCCCTTAAGGCTAATGTTTGAGGCCTAGGGATTCTTTCAGTATCATGTATAAACTCTAATGTTTATAAAGGCAATGGTTGTTATTCAGGTTGTTACATCATCTGCTGTCATATGTATACTTCTGAATAATGTCTCAATGCTGTTCAGCTTGGCTGACATGCAGTTAAGTCCTTAGTCGAGATATCTTGGTGAACATGAGACAGCCTAGATATGATTGAGACTAATATGTGTTCTAATCTTATAGGATGCTTCGAGCATGGAATAAGATGTAGACTCATAGGTACATTGGATGTACTGGACAGACCCTACTAGGATATTCAATTGCTTGTCACAATGTGAATAATCCTTGTATGCAAACAAGTGGCATATGTCCTCTGACTTGAGATCACTTGTGTTTCTAAATGATGATTGTCATTGTTTTGAGGTAGTTCAATATCATTTGAAACATAATGGTTATAGACTATCTTGGATAATGATCATGAGTTAGGTTAGGACACTAGTGATAGATATAGGATTGCCGTCTCCTTAATAGGAGTGTGATGTTCTAAAGGGGCCCCCCTGGATGAGATGATTGAGAAAGTGTATGGCCATACCCAGATGACTATGTTCATCTGATCTAATCATTCTCATTATATTGGAGTCACAGGCTTGACACGCTTGTCCAATAAGAACATCCAGTGGCAAAAGAAACATGTATGCCTAGTGAAGTGGATTCACACTTGTGCTGTGGTTTGGGTGTAGTCTTGGAAGACTCTTTCCTTTATATCGGGAGACAGTGATGTGTTGCTAGATACCCCTCACTGATCGTGATAACGTAAGTTATCGTTACCGACATTTAAAGGAAACCCTTAGGGTCGCACAATTTGATGATATGGCTTACTTAAGTCAGATCGTGTGGACTGAATTGTTTTGGTTCAGTTTAAAGGGATTTAATCTCTGATTGTAAGTGAGATCTGGTCTGATCATGTTTGATTGATTTGGGCTTGAGATCGGTAAGCTTCGATCGAGAGAATTGTTGCTAGATCGGTGAGATCAGGAGCATCAAGAGATGAACGGTTAGATCTTGAACCATTTGGTTCAATGTGATCTAGATCATGGCTTGGGCTGATTTGGTTTGGACTTTGAACCAAATGCAATTGGATTGAATTGGCTTGAACCGGTTCACATGAGTGAACGCTTGGTTTAAAGCATGTAGGCGTTTTGGCGGTTTCATTGAGTGGGCGCATGGCTTCATGTATTTCTATTTTTAGAAAGCATGTAACGCCACTTCTGGTTGAACGCCTCAACTGTTGGGGTATGCCCTTAAGGCTAATGTTTGAGGCCTTGGGATTGTAAAGGTATCATGTAATAAACTCTTATGTTTATAAAAGGCATGGTTATTATTCAGGTTGTTACCTTGTCTGCTGTAATAAGTGTACTTCTGAATAATGTCTCAAAGCTGTTCAGCTAGGCTGACAGGCTATAAGTCCTTAGTCGAGATATCTTGGTGAACATGAGACAGCCTTGATATGGTTAAGACTAATATGTGTTCTAATCTTATAGGATGCTTCGAGCATGGAATAAGATGTAGACTCATGGGTACATTGGATGTACTGGACATACCCTTTTAGGATATTCAATTGTTTGTCACAATGTGAATAATCCTTGATAGCAGCAAGTGGCACATTTCCTTTGACTTGAGATCACTTGTGTTTCTAAATGATGATTGTCATTGTTTTGAGGTAGTTCAATATCATTTGAAACATAATGATTATAGACTATCTTGGATGGTGAGCTTGAGTCAGGTTAGGGCACTAGTGATAGATAAAGGATTGCCGTCTCCTTGTTTAAGGAGTGTGATGTTCTAAAGGGGCCCCCCTTATATGAGATGATTGAGAAAGTGTATGGCCATACCCAGATGACTATGTTCATCTGATCTAATCATGCTCATCGTATTGGAGTTACAGGCTTGACATGCTTGTCCAATAAGAACATCCAGTGGCAAAGGAAACATGCATGCCTTGTGAGTTTGATTCACACTTGTGCCATGGTTTGGGTGTAGTCTTGGAAGACTATTTCCTTTATATCGGGAGACAGTGATGTGTTGCTAGATACCCCTCACTGATCGTGATAACGTAAGTTATCGTTACCGACATTTAAAGGAAACCCTCAGGGTCGCACAAATTGATGATATGGCTTTCTTGAGTCAGATCGTGTGGACTGAATTGTTTTGGTTCAGTTTAAAGGAGTTTAAACTCTGATTGTAAGTGAGATCTAGCCTGATCATGTTTGATTGATTAGGGCTTGAGATCGGTAAGCTTCGATCGAGAGTAGTGATGCTAGATCGGTGAGATCAAAGGCATCAAGGGATGTACGGTTAGATCTCGAACCTTCATGGTTCAGATGAGATTTAGACCATTGCTTGGCTTGGTTCAATTTAGTCTTTAAACCGAATTCAATTGGACCGAATTCAATTGAACCGGTTCACATATGTGAACGCATGGTTCAATCGAATTGGCGTTTTGTATTGGTTCATTAGACATGAACGTTTGAAGTGATGACTTACCATTTTGGGAATGGGGGTTTCGGAAATGGTTCTTCAACGCCTCACTTGGATGAAAAAAAAAAACGCTTGTCTCTTCTCAACGATTGCTTCTTGCTTTCGGTGTGGTGAGTTTGGACGAGGACAAGGAAGAGTTCATCCACGCCAAGTTCATCCTTCATCTCCTTCACGCGACAAGTGCACTTGAAGTCCTTGCTAGCACAAGGAGCAACAAGGAGAAAGGCCACTTCTCATCTTGTGTGCGCATCTTGTGGAGGAGACCCCTATTCGATCTCTTCTTCCAAGCCGACCTCCAACTCTATGGCTATGGTATAGATCTAAACTCATTCAAGTTGATCATATGCTCATGCTAAGATCGTTGAAAACACATGCTTCCGCTTGCAATTTTATGCGCCACCCCTTAGTGTTTTCGCCCCCCTCTTGAAAGGGATTGCATCAGGTTTGCGCTCCCCCTTGAAGGGGACCCTACAATTGGTATCAGAGGATGTTGAAGCATGTTAATATGATTGCTTGATATTTCTGTGATCCATGTTTGCGCATCTTAATGTATGCTTAGATCTCGTTCACATGCGAAAATTGACATGCTATTTCTCCATGCGAAAGTAAGATGTTTACTTATCTAGGCGCATGTTGTTTGTTCATGATGTCGCATGTCTTGTGTTGGCGCTTAGTTTATGTTGTTTTATCAAACAAAAACCTAACTTGCGCGCCTATGACTAGATCTAAAGTGCCACCTACTATAAACCCTTAGATGGGTTGATGGGGCTGAAGTCACCTCTAGGTTAGATCCAATAGTCTGATCAGACCATCTGACAGCCTAGATGGATCGACCAGATGGCACCTGTGCGCAAGCACGAGGTGGCCATAGGTCGATTGCATCTTAGGCGTGTAGCGAGGTCTGGTTGAGACAACCAGTGAACACTCTTGAGTTAGGCCCGGGGTCACACCCGCTTGCCAGAACTCTTGATGGTTGTTCAGCTCTTAGCGCATGCATGGTTGACCATTAGGTCAACTCGGGTCAGTTAGGACTCGGTGCATGCAAGGGCAGAGGATCTAACTAGATGGATGAGTGGATCCCTATCAATGGACCATTGTAAGGTTGTAGGGCACATAAGGAAGTTAAAATTGATGCCTATGGGGTTTTCAAAATTTTAATTTCTTGATTGGATCACATGATGATTAAGACCATATGCTTGTTTATTTAATCTTATGTGGGTTGCCCAAATGTGTGCTGTGCTGGGGCCTGCGTGCCTGGTTAATTATAAGTTAATATTATTGTGATCTGCGAATCACATTTTTCATTAATCTATTGTATAATTGACCTGCGAGTCAAAGCTTGTCTAGATAGATCAAAATGTATTTTGATTAGACAAGAGCATAAAGGCACACATCCAAGAGGGGCATTCACCTGGTGGCGCACCTGAGGTGCTCTTGGCGCTAGGGCCCTGGGTTGGACCAGATGAGATGCAAAGGAGCTCAAGTGAAGACTTAAGTAAAATTAAGGTCTTACTTAGGGTTCATGGGCTTTTACCACATAAGATCATGCTTTCTATTTATTGCTTATATAATTAGAATTGCATGTGTTTATCTTCTGCTATAGCCATAGGATTTGCCTGATAGTAAGAAGATAAAAGACCGTTAAAATCCAACGCTAACATATCAAGCTCGGAAAGCCTTCTGACGCGAAACCTCACCGTTCTGACTATCGTTGGAGCCGTGTTGTACCCACTCAGTGGGCACGTCAATCTATCTTCAGACGATGCTGGATTTCACCTGCGTGTTACAGAGAAGGGATTTATCGCTTCTCGTTGCTCAGCATAGCACGTGGTGGTCCAGGGAGTAGGTCAGGTCAGCTTGACCATGTAGGCTACATATGTGGCGCATATGGTAGCACATGGAGGCAGCCATCTGTGGGATCAGAGACTTTGTTGTACCAACTCAGTTGGCACAGTCTGCTGGATTGCCCAGATGAAGGGGAATCGCACGGGTTGGCGATTGGCTAGGACAGCCTACCAGAAATTAGTGCTTGTCATCTCTGTGCATCTTATCTCGCCTGAGCGGGACGCGGAGACCAAGTATGAAATCTGGATCCCATCTCACTAAAAGAGTGTTACTCTTTCGGACTGTTTACTGGATTTTTCAGTCAGACAAAATAGTGAGAAAAGAATCTTTCTTAAGTCCTGGATTGATTCTGAACATTGATACTGACCTTGCTGTTCTTGCTTGTTGTAGATTCCTGCAGCAACGAACACCATGAGCTTCAATGTGCGATCCCTACTGGAAAGGGAGAAGTTTGCTGGGCCGAACTTCTCTGACTGGTTCGGACACCTTAAGATCGTTCTTAAGGCAGAGAGGAAACTGTATGTCCTCGAGACGGCGATACCGCTGCAGCCCGCTCCGAACGCCGCCAGGGCGGTTCGGGAAGCCTATGAAAAGCACGTCAATGATAGCATTGATGTCGCTTGCCTGATGCTAGCATCTATGACGCCACCGCTGCAGCGTCAGCATGAGGATATGTCGGCTATAGAGATTATAGCGAACCTCAAGATGCTGTATGCTGCACAGGCGAGGACAGAACGCTATAATCTGACGAAGCTCTTCTTTCAGAGCAAACTGGCTGAAGGGAGCCTAGTGGGAGCTCACGTGCTCAAGATGATTGGGCACAAGGAAGCTCTGGAGAAACTGGGGCATACCATCAACCAGGAGCTTGCTGTAGATATTATTCTGCAGTCTCTCCCGCCCTCTTTCGATGCGTTCATCATTAACTTTAATATGAACAAAATCGATTGTACGCCGGCAGAGCTGCTGAATATGCTCTTGACTACTGAGGAAACTCTGAAGGGCAAGCCTTCAACCTCTGTCTTAATGGTTCCTTCTAGGAACAAGAAGAAGGGGAAGAAGGGCAAGGCCCCTGTCAAGAACTACAGTAAGGCACTGAAACAGAAGGTGAAGCGGTCGAAGGACAACAGGTGTTTCCACTGTGGCCAGCTGGGTCACTGGAAAAAGGACTGTAAAGCGCTCCAAGGAGATAAGAGGGGAAGCATCGCTTCTGGCTCAGGTATTTACGTGACGGAAGTCATGGTTTCATCTTCTTCTATTTCATGGGTGTTGGACACTGCATGTGGAGTTCACATTTGTTCAAATGTACAGGAACTCAAGAGAAGAAGGCAGGTGGGACAGCATGAAGTAGACCTACGCGTTGTAAACGGGGCACGGGTTGCTGCTGTTGCTGTAGGAGACTATTTCATTTCTTTACCATCTGGCATTGTATTGGAATTAAACAATTGTTATTTTGTACCGAGTATCACCAAGAATATTATCTCTATTCCTGCTCTTGTCAGGAAAGGATTTGCCTTTGAATGCAATATTTCAAAGTGTGTTTTATCTCTAGATAATATTGTGTATGCAACTGGTTCAATTAACAATGGGTTATTCATGTTGGACATGGAAAATTCTATACAAAACATTGATAATAAGAAAGCCAAGTATGCTGATGACAGCACCTTGCTATGGCATAGTCGTTTAGGCCATATTAACAAGAAGCGCATTAAGCGGTTGCATGATCATGGACTGCTGGGATCATTCTCCTATGAGGAGATTGATACATGCAAAGCTTGTTTGATGGGTAAAATGACGAAGTCACCTTTTCCTAACAAAGGTCAAAGGGCTTCAGGTTTACTTGACCTTATACACAGTGATGTGTGTGGGCCATTTAGTAAACATGCTAGAGGTGGCTATCAGTACTTCATTACCTTTACTGATGATTTCAGTAGGTATGGTTATGTCTATCTTATGAGACATAAGAGTGAATCTTTTGATAAGTTCAAAGAGTTCAAGAATGAAGTACAAAATCAGCTAGGCCGAAATATCAAGGCACTTCGTTCTGATCGAGGTGGTGAATACCTAAGTCGAGAATTTACTGACTATCTAAAGGAGTGTGGGATTATCTCACAGCTCACTCCGCCAGGAACACCACAATGGAATGGTGTGTCCGAGAGGAGAAATAGAACGTTGCTTGATATGGTTCGTTCTATGATGAGTCAGGCTACTCTTCCATACTCCTTTTGGGGTTTTGCACTGGAGACAGCTGCAAAGGTACTAAACCGAGTGCCATCCAAGGCAGTTTCAAAGACGCCATATGAGTTATGGTATGGGAAACAGCCTAGCTTGACATTTATCAGGATCTGGGGTTGCGAGGCTTATGTCAAAAAGCTCGCCTCTGGGAAACTGGAGAGCAGATCTGAGAAATGTATCTTTGTCGGTTACCCTAAGGAAACTAAGGGTTATTATTTCTACGATCCCAAAGAGAACAAGGTATTTGTTGCTCGGACTGCCATATTTCTTGAGAAGGAATTTCTTCTGCAAGAGGCCAGTGGGAGAGAAATAAAACTGGATGAGAATCCAGATGAAGGACAAAGTAGTTAAGCACAGTTGGATGAGCCTGAGCCGGTAGATCAGGTTATTGAACAACCTGAGGCTCAGATATCACGGGAACCGCGAAGATCGGGAAGGATCCGTCGACAGCCTGAGCGCTATGACGGAGTCTACATCATTGATAATGATGAACCCCATACTTATGCGGATGCGGTCAGTGGACCGGAGTCAGCTAGATGGCTTGATGCTATGCGAGCCGAGATGGACTCCATGTCAGATAACCAAGTCTGGGATTTGGTTGATCCGCCTCCGGGAGTAATCCCAATAGGCTGTAAATGGATCTTCAAGAAGAAGATTGACATGGATGGTAACGTAGTTACCTATAAAGGCAGGCTAGTTGCGAAAGGTTTCAAACAAATCTACGGGATAGATTATGATGAAACTTTCTCTCCTGTAGCCATGTTTAAGTCTATTCGGATTCTTTTCGCAATAGCTGCATATTACGATTATGAGATCTGGCAGATGGATGTGAAAACAGCTTTCCTTAATGGAAATCTGGATGAGGATGTGTATATGACACAACCGGAAGGTTTCACTGATCCATCAGATCGTCATAAAATATGCAAGTTAAAGAAGTCCATTTATGGACTGAAACAAGCATCTAGAAGCTGGAACATTCGTTTTGATGAATCAATCTCTGAGTTTGGTTTCATCAAGAACGAAGATGACCCGTGTGTTTATAAGAGGTTTAGTGGGAGCGTAATTACATTCCTAATCCTCTACGTCGATGATATCTTAATCATTGGAAATGATATTCCTGAACTGCATGCTGTTAAAGCATGGTTAGGAAAATGTTTCCAGATGAAAGATTTAGGAGAAGCAGCCTATGTGTTAGGTGTGAAGATCTACCGGGATAGATCCAAGAGGCTTCTCGGGCTGTGCCAGAGTACTTACATCGATAAAGTCCTGGAGAGATTCCATTTATAGAATTCTAAACGTGGATATCTTCCAGTCAGACATGGTCTGAATCTTTCGAAGAGTCAGTGTCCACAAACACGGACTGAGAAAGATGAAATGGACAATACGCCTTATGCTTCGGCTATTGGGTCCATTATGTATGCGATGTTGTGTACTCGCCCAGACGTCGCTTACGGGTTAAGCGTGACCAGTCGATTCCAAAGTAATCCAGGTTTGGCGCACTGGATTGCGGTCAAGAACATTATAAAATATCTGCGGAGGACCAAAGATATGTTCTTGATATATGGTGGTCAGGAAGAACTCAGTATTGAAGGATATACTGATGCTTCGTTCCAGTCGGACCAGGATGATTTCCGATCGCAATCAGGCTATGTTTTTAGCTTGAATGGTGGAGCAGTGGTGTGGAAGAGTTTCAAACAGTCAACTGTTGCTGATTCCACAACAGAAGCCGAGTATGTTGCAGCCTCGGAAGCATCCAAGGAGGCAGTGTGGATTCGTAAGTTCGTGAGAGAACTTGGTGTCGTTCCTTCGAGTGCAGATCCTTTGGTTATCTTCTGTGATAACACTGGAGCAATAGCACAAGCAAAGGAACCACGGTCGCACCAGAAGTCCAAGCACATACAGAGACGGTTTCACTTGATCCGGGAGATCATTGATCGAGGCGAGATCAAGATTTGCAAGGTTCATACAGATGACAATCTGGCAGACCCGCTTACCAAGCCTCTGGCGCAGCAGAAGCATGAGAAGCATTGTAATAATATGGGTTTGAGATTTCTCAACCATTAGATTAAGTGCAAGTGGGAGATTGTTGGGGTATGCCCTTAAGGCTAATGTTTGAGGCCTTGGGATTGTAAAAGTATCATGTAATAAACTCTTATGTTTATAAAAGGCATGGTTATTATTCAGGTTGTTACCTTGTCTGCTGTAATAAGTGTACTTCTGAATAATGTCTCAAAGCTGTTCAGCTAGGCTGACAGGCTATAAGTCCTTAGTCGAGATATCTTGGTGAACATGAGACAGCCTTGATATGGTTAAGACTAATATGTGTTCTAATCTTATAGGATGCTTCGAGCATGGAATAAGATGTAGACTCATGGGTACATTGGATGTACTGGATAGACCCTTTTAGGATATTCAATTGTTTGTCACAATGTGAATAATCCTTGATAGCAGCAAGTGGCACATTTCCTTTGACTTGAGATCACTTGTGTTTCTAAATGATGATTGTCATTGTTTTGAGGTAGTTCAATATCATTTGAAACATAATGATTATAGACTATCTTGGATGGTGAGCTTGAGTCAGGTTAGGGCACTAGTGATAGATAAAGGATTGCCGTCTCCTTGTTTAAGGAGTGTGATGTTCTAAAGGGGCCCCCCTTATATGAGATGATTGAGAAAGTGTATGGCCATACCCAGATGACTATGTTCATCTGATCTAATCATGCTCATCGTATTGGAGTTACAGGCTTGACATGCTTGTCCAATAAGAACATCCAGTGGCAAAGGAAACATGCATGCCTTGTGAGTTTGATTCACACTTGTGCCATGGTTTGGGTGTAGTCTTGGAAGACTATTTCCTTTATATCGGGAGACAGTGATGTGTTGCTAGATACCCCTCACTGATCGTGATAACGTAAGTTATCGTTACCGACATTTAAAGGAAACCCTCAGGGTCGCACAAATTGATGATATGGCTTTCTTGAGTCAGATCGTGTGGACTGAATTGTTTTGGTTCAGTTTAAAGGAGTTTAAACTCTGATTGTAAGTGAGATCTAGCCTGATCATGTTTGATTGATTAGGGCTTGAGATCGGTAAGCTTCGATCGAGAGTAGTGATGCTAGATCGGTGAGATCAAAGGCATCAAGGGATGTACGGTTAGATCTCGAACCTTCATGGTTCAGATGAGATTTAGACCATTGCTTGGCTTGGTTCAATTTAGTCTTTAAACCGAATTCAATTGGACCGAATTCAATTGAACCGGTTCACATTTGTGAACGCATGGTTCAATCGAATTGGCGTTTTGTATTGGTTCATTAGACATGAACGTTTGAAGTGATGACTTACCATTTTGGGAATGGGGGTTTCGGAAATGGTTCTTCAACGCCTCACTTGGATGAAAAAAAAAAAACGCTTGTCTCTTCTCAACGATTGCTTCTTGCTTTCGGTGTGGTGAGTTTGGACGAGGACAAGGAAGAGTTCATCCACGCCAAGTTCATCCTTCATCTCCTTCACGCGACAAGTGCACTTGAAGTCCTTGCTAGCACAAGGAGCAACAAGGAGAAAGGCCACTTCTCATCTTGTGTGCGCATCTTGTGGAGGAGACCCCTATTCGATCTCTTCTTCCAAGCCGACCTCCAACTCTATGGCTATGGTATAGATCTAAACTCATTCAAGTTGATCATATGCTCATGCTAAGATCGTTGAAAACACATGCTTCCGCTTGCAATTTTATGCGCCACCCCTTAGTGTTTTCGCCCCCCTCTTGAAAGGGATTGCATCAGGTTTGCGCTCCCCCTTGAAGGGGACCCTACATCAACGCCTTAAGCCGAAGTTCTTCTCTCTCGTCGCCCTCTCTCTCGTGTGGAGACTTCACGCCTTGGAGAAATTTTGACAAGCAAAGTCTCATCTCAATTCCCTTCAAACGATCAAGGATACTTTGAAGAACTTTGCTAGCACAAAGGACTCAAAGGAGCAAGTCATCTTCACCTTGTGTGCGCTACCTTTGGAGAAGACCCCTTTCGATCTTTGCTTCCAAGGCACCATCCAAGCGATGGCAATGGTATGATCTTTCTTCTAGATCTATCTACATTGCAAGGTATTGAAAGTTGATCATATGACATATAAATCGATCTAGGAAACCCTTGCTTCCGCTCGAAAATTTTTCTATGCGCCTACTATTAGGGTTTCGCCCCCTTGTTTTAGGGGACTTTCACTCCCGGAGAGATTTGAGCTACATCAGATGTCAGCAGTGGAGTCTCCGATACCTTTTGACTTATTTCTTCCCTCCGACACGTTTTGGGAGTATCACAATGTTTCTGACGAGCTTGGTACTGAGAGGACATCACCATCTCCTAGCACGTCTTCTATTCCCAGTACATCACAGACAGCAGTGCCTGAGCCTGTTAGTTCTCCAGAGTTGGAGATTATTTCAGAGAGGCCTGCCGATAGGCCAGAGAGCCGAGATCAGATGATCGCTAGACGGTACGCTAGGAAGCGTACTGGTCGAGCCACTAGTACTTGGGGGAGGAGGACCGCTAGACCTTTATCACCAGTTGTGGAGACTGTAGAGACTCCAGTGGTACCCCCAGTATCTGCACCTGTAGATCTAGAGATAGTGCATTTGATGGAGATGCAAATTGACGCTGTACTGATGGATGTAGAGGGTTCAACCACACTAGCACCTTTCATAGATATACCAGAGTTTGCTATTCCTGCCGATACTCAGGCTATGGAGGTGGATACTCCATAGGACACAGTCCAGACTCCAGAGATTGCGTCACCCTCCTCAGCCCCGGGTGATTTGCCTGTCCCTGAGGTTGCTACGCCAGTATTGCCAGATCAAGAGGAGGGATCGCCTGAGACATTTGCGGATTTACCAGAGATATCCGTAGACATACCAGAGCTCAATTCTTCACCATCGGTAGCACTTGAGTCCTCTACGACTCCTGAGACAGTCCCACCACCTGTTTCTGAGATACCATCGATGACACAACCAACACCCATACTAGTAGCACTAGTACTATCGCTAGAGATTCATTTACCTTCACCAGAGCCATCATCAGGGCACTCACCAGCTACATCACTCGAGCCATCATCACCCGAGCCGTCTCCTGCTATACCCAAGCCTATTATACCAGAGAGGAGATGAGCTCGCTCACCACCTCTAGCTCTTATGCCTTATCCACGTCATATTCGCCACTGGGGTAGAGAGGAAGAGAGGAGATATCATGCTTTGTCCGCTAGAGGAGTGCTCAGCACACGGTATTGGGATGACCAGACACTGCAGTCCCTAGGATTGTCCGACGACATCCAGTGGATGTTCGCAAACATAGGGTGGTAGGATTTTTATCACTAGAGGCATCCTACGTATGTACAGTTGACTTTGGAGTTTTTCAGCTTTGTCCAGATTACGTTGAGAAATTATGATGATAGTGATCTTGGCAGCATGATGTTCTAGTTAGGGAACTGGGACCATGTACTAACACTTGACCAGTTTGGTCATATATTTGGTTTCCCCTCGGATGGGACTAGATATTGCCCACGCGAGTTCACAGAGAGGACCTTTTGGCAGGAGATCACTGGCGAGCAGAGATTTGACCCTAGGACTGCCCGGGCCGCGCGTTTGTCTAGCCTAGTTTTCAGATACATACATAGAGTACTGGCGCACACCATCTTTGGGCGAGCAGAGAGCGACGGCATGGTCAGGTCTACAGAGCTATTCTTTCTATGGGCCATGCTGAGAGGTTTCAGAGTTAGCACTTTATTTTTCCTGATGAAACAGATTCAGAAAGCTGCTAGAGCACGGAGAGGAGTCCTTGTGATGGGAGGCATGATTACCACGATTGCCCTTGCCCTCGGTATTGACCCCTCGGGGTTGAACGAGGCAAAGGGTAATCCCAGATTAGACATGGATGCATGTGTTGCCATTAAGATGATTATGAGGCTTGGGAGCTCGTATCATCTAATGTTCAGAGGCTCAGATATTATGATGAGGTTGCCGAACATGGACCGCACTACGGTTCGTGTTCAACAAAATTGGATCGTGGATCCCACACGTGGGGGAGGTCCTAGAGAGGCAGCTTCACCTCCATCACCACCGAGATCTATAGAGCATATTCCTCTAGTCGACCTATTAGCCGCTGATCGGCCGTCTTCATCTACCAGACCATCCACTTTATCACGATCAGATCCTTCATTGGAGCAGATGCGAGCTGAGCAGAGGAGGATGCGCGACGACATATCGCGACTTGAGCAGGGACAGTCGAGGGCACTCAACTCTTTATGCGCGATAGAGGAGTTATTACGGAGCCGTCTCCCATCATCATCGAGTAGACGTACCAGAGTCGAGGAGGATTCCGAGCACACAGAGACTGATTGATTGATTTTGTGAGTATTATACTTCATTTTTACGCGCTTTGCAGCTATGGTTTGATTTTATGCATGTGATCTTGTTGGGGTATGCCCTTAAGGCTAATGTTTGAAGCCTTGGGATTCTTTCAGTGTCATGTATAAACTCTTATGTTTATAAAGGCAATGGTTGTTATTCAGTTTGTTACATTGTCTGCTGCAATAAGTGTGCTTCTGAATAATGTCTCAATGGTGTTCAGCTAGGCTGACATGCTATATGTCCTTAGTCGAGATATCTTGGTGAACATGAGACAGCCTTGATATGATTGAGACTAATATGTGTTCTAATCTTATAGGATGCTTCGAGCATGGAATAAGATGTAGACTCATGGGTACATTGGATGTACTGGATAGACCCTACTAGGATATTCAATTGCTTGTCACAATGTGAATAATCCTTGTTTGCAACAAGTGGCACATGTCCTCTGACTTGAGATCACTTGTGTTTCTAAATGATGATTGTCATTATTTTGAGATAGTTCAATATCATTTGAAACATAATGGTTATAGACTATCTTGGATAATGATCATGAGTCAGGTTAGGACACTAGTGATAGATATAGGATTGCCGTCTCCTTGTTTAAGGAGTGTGATGTTCTGAAGAGGCCCCCCTATATGAGATGATTGAGAAAGTATATGGCCATACCCAGGTGACTATGTTCATCTGATCTAATCATGCTCATCATATTGGAGTTACAAGCTTGACACGCTTGTCCAATAAGAACTTCCAGTGGCAAAGGAAACATGTATGCCTCGTGAAGTGATTTACACTTGTGCTGTGGTTTGGGTGGAGTCTTGGAAGACTCTTTCCTTTATATCGGGAGACAGTGATGTGTTGCTAGATACCCCTCATTGATCGTGATAACGTAAGTTATCGTTACCGACATTTAAAGGAAACCCTCAGGGTCGCACAATTTGATGATATGGCTTGCTTAAGTCAGATCGTGTGGACTAAATTGTTTTGGTTCAGGTTAAAGGAGTTTAGACTCTGATTGGAAGTGAGATCTGGTCTGATCATGTTTGATTGATTAGGGCTTGAGATCGGTAAGCTTCGATCGAGAGATCTGGTGCTTGATCAAGGAGATCAAGAGCATCATGTGATGTATGGTTAGATCTTGAACCCTTTTTGGTTTAATGAGATCTAGACCATGTCTTGGTTTTGGTTTGATTTGGTTGTTGAACCAAAGTCAATTGAACCAGTTCACTTATGTGAACGCATGGTTCAAATGATGGAGCGTTTTGATAAGTTCACTAAGCGTGAACGTGTGAAGACTTAAGACTTTCCATATTTGGAAGCCTTAACGCCAAAACGCCTCAAGCCAAGAAAAACGCCACGAAATGCTTCAAGGTTTTTGCTCTTGGGTTGCGCTCTCTTGAGAGTGGCTTGTCTCGAGGAGAAAAGAGGTGAAGGCATTTTTCGGCAATCCAAGAATACATCAAATCTCCTTCACACGGTTAGGAGACTTGGATTTCCTTGCTAGCACAAGGAGAAACAAGGAGAAGCCATCTTCATCTTGTGTGCGCGCCATTTGGAGGAGATCAACTTTGTTCTCTTGATTCCAAGTCGTCACCCACGCTATGGCTATGGTATGATCTTACTTAGATCTATACAATATGTTAAGTTGATCATATGCTCTTACTTGCGATCCTATGAAACCCTTGCATCCGCTGCAAAAGTTCTATATGCGCCACCTATAAGGGTTTTCGCTCCCCCTTGAAGGGGACTCTTCAATTGGTATCAGAGCTTTTTGGTTTCGGTATGAAGCTTATGATTGCTTAACGCTTTGTGATCCATGTTTGAGTTGAATAGATCTAGGGTTATAATCATGCGAAAGGATTACATGCATGTTTATTTGCGCAAATATGAAGTATGTTACTCTTGGCGCATGTATTGGCGCATGTTAATGTTTTGTCAAAAACTAAATCATTTGCGCGCTCACTTAGATCTAAGCCCTTGCTATAAACCCTTAGACGGGTTAGTAGGGTTGAAGTCATCTTCTAGGAAGGATCCAAATAGTCTGATCAGACCATCTGACAGCCTAGATGGGTTGACCAGATAGCACCTGTGCGCAAGCACGAGGTGGCTATAGGTCGACTGCATCAAGGGCGTGTAGCGAGGTCTGGTTGAGACAACCATTGAATGCGCATGAGTTAGGCCCGGGGTCACACCCGCTTGCCAGAACTCATGAAGGCAGTTCAGCCCTTGGCGCATGCATGGTTGACCATTAGGTCAACTCAAGTCAGTTAGGACTTGGTGCATGCAAGGGCAGTGGATCTGACTAGTAATGATGAGTGGATCCCTATTAATGGACCGTTGTAAGGTGGTAGGGCACATAAGAAAAATAAAATTGATTTCAATGGGATTTTGAAAAAAAAAAATTTTATTTTGTTGATGGATCACATGTTGATTGGATTCCATGTGCTTGTTTATTTCATCTTATGTGGGTTGCCCTTTTAATGTGTGCTGTGCTGGGGCCTGCGTGCCTGGATTAAAATTGTAAATTAATATTATTGTGATCTGCGAATCACATTTTAATTAATTTATTGTATAATTGACCTGCGTGTCAATCTTGTCTAGATAGATTAAATTGTAATTTTAATCAGACAAGAGCACAGAGCACACATGGCATTGGCGCATGCAGCAGTGGCTTGACCAGGTGGGAGGTCTAGGGTTCGACTCTATGACAGGCGCATCTACCTGGTGGGCGCACCTGAGCTGCAGAGGGCGCTTGGGCCCTGGTCTGGGCCAGATGAGATAAAAGACCCATGGAGAGCTCAAGTGAAGACTTAAGTTAAAATTAAGGTCTTACTTAGGGTCAATGGGCTTTTACCACATAAGATCATCATGCTTTCTTTTATTGTTTAAATAATTAGAATTGCATGATTTATTTATCTTCTGCTATCACCATAGGGTTTGTATGATAGTTAAGAAGATAAAAGACCGTTAAAATCCAACGCTAAAATATCAAGCTCGATAGCCTTCTGACGCGAAACCTCACTGTTCTGACTATCGTTGGAGCCGTGTTGTACCCACTCAGTGGGCACGTCCATCTATCTTCAGACGGTGTGTGATTTCACCTGCGTGTTACAGAGAAGGGATTTATCGCTTCTCGTTGCTCAGCATAGCACGTGGTGGTCCAGGGAGTAGGTCAGGTCAGCTTGACCATGTAGGCTACATATGGGGCATATGTTAGCTATATGGAGGCAGCCATCTGTGGGATCAGAGACTGTGTTGTACCAACTCAGTTGGCACAGTCGGCTGGATTGCCCAGATGAAGGGGAATCGCACGGGTTGGCGATTGGCAGGGACTGCCTACCAGAAATTAGTGCTTGTTCTCTCTGTGCATCTTATCTCGCCTGAGCGGGACGCGGAGACCAAGTATGAAATCTGGATCCCATCTCACTAAAAGAGTGTTACTCTTTCGGACTATTTTAATGGATTTTTCAGTCAGATAAAATAGTGAGAAAAGAATCTTTCTTAAGTCCTGGATTGATTCTAAACATTGATACTGACCTTGCTGTTCTTGCATTGTTGTAGATTCCTGCAGCAACGAACACCATGAACTTCAATGTGCGATCCCTACTGGAAAGGGAGAAGTTTGCTCGGCCAAACTTCTCAGACTGGTACGGACACCTTAAGATTGTTCTTAAGGCAGAGAGGAAACTGTATGTCCTCGAGACGGCTATACCGCCTCAACCCGCTCCGAACGCCGCAAGGGCGGTTCGCGATGCCTATGAAAAGCATGTCAATGATAGCATTGATGTCGCTTGCCTGATGCTAGCGTCTATGACGCCACCGCTGCAGCGTCAGCATGAGGATATGTCTGCTATGGAAATCATAGCAAACCTCATGATGCTATATGCTGCATAGGCGAGGACTGAGCGCTATAATTTGACTAAGCTTTTCTTTCAGAGCAAACTGGCTGAAGGGAGTCCAGTGGGAGCTCATGTGCTCAAGATGATTGGGCACAAAGAAGCTCTAGAGAAACTGGGGCATACCATCAATCAGGAGCTTGCTGTAGACATTATTCTGCAGTCTCTCCCGGCCTCTTTTGATCCGTTCATTATTAATTTTAATATGAACAAGATCGACTGTACTCCGGCAGAGTTGCTGAATATGCTCTTGACTACAGAGGAAACTCTAAAGGGAAAGCCTTCAACCTCTGTCTTGATGTTCCCTTCCCGGAACAAGAAGAAGGGGAAGAAGGGCAAAGCCCCTGTCAAGAACTACCACAAGGCGCAGAAACAAAAGGTGAAGCGGTCAAAGGACAACAGATGTTTCCACTGTGGCCAGCTGGGTCACTGGAAAAAGGACTGTAAAGCGCTCCAAGGAGAAAAGAAGGGAAGCATCGCTTCTGGCTCAGGTATATTTGTGACTGAGGTCATGATATCTTCTTCTTCTATTTCATGGGTGTTGGACACTGCATGTGGAGTTCACATTTATTCAAATGTACAGGAACTCAAGAGAAGAAGACAGGTGGGACAGCATGAGGTGGACCTACGAGTTGGAAACGGGGCACGGGTTGCTGCTGTTGCTGTAGGGGTTTATTACATATCATTACCATCTGGACTTGTATTAGAACTGGACAATTGTTATTTTGTTCCAAGTATTACGAAAAATATTATCTCTATTCCTGCTCTTGTCAGGAAAGGATTTTCCTTTGAATGCAATATTTCAAAGTGTGTTATATCTTATGATAATATTGTTTATGCTTCTGGATCAATTAACAATGGGTTATTCATGTTGGACATGGAATGTTCTATACAAAATATTGATAATAAGAAAGCCAAGTATGCTGATGACAGCACCTTGCTATGGCATAGTCGTTTAGGCCATATTAACAAGAAGCGCATTAAGCGGTTGCATGACCATGGACTGCTGGGATCATTCTCCTATGAGGAGATTGATACATGCAAAGCTTGTTTATTGGGCAAAATGACGAAGTCTCCTTTTCCTCACAAAGGTCAAAGGGCTTCAGGTTTACTTGACCTTATACACAGTGATGTGTGTGGGCCATTTAGTAAACATGCCAGAGGTGGCTATTCATACTTCATTACCTTTACTGATGATTTCAGTAGATATGGGTATGTCTATCTAATGAGACATAAGAGTGAATCTTTTGACAAGTTCAAAGAGTTCAAAAATGAAGTACAGAATCAGCTAGGCCGAAATATCAAGGCACTTCGTTCTGATCAAGGTGGAGAATACCTAAGTCGAGAGTTCACTGACTATCTGAAGGAGTGTGGGATTATCTCATAGCTCACTCCGCCAGGAACACCGCAATGGAATGGTGTGTCCGAGAGGAGAAATAAAACCTTACTGGATATGGTACGTTCTATGATGAGTCAGGCTACTCTACCTTACTCCTTTTGGGGTTTTGCACTGGAAACAGCTGCAAAGGTACTAAACCGAGTGCCATCCAAGGCAGTTTCAAAGACTCCATATGAGTTATGGTATGGGAAACAGCCGAGCTTGACATTTATAAAGATCTGGGGTTGCGAGGCTTATGTCAAAAAGCTCGCCTCTGGGAAACTAGAGAGTAGATCTGAGAAATGTATCTTTGTCGGTTACCCTAAGGAAACTAAGGGTTATTATTTCTACGATCCCAAAGAGAACAAGGTATTTGTTGCTCGGACGGCCATTTTTCTTGAGAAGGAGTTTCTTCTGCAAGAGGCCAGTGGGAGAGAAATAAAGCTGGATGAGAATCCAGAGGAAGGACAAAGTAGTCAAACACAGTTGGATGGGCCTGAGCCAGTTGAGCAGGTTACTGAACAACCTGAGGCTCAGATATCACGGGAACTGCGAAGATCGGGAAGGATCCGTCGACAGCCTGAGCGCTATGACGGAGTCTACATCGTTGATAATGATGAACCCCTCACTTATGCGGATGCGGTTAGTGGACCGGAGTCAGCTAGATGGCTTGAAGCTATGCGAGCCGAGATGGACTCCATGTCAGATAACCAAGTCTGGGATTTGGTTGATCCGCCTCCGGGAGTAATCCCTATAGGCTGTAAATGGATCTTCAAGAAGAAGATTGACATGGATGGTAACGTGGTTACCTATAAAGGCAGGCTAGTTGCGAAAGGTTTCAAACAAATCTACGGGATAGATTATGATGAAACATTCTCTCCTGTAGCCATGTTCAAGTCTATTCGGATTCTTTTCGCGATAGCAGCATATTACGATTATGAGATCTGGCAGATGGATGTGAAGACCGCTTTCCTTAATGGAAAACTGGATGAGGATGTGTATATGACACAACCTGAAGGATTCACTAACCCATCAGATCGTCATAAAATATGCAAGTTAAAGAAGTCTATTTATGGACTTAAGCAAGCATCTAGAAGCTGGAATATTCGTTTTGATGAATCAATCTGTGAATTTGGTTTCATCAAGAATGAAGATGACCCGTGTGTATATAAGAGGTTTAGTGGGAGCGTGATTACTTTCCTAGTCCTCTACGTCGATGATATCTTGATCATTGGAAACGATATTCCTGAACTGCATGCTGTTAAAGCATGGTTAAGAAAATGTTTCCAGATGAAAGATTTAGGAGAAGCAGCCTATGTGTTAGGTGTGAAGATCTACAGAGATAGATCTAAGAGGCTTCTCGGGCTGTGCCAAAGTACTTACATCGATAAAGTCCTGGAGAGATTCCATTTAGAGAATTCTAAAAGAGGATATCTTCCAGTCAGACATGGTCTGAATCTTTCAAAGAGTCAGTGTCCACAAACACAGATTGAGAAAGATGAAATGGACAATACGCCTTATGCTTCGGCTATTGGGTCCATTATGTATGTGATGTTATGTACTCGCCCTGACGTCGCTTACGGGTTAAGCGTAACCAGTCGATTCCAAAGTAATCCAGGTCAGGCACACTGGATTGCGGTCAAGAACATTTTGAAATATCTGCGGAGGACCAAAGATATGTTCTTGATATATGGTGGTCAGGAAGAACTCAGTATTGAAGGATATACTGACGCTTCGTTCCAATCTGACCAGGATGATTTCCGATCGCAATCAGGCTATGTTTTTAGCTTGAATGGTGGAGCAGTGGTGTGGAAAAGTTTCAAACAGTCTATCGTTGCTGATTCCACAACAGAAGCCGAGTATGTTGCAGCCTCGGAAGCATCCAAGGAGGCAGTGTGGATTCGTAAGTTCATTCAGGAACTTGGTGTTGTTCCTTCGAGTGCTGATCCTTTGGTTATCTTCTGTGATAACACTGGAGCAATCGCACAAGCAAAGGAACCACGGTCGCACCAGAAGTCCAAGCACATACAGAGACGGTTTCACTTGATCCGGGAGATCATTGATCATGGTGAGATCAAAATCTGCAAGGTTCATACAGATGACAATCTGGCTGACCCGCTTACCAAGCCTCTGGCGCAGCAGAAGCATGAGAAGCACTGTAATAATATGGGTTTGAGATTTCTCAACCATTAGATTAAGTGCAAGTGGGAGATTGTTGGGGTATGCCCTTAAGGCTAATGTTTGAAGCCTTGGGATTCTTTCAGTGTCATGTATAAACTCTTATGTTTATAAAGGCAATGGTTGTTATTCAGTTTGTTACATTGTCTGCTGCAATAAGTGTGCTTCTGAATAATGTCTCAATGGTGTTCAGCTAGGCTGACATGCTATATGTCCTTAGTCGAGATATCTTGGTGAACATGAGACAGCCTTGATATGATTGAGACTAATATGTGTTCTAATCTTATAGGATGCTTCGAGCATGGAATAAGATGTAGACTCATGGGTACATTAGATGTACTGGACAGACCCTACTAGGATATTCAATTGCTTGTCACAATGTGAATAATCCTTGTTTGCAACAAGTGGCACATGTCCTCTGACTTGAGATCACTTGTGTTTCTAAATGATGATTGTCATTATTTTGAGATAGTTCAATATCATTTGAAACATAATGGTTATAGACTATCTTGGATAATGATCATGAGTCAGGTTAGGACACTAGTGATAGATATAGGATTGCCGTCTCCTTGTTTAAGGAGTGTGATGTTCTGAAGGGGCCCCCCTAAATGAGATGATTGAGAAAGTGTATGGCCATACCCAGGTGACTATGTTCATCTGATCTAATCATGCTCATCATATTGGAGTTACAAGCTTGACACGCTTGTCCAATAAGAACTTCCAGTGGTAAAGGAAACATGTATGCCTCGTGAAGTGAATTCACACTTGTGCTGTGGTTTGGGTGGAGTCTTGGAAGACTCTTTCCTTTATATCGGGAGACAGTGATGTGTTGCTAGATACCCCTCACTGATCGTGATAACGTAAGTTATCGTTACCGACATTTAAAGGAAACCCTCAGGGTCGCACAATTTGATGATATGGCTTGCTTAAGTCAGATCGTGTGGACTGAATTGTTTTGGTTCAGGTTAAAGGAGTTTAGACTCTGATTGGAAGTGAGATCTGGTCTGATCATGTTTGATTGATTAGGGCTTGAGATCGGTAAGCTTCGATCGAGAGATCTGGTGCTTGATCAAGGAGATCAAGAGCATCATGTGATGTATGGTTAGATCTTGAACCCTTTTTGGTTTAATGAGATCTAGACCATGTCTTGGTTTTGGTTTGATTTGGTTGTTAAACCAAAGTCAATTGAACCGGTTCACTTATGTGAACGCATGGTTCAAATGATGGAGCGTTTTGATAAGTTCACTAAGCGTGAACGTGTGAAGACTTAAGACTTTCCATATTTGGAAGCCTTAACGCCAAAACGCCTCAAGCCAAGAAAAACGCCACGAAATGCTTCAAGGTTTTTGCTCTTGGGTTGCGCTCTCTTGAGAGTGGCTTGTCTCGAGGAGAAAAGAGGTGAAGGCAGTTTTCGGCAATCCAAGAATACATCAAATCTCCTTCACACGGTTAGGAGACTTGGATTTCCTTGCTAGCACAAGGAGAAACAAGGAGAAGCCATCTTCATCTTGTGTGCGCGCCATTTGGAGGAGATCAACTTTGTTCTCTTGATTCCAAGTCGTCACCCACGCTATGGCTATGGTATGATCTTACTTAGATCTATACAATATGTTAAGTTGATCATATGCTCTTACTTGCGATCCTATGAAACCCTTGCATCCGCTGCAAAAGTTCTATATGCGCCACCTATAAGGGTTTTCGCTCCCCCTTGAAGGGGACTCTTCAGATCTCACAATTATCTCATCTATGCACAGGATCTAGTAGACTCATTGCCGATGCGACCACACATAGCTCTTTTATGATTTATTTGTGTGTGTGCGTTGTATTGAGATAGTATGTAATTCATTTTGGTATTTCTATATGATATTTGATATTTGACTTGATATTGTATATATTAGACGGTATTGGACCTTTGGTTACTGAACCCGACTTGGATGTGATGGTTTTGCATATATTTGGTACCCATGATGTGTCTGGTATGTTATGTGATGATTTTAGATGCTGTGTTGATGAGTTTATGCATTTTAGAGTGATTTTACTATATACTTTGATATTTGAGGTGAATAGTAGATTGAAATGGTAAACTGTGTTTCTACTGATAAAACTAGACGGTATTTGAACTCTGGAAGTTGATTACCTTGTAAAACTTGACTATCTTCGATTTGGTACATTTTCCGGATTTTTCTGAGCTATATTTGATGCTTTTGATATAACTGATCAGGGTTTCGCCAACATTATAAGGGGAATTCTTGCAAAATTTTTTTGAAATCTATCATTCATTGATTTTAATGCTTATGTATATGCAACAATTTAAGTCTAGGGTGTCCTTCATGATATGCTTATCCTTCAAGGCTTTATAGATATGTATTTTAAATGTTTATGGTTTTAAGGATACACAAATTTATTTAATCCTTAATTTTAAACTTAGGAAACATTTTGAGTGATTAATTTGATGACTTAGGGAATTCTTGAAATTTCATATAGACTTAAATTTTTGAGTAAATTCAATTTTGGTATTGATAAAATGCATATGTGAATTGTTATGAGTTCATATGACACATGAATAATATCTTGTTACTTGAAGTTTAATTTATCTATTTCTGCATGATGGAAATTTTTATGAATAGAATTGGTGATATATATTTAACTGAGATTTGCTCCAACTCCTCTAGTGATAAACCTGAAGCCATGAGTTATATTATACCATAAATTAGTATACTTTAAGTCTGTTGCGATCAAGTAACAGAGGGAAAATCTTAAAAATAAATATCTATCCCTCTTGCAGAAAGATCGATAACAATTTAAGTACCATGCCACTGACCGGCTTTCTCTAGAAAAAAAAGACTCCTCTACTTGGCACTGCGAAAAATTGGCAGTGGTACCGAAGACATGAGTTGAAGTCTAATAAAAAAAAATTATTTTGGAGAAAAAGAGAAAGCTGTAGGTTATGTGGACAACTCCGCTGACTTTCATGATTGAGACTACGAGTTAAATTATACTGCTTTGTGGTATACTTTAAACAATGTTATGATGCTAATAGGGGCATATAACCGTTTAAAGACCAAATTGCTTTAAAAATCTCTTATCTTTAACATCACCGAGATTTTTGAAATAAATTTTTGTCTATTAAGTAAGATGGATTTATTAAGTTGAAGGTATCTGATATTTAGTGTGTGAAGAATGGATATTATGACATGAAATGTGAATTTTATCTTTCTTGGATTGTAACCTCTTGGGAATTTATTTCTATTATGATTTTTCTTGAATTACTTGAGTTAGAAAGATTGATTATTTAATTTGTGGACTAAGGATGTTATTAGGGGTAAAACCAAATGAGTGTTCCTTATCTTTACATTCTTTATTCATATTGATATATTGCTTGAGGATAAGCAAAATTCTAAGTCTAGGGTATTTTGATGTTGCATTTACATCGTGTTTTAGCCTATATTTTAGATAATATTTTGGGCTTATTTGCATGATTTTGTGTTATTTTTAGTGTTTTTTTTATCTTACTTTGCACAGAATCTTCACTTTTCTTGGTTTTTATAAAAATGTAGGTAAAATGGCATTAAAATAAAGGACTTCGAGAGTTTTGAAGTTAAGACATGATTACCGAGGAGATCACGAGTCTACACGTCAAATTTGGAGCGAAAATAGTGAAGAACGAGACATTTACGGCCTTGGCCGTAATTCTACGTTTGAGCAGAGGATGAAAATCGGCTAAGTGTTGTAATGAACAAAAATATTCACTGCCGAACCCGTGAATCCATCACGGGCCGTAAAAGTTTCTGTGGCCAAAGGGATATACACACAGAGATATTTACGGCTTCAGCTGTGATTTCATCACCGACCGTGAAAACTTCCGCCCGACGAGTTTTTCGCTTGTTTCTCACTTGTTTTGAACCGGATTTGAGCGAAACTTTGCAGAACCGTTCCTTGATGGGTTCCAAACCGGTCCAGCTATAAAAGATCGAATTTTCATCGGGTTTAGGGGGACTTTTTCCGATGAAGACAAGCGGCTGCGGCGATAGAGGCGACAACATAATTTCTAAGCATATTCCGGCGAGATTCTCTCTGAAATGACGATTGATCGACTAATCCTCATCCTCAGATTAAGGAGAAGGCGGTTCTATAGTCTTTTTAGCAATTTCTTGCAATTTTTCATGAGTTCTTACTTGTTCATCAAAAAGATTATGTATTTCTTTAATATAAAGAGTGAGTAGATACTTTTGTCGAGATGATTGGGCGTAGCCCATTGACTTTTATGAGTTAATCCATGCTTTTACTACTTTCATTAGAACTTATCTTCATGATTTAGTTGAAATTGCACTTATTTCGTAATTTACCCTGGCCAAGTAAGTTTACGTTTTAGGCATTGCGAGAAGGACCGAGAGGTGAATCGCAACGTCCGACCTATTTCAATTAGACCTACGAATCCAATCATGAGAGTAGTTTGGATTCGTCTGAAGGGTTTAACCAACTTTTCATAGAACTTAAGGGGTTTAATTAGGTTAACTGTCATGAGAGTAGGGAGTTAATATAATTAAATACTGTACTACGCTCCGAGAGGAGGTGGTATGTATCATGGGAAGAGTTCCTTTCATGATAGATAATTTCTGTGATTTAGTTATTCTTTTTAACAAATCATAACTATCAATGTGGCGAACCCATGAAATCCTGATTCTTTAGAAATCGAATCTCTTAAAAGCTGCTTCCGAGTTTGTTCGTGCGTAGAAGTTTAAATAGACCATTGAATTAGTCTGCTTAGATTCGAACAAGTCAAGAACTTAGTACTTAGCTTCGTAGTCCTCATGGGATCGATAACTTTTATTACTTCGATAAATCCGTGCACTTGCGGATCGCTATCACTAACCTCTAGGGAAAAGGTATAGGTGGCCTATAAGGTGGAGGTAGATTAGGTTTAGAAATATCATTCTGACGTGGTTTATCACCTTTTGGTTCATCACCCTGGTGAGGTGACAAACTAGTTTGGGACTGCTCATGCTCAGAAGATTTTTTCATGTCTAATTCATTGTCAAGGTCAATATTAGGCTCTTTTTCATTATTTTCAGATTTCCCTTTAGGTTGATCTAAAGTCCTAGTGATGATAGCATTACAGTACTCCCTAGGGTTTGGTTCAGGTTTAGCAAGTAATTTTCCTGGGGGTCTGTAAGAAGTACTTGCTTGTTGTGCTATCTGTGTCTCTAAAATCTTATTGTGTGCAACAACAGCATCCAACCTAGAGTTAATTTACTTAAGGCTCTCTGTAACTTCTTCATTTTGTCTCATCTGGGCACTCATGAATTTTTCAAACATGTCTTCTAAGCTAAATTTTTGGGGTTGACTCTGATTTTGTTGACTCTACTGGTACCCTCTATTTTCATTTTGTCCACTAGCATGATTGTTACTCTTCCAAGACAAGTTAGGATGGTTCCTCCAACCAGGGTTGTAGGTATTAGAATAAGGGTCATTATTTCTACCTTGATTGTAACCCCTTACTGCATTAACTTGCTCACCACCCAGATTAACAATAACCTTGCACTCTTCAGCATAGTGCACATGGTTCCCACAAACATCACAAGTAACATAAGAGACTGCAACAGTTTGCATCTGAAAAGAATCAAAATGGTTACACAAAGAATCTACCTTTTCTGCCAGAGATCGCCAACCATCACCATCATTCTTACCATGAGGAGGAAGATACAACACTCCTCTCTCAACAGTCCACTGGTTGTGATTTAGTGCCATCTCTTCAATCAACGTGTAGGCATCTTCAACGGTCTTCTTCATTAGTGCTCCTCCTACAGCAGCATCAACAGTTAAGCGAGTGTTGCAAAGCAAACCATTATAGAAAGTTTGAATTAAAACCCAATCTTCTAATCCATGGTGAGGGCACTTCCATTGTAACTCATTGAAGCGCTCCCATGTTTCACTAAGTGATTCACCATCCCTTTGTGCAAAGCCCGTGATCTGGTCCCTCAACTGAATCATCTTATTGGGTGGAAAGTGTTTCAGCAAGAAGGCATTTGACAATCGTTCCCAAGTAGTGAATGTTCCAGTCGGATGAGAATGTAGCCAGACTTTTGCTTGGTCCCTAAGGGAAAAAGGAAATAATCTCAGTCTAAGAGCATCATCAGACACACCTTTAATTTTTATAGTATCACAAAATTCAAGAAAAAGAGATAAGTGTTGATTAGGATCTTCCAGAGGAGATCCTCCAAATTGATTCTGTTGGATTATTGACAAGAAAGCTGGTTTAATCTCAAAATTGTTTGCATTAATTGCAGGCCTAGTTATACTAGAATGAATTCCCTATGTATTCGGGGTTGCATAATCTCTAAGTGTTCTTCTCTTAGCCATGTCCACTTCTTCTTCTTGTTGACTTTCTTCAAATTTAAGTTTCCTGTGCAGTCTAAGAGTTTTATTAATTTCAGGATCAAAGGGAACTAATGGTCCTGATCTAAGAGTCCTGCGCATGCAAAGTATAAAGATCAGATAAACTCAAGTAAGCAGAAAAGAACATAAAATAAAACAAAACCTAGTCTAGCAATACTTTCAATATCTTCAATATTGACAAAAACCAAGGTCCCTGGCAACGGCGCCAAAAACTTGTTGTAGTCCGCAAGTGCATGGATAATCAAATAGACAAGTACTGAATAATCGATTTCTCACTAGCTAGACAATCAAATAGGAACAAAGCAAACTATCAGAAACTACACAAAAATATCAGAGAGAGAAACTGAGACTAGGGTTTCATCTGCCTTAATTTCCATGACTAGATATGAATAGATGTTCGTCAATCAAATTTTATTATGATAAAGACATAATTTACTTCATAAAGAAATCATCTCGCTCTTGTGTAGACAATTTACAAAGAACTAATCCTCACTCTCATGCAGAATTTATTCAATGTTAGATATAAGTAAATCATTGACAAAGAACTCAAGGATCACTCTCATGCATCTGAATTCTATGTCAATCATCTCAAGTGAAAACTACATAACTTCATACTATAATTTTCACAGGTTCTACTTATGGTTCTCCAACGATCTGATACTTGATCTCTCATAGAATCATAACGTTTATTTCAATAACTCAATCCTAAGTTCAGATTATCAACATGGCAATAGACTTCTAAAATCGAGAAATAAGAACAGACCTAATCTCTTATGATGAGTTCCTAACGTCCAATTTTAGGGTTCTAAGTTTTCACAAATCACTTTTCAGTCCATAATATAAAAACTCTAAATCATGCTGATATATATGAATATATGGAGAATTAAGGGCAATCATCACACAAGTAGAATTATCACAGTAAAATTATCAAGATGAAAGTAAAATTAATCTAGTCATTAAGAAATTTAGGAGATTACTCACCCATGTCCCAAAAGAAGGTTTAAGCTAGCATGATCGAAGAATTACAATAAAACATCGTTTAAAGTGATTAGAAATTGAAAGAGAAGAGTAAAAGTTACAAAACAGGGTTGTAATGAAAAATTCCAGCCCGTAATTTTGCTCCTGGACACGATGAACAGTGGTTGTGCCCACGTTTTTGTTGATTTCTCCCTCGATCGATCTCCTTTCACTCCGAAACTTCTATAGTATGTTCTCTTCCTTCAGATGAAGCTTCCTTTCAAATTTCGTGGCCGAAGGTGGTCTGTACGCTGAGAACTGATGAACCCTAGGGTGGCAGATATCCTCTGAAATTTGTCATGAATCCATGATAAAAATTATTCCTTTTGCTTCCAAAATCTCCCCTTGCTAATGCCGAGTCTTCCCCTTTTTACGGATCTTCAATTGGTAACCCTAAGCTCGAGAAATCGTCTTTCTAATTTTATAGCAAAAGAATTAGGAAACTGGGCTGAAATTATGGTACCCTGAAAATCATTACGACACTACCGTAATTCTTTCTGAAGTCTCTATATGAAATTTGCCCAAAATTACGGTACCGTAAAATATATTACGATAGTGCCGTAATTCATCAAAGTCCTCTGAAAGTCGCTGTATGAAATTTGCTCGAAATTATGGTACCATAAAATATATTACGGTAGTGCCGTAATTTCTTCTGTGTATTTCTGGGCAGAAATTATGGTAGTGTAAAATTTATTACGGCACTGCCTTAATTTGCTTTTGTGCATTCCGGGGAAGAAATTATGGTAGTATAATTTTTATTATACCTGGGGGTGTAATTTTCAAACTTGCTTTGATTTGCATGAAAATTGACGGGTAACTTTCTCTCGATGTCTGGAATCCATTGGTGCACTCAGATGTTTCAAAATCCATCAAAATATGACACTTTTTACCTAAAAATAATCAAAAATAAGAAATGGTGTAGATTCTGCAATATTTAACAAATAAGGCTTAAAAACAAGCAAAGAGCATAAATATGAGTCCAAAAGACTAGTTAATAAGTATGAAAAATACTATGAAATTTAGAGTCATCAACCTGCCATGAAGCTATGACTTGGGTGTCACAAGTTAAGTTCACAAGTGATAAAAGGTGCATTGGTCCTTAGACTTGAGGTCATTGGCACTCACATATGATGAGTGATATAGTTTGATATAGCCTATCACTTTTACATCATCAAAGAGTTATAATGGTTGTCATTAGATATATCATAAGTCATATATGAAGTACAAGTGATCAATAGAGTATTTGCCCCTTCCTTCTAAAGGAAGTATAATAATCTAGGGATCGCTCCAGTGGGAGTATGACTAAGTGTGTATAGCCATACCTAAGAGATGATTTTCTTCTGCTTGAGTCACCCCACATGATTAGAATAACAAGTGTGTTGCTGGCTAGGGGTTATAGGCTGGCAACATTTTCCTATGACTTGGGTAGTAGGGATATGTTGCTAGATATGTTGCTATAGAGTCACACACACAAACACTTAAAGGTCACATTTTGATCGGATAGTATTAGATGAAACTATGGATTAATTTGAGTCCATTTGGGACATTAGAGATGCTAGATCAAGGCAAGATCAAATAGATGATTCATATAGTTTAATCTACAATAAAAATGTGGCTCAGTGCCCATTCCAAGTGATTTAGATGAGCTAATTAGGCTTTTGCTCTAATATGGAGGCATGCATTGGAGCTTGCTAATGAGGCCTACACAGGGGCCTAAGTGCATTGGAATGCACTAGATAAGCCCCATTGGGCCTTGAGCCCAATGAGGATAGAGTCAAAGGTGCCTATAGGTGCATAGCATCAATAATGGGGGTTGAAAGAGCATTGGATTGCTTCATTGGGCCAAGATCCCAAGGAACTAGCAAGTAAGCACCATCTCACTTGAAGGAGGCACCATGGTGGCCAGAGGCCATGCCCAGGCACTCTTGCTTGCTTGGATGCATGTAGAGGTGGCTGGCCATGCATGGCAAGAGTGCTCATTCCATACGCTAGCCTTGATGCATTAAGACTAATATAGTAAAGGTGACCATAAGAGGCAAATTTATAGAAGCTTCTTTCATGAAGGAAATTTGCATCAAGGCCTTGGTGCAATTTTCTTGCATGGGTTGATCGACGATGCCATATAGGGAGATGCTTGGCTTTGTATAAAGAAGCAGGAAGGAGGTCAGGCCTCATGTACTTGTTTTTATTCTCCTTGGCTGACTACCCCCTCGCCCTCTTAGTTCTCCACTTGTGCCACTACCATCTCCTCTCATCCTTTCTCCATGTGGTGAGCTTTAAGGAGAGTTTCCTAGCCTTGGGTTCTTACTTTCAAGGCTAGCACTAAGCACAAAGCAAGATGATCTCTATAGGGTCACTACATTGATACTAGTAGAGGGCAAACACTTAAGTGCTTACAACTCATCAGTAGCCTATTGGGAAATTGCAAACAATATTAAAATGTTTTATAATAGCGGAAGCATGTGCGAAGCCAATTTTCAATGCCATAGAGGATCCATGCATGGGAAATCAAACGGATGTGTTAGACTTGTACTGATGTCTCGTATTTTTATAGTCTTTTTTACCTATATTTACTTGCGAATCAAGACTTGTTATCATATTTTTACATCTCTTTTTAGCTTATTTCATTGACTTTCTTCAGAAGCTTCACTATTTGTCATGTTTGTTTGAATACAATATAATTCACTCGCTTTTAGAGCTATATAGAAGTACATTTACATCCCCGAGTGAATCAGGAATCTTGACAAGAAGTTTGGCTTCAAATGGGACTAATTTCTGGAATTACGGCCGAGGCCATAATCTACATCATAACCATAATTCTCAGTTTGACTTCCCAATGAACCCGTTTTTATGCAAGCATAGTCATAATCCAAGGTCATGCCCATAACTTCCTCAACAGTGACCTCTCGAAAGATAAAAACCTTGACAAGAGGCATTACGGTTATGACCATAATTTTAGCATAGCCGTAATCTCCTGATCAGCAATCTTTGACATCACACTATGGCCAAAATTCAATTCAAGGCAAACATCAACTCACTTGCAAATTTTCGGATGAAACGGAATTTGGCACTGAAATTACGGGCATGGCCATAATTACCATTACGCTCGTAATTGCACAATATAGCAATAAAGACCAACATTCAATTGGCCATAACTTCTTCATTATAACTCCAAATCGAGCGTTCTTGGAGTCATTATGATGAGCATTTAATGGGCCACATTTACGTGAACGTTTCATGCAATTAAGAGCTACAATTAAGGCATTCCAGACATGACCGTAATCTTGATTACACTCATAATCTCTCTACGGCCAGAATTAAAACAGCCATAACTCCCTCATTATAAGTCCGTATTGGATGTTTTTGGTGTCAAAACGTAAATAACTAAAAGATCTATCAATGTAGGTGTTCAAATGGGATTTTTGAAACTATATAAGGGGCAAAATTTGCTGAAGAAGGTAGCACCCAGTTGGGGCTAGGGGTGGGGGGGGGGGGGGGGGGCAAGCGAGTTTTACAAAAGGGAGAAAGGCTTGGCGACAACAAGGGAGCAGGAAGGAACCATGCATTCCATTCTAGAAGACTTGAAGGAAAGTTGCAATGCTTTTCCAGAAGAGTTTGGTTCCTCTTTCTTTTATCTTCTCTTTAGTTCCTTCTATTCCTTTAGAGATTTGTACTGAATCGACACTATGCTAGCAAATCATTTTATTGGAACTAGGGTGTAGTTGAGTTCTTTGGATCTTATTTTTGAACTTGTTTTTTCATAGCAAATATAATTTTATCTTGTGTTTATTCGATCTATGCTATTATATTGCTAGTATTGCCTTGATCATGCAATTACTTTTCTTGGGCGCCGCAAGAAGGACCAAAAGGAGAATTGCGATGCTAGAATTACTAGATTGAACATACTTTGAGTTGTCAAGAATTAGGGGAGGATTTGTGTGAGGAACTTTATGATATCTCCGTACCTATTGGATCAATCTAGATCTGGTTAGCCACGAAAGTAGGATGCCGATCTAGATTGATACCGAATTACCCCGTCGAAAGAGGATAATCTGTGCCATTGGATAGCTCGTTGAATACTTTAAGATTGCATTGTTATGATACTGTCTTGTTTGAGTTTAAAATACATCAACGAGATGCACTCAAAGTTTCAATATCTCTAAACCTTATTTTCTGTTCAAAACTTTCACTTGCTTGATTCGGCTAGCAATTGTATTTAGTTGTATTTTGATTTATTTTATAAAAATCCAAAACATTCACTCGATTGTCTAGCTATTGATTTGCAATCACTCAGTATTTGATTGTTGTCCCCGTACGATCGACTCTTAAGTACTACTACGATAAACCATTACGCTTGGGGTTAGATAGTAGTAGATAAACTACACATCAAGTTTTGGCGCCATTGCCGGGGACAGGCAACCAGTATCGAAGTGGTTTAAGAATTGATAGACTTGACTTTATCTTGTTTATTTTTGTTTCTTTTCTTGCTTTTCTTAGTAACTTAGTTTTTATTCAGTTATCATAATTCTGCTTTTGCATAGACTTTTTGAAATATTCACTTCCAAACTTATTTAAGTCATGGAAGTCTTAGAAGGCTAAGAAGAGATGGTCATCTTATTAGTTATTGATCATTTTGTGCAAAAGCTAGTGGAAATTTTAGAGGATGATCTAGTTAAGTAGAGAAGGACAAGAAAAACAATGAAGAAACTCAAACTTTTGTAAAAGTCTTTGATTCTACAGAATGAATCAATTCGAGAATGGTAAAAATCTAACAACCTACACGTGGAAGCACCCAAGGTAACAATTGAAAGAAACCTATACCTAAAATCACTGTTTGACAATTTAAGGTATGCATTCCTTGGTACTGACTTATACATTCTAAACTCTGAATAACATTTTGGTCAAGCTAATGACCCTAAACAAGTGCTTCTTGGGAGGAAACCCAAGTGCTTTATTTTTCCTTCATATTTTATTTTTCTATCTTACTTGATAAGTTTTATTCATTTCAAGTCGATTGCAATGTTAGCCGAACGTTGAGGACGTAAAAGTCAAGATTACGGGCTGGCTGTAATTCTCATTACGGCCGTAATCTCGCAATTGAAGTTTGATTTCAAATGAGACTAATTTCTGGAATTACTGCCGAGGCCATAATCTACATCATGACCGTAATTCCCAGTTTGACTTCCTAATGAACCCGTTTTTATGCAAGCATAGTCATAATCTAAGGTCGTGCCCATAACTTTCTCAACAGTGACCTCTCAGAAGACAAAAACCTTGACAAGAGACATTACGGGTATGACCATAATTTTAGCATGGCCGTAATCTCTTGATCAGCAATCTTTGACATCACACTATGGCCAAAATTCAAGTCAAGGCAAACATTAGCTCACCTACAAATTTGTAGATGAAACGGAGTTTGGCACTGAAATTACGGGCATGGCCATAATTACTATTACGCCCGTAATTGCACTATGCAACAATAAAGGGCAACATTCAATTGACCATAACTTCTTCATTATAACTCCAAATCGAGTGTTCTTGGAGTCATTATGATGAGCATTTAATAGGCCACATTTACTTGAATGTTTCAGGCAACTAAGAGCTACAATGAAGGCATTACAGTTATGACCGTAATCTTGATTACTCTCATAATTCTCTTTAGTTCTTGCTATTCCTTTAGAGATTTGTACTGAATCGACACTATGCTAGCTAATCTTCTTTATCGGAACTAGGGTGTAGTTGAGTTGTTTGGATCTTATTTTTGAACTTATTTTCTCATAGCAAATACAATTTTATCTTGTGTTTATTTGATCTATGCTATTTTATTACTAGTATTGCGTTGATCACGTAATTACTTTTTTTGGGTGTCACAAGAATGACTGAAAGAAGAATTGCGACACTACATTTGCTAGATCGAACATACTTTGAGCTATCAAGAATTAGGACAGGATTTGTGTGAGGAGCTTTATGATACCTCCGAACCCATTGGATCAATCTAGATCCGGTTAGCCAAGAAAGCAGGATGCCGATCTAGATTGATACCGAATTACGCCGTCGAAAGAGGGTAATCTTTACCATTGGACATCTCATTGAATACTTTAAGATTGTGTTGTTATGATACTATCACACCATTAGATAATAACAATCCATAATAGATAATCATACAACATAATTTTTGCAAGAATCGACAATCAATACCAAGTTCTAATCCCTTGAACAACAAAATAATGATAAAAATGTCATTATCTAAGTTGCAATAGAAAAATATCCATTCCTTCAAGGTCTTTTACCCAAAAGCAAAGTAGAGTCATACAATCCAAAATCCGAGAGCTAAACATGCTATTAACATAAACCACTGTAATCAAATTTCAATACTAGTGACAATCTCATCACAACAAGTCACATTACAACTCCTTAATACAAGTCTTTTTTGGAACATACATTGTTTCCAAGATTACAAAATTTTATGATTTAGCTAAAGCACCAAAATGAGCTTCCAACAATTTCATACTTCTGCCCACAATGCGTAGACAAGCTAATCTGTAATATGGGTTAGTGCAAACAAGAATGAGCATAAATTTGCCCAGCAAGTAACCCCAAAGGCTAAGGGAAACGAAACTAAAGAGAATAAATATATCAATGAAATAGTTAACACAATAAAACAATAATGAAAAATAATGAAATTCCGTTGAGCACATAATTTGGGTAAGGAAAGCAAGATAGTAACATATTCCCCATGGATAAGTCATTGGTCATTATTGAACATTCATATTTTAAGTAGTCCTCGGTCATAAGTGTGCATTCATATCATGAATAGTCATGGATCATAGTTGTGGGGGTGACAATGAAAATTCATAATTCCTTCCACGTTTGGAAGTTGAACCCATCCTCGTCAGGAGATAGCAAACAAAATCTAGCAAGGGCATCTTAGGCTCTTCATGCACATAGATAGTGGGATTCAAGCGGTAGCTCCCATGAATTCAAGAGGTGGCCCCCACCTTTTTAGGGTGTGGTATTTTGCTCCATGTCGCACTTTGCTCCATAACTATCACATTGTAGTGGGATTCAGGCGGTGGCTCCCATGAATTCAAGAGGTGGCCCCCACCTTTTAGGGGTCTGACACTTTGATCAATGTAGAACTTTGCTCCCTGCTATCATATGAGAAGTGAGACTCAAGAGGTAGCCCCCACCTTTTTAGGGGTGTGACACTTTGCTCCCAACAACTCCTTTGGATATAAGGATTCAAGAGGTGGCCCCCACCTTTTTAGGGGTATGACACTTTGCTCCACATCCATCCACATAACTCTCAATTAGGATCATACAAATTCTCTCCACAATATAGATTTCATAAGAACAACAATAAGACCATGATGTTGAGTATAACGTTGATAATGAGATACAACATAAGTCATTGAACACACCATTTGTCAAAGAATTATGCACCTTGGGATTTCTAGGGTATAACATGTCATAAGTTTCATGTAATGTATTAGAGTTTATGCCATGAGAGTAAAATCATAATTTAAGGCATGAAAACAAATTTCATAAATGATTTTGCTTCTTCAAGAACGATTTCAAGCTCAAAACACAATACCGGCTTTGGTGGTAAGCATTTAACTAAAAGCTGAGCAGATTCGTATATCATATTGTAACCCATGTTTCAGGTTAGATACCTAACCAAAAATAGCCTATATGGTACTCAAAATGAAGCTCTCTAAGTGTTTTTTCCAATGAAACTGAGTTTACAAGATTTTGAGTTAAACTTAGGGAGATATGAGAGTTCAAACACAAAAAGGTCAGGATTCCAGATTTCTAGAAAATAGATTCATATATCAGAATTATGACATATGTTTCAGATTAAATTGTTAACCAAAAATAGGCAATATAGTAGTCAAAATGAAGCCAAACGAGGCTACTTTCCAATGGAACTAAGTTTACAAGATTTTGATTTTATAATCAGGGAGATATGAGGGTTTGAAGACAGAAAGGTTAGGATTCCACATTTCCAGAAAACAGATTCGTATTGTTAGATGTAAATACCGATTGCAATTCGAATACAACTCGGATGTGGTCGATATCATATTCAAATCAAAGCTGGGCGAGTCTAGTTTCGAATGAAATTAGTTTGGTCTGATTCGGATTTATAGGTCATGAGATATTTGGGTTAAAGCACAGTAAGGTCAGATTGGAAATTGCAGATTTCAGCAGAACAGAATTTTAGAACCCATACAAACATTCAAATCCGATTCCATAGAACCGAAATCATGCGATTTAAATCCCAAATCAAACATATAAGTCATGTGGAAAACGAAAGCATCCAGCGCATGTAGGAAGAACCAGATTATCGAAGACCAAAAACAAGATTACTTTGCCTTGAGATGTTGAAAATTTTTCTCCCTAACTCCTTCCTCTTGTTAGCGGCTGCACTAGGGTTCTTTCCCAACAACGAGACCAGCCCCCTCTTCTCGATTCTCTCTTTTCCAAATTACTAAACCTCAAGGTTTATGTGGCAAGTTTTCCAGAAATGCCCCTTTAAGACTCCAACAAGGACACTCAAGTCCATAAAGCCAAAAATGCCATCAACAGCCTAGAAAAATTTAATATTCTAGGATGCTCAGTTGACAAAGTGATATGATTTACCAAACTCATTATTTGCATACCATCATAAGGGGCTCATAAATTTTAGGGTATTATATCCCTCCCCCCTTAAAAGAACTTTAGTCCTCTAAAGTTGCACTGCCTTGATTATCAAAAAGATGTGGATGAATTCTTTTCATGTTTGCGTCTAATTCCCAAGTTGGCTCGTTAATTGAGTGATGCTGCCAAATAACCTTCACAAGTGGTATAACTCGGTTCCTCAAAATCTTTTCCTCCTTCCTATCAATAATTCTTATAGGTCTTTCAATATAAGATAGGTCTTCTTCGATCTGAATAGGCTCATGCTCAATGATATGCGACGGATCATGATGATACTTCCTCAACATAGAGACATGGAACACATTATGAACCTGAACCAAAGATGGTGGTAAAGCAATTCTATAAGCAACTGAGCCAACCCTTTCATGAATTTCAAAAGGTCCAATAAATCTTGGGCTTAGCTTTTCTTTCTTCCCAAATCTCATAATAACTTTAGATGGGGAAATCTTTATAAAAATATGATTACCAACTTGAAAGTCAAGTTCCCTCCTTCTATTGTCTGTATAACTCTTTTGGCGGCTTTGAGTTACTTTTAGTTTATCCTTTATCACATGTATTTTCTCAGTGGTCTCTTGATGACACCAAAATATGTAGTATATTTTTGCTTTATTTTGGGTACCTTTTCATGCCAAATTGAGGATCTTTTACTTGCTTTTATGTTGAATCCATTAAATATTGCAAAGTCTACTTCTATTTTGGTTTTTCGTGTTTTTCAGGCAAAAAGGCACTATTTAAGGCATTTTCAAGCAAAATCAAATACATGGAAGAGTTGCCATCATCAAGAGGAGATCACCCAAGAAATTTCACGCAAAACGGGTCAACTCAGCAAATTACGGCAGTGCCGTAATCCATTTTACGGTACCGTAATTCTGCATCCATTTTACAGTCACCACCACATGATTCTGCACAGGCAGCCGGTCCTTCTTCACGGAGCACCAGAGGAGGTTTTGCTAGCCACCACAATCCAGGTTTCCAGGCGCTCACAGCACAAAAGTATAATCAAGAACGCCGCCAGGAGAGGATGGAAGAGACTGTAGGGCACATCCAGAGGGATATGGAGAGGTTATGTAATCATATGGAAGACATGGGTAACTTCCTCTTTGACCATTTTGGTTATGCAGATCATAGAGATTATGGATACCAGGGTGATCAAGGAGGAACACCATATTATGATCCCATGGAGGCTGCTGCTAGAGATTTAGAGGCTACACGGTCAGATGGCGATGAGTAGTTACTTTGTGAGTACTATTTTCCTCTACTTCTTCACCATACTGTATTTTCCCATATATACCTCATTGATTTTTCATATGATGAAGGGAGGGATGATGCTTCATGATCGCCACCACTGATTTTTGATTACTTGGTTTTCAATATGGTTGTATCTTCATGATGATACTGATTTCTGATTTTCAATATGGTTGTATGATGCATATTGATGTTCTGATTCACTTTTAGATATGGTTGTACTACATTATGATGATATTAATTCTAGTTGACATGATGTGATGATGAAAATATTTTGATATATGATCATGTTTTGGCATGTGTTGATAAATTTTTGATGATGAATGAACTCATATGTTGATGATTTTTGATGATGAATGAACTGAAATACTTGATTAGAGTTATAGCCTCATCATGTTAAATTTATTTCTTCAATACATATTTGTCTATTGAAATATGACATTAGTTGATGCATAAAATTTTGGGTAGATGTATTGTTTGAAGAATAAAATCTAAAAGTGAAACTTTTCTTTCGAATAAAATGAGTATATGAGTATGATTTGCGAATTGATATCAATTGATCAACTTAATAGATATTTAGTCTATTTTGCTATTTGTTGGGAAGGAAGAATCCAAGATCCACAAAAATAGTGAGAGATTCCCCTACTTGGCACTATGTAAAATTGATAGTGGTACCTAAAACATGGGTTGAACTCTACGCATGAAAAATAATGAGAGATCAAAAGAATAAAACTCCTCTACTTGGCACTGTGCAAAATTGACAGTGGTACCGAAGAAAGAGTTGAAGTCAAAAATAAAAAGTATGTGTCTATGTGGGTACATGCCGTCTTTACAAAAACAAACAAAATACAAAAAAAAAGAAGAAGAAAAAAAAAATTTATGTGTGGAAAAAGATCTTGGAAACCTAATTCCTGTAAACAAAAGCATGATAGATTTGAATTGAAATTGGGTGAAATCTTGAGATTGAAAATTCTAATTATTGTACATGTTGCGAAGCTTTATTTGATTGAATTGTGGATCTAGAGGATTGAGTTCTAAAGATGATATATTTATTTGAAATTTTATAAATCAATTGATAGAGTTTTTCATTGATGAGTTGTATTTTAGAAATTTATTGAGCATGAAAAGGCTATTCTTTTAATCAAATTTTGATTTCAAAATTTTGATTTTTGCTTGAGGACAAGCAAAGTTTGAGCCTTATGTGTTCGATGACACTAAAATATGTAGTATATTTTTTCTTCATTTTGGATACCTTTTCATGCCAAATTGAGAATCTTTTACTTTCTTTTATGTTGAATCCATTAAATATTGCAAAGTCTACTTCTATTTTGGTTTTTCATGTTTTTCAGGCAAAAAGACACTATTTAAGGCATTTTCAAGCAAAATCAAATACATGGAAGAGTTACCATCATCAAGAGGAGATCACCCAAGAAATTTCACGCAAAACGAAGCAACTCAGCAAATTACGGCAGTGCTGTAATCCATTTCACGGTACCGTAATTTCAGACAGTACCGTAAAATCTGAGCCCTGCCGTATTTTGAAGAATTTCCCAACAAAAAATTTTCCAGATTTTACGGCACTGCCGTAAACCAATTTACGGTACCGTATTTCAAAGCACTTCAGAACAGAGACTTTGCCTGATTTTACGGCACCACCGTAAAGGATTACATGGTACCGTATTTTCTGGACGATTTCGAATAGAGAGTTCAGCCCATTTACGACACTACCATAAACTAGATTACGGTGTCGTATTCCCCAGATGACATCAGAATAGAAGACTCGACCGATTTTATGGCAGTGCCGTGAACTATTACACTGCCGTAATTCTTGTTTTGAACACGATGCCTAGGTCAATTTCCACGCCCAATTCTTACAGAGATGATTGCGGATGATCTAGGGCTTTATATTCGATGCCGTAAGAAGCAACAAGGGAGTTTAGGAGGGGAGGATCACACACAGACAGAAAGCCCCAATTTTGATCCACTATTGAGGGAGAAATCGTCATCCACGCCGCTGCCTAGGGTTTCGCCACCGTGCTCGATCCAGACAATCTCTGACCGTGATTTTCATACTGAAGCTTCATCTGAAGGAGGAGACGATGTGCTAGAAGTTTCAGACAGAGAGGAGATCAATTGAAGGAGAAATCAAGGAAAAAAGAGGTGCCAACACTATTCATCACCTCAAATTGGAAATTACGGCTGTGAAATACTTCACAGCCGTGCTGTATTTTCTAAACTTCTCTTTTCCTTTGATTTTTGATCTTCTGAAACCATGGAATTCTGTAACTCCTTTACCATGATAGCTTAAACTACTCTTGGGACATGGGAGAGTAGTTCACTTAATTTCCAATGACTAGATAACTATTTTTTATATATTTCGTTGCGTTTAATCATAGCATGATGATTTTGCTCATGTGATAATTGTGCTTAGACTCTCTATAAGTCCATGTTATTAATTATGTTCTTAGAATTTTCGCTATTGACTGAAAGGTAATTGCTTGAGAATTTGGAACCCTAGAATTGCATGTTAGGAACCTTTCCTTAGGTTTGATCCAACTTGATCTGTTCTAGTAGAATTATTGCCATGATTATAACATGAATCTATAGATCGAGTCTATTTGTCAAACATGGAGATCTTGCACGAAAGTGAGGATCGGAACGTTGGAGATCCATGAGTAAAACTAGTGTCGAGGCTCGGATGCACGAAAGTGATCCTTGAGCTTCCGTTAGAGATTATCAACCTAGAATTCGGATACATGAAAGTGATCCTTGAGTTCATAGATTGATAATTTACTTATCTTCAACGTTGGGACAAATCTTCCACGAAAGTGAAGATAAATCCCTGCGTGATTGTTTGCACGAGAGTGAAACAATCCTTTTATTAGGTAAATTGTATCTTCATCATGATAAAATTGAACTGACGAAATCCTTATTCATATCTAGTCATAAAAGTTAAGTGAACGAAACCCTAGTCCCAACTTTCTCTCCGACAATTTTCTTTCGTGTGTTTGTGATATTTGCTTGACTTTCATTCGTTTGCCTAGATAGTGAAAAATCAATTATTCAGTACGTGACAACATAGGTCCCTGTGGATTCAATACTTTCTTTATTACTTCGTGTACCCGTGCACTTGCGGGATAACAACAAGTTTTTGGCGCCGTTACCGGGGATTAGTCCAAAGTATACGCATGCTGAACTTGTAGTGTTACCTTACGGGACATCATCTCTTGCACTGCATCTAGCCTTAAGAGTCTTCTATCACCAACTTCTTTCCAACAAATAGGAGTCCTACACTTCCTCCCATTCAATGCTTCATAAGGAGCCATTTGAATACTTGAATGAAAGTTGTTATTGTAAGTTAATTCAATAAGAGCAAGATCCTTATCCCACTCTCCCTTCCAATCCATGATATAAGCCCTTAGCAAATCCTCAAGAGTCTGAATTTCTAATTGCTCGTCTGTTTGAGGATGATAAGCTGTGCTAAATTTGAGTTTGGTTCCCAAAGCTTCTTGTAGTCTCTTCCAAAATCTAGAAAGGAATTTTGAATCTCTATCAGATACAATTTCAACTGGAACACCATGCAATCTCACTATTTCATTTATGTACATACTAGAGAGTTTACCAAGTGAGTATGTCATTCTGATGGGCAAGAAATGTGCAGATTTTGTTAACCTATCAATAATAACCCAAATAGCATCATGATTTCTAGAAGTTCTAGGCAATCCTGAAATAAAATCCATTCCAATGCTTTCCCATTTCCATTCAGGTACCTTCAAAGGTTGAAGCAAACCATCCAGTCTTTGATATTTAGCCTTAATCAATTGACATGTTAAATATTTAGAAACATACTATGCAATATCATTCTTTATACTACTCCACCAAAAAGTTTTCTTTAAGTCTTGATACATCTTAGTGTTGCCTGGGTGAATAGAATACTTTGATTGCATGATAGGACCTCCTTTTATGTTAGTTCTTGTTTGTTTGATTCTAGTAAGCTAACTGCCATGATAATAATATAAATCTAGGATTGAGTCTAAGCTTTCAAACGTGGAGATCTTGTGCAAAAGCAAAGATTGGAACATTAGAGAACCTTGAGTAAAACTAGTGTTGAGATTCGGATGCATGAAAGTGATCCTTAAAATTCCACTAGAAATTATCGACTTAGAACTCGGATGCACGAAAGTGATTCTTGAGTTCTCAGTTTGATGATTTACTTATCATTAGCGTTGGGACGACTCTTGCACGAGAGCGAAGATTTATCCCTGCATGGTTGTCTGCACGAAAGTGAGATAATCCTTTTATTCAAGTAAATTGCATCTTTGTCATGTTGAAATTAAACTGATGAAATCCCTATTCACGTCTAGTCATAAAAATTAAAGTGAACGAAACCCTAGTCCCAGCTTCTCTCTCTAATAATTCTGTTTCAGCGCTTTGGTCTTCGTTTGCTAGTTTGCACTCTTTCGATTTCTGAGATAGTGAAAAATCAATTATTCGGTACTCAGCAACATAGGTCCCTATGGATTCGATACTTTTTTTATTACTTTGAGTATCCGTACACTTGCGGACACAACAAGTTTTTGGCGCGTTGCTGGGGACCTTAGTTTTTGTTGATATCGAAGACATTGAGATTTTTGCTAGACTAGGTTTTTATTTACTATTTTTATTTAGTTTTCTTGAAATCACTTGTTCTATCTAATTTGCATGCGTAGGAGTCTTAGGTCAGGACCGCTTGTTCCATTGGATCCTGAAATCAACAAAACACTTAGAGTGCGCAGGAAACTGAGACTTGAAGAAGATTTACAAGAGACATCGCAACAGGAGATACAAGTAGAAATCTTAGAGATGAGAGATAATTAGAGAACCCTTAGGGACTATGCAGCCCCTAATCCTCAAGAGATTCACTCTAGCATTGCTAGACCAGCGATAGAGGCTAACAACTTTGAAATTAAGCCTGCTTTTATTTCCATGATTCAACAAAATCAGTTTGGAGGATCTCCACTAGAAGATCCAACCCAACAATTGTCTTTATTCTTAGAATTATGCGATACTATCAAAATTAATGGTGTTTCTAACGACGCTTTGAAATTAAGACTTTTTCCTTTTTCTCTTAGGGACTGGGCGAAATCACGGCTACAATCACAACCTACTGGAACCTTCACAACTTGGAATCAACTTTCAAATTCCTTCTTGACAAAATACTTCCCTCCAAGCAAGACAATTCGACTAAGAAATCAAATTACAAGTTTTCAACAAAAAGATGGGGAGTCATTCAGTGAGGCATGGGAGAGATTTAATGAAATACAACGGAAGTGTCCTCACCATGGCATTGAAGATTGGGTTTTATTGCATACTTTTTATAATGGATTATTGTATAATTCCAAATTAACTGTGGATGTTGCTGCAGGTGGAGCCCTGATGAGCAAAACGATTGATGCTGCTTTCAGATTGCTAGAGGAGATGGAATTGAATCACAATCAATAGACTACTGAGAGAGGAGTACTTTGCAAGCCTTCTCAAGGTAAGGGTGAAAGTGATGGATGGCGATCCATAGCAGAGAAGGTAGACTTTTTGTGCAGTAAGTTTAATTCTATGCAGACTGCTTCTATTTCTTCTTTCACTTGTGAAATTTGTGGCAATGATGGTCATACTTCTGAAAATTGTAGAATAGTTGTTGATCAGGGTAATGAGCATGTGAATGCCATAGGGAATTATAATCAAAGTAGATCAATGATCCCTATTCTAGTACTTATAACCCTAGATGGAGAAATTACCCCAACCTTTCATGGAAAAACAATAACAATGTAGGGGGAAACACTGAGAATAAGGGATATCAAAGACCAAATCAGAATTCAAACATAGAATCCATGCTTGAGAAAATATTGGCCAACCAAAATCAATTCATGCAAACCACAAATAAAGAAATTGAAAACCTTAAGGGAATGGTTAGTCAATTAGCTTCACAGATGGGATCCATGGAAGCTCACACTAAAATTCTTGAAAATCAAATAACATAACAAGCGAGTGTACCTTACAGGCCCCCTAGTAAATTGCCTGCTAAACCTGAGATAAACCCTAGGGAACACTGCAATGCCATCATGACTAGAAGTGGAAAGCAACTAGGAGAACCTAGAGGGAGGTTTGAAAACACTAAAAAAGAGATTGATGATAATGAAGAGGAATTAGAGTTAGGAGAATCTTCTTCACATAAGGAATCCCAAACTTGTTTACCACCTCAAAAGGGTGATGAACCAAAAGGAGATGAATCATGTGAGAAAGACAATCCTAAACCTAATTTGCATGCACCTTACAAGCCACCCATACCCTTTCCCCAAAGGTTAGCTCAGAATAAATTAGACAAAAAGTTTGGCAAGTTCCTTGAAATCCTGAAAAGGCTTTATATTAACAGTCCATTTACTGAAGCTATTTCTGAAATGCCATCTTATGCCAAATTTTTAAAAGAGATTTTGTCTAACAAAAGAAAGTTAGATGATTATGGCACTTGTACTGCTACTTTGACTGAAGATTGTAGTGCTATCTGTTGGGGTATGCCCTTAAGGCTAATGTTTGAGGCCTGTGGGAATGTATCTGTATCATGTAATAAACTGTTATGTTTATAAAGGCATGGTTATTATTCAGTTGTTTACATTGTCTGCTGCAATATATGTTCTTCTGAATAATGTCTCAAAACTGTTCAGCTAGGCTGACGTGCTATAAGTCCTTAGTCGAGATATCTTGGTGAACATGAGACAGCCTTGATATGATTGAGACTAATATGTGTTCTAATCTTATAGGATGCTTCGAGCATGGAATAAGATGTAGACTCATGGGTACATCGGATGTACTGGACAGACCCTACTAGGATGTTCAATTGTTTGTCACAATGTGAATATTCCTTGAGTGAGACAAGTGGCACATTTCCTTTGACTTGAGATCACTTGTGTTTTCTAAATGATGATTGTCATTGTTTTGAGATAGTTCAATATCATTTGAAACACAATGATTATAGACTATCTTGGATGGTGAACTTGAATCATGTTAGGGCACTAGTGATAGACATAGGATTGCCGTCTCCTTGTTTAAGGAGTGTGATGTTCTAAAGGGGCCCCCCTCAGATGAGATGATTGAGAAAGTGTATGGCCATACCCAGATGACTATGTTCATCTGATCTAATCATGCTTATCATATTGGAGTTACAGGCTTGACAGGCTTGTCCAATAAGAACATCCAGTGGCAAAGGAAATATGCATGCCTAGTGATGTTGATTCACACTTGTGCTGTTTTTGGGTGTAGTCTTGGAAGACTCTTTCCTTTATATCGGGAGACAGTGATGTGTTGCTAGATACCCCTCACTGATCGTGATAACGTGAGTTATCGTTACCGACATTTAAAGGAAACCCTCAGGGTCGCACAATTTGATGATATGGCTTACTTAAGTCAGATCGTGTGGACTGAATTGTTTGGGTTCAGTTTAAAGGGATTTAATCTCTGATTGAAAGTGAGATCTGGTCTGATCATGTTTGATTGATTAGGGCTTGAGATCGGTAAGCTTCGATCGAGAGAATGAGTGCTAGATCAGTCAGATCAGAAGCATTGAGAGATTGACGGTCAGATCGAGAGCCTTTGGGTTTATTTTGATCTGGACTTATTTCTTGGTTTATTTGGTTAGTGGACCAAATCGGTTTGAACCAGCTCATGGATGAGCGCATGGTTCAATGGTGATGTGGCATTTGCGATTGGGGTAAACCCAAGATCGCATATGGAGAAGTGGGATGCTATTTTTAGCACTTCTCAAACGTGGCCATGAACACACGTCGCCCCTCTCTTGCCTCTTCATGCAATTGACGCCTCCTTGGGTTGTCATCGAGCGGCATTCTCGTGTGAGGAAGTCTAAGGCGACAAGAGAAAGACGCCAAGAAAGAAAAAGCTCTCTTTTCCCTTTTGCATTCGATCAGAGACACCTTGGACGACTCTTGCTAGCACAAGGGACGACAAGAAGGAGCCAAGACTCATCTTGTGTGTGACGATTTGGAGGAGATCTTCATTGCTCTCTTTCTTCCAAGGCGCCATCTAGAAATGGCAATGGTATGGATCGAATCACTTCTTTTACAATCGGTTTTTGTTAAGTTGATCATATGATACATGCTCTTCGATCTATGAAACCCTTTATCCGCTGCCCCCTACTTTGATTGCGCCACTTTAGGGTTTTTGCTCCCCCTCGAAGGGGACTCTTCAATTGGTATCAGAGCGGAGTTAACGCATGTTTTTGTATGATTGCTTAAGCCATTTTGTGATCCATGCTTGCGAAAATGCTTAGATCTTTCATACATGCAAAAATACATGTTTACATGTCATAAGCGAAACTTGTGTTTGTTTTCTTTGCGCATGTATGTTGGCGCATGATGTAGTTTTTCTCAAAAATATATCACTTGCGCGACTCATTGTAGATCTAAGATGCGCCTGCATTAAACCCTTAGACGGGTTATTAGGGTTGAAGTTATCCCCTAGGTTAGATCCAATCAGTCTGATCAGACTATCTGACAGCCTTGATGGGTCGACTGGATAGCACCTTGGCGCAAGCTTGAGGTGGCTATAGGTCGACTGCAGACAGGCGTGTAGCGATGTCTGATTGAGACGACCCATGAACGCACCTGAGTTAGGCCCGGGGTCACACCCGCTTGCCAGACCTCAGTGTGGTCGTTCAGCCCTTGGCGCATGCATGGTTGACCTTTTGGTCGACTCAAGTCAGTTAGGACTTGGTGCATGCAAAGGCAGTGGATCTGACTAGGATGGATGAGTGGATCCCTAGTAATGGACCGTTGTAAGGTTGTAGGGCAAATAAGGAAAAAATTAAAATTGATCCTATGGGGTTTTCGAAAATTTTAATTTTTATGATGGATCACATGATTGTTGAATGATGCATATGTATGTTTATTTAATCTTATGTGGGCTGCCCATTTTAATGTGTGTTGTGCTGGGGCCTGCGAGCCTGGTATTAATTGTAAATTAATTTTTAGTTTTGTGATCTGCGTATCACAGTTCAATTAATTTATAATGTGAAATTGACCTGCGTGTCAATCTTGTCTAGATAGTTAAATTTGTAATTTAATTAGACAAGAGCACAGTGCACACTTGGCAGAGGCGCATGCAGCAGTGGCTTGACCAGGTGGGAGGTCCAGGGTTCGACTCTGGGACCAGGCGCAAATTCCTGGTGGGCGCACCACAGCTGCAGAAGGCGCTTGGGCCCTGGTTTGGGCCAGATGAGCAGCTAAAGACCCATGAAGAGCAAGTGCAGACTTAAGTTAGGTTAAGGTCTCACTAGGGCTATGGGCTTTTACCACATAAGATTCATGCTTTCTTTTATTTAATGTTTAATTATTAGAATTGCATGATTAAGTTTATCTTCTGCTATCACCATAGGAATTGCATGATAGTGAAGAAGATAAAAGACCGTTAAAATCCAACGCTAAAATATCAAGCTCGTAAGCCTTCTGACGCGAAACCTCACTGTTCTGATTATCGTTGGAGCCGTGTTGTACCCACTCAGTGGGCACGTCCATCTATCTTCAGACGGTGCGGGATTACACCTGTGTGTTACAGAGTAGGGATTTATCCCTTCTCGTTGCTCAGCATAGCACATGGTGGTCCAGGGAGTAGGTCGGGTCAGCTTGACCGTGTAGGCTACATATGTGGCGCATATGGTAGCACATGGAGGCAGCCATCTGTGGGGTCAGAGACTGTGTTGTACCAACTCAGTTGGCACAGTCTGCTGGACTGCCCAGATGAAGGGGAATCGCACGGGTTGGCGATCGGCAGGGACTGCCTACCAGAGATTAGTGCTTGTACTCTCTGTGCATCTTATCTCGCCTGAGCGGGACGCGGAGACCAAGTATGATATCTGGATCCCATCTCACTAAAAGAGTTCTACTCTTTCGGGCAGTTTTGTTGGATTTTTCAAGCCAGATAAAATAGTGAGAAAAAGGAATCTTTCTTAAGTCCTGATTGATTCTTATACATTGATACTGACCTTGCTGTTCTTGCATTGTTGTAGATACCTGCAGCAACGAACACCATGAACTTCAATGTGCGATCCCTACTGGAAAGGGAGAAGTTTGCTGGGCCGAACTTCTCTGACTGGTTTGGACACCTTAAGATCGTTCTTAAGGCAGAGAGGAAACTGTATGTCCTCGAGACGGCGATACCGCCGCAGCCCGCTCCGAACGCCGCAAGGGCGGTTCGGGAAGCCTATGAAAAGCACGTCAATGATAGCATTGATGTCGCTTGCCTGATGCTAGCGTCTATGACGCCACCGCTGCAGCGTCAGCATGAGGATATGTCGGCTATAGATATTATAGCGAACCTCAAGATGCTGTATGCTGCACAGGCGAGGACTGAACGCTATAACTTGACGAAGCTCTTCTTTCAGAGCAAACTGGCTGAAGGGAGCCCAGTGGGAGCTCACGTGCTCAAGATGATTGGGCACAAGGAGGCTCTAGAGAAACTGGGGTATACCATTAACCAGGAGCTTGCTGTGGATATTATTCTGCAGTCTCTCCCGCCTTCATTCGACGCATTCATTATTAATTTTAATATGAACAAAATCGATTGTACTCCGGCAGAGCTGCTGAATATGCTCTTGACCACTGAGGAGACTCTGAAGGGTAAGCCTTCGACCTCTGTCTTAATGGTTCCTTCTAGGAACAAGAAGAAGGGGAAGAAGGGCAAGGCCCCCGTCAAGAGTTATAGCAAGGCTTTGAAGCAGAAGGTCAAGCGGTCCAAGGAATACAGGTGTTTCCACTGTGGCCAGCTGGGTCACTGGAAAAAGGACTGTAAAGCGCTCCAAGGAGATAAGAGGGGAAGCTTCGCTTCTGGCTCAGGTATATTCGTGACTGAGGTCATGTTTTCTTCTTCTATATCATGGGTGTTGGACACTGCATGTGGAGTTCACATTTGTTCAAATGTACAGGAACTCAAGAGAAGAAGACAGGTGGGACAGCATGAGGTGGACCTACGCGTTGGAAACGGGGCACGGGTTGCTGCTGTTGCTGTAGGAGACTACTTCATTTCTTTACCATCTGGACTTGTATTGGAACTAAACAATTGTTACTTTGTTCCCAGTATTACTAAAAATATTATCTCCATTCCTGCTCTTGTCAGGAAGGGATTTTCCTTTGAATGCAATATTTCAAAGTGTGTTTTGTCTTTTGATAATATTGTTTATGCAACTGGTTCAATTAACAATGGGTTATTCATGTTGGACATGGAGCGTTCTATACAAAATATTGATATTAAGAAAGCCAAGTATGCTGATGACAGCACCTTGCTATGGCATAGTCGTTTAGGCCATATAAACGAGAAACGCATTAAGCGGTTGCATGATTATGGATTGCTGGGATCATTCTCCTACAAGGAGATTGATACATGCAAGGCTTGTTTAATGGGTAAAATGACGAAGTCACCTTTTCCTCACAAAGGTCAAAGGGCTTCAGGTTTACTTGACCTTATACACAGTGATGTGTGTGGGCCATTTAGTAAACATGCCAGAGGTGGCTATCAGTACTTCATTACCTTTACTGATGATTTCAGTAGGTATGGCTATGTCTATCTGATGAGACATAAGAGTGAATCTTTTGACAAGTTCAAAGAGTTCAAGAATGAAGTACAGAATCAGCTAGGCCGAAATATCAAGGCACTTCGCTCAGATCGAGGTGGAGAATACTTGAGTCATACGTTTACTGACTATCTAAAGGAGTGTGGGATTATCTCACAGCTCACTCCGCCAGGAACACCGCAATGGAATGGTGTGTCCGAGAGGAGAAATAGAACGTTACTTGATATGGTTCGTTCTATGATGAGTCAGGCTTCTTTACCCAACTCCTTTTGGGGTTTTGCACTGGAAACAGCTGCAAAAGTACTAAACCGAGTGCCATCCAAGGCCGTTTCAAAGACGCCATTTGAGTTATGGTATGGGAAACAGCCGAGCTTAACATTTATCAGGATCTGGGGCTGCGAGGCTTATGTCAAAAAGCTCGCCTCTGGGAAACTAGAGAGCAGATCAGACAAATGTATCTTTGTCGGTTACCCTAAGGAAACTAAGGGTTATTATTTCTTCGATCCCAAGGAGAACAAGGTTTTTGTTGCTCGGACGGCCATATTTCTTGAGAAGGAGTTTCTTCTGCAAGAGGCCAGTGGGAGAGAAATAAAGCTGGATGAGAATCCAGAGGAAGGACAAAGTGCTCAAGCACAGTTGGATGAGCCTGAGCCAGTAGATCAGGTTATTGAACAAACTGAGGCTCAGATATCACGGGAACTGCGAAGATTGGGAAGGATTCGTCGACAGCCTGATAGCTATGACGGAGTCTACATCATTGATAATGATGAACCCCTCACTTATGCAGATGCGGTCAGTGGACCGGAGTCAGCGAGATGGCTTGAAGCTATGCGCGCCGAGATGGACTCCATGTCAGATAACCAAGTTTGGGATTTGGTTGATCCGCCTCCGGGAGTTATCCCTATAGGCTGTAAATGGATCTTCAAGAAGAAGATTGACATGGATGGTAACGTGGTTACCTATAAAGGCAGGCTAGTTGCGAAAGGTTTCAAACAAATCTACGGGATAGATTATGATGAAACTTTCTCACATGTAGCTATGTTTAAGTCTATTCGGATTCTTTTCGCGATAGCTGCATATTATGATTATGAGATCTGGCAGATGGATGTGAAAATAGCTTTCCTAAATGGAAATCTGGATGAGGATGTGTACATGACACAACCTGAGGGTTTCACTAATCCAGCAGATCGTCATAAGATATGCAAGTTAAAGAAGTCTATTTATGGACTTAAGCAAGCATCAAGAAGCTGGAATATTCGTTTTGATGAATCAGTCACTGATTTTGGTTTCATCAAGAACGAGGATGACCCGTGTGTATATAAGAGGTTTAGTGGGAGCGTGATAACTTTCTTAGTCCTCTACGTCGATGACATCTTGATCATTGGAAATGACATTCCTGAAATGCATGCTGTTAAGGCATGGTTAAGGAAATGTTTCCAGATGAAAGATCTAGGAGAAGCAGCCTATGTATTAGGTGTGAAGATCTATAGGGATAGATCTAAGAGGCTTCTCGGGCTGTGCCAGAGTACTTACATCGAAAAGGTCCTGGAGAGATTTCATTTAGAGAATTCTAAACGAGGATATCTTCCAGTCAGACATGGTCTGAGTCTTTCGAAGAGTCAGTGTCCACAAACACAGACTGAGAAAGATGAAATGAACAATACGCCTTATGCTTCGGCTATTGGATCCATTATGTATGCGATGTTGTGTACTCGCCCAGACGTCGCTTACGGGTTAAGCGTGACCAGTCGTTTCCAAAGTAATCCAGGTGTGGCGCACTGGATTGCAGTCAAGAACATTTTAAAATATCTGCGGAGGACCAAAGATATGTTCTTGATATATGGTGGTCAGGAAGAACTCAGTATTGAAGGATATACTGACGCTTCGTTCCAGTCGGACCAGGATGATTTCCGATCGCAATCAGGCTATGTTTTTAGCTTGAATGGAGGAGCAGTGGTGTGGAAAAGTTTCAAACAGTCAACTGTTGCTGATTCCACAACAGAAGCCGAGTATGTTGCAGCCTCGGAAGCATCCAAGGAGGCAGTGTGGATTCGTAAGTTCGTGAGAGAACTTGGTGTCGTTCCTTCGAGTGCAGATCCTTTGGTTATCTTTTGTGATAACACTGGAGCAATCGCACAAGCAAAGGAACCACGGTCGCACCAGAAGTCCAAGCACATACAGAGACGGTTTCATTTGATCAGGGAGATCATAGATCGTGGCGAGATCAAAATCTGCAAGGTTCATACAGATGACAATCTAGCAGACCCGCTTACTAAGCCTCTGGCGCAGCAGAAGCATGAGAAGCACTGTAATAATATGGGTTTGAGATTTCTCAACCATTAGATTAAGTGCAAGTGGGAGATTGTTGGGGTATGCCCTTAAGGCTAATGTTTGAGGCCTGTGGGAATGTATCTGTATCATGTAATAAACTGTTATGTTTATAAAGGCATGGTTATTATTCAGTTGTTTACATTGTCTGCTGCAATATATGTTCTTCTGAATAATGTCTCAAAGCTGTTCAGCTAGGCTGACGTGCTATAAGTCCTTAGTCGAGATATCTTGGTGAACATGAGACAGCCTTGATATGATTGAGACTAATATGTGTTCTAATCTTATAGGATGCTTCGAGCATGGAATAAGATGTAGACTCATGGGTACATCGGATGTACTGGACAGACCCTACTAGGATGTTCAATTGTTTGTCACAATGTGAATATTCCTTGAGTGAGACAAGTGGCACATTTCCTTTGACTTGAGATCACTTGTGTTTTCTAAATGATGATTGTCATTGTTTTGAGATAGTTCAATATCATTTGAAACACAATGATTATAGACTATCTTGGATGGTGAACTTGAATCATGTTAGGGCACTAGTGATAGACATAGGATTGCCGTCTCCTTGTTTAAGGAGTGTGATGTTCTAAAGGGGCCCCCCTCAGATGAGATGATTGAGAAAGTGTATGGCCATACCCAGATGACTATGTTCATCTGATCTAATCATGCTTATCATATTGGAGTTACAGGCTTGACAGGCTTGTCCAATAAGAACATCCAGTGGCAAAGGAAATATGCATGCCTAGTGATGTTGATTCACACTTGTGCTGTTTTTGGGTGTAGTCTTGGAAGACTCTTTCCTTTATATCGGGAGATAGTGATGTGTTGCTAGATACCCCTCACTGATCGTGATAACGTGAGTTATCGTTACCGACATTTAAAGGAAACCCTCAGGGTCGCACAATTTGATGATATGGCTTACTTAAGTCAGATCGTGTGGACTGAATTGTTTGGGTTCAGTTTAAAGGGATTTAATCTCTGATTGAAAGTGAGATCTGGTCTGATCATGTTTGATTGATTAGGGCTTGAGATCGGTAAGCTTCGATCGAGAGAATGAGTGCTAGATCAGTCAGATCAGAAGCATTGAGAGATTGACGGTCAGATCGAGAGCCTTTGGGTTTATTTTGATCTGGACTTATTTCTTGGTTTATTTGGTTAGTGGACCAAATCGGTTTGAACCAGCTCATGGATGAGCGCATGGTTCAATGGTGATGTGGCATTTGCGATTGGGGTAAACCCAAGATCGCATATGGAGAAGTGGGATGCTATTTTTAGCACTTCTCAAACGTGGCCATGAACACACGTCGCCCCTCTCTTGCCTCTTCATGCAATTGACGCCTCCTTGGGTTGTCATCGAGCGGCATTCTCGTGTGAGGAAGTCTAAGGCGACAAGAGAAAGACGCCAAGAAAGAAAAAGCTCTCTTTTCCCTTTTGCATTCGATCAGAGACACCTTGGACGACTCTTGCTAGCACAAGGGACGACAAGAAGGAGCCAAGACTCATCTTGTGTGTGACGATTTGGAGGAGATCTTCATTGCTCTCTTTCTTCCAAGGCGCCATCTAGAAATGGCAATGGTATGGATCGAATCACTTCTTTTACAATCGGTTTTTGTTAAGTTGATCATATGATACATGCTCTTCGATCTATGAAACCCTTTATCCGCTGCCCCCTACTTTGATTGCGCCACTTTAGGGTTTTTGCTCCCCCTCGAAGGGGACTCTTCACTATCATACAGAACAAACTGCCACCAAAACTAAAGGATCCAGGTAGTTTTTTTATACCATGTTCTATAGGCACTATGGCTTTTGACCGAGCCTTATGTGACCTAGATGCTAGCGTGAGTCTAATGCCTCTTTCTGTTACAGGAAACTGAATATTGGAGAGCTAAAGCATACATCCATATCCTTATAGCTCGCGGATTCATTGGTAAAGTATCATGTAAGTATATTAGAAAATATCCCAATAAAAATAGGTGAGTTTTTCATTCCTGCAGATTTTGTATGTTAGAAATGGAGGAAAATTCTAGAATTCCTATAATTCTTGGTAGACCACTATTAGCCACTACTAAGGCAAACATAGATGTGAAAGAGGGAAAGATTACTTTTGATATATGTGACAACAAGATTGAATTTAATCTTAATGATTCATTGAACAAACTTTCATACTAAGAATCTTGTTGTAGTGTTGAAATATTTAATGATGATATTTATGATGTGTCAAGCTTATTTGATGAAATCTCGAATTATGAATCTAACAATCTTTCTGAGGGTATTGATAAGAAATTGCAGAAGAAAAAGACAAGAAGGAAGAGAAGAAGATCAAAATTAATGGAGAGAGGAAAGAAAATTTGGAGCAAATTTAGAGATTATTTCAAGACCGAGCCTTATGTTATTCAAAGAGATGCCCATATCAAAAGAAAATCAGAAGGGCAATCTAGGAGTTCACGATCAAATCTGAGTGTAAAAGGGTCAAGCTAATGATCTTTAAATTAGCGCTTCTTGGGAGGCAACCCAAGCTTTTTAACTTTAGTTTTGATTTCTTTTATTTACTTGTTTTAATTTTGTTTTAGGACTAATTTTTACAATTTTTTTTTGTGGGAAACAAGATTTGGCGCAAAATTTCGGCACTACTGTAACCTCCTTTACGGTACCGTAATCCCGGTTATTTTTAACCAGAGAGTTTTAACCCATTACGGTACCATCGTAAATTCCTTTACGGTACTGTATTTTGTGACAAAATTTTCCCGAGAGTTTTTTGTTTTACGGTAGTACCGTAAACTTGTTTACGGTGCCGTAATTTTTGAATTTTTTTGAATTTTGAATTTTTTGAATTTTGACTTTTTTCAAAAAAAAAAATTATTTCTGATCAATATTATGGCACCACCGTAAACTTCTTTACGGCGCCGTAACCGCTGCTACTTTTCGACCCGAGAGTTTTTTTTTTGCCATCACGGCACCGCCGTAAATGTCTTTACGGCCGTAAATGTATCTGGAAAACGCGATAAAGGTGCCGTAACCTAAATTCTTTTGCTACCGTTTTGAGGTTTTCTCGCTCTCTCGTGCACCGATCTTGAAGCTCCGACCTTCCCCGACCTTCAGAAGACTCAGGCGACCCCTCCTGTCTGTTTATCGCCGCCGATCTGGTACTCTCTCGTCCAATTTCACTGTTTTAGTGAGTTTTGACCTAGTTTCCACCCCCTTTGCTCTTGTGCTTTCGTTTCTCAGTCAATTTTGGGGCTTTGTGTTTCTATCTTCTTGTGAGAGGATAAGCTACTGTTTCTTTCTTGTTTCCAGAGATTTTAACTGATATCTAGGGAGATCTGAGTTGAAAAGTGATGAACACGCTTAGGGTTTACTGTTCACCGTCGCCCTTTTCAAATTTTCATGGATTTATGAGTCCAAGCATGACTTTAAGTTGACATCTTACTTGATTATCCTTATTTGTTGCCATATACTTGCTATATCTATGTTGAATCTTAGTTGCAGCTTGTGATTGTAACAATGCCACCAAGAACCAAGGGGCTTGTTGCCAAGAGAAAAGGAAAGGCACCAGCTGAGCCTTCCTTTCCACCCAACCCACATGGAATTTTGTTCAGAAATGAAATTCAAGCTGCAAGATATACTCAACTAGTTGAGAGAAGAGTAATTGCCACCAACTATGCTGATAAGAGAACCTTAGAGACATTAGGTTTGCATGAAGATGTCTTGTGGATGTTTGAGCAAATCAAAGCCCAGAGATTCTTCCAAATGACACCACAAACATATCTACCATTGGTGCTTGAATTTCTGAGTAGTTTTGATGTGCAGCTGTATGAGTATAGTGAAAGACATGCAGATGGTTATATCACCTTCCGCATGGCTAATGTAGAAAGGCAGCTGTCCATGCAAGATTTGAGAACCATCTTCTAGTTTGGTACAGGAGGCCGCACATCAGTTTTAGTGGGGTATGCTGAGGATGTGTTTTGGAACCAAATCACTGAAGAGACCCACTTTTCAGCACTTACTGCTAGAGCTTCAAAGATTTCCAATCCTTGCATCAAGTATGTTCATAGAGTTTTGGCCCACACTGTCTTTGGTAGAGGTGACAGTGATGGGATGGTGAGGCAAACTGAGTTGTTCTTTTTATGGAGTATGCTATTTAGATATCCCTTGGATGTTGCCTTTTTCTTCATGAAACTGTTGGTGTATATGCCCTAAGGACCTAATTTTGGTCCGTTACTTGTACTACTTGACATTGATATTTATATCACATTAGCATTGTCGTTATCATTATTTGTTTACATCTGCGAATATGTACTTATATGATAATGTCCCTGGAGACAGATTGGATCTGTGCTCAAACAATCGTCCCCAGTCAATGTACCTGAGTGGATAAGGGATAGCTCTGGTACTTGTGAGACTGGTATATGGGCTGGTTAAGCACGAGGTGCTAACGCAGACATATGGGTATATCAGTGGTGGATATACTGGACCGACCCGCTATGAGGCAATGACTTAGTGTCACAAGTTATCTTCACAAGTGATAGGAGATGCATTGATCCCTTGACTTGAGGTCATTGGCCATTCTATATGGTTAGGGATATGCTTTGATACAACCTAACGCCTTGCCGTGGTTGGGAGGTAATAACGGTTGTCATTGGGCATGTCACGACCCATATTAGAAGGTCAATGCACAGACATAGGATTTGCCCCTTTCCTAAGGGAAGCTTGATATCCATGGAGCTCCTCTATGGTTCTATGACTGAAAGTGTATGCCATACCCAGGTTAGTCCTGATTTAGTCATAGCCATGAGATTGGATGAAAACAAGTGGTGACATGCTTGTCCAATCGGATATCAGTACGACAAAGAGACTGTAATGCATCTGTACCTAATTGCGATGATGGGGATGTCGATGTCGATATCCATTCCAATGACTTGGGTAGCAGCGATGCACTACTAGGTGCCACTCACTGCTTGTGGTGGCCTTTGGTCAGCACTGCCAGCGTCAGAGGAACCTACAGGGTTGCACACCTTGATACTCGAGTTCTCATATTGATCGGGAAGCCTTATGATCGAGTTATTGGGTAACTCGGATCGATTTTGGAGATTTCATCAGCGCCAATGGGTCTGATGAGATGGAAGAGATTTATTGAAGCCAACTTCCATTTACGGCATATTAACCATGGTTAGCCCAGTTTGACCTAGGGTTAAATTGGATTGGATCCAAGGGCTTGGTTAACATGCATAATGGACATTGGGTTGGGCCCATTGAAAAGTTGGGCTTATTGGGCTCAAGGAGAAAGGGAATTGTAGGCATGTGCTTAACTCTAGTTAGACTAGGGTTAACGCCTAGAATTTGAAATTAACCATGTGAGGGTTAATTAATTAATTAATATGAATCCTAATTGGATTAGGACTAATTAATTGATTAATTATGGGCTGATTTATTTGAATTAATAAGAGTCCTAATTGGATTAGGATTTAATTAATTAAATAATTAGAGTCCTAATTGGATTAGGACATGATTCAAAATTTGAATCTTGGTCAATCCGGCCACTTGAGTTATAGTTGGACTAGGACTTGAGGGCTTGTTTTATCATGACCAATTCGCCCACTTAAGTAGTCCTAATTGGATTAGGACTCACTTGATCAAACTGCCATATGAGTCCTAATCAAATTAGGACATGTTCAAACCGCTAATGCAAGTCCTAATTGGATTAGGATTTGATTCCCCCTTTCTCTCCTAGCCGCAAATTCCAATTGAATTGTGGCCACACTCTAAACTGCCTCTTGTCTCTATAAATAGAGACCTTGGCCGCCCCTCTTGGTGGACAATCTGATCTTGAAGTCGTAAGCAACATCAAGGGCGAGAGCAAGAGGTGGTGGCGCATTTCATCTTCTTCCATCAAACCCTAGCCGAAGCAAGCTTCCTCCTTTCCTCTTGGCGCTTGGAGCATTGGAGCTTGGCGACTTGTCTCCTTCCCTCTTCCTCCTTGGCGCAACTTCTCTAGAAGGGGGCGCAAGTGAAGTAGAGATCTCTCAAGGCTTGGAGTTTCTTCCCGAGGCTAGCACCGGGAGTGGAAGAAGAGAGCTCGAGGTGATCAGTGTGTGTGAGACTGCAGAGGGTGCACGATTGGGTGCCTACGTTGACATCGGCCTCACCCTACTTCAAGATATTTTCTATCACATCGTGTCGACTCTCTCACTTGACGATCTTCACTGGGTTTTTGGGATTGGCCTGTTTCGTGGATATTCTTCCGCTGCGCAATGTATTTGTGTCCATAAACCTCTAAAAAATTGTAAAAATATCCCCGGGGTTTCCCAACAGTGGTATCAGAGCGACTTGCGAAACTCGAACGATGTTCTTCATGCTTTTCATGTTTTTCATGCTCACATGCCATATTTCAATTTTCGAAATTGTATGATGCATGGCGCACGGTTTTTCTAAAGTAGAAAAATTAGGGTTTCTTGTTTCTATCACCTTTTCAATCTCTTTTGGATTTTTGGGTTATTTTTCTTGCATGATTTAAGGATCAAAGGCACACGTGGTTTTGTCAAGTAGGACGGGCATTGTGTCTTCGGACTGGCTGAGTCTCTTGATCTAACAAAATTACCAGCTGAGATGATCTTTGAAATCATCATGAAAATTAATCGCGATTAACTAAAAGATTTGTGAGAAGAAGATGAGGAAAAGAAACTGGTTTTATGAAAAAGTAAAATTTCAGATTTTATGTTTTTCATGAGCATGTAGAATTGCATGTGTAAACTCCTTGATTGTGCATAATGTTGTGATCATGAGTCAAGCCCCCTTGCATGCCTGTGTTGTATCCTTGTGCGGCCTGCATGCCATCTTTTTCTTTATTTTTGTAAAAGTAAGATGAAGATTAAGGGAAGGAGCTTGGTGGCGCATCTTGGATGGTGGCACAACAAGCACCCTACTTGGATTGGTGGCGCATGCAAGATGGTGCAAGCTTGCTTGGTGGTGCAAGCATAGCATGGCCGAGCCTTAGGGCTTGTGAGCTAGCTATGTTGGACCTTGCAAGATGGCGATTCACCCTTGGAGGACCTTGGAGCCAACCTTGAAGTTCAAAATAGAGGTCGGCTAGGTTAGGGTCTAGTTCTTGGGGCTTGAGTCCTAGGTCAAGAGTTGAACCTGTAGAGATCTCTCATGGCTTGGATCTTCTTCCCGAGGCTAGCACCGGGCGTGGACGAAGAGAGCTCGAGGTGATCCGTGTGTGTGAGATTGTAGAGGGCGCACGATTGGGCGCCTACGTTGACATCGGCCTCACCCTGATTCAAGGTATTTTCTATCACATCGTGTCGACTCTCTCGCTTGACGATCTTCACTGGGTTTTTGGGACTGGCTTGTTTCGGGGATATTCTTCCACTACGCAATGTATTTGTGTCCATAAACCTCTGAAAAATTGTAAAATATCCCCGGGGTTTCCCAACAGTGGTATCAGAGCGACTTGCGAAACTCGAACGATGTTCTTCATGCTTTTCATGTTTTTCATGCTCACATGCCATATTTCATTTTTTGAAATTGTATGATGCATGGCGCACGGTTTTTCTAAAGTAGAAAAATTATGGTTTCTTGTTTCTATCACCTTTTCAATCTCTTTTGGATTTTTGGGTTATTTTTCTTTCATGATTTAAGGATCAAAGGCGCACGTGGTTTTGTTAAGTAGGACTGGCATTGTGTCTTCGGACTGGCCGAGTCTCTTGATCTAACAAAATTACCAACTGAGAGGATCTTTGAAATCATCATGAAAATTAATCGCGAATAACTAAAAGATTTGTGAGAAGAAGATGAGGAAAAGAAACTGGTTTTATGAAAAAGTAAAATTTTAGATTTTATGTTTTTCATGAGCATGTAGAATTGCATGTGTAAATATCTTGATTGTATATAATGTTGTGATCATGAGTCAAGCCCCTTGCATGCCTGTGTTGTATCCTTGTGCGGCCTACGTGCTATCTTTTTCTTTATTTTTGTAAAAGTAAGATGAAGATTAAGGGAAGGAGCTTGGTGGCGCATCTTGGATGGTGGCGCAACAAGCACCCTACTTTGATTGGTGGCGCATGCAAGGTGGTGCAAGCTTGCTTGGTGGCGCAAGCATAGCATGGCCGAGCCTTAGGGCTTGTGAGCTAGCTATGTTGGAACTTGCAAGATGGCGATTCACCTTTGGAGGAGCTTGGAGCCAACCTTGAAGTTCAAGATAGAGGTCGGCTAGGTCTAGTCTTGGGGCTTGAGTCCTAGGTCAAGAGTTGAACCTCCTTCTTGGCATGGGTTGGTTCAATGTCTTGAATAGGTCATGATCACATCATTCTTTTACTACTTTCAAACATATCTGCTAAAGCATGCCTGTGATGTTTTATCGTTATGTTATCACTATAGGATTGCATGCCTGTAATGCTAGACATAAGATAAAACTAAATGAGACCTCAAAAGCCCTCATTCAAAATATCAAGTCTAGTAGCCTTCTAATGCGTAGCCCTCATCAAGCTATCGATCAATGGTGTTGTGAACTATTTCCCACCCTCATGGGACACACCCACTTATCTTTAGAAGGTGTGTGGTGGCATGGTTTCCCCAGTCCGTTTAAACCGGGCGCGCCTTCGCAAAGAAACTCGTTGGCCCTGGGCATAACGGTTAGGAATGGACTTGACTAGAAGTTCATATGTGCTGGGCACATGATGAAAGTCTAGAGGCATCGTTGAGAGGTTAGGGTTTCATGCTGTATCCAGCCCTCGCTGGACATGAAATTCCTAGACTATCTCAATAAGGGGAATTGCTTGGAGCAATCGGCCGGCGTGCCCACCTTAGGAAGCATGGGTCACCTTGTGCATCTCATCCCACCCTCGTGGGACACGAAGCCTCATGTTGAATAAGGATCCCATCTCACTAGGAAATCTCAGATTTTCTGATTGACTTTGTGGGTTGTCAATTCGATTAAAATAGTGGGAGCCATAATCATTTAAAACAAGTCCAGTTTAAATGATTTAAAGTAGTACTAATCTGCTGTTTCTTGATTGTTGTAGAACAATGACAACGAACAATAGCGGATTAACACTGCGATCACTCCTTGATAAGGATAAGTTGGTTGGAACCAACTATATGGACTGGCATCGGAACTTGAGGATAGTCCTCAAGCTCGAGAAGAAGCTGTATGTCCTAGAGCAGGCTCTTCCGGCGCCTCCTCCACCTAATGCCCGAGCGGCAGATAGAGATGCTTTTAGAAAGCATCAGGATGACTCTATGGAGGTATCATGTCTCATGCTGGCCACTATGGCACCTGAACTTCAGGTGCAATATGAGGAGCAGAACGCTTTTCAGATGATCACTCATTTGAAACAGATGTTCGAGGCTCAGGCTAGAACTGAGAGATTTGACACCGCCAAAGTAGTCTTTCGGTGTAAGTTATCTGAGGGTGCACCAATGAGACCCCATGTTCTCAAGTTGATTGGAAACGTGGATCATCTCAGAAGGCTGGGACACGCCATAGATAATGAGCTGGTTGTGGATCTTATTCTGCATTCCCGCCCCCCTAGCTTCAGTCGGTTTATCATAAATTTCAACATGAATCGGATTGAGTGCACACGGGAGGAATTGATGAATATGCTCCAGACAGCTGAGCGCGAGATGGTAAAGACCAAACCTAATTCTATTCTTTTGGTCCCTACGGCCAAGAAGATGAAGAAAAAGGGTAAGACACATGCTAAAGGCGGTGCCAAGGGTCCTACCAAGGCACTGAAGAAAAAGGCAAAGAAGTCAAAGGACTAGAGGTGCTTCCACTGTGGCGAGCAGGGTCACTGGAGGAGGGACTGCAAGCAACTTCAGAATGAGGAGAAGAAAGGCTTGGCCTTAGCTTCTAGCTTAGGTAATTATGTTACTGAAGTCAACTTTTCTATTTTTATGTCATGGGTTTGGATACCGCATGTGGAGCTCATATTTATACAAATATGCATGGGCTCAAGAAAAATAGATTGGTGTGGCCTAGAGAGAATAACCTACGAGTTGAGAATAGGGCATAGGTTGCTGCTATTGCTATAGGAATTTTGACTCTCTCCCTGCCTTCTGGACTTCTATTAGAGTTGAATAATTGCTATGATGTACCTTCTTTTACCAAAACATTGTATCTATTTCTTGCTTGGCAAGGAAAGAATTTTAAATTTGAAATAAAAGAGGACTCATTTTCTTTTGCAAATATGAAGGGTACCTTATGCAATGGATTATAGATAACTCTATTTGTAACATAAATAATAAAAGTACCTGAGTGGTGAGTTTCTTGACTATCTGAAAGAGTGTGGGATTTTATCCCAACTCACTCCTCCTGGAACACCCCAATGGAATGGTGTGTCTGAAAGGAGAAATCAAACTCTGTTGGACATGGTTCGATGTATGATGAGTCATGCAACTCTACCTCCCTCATTCTGGGGATATGCACTTAATACAGCTTCTCTAATACTGAATAACGTTCCATCTAAAAGTGTCTCAAAGATTCCATATGAGGTATGGAGTGGGAGATACCCTAATCTATCTTTTATCAAGATCTGGGGATGCGAGGCATATGTCAAGCGTCAGGATTCTAGCAAGCTAGAACCTAGATCTGATAAATGTGTGTTTGTGGGGTACCCTAAGGAAACTAAGGGTTACTACTTCTATGTTCCCACCGAGAACAAAGTTTTTGTTGCTCGGGGTGCTGTCTTTCTAGAGAAAGAATTTCTCATGAAAGAAGTTAGTGGGAGGAAGTTTGACTTGGATGAGGTCCAAGTGCAACCACAAGACACAGAGATGGAACCTGAGCCACCTGTACTAGTTGCTAGGCAACCTGAGGCTCAGACACAGGCCCCACGTAGGTCTGGGAGAATTCGTCATGCACTTGAGAGGTATGGGTCGCTGCCGACCCAACATGACGGGATCTTCATCATTGAGGATGAACCCAGGACTTATGATGAGGCGGTCAGTGGACCGGACTTCGAGAGATGGCTTGAGGCAATGCGATCCGAGATGGATTCCATGTCAGCTAACCAAGTCTGGGATTTGATTGAGTTACCTGATGGGGTAAAACCCATAGGGTGTAAATGGGTCTTCAAGAGGAAGACAGACATGGATGGCAACATAGTTACCTATAAAGGTAGACTAGTGGCTAAGGGATTCAAACAAGTCCAAGGGGTGGACTATGATGAAACCTTTTCGCCAGTTGCCATGTTCAAATCCATTCGGATTCTACTTGCTATAGCTGGATATCATGACTATGAGATATGGCAGATGGATGTGAAGACAGCGTTCCTTAACGGGAAGCTAACTGAGGATGTGTATATGACACATCCTGATGGCTTCATCCATCCTGCAGAGGCCAATAAGGTCTGCAGGCTAAAGAGATCCATATATGGATTAAAGCAAGCATCTCGAAGTTGGAATCTTCAATTTGATGAAGCTGTGAGAGATTATGGCTTTATCAAAAGCGAAGATGATGCCTGTGTATACAGAAAATTCAGTGGGAGCTTGTTGACTTTTCTGGTCTGGTATGTCGATGACATATTGCCCATCGGGAACGACATCCCTAGTCTTCAAGCTGTGAAGACATAGTTAGGGAAGTGTTTTGAGATGAAAGACTTAGGGGAGGCTGCCTATATCCTAGGCGTGAGGATCTACAGGGATAAATCCAAGAAGCTCCTAGCCCTTAGTCAGAGTACATACATTGATAAGGTCCTGGAGAGGTTTAGCTTGGAGCAATCCAAGAAAGGGTACCTTCCAGTGAGACATGGCCTTACTCTCTCAAAAAGCCAGTGTCCCACCACACAGGCTGAGAGGGATGACATGAGTCGAGTGCCCTATGCTTCGGCAGTAGGATCGATCATGTATGCAATGTTGTGTGCTAGACTAGATGTGGCTTATGCTATGAGCATAACCAGCCGATACCAATCCAATCCTAGAGTACAACACTGGGTGGCTGTAAAGAACATCCTAAAGTATCTGAGAAGAACTAAGGATTTGTTCTTGGTCTATGGGGGACAGGAAGAGCTCAGTATGCTAGGCTACACTAATGCGTCTTTCCAGTCTGACCCTGACGACTTCAGATCGTAGGCCGGCTATGTGTTCAAGATAAATGGAGGCACTGTTTGCTGGAAGAGCTTCAAGCAATCCACCATAGCTGATTCTACAACCGAAGCTGAGTATGTGGCCGCTTCTGAGGCAGCCAAAGAAGCCGTTTGGATTAGGAAGTTCATTTCTGAACTTCAGGTGGTTCCAAGTGCAGTGGATCCCATTGAAATCTATTGTGATAACAATGGAGCAATTGCACAAGCCAAGGAACCACGGTCTCATCAAAAATCCAAACACATACTCAGGAGATTTCACCTGATCAGAGAGATCATAGATAGAGGTGATGTCAAGATTAGCAGAGTTGACATAGAGAACAATCTGGCTGACCCATTGACCAAGGCTTTGGCGTAGCAGAAGCATGATGGTCACGCTAGAGATATGGGGTTAAGATTTCTCAACCTCTAGGTCTTTGTGCAAGTGGGAGATTGTTGGTGTATATGCCCTAAGGACCTAATTCTGGTCCGTTACTTGTACTACTTGACATTGATATTTATATCATACTGGCATTGTCGTTATCATTATTTGTTTACATCTGTGAATATGTACTTATATGATAATGTCCCTGGAGACAGATTGGATCTGTGCTCAAACAATCGTCCCCAGTCAATGTACCTAAGTGGATAAGGGACAGCTCTGGTACTTTTGAGACTGGTATATGGGCTGGTTAAGCACGAGGTACTAACGCAGACATATGGGTATATCAGTGGTGGATATACTGGACCGACCCGCTGTGAGGCAATGACTTGGTGTCACAAGTAATCCTCACAAGTGATAGGAGATGCATTGATCCCTTGACTTGAGGTCATTGGCCATTCTATATGGTTAGGGATATGCTTTGATACAACCTAACGCCTTGCCGTGGTTTGGAGGTAATAACGGTTGTCATTGGGCATATCACGACCCATATGAGAAGGTCAATGCACAGACATAGGATTTGCCCTTTTTCTAAGGGAAGCTTAATATCCATAGAGCTCCTTTTGGTTCTATGACAGAAAGTGTATGGCCAAACCCAGGTTAGTCCTGATTTAGTCATAGCCATGAGATTGGATGAAAACAAGTGGTGACACACTTGTCCAATCAGATATCAGTATGGCAAAGACACTGTAATGCATCTGTACATAATTGCGATGATGGGGATGTCGATGTCGATATCTTTTCCAATGACCTGGGTAGCAGCGATGCACTACTAGGTGCCACTCATTGCTTGTGGTGGCCTTTGGTCAGTACTGCCAGCGTCAGAGGAACCTACAGGGTCGCACACCTTGATACTCGAGTTCTCGTATTGATCGGGAAGCCTTATGATCGAGTTATTGGGTAACTCGGATCGATTTTGGAGATTTCATCAGCGCCAATGGGTCTAATGAGATGGAAGAGATTTATTGAAGCCAACTTCCATTTACGGAATGTTAACCATGGTTAGCCCAGTTTGACCTAGGGTTAAATTGGATTGGATCCAAGGGCTTGGTTAACATGCATAATGGATATTGGGTTGGGCCCATTGAAAAGTTGGGCTTATTGGGCTCAAGGAGAAAGGGAATTGTAGGCGTGTGCTTAACTCTAGTTAGACTAGGGTTAATGCCTAGAATTTGAAATTAACCATGTGAGGGTTAATTAATTAATTAATATGAATCCTGATTGGATTAGGACTAATTAATTGATTAATTATGGGCTGATTTATTTGAATTAATAAGAGTCCTAATTGGATTAGGATTTAATTAATTAAATAATTAGAGTCCTAATTGGATTAGGACTTGATTCAAAATTTGAATCTTGGTCAATCCGCCCACTTGAGTTCTAGTTGGACTAGGACTTGAGGGCTTGTTTTATCATGACCAATTCTCCCACTTAAGTAGTCCTAATTGGATTAGGACTCACTTGATCAAACCACCATATGAGTCCTAATCGAATTAGGACATGTTCAAACCGCCAATGCAAGTCCTAATTAGATTAGGATTTGATTCCCCCTTTCTCTCCTAGCCGCAAATTCCAATTGAATTGTGGCCACACTCTAAACCGCCTCTTGTCTCTATAAATAGAGACCTTGGCCGCCCCTCTTGATGGACAATCTGATCTTGAAGTCGTAAGCAACATCAAGGGCGAGAGCAAGAGGTGGTGGCGCACTTCATCTTCTTCCATCAAACCCTAGCCGCAAGCAAGCTTCCTCCTTTCCTCTTGGCGCTTGGAGCATTGGAGCCTGGTGACTTGTCTCCTTCCCTCTTCCTCCTTGGCGCAACTTCTCTAGAAGGGGGTGCAAGTGAAGTAGAGATCTCTCAAGGCTTGGAGTTTCTTCCCGAGGCTTGGAGCCAACCTTGAAGTTCAAAATAGAGGTCGGCTAGGTTAGGGTCTAGTTCTTGGGGCTTGAGTCCTAGGTCAAGAGTTGAACCTGTAGAGATCTCTCAAGGCTTGGATCTTCTTCCCGAGGCTAGCACTGGGCGTGGAAGAAGAGAGCTCGAGGTGATCCGTGTGTGTGAGACTGCAGAGGGCGCACGATTGGGTGCCTACGTTGACATTGGCCTCACCCTGCTTAAGGTATTTTCTATCACATCGTGTCGACTCTCTCGCTTGACGATCTTCACTTAGTTTTTGGGACTGACCTGTTTCGGGGAAATTCTTCTACTGCGCAATGTATTTTTGTCCATAAACCTCTGAAAAATTGTAAAATATCCTCGGGGTTTCCCAACAGTGGTATCAGAGCGACTTGCGAAACTCGAATGATGTTCTTCATGCTTTTCATGTTTTTCATGCTCACACGCCATATTTCAATTTTCGAAATTGTATGATGCATGGCGCATGGTTTTTCTAAAGTAGAAAAATTAGGGTTTCTTGTTTCTATCACCTTTTCAATCTCTTTTGGATTTTTAGGTTATTTTTCTTGCATGATTTAAGGATCAAAGGCGCACGTGGTTTTGTCAAGTAGGACGGACATTGTGTCTTCGGACTGGCCGAGTCTCTTGATCTGACAAAATTACCAGCTGAGAGGATCTTTGAAATCATCATGAAAATTAATCGCGAATAACTAAAAGATTTGTGAGAAGAAGATGAGGTGAAGGAACTGGTTTTATGAAAAAGTAAAATTTCAGATTTTATGTTTTTCATGAGCATGTAGAATTGCATGTGTAAACACCTTGATTGTGCATAATGTTGTGATCAAGAGTCAAGCCCCCTTGCATGTCTGTGTTGTATCCTTGTGCAGCCTGCGTGCCATCTTTTTCTTTATTTTTGTAAAAGTAAGATGAAGATTAAGGGAAGGAGCTTGGTGGCGCATCTTGGATGGTGGTGCAACAAGCACCCTACTTGGATTGGTGGCGCATGCAAGATGGTGCAAGCTTGCTTGGTGGCGCAAGCATAGCATGGCCGAGCCTTTGGGCTTGTGAGCTAGCTATGTTGGACCTTGCAAGATGGCAATTCACCCTTGGAGGACCTTGGAGACAACCTTGAAGTTCAAAATAGAGGTCGGCTAGGTTAGGGTCTAGTTCTTGGGGCTTGAGTCCTAGGTCAAGAGTTGAACCTGTAGAGATCTCTCAAGGCTTGGATCTTCTTCCCGAGGCTAGCACCGGGCGTGGAAGAAGAGAGGTAGAGGTGATAAGAGTTGAGCCATATGGGACAGAGATTGCAAGAGGGAGTCCAAGACTTGACATGGAGTCTTGTAGGGCAATGAAAATGGTGATAAGAGAAGGGGATGGTTTTTCACTGATTCTTGGACCTAGAGGACATAAGTTACCACTTCCATGCACCGAGAAGACCACAATTAGAAACCAAGAGAACTGGAGGTTTGTTGATGACACCAAAATATATAGTATATTTTGTATCATTTTGGATATCTTTTCATGCTAGATTGAAGATCTTTTATTTGTTTTCATGCTAAATTCATCGAATATTGCAAAGTCTACTTCTATTTTGGTTTTTCCCAATTTTCAGGTAAAAAGGCACTATTTCAAGGAGTTTTCAAGCAAAATCAAACACATAGAAGAGTTACCATCATCAAGAGGAAATTACCCAAGAAATTTCACACCAAACGGAGCAAGTCAGCAAATTACGGCTGTGCCGTAATCTCTTTTACGTTACTGTAAATTCAGACAGTACAGTAAAATCCGAGCCCTGCCGTGTTTTGAGGAGTTTGCAACCAGAAAGATTTTCGGATTTTATGGCACCACCGTAAACAATATTATGGTGTCGTATTTCAGAGCGCTTTAGAACAGAAACTTCGCCCGATTTTATGGCACCACCGTAAAGGATTACACCGGTCGTAATTTCCTATCACTTCTGAACAGAAAGTTTCCTCGATTTTACGGCAGTACCGTAAACCAGATTACGGTGCCGTAATTCCCAGACGACATCAGAATAGAAGACTCGACTGATTTTACGGTAGTGCCGTAATTTATTGCACTACTGTAATTCCTGTTCTGAACTCGACGCCCAGGTCAATATCGATGCCCGATTCTTGTGGAGAAGATTGCGAGCGATCCAGAGCTTTAAATTGGATGCCGTAAGAAGCAATCAGAGAGCTTTGGACGAGAGCATTACGCACACACCGGAAGCCCCAATTTTCATCCACTATCGAGGGAGAAATTGCGATTCATGCTGTAGGTATTTTAGAGAATGTACCAATCAAGATAGGTAAATTTTTTATACCCGCAGATTTTGTAGTGTTAGACATGGAGGAAAATTCTAGAAATCCTATAATTCTCGGTAGACCACTATTGGCCACAGTAAAAGCAAATTTTGATGTGAAAGAGGGAAAGATTACTTTTGGTATATGTGACAACAAGATTGAATTTAATCTTAATGATTCATTGAATAAACTTTCATACTCAGGATCTTGTGGTAGTGTTGCGATATTTAATGATGAAATTTATGATGTTTCAAGTTTGTTTGATGAAACCTCAAATAATGAATCTGACAATCTTTTTGAGGGTATTGATGAGAAATTGCAGAAAAAGAAAACAACAAGAAGGAAGAGAAGAAGAAGAGGCTATAGATTGATTGACAAAATAGAAGAGATTCTGAGCAAATTTGGATACTGTTTCAAGATTGAGCCTTATGTTGAAAAATCAGAGTGGAAATCTAGGAATTCACGATCAAACCCGAGTGTTAAAGGGTCAAGCTAATGACCTTTAAATTAGCGCTTCTTGGGAGGCAACCCAAGCTTTCTAACCTCTATTTTGTTTTCTTTAACTTAATTTTAGCTTAATACTAATTTATCTTTTATTTTTGTAGGTAAAATTTGATTTGGAGCAAATTACGGCACTACCGTAAGGTATGTTACGGTACCGTGTTTCTAGCCTCTTTCGATCAGAAAGTTGCCACGAAATTACGGTACTGCCGTAAGGTATTCTACGGTACCGTATTTTTATTCCAAAATCCACCCGAGAGTTTCCTTATGTTTACGGTACCGTATTTTCATGAAATTTTATTTTCGATTTTCTGAATTTTCAAATTTTTGAAAAAAGAAATTTCACTATTTGATTTTTACGGCAGTACCGTAAGTTATTTTACGGTGCTGTATTTCTGTGTCGTTTTCGAATAGAGAAGCTCCGAGATTTTACGGCGGTGCCGTAAACTGATTTACGGTACCGTAATTTCGCGTCGTTTTCGACCCGAGAGCTTTAGCAATTTTACGGCAGTGCCGTAAGACATTACACGGCCGTAATTTGTTTTCTGGTATGCGAGTCCTGTGCCGTATTTAGGGTTGTGACTATGCCTTTTTTAGGGTTTTGCCTTCGTTCTCACTCATTTTCGAGCCACTCTTGAATCTCCGATCATCTCCAACCTTCAGCAGACGCCGGCGACCTTTCCCGTTCAACTCTCACCGTCGATTGGGTAACCGTTTCACCGATTTTTCCTATTTAATGAATTTTTTCCAGTTTTCGCCCCTTTCGCTCGTTTTCGCTCGATTCTCAACCATTTTGAGTGATTTTTGTTTCTATTCACTCGTTAGAGGATGAACTTTCAATTCCTTGTTGTTTGAAAAGAATTTGGGTCGATTTCATAGGTGATTTGAGCTGAAATAAGTTAAAACGTGGTAAAGTTACTGTTCACTCACGGTTTTGTTGATTTTTGGAGTCTGAGCTGGAGTTATGAGTTGATTTTCACTTCCTATTTACTTGATTAGTGTTATTAATGATGCTGAAATTATGATTCATGCCTGCCATATTGAGATGAGATTGAGATTACATGCTCTGTTTATATGATAATAGAACATGTTGATAGGTTGCCATTTGACTTGAATTGAACTGTATTATTGTTTTGCTGCCATTAAATTGTGAGTTTGCAGCTTGTTAAAAAATATGCCAAGGAGGAAGGTAATTTTCCCAAGAGAGAAGGGGAAAGCTCCTGCAGAACCATCTCAACCTCAGAACCCCCATGGAATTATTTTCAGGAATGAGATGCGGGAGGCTACACGATTAGATGGCGACGAGTAGATACTTTGTGAGTATTGTTTTCCTTTACTTCTTTGCCATGCTGTGTTTTTTTTATATATATCTCATTGATTTTTCATATCATGAAGGGAAAGATGACGCTTCATGATCGCCACCACTGATTTTTGATATGATTACTTTGTTGTCAATATGGTTGTATGATGAATATTGATGTTCTGATTCACTTTTCAATATGGTTGTGCTACATTATGATGATATTATTTCTTGTTGACATGATGTGATTTTGATATATGATATATGTTTTGAAATGTGTTGATGATGGATGAATTCAAATTCATGATTAGAGTTATAGCCCTATCATGTCAAAATTTATTTCTTCGATACATATTTGTCTATTGAAATATGAAATTAGTTGATGCATGAAATTTTGGATAGATGTATTATTTAAAGAATAAATTCTAAAGGTGAAAATTTTCTTTTGAATAAAATGAGTATATAAGTATGATTTATGAATTAAGATCAATTGGTCGGCCTAATAGATGTTTAGTCTATTCTTGTTTTTTGTTGGGAAATAAGAATCCAAGATCCACAAAATAAAGGTGAGGACTCCCCTACTTCGCACCATGTAAAATTGATGGTGGTACCGAAGGCCATGGGTTGAAGCAATAAATAGAAAAAGTATGTATCTATGTGGGTACATGCCATGAGAGAAATCATTTCACATAAACTCCGCTGTCCTTAGTAAATTCTTTCCAAATTAGAGGATATGAGTTCTATTGCATTGATTATGTGATCCGTGCACTCTAATCTCGTCACCAGAAAAAGGTGGTAATCGAGTTAGAGAATGCGAATGATGCAAAAAGGAATGAAAAAGTATGCATCTATGTGGGTACATGCCAAAAAAAATGAGTGGAAAAAGATCTTGGAAACCTAATTCCTGTAAACAAAAACATGATATATTTGAACTGAAAATTGGGTGAAATCATGAGATTGAAAATTCTATTTATTGTACATGTTGCAAAGTTTTATTTGATTGAATTGTGGATCCAAAGGATTGAGTTTTAAAGATGATATGTTTATTTGAAGTTTTGTAAATCAATTGATAGAATTTTTCATTGATGGGTTGTATTTTAGAAATTTATTGAGGATGAAAAGGTTATTCTTTTAATCAAATTTTGATTTCAAAATTTTGATTTTCGCTTGAGGACAAGCAAAGTTTGAGCCTTATGTATTTTGATGACACCAAAATATATAGTATATTTTGTATCATTTTGGATATCTTTTCATGCTAGATTAAAGATCTTTTATTTGTTTTCATGCTAAATTCATCGGATATTGCAAAGTCTACTTCTATTTTGGTTTTTCTTGATTTTCAGGTAAAAAGGCACTATTTCAAGGAGTTTTCAGGCAAAATCAAACACATAGAAGAGTTACCATCATCAAGAGGAAATTACCTAAGAAATTTCACACCAAACGGAGCAAGTCAGCAAATTACGGCAGTGCCGTAATCTCTTTTACGGTACCATAATTTCAGACAGTACCGTAAAATCCGAGCCCTGCCGTATTTTGAGGAGTTTGCAACTAGAAAGATTTTTGAATTTTACAGCACCGCCATAAACAATATTACGGTGCCGTATTTCAGAGCGCTTCAGAACAGAAACTTCGCCCGATTTTACGGCACCACCGTAAAGGATTACATGGGCCGTAATTTTCGATCACTTCCAAACAGAAAGTTTCCTCGATTTTACGGCAGTACCGTAAACCAGATTACGGTGCCGTAATTCCCAGACGACATCAAAACAGAAGACTCGACTGATTTTACGGCAGTGCCATAATTTATTACATTGCCGTATTTCCTGTTCTGAACGCGACGCCCAGGTCAATATCGACGCCTGATTCTTGCGGAGAAGATTGCGAGCAATCCAGAGCTTTAAATTGGATGCCGTAAGAAGCACTCAGAGAGCTTTGGACGAGAGAATTGCGCACACACCGGAAGCCCCAATTTTCATCCACTGTCTAGGGAGAAATTGCGATTCATTGGTTCCAGAAGATGCTGACATTACTATGCCGCCCCCTCTTAGTACCATACCACCACCACCCTGGGGTGGTACTGATGATCCTTTTGGGATGGGCATGGAGTAGCCATCTGGAGCTGCAGATTCTTCCACCCATCAGACTTCTGATAGCAGATTCTCTAGTGCCTTCGATCCCGGATTCAGATATCTTTCCACTCAGCTGTATTGACAGGAGCAGAAGATGGAAAGAGTGATGAACGCAATGAGTGACATGAGAGGTTCCATGAGCCAGATGACAGATTCTATGCATCACATGCATAAAGACATTGAAAATCTGAGTACCTATATGGAGGAGATGGGAAACTTCTTGTATGAACGTTCCGATTTTCAGGATCCTAGGAGGAGTGGAGAGTATAGAGGACCCCATAGAACGCCACCTATTAATCTGATCGATGCAGCAACGCAAAGCACTGAAGAGATAGGATCTAATGACGGTGAAAATTGATAGAGTCTTGTAATTATCTCTTTCCACCTTTTCTTCTGCATATCTGTGTCCACCGTTACTACTACTCTATTTTTCATACTTATCTTTTTGATCTTCGATGGGGTTGTATAACAATATTTTGACGATATTCTATTCTTCGATAAGGTTGTATGATAATATTTTGATGATAACCTCTTCAATTTGGTTGTACACATGATGATATTTGTAATGATGATGAGATGATTTGTGGCTTTGAATCACTTATGAAATTATTGATGATTGATGTTGTTGAATGAATCCAAAATTGAGACTAGAATAAGGCCTATCATGTCAAATTTATTTCTCTTATACATATCTACTTTTGAAATTCTTCATTGGTTGAGGAGTAGGATTTTAGGGAGATATGTTGTTTGAAAAATTTGATTTAAAAGTGAAACTACTTCTTGAATAAAATCAGCATATGAGTATGAATATTTGAATTGATATTGATTGATTAGTCTAATTGAGGTTTTGTTTATTTTACTATTTGTTGTGAAAAAGAATCCAAAATCCACAAAAATAGTGAGAGACTCCCGTACTTGGCACTGTGTAAAATTGACAGTGGTAACGAAGGACATGGGTTGAAGCCTGGAAAAAAAAATAATAAAAAAAATAAATGAGAGGAATCTATTCACATTAACTCCGCTGTCTTTAGTAAAAATTCACAATACTAAAAAGACATGAGTTCTATTACACTAAATATGTGGTCAGTGTACTCCGATTTCGTCACCAGAAAAAAAGGTGGTAATCGAATTAGAGAATGTGATTGATGCAAAAAGAAACAAAAAGTATGTATCTATGTGGGTACATGCCATCCAAAAACAAAAAGAAAAAGAAAAATATGAGTGGAAAAAGATTTTGGATATTCTATTCCTGTAAGCAAAAGTATGATAGACCAAAACTAAAAATTGGATAAAGTCTTGAGATTGAAATTCTTTATTTTATGCAAGTTGCGAAGTTTTATTTAACTAAGTTGTGGATCTTGAGAATTAAATTTTGAAGATGATATATCTGTTTTAAAATTTTATGTCGCAATTAATGAAGATTTTTCATTGGTGATTGTATGTTAGAAATTTATTTTCCATGAGAAAGTCTATGCCTATGATTAATTTTTGAATTTCCTTGGTATTTGCTTGAGGACAAGCAAAGTTTGAGCCTTATGTGTTTGATGACACCGAAATTCATCGTGATTTCTATGCCATTTAATTGATATTTATGTGTCATATTCATAGACTTTGCTTATTTTTATGCCATATTTTATCAATATTTGCGGAATCTACACGCTTTTCTATTTTTGATGATTTTCAGGCAAAAAGGCATATTTTTCAGTATATTTTGAGCAATCCAAGTGCATAATTGAATTCACAACATCAAAGGAGGATCACACGTCAAATTTCAGGAAATTTAGAGCTTTAGAGCAAATTACGGCACCACCAACAAATTGTTTACGGTACCGTAATTTGGAGCTTTACTGGGCAGATAATCGATGAACGTCACGGCACTACCGTAAATATCCTTACGGTGCCGTAATGAATATGCATTTTTAGACAGAGACTTTGAGATGCTTACGACACTACCGTAATCATCTTCACGGCACCGTAATTCGAGTCGATTTTCCACCTGAGAGATTGTTCACATTGTAAGTCCCCTTCAAGGGGGAGCGAAACCCTAATAGGCGCATAACAAAAATTCGAAGCGGAAGCAAGGGTTTCTATATCGCATGCATGTCATATGATCAACTTGTTAAAAACTTGCAAAGATCAACAAGTGATCTTACCATAGCCATTGCTTTGGATGGCGGCTTGGAAATGAGAGAACGAAATGGTTCTCCTCCAAAGATGACGCACACAAGACGATGGATCGGCTACTTCTTGTTGCTCCTTGTGCTAGCAAGGATCTCCAAGTCTCCTGATCGCGTTGAGGGGATTTAGATGATCTCCTTTCTTGGCTAAAAACTCTCTCCAAAGCGTGAAGAAGTTCTCCCACGAGAGAAGAGGCGACAAGACGTGAAGAGACGAGAGAGGGCATAACTCTCTCGAACGTGTAGTGCGTTACCTTATTTTGGAAAACCAAAAATAGTAACCTCCTAACGTTCATGCGTTCATGCATTCATGGGTTTACCCCAACGCATTTTGCTCTCTCCCTTGAACCATGCGCTCACTCAATGAGCTGGTTCAATGTCGGTTTGGTTCAAAGACTAATTAACCCAAGCCATATGGTCTAGATCACAATAAACCCTAAAGGTTCAAGATCTAACCGTTCATCTCTTGATGCTCCTGATCTCACCGATCTAGCATCCAATCTCTCGATCGAAGCTTACCGATCTCAAGCCCTAATCAATCAAACATGATCAGACCAGATCTCACTTACAATCAGAGTTTAAATCCCTTTAAACTGAACCCAAACAATTCAGTCCACACGATCTGACTTAAGTAAGCCATATCATCAAATTGTGCGACCCTAAGGGTTTCCTTTAAATGTCGGTAATGATAACTTACATTATCACGATCAGTGAGGGGTATCTAGCAACACATCACTGTCTCCCGATATAAAGGAAAGAGTCTTCCAAGACTACACCCAAACCACAGCACAAGTGTGAATCCACTTCACTAGGCATACATGTTTCCTTTGCCCTGGATGTTCTTATTGGACAAGCGTGTCAAGCCTGTAGCTCCAATATGATGAGCATGATTAGATCAGATGAACATAGTCACCTGGGTATGGCCATACACTTTCTCAATCATCTCATTCAGGGGGGCCCCAGTAGAACATCACACTCCAATCAAGGAGACGGCAATCCTATATCTATCACTAGTGCCCTAACATGACTCATGATCATTATCCAAGATAGTCTATAACCATTATGTTTCAAATGATATTGAACTACCTCAAAACAATGACAATCATCATTTAGAAACACAAGTGATCTCAAGTCAGAGGACATGTGCCACTTGTTGCAAACAAGGATTATTCACATTGTGACAAGCAATCGAATCTCCTAGTAGGGTCTGTCCAGTACATCCAATGTACCCATGAGTCTACATCTTATTCCATGCTCGAAGCATCCTATAAGATTAGAACACATATTAGTCTCAATCATATCAAGGCTGTCTCATGTTCACCAAGATATCTCGACTAAGGACATTACAGCATGTCAGCCAAGCTGAACAGCATTGAGACATTATTCAGAAGCACACTTATTGCAGCAGACAATGTAACAAACTGAATAATAACCATTGCCTTTATAAACATAAGAGTTTATACATGATACTGAAAGAATCCCAAGGCCTCAAACATTAGCCTTAAGGGCATACCCCAACAATCTCCCACTTGCACTTAATCTAATGGTTGAGAAATCTCAAACCCATATTATTACAGTGCTTCTCATGCTTCTGCTGCGCCAGAGGCTTGGTAAGTGGGTCAGCCAGATTGTCATCTGTATGAACCTTGCAGATTTTAATTTCACCACGATCAATGATCTCCCGGATCAAGTGAAACCGTCTCTGTATGTGCTTGGACTTCTGATGCGACCGTGGTTCCTTTGCTTGTGCGATTGCTCCAGTGTTATCACAGAAGATAACCAAAGGATCTGCACTCGAAGGAACAACACCAAGTTCCTGAATGAACTTACGAATCCACACTGCCTCCTTAGATGCTTCTGAGGCTGCAACATACTCGGCTTTTGTTGTGGAATCAGCAACAATAGACTGTTTGAAACTTTTCCACACCACTGCTCCTCCATTCAAGCTAAAAACATAGCCTGATTGCGATCGGAAATCATCCTGGTCCGATTGGAACGAAGCGTCAGTATATCCTTCAATACTGAGTTCTTCCTGACCACCATATACCAAGAACATATCTTCGGTCCTCCGCAGATATTTTAAAATGTTCTTGACCGCAACCCAGTGTGCCTTACCTGGATTACTTTGGAATCGACTGGTTACGCTTAACCCGTAAGCGACGTCTGGGCGAGTACACAACATCGCATACATAATGGACCCAATAGCCGAAGCATAAGGCGTATTGTCCATTTCATCTTTCTCAGTCTGTGTTTGTGGACACTGACTCTTTGAAAGATTCAGACCATGTCTGACTGGAAGATATCCTCTTTTAGAATTCTCTAAATGGAATCTCTCCAGGACTTTATCGATGTAAGTACTCTGGCACAGCCCGAGAAGCCTCTTAGATCTATCCCTGTAGATCTTCACACCTAACACATAGGCTGCTTCTCCTAGATCTTTCATCTGGAAACATTTTCTTAACCATGCTTTAACAGCATGCAGTTCAGGAATATCGTTTCCAATGATTAAGATATCATCGACGTAGAGGACTAGGAAAGTAATCACGCTCCCACTAAACCTCTTATATACACACGGGTCATCTTCATTCTTGATGAAACCAAATTCACATATTGATTCATCAAAACGAATATTCCAGCTTCTTGATGCTTGCTTAAGTCCATAAATGGACTTCTTTAACTTGCATATTTTATGACGATCTGATGGATTAGTGAAACCTTCAGGTTGTGTCATATACACATCCTCATCCAGTTTTCCATTAAGGAAAGCGGTCTTCACATCCATCTGCCAGATCTCATAATCGTAATATGCTGCTATCGCGAAAAGAATCCGAATAGGCTTGAACATGGCTACAGGAGAGAAAGTTTCATCATAATCTATCCCGTAGATTTGTTTGAAACCTTTCGCAACTAGCCTGCCCTTATAGGTAACCACGTTACCATCCATGTCAATCTTCTTCTTGAAGATTCATTTACAGCCTATAGGGATTACTCCCGGAGGCGGATCAACCAAATCCCAGACTTGGTTATCTGACATGGAGTCCATCTCGGCTCGCATAGCTTCAAGCCATCTAGCTGACTCCGGTCCACTAACCGCATCCGCATAAGTGAGGGGTTCATCATGATCAATGATGTAGACTCCGTCATAGCGCTCAGGCTGTCGACGGATCCTACCCGATCTTCGCGGTTCCCGTGATATCTAAGCCTCAGGTTGTTCAACAACCTGTTCTACCGGCTCAGGCTCATCCAACTGTGCTTGACTACTTTGTCCTTCCTCTGGATTCTCATCCAGCTTTATTTCTCTCCCACTGGCCTCTTGGAGAAGAAACTCCTTCTCAAGAAAAATGGCCGTCCGAGCAACAAATACCTTGTTCTCTTTGGGATCGTAGAAATAATAACCCTTAGTTTCCTTAGGGTAACCGACAAAGATACATTTCTCAGATCTGCTCTCTAGTTTCCCAGAGGCGAGCTTTTTGACATAAGCCTCGCAACCCCAGATCTTAATAAATGTCAAGCTCGGCTGTTTCCCATACCATAATTCGTATGGAGTCTTTGAAACTGCCTTGGATGGCACTCGGTTTAGTACCTTTGCAGCTGTTTCCAGTGCAAATCCCCAAAAGGAGTAAGGTAGAGTAGCCTGACTCATCATAGAACGAACCATATCCAGTAAGGTTCTGTTCCTCCTCTCGGACACACCATTCCATTGCGGTGTTCCTGGTGGAGTGAGCTGTGAGATAATCCCACACTCCTTCAGATAGTCAGTAAATTCTCGACTTAGGTATTCTCCACCTCGATCTGAGCGAAGTGCCTAGATATTTCGGCCTAGCTGATTCTGTACTTCATTTTTGAACTCTTTGAACTTGTCAAAAGATTCACTCTTATGTCTCATTAGATAGACATACCCATATCTACTGAAATCATCAGTAAAGGTAATGAAGTATGAATAGCCACCTCTGGCATGTTTACTAAATGGCCCACACACATCACTGTGTATAAGGTCAAGTAAACCTGAAGCCCTTTGACCTTTGTTAGGAAAAGGAGACTTCGTCATTTTACCCATTAAACAAGCTTTGCATGTATCAATCTCCTCATAGGAGAATGATCCCAGCAGTCCATGATCATGCAACCGCTTAATGCGCTTCTTGTTAATATGGCCTAAACGACTATGCCATAACAAGGTGCTGTCATCAACATACTTGGCTTTCTTATTATCAATATTTTGTATAGAACATTCCATGTCCAACATGAATAATCCATTGTTAATTGATCCAGTAGCATAAACAATATTATCATTAGAAAGAACACACTTTGAAATATTGCATTCAAAGGAAAATCCTTTCCTGACAAGAGCAGGAATAGAGATAATATTTTTCGTAATACTCGGAACAAAATAACAATTGTCCAGTTCTAATACAAGTCCAGATGGTAATGAGATGTAATAAACCCCTACAGCAACAGCAGCAACCCGTGCCCCGTTTCCAACTCGTAGGTCCACCTCATGCTGTCCCACCTGTCTTCTTCTCTTGAGTTCCTGTACATTTGAACAAATGTGAACTCCACATGCAGTGTCCAACACCCATGAAATAGAAGAAGAAGATATCATGACCTCAGTCACAAAAATACCTGAGCCAGAAGCGATACTTCCCTTCTTGTCTTCTTGGAGCGCTTTACAGTCCTTTTTCTAGTGACCCAGCTGGCCACAATGGAAACATCTGTATTCCTTTGACCGCTTGACCTTTTGTTTCAGAGCCTTGTTGTAATTCTTGACAGGGGCTTTGCCCTTCTTCCCCTTCTTCTTGTTCCTTGACGGAAACATCAAGACAGAGGTTGAAGGCTTTCCCTTTAGAGTTTCCTCTGTAGTCAAGAGCATATTCAGCAACTCTGCCGAGTACAGTCGATCTTGTTCATATTAAAATTAATAATGAACGGATCGAAAGAGGCTGGGAGGGACTGCAGAATAATGTCTACAGCAAGCTCCTGATTGATGGTATGCCCCAGTTTCTCTAGAGCCTCTTTGTGCCCAATCATCTTGAGCACATGAGCTCCCACTGGACTCCCTTCAGCCAGTTTGCTCTGAAAGAAAAGCTTGGTCAAATTATAGCGTTCAGTCCTCGCCTGTGCAGCATACAGCATCTTGAGGTTTGCTATAATTTCTATAGCAGACATATCCTCATGCTGACGCTGCAGCTGTGGCGTCATAGACGCTAGCATCAGGCAAGCGACATCAATGCTATCATTGATATGCTTTTCATAGGCATCCCGAACCGCCCTTGCGGCATTCGGAGCGGGTTGAGGCGGTATAGCCGTCTCGAGGACATACAGTTTCCTCTCTGCTTTAAGAACAATCTTAAGGTGTCCGTACCAGTCTGAGAAGTTTGGCCCAGCAAACTTCTCCCTTTCCAGTAGGGATCGCTCATTGAAGCTCATGGTGTTCGTTGCTGCAGGAATCTACAACAATGCAAGAACAGCAAGGTCAGTATCAATGTTTAGAATCAATCCAGGACTTAAGAAAGATTCTTTTCTCACTATTTTGTCTGACTGAAAAATCCATTAAAACAGTCCGAAAGAGTAAGACTCTTTTAGTGAGATGGGATCCAGATTTCATACTTGGTCTCCGCGTCCCGCTCAGGCGAGATAAGATGCACAGAGATGACAAGCACTAATTTCTGGTAGGCAGTCCCTGCCAATCACCAACCCGTGCGATTCCCCTTCATCTGGGCAATCCAGCAGACTGTGCCAACTGAGTTGGTACAACACAGTCTCTGATCCCACAGATGGCTGCCTCCATATAGCTGACATATGCCCCATATGTAGCCTACATGGTCAAGCTGACCTGACCTACTCCCTGGACCACCACGTGCTATGCTGAGCAACGAGAAGCGATAAATCCCTTCCCTGTAACACGCAGGTGTAATCGCACACCGTCTGAAGATAGATGGGCGTGCCCACTGAGTGGGTACAACACGGCCCAAACGATAGTCAGAACAGTGAGGTTTCGCGTCAGAAGGCTTACGTGCTTGATATTATAGCGTTGGATTTTAACGGTCCTTTTATCTTCTTAACTATCATGCAAACCCTATGGTGATAGCAGAAGATAAATCATGCAATTCTAATTATAAAAATGATAAGTAGAAAGCATGCTGATCTTATGTGGTAAAAGCCCATTAACCCTAAGTAAGACCTTAATTTTAACTTAAGTCTTCACTTGAGCTCTTCATGGGTCTTTTGCATCTCATCTGGCCCAACCCAGGGCCCAAGCGCCCTCTGCAGCTCAGGTGCGCCCACCAGGTAAAATGCGCCTGTCATAGGGTCGAACCCTAGACCTCCCACCTGGTCAAGCCTCTACTGCATGCGCCAATGCCATGTGTGCTCTGTGCTCTTGTCATGATTAAAATTACAATTTAATCTATCTAGACAAGATTGACACGCAGGTCAATTACACAATAAATTAATTAAAATGTGATGCGCAGATCACAAATATAATAATTTACATTTTTAATCCAGGCACGCAGGCCCCAGCACAGCACACATTAATTGGGCAACCCACATAAGATAAAATAAACAAGCACATGGCATCCAATCAACATGTGATCCATCAACAAAATAAAATTTTCAAAATCCCATTGGAATCAATTTTATTTGTTTTATTTGCCCTACTACCTTACAACGGTCCATTGATAGGGATCCACTCATCATGTCTAGTCAGATCCACTGCCCTTGCATGCACCAAGTCCTAACTGACTTGAGTCGACCTAATGGTCAACCATGCATGCGCAAAGGGCTGAACAACCTTCATGAGTTCTGGCAAGCGGGTGTGACCCCGGGCCTAACTCAAGAGTGCTCACTGGTTGTCTCAACCAGACCTCGCTACACGCCTGTCTGCAGTCGACCTATAGCCACCTCGTGCTTGCGCACAGGTGCCATCTGGTCGACCCATCTAGGCTGTCAGATGGTCTGATCAGACTGGTTGGATCTTACCTAGAAGATGACTTCAACCCCATCAACCCGTCTAAGGGTTTATAGTAGGCGCTTAGATCTAATATGGGGCGCGCAAGTGATCAAGTTTTTTAGAAAAACTACAACAAGCGCATACATGATACATGCGCCAAGATACATCAAATTCACAACAATAAGCATGTAGTTAGGCATGTAATTTACCATTAGATCTATTCATAAGCGCATTCATGGATCAAACATGAAGATCAAGCAATCATATGAACAAGCAATAACCGCATGCTCTGATACCAATTGTAAGTCCCCTTCAAGGGGGAGCGAAACCCTAATAGGCGCATAACAAAAATTCGAAGTGGAAGCAAGGGTTTCTATATCGCATGCATGTCATATGATCAACTTGTTAAAAACTTGCAAAGATCGACAAGTGATCTTACCATAGCCATTGCTTTGGATGGCGGCTTGGAAATGAGAGAACGAAATGGTTCTCCTCCAAAGATGACGCACACAAGACGATGGATCGGCTACTTCTTGTTGCTCCTTGTGCTAGCAAGGATCTCCAAGTCTCCTGATCGCGTTGAGGGGATTTAGATGATCTCCTTTCTTGGCTAAAAACTCTCTCCAAAGCATGAAGAAGTTCTCCCACGAGAGAAGAGGCGACAAGACGTGAAGAGACGAGAGAGGGCGTAACTCTCTCGAACGTGTAGTGCGTTACCTTATTTTGGAAAACCAAAAATAGTAACCGCCTAACGTTCATGCGTTCATGCGTTCATGGGTTTACCCCAACGCATTTTGCTCTCTCCCTTGAACCATGCGCTCACTCAATGAGCTGGTTCAATGTCGGTTTGGTTCAAAGACCAATTAACCCAAGCCATATGGTCTAGATCACAATAAACCCTAAAGGTTCAAGATCTAACCGTTCATCTCTTGATGCTCCTGATCTCACCGATCTAGCATCCAATCTCTCGATCGAAGCTTACCGATCTCAAGCCCTAATCAATCAAACATGATCAGACTAGATCTCACTTACAATCAGAGTTTAAATCCCTTTAAACTGAACCCAAACAATTCAGTCCACACGATCTGACTTAAGTAAGCCATATCATCAAATTGTGCGACCCTAAGGGTTTCCGTTAAATGTCGGTAACGATAACTTACGTTATCACGATCAGTGAGGGGTATCTAGCAACACATCACTATCTCCCGATATAAAGGAAAGAGTCTTCCAAGACTACACCCAAACCACAGCACAAGTGTGAATCCACTTCACTAGGCATACATGTTTCCTTTGCCACTGGATGTTCTTATTGGACAAGCGTGTCAAGCCTGTAGCTCCAATATGATGAGCATGATTATATCAGATGAACATAGTCACCTGGGTATGGCCATACACTTTCTCAATCATCTCATTCAGGGGGGGCCCCAGTAGAACATCACACTCCAATCAAGGAGACGGCAATCCTATATCTATCACTAGTGCCCTAACATGACTCATGATCATTATCCAAGATAGTCTATAACCATTATGTTTCAAATGATATTGAACTACCTCAAAACAATGACAATCATCATTTAGAAACACAAGTGATCTCAAGTCAGAGGACATGTGCCACTTGTTGCAAACAAGGATTATTCACATTGTGACAAGCAATCGAATATCCTAGTAGGGTCTGTCCAGTACATCCAATGTACCCATGAGTCTACATCTTATTCCATACTCGAAGCATCCTATAAGATTAGAACACATATTAGTCTCAATCATATCAAGGTTGTCTCATGTTCACCAAGATATCTCGACTAAGGACATTACAGCATGTCAGCCAAGCTGAACAGCATTGAGACATTATTCAGAAGCACACTTATTGCAGCAGACAATGTAACAAACTGAATAACAACCATTGCCTTTATAAACATAAGAGTTTATACATGATACTAAAAGAATCCCAAGGCCTCAAACATTAGCCTTAAGGGCATACCCCAACACACATTACGGCACTGCCGCAAAGTACAATACGATACCGTAATTCCAGAAGAATTTCACCCGAGAGCTCGCTGTCCAGATTACGACACCGCCGTAAGATTCGTTATGGCAGTAATTGTGATGCTGCTCGCGACTTTCCCGGTCAACTCCGAGGCCCGATTTTTGCGTAGATGATTTCAAACAATCCAAGCGTTTAAAAGGGATGCTGTAAGAAGCAAAAAGAGGGCCATCACCGAGACGATGACAAGCACCCAAAAGCCCTAATTTTTGTTCACAACAGAGAGAGAAATTGCCTCACACGCCGTCGCCCTAGGTTTCACCGCCGGGAAGCGTACAGTGCATCTCCGACCGTGAAATTATAGTGGAAGCTACGCATAGAGGGGGAGAAGGAGCACCTAAATTTTCAACGTGAACGGAGATCAGACGGAGGAGAAATCACTAGAAAACCGAGCGCCGCCGCTGTTCACCCAGATTACGGCCGTAAACTTCTTTACGGCCGTACCGTAATTTTCATTCCTCCTCTGTTTTGATTTTCTTCATCATGAATCATTGTAATCTTCCCTCTATGATAGCTTAAACCTCTTTTGGGACATGGGGGAGTAATTCACTTGAGTTTTAATGACTAGATTGTTGGGGTATGCCCTTAAGGCTAATGTTTGAGGCCTTGGGAATGTATCAGTATCATGTAATAAACTTTTATGTTTATAAAGGCATGGTTGTTATTCAGTTTGTTACATTGTCTGCTGCAATAATTGTACTTCTGAATAATGTCTCAAAGCTGTTCAGCTGGGCTGACATGCTGTAAAGTCCTTAGTCGAGATATCTTGGTGAACATGAGACAGCCTTGATATGGTTAAGACTAATATGTGTTCTAATCTTATAGGATGCTTCGAGCATGGAATAAGATGTAGACTCATGGGTACATTGGATGTACTGGACAGACCCTACTAGGATATTCAATTGCTTGTCACAATGTGAATAATCCTTGAATGCGACAAGTGGCACATTTCCTCTGACTTGAGATCACTTGTGTTTCTAAATGATGATTGTCATTGTTTTGAGGTAGTTCAATATCATTTGAAACATAATGATTATAGACTATCTTGGATGGTGAGCTTGAGTCAGGTTAGGGCACTAGTGATAGACATAGGATTGCCGTCTCCTTAATTGGAGTGTGATGTTCTAAAGGGGCCCCCTGGATGAGATGATTGAGAAAAGTGTATGGCCATACCCAGGTGACTATGTTCATCTGATCTAATCATGCTCATCATATTGGAGTTACAAGCTTGACACGCTTGTCCAATAAGAACATCCAATGGTAAAGGAAATATGTATGCCTTGTGAGTTGGATTCACACTTGTGCTGTGGTTTGGGTGTAGTCTTGGAAGACTCTTTCCTTTATATCGGGAGACAGTGATGTGTTGCTAGATACCCCTCGCTGATCGTGATGACGTAAGTTATCGTTACCGACATTTAAAGGAAACCCTTAGGGTCGCACAATTTGATGATATGGCTTACTTAAGTCAGATCGTGTGGACTGAATTGTTTGAGTTCAGTTTAAAGGGATTTAATCTCTGATTGTAAGTGAGATCTGGTCTGATCATGTTTGATTGATTAGGGCTTGAGATCGGTAAGCTTCGATCGAGAGAATGGATGCTAGATCGGTGAGATCAGGAGCATCTAGAGATGAACGGTTAGATCTGGAACCTTTAGGTTTAATGAGGTCTAGACCAAAAAGGCTTGGTTTAATTTGGTCTTTGAACCAAAATTAAATTGAACCGACTCATTAGTTGAGCGCATGGTTCAAAGAGGAGAGGTTTGCGCTTGGGTAAACTCTTGGTCACATGAAGAGAAGTGGTTTACTATTTTTGGAAACCATGTTTCCAAATCGTGACCATGCCTCACGTTGAGAGTTTCATGCTTTATTCTCGCTTCTTGCCTTTCCTCTCTCGACGCTCTTGTGTGTGGCGACTTCTTCACACCTTGGAGTGAGTTCGACAAGCAGAGGAGAACGTCTCTTCCCTTCCATACGACAAGGACTCCTTAGAACCTTGCTAGCACAAGGAGCACTAAGGGAGTAGGCGATCACATCTTGTGTGCGAGCCATAAGGAGGAGAAGCACTTGAGTCTCTTCTTCCTAGACGCCATCCAAGCAATGGCTTTGGTAAGAATCGATTCCTTCATACTTGTTTGCAATCGGTTTTTATAGTTGATCATATCTCATGCAAATGATCCCTAGAAACCTTCTTCCGCTGTTTAAAAATCTTATAGGCGCCATGCCTTAGGGTTTCGCCCCCTTCTGGGGACTTTCAATTGGTATCAGAGCAAGTTAAATGCATGATTTATATGATTGCTGAACTGAAGTGATCCATGTTTGCGCAACACCTTAGATCTTTCTTACATGCGAGACTTACATGTACATTGTTCATTCTTGGCGCATGTGTGTTGATAGCGCATCTATGTTGTTGTAGTTGTTTTTCTAAAAACCCTAATGACATGCGCGACTATCATTATAGATCTAAGGCCCTGCTTTAAACCCTTAGACGGGTTATTAGGGTTGAAGTCATCCCCTAGGTAAGATCCAGACAGTCTGATCAGATCATCTGACAGCCTTGATGGGTTGACCAGATAGCACCTGTGCGATAGCACCTGGTGGCTATAGGTCGACTGCAGACAGGCGTGTAGCGATGTCTGATTGAGACGACTAGTGAACACACATGAGTTAGGCCCGGGGTCACACCCGCTTGCCAGATCTCATGTAGGTTGTTCATGTTGGGGTATGCCCTTAAGGCTAATGTTTGAGGCCTTGGGATTGTATCAGTATCATGTAATAAACTCTTGTATTTATAAAGGCATGGTTATTATTCAGGTTGTTACCTTGTCTGCTGTAATAAGTGTACTTCTGAATAATGTCTCAATGCTGTTCAGCTAGGCTGACATGCTATAAAGTCCTTAGTCGAGATATCTTGGTGAACATGAGACAGCCTTGATATGATTGAGACTAATATGTGTTCTAATCTTATAGGATGCTTCGAGCATGGAATAAGATGTAGACTCATGGGTACATTGGATGTACTGGACAGACCCTACTAGGACATTCAATTGCTTGTCACAATGTGAATGATCCTTGATTGCAACAAGTGGCACATGTCCTCTGACTTGAGATCACTTGTGTTTCTAAATGATGATTGTCATTGTTTTGAGGTAGTTCAATATCATTTGAAACATAATGGTTATAGACTATCTTGGATAATGATCATGAGTCAGGTTAGGGCACTAGTGATAGATAGAGGATTGCCGTCTCCTTGTTGAAGGAGTGTGGTGTTCTATAGGGGCCCCCTAGATGAGATGATTCAGAAAGTGTATGGCCATACCCAGGTGACTATGTGCATCTGATCTAATCATGCTCATCATATTGGAGTCACAAGCTTGACCTGCTTGTCCAATGAGAACATCCAGTGGCAAAGGATACATGTATGCCTAGTGAATGGATTCACACTTGTGCTATGGTTTGGGAGTAGTCTTGGAAGACTCTTTCCTTTATATCGGGAGACAGTGATGTGTTGCTAGATACCCCTCACTAATCGTGATAACGTAAGTTATCGTTACCGACATTTAGAGGAAACCCTCAGGGTCGCACAATTTGATGATATGGCTTACTTGAGTCAGATCGTGTGGACTGAATTCTTTGGGTTCAGTTTAAAGGGGTTTAATCTCTGATTGTAAGTGAGATCTGGTCTGATCATGTTTGATTGATTAGGGCTTGAGATCGGTAAGCTTCGATCGAGAGAGATGATGCTAGATCAGTGAGATCAGGAGCATCAGGAGATGAACGGTTTGATCTTGAGCCTTAGGGTTCAATATGGTCTAGACCAAGTGGCTTGAGCTATTTTGGTTTGGTTTATGAACCAAATTCGATAGGAACGTTTTGGCTTGAACCGGTTCACAAATGTGAACGCTTGGTTCAATGCTAATATGCGTTTTTGGGTTGGCATGAGCGCATGGCTTGATTATCTTCCATTTATGGAAAGTCATCAAGGCCGATTTCACAAAAACGCCAAAAACGCATATGCGTTGTGCTCTTCACTTCAACGCCTTGAACTTTCGTTTGGGGAAGTTGACGAAGAAGAGAGGTTTTGCAAGAGGAGCTCTCGGCCAAAGGGAATCATCTAATCATCCCCTTCCATTCGACAAGAAAGCTTGGGTGCCTTGCTAGCACAAGGGACGTCAAGGAAGTAAGCATCTTCATCTTGTGTGTGAACTTGTGGAGGAGATCTAAGTTGCTCTCTTCTTCCAAGCCGACCTCCAAGCCAATGGCATTGGTATGAATCTCCTTCTTGATCCAATCAATAGATCTAAGTTGATTATATGAGCATATAAGCGATTGTCTTGATGAAACCCTAGCAAAATGCATGCGCCCCCTGAATTAGGGTTTTTCATCTGCTTGCGCTCCCCCTCGAAGGGGACTCTTCAATTGGTATCAGAGCTAGGATCTTATATGTTTCATATGATTGCTTAAGGTGATCCTTGTTTGCGCTTATGATCTAAGTTTTCTCATCATGCGATAATACTAGTTGAAAGTATTTTTTTGTGGCGCATATATGAGATTGTTTTGGTGGCGCATGTGTAAGGTTGATTATGTTGATGCATGTATATTGCTTACATTGTTGCGCATGTTACATGTTATTGTTTTGTCAAAACTTTACTTGCGCGCCTTTGACTAGATCTAAGTTGCGCCTACTGTAAACCCTTAGACGGGTTGATGGGGTTGAAAGCATCATCTAGTTTAGATCAACCTAGTCTGATCAGACCATCTGACAGCCTAGATGGATCGACCAGATGGCACCTGTGCGCAAGCACAAGGTGGCTATAGGTCGATTGCATCACAGGCGTGTAGCGAGGTCTGGTTGAGACAACCAATGAACACACATGAGTTAGGCCCGGGGTCACACCCGCTTGCCAGAACTCATGTTGGTTGTTCAACCCTTGGCGCATGCTGAAGAGTCCCCTTCGAGGGGGAGCGCAAGCAGATGAAAAACCCTAATTCAGGGGGCGCATGCATTTTGCTAGGGTTTCATCAAGACAATCGCTTATATGCTCATATAATCAACTTAGATCTATTGATTGGATCAAGAAGGAGATTCATACCAACGCCATTGGCTTGGAGGTCGGCTTGGAAGAAGAGAGCAACTTAGATCTCCTCCACAAGTTCACACACAAGATGAAGATGCTTACTTCCTTGACGTCCCTTGTGCTAGCAAGGCACCCAAGCTTTCTTGTCGAATGGAAGGGGATGATTAGATGATTCCCTTTGGCCAAGAGCTCCTCTTGCAAAACCTCTCTTCTTCGTCAACCCCCAAACGAAAGTTCAAGGCGTTGAAGTGAAGAGCACAACGCATATGCGTTTTGGCGTTGAAAGTGAAATCGGCCTTGATGACTTTCCATTAATGGAAGATAATCAAGCCATGCGCTCATGCCAACCCAAAAACGCATATTGGCATTGAACCAAGCATTCACCTTTGTGAACCGGTTCAAGCCAAAACGTCCAATCGAATTTGGTTCATAAACCAAACCAAAATAGCTCAAGCCACTTGGTCTAGACCATATTGAACCCTAAGGCTCAAGATCAAACCGTTCATCTCCTGATGCTCCTGATCTCACTGATCTAGCATCATCTCTCTCGATCGAAGCTTACCGATCTCAAGCCCTAATCAATCAAACATGATCAGACCAGATCTCACTTACAATCAGAGATTAAATCCCTTTAAACTGAACCCAAACAATTCAGTCCACACGATCTGACTCAAGTAAGCCATATCATCAAATTGTGCGACCCTGAGGGTTTCCTTTAAATGTCGGTAACGATAACTCACGTTATCACGATCAGTGAGGGGTATCTAGCAACACATCACTGTCTCCCGATATAAAGGAAAGAGTCTTCCAAGACTACTCCCAAACCATAGCACAAGTGTGAATCCATTCACTAGGCATACATGTATCCTTTGCCACTGGATGTTCTATTTGGACAAGCAGGTCAAGCTTGTGACTCCAATATGATGAGCATGATTAGATCAGATGCACATAGTCACCTGGGTATGGCCATACACTTTCTGAATCATCTCATCTAGGGGGCCCCTATAGAACACCACACTCCTTCAACAAGGAGACGGCAATCCTCTATCTATCACTAGTGCCCTAACCTGACTCATGATCATTATCCAAGATAGTCTATAACCATTATGTTTCAAATGATATTGAACTACCTCAAAACAATGACAATCATCATTTAGAAACACAAGTGATCTCAAGTCAGAGGACATGTGCCACTTGTTGCAATCAAGGATCATTCACATTGTGACAAGCAATTGAATGTCCTAGTAGGGTCTGTCCAGTACATCCAATGTACCCATGAGTCTACATCTTATTCCATGCTCGAAGCATCCTATAAGATTAGAACACATATTAGTCTCAATCATATCAAGGCTGTCTCATGTTCACCAAGATATCTCGACTAAGGACATTTAGCATGTCAGCCTAGCTGAACAGCTTTGAGACATTATTCAGTAGTACACTTATTACAGCAGACAAGGTAACAACCTGAATAATAACCATGCCTTTATAAACACAAGAGTTTATTACATGATACTGATACAATCCCAAGGCCTCAAACATTAGCCTTAAGGGCATACCCCAACACATGCATGGTTGACCATTAGGTCAACTCGAGTCAGTTAGGACTTGGTGCATGCAAGGGTATGGATCTAACTAGATTGTTGAGTGGATCCCTATCAATGGACCGTTGTAAGGTTGTAGGGCACATAAGGAAATTAAAATTGATGCCAATGGGGTTTTCAAAATTTTATTTTCTTTGTAAGGGATCACATGATGATTGATTGATGCCATATGCTTGTTAATTTTATCTTATGTGGGATGCCCATTTTAATGTGTGCTATGCTGGGGCCTGCGAGCCTGGTAAATTGTAAATTATTATTTTTGTGATCTGCGTATCACTTTAATTAATTTACTGTATAATTGACCTGCGAGTCAAGCTTGTCTAGATAGATCAAAATGTATTTTGATTAGACAAGAGCACAAAGGCACATCCCAGAGGGGCATTCAGCTGGTGGCGCACCTGAGGTGCTCTTGGCGCAAGGGCCCTGGGTTGGACCAGATGAGATGCTAAAGACCCAAGAAGAGCAAGTGAAGACTTAAGTATCTTAAGGTCTTACTTAGGCTATGGGCTTTTACCACATAAGATCCATGCTTTCTGTTATTGTTTATATAAGTAGAACAGCATGATTTATTTATCTTCTGCTATAGCCATAGGATTTGCCTGATAGTAAGAAGATAAAAAACCGTTAAAATCCAAACGCTAAAATATCAAGCACGTAATGCCTTCTGACGCGAAACCTCACTGTTCTGACTATCGTTGGAGCCGTGTTGTACCCACTCAGTGGGCACGTCCATCTATCTTCAGACGGTGCTGGATTTCACCTGCATGTTACAGAGAAGGGATTTATCGCTTCTCGTTGCTCAGCATAGCACCTGGTGGTCCAGGGAGTAGGTCGGGTCAGCTTGACCCTGTAGGCTACATATGTGGCGCATATGGTAGCACATGGAGGCAGCCATCTGTGGGGTCAGAGATTGTGTTGTACCAACTCAGTTGGCACAGTCTGCTGGATTGCCCAGATGAAGGGGAATCGCACGGGTTGGCGATTGGCAGGGACTGCCTACCAGAAATTAGTGCTTGTCATCTCTGTGCATCTTATCTCGCCTGAGCGGGACGCGGAGACCAAGTATGAAATCTGGATCCCATCTCACTAAAAGAGTGTTACTCTTTCGGGCTGTTTTGCTGGATTTTCCAGCCAGATAAAATAGTGAGAAAAGAATCTTTCTTAAGTCCTGGATTGATTCTTAACATTGATACTGACCTTGCTGTTCTTGCATTGTTGTAGATTCCTGCAGCAACGAACACCATGAGCTTCAATGTGCGATCCCTACTGGAAAGGGAGAAGTTTGCTGGGCCAAACTTCTTAGACTGGTTCGGACACCTTAAGATTGTTCTTAAGGCAGAGAGGAAACTGTATGTCCTCGAGACGGCTGTGCCGCCTCAACCCGCTGCGAACGCCGCAAGGGCGGTTCGTGATGCCTATGAAAAGCACGTCAATGATAGCATTGATGTCGCTTGCCTGATGCTAGCGTCTATGACGCCACCGCTGCAGCGTCAGCATGAGGATATGTCGGCTATAGAAATTATAGCGAACCTCAAGATGCTGTATGCTGCACAGGCGAGGACAGAACGCTATAATCTGACAAAGCTTTTCTTTCAGAGCAAACTGGCTGAAGGGAGCCCAGTGGGAGCTCACGTGCTCAAGATGATTGGGCACAAGGAGGCTCTGGAGAAACTGGGGCATACCATCAACCAGGAGCTTGCTGTAGACATTATTCTGCAGTCTCTCCCGCCCTCTTTCGATGCGTTCATTATTAATTTTAATATGAACAAAATCGATTGTACTCCGGCAGAGTTGCTGAATATGCTCTTGACTACTGAGGAGACTCTGAAGGGAAAGCCTTCAACCTCTGTCTTAATGGTTCCTTCTAGGAACAAGAAGAAGGGGAAGAAGGGCAAAGCCCATGTCAAGAACTATAGCAAGGCTCTGATACAGAAGGTAAAGCGGTCCAAGGACAACAGATGTTTCCACTGTGGCCAACTGGGTCACTGGAAAAAGGACTGTAAAGCGCTCCAAGGAGATAAGAGGGGAAGCATCGCTTCTAGCTCAGGTATATACGTGACGGAAGTCATGGTTTCATCTTCTTCTATTTCATGGGTGTTGGACACTGCATGTGGAGTTCACATTTGTTCAAATGTACAGGAACTCAAGAGAAGAAGACAGGTGGGACAGTATGAGGTGGACCTACGCATTGGAAACGGGGCACGGGTTGCTGCTGTTGCTGTAGGAGACTATTTCATCTCATTACCATCTGGCATTGTATTAGAACTAAACAGTTGTTACTTTGTTCCCAGTATTACTAAAAATATTATCTCTATTCCTGCTCTTGTCAGGAAAGGATTTGCCTTTGAATGCAATATTTCAAAGTGTGTTTTATCTTTAGATAATATTGTTTATGCAACTGGTTCAATTAACAATGGGTTATACATGTTGGACATGGAAAGTTCTATACAAAGTGTTGATATTAAGAAAGCCAAGTATGCTGAAGACAGCACCTTGTTATGGCATAGTCGTTTAGGCCATATTAACAAGAAGCGCATTAAGCGGTTGCATGATCATGGACTGCTGGGATCATTCTCCTATGAGGAGATTGATACATGCAAAGCTTGTTTAATGGGTAAAATGACGAAGTCACCTTTTCCTCACAAAGGTCAAAGGGCTTCAGGTTTACTTGATCTTATACACAGTGATGTGTGTGGGCCATTTAGTAAACATGCCAGAGGTGGCTATTCGTACTTCATTACCTTTACTGATGATTTCAGTAGGTATGGTTATGTCTATCTTATGAGACATAAGAGTGAATCTTTTGACAAGTTCAAAGAGTTCAAAAATGAAGTACAGAATCAGCTAGGGCGAAATATCAAGGCACTTTGTTCTGATCGAGGTGGAGAATACTTGAGTCATGCGTTTACTGACTATCTAAAAGAGTGTGGGGTTATCTCACAGCTCACTCCGCCAGGAACACCACAATGGAATGGTGTGTCCGAGAGGAGAAATAGAACGTTACTTGATATGGTTCGTTCTATGATGAGTCAGGCTACTCTTCCATATTCCTTTTGGGGATTTGCACTGGAAACAGCTGCAAAGGTACTAAACCGAGTGCCATCCAAGGCCGTTTCAAAGACGCCATATGAATTATGGTATGGGAAACAGCTGAGCTTGACATTTATCAGGATCTGGGGTTGCGAGGCTTATGTCAAAAAGCTCGCCTCTGGGAAACTAGAGAACAGATCTGAGAAATGCATCTTTGTCGGTTACCCTAAGGAAACTAAGGGTTATTATTTCTTCGATCCCAAAGAGAACAAAGTATTTGTTGCTCGGACGGCCATATTTCTTGAGAAGGAGTTTCTTCTATAAGAGGCCAGTGGGAGAGAAATAAAGCTGGATGAGAATCCACAGGAAGGACAAAGTAGTCAAGCGCAGTTGGATGAGCCTGAGCCAGTAGATCAGGTTATTGAACAACCTGAGGCTCAGATATCACGGGAACCGCGTAGATCGGGAAGGATCCGTCGACAGCCTGAGCGCTATGACGGAGTCTACATCATTGATAATGATGAACCCCTTACTTATGCGGATGCGGTCAGTGGACCGGAGTCAGCTAGATGGCTTGAAGCTATGCGAGCCAAGATGGACTCCATGTCAGATAACCAAGTCTGGGATTTGGTTGATCCGCCTCCGGGAGTAATCCCTATAGGCTGTAAATGGATCTTCAAGAAGAAGATTGACATGGATGGTAACGTAGTTACCTATAAAGGCAGGCTAGTTGCGAAAGGTTTCAAACAAATCTACGGGATAGATTATGATGAAACTTTCTCTCCTGTAGCCATGTTCAAGTCTATTCGGATTCTTTTCGCAATAGCAGCATATTACGATTATGAGATCTGGCAGATGGATGTGAAAACAGCTTTCCTTAATGGAAATCTGGATGAGGATGTGAATATGACACAACCTGAAGGTTTCACTAATCCATCAGATCGTCATAAAATATGCAAGTTAAAGAAGTCCATTTATGGACTGAAACAAGCATCTAGAAGCTGGAATATTCGTTTTGATGAATCAATCTCTGAGTTTGGTTTCATCAAGAACGAAGATGACCCGTGTGTATATAAGAGGTTTAGTGGGAGCGTGATTACATTCCTAGTCCTCTACGTCGATGACATCTTGATCATTGGAAATGATGTTCCTGAAATGCATGCGGTTAAGGCATGGTTAAGGAAATGTTTCCAGATGAAAGATCTAGGAGAAGCAGCCTATGTGTTAGGTGTGAAGATCTACAGGGATAGATCTAAGAGGCTTCTCGGGCTGTGCCAGAGTACTTACATCGATAAAGTCCTGGAGAGATTCCATTTAGAGAATTCTAAAAGAGGATATCTTCTAGTCAGACATGGTCTGAATCTTTCGAAGAGTCAGTGTCCACAAACACAGACTGAGAAAGATGAAATGGACAATACGCCTTATGCTTCGGCTATTGGATCCATTATGTATGCGATGTTGTGTACTCGCCCAGACGTCGCTTACGGGTTAAGCGTGACCAGTCGGTTCCAAAGTAATCCAGGTATGGCGCACTGGATTGCAGTCAAGAACATTATAAAATATCTGCGGAGGACCAAAGATATGTTCTTGATATATGGTGGTCAGGAAGAACTCAGTATAGAAGGATATACTGACGCTTCGTTCCAGTCGGACCAAGATGATTTCCGATCGCAATCAGGCTATGTTTTTAGCTTGAATGGTGGAGCAGTGGTGTGGAAGAGTTTCAAACAGTCAACTGTTGCTGATTCCACAACAGAAGCCGAGTATGTTGCAGCCTCGGAAGCATCCAAGGAGGCAGTGTGGATTCGTAAGTTCGTGAGAGAACTTGGTGTCGTTCCTTCGAGTGCAGATCCTTTGGTTATCTTCTGTGATAACACTGGAGCAATCGCACAAGCAAAGGAACCACGGTCGCACCAGAAGTCCAAGCACATACAGAGACGGTTTCACTTGATCCGGGAGATCATTGATCGTGGCGAGATCAAAATATGCAAGGTCCATACAGATGACAATCTAGCTGACCCGCTTACCAAGCCTCTGGCGCAGCAGAAGCATGAGAAGCACTGTAATAATATGGGTTTGAGATTTCTCAACCATTCGATTAAGTGCAAGTGGGAGATTGTTGGGGTATGCCCTTAAGGCTAATGTTTGAGGCCTTGGGATTGTATCAGTATCATGTAATAAACTCTTGTGTTTATAAAGGCATGGTTATTATTCAGGTTGTTACCTTGTCTGCTGTAATAAGTGTACTTCTGAATAATGTCTCAATGCTGTTCAGCTAGGCTGACATGCTATAAAGTCCTTAGTCGAGATATCTTGGTGAACATGAGACAGCCTTGATATGATTGAGACTAATATGTGTTCTAATCTTATAGGATGCTTCGAGCATGGAATAAGATGTAGACTCATGGGTACATTGGATGTACTGGACAGACCCTACTAGGACATTCAATTGCTTGTCACAATGTGAATGATCCTTGATTGCAACAAGTGGCACATGTCCTCTGACTTGAGATCACTTGTGTTTCTAAATGATGATTGTCATTGTTTTGAGGTAGTTCAATATCATTTGAAACATAATGGTTGTAGACTATCTTGGATAATGATCATGAGTCAGGTTAGGGCACTAGTGATAGATAGAGGATTGCCGTCTCCTTGTTGAAGGAGTGTGGTGTTCTATAGGGGCCCCCTAGATGAGATGATTGAGAAAGTGTATGGCCATACCCAGGTGACTATGTGCATCTGATCTAATCATGCTCATCATATTGGAGTCACAAGCTTGACCTGCTTGTCCAATGAGAACATCCAGTGGCAAAGGATACATGTATGCCTAGTGAATGGATTCACACTTGTGCTATGGTTTGGGAGTAGTCTTGGAAGACTCTTTCCTTTATATCGGGAGACAGTGATGTGTTGCTAGATACCCCTCACTGATCGTGATAACGTAAGTTATCGTTACCGACATTTAGAGGAAACCCTCAGGGTCGCACAATTTGATGATATGGCTTACTTGAGTCAGATCGTGTGGACTGAATTCTTTGGGTTCAGTTTAAAGGGGTTTAATCTCTGATTGTAAGTGAGATCTGGTCTGATCATGTTTGATTGATTAGGGCTTGAGATCGGTAAGCTTCGATCGAGAGAGATGATGCTAGATCAGTGAGATCAGGAGCATCAGGAGATGAACGGTTTGATCTTGAGCCTTAGGGTTCAATATGGTCTAGACCAAGTGGCTTGAGCTATTTTGGTTTGGTTTATGAACCAAATTCGATTGGAACGTTTTGGCTTGAACCGGTTCACAAATGTGAACGCTTGGTTCAATGCTAATATGCGTTTTTGGGTTGGCATGAGCGCATGGCTTGATTATCTTCCATTTATGGAAAGTCATCAAGGCCGATTTCACAAAAACGCCAAAAACGCATATGCGTTGTGCTCTTCACTTCAACGCCTTGAACTTTCGTTTGGGGAAGTTGACGAAGAAGAGAGGTTTTGCAAGAGGAGCTCTCGGCCAAAGGGAATCATCTCATCACCCCCTTCCATTCGACAAGAAAGCTTGGGTGCCTTGCTAGCACAAGGGACGTCAAGGAAGTAAGCATCTTCATCTTGTGTGTGAACTTGTGGAGGAGATCTAAGTTGCTCTCTTCTTCCAAGCCGACCTCCAAGCCAATGTCGTTGGTATGAATCTCCTTCTTGATCCAATCAATAGATCTAAGTTGATTATATGAGCATATAAGCGATTGTCTTGATGAAACCCTAGCAAAATGCATGCGCCCCCTGAATTAGGGTTTTTCATCTGCTTGCGCTCCCCCTTGAAGGGGACTCTTCAGTTCAGCCCTAGCGCATGCATGGTTGACCTTCTGGTCGACTCAAGTCAGTTAGGACTTGGTGCATGCAAGGGCAGTGGATCTGACTAGGTTGGATGAGTGGATCCCTAGTAATGGACCGTTGTAAGGTAGTAGGGCAAATAAGGAAATTAAAATTGATGCCTATGGGGTTTTTCAAAATTTAATTTTCATGATTGGATCACATGTTGATTGTAAGCATGTGTTTGTTTATTTAATCTTATGTGGGACGCCTACTTAATGTGTGCTGTGCTGGGGCCTGCGAGCCTGGTTAAAATTTGTAAATTAATTTTTATTGTGATCTGCGCATCACATTGCATTTAATTTATAAAATGTAATTGACCTGCGAGTCAATCTTGTCTAGATAGATTAATTTGTAAATTAATCAGACAAGAGCACAGAGCACACTCGGCAGAGGCGCATGCAGCAGTGGCTAGACCAGGTGGGAGGTCCAGGGTTCGACTCTGGGACCAGGCGCATTTTCCCTGGTAGGCGCACCTAAGCTGCAGATGGCGCTTGGGCCCTGGGTTGGGCCAGATGAGCAGCAAAAGACCCATGAAGAAAAGCAAGTGAAGACTTAAGTTAACTAAGGTCTTACTTAGGCTATTCTTATGGGCTTTTACCACATAAGATCCATGCTTTCTTTTATTGTTTAAATAAGCAGAACAGCATGATTTATTTATCTTCTGCTATCACCATAGGAATTGCATGATAGTGAAGAAGATAAAAGACCGTTAAAATCCAACGCTAAAATATCAAGCTCGTAAGCCTTCTGACGCGAAACCTCACTGTTCTGATTATCGTTGGAGCCGTGTTGTACCCACTCAGTGGGCACGTCCATCTATCTTCAGACGGTGCGGGATTACACCTGCGTGTTACAGAGAAGGGATTTATCGCTTCTCGTTGCTCAGCATAGCACGTGGTGGTCCAGGGAGTAGGTCGGGTCAACTTGACCATGTAGGCTACATATGTGACGCATATGGTAGCACATGGAGGCAGCCATCTGTGGGGTCAGAGATTGTGTTGTACCAACTCAGTTGGCACAGTCTGCTGGATTGCCCAGATGAAGGGGAATCGCACGGGTTGGCGATTGGCAGGGACTGCCTACCAGAAATTAGTGCTTGTACTCTCTGTGCATCTTATCTCGCCTGAGCGGGACGCGGAGACCAAGTATGAAATCTGGATCCCATCTCACTAAAAGAGTTCTACTCTTTCGGGCTGTTTTGCTGGATTTTTCAGCCAGATAAAATAGTGAGAAAAAGAATCATTCTTAAGTCCTGATTGATTCTTAACATTGATACTGACCTTGCTGTTCTTGCATTGTTGTAGATACCTGCAGCAACGAACACCATGAGCTTCAATGTGCGATCCCTACTGGAAAGAGAGAAGTTTGCTGGGCCGAACTTCTCAGACTGGTTCGGACACCTTAAGATTGTTCTTAAGGCAGAGAGGAAACTGTATGTCCTCGAGACGGCTATACCGCCTCAACCCGCTCCGAACGCCGCAAGGGCGGTTCGGGAAGCTTATGAAAAGCACGTCAATGATAGCATTGATGTCGCTTGCCTGATGCTAGCGTCTATGACGCCACCGCTGCAGCGTCAGCATGAGGATATGTCTGCTATAGACATGATAGCAAACCTCAAGATGCTGTATGCTGCACAGGCGAGGACAGAACGCTATAATCTGACAAAGCTGTTCTTTCAGAGCAAACTGGCTGAAGGGAGCCCAGTGGGAGCTCACGTGCTCAAGATGATTGTGCACAAGGAGGCTCTAGAGAAACTGGGGCATACCATCAATCAGGAGCTTGCTGTAGACATTATTCTGCAGTCTCTCCCGCCCTCTTTCGATGCGTTCATCATTAACTTTAATATGAACAAAATCGATTGTACTCCGGCAGAGTTGCTGAATATGCTCTTGACTACTGAGGAGACTCTGAAGGGAAAGCCTTCGACTTCTGTCTTAATGGTTCCTTCCAGGAACAAGAAGAAGGGGAAGAAGGGCAAGGCCCCTGTCAAGAGTTACAGCAAGGCTCTGAAGCAAAAAGTTAAGCGGTCAAAGGAATACAGATGTTTCCACTGTGGCCAGCTGGTCACTGGAAAAAGGACTGTAAAGCGCTCCAAGGAGACAAGAGGGGAAGCTTCGCTTCTGGCTCAGGTATATACGTGACGGAAGTCATGGTTTCATCTTCTTCTATTTCATGGGTGTTGGACACTGCATGTGGAGTTCACATTTGTTCAAATATACAGGAACTCAAGAGAAGAAGACAGGTGGGACAGCATGAGGTGGACCTACGAGTTGGAAACGGGGCACGGGTTGCTGCTGTTGCTGTAGGAGACTATTTCATCTCTTTGCCATCTGGGCTTGTATTGGAACTAAATAGTTGTTACTTTGTTCCCAGCATTACTAAGAATATTATCTCTATTCCTGCTCTTGTCAGGAAGGGATTTTCCTTTGAATGCAATATTTCAAAGTGTGTTTTATCTTTTGATAATATTGTTTATGCTACTGGTTCAATTAACAATGGGTTATTCATGTTGGACATGGAATGTTCTATACAAAATATTGATATTAAGAAAGCCAAGTATGCTGATGATAGCACCTTGCTATGGCATAGTTGTAAGATCCAAGGATCTTAAGTCCTGGTAAGCATTATTTTGATTTAAATGATTGACTATGATAATTTTATGTATTGGTTGTCAAATTATAGTTAATTAACTAGAGAATTTGGTTGTTAATTTATTGTAAATAAATTAGAGATTGTTTATTTGATTGTTGGCTGATTTATGATAAATTATTATTGGTTGTTCATGATAAATTAATTAGGATTTAAGGTTGTAAATTGTAAGTTAATTAATTAGACCTTATTGGTTAATTAATTAAATCCTTATTGGATATTAATTAAATCCTTATTGGATTTGTGTTTAAGTGAAATAATTAATTGGATATTAGATTTAAAATTCAAATTATTAGTTAAATGGATTAAGTCTTAATCGGATTAACTAATTGGATTTTTAAAATTCGAATTTGGTTAGTTAAATGGGTTAAACCTATTTGAATTAATGGGTTAATGGGTTTAAAATTTTAAAATCCAAAGTTTAAGTGGGAATTGCGCTTAGGGTGAGATTATTGAGGATTTTGGAGCCTTGAGAAAATTTTGGGCGACGGCTAGGAAGAAGAAGGCGATTTTTGGTGTTCTTGGAAATTTTGAGGTGATTTCTTCATCTTCTTCCCTTGGCGATTTTCCTTGAGGAGAAGAAACTTCTTTAGTGAGTTCTTGGTGACCCTTGGGCGGCTTAAAGGCTTTAGGCGATTTTCTTTTGTGGAGAATTTTCGGTTGAAGAGGTGAGTGGTGTGTCTTTTTGATTTCTAGTAATTTGATTGTATTAATTGATGTGTTAGATTGATTGGAAAATTTTAACATGCTAAAAACCGAATTTAAGCTATTTTTTTATGAAAACCGAAACTTGATATTAGTCTTGATAATTGTAGATAACATGTTTATATGAGAATTGAATCTTGATATTTCTCCATGAAAATATAGTTTAGGGTATTTTTATGAAAAACCGAATTTAAGGCATGTCTCCATGAAAACCGAATTTAGGGGATTTATTGTATGGAGTTTTAGTAGCATTAAATCATTGAATTTTTGGTATGATTTTGGTAATATTAAATCAGTGATTTATTAGCATGAAATTCATGTTAATCAAGCGTGAATTAAATAGATAGTATGTATGAAAACCGAAATTTTGATAATATGAATGAAAACCGAATTGTTTGTGTGGAAACCGAATTTTTGATGTGTGTAAATTGTGAAAACCGAATATGGATATATGTTTTAGTTTTATGTAATTTTTATGAATGTTTGTTAAATGCAATGTTATGTTATAAAATCCCTGTTTAGTTAATTAAGATCATGTATTCATGTTTGAGAACATTGGGTGTTAAATTAGCAAAATTACACTGAACTGACCAGCCTGAAATTTAAGGACTACACAATATTCGGTGATATTCGAATATAAAGCATTATGTGTTATGTTATATGATTTTGAACAATATGTGTGATTATGTGCATTTTGAACAATATGTGTGATTATGTGATTTTGAACAATATGTGTTATGTGATGGGTTTTATGAAATTGGAAAATTAGGGGTTATGTGAATTTGGAAAAATTAGGTGGTTATGTGATGGTTAGGACCAAGGCTAGGTGTAACTATGAACTCAAGGGGATAGTCCTTGTGTGATATGTTAAGGGTTTGAATTTCAGCCCTGTATTGTGATATGTGAGGAGGTTGATGTTCAGCCTGCCTATTATGATTATTGTGATGGGGGTTGATGTTCAGCCTGCCCGATATGATTCTTGTGATGACTATCCTAGAGTCTAGTTGACACTTAGGAGTCCACCTTTGCGAAACATGTCCACCTTTGTGAAATATGAAATAAGATATGTCTGTTGTCCAGTAGGAACCTTTTGGGAGAACGGGTTTTGACGCAAAGTGCCATGTCTTGGTCAGACAGGGGGCCACCTCTTGATGTCATTACTCTTTTTGTGTTGTTGGGTGTGTAGAGCAAAGTGCCACGCCGTGACCCGGCGGGGGCCACCTCTTGAATCTACTCACAATCCATCGATGTGTTTATGGGGTGATAGAGCAAAGTGCCACGTCGTGACCTGACGGGGGCCACCTCTTGATTCTACTCACTGTCCATGTTTATATGTTGCACGAGATTTTGCATTTATATGTTGCACGAGATTTTGCATTTATATGTTGCACGAGATTTTGCATTTATGTGTTGCACGAGATTTTGCAGCTCCCAGTGCTTTGGCCAAGCCGGGTTAGACCATATTGGTCACTACTGAATATGCTGGACAACTAGGTTAAATATGTGTTGGTATGTTTAGTTGGGTTAGAATATGTGTGTTCGGTCGGTTTAGAGTATAACTCTAGAACCTGAGATTATTATATGCTAGTGTGTACATTTGACTGCTTATGTGACTTTTGCATTGAATTGTTGTTATATGTTGACATTATATCCTGTTAAAGATTTTTAAAAATAATTTGCCTATGTTTTTGAGTGTATGTACTGGATGGTCAATTAGACTATCCACTCACTGGGCTGTGTAGCTCACCCCTCACTATTTTCAGGTGTAGAGCAGGGGCGCAGTTAGCATTATATGGATGCTGTGAATTATGCTTAATGTGTTTATGCTTATGATGCCGCTTGTGGCTAAACCCTACGAGTTATATGAACTTTGTGAGTCATGTGAATTGTGTGAATTTGTGTTGCCAGACTCTGGCAGTTAAATGATTTTGATTTTTGTGTCACCGCGGGCTTCAGCCTGGTTTCGGTGTTTGGTATGAGTTTATAAAATCGATTTTGTGGATTTGTTTTGAAATTGAAGTTGATGTGTATTTTTGCAATCGGTTTTGATATAACTGTAACTTGCATATGTCTAGTGCAAGTATTGCCTGGTGGCAGGTACCTTTATGGATTTTATGAATTTGAATCGGTTTTGATATAACTGTAACTTGCATATGTCTAGTGCAAGTATTGCGTGGTGGCAGGTACCCTTATGAGATTTACGAGATTCGAGTTTTTGTGAATTTGTGTGTATGGATTTATAGAAATTTTTTCAGAACGTGTTTTTCTTGAACTCGGTTTTACCTAGCATATGATCGATCTTATATGAAACATCCTGTATTTATTTGTGAATTGTGCCATTTGTTTGGGGTTAAGAATGTGGGATGTTACAGAATGGTATCAGAGGAAGTTGGCTAGCTAAAACTTAGTTTGGGGGAAAACATGTTTGTGTATTGCTAGACACCTAATAGGTTTATGATTGTTTTCCTGACTATGATATGTGTGTGACTATGATATGTGTGTGTAGGAATTTAAGATGGTGCGAACCAGAGGTAATGCTAGTGATGAGGGCGAGCAGACCCCGAACTTCACTAGAACTATTGAGGCCTTGACTGGCATGGTACAGCAACAAGGTGCCATGATTGAGAGGCAAGCTCTGATGCTGCAGCAGCAACAGACTCAGCATCAAGAGGCGCAGCAGCAGCTTTTGCAGCAGCTGACTCAGGAGAGACCCCAGACTACTACTCGGGCAGTGGGGAATGACTCTCAGGAGGGCGCTCACAGGCGCTATGCTTCACTTGTGAGTGAATTCCAGAAACTGGGTCCGAGCTCTTTTTATGGGGGCTCAGAATCCAGTAATGCCGAAAATTGGCAGCTGTGCTTGGAAAAGATTTTCCAAGTTATGCGTTGCTCGGACGAAGATAAGTTATGTTTGACCACCTACATGATGCGGGCTGATGCAGATGAGTGGTGGAAAGGTGTGGTGAGACTTGCCGAAGAAAGACATGAGACTGTAGATTGGCCTTACTTCTTGTCTCGATTCAACGAGAAGTACTTCCCAGATAGCTTGGTTGAGGACCGAGAGGTGGAATTTATTCACCTGGAGCAAGGTGATATGACAGTGGACCAGTATGAGCTGCAGTTCACTAAGCTGGGAAAGTATGCTCCTCACCTGATAAACACTGAAAAGAGGAGAGCTACTAAGTTTCTCAGAGGTCTCAGATGGGACATTAGAGAGCAGGTTGGTGCTCAGCATTTGGAGACCTATGTTGAGACTGTTGGGCAAGCACGCACCGTTGAGAGGTACATAGCTGAGAGGAGTTCTCATGTTGCCGTGACAGTGGTTCCTGCAGCTGAGGCGGCGGTTCCTCAGTATGGCAGTGGCGGCAAGGGTAAGCAGTACCCTAGACATAAGGATTATAAGAAGAGCAGGTATAAGCCTTACTCTTACAAGGCACCGCAGCAGTCCAGGGATGCACCGCAACAGTTCAGGAATGTCAGAGATGTAAGGAACAGTGTCACAGAGGATCGGACTTGCAATTATTGTGGACTCAAGGGACATCTAGTGAAAGACTGTCATAGGAAGAATGGTATGTGCTTCAAATGTAAGAAACCCGGGCACATGGCCAGGGACTGCAAAGAGCCTGAGATGCAGCCTAGAGGCGCGGATAAGCCTACAGTCCAGACTAGAGTGTATGCTGTGGCTGAGAAGGATACACGAGCTTCCCGATCTGTTGTGGAAGGTACATTATTTGTATTTGATCAGTTAGCTCGCATTCTATATGACCCTGGTGCAAATTTGTCTTTTGTCTCTGTTAAGTTTGCTGCATGTTTACCTGTTATACCTAAGATGCTAGATTATGCTGTGTCGGTTAGTACTCCTTTAGGAAAGTCATTGTCTACCGACACTGTATGTGCTGATTGTGTAGTGCATGTAGAGGGTTATGAGTTTCTAGTAGATTTAATTCTCTTAGACATGCAAGATTATGATGTCATCTTGGGAATGGACTGGTTGTCTTCGCATCATGCCTCGGTGGATTGCTTTGAGAAAGTGATCACTTTGAATATGCTTGATGGGAATCGGATCTTTGTGAGAGGTCTAGTGTCAGACCAAGGACCACATGTGATATCTTTCCTGCAGGCCAGGAAATTACTTGCTAATGGGTGCAAGGGTTATCTTGCGCATGTTAAGGTGCAGGATGATTCTACTTCTGACCTGACTCAGATGGAGGTGGTGAAAGAATTTCCTGATGTGTTCTCTGAGGAATTTTCAGGCTTACCACCAATTAGAGAAGTGGAGTTTGGTATTGAGTTGGCGCCAGGTACGGCACCTATCTCCAGAGCTCCTTATCGTATGGCTACTTCAGAGTTGGCCGAGCTTAAGAAACAACTGGAGGAATTGCTTGAGAAAGGGTATATCCGGCCTAGTGCTTCACCTTGGGGAGCGCCAGTGTTGTTTGTGAAGAAGAAAGATGGAACCCTGAGGATGTGTATAGACTACAGGCAGTTGAACCAAGTGACCATTAAGAATAAGTATCCTCTTCCCAGAATTGATGATCTATTTGATCAATTACAGGGAGCTACAGTGTTCTCTAAGATTGATCTGAGATCAGGGTATTATCAGCTTAGGGTCAAGGATGAGGATATATTTAAGACTGCTTTCAGGACCAGGTATGGGCATTTTGAATTTCTAGTTATGCCTTTTGGACTGACGAATGCACCTGCTGTCTTCATGGATTTGATGAACAGGGTATTTCATGAGTTGCTTGACTCTTGTGTGGTGGTCTTTATAGACGATATATTGGTGTATTCTCGGACTACTTCAGATCATATCAGTGACTTGCGCAGAGTGCTGGAGGTTCTGAGGAAGAACCGGTTATATGCCAAGGCTAGTAAGTGTGAGTTCTGGCTAGAGAAGATCAGTTTTCTGGGACATGTGATTTCTAGTCAGGGTGTGTCTGTGGATCCAGTTAAAGTGCAAGCTATCCTTGATTGGGGAAGACCGACTAGTGCTACTGAGATCAGGAGTTTCCTGGGTTTAGCAGGTTACTACCGGAGATTTGTTGAGGGATTCTCCAAGTTGGCGGGTCCTTTAACTAAATTAACCAGAAAGGAGGCCAAGTTTATTTGGGATGACAAGTGTGAAGAGAGCTTCCAAGAGCTGAAGAGAAGGTTGACTAGTACACCGATCCTCATTATACCTAGTGATGGGGAAAGGTTTACTGTTTATACAGATGCTTCTGGCAAAGGACTGGGTTGTGTCTTGATGCAGAATGGTTCTGTGGTAGCCTATGCTTCGAGACAACTGAAAGAGTATGAATTAAACTACCCTACTCATGATTTAGAGTTGGCGGCCGTAGTCTTTGCTTTGAAGATATGGCGTCATTATTTGTTGGGTCAGGAATTTGATCTATTCACTGATCACCAGAGTCTCAAGTATATCTTCACTCAGAAGGAGTTGAACATGAGACAGAGGAGATGGATGGAGTTGATCAAAGATTATGATTTCTCTATTCAGTATCAGGCTGGAAAGGCCAATGTAGTAGCGGATGCACTGAGCAGACATCCAGTTACCTCAGTAGCTGCTTTACGGGTTAGTGAGTGGCGGTTACTGCAGGAGTTCAGCGATCTCAGGATCAGCGTTTCTCCTAGAGTTCAGACTGGTTATGTGGCTTTTCTCAGAGTACAGTCTGCTTTGTTGCAGAGGATCAGAGATCAGCAGTCTGCGGATCCGAGAATAGTTCAGATCAGGGATAGTCTGGTTGATGGCGCAGTTCAGGATTTTAGCCTGTCTGATGATGGTATTCTTCGGTTTCGTGGAAGGGTATGTGTCCCTGAGGAACCGAGCTTGAGGAAAGAAATATTGGAGGACAGCCATAACTCCAAATATTCTCTACATCCTGGTGTGACAAAGATGTATCAGGACCTCAAGAAAAGTTTTTGGTGGCCGGGCTTGAAGAAAGAGGTATATGATTTTGTTTCTAGGTGTTTAACCTGTCAGACTGTAAAGGCTGAACACCAGAAGCCTGGTGGTTTGTTGCAGTCTCTTCCTATTCCTGAGTGGAAGTGGGAATGCATCAGTATGGATTTTGTGTGTGGTTTGCCCAGAACCAGATTGGGTCATGATGCTATTTGGGTGATTGTTGATAGACTTACTAAATCAGCCCATTTTCTTCCGATTAAAATGACTTATTCTTTAGAGAGACTGGCCAGATTGTACATTGATGAGATAGTCAGACTACATGGAGTGCCAGTTGATATTGTGTCTGATAGGGATTCTCGATTTCTGTCCAGATTTTGGAGGAGTTTGCAGGAGGGTTTGGGTACTAAGTTGAGTTTTAGTACAGCATACCATCCTCAGTCTGATGGCCAAACAGAGCGTACTATACAGACTCTAGAAGATTTGTTGAGAGCCTATGTGGTTGATTGGAGTTCTGAGTGGAACCGGGATCTATCTTTGATAGAGTTCACTTATAATAATAGTTTCCACTCCAGTATTCAGATGGCTCCTTATGAGGCTTTGTATGGGAGAAGGTGTAGGACTCCCTTGTGTTGGGAGGAAACTGGTGACAGGATGATTTTGAGATCTGATGCAGTTCAGGAGACTACTGATAAGGTCAGAGAGATCCAGGATAAGCTGAAAATTGCTCGGGACAGACAGAAGAGTTATGCTGATGACCGTCGTCGTTCTTTGGAGTTTATGGTAGGAGACCATGTGTTCTTGAAGGTGTCGCCTACTAAGGGTGTTATGAGATTTGGCAAAAAGGGCAAGTTGAGCCCTAGGTTTGTAGGCCCTTTTGATATTATTGAGAGAGTTGGTCCAGTGGCTTACCGATTAGCTTTACCTCCTGCTATGGATCATGTGCATAATGTGTTCCATATTTCTGCTTTGAGGAAATATCATCCTGATCCATCTCATGTGTTGGAGTTGGAACCTCTTCAGATTCAGAGTGATTTGACTTTTGAGGAAAGACCTCTCCGGATTGTGGATAGAAAGGATAAAGTTCTGAGGAACAAGACTATACCTTTGGTAAAGGTTATCTGGGGAAATCAGTCAGTTGAAGAAGCGACATGGGAGACTGAAGCTGATATGAGGAAAAATTATGCTTACCTCTTTGATGATATGGATGCTGAGCTTTAGAGGACTAAAGCTTTATAAGGAGGGAGGAATGTAAGATCCAAGGATCTTAAGTCCTGGTAAGCATTATTTTGATTTAAATGATTGACTATGATAATTTTATGTATTGGTTGTCAAATTATAGTTAATTAACTAGAGAATTTGGTTGTTAATTTATTGTAAATAAATTAGAGATTGTTTATTTGATTGTTGGCTGATTTATGATAAATTATTATTGGTTGTTCATGATAAATTAATTAGGATTTAAGGTTGTAAATTGTAAGTTAATTAATTAGACCTTATTGGTTAATTAATTAAATCCTTATTGGATATTAATTAAATCCTTATTGGATTTGTGTTTAAGTGAAATAATTAATTGGATATTAGATTTAAAATTCAAATTATTAGTTAAATGGATTAAGTCTTAATCGGATTAACTAATTGGATTTTTAAAATTCGAATTTGGTTAGTTAAATGGGTTAAACCTATTTGAATTAATGGGTTAATGGGTTTAAAATTTTAAAATCCAAAGTTTAAGTGGGAATTGCGCTTAGGGTGAGATTATTGAGGATTTTGGAGCCTTGAGAAAATTTTGGGCGATGGCTAGGAAGAAGAAGGCGATTTTTGGTGTTCTTGGAAATTTTGAGGTGATTTCTTCATCTTCTTCCCTTGGCGATTTTCCTTGAGGAGAAGAAACTTCTTTAGTGAGTTCTTGGTGACCCTTGGGCGGCTTAAAGGCTTTAGGCGATTTTCTTTTGTGGAGAATTTTCGGTTGAAGAGGTGAGTGGTGTGTCTTTTTGATTTCTAGTAATTTGATTGTATTAATTGATGTGTTAGATTGATTGGAAAATTTTAACATGCTAAAAACCGAATTTAAGCTATTTTTTTATGAAAACCGAAACTTGATATTAGTCTTGATAATTGTAGATAACATGTTTATATGAGAATTGAATCTTGATATTTCTCCATGAAAATATAGTTTAGGGTATTTTTTTGAAAAACCGAATTTAAGGCATGTCTCCATGAAAACCGAATTTAGGGGATTTATTGTATGGAGTTTTAGTAGCATTAAATCATTGAATTTTTGGTATGATTTTGGTAATATTAAATCAGTGATTTATTAGCATGAAATTCATGTTAATCAAGCGTGAATTAAATAGATAGTATGTATGAAAACCGAAATTTTGATAATATGAATGAAAACCGAATTGTTTGTGTGGAAACCGAATTTTTGATGTGTGTAAATTGTGAAAACCGAATATGGATATATGTTTTAGTTTTATGTAATTTTTATGAATGTTTGTTAAATGCAATGTTATGTTATAAAATCCCTGTTTAGTTAATTAAGATCATGTATTCATGTTTGAGAACATTGGGTGTTAAATTAGCAAAATTACACTGAACTGACCAGCCTGAAATTTAAGGACTACACAATATTCGGTGATATTCGAATATAAAGCATTATGTGTTATGTTATATGATTTTGAACAATATGTGTGATTATGTGCATTTTGAACAATATGTGTGATTATGTGATTTTGAACAATATGTGTTATGTGATGGGTTTTGTGAAATTGGAAAATTAGGGGTTATGTGAATTTGGAAAAATTAGGTGGTTATGTGATGGTTAGGACCAAGGCTAGGTGTAACTATGAACTCAAGGGGATAGTCCTTGTGTGATATGTTAAGGGTTTGAATTTCAGCCCTGTATTGTGATATGTGAGGAGGTTGATGTTCAGCCTGCCTATTATGATTATTGTGATGGGGGTTGATGTTCAGCCTGCCCGATATGATTCTTGTGATGACTATCCTAGAGTCTAGTTGACACTTAGGAGTCCACCTTTGCGAAACATGTCCACCTTTGTGAAATATGAAATAAGATATGTCTGTTGTCCAGTAGGAACCTTTTGGGAGAACGGGTTTTGACGCAAAGTGCCATGTCTTGGTCAGACAGGGGGCCACCTCTTGATGTCATTACTCTTTTTGTGTTGTTGGGTGTGTAGAGCAAAGTGCCACGCCGTGACCCGGCGGGGGCCACCTCTTGAATCTACTCACAATCCATCGATGTGTTTATGGGGTGATAGAGCAAAGTGCCACGTCGTGACCTGACGGGGGCCACCTCTTGATTCTACTCACTGTCCATGTTTATATGTTGCACGAGATTTTGCATTTATATGTTGCACGAGATTTTGCATTTATATGTTGCACGAGATTTTGCATTTATGTGTTGCACGAGATTTTGCAGCTCCCAGTGCTTTGGCCAAGCCGGGTTAGACCATATTGGTCACTACTGAATATGCTGGACAACTAGGTTAAATATGTGTTGGTATGTTTAGTTGGGTTAGAATATGTGTGTTCGGTCGGTTTAGAGTATAACTCTAGAACCTGAGATTATTATATGCTAGTGTGTACATTTGACTGCTTATGTGACTTTTGCATTGAATTGTTGTTATATGTTGACATTATATCCTGTTAAAGATTTTTAAAAATAATTTGCCTATGTTTTTGAGTGTATGTTCTGGATGGTCAATTAGACTATCCACTCACTGGGCTGTGTAGCTCACCCCTCACTATTTTCAGGTGTAGAGCAGGGGCGCAGTTAGCATTATATGGATGCTGTGAATTATGCTTAATGTGTTTATGCTTATGATGCCGCTTGTGGCTAAACCCTACGAGTTATATGAACTTTGTGAGTCATGTGAATTGTGTGAATTTGTGTTGCCAGACTGTGGCAGTTAAATGATTTTGATTTTTGTGTCACCGCGGGCTTCAGCCTGGTTTCGGTGTTTGGTATGAGTTTATAAAATCGATTTTGTGGATTTGTTTTGAAATTGAAGTTGATGTGTATTTTTGCAATCGGTTTTGATATAACTGTAACTTGCATATGTCTAGTGCAAGTATTGCCTGGTGGCAGGTACCTTTATGGATTTTATGAATTTGAATCGGTTTTGATATAACTGTAACTTGCATATGTCTAGTGCAAGTATTGCGTGGTGGCAGGTACCCTTATGAGATTTACGAGATTCGAGTTTTTGTGAATTTGTGTGTATGGATTTATAGAAATTTTTTCAGAACGTGTTTTTCTTGAACTCGGTTTTACCTAGCATATGATCGATCTTATATGAAACATCCTGTATTTATTTGTGAATTGTGCCATTTGTTTGGGGTTAAGAATGTGGGATGTTACAATAGTCGTTTAGGCCATATTAACAAGAAACGCATTAAGCGGTTGCATGATCATGGACTGCTGGGATCATTCTCCTATGAGGAGATTGATACATGCAAGGCTTGTTTAATGGGTAAAATGACGAAGTCACCTTTTCCTAACAAAGGTCAAAGGGCTTCAGGTTTACTTGACCTTATACACAGTGATGTGTGTGGGCCATTTAGTAAACATGCCAGAGGTGGCTATCAGTACTTCATTACCTTTACTGATGATTTCAGTAGATATGGGTATGTCTATTTAATGAGACATAAAAGTGAATCTTTTGACAAGTTCAAAGAGCTCAAGAATGAAGTACAGAATCAGCTAGGCCGAAATATCAAGGCACTTCGTTCTGATCGAGGTGGAGAATACTTGAGTCATGCGTTTACTGACTATCTGAAGGAGTGTGAGATTATCTCACAGCTCACTCCGCCAGGAACACCGCAATGGAATGGTGTGTCCGAGAGGAGAAATAGAACGTTACTTGATATGGTTCGTTCTATGATGAGTCAGGCTACTCTACCTTACTCCTTTTGGGGATTTGCACTGGAGACAGCTGCAAAGGTACTAAACCGAGTGCCATCCAAGGCAGTTTCTAAGACGCCATATGAGTTATGGTATGGGAAATAGCCGAGCTTGACATTTATCAGGATCTGGGGCTGCGAAGCTTATGTCAAAAAGCTCACCTCTGGGAAACTAGAGAGCAGATCTGACAAATGTATCTTTGTCGGTTACCCTAAGGAAACTAAGGGTTATTATTTCTACGATCCCAAAGAGAACAAGGTATTTGTTGCTCGGACGGCCATATTTCATGAGAAGGAGTTTCTTCTGCAAGAGGCCAGTGGGAGAGAAATAAAGCTGGATGAGAATCCAGTGGAAGAACAAAGTAGTCAAGCACAGTTGGATGAGCCTGAGCCGGTGGATCAGGTTATTGAGCAACCTGAGGCTCAGATATCACGGGAACCGCGAAGATCGGGAAGGATCCGTCGACAGCCTGAGCGCTATGACGGAGTCTACATCATTGATAATGATGAACCCCTCACTTATGCGGATGCGGTCAGTGGACCGGAGTCAGCGAGATGGCTTGAAGCTATGCGCGCCGAGATGGACTCCATGTCAGATAACCAAGTCTGGGATTTGGTTGATCCGCCTCCGGGAGTTATCCCTATAGGCTGTAAATGGATCTTCAAGAAGAAGATTGACATGGATGGTAACGTGGTTACCTATAAAGGCAGGCTAGTTGCGAAAGGTTTCAAACAAATCTACGGGATAGATTATGATGAAACTTTCTCACCTGTAGCTATGTTTAAGTCTATTCGGATTCTTTTCGCGATAGCTGCATATTATGATTATGAGATCTGGCAAATGGATGTGAAGACAGCTTTCCTTAATGGAAATCTGGATGTGGATGTGTATATGACACAACCAGAAGGTTTCACTAATCCATCAGATCGTCATAAAATATGCAAGTTAAAGAAGTCTATTTATGGACTTAAACAAGCATCGAGAAGCTGGAATATTCGTTTTGATGAATCAATCAGTGAGTTTGGTTTCATCAAGAACGAGGATGACCCGTGTGTATATAAGAGGTTTAGTGGGAGCGTGATTACTTTTCTAGTCCTCTACGTCGATGATATCTTGATCATTGGAAATGACATTCCTGAAATGCATGCGGTTAATGCATGGTTAAGGAAATGTTTCCAGATGAAAGATCTTGGAGAAGCAGCCTATGTATTAGGTGTGAAGATCTACAGGGATAGATCTAAGAGGCTTCTCGGGCTGTGCCAGAGTACTTACATCGATAAAGTCCTGGAGAGATTTCATTTAGAGAATTCTAAAAGAGGATATCTTCCAGTCAGACATGGTCTGAATCTTTCGAAGAGTCAGTGTCCACAAACACAGACTGAGAAAGATGAAATGGACAATACGCCTTATGCTTCGGCTATTGGATCCATTATGTATGCGATGTTGTGTACTCGCCCAGACGTTGCTTACGGGTTAAGCGTGACCAGTCGGTTCCAAGGTAATCCAGGTATGGCGCACTGGATTGCAGTCAAGAACATTTTAAAATATCTGCGGAGGACCAAAGATATGTTCTTGATATATGGTGGTCAGGAAGAACTCAGTATTGAAGGATATACTGACGCTTCGTTCCAGTCTGACCAGGATGATTTCCGATCGCAATCAGGCTATGTTTTTAGCTTGAATGGAGGAGCGGTGGTGTGGAAGAGTTTCAAACAGTCAACTGTTGCTGATTCCACAACAGAAGCCGAGTATGTTGCAGCCTCGGAAGCATCCAAGGAGGCAGTGTGGATTCGTAAGTTCGTGAGAGAACTTGGTGTTGTTCCTTCGAGTGCAGATCCTTTGGTTATCTTCTGTGATAACACTGGAGCAATCGCACAAGCAAAGGAACCACGGTCGCACCAGAAGTCCAAGCACATACAGAGACGGTTTCACTTGATCCGGGAGATCATAGATCGTGGCGAGATCAAAGTCTGCAAGGTTCATACAGAAGACAATCTGGCAGACCCGCTTACCAAGCCTCTGGCGCAGCAGAAGCATGAGAAGCACTGTAATAATATGGGTTTGAGATTTCTCAACCATTAGATTAAGTGCAAGTGGGAGATTGTTGGGGTATGCCCTTAAGGCTAATGTTTGAGGCCTTGGGAATGTATCAGTATCATGTAATAAACTTTTATGTTTATAAAGGCATGGTTGTTATTCAGTTTGTTACATTGTCTGCTGCAATAATTGTACTTCTAAATAATGTCTCAAAGCTGTTCTGCTGGGCTGACATGCTGTAAAGTCCTTAGTCGAGATATCTTGGTGAATATGAGACAGCCTTGATATGGTTAAGACTAATATGTGTTCTAATCTTATAGGATGCTTCGAGCATGGAATAAGATGTAGACTCATGGGTACATTGGATGTACTGGACAGACCCTACTAGGATATTCAATTGCTTGTCACAATGTGAATAATCCTTGAATGCGACAAGTGGCACATTTCCTCTGACTTGAGATCACTTGTGTTTCTAAATGATGATTGTCATTGTTTTGAGGTAGTTCAATATCATTTGAAACATAATGATTATAGACTATCTTGGATGGTGAGCTTGAGTCAGGTTAGGGCACTAGTGATAGACATAGGATTGCCGTCTCCTTAATTGGAGTGTGATGTTCTAAAGGGGCCCCCTGGATGAGATGATTGAGAAAAGTGTATGGCCATACCCAGGTGACTATGTTCATCTGATCTAATCATGCTCATCATATTGGAGTTACAAGCTTGACACGCTTGTCAAATAAGAACATCCAATGGTAAAGGAAATATGTATGCCTTGTGAGTTGGATTCACACTTGTGCTGTGGTTTGGGTGTAGTCTTGGAAGACTCTTTCCTTTATATCGGGAGACAGTGATGTGTTGCTAGATACCCCTCGCTGATCGTGATGACGTAAGTTATCGTTACCGACATTTAAAGGAAACCCTTAGGGTCGCACAATTTGATGATATGGCTTACTTAAGTCAGATCGTGTGGACTGAATTGTTTGAGTTCAGTTTAAAGGGATTTAATCTCTGATTGTAAGTGAGATCTGGTCTGATCATGTTTGATTGATTAGGGCTTGAGATCGGTAAGCTTCGATCGAGAGAATGGATGCTAGATCGGTGAGATCAGGAGCATCTAGAGATGAACGGTTAGATCTGGAACCTTTAGGTTTAATGAGGTCTAGACCAAAAAGGCTTGGTTTAATTTGGTCTTTGAACCAAAATTAAATTGAACCGGCTCATTAGTTGAGCGCATGGTTCAAAGAGGAGAGGTTTGTGCTTGGGTAAACTCTTGGTCGCATGAAGAGAAGTGGTTTACTATTTTTGGAAACCATGTTTCCAAATCGTGACCACGCCTCACGTTGAGAGTTTCATGCTCTATTCTCGCTTCTTGCCTTTCCTCTCTCGACGCTCTTGTGTGTGGCGACTTCTTCACACCTTGGAGTGAGTTCGACAAGCAGAGGAGAACGTCTCTTCCCTTCCATACGACAAGGACTCCTTAGAACCTTGCTAGCACAAGGAGCACTAAGGGAGTAGGCGATCACATCTTGTGTGCGAGCCATAAGGAGGAGAAGCACTTGAGTCTCTTCTTCCTAGACGCCATCCAAGCAATGGCTTTGGTAAGAATCGATTCCTTCATACTTGTTTGCAATCGGTTTTTATAGTTGATCATATCTCATGCAAATGATCCCTAGAAACCTTCTTCCGCTGTTTAAAAATCTTATAGGCGCCATGCCTTAGGGTTTCGCCCCCTTCTGGGGACTTTCATAGATGACTATCTTTTCTATTATTTCATCTCGTTTATGTTGGGGTATGCCCTTAAGGCTAATGTTTGAGGCCTATGGGAATGTATCAGTATCATGTAATAAACTGTTATGTTTATAAAGGCATGGTTGTTATTCAGTTAGTTACATTGTCTGCTGCAATATATGTTCTTCTGAATAATGTCTCAAAGCTGTTCAGCTAGGCTGACATGCAGTTAAGTCCTTAGTCGAGATATCTTGGTGAACATGAGACAGCCTTGATATGATTGAGACTAATATGTGTTCTAATCTTATAGGATGCTTCGAGCATGGAATAAGATGTAGACTCATGGGTACATGGGATGTACTAGACAGACCCTACTAGGATGTTCAATTGTTTGTCGCAATGTGAATATTCCTTGAGTATGACAAGTGGCACATTTCCTCTGACTTGAGATCACTTGTGTTCTCTAAATGATGATTGTCATTGTTTTGAGGTAGTTCAATATCATTTGAAACATAATGATTATAGACTATCTTGGATGGTGAGCTTGAGTCAGGTTAGGGCACTAGTGATAGACATAGGATTGCCGTCTCCTTGTTTAAGGAGTGTGATGTTCTAAAGGGACCCCCTGGATGAGATGATTGAGAAAAGTGTATGGCCATACCCAGGTGACTATGTTCATCTGATCTAATCATGCTCATCATATTGGAGTTACAAGCTTGACAGGCTTGTCCAATAAGAACATCAAGTGGCAAAGGAATTATGCATGCCTTGTGATTTGATTCACACTTGTGCTGTTTTTGGGTGTAGTCTTGGAAGACTCTTTCCTTTATATCGGGAGACAGTGATGTGTTGCTAGATACCCCTCACTGATCGTGATAATGTGAGTTATCGTTACCGACATTTAAAGGAAACCCTCAGGGTCGCACAATTTGATGATATGGCTTACTTAAGTCAGATCGTATGGACTGAATTGTTCGGATTCAGTTTAAAGGGATTTAATCTCTGATTGTAAGTGAGATCTGGTCTGATCATGTTTGATTGATTAGGGCTTGAGATCGGTAAGCTTCGATCGAGAGAATGAATGCTAGATCGGTCAGATCAGAAGCATTAAGAGATCAACGGTCAGATCAAGAACCTTGTGGTTTAATTATGATTTGGACTGGTTGCTTGGCTTGATTAGTTCTTAAACCGAACCAATGTGAACCGGCTCATGAAATGAGCGCATGGTTCAAGGCTTGGCGAGTTGTTCACTTGGCGTGAACATTGGAGCGAACGTGGTGGCTATTTTTAGTAACCATGATCTCCACTTGGAGATAACGCTCACGTTCGACTAGTGCTTACTACTCTCGCCTCTCAAGCGACCTCTCCTCTTGACGCTTTCGTGTGTGGCGACGTCTTGGAGGTTGAGGAGGATTCGGCCAAGAAGTTCATCATCCCTTTCCATTCGATCAAGGACACTTTGTAGCCTTGCTAGCACAAGGAGCAACAAAGAGTTTGCCATCATCCTCTTGTGTGCGAGACTTTGGAGAAGTGGCATTTGTGATTTTTCTTCCAAGGCGCCATCTAGAAATGGCTATGGTATGAATCGTTTTATTCATGCTGATTTTATAAGCTAATCATAATGCATGCAAAGATCATTGAAACCCTTTTTCCGCTGCATCTATATCTCCATATGCGCCTATAGGGTTTTACCTCCCCTTATTGTAGGGGATCTTTCAATTGGTATCAGAGCGCTGGTTGAAGCATGTTTTTTATGATTGCTTAACGCTTGAGCCATTTTTGTGATCCATGTTGCGAATATTGCCTAGATCTATAAGTTAGATGCGTTAGTTCAAGTTGGCGACATTTGCTTTCCTCTTGGCGCATGTTTTCTAGTTTGCGCAATATGTATGTTTTTCGAAAACTAATATCATATGCGCGACTAATCATAGATCTAAGGCCTTACTGTAAACCCTTAGACGGGTTACTAGGGTTGAAGTCATCCCCTAGGTTAGATCCAACAGTCTGATCAGACCATCTGACAGCCTGAATGGGTCGACCAGTTAGCACCTTGGCGCAAGCCTATGGTGGCTATAGGTCGACTGCAGACAGGTGTGTAGCGATGTCTGATTGAGACAACTTATGAACACACATGAGTTAGGCCCGGGGTCACACCCGCTTGCCAGACCTCATTGTGGTTGTTCAGCCCTGGCGCATGCATGGTTGACCTTATGGTCAACTCAAGTCAGTTAGGACTTGGTGCATGCAAGGGCAGTGGATCTGACTAGGTTGGATGAGTGGATCCCTAGTAATGGACCGTTGTAAGGTTGTAGGGCAAATAAGGAAAAATTAAAATTGATCCCATGGGGTTTTTCGAAAATTTTAATTTTTATGATGGATCACATGATTGCTGATTGGATGCATATGTTTGTTTATTTAGTCTTATGTGGGCTGCTCATATTAATTGTGTGCTGTGCTGGGGCCTGCGTGCCTGGGATTTAAAATTGTAAATTAATTATTGTGATCTGCGCATCACATTGCTTTAATTTATAAAATTGTAATTGACCTGCGTGTCAATCTTGCCTAGATAGTTAAATTTGTAATTTAATTTGGCAAGAGCACAAAGCACACTTGGCTGAGGCGCTTGCAGCAGAGGCTTGACCAGGTGGGAGGTCTAGGGTTCGACTCTGGGACCAGGCGCAAATTCCTGGTGGGCGCACCAGAGCTGCAGATGGCGCTTGGGCCCTGGTTTGGGCCAGATGAGCAGCTAAAGACCCAAGAAGAGCAAGTGTAGACTTAAGTTAGGTTAAGGTCTCACTAGGGCTATGGGCTTTTACCACATAAGATTCATGCTTTCTTTTATTTAAAGTTTGAATATTAGAATTGCATGATTAAGTTTATCTTCTGCTATCACCATAGGAATTGCATGATAGTGAAGAAGATAAAAGACCGTTAAAATCCAACGCTAAAATATCAAGCTCGTAAGCCTTCTGACGCGAAACCTCACTGTTCTGACTATCGTTGGAGCCGTGTTGTACCCACTCAGTGGGCACGTCCATCTATCTTCAGACGGTGCGGGATTACACCTGTGTGTTACAGAGTAGGGATTTATCCCTTCTCGTTGCTCAGCATAGCACATGGTGGTCCAGGGAGTAGGTCGGGTTAGCTTGACCGTGTAGGCTACATATGTGGCGCATATGGTAGCACATGGAGGCAGCCATCTGTGGGGTCAGAGCCTGTGTTGTACCAACTCAGTTGGCACAGTCTGCTGGACTGCCCAGATGAAGGGGAATCGCACGGGTTGGCGATCGGCAGGGACTGCCTACCGGAGATTAGTGCTTGTACTCTCTGTGCATCTTATCTCGCCTGAGCGGGACGCGGAGACCAAGTATGAAATCCGGATCCCATCTCACTAAAAGAGTTCTACTCTTTCGGGCTGTTTTGTTGGATTTTTCAAGCCAGATAAAATAGTGAGAAAAAGAATCTTTCTTAAGTCCTGATCGATTCTTATACATTGATACTGACCTTGCTGTTCTTGCATTGTTGTAGATACCTGCAGCAACGAACACCATGAACTTCAATGTGCGATCCCTACTGGAAAGGGAGAAGTTTGCTGGGCCGAACTTCTCTGACTGGTTTGGACACCTTAAGATCGTTCTTAAGGCAGAGAGGAAACTGTATGTCCTCGAGACGGCAATACCGCCGCAGCCCGCTCCGAACGCCGCAAGGGCGGTTCGGGAAGCCTATGAAAAGCACGTCAATGATAGCATTGATGTCGCTTGCCTGATGCTAGCGTCTATGACGCCACCGCTGCAGCGTCAGCATGAGGATATGTCGGCTATAGAGATTATAGCGAACCTCAAGATGCTGTATGCTGCACAGGCGAGGACTGAACGCTATAATTTGACGAAGCTCTTCTTTCAGAGCAAACTGGCTGAAGGGAGCCCAGTGGGAGCTCACGTGCTCAAGATGATTGGGCACAAGGAGGCTCTAGAGAAACTGGGGCATACCATCAACCAGGAGCTTGCTGTGGATATTATTCTGCAGTCTCTCCCGCCTTCATTCGACGCGTTCATTATTAATTTTAATATGAACAAAATCGATTGTACTCCGGCAGAGCTGCTGAATATGCTCCTCACTACTGAGGAGACTCTGAAGGGAAAGCCTTCGACCTCTGTCTTAATGGTTCCTTCAAGGAACAAGAAGAAGGGGAAGAAGGGCAAGGCCCCTGTCAAGAGCTACAGCAAGGCTTTGAAGCAGAAGGTTAAGCGGTCCAAGGAATACAGGTGTTTCCACTATGGCCAGCTAGGTCACTGGAAAAAGGACTGTAAAGCGCTCCAAGGAGATAAGAGAAGAAGACAGGTGGGACAGCATGAGGTGGACCTACGAGTTGGAAACGGGGCACGGGTTGCTGCTGTTGCTGTAGGAGACTACTTCATTTCTTTACCATCTGGAATTGTATTGGAACTAAACAATTGTTATTTTGTTCCCAGTATTACTAAAAATATTATCTCCATTCCTGCTCTTGTCAGGAAGGGATTTTCCTTTGAATGCAATATTTCAAAGTGTATTTTATCTTTTGATAATATTGTTTATGCAACTGGTTCAATTAACAATGGGTTATTCGTGTTGGACATGGAAAGTTCGATACAAAATATTGATAATAAGAAAGCCAAGTATGCTGATGACAGCACCTTGCTATGGCATAGTCGTTTAGGCCATATTAACGAGAAACGCATTAAGCGGTTGCATGATAATGGACTGCTGGGATCATTCTCCTGTGAGGAGATTGATACATGCAAGGCTTGTTTAATGGGTAAAATGACGAAGTCACCTTTTCCTCACAAAGGTCAAAGGGCTTCAGGTTTACTTAACCTTATACACAGTGATGTGTGTGGGCCATTTAGTAAACATGCCAGAGGTGGCTATCAGTACTTCATTACCTTTACTGATGATTTCAGTAGGTATGGCTATGTCTATCTGATGAGACATAAGAGTGAATCTTTTGACAAGTTCAAAGAGTTCAAGAATGAAGTACAGAATCAGCTAGGCCGAAATATCAAGGCACTTCGCTCAGATCGAGGTGGTGAATACCTAAGTCATATGTTTACTGACTATCTAAAGGAGTGTGGGATTATCTCACAGCTCACTCCACCAGGAACACCGCAATGGAATGGTGTGTCCGAGAGGAGAAATAGAACGTTACTTGATATGGTTCGTTCTATGATGAGTCAGGCTTCTTTACCCAACTCCTTTTGGGGTTTTGCACTGGAAACAGCTGCAAAGGTACTAAACCGAGTGCCATCCAAGGCAGTTTCAAAGACGCCATATGAGTTATGGTATGGGAAACAGCCAAGCTTGACATTTATTAGGATCTGGGGCTGCGAGGCTTATGTCAAAAAGCTCGCCTCTGGGAAACTAGAGAGCAGATCTGACAAATGTATCTTTGTCGGTTACCCTAAGGAAACTAAGGGTTATTATTTCTACGATCCCAAAGAGAACAAGGTTTTTGTTGCTCGGACGGCCATATTTCTTGAGAAGGAGTTTCTTCTGCAAGAGGCCAGTGGGAGAGAAATAAAGCTGGATGAGAATCCAGAGGTAGGACAAAGTGCTCAAGCAGAATTGGATGAGCCTGAGCCGGTAGAACAGGTTATTGAACAACCTGAGGCTCAGATATCACGGGAACCGCGAAGATCGGGAAGGATCCGTCGACAACCTGAGCGTTATGACGGAGTCTACATCATTGATCATGATGAACCCCTCACTTATGCGGAAGCGGTCAGTGGACCGGAGTCAGCGAGATGGCTTGAAGCTATGCGCGCCGAGATGGACTCCATGTCAGATAACCAAGTTTGGGATTTGGTTGATCCGCCTCCGGGAGTTATCCCTATAGGCTGTAAATGGATCTTCAAGAAGAAGATTGACATGGATGGTAACGTAGTTACCTATAAAGGCAGGCTAGTTGCGAAAGGTTTCAAACAAATCTACGGGATAGATTATGATGAAACTTTCTCACCTGTAACCATGTTTAAGTCTATTCGGATTCTTTTCGCGATAGCTGCATATTATGATTATGAGATCTGGCAGATGGATGTGAAAACAGCTTTCCTGAATGGAAATCTGGATGAGGATGTGTACATGACACAACCAGAAGGTTTCACTAATCCATCAGATCGTCATAAGATATGCAAGTTAAAGAAGTCCATTTATGGACTTAAGCAAGCATCTAGAAGTTGGAATATTCGTTTTTATGAATTAGTTACTGAATTTGGTTTCATCAAGAACGAGGATGACCCGTGTGTATATAAGAGGTTTAGTGGGAGCATGATTACTTTCCTAGTCCTCTACGTCGATGACATCTTGATCATTGGAAATGACATTCCTGAAATGCATGCTGTGAAGGCATGGCTGAGGAAATGTTTCCAGATGAAAGATTTAGGAGAAGCAGCCTATGTATTAGGTGTGAAGATCTACAGGGATAGATCTAAGAGGCTTCTCGGGTTGTGCCAGAGTACTTACATCGATAAGGTCCTGGAGAGATTTCATTTAGAGAATTCTAAACGAGGATATCTTCCAGTCAGACATGGTCTAAATCTTTCAAAGAGTCAGTGTCCACAAACACAGACTGAGAAAGATGAAATGGACAATACGCCTTATGCTTCGGCTATTGGATCCATTATGTATGCGATGTTGTGTACTCGCCCAGACGTCGCTTACGGGTTAAGCGTGACCAGTCGTTTCCAAAGTAATCCAGGTATGGCGCACTGGATTGCAGTCAAGAACATTTTAAAATATCTGCGGAGGACCAAAGATATGTTCTTGATTTATGGTGGTCAGGAAGAACTCAGTATTGAAGGATATACTGACGCTTCGTTCCAGTCTGACCAGGATGATTTCCGATCGCAATCAGGCTATGTTTTTAGCTTGAATGGAGGTGCAGTGGTGTGGAAGAGTTTCAAACAGTCAACTGTTGCTGATTCCACAACAGAAGCCGAGTATGTTGCAGCCTCGGAAGCATCCAAGGAGGCAGTTTGGATTCGTAAGTTCGTGAGAGAACTTGGTGTTGTTCCTTCGAGTGCAGATCCTTTGGTTATCTTCTGTGATAACACTGGAGCAATCGCACAAGCAAAGGAACCACGGTCGCACCAGAAGTCCAAGCACATACAGAGACGGTTTCATTTGATCAGGGAGATCATTGATCGTGGCGAGATCAAAGTCTGCAAGGTTCATACAGATGACAATCTGGCTGACCCGCTTACTAAGCCTCTGGCGCAGCAGAAGCATGAGAAGCACTGTAATAATATGGGTTTGAGATTTCTCAACCATTAGATTAAGTGCAAGTGGGAGATTGTTGGGGTATGCCCTTAAGGCTAATGTTTGAGGCCTATGGGAATGTATCAGTATCATGTAATAAACTGTTATGTTTATAAAGGCATGGTTGTTATTCAGTTAGTTACATTGTCTGCTGCAATATATGTTCTTCTGAATAATGTCTCAAAGCTGTTCAGCTAGGCTGACATGCAGTTAAGTCCTTAGTCGAGATATCTTGGTGAACATGAGACAGCCTTGATATGATTGAGACTAATATGTGTTCTAATCTTATAGGATGCTTCGAGCATGGAATAAGATGTAGACTCATGGGTACATGGGATGTACTGGACAGACCCTACTAGGATGTTCAATTGTTTGTCGCAATGTGAATATTCCTTGAGTATGACAAGTGGCACATTTCCTCTGACTTGAGATCACTTGTGTTCTCTAAATGATGATTGTCATTGTTTTGAGGTAGTTCAATATCATTTGAAACATAATGATTATAGACTATCTTGGATGGTGAGCTTGAGTCAGGTTAGGGCACTAGTGATAGACATAGGATTGCCGTCTCCTTGTTTAAGGAGTGTGATGTTCTAAAGGGGCCCCCTGGATGAGATGATTGAGAAAAGTGTATGGCCATACCCAGGTGACTATGTTCATCTGATCTAATCATGCTCATCATATTGGAGTTACAAGCTTGACAGGCTTGTCCAATAAGAACATCAAGTGGCAAAGGAATTATGCATGCCTTGTGATTTGATTCACACTTGTGCTGTTTTTGGGTGTAGTCTTGGAAGACTCTTTCCTTTATATCGGGAGACAGTGATGTGTTGCTAGATACCCCTCACTGATCGTGATAATGTGAGTTATCGTTACCGACATTTAAAGGAAACCCTCAGGGTCGCACAATTTGATGATATGGCTTACTTAAGTCAGATCGTATGGACTGAATTGTTCGGATTCAGTTTAAAGGGATTTAATCTCTGATTGTAAGTGAGATCTGGTCTGATCATGTTTGATTGATTAGGGCTTGAGATCGGTAAGCTTCGATCGAGAGAATGAATGCTAGATCGGTCAGATCAGAAGCATTAAGAGATCAACGGTCAGATCAAGAACCTTGTGGTTTAATTATGATTTGGACTGGTTGCTTGGCTTGATTAGTTCTTAAACCGAACCAATGTGAACCGGCTCATGAAATGAGCGCATGGTTCAAGGCTTGGCGAGTTGTTCACTTGGCGTGAACATTGGAGCGAACGTGGTGGCTATTTTTAGTAACCATGATCTCCACTTGGAGATAACGCTCACGTTCGACTAGTGCTTACTACTCTCGCCTCTCAAGCGACCTCTCCTCTTGACGCTTTCGTGTGTGGCGACGTCTTGGAGGTTGAGGAGGATTCGGCCAAGAAGTTCATCATCCCTTTCCATTCGATCAAGGACACTTTGTAGCCTTGCTAGCACAAGGAGCAACAAAGAGTTTGCCATCATCCTCTTGTGTGCGAGACTTTGGAGAAGTGGCATTTGCGATTTTTCTTCCAAGGCGCCATCTAGAAATGGCTATGGTATGAATCGTTTTATTCATGCTGATTTTATAAGCTAATCATAATGCATGCAAAGATCATTGAAACCCTTTTTCCGCTGCATCTATATCTCCATATGCGCCTATAGGGTTTTACCTCCCCTTATTGTAGGGGATCTTTCAGTTTAATCTTAGCAAGATGATTTTACTCATGTGATGTTTTGTTCATAGACTCTCCTTAGATGTATATTATTATTTATGTTTTAGAATTTTCGCTATTGACTGAAAAGTAATTGCTTGAGAATTCGGAACCCTAGAATTGCATGATAGGACCTCCTTTTAGGTTAGTTCTTATTTGTTTGATTCTAGTAAGCTAACTGCCATGATAATAATATAAATCTTGGATTGAGTCTAAGCTTTCAAACATAGAGATTTTGTGCGAAAGCAAAGATCGGAACGTTAGAGAACCTTGAGTAAAACTAGTGTTGAGATTCGGATACACGAAAGTGATCCTTAAAATTCCACTACAGATTATCGACTTAGAACTCGGATGTACGAAAGTGATTCTTGAGTTCTTAGTTTGATGATTTACTTATCATTAGCATTGGGACGACTCTTGCGTGAGAGCGAAGATTTATCCCTGCATGGTTGTCTGCACGAAAGTGAGATAATCCTTTTATTCAAGTAAATTGCATCTTTGTCATGTTGAAATTAAACTGATGAAATCCCTATTCATGTCTAGTCATAAAAATTAAAGTGAACGAAACCCTAGTCCCAGCTTCTCTCTCTGATAATTCTGTTTCAGCGTTTTGGTCTTCGTTTGCTAGTTTACACTCTTTTGATTTCCTAGGTAGTGAAAAATCAATTATTCGGTACTCAGCAACATAGGTCCCTGTGGATTCGATACTTTCTTTATTACTTCGAGTATCCGTACACTTGCGGACACAATAGTAATACCTTTGGCTCATGTTTGATCACTTTAAGACTCAAGGCACTGAATTCTTCAAGTAATTGCCATTGTTTTACCATTAATGATGCTATTATGGTTTAAGACTTCCTGCTAAGTGCATCTACTACCACATTAGCTTTACCTGACTGATAATGAATGGTGCAATCATAGTCTTTCAATGGCTCTATCCATCTCCTCTGCCTCATGTTCAACTCCTTTTGAGTGAAGATATACTTTAAGCTCTTGTGATCTGTGTAGATCTCAAATGTTTGCCCATACAAATAGTGTCTCCAAATTTTCAATACAAAGATAATAGCAGCTAACTCTAAATCATGTGTTGTGTAATTCTACTCATAATCCTTCAATTGCCTTGAAGCATAAGCAACCACTTTACCTACTTGTATCAACACACACCCAAGGCCCTTGCCTGAAGCATTAGTGTAAACCATAAATTTATCATTTGCATTAGGAATAGTGAGGATTGGAGCACTTGTCAATCTTCTCTTTTGCTCTTGAAAACTTTGCTCACATGCTTCATTCCAATCATACATCACACTCTTCCTGATTAGCCTAGTGAGAGGGCTTGCAATCTTGGAGAATCCCTCCACAAACCTTCTATAGTAACCAGCCATGCCCAAGAAACTTCTAATCTCCGCCACATTGCTTGGTCTCTCCCAATTCACAATAGCTTCCACTTTCTTTGGATCAACAGATATACCTTCACTTGAAATGACATGCCCTAGGAAGCCAATTTTCCTTAACCAAAATTCACTCTTTCTTAACTTTGCATAAAGCTTCTTCTCTCTTGGAATAGACAAAACAATTCTTAAATCTCTTTGATGATCTCAGTCATTCTTGGAGTAAATCAAAATATCATCAATAAATACAATCACGCATTTGTCCAACAAGGAGTGAAATACTCAATTCATTAAATCCATGAAAACTACGGGAGCATTTGTTAGTCCAAAAGGCATGAGTAAGAATTCATAGTGTCCATACCGAGTTCTAAAAGCTGTCTTTGGAATGTCTTCATTCTTGATCTTTAATTAATTGTAACCAGATCTCAAGTCAATCTTTGAAAACACTTGTGCTCCTTGCAACTAATCAAACAAATTATCAATTATAGGTAAAGGATATTTATTCTTAATGGTTACCTGATTCAGTTGCCTATAATCTATGTAAAGCCTTAGTGTGCTGTCTTTCTTCTTGATAAATAGTACTGGAGCACCCCATGGTAAGACACTAGGCCGAATAAAGCCCTTGTCCAAAAGTTCTTGCAATTGCTTTTTCAACTCAGCTAGCTTTGTCACTGCCATTCTGTAAGGAGCTTTAGATATTGGTGCAGTGTTTGGAACAAGATCAATACCAAAATCAACTTCTCTATCTGGGGGCAAGCCAGGTAGGTCATCTGAAAACACATCTAGAAAATCTCTAGCCACAGGTATTTCATCCAAACTAGGTTCAAGTTCTTGATATTCCTTGACATAAGCTAAGTAACATTCACAACCATTCTGAAGGAGTTTAGAAGCATGCATAAATGATATAAGGTTTGGATATTGATCATGAGAAAGACCCTTGATTTGTAGTTGGATTTCATTTGAAAGATTTAAGGTAACTAGCTTTTGATAACAATTAACAGTAGTATGATAAGATGAAAGCCAATCCATACCAAGTGTGATATCATAGTCTTGGAGATTTAGAAGGATTAAATCAGCTGAAAGTTCATGTTCTCCCACCATGATTGAGCAAGAAGGGTAGACAAGATTAGCAGTTAGGGAGTCACCAATAGGTGTGGAGACTAATATCATAAGATCGAGTTGATTAGGTTCCTTTTCCAAATAAAGTGCAAAGTGATGTGCAACAAAAGATAAATTGGAGCCAGGATCAAACAAAACTCTTGCGACTTTATTGGAAATACAAAGATTACCTTCCACTACTGACTTTGAAGCTTTGGAATCATGTTCAGCAATGGCATAGACTTTAGCATCGGCTACGGGCTTTGTGGGCATTGATTTCTTTGCCTTGATGAATTTGCAATCCTTTATCCGATGGCCAAACTTGCCACAAACAAAACAAGCTCTAGTAACTCTATAGCAAGCCTTTGATTCATGATTTCCACCACAATTAGCACAAGATTGAACATTCTTGGTCATTCTGGACTCTTCATTGGATTGTTTAAACTTTTAAAGGCCCGCTCATTTTTGTTTGTTCTTTTATCTTTGTAGCCAATTGTCCATTCCTTTCCTCTTTTGTTTCTCACCTCAAGCATCTCGTCCACATCCCTCTCAACAATAGTTGCCGATCAACTAAGTCACCATAGCACCTCAATTTTAAGGCTGAAAGTTTTGTCCTTATGTTGTGTCTTAAACCACCTTCCAGCCTCTTTGCCCTTCGTGCTTTATCGGGAACCAAATATGGTGCAAATCTAGATAATTCAGTGAATTTAGCTTAATATTGTGCCATTGTAAGATTCCCTTGAGTTAAATTTATAAATTCCTTCTCTTTTTGATCCCTAATGCATTCTGGGAAGAACTTCTCATTAAACTTTTCAAGAAAATAAGCCCAGGTAATTGTTTCTTCCTTAGAATCATCAACCCTCTTGATCATTCTCCACCAATGCTCAGCTTCACCCTCAAGCATAAATGATGCAACTAACACCTTTTGGCTATCTAAACTGTTGAGTACACCAAAGTTCTTTTCTAGTTGCATAATCCATCTTTCAGCCATCAAGGGATCTGGATCACCCGAAAATGGTGGAGGATTCAGTCTCTTAGATCTCTCAATCCCCAATTGATCTTGATTTTGTTGACTAAATGCATTGAATTGTTATGATTTTCACCTCTTGCCACTTGTTGTTGCATCAAACTAGACATAGTCTCTAAAGCTTTTAAAACTCCAGCCATTTGATCAACTGAATCACTAGAAGGCTGATTTGATCTCCCTATTTTATCCACCTATACAAACATCAATCTAGGGATCATCAATCATAATTATCATAATAATCAAATCAATAGTAATTTCCCAAATCAATCCTCTGATACCACTGCTGTCACACCCTTAGATAATAATAATTCATAATAGATAATCATACAACATAATTTTCACAAGGATTGACAATCAATACCAAGTTCTAATCCCTTGAACAACAAAACAATGATAAAAATGTCATCATCTAAATTGCAATAGAAAAATATCCATTCCTTCAAGGTTTTTTACCGAAAAGCAAAGTAAAGTCATACAATCCAAAATCCGAGAGCTAAACATGCTATCAACATAAACCACTGTAATCAAATTTCAATACTAGTGACAATCTCATCACAACAAGTCACATTACAACTCCTTAATACAAGACTTTTATGGAACATATAATGTTTCCAAGATTACAAAATTTCATGATTTAGCCAAAACACCAAAATGAGCTTCCAACAATTTCATACTTCTGCCCACAATGCGTAGCCAAGCTAATTTGCAATATGGGTTAGTGCAAACAAGAATGAGCATAAATTTGCCCAGCAAGTAACCCCAAAAGCTAAGGGAAATGAAACTAACGAAGATAAATATATCAATGAAATAGTTAACACAATAAAGCAATAATGAAAGATAACAAAATTCCCTTGAGCACATAATTTGGGTAAGGAAAGCAAGATACTAACATATTCCCCATGGATAATTCATTTGAGTCATGAGAAGTCATTAGTCATTATTGAACATTCATATTTTAAGAAGTCATAGATCATAGGTGTGCATTCATATTATGAATAGTCATGGATCATAGATGTGCATCCATATCATGAATAGTCATGGATCATAGTTGTGGGGGAGACAATCAAAATTCATAATTCCTTCCTCGTTTGGAAGTTGAACCCATCCTCATCAGGAGAGAGCAAACAAAGTCTAGCAAGAGCATCTTAGGCTCTTCATGCACATAGATAGTGGGATTCAAGTGGTGGCTCGCATGAATTCAAGGAGTGGCCCCCACCTTTTTAGGGTTGTGGCACCTTGCTCCATGTAGCACTTTGCTCCACAACTAACACATTGTAGTGGGATTCAAGCGGTGGCTCCCATGAATTCAAGAGATGGTCCCCCACCTTTTTAGGGGTGTGGCATTTTGCTCCATGTAGCACTTTGCTCCCAGCTACCTTATGAGAAGTGGGACTCAAGAGGTGGCCCCCACTTTTTTAGGGGTGTGGCACTTTGCTCCTAACAACTCCTTTGAATAGAAGGATTTAAGAGGTGGCCCACCCCACCTTTTTAGGAGTATGGCACTTTGCTCCACATCCATCCACATAACTCTCAATTGGGTTCATACAAATTCTCTCCACAATATAGATTTCATAAGAACAACAATAAGACCATGATGTTGAGTATAACGTTGATAATGAGATACAACATAAGTCATTGAACACACCATTTGTCAAAGAATTATGCACCTTGGGATTTCTAGGGTATAACGGGTCATAAGTTCCATGTAATGTATTAGAGTTTATGCCATGAGAGTAAAATCATAATTTAAGGCATGGAAACAAATTTCATAAATGATTTTGCTGCTTCAAGAACGATTTCAAGCTCAAAACACAATAATGGCTTAGGTGGTAAGCATTTAACCAAAAGCTGAGCAGATTCGTATATCATATTGCGACCGATGTTTCAGGTCAGATACCTAACCAAAAATAGCCTATATGGTACTCAAAATGAATCTCTCTAAGTCTATTTTCCAATGAAACCGAGTTTACGATTGTTCAAACACAGAAAGGTCAGGATTCCAGATTTCCAGAAAATAGATTCATATATCAGAATTGCAACATATGTTTCAGATAAATAGCCAACTAAAAATAGGCAATATAGTAGTCTAAATGTAGCCATCCGAGTCTACTTTCCAAAGTTTACAAAATTTTGAGTTATAATCAGGGAGATATGAGGGTTTGAACACAGAAAGGTCAGGATTCCAGATTTCTAGAAAACATATCATATAGTTAGATGTCAATATTGCAACTCGAATACAACTCGGATGTGGTCGATATCATATTCAAATCAAAGCTGGGTGAGTCTAGTTTCAAATGAAATTACTTTGGTGTGATTCGGATCTGTAGGTCATGAGATATTTGGGTTAAAGTACAACAAGGTCAGATTGGAAACTATAGATTTTAGTAGAATAGAATTTTAGAACCCTTACAGACATTCAAATCAGACTCCATAGAACCGAAATCATGCGATTTAAATCCCAAATCAAACACATAAGTCATGAGGTAAACGAAATCATCCAGAGCATGAAGGAAGAACCAGATTATCGAAGACCAAAAACAAGATTACTTGCCTTGAGATGTTGAAAATCCTTCTCCCATCTCCTTCCTCTTGTTGGCGGCTACACTAGGGTTCTTTCCCAACAACAAGACCAGCTCCCTCTTCTAGATTCTTTCTTTTCCAAATTACTAACTGTCAAGGCTTATGTGGCAAGTTTTCCAGAAATGCCCCTTTAAGGCTCCAACAAGGACACTCAAGTTCATAAAGCCAAAAATGCCATCAATACCCTAAAAAAATTTCAATATTCTAGCATGCTTAGTTGACCAAGTGATATGATTTACCAAACTCATTATTTGCATACCATCATAAGGGGTTCATAAATTTTAGGGTATTATAGATACTATCTTGTTTGAGTTTATGATCCATCAACGAGATGCACTCGAAGTTTTGATGTCTCTAAACCTTGTTTTTTGTTCAAAACTTTCACTTGCTTGATTCGACTAGCAATTGTATTTAGTTGTATTTTGATTTATTTTATGAAAATCCAAAACATTCACCCGATTGTCTAGCTATTGATTTGTAATCACTCGGTACTTGATTCCTATCTCTGTGGGATCGACTCTTAAGTACTACTATGATAAACCGTTACGCTTGCGGTTAGATAGTAGTAGATAAACTATACATCATGAACCTTTAATGCATGCTTAGGGGATGGAAATGTCAATAATGTAGGCACCCAAATGTGCCACCTCTACACATAGCTACACATGGACTCCTTGAAATCTCTTCTTCTTGCCCTAGTCAACCTTGGTCCAAGCATGGCCACACTATTTCAATTTGTGGTCCATTGTGTTCAAAGTATGGTCATGCCCAAAATGACACTAATACAAGTGTCACTTGTTCTCTCTTTCTTACTTTGTCTTGATGAGCCAAATACTCATTATTGCAATTTAGATCATCTTGATTAAGGGGCTGATGACATAAATTTTTATAGTATTTTACATGCATATTTATCTCAAATATGTATCATCTTTTCCTCTAATTGAATTGTTTATTACATGAATTTTCTAGATTTTGCAGAAAAAGTTATTTTCTCTATGTTATTGACTTTTCAGGTAAAAGACCCAAAAATTAAAGCAAAATGAAGAGATTTTATCAATCCACACAAAGAGGGACCTTCACCAAAGATCTGGAGCCCAAAGCCGAACATAAGTATTAACGGTAATTATAATCATTGGCAGTGTTCTAGGACAACGATGGATTTTACAAAAAAGTAAAATCAGAATAATACTTCTAGAAGAGAGAAGAAGGTAATCCACAAATTTCAAGCTATTCTAAGCCAGACTCATAATCATGGCCTGTGATTATGACCATGACCGTGATTCCATTTAGAACATAACACCTATTCTGTTGGATAACCTAGACCCAATTGTCATCCAATTTCTTCTTTGAAACTCTATAAAAACTTCTCCAACTTTGGGCTTTGGGAGAGCAATTAGAGGGCAACACTTCGGCTAATTTTTAGGCTCTCTACTCACTTCCTCACGTGGAATTGAAGTTGAGAAGGTGATGGCAGTGTGAAATCAAAGTTTTGTCTTTTGACGAGTGTAGCCACGACGTTACATGAAATTAGAAGATGAGACTCATCTTGAGGGAAGGGAGGAGAGCAAGGAAGAGCTTTCAATTCAAATGTATCGAATTCTATCCAAAATTGAAGGAGATTAGAGCAAAAATAGAAGCAACTGCATGCAGGGAAGAAGCTAAACTCATTAGTGACTATCATGCATGTTGATTTTACCTAATTGCGTTAATGTTGATTGTTGACAATAATGGAGCAATTGCACAAGCCAAGGAACCAAGGTCTCACCAGAAATCCAAACACATACTCAGGCGTTTCACCTGATCAAGGAGATCATAGACAAAGGTGACGTAAAGATTTATAGAGTGGTGTTTATGCACTATGGACCAGTTGTAGGTCCGACCATGTACTACATATATGAATATTTTATATATTCTAGCATTGTTATAGTTATGCTTTTGTTACATTTGCGTTAATGTATATTTGCACAATAATATTCCTAGAAATAGACTCTGTATAGTCTCAAAGCTTGTCCCTTGTTGAGTGCTATAGTGAATAAGGGACAGCTATGGTTCATGCGAGACTAGTATAAGTGTCGATTAGGCACGTGGTGCTGATGCATGCATATAGGTATATTAGTTATGGATATACTGGATTGACCCACTATGATGATTAACTTGTGTCCCAAGTTAATCCACATCTAACAGAGGTGCTCTGATCCTTTGACTTGACATTATTGACACTTTTATATGACAAGGGATGTACTTTGATACAACTTAATGCCTCACCATAACTGGTGGTCATAATAATTATCATTGGGTATGCCTTATGTCATATGAGAGATTTAAGTGATAGATAGAGGATTTACCCCTTCCTTAAGGGAAGCTTAATATCCGTGGGCCTTTATATGATTGTATGACTAAAAGTGTATGACCATACCTATGTGAAAGTTAGATTTAGTCATGACTATTAGATTGGGTTAAACAAAGTGTGACACACTTTGTCCAATTAGGATATTAGCCTAGCAAAGGGACTATAGAGCACAAGTACTTTTTGCGGTTTAGGAGATGTTGATGATGATAGCCTTCCAATGATATGGATAATAGTGATATGTTACTTGATACATCTCACTACATGTAATGATCATCAGATCACCGCTAGCAATGTTAGAGGAACCTATATGGTCACACACCTAGGCACTCATGATCCCATACTGATCAAATAGCCATAGATCGAATCATATTATGGTTTGGATCTATTTTGTGAGATTGATACTCTCTGCTATGATGAGAGAGGGATATTTTGTTTGAGCCATGGTTGACCATAGTGGTTAATATGTGTCAAAAAATGTCTTGACTATTAAGAGGGCTTGGCGTATATATATATATATATATATATAATAATAATAGTAATAATAAATTTATATTTAATAATATGTGGGACCCTAAAATAACTCCAAGCCTTATAATAAATAAGTATAGAGGGTTATTTTTAGGTGTGTGCTCCTTTGTTCTTACCCTAACAACAAGCCTTCTTCCTCTCATCACCTTGTCACCACCCTTAAGCATCTAAATGTTGCTTCTTCTCTTCTTGGTGGCGTGAAGGCTTGAATTGGTGACAACACCTTGAGTTGGTGAGAACTCAAGGCAAGGAGACATTGCATCAAAGTTGGTGCAAGGTGATCTTTCCCTCTGGCACCTCCTTCCTCTTGTTTTGGCACTTCTCCCTTGGAGTTGGCGCAAGCAAGGAGGTCTCACACTTTGGTATGGATCTTTGCTCCCGAGGCTAGCACCAAGCGTAGAGTTAGAGGGATCTCGAAGTGTCCATGTGTGCGTGACTGCATAGGACGCTCGCTTACACATCTAAGGTCTTCATCAATTTGCTCTAAGCACACCTTAAAGGTACCAATTATATCACATCCATTGGCTTCTCTCACATGAATGATTCTCATTGGTTTTGAAAACCTATTTCGAGCATCACTTCCGCATATTTTAAATTTTAAATTGCACAAGATTTCCCAATAGTGATATTAGAGTCAACTTTTGAGACCCAAATTGTGTTTTGGCTTTTTACATGCACCCATGTCATGAAAATTTTTGCTTTAAAATTTTATGTCATATTTTTTTGCTTAGAAAAAGGCAGGTCTATCTATGCCAGAGAATTCATGGAAATTTTTATGATTTTTGCTCTCTCCTTACACAACAAGGATAGACTTTATTTGCAATACCTATAAAAATTATATGGAGTATGGGCTGGGTGATTACTCTAATTTTTACATGGTATAGGGCTGATTTTGGGGGCAGCAAGCATGATATGTCCACTTTGGACAGCAAGCATGCGCCAGCTAAAGTGATGCCTAAGAGACTTAAAAATCCATGGAGATTTTTTGATGAATTGCTGCGGTTGATGGATAGGTTTGATGAAAACTAAAATTGATTATTTTGAGTTTTCATTAGCATGCAAAAAGCATGTGTAGGTGCCTTGTGTGTGCATCATGATGTGGTTATAGCAGGCCCCATAGTTCTGTGTCCGTGTTGTATATGTTGCATGGCCTATGTGCCGCCTTTATTTTTTTTAATGTATTGTAATTTATTATAGGGTTAAATTCATGCATTTAAGACTTGAAGAAGGAGCTACATCACTAGAGCTTGGTGCATCCTTCCATGGTGGCACATCCAAGGTTGTTCGAAGCATGGTGGTGCCTCTAGGTTTTCCTAGGTGGCACACCTAGGGTTTGTGAGCTAACGAATTCGAGTTGATGAGCTAGGCAGCACTCCTAGGGCCTGAAGCAGAGGTCCTTGGCATGCTTAGGGCTTGGTTGATGGCTTGATGACATGTGCTAGCTGCTCGGAGCCTTAGAGCAGCATGGTGTGTCTAGGTCTAGGGGCTTGTTACCCAAGGTCAATCATTGGTTCATCATAGGGCTTGTGATGAATCAATGTGTTCATAGGGCTATGACACATCCCGCAAGTGCACGGTAATGTTGAAGTAATATAAAAGATTGTCGAACCCACAGGGAGCAAGGTTAAGTACCAGAAAGTCTAAGTCTCAATAGCTAGGTGATTCAAAATGGGTTTTTTGCAAGCAGTAAGCGAAAATAAGAAATCAAACACAACGACAAGGAGGTTATCTATATGAGAGATATCGGGACTTCAGTATCCACCACACTGATGAATCTACCTACATTAAAAGACATCTATTACAAGAATTCATAATTTCACATAAGGAATCTTCCTAAGGTACAAGATGCCCCCTCTCGGTCGGTACAACCTAGTGCTTATTCAAAATGATTTCCTGCTCTTGCGGTGGATCATTCTAGATAAACCCAAAGAGTTCGATGAAAGATTATGTTATCCTCGAGCAAAATCCAAGTACTCTCGTGTCGAGGATTCGCAAGTTTTACATAGGGAATCTGCCGACACGATCCTCCTCTCGGTCAGGATTGCGTCGACTATCACACGATACTATGTGGCCAAAACTATATCATGAAAATAACTACGCCAGGGTAAAATATGCTCATACAAACTTTGAAATAATAGAGTAAATTAAGAGTGCATAAAAGAATCCATCAATGGACTTCAACCAAGTCCCGAAAAGGGTTTTACGCTATAATAGTTATGAAAGCTCACATAAATCTCTCTAAATTATCAGGAAATTTGCTACAAAACATTTTGAAGAGAAAGGAGAGGATGAACCGAACAAGATCCCCAAAAATCGTGAAAATTTGACGCTCCAATATCTCAAAATTACCCTGAAAACACTGAGTCGCCTCTTTCGTTCGCCCTTGCCGCTTCATGCACTGATTGCTTGATAATTTTGCAACGATAAAGAGGGCTTTTATATTCTTTAGATTCACCTCTCTCTTAGCTTTCCAAAACATATTTTCTTGCCTTTTTTTGGATTTTTCTAGGGCTCAGAATCGAAGAAAAACCAAGTGAAGGTCGGTCTGCAGAGTCATGATCATGGGTGAACCCCACCGGATTCACTTGACTGTGAAGTCTACTGTACAGTTCTTTCATGTAAGAATCCCATGGGGTTCACCAGGCTATGAAGTCTTCTGTATGTTTCTGTGCAAGCTTCCTCCGAGAGAATCACGGGTGAAGACCAAAAGCACGGGTAAGCCATTATGTGTTCTGTGAATTTTCGAACATCCCGTGAAAGCACCGGTGAACCCCGTCGGGCTCACCTGACCGTATTTTTTAAAGTAGCTCGGATTGTGCCCAAATTTGACATGTAGTTTCCTCTTCTCGTACGGAATCATCCCATGACTTTAGAATCTTCAAAAAGACTTCAAAATTGGGTGATTTTACCTAAAATTCCACAAAAAATGAGAAAAGTGAGGATTTTGAAGCAATCAAGTAAATAAGTGTCATTGGAGTATAAAAACATTAAAATAGGCTTAAATTTGAGATGAAATAATACTAGAAGTTACTATTAAAATGCAAGGCATCAAATACTCCCAAACTTAAATCTTTATTTATCCTGAAGCTATAAAATAGAGTGAATTGCATGAAAGGTATGAAGATAATCATTCAGGTTAAAAACAAACATCCAAATTAGAAAAACATCTACTAGTTATCACGGATCTAATCAGAAGAAATCAAGTGATCAGGTGTTTTGAACATTCAGCAGTTTGATCTCACAATTTCTAGAAGTCAAGGAACTCAGCCAGCTATAAACAGAGAACTCAATCAAGCATACACATTACTCATGCTATTCCAATCTATCCAAATCAACTTGTTGGGATTAACTCAAATGTATTATTTAGGATGCAAAACTCCAATAGCTAATTATGATATCAGACTTCAACTCATGTCCTTAGGTACCACTGCCAATTTTTCGTTATGCCAAGTAGAGGAGTCTCTCTTAGATTTCAACTCATGTTCTTAGGTACCACTGCCAATTTTTTGCAGTGCCAAGTAGAGGAATCTAAGAGTTTTTTTTCGAAGCAACAATATATGGTGTTGATAAGGCTTTTCATCACATCACAAATGTTGTTTTCTCCCAACAATAGAAATGACTCAAGGAACAAATAAGTAGATGCGTATCTTATATGAAATCACATGTAAACTACCAGTATAAGTTAATTGAACATTCTCAAAAATATTTGACCCACTAATGAACAGTCTAAAGGAATTGAAATCAAAAGATATCAAAATCATAGAGCATTTCTAATCGGATGTTGCATTCAATGAATTATGATTATTCCAAACCAAACATGGATTCAAACTCATTTATTAGACCTAGCTATCATAGGATCACAACTATTTCACTAAAGCATTTTGAACACATGATTAAACCTTGAATCACAACATCAAAGTGTGAATATATCAAGATGATAGCATGCATAATTCATTCAACTCATTCACATAGTAACACAATGACAATAGGAAACATCACAAAATACTAGGATAGTGCATGGAAGTAAATCCGAATGTTATACATCACAGTCAAGGGGCCTGAAGATGGGACCAGGCCCTCGAATAGTGGCATATAAGAAAAATGCCAAATAAACAACCAGCCAGTCAAAGTTAAGTATCAAGCACATCAACGAGTAGAAATAGTAAGTCGAAAGACAGTAGAAGATAAAGAACTAGAGAAAAGACAGTTCACCACTCTAAATATCACATAGTCCCCTATGTGAAACTGTGTACGTGAGATGAGCAGGTGGGAGGTCTAGCCCTGGGGGAGTCTACTTCCTCCTTCACGGTCGAGAGCCTTGAGCCTTGGAGCTCTTGCCCTTGCTGTGAAACAAGTAATCCGGCTCATCTGCCTCGTTGGAAGAGATGGCTACACGCGCCATGTTTTCTTCGGATAGAAAGGACAACCACTTGTCCATGGAAGAAAGCTTCTCCCAGACTAAGCTCATCATCTTGTGCTGTCACTGCATCCCCGCCTCCATAGTCTGCCAATTTGAGGTCTGCTCCTGGCAGAGATAGCTGAGAGTGGTGTCCATCTGATATAGTGCCTCCCCCTGGCAAAATAGCTCCCCTCCCTGGCGAAGCTGCTCCCCATGCATCTCCTGTAAGAGGGCCATCATAGACCCAATAGATGAGGAGCCACCGAAATGAAAGGCATTGGGGGCCGGAGGTGCAGTTTCAACTGGGTCGGGCTGAGGGGTGGCGACGGGTTGTATGCGCTAGTTTGCTCTCACGCGCAGGGTGGTGCGTTCAACGTTCGGCAGCGGAAGGGAGAACTGACTTCCTTTGAATGTAAGGCAGTAGTAGTCACCTCGGCGAATGATAAGCTTCATAGAAACACACGACTCGATCTCGAGTCGGTTATGCCATTTGCTTCCATGGTACCATAGGGGATAACCCCTAGGGAAATAGCCAATGGGGGTGACTAGACCACCCATGACGATAGCTCCCTTGCATGAATGTGCGACGCGGGTAAATTGCTTCATCAAATAGTAGCCCGAATCGACCCTAAAAGAATGTAGCATGCACCATAAGTAAAAAAAATTTCATATTGATGGATCATACTGTCACTTTCCCCGCAGCCAAAAACCTAATGAACGTATCGAATGGCTAGATTGCAAATGCTTGACGCCCTAGCAACATTTGCAGAATAGATATGCTCATTTGTGATTACAGCCACCCCCCCCCCCCCCCCCCGCGCAAAAAAAAAAAAAAAAAAAAACCTTGTTCGGAGTAGTCTGTCGGAACCTTACAAGCGTGTGTAAGGTTCCGGGAAGCCATATACGCTGCATAGCTGTGATAGAGATAGGGAGTACTCGATGTTACCCAACCGAAATGTGAGGCATCTAGGATCCTAGTCTAGGATGGTATCGGCCCGTACGTCGATAGAACTGAAGAATTCGAGCGTGATCCCTATGTATGTTGGGTGTGCCATATGCATAAGTTGCTCCCAACCGTTGTTGGAGTGCATGAACTCTACGTCATCAAGTAGTCCAAGCATGCTCAACGTCCCTCGATCGAGGTAACAAGTGTTGATCACCTTGCGTTGGAGGATTAGGTTGTATCTGTCTTCTTGCTCTGCATTGTGGAAGATGATGCCGAACTCATTCGGTGTTGTAGCAGAGGCTTGCGGCGGACGGGAAGATAATGCTTGCTTGCGTGGAGGAGGAGGCGTTGGTTGATGACTGTGATGGCGCTATTGAGGAGGGTGAGAAGGAGGCGAAGGGGTGTACTCGTCGTCATCAGTTGACGAGTCAGAGACAGGGCATGAATCATGGTGCCGAGAGACCAACGTCTTGCGCTTTGGTGCCATGGTAGAGCAAGAGAACTCGTGCAAGACCCTCGATGGAGTTGTAGAGAAGAAAGAAGCTGGTTGGAAGAAACAGCAGATGCCGGCACTGAAACAAAGAAGCAGTAGTGGAAAAACCCTTAAGACGGAAGAAGAACCAGAAATCGATTGCAAATCGTTGATTGTGAGGGCGCAAACCTTAGGGGAAATGCAGATCTGGGAGGAAGAAATCGCCCAAGAATGTTGAGGAGATGAAAGATCTCCTTAAGAGGGAGAATCGGGAGGAGAGAGGCTGGCGGCACATGGTGTTCACCTACCTGTGAAGTCCTCTGAATGTTTCAGCATGGTCAAAATCACGGGTGAACCCCGCCGGGTTCACCTACTAGTGAAGTTCTCTGTAGGAAAAGTGTTGTGCTCGAGTACAGTAGACTTCACGGGTGATCCCCATGGGGTTCACCTACCAGTGAAGTCTTCTGTAGGAAATTTAACATCCAAAAGTACTGTACTATTGGGAAACCCCGGGGATATTTTACAATTTTCAGAGATAGAGATTACAAAATACATTGCACAGCGGAAGCAATATCCCCGAAACAGGCCGGTCCCAAAAACCCAGTGAAGATCGCAAGCAAGAGAGTCGACACGATGAGTTAGGAAATACCTTAGCGCAAGATGAGCTCGATGTCGTGATAGGCGCCCAAGCATGCGCCCTCTGTAGTCTCACACACACGGATCCCTCGAGTCCTCTTCTTCCACGCCCGGTGCTAGCCTCGGGAAGAAGATCCAAGCCTTGTGCTCCTTCTTCAAAGTATGCGCCACCTCCAAGGTTGATGCACCAAAGATGAAGAAGGATGAGGGAGAGGGAAACCGCCAAGCATCAAGTTCCTTGCGTCAAGAGAGAAGGAAGAGGCTTGCGGCTAGGGTTTGGAAGGAAGAAGAAGATGCGCCACTTCTTGGTGTTGTCGCCCTTCAAGCCCTTGCTTTCGCCCCTCCTCTTGTTGTCACGCCTCTAAGGATTGTAACCTCTCAAGAGGGGGCGGCTAGGGTCACTTATAAAGAGCTAGAGGCGGTTAGGGCAAGGGTTGAGATCATGACAAGTGTATGGCTTGGATGAGAAGGTTTGAGGTAAGGAAAGTCTCCAAGACTTTACCATAAACCTCATTCAACCTTTCCATAAGCTACCAAGCCTTGCCTTGTGCGCCAAGGCCTAGCCTTGCGCCCCAAGCAATGCCTTAATGCATTCACACTATCAATGGGAGAGGGCTAGGCGCATAAAGCTTCCTTAATGAAGCAAATTTGCCATCCAAACCCCATTATGCCCCTTAGGCGCCAATGGGCTTGGCTTCCTCCCCATTATACCCTTTTAGCCTATTGCCTCTTCATGACAACTTATTATTGGGCCTCATTGGATAATGAGCTAGCCCAAACTTTATTACATGGCTTGATTAAGCACTTGGATCCAATCCAATGCAACCCTAATCCAAATGTGGCCAACCATGGTCAACTTCAGGTCAACCTGCCAAAAATGACGTTTGGCTCCAATAACATTCTTCCATCTCATCAGGCCCATTGGCGCTGATGAAATCTCCCAATTAGATCCGAGTTATCCAATAACTCGATCATAAGGCTTCCCGATCAATACGAGAACTCAAGTATCAAGGTGTGCAACCCTGTAGGTTCCTCTGACGTTGGCAGTGCTAACCAAATGTCACCACAAGCAGTGAGTGACACCTAGCAGTGCATCGCTGCTACCAAAGTAATTGGAATGGATATCGACATCGACATCCCCATCATTGCAACAAGGTACAGATGCATTACAGTCTCTTTGCTGAACTGCTATCCGATTGGACAAGTGTGTCACCACTTGTTTTCACCCAAACACATGGCTATGACTAAAACAGGTTCTCACCTGGGTATGGCCATACACTTTCAGTCATAGAACCATAGAGAAGCTCCATGGATATCATACTTCCCTTAGGAAGGGGTAAATCCTGTGTCTGTCCATTGACCTTCTCATATGGGTCGTGACATGCTCAATGACAACCGTTATTACCTTCCAACTACGGTGAGGTGTTTAGGTTGTATCAAAGCAAGTCCCTAACCATATAGAATGGTCAATGACCTCAAGTCAAGGGATCAATGCATCTCCTGTCACTTGTGAGGATAACTCATGACACCAAGTCATAGCCTCACAGCGGGTCGGTCCAGTATATCCACCACTGATATACCCATATGTCTGCATTAGCACCTCGTGCCTAACCAGCCCATATACTAGTCTCACAAGTACCAGAGCTGTCCCATATCCACTCAGGTACATCGACTGGGGACAATCATTTGAGCACAGATCCAATCTGTCTCCAGGGACATTATCATGTAAGTACACAATCGCAGGTGTAGACAAACAATGATAACGACAATGCCAGAAAGATATATATATGAATATCAGAGTCAAGTAGTACAAAGATGGACCGAAACTAGGTCCTAGGGCATATACACCAACAATCTCCCACTTGCACTAAGACCTAGAGGTTGAGCAACCTCAACCCCATATCTCTAGTACGACCATCATGCTTCTGTTGCGCCAAAGCCTTGGTCAGTGGGTCTGCTAGATTGCTCTCTGTGTGAAATCTGCTAATCTTGACATCACCTCGATCAATGATCTCTCTAATTAGGCGAAATCTCCTGAGTATGTGTTTGGACCTTTGATGAGACCGTGGTTCCTTAGCATGTGCAGTTCCCATTGTTGTCATAGTAGAGCTCAATGGGATCCATTGTATTTGGAACCACCTGAAGTTTAGAAAAGAACCTCCTGATCCAAACGGCTTCATTGGCTGCCTCAGAAGCAACCACATACTCAGCTTCGGTTGTAGAATTAGCTATGGTGGATTGCTTGAAGCTCTTTCAGCATACAGTACCTCCAACCTTTTTAAACAAATAGCTGGTCTACGATCTGAAGTCGTCAGGATCAGACTGGAACGACTCATCAGTGAAGCCCTGCACACTAAGCTCTTCCTGTCCCCCGTAGACCACATAGAATAAATCCTTAGTCCTTTTCAGGATACTCAAGGATATTCTATACAGCCACCCAGTGTTGCAGACCTGGATTGGTATCGACTGGTTATGCTTATAGCATAAGCCATATTTGGTCTAGTACACAGCATTACATACATGATTGATCCCACTGCCGAAGCATAGGGAATTTGACTGATGTTATCCCTCTCAGCCTGTGTTGTAGGACACTGGCTCTTTGAGAGAGTAAGGCCATGTCTCACTGGAAGGTATCCTTTCTTGGATTGCTCTAAGTTGAACCTCTCCAGGACCTTATCAATGTGGGTACTCTGACTAAGGGCCAAGAGCATCTTGGATCTATCCCGGTAGATCCTCACGCCTAGAATGTAGGTGGCCTCCCCTAAGTCCTTCATCTCGAAACACTTCCCTAACCATGTCTTCACAGCTTGAAGACTAGGGATGTCGTTTCTGATGAGCAGTATGTCATCGACAGACATGACCAGAAAAGTCACCAAGCTCCCACTGAATTTTCTGTATACACAGGCGTCATCTTCACTTTTGATAAAGCCATAATCTCTCACAGCTTCATCAAATCGAAGATTCCAACTTCGAGATGCTTGCTTTAATCCATAAATAGATCTCTTTAGCCTGCAGACCTTATTAGCCTCTGTAGGATGGATGAAGCCATCAGGTTGTGACATATATACATCCTCAGTCAGCTTCCCGTTAAGGAACGCTGTCTTCACATCCATCTGCCATATCTCATAGTCATGATATGCAGCTATAGCAAGCAGAATCCGAATGGATTTGATCATGGCAACTGGCGAGAAGGTTTCATCATAGTCCACCCCGTGGACTTGTTTAAATCCTTTAGCCACTAGTCTACCCTTATAGATAACTATATTGCCATCCATGTCTGTCTTTCTCTTGAAGACCCATTTACACCCTATGGGTTTTACCCCATCAGGCAGCTCAACCAATTGCCAGACTTGGTTAGCTGACATGGAATCCATCTCGGATCTCATGGCCTCAAGCCATCTCTCAGAGTCTGGTCCACTGACCGCCTCATCATAAATCCTGGGTTCATCCTCAATGATGAAGATCCCATCGTGTTGGGTCAGCAGCGACCCATACCTCTCAGGTGCACGACGAATCCTCCCAGACCTACATGGGGCCTATGTCTGAGCCTCAGGTTGCCTAACAACTGGTGCAGGTGGCTCAAGTTCCATCTCTATGTCTTGTGGTTGCACTTGGACCTCGTCCAAGTCAAACTTCCTCCACTAACTTCTTTCATGAGAAATTCTTTCTCTTGAAAGACAGCACCCTGAGCAACAAAAACTTTGTTCTCGGTGGGAACATAGAAGTAGTAACCCTTAGTCTCCTTAGGGTACCCCACAAACATACACTTATCAGATCTAGGTTCTAGCTTGCAAGAATCCTGACATTTGACATAAGCCTTACATCCCCAGATCCTGATAAAAGTGAGATTAGGGCGTCTCCCACTCCATACCTTGTATGGAATCTTTGAGACACTCTTAGATGGAACATTATTCAGTATTAGAGAAGCTGTCTTAAGTGCATGTCCCCAGAATGAGGGAGGTAGAGTTGCATGACTCATCATAGATCGAACTATGTCCAACAAAGTTCTATTTCTCCTTTCAGACACACCATTCCATTAAGGTGTTCCAGGAGGAGTGAGTTGGGATATGATCCCACACTCTCTCAGATAGTCAAAGAACTCACCGCTCAGGTACTCTCCACCACGATCTGATCGAAGAGCCTTAATGGATCTACCTAGCTGGTTCTCTACTTCATGTCTAAACTCCTTAAATTTCTCAAATGATTCAGACTTATGTCTCATCAGATAGACATAACCATATCTACTAAAGTCATCAGTAAACGCGATGAAGTAGTTGTACCCTCCTCTAGCTTGTTTATTGAAAAGCCCACACACATCAGTATGTATGAGATCTAATAAACCTCCTGCCCTCTCACCAGTCTTGGTGAAGGGCGCCTTTGTCATTTTCCCTAATAAACAAGTCTCACATGTATTAAGTTCCTCCAAGGAACTCGAATCTAACAACCCATTTGCATGGAGTTGTCGAATGCAATTCTTGTTTATATGGGCTAATCGACAATGCCGTAGGAAAGCACCAACTGAACCACTCAGTTTGGTCCTTTTATTATTTATGTTACAAATAGAGCTATCCATGTCCAAGACATGCGGACCATTGCACTGTTGGGGTATGCCCTTAAGGCTAATGTTTGAGGCCTGTGGGAATGTAACAAGTATCATGTAATAAACTATTATGTTTATAAAGGCATGGTTGTTATTCAGTTAGTTACATTGTCTGCTGCAATATATGTTCTTCTGAATAATGTCTCAAAGCTGTTCAGCTGGGCTGACATGCTGTTATGTCCTTAGTCGATGTATCTTGGTGAACATGAGACAGCCTTGATATGGTTAAGACTAATATGTGTTCTGATCTTATAGGATGCTTCGAGCATGGAATAAGATGTAGACTCATGGGTACATGGGATGTACTGGACAGACCCTACTAGGATGTTCAGTTGTTTGTCACAACGTGAATATTCCTTGTATAAGACAAGTGGCACATTTCCTCTGACTTGAGATCACTTGTGTTTTCTAAATGATGATTGTCATTATTTTGAGTTAGTTCAATATCATTTGAAACATAATGATTATAGACTATCTTGGATGGTGAGCTTGAGTCAGGTTAGGGCACTAGTGATAGACATAGGATTGCCGTCTCCTTGTTTAAGGAGTGTGATGTTCTAAAGGGGCCCCCTGGATGAGATGATTGAGAGAGTGTATGGCCATACCCAGGTGACAGTGTTCATCTGATCTAATCATGCTCATCATATTGGAGTTACAAGTTTGACAGACTTGTCCAATAAGAACATCCAGTGGCAAAGGAAATATGTATGCTTTGTGAAATGATTCACACTTGTACTATGGTTTGGGTGTAGTCTTGGAAGACTCTTTCCTTTATATCGGGAGACAGTGATGTGTTGCTAGATACCCCTCACTGATCGTGATAATGTGAATTATCGTTACCGACATTTAAAGGAAACCCTTAGGGTCGCACAATTTGATGATATGGCTTACTTAAGTCAGATCGTGTGGACTGAATTGTTTGGGTTCAGTTTTAAGGGATTTAATCTCTGATTGTAAGTGAGATCTGGTCTGATCATGTTTGATTGATTAGGGCTTGAGATCGGTAAGCTTCGATTGAGAGAATGGATGCCAGATCGGTCAGATCAGGGGCATTAAAGAGATCGACGGTTAGATCTAAAGCCTTAGGGTTTATTTGATCTAGGCCTTGTCGCTTGGCTTGGTTGGTTCTTAAACCGAACCAATTGAACCAGCTCACTAAAAGAGCGCTTGGTTCATAGGGAGAGGAGTGGGCGACGAGTTCACATAGCGTGAACGTTGGGATGAGGAGAGGTTACTATTTTTAGTAACCATGATCTCCATGTCGAGTGGGCACTCATCCGAAATAGAGTATTCTCTATTTTCGCCAATTCAATTATTCCTCTCGCAAGTTTTCCTCTCGACTTGGGGTGCGGCGACGCTTGAAGGTTGAGGAGGATTCGGCCAAGGAGAAAGACATCTCTTTTCCTTTCACTCGACAAGGACCTCTTGGAACCTTGCTAGCACAAGGAGCACCAAGAGAGATAGCAACATCATCTTGTGTGTGACGACAAGGAGAAGATCTACTTTGATCTTTGCTTCCAAGGAAACATCTTTCCATGGCGATGGTATGAATGTTTTCTTATTGTTATCAAGTTGATCTTTTGCATGCGTATCGATCTTATAACCCTAATTCCGCAAGAGAATAATTTTTATGCGCCATATGCTCTAAGGGTTATGCTCCCCCATGAAGGGGACCCCCCTTATTTAAGGGGTTCTTTCAACTGGTATCAGAGCCAGGTTGAATGCATGTTATCTTGATTGCTTGATGATTTGCGTGATCCATATATGCGAATGTATGCTTAGATCTTCAACATGCGAAAGTTACATGATGAAAATCTTGTCTATATGTTTATCTTGCGCATGTTAGTTGGCGCTTCTAAGTTGTAGTTTTCTTTTCAAAACTTATACACTTGCGCGACTAATGCTAGATCTAAAGACCTTACTGTAAACCCTTAGACGGGTTACTGGGGTTGATGTCACCCCCTAGGTTAGATCCAATCATGTCTGATCAGATCATCTGACAGCCTGAAAGGGTCGACCAGATAGCACCTTGGCGCAAGCCTATGGTGGCTATAGGTCGACTGCAGACAGGTGTGTAGCGATGTCTGATTGTGACGATTAATGAACGCACCTGAGTTAGGCCCGGGGTCACTCCCGTTTGCCAGACCTCAGTGTGGTCGTTCAGCCCTAGCGCATGCATAGTTGACCTTTTGGTCGACTCGAGTCAGTTAGGACTTGGTGCATGCAAGGGCAGTGGATCTGACTAGGTTGGATGAGTGGATCCCTAGTAATGGACCGTTGTAAGGTTGTAGGGCAAATAAGGAAAAATTAAAATTGATCCCATGGGGTTTTCGAAAATTTTAATTTTTATCATGGATCACATGTTTGCTGATTTGATACATATGTTTGTCTATTTAAGTCATATGTGGGCTGCCCATATTAATTGTGTGCTGTGCTGGGGCCTGCGTGCCTGTATTAAAATTGTAAATTAATTATTGTGATCTGCGAATCACTGGGTTTTAATTTATAAATGTAAGTGACCTGCGTGTCACTCTTGTCTAGATAGTTAAATTTGTAATTTAATTAGACAAGAGCACTGAGCACACTTGGCACAGGCGCATGCAGCAATGGGTGGACCAGGTGGGAGGTCTAGGGTTCGACCCTAGGACCTGGCGCATTTCCTGGTGGGCGCACCAGAGCTGCAGATGGCGCTTGGGTCCAGGTTTGGGCCAAATGAACAGCAAAAGACCCATGAAAAGCAAGTGCAGTCTTAAGTTAGGTTAAGGTCTCACTAGGGCTATGGGCTTTTACCACATATGACACATGCTTTCTTTTATTGCATAAATATTAGAAATGCATGATAGATTTATCTTTTGCTATCACCATAAGGATTGAATGATAGTAATAAAGATAAAAGACCGTTAAAATCCAACGCTATAATATCAAGCTCGTAAGCCTTCTGACGCGAAACCTCACTGTTCTGATTATCGTTGGAGCCGTGTTGTACCCACTCAGTGGGCACGTCCATCTATCTTCAGACGGTGCGGGATTACACCAGTGTGTTACAGAGCAGGGATTTATCCCTTCTCGTTGCTCAGCATAGCACATGGTGGTCCAGGGAGTAGGTCGGGTCAGCTTGACCGTGTAGTCTACATATGTGGCGCATATGGTAGCACATGGAGGCAGCCGTCTGTTGGGGTCAGAGATTGTGTTGTACCAACTCAGTTGGCACAGTCTGCTGGACTGCCCAGATGAAGGGGAATCGCACGGGTTGGCGATCGGCAGGGACTGCCTACCAGAAACTAGTGCTTGTACTCTCTGTGCATCTTATCTCGCCTGAGCGGGACGCGGAGACCAAGTATGAAATCTGGATCCCATCTCACTAAAAGAGTTCTACTCTTTCGGGCTGTTTTGCTGGATTTTTCACGCCTGATAAAATAGTGAGAAAAAGAATCTTTCTTAAGTCCTGATTGATTCTTATACATTGATACTGACCTTGCTGTTCTTGCATTGTTGTAGATACCTGCAGCAACGAACACCATGAACTTCAATGTGCGATCCCTACTGGAAAGGGAGAAGTTTGCTGGGCCAAACTTCTCTGACTGGTTTGGACACCTTAAGATCGTTCTTAAGGCAGAGAGGAAACTGTATGTCCTCGAGACGGCGATACCGCCGTAGCCCGCTCCGAACGCCGCAAGGGCGGTTCGGGAAGCCTATGAAAAGCACATCAATGATAGCATTGATGTCGCTTGCCTGATGCTAGCGTCTATGACGCCACCGCTGCAGCGTCAGCATGAGGATATGTCTGCTATAGACATGATAGCGAACCTCAAGATGCTGTATGCTGCACAGGCGAGGACTGAGCGCTATAATTTGACAAAGCTCTTCTTTCAGAGCAAACTGGCTGAAGGGAGCCCAGTGGGAGCTCACGTGCTCAAGATGATTGGGCACAAGGAGGCTCTAGAGAAACTGGGGCATACCATCAACCAGGAGCTTGCTGTGGACATTATTCTGCAGTCTCTCCCGCCTTCATTCGACGCGTTCATTATTAATTTTAATATGAACAAAATCGATTGTACTCCGGCAGAGCTGCTGAATATGCTCTTGACCACTGAGGAGACTCTGAAGGGTAAGCCTTCAACCTCTGTCTTGATGGTTCCTTCAAGGAACAAGAAGAAGGGGAAGAAGGGCAAGGCCCCGGTCAAGAACTACAGCAAGGCTCTGAAGCAAAAGGTGAAGCGGTCCAAGGAATACAGGTGTTTCCACTGTGGCCAGCTAGGTCACTGGAAAAAGGACTGTAAAGCGCTCCAAGGAGATAAGAGGGGAAGCTTTGCTTCTGGCTCAGGTATATTCGTGACTGAGGTCATGTTTTCTTCTTCTGTATCATGGGTGTTGGACACTGCATGTGGAGTTCACATTTGTTCAAATGTACAGGAACTCAAGAGAAGAAGGCAGGTGGGACAGCATGAGGTGGACCTACGCGTTGGAAACGGGGCACGGGTTGCTGCTGTTGCTGTAGGAGACTACTTTATTTCTTTACCATCTGGACTTGTATTGGAACTGAACAGTTGTTACTTTGTTCCCAGTATAACTAAAAATATTATCTCCATTCCTGCTCTTGTCAGGAAGGGATTTTCCTTTGAATGCAATATTTCAAAGTGTGTTTTATCATTTGATAATATTGTTTATGCAACTGGTTCAATTAATAATGGGTTATTCATGTTGGACATGGAAAGTTCCATACATAATGTTGATATTAAGAAAGCCAAGTATGCTGATGACAGCACCTTGCTATGGCATAGTCGTTTAGGCCATATAAACGAGAAACGCATTAAGCGGTTGCATGATCATGGACTGCTGGGATCATTCTCCTATAAGGAGATTGATACATGCAAAGCTTGTTTGATGGGTAAAATGACGAAGTCTCCTTTTCTTCACAAAGGTCAAAGGGCTTCAGGTTTACTTGACCTTATACACAGCGATGTGTGTGGGCCTTTTAGTAAACATGCTAGAGGTGGCTATCAGTACTTCATTACCTTTACTGATGATTTCAGTAGATATGGGTATGTCTATCTGATGAGACATAAAAGTGAATCTTTTGACAAGTTCAAAGAGTTTAAGAATGAAGTACAAAATCAGCTAGGCCGTAATATCAAGGCACTTCGCTCAGATCGAGGTGGTGAATACCTAAGTCATGCATTTACTGACTATCTAAAAGAGTGTGGGATTATCTCACAGCTCACTCCGCCAGGAACACCGCAATGGAATGGTGTGTCCGAAAGGAGAAATAGAACATTACTAGATATGGTTCGTTCTATGATGAGTCAGGCTACTCTTCCATACTCCTTTTGGGGTTTTGCACTGGAAACAGCTGCAAAGGTACTAAACCGAGTGCCATCCAAGGCAGTTTCAAAGACGCCATATGAGTTATGGTATGGGAAACAGCCAAGCTTGACATTTATCAGGATCTGGGGTTGCGAAGCTTATGTAAAGAAGCTCGCCTCTGGGAAACTAGAGAGTAGATCTGACAAATGTATCTTTGTCGGTTACCCTAAGGAAACTAAGGGTTATTATTTCTTCGATCCCAAGGAGAACAAGGTTTTTGTTGCTCGAACGGCCATATTTCTTGAGAAGGAATTTCTTCTGCAAGAGGCCAGTGGGAGAGAAATAAAGCTGGATGAGAATCCAGACGAAGGACAAAGTAGTCAAGCACAGTTGGATGAGCCTGAGCCGGTAGAACAGGTTATTGAACAACCTGAGGCTCAGATATCACGGGAACCGCGAAGATCGGGTAGGATCCGTCGACAGCCTGAGCGCTATGACGGAGTCTACATCATTGACAATGATGAACCCCTCACTTATGCGGATGCGGTCAGTGGACCGGAGTCAGCGAGATGGCTTGAAGCTATGCGCGCCGAGATGGACTCCATGTCAGATAACCAAGTTTGGGATTTGGTTGATCCGCCTCCGGGAGTTATCCCAATAGGCTGTAAATGGATCTTCAAGAAGAAGATTGACATGGATGGTAACGTGGTTACCTATAAAGGCAGGCTAGTTGCGAAAGGTTTCAAACAAATCTACGGGATAGATTATGATGAAACTTTCTCACCTGTAGCCATGTTTAAGTCTATTCGGATTCTTTTCGCGATAGCTGCATATTATGATTATGAGATTTGGCACATGGATGTGAAAACAGCTTTCCTTAATGGAAATCTGGATGAGGATGTGTATATGACACAGCCTGAAGGTTTCACTAATCCAGCAGATCGTCATAAAATATGCAAGTTAAAGAAGTCTATTTATGGACTTAAACAAGCATCGAGAAGCTGGAACATTCGTTTTGATGAATCAGTCACTGAATTTGGTTTCATCAAGAACGAGGATGACCCGTGTGTATATAAGAGGTTTAGTGGGAGCGTGATTATTTTCCTAGTCCTCTACGTTGATGACATCTTGATCATTGGAAACGATATTCCTGAAATGCATGCTGTAAAGGCATGGCTGAGGAAATGTTTCCAGATGAAAGATCTAGGAGAAGCAGCCTATGTGTTAGGTGTGAAGATCTACAGGGATAGATCTAAGAGGCTTCTCGGGCTGTGCCAGAGTACTTACATCGATAAGGTCCTGGAGAGATTTCGCTTAGAGAATTCTAAGAAAGGATATCTTCCAGTCAGACATGGTCTGAATCTTTCGAAGAGTCAGTGTCCACAAACACAGACTGAGAAAGATGAAATGAACAATACGCCTTATGCTTCGGCTATTGGTTCTATAATGTATGCGATGTTGTGTACTCGCCCAGACGTCGCTTACGGGTTAAGCGTGACCAGTCGTTACCAGAGTAATCCAGGTTTGGCGCACTGGATTGCAGTCAAGAACATCCTAAAATATCTGCGGAGGACCAAAGATATGTTCTTGATATATGGTGGTCAGGAAGAACTCAGTATTGAAGGATATACTGACGCTTCGTTCCAGTCTGACCAGGATGATTTCCGATCGCAATCAGGCTATGTTTTTAGCTTGAATGGAGGTGCAGTGGTGTGGAAGAGTTTCAAACAGTCAACTGTTGCTGATTCCACAACAGAAGCCGAGTATGTCGCAGCCTCGGAAGCATCCAAGGAGGCAGTGTGGATTCGTAAGTTCGTGAGAGAACTTGGTGTTGTTCCTTCGTGTGCAGATCCTTTGGTTATCTTTTGTGATAACACTGGAGCAATCGCACAAGCAAAGGAACCACGGTCGCACCAGAAGTCCAAGCACATACAGAGACGGTTTCATTTGATCAGGGAGATCATTGATCGTGGCGAGATCAAAGTATGCAAGGTTCATACAGACGACAATCTGGCAGACCCGCTTACCAAGCCTCTGGCGCAGCAGAAGCATGAGAAGCACTGTAATAATATGGGTTTGAGATTTCTCAACCATTAGATTAAGTGCAAGTGGGAGATTGTTGGGGTATGCCCTTAAGGCTAATGTTTGAGGCCTGTGGGAATGTAACAAGTATCATGTAATAAACTATTATGTTTATAAAGGCATGGTTGTTATTCAGTTAGTTACATTGTCTGCTGCAATATATGTTCTTCTGAATAATGTCTCAAAGCTGTTCAGCTGGGCTGACATGCTGTTATGTCCTTAGTCGATGTATCTTGGTGAACATGAGACAGCCTTGATATGGTTAAGACTAATATGTGTTCTGATCTTATAGGATGCTTCGAGCATGGAATAAGATGTAGACTCATGGGTACATGGGATGTACTGGACAGACCCTACTAGGATGTTCAGTTGTTTGTCACAACGTGAATATTCCTTGTATAAGACAAGTGGCACATTTCCTCTGACTTGAGATCACTTGTGTTTTCTAAATGATGATTGTCATTATTTTGAGTTAGTTCAATATCATTTGAAACATAATGATTATAGACTATCTTGGATGGTGAGCTTGAGTCAGGTTAGGGCACTAGTGATAGACATAGGATTGCCGTCTCCTTGTTTAAGGAGTGTGATGTTCTAAAGGGGCCCCCTGGATGAGATGATTGAGAGAGTGTATGGCCATACCCAGGTGACAGTGTTCATCTGATCTAATCATGCTCATCATATTGGAGTTACAAGTTTGACAGACTTGTCCAATAAGAACATCCAGTGGCAAAGGAAATATGTATGCTTTGTGAAATGATTCACACTTGTACTATGGTTTGGGTGTAGTCTTGGAAGACTCTTTCCTTTATATCGGGAGACAGTGATGTGTTGCTAGATACCCCTCACTGATCGTGATAATGTGAATTATCGTTACCGACATTTAAAGGAAACCCTTAGGGTCGCACAATTTGATGATATGGCTTACTTAAGTCAGATCGTGTGGACTGAATTGTTTGGGTTCAGTTTTAAGGGATTTAATCTCTGATTGTAAGTGAGATCTGGTCTGATCATGTTTGATTGATTAGGGCTTGAGATCGGTAAGCTTCGATTGAGAGAATGGATGCCAGATCGGTCAGATCAGGGGCATTAAAGAGATCGACGGTTAGATCTAAAGCCTTAGGGTTTATTTGATCTAGGCCTTGTCGCTTGGCTTGGTTGGTTCTTAAACCGAACCAATTGAACCAGCTCACTAAAAGAGCGCTTGGTTCATAGGGAGAGGAGTGGGCGACGAGTTCACATAGCGTGAACGTTGGGATGAGGAGAGGTTACTATTTTTAGTAACCATGATCTCCATGTCGAGTGGGCACTCATCCGAAATAGAGTATTCTCTATTTTCGCCAATTCAATTATTCCTCTCGCAAGTTTTCCTCTCGACTTGGGGTGCGGCGACGCTTGAAGGTTGAGGAGGATTCGGCCAAGGAGAAAGACATCTCTTTTCCTTTCACTCGACAAGGACCTCTTGGAACCTTGCTAGCACAAGGAGCACCAAGAGAGATAGCAACATCATCTTGTGTGTGACGACAAGGAGAAGATCTACTTTGATCTTTGCTTCCAAGGAAACATCTTTCCATGGCGATGGTATGAATGTTTTCTTATTGTTATCAAGTTGATCTTTTGCATGCGTATCGATCTTATAACCCTAATTCCGCAAGAGAATAATTTTTATGCGCCATATGCTCTAAGGGTTATGCTCCCCCATGAAGGGGACCCCCCTTATTTAAGGGGTTCTTTCATGCACAAAGTACCCTTCCCATAAAACATGTTTGCAAAAGAAAAAGAACATAAGTTCTCTTTTATTTCAAACTTAAATCCTTTCTTTGCCAAGCAAGGAGTGGATACAATGTTTTGGTAAGGGAAGGTACATAATAGCAATTGTCTAGCTTTAACTAAAGTCCAGAAGGCAGGGAGAGAAACTCCTACAGCAACAGAAACAACTTGTGTCCAGTTACCTATCCGTAGGTCAATCTCTCTAGGCCTTACCGATCTACCCTTTCTGAGCCTTGCATATTTGTACAAATATGAGCTCCACATGCAGTATCCAATACCCATGTCATAGGAGTAGAAAGGTTGACTTCGGTAACATAAATACCTGAGCATGAAGACAAGGCCTTGCCTTTCTTCTCCTCATTCTGAAGTTGCAACATGTCCTTCAACATGTGAGGTGGCCCTCCACATGAATAGCACCTATTATTCCTGATCATATCCATTTTTAATTTCAGTTCCTTGGTCAAGCCTTTTGGCTCAACACACTGAATATCAACTTTAGGAGGATTGAGCTCAACCAATTCATCAAAGAGCTGCCTTAGATTAAAAATAATCTCAGAGGCACTCTTTGATTCATATCACCCTCTAAATTCAGGTGACATGTTGGTTAGCAACCTCCAAAGTATCAACTTGATGCTTATCATAAGCATCCCTCTCAGCCACTGAGGCCGAGCATGGAAGTGGTTCAGGAAAAGGACGCTCAAGGACATAAAGCTTCCTTTTGAGCTTGAGCACGATTCTCAAGTTCATATACCAATCCAGTAAGTTGGATCCAACCAACTTATCCCTTTCCAGGGTAGATCACAGTGACCAACCGCTATTGTTCATAGCCATTGTTCTACAACAACCAAGAAACAGCAGATTAATACTACTTCGAGTCATTTAAACTGGACTTGTTTTAAATGACCATGGCTCCCACTATTTTTAATCGAATTGACAACCCACAAAGTCAATCGAGAAATCTAAGATTTCCTAGTGAGATGAGATCCTCATTCCACACAGGGCTTCACGTCCCACGAGGGTGGGATGAGATGCACAAAGTGACCCATGTTTCCTAAGGTGGGCGCGCCGACCGATTGCTCCAAGCAATTCCCCTTATTGAGACAGTCCAGGCATTTCATGTCCAGCGAGGGCTGGATACAGCATGAAACCCTAACCTCTCAACGATGCCTCTAGAGTTTCATCATGTGCCTAGCACACATGAAAATCTAGTCAAGTCCATTCCTAACCGTTATGCTCAGGGCCAACGAGTTTCCTTGCGAAGGCACGCCCAGGTTAAAACTGGACTGGGGAAACCATTGTCACCACGCACTTTCTAAAGATAAGTGGGTGTGTCCCATGAGGGTGGGAAACAATTCACAACTCCACTGATCGATAACTTAGTGAGGGCTACGCGTTAGAAGGCTACTGGACTTGATATTTTAATTGAGGGTTTTTATTTAAGGTCTCATCATCTCAGTTTTATCTTATGTCTATCATTACAGGCATGCAATCCTATGGTGATAACATAACGATAAAACATTTCAGGCATGCTTCTGCAGATAATAATAAAAGCAGTAAAGAATGATGTGATCATATCCTATTCAAGACATTGAACTAATCCATGCCATGAAAGAGGTTCAACTCTTGTCCTAGAACTCAAGCCCCAAAAACTAGACCTAGCCTAGCCGACCTCTAGCTTGAACTTCAAGGTTGGCTCCAAGGTCCTTCTCTCATGGTTTAGCTCTCAAAGCCTAGAGGTACACTTTAAAAGTTCCCCATAGGTTCGGCCAATGCCATGGTCTTCCTTCAAGGAAAGTGCGCCATCATGCAAGGGGCCAAGATAGGTAGCTCTCAAACCAAAAGAGGTTTGGCCAAGCTTTCTTGCGCCACCAAGCAACCAAGCACCAGCTTGCATGCGCCACCTTGCATGCTTGCGCCATCAAGCAAGATGCGAGCATCAAGGTCCAAGAAGGATGCGCCTAGCCCTTAATCTTCATCTTAATTTTTACAAAAATAATGAAAAAGATGGCACGCAGGCCGCACAAGGATACATCATAGGCATGCAAGAGGGGCTTGACTCATGATCACAACATTATGCACAATCAAGGTATTTACTCATGCAATTCTACATGCTCATGAAAAATGTAAAATCTGAAATTTTACTTTTTCATAAAACTAGTCTCTTTTTCGCATCTTCTTCTCACAAATCTTTTCGTTAATTGTGATTTATTTTTCATGATGATTTCAGAGATCCTTTCGGCTGGCAATTTTGTCAGATCAAGAGACTTGGCCAGTCCGAAGACACAATGCCCGTCCTACTTGACAAAATTACATGCGCCTTTGATCTTTAAATAAGACAAGAAAAATAGTCCAAAAATCCAAAAGAGATTGAGAGGATGATAGAAACAAGAAACCCTAATTTTTCCTACTTAGAAAAATCGTTTGCCATGCATCATGCTATTGACGAAAATAGAGATATGGCATGTGAGCATGAAAGAAAAGCGTAAAACATCGTTCGGGTCTTGCAAGTACCTCTGATACCACTGTTGGGAAACCCCGGGGATAGTTTACAATTTTCATAGATAGAGATTACAAAATACATTGCACAGCGGAAGCAATATCCCTGAAACAGGCCGGTCCCAAAAACCCAGTGAAGATCGCAAGCAAGAGAGTCAACACGATGAGTTAGGAAATACCTTAGAGCAAGATGAGGTCGATGTCGTGATAGGCGCCCAAGCGTGCGCCCTCTGTAGTCTCACACACATGGATCCCTCGAGTCCTCTTCTTCCATGCCCGGTGCTAGCCTCGGGAAGAAGATCCAAGCCTTGTGCTCCTTCTTCAAAGTATGCACCACCTCCAAGGTTGATGCACCAAAGATGAAGAAGGATGAGGGAGAGGGAAACCGCCAAGCATCAAGTTCCTTGCGTCAAGAGAGAAGGAAGAGGCTTGCGGCTAGGGTTTGGAAGGAAGAAGAAGATGCGCCACTTCTTGGTGTTGTCGCCCTTCAAGCCCTTGCTTTCACCCCTCCTCTTGTTGTCACGCCTCTAAGGATTGTAACCTCTCAAGAGGGGGCGGCTAGGGTCACTTATAAAGAGCTAGAGGCGGTTAGTGCAAGGGTTGAGATCATGACAAGTGTATGGCTTGGATGAGAAGGTTTGAGGTAAGGAATGTCTCCAAGACTTTACCATAAACCCCATTCAACCTTTCCATAAGCTACCAAGCCTTGCCTTGTGTGCCAAGGCCTAGCCTTGCGCCCCAAGCAATGCCTTAATGCATTCACACTATCAATGGGAGAGGGCTAGGCGCATAAAGCTTCCTTAATGAAGCAAATTTGCCATCCAAACCCCATTATGCCCCTTAGGCACCAATGGGCTTGGCTTCCTCCCCATTATACCCTTTTAGCCTATTGCCTCTTCATGACAACTTATTATTGGGCCTCATTGGATAATGAGCTAGCCCAAACTTTATTACATGGCTTGATTAAGCACTTGGATCCAATCCAATGCAACCCTAATCCAAATGTGGCCAACCATGGTCAATTTCGGGTCAACCTGCCAAAAATGAAGTTTGGCTCCAATAACATTCTCCCATCTCATCATGCCCATTGGCGCTGATGAAATCTCCCAATTAGATCCGAGTTATCCAATAACTCGATCATAAGGCTTCCCGATCAATACGAGAACTCAAGTATCTAGGTGTGCGACCCTGTAGGTTCCTCTGACGTTGGCAGTGCTGACCAAATATCACGATAAGCAGTGAGTGGCACCTAGCAGTGCATCGCTGCTACCCAAGTCATCGGAATGGATATCGACATCGACATCCCCATCATTGCAACAAGGTACAGATGCATTACAGTCTCTTTGCCGAACTGCTATCCGATTGGACAAGTGTGTCACCACTTGTTTTCACCCAATCACATGGCTATGACTAAAACAGGTTCTCACCTGGGTATGGCCATACACTTTCAGTCATAGAACCATGGAGGAGCTCCATGGATATCATACTTCCCTTAGGAAGGGGCAAATCCTGTGTCTGTCCATTGACCTTCTCATATGGGTCGTGACATGCTCAATTACAACCGTTATTACCTCCCAACTACGGCAAGGTGTTAGGTTGTATCAAATCAAGTCCCTAACCATATAGAATGGTCAATGACCTCAAGTCAAGGGATCAATGCATCTCCTGTCACTTGTGAGGATAACTCATGACACCAAGTCATAGCCTCACAGCGGGTCGGTCCAGTATATCCACCACTGATATACCCATATGTCTGCGTTAGCACCTCATGCCTAACCAACCCATATACTAGTCTCACAAGTACCAGAGCTGTCCCATATCCACTCAGGTACATCGACTGGGGACAATCATTTGAGCACAGATCCAATCTGTCTCCAGGGACATTATCATGTAAGTACACAATCGCAGGTGTAGACAAACAATGATAACGACAATGCCAGAAAGATATATATATGAATATCAGAGTCAAGTAGTACAAAGATGGACCAAAACTAGGTCCTAGGGCATATACACCAACATGTACACCATCTAGGATCGCCGAATTCATTCTATTGCTGCAAATATTTCTATGAAAACCTAATTTTTCATCATGCACAATAGACTTCATGTGTGAACCTCATGGGGTTCACCAGGGCATGAAGTTCTCTGGACTGCTTAGAAGTTTCCTCTCGAATACCCTGTTCTCCAGATAGTTCCTACGGCACACAAGAACTCATTATCAACAAGAATTCGTAAACTAAGATGACGAAAAATAAAGCAAAACCAATCAACTACATAGTTCATCTAATAACAACGAAAAACAACTCAGAATTAAATTAGTGAGCAAAAACTTGAGTTGCCTCCCAAGAGAGCTAGTTTAAGGTCAATAGCTCGACCCTAAAGAGATTTCAGGTCACCAAGTCTGCAGGATCTGAAAGGGTAAGAACAACCCCTTTCTCAACCCGCTCATCCTTGAAGTAATGTTTGAGTCGATGATCGTTTATGGTGAAGCTTCCTGTGTGTTCTATCTAGACAGTGATGACGCCATATGGTTGCATTTGCTGTACCACAAAGGGATCGGACCACCTTGTTCGAAGTTTTCCTGGAAACAATTGAAGTCTGGAGTTGAAAAGTTACACTTTGTCCCCTACATGAAATTCCTTCTTCACAATGCGTTTGTCATGCCAATGTTTAGTGCGTGTCTTGATCTTGGCATTTTCATATGCATAAAGGCGCATCTCTTCCTATTCATCAAGTTGCAACTTTCTCTTCTTGCCGGCACTCTTGAAGTCATAGTTAATTTGCTTGAAAGCCCAAAATGCCCCTTGCTCAAGTTCAATAGGTTAGTGACAGGATTTCCCATAAATGATTTGGAAAGGAGATATACTTAGGGTTGTCTTGTATGTGGTTTTGTAAGCTCATAAAGCATTTGGTAGTTTAAGTGCTTAATCCTTATGTGATCTCGATACCATTTTCTCAAGGATCTGTGATGACACCAAAATATAAAGTATATTTTGTATCATTTTAAATATCTTTTCATGCTAAATTGAGGATCTTTTACTTGTTTTTATGCTGAATTCATCAAATATTGCAAAGTCTACTTCTATTTTGGTTTTTCATGATTTTCAGGCAAAAAGGCATTATTTTGGAGTGTTTTCGAGCAAAATCAGATGCATAGAAGAATTCTCATCATCAAGAAGAAGACACATGACAAATTTCATGCAAAACGGAGTAACTCCCCAAAATACGGTAGTGCCGTAATGTACCGTATTTTCGTACGATACCGTAATATCGAGCCACTACCATAATTTGGAGAAATTTCGAATAGAAGATTTTGTTTAAAATACGGCACTGCCGTAAACTATTTTACGGGCCATATTTTAGGGTGCTTTCAGATCAGAAAGTTTCACCGATTTTACGGCACTATCGTAAACCATATTACGGGCCGTAGTTTCCAGACGTTTTCGACCAGAGAGATCAGCCAATTTTACGGTAGTACCGTAAAGTATTTTACGGTGCCATATTTCCCAACACTTTCAGAACAGAACACTCGAGCGATTTTACGGCAGGGCCATAAACTATTACACTACTGTATTTCATGTTTTAAACGCGACTCCCAGGTCAATTTCGACGCCCGATTTTTGTGGAGATTATTGCGGGTGATCTAGAGCTTTACATTGAATGCCGTTAGAAGAGGAGTGAGAGCTTTTCATGAGAGGAACACGAAGACACCAAAAGCCCCAAAATTTCTTCGTCTGTCGAGGGAGAAATCGCAATTGACGCCACCGCCTAGGGTTCCGCCACTGCGATGAATCCAGGGCATCTCCGGCCGTGATTTTCATACCGAAGCTTCGCCTGGTGTAGGAGACAATGTGCCAGAAGTTTCAGAACGAAAGGAGATCAATTGGAAGAGAAATCAAAGAAAGAAGGAGGGACGCGACTGTTCACCGCTTTTATTGCAAATTACGGCTGTGAAATATTTCATAGCCGTGCTGTATTTTCCTAAAACTCCTCTATTGTTGATTTTTGATCTTCTGAAATTATGGTATTTTGTAATTCGTTCACCATGCTAGCTTAAACTTATTTTGGGACATGGGGGAGTAATTCCCTTCGATTTTCTTAATGACTAGATACTTTACACTTTCATCATGATTATTCTACTTTCATAATTTTACCTATGCGATTATTGCTCTAAGATTCTCCTTAGTTTACTTTTTGTCATCATGATTTAGAGTTTTCGCAATAAGGACCGAAAAGTGATTTGCTTGAGAACTTGGAACCCTAAAATTGATTAATAGGAACCAACCCTAAGAAATTAGGTTAAATTCTTATTTCTCTATTTTAGTTGTTTGTATTGCCTTGATGATGATTATGAACCTAGGATTGAGTTATTGTGTCAAATGTGGAGATCTTGCACGAAAGTGAGGATCGGAACGTTGGAAAACCGTAGGTAAAACGTGTGTTGAGTCTTGGATGCTCGAAAGTGATCCTTGAGATTCCACTCGAGGCAATCAACTTAGAACTCGGATGCACGAAAGTGATCTTGAGTTCTTTGATTGATGATTTACTTATCCTCAGCCTGGGATGAATCTTGCACGAAAGTGAGGATTTTTCTCTGCATGGTTATTTGCACGAGAGTGAGATAATCCCTTTTTGAAGTAAATTAAGTCTTATTCATATTAGAATTTGATTGATGAACATCTTTATATATCTAGTCATGAAAATCCAAGAGAACGAAACCCTAGTCCCAATTTCTCTCTGATATTATTTTCCCGTGTGTATTCGCTCTCTACTTGCTTTTTTATTCGATTGCCTAGATAGGAAGAAATCAATTATTTGGTACTTGACAGCATAGGTCTCTGTGGAATCAATATTTACTTTATTACTTTGAGTATCCGTGCACTTGTGGACACTACAAGTTAGGGACAACAAGTTTTTGGAGCCGTGCCAGAGAGTGACAATAGCCCTGTAGGCCAATACCTTTGGCCGCGACACCTGAAACGAGTCTACCTGCTTTTATTTAAAAGTGTGTCCTTTCGGATCACAACAAGTTTTTTGCGCCGTTGCCGGGGACCTTAGTTTTGTCTATATTGAAAATATTGAGAGTACTGCTAGACTAGGCTTAATTTATGTTTTATCTTTTTGTTCTTCTTTGTTTGCTTGAGCTACTTAATCTGTTTGCTTTAGACTATACAGGAAATTTAAATCCAATGGCAGGACAGAGATTACTTAGGGACTATGTTGTCCCCAAGCTACCAGAAATACACTCTAGCATTGTCAAACCCAGCATTGAAGCTGATAATTTTGAGATTAATCCTGCCCTCTTGACCATGATCCAGCAGAATCAATTTGGAGGAGATCCAATTGAAGATCCCTATCAACACCTACATCTTTTTCTTGAATATTGTGATACCATTAGGATTTATGGAGTTTCTGATGATGCGTTAAAACTAAGATTATTTCCTTTTTCTCTCAGGGACCGAGCACGATCTTGGCTACATTCTAGACCTACTGGTGCATTTACTACATGGGAACAATTGTCAAATGCTTTCCTGACGAAGTACTTTCCACCAAGTAAAACCATCCGATTGAGAAATAAAATCATGAGCTTTGCACAAGAAATTGGAGAATCATTTAACAAAGCTTGGGAGTGGTTCAATGATTTACTACGGAAGTGCCCGCACCATAGCCTTGAAAATTGGACTTTAATTAATACATTTTATTATGGTTTACTTTGTGATACCCGTGTAATTGTTGATACTTCTGCAGGAGGAGCTATTATGAGTAAGACCGTGGAAGATGCTTTTGCACTATTTGAAGAAATATCCTTGAATCATAACCAATGGGATCCTGAAGAAGGAATGTTACATGGTCATCATCATGGTAAGAATCAGAGTAAGGAATTGCAAACTCCAACGGAAGAGGTACATTCTTTTAGTACAAAATCTTTGCTTGACAAGTTTATGGCTAACTAAAAAAAGAAATTGAAAATCTCAAAGGAATGTTTAGTCAACTTGCCTTTCAAGTAGAATCTTTAACTACCCACAAGAACCTCATAGAAAATCAGATACCTAATGAACACTACAGTGTTGTTGTCACTAGAAGTGGTAAGAAATTGGAGGAGCCAAAAGAGAGAATGGAGAACAATAGAAAAAGGCTTGATAATGAACATGACCAAGAAGTAGGATTAGAAAAATCTTATGAACATGAGCAATCCCAAAACAGTTTATCTCCTCATAAGGGTGATGAACCGAGAGGTGATATGCTTGGTCAGAAAGATATTTCTAAACCTAATTCTTCCATACCATATAAGCCACCTATACCTTTTCTCAAAGGTTAGTACAGGAAAAACTAGACAAACAATTTGGGAAATTTTTAGATATTTTGAAAAAGCTTTACATTAACATTCCATTTACTGAAGCTTTATTGCAAATGCCTACATATGCTAAATTTTTAAAAGAAATTCTGTCTAATAAGAGGAAAATAGAAGACTATGGTACTGTGGCTTTAACTGAGGAATGTAGTGCTATTATTCAAAACAAGTTGCCACCTAAGTTGAAGGATCCAGGTAGTTTCTCTATCCCTTGTTTTATTGGTAGTATGGCTTTTGACCGAGCCTTATGTGATTTGGGAGCCAGTGTGAGTCTAATACCATTATCTGTTTGTAGGAGGTTGGACATAGGAGAGCTTAAACCAACTTCAATATCTCTACAGCTTGCCGATCGTTCGGTTAAATATCCTGTGGGGATTCTTGAAGTTGTGTCAGTTCAAGTAGGTAAATATTTCATCCCATCAGATTTTGTAGTTCTTAAGATGGAGGAGGATGAAAGAATCCCCATCATACTTGGTAGACCATTTTTAGCCACAGCAGGTGCACTCATCGATGTAAAAAATGGTAAGTTTTCACTTAACATTGGGGGTGAAAAGATCGAGTATGACTTGCATGAAGCCATGAAAAATCCTTCCAATTCTGAATATTGTTGTAGTATACATGACGGAGATGACGTTATTTATGTTCTTAATGATTTATTTGTTGAACCTTCTGATTATGATTCTGATTCTATTCTTAAGGAAGAAACCAAACCTGAAATTGATGAATTTCTAGATTGCAAAACTTGTGATGAAGAAGAAAAAACTCCAAAAATAGAGCTTAAAGCTTTACCTGATAACCTTCATTACGAGTTTCTTGGTCCTAATTCTACTTATCCTGTTATAGATGATGCACAGCTTGGAAAAACGGAAACAGAGTTGCTTCTCAAGGAATTAAGGATTCACAGAAAGGTAATTTGGTATTCTATTGATGACTTGAAAGGAATTAATCCTTCTTTTTGTATGCACAGGATCTTGATGGAAGAAGAACACAAGCCACATGCAGATTTCCAAAGAATACTGAACCCCTCCATGAAAGAAGTGATAAAAAAGGAAGTTCTGAAATTACTGGATACAGGTATTATCTATCCTATCTCTGATAGTAAATGGGTAAGTCCTATACATTGTGTTCCTAAGAAAGGAGGGGTAACTGTCATGAAAAATAAGGATAATGAACTAATTCCTGTTAGAACTGTTACTAGTTGGCACATGTGTATAGATTATAGAAAACCGAATGCTGCTACTAGGAAAGATCATTTTCCTCTACCTTTTATTGATCAAATGGTTGAAAGACCAGCAAACCACTCTCACTTTTGCTTTTTAGATGGATATTCTGGTTTTTTTCAAATCCCTATACATCTTGATGATCAAGAGAAAACCACTTTCACTTGCCCCTATGGAACTTTTGCATATAGGAGAATGTCTTTTGGTTTATGTAATGCTCCTGCTACATTTCAGAGATGCATGATGGTTATTTTTTCTGATTTTATTGAAGATTTTATGGATGTATTCATGGATGATTTCTCAGTATATGGTTCCTCTTTTGATATTTATTTGGCTAGCTTATCTCGGGTTTTACAGAGGTGTGAAGAAACTAACCTTGTGCTTAATTGGGAAAAATGTCATTTCATGGTTAAGCAAGGGATAGTTTTGAGACACTTAATCTCAGAAAGAGGAATTGAAGTGTACAAAGCCAAAGTTGAGGTAATAGACAAATTGAAGCCTCCCACTACTATGAAGGAAGTCCGAAGCTTCCTAGGACATGTAGGATTCTACCGGCGATTCATCAAGGATTTCTCTAAACTTGCTAGACCTCTTACACTTTTACTTTGTCAAGATGTTAAATTTTCTTTTGATGAGAATTGTTTATCTGCTTTTCAGGAATTGAAGAAAGCTTTGGTTTCAGCACCCATCATTGAACCCCCAGATTGGGACCTACCCTTCAAACTCATGTGTGATGCCAGTGATTATGCAGTAGGAGCAGTCTTGAGGCAAAGAAAAGATAAGAAACCTTATGTCATTCATTATGCCTATAGAACTTTAGATGAGACAAAGAAGAATTACACTACCACTGAAAAGGAATTATTGGCTATAGTATTTGCTTTTGATAAATTTAGATCATATCTGATTAACTCCAAGGTGGTAGTATATACTGATCATGCAGCTGTAAGATACTTGATGCAGAAAAAAGATACTAAACTGCGTTTGCTCAAATGGATTCTGCTTTTACAAGAATTTGATTTGGAAATTAAAGACAAAAAAGGATCAGAGAATTTTGTTGCAGATCATCTTTCAAGAATTATGGTGAACACTGATGAAAATGATGTGATTAATGACTCCTTTCCTAAAGAACAACTAATGACCATCGAACAAATCAGAGCCCCTTGGGATGCCGACATTGTGAACTACCTTGTAGCCAATGTTTTTCCCCCTAATTTGAATTACCAAAAAAGGAAGAGATTCTTGGCTGAGGTGAGACACTATTTTTGGGATGAGCCTTATGTGTTTAGGAGATGTGCAGATGGTGTTTTCAGGAGATGTGTGCCTGAGGAAGAAGTTACAGATATATTGTTTCAATGCCATGGATCTTCTTATGGTGGGCATGCCAGTGCTGAGAAAACTGCCTTTAAAGTGTTGCAATTAGGATTTTATTGGCCCACAATTTTCAAAGATGCTAGAAACTTTATTTTATCTCGTGATAAATGTCAAAGGACAGGCAACATTAATAGAAGACATGAGATGCCATTGTCTAATATTCTTGTGGTTGAAATTTTTGATGTTTGGGGAATTAACTTCATGGGACCCTTCCCATCTTCTGGAGGTAACAAATATATTCTTGTAGCAGTGGATTATGTTTCAAAATGGGTTGAAGCTATTACATCACCAACCAATGATTCCAGAGTTGTTGTCAAACTGTTCAAGAAAATTATCTTTCCAAGATTTGGGACACCATGAGTTGTAATTAGTGATGGTGGCTCACACTTCATAGAGCACAAGTTCTCAGCTTTACTCAGAAAGTATGGAGTAAATCATAGAGTAGCTACACCTTATCATCCTCAAACAAGTGGGCAAGTTGAGATATCAAATAGAGAAATAAAAGGGATTTTGGAAAAGACAGTTTCGTGCACAAGGAAGGATTGGGCATTCAAACTTGATGATGCACTATGAGCATACCGGGCAGCTTTCAAAACACCAATTGGGATGTCCCCTTTTCAATTAATCTATGGTAAATCTTGCCATCTACCTGTAGAACTTGAGCATAAAGCATTCTGGGCAATCAAGGCATTAAACTTTGACTTAAAGAACGCAAGTGAAAAACGGAGGTTACAATTGAACGAGTTGGATGAAATTAGACTCTCGGCCTATGAAAATGCAAGAATTTACAAGGAGAGGACTATGAGATGGCATGATCGGCATATTTTTAGAAAAGATTTCCAACCAGGTGACTTTGTTCTTTTATTCAATTCTAGATTAAGACTTTTTCCTGGTAAACTCAAGTCCCATTGGTCTGGACCTTTTCAAGTAAAGAAAACTTACCCCTACGGAGCTGTGGATATATGGAGTGAAGATACAGGAGAATTTAAAGTTAATGGCCAAAGATTGAAACATTACTATCAAGAAGAACTGATTGAAGAAAGAGAGAGCTTTTACCTGGATGAACTAAGATCAAATCTGAGCACAGAACGGTCAAGCTAATGACCTTTAAATTAGCGCTTCTTGGGAGGCAACCCAAGCTTTCTAACCTCTATTTGTTTTCCTTTACTTTACTTTTTGTTTAGGACTAATTTTTCTTTTAATTTTGTGAGAGGAAGCACGCCTTTGGACCTAGCAGCATCTACCTCGAGACTATTTTTGGTCAGAGCTTGCTAAATAGTTTTGTGAGTATTGTTTGCACTTTCTTGTGATTACTTGATTTGATATGTTTATCTACACTTTTCTTCTCCTAATATATATATATATATATATATATATTTCTATCACTTTGCATCCTTTGCATTGTTTGAGCCTTATGTGATTATACAGGCCTATCACTTTAGAGTTTTATGCTTCACATCTTTTGCATTGATTTTGACATTATTGATGTTTAAAAATTTTATGACTTGAATTCATGTGATGAAAAGTGTATGGATTTTTCTATGATGATGAATGAATTCATGCTTGTGATTAGAGAAAAACCCTATCATGTTAGATTTATTTCTTCAATGCATATCTATCTTTGAAACTTGACATTGGTTGATGCATGAAATTTTGGGTAGTTGTATTATTTGAGGAATAAGTTCTAAGGTGAACCTATTCTTTTGAATAAAATGAGTATATGAGTATGATTTGAGAATTGAGATCAATTGATCAACCTAGTAGATGTTTAGTCTATTTTGCTATTTGTTGGGAAATAAGAATCCAATATCCATAAAAAATAGTGAGAGACTCCTCTACTTGGCACTATGTAAAATTGATAGTGGTACCTAAGACATGGGTTGAAGTCTATGAATGAAAAATAATTAGAGACAAAAAGAACAAGACTCCTCTACTTGACACTATGCAAAATCGATAGTGGTACCGAAGATAAGAGTTGAAGTCAAAAATAAAAAGTGTGTGTCTAAGTGGATGCATACCATCTTTGAAAGAATAATCAAATACAAAAAAAACAATTGTGTGGAAAAAGATCTTGGAAACCTAATTCCTGTAAACAAAAGCATGATAAATTTAAACTGAAATTGGGTGAAGTCTTGAGATTGAAAATTCTAATTATTATACGAGTTGCAAAGTTTTATTTGATTGAATTGTGGATCTAGAGGGTTGAGTTCTAAGGATGATATGTTTACTTTAAGTTTTGTGAAACAATTGATGGAATTTTTCATTGATGATTGTATTTTAGAAATTTATTGAGCATGAAAAGGCTATTCTTATAATCAAATTTTGATTTTTGCTTGAGGACAAGCAAAGTTTGAGCCTTATGTATTTTGATTACACCAAAATATATAGTATATTTTGTATCATTTTAAATATCTTTTCATGCTAAATTGGGGATCTTTTACTTGTTTTTATGCTGAATTCATCAAATATTGCAAAGTCTACTTCTATTTTGGTTTTTAATGATTTTCAGGCAAAAAGGCATTATTTTGGAGTGTTTTCGAGCAAAATCAGACACATAGAAGAATTCTCATCATCGAGAAGAAGACACATGACAAATTTCATGCAAAACAGAGTAACTCCCCAAAATACGGTAGTGCCGTAACATATATTACGGTACCGTATTTTCGTACGATACCGTAATATCGAGCCACTACCATAATTTGGAGAAATTCCGAACATAAGATTTTGTTGAAAATATGGCACTGCCGTAAACCATTTTACGGGCCGTATTTTGGGGCGCTTTCAGATCAAAAAGTTTCACCGATTTTATGGCACTACCGTAATCCATATTACGGGCCGTAGTTTCCAGACGTTTTCGACCAGAGAGATCAGCCAATTTTATGGTAGTGCCATGAAGTATTTTACGGTGCCGTATTTCCCAGCACTTTTAGAATAGAACACTCGAGCGATTTTACGGCAGGGCCGTAAACTATTACACTGTCGTATTTCATGTTTTAAACACGACTCCCAGGTCAATTTCGATGCCCGATTTTTGCGGAGATGATTGCGGGCGATCTAGAGCTTTACATTGGATGCCATAAGAAGAGGAGAGAGTGCTTTTCACGAGAGGAACACGAAGACACCAAAAGCCCCAAAATTTCATCGTCTGTTGAGTGAGAAATCGCAATTGACGCCGCCGCCTAGGGTTCCACCGCTGCGATGAATCCAAGGCATCTCCGGCCGTGATTTTCATACCGAAGCTTCGCCTGGTGTAGGAGACAACATGCCAGAAGTTTTAGAATGAAAGGAGATCGATTGGAAGGGAAATCAAAGAAAGAAGGAGGGACGCCACTATTCACTGCTTTTATTGCAAATTACGACTATGAAATATTTCATAGCCATGCTGTATTTTCCTAAAAATCTTCTCTTATTGATTTTTGATCTTCTGAAATTATGTATTTTGTAATTCCTTCACCATGCTATCTTAAACTTATTTTGGGACATGGGGGAGTAATTCCATTCGATTTTCTTAATGACTAGATACTTTACACTTTCATCATGATTATTCTACTTTGATAATTTTACCTATGCGATTATTGCTCTAAGATTCTCCTTAGTTTACTTTTTTTCATCATGATTTAGAGTTTTCGCAATAAGGACCGAAAAGTGATTTGCTTGAGAACTTGGAACCCTAAAATTGATTAATAGGAACCAACCCTAAGAAATTAGGTTAAATTCTTATTTCTTTATTTTAGTTGTTTGTATTGCCTTGATGATGATTATGAACCTAGGATTGAGTTATTGTGTTAAACGTGGAGATCTTGCACGAAAGTGAGCATCGGAATGTTGGAGAACCGTAGGTAAAACGTGTGTTGAGTCTCCGATGCTCGAAAGTGATCCTCGAGATTCCACTCGAGGCAATCAACTTAGAACTCGGATGCACGAAAGTGATCTTGAGTTCTTTGATTGATGATTTACTTATCCTCAGCTGGGATGAATCTTGCACGAAAGTGAGGATTTATCTCTACATGGTTATCTGCACGAGAATGAGAGAATCCTTTTTTGAAGTAAATTAAGTCTTATTCATATTAGAATTTGATTGATGAACATCTTTATATATCTAGTCATGAAAATCTAAGAGAACGAAACCATAGTCCCAATTTCTCTCTGATATTATTTTCCCGTGAGTTTTCGCTCTCTACTTGCTTTTTTATTCGATTGCCTAGATAGGAGGAAATCAATTATTTGGTACTTGACAGCATAGGTCTCTGTGGGATCGATATTTACTTTATTACTTCGAGTATCTGTGCACTTGCGGACACTACAAGTTAGGGATAACAAGTTTTTAGAGCCGTGCCAGGGAGTGACAATAGCCCTGTACGCCAATACCTTTGGCCGCGACACCTGAAACGAGTCTACCTGCTTGTATTTAAAAGTGTGTCCTTTCAGATCGCAACAATCTGCTTGATCTCTCTATTAGAAACCTCTACCCAACCACTAGTCTGACGATGATAGGGCGTGGCCGCCTTGTGCTTTACACCATTATTCTTCAAGTTTGCTGCAAATCACTACTCGATGAAGTGAGATCCTCCATCACTTATCAAAATACGTGGAACTCCAAACCGGGGAAAATTGTTTGCTTCATAAGCATCATAATGACCCTGGAGTCATTAGTAGCTTCTACAGAAGCCTGAACATACTTAGACACATATTTCATAGCAACTAGAATGTACCATTTATCACATGAAGATGAGAAGGGTCCCTTGAAATCAATGCCCCATACATCAAAGATCTCCACCTCTAGTATGTCGCTCAGTGGAAGTTCATTCATTTTTGAGATATTTCTAGTTCATTGGCAGCTATCACAGGTAAGAGCAAAATGCCGGGCATCATGAAAAATAGAAGGCCGAAATAAACCTGACTATAAACTTTAAAGGCTGTTTTAGCTGCCCCGGCGTGTCCACCATACGGTGAAGAATGGCAATGGGTCAGCACGTCATGTATTTTTGTCTCGGGTATGCATCGTCTGTACAATCCATTAGCACATCATCAGTGTAGATAAAGTTCGTCCTAGTAATAGGATTTCACATAATGCAAGAATTTTTTCTTCTTATTGAAAGTAAGATAAGGAGGAAGAATGTTAGAAACAATATAATTCTCATAATCGGCATACCATGGTGCATGTTATTCCAATAGAGCATATAGATGTTCTTCAGGAAATGAATCATTAATTTCTAACTCTTCATCAGGATTCTTTTCAGCATCGCGTTCTTGCTTGAAAAGATGGTCAGCCACAAAGTTCTCACTCCCCTTCTTGTCTCTAATCTAAACATGAAATTCTTGTAAAAGAAGAATCCATCGAATAAGTCTTGACTTGGCATCCTTCTTGTTTACCAGATATTTGATAGCTGCATGATCAGTAAAAATAATTACTTTTGAATTAATTAAATATGAACGAAATTTATCAAAAACAAAAAACTATTGCAAGTAGCTCTTTTTCTTTAGTGGCATAATTCATTTGTGCATCATCAAGTGTTCTACTAGCATAGTATATAGCATGCAGCTTTTTTCCAACCTTTGCCCCAGGACCACCCCCATGGCCTGGTCACTAGCATCACACATGAATTCAAAAGGTAGAGGCCAGTCTGGAGATTGGATTACAGGTGCAGTAATAAAAGCTTCTTTGAGTTTTACAATAGCATCCTTACATTCTCTATCAAAATAAAAGATTGAATCTTTAGCTAGAAGATTAGTTAAGGAATGAGCTATTTTAGAAAAATCTTTGATAAATCTTCTATAAAAATCGGCATGGCCCAGAAAACTTTGAATTCGCTTCACTGTTGTTGGCGGCTTCAAATTCTCAGTGACTTCAACCTTTGCTCTATCTACCTTGATTCCACACTCAGAGACCAAGTGCCTGAGGACTATACCTTCCCGGACCATGAAGTGGCACTTCTCCTAGTTCAATACCAAGTTCACCTCTTCACATCTCTGTAAAATTTTAGAAAGGTTAGATAAACAATGGTTGAAAGTAGAACCATACACAGAAAAGTCATCCATGAATATGTCCATAAAATCTTCATTGTAATCTATAAAGATTGCCATCATCGCCCTTTGGAATGTTGTAGGGGTGTTGCAAAGGCCGAAGGGCATTCTCCTGTAAGCGTATGTGCCATAGGGGCATGTAAAAGTTATTTTCTCCTGATCGTCTGGATGGATAAGAATTTGGAAGAAACCTGAAAATCCATCCAGAAAATGAAAGTAAGAGTTATGAGCAAGTCTATCTAACATCTAATGAATGAATGGCAAAGGAAAGTGATCTTTTCTTGTAGCAGAATTTAACTTCCTATAGTCGATACACATCCTCCATCCTGTGACTATGCGTGTGGGTATCAACTCATCTAAATCATTCTTAATTACCGTAATACCTCCCTTCTTTGGTACAACATGTACTAGGCTCACCCAAGAACTATCCGATATGGGGTATATGACTCCTGTATCTAAGAGTTTGAGCACCTCTTTCTTCACAACATCTTTCATATGTGAGTTAAGTCGGCGTTGAAATTCCATAGAAGGCTTGCTATTTTCCTCTAATAAAATCTTGTGCATGCAAATAGAGGGGTTAATTCCCTTAATGTCATCAAGTGAATAACCAATTACCTTCTTGTAAAGACAGAGTTCTCCAAGGAGTAATTCAGTTTGCTTTTTGTTCAATTCGGCACTAACTATAATCGGGCATGTAGAATTGTCAACTATGAATTCATATCTCAATGTGCTAGGTAGGTTTTTGAATTCAAGCTTCTTCTGCCCTTCCTCTTCCTGATTAACTTCGGGTGTTGTATCCATGATTGGGTCAAAATCAAGAAGTGCAGTGTACTCTTTGGCTCTCCCCTCAATGTCTTGTTCTTCGATGTTGGTCAAGGTCAATTCAGGCGGATCTATCTCCCTCCTGTAGGGTTCAATTTGCTGTATAGTTTTCTTAAGAATGTCTACACTGCAGCATGTACTTACAAGAGAAGGTTTTTTTTTCAAAGAGTCAGATAAATCAAATTGTATAACATTGTCACCGATGTTCAAATCCAGTTTCCCATTTTTGACATTGATGACAGCACTAGTAGTAGCAAGAAAAGGTCTCCCTAGAATGATTGGGAGTTTGTCATCCTCATCAATTTCTAAAATAACAAAATTGGCAGGAACAAAAAAATTTCTAACTTTTATTGGCACGTCCTCCAGGATACCAACAGGACGGCGAATTGATCTATCTACCACTTGTAGAGGAATATTAGTACTCTTCAAATCTCCTAAGTCCAGCTTCTTACATAAAGATAGAGGCATAAGACTGACACTTGTTCCCAAATCGCATAAGGCTCGCTGGAAGGTCATCTCCTCAATCTGGCAAAGTATAGAGAAGCTACCTGGATCTTTGAGTTTCTGGGGTAGCTTGTTTTGTATGATCGCACTGCACTCCTCAGTAAGTGCAATTGTTCCTTATTCTTCCAGCTTCCTCTTGTTAGACAAGATGTCATTCAGAAATTTGGCATTGGTGGGCATCTGCGAAAGGGCATCAACAACAGGTAAGTTAATATAAAGTTTCTTAAGAACTTCCAAGAACTTATCAAATTGCTTGTCTAGTTTGGCTTTGACAAGTCTCTGTGGGAAAGGAATTGGAGGTTTGTAAGCAAGTGGCCCCACATAGGATCATTCTTCTTCAGTTTGCTCATGTGTTATCAGTGTTGTCTTTTGGTTCGAATCTCTTATGTCTGATGTTGCATCTACTTCTCTGTCATCAGTTGGCATCTTTGGATCTTCAAGCTATTTGCCACTGCAAGTGGAGAATGCATTGCAGTGCTCCTTCGGGTTAACTTCAGGCTGTGATGGAAGTTACCCTGGTGCTCTGGAGGATGAGCTAGCTTGCTGGGCTAGCTGATTCTCCAACATCTTATTGTGTGCCTCCAAGGAATCCATACTTGACATCATGAGTTTCATCATATCAGTTAATCCTTCAATTTATTTACTCAGTTAAGGATCCATATTTGGCTTCTGCGGTGGATAATAGTTTCTTGCTTAAACCCCAGGTGGCTGTCTATAATTCCCCTCTAGAGGCTGTCTAAAATTTCCTTGTGGAGGTTGACCTTGTGGTAGTGCTTGCCTTGGTTGCAATGGTTATGTAGTTCAGTATGTGAAGTTTGGGTGGTTTCGCCATCCTGGATTGTAAGTGTTGGAATATGGGTTATTCATGGGATTCAAGTGTCCAACTACATTGATATGTTTAGGATGACTTTGAGTCAACTGTCCATCTCCCAACTAGCATTCTGTACCTACATGGCCTGCAAGTCCACACATCTCACAAGATAAAGAATTAGCATCCATCGAATTTACAGACCAAGAATCAATCTTCCTAGTTAAAGTATCCACCTTCGTCGCTGTTGTAGTTTGCAAGTGCACGGATACTCAAAGTAATAAAAGATATCGAACCACAGAGACCTCGTTTGCCAAGTACTGAATAATTAATTTCTTAGTAGCTAGGCAACTGAATATGATGAAAGCGCAAACGGAAATTGTATGAAATATCAGAGAGAGAATCTGGGACTAGGGTTTCATTCATTTTAATTTCCATGACTAGATATGAATAGATGTTCGTCAGTCTAATTTCATTATGATAAAGACATAATTCACTTAATAAGGAAATTATATCGCTTTCGCGCAGACAATTTACAAGAACCAATCCTCACTTTCGTGTAGGATCTATTTGATTGTTAAATAAAAGTGAATCATCAACAAAGAACTCAAGGATCACTCTCATGCATCCGAATTCTAAGTTAATAACCTCAAGTGAAAACTCAAGGATCACTTTCGTGCATCCGAATCTCAACACAGGTTCTGCTTAAGGTTCTCCAACAATCTAATATTCAATTTCTTGCAATATCATCATGTTTGTTTCATTAACTCAATTCTATATTAGATTATCAATCATGACATTAAACTTCTAAAATTCAGAAATAAGAACAAACCTAATTTCATACGGTGAGTTCCTAACATTCAATTTTAGGGTTCGAAGTTCTCAAGCAAATCACCTTTCGGTCCTTATTGCGAAAACTCTAAAACATGCTTGATAATATGAATCTATAGAGAATTAAAGAGCAATCATCACAGAAGTAGAATTTTCATACTAAAATTATACTTGACGAAATAATGAAAGATTCATCTAGTCATTAAGAAATCAAAGGGAATTACTCCCCCATGTCCAAAAAGAAGGTTTAAGCTAGCATGATAGAAGAATTATAGCAAAACATGGTTTTAGAATGATTAAAAATCGAAGGTGAGGAGTAAACGTTACAAAACAGGGCTGTAATCAAGATTACAGCCAGTAATTTGCAGCATAGTCATGATGAATAGTGCACACGACCACCTTTTCGTTGATTTCTCCCTTGATCGGCCTCCTTTCACTCGAAAACTTCTGTGGCGTGTTCTCCTCCCTCAGGTGAAGCTTCCTTTCAAATTTTGTGGCCGGAGGTGGTCTGTACGATGAACGGCGATGAACCCTAGTGCGGCGGTGATTCTCTGAAATTCTCCCTCAATCGTGAATGAAAATTGTTCCTTTTGCTTTGAAAATCTTCTCCTCCTTATTCTGAGTCTTCCTTTTTTTTTCGGATCTTTAATTGGTGCCCTAAATCTCGAGAAATTATCTTTTTAAGTTTTCAGCGGAAAAATCGAGAAACTAGGCGCATAATTACGGTACCGTGATGAATGTTATGATACTACCGTAATGGCTTTGGAAGTTACTGTAAAGAAATGGCCTGGAATTATGATACCATAAAATTCATCACGGTAGTACCATAAATTCCTTGATTATTCCTGAATGTTTATGTGGGAAATTTGCCTGAAATTACGGTACCATAAAAATATTTACGGTAGTGCTGTAATTCTATTGAAATACTCTGAAGTTTTTGCCTAAATTTGGATTAAAATCACGGTACCATGATATTCATTACGGCAGTGCTATAATTTTCCCAAAAAATTATATGCGAGTTGCAGCTGTGACATCGATTACGGTAGTGCCATATTCTCAGATTACAGCCATAAAATTCATTACGGCACTACCGTAATTTCGATGGAAAACTTGGTTTGTCTTGAAATTTAATGTGTAAACTCCTCTTAATGATTAGAATTCATCCATACATTGAAATTGCTCGAAAACTTGTGATAATGATGCCTTTTATCTAAAATTGATCAAAACCCAACAAAGGTGTAGATTCCAAAGTATTTGACAAATAAGGCATGAAAATAAAGCAAAAGAGAAAAATTATGACCCAAAAGACTGGTTAATAAGTATGAAAAATACTATGAAATTTAGAATCATCAGTAGCAAGAGCAGTTCAAGTATCAAGTTCAAGTTTACCTGACTGCCTAGAAGGTGTACCTCATTCTGAAGACCATTGATGGTGATTCATTGCCATGTCTTCCAGAAGGTTCATAGCATCTTCAACCCCTCTGTTCATTAAAGCCCCTTCACCTACAACATCGACTGTGAGCCTTGTGTTGTAGTCCAGCCCATTGTAAAATGTGTGAACCAAAACCCAAGTCTCTATGCCATGGTGTGGGCACATTCTTTATAGCTCTTTGAATATGTCCCAAGCGTCATATAAAGATTCTCCATCCTTCTGCATGAAACTAGTGATTTGATTTCTTAGGCTTTATATAAAGATTCTCTATCCTTCTGCATGAAACTAGTGATATGATTTTTCAGTTTAATTATCTTAGAAGGAGGGAAGTATTTTGAAAGGAAGGCTTGCGACAATTCTCCCCATGTCCTTATGGAAGATGAAGGTATTGTATGGAGCCATGCCCTTGCTCTCTCCCTTAAAGAGGAAGGAAACAATCTGAGCCTGATAGCATCAGTAGAAACACCATTAATTTTCAATGTGTCACAATACTGTAAAAATATAGCAAGGTACATGTTGGGGTCCTCAAGGGGAGAACCACCAAATTGATGTTGTTGAACCATGAAAAGTAAAGCATGTTTAATCTCAATTATTGGCCTCTACATTAGCCTAGCAATTCCTGATTGTAGTCCATGAATGTAGGAAGCATCATAATCTCTTAGTGTTCTATTATTGTTGTTCCTTGCAGGTTGGGGTGCTTGATCATTGTTCGGGTCAAGCGAAATGTGTTCCATTTAGTTTTGATATTCTTTTTGTTGAAGTTGCTTGAGTTTTCTCCTTCTTCTGAAAGTCCTCTCTATCTCGAGATCTAATTCAAAAAATTCACCTGCCCTCAAGCTTCTTTGCATAAAAAGATGTCAAATACAGTTGCAAAGCTTTAAGATAAGTAACAAAAGGAATTAAGACAAAAAGCAGTAAAGTAGCAGAATTAACTAAAACTTAGTCTACCAATCCTCAGAAATATACTAATATTAATCGTTGCTCCCCCGCAATGGTGCCAAAAACTTTACACATCTTGCAAGTGCATGGTAATGTCAAAGTAATATAAAAGATTGTCGAACCCATAGGGAGTAAGGTTAAGGACTAGAAAGTCTAAGTCTCAATAGCTAAGTGATTCAAAATGGGGTTTTTGCAAGTAGTAAGTGAAAATAAAAAATCAAATGCAACGACGAGGAGGTTAGCTATACGAGATAGATTGGGACTTCGGCATCCACCACACTGATGAATCTAACTACATTAAAAGACATCTATTATAGGAATTCATAATTTTGCATAAGGAATCTTCCTAAGGTACAAGATGCCCCCTCTTGGTCGGTACACTCTGGTGCTTATTCAGAACGATCTCCTACTCTCGCGGTGGATCGTTCTAGATAAACCCAATGAGTTCAATGAAAGATTATATTATCCTCGAGCAAAATCCAAGCACTCTCGTGTCGAGGATTCACAAGTTTTACCTAGGGAATCCACCGACACAATCCTTCTCTCGGTCAAGATCGCATCGACTATCACATGATACTATATGGCCAAAGCAATATCATGAAAATAACTATGCCAGGGTAAAATATGCTCATACAAACTTCAAAATAACATAGTAAATAAAGATTGCATGAAAGAATCCATCAGTGGGCTTCAACCAAGTCCCGAAAAGGGTTTTATGCTATAATAGTCATGAAAGCTCACATAAACCTCTCTAAAATATTGGGAAAATTGCTACAAAATATTTTGGAGAGAAAGGAGAGGATGAACGGAATAAGATCCCCAAAAATCATGAATATCTGACGCTTCAATCTCTCAAAATTGCCCCGAAAATGCTGGGTCGCCTCTTCCATTCACCCTAGCCGCTTCATGTGCTGATTTCTCAATAATTTGGCAACAATAAGAGGGCTTTTATATTCTTTAGATTTGCCTCTCTCTTAGCTTTAAAAAACATATTTTCTTGCCTTTTTTAGATTTTTCTAGGGCTTGGAATCGAAGAAAAACTGAGCGAAAGTCAGTTTGCAAAGTCACGATCACGGGTGAACCCCGCCGAGTTCACCTGGCTGTGAAGTCTACTGTACAGTTTTTTCATGTAAGAATCACCGGTGAACCCCGCGGGGTTCACCAGGCCATGAAGTCTTCTGTATGTTTCTGCACAAGCTTCCTCCGAGAGAATCACGGGTGAACACCAAAAGCACGGGTAAGCCATGATGTGTTCTGTGAATTTTCAGACATCTAGTGAAAGCACCGGGTTCACCTGGTCGTATTTTTTAAAGTAGCTCGGATTGGGCCCAAATTTAACGTGTAGCTTCCTCTTCTCGTAAGGAATCACCTCATGACTTTAGAATCTTAAGACTTCAAAATTGGGTGGTTTTACCAAAAATTCCACAAAAATAAAAAAAGTGAAGATTCTGAAGCTATCAAGTAAATAAGTCTCATTGGAGTATAAAAACATTAAAATAGGCCTAAATTTGAGATGAAATAATACTAGAAATTACTATTAAAATGCAGGGCATCAGGCTATAACCATGCCATCATTTGTTTTATGCTTATATTTTTTTACTGTTGATTGTATGCCTGTAAGAAATGTTAGATAAAAGATAAAACTAAGTAGTGATACCACAAAATCATATCAAGTCTATATAGCCTTCTGATATGTCGGCCTTATCAAACTATCAATCGATGGTATTGTGTACTATTTTTCACCCTCATGGGACACAACCATCTATCTTTAAGAGGCGTGTGGTGACAATGTGTTTCCCTAGTCCATTTAAAACTATGGGCACAACTTCATAGGAGACACGTTGGCCCTAAGCATATTGGTCGGGTTACACTTGACTAGTCTGTTCATATATGGGATTGACCACATGATGAAATTCTAGATGCATCATTAAAAAGTTAGGTTTTTGTGCTGCATCCAGCCCTCATTGGACACAAAGCGCTTGAACGGTCTCAATAAGGAGAGTTGCCAAGATGTAATTGGCTCGACGGCCCACCTTAGAAAGTATGGGTCACTTTATGCAGTACATGCCATCCTGGTGGGATGCAAAGCCTCATGTGAAATACAAATCCCATCCCACTAAGAAGTCTCTGATTTCCCATATCAACTTTAGAGGGTTGTCAATTTAAGTAAAATAGTGGGAGCATGATCATTTAATACAAGTCCTATTAAATGATTGGAATGTAGAACTAATATGCATATCTTGTTGTTTTAGATCAATGGCTACAAACAATAGTGGATTGACACTGCGATCACACCATGAAAAGGAGAAGTTGGTTATATCCAACTTTTTGGACTAGTATCAAAACTTGAGAATCATCCTCAAGCTTGAAAGGAAGCAGTATGTCCTTGACATGAGTTCATCAGTACCAACGTCAGAGGAACTTAGACATCGCACACCTTGATACTCGAGTTCTCGTATTGATCGGGTAGCCATATGATCGAGATATTTCATAATTGGGATCTATTTGGGTGATTCTATCATCGCAGATGTGCATGATGAGATGGAGGAACTATATTGGAGCTAAACTTTATTTTTTGTAAGTTGACCTCTGGTTAACCATCGTTAACCACATTTGAGTAGGGTTACATCTGATTAGGTCCGATGGCTTAATCAACTAAATTAATGAAGGACAGCATGGTCCATTGCTTGGATTCAAGTAACGGGGCCTACCAATAAGTGAAGGAGATAAAGTATAGGTGCCTAAAGGGTATAATGGGGATAAACATTATGCTTAGGCACCTAAGTTCTTTATGGGGAAGGATTAAGTGCCTAATGCTGCATTAGGCATATCCTTGGTGCCTTTGACTTGCTCTAGGCATATGGAAGTAAAGCTTGCCTCCTTTGGCAAGCCTTGGGGTGCATATGGCGGATCATGGCTTTCATAGCACGGCCTTGGCGCATATGGTATGAGGCTAGGAATACAAGGAAAAGGCTTGAAAACTTTCCTTACTCCTTGTCCTAGCCGCTCACCCTTCCTCATCCCCTTAGCCGCAAATCCCTTCATCCTTGCACCTATTAATGTTATGTTCTTGTCTCCTATATGGGGTGCTTGCCATAATTGTCGAGAACAACACTTAATTGGCACAAGATTTCTTCCAAAGCCGCAAGCACTTCCTCTTGGCGCTTCCTTCCTACTCTTCGCACATGACAAAGTGATCATTGGCAGCTTCTTCCCTTATACTTCCTCTTGGCACATCTCCTATTGGTGGTGGTGAAAGCAGAGTCGGAGCATCACCCTAAGGCATGAATCTTCTTACTGAGGCTAGTATCGAGTGTGGAAGAAGAGGACTCGAGGCATCGACTATGTGTGAGACTGCTGAGGGTGCATGCTTGGTTGCCTACACATCTCATATTCTCTATCACTTATAAGGTATCTTTCTCTTCTCATCATGTTGACGCCCTCGCATGACCTGATCTTCTATGTTTTTGTGATTGACCTGTTTTGTGAAATTTCTTTCGCTGTATTCTAATAAAATTTTAAACTTCTCCGGGGTTTACAAATAGTGGTATCAGAGGGACTTGTGTGACTTGAGTGATGTTATTACCTTCTTGATTGCTCCCATGCTATGTAAAATTTTTGAAAAAATTTTATGGCACATTTTTATTTGTTTAGAAAAATTGTATGTCTTTTGTTCTTGACTTCTCTTTGATCTCTTTGGTTTTTTGATTTCTTCACATAAGGGATCGACCCATATGTGAGAGAATTAATTTCTCCTCGCACATGTAGGTTAGACCAACTCTATGATACTTGTTAAGATTATGCGGGGCACGGACTGGGTGATTGCCCAAATCTCGGCAAGTTAGGAATTGGAAGGGGGCAGCTAGCATGCTTGGAGCATGCATGCGCCACTTGTAGACACATGAGAGAAACGAAAATCCTAAATTTGTAATGAGTCATTGAGGCTGAAAGACATGTTTTGATGAAAAACTAAAATTGAATTTCTTTGGTTTTTCTTCAGCATATAGAAAGTGTGATTATAGATATCTTGATTGTGCATCGTTATATGCTCTTAGGAAAGGCCCTTATATGTGTTGGTGTATATGCCCTAGGACCTAGTTTTGGTCAACTTATGTACTACTTGACACTGATATTTATATATCATTATGGCATTGTCGTTATCATTGTTTGACTACACCTGCGATTGTGTACTTACATGATAGTGTCCCTGGAGACAGATTGGATCTGTGCTCGAATTATAATCCCCAGTCGATGTACCTTAGTGGATATGGGACAACTATGGTACTTGTGAGACTGGTATGTGGGCTGGTTAGGCACATGGTGCTAACGCAGACACATGGGTATATCATTGGGGATATACTGGATAGACCAGCTATGAGGCTATGACTTGGTGTCATGAGTTATCCTCATAAGTGACAGGAGATGCATTGATCCCTTGACTTGAGGTCATTGATCATTCTATATGATTAGGGACTTGCTTTGATACAACCTAATGCCTTGCTGTAGCTGGGAGGTCATAACGGTTGTTATTGAGCATGTCCCGACCCATATGAGAAGATCAATGGACAGGCATAGGATTTGCCCCTTCCCTAAGGAAGTATGATATCCATGGAGCTCCTTTATGGTTCTATGACTGAGAGTGTATGGCCATACCCAGGTGAGAACCTGTTTTAGTCATAGCCATGTGATTGGGTGAAAACAAGTGGTGACACACTTGTCCAATCGGATATCAGTTCGGCAAAGAGACTGTAATGCATCTGTACCTAGTTGCAATGGTGGGGATGTCGATGTCGATATCCATTCCAATGACCTAGGTAGTAGTGATGCACTGCTAGGTGCCACTCACTGCTTGTGATGACCTCTGGTCAGCACTGCCAGCGTCAGAAGAACCTACAGGGTCGCACACCTTGATACTTGAGTTCTCGTATTGATCGGGAAGCCTTATGATCGAGTTATTGGATAACTCGGATCTAATTGGGAGATTTCATCAGCGCCAATGGGCCTGATGAGATGGAAGAATGTTATTGGAGCCAAACTTCATTTTTGGCAGGTTGACCCGTATTTGACCATGGTTGGTCACATTTGGATTAGGGTTGCATTGGATTGGATCCAAGTGCTTAATCAACCTATGCAATGATGTTTGGGCTAGATCATTATCCAATGAGGCCCAATAACAAGTTCTCATGAAGAGATGAGAGGCTAAAAGGGTATAATGGGGAGAAACATGAACCATTAGGCGCCTAGGGGCATAATGGGGTCATGTTGGCGCCTTTGCTTCATTATGGAAGTAAAGGGCGCCTCCCCCTCTCTTCCTAGGATGGAATGCATGCCTCTATGGCATTGCTTGAGGCGCAATGCAAGGCCTTGGCGTACAAGGAAAGGCATGGGAACAAAAGGTAAGGTTGAATGAGAATTATGGAAATGTCTTGGAGACTTTCCTTATCTCAAACCTCCTCATCCTAGCCCTACACTTGTCATGATCCTAGCCATTACCCTAACCGCCTCTTGCCCTATAAATATGACCCTAGTCGCCCCCTCTTGTGGGTAATCAATCCTTGAAGGCGTGAACACAAGGAGAGGGGCGAGTGCTTGGAGCAAAGGGCGCATCTTCCATAACCGCAAGCCTCTTCTTCCTTTCCTCTTGGCGCAAGGAGATCTAGGGCTTGGCGGCTTGGGCGGTTTTCTTTCTTCTCTTGGCGCCTCATCCCTCTTGGTGGCGCAAGTGAAATAGAGTATCTCCCTAAGGCTTAGATCTTCTTCCCGAGGCTAGCACCGGGCGTGGAAGAAGAGAACTCAAGAGATCCGTGTGTGCGAGACTGCAGAGGGCGAACACTTGGGCGCCTTCATCGACATCACTCTACATTGCTCTTAAGGTATTTCCTAACTCATCGTGTCGACTCCCTTGCATGCGATCTTCACTGGGTTTTTGGGACTGGCCTGTTTCGGGGACATTCTTCCGATGCGAAAAATGTATGTCTATAACTCTGAAAATTGTAAAATGTCCCCGGGGTTTCCCAATAATATGTATGTGATGTAATTGTGTGAGGCCTACGTGCCAGTCTTTTTCTTTTGCTTTATAATTTCATGAAGAAGATTAAGGGAGCATCATTAGCACATCTTCCTTGGAGCAAGCTTGCTTACGCACCTTGAATGGTGGCACAACTTGCTTGATGGCACAACAACAAGGGCTTGGCCGAACCCTTCAGGGGCACACTTATGATTACCTAGGAGGTGCTTCTAGGGTTTGAGAGCTATCCTTGGCTTAGAGGATCTTGGAGCCGCGCATGGCTAGGTTAGGTCTCATTGGGGCTTGTTACCTAGGTCAAGCACTAAACATCATGTGGCATGTGATGATTCAATGTGTTGATTAGGCTTTGAGCATATCACTTATTTTATTGCTTTCCATATCTGCTAAAGCATGCCTGGATGTGTTATATCTTTTTAATATCACTGTAGGATTCTATGCCTATAATGTTAGACAAAAGATAAAACTAAGTGGAAGAGACCACAAAAATCCTCACAAAACAACATCAAGTATATGATAGCTTTGTGCCTCATAGCTCTCATCAAGCTATCAATTAGTGGTGTTGTATAGTGTTTCTACCCTTTTGGGACACACCCACTTATCTTTAGAAGGCGTGTGGTGGCAATGGTTTCCCTAGTTTAGTTTTAACCTGAACGTGCCTTCGCAAGGAAACTTGTTGGCCTTGGGCATAATGGTTAGGGTAGTGGCAATGGTTTCCCTAGTCTAGTTTAGTTTTAACCTCTAATCTCTTCATTTGTGGTCACACCACTTGATGAAATTCTAGAGGCAGCTTTGGGAGGTAGGGATTTGTTTTGTATTTAGCACTCGCTAGTCATGAAGTGCCTAGACTATCTCAATAAGGGGAATTGCCAAGTGCAATCGGTCGGCATGCCCACCTTAGGAAGCATGAGTCACTTTGTGCATCTCATCCCACCATTGTAGAATACAAAGCCTCATGTGAAATAAGGATCTCATCTCACTAGAAAATCTCTAATTACCTAAATTGACTTTGTGGGTTGTCGATTCGATTAAAATAGTGGGAGCCATGATTATTTAATATAAGTCCAGATTAAATGATTTAAAGTAATACTAATTTGCTTATCTTAATTGTTGTAGATCAAATGGTTACAAACAATTGTGGATTGACATTGCGATCCATCCTTGAGAAGGATAAGTTGGTCGGCACCAACTTTATGGATTAGCATCGGAACTTGAGGATAGCCCTTAAGCTCGAGAAGAAGCTGTACGTCCTCAAATAGCCTCTTCCTGCACCTCCTTCATCTGCAGCCTGTCCAGCTGAGAGAGATGCTTTTTAGAAGCATCAAGATGACTCTTAGGAGGTGGCATGTCTCATGTTGGCCACTATGGCACCTGAACTTCAGGTGCAATATGATGAGCAGGATGCGTTTCAGATGATAACACATTTGAAATAGATATTCGAGGCTCAGGCTGGAATCAAGAGATATAACACTGCCAAATCAGTTTTTTGTTGCAAACTATTAGAGGGTTCTCTAGTGGGACCACACATGTTGGGAAACCGTATACAAATTTGAAACTAAACATAGCGGAAGCAATGCTCGAATCAAGTTTCCTAATTCAACAAGGACTGGTCTTACGAGGGAACCACTAGATGTGATAGAGCATGTACCTTTTTCAAATGATTTAGGTGTTGGTGTATATGCCCGAGGACCTGTTGTTGGTCTGATATATGTGTACTACATATGGTTGTGATATTTCATATATCTTAGCATTATCATTGTTATGGATGTGGTACATCTGCATTATATGTACATTTACATAAACAATATCCATAGAGATAGATTTTATCTAATCTCAAAGGATTGTCCCTAGTCGAGTATCCATAGTGGATAAGAGACAGTTATGATGCATGTGCGACTGGTATATGCGCTAGTTGAGCACTTGTTGCTAACGTAGGCATATGGGTATATCGATTTAGATATACTTGACCTACCCGCTATGAGGATTCAATTCGGTGTCACAAGTTAATCTCACTGTGATAAAGGTACATTTGTCCTTGACTTAAGGTCATTGGTATCTTTATATGGTAAGTGGTTCCATTGATACAACCTAACGCTCCGCCACAGTGGGGGAGTCATAACGGTTGTCATTGGTTGTATCATAAGCTGTTAGGGAATACCGGGTGTAATTTTAAATTTTTGAAGTCCAAGGACGCAGCGAAAAACACATTACACCTGAAACATATTCCTTTGTCCAAAGATCCATGCGAGAGAATAACACAAGGATGTGTTAGAGAATGTACCTCTATTGCTTGTCTAGTTGTTGAAGCCAGGTTGAAGATGATCAAGTGCTCACCCTCTACAAGTATCCACACGCCAACCTTCTCAACGTTGCTCCCTTCCTCACTTGGTGCTAGCCTCGGGAAGAGAAGATCACCTCTTGGATTCTCCTTCTTCTTCCTCCTTTGTTCTTCACGCCAACAAGTCTCCTTGCTTGGAGACTCTCAGCCAAACAAGAAGAAGATGATGGAAGTGGCGCAACAATAGAAGAAGAGGGCGGCTAGGGCTTCAAGACATACGCAACTTATTGGTTGAAGTTACCTTGCCTTGGGAAGAAATTCTACATCTAATAGAGGGGATGTAGCCACCGCCGCCCCTTTCCTTTCATATGTGCTCTTGGCGTAATTCCTCCAAGGAATTGCCATAAGAGTTCTACCACCTCCTCTCTTGAATTGGCGCAAGAAGAAGCTTGGAAACAATCATGCATCTTGCCTTATCAAGAGTGGGAGCTTGAGTTCTATTCTTATTAGGACTTACCATATATTATTGGCTGAACTCTTGCTTGAATTAATCAAGCCTTACTCGCCAACATATCAGCCCCATGCGTCCAAGATTATTTCCAATTATGAAAACATATCATTGGATTAGGATTCTAACTCCTAATTGAATTAGGATTTGCACGCCTACCATTATGGGCCTAAGCCAAATCCAATTCATATTAAAATTTGAATCCTAGTTGGATTAGGATTCCAACTCCTAATTGGATTAGGATTTGAATCCAAGTTGGATTAGGATTTAAATCCTAGTTGGATTAGGATTCCAACTCCTAATTGGATTAGGATTTGAATACAACATGGTTTATAATTCCAAGTCCAAACTTAACTCAGATGTAGAGTACAAATTTGACTCTGATTTATTTATAAATCCATGAATCCTAATTGGACTCAGATTCGACCATGAATCTGTCTTGGACTCAGAATCAGATTGAACTCAAATACATTCCAAGATATCCAGATGAAAAATACAACATCAAGACTCTATTGCGTGTGACCCCGTAGGATCCATATGACGATGGCAATGATGATAAAACATCATAAGTAGTGAGAGGTATCTAGCAACACATCACTACTATCCATGTCATAGGACTAAAGTCATCTCGCAACAACTCTCTAACAAGCAATGAGGATTCCCATGCATTCCAGATCCCTTTGCCTGAACTGATATCATACCATTGGATTAGTCTCATATTTATTAATCTAATTTATTGGTCATGACTCAAATAGTATGCCATACATTCCTGTCATGCACCAATGAGGTGGGGCACCCCATGTGGTAAGTGGTGTATTTTGATACAACCTAATGCTTTGCCATAGTAGGGGAGTCATAACGGTTGTCATTTGGTATATCATAATCCATATGAGAGGTTTAGTGAGCCAATACAGGATTTGCCCTTCCTTAATTGGAAGCTTGCTATCTATGGGCGCCCCATATATGGATGCATGACTAAAAGTGTATAGCCATACCCAGGTGAGAACCTAATTTGGTCATGACCATTAGATTGGGCTAAACAAGTGTGACACACTTGTCCAATCTGGATATCAGCTTAGCAAAATGACTATAATGTATAGGTACTTTATCGCAGTTTCAGGGGTTGTCGATGATGACTCAATTCCGATGACTTGGGTAGCAATGATGTACTACTATGTGCCACTCATTGCTTGTGATGACATGAGGTTATCGCTGCCAACGTCTAAGGAACCTATAGGGTCGACACCTAGGCACTTAAGATCTTGTATTAATCGAGTAGTATATGATTGAGTCATTTGGTTGATTCGGATCAGATTGGGAGTCTAATGCATCTGATGATTTAGAGATGACCATATGTAGTGAGATTATACTTTGAGATCAGTTGACCCTGATTGTCCTTCGGGTACCACATTTGACCTCGATTGACTATCTCTAGTTAACAAGTCAAGTGACATAATTTGCGTCGGATTTATTCGGACGCTCGTTTACATGATTTAAGCATAATTGGAGGGGTCCACACTCAAGCTCAATAATGAATATTTATATTCATTTAATGGGAATAAATCTAATAGATTTATTCACCGACTTAAATTGTGGGACCTACACTGAAACTCTAAGTATAGTGGGGCTAAAGGGGATGCATATGGTGATGAAATCTCTTCTTGCAACCCTAGCTGATGAGTTACATTTACATCATATTTTTCCCTGTATTTTATATGATATTTTGTGCTTAATTATATGATTTGTTTTTAACAATTTTTAATGTTTTTTATCTCCTTTGTTATGGAAACTTCACTTTTCTTGATTTTCATGAAAATACATGCAAAAATGATGAATTTAATGAGTTTTGAGGCCATGAAATGATTTCCAAGGAAAAGATGAAGCTACACGTCGAATTTGGAGCAAAACGGAGGTCAGACGAGATATTCACGGTTATAGCCATGAGTCCTTCACGGGCCGTGAGTATCGTGCTGCACAAAAGAATAGTTATGCGCCAAAGTCCGATTCTTCACAAAGACTTTCATGGCTGCACCCATGACTCATTCACGAGTCAAGAATGTCTCAGCGCATAGTGACGAGAAGGCAATTTTATTCAAAGAAATATTCACCGCCGCAGCCGTGAAGTCTTCACACCGCCCAACTCAATTTTCTCTTCAATTCGACATCAAATCGAGTCAAAACTTAACCAAACTTTGGAAAAACCTTCTCAGATAGGTCCTACACTAATTAAACTATAAAAGGAAAGATTTTCGAAGGGTTTTGGGAACTTGTTTTGACAAATTTAGGCACAGGAGGCAGCTAGGGTAGAAAACAGTGCCTGGGCAAAATTTTGATGAGGCGATCATGCAAAGGAGTGATGACACAAAAATTCATAGTATATTTTGTGTCATTTGATTGGTCTTTTTGTGTCATATTCATGCTATTTTGCTTGTTTTTAAGCCTTATTTGTCAAATATTGTTGAATCTACACCATTTCTTATTTTTGATGATTTTTGGGTTAAAAAGGGCCTAATTTTGATCGATTTTGAAAGATTTGAGCACCCGAATGAATTCTAGACGTCGAGATGAAGCCGCCCGTCAATTTTCATGCAAATCGGAGCAAGTTTGAAAATTACACCCCACGTGTAATTTTTATTATGGCCGGTAATTTTCTACCCAGATTACACCCCTGCCGTTATATAAATTACCCTACCATATTTTCTGCCCAGAATGCACAGAAGCAAATTACGGTAGTGCCGTAATAAAAATACACTACTGTAATTTTGGCCCAGAAATCTACAGAAGGAATTACGACAGTGCCGTAATATTTTTTATGGGCCGTAATGTTGACCCAGAACTCATAGAACCAAATTACGGTAGTGCCGTAATAAAAAACACGGCTGTAATTATATTTTTGAACGAGTCTTCCACAGCCGCTCAAAAGACCGATTTTTGCAATGCAATATCTAAAGCTCCAGGGCACCAATTGAATAACCGAAAAAGGGGAGTGTTCTATAAATCGAGGAGAAGATTTGAGGACAAGAAGGATCGAATTTCGTCAAGAATCGAATGAGAAATCAGAAAGGGCGTCCCTAGGGCATGGCCTCTCACTGAGAGCCATAGAGGCCACCTCAAGTCATGAAATTTGCAAGAAAGCTTCGTCCATAGGAGGAGAGGATACCCCAGAAATTTTAGATCGAAAGGAGTTCAGACGAAGGAGAAATCGAAGAAAGAATTTTTGGGTGGAATAGTAACTCGTGATTTTATTATAGCAGGCACTGTTCACGGGTGCTATTTACTGTACTATAGCAGTTACTGTTCATTCGAGAAAAAAATCATGGGCCGTGAAATTTTTCACATCCCTGTGATTACAGTAAACCCCTGTTCTCTGTTTTTATCTGAATTCTAATTTTTTATGATTTTTTATTGTATTTTTGACTCCATGGTAGTGTAATTTTCCTTGGGACATGGGAGTAATCCCCTTAATTTCATAATGACTAGTTGAATTTTCATTTATTTCGTTAGGGAATTTTTGTTATGATAATTCTGCTTATGTGATGATTGCTCTTTAATTCTCCATAGATTCATATTATTTGCATGTTTAGAGTTTTCTCGATATGGACCGAAAGGGGACTTGAGAGAACTTGGAACCCTAGAATCGTGATTTAGCAACTGATCGTAAGGAATTAGGTTTGTTCTTATATATAGATTTTAGAAGTTTATTGTCATGTTGATAATCTGATCTAAGGATTGAGTTATTAAAATAAACATGATAATACTGTGAGAAATCAAGTATCAGATCGTTGGAGAACCTTAAGTGGAACATGTGAAAATTATAGTATGAAAGTATTTAGTTTTCACTTGAGATGATTGACTTAGGATTTGGATGCATGAAAGTGATCTTTGAGTTCTTTGTCAATGATTTTCTTTTATTTAACAATGAATAAATCTTGTGCGAAAGTGACGAATTGTTCTTTGTAAATTGTCTACGCGAAAGTGAGATGATTTTTTTATCAAGTAAATTATATCTTTATCATAATAAAAGTGGACTGACGATGCGCTTGTTTCCTTCTAGTCAAAGAAATTAAGGCGGATGATACCCTAGTCCTAGCTTTTCTCTCTGGCTCTTCGTATACTTTTCGATTGTTTGCTTAGCTAGTGAGAAAACAACTATTCAGTACTTAACATGTAGGTATTTGTGGTTCGATATTTTTCTAATACTTTGAAGTATCCGTGCACTTGTGGACACAACAAGTATTTGGCGCCGTTGCCGGGGACCGTAGTTTTGTTAATATCAAAATAGTTGTTAGTATTGCTAGACTAAGTTTTATTTGTTTTTAGATTTAACTCTATTTTCTATTTTTGCAGTTTTTGGATTTTCACAAGTTGTGACAGAACTGTGATTTCTGAACATTTTGAATTTGTTTGTGCTTTCTATTTTTTATATATTCTGAGATTTTTTAAAAAGAAAAGAAAAAAAAATTGATTGATTGGTGTTAGATTATCTTTCTGTTTCTATTCTGAAAATTTTGAGTTTATTTGATTCTTTTATTTTGTTTATACACAGGACTCTTAGATTTTGATCGATTTTATTTCCTGTGAAATCATAAATTTTTTTTAGTTGTGTAGAAAAGCTTTGATTTGAATATATGTCTTTTAATCACAACTCGTGGGTAACTGAAAGAGGTGAGGTATACATGCCACAAGGTAAGTATGAAGATAATTCATTGTGCACTCTTGCAGAAAAATTAAAATTAGACTCTTGTATGCACCGCACCCTATTAGGACATCTTATTCTTCTATTAGATGTGATATTTGTCAATGTTTTCATCATTATACTTCTGATTGCCAATTTTTAACTCCTCCAAATCATATTTCTGAACCATACTTGAGGATATTGAAGAATCTAGGCTAAAATCCATGCTTGAAAAATTTATGACAAGTCAAAGCCAGATCTTGACAAATCAAATTAAGCATCTAGAAGATCATAGAAGTGTGATTAATCAGCTTGCCTCTCAAGTAGAATCTACATCTGCTAATACTAAAATGTTAGAAGCCCGGATAGCACAACAAGTTTGTTTATTTGAGTTTGATTTGGAAACCGAGGAAATTGATTTACAAAAGCCCCCCTTTGATTTTGATTGTTTTGAAATTGATTCTTTTGCGAACATTAATGAATCTCACTCTGATTTTGATGATTGTAAAATTGATTCATTTGATAATTTATTTGTAGAAAAGTTTGAGGAAATTGATTTTGAAAAATCTTCTTGATTCTGGTGATAGTGATGAAATTGATTCTTTTGATGATATATTATTTATGGTTAAATCTGATTCTTGTAATTCTGAGATTGATTCTTTTGATTCTTCTGATGATGAATTATTTGTGGAAAGACATGAGGAAATTGAAAATACAGCACTGTCGTAATGCTATTACTTAAGTTATATGCTATTACTATGAGGAAATTGAAACTAATAGCAGAAAATTGTATGCTATTACTATGGTACTGATCCACCCGCTTCGCCATGATATTTGAGTTTTGGTCAAGCTATAGACCTAAAAATTAGCGCTTCTTAGGAGGGAACCCAAGCACTCTTACTTAAGTTTAGTTTCTTTCAGTTTATTTTTAGAACTAATTTTTCTTTTCTTTTTGCAGGGAAAATCAAATTTTGCGGAAAAAAGAACATTGCCATAATGCAAATTATGGGCCGTAATTTAGGTTGTTTTTCGTTTAGAACCTATTGAGCATTTTACGGCACTACCGTAAGAAATTTTAACCATTTTTACGGTACCGTAATTCCAGCAATATATATATATATATTTTTTAAAAAAAATCTGCATTCTGCTTCCTGCATTCTGCTTATATGATTAGGTATGTTCTCGCAATGATTTTAAGAAACTGGTGTGGCAAAATTTTTAATCTTTGGCACAATTTGGTACAACTCATCTTTCTCTATTATTCGGATATTTTTATTGAATTTTAAAGTCCATGGATACTCCTATAACACCTAGCATTTTTTGGTAACTGATTAATTTATACAGCAGTTTTTTTTTACTAATTTGATTAGCATTTTTGCTGCATGTATTTAAGGTGCTTCAATGAGTTGTAACCCTGATCTTTCACTTGAAATTGGAAGAACATGTTTCGTTCTATCTCGTGAATTAGTTGTTTTCATTAAAATATTTTCAGAACATTCTAGGAAGTATGGCAACTTTTGGTAACTGATTAACTTCTGCAGCAGTTTTTAATTTTGTAATCTGATTAGCCCTCTTTCTGTTAATACCATAAATTCCTGACATATATTGATCATTTAATTTTCATACACTTGGAAAGAACAAGTCTAATTCTACTACATGGTTTAGTCTATTTTCTTTATAGATCATTAGATCTTATTCTTTGGCATGACTACTTTTCGTAAATGAATAAGTGGCTGCTCTGTTGGTTTTCAACCTGTTATTGCTTCTTTTGCCTCCAGATCCAGAAATCTTCAAGAGCAACTATCTTCCACCTCTAGCCAGCACCAGCCATCATCCTCAACACCACCACCATGCTATCTATAGCACCCGCTTGCCGATGTCTTCACTTCCTAGACAATAGTCTTCAGCAGGCCACTAGAGACTACTCATCATCACTCTACTGTTGGCACCATCACCTTCATTGCTAGCAGCTCTTCAGCTAGCATCTGTTCCACCTCTGCTTCTCGCCTGCATCAACTCTTTCCACCAGCACCCTCTTCGGACCTCCAGCGATATCTCTGATTACCCTTTGAGAAAAATATTATTTTTTGCTTAAGTAAGATACTATTTTTGGTATGAGCCTTATGTATCTAAAAATTGCGCAAGTAAAATTTTCATAAGGCGCATCTTTGAGGATGGTATAGCAGCGCCTGCCCCGATGATACACCTCGAACAACGATTGAGCTTGCTATATAGTTTTGTGAGTATCGTTTGCACTCTCTTGTATTCATGATTATTTCATATGGTTGCATCTTTGATTTTATCATGGTTGAATTACTTTATAGGTTTTCTTTGGAAAAGTTCTTTATGGATATATGGATTCATTGTTTTGTTCTAATGTGGCTATGTTAGTCTACACGTTTTTCAAATTGGTTTTATGGATAAGATAAGATTGATGATTGTATAAGATATGTTTTTCCTAGATGGGTAGATTTTTCTATAATGATGAATGTTTATGCCTGTCAATGCTTGTGAATGGGGATATACCTATTATGCTGAATTTATTTCTTCAATATATATGTACTTGTTGAAAAATTTCATTGATTGATGCATAAGGTTTTGGGTAGGTATGTTGTTTGATGAATGGACTCTAAGAGTGAAACATCTTTGTTGAATAAAATGAGCATATGAGTGTACTTTTTGAATTGATGTCAATTGATTAATCTAGTTGATGTTAGTCTATTTTATTATTTGTTGGGAAGAAAGAATCCAAGATCCAAAAATAGAGAGAGACTCCCCTACTTGTCACTGCGTAAAATTGGCAGTGGTATCGAAGACATGGGTCGAAGTCAAAATAAAAAAAATGATGAGAGAAAATTTTTTTTTCAAGAGAATGATTCCTCTACTTGGCAGTGTGTAAAATTGACAGTGGTACCGAAGGTAAGAGTTGAAGTCCAAATAAAAAGTGTGTATCTATGTGGGTACATACCATCAAAAAAAAAAGAAAAAAAAAGAGAGAGATTTTGTATGGAAAAAGATTTTGGATATCCTATTCCTGTAAACAAAGGTATGATAGATTTAAATTGAAACATGGGTGAATTCATGAGACTGAGATTCTATTTATTATGCGAGTTACAAAATTTTATTTGATTAAAGTTGTGAATCTTAAAGATCAATTTCAGGGCCTAATTTTGATCGATTTTGAAAGATTTGAGCGCACGAATGAATTTCAGACATCGAGACGAAGCCGCCCGTCAATTTTCATGCAAATCGGAGCAAGTTTGAAAATTACACCATAAGTGTAATTTTTATTATAGCCTGTAATTTTCTGCCCAGATTACACCCCTACTGTTATATAAGTTACACTACTATATTTTCTGCCCATAATGCACAGAAGCAAATTACGGCAGTGCCGTAATAAAAATACACTACCGTAATTTTGGCCGATAAATCTACAGAAGAAATTACGGTAGTGCTGTAATATATTTTATAGGCCGTAATTTTGACCCAGAGCTCACAGAACCAAATTCCAGCAGTGTCGTAATAAAAAACACGATCGTAACTATATTTTTGAACGAGTCTTCCACAGCCGCTCAAAAGCCCAATTTTTGTGACGCAATATATGATGATCCATGGCACCAATTGAATAACCGGAGAAAGGGGTGTGTTCTATAAATCGAGGAGAAGATTTGAAGACAAGAAGGATCGAATTTCCTCAAGAATCGAGGGAGAAATCAGAAAGGGCATCCCTAGGGCACGGCCTCTCTCTGAGAGGCGTAGAGGCCACCTCAGGCCATCAAATTTATAGGAAAGCTTCGGCCATAGGAGGAGAGGATACCCCAGAAATTCCAGATCGAAAGTAGTTCAAACGAGGGAGAAATCGAAGAAAGAAGTTTCGAGCGGAATAGTAATCCCCTTAATTTCATAATGACTAGTTGAATTTTTATTTATTTCGTCAGGGAACTTTTGTTACGATAATTTTGCTTATGTGATGATTGCTCTTTAATTCTCCATAGATTCATATTATCTGTATGTTTAGTGTTTTTGGGATATGGATCGAAAGGTGACTTGCGAGAACTTGGAACCCTAGAATCGTGACTTAGCAACTAATCGTAAGAAATTAGGTTTGTTCTTATTTCTAGATTTTAGATGTTTATTGCCATGTTGATAATTTGATCTAAGGATTGAGTTATTGAAATAAACATGAAGATACTGTGAGAAATCAAGTATTGGATCATTGAACCTTAAGTAGAACCTATGAAAATTATAGTATGAAAGTATGTAGCTTTCACATGAGATGATTGACTTAGGATTTGGATGCATGAAAGTGATCTTTGAGTTCTTTGTCAATGATATACTTTTATTTAACATTGAATAAATCTTGTGCAAAAGTGAGGAATTGTTCTTTGTAAATTGTATGCGTGAAAGTGAGATGATTTTTTTATTAAGTAAATTATATCTTTATCATAATAAAAGTGGACTGACGATGCGCTTATTTCTTTCTAGTCATAGAAATTAATGTGGATGAAACCCTAGTCCCAGCTTTTTTCTTTGACTCTTCGTATACTTTTTGATCGTTTGCTTACATCGTATTCGGTTTGCTTAGCTAATGAGAAAACAACTATTCGGTACTTAACACGTAGGTCTCTGTGGTTCGATATCTTTTTATTATTTCGAAGTATCTGTGCACTTGCGGACACAACAAGGAGGGATTTTGCTGCTCGATCTTTGCCTCTTGATCAAAGAGAAGGGTTACATCAATTCTCCTAGTGTTTCCTTGTATCCTAATTTAGTTTTTAATGTTGAAATCATCAAACTATATGATGTTTATCATGAACATGGTTGCTTAAAAATTGTTTCGGAATTTGGGGCGCAACCCGTTGACGTTTTATGGATTAAACTTATTGTATTAATCTTGAATAAGTGTTTTATTGAGTTGATTTGATTTGATTTGTATTCTATTACGTATTTTACTTTAGCCAAGTACTTTTACATCTTAGACATCGCGAGAAGGACCGAGAGATGAATCGTGATGTCAAATATATTCTTTTCACACATGTGAATTCAATCACGAGAGTAGTTTGAATTCACTTAAAGGATTTTATGATTTGTCATAGAGCTTAAGGGGCCTAATTATGATAATTGTCACAAGAGTAGGGAATTATCGTGATTAGGTACCGGATTACGCTTCGAGATAGGGTAATCTGTACACAAGGATAAATTTCTTTCAACACTTTAATTTTTTGTACAAGAATTTATTTTATTAAATTTTGACATGTGAGCATGGTGAAACCCCGATCCCAATTTTCTCCACATAAGTTTTCTACCCGAAATGCTTGCTTTTGCTCTTTTGTACTTGGAAGTTCTCGAACAAAACTACGCTTTAATTCATCTAGCTATAGATAGACCGTTTAATCGGTACTTGACCACCAGATCAGCATTGGTAATGATTTTATTTATTACTTTGATAAAGCCATGCACTTGCGGTTGCATCAAGTTTTTGGTGTCATTGTTGGGGATTAGGCCAGCCAATATCGATGTAATCATGATATTTATAGACAAGATATTTTTTGTTTTTCATATTGCTTTAGTTTCCTTATAGCTATTTTTCTCTTTTTGGATTTACACGTTGTATGCCCAAAAATCTTAAGACATGTACGATTTTTCTCAAAGATCTAGAGATGGAATTCACCTTTCACCTCTGGAGAAAGCTACAATTCAAACTTGTGATGCTGCGAAGGAAGGCACAGTGGCGGCCAATCAATTGCTTAGGGATTTCGCTGTACCAAATGTTCAAGGGTTCAATGCCAGCATTGTTCGCCTAGCTATTGAGGTGAACAACTTCGCGATGGAGCTAGCTTTGATGACCATGGTTCGGCAGAACCAATTGGAGGGTTCTCCAACACAAGATCCTAACTTACATCTCACTATTTTTCTTGAATATTGTGACACCGTGAAGATAAACGGCATATCTCCTAGCGCTATTAGACTGAGATTATTTCCTTTTTCTCTCAGGTATCGTGTGCGCGCTTGGCTTTTGTCCTCACCACGGGCTAGAGCGATGTGTCTTAGTCCACACTTTCTACAATGCGCTGGACTACAACATGAATCTTATGGTAGACGCTGCAGCTGGAGGTGCGCTCACGAATAAAAGAGTCAATGAGGCTATGACATTGCTTGAGGATATGACGATGAATCACAATCATTGGACCAACGAACGACCTATGACAACAGCGGGCAAAGGTAAGTATAGTAACGATTTGTTGATGTCACTTGCTACAAAGGTTGATTCTCTCACTCAGAAACTCGACTCGTTTACTTTTCCTACTGCTATGGTTAATGCTGTCTCTTGCGAATTTTGTTGCACTGCAGGTCATGCTCTGCCGTTTGCCAATTTTTAGCCTTGCCACAGGAAGATTCTTGTCATGAGCAAGTGAACGCCTTAGTATAACCAGAGATAGGTTAATGATCCGTACTCATCTACCTATAACCTAGGCTGGTGGAACCACCCAAATCTTTTATACAAAAATAATCAAGTGTATGTTCCTCAGCCGAGCAATAGGCAATCTCCAGGGTTCTAGTCTAGGCAGCATGTTCAACGCTAGAAGTGTAACCTTGAGGCCCTCCTAGAAAACTTCGTTGTTGCTTCGAAAAAGTAGAACGAAGATGTCTCTAGTGCTATCAAGCATCTAATGTCTCATATGGACACCTTGGCGACCTATAGTAAAATGTTAGAGAGCTAGATAGCTCAGCAAGTGAGTACTTCCATTAGACCTATGGGTAAGCTTCCGAGACAACTAGAGATGAACCCTAGGGAGCATTATAATACCATTACCATTATAAGTGGTGAACAATTAGATGAGCCTAGGATGCCAGATGAAAAACTTGTAGCAAGTAAAGAGCAACCTGAGAAAAATTTATTAGAGAAGGAGACACTAATAGAGAAGGAGAAAGAACAGGTTTATCTAGGTCCTCCTACATATGTTCCACCTATTCCTTTCCCTTAGAGGCTAGCAAAGGCGAAGCTCGATAAGTTGTTTGGCAAATCTCTTAAGCACAAAATCAAAGAACATGGCACTGTGGCATTTATAGAGGAATGTAGCGTGATAATACAGAATAAGATACCTTAGAAATTGAAGGAGCATTATGTGACATGGACGCAAGCGTGAGCTTGATGCCCCTGTCGATTTGTAAGAGGATTGACATTGGGGACATGAAGGCGACAACAATTTTGTTTTAGCTTGCCAACCATTCTATTCAACGCCCTGTGATAATTTTTGAAGACATCCCAATCCAAGCAGGTAACTTCTTTGTTCTAGCCGACTTTATAGTTTTGGACATGGAGGAAGACACGGGGCTACCCATCATCATGGGTAAGCCGTTTCTAGCTACTGCAGGCACTTCCATTGATATGAAGAATGAAAAGACATTAAATATCAGTGAGAAAAAAAAATAGAATTTGATTTCTCTGCAAGCTTAAAGAAACCTTCTTTTGCAGAGTCTTGCTAGAACATTGAGATCATGGATTGCGAGGTAAATCATAGCAACATCACTGAAATTTATAAGAATCATTTGGAAACATGTTTTATGAAAAATAAGAATGAGGTTCTAGAAGATGACACTCGGGCACACTTACAAATGCCAAACTCTTGCCCATCTATTAACTCAAAAAAGGTAATATATGAAATCCTTGATGGAACAAACCTCAAGGTAAGTTAGAGAAAACAAATTCACATCCTCTCCAAGAAATTTGAGGTATGAAATCTCCGGAGTATGTGTTTGGACCTTTGATGAGACCGTGGTTCCTTTGCCTGTGCAATGGCTCCATTGTTGTCACAATAGAGCTCAATGGGATCCACAGTAATTGGAACCACCTGAAGATCAGATATGAACTTCTTCATCCAAACAGCTTCTTTGGCTACCTCAGAAGCAGCAACATACTCGGCCTCTATTGTAGAATCAGCTATGGTGGACTGCTTGAAGCTTTTCCAGCAAACAGTGCCTCCATTTAATTTGAACACATAGCCGGCCTGCAATCTAAAGTCATCAGGGTCAGACTGGAATGATGCATTAGTGTAGCCCTGAACACTGAGCTCTTCCTGTCCCCCGTAGACCAAGAATAAATCCTTAGTTCTTCTGAGATACTTGAGGATGTTCTTTACAGCCACCCAGTGCTGCAGACCTGGATTGGATTGGTATCGCTGGTTATGCTCACAGCATAAGCCACATCTGGTCTAGTACACAACATTGCATACATGATCGATCCTACTGCCGAAGCATAGGGAACTCGACTCATTTCATCCCTCTTAGCCTGTGTAGTAGAACACTGGCTCTTTGAGAGAGTAAGACCATGTCTTATTGGAAGGTATCCTCTTTTGGATTGCTCCATATTGAACCTTTGCAAGACCTTATCAATGTAGGCACTTTGACTAAGGGCGAGGATCCTCTTAGATCTATCCCGGTAGATCTTCACGCCTAGAATATAGGCGGCCTCCCCTAAGTCTTTCATTTCAAAACACTTTCCTAACCATATCTTCACAGACTGAAGACAAGGGATGTCATTTTCGATGAGTAGTATGTCATCGACATATAAGACCAGAAAAGTCACCAAGCTCCCACTGAATTTTCTGTATACACAGGCGTCATCTTCGCTTTTGATAAAGCCATAATCTCCCATGACTTCATCAAACTGAACATTCCAACTTCGAGATGCTTGCTTTAATTCATAAATGGATTTCTTTAGTTGTGTCCTCAGTAAAAGTAATAAAGTAGTTGTGTCCTCCTCTGGCTTGTTTATTGAATGGCTCACACACATTATTATGTATGAGATCCAACAAACCTTGTGGCCTCTCACCAGTTTTGGTGAAGGGTGCCTTTGTCATTTTCCCTAATAAACAAGGCTCACATTGTTGTGATCCGCAAGTGCACAGATACTCGAAGTAATAAAGAAAGATATTGAACCACAGAGACCTATGTGTTAAGTACCAAATAATCGTATTCTTGCAAGCTAAGTAAACCGAATATGATGCAAGTGAACGATATAGAGAGAACACGAAAGATAATCAGAGAGATAAACTGGGACTAGGGTTTCATCCACCTTGATTTCAATGATTAGATATAAATAAAAGATTTGTCAATCAAATCTTGTTATGATAAAGACTTAATTTACTTCATAAACAGATTATCTCACTTTCGTGCAGACAATCATGTAGAGACCAATCCTCGCTTTCGCGCAAGATTTATCCCAAGCTAATGATAAGTAAATCATCAATCAAAGAACTCAAAGATCACTTTCATGCATCCAAATTCTAAGTTGATTGTCTCAAGCGGAATCTCAAGGATCACTTTCGTGCATCCGAGACTCAACACAAGTTCTACCTATGGTTCTCCAACATTTCGATCCTCACTTTCGTGCAAGATCTCCACGTTTGACACGCTAACTTAATCCTAGGTTCATAATTATCAACATGGCAATTACGTCACTAAAATAAAGAAATAAGAATTTAACCTAATTTCTTAGGGTTGGTTCCTATTTATCAATTATAGGGTTCCAATTCTCAAGCAAGTCACCTTTCGTTCCTTATTGCGAGAACTCTAAACATGATGACAAAAAGTAAACTAAGGAGAATTTTAGAACAATAATCACATAGGTAAAATTATCATGGCAAAATTATCTTGACGAAATAAAAAGTATATAATCATTAAAAATCAAAGGGATTACGCCCCATGTCCCAATATAAGATTAAGCTTGCATGGAGGAAAAATTACAATAAAGCATGTTTTCAAAAAGTCAGAAATCGAAGAAGGGAAGAAGAAAAGTTACAAAACAGGTGCTGTAATGAAATTCACCGTAATTTGCAGCAAAACTCGATGAACAGTGCTGTCACCACCAATTTCATCGATTCCTCCTCCGATCGATCTTCTTTCAATCTGAAACTTCTGTGGTGTCCTCTTCTCCTCTAGGCGAAGCTTTAGAGTAAAATCACGACCGGAGGTGACCTCTACGCCTCTGGGCGTGAGGCCAAACCTTAGACGCCTCTCTGACGATTTCTTCTGCGATACTAGATAAAAATTCCCCTTTTTAGTGTGTGTGTCTTCTCCTCTTAACGACGAGTCCGTAGCAACTTTCAGATCTAAATTTGGAGCTCTGGATCAAACATTATGGCCCGCGCAAGATTCGGCCGCGGAAAACTCGCGTTTTTGACTGGAAATTACGGCCGTGTTATATTTTACGGCAGTGCCGTATTTTCATTCTGCGTGTTTTGGGTCAAAATTATGGCCCGTAAAATGCTTCTCGACTGTGCCGTAAAATCGATTGAGTTCTCTAGTCTAAAGTGTCTGGAAAATACAACACCGTAATCTGGTTTACGACACTGCCATAAAATCGGCTGAACTCTCTGTTCGGAAGTGAGTGGAAAATACGGCCTGTGTAATACTTTATGGTGGTGCCGTAAAATTAGCAAAGTTCTGTTCTAAAGCACTCCAAAATATGGTACCGTAATATGTTTTACAGTACTGCCGTAAAATCCGAAAAACCTTCTATTCGGAAACCCCTCAAAATACGGCAGTGGCTCGGATTTTACGGTAGCGTATGAAAATAAGGTACCGTAAAATAGGTTACGGCACTACCGTAATTTACTGAGTTGTTCCATTTTGCATGAAATTTCTTGGGTGATCTCCTCTTGATGATGGTAACTCTTCTATGTGTTTGATTTTGCATGAAAACTCCTTGAAATAATGCCTTTTTACTTGAAAATCATGAAAAACCAAAATAGAAGTAGACTTTGCAATGTTTGATGAATTTAGCATGAAAACAAGTAAAAGATCATCAATTTTAGCATGAAAAGATACATAAAATGATACAAAATATACTATATATTTTGGTGTCATCAAATACATAAGGCTCAAACTTTGCTTGTCCTCAAGCCAAAATCAATAGTTGATTAAAAGATAAACCTTTTCATGCTCAATAAATTTCTAAAATACAACCATCAATGAAAAATTCCATCAATTGATTTATAAAACTTCAAGCAAACATATCATTCTTAGAATTCAACCCTCTAGATCCACAATTCAATCAAATAAAACTTCGCAACTTGTATAATAAATAGAATTATCAATCTCATGATTTCACCTAGTTTTCAGTTCAAATCTATCATGCTTTTGTTTATAGGAATTAGGTTTCCAAGATCTTTTTCCACACATATATTTTTTTTATGCATTTTGTTTGTTTTTGTAAAGATGGCATGTACCCACTTAGATACACTCTTTTTATTTTTGACTTCAACCCTTGTCTTCGGTACCACTGTCAATTTTACACAGTGCCAAGTAGAGGAGTCTTATTCTTTTTATCTCTCATTATTGTTCATGCATAGACTTCAACCCATGTCTTAGGTACCACTATCAATTTTACATAGTGCCAAGTAGGGGAGTCTCTCACTATTTTTGTGGATCTTGGATTCTTCTTACCCAACAAATAGCAAAATAGACTAAACATCTACTAGGTTGATCAATTGATATCAATTCACAAATCATACTCATATGCTCATTTTATTTAAAGGAGTAGTTTCACCTTTAGATCTTATTTTTCAAATAACACATCTACCCAAAATTTCATGCATCAACCAATGTCAAATTTCAAAAACAGATATGCATTGAAGAAATAAATCTAACATGATCGGGTTTTTCTCTAATCAAAAGTATAAATACTCATATCATCAAGGAAGATATTTTATCAATAGAAATTTTATCAATAAATCATGCCACCATATAGTAGAAAGTGAATCATATGCTTTCATCAATTTTAACAACAAATTTGAATAATATCATCATCAAAACAATGAGTTCCATATATCCATAAAATCATTTTTCAAGAGAAAACCAATATGTAGTATAAATATGATAAAGTCAAAGATGCACTATGAGAAATAGTCATTAATAAGAGAGTGCAAGTGATACTCACAAAACTATATAGATCATGCCCAATCATTGTCAGGCCAATGCAGCTGGGTCCAAAGATGTGCCTTCTGAAAATTTTCTGCACAATTGAAGATACATAAGGCTCAGTCTGAAAATAGTCTCTAAAAATAATAATGATAAAAATAATTTTCTGAAGGGAGAATCAGAGATGTCGCCAGAGGTATGAAGAGGATGCCGATGGAAAGAGTCGAGCAGGCAAGAAGCAGAGGTGAACAGAGGCTAGATGAAAAGCTACTAGTAATGATGGTGATGGTGCCGATAGTAGAGTGAGTAATCTCTAGTGGCCTGCTAGAGAATACAATCTTGGAGGTGAGATCGTCGGCCGGTGGGTGCCATAAATAATGTTGCATAGATAAAAAAAAAGTCAGTCACTAATAAAGAGTCTGCTGCATAAATAAATCAAATAAATAGAATAAGAGGCAGTAGAAGAAGTAAGAGTCTGCATATGGTATGATCCAGTGTCGACGGCTGGAAACAGTGATGTCAGAGGCAGATGCAGTGGTGGCTAGAGGTGGAAGACAGTTGCTCTTGAAGATTTCTAGATCTGGAGGCAAAATAAGCAACACAGGTAGAAAACAAAGCAGTTTTTGAATTTTTTATGAAAAGTAGCCATACCCAAGAATAAGATTTAATGATCCAAAAAGAAAACAAACAAATCCATGTGGTAGAATAAGGTATGTTCTTTTGAGACGTATGAAAATCAAAGGATCAAAATCTATCAAGAATTTAGGGCATCAGTAGAAAGAAGGCTAATCAGATTAAAAACTACAAAAACTGCACAAAAGTTAATTAGATTCGAAAAGTTGCCATGTGACCTAGAATGATCAGAAAATATTTTCTTGAAAAAAATTAATCCACAAGATAGAACAACACACAAAGTTCATATTCCAAGTGAAAAATCTGGGTTTCAACTTATTTAAGCATCTTAAAAAGTTGCAACAAAAGTGTAAATCAGATTAATCAAAAGAAAACTGCTGTAGAAATTAATCATAATCAAAAAGTTGCTATGTGCTTTAGAATGATCCATGAACTTTAAAATTCAGAAAAAATATCCAGATGATAGACAAAGATGAGTACTTCGATGTTGTACCAAAGATCAAAATTTTTCTCAACCCAGTTTCTTAAAATCGCAGCGAGAAAACACCTACTCAATAAGCAGAAAGCAGCTTTAAAATACGATACCATGAAATGCTTTACGGCAGTGTCGTCATTTACAAAGAACTCTCGGGGAAGAAATCACTCAAAATTACGGCACGTGAAAAATGTTACGGTAGTGCCGTAAAATACCAAAAAACTCTCGGGTGGAAATCGGACCAAAAATACGGTGCCGTAAAATGGATTACGGCAGTGCCGTATTTTGCGCAAAAATTATTTTCACCTACAAAAAGAGAAGAAAAATTAGTTCTAAAAATAAACTAAAATAAAAGAAACTAAACTAAGGTAAAAGTGCTTGGGTTGCCTCCCAAGAAGAGCTAATTTTAGGTCCATAGCTTGACCAAAACTCAAACATCATGGTGAAGCAGGTGAATCAGTTCCAAAGTAGATAGCATGTATTTTCCTTCTTTTCCTTTGTTTAAAAAGTTTAGCCACTAATCCAAAAATCCAGAATTTCATGTAAATCACAATCACCATGGCTTTCTCAAATATGTAGAAATTAAAATCAAAATTTTCAATGATCTTCCTATGTTTGTCAGTAAGCAAAATCATAAGTCCTTTCTTCAAATTCATGTCTTCAATTGCAATAGGGCTTTGATCAAAAGATATAAGCATTGGATCATCAAAATAAGTTTTATGTCTTTCATTAGATTCCTCAATAAAGCATAATTTTTCAAATTTATCAAAAGATTCAACAAAAGATATGGGCAAAACATCAGAGTGAGATTCATCAGTGTTTGTAATTTTTAAATCTTTTTCAATTTCCTCATGTTCATCATCAAACAATTTTTCAATATCAAAATTATCAACAAAATCAAGATGAGACTCTTCAAAATCAATTTCCTCATACCTCCCCTCAAATAATTCATCATCAGAAGAGTCAAAATCAGAATCATATGAAAAAGAATTGATAGAATCAGAGTTGACCACAAGAGATTTATCATTAATTTCAAAAATATCACTAAAATCACAGTGGGGTTCATTAATGTCTAGAATTTTTGAACCTTCATCATGCTCATCAGATTTAACCATAAATAAGTTATTATCAAAATCAGGATTATCATCAAAAGAAGGTTTTTTTCAATTTCAATTTTTTCAACCTTTTCCACAAATAAATTACCAGATGGATCAATTTCACAACAATCAAAATTAGAGTGAGATTCATGAATATTCACATAAGGCTCAATCTCAAAACAATCATAATCAGAGGGGGAATTTTCTAAATCAAGTTCTTTAGTTTCAAACTCAAATAAACAATCTTGTTGTGTTCTCTAGGTTTCCAAAATTTTAGAATTAGTAGTTAAAGATTCAACTTGAGAAGCAAGTTGACTAATCATTCCCTTAAGATCTTCAATTTTTTTACTTCTATTTGTCATGAGTTGGTTTTGATTTGACATGAATTTTTCAAGCATGGATTCTAACCTAGATTTTCCAGTATCCTCAAAGCATGGCACAAAAACATGATCAGAGCAATCTTCATAAAAAGAAGTTTGATTTCCCCAACTAGGATAATAATGATCATCTTGATAACATGATGAATTAGAATTTTGAGGCATTAAAAATTTGCAATCAGAAGTATTATGATCAGAAGACTTACAAATATTACATGTAACAAAATAAGAGTGTAATTTCACTATTTCTGCAAGAGTCATCTATGAATAATCTTTATGCTCACCTTGTTGCATGTATACCTTACCTCTTTCAGAAGCCCATGAATTATGATGAAAAGACATATTTACCAAATTTATCAAGAATAGAAAGATAATCCAATACCAGTCAATCAATTTTTTTTTTAGAATATAAAAAAAATAGAAAATCTAAAACACAAGCAAATTCACAAATTTCAGAAAATCTCAGTTCTGTCACAACTTCTGAAAATCCAAAACCTGCAAAAATAAAAAAAACAAAGTTAAATCTAAAACAAATAAAACATAGTCTAGCAATACTAACAACTATTTTGATATTAACAAAACTAGGGTCCCCGGCAATGGCGCCAAAAATTTGTTGTGATCCGCAAGTGCACGGATACTCGAAGTAAAAAAGAAAGATATCGAACCACAGAGACCTATGTGTTAAGTACCAAATAATCTTATTCTTGCTAGCTAAGTAAATCGAATATGATGCAAGTGAACGTTATAGAGAGAACACGAAAGATAATCAGAGAGATAAACTGGGACTAGGGTTTCATCCACCTTGATTTCAATGATAAGATATAAATAAAAGGTTTGTCAATCAAATCGTGTTATGATAAAGACTTAATTTACTTCATAAAGAGATTATCTCACTTTCGTGCAAACAATCATGTAGAGACCAATCCTCGCTTTCGCGCAAGATTTATCCCAAGCTAATGATAAGTAAATCATCAATCAAAGAACTCAAAGATCACTTTCGTGCATCCGAATTCTAAGTTGATTGTCTCAAGCGGAATCTCAAGGATCACTTTCATGCATCCGAGACTCAACACAAGTTCTACCTATGGTTCTCCAACGTTCCGATCCTCACTTTCGTGCAAGATCTCCACGTTTGACACACTAACTTAATCCTAGGTTCATAATTATCAACATGGCAATTACGTCACTAAAATAAAGAAATAAGAATTTAACCTAATTTCTTAGGGTTGGTTCCTATTTATTAATTTTAGGGTTCCAATTCTCAAGCAAGTCACCTTTCGGTCCTTATTGCGAGAACTCTAAACATGATGACAAAAGTAAACTAAGGAGAATTTTAGAACAATAATCACATAGGTAAAATTATCATGGCAAAATTATCTTGACGAAATAAAAAGTATCTAATCATTAAAAATCAAACGGATTACACCCCATGTCCCAATATAAGATTAAGCTTGCATGGAGGAAAAATTACTATAAAGCATGTTTTCTAAAAGTCAGAAATCGAAGAAGGGAAGAAGAAAAGTTACAAAACAGTTCATTACAGCACCGTAATTTGCAGCAAAACTCGATGAACAGTGTTGTCACCACCAATTTCATTGATTCCGCCTATGATCGATCTCCTTTCGATCTAAACCTTCTATGGTGTCCTCTTCCCTCTAGGCGAAGCTTCAGTGTAAAAATCACAGCCGGAGGTGACCTCTACGCCTCTCAGCACGAGGCAAAACCCTAGATGCCTCTCTGACGATTTCTCCCTCGATACTGGATAAACATTCCCCTTTTTGGTGCGTGTGTCTTCTCCTCTTAAAGACGAGTCCGTAGCAACTTTCAAATCTAAATTTGGAGCTTTGGATCAAAAGTTATGGCCCGCGCAAAATTCGGCCGCGAAAAACTCGCGTTTTTGACTGGAAATTACGGCCATGTTATATTTTACGGCAATGCCGTATTTTCATTCTGTGTGTTCTGAGTCAAAGTTATGGCCCGTAAAATGCTTCTCGACTATGCCATAAAATCGGTCGAGTTCTCTGGTCTTAAGTGTCTGGAAAATACGGCACCGTAATATGGTTTACGGCACTACCGTAAAATCGGCTGAACTCTCTGTTCGGAAGTGACTGGAAAATACGGCCTGTGTAATCCTTTACGGTGGTGCCATAAAATCAGCAAAGTTCTGTTCTGAAGCGATATAAAATACAGTACCGTAATCTGGTTTACGGTACTGCCGTAAAATCCGAAAAACCTTCTGTTCAGAAACTCCTCAAAATACGGTAGTGGCTCGGATTTTACGGTAGCGTATGAAAATATGATACCGTAAAATAGGTTATGGCACTGCCGTAATTTGTTGAGTTGTTCCATTTTGCATGAAATTTTTTGGGTGATCTCCTCTTGATGATGGTAACTCTTCTATGTGTTTGATTTTGCTTGAAAACTCCTTGAAATAATGCCTTTTTACCTAAAAATCATGAAAAACTAAAATAGAAGTAGACTTTGCAATATTTGATGAATTTAGCATGAAAACAAGTAAAAGATCCTCAATTTTAGCATGAAAAGATACATAAAATGATACAAAATATACTATATATTTTGGTGTCGTCACACATGTGTCAAATTCCTCCAAGGAACTTGAATCTATCAATCCATTTTCACGGAGTTGATGAATGCGATTCTTGTTTATATGGGGCAATCGACAATGCCATATGAAGGCACCAGTTGAACCACTCAGTTTGGTCCTTTTACTATTTACGTTATAGATAGAACTATTCATGTCCAAGACATATAAACCATTGCACAGTGTACCTTTCCCATAAAACATATTTGCAAATGAGAAAGAACAAGAGTTCTTCTTTATTTCAAATATAAATCCTTTTATTGCTAAGCAAGGGATAGATATAATGTTTTTGGTAAATAAAGGTACATAATAGCAATTGTCTAGTTCTAATTGAAGTCCTGAAGATAGGGAGAGAGTCAAAATTCCTACAGCAACAGCAGCAACTTGTGCCTAGTTTCCAACTCTTAGGTCAATCTCTCCAGGCCGCACCGATCTACTCTTTTTGAGCCCTTGCATATTTATACAAATATGAGCTCCACATGCGTATCCAATACCCATGATATAGAAGTAGAAAGGTTGACTTCAGTAACATAAATATCTAAGCTAGAAGTAAAGGTCAAGCCTTTCTTCTCCTCATTTTGCAGTTGCATGCAGTCCCTTCTCCAATGGCCCTGCTGGCCACAGTGGAAGTACCTCTGATCCTTTGACTTCTTTGCCTTTTTCTTCAGTGCCCTGGTAAGACCCTTGCCACTGCCCTTAGCATGTGCCTTTCCCTTCTTCTTTATCTTCTTGGTCGTAGGGACCAAAAGAACATAATTGGGTTTGGTCTTACCCATTTCACGCTCGGCTATTTGGAGCATATTCAGTAGTTCCTCCCTTGTGCATTCAATCCAGTTCATATTGAAGTTTATAATAAACGGACTGAAGCTAGGGGGCAGGGACAGTAGAATAAGATCCACAACCAACTAGTTATCCATAGTATGTCCCAGTCTCCTGAGATGATCCACATTCCCAATCAGCTTGAGAACATGGGGTCTCACTGGTGCACTTTCAGATAACTTGCTCTGAAAGACTGCTTTGGCAGTGTCATATCTCTTGTTGGGGTATGCCCTTAAGGCTAATGTTTGAGGTCTTGGGATTGTATCAGTATCATGTAATAAACTCTTATGTTTATAAAGGCATGGTTGTTATTCAGTTTGTTACATTATCTGCTGCAATAAGTGTACTTCTGAATAATGTCTCAAAGCTGTTCAGCTGGGCTGACATGCTGTGAAGTCCTTAGTCGAGATATCTTGGTGAACATGAGACAGCCTTGATATGATTGAGACTAATATGTGCTCTAATCTTATAGGATGCTTCGAGCATGGAATAAGATGTAGACTCATGGGTACATTGGATGTACTGGACAGACCCTACTAGGATATTCAATTGCTTGTCACAATGTGAATAATCCTTGAATGTAACAAGTGGCACATTTCCTCTGACTTGAGATCACTTGTGTTTCTAAATGATGATTGTCATTGTTTTGAGGTAGTTCAATATCATTTGAAACATAATGGTTATAGACTATCTTGGATGGTGAGCTTGAGTCAGGTTAGGGCATTAGTGATAGACAAAGGATTGCCGTCTCTATAATTGGAGTGTGGTGTTCTAAAGGGGCCCCCTGGATGAGATGATTGAGAAAGTGTATGGCCATACCCAGGTGACTGTGTTCATCTGTTCTAATCATGCTCATCATATTGGAGCTACAAGCTTGACACGCTTGTCCAATAAGAACATCCAGTGGCAAAGGAAATATGCATGCCTTGTGAATTGGATTCACACTTGTGCTGTAGTTTGGGTGTAGTCTTGGAAGACTCTTTCCTTTATATCGGGAGACAGTGATGTGTTGCTAGATACCCCTCACTGATCGTGATAACGTAAGTTATCGTTACCGACATTTAGAGGAAACCCTTAGGGTCGCACAATTTGATGATATGGCTTACTTAAGTCAGATCGTGTGGACTGAATTGTTTGAGTTCAGTTTAAAGGGATTTACTCTCTGAATAAAAGTGAGATCTGGTCTAATCATGTTTGATTGATTAGGGCTTGAGATCGGTAAGCTTCGATCGAGAGAATAGATGCTAGATCGGTCAGATCAAGAGCATTAAGAGATCAACGGTCAGATCTTAGGCCTCAGTGGTTTATTATGATCTGGACTAATTGCTTGGTTTATTTGGTTGTTGAACCAAATCGATTTGAACCAGCTCATTGGATGAGCGCATGGTTCAGGTGGTGAGGCATTTGCGATTGGGGTAATGCATGGTCGCATGAACGTTTGGACTTTGCTATTTTTAGATAGCATGTTCTCAAACGTGTCCATGATCTCACGTCGCCTCTCTCTCGCCTCTTCACGCCTTTGTCGCGTCCTTGGTTTTCTGGGGAGAAGCATTCTCGTGAGAAAAAGCTAAGACGACAAGAGGAGAAAGTTTCGCCAAGCAAGGAGAGCATCTTCCCTCCCATTCGATCAAGACCTCTTGGAACCTTGCTAGCACAAGGAGCACCAAAAAGAGAAAGCGACATCATCTTGTGTGTGACGATTTGGAGGAGACCTCTTTTGTTCTCTTGCTTCCAAGGCGACATCCTTCATATGGCTTCGGTATGAATTCCTTTTCTGTTGTTAAAGTTGATCATAATACATGCTATCCGATCTTAGGAAACCCTAGATTCCGCCCATGCAAGTTTTGTTTAGCGCATGTTTTAGGGTTTCGCCCCTTGTAGGGGACCTTCATCTCTTAGTTATAGCTTGAGCTTCGAACATTAGTTTCAAATGAGTAATCATCTAAAAAGCGTTCTGCTCCTCATATTGCACCTATAGTTCAGGTGCCATAGTGGTTAGCATGAGACATGCTACCTCCAAAGAGTCATCCTGATGCTTTCTAAAAGCATCCCTATCTGCCGCTCAGGCATTAGGCACAAGAGTTGCAGGAAGAGGCTGCTCAAGGACATACAGCTTCTTCTCGAGCTTGAGGGCTATCCTCAAGTTTCGATGTCAGTCCATAAAGTTGGATGCAACCAACTTATCTTTGTCTAAAAGGGATCGCAGTGTTAATCTGCCAGTGTTCGTAGCTATTGTTCTACAATAACCAATAAACAACAGCTTAGTACTTCAAGTCATTTAAACTGGACTTGTTTTAAATGACTATGGCTCCCATTATTTTAATTGAATTGACAACCCACAAAGTCAATCGGAAAATTTGAGATTTCCTAGTGAGATGGGATCCTCATTTCACATGGGGCTTTGCGTCCCATGAGGGTGGGATGAGATGCACAAAGTGACCCATGCTTCTTGAAGTGGGCTCGCCGGCCGATTGCTCCAAGCAATTCCTCTTATTGAGACAGTCTAGGCATTCCATGTCAAGCGATGGCTGGATACAGCATGAAACCCTAACCTCTCAATGATGCCTTTAGAGTTTCATCATGTGCCCAGCACACATGAAAATGTAGTCAAGTCTATTCCTAATCATTATGCCCAGGGCCAACAGTTTCCTTGCGAAGGCGCGCCCGATTAAAATGGACTGGGGAAACCATTGTCACCACATACCTTCTAAAGATAAGTGGGTGTGTCCCACGAGGGTGGGAAATAGTTCACAACACCACTGATCGATAGCTTGATGAGGGCTACGCATTAGAAGGCTACTAGACTTGATATTTTGTTTGAGGGTATTTGAGGTCTCATCAACTCAGTTTTATCTTATGTCTAACATTACAGTCATGCAAACCTATAGTGACAACATAAAGATAAAACATCACAGGCATGCTTTAGTAGTTATAGAAAGCAGTAAAGGTTGATGTGATCATAGCCTATTCAAGACATTGAATCAACCCATGCCAAAGGTGGTTCAACTCTTGACCTAGGACTCAAGCCCCAAAACCTAACCTAGCCGACCTCTAAGTGGATTTTCAAGCTCGGCTCCAAGGTCCTTCAAGGGCAAGCCGCTACCTTGCAGAGATCAAGAAAGCTAGCTCACAAGCTCTAAGGCTTAGCCATGCTTTCTTCTTCCGCCAAGCAAGCTTGCGCCACCTTTGATGCTTGTTGTGCCATCAAGCAAGGATGCGCCACCAAGCATGCGCCATGTAGGATGCATCCCCTAATCTTCATCTTGAATTTTACAAAATAAAAAGAAAATATGGCACGTAGGCCACACAAAGATACATCACAGGCATGCAAAGGGGCTTGACTCATGATCAATACATCATGCACAAACAAGGTACTTACTCATGCAATTCTACATGCTCATGAAAAACATAAAATCTGAAATTTTATTTTTTCATAAAACAAGTCTCTTTTCCTCATCTTCTTATCACAAATATTTCAGTTATTTGCGATTAATTTTTCTTGATGATTTCATAGATCCTATCTGTTGACAATTATTGTTAGATCAAGAGACTCGGCCAGTCCGAAGACACAATGCCCATCCTACTTGACAAAATTACACATGCTTTTGATCTTAAATCAATCAAGAAAAATAATCCAAAAATCCAAAAGAGATTGAATAGAGGATAGGAACATGAAACCCTAATTTTTCTATTTTAGAAAAACCATGCGCCATATGATCATGCTATTTGTGAAAATAGAAATATGGCATATGAGCATGAAAAGCATGAGAAATATTGTTCGAGGCTCGCAAGTCGCTATGATACCACTGTTGGGAAACCCCGGGTATATTTTTACAATTTTTTAGAGATAGACATCATAGATTACATTGCACAGCGGAATAATATCTCCGAAATAGGCTAGTCTCAAAAACCCAGTGAAGATCGTCAAGCGAGGGAGTCAACACGATGTGATAGAAAATACCTTAAGCAAGCGTGGATGATGATGTCGAAGTAGGCGCCCAAGTGTTCGCCCTCTGCAGTCTCACACACACGGATGCCTTGAGCTCTCTTCTTCCTCGCTTGGTGCTAGCCTCGGGAAGAAGATCGAAATCTTAGAGTCACCTTCTTCAACCTTACGCCACCTCCATGGTATATGCACCAAAGATGAAGAAGGGAAGGAGAAGAAGCCGCCAAGAGGAGGAAGACTTGTGGCTAGGGTTTAATGGAAGAGGAGACCGCCACTAGAACCCTTGCTCTCGCCCTCTTCTTGCTCACGCCTGCAAGACAAATCATATCATAAGAGGGGCAGCTAGAGGTCTTATTTATAGCAAGGAGAGGCGGTTTATGGATGGCAAGGATTAAGCCAAGTCGGTGGCTTGGAGAAGAAGTAGGAGAGCTAGATTAGGAATTAATTAATCAAGTCCTAATCCAATTAGGACTCTGATTAATTACTTAAATTATCATCCCTTTACGCCCCATCAAGTATCAATTAATATCTCAAGTGATTTGATCAAATCCTAATCAAATTAAATCACTTGAATATGTCAATTATACCATAAGCGCAACTCCTAATCCAATTAGGAGTCTTTATCCGCCAACTTGATGTTCTTCTCCCCATTATGCCCTTTTGGTCTCCTATCTCTTCATGACAACTTATTTGCAAGCCTAACTAAGCAATGGGCCTAGCCCAAGGTCCATTATGCATGTTAACCAAGCCATTGGATCCAATCCAAGTTAACCTAAGGTCAAATGAGGCTAACCATGGTTAATTTGGTCAATATGCTGTAAATGGAAGTTGGCCCAAATAGGTTTCTTCCATCTCATCAGGCCCATTGGCGCTGATGAAATCTCCCAAATAGATCCGAGTTATCCAATAACTCGATCATAAGGCTTCCCGATCAATACGAGAACTCAAGTATCTTGGTGTGTGACTTTTGAAAATTGCAAATATACGGCACTACCGTATTTTTGAGCCAAACTCTCACGGTACCGTATTTCGCAAGGGATGTTTCAGGTGAAATACAGCACTGTTGTATGAAACTACACGCCACCATATTTTCCAGTGATTTCAACCAGAAAAGTTTGACAAGAATACAACACTGCTGTATGAAATTGCATGGCACCGTATTTTGTGACAAAGCTAAACAGAAAGTTTTAGCAAGAATATGACACTGCCGTATATTTGAGAGAAATTGTCATGGTACCGTATTTGCTACCCGGAACTTATAGAAGGAAAATACGGCAGTGCCGTAATCAGAATACGATACCGTATTTTTAACCAGATTCACGACTTTTTTGGGTTGATTCTTGTGCGGGCCATAATTTTCATCCAAAACTCCAAATTGAGATCCGAAAGAAGTGGCGAACTCGTCTTTAAGAGGAGAAGACGCACGAAGTGGAAGGGGGAACTTTTATCGAATATTGAGAGAGAAATTGATAGAAAAGTGCTTAGGATTTGGCATGACACTGAGAGGCGTGGAGGCCACCTCAGGCCGTGATTTTTGTACTGAAGCCTCGCCTGGAGGAGTGGAGGATGCACCAGAAGTTTTAGAGCGTTTGGAGTCCGATCGGAGGAGAAATCAACAAAACAGCGGTGAGAGCACTGTTCAAAGGCAATTATGGTGCTGTAATTTCGATTACAGCACCTTGTTTTGTAACTTCTACCCCTCTCCTTTGATTTCTGATTCTTTGAAACTTTGGTTGATTGTAATCTTTCCTTCATGCTAGCTTATATCTTTTTATGGGACATGGGGTGTAATCCCCTTGGTTTTTTAATGACTAGAGAACATTGATTTTTGTCAAGTCTAATTTTAATATGATAATTTTACTTTTGTGACTGATTGTTCTTTAATTCTCTTTAGTTTTATAAATATCAGCATGTTTTAGAGTTTTGCGAGATAGACCGAGAGGTTGATCGTTTGAAATTTGGAACCCTAGGAATCGTTGAGTTTGGAACTATCGTAAGAGATTAGGTAGTTCTTCGAATTCTTATTTTTAGTGATTTTATTGCTATGTTGAATTTCTAATACATTGGATTGAGTTAATGTGTAGACTTGATTTGATCTTGCACGAGAGTGAGGATCGAGTCATCAGAAAACCATAAGTAAAACCTGTGTTGAGTTTCAGGATGCACGAGAGTGATCCTTGAGATTCCACTTGAGATGATTGACTTAGAATTCGGATGCACGAGAGTGATCCTTGAGTTATTTGTTTAATGATTCACTTATCTTTAGCATTGAGAATAGATCTTGCACAAGAGTGAGGATCGGTTATCTGCATGATTGTCTGCACGAGAGTGAGATAATACCTTTATGAAGTGAATTAGGTCTTTATCATAATAGAATTAAATTGACAACCTTTATTTCCTTCTAGTCATTAGAATTAAGGTGGATGAAACCCTAGTCCCAGTTTCTCTCTGATTGTCTTTTTCGTGTGTTCTCCATCATTGCTTTTCATCATATTCGGTTTGCTTAGCTCGTGAGAATACAACTATTTGGTACTTAATAATAATGTCTCTGTGGTTCGATATTTTTATTACTTCGAAGTATCCGTGCACTTGCGGACACAACAAGTTTTTGGCGCCGTTGCCGGGGACCTTAGTTTTGTTAATATCAAAATAGTTGTTAGTATTACTAGACTAAGTTCTATTTATTTTAGATTTAATTTTGTATTTTTTGTTTTTGCAGGTTTTGGATTTTCACAGTTGTGACAGAACTGTGAATTTCTTAAATTTGTGAATTGCTTGTGTTTTATTCTTTTTAAATTTTTTAGATATTCTGAAAAAAAAAATAGTTCTTATTGATTGGTGTTGGATTATCTCTCTGTTTTTGATAAATTTGAAAATATGTCTTTTTATCACAATTCCTGGGCAACTGAAAGAGGTAAGGTGTACATGCCACAAAATGATTCACGATGCACTCTTGCAGATATATCGAAATTACACTCCTATTTTGTTACATGTAATATTTGTAAATCATCTGATCATTATAGTTCTGATTGCAAATTTTTAATTCCTCCAAATTCTAATTCTTCATGGTATCAAGATGATCATTATGAATCAAGTTGGGAAAATCAAACTCCTTTTTATGGTGATTGCTCAAACAATAATTATGAACCATGCTTTGAGAAAACTAAAAAATCTAGTTTAGAGGGCATGTTGGAGAAATTCATGAGTTCACAATTGAAACAAGATGTGAGTGAGACCCTCAAACAAATCAATTCTAAGTTGGATGACATGGTTGCACACAATGAAATTTTAGAAACCCAATTAGCACAACAAGCATGTTTAGTTGAGTTTGATTTGGAAGCTGAAAAGATTGATTTAGAAAATTCTCCCACTGATTATAATTGTTTTGAGATTGAGCCTTATGTGGACATTAATGCATCTCACTCTGATTTTGATAATTCTGAAATTGATTCCTTTGATAATGTATTATTGGAAAAAGTTGAGGAAATTGAAATTGAAAAACCCTCTTTTGATGAAATTGATGCTTTTAATGATATATCATTTATCGTTAAACCTGATGAGTTTGAAAATTGTGATATTCATGTACATCGATTTGATTTTGATGATATTGTTGAAATTAATGATAAATCTCTTGTGGTTGAACTCTAATTCTATTAATTCTTTTTCATATGATTCTGATTTTGACTCTTCTGACGATGAATTATTTGTGGGGAGGCATGAGAAAATTGATTTTGAAGAGTCTCATCTTGACTTTAATGATGATTTTGAAATTGCTAAATTATTTGATGATGAACATGAGGAAATTGATAAGGATTTGAATATTGTGAAAATTCATGAATCTCACCATGTTGATGTTTTGCCCATATCTAATGTTCACTCTTTTGATTTATTTGAGAAAGTGTGTTTTATTGTGGAATCTAATGAAAGACATAAAACTTATTTTGATGATCCAATGCTTATATCTTTTGATCAAAGTCCTATGACCATTGAAAATATAAATCTAAAGAAAGGACTTATGATTTTGCTCCCTGACAAACATAGGAAAATCATTGAAAATTTTGATTTTGATTTCTGCATATTTAAGAAAGCCACTTTGATTGATATTTATAAGCAATTCTGGATTTTTGGATTAGTGGCTAAACTTTTTGGACAGAGGAAATGCAGAAAATTATATGCCTTATACTTTGGTACTGATTCACCTGCTTCACCATGAGATTTGATTTTTGGTCAAGCTATGGACCTAAAATTAGCGCTTCTTGGGAGGCAACCCAAGCTCACTTTTACTTTGCTTAGTTTCTTTTATTTTAGTTTATTTTTAGAATTAATTTTCCTTTTCTTGTTGCAGGAAAATAAAATTCTTTACAGTTGCACTACTTTCCTTGGACACCTACGGCTTCTTCTCCAGATTTGCAGCACCTCTAGCTACACTGCATCTGCCTCTGACATCACTGTCTCCAGCCATCGACACTGGATCATATCACCAGCAGATTCTTATTTCTTTTGCTGCCTCTTATTCCATGATTTTATTTATTTTTGCAGCAATTCTTTATTATTGACTCTAATTTTTTTATGCAGTACTATCTTTTGCACCGGCCGACAATCTCACCTCTATGACTATATTCTCTAGCAGGCCACTAAAGACTACTCACTCTACTGTCGACACCATTACCATCATTGCTAGCAACTTTTCAGTAAAATATTCAAAAGGCACATCTTTGAACCTAGCAGCATCTACCCCAACACTATTTTTTTGATCTGAGCCTTATGTACTTTGGGTCAGAGCTTGCTATATAGTTTTGTGAGTATTGTTTGCACTCTCTTGTATTCATGATTATTTCATATGGCTGCATCTTTGATTTGCTTTTGATTGTATCACTTATTGAGATTTCTATTATACGAGGTTGCTTAAGTCTATCATGTCACACTTTTGACTATGATTCTATGAGTTTCATGCTTTACACCTTTTGCATTGATTTTGACATATTTTGGGGTTTAAAAATTTTTATGACTTAAATTCATAAGATAAGAGATGTGTAGATTAAACATTGATTATGAAAGTTCATGCTAATGCCTATGAATGGAAATATACCTCTTATGCTGAATTTATTTCTTCAATATATATCTACTTGTTGAAATTATTCATTGATTGATGCATAAGGTTTTGGGTAGATATGTTGTTTGATGGATGCAATCTAAGAGTGAAGCATCTTTCTTGAATAACCAACTTTGCTGCCGTCGCCTTTTCAGCCAAGATGATGATCATCAGCAATAGCATCTCAATCCAGTGGATCCAACACTGAGTTATCTTCATGGACGTGTTGGTGTATATGCCCTAGGACCTAGTTTTGGTCCACTTATGTACTACTTGACTTTGATATTTATATCATTCTGGCATTGTCGTTATCTATGTTTGTTTACATCTGCGCATATGTACTAACATGATAATGTCCCTGGAGACAGATTAGATTTGTGCTCGAACTATAGTCCCCGGTCGATGCACCTTAGTGGATATGGGACAGCTATGGTACTTGTGAGACTGGTATGTGGGCTGGTTAGGACGCATACACATGGGTATATCATTGGAGGATATACTGGATAGACCCGCTGTGAGGCTATGACTTGGTGTCATGAGTTATCCTCACAAGTGACAGGAGATGCATTGATCCCTTGACTTGAGGTCATTGATCATTCTATATGGTTAGGGACTTGGTTTGATACAACCTAACACCTCACCGTAGTTGGGAGGTCATAACGGTTGTCATTGAGCATGTCACGACCCATATAAGAAGGTTAATGGACAGACAAAGGATTTGCCCCTTCCTTAGGGAAGTATGATATCCATGGAGCTCCTCTATGGTTTTATGACTGAGAGTGTATGGCCATACCCAGGTGAGAACCTGTTTTAGACATAGCCATGTGATTGGGTGAAAACAAGTGGTGACACACTTGTCCAATCGGATATCAGTTCGGCAAAGAGACTGTAATGCATCTGTACCTAGTTGCGATGATGGGGATGTCGATGTCGATATCCATTCCAATGACCTGGCTAGCAGCGATGCACTGCTAGGTGCCACTCACTGCTTGTGGTGACCTATGGTCAGCACTGCCAGCGTCAGAGGAACCTACAGGGTCGCACACCTTGATACTTGAGTTCTCGTATTGATCGGGAAGCCTTATGATCGAGTTATTGGATAACCCGGATCTAATTGGGAGATTTCATTAGTGCCAATGGGCCTGATGAGATGGAAGAATGTTATTGGAGCCAAACTTCATTTTTTGCAGGTTGACCCGTATTTGACCATGGTTGGTCACATTTGGATTAGGGTTGCATTGGATTGGATCCAAATGCTTAATCAACCCATGTGATGAAGTTTGGGCTAGCTCATTATTCAATGAGGCCCAATAACAAGTTCTCATGAAGAGATGAGAGGCTAAAAGGGTATAATGGGGAGAAACATGAACCATTAAGCGCCTAGGGGCATAATGGGGTCATGTTGGCGCCTTTGCTTCATTATGGAAGTAAAGGGCGCCTCCCCTCTCTTCCTTGGATAGAATGCATGCCTCTATGGTATGTCTTGGGCTGATATGGTGCTTGGGCAATTATGGATAGGTTGAATGAAGTTTATGGTAAAGTCTTGGAGACTTTCCTTGCATCAAACCTCCTCATCCTAGCCCTACACCTGTCATGATCCTAGCCCTTGCCCTAACCGCCTCTTGCCCTATATATGTGACCCTAGCCTCCCCCTCTTGAAGTGTTCTTCCTTGGAGGCGTGAACACATCAAGAGGGCGAGACTAAGGGGCATTGGCGCAACCATCTTCTTCCATCAAACCCTAGCCGCAAGCTTCTTCCTTTCTTCCTCCTTTGGCGCAAGAGAAGTAAAGGCTTGGCGGCATTCTCCCTTCTCCTCTCTTCTTCATCAATTGGCGCTTCTACCTTGGAGGTGGCTCTTCTTATGGGAAGCTTGATATGTGCAATTATTTTTAGGAATAAAAGATTTTAAAAAAATAACCTACTAGGAAAAAGATTTTCAAAATATTGTAATAGAAGATGAGTAAGATTTCCAAAATCTATAAGATGGCACTCAAGTTCAACTTGTATAAATGATCGTAAACTCTTTTTCGATAAATCTAATTTACCATCAAGAAAAACCTTCACACATCGATCCCAAAGAAAGTTCTGTAAAAACAACTCTTTAAAGAAAACTAGTCTTTGAATGTTCTTAGTAAGTGAAGGTACACAAAAGCAATTATCTAGTTCTAATTGAAGTCCAGAAGGCAAGGAGAGAGTCAAAACGCCTACAGCAATAGCAGCAACCTGTGCCCCGTTTCCAACGCGTAGGTCAATCTCTCCTGGCCGCACCGATCTACTTTTCTTGAGCCCCTGCATATTTGTACAAATATGAGCCCCACATGCGGTATCAAATACCCATGACAGATAAGTAGAAAGATTGACTTCTGTAACATCGATACCTAACCTAGAAGTTAAGGCCAAGCCTTTCTTCTCCTCATTATGAAGCTGCTTGCAATCCCTTCTCCAGTGACCCTGCTCGCTACAGTGAAAACACCTCTGGTCCTTTGACTTCTTTGCCTTTTTCTTCAGTGCCTTGGTAGGACCTCTGGCACTGCTCTTAGCACGTGCCTTACCCTTCTTCTTTATCTTATTGGTCGCAGGGACCAAAAGAACAGAATTGGGTTTCGTCTTACCCATCTCACGCTCGGCTGTTTGGAGCATATTCATTAATTCCTCCCGTGTGCACTCAATCCGATTCATGTTGAAATTAATAATAAACGGACTGAAGCTAGGGGGCAGGGAATGCAGAATAAGATCCACAACCAGCTCGTTGTCTATGGCATGTCCCAGTCTTCTAAGATGATCCACATTCCCAATGAGTTTGAGAACATGGGGTCTCACTAGTGCACCCTCAGACAACTTACACCGAAAGACTGCTTTGGCGGTGTCAAATCTCTCAGTTCTAGCTTGAGCCTCGAACATCTGTTTCAGATGAGTGATCATCTGAAAAGTGTTCTGCTCCTCATATTGCACCTGCAGTTTAGGTGCCATGCTGGCTAGCATAAGACATGCAACCTCCAAAGAGTCATCCTGATGCTTTCTATAAGCATCTCTGTCTGCCGTTCGGGCATTAGGCGGAGGAGCCGCAGGAAGAGCCTGTTCAAGGACATACAGCTTCTTCTCGAGCTTGAGGACTATCCTCAAGTTCTGATGCCAGTCCATAAAGTTAGTTCCAACTAACTTATCCTTATCAAGGAGTGATCGCAGTGATAATCCGCCAGTGTTCGTAGCCATTGTTCTACAACACCCAAGAAAAATAGATTAGTACTACTTCGAATCATTTAAACTGGACTTGTTTTAAATGATTACTGCTCCCACTATTTTAAATTCGAATTGACAACCCACAAAGTCAATCGGGAAGTTTAAGACTTCCTAGTGAGATGGGATCCTTATTTCACATGCGGCTTCACGTCCCACGAGGGTGGGATGAGATGCACAAAGTAACCCATGTTTCCTAAGATGGGCGCGCCGGCCGGTTGCTCCAAGCAACTCCCCTTGTTAAGACAGTCTAGGCATTTCATGTCCAGCGAGGGCTGGATACAACATGAAACCCTAACCTCTCAACGATGCCTCTAGACTTTCACCATGTGCCCAGTACATGTGAACTTCTAGTCAAGTCCATTCCTAACCGTTATGCCCAGGGCCAATGAGTTTCCTTGCGAAGGCACGCCCAGGTTAAAACTGGACTGGGGAAACCATTGTCACCACACACTTTCTAAAGATAAGTGGCTGTGTCCCACGAGGGTGGGAACCAGTTCATAACTCCACTGATCGATAGCTTAGTGAGGGCTACGCGTTAGAAGGCTACTAGACTTGATATTTTATTATGAGCGTTTTTAAGGTCTCATCAGTTTTATATTATGTCTAACAATACAGGCATGCAATCCTATAGTGATAACATAACGATAAAACATCACAAGCATGCTTTTAGAAGATAAGGAAAGTAGTAAAGGATGATGTGATCAAAGCCCTTTCAAGACATTGAACCAACCCATGCCAAAAGGAGGTTCAACTCTTGACATAGGACTCAAGCCCCTAAAATAGACCTATCCTAGCCGCCCTCTATCTTGGTCTTCAAGGTTGGCTCTAAGGTCCTTCTCACATGGTTTAGCTCTCAAACCTTAAGGGTAGACCCCAAGGGTTCGGCCAATGCCATGGTCTTCCTCCAATGAGGATGCGCCACAATGCAAGAGGCCAAGTTAGCTAGCTCTCAAACCCAAGGGTTCGGCCATGCCTAACTTGCGCCACTAAGCAAGCTTGTGCCTCTTCCTTTGATGCTTGTTGCGCCACCATCCAGGGTATGCATGCGCCGAGTTCCAAGTACACGCTCCACCCTAATCTTCTTCTTAGTTAAAAAGAAAAAACGGCACGCAGGCCTCACAAGGATACATCACATGCATGCAAAGGGGGGCTTGACTAATGATCACAACATCATGCACAATCAAGGTTTTTACTCATGCAATTCTACATGCTCATGAAAAACATAAAATCTGAAATTTTGCTTTTTCATAAAACTAGTCTGTTTTTCTCATCTTCTTCTCACAAATCTTTTGGTTAATTGTGATTTATTTTTCATGATGATTTCAGAGATCTTTTTGGCTGGCAATTTTGTCAGATCAAGAGACTTGGCCAGTCCGAAGACACAATACCCGTCCTACTTGACAAAATTACGTGCGCCTTTAATCTTTAAATCAGACAAGAAAAATAGTCCAAAAATCCAAAAGCGATTGAGAGGATGATAGAAACAAGAAACCCTAATTTTTCCTACTTAGAAAAAATCGTTTGCCATGCATCATGCTATTTACGAAAATAGAGATATGGCATGTGAGCATGAAAGAAAAGCATAAAACATCGTTCGAGTCTTGCAAGTCGCTCTGATACCACTGTTGGGAAACCCCGGGGACATTTTACAATTTATCAGAGTCATAGACATACATACATATATTGCACAGCGGAAGAATGTCCCCGTAACAGGCCGGTCCCAAAAACCCAGTGAAGATCGCAAGCAAGAGAGTCGACACGATGAGTTAGGAAATACCTTAGAGCAAGATGAGGTCGATGTTGTGATAGGCGCCCAAGCGTGCGCCCTTTGCAGTTTCACACACACGGATGCCTCGAGTCCTCTTCTTCCACGCCCGGTGCTAGCCTCAGCAACAAGGTCCCGATGCATTACAATCTCTTTGCCGAACTAATATCCGATTGGACAAAGTGTGTCACCACTTTATTTTCACCCAATCTCATGGTCATGACTAAATCAGGCTTTCACCTGGGTATGGCCATACACTTTCAGTCATGCAACTATAGGGGGGCCCCGTGGATATCAAGCTTCCCATAGGAATGGGCAAATCCTATGTCTATCCATTGATCTTCTCATATGGGTCGTGACATACCCAATGACAACCGTTATGACCTCCCTGCTACGGCGAGGTGTTAGGTTGTATCAAAGCATGTCCCTAACCATATAGAAGAGTCAATGACCTCAAGTCGAGAGATCAATGGATCTCCTGTCACTTGTGAGCTTAACTCATGACACCAAGTTAAAGCCTCACAGCGGGTCGGTCCATTGTATCCACCACTGATATACCTATATGCCTGCGTTAGCACCCCATGCGTAACCAGCCCATATACCAGTCTCACATGTACCAGAGCTGTCCCTTATCCACTCAGGTACTCGACTGGGGGCACACCGTTTGAGCACAAATACAATCTGTCTCCATGGACATTATTATCCATGTACATAATCACAGATGTAAATATAGCATAATAACGACAATGCCAGAATGATATATTAAATATCAATGTCAAGTAGTACAAGATGGACCAACAACGGGTCCAAGGGCATATACACCAACACATTTTGTTTCTTCTGGGCTCCCATAAATTGTGCAAACATCTCCTCTAGATTAGGGTTTTGGGGTTGAATCTGATTTTGTTGTCTCTGTTGATACCCCCTATTTTCATTTTGTGCCCCTTGGTAATTGTTACTCTTCCAAGATAAATTGGGGTGATTCCTCCATCTAGGGTTGTAAGTGTTAGTATAGGGATCATTATTTCTACCTTTATTATTTCCATCCAAGGAAGAAGGGCTAGGCACCAATTGCTTCCTAATGAAGCACAATGCGCCATTCATCCCCCATTATACCCATTAGGCACCAATGGGTATGAATTCTCCCCATTATACCCTTAAGCCCACTTATCCGTTCATGACAACTTGTTATTGGGCCTCATTGGGTAATGAGCTATCCCAAACTTCATTGCACAAGTTGATTAAGTCAATTAACCCAATCCAACGCAACCCTAACTCAAATGTGACCAAACATGGTCAATTTGGAGTTAGCCTACCAAAAATAAAGTTTGGCTACAGTAAGTCTCTTCCATCTCATCAGGCCCATTGGTGCTATGAAATCTCCCAAATAGATCTGAGCTATCCAATAACTCGATCATAAGGCTTCTTAATTAATATGAGAACTCAAGTATCAACGTATGCGACCCTGTAGGTTCCTCTGATGTTGGCAATGATGACCTAAGGTCATCACAAGCAATGAGTGGCACCTAGCAGTGCATCGCTGCTACCCAAGTCATCAGAATGGATATCGACATTGACATCCGCATCATCGCAACTAGGTACAGATGCATTACAGTCTCTTTGCCAAACTAATATCCGATTGGACAAGTGTGTCACCACTTGTTTTCACCCAATCTCATGGTTATGACTAAATCAGGTTCTCACCTGGGTAAGACCATGCACTTTTAGTCATAGAACCATAGGGGGGCCCATGGATATCAAGCTTCCCTCAGGAACGGGCAAATCCTTTGTCTATACATTGACCTTCTGATATGGGTCGTGACATACTCAATGACAACCGTTTTGACCTCCTAACTATGGTGAGGTGTTAGGTTGTATCAAAGCATGTCCCTAACCATATAGAAGAGTCAATGACCTCAAGTGAAGGGATCAATGCATCTCCTGCAACTCATGACACCAAGTCATGCCTCACAGTGGGTCGGTCTAGTATATCTACCACTGATATATCCATATGCCTGTGTTACCACCTCGTGTCTAACCAGCCCATATACCAGTCTCACAAGTGCTAGAGCTGTCCCATATCCACTAAGGTACATCAATAGGGACAAGAGTTTGAGCACAGATCCAATCTGTCTCCAGGGACATTATCATGTAAAAACACAATTGCAGATGTGAACTAAGCATGATAATGACAATGCTAGAATGATATATAAGAAATATCAATGTCAAGTAGTACAAAGTACAGACCAAAACTAGGTCTTTAGGCATAAACACCAACAATCTCCCTCTTGCACTTAGACCTAGAGGATGAGGAACCTCAACCCCATATCACTCGTATGGCCATCATGCTTTTGCTGTGCTAAAGCCTTGGTCAGTGGGTCTGCTAGATTGTTCTATGTGTCAACTCTACTAATCTTGACATCACCTTGGTTAATGATCTCTCTGATTAGGTGAAATCTCCTGAGTTTGTATTTGAACCTTTGATGAGACCATGGTTCCTTTGCCTGTGCAATTGCCCCATTGTTGTCACAATAGAGCTCAATGGGATCCACAGCAATTGGAACCACCTGAAGTTCAGAAATGAACTTCTTTATCCAAATGGCTTCTTTGGCTGCCTCAGAAGTGGCGAGATACTCTACCTCGGTCGTAGAATCAGCTATGGTGGATTGCTTGATGCTCTTCCAGCATACATCACTTCCATTCATCTTGAACACATAGCCTACCTGCGATCTGAATTCATTAGGGTCTAATTGGAACGATGCATCAGTGTAGCCCTGAACATTGAGCTCTTCCTGTCCCCCATAGGCCAAGAACAAATCCTTAGTTCTTCTCATATACTTCAGGATGTTCTTTACAGCCACTCAATGTTGCAGACCTAGATTGGATTGGTATTGGCTAGTTATGGTCATAGCATAAGTCATATCTGGTCTAGTACATAATATTGCATACATAATTGATCCAACTGCCGAAGCATAGGGTACTCGACTCATGTCATCCCTCTCAGCCTGTGTGGTGGGACACTAGCTCTTTGAGAGAGTAAGGCCATGTCTCACTAGAAGGTATTGCTTCATGGATTGCTTCAAGTTGAACCTCTCTAGGACCTTTTCAATATAGGTACTTTGACTAAGGGACAGGAGCCTCTTGGATCTGTCACGGTAGATCCTCACGCCTAGGATATAGGCGGCCTCTCCTAGTCCTTCATCTCAAAACACTTCCCCAATCATGTCTTCATAGACTGAAGACCAAGAATGTCATTTCCGATGAGTAGTATGTCATCGACATACAAGACCAGAAAAGTCACCAAGCTCCCACTAAATTTTCTATACACATAGGCGTCATCTTCACTTTTGATAAAGCCATAATCTCTCACAGCTTCATCAAACTGAAGATTCCAACTTCGAGATGCTTGCTTTAATCCATAAATAGATTTCTTTAGGTTGCAGACCTTACTAGCATCTGCAGGATGGATGAAACCATCAGGTTGTGTCATATATACATCCTCTGTCAGCTTCCCATTAAGGAACGCTGTCTTAACATCCATCTACCATATCTCATAGTCATGATATGCAACTATAACAAGCAGTATCCGAATGGATTTGAACATGGCAACCGGCGAGAAGGTTTCATCATGGTCCACCCCGTGGACTTGTTTGAATGCTTTAGCCACTATTCTACCCTTATAGGTAACTATGTTGCCATCCATATCAATCTTCCTTTTGAGGTCCCATTTATAGCCTAAGGGTTTTACCCCATCAGGCAGCTCAATCAAATCCTAGACTTGGTTAGCTTACATGGAATCCATCTCGGATTGCATGGCCTTAAGCCATCTCTTGGAGTCCAGTCTAGCTACCACCTCATCATAGGTCCTGGGCTCATCCTCAATGATGAAGATCCCAACGTGTTGGGTCGGTAGTGACCCATACCTCTCAGGTGCATGACGAATCCTCCTAGACCTACTTGCAACCTGTGTCTGAGCCTCTGGTTGCCTAGCAACTGGTGCAGGTGGCTCAAGTTCTATCTCTGTGTCTTATGGTTGCACTTGGACCTCGTCCAAGTTAAACTTCCTCCCACTAACTTCTTTCATGAGAAATTCTTTCTATTGAAAGATAGCACCCCGAGCAACAAAGACTTTGTTCTCGGTAGGGACATAAAAGTAGTATCCTTTAGTTTCCTTAAGATACCCCACAAATACACATTTATCGGATCTGGGTTCTAGCTTGCTAGAATCCTGACATTTGACATAAGCCTCACATCCCTAGATCCTAATAAAAGAGAGGTTAGGGAATCTCTTACTCCATACCTTGTATGGAACCTTGGAGACACTCTTAGATGGAACGTTATTCAGTATGAGAGAAGCTGTCTCAAGTGCATAACCCCAGAATGAGGATAGTAGAGTTGCATGACTCATCGTAGATTGAACTGTTGGTGTATATGCCCTAGGACCTAGTTTTGGTCCACTTATGTACTACTTGACTTTGATATTTATATCATTCTGGCATTGTCGTTATCTATGTTTGTTTACATCTGCGCATATGTACTAACATGATAATGTCCCTGGAGACAGATTGGATCTGTGCTCGAACTATAGTCCCCAGTCAATGTACCTTAGTGGATATGGGACAGCTATGGTACTTGTGAGACTGGTATGTGGGCTGGTTAGTCACGTGGTGCTAACGCAGACACATGGGTATATCATTGGAGGATATACTGCATAGACCCGCTGTGAGGCTATGACTTGGTGTCATAAGTTATCCTCACAAGTGACAGGAGATGCATTGATCCCTTGACTTGAGGTCATTGATCATTCTATATGGTTAGGGACTTGCTTTGATACAACCTAACACCTCGCCATAGTTGGGAGGTCATAACGGTTGTCATTGAGCTTGTCACGACCCATATGAGAAGGTCAATGGACAGACAAAGGATTTGCCCCTTCCTTAGGGAAGTATGATATCCATGGAGCTCCTCTATGGTTCTATGAGTGAGAGTGTATGGCCATACCCAGGTGAGAACCTGTTTTAGTCATAGCCATGTGATTGGGTGAAAACAAGTGGTGACACACTTGTCCAATCGGATATCAGTTCGGCAAAGAGACTGTAATGCATCTGTACCTAGTTGCGATGATGGGGATGTCGATGTCGATATCCATTCCAATGACCTGGGTAGCAGCGATGCACTGCTAGGTGCCACTCACTGCTTGTGGTGACCTTTAGTCAGCACTGCCGGCGTCAGAAGGAACCTATAGGGTCGCACACCTTGATACTTGAGTTCTCGTATTGATCGGGAAGCCTTATGATCGAGTTATTGGATAACTCGGATCTAATTGGGAGATTTCATCAGCGCCAATGGGCCTGATGAGATAGAAGAATGTTATTGGAGCCAAACATCATTTTTGGCAGGTTGACCCATATTTGACCTTGGTTGGTCACATTAGATTAGGGTTACATTGGATTGAATCCAAATGCTTAATCAACCCATGTGATGAAGTTTGGGCTAGCTCATTATCCAATGAAGCCCAATAACAAGTTCTCATGAAGAGAAGAGAGGCTAAAAGGGCATAATGGGGTTAGGGTGGCAAAATTGCTTCATTAAGGAAGCAATTGGCGCCTAGCCCTTCTCCCTTGATGGTATGTATGCCTTTAAGGCATGTCTTGGGCTGATATGGTACTTGGGCAATTATGGAAAGGTTGAATGAAGTTTATGGTAAAGTCTTGGAGACTTTCCTTGCATCAAACCTCCTCATCCTAGCCCTACACTTGTCATGATCCTAGCCCTTGCCCTAACCGCCTCTTGCCCTATATATGTGACCCTAGCCGCCCCCTCTTAAGATGATTCATCCTTGGAGGCGTGAACACATTAAGAGGGGCGAGAGAAAGGAAGAAAGGTGGCGCAACCTCTTCCTCTTCCATCAAGTTGCCACAAGTCTTCTTCCTTTCTTCTTCTTGGCACAAGTAAAGAAAGCGATTGACGATTTCCTCTCATCTTCATCCTCTTTGGCGCATCCCCCCTTGGTGGTGGCGCAAGGTGATTGGAGCATCTCTCTAAGGCTTGGATCTTCTTCCCGAGGCTAGCACCGGGCGTGGAAGAAGATGACTCAAGGCATCCGTGTGTGTGAAACTGCAGAGGGCGCACGCTTGGGCGCCTATCACAACATCGACCTCATCTTGCTATAAGGTATTTCCTAACTCATCGTGTCAACTCTTTTGCTTGCGATCTTCACTGGGTTTTTGGGACTCGCCTGTTTCGGGGATATTCTTCCGCTGTGCAATGTATGTATGTATGTCTATGACTCTAAAAAATTGTAAAATGTCCCTGGGGTTTCCCAACATGAACCATGTCCAACAAAGTTTGATTTCTCCTCTCAGAAATACTATTCCATTGAGGTGATCCAGGAGGAGTGAGTTGGGAGAAGATCTCACACTCTCTAAGTTAGTCAAAGAACTCACCGCTCAGTTACTCTCCACCACGATCTGATCGAAGAGTTTTGATAGATCTACCAAGCTGGTTCTCTACTTCATGTCTGAACTCCTTAAATTTCTCAAAGGATTCAAATTTATGTCGTATCAAATAGACATAACCATAGCTACTGAAGTCATCAGTAAATGTTATGAAGTAGTTGTACCCTCCTCTAGCTTGTTTACTAAATGGCCCACACATATCACAGTGTATAAGATTCAATAAACCTCCTGCCCTCTCCCCAGTCTTGGTGGAGGGTGCTTTTGTCATCTTCCCTAATAAACAAGGCTCACAAGTATCAAACTCATCCAAGGTGCTTGAATCTAACAACCCATTTGCAAGGAGTTGTTCAATGCGATTCTTGTTATATGGGCTAATCGACAATGCCATAGGAAAGCACCAACTGAACCACTCAGTTTGATCCTCTTACTATTTATGTTACAAATAGAGCTATCCATGTCCAAGACATACAAACCATTACATAAAGTACCCTTCTATAAAACATATTTGCAAATGAAAAAGAACAAGAGTTCTCCTTTATTTCAAATTTAAATCCTTTCTTTGCCAAGCAAGGAATGGATACAATATTCTTAGTAAGCAAAGGTACATAATAGCAATGATCTAGCTCTAACTGAAGCCAAAAGGTTGGGAGAGAGTCAAATTTCCTACAGCAACAGCAGCAACCTTTGCCCCGTTTCCAACTCATAGGTCAATCTCTCCAGGCCACACGGATCTACTTTTCTTGAGCCCCTACATATTTGCACAAATATGAGCTTTGCATGCAGTATCCAATACCCATGATAAAGAAGTAGAAAGGTTGACTTCGGTAATATAAATACCTAAGTTAGAAGACAAGGCCATGCCTTTCTTCTCCTCAATCTGAAAGTTTCTTGCTGTCCCTCCTCTAGTGACCCTGCTCGCCATAGTGGAAGCACCTCTATTCCTTTGACTTCCTGGCCTTTTTCTTCAGTGCTTTGGTAGGACCTTTCGCACTGCTCTTAGCACGTGCCTTACCCTTCTTCTTCATCTTCTTGGTTGCAAGGACCAAAAGAACAGAATTGGGTTTGGTCTTACCCATCTCACGCTCGATTATTTGGAGCATATTCAACAATTCCTCCCTAGTGCACTCAATTCGGTTCAAGTTTAAATTTATAATAAACGGATTGAAGCTAGAGGGCAGGGACTGCAGAATAAGACCCACAACCAGCTTATTATCTATAGTGTGTCTTAGTCTCCTGAGATGATCCACATGTCAAATCATCTTGAGTACATGGGGTCCTACTAGAGCCCCCTAAGGTAACTTGCACCGAAAGAATGCTTTAGCAGTGTCATATCTCTCAGTTCTAGCCTGAGCCTCAAACATCTGTTTCAAATAAGTGATCATCTAAAAAGTGTTCTGCTCCTTATATTGCACCTGAAGCTCATGTGCCATAGTGGCTAGCATGAGACATGCTACTTCCAAAGAGTCATCCTGATGCTTTCTAAAAGCATCCCTGTCTGCCCCTCGGGCATTAGGCATAGGTGCCGCAGAAAGAGGCTGCTCAAGGACATACAGCTTCTTCTTGAGCTTGAGGGCTAACCTCAAGTTGCGATGCCAGTCCATGAAGTTGGATCCAACCAACTTATCTTTCTCAAGAAGAGATTGTAGTGACAATATGCTATTGTTTATAGCCATTGTTATACAACAACCAAGAAAAGCAGATTAGTTACTACTTTAAATCATTTAAACTAGACTTGTTTTAGTTGATTATGGCTCCCACTATTTTAATCAAATTGACAGCCCACAAAGTCAATCGGGAAATCCATGATTTCCTAGTGAGAAGGGATCCTTATTCCACATGAGGCTTCGTGTGCCACAAGGGTGGGATGAATTGCACAAAGTGACCCATTCTTCTTAAGATAGGCACGTCAGCCTATTGCACTTGGAAACTCCCCTTATTGAGATAGTCAAGGCATTTCATGTCCAGTGAGGGCTGGAAACAGAATGAAACCCTAACCTATCAATGATGCCTCTAGAGTTCCATCATGTGCCCAGCACATGTGAAAAACTAGTCAAGTCCATTCCTAACTGTTATGCCCAGGGCCAACGAGTTTCCTTGCGAAGGCATGTCTAAGTTAAATCTGGACTGGGAAAATCATTGTCATGACACACCTTCTAAAGATAAGTAGGTGTGTCCCACGAGTGTGGGAAATAGTGCACAGCACCACTGATCGATAGCTTGATGAGGTCTATGAGTTAGAAGGCTACTATACTTGATATTTTTTATTGAGGGCTTTTGAGATCTCATCCTCTTAGTTTTATCTTTTGTCTAACAATACAGGCATGCAATCCTGTCATGATAATAAAAAGATAAAACATCACAAGCATGCTTTAGTAGATATGGAAAGTAGTAAAGGATGATGTGGTCATAGCCTAATCAACACATTGAACCAACACATGCCAAAGGTGGGTTCAATGCTTGACCTAGGAAACAAGCCCCAAAACTAGACCAAACCAAGCCGCCCTCCAGCTTGATCTTCAAGGTCGGCCCCAAGGTCCTCATCACTAAGGTTTAGCACTCAAACCCTTGAGGTACCCCTAGGGAAACCCTAGAAGCACACCCATAGGAATCGGCTAATGCCTAGGTGTCTCCTCTAAGCCTGATGCTCCACCTTGCAACCCACATGAGGGATAGCACCGAAGCCCTAAGGCTCAGCCAAACCCTCCTTGAGCCTCTATGCAAGGATGTGCCACCATGGGAGAAGTTGGTTGCGCCACCAAGCAAGGTGCACAAGCTCCAAATCATGCACCAATGCTTTAAGTGATAAGCACCCAAATCTTCTTGTTTTAATTACAAAACAAAAGGAAAAAGAAAGGCGTCATGTCCTCACAAGAGTACAACACAAGCATGCTAGGGGCTTGACTAATGACCACAACATCATGCACAATCAAGGCACTATCTCATGCAATTCTATATGCCCGTGAAAAACATAAAATCTGAAATTTTACTTTTTCATCAAAACATATCTCTCTTCCTTCACCTCTTATCACAAATCTTTGGTTGTTTGTTTCTCTCTGGAGTCTACAAGAGGCATACCGGTTTCCCTCATTTCCATCCCTAACTTGCTGAGATTAGGGCAATCACCTAGTCCATGTCCCGCATAATCTCAACAAGTCTCTCATGATGGGTTTATCCCACCAAGAGAGGAGCAATTATCTCTTCCACATATGGGTCTATCCCAGTCATGTGAAGGGAGTGAAGAACTAAAAGAAGTCGATTAGAGGTAAGAAACAAGAGTCCTATAATTTTTCCTATTTAGAAAAATTATGCGCCATACATATTAAATATGCGAAAAAATCTATATGGCATGATAGCAGATGAAAGCATATAAAGAACATCGTTCGAGGCTCGCAAGTCGCTCTGATACCACTGTTATACCACTGTTGGGAATCCCCGGGGATATTTTAAAATTTTACAAGCATTACAATAGCACAACGGAAGCATATCCCCGAAACAAGCCAATCCCAAAAACCCAATGGATCATTTCTTGTGAGGGGGTTGACACGATGAGAACAGAAAGTACCTAGAGTAAGAGCGAATTGATGTCGAGATAGACACCCAAGTGTGCACCCTCTGCAGTCTCACACACACGGATCCCTCGAGTTCTCTTCTTTCACGACTGGTGCTAGCCTCGTGAAGAAGATCCAAGCCGTTGGTGTCCTTCTTCTATACTTGCACCACCTTCAAGGGAAGATGCGCTAAGGAGAAGATGGATGGAGATGATGCTGCCAACCTCAAGTCCTTCTTGTGCCAAGAGGAGAAGGAGAAGATGAGTTGCGGCTAGGAAGATGGAAGTTATGCGTCAAGGACTTCTTGCTTTCACCCTTTGTTGCTCTCTCCAATCAATGGTTCACGCCAATTGCATTACCTCTAGCTCTCGCATGTATGAGGATATATATATTGAAGGGTCGGCAATACAAAGGGTAAGCACAACTACAATGACGAAGACGGCTAGGGTTAAGAGAAGGGAGAAATTAGGGTTTGGGTTAAGGTAAGTCTCCAAGACTTTTCTTTAAACCCTTCCTAATCAACCATATGAGCCTAAGACCTTCCAAAGAAGTCTATTCAGCCATATGTGCCCCAAGCCTTGCCTTAGAGGCAAGCTTTCCATCCAAGGAAGAAAGGCTAGGCGCCAATTGGTTCTTAATGAAGCACTATGCGCCATTCATTCCCCATTATACCCCTTAGGCGCCAATGGGTATGAATTCTCCCCATTATAACCTTAAGCCCACTTATCCCATCATGACAACTTGTTATTGGGCCTCACCTCATTGGGTAATGAGCTAGCCTAAACTTCATTGCACAAGTTGATTAATCCATTGAACCCAATCCAATGCAACCCTAACTCAAATGTGACCAACCATAGTCAATTTCGGGTCAACCTTCTAAAAATTAAGTTTGGTTCCAATTAGTCTCTTCCATCTCATCAGGTCTATTGGTGTTGATGAAATCTCACAAATAGATCCGAGCTATCCAATAACTTGATCATAAGGCTTCTTGATCAATACGAGTACTCGAGTATCAAGGTGTGTGACCCTGTAGGTTCCTCTGACGTTGGCAGTGATGACCTAAGGTCATCACAAGCAGTGAGTGGAACCTAGTAGTGCATCGCTGCTGCCCACGTCATCGGAATGGATATTGACATCGACATCCCCATCATCGCAATTAGGTACAGATGCATTACAGTCTATTTGCTAAACTGATATCCGATTAGACAAGTGTGTCACCACTTATTTTCACCCAATCTCATGGTTATGACTAAATCAGGTTCTCACCTAGGTATTTCCATACACTTTCAGTCATAGAACCATAGGGGGGCCCCATGTGTTGCCATATGACTTTTATCCTATGACATGGGTAGTAGTGATGTGTTGCTAGATACCCCTCACTACTTATGATGTTTACATCATTGCCATGGTCATTAGGATGCTATGGGGTCACACGCAATAGACTCTTGATGTTGCTTTAATCAGAAGCCTTATGATGAAGTTATTGGATAACTTTGATCAATTTGGAAGATTTCATCAGGGCCAATGGGCCTGATGAGTTGGAAGAAGGTTATTGGAGCCAAACTTCATTTTTGGCAGGTTGACCCAAAATTGACCTAGATTGGTCACATTTGGATTAGGGTTGCATTGGATTGGATCCAATGGCTTAATCAACCTATGCAATGAAGTTTGGGCTAGCTCATTACCCAATGAGGCCCAATAATAAGTTGTCATGAAGAGGGAATTGGCTTAAAAGGGTATAATGGGGAGAAACCCAACCCCATTGGCGCCTAGGGGCATAATGGGGTGTGGGTGGCATAAATTGCTTCCTTTGTAAGGAAGTGGCGCCCCCCCCCCCCCCTTCATCCTTTGGTGGTATCTTGCATCTATGGTAAGTGTTGGGGCTGATATGGCTTGAGAACTTTTAGGAAAGTCCTTGGGCGCATATGGTTAGGTTGAATGAGGATTATGGCAAGGTCTTGGAGACTTTCCTTACCTCATAAACCCTACATGCACCCAAACCCTTACCCTAGCCGAATTCCTCTTGCATGTTGCGCCTAGCCCTTTCTCCTTTAATGGTAAGAATGCTTTTGTGGCATGTCTTGGGCTGCTGTATTGCTTGGGGCGCAAGACAAGGTCTTGGCGCATAAGGAAGGGTTGAATGGGTTTAAGGAAATGTCTCAGAGACTTTCCTTGCCACAAACCCTTTCATCCTAGCCATACACTTGTCCTAATCCTAGCCCTTGCCCAAACCGCCTCTTGTCCTATTTATAGGACCCCTTGCCACCCTTCTTGTTGTGGTTGATTCATGTGGACAACATCTTGGAGGGGTGACATATCTCTTGGAGAGAAGTGCAAGGGGGCATGAGCAATATAGGCTTGGTGCAATCTTCTTCCAAGTGGCCGCAAGTTCTTCTTCTTCTCCCTCTCTTCTTGGCGCAAGGAGTCTTAGTGCTAGGTGGCGTCTCCTTGCCACAAGCCTTCTCCGTTCCTTGGCCATAGGCGCACCTTGCTTGAAGGTGGCGCAAACAAAGAAGAAGGAGGAAGCAACTTGGCGGCATCATCCTCTTCCTCTTCCTAAGGGCCGAAACTCTTCTTCTCCCTCTTCTCTTGGAGTGAAGAGGCTAAGGAGTTGGCGGCATCTTCCTTGCACTTGGCGCATGATCCTTGGAGGTGGAGCAAGAGAAGTGAAGGAACCCTAAGGCTTGATTCTCTTCCCGAGGCTAGCACCAAGCGTGGAAGGGAGCAACGTTGAGACGGTCGACGCGTGGATACTTGTAGAGGGCGAACACTTGGGCGCCTTCAACATGGCTTCGGCAACTAGACAAGCAAAAGAAGTACATCTCTAACACATCCTTGTGTCTTCTCTCTCGCATGGATCCTTGGGACCGGAATATGTTTCGGGTGTAATGATTCTTCCGCTGCATCCTGGGACTACAAAATTTTAAATTACACCCGGTATTCCCTAACAGTGGTATCAGAGCTACTTGCAAGAAACACAAGGTGTACGTTTGCTTGTGTGTGAAAAATTTTTGGAAAATTTTTCTTCTATCCATGCGCCACTTGATTGGGTTGATATGGTCATAGCAAGTGCCCTCCTGTGTTGTGATGTGGAAGCATGTTTCCACTTGTGATGAATGCTTGTAAAATCTCTTTCCACATGCGTGTGGATCTCTCCCTATCTTGATGTAAAGATTTTTCATCTTGTTTTAGAATAGATGTAGAATTAGAAGATATGTTAAGGCTTCATCTTAACAACAAGGAGTCTTCTTCAACTGAAGTCAGTAGTGGCGCCAGCTTTGGAAGCATGGTGATGGACTTGCGGTTGAAGGAAGGACACTTGCTTTCAGCTTCTGGCATGGGCTGATTTGCTTCAGGGACTCGCAACCCTTGGATGCACGATAACATGTCACATGGCTCGTGACAAGTTATGTGTATGAAAAGGGCTATGACCATATCGACCAAACTAGCATGCCTGTGATGGTTTATTATTCTGTCCATAGCATGCCTGTGATGTTTTTCCTTTTGCTGCCATAACTATAGGAAAACTGCATGCTAGAAAAGAATAAAACAAACAAGCAAAACTCTCAATACAATATCAAGTCGATAGCCTTCTAATGTGTAGCCCTCATCAAACTATCGATAGGTGGTGTTATGAATTGTTTCCCACCCTTGTGGGACACACCCACTTATCTTTAGGAGGTGTGTGGTGACAATTATTTCCCTAGTCCGGTTTTAACTTGGGCGTGCCTTCGCAAGGAATTCGTTGGCCCTGGGCATAACGGTTAGGACCAGAATTGACTAGTTTTTCATATGTCACTGACATGATGAATCACTAGAGGCAGCTGTTGAGAGGATAGGGTTCTATGTTGTATCCAGCCCTCGTTGGACATAGGGCACCTAGTCTGTCTTAACTAAGAGGAGTTGTGCACGGCACAATTGGCTGGCATGCCTACCTAAGGAAGCATGGGACTCTCTGTGCATCCCAACTCACCCTCGTGAGTCGCGGAGACCACATGTGAAATTAGGATCCTACTCACTTATTTCTATGTTGAGTTTGAGAATTCTCAACTTGTTTTTGGAAATAGTGGGAGCATAGCATTTAAGTTAAAGTCCTTGTTAAATGCTTTATCATAGTACTTATTTTACTTATTTGCTTATTGTAGATGACATCTCCTGATCTAAGATTTAAACTTTATAAAAACAAACTGGATGGGACAAATTGGACAAAGTGGTTCAAGATTTTGTCCAAGATACTAGAACAAGAGAATAAGGTGCATCTTCTTGAAAGACCTCCATCCCAGCCCAGTGTGTATTTCACTACTGAGTGGGAATGGAATGTCTATCTTGAACATTGTGAAGATAACGAACAGTACACTATTCTTGTCTTAGAGTGCATGACCCCAGAGGTCAAGGTTGAGTGCGATGAGATAGGGATTTATGATCTGATCATACATCTCAAGGGTCTCTTCACACCGTGCTCTATAGACAATGATCATGAGAGTTCTGTTGGATCTTCAGAATGTATGCCCAAATCTGAGAATGACCATGGTTCTGTATCTTCAAAACTAATACTTCGGAAGACTGGGAATGCATAGGTAATTCGAAGAGGATTAATGGCCAAGAAGAGCATGGCAAAGAAGAAGGGATGTAATCCATCCGCTTCAGGTATTGTGTTACCGAGGTTTTTTGTCTACTTCTTATTCATGGGTACTGGGTACTGGGTATTACATGTTTTACATATGTTTTTCAGAACAAGAGCCTTTGGTGATATCTCATCTGCAGGCCAGGAAGCTTTTAGCCCAGGGCTGCAAGGGGTATCTGGCGCATGTCAAGGTGCAGACTGAGCCTGATTTGGATCTGGCTAAAATTCCTGTGGTAAGAGAGTTTGCTGACGTCTTCTCTGATTTATCTGGGTTACCACCCAGCAGAGAAGTTGAGTTTGGTATCGAGTTGTTGCCAGGCACAGCACCGATATCTAAAGCTCCTTACAGGATGGCAACTTCAGAACTAACAGAGCTGAAGAAGCAACTGGAAGAACTATTAGAGAAGGGGTATATTCGGCCCAGTGTTTCTCCATGGGGAGCACCTGTGTTATTTGTGAAGAAGAAGGATGGTACTTTGCGCATGTGCATCGATTACCGTCAACTCAATCAAGTGACTGTTAAGAATAAGTACCCATTACCCCGTATTGATGATCTCTTTGATCAGTTGCAGGGTGCTACTGTATTCTCTAAAATTGACCTGAGGTCTGGCTATTATCAGATGAGTGTTCGGGAGGAGGATGTACCTAAAACTGCATTCAGGACCAGGTATGGGCACTATGAATTTCTTGTTATGCCCTTTGGACTGACAAATGCTCCTGCGGTGTTTATGGATCTGATGAATAGGGTATTTCATGAGCTCCTGGACAAATGTGTGGTCGTCTTCATTGATGATATTCTGATCTACTCCAAGAATGCGCAAGACCACTCTCAGGATTTGCGCAAGGTGCTGGAGATTCTGCGGCTGAAGCGGCTATATGCTAAGGCCAGCAAATGTGAGTTCTGGCTAGATCAGATTGGTTTTCTGGGGCACATTATTTCTAGCCAGGGTGTGTCTGTGGATCCAGTGAAGGTGGAGGCCATTCTTCACTGGGGAAGACCAACTACAGCGACTGAGGTCAGAAGTTTTCTGGGCTTAGCTGGATACTACCGCCGTTTTGTGGAAGGTTTTTCCAAGCTGGCAGGTCCTCTGACTAAGCTAACTAGAAAGAATCTGAAGTTTGAGTGGTCTGATGATTGTGAGTCTAGTTTTCAGGAACTGAAAAAGAGACTGACCAGTGCTCCTATCCTCATCATTCCCTGTGATGGAGAGAAGTTCATTGTTTACACTGATGCCTCTGGTAAGGGTCTGGGTGCTGTACTGATGCAGCAAGGAAAAGTAGTCGCTTATGCTTCAAGGCAACTCAAAGATTACGAAGTAAACTACCCCACTCATGATCTGGAGTTGGCAGCTGTAGTTTTTGCCTTGAAAATCTGGAGGCACTATCTGTTTGGACAAACATTTGAATTGTTTACAGATCACCAGAGCTTGAAGTATATCTTCACTCAGAAAGAGCTGAATATGAGACAGAGGCGATGGCTTGAATTGATAAAGGATTATGACTTCACCATCCAATATCAGTCTGGTAAAGCCAATGTGGTGGCTGATGCGCTTAGTCGATATCCTGTGACTCAGATAGCTGCACTGCGAGTCCAGGAGTGGCGACTATTGCAGGAGTTCAGTGACATGCATCTGAGTGTGACTCCGGGTGAGAGAGGCGGTCTTCTGGCTTCTCTCAGGGTTCAGTCAGACTTACTGCAGAGACTGAGATCAAGGCAACAGTCAGATCAGGATATTCTACGGTGGAAAGAGAGGTCTGAGCAAGGCTGGGATGAGAATTTCAGTATGTCGGATGATGGTCTCCTCAGATTTCGTGGAAGGGTCTGTGTCCCTGAGGACCCTGAGTTGAGAAATGAAATTCTTAAGGAAAGTCATTGCACTAAGTATACCGTTCATCCTGGTAGTACCAAGATGTATCAGGATCTGAAAAAGACTTTCTGGTGGCATGGTATGAAGAAGGATGTGCATTTGTTTGTGTCCAGATGTTTGACTTGCCAAACCGTGAAGGCTGAGCATCAGAGGCCGGGCGGTTTGATGCAGTCTCTCCCTATTCCTCAGTGGAAGTGGGAGCATATCAGTATGGACTTTGTGTGTGGGCTGCCCAATACCAGAAGGAATCATGATGCCGTATGGGTGATTGTGGACAGACTCACGAAGTCGGCTCACTTCTTACCGATCAAAATGACTTACAGTTTGGATCGGTTAGCAAAACTGTACATCGATGAGATTGTCAGATTACATGGAGTTCCCTTGGACATTGTCTCTGATCGTGATCCTCGATTTCTATCCAGGTTTTGGAAGAAATTACAGGAAGATTTGGGAACTAATCTGAGTTTCAGCACTGCATATCATCCTCAATCTGATGGTCAGACAGAGAGAACTATTCAGACACTTGAGGATCTTCTGAGATCTTATGTGATTGACTGGTCTGTTGAGTGGGATCTGGACTTATCACTGATAGAGTTCACCTACAACAATAGCTTCCACTCTAGCATACAGATGGCTCCGTATGAGGCCCTATATGGGAGGAAATGCAGAACACCTATATGCTGGGAGGAAACTGGGGACAGAACAGTGCTAAAGTCTGATGCTGTTCAGGAAGCCACTGAGAAGATCAGAGAAATTCAGAAAAAGATGAAGATTGCTCAGGATAGACAGAAGAGTTATGCTGATGTGAGGCGGCGTCCTCTTGAGTTTTTGGTGGGAGAGCATGTTTTCCTAAAGGTCTCGCCTATGAAAGGGGTGATGAGATTTGGGAAGAGAGGAAAATTGAGTCCCAGGTACATTGGTCCCTTTGATATCATTGAGAGGATTGGACCTGTGGCATATCGACTTGCTCTGCCCCCATCACTGGAACACCTCCATAATGTGTTCCATGTTTCTGCACTCAGAAAATATTGTTCTGATCCTTCTCATGTTCTGGAGTTGGAACCTCTCCAGCTTGAAGAGAACATGACTTTTGTGGTGAAACCTCTCAGAATTGAAGATAGAAAAGAGAAAGTGCTGAGGAATAAGGTTATTCCACTTGTGAAAGTCATCTGGGGAAATCAGTCTGTTGAAGAAGCCTCTTGGGAGGTTGAAGCAGAGATGAGAAAGGAGCATCCTCACCTGTTCAGTGACGGGCTTGGTCAGCTTTAGAGGACTAAAGCTCTATAAGGGGGGGAGGATGTAACGCCCTTGATTTTCTGAATTATGATTTAAGGTTAGAAATTCAGTTTCTGTATTTTTATCGGTTAAAATTTTGGGATTTTTGCCTAATTGTAGGACTTTTTCCTACAGGGCAAAAATAATTATTTTCGTTGGGGCTTCGAACCCTCAACCTTGGCTATTTGCTCCTGGAATTCTTCCACCATGGTGGCGCATATTTCTGTGTTATTGGAGTGGCGCATGGTGGTTAAGCCCAGGTAAGCCCATTAAAGCCGATTTCCACTTAAGTTAATTGGGTTATTGGATCTTGGATCCGTTTGGGGTGGAAAAAAAATAAAAAAAGGGGGAAAATTCGTGAGGGCTCCTCTCCCTCACGATTTTTGGTTTGTTTCTTGCCCTAGCCGCCTGTGTTGTCGCCCCTCACTGTGCTTGGCGCTCCTGCAAAATTTCTGACGCTGGTGGTGGCAGACTGGTGGTGGACGAACTTTCTGGAGACCCCTGATCCCCTGTTTCGGCGTTTTCTCTGTGGGCGATTTTTCTGGTGAGTAATTCGATCCTAAGGAGTCTAATCCGAATTAAAATTCGTTATTTTCCATGATTATTCGTATGGGGTTGAATTCAAATAATTATAGGGTTTTAAAATCCTGTTCTGCTGAAATCTGCATTCGTTAATCTGACCTTTGTGTACTATAACCCCAATATCTCATGGTCTATAGATCCAAATCGCACGAAATAAATTTTGTATGAAACTAGATACATTCGGCTTTAATTTGAATCTGATATCGACCATATCCGAGCTGTATTCGTATTTCAATCTGTATTGCAATCTAGCTGTACAAAATCAGTTTTCTGAAATTCTGGATTTCGACCTTTATGTGTTCGAACCATCATATCTCCCTAGGTATAGCTCGAAATCTTGTCAAATCAGTTTTATTAGACCGTAGGCTCGAAGAGCTTTATTTTGACTCCCATAACGCCTATTTTCGATTAGTTATTGGATCTGAAATAAATGTCGCAAGTCTGATATATGAATCTGTTTTCTTGAAATCTGAAATTCTGACCTTCTTATGTTCGACCCCTTATATCTTCCTGTCTAAAATTCGAAATCTTGTGAAACCAGTTTTATTGGAAACTAGATTCAGAGAGCTTCATTTTGAATACAATATTGACTAGCTTTGGTTCGAAATTGGACTAAAAATATATTTTGCAAACGGACAATATAAATCTGCTATGTTTTGGTTAGACGAATATTCCTTTGTGAGAAAAATTTACATTGTATGGTTTAACCTCTTAAATTGTGGTCTGTAGTTCTTCTAAAATTTATTTGTTTGATGAGAAATTTTAGAGAAAACAAAATTGGGGATTTAACTAAGAACTTAGGAATTTTCGAAAATATAGTTCGAGCAAATTTTGGGGCTTTTGTCAATTTTCTTCACGAACGTGTAATTAAAATTATCTGTAGTGGGGGACTGAAATTAATTACATGAAATTTGTACATTCTGTTAAGGTTCTGAAAGTGGCGCCCCTTACAGTAATTTTATAGCTCACGGTTTTAGGAATTTTGAGGAGATTATTTCATGAATAATTTCTGTTCTGTATTTAAATGTTTGTTATATGAATAATTTCTGTTCTGTATTTAATTGTTTGTTATGTGGATATTTCCTATTCTGTTTATATGTTGTGAAGTTTCTGAAAACCTTGAATGTGTTAAAACATTTGTGAGAACATAGAATGGTTTGACATGAATTAAGGTTAGTTGTAAGGAATTCACTCATATAATTTCTGTTCTGTGTTTAAGGACTGGATATTGGGGTGTGTCATTTTCTGGTTTGTTAGACTTTGGGCATAATGTAAGAATTAAGTAGTGGTTGATCCTACTTCTCTGTTTCAGTATAATCTGTTCTGTAAAATTATGCCCTAGTGTAGCACTCTTCCGTGTCCTTACCCTCCTTCTGTGGCGCTGTAATGGTGCTGATAGTCTACTACGACCCTTGAGACACTATTTCTGTTCTGGGTATTGGAGGCCAGAGTGCCACGTCCTAACAAGACGGGGGCCACCCACTGATACCTCCTCTACCATTCAGTTCTGGGTTTTGGAGGCCAGAGTGCCACGTCCTAACAAGACGGGGGCCACCCACTGATACCTCCTCTACCATTCAGTTCTGGGTTTTGGAGGCCAGAGTGCCACGTCCTAACAAGACGGGGGCCACCCACTGATACCTCCTCTACCATTCAGTTCTGGGTTTTGGAGGCCAGAGTGCCACGTCCTAACAAGACGGGGGCCACCCACTGATACCTCCTCTACCATTCAGTTCTGGGTTTTGGAGGCCAGAGTGCCACGTCCTAACAAGACGGGGGCCACCCACTGATACCTCCTCTACCATTCTGTTCTGGGTATTGGAGACCAGAGTGCCACGTCCTGACAAGACGGGGGCCACCCACTGATATCTCCTTTACCATTCTGTTTCTGATATGCATGCATTGTCTCGTCCTCGGCAGAGGTGGGGTCAGACCTTCTGTGGTCATCAGGCCTTCTGTGGCCTTTCTGTTTCCGATGTAGACTATCCGTTTGGACTCTGAAAATTCTGATTTTCTGTCTGTCAGTTCTGATTTCTGTAGTTCTGTTTCGATCTGTATTTAGATGTATTAGGCGGTGTGGTTAGTTGGTATGGGTTGGTATATTCATATCCTACCTGTTTGATGCCTATTGTTACAAGTATCTGTATTTGATTGTGTTTGTTTCTGATATGAGCATGCATGTTAAGTTGATTTATCTTATCTGTTAAATAAAAAGAATTTCAACTTAAGTATGATATTTTTGATGTGTACTATGGATGACTTTTAGTGTCTTTTACTCACTGAGCTTTTTAGCTCACCTCCGTTGTTTAAATGTTTTCAGGTGAGACATCAAGACAGTAATTGCTACAGCTAATATGACGCTAATGTTTGATGTCATTTCTAAGAATAGTCTTCTAAAGATTTATCAGGCCTGCGTGCCTAATTTATTATGACCTATATGACATGTTTTATCTCCTGAGGGCTTATGCCTGTTTTCAGGATATTATATTATAGTTGTTTCGTTTAAATTATTGGATACAAGTCTTGGATTCTTTTATTGAATTGGTTCTTATTTTGAAATGTCCGATTTGAGATGTGTAACCGAATTTGTGTTGTTTATTTTAGTATCTGAATAATCAGTTCTGTATATTTCTGAAATTCCACATATGTGTAGTGTGGACGTTTGTTGTTGTTACAAGATATGTGTGTCTGTGCAGCAGTAGTTTAGAATACTTGCTGCCGGATTTTTTCTGGATTTCCGGATTTCTATTTCCTAGTAATCGATCCTATTCAGTTCTGTGCGGTTTTCTGTTCCGTAGTAATGTCCTTCGATGCCGCTTTCTTCTTGTGTTTTAATGGAAGAGTAAAAAATTTTTGAAACCCCGTATTTTACTTGTATGCGTGTGGGGTGTGATTCTGAGGGATGTTACAATTAGGCTTGGTGGGATCGACTCTCGGGTCAGGGATGGAGCATTGGATGCTGCTGTTGATATCATCTCACTGCCTTGAAGACTTTATCTAGAACTTTGCTATTATGTATCAGCTTATGTATTAGAACATCATTCCTTTTGGAAAGGATTTCAGTTTAAAATAATAAATGATATTTTTCTTTAAATCTGAGATGTTCTATTGAAGTGATACAGTTGATAATAGTTTGTGGTTCTATATGTAACACAAGATCAGATCCAATGATTCAATAAACACCCTCTTATAGCATTGTCTCTTGAACGATAGAACAATGGTCACATCCAAAGGTCCATGGACTGTTGGGATCATTATCCTTTCAGGATTATGATGCAAGTGAGCCTTGTTCAAAGGAACAATGTGACAGATGCTGCCTTCACCATAAAGGGTGGAAGGGTTAGTGGCTTGTTCGATCTATTACACAACAATGTGTGTGGACCCATGTAAACAAGCACTAAGAGGTGTTGTATACTTCATAAGGTGTGGATATGCTTTATCTAACCCAAGTACTTTGGAGAAATCCAAGAAGTTCAAAATGAAGTACGGAATCAAATTGGAGGATCCATTAAAGCACTTAGATTGGATCAAGGTGATTAGTGGAAAATTTGATGACTATCCTAAGGAGTGTGGGGGTTATCTCATAGCTTACTTGGAACACCACTGTGTGGTGAATTTCAAAGAAAGAAAGAGGAACACATTGGATGTGGTTCCATCTTTGAATAGTCATGCAAAATATACTACTATGATGCCATGCAAATAGATGTACTGCCACTCCATAAGAAAGTGTCTAAGTTAGCTTTTGAGTTGCGAACTGCAAATATCCCATTTCTTCAATGGAATTTGGAATGTAATGTGCAGTGATTCAAAAGTATGTGTTTGTGGTGCACTGTAGAGTGCTAATTCTATCCCAAAGAGAACAAAATATTTGTTGCTCAAACTATTGTCTCTCTTTTGGAAGAAGCTAGTGGGAGTAGATTTGATTGGGACAAGGTCCAGAATCAACCACAATATAATTAGACACAGATGGAGAGCAAAATCTCACATACAGGTTGAAAGTCAACCTAAGGTTCAAGTAACACAGGAACCATATAAGTCTGGATCGATTCGATATGCTGGGCATGAGGAATTTTTCATCAAGGATGAACCTAAGACTTATGAGGAAATGGAAGCAGTCGGTGGACCAAATTCCAAGAAATGGCTAAGGGCCATAAGAACCATAATGGACTTCATATATGCTAATCAAGTCTGGGACTTGGATGAGCTGCCAAAGGGGTAATTCCCACAGGCTGTAAATAAATCTTCTAGGAAGATAGACATGGAAGGTAACATTGTTACCTTGAAAGGCAAGCTAGTGAATAGAAATTTCAGGCAAATCCACTGGGTGGATAATGATGAAAATTTTTCACCAATAGCTGAGTTTTAAGTCCATTAGGAATCTGCTTGTTATAATTGCATGATTAGTTATGGCGTGTTGTTATGAAAACTGCTTTTCTTGCATGGACGTCTGAAAAGATGTCTATAAGGAAATAGCCAAAAAGTTTTCATATCAAGGCCATAAAGATATGCATGGTGTTATGCAAGCATGTTTAAAAGAGCCTGTGTTTACAAGAAGATCAATGGGAGCACCATAATAGTTCTTGTTCTAGAAGATTGATGATATTCTCCTCACATGGAATGACATCTCAACTCTTCACATGGTGAAGACGAGGCTTGAGAAGTATTTCGAGAATAATGATCTAGGGAGTGATGCCTACATCCTAGGCATGAGGATCTATAGATAAAGATCCAAGAAAGTCATTGGCTTTTAGTCAATCTACGTTCATCCAAGAGTTTCTGGAGAGGTTTATATTGGATGATTCCAAATATTGATACCTTCTAGAGAGATATGGTCTAACTCTCTCAAGAATGCTATGTCCCATGACACAGCTGGAGAGTAGTAACATGGGTCTATAATCCTGGTACATTGGGTACAAGATAGACCATGTTTTGTGCAGAGTGCACAAGACCATTTATGGCAAATGCTTGGAGCATAGCTAGCAAGTTTCAATCAGATCCTAGTGTTTGACATTGGATAGCTGTGAAAGGAATCCTTACATATACTTGGGAAGTATAAAGGATTGAGGTCTAGTCCATGATAGACAGGAAGAATTTTGTGTACAGGGGTACACTGATATTTCGTTCCAGTCTAATGACTATTGATCACAGCCAGGATTTGCGCTTTGCCTTTGCTGTGGTGTTGTGTGCTGGAAAAGCATTAAACAAACCACACTGGTAAATTCTACAATTAAGGCTGAGTGCATTGCAGCTTCTTGTGGCAGCCAAGGAAGCAGCTTCATTCATTTGAACTTGATTTAGTCCCTGGTGCTTGATGGTCCAGTATGGTTCTTACTGGGGCCGTAAGCATGTGTAAAGGAACTTAGCATTCAAGTATGTACTGCAATGATATCATCTGATCTTAGAGATCATGGATAAAGATGATGATTCAAATTAGTTAAAATAAACACAGATAGCAATCTAGAAAAACCCACTGACGTAGCCTCTGGCGCAGCGGAAGCTAAATAAGTCATACTAGAGACATAGGGACTGATTAAACATCAGTTGCCCTTGGTCTTAGTGCAAGTTGGAGATTGTTGGTGTATATGCCCTGACGACCAATGTATGGACATGGTCAGGCATTGTTTGAATGTACTTTGATAGAACTATTATTCTTTATAGAGGCATGGTCATTATTACGCAGACTTCTCTACCTGCGTTGATGTATTGAGTTGCATATATAATGTCCCAGGAGTTTGGATTGGATCCATTCTCATAAGCTATCCCCAGACAAGGTACCATAGCAGATATGGGACAGCTTTGGTACATGTGAGACTGGTGTATGGGCTGGTTAGGTGCGGGGCACAGTAACGCAGACATACAGGTGCATTGGATGCACTGGAGTGATCCACCGTGAGGATTGACTTGTCTAGTCAACAAGTCAATCTCACATGCAAGAGGTTTGCATTGATCCTTAGACTTGAGGTATTCATGTCTAGATTTGATGATGGGTATGCTTTGATACAATCTTACGTCTCTCCGTAATTGGGAGACCAAAACGATTGTCATTGGGCATGTCATAAGTCATGTAGAGACATGGATGACAAATAGTAGGATTTGCCCCTTCCTTATTGGAAGCATGATATCCACTCGGGGGCGCCCCACCTTATTGGTGCAAGACAGGAATATGTGGCCACACTAGTTGAGTCATGACCAATGCATTGGATTGATAAACTTGAGACTAATCCAATGTCAGGATATCAGTTTAGGCAAAGGGATCTATAATGCAATGGGAATCTTCGTTGCTTGTTAGGGAGTTGTTGCCATATGACTTTTATCCTATGACATGGGTAGTAGTGATGTGTTGCTAGATACCCCTCACTACTTATGATGTTTTCATCATTGCCATGGTCATTAGGATCCTATGGGGTCGCACGCAATAGACTATTAATGTTGCTTTAATTAGAAGCCTTATGATCAAGTTATTGGATAACTTTCATCAATTTGGAAGATTTCATCAGCGCCAATGGGCCTGATGAGTTGGAAGAAGGTTATTGGAGCCAAACTTCATTTTTGGCAGGTTGACCCGAAATTGACCTAGATTGGTCACATTTGGATTAGGGTTGCATTGGATTGGATCCAATGGCTTAATCAACCTATGCAATGAAGTTTGGGCTAGCTCATTACACAATGAGGCCCAATAATAAGTTGTCATGAAGAGGGAATTGGCTTAAAAGGGTATAATGGGGAGAAACCCAACCCCATTGGCGCCTAGGGGCATAATGGGGTGTGGATTGCATAAATTGCTTCCTTTGGAAGGAAGTGGCGCCCCCCCCCCCCCCCCCCCCCTTCATCCTTTGATGGTATCTTGCCTCTATGGAAAGTGTTGGGGCTGATATGGCTTGAGAACTTTTAGGAAAGTCCTTGGGCGCATATGGTTAGGTTGAATGAGGATTATGGCAAGGTCTTGGAGACTTTCCTTACCTCATAAACCCTACATGCACCCAAACCCGTACCCTAGCTGAATTCCTCTTGCATGTTCCGCCTAGCCCTTTCTCCTTTAATGGTAAGAATGCTTTTCTGGCATGTCTTGGGCTGATGTATTGCTTGGGGCACAAGACAAGGTCTTGGCGCATAAGGAAGGGTTGAATGGGTTTAAGGAAATGTCTTGGAGATTTTCCTTGCCACAAACCCTTTCATCCTAGCCACTTGTCCTAATCCTAGCCCTTGCCCAAACCGCCTCTTGTCCTATTTATAGGACCCCTTGCCACCCTTCTTGTTGTGGTTGATTCATGTGGACAACATCTTGGAGGGGTGACATATCTCTTGGAGAGACTTGAAGTGCAAAGGGGCGAGAGCAATATAGGCTTGGCGTAATCTTCTTCCAAGTGGCCGCAAGTTCTTCTTCTTCTCCCTCTCTTCTTGGTGCAAGGAGTCTTAGTGCTTGGTGGCGTCTCCTTGCCACAAGCCCTCTCCGTTCCTTGGCCATAGGCTCACCTTGCTTGAAGGTGGTGCAAACAAAGAAGAAGGAGGAAGCAACTTGGCGGCATCATCCTCTTCCTCTTCCTAAGGGCCGAAACTCTTCTTCTCCCTTTTCTCTTGGAGTGAAGAGGCTAAGGAGTTGGCGGCATCTTCCTTGCACTTGGCGCATGATCCTTGGAGGTGGCGCAAGAGAAGTGAAGGAACCCTAAGGCTTGATTCTCTTCCCGAGGCTAGCACCAAGCGTGCAAGGGAGCAACGTTGAGATGGTCGACGCGTGGATACTTGTAGAGGGCGAACACTTGGGCGCCTTCAACATGGCTTCGGCAACTAGACAAGCAAAAGAGGTACATCGCTAACACATACTTGTGTCTTCTCTCTCGCATGGATCCTTGCGACCGGAATAAGTTTCGGGTGTAATGATTCTTCCGCTGCGTCCTGGGACTACAAAATTTTAAATTACACCCGGTATTCCCTAACACCATGGATATCAAGCTTCCCTCAAGAAGGGGCAAATCCTCTGTCTGTACATTGACCTTCTAATATGGGTCATGACATACTCAATGACAACCATTCGGACCTCCGAATTACAGTGAAGCATGTCCCTAACCATATAAAAGCATCAATGACCTCAAGTCAAAGGATCAATGCATCTCTTGTCACTTGTGAGGATAACTCATGACACCAAGTCAGTGCCTCACAGCGAGTCGGTACAGTATATCTGCCATTGATATACCCATATGTCTGCGTTAGCAATCGCTGGAGCAAGTCGATGATGACGACACACAAGTGTATGTCCCCTACAATCGCGTACACACGATGATGAAGCTACTATAGGAGGGTTGGTCCTTAGTTTCATACTCTAGAGTGTTTAGAGGATGCTCAAAAAATGTGAGAGGGTCTTGGACATGGGAAGCAAAAAAGCGCAGAAAGTGAAGTGAAAACACGAGGAAAGCGATGGCAAATTCGTTTTGGGGCAAGACAAATGCGAGAGGAACCACACGACACCCAAATCTACGAAAATTCACTCACTAACCTCTTAGTGAGCAATTTTAAGCACAACACGTTTTAGGGATCAGCGAATTTGCAGGGCTAGGCTCACATGCCTACAACCCTTCGGACACACCAAGAGACAAAAAAATTGTTCCACTCCTCCAACGTACGGTTGCTCGTGGGGGTGAACGAGCCCTGATGCGAGCAAAAATTAGACAGCATAATTTTAGAAAATAGCTGAACCAGACCCAATGGAGGTGGTGGGGTTTGCTTCTTGCAGACAGAAGAGGTACACATGAGGAGTTCAAGCTGAACCAAGGATCAAATACCTTGAACGGAACTTGGTCGTCGCCATAAACATCGGAGTCAAGGCACCAATCACTACTCCTCAGCACAGACTTTGAGTACTCTATCACTACAAGAGAACTGAAGAAGACAAGACCAGCCTACTCTTTTATAAAGTAAGAAGAGGGGAACAAGACAAGGGCAGCACCTCAACAACTACCTACTCTAACCATAAAAAAGGAGTTAAGCCGCTGCATAAGAGATAATGGAACAAAATCCTACCAACTACCGATTAAAGCTGAACCTTCTTTGCATGTCCTTTGATTCCAGGGCATACGACAGTGGGTCCACTAGACTGACTCGGAGCAAGCCGCGACAAAATAGCAAAACTTTGAGATTGTGGGCTGGTTCATCACGGTGGAGGCTTGCTCTTGGGCCATGTTGTTTAGATGGGTGTGGTATCCGTCTTGGGCCGGGCATTCTTGATTGGGCTGCATTGGGAGGCGCATGGGCTGGGGGATCTCGGTGTTGACCGAGAGTGGGCTGATGACTCCCATGTATCAGTCTGGTGGTTGGCTTGAGCATTAGGATTGGATTATCATTTTGTTGGCCTCTTTTGGATCTCCTTGAGATGGATAAACAAGGTATGGAGGGAAGTGTACGTCGAAACAGGGTAGTCGGGGTGAACCTCCAGCTTCAGGGGAGATCATTGCCTAGTGATGATGGTGTTCACGGCCATGACTGGGTGGTTTAGAAGTCACCAAGCCATTCACGGCCTTGCCGTGAACTTGTTAACACCCAATCTTTGGTTCGCATCTGGGATATGTGGTTTTTTGAATTTTTCGCTGAGCAGATCACAGCCTGCCCATTATCATGTTCTCAGCCATGATCGGGTTCGCGTCCAAAATCACTATTTTTCTCGACTTTTTTTGAGGAGATCATGGTCTAACTGTGATCATGTTCACGGCCGTGATCGGGTTCACTAGAATCTACTGAGGCGTTCACGGCCTAGTCATGATGGTGTTCACGGCTGTGCTTTTGTTCGCGGCTAGGGTTCACAATTTTTGACGAGGCCATCACGCCCGTGATAGTCTTCACGGGCTACCCATGATCGATTCATAGAAAATTATGTGGGGGAGGGGGGTGCTTTCTCATCTAGATCTTCCCCCTCTTCAACGCTAGCTTCTCCTACATCAATCTCCCCCGATTTGAAGAGTTCTCCTCTAGAGAACTAGGGGTATGGGCTCAGCGGTGTCCAAGGACTCTTCTAAGGGGCCATGGAAGGGGAGGATGTCTGCCACAATGAAGATGGGATTGACCCCCCCCCCCCCCCCCATGCTCTTGGGTAGGTCTAGGACATAGGCATTAGAACCAATCTGCCGCACAACCACATAGGGCCCCATGTAGCATGGCTGGAGCTTAAAGTGTGGCTGGTTGGATATACGCCTGGGGTGGATGTGCATCCGCACCAATTCACCTACAGAAAAGTGGTGTGGCCTATGGAGTTCATTGGCCCTCAAAGCATTTCAAGTGTTGTCCAAAAAGATTTGATCCTAGACCTCCTCATGCAACTGAGAAATATGATGGGCAAAGGTGTATGCATGTTCAGACAATTGGGAGTCAATGGGAAGGTCATGGAAGTCAATGGGCTTATGGGGTTGTTGGCCAAGGACCACATGGAAGCCCCTTAGACTAATAGACCGATTGCCCACCCTATTGTGCGTGAATTCCGCTATGGGGAGCACGGTGTCCTATGTTCTAGGGTGATCGCCCACAAGACAGCGGAGCAAATTGCCTAAACTCCGATAAATGACCTCAGTGTGCCCATCAGTTTGCGGGTGATAGGCAGTGGAAAACTTTCGGGTGGTGCCCAAGAGGGCCCACAGTGAGCGCCAGAAGTGGCTCACAAAGTGTGGGTCCCAATCAGACATGATGGTCAAAGGAAGACCATGCAGGCGGACAATCTCCATGATGAAGAGATGGGTCATGTGAGATTCATCCGAACTCTGATAACAATGGATGAATGGGCCATTTTAATGAATCGGTCTATGACAACGTAGACCGATTTAAAGCGTGACGTAGTCCGGTGCAACCCAAGGATGAAGTTCACGCTAAGGTTGCACCATGGGCCTCCAGAGACAAGCAACAGGGTGTAAAGACCCATGTTTGGTGGATGGGGTTTGCCCAATTGGCAGGTGCCACAATGTCGGACAATACGCTCCACATCCTTGCACAAGGAAGGCCAAAACAAACATTCCTCCACTATCTCATAGGTCTTGTCGTGGCCATGCTGACCAACGATGCCACCTGCATGCAACTTGAGCACGAGGAGATCACGAAGGGATGAATGGGGAATGCACAGGTAGTTCCCCAAAAAGTGGTAGCCCTCACAAAGCCAGTAGGGGGACTCTGGATTATTGGACTCAGTTAGGTGTGTGTAGATGGTGTCGAAATCAAGGCAAGTCGGGTACTCATCCTTAACATGGTTGAATGTGTTGGCGCGAGTGTGCATCATGCACAAGAGGGTTCGGATGTGACTCAAAGCATCTGCAAGAATGTTTTCCTTGCCCAACTTATGGGTAATCACGAACGAGTATAGCTGCAAGTACTTAACCCATTTCGCATGACGGGCACTAATAGAGCCAAAGGAGACCATGAAGACCTTCGGGCCCAAAGTGACACACCCATGGACTTCGAGGCCCAAGGAGACACACCAGTAGACTCTCCAGGACCCAAGGAAGACACCCCAAAAATATTGGCTCAAACGGAGGTTGGTTCCAGACTTCACACCAACGAGTGTGCATGGCTTCACGGCCGTGAAAGGATGCACAGGCCAGGGTGTGCACAGATATGCACCTGTGAAAACCTCGGCCACCTTCATAGATCCAGACATGGGTGCCTTCATGGCCATGTTCCTGCCTATGACAATCTCAGCCAAAGACGAAAGTCTAGACGTGGAAGGCTTCACGGCCGTGCATGGATGCACAGCCATGCCCGTGAATACCTTGGCGAATGATTTTGACCCAGTCCTAGACTCTTTCACGGCTGTGCATGGATGCACGGCCATGCTCCTGAACAGCCTAGAGACTCCAAAAATCTCCTTTTTTTGTACCATTCGACACTCGCAACATTCTTGACACCCCCCAACTGTTATGCATGGGTTCTCAGTCCATCAACCACCTCCACAAGGCTGATCCATCCAATGAACATCACATGAAGGCCAACCGAATGACCGACAATGGATCACTACCACAATCGGGTCCTCAACATCGCCCATGACTCAGCCACAACCACACAGAATCAGTCCACCATCAAACGGTTTTGCTGGTTCTTGGTGGCCTATTTGGAGATAGTGTAGTGAGCCACGACAGCCCAACCAATGGCCTAAGGGAATTCAGCCTATGCGCCCACCACCTACCTCACTTTTTTACTTTTGCTTTAGTTAGTAGTTGTTGTCCTATGGTAGTTAGGATTTGATTCTAGCACTTTTTGACTTGCTTTTTGATGGAGGTAGGGATCATAGGCCAAGAAGCTACAAGTGGAGTCTACGAGTACCCAAGTCAAAGGCCTAGAGGGTCACGAATAAGCTAGCAAGCTCAATGACAAAAGCTAGCACAATAATTGGAAAAGAGCTATATCAACGACCCAATAAAGTGAAGACATTCAAGCTCAAGATGTTCAAGCTCACTAAATAAGAAGTTGTTGCATCCAACAAATCAGAATTTACATCTGTGTCAACCAATCTAGCCACATTTAGATGCGCTAGGCTCAAATCAACCAAGGACAAGTCAACGCCAATCTTCACGCAGGAGCCTAGCCACGTTTGCAGCCAACAAAGGAAATGCCAAAGTCTCTTTACACAACGCTCATCTTCAACGCTGGAGCCTTGCAATGTTCGCTTGCAGCCAACAATGGAAACTTCTCCAACATCTCTTTGCTGGCAAAGAAGGAAATATCAATGTCTCTCTGCTTTGCCTATTTGTATCCCCTGCATCGTTGTAGTCAACAGACAGACAGAGATTTTTATCAAAATTGAATTTAGGAAGTAGTTTTCTAGTATAATTCCTATTCTATCAGATGCTCTCCTCCCTCGTCTCCTTCTAGGGCCGAGCCCCTTCCCCCTTCCTCTCTTCTCTACCATCTTCTTCCTCCTCCAACTCTCCTCTGTTCACCTACAACTTCACCCATATTTTGAAATTTTGCAACCTCGCCGCCGACGATCCACCGGCCAGATCTCCACGAGACATTGGCCATCGCCGCTCCTACTCTTGATCATCCTCCAGCCACCGGTATCTATCCATCCGCTGTTCAGATGGCCAGAATAGAAACCCCCGACAACATCCCCTATTCCACCCTGCTTCTGCCCTAGTTCCGCCTTCATCATCGTTCTCCTTCGACTAGCCTCCGTTCGCCCCTAAACTTCGGCCACGCCGTCGCCACCATCACAGTGACTCCCAGTCGTAGCAGGTCTAGCGATCGTGCACCACCAGACGACCACCGACCAACTCTGCTCCACGCTTGCATTTCCCCTGTTTCCAGAACCCTGCGTCCTGTTGTCATTGCTCAAATATAACTAGATTAGCATTATTGATGCAGGATGTTAGCGCGCTTGGACAAGCCTCCACCTCTGATGTTTGATGCTAATAGAAAGATCATATCCTCTTCTACCATTTCGATTAGTTGGGTCGAGCCCATAATTGGCAGATCATCCTAAACCCCCTAGCAACTTTTTGTTGGGGTATGCCCTTAAGGCTAATGTTTGAGGCCTGTGGGAATGTATCTGTATCATGTAATAAACTGTTATGTTTATAAAGGCATGGTTATTATTCGGTTGTTTACATTGTCTGCTGCAATATATGTTCTTCTGAATAATGTCTCAAAGCTGTTCAGCTGGGCTGACATGCTATTATGTCCTTAGTCGATGTATCTTGGTGAACATGAGACAGCCTTGATATGGTTAAGACTAATATGTGTTCTAATCTTATAGGATGCTTCGAGCATGGAATAAGATGTAGACTCATGGGTACATTGGATGTACTGGACAGACCCTACTAGGATGTTCAATTGTTTGTCACAATGTGAATGTTCCTTGATTAAGACAAGTGGCACATTTCCTCTGACTTGAGATCACTTGTGTTTTCTAAATGATGATTGTCATTGTTTTGAGATGGTTCAATATCATTTGAAACATAATGATTATAGACTATCTTGGATGGTGAGCTTGAGTCAGGTTAGAGCACTAGTGATAGACATAGGATTGCCGTCTCCTTGTTGAAGGAGTGTGATGTTCTAAAGGGGCCCCCTGGATGAGATGATTGAGAAAGTGTATGGCCATACCCAGGTGACAGTGTTCATCTGTTCTAATCATGCTCATCATATTGGAGTTACGAGCTTGATAGGCTTGTCCAATAAGAACATCCAGTGGTAAAGGAAATATGCATGCCTTGTGAATTGATTCACACTTGTGCTGTTTTTGGGTGTAGTCTTGGAAGACTCTTTCCTTGATATCGGGAGACAGTGATGTGTTGCTAGATACCCCTCACTGATCGTGATAATGTGAATTATCGTTACCGACGTTTTAAGGAAACCCTCAGGGTCGCACAATTGATGATATGGCTTACTTAAGTCAGATCGTGTGGACTGAATTGTTCAGGTTCAGTTTAAAGGGATTTAATCTCTGATTGTAAGTGAGATCTAGTCTGATCATGTTTGATTGATTAGGGCTTGAGATCGGTAAGCTTCGATCGAGAGAATGGATGCTAGATCGGTCAGATCAGGAGCATCAAAGAGATCAACGGTTAGATCTGGAACCTTAGGGTTTTAATGTGATCTAGGCCATGTCGATTGGTTTATTTGGTTATTGAACCAAAATTAAATTGAACCAAAATGGTTCAAGACTAGGCGACAAGTTCACTTAGCGTGAACATGTTCGGCGGTGAGTGGTGCTATTTTTAGCAACCATGACTCTCACGTTCGAATAGAGAGGGTTCTCTATTCTCGCCTCTTGAACGCATATTCCTCTCGTTCTTTTGGGTGACGGCGCCTTGGAGCTTGAGGAGAATTTGGCAAAGAGAAAAGATCTCCTTCCCTTTCCATTTCGATCAAAGACTTCTTTGGATCTTGCTAGCACAAGAATCGCAAAGAGGAGTAGGCGACATCAACTGTGTGCGTCACCTCTGGAGAAGATCTGCTTTGATCTTTGCTTCCTAGACGCCATCTTGAAATGGCTATGGTATGAGTTTTATCTCTTCTATGCAATCGAATTTTTATGGTTGATCATATCACATGAAGCCGATCCATGAAACCCTAATCCGCTGCCTAAATGTTTATAATGCGCCATGCTGGGTTTCGCCCCCCTCTAGAAAGGGGTTCTTTCAATTGGTATCAGAGCGTTGTTTCATGCTTGTTTATGATTGCCATGATATGTCATATGATCCATGTATGCGCAAGTTGATAGATCTATAGGTTACATGCGATGTCTTATGCTGATAGTTGTAAGATGGCGAAAGTTATTTTCTCTTTTGCGCATGTTGTTGTTTGCGCATGTTCTTGTAAGTTTTCTTAAAACCTTGATCACATGCGCGATTCACCTAGATCTAATGCGCCTACATTAAACCCTTAGATGGGTTATTAGGGTTGAAGTCATCCCCTAGGTCGGATCCAAACAGTCTGATCAGACCATCTGACAGCCTAGATGGGTTGACCAGATAGCACCTTGGCGCATGCTAAAGGTGGCTATAGGTCGACTGCATCAAAGGCGTGTAGCGATGTCTGATTGAGACAACTTGTGAACACACCTGAGTTAGGCCCGGGGTCACGCCCGTTTGCCAGACCTCAGTGTGGTTGTTCAGCCTTGGCGCATGCATGGTTGACCTTATGGTCGACTCAAGTCAGTTAGGACTTGGTGCATGCAAGGGCAGTGGATCTGACTAGGTTGGATGAGTGGATCCCTAGTAATGGACCATTGTAAGGTTGTAGAGCAAATAAGGAAAAATTAAAATTGATCCCAAGGGGTTTTCGAAAATTTTAATTTTTATGGATCACATGGTTCTTGATTGATGCATATGTTTGTTTATTTAGTCTTATGTGGGCTGCCCGTTATTAATGTGTGCTGTGCTGGGGCCTGCGTGCCTGTATTAAAAATTGTAAATTAATTATTGTGATCTGCGTATCACTGTGTTTTAATTTATAAATGTAAGTGACCTGCGTGTCACTCTTGTCTAGATAGTTAAATTTGTAATTTAATTAGACAAGAGCACAGAGCACACTTGGCAAAGGCGCTTGCAGCAGAGGCTTGACCAGGTGGGAGGTCCAGGGTTCGACTCTGGGACCAGGCGCATATTCCCTGGTAGGCGCACCAGAGCTGCAGATGGCGCTTAGGCCCTGGTTTGGGCCAGATGGGCAGCTAAAGACCCATGAAGAGCAAATGAAGACTTAAGTTAGGTTAAGGTCTTCTAGGGCTATGGGCTTTTACCACATAAGATTCATGCTTTCTTTTATTGCTTAATATTAGAATTGCATGATTAAATTATCTTCTGCTATCACCATAGGAATTGCATGATAGGCAAGAAGATAATAGACCGTTAAAATCCAACGCTGAAATATCAAGCTCGTAAGCCTTCTGACGCGAAACCTCACTGTTCTGATTATCGTTGGAGCCGTGTTGTACCCACTCAGTGGGCACGTCCATCTATCTTCAGACGGTGCGGGATTACACCTGCGTGTTACAGAGTAGGGATTTATCCCTTCTCGTTGCTCAGCATAGCACGTGGTGGTCCAGGGAGTAGGTCGGGTAAGCTTGACCGTGTAGGCTACATATGTGGCGCATATGGTAGCACATGGAGGCAGCCATCTGTGGGGTCAGAGATTGTGTTGTACCAACTCAGTTGGCACAGTCTGCTGGACTGCCCAGATGAAGGGGAATCGCACGGGTTGGCGATCGGCAGGGACTGCCTACCAGAAACTAGTGCTTGTACTCTCTGTGTATCTTATCTCGCCTGAGCGGGACGCGGAGACCAAGTATGAAATCTGGATCCCATCTCACTAAAAGAGTTCTACTCTTTCGGGCTGTTTTGCTGGATTTTTCACGCCTGATAAAATAGTGAGAAAAAGAATCTTTCTTAAGTCCTGATTGATTCTTAAACATTGATACTGACCTTGCTGTTCTTGCATTGTTGTAGATACCTGCAGCAACGAACACCATGAACTTCAATGTGCGATCCCTACTGGAAAGGGAGAAGTTTGCTGGGCCGAACTTCTCTGACTGGTTTGGACACCTTAAGATCGTTCTTAAGGCAGAGAGGAAACTGTATGTCCTCGAGACGGCGATACCGCCGCAGCCCGCTCCGAACGCCGCAAGGGCGGTTCGGGAAGCCTATGAAAAGCACGTCAATGATAGCATTGATGTCGCTTGCCTGATGCTAGCGTCTATGACGCCACCGCTGCAGCGTCAGCATGAGGATATGTCAGCTATACAGATTATAGCAAACCTCAAGATGCTGTATGCTGCACAGGCGAGGACTGAACGCTATAATTTGACTAAGCTCTTCTTTCAGAGCAAACTGGCTGAAGGGAGCCCAGTGGGAGCTCACGTGCTCAAGATGATTGGGCACAAGGAGGCTCTAGAGAAACTGGGGCATACCATTAACCAGGAGCTTGCTGTGGACATTATTCTGCAGTCTCTCCCGCCATCATTCGACGCGTTCATTATTAATTTTAATATGAACAAAATCGATTGTACTCCGGCAGAGCTGCTGAATATGCTCTTGACCACTGAGGAGACTCTGAAGGGTAAGCCTTCGACCTCTGTCTTGATGGTTCCTTCAAGGAACAAGAAGAAGGGGAAGAAGGGCAAGGCCCCGGTCAAGAATTACAGCAAGGCTTTGAAGCAAAAGGTCAAGCGGTCCAAGGAATACAGGTGTTTCCACTGTGGCCAGCTGGGTCACTGGAAAAAGGACTGTAAAGCGCTCCAAGGAGATAAGAGGGGAAGCTTTGCTTCTGGCTCAGGTATATTCGTGACTGAGGTCATGTTTTCTTCTTCTATATCATGGGTGTTGGACACTGCATGTGGAGTTCACATTTGTTCAAATGTACAGGAACTCAAGAGAAGAAGGCAGGTGGGACAGCATGAGGTGGACCTACGAGTTGGAAACGGGGCACGGGTTGCTGCTGTTGCTGTAGGAGACTATTTCATTTCTTTACCATCTGGACTTGTATTGGAACTAGACAATTGTTACTTTGTTCCCAGTATAACTAAAAATATTATCTCCATTCCTGCTCTTGTCAGGAAGGGATTTTCCTTTGAATGCAATATTTCAAAGAGTATTTTGTCTTTTGATAATATTGTTTATGCAACTGGTTCAATTAACAATGGGTTATACATGTTGGACATGGAATGTTCGATACAGCAAATTGATATTAAGAAAGCCAAGTATGCTGATGATAGCACCTTGCTATGGCATAGTCGTTTAGGCCATATTAACGAGAAACGCATTAAGCGGTTGCATGATCATGGACTGCTGGGATCATTCTCCTATAAGGAGATTGATACATGCAAAGCTTGTTTAATGGGTAAAATGACGAAGTCACCTTTTCCTCACAAAGGTCAAAGGGCTTCAGGTTTACTTGACCTTATACACAGTGATGTGTGTGGGCCATTTGGTAAACATGCCAGAGGTGGCTATCAGTACTTCATTACCTTTACTGATGATTTCAGTAGATACGGGTATGTCTATCTGATGAGACATAAGAGTGAATCTTTTGACAAGTTCAAAGAGTTCAAGAATGAAGTACAGAATCAGCTAGGCCGAAATATCAAGGCACTTCGCTCAGATCGAGGTGGTGAATACCTAAGTCATACGTTTACTGACTATCTGAAGGAGTGTGGGATCATCTCACAGCTCACTCCGCCAGGAACACCGCAATGGAATGGTGTGTCCGAGAGGAGAAATAGAACGCTACTTGATATGGTTCGTTCTATGATGAGTCAGGCTACTCTTCCATACTCCTTTTGGGGTTTTGCGCTGGAAACAGCTGCAAAGGTACTAAACCGAGTGCCATCCAAGGCAGTTTCAAAGACGCCATATGAGTTATGGTATGGGAAACAGCCGAGCTTGACATTTATCAGGATCTGGGGCTGCGAGGCTTATGTCAAAAAGCTCGCCTCTGGGAAACTAGAGAGCAGATCTGACAAATGTATCTTTGTCGGTTACCCTAAGGAAACTAAGGGTTATTATTTCTACGATCCCAAGGAGAACAAGGTTTTTGTTGCTCGGACGGCCATATTTCTTGAGAAGGAGTTTCTTCTGCAAGAGGCCAGTGGGAGAGAAATAAAGCTGGATGAGAATCCAGAAGAAGGACAAAGTGACCAAGCACAGTTGGATGAGCCTGAGCCGGTAGAACAGGTTATTGAACAACCTGAGGCTCAGATATCACGGGAACCGCGAAGATCGGGTAGGATCCGTCGACAGCCTGAGCGCTATGACGGAGTCTACATCATTGATAATGATGAACCCCTCACTTATGCGGATGCGGTCAGTGGACCGGAGTCAGCAAGATGGCTTGAGGCTATGCGCGCCGAGATGGACTCCATGTCAGATAACCAAGTCTGGGATTTGGTTGATCCGCCTTCGGGAGTTATCCCTATAGGCTGTAAATGGATCTTCAAGAAGAAGATTGACATGGATGGTAACGTGGTTACCTATAAAGGCAGGCTAGTTGCGAAAGGTTTCAAACAAATCTACGGGATAGATTATGATGAAACTTTCTCACCTGTAGCCATGTTTAAGTCTATTCGGATTCTTTTCGCGATAGCTGCATATTATGATTATGAGATTTGGCAGATGGATGTGAAAACAGCTTTCCTTAATGGAAATCTGGATGAGGATGTGTACATGACACAACCAGAGGGTTTCACTAATCCATCAGATCGTCATAAGATATGCAAGTTAAAGAAGTCCATTTATGGACTTAAACAAGCATCGAGAAGCTGGAATATTCGTTTTGATGAATCAGTCACTGAATTTGGTTTCATCAAGAACGAGGATGACCCGTGTGTATATAAGAGGTTTAGTGGGAGCGTGATTACTTTCCTAGTCCTCTACGTCGATGACATCTTGATCATTGGAAATGACATTCCTGAAATGCATGCTGTTAAAGCATGGCTGAGGAAGTGTTTCCAGATGAAAGATTTAGGAGAAGCAGCCTATGTGTTAGGTGTGAAGATCTACAGGGATAGATCTAAGAGGCTTCTCGGGCTGTGCCAGAGTACTTACATCGATAAGGTCCTGGAGAGATTTCATTTAGAGAATTCTAAACGTGGATATCTTCCAGTCAGACATGGTCTGAATCTTTCGAAGAGTCAGTGTCCACAAACACAGACTGAGAAAGATGAAATGGACAATACGCCTTATGCTTCGGCTATTGGTTCCATTATGTATGCGATGTTGTGTACTCGCCCAGACGTCGCTTACGGGTTAAGCGTAACCAGTCGTTACCAGAGTAATCCAGGTATGGCGCACTGGATTGCAGTCAAGAACATCCTAAAATATCTGCGGAGGACCAAAGATATGTTCTTGATATATGGTGGTCAGGAAGAACTCAGTATTGAAGGATATACTGACGCTTCGTTCCAGTCTGACCAGGATGATTTCCGATCGCAATCAGGCTATGTTTTTAGCTTGAATGGAGGAGCAGTGGTGTGGAAAAGTTTCAAACAGTCAACTGTTGCTGATTCCACAACAGAAGCCGAGTATGTTGCAGCCTCGGAAGCATCCAAGGAGGCAGTGTGGATTCGTAAGTTCGTGAGAGAACTTGGTGTTGTTCCTTCGAGTGCAGATCCTTTGGTTATCTTTTGTGATAACACTGGAGCAATCGCACAAGCAAAGGAACCACGGTCGCACCAGAAGTCCAAGCACATACAGAGACGGTTTCATTTGATCAGGGAGATCATAGATCGTGGCGAGATCAAAGTATGCAAGGTTCATACAGATGACAATCTGGCAGACCCGCTTACCAAGCCTCTGGCGCAGCAGAAGCATGAGAAGCACTGTAATAATATGGGTTTGAGATTTCTCAACCATTAGATTAAGTGCAAGTGGGAGATTGTTGGGGTATGCCCTTAAGGCTAATGTTTGAGGCCTGTGGGAATGTATCTGTATCATGTAATAAACTGTTATGTTTATAAAGGCATGGTTATTATTCGGTTGTTTACATTGTCTGCTGCAATATATGTTCTTCTGAATAATGTCTCAAAGCTGTTCAGCTGGGCTGACATGCTATTATGTCCTTAGTCGATGTATCTTGGTGAACATGAGACAGCCTTGATATGGTTAAGACTAATATGTGTTCTAATCTTATAGGATGCTTCGAGCATGGAATAAGATGTAGACTCATGGGTACATTGGATGTACTGGACAGACCCTACTAGGATGTTCAATTGTTTGTCACAATGTGAATGTTCCTTGATTAAGACAAGTGGCACATTTCCTCTGACTTGAGATCACTTGTGTTTTCTAAATGATGATTGTCATTGTTTTGAGATGCTTCAATATCATTTGAAACATAATGATTATAGACTATCTTGGATGGTGAGCTTGAGTCAGGTTAGAGCACTAGTGATAGACATAGGATTGCCGTCTCCTTGTTGAAGGAGTGTGATGTTCTAAAGGGGCCCCCTGGATGAGATGATTGAGAAAGTGTATGGCCATACCCAGGTGACAGTGTTCATCTGTTCTAATCATGCTCATCATATTGGAGTTACGAGCTTGACAGGCTTGTCCAATAAGAACATCCAGTGGTAAAGGAAATATGCATGCCTTGTGAATTGATTCACACTTGTGCTGTTTTTGGGTGTAGTCTTGGAAGACTCTTTCCTTGATATCGGGAGACAGTGATGTGTTGCTAGATACCCCTCACTGATCGTGATAATGTGAATTATCGTTACCGACGTTTTAAGGAAACCCTCAGGGTCGCACAATTGATGATATGGCTTACTTAAGTCAGATCGTGTGGACTGAATTGTTCAGGTTCAGTTTAAAGGGATTTAATCTCTGATTGTAAGTGAGATCTAGTCTGATCATGTTTGATTGATTAGGGCTTGAGATCGGTAAGCTTCGATCGAGAGAATGGATGCTAGATCGGTCAGATCAGGAGCATCAAAGAGATCAACGGTTAGATCTGGAACCTTAGGGTTTTAATGTGATCTAGGCCATGTCGATTGGTTTATTTGGTTATTGAACCAAAATTAAATTGAACCAAAATGGTTCAAGACTAGGCGACAAGTTCACTTAGCGTGAACATGTTCGGCGGTGAGTGGTGCTATTTTTAGCAACCATGACTCTCACGTTCGAATAGAGAGGGTTCTCTATTCTCGCCTCTTGAACGCATATTCCTCTCGTTCTTTTGGGTGACGGCGCCTTGGAGCTTGAGGAGAATTCGGCAAAGAGAAAAGATCTCCTTCCCTTTCCATTTCGATCAAAGACTTCTTTGGATCTTGCTAGCACAAGAATCGCAAAGAGGAGTAGGCGACATCAACTGTGTGCGTCACCTCTGGAGAAGATCTGCTTTGATCTTTGCTTCCTAGACGCCATCTTGAAATGGCTATGGTATGAGTTTTATCTCTTCTATGCAATCGAATTTTTATGGTTGATCATATCACATGAAGCCGATCCATGAAACCCTAATCCGCTGCCTAAATGTTTATAATGCGCCATGCTGGGTTTCGCCCCCCTCTAGAAAGGGGTTCTTTCACTTTTGATATCTGATACATTCCTACACCTGTTTTAAAACAAATCTGATTAGTTTTTTTTGTGCAGGTGCTTTAAGCAATTAGTGGAGCAAAAGTCTAGAACCTTGATAAGATTACTAAGAACACATTTTGTTCTATCATGTGGACAAGTCGAGCCAAACCCAGATTGATCAGATCAACCTACAAGACACATCAACTTTTGATATCTGATTAATTTTGCTCTGAAAATTCTGTTACTCTTTATTCTAGCAATCTGATTAGTTGTCTTTATGGAGGGATCTAGCATGATTGGCCACTGCATAAACTTCATCTTTGGCATGACTAGAAAGAACTAGTTTTGTTCTACCTCTCAGAATAGTTGGTTCCATTGAAGGCTCAATAGATCAACTTGGGAAGCATAGCAAAAAGTCAAGACTGATAAGATTCTACACTGCTTTTATTGATTAATTTGACTAGCTATTGTTGCAAACATTATAAATTGTTGACAGCTCCTCACCATCTATTTTTTATGTCATTCAAAAGAACTAGTGTTGTTCTAGAACTTGGTTTAATTGATTCAAATTTTGGATCACTGGATCCTCCTGCAACATATAGTTACTTTTCTTAAATGATATTTTCTGTAGCACTGAAGTCTGATTGTTATTCTCTGGCTGCATTTGAATTTTGATTTTTTTAAAAATTAAAAAAATAAATAACTTTAGTTTCACATCAGTAGTTTTACTCCACGCTTTACCCCTACATCAGTTTGGTATCAAAGTAGGCAACTGGCAACTCTTGTCTGCCCACATGATCCTTTGCTTCACTCTTTGCATAAAAATATAAAAAAATCATTCTTAGTTTTTGCATTCATGCCTAGTTGTTCTTGCTATTTTGTTTGGATATTTTGAGTTATTTGCTAGTTGAAGTTTGTTTGCATAAAAAAAGTTTAGTTGCTTTTGCATGGTTGTTAATATTTACTGAAAACAAAAAATCTTACTATGTGCTTTCATGTTTAGTTGTTTATTGCTTTTGCATGCTAGTTTGTTTTATCTTGGATTTATCTTTTCAGACTAGCCCTAAATCATTTTTGTCATCCTAGGGAGCTCTATTTTCAAAATATTATATTGTGTTTTCAAAACATCCCAAGGCCACTACTATCAATCGAGAATAAATGCTCGTGATTTATGACAAACTCAAAACCCTGAACAACAATCTCAAAACCTGTTACAACTGCATAGAAGACATGAGACAAACTCTACACAAGCAATATCTAGAGAAACTTTCAACATATAAGGTCACTCTTAGAAATGATTTTTTCCACACCTACCTCAAAGTAAAAGATAAGATATGTAAGGTAGCCATAGATGAAACCATAGGCTTCAACTTCATAACCCCTAGTGCCATTGATAGATTTGTTGTAACGCCTCGATTTTTCTGAATTATGATTTAAGGTTAGAAATTCTGTTTCTGTATTTTTATCTGTTAAAATTTTGGGATTTTTGCCTAAGTGTAGGAATTTTTCCTACAGGGCAAAAATAATTATTTTGGTTGGGGATTCGAACCCTCAACCTTGACTCTTTGCTCCTGGAATTCTTCCACCATGGTGGCGCATATTTCTAATGTTATTGGAGTGGCGCATGGTGGTTAAGCCCAGGTAAGCCCATTAAAGCCGATTTCCACTTAAGTTAATTGGGTTATTGGATCTTGGATCCGTTTGGGGTGGAAAAAAAAAAGAAAAAAAGGGGGAAAATTCGTGAGAGCTCCTCTCCCTCACGATTTTTGGTTTGTTTCTTGCCCTAGCCGCTTGTGTTGTCGCCCCTCACTGTGCTTGGCGCCTCCTGCAAATTTCTGACGCTGGTGGTGGCAGACTGGTGGTGGACGAACTTTCTGGAGATCCCTGATCCTCTGTTTTGGCGTTTTCTCTGTGGGCGATTTTCTGTGAGTAATTCGATCCTAAGGAGTCTAATCCGAATTAAAATTCGTTATTTGCCATGATTATTCGTATGGGGTTGAATTCAAATAATTATAGGGTTTTAAAATCCTGTTCTGCTGAAATCTGCATTCGTTAATCTGACCTTTGTGTACTATAACCCCAATATCTCATGGCCTATAGATCCAAATCGCACGAGATAAATTTTGTATGAAACTAGATATGTTTGGCTTTAATTTGAATATGATATCGACCATATCCGAGCGGTATTCGTATTTCAATCTGTATTGCAATCCAGCGGTACAAAATCAGTTTTCTGAAATTCTGGATTTCGACCTTTATGTGTTCGAACCATCATATCTCCCTAGGTATAGCTCGAAATCTTGTCAAATCAGTTTTATTAGACCGTAGGCTCGAAGAGCTTTATTTTGACTCCCATAACGCCTATTTTCGATTAGTTATTGGATCTGAAATAAATGTCGCAAGTCTGATATATGAATCTGTTTTCTTGAAATCTGAAATTCTGACCTTCCTATGTTCGAACCCTTATATCTTCCTGCCTACAATTCGAAATCTTGTGAAACCAGTTTTATTGGAAACTAGATTCAGAGAGCTTCATTTTGAATACAATATTGACTAGCTTTGGTTCGAAATTGGACTAAAAATATATTTTGCAAACTGACAATATAAATCTGCTATGTTTTGGTTAGACGAATATTCCTTTGTGAGAAAAATTTACATTGTATGGTTTAACCTCTTAAATTGTGGTCTGTAGTTCTTCTAAAATTTATTTGTTTGATGAGAAATTTTAGAGAAAACAAAATTGGGGATTTAACTAAGAACTTAGGAATTTTCGAAAATATAGTTGAGCCAATTTTGGGGCTTTTGTCAGTTTTCTTCACGAGCGTGTAATTAAAATTATCTGTAGTGGGGGACTGAAATTATTTACATGAAATTTGTGCGTTCTGTTAAGGTTCTGAAAGTGGTGCCCCTTACAGTAATTTTATAGCTCACGATTTTAGAAATTTTGAGGAGATTATTTCATGAATAATTTCTGTTCTGTGTTTAAATGTTTGTTATATGAATAATTTCTGTTCTGTATTTAATTGTTTGTTATGTGGATATTTCCTGTTCTGTTTATATGTTGTGAAGTTTCTGAAAACCTTGAATGTGTTAAAACATTTGTGAGAACATAGAATGGTTTGACATGAATTAAGGTTAGTTGTAAGGAATTCACTCATATAAATTCTGTTCTGTGTTTAAGGACTGGATATTAGGGTGTGTCATTTTCTGGTTTGTTAGACTTTGGGCATAATGTAAGAATTAAGTAGTGGTTGATCCTACTTCTCCGTTTCAGTATAATCTGTTCTGTAAAATTATGCCCTAGTGTAGCACTCTTCCGTGTCCTTACCCTCCTTCTGTGGCGCTGTAATGGTGCTGATAGTCTACTACGACCCTTGAGACACTATTTCTGTTCTGGGTATTGGAGGCCAGAGTGCCACGTCCTAACAAGACGGGGGCCACCCACTGATACCTCCTCTACCATTCAGTTCTGGGTTTTGGAGGCCAGAGTGCCACGTCCTAACAAGACGGGGGCCACCCACTGATACCTCCTCTACCATTCAGTTCTGGGTTTTGGAGGCCAGAGTGCCACGTCCTAACAAGACGGGGGCCACCCACTGATACCTCCTCTACCATTCAGTTCTGGGTTTTGGAGGCCAGAGTGCCACGTCCTAACAAGACGGGGGCCACCCACTGATACCTCCTCTACCATTCAGTTCTGGGTTTTGGAGGCCAGAGTGCCACGTCCTAACAAGACGGGGGCCACCCACTGATACCTCCTCTACCATTCTGTTCTGGGTATTGGAGACCAGAGTGCCACGTCCTGACAAGACGGGGGCCACCCACTGATATCTCCTTTACCATTCTGTTTCTGATATGCATGCATTGTCTCGTCCTCGGCAGAGGTGGGGTCAGACCTTCTGTGGTCATCAGGCCTTCTGTGGCCTTTCTGTTTCCGATGTAGACTATCCGTTTGGACTCTGAAAATTCTGATTTTCTGTCTGTCAGTTCTGATTTCTGTAGTTCTGTTTCGATCTGTATTTAGATGTATTAGGCGGTGTGGTTAGTTGGTATGGGTTGGTATATTCATATCCTACCTGTTTGATGCCTATTGTTACAAGTATCTGTATTTGATTGTGTTTGTTTCTGATATGAGCATGCATGTTAAGTTGATTTATCTTATCTGTTAAATAAAAAGAATTTCAACTTAAGTATGATATTTTTGACGTGTACTATGGATGACTTTTAGTGTCTTTTACTCACTGAGCTTTTTAGCTCACCTCCGTTGTTTAAATGTTTTCAGGTGAGACATCAAGACAGTAATTGCTACAGCTAATATGACGCTAATGTTTGATGTCATTTCTAAGAATAGTCTTCTAAAGATTTATCAGGCCTGCGTGCCTAATTTATTATGACCTATATAACATGTTTTATCTCCTGAGGGCTTATGCCTGTTTTCAGGATATTATATTATAGTTGTTTCGTTTAAATTATTGGATACAAGTCTTGGATTCTTTTATTGAATTGGTTCTTATTTTGAAATGTCCGATTTGAGATGTGTAACCGAATTTGTGTTGTTTATTTTAGTATCTGAATAATCAGTTCTGTATATTTCTGAAATTCCACATATGTGTAGTGTGGACGTTTGTTGTTGTTACAAGATATGTGTGTCTGTGCAGCAGTAGTTTAGAATACTTGCTGCCGGATTTTTTCTGGATTTTCGGATTTCTATTTCCTAGTAATCGATCCTATTCAGTTCTGTGCGGTTTTCTGTTCCGTAGTAATGTCCTTCGATGCCGCTTTCTTCTTGTGTTTTAATGGAAGAGTAAAAAAAAATTTTTAGCCCCGTATTTTACTTGTATGCGTGTGGGGTGTGTTCTGAGGGATGTTACAGATGGTATCAGAGCATTTTTACTAGCAATTAGAAACTCCGGGGAAGGAAAACTCTGTTTGTGTATTGCTAGAAACCAAGTTAGGATCTGATTTGTGATTGAATATTGGTTGTTATTCTACTGTGTTATGTGATGCAGGTAAACATAATGGTGCGACCAAGAGCTAGCAGTAGCAACGGTGATCAACAGCCTGATCTGAGGCAGACCATGGAGGCTATGACTGCTATGATGCAACAACAGAACGCATTCATCCAGCAGCAAACTCAGATGATGCAGCAGCAGCAGGCGCAGCACATGGAGGTTCAGCAACAGTTATTGCAGCGGCTGTCGCAGACACAGTCTCAGTCACAGGCACAACCGGCTGGTTCTTCTCTGGGTGATGGCGCACATCAACGATATGCTCGGTTGGTTCGAGAGTTTCAGCACCTGAACCCGACTGCATTTTATGGTAGTCCGGGGCCCAGAGCAGCTGAGGATTGGCTTTTGACACTGGAAAAGATTTTCCAGGTTTTGCGCTGTGATGATGCAGACAAGCTATGTTTGTCTGTCTTCATGTTGCGTGGAGATGCCGAAGACTGGTGGAAGGGAGTCGTCAGACTAGCGGCAACTGAATCCAGAGTTGTTGATTGGCAGTACTTCATGCTGAAGTTCAATGCTAAGTTTTTCCCCTCTAGCTTATCTGAGGAGCGCGAGGTGGAGTTTATTCGTCTTGAGCAGGGCGACCTGACGGTGGATCAGTATGAAGCCACATTCGCTCGGTTGTCGGGGTATGCTCCTCACTTAGTCAACACCGAGGAAAGAAGAGCCAAGAAGTTTCAGCGGGGTTTGAGGAAAGATATCAGGACAAGGGTAGCTATGCTACACTTGGAAACTTATGCTGAAGTGGTAGATAGGGCTCGCACTGCTGAGAGGTGCATTGCGGAGATGGCTGCAGATACTATTCCAGTCACTGCACCCACCTCTACTTCTGTGACTTACGCACCCACTCTGGGTGGTAAGGATAAGAAGGATGGTACTTTGCGCATGTGCATCGATTACCGTCAACTCAATCAAGTGACTGTTAAGAATAAGTACCCATTACCCCGTATTGATGATCTCTTTGATCAGTTGCAGGGTGCTACTGTATTCTCTAAAATTGACCTGAGGTCTGGCTATTATCAGTTGAGAGTTCAGGAGGAGGATGTACCTAAAACTGCATTCAGGACCAGGTATGGGCACTATGAGTTTCTTGTTATGCCTTTTGGACTGACAAATGCCCCTGCAGTGTTTATGGATCTGATGAACAGAGTATTTCATGAACTTCTGGACAAATGTGTGGTCGTCTTCATAGATGATATTCTGATCTACTCCAAGAATGCGCAAGATCACACTCAGGATTTGCGCAAGGTGCTGGAGATTCTGCGGCTGAAGCAGCTGTATGCTAAGGCCAGCAAATGTGAGTTCTGGCTAGATCAGATTGGTTTTCTGGGGCACATTATTTCTAGCCAGGGTGTGTCTGTGGATCCAGTGAAGGTGGAGGCCATTCTTCACTGGGGAAGACCAACTACAGCGACTGAGGTCAGAAGTTTTCTGGGCTTAGCTGGATACTACCGCCGCTTTGTGGAGGGTTTTTTCCAAGCTGGCAGGTCCTCTGACTAAGCTAACTAGAAAGAATCTGAAGTTTGAGTGGTCTGATGATTGTGAGTCTAGTTTTCAGGAACTGAAAAAGAGACTGACCAGTGCTCCTATCCTCATCATTCCCTGTGATGGAGAGAAGTTCACTGTTTACACTGATGCCTCTGGTAAGGGTCTGGGTGCTGTACTGATGCAGCAAGGAAAGGTAGTCGCTTATGCTTCAAGGCAACTCAAGGACTATGAAGTAAACTACCCCACTCATGATCTGGAGTTGGCAGCTGTAGTTTTTGCCTTGAAAATCTGGAGGCACTATCTGTTTGGACAGACATTTGAATTGTTTACAGATCACCAGAGCTTGAAGTATATCTTCACTCAGAAAGAGCTGAATATGAGACAGAGGCGATGGCTTGAATTGATAAAGGATTATGACTTCACCATCCAATATCAGTCTGGTAAAGCCAATGTGGTGGCCGATGCTCTTAGTCGGTATCCTGTGACTCAGATAGCTGCACTGCGAGTCCAGGAGTGGCGACTATTGCAGGAGTTCAGTGACATGCATCTGAGTGTGACTCCGGGTGAGAGAGGCGGTCTTCTAGCTTCTCTCAGGGTTCAGTCAGACTTACTGCAGAGACTGAGATCAGGGCAGCAGTCAGATCAGGATATTCTACGGTGGAAAGAGAGGTCTGAGCAAGGCTGGGATGAGAATTTCAGTAGGTCGGATGATGGTCTCCTCAGATTCCGTGGAAGGGTCTGTGTCCCTGAGGACCCTGAGTTGAGAAATGACATTCTTAAGGAAAGTCATTGCACTAAGTATACCGTTCATCCTGGTAGTACCAAGATGTATCAGGATCTGAAAAAGACTTTCTGGTGGCATGGTATGAAGAAGGATGTGCATTTGTTTGTGTCCAGATGTTTGACTTGCCAAACCGTGAAGGCTGAGCATCAGAGGCCGGGCGGTTTGATGCAGTCTCTCCCTATTCCTCAGTGGAAGTGGGAGCATATCAGTATGGACTTTGTGTGTGGACTGCCCAATACCAGAAGGAGTCATGATGCCGTATGGGTGATTGTGGACAGACTCACGAAGTCAGCTCACTTCTTACCGATCAAAATGACTTACAGTTTGGATCGGTTAGCAAAACTGTACATCGATGAGATTGTCAGATTACATGGAGTTCCTTTGGACATTGTCTCTGATCGTGATCCTCGATTTTTGTCCAGGTTTTGGAAGAAATTACAGGAAGATTTGGGAACTAATCTGAGTTTTAGCACTGCATATCATCCTCAATCTGATGGTCAGACAGAGAGAACTATTCAGACACTAGAGGATCTTCTGAGATCTTATGTGGTTGACTGGTCTGTTGAGTGGGATCCGGACTTATCACTGATAGAGTTCACCTACAACAATAGCTTTCACTCTAGCATACAGATGGCTCCGTATGAGGCCCTATATGGGAGGAAATGCAGAACGCCTATATGCTGGGAGGAAACTGGAGACAGAACAGTGCTAAGGTCTGATGCTGTTCAGGAAGCCACTGAGAAGATCAGAGAAATTCAGAGAAAGATGAAGATTGCTCAGGATAGGCAGAAGAGTTATGCTGATGTGAGACGGCGTCCTCTTGAGTTTTTGGTGGGAGAGCATGTTTTCCTAAAGGTCTCACCTATGAAAGGGGTGATGAGATTTGGGAAGAGGGGAAAATTGAGTCCCAGGTATATTGGTCCCTTTGATATCATTGAGAGGGTTGGACCTGTGGCATACCGACTTGCTCTGCCCCCATCACTGGAACACCTCCATAATGTGTTCCATGTTTCTGCACTCAGAAAATATTGTTCCGATCCTTCTCATGTTCTGGAGTTAGAACCTCTTCAGCTTGAAGAGAACATGACTTTTGTGGTAAAACCTCTCAGAATTGAAGATAGAAAAGAGAAAGTGCTGAGAAATAAGGTTATTCCACTTGTGAAAGTCGTCTGGGGAAATCAGTCTGTTGAAGAAGCCTCTTGGGAGGTTGAAGCAGAGATGAGAAAGGAGCATCCTCACCTGTTCAGTGACGGGCTTGGTCAGCTTTAGAGGACTAAAGCTCTATAAGGGGGGGAGGATGTAACGCCTCGATTTTTCTGAATTATGATTTAAGGTTAGAAATTCTGTTTCTGTATTTTTATCTGTTAAAATTTTGGGATTTTTGCCTAAGTGTAGGAATTTTTCCTACAGGGCAAAAATAATTATTTTGGTTGGGGATTCGAACCCTCAACCTTGACTCTTTGCTCCTGGAATTCTTCCACCATGGTGGCGCATATTTCTGATGTTATTGGAGTGGCGCATGGTGGTTAAGCCCAGGTAAGCCCATTAAAGCCGATTTCCACTTAAGTTAATTGGGTTATTGGATCTTGGATCCGTTTGGGGTGGAAAAAAAAAAGAAAAAAAGGGGGAAAATTCGTGAGAGCTCCTCTCCCTCACGATTTTTGGTTTGTTTCTTGCCCTAGCCGCTTGTGTTGTCGCCCCTCACTGTGCTTGGCGCCTCCTGCAAATTTCTGACGCTGGTGGTGGCAGACTGGTGGTGGACGAACTTTCTGGAGATCCCTGATCCTCTGTTTTGGCGTTTTCTCTGTGGGCGATTTTCTGTGAGTAATTCGATCCTAAGGAGTCTAATCCGAATTAAAATTCGTTATTTGCCATGATTATTCGTATGGGGTTGAATTCAAATAATTATAGGGTTTTAAAATCCTGTTCTGCTGAAATCTGCATTCGTTAATCTGACCTTTGTGTACTATAACCCCAATATCTCATGGCCTATAGATCCAAATCGCACGAGATAAATTTTGTATGAAACTAGATATGTTTGGCTTTAATTTGAATATGATATCGACCATATCCGAGCGGTATTCGTATTTCAATCTGTATTGCAATCCAGCGGTACAAAATCAGTTTTCTGAAATTCTGGATTTCGACCTTTATGTGTTCGAACCATCATATCTCCCTAGGTATAGCTCGAAATCTTGTCAAATCAGTTTTATTAGACCGTAGGCTCGAAGAGCTTTATTTTGACTCCCATAACGCCTATTTTCGATTAGTTATTGGATCTGAAATAAATGTCGCAAGTCTGATATATGAATCTGTTTTCTTGAAATCTGAAATTCTGACCTTCCTATGTTCGAACCCTTATATCTTCCTGCCTACAATTCGAAATCTTGTGAAACCAGTTTTATTGGAAACTAGATTCAGAGAGCTTCATTTTGAATACAATATTGACTAGCTTTGGTTCGAAATTGGACTAAAAATATATTTTGCAAACTGACAATATAAATCTGCTATGTTTTGGTTAGACGAATATTCCTTTGTGAGAAAAATTTACATTGTATGGTTTAACCTCTTAAATTGTGGTCTGTAGTTCTTCTAAAATTTATTTGTTTGATGAGAAATTTTAGAGAAAACAAAATTGGGGATTTAACTAAGAACTTAGGAATTTTCGAAAATATAGTTGAGCCAATTTTGGGGCTTTTGTCAGTTTTCTTCACGAGCGTGTAATTAAAATTATCTGTAGTGGGGGACTGAAATTATTTACATGAAATTTGTGCGTTCTGTTAAGGTTCTGAAAGTGGTGCCCCTTACAGTAATTTTATAGCTCACGATTTTAGAAATTTTGAGGAGATTATTTCATGAATAATTTCTGTTCTGTGTTTAAATGTTTGTTATATGAATAATTTCTGTTCTGTATTTAATTGTTTGTTATGTGGATATTTCCTGTTCTGTTTATATGTTGTGAAGTTTCTGAAAACCTTGAATGTGTTAAAACATTTGTGAGAACATAGAATGGTTTGACATGAATTAAGGTTAGTTGTAAGGAATTCACTCATATAAATTCTGTTCTGTGTTTAAGGACTGGATATTAGGGTGTGTCATTTTCTGGTTTGTTAGACTTTGGGCATAATGTAAGAATTAAGTAGTGGTTGATCCTACTTCTCCGTTTCAGTATAATCTGTTCTGTAAAATTATGCCCTAGTGTAGCACTCTTCCGTGTCCTTACCCTCCTTCTGTGGCGCTGTAATGGTGCTGATAGTCTACTACGACCCTTGAGACACTATTTCTGTTCTGGGTATTGGAGGCCAGAGTGCCACGTCCTAACAAGACGGGGGCCACCCACTGATACCTCCTCTACCATTCAGTTCTGGGTTTTGGAGGCCAGAGTGCCACGTCCTAACAAGACGGGGGCCACCCACTGATACCTCCTCTACCATTCAGTTCTGGGTTTTGGAGGCCAGAGTGCCACGTCCTAACAAGACGGGGGCCACCCACTGATACCTCCTCTACCATTCAGTTCTGGGTTTTGGAGGCCAGAGTGCCACGTCCTAACAAGACGGGGGCCACCCACTGATACCTCCTCTACCATTCAGTTCTGGGTTTTGGAGGCCAGAGTGCCACGTCCTAACAAGACGGGGGCCACCCACTGATACCTCCTCTACCATTCTGTTCTGGGTATTGGAGACCAGAGTGCCACGTCCTGACAAGACGGGGGCCACCCACTGATATCTCCTTTACCATTCTGTTTCTGATATGCATGCATTGTCTCGTCCTCGGCAGAGGTGGGGTCAGACCTTCTGTGGTCATCAGGCCTTCTGTGGCCTTTCTGTTTCCGATGTAGACTATCCGTTTGGACTCTGAAAATTCTGATTTTCTGTCTGTCAGTTCTGATTTCTGTAGTTCTGTTTCGATCTGTATTTAGATGTATTAGGCGGTGTGGTTAGTTGGTATGGGTTGGTATATTCATATCCTACCTGTTTGATGCCTATTGTTACAAGTATCTGTATTTGATTGTGTTTGTTTCTGATATGAGCATGCATGTTAAGTTGATTTATCTTATCTGTTAAATAAAAAGAATTTCAACTTAAGTATGATATTTTTGACGTGTACTATGGATGACTTTTAGTGTCTTTTACTCACTGAGCTTTTTAGCTCACCTCCGTTGTTTAAATGTTTTCAGGTGAGACATCAAGACAGTAATTGCTACAGCTAATATGACGCTAATGTTTGATGTCATTTCTAAGAATAGTCTTCTAAAGATTTATCAGGCCTGCGTGCCTAATTTATTATGACCTATATAACATGTTTTATCTCCTGAGGGCTTATGCCTGTTTTCAGGATATTATATTATAGTTGTTTCGTTTAAATTATTGGATACAAGTCTTGGATTCTTTTATTGAATTGGTTCTTATTTTGAAATGTCCGATTTGAGATGTGTAACCGAATTTGTGTTGTTTATTTTAGTATCTGAATAATCAGTTCTGTATATTTCTGAAATTCCACATATGTGTAGTGTGGACGTTTGTTGTTGTTACAAGATATGTGTGTCTGTGCAGCAGTAGTTTAGAATACTTGCTGCCGGATTTTTTCTGGATTTCCGGATTTCTATTTCCTAGTAATCGATCCTATTCAGTTCTGTGCGGTTTTCTGTTCCGTAGTAATGTCCTTCGATGCCGCTTTCTTCTTGTGTTTTAATGGAAGAGTAAAAAAAATTTTTTAGCCCCGTATTTTACTTGTATGCGTGTGGGGTGTGTTCTGAGGGATGTTACATTTGTCCTTACCACTGAGCCTAAGCCAGACCCTTACACCATTTGTAGGGACGATGGAACCAAAACCATAGTGAACCATATGTGCCAAGTTCCTATTTTGTTAGGTACGCTCTTATTAGAAGTTTGGTGTGATGTCTTACCCCTAGAAGGTACATACCATGTCCACCTAGGAGAACCTTGGTTAAATGATGTTAACGGGTACCATCAAAAACAAGATGATTCTTATATCTTAAGGTGTCAAAACCCCAAGATTAAGATCAAGAGGTCGAAACTGAAACCCCCTAAGGTAGCCAATCCTTTAGGCCTCTTAGAGACAAACCCAACCATAGAACCCGGGCTACCTCCTACCATACCTCAACTTGAGTTTAGCATTCCAACTAAGGAACCTATAGTTTACTTGTCTGAGAGTCAAAGTACCCCTAAGTTGCCCATATAGACCCCTATAGACTTGTCACAACATAAGGCTGAAATTGAACCATCACAATTACCATCAATTCTAGGGCCCATACCCACAGGTTCCCAAACCCAAAATTGCACTACTATTAGAGAACCTAAAACTGAACCCAAACCCATAAGTCCTCTTGAACCATATTTTGAACCTAAATTAGAGCCTTTTGAGCTTGATCTGGACCCTAAATGTCAACCCTTAGGAACATCAGTAGGCTTAGAAAATTTCTCTCAAGACCCCATGACTCATGAATCCTATCTTTTTGGACCATCTACCCACACCCTTAAGCCACCATTAGTATCAATAACACATAATAAACTCCAACATGCTTTGCACTATGCTCTTATTGAAATTGAGTATATTGATTGAAAGTCCCTAAAGGGGAGCGAAAACCCTAATAGGCGCATATCAGAGTTTTCACAAGCGGAAGCTAGGGTTTCTACAAGATCGATTGGTATGCTAATATATGATCAACTTAAAACTTTGTAAAGATCAACACAAGATCATACCGATGCCATTGCTTGGATGGCTACTTGGAAGCAGAGAACGATGCGGCTCTCCTCCAAAGCGTGCGCACACAAGATGAGAGAGGCTTCTCCTTGTCGTTCCTTGTGCTAGCAAGGATTTCCAAGTCTCCTGATCGAGTGAAGGGATGAGATCTCTTAGCTTGTCGAATTCTTCTTGGCGTGAAGAAGCGCTTCACAACACGAGAGAGGAGAGGCGAGTATAGAGCAATGCTCTCGAACGTGGAGGCGTGAAGACTATTTTGGAAAGCATGACTTCCAAAAATAGTAAACCCTCAACGTTCATGCGATCATGCGATCACCCATGCGTTCACCCCAAGTGAACCAATCGCTTCTCTTCTCCCCTTGAACCATGCGCTCACATTAAGTGAACCGGTTCATTGAATTTGGTTCAAAGACCAAATTAAACCAAGCCTTGTCCTAGATCATATTGAACCAAAAGGTTCAAGATCTAACCATCCATCTCTTGATGCTCTTGATCTCACCGATCTAGCATCATTTCTCTCGATCGAAGCTTACCGATCTCAAGCCCTAATCAATCAAACATGATCAGACCAGATCTCACTTACAATCAGAGTTTAAATCCCTTTAAACTGAACCAAAACAATTCAGTCCACACGATCTGACTTAAGTAAGCCATATCATCAAATTGTGCGACCCTAAGGGTTTCCTTTAAATGTCGGTAACGATAACTTACGTCATCACGAACAGAGAGGGGTATCTAGCAACACATCACTGTCTCCCGATATAAAGGAAAGAGTCTTCCAAGACTACACCCAAACCATAGCATAAGTGTGAATTCAATTCACTAGGCATACTTGTTTCCTTTGCCACTGGATGTTCTTATTGGATAAGCATGTCAAGCCTGTAACTCCAATATGATGAGAGTGGTTAGATCAGATGAACATAGTCATTGTTGGGGTATGCCCTTAAGGCTAATGTTTGAGGCCTATGGGAATGTATCTGTATCATGTAATAAACTCTTATGTTTATAAAGGCATGGTTGTTATTCAGTTAGTTACATTGTCTGCTGCAATATATGTTCTTCTGAATAATGTCTCAAAGCTGTTCAGCTAGGCTGACATGCAGTTAAGTCCTTAGTCGAAATATCTTGGTGAACATGAGACAGCCTTGATATGATTGAGACTAATATGTGTTCTAATCTTATAGGATGCTTCGAGCATGGAATAAGATGTAGACTCATGGGTACATGGGATGTACTGGACAGACCCTACTAGGATGTTCAATTGTTTGTCGCAATGTGAATATTCCTTGAGTATGACAAGTGGCACATTTCCTCTGACTTGAGATCACTTGTGTTTTCTAAATGATGATTGTCATTGTTTTGAGGTAGTTCAATATCATTTGAAACATAATGATTATAGACTATCTTGGATGGTGAGCTTGAGTCAGGTTAGGGCACTAGTGATAGACATAGGATTGCCGTCTCCTTGTTTAAGGAGTGTGATGTTCTAAAGGGGCCCCCTGGATGAGATGATTGAGAAAAGAGTATGGCCATACCCAGGTGACAGAGTTCATCTGTTCTAATCATGCTCATCATATTGGAGTTACAAGCTTGACATGCTTGTCCAATAAGAACGTCCAGTGGTAAAGGAAATATGCATGCCTTGTGATTTGATTCACACTTGTGCTGTTTTTGGGTGTAGTCTTGGAAGACTCTTTCCTTTATATTGGGAGACAGTGATGTGTCGCTAGATACCCCTCACTGATCGTGATAATGAGAATTATCGTTACCGACATTTAGAGGAAACCCTCAGGGTCGCACAATTTGATGATATGGCTTACTTAAGTCAGATCGTGTGGACTGAATTGTTCAGGTTCAGTTTAAAGGGATTTAATCTCTGATTGTAAGTGAGATCTGGTCTGATCATGTTTGATTGATTAGGGCTTGAGATCGGTAAGCTTCGATCGAGAGAATGGATGCTAGATCGGTCAGATCAAGAGCATCAAAGAGATCGACGGTTAGATCTGAAGCCTTAGGGTTTAATTAAGATCTAGACCATATTGCTTGGGATAATTGGTCTTGGACCAAACCGTGATGAACCGGCTCATGAATGAGCGCATGGTTCAAAGTGAAGAGAAGTTTGCGCTTGGGTAAAACCGAAGTCGCATGAGAGCATGAACGTGGGAGTGGTTTTCTATTTTTAGAAACCACGACTCCTAAGCGTGGTCACATCTCTCTCGCTTCATTCACACCTTGTCGCCGCGCTTGGCTAGAGGGTCTTGAGGCATTCTCGCGTGGAGGAGAAGCTAAGACGACAAGGAAGTTTTCGCCAAGGAGATCTCTCATCCTTTCCACTCGACAAGAACCTTTGGAGAACCTTGCTAGCACAAGGAGCAACAAAGAGTATGCCATCATCCTCTTGTGTGCGAGACTTTGGAGAAGTGGCATTTGCGATTTTTCTTCCAAGGCGCCATCTAGAAATGGCTATGGTATGAATCGTTTTATTCATGCTGATTTTATAAGCTAATCATAATGCATGCAAAGATCATTGAAACCCTTTTTTTCGCTGCATCTATATCTCCATGTGCGCCTGTAGGGTATTACCTCCCCTTATTCTAGGGGAACTTTCAACTGGTATCAGAGCCAGGTTGAAGCATGTTTTTATGATTGCTTAACGCTTGAGCCATTTTTGTGATCCTTGTATGCGCCATATTGCTAGATCTAGGCTACATGCGAACCTTTACTTGTTGTGTATTGTAGTTGACGCATGTAGTAAGGTAGCGCTTCTATGTGTTCTTGTTGATGTTTTCTTAAAAACTCAAACGACTTGCGCGCACACCATTAGATCTAAGTGCCGCCTGCATTAAACCCTTAGACGGGTTATTAGGGTTGAAATCATCCCCTGTGTTAGATCCAAACAGTCTGATCAGACCATCTGACAGCCTGAATGGGTCGACCAGTTAGCACCTTGGCGCAAGCCTATGGTGGCTATAGGTCGACTGCAGACAGGTGTGTAGCGATGTCTGATTGAGACACCCAATGAACGCACCTGAGTTAGGCCCGGGGTCACGCCCGCTTGCCAGACCTCAGTGTGGTCGTTCAGCCCTGGCGCATGCATGGTTGACCTTATGGTCAACACAAGTCAGTTAGGACTTGGTGCATGCAAGGGCAGTGGATTTGACTAGGTTGGTTGAGTGGATCCCTAGTAATGGACCGTTGTAAGGTTGTAGGGGAAATAAGGAAAAAATTAAAATTGATCCCAAGGGGTTTTCGAAAATTTTAATTTTTATGATGGATCACATGATGCTGATTGGATGCATATGTTTGTCTATTTAGTCTTATGTGGGCTGCTCATATTAATTGTGTGCTGTGCTGGGGCCTGCGTGCTTGTATTAAATTGTAAATTAATTATTGTGATCTGCGCATCACTGTGTTTTAATTTATAAATGTTAGTGACCTGCGTGTCACTCTTGTCTAGATAGTTAAATTTGTAATTTAATTAGACAAGAGCACAAAGCACACTTGGCAGAGGCGCATGCAGCAGTGGCTGGACCAGGTGGGAGGTCTAGGGTTCGACCCTAGGACCAGGCGCAAATTCCTGGTGGGCGCACCTGTGCTGCAGATGGCGCTTGGGCCCAGGTTTGGGCCAGATGAGCAGCAAAAGACCCATGAAGAGCAAATGAAGACTTAAGTTAGGTTAAGGTCTTCTAGGGCTATGGGCTTTTACCACATAAGATACATGCTTTCTTTTATTGCTTAAATATTGGAATTGCATGATCAAATTATCTTCTGCTATCACCATAGGAATTGCATGATAGGCAAGAAGATAAAAGACCGTTAAAATCCAACGCTAAAATATCAAGCTCGTAAGCATTCTGACGCGAAACCTCACTGTTCTGATTATCGTTGGAGCCGTGTTGTACCCACTCAGTGGGCACGTCCATCTATCTTCAGAGGGTGTGGGATTACACCTGTGTGTTACAGAGTAGGGATTTATCCCTTCTCGTTGCTCAGCATAGCACATGGTGGTCCAGGGAGTAGGTCGGGTCAGCTTGACCGTGTAGGCTACATATGTGGCGCATATGGTAGCACATGGAGGCAGCCATCTGTGGGATCAGAGACTGTGTTGTACCAACTCAGTTGGCACAGTCTGCTGGATTGCCCAGATGAAGGGGAATCGCACGGGTTTGCGATTGGCTGGGACGCCTACCAGAAACTAGTGCTTGTACTCTCTGTGCATCTTATCTCGCCTGAGCGGGACGCGGAGACCAAGTATGAAATCTGGATCCCATCTCACTAAAAGAGTTCTACTCTTTCGGGCTGTTTTGCTGGATTTTTCACGCCTGATAAAATAGTGAGAAAAAGAATCTTTCTTAAGTCCTGATCGATTCTTATACATTGATACTGACCTTGCTGTTCTTGCATTGTTGTAGATACCTGCAGCAACGAACACCATGAACTTCAATGTGCGATCCCTACTGGAAAGGGAGAAGTTTGCTGGGCCGAACTTCTCTGACTGGTTTGGACACCTTAAGATCGTTCTTAAGGCAGAGAGGAAACTGTATGTCCTCGAGACGGCGATACCGCCGCAGCCCGCTCCGAACGCCGCAAGGGCGGTTCGGGAAGCCTATGAAAAGCACGTCAATGATAGCATTGATGTCGCTTGCCTGATGCTAGCGTCTATGACGCCACCGCTGCAGCGTCAGCATGAGGATATGTCGGCTATAGAGATTATAGCAAACCTCAAGATGCTGTATGCTGCACAGGCGAGGACTGAACGCTATAATTTGACTAAGCTCTTCTTTCAGAGCAAACTGGCTGAAGGGAGCCCAGTGGGAGCTCACGTGCTCAAGATGATTGGGCACAAGGAGGCTCTGGAGAAACTGGGGCACACCATCAACCAGGAGCTTGCTGTGGACATTATTCTGCAGTCTCTCCCGCCATCATTCGACGCGTTCATTATTAATTTTAATATGAACAAAATCGATTGTACTCCGGCAGAGCTGCTGAATATGCTCTTGACCACTGAGGAGACTCTGAAGGGTAAGCCTTCGACCTCTGTCTTAATGGTTCCTTCAAGGAACAAGAAGAAGGGGAAGAAGGGCAAGGCCCCGGTCAAGAATTACAGCAAGGCTCTGAAGCAGAAGGTGAAGCGGTCCAAGGAATACAGGTGTTTCCACTGTGGCCAGCTGGGTCACTGGAAAAAGGACTGTAAAGCGCTCCAAGGAGATAAGAGGGGAAGCTTCGCTTCTGGCTCAGGTATATTTGTGACTGAGGTCATGTTATCTTCTTCTATATCATGGGTGTTGGACACTGCATGTGGAGTTCACATTTGTTCAAATGTACAGGAACTCAAGAGAAGAAGGCAGGTGGGACAGCATGAGGTGGACCTACGAGTTGGAAACGGGGCACGGGTTGCTGCTGTTGCTGTAGGAGACTACTTCATTTCTTTACCATCTGGAATTGTATTGGAACTAAACAATTGTTATTTTGTTCCCAGTATTACTAAAAATATTATCTCCATTCCTGCTCTTGTCAGGAAGGGATTTTCCTTTGAATGCAATATTTCAAAGTGTATTTTGTCTTTAGATAATATTATTTATGCAACTGGTTCAATTAACAATGGGTTATACATGTTGGACATGGAATGTTCGATACAGCAAATTGATATTAAGAAAGCCAAGTATGCTGATGACAGCACCTTGCTATGGCATAGTCGTTTAGGCCATATTAACGAGAAACGCATTAAGCGGTTGCATGATCATGGACTGCTGGGATCATTCTCCTATAAGGAGATTGATACATGCAAAGCTTGTTTAATGGGTAAAATGACGAAGTCACCTTTTCCTCACAAAGGTCAAAGGGCTTCAGGTTTACTTGACCTTATACACAGTGATGTGTGTGGGCCATTTAGTAAACATGCCAGAGGTGGCTATCAGTACTTCATTACCTTTACTGATGATTCCAGCAGGTATGGCTATGTCTATCTGATGAGACATAAGAGTGAATCTTTTGACAAGTTCAAAGAGTTCAAGAATGAAGTACAAAATCAGCTAGGCCGAAATATCAAGGCACTTCGCTCAGATCGAGGTGGTGAATACTTGAGTCATACGTTTACTGACTATCTAAAAGAGTGTGGGATTATCTCACAGCTCACTCCACCAGGAACACCGCAATGGAATGGTGTGTCCGAGAGGAGAAATAGAACGTTACTAGATATGGTTCGTTCTATGATGAGTCAGGCTACTCTTCCATACTCCTTTTGGGGTTTTGCACTGGAAACAGCTGCAAAGGTACTAAACCGAGTGCCATCCAAGGCAGTTTCTAAGACGCCATATGAGTTATGGTATGGGAAACAGCCGAGCTTGACATTTATCAGGATCTGGGGCTGCGAGGCTTATGTCAAAAAGCTCGCCTCTGGGAAACTAGAGAGCAGATCTGACAAATGTATCTTTGTCGGTTACCCTAAGGAAACTAAGGGTTATTATTTCTTCGATCCCAAGGAGAACAAGGTTTTTGTTGCTCGGACGGCCATATTTCTTGAGAAGGAGTTTCTTCTGCAAGAGGCCAGTGGGAGAGAAATAAAGCTGGATGAGAATCCAGAGGTAGGACAAAGTGCTCAAGCAGAATTGGATGAGCCTGAGCCGGTAGAACAGGTTATTGAACAACCTGAGGCTCAGATATCACGGGAACCGCGAAGATCGGGAAGGATCCGTCGACAACCTGAGCGTTATGACGGAGTCTACATCATTGATCATGATGAACCCCTCACTTATGCGGATGCGGTCAGTGGACCGGAGTCAGCGAGATGGCTTGAAGCTATGCGCGCCGAGATGGACTCCATGTCAGATAACCAAGTTTGGGATTTGGTTGATCCGCCTTCGGGAGTTATCCCTATAGGCTGTAAATGGATCTTCAAGAAGAAGATTGACATGGATGGTAACGTGGTTACCTATAAAGGCAGGCTAGTTGCGAAAGGTTTCAAACAAATCTACGGGATAGATTATGATGAAACTTTCTCACCTGTAGCCATGTTTAAGTCTATTCGGATTCTTTTCGCGATAGCTGCATATTATGATTATGAGATCTGGCAGATGGATGTGAAAACAGCTTTCCTTAATGGAAATCTGGATGAGGATGTGTATATGACACAACCTGAGGGTTTCACTAATCCAGCGGATCGTCATAAGATATGCAAGTTAAAGAAGTCCATTTATGGACTTAAGCAAGCATCTAGAAGCTGGAATATTCGTTTTGATGAATCAATCAGTGAATTTGGTTTCATCAAGAACGAGGATGACCCGTGTGTTTATAAGAGGTTTAGTGGGAGCGTGATTACTTTCCTAGTCCTCTATGTCGATGACATCTTGATCATTGGAAATGACATTCCTGAAATGCATGCTGTGAAAGCATGGCTGAGGAAATGTTTCCAGATGAAAGATTTAGGAGAAGCAGCCTATGTGTTAGGTGTGAAGATCTACAGGGATAGATCTAAGAGGCTTCTCGGGCTGTGCCAGAGTACTTACATCGATAAGGTCCTGGAGAGATTTCACTTAGAGAATTCTAAGAAAGGATATCTTCCAGTCAGACATGGTCTGAATCTTTCGAAGAGTCAGTGTCCACAAACACAGACTGAGAAAGATGAAATGAACAATACGCCTTATGCTTCGGCTATTGGTTCTATTATGTATGCGATGTTGTGTACTCGCCCAGACGTCGCTTACGGGTTAAGCGTGACCAGTCGTTACCAAAGTAATCCAGGTATGGCGCACTGGATTGCAGTCAAGAACATCTTAAAATATCTGCGGAGGACCAAAGATATGTTCTTGATATATGGTGGTCAGGAAGAACTCAGTATTGAAGGATATACTGACGCTTCGTTCCAGTAGGACCAGGATGATTTCCGATCGCAATCAGGCTATGTTTTTAGCTTGAATGGAGGTGCAGTGGTGTGGAAGAGTTTCAAACAGTCAACTGTTGCTGATTCCACAACAGAAGCCGAGTATGTTGCAGCCTCGGAAGCATCCAAGGAGGCAGTGTGGATTCGTAAGTTCGTGAGAGAACTTGGTGTTGTTCCTTCGAGTGCAGATCCTTTGGTTATATTTTGTGATAACACTGGAGCAATCGCACAAGCAAAGGAACCACGGTCGCACCAGAAGTCCAAGCACATACAGAGACGGTTTCATTTGATCAGGGAGATCATAGATCGTGGCGAGATCAAAGTATGCAAGGTTCATACAGATGACAATCTGGCAGACCCGCTTACTAAGCCTCTGGCGCAGCAGAAGCATGAGAAGCACTGTAATAATATGGGTTTGAGATTTCTCAACCATTAGATTAAGTGCAAGTGGGAGATTGTTGGGGTATGCCCTTAAGGCTAATGTTTGAGGCCTATGGGAATGTATCTGTATCATGTAATAAACTCTTATGTTTATAAAGGCATGGTTGTTATTCAGTTAGTTACATTGTCTGCTGCAATATATGTTCTTCTGAATAATGTCTCAAAGCTGTTCAGCTAGGCTGACATGCAGTTAAGTCCTTAGTCGAAATATCTTGGTGAACATGAGACAGCCTTGATATGATTGAGACTAATATGTGTTCTAATCTTATAGGATGCTTCGAGCATGGAATAAGATGTAGACTCATGGGTACATGGGATGTACTGGACAGACCCTACTAGGATGTTCAATTGTTTGTCGCAATGTGAATATTCCTTGAGTATGACAAGTGGCACATTTCCTCTGACTTGAGATCACTTGTGTTTTCTAAATGATGATTGTCATTGTTTTGAGGTAGTTCAATATCATTTGAAACATAATGATTATAGACTATCTTGGATGGTGAGCTTGAGTCAGGTTAGGGCACTAGTGATAGACATAGGATTGCCGTCTCCTTGTTTAAGGAGTGTGATGTTCTAAAGGGGCCCCCTGGATGAGATGATTGAGAAAAGAGTATGGCCATACCCAGGTGACAGAGTTCATCTGTTCTAATCATGCTCATCATATTGGAGTTACAAGCTTGACATGCTTGTCCAATAAGAACGTCCAGTGGTAAAGGAAATATGCATGCCTTGTGATTTGATTCACACTTGTGCTGTTTTTGGGTGTAGTCTTGGAAGACTCTTTCCTTTATATTGGGAGACAGTGATGTGTTGCTAGATACCCCTCACTGATCGTGATAATGAGAATTATCGTTACCGACATTTAGAGGAAACCCTCAGGGTCGCACAATTTGATGATATGGCTTACTTAAGTCAGATCGTGTGGACTGAATTGTTCAGGTTCAGTTTAAAGGGATTTAATCTCTGATTGTAAGTGAGATCTGGTCTGATCATGTTTGATTGATTAGGGCTTGAGATCGGTAAGCTTCGATCGAGAGAATGGATGCTAGATCGGTCAGATCAAGAGCATCAAAGAGATCGACGGTTAGATCTGAAGCCTTAGGGTTTAATTAAGATCTAGACCATATTGCTTGGGATAATTGGTCTTGGACCAAACCGTGATGAACCGGCTCATGAATGAGCGCATGGTTCAAAGTGAAGAGAAGTTTGCGCTTGGGTAAAACCGAAGTCGCATGAGAGCATGAACGTGGGAGTGGTTTTCTATTTTTAGAAACCACGACTCCTAAGCGTGGTCACATCTCTCTCGCTTCATTCACACCTTGTCGCCGCGCTTGGCTAGAGGGTCTTGAGGCATTCTCGCGTGGAGGAGAAGCTAAGACGACAAGGAAGTTTTCGCCAAGGAGATCTCTCATCCTTTCCACTCGACAAGAACCTTTGGAGAACCTTGCTAGCACAAGGAGCAACAAAGAGTTTGCCATCATCCTCTTGTGTGCGAGACTTTGGAGAAGTGGCATTTGCGATTTTTCTTCCAAGGCGCCATCTAGAAATGGCTATGGTATGAATCGTTTTATTCATGCTGATTTTATAAGCTAATCATAATGCATGCAAAGATCATTGAAACCCTTTTTTTCGCTGCATCTATATCTCCATGTGCGCCTGTAGGGTATTACCTCCCCTTATTCTAGGGGAACTTTCAACTGGTATCAGAGCCAGGTTGAAGCATGTTTTTATGATTGCTTAACGCTTGAGCCATTTTTGTGATCCTTGTATGCGCCATATTGCTAGATCTAGGCTACATGCGAACCTTTACTTGTTGTGTATTGTAGTTGACGCATGTAGTAAGGTAGCGCTTCTATATGTTCTTGTTGATGTTTTCTTAAAAACTCAAACGACTTGCGCGCACACCATTAGATCTAAGTGCCGCCTGCATTAAACCCTTAGACGGGTTATTAGGGTTGAAATCATCCCCTGTGTTAGATCCAAACAGTCTGATCAGACCATCTGACAGCCTGAATGGGTCGACCAGTTAGCACCTTGGCGCAAGCCTATGGTGGCTATAGGTCGACTGCAGACAGGTGTGTAGCGATGTCTGATTGAGACACCCAATGAACGCACCTGAGTTAGGCCCGGGGTCACGCCCGCTTGCCAGACCTCAGTGTGGTCGTTCAGCCCTGGCGCATGCATGGTTGACCTTATGGTCAACACAAGTCAGTTAGGACTTGGTGCATGCAAGGGCAGTGGATTTGACTAGGTTGGTTGAGTGGATCCCTAGTAATGGACCGTTGTAAGGTTGTAGGGGAAATAAGGAAAAAATTAAAATTGATCCCAAGGGGTTTTCGAAAATTTTAATTTTTATGATGGATCACATGATGCTGATTGGATGCATATGTTTGTCTATTTAGTCTTATGTGGGCTGCTCATATTAATTGTGTGCTGTGCTGGGGCCTGCGTGCCTGTATTAAATTGTAAATTAATTATTGTGATCTGCGCATCACTGTGTTTTAATTTATAAATGTTAGTGACCATGCGCTCACATTAAGTGAACCGGTTCATTGAATTTGGTTCAAAGACCAAATTAAACCAAGCCTTGTCCTAGATCATATTGAACCAAAAGGTTCAAGATCTAACCATCCATCTCTTGATGCTCTTGATCTCACCGATCTAGCATCATTTCTCTCGATCGAAGCTTACCGATCTCAAGCCCTAATCAATCAAACATGATCAGACCAGATCTCACTTACAATCAGACTTTAAATCCCTTTAAACTGAACCAAAACAATTCAGTCCACACGATCTGACTTAAGTAAGCCATATCATCAAATTGTGCGACCCTAAGGGTTTCCTTTAAATGTCGGTAACGATAACTTACGTCATCACGAACAGAGAGGGGTATCTAGCAACACATCACTGTCTCCCGATATAAAGGAAAGAGTCTTCCAAGACTACACCCAAACCATAGCATAAGTGTGAATTCAATTCACTAGGAATACTTGTTTCCTTTGCCACTGGATGTTCTTATTGGATAAGCATGTCAAGCCTGTAACTCCAATATGATGAGAGTGGTTAGATCAGATGAACATAGTCATCTGGGTATGGCCATACACTTTCTCAACCATCTCATCCAGAGGGCCCCTATAGAACATCACACTCCAATCAAGGAGAAGGCAATCCTATATCTATCACTAGCGCCCTAACATGACTCATGTTCATTATCCAAGATAGTCTATAACCATTATGTTTCAAATGATATTGAACTACCTCAAGACAATGCCAATCATCATTTAGAAAAACAAGTGATCTCAAGTCAGAGGAAATATGCCACTTGCTTGCATATAAGGATTATTCACATTGTGACAAGCAATTGAATATCCTAAGTAGGGTCTGTCCAGTACATCCAATGTACCCATGAGTCTACATCTTATTCCATGCTCGAAGCATCCTATAAGATTAGAACACATATTAGTCTCAATCATATCAAGGCTGTCTCATGTTCACCAAGATATCTCGACTAAGGAGAATACTGCATGTCAGCCAAGCTGAACAGCATTGAGACATTATTCAGAAGTATACATATGGCAGCAGATAATGCAACAACCTGAATAACAACCATTGCCTTTATAAACATTGAGTTTATACATGATACTGATATAATCCCAAGGCCTCAAACATTAGCCTTAAGGGCATACCCCAACAATCTCCCACTTGCACTTAATCTAATGGTTGAGAAATCTCAAACCCATATTATTACAGTGCTTCTCATGCTTCTGCTGCGCCAGAGGCTTTGTAAGTGGGTCAGTTAGATTGTCATTTGTATGAACCTTACAGATCTTGATCTCTCCTCGATCTATGATCTCCCGGATCAAGTGAAACCTTCTCTGTATGTGCTTGGACTTCTGGTGCGACCGTGGTTCCTTTGCTTGTGCTATTGCTCCAGTGTTATCACAGAAGATAACCAATGGATCTGCACTCGAAGGAACAACACCAAGTTCCTGAACGAACTTACGAATCCACACTGCCTCCTTGGATGCTTCCGAGGCTGCAACATACTCGGCTTCTGTTGTGGAATCAGCAACAATTGATTGTTTGAAACTCTTCCACACCACTGCTCCTCCATTCAAGCTAAAAACATAGCCTGATTGCGATCGGAAATCATCCTGGTCAGATTGGAATGAAGCATCAGTATATCCTTCAATACTGAGTTCTTCCTGACCTCCATATATCAAGAACATATCTTTGGTCCTCCGAAGATATTTCAAAATGTTCTTGACTGCAATCCAGTGTGCCTTCCCTGGATTACTTTGGAACCGACTGGTCACGCTTAACCTGTAAGCGACGTCTGGGCGAGGACACAACATCGCATACATAATGGACCCAATAGCCGAAGCATAAGGCGTATTGTCCATTTCATCTTTCTCAGTCTGTGTTTGTGGACACTGACTCTTTGAAAGATTCAGACCTTGTCTGACTGGAAGATATCCTCTTTTAGAATTTTCTAAATGGAATCTCTCCAGGACTTTATCGATGTAAGTACTCTGGCACAACCCGAGAAGCCTCTTAGATCTATCTCTGTAGATCTTCACACCTAATACATAGGCTGCTTCTCCTAAATCTTTCATCTGGAAACATTTTCTTAACCATGCCTTAACCGCATGTAGTTCAGGAATATCGTTTCCAATGATCAAGATATCATCGACGTAGAGGACTAGGAAAGTAATCACGCTCCCACTAAACCTCTTATATACACACGGGTCATCTTCATTTTTGATAAAACCAAACTCACAGATTGATTCATCAAAACAAATATTCCAGCTTCTTGATGCTTGTTTAAGTCCATAAATGGACTTCTTTAATTTGCATATTTTATGATGATCTGATGGATTGGTGAAACCTTCAGGTTGTGTCATATACACATCCTCTTCTAGTTTTCCATTAAGGAAAGCGGTCTTCACATCCATCTGCCAGATCTCATAATCATAATATGCTGCTATCGCGAGAATAATCCGAATAGACTTGAACATGGCTATAAGAGAGAAAGTTTCATCATAATCTCTCCCATAGATTTGTTTGAAACCTTTCGCAACTAGCCTGCCTTTATAAGTAACCACGTTACCATCCATGTCAATCTTCTTTTTGAAGATCCACTTACAGCCTATAGGGATTACTCCCGGAGGCGGATCAACCAAATCCCAGACTTGGTTATCTGACATGGAGTCCATCTCGGCTCGCATAGCTTCAAGCCATCTTGCTGATTCCGGTCCACTGACCGCATCCGCATAAGTGAGGGGTTCATCATCAATGATGTAGACTCCGTCATAGCGCTCAGGCTGTCGACGGATCCTTCCCGATCTTCGCGGTTCCCGTGATATCTGAGCCTCAGGTTGTTCAATAACCTGTTCTATTGGCTCAGGCTCATCGAACTGAGTTTGACTACTTTGTCCTTCTTCTGGATTCTCATCCAGCCTTATTTCTCTCCCACTGGCCTCTTGCAGAAGAAATTCCTTCTCAAGAAAAATAGCCGTTCGAGCAACAAATACTTTGTTCTCCTTGGGATCATAGAAATAATAACCATTTGTTTCTTTAGGGTAACCGACAAAGATACATTTATCAGATCTGCTCTCCAGTTTCCCAGAGGCGAGCTTTTTGACATAAGCCTCGCAACCCAAGATTTTAATAAATGTGAAGCTCGGCTATTTCCCATACCATAACTCATATGGAGTCTTTGAAACAGCCTTGGATGGCACTCGGTTTAGTACCTTTGCAGCTGTTTCCAGTGCAAATCCCCAAAAGGAGTAAGGTAGAGTAGCCTGACTCATCATTGAACGAACCATATCCAGTAAGGTTCTATTTCTCCTCTCGGACACACCATTCCATTGCGGTGTTCCTGGCGGAGTGAGCTGTGAGATAATCCCACACTCCTTCAGATAGTCAGTAAACTCTCGACTCAAGTATTCTCCACCTCGATCTGAGCGAAGTGCCTTGATATTTCGGCCTAGCTGATTTTGTACTTCATTTTTGAACTCTTTGAACTTGTCAAAAGATTCACTTTTATGTCTCATAAGATAGATATAACCATACCTACTGAAATCATCAGTAAAGGTAATGAAGTATGAATAGCCACCTTTGACATGTTTACTAAATGGCCCACACACATCACTGTGAATGAGGTCAAGTAAACCTGAAGCCTTTTGACCTTTATTAGAAAAAGGAGACTTCATCATTTTACCCATTAAACAAGCTTTGCATGTATCAAGCTCCTCATAGGAGAATGATCCCAGCAGTCCATGTTCATGCAACCGCTTAATGCGCTTCTTGTTAATGTGGCCTAAACGACTATGCCATAGCAAGGTGCTGTCATCAGCATATTTGGCTTTCTTATTATCAATTTGTTGTACAGAACATTCTATGTCCAACATGAATAACCCATTGTTAATCGACCCAGTAGCATAAACAATATTATCAAAAGAAATATAACACTTTGAAGTTTTGCATTCAAAGGAAAACCCTTTCCTGACAAGAGCAGGAATAGAGATAATATTCTTAGTTATGCTCGGTACAAAATAACAATTGTCCAGTTCTAATACAAGACCAGATGGTAAAGAGATGTGATATTCTCCTACAGCAACAGCAGCAACCCGTGCCCCGTTTCCTACTCGTAGGTCCACCTCATGCTGTCCCACCTGTCTTCTTCTCTTGAGTTCCTGCACATTTGAACAAATGTGAACTCCACATGCAGTGTCCAACACCCATGAAATAGAAGAAGAAGATACCATGACTTCAGTCACGAAAACACCTGAGCCAGAAGCGAAAGCCTTGCTTCCCTTATTATCTCCTTGGAGCGCTTTACAGTCCTTCTTCCAGTGACCCAGCTGGCCACAATGGAAACATCTGTATTCCTTCGACCGCTTTATCTTTTGTTTCAGAGCCTTGTCGTAGCTCTTGATAGGGGCTTTGCCCTTCTTCCCCTTCTTCTTGTTCCTAGAAGGAACCATTAGGATAGAGGATGAAGGCTTTCCCTTCTCAAGAGTCTGCTCTGTAGTATAGAGCATGTTCAGTAACTCTACCGGGGTATAGTCGATCTTGTTCATATTAAAATTAATGATGAACGGATCGAAAGAGGCCGGGAGAGACTGCAGGATAATGTCTACAACAAGCTCCTGATTGATGGTGTGTCCCAGTTTCTCTAGAGCCTCCTTGTACCCAATCATCTTGAGTACATGAGCTCCCACTGGACTCCCTTCAGTCAGTTTGCTCTGAAAGAAAAGTTTAGTCAAGTTATAGCGTTCAGTCCTTGCCTGTGCAGCATACAGCATCTTGAGATTTGCTATAATTTCAATAGCAGATAAATCTTCATGCTGACGCTGAAGCTCTGGCGTCATAGACGCAAGCATAAGGCAAGCGACATCAATGCTATCATTGACATGCTTCTCATAAGCTTCTCGAACCGCCCTTGCGGCGTTCGCAGCGGGTTGAGGCGGTATTGCCGTCTCGAGGACATACAGCTTCCTCTCAGCCTTAAGAACAATCTTAAGGTGTCCGTACCAGTCTGAGAAGTTTGGCCCAGCAAACTTCTCCCTTTCCAGTAAAGATCGCACATTGAACGCTGTGGTGTTCGTTGCTGCAGTAATCTACAACATTGCAAGAACAACAAGGTCAGTATCAATGTTAGAATCAATCCAGGACTTAAGAATGATTCTTTTCTCACTATTTTATCTGACTGAAAAATCCAGTAAAACAGTCCGAAAGAGTAAAACTCTTTTAGTGAGATGGGATCCAGATTTCATACTTGGTCTCCACGTCCCGCTCAGGCGAGATAAGATGCACAGATTGTACAAGCACTAGTCTCTGGTAGGCAATCCCTGCCAATCGCCAACCCGTGCGATTCCCCTTCATCTGGGCAATCCAGCAGACTGTGCCAACTGAGTTGGTACAACACAGTCTCTGATCCCACAGATGGCTGCCTCCATATGGCTACCATATGCTCATTATGTAGCCTACATGGTCAAGCTGACCTGACCTACTCCCTGGACCACCACGTGCTATGCTGAGCAACGAGAAGCGATAAATCCTGTGCTTGATATTCATCGTTGGATTTTAACGGTCCTTTTATCTTCTTACTATCATACAAATCCTATGGTGATAGCAGAAGAATAAATCATGCAGTTACTAAATTACTTAAACAGTAAATTGAAAGCATGATGATTTTATGTGGTAAAAGCCCATTAAGCCTAAGTAAGACCTTAATTTAACTTAAGTCTTCACTTGAGCTCTTCATGGGTCTTTTTGCAAATCCATCTGGCCCAGCCCAGGCCCAAGCGCCCTCTGCAGCTCAGATGCACCCACCAGGTAGCATGCGCCTGTCCTAGAGTCGAACTCTAGACCTCCCACTGGTGAAGCCACTTGCTGCAAGTGCTTATGCCATGTGTGCTCTGTGCTCATGTCTGATTAAATTACAATTTAATCTATCTAGACATGATTGACACGCAGGTCAATTACACTTTATAAATTAATTAAAATGTGATGCGCAGATCACAATAAAATTTACAATTTAATCCAGGCACGCAGGCCCCAGCACAGCACACATTAATTGGGCAGCCCACATAAGATGAAATAGACATTCATTCATGTTATACAAACAACATGTGATCCAAACAGGAAAATAAAATTTTCGAAAATCCCATTGGCATCAATTTTATTTCCTTATGAGCCCTACTACCTTACAACGGTCAATTAATAGGGATCCACTCATCAGACCTAGTCAGACCCACTGCCCTTGCATGCACCAAGTCATAACCGACTTGAGTCGACCTCATGGTCAACAATGCATGCCTTAAGGGCTGAACGTCCCTCATGAGTTCTGGCAAGCGGGTGTGACCCCGGGCCTTAATCATGAGCGTTCACTGGTTGTCTCAATCAGACATCGCTACACGCCCTTCTGCAGTCGACCTATAGCCACCTGATGCTTGCGCATAGGTGCCATCTGGTCGACCCATCTAGGCTGTCAGATAGTCTGATCAGACTGTTGGGTCTAGACAGGACGACGACTTCAACCCTAATAACCCGTCTAAGTTTTTAAAGCAGGCGCTTATAGATCTAGTGGATGCGCGCAAGATAAGTTTTTGACAAAAATCTTTAGCATGCGGCAACAAGTAAACATCATACATGCGCCAACATCTAATAACTAGCATGTAATCTCGCATGTAAACTCTAGATCTAAACAAACGCAAACAAGGATCACACATTAAGCAATCATATAACATACCAGAACCTGCTCTGATACCAATTGAAAGTCCCTAAAGGGGGGCGAAAACCCTAATAGGCGCATATCAGAGTTTTCACAAGCGGAAGCTAGGGTTTCTACAAGATCGATTGGTATGCTAATATATGATCAACTTAAAACTTTGTAAAGATCAACACAAGATCATACCGATGCCATTGCTTGGATGGGTACTTGGAAGCAGAGAACGATGCGGCTCTCCTCCAAAGCGTGCGCACACAAGATGAGAGAGGCTTCTCCTTGTCGTTCCTTGTGCTAGCAAGGATTTCCAAGTCTCCTGATCGAGTGAAGGGATGAGATCTCTTAGCTTGTCGAATTCTTCTTGGCGTGAAGAAGCGCTTCACAACACGAGAGAGGAGAGGCGAGTATAGAGCAATGCTCTCGAACGTGGAGGCGTGAAGACTATTTTGGAAAGCATGACTTCCAAAAATAGTAAACCCTCAACGTTCATGCGATCATGCGATCACCCATGCGTTCACCCCAAGTGAACCAATCGCTTCTCTTCTCCCCTTGAACCATGCGCTCACATTAAGTGAACCGGTTCATTGAATTTGGTTCAAAGACCAAATTAAACCAAGCCTTGTCCTAGATCATATTGAACCAAAAGGTTCAAGATCTAACCATCCATCTCTTGATGCTCTTGATCTCACCGATCTAGCATCATTTCTCTCGATCGAAGCTTACCGATCTCAAGCCCTAATCAATCAAACATGATCAGACCAGATCTCACTTACAATCAGACTTTAAATCCCTTTAAACTGAACCAAAACAATTCAGTCCACACGATCTGACTTAAGTAAGCCATATCATCAAATTGTGCGACCCTAAGGGTTTCCTTTAAATGTCGGTAACGATAACTTACGTCATCACGAACAGAGAGGGGTATCTAGCAACACATCACTGTCTCCCGATATAAAGGAAAGAGTCTTCCAAGACTACACCCAAACCATAGCATAAGTGTGAATTCAATTCACTAGGAATACTTGTTTCCTTTGCCACTGGATGTTCTTATTGGATAAGCATGTCAAGCCTGTAACTCCAATATGATGAGAGTGGTTAGATCAGATGAACATAGTCATCTGGGTATGGCCATACACTTTCTCAACCATCTCATCCAGAGGGCCCCTATAGAACATCACACTCCAATCAAGGAGAAGGCAATCCTATATCTATCACTAGCGCCCTAACATGACTCATGTTCATTATCCAAGATAGTCTATAACCATTATGTTTCAAATGATATTGAACTACCTCAAGACAATGCCAATCATCATTTAGAAAAACAAGTGATCTCAAGTCAGAGGAAATATGCCACTTGCTTGCATATAACGATTATTCACATTGTGACAAGCAATTGAATATCCTAAGTAGGGTCTGTCCAGTACATCCAATGTACCCATGAGTCTACATCTTATTCTATGCTCGAAGCATCCTATAAGATTAGAACACAAATTAGTCTCAATCATATCAAGGCTGTCTCATGTTCACCAAGATATCTCGACTAAGGACAATACTGCATGTCAGCCAAGCTGAACAGCATTGAGACATTATTCAGAAGTATACATATGGCAGCAGATAATGCAACAACCTGAATAACAACCATTGCCTTTATAAACATTGAGTTTATACATGATACTGATATAATCCCAAGGCCTCAAACATTAGCCTTAAGGGCATACCCCAACAATCTCCCACTTGCACTTAATCTAATGGTTGAGAAATCTCAAACCCATATTATTACAGTGCTTCTCATGCTTCTGCTGCGCCAGAGGCTTTGTAAGCGGGTCAGCTAGATTGTCATTTGTATGAACCTTACAGATCTTGATCTCTCCTCGATCTATGATCTCCCGGATCAAGTGAAACCTTCTCTGTATGTGCTTGGACTTCTGGTGCGACCGTGGTTCCTTTGCTTGTGCTATTGCTCCAGTGTTATCACAGAAGATAACCAATGGATCTGCACTCGAAGGAACAACACCAAGTTCCTGAACGAACTTACGAATCCACACTGCCTCCTTGGATGCTTCCGAGGCTGCAACATACTCGGCTTCTGTTGTGGAATCAGCAACAATTGATTGTTTGAAACTCTTCCACACCACTGCTCCTCCATTCAAGCTAAAAACATAGCCTGATTGCGATCGGAAATCATCCTGGTCAGATTGGAACGAAGCATCAGTATATCCTTCAATACTGAGTTCTTCCTGACCTCCATATATCAAGAACATATCTTTGGTCCTCCGAAGATATTTCAAAATGTTCTTGACTGCAATCCAGTGTGCTTTCCCTAGATTACTTTGGAACCGACTGGTCACGCTTAACCCGTAAGCGACGTCTGGGCGAGTACACAACATCGCATACATAATGGACCCAATAGCCGAAGCATAAGGCGTATTGTCCATTTCATCTTTCTCAGTCTGTGTTTGTGGACACTGACTCTTTGAAAGATTCAAACCATGTCTGACTGGAAGATATCCTCTTTTAGAATTTTCTAAATGGAATCTCTCCAGGACTTTATCGATGTAAGTACTCTGGCACAACCCGAGAAGCCTCTTAGATCTATCTCTGTAGCTCTTCACACCTAATACATAGGCTGCTTCTCCTAAATCTTTCATCTGGAAACATTTTCTTAACCATGCCTTAACCGCATGTAGTTCAGGAATATCGTTTCCAATGATCAAGATATCATCGACGTAGAGGACTAGGAAAGTAATCACGCTCCCACTAAACCTCTTATATACACACGGGTCATCTTCATTTTTGATAAAACCAAACTCACAGATTGATTCATCAAAACGAATATTCCAGCTTCTTGATGCTTGTTTAAGTCCATAAATGGACTTCTTTAATTTGCATATTCTATGACGATCTGATGGATTGGTGAAACCTTCAAGTTGTGTCATATACACATCCTCTTCTAGTTTTCCATTAAGGAAAGCGGTCTTCACATCCATCTGCCAGATCTCATAATCATAATATGCTGCTATCGCGAGAATAATCCGAATAGACTTGAACATGGCTACAGGAGAGAAAGTTTCATCATAATCTATCCCGTAGATTTGTTTGAAACCTTTCGCAACTAGCCTGCCTTTATAGGTAACCACGTTACCATCCATGTCAATCTTCTTTTTGAAGATCCACTTACAGCCTATAGGGATTACTCCCGGAGGCGGATCAACCAAATCCCAGACTTGGTTATCTGACATGGAGTCCATCTCGGCTCGCATAACTTCAAGCCATCTCGCTGATTCCGGTCCACTGACCGCATCCGCATAAGTGAGGGGTTCATCATCAATGATGTAGACTCCGTCATAGCGCTCAGGCTATCGACGGATCCTTCCCGATCTTCGTAGTTCCCGTGATATCTGAGCCTCAGGTTGTTCAATAACCTGTTCTATTGGCTCAGGCTCATCCAACTGAGTTTGACTACTTTGTCCTTCTTCTGGATTCTCATCCAGCCTTATTTCTCTCCCACTGGCCTCTTGTAGAAGAAATTCCTTCTCAAGAAAAATAGCCGTTCGAGCAACAAATACTTTGTTCTCCTTGGGATCGTAGAAATAATAACCCTTTGTTTCTTTAAGGTAACCGACAAAGATACATTTATCAGATCTGCTATCCAGTTTCCCAGAGGCGAGCTTTTTGACATAAGCCTCGCAACCCCAGATTTTAATAAATGTCAAGCTCGGCTGTTTCCCATACCATAACTCATATGGAGTCTTTGAAACAGCCTTGGATGGCACTCGGTTTAGTACCTTTGCAGCTGTTTCTAGTGCAAATCCCCAAAAGGAGTAAGGTAGAGTAGCCTGACTCATCATTGAACGAACCATATCCAGTAAGGTTCTATTTCTCCTCTCGGACACACCATTCCATTGCGGTGTTCCTGGCGGAGTGAGCTGTGAGATAATCCCACACTCCTTCAGATAGTCAGTAAACTCTCGACTCAAGTATTCTCCACCTCGATCTGAGCGAAGTGCCTTGATATTTCGGCCTAGCTGATTTTGTACTTCATTTTTGAACTCTTTGAACTTGTCAAAAGATTCACTTTTATGTCTCATAAGATAGACATAACCATACCTACTGAAATCATCAGTAAAGGTAATGAAGTATGAATAGCCACCTTTGGCATGTTTACTAAATGGCCCACACACATCACTGTGAATGAGGTCAAGTAAACTTGAAGCCCTTTGACCTTTATTAGAAAAAGGAGACTTCGTCATTTTACCCATTAAACAAGCTTTGCATGTATCAAGCTCCTCATAGGAGAATGATCCCAGCAGTCCATGTTCATGCAACCGCTTAATGCGCTTCTTGTTAATGTGGCCTAAACGACTATGCCATAGCAAGGTGCTGTCATCAGCATATTTGGCTTTCTTATTATCAATTTGTTGTACAGAACATTCCATGTCCAACATGAATAACCCATTGTTAATCGACCCAGTAGCATAAACAATATTATCAAAAGAAATATAACACTTTGAAGTTTTGCATTCAAAGGAAAACCCTTTCCTGACAAGAGCAGGAATAGAGATAATATTCTTAGTTATGCTCGGTACAAAATAACAATTGTCCAGTTCTAATACAAGACCAGATGGTAAAGAGATGTGATATTCTCCTACAGCAACAGCAGCAACCCGTGCCCCGTTTCCTACTCGTAGGTCCACCTCATGCTGTCCCACCTGTCTTCTTCTCTTGAGTTCCTGGACATTTGAACAAATGTGAACTCCACATGCAGTGTCCAACACCCATGAAATAGAAGAAGAAGATACCATGACTTCAGTCACGAAAATACCTGAGCCAGAAGCGAAAGCCTTGCTTCCCTTATTATCTCCTTGGAGCGCTTTACAGTCCTTCTTCCAGTGACCCAGCTGGCCACAATGGAAACATCTGAAGAGTCCCCTTCGAGGGGGAGCGCAAGCAGATGAAAAACCCTAATTCAGGGGGCGCATGCATTTTGCTAGGGTTTCATCAAGACAATCGCTTATATGCTCATATAATCAACTTAGATCTATTGATTGGATAAAGAAGGAGATTCATACCAACGCCATTGGCTTGGAGGTCGGCTTGGAAGAAGAGAGCAACTTAGATCTCCTCCAAAAGTTCACACACAAGATGAAGAGCGCTTACTTCCTTGATGTCCCTTGTGCTAGCAAGGCACCCAAGCTTTCTTGTCGAATGGAAGGGGATGATGAGATGATTCCCTTTGGCCGAGAGCTCCTCTTGCAAAACCTCTCTTCTTCGTCAACTTCCCCAAACGAAAGTTCAAGGCGTTGAAGTGAAGAACACAACGCATATGCGTTTTGGCGTTTTTGTGAAATCGGCCTTGATGACTTTCCATAAATGGAAGATAATCAAGCCATGCGCTCATGCCAACCCAAAAACGCATATTAGCATTGAACCAAGCGTTCACATTTGTGAACCGGTTCAAGCCAAAACGTTCCAATCGAATTTGGTTCATAAACCAAACCAAAATAGCTCAAGCCACTTGGTCTAGACCATATTGAACCCTAAGGCTCAAGATCAAACCGTTCATCTCCTGATGCTCCTGATCTCACTGATCTAGCATCATCTCTCTCGATCGAAGCTTACCGATCTCAAGCCCTAATCAATCAAACATGATCAGACCATATCTTACTTACAATCAGAGATTAAACCCCTTTAAACTGAACCCAAAGAATTCAGTCCACACGATCTGACTCAAGTAAGCCATATCATCAAATTGTGCGACCCTGAGGGTTTCCTCTAAATGTCGGTAACGATAACTTACGTTATCACGATCAATGAGGGGTATCTAGCAACACATCACTGTCTCCCGATATAAAGGAAAGAGTCTTCCAAGACTACTCCCAAACCATAGCACAAGTGTGAATCCATTCACTAGGCATACATGTATCCTTTGCCACTGGATGTTCTCATTGGACAAGCAGGTCAAGCTTGTGACTCCAATATGATGAGCATGATTAGATCAGATGCACATAGTCACCTGGGTATGGCCATACACTTTCTCAATCATCTCATCTAGGGGGCCCCTATAGAACACCACACTCCTTCAACAAGGAGACGGCAATCCTCTATCTATCACTAGTGCCCTAACCTGACTCATGATCATTATCCAAGATAGTCTATAACCATTATGTTTCAAATGATATTGAACTACCTCAAAACAATGACAATCATCATTTAGAAACACAAGTGATCTCAAGTCAGAGGACATGTGCCACTTGTTGCAATCAAGGATCATTCACATTGTGACAAGCAATTGAATGTCCTAGTAGGGTCTGTCCAGTACATCCAATGTACCCACGAGTCTACATCTTATTCCATGCTCGAAGCATCCTATAAGATTAGAACACATATTAGTCTCAATCATATCAAGGCTGTCTCATGTTCACCAAGATATCTCGACTAAGGACTTTATAGCATGTCAGCCTAGCTGAACAGCATTGAGACATTATTCAGAAGTACACTTATTACAGCAGACAAGGTAACAACCTGAATAATAACCATGCCTTTATAAACACAAGAGTTTATTACATGATACTGATACAATCCCAAGGCCTCAAACATTAGCCTTAAGGGCATACCCCAACAATCTCCCACTTGCACTTAATCTAATGGTTGAGAAATCTCAAACCCATATTATTAAAGTGCTTCTCATGCTTCTGCTGGGCCAGAGGCTTGGTAAGCGGGTCAGCTAGATTGTCATCTGTATGGACCTTGCATATTTTGATCTCGCCACGATCAATGATCTCCCGGATCAAGTGAAACCGTCTCTGTATGTGCTTGGACTTCTGGTGCGACCGTGGTTCCTTTGCTTGTGCGATTGCTCCAGTGTTATCACAGAAGATAACCAAAGGATCTGCACTCGAAGGAACGACACCAAGTTCTCTCACGAACTTACGAATCCACACTGCCTCCTTGGATGCTTCCGAGGCTGCAACATACTCGGCTTCTGTTGTGGAATCAGCAACAGTTGACTGTTTGAAACTCTTCCACACCACTGCTCCAGTGTTCAAGCTAAAAACATAGCCTGATTGCGATCGGAAATCATCCTGGTCCGACTGGAACGAAGCGTCAGTATATCCTTCTATACTGAGTTCTTCCTGACCACCATATATCAAGAACATATCTTTGGTCCTCCGCAGATATTTTATAATGTTCTTGACTGCAATCCAGTGCACCATACCTGGATTACTTTGGAACCGACTGGTCACGCTTAACCCGTAAGCGACGTCTGGGCGAGTACACAACATCGCATACATAATGGATCCAATAGCCGAAGCATAAGGCGTATTGTCCATTTCATCTTTCTCAGTCTGTGTTTGTGGACACTGACTCTTCGAAAGATTCAGACCATGTCTGACTGGAAGATAACCTCTTTTAGAATTCTCTAAATGGAATCTCTCCAGGACTTTATCGATGTAAGTACTCTGGCACAGCCCGAGAAGCCTCTTAGATCTATCCCTGTAGATCTTCACACCTAATACATAGGCTGCTTCTCCTAAATCTTTCATCTGGAAACATTTCCTTAGCCATGCCTTAACCGCATGCATTTCTGGAATATCATTTCCAATGATCAAGATGTCATCGACGTAGAGGACTAGGAATGTAATCACGCTCCCACTAAACCTCTTATACACACACGGGTCATCTTCGTTCTTGATGAAACCAAACTCAGAGATTGATTCATCAAAACGAATATTCCTGCTTCTAGATGCTTGTTTCAGTCCATAAATGGACTTCTTTAACTTGCATATTTTATGACGATCTGATGGATTAGTGAAACCTTCAGGTTGTGTCATATACACATCCTCATCCAGATTTCCATTAAGGAAAGCTGTTTTCACATCCATCTGCCAGATCTCATAATTGTAATATGCTGCTATCGCGAAAAGAATCCGAATAGACTTGAACATGGCTACAAGAGAGAAAGTTTCATCATAATCTATCCTGTAGATTTGTTTGAAACCTTTCGCAACTAGCCTGCCTTTATAGGTAACTACATTACCATCCATGTCAATCTTCTTCTTGAAGATCCATTTACAGCCTATAGGGATTACTCCCGGAGGCGGATCAACCAAATCCCAGACTTGGTTATCTGACATGGAGTCCATCTCGGCTCGCATAGCTTCAAGCCATCTAGCTGACTCCGGTCCACTGACCGCATCCGCATAAGTAAGGGGTTCATCATTATCAATGATGTAGACTCCGTCATAGCGCTCAGGCTGTCGACGGATCCTTCCCGATCTACGCGGTTCCCGTGATATCTGAGCCTCAGGTTGTTCAATAACCTGATCTACCGGCTCAGGCTCATCCAACTGCGCTTGACTACTTTGTCCTTCCTGTGGATTCTCATCCAGCTTTATTTCTCTCCCACTGGCCTCTTGTAGAAGAAACTCCTTCTCAAGAAATATGGCCGTCCGAGCAACAAATACTTTGTTCTCTTTGGGATCGAAGAAATAATAACCCTTAGTTTCCTTAGGGTAACCGACAAAGATGCATTTCTCAGATCTGTTCTCTAGTTTCCCAGAGGCGAGCTTTTTGACATAAGCCTCGCAACCCCAGATCCTGATAAATGTCAAGCTCGGCTGTTTCCCATACCATAATTCATATGGCGTCTTTGAAACGGCCTTGGATGGCACTCGGCTTAGTACCTTTGCAGCTGTTTCCAGTGCAAATCCCCAAAAGGAATATGGAAGAGTAGCTTGACTCATCATAGAACGAACCATATCAAGTAACGTTCTATTTCTCCTCTCGGACACACCATTCCATTGTGGTGTTCCTGGCGGAGTGAGCTGTGAGATAACCCCACACTCTTTTAGATAGTCAGTAAACGCATGACTCAAGTATTCTCCACCTCGATCAGAACGAAGTGCCTTGATATTTCGCCCTAGCTGATTCTGTACTTCATTTTTGAACTCTTTGAACTTGTCAAAAGATTCACTCTTATGTCTCATAAGATAGACATAACCATACCTACTGAAATCATCAGTAAAGGTAATGAAGTACGAATAGCCACCTCTGGCATGTTTACTAAATGGCCCACACACATCACTGTGTATAAGATCAAGTAAACCTGAAGCCCTTTGACCTTTGTGAGGAAAAGGTGACTTCGTCATTTTACCCATCAAACAAGCTTTGCATGTATCAATCTCCTCACAGGAGAAAGATCCCAGCAGTCCATGATCATGCAACCGCTTAATGCGCTTCTTGTTGATATGGCCTAAACGACTATGCCATAACAAGGTGCTGTCTTCAGCATACTTGGCTTTCTTAATATCAACACTTTGTATAGAACTTTCCATGTCCAACATGTATAACCCATTGTTAATTGAACCAGTTGCATAAACAATATTATCTAAAGATAAAACACACTTTGAAATATTGCATTCAAAGGCAAATCCTTTCCTGACAAGAGCAGGAATGGAGATAATATTTTTAGTAATGCTGGGAACAAAATAACAACTGTTTAGTTCTAATACAATGCCAGATGGTAATGAGATGAAATAGTCTCCTACAGCAACAGCAGCAACCCGTGCCCCGTTTCCAACGCGTAGGTCCACCTCATGCTGTCCCACCTGTCTTCTTCTCTTGAGTTCCTGTACATTTGAACAAATGTGAACTCCACATGCAGTGTCCAACACCCATGAAATAGAAGAAGATGAAACCATGACTTCCGTCACGTATATACCTGAGCCAGAAGCGATGCTTCCCCTCTTATCTCCTTGGAGCGCTTTACAGTCCTTTTTCCAGTGACCCAGTTGGCCACAGTGGAAACATCTGTTGTCCTTGGACCGCTTTACCTTCTATTTCAGAGCCTTGCTATAGTTCTTGACAGGGGCTTTGCCCTTCTTCCCCTTCTTCTTGTTCCTAGAAGGAACCATTAAGACAGAGGTTGAAGGCTTTCCCTTCAGAGTCTCCTCAGTAGTCAAGAGCATATTCAGCAGCTCTGCCGGAGTACAATCGATTTTGTTCATATTAAAATTAATAATGAACGCATCGAAAGAAGGTGGGAGAGACTGCAGAATAATGTCTACAGCAAGCTCCTGGTTGATGGTATGCCCCAGTTTCTCCAGAGCCTCCTTGTGCCCAATCATCTTGAGCACGTGAGCTCCCACTGGGCTCCCTTCAGCCAGTTTGCTCTGAAAGAAAAGCTTTGTCAGATTATAGCGTTCTGTCCTCGCCTGTGCAGCATACAGCATCTTGAGGTTCGCTATAATTTCTATAGCCGACATATCCTCATGCTGACGCTGCAGCGGTGGCGTCATAGACGCTAGCATCAGGCAAGCGACATCAATGCTATCATTGACGTGCTTTTCATAGGCATCACGAACCGCCCTTGCGGCGTTCGCAGCGGGTTGAGGCGGCACAGCCGTCTCGAGGACATACAGTTTCCTCTCTGCCTTAAGAACAATCTTAAGGTGTCCGAACCAGTCTGAGAAGTTTGGCCCAGCAAACTTCTCCCTTTCCAGTAGGGATCGCACATTGAAGCTCATGGTGTTCGTTGCTGCAGGAATCTACAACAATGCAAGAACAGCAAGGTCAGTATCAATGTTTAGAATCAATCCAGGACTTAAGAAAGATTCTTTTCTCACTATTTTATCTGGCTGAAAAATCCAGCAAAACAGCCCGAAAGAGTAACACTCTTTTAGTGAGATGGGATCCAGATTTCATACTTGGTCTCCGCGTCCCGCTCAGGCGAGATAAGATGCACAGAGATGACAAGCACTAATTTCTGGTAGGCAGTCCCTGCCAATCGCCAACCCGTGCGATTCCCCTTCATCTGGGCAATCCAGCAGACTGTGCCAACTGAGTTGGTACAACACAATCTCTGACCCCACAGATGGCTGCCTCCATGTGCTACCATATGCGCCACATATGTAGCCTACATGGTCAAGCTGACCCGACCTACTCCCTGGACCACCACGTGCTATGCTGAGCAACGAGAAGCGATAAATCCCTTCTCTGTAACACGCAGGTGAAATCCAGCACCGTCTGAAGATAGATGGACGTGCCCACTGAGTGGGTACAACACGGCTCCAACGATAGTCAGAACAGTGATGTTTCGCGTCAGAAGGCATTACGTGCTTGATATTTTAGCGTTTGGATTTTAACGGTCTTTTATCTTCTTACTATCAGGCAAATCCTATGGCTATAGCAGAAGATAAATAAATCATGATGTTCTACTTATATAAACAATAACAGAAAGCATGGATCTTATGTGGTAAAAGTGAAGGTCCCCTAGACAAGGGGGGCGAAACCCTAATAGGAGGTGCAACAAAAACTTCTAGCGGAATCTAGGGTTTCTAATAGATCGCATAGCATATAATATGATCAACTTTCAATGAGAAGCGATACTCACCATTGCCATCACTTGGATGGTGTCTTGGAGGCAAAGGCGCAAGCGAACCTTCTCCTAAGTCTCGCACACAAGATGATCAATGCGCTTCTTCCTTGGTGCTCCTTGTGCTAGCAAGGTTCCAAGGTTGTCTTGCCGAATGGAAAGGAAAAGAGAGATCCTTGCTTGGTCGAATGTTTCCTCTTGTCGTCCACTCCTTCACCCACGAGAGTGCAAGAGACGAATCTTCAAGCGGCGTCAAGAGAGCAAGAGACGAGAATAGTATTCTCTTGGCGTGAACGTGAGATGTGGTCACGTTAAGAGATGTGCTATCTAAAAATAGCATCCCATTTCTTCACTTGCGACCATGTATCACCCCAATCGCCAATGCCTCTTATCACTTGAACCATGCGCTCAACCAATGAGCTGGTTCAAATCCATTTGGTTCAATAACCAAATAAACCAAGCAATCAGTCCAGACCATAATAAAACCTTAAGGCTCTTAATCTGACCGTCGATCTCTTGATGCTTCTGATCTGACCAATCTAGCATCCATTCTCTCGATCGAAGCTTACCGATCTTAAGCCCTAATCAATCAAACATGATCAGACCAGATCTCACTCACAATCAGAGATTAAATCCCTTTAAACTGAACCCGAACAATTCAGTCCACACGATCTGACTTAAGTAAGCCATATCATCAAATTGTGCGACCCTGAGGGTTTCCTTTAAATGTCGGTAACGATAACTCACGTTTATCACGATCAGTGAGGGGTATCTAGCAACACATCACTGTCTCCCGATATAAAGGAAATAGTCTTCTAAGACTACACCCAAACCATAGCACAAGTGTGAATCCACATCACTAGGCATACATGTTTCCTTTGCCACTGGATGTTCTTATTGGACAAGCGTGTCAAGCTTGTAGCTCCAATATGATGAGCATGATTAGATCAGATGAACACAGTCACCTGGGTATGGCCATACTCTTTTCTCAATCATCTCATCCAGGGGGCCCCTTTAGAACATCACACTCCTTAAACAAGGAGACGGCAATCCTATATCTATCACTAGTGCCCTAACCTGACTCAAGCTCATTATCCAAGATAGTCTATAATCATTATGTTTCAAATGATATTGAACTACCTCAAAACAATGACAATCATCATTTAGAAAACACAAGTGATCTCAAGTCAGAGGAAATGTGCCACTTGTCATATTCAAGGATTATTCACATTGTGACAAACAATTGAATATCCTAGTAGGGTCTGTCCAGTACATCCAATGTACCCATGAGTCTACATCTTATTCCATGCTCGAAGCATCCTATAAGACTAGAACACATATTAGTCTTAACCATATCAAGGCTGTCTCATGTTCACCAAGATACATCGACTAAGGACTTAACTGCATCTCAGCCCAGCTGAACAGCATTGAGACATTATTCAGAAGAACATATATTGCAGCAGACAATGTAGCTAACTGAATAATAACCATGCCTTTATAAACATAAACGTTTATTACACGATACTGTTACAATCCCAAGGCCTCAAACATTAGGCTTAAGGGCATACCCCAACAAAAAGCCCATAGCCTAAGTAAGACCTTAAGATACTTAAGTCTTCACTTGCTCTTCTTGGGTCTTTAGCATCTCATCTGGTCCAACCCAGGGCCCTTGCGCCAAGAGCACCTCAGGTGCGCCACCAGCTGAATGCCCCTCTGGGATGTGTGCCTTTGTGCTCTTGTCTAATCAAAATACATTTTGATCTATCTAGACAAGCTTGACTCGCAGGTCAATTATACAGTAAATTAATTAAAGTGATACGCAGATCACAAAAATAATAATTTACAATTTACCAGGCTCGCAGGCCCCAGCACAGCACACATTAAAATGGGCATCCCACATAAGATAAAATAAACAAGCATATGGCATCAATCAATCATCATGTGATCCCTTACAAAGAAAATAAAATTTTGAAAACCCCATTGGCATCAATTTTAATTTCCTTATGTGCCCTACAACCTTACAACGGTCCATTGATAGGGATCCACTCAACAATCTAGTTAGATCCATACCCTTGCATGCACCAAGTCCTAACTGACTCGAGTTGACCTAATGGTCAACCATGCATGCGCCAAGGGTTGAACAACCAACATGAGTTCTGGCAAGCGGGTGTGACCCCGGGCCTAACTCATGTGTGTTCATTGGTTGTCTCAACTAGACCTCGCTACACGCCTGTGATGCAATCGACCTATAGCCACCTTGTGCTTGCGCACAGGTGCCATCTGGTCGATCCATCTAGGCTGTCAGATGGTCTGATCAGACTAGGTTGATCTAAACTAGATGATGCTTTCAACCCCATCAACCCGTCTAAGGGTTTACAGTAGGCGCAACTTAGATCTAGTCAAAGGCGCGCAAGTAAAGTTTTGACAAAACAACAACATGTAACATGCGCAACAATGTAAGCAATATACATGCATCAACATAATCAACCTTACACATGCGCCACCAAAACAATCTCATATATGCGCCACAAAAAAATACTTTCAACTAGTATTATCGCATGATGAGAAAACTTAGATCATAAGCGCAAACAAGGATCACCTTAAGCAATCATATGAAACATATAAGATCCTAGCTCTGATACCAATTGAAGAGTCCCCTTCGAGGGGGAGCGCAAGCAGATGAAAAACCCTAATTCAGGGGGCGCATGCATTTTGCTAGGGTTTCATCAAGACAATCGCTTATATGCTCATATAATCAACTTAGATCTATTGATTGGATCAAGAAGGAGATTCATACCAACGCCATTGTCTTGGAGGTCGGCTTGGAAGAAGAGAGCAACTTAGATCTCCTCCAAAAGTTCACACACAAGATGAAGAGCGCTTACTTCCTTGACGTCCCTTGTGCTAGCAAGGCACCCAAGCTTTCTTGTCGAATGGAAGGGGATGATGAGATGATTCCCTTTGGCCGAGAGCTCCTCTTGCAAAACCTCTCTTCTTCGTCAACTTCCCCAAATGAAAGTTCAAGGCGTTGAAGTGAAGAACACAACGCATATGCGTTTTGGCGTTTTTGTGAAATCGGCCTTGATGACTTTCCATAAATGGAAGATAATCAAGCCATGCGCTCATGCCAACCCAAAAACGCATATTAGCATTGAACCAAGCGTTCACATTTGTGAACCGGTTCAAGCCAAAATGTTCCAATCGAATTTGGTTCATAAACCAAACCAAAATAGCTCAAGCCACTTGGTCTAGACCATATTGAACCCTAAGGCTCAAGATCAAACCGTTCATCTCCTGATGCTCCTAATCTCACTGATCTAGCATCATCTCTCTCGATCGAAGCTTACCGATCTCAAGCCCTAATCAATCAAACATGATCAGACCAGATCTCACTTACAATCAGAGATTAAACCCCTTTAAACTGAACCCAAAGAATTCAGTCCACATGATCTGACTCAAGTAAGCCATATCATCAAATTGTGCGACCCTGAGGGTTTCCTCTAAATTTCGGTAACGATAACTTACGTTATCACGATCAGTGAGGGGTATCTAGCAACACATCACTGTCTCCCGATATAAAGGAAAGAGTCTTCCAAGACTACTCCCAAACCATAGCACAAGTGTGAATCCATTCACTAGGCATACATGTATCCTTTGCCACTGGATGTTCTCATTGGACAAGCAGGTCAAGCTTGTGACTCCAATATGATGAGCATGATTAGATCAGATGCACATAGTCACCTGGGTATGGCCATACACTTTCTCAATCATCTCATCTAGGGGGCCCCTATAGAACACCACACTCCTTCAACAAGGAGACGGCAATCCTCTATCTATCACTAGTGCCCTAACCTGACTCATGATCATTATCCAAGATAGTCTATAACCATTATGTTTCAAATGATATTGAACTACCTCAAAACAATGACAATCATCATTTAGAAACACAAGTGATCTCAAGTCAGAGGACATGTGCCACTTGTTGCAATCAAGGATCATTCACATTGTGACAAGCAATTGAATGTCCTAGTAGGGTCTGTCCAGTACATCCAATGTACCCACGAGTCTACATCTTATTCCATGCTCGAAGCATCCTATAAGATTAGAACACATATTAGTCTCAATCATATCAAGGCTGTCTCATGTTCACCAAGATATCTCGACTAAGGACTTTATAGCATGTCAGCCTAGCTGAACAGCATTGAGACATTATTCAGAAGTACACTTATTACAGTAGACAAGGTAACAACCTGAATAATAACCATGCCTTTATAAACACAAGAGTTTATTACATGATACTGATACAATCCCAAGGCCTCAAACATTAGCCTTAAGGGCATACCCCAACAACATCTGTATTCCTTCGACCGCTTTATCTTTTATTTCAGAGCCTTGTTGCAGCTCTTGATAGGGGCTTTGCCCTTCTTCCCCTTCTTCTTGTTCCTGGAAGGAACCATTAGGACAGAGGATGAAGGCTTTCCCTTCTCAAGAGTCTGCTCTGTAGTATAGAGCATGTTCAGTAACTCTGCCGGGGTACAGTCGATCTTGTTCATATTAAAATTAATGATGAACGGATCGAAAGAGGCCGGGAGAGACTGCAGGATAATGTCTACAACAAGCTCCTGATTGATGGTGTGTCCCAGTTTCTCTAGAGCCTCCTTGTACCCAATCATCTTGAGTACGTGAGCTCCCACTGGACTCCCTTCAGTCAGTTTGCTCTGAAAGAAAAGTTTAGTCAAGTTATAGCGTTCAGTCCTTGCCTGTGCAGCATACAGCATCTTGAGATTTGCTATAATTTCAATAGCAGATAAATCTTCATGCTGACGCTGAAGCTCTGGCATCATAGACGCAAGCATAAGGCAAGCGACATCAATGCTATCATTGACATGCTTCTCATAAGCTTCTCGAACCGCCCTTGCGGCGTTCGCAGCGGGTTGAGGCGGTATTGCCGTCTCGAGGACATACAGCTTCCCCTCAGCCTTGTTAGAATCAATCTAGGACTTAAGAATGATTCTTTTCTCACTATTTTATCTGACTGAAAAATCGAGTAAAACAGTCCGAAAGAGTAAAACTCTTTTAGTGAGATGGGATCCAGATTTCATACTTGGTCTCCGCGTCCCGCTCAGGCGAGATAAGATGCACAGAGAGTACAAGCACTAGTCTCTGGTAGGCAGACTGCTCAATATGTAGCCTACATGGTCAAGCTGACCTGACCTACTCCCTGGACCACCACGTGCTATGTTGAGCAACGAGAAGCGATAAATCCCTTCTCTGTAACACGCAGGTGTAATCGCACACCGTCTGAAGATAGATGGGTGTGCCCACTGAGTGGGTATAACACGGCCCCAACGATAGTCAGAACAGTGTGGGTATAACACGGCCCCAACGATAGTCAGAACAGTGAGGTTTCGAGTTAGAAGGCTTACCTGCTTGATATTCATCGTTGGATTTTAACGGTCCTTTTATCTTCTTACTATCATACAAATCCTATGGTGATAGCAGAAGAATAAATCATGCAGTTACTAGGCCCAGCCCAGGCCCAAGCGCCCTCTGCAGCTCAGATGCACCCACCAGGTAGCATGTGCCTGTCCTAGAGTCGAACTCTAGACCTCCCACTGGTGAAGCCAGTTGCTGCAAGTGCTTCTGCCATGTGTGCTCTGTGCTCATGTCTGATTAAATTACAATTTAATCTATCTAGACATGATTGACACGCAGGTCAATTACACTTTATAAATTAATTAAAATGTGATGCGCAGATCACAATAAAATTTACAATTTAATCCAGGCACGCAGGCCCCAGCACAGCACACATTAATTGGGCAGCCCACATAAGATGAAATAGACATTCATTCATGTTATACAAACAACATGTGATCCAAACATGAAAATAAAATTTTCAAAAATCCCATTGGCATCAATTTTATTTCCTTATGAGCCCTACTACCTTACAACGGTCCATTAATAGGGATCCACTCATCAGACCTAGTCAGACCCACTGCCCTTGCATGCACCAAGTCATAACCGACTTGAGTTGACCTCATGGTCAACAATGCATGCCTTAAGGGCTGAACGTCCCTCATGAGTTTTGGCAAGCGGGTGTGACCCCGGGCCTTAATCATGAGCATTCACTGGTTGTCTCAATCAGACATCGCTACACACCCTTCTGCAGTCAACCTATAGCCACCTGATGCTTGCGCATAGGTGCCATCTGGTCGACCCATCTAGGCTGTCAGATAGTCTGATCAGACTGTTGGGTCTAGACAGGACGACGACTTCAACCCTAATAACCCGTCTAAGTTTTTAAAGCAGGCGCTTATAGATCTAGTGGATGCGCGCAAGATAAGTTTTTGACAAAAATCTTTAGCATGCCGCAACAAGTAAACATCATACATGCGCCAACATCTAATAACTAGCATGTAATCTCGCATGTAAACTCTAGATCTAAACAAACGCAAACAAGAATCACACATTAAGCAATCATATAACATACCAGAACCTGCTCTGATACCAATTGAAAGTCCCTAAAGGGGGGCGAAAACCCTAATAGGCGCATATCAGAGTTTTCACAAGCGGAAGCTAGGGTTTCTACAAGATCGATTGGTATGCTAATATATGATCAACTTAAAACTTTGTAAAGATCAACACAAGATCATACCGATGCCATTGCTTGGATGGCTACTTGGAAGCAGAGAACGATGCGGCTCTCCTCCAAAGCGTGCGCACACAAGATGAGAGAGGCTTCTCCTTGTCGTTCCTTGTGCTAGCAAGGATTTCCAAGTCTCCTGATCGAGTGAAGGGATGAGATCTCTTAGCTTATCGAATTCTTCTTGGCGTGAAGAAGCGCTTCACAACACGAGAGAGGAGAGGCGAGTATAGAGCAATGCTCTCGAATGTGGAGGCGTGAAGACTATTTTGGAAAGCATGACTTCCAAAAATAGTAAACCCTCAACGTTCATGCGATCATGCGATCACCCATGCGTTCACCCCAAGTGAACCAATCGCTTCTCTTCTCCCCTTGAACCATGCGCTCACATTAAGTGAACCGGTTCATTGAATTTGGTTCAAAGACCAAATTAAACCAAGCCTTGTCCTAGATCATATTGAACCAAAAGGTTCAAGATCTAACCATCCATCTCTTGATGCTCTTGATCTCACCGATCTAGCATCATTTCTCTCGATCGAAGCTTACCGATCTCAAGCCCTAATCAATCAAACATGATCAGACCAGATCTCACTTACAATCAGAGTTTAAATCCCTTTAAACTGAACCAAAACAATTCAGTCCACACGATCTGACTTAAGTAAGCCATATCATAAAATTGTGCGACCCTAAGGGTTTCCTTTAAATGTCGGTAACGATAACTTACGTCATCACGAACAGAGAGGGGTATCTAGCAACACATCACTGTCTCCCGATATAAAGGAAAGAGTCTTCCAAGACTACACCCAAACCATAGCATAAGTGTGAATTCAATTCACTAGGCATACTTGTTTCCTTTGCCACTGGATGTTCTTATTGGATAAGCATGTCAAGCCTGTAACTCCAATATGATGAGAGTGGTTAGATCAGATGAACATAGTCATCTGGGTATGGCCATACACTTTCTCAACCATCTCATCCAGAGGGCCCCTATAGAACATCACACTCCAATCAAGGAGAAGGCAATCCTATATCTATCACTAGCGCCCTAACATGACTCATGTTCATTATCCAAGATAGTCTATAACCATTATATTTCAAATGATATTGAACTACCTCAAGACAATGCCAATCATCATTTAGAAACACAAGTGATCTCAAGTCAGAGGAAATATGCCACTTGCTTGCATATAAGGATTATTCACATTGTGACAAGCAATTGAATATCCTAAGTAGGGTCTGTCCAGTACATCCATTGTACCCACGAGTCTACATCTTATTCCATGCTCGAAGCATCCTATAAGATTAGAACACATATTAGTCTCAATCATATCAAGGTTGTCTCATGTTCACCAAGATATCTCGACTAAGGACAATACTGCATGTCAGCCAAGCTGAACAGCATTGAGACATTATTCAGAAGTATACATATGGCAGCAGATAATGCAACAACCTGAATAACAACCATTGCCTTTATAAACATTGAGTTTATACATGATACTGATATAATCCCAAGGCCTCAAACATTAGCCTTAAGGGCATACCCCAACATTGATTTCATCATTCCTTGTTCTTTTCTAAGTCCTATGATTTTCTATGACAAACTTACTAATGAGTATGGCCGAGAAAGGGAATTTTCTATAGGTGTCCCTGACTTGCAGCTTGGACTATGGATATTGGCTGTTGAACTCCTCCTACGAAAGAACAATACTTCCGGGAAGAATTTTTTTCTCCCAGGGAGAACTAATGGAGGCAGGGATCATAGGCCAAGAAGCTACAAGTGGAGTCTACGAGTACCCTAGTCAAAGGCCTGGAGGGTCACGAATAACCTAGCAAGCTCAATGACAAAAGCTAGCACAATAATTGGAAAAGAACTATTTCAATGACCCAATAAAGTGAAGACATTCAAGCTCAAGATGTTCAGGCTCACTAAAGAAGAAGTTGCTGCATTCAACAAATCAGAATTTACATATGTGCCAACCAATCTAGCCACATCTAGATGCGCCAGGCTCAAATCATCCAAGGCCAAGTCAACGCCAATCTTCACGCAAGAGCCTTGCCATGCTTGCAGCCAACAAAGGAAATGCCAATGTCTCTTTGCACAACGCTCATCTTCAACGTTGGAGCCTTGCAATGTTCGCTTGTAGCCAACAATGGAAACTTCTCCAATGGCTCTCTGCTGGCGAAGAAGGAAACAGCAACGTCGCCTACAACATCTCTCTGCTTTGCCTATTTGTATGCCCTGCATCATTGTAATCAACAGACAGACAGAGATTTTGATGAAATTGAATTTAGGAAGTAGTTTTCTAGTATAATTCATCTTCTATCGGATGCTCTCCTCCCTCGTCTCCTTCTAGGGCCGAGCCCCTTCCTCCTTATTCCTCTGTTCTCTACCATCTTCTTCCTCCTGCTCAATGGGTAGAGGGACTTGGCTTGTGAAGGTCAAGTCAAGGGTTCGAATCATGCTGCAGACTAAATTTGCACAGCCCAGACATGGGGTATAACTGTGCCAGGATTCGACACCCTGGACCTTGCGGGTTAGGTCTCTAGGATGCCTAACCCCATGTCTGTTGGTGTGAACTCCCTCTCTTGTGCTATAAAAGTGGGTGGAGACTAGCTTGTTATTTAGTTTACCAGTTTCGTTTCTTAGTGTAGCCTCCAAGCGAGTGGGAGCCTACGAAGTTGCGGTAGTTCCAAGTGAGGATTGAGTGCATTGTAGATGTGGCTAGGCCGCCAAAGTGCTTGTACTCTAAGGATCCTACTTGTTTGTTTCTAGCATTTTGAATCAGAGTTACAGGGTAAACTCTACCCCCTTGCTTTCAATTATTCATTTCATGCTTGGCATTTATGTTTGTTGATGTGTCTAGGGTGGATGGTTGAAGCCTGATCCGTCGCCACGCTGTGTTTGCTTGTGCCGTGCATTGCTTAATATTGGTTTGCTTGAGAGGTGAGTAGTTTATTTGAGTAAGCCGTGGTTTCTCGGTGCTTCTAGTATTACTTAGAAAGAATTCTACTTGATTTTCATTGTGTTTTCCGTCACTGATTCCCTCCGAATGCGTTTCACTTCTCTCGTATAACACCCATCTCACGTTTTCTGTATCATAAGTCTCTGCCACCTTAGAGTATAGAATATAAGGACCACCCCTCCTACTTCCGCTCTATCATTTTGGTATCAGAGGTTGGTAGTGACTAACCCTTGTGTAGTCATGCTGGTCTTCTTGCTTTGCATTTCATTCGGCTTCCTTGGGTTATGTTTTTTGCACTTGCATCATTTGCATCATGACTACTAGAGCAGGAACCCCTGTTGACACAGATTTGTATAGAGTTTCATATGTCAATTTACTTATGGAATCATTCTTATTTCACAACTTTAAGCCTTGCAATTGCCTATATTTGAATACATTTATGGAATCTACACCTATTTCAGTATTTTTCATGTTTTCAGGTCAAATTGGCGACATAGAGGGTAAATTCTGACACTTTGGTGACAGAAGAGCTCATCCTAACTCAAGATGATCCTAACCAGGAGTTTCCAGATTCATTGAAGCCTTTGTTGGAAATCAAGACCGGGTCCCGATCAGAATCATGACTGTGATCGTTGCTAAGCCTGAAGCTGAAATTGACAAATCACGACCGGGTCACGACCAAATTCTCGCCCGAGATCGCGGACCAGCCTATTACAAAATCACCATTTTCTCCCATGTTTCTTTGATCTGATATAAGGAGAGGCTGAAGGGCACCTAGGACCTTTCTCCCCCATCGACGAAGGAGGCATGGGGCAGCTTTTAGGGGAGGTTTCCCTCATGATGGTATGGGCGGCTAAACCTTTGCAAGAAATGGAGGCTGGCAGAAGACTTTCGGCTTAAGCTCTGCAGCGGCTGCAGCAACTTTTGCAGGACATGGGGAAGAAGAGAAAGCCAACCAGGATGAGAGGAGAAGAAGGATAAAAGGGTTTCCTCGGTTCCAAAGAGGAGGAGGTTTTGCACAGGTGAAGAACGAGAGGAGAAGCTGCGAAGAAGAGGATTCGCACCAAAGGGAAAGGGGCTGCGCACTTGCATACATTGAAGATATTTGATGTGTGAGTTCCTTAGGGGTTGAATCTGTAAGGAAGATCCTGCTTTTACATTCATTTTGCTGCATTACTTCGTGTAATCTTCTTAGCAAAGTGTTATATGATCTTGCCTACATCTTGTAATCGTTGCATAAACCTACACATGTATGAGATGTTTATCATTGTAGTTCACGCTTTCATCATGAACATGTTAGGCTAAACTCCTAATCAGGATGTGGGAGTAGCCCTCTCGATGCCTTACTAACTTGGTAGTCTAGATTTGAATGCTGTATCCCAACTCGATCCTTTGTGCGCGCCTTGCCTGCGCATCCCATCTTGGGTGCGCTTGAGCCTCTGCCTCTTGATCTGAGGTTTGCAAATCAGATAATCACAGGGGAACTCGCTGATTGTCTGTACTCAACCAAGGGGTAGTTAGGGTTTTAGATGGGTCGGGGAGACCACAAGTCCGACTGCACGTCCGAAGCATTCGATTGAGGGTTTTATCAAATTTATTTGATCGCTTTGCCTTCGTCTCCCGAAAGGGAGCGTTTGAGCCTGTATTTCCTCGTGCGGGATTTGTAAGGCAGGAATTCTTGGGGGAAATGCACTTGACGAACTGCACTCTCCTTGTGTTAGCTCTTGGATCTTAAACGCATCTAGCAAACTTCTTGTGCGCTAGTAGGTTGGATTATAGGAACCCTATGCCTGCGTAGCCCGATAGGGCGCGCTTGAGCCAGAAGTTACGTGGGGGAGGTTTGTAAGCCAGGAATTCTCGTGGAGGACCTCTTTTGTCATCTTGTGCCCATCTTGGAAGTGCTAAGAACTTAGGCGTATTGGGGAGAAGCATTTCCGACCGAGCGCCATAACCTAATAGATTTGACCTATAGCAACTGACTATAGGAGGGAGCAACTACCTAAGTGACAAGGAAGCCGAGTCCCTTGAACTAAAAAGGATAAAGGCATTAAAGTCTGGACTATTAAGCTGTAAGAAGTCAAGGTGGTGAACCCACATCCTGATGTTTTACACTATTAAGACTCTCTCGTGCAAATTCCTCCATTTACATTTTCGTGTATTTAATTAGTTAACATTTAGACTTAATTAATTTCGCTTCGTCTAGCTAGCAAATTTGAGATCTGTCGGTATTTGTCCGTCAGTCCCTGTGGGATCGATATTTTATTACTTCGATATGTAACGCCCCTCGATACTTAACCCCGAATTTCATGCGGAAATCATACGAGGAACGTCACAAGAAAAAAAAAGAAAAGCCAAGATCATACTACGAACAAAGCTAGGGAATAAAAGATCTGAAAACTTATACAAAAATCCGGCAGCATGTATACGTACATACAAGGTTCGGGAAAATTCCCATACATGTACGTGCTTTACTGATTCATAACAACAAGTAATTTCAACTTATAAAATACTGAACATAATCGAATCAGATCACAACTCCGTACTATACATATACGGAGACAAAATCGCATATCACAGAACAGACTGAACATAAAATCCTATCAAACGCTGAAAAATACCACAACCGAAATCTTGTAACAAAATGGGCCTAAGCCCTCACATGTAACCAAAATATAGCATTCATCATCCAAAACAAAATACAACTAATACAGGCACGCAGGCCCCAGATAACAGAATCAAGATACAAGTATTCAAATACCAAAATTGTTTACAAGGTCCATATCACAAAACCCAAAGCTTCATCAAGCTACTCAGTATATCTCAAAGGTGCATAACGCCGTATCAATCACTGTCCCTCACCTGTAGATTTTAGAGGGGGTGAGCTAACAGCTCCGCAAGTGAGAACCTTATGAAACCCCTCCATTAATACATTCAAAAATAGCATGCAAGGTTTTTTTTTTTTTTTTCAAAACATTTACCAAATGCGATTATCAAATATCAAATCAAATACAGATAAGAATACAAACTTACAAAATAATCCACATGGCGAAATCTAATCATAATACAACAAAACCAAAATAGAAACTTACATATCATATGGCAAAACAGAACACATACGTAGATGCACATCCTATCCTAACATATCCAAATCCAGAACAGAACGAAATGACCACAAAGGTCCGACCCTTCCCTCGTCAGGGCTCAGAGAATGCATGCATGCCAAACAGTAGGGGAGAAATCAGGAGGTGGCCCCCGTCTAGCTAAGACGTGGCACGCTGATCTCCATCTACCCACTCAGACAACGTGGTAAATCAAGAGGTGGCCCCCGCCAAGTCACGGCGTGGCACTTTGTTTCCCCACATTGGTCACACAGCAGTCAGAGAGTTCAAGAGGTGGCCCTCGCTTACCAGTAGCGTGGCACTTTGTCTCTCTTATGCTAAACTAATAACATCTGTGAAGGAAGATCAAGTGGTGGCCCCCGCCTGACCAAGGCGTGGCACTTTGCCCCACTTCACAATATCTCCAGGGTCACACATAATGGACATGACTACACCACACACATATAGCAAAAGACTTATACCCGGATATCTAACTTATCGAATTCACCACTCGCAATTAATTAAACAGCATAAATGTCTTAGACAGGGTAGTCCTTAAGTTTCATGCAATCAGGTTAGGAAGATACCATGCTAAGTTCTCAACAAATGTTCCCATGCAGGTATAATGTGTTAATCCTAGATTTCATGCAATTAGATTGTAACATCTCCATTCTAGGTTATCAAACGGAATTTCCACTCAAGCAGATTAATTACAAGCATTGCACAACATTATCATCACTTAATTTCAAGAGAACGATTACACATATAACTATGCATAGAAAATTCCTAAAATTAGGCAAAAATCATATTTAAGTACCATATGAACTCAATTACATGAATAACAGCTTTGCCCCAAAAGTTAACTGAACATTGACCAAAATACCCCTAAGGTAAATTTCGGCCAGCATGATTTAAGGCTCCAAAAATAGTATAAAATTCATAATAAATTCCCTTATACTTCTAATCACATGAATCCTAAGTTTTCCCCAAAAGTTAGCATGAAATTTCATCAAATTAGGGCATGGGTGCATGTCATACTCTAGGGCTGATTTTCGAAACTTCAAATAGGTATTCACGGTTTCATGGTAAGGGAAATTAAACCTACTCGTTTTTCCATCACAAAGCAAGAAAAACATGTCAAGGAAACGATCATATACTCGGAATACAGGTAACATAAGATTTCCACTCGCCTTGGGAACGATTTGCAAGCAAACCGAGAGCAGAGAGAGAGTTGTCTGAAGCCTCCACACGCCGCCGCCGTCCACCACACCGGAAGGCCAAGCGCCGCCGCCGGAAAACTCACCGGAAGAGGAGCTGGACGAAGGGGAAGGCGCGGGCCGCAGTCGTCCACGAGAGGGAGAGGAAGAAATGCAAGGGGCGGCTAGGGTTGGGCTGAAATTCGAAAGCAACTTAAGTGGGGCCAAATCACTTAAGTGAGATCTGAATTTTTAATCTGCATACTCACATAATAAGTAGGCGCCCACATACATAACACAAAGACTGGGCTGGAACTCTGGTAGTCAGGACAACATACACAGGAAAGGTCTCAAGTTCAAGACTCCTCCATAGCAACTTATTTTTGCCCGAGGTTTAATTCATCAAAATTCTCGGGTCTTACACGATAGACCCGTGCGCTTGCAGGTAATGCCTGCTTATATCGGTGGGGGCTATCAACCCCTCACCAACCCATGGTGCCCGTTCTGACAAAAAAGGAACAACAACCCAAGTTGAGCCTAGGTATGAGTTGTCTATGCGTATGACCGCTTTGGAGTCGTTGTCCCATCAATTACTTGCTGAGATTCAACAAGATCGTGCCTAGCGAGTGGCAACTCACCATGAGCAACTGGAGATGAGGCCTTCACCTCGAGCAGCCCAACCCCCATCGGGCCATGGGCTGGACTGTAACCTTGACAGAGAGGTCATAGAAAGCCATGAGTTTGAGGTCCTTTTTGACCCATTTGCGAATGAGTCCCAATGGGCCATGGCTAGTCCCCAACCCCTGTTTAGGGACACTAGAGACCACGTTGGTGAGGACATTCGCTGCCTTGTCTGCATGTCCCCCAAACACTTTAAATGTAGTTTGGACCCACAGGTATTCTGTTGGTGTTTATGCCCTAAGACCTAGTTTTGGTCTATCCTTTGTCCTACTTGACATTGATATTTCTTATATATCATTCTGGCATTGTTGTTATCATGTTTAGTTTACATCTGCAATTGCATTCTTACATGATAATGTACCTGGAGAAAGATTGGATCAGTGCTCAAACTCTTATCCACAGTCAATGTACCTTAGTGGATATGGGACAACTCTAGTACTTGAGAGACTGGTATATGGACTGGTGAGGCATGAGGGACTGACGGAAACATATGGGTATATCAGTGGCAGATATACTGGACCGACCTGCTAGGAGGGAATGACTTGGTATCATGAGTTATCCTCACAAGTGACAGGGATGTATTGATCCCTTGACTTGAGGTCTTTGACTCTTCTATATGGTTAGGGACATGCTTTGATACAACCAAACACCTCACCGTAGTTGGGAGGTCATAATGGTTGTCATTGAGTATGTAATGACCCATATGAGAAGGTTAATATATATATAGAGGATTTGCCCCTTCCTGAGGGAAGCATGATATCCATGGGGCCCCCCTATAGTTCTATGACTGAAATTGCATGGCCAACCCAAGTGAAAGCCTGATTTAGTCCTAACCATGACATTGGATAAAAGCAAGTGGTGACACACTTGTCCAATTGGATATCAGCTTGGCAAAGAGAATATAATGCATCTGAACCTAGTTGTGATGATGAGGATGTCGATGTCGATATCCATTCCGATGACTTGGGTAGTAGCAATGCACTGCTAGGTGCCACTCACTACTTGTGATGATCTTAAGTCATTACTACCGACGTCAGAGGAACCTATAGGGTCACACACCTTGATACTCGAGTTCTCGTATTGATCGGGAAGCCTTATGATCGAGTTATTAGTTAGCTCAAATCTATTTGGGAGATTTCATTAGTGCCAATGGGCTTGATGAGATGGAAAAGACTTATTGGAGCCAAACTTTATTTTTAGCAAGTTGACCTGAAATTGACCATGGTTGGTCACATTTGAGTTGGGGTTGCATTGGATTGGATCCAATGGATTAATCAACTTGTGCAATGAAGTTCGGGGTAGCTCATCACCCAATGAGGCCCAATAACAAGTTGTCATAAAGAGATAAGAGGGCTATAAGGTATAATAGGGATAAAATCTACCCTATTGGCGCCTAAGAGCATAATGGGGTGAGGTAGGCATATATTGCTCCATTAGGAAGGATATGACGCCTCCCCCTTCATCCTTGGATGGAATGCTTGCTTCTATGGCAAGCTTTGGGGCTGATATCGCTACATGGACTTCTTTGGAAGGTCTTTGGCGCATATGGGTGATAGAAAAGAGTTTATGGAAAGTTCTTGAAAAATTTCCTTAACCCTAACTGATGAAGCTACTGTAGGAGGCATGGTCCTTAAGCTGTACTCTAAGGATTTACACAATGCACGAGAAAATGGGAGAGGGTCTTTAGACGAGGGAAATGAAAATCGCTTCAGAAATGCAGCAGAAAACACAATGAAATTAGCGTCGAGTTCGATCGGGGCAACACGAATGCGAAAGAACACAACGGCATGCAACTACAGAATGTAACACACTAACCTCGTAACATTTTAGCACTCTCACGCAGCAGATTTTAAGCTCAACACGTCGCAATGGGGAAACCAACAGATTCGCAGCACATAGCTCGCACGCCTATGCACCTGAAACAAACCAAAGAACAGCAGAACGTCCACGTCTCCGACGAATGGATACCCGTGGAAGATTGGAAATCGTAACGAAAATGAACACAATCAAATGAAAGGACAGGCGGACCTGACCCACCGGAGACGGTGGGATTTATTTTACTGCTTGGAAAACTAGGAAGGAAACACTTCGGAGTCGAGGCACCGACCACGACTCTTACAAACTCTGAAGGCGAAGCGCCGACTTCGACTTCTACAAGCGCTGGAGGCTCTCAGCTCACCAGGAGTACTCTAACACCAAGAGAACTAAGGAACACAACACCCCAGCTTCCTCTTTTATAGAATAAGAGGGGAGGGAACAAGACAAAGTAAAAGAAGACAAGCTACTTTAACAACTAACTACTCCTGCATCCCATAAAGTAGTCAAGCTGCAGCTACAAGACAAAATAAAAACAGACTTCTACCTAATATTCTTGAAGCTGGTCGCATTGTCTTTTGGTCTTTGTACGGTGGCGGTTAGGCGATCAGACGCGCTCGGAGCATACCGCGACAAAGCAACAGAATTTCTAAGTATTGGGCTGTGTTGCTGATGTGGTTGTGAGGCCCATCTGGACTTGCGTGCTTCGGGGGTTGGCTTGTAGTGTCCTTGGGCCGGGTCATTTCTGTGTGGATGGAGAGTGGGATGATAACACCCACGAAGCGGTCCAGTGGGTGAGATGGGCGTTGAGATCACCGAATAACCACCTTGTTGGGCTCCTTTGGGTCTTCATGAGGTGGAGCAACATGGTATGGTGGGTTGTGTACGTCGAAATGGGGTCGTCGGGGTAGTTCTTTGGCTTCGGGTAGCTGTTCACAGAAGTCATGGGGTGTGACTTTTGTCACTGGGTGACTTGAGGAACATTCTGTGGGAGTTCCAACTTGTGCATGTGGCTCCGCCTCCGATTCCGAAATTTCTCCGGGTAGCTGTCCGCAGGACCCATGGGGCGATCGCTGTGTAACCCGAGGAACTTTCTATGAAAAATTTTTGGGGCACCGTCGCGGCCAGATTTTCCCCTTCTTTCATGTTGTATGCTCCTGCATCATCTTCCGTTGCGCACTCTGAGGAATTCTCCTCCGGAGAACTAGGGTGTAGCGGCTCGTCGGGGTCCGATGGCTCCTCCAATGGACCGTAGAAAGGAAGCAGATCAGCCACGTTGAAGACGGGGTGGATGCCCATGTCCTCAGGTAGGTCCAGTACATAGGCATTGGAGCCGATTCGCCGCACCACCGCATATGGCCCCATGTAACATGGCCAGAGCTTAAAATGAGCCATGTTTGAAACTCTCTCGGGGTGGATGCGCACCCTCACCAACTCACCGACAGAAAAATGATCTGGCCTATGGTGCTCGTTGGCCTTCATCGCATTATCAGTGTTGCCCAAAAAGATATGATGCCGAACTTCATCATGCAAACTAGCTATATGCTGGGCAAAGGAATATGCATGTTCAGACAGATGGGACTCCATGGGTAGGTCATGCAGGTCAATGGGTTTGCGGGGTTGACGGCCCATAACAATCTGGAAGGGACTAAGACCCATAGACCTATTAGCGGCACTATTGTGCGCGAATTCCACCAAGGGGAGAATGGAATCCCAAGACCTTGGGTGATCACCGATAAGGCACCAGAGCAGGTTACCCAAACTACGATTAACCACCTCAGTTTGTCCATCACTTTGGGGGTGGTAAGTAGTGGAAAATTTCAGAGTGGTGCCCAAGAGTGCCCACAGTGAGCGCCAGAAGTGGCTCACGAAGCGCGTGTCACGATCGGACACGATGGTGCGGGGAAGACCATGGAGACAAACAATCTCCTGAAAGAAAAGGTGTGCGACATGGGTCGCATCCGCGGTGCGTGAACAGGGTATGAAATGTGCCATATTTGAAAATCGATCTACAACCATGCAGACAAAGTTGAAGCGGGATGCAGTGTGGGGCAGTCCTAGGACAAAATCCATGCTGAGGTGGCACCAAGGACCATCAGCGACAGGAAACGGAGTATAGTAACTAGTGTTCGAGGGACGTGGCTTGGCCAGTTGGCAAGTGCCAAAGTGGCGCACGATACGCTCGACGTCCTTGCGAAGGGAGGGCCAGAAAAAGCGCTCCTCCGCCATGTCTAGAGTTTTGTCACGGCCATGGTGGCCAGCGATGCCACCTGCGTGCAGCTCGAGCAATAGATGATCTCAAAGTGATGTGCGGGGAATACACAGGCGATTCCCAAAAAGAGATATCCCTCACAGAGCTGGTAGGGAGACTCAGGATCAAGGGCGAGGGTCAAGGCGGCATGCACGGTGCCGAAGTCAGGGCAAGTGGCGTACTCCTCCTTGACATGGTCGAAGGTGTTGATGCATGTTCTCATCACACAGAGGAGGGTGCGGACTCAGCTTAAGGCATCAGCGACGACGTTTTCTTTGCCCGCATTGTGATTAATCACAAAGGTGTACTAGGCTATTTTGCCGAGTTCCTTAGAGTGTTTAACAAGTGGATTCACTGCAAATACTAGCTTTCATTTCGTCCAAGCAGTATCAGAAGTATTGTAGGTACTCGACCCACTTCGCATGGTGGGCACCCAACTTCTTTTGGGCGCTGAGAAAGGACAAGGCCTGGTGGTCGCTATAGAGGACAAACTCACGGTGGAGGATATAGTGCCTCCACTGTCGAAGCGACTCGACAATGGCATAAAATTCCTTGTCGTATGTCGAGTAACGCTGGTGGACAGCGTTCAACTTTTCACTGAAGAAGGCGACCGGATGGCCTTCTTGACTAAGGGTTCCTCTGATACCGGTACCGAAGACATCGCATTCAACTTCGAAGACTTTTGAAAAGTCTGGGAGTCGGAGAACAGGGGCTGCGGTTATTGTAACGCCCTTGATTTTCTGAATTATGATTTAAGGTTAGAAATTCAGTTTCTGTATTTTTATCGGTTAAAATTTTGGGATTTTTGCCTAATTGTAGGACTTTTCCCTACAGGGCAAAAATAATTATTTTTGTTGGGGCTTCGAACCCTCAACCTTGACTATTTGCTCCTGGAATTCTTCCACCATGGTGGCGCATATTTCTGTGTTATTGGAGTGGCGCATGGTGGTTAAGCCCAGGTAAGCCCATTAAAGCCGATTTCCACTTAAGTTAATTGGGTTATTGGATCTTGGATCCGTTTGGGGTGGAAAAAAAAAAAAAAAAAAAAAAAGGGGAAAATTCGTGAGAGCTCCTCTCCCTCACGATTTTTGGTTTGTTTCTTGCCCTAGCCGCCTGTGTTGTCGCCCCTCACTGTGCTTGGCGCTCCTGCAAAAATTTCTGACGCTGGTGGTGGCAGACTGGTGGTGGACGAACTTTCTGGAGACCCCTGATCCCCTGTTTTGGCGTTTTCTCTGTGGACGATTTTTCTGGTGAGTAATTCGATCCTAAGGATTCTAATCCGCTAAATTTTATATTATCATTCAATTAAAATTCGTTATGGTGGAATTCAAATAATTATAGGGTTTTAAAATCCTGTTCTGCTGAAATCTGCATTCTCTAATCTGACCTTTGTGTACTATAACCCTAATATCTCATGGCCTATAGATCCAAATCGTATGAAACAAATTTTGTATGAAACTAGACAGATTCGGCTTTAATTTGAATATGATATCGACCATATCAGAGCTGTATTTGTATTTCAATCTGTATTGCAATCTAGCTGTACAAAATCAGTTTTCTGGAAATCTGGATTTCGACCTTTATGTGTTCGAACCATCATATCTCCCTAGGTATAGCTCGAAATCCTGTGAAACCAGTTTTATTAGACCGTAGGCTTGAAGAGCTTCATTTTGACTCCCATAACGCCTATTTTCGATTAGTTATTGGATCTGAAATATATGTCGCAATTCTGATATATGAATCTGTTTTCTTGAAATCTGAAATTCTGACCATCCTATGTTCGAACCCTTATATCTTCCTGCCTACAATTCGAAATCTTGTGAAACCAGTTTTATTGGAAACTAGATTCAGAGAGCTTCATTTTGAATACAATATTGACTAGCTTTGGTTCGAAATTGGACTAAAAATATATTTTGCAAACTGACAATATAAATCTGCTATGTTTTGGTTAGACGAATATTCCTTTGTGAGAAAAATTTACATTGTATGGTTTAACCTCTTAAATTGTGGTCTGTAGTTCTTCTAAAATTTATTTGTTTGATGAGAAATTTTAGAGAAAACAAAATTGGGGATTTAACTAAGAACTTAGGAATTTTCGAAAATATAGTTGAGCCAATTTTTGGGGCTTTTGTCAGTTTTCTTCACGAGCGTGTAATTAAAATTATCTGTAGTGGGGGACTGAAATTATTTACATGAAATTTGTGCGTTCTGTTAAGGTTCTGAAAGTGGCGCCCCTTACAGTAATTTTATAGCTCACGGTTTTAGAAATTTTGAGGAGATTATTTCATGAATAATTTCTGTTCTGTGTTTAAATGTTTGTTATATGAATAATTTCTGTTCTGTATTTAATTGTTTGTTATGTGGATATTTCCTGTTCTGTTTATATGTTGTGAAGTTTCTGAAAACCTTGAATGTGTTAAAACATTTGTGAGAACATAGAATGGTTTGACATGAATTAAGGTTAGTTGTAAGGAATTCACTCATATAAATTCTGTTCTGTGTTTAAGGACTGGATATTAGGGTGTGTCATTTTCTGGTTTGTTAGACTTTGGGCATAATGTAAGAATTAAGTAGTGGTTGATCCTACTTCTCCGTTTCAGTATAATCTGTTCTGTAAAATTATGCCCTAGTGTAGCACTCTTCCGTGTCCTTACCCTCCTTCTGTGGCGCTGTAATGGTGCTGATAGTCTACTACGACCCTTGAGACACTATTTCTGTTCTGGGTATTGGAGGCCAGAGTGCCACGTCCTAACAAGACGGGGGCCACCCACTGATACCTCCTCTACCATTCAGTTATGGGTTTTGGAGGCCAGAGTGCCACGTCCTAACAAGACGGGGGCCACCCACTGATACCTCCTCTACCATTCAGTTCTGGGTTTTGGAGGCCAGAGTGCCACGTCCTAACAAGACGGGGGCCACCCACTGATACCTCCTCTACCATTCAGTTCTGGGTTTTGGAGGCCAGAGTGCCACGTCCTAACAAGACGGGGGCCACCCACTGATACCTCCTCTACCATTCAGTTCTGGGTTTTGGAGGCCAGAGTGCCACGTCCTAACAAGACGGGGGCCACCCACTGATACCTCCTCTACCATTCTGTTCTGGGTATTGGAGACCAGAGTGCCACGTCCTGACAAGACGGGGGCCACCCACTGATATCTCCTCTACCATTCTGTTTCTGATATGCATGCATGTCTCGTCCTCGGCAGAGGTGGGGTCAGACCTTCTGTGGTCATCAGGCCTTCTGTGGCCTTTCTGTTTCCGATGTAGACTATCCGTTTGGACTCTGAAAATTCTGATTTTCTGTCTGTCAGTTCTGATTTCTGTAGTTCTGTTTCGATCTGTATTTAGATGTATTAGGCGGTGTGGTTAGTTGGTATGGGTTGGTATATTCATATCCTACCTGTTTGATGCCTATTGTTACAAGTATCTGTATTTGATTGTGTTTGTTTCTGATATGAGCATGCATGTTAAGTTGATTTATCTTATCTGTTAAATAAAAAGAATTTCAACTTAAGTATGATATTTTTGATGTGTACTATGGATGACTTTTAGTGTCTTTTACTCACTGAGCTTTTTAGCTCACCTCCGTTGTTTAAATGTTTTCAGGTGAGACATCAAGACAGTAATTGCTACAGCTAATATGACGCTAATGTTTGATGTCATTTCTAAGAATAGTCTTCTAAAGATTTATCAGGCCTGCGTGCCTAATTTATTATGACCTATATGACAAGTTTTATCTCCTGAGGGCTTATGCCTGTTTTCAGGATATTATATTATAGTTGTCTCATTTAAATTATTGGATACGAGTCTTGGATTCTTTTATTGAATTGGTTCTTATTTTGAAATGTCCGATTTGAGATGTGTAACCGAATTTGTGTGGTTTTAGTATCTGAATAATCAGTTCTGCATATTTCTGAAATTCCACATATGTGTAGTGTGGACATTTGTTGTTGTTACATGTGTGTCTGTGCAGCAGTAGTTTAGTATACTTGCTGCCGGATTTTTCTGAACTTCCGGATTTCTATTTCCTAGTAAATCGATCCTATTCAGTTCTGTGCGGTTTTCAGTTCCGTAGTAATGTCCTTGGATACCGCTTTCTTCTTGTGTTTTAATGGAAGAGTAAAAATTTTTGAAACCCCGTATTTTACTTGTATGCGTGTGGGGTGTGATTCTGAGGGATGTTACAGTTATGGCATCCTTAAGGATCTCGAAGATGCGTTGAGTTGCGGCAGTCCACTGAAAGTCCTCCTTGGACAAACGCTAGGTCAGGGGGGTTGCAATCGTGCTGAAACCCTGAATGAAACGACGGTAAAAGCCCGTGAGGCCCAAAAAGCTATAGACTTTGGACACGGTACGGGGTTCAGGGCAATGCCAGATGGCTTCGACTTTGGCCGGGTTAACAGAAAGACCCTTGTTAGATACAATGTAACCTAGGAAGTGGACGCGGTTGGTTATGTAGGAGTACTTCTTCGTGTTAAGGAAGAGGCGCTGCTTGCGCAGGAGGTCAAACGTGGAGCGAAGATGCTCTAGGTGTTCTTCTGGGGTCTAGCTGAAAATCAAGATGTCGTCAAAATAGACGACCAGGAATTTGCGCATGTAGGGGTTGAGAACCTAGCTCATGAGCCGCATGAAAGTGGACGGGGCGTTGGATAACCCAAATGGCATGACAAGCCATTCATAAATACCGTCCTTGGTCTTGAACGCAGTTTTCCATTCATCAGCTTCGCGGATGCGGATTTGGTGATATCCATTGCGAAGGTCCAGCTTAGAGAACCAAGAGGCCCCAGAGACTAAGTCCAGCATATCATCAAGTTGAGGTATAGGGAACCTATACTTGATGGTGATCCAGTTAATGGCACGACTGTCGATGCACATCCGCCACGACCTGTCCCTCTTGGGTGTGAGCAATGCAGGGACAGCGCAGGGACTTCGGCTCTCGCGGATGTACCCCTTAGTGAGGAGGTCATCCACTTGACACTGCAGTTCAGCGTGTTCAGTTAGGTTCAAATGATGATGGGGCAGATTTGGGAACGGCGCTCCCGAGATAAGATCGATGGCATGTTGGATCTCCCTGTCTAGAGGGAGACCGTGGGGCAAGTCCTCCGAGCTAATGTCTGCGAACTCAGCCAAGAGGGCTGAAATTTTTTGGGCTGGTGGAGTGTCTAAAGACGGGGAGGACTCCGAGGATTCACGCAACATCAAGGCACAAACAACCTTAGATTCAGTGGCCTCGTGCATAAGCGCCGAGGTGCGCATAAGGGACACAAGAGTGGGTGCCGGTGGGGCAGCCGTAGGAGGGACAACTACACCTTTGGAGGTGGACACGCGCAATTCCTTGGGTGGAGCTAGGATCAAACGAATCTTTTGGTAACCGTGGTCAAACACATAGGTGTTCGACCGGCCATAGTGAACCACATCTCGATCATAGAGCTAGGGGCATCCTAAAAGGACATGGGCAACATCCATCGCTGCCACGTCACACCACAGGTTCTAACGATTGTCCCCAAATGTAATGGGAACTTGGCAACGATGGGTAACTGGGAGGTTTGATGCGTCAACCCATGCGATCGAGTAGGGCTTGGGGTGGGGCTCTAAGGGAAGGCTGAAGCGAGTGATCGCGGTTCAAGAGACCACGTTCAAACTACTACCCCCATCAATGACAATCTTACATGAGTGCCCGTTGCACTTAATGTAAGTTGTGAAGATGCTCGTGCGCCTCTAGTCCTCGGAGGGCGGGGTTTGGACAAGGGTGCACCTCACTACCGCAAGTGTGGGAAGACTTGACTCCTCTCCACTTGTGTAACACTCAACTTCTACATCACGCTCCTCGCGCTCGTGGGTAATAGTGGCTACACAGGTCTTGTCCACGGTGGTGGACATCTTTGGGCAATCCCTAGAATAGTGGCCTGGCTACAAACAATTATAGCAATGGACACGCTCAGCCGACCCAATGGTAGGGGCCTTGCCCTTCTCCTCCCAAGTGGGGCGAGAAGGCACAACCGCCTGGGCTGGGCGCCGAGGGGACCCATGAGATCTAGGCGCGGGACAAGGTTCCAGACACGGATCACCGCGTTCAGTCCTATGGTGGGAATGTAGTGGTCCACCATTGTGCGGATGCCGAGGAGGGACAAACTCGCTGTGACGGGTCGCTGCGCGGAGGTCCTGCTTGATGTCCAATGCACGGTGGTAGGTTTGGTCAAGGAACTCGGGCCCATATGCAGGTAAAGCTCATCGGATATCTGAATGAAGCCCGTTCTTATATTTAGACAAAACCAGTTCAGGATCCTCTTGCAAATTGCAACGGAGTGACAACGTGTCGAAGGTCAAACGGTACTCCGCAACGGAGCCAGATCCTTGCTGAAGGTTGCTATATTGGTCAAGGAGACGCTGCCTATATGAGGGTGGGACGTATCGCTCGTGAAGGAGATACTTCATCTCCTCCCATCAGGTAATGGGAGGGAGAGCATTCTGTTCGTTTTGGCGCTCAACATTCTGCCAATGTAGGCGCGCGGGACCATCTAGCAACATGCGGACTATTCGAACTCGCATGTATTGAGGAGTATCACTCAAGTCAAAGTAGGTATTCACCGAGGCGACCCAATCTAGGAACCTAGTAGGGTCAAGACCACCCACAAAGTGTGGGGGGGGGGGGGTGGGGGTCACATGGATAAAATGATGGACATCGACATCAGCTCGCTATCGCTCAAACCTAGGCTGGGTTGGGGGCCTTTGTGCGGCCCAAATATCATATTCATCGTATGGCTCATCCTCATAACTTGGGCCTTCATGAGCCATGTAGGGCCCATGGCGGCCAGATACCTCCACAAGGGGTTGGCGCCGAACAGGCACAACTACCGGCGGTAACTCCCTAGTCGGAGCAGTGCGAGTGGACTGAGGGGGTTGACTCACGTTGGGGCGCCTTTGCCCCGACACGTTAACGGCATTAGTAAGGTCTTGGTAACCAGCCAAAAGTTGCTGGAACATAGTCTCCGATGACAGCTTGAGTTGCTGCATGGCGGTATTCGTGGACTGCTTATACGCAGCGAGCTGCGTAGTCAGCGCGTCCACTCATGCAGTAAGTGAGGCTACAGAGTCTAAAGGGGTGCTAGTCCCTTTCGAAGGTTGGACTGACTCTTGGGTTTCCGAGATAGTGTCGGGGAATTGGGAAAACATGAGTTGTGACCTTGTGGTCACCATGCGCAATCAAGGCTGAAAATGACTAAGTGTAGGATGATGAAAACGCGAAATCAATGCGGAAATATGCGATGCAACGGAGTTGGACCGTGCGAACGATAAGAATCGAACGCGCAATGTTCTCTGATACCAGAATTGATGAAGCTATTGTAGGAGGGATGGTTCTTAAGTCGTACTCTAAGGATTTACACAATGCACGCGAAAACGGGAGAGGGTCTTTCGATGAGGGAAGTGAAAATCGATTCAAAAATGCAGCAGAAAACACGATGAAATAAGCGTCGAGTTCGATCGGGGTAACACGAATGCAAAAGAACACAACTGCACGCAACTATAGAATGTAACACACTATCCTTGTAACAATTTAGCACTCTCACGCAGCATATTTTAAGCTCAGCATGTTGCAATGGGTAAACCAACGGATTCACAGAACACAGCTCGCACGCCCATGCGCCTGAAACAAACCAAAGAACAGCGGAACGTCCACGTCTCCGACGAACGGATACCCGTGGAAGATCAAAAATTGTAACGGAAATGAACACGATGAAATGAAAAGACAGGTAGACCTGACCCACAGGAGGTCGTGGGATTTACTTTACTGCTTTGAAAACCAGGAAGGAAACACTTCGGAGTCGAGGCACCGACCACGACTCTTACAAACTCTGAAGGCGAAACGCTGACTTCGACTTCTACAAGCACTGGAGGCTCTCAGCTCACCAGGAGTACTCTAACACCAAGAGAACTAAGGAACACAACACCCCAGCCTCCTCTTTTATAGAATAAGAGGGGAGGGAACAAGACAAAGTAGAAGAAGACAAGCTACTTTAACAACTAACTACTCTTGCAGCCCATAAAGTAGTCAAGCTGCAGCTACAAGACAAAAGAAAAACAAACTTCTACCTAATATTCTTGAAGTTGGTCGCATGGTCTTCTGGTCTTTGTACGGAGGCAGTTAGGCGATCAGATGCGCTCGGAGCATACCGTGACAAAGTAGTAGAATTTTGAAGCATTGGCCTGCATAACGATCGTCGCGGCCTTCTCTTGGGCTGTGTTGTTGATGTGGTTGTGAGGCCTATATGGACTTGGGCTCTTCGGGGGTTGGCTTGTAGTGTCCTTGGGTCGGGTCTTTTCGGTGTGGATGGAGAGTGGGCTGATAACACCCATGAAGCGGTCCGGTGGGTGAGATGGGCATTGAGATCACCAAATAACCACCTTGTTGGGCACCTTTGGGTCTTCATGAGGTGGAGCAACATGGTAGGGTGGGTTGTATACGTCGAAATGGGGTCGTCGGGGCAGTTATGTGGCTTCGAGTAGCTGTTCGCAGAAGTCACGGGGTGTGACTTTGTTCACTAGGTGACCCGAGGAACATTCTGTGGGAGTTCCGACATGTGCATGTGGCTCCACCTCCGATTCCAAAATTTCTCCGAGTAGTTGTCCGCAGGACCCACATGGCGAGGTTTTTGTCACTGGGTAACCCGAGGAACTTTCTGTGGAAAATTTTTGGGGCACCGTCGGGTCTAGATTTTTCCCTTCTTTCATGCTATATGCTCTTGCATCACTAACCCTATTTAGCCAACCCCCCTTACCCTAGCCGAATTATTCTTCATGTGTTGAGCCTCCACCTCTTGTGTTGCTGCCACCCTTTTTCTGTATATATCAATGGATATGCGAGAGATCTTGACAAGGCAATTGGCATGAACAACAATTGGCGAGATCAAAACATAGGTGCAATATCTCTTCCATCCATATCCGCAAGAGTCTTCTTTCCTTTCTCCTCTTGGCGCAAGTGAAGGAAGACCATGGAGGCATCATCTTCATCACCTTCTCCTTAGCGCATCTTCCCTAGAAGGTGGCGCAAGCATTGTAGAAGGGAACTAATGGCTTGGATCTTCTTCACGAGGGTAGCACCGGGCGTGGAAGAAGAGGACTCGAGGCATCCGTGTGTGTGAGCCTGTAGAGGGCGCACACTTGGGTTCCTATACTGGAATCACATCTTCTTGCTCCTAGGTACTTCCACTCTACATCGTGTTGACCCCCCTCACAAGTTTTGGTTTTTGAGACCGGCCTGTTTTTGGTGATATGCTTCCGTTGTGTATCTGTAATGTCTTGAAAAATTATAAAATATTCCTGGGGTTTCCCAACATATTCCTTGAGTGGGCTACCGACATGGATCAGTACTTTGAGTGGGCATAGCCCACTTGCATTGGGAAAATGTTGAATGTCAAAACAGAGTTTCCCACATTCCCCCTATCCTTAGGTGGGACGAGTCGAAGGCATGAATGAAGTAAAAGTATGTGCCTCCATCCAATAAGCAGCGTCTCTTCGACCAATATTGTGCGCTAACCCAAGGGTTTGGAATCGTAGACGAGTTCATGACTCGGTTTGGTGACTTGCAACATTGTTGTGCCATTACTGAGGACCCATCCCTGACCCTGATGTGTTTTAGGAATGGCCTTCATTCTGACATCCAGAAGGCCTTGAGTGCTTACCCAGTTGAGGGTCTTGATCCCACATACTAGCAAGCCCGTGACATAGAGGCTGACCATCGAACTTAGTTGTGTCGACTGGATTCTGCACTAGTTCATAGCCCTAGTGGGCATTTTGTGAGTCACCCAACTCGGGCTGAACCCATGTCTCACCCCAGTCCTAGACGAGTTAGCCAGCCCGATGCTCCACCCCCTCGGCCCACTTGGGATGAGAAGGGTAAGAGCCTTGTCACTAGTGGATCCTCACGGGTCACTTGTCACCACTATGACCAAACTAGCCATTATATGCGTGAGTGCCTCCGACGCTCGCTCCATGTAGGCATGGAACGTCGTTCCTATACTGCCTTTGTGTGCCTAGCTAGAAAGTCCCCGACCACACCCCACGATGCTGAGTGCTATACTAGCGAGGATGAGGCCACACACCCGACCTTAGCTATTGTTCGCTACACCTTCATACAGCCACCCCCCTCCCCCGATGAAGATTGGAGGCGCATGAGTCTCTTTTATACTTACATCAAGTATAATCGACATTTGTGCATGCTAGTGATCGATGGAGGCAGCAGCCTCAATGTTGTGTCTAGATCGGCCATCACTAGGTTTGGTCTCCCCAAGGAACCCCACCGCAAGCCATACTCCATTGCTTGGGTTGATGCCTTCAACCTCTTAGTTACCCATTGCAGCCATGTTCCGATTGGGTTCGGCTAGTATCGAGAGAAGGTATGGTGCAATGTCACGTCCAAGGACGTCGCCGTTCTGTGAAATTTGACATAAAAATTCCAAAAATAAATTATTGAGTTTTGCATCAGTAGTTTTACTCCACGCTTCCCCCCTACATGAGTTTGGTATCAGAGCAGGTTTGTGGGCAACTCTTGTCTTCCCACACGATCCTTTGCTTTGCTCTTTGCTGGGAAAAAAAAATATGCTATCATGTTTCATTGTATTTAGTTTGCATGCTTGTTAAGCTATTTTCTGTTTATTTGATAAAAAAAACTTATTATGTACTTTCATGTTTAGTTGTTTATTGTTTTTGCATGTTAGTTAAGTATTTGCTATTTACTTGCAATTGAAAAAAAAAATATTATTACATGTTTTCATGATTAGTTGTTCTTATTACTTAGTTTGCATTATTTGCTAGAAAAAAAAAATTCTTGCTTACACGCTAGTTGCACTCCAAACTACTCATAACACATCATGGTGCATCACTATTATCAAAGGGAAATTACATCAAAAAAAGAACTTGTATCTAAAAGGGATAACTATAAAGTTCTCACACATAGGCCTAATAGTTTTACAACTCATGTTTGGTGTAATGGTTATAAAGGTAAAACTATTATAGATCATCAAGTTAAGTTCAATGTTATATCTATTAGATCACTTGAACAATTTGGCCTCACCTTAGAAAAACAAAATAACCCTTACTACATAACATGGGATGGTTTGACTATAACTTTAGTTGATTTTCATTGCTTAGTTCCCATTATGCTAAACAATATCAAAACTGAAATTTGGTGTGATGTGATGAGTTTAGAAGGCTTTGACATTTTATTAGGCAATGAATTTATGCATGATTTTCAGGGATATTATTTTAGCAAACCTTGGTGCTATAGCTTCATACATAAAGGTTTGGAACACATCATTTACCCTAAAAGCCTAAGTGAACAGTGTAACGAGATGTTACAAGAGATGAAGAGACGTATGGAGCAATCCTTGCAAAAAGAACATAAGAGTTCAACCCCATTAGAGCTTTAGCAACCCTTAGAGTCTACATTAGAGATTAATCCATGTCTTGATGAAACCATTGAAATTGAAGTAGCAATACATGAAGAGCCAAACCATCAAGTAGAACCAATGCCTTCAAAATCAATTTTAGGGCCAGTACCCACAGGTTCTCAACTTGACCTTAGCACTACCTCTAGCGAACCTAAAGATGACTTGCCTAAATGTCTAGATGAACCCAAACCCATAGGTCTTCTAAAACCTAATATCGAACCTAAGTTAGAGTCATTTGAGCTTGACCTGGATCCTAATCCTCAACATTTAGGTCAACCCCTAGACTTAGAAGATCTCTTCCAGGACTCTATGATCCTTGAATCTTGTCTGTTAGGTCCTTCTACCCACACCCTTAAGCCACCATTGGGATTGACAAAACATAATTTGCTCTTTACTCTTATTGAAATTGAGTATATTGATTTCATCATTCCTTGTTCTTTTATAAGTCCACTGATTTTCTATGACAAACTTACTATTGTTTATGGCCGAGAAAGGGAATTCAATGTAGGTGTAAGATCCAGAAATTTAATAGCAGGTAAGAAAATAAAATTTTGGTTATCTAGCATTTTATTGTGGAAATTTTTATGAGATAATGTCTTGATTTATGTATTTTCCTGCAATGTAAAAATATGTGTCGCGGAGAGGATTCGAACCTGCGACTTAAGGCGTAGATTGTGTGTGCTACGTACCACTACGCTAGTGGTGCTTATCTATTAGAAAAGGGGTAAGAGCCCTTGATAAGGGTGAAGTGGAGAATAACTTATACTAAAGGGTTATTGGATCTTCTACTTATGTTAAGTTATTGGGTTTGGATCTTGGAGGCTTAGTGGGTAGAAAACTAAAACCTTAGAGGGATCCATATTCTCACTCACGATTTCCCTCATCTCCCTCTTTACTGACGACTTTTCTCCCTTGGGTGAAGGTGGCGGCTTGCCTCCTTCTCTCTTCTCCTCCTCTTGTGGCCGGCGGCGAGTGGTGGTGGAGGCGGTTTCCGGTGACTCTTGTCGGCGATCCTTGTGTGCTTCCGGCGACGCGTGTGTGGCGTGAGGGCGTGGCTTGGAAGAACCGAAATCAAGGTGAGTGGATCTTCTCTTTCACCTAGTTCATGTATATTGTATTTTGGAATTGTTGCTTGAGTTAGAGAAGATTGATGCTTTCAAATATGACATGAATTCTTGATATCAAAGTGGTATGCGTTTCCATGCTTTTCCCAAAATTTCGAAACCCTAATTTGCATGAAACTTAGGGCTTTTCATCTCTAAGACTTCTAATCATCAATTAGACCTTGATTAAACATGTATGTGGCTTTAAACATTCAATTACATGAAGATTAGGGCTTAATTGAGAATTTCGCCCCTTCTTCATGAAATTGCTCCCAAATGTATGGGTAAAAATTGGGGCAAACCTGATTTTCATGAAATTAGATATATGAAGACTCTACCGTTATTTTTAGGGAATTTTTGGAAATAATAATTTCTGTTGACCGAAATTGACCTAGGGGTAATTCGGTAAATTTTCTTGTTAAATTGGGGGAAAACTTGAAATTACGAATCTAAGGATCATGAGGGATGTAATGACTATTTTTACGAAATTTTTGGATAAGTTTTCCTGCATGACTTAAACTTTGAACTAGGGGCATTTCTGTCTTTTGTTATAAGAAACTAGGAGAAAACTATGATTTTGTGATTTCCTGTATTCATGTTATCTACGGATGAAATTTGGTGAATTTTCGGTATTAATATGTATTTTTAGTTGGATGGTGTATGTAGGAAGCATTGATGTGAAATATTGATTGATAACCTTGGATGATAACTTAGAAAAGGTTAAACCATGTTTGCATGAAATTTAAGGACCTTTTCTGAACTTGATTGATGTGATGTTCGAGACAATGTTTGTGTTGTATGCACTCGATAAGGGTCATAGGCTTGAATGGACTGAACCTAAGGGTCAACTAAAGCACTCAGTGAACAGTCATTCTGATTTGGGGTTGAGGAATCCACCCAACCTACTCCGATTTGTTTTCGGTAATGGAGGGACTGTTCTAGAGTCTAGTGACAAGGTTAGAGGTTCAGGTTTCCGGTTTGTGTTAAGGGTATTTTGTCCAAGTGATAAACCTTTTGAGAGTTGGGTGTTTGAAACAAAGTGCCACGTCTTGGTCAGACGGGGGCCACCTCTTGAATTCATTCACCTTCCGTTCTGTTCTGTTTGTGTTCCCGGTAAGGGGGTGCGGTTGAGTGTCGTAGAGCAAAGTGCCACGTCGTGACCTGGCGGGGGCCACCTCTTGAATCTACGCCTCACCATTGTTTGTTGCAAGTTACTCTCAGTGCCTTGACGAGGGCCAGGTTGGACCCTTGGGGTCAATTCTGAATCATTGGACATTAGTTGTGTGATCCTTAGTCTGTTAGCCGGATAGGCTGTTTTGTGTCTGGTTGCCCGAGGTTGTGGGTGTATTGTTTTCTGATCACGATTGTGATTTATGGTTTTCGGTTTTCTTATATATCATACTTTGACATATTCCGTTAAAAGCTTTGAAAAGATATCTGCATCTATTTTTGATTGTATATTAGTGGATGGTTGAACGAGACTATCTACTCACTGAGCCGTGTAGCTCATTCCATGATATTTCCAGATGCAGGACAGGAGCCTACAGCGTGAGCGGATGTTTAATTTTCTGACTTGATATTTTGGGGCCTGCGAGCCTGTGCTATTTTGAGGGCCGGATGTGGCCGAGGTTTTTATGATTTTATTCATTGACATGTTAGCCGGATGTGGCTGTTAGTTTTCGACTACTGTGATATTGTTGCCGGGTTGGCATTTGGTTTTGATACGACTGTTAAACCAAAGGCTTAAGCCTGTTTTCGGTGAATTCTGTTTTGTTCAGTGTCATTTGATTATGGTGATTTATTAGTTTGATGTTGTGATAAAGATTAAGAGTTTTGATTTTGAAATGGTATGTTTCAGCTTGTGTTTATGGAGCATGTACAGGAATTTCCTTAGTTTTTCTGGGGACATGCTGTCGAAATTTTCTGAATCATTTTCCGTAAGCTATCATTCCCTAGCATCTGTCTTGTTGTTTTGTGTGTGACGTTCCCTATTCTTCCGCGGTTTATGTCTGTGATTGGGGTTTATTCTGAGGGGATGTTACAGAATGGTATCAGAGCGATGAACTAGCTAATGATAGCTGTATAGGAGTTGGAAAACCTTGCTTGTGTATTGCTAGACTGTAAGATCCAAGGATCCTAAGTCCTGGTAAGTATTATTTTGATTTAAATAAAATCATTGACTGTGGATATTACGTTAAGCAGTATTGGATGTTAATTAACTAGCTTATTGGATGTTAATTAACTAGCTTATTGATGGTTAATTTGTAATTAGTTGATTAGAATTTATTGGTTGCTAATTTATAATTAATTAATTAGAATTTATGGGTTGTTAATTTTAAGTTAATTAATTAGACCTTATTGGAGGTTAATTAAATCCTTATTGGATTTTCGTTTAAGTGAATGGTTAAATTAATGGGTTATTGGGTTTGCACTAATTGGGTTTAAAATTCGAATTTATTAGTTAAATGGGTTAAACCCTATTTGAATTAAACAAAACCGAAATTTTAAGTGGGTTTAGCGACTAGGGTAAGGAAGTTGGCGTTTTGTTGGCTTGGAAGAACCTTGGGCGACGGCTTGAAAGAACTTGGCGATTTTCTTGAAGGCTTGGCGATTTCCTTGAAGGCTTGGACGATCTTCTTCTTCCTTCTTCCTTGGCCGGCTTTCTTGGGTGCTTGTTGGCGTCTATCTAGGAGCATTTCAAGCCCTTAGACGATTTGTTGTGGAGGATTTTTCACCTTAGTGTTCACGGTTAAGAGGTGAGTGGAGTGTCTATTCGATTCTATCTATTTGGTTGTGTTAGATAATACATGTAATTGTTTGACATGTAATTGTTTGAAAACCTTACCATGTTAAAAACCGAATTTTGCAAAGGTGAATATACCATGTTGAAAACCGAATTTTGCAAAGGTGAATATATCTCATGAAAACCGAAACTTGTAGCATGAAATTTAAGGTTTTTTTTATAGGGAATTTTGGTAGCATTAAATCATTGATTTTTGAGTATGAAATTCTTGTTAACTAGGTATTTTATAGGGAATTTTGGTAACATTAAATCATTGATTTTTGGTGGCATGAAAATCTTGTTAACTAAGGTTAATATTTTAAGTAGATATTATGTTTGAAACCGTGGGCTACATGTGATGTTTTGTGAACCAGATTGTAAGAACATGGACTTTAATCTTATGTTGATTTTATGGATGCCCTAATAAATGCTAATAATATTATAAGAATCATGTTTGTTTATTTGTGACCATGAACCTTTCTTTGAGAAATTGGGTGATAACTTAGCAAGGTTAGACTGAACTAATCAGCATGAAACCTAAGGACTACACTACTATGTGAATTATGCGATTTTTGGAATATTATGTGTTTAATGTGATTTTTGAATATTATGTGTTTAATGTGATTTTTGAATATTATGTGATTATGTGATTTTTTTTGAATATTATGTGGTTATGTGATTTTCGAATATTATGTGGTTATGTGAACTCAAATATTATGTGTTGTGGTCATGGAATGGATAGGACTAAGGCTAAGTGTAACTGTGTACTCAAGGGGATAGTCTATATGTGATATGTTAAGGGTTAGAGATTTCAGCCCTGTATTGTGATATATGAGGGGGTTGTTGTTCAGCCTGCCTGATGTGATTATTGTGATAAGGGGGTTGTTGTTCAGCCTGCCTGATGTGATTATTGTGATAAAAGAGGGGGTTGTTGTTCAGCTTGCCTGTTGTGATTATTGTGATGACTATCCTAGAGTCTAGTTGACACTTAGGAGTCCACCGTTGTGAAATAAGATATAAGATGTGTCTATTGTTGTCAAGTAGGAACCCTTTGGGAGAACGAGTGATATAAGACGCAAAGTGCCATGTCTTGGTCGGACAGGGGCCACCTCTTGATGTCGTCACTCTTAGAACGCTTAGATTTTTGTGTTATGGGGTGATCGTAGAGCAAAGTGCCACGTCGTGACCTGGCGGGGGCCACCTCTTGAATCTACACACCGTCCATCTATATGTTGCATGTGATTTGCAGGCTTCTCCCAGTGCTTAGGCCAAAGCCGGGTTAGACCATAATGGTCACTACTGAATATGCTGGACAACTAGGTTAACTAAGTGGTTGGTATGTTTAGTTGGTTTAGAGTATAGCTCTAGAACTTTGAGTATTCACTGGTGTGATGTCTTAGCAGTGTACATCTGACTGTTTTATATGAGTTCTGTGCTTTAATTTTGTTATATGTCGATATGATATTCTGATCAATGTTTTTAAAATAATCTGCATGTATTTTGAGTGTATGTTATGGATAGTCGTTTGAGACTATCCACTCACTGGGCTGTGTAGCTCACCCCTCATTATTTTCAGGTGTAGAGCAGGGGCGCATTTCCAGTTAGCATTTTATATGAATATCGTGATATGCCAGTTGAATGAATAAGACTTTTGTGCTTAATTACTGGGGCCGGTTGTGGCCGAATTATATGAACTTGTGTTGCCAGTTGTGGCCAAACTATGTGAACTTGTGTTGCCGGTTATGGCAGTTTGATATTCTGATTTTTGTGTCACCGCGGGCTTTGGCCTGGTTTCGGTGTGGTATCATTGAATGAATTTATAGAATCGACATTGTGGTTTTGTTTCTAAGTTCGAGTCGATTTATACTTTTGCGATCGGATTTGATATAAATGTGACTTGCATATGTCTAGTGCAAGTATTGCGTGGTGGCAAGTACCTTTATGAAATTGTGTTTTTGTGGAGATTTGTATGTATGGATTTTTCGAAATTTTCAGATCGGATTTCCTAGACTTGGTTTTACTTAGCATGTGCATCGATCCTGTGTGATAACATCCTGTTTCTATGTGAATTGTGTTGCTTGTTTGGGGTTAAGATAACGGGATGTGACATAGACAGCTAGGAAACTTGTTTGAGAACTGACTTGATTGAAAATTTGATTTGTGTGTATTTTAGGAGCCAGTATGGTGCGCCCCAGGTCGAGTGCTAGTGCTAGCAGCAGTGATCAGACTGCTGAATTCCTGCGGGCTATGGAGTCTTTGACTGGTATGGTGCAGCAACAGAACGCACTAATCCAGCAACAGGCTCAGATGCTGCAGCAGCAGTAGACCCAGCACCAGGAGGTGCAGCAGCAGCTGTTACAGCAGAATCGCGAACAGCAACGCGAGTTCAGAGAGCAGCTGCAGCTTCTGTCTCAGACCCAGATACCGATGCAGGGGCGGGGGTCTGAGTCTGACTTGGGCCAGGGTGTTAGCTTGCCGGAGGACACCCATAGGCGCTATGCCTTGCTTGTGGGTGAGTTCCAGTGGTTGGGCCCTAGCTCTTTTTATGGGAGTCCAGATTACAGGACGGCAGAGGACTGGCTCTTGGGCTTGGAGAAGATCTTCCAAGTGATGCGATGTTCAGATGAGGACAGATTATGTTTGGCCGCTTATATGATGCGTGGTGACGCTGATGTGTGGTGGAAAAGTGAGCTGAGACTCGCGGTGGACAAATCTGAACCGGTGACGTGGCAATACTTCTTGTCCCGGTTCAATGAGAAATTCTTCCCCACCAGCCTGGTTGAGGATAGGGAGGTGGAGTTTATCCACTTGGAACAAGGAGATATGACGGTGGATCAATATGACTTGATGTTCTCAAAGCTTGGGAAGTATGCTCCACATTTGATAAATACTGAGGATAAACGAGCTAAGAAATTTCTCAGGGGTCTCAGAAGGGATATCAGACAGAAGGTAGGATTGCAGCACTTGGAGACTTATGCTGAGATGCTGGATCGTGCCCGCACCGTGGAGAAGTACATCCTGGAGGAGCAAGCCGAGACGGCCCTAGTTGTAGCCCCTATAGCTGAGGCACCAGGTTCTCAGCAGACTGGTGGAGGCAGTAGGAAATACCATAAGGGGAAGGACCAGAAGAGAGGCCGATACAGACCTTACCAGGGGAAGGGAACTCAGAGACCGCAGCAGACATCTCAGCCACAGCAGCAGGGTACTGATGGCCGGGTAGAGGACAGAGTCTGTTATCATTATGGGGCCAAGGGTCACCTGAAGGCGGACTGCCACAAGAAGTCCGGGGCGTGCTTCAAGTGCGGAAAAGTGGGGCACAGGATCAAAGATTGCACGGCGCATGGGCCACAGATCCGGGGGTACCGAGAGACCAGCTGTCCAGGCCAGAGTCTACGCTATAGCAGAGAAGGACACTCGAGCTTCCCGATCCGTCGTGGAAGGTACTTTACATGTTTTTGATCAGTTAGCTCATATTTTGTTTGATCCGGGGTCCAATTTGTCCTTTGTGTCTGCTAACTTTGCTTCTAGACTGCCTGTCTCACCTAGAGTACTAGATTACACAGTTTCAGTATGTACACCCCTGGGGGATAGTTTATCCACTGACATAGTCTACCCTGACTGTGTTATTCACGTAGAGCAGTACCAGTTTATAGTTGATTTGATACTACTAGGCATGCAGGATTATGATTTGATCATAGGCATGGATTGGCTATCTTCTCACCACGCTACAGCGGATTGCTTTGAGAAGATTATTACTCTGCACCTGCATGATGGGAGTCATCTGCTGGTAAGGGGCCTGGTGTCCGATCAAGGGCCACATATGATATCATTTGTGCACGCCAGCAGGTTGCTAACCAGTGGGTGCAAAGGATACCTTGCACATGTTAAAGTGTAAGAAGACTCAGCTCCAGACTTAGCTCAGATGGAGGTAGTTTGTGAGTTTCCTGATGTATTCTCGGATGAGTTTTCAGGTTTGCCTCCCCACAGGGATATGGAGTTTGGTATTGAGCTGGTGCCTGGTACAGCTCCAATATCAAAGGCTCCTTATCGTATGGCCACCTCAGAGTTAGCTGAGTTGAAGAAGCAGTTAGAGGAATTGCTTGAAAAGGGGTATATCAGACCGAGTGCTTCACCCTGGGGAGCGCCAGTCTTGTTTGTAAAGAAGAAGGACGGAACGCTGAGGATGTGCATAGATTACCGTCAGCTGAATCAGGTGACGGTAAAGAATAAGTATTCCCTTCCGAGGATAGATGATCTGTTCGATCAGTTGCAGGGTGCCACTGTGTTCTCCAAGATCGATCTGAGGTCAGGATACCATTAGCTCAGGGTTAGAGATGAGGATATCCTGAAGACTGCTTTCAGGACCAGGTATGGACACTACGAGTTTGTAGTTATGCCTTTTGGACTGACCAATGCACCTGCTGTTTTTATGGATCTGATGAACAGGGTGTTTCACGAGTTGTTAGACACTTGTGTGGTGGTATTTATAGATGATATACTGGTATACTCCCGTACTTATCAGGATCACGCTAGGGACTTGCGCAGGGTACTAGCAATTCAGAGGAAGCACCAGTTGTATGCTAAGGCCAGCAAGTGCGAGTTTTGGTTGGATCAGATCAGCTTTCTGGGGCATGTGATATCTGGTCAGGGCGTGTCTGTGGATCCAGTGAAGGTACAGGCTATCTTGAACTGGGGAAGACCAACTAGTGCCACAGAGATCCGGAGCTTTCTGGGATTAGCAGGTTATTACAGGAGGTTTGTGGAGGGGTTCTCCAAGCTAGCGGGTCCCTTAACCAAACTGACCAGGAAAGAGGCTAAGTTTGTTTGGGACGAGAAGTGTGAGGAAAGCTTCCAGGAGCTAAAAAGGAGATTGACCAGTATACCCATCCTTATCATTCCTACTGATGGGGAGAGGTTTACTGTGTATACTGATGCCTCAGGCAAAGGATTGGGCTGCGTCCTGATGCAAAAAGGGGCCGTAGTAGCTTATGCTTCACGGCAACTGAAGGAGTATGAGTTAAACTATCCCACACACGATTTGGAGTTGGCGGCAGTGGTTTTTGCACTGAAGATATGGCGCCACTACCTATTGGGACAGGAGTTTGACTTATTTACTGATCATCAGAGTCTCAAGTACATTTTCACTCAGAAGGAGTTGAATATGAGGCAGCGAAGGTGGATGGAACTGATAAAGGATTATGATTTCTCTATTCAGTATCAGGCCGGGAAAGCCAATGTGGTAGCTGACGCATTGAGCAGACACCCAGTTACTTCTGTAGCCGCACTGAGGGTCAGCGAGTGGCAGTTACTGCAGGAGTTCCTAGAGCTCACGGTTGAGGTGTCTCCCAGAGTTCAGTCTGGATATGTGGCTTTTCTCCGGGTTCAGTCTGCTTTACTACAGAGGATCAGGGATCAGCAGCTGGTAGATCCGAGTCTAGTTCAGATCAGAGAGAGGTTGGCTGCCGGGCCAGTGGAGGATTTCAGCTTATCTGGTGATAGTATTCTGCGGTTCCGTGGAAGGGTGTGTGTCCCTGAGGAACCTAGTCTGAGGAGAGAAATCTTGGAGGAGGGTCATAACTCCAAGTATTCCTTGCATCCCGGAGTCACAAAAATGTATCAGGATTTGAAGAAAGATTTCTGGTGGCCGGGCATGAAGAAGGAGGTCGCGGTGTTCGTATCTCGGTGTTTGACCTGTCAGACTGTGAAGGCTGAACACCAGAGGCCTGGAGGATTATTGCAGCAGCTCCCTATCCCGCAGTGGAAGTGGGAGTGCATTAGTATGGATTTTGTTTGTGGGTTACCTCGGACCAGGAGAGGGCATCATGCGGTTTGGGTCATCGTAGACAGGCTCACGAAGGCTGCACACTTTTTGCCTATTCGGATGACTTATCCACTCGATCGGCTGGCTAAGCTGTACATCGACGAGATAGTCAGATTACACGGAGTGCCTGTGGATATCGTATCAGACCGCGATTCCAGATTCCTTTCCAGATTCTGGAAGAGCTTGCATGAGGGTCTTGGCACTAAGTTGAGTTTTAGTACCGCCTACCATCCGCAGTCAGATGGTCAGTCAGAGCGTACTATACAGACTTTGGAGGATTTGCTGAGGGCTTATGTTGTAGATTGGAGCTCTGAGTGGGACAATGATTTATCCCTGATAGAGTTCACCTACAATAACAGCTTTCACTCCAGTATTCAGATGGCTCCGTACGAGGCTCTGTATGGCAGGAAGTGCAGGTCTCCTCTGAGTTGGGAGGAATCGGGGGACCGGATGATTCTGAGATCAGAGGCTGTACAGGAGGCTACAGATAGAGTCAGAGTTATCCAGGAAAAATTGAAGGTTGCTCGGGACAGGCAGAAGAGTTATGCAGATGATCGTCGTCGTCCCTTAGAGTTTATGGTGGGGGATCATGTGTTTCTGAAGGTTTCACCAACCAAGGGTGTCATGCGGTTTGGCAAGAAGGGAAAGCTGAGCCCGAGGTTTGTTGGACCTTACGATATTGTAGAGAGGGTTGGTCCTGTAGCTTACAGACTAGCTCTGCCACCATCTCTGGAGCATCTTCATAATGTATTTCATGTGTCAGTTCTGAGGAAATACTGTGCAGATCCATCTCATGTGCTTGATTCTGCTCCCCTGCAGATCCAGAGTGATCTGACTTTTGTAGAGAGACCACTGAGGATTGTGGATAGGAAAGACAAAGTCCTAAGGAACAAGACAGTACCGCTTGTAAAAGTTATCTGGGGAAACCAGTCAGTCGAAGAAGCTACTTGGGAGACAAAGTCAGATATGAGAAGAGAGTTCCCTCAGCTATTCGATGATTTGGGTGGTGAGCTTTAGAGGACTAAAGCTTTTTAAGGAGGAAGGAATGTAAGATCCGGAAATTTAATAGCAGGTAAGAAAATAAAATTTTGGTTATCTAGCATTTTATTGTGGAAATTTTTATGAGATAATGTCTTGATTTATGTATTTTCCTGCAATGTAAAAATATGTGTCGCGGAGAGGATTCGAACCTGCGACTTAAGGCGTAGATTGTGTGTGCTGCGTACCACTAGGCTAGTGGTGCTTATCTATTAGAAAAGGGGTAAGAGCCCTTGATAAGGGTGAAGTGGAGAATAACTTATACTAAAGGGTTATTGGATCTTCTACTTATGTTAAGTTATTGGGTTTGGATCTTGGAGGCTTAGTGGGTAGAAAACTAAAACCTTAGAGGGATCCATATTCTCACTCACGATTTCCCTCATCTCCCTCTTTACTCACGACTTTTCTCCCTTGGGTGAAGGTGGCGGCTTGCCTCCTTCTCTCTTCTCCTCCTCTTGTGGCTGGCGGCGAGTGGTGGTGGAGGCGGTTTCCGGTGACTCTTGTCGGCGATCCTTGTGTGCTTCCGGCGATGCGTGTGTGGCGTGAGGGCGTGGCTTGGAAGAACCGAAATCAAGGTGAGTGGATCTTCTCTTTCACCTAGTTCATGTATATTGTATTTTGGAATTGTTGCTTGAGTTAGAGAAGATTGATGCTTAGAAATATGACATGAATTCTTGATTTCAAAGTGGTATGCGCTTCCGTGCTTTTCCCAAAATTTCGAAACCCTAATTTGCATGAAACTTAGGGCTTTTCATCTCTAAGACTTCTAATCATCAATTAGACCTTGATTAAACATGTATGTGGCTTTAAACATTCAATTACATGAAGATTAGGGCTTAATTGAGAATTTCGCCCCTTCTTCATGAAATTGCTCCCAAATGTATGGGTAAAAATTGGGGCAAACCTGATTTTCATGAAATTAGATATATGAGGACTCTACCGTTATTTTTGGGGAATTTTTGGAAATAATAATTTCTGTTGACCGAAATTGACCTAGGGGTAATTCGGTAAATTTTCTAGTTAAATTGGGGAAAAACTTGAAATTACGAATCTAAGGATCATGAGGGATGTAATGACTATTTTTACAAAATTTTTGGATAAGTTTTCCTGCATGACTTAAACTTTGAACTAGGGGCATTTCTGTCTTTTGTTATAAGAACTAGGAGAAAACTATGATTTTGTGATTTCCTGTATTCATGTTATCTACGGATGAAATTTGGTGAATTTTCGGTATTAATATGTATTTTTAGTTGGATGGTGTATGTAGGAAGCATTGATGTGAAATATTGATTGATAACCTTGGATGATAACTTAGAAAAGGTTAAACCATGTTTGCATGAAATTTAAGGACCTTTTCTGAACTTGATTGATGTGATGTTCGAGACAATGTTTGTGTTGTATGCACTCGATAAGGGTCATAGGCTTGAATGGACTGAACCTAAGGGTCAACTAAAGCACACAGTGAACAGTCATTCTGATTTGGGGTTGGGGAATCCACCCAACCTACTCCGATTTGTTTCCGGTAATGGAGGGACTGTTCTAGAGTCTAGTGACAAGGTTATAGGTTCAGGTTTCCGGTTTGTGTTAAGGGTATTTTGTCCAAGTGATAAACCTTTTGAGAGTTGGGTGTTTGAAACAAAGTGCCACGTCTTGGTCAGACGGGGGCCACCTCTTGAATTCATTCACCTTCCGTTCTGTTCTGTTTGTGTTCCCGGTAAGGGGGTGCGGTTGAGTGTCGTAGAGCAAAGTGCCACGTCTTGACCTGGCGAGGGCCACCTCTTGAATCTACGCCTCACTATTGTTTGTTGCAAGTTACTCTCAGTGCCTTGACGAGGGCCAGGTTGGACCCTTGGGGTCAATTCTGAATCACTGGACATTAGTTGTGTGATCCTTAGTCTGTTAGCCAGATAGGCTGTTTTGTGTCTGGTTGCCCGAGGTTGTGGGTGTATTATTTTCTGATCACGATTGTGATTTATGGTTTTCGGTTTTCTTATGTATCATACTTTGACATATTCCGTTAAAAGCTTTGAAAAGATATCTGCATCTATTTTTGATTGTATATTAGTGGATGGTCGAACGAGACTATCTACTCACTGAGCCGTGTAGCTCATTCCACGATATTTCCAGATGCAGGACAGGAGCCTACAGCGTGAGCGGATGTTTAATTTTCTGACTTGATATTTTGGGGCCTGCGAGCCTGTGCTATTTTGAGGGCCGGATGTGGCCGAGGTTTTTATGATTTTATTCATTGACATGTTAGCCGGATGTGGCTGTTAGTTTTTGACTACTGTGATATTGTTGCCAGGTTGGCATTTGGTTTTGATACGACTGTTAAACCGAAGGCTTAAGCCTGTTTTCGGTGAATTCTGTTTTGTTCAGTGTCATTTGATTATGGTGATTTATTAGTTTGATGTTGTGATAAAGATTAAGAGTTTTGATTTCGAAATGGTATGTTTCAGCTTGTGTTTATGGAGCATGTACAGGAATTTCCTTAGTTTTTCTGGGGACATGCTGTCGAAATTTTCCGAATCGTTTTCCGTAAGCTATCATTCCCTAGCATCTGTCTTGTTGTTTTGTGTGTGACGTTCCCTATTCTTCCGCGGTTTATGTCTGTGATTGGGGTTTATTCTGAGGGGATGTTACAGTAGGTACCCTGGATATGCAGCTTGGACTGTGGACAAGGAGCAACAAGACAATATGCTATGATGCTGACAACATTTTGAAGCTTCAGGATTAGAAGGAACAATACACCCTTGCCTCTCTAGAACTTCTCCACCAATGCAAGAACAATTCTTCGGGGAAGAATTTTGTTCACCCAGGGAGAAATGATGGGGGTAGAGACCACAAGCCACGAAGATACTAGTGGAGCCTGAGGTTACCGTAGGCAAAGGCTTGGAGTTTCACAAATAAGCTAGCATAGTCACCCTTAAAGCATGCTCAATAATAGGAGAAGGACTATTTCAACGACTCAATAAATTTCAGAAATCAAGCCAATCCAGCCATATTCCTATACGCTTCAAATCAGCCAATCATGGACCTCACGCCAAGGATGAAATCTTCTCCAGCTGAGCAGCAAATCTCCAACGATGTTAAAGAATGGAAACTTGCAACCAACATGGAATGCTCAACGTCTCTTTGCAGCCCCTTTGCTCAGCCAACATTGCAAGCAAGCAAGTCAACGTCTCCCGTACGCATCTGCACAAAGCTACAACGGCTCTCTTCAGCAATCGAGGAAAGTTTAACGTTCTCTACAGCGGATCAAAGAAGGAAAGCTTGTAACGTCTCTCTCAAAGCTGCTCTATATGTATCTCGCATGAGCATTGTAATCAACTGATTTTGAAAATTGAATGGAAATGGTTTTTCGTCCTCAATCGGATGTCTCCTTCCTTCTTCTCCTCTGAGGTGCTTGTGTTACCTAGTTTTCCCCTGTCCTCCTTCTAGGGCCGAGCCCCTCCTTCTTCCCTTCTTCTCTACAAGCTTCTTCCTCCCGAAACCAAGTCAAACAACCACGTGTTCCCAGTTTCCAGAATTTCCAGAAACTCATCACCTTGCTGCTGACCATCCATTGGCCGGATCTCCACGAGACTTCGGCCATCACTCCCCCTTGCCATAACGAAGCTTCAGCCACCAGCATCTTCCCATCCGCCTCTCCGATCATCGGAATCGAAACTTCCTTTCGATCCCCTATTCTCGCCCTGATTCCGCCCTACACCCGCATTTTAGCACTGTTCACCTCTAACCAGCCACCGTCCACCCAGAAACTCCGGCAACGTCCTCACTTCATCCATAGGAACCTCCAGTTGTAGTAGTTTTGGGTTTGGTCCATCACCGGCCGACCGGCAACGAACACTACTCATCCGCGAGACTTCCCCTGTTTCCGTCCGAGCATCCTCATCTCCGCCTCCACCAGTGTTCCGACGATTTCCTCCCCTCCTCCACCATCTCTCGTCGGTGATTCAGCAAGTTCAAGTCATCTTATGTTGACTCCAACGCTGCCGACAAATGATCCTTGTTGCAGCGCCGTTCATCGGCACAAATCCTGCTTACTGCTTTTCCCCTGCTATTTGTTCATGTTCTGTGTTTTGTTCCTGATGTTATACTGATTAAGCTTCTTTTTGTAGGTATCTTAAGCAATCGGTGCAACGAAAACCTTGAACTTTGATGCCATTACGAAGAACTCATCTTGATCTATCATTTGGATAACTTGGTTCAATCCAACAGCGCATGGATCATCCTAGGAGACATGGCATCTTTTCTTATCTGAGTAACTTCTGCAGTTCTTTCAATCCTGTAATCTCACTAGACTACTTTGTGCAGGTTTTAACATGCTCGGAGAAGCCTTCAGCTCTGATCCTTGTATCCAATAGCAAGATCTAAACCTTCTCTATCATTCGGATCAGTTGGGACGAATTAAGATTGAACAGATAAACGAGATGGTGCAACTTTTGATGAATGATATATTTCTACACCAGTTTTATTCTTTAATCTAAATAGCTATTTTGCCTTTGATGTTCTTATTACCTGACAGATCTTCAATCTGCAATTCTTATATGATTTAAAAGAACTGGTTTAGTACTAGCTCTTGGGTTAATTGGATCAAATTTTGGATTTATGGATTTCCCAAAAAGAAATAGCAGCTTTTCATAAATAATACTTTTCTGAAGCACTAAATTCTAGCCATTTTGTGAAATTTGACATTTTCTAAAAATTCAAAAAATAAATAATTGAGTTTTGCATCAGTAGTTTTACTCCACGCTTCCCCCCTACATCAGCCCAGAACCTATGATGAGGCGGTAAGTGGACCAGACTCCGAGAGATGGCTAGAGGTCATGCGATCCAAGATGGATTCCATGTCAGCTAACCAAGTCTGGGATTTGGTTGAGCTGCATGATGGGGTAAAGACCATAGGGTGTAAATGGGTCTTCAAGAGGAAGACTGACATTGATGACAACATAGTTATCTATAAAGTAGACTAGTGGCTAAAGGATTCAAACAGGTCCACGAGGTGGACTATGATGAAACCTTCTCGCCAGTTGCCATGATTAAATCGATTCGGATTCTGCTTGCTATAGCCGCATGTCATGACTATAAGATATGGTAGATGGATGTTAAGACAGCGGTCCTTTATGGGGAGCTGACAGAGGATGTGTATATGACACAACCTGACGGCTTCATCTATCCTGCAGATGCCAATAAGGTCTGCAAGCTAAAGAAATCCATCTATGGATTAAAGCAAGCATCTTGAAGTTGGAATCTTCAGTTTGATGAATCTGTGAGAGAATATGGCTTTATCAAAAGCGAAGATGATGCCTATGTATATAGAAAATTCAGTGGGAGCATAGTGACTTTTCTGGTCTTTTATGTCGATGATATACTACTTATTGGAAACGACATCCCTAGTCTTCAGTCTGTGAAGACATGGTCAGGGAAGATGAAGGACTTAGGGGAGGCCACCTATATTCTAGGCGTGAGGATCTACCGGGATAGATCCAAGAGGCTCCTGGCCCTTAGTCAAAGTACCTACATTGATGAGGTCTTAGAGAGGTTCAACTTAGAGGAATATAAGAAATTGTACCTTCTAGTGAGACATGGCCTTACTCTCTCGAAGAGCTAGTGTCCCACCACACAGGCTGAGAGGGATGACATGAGTAGAGTTCTTTATGCTTCGGCAGTAGAATCTATCATGTATGCAATGTTGTGAACTAGACTACATGTGTCTTATGCTATAAGCATAACCAGCTGATACCAATCCAATCCAGGCCTGCAGCACTGGGTGGCTGTAAAGAACATCCTTAAGTATATGAGAAGAACTAAGGATTTGTTTGTTAGGGAATACCGGGTGTAATTTAAAATTTTGCAATCCCAGGACGCAGCGGAAGCATTACACCCGAAACATATTCCGGTCCCAAGGATCCATGCGAGAGAGAAGACACAAGGATGTGTTAGAGATGTACCTCTTTTGCTTGTCTAGTTGTCGAAGCCATGTTGAAGACGATCAAATGCTCGCCCTCTATAAGTATCCACGCGTCGACTCCTTGATCGTTGCTCCCTTCCACGCTTGGTGCTAGCCTCGGGAAGAGAATCAAGCCTTCACCTCACTTGCGCCACCTTCAAGAGAACTTGCGCCAAGGAGGGGATAGGGGAGATGCCTCCAAGGACTTCTCTCTTCTTCTTTGCTTGCGCCACCTTCAAGCAAGATGCGCCAATGGCAATGAGAGGGAGAGAGCTTGCGGCAATAGAAGGAGAAGCCACCAAGCTCAATTTCTCTTTGCGCTAAGAAGAGGAGAAGAAGAAGAGGAGGTCTTTCGGCCACTTGGAAGAAGGTTGCGCTAAGCCTTTGTTGTCACCTTTTGCCCTTGCTCACGTCTCTCTATGTGCCCTCACACCTTCAAGGAGTCGAACATTAGAAGGGGCGGTAAGGGGTCCTATAAATAGGATAAGACGCGGCTAGGGCAAGGGCTAGGATCATGCCGAGTGTATGGCTAGGATGAAAAGGTTTGAGACAAGGAAAGTCTCCAAGACATTTCCTTAAACCCATTCAACCCTTCCTTATGCGCCAAGACCTTGTCTTGTGCCCCAAGCAATATATCAGCCCATGACATGCCTTAGAGGCATGCATTCCATCCAAGGAAGAAGGGCTAGGCACAACAAGCAAGAGGTATTCGGCTAGGGTAAGGGTTTGGGTGCATGTAGGGTTTATGAGGTAAGGAAAGTCTCCAAGACTTTACCATAAATCTCACCCTACTTGTCATATGCGCCCAAGCTCTTTCCAAAAGAGTTTTCAAGCCATATCAGCCCCAACCCTTACCATAGAGGCAAGGTTTCCTTCCAAGGAACAAAGGGGGAGGCGCCTAATGCTTCCTTATGAAGCAACATGCGCCCACTTCACCACATTATGCCCTTGGCGCCAATGGGGTGAAACTCTTCCCCATTATACCCTTATTTGCTTATACCTCTTCTTAACAACTAGTTATTGGGCCTCATTGGATAATGAGCTAGCCCAAACTTCATGGCATGGGTTGATTAAGCCTTTGGATCCAACCCAATGCAACCCTAATCCAAATGTGACCAATCTAGGTCAATTTCGGGTCAACCTGTCAAAAATGAAGTTTGCCTCCAATAACTTTCTTCCAACTCATCAGGCCCATTGGCGCTAATGAAATCTTCCAAATGGATCCAAGTTATCCAATAACTTGATCCAGAGGCTTCTGATTAAAGCAACGTCAAGAGTCTATTGTGTGTGACCCCGTAGGATCCATATGACGATGGCAATGATGTAAACATCATAAGTAGTGAGGGGTATCTAGCAACACATCACTACTACCCATGTCATAGGACTTAAGTCATTATGGCAACAACTCCTAACAAGCAACGAGGATTCCCATTGCATTATAGATCCCTTTGCCTAAACTGATATCCTGCCATTGGATTAGTCTCAAGTTTATCAATCCAATGCATTGGTCATGACTCAACAAGTGTGGTCACACATTCCTGTCATGCACCAATAAGGTGGGGCGCCCCAAAGTGGATATCATGCTTCCTCTGAAGGAAGGGGCAAATCCTACTATTGGTCATCCATGTCTCTACATGACTTATGACATGCCCAATGACAGTCGTTTTGGTCCCCCAATTACGGAGAGACGTAAGACTGTATCAAAGCATATCCATCATCAAATCTAGACATGAATATCTCAAGTCTAAGGATCAATGCAAACCTCTTGCATGTGAGATTGACTTGTTGACTGGACAAGTCAATCCTCACGGTGGATCACTCCAATGCATCCAATGCACCTGTATGTCTGCGTTACTGTGCCCCGCACCTAACCAGCCCATACACCAGTCTCACATGTACCAAAGCTGTCCCATATCTGCTAAGGTACCTTGTCTGGGGATAGCTTATGAGAATGGATCCAATCTAAACTCCTGGGACATTATTTATGTAACTCAATACATCAACGCAGGTAGAGAAGTCTACATAATAACGACCATGCCTTTATAGAGAATAATAATTATATCAAAGTACATTTAAACAATGCCCGACCATGTCCAAACATTGGTCCGCGGGGCATAAACACCAACAATCTCTCACTTGCACTAAGACCAAGGGCAACTTTTAGTCAGTTCCAATGTCTCTAGTATGACCCACTTAGCTTCCGCTGCGCCAGAGGCTATGTCAGTGGGTTTTTCCAGATTGCTATTTGTGTTTATTTTAACAAATTTGATCATCATCCTTATCCATGATCTCTAAGATCAGATGATATGCTGTAGTACATACTTTAGCACTAAGTTCCTTCATTTATGCTATGGCCCTAGTAAGAACTATAATGGACCATCAAGCACCATGAACTAAATCAAGTTCAAATGAATGAAGCTGCTTCCTTGGCTGCCGCAAGAAGCTGCAATGTACTCAGCCTTATTTGTAGAATTTTGCCACTATGGTTTGCATAATGCTCTTTCAGCACACAACACCACAACAAGGCAAAGTGCAAATCCTGGCTATGGTCATAAGACTGGAACGAAGTATCAGTGTACCCTTGTACACAAAATTCTTCCTGTCTATCATAGACTAGACTTCAATCCTATATACTTCCCAAGTATATATAAGGATTGCTTTCACAGCTATACAGTGTCAAACACTAGGATCTGATTGAAACTTACTGGCTATGCTCCAAGCATTTGCCACAAATGGTCTTGTGTATATTACTCAAAACATGATCCATCCTATACACCATGTATCAGGATTTTAGACCCATGTTATTACTCTCCAGCTGTGTCATAGGACACAACATCCTCATGAGAGTCAGACCATATCTCTCTGGAAGGTATCAATATTTGGAATCATCCAATATAAACCTCTCCAGAAACTCTTGGATGACTATAGATTGACTAAAGGGCAATGACTTTCTTGGATCTATATCTATAGATCCTCATGCCTAGGATGTAGGCATCATTCCCTAGATCATTCTTCTTGAAATACATCTCAAGCCTTTTCTTCACCATGTGAAGAGCTGAGGTGTCATTCCATGTGAGGAGAATATCATCAATCTTCTAGAACAAGAAATACTATTAAGGTGCTCCCACTTATCCTTTTGTAAACACAGGCTCTTTTAAACATGCTTGCATAACACCATGCATATCTTTATGGCCATGATATGAAAACCTTCTGGCTATTTCCTTATAGATATCTTTTCATACGTCCATGCAAGAAAGGCAGTTTTCATAAGAACACGCCATAACTGATCATGCGATTATAACATGCAGATCCCTAATGGACTTAAAACTCAGCTATTGATGAAAAATTTCATCATTATCCACCCAGTGGATTTGCCTGAAATTTCTGTTCACTAGCTTGCCTTTTCAAGGTAACAATGTTACCTTCCATGTCTATCTTCCTAGAAGATTTATTTACAGCCTGTGGGAATTACCCCTTTGGCAGTTCATCCAAGTCCCATACTTGATTAGCAGACATGGAGCCCATTATGGTTCTCATGGCCCTTAGCCACTTATTGGAATCTGGTCCATCGACCGCTTCCATTTCCTCATAAGTCTTAGCTTTATCTGTTGATGAAAAATTCGTCATGCCCAGCATATCGAATCGATCCAAACTTATGTGGTTCCTGTGTTACTTGAACGTTAGGTTGACTTTCAACCTGTATGTGAGATTTTGCTCTCCATCTGTGTCTAATTATATTGTGGTTGATTCTGGACCTTGTCCCAATCAAATCTACTCCCACTAGCTTCTTTCAAAAGAGAGCAGTTTGAGCAACAAACATTTTATTCTCTTTGGGATAGATTTATCACTCTACAGTGCACCACAAACACATACTTTTGAATCACTGCACATTACATTCCCAATTCCATTGAAGAAATGGGATATTTGCAGTTCGCAACTCAAAAGCTAACTTAGACACTTTCTTATGGAGTGGTAGTACATCTGTTTGCATGGCATCATAGTAGTATATTTGCATGACTATTCAAAGATGGAACTGTTGGGGTATGCCCTTAAGGCTAATGTTTGAGGCCTTTGGGATTGTATAAGTATCATGTAATAAACTCTTGTGTTTATAAAAGGCATGGTTATTATTCAGGTTGTTACCTTGTCTGCTGTAATAAGTGTACTTCTGAATAATGTCTCAAAGCTGTTCAGCTAGGCTGACAGGCTATATGTCCTTAGTCGAGATATCTTGGTGAACATGAGACAGCCTTGATATGATTGAGACTAATATGAGTGCTAATCTTATAGGATGCTTCGAGCATGGAATAAGATGTAGACTCATGGGTACATTGGATGTACTGGACAGACCCTACTCGGATATTCCATTGCTTGTCACAATGTGAATGATCCTTGTGAGCACTAAGTGGCACATGTCCTTTGACTTGAGATCACTTGTGTTTCTAAATGATGATTGTCATTGTTTTGAGGTAGTTCAATATCATTTAAAACATAATGATTATAGACTATCTTGGATGGTGAGCTTGAATCAGGTTAGAGCACTAGTGATAGACATAGGATTGCCGTCTCCTTGTTTAAGGAGTGTGATGTTCTAATGGGCCCCCTATATGAGATGATTGAGATAGTGTATGGCCATGCCCAGATGACAATGTGCATCTGATCTAATCATGCTCATCGTATTGGAGTTACAAGCTTGACCCGCTTGTCCAATAAGAACATCCAGTGGCAAAGGACACATGTATGCCTTGTGAATGGAGTCACACTTGTGCAATGGTTTGGGAGTAGTCTTGGAAGACTCTTTCCTTTATATCGGGAGACAGTGATGTGTTGCTAGATACCCCTCACTGATCGTGATAACGTAAGTTATCGTTACCGACATTTAGAGGAAACCCTCAGGGTCGCACAATTTGATGATATGGCTTACTTGAGTCAGATCGAATGGACTGGATTCTTTGAGTTCAGATTAAAGGGATTTTATCTCTGATTGTAAGTGAGATCTGGTCTGATCATGTTTGATTGATTAAGGCTTGAGATCGGTAAGCTTCGATCAAGAGAGATGATGCTAGATCGGAAAGATCAGGGGCATCAGGTGATGAATGGTTAGATCATGAGCCTTGGGGTTCAATATGGTCTAGACCACATGGCTTGAGCCATTTCGGTTTGGTTCATGAACCAAAGTTGAATCGAACGGTTTAGCTTGAACCGGTTCACAATTGTGAACGCATGGTTCAATGCTCAAATGCGTTTGGGTTATGGCTTGAGCGCATGCTTTGATGAGCTTCCATTTATGGAAAGTCATCAAAGGGGGCCGGTTTCACTTAACGCCAAAAACGCTTATGCGTTGGAACTCTTCTCATCAACGCCTTGGACATTGGTTGAGGTGTGGTTGACGACGAGAAGGAGAGCTTGGGCAAAGAGGAACTCTCGGCAACAAGGAAGTTCATCATCCCTTCCATTCGACAAGTGAAGATTCCTTGAGTGACTTGCTAGCACAAGCGACCCCAAGGAGTGAGCCAACTTCATCTTGTGTGTGGCACACTTTGGAGGAGACCTATCTTGATCTCTTCTTCCAAGCCGAGATCCAAGTCCATGGCATTGGTATGATTTCTAGTTTCAAGTTGATCATATTGTTTCATATCCGATCTTGACTTGAAGCCCTCTTTCCGCTATGCATGATAGATGAGCATGCTTAGGGTTTCTTCCCCCTTAGTTAGGGGTTCCTTCAATTGGTATCAGAGCTAGGCTCATGATATGATCGATATGATTGCTTTAAGTATTGGTGATCCATACATGATGTTGCGCTTACTGTTTCCTTGAGGCATGCTTTGTTTTCATGATGTTGCGCTTATATGTTCATGATGTTGCGCTTGTATCATATGTTCATGATGTTGCGCTTATATGTTCATGATGTTGCGCTTGTATCATATGTTCCTGAAGTATGCGCTCCCCCTTGAAGGGGACCTCCTAAAGTATGCGCTCCCCCTTGAAGGGGACCCCCTTAGATCTAAGGGTTATCAAGCATGTTGTTTGTTTGTAACATTGCGCATGTTATAAAAGTTTTCTAAAACTTACCTCTTGCGCGCTTCATTAGATCTAAGGTGCCACTACATTAAACCCTTAGATGGGTTGATGAGGTTGAAGTCACCACTAGGTTGGATCCAAGTCTGATCAGACCATCTGACAGCTCAGATGGGTTGACCCAATAGCACCTATGCGCAAGCACAAGGTGGCTATAGGTTGACTGCATCTAGGGCGTGTAGCGAGGTCTGGTTGAGACAACTACTGAACACACTTGAGTTAGGCCCGGGGTCACACCCGCTTGCCAAAACTCATGGGGTGGTTCAGCCCTTGGGGCATGCATGGTTGACCATTAGGTCAACTCGGGTCAGTTAGGACTCGGTGCATGCAAGGGCAAAGGATCTAGCTAGATGGATGAGTGGATCCCCATCAATGGACCATTGTAAGGTTGTAGGGCTCATAAGGAAATTAAATTGATGCCATGGGTTTTTCCAAAATTTAATTTCTTGAATGGATCACATGTTGATTGAATCATATGCTTGTTTATTTAGTCTTATGTGGGTTGCCCTATTGTGTGCTGTGCTGGGGCCTGCGAGCCTGGATAAGTTGTAAATTAATTTGTGATCTGCGAATCACATTGTACTTAATTTATAATATGTAGTTGACCTGCGAGTCAACCTTGTCTAGATAGATCAAATGTACTTTGATTAGACAAGTGCACACATCCAAGAGGGGCATTCATCTGGTGGTGCACCTGAGGTGCTCTTGGCGCTAGGGCACTGGGTTGGACCAGATGAGATGCAAGGAGCTCAAGTGAAGACTTAAGTAAATTAAGGTCTTACTAGGGTTCATGGGCTTTTACCACATAAGATCATGCTTTCTTCTTATTGCTTATAATTAGAATTGCATGTTTAAGTTTATCTTCTGCTATCACCATAGGACTTGTATGATAGTTAAGAAGATAAAAGACCGATAAAATCCAACGCTAACATATCAAGCTCGTAAGCCTTCTGACGCGAAACCTCACCTTTCTGATTATCGTTGGAGCCGTGTTGAACCCACTCAGTGGGCACGTCCACCTATCTTCAGACGGTGCTGGATTTCACCTGCGTGTTACAGAGTTGGGATTTATCCCCTCTCGTTGCTCAGCATAGCACGTGGTGGTCCAGGGAGTAGGTCAGGTCAGCTTGACCATGTTGGCTACATATGTGGCGCATATGGTAGCACATGGAGGCAGCCATCTCTGGGATCAGAGACTGTGTTGTACCAACTCAGTTGGCACAGTCTGCTGGATTGCCAAGATGAAGGGGAATCGCACGGGTTGGCGATTGGCTGGCACAGCCTACCAGAAATTAGTACTTGTCATCTCTGTGCATCTTATCTCGCCTGAGCGGGACGCGGAGACCAAGTATGAAATCTGGATCCCATCTCACTAAAAGAGTGTTACTCTTTCGGACTGTTTACTGGATTTTTCAGTCAGACAAAATAGTGAGAAAAGAATCTTTCTTAAGTCCTGGATTGATTCTAAAACATTGATACTGACCTTGCTGTTCTTGCTTGTTGTAGATTCCTGCAGCAACGAACACCATGAGCTTCAATGTGCGATCCCTACTGGAAAGGGAGAAGTTTGCTGGGCCGAACTTCTCTGACTGGTTCGGACACCTTAAGATTGTTCTTAAGGCAGAGAGGAAACTGTATGTCCTCGAGACGGCGATACCGCCGCAGCCCGCTCCGAACGCCGCAAGGGCGGTTCGGGAAGCCTACGAAAAGCACGTCAATGATAGCATTGATGTCGCTTGCCTGATGCTAGCGTCTATGACGCCACCGCTGCAGCGTCAGCATGAGGATATGTCAGCTATAGAGATTATAGCAAACCTCAAGATGCTGTATGCTGCACAGGCGAGGACTGAACGCTATAATCTGACGAAGCTCTTCTTTCAGAGCAAACTGGCTGAGGGGAGCCCAGTGGGAGCTCACGTGCTCAAGATGATTGGGCACAAGGAGGCTCTAGATAAACTGGGGCATACCATCAACCAGGAGCTTGCTGTGGATATTATTCTGCAGTCTCTCCCGCCTTCTTTCGATGCGTTCATTATTAACTTTAATATGAACAAGATCGATTGTACGCCGGCAGAGCTGCTGAATATGCTCTTGACAACTGAGGAAACTCTGAAGGGTAAGCCTTCAACCTCTGTCTTGATGGTTCCTTCTAGGAACAAGAAGAAGGGGAAGAAGGGCAAGGCCCCTGTCAAGAATTACAGCAAGGCCCTGAAACAGAAGGTGAAGCGGTCGAAGGACAACAGGTGTTTCCACTGTGGCCAGCTGGGTCACTGGAAAAAGGACTGTAAAGCGCTCCAAGGAGATAAGAGGGGAAGCATCGCTTCTGGCTCAGGTATATATGTGACTGAGGTCATGTTATCTTCTTCTTCTATTTCATGGGTGTTGGACACTGCATGTGGAGTTCACATTTGTTCAAATGTGCAGGAACTCAAGAGAAGAAGGCAGGTGGGACAGCATGAGGTAGACCTACGAGTTGGAAACGGGGCACGGGTTGCTGCTGTTGCTGTAGGAGACTATTTCATTACTTTACCATCTGGCATTGTATTAGAATTAAACAATTGTTATTTTGTACCCAGTATTACCAAGAATATTATCTCCATTCCTGCTCTTGTCAGGAAAGGATTTGCCTTTGAATGCAAGATTTCAAAGTGTGTTTTAACTTATGATAATATTGTGTATGCAACTGGTTCAATTAACAATGGGTTATACATGTTGGACATGGAAAATTCTATACAAAACATTGATAATAAGAAAGCCAAGTATGCTGATGACAGCACCTTGCTATGGCATAGTCGTTTAGGCCATATAAACGAGAAGCGCATTAAGCGGTTGCATGAACATGGACTGCTGGGATCATTCTCCTATGAGGAGATTGAGACATGCAAAGCTTGTTTAATGGGTAAAATGACGAAGTCTCCTTTTCCTCACAAAGGTCAAAGGACTTCAGGTTTACTGGACCTTATACACAGTGATGTGTGTGGGCCTTTCAGTAAACATGCCAGAGGTGGCTATCAGTACTTCATTACCTTCACTGATGATTTCAGTAGGTATGGGTATGTCTATTTAATGAGACATAAAAATGAATCTTTTGACAAGTTCAAAGAGTTCAAGAATGAAGTACAGAATCAGTTAGGCCGAAATATCAAGGCACTTCGTTCTGATCGAGGTGGTGAATACCTGAGTCATGCGTTTACTGACTATCTGAAGGAGTGTGGGATTATCTCACAGCTCACTCCGCCAGGAACACCGCAATGGAATGGTGTGTCCGAGAGGAGAAATAGAACGCTACTTGATATGGTTCGTTCTATGATGAGTCAGGCTACTCTTCCATATTCCTTTTGGGGTTTTGCACTGGAAACAGCTGCAAAGGTACTAAACCGAGTGCCATCCAAGGCAGTTTCAAAGACGCCATATGAATTATGGTATGGGAAACAGCCTAGCTTGACATTTATCAAAATCTGGGGTTGCGAGGCTTATGTCAAAAAGCTCGCCTCTGGGAAACTAGAGAGCAGATCTGACAAATGTATCTTTGTCGGTTACCCTAAGGAAAATAAGGGTTATTATTTCTACGATCCCAAAGAGAACAAGGTTTTTGTTGCTCGGACGGCCATATTTCTTGAGAAGGAGTTTCTTCTGCAAGAGGCCAGTGGGAGAGAAATAAAGCTGGATGAGAATCCAGAGGAAGGACAAAGTAGTCAAGCACAGTTGGATGTGCCTGAGCCAGTAGATCAGGTTATTGAACAACCTGAGGCTCAGATATCACGGGAACCGCGAAGATCGGGTAGGATCCGTCGACAGCCTGAGCGCTATGACGGAGTCTACATCATGGATAATGATGAACCCCTAACTTATGCGGATGCGGTCAGTGGACCGGAGTCAGCTAGATGGCTTGAAGCTATGCGAGCCGAGATGGACTCCATGTCAGATAACCAAGTCTGGGATTTGGTTGATCCGCCTCCGGGAGTAATCCCTATAGGCTGTAAATGGATCTTCAAGAAGAAGATTGACATGGATGGTAACGTGGTTACCTATAAAGGCAGGCTAGTTGCGAAAGGTTTCAAACAAATCTACGGGATAGATTATGATGAAACTTTCTCTCCTGTAGCCATGTTTAAGTCTATTCGGATTCTTTTCGCGATAGCTGCATATTACGATTATGAGATCTGGCAGATGGATGTGAAGACAGCTTTCCTCAATGGAAATCTGGATGAGGATGTGTATATGACACAACCTGAGGGTTTCACTAATCCATCAGATCGTCATAAAATATGCAAGTTAAAGAAATCCATTTATGGATTGAAGCAAGCATCAAGAAGCTGGAATATTCGTTTTGATGAATCAATCTCTGAGTTTGGTTTCATCAAGAACGAAGATGACCCGTGTGTATATAAGAGGTTTAGTGGGAGCGTGATTACATTCCTAATCCTCTACGTCGATGATATCTTGATCATTGGAAACGATGTTCCTGAACTGCATGCTGTTAAGGCATGGTTAGGAAAATGTTTTCAGATGAAAGATCTAGGAGAAGCAGCCTATGTATTAGGTGTGAAGATCTACCGGGTTAGATCTAAGAGGCTTCTCGGGTTGTGCCAGAGTACCTACATCGATAAGGTCCTGGAGAGATTCCATTTAGAGAATTCTAAACGTGGATATCTTCCAGTCAGACATGGTCTGAATCTTTCGAAGAGTCAGTGTCCACAAACACAGACTGAGAAAGATGAAATGGACAATACGCCTTATGCTTCGGCTATTGGGTCCATTATGTATGCGATGTTGTGTACTCGCCCAGACGTCGCTTACGGGTTAAGCGTGACCAGTCGATTCCAAAGTAATCCAGGTTTGGCGCACTGGATTGCGGTCAAGAACATCTTAAAATATCTGCGGAGGACCAAAGATATGTTCTTGATATATGGTGGTCAGGAAGAACTCAGTATAGAGGGATATACTGACGCTTCGTTCCAGTCGGACCAGGATGATTTCCGATCGCAATCAGGCTATGTTTTTAGCTTGAATGGAGGTGCTGTGGTGTGGAAAAGTTTCAAACAGTCAACTGTTGCTGATTCCACAACAGAAGCCGAGTATGTTGCAGCCTCGGAAGCATCCAAGGAGGCAGTGTGGATTCGTAAGTTCGTGAGAGAACTTGGTGTCGTTCCTTCGAGTGCAGATCCTTTGGTTATCTTCTGTGATAACACTGGAGCTATAGCACAAGCAAAGGAACCGCGGTCACACCAGAAGTCCAAGCACATACAAAGACGTTTTCACTTGATCCGGGAGATCATTGATCGTGGCAAGATCAAGATTTGCAAGGTTCATACAGATGACAATCTGGCAGACCCGCTTACCATGCCTCTGGCGCAGCAGAAGCATGAGAAGCACTGTAATAATATGGGTTTGAGATTTCTCAACCATTAGATTAAGTGCAAGTGGGAGATTGTTGGGGTATGCCCTTAAGGCTAATGTTTGAGGCCTTTGGGATTGTATAAGTATCATGTAATAAACTCTTGTGTTTATAAAAGGCATGGTTATTATTCAGGTTGTTACCTTGTCTGCTGTAATAAGTGTACTTCTGAATAATGTCTCAAAGCTGTTCAGCTAGGCTGACAGGCTATATGTCCTTAGTCGAGATATCTTGGTGAACATGAGACAGCCTTGATATGATTGAGACTAATATGAGTGCTAATCTTATAGGATGCTTCGAGCATGGAATAAGATGTAGACTCATGGGTACATTGGATGTACTGGACAGACCCTACTCGGATATTCCATTGCTTGTCACAATGTGAATGATCCTTGTGAGCACTAAGTGGCACATGTCCTTTGACTTGAGATCACTTGTGTTTCTAAATGATGATTGTCATTGTTTTGAGGTAGTTCAATATCATTTGAAACATAATGATTATAGACTATCTTGGATGGTGAGCTTGAATCAGGTTAGAGCACTAGTGATAGACATAGGATTGCCGTCTCCTTGTTTAAGGAGTGTGATGTTCTAATGGGCCCCCTATATGAGATGATTGAGATAGTGTATGGCCATGCCCAGATGACAATGTGCATCTGATCTAATCATGCTCATCGTATTGGAGTTACAAGCTTGACCCGCTTGTCCAATAAGAACATCCAGTGGCAAAGGACACATGTATGCCTTGTGAATGGAGTCACACTTGTGCAATGGTTTGGGAGTAGTCTTGGAAGACTCTTTCCTTTATATCGGGAGACAGTGATGTGTTGCTAGATACCCCTCACTGATCGTGATAACGTAAGTTATCGTTACCGACATTTAGAGGAAACCCTCAGGGTCGCACAATTTGATGATATGGCTTACTTGAGTCAGATCGAATGGACTGGATTCTTTGAGTTCAGATTAAAGGGATTTTATCTCTGATTGTAAGTGAGATCTGGTCTGATCATGTTTGATTGATTAAGGCTTGAGATCGGTAAGCTTCGATCAAGAGAGATGATGCTAGATCGGAAAGATCAGGGGCATCAGGTGATGAATGGTTAGATCATGAGCCTTGGGGTTCAATATGGTCTAGACCACATGGCTTGAGCCATTTCGGTTTGGTTCATGAACCAAAGTTGAATCGAACGGTTTAGCTTGAACCGGTTCACAATTGTGAACGCATGGTTCAATGCTCAAATGCGTTTGGGTTATGGCTTGAGCGCATGCTTTGATGAGCTTCCATTTATGGAAAGTCATCAAAGGGGGCCGGTTTCACTTAACGCCAAAAACGCTTATGCGTTGGAACTCTTCTCATCAACGCCTTGGACATTGGTTGAGGTGTGGTTGACGACGAGAAGGAGAGCTTGGGCAAAGAGGAACTCTCGGCAACAAGGAAGTTCATCATCCCTTCCATTCGACAAGTGAAGATTCCTTGAGTGACTTGCTAGCACAAGCGACCCCAAGGAGTGAGCCAACTTCATCTTGTGTGTGGCACACTTTGGAGGAGACCTATCTTGATCTCTTCTTCCAAGCCGAGATCCAAGTCCATGGCATTGGTATGATTTCTAGTTTCAAGTTGATCATATTGTTTCATATCCGATCTTGACTTGAAGCCCTCTTTCCGCTATGCATGATAGATGAGCATGCTTAGGGTTTCTTCCCCCTTAGTTAGGGGTTCCTTCAGGAACCACATCCAATGTGTTCCTCTTTCTTTCTTTTGAAATTCACCACACAGTGGTGTTCCAAGTAAGCTGTGAGATAATCCCCACACTCCTTGGGATAGTCATCAAATTTTCCACTAATCACCTTGATCCAATCAAAGTGCTTTAATAGATCCTCCAATTTGACTCAATACTTCATTTGTGAACTTCTTGGATTTCTCCAAAGTTCTAAGGTTGGATAAGGCATACCCACACCTGATGAAGCATATAACACCTCTTAGTGCTTGTTTACATGGGTCCACATACATTGCTGTGTAATAGATCCAACAAGCCAATAGTCCTTCCACCCTTTATGGTGAAGGCAGCATTTGTCACATTGTTCCTTTGAACTGGGCTCACATGTATCATAATCCTGAAAGGATAATGATCCCAATAGTCCATGGACCTTTGGATGTGACCATTGTTCTATAGTCCAAGAGACAATGCTATAAGAGGGTGTTTATTGAATCATTGGATCTGATCTTGTGTTACATATAGAACCACAAACTATTATCAACTGTATCACTTCAATGGAACATCTCATATTTAAAGAACATATCATATATTATTTCAAACTGAAATCCTTTCGAAAAGGAATGATGTTCTAATACATAAGCTGACACATAATAGAAAAGTTCTAGATACAGTCTTCAAGGCAGTGAGATGATATCAACAGCAACATCCAATGCTCTGTCCTTGACCTGAGAGTCCATCCCACCAAGCCTAATTGTTCTACTTCTTCTGAGCTCCTGCACATGTAAGACATATGTGAGTCTCACATGCGGTACCCAGTACCCATGAATAAGAAGTAGACATAAAGACCTCAGTAACACAATACCTGAAGCGGATGGATCACATCCCTTCTTCTTTGCCATGCTCTTCTTGGCCATTAATCCTCTTCGAAATACCCATGCATTCCCAGTCTTCCGAAGTATTAGCTTCGAAGATACAGAACCATGGTCATTCTCAGATTTAGGCATATACTCTGAAGATCCAACAGAACTTTCCTGATCTTTGTCTATAGAGCATGGTGTGAAGAGACCTTTGAGATGTATGATAAGATCATAAATTCTCATCTCATCACACTCAACTTTGAGCTCTGGGGTCATGCACTCTAAGACAAGCACAGTGTACTGTTCGTTTTATTCACAATGTTCAAGATAGACATTCCACTCCCACTCAGTAGTAAAATACACACTGGGTTGGGATGGAGGTCTTTCAAGAAGATGCACCTTTTTCTCTTGTTCCAGTATCTTGGACAAAATTTTGAACCAATTTGTCCAATTTGTCCCATCCAATTTATTTTTATAAAGTTTCAATCTTAGATCAGGAGATGCCATCTACAATAAGCAAATAAGTAAAATAAGTACTATGATAAAGCATTTAACAAGGACTTTAAATTAAATGCTATGCTCCCACTACTCCCAAAACAAGTTGAGAACTCTCCAACTCAACATGGAAATAAGTGAGTAGGATCCTAATTTCTCATGAGGTCTCCGCGATTCACGAGGGTGAGTTGGGATGCACAGAGAATCCCATGCTTCCTTAGGTAGGCATGCCAGCCAATTGTGCCGTGCACAACTCCTCTTAGTTAAGATAAACTAGGCGCCCTATGTCCAACGAGGGCTGGATACAACACAGAACCCTATCCTCTCAACAGCTGCCTCTAGTGATTCATCATGTCAGTGACATATGAAAAACTAGTCAAGTCTGGTCCTAACCGTTATGCCTAGGGCCAATGAATTCCTTGCGAAGGCACGCCCAGGTTAAAACTGGACTGGGGAAATCATTGTCACCTCACATCTTCTAAAGATAAGTGGGTGTGTCCCACGAGGGTGGAAACAGTTCACATCGCCACCGATCAATAGCTTGATGAGGGCTACGCGTTAGAAGGCTATTGACTTGATATTGTATTGAGAGTTTTACATGTTGATTTTATTCTTTTCTAGCATGCAGTTTTCCTATGGTTATGGCAGCAAAGGAAGAACATCTCAGGCATGCTATGGACAGAATAATAAACCATCACAGGCATGCTAGTTTGGTCGATATGGTCATAGCCCTTTTCATACATATTGTTGGGGTATGCCCTTAAGGCTAATGTTTGAGGCCTATGGGAATGTATCAGTATCATGTAATAAACTGTTATGTTTATAAAGGCATGGTTGTTATTCAGTTAGCTACATTGTCTGCTGCAATATATGTTCTTCTGAATAATGTCTCAAAAGCTGTTCAGCTAGGCTGATATGCTATTATGTCCTTAGTCGATGTATCTTGGTGAACATGAGACAACCTTGATATGGATAAGACTAATATGTAGTCTAATCTTATAGGATGCTTCGAGCATGGAATAAGATGTAGACTCATGGGTACATTGGATGTACTGGACAGACCCTACTAGGATGTTCAATTGTTTGTCGCAATATGAATATTCCTTGATTGCAACAAGTGGCACATTTCCTCTGACTTGAGATCACTTGTGTTTCTAAATGATGATTGTCATTGTTTTGAGGTAGTTCAATATCATTTGAAACATAATGATTATAGACTATCTTGGATGATGAGCTTGAGTCAGGTTAGGGCACTAGTGATAGACATAGGATTGCCGTCTCCTTGTTTAAGGAGTGTGATGTTCTAAAGGGGCCCCCTGGATGAGATGATTGAGAGAGTGTATGGCCATACCCAGGTGACAGTGTTCATCTGATCTAATCATGCTCATCATATTGGAGTTACGAGCTTGACAGGCTTGTCCAATAAGAACATCCAGTGGCAAAGGAAATATGCATGCCTTGTGAAATGATTCACACTTGTGCTGTGGTTTGGGTGTAGTCTTGGAAGACTCTTTCCTCTATATCGGGAGACAGTGATGTGTTGCTAGATACCCCTCACTGATCATGATAATGAGAATTATCGTTACCGACATTTAAAGGAAACCCTCAGGGTCGCACAATTTGATGATATGGCTTACTTAAGTCAGATCGTGTGGACTGAATTGTTCAGGTTCAGTTTAAAGGGATTTAATCTCTGATTGTGAGTGAGATCTGGTCTGATCATGTTTGATTGATTAGAGCTTGAGATCGGTAAGCTTCGATCGAGAGAATAGATGCCAGATCGGTCAGATCAGGAGCATCAAGGAGATCGACGGTTAGATCGGGAACCTTAGGGTTTATTTAAGATCTAGACCATAATACTTGGATTTATTGGTCTTGGACCAAACCGAAATGAACCGCTCATGGAATGAGCGCATGGTTCAAGGCTTGGCGACAAGTTCACTTGGCGTGAACATATGGGGCGGTGAGTGGTTACTATTTTTAGTAACCATGATCTCCACTTGGTGGGGGGGGCTCTCGTCCGATTAGAGTAATCTCTATTCTTGCCACTTGAACTGATTCCTCTCGACTCTCGTGGTGTGTGGCGACGCTTGAAGGTTGAGGAGGATTCGGCCAAGAGAAAAGATCTCCATCCCTTTCTCATTCGATCAAGGATTCTTTGAACCCTTGCTAGCACAAGGAGCAACAAAGAGTTTGCCTTCATCCTCTTGTGTGCGAGACTTTGGAGAAGTGGCACTTGCGACTTTAGCTTCCAAGGCGACATCTACTCCATGGCGATGGTATGATCGTTTTGCATCATCTTAAATAGCTTTTTATTAAGTTGATCTTTTAACATGCAAGTCGATCCTATAAACCCTAGTTTCCGCAAGTCAAAATTTTATGCGCCATCACTTTAGGGTTTTTGCTCCCTCAAGAAGGGGACCCCCCTTAATCTAAGGGGCACTTTCAATTGGTATCAGAGCCAAGTTAATGTATGTTATTTTGATTGCTTGATGCCTTATGTGATCCATGTTTGCGTGTACATGCTTAGATCTCGTTTACATGCGTTTTTCTTTAAGTTTTTGTACATGCGAAACTTGAAGTATGTTATCATTGGCGCATTGTTGTTAGCGCATGCTTTGTGTTTTTCTTAAAAACCCTAATTTACATGCGCGCCTAACACTAGATCTAAGGCCCTGCTATAAACCCTTAGACGGGTTATTAGGGTTGAAGTCACCCCTAGTTTAGATCCAACAGTCTGATCAGACTATCTGACAGCCTGAATGGGTCGACCAGATAGCACCTTGGCGCAAGCCTATGGTGGCTATAGGTCGACTGCAGACAGGCGTGTAGCGATGTCTGATTGAGACGATTAATGAACGCACCTGAGTTAGGCCCGGGGTCACGCCCGTTTGCCAGACCTCAGTGTGGATGTTCAGCCCTGGCACATGCATAGTTGACCTTATGGTCGACGCAAGTCAGTTAGGACTTGGTGCATGCAAGGGCAGTGGATCTGACTAGGTTGGATGAGTGGATCCCTAGTAATGGACCGTTGTAAGGTTGTAGGGCAAATAAGGAAAATTAAAATTGATCCTATGGGGTTTTCAAAAATTTTAATTTTTATGATGGATCACATGGTTGTTGATTGATGCATATGTGTGTCTATTTAGTCTTATGTGGGCTGCCCGTTATTATTTGTGTGCTGTGCTGGGGCCTGCGTGCCTGGGAGTTAAATTTGTAAATTAATTATTGTGATCTGCGCATCACATTGCTTTAATTTATAAAATGTTATTGACCTGCGCGTCAATCTTGTCTAGATAGTTAAATTTGTAATTTAATTAGACAAGAGCACAGAGCACACTTGGCAGAGGCGCATGCAGCAGTGGCTTGACCAGGTGGGAGGTCCAGGGTTCGACTCTGGGACCAGGCGCATTTTCCCTGGTGGGCGCACCTGTGCTGTAATTGGCGCTTGGGCCCTGGTTTGGTCCTGATGAGCAGCTAAAGACCCATGAAGAGCAAGTGAAGACTTAAGTTAGGTTAAGGTCTCACTAGGGCTATGGGCTTTTACCACATAAGATTCATGCTTTCTTTTATTGTTTATATATTAGAATTGCATGATTAAATTATCTTCTGCTATCACCATAGGAATTGCATGATAGGCAAGAAGATAAAAGACCGTTAAAATCCAACGCTAAAATATCAAGCTCGTAAGCCTTCTGATGCGAAACCTCACTGTTCTGATTATCGTTGGAGCCGTGTTGTACCCACTCAGTGGGCACGTCCATCTATCTTCAGACGGTGCGGGATTACACCTGTGTGTTACAGAGTAGGGATTTATCCCTTCTCGTTGCTCAGCATAGCACATGGTGGTCCAGGGAGTAGGTCGGGTCAGCTTGACCGTGTAGCCTACATATGTGGCGCATATGGTAGCACATGGAGGCAGCCATCTGTGGGGTCAGAGACTGTGTTGTACCAACTCAGTTGGCACAGTCTGCTGGATTGCCCAGATGAAGGGGAATCGCACGGGTTGGCGATTGGCAGGGACTGCCTACCAGAGATTAGTGCTTGTACTCTCTGTGCATCTTATCTCGCCTGAGCGGGACGCGGAGACCAAGTGTGAAATCTGGATCCCATCTCACTAAAAGAGTTCTACTCTTTCGGGCTGTTTTGCTGGATTTTTCAAGCCAGAGAAAATAGTGAGAAAAAGAATCTTTCTTAAGTCCTGATTGATTCTTATACATTGATACTGACCTTGCTGTTCTTGCATTGTTGTAGATACCTGCAGCAACGAACACCATGAACTTCAATGTGCGATCCCTACTGGAAAGGGAGAAGTTTGCTGGACCAAACTTCTCTGACTGGTTTGGACACCTTAAGATCGTTCTTAAGGTAGAGAGGAAACTGTATGTCCTCGAGACGGCGATACCGCCGCAGCCCGCTCCGAACGCCGCAAGGGCGGTTCGGGAAGCCTATGAAAAGCACGTCAATGATAGCATTGATGTCGCTTGCCTGATGCTAGCGTCTATGACGCCACCGCTGCAGCGTCAGCATGAGGATATGTCAGCTATACAGATTATAGCAAACCTCAAGATGCTGTATGCTGCACAGGCGAGGACTGAACGCTATAATTTGACTAAGCTCTTCTTTCAGAGCAAACTGGCTGAAGGGAGCCCAGTGGGAGCTCACGTGCTCAAGATGATTGGGCACAAGGAGGCTCTGGAGAAACTGGGGCACACCATCAACCAGGAGCTCGCTGTGGACATTATTCTGCAGTCTCTCCCGCCATCATTCGACGCGTTCATTATTAATTTTAATATGAACAAAATCGATTGTACTCCGGCAGAGCTGCTGAATATGCTCTTGACCACTGAGGAGACTCTGAAGGGTAAGCCTTCGACCTCTGTCTTGATGGTTCCTTCAAGGAACAAGAAGAAGGGGAAGAAGGGCAAGGCCCCGGTCAAGAATTACAGCAAGGCTCTGAAGCAGAAGGTGAAGCGGTCTAAGGAATACAGGTGTTTCCACTGTGGCCAGCTGGGTCACTGGAAAAAGGACTGTAAAGCGCTCCAAGGAGATAAGAGGGGAAGCTTCGCTTCTGGCTCAGGTATATTCGTGACTGAGGTCATGTTTTCTTCTTCGATATCATGGGTGTTGGACACTGCATGTGGAGTTCACATTTGTTCAAATGTACAGGAACTCAAGAGAAGAAGGCAGGTGGGACAGCATGAGGTGGACCTACGCGTTGGAAACGGGGCACGGGTTGCTGCTGTTGCTGTAGGAGACTACTTTATTTCTTTACCATCTGGACTTGTATTGGAACTAGACAATTGTTATTTTGTTCCCAGTATAACTAAAAATATTATCTCCATTCCTGCTCTTGTCAGGAAGGGATTTTCCTTTGAATGCAATATTTCAAAGTGTATTTTGTCTTTTGATAATATTGTTTATGCAACTGGTTCAATTAACAATGGGTTATACATGTTGGACATGGAATGTTCGATACAGCAAATTGATATTAAGAAAGCCAAGTATGCTGATGACAGCACCTTGCTATGGCATAGTCGTTTAGGCCATATTAACGAGAAACGCATTAAGCGGTTGCATGATTATGGACTGCTGGGATCATTCTCCTATGAGGAGATTGATACATGCAAAGCTTGTTTGATGGGTAAAATGACGAAGTCACCTTTTCCTCACAAAGGTCAAAGGGCTTCAACTTTACTTGACCTTATACACAGTGATGTGTGTGGGCCATTTGGTAAACATGCCAGAGGTGGCTATCAGTACTTCATTACCTTTACTGATGATTTCAGTAGGTATGGGTATGTCTATCTGATGAGACATAAGAGTGAATCTTTTGACAAGTTCAAAGAGTTCAAAAATGAAGTACAGAATCAGCTAGGCCGAAATATCAAGGCACTTCGCTCAGATCGAGGTGGTGAATACCTAAGTCATACGTTTACTGACTATCTAAAGGAGTGTGGGATTATCTCACAGCTCACTCCACCAGGAACACCGCAATGGAATGGTGTGTCCGAAAGGAGAAATAGAACGCTACTTGATATGGTTCGTTCTATGATGAGTCAGACTACTCTTCCATACTCCTTTTGGGGTTTTGCACTGGAAACAGCTGCAAAAGTACTAAACCGAGTGCCATCCAAGGCAGTTTCAAAGACGCCATATGAGTTATGGTATGGGAAACAGCCAAGCTTGACATTTATCAGGATCTGGGGCTGCGAGGCTTATGTCAAAAAGCTCGCCTCTGGGAAACTAGAGAGCAGATCTGACAAATGTATCTTTGTCGGTTACCCTAAGGAAACTAAGGGTTATTATTTCTACGACCCCAAAGAGAACAAGGTTTTTGTTGCTCGGACTGCCATATTTCTTGAGAAGGAGTTTCTTCTGCAAGAGGCCAGTGGGAGAGAAATAAAGCTGGATGAGAATCCAGAAGAAGGACAAAGTGACCAAGTAGAGTTGGATGAGCCTGAGCCGGTAGAACAGGTTATTGGACAACCTGAGGCTCAGATATCACGGGAACCGCGAAGATCGGGAAGGATTCGTCGACAGCCTGAGCGCTATGACGGAGTCTATATCATTGACAATGATGAACCCCTCACTTATGCGGATGCGGTCAGTGGACCGGAGTCAGCGAGATGGCTTGAAGCTATGCGCGCCGAGATGGACTCCATGTCAGATAACCAAGTTTGGGATTTGGTTGATCCGCCTCCGGGAGTAATCCCTATAGGCTGTAAATGGATCTTCAAGAAGAAGATTGACATGGATGGTAACGTAGTTACCTATAAAGGCAGGCTAGTTGCGAAAGGTTTCAAACAAATCTACGGGATAGATTATGATGAAACTTTCTCACCAGTAGCCATGTTTAAGTCTATTCGGATTCTTTTCACGATAGCTGCATATTATGATTATGAGATTTGGCAGATGGATGTGAAAACAGCTTTCCTTAATGGAAATCTGGATGAGGATGTGTATATGACACAACCTGAGGGTTTCACTAATCCATCAGATCGTCATAAAATATGCAAGTTAAAGAAGTCTATTTATGGACTTAAGCAAGCATCAAGAAGCTGGAATATTCGTTTTGATGAATCAGTTACTGAATTTGGTTTCATCAAGAACGAGGATGACCCGTGTGTATATAAGAGGTTTAGTGGAAGCGTGATCACTTTCCTAGTCCTCTACGTCGATGATATCTTGATCATTGGAAATGACATTCCTGAAATGCATGCTGTGAAGGCATGGCTGAGGAAATGTTTCCAGATGAAAGATCTAGGAGAAGCAGCCTATGTGTTAGGTGTGAAGATCTACAGGGATAGATCTAAGAGGCTTCTCGGGCTGTGCCAGAGTACTTACATCGAAAAGGTCCTGGAGAGATTTCATTTAGAGAATTCTAAACGAGGATATCTTCCAGTCAGACATGGTCTGAATCTTTCGAAGAGTCAGTGTCCACAAACACAGACTGAGAAAGATGAAATGAACAATACGCCTTATGCTTCGGCTATTGGTTCTATAATGTATGCGATGTTATGTACTCGCCCAGACGTTGCTTACGGGTTAAGCGTGACCAGTCGTTACCAGAGTAATCCAGGTATGGCGCACTGGATTGCAGTCAAGAACATTTTAAAATATCTGCGGAGGACCAAAGATATGTTCTTGATATATGGTGGTCAGGAAGAACTCAGTATTGAAGGATATACTGACGCTTCGTTCCAGTCTGACCAGGATGATTTCCGATCGCAATCAGGCTATGTTTTTAGCTTGAATGGAGGTGCAGTGGTGTGGAAGAGTTTCAAACAGTCAACTGTTGCTGATTCCACAACAGAAGCCGAGTATGTTGCAGCCTCGGAAGCATCCAAGGAGGCAGTGTGGATTCGTAAGTTCGTGAGAGAACTTGGTGTTGTTCCTTCGAGTGCTGATCCTTTGGAACATCTCATATTTAAAGAACATATCATATATTATTTCAAACTGAAATCCTTTCGAAAAGGAATGATGTTCTAATACATAAGCTGACACATAATAGAAAAGTTCTAGATACAGTCTTCAAGGCAGTGAGATGATATCAACAGCAACATCCAATGCTCTGTCCTTGACCTGAGAGTCCATCCCACCAAGCCTAATTGTTCTACTTCTTCTGAGCTCCTGCACATGTAAGACATATGTGAGTCTCACATGCGGTACCCAGTACCCATGAATAAGAAGTAGACATAAAGACCTCAGTAACACAATACCTGAAGCGGATGGATCACATCCCTTCTTCTTTGCCATGCTCTTCTTGGCCATTAATCCTCTTCGAAATACCCATGCATTCCCAGTCTTCCGAAGTATTAGCTTCGAAGATACAGAACCATGGTCATTCTCAGATTTAGGCATATACTCTGAAGATCCAACAGAACTTTCCTGATCTTTGTCTATAGAGCATGGTGTGAAGAGACCTTTGAGATGTATGATAAGATCATAAATTCTCATCTCATCACACTCAACTTTGAGCTCTGGGGTCATGCACTCTAAGACAAGCACAGTGTACTGTTCGTTTTATTCACAATGTTCAAGATAGACATTCCACTCCCACTCAGTAGTAAAATACACACTGGGTTGGGATGGAGGTCTTTCAAGAAGATGCACCTTTTTCTCTTGTTCCAGTATCTTGGACAAAATTTTGAACCAATTTGTCCAATTTGTCCCATCCAATTTATTTTTATAAAGTTTCAATCTTAGATCAGGAGATGCCATCTACAATAAGCAAATAAGTAAAATAAGTACTATGATAAAGCATTTAACAAGGACTTTAAATTAAATGCTATGCTCCCACTACTCCCAAAACAAGTTGAGAACTCTCCAACTCAACATGGAAATAAGTGAGTAGGATCCTAATTTCTCATGAGGTCTCCGCGATTCACGAGGGTGAGTTGGGATGCACAGAGAATCCCATGCTTCCTTAGGTAGGCATGCCAGCCAATTGTGCCGTGCACAACTCCTCTTAGTTAAGATAAACTAGGCGCCCTATGTCCAACGAGGGCTGGATACAACACAGAACCCTATCCTCTCAACAGCTGCCTCTAGTGATTCATCATGTCAGTGACATATGAAAAACTAGTCAAGTCTGGTCCTAACCGTTATGCCTAGGGCCAATGAATTCCTTGCGAAGGCACGCCCAGGTTAAAACTGGACTGGGGAAATCATTGTCACCTCACATCTTCTAAAGATAAGTGGGTGTGTCCCACGAGGGTGGAAACAGTTCACATCGCCACCGATCAATAGCTTGATGAGGGCTACGCGTTAGAAGGCTATTGACTTGATATTGTATTGAGAGTTTTACATGTTGATTTTATTCTTTTCTAGCATGCAGTTTTCCTATGGTTATGGCAGCAAAGGAAGAACATCTCAGGCATGCTATGGACAGAATAATAAACCATCACAGGCATGCTAGTTTGGTCGATATGGTCATAGCCCTTTTCATACATATTGTTGGGGTATGCCCTTAAGGCTAATGTTTGAGGCCTATGGGAATGTATCAGTATCATGTAATAAACTGTTATGTTTATAAAGGCATGGTTGTTATTCAGTTAGCTACATTGTCTGCTGCAATATATGTTCTTCTGAATAATGTCTCAAAAGCTGTTCAGCTAGGCTGATATGCTATTATGTCCTTAGTCGATGTATCTTGGTGAACATGAGACAACCTTGATATGGATAAGACTAATATGTAGTCTAATCTTATAGGATGCTTCGAGCATGGAATAAGATGTAGACTCATGGGTACATTGGATGTACTGGACAGACCCTACTAGGATGTTCAATTGTTTGTCGCAATATGAATATTCCTTGATTGCAACAAGTGGCACATTTCCTCTGACTTGAGATCACTTGTGTTTCTAAATGATGATTGTCATTGTTTTGAGGTAGTTCAATATCATTTGAAACATAATGATTATAGACTATCTTGGATGATGAGCTTGAGTCAGGTTAGGGCACTAGTGATAGACATAGGATTGCCGTCTCCTTGTTTAAGGAGTGTGATGTTCTAAAGGGGCCCCCTGGATGAGATGATTGAGAGAGTGTATGGCCATACCCAGGTGACAGTGTTCATCTGATCTAATCATGCTCATCATATTGGAGTTACGAGCTTGACAGGCTTGTCCAATAAGAACATCCAGTGGCAAAAGAAATATGCATGCCTTGTGAAATGATTCACACTTGTGCTGTGGTTTGGGTGTAGTCTTGGAAGACTCTTTCCTCTATATCGGGAGACAGTGATGTGTTGCTAGATACCCCTCACTGATCGTGATAATGAGAATTATCGTTACCGACATTTAAAGGAAACCCTCAGGGTCGCACAATTTGATGATATGGCTTACTTAAGTCAGATCGTGTGGACTGAATTGTTCAGGTTCAGTTTAAAGGGATTTAATCTCTGATTGTGAGTGAGATCTGGTCTGATCATGTTTGATTGATTAGAGCTTGAGATCGGTAAGCTTCGATCGAGAGAATAGATGCCAGATCGGTCAGATCAGGAGCATCAAGGAGATCGACGGTTAGATCGGGAACCTTAGGGTTTATTTAAGATCTAGACCATAATACTTGGATTTATTGGTCTTGGACCAAACCGAAATGAACCGCTCATGGAATGAGCGCATGGTTCAAGGCTTGGCGACAAGTTCACTTGGCGTGAACATATGGGGCGGTGAGTGGTTACTATTTTTAGTAACCATGATCTCCACTTGGTGGGGGGGGCTCTCGTCCGATTAGAGTAATCTCTATTCTTGCCACTTGAACTGATTCCTCTCGACTCTCGTGGTGTGTGGCGACGCTTGAAGGTTGAGGAGGATTCGGCCAAGAGAAAAGATCTCCATCCCTTTCTCATTCGATCAAGGATTCTTTGAACCCTTGCTAGCACAAGGAGCAACAAAGAGTTTGCCTTCATCCTCTTGTGTGCGAGACTTTGGAGAAGTGGCACTTGCGACTTTAGCTTCCAAGGCGACATCTACTCCATGGCGATGGTATGATCGTTTTGCATCATCTTAAATAGCTTTTTATTAAGTTGATCTTTTAACATGCAAGTCGATCCTATAAACCCTAGTTTCCGCAAGTCAAAATTTTATGCGCCATCACTTTAGGGTTTTTGCTCCCTCAAGAAGGGGACCCCCCTTAATCTAAGGGGCACTTTCAATTGGTATCAGAGCCAAGTTAATGTATGTTATTTTGATTGCTTGATGCCTTATGTGATCCATGTTTGCGTGTACATGCTTAGATCTCGTTTACATGCGTTTTTCTTTAAGTTTTTGTACATGCGAAACTTGAAGTATGTTATCATTGGCGCATTGTTGTTAGCGCATGCTTTGTGTTTTTCTTAAAAACCCTAATTTACATGCGCGCCTAACACTAGATCTAAGGCCCTGCTATAAACCCTTAGACGGGTTATTAGGGTTGAAGTCACCCCTAGTTTAGATCCAACAGTCTGATCAGACTATCTGACAGCCTGAATGGGTCGACCAGATAGCACCTTGGCGCAAGCCTATGGTGGCTATAGGTCGACTGCAGACAGGCGTGTAGCGATGTCTGATTGAGACGATTAATGAACGCACCTGAGTTAGGCCCGGGGTCACGCCCGTTTGCCAGACCTCAGTGTGGATGTTCAGCCCTGGCGCATGCATAGTTGACCTTATGGTCGACGCAAGTCAGTTAGGACTTGGTGCATGCAAGGGCAGTGGATCTGACTAGGTTGGATGAGTGGATCCCTAGTAATGGACCGTTGTAAGGTTGTAGGGCAAATAAGGAAAATTAAAATTGATCCTATGGGGTTTTCAAAAATTTTAATTTTTATGATGGATCACATGGTTGTTGATTGATGCATATGTGTGTCTATTTAGTCTTATGTGGGCTGCCCGTTATTTTGCAAGTAGCTCTGATACCACTGTTAGGGAATACCGGGTGTAATTTAAAATTTTGCAATCCCAGGACACAGCGGAAGCCTTACACCCGAAACATATTCCGGTCCCAAGGATCCATGCGAGAGAGAAGACACAAGGATGTGTTAGAGATGTACCTCTTTTGCTTGTCTAGTTGTCGAAGCCATGTTGAAGATGATCAAATGCTCGCCCTCTACAAGTATCCACGCGTCGACTCCTTGATCGTTGCTCCCTTCCATGCTTGGTGCTAGCCTCGGGAAGAGAATCAAGCCTTCACCTCACTTGCGCCACCTTCAAGAGAACTTGCGCCAAGGAGGGGATAGGGAAGATGCCCCCAAGGACTTCCCTCTTCTTCTTTGCTTGCGCCACCTTCAAGCAAGATGCGCCAATGGCAATGAGAGGGAGAGAGCTTGCGGCAATAGAAGGAGAAGCCACCAAGCTCAATTTTTGTTTGCGCCAAGAAGAGGAGAAGAAGAAGAGGAGGTCTTTCGGCCACTTGGAAGAAGGTTGCGCCAAGCCTTTGTTGTCACCTTTTGCCCTTGCTCACGTCTCTCTATGTGCCCTCACACCTTCAAGGAGTCAAACATTAGAAGGGGCGGTAAGGGGTCCTATAAATTGGACAAGAGGCGGCTAGGGCAAGTGCTAGGATCATGCCAAGTGTATGGCTAGGATGAAAAGGTTTGCGACAAGGAAAGTCTCCAAGACATTTCCTTAAACCCATTCAACCCTTCCTTATGCGCCAAGACCTTGTCTTGTGCCCCAAGCTATATATCAGCCCATGACATGCCTTAGAGGCATGCATTCCATCCAAGGAAGAAGGGCTAGGCGTAACAAGCAAGAGGTATTCGGCTAGGGTAAGGGTTTGGGTGCATGTAGGGTTTATGAGGTAAGGAAAGTCTCCAAGACTTTACCATAAATCTCACCCTACTTGTCATATGCGCCCAAGCTCTTTCCAAAAGAGTTTTCAAGCCATATCAGCCCCAACCCTTACCATAGAGGCAAGGTTTCCTTCCAAGGAACAAAGGGGGAGGCGCCTAATGCTTCCTTATGAAGCAACATGCGCCCACTTCACCACATTATGCCCTTGGCGCCAATGGGGTGAAACTCTTCCCCATTATACCCTTATTTGCTTATACCTCTTCTTGACAACTAGTTATTGGGCCTCATTGGATAATGAGCTAGCCTAAACTTCATGGCATGGGTTGATTAAGCCTTTGGATCCAACCCAATGCAACCCTAATCCAAATGTGACAAATCTAGGTCAATTTCGGGTCAACCTGCCAAAAATGAAGTTTGCCTCCAATAACTTTCTTCCAACTCATCAGACCCATTGGCGCTGATGAAATCTTCCAAATAGATCCAAGTTATCCAATTACTTGATCCAGAGGCTTCTGATTAAATAAACGTCAAGAGTCTATTGCGTGTGACCCCGTAGGATCCATATGACGATGGCAATGATGTAAACATCATAAGTAGTGAGGGGTATCTAGCAACACATCACTACTACCCATGTCATAGGACTTAAGTCATTATGGCAACAACTCCTAACAAGCAATGAGGATTCCCATTGCATTATAGATCCCTTTGCCTAAACTGATATCCTGCCATTGGATTAGTCTCAAGTTTATCAATCCAATGCATTGGTCATGACTCAACAAGTGCGGCCACACATTCCTGTCATGCACCAATAAGGTGGGGCGCCCCAAAGTGGATATCATGCTTCCTCTGAAGGAAGGGGAAAATCCTACTATTGGTCATCCATGTCTCTACGTGACTTATGACATGCCCAATGACAGTCGTTTTGGTCCCCCAATTATGGAGAGACGTAAGACTGTATCAAAGCATATCCATCATCAAATCTAGACATGAATATCTCAAGTCTAAGGATCAATGCAAACCTCTTGCATGTGAGATTGACTTGTTGACTGGACAAGTCAATCCTCACGGTGGATCACTCCAATGCATCCAATGCACCTGTATGTCTGCGTTACTGTGCCCCGCACCTAACCAGCCCATACACTAGTCTCACATGTACCAAAGCTGTCCCATATCTGCTAAGGTACCTTGTCTGGGGATAGCTTATGAGAATGGATCCAATCCAAACTCCTGGGACATTATTTATGTAACTCAATAAATCAACGTAGGTAGAGAAGTCTACATAATAATGACCATGCCTTTATAGAGAATAATAATTATATCAAAGTATATTTAAGCAATGCCCGACCATGTCCAAACATTGGTCTGCAGGACATAAACACCAACATTGTTCTTGGTCTATGGGGGATAGGAAGAGCTCAGTGTTCAGGGCTACACTAATGTGTCATACTTGTCTAACCCTGATGACTTTAGATCGCCGACCGACTATGTGTTCAAGATTAATGAAGGCGTTGTTTGCTAGAAAAGCTTCAAGCAATCCACCATAGCTGATTCTATAACCGAGCCTGAGTATGTCGCCGCACCTAATGCAGCCAAAGAAGCTGTTTGGATAAGGAAGTTCATATCTGATCTTCAGGTGGTTCCAACTGTTGTGGATCCCATTGAGCTCTATTGTGACAACAATGGGGCTATTGCACAGGCAAATGAACCACAGTCTCATCAAAGGTCCAAACACATACTCAGGGGATTTCACCTTATCAGAGAGATCATTGACCGAGGTGATATCAAGATTAGCAGAGTTCACATAGAGAACAATCTTGCAAACCCATTGACCAAGGCTTTGGCGCAGCAAAAGCATGATGGTCATACTAGAGATATGGGGTTGAGATTCCTCAACCTCTAGGTCTAAGTGCAAGTGGGAGATTGTTGGTATTTATGCCCTGAGACCTAGTTTTGGTCTACTTCTGTACTAGTTGACATTGATACTTATAAATATATCATTCTGGCATTGTCAATATCAATGTTTGTCTACATCTGCGATTGTGTACTTACGTGATATTGTCCCTAGAGACAGATTGGAACTGTGCTCAAATATTGTCCCCAGTCAAGTATCTGAGTGGATATGGGACAGCTCTGGTACATGTGAGACTAGTATGTGGGCTGGTTAGGCATGAGGTGATAACGCAGACATATGGGTATATCATTGGTTGATATACTAGACTGACCCGCTGTGAGGTAATGACTTGGTTTCATGAGTTATCATCCCAAGTGACAAAATATGCTTTGATCCCTAGACTTGAGGTCATTGATTCTTTTATATGGTTAGGGACATTCTTTGATACAACCTAACACCTCGCTGCAGATGGGAGGTCATAACGGTTGTCATTAAGCATGTCATGACCCATGTGAGAAGGTCAATGCACAGACAAAGGATTTGCCGCTTCCTGAGGGAAGCTTGATATCCATGAAGCTCCTCTATGGTTCTATGACTAAAAGTGTATGGCCATACCTAGGTGAGAACCTGATTTAGTCATGACCACGTGATTAGGTTAGAACAAGTGGTGACATACTTGTCCAATTGGATATCAGTTTGGCAAAGGGGCTATAATGCAATAGTGCTTAGTTGCGATGATGGGGATGTCGATGTCGATATCTATTCTGAAGACTTGGGTAGCAGTGATACACTGCTATGTGCCACTCACTGCTTGTGATGACCTTAGGGCATCACTTCCAACATCAGAGGAACCTACAGGGTCGCACACCTTGATACTCTAGTTATCGTATTGATCGGAAAGCCTTATGATCGAGTTATTCGATAACTTGGATCTATTTGGGAGATTTCATCAGCACCAATGGGCCTGACGAGATGGAAGAGAGTTATTGGAGCCAAACTTCTTTTTTGGCAAGCTGACCCAAAATTGACCAAGGTTGGTCACATTTGGATTAGGGTTGCATTGGATTGGATCCAATGGCTTAATCAACCCATGTAATGAAGTTTAAGCTGGCTCATTACCCAAGGAGGCCCAGTAACAAGTTGTCATGAATAGATAATTGGCTAAAATGGTATAATGGAGAGAAACCCAACCCCATTGGCGCCTAAGGGCATAATGGGGTATGGGTGGCACAATTTGCTTCATTAGGAAGCATTATGCGCCTCCCCCTTGATCCTTTCATGGTATGCTTGCATCTATGGCAAGTCTTGGGGCACATATGGCTAAGATAACTTGTAAGGCAAGTGCTTGGCGCATATGGAAAGGGTGAAGAGGTTTATGGTAAAGTCTTGGAGACTTTCCTTACCTCAAACCCTAATTGTACCCATGCCCTAACCCTAGTCGCATGTCTTCGTGAGTGTTGCGCCTCTACCCCTGTTGTCTTGCCGCCTCATGCCTCTATATACCAATGGACATGCGAGAGGCTAAGGCATGCAATAAGACTTGACGTGAGTAGTACAAAGGGGCAAGAGAGCAACAAAGAGTTGGCGCAACCTTCCTCTTCCACTTAAGGGCCACAAGTCATCGTCTTCTTCATCTCTTCTTGGCACAAGGAGACTTGAAGTTGGCGGCTTCTTCTCCATCCTTCTTGATCATTGGCGTATCATCCTTGGAGGTAGCGTAAGCATTGAAGAAGGCGACCTAAGGCTTGGATCTTCCTTCCGAGGCTAGCAGTGGGCGTGGAAGAAGAGGGCTCAAGGCGTCTGTGTGTGTGAAGCTGCAGAGGGTTCACGCTTAGGTGCCTTCCTTTATATTGACCTTCACGCTTAATCTAGGTACTTACTATCTCATCGTGTTGACTCCCTCGCAAGATGATCTTCACTGGGTTTTTGGGACTGGCCTATTTCGGGGATATTCTTCCGTTGTGCATTGTATTATGAAATGTCTATGCCAAAAATTTGTAAAATATTCCCGGGGTTTCCCAACAGTATATGCACTTATGCTGCTTGAGGTGTCCGATGTCCCCCCCTTCACCCTAGCTCACTGTACCGACGGAGGTTGCTGCCCTCCTTAACGAGTTCTAGGACATTTCCCCCACTGATTTGCCCATAGGTCTGCCCCTCGATTGCGAGATCTAGCATGCGATCAACTTTGTCCCCGGATCGAGCATCCCAAACTTGCGCCATCACCATCTGATGCAGCTACTATCGGTGGGAGGGTCCTTAGAATCATACTCTAGGGTATTATTTGACAATGCACGCAAAAATGGGAGAGGGTCTTTAGACGAGGAAAGTATGAGCACTTTGGAAATGCAGCAAGAAACACGATGAAATTGGCGAAGAACTTGTTTCGGGACAACACCAATGCAAGAGGGAATCAATGGCACCCATACTACAGAAAATAATTCACTAACCTCTTAGCAAATTTTAAGCTTAGCACGTTTCAAGAGCAGCGATGGCGCATGATTCAGCTCGCGCGCCTATGTAGCTGGAAACACACCTAAGAGACAAAAAAACCAACCATGCCTTCGATGAACGGATGCTCGTGGGTGAAGAGATGAAAACCACAGCAGAAGAACACAATGAACTTGAAAAGACAGGCAAACCTGACCCACCCGAGGCGGTGGGATTTACTTCTTATATGCAAGAAACCGGAGAACAACTTTGGAATTGAGGCGATGACCTCGACCCGAACAAGACTCTGAAGATGAAGCTCCAACTTCGACTCCTACATGCGCTGGAGGGTCTCAGCTCACCAGGAGGACTCTATCACCAGGAGAACTAGAAAACATAATTGCCCAGCCTCCTCTTTTATAGAATAAGATGGGAGGGAACTGTTGGGGTATGCCCTTAAGGCTAATGTTTGAGGCCTTGGATTAATTACAGTATCATGTATAAACTATATGTTTTTATAAAGGCAATTGTTGTTATTCAGATTGTTACATTATCTGCTGCTGTATGTATACTTCTGAATAATGTCTCAGTAATGTTCAGCTCAGCTGATTTGCAGTTTTGTCCTTAGTCGAGATACCTTGGTGAACATGAGACAGCCTTGATATGATTGAGACTAATATGTGTTCTAATCTTATAGGATGCTTCGAGCATGGAATAAGATTTAGACACATAGGTGCATTGGATGTACTAGACTGACCCTACTTAGGATATTCAATTGTTTGTCACAATGTGAATAAATCCTTGTGAGCAAGTAAGTGGCATATTCCCTCTGACTTGAGATCACTTGTGTTTCTAAGTGATGATTGGCATTGTCTTGAGGTAGTTCAATATCATTTGAAAGATAATGGTTAAGGATTATCTTGGATAGTGGGCATGAGTCATGTTAGGGCACTAGTGATAGATATAGGATTACTTCTCCTAGTTGGAGTGTGATGTTCTAATGGGCCCCCAAGATGGGATGGTTGAGAATGTGTATGGCCATACCCAGATGACTATGATCATCTGATCTAACCATTTTCATCGTGTTGGAATCACAGGCTTGACACGCTTGTCCAACGAGAACATCCAGTGGCAAAGGGAAATATGTATGCCAAGTGAATTAAATTCACACTTGTGCTATGGTTTGGGAGTAGTCTTGGAAGACTCTTTCCTTCATATCGGGAGACAGTGATGTGTTGCTAGATACCCCTCTCTAATTGTGATAACATAAGTTATCGTTACCGACAATGAAGGAAACCCTTAGGGTCGCACAATTTGATGATATGGCTTACTTATGTCAGATCGTGTGGACTGGAATTATTCTAGTTCAGTTTAAAGCAATTTGAACTCTGATTGGGAGTGAGATCTAGTCTAATCATGTTTGTGAAAGGTCCCCACAAGGGGGGGCGAAACCCCTAAGTATGGCGCATATTAAAATTTTAAGCAGCGGAAGAGGGTTTCTTGAGATCGGTTTCATGAGATATGATCAACCATAATAACCCGATTGCAAATAGAGAAGGGTTCATACCGTAGCCATTTCAAGATGGCGCCTTGGAAGAAAAAGTTGCAAGCGCCTCTTCTCCAAAGTCTCGCACACAAGATGAACAATGTGCTTCTTCCTTGGTGCTCCTTGTGCTAGCAAGGTTCCAAGGTTGTCTTGCCGAATGGAAAGGAAAAGATGAGATGATGTTCTCTTGGCCGAAACCTCCTCAACCTTCAAGGCGTCGCCACACACGGAAGTCGAGAGAAAAAAATGAGAGCGAGAGGCGAGAATAGAGAGCACTCTATTCGAACGTGAGTGACTCCAATTGGAGATCATGGTTACTAAAAATAGCAACCACTCACCGCTCCAACGTTCACGCCAAGTGAACATGTCGCCACACCTTGAACCATGCGCTCATTTCATGAGCCGGTTCAATTTGGTTTGGTTTAAAACCAATCAAGCCAAGTAATCAAGTCCAGATCTCAAATAAACCCTAAGGCTCCAGATCTGACCGTTCATCTCTTGATGCTCTTGATCTCACCGATCTAGCATCTATTCTCTCGATCGAAGCTTACCGATCTCAAGCCCTAATCAATCAAACATGATCAGACTAGATCTCACTTACAATCAAAGACTAAATCCCTTTAAACTGAACCTAAACAATTCAGTCCACACGATCTGACTTAAGTAAGCCATATCATCAAATTGTGCGACCCTGAGGGTTTCCTTTAAATGTCGGTAACGATAACTCACGTTATCACGATCAGTGAGGGGTATCTAGCAACACATCACTGTCTCCCGATATAAAAGAAATGAGTCTTCCAAGACTACACCCAAAAACAGCACAAGTGTGAATCAACTTCACTAGGCATGCATACTTCCTTTGCCACTGGATGTTCTTATTGGACAAGCGTGTCAAGCTTGTAGCTCCAATATGATGAGCATGATTAGATCAGATGAACACTGTCATCTGGGTATGGCCATACACTTTCTCAATCATCTCATCCAGGGGGCCCCTTTAGAACATCACACTCCTTAAACAAGGAGACGGCAATCCTATGTCTATCACTAGTGCCCTAACCTGACTCAAGCTCATTATCCAAGATAGTCTATAATCATTATGTTTCAAATGATATTGAACTACCTCAAAACAATGACAATCATCATTTAGAAAACACAAGTGATCTCAAGTCAGAGGAAATGTGCCACTTGTCATATACAAGGATTATTCACATTGTGACAAACAATTGAATATCCTAGTAGGGTCTGTCCAGCACATCCAATGTACCCATGAGTCTACATCTTATTCCATGCTCGAAGCATCCTATAAGACTAGAACACATATTAGTCTTAACCATATCAAGGCTGTCTCATGTTCACCAAGATACATCGACTAAGGACTTAACTGCATGTCAGCCCAGCTGAACAGCTTTGAGACATTATTCAGAAGAACATATATTGCAGCAGACAATGTAGCTAACTGAATAATAACCATGCCTTTATAAACATAAACGTTTATTACATGATACTATTACAATCCCAAGGCCTCAAACATTAGGCTTAAGGGCATACCCCAACAATCTCCCACTTGCACTTAATCTAATGGTTGAGAAATCTCAAACCCATATTATTACAGTGCTTCTCATGCTTCTGCTGCGCCAGAGGCTTGGTAAGCGGGTCTGCCAGATTGTCATCTGTATGAACCTTGCAGACTTTGATCTCGCCACGATCTATGATATCCCTGATCAAATGAAACCGTCTCTGTATGTGCTTGGACTTCTGGTGCGACCGTGGTTCCTTTGCTTGTGCGATTGCTCCAGTGTTATCACAGAAGATAACCAAAGGATCTGCACTCGAAGGAACAACACCAAGTTCTCTCACGAACTTACGAATCCACACTGCCTCCTTGGATGCTTCCGAGGCTGCAACATACTCGGCTTCTGTTGTGGAATCAGCAACAGTTGACTGTTTGAAACTCTTCCACACCACTGCTCCTCCATTCAAGCTAAAAACATAGCCTGATTGCGATCGGAAATCATCCTGGTCAGACTGGAACGAAGCGTCAGTATATCCTTCAATACTGAGTTCTTCCTGACCACCATATATCAAGAACATATCTTTGGTCCTCCGCAGATATTTTAAGATGTTCTTGACTGCAATCCAGTGTGCCTGACCTGGATTACTGTGGAAACAACTGGTCACGCTTAACCCGTAAGCGACGTCTGGGCGAGTACACAACATCGCATACATAATGGATCCAATAGCCGAAGCATAAGGCGTATTGTCCATTTCATCTTTCTCAGTCTGTGTTTGTGGACACTGACTCTTCGAAAGATTCAGACCATGTCTGACTGGAAGATACCCTCGTTTAGAATTCTCTAAATGAAATCTCTCCAGGACTTTTTCGATGTAAGTACTCTGGCACAACCCGAGAAGCCTCTTAGATCTATCCCTGTAGATCTTCACACCTAATACATAGGCTGCTTCTCCTAGATCTTTCATCTGGAAACATTTCTTTAACCATGCTTTAACAGCATGCATTTCAGGAATGTCATTTCCAATGATCAAGATGTCATCGACGTAGAGGACTAGGAAAGTAATTACGCTCCCACTAAACCTCTTATACACACACGGGTCATCCTCGTTCTTGATGAAACCAAATTCAGTGACTGATTCATCAAAACGAATATTCCAGCTTCTTGATGCTTGCTTAAGTCCATAAATGGACTTCTTTAACTTGCATATCTTATGACGATCTGATGGATTAGTGAAACCCTCAGGTTGTGTCATATACACATCCTCATCCAGATTTCCATTAAGGAAAGCTGTTTTCACATCCATCTGCCAGATCTCATAATCATAATATGCCGCTATCGCGAAAAGAATCCGAATAGACTTAAACATGGCTACAGGTGAGAAAGTTTCATCATAATCTATCCCGTAGATTAGTTTGAAACCTTTCGCAACTAGCCTGCCTTTATAGGTAACCACGTTACCATCCATGTCAATCTTCTTCTTGAAGATCCATTTACAGCCTATAGGGATTACTCCCGGAGGCGGATCAACCAAATCCCAGACTTGGTTATCTGACATGGAGTCCATCTCGGCGCGCATAGCTTCAAGCCATCTCGCTGACTCTGGTCCACTGACCGCATCCGCATAAGTGAGGGGTTCATCATTATCAATGATGTAGACTCCGTCATAACGCTCAGGTTGTTGACGGATCCTTCCCGATCTTCGCGGTTCCCGTGATATCTGAGCCTCAGGTTGTTCAATAACCTGATCTACTGGCTCAGGCTCATCCAACTCTGCTTGAGCACTTTGTCCTTCCTCTGGATTCTCATCCAGCTTTATTTCTCTCCCACTGGCCTCTTGCAGAAGAAACTCCTTCTCAAGAAATATGGCCGTCCGAGCAACAAATACCTTGTTCTCTTTGGGATCGTAGAAATAATAACCCTTAGTCTCCTTAGGGTAACCGACAAAGATACATTTGTCAGATCTGCTCTCTAGTTTCCCAGAGGCGAGCTTTTTGACATAAGCCTCGCAACCCCAGATCCTGATAAATGTCAAGCTTGGCTGTTTCCCATACCATAATTCATATGGCGTCTTTGAAACTGCCTTGGATGGCACTCGGTTTAGTACCTTTGCAGCTGTTTCTAGTGCAAAACCCCAAAAGGAGTATGGAAGAGTAGCCTGACTCATCATAGAACGAACCATATCAAGTAACGTTCTGTTTCTCCTCTCGGACACACCATTCCATTGCGGTGTTCCTGGCGGAGTGAGCTGTGAGATAATCCCACACTCCTTCAGATAGTCAGTAAACGTATGACTCAAGTATTCTCCACCTCGATCTGAGCGAAGTGCCTTGATATTTTGGCCTAGCTGATTCTGTACTTCATTCTTGAACTCTTTGAACTTGTCAAAAGATTCACTCTTATGTCTCATCAGATAGACATAGCCATACCTACTGAAATCGTCAGTAAAGGTAATGAAGTACTGATAGCCACTTCTGGCATGTTTACTAAATGGCCCACACACATCACTGTGTATAAGGTCAAGTAAACCTGAAGCCCTTTGACCTTTGTGAGGAAAAGGCGACTTCGTCATTTTACCCATCAAACAAGCTTTGCATGTATCAATCTCCTTGTAAGAGAATGATCCCAGCAGCCCATGATCATGCAACCGCTTAATGCGTTTCTCGTTAATATGGCCTAAACGACTATGCCATAGCAAGGTGCTGTCATCAGCATACTTGGCTTTCTTAATATCAACATTTTGTATAGAACGCTCCATGTCCAACATGAATAATCCATTGCTAATTGAACCAGTTGCATAAACAATATTATCATAAGATAAAAGACACTTTGAAATATTGCATTCAAAGGAAAAACCCTTCCTGACAAGAGCAGGAATGGAGATAATATTTTTAGTAATACTGGGAACAAAATAACAATTGTCTAGTTCCAATACAATTCCAGATGGTAAAGAAATGAAATAGTCTCCTACAGCAACAGCAGCAACCCGTGCCCCGTTTCCAACTCGTAGGTCCACCTCATGCTGTCCCACCTGCCTTCTTCTCTTGAGTTCCTGTACATTTGAACAAATGTGAACTCCACATGCAGTGTCCAACACCCATGATATAGAAGAAGAAAACATGACCTCAGTCACGAATATACCTGAGCCAGAAGCGATGCTTCCCCTCTTATCTCCTTGGAGCGCTTTACAGTCCTTTTTCCAGTGACCGAGCTGGCCACAGTGGAAACACCTGTATTCCTTGGACCGCTTCACCTTCTGCTTCAGAGCCTTGCTGTAGCTCTTGACAGGGGTCTTGCCCTTCTTCCCCTTCTTCTTGTTCCTCGAAGGAACCATTAAGACAGAGGTCGAAGGCTTTCCCTTCAGAGTCTCCTCAGTAGTCAAGAGCATATTCAGCAGCTCTGCCGGAGTACAATCGATTTTGTTCATATTAAAGTTAATAATGAACGCGTCGAATGAAGGCGGGAGAGACTGCAGAATAATATCCACAGCAAGCTCCTGGTTGATGGTATGCCCCAGTTTCTCTAGAGCCTCCTTGTGCCCAATCATCTTGAGCACGTGAGCTCCCACTGGGCTCCCTTCAGCCAGTTTGCTCTGAAAGAAAAGCTTTGTCAAATTGTAGCGCTCAGTCCTTGCCTGTGCAGCATACAGCATCTTGAGGTTCGCTATCATGTCTATAGCAGACATATCCTCATGCTGACGCTGCAGCGGTGGCGTCATAGACGCTAGCATCAGGCAAGCGACATCAATGCTATCATTGACGTGCTTTTCATAGGCTTCCCGAACCGCCCTTGCGGCGTTCGGAGCGGGCTGAGGCGGTATCGCCGTCTCGAGGACATACAGTTTCCTCTCTGCCTTAAGAAAAATCTTAAGGTGTCCGAACCAGTCAGAGAAGTTCGGCCCAGCAAACTTCTCCCTTTCCAGTAGGGATCGCACATTGAAGTTCATGGTGTTCGTTGCTGCAGATATCTACAACAATGCAAGAACAGCAAGGTCAGTATCAATGTTAAGAATCAATCAGGACTTAAGAAAGATTCTTTTTCTCACTATTTTATCTGACTGAAAAATCCATTAAACAGTCCGAAAGAGTAGACACTCTTTTAGTGAGATAGGATCCGGATTTCATACTTGGTCTCCGCGTCCCGCTCAGGCGAGATAAGATGCACAGAGAGTACAAGCACTAATCTCCTGTAGGCAGTCCCTGCCGATCGCCAACCCGTGCGATTCCCCTTCATCTGGGCAATCCAGCAGACTGTGCCAACTGAGTTGGTACAACACAGTCTCTGATCCCACATATGGCTGCCTCCATGTGCTACCATATGCGCCACATATGTAGCCTACATGGTCAAGCTGACCCGACCTACTCCCTGGACCACCATGTGCTATGCTGAGCAACGAGAAGGGATAAATCCCTACTCTGTAACACACAGGTGTAATCCCACACCGTCTGAAGATAGATGGACGTGCCCACTGAGTGGGTACAACACGGCTCCAACGATAATCAGAACAGTGAGGTTTCGCGTCAGAAGGTTTACGAGCTTGATATTTTAGCGTTGGATTTTAACGGTCTTTTATCTTCTTCACTATCATGCAATTCCTATGGTGATAGCAGAAGATAAACTAATCATGCAATTCTAATATTTAAACAATAAATAAAAGCCCATAGCCCTAGTAAGACCTTAATTAACTTAAGTCTTCACTTGCTTTTCTTCATGGGGCTTTTGCTGCTCATCTGGCCCAAACCAGGGCCCAAGCGCCATCTGCAGGTCTGGTGCGCCCACTAGGAATATGCGCCAGGTCCTAGGGTCGAACCCTAGACCTCCCACCTGGTCAAGCCACTTGCTGCATGCGCCTCTGCCAAGAGTGCTCTGTGCTCTTGTCTAATTAAATTACAAATTTAACTATCTAGACAAGATTGACACGCAGGTCAATTACATTTTATAAATTAAAGCAATGTGATGCGCAGATCATAATATAAAATTAATTTACAAAATTAACCAGGCACGCAGGCCCCAGCACAGCACTCATTAAAGACGGGCAGCCCACATAAGATTAAATAAACATACATATGCAACAATCAACATGTGATCCAATCATGAAAATTAAATTTCGAAAACCCCTTGGGATGAATTTTAATTTTCCTTATTTGCCCTACTGCCTTACAATGGTCTATTACTAGGGATCCACTCATCCATCCTAGTCAGATCCACTGCCCTTGCATGCACCAAGTCCTAACTGACTTGAGTCGACCATAAGGTCAACCATGCATGCGCCAGGGCTGAACAACCACAATGAGGTCTGGCAAGCGGGTGTGACCCCGGGCCTAACTCATGTGCGTTCATCAGTTGTCTCAATCAGACATCGCTACACGCCTGTCTGCAGCCGACCTGTAGCCACCACGTGCTTGCGCACAGGTGCTACCTGGTCAACCCATCAAGGCTGTCAGATAGTCTGATCAGACTTTTGGATCTAACCTAAGGGGGGTGACTTCAACCCTAATAACCCATCTAAGGGTTTAAAGTAGGTGCTTTAGATCTAAGATGAATCGCGCAAGTTATTTGTTTTGAAAACACAATAAAACATGCGCCAACAACATGCGCCAGGGAGAAAATAACATCTATAAGAAACATGTATTTTTGCCAACTTACAACTACAGCATAAGCATTCGCATGTGACCTATAGATCTGTTATCTTGCGCAAACATGGATCATAAATCATAACATGGCAATCATAAAACATGAACATTGCCTCTGATACCAATTGAAAGGTCCCCACAAGGGGGGGCGAAACCCCTAAGTATGGCGCATATTAAAATTTTAAGCAGCGGAAGAGGGTTTCTTGAGATCGGTTTCATGAGATATGATCAACCATAATAACCCGATTGCAAATAGAGAAGGGTTCATACCGTAGCCATTTCAAGATGGCGCCTTGGAAGAAAAAGTTGCAAGCGCCTCTTCTCCAAAGTCTCGCACACAAGATGAACAATGTGCTTCTTCCTTGGTGCTCCTTGTGCTAGCAAGGTTCCAAGGTTGTCTTGCCGAATGGAAAGGAAAAGATGAGATGATGTTCTCTTGGCCGAAACCTCCTCAACCTTCAAGGCGTCGCCACACACGGAAGTCGAGAGGAAAAAATGAGAGCGAGAGGCGAGAATAGAGAGCACTCTATTCGAACGTGAGTGACTCCAATTGGAGATCATGGTTACTAAAAATAGCAACCACTCACCGCTCCAACGTTCACGCCAAGTGAACATGTCGCCACACCTTGAACCATGCGCTCATTTCATGAGCCGGTTCAATTTGGTTTGGTTTAAAACCAATCAAGCCAAGTAATCAAGTCCAGATCTCAAATAAACCCTAAGGCTCCAGATCTGACCGTTCATCTCTTGATGCTCTTGATCTCACCGATCTAGCATCTATTCTCTCGATCGAAGCTTACCGATCTCAAGCCCTAATCAATCAAACATGATCAGACTAGATCTCACTTACAATCAGAGACTAAATCCCTTTAAACTGAACCTAAACAATTCAGTCCACACGATCTGACTTAAGTAAGCCATATCATCAAATTGTGCGACCCTGAGGGTTTCCTTTAAATGTCGGTAACGATAACTCACGTTATCACGATCAGTGAGGGGTATCTAGCAACACATCACTGTCTCCCGATATAAAAGAAATGAGTCTTCCAAGACTACACCCAAAAACAGCACAAGTGTGAATCAACTTCACTAGGCATGCATACTTCCTTTGCCACTGGATGTTCTTATTGGACAAGCGTGTCAAGCTTGTAGCTCCAATATGATGAGCATGATTAGATCAGATGAACACTGTCATCTGGGTATGGCCATACACTTTCTCAATCATCTCATCCAGGGGGCCCCTTTAGAACATCACACTCCTTAAACAAGGAGACGGCAATCCTATGTCTATCACTAGTGCCCTAACCTGACTCAAGCTCATTATCCAAGATAGTCTATAATCATTATGTTTCAAATGATATTGAACTACCTCAAAACAATGACAATCATCATTTAGAAAACACAAGTGATCTCAAGTCAGAGGAAATGTGCCACTTGTCATATACAAGGATTATTCACATTGTGACAAACAATTGAATATCCTAGTAGGGTCTGTCCAGCACATCCAATGTACCCATGAGTCTACATCTTATTCCATGCTCGAAGCATCCTATAAGACTAGAACACATATTAGTCTTAACCATATCAAGGCTGTCTCATGTTCACCAAGATACATCGACTAAGGACTTAACTGCATGTCAGCCCAGCTGAACAGCTTTGAGACATTATTCAGAAGAACATATATTGCAGCAGACAATGTAGCTAACTGAATAATAACCATGCCTTTATAAACATAAACGTTTATTACATGATACTGTTACAATTCCAAGGCCTCAAACATTAGGCTTAAGGGCATACCCCAACAGTTTGATTGATTAGGGCATGTGATCGGTAAGCTTCGATCGGGAGAATTGATCCTTGATCATAAAGATCAAGAGGTTCAATGAGATGTGTGGTTGGATCTTGAGCCATTTGGTTCAATTAGATCAAAACCAGGGCTGGTTCGATTTGGTCCTTGAACCAAATGAAATTGAACCGGTTCACTTTGTGAACGTATGGTTCGATTGAGAGGGAAGTTTCGGTTGGTTCACTTAGGGTGAACGCATGGGAGTTAAGAGGGAATTAAGAGGGAGTTACACTTTTTGGTTCTTGCCATAAGTGGTAACCGAATGTTTCCTTCTTGGGCATTGTTTTTCCTCACGGTTTTCGCTCTCCCTTATGCTTCCTCTTTTCACGTTGCTTGATCATCTTCACGAAAAGGATTTTCGGCCAGCCAAGAAGAGACATCTCCTCACACGATCAAAGACCCTTAGTGTCTTTGCTAGCACAAGGAGCACAAGGAAGAAGCAAACTTCATCTTGTGTGTGATACTTTTGGAGGAGAGGCACTCGCCCCTTTCTTCTTCCAAGCCGCCACTCAAAGCATGGCAATGGTAATGCTCTAACCTATCCTTTCAAGGTTGATCATATGTTTAAGTCATGCGATCTTTGAAACCTAGTATTTCCGCCGTTGCAAAATTTTCGAATGCGCATGTGACCTAGGTTTGCTTTCAGGAACAAGACAAAGCACAAAAGACAATAGGTTCTAACCACTACCTACTCCTGCAGGCCACAAAAGTGGTCAAGCTGCAACTATAAGAAAAAATAAAACAACCTCTACCAAATATACTTGAAGCTGGTGTATGTCCTTCTGTCATTCGTAGGAGGCGGTTGGGGTGGTTAGATGTGTTCGGAACACACCGCGATGAAGCAACAAAACATGGATGTTGTGGGCTGAGTTACTACCGAAGTGGCATGCTCTTAGGTCATGTTGCTAAGGTGATTGCGTGGCCCCTCGGGGGTTGGGCCTTCAGGAGGGCGGCTTACATCACTCTTGGGTTGAAGAACTTCAGTGTGTATCGATAACGGGCTGAGGACTCCCACAAAATGATTTGGTGGTTGAGGGGTGCATTGAGATCACCGTATTTCTACTTTGTTGGGCTCCCTTGGATCCTCCTTGGATGGATGAACATGGTAGGGAGGGTCGTGCACATCGAAATTGGTTCATCGGGGCATAACAGAGTCTTCAGGAGTGATAACAGCCTGGCCATGATGCTATTCACGGCCATGATCAGTTCTACCGGAGTCTGCCGAAGTGATCACGGCCTGGCCGTGCTTCTCTTCATGGCCGTGATCGGGTGCTCCAGAATCCGCCGAAGTGTTCAAGGCCTGGCCATGATGGGACGCACCGCCATGACCACGTTCGCGTCTGGAATCACCGGTTTTTTCGATTTTTGCTGATGTGATCATGGCCTACCCGTGATAGTCTTCACGGCCGTGGCCAAGTGCGCCAAATTTCTCCAAGCTCATCATGGCCTACCCGTGATGGGACGCACGGTCGTGCTTACAATGTGCAAACTTCACTGAGGGCATCACACCCGTGACTAGCTTCAAGGTTTGCCCATGTTCAATGCACAAAAAAGTTTTGGGGGCTATTTCCTTGTCCGATTCATCCCCTTCTTCAGTGCTAGCTTCTCCTGGATCAACTCCTCCCGAATTGAAGAGTTCTCCTCTGGAGAACTTGGGGGAAGAGGCTCATGGGTGTCCAATGGCTCCTCCAAAGGACAGCAAATGGGAAGGAGGTCCACAACAATGAAGACGGGGTGGATCGCCATGTCCTCGGGTAGGTCCAGAACATAGGCGTTGGAGCCGATCCGCCGCACCACCGCATAAGACCCCATATAACGTGGCTGAAGCTTAAAATGAGCCCTGTTTGACAATCGCTCAGGGTGGATACGCACCCTCACCAACTCATCGATGGAGAAATGACATGGCCTACAGCGCTCGTTGGCCTTCATTGCATTATGAGTGTTGCCCGAAAAGATACGATGCCAAACTTCATCATGTAAACTAGCTACATTCTGGGCAAAGGAATATGCATGCTTGGACAAATGGGACTCCATGGGAAAGTCATGTGATGGAGGTAGAGACCACAGACAATGTAGGTACAAGTGGAACCTGTGGTTGCCTTACACAAACACTTGGAAGCTCCCGAATAAAGCTAGCATGCTCACTCATAAAGCTAGCTCAATAATGGAAGGACTACTCGAACCACCTAAAGAGATGCTCATGACATGCATGCTCACTTACCAAAAAATAAGTTGCTGCATACTCAATCAATTCCACAATCGTGACAAGCATCCACGCCAAGCAATGAAGGAAAGAAGCCTGCGATAATGTTCAGCTCCACATCAACCAATCAAGGGATTTTCATAAAGCACTAGTCAATGCTCATCTCATCGCTTTGCTACAAGCCAAGGCAAGAAAGAATGGAAACTTGCTACCAACATGGAAAGCTCAACGTCTCCTTGCATCCCATTCGCTCAGCCAACATTGCAAGCAAGGAAGTCAACATCTCCCCTTCGCATCTTCACAAATCAACAATGGCTCTCTTCAGCAATCGAAGGAAAGTTTAACGTTCTCTGTAGCGGATCAAAGAAGGAAAGCCTGTAACGTGTCTCTCAAAGCTGCTCTATATGTATCTCGCATGAACATTGTAATCTACAGAACTTGATGAATTGAATGGAAATGGTTTTCTTTCCGATGGAAAGCGATGTCCCCTTCTTCTTCTTCTCCTTCTAGGGTCAAGCCCCTCCTCCCTCTTCCTCTCTTCTCAAATCTATTCTCTTCCTCTACCCCTAATTATCCTTCTCTATTTGCCTGAAACTTGAACCCTGAATTTCCAAAAGTTTGAGTCATCCCCGCCGATGATCTAGCCGTCGGATCCCCATGAAATTTCGACCTTCGCTTCTCCTACCCACGCCAAAGCTCCAGCCAGCAGCATCCATCCATCCAACTTCCCGATCACTAGAATTGAAACCCTGACCACATCCCCTGTTCTTGCCCTACTTCCGCCCTAATCCCGCCTTTCATTGTCGATCTCCTCCAGCCGGCCATCTTTCATCCCCAAACTCCGGCCATGTCCTCTCATCAATCATATCAAGCTCAGTAGTAGCAGGTTTTGTGCTCGTCCACCACCGGCCGTCCGGCGACGAACTCTACTCCAGCCTACATCCCCGATTCCTATTTCCCTGCATCCTATTTTGTCTTCTGTTTGCTTTCATCTGAACTTGATTAGCTTTGTTGACGCAGGTTTTTAATAGGCTCGGACAAGACTCCAGCTCTGATCCTTGGGGCTAATAGCAAGACCGGATCTTCCTCCATCATGCGAATTAGTTGGGAGAAACATAGATTGATCAGATCAACCAAGGAGGCCATGCAACTTTTGAATATTGATACAAATTCTACAACTGTTTGATCGGTTAAACTGATTAGCCTTTTCTTTGTAGGTGCTTTAAGAATTTTGTGCACTACAAATATTGAACTTTGCAAGGAAAAGGATGCCCCCAACATGCTCTATGAGAGGGATAAGTCTGTACAACTCCAGCATCAATGGATCATCCTGTGAGATAAAGAAACTTTGGATGTTGATTAACTCTTGCATCTATTTTTTTGAATAATCTGATTAGCTCTCTTCTTGCAGGTATTTTAAGCATTCAGTGATGTTGGGGAATGTTGGGTGTAATTTAAAATTTTTACAGTCCTAGGACACAACGGAAGAAGCATTACACCCAAAACACACTCCTTTCCTAAGGATCCATGCGAGAGGGAGAACACAAGGATGTGTTAGAGATTATACCTCTCTTGCTCGTTTGGTTGATGATGCCATGTTGAAGACGCTCAAGTGCTCGTCCTCTACAAATATCCATTCATCAACTTTCTCAACGTTGCTCTAGAATCAGCCGAAGTGTCCAAGCCTTAGTGTACTCCTTTGATCACATGCGCCAACCTTGACGAAGGGATGCTCCAAGAGATGAGATGGAGAAGATGCCGCCATGCCCTTATCCCTATTGCAACAAGAGGAGATTAGGAAGAAGGCTTGCGGCCTTATGAAAGAAGAAGAAGACACCAAGCAATCCTTCAACTTGCGCTAGAAGGAAGAAGAAGATGAGAGGATGCTTGCGGCTTCAAAGTTGAAGAGGTGTTGTGCCGAGTTCCCTTGCCCTCTCCTCCTTATGTTGCTCATGCCAATATTCATCACACTAATCCAATCGCATACATTTGTATATATAACAAGAGGAGGTGGTATGAATAAAGAGGTAGAGGCACAAATAATCAAGAGGAATTTGGCTAGGGTTGTGGCTTGGGTGAAATTAGGGTTTGAGGTAAGGAAAGTCTCCAAGACTTTACCATAAACCTCACCCTACCATCCATATGCACCTAATTGCTTTCCATAAAAGTCCTCAAGCCATATCAGCCCAAAGTCTTGCCATAGAGGCAAGCATACCATCAATGGTTGAGGGGCTAGGCGCCAAAAGCTTCCTAATGAAGCATTAGGCACCTTCCTCACCCCATTATACCCCTTGGGCGCCAATGGGGTTAATTGAAAGTTCCCTAAAGGGGGCGAAACCCTAAAGCATGCGCATATAAAAACTTGCATGGGCGGAATCTAGGGTTTCCTAGGATCGCATGTATGAACATAGATCAACTTAAAGATTGTATAGATCAAGAAGGGGATCATACCATTGCCATTTCTTGGATGGCGTCTTGGAAGAAGAGGGCGAGCGGCTCTCCTCCAAAGGTGACGCACACAAGATGAAGATGACTACTCCCTTGGCGTTCCTTGTGCTAGCAAAGCTCCAAGGTCTCCTGATCGCGTGAAGGAGATTGAGATGATCTCTAGGCTTTGTCAAGTCCTCTCCTTGGCATCCAGACTCACCACACGAGAGAGAGGCGAGAGAGAATAGGGGCGATCCCTCGAACGTGAGGCGTGCTACCCATTTTGGAAAACCAATTTCCAAAAATAGCAAGCCACTACTTCAACGCAAGATGCGTTTACCCCAATCGCAACTTCCTCCCTTGACTTGAACCATGCGCTCACACTAAGTGAACCGGTTCAATTACATTTGGTTCAAAGACCAAATTAACCAAGCCTTGGTCTAGATCATATTAAACCATAAGGCTCAAGATCTAACCATTCATCTCTTGATGCTCTTGATCTCACCGATCTAGCATCAATTCTCTCGATCGAAGCTTACCGATCTCAAGCCCTAATCAATAAAAAATGATCAGACCAGATCTCACTTACAATCAGAGTTTAAACTCCTTTAAACTGAACCAAAACAATTTAGTCCACACGATCTGACATAAGTAAGCCATATCATCAAATTGTGCGACCCTAAGGGTTTCCTTTAAATGTCGGTAACGATAACTTACGTTATCACGATCAGTGAGGGGTATCTAGCAACACATCACTGTCTCCCGATATAAAGGAAAGAGTCTTCCAAGACTACACCCAAACCACAGCACAAGTGTGAACCCAAGTCACTTGACATATGTGTTTCCTTTGCCACTGGATGTTCTTATTGGACAATCGTGTCAAGCCTGTAATTCCAATATGATGAGAATGATTAGATCAGATGAACATAGTCATCTGGGTATGGCCATACACTTTCTCAATCATCTCATCCAGGGGGTCCCTATAGAACATCACACTCCAAACAAGGAGACGGCAATCCTATATCTATCACTAGTGCCCTAACATGACTCATGCTCACTATCCAAGATAGTCTATAACCATTATGTTTCAAATGATATTGAACTACCTCAAAACAATGCCAATCATCATTTAGAAATAGAAGTGATCTCAAGTCAGAGGAAATATGCCACTTGTTTGCATATAAGGATTATTCACATTGTGACAAGCAATCAAATATCCTAGGTAGGGTCTGTCCAGTACATCCAATGTACCCATGAGTCTACATCTTATTCCATGCTCGAAGCATCCTATAAGATTAGAACACATATTAGTCTCAATCATATCAAGGCTGTCTCATGTTCACCAAGATATCTCGACTAAGGACAAAACTGCATGTCAGCCAAGCTGAACAGCATTGAGACATTATTCAGAAGTATACATATTGCAGCAGATAATGTAACAACCTGAATAACAACTATTGCCTTTATAAACATAGAGTTTATACATGATACTGATATAATCCCAAGGCCTCAAACATTAGCCTTAAGGGCATACCCCAACAATCTCCCACTTGCACTTAATCTAATGGTTGAGAAATCTCAAACCCATATTATTATAGTGCTTCTCATGCTTCTGCTGCGCCAGAGGCTTTGTAAGCGGGTCAGCTAGATTGTCATCTGTATGAACCTTGCAGACTTTGATCTCGCCACGATCAATGATCTCCCGGATCAAGTGATACCTTCTCTGTATGTGCTTGGACTTCTGGTGCGACCGTGGTTCCTTTGCTTGTGCTATTGCTCCAGTGTTATCACAGAAGATAACCAAAGGATCTGCACTCGAAGGAACAACACCAAGTTCCTGAACGAACTTACGAATCCACACTGCCTCCTTGGATGCTTCTGAGGCTGCAACATACTCGGCTTCTGTTGTGGAATCAGCAACAATTGACTGTTTGAAACTTTTCCACACCACTGCTCCTCCATTCAAGCTAAAAACATAGCCTGATTGCGATCGGAAATCATCCTGGTCAGATTGGAATGAAGCGTCAGTATATCCTTCAATACTGAGTTCTTCCTGACCTCCATATATCAAGAACATATCTTTGGTCCTCCGAAGATATTTCAAAATGTTCTTGACCGCAATCCAGTGTGCCTTACCTGGATTACTTTGGAATCGACTGGTCACGCTTAACCCGTAAGCAACGTCTGGGCGAGTACACAACATCGCATACATAATGGACCCAATAGCCGAAGCATAAGGCGTATTGTCCATTTCATCTTTCTCAGTCTGTGTTTGTGGACACTGACTCTTTGAAAGATTCAGACCATGTCTGACTGGAAGATATCCTCTTTTAGAATTTTCTAAATGGAATCTCTCCAGGACTTTATCGATGTAAGTACTCTGGCACAGCCCGAGAAGCCTCTTTGATCTATCTCTGTAGATCTTCACACCTAATACATAGGCTGCTTCTCCTAAATCTTTCATCTGGAAATATTTTCTTAACCATGCCTTGACGGCATGCAGTTCAGGAATATCGTTTCCAATGATTAAGATATCATCGACGTAGAGGACTAGGAAAGTAATCACGCTCCCACTAAACCTTTTATATACACACGGGTCATCTTCATTCTTGATGAAACCAAATTCACAGACTGATTCATCAAAACGAATATTCCAGCTTCTTGATGCTTGTTTAAGTCCATAAATGGACTTCTTTAATTTGCATATTTTATGACGATCTGATGGATTAGTGAAACCTTCAGGTTGTGTCATATACACATCCTCTTCTAGTTTTCCATTAAGGAAAGCGGTCTTCACGTCCATTTGCCAGATCTCATAATCATAATATGCCGCTATCGCAAGAATAATCCGAATAGACTTGAACATGGCTACAGGAGAGAAAGTTTCATCATAATCTATCCCGTAGATTTGTTTGAAACCTTTCGCAACTAGCCTGCCTTTATAGGTAACCACGTTACCATCCATGTCAATCTTCTTCTTGAAGATCCACTTACAGCCTATAGGGATTACTCCCGGAGGCGGATCAACCAAATCCCAAACTTGGTTATCTGACATGGAGTCCATCTCGGCTCGCATAGCTTCAAGCCATCTCGCTGATTCCGGTCCACTGACCGCATCCGCATAAGTGAGGGGTTCATCATCAATGATGTAGACTCCGTCATAGCGCTCAGGCTGTCGACGGATCCTTCCCGATCTTCGCGGTTGCCGTGATATCTGAGCCTCAGGTTGCTCAGTAACCTGATCTACTGGCTCAGGCTCATCCAACTGTGCTTGACTACTTTGTCCTTCTTCTGGATTCTCATCCAGCTTTATTTCTCTCCCACTGGCTTCTTGCAGAAGAAATTCTTTCTCAAGAAAAATAACCGTCCGAGCAACAAATACTTTGTTCTCTTTGGGATCGTAGAAATAATAACCCTTTGTTTCTTTAGGGTAATCGACAAAGATACATTTCTCAGATCTGCTCTCTAATTTCCCAGAGGCGAGCTTTTTGACATAAGCCTCGCAACCCCATACCTTAATAAATGTCAAGCTCGGCTGTTTCCCATACCATAACTCATATGGAGTCTTTGAAACGGCCTTGGATGGCACTCGGTTTAGTACCTTTGCAGCTGTTTCCAGTGCAAATCCCCAAAAGGAGTAAGGAAGAGTAGCCTGACTCATCATAGAACGAACCATATCAAGTAAGGTTCTATTTCTCCTCTCGGACACACCATTCCATTGCGGTGTTCCTGGCGGAGTGAGCTGTGAGATAATCCCACACTCCTTCAGATAGTCAGTAAACTCATGACTCAAGTATTCTCCACCTCGATCTGAATGAAGTGCCTTGATATTTCGCCCTAGCTGATTCTGTACTTCATTTTTGAACTCTTTGAACTTGTCAAATGATTCACTCTTATGTCTCATAAGATAGACATAACCATATCTACTGAAATCATCAGTAAAGGTAATGAAGTATGAATAGCCACCTCTGGCATGTTTACTAAATGGCCCACACACATCACTGTGAATGAGGTCAAGTAAACCTGAAGCCCTTTGACCTTTGTTGGCAAAAGGAGACTTTGTCATTTTACCCAATAAACAAGCTTTGCATGTATCAAGCTCCTCATAGGAGAATGATCCCAGCAGTCCATGGTCATGCAACCGCTTAATGCGCTTCTTGTTAATATGGCCTAAACGACTATGCCATAGCAAGGTGCTGTCATCAGCATACTTGGCTTTCTTAATATCAATCTGTTGTATTGAACATTCCATGTCCAACATGAATAACCCATTGTTAATTGACCCAGTAGCATAAACAATATTATCAAAAGAAATATAACACTTTGAAATCTTGCATTCAAAGGAAAACCCTTTCCTGACAAGAGCAGGAATAGAGATAATATTCTTAGTTATGCTCGGCACAAAATAACAATTGTCCAGTTCTAATACAAGACCAGATGGTAAAGAGATGTGATAAACTCCTACAGCAACAGCAGCAACCCGTGCCCCGTTTCCTACTCGTAGGTCCACCTCATGCTGTCCCACTTGTCTTCTTCTCTTGAGTTCCTGTACATTTGAACAAATGTGAACTCCACATGCAGTGTCCAACACCCATGAAATAGAAGAAGAAACCATGACTTCAGTCACGTAAATACCTGAGCCAGAAGCGAAAGAGTTGCTTCCCTTCTTCTCTCCTTGGAGCGCTTTACAGTCCTTTTTCCAGTGACCTAGCTGGCCACAATGGAAACATCTGTATTCCTTTGACCGCTTTACCTTTTGTTTCAGAGCCTTGTTGTAGCTCTTGACAGGGGCTTTGCCCTTCTTCCCCTTCTTCTTGTTCCTAGAAGGAACCATTAGGACAGAGGATGAAGGCGTTCCCTTCTCACGAGACTGAGTCTGCTCTATAGTCAAGAGCATGTTCAGTAACTCTGCCGGCGTACAGTCGATCTTGTTCATATTAAAATTAATGATGAATGGATCGAAAGTGGCCGGGAGAGACTGCAAGATGATGTCTACAACAAGCTCCTGATTGATGGTGTGTCCCAGTTGTTGGGGGTATGCCCTTAAGGCTAATGTTTGAGGCCTTGGGATTGTATCAGTATCATGTAATAAACTCTTATGTTTATAAAGGCATGGTTGTTATTCAGTTTGTTACATTGTCTGCTGCAATAATTGTACTTCTGAATAATGTCTCAAAGCTGTTTAGCTGGGCTGACATGCAGTTTTGTCCTTAGTCGAGATATCTTGGTGAACATGAGACAGCCTTGATATGGTTAAGACTAATATGTGTTCTAATCTTATAGGATGCTTCGAGCATGGAATAAGATGTAGACTCATGGGTACATTGGATGTACTGGACAGACCCTACTAGGATATTCAATTGCTTGTCACAATGTGAATATTCCTTGATTGCGACAAGTGGCACATTTCCTCTGACTTGAGATCACTTGTGTTTTCTAAATGATGATTGTCATTGTTTTGAGGTAGTTCAATATCATTTGAAACATAATGATTATAGACTATCTTGGATGGTGAGCTTGAGTCAGGTTAGGGCACTAGTGATAGACAAAGGATTGCCGTCTCCTTGTTTAAGGAGTGTGATGTTCTAAAGGGGCCCCCTGGATGAGATGATTGAGAAAGTGTATGGCCATACCCAGGTGACTGTGTTCATCTGATCTAATCATGCTCATCATATTGGAGTTACAAGCTTGACACGCTTGTCCAATAAGAACATCCAGTGGCAAAGGAAACATGCATGCCTTGTGAGTTGGATTCACACTTGTGCTGTGGTTTGGGTGTAGTCTTGGAAGACTCTTTTCTTTATATCGGGAGACAGTGATGTGTTGCTAGATACCCCTCACTGATCGTGATAACGTAAGTTATCGTTACCGACATTTAAAGGAAACCCTCAGGGTCGCACAATTTGATGATATGGCTTACTTAAGTCAGATCGTGTGGACTGAATTGTTGAGGTTCAGTTTAAAGGGATTTAATCTCTGATTGTAAGTGAGATCTGGTCTGATCATGTTTGATTGATTAGGGCTTGAGATCGGTAAGCTTCGATTGAGAGAATGGATGCTGGATCGGTGAGATCAGGAGCATCAGGAGATGAACGGTCAGATCAAATACCTTAGGGTTTTAATGTGATCTGGACTTATGGCTTGGTTTATTTGGTTATTGAACCAAATTCAAGTGAACCGGCTCATGAATGAGCGCATGGTTCAAGGGTGAAGTGGAGTTTGCGATTAGGGTAAACCCAAGATCGCATGTGGAGAAGTTATATGCTATTTTTGGATAGCACTTCTCAACGTGACCACGTTTTCACGTTTTCCCTCTTCACGCCTTCACGCTTTGTCGCCAATTCGGCTTTGGCTTTTGGGGCATTCTTGCGTGGAGGATAGGAATAGACGATAAGGAAAAATCGCCAAGCCAAGAAGTTCTTTTTCCCTTTCACTCGACAAAGACATCTTTGGACCTTGCTAGCACAAGGATCGCAAGGAGGAGTAGGCGACATCAATTGTGTGCGTCACCTCTGGAGAAGATCCAGTTTGATCTTTGCTTCCAAGGCGCCATCTAGAAATGGCTATGGTATGATCCTTCTCTATATGCAATCGGGTTCTTTTTATTAATCATATAGCATGCAAGATCTAGAAACCCCCTTTCCGCTGCTTGCATCTTCCATATGCGCCAATGCTTTAGGGTTTCGCCCCCTTTAGGGGACCTTCAATTGGTATCAGAGCCAGGTTTCATGCATGTTTTATGATTGCAAGCCATTTTGTGATCCTTGTTTGCGAACAATGCTTAGATCTTTATTACATGCGAAAATACATGTTAAGTTATCATAGGCGAAACTTGTATTTTGTTTAAGGCGCATGTATGAGGTTACCTTCAGTTGGCGCTTGTATGTTGTTGGTTTTCTTAAAACTTAAATACTTGCGCGACTCACACTAGATCTAAGGCCTTACTGTAAACCCTTAGACGGGTTACTAGGGTTGAAGTCATCCCCTAGGTTAGATCCAGACAGTCTGATCAGACCATCTGACAGCCTTGATGGGTTGACCAGATAGCACCTGTGCGCAAGCACCTGGTGGCTATAGGTCGACTGTAGACAGGCGTGTAGCGATGTCTGATTGAGACAACCTATGAACGCACATGAGTTAGGCCCGGGGTCACACCCGTTTGCCAGACCTCATTGTGGTTGTTCAGCCCTGGCGCATGCATGGTTGACCTTTTTGGTCGACTCAAGTCAGTTAGGACTTGGTGCATGCAAGGGCAGTGGATCTGACTAGGTTGGATGAGTGGATCCCTAGTAATGGACCGTTGTAAGGATGTAGGGCAAATAAGGAAATTAAAATTGATGCCTATGGGGTTTTCGAAATTTAATTTTCATGACTGGATCACATGTTGATTGATGCCTATGTTTGTTTATTTAATCTTATGTGGGCTGCCCGTTTTTAATGTGTGCTGTGCTAGGGCCTGCGTGCCTGGAAATTAAAGTTGTAAATTAATTATTGTGATCTGCGTATCACATTGTATTTAATTTATAAAGTGTAATTGACCTGCGTGTCAATCTTGTCTAGATAGATTAATTTGTAAATTAATCAGACAAGAGCACAGAGCACACTTGGCAGAGGCGCATGCAGCAGTGGCTAGACCAGGTGGGAGGTCCAGGGTTCGACTCTGGGACTAGGCGCATTTACCTGGTGGGCGCACCTGAGCTGCAGATGGCGCTTGGGCCCTGGTTTGGGCCAGATGAGCAGCAAAAGACCCATGAAGAAAAGCAAGTGAAGACTTAAGTTCTTAAGGTCTTACTAGGGCTATGGGCTTTTACCACATAAGATTCATGCTTTCTTTTATTGTTTAAATAAGTAGAACAGCATGATTCATTTATCTTCTGCTATCACCATAGGAATTGCATGATAGTGAAGAAGATAAAAGACCGTGAAAATCCAACGCTAAAATATCAAGCTCGTTAGCCTTCTGACGCGAAACCTCACAGTTCTGATTATCGTTGGAGCCGTGTTGTACCCACTCAGTGGGCACGTCCATCTATCTTCAGACGGTGCGGGATTACACCTGCGTGTTACAGAGAAGGGATTTATCGCTTCTCGTTGCTCAGCATAGCACGTGGTGGTCCAGGGAGTAGGTCGGGTCAGCTTGACCATGTAGGCTACATATGTGGCGCATATGGTAGCGCATGGAGGCAGCCATATGTGGGGTCAGAGATTGTGTTGTACCAACTCAGTTGGCACAGTCTGCTGGATTGCCCAGATGAAGGGGAATCGCACGGGTTGGCGATTGGCTAGGACAGCCTACTAGAGATTAGTGCTTGTACTCTCTGTGCATCTTATCTCGCCTGAGCGGGACGCGGAGACCAAGTATGAAATCTGGATCCCATCTCACTAAAAGAGTTCTACTCTTTCGGGCTGTTTTGCTGGATTTTTCAGCCAGATAAAATAGTGAGAAAAAGAATCATTCTTAAGTCCTGAATTGATTCTTTACATTGATACTGACCTTGCTGTTCTTGCATTGTTTTAGATACCTGCAGCAACGAACACCATGAGCTTCAATGTGCGATCCCTACTGGAAAGGGAGAAGTTTGCTGGGCCAAACTTCTCAGACTGGTTCGGACACCTTAAGATTGTTCTTAAGGCAGAGAGGAAACTGTATGTCCTCGAGACGGCGATACCGCCTCAACCCGCTCCGAACGCCGCAAGGGCGGTTCGGGAAGCCTATGAAAAGCACGTCAGTGATAGCATAGATGTCGCTTGCCTGATGCTAGCGTCTATGACGCCACCCGCTGCAGCGTCAGCATGAGGATATGTCTGCAATAGACATGATAGCAAACCTCAAGATGCTGTATGCTGCACAGGCGAGGACAGAACGCTATAATCTGACAAAGCTTTTCTTTCAGAGCAAACTGGCTGAAGGGAGCCCAGTGGGAGCTCACGTGCTCAAGATGATTGGGCACAAGGAGGCTCTAGAAAAACTGGGGCATACCATCAATCAGGAGCTTGCTGTAGACATTATTCTGCAGTCTCTCCCGCCCTCTTTCGATGCGTTCATTATTAATTTTAATATGAACAAAATCGACTGTACTCCGGCAGAGCTGCTGAATATGCTCTTGACTACTGAGGAAACTCTGAAGGGTAAGCCTTCAACCTCTGTCTTGATGGTTCCTTCGAGGAACAAGAAGAAGGGGAAGAAGGGCAAGGCCCCTGTCAAGAATTACAGCAAGGCTCTGAAGCAAAAGGTGAAGCGGTCAAAGGAATACAGGTGTTTCCACTGTGGCCAGCTGGGTCACTGGAAAAAGGACTGTAAAGCGCTCCAAGGTGATAAGAGGGGAAGCTTCGCTTCTGGCTCAGGTATATACGTGACGGAAGTCATGGTTTCATCTTCTTCTATATCATGGGTGTTGGACACTGCATGTGGAGTTCACATTTATTCAAATGTGCAGGAACTCAAGAGAAGAAGGCAGGTGGGACAGCATGAGGTGGACCTACGAGTTGGAAACGGGGCACGGGTTGCTGCTGTTGCTGTAGGAAACTATTTCATTTCTTTACCATCTGGAATTGTACTAGAATTAAACAGTTGTTACTTTGTTCCCAGTATTACTAAAAATATTATCTCCATTCCTGCTCTTGTCAGGAAGGGGTTTTCCTTTGAATGCAATATTTCAAAGTGTGTTCTTTCTCTTGATAATATTGTTTATGCAACTGGTTCAATTAACAATGGGTTATTCATGTTGGACATGGAAAGTTCTATACAAAATATTGATAATAAGAAAGCCAAGTATGATGATGACAGCACCTTGCTATGGCATAGTCGTTTAGGCCATATTAACAAGAAACGCATTAAGCGGTTGCATGATCATGGACTGCTGGGATCATTCTCCTATGAGGAGATTGATACATGCAAGGCTTGTTTAATGGGCAAAATGACGAAGTCACCTTTTCCTCACAAAGGTCAAAGGTCTTCAGGTTTACTTGACCTTATACACAGTGATGTGTGTGGGCCATTTAGTAAACATGCCAGAGGTGGCTATCAGTACTTCATTACCTTTACTGATGATTTCAGTAGATATGGGTATGTCTATTTAATGAGACATAAAAGTGAATCTTTTGACAAGTTCAAAGAGTTCAAAAATGAAGTACAGAATCAGCTAGGCCGAAATATCAAGGCACTTCGTTCTGATCGAGGTGGAGAATACCTAAGTCATGCGTTTACTGACTATCTGAAGGAGTGTGGGATTATCTCACAGCTCACTCCACCAGGAACACCGCAATGGAATGGTGTGTCCGAGAGGAGAAATAGAACGTTACTTGATATGGTTCGTTCTATGATGAGTCAGGCTACTCTACCTTACTCCTTTTGGGGTTTTGCACTGGAGACAGCTGCAAAGGTACTAAACCGAGTGCCATCCAAGGCAGTTTCTAAGACTCCATATGAGTTATGGTATGGGAAACAGCCGAGCTTGACATTTATCAGGATCTGGGGCTGCGAGGCTTATGTCAAAAAGCTCGCCTCTGGGAAACTAGAGAGCAGATCTGAGAAATGTATCTTTGTCGGTTACCCTAAGGAAACTAAGGGTTATTATTTCTACGATCCCAAAGAGAACAAGGTATTTGTTGCTCGGACGGCCATATTTCTTGAGAAGGAGTTTCTTCTGCAAGAGGCCAGTGGGAGAGAAATAAAGCTGGATGAGAATCCAGAGGAAGGACAAAGTAGTCAAGCACAGTTGGATGAGCCTGAGCCGGTAGATCAGGTTATTAAACAACCTGAGGCTCAGATATCACGGGAACCGCAAAGATCGGGAAGGATCCGTCGACAGCCTGAGCGCTATGACGGAGTCTACATCATTGATAATGATGAACCCCTCACTTATGCGGATGCGGTCAGTGGACCGGAGTCAGCAAGATGGCTTGAAGCTATGCGAGGCGAGATGGACTCCATGTCAGATAACCAAGTCTGGGATTTGGTTGATCCGCCTCCGGGAGTTATCCCTATAGGCTGTAAATGGATCTTCAAGAAGAAGATTGACATGGATGGTAACGTGGTTACCTATAAAGGCAGGCTAGTTGCGAAAGGTTTCAAACAAATCTACGAGATAGATTATGATGAAACTTTCTCACCTGTAGCCATGTTTAAGTCTATTCGGATTCTTTTCGCGATAGCTGCATATTATGATTATGAGATTTGGCAAATGGATGTGAAGATAGCTTTCCTGAATGGAAATCTGGATGAGGATGTGTATATGACACAACCAGAAGGTTTCACTAATCCATCAGATCGTCATAAAATATGCAAGTTAAAGAAGTCCATTTATGGACTTAAACAAGCATCAAGAAGCTGGAATATTCGTTTTGATGAATCAGTCACTGAATTTGGTTTCATCAAGAACGAAGATGACCCGTGTGTATATAAGAGGTTTAGTGGGAGCGTGATTACTTTCCTAGTCCTCTACGTCGATGACATCTTGATCATTGGAAATGACATTCCTGAAATGCATGCGGTTAAGGCATGGTGATGGAAATGTTTCCAGATGAAAGATCTAGGAGAAGCATGTTGGGGTATGCCCTTAAGGCTAATGTTTGAGGCCTATGGGAATGTATCAGTATCATGTAATAAAACTGTTATGTTTAAAGGCATGGTTGTTATTCAGTTAGCTACATTGTCTGCTGCAATATATGTTCTTCTGAATAATGTCTCAAAGCTATTCAGCTGGGCTGACATGCTATTATGTCCTTAGTCGATATATCTTGGTGAACATGAGACAGCCTTGATATGGTTAAGACTAATATGTGTTCTAGTCTTATAGGATGCTTCGAGCATGGAATAAGATGTAGACTCATGGGTACATGGGATGTACTGGACAGACCCTACTAGGATGTTCAATTGTTTGTCACAATGTGAATATTCCTTGATTAAGACAAGTGGCACATTTCCTCTGACTTGAGATCACTTGTGTTTCTAAATGATAATTGTCATTGTTTTGAGGTAGTTCAATATCATTTGAAACATAATGATTATAGACTATCTTGGATGATGAGCTTGAGTCAGGTTAGGGCACTAATGATAGACATAGGATTGCCGTCTCCTTGTTTAAGGAGTGTGATGTTCTAAAGGGGCCCCCTGGATGAGATGATTGAGAAAAGAGTATGGCCATACCCAGGTGACAGTGTTCATCTGATCTAATCATGCTCATCATATTGGAGTTACGAGCTTGACAGGCTTGTCCAATAAGAACATCCAGTGGCAAAGGAAATATGCATGCCTTGTGAATTGATTCACACTTGTGCTATGTTTTGGGTGTAGTCTTGGAAGACTCTTTCCTCTATATCGGGAGACAGTGATGTGTTGCTAGATACCCCTCACTGATCGTGATAATGAGAATTATCGTTACCGACATTTAAAGGAAACCCTCAGGGTCGCACAATTTGATGATATGGCTTACTTAAGTCAGTTCGTGTGGACTGAATTGTTTAGGTTCAGTTTAAAGGGATTTAATCTCTGATTGTGAGTGAGATCTAGTCTGATCATGTTTGATTGATTAGGGCTTTAGATCGGTAAGCTTCGATCGAGAGATTAGATGCCAGATCGGTCAGATCAGGGGCATCGAAGAGATTGACGGTTAGATCTGAAGCCTTAGGGTTTATTTAAGATCTAGACCATATTGCTTGGTTTAATTGGTCTTGGACCAAACCGAAGTGAACCCGCTCATTGGTTGAGCGCATGGTTCAAGTGATGTGGCATTAGCGATTGGGTAAACCCAAGAGCGCATGTTGAGAAGTGGATGCTATTTTTGGATAGCACTTCTACTAATCGTGGCCATGACTCACGATTGCCACACTTCACGCTTCCCCCTCTCTTTGTTCGTCGCCAACGCTTGGCTTAGACGCGACAACCTCTCGGCTAGAGAAGAGGAGGACGAAAAAAAAAGGAAACTCAAGCAAGACGATCTTTTTCCTTTCCCTTTCCATTCGACAAAGGCTTCTTGGAACCTTGCTAGCACAAGGAGCACCAAGGAAAGTAGGCGACACCAATTGTGTGCGTCACCTTAGGAGAAGGCTCGCTTGCGCCTTTCCTTCCAAGTCTTCATCCAACGCAAATGGCTATGGTATGAATTCAAGTTTACTTAAGTTGATCATATATCATGCAATAGATTCTTTCAAACCCTTTATTCCGCTGCAAAGTTTTATGCGCCACATGACTAGGGTTTTTGCTCCCCCTAGAAGGGGACCCCCCTTAATCTTAAGGGGTACTTTCAATTGGTATCAGAGCAACGTTAATGCTTGCTTATATGATTGCTTCATGTTGTGTGATCCATGTTTTAAATCTATAGATCTAGAGTTAACAACATGCGAATTTACATGTTACATTGTTTCATGCCGAAACATGCTTTTGTTATCTTGCTTGTTGGCGCATCTAGGTTTTATTAAAAATCCTTATTACATGCGCGCTCCAAATAGATCTAAGCCCATACTTTAAACCCTTAGACGGGTTACTAGGGTTGAAGTCATCCCCTAGGTTGGATCCAACAGTCTGATCAGACTATCTGACAGCCTGAATGGGTCGACCAGTTAGCACCTTGGCGCAAGCCTATGGTGGCTATAGGTCGACTGCAGACAGGTGTGTAGCGATGTCTGATTGAGACAACTTATGAACGCACCTGAGTTAGGCCCGGGGTCACGCCCGTTTGCCAGACCTCAGTGTGGATGTTCAGCCCTGGCGCATGCATAGTTGACCTTATGGTCGACGCAAGTCAGTTAGGACTTGGTGCATGCAAGGGCAGTGGATCTGACTAGGTTGGATGAGTGGATCCCTAGTAATGGACCGTTGTAAGGTTGTAGGGCAAATAAGGAAAATTAAAATTGATCCTATGGGGTTTTCAAAAATTTTAATTTTTTTTTTTGATGGATCACATGGTTATTGAATGATGCATTTGCTTGTTTATTTAGTCTTATGTGGGCTGCTCATATTATTTGTGTGCTGTGCTGGGGCCTGCGTGCCTGGGAATATTGATTGTAAATTAATTTTATTTTGTGATCTGCGAATCACTGTTTAATTAATTTATAAATGTAAGTGACCTGCGTGTCACTCTTGTCTAGATAGTTAAATTTGTAATTTAATTAGACAAGAGCACAAAGCACACTTGGCAGAGGCGCATGCAGCAGTGGCTTGACCAGGTGGGAGGTCCAGGGTTCGACTCTGGGACCAGGCGCATTTTCCCTGGTAGGCGCACCTGAGCTGCAGATGGCGCTTGGGCCCAGGTTTGGGCCAGATGAGCAGCTAAAGACCCATGAAGAGCAAGTGAAGACTTAAGTTAGGTTAAGATCTCACTAGGGCTATGGGCTTTTACCACATAAGATTCATGCTTTCTTTTATTGATGAATATTAGAATTGCATGATTAAATTATCTTCTGCTATCACCATAGGAATTGCATGATAGGCATGAAGATAAAAAGGACCGTTAAAATCCAACGCTTTAATATCAAGCTCGTAAGCCTTCTGACGCGAAACCTCACTGTTCTGATTATCGTTGGAGCCGTGTTGTACCCACTCAGTGGGCACGTCCATCTATCTTCAGAGGGTGTGGGATTACATCTGTGTGTTACAGAGTAGGGATTTATCCCTTCTCGTTGCTCAGCATAGCACACGGTGGTCCAGGGAGTAGGTCGGGTCAGCTTGACCGTGTTGGCTACATATGTGGAGCATATGGTAGCACATGGAGGCAGCCATCTGTGGGGTCAGAGATTGTGTTGTACCAACTCAGTTGGCACAGTCTGCTGGACTGCCCAGATGAAGGGGAATCGCACGGGTTGGCGATCGGCAGGGACTGCCTACCAGAAACTAGTGCTTGTACTCTCTGTGCATCTTATCTCGCCTGAGCGGGACGCGGAGACCAAGTATGAAATCTGGATCCCATCTCACTAAAAGAGTATTACTCTTTCGGGCTGTTTTGCTGGATTTTTCACGCCTGATAAAATAGTGAGAAAAAGAATCTTTCTTAAGTCCTGATTGATTCTTATACATTGATACTGACCTTGCTGTTCTTGCATTGTTGTAGATACCTGCAGCAACGAACACCATGAACTTCAATGTGCGATCCCTACTGGAAAGGGAGAAGTTTGCTGGGCCGAACTTCTCTGACTGGTTTGGACACCTTAAGATCGTTCTTAAGGCAGAGAGGAAACTGTATGTCCTCGAGACGGCGATACCGCCGCAGCCCGCTCCGAACGCCGCGAGGGCGGTTCGGGAAGCCTATGAAAAGCACGTCAATGATAGCATTGATGTCGCTTGCCTGATGCTAGCGTCTATGACGCCACCGCTGCAGCGTCAGCATGAGGATATGTCTGCTATAGACATGATAGCAAACCTCAAGATGCTGTATGCTGCACAGGCGAGGACTGAACGCTATAATTTGACAAAGCTCTTCTTTCAGAGCAAACTGGCTGAAGGGAGCCCAGTGGGAGCTCACGTGCTCAAGATGATTGGGCACAAGGAGGCTCTAGAGAAACTGGGGCATACCATCAACCAGGAGCTTGCTGTGGACATTATTCTACAGTCTCTCCCGCCTTCATTCGACGCGTTCATTATTAATTTTAATATGAACAAAATCGATTGTACTCCGGCAGAGCTGCTGAATATGCTCTTGACCACTGAGGAGACTCTGAAGGGTAAGCCTTCAACCTCTGTCTTGATGGTTCCTTCCAGGAACAAGAAGAAGGGGAAGAAGGGCAAGGCCCCGGTCAAGAATTACAGCAAGGCTCTGAAGCAGAAGGTGAAGCGGTCCAAGGAATACAGGTGTTTCCACTGTGGCCAGCTGGGTCACTGGAAAAAGGACTGTAAAGCGCTCCTTGGAGATAAGAGGGGAAGCTTTGCTTCTGGCTCAGGTATATTCGTGACTGAAGTCATGTTTTCTTCTTCTATATCATGGGTGTTGGACACTGCATGTGGAGTTCACATTTGTTCAAATGTACAGGAACTCAAGAGAAGAAGGCAGGTGGGACAGCATGAGGTGGACCTACGCGTTGGAAACGGGGCACGGGTTGCTGCTGTTGCTGTAGGAGACTACTTTATTTCTTTACCATCTGGACTTGTATTGGAACTAAACAGTTGTTATTTTGTTCCCAGTATAACTAAAAATATTATCTCCATTCCTGCTCTTGTCAGGAAGGGATTTTCCTTTGAATGCAATATTTCAAAGTGTATTTTATCTTTTGATAATATTGTTTATGCAACTGGTTCAATTAACAATGGGTTATACATGTTGGACATGGAATGTTCGATACAGCAAATTGATATTAAGAAAGCCAAGTATGCTGATGACAGCACCTTGCTATGGCATAGTCGTTTGGGCCATATTAACGAGAAACGCATTAAGCGGTTGCATGATAATGGGCTGCTGGGATCATTCTCCTATAGGGAGATTGATACATGCAAAGCTTGTTTGATGGGCAAAATGACGAAGTCACCTTTTCCTCACAAAGGTCAAAGGGCTTCAGGTTTACTTGACCTTATACACAGTGATGTGTGTGGGCCTTTTAGTAAACATGCCAGAGGTGGCTATCAATACTTCATTACCTTTACTGATGATTTCAGTAGATATGGGTATGTCTATCTGATGAGACATAAGAGTGAATCTTTTGACAAGTTCAAAGAGTTCAAAAATGAAGTACAGAATCAGCTAGGCCGAAATATCAAGGCACTTCGCTCAGATCGAGGTGGTGAATACCTAAGTCATGCATTCACTGACTATCTAAAGGAGTGTGGGATTATCTCACAGCTCACTCCACCAGGAACACCGCAATGGAATGGTGTGTCCGAAAGGAGAAATAGAACGCTACTTGATATGGTTCGTTCTATGATGAGTCAGGCTACTCTACCCTACTCCTTTTGGGGTTTTGCACTGGAAACAGCTGCAAAGGTACTAAACCGAGTGCCATCCAAGGCAGTTTCAAAGACGCCATATGAGTTATGGTATGGGAAACAGCCAAGCTTGACATTTATCAGGATCTGGGGCTGCGAGGCTTATGTCAAAAAGCTCGCCTCTGGGAAACTAGAGAGCAGATCTGACAAATGTATCTTTGTCGGTTACCCTAAGGAAACTAAGGGTTATTATTTCTACGACCCCAAAGAGAACAAGGTTTTTGTTGCTCGGACGGCCATATTTCTTGAGAAGGAGTTTCTTCTGCAAGAGGCCAGTGGGAGAGAAATAAAACTGGATGAGAATCCAGAAGAAGGACAAAGTGACCAAGCACAGTTGGATGAGCCTGAGCCGGTAGAACAGGTTATTGAACAACCTGAGGCTCAGATATCACGGGAACCGCGAAGATCGGGTAGATCCGTCGACAGCCTGAGCGCTATGACGGAGTCTACATCATTGATAATGATGAACCCCTTACTTATGCGGATGCGGTCAGTGGACCGGAATCAGCGAGATGGCTTGAAGCTATGCGCGCCGAGATGGACTCCATGTCAGATAACCAAGTTTGGGATTTGGTTGATCCGCCTCCGGGAGTTATCCCTATAGGCTGTAAATGGATCTTCAAGAAGAAGATTGACATGGATGGTAACGTAATTACCTATAAAGGCAGGCTAGTTGCGAAAGGTTTCAAACAAATCTACGGGATAGATTATGATGAAACTTTCTCACCTGTAGCCATGTTTAAGTCTATTCGGATTCTTTTCGCGATAGCTGCATATTATGATTATGAGATCTGGCAGATGGATGTGAAAACAGCTTTCCTGAATGGAAATCTGGATGAGGATGTGTATATGACACAACCAGAAGGTTTCACTAATCCAGCAGATCGTCATAAGATATGCAAGTTAAAGAAGTCTATTTATGGACTTAAACAAGCATCCAGAAGCTGGAATATTCGTTTTGATGAATCAGTTACTGAATTTGGTTTCATCAAGAACGAGGATGACCCGTGCGTATATAAGAGGTTTAGTGGGAGCGTGATTACTTTTCTAGTCCTCTACGTCGATGACATCTTGATCATTGGAAATGACATTCCTGAAATGCATGCTGTTAAGGCATGGCTGAGGAAATGTTTCCAGATGAAAGATTTAGGAGAAGCAGCCTATGTGTTAGGTGTGAAGATCTACCGGGATAGATCTAAGAGGCTTCTCGGGCTGTGCCAGAGTACTTACATCGAAAAGGTCCTGGAGAGATTTCACTTAGAGAATTCTAAGAAAGGATATCTTCCAGTCAGACATGGTCTGAATCTTTCGAAGAGTCAGTGTCCACAAACACAGACTGAGAAAGATGAAATGGACAATACGCCTTATGCTTCGGCTATTGGATCCATTATGTATGCGATGTTGTGTACTCGCCCAGACGTCGCTTACGGGTTAAGCGTGACCAGTCGTTACCAGAGTAATCCAGGTATGGCGCACTGGATTGCAGTCAAGAACATTTTAAAATATCTGCGGAGGACCAAAGATATGTTCTTGATATATGGTGGTCAGGAAGAACTCAGTATTGAAGGATATACTGACGCTTCGTTCCAGTCTGACCAGGATGATTTCCGATCGCAATCAGGCTATGTTTTTAGCTTGAATGGAGGTGCAGTGGTGTGGAAGAGTTTCAAACAGTCAACTGTTGCTGATTCCACAACAGAAGCCGAGTATGTTGCAGCCTCGGAAGCATCCAAGGAGGCAGTGTGGATTCGTAAGTTCGTGAAAGAACTTGGTGTCGTTCCTTCGAGTGCAGATCCTTTGGTTATCTTCTGTGATAACACTGGAGCAATCGCACAAGCAAAGGAACCACGGTCGCACCAGAAGTCCAAGCACATACAGAGACGGTTTCATTTGATCAGGGAGATCATAGATCGTGGCGAGATCAAAATCTGCAAGGTTCATACAGATGACAATCTGGCAGACCCGCTTACCAAGCCTCTGGCGCAGCAGAAGCATGAGAAGCACTGTAATAATATGGGTTTGAGATTTCTCAACCATTAGATTAAGTGCAAGTGGGAGATTGTTGGGGTATGCCCTTAAGGCTAATGTTTGAGGCCTATGGGAATGTATCAGTATCATGTAATAAACTGTTATGTTTAAAGGCATGGTTGTTATTCAGTTAGCTACATTGTCTGCTGCAATATATGTTCTTCTGAATAATGTCTCAAAGCTATTCAGCTGGGCTGACATGCTATTATGTCCTTAGTCGATATATCTTGGTGAACATGAGACAGCCTTGATATGGTTAAGACTAATATGTGTTCTAGTCTTATAGGATGCTTCGAGCATGGAATAAGATGTAGACTCATGGGTACATGGGATGTACTGGACAGACCCTACTAGGATGTTCAATTGTTTGTCACAATGTGAATATTCCTTGATTAAGACAAGTGGCACATTTCCTCTGACTTGAGATCACTTGTGTTTCTAAATGATAATTGTCATTGTTTTGAGGTAGTTCAATATCATTTGAAACATAATGATTATAGACTATCTTGGATGATGAGCTTGAGTCAGGTTAGGGCACTAATGATAGACATAGGATTGCCGTCTCCTTGTTTAAGGAGTGTGATGTTCTAAAGGGGCCCCCTGGATGAGATGATTGAGAAAAGAGTATGGCCATACCCAGGTGACAGTGTTCATCTGATCTAATCATGCTCATCATATTGGAGTTACGAGCTTGACAGGCTTGTCCAATAAGAACATCCAGTGGCAAAGGAAATATGCATGCCTTGTGAATTGATTCACACTTGTGCTATGTTTTGGGTGTAGTCTTGGAAGACTCTTTCCTCTATATCGGGAGACAGTGATGTGTTGCTAGATACCCCTCACTGATCGTGATAATGAGAATTATCGTTACCGACATTTAAAGGAAACCCTCAGGGTCGCACAATTTGATGATATGGCTTACTTAAGTCAGTTCGTGTGGACTGAATTGTTTAGGTTCAGTTTAAAGGGATTTAATCTCTGATTGTGAGTGAGATCTAGTCTGATCATGTTTGATTGATTAGGGCTTTAGATCGGTAAGCTTCGATCGAGAGATTAGATGCCAGATCGGTCAGATCAGGGGCATCGAAGAGATTGACGGTTAGATCTGAAGCCTTAGGGTTTATTTAAGATCTAGACCATATTGCTTGGTTTAATTGGTCTTGGACCAAACCGAAGTGAACCCGCTCATTGGTTGAGCGCATGGTTCAAGTGATGTGGCATTAGCGATTGGGTAAACCCAAGAGCGCATGTTGAGAAGTGGATGCTATTTTTGGATAGCACTTCTACTAATCGTGGCCATGACTCACGATTGCCACACTTCACGCTTCCCCCTCTCTTTGTTCGTCGCCAACGCTTGGCTTAGACGCGACAACCTCTCGGCTAGAGAAGAGGAGGACGAAAAAAAAAAGGAAACTCAAGCAAGACGATCTTTTTCCTTTCCCTTTCCATTCGACAAAGGCTTCTTGGAACCTTGCTAGCACAAGGAGCACCAAGGAAAGTAGGCGACACCAATTGTGTGCGTCACCTTAGGAGAAGGCTCGCTTGCGCCTTTCCTTCCAAGTCTTCATCCAACGCAAATGGCTATGGTATGAATTCAAGTTTACTTAAGTTGATCATATATCATGCAATAGATTCTTTCAAACCCTTTATTCCGCTGCAAAGTTTTATGCGCCACATGACTAGGGTTTTTGCTCCCCCTAGAAGGGGACCCCCCTTAATCTTAAGGGGTACTTTCAAAGCAGCCTATGTATTAGGTGTGAAGATCTACAGGGATAGATCTAAGAAGCTTCTCGGGCTGTGCCAGAGTACTTACATCGATAAGATCCTGGAGAGATTCCACTTAGAGAATTTTAAGAGAGGATATCTTCCAGTCAGACATGGTCTGAATCTTTCGAAGAGTCAGTGTCCACAAACACAGACTGAGAAAGATTAAATGGACAATATGCCTTATGCTTCGGCTATTGGGTCCATTATGTATGCGATGTTGTGTACTCGCCCAGACGTCGCTTACGGGTTAAGCGTGACCAGTCGGTTCCAAAGTAATCCAGGTATGGCGCACTGGATTGCAGTCAAGAACATTTTAAAATATCTGCGGAGGACCAAAGATATGTTCTTGATATATGGTGGTCAGGAAGAACTCAGTATTGAAGGATATACTGACACTTCGTTCCAGTCGGACCAGGATGATTTTCGATCGCAATCAGGCTATGTTTTTAGCTTGAATGGCGGAGCAGTGGTGTGGAAGAGTTTCAAACAGTCAACTGTTGCTGATTTCACAACAGAAGCCGAGTATGTTGCAGCCTCGGAAGCATCCAAGGAGGCAGTGTGGATTCGTAAGTTTGTGAGAGAACTTGGTGTTGTTCCTTCGAGTGCAGATCCTTTGGTTATCTTCTGTGATAACACTGGAGCAATAGCACAGGCAAAGGAACTACGGTCGCACCAGAAGTCCAAGCACATACAGAGACGGTTTCACTTGATCCGGGAGATCATAGATCGTGGCGAGATCAAAGTCTGCAAGGTTCATACAGATGACAATCTGGCAGACCCGCTTACTAAGCCTCTGGCGCAGCAGAAGCATGAGAAGCACTGTAATAATATGGGTTTGAGATTTCTCAACCATTAGATTAAGTGCAAGTGGGAGATTGTTGGGGGTATGCCCTTAAGGCTAATGTTTGAGGCCTTGGGATTGTATCAGTATCATGTAATAAACTCTTATGTTTATAAAGGCATGGTTGTTATTCAGTTTGTTACATTGTCTGCTGCAATAATTGTACTTCTGAATAATGTCTCAAAGCTGTTCAGCTGGGCTGACATGCAGTTTTGTCCTTAGTCGAGATATCTTGGTGAACATGAGACAGCCTTGATATGGTTAAGACTAATATGTGTTCTAATCTTATAGGATGCTTCGAGCATGGAATAAGATGTAGACTCATGGGTACATTGGATGTACTGGACAGACCCTACTAGGATATTCAATTGCTTGTCACAATGTGAATATTCCTTGATTGCGACAAGTGGCACATTTCCTCTGACTTGAGATCACTTGTGTTTTCTAAATGATGATTGTCATTGTTTTGAGGTAGTTCAATATCATTTGAAACATAATGATTATAGACTATCTTGGATGGTGAGCTTGAGTCAGGTTAGGGCACTAGTGATAGACAAAGGATTGCCGTCTCCTTGTTTAAGGAGTGTGATGTTCTAAAGGGGCCCCCTGGATGAGATGATTGAGAAAGTGTATGGCCATACCCAGGTGACTGTGTTCATCTGATCTAATCATGCTCATCATATTGGAGTTACAAGCTTGACACGCTTGTCCAATAAGAACATCCAGTGGCAAAGGAAACATGCATGCCTTGTGAGTTGGATTCACACTTGTGCTGTGGTTTGGGTGTAGTCTTGGAAGACTCTTTTCTTTATATCGGGAGACAGTGATGTGTTGCTAGATACCCCTCACTGATCGTGATAACGTAAGTTATCGTTACCGACATTTAAAGGAAACCCTCAGGGTCGCACAATTTGATGATATGGCTTACTTAAGTCAGATCGTGTGGACTGAATTGTTGAGGTTCAGTTTAAAGGGATTTAATCTCTGATTGTAAGTGAGATCTGGTCTGATCATGTTTGATTGATTAGGGCTTGAGATCGGTAAGCTTCGATTGAGAGAATGGATGCTGGATCGGTGAGATCAGGAGCATCAGGAGATGAACGGTCAGATCAAATACCTTAGGGTTTTAATGTGATCTGGACTTATGGCTTGGTTTATTTGGTTATTGAACCAAATTCAAGTGAACCGGCTCATGAATGAGCGCATGGTTCAAGGGTGAAGTGGAGTTTACGATTGGGGTAAACCCAAGATCGCATGTGGAGAAGTTATATGCTATTTTTGGATAGCACTTCTCAACGTGACCACGTTTTCACGTTTTCCCTCTTCACGCCTTCACGCTTTGTCGCCAATTCGGCTTTGGCTTTTGGGGCATTCTTGCGTGGAGGAGAGGAATAGACGATAAGGAAAAATTGCCAAGCCAAGAAGTTCTTTTTCCATTTCACTCGACAAAGACATCTTTGGACCTTGCTAGCACAAGGATCGCAAGGAGGAGTAGGCGACATCAATTGTGTGCGTCACCTCTGGAGAAGATCCAGTTTGATCTTTGCTTCCAAGGCACCATCTAGAAATGGCTATGGTATGATCCTTCTCTATATGCAATCGGGTTCTTTTTGTTAATCATATAGCATGCAAGATCTAGAAACCCCCTTTCCGCTGCTTGCATCTTCCATATGCGCCAATGCTTTAGGGTTTCGCCCCCTTTAGGGGACCTTCACCAGTTTCTCTAGAGCCTCCTTGTACCCAATCATCTTGAGTACGTGAGCTCCCACTGGACTCCCTTCAGTCAGTTTGCTCTGAAAGAAAAGTTTAGACAAGTTATAGCGTTCAGTCCTTGCCTGTGCAGCATACAGCATCTTGAGATTTGCTATAATTTCTATAGCAGATAAATCTTCATGCTGACGCTGCAGCTGTGGCGTCATAGACGCTAGCATAAGGCAAGCGACATCAATGATATCATTGACATGCTTTTCATAAGCTTCCCGAACCGCCCTTGCGGCGTTCGCAGCAGGTTGAGGCGGTATAGCCGTCTCGAGGACATACAGTTTCCTCTCAGCCTTAAGAACAATCTTAAGGTGTCCGTACCAGTCTGAGAAGTTTGGCCCAGCAAACTTCTCCCTTTCCTGTAGGGATCGCACATTGAACGCTGTGGTGTTCGTTGCTGCAGTAATCTACAACAATGCAAGAACAGCAAGGTCAGTATCAATGTTAGAATCAATTCAGGACTTAAGAATGATTCTTTTCTCACTATTTTATCTTACTGAAAAATCCAGTAAAACAGTCCAAAAGAGTAAAACTCTTTTAGTGAGATGGGATCCAGATTTCATACTTGGTCTCCGCGTCCCGCTCAGGCGAGATAAGATGCACAGAGAGTACAAGCACTAATTTCTGGTAGGCAATCCCTGCCAATCGCCAACCCGTGCGATTGCCCTTCATCTGGGCAATCCAGCAGACTGTGCCAACTGAGTTGGTACAACACAGTCTCTGATCCCACAGATGGCTGCCTCCATATAGCTACCATATGCTCAATATGTAGCCTACATGGTCAAGCTGACCCGACCTACTCCCTGGACCACCACATGCTATGCTGAGCAACGAGAAGCGATAAATCCCTTCTCTGTAACACGCAGGTGTAATCGCACACCGTCTGAAGATAGATGGGCGTGCCCACTGAGTGGGTACAACACGGCCCCAACGATAGTCAGAACAGTGAGGTTTCGCGTCAGAAGGCTATCGTGCTTGATATTTAACGTTGGATTTTAACGGTCCTTTTATCTTCTTACTATCATTCAAATCCTATGGTGATAGCAGAAGAATAAATCATGCAGTTATTAAATTACTTAAACAGTAAATTAAAAGCATGATGATCTTATGTGGTAAAAGCCCATTAAGCCTAAGTAAGACCTTAATTAACTTAAGTCTTCACTTGAGCTCTTCATGGGTCTTTAGCATGTCATCTGGCCCAACCCGGGCCCATGGACCCACTGCAGCTCAGGTGCGCCCACCAGGTAAGATGCGCCTATCCTAGAGTCGAACCCTAGACCTCCCACTGGTGAAGCCACTTGCTACATGCGCCTCTGCCATGTGTGCTCTGTGCTCATGTCTGATTAAATTACAATTTAATCTATCTAGACATGATTGACACGCAGGTCAATTACACTTTATAAATTAATTAAAATGTGATGCGCAGATCACAATAATAATTTACAATAATATCCAGGCACGCAGGCCCCAGCACAGCACACATTAAATTTAGGCAGCCCACATAAGATTAAATAAACACTCATCATGTTATACAAACATCAAGTGATCCAATCAAGAAAATAAAAGTTTTCGAAAAACCCATTGGCTTCATTTTATTTCCTTATGTGCCCTACTACCTTACAACGGTCCATTAATAGGGATCCACTCATCAGACCTAGTCAGACCCACTGCCCTTGCATGCACCAAGTCATAACCGACTTGAGTCGACCTCATGGTCAACAATGCATGCGTGAAGGGCTGAACGTCCCTCATGAGTTCTGGCAAGCGGGTGTGACCCCGGGCCTTAATCATGAGCGTTCATCGGTTGTCTCAATCAGACATCGCTACACGCCTTTCAGCAGTCGACCTATAGCCACCTCATGCTTGCGCATAGGTGCCATCTGGTCGACCCATCTAGGCTGTCAGATAGTCTGATCAGACTATTGGGTCTAGACTGGACGATGACTTCAACCCTAATAACCCGTCTAAGATTTTGAAGTAGGCGCTTAGATCTAATGAGGGGCGCGCAAGTAATGTTTTGAGAAAAAACTACAACAAGCGCCAACTATATACATGCGCCAATGTAAAGCATACATCATATTTTCGCATGATCTTTTAGATCTACTAATAAGCGCAAACAAGGATCACAAATAAGCAATCATATGAATCATACAAGGAACCATGGCTCTGATACCAATTGAAAGTTCCCTAAAGGGGGCGAAACCCTAAAGCATGCGCATATAAAAACTTGCATGGGCGGAATCTAGGGTTTCCTAGGATCGCATGTATGAACATAGATCAACTTAAAGATTGTATAGATCAAGAAGGGGATCATACCATTGCCATTTCTTGGATGGCGTCTTGGAAGAAGAGGGCGAGCGGCTCTCCTCCAAAGGTGATGCACACAAGATGAAGATGACTACTCCCTTGGCGTTCCTTGTGCTAGCAAAGCTCCAAGGTCTCCTGATCGCGTGAAGGAGATTGAGATGATCTCTAGGCTTTGTCAAGTCCTCTCCTTGGCATCCAGACTCACCACACGAGAGAGAGGCGTCGAGAGGAAGAGGCGAGAGAGAATAGGGGCGATCCCTCAAACGTGAGGCATGCTACCCATTTTGGAAAACCAATTTCCAAAAATAGCAAGCCACTACTTCAACACAAGATGCGTTTACCCCAATCGCAACTTCCTCCCTTGACTTGAACCATGCGCTCACACTAAGTGAACCGGTTCAATTACATTTGGTTCAAAGACCAAATTAAACCAAGCCTTGGTCTAGATCATATTAAACCATAAGGCTCAAGATCTAACCATTCATCTCTTGATGCTCTTGATCTCACCGATCTAGCATCAATTCTCTCGATCGAAGCTTACCGATCTCAAGCCCTAATCAATCAAACATGATCAGACCAGATCTCACTTACAATCAGAGTTTAAACTCCTTTAAACTGAACCAGAACAATTCAGTCCACACGATCTGACATAAGTAAGCCATATCATCAAATTGTGCGACTCTAAGGGTTTCCTTTAAATGTCGGTAACGATAACTTACGTTATCACGATCAGTGAGGGGTATCTAGCAACACATCACTGTCTCCCGATATAAAGGAAAGAGTCTTCCAAGACTACACCCAAACCACAGCACAAGTGTGAACCCAAGTCACTTGACATATGTGTTTCCTTTGCCACTGGATGTTCTTATTGGACAAGCGTGTCAAGCCTGTAATTCCAATATGATGAGAATGATTAGATCAGATGAACATAGTCATCTGGGTATGGCCATACACTTTCTCAATCATCTCATCCAGGGGGCCCCTATAGAACATCACACTCCAAACAAGGAGACGGCAATCCTATATCTATCACTAGTGCCCTAACATGACTCATGCTCACTATCCAAGATAGTCTATAACCATTATGTTTCAAATGATATTGAACTACCTCAAAACAATGCCAATCATCATTTAGAAACAGAAGTGATCTCAAGTCAGAGGAAATATGCCACTTGTTTGCATATAAGGATTATTCACATTGTGACAAGCAATCGAATATCCTAAGTAGGGTCTGTCCAGTACATCCAATGTACCCATGAGTCTACATCTTATTCCATGCTCGAAGCATCCTATAAGATTAGAACACATATTAGTCTCAATCATATCAAGGCTGTCTCATGTTCACCAAGATATCTCGACTAAGGACAAAACTGCATGTCAGCCAAGCTGAACAGCATTAAGACATTATTCAGAAGTATACATATTGCAGCAGATAATGTAACAACCTGAATAACAACCATTGCCTTTATAAACATAGAGTTTATACATGATACTGATATAATCCCAAGGCCTCAAACATTAGCCTTAAGGGCATACCCCGACATTAATTTCTCCCCATTATACCCTTTTAGCCAATTCTCTCTCATGACAACATGTAATTGGGCCTCATTGGGTAATGAGCTAGCCCAAACTTTATTGCATGGGTTGATTAAGCTATTGGATCCAATCCAATGCAACCCTAATCCAAATGTGACCAATTTAGGTCAATTTTGGGTCAACCTAACAAAAATGAAGTTTGGTTCCAATAACTCTCTTCCAACTCATCAGGCCCATTGGCGCTGATGAAATCTTCCAAATAGATCTAAGCTATCCAATAACTTGATCATAAGGCTTCTGATTAATGCAACGTCAAGAGTCTATTGCGTGTGACCCTGTAGGATCCAAATGACGATGGCAATGATGATTGAATCATCATAAGTAGTGAGAGGTATCTAGCAACACATCACTACTGATGACACCAAAATATATAGTATATTTTGTATCATTTTGGATATCTTTTAATGCTAAATTGAGGATCTTTTACTTATTTTCATGCTAAATTCATCGAATATTGCAAAGTCTACTTCTATTTTGGTTTTTTATGATTTTTAGGTAAAAAGGCATTATTTCAAGGAGTTTTCAAGCAAAATCAAACACATAGAAGAATTACCATCATCAAGAGGAAATCACCCTAGAAATTTCATGGAAAACGGAGCAAGTTAGTGCCGTAAACTATTACACTGCCATATTTCTGTTGTTAAACGTGATTTCCAGGTCAATTCTAAAGTCTGATTCTTGCGGAGACGATTGCGGGCGAACCAGAGCTTTATACTCGAATCCGTAAGAAGCAAGGAGGGAGCCTTTCACGGGAGGATTACACACACACCGAAAGCCCCATTTTTCATCGACTGTCGAGAGGGAAATCAGGATTCACGCCACCGCCTAGGGTTCCGCTGCCGCGATCAATCCAGACCACCTCCGGCCGTGATTTTCATACTGAAGCTTCATCTGAAGGAGGAGAGGACACACCAGAAGTTTCAGATCGAAAGGAGATCAATTGGAAGAGGAATAGAAGAAAGAAGAGGCGCCGACACTGTTCATCGTCTCAAATTGCAAATTACAGCTATGTTTTATTTCACATCCGTGCTGTATTTTCTTAAACTCTTCTTTTTCCTTGATTTTCGATCTTCTGAAACTATGACTTATTGTAATTCCTTCACGATGCTAGCTTAAACTACTTTTGGGACATGGGGGAATAATTCCCTTTGATTTTCTTAATTACTAGATTATTTTTACTTTCATCATGATTGTTCTACTTTGATAATTTTGCCAATGTGATTATTGCTTTAAGATTCTCTTTAGTTTATTTTCGTCATCATGATTTAGAGTTCTCGCAATAAGGACCAAAAGGTCACTTGCTTGAGTACTTGGAACCCTAGAACTATATGATAGGAATTTTCTTAGTGATTTATATTGCCATGATAACAATTACAAACATATGATTGGGTTATTGTGTCAAACGTGGAGATCTTGCACGAAAGTGAGGATCGGAACGTTGGAGAACCATAGGCAAAACTCGTGTTGAGACTCGGATGCACGACGGTGATCATTGAGTTTCCGCTTGAGACGATCAACTTAGAATTCGGATGCATGAAAGTGATCCTCGAGTTCTTCGATTGATGATTTACCTATCATTAGCTTGGGATGATTTTTGCGCGAAAGCGAAGATTTATTCTTGCATGGTTATCTGCACGAGAGTGAGATAATCCCTGTTTAGGTACATTATGTCTTTATCAAAATATAATTTGATTGATGAATATCTTTGTACATCTAGTCATGAAAATCTAAGTGAATGAAACCCTAGTCCCAGTTTTCTCTCTCTGATAGTATCTTTCCGTGTGTTTGCTATATTTATCTGACTTTCATTCGATTACCTAGATAGTGAAAAATCAATGGATCAGTACTTGACAACATAGGTCTTTGTGGGTTCGATATCTTTCTCTATTACTTCGAGTATCCATGCACTTGTGGAGATAACAACAAGTGTGGTAATTGAACAAGTTTTTAGAGCCGTATCAGGGGGTGACAAGTCCCTGTGCGCCATCACTTGGGCATTGGCTGCGACTTTAGAAATAAGTTTAATTTACCAACTTGTTGGGATACAACAAGTTTTTGACGCCGTTGCCGGGGACCTTAGTTTTGTCAATATTGAAAATATTGAGATTATTGCTAGACTAGGATTAATTCATGTTTTATCTATCTGTTCTTCTCTGTTTACTTGAGTTACTTAATCTGTCTGCTTTAGACTATACAGGAAATTTAAATCCAATGGCAGGATAGAGATTACTTAGGGACTATGCTGTCCCTAGGCCACGAGAAATACACTCTAGCATTATCAAACCCAGCATTGAAGCCGATAATTTCGAGATTAATCCTGCCTTCTTGACCATGATCCAGCAGAATCAATTTGGAGGAGATCCAATTGAAGATCCCTATCAACACTTACATCTTTTTCTTGAATATTGTGATACCATTAAGATTAGTGGAGTTTCTGATGATGCATTAAAACTGAGATTATTTCTTTTTTCTCTTAGGGACCGGGCGAAATCATGGCTACAATCACAACCTACTGGAACCTTCACAACTTGGAATCAACTTTCAAATTCCTTCTTGACAAAGTACTTCCCTCCAAGCAAGACAATTCAACTAAGAAATCAAATTATAAGCTTTCAACAAAAAGATGGGGAGTCATTCAGTGAGGCATGGGAGAGATTTAATGAATTGCAACGGAAGTGCCCGCACCATAGCCTTGAAAATTGGACTTTACTTCATACATTTTATTATGGCTTACTTGATGATACCTGTCTAATTGTTGATACTTCTGCAGGAGGAGCCGTTATGAGTAAGACCGTGGAATTGTCAAGCCAGATGTTTTTGCACTGTTTGAAGAAATATCCCTGAACCATAACCAATGGAATCCTGAGGAAAGAATGTTACATGGTCATCATCATGGTAAGACTAAGAATGAGGAATTGCAAACTCCAACTGAAGAGGTAAATTCTTTTAGTATAGAATCCTGGCTTGACAAGTTTATGACTCATCAAACTCAATTTATGCAAAATCAAAACGAAGCAATTGAAAATCTTAAGGGAATGGTTAACCAAATTGCTTCTCAAGTAGAATCTTTAACTACTCATGAGAACATCATAAAAAATCAGATGCCTAATGAACATTGCAATGTTGTTGTCACTAGAAGTGGAAAGAAGCTAGGAGAACTTAACAGGAAGGTTGCACTTAAAGAAAAAGAGTCTTATTGTGATCATGATGAAGAATTAGAATTAGAAAAATCCTCTAAACATGAACAAACCCTACCTAGTTTAACACCTCAAAAGGGTGATGAACCAAAAGGGGATGTGCCATGTAAAGAAGATAATTCTAAATCTGATTTGCCTCCACCCTACAGACCACCAATACCTTTTCCGCAAAGGTTAGTACAGGAAAACCTAGACAAACAATTTGGGAAATTTTTAGATATTTTGAAAAAGCTTTACATTAACATTCCATTTACTGAAGCTTTATTGCAAATGCGTACATATGCTAAATTTTTAAAAGAAATTCTGTCTAATAAGAGGAAAATAGAAGACTTTGGTACCGTGGCTCTAACCGAGGAATGTAGTGCTATTATTCAAAACAAGTTGCCACCTAAGTTGAAGGATCTAGGTGTTGGGGTATGCCCTTAAGGCTAATGTTTGAGGCCTTGGGATTGTAATAGTATCATGTATAAACTCTTATGTTTATAAAGGCAATGGTTATTATTTAGATTGTTACATTGTCTGCTGCAATAAGTGTTCTTTTGAATAATGTCTCAATGCTGTTCAGCTAGGCTGACATGCTATATGTCCTTAGTCGAGATATCTTGGTGAACATGAGACAACCTTGATATGATTGAGACTAATATGTGTTCTAATCTTATAGGATGCTTCGAGCATGGAATAAGATGTAGACTCATGGGTACATTGGATGTACTGGACAGACCCTACTAGGATATTCAATTGGTTGTCACAATTTGAATAATCCTTGAATGTAACAAGTGGCACATTTCCTCTGACTTGAGATCACTTGTGTTTTCTAAATGATGATTGTCATTGTTTTGAGGTAGTTCAATATCATTTGAAACATAATGATTATAGACTATCTTGGATGGTGAGCTTGAATCAGGTTAGGGCACTAGTGATAGATAGAGGATTGCCGTCTCCTTAATTGGAGTGTGATGTTCTAAAGGGCCCCCCTGGATGAGATGATTGAGACAGTGTATGGCCATACCCAGATGACTATGTTCATCTGATCTAATCATGCTCATCATATTGGAACTACAGGCTTGACACGCTTGTCCAATAAGAACATCCAGTGGCAAAGGAAACATGTATGCCTAGTGAAGGAGATTCACACTTGTGCTGTGGTTTGTGTGTAGTCTTGGAAGACTCTTTCCTTTATATCGGGAGACAGTGAAGTGTTGCTAGATACCCCTCACTGATCGTGATAACGTAAGTTATCGTTACCGACATTTAAAGGAAACCCTTAGGGTCGCACAATTTGATGATATGGCTTACTTAAGTCAGATCGTGTGGACTGAATTATTTGGGTTCAGTTTTAAAGGGATTGAATCTCTGATTGTGGGTGAGATCTGGTCTGATCATGTTTGATTGATTAGGGCTTGAGATCGGTAAGCTTCAATCGAGAGTTTTGATGCTAGATCGGTGAGATCAAGAGCATCAAGAGATGAACGGTCAGATCTAGAACCTTAGGGTTTAATTAGATCTGGACTACATGCTTGGGCTGATTTGGTTTGGTCATTGAACCAAATGCAATTGAACCGTGGCTTGGTTCAAAGAGGATAAAGAGGAGCGATCGGTTCACTTGGAGTGAACGCAAGGATGATCGCATGAACGTATGGAGTCAAAGACTTTCCATTTTTAGAAGTCGGTTTTTCCATCTTGGAAAAACGTCTCCACGTTTGATGAAAACGTCTCCACTTCGTTTTCGAGAGATACTTTTCTTGCCTCTTCCTCTCGACGACACACGGGTGTGTGAAAGTGGAAAAACACTTTGGAGAAAGTTCGGCCAAGCAAGTCTTCATCCTTCCATTCCTTTCCATACGAGAAGAAAACTTTGGAGCCTTGCTAGCACAAGTCGCGCCAAAGGAGTAGGCCTTCTTCCTCTTGTGTGCGACAGCCTTTGGAGAAGATTCAATTGATTCTTTGCTTCCAAGTTGCCATCCCTTCATGGCTATGGTATGATCTCTCATATCCTAAAGTTGATCATATGGTTCTAATATGCGATCCTAGAAACCCTTGTTTCCGCCCATGCTTGTTAGATGCGCATGTTTAGGGTTTCGACTCCCCTAGCTTTAGGGGTTCCTTCATACTGGTATCAGAGCAAAGTTTACATATGATTCATATGATTGCTTAAGGTGATCCTTGTTTGCGCTTATGATCTAAGTTTTCTCATCATGCGATAATACTAGTTGAAAGTATTTTTGTGGCGCATATATGAGATTGATTTTGGTGGCGCATGTGTAAGGTTGATTTTGTTGGTGCATGTATATTGCTTACATTGTTGCGCATACTACATGTTGTTGTTTTATCAAAACTTAACTTGCGCGCCTTTGTTTAGATCTAAGTTGCGCCTACTGTAAACCCTTAGACGGGTTGATGGGGTTGAAAGCATCATCTAGTATAGATCAACTAGTCTGATCAGACCATCTGACAGCCTAGATGGGTCGACCAGATGGCACCTGTGCGCAAGCACGAGGTGGCTATAGGTCGATTGCATCACAGGCGTGTAGCGAGGTCTGGTTGAGACAACCAGTGAACACACATGAGTTAGGCCCGGGGTCACACCCGCTTGCCAGATCTCATGTTGGTTGTTCAGCCCTTGGCGCATGCATGGTTGACCATTAGGTCAACGCAAGTCAGTTAAGACTTGGTGCATGCAAGGGCATGGATCTAACTAGACATGATGAGTGGATCCCTATCAATGGACCGCTGTAAGGTTGTAGGGCATATAAGAAAAGTAAAATTGATGCCAATGGGTTTTCAAAATTTTGTTTTCTTTGTAATGGATCACATATTGATTGATGCCATGATGCTTGTTTATTTCATCTTATGTGGGTTGCCCTTTAATGTGTGCTGTGCTGGGGCCTGCGAGCCTGGTTAATTATAAATTAATATTTATTTGTGATCTGCGAATCACATTGTATTTAATTTATAAAATGTAATTGACCTGCGAGTCAATCTTGTCTAGATAGATTGAATTGTAACTTAATCAGACAAGAGCACAGAGCACACTTGGCAGAGGCGCATGCAGCAGTGGCTTGACCAGGTGGGAGGTCCAGGGTTCGACTCTGGGACAGGCGCATTTACCTGGTGGGCGCACCTGAGCTGCAGTGGGCGCTTGGGCCCTGGGTTGGGCCAGATGAGATGCAAAAGACCCATGAAGAGCTCAAGTGAAGACTTAAGTTAATTAAGGTCTTACTTAGGCTATGGGCTTTTACCACATAAGATCCATGCTTTCTTTTATTGTTTATATAAGTAGAATAGCATGATTTATTTATCTTCTGCTATCACCATAGGAATTGCATGATAGTGAAGAAGATAAAAGACCGTTAAAATCCAACGCTAAAATATCGAGCTCGTAAGCCTTCTGATGAGAAACCTCACTGTTCTGACTATCATTGGAGCCGTGTTGTACCCACTCAGTGGGCACGTCCATCTATCTTCAGACGGTGCGCGATTACACCTGCGTGTTACAGAGAAGGGATTTATCGCTTCTCGTTGCTCAGCATAGCACGTGGTGGTCCAGGGAGTAGGTCGGGTCAGCTTGACCATGTAGGCTACATATGTGGCGCATATGGTAGCACATGGAGGCAGCCATCTGTGGGATCAGAGACTGTGTTGTACCAACTCAGTTGGCACAGTCTGCTGGGTTGCCCAGATGAAGGGGAATCGCACGGGTTGGCGATTGGCTGGGATAGCCTACCAGAGATTAGTGCTTGTACTCTCTGTGCATCTTATCTCGCCTGAGCGGGACGCGGAGACCAAGTATGAAATCTGGATCCCATCTCACTAAAAGAGTGTTACTCTTTCGGACTGTTTTAATGGATTTTTTAGTCAGATAAAATAGTGAGAAAAAGAATCTTTCTTAAGTCCTGATCGATTCTTAACATTGATACTGACCTTGCTGTTCTTGCATTGTTGTAGATACCTGCAGCAACGAACACCATGAACTTCAATGTGCGATCCCTACTGGAAAGGGAGAAGTTTGCTGGGCCGAACTTCTCAGACTGGTACGGACACCTTAAGATTGTTCTTAAGGCAGAGAGGAAACTGTATGTCCTCGAGACGGCTGTGCCGCCTCAACCCGCTCCGAACGCCGCAAGGGCGGTTCGGGATGCCTATGAAAAGCACGTCAATGATAGCATTGATGTCGCTTGCCTGATGCTAGCGTCTATGATGCCACCGCTGCAGCGTCAGCATGAGGATATGTCGGCTATAGAGATTATAGCGAACCTCAAGATGCTGTATGCTGCACAGGCGAGGACAGAACGCTATAATCTGACAAAGCTTTTCTTTCAGAGCAAACTGGCTGAAGGGAGCCCAGTGGGAGCTCACGTGCTCAAGATGATTGGGCACAAAGAGGCTCTAGAGAAACTGGGGCATACCATCAATCAGGAGCTTGCTGTAGATATTATTCTGCAGTCTCTCCCGCCCTCTTTCGATGCGTTCATCATTAACTTTAATATGAACAAAATCGACTGTACTCCGGCAGAGCTGCTGAATATTCTATTGACTACTGAGGAGACTCTGAAGGGAAAGCCTTCGACCTCTGTCTTAATGGTTCCTTCTAGGAACAAGAAGAAGGGGAAGAAGGGCAAGGCCCCCGTCAAGAGTTACAGCAAGGCTCTGAAGCAAAAGGTTAAGCGGTCTAAGGAATACAGATGTTTCCACTGTGGCCAGCTAGGTCACAGGAAAAAGGACTGTAAAGCGCTCCAAGGAGACAAGAAGGGAAGCATCGCTTCTGGCTCAGGTATTTATGTGACTGAGGTCATGTTTTCTTCTTCTATATCATGGGTGTTGGACACTGCATGTGGAGTTCACATTTGTTCAAATGTACAGGAACTCAAGAGAAGAAGACAGGTGGGACAGCATGAGGTGGACCTACGAGTTGGAAACGGGGCACGGGTTGCTGCTGTTGCTGTAGGAGACTATTTCATCTCTTTGCCATCTGGGCTTGTATTAGAACTGAACAATTGTTACTTTGTTCCCAACATTATTAAAAATATTATCTCCATTCCTGCTCTTGTCAGGAAGGGATTTTCCTTTGAATGCAATATTTCAAAGTGTGTTCTTTCTTTAGATAATATTGTTTATGCTACTGGTTCAATTAACAATGGGTTATTCATGTTGGACATGGAATGTTCTATACACAATATTGATATTAAGAAAGCTAAGTATGCTGATGACAGCACCTTGCTATGGCATAGTCGTTTAGGCCATATTAACAAGAAGTGCATTAAGCGGTTGCATGATCATGGACTGCTGGGATCATTCTCCTATGTGGAGATTGATACATGCAAGGCTTGTTTAATGGGTAGAATGACGAAGTCACCTTTTCCTAACAAAGGTCAAAGGGCTTCAGGTTTACTTGACCTTATACACAGTGATGTGTGTGGGCCATTTAGTAAACATGCCAGAGGTGGCTATCAGTACTTCATAACCTTTACTGATGATTTCAGTAGGTATGGGTATGTCTATCTTATGAGACATAAAAGTGAATCTTTTGACAAGTTCAAAGAGTTCAAGAATGAAGTACAAAATCAGCTAGGCCGACATATCAAGGCACTTCGTTCTGATCGAGGTGGAGAATACCTAAGTCGAGAGTTTACTGACTATCTGAAGGAGTGTGGGATTATCTCACAGCTCACTCCGCCAGGAACACCGCAATGGAATGGTGTGTCCGAGAGGAGAAATAGAACGTTACTTGATATGGTTCGTTCTATGATGTGTCAGGTTACTCTACCTTACTCCTTTTGGGGTTTTGCACTGGAAACAGCTGCAAAGGTACTAAACCGAGTGCCATCCAAGGCAGTTTCAAAGACACCATATGAGTTATGGTATGGGAAACAGCCGAGCTTGACATTTATCAGGATCTGGGGCTGCGAGGCTTATGTCAAAAAGCTCGCCTCTGGGAAACTAGAGAGCAGATCTGAGAAATGTATCTTTGTCGGTTACCCTAAGGAAACTAAGGGTTATTATTTCTACGATCCCAAAGAGAACAAGGTATTTGTTGCTCGGACGGCCATATTTCTTGAGAAGGAGTTTCTTCTGCAAGAGGCCAGTGGGAGAGAAATAAAGCTGGATGAGAATCCAGAGGAAGGACAAAGTAGTCAAGCACAGTTGGATGAGCCTGAGCCGGTGAATCAGGTTATTGAACAACCTGAGGCTCAGATATCACGGGAACCGCGAAGATCGGGAAGGATCCGTCGACAGCCTGAGCGCTATGACGGAGTCTACATAATTGATCATGATGAACCCCTCACTTATGCGGATGCGGTCAGTGGACCAGACTCAGCGAGATGGCTTGAAGCTATGCGCGCCGAGATGGACTCCATGTCAGATAATCAAGTATGGGATTTGGTTGATCCGCCTCCGGGAGTAATCCCTATAGGCTGTAAATGGATCTTCAAGAAGAAGATTGACATGGATGGTAACGTGGTTACCTATAAAGGTAGGCTAGTTGCGAAAGGTTTCAAACAAATCTACGGGATAGATTATGATGAAACTTTCTCACCTGTAGCCATGTTTAAGTCTATTCGGATTCTCTTCGCGATAGCTGCATATTACGATTATGAGATCTGGCAAATGGATGTGAAGACAGCTTTCCTTAATGGAAATCTGGATGAGGATGTGTATATGACACAACCAGAAGGTTTCACTAATCCATCAGATCGTCATAAAATATGCAAATTAAAGAGAATTCTAAAAGAGGATATCTTCCAGTCAGACATGGTCTGAATCTTTCGAAGAGTCAGTGTCCACAAACACAGACTGAGAAAGATGAAATGGACAATACGCCTTATGCTTCGGCTATTGGGTCCATTATGTATGCGATGTTGTGTACTCGCCCAGACGTCGCTTACGGGTTAAGCGTGACCAGTCGGTTCCAAGGTAATCCAGGTAAGGCGCACTGGATTGCAGTCAAGAACATCTTAAAATATCTGCGGAGGACCAAAGATATGTTCTTGATATATGGTGGTCAGGAAGAACTCAGTATTGAAGGATATACTGACGCTTCGTTCCAGTCTAACCAGGATGATTTTTGATCGCAATCAGGCTATGTTTTTAGCTTGAATGGAGGTGCAGTGGTGTGGAAGAGTTTCAAACAGTCAACTGTTGCTGATTCCACAACAGAAGCCGAGTATGTTGCAGCCTCAGAAGCATCCAAGGAGGCAGTGTGGATTCGTAAGTTCGTTCAGGAACTTGGTGTTGTTCCTTCGAGTGCAGATCCTTTGGTTATCTTTTGTGATAACACTGGAGCAATAGCACAAGCAAAGGAACCACGGTCTCACCAGAAGTCCAAGCACATACAAAGACGGTTTCACTTGATCCGGGAGATCATTGATCGTGGCGAGATCAAAGTCTGCAAGGTTCATACAGATGACAATCTGGCAGACCCGCTTACTAAGCCTCTGGCGCAGCAGAAGCATGAGAAGCACTGTAATAACATGGGTTTGAGATTTCTCAACCATTAGATTAAGTGCAAGTGGGAGATTGTTGGGGTATGCCCTTAAGGCTAATGTTTGAGGCCTTGGGATTGTAATAGTATCATGTATAAACTCTTATGTTTATAAAGGCAATGGTTATTATTCAGATTGTTACATTGTCTGCTGCAATAAGTGTTCTTCTGAATAATGTCTCAATGCTGTTCAGCTAGGCTGACATGCTATATGTCCTTAGTCGAGATATCTTGGTGAACATGAGACAACCATGATATGATTGAGACTAATATGTGTTCTAATCTTATAGGATGCTTCGAGCATGGAATAAGATGTAGACTCATGGGTACATTGGATGTACTGGACAGACCCTACTAGGATATTCAATTAGTTGTCACAATTTGAATAATCCTTGAATGTAACAAGTGGCACATTTCCTCTGACTTGAGATCACTTGTGTTTTCTAAATGATGATTGTCATTGTTTTGAGGTAGTTCAATATCATTTGAAACATAATGATTATAGACTATCTTGGATGGTGAGCTTGAATCAGGTTAGGGCACTAGTGATAGATAGAGGATTGCCGTCTCCTTAATTGGAGTGTGATGTTCTAAAGGGGCCCCCTGGATGAGATGATTGAGACAGTGTATGGCCATACCCAGATGACTATGTTCATCTGATCTAATCATGCTCATCATATTGGAACTACAGGCTTGACACGCTTGTCCAATAAGAACATCCAGTGGCAAAGGAAACATGTATGCCTAGTGAAGGAGATTCACACTTGTGCTGTGGTTTGGGTGTAGTCTTGGAAGACTCTTTCCTTTATATCGGGAGACAGTGATGTGTTGCTAGATACCCCTCACTGATCGTGATAACGTAAGTTATCGTTACCGACATTTAAAGGAAACCCTTAGGGTCGCACAATTTGATGATATGGCTTACTTAAGTCAGATCGTGTGGACTGAATTATTTGGGTTCAGTTTTAAAGGGATTGAATATCTGATTGTGGGTGAGATCTGGTCTGATCATGTTTGATTGATTAGGGCTTGAGATCGGTAAGCTTCGATTGAGAGTTTTGATGCTAGATCGGTGAGATCAAGAGCATCAAGAGATGAACGGTCAGATCTAGAACCTTAGGGTTTAATTAGATCTGGACTACATGCTTGGGCTGATTTGGTTTGGTCATTGAACCAAATGCAATTGAACCGTGGCTTGGTTCAAAGAGGATAAAGAGGAGCGATCGGTTCACTTGGAGTGAACGCAAGGATGATCGCATGAACGTATGGAGTCAAAGACTTTCCATTTTTAGAAGTCGGTTTTTCCATCTTGGAAAAACGTCTCCACGTTTGATGAAAACGTCTCCACGTTTGATGAAAACGTCTCCACTTCGTTTTCGAGAGATACTTTTCTTGCCTCTTCCTCTCGACGACACACGGGTGTGTGAAAGTGGAAAAACACTTTGGAGAAAGTTCGGCCAAGCAAGTCTTCATCCTTCCATTCCTTTCCATACGAGAAGAAAACTTTGGAGCCTTGCTAGCAGAAGTCGCGCCAAAGGAGTAGGCCTTCTTCCTCTTGTGTGCGACAGCCTTTGGAGAAGATTTAATTGATTCTTTGCTTCCAAGTTGCCATCCCTTCATGGCTATGGTATGATCTCTCATATCCTAAAGTTGATCATATGGTTCTAATATGCGATCCTAGAAACCCTTGTTTCCGCCCATGCTTGTTAGATGCGCATGTTTAGGGTTTCGACTCCCCTAGCTTTAGGGGTTCCTTCAGACTGGTATCAGAGCAAGGTTTACATATGATTCATATGATTGCTTAAGGTGATCCTTGTTTGCGCTTATGATCTAAGTTTTCTCATCATGCGATAATACTAGTTGAAAGTATTTTTGTGGCGCATATATGAGATTGATTTTGGTGGCGCATGTGTAAGGTTGATTTTGTTGGTGCATGTATATTGCTTACATTGTTGCGCATGCTACTTGTTGTTGTTTTATCAAAACTTAACTTGCGCGCCTTTGATTAGATCTAAGTTGCGCCTACTGTAAACCCTTAGACGGGTTGATGGGGTTGAAAGCATCATCTAGTATAGATCAACTAGTCTGATCAGACCATCTGACAGCCTAGATGGGTCGACCAGATGGCACCTGTGCGCAAGCACGAGGTGGCTATAGGTCGATTGCATCACAGGCGTGTAGCGAGGTCTGGTTGAGACAACCAGTGAACACACATGAGTTAGGCCCGGGGTCACACCCGCTTGCCAGATCTCATGTTGGTTGTTCAGCCCTTGGCGCATGCATGGTTGACCATTAGGTCAACGCAAGTCAGTTAAGACTTGGTGCATGCAAGGGCATGGATCTAACTAGACATGATGAGTGGATCCCTATCAATGGACCGTTGTAAGGTTGTAGGGCATATAAGAAAAGTAAAATTGATGCCAATGGGTTTTCAAAATTTTGTTTTCTTTGTAATGGATCACATATTGATTGATGCCATGATGCTTGTTTATTTCATCTTATGTGGGTTGCCCTTTAATGTGTGCTGTGCTGGGGCCTGCGAGCCTGGTTAATTATAAATTAATATTTATTTGTGATCTGCGTATCACATTGTATTTAATTTATAAAATGTAATTGACTTGCGAGTCAATCTTGTCTAGATAGATTGAATTGTAACTTAATCAGACAAGAGCACAGAGCACACTTGGCAGAGGCGCATGCAGCAGTGGCTTGACCAGGTGGGAGGTCCAGGGTTCGACTCTGGGACAGGCGCATTTACCTGGTGGGCGCACCTGATCTGCAGTGGGCGCTTGGGCCCTGGGTTGGGCCAGATGAGATGCAAAAGACCCATGAAGAGCTCAAGTGAAGACTTAAGTTAATTAAGGTCTTACTTAGGCTATGGGCTTTTACCACATAAGATCCATGCTTTCTTTTATTGTTTATATAAGTAGAATAGCATGATTTATTTATCTTCTGCTATCACCATAGGAATTGCATGATAGTGAAGAAGATAAAAGACCGTTAAAATCCAACGCTAAAATATCGAGCTCGTAAGCCTTCTGATGAGAAACCTCACTGTTCTGACTATCATTGGAGCCGTGTTGTACCCACTCAGTGGGCACGTCCATCTATCTTTAGACGGTGCGCGATTACACTTGCGTGTTACAGAGAAGGGATTTATCGCTTCTCGTTGCTCAGCATAGCACGTGGTGGTCCAGGGAGTAGGTCGGGTCAGCTTGACCATGTAGGCTACATATGTGGCGCATATGGTAGCACATGGAGGCAGCCATCTGTGGGATCAGAGACTGTGTTGTACCAACTCAGTTGGCACAGTCTGCTGGGTTGCCCAGATGAAGGGGAATCGCACGGGTTGGCGATTGGCTGGGATAGCCTACCAGAGATTAGTGCTTGTACTCTCTGTGCATCTTATCTCGCCTGAGCGGGACGCGGAGACCAAGTATGAAATCTGGATCCCATCTCACTAAAAGAGTGTTACTCTTTCGGACTGTTTTAATGGATTTTTCAGTCAGATAAAATAGTGAGAAAAAGAATCTTTCTTAAGTCCTGATCGATTCTTAACATTGATACTGACCTTGCTGTTCTTGCATTGTTGTAGATACCTGCAGCAACGAACACCATGAACTTCAATGTGCGATCCCTACTAGAAAGGGAGAAGTTTGCTGGGCCGAACTTCTCAGACTGGTACGGACACCTTAAGATTGTTCTTAAGGCAGAGAGGAAACTGTATGTCCTCGAGACGGCTGTGCCGCCTCAACCCGCTCCGAACGCCGCAAGGGCGGTTCGGGATGCCTATGAAAAGCACGTCAATGATAGCATTGATGTCGCTTGCCTGATGCTAGCGTCTATGACGCCACCGCTGCAGCGTCAGCAGGAGGATATGTCGGCTATAGAGATTATAGCGAACCTCAAGATGCTGTATGCTGCACAGGCGAGGACAGAACGGTATAATCTGACAAAGCTTTTCTTTCAGAGCAAACTGGCTGAAGGGAGCCCAGTGGGAGCTCACGTGCTCAAGATGATTGGGCACAAAGAGGCTCTAGAGAAACTGGGGCATACCATCAATCAGGAGCTTGCTGTAGACATTATTCTGCAGTCTCTCCCGCCCTCTTTCGATGCGTTCATCATTAACTTTAATATGAACAAAATCGACTGTACTCCGGCAGAGCTGCTGAATATGCTCTTGACTACTGAGGAGACTCTGAAGGGAAAGCCTTTGACCTCTGTCTTAATGGTTCCTTCTAGGAACAAGAAGAAGGGGAAGAAGGGCAAGGCCCCCGTCAAGAGTTACAGCAAGGCTCTGAAGCAAAAGGTTAAGCGGTCTAAGGAATACAGATGTTTCCACTGTGGCCAGCTAGGTCACTGGAAAAAGGACTGTAAAGCGCTCCAAGGAGACAAGAAGGGAAGCATCGCTTCTGGCTCAGGTATTTATGTGACTGAGGTCATGTTTTCTTCTTCTATATCATGGGTGTTGGACACTGCATGTGGAGTTCACATTTGTTCAAATGTACAGGAACTCAAGAGAAGAAGACAGGTGGGACAGCATGAGGTGGACCTACGAGTTGGAAACGGGGCACGGGTTGCTGCTGTTGCTGTAGGAGACTATTTCATCTCTTTGCCATCTGGGCTTGTATTAGAACTGAACAATTGTTACTTTGTTCCCAGCATTACTAAAAATATTATCTCCATTCCTGCTCTTGTCAGGAAGGGATTTTCCTTTGAATGCAATATTTCAAAGTGTGTTCTTTCTTTAGATAATATTGTTTATGCTACTGGTTCAATTAACAATGGGTTATTCATGTTGGACATGGAATGTTCTATACACAATATTGATATTAAGAAAGCCAAGTATGCTGATGACAGCACCTTGCTATGGTATAGTCATTTAGGCCATATTAACAAGAAGCGCATTAAGCGGTTGCATGATCATGGACTGCTGGGATCATTCTCCTATGTGGAGATTGATACATGCAAGGCTTGTTTAATGGGTAGAATGACGAAGTCACCTTTTCCTAACAAAGGTCAAAGGGCTTCAGGTTTACTTGACCTTATACACAGTGATGTGTGTGGGCCATTTAGTAAACATGCCAGAGGTGGCTATCAGTACTTCATAACCTTTACTGATGATTTCAGTAGGTATGGGTATGTCTATCTTATGAGACATAAAAGTGAATCTTTTGACAAGTTCAAAGAGTTCAAGAATGAAGTACAAAATCAGCTAGGCCGACATATCAAGGCACTTCGTTCTGATCGAGGTGGAGAATACCTAAGTCGAGAGTTTACTGACTATCTGAAGGAGTGTGGGATTATCTCACAGCTCACTCCGCCAGAAACACCGCAATGGAATGGTGTGTCCGAGAGGAGAAATAGAACGTTACTTGATATGGTTCATTCTATGATGTGTCAGGTTACTCTACCTTACTCCTTTTGGGGTTTTGCACTGGAAACAGCTGCAAAGGTACTAAACCGAGTGCCATCCAAGGCAGTTTCAAAGACGCCATATGAGTTATGGTATGGGAAACAGCCGAGCTTGACATTTATCAGGATCTGTGATGGAGGTGGGATCACTCACAAGTAAGGGAGCATTCAAACAACGCTTTCAGAAAATATTTTTTTGTATTTTTGATAAAACCGAAATTACTCTAAACGGAGTTGGAAAATATGTTTTGTATTTTTATAAATAAAGAGAACGACACTAAACTACTTAGACTACTTAAAAGAAATAGCAATTACCTACAAATTGAAAGACAAGTAGGAATACTCACAGTGCGATCCTTGAGCATAGAAGGATCGTATCGTCCCGATCTTCAACGGTCCTACTCTGATGGAAGGTATTGCATCATTACAAGCAAACACAGACAAACGAGATCCGCACACACCACGGATTCATATTACAAAGCAAAGCTAAGGGGGAGGTTAAGCCTCACAAATTCCCTTAACACTTAACTAAAGAGAGAGAGGGGGAGGGGAGAAAGCTTGCGCTTAGTGAAGAGTCCTCCAAGTCCTTGCGCCCCTTCAAACAAAGTTTAGATTAGTGTAGAAAACAAGTTCTAGAATCTATAGATGGAAGAGGGGAAAGAACTTAGCCGAATTTGAAGTCTTGTTGGTGTAGCCTTCATGCAAACCGAAAGTGAAGAACCCCTAAGGGTCTTTGTTGATTGCCGAGGACAAAGGATGAAGCTTCTTAGAGTCCCTCCAAAGGTGCGCAAGATCCTTCAAGTGGTTGAGTTGCGTTGAAGACTTGAGAAGAAAGGGGGGAGAAGGGAAAGGGCTCGGCCCTTTAGAGAAGGGGGGAGATAGAATGCTCTTAGGCGACAATCACCAATGCTAACACAAGGATTTTTTTTTTCACTAGGCAACTAATCGACAAAAGAGGGGAGGTTACAATTTATAGGCTCAACAAGCCATGGGCAAGGGTGACAATTCACCCTAGGCGCAATCATAAGGTTTAAGGAAGAAATTAATGACATTTAATACATTTCCTTTAGCCCTTTTGAATTTCGAATTCTCTCTTGATGGAGCTTCCTTGTAGCCGAATTCTTTATGAGCTCCTTCCTTGTTTGCATGGATGAGATGGCGCCTTCTTGCCTTGGACTTATTTGAATTCGAAAATCTTCCTTCAAGAGCATGGGCGGTTAAGAGGTTTCCAAGGGTGATTCCTCAAATTGTGGATCTAGATGATGATCCCTTGATTTGTGGATCTAAATGGTGATCCCTTGATTTGTGGATCTAGATTGTTGATGGCTAGGCGCATTAAATTGTGGGCTGATTTCTTGCATTCGAATCATCATCATATTGAGTGGCGCCTAGGTTGATATGGAAGGTGGAGTTGCATTGATTGTAAGCCCCTTCAACTTGGAGTCTTTAGTTGAAGTAGTTGAAGTGCCTCCTTCCATAATTGGAGCTCTACTTGAGTGGCTTTAGCTTGAGCTTCCTAGCTTCCCTTGAGCTGGGCTATAACCTGCCCAATTATTAACACAAAGGCCAGTAGACTATTCTAGAAGCAAATAAGGAATCTACACAATGCACTAGAGCTTTATTCAATGCAAATAAGGAAAGTGCAAATAAGGTAAGAAAGATGACCTAGGAGGGAAAGCCATATCTGATGGGCTTCCTCCTAGTCCTTCCAGACCTCCTTGGGGCAGGGTTGGCCCCTCCATCATTTCTCCCCGGGTGGGAAGAATTCTCCTCTGGAGAATTATCCTTGTACCCTTGGAGTAATTCCGGAGCGGCCTGTGCCAACTCTTCTTCGGGAAGCCAAGCCTCCTCACCCGACGTAAATTTAACACGGTAAAACACTTGTACCTTGTCTGGGGTGAGTCGGGTCTGATCTTCAAGTATGCTCTGCAGCTCAGGCCTGTCAGTCAACTCCCCGATGTGCACCGGCTCCTCATAGTGCGTGAGATCCTCCACATTGACAGTGGTGGGGATCCCCAAGTCCGGTGGTAGATCCAAGATGTAGGCGTTGTCGTTGATCTTTTCTACAATGGTGAATGGCCCGATTCCTTTTGGGTCCAACTTGCGGCCAGATCCATGGATGCGCTCCTCCCTGACCCGCAGTATAACCTGTTCACCTACAGAGAATTTCCTTTCTCGGCGTTTTCTGTTAGCACTCTTGCGATAGGAATTTACAGCATCAAGCATTTGACAGTGAATTTCATGATGTAAATGGGACATGTGAGTAGCAAAATCTTTAGCAGACATAGAAATATGAGAGTGCCTAGGTAAAGGAAACAAATCAACAGGTTTTCTGGGCTGGTACCCTAAGTTGGCCTGAAAAGGGGACAATCCTGTGGTTTTGTTGACAACACTATTATAGGAGAACTCGGCAATGGGCAACAGCTTATCCCATGTGCCTGGGTGTTCTCCTACCAAACTCCTCAAAATGCTCCCTAGTGATCGATTGACCACTTCGGTCTGCCCATCCGTCTGAGGATGATAGGCCGTGGAGAATTTGAGTTTGGTTCCCAACATAGCCCACAGGGTTTTCCAGAAATGTCCAACAAACCTGGAATCCCTATCAGAAACTATAGTCAGAGGGGTACCTCTATGTTTAACAACCTCCTTAAAGAATAACCTAGCTACATGTGATGCATCTGTGGTTTTGTAGCAAGGTATAAAGTGTGCCATCTTGGTAAACCTATCCACTACGACAAAAATGGAGTCATGTCTGGAGGGAGTCCTTGGTAAACCTAAGATGAAGTCCATGCTAAGGTCTTGCCATGGTGCTTGAGGGATAGGTAGGGGTGTGTACAGACCATAGTTATGTTTCTGAGTTTTCCTGGTCTGACAGGTCCTACAATGTCTAACAACCTTGGCTACATCCCTATAGAGGTTCGGCCAGAAGAACCGTTCCTCCACTAAGGCTTGAGTCTTGTCTCGGCCATGGTGCCCGGCAGACCCTCCTCCGTGGATCTCCCAAACAAGGAAGTCTCGGATTGAGGTCTTGGGAATGCACAACTTTGGCCCAAGAAACAGAAACTCATCCCTTAGGGTATAGAGGGGATGACTCAAAGGATCTATGCTAAGCTCAGAATAAATGCTTGAAAAATCAGGGCATTCTAGGTATTCATGTTTCATGCGATCAAATCCAACTACTTCAACAGATAAAGTTTGCATAAGTAAAACTACTCTACTCAAAGCATCAGCAACTTTATTTTCAATTCCAGATTTATGCTTCAAAACAAAAGTATACTGTTGAAGGTACTCTACCCATTTAGCATGCCTAGCATTTAACTTCTTTTGAGCACTTAGAAAAGATAAAGCTTGGTGATCACTATTTAGAATGAATTCGTTATGTATCAGATAGTGTCTCCAGTGCCTTAAGGATTGCACTACAGCATAGAACTCCTTATCATAGGTAGTATATCTTTGTTTAGCCTCATTTAACTTCTCACTAAAGTAGGCTATGGGGTGACCTTCCTGACTAAGGGTACCTCCTATTCCTACTCCTGAGGCATCACAGTCCACTATGAAAACTTTAGAGAAGTCAGGTAACTTTAGGACAGGGGCAGTGGTCATTCTAGACTTAAGCTCCACAAAAGCTCTACTAGCAGACTTAGGCCAACTAAACTCACCTTGTTTCATACAGTTGGTTATAGGGGCTACTATGGTGCTAAAGTTTCTAATGAACCTCCTATAAAAGGCAGCTAGACCATGGAAGCTCCTAATTTCAGTTAAAGTCTTGGGTTCAGGCCAGTCTAAGATGGCTTGGATTTTGCTAGGGTCAGCTTGAAGTCCTTGGTCTGAAACTATGAAGCCTAAAAAGACAACCCTAGGGGAAAGGAAAGAACACTTCTTCAGGTTTAGGTATAGCTTTTCTTCCTGAAGTAAGTCTAGGATTTTTCTAAGGTGTTCCATGTGTTCTTCTCGGGTCTTGCTATAGATTAGGATGTCATCAAAGTAAACTACTAAGAATCTTCCTATGTAAGGCTTCAAGACTTGGTTCATTAACCTCATGAAGGTTGAGGGGGCATTAGAAAGGCCAAAGGGCATGACTAGCCATTCATACAAACCATCCTTAGTTTTAAAGGCAGTCTTCCACTCATCCCCAAGTCTGATCCTAACTTGGTGGTACCCACTTCTAAGGTCTAGCTTGCTAAACCACTTAGAACCTACCAGCATGTCCAGCATGTCATCTAATCTTGGGATGGGAAATCTATACTTGATGGTTATTCTGTTCATGGCCCTACAGTCTATACACATGCGCCAGCTTCCATCCTTCTTTGGGGTAAGAAGGGCGGGTACTGCACACGGGCTAAGGCTTTCCCTAATGAAACCCTTGTCTAACAGTTCATCTACTTGTCTTTTGAGCTCTTGATGCTCAGTAGGGTTCATCCTATAGTGGGGTAAGTGTGGGAGAGTAGAACCCGGGACAAGGTCTATGGCATGTTGGATTTCTCTAAGGGGGGGTAAGCCATTGGGAAGTTCTTCCCTGGTGAGCTCAGAGTACCCTGAGAGTAGGGTCTCAACTTCTTTGGGTATGGGTGACTCCTCATCTGGATTGGTTCCCTTAATGACTAAGGAGTACACTTGCTTGGATTCTAAGCAGTCTTGGGTAAAGGCATGGGACCTTATGAGTTGGATGGTTGGCTTGGGTTCCTTAGGTTCCTCTATCCTACCCTTGTTGGTGGCAGCCTTAAGTTCCTTAGGCATGGAAGGCTTCAGTTTGATCTTTTGTCCGTCATGGCTAAAGACATAGGTGTTAGTCCGACCGTAGTGGATAACATCCATATCGTATAACCACGGGCGACCGAGTAAGACTTGGGCGACATCCATGGTTATGACGTCACACCAAATCTTGCCTTGGTAGATGGCAAACTGAAGGGGCACTAAGCACCTATGGGTGACTGGGACACTAGACTGGTTGACCCAGGATATGCTATAGGGATTAGGGTGCGGTTCTGCCTTAAGGTTGAATTTTACTAAGGCTGTGTGAGAGACTGCGTTTAGACTACTTCCCCCATCTATCACTACTTTGCACATGTTACCATTGCATTTCGTGTAGGTGTGGAAAATACTGGTCCTACGCCAGTCCTCAGTTGGGGTAGGTTTGATTAGGGTGCACCTAACCACTCCTAATGTGTCGTAGGTTTGTTCTTCACCACTATCATAAGCTAGTTCTTCCCAAACCGTGCAACCAGAGTCAGGGTTATGGATTTCCTCATGGTTTTCCTCATAGGTTTCTTCACATTTTTCCTCACCTAAGTACAGGACTCTCTTGGGACAGTCTTTCATATAGTGTCCTACTTGGTGGCAAGCATGGCAAACGACTCTAGGTTCTTGGACAGTCCTAGGTCTAGAGGGTGTTGGGGTTGGGGCTTTGGGTTGAGAACTTGAGGGGCTTGAGGAGGGTGCCTTGGGGTAAGTTCTAGGGGAGCTTAACTCTCTCCTAAAGGCTCTCTTTATGTTTTCCTCTACCTCTAAGGCTCTTTGGTAGGCGACTTCTCTAGACTCTATTTGGAAATAGGTCATTCCTCTTTTGATCTCGGGTCTAAGTCCATTCTTATACCTACTAAGGGAGACATGGTCTTCTTCATGGATGCCACTCCTCAGAAGGAGTTCATCAAACCTAGTGGTGTAATCGGTGACGGTCTGACTACCCTGGACTAGGCTCATGGCTTCATCGATAATCTTAAGTTGGAAATAGGGAGGGACATATTTTTCCCTAAGTTTGTCTCGCATGTCTTCCCATCTCTCAATAGGAGGGCGTCTAAACAACTCTATGTTCTTCTCTATGCTAGTCCAGTATAACCTAGCAGTACCTTCTAGGAGACATCGGGTGAACCTAACCTTGGATTGACTAGGCATCATGCTCCAGTCAAAATACCGTTCAAGTTTATCTACCCAATCTAGGAATTCTCTAGGGTCAAGGGAACCACTAAAGGTTGGTGGTGAGAGTTTGATGTTGCGTTGCACTTCATCCTCTCTAGGTCTGTGGTAGGTTTGAGCACGTGGCTCATTCCAATCAGGGTTTTGGTCTTCCCTAGGTCTTTGATAGGGTCGAGCATGTGGATCTTCCCATTCAGATTCTTGGACTCTCCTATTATGGTTCCTATTGTTTTGGGGATGTTCACCTAGGATGGGTTCACTTGAGGGCCGACTAGGGGGTCTATCATCCCTAAGATTTTCAGGATTTGGGAGTCTAGCTCTAATATCCCTAAGTTCCTCTTGGAAGGACGCTATCATGTTAAAGAGTCTAGCCATGTCATTAGGTTCAGCTTGCCTAGTAATATCATTGGATTCAGGGTGGTTATTATAATTTGCTCCTGATCTAGTAGTCATGGTCAAAGATAGTTTTGAAAGAAATTTAGTTTTTTGAAAATAAGGCTCCTAAAAATGATATATTAGATAATAGCCTTTTATGAGATCAACTTCTTTCAAACAACTAGGTCCAAGAAAAGTCTTAGAATTTGAAAATAGCTTTTAGGCCAAAAATCTATTCTAAGAAAGGCTCTGATACCAAACTGATGGAGGTGGGATCACTCACAAGTAAGGGAGCATTCAAACAACGCTTTCAGAAAATATTTTTTTGTATTTTTGATAAAACCGAAATTACTCTAAACGGAGTTGGAAAATATGTTTTGTATTTTTATAAATAAAGAGAACGACACTAAACTACTTAGACTACTTAAAAGAAATAGCAATTACCTACAAATTGAAAGACAAGTAGGAATACTCACAGTGCGATCCTTGAGCATAGAAGGATCGTATCGTCCCGATCTTCAACGGTCCTACTCTGATGGAAGGTATTGCATCATTACAAGCAAACACAGACAAACGAGATCCGCACACACCACGGATTCATATTACAAAGCAAAGCTAAGGGGGAGGTTAAGCCTCACAAATTCCCTTAACACTTAACTAAAGAGAGAGAGGGGGAGGGGAGAAAGCTTGCGCTTAGTGAAGAGTCCTCCAAGTCCTTGCGCCCCTTCAAACAAAGTTTAGATTAGTGTAGAAAACAAGTTCTAGAATCTATAGATGGAAGAGGGGAAAGAACTTAGCCGAATTTGAAGTCTTGTTGGTGTAGCCTTCATGCAAGCCGAAAGTGAAGAACCCCTAAGGGTCTTTGTTGATTGCCGAGGACAAAGGATGAAGCTTCTTAGAGTCCCTCCAAAGGTGCGCAAGATCCTTCAAGTGGTTGAGTTGCGTTGAAGACTTGAGAAGAAAGGGGGGAGAAGGGAAAGGGCTCGGCCCTTTAGAGAAGGGGGGAGATAGAATGCTCTTAGGCGACAATCACCAATGCTAACACAAGGATTTTTTTTTTCACTAGGCAACTAATCGACAAAAGAGGGGAGGTTACAATTTATAGGCTCAACAAGCCATGGGCAAGGGTGACAATTCACCCTAGGCGCAATCATAAGGTTTAAGGAAGAAATTAATGACATTTAATACATTTCCTTTAGCCCTTTTGAATTTCGAATTCTCTCTTGATGGAGCTTCCTTGTAGCCGAATTCTTTATGAGCTCCTTCCTTGTTTGCATGGATGAGATGGCGCCTTCTTGCCTTGGACTTATTTGAATTCGAAAATCTTCCTTCAAGAGCATGGGCGGTTAAGAGGTTTCCAAGGGTGATTCCTCAAATTGTGGATCTAGATGATGATCCCTTGATTTGTGGATCTAAATGGTGATCCCTTGATTTGTGGATCTAGATTGTTGATGGCTAGGCGCATTAAATTGTGGGCTGATTTCTTGCATTCGAATCATCATCATATTGAGTGGCGCCTAGGTTGATATGGAAGGTGGAGTTGCATTGATTGTAAGCCCCTTCAACTTGGAGTCTTTAGTTGAAGTAGTTGAAGTGCCTCCTTCCATAATTGGAGCTCTACTTGAGTGGCTTTAGCTTGAGCTTCCTAGCTTCCCTTGAGCTGGGCTATAACCTGCCCAATTATTAACACAAAGGCCAGTAGACTATTCTAGAAGCAAATAAGGAATCTACACAATGCACTAGAGCTTTATTCAATGCAAATAAGGAAAGTGCAAATAAGGTAAGAAAGATGACCTAGGAGGGAAAGCCATATCTGATGGGCTTCCTCCTAGTCCTTCCAGACCTCCTTGGGGCAGGGTTGGCCCCTCCATCAATCTGGGGCTGCGAGGCTTATGTCAAAAAGCTCGCCTCTGGGAAACTAGAGAGCAGATCTGAGAAATGTATCTTTGTCGGTTACCCTAAGGAAACTAAGGGTTATTATTTCTACGATCCCAAAGAGAACAAGGTATTTGTTGCTCGGACGGCCATATTTCTTGAGAAGGAGTTTCTTCTGCAAGAGGCCAGTGGGAGAGAAATAAAGCTGGATGAGAATCCAGAGGAAGGACAAAGTAGTCAAGCACAGTTGGATGAGCCTGAGCCGGTGAATCAGGTTATTGAACAACCTGAGGCTCAGATATCACGGGAACCGCGAAGATCGGGAAGGATCCGTCGACAGCCTGAGCGCTATGACGGAGTCTACATCATTGATCATGATGAACCCCTCACTTATGCGGATGCGGTCAGTGGACCGGACTCAGCGAGATGGCCTGAAGCTATGCGCGCCGAGATGGGCTCCATGTCAGATAACCAAGTATGGGATTTGGTTGATCCGCCTCCGGGAGTAATCCCTATAGGCTGTAAATGGATCTTCAAGAAGAAGATTGACATGGATGGTAACGTGGTTACCTATAAAGGCAGGCTAGTTGCGAAAGGTTTCAAACAAATCTACGGGATAGATTATGATGAAACTTTCTCACCTGTAGCCATGTTTAAGTCTATTCGGATTCTCTTCGCGATAGCTGCATATTACGATTATGAGATCTGGCAAATGGATGTGAAGACAGCTTTCCTTAATGGAAATCTGGATGAGGATGTGTATATGACACAACCAGAAGGTTTCACTAATCCATCAGATCGTCATAAAATATGCAAATTAAAGAAGTCTATTTATGGACTTAAACAAGCATCAAGAAGCTGGAATATTCGTTTTGATGAATCAGTCAGTGAATTTGGTTTCATCAAGAACGAAGATGACCCGTGTGTATATAAGAGGTTTAGTGGGAGCGTGATTACTTTCCTAGTCCTCTACGTCGATGACATCTTGATCATTGGAAATGACATTCCTTAAATGCATGCGGTTAAGGCATGGTTAAGGAAATGTTTCCAGATGAAAGATCTAGGAGAAGCAGCCTATGTATTAGGTGTGAAGATCTACAGGGATAGATCTAAGAGGCTTCTCGGGCTGTGCCAGAGTACTTACATCGATAAGGTCCTGGAGAGATTCCATTTAGAGAATTCTAAAAGAGGATATCTTCCAGTCAGACATGGTCTGAATCTTTCGAAGAGTCAGTGTCCACAAACACAGACTGAGAAAGATGAAATGGACAATACGCCTTATGCTTCGGCTATTGGGTCCATTATGTATGAGATGTTGTGTACTCGCCCAGACGTCGCTTACGGGTTAAGCGTGACCAGTCGGTTCCAAGGTAATCCAGGTAAGGCGCACTGGATTGCAGTCAAGAACATCTTAAAATATCTGCGGAGGACCAAAGATATGTTCTTGATATATGGTGGTCAGGAAGAACTCAGTATTGAAGGATATACTGACGCTTTGTTCCAGTCTGACCAGGATGATTTCCGATCGCAATCAGGCTATGTTTTTAGCTTGAATGGAGGTGCAGTGGTGTGGAAGAGTTTCAAACAGTCAACTGTTGCTGATTCCACAACAGAAGCCGAGTATGTTGCAGCCTCGGAAGCATCCAAGGAGGCAGTCTGGATTCGTAAGTTCGTTCAGGAACTTGGTGTTGTTCCTTCGAGTGCAGATCCTTTGGTTATCTTTTGTGATAACACTGGAGCAATAGCACAAGCAAAGGAACCACGGTCGCACCAGAAGTCTAAGCACATACAAAGACGGTTTCACTTGATCCGGGAGATCATTGATCGTGGCGAGATCAAAGTCTGCAAGGTTCATACAGATGACAATCTGGCAGACCCGCTTACTAAGCCTCTGGCGCAGCAGAAGCATGAGAAGCACTGTAATAACATGGGTTTGAGATTTCTCAACCATTAGATTAAGTGCAAGTGGGAGATTGTTGGGGTATGCCCTTAAGGCTAATGTTTGAGGCCTTGGGATTGTAATAGTATCATGTATAAACTCTTATGTTTATAAAGGCAATGGTTATTATTCAGATTGTTACATTGTCTGCTGCAATAAGTGTTCTTCTGAATAATGTCTCAATGCTGTTCAGCTAGGCTGACATGCTATATGTCCTTAGTCGAGATATCTTGGTGAACATGAGACAACCTTGATATGATTGAGACTAATATGTGTTCTAATCTTATAGGATGCTTCGAGCATGGAATAAGATGTAGACTCATGGGTACATTGGATGTACTGGACAGACCCTACTAGGATATTCAATTGGTTGTCACAATTTGAATAATCCTTGAATGTAACAAGTGGCACATTGACTTGAGATCACTTGTGTTTTCTAAATGATGATTGTCATTGTTTTGAGGTAGTTCAATATCATTTGAAACATAATGATTATAGACTATCTTGGATGGTGAGCTTGAATCAGGTTAGGGCACTAGTGATAGATAGAGGATTGCCGTCTCCTTAATTGGAGTGTGATGTTCTAAAGGGGCCCCCTGGATGAGATGATTGAGACAGTGTATGGCCATACCCAGATGACTATGTTCATCTGATCTAATCATGCTCATCATATTGGAACTACAGGCTTGACACGCTTGTCCAATAAGAACATCCAGTGGCAAAGGAAACATGTATGCCTAGTGAAGGAGATTTACACTTGTGCTGTGGTTTGGGTGTAGTCTTGGAAGACTCTTTCCTTTATATCGGGAGACAGTGATGTGTTGCTAGATACCCCTCACTGATCGTGATAACGTAAGTTATCGTTACCGACATTTAAAGGAAACCCTTAGGGTCGCACAATTTGATGATATGGCTTACTTAAGTCAGATCGTGTGGACTGAATTATTTGGGTTCAGTTTTAAAGGGATTGAATCTCTGATTGTGGGTGAGATCTGGTCTGATCATGTTTGATTGATTAGGGCTTGAGATCGGTAAGCTTCGATCGAGAGTTTTGATGCTAGATCGGTAAGATCAAGAGCATCAAGAGATGAACGGTCAGATCTAGAACCTTAGGGTTTAATTAGATCTGGACTACATGCTTGGGCTGATTTGGTTTGGTCATTGAACCAAATGCAATTGAACCGTGGCTTGGTTCAAAGAGGATAAAGAGGAGCGATCGGTTCACTTGGAGTGAACGCAAGGATGATTGCATGAACGTATGGAGTCAAAGACTTTCCATTTTTAGAAGTCGGTTTTTCCATCTTGGAAAAACGTCTCCACGTTTGATGAAAACGTCTCCACGTTTGATGAAAACGTCTCCACTTCATTTTCGAGAGATACTTTTCTTGCCTCTTCCTCTCGACGACACACGGGTGTGTGAAAGTGGAAAAACACTTTGGAGAAAGTTCGGCCAAGCAAGTCTTCATCCTTCCATTCCTTTCCATACGAGAAGAAAACTTTGGAGCCTTGCTAGCACAAGTCGCGCCAAAGGAGTAGGCCTTCTTCCTCTTGTGTGCGACAGCCTTTGGAGAAGATTCAATTGATTCTTTGCTTCCAAGTTGCCATCCCTTCATGGCTATGGTATGATCTCTCATATCCTAAAGTTGATCATATGGTTCTAATATGCGATCCTAGAAACCCTTGTTTCCGCCCATGCTTGTTAGATGCGCATGTTTAGGGTTTCGACTCCCCTAGCTTTAGGGGTTCCTTCACTAGGTAGTTTCTCTATCCCTTGTTTTATTGGTATTATGGCTTTTGACCAAGCCTTATGTGATTTGGGAGCTAGTGTGAGTCTAATACCATTATCTGTTTGCAGGAGGCTGGACATGGGAGAGCTTAAACCAACTTCAATATCTTTGCAGCTCGCTGATCGTTCAGTTAAATATCCTATGGGGATTCTTGAAGATGTGCCTGTTCAAATAGGCAAGTATTTCATCCCAGCAGATTTTTTAGTTCTTGAGATGGAGGAAGATGCAAAAATCCCCATAATACTTGGTAGACCATTTTTAGCCACAACAGGTGCACTCATTGATGTAAAAAATGGTAAGCTCTCACTTAACATTGGGGGTGAAAAGATCGAGTATGATTTGCATGAAGCCATGGAAAATCCTTCAAATTCTGAATATTATTGTAGTGTACATGATAGGGATGACATTATTTATGATCTTAATGATTTATTTGCTGAAACCCCTGAATATAATTCTGATTTTATTCTTAAGGAAGGAACCAATTCTGAAAGTAATGAATTTCTAGATTGCAATACTTGTGATGAAAAAGAACAAACTCCAAAAATAGAGCTCAAAGCTTTACCTGATAACCTTCATTATGAGTTTCTTGGTCCTAATTCTACTTATCCTGTTATAGTTGATGCACAGCTTGGAAAAAGGGAAACGGAGTTGCTTCTCAAGGAATTAAGGATTCATAGAAAGGTAATTGGGTATTCTATTGATGACCTAAAAGGAATTAATCCTTCTTTTTGTATGCACAGGATCTTGATGGAAGAAGAACACAAGCCACATGCAGATTTCCAAAGAAGGTTGAACCCCTCCATGAAAGAAGTTATAAAAAAGGAAGTTCTGAAATTACTTGATGCAGGTATTATCTATCCTATCTCTGAAAGCAAATGGGTAAGTCTTGTACATTGTGTTCCTAAGAAAGGAGGGGTAACTGTCATGAAAAACAAAGATAATGAACTAATTCCTGTTAGAACTGTTTCTAGTTGGCGAATGTGCATAGATTATAGAAAACTGAATGCTGCTATTAGAAAAGACCACTTCTCTTTACCCTTTATTGATCAGATGGTTGAAAGATTAGCAAACCACTCTCATTTTGGTTTTTTTAGATGGATATTCTAGTTTTTTTCAAATTCCTATACATCCTGATGATCAAGATAAAACCACATTCACATGCCCATATGGAACTTTTGCATACAGGAGAATGCCCATTGGTTTATGTAATGCTCCTGCTACATTTCAAAGATGCATGATGGCTATTTTTTCTGATTTTATTGAAGATTTTATGGATGTCTTTATGGATGATTTTTCTGTATATGGCTCTTCTTTTGATGTGTGTTTAGCTAATTTATCTCTGGTATTGCAGAGATGCGAGGAAACTAACCTTGTGCTTAATTGGGAAAAATATCATTTCATGGTTAAGCAAGGTATAGTTTTGGGACACTTAATCTCGGAGAGAGGAATTGAAGTTGACAAGGCAAAAATTGAGGTGATAGAGAAATTGGAACCACCCACAACTGTGAAGGAGATCCAAAGTTTCCTAGGACATGCATGATTCTACCGACGATTCATCAAGGATTTCTCTAAACTTGCTAGACCTCTTACAAATTTACTTTGTAAAGATGTAAAATTTTCTTTTGATGAAAGTTGTTTATCTGCTTTTCAGGAATTGAAGAAGGCTTTGGTCTCTGCACCTATCATTCAGCCCCTAGATTGGGATTTACCTTTTGAACTCATGTGCGATGCTAGTGATTATGCAATTGGAGCAGTTTTAGGGCAAAGGAAGGATAAAAAGTCATATGTTATCCATTATGCTAGCAGGACCTTGGATGAAACACAAAGGAATTACACTACCACTGAAAATGAACTTTTGGCTATTGTATTTGCTTTTGACAAATTTAGATCATACTTGATTAACTCCAAAGTGGTAGTAAAACAGATCATGCAGTTGTGAAATACTTAATGCAGAAAAAAGACAGCAAACCACGATTGCTCAGATGGATATTACTTTTACAAGAATTTGATTTGGAAATTAAAGATAAAAAGGGATCAGAGAACTTTGTTGTAGATCATCTTTCAAGGATAATGGTGGATACTGAAAAGCACGATGAAATCAATTATTCCTTCCCCGAAGAACAGCTCTTAACCATTGAACATATCAGAGCCCCCTGGTATGCTGACATAGTGAATTACCTTGTTGCTAATGTTTTTCCTCCTGATTTGAACTACCAAAAAAGGAAGAAATTCTTAGTTGAGGCAAAACACTATTTTTGGGATGAGCCTTATGTGTTTAGAAGATGTACAAACGGTATTTATAGACGATGTGTGCCTCAAGAAGAGATCACAGATATATTATGACAATGTCATGGGTCCTCTTATGGCGGTCATGCTAGTACTGAAAAGACTGTTTATAAAGTGTTACAATCAGGATTTTATTGGCCCACCATTTTCAAGGATGCTAGAAACTTTGTGTTATCTTGTGATAGATGTCAAAGAACGGGGAACATCAGCAGAAGACATGAGATGCCACTATCCAACATTCTTGAAGTTGAAATATTTGATGTTTGGGGGATAGACTTTATGGGACCTTTCTCATCTTCAGGAGATAACAAGTACATTCTGGTAGCAGTTGACTATGTTTCAAAATGGGTTGAAGCTCTTGCTTCACCTACCAATGATTCAAGAGTTGTTGCTAAATTTTTCCAAAAAGATCATATTTCCACGGTATGGGACCCCGCGGGTAGTAATTAGTGATGGGGGCTCACATATTATAGAACACAAATTTTTAACCTTACTTAAAAAATATGGGGTGAATCATAGAGTGACAACGCCTTATCATCCTCAAACAAGTGGACAAGTGGAGATATCAAACAGAGAAATCAAGGGGATTTTAGAGAAGACTGTGTCACGCACTAGGAAAGATTGGGCATTCAAACTTGATGATGCCTTGTGGGCATACCGGACTGCTTTCAAAATACCAATAGGAATGTCTCCATTTCAATTGATTTATGGAAAATCATGTCATTTGCCTGTAGAACTTGAGCATAAAGCATACCGGGCAATCAAGATGCTGAATTTTGACCTAAAGAGTGCAGGAGAAAAACGGAGATTACAATTAATTGAGCTAGATGAAATTAGACTCTCTGCGTATGAGAATGCAAAAATTTACAAGGAAAGGACAAAAAGAAGGCACGATCGACATATTTTCAGGAGAGATTTCTAACCAGGTGACTTTGTTCTTTTATTCAATTCTAGATTGAGACTTTTTCCTGGAAAACTTAAATCTCGATGGTTCGGACCTTTTCAGGTGAAGAAAATTAATCCCTACGGAGCTGTGGACATATGGAGTAAAGATACAGGAGAATTTAAAGTTAATGGACAAAGATTGAAACACTATTATCAAGAAGAACTGATTGAAGAAAAGGAGAGTTTTTACCTCGACGAACCAAGATCAAATCTGAGTACAGAACTGTCAAGCTAATGACCTTTAAATTAGCGCTTCTTGGGAGGCAACCCAAGCTTTCTAACCTCTATTTTGTTTTCTTTAACTTAATACTAATTTTTCCTTTATTTTTGTAGGAAAAGCGTGATTTGGTGCAAATTACGGCACTACCGTAAAGTATTTTACGGTACTGTATTTCTAGTCCACTTTCGATCAGAAAGTTGCCTCGAAATTACGGTACGGCCGTAATGTGTTCTACGGTACCGTATTTTGTGACCAAAATCATCCCGAGAGTTCTTCTGAAAATACGGTAGTGCTGTAATATCTTTTACGGTACTGTATTTTGTTTAAAAAAAAAGTATATATTAGAGAAAGATAAGAAAAGGGAGGAGCATCAATGCTGACTACTCACCTGGGGATATAGAAAGAAATCAGACTGGACAATGACGAAGAAAATTTTGTGAGTATTAATTTCCCTTACTTCTTTGACATTACATATGATTTAAAGGGAAGGACAATGCTTCACGACTACCACTACTGCTGTTCTGCTTGACACGCCTATTCTTATTTTTCGATATGATTGTACTACATGATGATGATATTATCTCTTTTTGACATGATGTGATGTTAAATATATTTCGATTAATGTGATATATGGCCATGTTTTGTGGTGTGTTGATGATTTTTGATGATGAATGAACTCAAATTCATGATTAGAGATATAGCCTCATCATGTTAAATTTATTTCTTCAATACATATTTCTCTATTGAAATATGACATTAGTTGATGCATGAAATTTTGGATAGATGTATTATTTGAGGGATAAAATCTAAAAGTGAACCTATTCTTCTGAATAAAATGAGCATATGAGTATGATTTGAGAATTGAGATCAATTGATCAACCATGTAGATGCTTACTCTATTTGGCTATTTGTTGGGAAGGAAGAATCCAAGATCTGCAAAAACAGTGAGAAACTCCCCTACTTGGCACTGTGGGAAAGCACAGTGGTCCCGAAGGTCATGGGTTGAAGTAATAAATAGAAAAAGTATGTATCTATGTGGGTACATGCCATGAGAGAGATCATTTCACATAAACTCCACTATCCTTGGTAAATTCTTTCCAAATTAGAGGATATGAGTTCTATTGCATTGATTATGTGATCCGTGCACTCTAATCTCGTCACCAGAAAAAAGGTGGTAATCGAATTGGAGAATGTGAATGATCATTAAAAAAAAAAGAGAGAGATCTTGGAAACCTAATTCCTCTAAACAAAAGCATCATAGATTTGAATTGAAATTGGGTGAAGTCATGAGATTGGAAATTCTATTTATTGTACATGTTGCGAAGTTTTATTTGATTGAATTGTGGATCTAGAAGAGTGAGTTCTAAGGATGGTATGTTTATTTGAAGTTTTATAAATCAATTGATAGAGTTTTTCGTTGATGAGTTGTATTTTAGAAATTTATTGAGCATGAAAAGGTTATTCTTTTGATCAATCTTTGATTTCAATTTTTGATTTTTGCTTGAGGACAAGCAAAGTTTGAACCTAATGTATTTTGATGACACCAAAATATATAGTATATTTTTTTATCATTTTGGATATCTTTTCATGCTAAATTGAGGATCTTTTACTTGTTTTCATGCTAAATTCATCGAATATTGCAAAGTCTACTTCTATTTTTGTTTGTCATAATTTTCATGTAAAAAGGCATTATTTCAAGGAGTTTTCAAGCAAAATCAAACACATAGAAGAGTTACCATCATCAAGAGGAAATCACCCAAGAAATTTCATCGAAAATGGAGCAAGTCAGCAAATTACGGCAGTGCCGTAACCTATTTTACGGTACCGTATTTTCATACGCTACCGTAAAATCCAAGCCACTGCCGTATTTTGAGGAGTTTCCGAACAGAAGGTTTTTCAGATCTTATGACAGTACCGTAAACTAGATTACGGTACCGTATTTCCGAGCGATTCAGAACAGAAACTTTGCTTGATTTTACGGCACCACCGCAAAGGATTACACGGGCCGTATTTTCCAGTCACTTTCGAACAGAGAGTTCAGCCACTATTACGGCAGTACCATAAACCAGATTACGGTGCCGTATTTCCCAGACGACATCAGAATAGAAAACTCGACCGATTTTTTGGCAGTGCCGTAAACTATTACACTGTCGTATTTCTGTTGTTAAACGCAGTTTCCAAGTCAATTCTGAAGTCCGATTCTTGCGGAGATGATTGCGAGTGAACCATACCTTTATACTCGAATCCGTAAGAAGCAAGGAAGGAGCCTTTCACGGGAGGATTACACACACACCGAAAGCCCCAATTTTCATCGACTGTCGAGAGAGAAATCAGGATTCACGCCGCCACCTAGGGTTCCGCCGCCGCAATCAATCCAAACCACCTCCGGCCATGATTTTCATACTAAAGCTTTGTCTGAAGGAGGAGAGGACACGCCAGAAGTTTCAGATCGAAAGGAGACCAATTGGAAGAGGAATCGAAGAAAGAAGAGGCGCCAACACTGTTCATCGCCTCAAATTGCAAATTACGGCTGTGTTTTATTTCACAGCCGTGCTGTATTTTCTTAAACTATTTTTTTTCCTTGATTTTCAATCTTCTAAAACCATGACTTATTGTAATTCCTTCACAATTCTAGCTTAAACTACTTTTGGAACATGGGGGAGTAATTCCCTTTGATTTTCTTAATGACTATATTATTTTTACTTTCATCATGATTGTTCTACTTTGATAATTTTGCCTATGTGATTATTGCTCTAAGATTCTCTTTAGTTTATTTTCGTTATCATGATTTAGAGTTCTTGCAATAAGGACCGAAAGGTGACTTGCTTGAGAACTTGGAACCCTAGAACTATATGATAGGAATTTTCTTAGGATTGTTCTTATTATTTAATTTTAGTGATTTGTATTGCCACGATAACAATTACAAACTTAGGATTGGGTTATTGTGTCAAACATGGAGATCTTGCACGAAAGTGAGGATCGGAATGTTGGAGAACCATAGGCAAAACTTGTGTTGAGACTCGGATGCATGACGGTGATCATTGAGTTTCCGCTTGAGACGATCAAATTAGAATTCGGATGCACGAAAGTGATCCTCTAGTTGTTCGATTGATGATTTACCTATCATTAGCTTGGGATGAATCTTGCGTGAAAGTGAAGATTTATTCTTGCATGGTTATCTGCACGAGTGTGAGATAATCCCCTTTTTGGTAAATTATGTCTTTATCAAAATAGAATTTGATTGATGAATATCTTTGTACATCTAGTCATGAAAATCTATGTGAATGAAACCCTAGTCCCAGTTTTCTCTCTCTGATAGTATCTTTCCGTGTGTTTGCGATATTTACCGGACTTTCATTCGATTACCTAGATAGTGAATAATTAATGGATCAGTACTTGACAACATAGGTCTCTGTGGGTTCGATATCTTTCTCTATTACTTCGAGTATCCGTGCACTTGCGGAGATAACAACAAATGTGGTAATTGAACAAGCCTTAAGAGCCGTATTAGGGGGTGACAAGTCCTTGTGCGCCATCACTTAGGCGTTGGCTACGACTTTAGAAATAAGTTTAATTTACCAACTTGTTGGGATACAACAACTACTACCTATGTCATTGGACTTAAGTCATATGGCAACAACTCCTAAACTAGCAACGAGGATTCCCATGCATTATGTATCCCTTTGCCTAAACTGATATCCCGCCATTGGATTAGTCTCAAGTTTATCAATCCAATCCATTGGTCATGACTCAAACAGTATGGCCATACATTCCTGTCATGCACCAACGAGGTGGGGCTCCCCAATGTGGATATCATGCTTCCAATCAAGGAAGAGGCAGATCCTACTATTGGTCATCCATATCTCTATATGACTTATGATGTGCCCGATGACAGTCGTTTTGATCACACAATTACGGAGAGAAGTAAGACTGAATCAAAGCATACCCATCATCATATTTAGACATGAATACCTCAAGTCTAAGGATAAATGCAAATCTCTTGCATGTGAGATTGACTTGTTGACTAGACAAGTCATTCCTCACGGTGGTTCACTCCAGTGCATTTAATGCACCTATATGTCTGTGTTACTGTGCCGCGCACCTAACCAGCCCATACACTAGTCTCACTTGCACCAAAGCTGTCCCATATAGACTAAGGCACCTTGACTGGGGATTACTTATGAGAATGGATCCAACCAAACTCCTGGGACATTATTTATGCAATTCAATACATCAACGCAGGTAAAGCAATCTACATAATAACGACCATGCCTCAATTGATTATATCAATTTTATCAAAGCATATTAAAATAATCCCAAACCAAGTCCATACATTGGTCTGCAGGGCATAAACACTAACAGGTGAAGCATAAGTTTATAAAGTTTACACGAGTAGGAAGCACACGCCTTGTTCTATCATTTGGGCAGTTTAGCGGAACCAAGATTCAATGATTCAACCTAGGAGGCATTGCAATAGTTGTAATCTGATAAATTTATGTGTTGTTTAATTTAACTATTTGATTAGCTATTTTGTTACAGATGCCCTCCTTGCCTGACTGTTCTTCACGCTATAACTTTTATATGATTCAAAAGACCTAGTTTTGTTCTACATTTTGGTTTAGTCAGTCTATATTTTTGATATATGAATTTTTCTCCAAGGCATAACAACTTATCATAACTGTTTATCCTCTTGCAAGTCCCCTTCAAGGGGGAGCGAAACCCTAATAGGCGCATGTGTAAAATTTTTCATTGCGGAAGCTTGGGTTTCAATGATCGCATGTATGTTTCATTGATCAACTTATATAAACTTGCATAGATTGGAAGACATTCATACCATGGCCATCGCTTGGATGGAGATTTGGAAGCAAGAGGACGATGAGGTTCTCCTCCAAAGTGTGCGCACACGAGATGAGACTTAGCCTACTCCTTGTTGCTCCTTGTGCTAGCAAGGCTCCAAGAATCCTGATCGCTTGAGGGAGAAGAGATGATGTCTCTAGCTTGGCCGAGTCTCTCCTTGTCGTCCACCCTTTCTCCATACGCGAAGACGTCGAGAGGAAGAGGCAAAAAGGGCGAGAATAGGATGAGTGCTCTCGAACGTGAGGTGAGTTAACTATTTTGGAAAACGCCTCTTCCAAAAATAGTAAAAACTTCACTTCATGCATTCACGCATTCATGAACCATGCGCTCATTCAAGGCAAACCGCCCAAAGCGCCATCAAGCCTTTGAACCATGCGTTCACCTATGTGAACCGGTTCAAGCCATTCGGTTCAACCCAATTTGGTTCAAAGACCAAATCAAACCAAGCCTTGGTCCAGATCACCTAAAACCCTAAGGTTCATGATCTAACCGTTCATCTCTTGATGCCCTTGATCTCATCGATCTAGCATCAACTCTCTCCATCGAAGCTTACCGATCTCAAGCCCTAATCAATCAAACATGATCAGACCAGATCTCACTTACAATCAGAGTTTAAATCCCTTTAAACTGAACCAAAACAATTCAGTCCACACGATCTGACTTAAGTAAGCCATATCATCAAATTGTGCGACCCTGAGGGTTTCCTTTAAATGTCGGTAACGATAACTTACGTTATCACGATCAGTGAGGGGTATCTAGAAACACATCACTGTCTCCCGATATAAAGGAAAGAGTCTTCCAAGACTACACCCAAACCACAGCACAAGTGTGAATCTATTTCACAAGGCATACTTGTTTCCTTTGCCACTGGATGTTCTTATTGGACAAGCGTGTCAAGCCTGTAGCTCCAATATGATGAGCATGATTAGATCAGATGAACATAGTCACCTGGGTATGGCCATACACTTTCTCAATCATCTCATTCAGGGGGGCCCCTTTAGAACATCACACTCCTTAAACAAGGAGACGGCAATCCTGTATCTATCACTAGTGCCCTAACCTGACTCATGATCATCATCCAAGATAGTCTATAATCATTATGTTTCAAATGATATTGAACTACCTCAAAACAATGACAATCATCATTTAGAAACACAAGTGATCTCAAGTCAGAGGACATTATGCCACTTGTTGCAAACAAGGATTATTCACATTGTGACAAGCAATTGAATATCCTAGTAGGGTCTGTCCAGTACATCCAATGTACCCATGAGTCTACATCTTATTCCATGCTCGAAGCATCCTATAAGATTAGAACACATATTAGTCTCAATCATATCAAGGCTGTCTCATGTTCACCAAGATATCTCGACTAAGGACATTACAGCATGTCAGCCAAGCTGAACAGCATTGAGACATTATTCAGAAGTACACATATTGCAGCAGACAATGTAACAAACTGAATAACAACCATTGCCTTTATAAACATATGAGTTTATACATGATACTGAAAGAATCCCAAGGCCTCAAACATTAGCCTTAAGGGCATACCCCAACACCTCTATAGTGCTGCTTTTTCTAGTTGCTTGCTGAATTCTAACTTTTTTGAAAATAAATAATTTAGTCCAATAGTTTATTGTCACATGCTTCCCCCCTGCATCATCATGCAGGTCAATGGGTTTGCATGGAATGATGGCCCGTGACGATCTAGAAGGGACTAAGACCCGTAGACCTATTGGCCGCACTATTGTATGCAAATTCTGCCATGGGGAGGATTGTATCCCAAGACCTAAGGTGATCGCCTATGAGGCAACGGAGCAAGTTAGCCAAACTGTGGTTAACCACCTTGGTTTGCCCATCAGTTTGGGGGTGGTTGGCTATAGAGAACTTCAGGGTGGTGCCCATGAGGGCCCAGAGTGAGCACTAGAAGTGGCTCACTAACCGTGTGTCGCGGTTGGACACAATGGTCTAAGGAAGACCAAGGAGACGGATGACTTCCATGACAAACAGATGCGCCACGTGGGACGCTGATGCATTGCATTTTGGTAGTGTTTTTTTGTTCTATTTCATGTCAAATCTAGGTTTATTTTAACACTTTTATACTCATTATAGCCTTATTTCCTTCATATCTTTGGAATCTTCACTTTTTGGTACTTTTATACAATTTCAGGTAAAAACACCCTTTTTTCGACATATTTTGAAGATTCTGAGGCCATGGGACGATTTCTCGTGTGAAGACGAAGTCACACGTCAAATTTTGGCTTAAACGGAGTTAGACTAAAAAATACGGCCAGGTGAACCCCACCGGGTTCACCAGAGTCTTCGCCAGGCTGCAGGGACTTCACAGTAAGAATCACGGGCGGGTGAACCCCACCGGGTTCACCATCCCGGTCGTTACCCAGTAGAGGTCCATAAAACATCACGGCTAAGTGAACCCCACCGGGTTCACCGATTTTCACTATGGCCGAGATTTGTCCAGAGAGAAGCACGGGCGGGTGAACCCCACCGGGTTCACCGTGCTTCTATTCGTCCAAACTCACAGAGGGAATCACGGGCAGGTGAACCCGGTGGGGTTCACTCATGATTCCAACCCAGGCACGAACGAGACCGAGTTCCACTCGGTTTTTCCATGATTTCTCACTCGTTTGGTGTCCAAATTTAGCAAGTGAGGTGTCTATGGAAAGCTCTTTCAGAGGCAAATAGATGGAATATAAAAGCCCGAAATTTTGTGACCTAGATATCAAGCATTCATGCAAAGAAGCGGCGCGAACGGAAGAACTCGGTGACAAAGGTGATTTTTGGATATTTTCGGAGATTGAGACACACGATCATCACGATTTCTTCATGATTCATTTGGTTCATCATCTCCTTCCCCTTAGCTTCATTTTCTTATACTTTTCATTTCAATAAAAGAGAGATTTTGAGCGTTTCAATGATGATTGTAGCGTAAACCCTATTTTGGGGCTTGGTGGAAACCCTTTGAAAATTTTAATTGCAAACTTTGTATCTATTTTTGTTATTTGGTATGAATTGTGAGCATATTTTACTTTGACGTATTTATTTCGTGGTTTTACCTTGGCCGAGTAATATCGCGCGTTAGCCGTTACGATTCATATCGATAGAAGGATCGTATGGGTCGAACCTCTAAGTAAAACTTGCGAGACCTCGACACGAGAGTGCTTGGTCTTCGCTCGAGGATTTCATAGTCTGCCATAGAACTCATTGGGTTCATCTTAGAATGATCCACCACGAGAGTAGGAGGTCGGTCTAAAATGAACACCGGGGTGTATCACTCGACAGAGGGCACCTTGTACCCTAGGGTTAGACTCCTTGTGCAAAACCAATAAACCAAATAACTAATATATTTCTTGTGCGATTAAGATTATCATCGTGGTGGAAGCCATAGCCCTGAATTCTCTCTTATATCTTTTCTCTACCGAAGTAGTTGCAATTGTTTGTTTTTAATTTTCGTCTTCAAAAACCCGCGTATCGATTCGCCTAGCTATTAGGACTCAGACTTTCTAGTACTCAACCTTGTTCCCTGTGGGATTCGACATCTTTTATATTACTTCGACATAACCGTGCACTTTGGAGCGTGTCAAGTTTTTTGCGCCGTTGCCGGGGAACAAAGGTTGATATTAGTATACTTTCGAGAATTGGTAGACTAGGCCTTAGGTTAGATTTTTCTTACTGCACTGCTATTTTCATTTTCTTTTTATTTACTTGCCGTCTTAGAACTTTATAATTTTGACTGACCATTTTATGCGAAGAAGTTCTAGGGCAGGTACATTCTTTGAAATTGATCTAGAGATCGAGCGCACCTTCCGGACGAGAAGGAAGCAAATTCAAATTCTGAAGAAAGAAATCATGAACCATCCAGGAGAAGACAATCAGATGGAACACATTCAACTTGAAGTGAACAATGACCGAGTACAACAACCAATGGGCAACAACTATAACAACAACAGAACATTGAAGGATTATTCCGCTCCCTACGCACATGGTTTTCAATCTGGAATTGCTAGGCCTGCTGTTGAGGCAAATAACTTCGAAATAAAACCTGCTCTTCTTTCTATGGTGCAACAAAACAAATTTGGTGGTTCTCCTCTTGAGGACCCCAACATGCACCTTTATATTTTTTTGGAATATTGTGACATGTTGAAAATTAACGATGTGTTTGCTGATGCTATCAGGTTGCGACTATTTTCCTTCTCTCTGAGGGATAGGGTGAGAGCTTGGCTGCACACACTACCTGCTGCTTCGATAAGAACATGGACAGAGCTTTCTCAAGCCTTTCTCTCCAAGTACTTCCCTCCATCAAAGACAATCCAATTGCGAAATCAGATAACGAGCTTCATGCAAAAGGATGGAGAGTCTCTATATGAAGCTTGGGAGAGGTTTAAGGAGCTCCAAAGGATGTGTCCACATCACGATGTTGAGACTTGGGTTTTGATCCAAACGTTCTGTAGCGGTTTGGATTACAACATAAGGCTTACAGTGAATGCTGCAACAGGAGGCGCCTTGATGAATAGGAGAGTGGAAGACGCAATGAACCTTCTCGAAGATATGGCGATTAACCATCACCAATGGACATCTAAGAGAGGTACTTCTGCCAAGAAGTCAGGTAAGTATGACCTTGACTCTCTTACTGCACTCAGGGCTAAGGTTGATAATCTGACAAGAAAGCTTGATTATTGGTCTGTTAATTCTATGGATGTTAACGCTATTTCTTGTGAGGTATGTGGAGTTGTAGGTCATGTAGGGGCAGATTGCCAGGTAGGAGATGGACAGATGGCTGCAGCTCATCCTGAGCAGTTGAATGCAGTTGGAAATTTTAACCAGAACAATAACCCTTATTCCAACTACTACAGTCCAGGATGGCGCAACCATCCAAATTTCTCTTACCGGACAACTCTGCCGATTCAGCCTGGACAAGTTCCACCACAGCAAACCCAGCCCCTACAAGGAAACTTTAGACAACCCCAAGAAAACAATTTCAGACCACTAGGATTCCAGGCCAGAAATTACAATGCACCGCCGCCACAACCACAACAGCCAAGGCCCAACAATGATTCAAATATGAGCAAGCAACTTGAAGGACTTACAGACATGATGAAGATGATGACGACGAGGATGGATTCCCTAGAGACACACAATAAGATGCTGGGAGTCAGCTAGCCCAGCAAGCTAGTTCATCATCTAGAGTACCAGGGAAGCTACCATCCCAGCCAGAAGTAAACTCGAGGGAGCAGTGCAATGCAATCTCCACTCGGAGCGGCAAGCAATTGGAAGACCCTAAGATGACGACAGATGACAGGATACAAGAGACAATACCAGAACCTATGGAACCACATACTGATGTGACACCGGTGGCACCTGAGCCAGTTGAGTAGGAGCGGCCCTATGTGGGACGGCCAGCATATAAGCCACCGATTCATTTTCCATAGAGGTTTGTCAAGGCTAAATTGGACAAGCAGTTTGGTAAGTTTTTAGAGGTTTTAAAGAAACTTTATATTAACATCCCCTTCGTTGATGCTCTTTCGCAGATGCCGACTTATGCGAAATTCCTGAAAGATATCTTATCAAACAAGAGGAAGCTAGAAGAACAAGCGACCGTTGCACTTACTGAGGAGTGCAGCACCATCATCCAGAACAAGCTCCCTTAGAAGCTGAAGGACCCGGGCAGTTTTTCCATACCCTGCCAGATTGGGGAGATGTCTTTTCAGAGAGCTTTATGCGATCTAGGAGCAAGAGTTAGCCTCATGCCACTATCACTATGTAAAAGGCTAGACTTAGGGGATTTGCAACCAACTAATATTTCCATACAGCTTGCAGACAGATCTGTATGCCACCCAGTTGGTATTTTGGAGGACATACCTATTAAAGTAGGAGATTACTTTATTCCTGCTAATTTTATTGTCTTGGAAATTGATGAAGATGACAGGCTTCCTACCATACTGGGGAGACCTTTTCTTGCTACTGCAGGCGCTGTCATGGATGTCAAGAATGGGAAACTGTCGTTGAACATCTGTGGCAACGTTATTCAATTTGATTTAACTGACACTCTGAAAAAACCTTCTCTTGCAGGTACATGTTGTTGGGGTATGCCCTTAAGGCTAATGTTTGAGGCCTTGGGATTATATCAGTATCATGTATAAACTCTATGTTTATAAAGGCAATGGTTGTTATTCAGGTTGTTATATTATCTGCTGCAATACATATACTTCTGAATAATGTCTCAATGCTGTTCAGCTTAGCTGACATGCACTTTTGTCCTTAGTCGAGATATCTTGGTGAACATGAGACAGCCTTGATATGATTGAGACTAATATGTGTTCTAATCTTATAGGATGCTTCGAGCATGGAATAAGATGTAGACTCATGGGTACATTGGATGTACTGGACAGACCCTACTAGGATATTCAATTGCTTGTCACAATGTGAATAATCCTTATATGCAAACAAGTGGCATACTTCCTCTGACTTGAGATCACTTGTGTTTCTAAATGATGATTGGCATTGTTTTGAGGTAGTTCAATATCATTTGAAACATAATGGTTATAGACTATCTTGGATGATGAGCATGAGTCATGTTAGGGTGCTAGTGATAGATATAGGATTGCCGTCTCCTAGTTTGGAGTGTGATGTTCTATAGGGGCCCCTGGATGAGATGATTGAGAAAGTGTATGGCCATACCCAGGTGACTATGTTCATCTGATCTAATCATTCTCATCATATTTGTGCTACAGGCTTGACTCGCTTGTCCAATAAGAACATCCAGTGGCAAAGGAAACATGTATGCCTAGTGAAGTGGATTCACACTTGTGCTGTGGTTTGGGTGTAGTCTTGGAAGACTCTTTCCTTTATATCGAGAGATGGTGATGTGTTGCTAGATACCCCTCACTGATCGTGATAACGTAAGTTGTCGTTACCGACATTTAAAGGAAACCCTTAGGGTCGCACAATTTGATGATATGGCTTACTTAAGTCAGATCGTGTGGACTGAATTGTTTGGGTTCAGTTTAAAGGGATTTAAACTCTGATTGTAAGTGAGATCTGGTCTGATCATGTTTGATTGATTAGGGCTTGAGATCGGTAAGCTTTGATCGAGAGAATGGATGCTAGATCAGTGAGATCAGGAGCATCAAGAGATGAACGGTTAGATCTGGAGCCTTAGGGTTTATTGTGATCTAGACCAAATTGCTTGGGTTAATTGGTCTTTGAACCAGACCAAATTGAACCGGCTCATCAAGTGAGCGCATGGTTCAAGAGGAGAGGAATTTGCGATTGGGGTAAACCCATGGTCGCATCACAAGTTGAGATTTTTCTATTTTTAGAAAACATGTCTCTAAACGTGGGCACGCCTCACGTTCTCTCTTTCACGCCTCTTGTCGCCTCTTTGGCTTGGTCTCTACACACATTCTCGAGAGGAGAAGTTGAGACGATAAGGGAGAGGTTTATCGCCAAGCAAAGTTGTCTTCTCTTCCCTTCCATACGACAAGGACCCTTGGAGAACCTTGCTAGCACAAGGATCAACAAGTAGTAGGCGACATCACCTTGTGTGCGCACCATTTGGAGGAGAAGCATTCGACTCTCTTCTTCCTAGACGCCATCCAAGAAATGGCATTGGTAAGAATCGATCCTCATGTATATGAAAATTTTAAAGTTGATCATACTGCATGCATCGATCTAGAAACCTATTCCGCTGCGTTAAATCCTCTACATGCGCCTATTAGGGTTTCGCCCCCCATGTTAGGGGACTTTCAATTGGTATAAGAGGGAGGTTTTATGCATGTTTTTATGATTGCTTGATGCTTTTGTGATCCATGTTTGCGCAACATAGATAGATCTATATGTTACATGCGAAAAATTACATGTTTTATATTCATGTTGGCGCATGTATGAAGGTGGCGCATGTTTCATATTGTGGTTGACTGTTTTTCGTTAACACAAAATCATCTGTGCGCTTACCATTAGATCTAAGCGGCGCCTACTATAAAACCTTAGACGGGTAATTAGGGTTGAAGTCATCATCTAGTTAAGATCCAAACAGTCTGATCAGACTATCTGACAGCCTAGATGGGTCGACCAGATGGCACCTGTGCGCAAGCACGAGGTGGCTATAGGTCGACTGCAGACAGGCGTGTAGCGATGTCTGGTTGAGACAACCAGTGAACGCGCATGAGTTAGGCCCGGGGTCACACCCGCTTGCCAGAACTCATGAGGTCGTTCAGCCCTTGGCCCATGCATGGTTGACCATTTGGTCGACTCAAGTCAATTACGACTTGGTGCATGTAAGGGCAGTGGATCTGACTAGGACTGATGAGTGGATCCCTAGTAATGGACCGTTGTAAGGTAGTAGGGCACATAAGGAAAATAAAATTGATGCCAATGGGGTTTTCAAAAATTTTATTTTCATGTTTGGATCACATGTTGATTGTATACATGATGAATGTTTATTTAATCTTATGTGGGCTGCCCGTTTTAATGTGTGCTGTGCTGGGGCCTACGTGCCTGGTTAATAAATGTAAATTATTTACTGTGATCTGCGCATCACATTTTATTTAATTTATAAAGTGTAATTGACCTGCGTGTCAATCATGTCTAGATAGATTAAAGTGTAATTTTAATCAGACATGAGCACAGAGCACACTTGGCAGAGGCGCATGCAGCAGAGGCTTGACCAGGTGGGAGGTCTAGGGTTCGACTCTAGGACAGGCGCATTTACCTGGTGGGCGCACCTGAGCTGCAGTGAGCGCTTGAGCCCTGATTTGGGCCGGAAGAATGCAAAAGACCCATGAACAGCTCATGTGAAGACTTAAGTTAAATTAAGGTCTTACCTAGGCTTATTGGGCTTTTACCACATAAGATCAGCATGCTTTCTATTTATTGTTTAAATAATTAGAACTGCATGATTTAATCTTCTGCTATCACCATAGGATTTGCATGATAGTTGAGAAGATAAAAGGACCGTTAAAATCCAACGCTAAAATATCAAGCTCGTAAGCCTTCTGACGCGAAACCTCACTGTTCTGACTATCGTTGGGGCCGTGTTGTACCCACTCAGTGGGCACGCCCATCTATCTTCAGACGGTGCGGGATTACACCTGTGTGTTACGGAAGGGATTTATCGCTTCTCGTTGCTCAGCATAGCACGTGGTGGTCCAGGGAGTAGGTTGGGTCAGCTTGACCATGTAGGCTACATATGGAGCATATGTTAGCTATATGGAGGCAGCCATCTGTGGGGTCAGAGATTGTGTTGTACCAACTCAGTTGGCACAGTCGGCTGGATCGCCCAGATGAAGGGGAATCGCACGGGTTGACGATTGGCTGGGATTGCCTACCAGAAATTAGTGCTTGTACTCTCTGTGCAACTTATCTCGCCTGAGCTGGACGCGGAGACCAAGTATGAAATCTGGATCCCATCTCACTAAAAGAGATTTACTCTTTCGGGCTGTTTTGCTGGATTTTTCAGCCAGATAAAATAGTGAGAAAAGAATCTTCCTTAAGTCCTGGATTGATTCTAACATTGATACTGACCTTGCTGTTCTTGCATTGTTGTAGATACCTGCAGCAACGAACACCACGAATTTCAATGTGCGATCCCTACTGGAAAGGGAGAAGTTTGCTGGGCCAAACTTCTCAGACTGGTACGGACACCTTAAGATTGTTCTTAAGGCTGAGAGGAAACTGTATGTCCTCGAGACGGCTATACCACCTCAACCCGCTCCGAACGCCGCAAGGGCGGTTCGCGAAGCTTATGAGAAGCATGTCAATGATAGCATTGATGTTGCTTGCCTGATGCTTGCGTCTATGACGCCACAGCTGCAGCGTCAGCATGAGGATCTCTCTGCTATAGAAATTATAGCAAACCTCAAGTTGCTGTATGATGCACAGGCGAGGACTGAACGCTACAATTTGACTAAACTTTTCATTCAGAGCAAACTGGCTGAAGGGAGTCCAGTGGGAGCTCACGTGCTCAAGATGATTGGGCACAAAGAAGCTCTAGAGAAACTGGGACACACCATCAATCAGGAGCTTGCTGTAGATATTATTTTGCAGTCTCTCCCGGCTTCTTTCAATCCGTTCATCATTAATTTTAATATGAACAAGATCGACTGTACGCCGGCAGAGTTGCTGAATATGCTCTTGACTATAGAGGAGACTCTAAAGGGAAAGCCTTCATCCTCTGTCTTGATGATTCCTGCAAGGAACAAAAGGAAGGGGAAGAAGGGCAAAGCCCCTGTCAAGAACTACAACAAGGCTCTGAAGCAAAAGGTTAAGCGGTCGAAGTAATACAGATGTTTCCACTGTGGCCAGCTGGGTCACTGGAAAAAGGACTGTAAAGCGCTCCAAGGAGATAAGAAGGGAAGCAATTCTTTCGCTTCTGGCTCAGGTATTTTTGTGACTGAGGTCATGTTTTCTTCTTCTATATCATGGGTGTTGGACACTGCATGTGGAGTTCACATTTGTTCAAATGTACAGGAACTCAAGAGAAGAAGACAGGTGGGACAGCATGAGGTGGACCTACGAGTTGGAAACGGGGCACGGGTTGCTGCTGTTGCTGTATGAGTTTATTACATCTCTTTACCATCTGGACTTGTATTAGAACTGGACAATTGTTATTTTGTTCCGAGTATTACGAAAAATATTATCTCTATTCCTGCTCTTGTCAGGAAAGGATTTTCCTTTGAATGCAATATTTCGAAGTGTGTTATTTCTTTTGATAATATTGTTTATGCTACTGGATCAATTAACAATGGGTTATTCATGTTGGACATGGAATGTTCTATACAGCAAATTGATAATAAGAAAACCAAGTATGCTGATGACAGCACCTTGTTATGGCATAGTCGTTTAGGCCATATAAACAAGAAACGCATTAAGCGGTTGCATGATCATGGACTGCTGGGATCATTCTTTTGTGAGGAGATTGATACATGCAAAGCTTGTTTAATGGGCAAAATGACAAAAGCTCCTTTTTCTAATAAAGGTCAAAGGGCTTCAGATTTACTTGACCTTATACACAGTGATGTGTGTGGGCCATTTAGTAAACATGCCAGAGGTGGCTATCTATACTTCATTACCTTTACTGATGATTTCAGTAGATACGGGTATGTCTATTTAATGAGACATAAAAGTGAATCTTTTGACAAGTTCAAAGAGTTCAAGAATGAAGTACAGAATTAGTTAGGCCGAAATATCAAGGCACTTCGCTCAGATCGAGGTGGAGAATACTTAAGTCATGAGTTTACTGACTATCTGAAGGAGTGTGGGATTGTCTCACAGCTCACTCCGCCAGGAACACCGCAATGGAATGGTGTGTCCGAAAGGAGAAATAGAACCTTACTGGATATGGTACGTTCTATGATGAGTCAGGCTACTTTACCTTACTCCTTTTGGGGATTTGCACTGGAGACAGCTGCAAAGGTACTAAACCGAGTGCCATCCAAGGCAGTTTCAAAGACTCCATATGAGTTATGGTATGGGAAACAGCCGAGCTTGACATTTATTAAGATCTGGGGTTGCGAGGCTTTTGTCAAAAAGCTCGCCTCTGGGAAACTGGAAAGCAGATCTGAGAAATGTATCTTTGTCGGTTACCCTAAAGAAACAAAGGGTTATTATTTCTACGATCCCAAAGAGAACAAAGTGTTTGTTGCTCGAACGGCTATTTTTCTTGAGAAGGAGTTTCTTCTGCAAGAGGCCAGTGGGAGAGAAATAAAGCTGGATGAGAATCCAGAGGAAGGACAAAGTAGTCAAGCACAGTTGGATGAGCCTGAGCCAGTGAAACAGGTTACTGAACAACCTGAGGCTCAGATATCACGGGAACCGCGTAGATCGGGAAGGATCCGTCGACAGCCTGAGCGCTATGACGGAGTCTACATCATTGATCATGATGAACCCCTCACTTATGCGGATGCGGTCAATGGACCGGACTCAGCAAGATGGCTTGAAGCTATGCGCGCCGAGATGGACTCCATGTCAGATAACCAAGTTTGGGATTTGGTTGATCCGCCTCCGGGAGTAATCCCTATAGGCTGTAAGTGGATCTTCAAGAAGAAGATTGACATGGATGGTAACGTGGTTACCTATAAAGGCAGGCTAGTTGCGAAAGGTTTCAAACAAATCTACGGGATAGATTATGATGAAACTTTCTCTCCTGTAGCTATGTTCAAGTCTATTCGGATTATTCTTGCGATAACAGCATATTATGATTATGAGATCTGGCAGATGGATGTGAAGACCGCTTTCCTTAATGGAAAACTAGATGAGGATGTGTATATGACACAACCTGAAGGTTTCACAAATCCATCAGATCATCATAAAATATGCAAATTAAAGAAGTCCATTTATGGACTTAAACAAGCATCAAGAAGCTGGAATATTCGTTTTGATGAATCAATAAGTGAATTTGGTTTCATCAAGAATGAAGATGACCCGTGTGTATATAAGAGGTTTAGTGGGAGCGTAATTACTTTCCTAGTCCTCTACGTCGATGACATCTTGATCATTGGAAACGACATTCCTGAACTGCATGCTGTCAAGGCATGGTTAAGAAAATGTTTCCAGATGAAAGATTTAGGAGAAGTAGCCTATGTATTAGGTGTGAAGATCTACAGGGATAGATCTAAGAGGCTTCTCGGGCTGTGCCAGAGCACTTACATCGATAAAGTCCTGGAGAGATTCCATTTAGATAATTCTAAAAGAGGATATCTTCCAGTCAGACATGGTCTGAATCTTTCAAAGAGTCAGTGTCCACAAACACGGACTGAGAAAGATGAAATGGACAATACGCCTTATGCTTCGGCTATTGGGTCCATTATGTATGCGATGTTCTGTACTCGCCCAGACGTTGCTTACGGGTTAAGCGTGACCAGTCGATTCCAAAGTAGTCCAGGTAAGGCACACTGGATTGCAGTCAAGAACATTTTAAAATATCTGCGGAGGACCAAAGATATGTTCTTGGTGTATGGTGGTCAGGAAGAACTCAGTATTGAAGGATATACTGACGCTTCGTTCCAATCTGACCAGGATGATTTCCGATCGCAATCAGGCTATGTTTTTAGCTTGAATGGAGGAGCAGTGGTGTGGAAAAGTTTCAAACAGTCTATTGTTGCTGATTCCACAACAGAAGCCGAGTATGTTGCAGCCTCAGAAGCATCTAAGGAGGTAGTGTGGATTCGTAAGTTCGTTCAGGAACTTGGTGTTATTCCTTCTAGTGCTGATCCATTGGTTATCTTCTGTGATAACACTGGAGCAATCGCACAAGCAAAGGAACCACGGTCGCACCAGAAGTCCAAGCACATACAGAGAAGGTTTCATTTGATCCGAGAGATCATTGATCGAGGCGAGATCAAAGTCTGCAAGGTTCATACAGATGACAATCTGGCTGACCCGCTTACAAAGCCTCTGGCGCAGCAAAAGCATGAGAAGCACTGTAATAATATGGGTTTGAGATTTCTCAACCATTAGATTAAGTGCAAGTGGGAGATTGTTGGGGTATGCCCTTAAGGCTAATGTTTGAGGCCTTAGGATTATATCAGTATCATGTATAAACTCTATGTTTATAAAAGCAATGGTTGTTATTCAGGTTGTTATATTATCTACTGCAATACATATACTTCTGAATAATGTCTCAATGCTGTTCAGCTTGGCTGACATGCACTTTTGTCCTTAGTCGAGATATCTTGGTGAACATGAGACAGCCTTGATATGATTGAGACTAATATGTGTTCTAATCTTATAGGATGCTTCGAGCATGGAATAAGATGTAGACTCATGGGTACATTGGATGTACTGGACAGACCCTACTAGGATATTCAATTGCTTGTCACAATGTGAATAATCCTTGTATGCAAACAAGTGGCATACTTCCTCTGACTTGAGATCACTTGTGTTTCTAAATGATGATTGGCATTGTTTTGAGGTAGTTCAATATCATTTGAAACATAATGGTTATAGACTATCTTGGATGATGAGCATGAGTCATGTTAGGGTGCTAGTGATAGATATAGGATTGCCGTCTCCTAGTTTGGAGTGTGATGTTCTATAGGGGCCCCCTGGATGAGATGACTGAGAAAGTGTATGGCCATACCCAGGTGACTATGTTCATCTGATCTAATCATTCTCATCATATTGGAGCTACAGGCTTGACTCGCTTGTCCAATAAGAACATCCAGTGGCAAAGGAAACATGTATGCCTAGTGAAGTGGATTCACACTTGTGCTGTGGTTTGGGTGTAGTCTTGGAAGACTCTTTCCTTTATATCGAGAGACAGTGATGTGTTGCTAGATACCCCTCACTGATCGTGATAACGTAAGTTGTCGTTACCGACATTTAAAGGAAACCCTTAGGGTCGCACAATTTGATGATATGGCTTACTTAAGTCAGATCGTGTGGACTGAATTGTTTGGGTTCAGTTTAAAGGGATTTAAACTCTGATTGTAAGTGAGATCTGGTCTGATCATGTTTGATTGATTAGGGCTTGAGATCGGTAAGCTTTGATCGAGAGAATGGATGCTAGATCAGTGAGATCAGGAGCATCAAGAGATGAACGGTTAGATCTGGAGCCTTAGGGTTTATTGTGATCTAGACCAAATTGCTTGGGTTAATTGGTCTTTGAACCAGACCAAATTGAACCGGCTCATCAAGTGAGCGCATGGTTCAAGAGGAGAGGAATTTGCGATTGGGGTAAACCCATGGTCGCATCACAAGTTGAGATTTTTCTATTTTTAGAAAACATGTCTCTAAACGTGGGCACGCCTCACGTTCTCTCTTTCACGCCTCTTGTCGCCTCTTTGGCTTGGTCTCTACACACATTCTCGAGAGGAGAAGTTGAGACGACAAGGGAGAGGTTTATCGCCAAGCAAAGTTGTCTTCTCTTCCCTTCCATACGACAAGGACCCTTGGAGAACCTTGCTAGCACAAGGATCAACAAGGAGTAGGCGACATCACCTTGTGTGCGCACCATTTGGAGGAGAAGCATTCGACTCTCTTCTTCCTAGACGCCATCCAAGAAATGGCATTGGTAAGAATCGATCCTCATGTATATGAAAATTTAAAGTTGATCATACTGCATGCATCGATCTAGAAACCTATTCCGCTGCGTTAAATCCTCTACATGCGCCTATTAGGGTTTCGCCCCCCATGTTAGGGGACTTTCACATGTTGCAGCATTGACGTTGTGAAAGAAGTTATACAACAAGTTGAGCCGCACAGGAGACAAGTGGAACCATTGAAACTTGCGTTGACAAACCCTACAGAGAATGCCAAGAGCTACAAAGCACGCACCAAATTTTGGCACGACAAGCGCATAACAAAGAAAGAATTTCATGAGGGAGACAAAGTACTTCTGTTTAATTCAAGACTTCGATTGTTTCCAGGAAAGCTTCGAACGAGGTGGTCCCCTTCAGGGGGGAGCTCAAGCATGTGAAACCCCTTTCAAGAGGGGGGCGAAAACACTAAGGGGGGTGGCGCATAACTTTGCAAGCGGAAGCATGTGTTTTCAACGATTTTAGCATGAGCATATGATCAACTTGAATGAGTTAGATCTATACCATAGCCATAGAGTTGGAGGTCGGCTTGGAAGAAGAGATCGAATAGGGGTCTCCTCCACAAGATGCGCACACAAGATGAGGATGCGCTCACTTCCTTGGTGCTCCTTGTGCTAGCAAGGTTCCAAGAGTTGTCCTTGATCGAGTAGAGAGAAGAGATGATCACTTCCTTTGGTTGGCCGGTCCTTCTCTTGTCGTCCACACCCAAATTCTCTCAAGTCTCGTCGAGCAAGAGCAAGGAGACAAGAGTTCAATGAGCCTTCAAGCCGTTTTGGCGTTTCAAGGAGACATGCGCTCAATGACTTTCCAAAAATGGAAAATCCATTAAGCCATGCGTTCTCACTTCTAGCAAACCGCCCAAAACGCTTTATGGATCGAACCATGGGTTCACCCATGTGAACCAGTTCAATCCAAATTGGTCCAAACCAATTTGGTTCAAAGACCAAACCAAGCCAATCGGTCTAGATCAACCAAACCCTAAGGTTTCCAATCTAACCGTTCATCTCATGATGCTCTTGATCTCACCGATCTTGCATCAATACTCTCGATCGAAGCTTACCGATCTCAAGCCCTAATCAATCAAACATGATCAGACTGGATCTCACTTACAATCAGAGTTTAAACTCCTTTAAACTGAACCGAAACAATTCAGTCCTCACGATCTGACTCAAGTAAGCCATATCATCAAATTGTGCGACCCTGAGGGTTTCCTTTAAATGTCGGTAACGATAACTTACATTATCACGATCAGTGAGGGGTATCTAGCAACACATCACTGTCTCCCGATATAAAGGAAAGAGTCTTCCAAGACTACACCCAAACCACAGCATAAGTGTGAATCAAACTCACGAGGCATGCATGTTTCCTTTGCCACTGGATGTTCTTATTGGACAAGCATGTCAAGCCTGTAACTCCAATATGATGAGCATGATTAGATCAGATGATCATAGTCATCTGGGTATGGCCATACACTATCTCAATCATCTCATACAGGGGGGCCCTTTAGAACATCACACTCCTTGAACAAGGAGACGGCAATCCTTTATCTATCACTAGTGTCCTAACCTGACTCAAGCTCATCATCCAAGATAGTCTATAATCATTATGTTTCAAATGATATTGAACTACCTCAAAACAATGACAATCATCATTTAGAAACACAAGTGATCTCAAGTCGAAGGACATGTGCCACTTGCTGCTATCAAGGATTATTCACATTGTGACAAACAATTGAATATCCTAGAAGGGTCTGTCCAGTACATCCAATGTACCCATGATTCTACATCTTATTCCATGCTCGAAGCATCCTATAAGATTAGCACACATATTAGTCTCAATCATATCAAGGCTGTCTCATGTTCACCAAGATATCTCGACTAAGGACATAGAGCCTGTCAGCCTAGCTGAACAGCTTTGAGACATTATTCAGTAGTACACTTATTATTGCAGACAAGGTAACAACCTGAATAATAACCATGCCTTTATAAACATAAGAGTTTATTACATGATACTTATACAATCCCAAGGCCTCAAACATTAGCCTTAAGGGCATACTCCAACAATCTCCCACTTGCACTTAATCTAATGGTTGAGAAACCTCAAACCCATATTATTACAGTGCTTCTCATGCTTCTGCTGCGCCAGAGGCTTGGTAAGCGGGTCAGCCAGATTGTCGTCTGTATGAACCTTGCATATTTTGATCTCGCCTCGATCAATGATCTCCCGGATCAAGTGAAACCGTCTCTGTATGTGCTTGGACTTCTGGTGCGACCGTGGTTCCTTTGCTTGTGCGATTGCTCCAGTGTTATCACAGAAGATAACCAAAGGATCTGCACTCGAAGGAACAACACCAAGTTCTCTCACGAACTTACGAATCCACACTGCCTCCTTGGATGCTTCCGAGGCTGCAACATACTCGGCTTCTGTTGTGGAATCAGCAACAGTTGACTGTTTGAAACTCTTCCACACCACTGCTCCACCATTCAAGCTAAAGACATAGCCTGATTGCGATCGGAAATCATCCTGGTCTGACTGGAACGAAGCGTCAGTATATCCCTCTATACTGAGTTCTTCCTGACCACCATATATCAAGAACATATCTTTGGTCCTCCGCAGATATTTTATAATGTTCTTGACTGCAATCCAGTGCGCCTGTCCTGGATTACTTTGGAATCGACTGGTCACGCTTAACCCGTAAGCGACGTCTGGGCGAGTACATAACATCGCATACATAATGGACCCAATAGCCGAAGCATAAGGCGTATTGTCCATTTCATCTTTCTCAGTCTGTGTTTGTGGACACTGACTCTTCGAAAGATTCAGACCATGTCTGACTGGAAGATATCCACGTTTAGACTTCTCTAAATGGAATCTCTCCAGGACTTTATCGATGTAAGTACTTTGGCACAGCCCGAGAAGCCTCTTAGATCTATCCCGGTAGATCTTCACACCTAACACATAGGCTGCTTCTCCTAGATCTTTCATCTGGAAACATTTTCCTAACCATGCTTTAACCGCATGCAGTTCAGGAATATCGTTTCCAATGATTAAGATATCATCGACGTAGAGGATTAGGAATGTAATTACGTTCCCACTAAACCTCTTATATACACACGGGTCATCCTCGTTCTTGATGAAACCAAACTCAGAGATTGATTCATCAAAACGAATGTTCCAGCTTCTAGATGCTTGTTTAAGTCCATAAATGGATTTCTTTAACTTGCATATTTTATGACGATCTGCTGGATTAGTGAAACCCTCAGGTTGTGTCATATACACATCCTCATCCAGATTTCCATTAAGGAAAGCTGTCTTCACATCCATCTGCCAGATCTCATAATCATAATATGCAGCTATAGCGAAAAGAATCCGAATAGACTTAAACATGGCTACAGGAGAGAAAGTTTCATCATAATCTATCCCGTAGATTTGTTTGAAACCTTTCGCAACTAGCCTGCCTTTATAGGTAACCACGTTACCATCCATGTCAATCTTCTTCTTGAAGATCCATTTACAGCCTATAGGGATTACTCCCGGAGGCGGATCAACCAAATCCCAGACTTGGTTATCTGACATGGAGTCCATCTCGGCTCGCATAGCATCAAGCCATCTAGCTGACTCCGGTCCACTGACTGCATCCGCATAAGTGAGGGGTTCATCATTATCAATGATGTAGACTCCGTCATAGCGCTCAGGCTGTCGACGGATCCTACCCGTTCTTCGCGGTTCCCGTGTTATCTGAGCCTCAGGTTGTTCAATAACCTGATCCACTGGCTCTGGCTCATCCAACTGCACTTGACTACTTTGTCCTCCCTCTGGATTCTCATCCAGCTTTATTTCTCTCCCACTGGCCTCTTGCAGAAGAAATTCCTTCTCAAGAAATATGGCCGTCCGAGCAACAAAAACCTTGTTCTCTTTGGGATCGTAGAAATAATAACCCTTAGTTTCCTTAGGGTAACCGACAAAGATGCATTTCTCAGATCTGCTCTCCAGTTTCCCAGAGGCGAGCTTTTTGACATAAGCCTCGCAACCCCAGATCCTGATAAATGTCAAGCTAGGCTGTTTCCCATACCATAACTCATATGGCGTCTTTGAAACTGCCTTGGATGGCACTCGGTTTAGTACCTTTGCAGCTGTTTCCAATGCAAAACCCCAAAAGGAGTATGGAAGAGTAGCCTGACTCATCATAGAACGAACCATGTCAAGTAACGTTCTATTTCTCCTCTCGGACACACCATTCCATTGCGGTGTTCCTGGCGGAGTGAGCTGTGAGATAATCCCACACTCTTTCAGATAGTCAGTAAATTCTCGACTTAGGTATTCTCCACCTCGATCAGAACGAAGTGCCTTGATATTTCGGCCTAACTGATTTTGTACTTCATTTTTGAACTCTTTGAACTTGTCAAAAGATTCACTTTTATGTCTCATTAGATAGACATATCCATACCTACTGAAATCATCAGTAAAGGTAATGAAGTACTGATAGCCACCTCTGGCATGTTTACTAAATGGCCCACACACATCACTGTGTATGAGGTCAAGTAAACCTGAAGCCCTTTGACCTTTGTTAGGAAAAGGAGACTTCGTCATTTTACCCATCAAACAAGCTTTGCATGTATCAAACTCCTCGTAGGAGAAAGATCCCAGCAGTCCATGATCATGCAACCGCTTAATGCGTTTCTCGTTTATATGGCCTAAACGACTATGCCATAGCAAGGTGCTGTCATCAGCATACTTGGCTTTCTTATTATCAATGTTTTGTATAGAATTTTCAATGTCCAACATGTATAACCCATTGTTAATTGAACCAGTTGCATACACAATATTATCTACAGATAAAACACACTTTGAAATATTGCATTCAAAGGCAAATCCTTTCCTGACAAGAGCAGGAATAGAGATAATATTCTTGGTGATACTCGGTACAAAATAACAATTGTTTAATTCCAATACAATGCCAGATGGTAAAGAAATGAAATAGTCTCCTACAGCAACAGCAGCAACCCGTGCCCCGTTTCCAACGCGTAGGTCTACCTCATGCTGTCCCACCTGCCTTCTTCTCTTGAGTTCCTGTACATTTGAACAAATGTGAACTCCACATGCAGTGTCCAACACCCATGAAATAGAAGAAGATGAAACCATGACTTCCGTCACGTATATACCTGAGCCAGAAGCGATGCTTCCCCTCTTATCTCCTTGGAGCGCTTTACAGTCCTTTTTCCAGTGACCCAGCTGGCCACAGTGGAAACACCTGTTGTCCTTGGACCGCTTGACCTTCTGTTTCAGAGCCTTACTGTAGTTCTTGACAGGGGCCTTGCCCTTCTTCCCCTTCTTCTTGTTCCTAAAAGGAACCATTAAGACAGAGGTTGAAGGCTTGCCCTTCAGAGTTTCCTCAGTAGTCAAGAGCATATTCAGCAGCTCTGCCGGCGTACAATCGATTTTGTTCATATTAAAGTTAATGATGAACGCATCGAAAGAAGGCGGAAGAGACTGCAGAATAATATCTACAGCAAGCTCCTGGTTGACGGTATGCCCCAGTTTCTCCAGAGCCTCCTTGTGCCCAATCATCTTGAGCACGTGAGCTCCCACTGGGCTCCCTTCAGCCAGTTTGCTCTGAAAGAAGAGCTTCGTCAGATTATAGCGTTCTGTCCTCGCCTATGCAGCATACAGCATCTTGAGGTTCGCTATAATCTCTATAGCCGACATATCCTCATGCTGACGCTGCAGCGGTGGCGTCATAGACGCTAGCATCAGGCAAGCGACATCAATGCTATCATTGACGTGCTTTTCATAGGCATCACGAACCGCCCTTGCGGCGTTCGCAGCGGGCTGCGGCGGTATCGCCGTCTCGAGGACATACAGTTTCCTCTCTGCCTTAAGAACGATCTTAAGGTGTCCGAACCAATCAGAGAAGTTCGGCCCAGCAAACTTCTCCCTTTCCAGTAGGGATCGCACATTGAAGCTCATGGTGTTCGTTGCTGCAGGAATCTACAACAAGCAAGAACAGCAAGGTCAGTATCAATGTTCAGAATCAATCCAGGACTTTAAGAAAGATTCTTTTTCTCACTATTTTGTCTGACTGAAAAATCCAGAAAACAGTCCGAAAGAGTAACACTCTTTTAGTGAGATGGGATCCAAATTTCATACTTGGTCTCCGCATCCCGCTCAGGCGAGATAAGATGCACAGAGATGACAAGCATTAATTTCTGGTAGGCTGTCCCAGCCAATCGCCAACCCGTGCGATTCCCCTTCATCTGGGCAATCCAGCAGACTGTGCCAACTGAGTTGGTACAACACAGTCTCTGACCCCACAGATGGCTGCCTCCATGCACTACCATATGCGCCACATATGTAGTCTACATGGTCAAGCTGACCTGACCTACTCCCTGGACCACCACGTGCTATGCTGAGCAACGAGAAGGGATAAATCCCTACTCTGTAACACGCAGGTGTAATCCCGCACTGTCTGAAGATAGATGGACGTGCCCACTGAGTGGGTTCAACACGGCTCCAACGATAGTCAGAACAGTGAGGTTTCGCGCCAGAAGGCATTACGTGCTTGATATATTAGCGTTGGATTTTAACGGTCTTTTATCTTCTTAACTATCATACAAGTCCTATGGTGATAGCAGAAGATAAACACATGCAATTCTAATTATATAAGCAATAAATAGAAAGCATGATCTTATGTGGTAAAAGCCCATGAACCCTAGTAAGACCTTAATTTTACTTAAGTCTTCACTTGAGCTCTTTTGCATCTCATCTGGTCCAACCCAGGGCCCTAGCGCCAAGAGCACCTCAGGTGCGCCACCAGCTGAATGCCCCTCTTGGATGTGTGCTTTTATGCCCTTGTCTAATCAAAAACATTTTGATCTATCTAGACAAGCTTTGACTCGCAGGTCAATTATACAATAGATTAATAAAAAATGTGATTCGCAGATCACAATAATATTAACTTATAATTAACCAGGCACGCAGGCCCCAGCACAGCACACAATAGGGCAACCCACATAAGAATAAATAAACAAGCACATGGTCTCAATCATCATGTGATCCAATCAAGAAATTAAATTTTGAAAACCCCATAGGCATCAATTTTAACTTCCTTATGTGCCCTACAACCTTACAATGGTACATTGATAGGGATCCACTCATCCATCTAGTTAGATCCTGTGCCCTTGCATGCACCGAGTCCTAACTGACCCGAGTTGACCTAATGGTCAACCATGCATGCGCTAAGGGCTGAACAACCAACAAGAGTTCTGGCAAGCGGGTGTGACCCCGGGCCTAACTCAAGAGTGTTCATTGGTTGTCTCAACCAGACCTCGCTACACGCCTTTGATGCAGTCAACCTATAGCCACCTCATGCTTGCGCACAGGTGCTATCTGGTCAACCCATCTAGGCTGTCAGATGGTCTGATCAGAATAGTTTGATCTAACCTAGAGGTGACTTCAGCCCCATCAACCCATCTAAGGGTTTATAGTAGGTGGCACTTTAGATCTAGTCATAGGCGCGCAAGTTAAGGTTTTGTTTGATAAAACAACATAAACTAAGCGCCAACTCAAGACATGCGACATCATGAACAAACAACATGCGCCTAGATAAGTAAACATCTTACTTTCGCATGGAGAAATAGCATGTCAATTTTCGCATGTGAACAAGATCTAAGCATACATGAAGATGCGCAAACATGGATCACGGAAATATCAAGCAATCATATTAACATGCTTCAACATGGCTCTGATACCAATTGTAGGGTCCCCTTCAAGGGGGAGCGCAAGCATGTGAAACCCCTTTCAAGAGGGGGGCGAAAACACTAAGGGGGGTGGCGCATAACTTTGCAAGCGGAAGCATGTGTTTTCAACGATTTTAGCATGAGCATATGATCAACTTGAATGAGTTAGATCTATACCATAGCCATAGAGTTGGAGGTCGGCTTGGAAGAAGAGATCGAATAGGGGTCTCCTCCACAAGATGCGCACACAAGATGAGGATGCGCTCACTTCCTTGGTGCTCCTTGTGCTAGCAAGGTTCCAAGAGTTGTCCTTGATCGAGTAGAGAGAAGAGATGATCACTTCCTTTGGTTGGCCGGTCCTTCTCTTGTCGTCCGCACCCAAATTCTCTCAAGTCTCGTCGAGCAAGAGCAAGGAGACAAGAGTTCAATGAGCCTTCAAGCCGTTTTGGCGTTTCAAGGAGACATGCGCTCAATGACTTTCCAAAAATGGAAAATCCATTAAGCCATGCGTTCTCACTTCTAGCAAACCGCCCAAAACGCTTTATGGATCGAACCATGGGTTCACCCATGTGAACCGGTTCAATCCAAATTGGTCCAAACCAATTTGGTTCAAAGACCAAACCAAGCCAATCGGTCTAGATCAACCAAACCCTAAGGTTTCCAATCTAACCGTTCATCTCATGATGCTCTTGATCTCACCGATCTTGCATCAATACTCTCGATCGAAGCTTACCGATCTCAAGCCCTAATCAATCAAACATGATCAGACTGGATCTCACTTACAATCAGAGTTTAAACTCCTTTAAACTGAACCGAAACAATTCAGTCCTCACGATCTGACTCAAGTAAGCCATATCATCAAATTGTGCGACCCTGAGGGTTTCCTTTAAATGTCGGTAACGATAACTTACGTTATCACGATCAGTGAGGGGTATCTAGCAACACATCACTGTCTCCCGATATAAAGGAAAGAGTCTTCCAAGACTACACCCAAACCACAGCATAAGTGTGAATCAAACTCACGAGGCATGCATGTTTCCTTTGCCACTGGATGTTCTTATTGGACAAGCATGTCAAGCCTGTAACTCCAATATGATGAGCATGATTAGATCAGATGATCATAGTCATCTGGGTATGGCCATACACTATCTCAATCATCTCATACAGGGGGGCCCTTTAGAACATCACACTCCTTGAACAAGGAGACGGCAATCCTTTATCTATCACTAGTGTCCTAACCTGACTCAAGCTCATCATCCAAGATAGTCTATAATCATTATGTTTCAAATGATATTGAACTACCTCAAAACAATGACAATCATCATTTAGAAACACAAGTGATCTCAAGTCGAAGGACATGTGCCACTTGCTGCTATCAAGGATTATTCACATTGTGACAAACAATTGAATATCCTAGAAGGGTCTGTCCAGTACATCCAATGTACCCATGATTCTACATCTTATTCCATGCTCGAAGCATCCTATAAGATTAGCACACATATTAGTCTCAATCATATCAAGGCTGTCTCATGTTCACCAAGATATCTCGACTAAGGACATAGAGCCTGTCAGCCTAGCTGAACAGCTTTGAGACATTATTCAGTAGTACACTTATTATTGCAGACAAGGTAACAACCTGAATAATAACCATGCCTTTATAAACATAAGAGTTTATTACATGATACTTATACAATCCCAAGGCCTCAAACATTAGCCTTAAGGGCATACTCCAACAAAAGCACGCACCAAATTTTGGCACGACAAGCGCATAACAAAGAAAGAATTTCATGAGGGAGACAAAGTACTTCTGTTTAATTCAAGACTTCGATTGTTTCCAGGAAAGCTTCGAACGAGGTGGTCCGATCCTTTCACAGTTCAGAAAGTTCAACCTTATAGTGCTATCACGATTTGGACAGAACGAACTGGGAGCTTCACAGTAAACGGGCACCGCCTCAAGCATTACTTTAAAGATGAGCGAGTCAAGAAAAAGGAAGTTTTTGCTCTCTCAGACCCCCCAGATTTGAAACTTTGAAAACTCTTATGGTCGAGCTATCGACCCTAAACTAGCGCTCTTGGGAGGCAACCCAAGTTTTTGCTTTATTTTTAGTTTTTTTACGCATAGTCTCTCTATGATGTAGAATGAAGATGTAGCACATGGGAATTTTTCCAGATTTTTCCAAGATTTTTCTGACTGAACAGTGCAAATCACGGCCTAGTGAACCCCATGGGGTTCACCCGTGAAGTGCACTGTACATAGGCGCCTAGACTTTGTGACCAGTGAGTTTCACGACTTGGTGAACCCCACGGGGTTCACCTGAATTTCTACACGTACAGGAACCAACTAGGGAGCTTCACAGGCAGGTGAACCCCACGGGGTTCACCATCTTTCTGAACTCCAGAAAATGTCCAGTAAGCTTCACGGGTCGGTGAACCCCAGTGGGTTCACTAGTGCTTCTGTTGCATCCACCCAAACTCAGTAAACTTCACGGGCTGGTGAACCCGGGCGGGTTCACTAGAATTTTGAGTCGTGCTCAGCCGAGTTAGGGCGTCGCACACCCATGGTTTTCGCCGCCCACCAATCTCAGTGAAATCCCGTCAATTGCGCCTCTCTCCGATCTGCTCAAAACACAACGAAGATCCTCGGGGCTTCGATCCGGATTTCCCTTTTCTGGTATCTTCTCTAAGCAAGTCGCGATCTCAGTTTTTGCGCATCCGCTGTTCTTCAAGTTTTTTAGCCGATCGCCACCGCCTTTCCAATTTCAACACCGCCGACCTGATCACGCCACCTTCTCTACTTCCTAGCACTTGAAGAAGATCTCTAAGGGTTTGATCCACCTTTTCCCTTTTTCCAACGGATCTTTGCTTCGAGGGATTAAGGATTTTGGTTTCCGCCGATTCGCCACCTGCTCACGTTTCCTCACGCCACCGGCCAGATCTTCTTCCCAACTGATCTTGATCTATCTCAGCACCATGCCTCCATGAACAAAAGTAATGGCTGCCAAGCGGACCTCACGCCCTCAACAGGCACTGACCGATTCGTTCGGTACTGACGATGAGGAGTACGAGCCGACGCCTTGATGGAGGTGGGTCACTCACAAGTAAGGGTGCATTCAAACAACGCTTTGAGAAAATAATTTTTTTTGTATTTTTAGATAAAACCCGAATTTACTCTAACGAAGTTGGAAAATATTTTTGTATTTTATAAGTAGAAGAAAACGACACTAAACTATTTAGACTACCAAAGAAATAGCAATTAAACTACAAATTGAAAGACTAGTAGGAATACTCACAGTGCGATCCTTGAGCATAGAAGGATCGTATCGTCCCGATCTTCAACGGTCCTACTCTGATGGAAGGTATTGCATCATTACAAACAAACACAGACAAACGAGATCCGCACACACCACGGATTCATATTACAAAGCCAAACTAAGGGGGAGGTTAAGCCTCACAAGTTCCCTTAACACTTTAACTAAAGAGAAAGAGGGGGAAAGAAGGAAGCCTTGCGCTTAGGAAAAGATTCCTCCAACTCCTTGCGTCACCGAGATCAAGGTGGATGAGATCCTTTAGAGCCTCGCCAAGAGTAAGCAAAGTCCTTCAAAGGTTGGATGCGTTGAGAGCTTGAGAAGAAGGGGGGGGAGAAGGGAAAGGGCTCGGCCCTTTAGAGGAGAGGGGAGGTAGAAAACTTCTTTAGGCGACACAAGCACCAATGCTAACACAAGGATTTTTTTCACTAGGCAACTAATAGACAAAGAGAGGGGAGGTTACAATTTATAGGCTCAACAAGCCATGGGCAAGGGTGACATTTCACCCTAGGCGCAAATCACAACATTATGGAGGAAATTAATGCTCAATAAAAACATTTCCATCCTCAATTTCGAATTTCAAATTCTTTCTTTCTTGTAGCCGAATTCTCTTGGGCTCCTTCCTTCTTTGCTTGGATGAGATGGCGCCTCTTGCATTGGATTCATTTGAATTCGAAAAACTCCCTTCAAGATGCATGGGCGGCTAGAGGCTTCCAAAGGTGGCTCCACAAATTGGGGATCTAGATGATGATCCCTTGATTTGTGGATCTAGATTGATCCTTGATGGCTAGGCGCATTGATGGCTCTTCACTTGGCAATTTGTGGGCTGGTTTCTCTCATTCGAAATCTTCTTCATATTAGGTGGCGCCTTGGTTAATTTGGAAGGTGGAGTTGCATTCATTGTAAGCCCCTTCAACTTGAAGTCTTTAGTTGAAGTAGTTGAAGTGCCTCCTTCCATAATTGGAGCTTTACTTGAGTGGCTTAGCTTGAGCTTCCTAGCTTCCCTTTAGCTGGGCTATAACCTGCCCAATTATTGACACAAAACCCAGTAGACTATTCTAGGAAGTAATGCATGACCAAATAAGGAAACTTCACAATGCACTAGGGCTTTTATTCAAGGCAAATAAGGAAACTACAAATAAGGAAAGAAAGGTGACCTAGGATGAAAAGCCATATCTGAGGGGCTTCCTCCTAGTCCTTCCAGACCTTCTTGGGGCAGGGCTGGCCCCTCCATCACGCCTACACCTCCATCTCGCCGACCATGTTGAGCTCTATTTGGGGGAAGCTATCCGCGATAGATGAACACCTCACTTTCGCATCTGAGGAGCACAGGGCTCATATGGACATCTCCTCCGACAGCATTTTTCCTTCAGATAAGGACGTTGAGTCAGATTATAGTGCGCGTGGGAAGAAGAAGAGCTCAAGCTCGAGAGCTTCTGGCTCTCGCTCGCGCAAAAAGAAGTAGCTGCCCCCGGATATCTATTTCAGCACCCACTTCTCTCACATCATGGTATTGCATAGAGGACTATGCAAACATTTAGAGTGGGTGAGCTTTCTTTACTCCGGTCTCTGCTTTTCCTTTCTTCATGTGGCTGTGATTTGTTGTGATGTTGGGAATTGATACTTTTCATTTTGAAATGGTTGGATATTATGTGGCATTGTATCTTATATGCCATTATATTCGTGGGCCTCGTCCACATCCTCAGGCCCCACTCTATGATAGTTATGTATGACACTTTGCACTTTACTTTCATGCTTATATCAGTACTTTGCTATGATGATTGTGATTTCATGTTGTGAAAATCTTGAATGATGTTATGATGCTTATTATTCATGAATTCATGTGTCTATCATGAGACTTTGTTGGGGTATGCCCTTAAGGCTAATGTTTGAGGCCTTGGGTTGTTATCAGTATCATGTATAAACTCTATGTTTATAAAGGCAATGGTTGTTATTCAAGTTGTTGCATTATCTGCTGCTATATGTATACTTCTAAATAATGTCTCAATGGTGTTCAGCTTGGCTGACATGCAGTATTGTCCTTAGTCGAGATATCTTGGTGAACATGAGACAGCCTTGATATGATTGAGACTAATATGTGTTCTAATCTTACAGGATGCTTCGAGCATGGAATAAGATGTAGACTCATAGGTACATTGGATGTACTGGACTGACCCTACTTAGGATATTCAATTGTTTGTCACAATGTGAATAATCCTTGTATGCAAACAAGTGGCATATTTCCTCTGACTTGAGATCACTTGTGTTTCTAAATGATGATTGGCATTGTCTTGAGGTAGTTCAATATCATTTGAAATATAATGGTTATAAATTATCTTGGATAATGAACATGAGTCATGTTAGGGCACTAGTGATAGATATAGGATTGCCTTCTCCTTGTTTGGAGTGTGATGTTCTAAAGGAGCCCCCTGGATGAGATGGTTGAGAAAGTGTATGGCCATACCCAGATGACTATGTTCATCTGATCTAACCACTCTCATCATATTGGAATTACAGGCTTGACACGCTTGTCTAATAAGAACATCCAGTGGCAAAGGAAACACATATGTCATGTGACTTGGGTTCACACTTGTGCTATGGTTTGGGTGTAGTCTTGGAAGACTCTTTCCTTTATATCGGGAGACAGTGATGTGTTGCTAGATACCCCTCTCTGTTCGTGATAACGTAAGTTATCGTTACCGACATTTAAAGGAAACCCTTATGGTCGCACAATTTGATGATATGGCTTACTTATGTCAGATCGTATGGACTGAATTGTTTTGGTTCAGTTTATAGGAGTTTAAACTCTGATTGGAAGTGAGATCTGGTCTGATCATGTTTGATTGATTAGGGCTTGAGATCGGTAAGCTTCGATCGAGAGAATTGATGCTTGATCGGTGAGATCAAGAGCATCAAGAGATGTGTGGTTAGATCTTGAGCCTTTTGGTTTAATGAGATCTAGACCATGTCTTGGTTTGATTTGGTCTTTGAACCAAAGTCAATTGAACCGGTTCACTTATGTGAACGCATGGTTCAATTAAGGGGGCGTTTTGATTGGTTCACTAAGCGTGAACGTATGAAGTCATGACTTACTATTTTTGGAAGCCATGACACTTCCCACGAATAGAAACCGCCTCAACGCCTCTCTCGCCTTAATCTCTCTCGTGTGTCTCGTCTCCACGAGGGTGAAAAGAAGTTATTCGGCCAGCCATGAAAACATCTGATCTCCTTCATGCGACTAGGACACTTTGGAGAGCTCTGCAAGCACAAGGTTCACGCCAAGGGAGGAAGCCACCACCATCTTGTGTGTGATTGCTTTGGAGGAGAGCCGCTCGCCCTCTTCCTTCCAAGACGCCATCCAAGCAATGGCTATGGTAAGATCACAACTTGATCTTTGCAAGTTTTAAGTTGATCATATATTCATGCCTTATGCGATCTTCATGAAACCCTAGAAAAATTTTTATATGCGCCTGCTTAGGGTTTCGCCCCACTTTCAATTGGTATCAGAGCAGGTTCTGGTATGATCTATATGATTGCAAAATGCGTTGAGTAGATCTAAATCTTATGATCATGCGAAAAATACATGCTATGAGATAGATGTATGTTTTTATTTTTGCTTGCACATGATGCTTGTTGGCGCATGTTGAAGAGGTTTTTGTCAAAACTCATAATCTTGCGCGACTCCACTTAGATCTAAAAGCGCCTACTTGTAATACTTAGACGGGTTACTAGGGTTGAAGTCGTCAGTCTAGTCTAGACCCAACAGCCTGATCAGACCATCTGACAGCCTAGATGGGTCGACCAGATAGCACCTATGCGCAAGCATGAGGTGGCTATAGGTCGACTGCAGAAAGGTGTGTAGCGATGTCTGATTGAGGCAACCAATGAACGCTCATGATTAAGGCCCGGGGTCACACCCGCTTGCCAGAAATCATGTGGGACGTTCAGCCCTTAAGGCATGCATTGTTGGCCATGAGGTCAACTCAAGTCGGTTATGACTTGGTGCATGCAAGGGCAAGTGGGTCTGACTAGGTCTGATGAGTGGATCCCTATTAATGGACCGTTGTAAGGTAGTAGGGCACATAAGGAAATAAAATTGTTACCAATGGGATTTTCAAAAATTTTATTTTCTTGTTTGGATCACATGTTGCTTGTCTAACCATGTTGGGTGTCTATTTCATCTTATGTGGGCTGCCCTAATTGTATGCTGTGCTGGGGCCTGCGTGCCTGGATTAATTGTAAATTATTTTTGTGATCTGCGAATCACATTTCAATTTATGACAATGTGTAATTGACCTGTGAGTCAAATCATGTCTAGATAGATTTAAATATAAATTAATCAGACATGAGCACAGAGCATACATGGCAGAGGCGCATGCAGCAAGTGGCTTCACCAGTGGGAGGCCTAGAGTTCGACTCTAGTACAGGCGCATGCTACCTGGTGGGCGCATCTGAGCTGCAGAGGGCGCTTGGGCCCGGGCTGGGCCAGATGAAGTGCAAAAGACCCATGAAGAGTTCAAGTGAAGACTTATATTAAACTAAGGTCTTACTTAGGCTTAATGGGCGTTTACCACATAAGATCATTGTGCTTTCAATTTACTGTTTAAGTAATATTAGCACCTGCATGAGTTAATCTTCTGCTATCACCATAGGATATGCATGGTAGTATGAAGATAAAAGGACCGTTAAAATCCAACGTTAAATATCAAGCACGAAAGCCTTCTGACGCGAAACCTCACTGTTCTGACTATCGTTGGGGCCGTGTTGTATCCACTCAGTGGGCACGCCCAGCTATCTTCAGACGGTGTGTGATTACACCTGCGTGTTACAGAGAAAGGATTTATCGCTTCTCGTTGCTCAGCATAGCACGTGGTGGTCCAGGGAGTAGGTCAGGTCAGCTTGACCATGTGGGCTACATATTGAGCATATGTTAGCTATATGGAGGCAGCCATCTGTGGAATCAGAGACTGTGTTGTACCAACTCAGTTGGCACAGTCTTCTGGATTGCCTAGATGAAGGGGAATCGCACGGGTTGGCGATTGGCATGGATAGCCTACCAGTGATTAGTGCTTGTACTCTCTGTGCATCTTATCTCGCCTGAGCGGGATGCGGAGACCAAGTATGAAATCTAGACCCCATCTCACTAAAAGAGTGTTACTCTTTCGGACTGTTTTAATGGATTTTTCAGTCAGATAAAATAGTGAGAAAAGAATCATTCTTAAGTCCTGGATTGATTCTAACATTGATACTGACCTTGTTGTTCTTGCAATGTTGTAGATTACTGCAGCAACGAACACCACAGCGTTCAATGTGCGATCCTTACTGGAAAGGGAGAAGTTTGCTGGGCCAAACTTCTCAGACTGGTACGGACACCTTAAGATTGTTCTTAAGGCTGAGAGGAAACTGTATGTCCTTGAGACGGCAATACCGCCTCAACCCGCTGCGAACGCCTCAAGGGCGGTTCGGGATGCTTATGAGAAGCATGTCAATGATAGCATTGATGTCGCTTGCCTTATGCTTGCGTCTATGACGCCAGAGCTTCAGCGTCAGCATGAGGATTGATCTGCTATTGAAATTATAGCAAATCTCAAGATGTTGTATGCTGCACAGGCAAGGACTGAACGCTATAACTTGACAAAACTTTTCTTTCAGAGCAAACTGACTGAAGGGAGTCCAGTGGGAGCTCACGTACTCAAGATGATTGGGTACAAAGAGGCTCTAGAGAAACTGGGACACACCATCAATCAGGAGCTTGTTGTAGACATTATCCTGCAGTGTCTCCCGGCCTCTTTCGATCCGTTCATCATTAATTTTAATATGAACAAGATCGACTGTACCCCGGCAGAGTTACTGAACATGCTCTATACTACAGAGCAGACTCTTGAAAAGGGAAAGCCTTCATCCTCTGTCTTGATGATTCCTTCAAGGAACAAGAAGAAGGGGAAGAAGGGCAAAGCCCCTGTCAAGAGCTACAACAAGGCTCTGAAACAAAAGATCAAGCGGTCGAAGGAATACAGATGTTTCCATTGTGGCCAGCTGGGTCACTGGAAGAAGGACTGTAAAGCGCTCCAAGGAGATAAGAAGGGAAGCAAGCCTTTCACTTCTAGCTCAGGTATTTTTGTGACTGAAGTCATGATATCTTCTTCTTCTTCTATTTCATGGGTGTTGGACACTGCATGTGGAGTTCACATTTGTTCAAATGTACAGGAACTCAAGAGAAGAAGACAGGTGGGACAGCATGAGGTGGACCTACGAGTTGGAAACGGGGCACGGGTTGCTGCTGTTGCTGTAGGACAATATTACATCTCTTTACCATCTGGTTATGTATTAGAACTGGACAATTGTTATTTTGTACCGAGCATAACTAAGAATATTATCTCTATTCCTGCTCTTGTCAGGAAAGGGTTTTCCTTTGAATGCAAAACTTTAAAGTGTTGTATTTCATTAGATAATATTGTTTATGCTACTGGGTCAATTAACAATGGGTTATTCATGTTGGACATGGAATGTTCTGTACAACAAATTGATAATAAGAAAGCCAAGTATGCTGATGATAGCACCTTGCTATGGCATAGTCGTTTAGGCCACATTAACAAGAAGCGCATTAAGCGGTTGCATGACCATGGACAGCTGGGATCATTCTCCTATGAGGAGCTTGATAGATGCAAAGCTTGTTTAATGGGTAAAATGACGAAGTCTCCTTTTTCTAATAAAGGACACAGGGCTTCAGGTTTACTTGACCTCATTCACAGTGATGTGTGTGGGCCATTTAGTAAACATGCCAGAGGTGGCTACTTATACTTCATTACTTTTACTGATGATTTCAGTAGATACGGTTATGTCTATCTTATGAGACATAAGAGTGAATCTTTTGACAAGTTCAAAGAGTTCAAAAATGAAGTACAGAATCAGTTAGGCCAAAATATCAAGGCACTTCGATCAGATCGAGGTGGAGAATACTTGAGTCATGAGTTTACTGACTATCTGAAGGAGTGTGGGATTATCTCACAGCTCACTCCGCCAGGAACACCGCAATGGAATGGTGTGTCCGAGAGGAGAAATAGAACCTTATTGGATATGGTTCGTTCTATGATGAGTCAGGCTACTCTACCTTACTCCTTTTGGGGATTTGCACTGGAAACAGCTGCAAAGGTACTAAACCGAGTGCCATCCAAGGCCGTTTTAAAGACTCCATATGAGTTATGGTATGGGAAATAGCCGAGCTTGACATTTATCAAAATCTGGGGTTGCGAGGCTTATGTCAAAAAGCTCGCCTCTGGGAAACTGGAGAGCAGATCTGATAAATGTATCTTTGTCGGTTACCCTAAGGAAACTAAGGGTTATTATTTCTACGATCCCAAGGAGAACAAAGTATTTGTTGCTCGTACGGCTATTTTTCTTGAGAAGGAATTTCTTCTGCAAGAGGCTAGTGGGAGAGAAATAAAGCTGGATGAAAATCCAGAATAAGGACAAAGTAGTCAAACTCAGTTGGATGAGCCTGAGCCAATAGAACAGGTTATTGAACAACCAGAGGCTCAGATATCACGGGAACCGCGTAGATCGGGAAGGATCCGTCGACAGCCTGAGCGCTATGACGGAGTCTACATCATTGATGATGAACCCCTCACTTATGCGGATGCGGTCAGTGGACCGGAATCAGCGAGATGGCTTGAAGCTATGCGAGCCGAGATGGACTCCATGTCAGATAACCAAGTCTGGGATTTGGTTGATCCGCCTCCGGGAGTAATCCCTATAGGCTGTAAGTGGATCTTCAAAAAAAAAAGATTGACATGGATGGTAACGTGGTTACCTATAAAGGCAGGCTAGTTGCGAAAGGTTTCAAACAAATCTACGGGATAGATTATGATGAAACTTTCTCTCCTGTAGCCATGTTCAAGTCTATTCGGATTATTCTCGCGATAGCTGCATATTATGATTATGATATCTGGCAGATGGATGTGAAGACCGCTTTCCTTAATGGAAAACTAGAAGAGGATGTGTATATGACACAACCTGAAGGTTTCATCAATCCATCAGATCGTCATAAAATATGCAAATTAAAGAAGTCCATTTATGGACTTAAACAAGCATCGAGAAGCTGGAATATTCGTTTTGATGAATCAATCTGTGAATTTGGTTTCATCAAAAATGAAGATGACCCGTGTGTATATAAGAGGTTTAGTGGGAGCGTGATTACTTTCCTAGTCCTCTACGTCGATGATATCTTGATCATTGGAAACGATATTCCTGAACTGCATGCCGTCAAAGCATGGTTAAGAAAATGTTTCCAGATGAAAGATTTAGGAGAAGCAGCCTATGTATTAGGTGTGCGGATCTATAGAGATAGATCTAAGAGGCTTCTCGGGCTGTGCCAGAGTACTTACATCGATAAAGTCCTAGAGAGATTCCATTTAGAGAATTCTAAAAGAGGATATCTTCCAGTCAGACATGGTCTGAATCTTTCTAGGAGCCAGTGTCCTCAAACACAATCTGAGAAAGATGAAATGGACAATACGCCTTATTCTTCAGCTATTGGGTCCATTATGTATGCGATGTTGTGTACTCGCCCAGACGTCGCTTACGGGTTAAGCGTGACCAGTCAATTCCAAAGTAATCCAGGTAAGGCACACTGGATTGTGGTCAAGAACATTTTAAAATATCTTCGGAGGACCAAAGATATGTTCTTGATTTATGGAGGTCAGGAAGAACTCAGTATTGAAGGATATACTGACGCTTCGTTCCAATATGACCAGGATGATTTCCGATCGCAATCAGGCTATGTTTTTAGCTTGAATGGAGGAGCAGTGGTGTGGAAAAGTTTCAAACAATCAATTGTTGCTGATTCCACAACAGAAGCCGAGTATGTTGCAGCCTCGGAAGCATCCAAGGAGGCAGTATGGATTCGTAAGTTCGTTCAGGAACTTGGTGTTATTCCTTCGAGTGCAGATCCTTTGGTTATCTTCTGTGATAACACTGGAGCAATAGCACAAGCAAAGGAACCACGGTCGCACCAGAAGTCCAAGCACATACAGAGAAGGTTTCACTTGATCCGGGAGATCATTGATCGAGGAGAGATCAAGATCTGCAAGGTTCATACAGATGATAATCTAGCTGACCCGCTTACAAAGCCTCTGGCGCAGCAGAAGCATGAGAAGCACTGTAATAATATGGGTTTGAGATTTCTCAACCATTAGATTAAGTGCAAGTGGGAGATTGTTGGGGTATGCCCTTAAGGCTAATGTTTGAGGCCTTGGGTTGTTATCAGTATCATGTATAAACTCTATGTTTATAAAGGCATTGGTTGTTATTCAGGTTGTTGCATTATCTGCTGCTATATGTATACTTCTAAATAATGTCTCAATGGTGTTCAGCTTGGCTGACATGCAGTATTGTCCTTAGTCGAGATATCTTGGTGAACATGAGACAGCCTTGATATGATTGAGACTAATATGTGTTCTAATCTTACAGGATGCTTCGAGCATGGAATAAGATGTAGACTCATAGGTACATTGGATGTACTGGACTGACCCTACTTAGGATATTCAATTGTTTGTCACAATGTGAATAATCCTTGTATGCAAACAAGTGGCATATTTCCTCTGACTTGAGATCACTTGTGTTTCTAAATGATGATTGGCATTGTCTTGAGGTAGTTCAATATCATTTGAAATATAATGGTTATAAATTATCTTGGATAATGAACATGAGTCATGTTAGGGCACTAGTGATAGATATAGGATTGCCTTCTCCTTGTTTGGAGTGTGATGTTCTAAAGGGGCCCCCTGGATGAGATGGTTGAGAAAGTGTATGGCCATACCCAGATGACTATGTTCATCTGATCTAACCACTCTCATCATATTGGAATTACAGGCTTGACACGCTTGTCTAATAAGAACATCTAGTGGCAAAGGAAACACATATGTCATGTGACTTGGGTTCACACTTGTGCTATGGTTTGGGTGTAGTCTTGGAAGACTCTTTCCTTTATATCGGGAGACAGTGATGTGTTGCTAGATACCCCTCTCTGTTCGTGATAACGTATGTTATCGTTACTGACATTTAAAGGAAACCCTTAGGGTCGCACAATTTGATGATATGGCTTACTTATGTCAGATCGTGTGGACTGAATTGTTTTGGTTCAGTTTATAGGAGTTTAAACTCTGATTGGAAGTGAGATCTGGTCTGATCATGTTTGATTGATTAGGGCTTGAGATCGGTAAGCTTCGATCGAGAGAATTGATGCTTGATCGGTGAGATCAAGAGCATCAAGAGATGTGTGGTTAGATCTTGAGCCTTTTGGTTTAATGAGATCTAGACCATGTCTTGGTTTGATTTGGTCTTTGAACCAAAGTCAATTGAACCGGTTCACTTATGTGAATGCATGGTTCAATTAAGGGGGCGTTTTGATTGGTTCACTAAGCGTGAACGTATGAAGTCATGACTTACTATTTTTGGAAGCCATGACACTTCCCACGAATAGAAACCACCTCAACGCCTCTCTCGCCTTAATCTCTCTCATGTGTCTCGTCTCCACGAGGGTGAAAAGAAGGTATTCGGCTAGCCAAGAAAACATCTGATCTCCTTCATGCGACTAGGACACTTTGGAGAGCTTTGCTAGCACAAGGTTCACGCCAAGGGAGGAAGCCACCACCATCTTGTGTGTGATTGCTTTGGAGGAGAGACGCTCGCCCTCTTGCTTCCAAGACGCCATCCAAGCAATGGCTATGGTAAGATCACAACTTGATCTTTGCAAGTTTTAAGTTGATCATATATTCATGCCTTATGCGATCTTCATGAAACCCTAGAAAAATTTTTATATGCGCCTGCTTAGGGTTTCGCCCCACTTTCAGACTTGTCCTATGAAAGCAATTTCAAAATTTTGAGTTGAGTGCATGATTGGTTATGAATGATCAAAGAATTAAGTCTGGAGTATACCTCCCTGTTAGAAATAATGTTTGATCATATATGTATGTTCTATGATTTAGAAATTTTGTATTTTGGATTGTTTTTGAGCTGTTCATTAGTGGGTCAAACATTTCTTTGATTGTTTAATCAACTCAAGCTTGCATCATACATGAGAATTGTATTGAGATATATACTCTCTTAGTTATTCTTTGAATTCCTTTCTATTGTTGGGGAGACACTGCATTTGTCAAAAATGATATGTTATCAACTGCTGAGCATGAATAAAAAAAAACAAAATTTGCACCCTTAGATTCCTCTACTTGGCACTGCGCAAATTTTCACCCTTAGATTCCTCTAAGGGATGTGAAGTTGAAATCAGCAAAAAGACTCCTTTACTTGGCATTGCGAAAACTGGCAATGGTACATAAGGTTATGAGTTGAAGTCCAATGCAATAATCAGTGTATCATACTCCACATAAAACATCTGAGTTAACCCCAACAATTTGATTTAGAGAGATTAGAATTGCATAAGTGTGGTGTGTAGGCTTGATTGAATCCTATGCTTGTTGCTTACTAGGTTGTTTAGCATCTAGTTATTGTGGGATCAAACTGTTGAACACTTGAAGCAACCATTTACTTAATTTCTCCTGATTGGATCTTGGATTGCTATTGAATGTTTTTCTAACTTGGAAGTATATCTCAGAACAAAAGATTGCTCTTATACTTATCTTGTACTTCAACTTATTCTATTTGCTTGAGGACAAGCAAAGATTTAAGTCTGGAGTATTTTGATGCAATGCATTTTGGTAATGTTTTTCCGTTGTATTTCATATCAAATATAGGCTTATTTTAATAGTTTTATACTCATTATAGCCTTATTTCCTTCATATCTTCGGAATCTTCACTTTTTGGTACTTTTATGCAATTTCAGGTAAAAACACCTTTTTTTGACATATTTTGAAGATTCTGAGGCCATGGGATGATTTCTCGTGTGAAGACGAAGTCACGCGTCAAATTTGGGCTTAAATGGAGTTAGCCTAAAAAATACGGCCAGGTGAACCCCACCGGGTTCACTAGATTCTTCGCCAGGCTGCAGGGACTTCACAGTACGAATCACAGGCGGGTGAACCCCACCGGGTTCAGCATCCCGGTCGTCAGCCAGCAGAGGTCCAGAAAGCATCACGGCCAAGTGAACCCCACCGGGTTCACCGGTTTTCACTATGGCCGAAATTTGTCCAGAGAGAAGCACAGGCGGGTGAACCCCACCGGGTTCATCGCACTTCTATTCGTCCGAACTCACAGAGGGAATCACGGGCAGGTGAACCCGGCGGGGTTCACCTGTGATTCCAACCCATGCGCGAACGAGACCGAGTTCCACTCGGTTTTTCCATGATTTCTCACTCGTTTGGAGTCCAAATTTAGCAAGTGAGGTGTCTATGGAAAGCTCTTTCAGAGGCAAATAGATGGAATATAAAAGCCCCAAATTTTGTGACATAGATATTGAGCATTCATGTGAAGAAGCAGCGCGAACGGAAGAACTAGGCGACAGAGGGAATTTTTGGAGATTTTCGGAGATTGAGACACACGATCATCACGATTTCTTTAGGATTCCTTTAGTTCATCGTCTCCTTACCCTTAGCTTCATTTTCTTATACTTTTCATTTCATTAAAAGAGAGATTTTGAGCGTTACAATGACGATTGTAGTGTAAACCCTATTTCGGGGCTTGGTGGAAACCCTTTGAAGATTTTAATTGCAAACTTTGTATCTATTTATGTTATTTGGTATGAATTGTGAGCATATTTTACTTTGATGTATTTATTTCATGGTTTTACCTTGGCCGAGTAATATCGCGTGTTAGCCGTTACGATTCATATCGAGAGAAGGATCGTAAGGGTCGAACCTCTTAGTAAAACTTGCGAGACCTCAACATGGGAGTGCTTGGTCTTCGCTCGAGGATTTCATAGTCTGCCATAGAAATCATTGGGTTCATCTTAGAATGATCCACTGCGAGAGTAGGAGGTCGGTCTAAAACGAACACCGGGGTGTATCACTCGAGAGAGGGCGCCTTGTACCCTAGGGTTAGACTCCTTGTGCAAAACCAATAAACCAAATAACTAATATCTTTCTTGTGCAATTAAGATTATCATCGTGGTGGAAGCTGTAGCCCTGAATTCTCTCTTATATCTTTTCTCTACCGAAGTAGTTGCAACTGTTTCTTTTTAATTTCCGTCTTCAAAATCCCGCGTTTCGATTCACCTTGCTATTAGGACTCGAACTTTCTAGTACTCAACCTTGTTCCCTGTGGGATTCGACATCTTTTATATTACTTCGACATAACCATGCACTTGCGGAGCGTGTCAGACGCATCCGTGGTGCAAGAACAGTGGATGAAATGAACCATCCCGTCTACAACCACGTAGACGGAATTGAAGCGAGATGCGGTGTGGGGCAACCCAGGGACAAAGTCCATACTTAGGTCACACCAAGGACCTTCAGCAACTAGCAAAGGGGTGTACAGGCCGGTGTTTGGTGGGCGGGGTTTAGCCAACTGACACGTGCCATAATGGCGCACAATATGTTCAATGTCCTTGCGAAGGGAGGGCCAGACCAGACATTCCTCCGCCATCTCAAGGGTTTTGTCATGGCCATAGTGACTAGCGACATCACTCGCATGTAGCTCGAGCAAAAGATGATCTAGAAGCAATGATCGGGGAATGCATAGGCGATTCCCCAAGAAAAGGTAACCCTCACACAGTGCGTGACGCTTTTCTTTTTCCTTTTAACTAAGATGAAGATTAGGGTGGCGCATATCACTTGAAGAATTGGCGCATGCATGCTTGTTTGCGCACCTTGCTTGGTGGCGCAAGAAGCACCCTTTATTGATGGCGCATGGTGAGTGGCGCAAGTTTGACTTGGCCGAGCCTTAGGGCTTGTGTGCTATGTCTCTTGGCCCTTACATGGTGGCGCATCACCCTTGGAGGAAGACCATGGCATTGGCCGAACCTTGGGGGTGTACCCCTAGGGTTTGAGTGCTAAACCATGTGAGGAGGACCTTGGAGCTGACCTTGAAGCTCAAGTTAGAGGTCGGCTAGGTTAGGTCTTGTCTTTGACGCTTGAATCCTAGGTCAAGAGTTGAACCTCCTTTTGGCATGGGTTGGTTCAATGTCTTGAATAGGTTATGATCACATCATTTATTTATTGCTTTCGATATCTGCTAAAGCATGCCTATTTTATCGTTATGTTATCACTATAGGATTGCATGCCTGTAATGTTAGACATAAGATAAAACTGATGAGACCTCAAAAACCTTCATAAATAAATATCAAGTCTAGTAGCCTTCTAACGCATAGCCCTCACTAAGCTATCGATCAGTGGTGTTGTGAACTATTTCCCACCCTCGTGGGACACACCCACTTATCTTTAGAAAGTGCATGGTGGCAATGGTTTCACCAGTCCGTTTTAATCGGGCGCACCTTCACAAGAAAACTCGTTGGCCCTGGGGATAACGGTTAGGAATGGACTTGACTAGAATTCCATATGTGCTGGGCACATGATGAAACTCTAGAGGCGTCGTTGAGAGGTTAGGGTTTCATGCTGTATCCAGACTTCGCTGGACATGAAATGCCTATACTATCTCAATAAGGAGAATTGCTTGGAGCAATCGGCCAGCGTGCCCACCTCAGGAAGCATGGGTTACTTTGAGGATCTCATCCCACCCTCGTGGGACGCGAAGCCTTATGTGGAATAAGGATCCCATCTCACTAGGAAGTCTTAAACTTCCCGATTGACTTTGTGGGTTGTCAATTCGATTAAAATAGTGGGAGCCATAATCATTTAAAACAAGTCTAGTTTAAATGATTTGAAGTAGTACTAAGTCTGTTGTTTCTTGATTGTTGTAGATCAATGGCAACAAACAATAGCGGATTGACACTGCGATCACTCCTTGATAAGGATAAGTTGGTTGGAACCAACTTTATGGACTGACATCGGAACTTGAGGATAGCCCTCAAGCTCGAGAAGAAGCTGTATGTTCTAGAGCAGGCTCTTCCGGTGCCTCCTCCGCCTAATGCCCGAGCGGCAGATAGGGATGCTTTTAGAAAGCATCAGGATTACTCTATGGAGGTATCATGTCTCATGCTGGACACTATGGCACCTGAACTTCAGGTGCAATATGAGGAGCAGAACACTTTTCAGATGATCACTCATTTGAAACAGATGTTCGAGGCTCAGGCTAGAACTGAGAGATTTGACACTGCCAAAGCAGTCTTTCGGTGTAAGTTATATGAGGCTGCACAAGTGAGACCCTATGTTCTCAAGCTGATTGGGAACGTGGATCATCTCAGGAGGCTGGGACACGCTATAGATAACCATTAAAGACAATAATCTCTTTAGTAAAATTACCATGCCAAAAATATAAAGATGAAATAAAGATTATCTAGTCATAGAAATATCATGGGGGATTACACCCTTTGTCCCAAAAGAAAGTTTAAGCTTGCATATTGTTAGGGAAAATGACAAAGGCACCCTTCACCAAAATTGGTGAGAGGGTAGGAGGTTTGTTGGATCTCATACATATCGATGTGTGTGGGCCATTCAATAAGCAAGCCAGAGGAGGCCACAACTACTTCATCACATTTACTGATGATTTCAGTAGATATGGTTATATCTACCTAATGAGACATAAGTCTGAATCGTTTGAGAAATTCAAAGAGTTCAGACATGAAGTAGAGAACCAGCTTGGTAGATCCATTAAGGCTCTTCGATCACATCGTAGTGGAGAGTACCTGAGCGGTGAGTTCCTTGACTATCTAAAAGAGTGTGGGATTCTATCCCAACTCACTCCTCCTGGAACACCTCAATGGAATGGTGTGTCTGAAAGGAGAAATCGAATCTTGTTGGCCATGATTCGGTCAATGATGAGTCATGCAACTCTACCTCCCTCATTCTGGGGGCATGCACTTGAAACAGCTTCTTTAATACTAAATAATGTTCCATCTAAGAGTGTCTCAAAGATTCCATACGAGGTATGGAGTGGGAGACGCCCTAATCTCACTTTTATCAGGATCTGGGGATGTGAGGCTTATGTCAAACGTCAGGATTCTAGCAAGCTAGAACCTAGATCTGATAAATGCATATTTGTGGGGTACCCTAAGGAAACTAAGGGTTACTACTTCTTTGTTCCCACCGAGAACAAAGTTTTTGTTGCTCGGGGTGCTGTCTTTCTAGAGAAAGAATTTCTCATGAAAGAAGTTAGTGGGAGGAAGTTTGACTTAGACGAGGTCCAAGTGCAACCACAAGACACAAAGATGGAACCTGAGCCACCTGCACCAGTTGATGGGCAACCTAAGGCTCAGACACAGGCCCCGCATAGGTCTGGGAGGATTCGCCGTGTACCTGAGAGGTATGGGTCGCTACTGACCCAACACGACGGTATCTTCATCATTGAGGATGAACCCAGGACCTATGATGAGGCGGTCAGTGGACCGGACTCCGAGAGATGGCTTAAGGCCATGCGATCCGAGATGGATTCCATGTCAACAAACCAAGTATGGGATTTGGTTGAGTTACCTGATGGGGTAAATGTAGGAACCCCTAATCATAAGGGGGCAAAACCCTAAGCATGGCGCTAATGTAAAATATGCAAGCGGAAGCAAGGGTCGCAAGATCATTTGCATGCCATATGTTCAACTAAAATCGATTGAATAGATTGAGATAAAAATCATACCAACGCCATATGCTTGGAAGTCGGCTTGGATAAAGAGAACAAAGTAGATCTCCTCCACAAGTTCACACACAAGGTGAAGATGCTTACTCCTTGCGGTCTCTTGTGCTAGCAAGACACCCAAGCCTTCAAGTGTCGAATGGAAGGGGATGATGAACCTCTTGGCCGAGAGCTCCTCTTGCTCAACCTCTCCTTCTCTTCGTCAATCACCACCCAACCAAAGTCGAATGCGTTGAAGAGAAGAGCGCAAACGCATATGCGTTTTTGGCATTGAAGTGAGTGAAACCGGCCCTTGATGACTTTCCATAAATGGAAGCTCATCAAGTCCATGCGCTCAACTCAACCCAAACGCATTTTAGGATTGAACCATGCGTTCACCATTGTGAACCGGTTCAAGCCAAAATGTCAAATCGGCTTTGGTTCAACAAACCAAACCGAAATAGCTCTAGCCACTTGGTCTAGACCAAATTGAACCCCCAAGGCTCATGATCTAACCATTCATCATCTGATGCCCTTGATCTCTCCGATCTAGCATCACCTCTCTCGATCGAAGCTTACCGATCTCAAGTCCTAATCAATCAAACATGATCAGACCAGATCTCACTTACAATCAGAGATTAAATCCCTTTAATCTGAACTCAAAGAATCCAGTCCATACGATCTGACTCAAGTAAGCCATATCACCAAATTGTGCGACCCTGAGGGTTTCCTCTAAATGTCGGTAACGATAACTTACGTTATCACGATCAGTGAGGGGTATCTAGCAACACATCACTGTCTCCCGATATAAAGGAAAGAGTCTTCCAAGACTACTCCCAAACCATAGCACAAGTGTGACTCAATTCACAAGGCATACATGTGTCCTTTGCCACTGGATGTTCTTATTGGACAAGCGGGTCAAGCTTGTAACTCCAATACGATGAGCATGATTAGATCAGATGCACATAGTCATCTGGGTATGGCCATACACTATCTCAATCATCTCATATAGGGGGGCCCTTAGAACACCACACTCCTTAAACAAGGAGACGGCAATCCTTTATCTATCACTAGTGCCCTAACCTGATTCAAGCTCACCATCCAAGATAGTCTATAATCATTATATTTCAAATGATATTGAACTACCTCAAAACAATGACAATCATCATTTAGAAACACAAGTGATCTCAAGTCAAAGGACATGTGCCACTTGCTGCTTACAGGGATCATTCACATTGTGACAAGCAATGCAATATCCCAGTAGGGTCTGTCCAGTACATCCAATGTACCCATGAGTCTACATCTTATTCCATGCTCGAAGCATCCTATAAGATTAGCACTCATATTAGTCTCCATCATATCAAGGCTGTCTCATGTTCACCAAGATATCTCGACTAAGGACATATAGCCTGTCAGCCTAGCTGAACAGCTTTGAGACATTATTCAGAAGTACACTTATTACAGCAGACAAGGTAACAACCTGAATAACAACCATGCCTTATTATAAACTTAAGAGTTTATTACATGATACTTATACAATCCCAAGGCCTCAAACATTAGCCTTAAGGGCATACCCCAACAATCTCCCACTTGCACTTAATCTAATGGTTGAGAAATCTCAAACCCATATTATTACAGTGCTTCTCATGCTTCTGCTGCGCCAGAGGCTTGGTAAGCGGGTCTGCCAGATTGTCATCTGTATGAACCTTGCAAATCTTGATCTCGCCTCGATCAATGATCTCCCGGATCAAGTGAAACCGTCTCTGTATGTGCTTGGACTTCTGGTGCGACCGTGGTTCCTTTGCTTGTGCTATAGCACCAGTGTTATCACAGAAGATAACCAAAGGATCTGCACTCGAAGGAACGACACCAAGTTCTCTCACGAACTTACGAATCCACACTGCCTCCTTGGATGCTTCCGAGGCTGCAACATACTCGGCTTCTGTTGTGGAATCAGCAACAGTTGACTGTTTGAAGCTCTTCCACACCACTGCTCCACCATTCAAGCTAAAAACATAGCCTGATTACGATCGGAAATCATCCTGGTCCGATTGGAATGAAGCGTCAGTATATCCCTCTATACTGAGTTCTTCCTGACCACCATATATCAAGAACATATCTTTGGTCCTCCGCAGATATTTTAAGATGTTCTTGACTGCAATCCAGTGCGCCAATCCTGGATTACTTTGGAATCGACTGGTCACGCTTAACCCGTAAGCGACGTCTGGGCGAGTACACAACATCGCATACATAATGGACCCAATAGCCGAAGCATAAGGCGTATTGTCCATTTCATCTTTCTCAGTCTGTGTTTGTGGACACTGACTCTTTGAAAGATTCAGACCATGTCTGACTGGAAGATATCCACGTTTAGAATTCTCTAAATGGAATCTCTCCAGGACTTTATCGATGTAAGTACTCTGGCACAGCCCGAGAAGCCTCTTAGATCTATCCCGGTAGATCTTGACACCTAATACATAGGCTGCTTCTCCTAGATCTTTCATCTGGAAACATTTTCCTAACCATGCCTTAACAGCATGCAGTTCAGGAATATCATTTCCAATGATCAAGATATCATCGACGTAGAGGATTAGGAATGTAATCACGCTCCCACTAAACCTCTTATATACACACGGGTCATCTTCGTTCTTGATGAAACCAAACTCAGAGATTGATTCATCAAAACGAATATTCCAGCTTCTTGATGCTTGTTTAAGTCCATAAATGGACTTCTTTAACTTGCATATTTTATGACGATCTGCTGGATTAGTGAAACCTTCCGGTTGTGTCATATACACATCCTCATCCAGATTTCCATTAAGGAAAGCTGTCTTCACATCCATTTGCCAGATCTCATAGTCGTAATATGCTGCTATCGCGAAAAGAATCCGAATAGACTTAAACATGGCTACAGGAGAGAAAGTTTCATCATAATCTATCCCGTAGATTTGTTTGAAACCTTTCGCAACTAGCCTGCCTTTATAGGTAACCACGTTACCTTCCATGTCAATCTTCTTCTTGAAGATCCATTTACAGCCTATAGGGATTACTCCCGGAGGCGGATCAACCAAATCCCAGACTTGGTTATCTGACATGGAGTCCATCTCGGCTCGCATAGCTTCAAGCCATCTAGCTGATTCCGGTCCACTGACCGCATCCGCATAAGTTAGGGGTTCATCATTATCAATGATGTAGACTCCGTCATAGCGCTCAGGCTGTCGACGGATCCTACCCGATCTTCGCGGTTCCCGTGATATCTGAGCCTCAGGTTGTTCAGTAACCTGATCTACCAGCTCAGGCACATCCAACTCTGCTTGACTACTTTGTCCTTCCTCTGAATTCTCATCCAGCTTTATTTCTCTCCCACTGGCCTCTTGCAGAAGAAACTCCTTCTCAAGAAATATGGCCGTCCGAGCAACAAAAACCTTGTTCTCTTTGGGATCGTAGAAATAATAACCCTTAGTTTCCTTAGGGTAACCGACAAAGATACATTTCTCAGATCTGCTCTCCAGTTTCCCAGAGGCGAGCTTTTTGACATAAGCCTCGCAACCCCAGATCCTGATAAATGTCAAGCTAGGCTGTTTTCCATACCATAACTCATATGGCGTCTTTAAAACTGCCTTGGATGGCACTCGGTTTAGTACCTTTGCAGCTGTTTCCAGTGCAAAACCCCAAAAGGAATATGGAAGAGTGGCCTGACTCATCATAGAACGAACCATGTCTAGTAACGTTCTATTTCTCCTCTCGGACACACCATTCCATTGCGGTGTTCCTGGCGGAGTGAGCTGTGAGATAATCCCACACTCCTTCAGATAGTCAGTAAATCCATGACTCAGGTATTCACCACCTCGATCAGAACGAAGTGCCTTGATATTTCGGCCTAGCTGATTTTGTACTTCATTTTTGAACTCTTTGAATTTGTCAAAAGATTCACTTTTATGTCTCATTAAATAGACATACCCATACCTACTGAAATCATCAGTAAAGGTAATGAAGTACTGATAGCCACCTCTGGCATGTTTACTAAAAGGCCCACACACATCACTGTGTATAAGGTCAAGTAAACCCGAAGCCCTTTGACCTTTGTGAGGAAAAGGAGACTTCGTCATTTTACCCATCAAACAAGCTTTGCATGTATCAATCTCCTCATAGGAGAATGATCCCAGCAGTCCATGTTCATGCAACCGCTTAATGCGCTTCTCGTTTATATGGCCTAAACGACTATGCCATAACAAGGTGCTGTCATCAGCATACTTGGCTTTCTTATTATCAATGTTTTGTATAGAATTTTCCATGTCCAACATGTATAACCCATTGTTAATTGAACCAGTTGCATACACAATATTATCATGAGATAAAACACACTTTGAAATATTGCATTCAAAGGCAAATCCTTTCCTGACAAGAGCAAGAATAGAGATAATATTCTTGGTAATACTCGGTACAAAATAACAATTGTTTAATTCTAATACAACGCCAGATGGTAAAGAAATGAAATAGTCTCCTACAGCAACAGCAGCAACCCGTGCCCCGTTTCCAACTCGTAGGTCTACCTCATGCTGTCCCACCTGCCTTCTTCTCTTGAGTTCCTGCACATTTGAACAAATGTGAACTCCACATGCAGTGTCCAACACCCATGATATAGTAGAAGAAGATAACATGACCTCAGTCACATATATACCTGAGCCAGAAGCGATGCTTCCCCTCTTATCTCCTTGGAGCGCTTTACAGTCCTTTTTCCAGTGACCCAGCTGGCCACAGTGGAAACACCTGTTGTCCTTCGACCGCTTCACCTTCTGTTTCAGGGCCTTGCTGTAATTCTTGATAGGGGCCTTGCCCTTCTTCCCCTTCTTCTTGTTCCTAGAAGGAACCATCAAGACAGAGGTTGAAGGCTTACCCTTCAGAGTTTCCTCAGTGGTCAAGAGCATATTCAGCAGCTCTGCCGGCGTACAATCGATCTTGTTCATATTAAAGTTAATAATGAACGCATCGAAAGAGGGCGGAAGAGACTGCAGAATAATGTCCACAGCAAGCTCCTGGTTGACGGTATGCCCCAGTTTCTCTAGAGCCTCCTTGTGCCCAATCATCTTGAGCACGTGAGCTCCCACTGGGCTCCCCTCAGCCAGTTTGCTCTGAAAGAAGAGCTTCGTCAGATTATAGCGCTCAGTCCTCGCCTGTGCAGCATATAGCATCTTGAGGTTCGCTATAATTTCTATAGCCGACATATCCTCATGCTGATGCTACAGCGGTGGCGTCATAGACGCTAGCATCAGGCAAGCGACATCAATGCTATCATTGACGTGCTTTTCGTAGGCTTCCCGAACCGCCCTTGCGGCGTTCGGAGCGGGCTGCGGCGGTATCGCCGTCTCGAGGACATACAGTTTCCTCTCTGCCTTAAGAACAATCTTAAGGTGTCCGAACCAGTCAGAGAAGTTCGGCCCAGCAAACTTCTCCCTTTCCAGTAGGGATCGCACATTGAAGCTCATGGTGTTCGTTGCTGCAGGAATCTACAACAAGCAAGAACAGCAAGGTCAGTATCAATGTTTCAGAATCAATCCAGGACTTAAGAAAGATTCTTTTCTCACTATTTTGTCTGACTGAAAAATCCAGTAAACAGTCCGAAAGAGTAAACACTCTTTTAGTGAGATGGGATCCAGATTTCATACTTGGTCTCCGCGTCCCGCTCAGGCGAGATAAGATGCACAGAGATGACAAGCACTAGTTTCTGGTAGGCTGTCCCAGCCAATCGCCAACCCGTGCGATTCCCCTTCATCTTGGCAATCCAGCAGACTGTGCCAACTGAGTTGGTGCAACACAGTCTCTAATCCCAGAGATGGCTGCCTCCATGTGCTACCATATGCGCCACATATGTAGTCTACATGGTCAAGCTGACCTGACCTACTCCCTGGACCACCACGTGCTATGCTGAGCAACGAGAGGGGATAAATCCCAACTCTGTAACACGCAGGTGAAATCCAGCACCGTCTGAAGATAGATGGACGTGCCCACTGAGTGGGTTCAACACGGCTCCAACGATAGTCAGAAAGGTGAGGTTTCGCGTCAGAAGGCTTACGAGCTTGATATGTTAGCGTTGGATTTTAACGGTCTTTTATCTTCTTACTATCAGGCATGTCCTATGGCTATAGCAGAAGATAAACATAAATATGCAATTCTAATTATTAGCAATAAGTAGAAAGCATGATCTTATGTGGTAAAAGCCCATGAACCCTAGTAAGACCTTAATATAACTTAAGTCTTCACTTGAGCTTCATTGCATCTCATCTGGTCCAACCCAGTGCCCTAGCGCCAAGAGCACCTCAGGTGCACCACCAGGTGAATGCCCCTCTTGGATGTGTGCCTTTGTTCTTGTCTAATCAAAGTACATTTGATCTATCTAGACAAGGTTGACTCGCAGGTCAACAACATATTATAAATTAAGTACAATGTGATTCGCAGATCACAAATTAATTTACAATTTTTAAGTCCAGGCACGCAGGCCCCAGCACAGCACACAATTGGGCAACCCACATAAGACTAAATAAACAAGCATATGGTTCAATCAACATGTGATCCAATCATCTTGAAATTAAAAGTTTTGAAAACCCCATGGCATCAATTTTAATTTCCTTATGAGCCCTACAACCTTACAATGGTCCATTGATGGGGATCCACTCATCCATCTAGTTAGATCCTTTGCCCTTGCATGCACCGAGTCCTAACTGACCCGAGTTGACCTAATGGTCAACCATGCATGCGCCAAGGGCTGAACTACCCCCATGAATTTTGGCAAGCGGGTGTGACCCCGGGCCTAACTCAAGTGTGTTCAGTAGTGTCTCAACCAGACCTCGCTACACGCCCTAGATGCAGTCAACCTATAGCCACCTTGTGCTTGCGCATAGGTGCTATCAGGTTAACCCATCTGAGCTGTCAGATGGTCTGATCAGACTTGGATCTAACCTAGTGGTGACTTCAACCTCATCAACCCATCTAAGGGTTTAATGTAGTGGCACCTTAGATCTAATCAAGCGCGCAAGATGTAAGTTTTAGAAAAACCTTAGAACATGCGCAATCATACAAACAAACAACATGCTTGCATATAACCCTTAGATCTAAGGGGGTCCCCTTCAAGGGGGAGCGCAAACTTTAGGGGGTCCCCTTCAAGGGGGAGCGCATACTTCATATAAGCAAAGCATGATACAAGCGCAACTTCATGTAAGCAAAGCATGATACAAGCGCAACTTCATGTAAGCAAAGCATGATACAAGCGCAACTTCATGTAAGCAAAGCATGACTCAAGTAAAAGTAAGCGCAACATGAGGATCACATCAGCAAACATAATAGCATGCATAGAGCCAAGCTCTGATACCAATTGTAGGAACCCCTAATCATAAGGGGGCAAAACCCTAAGCATGGCGCTAATGTAAAATATGCAAGCGGAAGCAAGGGTCGCAAGATCATTTGCATGCCATATGTTCAACTAAAATCGATTGAATAGATTGAGATAAAAATCATACCAACGCCATATGCTTGGAAGTCGGCTTGGATAAAGAGAACAAAGTAGATCTCCTCCACAAGTTCACACACAAGGTGAAGATGCTTACTCCTTGCGGTCTCTTGTGCTAGCAAGACACCCAAGCCTTCAAGTGTCGAATGGAAGGGGATGATGAACCTCTTGGCCGAGAGCTCCTCTTGCTCAACCTCTCCTTCTCTTCGTCAATCACCACCCAACCAAAGTCGAATGCGTTGAAGAGAAGAGCGCAAACGCATATGCGTTTTTGGCATTGAAGTGAGTGAAACCGGCCCTTGATGACTTTCCATAAATGGAAGCTCATCAAGTCCATGCGCTCAACTCAACCCAAACGCATTTTAGGATTGAACCATGCGTTCACCATTGTGAACCGGTTCAAGCCAAAATGTCAAATCGGCTTTGGTTCAACAAACCAAACCGAAATAGCTCTAGCCACTTGGTCTAGACCAAATTGAACCCCCAAGGCTCATGATCTAACCATTCATCATCTGATGCCCTTGATCTCTCCGATCTAGCATCACCTCTCTCGATCGAAGCTTACCGATCTCAAGTCCTAATCAATCAAACATGATCAGACCAGATCTCACTTACAATCAGAGATTAAATCCCTTTAATCTGAACTCAAAGAATCCAGTCCATACGATCTGACTCAAGTAAGCCATATCACCAAATTGTGCGACCCTGAGGGTTTCCTCTAAATGTCGGTAACGATAACTTACGTTATCACGATCAGTGAGGGGTATCTAGCAACACATCACTGTCTCCCGATATAAAGGAAAGAGTCTTCCAAGACTACTCCCAAACCATAGCACAAGTGTGACTCAATTCACAAGGCATACATGTGTCCTTTGCCACTGGATGTTCTTATTGGACAAGCGGGTCAAGCTTGTAACTCCAATACGATGAGCATGATTAGATCAGATGCACATAGTCATCTGGGTATGGCCATACACTATCTCAATCATCTCATATAGGGGGGCCCTTAGAACACCACACTCCTTAAACAAGGAGACGGCAATCCTTTATCTATCACTAGTGCCCTAACCTGATTCAAGCTCACCATCCAATATAGTCTATAATCATTATATTTCAAATGATATTGAACTACCTCAAAACAATGACAATCATCATTTAGAAACACAAGTGATCTCAAGTCAAAGGACATGTGCCACTTGCTGCTTACAGGGATCATTCACATTGTGACAAGCAATGCAATATCCCAGTAGGGTCTGTCCAGTACATCCAATGTACCCATGAGTCTACATCTTATTCCATGCTCGAAGCATCCTATAAGATTAGCACTCATATTAGTCTCCATCATATCAAGGCTGTCTCATGTTCACCAAGATATCTCGACTAAGGACATATAGCCTGTCAGCCTAGCTGAACAGCTTTGAGACATTATTCAGAAGTACACTTATTACAGCAGACAAGGTAACAACCTGAATAACAACCATGCCTTATTATAAACTTAAGAGTTTATTACATGATACTTATACAATCCCAAGGCCTCAAACATTAGCCTTAAGGGCATACCCCAACAGTAAAACCCATAGGGTGTAAATGGGTCTTCAAGAGGAAGACAGACATGGATGACAACGTAGTTACCTATAAAGGTAGACTAGTGGATAAGGGATTCAAACAAGTTCACGGGGTGGACTATGATGAAACCTTTTCGCCAGTTGCTATGTTCAAATCCATTAGGATTCTGCTTGCTATAGCTGCATATCATGACTATGAGATATGGCAGATGGATGTAAAGACAGCGTTCCTTAATGGGAATCTAACTGAGGATGTGTATATCACACAACCTGATGGCTTCATCCATCCTGCAGAGGCAGATAAGTTCTGCAGGTTAAAGAGATCCATTTATGGATTAAAGCAGGCATCTCGAAGTTGGAATCTTCGATTTGATGAAGCTGTGAGAGATTATGGCTTTATCCTAAGTGAAGATGACGCCTGTGTATATAGAAAATTCAGTGGGAGCTTGGTTACTTTTCTGGTCTTGTAGGTCGATGGCATACTGCTCATCGGGAACGACATCCCTAGTCTTCAAGCTGTGAAGACATGGTTAGGGAAGTGTTTCAAGATGAAGGACTTAGGGGAGGCCGCCTATATTCTTGGCGTGAGGATGTATAGGGATAGATCCAAGAGGCTCCTAGCCCTTAGTCAAAGTACTTACATTGATAAGGTCCTGGAGAGGTTTAGCTTAGAGCAATCCAAGAAAGGGTACCTTCCAGTGAGACATGGCCTTACTCTCTCAAAAAGCCAATGTCCCACCACACAGGCTAAGAGGGATGACATGAGTCGAGTGCCTTATGCTTCGGCAGTGGGATCAATCATGTATGCAATGTTGTGTACTAGATCAGATGTAGCTTATGCTGTGAGCATAACCAGCCAATACCAATCCAATCCTGGTTTACAACACTGGGTGGCTGTAAAGAACATCCTAAAGTATCTGAGAAGAACTAAGGATTTGTTCCTAGTCTATGGTGTTGGGGTATGCCCTTAAGGCTAATGTTTGAGGCCTTGGGAATGTATCAGTATCATGTAATAAACTCTTATGTTTATAAAGGCATGGTTGTTATTCAGTTTGTTACATTGTCTGCTGCAATAAGTGTACTTCTGAATAATGTCTCAAAGCTGTTCAGCTAGGCTGACATGCAGTTAAGTCCTTAGTCGATATATCTTGGTGAACATGAGACAGCCTTGATATGGTTAAGACTAATATGTGTTCTAATCTTATAGGATGCTTCGATCATGGAATAAGATGTAGACCCATGGGTACATTGGATGTACTGGACAGACCCTACTAGGATATTCAATTGCTTGTCACAATATGAATAATCCTTGAATGCGACAAGTAGCACATTTCCTCTGACTTGAGATCACTTGTGTTTTCTAAATGATGATTGTCATTGTTTTGAGGTAGTTCAATATCATTTGAAACATAATGGTTATAGACTATCTTGGATGGTGAGCTTGAATCAGGTTAGGGCACTAGTGATAGATATAGGATTGCCGTCTCCTTGTTTAAGGAGTGTGATGTTCTAAAGGGCCCCCCTGGATGAGATGATTGAGAAAGTGTATGGCCATACCCAGATGACTATGATCATCTGATCTAATCATGCTCATCATATTGGAGCTACAAGCTTGACACGTTGTTGGGGTATGCCCTTAAGACTAATGTTTGAGGTCTTGGGATTGTAACAGTATCATGTAATAAACTGTTATGTTTATAAAGGCATGGTTGTTATTCAGTAAGCTACATTGTCTGCTGCAATATATGTTCTTCTGAATAATGTCTCAAAGCTGTTCAGCTAGGCTGACATGCAGTTATGTCCTTAGTCGAGATATCTTGGTGAACATGAGACAGCCTTGATATGGTTAAGACTAATATGTGTTCTAATCTTATAGGATGCTTCGAGCATGGAATAAGATGTAGACTCATGGGTACATTGGATGTACTGGACAGACCCTACTTGGATATTCAATTGCTTGTCACAATGTGAATAATCCTTGAATGCGACAAGTGGCACATTTCCTCTGACTTGAGATCACTTGTGTTTTCTAAATGATGATTGTCATTATTTTGAGATAGTTCAATATCACTTGAAATATAATGATTATAGACTATCTTGGATGGTGAGCTTGAGTCAGGTTAGGGCACTAGTGATAGACATAGGATTGCCGTCTCCTTAATTGGAGTGTGATGTTCTAAAGGGGCCCCCTGGATGAGATGATTGAGAAAGTGTATGGCCATACCCAGATGACTATGTTCATCTGATCTAATCATGCTCATCATATTGGAGTTACAAGCTTGACTTGCTTGTCCAATAAGAACATCCAGTGGTAAAGGAAATTTGTATGCGTTGTGAATTGATTCACACTTGTGCTGTTTTTGGGTGTAGTCTTGGAAGACTCTTTCCTTTATATCGGGAGATAGTGATGTGTTGCTAGATACCCCTCACTGATCGTCATAACGTAAGTTATCGTTACCGACATTTAAAGGAAACCCTTAGGGTCGCACTGTAGGAACCCCTTTCATGAGGGGGGCGAAACCCAGCATGGTGCAAAACAAATTTCAAGCAGCGGATAGGGTCTCTAAGAATCGCATGCACCTTATATAATCAACTTAAAGGAAAAACCGATTGCATAAGAGATGATTCGATCCATACCATTGCCATTTCTAGATGGCACCTTGGAAGTAAAGATCAAACGAGATCTTCTCCTTGTCGTCACACACAAGATGATGTCGCTATCTCTCTTGGTGCTCCTTGTGCTAGCAAGGTTCCAAGAGGTCCTTTGACGAGTGAAGGGAAAAATGAGATGTCAATCTCTCTTGGCCGAATCCTCCTCAATCCGTCAAGCGTCGCCGCACTCACACAAGAATGTCGAGAGGAATATGGGCGAGAGGAATATGGGAAGTGGCGAAAATAGAGCATACTCTATTCGGACGAGAGCCCCCTCAAGTGGAGATCATGGTTACTAAAAATAGTAACCACTCCTCACCACAACGTTCACGCCAAGTGAACTTGTCGCCTACTCCTCTCCCTATGAACCAAGCGCTCATTTAGTGAGCCGGTTCACTTTGGTTCGGTTTAAGAACCAATCAAGCCAATGATCTAGTCTAGATCTTAAATAAACCCTAAGGTTCACGATCTAACCGTCGATCTCAACGATGCCCCTGATCTGACCGATCTGGCATGCATTCTCTCGATCAAAGCTTACCGATCTCAAGCCCTAATCAATCAAACATGATCAGACCAGATCTCACTTACAATCAGAGATTAAATCCCTTTAAACTGAACCCAAATAATTCAGTCCACACGATCTGACTTAAGTAAGCCATATCATCAAATTGTGCGACCCAAAGGGTTTCCTTTAAATGTCGGTAACGACAACTTACGTTATCACGATCAGTGAGAGGTATCTAGCAACACATCACTGTCTCCCGATATAAAGAAAAGAGTCTTCCAAGACTACACCCAAAAACAGCACAAGTGTGAATCAAATCACAAGGCATGCATTTTTCCTTTGCCACTGGATGTTCTTATTGGACAAGCCTGTCAAGCTTGTAATTCCAATATGATGAGCATGATTAGATCAGATGATCATAGTCACCTGGGTATGGCCATACACTCTCTCAATCATCTCATCCAGGGGGCCCCTTTAGAACATCACACTCCTTAAACAAGGAGACGGCAATCCTATGTCTATCACTAGTGCCCTAACCTGACTCAAGCTCATCATCCAAGATAGTCTATAATCATTATGTTTCAAACGATATTGAACTATCTCAAAACAATGACAATCATCATTTAGAAAACACAAGTGATCTCAAGTCAGAGGAAATGTGCCACTTGTCATAATCAAGGAATATTCACATTGTGACAAACAATTGAACATCCTAGTAGGGTCTGTCCAGTACATCCCATGTACCCATGAGTCTACATCTTATTCCATGCTCGAAGCATCCTATAAGATTAGAACACATATTAGTCTTAACAATATCAAGGCTGTCTCATGTTCACCAAGATACATCGACTAAGGACTTAATAGCATGTCAGCCCAGCTGAACAGCTTTGAGACATTATTCAGAAGAACATATATTGCAGCAGACAATGTAGCTAACTGAATAACAACCATGCCTTTATAAACATAAGAGTTTATTACATGATACAGATACATTCCCATAGGCCTCAAACATTAGCCTTAAGGGCATACCCCAACAATCTCCCACTTGCACTTAATCTAATGGTTGAGAAATCTCAAACCCATATTATTACAGTGCTTCTCATGCTTCTGCTGCGCCAGAGGCTTGGTAAGCGGGTCTGCCAGATTGTCATCTGTATGAACCTTGCAGACTTTGATCTCGCCTCGATCTATGATCTCCCTGATCAAATGAAACCGTCTCTGTATGTGCTTGGACTTCTGGTGCGACCGTGGTTCCTTTGCTTGTGCGATTGCTCCAGTGTTATCACAAAAGATAACCAAAGGATCTGCACTCGAAGGAATGACACCAAGTTCTCTCACGAACTTACGAATCCACACTGCCTCCTTGGATGCTTCCGAGGCTGCAACATACTCGGCTTCTGTTGTGGAATCAGCAACAGTTGACTGTTTGAAACTCTTCCACACCACTGCACCTCCATTCAAGCTAAAAACATAGCCTGATTGCGATCGGAAATCATCCTGGTCAGACTGGAACGAAGCGTCAGTATATCCTTCAATACTGAGTTCTTCCTGACCACCATATATCAAGAACATATCTTTGGTCCTCCGCAGATATTTTAAAATGTTCTTGACTGCAATCCAGTGCGCCACACCTGGATTACTCTGGTAACGACTGGTTACGCTTAACCCGTAAGCAACGTCTGGGCGAGTACACAACATCGCATACATAATGGATCCAATAGCCGAAGCATAAGGCGTATTGTCCATTTCATCTTTCTCAGTCTGTGTTTGTGGACACTGACTCTTCGAAAGATTCAGACCATGTCTGACTGGAAGATATCCACGTTTAGAATTCTCTAAATGAAATCTCTCCAGGACCTTATCGATGTAAGTACTTTGGCACAGCCCGAGAAGCCTCTTAGATCTATCCCTGTAGATCTTCACACCTAACACATAGGCTGCTTCTCCTAAATCTTTCATCTGGAAACATTTCCTTAGCCATGCCTTAACAGCATGCATTTCAGGAATGTCGTTTCCAATGATCAAGATGTCATCGACGTAGAGGACTAGGAAAGTAATCACGCTCCCACTAAACCTCTTATATACACACGGGTCATCCTCGTTCTTGATGAAACCAAATTCAATGACTGATTCATCAAAACGAATGTTCCAGCTTCTTGATGCTTGTTTAAGTCCATAAATAGACTTCTTTAACTTGCATATCTTATGACGATCTGCTGGATTAGTGAAACCTTCTGGTTGTGTCATATACACATCCTCATCCAGATTTCCATTAAGGAAAGCTGTTTTCACATCCATCTGCCAAATCTCATAATCATAATATGCAGCTATCGCGAAAAGAATCCGAATAGACTTAAACATAGCTACAGGTGAGAAAGTTTCATCATAATCTATCCCGTAGATTTGTTTGAAACCTTTCGCAACTAGCCTACTTTTATAGGTAACCACGTTACCATCCATGTCAATCTTCTTCTTGAAGATCCATTTACAGCCTATAGGGATAATTCCCGGAGGCGGATCAACCAAATCCCAAACTTGGTTATCTGACATGGAGTCCATCTCGGCGCGCATAGCTTCAAGCCATCTCGCTGACTCCGGTCCACTGACCGCATCCGCATAAGTGAGGGGTTCATCATTGTCAATGATGTAGACTCCGTCATAGCGCTCAGGCTGTCGACGGATCCTACCCGATCTTCGCGGTTCCCGTGATATCTGAGCCTCAGGTTGTTCAATAACCTGTTCTACCGGCTCAGGCTCATCCAACTCTGCTTGACTACTTTGTCCTTCGTCTGGATTCTCATCCAGCTTTATTTCTCTCCCACTGGCCTCTTGCAGAAGAAATTCCTTCTCAAGAAATATGGCCGTCCGAGCAACAAAAACCTTGTTCTCCTTGGGATCGAAGAAATAATAACCCTTAGTTTCCTTAGGGTAACCGACAAAGATACATTTGTCAGATCTACTCTCTAGTTTCCCAGAGGCGAGCTTCTTTACATAAGCTTCGCAACCCCAGATCCTGATAAATGTCAAGCTTGGCTGTTTCCCATACCATAACTCATATGGCGTCTTTGAAACTGCCTTGGATGGCACTCGGTTTAGTACCTTTGCAGCTGTTTCCAGTGCAAAACCCCAAAAGGAGTAGGGTAGAGTAGCCTGACTCATCATAGAACGAACCATATCAAGTAGCGTTCTATTTCTCCTCTCGGACACACCATTCCATTGTGGTGTTCCAGGCGGAGTGAGCTGTGAGATAATCCCACACTCCTTTAGATAGTCAGTAAATGCATGACTTAGGTATTCATCACCTCGATCTGAGCGAAGTGCCTTGATATTACGGCCTAGCTGATTCTGTACTTCATTTTTGAACTCTTTGAACTTGTCAAAAGATTCACTCTTATGTCTCATCAGATAGACATACCCATATCTACTGAAATCATCAGTAAAGGTAATGAAGTACTGATATCCACCTCTGGCATGTTTACTAAAAGGCCCACACACATCACTGTGTATAAGGTCAAGTAAACCTGAAGCCCTTTGACCTTTGTGAGGAAAAGGTGACTTCGTCATTTTACCCATTAAACAAGCTTTGCATGTATCAATCTCCTTGTAGGAGAATGATCCCAGCAGTCCATTTTCATGCAACCGCTTAATGCGTTTCTCGTTTATATGGCCTAAACGACTATGCCATAGCAAGGTGCTGTCATCAGCATACTTGGCTTTCTTAATATCAATTTGTTGTATTGAACATTCCATGTCCAACATGTATAACCCATTATTAATTGAACCAGTTGCATAAACAATATTATCAAAAGACAAAATACACTTTGAAATATTGCATTCAAAGGAAAATCCCTTCCTAACAAGAGCAGGAATGGAGATAATATTTTTAGTTATACTGGGAACAAAGTAACAACTGTTTAGTTCCAATACAAGTCCAGATGGTAAAGAAATAAAGTAGTCTCCTACAGCAACAGCAGCAATCCGTGCCCCGTTTCCAACTCGTAGGTCCACCTCATGCTGTCCCACCTGCCTTCTTCTCTTGAGTTCCTGTACATTTGAACAAATGTGAACTCCACATGCAGTGTCCAACACCCATGATACAGAAGAAGAAAACATGACCTCAGTCACGAATATACCTGAGCCAGAAGCAAAGCTTCCCCTCTTATCTCCTTGGAGCGCTTTACAGTCCTTTTTCCAGTGACCCAGCTGGCCACAGTGGAAACACCTGTATTCCTTAGACCGCTTCACCTTCTGCTTCAGAGCCTTGCTGTAATTCTTGACCGGGGCCTTGCCCTTCTTCCCCTTCTTCTTGTTCCTAGAAGGAACCATCAAGACAGAGGTTGAAGGCTTACCCTTCAGAGTCTCCTCAGTGGTCAAGAGCATATTCAGCAGCTCTGCCGGAGTACAATCGATTTTGTTCATATTAAAATTAATAATGAACGCGTCGAATGAAGGTGGGAGAGACTGCAGAGTAATGTCCACAGCAAGCTCCTGGTTAATGGTATGCCCCAGTTTCTCTAGAGCCTCCTTGTGCCCAATCATCTTGAGCACGTGAGCTCCCACTGGGCTCCCTTCAGCCAGTTTGCTCTGAAAGAAGAGCTTTGTCAAATTATAGCGTTCAGTCCTCGCCTGTGCAGCATACAGCATCTTGAGGTTCGCTATCATCTCTATAGCCGACATATCCTCATGCTGACGCTGCAGCGGTGGCGTCATAGACGCTAGCATCAGGCAAGCGACATCAATGCTATCATTGACGTGCTTTTCATAGGCTTCCCGAACCGCCCTTGCGGCGTTCGGAGCGGGCTGCGGCGGTATCGCCGTCTCGAGGACATACAGTTTCCTCTCTGCCTTAAGAACGATCTTAAGGTGTCCAAACCAGTCAGAGAAGTTCAGCCCAGCAAACTTCTCCCTTTCCAGTAGGGATCGCACATTGAAGTTCATGGTGTTCGTTGCTGCAGGTATCTACAACAATGCAAGAACAGCAAGGTCAGTATCAATGTATAAGAATCAATCAGGACTTAAGAAAGATTCTTTTTCTCACTATTTTATCAGGCGTGAAAAATCCAGCAAAACAGCCCGAAAGAGTAAAACTCTTTTAGTGAGATGGGATCCAGATTTCATACTTGGTCTCCGCGTCCCGCTCAGGCGAGATAAGATGCACAGAGAGTACAAGCACTAGTTTCTGGTAGGCAGTCCCTGCCGATCGCCAACCCGTGCGATTCCCCTTCATCTGGGCAGTCCAGCAGACTGTGCCAACTGAGTTGGTACAACACAATCTCTGACCCCACAGATGGCTGCCTCCATGTGCTACCATATGCGCCACATATGTAGCCAACACGGTCAAGCTGACCCGACCTACTCCCTGGACCACCACGTGCTATGCTGAGCAACGAGAAGGGATAAATCCCTACTCTGTAACACGCAGGTGTAATCCCGCACCGTCTGAAGATAGATGGACGTGCCCACTGAGTGGGTACAACACGGCTCCAACGATAATCAGAACAGTGAGGTTTCGCGTCAGAAGGCTTACGAGCTTGATATTTAAGCGTTGGATTTTAACGGTCTTTTATCTTCTTGCCTATCATGCAATTCCTATGGTGATAGCAGAAGATAATTTAATCATGCAATTCTAATATTAAGCAATAAAAGAAAGCATGTATCTTATGTGGTAAAAGCCCATAGCCCTAGAAGACCTTAACCTAACTTAAGTCTTCATTTGCTCTTCATGGGTCTTTTGCTGCACATCTGGCCCAAACCTGGGCCCAAGCGCCAATTACAGCACAGGTGCGCCCACCAGGGAAAATGCGCCTGGTCCTAGGGTCGAACCCTAGACCTCCCACCTGGTCCAGCCACTTGCTGCATGCGCCTCTGCCAAGTGTGCTCTGTGCTCTTGTCTAATTAAATTACAAATTTAACTATCTAGACAAGAGTGACACGCAGGTCACTTACATTTATAAATTAAAACACAGTGATGCGCAGATCACAATAATTAATTTACAATTTTAAATCAGGCACGCAGGCCCCAGCACAGCACAGATTTAACATGGGCAGCCCACATAAGACAAAATAGACAGACACATGCATCCATTCAGCAATCAAGTGATCCATTATAAAAATTAAAATTTTCGAAAACCCCTTGGGATTAATTTTAATTTTTCCTTATTTGCCCTACAACCTTACAACGGTACATTACTAGGGATCCACTCATCCAACCTAGTCAGATCCACTGCCCTTGCATGCACCAAGTCCTAACTGACTTGAGTCGACCATGAGGTCAACCATGCATGCGCCAGGGCTGAACAACCACAATGAGGTCTGGCAAGCGGGTGTGACCCCGGGCCTAACTCATGTGTGTTCATAGGTTGTCTCAATCAGACATCGCTACACACCTGTCTGCAGTCGACCTATAGCCACCATAGGCTTGCGCCAAGGTGCTAACAGGTCGACCCATTCAGGCTGTCAGATGGTCTGATCAGACTGTTGGATCTAACTCAGGGGGTGACTTCAACCCTAATAACCCGTCTAAGGGTTTATAGTAGAGCCTTAGATCTAGAGTGACTCGCGCATGTCAATTAGGGTTTTAAGAAAAACACAAAGCATGCGCCAAGAACAACATGCGCCAATGAAAACATACTTCAAGTTTCGCATGTATAAAAACTTAAAGAAAAATCGCATGTTAACTAGATCTAAGCATGTACACGCAAACATGGATCACATAAGCTTAAGCAATCATACAAAGATGCATAGAAAACCTGCTCTGATACCAGTTGTAGGAACCCCTTTCATGAGGGGGGCGAAACCCAGCATGGTGCAAAACAAATTTCAAGCAGCGGATAGGGTCTCTAAGAATCGCATGCACCTTATATAATCAACTTAAAGGAAAAACCGATTGCATAAGAGATGATTCGATCCATACCATTGCCATTTCTAGATGGCACCTTGGAAGTAAAGATCAAACGAGATCTTCTCCTTGTCGTCACACACAAGATGATGTCGCTATCTCTCTTGGTGCTCCTTGTGCTAGCAAGGTTCCAAGAGGTCCTTTGACGAGTGAAGGGAAAATGAGATGTCAATCTCTCTTGGCCGAATCCTCCTCAATCCGTCAAGCGTCGCCGCACTCACACAAGAATGTCGAGAGGAATATGGGCGAGAGGAATATGGGAAGTGGCGAAAATAGAGCATACTCTATTCGGACGAGAGCCCCCTCAAGTGGAGATCATGGTTACTAAAAATAGTAACCACTCCTCACCACAACGTTCACGCCAAGTGAACTTGTCGCCTACTCCTCTCCCTATGAACCAAGCGCTCATTTAGTGAGCCGGTTCACTTTGGTTCGGTTTAAGAACCAATCAAGCCAATGATCTAGTCTAGATCTTAAATAAACCCTAAGGTTCACGATCTAACCGTCGATCTCAACGATGCCCCTGATCTGACCGATCTGGCATGCATTCTCTCGATCAAAGCTTACCGATCTCAAGCCCTAATCAATCAAACATGATCAGACCAGATCTCACTTACAATCAGAGATTAAATCCCTTTAAACTGAACCCAAATAATTCAGTCCACACGATCTGACTTAAGTAAGCCATATCATCAAATTGTGCGACCCAAAGGGTTTCCTTTAAATGTCGGTAACGACAACTTACGTTATCACGATCAGTGAGAGGTATCTAGCAACACATCACTGTCTCCCGATATAAAGAAAAGAGTCTTCCAAGACTACACCCAAAAACAGCACAAGTGTGAATCAAATCACAAGGCATGCATTTTTCCTTTGCCACTGGATGTTCTTATTGGACAAGCCTGTCAAGCTTGTAATTCCAATATGATGAGCATGATTAGATCAGATGATCATAGTCACCTGGGTATGGCCATACACTCTCTCAATCATCTCATCCAGGGGGCCCCTTTAGAACATCACACTCCTTAAACAAGGAGACGGCAATCCTATGTCTATCACTAGTGCCCTAACCTGACTCAAGCTCATCATCCAAGATAGTCTATAATCATTATGTTTCAAACGATATTGAACTATCTCAAAACAATGACAATCATCATTTAGAAAACACAAGTGATCTCAAGTCAGAGGAAATGTGCCACTTGTCATAATCAAGGAATATTCACATTGTGACAAACAATTGAACATCCTAGTAGGGTCTGTCCAGTACATCCCATGTACCCATGAGTCTACATCTTATTCCATGCTCGAAGCATCCTATAAGATTAGAACACATATTAGTCTTAACAATATCAAGGCTGTCTCATGTTCACCAAGATACATCGACTAAGGACTTAATAGCATGTCAGCCCAGCTGAACAGCTTTGAGACATTATTCAGAAGAACATATATTGCAGCAGACAATGTAGCTAACTGAATAACAACCATGCCTTTATAAACATAAGAGTTTATTACATGATAAAGATACATTCCCATAGGCCTCAAACATTAGCCTTAAGGGCATACCCCAACACGCACAATTTGATGATATGGCTTTCTTAAGTCAGATCGTGTGGACTGAATTATTCGGGTTCAGTTTAAAGGGATTTAATCTCTGATTGTAAGTGAGATCTGGTCTGATCATGTTTGATTGATTAGGGCTTGAGATCGGTAAGCTTTGATTGAGAGAATGAATGCTAGATCAGTCAGATCAGGAGCATTGAGAGATTGACGGTCAGATCAAGAGCCTTAGGGTTTATTTTGATCTGGACTTATTTCTTGGTTTATTTGGTTAGTGGACCAAATCGGTTTGAACCAGCTCATGGATGAGCGCATGGTTCAAAGGTGATGTGGCATTTGCGATTGGGGTAAACCCAAGATCGCATGTGGAGAAGTGGGATGCTATTGTTGGGGTATGCCCTTAAGGCTAATGTTTGAGGCCTGTGGGAATGTATCTGTATCATGTAATAAACTGTTATGTTTATAAAGGCATGGTTGTTATTCAGTTAGCTACATTGTCTGCTGCAATATATGTTCTTCTGAATAATGTCTCAAAGCTGTTCAGCTAGGCTGACATGCAGTTAAGTCCTTAGTCGATGTATCTTGGTGAACATGAGACAGCCTTGATATGGTTAAGACTAATATGTGTTCTAATCTTATAGGATGCTTCGAGCATGGAATAAGATGTAGACTCATGGGTACATTGGATGTATTGGACAGACCCTACTAGGATGTTCAATTGTTTGTCATAATGTGAATATTCCTTGTATATGACAAGTGGCACATTTCCTCTGACTTGAGATCACTTGTGTTTTCTAAATGATGATTCTCATTATTTTGAGGTAGTTCAATATCATTTGAAACATAATGATTATAGACTAACTTGGATGATGAGCTTGAGTCAGGTTAGGGCACTAGTGATAGACATAGGATTGCCGTCTCCTTGTTTAAGGAGTGTGATGTTCTAAAGGGGCCCCCTGGATGAGATGATTGAGAAAAGAGTATGGCCATACCCAGGTGACTATGTTCATCTGATCTAATCATGCTCATCATATTGGAGTTACAAGCTTGACACGCTTGTCGAATAAGAACGTCCAGTGGTAAAGGAAATATGCATGCCTTGTGATTTGATTCACACTTGTGCTGTGGTATGGGTGTAGTCTTGGAAGACTCTTTCCTTTATATCGGGAGACAGTGATGTGTTGCTAGATACCCCTCACTGATCGTGATAATGTAAGTTATCGTTACCGACATTTAAAGGAAACCCTCAGGGTCGCACAATTTGATGATATGGCTTACTTAAGTCAGATCGTGTGGACTGAATTGTTTGAGTTCAGTTTGAAGGGATTTAATCTCTGATTGTAAGTGAGATCTGGTCTGATCATGTTTGATTGATTAGGGCTTCAGATCGGTAAGCTTCGATTGAGAGATTGGATGCTAGATCGGTCAGATCAGAAGCATTAAGAGATCAACGGTCAGATCAAGAACCTTGTGGTTTAATTATGATTTGGACTAGTTGCTTGGCTTATTTGGTTTGTGAACCGAACCAAAGTGAACCAGCTCAAATGAGCGCATGGTTCAAAAGGGTGAAGAGAGATTTGCGACTTGGTGTGCGCATGTGAACGTTGAGAGGTGGTTTGCTATTTTTAGATAGCAACTCCCTAAACGTGACCACGCTCCACGCTTCTCTTCTTTGACGCCTCTTCTCGCCTCGCCTCTCCACTAGTCGAAACAAGTTTTCTCTTGTGTGGTGAAGAAGGTGGACGAAGAAGGAAAAGAAAATTTGCCAAGAAGTTTTGATCCCTTTCCATTCGATCAAGGACACTTTGGAGCCTTGCTAGCACAAGGAGCGACAAAGAGTTTGCCATCATCCTCTTGTGTGCGAATCCCTTTGGAGAAGAAGCAATTGACTCTTTGCTTCCAAGGCAACATCTAGGCTATGGCGATGGTATGATCGTTTTCATTAATCTTTATTAGCCATTTATCGAGTTGATCATTTAACATGCAAGTTGATCCTATAACCCTAATTTCCGCAATACAAAGTTTTATATGCGCCATCACTTTAGGGTTATGCTCCCCCTTGAAGGGGACTCTACAATTGGTATCAAAGCAGGTTCTTAATGTATGTTATGTTGATTGCTTGATGCTTTACGTGATCCATAAATGTGCTAGTCAATAGATCTAATGTTTTCATGACATGCGTAACTACATACTTGTTGTAGAACATTTGTTGTATTTTGGCGCATGTACATTGTATGCGCTTGTAATAGTTTTGTTTCTTTAAAACTTAAACACTTGCGCGTATATCATTAGATCAAGGCCTTACAGTAAACCCTTAGACGGGTTATTAGGGTTGAAGTCACCCCCTAGGTTGGATCCAAAAGTCTGATCAGATCATCTGACAGCCTTGATGGGTTGACCACGTAGCACCTGTGCGATAGCACCTGGTGGCTACAGGTCGACTGCAGACAGGCGTGTAGCGATGTCTGATTGAGACGACCCATGAACGCACCTGAGTTAGGCCCGGGGTCACACCCGCTTGCCAGACCTCAGTGTGGTTGTTCAGCCCTGGCGCATGCATGGTTGACCTTATGGTCGACTCAAGTCAGTTAGGACTTGGTGCATGCAAGGGCAGTGGATCTGACTAGGTTGGATGAGTGGATCCCTAGTAATGGACCGTTGTAAGGTTGTAGGGCAAATAAGGAAAAATTAAAATTGATCCCATGGGGTTTTTCGAAAATTTTAATTTTTATGTTGGATCACATGATTGCTGAATAGATGCATATGTTTGTCTATTTAGTCTTATGTGGGCTGCCCATATTAATTGTGTGCTGTGCTGGGGCCTGCGTGCCTGGGATTTAAATTGTAAATTAATTATTGTGATCTGCGCATCACATTGCTTTAATTTATAAAATGTAATTGACCTGCGTGTCAATCTTGTCTAGATAGTTAAATTTGTAATTTAATTAGACAAGAGCACAGAGCACACTTGGCAGTGGCGCATGCAGCAGTGGCTTGACCAGGTGGGAGGTCTAGGGTTCGACCCTAGGACCAGGCGCATTTTCCTGGTGGGCGCACCAGAGCTGCAATTGGCGCTTGGGCCCTGGTATGGGCCAGATGAGCAGCAAAAGACCCATGAAGAGCAAGTGAAGACTTAAACTAGGTTAAGGTCTTCTAGGGCTATGGGCTTTTACCACATAAGAACCATGCTTTCTTTTATTGCTTAAATAAGTAGAACAGCATGTTTTAATTTATCTTCTGCTATCACCATAGGAATTGCATGATAGTGAAGAAGATAAAGAGACCGTGAAAATCCAACGCTAAATATCAAGCTCGTAAGCCTTCTGACGCGAAACCTCACTGTTCTGATTATCGTTGGAGCCGTGTTGTACCCACTCAGTGGGCACGTCCATCTATCTTCAGACGGTGTGGGATTACACCTGTGTGTTACAGAGTAGGGATTTATCCCTTCTCGTTGCTCAGCATAGCACATGGTGGTCCAGGGAGTAGGTCGGGTCAGCTTGACCATGTAGGCTACATATGTGGCGCATATGATAGCACATGGAGGCAGCCATCTGTGGGGTCAGAGACTGTGTTGTACCAACTCAGTTGGCACAGTCTGCTGGACTGCCCAGATGAAGGGGAATCGCACGGGTTGGCGATCGGCAGGGACTGCCTACCGGAGATTAGTGCTTGTACTCTCTGTGCATCTTATCTCGCCTGAGCGGGACGCGGAGACCAAGTATGAAATCCGGATCCCATCTCACTAAAAGAGTGTCTACTCTTTCGGGCTGTTTTGTTGGATTTTTCAAGCCAGATAAAATAGTGAGAAAAAGGAATCTTTCTTAAGTCCTGATCGATTCTTATACATTGATACTGACCTTGCTGTTCTTGCATTGTTGTAGATACCTGCAGCAACGAACACCATGAACTTCAATGTGCGATCCCTACTGGAAAGGGAGAAGTTTGCTGGGCCGAACTTCTCTGACTGGTTCGGACACCTTAAGATCGTTCTTAAGGCAGAGAGGAAACTGTATGTCCTCGAGACGGCGATACCGCCGCAGCCCGCTCCGAACTCCGCAAGGGCGGTTCGGGAAGCCTATGAAAAGCACGTCAATGATAGCATTGATGTCGCTTGCCTGATGCTAGCGTCTATGTGAAAGATCCCCTACAATAAGGGGAGGTAAAACCCTATAGGCGCATATGGAGATATAGATGCAGCGGAAAAAGGGTTTCAATGATCTTTGCATGCATTATGATTAGCTTATAAAATCAGCATGAATAAAACGATTCATACCATAGCCATTTCTAGATGGCGCCTTGGAAGAAAAATCGCAAATGCCACTTCTCCAAAGTCTCGCACACAAGAGGATGATGGCAAACTCTTTGTTGCTCCTTGTGCTAGCAAGGCTACAAAGTGTCCTTGATCGAATGGAAAGGGATGATGAACTTCTTGGCCGAATCCTCCTCAACCTCCAAGACGTCGCCACACACGAAAGCGTCAAGAGGAGAGGTCGCTTGAGAGGCGAGAGTAGTAAGCACTAGTCGAACGTGAGCGTTATCTCCAAGTGGAGATCATGGTTACTAAAAATAGCCACCACGTTCGCTCCAATGTTCACGCCAAGTGAACAACTCGCCAAGCCTTGAACCATGCGCTCATTTCATGAGCCGGTTCACATTGGTTCGGTTTAAGAACTAATCAAGCCAAGCAACCAGTCCAAATCATAATTAAACCACAAGGTTCTTGATCTGACCGTTGATCTCTTAATGCTTCTGATCTGACCGATCTAGCATTCATTCTCTCGATCGAAGCTTACCGATCTCAAGCCCTAATCAATCAAACATGATCAGACCAGATCTCACTTACAATCAGAGATTAAATCCCTTTAAACTGAATCCGAACAATTCAGTCCATACGATCTGACTTAAGTAAGCCATATCATCAAATTGTGCGACCCTGAGGGTTTCCTTTAAATGTCGGTAACGATAACTCACATTATCACGATCAGTGAGGGGTATCTAGCAACACATCACTGTCTCCCGATATAAAGGAAAGAGTCTTCCAAGACTACACCCAAAAACAGCACAAGTGTGAATCAAATCACAAGGCATGCATAATTCCTTTGCCACTTGATATTCTTATTGGACAAGCCTGTCAAGCTTGTAACTCCAATATGATGAGCATGATTAGATCAGATGAACATAGTCACCTGGGTATGGCCATACACTTTTCTCAATCATCTCATCCAGGGGGCCCCTTTAGAACATCACACTCCTTAAACAAGGAGACGGCAATCCTATGTCTATCACTAGTGCCCTAACCTGACTCAAGCTCACCATCCAAGATAGTCTATAATCATTATGTTTCAAATGATATTGAACTACCTCAAAACAATGACAATCATCATTTATAGAACACAAGTGATCTCAAGTCAGAGGAAATGTGCCACTTGTCATACTCAAGGAATATTCACATTGCGACAAACAATTGAACATCCTAGTAGGGTCTGTCCAGTACATCCCATGTACCCATGAGTCTACATCTTATTCCATGCTCGAAGCATCCTATAAGATTAGAACACATATTAGTCTCAATCATATTAAGGCTGTCTCATGTTCACCAAGATATCTCGACTAAGGACTTAACTGCATGTCAGCCTAGCTGAACAGCTTTGAGACATTATTCAGAAGAACATATATTGCAGCAGACAATGTAACTAACTGAATAACAACCATGCCTTTATAAACATAACAGTTTATTACATGATACTGATACATTCCCATAGGCCTCAAACATTAGCCTTAAGGGCATACCCCAACAATCTCCCACTTGCACTTAATCTAATGGTTGAGAAATCTCAAACCCATATTATTACAGTGCTTCTCATGCTTCTGCTGCGCCAGAGGCTTAGTAAGCGGGTCAGCCAGATTGTCATCTGTATGAACCTTGCAGACTTTGATCTCGCCACGATCAATGATCTCCCTGATCAAATGAAACCGTCTCTGTATGTGCTTGGACTTCTGGTGCGACCGTGGTTCCTTTGCTTGTGCGATTGCTCCAGTGTTATCACAGAAGATAACCAAAGGATCTGCACTCGAAGGAACAACACCAAGTTCTCTCACGAACTTACGAATCCAAACTGCCTCCTTGGATGCTTCCGAGGCTGCAACATACTCGGCTTCTGTTGTGGAATCAGCAACAGTTGACTGTTTGAAACTCTTCCACACCACTGCACCTCCATTCAAGCTAAAAACATAGCCTGATTGCGATCGGAAATCATCCTGGTCCGACTGGAACGAAGCGTCAGTATATCCTTCAATACTGAGTTCTTCCTGACCACCATAAATCAAGAACATATCTTTGGTCCTCCGCAGATATTTTAAAATGTTCTTGACTGCAATCCAGTGCGCCATACCTGGATTACTTTGGAAACGACTGGTCACGCTTAACCCGTAAGCGACGTCTGGGCGAGTACACAATATCGCATACATAATGGATCCAATAGCCGAAGCATAAGGCGTATTGTCCATTTCATCTTTCTCAGTCTGTGTTTGTGGACACTGACTCTTTGAAAGATTCAGACCATGTCTGACTGGAAGATATCCTCGTTTAGAATTCTCTAAAAGAAATCTCTCCAGGACCTTATCGATGTAAGTACTCTGGCACAACCCGAGAAGCCTCTTAGATCTATCCCTGTAGATCTTCACACCTAATACATAGGCTGCTTCTCCTAAATCTTTCATCTGGAAACATTTCCTCAGCCATGCCTTCACAGCATGCATTTCAGGAATGTCATTTCCAATGATCAAGATGTCATCGACGTAGAGGACTAGGAAAGTAATCATGCTCCCACTAAACCTCTTATATACACACGGGTCATCCTCGTTCTTGATGAAACCAAATTCAGTAACTGATTCATCAAAATGAATATTCCAGCTTCTAGATGCTTGCTTAAGTCCATAAATGGACTTCTTTAACTTGCATATCTTATGACGATCTGATGGATTAGTGAAACCTTCTGGTTGTGTCATGTACACATCCTCATCCAGATTTCCATTCAGGAAAGCTGTTTTCACATCCATCTGCCAGATCTCATAATCATAATATGCAGCTATCGCGAAAAGAATCCGAATAGACTTAAACATGGCTACAGGTGAGAAAGTTTCATCATAATCTATCCCGTAGATTTGTTTGAAACCTTTCGCAACTAGCCTGCCTTTATAGGTAACTACGTTACCATCCATGTCAATCTTCTTCTTGAAGATCCATTTACAGCCTATAGGGATAACTCCCGGAGGCGGATCAACCAAATCCCAAACTTGGTTATCTGACATGGAGTCCATCTCGGCGCGCATAGCTTCAAGCCATCTCGCTGACTCCGGTCCACTGACCGCTTCCGCATAAGTGAGGGGTTCATCATGATCAATGATGTAGACTCCGTCATAACGCTCAGGTTGTCGACGGATCCTTCCCGATCTTCGCGGTTCCCGTGATATCTGAGCCTCAGGTTGTTCAATAACCTGTTCTACCGGCTCAGGCTCATCCAATTCTGCTTGAGCACTTTGTCCTACCTCTGGATTCTCATCCAGCTTTATTTCTCTCCCACTGGCCTCTTGCAGAAGAAACTCCTTCTCAAGAAATATGGCCGTCCGAGCAACAAAAACCTTGTTCTCTTTGGGATCGTAGAAATAATAACCCTTAGTTTCCTTAGGGTAACCGACAAAGATACATTTGTCAGATCTGCTCTCTAGTTTCCCAGAGGCGAGCTTTTTGACATAAGCCTCGCAGCCCCAGATCCTGATAAATGTCAAGCTTGGCTGTTTCCCATACCATAACTCATATGGCGTCTTTGAAACTGCCTTGGATGGCACTCGGTTTAGTACCTTTGCAGCTGTTTCCAGTGCAAAACCCCAAAAGGAGTTGGGTAAAGAAGCCTGACTCATCATAGAACGAACCATATCAAGTAACGTTCTATTTCTCCTCTCGGACACACCATTCCATTGCGGTGTTCCTGGTGGAGTGAGCTGTGAGATAATCCCACACTCCTTTAGATAGTCAGTAAACATATGACTTAGGTATTCACCACCTCGATCTGAGCGAAGTGCCTTGATATTTCGGCCTAGCTGATTCTGTACTTCATTCTTGAACTCTTTGAACTTGTCAAAAGATTCACTCTTATGTCTCATCAGATAGACATAGCCATACCTACTGAAATCATCAGTAAAGGTAATGAAGTACTGATAGCCACCTCTGGCATGTTTACTAAATGGCCCACACACATCACTGTGTATAAGGTCAAGTAAACCTGAAGCCCTTTGACCTTTGTGAGGAAAAGGTGACTTCGTCATTTTACCCATTAAACAAGCCTTGCATGTATCAATCTCCTCACAGGAGAATGATCCCAGCAGTCCATTATCATGCAACCGCTTAATGCGTTTCTCGTTAATATGGCCTAAACGACTATGCCATAGCAAGGTGCTGTCATCAGCATACTTGGCTTTCTTATTATCAATATTTTGTATCGAACTTTCCATGTCCAACACGAATAACCCATTGTTAATTGAACCAGTTGCATAAACAATATTATCAAAAGATAAAATACACTTTGAAATATTGCATTCAAAGGAAAATCCCTTCCTGACAAGAGCAGGAATGGAGATAATATTTTTAGTAATACTGGGAACAAAATAACAATTGTTTAGTTCCAATACAATTCCAGATGGTAAAGAAATGAAGTAGTCTCCTACAGCAACAGCAGCAACCCGTGCCCCGTTTCCAACTCGTAGGTCCACCTCATGCTGTCCCACCTGTCTTCTTCTCTTGAGTTCCTGTACATTTGAACAAATGTGAACTCCACATGCAGTGTCCAACACCCATGATATAGAAGAAGATGAAAACATGACCTCAGTCACGAATATACCTGAGCCAGAAGCGAAGCTTCCCCTCTTATCTCCTTGGAGCGCTTTACAGTCCTTTTTCCAGTGACCTAGCTGGCCACAGTGGAAACACCTGTATTCCTTGGACCGCTTAACCTTCTGCTTCAAAGCCTTGCTGTAGCTCTTGACAGGGGCCTTGCCCTTCTTCCCCTTCTTCTTGTTCCTTGAAGGAACCATTAAGACAGAGGTCGAAGGCTTTCCCTTCAGAGTCTCCTCAGTAGTGAGGAGCATATTCAGCAGCTCTGCCGGAGTACAATCGATTTTGTTCATATTAAAATTAATAATGAACGCGTCGAATGAAGGCGGGAGAGACTGCAGAATAATATCCACAGCAAGCTCCTGGTTGATGGTATGCCCCAGTTTCTCTAGAGCCTCCTTGTGCCCAATCATCTTGAGCACGTGAGCTCCCACTGGGCTCCCTTCAGCCAGTTTGCTCTGAAAGAAGAGCTTCGTCAAATTATAGCGTTCAGTCCTCGCCTGTGCAGCATACAGCATCTTGAGGTTCGCTATAATCTCTATAGCCGACATATCCTCATGCTGACGCTGCAGCAGTGGCGTCATAGACGCTAGCATCAGGCAAGCGACATCAATGCTATCATTGACGTGCTTTTCATAGGCTTCCCGAACCGCCCTTGCGGCGTTCGGAGCGGGCTGCGGCGGTATTGCCGTCTCGAGGACATACAGTTTCCTCTCTGCCTTAAGAACGATCTTAAGGTGTCCAAACCAGTCAGAGAAGTTCGGCCCAGCAAACTTCTCCCTTTCCAGTAGGGATCGCACATTGAAGTTCATGGTGTTCGTTGCTGCAGGTATCTACAACAATGCAAGAACAGCAAGGTCAGTATCAATGTATAAGAATCGATCAGGACTTAAGAAAGATTCTTTTTCTCACTATTTTATCTGGCTTGAAAAATCCAACAAAACAGCCCGAAAGAGTAGAACTCTTTTAGCGAGATGGGATCCGGATTTCATACTTGGTCTCCGCGTCCCGCTCAGGCGAGATAAGATGCACAGAGAGTACAAGCACTAATCTCCGGTAGGCAGTCCCTGCCGATCGCCAACCCGTGCGATTCCCCTTCATCTGGGCAGTCCAGCAGACTGTGCCAACTGAGTTGGTACAACACAGGCTCTGACCCCACAGATGGCTGCCTCCATGTGCTACCATATGCGCCACATATGTAGCCTACACGGTCAAGCTGACCCGACCTACTCCCTGGACCACCATGTGCTATGCTGAGCAACGAGAAGGGATAAATCCCTACTCTGTAACACACAGGTGTAATCCCGCACCGTCTGAAGATAGATGGACGTGCCCACTGAGTGGGTACAACACGGCTCCAACGATAGTCAGAACAGTGAGGTTTCGCGTCAGAAGGCTTACGAGCTTGATATTTTAGCGTTGGATTTTAACGGTCTTTTATCTTCTTCACTATCATGCAATTCCTATAGTGATAGCAGAAGATAAACTTAATCATGCAATTCTAATATTCAAACTTTAAATAAAAGAAAGCATGAATCTTATGTGGTAAAAGCCCATAGCCCTAGTGAGACCTTAACCTAACTTAAGTCTACACTTGCTCTTCTTGGGTCTTTAGCTGCTCATCTGGCCCAAACCAGGGCCCAAGCGCCATCTGCAGCTCTGGTGCGCCCACCAGGAATTTGCGCCTGGTCCCAGAGTCGAACCCTGGACCTCCCACCTGGTCAAGCCTCTGCTGCAAGCGCCTCAGCCAAGTGTGCTTTGTGCTCTTGCCAAATTAAATTACAAATTTAACTATCTAGGCAAGATTGACACGCAGGTCAATTACAATTTTATAAATTAAAGCAATGTGATGCGCAGATCACAATAATTAATTTACAATTTTAAATCCCAGGCACGCATTTTCCTGGTGGGTGCACCAGAGCTGCAATTGGCGCTTGGGCCCTGGTATGGGCCAGATGAGCAGCAAAAGACCCATGAAGAGCAAGTGAAGACTTAAACTAGGTTAAGGTCTTCTAGGGCTATGGGCTTTTACCACATAAGAACCATGCTTTCTTTTATTGCTTAAATAAGTAGAACAGCATGTTTTAATTTATCTTCTGCTATCACCATAGGAATTGCATGATAGTGAAGAAGATAAAGAGACCGTGAAAATCCAACGCTAAATATCAAGCTCGTAAGCCTTCTGACGCGAAACCTCACTGTTCTGATTATCGTTGGAGCCGTGTTGTACCCACTCAGTGGGCACGTCCATCTATCTTCAGACGGTGTGGGATTACACCTGTGTGTTACAGAGTAGGGATTTATCCCTTCTCGTTGCTCAGCATAGTACATGGTGGTCCAGGGAGTAGGTCGGGTCAGCTTGACCATGTAGGCTACATATGTGGCGCATATGATAGCACATGGAGGCAGCCATCTGTGGGGTCAGAGACTGTGTTGTACCAACTCAGTTGGCACAGTCTGCTGGACTGCCCAGATGAAGGGGAATCGCACGGGTTGGCGATCGGCAGGGACTGCCTACCGGAGATTAGTGCTTGTACTCTCTGTGCATCTTATCTCGCCTGAGCGGGACGCGGAGACCAAGTATGAAATCCGGATCCCATCTCACTAAAAGAGTGTCTACTCTTTCGGGCTGTTTTGTTGGATTTTTCAAGCCAGATAAAATAGTGAGAAAAAGGAATCTTTCTTAAGTCCTGATCGATTCTTATACATTGATACTGACCTTGCTGTTCTTGCATTGTTGTAGATACCTGCAGCAACGAACACCATGAACTTCAATGTGCGATCCCTACTGGAAAGGGAGAAGTTTGCTGGGCCGAACTTCTCTGACTGGTTCGGACACCTTAAGATCGTTCTTAAGGCAGAGAGGAAACTGTATGTCCTCGAGATGGCGATACCGCCGCAGCCCACTCCGAACGCCGCAAGGGCGGTTCGGGAAGCCTATGAAAAGCACGTCAATGATAGCATTGATGTCGCTTGCCTGATGCTAGCGTCTATGTGAAAGATCCCCTACAATAAGGGGAGGTAAAACCCTATAGGCGCATATGGAGATATAGATGCAGCGGAAAAAGGGTTTCAATGATCTTTGCATGCATTATGATTAGCTTATAAAATCAGCATGAATAAAACGATTCATACCATAGCCATTTCTAGATGGCGCCTTGGAAGAAAAATCGCAAATGCCACTTCTCCAAAGTCTCGCACACAAGAGGATGATGGCAAACTCTTTGTTGCTCCTTGTGCTAGCAAGGCTACAAAGTGTCCTTGATCGAATGGAAAGGGATGATGAACTTCTTGGCCGAATCCTCCTCAACCTCCAAGACGTCGCCACACACGAAAGCGTCAAGAGGAGAGGTCGCTTGAGAGGCGAGAGTAGTAAGCACTAGTCGAACGTGAGCGTTATCTCCAAGTGGAGATCATGGTTACTAAAAATAGCCACCACGTTCGCTCCAATGTTCACGCCAAGTGAACAACTCGCCAAGCCTTGAACCATGCGCTCATTTCATGAGCCGGTTCACATTGGTTCGGTTTAAGAACTAATCAAGCCAAGCAACCAGTCCAAATCATAATTAAACCACAAGGTTCTTGATCTGACCGTTGATCTCTTAATGCTTCTGATCTGACCGATCTAGCATTCATTCTCTCGATCGAAGCTTACCGATCTCAAGCCCTAATCAATCAAACATGATCAGACCAGATCTCACTTACAATCAGAGATTAAATCCCTTTAAACTGAATCCGAACAATTCAGTCCATACGATCTGACTTAAGTAAGCCATATCATCAAATTGTGCGACCCTGAGGGTTTCCTTTAAATGTCGGTAACGATAACTCACATTATCACGATCAATGAGGGGTATCTAGCAACACATCACTGTCTCCCGATATAAAGGAAAGAGTCTTCCAAGACTACACCCAAAAACAGCACAAGTGTGAATCAAATCACAAGGCATGCATAATTCCTTTGCCACTTGATATTCTTATTGGACAAGCCTGTCAAGCTTGTAACTCCAATATGATGAGCATGATTAGATCAGATGAACATAGTCACCTGGGTATGGCCATACACTTTTCTCAATCATCTCATCCAGGGGGCCCCTTTAGAACATCACACTCCTTAAACAAGGAGACGGCAATCCTATGTCTATCACTAGTGCCCTAACCTGACTCAAGCTCACCATCCAAGATAGTCTATAATCATTATGTTTCAAATGATATTGAACTACCTCAAAACAATGACAATCATCATTTAGAGAACACAAGTGATCTCAAGTCAGAGGAAATGTGCCACTTGTCATACTCAAGGAATATTCACATTGCGACAAACAATTGAACATCCTAGTAGGGTCTGTCCAGTACATCCCATGTACCCATGAGTCTACATCTTATTCCATGCTCGAAGCATCCTATAAGATTAGAACACATATTAGTCTCAATCATATCAAGGCTGTCTCATGTTCACCAAGATATCTCGACTAAGGACTTAACTGCATGTCAGCCTAGCTGAACAGCTTTGAGACATTATTCAGAAGAACATATATTGCAGCAGACAATGTAACTAACTGAATAACAACCATGCCTTTATAAACATAACAGTTTATTACATGATACTGATACATTCCCATAGGCCTCAAACATTAGCCTTAAGGGCATACCCCAACAATCTCCCACTTGCACTTAATCTAATGGTTGAGAAATCTCAAACCCATATTATTACAGTGCTTCTCATGCTTCTGCTGCGCCAGAGGCTTAGTAAGCGGGTCAGCCAGATTGTCATCTGTATGAACCTTGCAGACTTTGATCTCGCCACGATCAATGATCTCCCTGATCAAATGAAACCGTCTCTGTATGTGCTTGGACTTCTGGTGCGACCGTGGTTCCTTTGCTTGTGCGATTGCTCCAGTGTTATCACAGAAGATAACCAAAGGATCTGCACTCGAAGGAACAACACCAAGTTCTCTCACGAACTTACGAATCCAAACTGCCTCCTTGGATGCTTCCGAGGCTGCAACATACTCGGCTTCTGTTGTGGAATCAGCAACAGTTGACTGTTTGAAACTCTTCCACACCACTGCACCTCCATTCAAGCTAAAAACATAGCCTGATTGCGATCGGAAATCATCCTGGTCCGACTGGAACGAAGCGTCAGTATATCCTTCAATACTGAGTTCTTCCTGACCACCATAAATCAAGAACATATCTTTGGTCCTCCGCAGATATTTTAAAATGTTCTTGACTGCAATCCAGTGCGCCATACCTGGATTACTTTGGAAACGACTGGTCACGCTTAACCCGTAAGCGACGTCTGGGCGAGTACACAACATCGCATACATAATGGATCCAATAGCCGAAGCATAAGGCGTATTGTCCATTTCATCTTTCTCAGTCTGTGTTTGTGGACACTGACTCTTTGAAAGATTCAGACCATGTCTGACTGGAAGATATCCTCGTTTAGAATTCTCTAAAAGAAATCTCTCCAGGACCTTATCGATGTAAGTACTCTGGCACAACCCGAGAAGCCTCTTAGATCTATCCCTGTAGATCTTCACACCTAATACATAGGCTGCTTCTCCTAAATCTTTCATCTGGAAACATTTCCTCAGCCATGCCATCACAGCATGCATTTCAGGAATGTCATTTCCAATGATCAAGATGTCATCGACGTAGAGGACTAGGAAAGTAATCATGCTCCCACTAAACCTCTTATATACAGACGGGTCATCCTCGTTCTTGATGAAACCAAATTCAGTAACTGATTCATCAAAACGAATATTCCAGCTTCTAGATGCTTGCTTAAGTCCATAAATGGACTTCTTTAACTTGCATATCTTATGACGATCTGATGGATTAGTGAAACCTTCTGGTTGTGTCATGTACACATCCTCATCCAGATTTCCATTCAGGAAAGCTGTTTTCACATCCATCTGGCAGATCTCATAATCATAATATGCAGCTATCGCGAAAAGAATCCGAATAGACTTAAACATGGCTACAGGTGAGAAAGTTTCATCATAATCTATCCCGTAGATTTGTTTGAAACCTTTCGCAACTAGCCTGCCTTTATAGGTAACTACGTTACCATCCATGTCAATCTTCTTCTTGAAGATCCATTTACAGCCTATAGGGATAACTCCCGGAGGCGGATCAACCAAATCCCAAACTTGGTTATCTGACATGGAGTCCATCTCGGCGCGCATAGCTTCAAGCCATCTCGCTGACTCCGGTCCACTGACCGCTTCCGCATAAGTGAGGGGTTCATCATGATCAATGATGTAGACTCCGTCATAACGCTCAGGTTGTCGACGGATCCTTCCCGATCTTCGCGGTTCCCATGATATCTGAGCCTCAGGTTGTTCAATAACCTGTTCTACCGGCTCAGGCTCATCCAATTCTGCTTGAGCACTTTGTCCTACCTCTGGATTCTCATCCAGCTTTATTTCTCTCCCACTGGCCTCTTGCAGAAGAAACTCCTTCTCAAGAAATATGGCCGTCCGAGCAACAAAAACCTTGTTCTCTTTGGGATCGTAGAAATAATAACCCTTAGTTTCCTTAGGGTAACCGACAAAGATACATTTGTCAGATCTGCTCTCTAGTTTCCCAGAGGCGAGCTTTTTGACATAAGCCTCGCAGCCCCAGATCCTGATAAATGTCAAGCTTGGCTGTTTCCCATACCATAACTCATATGGCGTCTTTGAAACTGCCTTGGATGGCACTCGGTTTAGTACCTTTGCAGCTGTTTCCAGTGCAAAACCCCAAAAGGAGTTGGGTAAAGAAGCCTGACTCATCATAGAACGAACCATATCAAGTAACGTTCTATTTCTCCTCTCGGACACACCATTCCATTGCGGTGTTCCTGGTGGAGTGAGCTGTGAGATAATCCCACACTCCTTTAGATAGTCAGTAAACATATGACTTAGGTATTCACCACCTCGATCTGAGCGAAGTGCCTTGATATTTCGGCCTAGCTGATTCTGTACTTCATTCTTGAACTCTTTGAACTTGTCAAAAGATTCACTCTTATGTCTCATCAGATAGACATAGCCATACCTACTGAAATCATCAGTAAAGGTAATGAAGTACTGATAGCCACCTCTGGCATGTTTACTAAATGGCCCACACACATCACTGTGTATAAGGTCAAGTAAACCTGAAGCCCTTTGACCTTTGTGAGGAAAAGGTGACTTCGTCATTTTACCCATTAAACAAGCCTTGCATGTATCAATCTCCTCACAGGAGAATGATCCCAGCAGTCCATTATCATGCAACCGCTTAATGCGTTTCTCGTTAATATGGCCTAAACGACTATGCCATAGCAAGGTGCTGTCATCAGCATACTTGGCTTTCTTATTATCAATATTTTGTATCGAACTTTCCATGTCCAACACGAATAACCCATTGTTAATTGAACCAGTTGCATAAACAATATTATCAAAAGATAAAATACACTTTGAAATATTGCATTCAAAGGAAAATCCCTTCCTGACAAGAGCAGGAATGGAGATAATATTTTTAGTAATACTGGGAACAAAATAACAATTGTTTAGTTCCAATACAATTCCAGATGGTAAAGAAATGAAGTAGTCTCCTACAGCAACAGCAGCAACCCGTGCCCTGTTTCCAACTCGTAGGTCCACCTCATGCTGTCCCACCTGTCTTCTTCTCTTGAGTTCCTGTACATTTGAACAAATGTGAACTCCACATGCAGTGTCCAACACCCATGATATAGAAGAAGATGAAAACATGACCTCAGTCACGAATATACCTGAGCCAGAAGCGAAGCTTCCCCTCTTATCTCCTTGGAGCGCTTTACAGTCCTTTTTCCAGTGACCTAGCTGGCCACAGTGGAAACACCTGTATTCCTTGGACCGCTTAACCTTCTGCTTCAAAGCCTTGCTGTAGCTCTTGACAGGGGCCTTGCCCTTCTTCCCCTTCTTCTTGTTCCTTGAAGGAACCATTAAGACAGAGGTCGAAGGCTTTCCCTTCAGAGTCTCCTCAGTAGTGAGGAGCATATTCAGCAGCTCTGCCGGAGTACAATCGATTTTGTTCATATTAAAATTAATAATGAACGCGTCGAATGAAGGCGGGAGAGACTGCAGAATAATATCCACAGCAAGCTCCTGGTTGATGGTATGCCCCAGTTTCTCTAGAGCCTCCTTGTGCCCAATCATCTTGAGCACGTGAGCTCCCACTGGGCTCCCTTCAGCCAGTTTGCTCTGAAAGAAGAGCTTCGTCAAATTATAGCGTTCAGTCCTCGCCTGTGCAGCATACAGCATCTTGAGGTTCGCTATAATCTCTATAGCCGACATATCCTCATGCTGACGCTGCAGCGGTGGCGTCATAGACGCTAGCATCAGGCAAGCGACATCAATGCTATCATTGACGTGCTTTTCATAGGCTTCCCGAACCGCCCTTGCGGCGTTCGGAGCGGGCTGCGGCGGTATTGCCGTCTCGAGGACATACAGTTTCCTCTCTGCCTTAAGAACGATCTTAAGGTGTCCAAACCAGTCAGAGAAGTTCGGCCCAGCAAACTTCTCCCTTTCCAGTAGGGATCGCACATTGAAGTTCATGGTGTTCGTTACTGCAGGTATCTACAACAATGCAAGAACAGCAAGGTCAGTATCAATGTATAAGAATCGATCAGGACTTAAGAAAGATTCTTTTTCTCACTATTTTATCTGGCTTGAAAAATCCAACAAAACAGCCCGAAAGAGTAGAACTCTTTTAGTGAGATGGGATCCGGATTTCATACTTGGTCTCCGCGTCCCGCTCAGGCGAGATAAGATGCACAGAGAGTACAAGCACTAATCTCCGGTAGGCAGTCCCTGCCGATCGCCAACCCGTGCGATTCCCCTTCATCTGGGCAGTCCAGCAGACTGTGCCAACTGAGTTGGTACAACACAGGCTCTGACCCCACAGATGGCTGCCTCCATGTGCTACCATATGCGCCACATATGTAGCCTACACGGTCAAGCTGACCCGACCTACTCCCTGGACCACCATGTGCTATGCTGAGCAACGAGAAGGGATAAATCCCTACTCTGTAACACACAGGTGTAATCCCGCACCGTCTGAAGATAGATGGACGTGCCCACTGAGTGGGTACAACACGGCTCCAACGATAGTCAGAACAGTGAGGTTTCGCGTCAGAAGGCTTACGAGCTTGATATTTTAGCGTTGGATTTTAACGGTCTTTTATCTTCTTCACTATCATGCAATTCCTATGGTGATAGCAGAAGATAAACTTAATCATGCAATTCTAATATTCAAACTTTAAATAAAAGAAAGCATGAATCTTATGTGGTAAAAGCCCATAGCCCTAGTGAGACCTTAACCTAACTTAAGTCTACACTTGCTCTTCTTGGGTCTTTAGCTGCTCATCTGGCCCAAACCAGGGCCCAAGCGCCATCTGCAGCTCTGGTGCGCCCACCAGGAATTTGCGCCTGGTCCCAGAGTCGAACCCTGGACCTCCCACCTGGTCAAGCCTCTGCTGCAAGCGCCTCAGCCAAGTGTGCTTTGTGCTCTTGCCAAATTAAATTACAAATTTAACTATCTAGGCAAGATTGACACGCAGGTCAATTACAATTTTATAAATTAAAGCAATGTGATGCGCAGATCACAATAATTAATTTACAATTTTAAATCCCAGGCACGCATTTTCCTGGTGGGCGCACCAGAGCTGCAATTGGCGCTTGGGCCCTGGTATGGGCCAGATGAGCAGCAAAAGACCCATGAAGAGCAAGTGAAGACTTAAACTAGGTTAAGGTCTTCTAGGGCTATGGGCTTTTACCACATAAGAACCATGCTTTCTTTTATTGCTTAAATAAGTAGAACAGCATGTTTTAATTTATCTTCTGCTATCACCATAGGAATTGCATGATAGTGAAGAAGATAAAGAGACCGTGAAAATCCAACGCTAAATATCAAGCTCGTAAGCCTTCTGACGCGAAACCTCACTGTTCTGATTATCGTTGGAGCCGTGTTGTACCCACTCAGTGGGCACGTCCATCTATCTTCAGACGGTGTGGGATTACACCTGTGTGTTACAGAGTAGGGATTTATCCCTTCTCGTTGCTCAGCATAGCACATGGTGGTCCAGGGAGTAGGTCGGGTTAGCTTGACCATGTAGGCTACATATGTGGCGCATATGATAGCACATGGAGGCAGCCATCTGTGGGGTCAGAGACTGTGTTGTACCAACTCAGTTGGCACAGTCTGCTGGACTGCCCAGATGAAGGGGAATCGCACGGGTTGGCGATCGGCAGGGACTGCCTACCGGAGATTAGTGCTTGTACTCTCTGTGCATCTTATCTCGCCTGAGCGGGACGCGGAGACCAAGTATGAAATCCGGATCCCATCTCACTAAAAGAGTGTCTACTCTTTCGGGCTGTTTTGTTGGATTTTTCAAGCCAGATAAAATAGTGAGAAAAAGGAATCTTTCTTAAGTCCTGATCGATTCTTATACATTGATACTGACCTTGCTGTTCTTGCATTGTTGTAGATACCTGCAGCAACGAACACCATGAACTTCAATGTGCGATCCCTACTGGAAAGGGAGAAGTTTGCTGGGCCGAACTTCTCTGACTGGTTCGGACACCTTAAGATCGTTCTTAAGGCAGAGAGGAAACTGTATGTCCTCGAGACGGCGATACCGCCGCAGCCCGCTCCGAACGCCGCAAGGGCGGTTCGGGAAGCCTATGAAAAGCACGTCAATGATAGCATTGATGTCGCTTGCCTGATGCTAGCGTCTATGTGAAAGATCCCCTACAATAAGGGGAGGTAAAACCCTATAGGCGCATATGGAGATATAGATGCAGCGGAAAAAGGGTTTCAATGATCTTTGCATGCATTATGATTAGCTTATAAAATCAGCATGAATAAAATGATTCATACCATAGCCATTTCTAGATGGCGCCTTGGAAGAAAAATCGCAAATGCCACTTCTCCAAAGTCTCGCACACAAGAGGATGATGGCAAACTCTTTGTTGCTCCTTGTGCTAGCAAGGCTACAAAGTGTCCTTGATCGAATGGAAAGGGATGATGAACTTCTTGGCCGAATCCTCCTCAACCTCCAAGACGTCGCCACACACGAAAGCGTCAAGAGGAGAGGTCGCTTGAGAGGCGAGAGTAGTAAGCACTAGTCGAACGTGAGCGTTATCTCCAAGTGGAGATCATGGTTACTAAAAATAGCCACCACGTTCGCTCCAATGTTCACGCCAAGTGAACAAGTCGCCAAGCCTTGAACCATGCGCTCATTTCATGAGCCGGTTCACATTGGTTCGGTTTAAGAACTAATCAAGCCAAGCAACCAGTCCAAATCATAATTAAACCACAAGGTTCTTGATCTGACCGTTGATCTCTTAATGCTTCTGATCTGACCGATCTAGCATTCATTCTCTCGATCGAAGCTTACCGATCTCAAGCCCTAATCAATCAAACATGATCAGACCAGATCTCACTTACAATCAGAGATTAAATCCCTTTAAACTGAATCCGAACAATTCAGTCCATACGATCTGACTTAAGTAAGCCATATCATCAAATTGTGCGACCCTGAGGGTTTCCTTTAAATGTCGGTAACGATAACTCACATTATCACGATCAGTGAGGGGTATCTAGCAACACATCACTGTCTCCCGATATAAAGGAAAGAGTCTTCCAAGACTACACCCAAAAACAGCACAAGTGTGAATCAAATCACAAGGCATGCATAATTCCTTTGCCACTTGATATTCTTATTGGACAAGCCTGTCAAGCTTGTAACTCCAATATGATGAGCATGATTAGATCAGATGAACATAGTCACCTGGGTATGGCCATACACTTTTCTCAATCATCTCATCCAGGGGGCCCCTTTAGAACATCACACTCCTTAAACAAGGAGACGGCAATCCTATGTCTATCACTAGTGCCCTAACCTGACTCAAGCTCACCATCCAAGATAGTCTATAATCATTATGTTTCAAATGATATTGAACTACCTCAAAACAATGACAATCATCATTTAGAGAACACAAGTGATCTCAAGTCAGAGGAAATGTGCCACTTGTCATACTCAAGGAATATTCACATTGCGACAAACAATTGAACATCCTAGTAGGGTCTGTCCAGTACATCCCATGTACCCATGAGTCTACATCTTATTCCATGCTCGAAGCATCCTATAAGATTAGAACACATATTAGTCTCAATCATATCAAGGCTGTCTCATGTTCACCAAGATATCTCGACTAAGGACTTAACTGCATGTCAGCCTAGCTGAACAGCTTTGAGACATTATTCAGAAGAACATATATTGCAGCAGACAATGTAACTAACTGAATAACAACCATGCCTTTATAAACATAACAGTTTATTACATGATACTGATACATTCCCATAGGCCTCAAACATTAGCCTTAAGGGCATACCCCAACACTATGACGCCACCGCTGCAGCGTCAGCATGAGGATATGTCTGCTATAGACATGATAGCGAACCTCAAGATGCTGTATGCTGCACAGGCGAGGACTGAACGCTATAATTTGACGAAGCTCTTCTTTCAGAGCAAACTGGCTGAAGGGAGCCCAGTGGGAGCTCATGTGCTCAAGATGATTGGGCACAAGGAGGCTCTAGAGAAACTGGGGCATACCATCAACCAGGAGCTTGCTGTGGATATTATTCTGCAGTCTCTCCCGCCTTCATTCGACGCGTTCATTATTAACTTTAATATGAACAAAATCGATTGTACTCCGGCAGAGCTGCTGAATATGCTCCTCACTACTGAGGAGACTCTGAAGGGAAAGCCTTCGACCTCTGTCTTAATGGTTCCTTTAAGGAACAAGAAGAAGGGGAAGAAGGGCAAAGCCCCTGTCAAGAGCTACAGCAAGGCTTTGAAGCAAAAGGTCAAGCGGTCCAAGGAATACAGGTGTTTCCACTGTGGCCAGCTGGGTCACTGGAAAAAGGACTGTAAAGCGCTCCAAGGAGATAAGAGGGGAAGCTTCGCTTCTGGCTCAGGTATATTCGTGACTGAGGTCATGTTTTCTTCTTCTATATCATGGGTGTTGGACACTGCATGTGGAGTTCACATTTGTTCAAATGTACAGGAACTCAAGAGAAGAAGGCAGGTGGGACAGCATGAGGTGGACCTACGAGTTGGAAACGGGGCACGGGTTGCTGCTGTTGCTGTAGGAGACTACTTCATTTCTTTACCATCTGGAATTGTATTGGAACTAAACAATTGTTATTTTGTTCCCAGTATTACTAAAAATATTATCTCCATTCCTGCTCTTGTCAGGAAGGGATTTTCCTTTGAATGCAATATTTCAAAGTGTATTTTGTCTTTTGATAATATTGTTTATGCAACTGGTTCAATTAGCAATGGGTTATACATGTTGGACATGGAATGTTCGATACAGCAAATTGATATTAAGAAAGCCAAGAATGCTGATGACAGCACCTTGCTATGGCATAGTCGTTTAGGCCATATAAACGAGAAACGCATTAAGCGGTTGCATGATCATGGACTGCTGGGATCATTCTCCTATGAGGAGATTGATACATGCAAAGCTTGTTTGATGGGTAAAATGACGAAGTCACCTTTTCCTCACAAAGGTCAAAGGGCTTCAGGTTTACTTGACCTTATACACAGTGATGTGTGTGGGCCATTTAGTAAACATGCCAGAGGTGGCTATCAGTACTTCATTACCTTTACTGATGATTTCAGTAGGTATGGGTATGTCTATCTGATGAGACATAAAAGTGAATCTTTTGACAAGTTCAAAGAGTTCAAAAATGAAGTACAGAATCAGCTAGGCCGAAATATCAAGGCACTTCGCTCAGATCGAGGTGGTGAATACTTGAGTCATACGTTTACTGACTATCTGAAGGAGTGTGGGATTATCTCACAGCTCACTCCGCCAGGAACACCGCAATGGAATGGTGTGTCCGAGAGGAGAAATAGAACGTTACTTGATATGGTTCGTTCTATGATGAGTCAGGCTTCTTTACCCAACTCCTTTTGGGGTTTTGCACTGGAAACAGCTGCAAAGGTACTAAACCGAGTGCCATCCAAGGCCGTTTCAAAGACGCCATATGAGTTATGGTATGGGAAACAGCCAAGCTTGACATTTATCAGGATCTGGGGTTGCGAGGCTTATGTCAAAAAGCTCGCCTCTGGGAAACTAGAGAGCAGATCTGACAAATGTATCTTTGTCGGTTACCCTAAGGAAACTAAGGGTTATTATTTCTACGACCCCAAGGAGAACAAGGTATTTGTTGCTCGGACGGCCATATTTCTTGAGAAGGAGTTTCTTCTGCAAGAGGCCAGTGGGAGAGAAATAAAGCTGGATGAGAATCCAGAGGTAGGACAAAGTGCTCAAGCAGAATTGGATGAGCCTGAGCCGGTAGATCAGGTTATTGAACAACCTGAGGCTCAGATATCACGGGAACCGCGAAGATCGGGAAGGATCCGTCGACAACCTGAGCGTTATGACGGAGTCTACATCATTGATAATGATGAACCCCTCACTTATGCGGATGCGGTCAGTGGACCGGAGTCAGCGAGATGGCTTGAAGCTATGCGCGCCGAGATGGACTCCATGTCAGATAACCAAGTTTGGGATTTGGTTGATCCGCCTCCGGGAGTTATCCCTATAGGCTGTAAGTGGATCTTCAAGAAGAAGATTGACATGGATGGTAACGTAGTTACCTATAAAGGCAGGCTAGTTGCGAAAGGTTTCAAACAAATCTACGGGATAGATTATGATGAAACTTTCTCACCTGTAGCTATGTTTAAGTCTATTCAGATTCTTTTCGCGATAGCTGCATATTATGATTATGAGATTTGGCAGATGGATGTGAAAACAGCTTTCCTTAATGGAAATCTGGATGAGGATGTGTATATGACACAACCTGAGGGTTTCACTAATCCAGCAGATCGTCATAAGATATGCAAGTTAAAGAAGTCCATTTATGGACTTAAGCAAGCATCTAGAAGCTGGAATATTCGTTTTGATGAATCAATCAGTGAATTTGGTTTCATCAAGAACGAGGATGACCCGTGTGTATATAAGAGGTTTAGTGGGAGCGTGATTACTTTCTTAGTCCTCTACGTCGATGATATCTTGATCATTGGAAATGACATTCCTGAAATGCATGCTGTTAAGGCATGGCTGAGGAAATGTTTCCAGATGAAAGATCTAGGAGAAGCAGCCTATGTGTTAGGTGTGAAGATCTACAGGGATAGATCTAAGAGGCTTCTCGGGCTGTGCCAGAGTACTTACATCGAAAAGGTCCTGGAGAGATTTCATTTAGAGAATTCTAAACGAGGATATCTTCCAGTCAGACATGGTCTGAATCTTTCGAAGAGTCAGTGTCCACAAACACAGACTGAGAAAGATGAAATGGACAATACGCCTTATGCTTCGGCTATTGGATCCATTATGTATGCGATGTTATGTACTCGCCCAGACGTCGCTTACGGGTTAAGCATGACCAGTCGTTTCCAAAGTAATCCAGGTATGGCGCACTGGATTGCAGTCAAGAACATTTTAAAATATCTGCAGAGAACCAAAGATATGTTCTTGATATATGGTGGTCAGGAAGAACTCAGTATAGAGGGATATACTGACGCTTCGTTCCAGTCAGACCAGGATGATTTCCGATCGCAATCAGGCTATGTTTTTAGCTTGAATGGAGGTGCAGTGGTGTGGAAGAGTTTCAAACAGTCAACTGTTGCTGATTCCACAACAGAAGCCAAGTATGTTGCAGTCTCGGAAGCATCCAAGGAGGCAGTGTGGATTCGTAAGTTCGTGAGAGAACTTGGTGTCGTTCCTTCGAGTGCAGATCCTTTGGTTATCTTCTGTGATAACACTGGAGCAATCGCACAAGCAAAGGAACCACGGTCGCACCAGAAGTCCAAGCACATACAGAGAAGGTTTCATTTGATCAGGGAGATCATAGATCGTGGCGAGATCAAAATCTGCAAGGTTCATACAGATGACAATCTGGCAGACCCGCTTACCAAGCCTCTGGCGCAGCAGAAGCATGAGAAGCACTGTAATAATATGGGTTTGAGATTTCTCAACCATTAGATTAAGTGCAAGTGGGAGATTGTTGGGGTATGCCCTTAAGGCTAATGTTTGAGGCCTGTGGGAATGTATCTGTATCATGTAATAAACTGTTATGTTTATAAAGGCATGGTTGTTATTCAGTTAGCTACATTGTCTGCTGCAATATATGTTCTTCTGAATAATGTCTCAAAGCTGTTCAGCTAGGCTGACATGCAGTTAAGTCCTTAGTCGATGTATCTTGGTGAACATGAGACAGCCTTGATATGGTTAAGACTAATATGTGTTCTAATCTTATAGGATGCTTCGAGCATGGAATAAGATGTAGACTCATGGGTACATTGGATGTATTGGACAGACCCTACTAGGATGTTCAATTGTTTGTCACAATGTGAATATTCCTTGTATATGACAAGTGGCACATTTCCTCTGACTTGAGATCACTTGTGTTTTCTAAATGATGATTGTCATTATTTTGAGGTAGTTCAATATCATTTGAAACATAATGATTATAGACTAACTTGGATGATGAGCTTGAGTCAGGTTAGGGCACTAGTGATAGACATAGGATTGCCGTCTCCTTGTTTAAGGAGTGTGATGTTCTAAAGGGGCCCCCTGGATGAGATGATTGAGAAAAGAGTATGGCCATACCCAGGTGACTATGTTCATCTGATCTAATCATGCTCATCATATTGGAGTTACAAGCTTGACACGCTTGTCCAATAAGAACGTCCAGTGGTAAAGGAAATATGCATGCCTTGTGATTTGATTCACACTTGTGCTGTGGTATGGGTGTAGTCTTGGAAGACTCTTTCCTTTATATCGGGAGACAGTGATGTGTTGCTAGATACCCCTCACTGATCGTGATAATGTAAGTTATCGTTACCGACATTTAAAGGAAACCCTCAGGGTCGCACAATTTGATGATATGGCTTACTTAAGTCAGATCGTGTGGACTGAATTGTTTGAGTTCAGTTTGAAGGGATTTAATCTCTGATTGTAAGTGAGATCTGGTCTGATCATGTTTGATTGATTAGGGCTTCAGATCGGTAAGCTTCGATTGAGAGATTGGATGCTAGATCGGTCAGATCAGAAGCATTAAGAGATCAACGGTCAGATCAAGAACCTTGTGGTTTAATTATGATTTGGACTAGTTGCTTGGCTTATTTGGTTTGTGAACCGAACCAAAGTGAACCAGCTCAAATGAGCGCATGGTTCAAAAGGGTGAAGAGAGATTTGCGACTTGGTGTGCGCATGTGAACGTTGAGAGGTGGTTTGCTATTTTTAGATAGCAACTCCCTAAACGTGACCACGCTCCACGCTTCTCTTCTTTGACGCCTCTTCTCGCCTCGCCTCTCCACTAGTCGAAACAAGTTTTCTCTTGTGTGGTGAAGAAGGTGGACGAAGAAGGAAAAGAAAATTTGCCAAGAAGTTTTCATCCCTTTCCATTCGATCAAGGACACTTTGGAGCCTTGCTAGCACAAGGAGCGACAAAGAGTTTGCCATCATCCTCTTGTGTGCGAATCCCTTTGGAGAAGAAGCAATTGACTCTTTGCTTCCAAGGCAACATCTAGGCTATGGCGATGGTATGATCGTTTTCATTAATCTTTATTAGCCATTTATCGAGTTGATCATTTAACATGCAAGTTGATCCTATAACCCTAATTTCCGCAAGACAAAGTTTTATATGCGCCATCACTTTAGGGTTATGCTCCCCCTTGAAGGGGACTCTACAGCTATTTTTGGATAGCACTTCTCAAACGTGGCCATGATCTCACGTCGCCCCTCTCTTGCCTCTTCACGCCTTTGACGCCTCCTTGGGTTGTGTTCGAGTGGCATTCTCGAGTAGAGGAAGTCTAAGGCGACAAGAGAAAAAAACGCCAAGAAGAAAAGCTCTCCTTTCCCTTTGCATTCGATCAAGACGCTTTGGACGATCCTTGCTAGCACAAGGGACGACAAGAAGAAGCACATCTTCATCTTGTGTGTGACGATTTGGAGGAGATCTTCGTTGTTCTCTTACTTCCAAGGCGCCATCTTGAAATGGCCATGGTATGAATCGAATCACCTCTTTACAATCGGTTTTGTTAAGTTGATCATATAATGCATGCTCATTGATCCTATGAAACCCTTTATCCGCTGCGCCCTTTCTTGTTTGCGCCACCATAGGGTTTTCGCCCCCTTTGGGGAACCATCAATTTGTATCAGAGCCATGGTTAACGCATGTTTTTGTTTGATTGCTTAAGCCATTTTGTGATCCATGCTTGCGAAAATGCTTAGATCTTCAATACATGCATAAATACATGTTTAGTTGTCATAAGCGAAACTTGTATTTGTTTTTCTTGCGCATGTATGTTGGCGCTTGATGTAGTTTTTCTCAAACAAATATCACTTGCGCGACTCATTGTAGATCTAAGATGCGCCTGCATTAAACCCTTAGACGGGTTATTAGGGTTGAAGTTATCCCCTAGGTTAGATCCAGACAATCTGATCAGACCATCTGACAGCCTAGATGGGTCGACCAGATAGCACCTTGGCGCATGCTAAAGGTGGCTATAGGTCGACTGCATCACAGGCGTGTAGCGATGTCTGATTGAGACAACCTGTGAACGCACATGAGTTAGGCCCGGGCTCACACCCGCTTGCCAAACCTCATTGTGGTTGTTCAGCCCTTGGCGCATGCATGGTTGACCCTTTTGGTCGACTCAAGTCAGTTAGGACTTGGTGCATGTAAGGGCAGTGGATCTGACTAGGTTGGATGAGTGGATCCCTAGTAATGGACCGTTGTAAGGTTGTAGGGCATATAAGCAAAATAAAATTGATGCCCATGGGGTTTTTCGAAAATTTTATTTTAATGACTGGATCACATGATGATTGATGCCATGTGTTTGTCTATTTATTCTTATGTGGGCCGCCCATGTTAAATCTGTGCTGTGCTGGGGCCTGCGTGCCTGTATTAATATGTAAATTAATTATTGTGATCTGCGCATCACATTGCTTTTAATTTATAAAATTTAATTGACCTGCGTGTCAATCTTGTCTAGATAGTTAAATTTGTAATTTAATTAGACAAGAGCACAAAGCACACTTGGCAGAGGCGCATGCAGCAGAGGCTTGACCAGGTGGGAGGTCTAGGGTTCGACCCTAGGACCTGGCGCATATTCCTGGTGGGCGCACCAGAGCTGCAGATGGCGCTTGGGCCCAGGTTTGGGCCAAATGAGCAGCGAAAGCCCCATGAAGAAAAGCAAGTGAAGACCTAAGTTTCTTAAGGTCTTACTTAGGCTATGGGCTTTTACCACATAAGATCCATGCTTTCTTTTATTGCCTAAATATTAGAATTGCATGATTAGTTTATCTTCTGCTATCACCATAGGAATTGCATGATAGTGAAGAAGATAAAAGACCGTTAAAATCCAACGCTAAAATTTCAAGCTCGTAAGCCTTCTGACGCGAAACCTCACTGTTCTGACTATCGTTGGAGCCGTGTTGTACCCACTCAGTGGGCACGTCCATCTATCTTCAGACGGTGCGGGATTACACCTGCGTGTTACAGAGTGGGGATTTATCCCTTCTCGTTGCTCAGCATAGCACGTGGTGGTCCAGGGAGTAGGTCGGGTCAGCTTGACCGTGTAGGCTACATATGTGGCGCATATGGTAGCACATGGGGGCAGCCATCTGTGGGGTCAGAGATTGTGTTGTACCAACTCAGTTGGCACAGTCTGCTGGATTGCCCAGATGAAGGGGAATCGCACGGGTTGGCGATTGGCTGGGACAGCCTACCAGAGATTAGGGCTTGTACTCTCTGTGCATCTTATCTCGCCTGAGCGGGACGCGGAGACCAAGTATGAAATCTGGATCCCATCTCACTAAAAGAGTTCTACTCTTTCGGGCTGTTTTGCTGGATTTTTCAGCCAGATAAAATAGTGAGAAAAAGAATCTTTCTTAAGTCCTGATTGATTCTTAACATTGATACTGAGCTTGCTGTTCTTGCATTGTTGTAGATACCTGCAGCAACGAACACCATGAACTTCAATGTGCGATCCCTACTGGAAAGGGAGAAGTTTGCTGGGCCGAACTTCTCTGACTGGTTTGGACACCTTAAGATTGTTCTTAAGGCAGAGAGGAAACTGTATGTCCTCGAGACGGCGATACCGCCTCAGCCCGCTCCGAACGCCGCAAGGGCGGTTCGGGAAGCCTATGAAAAGCACGTCAATGATAGCATTGATGTCGCTTGCCTGATGCTAGCGTCTATGACGCCACCGCTGCAGCGTCAGCATGAGCATATGTCGGCTATAGAGATTATAGCGAACCTCAAGATGCTGTATGCTGCACAGGCGAGGACTGAACGCTATAATTTGACGAAGCTGTTCTTTCAGAGCAAATTGGCTGAAGGGAGCCCAGTGGGAGCTCACGTGCTCAAGATGATTGGGCACAAGGAGGCTCTAGAGAAACTGGGGCATACCATCAATCAGGAGCTTGCTGTGGACATTATTCTGCAGTCTCTCCAGCCTTCATTCGACGCGTTCATTATTAACTTTAATATGAACAAAATCAATTGTACTCCGGCAGAGCTGCTGAATATGCTCTTGACTACTGAGGAGACTCTGAAGGGTAAGCCTTCGACCTCTGTCTTAATGGTTCCTTCTAGGAACAAGAAGAAGGGGAAGAAGGGCAAGACCCCTGTCAAGAGCTACAGCAAGGCTCTGAAGCAGAAGGTTAAGCGGTCCAAGGAATACAGGTGTTTCCACTGTGGCCAGCTGGGTCACTGGAAAAAGGACTGTAAAGCGCTCCAAGGAGATAAGAGGGGAAGCTTCGCTTCTGGCTCAGGTATTTACGTGACTGAGGTCATGTTTTCTTCTTCTATATCATGGGTGTTGGACACTGCATGTGGAGTTCACATTTGTTCAAATGTACAGGAACTCAAGAGAAGAAGACAGGTGGGACAGCATGAGGTGGACCTACGCGTTGGAAACGGGGCACGGGTTGCTGCTGTTGCTGTAGGAGACTATTTCATTTCTTTACCATCTGGACTTGTATTAGAACTAAACAGTTGTTACTTTGTTCCCAGTATTACTAAAAATATTATCTCTATTCCTGCTCTTGTCAGGAAGGGATTTTCCTTTGAATGCAATATTTCAAAGTGTGTTTTATCTTATGATAATATTGTTTATGCAACTGGTTCAATTAACAATGGGTTATACATGTTGGACATGGAATGTTCTATACAGAAAATTGATATTAAGAAAGCCAAGAATGCTGATGACAGCACCTTGCTATGGCATAGTCGTTTAGGCCATATTAACGAGAAACGCATTAAGCGGTTGCATGATTATGGACTGCTGGGATCATTCGCCTATAAGGAGATTGATACATGCAAAGCTTGTTTGATGGGCAAAATGACGAAGTCACCTTTTCTTCACAAAGGTCAAAGGGCTTCAGGTTTACTTGACCTTATACACAGTGATGTGTGTGGGCCATTTAGTAAACATGCCAGAGGTGGCTCTCAGTACTTCATCACCTTTACTGATGATTTCAGTAGATATGGGTATGTCTTTTTAATGAGACACAAGAGTGAATCCTTTGACAAGTTCAAAGAGTTCAAGAATGAAGTACAAAATCAGCTAGGCCGAAATATCAAGGCACTTCGTTCTGATCGAGGTGGAGAATACCTAAGTCATGCATTTACTGACTATCTGAAGGAGTGTGGGATCATCTCACAGCTCACTCCACCAGGAACACCGCAATGGAATGGTGTGTCCGAGAGGAGAAATAGAACGTTACTTGATATGGTTCGTTCTATGATGAGTCAGGCTAATCTACCTTACTCCTTTTGGGGTTTTGCACTGGAAACAGCTGCAAAAATACTAAACCGAGTGCCATCCAAGGCCGTTTCAAAGACGCCATATGAATTATGGTATGGGAAACAGCCAAGCTTGACGTTTATCAGGATCTGGGGCTGCGAGGCTTATGTCAAAAAGCTCGCCTCTGGGAAACTAGAGAGCAGATCTGACAAATGCATCTTTGTCGGTTACCCTAAGGAAACTAAGGGTTATTATTTCTACGATCCCAAAGAGAACAAGGTTTTTGTTGCTCGGACGGCCATATTTCTTGAGAAGGAGTTTCTTCTGCAAGAGGCCAGTGGGAGAGAAATAAAACTGGATGAGAATCCAGAGGAAGGACAAAGAGCTCAAGCAGAGTTGGATGAGCCTGAGCCGGTAGAACAGGTTATTGAACAACCTGAGGCTCAGACATCACGGGAACTGCGAAGATCGGGAAGGATTCATCGTCAGCCTGAGCGCTATGACGGAGTCTACATCATTGATAATGATGAACCCCTCACTTATGCGGATGCGGTCAGTGGACCGGAGTCAGCGAGATGGCTTGAAGCTATGCGCGCCGAGATGGACTCCATGTCAGATAACCAAGTTTGGGATTTGGTTGATCCGCCTCCGGGAGTTATCCCAATAGGCTGTAAATGGATCTTCAAGAAGAAGATTGACATGGATGGTAACGTGGTTACCTATAAAGGCAGGCTAGTTGCGAAAGGTTTCAAACAAATCTACGGGATAGATTATGATGAAACTTTCTCACCTGTAGCCATGTTTAAGTCTATTCGGATTCTTTTCGCGATAGCAGCATATTATGATTTTGAGATCTGGCAAATGGATGTGAAAACAGCTTTCCTGAATGGAAATCTGGATGAGGATGTGTACATGACACAACCTGAGGGTTTCACTGATCCATCAGATCGTCATAAGATATGCAAATTAAAGAAGTCCATTTATGGACTTAAGCAAGCATCAAGAAGCTGGAATATTCGTTTTGATGAATCAGTCACTGAATTTGGTTTCATCAAGAACGAGGATGACCCGTGTGTATATAAGAGGTTTAGTGGGAGCGTGATTACTTTCCTAGTCCTCTACGTCGATGATATCTTGATCATTGGAAACGACATTCCTGAAATGCATGCGGTTAAGGCATGGTTAAGGAAATGTTTCCAGATGAAAGATTTAGGAGAAGCAGCCTATGTATTAGGTTTGAAGATCTACAGGGATAGATCTAAGAGGCTTCTCGGGCTGTGCCAGAGTACTTACATCGATAAAGTCCTGGAGAGATTTCATTTAGAGAATTCTAAAAGAGGATATCTTCCAGTCAGACATGGTCTGAATCTTTCGAAGAGTCAGTGTCCACAAACACAGACTGAGAAAGATGAAATGGACAATACGCCTTATGCTTCGGCTATTGGATCCATTATGTATGCGATGTTGTGTACTCGCCCAGACGTCGCTTACGGGTTAAGCGTGACCAGTCGTTTCCAAAGTAATCCAGGACAGGCACACTGGATTGCAGTCAAGAAGATCTTAAAATATCTTCGGAGAACCAAAGATATGTTCTTGATATATGGTGGTCAGGAAGAACTCAGTATTGAAGGATATACTGACGCTTCGTTCCAGTCTGACCAGGACGATTTCCGATCGCAATCAGGCTATGTTTTTAGCTTGAATGGAGGAGCAGTGGTGTGGAAGAGTTTCAAACAGTCAATCGTTGCTGATTCCACAACAGAAGCCGAGTATGTTGCAGCCTCGGAAGCATCCAAGGAGGCAGTCTGGATTTGTAAGTTCGTGAGAGAACTTGGTGTTGTTCCTTCGAGTGCAGATCCTTTGGTTATCTTCTATGATAACACTGGAGCAATCGCACAAGCAAAGGAACCACGGTCGCACCAGAAGTCCAAGCACATACAGAGACGGTTTCATTTGATCAGGGAGATCATAGATCGTGGCGAGATCAAAGTCTGCAAGGTTCATACAGATGACAATCTGGCAGACCCGCTTACTAAGCCTCTGGCGCAGCAGAAGCATGAAAAGCACTGTAATAATATGGGTTTGAGATTTCTCAACCATTAGATTAAGTGCAAGTGGGAGATTGTTGGGGTATGCCCTTAAGACTAATGTTTGAGGTCTTGGGATTGTAACAGTATCATGTAATAAACTGTTATGTTTATAAAGGCATGGTTGTTATTCAGTAAGCTACATTGTCTGCTGCAATATATGTTCTTCTGAATAATGTCTCAAAGCTGTTCAGCTAGGCTGACATGCAGTTATGTCCTTAGTCGAGATATCTTGGTGAACATGAGACAGCCTTGATATGGTTAAGACTAATATGTGTTCTAATCTTATAGGATGCTTCGAGCATGGAATAAGATGTAGACTCATGGGTACATTGGATGTACTGGACAGACCCTACTTGGATATTCAATTGCTTGTCACAATGTGAATAATCCTTGAATGCGACAAGTGGCACATTTCCTCTGACTTGAGATCACTTGTGTTTTCTAAATGATGATTGTCATTATTTTGAGATAGTTCAATATCACTTGAAATATAATGATTATAGACTATCTTGGATGGTGAGCTTGAGTCAGGTTAGGGCACTAGTGATAGACATAGGATTGCCGTCTCCTTAATTGGAGTGTGATGTTCTAAAGGGGCCCCCTGGATGAGATGATTGAGAAAGTGTATGGCCATACCCAGATGACTATGTTCATCTGATCTAATCATGCTCATCATATTGGAGTTACAAGCTTGACTTGCTTGTCCAATAAGAACATCCAGTGGTAAAGGAAATTTGTATGCTTTGTGAATTGATTCACACTTGTGCTGTTTTTGGGTGTAGTCTTGGAAGACTCTTTCCTTTATATCGGGAGACAGTGATGTGTTGCTAGATACCCCTCACTGATCGTGATAACGTAAGTTATCGTTACCGACATTTAAAGGAAACCCTTAGGGTCGCACAATTTGATGATATGGCTTTCTTAAGTCAGATCGTGTGGACTGAATTATTCGGGTTCAGTTTAAAGGGATTTAATCTCTGATTGTAAGTGAGATCTGGTCTGATCATGTTTGATTGATTAGGGCTTGAGATCGGTAAGCTTCGATTGAGAGAATGAATGCTAGATCAGTCAGATCAGGAGCATTGAGAGATTGACGGTCAGATCAAGAGCCTTAGGGTTTATTTTGATCTGGACTTATTTCTTGGTTTATTTGGTTAGTGGACCAAATCGGTTTGAACCAGCTCATGGATGAGCGCATGGTTCAAAGGTGATGTGGCATTTGCGATTGGGGTAAACCCAAGATCGCATGTGGAGAAGTGGGATGCTATTTTTGGATAGCACTTTTCAAACGTGGCCATGATCTCACGTCGCCCTTGCCTTGCCTCTTCACGCCTTTGACGCCTCCTTGGGTTGTGTTCGAGTGGCATTCTGGTGTAGAGGAAGTCTAAGGCGACAAGAGAGAAAAACGCCAAGAAGAAAAGCTCTCCTTTCCCTTTGCATTCGATCAAGACGCCTTGGACGATCCTTGCTAGCACAAGGGACGACAAGAAGAAGCACATCTTCATCTTGTGTGTGACGATTTGGAGGAGATCTTCATTGTTCTCTTACTTCCAAGGCGCCATCTTGAAATGGCCATGGTATGAATCGAATCACCTCTTTACAATCGGTTTTGTTAAGTTGATCATATAATGCATGCTCATTGATCCTATGAAACCCTTTATCCGCTGCATCCTTTCTTGTTTGCGCCACCATAGGGTTTTCGCCCCCTTTGGGGAACCATCAAGAAGAAGAGAAGAGAACTCCAAGTTGTCACCCCTTCAAGTTCTCCACACCTTCAAGAGTGTTAGTCTCATGAGAGGGGGAGCCTAGTGTCTCTTTTATAACAATGATAGGCGGTTTAGGGGAGTTTGGCAAGTGTAGGTAATTAGGGCATGATTCTAGGAATTTACTCAATCAATTATGTTGACTAAATCTCTCATCCATATGCGCCCAAGCCTTGCCTAAGCAAGCATAGAGCCATATGCGCCCAAAGGTTACCTAAAGAGGCAATACATTCATGCATGTGCAAAGACTAGGTCAAGCCATCATGAATCCTTGCCTAAATTGGTTTCGGCGAAAATCCTAATCCAATTACGATTCTATTTATGTAAATAATCAGCCCCCACTTGCACAAATTAAATCTCAATCAATATCTCAAGTGATTATGATTAAATCCCAATCCAAATCAATCACTTGGAGATGTCAAACATGCCATAAGCGCAACTCCTAATCCAATTAGGAGTCTCAGCCGCCCACTTGATGTTTTTCTCCCCATTATACCCCTTTAGTCTCTAATCTCTTCATGACAACTCATTAGTGAGCCCAATTAAGCAATGGGCCTAGGCCAAAGTCCATTATGCATGTTAACCAAGCCATTGGATCCAATCCAAGTTAACCCAAGGTCAAATGACCCTAACCATGGTTAATATGGTCAATATGCCAAAAATAGAAGTTGGCTCTAATAAATTTTTTCTATCTCATCAGGCCCATTGGCGCTGATGAAATCTCCAAAATAGATCCGAGCTATCCAATAACTCGATCAATACAAGAACTTAAGTATCTTAGTCTGCGACTCTGTAGGTTCCTTTGACGTTAGCAGTGCTGACCTAAGGTCACCGCAAGCAGTGAGTGACACCTAGCAGTGCATCGCTGCCACCCAAGTCATCGGAATAGATATCGACATTGACATCCCCATCATCGCGACTAGGTATAGATACATTACAGTCCCTTTGCCGAACTAATATCCGATGGGACAAGTGTGTCATCACTTGTTTTCACCCAATCATATGGCTATGACTAAATCAGGTCTTCACCTGGGTATGGCCATACACTTTCAGTCATAGACCATAGAGGAGCTCCATGGATATCATGCTTACCTTAGGAAGGGGCAAATCCTTTGTCTGTACATTAATCTTCGTATATGGGTTGTGACATGCTTAATGACAACCTTTATAACCTCCCAATTACAACGAGGTGTTTGGTTGCATCAAAGCATGTCCCTAACCATATAGAAGAGTCAATGACCTCAAGTCTAAGGATCAATGCATCTCCTATCACTTGTGAGGTTAACCCATGACACAAAGTCATTGCCTCACAGCGGGTCTATCCAGTATATCCGCCACTGATATACCTATGTGTCTGCGTTAGCACTACGTGCCTAACCAACCCACATGCCAGTCTCACAAGTACCATAGCTGTCCCATATCCACTAAGGCACATCGACTAGGGATATTAATTTGAGCACAGATCCAATCTGTCTCTAGGGACATTATCATGCAAGTACATAATCGCAGATGTATACAAACATAGATAATGACAATGCCAGAATGATATATAAATATCAGAGTTTAAGTAGTACATAGGTTGACCAAATATAGGTCTCAGGGCATATACATCAACAATTTCCCACTTGCACTTAGACCTAGAGGTTGAGGATTCTCAACCCCATATCCCTGGCATGACCATCATGCTTCTGCTGTGCCAAAGCCTTGGTCAGTGGATCTGCTAGATTGTTCTCTGTATCAACTCTGCTAATCTTGACATCACCCCGATCAATGATCTCGCTGATCAAGTGAAATCTCCTGAGTATGTGTTTGGACCTTTGATGAGACCATGGTTCCTTTGCCTGTGCAATGGCTCCATTGTTGTCATAATAGAGCTCAATGGGATCCACAGCAGTTGGAACCACTTGAAGATCAGAAATGAATTTCTTTATCCAAACAGCTTCTTTGGCTGCCTCAGAAGGAGCAACATACTCGGCCTCTATTGTAGAATCAGCTATGGAGGACTGCTTGAAGCTTTTCCAGCAAACAACGCCTCCATTTAGTTTGAACACATAGCCGACCTACGATCTAAAGTCATCAAGGTCAGACTGGAATGAAGCATCAGTGTAGCCCTGAACACTGAGCTCTTCCTATCCCCCGTAGACCAAGAACAAATCCTTAGTTCTTCTTAGATACTTTAGGATGTGCTTTACAGCCATCCAGTGCTGTAGACCTGGATTGGATTGGTATCGACTGGTTATGCTCACAGCGTAAGCCACATCTAGTCTAGTACACAACATTACATACATTATCGATCCTACTGCCGAAGCATAGGGAACTCGACTCATTTCATCCCTCTTAGCCTGTGTGGTGGGACACTGGCTCTTTGAGAGAGTAAGGCCATGACTTATTGGTAGGTATCCTCTTTTGGATTGCTCCATGTAGAACCTCTCCAGGACCTTATCAATGTAGGTACTTTGACTGAGGGCGAGAATCCTCTTAGATCTATCCCAGTAGATCTTCACGCCTAGAATATTGGTGGCCTCCCTAAGTCTTTCATCTCGAAACACTTTCCTAACCATATCTTCACATATTGAAGACTAGGGATGTCATTTCCGATGAGTAGTATGTCATCGACATACAAGACCAGAAAAGTCACCAAGCCCCCACTGAATTTTCTATATACACAAGCGTCATCCTCGCTTTTGATAAAGCCATAATATCTTATAGTTTCATCAAACCGAAGATTCCAACTTCGAGATGCTTGCTTTAATCCATAAATGGATTTCTTTAGCTTGCAGACCTTACTTGTATCTGCAGGATGGATGAATCCATTAGGCTATATCATGTACACATCCTCTGTCAACTTTCCGTTAAGGAACGTTGTCTTAACATCCATCTGCCATATCTCATAATCATGATATGTAGCCATAGCAAGCAGGATCCGGATGGACTTAATCATGGCAACTGGCGAAAAGGTTTCATCATAGTCCACCCCTTGGACCTGTCTAAATTCTTTAGCCACTAGTCTACCTTTGTAGGTAACTATGTTGCCATCCATGTCAATCTTCTTCTTGAAGACCCATTTACACCCTATGGGTTTTACCCCATCAGGCAGCTCAACCAAATCCCAGACTTGGTTAGCCGATATGGAATCCATCTCAGATCCCATGGCGTCAAGCCATCTATCGGAGTCCGGTCCAAAGACTGCCTCATCATAGGTACTTGGCTCATCTTCGATGATGAAGATTCTGTTGTTTTGGGTCGGCAACGACCCATACCTCTCAAGTGCACAACAAATCCGCCCAGATATACATGGGCCCTGTGCCTGAGCCTCAGGTTGCCCGGCAACTAGTGCAGGCGGCTCAGGTTCCACCTTTCTCTCTTGTGGTTGCACTTGGACCAGTCCAAGTCAAACTTGCTCCCACTAACTTCTTTCATGAGAAATTCTTTCTCTAGAAATACAGCAACTCGAGCAACAAAAACTTTGTTCTTGCTGGGAACATAGAAGTAGTATCCCTTAGTTTCCTTGGGATACCCCACAAAAATGCATTTATCAGATCTAAGTTCTAGCTTGCTAGAATCCTGACGTTTGACATAAGCCTCACATCCCTAGATCTTGATAAAGGAGAGATTAGGGTGTCTCCCACTCCATACCTCGTATGGAATAATTGAGACACTCTTAGATGGAACGTTATTCAGTATAAGAGAAGCTGTCTCAAGTGCATAACCCCAGAATGTGGGTGGTAAAGTTGCATGACTTATCATGGACCGAACCACGTCCAACAAAGTTTGATTCCTCCTCTCAGACACACCATTCCATTGAGGTGTTCCAGGAGGAGTGAGTTGGGATATGATCCCACACTCCCTAAGATAGTCAAAGAACTCACCGCTCATGTACTATCTACCTCGATCAGATCGAAGAGCTTTAATGGATCTTTTAAGTTGGTTCTCTACTTCATTTTTTAACTCCTTGAATTTCTCAAAGGATTCAGATTTATGTCTCATCAGGTAGACATAACCATATCTACCAATCCATTTGCATGGAGTTGATGAATGTGATTTTTGTTTATACGGGCCAATCGACAATGCCATAGGAAGGCACCAATTGAAGCACTCAGTTTGGTCCTTTTACTATTTACGTTACAGATAGAACTATTGATGTCCAAGACATATAAAACATTGCACAATGTACCCTTCCCATAAAACATATTTGCAAATGAGAAAGAACAAGTGTTCTCCTTTATTTCATATATAAATCCTTTTCTTGCTAAGCAAGGGATAGATATAATGTTTTTGGTTAACGAAGGTACATAATAGCAATTCTCTAGTTTTAATTGATGTCCTGATGGGAGGGAGAGTGTCAAAACTCCTACGGCAATAGCAGCAACTTGTGCTCTATTTCCTACTCGTAGGTCAATCTCTCCAGCCCGTACCGATCTTCTCTTCTTAAGCCCCTGCATATTTATACAAATATGAGCTCCACATGCAGTATCCAATACCAATGATATAGAAGTTGAAAGGTTGACTTCAGTAACATAAATACCTGAGCTAGAAGTTAAGGCCAAGCCTTTCTTCTCCTCATTCTGAAGTTGATTATAGTTTCTACTCCAGTGGCCCTGCTCGCCACAGTGGAAGCACCTCTGGTCTTTCTAATTCTTTGCCCTTTTCTTCAGTGCCTTGGTAGGACCTTTGGCACTGCCCTTAGCATGTGCCTTTTCTCTTCTTCTTTATCTTCTTGGTCGCAGGGACCAAAAGAACAGAATTTGGTTTGGTCTTACCCATTTCACGCTCGGCTGTTTGGAGCATATTTAGTAGTTCCTCCCTCGTGCATTCAATTCGGTTCATGTTGAAGTTTATAATAAACGGACTGAAGCTAGGGGGCAGGGACTACAGAATAAGATCCACAACCAGCTCGTTGTCTATGGCGTGTCCCAGTCTCCTGAGATGATCCACATTCCCAATCAACTTGAGAACATGGGGTCTCACTGGTGCACTTTTAGACAACTTGCACCGAAAGACTGCTTTGGCAGTATCATATCTCTCAGTTCTAGCCTGAGCCACGAACATTAATTTTAAATGAGTAATCATTTGAAAATCGTTCTGCTCCTCATATTGCACTTGAAGGTCAGGTGCCATAGTGGCTAGCATGAAACATGCTACCTCCAAAGAGTTATTCCGATGCTTTCTAAAAGCATCCCTATCTGCCGCTCGGGCATTAGGCGCAGGAGTCGTAGGAAGAGGTTGCTCGAGGACATACAGCTTCTTCTCGAGCTCGAGGGCTATCCTCAAGTTCCGATGTCAGTCCATAAAGTTGGATCCAACCAACTTATCTTTGTCTAAAAGAGATCACAGTGTCAATCTGCCAGTGTTCGCAGCCATTGTTCTACAACAACTAAGAAACCGCAGATTAGTACTACTTTAAGTCATTTAAACTGGACTTGTTTTAAATGACTATGGCTCCCACTATTTTAATCAAATTGACAACGCACAAAGTCAGTCGGGAAATATAAGATTTCCTAGTGAGATGGAATCCTTATTCCACATGAGGCTTTGTGTCCCACGAGTGTGGGATGAGATGCACAAAGTGACCCATGCTTCCTAAGGTGGGCACACCGGCCGATTCCACCAAGCAATTCCCCTTATTGAGACAGTCTAGGCATCTCATGCCTAGCGAGGGCTGGATACAACATGAAACCCTAACCTCTCAATGATGCCTCTAGAGTTTCATTACGTGCCCAGCACACATGAAAATCTAGTCAAGTCCATTCCTAATCATTATGCCCAGGGCCAACGAGTTTCCTTGCGAAGGCGCGCCTGGTTAAAACAGACTGGGGAAACCATTGCCACCATACACCTTATAAAGACAAGTGGGTATATCCAACGAGGGTGGGAAATAGTTCACAACACCACTGATCGATAGTTTGATGAGGGCTACATATTAGAAGGCTACTGGACTTGATATTTGATTGAGGGTTTTTGAAGTCTCATCATCTTAGTTTTATCTTATGTCTAACATTACAGGCATGCAATCCTATAGTGATAACATAACGATAAAACATCACAGGCATGCTTTAGCAGATAAGGAAAGCAGTAAAGGATGATGTGATCATAGTCTATTCAAGACATAGAACCGACCCATTCCAAAGGGGTTCAAATCTTGACCTAGGATTCAAGCCCCAAAGACAAGACCTAACCTAGCCAACCTCTAGAGATAGTCTTCAAGGTTGGCTCCAAGGACCTTCAAGTGTGAATCCGCAACCTTGCAAGTGCCAAGAAAGCAGGCTCATAAGCCCTAAGGCTCGACCATGCTATTCTTGCGCCACCAAGCAAGGATGTGCCACCAAGCATGCGCCAAGTATCAAGTTGAGTCCACCCCTTAATCTTCGTCCTGAATTTTACAAAATAAAAGGAAAAAGATGGCACACAGGCCACACAAGGATACATCACAGGCATGCGAAGGGCTTGACATATGATCACAACACCATGCACAAACAAGGCACTTAACTCATGCAATTCTACATGCTCATGAAAAGCATAAAATCTAAAATTTTAATTTTTCATAAAACAAGTCTCTTTTCCTCATCTTCCTTTCACAAATCTTTTGGTTATTTGCGATTAGCCTTTCATGATGATTTTATTGATCCTTTCGGCTGGCAATTTTGTCAGATCAAGAGACTCGGCCAGTTCGAAGACAATGCCCGTCCTACTTGACAAACAACATGCACCTTTGATCTTAAATCAATCAAGAAAAACAACCCAAAAATCCAAAAGAGATTGACAAGAAGGATAGGAACAAGAAACTTAATTTTTCTAATTTAAGAAAAATATGCGCCACATCAATATGCAATTTGCAAAAATAAAATATGGCATGTGAGCACGAAAGAGCATGAATAAAACATCTTTCAAGGCTCGCAAGTCGCTCTGATACCACGGTTGGGAAACCCCGGGGATATTTTATAATTTTTCAGAGATAGACATTACAAATACATTGCACAGCGGAAACAATATCCCCGAAATAGGCCAGTCCCAAAAACCCAGTGAAGATCGTCAAGCGAGGGAGTCGACATGATGTGATAGAAAGTACCATAGAGCAAGATGAGAAGCCGATGTAGAGGTAGGCGCCCAAGTGTTCGCCCTCTGTAGTTTCACACACACTGATGCCTCGAGCTATCTTCTTCCTCGCCCGGTGCTAGCCTCGAGAAGAAGATCCACGCTGATGTCGAGGTAGAAAGGGAAGGAGGAAGAAGCTTCCTTACACCCTTTGATGGAAGAAGAAGATAAGAGAACTCCAAGTTGTCACCTCTTCAAGTGCTCCACGCCTTCAAGACTGTTAGTCTCATGAGAGGGGGCGGCTAGGGTCTCTTTTATAACAATGATAGGCGGTTTATGGGAGTTTGGCATGTGTAGGTAATTAGGGCATGATTCTACGAATTTACTCAATCAATTATGTTGACTAAATCCCTCATCTATATGCGCCCAAGCCTTGCCTAAGCAAGCATAGAGCCATATGCACCCAAAGGTTACCTAAAGACGCAATACATTCATGCATGCGCAAAGACTAGGTCAAGCCATCATGAATCCTTGCCTAAATTGGTTTCGGCGAAAATCCTAATCCAATTACGATTCTATTTATGTAAATAATCAGTCCCCCACTTGCACAAACTAAATCTCAATCAATATCTCAAGTGATTTGATTAAATCCCAATCCAAATCAATCACTTGGAGATGTCAAACATGCCATAAGCGCAACTCCTAATCCAATTAGGACTCTCATGCGCCCACTTGATGTTTTTCTCCCCATTATACCCCTTCAGTCTCTAATCTCTTCATGACAACTCATTAGTGAGCCCAATTAAGCAATGGGCCTAGCCCAAAGTCCAGTATGCATGTTAACCAAGCCATTGGATCCAATCCAAGTTAACTCAAGGTCAAATGAGCCTAACCATGGATAATATGGTCAATATGCCAAAAATGGAAGTTGGCTCTAATAAGTTTTTTCCATCTTATCAGGCCCATTGGCCTTGATGAAATCTCCAAAATAGATCCAAGCTATCCAATAACTCGATCAATAAGGCTTCTCGATCAATACGAGAACTCGAGTATCTTGGTGTGCGACCCCGTAGGTTCCTTTGACGTTGGTAATACTGACCTAAGGTCACCACAAGTAGTGAATGGCCCCTAGCAGTGCATCGCTGCTACCCAAGTCATCAGAATGGATATCGACATCGACATCCCCATCATCGCGAATAGGTACAGATACATTATAATCCCTTTGCCGAACTGATATCCGATTGGACAAGTGTGTCATCACTTGTTTTCACCCAATCATATGGCTATGACTAAATCAGGTCTTGAGCTGGGTATGGCCATACACTTTCAGTCATAGACCATAGAAGAGCTCCATGGATATCATGCTTCCCTTAGGAAGGGGCAAATCCTTTATCTGTACATTAATCTTCGTATATGGGTCGTGACATGCTCAATGACAACCTTTATAACCTCCCAATTACGGCGAGGTTTTAGGTTGCATCAAAGCATGTCCCTAACCATATAGAAGAGTCAATGACCTCAAGTCTAAGGATCAATGCTTCTCCTATCACTTGTGAGATTAACTCATAACACTAAGTCATTGCCTAACAGCGGGTCTATCCAGTATATCCACCACTGATATACCCATTTGTCTGCGTTAGCACTGCGTGCCTAACCAGCCCACTTACTAGTCTCACAAGTACCATAGCTGTCCCATATCCACTAAGGTACATCGACTGGGGATATTAATTTGAGCACAGATCCAATCTGTCTCCAGGGACATTATCATGCAAGTACATAATTGCAGATGTAAACAAACATAGATAATGACAATGCTAGAATGATATATAAATATCAGAGTTTAAGTGGTACATAGGTTGACCAAATATAGGTCTCAGGGCATATACACCAATAGAAGGAATGGTGCATATCATTCTAGAACACTTGAAAGAATGTTGCAGCGCTTCTACAAAAGAGTTTGCTTCCTCTTTCTTCTATCTTCTCTTTAGTTCCTTCTATTCCTTTAGAGATTTGTACTGAATCAATGTATCATAGTGTAATCTTTTTAATCAGAACAAGGGTGTAGTTGAGTTGTTTGGATCTTCTATTCAACATTTGTATTTCATAGCAAATGCAATTATATCTTGTGTTTATTCGATATGTGGTATTTTGATCAGTAATTACTTTTCTTAGGCGTCACAAAAAGGACCAAAAAGAGAATTGCAACATTAGATCTGTTGGATCAAACATGCTCTGAGCTATCAAGAAATGGGGTAGGATTTGTGATGAAGCTACTATAGGTGCGAGGTCCTTAAAGCCATACTCTACGGTGTTTACACAATGCGCGGAAATCGTGAGAGGGTTTGGAGATGAGGGAAGTAAAAGCGTCTGGGAAAATAGAAAGAAACCATGAGGAATCAGCGCAAAATCTGTTTTAGGGCAATACAAATGCAAGAGGAAACCGACGACACGCAACTATGCAAAAATTTCTCACTAACCTTTGGAGCAACTTTAAGCGCAACACATTACGGGGTGATGGGTTTGTGGGGTTCAGCTCGCGTGCCTATGGACCTGCGACCAAACGACGAACAGGAAATCGTCCGTGCCTCTGACGCTTAGATACTCATGGGCAAGGTGGTGAAGGAAAACACACAGCGAAATGGGATAGGTGTGATTGGTGTAGGCAAGCTGATCACGGCCTTGCCGTGCTTCCGGTCATGGGCGTGATGGGATGCCCCAATTTCCGCTGAACTCGTGACGGTAGTGGCCACAGGCATTTCGAGGGCCGTGTCCACATTCGCATTTTTGGTCATCCGTGTCACGGTCATGTTCGTCATCACGGCCTGGTCATGTTGGGTCGGCTGGATTCTACTGAGCCAGGCATGGCTAACAGAACGACCGTGAAGGGTGCCATGCCTGCATCGTCATTTCGGAGCGATTGAGTCACGGCCGTGCCTTTTGTCACAGCTTGGCCGTGTTCAGGGCGCAGAAAATTCTAGGGAGGTGTTTTCTCATCCGATTCATCCCCTGCTTCTGTGCTAGCTTCTCCTACATCAACTCCCCCCCTCGGGTTTCAAGAGTTCTCCTCCAAAGAACTAGGGGGAAGAGGTTCGTTGTCGTCCAAGGGCTTCTCAAAAGGGCCATGGAAGGGAAGGAGGTCCGCTACATTGAAGACGGGATGGATCCGCATGTCCTCGGGTAGGTCAAGAACATAGGCGTTGGAGCCGATCCGCCACACCACCGCATAGGGCCCCATGTAACATGGCTGGAGCTTAAAGTGTGCCCAATTGGGAACACGCTCGGTGTGGATGCGCACCTTCACCAGCTCACCTATAGAGAAATGTTGGGGCGTACGATGCGCGTTGGCTCTCATAGCGTTACGAGTATTGCCCAAGAAGATCTGATGCTGAACTTCCTCATGCAAGGTAGCTATATGCTTGGTGAAAGAGTATGCATGCGGCGACAAATGGGACCCTTGGGGCAAGTCATGCAAGTCAATAAGTTTACGAAGTTGATGGCCCGTGACAATCTAGAAGAGACTAAAACCCGTAGACCTATTAGAAGCATTGTTGTACGCGAATTCTTCCATGGGGAGAATGGCATCCTAACCTCGGGTCATCGCCGATGAGGCAACGGAGCAGATTACCCAAACTACAGTTGACAACTTCAGTTTGCCCATCAGTTTGGGGGTGATAGGCCATGGAGAATTTCAACGTGGTGCCCAAGAGTGCCCAAAGTGATCGCTAGAAGTGGCTCACAAAGCATGTGTCGTGGTCGGACAGGATGGTCGAGGGAAGACCATGGAGACGTATGATTTCCCAGACAAAAAGGTGTGCCACGTGGGAAGCATCCGTAGTGTGCGAACAAGGGATAAAGTGGGCCATCTTCAAAAACTGGTGTACGACCTCGTAGATGGAATTGAAGCTGGAGGCGGTCTAGGGCAACCCGAGGACAACGTCCATGCTTAGGTCACACCAAGGTCCATCGGCCACTAGCAATGGGGTATAGAGACCCGTGTTCAGGGGGCAGGCCTTGGCCAAGTGACACGTGCCATAATGGCGCACAATGCGCTCAACATCCTAGCGAAGGGAAGGCCATAACAGGCGTGCCTCCGCCATCTCAAGGGTCTTGTCATGACCATGGTGGCCGGTGACTCCACCAGCGTGCAGCTCGAGCAGTAAGTGGTCACGAAGAGAGGACCGTGGAATACATAAACGGTTCCCCAAGAAGAGGTAACCCTCACAAAGCTAGAATGGGGACTCGGGGTTAGATGATTCAGTGAAGGCAGCATAGGTGGCTCCAAAGTTGGGGCAAGAAGGGTACTCCTCCATCACATGGTCAAACGTGTTAACGCGAGTGCGCATCACACACAAGAAAGTTCGGACGCGACTTAGGGCATCTGTTGGGGTATGCCCTTAAGGCTAATGTTTGAGGCCTTGGGATTGTATAAGTATCATGTAATAAACTCTTAAGTTTATAATAAGGCATGGTTGTTATTCAGGTTGTTACCTTGTCTGCTGTAATAAGTGTACTTCTGAATAATGTCTCAAAGCTGTTCAGCTAGGCTGACAGGCTATAAGTCCTTAGTCGAGATATCTTGGTGAACATGAGACAGCCTTGATATGATGGAGACTAATATGAGTGCTAATCTTATAGGATGCTTCGAGCATGGAATAAGATGTAGACTCATGGGTACATTGGATGTACTGGACAGACCCTACTGGGATATTGCATTGCTTGTCACAATGTGAATGATCCCTGTAAGCAGCAAGTGGCACATGTCCTTTGACTTGAGATCACTTGTGTTTCTAAATGATGATTGTCATTGTTTTGAGGTAGTTCAATATCATTTGAAATATAATGATTATAGACTATCTTGGATGGTGAGCTTGAATCAGGTTAGGGCACTAGTGATAGATAAAGGATTGCCGTCTCCTTGTTTAAGGAGTGTGATGTTCTAAAGGCCCCCCTATATGAGATGATTGAGGTAGTGTATGGCCATACCCAGATGACTATGTGCATCTGATCTAATCATGCTCATCGTATTGGAGTTACAAGCTTGACATGCTTGTCCAATAAGAACATCCAGTGGCAAAGGACATATGTGTGCCTTGTGAGTTTTGATTCACACTTGTGTCATGGTTTGGGTGTAGTCTTGGAAGACTATTTCCTTTATATCGGGAGACAGTGATGTGTTGCTAGATACCCCTCACTGGTCGTGATAACGTAAGTTGTCGTTACCGACATTTAAAGGAAACCCTTAGGGTCGCACAATTTGATGATATGGCTTTCTTGAGTCAGATCGTGTGGACTGAATTGTATGGGTTCAGTTTAAAGGGGTTTAATCTCTGATTGCAAGTGAGATCTAGCCTGATCATGTTTGATTGATTAGGGCTTTTGATCGGTAAGCTTCGATCGAGAGAGATGATGCTAGATCGGTGAGATCAGGAGCATCAGGAGATGAACGGCTAGATCATGAGCCATTTGGTTCATAGAGGGTCTAGGCCATGCCTTGGCTTGGCTTGGTTTGAGTTTGGTCTTTGGGCCAAATCGAATTGAACCAAAGCATGAACCGGTTCACTAGGTGAACGCATGGTTCATCAAGAGGGGCGTTTTGGCGTTGGAGAGTGGCTTCATGACTTTCCATTTTGGGAAGTCATGTAACGTCATTTGTCTTGATGTCGCCGAAGTGCATTTGCTCTCTTGTCTTTGCGTTTTGTTTTTTGGGAAAAGAGAGCTTGCTTGCCATCTCGTGTGGAAGGAAGTGGACGACAAGAACAAGCGCTCGGCCAAGGAAACTTCTCCATCATCCTAACATTCGATCAAGGACACCTTGCGCATCCTTGCTAGCACAAGGAGATCCAAGGAGAAGCCATCTTCTCTTGTGTGTGATTATCTTCGGAGAAGGGGCACTTGCGCCTTTGCTTCCAAAGCTCCATCTAAACCGAGATGGCTATGGTATGAGTCTCAACTTCACCAAGTTGAACATATGTTTATGCTAAGATTCTTGAAAACCTTTTGCTTCCGCTTGCAATGGTGATGCGCCACCCCTTTAAGGTTTTCGCCCCCCTCTTGAAAGGGATTTTGTTTACTTGCGCTCCCCCATGAAGGGGACACTTCAATTGGTATCAGAGCGCCGGTTGAAGCATAATCATATGATTGCTTGATATACTATGTGATCCATGTTTGGGCATCTACATGTATGTTGATCTTGTTTGACATATGTTATCTCTTCATGCGAGTATGCTAGATAATAGTATGTTTATATTTGCGCATGTATGAGAGTTATGTTGATTGGCGCATATATGTTGGTTGCGGTTATACCATGTTGTTGTTGTTTTTCTAAAACCTAAATGACATGCGCGCCCAACTAGATCTAAGAAGTACCTATTGTAAACCCTTAGATGGGTTGATGGGGTTGAAAGCTTCATCTAGAATGGATCAAACTAGTCTGATCAGACCATCTGACAGCCTAGATGGGTTGACCAGATAGCACCTGTGCGCAAGCACGAGGTGGCTATAGGTCGACTGCATCCAAGGCGTGTAGCGAGGTCTGATTGAGACAACTTCTGAACACACTTGAGTTAGGCCCGGGGTCACACCCGCTTGCCAAAACTCATGAGGGTGGTTCAGCCCTTGGCGCATGCATGGTTGACCATCAGGTCAACTCGGGTCAGTTAGGACTCGGTGCATGCAAGGGAAAAGGATCTATCTAGATGGATGAGTGGATCCCTATCAATGGACCATTGTAAGGTTGTAGGGCACATAAGGAAATTAAAAGTGATGCCTATGGGGTTTTCAAAATTTTAATTTCTTGATTGGATCACATGATGATTGAAACCATATGCTTGTTTATTTACTCTTATGTGGGTTGCCCTATTGTGTGCTGTGCTAGGGCCTGTGAGCCTGGATTTAAAATTGTAAATTAATTTGTGATCTGCGAATCACATTGTACTTAATTTATAATGTATTGTTGACCTGCGAGTCAACCTTGTCTAGATAGATCAAAAATGTATTTTGATTAGACAAGAGCACAAAGGCACACATCCAAGAGGAGCATTCACCTGGTGGCGCACCTGAGGTGCTCTTGGCGCTAGAGCCCTAGGTTGGACCAGATGTGAGGCCAAGGAGCTCAAGTGAAGACTTAAGTAAAATTAAGGTCTTACTAGGGTTCATGGGCTTTTACCACATAAGATCATGCTTTCTACTTATTGCTAATAATTAGAATTGCATGTTTAAGTTTATCTTCTGCTATAGCCATAGGACATGCCTGATAGTAAGAAGATAAAAGACCGTTAAAATCCAACGCTAATATATCAAGCTCGTAAGCCTTCTGACGCGAAACCTCACCGTTCTGACTATCGTTGGAGCCGTGTTGAACCCACTCAGTGGGCACGTCCATCTATCTTCAGACGGTGCTGGATTACACCTGCGTGTTACAGAGCAGGGATTTATCCCTTCTCGTTGCTCAGCATAGCACGTGGTGGTCCAGGGAGTAGGTCAGGTCAGCTTGACCATGTAGACTACATATGTGGCGCATATGGTAGCACATGGAGGCAGCCATCTCTGGGATCAGAGACTGTGTTGTACCAACTCAGTTGGCACAGTCTGCTGGATTGCCAAGATGAAGGGGAATCGCACGGGTTGGGCGATTGGCTGGGACAGCCTACCAGAAAGTAGTGCTTGTCATCTCTGTGCATCTTATCTCGCTTAAGCGGGACGCGGAGACCAAGTATGAAATCTGGATCCCATCTCACTAAAAGAGTGTTACTCTTTCGGACTGTTTACTGGATTTTTCAGTCAGACAAAATAGTGAGAAAAGAATCTTTCTTAAGTCCTGGATTGATTCTGAAACATTGATACTGACCTTGCTGTTCTTGCCTGTTGTAGATTCCTGCAGCAACGAACACCATGAGCTTCAATGTGCGATCCCTACTGGAAAGGGAGAAGTTTGCTGGGCCGAACTTCTCTGACTGGTTCGGACACCTTAAGATTGTTCTTAAGGCAGAGAGGAAACTGTATGTCCTCGAGACGGCGATACCGCCGCAGCCCGCTCCGAACGCCGCAAGGGCGGTTCGGGATGCCTACGAAAAGCACGTCAATGATAGCATTGATGTCGCTTGCCTGATGCTAGCGTCTATGACGCCACCGCTGTAGCGTCAGCATGAGGATATGTCAGCTATAGAAATTATAGCGAACCTCAAGATGCTGTATGCTGCACAGGCGAGGACTGAGCGCTATAATCTGACGAAGCTCTTCTTTCAGAGCAAACTGGCTGAGGGGAGCCCAGTGGGAGCTCATGTGCTCAAGATGATTGGGCACAAGGAGGCTCTAGAGAAACTGGGGCATACCGTCAACCAGGAGCTTGCTGTGGACATTATTCTACAGTCTCTTCCGCCTTCTTTCGATGCGTTCATCATTAATTTTAATATGAACAAAATCGATTGTACGCCGGCAGAGCTGCTGAATATGCTCTTGACAACTGAGGAAACTCTGAAGGGTAAGCCTTCAACCTCTGTCTTAATGGTTCCTTCAAGGAACAAGAAGAAGGGGAAGAAGGGCAAGACCCCTGTCAAGAATTACAGCAAGGCCCTGAAACAGAAGGTGAAGCGGTCTAAGGACAACAGGTGTTTCCACTGTGGCCAGCTGGGTCACTGGAAAAAGGACTGTAAAGCGCTCCAAGGAGATAAGAGGGGAAGCATCGCTTCTGGCTCAGGTATATATGTGACTGAGGTCATGTTATCTTCTTCTACCATTTCATGGGTGTTGGACACCGCATGTGGAGTTCACATTTGTTCAAATGTGCAGGAACTCAAGAGAAGAAGGCAGGTGGGACAGCATGAGGTAGACCTACGAGTTGGAAACGGGGCACGGGTTGCTGCTGTTGCTGTAGGAGACTATTTCATTACTTTACCATCTGGCATTGTATTAGAATTGAACAATTGTTATTTTGTACCAAGTATCACCAAGAATATTATCTCCATTCCTGCTCTAGTCAGGAAAGGATTTGCCTTTGAATGCAAGATTTCAAAGTGTGTTTTAACTTTTGATAATATTGTGTATGCGACTGGTTCAATTAACAATGGGTTATACATGTTGGACATGGAAAATTCTATACAAAACATTGATAATAAGAAAGCCAAGTATGCTGATGACAGCACCTTGCTATGGCATAGTCGTTTAGGCCATATAAACGAGAAGCGCATTAAGCGGTTGCATGATCATGGACTGCTGGGATCATTCTCCTATGAGGAGATTGATACATGCAAAGCTTGTTTGATGGGTAAAATGATGAAGTCTCCTTTTCTTCACAAAGGGCAAAGGACTTCAGGTTTACTGGACCTTATACACAGTGATGTGTGTGGGCCATTTAGTAAACATGCCAGAGGTGGCTATCAGTACTTCATTACCTTTACTGATGATTTCAGTAGGTATGGGTATGTCTATTTAATGAGACATAAAAGTGAATCTTTTGACAAGTTCAAAGAGTTCAAAAATGAAGTACAAAATCAGCTAGGCCGAAATATCAAGGCACTTCGTTCTGATCGAGGTGGTGAATACCTGAGTCATGCGTTTACTGACTATCTAAAGGAGTGTGGGATTATCTCACAGCTCACTCCGCCAGGAACACCACAGTGGAATGGTGTGTCCGAGAGGAGAAATAGAACGTTACTTGATATGGTTCGTTCTATGATGAGTCAGGCTACTCTTCCATATTCCTTTTGGGGTTTTGCACTGGAAACAGCTGCAAAGGTACTAAACCGAGTGCCATCCAAGGCAGTTTCAAAGACGCCATATGAGTTATGGTATGGGAAACAGCCTAGCTTGACATTTATCAGGATCTGGGGTTGCGAGGCTTATGTCAAAAAGCTCGCCTCTGGGAAACTGGAAAGCAGATCTGAGAAATGTATCTTTGTCGGTTACCCTAAGGAAACTAAGGGTTATTATTTCTACGATCCCAAAGAGAACAAGGTTTTTGTTGCTCGGACGGCCATATTTCTTGAGAAGGAGTTTCTTCTGCAAGAGGCCAGTGGGAGAGAAATAAAGCTGGATGAGATTCCAGAGGAAGGACAAAGTAGTCAAGCAGAGTTGGATGAGCCTGATGTTGGGGTATGCCCTTAAGGCTAATGTTTGAGGCCTTGGGATTGTATAAGTATCATGTAATAAACTCTTAAGTTTATAATAAGGCATGGTTGTTATTCATGTTGTTACCTTGTCTGCTGTAATAAGTGTACTTCTGAATAATGTCTCAAAGATGTTCAGCTAGGCTGACAGGCTATATGTCCTTAGTCGAGATATCTTGGTGAACATGAGACAGCCTTGATATGATGGAGACTAATATGAGTGCTAATCTTATAGGATGCTTCGAGCATGGAATAAGATGTAGACTCATGGGTACATTGGATGTACTGGACAGACCCTACTGGGATATTGCATTGCTTGTCACAATGTGAATGATCCCTGTAAGCAGCAAGTGGCACATGTCCTTTGACTTGAGATCACTTGTGTTTCTAAATGATGATTGTCATTGTTTTGAGGTAGTTCAATATCATTTGAAATATAATGATTATAGACTATCTTGGATGGTGAGCTTGAATCAGGTTAGGGCACTAGTGATAGATAAAGGATTGCCGTCTCCTTGTTTAAGGAGTGTGGTGTTCTAAGGGCCCCCCTATATGAGATGATTGAGATAGTGTATGGCCATACCCAGATGACTATGTGCATCTGATCTAATCATGCTCATCGTATTGGAGTTACAAGCTTGACCCGCTTGTCCAATAAGAACATCCAGTGGCAAAGGACACATGTATGCCTTGTGAATTGAGTCACACTTGTGCTATGGTTTGGGAGTAGTCTTGGAAGACTCTTTCCTTTATATCGGGAGACAGTGATGTGTTGCTAGATACCCCTCACTGATCGTGATAACGTAAGTTATCGTTACTGACATTTAGAGGAAACCCTCAGGGTCGCACAATTTGGTGATATGGCTTACTTGAGTCAGATCGTATGGACTGGATTCTTTGAGTTCAGATTAAAGGGATTTAATCTCTGATTGTAAGTGAGATCTGGTCTGATCATGTTTGATTGATTAGGACTTGAGATCGGTAAGCTTCGATCGAGAGAGGTGATGCTAGATCGGAGAGATCAAGGGCATCAGATGATGAATGGTTAGATCATGAGCCTTGGGGGTTCAATTTGGTCTAGACCAAGTGGCTAGAGCTATTTCGGTTTGGTTTGTTGAACCAAAGCCGATTTGACATTTTGGCTTGAACCGGTTCACAATGGTGAACGCATGGTTCAATCCTAAAATGCGTTTGGGTTGAGTTGAGCGCATGGACTTGATGAGCTTCCATTTATGGAAAGTCATCAAGGGCCGGTTTCACTCACTTCAATGCCAAAAACGCATATGCGTTTGCGCTCTTCTCTTCAACGCATTCGACTTTGGTTGGGTGGTGATTGACGAAGAGAAGGAGAGGTTGAGCAAGAGGAGCTCTCGGCCAAGAGGTTCATCATCCCCTTCCATTCGACACTTGAAGGCTTGGGTGTCTTGCTAGCACAAGAGACCGCAAGGAGTAAGCATCTTCACCTTGTGTGTGAACTTGTGGAGGAGATCTACTTTGTTCTCTTTATCCAAGCCGACTTCCAAGCATATGGCGTTGGTATGATTTTTATCTCAATCTATTCAATCGATTTTAGTTGAACATATGGCATGCAAATGATCTTGCGACCCTTGCTTCCGCTTGCATATTTTACATTAGCGCCATGCTTAGGGTTTTGCCCCCTTATGATTAGGGGTTCCTACAATTGGTATCAGAGCTTGGCTCTATGCATGCTATTATGTTTGCTGATGTGATCCTCATGTTGCGCTTACTTTTACTTGAGGCATGCTTTGCTTACATGAAGTTGCGCTTGTATCATGCTTTGCTTACATGAAGTTGCGCTTGTATCATGCTTTGCTTATATGAAGTATGCGCTCCCCCTTGAAGGGGACCCCCTAAAGTTTGCGCTCCCCCTTGAAGGGGACCCCCTTAGATCTAAGGGTTATATGCAAGCATGTTGTTTGTTTGTATGATTGCGCATGTTCTAAGGTTTTTCTAAAACTTACATCTTGCGCGCTTGATTAGATCTAAGGTGCCACTACATTAAACCCTTAGATGGGTTGATGAGGTTGAAGTCACCACTAGGTTAGATCCAAGTCTGATCAGACCATCTGACAGCTCAGATGGGTTAACCTGATAGCACCTATGCGCAAGCACAAGGTGGCTATAGGTTGACTGCATCTAGGGCGTGTAGCGAGGTCTGGTTGAGACACTACTGAACACACTTGAGTTAGGCCCGGGGTCACACCCGCTTGCCAAAACTCATGGGGGTAGTTCAGCCCTTGGCGCATGCATGGTTGACCATTAGGTCAACTCGGGTCAGTTAGGACTCGGTGCATGCAAGGGCAAAGGATCTAACTAGATGGATGAGTGGATCCCCATCAATAGACCATTGTAAGGTTGTAGGGCTCATAAGGAAATTAAAATTGATGCCATGGGGTTTTCAAAACTTTTAATTTCAAGATGATTGGATCACATGTTGATTGAACCATATGCTTGTTTATTTAGTCTTATGTGGGTTGCCCAATTGTGTGCTGTGCTGGGGCCTGCGTGCCTGGACTTAAAAATTGTAAATTAATTTGTGATCTGCGAATCACATTGTACTTAATTTATAATATGTTGTTGACCTGCGAGTCAACCTTGTCTAGATAGATCAAATGTACTTTGATTAGACAAGAACAAAGGCACACATCCAAGAGGGGCATTCACCTGGTGGTGCACCTGAGGTGCTCTTGGCGCTAGGGCACTGGGTTGGACCAGATGAGATGCAATGAAGCTCAAGTGAAGACTTAAGTTATATTAAGGTCTTACTAGGGTTCATGGGCTTTTACCACATAAGATCATGCTTTCTACTTATTGCTAATAATTAGAATTGCATATTTATGTTTATCTTCTGCTATAGCCATAGGACATGCCTGATAGTAAGAAGATAAAAGACCGTTAAAATCCAACGCTAACATATCAAGCTCGTAAGCCTTCTGACGCGAAACCTCACCTTTCTGACTATCGTTGGAGCCGTGTTGAACCCACTCAGTGGGCACGTCCATCTATCTTCAGACGGTGCTGGATTTCACCTGCGTGTTACAGAGTTGGGATTTATCCCCTCTCGTTGCTCAGCATAGCACGTGGTGGTCCAGGGAGTAGGTCAGGTCAGCTTGACCATGTAGACTACATATGTGGCGCATATGGTAGCACATGGAGGCAGCCATCTCTGGGATCAGAGACTGTGTTGCACCAACTCAGTTGGCACAGTCTGCTGGATTGCCAAGATGAAGGGGAATCGCACGGGTTGGCGATTGGCTGGGACAGCCTACCAGAAACTAGTGCTTGTCATCTCTGTGCATCTTATCTCGCCTGAGCGGGACGCGGAGACCAAGTATGAAATCTGGATCCCATCTCACTAAAAGAGTGTTTACTCTTTCGGACTGTTTACTGGATTTTTCAGTCAGACAAAATAGTGAGAAAAGAATCTTTCTTAAGTCCTGGATTGATTCTGAAACATTGATACTGACCTTGCTGTTCTTGCTTGTTGTAGATTCCTGCAGCAACGAACACCATGAGCTTCAATGTGCGATCCCTACTGGAAAGGGAGAAGTTTGCTGGGCCGAACTTCTCTGACTGGTTCGGACACCTTAAGATTGTTCTTAAGGCAGAGAGGAAACTGTATGTCCTCGAGACGGCGATACCGCCGTAGCCCGCTCCGAACGCCGCAAGGGCGGTTCGGGAAGCCTACGAAAAGCACGTCAATGATAGCATTGATGTCGCTTGCCTGATGCTAGCGTCTATGACGCCACCGCTGCAGCGTCAGCATGAGGATATGTCGGCTATAGAAATTATAGCGAACCTCAAGATGCTATATGCTGCACAGGCGAGGACTGAGCGCTATAATCTGACGAAGCTCTTCTTTCAGAGCAAACTGGCTGAGGGGAGCCCAGTGGGAGCTCACGTGCTCAAGATGATTGGGCACAAGGAGGCTCTAGAGAAACTGGGGCATACCGTCAACCAGGAGCTTGCTGTGGACATTATTCTGCAGTCTCTTCCGCCCTCTTTCGATGCGTTCATTATTAACTTTAATATGAACAAGATCGATTGTACGCCGGCAGAGCTGCTGAATATGCTCTTGACCACTGAGGAAACTCTGAAGGGTAAGCCTTCAACCTCTGTCTTGATGGTTCCTTCTAGGAACAAGAAGAAGGGGAAGAAGGGCAAGGCCCCTATCAAGAATTACAGCAAGGCCCTGAAACAGAAGGTGAAGCGGTCGAAGGACAACAGGTGTTTCCACTGTGGCCAGCTGGGTCACTGGAAAAAGGACTGTAAAGCGCTCCAAGGAGATAAGAGGGGAAGCATCGCTTCTGGCTCAGGTATATATGTGACTGAGGTCATGTTATCTTCTTCTACTATATCATGGGTGTTGGACACTGCATGTGGAGTTCACATTTGTTCAAATGTGCAGGAACTCAAGAGAAGAAGGCAGGTGGGACAGCATGAGGTAGACCTACGAGTTGGAAACGGGGCACGGGTTGCTGCTGTTGCTGTAGGAGACTATTTCATTTCTTTACCATCTGGCGTTGTATTAGAATTAAACAATTGTTATTTTGTACCGAGTATTACCAAGAACATTATCTCTATTCCTGCTCTTGTCAGGAAAGGATTTGCCTTTGAATGCAATATTTCAAAGTGTGTTTTATCTCATGATAATATTGTGTATGCAACTGGTTCAATTAACAATGGGTTATACATGTTGGACATGGAAAATTCTATACAAAACATTGATAATAAGAAAGCCAAGTATGCTGATGACAGCACCTTGTTATGGCATAGTCGTTTAGGCCATATAAACGAGAAGCGCATTAAGCGGTTGCATGAACATGGACTGCTGGGATCATTCTCCTATGAGGAGATTGATACATGCAAAGCTTGTTTGATGGGTAAAATGACGAAGTCTCCTTTTCCTCACAAAGGTCAAAGGGCTTCGGGTTTACTTGACCTTATACACAGTGATGTGTGTGGGCCTTTTAGTAAACATGCCAGAGGTGGCTATCAGTACTTCATTACCTTTACTGATGATTTCAGTAGGTATGGGTATGTCTATTTAATGAGACATAAAAGTGAATCTTTTGACAAATTCAAAGAGTTCAAAAATGAAGTACAAAATCAGCTAGGCCGAAATATCAAGGCACTTCGTTCTGATCGAGGTGGTGAATACCTGAGTCATGGATTTACTGACTATCTGAAGGAGTGTGGGATTATCTCACAGCTCACTCCGCCAGGAACACCGCAAAGGAATGGTGTGTCCGAGAGGAGAAATAGAACGTTACTAGACATGGTTCGTTCTATGATGAGTCAGGCCACTCTTCCATATTCCTTTTGGGGTTTTGCACTGGAAACAGCTGCAAAGGTACTAAACCGAGTGCCATCCAAGGCAGTTTTAAAGACGCCATATGAGTTATGGTATGGAAAACAGCCTAGCTTGACATTTATCAGGATCTGGGGTTGCGAGGCTTATGTCAAAAAGCTCGCCTCTGGGAAACTGGAGAGCAGATCTGAGAAATGTATCTTTGTCGGTTACCCTAAGGAAACTAAGGGTTATTATTTCTACGATCCCAAAGAGAACAAGGTTTTTGTTGCTCGGACGGCCATATTTCTTGAGAAGGAGTTTCTTCTGCAAGAGGCCAGTGGGAGAGAAATAAAGCTGGATGAGAATTCAGAGGAAGGACAAAGTAGTCAAGCAGAGTTGGATGTGCCTGAGCTGGTAGATCAGGTTACTGAACAACCTGAGGCTCAGATATCACGGGAACCGCGAAGATCGGGTAGGATCCGTCGACAGCCTGAGCGCTATGACGGAGTCTACATCATTGATAATGATGAACCCCTAACTTATGCGGATGCGGTCAGTGGACCGGAATCAGCTAGATGGCTTGAAGCTATGCGAGCCGAGATGGACTCCATGTCAGATAACCAAGTCTGGGATTTGGTTGATCCGCCTCCGGGAGTAATCCCTATAGGCTGTAAATGGATCTTCAAGAAGAAGATTGACATGGACGGTAACGTGGTTACCTATAAAGGCAGGCTAGTTGCGAAAGGTTTCAAACAAATCTACGGGATAGATTATGATGAAACTTTCTCTCCTGTAGCCATGTTTAAGTCTATTCGGATTCTTTTCGCGATAGCAGCATATTACGACTATGAGATCTGGCAAATGGATGTGAAGATAGCTTTCCTTAATGGAAATCTGGATGAGGATGTGTATATGACACAACCGGAAGGTTTCACTAATCCAGCAGATCGTCATAAAATATGCAAGTTAAAGAAGTCCATTTATGGACTTAAACAAGCATCAAGAAGCTGGAATATTCGTTTTGATGAATCAATCTCTGAGTTTGGTTTCATCAAGAACGAAGATGACCCGTGTGTATATAAGAGGTTTAGTGGGAGCGTGATTACATTCCTAATCCTCTACGTCGATGATATCTTGATCATTGGAAATGATATTCCTGAACTGCATGCTGTTAAGGCATGGTTAGGAAAATGTTTCCAGATGAAAGATCTAGGAGAAGCAGCCTATGTATTAGGTGTCAAGATCTACCGGGATAGATCTAAGAGGCTTCTCGGGCTGTGCCAGAGTACTTACATCGATAAAGTCCTGGAGAGATTCCATTTAGAGAATTCTAAACGTGGATATCTTCCAGTCAGACATGGTCTGAATCTTTCAAAGAGTCAGTGTCCACAAACACAGACTGAGAAAGATGAAATGGACAATACGCCTTATGCTTCGGCTATTGGGTCCATTATGTATGCGATGTTGTGTACTCGCCCAGACGTCGCTTACGGGTTAAGCGTGACCAGTCGATTCCAAAGTAATCCAGGATTGGCGCACTGGATTGCAGTCAAGAACATCTTAAAATATCTGCGGAGGACCAAAGATATGTTCTTGATATATGGTGGTCAGGAAGAACTCAGTATAGAGGGATATACTGACGCTTCGTTCCAGTCGGACCAGGATGATTTCCGATCGCAATCAGGCTATGTTTTTAGCTTGAATGGTGGAGCAGTGGTGTGGAAGAGCTTCAAACAGTCAACTGTTGCTGATTCCACAACAGAAGCCGAGTATGTTGCAGCCTCGGAAGCATCCAAGGAGGCAGTGTGGATTCGTAAGTTCGTGAGAGAACTTGGTGTCGTTCCTTCGAGTGCAGATCCTTTGGTTATCTTCTGTGATAACACTGGTGCTATAGCACAAGCAAAGGAACCACGGTCGCACCAGAAGTCCAAGCACATACAGAGACGGTTTCACTTGATCCGGGAGATCATTGATCGAGGCGAGATCAAGATTTGCAAGGTTCATACAGATGACAATCTGGCAGACCCGCTTACCAAGCCTCTGGCGCAGCAGAAGCATGAGAAGCACTGTAATAATATGGGTTTGAGATTTCTCAACCATTAGATTAAGTGCAAGTGGGAGATTGTTGGGGTATGCCCTTAAGGCTAATGTTTGAGGCCTTGGGATTGTATAAGTATCATGTAATAAACTCTTAAGTTTATAATAAGGCATGGTTGTTATTCAGGTTGTTACCTTGTCTGCTGTAATAAGTGTACTTCTGAATAATGTCTCAAAGCTGTTCAGCTAGGCTGACAGGCTATATGTCCTTAGTCGAGATATCTTGGTGAACATGAGACAGCCTTGATATGATGGAGACTAATATGAGTGCTAATCTTAAAGGATGCTTCGAGCATGGAATAAGATGTAGACTCATGGGTACATTGGATGTACTGGACAGACCCTACTGGGATATTGCATTGCTTGTCACAATGTGAATGATCCCTGTAAGCAGCAAGTGGCACATGTCCTTTGACTTGAGATCACTTGTGTTTCTAAATGATGATTGTCATTGTTTTGAGGTAGTTCAATATCATTTGAAATATAATGATTATAGACTATCTTGGATGGTGAGCTTGAATCAGGTTAGGGCACTAGTGATAGATAAAGGATTGCCGTCTCCTTGTTTAAGGAGTGTGGTGTTCTAAGGGCCCCCCTATATGAGATGATTGAGATAGTGTATGGCCATACCCAGATGACTATGTGCATCTGATCTAATCATGCTCATCGTATTGGAGTTACAAGCTTGACCCGCTTGTCCAATAAGAACATCCAGTGGCAAAGGACACATGTATGCCTTGTGAATTGAGTCACACTTGTGCTATGGTTTGGGAGTAGTCTTGGAAGACTCTTTCCTTTATATCGGGAGACAGTGATGTGTTGCTAGATACCCCTCACTGATCGTGATAACGTAAGTTATCGTTACCGACATTTAGAGGAAACCCTCAGGGTCGCACAATTTGGTGATATGGCTTACTTGAGTCAGATCGTATGGACTGGATTCTTTGAGTTCAGATTAAAGGGATTTAATCTCTGATTGTAAGTGAGATCTGGTCTGATCATGTTTGATTGATTAGGACTTGAGATCGGTAAGCTTCGATCGAGAGAGGTGATGCTAGATCGGAGAGATCAAGGGCATCAGATGATGAATGGTTAGATCATGAGCCTTGGGGGTTCAATTTGGTCTAGACCAAGTGGCTAGAGCTATTTCGGTTTGGTTTGTTGAACCAAAGCCGATTTGACATTTTGGCTTGAACCGGTTCACAATGGTGAACGCATGGTTCAATCCTAAAATGCGTTTGGGTTGAGTTGAGCGCATGGACTTGATGAGCTTCCATTTATGGAAAGTCATCAAGGGCCGGTTTCACTCACTTCAATGCCAAAAACGCATATGCGTTTGCGCTCTTCTCTTCAACGCATTCGACTTTGGTTGGGTGGTGATTGACGAAGAGAAGGAGAGGTTGAGCAAGAGGAGCTCTCGGCCAAGAGGTTCATCATCCCCTTCCATTCGACACTTGAAGGCTTGGGTGTCTTGCTAGCACAAGAGACCGCAAGGAGTAAGCATCTTCACCTTGTGTGTGAACTTGTGGAGGAGATCTACTTTGTTCTCTTTATCCAAGCCGACTTCCAAGCATATGGCGTTGGTATGATTTTTATCTCAATCTATTCAATCGATTTTAGTTGAACATATGGCATGCAAATGATCTTGCGACCCTTGCTTCCGCTTGCATATTTTACATTAGCGCCATGCTTAGGGTTTTGCCCCCTTATGATTAGGGGTTCCTACACCTGAGCCGGTAGATCAGGTTATTGAACAACCTGAGGCTCAGATATCACGGGAACCGCGAAGATCGGGTAGGATCCGTCGACAGCCTGAGCGCTATGACGGAGTCTACATCATTGATAATGATGAACCCCTAACTTATGCGGATGCGGTCAGTGGACCGGAGTCAGCTAGATGGCTTGATGCTATGCGAGCCGAGATGGACTCCATGTCAGATAACCAAGTCTGGGATTTGGTTGATCCGCCTCCGGGAGTAATCCCTATAGGCTGTAAATGGATCTTCAAGAAGAAGATTGACATGGATGGTAACGTGGTTACCTATAAAGGCAGACTAGTTGCGAAAGGTTTCAAACAAATCTACGGGATAGATTATGATGAAACTTTCTCTCCTGTAGCCATGTTTAAGTCTATTCGGATTCTTTTCGCGATAGCAGCATATTACGACTATGAGATCTGGCAGATGGATGTGAAAACAGCTTTCCTTAATGGAAATCTGGATGAGGATGTGTATATGACACAACCTGAGGGTTTCACTAATCCAGCAGATCGTCATAAAATATGCAAGTTAAAGAAGTCCATTTATGGACTTAAACAAGCATCAAGAAGCTGGAACATTCGTTTTGATGAATCAATCTCTGAGTTTGGTTTCATCAAGAACGAGGATGACCCGTGTGTATATAAGAGGTTTAGTGGGAGCGTGATTACATTCCTAATCCTCTACGTCGATGATATCTTGATCATTGGAAATGATATTCCTGAACTGCATGCTGTTAAAGCATGGTTAGGAAAATGTTTCCAGATGAAAGATTTAGGAGAAGCAGCCTATGTACTAGGTGTGAAGATCTACAGGGATAGATCTAAGAGGCTTCTCGGGCTGTGCCAGAGTACTTACATCGATAAGGTCCTGGAGAGATTCCATTTAGAGAATTCTAAACGTGGATATCTTCCAGTCAGACATGGTCTGAATCTTTCGAAGAGTCAGTGTCCACAAACACAGACTGAGAAAGATGAAATGGACAATACGCCTTATGCTTCGGCTATTGGGTCCATTATGTATGCGATGTTGTGTACTCGCCCAGACGTCGCTTACGGGTTAAGCGTGACCAGTCGATTCCAAAGTAATCCAGGTTTGGCGCACTGGATTGCGGTCAAGAACATCTTAAAATATCTGCGGAGGACCAAAGATATGTTCTTGATATATGGTGGTCAGGAAGAACTCAGTATAGAGGGATATACTGACGCTTCGTTCCAGTCGGACCAGGATGATTTCCGATCGCAATCAGGCTATGTTTTTAGCTTGAATGGTGGAGCAGTGGTGTGGAAGAGTTTCAAACAGTCTACTGTTGCTGATTCCACAACTGAAGCCGAGTATGTTGCAGCCTCGGAAGCATCCAAGGAGGCAGTGTGGATTCGTAAGTTCGTGAGAGAACTTGGTGTCGTTCCTTCGAGTGCTGATCCTTTGGTTATCTTCTGTGATAACACTGGAGCAATCGCACAAGCAAAGGAACCACGGTCGCACCAGAAGTCCAAGCACATACAGAGACGGTTTCACTTGATCCGGGAGATCATTGATCGAGGCGAGATCAAGATTTGCAAGGTTCATACAGATGACAATCTGGCAGACCCGCTTACCAAGCCTCTGGCGCAGCAGAAGCATGAGAAGCACTGTAATAATATGGGTTTGAGATTTCTCAACCATTAGATTAAGTGCAAGTGGGAGATTGTTGGGGTATGCCCTTAAGGCTAATGTTTGAGGCCTTGGGATTGTATAAGTATCATGTAATAAACTCTTAAGTTTATAATAAGGCATGGTTGTTATTCAGGTTGTTACCTTGTCTGCTGTAATAAGTGTACTTCTGAATAATGTCTCAAAGCTGTTCAGCTAGGCTGACAGGCTATAAGTCCTTAGTCGAGATATCTTGGTGAACATGAGACAGCCTTGATATGATGGAGACTAATATGAGTGCTAATCTTATAGGATGCTTCGAGCATGGAATAAGATGTAGACTCATGGGTACATTGGATGTACTGGACAGACCCTACTGGGATATTGCATTGCTTGTCACAATGTGAATGATCCCTGTAAGCAGCAAGTGGCACATGTCCTTTGACTTGAGATCACTTGTGTTTCTAAATGATGATTGTCATTGTTTTGAGGTAGTTCAATATCATTTGAAATATAATGATTATAGACTATCTTGGATGGTGAGCTTGAATCAGGTTAGGGCACTAGTGATAGATAAAGGATTGCCGTCTCCTTGTTTAAGGAGTGTGATGTTCTAAAGGCCCCCCTATATGAGATGATTGAGGTAGTGTATGGCCATACCCAGATGACTATGTGCATCTGATCTAATCATGCTCATCGTATTGGAGTTACAAGCTTGACATGCTTGTCCAATAAGAACATCCAGTGGCAAAGGACATATGTGTGCCTTGTGAGTTTTGATTCACACTTGTGTCATGGTTTGGGTGTAGTCTTGGAAGACTATTTCCTTTATATCGGGAGACAGTGATGTGTTGCTAGATACCCCTCACTGGTCGTGATAACGTAAGTTGTCGTTACCGACATTTAAAGGAAACCCTTAGGGTCGCACAATTTGATGATATGGCTTTCTTGAGTCAGATCGTGTGGACTGAATTGTATGGGTTCAGTTTAAAGGGGTTTAATCTCTGATTGCAAGTGAGATCTAGCCTGATCATGTTTGATTGATTAGGGCTTTAGATCGGTAAGCTTCGATCGAGAGAGATGATGCTAGATCGGTGAGATCAGGAGCATCAGGAGATGAACGGCTAGATCATGAGCCATTTGGTTCATAGAGGGTCTAGGCCATGCCTTGGCTTGGCTTGGTTTGAGTTTGGTCTTTGGGCCAAATCGAATTGAACCAAAGCATGAACCGGTTCACTAGGTGAACGCATGGTTCATCAAGAGGGGCGTTTTGGCGTTGGAGAGTGGCTTCATGACTTTCCATTTTGGGAAGTCATGTAACGTCATTTGTCTTGATGTCGCCGAAGTGCATTTGCTCTCTTGTCTTTGCGTTTTGTTTTTTGGGAAAAGAGAGCTTGCTTGCCATCTCGTGTGGAAGGAAGTGGACGACAAGAACAAGCGCTCGGCCAAGGAAACTTCTCCATCATCCTAACATTCGATCAAGGACACCTTGCGCATCCTTGCTAGCACAAGGAGATCCAAGGAGAAGCCATCTTCTCTTGTGTGTGATTATCTTCGGAGAAGGGGCACTTGCGCCTTTGCTTCCAAAGCTCCATCTAAACCGAGATGGCTATGGTATGAGTCTCAACTTCACCAAGTTGAACATATGTTTATGCTAAGATTCTTGAAAACCTTTTGCTTCCGCTTGCAATGGTGATGCGCCACCCCTTTAAGGTTTTCGCCCCCCTCTTGAAAGGGATTTTGTTTACTTGCGCTCCCCCATGAAGGGGACACTTCAGCATCCACAACGACATTTTCCTTGCCCGATTTGTGTTTGATCACGAAAGAGTACTGCTGCATGTACTCAACCCATTTGGCATGGCGGGTGCCCAATTTCTTTTGGGCGTTCAAGAAGGATAAGGCTTGGTGGTCGCTATACAAGACAAACTCGTGGTGAAGATGGTAGTGTCTCTACTACCGTAATGACTAGACTATGGCGTAGAATTCCTTATCGTAGGTCGAGTAATGCTATCGGATAGTGTTCAGTTTCTCACTAAAGAAAGCCATGGGATGGCCCTCCTGGCTAAGTGAACTGCCAATGCTAGTGCTAGAGGCATTGCACGCGACTTTGAAAACTTTCAAAAAGTTAGGGAGTTGCAAGACAGGGGTTGTGGTCAAGGCATCCTTAAGGGCATCAAAATCCCCCTGAGTGGCAGGGGTCCACTCAAAATCATCCTTAGAGAGACGCTGAGTTAGAGGGGTTGTAATGGTGCTGAACTCACGGATGAACCGGCGGTAAAAACTATTGGTGTATATGCCCTAGGACCTAGTTTTGGTCCATTATTTGTACTACTTAACATTGATATATATATCATTCTGGCATTGTCGTTATCATTATTTGTTTACATTTGCGAAGAGATTTATTGGTCCATCAGCGCCAATGGGCCTGATGAGATGGAAGAGATTTATTGGAGCCAACTTCCATTTACGGCATATTAACCATGGTTAGCCCAGTTTGACCTCGGGTTAAATTGGATTGGATCCAAGGGCTTGGTTAACATGCATAATGGACATTGGGCTGGGCCCATTGAAAGGTTGGGCTTAATGGGCTTAAGGAGAAGGATGTGTAGGCGCATGGTTAACCCTAGTTAGACTAGGGTTGGCGCCTACGGCACATATGGTTAATATAAGTTGATATTAATTATTTGTGGGTTATTTAATTAATTAATTTAAATAATTGTATGGAGTCCTATTTAATAGGGCAGATTATTTAAATTATTAATTAGAGTCCTAATTGGATTAGGACTTGATTATTTAAATGATTAATTAGAATCCTAATTAGATTAGGACTTAATTAAATCATTAAAATAATCATATTCCTACTTCTTCTCCTAGCCACTACTCTAACCGCCCCTTGCTCTATATAATGAGCCCTAGCCGCCCTCTCTCATAACACACAACTTATTGAAGGCATGAGAACAAGAGGAGGGGCGATAGCAAGAGGATCAAGAGGAGTTGGCGCATCTCTTCATCATCCAAGCCACAAGCACTTCTTCTTCATCATCCTTGGCGGTTCTTCTACTGATGGTGGTGCAAGTGTGACTTGTGCATGGCGGCATCTCCCTCTTCCTTCTTCATCCTTGGTTCATATACCTTGGAGGTGGCGTAAGTTGAGAAGAAGGTGACCTAAGGCTTGGATCTTCTTCCCGAGGCTAGCACCAGGCGTGGAAGAAGAGGACTCGAGGTGATCCGTGTGTGTGAGACTGCAGAGGGCGCACGCTTGGGCGCCTACTACGACATTAGCCTCGCATCGCTCATAAGGTATTTTCTATCTCATCGTGTCGATTCCCTCGCATGCGATCTTCACTGGGTTTTTGGGACTGGCCTGTTTTGGGGGTATTCTTCCGCTGCGCAATGTATTTGCATCTCTGAAATTTTGTAAAATATCCCTGGGGTTTCCCAATAGTGGTATTAGAGGGACTTGTGAGACTCGAACGATGTATTTTCATGCTTCTCCATGCTCACATGCCATATTTACAATTTTCGCAAATTGCATGTTCTTATGGCAAATGATTTTTCTAAGTAGGAAAAATTAGGGTTTCTTGTTCCTATCATCTTTTCAATTTCTTTTGGAACTTTGGATTATTTTTCTATCATGATTTAAGGATCAAAGGCGCACGTGATTTTGTCAAGTAGGACGGGCATTGTGTCTTCGGACTAGCCGGGTCTCTTGATTTGACAAAATTACCAGCCGAGAGGATCTTTGAAATCATCATGAAAATTACTTGCAAATAACCAAGAGATTTGTGAAAAGAAGATGAGGAAAAGAGACTAGTTTTATGAAAAAGTAAAATTTTAGATTTTATGTTTTTCATGAGCATGTAGAACTACATGTGTAGATACCTTGCTTGTGCATAATGTTGTGATCATGAGTCAAGCCCCTTTGCATGCCTGTGATGTATCTTTGTGAGGCCTGCGTGCCGCTTTTCTTTTCTTTTATTTTTGTAATAAGAAGAAGAAGATTAGGGGCTCAATCACATGGAACCCTGGCGCATGCATGTTTGATGGCGCATGGAGGAGAGGCGCAAGATGGCATGGCCGAACCCTAGGGTTTGAGAGCTAGCTATCTTGGCTCCTTGCATAGTGGCGCATCATCTATGGAGAAAGACCCAAGGCATTGGCCGAACCCATGAGGGACACCTCTAGGGTTTGAGAGCTAAACCATGGTAAGAAGGACCTTGGAGCCAACCTTGAAGATCAAATTAGTGGTCGGTTAGGTTAGGTCTTGTCTTTGGGGCTTGAGTCCTAGGTCAAGAGTTGAACCTCCTTGTGGCATGGGTTGGTTCAATGTCTTGAATAGGCTATGATCACATCATTCTTTTACTACTTTCACATATCTGCTAAAGCATGCCTGTTTTATAGTTATGTTATCACTATCGGAATGCATGCGTGTAATGCTAGACATAAGATAAAACTGATGAGACCTCAAAAACCCTCATATACAAATATCAAGTCTAGTAGCCTTCTAATGCATAGCCCTCATCAAACTATCGATCAGTGGTGTTGTGAACTGTTTCCCACCCTCGTGGGACACACCCACTTATCTTTAGGAGGTGTGTGGTGGCAATGGTTTCCCCATACCGTTTTAGCCGAACGCGCCTTCGCAAGGAAACTCGTTGACCCTGGGCATAATGATTAGGAATGGACTTGACTAGAAGTTCATACGTGATGGGCACATGATGAAAGTCTAGAGGCATCGTTGAGAGGTTAGGGTTTCATGCTGTAACCAGCCCTCGCTGGACATGAAATGCCTAGACTTTTTCAATAAGGGGAATTGCTTGGAGCAATCGGCCGGCGTGCCCACCTTAGGAAGCATGAGTTACTTTGTGCATCTCATCCCACCCTCGTGGGACACGAAGCCTCATGTGAAATAAGGATCCCATCTCACTAGGAAGTCTTTATCTTCCCGATTGACTTTGTGGGTTGTCAATTCGATTAAAATAGTGGGAGCCATGATCATTTAAAATAAGTACAGTTTAAATGATCTGAAGTAGTACTAATCTGCTGTTTCTTGATTGTTGTAGATCAATGGCAACAAACAATAGCAGTTGGTCACTGCAATCTATCCTTGAGAAGGACAAGTTGGTTGGATCCAACTTGATGGATTGGTATGTGAACTTGAGAATCGTGCTCAAGCTCGAGAGGAAGCTCTATGTCCTTGAGCAGCCTGTTCCTGAGCCACTTCCATGCTCGGCCTCAGCGGCTGAGAAGGATGCTTATGATAAGCATCAGGCTGATACTTTAGAGGTTGCACAATTGATGCTAACCAACATGTCACCCAAGCTTCGAGGGCAATATGAATTAAAGAGTGCTTTAGAGATTATTACTAATCTAAAGCAGCTCTTTGATGAATTGGTTAGGCTCAATCCTCCTAAAGTTAATATTCAGTATGTTGAGCCGAAAGGCTTGACCAAGGAACTGAAATTAAAGATGGAAAGGATCAGGAATAACAAGTGCTATTCATGTGGAGGACCACCTCACATGTTAAAGGACATGGTGCAGCTTCAGAATGAGAAGAAGAGAGGCAAGGCTTCATCTTCAAGCTTAGGTATTTATGTTACAGAAGTCAACCTTTCTACTTCTATGTCATGGGTATTGGATACCGCATGTGGAGCTCATATTTGTACAAATATGCAGGGGCTCAAGAAAAGTAGATCGGTGCAGCCTGGAGAGATTGACCTACGAGTTGGAAACGGGGCACAGGTTGCTACTGTTGCTGTAGGAGTTTTTATTCTCTCCCTGCCTTCTGGACTTCTATTAGAGTTAGATAATTGCTATTATGTACCTTCGCTTACTAAGAACATTGTATCCATTCCTTGCTTGGCAAAAAAAGGATTTAAGTTTGAAATAAATAAGAACTCTTGTTCTTTTTCATTTGCAAATATGTTCTATGGAAAGGGTACTTTATGCAATGGTCTATATGTGTTAGACATGGATAACTCTATTTGTAACATAAATAATAAAAGGACCAAACTGAGTGGTTTACTGGGTGCTTTCCTATGGCATTGTCGATTAGCCCATATAAACAAGAATCGTATTCAACAACTCCATGCAAATGGGTTGTTAGATTCAAGTTCCTTGGAGGAATTTGATACATGTGAGCCTTGTTTATTAGGGAAAATGACAAAGGCACCCTTCACCAAAATTGGTGAGAGGGCAGGAGGTTTGTTAGATCTCATACATAGTGATGTGTGTGGGCCATTCAATAAACAAGCCAGAGGAGGGTACAACTACTGCATTACCTTTACTGATGATTTCAGTAGGTATGGTTATGTCTACTTAATGAGACATAAATCTGAATCCTTTGAGAAATTCAAGGAGTTCAAGAATGAAGTAGAAAACCAGCTTGGTAGATCCATTAAGGCTCTTCGATCAGATCATGGTGGAGAGTACGTGAGTGGTGAGTTTCTTAACTATCTGAGAGAGTGTGGGATTTTATCCCAACTCACTCCTCCTGGAACACCCCAATGGAATGGTGTGTCTGAAAAGAGAAATCGAACTTTGTTGGACATGGTTCGATGTATGATGAGTCATGCAACTCTACCTCCCTCATTCTGGGGACATGCACTAGAAACAGCTTCTCTGATACTGAATAACGTTCCATCTAATAGTGTCTCAAAGATTCCATACGAGATATGGAGTGGGAAACGCCCTAATCTCACCTTTATCAGGATCTGGGGATGTGAGGCTTATGTCAAACGTCAGGATTCTAGCAAACTAGAACCTAGATCTGATAAGTGTATGTTTGTGGGGTACCATAAGGAAACTAAGGGTTACTACTTCTATGTTCCCACCGAGAACAAAGTTTTTGTTGCTCGGGGTGCTGTCTTTCTAGTGAAATAATTTCTCATGAAAGAAGTTAGTGAGAGGAAGTTTGACTTGGACGAGGTTCAAGTGCAACCACAAGACATAGAGATGGAACCTGAGCCACCTGTACCGGTTGTTAGGCAACCTGAGGCTTAGACACAGGCCCCACGTAGGTCTGGGAGGGCTCATCGTGCACCTGAGAGGTATGGGTCACTGCCGACCCAACACGATGGGATATTCATCATTGAGGATGAACCCAGGACTTACGATGAGGAGGTCAGTGGACCGGACTCCGAGAGATGGCTTGATGCATGCGATCCGAGATGGATTCCATGTCAGCTAACCAAGTTTGGGATTTGGTTGAGCTACCTGATGGGGTAAAACCCATAGGGTGTAAATGGGTCTTCAAAAGGGAGATAGACATGGATGGCAACGTAGTTACCTATAAAGGTAGACTAGTGGATAAGGGATTCAAACAAGTCCACGGGGTGGACTATGATGAAACCTTTTCGCCAGTTGCCATGTTCAAATCCATTCAGATTCTGCTTGCTATAGCTGCATATCATGATTATGAGATATGACAGATGGATGTAAAAACAGCTTTCCTTAATGGGAAGCTGGCTGAGGATGTGTATATGACACAACCTGATGGCTTCATCCATCCTGCAGAGGCCAATAAGGTCTGCAGGCTAAAAAGATCCATCTATGGATTAAAGCAAGCATCTCGAAGTTGGAATCTTCGATTTGACGAAGCTGTGAGAGATTATGGCTTTATCAAAAGTGAAGATGACGCCTGTGTTTACAGAAAATTCAGTGGGAGCTTGGTGACTTATCTGGTCTTGTATGTCGATGACATACTGCTCATCGGAAACGACATCCCTAGTCTTCAAGATGTGAAGACATGGTTAGGGAAGTGTTTTGAGATGAAGGACTTAGGGGAGGCCGCCTATAACCTAGGCGTGAGGATCTACCGGGATAGATCCAAGAGGCTCCTAGCCCTTAGTCAGAGTACCTACATTGATAAGGTCCTGGAGAGGTTCAACTTGGAGCAATCCAAGAAAGGGTACCTTCCAGTGAGACATGGCCTTACTCTCTCAAAGAGCCAGTGTCCCACCACACAGGCTGAGAGGGATGACATGAGTCGAGTGCCCTATGCTTCGGCAGTAGAATCGATCATGCATGCAATGTTGTGTACTAGACCAGATGTGGCTTATGCTGTGAGCATAACCAGCCGATACCAATCCAATCCTGGTTTGCAGCACTTGGTGGCTGTAAAGAACATCCTAAAGTATCTGAGAAGAACTAAGGATCTATTCCTAGTCTATGGGGGACAAGAATAGCTCAGTATGCAGGGCTACACTGATGCGTCATTCCAGTCTGACCCTGATGACTTTAGATCGCAGGCCGGCTATGTGTTCAAAATGAATGGAGGCGCTGTATGCTGGAAGAGCTTCAAGCAATCCACCATTGCCGATTCTACAACCGAAGCTAAGTATGTGGCCGCTTCTGAGGCAGCCAAAGAAGCTGTTTGGACAAGTAAGTTCATTTCTGAACTTCAGGTGGTTCCCAGTGCAGTGGATCCCATTGAAATCTACTGTGATAATAATGGAGCAATTGCACAAGCCAAAGAACCACGGTCTCATCAAAGATCCAAACACATACTCAGGAGATTTCACCTAATAAGAGAGATCATAGAAAGAGGTGATGTCAAGATTAGCAGAGTTGACATAGAGAACAATATGGCAGACCCATTGACAAAGGCTTTGGCGCAGCAGAAGCATGATGGTCACACTAGAGATATGGGGTTGAGGTTTCTTAACCTCTAGGTCTTAGTGCAAGTGGGAGATTGTTGGTGTATTTGCCCTAGGACCTAGTTTTGGTCCATTATTTGTACTACTTAACATTGATATATATATCATTCTGGCATTGTCGTTATCATTATTTGTTTACATCTGCGAACATGTACTTATATGATAATATCCCTGGAGACAGATTGGATATGTTCTCAAATGATTGTCCCCGGTCGATGTACCTGACTGGATATGGGACAACTCTGGTACTTGTGAGACTGACATATGGGCTGGTTAGGCATGAGGTGCTAACGCAGACATATAGGTATATCAGTGGTGCATATACTGGACTGACCCGCTGTGAGGCAATGACTTGGTGTCACAAGTTATCCTCACAAGTGATAGGAGATGCATTGATCCCTTGACTTGAGGTCATTGGCCATTCTATATGGTTAGGGACATGCTTTGATACAACCTAACAACTCACCGTAGTTGGGGGGTAATAACGGTTGTCATTGGGCATATCACAACCCATATGAGAAGGTCAATGAACAGACATAGGATTTGCCCCTTCCTAAGGGAAGCTTGATATCCATGGAGCTCCTCTATGGTTCTATGACTGAAAGTGTATGGCCATACCCAGGTTAGACCCGATTTAGTCATAGCCATGAGATTGGATGAAAAATAAGTGGTGACACACTTGTCTAATCGGATATCAGTACGGCAAAGAGACTATAATGCATCGGTACCTACTTGAGATAATGGGGATCTCGATGTCGATATCCATTCCGATGAGTTGGGTAGCAGCGATGCACTGCTAGGTGCCACTCACTGCTTGTGATGACCTTAGGTCAGCACCACCAATGTATTCCATCAGCGCCAATGGGCCTGATGAGATGGAAGAGATTTATTGGAGCCAACTTCCATTTATGGCATATTTACCATGGTTAGCCTAGTTTGACCTCGAGTTAAATTGGATTGGATCCAAGGGCTTGGTTAATATGCATAATGGATATTGGGCTGGGCCCATTGAAAAGTTGGGCTTAATGGGCTTAAGGAGAAGGATGTGTAGGCGCATGGTTAGCCCTAGTTAGACTAGGGTTGGCGCCTACGGCACATATGGTTAATATAAATTGATATTAATTATTTGTGGGTTATTTAATTAATTAATTTAAATAATTGTATGGAGTCCTATTTAATAGGGCTGATTATTTAAATTATTAATTAGAGTCCTAATTGGATTAGGACTTGATTATTTAAATGATTAATTAGAATCCTAATTGGATTATGACTTAATTAAATCATTAAAATAATCCTATTCCTACTTCTTCACCTAGCCACTACTCTAACCGCCCCTTGCTCTATATAATGAGCCCTAGCTGCCCTCTCTCATAACACACAACTTATTGAAGGCATGAGAACAAGAGGAGGGGCGAGAGCAAGAGGATCAAGAGGAGTTGGCGCATCTCTTCATCAACCAAGCCGCAAGCACTTCTTCTTCTTCATCCTTGGCGCTTCTTCTATTGAAGGTGGTGCAAGTGTGACTTGTGCTTGGCGGCATCTCCCTCTTCCTTCTTCATCCTTGGCGCATATACCTTGGAGGTGGCACAAGTTGAGAAGAAGGTGACCTAAGGCTTGGATCTTCTTCCCGAGGCTAGCACCGGGCGTGGAAGAAGAGGACTTGAGGTGATCCATGTGTGTGAGACTACAGAGGGCGCACGCTTGGGCGCCTACTACGACATTAGCCTCGCATCGCTCATAAGGTATTTTCTATCTCATCGTGTCGATTCCTTCGCATGCGATCTTCACCGGGTTTTTGGGACTAGCCTGTTTCGGGGGTATTCTTCCGCTGCGCAATGTATTTGCATCTCTGAAATTTTGTAAAATATCCCCGGGGTTTCCCAACAAAAACCGACAAGACCTAGGAAACTATGCACTTCTGACACAGTACGAGGTTCAGGCCAATGCCGAATGGCCTCAACCATAGCAGGGTCGATGGACAGACCTTGGTCGGACACAATGTACCCAAGAAAATACACTCGGTTGGTCATAAAGGCGCACTTCTTTATGTTAAGGAAGAGTTGTTCTTGGCACAGGAGTTCGAATGTGGAGCGAAGATGCTCCAAGTGCTTGTCACGGGTCCGACTATAGATCAAGATGTCGTCGAAGTAGATGACCGAAAACTTGCCCATGTAGGGCTTGAGAACTTGACTCATCAAACACATGAAGGTGGACGGGGCATTGGACAAACCGAATGGCATGACAAGCCACTCGTAGAGACCATCCTTTGTCTTGAATGTAGTTTTCCACTCATTGCCCTCACCGATGTAGACTTGGTGATACCCGCTAAGGAGGTCGAGCTTCGAGAACCAAGACGCACCGGAAATCAAGTCCAACATGTCGTCAAGTCGAGGAATAGGGAACCTATACTTAAGGGTGATTCTATTAATGGCACGACTATCGATACACATGCGCCACGAGCCATCCTTCGTGGGCGTGAGTAGCGCAGGAACGGCACAAGGGCAGAGGCTCTCACAGATGTACCCCTTGGTAAGGAGTTCATCCACTTGACACAGTAGTTCATCGTGCTCCACGGGGTTGAGCCGATGATGGGGTAGATTAGGGAGGGGAGCTCCAAGGACAAGGTCAATCACATGCTAGATTTCCCTCTCCGAGGGAAGGCCGTGAGGCAGTTCCTCAGGGCTGATATCGCTAAACTCAGAAAGGAGGGCAGACACATTGATAGGGGGTGCCGAGTCCTTGCATAGGATGGAATCCTGCACCTCGTGTATCATGAGCGCGTACATGGCCTTGGTCTCATGGGCCTCGTGGACCAGCGCGGGGGTGCGCATGAAGGATACCTTGGCGGGACGTGGAGGGGTAGGTGCCGTGGGTGTGATCAAGCCCTTGGAGGTGGATGCTTGAAACTCCTTGGGCGGAGCCAGAATCAAACGGATCTTCTGGTCATTGTGGTCAAACACATAAGTATTCGACTAGCCATAATGGACTACATCTCGATCATATAACCATGGACACCCAAGGAGGACGTGAGCGACGTCCATCGCCGCCAGATCACACCATGTCTTCTCGCGGTAGTTCCCAAAGGTGATGGGAACCTGACATCGGTGGGTGACCAGGGGGCTCGATGTATCCACCCATGCGATGGAGTAAGGTTTAGGGTGGCGCTGAAGGCGAAGGCCGAAGCGCGTGACTGCAGCCTAAGAGACCACGTTCAAGCTACTACCTCTATCTATGACAGTCTTACATGAGTGCCCATTGTACTTGATGTATGTAGTGAAAATGCTCAAGCACCTCCATTCCTCGGAGGGCAAGGGCTGGACAAGGTTGAAAAGGGGGTCCCCACAAGGGGGGCGAAACCCTAATAGGAGGCGCAACAAAAACTCTAGCGGAATCTAGGGTTTCTAAAAGGATCGCATAGCATGTAATATATTCAACTTTCAATGAGAAGCGATTCTTACCATTGCCATCGCTTAGATGGTGTCTTGGAAGGAAAGGCGCAAATGCTCCTTCTCCTAAGGTGATGCACACAATTGATGTCGCCTACTCTTCCTTGGTGCTCCTTGTGCTAGCAAGGCTCCAAGATTGTCTTACCGAATGGAAAGGGGAGAGATCACCTTGCTTGGCCGAATATTTCCTCTTGTCGTCTACACTTCTCCACACGAGAATGCAAGCGCCGAATACTCAAGTTGGCGACAAAGGCGTGAAGAGGCAAGTTTCATGAGGCGTGGTCACGTAAGTGATCATGCTTTCTAAAAATAGAAAGCCTCACCTCCAAATGCGATCATGGGTTTACCCAATCGCAAACTCCTCTTAGATTGAACCATACGCTCAACCAATGAGCTGGTTCAAATCGATTTGGTTCAATAACCAAACAAACCAAGCAATCAGTCCAGACCACAATAAACCCTAAGGCTCTTGATCTGACCGTCGATCTCTTGATGCTCCTGATCTCACCGATCCAGCATCCATTCTCTCAATCGAAGCTTACCGATCTCAAGCCCTAATCAATCAAACATGATCAGACCAGATCTCACTTACAATCAGAGATTAAATCCCTTTAAACTGAACCTGAATAATTCAGTCCACACGATCTGACTTAAGTAAGCCATATCATCAAATTGTGCGACCCTGAGGGTTTCCTTTAAATGTCGGTAACGATAACTCACGTTATCACGATCAGTGAGGGGTATCTAGCAACACATCACTGTCTCCCGATATAAAGGAAAGAGTCTTCCAAGACTACACCCAAACCACAGCACAAGTGTGAATCCAATTCACAAGGCATGCATCTTTCCTTTGCCACTGGATGTTCTTATTGGACAAGCGTGTCAAGCTTGTATCTCCAATATGATGAGCATGATTAGATCAGATGAACATAGTCACCTGGGTATGGCCATACTCTTTTCTCAATCATCTCATCCAGGGGGCCCCTTTAGAACATCACACTCCTTAAACAAGGAGACGGCAATCCTATGTCTATCACTAGTGCCCTAACCTGACTCAAGCTCACCATCCAAGATAGTCTATAATCATTATGTTTCAAATGATATTGAACTACCTCAAAACAATGACAATCATCATTTAGAAAACACAAGTGATCTCAAGTCAGAGGAAATGTGCCACTTGTCGCATTCAAGGATTATTCACATTGTGACAAGCAATTGAATAACCTAGTAGGGTCTGTCCAGTACATCCAATGTACCCATGAGTCTACATCTTATTCCATGCTCGAAGCATCCTATAAGATTAGAACACATATTAGTCTTAACCATATCAAGGCTGTCTCATGTTCACCAAGATATATCGACTAAGGACTTTACTGCATGTCAGCCTAGCTGAACAGTACTGAGACATTATTCAGAAGTACACTTATTGCAGCAGACAATGTAACAACCTGAATAACAACCATGCCTTTATAAACATAAAAGTTTATACATAATACTGATACAATCCCAAGGCCTCAAACATTAGCCTTAAGGGCATACCCCAACAATCTCCCACTTGCACTTAATCTAATGGTTGAGAAATCTCAAACCCATATTATTACAGTGCTTCACATGCTTCTGCTGCGCCAGAGGCTTAGTAATCGGGTCTGCTAGATTGTCATCTGTATGTACCTTGCAGACTTTGATCTCGCCACGATCAATGATCTCCCTGATCAAATGAAATCGTCTCTGTATGTGCTTGGACTTCTGGTGCGACCGTGGTTCCTTTGCCTGTGCTATTGCTCCAGTGTTATCACAGAAGATAACCAAAGGATCTGCACTCGAAGGAACAACACCAAGTTCCTGAACGAACTTATGAATCCACACTGCCTCCTTGGATGCTTCCGAGGCTGCAACATACTCGGCTTCTGTTGTGGAATCAGCAACGATTGACTGTTTGAAACTCTTCCACACCACTGCTCCTCCATTCAAGCTAAATACATAGCCTGATTATGATCAGAAATCATCCTGGTCAGACTGGAACGAAGCGTTAGTATATCCTTCAATACTGAGTTCTTCCTGACCACCATATATCAAGAACATATCTTTGGTCCTCCGAAGTGTTGGGGTATGCCCTTAAGCCTAATGTTTGAGGCCTTGGGAATGTATCAGTATCATGTAATAAACTGTTATGTTTATAAAGGCATGGTTATTATTCAGTTAGCTACATTGTCTGCTGCAATATATGTTCTTCTGAATAATGTCTCAAAGCTGTTCAGCTAGGCTGACAGGCTATAATGTCCTTAGTCGATGTATCTTGGTGAACATGAGACAGCCTTGATATGGTTAAGACTAATATGTGTTCTAGTCTTATAGGATGCTTCGAGCATGGAATAAGATGTAGACTCATGGGTACATTGGATGTACTGGACAGACCCTACTAGGGTGTTCAATTGTTTGTCGCAATATGAATAATCTTTGAATATGACAAGTGGCACATTTCCTCTGACTTGAGATCACTTGTGTTTTCTAAATGATGATTGTCATTGTTTTGAGGTAGTTCAATATCATTTGAAACACAATGGTTATAGACTATCTTGGATAATGAGCTTGAGTCATGTTAGGGCACTAGTGATAGACATAGGATTGCCGTCTCCTTGTTTAAGGAGTGTGATGTTCTAAAGGGGCCCCCTGGATGAGATGATTGAGAAAAGTGTATGGCCATACCCAGGTGACTGTGTTCATCTGATCTAATCATGCTCATCATATTGGAGCTACAAGCTTGACACGCTTGTCCAATAAGAACATCCAGTGGCAAAGGAAACATGTATGCCTAGTGATGTGGATTCACACTTGTGCTGTGTTTTGGGTGTAGTCTTGGAAGACTCTTTCCTTTATATCGGGAGACAGTGATGTGTTGCTAGATACCCCTCACTGATCGTGATAACGTGAGTTATCGTTACCGACATTTAAAGGAAACCCTCAGGGTCGCACAATTTGATGATATGGCTTACTTAAGTCAGATCGAGTGGACTGAATTGTTCGGGTTCAGTTTAAAGGGATTTAATCTCTGATTGTGAGTGAGATCTGGTCTGATCATGTTTGATTGATTAGGGCTTGAGATCGGTAAGCTTCAATTGAGAGATTGGATGCTAGATCGATGAGATCAGGAGCATCAGGAGATCAACGGTCAGATCTGAGCCTTAGGGTTTATTTGAGATCTGGACTTGATTGCTTGGCTTAATTGGTCTCTGGACCAAACCAATTTGAACCGGCTCGTTTAATGAGCGCATGGTTCAAGGGGAGAGGAGTTGGCGACATGTTCACTTGGCGTGAACGTTAGAGCGAAGTGTGGTGGCTATTTTTAGTAACCACGATCTCCACTTGGAGATGTTGTTCACGACCGAATAGAGTGCTCTCTATTCTCGCCTCTCGCCCATATTCCTTTTGACGCTTTCGTGTGTGGCGACACCTTGAAGGTAGAGGAGGATTCGGCCAAGAGAAGGACATCTCATCTTTCCCTTTCACTCGACAAGGACCTCATGGAACCTTGCTAGCACAAGGAGCACCAAGGGAGGAAGCAACATCATCTTGTGTGTGACGATTTGGAGGAGAGCTCTCTTGTTCTCTTGCTTCCAAGGCGCCTTCCATTATATGGCTTCGGTATGAGTTCATTTCATGCTTTAAAGTTGATCATAATACATGCTATGCGATTTTGAAAGCCCTAGATTCCGCTAGAATGTTATTGCGCCTCCTATTAGGGTTTTCGCCCCCCTTGTGTAGGGGACCTTCAATTGGTATCAGAGCAGGTTTTCATGCATGTTTTATGATTGCTTGAAAATGATTGTGATCCATGTTTTGCGCAAATTCATAGATCTATAGTTACATGCTTTATGTTGGCGAAAATGCATGCTAGTAATAGATATGATTTTCTCCTTGGCGCATGTTAAGTTGGCGCATATATTATGTTGTAGTTTTTCTTAAAACTTAAACACTTGCGCGTATACCACTAGATCTAAGGCCTTACATTAAATCCTTAGACGGGTTATTAGGGTTGAAGTCACCCCCTAGGTTAGATCCAAAAGTCTGATCAGACCATCTGACAGCCTTGACGGGTTGACCAGGTAGCACCTGTGCGCAAGCACGTGGTGGCTACAGGTCGACTGCAGACAGGCGTGTAGCGATGTCTGATTGAGACAACTAGTGAACACACATGAGTTAGGCCCGGGGTCACACCCGCTTGCCAGACCTCATTGTGGTTGTTCAGCCCTGGCGCATGCATTGTTGACCTTATGGTCGACTCAAGTCAGTTAGGACTTGGTGCATACAAGGGCAGTGGATCTGACTAGGATGGATGAGTGGATCCCTAGTAATGGACCGTTGTAAGGTTGTAGGGCAAATAAGGAAATTAAAATTGATGCCTATGGGTTTTCGAAATTTAAATTTTCTTGAGTGGATCACATGTTGATTGATGCCATATGTTTGTCTATTTACTCTTATGTGGGCTGCCCGTTTTTAATGTGTGCTGTGCTGGGGCCTGCGTGCCTGGGAATTAATTGTAAATTAATTTTTATTTTTGTGATCTGCGAATCACAGTTTAATTAATTTATAATGTGTAATTGACCTGCGTGTCAATCTTGTCTAGATAGTTAAATTTGTAATTTAATTAGACAAGAGCACAGAGCACACTTGGCAGAGGCGCTTGCAGCAGTGGCTGGACCAGGTGGGAGGTCTAGGGTTCGACCCTAGGACCTGGCGCAAATTCCTGGTGGGCGCACCAGAGCTGCAGATGGCGCTTGGGCCCAGGTTTGGGCCAGATGAGCAGCAAAAGCCCTATGAAGAAAAGCAAGTCAAGACTTAAGTTAAATTAAGGTCTTACTAGGGCTATGGGCTTTTACCACATAAGATTCATGCTCTCTTTTATTATTGTTTAAATATTAGAATTGCATGATTAGTTTATCTTCTGCTATCACCATAGGAATTGCATGATAGTGAAGAAGATAAAAAGACCGTTAAAATCCAACGCTAAAATATCAAGCTCGTAAGCCTTCTGACGCGAAACCTCACTGTTCTGATTATCGTTGGAGCCGTGTTGTACCCACTCAGTGGGCACGTCCATCTATCTTCAGACGGTGTGGGATTACAACTGTGTGTTACAGAGTAGGGATTTATCCCTTCTCGTTGCTCAGCATAGCACATGGTGGTCCAGGGAGTAGGTCGGGTCAGCTTGACCATGTAGGCTACATATGTGGCGCATATGGTAGCACATGGAGGCAGCCATCTGTGGGATCAGAGACTGTGTTGTACCAACTCAGTTGGCACAGTCTGCTGGATTGCCCAGATGAAGGGGAATCGCACGGGTTGGCGATCGGCAGGGACTGCCTACCGGAGATTAGTGCTTGTACTCTCTGTGCATCTTATCTCGCCTGAGCGGGACGCGGAGACCAAGTATGAAATCCGGATCCCATCTCACTAAAAGAGTGTCTACTCTTTCAGACTGTTTAATGGATTTTTCAGTCAGATAAAATAGTGAGAAAAAGAATCTTTCTTAAGTCCTGATTGATTCTTAACATTGATACTGACCTTGCTGTTCTTGCATTGTTGTAGATACCTGCAGCAACGAACACCATGAACTTCAATGTGCGATCCCTACTGGAAAGGGAGAAGTTTGCTGGGCCGAACTTCTCTGACTGGTTCGGACACCTTAAGATCGTTCTTAAGGCAGAGAGGAAACTGTATGTGATGTAGGGAGGACACACCCCCGAACAACACTAAGGGTCGACAAGCAACACATGCCAAGTCCGACCCCCTCGGACACACAGTCCGCAAGGTCCAGGATTCTCCCCCGGGCGACACACGCACATGTTGGCAACACATGCCCAACATGCCTGCAGCGGGGCTCGAACCCTCGACTTGCCCCTTTCGAAGCAAGTCCCTTTAACCATTGAGCTGCAGCTCAATGGTTAAAGGGACTTGCTTCGAAAGGGGCAAGTCGAGGGTTCGAGCCCCGCTGCAGGCATGTTGGGCATGTGTTGCCAACATGTGCGTGTGTCGCCCGGGGGAGAATCCTGGACCTTGCGGACTGTGTGTCCGAGGGGGTCGGACTTGGCATGTGTTGCTTGTCGACCCCTAGTGTTGTGTGGGCCAACCTGTGTGGGCCGCCCCCACATCATAAAAGGTACCTTTTATGATGTAGGGAGGACACACCCCCGAACAACACTAAGGGTCGACAAGCAACACATGCCAAGTCCGACCCCCTCGGACACACAGTCCGCAAGGTCCAGGATTCTCCCCCGGGCGACACACGCACATGTTGGCAACACATGCCCAACATGCCTGCAGCGGGGCTCGAACCCTCGACTTGCCCCTTTCGAAGCAAGTCCCTTTAACCATTGAGCTGCAGCTCAATGGTTAAAGGGACTTGCTTCGAAAGGGGCAAGTCGAGGGTTCGAGCCCCGCTGCAGGCATGTTGGGCATGTGTTGCCAACATGTGCGTGTGTCGCCCGGGGGAGAATCCTGGACCTTGCGGACTGTGTGTCCGAGGGGGTCGGACTTGGCATGTGTTGCTTGTCGACCCTTAGTGTTGTTCGGGGGTGTGTCCTCCCTACATCAGTATGTCCTCGAGACGGCGATACCACCTCAGCCCGCTCCGAACGCCGCAAGGGCAGTTCGGGAAGCCTATGAAAAGCACGTCAATGATAGCATTGATGTCGCTTGCCTGATGCTAGCGTCTATGACGCCACCGCTGCAGCGTCAGCATGAGGATATGTCTGCTATAGACATGATAGCGAACCTCAAGATGCTGTATGCTGCACAGGCGAGGACAGAGCGCTATAATCTGACAAAGCTTTTCTTTCAGAGCAAACTGGCTGAAGGGAGCCCAGTGGGAGCTCACGTGCTCAAGATGATTGGGCACAAGGAGGCTCTAGAGAAACTGGGGCATACCATCAACCAGGAGCTTGCTGTGGATATTATTCTGCAGTCTCTCCCGCCTTCATTCGACGCGTTCATTATTAACTTTAATATGAACAAAATCGATTGTACTCCGGCAGAGCTGCTGAATATGCTCTTGACTACTGAGGAGACTCTGAAGGGAAAGCCTTCGACCTCTGTCTTAATGGTTCCTTCTAGGAACAAGAAGAAGGGGAAGAAGGGCAAGACCCCTGTCAAGAGCTACAGCAAGGCTCTGAAGCAGAAGGTGAAGCGGTCTAAGGAATACAGGTGTTTCCACTGTGGCCAGCAGGGTCACTGGAAAAAGGACTGTAAAGCGCTCCAAGGAGATAAGAGGGGAAGCATCGCTTCTGGCTCAGGTATATTCGTGACTGAGGTCATGTTTTCTTCTTCTATATCATGGGTGTTGGACACTGCATGTGGAGTTCACATTTGTTCAAATGTGCAGGAACTGAAGAGAAGAAGGCAGGTGGGACAGCATGAAGTGGACCTACGAGTTGGAAACGGGGCACGGGTTGCTGCTGTTGCTGTAGGAGACTATTTCATTTCTTTACCATCTGGACTTGTATTGGAACTAAACAGTTGTTATTTTGTTCCTAGTATTACTAAAAATATTATCTCCATTCCTGCTCTTGTCAGGAAGGGTTTTTCCTTTGAATGCAATATTTCAAAGTGTGTTTTATCTCATGATAATATTGTTTATGCAACTGGTTCAATTAGCAATGGGTTATACATGTTGGACATGGAATGTTCTATACAGAAAATTGATATTAAGAAAGCCAAGAATGCTGATGACAGCACCTTGCTATGGCATAGTCGTTTAGGCCATATTAACGAGAAACGCATTAAGCGGTTGCATGATCATGGACTGCTGGGATCATTCTCCTACAAGGAGATTGATACATGCAAAGCTTGTTTAATGGGCAAAATGACGAAGTCACCTTTTCTTAACAAAGGACAAAGGGCTTCAGGTTTACTTGACCTTATACACACTGATGTGTGTGGGCCATTTAGTAAACATGCCAGAGGTGGCTATCAGTACTTCATTACCTTTACTGATGATTTCAGTAGATATGGGTATGTCTTTTTAATGAGACATAAAAGTGAATCTTTTGACAAGTTCAAAGAGTTCAAGAATGAAGTACAAAATCAGCTAGGCCGAAATATCAAGGCACTTCGCTCAGATCGAGGTGGAGAATACCTAAGTCATACGTTTACTGACTATCTGAAGGAGTGTGGGATTATCTCACAGCTCACTCCGCCAGGAACACCGCAATGGAATGGTGTGTCCGAGAGGAGAAATAGAACGTTACTTGATATGGTTCGTTCTATGATGAGTCAGGCTACTCTTCCATACTCCTTTTGGGGTTTTGCACTGGAAACAGCTGCAAAGGTACTAAACCGAGTGCCATCCAAGGCCGTTTCAAAAACTCCATATGAGTTATGGTATGGGAAACAGCCAAGCTTGACATTTATCAGGATCTGGGGCTGCGAGGCTTATGTCAAAAAGCTCGCCTCTGGGAAACTAGAGAGCAGATCTGACAAATGCATCTTTGTCGGTTACCCTAAGGAAACTAAGGGTTATTATTTCTACGATCCCAAAGAGAACAAGGTTTTTGTTGCTCGGACGGCCATATTTCTTGAGAAGGAGTTTCTTCTGCAAGAGGCCAGTGGGAGAGAAATAAAACTGGATGAGAATCCAGAGGAAGGACAAAGTACTCAAGCAGAATTGGATGAGCCTGAGCCAGAAGATTAGGTTATTGAACAACCTGAGGCTCAGATATCACGGGAACCGCGAAGATCGGGAAGGATTCGTCGACAGCCTGAGAGCTATGACGGAGTCTACATCATTGATCATGATGAACCCCTCACTTATGCGGATGCGGTCAGTGGACCGGAATCAGCGAGATGGCTTGAAGCTATGCGCGCCGAGATGGACTCCATGTCAGATAACCAAGTTTGGGATTTGGTTGATCCGCCTCCGGGGGTTATCCCTATAGGCTGTAAATGGATCTTCAAGAAGAAGATTGACATGGATGGTAACGTAGTTACTTATAAAGGCAGGCTAGTTGCGAAAGGTTTCAAACAAATCTACGGGATAGATTATGATGAAACTTTCTCACCTGTAGCTATGTTCAAGTCTATTCGGATTCTTTTCGCGATAGCTGCATATTATGATTATGAGATCTGGCAGATGGATGTGAAAACAGCTTTCCTTAATGGAAATCTGGATGAGGATGTGTATATGACACAACCTGAGGGTTTCACTAATCCATCAGATCGTCATAAGATATGCAAGTTAAAGAAGTCCATTTATGGACTTAAGCAAGCATCAAGAAGCTGGAATATTCGTTTTGATGAATCAGTCACAGAATTTGGTTTCATCAAGAACGAGGATGACCCGTGTGTATATAAGAGGTTTAGTGGGAGCGTAATTACTTTCCTAGTCCTCTACGTCGATGATATCTTGATCATTGGAAATGACATTCCTGAAATGCATGCTGTGAAGGCATGGTTAAGGAAATGTTTCCAGATGAAAGATTTAGGAGAAGCAGCCTATATATTAGGTGTGAAGATCTACAGAGATAGATCTAAGAGGCTTCTCGGGCTGTGCCAGAGTACTTACATCGATAAAGTCCTGGAAAGATTTCATTTAGAGAATTCTAAACGAGGATATCTTCCAGTCAGACATGGTCTGAGTCTTTCGAAGAGTCAGTGTCCACAAACACAGACTGAGAAAGATGAAATGGACAATACGCCTTATGCTTCGGCTATTGGATCCATTATGTATGCGATGTTGTGTACTCGCCCAGACGTTGCTTACGGGTTAAGCGTGACCAGTCGTTTCCAAAGTAATCCAGGTCAGGCACACTGGATTGCAGTCAAGAACATTTTAAAATATCTGCGGAGGACCAAAGATATGTTCTTGATATATGGTGGTCAGGAAGAACTCAGTATTGAAGGATATACTGACGCTTCGTTCCAGTCTGACCAGGAAGATTTCCGATCGCAATCAGGCTATGTTTTTAGCTTGAATGGAGGAGCAGTGGTGTGGAAGAGTTTCAAACAGTCAACTGTTGCTGATTCCACAACAGAAGCCGAGTATGTTGCAGCCTCGGAAGCATCCAAGGAGGCAGTGTGGATTCGTAAGTTCGTGAGAGAACTTGGTGTTGTTCCTTCGAGTGCAGATCCTTTGGTTATCTTCTGTGATAACACTGGAGCAATCGCACAAGCAAAGGAACCACGGTCGCACCAGAAGTCCAAGCACATACAGAGACGGTTTCATTTGATCAGGGAGATCATAGATCGTGGCGAGATCAAAGTATGCAAGGTTCATACAGATGACAATCTGGCAGACCCGCTTACCAAGCCTCTGGCGCAGCAGAAGCATGAGAAGCACTGTAATAATATGGGTTTGAGATTTCTCAACCATTAGATTAAGTGCAAGTGGGAGATTGTTGGGGTATGCCCTTAAGCCTAATGTTTGAGGCCTTGGGAATGTATCAGTATCATGTAATAAACTGTTATGTTTATAAAGGCATGGTTATTATTCAGTTAGCTACATTGTCTGCTGCAATATATGTTCTTCTGAATAATGTCTCAAAGCTGTTCAGCTAGGCTGACAGGCTATAATGTCCTTAGTCGATGTATCTTGGTGAACATGAGACAGCCTTGATATGGTTAAGACTAATATGTGTTCTAGTCTTATAGGATGCTTCGAGCATGGAATAAGATGTAGACTCATGGGTACATTGGATGTACTGGACAGACCCTACTAGGGTGTTCAATTGTTTGTCGCAATATGAATAATCTTTGAATATGACAAGTGGCACATTTCCTCTGACTTGAGATCACTTGTGTTTTCTAAATGATGATTGTCATTGTTTTGAGGTAGTTCAATATCATTTGAAACACAATGGTTATAGACTATCTTGGATAATGAGCTTGAGTCATGTTAGGGCACTAGTGATAGACATAGGATTGCCGTCTCCTTGTTTAAGGAGTGTGATGTTCTAAAGGGGCCCCCTGGATGAGATGATTGAGAAAAGTGTATGGCCATACCCAGGTGACTGTGTTCATCTGATCTAATCATGCTCATCATATTGGAGCTACAAGCTTGACACGCTTGTCCAATAAGAACATCCAGTGGCAAAGGAAACATGTATGCCTAGTGATGTGGATTCACACTTGTGCTGTGTTTTGGGTGTAGTCTTGGAAGACTCTTTCCTTTATATCGGGAGATAGTGATGTGTTGCTAGATACCCCTCACTGATCGTGATAACGTGAGTTATCGTTACCGACATTTAAAGGAAACCCTCAGGGTCGCACAATTTGATGATATGGCTTACTTAAGTCAGATCGAGTGGACTGAATTGTTCGGGTTCAGTTTAAAGGGATTTAATCTCTGATTGTGAGTGAGATCTGGTCTGATCATGTTTGATTGATTAGGGCTTGAGATCGGTAAGCTTCGATTGAGAGATTGGATGCTAGATCGATGAGATCAGGAGCATCAGGAGATCAACGGTCAGATCTGAGCCTTAGGGTTTATTTGAGATCTGGACTTGATTGCTTGGCTTAATTGGTCTCTGGACCAAACCAATTTGAACCGGCTCGTTTAATGAGCGCATGGTTCAAGGGGAGAGGAGTTGGCGACATGTTCACTTGGCGTGAACGTTAGAGCGAAGTGTGGTGGCTATTTTTAGTAACCACGATCTCCACTTGGAGATGTTGTTCACGACCGAATAGAGTGCTCTCTATTCTCGCCTCTCGCCCATATTCCTTTTGACGCTTTTGTGTGTGGCGACACCTTGAAGGTAGAGGAGGATTCGGCCAAGAGAAGGACATCTCATCTTTCCCTTTCACTCGACAAGGACCTCTTGGAACCTTGCTAGCACAAGGAGCACCAAGGGAGGAAGCAACATCATCTTGTGTGTGACGATTTGGAGGAGAGCTCTCTTGTTCTCTTGCTTCCAAGGCGCCTTCCATTATATGGCTTCGGTATGAGTTCATTTCATGCTTTAAAGTTGATCATAATACATGCTATGCGATTTTGAAAGCCCTAGATTCTGCTAGAATGTTATTGCGCCTCCTATTAGGGTTTTCGCCCCCCTTGTGTAGGGGACCTTCACGAAGATATTTTAAAATGTTCTTGACTGCAATCCAGTGTGCCTGACCTGGATTACTTTGGAATTGACTGGTCACGCTTAACCCGTAAGCGACGTCTGGGCGAGTACACAACATCGCATACATAATGGATCCAATAGCCGAAGCATAAGGCGTATTGTCCATTTCATCTTTCTCAGTCTGTGTTTGTGGACACTGACTCTTCGAAAGATTCAGACCATGTCTGACTGGAAGATATCCTCGTTTAGAATTCTCTAAATGAAATCGCTCCAGGACTTTATCGATGTAAGTACTCTGGCACAGCCCGAGAAGCCTCTTAGATCTATCCCTGTAGATCTTCACACCTAATACATAGGCTGCTTCTCCTAGATCTTTCATCTGGAAACACTTTCTTAACCATGCCTTAACCGCATGCATTTTAGGAATGTCATTTCCAATGATCAAGATATCATCGACGTAGAGGACTAGGAAAGTAATCACGCTCCCACTAAACCTCTTATATACACACGGGTCATCCTCGTTCTTGATGAAACCAAATTCAGTGACTGATTCATCAAAACGAATATTCCAGCTCCTAGATGCTTGTTTAAGTCCATAAATGGACTTCTTTAACTTGCATATTTTATGACGATCTGATGGATTAGTGAAACCTTCTGGTTGTGTCATATACACATCCTCATCCAGATTTCCATTCAGGAAAGCTGTTTTCACATCCATTTGCCAGATCTCATAATCATAATATGCTGCTATCGCGAAAAGAATCCGAATAGACTTAAACATGGCTACAGGTGAGAAAGTTTCATCATAATCTATCCCGTAGATTTGCTTGAAACCTTTCGCAACTAGCCTGCCTTTATAGGTAACCACGTTACCATCCATGTCAATCTTCTTCTTGAAGATCCATTTACAGCCTATAGGGATAACTCCCGGAGGCGGATCAACCAAATCCCAGACTTGGTTATCTGACATGGAGTCCATCTCGGCGCGCATAGCTTCAAGCCATCTCGCTGACTCCGGTCCACTGACCGCATCCGCATAAGTGAGGGGTTCATCATTATCAATGATGTAGACTCCGTCATAGCGCTCAGGCTGTCGACGGATCCTTCCCGATCTTCGCAGTTCCCGTGATATCTAAGCCTCAGGTTGTTCAATAACCTGTTCTACCGGCTCAGGCTCATCCAACTGCGCTTGACTACTTTGTCCTTCCTCTGGATTCTCATCCAGTTTTATTTCTCTCCCACTGGCCTCTTGCAGAAGAAACTCCTTCTCAAGAAATATGGCCGTCCGAGCAACAAACACCTTGTTCTCTTTGGGATCGAAGAAATAATAACCCTTAGTTTCCTTAGGGTAACCGACAAAGATACATTTCTCAGATCTGCTCTCCAGTTTCCCAGAGGCGAGCTTTTTGACATAAGCTTCGCAGCCCCAGATCCTGATAAATGTCAAGCTCGGCTGTTTCCCATACCATAACTCATATGGAGTCTTAGAAACTGCCTTGGATGGCACTCGGTTTAGTACCTTTGCAGCTGTCTCCAGTGCAAATCCCCAAAAGGAATATGGAAGAGTTGTTGGGAAACCCCGGGGACATTTTACAATTTTTCAGAGTCATGGACATACATATTTGCACAGCGGAAGAATGTCCCCGAAACAGGCCGGTCCCAAAAACCCAGTGAAGATCGCATGCAAGGGAGTCGACACGATGAGTTAAGAAATACCTTAGAGCAAGAAGAGAGCGATGCCGATGTAGGCGTCCAAGTGTCCGCCCTCTGCAGTCTCACACACACGGATCTCTTGAGTTCTCTTCTTCCACGCCCGGTGCTAGCCTCGGGAAGAAGATCCAAGCCTTAGTCCTTCTTCTTCAATCCTTGCGCCACCTCCAAGGTAGAATCGCCTAGAAGAAGAGGTGGAGAGGTAGACGCCAAGTTCAAGTCTTTCTTGACCCAAGAGGAGGAGAAGAGGACTTGTGCTTGCGGCTAGATGATGGAGGAAGAGAGGTTGCGCCAAGAGCCTCCAAGCTTTCGCCCCCTTTTAATGATTACGCCTCCAAGGAATTATCTCTTGTCAAGAGGGGCGACTAGGTGCTCTTTTATAGGCCAAGAGGCGGTTAGGGTATGGGCTTGGATTAAGACAAGTGTAGGGCTAGGATGAAGAGGTTTGAGATAAGGAAAGTCTCCAAGACATTTCCTTAATTCTCATTCAACCTTTCCTCATTAAGCTCCACGCCTTCCTTGTGCGCCAAGGCCTTGCCTTGCGCCTCAAGTAATGCCTTAGAGGCATTAATTCCATCAATGGGAGAGGGCTAGGCGCCAATTGCTTCCTTAATGAAGCAATTTTGCCACCCTAACCCCATTATGCCCCTTAGGCGCCAATGGGGTTGGGTCTCTCCCCATTATACCCTTTTAGCCTCTCTTCTCTTCATGAGAACTTGTTATTGGGCCTCATTGGATAATGAGCTAGCCCAAACATCATTGCATAGGTTGATTAAGCACTTGGATCCAATCCAATGCAACCCTAATCCAAATGTGACCAACCATGGTCAAATACGGGTCAACCTGCCAAAAATGAAGTTTGGCTCCAATAACATTCTTCCATCTCATCAGGCCCATTGGCGCTGATGAAATCTCCCAATTAGATCCGAGTTATCCAATAACTCGATCATAAGGCTTCCCGATCAATACGAGAACTCAAGTATCAAGGTGTGCGACCCTGTAGGTTCCTCTGACGCTGGCAGTGCTGACCAAAGGTCACCACAAGCAGTGAGTGGCACCTAGCAGTCCATCGCTGCTACCCAGGTCATTGGAATGGATATCGACATCGACATCCCCATCATCGCAACTAGGTACAGATGCATTACAGTCTCTTTGCCGAACTGATATCCGATTGGACAAGTGTGTCACCACTTGTTTTTATCCAATCACATGGCTGTTGGGGTATGCCCTTAAGGCTAATGTTTGAGGCCTATGGGAATGTATTTGTATCATGTAATAAACTGTTATGTTTATAAAGGCATGGTTGTTATTCAGTTAGCTACATTGTCTGCTGCAATATATGTTCTTCTGAATAATGTCTCAAAGCTGTTCAGCTAGGCTGACATGCAGTTAAGTCCTTAGTCGATATATCTTGGTGAACATGAGACAGCCTTGATATTGTTAAGACTAATATGTGTTCTAATCTTATAGGATGCTTCGAGCATGGAATAAGATGTAGACTCATGGGTACATTGGATGTACTGGACAGACCCTACTAGGATGTTCAATTGTTTGTCACAATGTGAATATTCCTTGAATGTGACAAGTGGCACATTTCCTCTGACTTGAGATCACTTGTGTTTTCTAAATGATGATTGTCATTGTTTTGAGGTAGTTCAATATCATTTGAAACATAATGATTATAGACTATCTTGGATGGTGAGCTTGAGTCAGGTTAGGGCACTAGTGATAGACATAGGATTGCCGTCTCCTTGTTTAAGGAGTGTGATGTTCTAAAGGGGCCCCCTGGATGAGATGATTGAGAAAAGAGTATGGCCATACCCAGGTGACAGAGTTCATCTGTTCTAATCATGCTCATCATATTGGAGTTACAAGCTTGACATGCTTGTCCAATAAGAACGTCCAGTGGTAAAGGAAATATGCATGCCTTGTGATTTGATTCACACTTGTGCTGTTTTTGGGTGTAGTCTTGGAAGACTCTTTCCTTTATATTGGGAGACAGTGATGTGTTGCTAGATACCCCTCACTGATCGTGATAATGAGAATTATCGTTACCGACATTTAGAGGAAACCCTCAGGGTCGCACAATTTGATGATATGGCTTACTTAAGTCAGATCGTGTGGACTGAATTGTTCAGGTTCAGTTTAAAGGGATTTAATCTCTGATTGTAAGTGAGATCTGGTCTGATCATGTTTGATTGATTAGGGCTTGAGATCGGTAAGCTTCGATCGAGAGAATGGATGCTAGATCGGTCAGATCAAGAGCATCAAAGAGATCGACGGTTAGATCTGAAGCCTTAGGGTTTAATTAAGATCTAGACCATATTGCTTGGGATAATTGGTCTTGGACCAAACCGTGATGAACCGGCTCATGAATGAGCGCATGGTTCAAAGTGAAGAGAAGTTTGCGCTTGGGTAAAACCGAAGTCGCATGAGAGCATGAACGTGGGAGTGGTTTTCTATTTTTAGAAACCACGACTCCTAAGCGTGGTCACATCTCTCTCGCTTCATTCACACCTTGTCGCCGCGCTTGGCTAGAGGGTCTTGAGGCATTCTCGCGTGGAGGAGAAGCTAAGACGACAAGGAAGTTTTCGCCAAGGAGATCTCTCATCCTTTCCACTCGACAAGAACCTTTGGAGAACCTTGCTAGCACAAGGAGCAACAAAGAGTTTGCCATCATCCTCTTGTGTGCGAGACTTTGGAGAAGTGGCATTTGCGATTTTTCTTCCAAGGCGCCATCTAGAAATGGCTATGGTATGAATCGTTTTATTCATGCTGATTTTATAAGCTAATCATAATGCATGCAAAGATCATTGAAACCCTTTTTCCGCTGCATCTATATCTCCATGTGCGCCTGTAGGGTATTACCTCCCCTTATTCTAGGGGAACTTTCAACTTCAGTGGGCACGTCCATCTATCTTCAGAGGGTGTGGGATTACACCTGTGTGTTACAGAGTAGGGATTTATCCCTTCTTGTTGCTCAGCATAGCACATGGTGGTCCAGGGAGTAGGTCGGGTCAGCTTGACCGTGTAGGCTACATATGTGGCGCATATGGTAGCACATGGAGGCAGCCATCTGTGGGATCAGAGACTGTGTTGTACCAACTCAGTTGGCACAGTCTGCTGGATTGCCCAGATGAAGGGGAATCGCACGGGTTGGCGATTGGCTGGGACGCCTACCAGAAACTAGTGCTTGTACTCTCTGTGCATCTTATCTCGCCTGAGCGGGACGCGGAGACCAAGTATGAAATCTGGATCCCATCTCACTAAAAGAGTTCTACTCTTTCGGGCTGTTTTGCTGGATTTTTCACGCCTGATAAAATAGTGAGAAAAAGAATCTTTCTTAAGTCCTGATCGATTCTTATACATTGATACTGACCTTGCTGTTCTTGCATTGTTGTAGATACCTGCAGCAACGAACACCATGAACTTCAATGTGCGATCCCTACTGGAAAGGGAGAAGTTTGCTGGGCCGAACTTCTCTGACTGGTTTGGACACCTTAAGATCGTTCTTAAGGCAGAGAGGAAACTGTATGTCCTCGAGACGGCGATACCGCCGCAGCCCGCTCCGAACGCCGCAAGGGCGGTTCGGGAAGCCTATGAAAAGCACGTCAATGATAGCATTGATGTCGCTTGCCTGATGCTAGCGTCTATGACGCCACCGCTGCAGCGTCAGCATGAGGATATGTCGGCTATAGAGATTATAGCAAACCTCAAGATGCTGTATGCTGCACAGGCGAGGACTGAACGCTATAATTTGACTAAGCTCTTCTTTCAGAGCAAACTGGCTGAAGGGAGCCCAGTGGGAGCTCACGTGCTCAAGATGATTGGGCACAAGGAGGCTCTGGAGAAACTGGGGCACACCATCAACCAGGAGCTTGCTGTGGACATTATTCTGCAGTCTCTCCCGCCATCATTCGACGCGTTCATTATTAATTTTAATATGAACAAAATCGATTGTACTCCGGCAGAGCTGCTGAATATGCTCTTGACCACTGAGGAGACTCTGAAGGGTAAGCCTTCGACCTCTGTCTTAATGGTTCCTTCAAGGAACAAGAAGAAGGGGAAGAAGGGCAAGGCCCCGGTCAAGAATTACAGCAAGGCTCTGAAGCAGAAGGTGAAGCGGTCCAAGGAATACAGGTGTTTCCACTGTGGCCAGCTGGGTCACTGGAAAAAGGACTGTAAAGCGCTCCAAGGAGATAAGAGGGGAAGCTTCGCTTCTGGCTCAGGTATATTCGTGACTGAGGTCATGTTTTCTTCTTCTATATCATGGGTGTTGGACACTGCATGTGGAGTTCACATTTGTTCAAATGTACAGGAACTCAAGAGAAGAAGGCAGGTGGGACAGCATGAGGTGGACCTACGCGTTGGAAACGGAGCACGGGTTGCTGCTGTTGCTGTAGGAGACTACTTCATTTCTTTACCATCTGGAATTGTATTGGAACTAAACAATTGTTATTTTGTTCCCAGTATTACTAAAAATATTATCTCCATTCCTGCTCTTGTCAGGAAGGGATTTTCCTTTGAATGCAATATTTCAAAGTGTATTTTGTCTTTAGATAATATTGTTTATGCAACTGGTTCAATTAACAATGGGTTATACATGTTGGACATGGAATGTTCGATACAGCAAATTGATATTAAGAAAGCCAAGTATGCTGATGACAGCACCTTGCTATGGCATAGTCGTTTAGGCCATATTAACGAGAAACGCATTAAGCGGTTGCATGATCATGGACTGCTGGGATCATTCTCCTATAAGGAGATTGATACATGCAAAGCTTGTTTAATGGGTAAAATGACGAAGTCACCTTTTCCTCACAAAGGTCAAAGGGCTTCAGGTTTACTTGACCTTATACACAGTGATGTGTGTGGGCCATTTAGTAAACATGCCAGAGGTGGCTATCAGTACTTCATTACCTTTACTGATGATTCCAGCAGGTATGGCTATGTCTATCTGATGAGACATAAGAGTGAATCTTTTGACAAGTTCAAAGAGTTCAAGAATGAAGTACAAAATCAGCTAGGCCGAAATATCAAGGCACTTCGCTCAGATCGAGGTGGTGAATACTTGAGTCATACGTTTACTGACTATCTAAAAGAGTGTGGGATTATCTCACAGCTCACTCCACCAGGAACACCGCAATGGAATGGTGTGTCCGAGAGGAGAAATAGAACGTTACTAGATATGGTTCGTTCTATGATGAGTCAGGCTACTCTTCCATACTCCTTTTGGGGTTTTGCACTGGAAACAGCTGCAAAGGTACTAAACCGAGTGCCATCCAAGGCAGTTTCTAAGACGCCATATGAGTTATGGTATGGGAAACAGCCGAGCTTGACATTTATCAGGATCTGGGGCTGCGAGGCTTATGTCAAAAAGCTCGCCTCTGGGAAACTAGAGAGCAGATCTGACAAATGTATCTTTGTCGGTTACCCTAAGGAAACTAAGGGTTATTATTTCTTCGATCCCAAGGAGAACAAGGTTTTTGTTGCTCGGACGGCCATATTTCTTGAGAAGGAGTTTCTTCTGCAAGAGGCCAGTGGGAGAGAAATAAAGCTGGATGAGAATCCAGAGGTAGGACAAAGTGCTCAAGCAGAATTGGATGAGCCTGAGCCGGTAGAACAGGTTATTGAACAACCTGAGGCTCAGATATCACGGGAACCGCGAAGATCGGGAAGGATCCGTCGACAACCTGAGCGTTATGACGGAGTCTACATCATTGATCATGATGAACCCCTCACTTATGCGGATGCGGTCAGTGGACCGGAGTCAGCGAGATGGCTTGAAGCTATGCGCGCCGAGATGGACTCCATGTCAGATAACCAAGTTTGGGATTTGGTTGATCCGCCTTCGGGGGTTATCCCTATAGGCTGTAAATGGATCTTCAAGAAGAAGATTGACATGGATGGTAACGTGGTTACCTATAAAGGCAGGCTAGTTGCGAAAGGTTTCAAACAAATCTACGGGATAGATTATGATGAAACTTTCTCACCTGTAGCCATGTTTAAGTCTATTCGGATTCTTTTCGCGATAGCTGCATATTATGATTATGAGATCTGGCAGATGGATGTGAAAACAGCTTTCCTTAATGGAAATCTGGATGAGGATGTGTACATGACACAACCAGAGGGTTTCACTAATCCAGCAGATCGTCATAAGATATGCAAGTTAAAGAAGTCTATTTATGGACTTAAGCAAGCATCTAGAAGCTGGAATATTCGTTTTGATGAATCAATCAGTGAATTTGGTTTCATCAAGAACGAGGATGACCCGTGTGTTTATAAGAGGTTTAGTGGGAGCGTGATTACTTTCCTAGTCCTCTATGTCGATGACATCTTGATCATTGGAAATGACATTCCTGAAATGCATGCTGTGAAAGCATGGCTGAGGAAATGTTTCCAGATGAAAGATTTAGGAGAAGCAGCCTATGTGTTAGGTGTGAAGATCTACAGGGATAGATCTAAGAGGCTTCTCGGGCTGTGCCAGAGTACTTACATCGATAAGGTCCTGGAGAGATTTCACTTAGAGAATTCTAAGAAAGGATATCTTCCAGTCAGACATGGTCTGAATCTTTCGAAGAGTCAGTGTCCACAAACACAGACTGAGAAAGATGAAATGAACAATACGCCTTATGCTTCGGCTATTGGTTCTATTATGTATGCGATGTTGTGTACTCGCCCAGACGTCGCTTACGGGTTAAGCGTGACCAGTCGTTACCAAAGTAATCCAGGTATGGCGCACTGGATTGCAGTCAAGAACATCTTAAAATATCTGCGGAGGACCAAAGATATGTTCTTGATATATGGTGGTCAGGAAGAACTCAGTATTGAAGGATATACTGACGCTTCGTTCCAGTCGGACCAGGATGATTTCCGATCGCAATCAGGCTATGTTTTTAGCTTGAATGGAGGTGCAGTGGTGTGGAAGAGTTTCAAACAGTCAACTGTTGCTGATTCCACAACAGAAGCCGAGTATGTTGCAGCCTCGGAAGCATCCAAGGAGGCAGTGTGGATTCGTAAGTTCGTGAGAGAACTTGGTGTTGTTCCTTCGAGTGCAGATCCTTTGGTTATCTTTTGTGATAACACTGGAGCAATCGCACAAGCAAAGGAACCACGGTCGCACCAGAAGTCCAAGCACATACAGAGACGGTTTCATTTGATCAGGGAGATCATAGATCGTGGCGAGATCAAAGTATGCAAGGTTCATACAGATGACAATCTGGCTGACCCGCTTACCAAGCCTCTGGCGCAGCAGAAGCATGAGAAGCACTGTAATAATATGGGTTTGAGATTTCTCAACCATTAGATTAAGTGCAAGTGGGAGATTGTTGGGGTATGCCCTTAAGGCTAATGTTTGAGGCCTATGGGAATGTATTTGTATCATGTAATAAACTGTTATGTTTATAAAGGCATGGTTGTTATTCAGTTAGCTACATTGTCTGCTGCAATATATGTTCTTCTGAATAATGTCTCAAAGCTGTTCAGCTAGGCTGACATGCAGTTAAGTCCTTAGTCGATATATCTTGGTGAACATGAGACAGCCTTGATATTGTTAAGACTAATATGTGTTCTAATCTTATAGGATGCTTCGAGCATGGAATAAGATGTAGACTCATGGGTACATTGGATGTACTGGACAGACCCTACTAGGATGTTCAATTGTTTGTCACAATGTGAATATTCCTTGAATGTGACAAGTGGCACATTTCCTCTGACTTGAGATCACTTGTGTTTTCTAAATGATGATTGTCATTGTTTTGAGGTAGTTCAATATCATTTGAAACATAATGATTATAGACTATCTTGGATGGTGAGCTTGAGTCAGGTTAGGGCACTAGTGATAGACATAGGATTGCCGTCTCCTTGTTTAAGGAGTGTGATGTTCTAAAGGGGCCCCCTGGATGAGATGATTGAGAAAAGAGTATGGCCATACCCAGGTGACAGAGTTCATCTGTTCTAATCATGCTCATCATATTGGAGTTACAAGCTTGACATGCTTGTCCAATAAGAACGTCCAGTGGTAAAGGTAATATGCATGCCTTGTGATTTGATTCACACTTGTGCTGTTTTTGGGTGTAGTCTTGGAAGACTCTTTCCTTTATATTGGGAGACAGTGATGTGTTGCTAGATACCCCTCACTGATCGTGATAATGAGAATTATCGTTACCGACATTTAGAGGAAACCCTCAGGGTCGCACAATTTGATGATATGGCTTACTTAAGTCAGATCGTGTGGACTGAATTGTTCAGGTTCAGTTTAAAGGGATTTAATCTCTGATTGTAAGTGAGATCTGGTCTGATCATGTTTGATTGATTAGGGCTTGAGATCGGTAAGCTTCGATCGAGAGAATGGATGCTAGATCGGTCAGATCAAGAGCATCAAAGAGATCGACGGTTAGATCTGAAGCCTTAGGGTTTAATTAAGATCTAGACCATATTGCTTGGGATAATTGGTCTTGGACCAAACCGTGATGAACCGGCTCATGAATGAGCGCATGGTTCAAAGTGAAGAGAAGTTTGCGCTTGGGTAAAACCGAAGTCGCATGAGAGCATGAACGTGGGAGTGGTTTTCTATTTTTAGAAACCACGACTCCTAAGCGTGGTCACATCTCTCTCGCTTCATTCACACCTTGTCGCCGCGCTTGGCTAGAGGGTCTTGAGGCATTCTCGCGTGGAGGAGAAGCTAAGACGACAAGGAAGTTTTCGCCAAGGAGATCTCTCATCCTTTCCACTCGACAAGAACCTTTGGAGAACCTTGCTAGCACAAGGAGCAACAAAGAGTTTGCCATCATCCTCTTGTGTGCGAGACTTTGGAGAAGTGGCATTTGCGATTTTTCTTCCAAGGCGCCATCTAGAAATGGCTATGGTATGAATCGTTTTATTCATGCTGATTTTATAAGCTAATCATAATGCATGCAAAGATCATTGAAACCCTTTTTCCGCTGCATCTATATCTCCATGTGCGCCTGTAGGGTATTACCTCCCCTTATTCTAGGGGAACTTTCAATGGCTATGACTAAATCAGGTTCTTACCTGGGTATGGCCATACACTTTCAGTCATAGAACCACAGAGGAGCTCCATGGATATCAAGCTTCCCAAAGGAAGGGTCAAATCCTATGTCTGTCCATTGACCTTCTCATATGGGTCGTTACATGCTCAATGACAACCTTTATGACCTTCCATGTACGGCAAGGTGTTAGGTTGCATCAAAGCAAGTCTCTAACCATATAGAATGATCAATGACCTCAAGTCAAGGGATCAATGCATCTCCTGTCACTTATGAGGATAACTCATGACACCAAGTCATAGCCTCATAGCGGGTCTATCCAGTATATCCTCCCATGATATACCCATGTGTCTGCGTTAGCACCCCGTGCCTAACCAGCCCACATACCAGTCTCATAAGCACCATAGTTGTCCCATATCCACTAAGGTACATTGACTGGGGATCTTTATTTGAGCACAGATCCAATCTGTCTCTTGGGACATTACCATGTAAGTACACAATCGCAGGTGTAGACAGACAATGATAACGACAATGCCAGAATGATATACAAATATCAATGTCAAGTAGTACACAAGTTGACCAAACCTAGGTCCTAGGGCATATACACCAACAAGAGTAGCCTGACTCATCATAGAACGAACCATATCAAGTAACGTTCTATTTCTCCTCTCGGACACACCATTCCATTGCGGTGTTCCTGGCGGAGTGAGCTGTGAGATAATCCCACACTCCTTCAGATAGTCAGTAAACGCATGACTCAAGTATTCTCCACCTCGATCAGAACGAAGTGCCTTGATATTTCGGCCTAGCTGATTCTGTACTTCATTCTTGAACTCTTTGAACTTGTCAAAAGATTCACTTTTATGTCTCATCAGATAGACATACCCATATCTACTGAAATCATCAGTAAAGGTAATGAAGTACTGATAGCCACCTCTGGCATGTTTACTAAATGGCCCACACACATCACTGTGTATAAGGTCAAGTAAACCTGAAGCCCTTTGACCTTTGTTAGGAAAAGGTGGCTTCGTCATTTTACCCATTAAACAAGCCTTGCATGTATCAATCTCCTCATAGGAGAATGATCCCAGCAGTCCATGATCATGCAACCGCTTAATGCGCTTCTTGTTAATATGGCCTAAACGACTATGCCATAGCAAGGTGCTGTCATCAACATACTTGGCTTTCTTAATATCAACATTTTGTATAGAACATTCCATGTCCAACATGAATAACCCATTGTTAATTGAACCAGTTGCATAAACAATATTATCAAAAGATAAAACACACTTTGAAATATTGCATTCAAAGGAAAATCCCTTCCTGACAAGAGCAGGAATGGAGATAATATTTTTAGTAATGCTGGGAACAAAGTAACAACTGTTTAGTTCTAATACAAGCCCAGATGGCAAAGAGATGAAATAGTCTCCTACAGCAACAGCAGCAACCCGTGCCCCGTTTCCAACTCGTAGGTCCACCTCTTGCTGTCCCACCTGCCTTCTTCTCTTGAGTTCCTGTACATTTGAACAAATGTGAACTCCACATGCAGTGTCCAACACCCATGAAATAGAAGAAGAGGATATCATGACTTCCGTCACATAAATACCTGAGCCAGAAGCAAAACTTCCCTTCTTATCTCCTTGGAGCGCTTTACAGTCCTTTTTCCAGTGACCCAGCTGGCCACAGTGGAAACATCTGTATTCCTTTGACCGCTTAACCTTTTGCTTCAGAGCCTTGCTGTAACTCTTGACAGGGGCCTTGCCCTTCTTCCCCTTCTTCTTGTTCCTAGAAGGAACCATTAGGACAGAGGTCGAAGGCTTTCCCTTCAGAGTCTCCTCAGTAGTTAAGAGCATATTCAGCAGCTCTGCCGGAGTACAGTCGATTTTGTTCATATTAAAGTTAATAATGAACGCATCGAAAGAGGGCGGGAGAGACTGCAGAATAATGTCTACAGCAAGCTCCTGATTGATGGTATGCCCCAGTTTCTCTAGAGCCTCCTTGTGCCCAATCATCTTGAGCACGTGAGCTCCCACTGGGCTCCCTTCAGCCAGTTTGCTCTGAAAGAAAAGCTTGGTCAAATTATAGCGTTCAGTCCTCGCCTGTGCAGCATACAGCATCTTGAGGTTCGCTATAATCTCTATAGCCGACATATCCTCATGCTGACGCTGCAGCGGTGGCGTCATAGACGCTAGCATCAGGCAAGCGACATCAATGCTATCATTGACGTGCTTTTCATAGGCTTCCCGAACCGCCCTTGCGGCGTTCGGAGCGGGCTGAGGCGGTATTGCCGTCTTGAGGACATACAGTTTCCTCTCTGCCTTAAGAACAATCTTAAGGTGTCCGAACTAGTCTGAGAAGTTCGGCCCAGCAAACTTCTCCCTTTCCAGTAGGGATCGCACATTGAAGTTCATGGTGTTCGTTGTTGTAGGTATCTACAACAATGCAAGAATAGCAAGGTCAGTATCAATGTCAAGAATCAATCAGGACTTAAGAAGGATTCTTTTTCTCACTATTTTATCCAGCTGAAAAATCCAGCAAAACAGTCCGAAAGAGTAGAACTCTTTTAGTGAGATGGGATCCAGATTTCATACTTGGTCTCCGCGTCCCGCTCAGGCGAGATAAGATGCACAGAGAGTACAAGCACTAATCTCTGGTAGGCTGTCCCAGCCAATCGCCAACCCGTGCGATTCCCCTTCATCTGGGCAATCCAGCCGACTGTGCCAACTGAGTTGGTACAACACAGTCTCTGACCCCACAGATGGCTGCCTCCATGTGCTACCATATGCGCCACATATGTAGCCTGCATGGCCAAGCTGACCCGACCTACTCCCTGGACCACCACGTGCTATGCTGAGCAACGAGAAGCGATAAATCCCTTCTCTGTAACACGCAGGTGTAATCCCGCACCGTCTGAAGATAGATGGACGTGCCCACTGAGTGGGTACAACACGGCTCCAACGATAATCAGAACAGTGAGGTTTCGCGTCAGAAGGCATACGAGCTTGATATTTTAGCGTTGGATTTTAACGGTCTTTTATCTTCTTCACTATCATGCAATTCCTATGGTGATAGCAGAAGATAAATAAATCATGCTGTTCTACTTATTTAAACAATAAAAGAAAGCATGGATCTTATGTGGTAAAAGCCCATAGCCTAAGTAAGACCTTAATTAACTTAAGTCTTCACTTGCTTTTCTTCATGGGTCTTTTAGCTGCTCATTTGGCCCAAACCAGGGCCAAAGTGCCATTTGCAGCTGAGGTGCGCCCACCAGGGAAAATGCGCCTGGTCCCAGAGTCGAACCCTGGACCTCCCTCCTGGTCAAGCCACTGCTGCATGCGCCTCTGCCAAGTGTGCTATGTGCTCTTGTCTGATTAACTTACAAATTAATCTATCTAGACAAGATTGACACGCAGGTCAATTACACTTTATAAATTAAATACAATGTGATACGCAGATCACAATAATTAATTTACAACTTTAATTTCCAGGCACGCAGGCCCCAGCACAGCACACAATTAACATGGGCAGCCCACATAAGAATAAATAAACATACATAGGCATCAATCAACATGTGATCCAATCATGAAAATTAAATTTCGAAAACCCCATAGGCATCAATTTTAATTTCCTTATTTGCCCTACAACCTTACAACGGTCCATTACTAGGGATCCACTCATCCAACCTAGTCAGATCCACTGCCCTTGCATGCACCAAGTCCTAACTGACTTGAGTCGACCAAAAGGTCAACCATGCATGCGCCAGGGCCGAACAACCCTCATGAGATCTGGCAAGCGGGTGTGACCCCGGGCCTAACTCATGTGTGTTCACTAGTCGTCTCAATCAGACATCGCTACACGCCTGTCTGCAGTCGACCTATAGCCACCAGGTGCTAACGCACAGGTGCTATCTGGTCAACCCATCAAGGCTGTCAGATGGTCTGATCAGACTGTCTGGATCTAACCTAGGGGATGACTTCAACCCTAATAACCCATCTAAGGGTTTAAAGCAGGGCCTTAGATCTATAATGAGTCGCGCATGTAATATAAGTTTTTGAGAAAACATACAATATGCGCCAACAAGAAACATGCGCCAAGGAGGAAAAACATCTCTATCAAGCATGTAAAATTCGCCAACCACAACTATCGCATGTAACTTATAGATCTAAACATAGGATCACAAAGAAAGCAAACATATTATCATGCAATAACCTGGCTCTGATACCAATTGAAAGGGGGGTCCCCACAAGGGGGGCGAAACCCTAATAGGAGGCGCAACAAAAACTCTAGCGGAATCTAGGGTTTCTAAAAGGATCGCATAGCATGTAATATATTCAACTTTCAATGAGAAGCGATTCTTACCATTGCCATCGCTTAGATGGTGTCTTGGAAGGAAAGGCGCAAATGCTCCTTCTCCTAAGGTGACACACACAATTGATGTCGCCTACTCTTCCTTGGTGCTCCTTGTGCTAGCAAGGCTCCAAGATTGTCTTGCCGAATGGAAAGGGGAGAGATCACCTTGCTTGGCCGAATATTTCCTCTTGTCGTCTACACTTCTCCACACGAGAATGCAAGCGCCGAATACTCAAGTTGGCGACAAAGGCGTGAAGAGGCAAGTTTCATGAGGCGTGGTCACGTAAGTGATCATGCTTTCTAAAAATAGAAAGCCTCACCTCCAAATGCGATCATGGGTTTACCCAATCGCAAACTCCTCTTAGATTGAACCATACGCTCAACCAATGAGCTGGTTCAAATCGATTTGGTTCAATAACCAAACAAACCAAGCAATCAGTCCAGACCACAATAAACCCTAAGGCTCTTGATCTGACCGTCGATCTCTTGATGCTCCTGATCTCACCGATCCAGCATCCATTCTCTCAATCGAAGCTTACCGATCTCAAGCCCTAATCAATCAAACATGATCAGACCAGATCTCACTTACAATCAGAGATTAAATCCCTTTAAACTGAACCTGAATAATTCAGTCCACACGATCTGACTTAAGTAAGCCATATCATCAAATTGTGCGACCCTGAGGGTTTCCTTTAAATGTCGGTAACGATAACTCACGTTATCACAATCAGTGAGGGGTATCTAGCAACACATCACTGTCTCCCGATATAAAGGAAAGAGTCTTCCAAGACTACAACCAAACCACAGCACAAATGTGAATCCAATTCACAAGGCATGCATCTTTCCTTTGCCACTGGATGTTCTTATTGGACAAGCGTGTCAAGCTTGTATCTCCAATATGATGAGCATGATTAGATCAGATGAACATAGTCACCTGGGTATGGCCATACTCTTTTCTCAATCATCTCATCCAGGGGGCCCCTTTAGAACATCACACTCCTTAAACAAGGAGACGACAATCCTATGTCTATCACTAGTGCCCTAACTGTAGGTCCCCTTCGAGGGGGAGCGCAAACCCTAAGCATGCACAAATCTCAATTGCATGGGCGGAATTAGGGTTTCCATAGATCGCATGTAGTATATCTATAAGATTAACTTTGTTTGCTTATAAAGATCAAGAGAAGATCTCTTACCATAGCCATGATAAAGGGTGGCGACTTGGAAGCAAGAGGGCAAGTAAGCACTCCTCCAAAGATAACGCACACTAGATGAGAGATGGCTACCCTTTCGGATGTTCCTTGTGCTAGCAAGGGATCTCCAAAACTTCCTTGTCGTGTGTAGATGAAGAGAGGTGCTTGGCCGAGAGCTTCGTTGTGCAAGAGTTCCCCTTTTTTTTTCTTTCTTGTCGAATGAAGATCACAAGAGAGTAATTGGGCAAATGGCGTTAAGGCTTTCATTCAAGTGATGGCGTTACACTTCCAAATATGGAAGGTTATGAAGCCATGCGACCACTTGAAGAAAAACCGCCCAAAATGCCTTCAATCCTTGAACCATACGTTCACCCATGTGAACCGGTTCAAGCCAATTAGGTTCAACTCAATTCGGTTCAAAAAACCAAATCAAACCAGCCCAAGCCATGGTCTAGATCTCTTTGAACCAAATGGTTCAAGATCCAACCGTTCATCTCTGGATGCTCTTGATCTCTCCGATCTAGCATCCACACTCTCGATCGAAGCTTACCGATCTCAAGCCCTAATCAATCAAACATGATCAGACCAGATCTCACTTACAATCAGAGTCTAAACTCCTTTAAACTGAATCCAAACAATTCAGTCCACACGATCTGACTTGAGTAAGCCATGTCATCAAATTATGCGACCCTAAGGGTTTCCTTTAAATGTCGGTAACGACAACTTACGTTATCACGATCAGTGAGGGGTATCTAGCAACACATCACTGTCTCCCGATATAAAGGAAAGAGTCTTCCAAGACTACACCCAAATCACAGCACAAGTGTGAATCCATTTCACGAGGCATACATGTTTCCTTTGCCACTGGATGTTCTTATTGGACAAGCATGTCAAGCCTGTAACTCCAATACGATGAGCATGATTAGATCAGATGATCATAGTCATCTGGGTATGGCCATACACTTTCTCAATCATCTCATATAGGGGGGCCTTAGAACATCACACTCCTTAAACAAGGAGACGGCAATCCTTTATCTATCACTAGTGTCCTAACCTGACTCATGATCATTATCCAAGATAGTCTATAACCATTATATTGCAAATGATTTTGAACTACCTCAAAACAATGACATTCATCATTTAGAAACACAAGTGATCTCAAGTCAAAGGACATGTGCCACTTGTAGCATACAAGGATTATTCACATTGTGACAAGCAATTGAATATCCTAGTAGGGTCTGTCCAGTACATCCAATGTACCCATGAGTCTACATCTTATTCCATGCTCGAAGCATCCTATAAGATTAGAACACATATTAGTCTTAACCATATCAAGGCTGTCTCATGTTCACCAAGATATATCGACTAAGGACATTACTGCATGTCAGCCTAGCTGAACAGCTTTGAGACATTATTCAGTAGTACACTTATTACAGCAGACAAGGTAACAACCTGAATAACAACCATTGCCTTTATAAACTTAAGAGTTTATACAATGATACTATTACAATCCCAAGGCCTCAAACATTAGCCTTAAGGGCATACCCCAACAATCTCCCACTTGCACTTAATCTAATGGTTGAGAAACCTCAAACCCATATTATTACAGTGCTTCTCATGCTTCTGCTGCGCCAGAGGCTTGGTAAGCGGGTCTGCCAGATTGTCATCTGTATGATCCTTGCATATTTTGATCTCGCCACGATCTATGATCTCCCGGATCAAGTGAAACCGTCTCTGTATGTGCTTGGACTTCTGGTGCGACCGTGGTTCCTTTGCTTGTGCGATGACTCCAGTGTTATCACAGAAGATAACCAAAGGATCGACACTCGAAGGAACAACACCAAGTTCTCTCACGAACTTACGAATCCACACTGCCTCCTTGGATGCTTCCGAGGCTGCAACATACTCGGCTTCTGTTGTGGAATCAGCAACAGTTGACTGTTTGAAACTCTTCCACACCACTGCTCCACCATTCAAGCTAAAAACATAGCCTGATTGCGATCGGAAATCATCCTGGTCCGACTGGAACGAAGCGTCAGTATATCCTTCTATACTGAGTTCTTCCTGACCACCATATATCAAGAACATATCTTTGGTCCTCCGCAGATATTTTAAAATGTTCTTGACTGCAATCCAGTGTGCCTGACCTGGATTACTTTGGAAACGACTGGTCACGCTTAACCCGTAAGCAACGTCTGGGCGAGTACATAACATCGCATACATAATGGACCCAATAGCCGAAGCATAAGGCGTATTGTCCATTTCATCTTTCTCAGTCTGTGTTTGTGGACACTGACTCTTCGAAAGATTCAGACCATGTCTGACTAGAAGATATCCTCTTTTAGAATTCTCTAAATGGAATCTCTCCAGAACTTTATCGATGTAAGTACTCTGGCACAGCCCGAGAAGCCTCTTAGATCTATCCCTGTAGATCTTCACACCTAATACATAGGCTGCTTCTCCTAGATCTTTCATCTGGAAACCTTTCCTTAGCCATGCTTTAACAGCATGCATTTCAGGAATATCGTTTCCAATGATTAAGATATCATCGACGTAGAGGATTAGGAATGTAATCACGCTCCCACTAAACCTCTTATACACACACGGGTCATCTTCGTTCTTGATGAAACCAAACTCAGAGATTGATTCATCAAAACGAATATTCCAGCTTCTTGATGCTTGTTTAAGTCCATAAATGGACTTCTTTAACTTGCATATTTTATGACGATCTGATGGATTTGTGAAACCTTCAGGTTGTGTCATATACACATCCTCATTCAGATTTCCATTAAGGAAAGCTGTTTTCACATCCATCTGCCAGATCTCATAATCGTAATATGCAGCTATCGCGAAAAGAATCCGAATAGACTTGAACATAGCTACAGGAGAGAAAGTTTCATCATAATCTATCCCGTAGATTTGTTTGAAACCTTTCGCAACTAGCCTGCCTTTATAGGTAACCACGTTACCATCCATGTCAATCTTCTTCTTGAAGATCCATTTACAGCCTATAGGGATTACTCCCGGAGGTGGATCAACCAAATCCCAGACTTGGTTATCTGACATGGAGTCTATCTCGGCTCGCATAGCTTCAAGCCATCTAGCTGACTCCGGTCCACTGACCGCATCCGCATAAGTAAGGGGTTCATCATTATCAATGATGTAGACTCCGTCATAGCGCTCAGGCTGTCTACGGATCCTACCCGATCTTCGCGGTTCCCGTGATATCTGAGCCTCAGGTTGTTCAATAACCTGATCCACTGGCTCATGCACATCCAACTGTGCTTGACTACTTTGTCCTTCCTCTGGATTCTCATCCAGCTTTATTTCTCTCCCACTGGCCTCTTGCAGAAGAAACTCCTTCTCAAGGAATATGGTCGTCCGAGCAACAAATACTTTGTTCTCTTTGGGATCGTAGAAATAATAACCCTTAGTTTCCTTAGGGTAACCGACAAAGATACATTTCTCAGATCTGCTCTCCAGTTTCCCAGAGGCGAGCTTTTTGACATAAGCCTCGCAACCCCAGATCCTGATAAATGTCAAGCTCGGCTGTTTCCCATACCATAATTCATATGGCGTCTTTGAAACGGCCTTGGATGGCACTCGGTTTAGTACCTTTGCAGCTGTTTCCAGTCCAGATCCCCAAAAGGAATATGGAAGAGTAGCCTGACTCATCATAGAACGAACCATATCAAGTAACGTTCTATTTCTCCTCTCGGACACACCATTCCATTGTGGTGTTCCTGGCGGAGTGAGCTGTGAGATAATCCCACACTCTTTTAGATAGTCAGTAAACTCTCGACTTAGGTATTCTCCACCTCGATCAGAACGAAGTGCCTTGATATTTCGGCCTAGCTGATTCTGTACTTCATTTTTGAACTCTTTGAACTTGTCAAAAGATTCACTCTTATGTCTCATAAGATAGACATAACCATACCTACTGAAATCATCAGTAAAGGTAATGAAGTACGAATAGCCACCTCTGGCATGTTTACTAAATGGCCCACACACATCACTGTGTATAAGATCAAGTAAACCTGAAGCCCTTTGACCTTTGTGAGGAAAAGGTGACTTCGTCATTTTACCCATTAAACAAGCTTTGCATGTATCAATCTCCTCATAGGAGAATGATCGCAGCAGTCCATGATCATGCAACCGCTTAATGCGCTTCTTGTTAATATGGCCTAAACGACTATGCCATAACAAGGTGCTGTCTTCAGCATACTTGGCTTTCTTAATATCAACACTTTGTATAGAACTTTCCATGTCCAACATGTATAACCCATTGTTAATTGAACCAGTTGCATAAACAATATTATCTAAAGATAAAACACACTTTGAAATATTGCATTCAAAGGCAAATCCTTTCCTGACAAGAGCAGGAATAGAGATAATATTTTTAGTAATACTGGGAACAAAGTAACAACTGTTTAGTTCTAATACAATGCCAGATGGTAATGAGATGAAATAGTCTCCTACAGCAACAGCAGCAACCCGTGCCCCGTTTCCAACGCGTAGGTCCACCTCATGCTGTCCCACCTGCCTTCTTCTCTTGAGTTCCTGTACATTTGAACAAATGTGAACTCCACATGCAGTGTCCAACACCCATGAAATAGAAGAAGATGATATCATGACCTCAGTCACAAATATACCTGAGCAGAAGCGATGCTTCCCCTCTTATCTCCTTGGAGCGCTTTACAGTCCTTTTTCCAGTGACCCAGCTGGCCACAGTGGAAACACCTGTTGTCCTTAGCCCGCTTCACCTTTTGTTTCAGAGCCTTACTGTAGTTCTTGACAGGGGCCTTGCCCTTCTTCCCCTTCTTCTTGTTCCTCGAAGGAACCATCAAGACAGAGGTTGAAGGCTTTCCCTTCAGAGTTTCCTCAGTAGTTAAGAGCATATTGAGCAGCTCTGCCGGAGTACAATCGATCTTGTTCATATTAAAATTAATAATGAACGCATCGAAAGAGGGCGGGAGAGACTGCAAAATTATGTCTACAGCAAGCTCCTGGTTGATGGTATGCCCTAGTTTCTCTAGAGCCTCCTTGTGCCCAATCATCTTGAGCACGTGAGCTCCCACTGGGCTCCCTTCAGCCAGTTTGCTCTGAAAGAAAAGCTTGGTCAGATTATAGCGTTCTGTCCTCGCCTGTGCAGCATACAGCATCTTGAGGTTCGCTATAATCTCTATAGCCGACATATCCTCATGCTGACGCTGCAGCGGTGGCGTCATAGACGCTAGCATCAGGCAAGCGACATCAATGCTATCATTGACATGCTTTTCATAGGCTTCGCGAACCGCCCTTGAGGCGTTCGCAGTGGGTTGAGGCGGCACAGCCGTCTCGAGGACATACAGTTTCCTCTCAGCCTTAAGAATGATCTTAAGGTGTCCGAACCAGTCTGAGAAGTTTGGCCCAGCAAACTTCTCCCTTTCCAGTAGGGATCGCACATTGAAGCTCATGGTGTTCGTTGCTGCAGGAATCTACAACAATGCAAGAACAGCAAGGTTAGTATCAATGTTTAGAATCAATCCAGGACTTAAGAAAGATTCTTTTCTCACTATTTTATCTGGCTGAAAAATCCAGTAAAACAGCCCGAAAGAGTAGAACTCTTTTAGTGAGATGGGATCCAGATTTCATACTTGGTCTCCGCGTCCCGCTCAGGCGAGATAAAATGCACAGAGAGTACAAGCACTAATCTCTGGTAGGCTGTCCCAGCCAATCGCCAACCCGTGCGATTCCCCTTCATCTGGGCAATCCAGCAGACTATGCCAACTGAGTTGGTACAACACAGTCTCTGACCCCACAGATGGCTGCCTTCATGTGCTACCATATGCGCCACATATGTAGCCTACATGGTCAAGCTGACCCGACCTACTCCCTGGACCACCACGTGCTATGCTGAGCAACGAGAAGGGATAAATCCCTACTCTGTAACACGCAGGTGTAATCCCGCACCGTCTGAAGATAGATGGACGTGCCCACTGAGTGGGTACAACACGGCTCCAACGATAGTCAGAACAGTGAGGTTTCGCGTCAGAAGGCTTACGAGCTTGATATGTTAGCGTTTGGATTTTAACGGTCTTTTATCTTCATACCTATCATGTAAGTCCTATGGTGATAGCAGAAGATAAACTCATGCAATTCTAATTATAAAAGCAATAAATAGAAAGCATGCTGATCTTATGTGGTAAAAGCCCATAGCCTAAGTAAGACCTTAATTTTACTTAAGTCTTCACTTTCTTTTCATGGGTCTTTTATCTCATCAGGTCCATCCCAGGGCCCTTGCGCCAAGTTCAGCTCAGGTGCGCCCATCAGCTGAATGCGCCTCTTTAATGTGTGCTTTTGTGCTCTTGTCTAATCAAATACATTTTGATCTATCTAGACAAGGTTGACTCGCAGGTCAAATATACAATAAATTAATTAAAAAGTGATTCGCAGATCACAATAAAAATTAATTTACAAGTTTAAGTCCAGGCACGCAGGCCCCAGCACAGCACACATTTAACATGGGCAGCCCACATAAGAATAAATAAACAAGCATCATGGCATCATTCAATCAACATGTGATCCATTACAAAGAAAATAAAATTTTGAAAACCCCATTGGCATCAATTTTAATTTTCTTATGAGCCCTACTACCTTACAACGGTCCATTAATAGGGATCCACTCATCCAGCTAGTCAGATCCACTGCCCTTGCATGCACCAAGTCCTAACTGACTCGAGTTGACCTAATGGTCAACCATGCATGCTACAAGGGCTGAACAACCCTCATGAGTTTTGGCAAGCGGGTGTGACCCCGGGCCTAACTCATGTGTGTTCATTAGTCGTCTCAACCAGACCTCGCTACACGCCCTTGATGCAGTCAACCTATAGCCACCTCGTGCTTGCGCACAGGTGCTATCAGGTCAACCCATCTAGGCTGTCAGATGGTCTGATCAGACTAGTTGGATCTTCCCTAGAGGATGCCTTCAACCCTACTAACCCGTCTAAGGGATTATAGCAGGCGCCACTTAGATCTATGGTGATAGGCGTGCAAGATGTAAGGTTTTTCTTTGAAGAACAACTACAACAAGCGCAAACAAGTAACATGCGCCACTTTGATAAACAAGATACATCAAATATCTAGCATGTCATTCTTTGCATGTTGATAAACCAAAGATCTAGGCATAAGCGCAAACTTCTCCAAGCAATGATACAAGCGCAAACAAACTTATGTGCACACAACATCATGTAAGCGCAAGAAAACAAAGCATGAAGTGAGCGCAATATGGCATCATGAATGGATCACAACCTCAGCAAAGCAATCATATAGATGATACTGAAAAACCCTATGCTTTGATACCAATTGTAGGTCCCCTTCGAGGGGGAGCGCAAACCCTAAGCATGCACAAATCTCAATTGCATGGGCGGAATTAGGGTTTCCATAGATCGCATGTAGTATATCTATAAGATTAACTTTGTTTGCTTATAAAGATCAAGAGAAGATCTCTTACCATAGCCATGATAAAGGGTGGCGACTTGGAAGCAAGAGGGCAAGTAAGCACTCCTCCAAAGATAACGCACACTAGATGAGAGATGGCTACCCTTTCGGATGTTCCTTGTGCTAGCAAGGGATCTCCAAAACTTCCTTGTCGTGTGTAGATGAAGAGAGGTGCTTGGCCGAGAGCTTCGTTGTGCAAGAGTTCCCCTTTTTTTTTTCTTTCTTGTCGAATGAAGATCACAAGAGAGTAATTGGGCAAATGGCGTTAAGGCTTTCATTCAAGTGATGGCGTTACACTTCCAAATATGGAAGGTTATGAAGCCATGCGACCACTTGAAGAAAAACCGCCCAAAATGCCTTCAATCCTTGAACCATACGTTCACCCATGTGAACCGGTTCAAGCCAATTAGGTTCAACTCAATTCGGTTCAAAAAACCAAATCAAACCAGCCCAAGCCATGGTCTAGATCTCTTTGAACCAAATGGTTCAAGATCCAACCGTTCATCTCTGGATGCTCTTGATCTCTCCGATCTAGCATCCACACTCTCGATCGAAGCTTACCGATCTCAAGCCCTAATCAATCAAACATGATCAGACCAGATCTCACTTACAATCAGAGTCTAAACTCCTTTAAACTGAATCCAAACAATTCAGTCCACACGATCTGACTTGAGTAAGCCATGTCATCAAATTGTGCGACCCTAAGGGTTTCCTTTAAATGTCGGTAAAGACAACTTACGTTATCACGATCAGTGAGGGGTATCTAGCAACATATCACTGTCTCCCGATATAAAGGAAAGAGTCTTCCAAGACTACACCCAAATCACAGCACAAGTGTGAATCCATTTCACGAGGCATACATGTTTCCTTTGCCACTGGATGTTCTTATTGGACAAGAATGTCAAGCCTGTAACTCCAATACGATGAGCATGATTAGATCAGATGATCATAGTCATCTGGGTATGGCCATACACTTTCTCAATCATCTCATATAGGGGGGCCTTAGAACATCACACTCCTTAAACAAGGAGACATCAATCTTTTATCTATCACTAGTGTCCTAACCTGACTCATGATCATTATCCAAGATAGTCTATAACCATTATATTTCAAATGATATTGAACTACCTCAAAACAATGACATTCATCATTTAGAAACACAAGTGATCTCAAGTCAAAGGACATGTGCCACTTGTAGCATACAAGGATTATTCACATTGTGACAAGCAATTGAATATCCTAGTAGGGTCTGTCCAGTACATCCAATGTACCCATGAGTCTACATCTTATTCCATGCTCGAAGCATCCTATAAGATTAGAACACATATTAGTCTTAACCATATCAAGGCTGTCTCATGTTCACCAAGATATATCGACTAAGGACATTACTGCATGTCAGCCTAGCTGAACAGCTTTGAGACATTATTCAGTAGTACACTTATTACAGCAGACAAGGTAACAACCTGAATAACAACCATTGCCTTTATAAACTTAAGAGTTTATACAATGATACTATTACAATCCCAAGGCCTCAAACATTAGCCTTAAGGGCATACCCCAACACTAACCTGACTCAAGCTCACCATCCAAGATAGTCTATAATCATTATGTTTCAAATGATATTGAACTACCTCAAAACAATGACAATCATCATTTAGAAAACACAAGTGATCTCAAGTCAGAGGAAATGTGCCACTTGTCGCATTCAAGGATTATTCACATTGTGACAAGCAATTGAATAACCTAGTAGGGTCTGTCCAGTACATCCAATGTACCCATGAGTCTACATCTTATTCCATGCTCGAAGCATCCTATAAGATTAGAACATATTAGTCTTAACCATATCAAGGCTGTCTCATGTTCACCAAGATATATCGACTAAGGACTTTACTGCATGTCAGCCTAGCTGAACAGTACTGAGACATTATTCAGAAGTACACTTATTGCAGCAGACAATGTAACAACCTGAATAACAACCATGCCTTTATAAACATAAAAGTTTATACATAATACTGATACAATCCCAAGGCCTCAAACATTAGCCTTAAGGGCATACCCCAACAAAGGTTGCAGTGCACCATGAGTGCGGGGTGACCTGACTCTTCACCACTCATGTAGCACTCGGCCTCGACGTCGGGCTCAGCGTGGTCGTGAGTGATGGTGGCGACACGGGCAGGGCCCTTGTCTACAAGAGCTGGTTTCTTGGGATAATCGCATGACTGGTGGCCCAGTTACAAGCAATTGTAACAGGTACTCAACTAGAGGACCCAACCACGGGGGCCTTGCCCTTCTCCTTCCAAGTGGGGCGAGAAGGCGAGGCCTCGGGGTGTGGACATCTAGGGAATTGATGGGCCGGGGGCATAGGTCGCGGGTTCGGACAAGACTCCGGCCGCTCAGGTCGGTGTGGGGGACTACCCACATGAGGTCACCTATAGGACCCGACCTGGCTACATCTTGCTCTGGTGCGAAGGTCGTGTTCTATGTCTCTTGCACACTGAAATGTCTGGTCAAACGTCTCTGAGCCATATGTGGGCAAGGCTCGGCGGATATTAGCATGGAGCCTGTTCTTAAATTTAGACACTACCAACTCAGGGTCCTCGTGCAAGTATCAACGGAGTTGTAGTGTCTCAAAGGTGAGACGGTACTCCTCTATGGTACCCGAACCTTGGTGCAGGCTGCTATAATGGTCAAGGAGATGCTGCCTATACGAAGGGGGCACGTACCTCTCACGGAGGCCGTACTGCATTTCTGCCCACTTAGTGATTGGGGGAAGGGCTTGTTGCGCATATTGGCGCTCCATGTTCTTCCAGTGTAAACGTGTAGGCCCCTCGAGCAAGGTGCACACATACCTAACACGCGTGGGCTGCAGCCAATCACTGAGGTCAAAATTTGCATCGACGGATGTGAACGAATCCAAGAACTATGTGGGATTGAGACCACCCGTGAAGGGTGCGGGGGTGTTCCGAATGAAGTGGCAAAAATTGTCATCCTCCCAGGGACGCTCAACACGGGTGTGGGCTGGAGTTCGAGGTGTGGCCCAAGCGTGGCCAAAGCGACCGTTGGGTTGGGGCCCTTGTGCGGCCCATACATCGTCCTCATCGAGTGGGTCGTCACCATGACTTGGGTCCCCACAAGCCTCGTAAGGCTTTGGGCGACCCCACTCATCCTCATAGACACGACGCCGGGTGAGCGCAGCTAACGGTGGTAGCTCTCTAGCGGGTGCTGGGTTTGCGGACGCCAGACGTTTAACCAAATTCAAGCGACTATGCTCCATGGACCCAAGGTGACCAATTAGGTGTTGGATCCCAGCCAAAATCTGCTGGACCATGGTGTTTGTGCTCGCCTGGTGGGCGTCCACTCGCGCGGATAGCGCCTCAAGCTTCACATCAATTCGCGCCTCAAGTGCAGCCACAGACTCTAAACGTATGTTAGCCCCTTCCGAAGGCTAGACCGACTCTTGGGTTTTGGGGATGGTGCCCAGAAATTGGGAAGACATGACTTGTGACCTCGTGGTCACCATGCACAAACATGGGAAGACTTGACTACATGCAGAATGCTGAAAAATGCCGAAAAGATGTGGAAATATGCTATGCGATGGAGTTGGACCATGTGACCGATAAGAATCGAATGCGCAACTTAGCTCTGATACCAGATTTGATGAAGCTACTATAGGTGGGAGGTCCTTAAAGCCATACTCTATGGTGTTTACACAATGTGAGTAAATCGTGAGAGGGTCTGGAGACGAGGGAAGTAAAAGTGTCACGGAAAATAGCAAGAAACCACAAGGAATCAGCGCAAAATCCATTCCGGGGAATACAAATGCTAGAGGAAACTGACGGCACTAAACTATGCAAAAATTTCTCACTAACCTCTGGAGCAACTGTAAGTGCAACACATTACGGGGTGATGGGTTTGCGGGGTTCAGCTCGCGCGCCTATGCACCTGCGACCAAACCACGAATAGGAAAACGTCCATGCCTCTGACACTCGGATACTCGTGGGTGAGGGGGTGAAGGAAAACACACAGCGAAATGGGACAGCAAGTGCAATATAAACAAATAGGCGAACCTGACCAACCAACGCTAGTGGGATTCACTTCTTTGAATGCAGGAAACACACACTACAACTCCGAGTCGAAGTGTCGGCTGTGACTCTTACAACTCTGGAACCGAGGGACTCTCCACAATCTCCACAAGCTGGAGCACTCTATCACTCTAGAAAACTAAGGATGGATGCTAGCCAGCCCCTCTCTTTTATAAGGTAGGGGGGAAGACAAGACAAAAGGGCAGCATCCTAACAACTAACAACCAAAAAGTGGTCAAGCTGCCACATAGAACATGATAGAATATAATCCTACCAACTACCAAGTATTCCTGGAGTAGGGGCACAGGTCCTTTGATTATTCAGTGTACGGTTGGTAGTGGAGGCGGTTAGATGCGCTCCGAGCACATTACGACAAAATAGCAAAACATGGAATTTGTGGGCTGAGTTACCACTGAGGTCGCATGCTCTTGGGCTATGTTGCTGAGGAGATTGTGAGGGCCATCAAAGATTGGGCCTTCTGGAGGGTGGCTTGTGACGCTTTTGGGCTGAAGAACTTTGGTGTGTACCCATAACAGGCTGATGACCCCCTCAAAATGATCCGGCAGTTGAGAAGTGCGTTGGGATCACCATATTTCCACCTTGTTGGGCTCCCATTGGTCCCCCTTGGATGGATGAATGTGGTGGGGGGGGGGGGGGGGTTGTGCACGTCGAAACGGGGTCGCCGGGGTAAAATAGTGTCTGTCGAGACGATCACGGCCTGGCCATGCATTTCGTCACAGGCGTGTCAAGGATGCCAAGTTTGCACCGAGTCCACCACGGCCGGAGGAATGGGTGTGATTGGTGTAGGCGAGCTGATCTCGACCTTGCCGTGCTTCCGGTCACGGGCGTGATGGGATGCCCCAATTTCTACCAAACTCGTCACGATAGTGGCCACGGGCATGTCGAGGGCCGTGTCCGCATTCGCGTTTTCACCCGTCCATGTCATGGCCATGCTCGTCATCATGGCCTGGTCGTGTTGCGGTTGGCTAGACTCTACTGAGCTGGGCATGGCTGGCAGAACGGCCATGAAGGGTGTCGTGCCTGCGTCGTCGTTTCCGAGCGATTGAGTCATGGCCGTGCCTACTGTCACGTCCTGGCCATGATCAGGGCGCAGAAAATTCTAGGGACGTGTTTTCTCATCCGATTCGTCCCCTGCTTCCATGCTAGCTTCTCCTGAATCAATTTGTCTAAGAAACTTTATGATATCTCTAAACCCATTAGATCAGTATAGATTTGGATAGCTACAAAAGTAGGATGCTGATCTAGATTGATACTAGATTACACCGTCGAAAGAGAGTAATTTATACCATTGGATATCTCCTTGAATGCTTTAAGATTGCAATGATATGATTTTATTTTGTTTGAGTTTAAGATTCACCGATGAGATGAACCCGAAGTTTTGATGTCTCTAAACCTTATTTTCTATTCAAAACTTTCACTTGCTTGATTTGGCTAGCAATTGTATTTAATTATATTTGATTTATTTTATAAAAATCCAAAACATTCACCTAATTGTCTAGCTGTTTATATGTAATCACTCGGTACTTGAATCTTGTACTTGTGGGATCAAGTCTTAAATACTACTATGATACACTGTTACGCTTGTGGTTATATAGTAGTAGATAAACTACACATCAAGTTTTGGCACCGTTGTCGTTACACTTAGCTATGAAATCTTCACTTTTCTTGTTTTTAATGAAAATGTAGTTAAAATGGAATAAAAATGATGGATTTTGCGAGTTTTAAATCCATAGCATGATTTCTAAGGAAATTATGAAGGCATATGTCAAATTTGGAGCAAAAACGGAGTCAAACGCAAGATTCATGGTCGCAGCAGTGAGTTTCGCGTTCAAGGGGATCAGTTCTGCGACTAAGTATAGAAGTGTTGGTGTATATGCCCTAAAGACCAATGTATGGACATGGTCAGGCATTGTTTGAATGTACTTTGATAGAACTATTACTCTTTATATAGGCATGGTCGTTATTATGCAGACTTCTCTACCTGCGTTGATGTATTGAGTTGCATAAATAATGTCCCAGGAGTTTGGATTGGATCCATTCTCATAAGCTATCCCCAGACAAGGTACCTTAGCAGATATGGGACAGCTTTGGTACATGTGAGACTGGTGTATGGGCTGGTTAGGTGCGGGGCACAGTAACGCAGACATACAGGTGCATTGGATGCACTGGAGTGATCCACCGTGAGGATTGACTTGTCTAGTCAACAAGTCAATCTCACATGCAAGAGGTTTTGCATTGATCCTTAGACTTGAGGTATTCATGTCTAGATTTGATGATGGGTATGCTTTAATACAGTCTTACGTCTCTCCGTAACTGGGAGACCAAAACGACTGTCATTGGGCATGTCATAAGTCACGTAGAGACATGGATGACCAATAGTAGGATTTGCCCCTTCCTTCCGAGGAAGCATGATATCCACCTCGGGGCGCCCCACCTAATTGGTGCATGACAGGAGAGTGTGGCCACACTTGTTGAGTCATGACCAATGCATTGGATAATAAACTTGAGACTAATCCAATGGCAGGATATCAGTTTAAGGCAAAGGGATCTAGAATGCATGGGAATCCTCGTTGCTTGTTAAGGGGTTGTTGCCATAATGACTTAAGTCCTATGACATGGGTAGTAGTGATGTGTTGCTAGATACCCCTCACTACTTATGATGTTTACATCATTGCCATCGTCATATGGATCCTACCGGGTCACACGCAATAGACTCTTGACGTTGCTTTATTCAGAAGCCTTAGGATCAAGTTATTGGATAACTTGGATCAATTTGGAAGATTTCATCAGCGCCAATGGGCCTGATGAGTTGGAAGAAAGTTATTGGAGCCAAACTTCATTTTTGGCAGGTTGACCCGAAATTGACCTAGATTGGTCACATTTGGATTAGGGTTGCATTGGATTGGATCCAATGGCTTAATCAACCCATACCATGAAGTTTGGGCTAGCTCATTATCCAATGAGGCCCAATAATTAGTTGTCATGAAGAGGAATTGGGATAAAAGGGTATAATGGGGAGAAATCTCACCCCATTGGCGCCTAGGGGCATAATGGGGTGAGGGAGGCGCCTTTGCTTCATTATGGAAGTAAAGGGCACCTAGCCCCTCTTCCTTGGATGGAATACTTGCCTCTAAGGCAAGTCTTGGGGCTGATATGGCTTGGTGGCTCTTTTGGAAAGAGCTTGGGCGCATATGGATATAGGGAAGAGGTATATGGTAATGTCTTGGAGACTTACCTTACCTCAAACCCTAATTTCTCTCATGACACCACCCTTGGACGAATTCTTCATGCATGTTGCGCCTAGCCCTTCTCCTTGGATGGAAAGAATGCCTCTAAGGCATATCTTGGGCTGATATGACAATTGGGCAAATAAGGATAGGTTGAATGAGGTTTATGGAAAAGTCTTGGAGACTTTCCTTACCACAAACCCCTCTCATCCTAGCCGCCCACTTGGCATGATCTTAGCCCTCAATAAACCGCCCCTTGGCTTATAAAAGGGACCTTAGTTGCCCCTTTCTATGGTCGACTTCTTGGAAGTGTGAACCAACGTAGAGAGGCGTGAGCAAGGCTAGAGGGCGACAACATCATCTTGGCGCAATCCTTCTTCCAACATGTAACCGCAAGTCTTCTCCTTTCTATCCTCTTGGCGTGACTTGGAGAGGGACTTGGTGGTGTAATCTCCTCTTAATCTTCCTAAGGGCCGAAACTCCTCATCTCCTTCTTCTCTTGGAGAGAATAGGACAAGGAGTTGGCGGCTAACATCTTGTGCTTGGCGCAACTTCTCTTGAAGGTGGCGCAAGTGAAAAGAAGGCTTGATTCTCTTCCCGAGGCTAGCACCGAGCGTGGAAGGGAGCAACGTTGAGAAGGTCGACGCGTGGATACTTGTAGAGGACGAACACTTGGGCGTCTTCAACTTGGCACCTTCATCCTAACAAGCAATAAAGGTACTAACCCTAACACATCCTTGTGTTCTCTCCCTCGCATGGATCCTTGGGACTGGAATGTGTTTCGGGTGTAATGCTTCTTCCGCTGCGTCCTGGGACTGCAAAATTTTAAATTACACCCGGCATTCCCTAACAGTGGTATCAGAGGTACTTGCGAGAAACACAAGGTGTACGTTTGCTTGTGTGAAAAATTTTTGGAAAATTTTTCTTTCATCCATGCGCGATTCACCTAGAAGGCGCTTTCATCCAAACTTCTTTTATCAATTTTATGGCCGAAATTTGGATTGTGTTTATGATCGATTTAAGACCAAAGGCGCACGTAGTTTTGTCAAGTAGGACGGGCATTGTGTCTTCGGACTGGCCGGGTCTCTTGATCTGACAAAATTGCCAGCCGATAGGGTCCATGAAATCATCATGAAACTTGATCCCAATTTTAACATAAATTTGATTGAGAGAGTGCTTTGGATGGAGTTGGCGCATAAGGGGATAAAATTTGATTATTCCGGTTTTTCAAATTTTATATATGCGCCACTTGTCTCTTCCTTGGGTTAATATGGTCATAGCGGGTGCCCTCCTGTGTTGTGATGTGGAAGCATGTTTCCACCTGTGATGAATGCTTGTAAAATCTTTCTGCCACCTGCGTGTGGTTCTCCCCCTTCTTGATGTAAAATTTTCATCTTTCCTTAGAAAAGATGTAGAACTGTTTACATAAGATAGGTTAAGGTTCATCAAAGACAACAAGGTGTCTTCTTCAACCGATATCAGAGTGGCGCCAGCTTTGGAAGCATGGTGATGGACTTGCGGCTGAAGGAAGGACACATGCATTCGGCTTCTGGCATGGGCCGATCTGCTCAAGGGACTCGCAACCCTTGGATGCGCGATAACATGTCACATGGCTCGTGACAAGTTATGTGTATGAAAAGGGCTATGACCATATCCACCAAAACTAGCATGCCTGTGATGGTTTATTATTTTGTCCATAGCATGCCTGTGATGAGTTTCCTTTGCTGCCATAACCATAGGAAAACTGCATGCTAGAAAAGAATAAAATCAACATGCAAAACTCTCATTGAAATATCGAGTCAATAGCCTTCTAACGCGTAGCCCTCATCAAACTATCGATCGGTGGTGTTGTGAACTGTTTCCCACCCTCGTGGGACACACCCACTTATCTTTAGGAGGTGTGTGGTGACAATGATTTCCCCAGTCCAGTTTTAACCTGGGCGTGCCTTCGCAAGGAAATTCGTTGGCCCTGGGCATAACCGTTAGGACCAGACTTGACTAGTTTTTCATATGTCACTAACATGATGAATCACTAGAGGCAGCTGTTGAGAGGATAGGGTTCTGTGTTGTATCCAGCCCTCGCTGGACACAGGGCGCCTAGTCTGTCTTAACTAAGAGGTATTGTGCGCGGCACAATTGGCTGGCATGCCTACCTAAGGAAGCATGGGACTCTCTGTGCATCTCAACTCACCCTCGTGAGTCGCGGAGACCTCGTGTGAAATTAGGATCCTACTCACATATTTCCAAGTTGAGTTTTGGGAGTTATCAACTTGTTAAGGAAATAGTGGGAGTATAGCATTTAATTTAAAGTCCTTGTTAAATGCTTTATCATAGTACTTATTTTGCTTGTTTGCTTATTGTAGATGATCCCATCTCCTGAACCTAGATTGAAACTTCTTAAAAATAAACTGGATGGAACAAATTGGACAAGATGGTTCAGACTTTTGTCCAAACTTCTAGAACATGAGAATGTGGTCTATCTTCTTGAAAGACCTCCAACCCAGCCCTGTATATATTTTTGTACAGAATGGGAGTGGAATGTCTATCTTGAACATTGTGTGGATAGTGAACATTACACTGCTCTTATTTTGAGGTGCTTGACCCCTGAGGTCCAGGTTGAGTGTGATGAGATGGGGATTTATGATATGATCATACATCTTCGACGTCTCTTCACACCGGGCACTTCAAATGGTAATCAAGAGAGTGTTGTTGGATCTTCTGGGTGTTTGCTTGAATCCAAGAATGACTATGGTTCCGCATCTTCGAAGCTAAAACTTCGGAAGACTGGGAATGCATGGAAATTTCAGGATGGATTAAGGCCCAGGAAGAGCATGGCACAAAAGAAGGGATGTTATCCATCTGCTTCAGGTATTGTGTTACTGAGGTCTTTATGTCCACTTCTTATTCATGGGTACTGGGTACTGCATGAGGAGCTTACATATGTTTTTCATATGCAGGGGCTCAAAAGAAGTAGGACAATAAGGCTTGGTGGGATCGACTTTCGAGTCAGGGACGGAGCATTGGATGCTGCTGTTGATGTCATCTCACTACCTTCAAAGACTTCAACTAGAACTTTGCTATTATGTACTAGCTTTTGTATTAGAACATTATGTCCATTATTTTGAATGGATTTTCAGTTTGAAATAAATTGGTATTTCCTTAAATCTGGAATGTTCTATAGTAGTGGTACAATTGATGATAGCTTGTAGTTATGTATGTAACACTGAATAGATCAAGTCCAATGATTCATTCAATACCATCTCTTTGCATTGTCTCTTGGACCATAAGACATAAGTCACATCCAAAAGTCCATGGACTATTGGGATCATTATCCTTTCAGGGTTATGATATATGTGAGCCTTGTCTAATGGACAAGATGGCAGATGCTACCTTCATTTAGGAAGGAGAGAGAGGTTAGATGCTTGTTGGATCTAGTGCACAGCAATGTGTGTAGACCCATGGAGACAAGCACTAAGTGGTATACTTCATTAAGTTGGGATATGTCATATCCAACACGTAACTTTGGAGAAATCCAAGATGTTAAGAAATGAAGTATAGAATCGAATTGGAGAATCTATTAAAACCCTTTGATTGGATCAAAGTAGGAAGTGAAGAATTTGATGACTATCTTGAGGAGTGTGGGGTTGTCTCACAGCTTACTTGGAACACCACAACTGTGTGGTGAAATTCAAAGAAAGAAAAGGGAACACATTGGATGTGGTTCCACCTTTGAATAGTCATGCAAATTTACTTCCTTTAGAGGCCATGCAAGCAACTGTTCTGACACTCCATAGTGTGTACTTGTGGGGCACTGAAAGTGCTGCTTCTATCCCGATGAGAACAAAAATATTTGTTGCTCAAACTGCTGTCTTTCTTTAGGAGATATCTATTTGAAAGAAGCAAGTGGGAGCAGATTTGATTAGGACAAGGTCCAAAAATCAACCACAATACAGTTAGACACAAATGGAGAGTAGAATCACACATGCAGGTTGAAAGTCAACCTGAGGTTCAAATAACACAGGAATCACATGAGTCTGAATGGATTCGAAATACTCTCACAGGTTGTGGGCATGACGAATTTTTCATCTAGGATGAACCTAAAGACTTATGAGGAAATGGAAGCGGTCAGTGGACCAGATTCCAAGAAATGGCTGAGCGCCATAAGAACCGTAATGGACTCCATGTCTGCTAATCAAGTGTGGGACTTGATTGAGCCGCCAAAGGGGTAACACCCAGAGGCTGCATGTGGATCTTCTTCGAAGATAGACATGAAAGGTAACATTGTTACCTATGATGACAAGCTAGTGAATGAAATTTCGGATAAGTCCACTGGGTGGATAGTAATGAAATTTTTCACCGATAGCTTTGTTTGAGTCCATTAGGTATCTACTTGTTATAATTGCATGTTCTGTTATAGCGTGTTGTTATGAAAATTGCTTTTCTTAATGGACGTCTAGAAGAGGATGTCTAGATGGAAATAGCCAAAATGTTTTCATACAGTCGCCATAAAGATATGTATGGTATTATACAAGTATCCTGTGTTTACAAGAAGATTAGTGGGAGCATCATAATGTTTCTTGTTCTAATAGATTGACGATATCTCCTCGCATGAAATGACATCCCAGCTCTTCACGTGGTGAAGTACAGGCTTGGAATGTATTTCGAGAAGAATGACCTAGGGAATGATGCCTACATCCTAGGCATGAGGATCCCCAGACAAGGATCCAAGAAAGTCATTACCCTTTAGTCAATCTACGTTCATCCAAGAGATTCTGGAGAGGTTCATATTGGATCATTCCAAAGGATGATACCTTCCAGAGGGACATAGTCTGATTCTCTCCATGATGCAATGTTTTTGACAGAGCAGGAGAGAGATAACATGAATCTATAATCCTAGTACATTGGGTATAGGATAGATTATGTTTTGTGCAACTGGCACAAGACTATGTGTGGCGAATGCTTGGAGCAATGCCAGCAAGTTTCAATCTAATCCTAGTGTTCATACACTGGATAGCTGTGAAAGCAACCCTTCATACTTGGGAAGTATAAAGGATTGAATTTTAGTCTGTGATAGACAGGAAGAACTTTGTGTACAGGGGTACACTGACACTTCGTTCCAGTCTAATGACTATTGTTCACAGCCAGGATTTGCGCTTTGCCTTGATGTGGTGTTGTGTGCTGAAAGAGCATTATGCAAACTGCAGTGGCAAATTCTACAATAAGGCTGAGTACATTGCAGCTTCTTGTGGCAGCCAAGGAAGCAGCTTCATTCATTTGAACTTGATTTAGTCCCTGATGCTTGATGGTCCAGTATAGTTCTTACTGGGGCCGTAAGCATGTGTAAAGGAACTTAGCACTCAAGTATGTACTGCAGCGATATCATCTGATCTTAGAGATCATGGATAAAGATGATGATTCAAACTAGTTAAAATAAACACAAATAGCAATCTGGAAAAACCCACTGATCCAGCCTCTGGCGCAGCGGAAGCTAAATAGGTCATACTAGAGACATTGGAACTGACTAAACATCAGTTGTCCTTGGTCTTAGTGCAAGTGGGAGATTGTTGGTGTATATGCCCTAAAGACCAATGTATGGACATGGTCAGGCATTGTTTGAATGTACTTTGATAGAACTATTACTCTTTATATAGGCATGGTCGTTATTATGTAGACTTCTCTACCTGCGTTGATGTATTGAGTTGCATAAATAATGTCCCAGGAGTTTGGATTGGATCCATTCTCATAAGCTATCCCCAGACAAGGTACCTTAGCAGATATGGGACAGCTTTGGTACATGTGAGACTGGTGTATGGGCTGGTTAGGTGCGGGGCACAGTAACGCAGACATACAGGTGCATTGGATGCACTAGAGTGATCCACCGTGAGGATTGACTTGTCTAGTCAACAAGTCAATCTCACATGCAAGAGGTTTTGCATTGATCTTTAGACTTGAGGTATTCATGTCTAGATTTGATGATGGGTATGCTTTAATACAGTCTTACGTCTCTCCGTAACTGGGAGACCAAAACGACTGTCATTGGGCATGTCATAAGTCACGTAGAGACATGGATGACCAATAGTAGGATTTGCCCCTTCCTTCCGAGGAAGCATGATATCCACCTCGGGGCGCCCCACCTAATTGGTGCATGACAGGAGAGTGTGGCCACACTTGTTGAGTCATGACCAATGCATTGGATAATAAACTTGAGACTAATCCAATGGCAGGATATCAGTTTAAGGCAAAGGGATCTAGAATGCATGGGAATCCTCGTTGCTTGTTAAGGGGTTGTTGCCATAATGACTTAAGTCCTATGACATGGGTAGTAGTGATGTGTTGCTAGATACCCCTCACTACTTATGATGTTTACATCATTGCCATCGTCATATGGATCCTACCGGGTCACACGCAATAGACTCTTGACGTTGCTTTATTCAGAAGCCTTAGGATCAAGTTATTGGATAACTTGGATCAATTTGGAAGATTTCATCAGCGCCAATGGGCCTGATGAGTTGGAAGAAAGTTATTGGAGCCAAACTTCATTTTTGGCAGGTTGACCCGAAATTGACCTAGATTGGTCACATTTGGATTAGGGTTGCATTGGATTGGATCCAATGGCTTAATCAACCCATACCATGAAGTTTGGGCTAGCTCATTATCCAATGAGGCCCAATAATTAGTTGTCATGAAGAGGAATTGGGATAAAAGGGTATAATGGGGAGAAATCTCACCCCATTGGCGCCTAGGGGCATAATGGGGTGAGGGAGGCGCCTTTGCTTCATTATGGAAGTAAAGGGCGCCTAGCCCCTCTTCCTTGGATGGAATACTTGCCTCTAAGGCAAGTCTTGGGGCTGATATGGCTTGGTGGCTCTTTTGGAAGGAGCTTGGGCGCATATGGATATAGGGAAGAGGTATATGGTAATGTCTTGGAGACTTACCTTACCTCAAACTGTAACATCCCTCAGAACACACCCCACACGCATACAAGTAAAATACGGGGCTAAAAAAAATTTTTACTCTTCCATTAATACACAAGAAGAAAGCGGCATCGAAGGACATTACTACGGAACTGAAAACCGCACAGAACTGAGTAGGATCGATTTACTAGGAAATAGAAATCCGGAAAATCCAGAAAAAAATCCGGCAGCAAGTATTCTAAACTACTGCTGCACAGACACACATATCTTGTAACAACAACAAACGTCCACACTACACATATGTGGAATTTCAGAAATATACATAACTGATTATTCAGATACTAAAATAAACAACACAAATTCGGTTACACATCTCAAATCGGACATTTCAAAATAAGAACCAATTCAATAAAAGAATCCAAGACTTGTATCCAATAATTTAAACGAAACAACTATAATATAATATCCTGAAAACAGGCATAAGCCCTCAAGAGATAAAACATGTCATATAGGTCATAATAAATTAGGCACGCAGGCCTGATAAATCTTTAGAAGACTATTCTTAGAAATGACATCAAACATTAGCGTCATATTAGCTGTAGCAATTACTGTCTTGATGTCTCACCTGAAAACATTTAAACAACGGAGGTGAGCTAAAAAGCTCAGTGAGTAAAAGACACTAAAAGTCATCCATAGTACACATCAAAAATATCATACTTAAGTTGAAATTCTTTTTTATTTAACAGATAAGATAAATCAACTTAACATGCATGCTCATATCAGAAACAAACACAATCAAATACAGATACTTGTAACAATAGGCATCAAACAGGTAGGATATGAATATACCAACCCATACCAACTAACCACACCGCCTAATACATCTAAATACAGATCGAAACAGAACTACAGAAATCAGAACTGACAGACAGAAAATCAGAATTTTCAGAGTCCAAACGGATAGTCTACATCGGAAACAGAAAGGCCACGGAAGGCCTGGTGACCACAGAAGGTCTGACCCCACCTCTGCCGAGGACGAGACAATGCATGCATATCAGAAACAGAATGGTAGAGGAGATATCAGTGGGTGGCCCCCGTCTTGTCAGGACGTGGCACTCTGGTCTCCAATACCCAGAACAGAATGGTAGAGGAGGTATCAGTGGGTGGCCCCCGTCTTGTCAGGACGTGGCACTCTGGCCTCCAAAACCCAGAACTGAATGGTAGAGGAGGTATCAGTGGGTGGCCCCCGTCTTGTTAGGACGTGGCACTCTGGCCTCCAAAACCCAGAACTGAATGGTAGAGGAGGTATCAGTGGGTGGCCCCCGTCTTGTTAGGACGTGGCACTCTGGCCTCCAAAACCCAGAACTGAATGGTAGAGGAGGTATCAGTGGGTGGCCCCCGTCTTGTTAGGACGTGGCACTCTGGCCTCCAAAACCCAGAACTGAATGGTAGAGGAGGTATCAGTGGGTGGCCCCCGTCTTGTTAGGACGTGGCACTCTGGCCTCCAATACCCAGAACAGAAATAGTGTCTCAAGGGTCGTAGTAGACTATCAGCACCATTACAGCGCCACAGAAGGAGGGTAAGGACACGGAAGAGTGCTACACTAGGGCATAATTTTACAGAACAGATTATACTGAAACGGAGAAGTAGGATCAACCACTACTTAATTCTTACATTATGCCCAAAGTCTAACAAACCAGAAAATGACACACCCTAATATCCAGTCCTTAAACACAGAACAGAATTTATATGAGTGAATTCCTTACAACTAACCTTAATTCATGTCAAACCATTCTATGTTCTCACAAATGTTTTAACACATTCAAGGTTTTCAGAAACTTCACAACATATAAACAGAACAGGAAATATCCACATAACAAACAATTAAATATAGAACAGAAATTATTCATATAACAAACATTTAAACACAGAACAGAAATTATTCATGAAATAATCTCCTCAAAATTTCTAAAACCGTGAGCTATAAAATTACTGTAAGGGGCGCCACTTTCAGAACCTTAACGGACCGAACAAATTTCATGTAAATAATTTCAGTCCCCCACTACAGATAATTTTAATTACACGCTCGTGAAGAAAATTGACCAAAGCCCCAAAATTGGCTCGAACTATATTTTCGAAAATTCCTAAGTTCTTAGTTAAACCCCCAATTTTGTTTTCTCTAAAATTTCTCATCAAACAAATAAATTTTAGAAGAACTACAGACCACAATTTAAGAGGTTAAACCATACAATGTAAATTTTTCTCACAAAGGAATATTCGTTTAACCAAAACATAGCAGATTTATATTGTCAATTTGAAAAATATATTTTTGGTCCAATTTCGAACCAAAGGTAGTCAATATTGTATTCAAAATGAAGCTCTGTGAATCTAGTTTCCAATAAAACTGGTTTCACAAGATTTCGAATTTTAGGCAGGAAGATATAAGGGTTCGAACATAGGAAGGTCAGAATTTCAGATTTCAAGAAAACAGATTCATATATCAGAATTGCGACATATATTTCAGATCCAATAACTAATCGAAAATAGGCGTTATGGGAGTCAAAATGAAGCTCTTCAAGCCTACGGTCTAATAAAACTGGTTTCACAGGATTTCGAGCTATACCTAGGGAGATATGATGGTTCGAACACATAAAGATCGAAATCCAGATTTCCAGAAAACTGATTTTGTATAGCTAGATTGCAATACAGATTGAAATACAAATACAGCTCTGATATGGTCGATATCATATTCAAATTAAAGCCGAATGTGTCTAGTTTCATACAAAATTTGTTTCATACGATTTGGATCTATAGGCCATGAGATATTAGGGTTATAGTACACAAAGGTCAGATTAGAGAATGCAGATTTCAGCAGAACAGGATTTTAAAACCCTATAATTATTTGAATTCGACCATAACGAATTTTAATTGAATGATAATCTAAAATTTAGCGGATTAGACTCCTTAGGATCGAATTACTCACCAGAAAAATCGCCCACAGAGAAAACGCCAAAACAGGGGATCAGGGGTCTCCAGAAAGTTCGTCCACCACCAGTCTGCCACCACCAGCGTCAGAAATTTTGCAGGAGCGCCAAGCACAGTGAGGGGCGACAACACAGGCGGCTAGGGCAAGAAACAAACCAAAAATCGTGAGGGAGAGGAGCTCTCACGAATTTCCCCTTTTTTTTTTTTTTTTTTTCCACCCCAAACGGATCCAAGATCCAATAGCCCAATTAACTTAAGTGACAATCGGTTTTATGGGCTTACCTGGGCTTAACCACCACGCGCCACTCCAATAATATCAGAAATATGTGCCATCACGGTGGAAGAATTCCAGGAACAAAGACTCAAGGTCGAGGGTTCAAATCCCCAACCAAAATAATTATTTTTGCCCTGTAGGAAAAATTCCTACATTTAGGCAAAAATCCCAAAATTTTAACAGATAAAATACAGAAACAGAATTTCTAACCTTAAATCAAAATTCAGAAAATCAAGGGCGTTACATCCTCCCCCCCTTATAGAGCTTTAGTCCTCTAAAGCTGACCAAGCCCATCACTGAACAGGTGAGGATGCTCCTTTCTCATATCTGCTTCAACCTCCCAAGAGGCTTCTTCAACAGACTGATTTCCCCAGATGACTTTCACAAGTGGAATAACCTTATTCCTCAGCACCTTCTCTTTTCTATCTTCAATTCTGAGAGGTTTCACCACAAAAGTCATGTTCTCTTCAAGCTGAAGAGGTTCCAACTCTAGAACATGAGAAGGATCAGAACAATATTTTCTGAGTGCAGAAACATGGAACACATTATGGAGGTGTTCCAGTGATGGGGGCAGAGCAAGTCGATATGCCACAGGTCCAATCCTCTCAATGATATCAAAGGGACCAATGTACCTGGGACTCAATTTTCCTCTCTTCCCAAATCTCATCACCCCTTTCATAGGCGAGACCTTTAGGAAAACATGCTCTCCCACCAAAAACTCAATAGGACGCCGCCTCACATCAGCATAACTCCTCTGTCTATCCTGAGCAATCTTCATCTTTTTCTGAATTTCTCTGATCTTCTCAGTGGCTTCCTGAACAGCATCAGACTTTAGCACTGTTCTGTCCCCAGTTTCCTCCCAGCATATAGGTGTTCTGCATTTCCTCCCATATAGGGCCTCATACGGAGCCATCTGTATGCTAGAGTGGAAGCTATTGTTGTAGGTGAACTCTATCAGTGATAAGTCCAGATCCCACTCAACAGACCAGTCAACCACATAAGATCTCAGAAGATCCTCTAGTGTCTGAATAGTTCTCTCTGTCTGACCATCAGATTGAGGATGACATGCAGTGCTAAAACTCAGATTAGTTCCCAACTCTTCCTGTAATTTCTTCCAAAACCTGGATAGAAATCGAGGATCACGATCAGAGACAATGTCCAAGGGAACTCCATGTAATCTGACAATCTCATCGATGTACAGTTTTGCTAACCGATCCAAACTGTAAGTCATTTTGATCGGTAAGAAGTGAGCCGACTTCGTGAGTCTGTCCACAATCACCCATACGGCATCATGATTCCTTCTGGTATTGGGCAGCCCACACACAAAGTCCATACTGATATGCTCCCACTTCCACTGAGGAATAGGGAGAGACTGCATCAAACCGCCCGGCCTCTGATGCTCAGTCTTCACGGTTTGGCAAGTCAAACATCTGGACACAAACAAATGCACATCCTTCTTCATACCATGCCACCAGAAAGTCTTTTTCAGATCCTGATACATCTTGGTACTACCAGGATGAATGGTATACTTAGTGCAATGACTTTCCTTAAGAATGTCATTTCTCAACTCAGGGTCCTCAGGGACACAGACCCTTCCACGGAATCTGAGGAGACCATCATCCGACATACTGAAATTCTCATCCCAGCCTTGCTCAGACCTCTCTTTCCACCGTAGAATATCCTGATCTCACAGGGAATGATGAGGATAGGAGCACTGGTCAGTCTCTTTTTCAGTTCCTGAAAACTAGACTCACAATCATCAGACCACTCAAACTTCAGATTCTTTCTAGTTAGCTTAGTTAGAGGACCTGCCAGCTTGAAAAAAACCCTCCACAAAGCGGCGGTAGTATCCAGCTAAGCCCAGAAAACTTCTGACCTCAGGTCAATTTTAGAGAATACAGTAGCACCCTGCAACTGATCAAAGAGATCATCAATACGGGGTAATGGGTACTTATTCTTAACAGTCACTTGATTGAGTTGACGGTAATCGATGCACATGCGCAAAGTACCATCCTTCTTCTTCACAAATAACACAGGTGCTCCCCATGGAGAAACACTGGGCCGAATATACCCCTTCTCTAATAGTTCTTCCAGTTGCTTCTTCAGCTCTGTCAGTTCTGAAGTTGCCATCCTGTAAGGAGCTTTGGATATCGGTGCTGTGCCTGGCAACAACTCGATACCAAACTCAACTTCTCTGCTGGGTGGTATCCCAGATAAATCAGAGAAGACGTCAGCAAACTCTCTTACCACAGGAATTTTAGCCAGATCCAAATCAGGCTCAGTCTGCACCTTGACATGCGCCAGATACCCCTTGCAGCCCTGGGCTAAAAGCTTCCTGGCCTGCAGATGAGATATCACCAAAGGCTCTTGTTCTGAAATCCGGCCTTGGATAACCAGTTGCTGTCCATCACTTAGATGCAGAGTAATTAGCTTTTCAAAACAATCTAAAGTAGCATGATAGGCAGACAGCCAATCCATGCCCAGAATGATGTCATAGTCTTTCATAGAAAGACTAATCAAGTCAATAGGTAAATCATATCCTTCTACCTTAATCAAACAGTCAGGGTATGTTATATCTGTAGATACGGCCTCACCCATAGGTGTATGAACAGAAATACAGAAATCAAGTATCCTAGGCAACACAGGCAGACATGATGCAAAACATGTAGACACAAAGGATAAATTGGCACCAGGATCAAAAAGAATGCGTGCCAAATAACTAAACACATAAAGTGTACCTTCCACCACAGACTTCGAAGCCGAAGCATCCCTCTCCGCGATGGCATACACGCGAGTCTGCACAGTAGGCTTCTCACCCTGACCCTGTCCTCTAGCATCCGGCATAGGACAGTCCCTAATCATATGCCCCGCCTTACCACATCTGAAGCAAGCGCCAGTCTTCCTGTAGCACTCATTATCCTGATGTTTAGTGCTCCCACAGTGGAGAAACTTCTTGCCATTCTGAGAAACTGTGCTGGCTGGCTTCTGATAAGGTTGGTATCTGCCCTTATTGTCTTTCTTCCTCTTGAAATTCTTCTTATCCTTACCACCCAGAGTGGGTGCGTAAGTCACAGAAGTAGGGGCGGGTGCAGTGACTGGAATAATATCTGCAGCCATCTCCGCAATGCACCTCTCAGCAGTGCGAGCCCTGTCTACCACTTCAGCATAAGTTTCCAAGTGTAGCATAGCTACCCTTGTCCTGATATCTTTCCTCAAACCCCGCTGAAACTTCTTGGCTCTTCTTTCCTCGGTGTTGACTAAGTGAGGAGCATACCCCGACAACCGAGCAAATGTGGCCTCATACTGATCCACCGTCAGGTCGCCCTGCTCAAGCCGAATAAACTCCACCTCGCGCTCCTCAGATAAGCTAGAGGGGAAAAACTTGGCATTGAACTTCATCATGAAGTACTGCCAATCAACAACTCTGGATTCAGTTGCCGCCAGTCTGACGACTCCCTTCCACCAGTCTTCAGCATCTCCACGCAACATAAAGACAGACAAACATAGCTTCTCTGCATCATCACAGCGCAAAACCTGGAAAATCTTCTCCAGTGTCAAAAGCCAATCCTCAGCAGCTCTAGGCCCCGGACTACCATAAAATGCAGTCGGGTTCAGGTGCTGAAACTCTCGAACCAACCGAGCATATCGTTGATGTGCGCCATCACCCAGAGGAGAACCAGCCGGTTGTGTCTGTGACTGAGACTGTGTCTGCGACAGCCGCTGCAATAACTGTTGCTGAACCTCCATGTGCTGCGCCTGCTGCTGCTGCATCATCTGAGTTTGCTGCTGAATGAATGCGTTCTGTTGTTGCATCATAGCAGTCATAGCCTCCATGGTCTGCCTCAGATCAGGCTGTTGATCACCGTTGCTACTGCTAGCTCTTGGTCGCACCATTTTTACCTGCATCACATAACACAGTAGAATAACAACCAATATTCAATCACAAATCAGATCCTAACTTGGTTTCTAGCAATACACAAACAAAGTTTTCCTTCCCCGGAGTTTCTAATTGCTAGTAATATTGCTCTGATACCATCTGTAACATCCCTCAGAACACACCCCACACGCATACAAGTAAAATACGGGGCTAAAAAAATTTTTTACTCTTCCATTAATACACAAGAAGAAAGCGGCATCGAAGGACATTACTACGGAACTGAAAACCGCACAGAACTGAGTAGGATCGATTTACTAGGAAATAGAAATCCGGAAAATCCAGAAAAAAATCCGGCAGCAAGTATTCTAAACTACTGCTGCACAGACACACATATCTTGTAACAACAACAAACGTCCACACTACACATATGTGGAATTTCAGAAATATACAGAACTGATTATTCAGATACTAAAATAAACAACACAAATTCGGTTACACATCTCAAATCGGACATTTCAAAATAAGAACCAATTCAATAAAAGAATCCAAGACTTGTATCCAATAATTTAAACGAAACAACTATAATATAATATCCTGAAAACAGGCATAAGCCCTCAGGAGATAAAACATGTCATATAGGTCATAATAAATTAGGCACGCAGGCCTGATAAATCTTTAGAAGACTATTCTTAGAAATGACATCAAACATTAGCGTCATATTAGCTGTAGCAATTACTGTCTTGATGTCTCACCTGAAAACATTTAAACAACGGAGGTGAGCTAAAAAGCTCAGTGAGTAAAAGACACTAAAAGTCATCCATAGTACACATCAAAAATATCATACTTAAGTTGAAATTCTTTTTTATTTAACAGATAAGATAAATCAACTTAACATGCATGCTCATATCAGAAACAAACACAATCAAATACAGATACTTGTAACAATAGGCATCAAACAGGTAGGATATGAATATACCAACCCATACCAACTAACCACACCGCCTAATACATCTAAATACAGATCGAAACAGAACTACAGAAATCAGAACTGACAGACAGAAAATCAGAATTTTCAGAGTCCAAACGGATAGTCTACATCGGAAACAGAAAGGCCACGGAAGGCCTGGTGACCACAGAAGGTCTGACCCCACCTCTGCCGAGGACGAGACAATGCATGCATATCAGAAACAGAATGGTAGAGGAGATATCAGTGGGTGGCCCCCGTCTTGTCAGGACGTGGCACTCTGGTCTCCAATACCCAGAACAGAATGGTAGAGGAGGTATCAGTGGGTGGCCCCCGTCTTGTCAGGACGTGGCACTCTGGCCTCCAAAACCCAGAACTGAATGGTAGAGGAGGTATCAGTGGGTGGCCCCCGTCTTGTTAGGACGTGGCACTCTGGCCTCCAAAACCCAGAACTGAATGGTAGAGGAGGTATCAGTGGGTGGCCCCCGTCTTGTTAGGACGTGGCACTCTGGCCTCCAAAACCCAGAACTGAATGGTAGAGGAGGTATCAGTGGGTGGCCCCCGTCTTGTTAGGACGTGGCACTCTGGCCTCCAAAACCCAGAACTGAATGGTAGAGGAGGTATCAGTGGGTGGCCCCCGTCTTGTTAGGACGTGGCACTCTGGCCTCCAATACCCAGAACAGAAATAGTGTCTCAAGGGTCGTAGTAGACTATCAGCACCATTACAGCGCCACAGAAGGAGGGTAAGGACACGGAAGAGTGCTACACTAGGGCATAATTTTACAGAACAGATTATACTGAAACGGAGAAGTAGGATCAACCACTACTTAATTCTTACATTATGCCCAAAGTCTAACAAACCAGAAAATGACACACCCTAATATCCAGTCCTTAAACACAGAACAGAATTTATATGAGTGAATTCCTTACAACTAACCTTAATTCATGTCAAACCATTCTATGTTCTCACAAATGTTTTAACACATTCAAGGTTTTCAGAAACTTCACAACATATAAACAGAACAGGAAATATCCACATAACAAACAATTAAATATAGAACAGAAATTATTCATATAACAAACATTTAAACACAGAACAGAAATTATTCATGAAATAATCTCCTCAAAATTTCTAAAACCGTGAGCTATAAAATTACTGTAAGGGGCGCCACTTTCAGAACCTTAACGGAACGAACAAATTTCATGTAAATAATTTCAGTCCCCCACTACAGATAATTTTAATTACACGCTCGTGAAGAAAATTGACCAAAGCCCCAAAATTGGCTCGAACTATATTTTCGAAAATTCCTAAGTTCTTAGTTAAACCCCCAATTTTGTTTTCTCTAAAATTTCTCATCAAACAAATAAATTTTAGAAGAACTACAGACCACAATTTAAGAGGTTAAACCATACAATGTAAATTTTTCTCACAAAGGAATATTCGTTTAACCAAAACATAGCAGATTTATATTGTCAATTTGCAAAATATATTTTTGGTCCAATTTCGAACCAAAGGTAGTCAATATTGTATTCAAAATGAAGCTCTGTGAATCTAGTTTCCAATAAAACTGGTTTCACAAGATTTCGAATTTTAGGCAGGAAGATATAAGGGTTCGAACATAGGAAGGTCAGAATTTCAGATTTCAAGAAAACAGATTCATATATCAGAATTGCGACATATATTTCAGATCCAATAACTAATCGAAAATAGGCGTTATGGGAGTCAAAATGAAGCTCTTCAAGCCTACGGTCTAATAAAACTGGTTTCACAGGATTTCGAGCTATACCTAGGGAGATATGATGGTTCGAACACATAAAGATCGAAATCCAGATTTCCAGAAAACTGATTTTGTATAGCTAGATTGCAATACAGATTGAAATACAAATACAGCTCTGATATGGTCGATATCATATTCAAATTAAAGCCGAATGTGTCTAGTTTCATACAAAATTTGTTTCATACGATTTGGATCTATAGGCCATGAGATATTAGGGTTATAGTACACAAAGGTCAGATTAGAGAATGCAGATTTCAGCAGAACAGGATTTTAAAACCCTATAATTATTTGAATTCGACCATAACGAATTTTAATTGAATGATAATCTAAAATTTAGCGGATTAGACTCCTTAGGATCGAATTACTCACCAGAAAAATCGCCCACAGAGAAAACGCCAAAACAGGGGATCAGGGGTCTCCAGAAAGTTCGTCCACCACCAGTCTGCCACCACCAGCGTCAGAAATTTTGCAGGAGCGCCAAGCACAGTGAGGGGCGACAACACAGGCGGCTAGGGCAAGAAACAAACCAAAAATCGTGAGGGAGAGGAGCTCTCACGAATTTCCCCTTTTTTTTTTTTTTTTTCCACCCCAAACGGATCCAAGATCCAATAGCCCAATTAACTTAAGTGACAATCGGTTTTATGGGCTTACCTGGGCTTAACCACCACGCGCCACTCCAATAATATCAGAAATATGTGCCATCACGGTGGAAGAATTCCAGGAACAAAGACTCAAGGTCGAGGGTTCAAATCCCCAACCAAAATAATTATTTTTGCCCTGTAGGAAAAATTCCTACATTTAGGCAAAAATCCCAAAATTTTAACAGATAAAATACAGAAACAGAATTTCTAACCTTAAATCAAAATTCAGAAAATCAAGGGCGTTACACAAACCCTAATTTCTCTCATGACACCACCCTTGGACGAATTCTTCATGCATGTTGCGCCTAGCCCTTCTCCTTGGATGGAAAGAATGCCTCTAAGGCATATCTTGGGCTGATATGACAATTGGGCAAATAAGGATAGGTTGAATGAGGTTTATGGAAAAGTCTTGGAGACTTTCCTTACCACAAACCCCTCTCATCCTAGCCGCCCACTTGGCATGATCTTAGCCCTCAATAAACCGCCCCTTGGCTTATAAAAGGGACCTTAGTTGCCCCTTTCTATGGTCGACTTCTTGGAAGTGTGAACCAACGTAGAGAGGCGTGAGCAAGGCTAGAGGGCGACAACATCATCTTGGCGCAATCCTTCTTCCAACATGTAACCGCAAGTCTTCTCCTTTCTATCCTCTTGGCGTGACTTGGAGAGGGACTTGGCGGTGTAATCTCCTCTTAATCTTCCTAAGGGCCGAAACTCCTCATCTCCTTCTTCTCTTGGAGAGAATAGGACAAGGAGTTGGCGGCTAACATCTTGTGCTTGGCGCAACTTCTCTTGAAGGTGGCGCAAGTGAAAAGAAGGCTTGATTCTCTTCCCGAGGCTAGCACCGAGCGTGGAAGGGAGCAACGTTGAGAAGGTCGACGCGTGGATACATGTAGAGGACGAACACTTGGGCGTCTTCAACTTGGCACCTTCATCCTAACAAGCAATAAAGGTACTAACCCTAACACATCCTTGTGTTCTCTCCCTCGCATGGATCCTTGGGACTGGAATGTGTTTCGGGTGTAATGCTTCTTCCGCTGCGTCCTGGGACTGCAAAATTTTAAATTACACCCGGCATTCCCTAACAAGAAGTTCACAGAAACTTTCATGGGTGAGGCCGTGAGTCCTTCACAGACTATAAGTTTTTCTGTGTACACAACTTTTATTCACATAAACTTTCACGGCCGCAGCCATGAACAATTTACAAGCCGTGAGTTTTTTTTGCCTCTTTTAGTTTTTCACTCGCTTCGACCTCGAATCGAGTCAGAATTGAACCAAACTTTCCAGAATTATTCCTTGAGGGGTTCTAAACTGATTGAACTATAAAAACAAGAATTTTTTGAGGGTTAAGGAGACTTTTTTGGATGAGAGAAGACACAGTCAGTGGCTAGGGCAAAACTCACTTTTAGGGAAAAATTCCGGCGAGAGATCACGCAAAGTAGGGGATTAAACACATCATCTTCATCAACAAATCAAGGGGAAGCGTTTCTAATTACTTTATTAGTGTCTCTTTGCATTTTATTTGAGATTACATGTCAAATTCATCTATATTCATGCTGTATACGATGAACATGAGTGAGTAAACTTGTTTTCAGAATTAGAGATATAGCCCACTGACATTTATGGATTAAAATTTATATTTTCATCTTTGTTAAGATATATTATAGCATTGATTTGATCAGAATTGAATTTATTTATGTGATTTACTCTAGCCAAGTATGTTTATGACATAGACGTTGCGAGAAGGACAGAGAGGTGAGTCGCAATGTCAGAACTATTCTTTTTCATACCTACAAATCCAATCACAAGAGTAGTTTAGGTTCATTTTAAGGATTTCAAGGTTTTTCACAGAGTTACAAGACCTAGTTGTGTTAATTGTCATGAGAGTAGAGAATTAGCGTAATTAGGTACCAGATTATGCTTCGAGAGGAGGTAATCTGTACCTTAGGAAAAATCCCTTTCAACACTATAATTTTCTGTTCAAGAATTTATTTTTATTAAATTCATAATTGTTAGTGTGGTGAAACCCCAAGTCCCGATCTTTTCAAATTCGATTTTTACCCAAAAACGCTACCTTTGTTGCTTTTCATACTTAGAGTTCAAATGAAACTACAAATTGATCCGTCTATATATAAACAAGTCGTGTAGAAGGTACTTGACCGCCAGATCCTCGTTGGGAATAATAATCTTTTTATTACTTCGATAAAGCCATGCACTTGCAGCAACATCAAGCCCATTCTTAAACTTGGACAAGACGAATTCGGGGTCCTTGTGCAAGTTGCACCGGAGCTGTATCATGTCAAAGTTCAGGCGGTATTTGTCTACGGTACCCAATCCTTGGTGTCGGCCACTATATTGGTCGAGAAGGCGCTGCCTATAGGAGGGGGTACATACTGCTCACGGAGGTGATACTTCATCTCATCCCACTGTATTATGGGAGGGAGGGTGTACTGCGCTATCTGGTGCTCAACGTTTGACCAGTGCAAACAAGTGGGTCCTTCTAACAAGAGACACGCATAGTTAATGCGCATGTGTTGGGGTATGGCACACCACTCAAAGTAGTTATCTACCGACACGGCTAATAGGCTAACTGCAAGTCCACGGTTTCTATCGAAGTAATAAAGTTATCTTCCCAAGGGAACAAGGTGTCAAGTACCGACTTTTTGCATCATTGTGTTGGGGTATGCCCTTAAGGCTAATGTTTGAGGCCTTTGGGATTGTAAAAGTATCATGTAATAAACTCTTATGCTTATAAAAGGCATGGTTATTATTCAGGTTGTTACCTTGTCTGCTGTAATAAGTGTACTTCTGAATAATGTCTCAAAGCTGTTCAGCTAGGCTGACAGGCTATAAGTCCTTAGTCGAGATATCTTGGTGAACATGAGACAGCCTTGATATGATTGAGACTGATATGAGTGCTAATCTTATAGGATGCTTCGAGCATGGAATAAGATGTAGACTCATGGGTACATTGGATGTACTGGACAGACCCTACTGGGATATTCCATTGCTTGTCACAATGTGAATGATCCTTGTATGCAGCAAGTGGCACATGTCCTCTGACTTGAGATCACTTGTGTTTCTGAATGATGATTGTCATTGTCTTGAGGTAGTTCAATATCATTTGAAACATAATGATTATAGACTATCTTGGATGGTGAGCTTGAATCAGGTTAGGGCACTAGTGATAGATAAAGGATTGCCGTCTCCTTGTTCAAGGAGTGTGATGTTCTAAAGGGCCCCCCTTATATGAGATGATTGAGGAAGTGTATGGCCATACCCAGATGACTATGTGCATCTGATCTAATCATGCTCATCGTATTGGAGTTACAAGCTTGACCCGCTTGTCCAATAAGAACATCCAGTGGCAAAGGACACATGTATGCCTTGTGAATTGAGTCACACTTGTGCCATGGTTTGGGTGTAGTCTTGGAAGACTTTTTCCTTTATATCGGGAGATAGTGATGTGTTGCTAGATACCCCTCACTGGTCGTGATAACGAAAGTTATCGTTACCGACATTTAAAGGAAACCCTTAGGGTCGCACAATTTGGTGATATGGCTTGCTTAAGTCAGATCGTGTGGACTGAATTGTTTCGGTTCAGTTTAAAGGGATTTAATCTCTGATTGTAAGTGAGATCTGGTCTGATCATGTTTGATTGATTAGGGCTTGAGATCGGTAAGCTTCGATCGAGAGAGATGATGCTAGATCGGTGAGATCAAGAGCATTGTGAGATGAACGGTTAGATTGGAAACCTTAGGGTTTGGTTGATCTAGACCGATTTGGCTTGGGCCGGTTTGGTTTGGCTTTTGGTCCAAACACATTTGCTTTGAACCGGTTCAAGGGCTTGAACGCATGGTTCATTGTTTAAGGCGTTTTGTGGAGTTTAAGATCGGTTTAGAGATCTTAAACGCATGGCTTAATGTTTTTCCTAATTTGGAAAGTCATAAGCGCATGTCTCCTTGAACGCAAATGACAAGTGAACGCTCCATTCACTCTCGGCCTTCGCTTGCTCTCGTGACGAGACATTGGTGAAGGAGACGACATCTTGGAGAAAGGATCGGCCAAGCAAAGAAGTCTTCATCTCTTTCCTATACTCGATCAAAGACATCTTGGCATTCTTGCTAGCACAAGAGGTGCGCAAGTGAGGAGTCTTCATCACCTTTGTGTGTGAACTTTCGGAGGAGATCAAGTTTGCTCTCTTCTTCCAAGCTGACCTCCAACCTTATGGCTATGGTATAGATCTCAACTCATAGCTTCATGTTGATTATATAGTTCATATGCGATCTACTTGAAGCCCTTTTTCCGCTATGCATGCTAGATGCGCATGTTTAGGGTTTCAACCCCTAATGTTTAGGGTTTCCTTCAATTGGTATCAGAGCAAGGCTCTCCATATGATCTATATGATTGCTAGAAGTGTTATGTGATCCATGCTTGTTGCGCTTACTTGATGCTTTGCTTTCATGATGCATGGTTACATGTACTTGTAGATTGCGCTTGTATCATGCTAACATGCAGCTTGCGCTTGTATCATGGGCTATGTATGCGCTCCCCCTTGAAGGGGACCCCCTCAAGTTTGCGCTCCCCCTAGAAGGGGACCCCCTTAGATCTAAGGGTTATCAACTTTGTTTGATGTTTGCGCATGTTCTAAGGTTTTTCTAAAACTTACATCTTGTGCGCTTGATTAGATCTAAGGTGCCACTACATTAAACCCTTAGATGGGTTGATGGGGTTGAAGTCACCACTAGGTTAGATCCAAGTCTGATCAGACCATCTGACAGCTCAGATGGGTTAACCTGATAGCACCTATGCGCAAGCACAAGGTGGCTATAGGTTGACTGCATCTAGGGCGTGTAGCGAGGTCTGGTTGAGACACTACTGAACACACTTGAGTTAGGCCCGGGGTCACACCCGCTTGCCAAAACTCATGGGGGAGTTCAGCCCTTGGCGCATGCATGGTTGACCATTAGGTCAACTCGGGTCAGTTAGGACTCGGTGCATGCAAGGGCAAAGGATCTAACTAGATGGATGAGTGGATCCCCATCAATGGACCATTGTAAGGTTGTAGGGCTCATAAGGAAATTAAAATTGATGCCATGGGGTTTTCAAAACTTTTAATTTCAAGATGATTGGATCACATGTTGATTGAACCATATGCTTGTTTATTTAGTCTTGTGTGGGTTGCCCAATTGTGTGCTGTGCTGGGGCCTGCGTGCCTGGACTTAAAAATTGTAAATTAATTTGTGATCTGCGAATCACATTGTACTTAATTTATAATATGTTGTTGACCTGCGAGTCAACCTTGTCTAGATAGATCAAATGTACTTTGATTAGACAAGAACAAAGGCACACATCCAAGAGGGGCATTCACCTGGTGGTGCACCTGAGGTGCTCTTGGCGCTAGGGCACTGGGTTGGACCAGATGAGATGCAATGAAGCTCAAGTGAAGACTTAAGTAATCTTAAGGTCTTACTAGGGTTCATGGGCTTTTACCACATAAGATCATGCTTTCTACTTATTGCTAATAATTAGAATTGCATATTTATGTTTATCTTCTGCTATAGCCATAGGACATGCCTGATAGTAAGAAGATAAAAGACCGTTAAAATCCAACGCTAACATATCAAGCTCGTAAGCCTTCTGACGCGAAACCTCACCTTTCTGACTATCGTTGGAGCCGTGTTGAACCCACTCAGTGGGCACGTCCATCTATCTTCAGACGGTGCTGGATTTCACCTGCGTGTTACAGAGTTGGGATTTATCCCCTCTCGTTGCTCAGCATAGCACGTGGTGGTCCAGGGAGTAGGTCAGGTCAGCTTGACCATGTAGGCTACATATGTGGCGCATATGGTAGCACATGGAGGCAGCCATCTCTGGGATCAGAGACTGTGTTGTACCAACTCAGTTGGCACAGTCTGCTGGATTGCCAAGATGAAGGGGAATCGCACGGGTTGGCGATTGGCTGGGACAGCCTACCAGAAACTAGTGCTTGTCATCTCTGTGCATCTTATCTCGCCTGAGCGGGACGCGGAGACCAAGTATGAAATCTGGATCCCATCTCACTAAAAGAGTGTTACTCTTTCGGACTGTTTACTGGATTTTTCAGTCAGACAAAATAGTGAGAAAAGAATCTTTCTTAAGTCCTGGATTGATTCTGAAACATTGATACTGACCTTGCTGTTCTTGCTTGTTGTAGATTCCTGCAGCAACGAACACCATGAGCTTCAATGTGCGATCCCTACTGGAAAGGGAGAAGTTTGCTGGGCCGAACTTCTCTGACTGGTTCGGACACCTTAAGATTGTTCTTAAGGCAGAGAGGAAACTGTATGTCCTCGAGACGGCGATACCGCCGCAGCCCGCTCCGAACGCCGCAAGGGCGGTTCGGGATGCCTACGAAAAGCACGTCAATGATAGCATTGATGTCGCTTGCCTGATGCTAGCGTCTATGACGCCACCGCTGCAGCGTCAGCATGAGGATATGTCGGCTATAGAAATTATAGCGAACCTCAAGATGCTGTATGCTGCACAGGCGAGGACTGAGCGCTATAATCTGACGAAGCTCTTCTTTCAGAGCAAACTGGCTGAAGGGAGCCCAGTGGGAGCTCACGTGCTCAAGATGATTGGGCACAAGGAGGCTCTGGAGAAACTGGGGCATACCATCAACCAGGAGCTTGCTGTAGATATTATTCTGCAGTCTCTTCCGCCTTCTTTCGATGCGTTCATTATTAACTTTAATATGAACAAGATCGATTGTACGCCGGCAGAGCTGCTGAATATGCTCTTGACCACTGAGGAAACTCTGAAGGGTAAGCCTTCAACCTCTGTCTTGATGGTTCCTTTTAGGAACAAGAAGAAGGGGAAGAAGGGCAAGGCCCCTGTCAAGAATTACAGCAAGGCCCTGAAACAGAAGGTGAAGCGGTCGAAGGATAACAGGTGTTTCCACTGTGGCCAGCTGGGTCACTGGAAAAAGGACTGTAAAGCGCTCCAAGGAGATAAGAGAGGAAGCATCGCTTCTGGCTCAGGTATATATGTGACTGAGGTCATGTTATCTTCTTCTATTTCATGGGTGTTGGACACTGCATGTGGAGTTCACATTTGTTCAAATGTACAGGAACTCAAGAGAAGAAGGCAGGTGGGACAGCATGAGGTAGACCTACGAGTTGGAAACGGGGCACGGATTGCTGCTGTTGCTGTAGGAGACTATTTCATTTCTTTACCATCTGGCATTGTATTAGAATTGAACAATTGTTATTTTGTACCGAGTATCACAAAGAATATTATCTCTATTCCTGCTCTTGTCAGGAAAGGATTTGCCTTTGAATGCAAGATTTCAAAGTGTGTTTTATCTCATGATAATATTGTGTATGCAACTGGTTCAATTAACAATGGGTTATACATGTTGGACATGGAAAATTCTATACAAAACATTGATAATAAGAAAGCCAAGTATGCTGATGACAGCACCTTGCTATGGCATAGTCGTTTAGGCCATATAAACGAGAAGCGCATTAAGCGGTTGCATGAACATGGACTGCTGGGATCATTCTCCTATGAGGAGATTGATACATGCAAAGCTTGTTTGATGGGTAAAATGACGAAGTCACCTTTTTCTAACAAAGGTCAAAGGACTTCAGGTTTACTTGACCTTATACACAGTGATGTGTGTGGGCCATTTAGTAAACATGCCAGAGGTGGCTATCAGTACTTCATTACCTTTACTGATGATTTCAGTAGGTATGGATATGTCTATTTAATAAGACATAAAAGTGAATCTTTTGACAAGTTCAAAGAGTTCAAAAATGAAGTACAAAATCAGTTAGGCCGAAATATCAAGGCACTTCGTTCTGATCGAGGTGGTGAATACCTGAGTCATGCGTTTACTGACTATCTGAAGGAGTGTGGGATTATCTCACAGCTCACTCCGCCAGGAACACCGCAGTGGAATGGTGTGTCCGAGAGGAGAAATAGAACGTTACTTGATATGGTTCGTTCTATGATGAGTCAGGCTACTCTTCCATACTCCTTTTGGGGTTTTGCACTGGAAACAGCTGCAAAGGTACTAAACCGAGTGCCATCCAAGGCAGTTTCAAAGACGCCATATGAACTATGGTATGGGAAACAGCCAAGCTTGACATTTATCAGGATCTGGGGTTGCGAGGCTTATGTCAAAAAGCTCGCCTCTGGGAAACTAGAGAGCAGATCTGAGAAATGTATCTTTGTCGGTTACCCTAAGGAAACTAAGGGTTATTATTTCTACGATCCCAAAGAGAACAAGGTGCTTGTTGCTCGGACGGCCATATTTCTTGAGAAGGAATTTCTTCTGCAAGAGGCCAGTGGGAGAGAAATAAAGCTGGATGAGAATCCAGAGGAAGGACAAAGTAGTCAAGCACAGTTGGATGAGCCTGAGCCGGTAGATCAGGTTATTGAGCAACCTGAGGCTCAAATATCACGGGAACCGCGAAGATCGGGAAGGATCCGTCGTCAGCCTGAGCGCTATGACGGAGTCTACATCATTGATAATGATGAACCCCTCACTTATGCGGATGCGGTCAGTGGACCGGAGTCAGCTAGATGGCTTGAAGCTATGCGAGCCGAGATGGACTCCATGTCAGATAACCAGGTCTGGGATTTGGTTGATCCGCCTCCGGGAGTAATCCCTATAGGCTGTAAATGGATCTTCAAGAAGAAGATTGACATGGATGGTAACGTAGTTACCTATAAAGGCAGGCTAGTAGCGAAAGGTTTCAAACAAATCTACGGGATAGATTATGATGAAACTTTCTCTCCTGTAGCCATGTTTAAGTCTATTCGGATTCTTTTTGCGATAGCAGCATATTACGACTATGAGATCTGGCAGATGGATGTGAAAACAGCTTTCCTTAATGGAAATCTGGATGAGGATGTGTATATGACACAACCTGAAGGTTTCACTAATCCAGCAGATCGTCATAAAATATGCAAGTTAAAGAAGTCCATTTATGGACTTAAACAAGCATCAAGAAGCTGGAACATTCGTTTTGATGAATCAATCTCTGAGTTTGGTTTCATCAAGAACGAGGATGACCCGTGTGTATATAAGAGGTTTAGTGGGAGCGTAATTACATTCCTAATCCTCTACGTCGATGATATCTTAATCATTGGAAATGATATTCCTGAACTGCATGCTGTTAAGGCATGGTTAGGAAAATGTTTCCAGATGAAAGATTTAGGAGAAGCAGCCTATGTACTAGGTGTGAAGATCTACCGGGATAGATCTAAGAGGCTTCTCGGGCTGTGCCAGAGTACTTACATCGATAAAGTCATGGAGAGATTCCATTTAGAGAATTCTAAACGTGGATATCTTCCAGTCAGACATGGTCTGAATCTTTCAAAGAGTCAGTGTCCACAAACACAGACTGAGAAAGATGAAATGGACAATACGCCTTATGCTTCGGCTATTGGATCCATTATGTATGCGATGTTGTGTACTCGCCCAGACGTCGCTTACGGGTTAAGCGTAACCAGTCGATTCCAAAGTAATCCAGGTTTGGCGCACTGGATTGCGGTCAAGAACATTTTAAAATATCTGCGGAGGACCAAAGATATGTTCTTGATATATGGTGGTCAGGAAGAACTCAGTATAGAGGGATATACTGACGCTTCGTTCCAGTCGGACCAGGATGATTTCCGATCGCAATCAGGCTATGTTTTTAGCTTGAATGGTGGAGCAGTGGTGTGGAAGAGTTTCAAACAGTCAACTGTTGCTGATTCCACAACAGAAGCCGAGTATGTTGCAGCCTCGGAAGCATCCAAGGAGGCAGTGTGGATTCGTAAGTTCGTGAGAGAACTTGGTGTCGTTCCTTCGAGTGCTGATCCTTTGGTTATCTTCTGTGATAACACTGGAGCCATCGCACAAGCAAAGGAACCACGGTCGCACCAGAAGTCCAAGCACATACAGAGACGGTTTCACTTGATCCGGGTGATCATTGATCGAGGCGAGATCAAAATATGCAAGGTTCATACAGATGACAATCTGGCAGACCCACTTACCAAGCCTCTGGCGCAGCAGAAGCATGAGAAGCACTGTAATAATATGGGTTTGAGATTTCTCAACCATTAGATTAAGTGCAAGTGGGAGATTGTTGGGGTATGCCCTTAAGGCTAATGTTTGAGGCCTTTGGGATTGTAAAAGTATCATGTAATAAACTCTTATGTTTATAAAAGGCATGGTTATTATTCAGGTTGTTACCTTGTCTGCTGTAATAAGTGTACTTCTGAATAATGTCTCAAAGCTGTTCAGCTAGGCTGACAGGCTATAAGTCCTTAGTCGAGATATCTTGGTGAACATGAGACAGCCTTGATATGATTGAGACTGATATGAGTGCTAATCTTATAGGATGCTTCGAGCATGGAATAAGATGTAGACTCATGGGTACATTGGATGTACTGGACAGACCCTACTGGGATATTCCATTGCTTGTCACAATGTGAATGATCCTTGTATGCAGCAAGTGGCACATGTCCTCTGACTTGAGATCACTTGTGTTTCTGAATGATGATTGTCATTGTCTTGAGGTAGTTCAATATCATTTGAAACATAATGATTATAGACTATCTTGGATGGTGAGCTTGAATCAGGTTAGGGCACTAGTGATAGATAAAGGATTGCCGTCTCCTTGTTCAAGGAGTGTGATGTTCTAAAGGGCCCCCCTTATATGAGATGATTGAGGAAGTGTATGGCCATACCCAGATGACTATGTGCATCTGATCTAATCATGCTCATCGTATTGGAGTTACAAGCTTGACCCGCTTGTCCAATAAGAACATCCAGTGGCAAAGGACACATGTATGCCTTGTGAATTGAGTCACACTTGTGCCATGGTTTGGGTGTAGTCTTGGAAGACTTTTTCCTTTATATCGGGAGACAGTGATGTGTTGCTAGATACCCCTCACTGGTCGTGATAACGAAAGTTATCGTTACCGACATTTAAAGGAAACCCTTAGGGTCGCACAATTTGGTGATATGGCTTGCTTAAGTCAGATCGTGTGGACTGAATTGTTTCGGTTCAGTTTAAAGGAATTTAATCTCTGATTGTAAGTGAGATCTGGTCTGATCATGTTTGATTGATTAGGGCTTGAGATCGGTAAGCTTCGATCGAGAGAGATGATGCTAGATCGGTGAGATCAAGAGCATTGTGAGATGAACGGTTAGATTGGAAACCTTAGGGTTTGGTTGATCTAGACCGATTTGGCTTGGGCCGGTTTGGTTTGGCTTTTGGTCCAAACACATTTGCTTTGAACCGGTTCAAGGGCTTGAACGCATGGTTCATTGTTTAAGGCGTTTTGTGGAGTTTAAGATCGGTTTAGAGATCTTAAACGCATGGCTTAATGTTTTTCCTAATTTGGAAAGTCATAAGCGCATGTCTCCTTGAACGCAAATGACAAGTGAACGCTCCATTCACTCTCGGCCTTCGCTTGCTCTCGTGACGAGACATTGGTGAAGGAGACGACATCTTGGAGAAAGGATCGGCCAAGCAAAGAAGTCTTCATCTCTTTCCTATACTCGATCAAAGACATCTTGGCATTCTTGCTAGCACAAGAGGTGCGCAAGTGAGGAGTCTTCATCACCTTTGTGTGTGAACTTTCGGAGGAGATCAAGTTTGCTCTCTTCTTCCAAGCCGACCTCCAACCTTATGGCTATGGTATAGATCTCAACTCATAGCTTCATGTTGATTATATAGTTCATATGCGATCTACTTGAAGCCCTTTTTCCGCTATGCATGCTAGATGCGCATGTTTAGGGTTTCAACCCCTAATGTTTAGGGTTTCCTTCACATTGATAGCTAGATAGTTCAAAATAATAATTGAAAAACTACATTAAATCTAAAATATCGAATCAAGAAATATATCACTAATTGAGGAATTATAGTTTAGATAGGATCGGGACATCAGGTTTCACCTCATTGAAGAATTTAATATAAAACATTGAACAATCGAATTAAGAAACAGTAAACCGCTTAAGGCAATCAATCCTTTGGTACATATTACCTTCCCTCAAAGTGTAATCCGGTGTCTACCTAAGCTAATCTCCTACTCTCATTGCTTATTAGCTTAGGAAAGACCTAATAGGCTCTATGACAAATCATTAATCCTCGAGTGATTTTGAAGGGCTCTCGTAGTTCAACTCACAAGTTTAAATTGGGAAAGTAAAGTGTTACGATTCACCTCTCGGCTCTTCTCGTAACACTTACACATATAAATGTTTGGCCGAAACATATATACGCAATATGCACACCCAAATTAAATAAGAAAATCTACTAAAAATATCACTGAGATCAATAAAAATATTTTACAAGTGAGATTTTGTTCAACGGGCTACGCCCGAGTCCCGAAATAGGGGTTTACGCAAAAACGTACATCGTTTAACAACGAAAACCCAAGAAAATATCTTCAAAAGGAGGGGAAATTACAATTCAAGGTAAGGAGACATCAGATCTTCAGTCTTCTCTCGATAGCCCTGAAGAAACTCAATCAAACAAGCCTTCAATTGTAGAAATAGCCCACTTTCTCACCTTAGTCACCTTTCTCCAAAATTCAAACCTCGTAACCAGCCAAAATCACTACTTTTATACCTCAATCAATTCCTCTAGCGGTAAGGAAGGTTCCATGGTAATTTTGCCCAATTTATAGGCACTAGGACTGTCGGATTTGGGGAGAAACCACCGAATGGTCAGGATCTGCAGATGTAGTCACGGCCGTGATGACGATCATGGGCTAGTCGTGACTAGTTCATCGATCTGCAAAAAAGTTTTTATGGCTATGATGATGATCATGGGCAGGCCGTGAAGAGCTCGTAAAAATTTCTCGACGACGATCACGCCCATGCATCCAAGTTGTGACCGCTCCGTCTAATCTAATAAAAGATTATCATAGCCGTGAACGCTATCATGTGCTAGCTGTGATTACTTCGCACAACTCTACACTGGAAGTCTGAGACGATCACTGCCATGATGGCTATCACGGCCAGGCTGTGATCACTATAGAAAATACCAAATTAGGCCAAATTTGACCTGTGACCTTGTTGTACTGTGATGAATCTTTCCATAACTTTAAATGTTCAAAAATCTTCACAAAAATATAGGAAAATGACTTGCATTTCATAAATAATCAAAAAATAGTGAAGATATAAAACTTTGAGAGAAAAGTTTTTAAACTAAGACATAATACAAAACTTAAGCCTGAAAGATTGTATGAATAAGACGTTAAATCCTGTAAAAATAACACTTATCAAAATATCACAGACTTAAATCTTGCTGGTCATCAAGCAATTAAACTATCTAGAACAATCAAAAATCATGAAGATAGCTTGTTCAAAAGCTAAAGAGTTGACCCATATGCACACCATTATACTCAATCCGAAATTGAAAAATAAAAATTGAGATACAATCTAAACTGATGGCAGAAATTATTTTGCAAATTCAAACCTCATATCCGAAAAAGGATTAAACACTAGCACTATGTTGAGACAAGTCATAATCATCAATTCCATCAGAAGATAGTCAATCGAACCATATTGACGAGATGAGCTTTTCAATCATTACAATAATAGAATCATGAATTTTCAATCAGTAGGCTCAAGCTACTTCCCTGAAGTCACCTTTAACCTTGTAAAACAAAGGATAAATATTTGTGATGAATGCACCCCCGGTACTTAGTTAGAAAACAAATTCAAAGTGTGTACACCACATAATGCACACAAACTCATTTCTTCACACTTCAGTTAAAGTGAGAAGAAAGCGGAGTTGTTCACCTTTACCAAATCCCTTCTTTCCTTGTGTTCCCTTTCTTTTTTTTTTAATTCGCTCTCTTTTCTTCTCTTTTTTTTATTTTACTATGTCGACAGTGCCAAGTTGGATGAATGTTTTAGGATTCATCGTCACTTTAGTACCACTGCCCTTTTTTTCCTTTTTTTTCTTCATATTTTTTTATGTACGCAACCAGATTGAAGGGCTATCAACTAGGAATAGCATAACCATGAATAATCAGGCACATAGCTTCATGTAAAGGACTCAAAAAAATAAGAATTAACCAATCAAACATCATTCATGCCATAGTAGAATCATACTCAATAACAAAAAAAAACTCATATTGAAAGCATAATAGAAGTCATAAAAAGAACCACTTTAACACAAAGGTCACACTAGCTTGAATCTCATCATAAGTCCAAATAACTTAGCAACTGAGGACAAGAGCACTAAGAACACCATCACAGACTTAGAATTCTACACTATTGTTGTTGTGTATGCCTTGAGACCTAGTGTTGTTCCATCTTTTGTACTACTTGACATAGATATATGTATATTATTTTGGCATTGTCATTATCAAAGTTTGTCGACATATGTGATTGTGTACTTACATGATAATGTCCCTGGAGACAGATTGGATCTGTGCTCAAATGGTTGTTCCCAGTTAATGTACCTGAGTGGATATGGGACAGCTCTAGTACTTGTGAGACAGGTATAGGGGCTTGTTAAGCACGAGGTGCTAATGCAGACATATGGGTATATTAGTGGTGGATATACAGGACAGACCCGCTGTGAGGCTATTGTTGGGAAACCCCAGGGATATTTTACAATTTTTCAGAGTCATTACAACACATTGCACAGCGGAAGCAATATCCCCAAAACAAGCCAGTCCCAAAAGCCCAGTGAAGATCGTCAAGCGAGGGGGTCGACATGATGAGATAGAAAGTACCTTGAGCAAGCTTGAGGATCAATGTCGAGGTAGGCACCCAAGTGTTCGCCCTCTGCAGTCTCACACATACGGATTCCTCGAGTCCTCTTCTTCCACGCCTGGTGCTAGCCTCGGGAAGAAGATCCAAGCCTTAGATGCCTTTCTTCAATACTTGCGCCACCTTCAAGGGAAGATGCGCCAAGGAGAAGGAGGGAGGTGAAGCTGCCAAGCACTCCTACAACTTGCGCTAAGAGAGGAGAAGGAGAGAAGACTTGCTTGCGGCTTGGAATATGGAAGAGTTTGCGCCACCTTGAAGCTCTCGCACCCTTGCCCTTCTATGTGTCTTCATGCCTCCAAGGAATCGAACACAAGAGAAGGGCGGCTAGGGGTTACTTTTATAGATCAAGAGGCGGTTTGGGCAAGGGCTAGGATCATGACAAGTGTGTGGCTAGGATGAGGGGATTTGAGGCAAGGAAAGTCTCCAAGACTTTACCATAAACCTAATTCAACCTATCCATAATTGTCCAAGCACCATATCAGCCCAAGACATGCCTAAAAGGCATTCATACCATCAAAGGATGAAGGGCTAGGTGCCCTTTACTTCCTAATGAAGCAAAGGCGCCAAGCATCACCCCATTATGCCCCTTAGGCGCCTTCATGGATAAATTCTCCCCATTTTACCCTTTTAGGCTCCTATCTCTTCATGACAACTTATTAGCAAGCCCAACATAGCAATGGGCCTAGCCCAAGGTCCATTATGCATGTTAACCAAGTCATTGGATCTAATCCAACTTAACCCAAGGTCAAATGAGGCTAACCATGGTTACATTGGTCAATATGCCAAAAACGGAAGTTGGCTCCAATAATTTTATTCCATCTCCTCAGGCCTATGGCGCTGATGAAATCTCCAAAATAGATCTGAATTATCCAATAACTCGATCATAAGGCTTCCCGATCAATACGAGAACTCGAGTATCTTGGTGTGCTACCCTATAGGTTCCTCTGACGCTGGTAGTGCTAACCAAAGGTCACCACAAGCAGTGAGTGGCACCTAGTAGTGCATCACTGCTACCCAGGTCATTGGAATGGATATCGACATCGACATCCCCATCATCGCGACTAGGTACAGATATATTACAGTCCCTTTGCCAAACTAATATCCGATTGGACAAGTGTGTCATCATTTGTTTTCACCCAATCTCATGGTTATGACTAAATCAGGTTCTCACCTAGGTATGGCCATACACTTTCAGTCATAGAACCATAGAGGAGCTCCATGGATATCATGCTTCCCTTATGATGTAGGGGTAAGTCACAAGCATGCAAACAACGAGTTTCGAAAATATTTTTGGTATTATCATAAACTAGAGAAAACCGATTTAACTAACGAAGTTGGAAAATAATGTTTTTATATTTTTAAATAGGAAAACCAAATATTAACTACTTGCAGGAAAGAAATGACAATAACTTAAAGAAGACTCACCTTGCGGTCCTTGAGAATAGAAGGACCGTCCTTCCCGTTCTTCACCGGTCCTACTCTGATGGAAGGTGCAGGTTACACACAGGGCATTCAGCAACCCCACACAGGCGTGGGTGAGTTATAAAATAGATGAAAACTCAACAATGCTTAAAGTCAAGAGGGAGGCTAATCCTCCAAGTTCTCTTGCTAACAAGGTAAAGGACTATCTAAGGAGGGAAGATCAAGAGAGTGGGATGCGCCAAGCTTCCTTGCGCCAAGTCCTACAAATCCAAGAGATGTGTAGTAAGATGTTCTTAAGATGTATAAAGAGAAGACACAAGAAGATGGAATACTTAACTTAGAGAATCGCCTTGAAGGAGACCAAGAGATGCATCCATGTTCTTTGCGCCATCTTGAGCTCTTGTTCTCTTTGATGCGATTGCCTTGAAGGTGGTGACTCTCGGCCTTGCTTGATGAATGGAGGGCGAGGAGAAGAAGAAGGGAGGCTCGGATCTTGAAGGAAGAAAGGGGAAGATGAGGGGACTTGGGCGACACAAGCACCCAAAGAAGAAGGTGTGGGCGACACAAGCACCCTAGGTGACACAAGCACCCATAGTTTGGCTAGGAAACTATTCAACAATATATTCAACAATGCTATGCACATGATGCGATGGGGATACATTTATAGGCAGCTTAGGGATGAGGATAAGATGAGGGCAAGGTGGTCATTGGCCCCTTGCGCCCCTTACATAATTGGAGAAAATTCAAAAATGGAGACAAGGCATTAAGTGGGCTGATCTTGTTGCCTTCTTTGGATGGCTGAAATGGTAAGTCTTTGAATTCGAAATGGCTATCTTCCTTGGAGGTGTTGGCACATATGAGGGAGAGTTTGAATTTTGAAAACCTTCCTTGTTGTCTTGGGCGGCAATGAGAAGAAGGAAATAAGCCTTCCCCTAATTGTGGATCTAGATGGGCGCCTCCTTGATTTGTGGATCTAGATGGGCACCTCCTTGAATTGTGGATCTAGATGAGCCTTGTTGTTGTAGATGGCGCAAATGATTCCATGGGGTTGCCTCTCTTCAATTGGAAGGGAATAATTGAAGTGGAACTTGATGTTGAGTTGAGTTAGAAGTCTCTCTTTGAACTACTTTGAAGTGAACCTTCCAAAATGAGAGCTAGCTTCTTGGAGTGTGGTGAGCTAGCTGATTTGTATCCCTTGAGCTGAATATTAATGTATCCAAACTACATGCACTAACCTACCATGACATTACAATGCACAACCTACCAACAACATTTATAAAAGTAAACTACATGATAGACTTTGTGGTGGAACTAACCTATCATGCCATGCAATGCAAATAAGGAAAGTACTGAAAAGGAAAGTGGACTCTAAGTGAAGCCATACCTGATGGGCTTCCTCCGAGCCCTAGTGGATCTCCTAAGAGCTGTGTTAGGCCCTCCATCACCTTAGGAAGGGGCAAATCCTTTTGTCAGTACATTGATCTTCTAATATGGGTCGTGACATACTCAATGACAATCTTTATAAATTCCCATTTACGACGAGGTGTTGAGTTGCATCAAAGTATGTCCCTAACCATACATAATTGTCAATGACCTCATGTCTAAGGATCAAGGCATCTCCTATCACTTGTGAGGATAACTCATGACACTAAGTCATTGCCTCACAGCGGATCTTGTCCAGCATATCTACCATTGATATACCCATATGTCTGCGTTAGCATCTCGTGCCTAACCAGCCCATATACCAGTCTCACAAGTACCATGGCGGTCCCATATCCACTAAGGTACATCGACTAGGGACAATAGTTTGAGCACAGATCCAATCTGTCTCCAGGGATATTATCATGTAAGTACACAATCGCAGGTATAGACAAACATTGATAATGACAATGCCAGGATGATATAAGAAATATAAAAGTTAAGTAGTACATAGGTTGACCAAATATAGGACTCAGGGCATATACACCAACAGCTATGACTTAGTGTCATAAGTTATCCTCACAAGTGATAGGAGATGCAATGATCCCTTGACTTGAGGTCATTGACCGTTCTATATGGTTAGGGACATGCTTTAACTTAACCTAACACCTCGCCGTAGTTGGGAGGTAATAACGGTTGTCATTAAGCATGTCACAAACCATATAAGAAGGTCAATGGACAGACAGAGGATTTGCCCCTTCCTAAGGAAAGCTTGATATATGTGGAGCTCCTCTATGGTTCTATGACTGAAAGTGTATGGCCATACCCAGGTGACAACCTAATTTAGTCATAACCATGTGATTGGGTAAAAACAAGTGATGACACACTTGTCCAATCGGATATCAGTTTGGCAAAGGGACTATAGTGCATCTGTACCTAGTTGCGATGATGGGGATGTTGATGTCAATATCCATTCCGATGACTTGGGTAGCAGCGATGCACTGCTAGGTGCCACTCACTGCTTGTGGTGACCTTAGGTCAACACTGCCAACGTTAGAGGAACGTATAAGGCCGCACACCTTGACACTCGAGTTCTTGTATTGATCGGGAAGCCTTGTGATCGAGTTATTAGATAGCATGGATCTTTTTGGGATATTTCATCAGCGCCAATAGGCCTGATGAGATGGAAGAATGTTATTAGAGCCAAACTTCATTTTTGGCAGGTTGACCCGAAATTGACCATGGTTAGTCACATTTGACTTTGGGTTGCATTGGATTGGATCCAATGGCTTAATCAACCCATGTAATGAAGTTTGGGCTAGTTCATTACCCAATGAGGCCCAATAACAAGTTGTCATGAAGAGAGAATAGGCTAAAAGGGTATAATGGGGATAAATCTTATCCCATTGGCGCCTAGGGGCTCAATGGGGATAAGAAGGCATAATTTGTGTCATAAGGAAGCAATTGGCGCCTTGCCCTCTCTCCTTGGATGGTACGCTTGCCTCTATGGCAAGTCTTGGGGCTGATATGGCTTGGAGGACTTTTAGGAATGTCTTGGGCGCATATGGCTAAGTGGAATGGGTTTATGAAAAAGTCTTGGAGAATTTCCTAACCCCTAAACCCTAATTTCCACCCCACACATACCCTAGCTGCCACCTTCTTCATGAGTTGCATCCACACCTTATTCTTGCCACCCCTCAAGCCTCTATATATCAAGGATATGCGAGAGGCTCTAGAGGTTAATTAATTAGTGTGAGCAATCTTCTAAGGGGGCAAGAACAAGTCATTGGCGCAAGTCTTCCATCTCTAGGCTGCCAGCTTCTTCTTCTATTCTCCTCTTGGCGTAGGAGGAATAAGGGCTTGGCGGCAATCTCCTTCAACCTCTTTCATCTTGGCGCATCATCCCTAGAAGCTGGCACAAGTGATTAAAAGGACTTAAGTCATGGATCTTCTTCCCGAGGCTAACAGAGGGCATCCGTGTGTGTGAGACTGCAGAGGGCACACGCTTGGGCACCTACCTCGACATCAGCCTCATCTTGCTCCTAAGGTATTTACTATCACATTGTTGTAGTTCGCAAGTGCACGGATACTCGAAGTAATAAAGAAATATATCAAACAACAGAGACCCCATTGTCAATTACTGAATAATTGAGTTCTTACTATCTAGGCAATCGAAACTATGCAAGTGAACTAATGAAAGCTAACGAAAATATCAGAGAGAAAATCTAGGACTAGGGTTTCATTCACTTTAATTTCTATGACTAGATATGAATAGTAATTTGTCTATTTAATTTTATCATGATAAAGACATAATTTACTTCATAAAAGGATCGTCTCACTTTCGTACAAACAATCATGCAGGGACTGATCTTCGCTTTCACGCAAGTTCTATCCCAAACTGAAAATAAGTAAATCATCAATCAAAGGACTCAAGGATCACTTTTATGCATCCAAATTCTAAGTTGATTATCTCAAGTGGAATATCAAGGATCACTTTCGTGCTTCCGAGTCTCAACACAAGTTCTACTCATGGTTCTCCAACGTTCCGATCCTCACTTTCGCACAAGATCTCCATGTTTCATAAATTAACTAAATCCTAGATTCATAATATTATCATGGCAATTATTCTTCTAAAATAAAGAAATAAGAACTAACCTAATTTCTTATATGACGCAGCGGATGTGTAGGACGGTTTCCTTAAAGCAATACTCTACTATGGGGAGACTATGATGTAGAAATCCGAGAGAGGGTCTTGAGACGATGGAAAAGAAACGTGCGCGATCGGTGAAAAAAACCACGAAGAAAACCCAATTGAATGGTGCAAGATGTAACTTGAGCAACACTCGGAGCAGAAGAGAAACCATGGATCGAATTACTATTGAAAAATACTCACCTCGATCGCATAGCCAATTTTCAGGAGCAAGCGCACGCGCGCGAGTTCTTCATGATGCTATGGCAACCGGCTACTTTGCTCGCCCAAGACAGAAACACAGCAGGATGAAAATGCAAAGGACCCGGCGCCCTGGGGGGGATTTGCCGAGTGTTTTGATTGAAAGCAAGAAAACAACATACAACATTTACACGGGTAGAGGGAACTCTAGGCGAGCTCCTCGGAGTTTTGCTGGACCTAAGGCCTTCGCGTGGGGGAAGGTGTAAACTACAATAAGAACTGAAGAAAACACACTGCCCTCAGCCCTCTTTTATAGAACAACAGGGGAGGAGGGTCACAAGAGAAACATGTGGGGCAGTTAGAGAAGCCAACCACCCTGTAACAAACTAAAGAGGGTCAATATTCCCTCTTAACAACCTAAAAGTAGATAGCTACCAACTATTCCCTGATAGAATCCCTGATGTGGCGCGAAGCATCGGGCGGAAGAGTCGTCAACGTGGCCGTTGTCCGGGCCCAAGTGGCTCTACACCATCCCCAAATACGCTACCATGAAGCAGCAGAACTTGGTGATGGTGGGCAGGTTCTGGATGTTGTTGGCAATTTCTTGGGCCGAGTTGGGAACCCGGTTGTTGTAACGGTCGGCGGAATGGTCACGGTCAGCTGCCGGGTCTCGGATCGGCCTTTAAGTGATGTGCAGCAGATGAAGGGACGTCGTTGAGGCCGTTGAAGCCACATTGATGGAGTGGATGGGGCAAGTGGTGGCTGTAGAATGGCTCATCATGCCCACAAAACGGTCTGGGGGATGCAAGGACCGCTGCGAGAGTCGAACGGGGTGGACAACAACCTCTTTTGGATTTCTGGGGCTAAGCACGGCCTGGCCATGTCGATGGTCACGGCCTTGCTCCGCATCTGCATTTTGGCCCGAGACATGCACAGCTGGGGCGTGCTCGGTGGCACGGGCGTGCTTGTCGGTGGCGGGTTGGCCCAAGACATGCACGGCTAGGGCGTGCTCGGCGGCACGGGCGTGCTTGACGGCAGCTGGTTGGCCCGAGACATGCACGGCTGGGGCATGCTCGGCGGCACGGGCGTGCTTGATGGCGGCTGGTTGGCCCAAGACATGCACAGCTTGGGGGTCCTCGGCAGCACGGGCGTGCTTGATGGTGGCTGGTTGGCCCGAGACATGCACGGCTGGGGCGTGCTCGGCGGCACGGCCGTGTCGGGCTGCTGGGATGGTGGCCGAGAGGTGCACGGTCGGCGGCACGACCGTGGCGATGGCCGTGTCGGTGTTCACGTCTGCAGTCGACCGTGTCAGGACCGTGTCTGGGCGCACGGCCTAGCCGTGTCGGGGGCTGCAGGGATTCGTTTGTGCCAGAATTTGTGGGGCTTCTTCCTCTAGCCCTGGGGAGTCTTCCCAAGTGTCTCCATGAGGGATTGGGCCATCCTCATTGGTGTCTATGACTCCGTCAAGTATCCCGGGGGTGAGGGGGGGGGGGGGGGAAGAATTCTCCTCCGGAGAATAAAGTGGAACACCATCGGTGAAGGTGGAATTAGAGGGAAGGGGCACACAGTAGGGCAGGAGGTCGGCGTCGTTGAAGATGGGGCTGAGGTGGGAGTCCGCTGGAAGGTCAAGGACGTAAGCATTGGTGCCCAATCGCCGTAGGACCGTGTAGGGGCCGGCGAAGCGTCCATGCAACTTCCAATTGGCTCGCGATGTCAAACGCTCAGGGTGGATGCTCACCATAACCCGCTCACCAACCTCAAAGTGTAATGGCCTACGATGTTGCTCAAGAAAATCCGACGGCAAAACTCATCGTGTAAACCCACGATATGCAATGCAAAAGTGTATGTGCACTCATGGATGGACGGAGGAGGAAGGACGTTATGCATGCCAATGGGTTTTCTGGGTTCGTGCCCGAGAAAGACTTGGAAAGGGCTCAGCCCCGTAGAGTGACGGGAGGCGCTATTATACGTGAACTCAGCAATGGGGAGATGCTCAGCCCAATGGCGTGGGAAGTCACCGGCTAAACAACGCAACAGGTTGCCCAAGCTACAGCTTACCGCCTCCGTTTGACCATCCGTCTGCGGGTGGTACGCAGAGGAAAACTTAAGAGTAGTCCCAAGGATGGCCCACAGGGACTTCTAAAAATGACCGACGAGCCGGGTGTCGCGGTCGGACACAATGGTGAGGGGGAGTCCTTGGAAGCGCACAATTTCGCGGATGAAGATGTGCGCGATGTGAGAAGCATCGGCCGTCCTAGAACAAGGCACAAAATGCACCATCTTAGAGAAGCGATCCATGACAACAAAGATGGAGTTGTGGCACGAGGCCGTGCGGGGAAGGCCGAGGATGAAGTCCATGCTAATGTCCAGCCAAGGACGCCGAGGAACGGGGGAATGGGGTATAGAGGCCAGTGTTAGTAGGACGGGGTTTGGCACGTTGGCACGTGCCACAGTGCCGAACGACCCTATCGACATCCTTACAAAGAGTGAGCCAGAAGAAGCGTTCTTCGGCCAAAGCATGGGTCTTATCACGATCGTGGTGCCCGGTGGCACCACCGGCGTGCAGCTCGAGCAGGAGGTGCTCGCAGAGAGAGGACTGGGGAACACACAACCGGTTACTGTACACAAGGTAACCATCATGGATGCAGTAAGGCAAGTCTGGGGGATCATCGGCAAGGAGCTGGGCGAAGGTCGGGCCAAAGTCAAGGCAGTCAGTGTACTCGTCGCATATGTGATCCAACATGGGGATCGAGGTGGATAAGACACACAACAGGGACCAGACGCGACTAAGGGCATCGGCAACCACGTTCTCCTTCCCGGCCTTGTGAGTGATCACAAAGGTGTATTGTTGGAGAAACTCGACCCACTTCGCATGGCGAGGGACAAGCTTCTTCTGTGCAGAGAGGAAGGAGAGGGCTTGGTGATCGCTAAACAAAACGAACTCCTTATGTAGGAGATAGTGACGCCATTGTCGGAGGGACTGGATGATGGAGTAGAACTCCATGTCGTATGTGGAGTATCATTGGTGCACTTCGTTCAGCTTCTCGCTGAAGAAGGCGACGGGGTGGCCCTCCTAACTAAGGGTACCACCGATGCCGGTACCGGAGGCATCGCACACGACCTCGAAAACCTTGGAGAAATCGGGGAGCTGGAGAACGGGGGCCAAGGTCATGATGTCCTTAAGGGCAAGGAAGGCACGACCAGCAGTGGGGGTCTAGGCGAAGGTGTCGTGTTTGGTGCAAGCCATCATGGGGGAAGTGATGGTGCTAAACCCCTTAATGAAGTGGCGATAGAAGGCTACGAGGGCGAGAAAGCTACGGATGTCAGTGATGGAGTCGGGCTCCGGCCATTGGCGAATTGCCTAGATTTTCGCAAGCTCGACCATGAGTCCTTGGTCGGACACTGTGAATCCTAGAAACTGGACCTGGGCCTCTAGGAAAGAGCACTTCTTGGCATTAAGGAACAAGCGTTCCTTGCGCAGAATGTCAAAGGTCAACCGGAGGTGCTCGAGGTGATTGTCCCGGGTACGGCTATAAATGAGGATGTCGTCAAAGTAGACGACCAGGAATTTCCCGATATAAGGCCGAAGGGTCTGGCTCATGAGACGCATGAACATCGAGGGTGCATTGGTAAGCCTGAAGGGCATCACAAGCCACTCGTAGAGGCCGTCTTCCACTCGTCGCCCTCACGGATGCGGATCTGGTGGTAGCCGCTCCGGAGGTCTAACTTGCTAAACCAACACGCGCTGGAAAAGAGGTCAAGCATGTCGTCCAAGTGCGGAATGGCAAACCTATACTTAATGGTGATGCGATTGATTGCACGGCAATCAATACACATCCTCCACGATCCGTCCTTCTTGGGGGTGAGAAGGGCCGGGACAGCGCAAGGACTGAGGCTCTCTCGGATGAACCCTTTGGCGAGAAGGTCATCCACTTGGCGTTTGAGCTCCGTGTGCTCGGTGGAGTTAAGATGGTGATGGGGCAGATTGGGTAAAGATGCCCCAGGGACGAGATTGATGACATGCTGGATGTCACGTTCCGGCGGAAGGCCGACGGGAAGATCAACCGGGGAGATGTCTGAAAACTCACTGAGCAAGGCAGCGACCTCCGTTGGAAATGGTGTCGGAGGAGGCGGGGGTATTGGAGAGACCTCACTGACCATGAGAGCATAGACCATTTTGGTCTCATTGGCCTCCTAGACAAGGGAGCTAGGACGGACCAAGGCAACGACCTTGGGCACGGGTGGGGCTGTGTTGGGGTATGCCCTTAAGGCTAATGTTTGAGGCCTATGGGAATGTATTTGTATCATGTAATAAACTGTTATGTTTATAAAGGCATGGTTGTTATTCAGTTAGCTACATTGTCTGCTGCAATATATGTTCTTCTGAATAATGTCTCAAAGCTGTTCAGCTCGGCTGACATGCTATTATGTCCTTAGTCGATATATCTTGGTGAACATGAGACAGCCTTGATATTGTTAAGACTAATATGTGTTCTAATCTTATAGGATGCTTCGAGCATGGAATAAGATGTAGACTCATGGGTACATTGGATGTACTGGACAGACCCTACTAGGATGTTCAATTGTTTGTCACAATGTGAATGTTCCTTGATTAAGACAAGTGGCACATTTCCTCTGACTTGAGATCACTTGTGTTTTCTGAATGATGATTGTCATTGTTTTGAGATGGTTCAATATCATTTGAAACATAATGATTATAGACTATCTTGGATGGTGAGCTTGAGTCAGGTTAGAGCACTAGTGATAGACATAGGATTGCCGTCTCCTTGTTGAAGGAGTCTGATGTTCTAAAGGGGCCCCCTGGATGAGATGATTGAGAAAAGTGTATGGCCATACCCAGGTGACTATGTTCATCTGTTCTGATCATGCTCATCATATTGGAGTTACGAGCTTGACAGGCTTGTCCAATAAGAACATCCAGTGGCAAAGGAAATATGTATGCTTTGTGAAATGATTCACACTTGTGCTGTGGTTTGGGTGTAGTCTTGGAAGACTCTTTCCTTTATATCGGGAGACAGTGATGTGTTGCTAGATACCCCTCACTGATCGTGATAATGTGAATTATCGTTACCGACATTTAAAGGAAACCCTCAGGGTCGCACAATTTGATGATATGGCTTACTTAAGTCAGATCGTGTGGACTGAATTGTTCAGGTTCAGTTTAAAGGGATTTAATCTCTGATTGTGAGTGAGATCTGGTCTGATCATGTTTGATTGATTAGGGCTTGAGATCGGTAAGCTTCGATCGGGAGAATAGATGCCAGATCGGTCAGATCAAGAGCATCGAAGAGATTGACGGTTAGATCTGAAGCCTTAGGGTTTAAGTAAGATCTAGACCATATTGCTTGGGTTAATTGGTCTTGGACCAAACCGATGTGAACTGGCTCATTGGTTGAGCGCATGGTTCAAGTGATGTGGCATTTGCGATTGGGTAAACCCAAGAGCGCACGTTGAGAAGTGGATGCTATTTTTGGATAGCACTTCTACTAATCGTGGCCATGACTCACGATTGCCACTCTTCACGCCCCCCTTCTCTTTGTTCGTCGCCAACGCTTGGCTTAGACGAGACAACATCTCGGCTAGAGAAGAGAGGACGACAAGAGAGAAAAACTCACTCAAGCAAGGCGATCTCTTCTCCCTTCCATTCGACAAAGGCTTCTTGGAACCTTGCTAGCACAAGGAGCACCAAGGAAAGTAGGCGACACCAATTGTGTGCGTCACCTTAGGAGAAGGCTCGCTTGCGCCTTTCCTTCCAAGTTTTCATCCAACGCATATGGCTATGGTATGAATTCAAGTTTACTTAAGTTGATCATATATCATGCAATAGATTCTTTCAAACCCTTAATTCCGCTGCAAAAGTTTTATGCGCCATATGTCTAGGGTTTTTGCTCCCCCTAGAAGGGGACCCCCCTTAGGTTAAGGGGTACTTTCAATTGGTATCAGAGCCAAAGTTGATGCATGCATTTTATGATTGCTTCATGTTGTGTGATCCATGTTTTAGATCTAGAATTATCAACATGCGAATATACATGTTTCATACCGAAACTTGTCTATGTTATTTTGCTTGTTGGCGCTTTCAGGTTTTATCTAAAATCCTTATTACATGCGCGCTCCAAATAGATCTAAGCCCATACTTTAAACCCTTAGACGGGTTACTAGGGTTGAAGTCACCCCCTAGGTTAGATCCAGAATGTCTGATCAGATCATCTGACAACCTGAATGGGTCGATCAGATAGCACCTTGGCGCAAGCCTATGGTGGCTATAGGTCGACTGCAGACAGGTGTGTAGCGATGTCTGATTGAGACAACTAATGAACGCACCTGAGTTAGGCCCGGGGTCACGCCCGTTTGCCAGACCTCAGTGTGGTCGTTCAGCCCTGGCGCATGCATAGTTGACCTTATGGTCGACGCAAGTCAGTTAGGACTTGGTGCGTGCAAGGGCAGTGGATCTGACTAGGTTGGATGAGTGGATCCCTAGTAATGGACCGTTGTAAGGTAGTAAGGGCGAATAAGGAAATTAAAATTGATACCTATGGGTTTTCGAAATTTAATTTTCTTGGTTGGATCACATGTTTGAATGTTGCATATGCTTGTTTATTTCTTCTTATGTGGGCTGCCCATATTAATTGTGTGCTGTGCTGGGGCCTGCGTGCCTGTATTAAAAATTGTAAATTAATTATTGTGATCTGCGCATCACATTGTTTTAATTTATAAAATGTTAGTGACCTGCGTGTCACTCTTGTCTAGATAGTTAAATTTGTAATTTAATTTGACAAGTGCACAGTGCACACTTGGCATAGGCGCATGCAGCAAGTGGCTGGACCAGGTGGGAGGTCTAGGGTTCGACCCTAGGACCTGGCGCATATTCCTGGTGGGCGCACCTGTGCTGCAGATGGCGCTTGGGCCCAGGTTTGGGCCAGATGAGCAGCAAAAGACCCATGAAGAGCAAATGAAGACTTAAGTTAGGTTAAGGTCTTCTAGGGCTATGGGCTTTTACCACATAAGATTCATGCTTTCTTTTATTGCTTAATATTAGAATTGCATGATTAAATTATCTTCTGCTATCACCATAGAAATTGCATGATAGGCAAGAAGATAAAAGACCGTTAAAATCCAACGCTAAAATATCAAGCTCGTAAGCCTTCTGACGCGAAACCTCACTGTTCTGATTATCGTTGGAGCCGTGTTGTACCCACTCAGTGGGCACGTCCATCTATCTTCAGACGGTGCGGGATTACACCTGCGTGTTATAGAGTAGGGATTTATCCCTTCTCGTTGCTCAGCATAGCACGTGGTGGTCCAGGGAGTAGGTCGGGTCAGCTTGACCGTGTAGGCTACATATGTGGCGCATATGGTAGCACATGGAGGCAGCCATCTGTGGGGTCAGAGATTGTGTTGTACCAACTCAGTTGGCACAGTCTGCTGGACTGCCCAGATGAAGGGGAATCGCACGGGTTGGCGATCGGCAGGGACTGCCTACCAGAAACTAGTGCTTGTACTCTCTGTGCATCTTATCTCGCCTAAGCGGGACGCGGAGACCAAGTATGAAATCTGGATCCCATCTCACTAAAAGAGTTCTACTCTTTCGGGCTGTTTTGCTGGATTTTTCACGCCTGATAAAATAGTGAGAAAAAGAATCTTTCTTAAGTCCTGATTGATTCTTATACATTGATACTGACCTTGCTGTTCTTGCATTGTTGTAGATACCTGCAGCAACGAACACCATGAACTTCAATGTGCGATCCCTACTGGAAAGAGAGAAGTTTGCTGGGCCGAACTTCTCTGACTGGTTTGGACACCTTAAGATCGTTCTTAAGGCAGAGAGGAAATTGTATGTCCTCGAGACGGCGATACCGCCGCAGCCCGCTCCGAACGCCGCAAGGGCGGTTCGGGAAGCCTATGAAAAGCACGTCAATGATAGCATTGATGTCGCTTGCCTGATGCTAGCGTCTATGACGCCACCGCTGCAGCGTCAGCATGAGGATATGTCAGCTATACAGATTATAGCAAACCTCAAGATGCTGTATGCTGCACAGGCGAGGACTGAACGCTATAATTTGACTAAGCTCTTCTTTCAGAGCAAACTGGCTGAAGGGAGCCCAGTGGGAGCTCACGTGCTCAAGATGATTGGGCACAAGGAGGCTCTGGAGAAACTGGGGCACACCATCAACCAGGAGCTTGCTGTGGACATTATTCTGCAGTCTCTCCCGCCATCATTCGACGCGTTCATTATTAATTTTAATATGAACAAAATCGATTGTACTCCGGCAGAGCTGCTGAATATGCTCTTGACCACTGAGGAGACTCTGAAGGGTAAGCCTTCGACCTCTGTCTTGATGGTTCCTTCAAGGAACAAGAAGAAGGGGAAGAAGGGCAAGGCCCCGGTCAAGAATTACAGCAAGGCTCTGAAGCAGAAGGTGAAGCGGTCCAAGGAATACAGGTGTTTCCACTGTGGCCAGCTGGGTCACTGGAAAAAGGACTGTAAAGCGCTCCAAGGAGATAAGAGGGGAAGCTTTGCTTCTGGCTCAGGTATATTTGTGACTGAGGTCATGTTATCTTCTTCTATATCATGGGTGTTGGACACTGCATGTGGAGTTCACATTTGTTCAAATGTACAGGAACTCAAGAGAAGAAGACAGGTGGGACAGCATGAGGTGGACCTACGAGTTGGAAACGGGGCACGGGTTGCTGCTGTTGCTGTAGGAGACTACTTTATTTCTTTACCATCTGGACTTGTATTGGAACTAAACAGTTGTTACTTTGTTCCCAGTATAACTAAAATATTATCTCCATTCCTGCTCTTGTCAGGAAGGGATTTTCCTTTGAATGCAATATTTCAAAGTGTATTTTGTCTTTTGATAATATTGTTTATGCAACTGGTTCAATTAACAATGGGTTATACATGTTGGACATGGAATGTTCGATACAGCAAATTGATATTAAGAAAGCCAAGTATGCTGATGACAACACCTTGCTATGGCATAGTCGTTTAGGCCATATTAACGAGAAACGCATTAAGCGGTTGCATGATCATGGACTGCTGGGATCATTCTCCTATAAGGAGATTGATACATGCAAAGCTTGTTTAATGGGTAAAATGACGAAGTCACCTTTTCCTCACAAAGGTCAAAGGGCTTCAGGTTTACTTGACCTTATACACAGTGATGTGTGTGGGCCATTTAGTAAACATGCCAGAGGTGGCTATCAGTACTTCATTACCTTTACTGATGATTTCAGTAGATATGGGTATGTCTATCTGATGAGACATAAGAGTGAATCTTTTGACAAGTTCAAAGAGTTCAAGAATGAAGTACAGAATCAGCTAGGCCGAAATATCAAGGCACTTCGCTCAGATCGAGGTGGTGAATACCTAAGTCATACGTTTACTGACTATCTAAAGGAGTGTGGGATTATCTCACAGCTCACTCCGCCAGGAACACCGCAATGGAATGGTGTGTCCGAGAGGAGAAATAGAACGTTACTTGATATGGTTCGTTCTATGATGAGTCAGGCTACTCTTCCATACTCCTTTTGGGGTTTTGCGCTGGAAACAGCTGCAAAGGTACTAAACCGAGTGCCATCCAAGGCAGTTTCTAAGACACCATATGAGTTATGGTATGGGAAACAGCCGAGCTTGACATTTATCAGGATCTGGGGCTGCGAGGCTTATGTCAAAAAGCTCGCCTCTGGGAAACTAGACAGCAGATCTGACAAATGTATCTTTGTCGGTTACCCTAAGGAAACTAAGGGTTATTATTTCTACGATCCCAAGGAGAACAAGGTTTTTGTTGCTCGGACGGCCATATTTCTTGAGAAGGAGTTTCTTCTGCAAGAGGCCAGTGGGAGAGAAATAATGCTGGATGAGAATCCAGAGGAAGGACAAAGTGATCAAGCACAGTTGGATGAGCCTGAGCCGGTAGAACAGGTTATTGAACAACCTGAGGCTCAGATATCACGGGAACCGCGAAGATCGGGTAGGATCCGTCGACAGCCTGAGCGCTATGACGGAGTCTACATCATTGATAATGATGAACCCCTCACTTATGCGGATGCGGTCAATGGACCGGAGTCAGCGAGATGGCTTGAGGCTATGCGCGCCGAGATGGACTCCATGTCAGATAACCAAGTTTGGGATTTGGTTGATCCGCCTTCGGGAGTTATCCCTATAGGCTGTAAATGGATCTTCAAGAAGAAGATTGACATGGATGGTAACGTGGTTACCTATAAAGGCAGGCTAGTTGCGAAAGGTTTCAAACAAATCTACGGGATAGATTATGATGAAACTTTCTCACCTGTAGCCATGTTTAAGTCTATTCGGATTCTTTTCGCGATAGCTGCATATTATGATTATGAGATTTGGCAGATGGATGTGAAAACAGCTTTCCTTAATGGAAATCTGGATGAGGATGTGTACATGACACAACCTGAGGGTTTCACTAATCCAGCAGATCGTCATAAGATATGCAAGTTAAAGAAGTCCATTTATGGACTTAAACAAGCATCGAGAAGCTGGAATATTCGTTTTGATGAATCAGTCACTGAATTTGGTTTCATCAAGAACGAGGATGACCCGTGTGTATATAAGAGGTTTAGTGGGAGCGTGATTACTTTCCTAGTCCTCTACGTCGATGACATCTTGATCATTGGAAATGACATTCCTGAAATGCATGCTGTTAAGGCATGGCTGAGGAAATGTTTCCAGATGAAAGATTTAGGAGAAGCAGCCTATGTGTTAGGTGTGAAGATCTACAGGGATAGATCTAAGAGGCTTCTCGGGCTGTGCCAGAGTACTTACATCGATAAGGTCCTGGAGAGATTTCACTTAGAGAATTCTAAGAAAGGATATCTTCCAGTCAGACATGGTCTGAATCTTTCAAAGAGTCAGTGTCCACAAACACAGACTGAGAAAGATGAAATGAACAATACGCCTTATGCTTCGGCTATTGGTTCCATTATGTATGCGATGTTGTGTACTCGCCCAGACGTCGCTTACGGGTTAAGCGTGACCAGTCGTTACCAAAGTAATCCAGGTATGGCGCACTGGATTGCAGTCAAGAACATCTTAAAATATCTGCGGAGGACCAAAGATATGTTCTTGATATATGGTGGTCAGGAAGAACTCAGTATTGAAGGATATACTGACGCTTCGTTCCAGTCGGACCAGGATGATTTCCGATCGCAATCAGGCTATGTTTTTAGCTTGAATGGAGGTGCAGTGGTGTGGAAAAGTTTCAAACAGTCAACTGTTGCTGATTCCACAACAGAAGCGTATGCAAGGTTCATACAGATGACAATCTGGCAGACCCGCTTACCAAGCCTCTGGCGCAGCAGAAGCATGCGTAGCACTGTAATAATATGGGTTTGAGATTCCTCAACCATTAGATTAAGTGCAAGTGGGAGATTGTTGGGGTATGCCCTTAAGGCTAATGTTTGAGGCCTATGGGAATGTATTTGTATCATGTAATAAACTGTTATGTTTATAAAGGCATGGTTGTTATTCAGTTAGCTACATTGTCTGCTGCAATATATGTTCTTCTGAATAATGTCTCAAAGCTGTTCAGCTCGGCTGACATGCTATTATGTCCTTAGTCGATATATCTTGGTGAACATGAGACAGCCTTGATATTGTTAAGACTAATATGTGTTCTAATCTTATAGGATGCTTCGAGCATGGAATAAGATGTAGACTCATGGGTACATTGGATGTACTGGACAGACCCTACTAGGATGTTCAATTGTTTGTCACAATGTGAATGTTCCTTGATTAAGACAAGTGGCACATTTCCTCTGACTTGAGATCACTTGTGTTTTCTGAATGATGATTGTCATTGTTTTGAGATGGTTCAATATCATTTGAAACATAATGATTATAGACTATCTTGGATGGTGAGCTTGAGTCAGGTTAGAGCACTAGTGATAGACATAGGATTGCCGTCTCCTTGTTGAAGGAGTCTGATGTTCTAAAGGGGCCCCCTGGATGAGATGATTGAGAAAAGTATATGGCCATACCCAGGTGACTATGTTCATCTGTTCTGATCATGCTCATCATATTGGAGTTACGAGCTTGACAGGCTTGTCCAATAAGAACATCCAGTGGCAAAGGAAATATGTATGCTTTGTGAAATGATTCACACTTGTGCTGTGGTTTGGGTGTAGTCTTGGAAGACTCTTTCCTTTATATCGGGAGACAGTGATGTGTTGCTAGATACCCCTCACTGATCGTGATAATGTGAATTATCGTTACCGACATTTAAAGGAAACCCTCAGGGTCGCACAATTTGATGATATGGCTTACTTAAGTCAGATCGTGTGGACTGAATTGTTCAGGTTCAGTTTAAAGGGATTTAATCTCTGATTGTGAGTGAGATCTGGTCTGATCATGTTTGATTGATTAGGGCTTGAGATCGGTAAGCTTCGATCGGGAGAATAGATGCCAGATCGGTCAGATCAAGAGCATCGAAGAGATTGACGGTTAGATCTGAAGCCTTAGGGTTTAAGTAAGATCTAGACCATATTGCTTGGGTTAATTGGTCTTGGACCAAACCGATGTGAACTGGCTCATTGGTTGAGCGCATGGTTCAAGTGATGTGGCATTTGCGATTGGGTAAACCCAAGAGCGCACGTTGAGAAGTGGATGCTATTTTTGGATAGCACTTCTACTAATCGTGGCCATGACTCACGATTACCACTCTTCACGCCCCCCTTCTCTTTGTTCGTCGCCAACGCTTGGCTTAGACGAGACAACATCTCGGCTAGAGAAGAGAGGACAACAAGAGAGAAAAACTCACTCAAGCAAGGCGATCTCTTCTCCCTTCCATTCGACAAAGGCTTCTTGGAACCTTGCTAGCACAAGGAGCACCAAGGAAAGTAGGCGACACCAATTGTGTGCGTCACCTTAGGAGAAGGCTCGCTTGCGCCTTTCCTTCCAAGTTTTCATCCAACGCATATGGCTATGGTATGAATTCAAGTTTACTTAAGTTGATCATATATCATGCAATAGATTCTTTCAAACCCTTAATTCCGCTGCAAAAGTTTTATGCGCCATATGTCTAGGGTTTTTGCTCCCCCTAGAAGGGGACCCCCCTTAGGTTAAGGGGTACTTTCAGGCTGGACGTAAGGGCGTGATAACGCCCTTGGACGTGGAAGCCCGCAGCTCCTTAGGCGGAGCCGGGGTCAAGCAGATCTTACGTCCCCCGTGGTGGAAGATGTAAGTGTTGGATTGAGTGTAATGGATCATCTCACGGTCGTAAAGCCATGGGCGGCCAAGAAAGACGTGGGCCACGTCCATGGAAGCGACGTCGCGGGGAGGTGGAGGTGGCGCATCGCGGGGAGTGTCGCATGGGGCCCGACGGGGGCCCGTGTGGTGCGGACGAGGGGCTGTCTCGGTGCGCCAAGAAGGAACTGGCATTGGGGGCATATACACGGGATGATGCTAGGGGCCCGACTCACGAGTGCGCACGGAATGCTGGTCCCGCTCGATGCCTTGTGCGTGGTGTAGGGTTAAGACGACCGAGTCAAGGCCGTGAGATGGCAGCATGCGACGAACCTCATCGCGAAGACCGCGCTTGTAGCGGGACAATGTGAAGGCTGGGTCTTCCTTAAGGTTGCATCTAATGCCTAACTTGTCGAAACGAGTGTGGTACTCGTCGACGGTGTCGGAACCTTGGGCGATGGCACAATACGAGTATAAGAGCTGCTGCCTATAGGTCGGGGGCACATACTTTTCCTTCAGTCGGTAACACATTTCCTCCCACCGAGTAATGGGGGGGAAGGTGCTGATCAACAAGTTGACGCTCTACGTTGGTCCAATACAACCGCGCGGGGCCGGTGAGTAAAAGACGCACGTAGCTGACCTTGAAGTGGTCGGACATGGCACTCCACTCGAAGTAATTGTCTACCGCAGCCACCCAATCAAGGAAGGTGCGGGGGTCAAGACTTCCATAGAAGATCGGAGGGTCAATGCGTGTGTGCCAGCAGACTTCGTCGTCCTCGCGGCTGCGCGGAAGTGGGCAACGTGGGGGAGGGGCCTCCTTAGCCCATGCGGACTCATCAGCAAATGGGTCAAACCGGGGAGAATCAAGGGCCTGCACGCACAGCGGGGCCAAAGGGGGCGGAGCACTTCGCAAGGGCTGACCCTCAGCGGGCTTAGACCGGAGTTCCATGACTTGGTCCGTGAGATGTTGGACCGATGACATTAGACGCTGAAGCATGGTCTCCATCGCTTCCAAGCATGTCGACAGTGCTTCGACCGACTCTATCCTAGGGAGAGGACTTTCTTCAACCGAAACGGGCAATTGAGTGGATGGGTTTTGGTAAGAGGTGCCAGATCTAGTTGTCATGATGTTGAAGATGCGTATGTATGCGGAAGACAAAACCAGAGAAGCCGAATGAAATGCAATGAAGAGATCGACGGGGCTAGACAGGAGTTATCCCCGACCTCCCTCTGATACCAAAATTTGACGCAGCGGATGTGTAGGACAGTTTCCTTAAAGTAATACTCTACTATGGGGAGACTATGATGCAGAAATCCAAGAGAGGGTCTTGAGACGAGGGAAAAGAAACTGTTAGCCCGGGAGGGAATCACTACAAGTTTGGCACGCGTGTACCTTGGACTAATCCTTGGTAATGGCACCAAACCTTGATGTTAAACTGCAAGTGTACGGGTATACGAAGTAATAAAAAAAAAGTATCGAATCCACAGGGACCTACATTGTCGAATACTAAATAGACGATTTCTTACTATCTAGGCAAATCGAGATCGTGAAAATAGCAATCGGAACTAAGAGCGAGATTATCAGAGAGAAAAGCTGGGACTAGGGTTTCGTTCACTTAAACTTTTATGACTAGATATGTATAAGGATTTCGTTGATTCAATTTTATTATGATGAAGATATTATCAAACAATGAACTCAAGGATCGCTTTCGTGCATCCGAGTTCTAGGAATCTCTAGTGGAGTCTCAAGGATCACTTTTTTGCATCCGAGTCTCGCAACTAGTTTTGCTCAAGGGTCTCCAATGTTCCGATCTTTGCTTTCGCACAAGATCTCCAAGTTTGACAAATAGACTCGATCTAAAGATTCATGTTATAATTATAGCAATTATCTTACTAGAAAAGATCAAGATGGATCTAACCTAAGGAAGGGATCCTAACATGCAGTTCTAGGGTTCCAAATTCTCAAGCAATGACCTTTTGGTCTCAAGCAAAAATTTTAAGAACATAATTAATAACATGAACTTAAAGAGATTCTAAGAACAGTTAACGCATGAGCAAAATCATCATGTTAAGATCAAACTCAACGAAATATTGAAAAAAAAAGAAGTTATCTAATCATTGAAAGTCAAGTGAACTACTTCCCCATGTCCCAAAAATAGTTTAAGCTAGCATGGTGAAGAGATTACAGAATTCCATAATTTCAGAAAATTGAGATTCAACAAAAGAAAGAATTCTCAGAAAATACGACACGGCTGTGAAGTATTTCACAGCCGTAATTTGCGAAGAAATCGGTGGCGATTCTTCTTTCTCTGATTTCTCCTCCAATTCATCTCCTTTTGATTTGAAACTTTTGGCACATCCTCTCCTTCACCAGATGCAACTTCGGTAGAAAGATCACGGACGGAGATCGTTTGGATCGAGTGCAGCGGCGGAACCCTCGGTGGCGGCGTGGATCGAGATTTCTCCTTCGATAGTGCACGAAATTTAGGGCTTTTGGTCTCTCTGTAATCCTCTTGTCAAAAGCTCCCTCTTTGCTTCTTACGGCTTCAAATATTAAGCCCTGGATCGCCTGCAAGAATCTCTACAAAAATCGGGCGTGGAAACTGACCGGGCGTCGCGTTCAAAACGGGTTTTACGATAGTGTAATTGTTTACGGCTAGTGCCATAAAATCTCTTGAGTCTTCTGTACCGATGTTGTCTCAGAAAATACGGCCCGTAAAATAGTTTACGGCCCGTGCCGTAATATCAGCTGAGCTCTCTGGTTGGATTCGTCGGGAAAATACGGCCCGTGTAATTCTTTACAGCGGGTGCCGTAATTTCAGGGCAACTTTCTGTTCTGAAACGGCTGGAAAATACGGTACCGTAATATTTCTTACGGCCGGTACCGTAAAATTAGAAAATCTTTTTGTTCGGAAATCTTTACAAATTACGGTAGTGTTTGGATTTTACGATACCATGTGGAATTACGATACTGTAAAATAGATTACGGCACTACCGTAATTTGCCAGCTTGCTCCGATTTGCGTGAAATTTCTTGGGTGACTTCTTCTTGTTGATGAGAACTCTTTCATGTATTCGATTTTGCTTGAAAATGCCTACAATAGTGCCTTTTTACCTAAAAAACATGAAAAACCAAAATAGAAGTAGACTTTGCAACATTTGATGGATTTAGCATAAAAACAAGTAAAAAGATCCTCGATTTAGCATGAAAAGGTATCTAAAATGATGCAAAATATACTACATATTTCGGTGTCATCAAACACATAAGGCTCAAACCTTGCTTGTCCTCAAGCAAAAATCAAAATTTGAAATCAAAATTTGATTGAAAGAATAACCTTTTCATGCTCAATAAATTTCTAAAATACAACTTGTCAATGAAAAATTCTATTAATTGATTTACAAAATTTCAAGTAAACATATCATCTTTAGAACTCAATTTTCTAGAATCACAACTCAATCAAATAATACTTTGCAACCATATAATAAATAGAATTTTCAATCTCATGATTTCACCCAGTATCAATTTAAATCTATCATGGCTTTCGTTTACAGGAATTAAGTCTCCAAGATCTTTTTCCACACACAATTTTTTTTTTTTTGTGAAGATGGCATGTACCCACTTAGATACACACCTTTTTTTTTATTTTTTGACTTCAACTCTTTCTTCGGTACCACTGTTAATTTTATACAGTGCCAAGTAGAGGTGTCTTATTCTTTTTCTCTCTCATTATTTTTCATGTTTAGACTTCAACCCATGTCTTAGGTACCTCTATCAATTTTGCATAGCGCCAAGTAGGGGAGTTTCTCACTATTTTTATGGATCTTAGATTCTTATTTCCCAACAAATAGCAAAAATAGACTAAGCCTCAACTAGTTTGATCAATTGATTTACATTCTGAAATCATACTAATATACTCATTTTATTCAAAAGAGAAGTTTCACCTTTAAATTTTATTCCTCAAATAATATACCTATCCAAAATTTTATGCATCAATCAATGTCATAATTCAAAAGACAAATATGTATTGAAGAAATAAATTTTCACATGATGGGGTTATAACTCTAATCATGAATTTGAGATCATCAATCATTCAAGTTATCAACAGTATAAATTAAGAGTCAACTCATCATCATCGTCAATTATCACGATATCATATCAACAGAAAATATATATCACCATGTAACACATCAGAATATCAAATCATTATACAACCTCATCGAATCAGTAAAGATCAATATCATCATCATCACACAACCATATCGAATCAAAATATCAAAATATCATCATACAACCATATCGAAATAAGAGTAATAGGCATGTCAAATAGAATGCAGTGGCGGTAGTCATGGAAGCACCATCCTTCCCTTCATCATATAAAACAACAATGAGATAAAGAAAATCATAGTACAGCAAAAAGGTAAGGGAAGATAATACTAACAAAGCCCCTACTCATCATCATCCGATCGCGTCGCCTCTAAATCTCTCGCAGCAGTCTCCATGGGATCGAAGTATGGGGCTCCTCTCTGATCACCATGGTAGCCATAGTCCCTATGATCAGTATAACCAAAACGGTCATAGAGGAAGTTACCCATATCTTCCATGTGGTTGCATAGCCTCTCCATGTCTCTGTGGATGTACCCTAAGGTCTCCTCCATCCTCTCCTGGCGGCGCTCTTGGTTATACATCTGTGCCGTCAATGCCTGAAAACCAAGATCATGGTGGCTAGCAAAGCCAACTGTCAGTCTCTGTGATGAAGTGCCTGCAGTCTGTGTAGGATCACGAGGTGGTGACTCCATCCCAAATGGATCACCCCGACTACCCCAGGTGGGTGGTGGTGGTGTTGAATCAAGAGGCGGGGAAAAAGCTGCTGCTGCTGCTGTGCTGGGTGACAACTTCCAGTTTGCTCTATCCTTGACTGTAGTCTTCTGAACATGGGGCAAAGGCAGAGGGCGGATGTTTGGTCCAAGGACCAAACAAAATGTATCTCCCTCCCTGACAATCATCTTCATCGCGATGCAAGACTCCATGTCAAGTCTTGGATTCCCTCGCATCATTTCTGTGTCAAAGGGCTCAATCCCAAGATGCATGGCTATAGGAGTAACTAAGCCTCCTATTACTACTGATCCTCCAGTTGCCCTGGCAACCTTATCCATATGCTTCACCATGAAGTAAGCGACATCCACGGCAAATCCGTTGTGCATCCCCCATAGGAAATACAACTCATGCTGACGGACCATGCCGTCACTGTCTCCTCTCCCAAATACCGTGTGTGCTAGAACCCGATGAGCATATTTGATACAGGGGTTCATTATCTTCGAGGCTCTGGCAGACACAGCATAAAAATGATTTTCATTTGTAATCTAGTTCCAGAATATGTTCTCCATAAATCCTAAGGGGAATTTCGGTATATCCTCCTATGCTCAATCCAAATATGTCTCTTACTTCATGCAGTGTAAGCTCTCTCTCTTCATTTGCCAATCTGAAAGTAATCTTTCCCTCAGCTGGGCCATGGCAGTGTTCCTTTAATTCCACAATCAGGCTGCTCAAAAACTCTAAAACAAGTGGCAAGTATGTCGGTGGATGTGTCTGGAAAAACTGCTTGGCTTCTATCCTCTCAAACATCCAAAGAATATCTTCATCAAGCCCTAAGGCTTCAAGAGTTCTTTGATCAGCATATTTGTGTTTACAATTCTCCTTTCCAGCAGTTTGTTATATCTTGCTTCTTGCATCTCATTCCTAAATGTGATCCCATATGGATTTTGGGATTGAGATGATCTACTAGGGGCTTTCCCTTTTTCTTTTCTTCTCTCTGGTTCTCTTGGGCAAATGGATTTTGTTCTTGGCATGTTGGCAATCAAGCTGCAAACTCAAATTTTAATGGCAACAAACAATAATGCAGTTCAATTGCAACCTATCCATGTGTTCTAAAATATAATAATAGGGCATGCAATCTAGACTTCATTCTGATATGGTATGTATGAATCATAAGTTCTTCATCACTAATTAAGCAAGTAGAAAGTGAAAATCAACTCAAAACTCGGCTTAACTTCAAAAATCAACCGAACTATGAGTGAACAGTAGGTTCAGCTCAAATCGGTCATGAAATCTAACCAAATTCTTTTCTAACAGTAAGAAATCGAAAGCCTATCCCCTAACGAGTGTATGGAAACAAAAATCGCTTCAAACGGTTGAGAATCGAGCACGAACGAGCGAAAGGGGCGGAAATTCATCAAAACTCGCTAAAACATAAAAATCGGAGAATCGGTTACCTAATCGACGGTGAAAGTTGAACGGAAGTGGTCGCCGGCGTCTTGAGGATGTCGGAGAAAGTCGTCCAAAATCGGCGCAAGAACGAGCGAGATCGAGGGTAAAAACCCTAAAAACGGTCCGGTGGAAACCCTAAATATGGCACAGACTCACGTGCCAGAAAGCGTTTTACGGCAGTGAAATACCTTACGGCCGGTGTCGTAAAATCGAGACAGCTTTCTGTTCGAATAAATACCTAGTTACGGCACCGTAAAATTGTTTACGGTAGGTGCCGTAAAATATCGAGAACTTTCTGTCCAAAAACGACGCGGAAATACGGTACCGTAAAACAATTTACGGTACCGCCATAAAATTCAAACAGTAAAGTTTTTTTTTTTGAAAAAAATTGAAAATTCAGAAAATCAAAAAAATTAAAATTTCAGAAAATACGGCACGTAAACTACCTTAAGGTAGTGCCGTAAAACCAAAAGAACTCTCGGGTTGATTTTGGATCAGAAATACGGTACCGTGAAATCCTTTACGGTAGGTGCCGTATTTTGCTCCAAATCACGAAAAACCTACAAAGATAAAATAAAAATTAGTCATAAGAAAAAATTAAGTTAAAGAAAACAAATTAAGGGTTAGAAAGCTTGGGTTGCCTCCCAAGAAGCGCTAATTTAAAGGTCATTAGCTTGACCCTTTAACACTCAGGTTTGATCGTGAATTCCTGGACCTCAACTCTGATATTACAACATAAGGCTCAATCTTGAAACAGTATCCAAATTTGCTCAGAATTCTTTCTATTTTCTCAATCATCCTAGAGCTTTCTCTTCTTCTCTTCCTCTTTGGCTTTCTCTTCTTCTGCAATTTCTCATCAATATCCTCAAAAAGATTGTTAGATTCATTATTTGGGGTTTCATCAAACAAATTTGAAACATCATAGATTTCATCATTAAATATTTCAATACTACAACAAGATCCTGAGTATGAAAGTTTGTTTGTTGGATCATTAAGATTAAATTAAATCTTGTCATCACATATGTCAAAGGTAATCTTTCCTTGATTCACATCAATGTTAGCCTTAGTCGTGGCCAAAAGTGGTCTTCCAAGAATGATAGGATTTCTAGAATTTACCTCCATGTCTAACACTACAAAATCTGCAGGTATGAAAAACTTACCTATCTGCACAGGAACATTTTCTAATATACCTACAGGATACTTCACCGATGAGACCGCGAGCTGTAAAGATATTGATGTAGACTTTAGCTCCCCAAGATTTAGTTTCCTGTAAGTAGAGAGAGGCATCAGACTCACACTTGCACCTAAGTCACATAAGACTCGGTCAAAAGATAGGGTACCAATTGAGCAAGGTACAGAAAAGCTACCTGGATCCTTCAATTTCGGTGGCAATTTATTTTGAATGACCGCACTACAATCTTCTGTTAGAGTGACCATTCAAGTACCATAATCATCAAATTTTCTTTTACTAGACAAAATTTCTTTTAAAAATTTGGCATAAGATGGCATTTCAGTAATAGCTTCAGTAAATGGAATGTTAACATAAAGCTTTTTCAGGATTTCAAGAAATTTGCCAAACTTTTTGTCTAGTTTATGTTGAATCAACCTTTGAGGAAAAGTTATAGGTGTTTGGTAAGGAGAAGGCAAATTAGGATTAGGATTGTCTTTCTCACATGATTCTTCCCCTTTTGGTTCATCACCCTTTTGAGGTGATGAACAAGTTTGGGGTTTCTTATGTGAGGAGGATTCTCCTATCTCTAACTCTTCTTCATTATCAACAATCCTTTTTTCAATGTTTTCAGACCTCCCTCTAGGTTCTCCTAGTTGTTTCCCACTTCTAGTCATAATGGCATTACAGTGCTCCCTAGGGTTTATCTCAGGTTTTGCAGGCAATTTCCCTGGGGGTCTGTAAGGTACACTAGCATGTTGTGCAATTTGGTTTTCAAGGATTTTGTTGTGGGCTTCTACTCTATCCAGTATAGAGTTAATTTGATGAACACTTTGCTTAAACTCCTCAATTTGTCTATTTTGATTTGACAGGATTTGTTTTTGATCAGACATAAACTCTTTAATTTTTCTATCTTGTTTCAACTCAAACTGATTTTGACTGGTCATTAATTTTTCAAACATGGATTTTATCTCAGAAAATTGATCATTGTTATGATTCAGATTTTGGTTGGGATTTTGCCTTTGGAATCCTTTGTTTTCAGTGTTCCCCCCTACATTGTTATTGTTTTTCCATCAAAGATTGAGGTGATTCCTCCATCCAGGGTTATATGTATTAGAATAGGGGTCATTAGGTCTACTTTGATTGTAATTCCCTATGACATTCACATGCTCACTACCCTGATCAACAGTTCTACAATATTCAGCAGTATGATCATCGTGGCCACAATTTTCACAAGAAACAGCAGAAAAAGAAGCAGTTTGCATAGAATTTAACTTATTGCACAAAAAGTTAACCTTCTCTTCTAAGGATCACAATCCTTCATTTTCACCCTTACCTTGAGAAGGCTTGTAAAGTACTCCTCTTTCTGTAGTCCATTGATTGTGGTTCAATGCCATCTCCTCTATCAGTCTGAAGGCTTCATCTGGTGTTTTGCTCATAAGAGCTCCTCCTGTAGCAGCATCCACAATCATTTTAGTTTGATCAGATAAGGTAATATAAAAAGTTTGCATTAAAGTTTGAAGTTCTAATCCATGGTGAGGACACTTCCGCTGTAGTTCATTGAATCTCTCCCAGGCTTCACTGAGCGACTCCCCACTTCTCTGTTGAAAGCTTGTAATTTGGTTTCTCATCTGAAGTGTTTTGCTTGGGGGAAAGTATTTGTTCAGGAAGGAGTTGGGCAGCTGATTCCAAGTGGTGAAGGTACCGGCTGGGTGTGAATTAAGCCATGTCTTTGCCCGGTCCCTGAGAGAAAAGGGAAAAAGTCTTAGTCTAAATGCGTCATTAGAAACACCATTCATCTTAACAGTATCGCATAGATCAAGAAATAAAGCCAAGTGTTGGTTGGGATCCTCCAGTGGAGATCCTCCAAATTGCTCTTGTTGAAACATTGCAATAAGTCCAGGCTTAATCTCGAAATTGTTGGCCTAAATTGCTGGCCTAGCAATACTAGAACGAATTTCATGATGATTAGGGGCTGCATAGTCCCTGAGTGTTCTCTGATGGTTCTGATTGTCTCCCATCTCAAATATCTCTTCTTCTAACTCCAGCTGGGATTGTTCTTGCAGTTCTTCTTCCAATTTTAACTTTCTACGCACTCTTAATGTTTTGTTGATTTCAGGATCTAATGGTACAAGTGGTCCTGACCTAAGCCTCCTGCGCATGCAAAGTAAACAGATCAAGTGATTTCAAGAAATAGAAAACAAGCAGTAAATAAAAAAAAGACAGTAAATCAAAACCTAATCTAGCAATAATCTCAACGACTTCAATATCGACAAAACTAAGGTCCCCGGCAACGGCGCTAAAAAGTTGATAGCCCGTAAAGGAATACTACAAGTCTGGCACGCGTGTACCTTGGACTAATCCCCGGCAACGGCGCCAAAAACTTGTTACCCCCGGGAGGGAATCACTACAAGTTTGGCACGTGTGTACCTTGGACTAATCCTTGGTAACGGCACCAAACCTTGATGTTAAACCGCAAGTGTACGGGTATACAAAGTAATAAAAAAAAGTATCGAATCCACAGGGACCTACGTTGTCGAATACTAAATAGTCGATTTCTTACTATCTAGGCAAATCGAGATCGTGAAAATAGCAATCGGAACTAAGAGCGGGATTATCAGAGAGAAAAGCTCGGACTAGGGTTTCATTCACTTAAACTTTTATGACTAGATATGTATAAGGATTTCATTGATTCAATTTTATCATGATGAAGATATTATCAAACGATGAACTCAAGGATCACTTTTGTGCATCCGAGTTCTAGGAATCTCTAGTGGAGTCTCAAGGATCACTTTCGTGCATCCGAGTCTCGCAACTAGTTTTGCTCAAGGGTCTCCAACGTTCCGATCTTTGCTTTCACACAAGATCTCCACGTTTGACAAATAGACTCGATCAAAAGATTCATGTTATAATTAGGGCAATTATCTTACTAGAAAAGATCAAGATGGATCTAACCTAAGGAAGGGATCCTAACATGTAGTTATAGGGTTCCAAATTCTTAAGCTATCACCTTTCGGTCTCAAGCGAAAATTTTAAGAACATAATTAATAACATGAACTTAAAGAGATTCCAAGCACAGTTAACGCATGAGCAAAATCATCATGTTAAGATCAAAATCAACGAAATATTGAAAAAAAAGAAGTCATCTAATCATTGAAAGTCAAGTGAACTACTTCCCCATGTCCCAAAAATAGTTTAAGCTAGCATGGTGAAGAGATTACAGAATTCCATAATTTCAGAAAATTTAGATTCAATAAAAGAAAGAGTTTTCATAAAATACGACACGGCTGTGAAGTATTTCACAACCGTAATTTGCGAAGAAATCGGTGGCGATTCTTCTTTCTCAGATTTCTCCTCCAATTCATCTCCTTTTGATCTGAAACTTTTGGCACGTCCTCTCCTTCACCAGGCATAGCTTCGGAAGAAAGATCACGGCCGGAGATCATCTGGATCGAGCGCGGCGGCGGAACCCTCGGCGGCGGCGTGGATCGAGATTTCTTTTTCGACAATGCACGAAATTTAGGGCTTTTGGTCTCTCTGTAATCCTCTCATCAAAAGCTCCCTCTTTGCTTCTTACGGCTTCGAATATTAAGCCCTGGATCGCCCGCAAGAATCTCCGCAAAAATCGGGCGTGGAAGCTGACTAGGCGTCGTGTTCAAAATGGGTTTTATGGTAGTGTAATTGTTTACGGCTGGTGCCGTAAAATCTCTTGAGTCTTCTATACCAATGTTGTCTCAGAAAATACGGCTAGTAAAATAGTTTACGGCCCGTGTCATAATATCAGCTGAGCTCTCTGGCTGGATTCGTCAGGAAAATATGGCTCGTGTAATTCTTTACGGCGGATGCCGTAATTTTAGGGCAACTTTCTATTGTGAAACGGCTGGAAAATACGGTACCGTAAAATCAGGAAATCTTTCTGTTCGGAAATCTTTACAAATTACGGCAGTGTTCGGATTTTACGATACCATGTGGAATTATGGTACCGTAAAATAGATTATGGCACTACCGTAATTTGTCGGCTTGCTCCGATTTGCATGAAATTTCTTGGGTCACTTATTCTTGTTGATGAGAACTCTTCCATGTATTTGATTTTGCTTGAAAACGCCTAAAATAGTGCCTTTTTACCTGAAAAACATGAAAAACCAAAATAGAATTAGGCTTTGCAACATTTGATGGATTTAGCATAAAAACATGTAAAAAGATCCTCGATTTAGCATGAAAAGGTATCTAAAATGATGCAAAATATACTACATATTTCGGTGTCATCAGAAACGCGTGTGATCGGTGAAAAAAACTGCAGAGAAAACCCGATGGAATGGTGCAAGATGTAACTTGAGCAACACTCGGAGCAGAAGAGAATCCACGGATCGAATTACTATTGGAAAATACTCACCTCGATCGCATAGCCAATTTTCAGGAGCAAGCGCACGCGCGTGTGTTCTTCATGATGCTACGGCAACTGGCAACTTTGCTCACCCAAGACGCAAACACAGCAGGATGAAAATGCAAAGGACTCGGCGCCCTGGGGGGGATTTGCCGGGTGTTTTGATTGAAAGCAAGAAAATAGCGTACAACGATTACACGGGTCGAGGAACTCTAGGTGAGCTCCTCGAAGTTTTGCTGGACCTAAGGCCTTTGTGTGGGGGAAGGCGCAAACTACAACAAGAACTGAAGAAAACACACAGCCCTCAGCCCTCTTTTATAGAACAAGAGGGGAGGAGGGTCACAAGAGAAACATGTGGGGCGGTTAGAGAAGCCAACCACCCCGTAACAAACTAAAGAGGGTCAGTATTACCTCTTAACAACCTAAAAGTAGATAGCTTGTTGGGGTATGCCCTTAAGGCTAATGTTTGAGCCCTTGGGATTCTATTAGTATCATGTATATAAACTCTTATGTTTATAAAGGCAATGGTTGTTATTCAGTATGTTACATTGTCTGCTGCAATAAGTGTGCTTCTGAATAATGTCTCAATGCTGTTCAGCTAGGCTGACATGCTGTAATGTCCTTAGTCGAGATATCTTGGTGAACATGAGACAGCCTTGATATGATTGAGACTAATATGTGTTCTAATCTTATAGGATGCTTCGAGCATGGAATAAGATGTAGACTCATGGGTACATTGGATGTACTGGACAGACCCTACTAGGATATTCAATTGCTTGTCACAATGTGAATAATCCTTGTTTGCAACAAGTGGCACATGTCCTCTGACTTGAGATCACTTGTGTTTCTAAATGATGATTGTCATTGTTTTGAGGTAGTTTAATATCATTTGAAACATAATGGTTATAGACTATCTTGGATAATGATCATGAGTTAGGTTAGGACACTAGTGATAGATATAGGATTGCCGTCTCCTTGTTTAAGGAGTATGATGTTCTAAAGGGGCCCCCCTGAATGAGATGATTGAGAAAGTGTATGGCCATACCCAGGTGACTATGTTCATCTGATCTAATCATGCTCATCATATTGGAGTTACAGGCTTGACATGCTTGTCCAATAAGAACATCCAGGGGCAAAGGAAACATGCATGCCTAGTGAAGTGGATTCACACTTGTGCTATGGTTTGGGAGTAGTCTTGGAAGACTCTTTCCTTTATATCGGGAGACAGTGATGTGTTGCTAGATACCCCTCATTGATCATGATAACGTAAGTTATCGTTACCGACATTTAAAGGAAACCCTCAGGGTCGCACAATTTGATGATATGGCTTACTTAAGTCAGATCGTGTGGACTGAATTGTTTGGGTTCAGTTTAAAGGAGTTTAAATTCTGATTGTAAGTGAGATCTGGTCTGATCATGTTTGATTGATTAGGGCTTGAGATCGGTAAGCTTCGATCGAGAGAATTGATGCTAGATCGGTGAGATCATGAGTATCAAGAGATGTACGGTTAGATCTGGAACCTTATGGTTTACTATGGTCTAGACCAAATGGCTTGGGCTGATTTGATTTGGTTTTTTGGACCAAAGTCTATTGGATCGATTGAGCTTGAACCGGTTCACATGTGTGAACGCTTGGTTCAATGCTTAAGCGTTTTGGTCGGTTTTGAGAGCATTACTTCATGTCATTCCATTTTTGGAAAGTCATCAAGGCGACTTTGCAAAAACGCCTAAACGCCTCAATGCTTCGCTCTTGGTGTGTGACCGCTTGCACTCTCGAGTAGAGAAGAGTTGGTTGACGACAAGAAGAAGGATTGGGCCGAGCAAAGATATCTCGATCATCTCCTTCATACGACAAGACCCCTTGAAGCTTTTGCTAGCACAAAGGTGTGAAGGGAGTAGCCATTGTCTTCTTGTGTGCGCGCCATTTGGAGGAGATCAACTTTGTTCTCTTCTTCCAAGCCGCCTCCTTCATCATGGCTATGGTAAAGGATCTTAACTTGATCTTTGAAATAATAGCAAAGTTGATCATATATATGTTCATGCAATCGATCTAGTTGAAACCCTAGAAATATTTCATGCGCCCCCTATGTTGGGGTATGCCCTTAAGGCTAATGTTTGAGGCCTTGGGATTGTAACAGTATCATGTATAAACTATTATGTTTATAAAGGCATGGTTGTTATTCAGTTTGTTACATTGTCTGCTGCAATAAGTGTACTTCTGAATAATGTCTCAAAGCTGTTCAGCTGGGCTGACATGCTATAAAGTCCTTAGTCGATATATCTTGGTGAACATGAGACAGCCTTGATGTGGTTAAGACTAATATGTGTTCTAATCTTATAGGATGCTTCGAGCATGGAATAAGATGTAGACTCATGGGTACATTGGATGTACTGGACAGACCCTACTAGGTTATTCAATTGCTTGTCACAATGTGAATAATCCTTGAATGCGACAAGTGGCACATTTCGTCTGACTTGAGATCACTAGTGTTTCTATATGATGATTGTCATTGTTTTGAGGTAGTTCAATATCATTTGAAACATAATGATTATAGACTATCTTGGATGGTGAGCTTGAGTCAGGTTAGGGCACTAGTGATAGACAAAGGATTGCCGTCTCCTTGTTTAAGGAGTGTGATGTTCTAAAGGGCCCCCTGGATGAGATGATTGAGAAAAGTGTATGGCCATACCCAGGTGACTATGTTCATCTGATCTAATCATGCTCATCATATTGGAGTTACAAGCTTGACACGCTTGTCCAATAAGAACATCCAGTGGCAAAGGAAACATGCATGCCTTGTGAGTTGGATTCACACTTGTGCTGTGGTTTGGGTGTAGTCTTGGAAGACTCTTTTCTTTATATTGGGAGACAGTGATGTGTTGCTAGATACCCCTCACTGATCGTGATAACGTGAGTTATCGTTACCGATATGTAAAGGAAACCCTCAGGGTCGCACAATTTGATGATATGGCTTACTTAAGTCAGATCGTGTGGACTGAATTGTTCAGGTTCAGTTTAAAGGGATTTAATCTCTGATTGTAAGTGAGATCTGGTCTGATCATGTTTGATTGATTAGGGCTTGAGATCGGTAAGCTTCGATCGAGAGATTGGATGCTAGATCGGTGAGATCAGGAGCATCAAGAGATCGACGATCAGATCAAGAGCCTTAGGGTTTATTGTGGTCTGGACTGATTGCTTGGTTTATTTGGTTATTAAACCAAATCGATTTGAACCAGCTCATTGGTTGAGCGCATGGTTCAATCTAAGAGGAGTTTGCGCATGGGGTGAACCCATGGTCGCATGAACGTTTGGGGTTTACTAAATTTAGAAGCCATGACTTCTAAACGTGGGAACGCCTCACGTTCACGCCTAAGACGCTCTCATCTCTTGTCATTCCTCATCTCTCATCGCCAACTTGAGTATTCGGCTTGCACTCTCGTGTGGTGAAGAGGTTGACGCAAGGAGAAGGAAGTAATCGCCAAGCAAAGAATTCTCTCCCCTTTCATTCGACAATGACTTCTTGGAACCTTGCTAGCACAAGGAGCACCAAAGGAAAAGTAGGCGACATCAATTGTGTGCGTCACCTTAGGAGAAGGAGCATTTGCGCCTTTCCTTCCAAGACACCATCTAAGCGATGGCAATGGTAAGAATCCCTTTTCATTGAAAGTTGAACATGTTACATGCTATGCGATCCTGTTAGAAACCCTAGATTCCGCTAGAGGTTTTGTTGTGCCTCCTATTAGGGTTTCGCCCCCCCTTGTTCTAGGGGACTTTCAATTGGTATCAGAGCCTGTTATTGCATGCTAATATGTTTGCTTTCTTTGTGATCCTATGCAATGATCTATATGTTACATGCGCTAGTTGTAATAGGCGAATTTTACATGCTTGTTAGAGATGTTTTTGTTTCTCCTAGGCGCATGTTTTCTTGTTGGCGCATATTATGTTTTCTCAAAAACTTATGATACATGCGCGACTCATTATAGATCTAAGCCCCTACTTTAAACCCTTAGATGGGTTATTAGGGTTGAAGTCATCCCCTAGGTTAGATCCAGACAGTCTGATCAGATCATCTGACAGCCTTGATGGGTTGACCAGATAGCACCTGTGCGATAGCACCTGGTGGCTATAGGTCGACTGCAGACAGGCATGTAGCGATGTCTGATTGAGACGACTACAGAACACACATGAGTTAGGCCTGGGGTCACGCCCGCTTGCCAGATCTCATGAGGGTTGTTCGGCCCTGGCGCATGCATGGTTGACCTTTTGGTCGACTCAAGTCAGTTAGGACTTGGTGCATGCAAGGGCAGTGGATCTGACTAGGTTGGATGAGTGGATCCCTAGTAATGGACCGTTGTAAGGTTGTAGGGCAAATAAGGAAATTAAAATTGATGCCTATGGGGTTTTCGAAATTTAATTTTCATGATTGGATCACATGTTGATTGATGCCTATGTTTGTTTATTTATTCTTATATGGGCTGCCCATGTTAATTGTGTACTGTGCTGGGGCCTGCGTGCCTGGAATTTAAAGTTGTAAATTAATTATTGTGATCTGCGTATCACATTGTATTTAATTTATAAAGTGTAATTGACCTGCGTGTCAATCTTGTCTAGATAGATTAATTTGTAAATTAATCAGACAAGAGCACAGAGTACACTTGGCAGAGGCGCATGCAGCAGTGGCTTAACCAGGTGGGAGGTCCAGGGTTCGACTCTGGGACCAGGCGCATTTTCCCTGGTAGGCGCACCAGAGCTGCAGATGGCGCTTGGGCCCTGGGTTGGGCCAGATGAGCAGCAAAAGACCCATGAAGAAAAGCAAGTGAAGACTTAAGTTAATTAAGGTCTTACTTAGGCTATGGGCTTTTACCACATACGATCCATGCTTTCTTTTATTGTTTAAATAAGTAGAACAGCATGATTTATTTATCTTCTGCTATCACCATAGGAATTGCATGATAGTGAAGAAGATAAAAGACCATTAAAATCCAACGCTAAAATATCAAGCTCGTATGCCTTCTGACGCGAAACCTCACTGTTCTGATTATCGTTGGAGCCGTGTTGTACCCACTCTGTGGGCACGTCCATCTATCTTCAGACGGTGCGGGATTACACCTGCGTGTTACAGAGAAGGGATTTATCGCTTCTCGTTGCTCAGCATAGCACGTGGTGGTCCAGGGAGTAGGTCGGGTCAGCTTGACCATGTAGGCTACATATGTGGCGCATATGGTAGCGCATAGAGGCAGCCATCTGTGGGGTCAGAGATTGTGTTGTACCAACTCAGTTGGCACAGTCTACTGGATTGCCCAGATGAAGGGGAATCGCACGGGTTGGCGATTGGCTGGGACAGCCTACCAGAAATTAGTGCTTGTACTCTCTGTGCATCTTATCTCGCCTGAGCGGGACGCGGAGACCAAGTATGAAATCTGGATCCCATCTCACTAAAAGAGTTCTACTCTTTCGGGCTGTTTTGCTGGATTTTTCAGCCAGATAAAATAGTGAGAAAAAGAATCATTCGTAAGTCCTGAATTAATTCTTTACATTGATACTGACCTTGCTGTTCTTGCATTGTTGTAGATACCTGCAGCAACGAACACCATGAGCTTCAATGTGCGATCCCTACTGGAAAGGGAGAAGTTTGCTGGGCCAAACTTCTCAGACTGGTTCGGACACCTTAAGATTGTTCTTAAGGCAGAGAGGAAACTGTATGTCCTCGAGACGGCTATACCGCCTCAGCCCGCTCCGAACGCCGCAAGGGCGGTTCGGGAAGCTTATGAAAAGCACGTCAATGATAGCATTGATGTCGCTTGCCTGATGCTAGCGTCTATGACGCCACCACTGCAGCGTCAGCATGAGGATATGTCTGCTATAGACATGATAGCAAACCTCAAGATGCTGTATGCTGCACAGGCGAGGACAGAACGCTATAATCTGACAAAGCTGTTCTTTCAGAGCAAACTGGCTGAAGGGAGCCCAGTGGGAGCTCACGTGCTCAAGATGATTGGGCACAAGGAGGCTCTAGAGAAACTGGGGCATACCATCAACCAGGAGCTTGCTGTAGACATTATTCTACAGTCTCTCCCGCCCTCTTTCGATGCGTTCATCATTAACTTTAATATGAACAAAATCGATTGTACTCCGGCAGAGCTGTTGAATATGCTCTTGACTACTGAGGAAACTCTGAAGGGAAAGCCTTCAACCTCTGTCTTAATGGTTCCTTCAAGGAACAACAAGAAGAAGGGGAAGAAGGGCAAGACCCCTGTCAAGAGTTACAGCAAGGCTCTGAAGCAAAAAGTCAAGCGGTCAAAGGAATACAGATGTTTCCACTGTGGCCAGTTGGGTCACTAGAAAAAGGACTGTAAAGCGCTCCAAGGAGATAAGAGGGGAAGCATCATTTCTGGCTCAGGTATATACGTGACGGAAGTCATGGTTTCATCTTCTTCTATGTCATGGGTGTTGGACACTGCATGTGGAGTTCACATTTGTTCAAATGTACAGGAACTCAAGAGAAGAAGACAGGTGGGACAGCATGAGGTGGACCTACGAGTTGGAAACGGGGCACGGGTTGCTGCTGTTGCTGTAGGAGACTATTTCATCTCTTTGCCATCTGGGCTTGTATTAGAACTAAACAGTTGTTACTTTGTTCCCAGCATTACTAAAAATATTATCTCCATTCCTGCTCTTGTCAGGAAGGGATTTTCCTTTGAATGCAATATTTCAAAGTGTGTTTTATCTTTTGATAATATTGTTTATGCAAATGGTTCAATTAATAATGGGTTATTCATGTTGGACATGGAATGTTCTATACAAAATATTGATATTAAGAAAGCCAAGTATGCTGATGACAGCACCTTGCTATGGCATAGTCGTTTAGGCCATATTAACAAGAAACGCATTAAGCGGTTGCATGATCATGGACTGCTAGGATCATTCTCCTGTGAGGAGATTGATACATGCAAGGCTTGTTTAATGGGTAAAATGACGAAGTCACCTTTTCCTCACAAAGGTCAAAGGGCTTCAGGTTTACTTGACCTTATACACAGTGATGTGTGTGGGCCATTTAGTAAACATGCCAGAGGTGGCTATCAGTACTTCATTACCTTTACTGATGATTTCAGTAGATATGGGTATGTCTATCTGATGAGACATAAGAGTGAATCTTTTGACAAGTTCAAAGAGTTCAAGAATGAAGTACAGAATCAGCTAGGCTGAAATATCAAGGCACTTCGTTCTGATCGAGGTGGAGAATACCTAAGTCATGCGTTTACTGACTATCTGAAGGAGTGTGGGATTATCTCACAGCTCACTCCGCCAGTAACACCGCAATGGAATGGTGTGTCCGAGAGGAGAAATAGAACGTTACTTGATATGGTTCGTTCTATGATGAGTCAAGCTACTCTTCCATATTCCTTTTGGGGATTTGCACTGGAGACAGCTGCAAAGGTACTAAACCGAGTGTCATCCAAGGCAGTTTCTAAGACGCCATATGAGTTATGGTATGGGAAACAGCCGAGCTTGACATTTATCAGGATCTGGGGCTGCGAGGCTTATGTCAAAAAGCTCGCCTCTGGGAAACTAGAGAGCAGATCTGAAAAATGTATCTTTGTCGGTTACCCTAAGGAAACTAAGGGTTATTATTTCTTCGATCCCAAAGAGAACAAGGTATTTGTTGCTCGGACGGCCATATTTCTTGAGAAGGAGTTTCTTCTGCAAGAGGCCAGTGGGAGAGAAATAAAGCTGGATGAGAATCCAGAGGAAGGACAAAGTAGTCAAGCACAGTTGGATGAGCCTGAGCCGGTGGATCAGGTTATTGAACAACCTGAGGCTCAGATATCACGGGAACCGCGAAGATCGGGAAGGATCCGTCGACAGCCTGAGCGCTATGACGGAGTCTACATCATTGATAATGATGAACCCCTCACTTATGCGGATGCGGTCAGTGGACCGGAGTCAGCGAGATGGCTTGAAGTTATGCGCGCCGAGATGGACTCCATGTCAGATAACCAAGTCTGGGATTTGGTTGATCCGCCTCCGGGAGTTATCCCTATAGGCTGTAAATGGATCTTCAAGAAGAAGATTGACATGGATGGTAACGTGGTTACCTATAAAGGCAGGCTAGTTGCGAAAGGTTTCAAACAAATCTACGGGATAGATTATGATGAAACTTTCTCACCTGTAGCCATGTTTAAGTCTATTCGGATTCTTTTCGCGATAGCTGCATATTATGATTATGAGATTTGGCAAATGGATGTGAAAACAGCTTTCCTTAATGGAAATCTGGATGAGGATGTGTATATGACACAACCAGAAGGTTTCACTAATCCATCAGATCGTCATAAGATATGCAAGTTAAAGAAGTCCATTTATGGACTTAAACAAGCATCTAGAAGCTGGAATATTCGTTTTGATGAATCAATCAGTGAGTTTGGTTTCATCAAGAACAAGGATGACCCATGTGTATATAAGAGGTTTAGTGGGAGCGTGATTACTTTCTTAGTCCTCTACGTCGATGATATCTTGATCATTGGAAATGACATTCCTGAAATGCATGCGGTTAAGGCATGGTTAAGGAAGTGTTTCCAGATGAAAGATCTAGGAGAAGCAGCCTATGTATTAGGTGTGAAGATCTACAGGGATAGATCTAAGAGGCTTCTCGGGCTGTACCAGAGTACTTACATCGATAAAGTCCTGGAGAGATTTCATTTAGAGAATTCTAAAAGAGGATATCTTCCAGTCAGACATGGTCTGAATCTTTCGAAGAGTCAGTGTCCACAAACACAGACTGAGAAAGATGAAATGGACAATACGCCTTATGCTTCGGCTATTGGGTCCATTATGTATGCGATGTTGTGTACTCGCCCAGACGTCGCTTACGGGTTAAGCGTGACCAGTCGGTTCCAAAGTAATCCAGGTCAGGCACACTGGATTGCAGTCAAGAACATTTTAAAATATCTGCGGAGGACCAAAGATATGTTCTTGATATATGTGAAGGGTCCCCTTCAAGGGGGAGCGCATGCATATGAAACCCCTTTCAAGAGGGGGGCGAAAAACCCTTTAGGGTGGCGCATCAAAACTTTCAAGCGGAAGCTAGGGTTTTCATGGATCTTAGCAAGATAATATGATCAACGAGATGGAGTTTAGATCTTTACCAAAGCCATGAAGAAGATGGCGACTTGGAAGAGAAAGATCGAAAGGGATCTTCTCCCTAGTTGACGCACACAAGATGATGTGCTTGCTCCTTGGAGATCCTTGTGCTAGCAAGGTCCTTCAAGGGTTGTCGTATGCAAGGGATGAGATGATCCTTTGGCCGAGAGCTCCTTGTCCAAAACCACCTTCTCGTCGATCACCCTCAAGCGAAAGATGCAAGGCGTTGAGACCAGCCTTCCACGTTACCACATGGAAGCGTTTTTCTTTCATTATCGAAAACCGCCTTCCAAAATAGGTAAGTCTCAATGGCTTAAGCGTTCACTCCAAGTGAACGTTCGAAACTTCCTTGCATTGAACCTCTCATTGAACCAAGCGATCACATAGTGAACCGGTTCAATTAGAGTTGGTTCAAAACGCAAATTGAGCCAAGCCACTTGGTCTAGACCATATCAAACCCTAAGGTTCCAGATCCAACCGTCCATCTCCTGATGCTCTTGATCTCACCGATCTAGCATCATCTCTCTCGATCGAAGCTTACCGATCTCAAGCCCTAATCAATCAAACATGATCAGACCAGATCTCACTTACAATCAGAGTTTATTTCCCTTTAAACTGAACCCAAAGAATTCAGTCCACACGATCTGACTTAAGTAAGCCATATCATCACATTGTGCGACCCTAAGGGTTTCCTTTAAATGTCGGTAACGATAACTTACGTTATCACGATCAGTGAGGGGTATCTAGCAACACATCACTGTCTCCCGATATAAAGGAAAGAGTCTTCCAAGACTACACCCAAAACACAGCTCAAGTGTGAATCAAACTCACGAGGCATGCATGTTTCCTTTGCCACTGGATGTTCTTATTGGACAAGCATGTCAAGCCTGTAACTCCAATACGATGAGCATGATTAGATCAGATGATCATAGTCATCTGGGTATGGCCATACACTATCTCAATCATCTCATATAGGGGGGCCCTTTAGAACATCACACTCCTTGAACAAGGAGACGGCAATCCTATATCTATCACTAGTGTCCTAACCTGACTCATGATCATTATCCAAGATAGTCTATAATCATTATCTTTCAAATGATATTGAACTACCTCAAAATAATGACATTCATCATTTAGAAACACAAGTGATCTCAAGTCAAAGGACATGTGCCACTTGATGCATACAAGGAATATTCACATTGTGACAACCAACTGAATATCCTAGTAGGGTCTGTCCAGTACATCCAATGTACCCATGAGTCTACATCTTATTCCATGCTCGAAGCATCCTATAAGATTAGAACACATATTAGTCTTAACCATATCAAGGCTGTCTCATGTTCACCAAGATATCTCGACTAAGGACTTATAGCCTGTCAGCCTAGCTGAACAGCTTTGAGACATTATTCAGAAGTACTCTCATTACAGCAGACAAGATAACAACCTGAATAATAACCATGCCTTTTATAAACACAAGAGTTTATTACATGATACTTATACAATCCCAAGGCCTCAAACATTAGCCTTAAGGGCAAACCCCAACAATCTCCCACTTGCACTTAATCTAATGGTTGAGAAATCTCAAACCCATATTATTACAGTGCTTCTCATGCTTCTGCTGCGCCAGAGGCTTGGTAAGCGGGTCTGCCAGATTGTCATCTGTATGAACCTTGCATATTTTGATCTCGCCTCGATCAATGATCTCCCGGATCAAGTGAAACCGTCTCTGTATGTGCTTGGACTTCTGGTGCGACCGTGGTTCCTTTGCTTGTGCGATTGCTCTAGTGTTATCACAGAAGATAACCAAAGGATCTGCACTCGAAGGAACAACACCAAGTTCTCTCACGAACTTACGAATCCACACTGCCTCCTTGGATGCTTCCGAGGCTGCAACATACTCGGCTTCTGTTGTGGAATCAGCAACAGTTGACTGTTTGAAACTCTTCCACACCACTGCTCCACCATTCAAGCTAAAGACATAGCCTGATTGCGATCGGAAATCATCCTGGTCTGACTGGAACGAAGCGTCAGTATATCCCTCTATACTGAGTTCTTCCTGACCACCATATATCAAGAACATATCTTTGGTCCTCCGCAGATATTTTATAATGTTCTTGACCGCAATCCAGTGTGCCAAACCTGGATTACTTTGGAATCGACTGGTCACGCTTAACCCGTAAGCGACGTCTGGGCGAGTACACAACATCGCATACATAATGGACCCAATAGCCGAAGCATAAGGCGTATTGTCCATTTCATCTTTCTCAGTCTGTGTTTGTGGACACTGACTCTTCGAAAGATTCAGACCATGTCTGACTGGAAGATATCCACGTTTAGACTTCTCTAAATGGAATCTCTCCAGGACTTTATCGATGTAAGTACTTTGGCACAGCCCGAGAAGCCTCTTAGATCTATCCCGGTAGATCTTCACACCTAACACATAGGCTGCTTCTCCTAGATCTTTCATCTGGAAACATTTTCCTAACCATGCTTTAACCGCATGCAGTTCAGGAATATCGTTTCCAATGATTAAGATATCATCGACGTAGAGGATTAGGAATGTAATTACGCTCCCACTAAACCTCTTATATACACACGGGTCATCTTCGTTCTTGATGAAACCAAACTCAGAGATTGATTCATCGAAACGAATATTCCAGCTTCTAGATGCTTGTTTCAATCCATAAATGGATTTCTTTAACTTGCATATTTTATGACGATCTGCTGGATTAGTGAAACCCTCAGGTTGTGTCATATACACATCCTCATCCAGATTTCCATTAAGGAAAGTTGTTTTCACATCCATCTGCCAGATCTCATAATCGTAATACGCAGCTATCGCGAAAAGAATCCGAATAGACTTAAACATGGCTACAGGTGAGAAAGTTTCATCATAATCTATCCCGTAGATTTGTTTGAAACCTTTCGCAACTAGCCTGCCTTTATAGGTAACCACGTTACCATCCATGTCAATCTTCTTCTTGAAGATCCATTTACAGCCTATAGGGATTACTCCCGGAGGCGGATCAACCAAATCCCAGACTTGGTTATCTGACATGGAGTCCATCTCGGCTCGCATAGCATCAAGCCATCTAGCTGACTCCGGTCCACTGACCGCATCCGCATAGGTGAGGGGTTCATCATTATCAATGATGTAGACTCCGTCATAGCGCTCAGGCTGTCGACGGATCCTTCCCGATCTTCGCGGTTCCCGTGTTATCTGAGCCTCAGGTTGTTCAATAACCTGATCCACTGGCTCTGGCTCATCCAACTGCACTTGACTACTTTGTCCTTCCTCTGGATTCTCATCCAGCTTTATTTCTCTCCCACTGGCCTCTTGCAGAAGAAATTCCTTCTTAAGAAATATGGCCATCCGAGCAACAAAAACCTTGTTCTCTTTGGGATCGTAGAAATAATAACCCTTAGTTTCCTTAGGGTAACCGACAAAGATGCATTTCTCAGATCTGCTCTCCAGTTTCCCAGAGGCGAGCTTTTTGACATAAGCCTCGCAACCCCAGATCCTGATAAATGTCAAGCTAGGCTGTTTCCCATACCATAACTCATATGGCGTCTTTGAAACTGCCTTGGATGGCACTCGGTTTAGTACCTTTGCAGCTGTTTCCAGTGCAAAACCCCAAAAGGAGTATGGAAGAGTAGCCTGACTCATCATAGAACGAACCATGTCAAGTAACGTTCTATTTCTCCTCTCGGACACACCATTCCATTGCGGTGTTCCTGGCGGAGTGAGCTGTGAGATAATCCCACACTCTTTCAGATAGTCAGTAAATTCTCGACTTAGGTATTCTCCACCTCGATCAGAACGAAGTGCCTTGATATTTCGGCCTAACTGATTTTGTACTTCATTTTTGAACTCTTTGAACTTGTCAAAAGATTCACTTTTATGTCTCATTAGATAGACATACACATACCTACTGAAATCATTAGTAAAGGTAATGAAGTACTGATAGCCACCTCTGGCATGTTTACTAAATGGCCCACACACATCACTGTGTATGAGGTCAAGTAAACCTGAAGCCCTTTGACCTTTGTTAAGAAAAGGAGACTTCGTCATTTTACCCATCAAACAAGCTTTGCATGTATCAAACTCCTCATAGGAGAAAGATCCCAGCAGTCCATGATCATGCAACCGCTTAATGCGTTTCTCGTTTATATGGCCTAAACGACTATGCCATAGCAAGGTGCTGTCATCAGCATACTTGGCTTTCTTATTATCAATGTTTTGTATAGAATTTTCCATGTCCAACATGTATAACCCATTGTTAATTGAACCAGTTGCATACACAATATTATCTACAGATAAAACACACTTTGAAATATTGCATTCAAAGGCAAATCCTTTCCTGACAAGAGCAGGAATAGAGATAATATTCTTGGTGATACTCAGTACAAAATAACAATTGTTTAATTCCAATACAATGCCAGATGGTAAAGAAATGAAATAGTCTCCTACAGCAACAGCAGCAACCCGTGCCCCGTTTCCAACGCGTAGGTCTACCTCATGCTGTCCCACCTGCCTTCTTCTCTTGAGTTCCTGTACATTTGAACAAATGTGAACTCCACATGCAGTGTCCAACACTCATGAAATAGAAGAAGATGAAACCATGACTTCCGTCACGTATATACCTGAGCCAGAAGCGATGCTTCCCCTCTTATCTCCTTGGAGCGCTTTACAGTCCTTTTTCCAGTGACCCAGCTGGCCACAGTGGAAACACCTGTTGTCCTTGGACCGCTTGACCTTCTGTTTCAGAGCCTTACTGTAGTTCTTGACAGGGGCCTTGCCCTTCTTCCCCTTCTTCTTGTTCCTAAAAGGAACCATTAAGACAGAGGTTGAAGGCTTGCCCTTCAGAGTTTCCTCAGTAGTCAAGAGCATATTCAGCAGCTCTGCCGGCGTACAATCGATTTTGTTCATATTAAAGTTAATGATGAACGCATCGAAAGAAGGCGGAAGAGACTGCAGAATAATATCTACAGCAAGCTCCTGGTTGACGGTATGCCCCAGTTTCTCCAGAGCCTCCTTGTGCCCAATCATCTTGAGCACGTGAGCTCCCACTGGGCTCCCCTCAGCCAGTTTGCTCTGAAAGAAGAGCTTCGTCAGATTATAGCGTTCTGTCCTCGCCTGTGCAGCATACAGCATCTTGAGGTTCGCTATAATCTCTATAGCCGACATATCCTCATGCTGACGCTGCAGCGGTGGCGTCATAGACGCTAGCATCAGGCAAGCGACATCAATGCTATCATTGACGTGCTTTTCATAGGCATCACGAACCGCCCTTGCGGCGTTTGCAGCGGGCTGCGGCGGTATCGCCGTCTCGAGGACATACAGTTTCCTCTCTGCCTTAAGAACGATCTTAAGGTGTCCGAACCAGTCAGAGAAGTTCGGCCCAGCAAACTTCTCCCTTTCCAGTAGGGATCGCACATTGAAGCTCATGGTGTTCGTTGCTGCAGGAATCTACAAGAATGCAAGAACAGCAAGGTCAGTATCAATGCTCAGAATCAATCCAGGACTTTAAGAAAGATTCTTTTTCTCACTATTTTGTCTGACTGAAAAATCCAGAAAACAGTCCGAAAGAGTAACACTCTTTTAGTGAGATGGGATCCAGATTTCATACTTGGTCTCCGCGTCCCGCTCAGGCGAGATAAGATGCACAGAGATGACAAGCATTAATTTCTGGTAGGCTATCCCAGCCAATCGCCAACCCGTGCGATTCCCCTTCATCTGGGCAATCCAGCAGACTGTGCCAACTGAGTTGGTACAACACAGTCTCTGACCCCACAGATGGCTGCCTCCATGCACTACCATATGCGCCACATATGTAGTCTACATGGTCAAGCTGACCTGACCTACTCCCTGGACCACCACGTGCTATGCTGAGCAACGAGAAGGGATAAATCCCTACTCTGTAACACGCAGGTGTAATCCAGCACTGTCTGAAGATAGATGGACGTGCCCACTGAGTGGGTTCAACACGGCTCCAACGATAGTCAGAACAGTGAGGTTTCGCGCCAGAAGGCATTACGTGCTTGATATATTAGCGTTGGATTTTAACGGTCTTTTATCTTCTTAACTATCATACAAGGCCTATGGTGATAGCAGAAGATAAACACATGCAATTCTAATTATTTAAGCAATAAATAGAAAGCATGATCTTATGTGGTAAAAGCCCATGAACCCTAGTAAGACCTTAATTTTACTTAAGTCTTCACTTGAGCTCATTTGCATCTCATCTGGTCCAACCCAGGGCCCTAGCGCCAAGAGCACCTCAGGTGCGCCACCAGGTGAATGCTCCTCTGATGTGTGCCTTTGTGCTCTTGTCTAATCAAATACAATTTGATCTATCTAGACAAGTTTGACTCGCAGGTCAATTATACATTATAAATTAAGTACAAATGTGATTCGCAGATCACAAAATAATTTACAAGTTTGATTCCAGGCACGCAGGCCCCAGCACAGCACACATTTAACATGGGCAGTCCACATAAGAATAAATAGACAAGCATCATGGCATCAATCATCATGTGATCCAATCAAGAAATTAAAATTTTGAAAACCCCATAGGCATCAATATTAATTTCCTTATGTGCCCTGCAACCTTACAATGGTCCATTGATAGGGATCCACTCATCCATCTAGTTAGATCCTGTGCCCTTGCATGCACCGAGTCCTAACTGACCCGAGTTGACCTAATGGTCAACCATGCATGCGCCAAGGGCTGAACCACCTTCAAGAGTTTTGGCAAGCGGGTGTGACCCCGGGCCTAACTCAAGAGTGTTCATTGGTTGTCTCAACCAGACCTCGCTACACACCTTTGATGCAGTCAACCTATAGCCACCTCATGCTTGCGCACAGGTGCTATCTGGTCAACCCATCTAGGCTGTCAGATGGTCTGATCAGACTAGTTTGATCCATTCTAGATGAAGCTTTCAACCCTATCAACCCATCTAAGGGTTTATTATAGGTGCATCTTAGATCTAGTTGGGCGCGCATGTCATTTAGGGTTTTGTGAAAAACAACAACAACATGCTATAACCGCAACCTACATACATGCGCAAATAGAAACATACTATCATCTAGTATACACGCATGAAGAGTTAACATATGTCAAACAAGATCAACATACATGTAGATGCGCAACCAAGGATCACAAAAATTATCTCACGCAATCATATTACCAAGCTTCAACATCGCTCTGATACCAATTGAAGGGTCCCCTTCAAGGGGGAGCGCATGCATATGAAACCCCTTTCAAGAGGGGGGCGAAAAACCCTTTAGGGTGGCGCATCAAAACTTTCAAGCGGAAGCTAGGGTTTTCATGGATCTTAGCAAGATAATATGATCAACGAGATGGAGTTTAGATCTTTACCAAAGCCATGAAGAAGATGGCGACTTGGAAGAGAAAGATCGAAAGGGATCTTCTCCCTAGTTGACGCACACAAGATGATGTGCTTGCTCCTTGGAGATCCTTGTGCTAGCAAGGTCCTTCAAGGGTTGTCGTATGCAAGGGATGAGATGATCCTTTGGCCGAGAGCTCCTTGTCCAAAACCACCTTCTCGTCGATCACCCTCAAGCGAAAGATGCAAGGCGTTGAGACCAGCCTTCCACGTTACCACATGGAAGCGTTTTTCTTTCATTATCGAAAACCGCCTTCCAAAATAGGTAAGTCTCAATGGCTTAAGCGTTCACTCCAAGTGAACGTTCGAAACTTCCTTGCATTGAACCTCTCATTGAACCAAGCGATCACATAGTGAACCGGTTCAATTAGAGTTGGTTCAAAACGCAAATTGAGCCAAGCCACTTGGTCTAGACCATATCAAACCCTAAGGTTCCAGATCCAACCGTCCATCTCCTGATGCTCTTGATCTCACCGATCTAGCATCATCTCTCTCGATCGAAGCTTACCGATCTCAAGCCCTAATCAATCAAACATGATCAGACCAGATCTCACTTACAATCAGAGTTTATTTCCCTTTAAACTGAACCCAAAGAATTCAGTCCACACGATCTGACTTAAGTAAGCCATATCATCACATTGTGCGACCCTAAGGGTTTCCTTTAAATGTCGGTAACGATAACTTACGTTATCACGATCAGTGAGGGGTATCTAGCAACACATCACTGTCTCCCGATATAAAGGAAAGAGTCTTCCAAGACTACACCCAAAACACAGCTCAAGTGTGAATCAAACTCACGAGGCATGCATGTTTCCTTTGCCACTGGATGTTCTTATTGGACAAGCATGTCAAGCCTGTAACTCCAATACGATGAGCATGATTAGATCAGATGATCATAGTCATCTGGGTATGGCCATACACTATCTCAATCATCTCATATAGGGGGGCCCTTTAGAACATCACACTCCTTGAACAAGGAGACGGCAATCCTATATCTATCACTAGTGTCCTAACCTGACTCATGATCATTATCCAAGATAGTCTATAATCATTATCTTTCAAATGATATTGAACTACCTCAAAATAATGACATTCATCATTTAGAAACACAAGTGATCTCAAGTCAAAGGACATGTGCCACTTGATGCATACAAGGAATATTCACATTGTGACAACCAACTGAATATCCTAGTAGGGTCTGTCAAGAACAGAACTCATATAAATAATTAGATGTATAGGCATCACACAAATATCACACCAGAGTAACCAAAGTTCTAGAGTCATACTCTAATCCAACTAAACCCACCAACCACTTAGTTGACCTAGTTGTCCAGCATAAATCAAGAGTGACCACTATGGTCCAACCCGGCTCTGGCCTAAGCACTGGGAGAAGCCTGCAAATCACATGCAACACAAACATGGACAGTGTGTAGACTCAAGAGGTAATCCCCACCCGGTCAAGATGTGATACCTTGATCTACACCACCCCATAACACAAAAATCTAAACGTCTAAGAGTAATGACATCAAGAGGTGGCCCCTGTCCGACCAAGACATGGCACTTTGCGTCAATCACTCGTTCTCCCAAAGGGTTCCTTATCTGGACAACCACTAGACACAACTTATATCTTATTTCACAAAAGTGGACTCCTAAGTGTCGACCAGACTCTAGGATAGTCATTTTCATCACGATAATCACAACAGGCGGCTGAAACATCAACCCCTCACATATCACAAACACAGGGCTGAAATCTCTAACCCCTAACATATCACATATAGACTATCCCTTTGAGTACACGGTTACACTTAGCCTTAGTCCTATCCATCCCATAATGGTTACACAGACCACAACACATAATATTCGAAAATCACATAACCACATAATGTAGTGTAGTCCTTAGGTTTCATGCTGATCAGTTCAGTATAACCTTGCTAAGTTATCACCCAAGTTTCTCAAACAGAATACATGGCCATAAAAATTATTAGCATTGTTAGCATTTATCAGGGCAATCAAATATTTAACATAGGATTAAAATACAACACATATAGCCCACGGTTCTACAACATATTATCTAACTTAAAATTTAAACCTAGTTAACAAGAATTTCATGCTCAAGAATCACTGATTTAATACTACCTAAATCCCCTATAAGAATACGTTAAATTTCATGTTGCAAAATTTCGGTATTTCAACATAAATACACCTTTGCAAATTTTGGTTTTCAACATAAATACACCTTTGCAAATTTCGGTTTTCAACATAAATACACCTTTGCAAATTTCGGTTTTCAACATGGTGAAGTCTTGAGTTTCGGTTTTCTAACATGGTAAATTTCCAATCAATCCAATGTATCAACTAACACAACCAAATTGATAGAATTTGAATGAGACACCCCACTCACCTCTTATTTTGAACCGTGAACACCAAGGTGAAATCCTCTCCAAAACTCGTCTAAGGCTTTGAAATTCCACCAATGTCGCCACCAATGGAAGAGAGACGCCACCAAGCACCCAAGAACGCCGGCCAAAGGAAAAGAAGAGGAAGAAAGGAATTTCGTCTAAGCCTTCAAGGTCGCCCAAGCCTCCAAGCCGCCGCCCTAAGGTTTCTTCCAAGCCAAAAAAAAACGCCAACTTTCCTTCCCTAACCGCAATTACCCACTTAAAATTTTGGTTTTAAATTTTAAACCCGTTAACCAATTAATTCGAATTTTAGATCTAATTTAGGTGTAAACCCATTAACCCATAGTTAATTATTCATTTAAGCGAAAATCCAATAAGGATTAACTTAACATCCAAAATGTCCCAATTAATTAGCAACCAATAAACTCTAATTAATCAATTATAAATTAACAACCAATAAACACTAATTAATTAATTACTAGGGTCAAAATCACAACATAGGAAAATATCACAACCAATGATTTTATTTAAATCAAGAATAAAATATCACAGTCAATGATTTTATTTAAATCAAGAATAAAATATCACAGTCAATGATTTTATTTAAATCAAGAATTGTACTTACCAGGAATTAAGATCCTTGGATCTTACATCCCTCCCTCCTTATAAAGCTTTAGTCCTCTAAAGCTCAGCATCCATATCATCAAAAAGATAAGCATACAACCTCCTCATATCAGCTTCAGTCTCCCAGGTCGCCTCCTCAATCGACTGATTTCCCTAGATAACCTTTACCAAAGGTATAGACTTGTTCCTCAGAACTTTATCCTTTCTATCCACAATCCGGAGAGGTCTTTCCTCAAAGGTCAAATCACTCTGAATCTGAAGAGGTTCCAACTCCAATACATGAGATGGATCAGGATGATATTTCCTCAAAGTAGAAACATGGAACACATTATGCAAATGTTCCAAAGCAGGAGGTAAAGCTAACCTGTAAGCCACTGGACCAACTCTCTCAATAATGTCAAAAGGGCCTACAAACCTAGGGCTCAGCTTGCCCTTTTTGCCAAACCTCATAACACCCTTAGTAGGTGACACCTTTAAGAAAACATGATCCCCTACTACAAACTCTAGGGGTCGACGACGGTCATCAGCATAACTCTTCTGTCTGTCCCGAGAAATCTTCAGTTTATCCTGAATCTCTTTGACCTTATCAGTAGTCTCCTGTACTGCATCAGATCTCAAAATCAATCTATCACCGGATTCCTCCCAACACAAGGGAGTCCTACACCTTCTCCCATACAAAGCCTCATAAGGAGCCATCTGAATACTGGAGTGGAAGCTATTATTATAGGTGAACTCTATCAAAGATAGATCCCAGTTCCACTCAGAACTCCAATCAACCACATAAGCTCTCAATAAGTCTTCTAGAGTCTGGATAGTACGCTCCGTCTGGCCATCAGACTGAGGATGGTATGCTGTACTAAAATTCAACTTAGTACCCAAACCCTCCTGTAAGCTCTTCCAAAACCTGGACAAAAACCGAGAGTCCCTATCAGACACAATATCAACAGGCACTCCATGCAGTCTGACTATTTCATCAATGTACAACCTAGCCAGTCTCTCCAAAGGATAAGTCATCTTGATCGGGAGAAAGTGGGCTGATTTAGTGAGTCTATCAACAATCACCCAAATAGCATCATGACCCAATCTGGTTCTGGGCAAACCACACACAAAGTCCATACTGATACATTCCCACTTCCACTCAGGAATTGGAAGGGGCTGCAACAAACCACCAGGCTTCTGGTGTTCAGCCTTTACAGTCTGACAGGTTAAACACCTAGAGACAAAATGAAATACCTCTTTCTTCATACCCGGCCACCAAAAACTCTTCTTGAGATCCTGATACATCTTAGTCACACCAGGGTGTAGAGAATATTTGGAGTTATGGCTATCCTCCAATATTTCTTTCCTCAAGCTCGGTTCCTCAGGGACACACACCCTTCCACGGAACCGGAGAACACCATCATCAGACAAGCTAAAATCCTGAACTTCACCCGCAATCAAACTATCCCTGATCTGAGCTAATTTCGGATCCACAGACTGCTGATCTCTGATCTTCTGCAACAAAGCAGACTGTACTCTGAGGAAAGCCACATAACCCGACTGACCTCTAGGAGAAACACTGATCCTGAGATCTCTGAACTCCTGCAATAACTGCCACTCACTGACCCGTAGTGCCGCTACTGAAGTAACTGGATGTCTGCTCAGTGCATCGGCCACTACATTGGCCTTTCCAGCCTGATACTGAATAGCGAAGTCATAGTCTTTGATCAACTCCATCCATCTTCTCTGTCTCATGTTCAACTCCTTCTGAGTGAAGATGTACTTGAGACTCTGGTGGTCAGTGAACAAATCAAACTCTTGACCCAACAAATAGTGACGCCATATCTTCAGAGCAAAGACTACGGCCGCCAATTCCAAGTCATGAGTAGGGTAGTTCGACTCATACTCCTTCAGTTGTCTCGAAGCATAAGCTACCACATTACTCTTCTGCATCAAGACACAACCCAACCCATTGCCTGAAGCATCCGTATAGACAGTCTTGATGTCATTACTCTTAGACGTTTAGATTTTTGTGTTATGGGGTGGTGTAGATCAAGGTATCACATCTTGACCGGGTGGGGATTACCTCTTGAGTCTACACACTGTCCATGTTTGTGTTGCATGTGATTTGCAGGCTTCTCCCAGTGCTTAGGCCAGAGCCGGGTTGGACCATAGTGGTCACTCTTGATTTATGCTGGACAACTAGGTCAACTAAGTGGTTGGTGGGTTTAGTTGGATTAGAGTATGACTCTAGAACTTTGGTTACTCTGGTGTGATATTTGTGTGATGCCTATACATCTAATTATTTATATGAGTTCTGTTCTTGATTTTCTGTTCTTTATTTTAGTTATATGTTGACATAATGTTCTGCTAAAGATTTTTAAAACAATCTGCATGTATCTTTGAGTGTATGTTATGGATGGTCGAGTGAGACTATCCACTCACTGGGCTGTGTAGCTCACCCTTCACTATTTTCAGGTGTAGAGCAGGGGCGCACTGCCTGAGTTAACGTTGATATGGATATTGTGATTTTCTCTACAACCATGCTGATTTAATGTATAAAACTTTTGTGTTTAACTGGGGCCGGTTATGGCCAAACTTTGTGAAATTGTGTTGCCGGATTGTGGCAGTTTTGAGAGTTTGATTTTGTGTCACCGCGGGTTTTGACCTGGTTTCGGTGTTTGATATTATTGATGTTAGTTATGAATTTATAGAATCGACATTGTGGCTTTGGTTCTAAATTCGAGTCGATTTATATTTTTGCGATCAGATTTTATATAAATGTGAACTTGCATATGTCTAGTGCAAGTATTGCCTGGTGACAGGTACCTTTATGTGATTTATGGATTTTACGGATTTTATGTGGCTTTGATATAACTGTTGCCTTGCATATGTCTAGTGCAAGGATTGCGTGGTGGCAGGTACATTTATGAAATTGTGTTTTGTGGAGATTCTATGTATGTATTCTCGAAAATTTTCAGATCGGGTTTTCCTGAACTTGGTTTTACTTAGCATGTGCATCGATCTTGTATGATAACAGTTATATCATGTGACAGAAGCTGATTCTGTACTTCATTCTTGAACTCTTTGAACTTGTCAAAAGATTCACTTTTATGTCTCATTAAATAGACATACCCATATCTACTGAAATCATCAGTAAAGGTAATGAAGTACTGATAGCCACCTCTGGCATGTTTACTAAATGGCCCACACACATCACTGTGTATAAGGTCAAGTAAACCTGAAGCCCTTTGACCTTTGTGAGGAAAAGGTGACTTCGTCATTTTACCCATTAAACAAGCCTTGCATGTATCAATCTCCTCATAGGAGAATGATCCCAGCAGTCCATGATCATGCAACCGCTTAATGCGTTTCTTGTTAATATGGCCTAAACGACTATGCCATAGCAAGGTGCTGTCATCAGCATACTTGGCTTTCTTAATATCAATATTTTGTATAGAACATTCCATGTCCAACATGAATAACCCATTGTTAATTGAACCAGTTGCATAAACAATATTATCAAAAGATAAAACACACTTTGAAATATTGCATTCAAAGGAAAATCCCTTCCTGACAAGAGCAGGAATGGAGATAATATTTTTAGTAATGCTGGGAACAAAGTAACAACTGTTTAGTTCTAATACAAGCCCAGATGGCAAAGAGATGAAATAGTCTCCTACAGCAACAGCAGCAACCCGTGCCCCGTTTCCAACTCGTAGGTCCACCTCATGCTGTCCCACCTGTCTTCTTCTCTTGAGTTCCTGTACATTTGAACAAATGTGAACTCCACATGCAGTGTCCAACACCCATGATATAGAAGAAGATGAAACCATGACTTCCGTCACGTATATACCTGAGCCAGAAGCGATGCTTCCCCTCTTATCTCCTTGGAGCGCTTTACAGTCCTTTTTCCAGTGACCCAGCTGGCCACAGTGGAAACATCTGTATTCCTTTGACCGCTTGACTTTTTGCTTCAGAGCCTTGCTGTAACTCTTGATAGGGGTCTTGCCCTTCTTCCCCTTCTTCTTGTTGTTCCTTGAAGGAACCATTAAGACAGAGGTTGAAGGCTTTCCCTTCAGAGTTTCCTCAGTAGTCAAGAGCATATTCAGCAGCTCTGCCGGAGTACAATCGATTTTGTTCATATTAAAGTTAATGATGAACGCATCGAAAGAGGGCGGGAGAGACTGCAGAATAATGTCTACAGCAAGCTCCTGGTTGATGGTATGCCCCAGTTTCTCTAGAGCCTCCTTGTGCCCAATCATCTTGAGCACGTGAGCTCCCACTGGGCTCCCTTCAGCTAGTTTGCTCTGAAAGAACAGCTTTGTCAGATTATAGCGTTCTGTCCTCGCCTGTGCAGCATACAGCATCTTGAGGTTTGCTATCATGTCTATAGCAGACATATCCTCATGCTGACGCTGCAGCGGTGGCGTCATAGACGCTAGCATCAGGCAAGCGACATCAATGCTATCATTGACGTGCTTTTCATAAGCTTCCCGAACCGCCCTTGCGGCGTTCAGAGCGGGCTGAGGCGGTATAGCCGTCTCGAGGACATACAGTTTCCTCTCTGCCTTAAGAACAATCTTAAGGTGTCCGAACCAGTCTGAGAAGTTTGGCCCAGCAAACTTCTCCCTTTCCAGTAGGGATCGCACATTGAAGCTCATGGTGTTCGTTGCTGCAGGTATCTACAACAATGCAAGAACAGCAAGGTCAGTATCAATGTAAAGAATCAATTCAGGACTTAAGAATGATTCTTTTTCTCACTATTATATCTGGCTGAAAAATCCAGCAAAACAGCTCGAAAGAGTAGAACTCTTTTAGTGAGATGGGATCCAGATTTCATACTTGGTCTCCGCGTCCCGCTCAGGCGAGATAAGATGCACAGAGAGTACAAGCACTAATTTCTGGTAGGCTGTCCCAGCCAATCGCCAACCCGTGCGATTCCCCTTCATCTGGGCAATCCAGTAGACTGTGCCAACTGAGTTGGTACAACACAATCTCTGACCCCACAGATGGCTGCCTCCATGCGCTACCATATGCGCCACATATGTAGCCTACATGGTCAAGCTGACCCGACCTACTCCCTGGACCACCACGTGCTATGCTGAGCAACGAGAAGCGATAAATCCCTTCTCTGTAACACGCAGGTGTAATCCCGCACCGTCTGAAGATAGATGGACGTGCCCACTGAGTGGGTACAACACGGCTCCAACGATAATCAGAACAGTGAGGTTTCGCGTCAGAAGGCATACGAGCTTGATATTTTAGCGTTGGATTTTAACGGTCTTTTATCTTCTTCACTATCATGCAATTCCTATGGTGATAGCAGAAGATAAATAAATCATGCTGTTCTACTTATTTAAACAATAAAAGAAAGCATGGATCTTATGTGGTAAAAGCCCATAGCCTAAGTAAGACCTTAATTAACTTAAGTCTTCACTTGCTTTTCTTCGTGGGTCTTTTGCTGCTCATCTGGCCCAACCCAGGGCCCAAGCGCCATCTGCAGCTCAGGTGCGCCTACCAGGGAAAATGCGCCTGGTCCCAGAGTCGAACCCTGGACCTCCCTCCTGGTCAAGCCTCTGCTGCAAGCGCCTCTGCCAAATGTGCTCTGTGCTCTTGTCTGATTAATTTACAAATTAATCTATCTAGACAAGATTGACACGCAGGTCAATTACACTTTATAAATTAAATACAATGTGATACGCAGATCACAATAATTAATTTACAACTTTAAATTCCAGGCACGCAGGCCCCAGCACAGCACACAATTAACATGGGCAGCCCACATAAGAATAAATAAACAAACATAGGCATCAATCAACATGTGATCCAATCATGAAAATTAAATTTCGAAAACCCCATAGGCATCAATTTTAATTTCCTTATTTGCCCTACAACCTTACAACGGTCCATTACTAGGGATCCACTCATCCAACCTAGTCAGATCCACTGCCCTTGCATGCACCAAGTCCTAACTGACTTGAGTCGACCAAAAGGTCAACCATGCATGCGCCAGGGGCCGAACAACCCTCATGAGATCTGGCAAGCGGGCGTGACCCCGGGCCTAACTCATGTGTGTTCTGTAGTCGTCTCAATCAGACATCGCTACACGCCTGTCTGCAGTCGACCTATAGCCACCAGGTGCTATCGCACAGGTGCTATCTGGTCAACCCATCAAGGCTGTCAGATGATCTGATCAGACTGTCTGGATCTAACCTAGGGGATGACTTCAACCCTAATAACCCGTCTAAGGGTTTAAAGCAGGGCATTAGATCTATAATGAGTTGCTCATGTATCATAAGTTTTTGAGAAAACATAATATGCGCCAACAAGAAAACATGCGCCTAGGAGAAACAAAAACCATCTCTAACAAGCATGTAAAATTCGCCTATTACAACTAGCGCATGTAACATATAGATCATTGCATAGGATCACAAAGAAAGCAAACATATTAGCATGCAATAACAGGCTCTGATACCAATTGAAAGTCCCCTAGAATAAGGGGGGGGGGGGCGAAACCCTAATAGGAGGCACAACAAAACCTCTAGCGGAATCTAGGGTTTCTAACAGGATCGCATAGCATGTAACATGTTCAACTTTCAATGAAAAAGGGATTCTCTCCCCTTCCATTCGACAACGACTTCTTGGAACCTTGCTAGCACAAGGAGCACCAAGAGAAGAGTAGGCGACATCAATTGTGTGCGTCACCTTAGGAGAAGGAGCATTTGCGCCTTTCCTTCCAAGACACCATCTAAGCGAGGTTTCGATCCTCGGACCTGTGGGTTATGGGCCCACCACGCTTCCGCTGCGCCACTCTGATACCATTCTGTCACATCCCGTTATCTTAGCCCCAAACAAGCAACACAAGTCATAGAAGAACAGGATGTTATCATACAAGATCGATGCACATGCTAAGTAAAACCAAGTTCAGGAAAACCCGATCTGAAAATTTTCGAGAATACATACATAGAATCTCCACAAAACACAATTTCATAAATGTACCTGCCACCACGCAATCCTTGCACTAGACATATGCAAGGCAACAGTTATATCAAAGCCACATAAAATCCGTAAAATCCATAAATCACATAAAGGTACCTGTCACCAGGCAATACTTGCACTAGACATATGCAAGTTCACATTTATATAAAATCTGATCGCAAAAATATAAATCGACTCGAATTTAGAACCAAAGCCACAATGTCGATTCTATAAATTCATAACTAACATCAATAATATCAAACACCGAAACCAGGTCAAAGCCCTCGGTGACACAAAATCAAACTCTCAAAACTGCCACAATCCAGCAACACAATTTCACAAAGTTTGGCCATAACCGGCCCCAGTTAAACACAAAAGTTTTATACATTAAATCAGCATGGTTGTAGAGAAAATCACAATATCCATATCAACGTTAACTCAGGTAGTGCGCCCCTGCTCTACACCTGAAAATAGTGAAGGGTGAGCTACACAGCCCAGTGAGTGGATAGTCTCAATCGACCATCCATAGCATACAATCAAAGATACATGCAGATTATTTTAAAAACATTTAGCAGAACATCATGTTAACATATAACAAAAACAAAGAACATAACTCATATAAATAAATAGATGTACAGACATCACACACTTGTCACCACAGAGTAACCAAGGTTCTAGAGTCATACTCTAATCCAACTAAGCCCACCAACCACTTAGTTGACCTAGTTGTCCAGCATAAATCAAGAGTGACCACTATGGTCCAACCCGGCTCTGGCCTAAGCACTGGGAGAAGCCTGCAAATCACATGCAACACAAACATGGACAGTGTGTAGACTCAAGAGGTAATCCCCACCCGGTCAAGATGTGATACCTTGATCTACACCACCCCATAACACAAAAATCTAAACGTCTAAGAGTAATGACATCAAGAGGTGGCCCCTGTCCGACCAAGACATGGCACTTTGTGTCAATCACTCGTTCTCCCAAAGGGTTCCTTACCTGGACAACCACTAGACACATCTTATATCTTATTTCACAAAAGTGGACTCCTAAGTGTCGACCAGACTCTAGGATAGTCATTTTCATCACGATAATCACAACAGGCGGCTGAAACATCAACCCCTCACATATCACAAACACAGGGCTGAAATCTCTAACCCCTAACATATCACATATAGACTATCCCCTTGAGTACACGGTTACACTTAGCCTTAGTCCTATCCATCCCATAATGGTTACACAGACCACAACACATAATATTCGAAAATCACATAACCACATAATGTAGTGTAGTCCTTAGGTTTCATGCTGATCAGTTCAGTATAACCTTGCTAAGTTATCACCCAAGTTTCTCAAACAGAATACATGGCCATAAAAATTATTAGCATTGTTAGCATTTATCAGGGCATTCAAATATTTAACATAGGATTAAAATACAACACATATAGCCCACGGTTCTACAACATATTATCTAACTTAAAATTTAAACCTAGTTAACAAGAATTTCATGCTCAAGAATCACTGATTTAATACTACCTAAATCCCCTATAAGAATACCTTAAATTTCATGTTGCAAAATTTCGGTATTTCAACATAAATACACCTTTGCAAATTTCGGTTTTCAACATAAATACACCTTTGCAAATTTCGGTTTTCAACATAAATACACCTTTGCAAATTTCGTTTTTTAACATAAATACACCTTTGCAAATTTCGGTTTTCAACATAAATACACCTTTGCAAATTTCGGTTTTCAACATAAATACACCTTTGCAAATTTCGGTTTTCAACATAAATACACCTTTGCAAATTTCGGTTTTCAACATAAATACTCCTTTGCAAATTTCGGTTGGTGAAGTCTTGAGTTTCGGTTTTCTAACATGGTAAATTTCCAAATCAATCCATGTTTCAACTAACACAACCAAAATAATAGAATTTGAATGAGACACCCCACTCACCTCTTATTTTGAACCGTAAACACCAAGGTGGAAATCCTCTCCAAAACTCGTCTAAGGCTTTGAAATTCCACCAATGTCGCCACCAATGGAAGAGAGACACCACCAAGCACCCAAGAACGCCGGCCAAAGGAAAAGAAGAGGAAGAAAGGAATTTCGTCTAAGCCTTCAAGGTCGCCCCAAGCCTCCAAGCCGCCGCCCTAAGGTTTCTTCCAAGCCAAAAAAAAATGCCAACTTTTCCTTCCCTAACCGCAATTACCCACTTAAAAATTTTGGTTTTAAATTTTTAAACCCGTGTAACCAATTAATTCAAATTTTAGATCTAATTTAAGTGTAAACCCATTAACCCATAGTTAATTATTCATTTAAGCGAAAATCCAATAAGGATTAACTTAACATCCAAAATGTCCCAATTAATTAGCAACCAATAAACTCTAATTAATCAATTATAAATTAACAACCAATAAACACTAATTAATTAATTATAAATTAACAACCAATAAACACTAATTAATTAATTATAAATTAACAACCAATAAACACTAATTAATTAATTACTAGGGTCAAAATCACAACATAGAAGAAAAATATCACAACCAATTGATTTTATTTAAATCAAGAATAAAATATCACAGTCAATGATTTAAATCAGAATAATTACTTACAAGGAATTAAAAATTCTTGGATGTTACATCCCTCCCTCCTTATAAAGCTTTAGTCCTCTAAAGCTCAGCATTCATATCATCAAAAAGATAAGCATACAACCTCCTCATATCAGCTCAGTCTCCCAGGTCGCCTCCTCAACCGACTGATTTCCCCAGATAACCTTTACCAAAGGTATAGACTTGTTCCTCAGAACTTTATCCTTTCTATCCACAATCCGGGAGAGGTCTTTCCTCAAAGGTCAAATCACTCTGAATCTGAAGAGGTTCCAACTCCAATACATGAGATGAATCAGGATGATATTTCCTCAAAGTAGAAACATGGAACACATTATGCAAATGTTCCAAAGCAGGAGGTAAAGCTAACCTGTAAGCCACTGGACCAACTCTCTCAATAATGTCAAAAGGGCCTACAAACCTAGGGCTCAGCTTTCCTTTCTTGCCAAACCGCATAACACCCTTAGTAGGTGACACCTTTAAGAAAACATGATCCCCTACTACAAACTCTAGGGGTCGACGACGGTCATCAGCATAACTCTTCTGTTCTGTCCCGAGAATTCTTCAGTTTATCCTGAATCTCTCTGACCTTATCAGTAGTCTCCTGTACTGCATCAGATCTCAAAATCAATCTATCACCAGTTTCCTCCCAACACAAGGGAGTCCTACACCTTCTCCCATACAAAGCCTCATAAGGAGCCATCTGAATACTGGAGTGGAAGCTATTATTATAGGTGAACTCTATCAAAGATAGATCCCGGTTCCACTCAGAACTCCAATCAACCACATAAGCTCTCAATAAGTCTTCTAGAGTCTGGATAGTACGCTCCGTCTGGCCATCAGACTGAGGATGGTATGATGTACTAAAATTCAACTTAGTACCCAAACCCTCCTGTAAGCTCTTCCAAAACCTGGACAAAAACCGAGAGTCCCTATCAGACACAATATCAACAGGCACTCCATGCAGTCTGACTATCTCATCAATGTACAACCTAGCCAATCTCTCTAAAGGATAAGTCATCTTGATCGGGAGAAAGTGGGCTGATTTAGTGAGTCTATCAACAATCACCCAAATAGCATCATGACCCAATCTGGTTCTGGGCAAACTACACACAAAGTCCATACTGATACATTCCCACTTCCACTCAGGAATTGGAAGGGGCTGCAACAAACCACCTGGCTTCTGGTGTTCAGCCTTTACAGTCTGACAGGTTAAACACCTAGAGACAAAATCAAATACCTCTTTCTTCATACCCGGCCACCAAAAACTCTTCTTGAGATCCTGATACATCTTAGTCACACCAGGGTGTAGAGAATATTTGGAGTTATGGCTATCCTCCAATATTTCTTTCCTCAAGCTCGGTTCCTCAGGGACACACACCCTTCCACGGAACCGGAGAACACCATCATCAGACAAGCTAAAATCCTGAACTTCACCCGCAATCAAACTATCCCTGATCTGAGCTAATTTCGGATCCACAGACTGCTGATCTCTGATCTTCGGCAACAAAGCAGACTGTACTCTGAGGAAAGCCACATAACCCGACTGACCTCTAGGAGAAACACTGATCCTGAGATCTCTGAACTCCTGCAATAACTGCCACTCACTGACCCGTAGTGCCGCTACTGAAGCTACTGGATGTCTGCTCAGTGCATCAGCCACTACATTGGCCTTTCCAGCCTGATACTGAATAGCGAAGTCATAGTCTTTGATCAACTCCATCCATCTTCTCTGTCTCATGTTCAACCCCTTCTGAGTGAAGATGTACTTGAGACTCTGGTGGTCAGTGAACAGATCAAACTCTTGACCCTAAGCTGGTAATACCCTGATCTCATATCGATCTTAGAGAACACTTGTAGCTCCCTGTAATTGATCAAATAGATCATCAATTCTGGGGAGAGGATACCTATTCTTGATAGTCACTTGGTTCAGTTGTCTGTAGTCTATACACATCCTCAGGGTTCCATCCTTCTTCTTAACGAACAGCACTGGTGCTCCCCAGGGAGAAGCACTAGGCCGGATGTAGCCTTTCTCCAGCAATTCCTCCAGTTGCTTCTTAAGTTCAGCCAACTCTGAGGTAGCCATGCGGTAAGGAGCTCTGGAGATAGGTGCAGTACCTGGCAAACTCATTCTGTCACATCTCGTTATCTTAACCCCAAACAAGCAACACAAGTCATAGAAGAACAGGATGTGACAGAATGGTATCAGAGGAGTTGGCCAGCTAAAACTTAGTTCGGGGGAAAACATGTTTGTGTATTGCTATACACCTGATAGGTTTATGTTTGTTTTCCTTACTATGGTATGTGTGTGTAGGAATTTAAGATGGTGCGATCCAGAGGAAATGCTAGCAGCGAGGGTGAGCAGACCTCAGATCTCACGAGAACCATTGAGGCTCTGACAGGCATGGTACGGCAACAGGGTACCATGATAGAGAGGCAAGCTCAGATGCTGCAGCAGCAACAGACTCAGCATCAAGAAGCGCAACAGCAGCTCTTGCAGCACTTGACTCAGGAGAGATCCCAGACTACCACTCGGGCGGTGGGGAATGACTATCGGGAAGACGCTCACAGGCGCTATGCCTCGCTTGTGAGTGAATTCCAGAAACTGGGTCCTAGCTCTTTTTATGGGGGCTCAGAATCAAGTACGGCAGAGAACTGGCAGTTGGTTTTGGACAAGATTTTTCAAGTCATGCGTTGCTCAGATGAGGACAAGCTGTGTCTGGCCACCTATATGATGCATGGAGACGCAGATGAGTGGTGGAAGGGCGTGGTGAGGCTAGCTGTGGAAAGACAAGAAACAGTAAATTGGCCCTACTTCTTGTCTCAATTTAACGAGAAGTATTTCCCTGATAGCTTGGTTGAGGACCGAGAGGTGGAATTTATTCACCTGGAGCAGGGTGATCTGACTGTGGACCAGTATGAGTTGCAGTTCACTAAGTTGGGAAAGTATGCTCCTCACCTGATAAACACTGAAAAGAGGAGGGCTACCAAGTTTCTCAGAGGTCTCAGATGGGACATTCGAGAGCAGGTTGGTGCTCAGCACTTGGAGACATATAGTGAGACTATTGGGCGAGCACGCACCATCGAGAGGTACATATCTGAGAGGACCGTGACTGTGATTCCTGCAGCTGAGGCGGCAGCTCCTCGGTATGGTGATGGCGGCAAGGGTAAGAAGTACCCTAAGCATAAGGACTACAAGAAGGGCAGGTATAAGCCTTACTCTCACAAGGCACCGCAGCAGTCCAGGGATGCAAGGAACGGTAACACAGAGGATCGGATTTGTCATCATTGTGGGCTCAAAGGACATCTGATGAGGGACTGTTATAAGAAGAATGGTGTATGTTTCAGGTGTAAGAAACCTGGGCACATGATCAAAGACTGCAAAGAGCCTGAGATGCAGCAGAGAGGCACAGATAAGCCTACAGTCCAGACTCGAGTTTATGCTGTGGCTGAGAAGGATACACGGGCTTCCCGATCCGTCGTGGAAGGTACTTTATTTGTATCCGATCAGTTAGCTCGCATCTTATTTGACCCTGGTGCAAATTTATCTTTTGTATCTGTTAGATTTGCTGCATGTTTACCTGTATTACCTAAGGTGATGGATTATGTTGTATCTGTAAGTACTCCCTTAGAAAAGTCATTATCTACAGACACTGTTTGTGCTGATTGTGTAGTGCATGTAGAGGATTATGAGTTTCTTGTAGATCTAATCCTCTTAGACATGCAAGACTATGATATCATCCTAGGTATGGATTGGTTATCCTCACATCATGCTACTGTGGATTGCTTTGAGAAAGTAATCACCTTGAATCTGCTAGATGGGGGTCGGATTTTTGTGAGAGGTCTAGTGTCAGACCAAGGACCACATGTGATATCTTTCCTGCGGGCCAGAAAGTTACTTGCTAGTGGGTGTAAGGGTTATATTGCGCATGTAAAGGTGCAGGATGATTCTACTTCTGATTTGACTCAGATGGCGGTGGTGCAAGAGTTTCCTGATGTGTTCTTTGAGGAATTTTCAGGCTTGCCACCAATACGAGAGGTAGAGTTTGGCATTGAGTTGGTGCCAGGTACTGCACCTATCTCCAGAGCTCCTTACCGCATGGCTACCTCAGAGTTGGCTGAACTTAAGAAGCAACTGGAGGAATTGCTGGAGAAAGGCTACATCCGGCCTAGTGCTTCTCCCTGGGGAGCACCAGTGCTGTTCGTTAAGAAGAAGGATGGAACCCTGAGGATGTGTATAGACTACAGACAACTGAACCAAATGACTATCAAGAATAGGTATCCTCTCCCCAGAATTGATGATCTATTTGATCAATTACAGGGAGATACAGTGTTCTCTAAGATCGATCTGAGATCAGGGTATTACCAGCTTAGGGTCAAGGATGAGGATATATTTAAGACTGCTTTCAGGACCAGGTATGGGCATTTCGAATTTCTAGTTATGCCTTTTGGACTGACGAATGCACCTGCTGTCTTCATGGATTTGATGAACAGGGTATTTCATGAATTACTTGATTCATGTGTGGTGGTTTTCATAGATGATATCTTGGTGTACTCTCGGACTACTTCGGATCATGTCAGTGACTTGCGCAGAGTGCTGGAGATCCTAAGGAAAAACCGATTATATGCCAAGGCTAGTAAGTGTGAGTTTTGGCTAGAAAAGATCAGTTTCCTTGGGCATGTGATTTCTGGTCAGGGGGTGTCTGTGGATCCAGTTAAAGTGCAAGCCATCCTTAATTGGGGAAGACCGACTAGTGCTACTGAGATCAGAAGTTTCCTGGGTCTAGCAGGTTACTACCGGAGGTTTGTTGAGGGATTCTCCAAGTTGGTGGGTCCTTTAACTAAATTGACCAGAAAAGAGGCCAAGTTTAATTGGGATGACAAGTGTGAAGAGAGCTTTCAGGAGCTGAAGAGAAGGTTGACTAGTACACCGATCCTCATTATTCCTAGTGATGGGGAAAGGTTTACTGTCTATACGGATGCTTCAGGCAAGGGGTTGGGTTGTGTCTTGATGCAGAAGAGTAATGTGGTAGCTTATGCTTCGAGACAACTGAAGGAGTATGAGTCGAACTACCCTACTCATGACTTGGAGTTGGCGGCCGTAGTCTTTGCTCTGAAGATATGGCGTCACTATTTGTTGGGTCAAGAGTTTGATTTGTTCACTGACCACCAGAGTCTCAAGTACATCTTCACTCAGAAGGAGTTGAACATGAGACAGAGAAGATGGATGGAGTTGATCAAAGACTATGACTTCGCTATTCAGTATTAGGCTGGAAAGGCCAATGTAGTGGCCGATGCACTGAGCAGACATCCAGTTACTTCAGTAGCGGCACTACGGGTCAGTGAGTGGCAGTTATTGCAGGAGTTCAGAGATCTCAGGATCAGTGTTTCTCCTAGAGGTCAGTCGGGTTATGTGGCTTTCCTCAGAGTACAGTCTGCTTTGTTGCAGAAGATCAGAGATTAGCAGTCTGTGGATCCGAAATTAGCTCAGATCAGGGATAGTTTGATAGCGGGTGAAGTTCAGGATTTTAGCTTGTCTGATGATGGTGTTCTCCGGTTCCGTGGAAGGGTGTGTGTCCCTGAGGAACCGAGCTTGAGGAAAGAAATATTGGAGGATAGCCATAACTCCAAATATTCTCTACACCCTGGTGTGACTAAGATGTATCAGGATCTCAAGAAGAGTTTTTGGTGGCCGGGTATGAAGAAAGAGGTATTTGATTTTGTCTCTAGGTGTTTAACCTGTCAGACTGTAAAGGCTGAACACCAGAAGCCTGGTGGTTTGTTGCAGCCCCTTCCAATTCCTGAGTGGAAGTGGGAATGTATCAGTATGGACTTTGTGTGTGGTTTGCCCAGAACCAGATTGGGTCATGATGCTATTTGGGTGATTGTTGATAGACTCACTAAATCAGCCCACTTTCTCCCGATCAAGATGACTTATCCTTTGGAGAGACTGGCTAGGTTGTACATTGATGAAATAGTCAGACTGCATGGAGTGCCTGTTGATATTGTGTCTGATAGGGACTCTCGGTTTTTGTCCAGGTTTTGGAAGAGCTTACAGGAGGGTTTGGGTACTAAGTTGAATTTTAGTACAGCATACCATCCTCAGTCTGATGGCCAGACGGAGCGTACTATCCAGACTCTAGAAGACTTATTGAGAGCTTATGTGGTTGATTGGAGTTCTGAGTGGAACCGGGATCTATCTTTGATAGAGTTCACCTATAATAATAGCTTCCACTCCAGTATTCAGATGGCTCCTTATGAGGCTTTGTATGGGAGAAGGTGTAGGACTCCCTTGTGTTGGGAGGAAACCGGTGATAGATTAATTTTGAGATCTGATGCAGTTTAGGAGACTACTGATAAGGTCAAAGAGATTCAGGATAAACTGAAGATTTCTCGGGACAGACAGAAGAGTTATGCTGATGACCGTCGTCGACCCCTAGAGTTTGTAGTAGGGGATCATGTTTTCTTAAAGGTGTCACCTACTAAGGGTGTTATGAGGTTTGGCAAAAAGGGCAAGCTGAGCCCTAGGTTTGTAGGCCCCTTTGACATTATTGAGAGAGTTGGTCCAGTGGCTTACAGGTTAGCTTTACCTCCTGCTTTGGAACATTTGCATAATGTGTTCCATGTTTCTACTTTGAGGAAATATCATCCTGATCCATCTCATGTATTGGAGTTGGAACCTCTTCAGATTCAGAGTGATTTGACCTTTGAGGAAAGACCTCTCTGGATTGTGGATAGAAAGGATAAAGTTCTGAGGAACAAGTCTATACCTTTGGTAAAGGTTATCTGGGGAAATCAGTCGGTTGAGGAGGCGACCTGGGAGACTGAAGCTGATATGAGGAGGTTGTATGCTTATCTTTTTGATGATATGGATGCTGAGCTTTAGAGGACTAAAGCTTTATAAGGAGGGAGGGATGTAAGATCCAAGGATCTTCATTCCTGGTAAGTACAATTCTTGATTTAAATAAAATCATTGACTATGATATTTTATTCTTGATTTAAATAAAATCATTGGTTGTGATATTTTCCTATGTTGTGATTTTGACCCTAGTAATTAATTAATTAGTGTTTATTGGTTGTTAATTTATAATTAATTAATTAGTGTTTATTGGTTGTTAATTTATAATTAATTAATTAGTGTTTATTGGTTGTTAATTTATAATTAATTAATTAGAGTTTATTGGTTGCTAATTAATTGGGACATTTTGGATGTTAAGTTAATCCGTATTGGATTTTCGCTTAAATGAATAATTAACTATGGGTTAATGGGTTTACACCTAAATTAGATCTAAAATTCGAATTAATTGGTTAACGGGTTTAAAAATTTAAAACCAAAATTTTAAGTGGGTAATTGCGGTTAGGGAAGGAAAGTTGACGTTTTTTTTTGGCTTGGAAGAAACCTTAGGGCGGCGGCTTGGAGGCTTGGGCGACCTTGAAGGCTTAGACGAAATTCCTTTCTTCCTCTTCTTTTCCTTTGGCCGGCGTTCTTGGGTGCTTGGTGGCGTCTCTCTTCCATTGGTGGCGACATTGGTGGAATTTCAAAGCCTTAGACGAGTTTTGGAGAGGATTTCACCTTAGTGTTCACGGTTCAAAATAAGAGGTGAGTGGGGTGTCTCATTCAAATTCTATCAATTTGGTTGTGTTAGTTGATACATTGGATTGATTGGAAATTTACCATGTTAGAAAACCGAAACTCAAGACTTCACCATGTTGAAAACCGAAATTTGCAAAGGTGTATTTATGTTAAAAACCGAAATTTGCAAAGGTGTATTTATGTTGAAAACCGAAATTTGCAAAGGTGTATTTATGTTGAAAACCGAAATTTGCAAAGGTGTATTTATGTTGAAATACCGAAATTTTGCAACATGAAATTTAAGGTATTCTTATAGGGGATTTAGGTAGTATTAAATCAGTGATTCTTGAGCATGAAATTCTTGTTAACTAGGTTTAAATTTTAAGTTAGATAATATGTTGTAGAACCGTGGGCTATATGTGTTGTATTTTAATCCTATGTTAAATATTTGAATGCCCTGATAAATGCTAACAATGCTAATAATTTTTATGGCCATGTATTCTGTTTGAGAAACTTGGGTGATAACTTAGCAAGGTTATACTGAACTGATCAGCATGAAACCTAAGGACTACACTACATTATGTGGTTATGTGATTTTCGAATATTATGTGTTGTGGTCTGTGTAACCATTATGGGATGGATAGGACTAAGGCTAAGTGTAACCGTGTACTCAAGGGGATAGTCTATATGTGATATGTTAGGGGTTAGAGATTTCAGCCCTGTGTTTGTGATATGTGAGGGGTTGATGTTTCAGCCGCCTGTTGTGATTATCGTGATGAAAATGACTATCCTAGAGTCTGGTCGACACTTAGGAGTCCACTTTTGTGAAATAAGATATAAGATGTGTCTAGTGGTTGTCCAGGTAAGGAACCCTTTGGGAGAACGAGTGATTGACGCAAAGTGCCATGTCTTGGTCGGACAGGGGCCACCTCTTGATGTCATTACTCTTAGACGTTTAAATTTTTGTGTTATGGGGTGGTGTAGATCAAGGTATCACATCTTGACTGGGTGGGGATTACCTCTTGAGTCTACACACTGTCCATGTTTGTGTTGCATGTGATTTGTAGGCTTCTCCCAGTGCTTAGGCCAGAGCCGGGTTGGACCATAGTGGTCACTCTTGATTTATGCTGGACAACTAGGTCAACTAAGTGGTTGGTGGGTTTAGTTGGATTAGAGTATGACTCTAGAACCTTGGTTACTCTGTGGTGATATTTGTGTGATGCCTATACATCTAATTATTTATATGAGTTCTGTTCTTGATTTTCTGTTCTTTATTTTAGTTATATGTTGACATAATGTTCTGCTAAAGATTTTTAAAACAATCTGCATGTATCTTTGAGTGTATGTTATGGATGGTCGAGTGAGACTATCCACTCACTGGGCTGTGTAGCTCACCCTTCACTATTTTCAGGTGTAGAGCAGGGGCGCACTGCCTGAGTTAACGTTGATATGGATATTGTGATTTTCTCTACAACCATGCTGATTTAATGTATAAAACTTTTGTGTTTAACTGGGGCCGGTTATGGCCAAACTTTGTGAAATTATGTTGCCGGATTGTGGTTGTTTTGAGAGTTTGATTTTGTGTCACCGCGGGTTTTGACCTAGTTTCGGTGTTTGATATTATTGATGTTAGTTATGAATTTATAGAATCGACATTGTGGCTTTGGTTCTAAATTCGAGTCGATTTATATTTTTGTGATCAGATTTTATATAAATGTGAACTTGCATATGTCTAGTGCAAGTATTGCCTGGTGACAGGTACCTTTATGTGATTTATGGATTTTACGGATTTTATGTGGCTTTGATATAACTGTTGCCTTGCATATGTCTAGTGCAAGGATTGCGTGGTGGCAGGTACATTTATGAAATTGTGTTTTGTGGAGATTCTATGTATGTATTCTCGAAAATTTTCAGATCGGGTTTTCCTGAACTTGGTTTTACTTAGCATGTGCATCGATCTTGTATGATAACATCCTGTTCTTCTATGACTTGTGTTGCTTGTTTGGGGTTAAGATAACGGGATGTGACACTAACCCCTAACATATCACATATAGACTATTCCCTTGAGTACACGGTTACACTTAGCCTTAGTCCTATCCATCCCATAATGGTTACACAGACCACAACACATAATATTCGAAAATCACATAACCACATAATGTAGTGTAGTCCTTAGGTTTCATGCTGATCAGTTCAGTATAACCTTGCTAAGTTATCACCCAAGTTTCTCAAACAGAATACATGGCCATAAAAATTATTAGCATTGTTAGCATTTATCAGGGCATTCAAATATTTAACATAGGATTAAAATACAACACATATAGCCCACGGTTCTACAACATATTATCTAACTTAAAATTTAAACCTAGTTAACAAGAATTTCATGCTCAAGAATCACTGATTTAATACTACCTAAATCCCCTATAAGAATACCTTAAATTTCATGTTGCAAAATTTCAGTATTTTAACATAAATACACCTTTGCAAATTTCGGTTTTCAACATAAATACACCTTTGCAAATTTCGGTTTTCAACATAAATACACCTTTGCAAATTTCGGTTTTTAACATAAATACACCTTTGCAAATTTCGGTTTTCAACATGGTGAAGTCTTGAGTTTCGGTTTTCTAACATGGTAAATTTCCAATCAATCCAATGTATCAACTAACACAACCAAATTGATAGAATTTGAATGAGACACCCCACTCACCTCTTATTTTGAACCGTAAACACCAAGGTGAAATCCTCTCCAAAACTCGTCTAAGGCTTTGAAATTCCACCAATGTCGCCACCAATGGAAGAGAGACGCCACCAAGCACCCAAGAACGCCGGCCAAAGGAAAAGAAGAGGAAGAAAGGAATTTCGTCTAAGCCTTCAAGGTCGCCCAAGCCTCCAAGCCGCCGCCCTAAGGTTTCTTCCAAGCCAAAAAAAAACGCCAACTTTCCTTCCCTAACCGCAATTACCCACTTAAAATTTCGGTTTTAAATTTTAAACCCGTTAACCAATTAATTCGAATTTTAGATCTAATTTAGGTGTAAACCCATTAACCCATAGTTAATTATTCATTTAAGCGAAAATCCAATAAGGATTAACTTAACATCCAAAATGTCCCAATTAATTAGCAACCAATAAACTCTAATTAATTAATTATAAATTAACAACCAATAAACACTAATTAATTAATTATAAATTAACAACCAATAAACACTAATTAATTAATTATAAATTAACAACCAATAAACACTAATTAATTAATTACTAGGGTCAAAATCACAACATAGAAAAATATCACAACCAATGATTTTTTTTAAATCAAGAATAAAATATCACAGTCAATGATTTAAATCAAGAATAATACTTACAAGGAATTAAAATTCTTGGATCTTACATCCCTCCCTCCTTATAAAGCTTTAGTCCTCTAAAGCTCAGCATTCATATCATCAAAAAGATAAGCATACAACCTCCTCATATCAGCTTCAGTCTCCCAGGTCGCCTCCTCAACCGACTGATTTCCCCAGATAACCTTTACCAAAGGTATAGACTTGTTCCTCAGAACTTTATCCTTTCTATCCACAATCCGGAGAGGTCTTTCCTCAAAGGTCAAATCACTCTGAATCTGAAGAGGTTCCAACTCCAATACATGAGATGGATCAGGATGATATTTCCTCAAAGTAGAAACATGGAACACATTATGCAAATGTTCCAAAGCAGGAGGTAAAGCTAACCTGTAAGCCACTGGACCAACTCTCTCAATAATGTCAAAAGGGCCTACAAACCTAGGGCTCAGCTTTCCTTTCTTGCCAAACCGCATAACACCCTTAGTAGGTGACACCTTTAAGAAAACATGATCCCCTACTACAAACTCTAGGGGTCGACGACGGTCATCAGCATAACTCTTCTGTCTGTCCCGAGAAATCTTCAGTTTATCCTGAATCTCTCTGACCTTATCAGTAGTCTCCTGTACTGCATCAGATCTCAAAATCAATCTATCACCGGTTTCCTCCCAACACAAGGGAGTCCTACACCTTCTCCCATACAAAGCCTCATAAGGAGCCATCTGAATACTGGAGTGGAAGCTATTATTATAGGTGAACTCTATCAAAGATAGATCCCGGTTCCACTCAGAACTCCAATTAACCACATAAGCTCTCAATAAGTCTTCTAGAGTCTGGATAGTACGCTCCGTCTGGCCATCAGACTGAGGATGGTATGCTGTACTAAAATTTAACTTAGTACCCAAACCCTCTTGTAAGCTCTTCCAAAACCTGGACAGAAACCGAGAGTCCCTATCCGACACAATATCAACAGGCATTCCATGCAGTCTGACTATCTCATCAATGTACAATCTAGCCAGTCTCTCCAAAGGATAAGTCATCTTGATCGGGAGAAAGTGGGCTGATTTAGTGAGTCTATCAACAATCACCCAAATAGCATCATGACCCAATCTGGTTCTGGGCAAACCACACACAAAGTCCATACTGATACATTCCCACTTCCACTCAGGAATTGGAAGGGGCTGCAACAAACCACTAGGCTTCTGGTGTTCAGCCTTTACAGTCTGACAGGTTAAACACCTAGAGACAAAATCAAATACCTCTTTCTTCATACCCGGCCACCAAAAACTCTTCTTGAGATCTTGATACATCTTAGTCACACCAGGGTGTAGAGAATATTTGGAGTTATGGCTATCCTCCAATATTTCTTTCCTCAAGCTCGGTTCCTCAGGGACACACACCCTTCCACGGAACCGGAGAACACCATCATCAGACAAGCTAAAATCCTGAACTTCACCCGCAATCAAACTATCCCTAATCTGAGCTAATTTCGGATCCACAGACTGCTGATCTCTGATCTTCTGCAACAAAGCAGACTGTACTCTGAGGAAAGCCACATAACCCGACTGACCTCTAGGAGAAACACTGATCCTGAGATCTCTGAACTCCTGCAATAACTGCCACTCACTGACCCGTAGTGCCGCTACTGAGGCTACTGGATGTCTGCTCAGTGCATCAGCCACTACATTGGCCTTTCCAGCCTGATACTGAATAGCGAAGTCATAGTCTTTGATCAACTCCATCCATCTTCTCTGTCTCATGTTCAACTCCTTCTGAGTGAAGATGTACTTGAGACTCTGGTGGTCAGTGAACAGATCAAACTCTTGACCCAACAAATAGTGACGCCATATCTTCAGAGCAAAGACTACGGCCGCCAACTCCAAGTCATGAGTAGGGTAGTTCGACTCATACTCCTTCAGTTGTCTCGAAGCATAAGCTACCACATTACTCTTCTGCATCAAGACACAACCCAACCCCTTGCCTGAAGCATCCGTATAGACAGTAAACCTTTCCCCATCACTAGGAATAATGAGGATCGGTGTACTAGTCAACCTTCTCTTCAGCTCCTGAAAGCTCTCTTCACACTTGTCATCCCAATTAAACTTGGCCTCCTTTCTGGTCAATTTAGTTAAAGGACCCGCCAACTTGGAGAATCCCTCAACAAACCTCCGGTAGTAACCTGCTAGACCCAGGAAACTTCTGATCTCAGTAGCACTAGTCGGTCTTCCCCAATTAAGGATGGCTTGCACTTTAACTGGATCCACAGACACCCCCTGACCAGAAATCACATGCCCAAGGAAACTGATCTTTTCTAGCCAAAACTCACACTTACTAGCCTTGGCATATAATCGGTTTTTCCTTAGGATCTCCAGCACTCTGCGCAAGTCACTGACATGATCCGAAGTAGTCCGAGAGTACACCAAGATATCATCTATGAAAACCACCACACATGAATCAAGTAATTCATGAAATACCCTGTTCATCAAATCCATGAAGACAGCAGGTGCATTCGTCAGTCCAAAAGGCATTACTAGAAATTCGAAATGCCCATACCTGGTCCTGAAAGCAGTCTTAAATATATCCTCATCCTTGACCCTAAGCTGGTAATACCCTGATCTCAGATCGATCTTAGAGAACACTGTAGCTCCCTGTAATTGATCAAATAGATCATCAATTCTGGGGAGAGGATACCTATTCTTGATAGTCACTTGGTTCAGTTGTCTGTAGTCTATACACATCCTCAGGGTTCCATCCTTCTTCTTAACGAACAGCACTGGTGCTCCCCAGGGAGAAGCACTAGGCCGGATGTAGCCTTTCTCCAGCAATTCCTCCAGTTGCTTCTTAAGTTCAGCCAACTCTGAGGTAGCCATGCGGTAAGGAGCTCTGGAGATAGGTGCAGTACCTGGCACCAACTCAATGCCAAACTCTACCTCTCTTATTGGTGGCAAGCCTGAAAATTCCTCAGAGAACACATCAGGAAACTCTTGCACCACCGCCATCTGAGTCAAATCAGAAGTAGAATCATCCTGCACCTTTACATGCGCAATATAACCCTTACACCCACTAGCAAGTAACTTTCTGGCCTGCAGGAAAGATATCACATGTGGTCCTTGGTTTGACACTAGACCTCTCACAAAAATCCGACCCCCATCTAGTAGATTCAAGGTGATTACTTTCTCAAAGCAATCCACAGTAGCATGATGTGAGGATAACCAATCCATACCTAGGATGATATCATAGTCTTGCATGTCTAAGAGGATTAGATCTACAAGAAACTCATAATCCTCTACATGCACTACACAATCAGCACAAACAGTGTCTGTAGATAATGACTTTCCTAAGGGAGTACTTACAGATACAACATAATCCATCACCTTAGGTAATACAGGTAAACATGCAGCAAATCTAACAGATACAAAAGATAAATTTGCACCAGGGTCAAATAAGATGCGAGCTAACTGATCGAATACAAATAAAGTACCTTCCACGACGGATCGGGAAGCCCGTGTATCCTTCTCAGCCACAGCATAAACTCGAGTCTGGACTGTAGGCTTATCTGTGCCTCTCTGCTGCATCTCAGGCTCTTTGCAGTCTTTGATCATGTGCCCAGGTTTCTTACACCTGAAACATACACCATTCTTCTTATAACAGTCCCTCATCAGATGTCCTTTGAGCCCACAATGATGACAAATCCGATCCTCTGTGTTACCGTTCCTTGCATCCCTGGATTGCTGCGGTGCATCCCTGGACTGCTGCGGTGCCTTGTGAGAGTAAGGCTTATACCTGCCCTTCTTGTAGTCCTTATTGAAGAGTCCCCTTCGAGGGGGAGCGCAAGCAGATGAAAAACCCTAATTCAGGGGGCGCATGCATTTTGCTAGGGTTTCAACTACACAATCGAGTTATATGCTCATATAATCAACTTTGATAGATTGATTAGATCAAGGGGGAGATTCATACCAACGCCATTGGCTTGGAGGTCGGCTTGGAAGAAGAGAGCAACTTAGATCTCCTCCACAAGTTCACACACAAGATGAAGATGCTTACTTCCTTGACGTCCCTTGTGCTAGCAAGGCACCCAAGCTTTCTTGTCGAATGGAAGGGGATGATTAGATGATTCCCTTTGGCCGAGAGCTCCTCTTGCAAAACCTCTCTACTTCGTCAACTTCCCCAAACGAAAGTTCAAGGCGTTGAAGTGAAGTGCACAACGCATATGCGTTTTGGTGTTTTTGTGAAATCGGCCTTGATGACTTTCCATAAATGGAAGATAATCAAGCCATGCGCTCATGCCAACCCAAAAACGCATATTAGCATTGAACCAAGCGTTCACATTTGTGAACCGGTTCAAGCCAAAACGTTCCAATCGAATTTGGTTCATAAACCAAACCAAAATAGCTCAAGCCACTTGGTCTAGACCATATTGAACCCTAAGGCTCAAGATCAAACCGTTCATCTCCTGATGCTCCTGATCTCACTGATCTAGCATCATCTCTCTCGATCGAAGCTTACCGATCTCAAGCCCTAATCAATCAAACATGATCAGACCAGATCTCACTTACAATCAGAGATTAAACCCTTTTAAACTGAACCCAAAGAATTCAGTCCACACGATCTGACTCAAGTAAGTCATATCATCAAATTGTGCAACCCTGAGGGTTTCCTTTAAATGTCGGTAACGATAACTCACGTTATCACGATTAGTGAGGGGTATCTAGCAACACATCACTGTCTCCCGATATAAAGGAAAGAGTCTTCCAAGACTACACCCAAACCACAGCACAAGTGTGAATCTATTCACAAGGCATACATGTATCCTTTGCCACTGGATGTTCTCATTGGACAAGCAGGTCAAGCTTGTGACTCCAATATGATGAGCATGATTAGATCAGATGCACATAGTCACCTGGGTATGGCCATTCACTTTCTCAATCATCTCATCTAGGGGGCCCCTATAGAACACCACACTCCTTCAACAAGGAGACGGCAATCCTCTATCTATCACTAGTGCCCTAACCTGACTCATGATCATTATCCAAGATAGTCTATAACCATTATGTTTCAAATGATATTGAACTACCTCAAAACAATGACAATCATCATTTAGAAACACAAGTGATCTCAAGTCAGAGGACATGTGCCACTTGTTGCAATCAAGGATCATTCACATTGTGACAAGCAATTGAATGTCCTAGTAGGGTCTGTCCAGTACATCCAATGTACCCATGAGTCTACATCTTATTCCATGCTCGAAGCATCCTATAAGATTAGAACACATATTAGTCTCAATCATATCAAGGCTGTCTCATGTTCACCAAGATATCTCGACTAAGGACTTTATAGCATGTCAGCCTAGCTGAACAGCATTGAGACATTATTCAGAAGTACACTTATTACAGCAGACAAGGTAACAACCTGAATAATAACCATGCCTTTATAAACATAAGAGTTTATTACATGATACTGATACAATCCCAAGGCCTCAAACATTAGCCTTAAGGGCATACCCCAACAATCTCCCACTTGCACTTAATCTAATGGTTGAGAAATCTCAAACCCATATTATTACAGTGCTTCTCATGCTTCTGCTGCGCCAGAGGCTTGGTAAGCGGGTCAGCTAGATTGTCATCTGTATGGACCTTGCATATTTTGATCTCGCCACGATCAATGATCTCCCGGATCAAGTGAAACCGTCTCTGTATGTGCTTGGACTTCTGGTGCGACCGTGGTTCCTTTGCTTGTGCGATTGCTCCAGTGTTATCACAGAAGATAACCAAAGGATCTGCACTCGAAGGAATGACACCAAGTTCTCTCACGAACTTACGAATCCACACTGCCTCCTTGGATGCTTCTGAGGCTGCAACATACTCGGCTTCTGTTGTGGAATCAGCAACAGTTGACTGTTTGAAACTCTTCCACACCACTGCTCCACCATTCAAGCTAAAAACATAGCCTGATTGCGATCGGAAATCATCCTGGTCCGACTGGAACGAAGCGTCAGTATATCCTTCTATACTGAGTTCTTCCTGACCACCATATATCAAGAACATATCTTTGGTCCTCCGCAGATATTTTATAATGTTCTTGACTGCAATCCAGTGCGCCATACCTGGATTACTTTGGAACCGACTGGTCACGCTTAACCCGTAAGCGACGTCTGGGCGAGTACACAACATCGCATACATAATGGATCCAATAGCCGAAGCATAAGGCGTATTGTCCATTTCATCTTTCTCAGTCTGTGTTTGTGGACACTGACTCTTCGAAAGATTCAGACCATGTCTGACTGGAAGATATCCTCTTTTAGAATTCTCTAAATGGAATCTCTCCAGGACTTTATCGATGTAAGTACTCTGGCACAGCCCGAGAAGCCTCTTAGATCTATCCCTGTAGATCTTCACACCTAATACATAGGCTGCTTCTCCTAAATCTTTCATCTGGAAACATTTCCTTAGCCATGCCTTAACCGCATGCATTTCTGGAATATCATTTCCAATGATCAAGATGTCATCGACGTAGAGGACTAGGAATGTAATCACGCTCCCACTAAACCTCTTATACACACACGGGTCATCTTCGTTCTTGATGAAACCAAACTCAGAGATTGATTCATCAAAACGAATATTCCAGCTTCTAGATGCTTGTTTCAGTCCATAAATGGACTTCTTTAACTTGCACATTTTATGACGATCTGATGGATTAGTGAAACCTTCAGGTTGTGTCATATACACATCCTCATCCAGATTTCCATTAAGGAAAGCTGTTTTCACATCCATCTGCCAGATCTCATAATCGTAATATGCTGCTATCGCGAAAAGAATCCGAATAGACTTGAACATGGCTACAGGAGAGAAAGTTTCATCATAATCTATCCCGTAGATTTGTTTGAAACCTTTCGCAACTAGCCTGCCTTTATAGGTAACTACGTTACCATCCATGTCAATCTTCTTCTTGAAGATCCATTTACAGCCTATAGGGATTACTCCCGGAGGCGGATCAACCAAATCCCAGACTTGGTTATCTGACATGGAGTCCATCTCGGCTCGCATAGCTTCAAGCCATCTAGCTGACTCCGGTCCACTGACCGCATCCGCATAAGTAAGGGGTTCATCATTATCAATGATGTAGACTCCGTCATAGCGCTCAGGCTGTCGACGGATCCTTCCCGATCTATGCGGTTCCCGTGATATCTTAGCCTCAGGTTGTTCAATAACCTGATCTACCGGCTCAGGCTCATCCAACTGCGCTTGACTACTTTGTCCTTCCTGTGGATTCTCATCCAGCTTTATTTCTCTCTCACTGGCCTCTTGTAGAAGAAACTCCTTCTCAAGAAATATGGCCGTCGGAGCAACAAATACTTTGTTCTCTTTGGGATCGAAGAAATAATAACCCTTAGTTTCCTTAGGGTAACCGACAAAGATGCATTTCTCAGATCTGTTCTCTAGTTTCCCAGAGGCGAGCTTTTTGACATAAGCCTCGCAACCCCAGATCCTGATAAATGTCAAGCTCGGCTGTTTCCCATACCATAATTCATATGGCGTCTTTGAAACGGCCTTGGATGGCACTCGGTTTAGTACCTTTGCAGCTGTTTCCAGTGCAAATCCCCAAAAGGAATATGGAAGAGTAGCCTGACTCATCATAGAACGAACCATATCAAGTAACGTTCTATTTCTCCTCTCGGACACACCATTCCATTGTGGTGTTCCTGGCGGAGTGAGCTGTGAGATAACCCCACACTCTTTTAGATAGTCAGTAAACGCATGACTCAAGTATTCTCCACCTCGATCAGAACGAAGTGCCTTGATATTTCGCCCTAGCTGATTCTGTACTTCATTTTTGAACTCTTTGAACTTGTCAAAAGATTCACTCTTATGTCTCATAAGATAGACATAACCATACCTACTGAAATCATCAGTAAAGGTAATGAAGTACGAATAGCCACCTCTGGCATGTTTACTAAATGGCCCACACACATCACTGTGTATAAGATCAAGTAAACCTGAAGCCCTTTGACCTTTGTGAGGAAAAGGTGACTTCGTCATTTTACCCATCAAACAAGCTTTGCATGTATCAATCTCCTCACAGGAGAAAGATCCCAGCAGTCCATGATCATGCAACCGCTTAATGCGCTTCTTGTTGATATGGCCTAAACGACTATGCCATAACAAGGTGCTGTCTTCAGCATACTTGGCTTTCTTAATATCAACACTTTGTATAGAACTTTCCATGTCCAACATGTATAACCCATTGTTAATTGAACCAGTTGCATATACAATATTATCTAAAGATAAAACACACTTTGAAATATTGCATTCAAAGGCAAATCCTTTCCTGACAAGAGCAGGAATAGAGATAATATTCTTGGTTATACTGGGTACAAAATAACAATTGTTTAATTCCAATACAATGCCAGATGGTAAAGAAATGAAATAGTCTCCTACAGCAACAGCAGCAACCCGTGCCCCGTTTCCAACGCGTAGGTCTACCTCATGCTGTCCCACCTGCCTTCTTCTCTTGAGTTCCTGCACATTTGAACAAATGTGAACTCCACATGCAGTGTCCAACACCCATGAAATAGAAGAAGAAGATAACATGACCTCAGTCACATATATACCTGAGCCAGAAGCGATGCTTCCCCTCTTATCTCCTTGGAGCGCTTTACAGTCCTTTTTCCAGTGACCCAGCTGGCCACAGTGGAAACACCTGTTGTCCTTCGACCGCTTAACCTTTTGTTTCAGAGCCTTACTGTAGTTCTTGACAGGGGCTTTGCCCTTCTTCCCCTTCTTCTTGTTCCTAGAAGGAACCATTAAGACAGAGGTTGAAGGCTTTCCCTTCAGAGTCTCCTCAGTTGTCAAGAGCATATTCAGCAGCTCTGCCGGAGTACAATCGATTTTGTTCATATTAAAATTAATAATGAACGCATCGAAAGAGGGCGGGAGAGACTGCAGAATAATGTCTACAGCAAGCTCCTGGTTGATGGTATGCCCCAGTTTCACCAGAGCCTCCTTGTGCCCAATCATCTTGAGCACGTGAGCTCCCACTGGGCTCCCTTCACCTAGTTTACTCTGAAAGAAAAGCTTTGTCAGATTATAGCGTTCTGTCCTCGCCTGTGCAGCATACAGCATCTTGAGGTTCGCTATAATTTCTATAGCCGACATATCCTCATGCTGACGCTGCAGCGGTGGCGTCATAGACGCTAGCATCAGGCAAGCGACATCAATGCTATCATTGACGTGCTTTTCATAGGCATCACGAACCGCCCATGCGGCGTTCTGTTGGGGTATGCCCTTAAGGCTAATGTTTGAGGCCTGTGGGAATGTATCTGTATCATGTAATAAACTCTTAAGTTTATAAAGGCATGGTTGTTATTCAGTTAGCTACATTGTCTGCTGCAATATATGTTCTTCTGAATAATGTCTCAAAGCTGTTCAGCTGGGCTGACAAGCTATTATGTCCTTAGTCGATATATCTTGGTGAACATGAGACAGCCTTGATATGGTTAAGACTAATATGTGTTCTAATCTTATAGGATGCTTCGAGCATGGAATATGATGTAGACTCATGGGTACATTGGATGTACTGGACAGACCCTACGAGGATGTTCAATTGTTTGTCACAATGTGAATATTCCTTGGATATGACAAGTGGCACATTTCCTCTGACTTGAGATCACTTGTGTTTTCTAAATGATGATTGTCATTGTTTTGAGGTAGTTCAATATCATTTGAAACATAATGATTATAGACTATCTTGGATGGTGAGCTTGAGTCAGGTTAGAGCACTAGTGATAGACATAGGATTGCCGTCTCCTTATTGAAGGAGTGTGATGTTCTAAAGGGGCCCCCTGGATGAGATGATTGAGAGAGTGTATGGCCATACCCAGGTGACAGTGTTCATCTGATCTAATCATGCTCATCATATTGGAGCTACAAGCTTGACAGGCTTGTCCAATAAGAACATCCAGTGGCAAAGGAAATATGTATGCTTTGTGAATTGATTCACACTTGTGCTGTTTTTGGGTGAAGTCTTGGAAGACTCTTTCCTTTATATCGGGAGACAGTGATGTGTTGCTAGATACCCCTCACTGGTCGTGATAACGTGAGTTATCGTTACCGACATTTAAAGGAAACCCTCAGGGTCGCACAATTTGATGATATGGCTTACTTAAGTCAGATCGTGTGGACTGAATTGTTTGGGTTCAGTTTAATGGGATTAAATCTCTGATTGAGAGTGAGATCTGGTCTGATCATGTTTGATTGATTAGGGCTTGAGATCGGTAAGCTTCGATCGAGAGAATGAATGCTAGATCAGTCAGATCAGAAGCATTGAGAGATTGACGGTCAGATTGAGAGCCTTAGGGTTTATTTTGATCTGCACTTATTTCTTGGTTTATTTGGTTAGCGGACCAAATCGCTTTGAACCAGCTCTTGAATGAGCGCATGGTTCAATGCTGATGTGGCATTTGCGATTGGGGTGAATCCTAAGATCGCACGTAGAGATGTGGCATGCTATTTTTGGATAGCACCTCTCGAACGTTGCCATGATCTCACGTCGCTCCTCTTTGGTCTCTTCACGCCTTTCTCGCCTCTTGGGTTGGCTTGGAAGTGGTATTCTCGTGTGGAGAAAGAAAAAGGCGACAAGAGAAAAATGCCAAGAAGAAATCTCTCCTTTCCCTTTGCAATCGATCAAAGACACTCTTGGAGCCTTGCTAGCACAAGGAGCACCAAGATAGTAAGCGCTTCCTCATCTTGTGTGCGCGTCCTAAGGAGGAGATCTTCGTTGCTCTCTTAGATCCAAGGCGTCATCTTCAAATGGCATTGGTATGAATCGCATCTTTCATTCAATCATAGATTTAAGTTGATCATTCAATCATACATGCGATCCTTAACCCTACTTCCGCTCATGCAAAGATTTAAAGTGCATGGTATTAGGGTTTGCGCTCCCCCTAGAAGGGGACCCCCCATGTTAAGGGGTACTTTCAATTGGTATCAGAGGATGCGTTATGATGTATGTTTGTTATGATTGCTTCTTTGTGATCCATGTTTGCGCATCCTATGAATAGATCTAAAAACATGCGGTAAACTACATGCTAGCTTAAGGTCTTTGATGTATGTTTATGTGTTACGCATGTATGATGCCTTGGCGCTTGCTTTAGAGTTTTTATCAAAAACTTATATCTCTTGCGCGTATCACCTTAGATCTAAGCCGCCTACTGTAAACCCTTAGACGGGTTATTAGGGTTGAAGTCACCCCCTAGGTTAGATCCAGAATGTCTGATCAGATCATCTGACAACCTGAATGGGTCGATCAGATAGCACCTTGGCGCAAGCCTATGGTGGCTATAGGTCGACTGCAGACAGGTGTGTAGCGATGTCTGATTGTGACGATTAATGAACGCACCTGAGTTAGGCCCGGGGTCACGCCCGTTTGCCAGACCTCAGTGTGGTTGTTCAGCCCTGGCGCATGCATAGTTGACCTTATGGTCGACGCAAGTCAGTTAGGACTTGGTGCATGCAAGGGCAGTGGATCTGACTAGGTTGGATGAGTGGATCCCTAGTAATGGACCGTTGTAAGGTTGTAGGGGAAATAAGGAAAAATTAAAATTGATCCTATGGGGTTTTCAAAAATTTTAATTTCTATGGATCACGTGGTTCTTGATTGATGCATATGTTTGTCTATTTAGTCTTATGTGGGCTGCCCATATTAATTGTGTGCTGTGCTGGGGCCTGCGTGCCTGTATTAAAATTGTAAATTAATTATTGTGATCTGCGCATCACTGTGTTTTAATTTATAAATGTAAGTGACCTGCGTGTCACTCTTGTCTAGATAGTTAAATTTGTAATTTAATTAGACAAGAGCACAGTGCACACTTGGCAGAGGCGCATGCAGCAAGTGGCTGGACCAGGTGGGAGGTCTAGGGTTCGACCCTAGGACCAGGCGCATTTTCCCTGGTGGGCGCACCTGTGCTGTAATTGGCGCTTGGGCCCAGGTTTGGGCCAGATGAGCAGCAAAAGACCCATGAAAAGCAAATGAAGACTTAAGTTAGGTTAAGGTCTTCTAGGGCTATGGGCTTTTACCACATAAGATACATGCTTTCTTTTATTGCTTAATATTAGAATTGCATGATTAAATTATCTTCTGCTATCACCATAGGAATTGCATGATAGGCAAGAAGATAAAAGACCGTTAAAATCCAACGCTTAAATATCAAGCTCGTAAGCCTTCTGACGCGAAACCTCACTGTTCTGATTATCGTTGGAGCCGTGTTGTACCCACTCAGTGGGCACGTCCATCTATCTTCAGACGGTGCGGGATTACACCTGCGTGTTACAGAGTAGGGATTTATCCCTTCTCGTTGCTCAGCATAGCACGTGGTGGTCCAGGGAGTAGGTCGGGTCAGCTTGACCATGTAGGCTACATATGTGGCGCATATGGTAGCACATGGAGGCAGCCATCTGTGGGGTCAGAGATTGTGTTGTACCAACTCAGTTGGCACAGTCTGCTGGATTGCCCGGATGAAGGGGAATCGCACGGGTTGGCGATCGGCAGGGACTGCCTACCAGAAACTAGTGCTTGTACTCTCTGTGCATCTTATCTCGCCTGAGCGGGACGCGGAGACCAAGTATGAAATCTGGATCCCATCTCACTAAAAGAGTTCTACTCTTTCGGGCTGTTTTGCTGGATTTTTCACGCCTGATAAAATAGTGAGAAAAAGAATCTTTCTTAAGTCCTGATTGATTCTTATACATTGATACTGACCTTGCTGTTCTTGCATTGTTGTAGATACCTGCAGCAACGAACACCATGAACTTCAATGTGCGATCCCTACTGGAAAGGGAGAAGTTTGCTGGGCCGAACTTCTCTGACTGGTTTGGACACCTTAAGATTGTTCTTAAGGCAGAGAGGAAACTGTATGTCCTCGAGACGGCGATACCGCCGCAGCCCGCTCCGAACGCCGCAAGGGCGGTTCGGGAAGCCTATGAAAAGCACGTCAATGATAGCATTGATGTCGCTTGCCTGATGCTAGCGTCTATGACGCCACCGCTGCAGCGTCAGCATGAGGACATGTCGGCTATAGACATGATTACAAACCTCAAGATGATGTATGCTGCACAGGCAAGGACTGAGCGCTACAATTTGACAAAGCTCTTCTTTCAGAGCAAACTGGCTGAAGGGAGCCCAGTGGGAGCTCACGTGCTCAAGATGATTGGGCACAAGGAGGCTCTAGAGAAACTGGGGCATACCATCAACCAGGAGCTTGCTGTGGATATTATTCTGCAGTCTCTCCCGCCTTCATTCGACGCGTTCATTATTAATTTTAATATGAACAAAATCGATTGTACTCCGGCAGAGCTGCTGAATATGCTCTTGACCACTGAGGAAACTCTGAAGGGTAAGCCTTCAACCTCTGTCTTGATGGTTCCTTCCAGGAACAAGAAGAAGGGGAAGAAGGGCAAGGCCACTGTCAAGAGCTACAGCAAGGCTCTGAAGCAAAAGGTGAAGCGGTCCAAGGAATACAGGTGTTTCCACTGTGGCCAGCTGGGTCACTGGAAAAAGGACTGTAAAGCGCTCCGAGGAGATAAGAGGGGAAGCTTTGCTTCTGGCTCAGGTATATTCGTGACTGAGGTCATGTTTTCTTCTTCTATATCATGGGTGTTGGACACTGCATGTGGAGTTCACATTTGTTCAAATGTACAGGAACTCAAGAGAAGAAGGCAGGTGGGACAGCATGAGGTGGACCTACGAGTTGGAAACGGGGCACGGGTTGCTGCTGTTGCTGTAGGAGACTACTTTATTTCTTTACCATCTGGACTTGTATTGGAACTAAACAGTTGTTACTTTGTTCCCAGTATAACTAAAAATATTATCTCCATTCCTGCTCTTGTCAGGAAGGGATTTTCCTTTGAATGCAATATTTCAAAGTGTGTTTTGTCATATGATAATATTGTTTATGCAACTGGTTCAATTAATAATGGGTTATTCATGTTGGACATGGAAAGTTCTATACAAAATGTTGATATTAAGAAAGCCAAGTTTGCTGATGACAGCACCTTGCTATGGCATAGTCGTTTGGGCCATATTAACGAGAAACGCATTAAGCGGTTGCATGATAATGGACTGCTGGGATCTTTCTCCTACAAGGGGATTGATACATGCAAAGCTTGTTTAATGGGTAAAATGACGAAGTCACCTTTTCCTCACAAAGGTCAAAGGGCTTCAGGTTTACTTGACCTTATACACAGTGATGTGTGTGGGCCTTTTAGTAAACATGCCAGAGGTGGCTATCAGTACTTCATTACCTTTACTGATGATTTCAGTAGATATGGGTATGTCTATTTAATGAGACATAAAAGTGAATCTTTTGACAAGTTCAAAGAGTTCAAAAATGAAGTACAAAATCAGCTAGGCCGAAATATCAAGGCACTTCGTTCTGATCGAGGTGGTGAATACCTAAGTCATGCATTTACTGACTATCTAAGGGAGTGTGGGATTATCTCACAGCTCACTCCACCAGGAACACCGCAATGGAATGGTGTGTCCGAGAGGAGAAATAGAACGTTACTTGATATGGTTCGTTCTATGATGAGTCAGGCTACTCTTCCTTACTCCTTTTGGGGTTTTGCACTGGAAACAGCTGCAAAGGTACTAAACCGAATGCCATCCAAGGCAGTTTCAAAGACGCCATATGAATTATGGTATGGGAAACAGCCAAGCTTGACATTTATCAGGATCTGGGGTTGCGAGGCTTATGTCAAAAAGCTCGCCTCTGGGAAACTAGAGAGCAGATCTGACAAATGTATCTTTGTCGGTTACCCTAAGGAAACTAAGGGTTATTATTTCTTCGATCCCAAGGAGAACAAGGTTTTTGTTGCTCGGACGGCCATATTTCTTGAGAAGGAGTTTCTTCTGCAAGAAGCCAGTGGGAGAGAAATAAAGCTGGATGAGAATCCAGACGAAGGACAAAGTAGTCAAGCACAGTTGGATGAGCCTGAGCCGGTAGAACAGGTTATTGAACAACCTGAGGCTCAGATATCACGGGAACCGCGAAGATCGGGAAGGATTCGTCGACAGCCTGAGCGCTATGACGGAGTCTACATCATTGACAATGATGAACCCCTTACTTATGCGGATGCGGTCAGTGGACCGGAGTCAGCGAGATGGCTTGAAGCTATGCGCGCCGAGATGGACTCCATGTCAGATAACCAAGTTTGGGATTTGGTTGATCCGCCTCCGGGAGTTATCCCTATAGGCTATAAATGGATCTTCAAGAAGAAGATTGACATGGATGGTAACGTGGTTACCTATAAAGGCAGGCTAGTTGCGAAAGGTTTCAAACAAATCTATGGTATAGATTATGATGAAACTTTTTCACCAGTAGCCATATTTAAGTCTATTCGGATTCTTTTCGCGATAGCTGCATATTACGATTATGAGATTTGGCAAATGGATGTGAAAACAGCTTTCCTTAATGGAAATCTGGATGAGGATGTGTATATGACACAACCAGAAGGTTTCACTAATCCAGCAGATCGTCATAAGATATGCAAGTTAAAGAAGTCTATTTATGGACTTAAACAAGCATCGAGAAGCTGGAATATTCGTTTTGATGAATCAGTTACTGAATTTGGTTTCATCAAGAACGATGATGACCCGTGTGTGTATAGGAGGTTTAGTGGGAGCGTGATTACTTTCCTAGTCCTCTACGTCGATGACATCTTGATCATTGGAAACGACATTCCTGAAATGCATGCTGTTAAGGCATGGCTGAGGAAATGTTTCCAGATGAAAGATTTAGGAGAAGCAGCCTATGTGTTAGGTGTGAAGATCTACAGGGATAGATCTAAGAGGCTTCTCGGGCTGTGCCAGAGTACTTACATCGATAAGGTCCTGGAGAGATTTCATTTAGAGAATTCTAAACGAGGATATCTTCCAGTCAGACATGGTCTGAATCTTTCGAAGAGTCAGTGTCCACAAACACAGACTGAGAAAGATGAAATGGACAATACGCCTTATGCTTCGGCTATTGGATCCATTATGTATGCGATGTTGTGTACTCGCCCAGACGTTGCTTACGGGTTAAGCGTGACCAGTCGTTACCAGAGTAATCCAGGTATGGCGCACTGGATTGCAGTCAAGAACATTTTAAAATATCTGCGGAGGACCAAAGATATGTTCTTGATATATGGTGGTCAGGAAGAACTCAGTATTGAAGGATATACTGACGCTTCGTTCCAGTCTGACCAGGATGATTTCCGATCGCAATCAGGCTATGTTTTTAGCTTGAATGGAGGTGCAGTGGTGTGGAAAAGTTTCAAACAGTCAACTGTTGCTGATTCCACAACAGAAGCCGAGTATGTTGCAGCCTCGGAAGCATCCAAGGAGGCAGTGTGGATTCGTAAGTTCGTGAGAGAACTTGGTGTTGTTCCTTCGAGTGCAGATCCTTTGGTTATCTTTTGTGATAACACTGGAGCAATCGCACAAGCAAAGGAACCACGGTCGCACCAGAAGTCCAAGCACATACAGAGACGGTTTCATTTGATCAGGGAGATCATAGATCGTGGCGAGATCAAAGTATGCAAGGTTCATACAGATGACAATCTGGCAGACCCGCTTACCAAGCCTCTGGCGCAGCAGAAGCATGAGAAGCACTGTAATAATATGGGTTTGAGATTTCTCAACCATTAGATTAAGTGCAAGTGGGAGATTGTTGGGGTATGCCCTTAAGGCTAATGTTTGAGGCCTGTGGGAATGTATCTGTATCATGTAATAAACTCTTAAGTTTATAAAGGCATGGTTGTTATTCAGTTAGCTACATTGTCTGCTGCAATATATGTTCTTCTGAATAATGTCTCAAAGCTGTTCAGCTGGGCTGACAAGCTATTATGTCCTTAGTCGATATATCTTGGTGAACATGAGACAGCCTTGATATGGTTAAGACTAATATGTGTTCTAATCTTATAGGATGCTTCGAGCATGGAATATGATGTAGACTCATGGGTACATTGGATGTACTGGACAGACCCTACGAGGATGTTCAATTGTTTGTCACAATGTGAATATTCCTTGGATATGACAAGTGGCACATTTCCTCTGACTTGAGATCACTTGTGTTTTCTAAATGATGATTGTCATTGTTTTGAGGTAGTTCAATATCATTTGAAACATAATGATTATAGACTATCTTGGATGGTGAGCTTGAGTCAGGTTAGAGCACTAGTGATAGACATAGGATTGCCGTCTCCTTATTGAAGGAGTGTGATGTTCTAAAGGGGCCCCCTGGATGAGATGATTGAGAGAGTGTATGGCCATACCCAGGTGACAGTGTTCATCTGATCTAATCATGCTCATCATATTGGAGCTACAAGCTTGACAGGCTTGTCCAATAAGAACATCCAGTGGCAAAGGAAATATGTATGCTTTGTGAATTGATTCACACTTGTGCTGTTTTTGGGTGAAGTCTTGGAAGACTCTTTCCTTTATATCGGGAGACAGTGATGTGTTGCTAGATACCCCTCACTGGTCGTGATAACGTGAGTTATCGTTACCGACATTTAAAGGAAACCCTCAGGGTCGCACAATTTGATGATATGGCTTACTTAAGTCAGATCGTGTGGACTGAATTGTTTGGGTTCAGTTTAATGGGATTAAATCTCTGATTGAGAGTGAGATCTGGTCTGATCATGTTTGATTGATTAGGGCTTGAGATCGGTAAGCTTCGATCGAGAGAATGAATGCTAGATCAGTCAGATCAGAAGCATTGAGAGATTGACGGTCAGATTGAGAGCCTTAGGGTTTATTTTGATCTGCACTTATTTCTTGGTTTATTTGGTTAGCGGACCAAATCGCTTTGAACCAGCTCTTGAATGAGCGCATGGTTCAATGCTGATGTGGCATTTGCGATTGGGGTGAATCCTAAGATCGCACGTAGAGATGTGGCATGCTATTTTTGGATAGCACCTCTCGAACGTTGCCATGATCTCACGTCGCTCCTCTTTGGTCTCTTCACGCCTTTCTCGCCTCTTGGGTTGGCTTGGAAGTGGTATTCTCGTGTGGAGAAAGAAAAAGGCGACAAGAGAAAAACGCCAAGAAGAAATCTCTCCTTTCCCTTTGCAATCGATCAAAGACACTCTTGGAGCCTTGCTAGCACAAGGAGCACCAAGATAGTAAGCGCTTCCTCATCTTGTGTGCGCGTCCTAAGGAGGAGATCTTCGTTGCTCTCTTAGATCCAAGGCGTCATCTTCAAATGGCATTGGTATGAATCGCATCTTTCATTCAATCATAGATTTAAGTTGATCATTCAATCATACATGCGATCCTTAACCCTACTTCCGCTCATGCAAAGATTTAAAGTGCATGGTATTAGGGTTTGCGCTCCCCCTAGAAGGGGACCCCCCATGTTAAGGGGTACTTTCACGTTCGCAGCGGGTTGAGGCGGCACAGCCGTCTCGAGGACATAGAGTTTCCTCTCTGCCTTAAGAACAATCTTAAGGTGTCCGAACCAGTCTGAGAAGTTTGGCCCAGCAAACTTCTCCCTTTCCAGTAGGGATCGCACATTGAAGCTCATGGTGTTCGTTGCTGCAGGAATCTACAACAATGCAAGAACAGCAAGGTCAGTATCAATGTTTAGAATCAATCCAGGACTTAAGAAAGATTCTTTTCTCACTATTTTATCTGGCTGAAAAATCCAGCAAAACAGCCCGAAAGAGTAACACTCTTTTAGTGAGATGGGATCCAGATTTCATACTTGGTCTCCGCGTCCCGCTCAGGCGAGATAAGATGCACAGAGATGACAAGCACTAATTTCTGGTAGGCAGTCCCTGCCAATCGCCAACCCGTGCGATTCCCCTTCATCTGGGCAATCCAGCAGACTGTGCCAACTGAGTTGGTACAACACAATCTCTGACCCCATAGATGGCTGCCTCCATGTGCTACCATATGCGCCACATATGTAGCCTACATGGTCAAGCTGACCCGACCTACTCCCTGGACCACCACGTGCTATGCTGAGCAACGAGAAGTGATAAATCGCTTCTCTGTAACACGCAGGTGAAATCACGCACCGTCTGAAGATAGATGGACGTGCCCACTGAGTGGGTACAACACGGCTCCAACGATAATCAGAAAGGTGAGGTTTCGCGTCAGAAGGCATTACGTGCTTGATATTTTAGCGTTTGGATTTTAACGGTCTTTTATCTTCTTACTATCAGGCAAATCCTATGGCTATAGCAGAAGATAAATAAATCATGCTGTTCTACTTATATAAACAATAACAGAAAGCATGGATCTTATGTGGTAAAAGCCCATAGCCTAAGTAAGACCTTAAGATACTTAAGTCTTCACTTGCTCTTCTTGGGTCTTTAGCATCTCATCTGGTCCAACCCAGGGCCCTTGCGCCAAGAGCACCTCAGGTGCGCCACCAGCTGAATGCCCCTCTGGGATGTGTGCCTTTGTGCTCTTGTCTAATCAAAATACATTTTGATCTATCTAGATAAGCTTGACTCGCAGGTCAATTATACAGTAAATTAATTAAAGTGATACGCAGATCACAAAAATAATAATTTACAATTTACCAGGCTCGCAGGCCCCAGCACAGCACACATTAAAATGGGCATCCCACATAAGATAAAATAAACAAGCATATGGCATCAATCAATCATCATGTGATCCCTTACAAAGAAAATAAAATTTTGAAAACCGCATTGGCATCAATTTTAATTTCCTTATGTGCCCTACAACCTTACAACGGTCCATTGATAGGGATCCACTCAACAATCTAGTTAGATCCATACCCTTGCATGCACCAAGTCCTAACTGACTCGAGTTGACCTAATGGTCAACCATGCATGCGCCAAGGGTTGAACAACCAACATGAGTTCTGGCAAGCGGGTGTGACCCCGGGCCTAACTCATGTGTGTTCATTGGTTGTCTCAACCAGACCTCGCTACACGCCTGTGATGCAATCGACCTATAGCCACCTTGTGCTTGCGCACAGGTGCCATCTGGTCGATCCATCTAGGCTGTCAGATGGTCTGATCAGACTAGGTTGATCTAAACTAGATGATGCTTTCAACCCCATCAACCCGTCTAAGGGTTTACAGTAGGCGCAACTTAGATCTAGTCAAAGGCGCGCAAGTAAAGTTTTGACAAAACAACAACATGTAACATGCGCAACAATGTAAGCAATATACATGCATCAACATAATCAACCTTACACATGCGCCACCAAAACAATCTCATATATGCGCCACAAAAAAATACTTTCAACTAGTATTATCGCATGATGAGAAAACTTAGATCATAAGCGCAAACAAGGATCACCTTAAGCAATCATATGAACCATATAACATCCTACCTCTGATACCAATTGAAGAGTCCCCTTCGAGGGGGAGCGCAAGCAGATGAAAAACCCTAATTCAGGGGGCGCATGCATTTTGCTAGGGTTTCAACTACACAATCGAGTTATATGCTCATATAATCAACTTTGATAGATTGATTAGATCAAGGGGGAGATTCATACCAACGCCATTGGCTTGGAGGTCGGCTTGGAAGAAGAGAGCAACTTAGATCTCCTCCACAAGTTCACACACAAGATGAAGATGCTTACTTCCTTGACGTCCCTTGTGCTAGCAAGGCACCCAAGCTTTCTTGTCGAATGGAAGGGGATGATTAGATGATTCCCTTTGGCCGAGAGCTCCTCTTGCAAAACCTCTCTACTTCGTCAACTTCCCCAAACGAAAGTTCAAGGCGTTGAAGTGAAGTGCACAACGCATATGCATTTTGGCGTTTTTGTGAAATCGGCCTTGATGACTTTCCATAAATGGAAGATAATCAAGCCATGCGCTCATGCCAACCCAAAAACGCATATTAGCATTGAACCAAGCGTTCACATTTGTGAACCGGTTCAAGCCAAAACGTTCCAATCGAATTTGGTTCATAAACCAAACCAAAATAGCTCAAGCCACTTGGTCTAGACCATATTGAACCCTAAGGCTCAAGATCAAACCGTTCATCTCCTGATGCTCCTGATCTCACTGATCTAGCATCATCTCTCTCGATCGAAGCTTACCGATCTCAAGCCCTAATCAATCAAACATGATCAGACCAGATCTCACTTACAATCAGAGATTAAACCCTTTTAAACTGAACCCAAAGAATTCAGTCCACACGATCTGACTCAAGTAAGTCATATCATCAAATTGTGCAACCCTGAGGGTTTCCTTTAAATGTCGGTAACAATAACTCACGTTATCACGATCAGTGAGGGGTATCTAGCAACACATCACTGTCTCCCGATATAAAGGAAAGAGTCTTCCAAGACTACACCCAAACCACAGCACAAGTGTGAATCTATTCACAAGGCATACATGTATCCTTTGCCACTGGATGTTCTCATTGGACAAGCAGGTCAAGCTTGTGACTCCAATATGATGAGCATGATTAGATCAGATGCACATAGTCACCTGGGTATGGCCATACACTTTCTCAATCATCTCATCTAGGGGGCCCCTATAGAACACCACACTCCTTCAACAAGGAGACGGCAATCCTCTATCTATCACTAGTGCCCTAACCTGACTCATGATCATTATCCAAGATAGTCTATAACCATTATGTTTCAAATGATATTGAACTACCTCAAAACAATGACAATCATCATTTAGAAACACAAGTGATCTCAAGTCAGAGGACATGTGCCACTTGTTGCAATCAAGGATCATTCACATTGTGACAAGCAATTGAATGTCCTAGTAGGGTCTGTCCAGTACATCCAATGTACCCATGAGTCTACATCTTATTCCATGCTCGAAGCATCCTATAAGATTAGAACACATATTAGTCTCAATCATATCAAGGCTGTCTCATGTTCACCAAGATATCTCGACTAAGGACTTTATAGCATGTCAGCCTAGCTGAACAGCATTGAGACATTATTCAGAAGTACACTTATTACAGCAGACAAGGTAACAACCTGAATAATAACCATGCCTTTATAAACACAAGAGTTTATTACATGATACTGATACAATCCCAAGGCCTCAAACATTAGCCTTAAGGGCATACCCCAACACTTATGCTTAGGGTACTTCTTACCCTTGCCGCCATCACCATACCGAGGAGCTGCCGCCTCAGCTGCAGGAATCACAGTCACGGTCCTCTCAGATATGTACCTCTCGATGGTGCGTGCTCGCCCAACAGTCTCACTATATGTCTAGTGCAAGGATTGCGTGGTGGCAGGTACATTTATGAAATTGTGTTTTGTGGAGATTCTATGTATGTATTCTCGAAAATTTTCAGATCGGGTTTTCCTGAACTTGGTTTTACTTAGCATGTGCATCGATCTTGTATGATAACATCCTATTCTTCTATGACTTGTGTTGCTTGCTTGGGGTTAAGATAACGGGATGTGACAGAATGGTATCAGAGGAGTTGGCTAGCTAAAACTTAGTTCGGGGTAAAACATGTTTGTGTATTGCTAGACACCTGATAGGTTTATGTTTGTTTTCCTTACTATGGTATGTGTGTGTAGGAATTTAAGATGGTGCGATCCAGAGGAAATGCTAGCAGCGAGGGTGAGCAGACCTCAGATCTCACGAGAACCATTGAGGCAACAGTCTCACTATATGTCTCCAAGTGCTGAGCACCAACCTGCTCTCGAATGTCCCATCCGAGACCTCTGAGAAACTTGGTAGCCCTCCTCTTTTCAGTGTTTATCAGGTGAGGAGCATACTTTCCCAACTTAGTGAACTGCAACTCATACTGGTCCACAGTCAGATCACCCTGCTCCAGGTGAATAAATTCCACCTCTCGGTCCTCAACCAAGCTATCAGGGAAATACTTCTCGTTAAATTGAGACAAGAAGTAGGGCCAATTTACTGTTTCTTGTCTTTCCACAGCTAGCCTCACCACGCCCTTCCACCACTCATCTGCGTCACCACGCATCATATAGGTGGCCAGACACAGCTTGTCCTCATCTGAGCAACGCATGACTTGAAAAATCTTGTCCAAAACCAACTGCCAGTTCTCTGCCGTACTTGATTCTGAGCCCCCATAAAAAGAGCTAGGACCCAGTTTCTGGAATTCACTCACAAGCGAGGCATAGCGCCTGTGAGCGTCTTCCCGATAGTCATTCCCCACCGCCCGAGTGGTAGTCTGGGATCTCTCCTGAGTCAAGTGCTGCAAGAGCTGCTGTTGCGCTTCTTGATGCTGAGTCTGTTGCTGCTGCAGCATCTGAGCTTGCCTCTCTATCATGGTACCCTGTTGCCGTACCATGCCTGTCAGAGCCTCAATGGTTCTCGTGAGATCTGAGGTCTGCTCACCCTCGCTGCTAGCATTTCCTCTGGATCGCACCATCTTAAATTCCTACACACACATACCATAGTAAGGAAAACAAACATAAACCTATCAGGTGTCTAGCAATACACAAACATGTTTTCCCCCGAACTAAGTTTTAGCTAGCCAACTGCTCTGATACCATTCTGTCACATCCCGTTATCTTAACCCCAAACAAGCAACACAAGTCATAGAAGAACAGGATGTTATCATACAAGATCGATGCACATGCTAAGTAAAACCAAGTTCAGGAAAACCCGATCTGAAAATTTTCGAGAATACATACATAGAATCTCCACAAAACACAATTTCATAAATGTACCTGCCACCACGCAATCCTTGCACTAGACATATGCAAGGCAACAGTTATATCAAAGCCACATAAAATCCGTAAAATCCATAAATCACATAAAGGTACCTGTCACTAGGCAATACTTGCACTAGACATATGCAAGTTCACATTTATATAAAATCTGATCGCAAAAATATAAATCGACTCGAATTTAGAACCAAAGCCACAATGTCGATTCTATAAATTCATAACTAACATCAATAATATCAAACACCGAAACCAGGTCAAAACCCGCGGTGACACAAAATCAAACTCTCAAAACTGCCACAATCCGGCAACACAATTTCACAAAGTTTGGCCATAACCGGCCCCAGTTAAACACAAAAGTTTTATACATTAAATCAGCATGGTTGTAGAGAAAATCACAATATCCATATCAACGTTAACTCAGGCAGTGCGCCCCTGCTCTACACCTGAAAATAGTGAAGGGGGAGCTACACAGCCCAGTGAGTGGATAGTCTCACTCGACCATCCATAATATACACTCAAAGATACATGCAGATTGTTTTAAAAATCTTTAGCAGAACATTATGTCAACATATAACTAAAATAAAGAACAGAAAATCAAGAACAGAACTCATATAAATAATTAGATGTATAGGCATCACGCAAATATCACACCAGAGTAACCAAAGTTCTAGAGTCATACTCTAATCCAACTAAACCCACCAACCACTTAGTTGACCTAGTTGTCCAGCATAAATCAAGAGTGACCACTATGGTCCAACCCGGCTCTGGCCTAAGCACTGGGAGAAGCCTGCAAATCACATGCAACACAAACATGGACAGTGTGTAGACTCAAGAGGTAATCCCCACCCGGTCAAGATGTGATACCTTGATCTACACCACCCCATAACACAAAAATCTAAACGTCTAAGAGTAATGACATCAAGAGGTGGCCCCTGTCCGACCAAGACATGGCACTTTGCGTCAATCACTCGTTCTCCCAAAGGGTTCCTTATCTGGACAACCACTAGACACAACTTATATCTTATTTCACAAAAGTGGACTCCTAAGTGTCGACCAGACTCTAGGATAGTCATTTTCATCACGATAATCACAACAGGCGGCTGAAACATCAACCCCTCACATATCACAAACACAGGGCTGAAATCTCTAACCCCTAACATATCACATATAGACTATCCCTTTGAGTACACGGTTACACTTAGCCTTAGTCCTATCCATCCCATAATGGTTACACAGACCACAACACATAATATTCGAAAATCACATAACCACATAATGTAGTGTAGTCCTTAGGTTTCATGCTGATCAGTTCAGTATAACCTTGCTAAGTTATCACCCAAGTTTCTCAAACAGAATACATGGCCATAAAAATTATTAGCATTGTTAGCATTTATCAGGGCATTCAAATATTTAACATAGGATTAAAATACAACACATATAGCCCACGGTTCTACAACATATTATCTAACTTAAAATTTAAACCTAGTTAACAAGAATTTCATGCTCAAGAATCACTGATTTAATACTACCTAAATCCCCTATAAGAATACCTTAAATTTCATGTTGCAAAATTTTGGTATTTCAACATAAATACACCTTTGCAAATTTCGGTTTTCAACATAAATACACCTTTGCAAATTTCGGTTTTCAACATGGTGAAGTCTTGAGTTTCGGTTTTCTAACATGGTAAATTTCCAATCAATCCAATGTATCAACTAACACAACCAAATTGATAGAATTTGAATGAGACACCCCACTCACCTCTTATTTTGAACCGTGAACACCAAGGTGAAATCCTCTCCAAAACTCGTCTAAGGCTTTGAAATTCCACCAATGTCGCCACCAATGGAAGAGAGACGCCACCAAGCACCCAAGAACGCCGGCCAAAGGAAAAGAAGAGGAAGAAAGGAATTTCGTCTAAGCCTTCAAGGTCGCCCAAGCCTCCAAGCCGCCGCCCTAAGGTTTCTTCCAAGCTAAAAAAAAATGCCAACTTTCCTTCCCTAACCGCAATTACCCACTTAAAATTTCGGTTTCAAATTTTAAACCCGTTAACCAATTAATTCGAATTTTAGATCTAATTTAGGTGTAAACCCATTAACCCATAGTTAATTATTCATTTAAGCGAAAATCCAATAAGGATTAACTTAACATCCAAAATGTCCCAATTAATTAGCAACCAATAAACTCTAATTAATCAATTATAAATTAACAACCAATAAACACTAATTAATTAATTACTAGGGTCAAAATCACAACATAGGAAAATATCACAACCAATGATTTTATTTAAATCAAGAATAAAATATCACAGTCAATGATTTTATTTAAATCAAGAATAAAATATCACAGTCAATGATTTTATTTAAATCAAGAATTGTACTTACCAGGAATTAAGATCCTTGGATCTTACACTTAAGGCTAATGTTTGAGGCCTTGGGATTGTAACAGTATCATGTATAAACTCTTATGTTTATAAAGGCATGGTTGTTATTCAGTTTATTACATTGTCTGCTGCAATAAGTGTACTTCTGAATAATGTCTCAAAGCTGTTCAGCTGGGCTGACATGCTATAAAGTCCTTAGTCGATATATCTTGGTGAACATGAGACAGCCTTGATGTGGTTAAGACTAATATGTGTTCTAATCTTATAGGATGCTTCAAGCATGGAATAAGATGTAGACTCATGGGTACATTGGATGTACTGGACAGACCCTACTAGGTTATTCAATTGCTTGTCACAATGTGAATAATCCTTGAATGCGACAAGTGGCACATTTCCTCTGACTTGAGATCACTTGTGTTTCTAAATGATGATTGTCATTGTTTTGAGGTAGTTCAATATCATTTGAAACATAATGATTATAGACTATCTTGGATGGTGAGCTTGAGTCAGGTTAGGGCACTAGTGATAGACAAAGGATTGCCGTCTCCTTGTTTAAGGAGTGTGATGTTCTAAAGGGCCCCCTGGATGAGATGATTGAGAAAAGTGTATGGCCATACCCAGGTGACTATGTTCATCTGATCTAATCATGCTCATCATATTGGAGTTACAAGCTTGACACGCTTGTCCAATAAGAACATCCAGTGGCAAAGGAAACATGCATGCCTTGTGAGTTGGATTCACACTTGTGCTGTGGTTTGGGTGTAGTCTTGGAAGACTCTTTTCTTTATATCGGGAGACAGTGATGTGTTGCTAGATACCCCTCACTGATCGTGATAACGTGAGTTATCATTACCGACATTTAAAGGAAACCCTCAGGGTCGCACAATTTGATGATATGGCTTACTTAAGTCAGATCGTGTGGACTGAATTGTTCAGGTTCAGTTTAAAGGGATTTAATCTCTGATTGTAAGTGAGATCTGGTCTGATCATGTTTGATTGATTAGGGCTTGAGATCGGTAAGCTTCGATCGAGAGATTGGATGCTAGATCGGTGAGATCAGGAGCATCAAGAGATCGACGGTCAGATCAAGAGCCTTAGGGTTTATTGTGGTCTGGACTGATTGCTTGGTTTATTTGGTTATTAAACCAAATCGATTTGAACCAGCTCATTGGTTGAGCGCATGGTTCAATCTAAGAGGAGTTTGCGCATGGGGTGAACCCATGGTCGCATGAACGTTTGGGGTTTACTAAATTTAGAAGCCATGACTTCTAAACGTGGGAACGCCTCACGTTCACGCCTAAGATGCTCTCATCTCTTGTCATTCCTCATCTCTCGTCGCCAACTTGAGTATTCGGCTTGCACTCTCGTGTGGTGAAGAGGTTGACGCAAGGAGAAGGAAGTAATCGCCAAGCAAAGAATTCTCTCCCCTTCCATTCGACAACGACTTCTTGGAACCTTGCTAGCACAAGGAGCACCAAAGGAAAAGTAGGCGACATCAATTGTGTGCGTCACCTTAGGAGAAGGAGCATTTGCGCCTTTCCTTCCAAGACACCATCTAAGCGATGGCAATGGTAAGAATCCATTTTCATTGAAAGTTGAACATGTTACATGCTATGCGATCCTGTTAGAAACCCTAGATTCCGCTAGAGGTTTTGTTGTGCCTCCTATTAGGGTTTCGCCCCCCCTTGTTCTAGGGGACTTTCACCCTATTTAGGGTTTCACCCCCTTGCGCTCCCCCTTGAAGGGGACTTTCAATTGGTATCAGAGCTATGGTTTATGCATGAATCATATGATTGCTTTGAGTGATCCTTGTTTGCGCCAATATAGTAGATCTATCACCATGAGAACATGCTAGTCATTAGATGTTGGCGCATGTTTGATATAACTTGTTTGCGCTAATGTAAAGATCTAATGTTAACATGCGAAACTTCATGATTTAGTTGTTTGCGCATGTATGATTGTTTCATGTTGGCGCTTGTTGAATGTATTTGTTAAAACTCATTACATCTTGCGCGCCTATCACCTAGATCTACATTTGCGCCTGCTATAAACCCTTAGACGGGTTATTAGGGTTGAAGTCATAGACTAGTTAAGATCCAACCAGTCTGATCAGACCGTCTGACAGCCTAGATGGGTCGACCAGATGGCACCTGTGCGCAAGCAACAGGTGTCTATAGGTCGACTGCAGATAGGCGTGTAGCGATGTCTGGTTGAGACAACCAGTGAACACACATGCGTTAGGCCCGGGGTCACACCCGCTTGCCAAAACTCATGAGGGTAGTTCAGCCCATGTCATGCATTGTTGACCATTAGGTCAACTCAAGTCAGTTAGGACTTGGTGCATGCAAGGGCAGTGGATCTGACTAGGTCTGATGAGTGGATCCCTATTAATGGACCGTTGTAAGGTAGCAGGGCACATAAGAAACATAAAATTGATGCCTATGGGGTTTTCGAAAATTTTATTTTCTTGTAATAGGATCACATGTTGGTTGAATACCATGATGCTTGTCTATTTCATCTTATGTGGGTTGCCCTTTTCATGTGTGCTGTGTTGGGGCCTGCGAGCCTGGATTAAAATTGTAAATTAATTTTTATTGTGATCTGCGCATCACTTTTAATTAATTTATAAAATGTAATTGACCTGCGAGTCAATCTTGTCTAGATAGATTAAAATGTACTTTTAATCTGACAAGAGCTCAAAGCACACATAGCAGAGGCGCATGCAGCAGTGACATCTACCTGGTGGGCGCACTTGAGCTGCAGAGAGCGCTTGGGCCCTGGTTTGGGCCAGGAGAGAGGCAAAAGACCCAAGAAGCATGTGAAGACTTAAGATAACTTAAGGTCTTACCTAGGCTTAATGGGCGTTTACCACGTAAGATCATCATGTTTTCTTTTATTGTTTAAATAAGTAGACTTGCATGATTTATCTATCTTCTGCTATCACCATAGGGTTTGCATGATAGTTAAGAAGATAAAAGACCGTTAAAATCCAACGCTAAAATATCAAGCTCGATAGCCTTCTGACGCGAGACCTCACTGTTCTGACTATCGTTGGAGCCGTGTTGTACCCACTCAGTGGGCACGTCCATCTATCTTCAGACGGTGTGTGATTTCACCTGCGTGTTACAGAGAAGGGATTTATCGCTTCTCGTTGCTCAGCATAGCACGTGGTGGTCCAGGGAGTAGGTCAGGTCAGCTTGACCATGTGGGCTACATATGGGGCATATGTTAGCTATATGGAGGCAGCCATCTATGGGATCAGAGATTGTGTTGTACCAACTCAGTTGGCACAGTCTGCTGGATTGCCTAGATGAAGGGGAATCGCACGGGTTGGCGATTGGCAGGGACTGCCTACCAGAGATTAGTGCTTGTACTCTCTGTGCATCTTATCTCGCCTGAGCGGGACGCGGAGACCAAGTATGAAATCTGGATCCCATCTCACTAAAAGAGTTTTACTCTTTCGGTCTGTTTTGCTGGATTTTTCAGCCAGATAAAATAGTGAGAAAAGAATCATTCTTAAGTCCTGGATTGATTCTAAACATTGATACTGACCTTGCTGTTCTTGCATTGTTGTAGATTCCTGCAGCAACGAACACCATGAGCTTCAATGTGCGATCCCTACTGGAAAGGGAGAAGTTTGCTGGGCCAAACTTCTCAGACTGGTACGGACACCTTAAGATTGTTCTTAAGGCAGAGAGGAAACTGTATGTCCTCGAGACGGCAATACCGCCTCAACCCGCAGCGAACGCCGCAAGGGCGGTTCGTGATGCCTATGAAAAGCATGTCAATGATAGCATTGATGTCGCTTGCCTGATGCTAGCGTCTATGACGCCACCGCTGCAGCGTCAGCATGAGGATATGTCTGCTATGGAAATCATAGCAAACCTCAAGATGCTATATGCTGCACAGGCGAGGACTGAACGCTATAATCTGACCAAACTTTTCTTTCAGAGCAAACTGGCTGAAGGGAGTCCAGTGGGAGCTCATGTGCTCAAGATGATTGGGCACAAAGAGGCTCTAGAGAAACTGGGGCATACCATCAACCAGGAGCTTGCTGTAGACATTATTCTGCAGTCTCTCCCGGCCTCTTTCGATGCGTTCATTATTAATTTTAATATGAACAAGATCGATTGTACTCCGGCAGAGTTACAGAATATGCTCTTGACTACGGAGGAGACTCTGAAGGGAAAGCCTTCAACCTCTGTCTTGATGTTCCCTTCCAGGAACAAGAAGAAGGGGAAGAAGGGCAAGGCCCCTGTCAAGAACTACAGCAAGGCTCTGAAACAAAAGGTGAAGCGGTCGAAGGACAACAGGTGTTTCCATTGTGGCCAGCTGGGTCACTGGAAAAAGGACTGTAAAGCGCTCTAAGGAGACAAGAAGGGAAGCATCGCTTCTGGCTCAGGTATATTTGTGACTGAGGTCATGATATCTTCTTCTTCTATTTCATGGGTGTTGGACACTGCATGTGGAGTTCACATTTGTTCAAATGTACAGGAACTCAAGAGAAGAAGACAGGTGGGACAGCATGAGGTGGACCTACGAGTTGGAAACGGGGCACAGGTTGCTGCTGTTGCTGTAGGGGTTTATTACATCTCATTACCATCTGGACTTGTACTAGAACTAGACAATTGTTATTTTGTTCCAAGTATTACGAAAAATATTATCTCTATTCCTGCTCTTGTCAGGAAAGGATTTTCCTTTGAATGCAATATTTCAAAGTGTGTAATTTCTTATGATAATATTGTTTATGCTTATGGATCAATTAACAATGGGTTATTCATGTTGGACATGGAATGTTCTGTACAAAATATTGATAATAAGAAAGCCAAGTATGCTGATGACAGCACCTTGTTATGGCATAGTCGTTTAGGCCATATTTACAAGAAACGCATTAAGCGGTTGCATGACCATGGACTGCTGGGATCATTCTCCTATGAGGAGATTGATACATGCAAAGCTTGTTTAATGGGAAAAATGACGAAGTCTCCTTTTCTTCACAAAGGTCAAAGGGCTTCAGGTTTACTTGACCATATACACAGTGATGTGTGTGGGCCATTTAGTAAACATGCCAGAGGTGGCTATTCGTACTTCATTACCTTTACTGATGATTTCAGTAGATATGGGTATGTCTATCTAATGAGACATAAGAGTGAATCTTTTGACAAGTTCAAAGAGTTCAAAAATGAAGTACAAAATCAGCTAGGCCGAAATATCAAGGCACTTCGTTCTGATCGAGGTGGTGAATACCTAAGTCGAGAGTTCATTGACTATCTGAAGGAGTGTGGGATTATCTCACAGCTCACTCCACCAGGAACACCGCAATGGAATGGTGTGTCCGAAAGGAGGAACAGAACCTTATTGGATATGGTTCGTTCTATGATGAGTCAGGCTACTCTACCTTACTCCTTTTGGGGTTTTGCACTGGAAACAGCTGCAAAGGTACTAAACCGAGTGCCATCCAAGGCAGTTTCAAAGACTCCATATGAGTTATGGTATGGGAAACAGCCGAGCTTGACATTTATAAAGATCTGGGGTTGCGAGGCTTATGTCAAAAAGCTCGCCTCTGGGAAACTAGAGAGCAGATCTGAGAAATGTATCTTTGTCGGATACCCTAAGGAAACTAAGGGTTATTATTTCTACGATCCCAAAGAGAACAAGGTATTTGTTGCTCGGACGGCAATATTTCTTGAGAAGGAGTTTCTTCTGCAAGAAGCCAGTGGGAGAGAAATAAAGCTGGATGAGAGTCCAGAGGAAGGACAAAGTAGTCAAGCACAGTTGGATGAGCCTGAGCCAGTAGAACAGGTTAGGGAACAACCTGAGGCTCAGATATCACGGGAACCGCGAAGATCGGGAAGGATCCGTCGACAGCCTGAGCGCTATGACGGAGTCTACATCATTGAAAATGATGAACCCCTCACTTATGCGGATGCGGTCAGTAGACCGGACTCAGCTAGATGGCTTGAAGCTATGCGAGCCGAAATGGACTCCATGTCAGATAACCAAGTCTGGGATTTGGTTGATCCGCCTCCGGGAGTAATCCCTATAGGCTGTAAATGGATCTTCAAGAAGAAGATTGACATGGATGGTAACGTGGTTACCTATAAAGGCAGGCTAGTTGCGAAAGGTTTCAAACAAATCTACGGGATAGATTATGATGAAACTTTCTCTCCTGTAGCCATGTTCAAGTCTATTCGGATTCTTTTCGCGATAGCAGCATATTACGATTATGAGATCTGGCAGATGGATGTGAAGACTGCTTTCCTTAATGGAAAACTGGATGAGGATGTGTATATGACACAACCTGAAGGTTTCACTAGTCCATCAGATCGTTATAAAATATGCAAGTTAAAGAAGTCCATTTATGGACTTAAACAAGCATCTAGAAGCTGAAATATTCATTTTGATGAATCAATCTGTGAATTTGGTTTCATCAAGAATGAAGATGACCCGTGTGTATATAAGAGGTTTAGTGGGAGCGTGATTACTTTCCTAGTCCTCTACGTCGATGATATCTTAATCATTGGAAACGATATTCCTGAACTTCATGCTGTTAAAGCATGGTTAAGAAAATGTTTCCAGATGAAAGATCTAGGAGAAGCAGCCTATGTGTTAGGTGTGAAGATCTACAGGGATAGATCTAAGAGGCTTCTCGGGCTGTGCCAGAGTACTTACATCGATAAAGTCCTGGAGAGATTCCATTTAGAGAATTCTAAAAGAGGATATCTTCCAGTCAGACATGGTCTGAATCTTTCAAAGAGTCAGTGTCCACAAACACAGACTGAGAAAGATGAAATGGACAATATGCCTTATGCTTCGGCTATTGGGTCCATTATGTATGCGATGTTATATACTCGCCCAGACGTCGCTTACGGGTTAAGCGTGACCAGTCGATTCCAAAGTAATCCAGGTCAGGCACACTGGATTGCAGTCAAGAACATTTTAAAATATCTGCGGAGGACCAAAGATATGTTCTTGATATATGGTGGTCAGGAAGAACTCAATATAGAAGGATATACTGACGCTTCATTCCAGTCGGACCAGGATGATTTTCGATCGCAATCAGGCTATGTTTTTATCTTGAATGGAGGAGCAGTGGTGTGGAAAAGTTTCAAACAGTCTACTGTTACTGATTCCACAACAGAAGCCGAGTATGTTGCAGCCTCAGAAGCATCTAAGGAGGCAGTGTGGATTCGCAAGTTCATTAAAGAACTTGGTGTCGTTCCTTCGAGTGCAGATCCTTTGGTTATCTTCTGTGATAACACTACAGCAATCGCACAGGCAAAGGAACCACGGTCGCACCAGAAGTCCAAGCACATACAGAGAAGGTTTCACTTGATCCGGGAGATCTTTGATCGTGGTGAGATCAAAATCTGCAAGGTTCATACAGATGACAATCTGGCTGACCCGCTTACCAAGCCTCTGGCACAGCAGAAGCATGAGAAGCACTGTAATAATATGGGTTTGAGATTTCTCAACCATTAGATTAAGTGCAAGTGGGAGATTGTTGGGGTATGCCCTTAAGGCTAATGTTTGAGGCCTTGGGATTCTATTAGTATCATGTATATAAACTCTTATGTTTATAAAGGCAATGGTTGTTATTCAGTATGTTACATTGTCTGCTGCAATAAGTGTGCTTCTGAATAATGTCTCAATGCTGTTCAGCTAGGCTGACATGCTGTAATGTCCTTAGTTGAGATATCTTGGTGAACATGAGACAGCCTTGATATGATTGAGACTAATATGTGTTCTAATCTTATAGGATGCTTCGAGCATGGAATAAGATGTAGACTCATGGGTACATTGGATGTACTGGACAGACCCTACTAGGATATTCAACTGCTTGTCACAATGTGAATAATCCTTGTTTGCAACAAGTGGCACATGTCCTCTGACTTGAGATCACTTGTGTTTCTAAATGATGATTGTCATTGTTTTGAGGTAGTTTAATATCATTTGAAACATAATGGTTATAGGCTATCTTGGATAATGATCATGAGTTAGGTTAGGACACTAGTGATAGATATAGGATTGCCGTCTCCTTGTTTAAGGAGTATGATGTTCTAAAGGGGCCCCCCCTGAATGAGATGATTGAGAAAGTGTATGGCCATACCTAGGTGACTATGTTCATCTGATCTAATCATGCTCATCATATTGGAGTTACAGGCTTGACATGATTGTCCAATAAGAACATCCAGGGGCAAAGGAAACATGTATGCCTAGTGAAGTGGATTCACACTTGTGCTATGGTTTGGGAGTAGTCTTGGAAGACTCTTTCCTTTATATCGGGAGACAGTGATGTGTTGCTAGATACCCCTCACTGATCATGATAACGTAAGTTATCGTTACCGACATTTAAAGGAAACCCTCAGGGTCGCACAATTTGATGATATGGCTTACTTAAGTCAGATCGTGTGGACTGAATTGTTTGGGTTCAGTTTAAAGGAGTTTAAACTCTGATTGTAAGTGAGATCTGGTCTGATCATGTTTGATTGATTAGGGCTTGAGATCGGTAAGCTTCGATCGAGAGAATTGATGCTAGATCGGTGAGATCATGAGTATCAAGAGATGTACGGTTAGATCTGGAACCTTATGGTTTACTATGGTCTAGACCAAATGGCTTGGGCTGATTTGATTTGGTTTTTTGGATCAAAGTCTATTGGATCGATTGAGCTTGAACCGGTTCACATGTGTGAACGCTTGGTTCAATGCTTAAGCGTTTTGGTCGGTTTTGAGAGCATTACTTCATGTCATTCCATTTTTGGAAAGTCATCAAGGCGACTTTGCAAAAACGCCTAAACGCCTCAATGCTTCGCTCTTGGTGTGTGACCGCTTGCACTCTCGGGTAGAGAAGAGTTGGTTGACGACAAGAAGAAGGATTGGGCCGAGCAAAGATATCTCGATCATCTCCTTCATACGACAAGACCCCTTGAAGCTTTTGCTAGCACAAAGGTGTGAAGGGAGTAGCCATTGTCTTCTTGTGTGCGTGCCATTTGGAGGAGATCAACTTTGTTCTCTTCTTCCAAGCCGCCTCCTTCATCATGGCTATGGTAAAGGATCTTAACTTGATCTTTGAAATAATATCAAAGTTGATCATATATATGTTCATGCAATCGATCTAGTTGAAACCCTAGAAATATTTCATGCGCCCCCTATTTAGGGTTTCACCCCCTTGCGCTCCCCCTTGAAGGGGACTTTCATAGCTACCAATTATTCCCTGATAGAATCCTTGATGTGGCGCGAAGGGTCGGGGCGGAAGAGTTGTCTACGTGGCCGTTGTCCGGGCCCAAGCGGTGCTACACCATCTCCGAACACGCTACAACGAAGCAGCAGAACTGATGGAGGCAGTAGCCCTGCTCTGAGGAGATCTGGTCGGGCCCGTAGGGTACCTAATCGATATGGGTTCCCTTAGGGTTCCATTTCTTGCATGGCATTTAGGGTAATTTACTTTTCAATAAAAACATGCATCATGTAGACATTTATGGCAAGTCCACTTGTAGTAGGTGGTGCATTGTAACTCATGAACTTATGTATTCTTGCATCATAAGTAGTGCATGTAGGCATTAGGATCATTTTGGCAGGTCAATCAGGAAAGGAGCAGCTCAAGATCCAGCTCAAGGTCACTCAAGCTCCACTCATCAAGTTCAGCTCCAGAAAAGGAAAGGAGGACTTCAAAGCCCAAGCTCACTTCAATCCAAGTCATAACTCACTTGCTATTTTTGTTGGGCGCATCTTCAAGGAAGCATTCAACCACCTCATCATCCAATCAAGTTAAAAGCGCCAACCACTAGAGGAATGAATTCAAATCTCCTCCATCAAGATCCACAATCCAAGGGATCATTCATCAAGATCCACAATTAGAGGAGAGCATTGATGAAGACATTAATGAGAAGATTCCATCTCTTGTTGCCGCCCATGCCTTCATGGAAAGGATTCAAATTTTGAAATCCCTTATCCATGCGCCATCAAGCTTGTCGCCAAAGATAAGAAGACAACCCCTCAAGCACTTAAAGAGTTGCCAAACAAAGATCATCAAAGAAAGAAACTCATGAAGAGGATTTGCGCCCACATCACCATGAATTTGAAATTCAAACTCCATCCATTTTTGTAAGAGGCGCATGGAAGACAATTACTATCCTGCCCTAGCCTCAATTCACCTATAAAAGCATGACCTCCCCCTTGTATTTTCGATTACCTCTTGATGAAATATATTGTCTATTAGTTGCCTAGCTTAATTAATTGTGTTAGTGTTCAAGTTCTCTTTAGCCGAGCCCCTTCTCCCTCTTCTAGTTCTTCACCGAAACCCTAAGAAGCCTCCTTCTTGTTTGTGTGCGCCACCACAAGGAGCCCTTCTTCACCCTCGGTTTGGAGCAAGAAGAGAAGCATCCTCGGCTTCAAGGAGTTCTCACCCTCTCGGATAAGTCTTCTTCTTCTTTACACTTCTTATTTTGACTCTAAGAACTCTTCTCTACACTCATATTGGTTTATTTACATTGTAGCTTGCGCTTGGAGTGAGTAAAGAAGGGGCGCCTTCCCCTTCCTTCTCTTTCTCCCCCCTCCTTCTCTTTAGTTGCTTAATATTAGCAAGGGAATTTGTGAGGCTTAACCTCACCCCTTGATTTACTCCTATATTAAAATCCGTGGCTTGTACGGATCTTCTGTGCTTGCTTGTAAGCTCCACCCTACACCTTCCATCAGAGTTGGACCGGTGAAGAACGGGAAGCACAGCCCTTCAATTCTCAAGGGTTGCACTGTAAGTTTATTTCCTGCAGTTACTGCTTTCTAGTGTAGAACTTTCTTACTGCTCTTAGTTAAACTCGAATTTTCTTATCTATTTAAAATACAAAAAAAATTAGTTTTCTAAACCTCGTTAGTTAATCTCGGTTTTCCTTATTATTAAGCTATCTATCAAAATCCGTTTTCAAAAGCGTTGTTTGAATGCTTTAGACCCCCCCCCCCCCCCCGCGTCCTATATCAGCTTGGTATCAGAGCATTTGGCTCTTAGACTAGAAATTTTAAGCCTCAAAAACTTATTTTTCTACTTCTAAGCGGTCTTTGGATTTAGGTTGTTTGAAAAAAGTTGACTACTTATCTTATCATTTTGGCTTTATTTTCAAAACCTATATCTTGTCAAAACACCCATGCAAACTCGGTCTAAAACCCAACAACAAGAACAAAATCCCACCATGGATCACAATGCTACAGATGAAAGGTTTGAGTTCTTAACTGAGCAGATAGGGACCCTTACCCGAAGCCTTAACCAACTTACTACTGAATTCATGATTTTAGGGAGAGGTCTTCCCATCATGCTAGTGAACCACCTAGCCCTCATCATGTAGAAACCCAACAACCACCTGCATGGAACGGGCATCAAACCCCAAACCGTGCAGGCGCTCAACCAACATGGAATGGATACCCCAATCCAAACCATGCGGGAAACCACCAACCCAATATGTGGAATGGACCTCCTATTCAAACCCCACCTCAACCCAGATTTAGGGAGGATGATGTGCACCGCGCCATCAAACTCAACCCACCAACCTTCAATGGCTCCCTAGAACCCCGAGACTTCTTGGACTGGACAACCAAACTCGAACAATATTTCGAGTGGAGTATGATCCCTGAGCACAGCAAGGTCCGACTTGCAAAGTGCCTTCTTGAGGGAAATGCTAGGTTGTATTGGACCAATGTAGAGAACAACCAACAAAGACTCAACCTTCCTCCCATAGACACCTGGCTAGAAATGCGCCAACAACTTAAACTGAAATATGTTCCCTCATATTTTCAGAGTAAGTTGTTTGACCAAGCCTCTAGCTTAACCCAAGGAGCAATGACCGTTGACCAATACACTGCTAGCTTTGAGGAATTCCTCCTTAGGGGAAACCCAGGAGAAAACCCTCTATTTACCCTTAGCAGGTATAAAAATGGTCTCCGATCTGAGATTAGAAAGGGCCTTACCTACTACCAGATAGATTCCATAGAGGTTGCCCATCTTAGAGCCAAGGAGATTGAACAAGAACTTAAGGTTGCCTATAGGAAAGAGTTTAGTGCCTCTAGACCAAGTCCTAGACCAACCCAACCTCAAAGCTCTCCTAGACCAACCCAACCGCAAAACTCTAACACTCCTAGAACCAATCCCTCGAGTTATCCAGAACCATCTAGGGTCAAGTGCCATGGGTGTCAACAATATGGACACTATATGAAAGACTGTCCCAAACGAGTCTTATACCTAGGTGAAGAAACCCAAACCCCTAGGCTTGAAGATATTAATGATCCAGATACTGACTGCCAAATCCTAGAAGATAATGATTATGATAGTAGTGAGGAACCTGTCCAAAACACCTTAGGAGTTGTTAGGTGTACCCTGATCAAACCCTCACCCACGGATGATTGGCGAAGAACTAGTATCTTCCATACTTACACGAAATGCAATGGAAACATGTGCAAAGTAGTGATAGATGGGGGCAGTAGTCTCAACGCTGTCTCCCACTCTGCTGTCACCAAGTTTAAGCTTAAGATGGAAGCTCACCCAACCCCTTATAACATCTCTTGGGTCAACCAGTCTAGTGTGCCAGTAACCCATAGGAGTCTAGTGCCTTTACAGTTTGGCACCTATGATGGACAAATTTGGTGCGACGTCATCACTATGGATGTCGCTCAAGTCCTTCTAGGCAGACCATGGCTATATGACATGGATGTAGTCCACTACGGTCGGACTAATACCTATGTCTTTAGTCACTCAGGTCAAAAGATCAAACTTAAACCATCTATGCCTAGAGAACTTAAAGTCTCAACCAATAAGGGAAAAATAGAGGAAAACAAAACCATTCAACCAACCCTTCAGCTCATGAGACCTAAGGACTATAGACCTGACCAACCTCTATATACCTTAGTCCTCAAGGAAGTCAACTAAGAAGAAGAAAGTAAGCCACCCCCTGAAGTAGAAGCCCTCTTAGAACATTATAGTGAGCTTACCCCTGAAGAACTACCCACAGGACTTCCACCCCTTAGGGACATTCAACATGCAATAGACCTTGTCCCAGGTTCAACCTTACCCAATCTGCCCCACTATAGGATGAACCCCACTGAACACCAAGAACTTAAGAGGCAAATAGATGACCTATTAGAGAAAGGGCACATCAGAGAAAGCCTTAGCCCATGCGCCGTGCCTGCTCTGCTCACCCCTAAAAAGGATGGCAGTTGGCGCATGTGCATAGACTGCAGAGCCATAAACAAAATCACAGTAAAGTATAGGTTTCCTATTCCTAGACTTGATGACATGCTAGACATGTTAGTTGGCTCTAAGTGGTTTAGTAAGCTTGACTTAAGGAGTGGATACCACCAGGTCAGGATAAGGCTAGGTGATGAATGGAAGACAGCCTTCAAGACCAAGGATGGTCTCTATGAATGGTTAGTCATGCCTTTTGGCTTGACTAATGCCCCTTCCACATTCATGAGACTCATGACTCAAGTCTTGAAGCCTTTCATTGGAAAATTCCTGGTAGTCTACTTTGATGATATCCTCATCTATAGTAAGACTAAAGAGGAACACCTAGAGCACCTTAGGAAGACCCTTGACCTTCTTAAGGAAGAGCAACTCTATATCAATCTCAAGAAATGCTCCTTTTTGTCCCATAGTGTGATCTTCTTAGGATTCATAGTGTCTGAGCAAGGTCTTCAAGCTGACCCATCAAAGATCCAAGCCATCATAGACTGGCCCGAACCTAAGACCATCACTGAAGTCAGAAGCTTCCATGGTCTAGCCACCTTTTATAGGAGATTCATAAGAAACTTCAGCTCTATAGTGGCACCTATCACAAGTTGCCTGAAACAAGGTGAATTCTCCTGGACAAAATCTGCCAGCAAAGCCTTCCAAGAGCTTAAGGATAAGATGACCACTGCCCCGGTCCTTAGACTTCCTGACTTCAATAAGGTCTTTGAGGTAGATTGTGACGCCTCTGGAGTTGGCATAGGGGGAACTCTAAGCCAAGAAGGCCATCCCATAGCCTTCTTTAGTGAGAAACTCAACGAGGCAAAACAAAAATACTCTACCTATGACAAAGAGTTTTATGCTGTAGTTCAGGCTCTAAGGTATTGGAGACATTACCTCATCCATAGGGAGTTTACCCTTAACAGTGACCACCAGGCCCTCTCCTACCTAAGTGCTCAGAAAAAGTTAAACTCAAGGCATGCTAAGTGGGTCGAATACTTACAACAAAACACTTTTGTGCTTAGACATAAATCAGGATCTGAGAATAAAGTAGCAGATGCCCTTAGTAGAGTAACTTTACTTTTGAATAAAATGCATGTTGAAGTTACTTGCTTTGAATCCATGAAAAATGCTTATCTCGAATGTCCTGATTTTTCTACTTTATATGCTGACCTTAGTCAAGACCCTTTAAGTCACCCCCTTTACACCCTTAGGGATGGGTATCTCTTTCTCGGACCAACCCTTTGTGTGCCGAAGACTTCCATCCGAGAATTCCTTGTTTGGGAATTGCACGGAGGCGGGTCTGCCGAGCACCACGGTCGAGATAAGACCCAAGCCCTTGTAAAGGAACGGTTCTACTGGCCGAACCTTTATCAAGATGTAGCCAAGGTTGTGAAACATTGTAGAACTTGTCAGCTCACCAAAGTCCACAAGCATAGCCCCGGCCTGTACACTCCCTTACCTATTCCCCAAGCCCCTTGGCAAGACCTTAGTATGGACTTCATTCTAGGACTACCCCGAACCTCAGCTAAACATGATTCTATATTTGTGGTAGTTGATAGATTTACTAAGATGGCTCATTTCATAGCTTGCACCAAAACCACTGATGCCTCCCATGTTGCTAAACTCTTCTTTAGGGAAGTTGTAAGGCTATGTGGAACACCCTTAACTATAGTGTCTGATAGGGACCCTAGGTTTGTAAGTCATTTTTGGAGAACCCTCTGGACCCTTCTAGGAACAAAACTCAAGTTCTCCACAGCCTACCATCCCCAGACGGATGGGCAGACTGAAGTGGTCAACCGATCACTTGGGAGTATCCTTAGAAGTTTGGTGAGTGAACACCCTGGCAACTGGGATAAACTCTTACCCACTGCCGAGTTCTCCTACAACAGTACAGTCAACAAGACCACAGGTCTCTCCCCCTTCCAAGCCAACCTAGGATATCAACCCAACAAACCCATAGATCTCTTTCCCCTACCTAGACACTTTAGAACCTCTTTACCTGCGCGTGACTTTGCTTTACATACTTCGCAAATGCATGCTGAAATATTCTCTAAAATGCTAGAGTCTGTTAATCACTATCGCGAAGTTGCTAACAAACATCGCCGAGAAAGGTTATTCTCCACAGGCGACAAAGTGATCCTACGAGCACGTGAAGAGCGCATCCACGGGATTGGACACAAGTTGGAAGCAAAAGGACTAGGCCCCTTCACCATTGTAGACAAAATCAACGACAATGCCTATGTCCTTGACCTGCCACCTGAACTAGGGATCCCCACTACTGTCAACGTGGAGGATCTCACCCTCTATCATGAGCCCCTCTCCATACCAGATCCAAGTGACCCTCACAAAATGGAGATTGAGGCTATTCTTGAAGACCAAACCAAATTCACCACTGATGAGGTACAAATGTTTTATCGCGTTAGACTCATTAATGGTGAAGAGGTATGGCTTCCTGAATCTGAGCTAGCTATAGCCGCCCCTGAGTTACTCCAAGGGTACAAGGACAATTCTCCAGAGGAGAATTCTTTCAACCCGGGGAGAGCTGATGGAGGCAGTAGCCCTGCTCTGAGGAGATCTGGTCGGGCCCGTAGGGTACCTAATCGATATGGGTTCCCTTAGGGTTCCATTTCTTGCATGGCATTTAGGGTAATTTACTTTTCAATAAAAACATGCATCATGTAGACATTTATGGCAAGTCCACTTGTAGTAGGTGGTGCATTGTAACTCATGAACTTATGTATTCTTGCATCATAAGTAGTGCATGTAGGCATTAGGATCATTTTGGCTGGTCAATCAGGAAAGGAGCAGCTCAAGATCCAGCTCAAGGTCACTCAAGCTCCACTCATCAAGTTCAGCTCCAGAAAAGGAAAGGAGGACTTCAAAGCCCAAGCTCACTTCAATCCAAGTCATAACTCACTTGCTATTTTTGTTGGGCGCATCTTCAAGGAAGCATTCAACCACCTCATCATCCAATCAAGTTAAAAGCGCCAACCACTAGAGGAATGAATTTAAATCTCCTCCATCAAGATCCACAATCCAAGGGATCATTCATCAAGATCCACAATTAGAGGAGAGCATTGATGAAGACATTAATGAGAAGATTCCATCTCTTGTTGCCGCCCATGCCTTCATGGAAAGGATTCAAATTTTGAAATCCCTTATCCATGCGCCATCAAGCTTGTCGCCAAAGATAAGAAGACAACCCCTCAAGCACTTAAAGAGTTGCCAAACAAAGATCATCAAAGAAAGAAACTCATGAAGAGGATTTGCGCCCACATCACCATGAATTTGAAATTCAAACTCCATCCATTTTTGTAAGAGGCGCATGGAAGACAATTACTATCCTGCCCTAGCCTCAATTCACCTATAAAAGCATGACCTCCCCCTTGTATTTTCGATTACCTCTTGATGAAATATATTGTCTATTAGTTGCCTAGCTTAATTAATTGTGTTAGTGTTCAAGTTCTCTTTAGCCGAGCCCCTTCTCCCTCTTCTAGTTCTTCACCGAAACCCTAAGAAGCCTCCTTCTTGTTTGTGTGCGCCACCACAAGGAGCCCTTCTTCACCCTCGGTTTGGAGCAAGAAGAGAAGCATCCTCGGCTTCAAGGAGTTCTCACCCTCTCGGATAAGTCTTCTTCTTCTTTACACTTCTTATTTTGACTCTAAGAACTCTTCTCTACACTCATATTGGTTTATTTACATTGTAGCTTGCGCTTGGAGTGAGTAAAGAAGGGGCGCCTTCCCCTTCCTTCTCTTTCTCCCCCCTCCTTCTCTTTAGTTGCTTAATATTAGCAAGGGAATTTGTGAGTGTAACATCCCGTTATCTTAACCCCAAACAAATGGCACAATTCACAAATGATACAGGATGTTTCATATAAGATCGATTCATATGCTAGGTAAAACCGAGTTCAAGAAAAACACGATCTGAAAATTTCCATAAATCCATACATACAAATTCACAAAACACAAATCTCATAAATCACATAAGGGTACCTGCCACCACGCAATCCTTGCACTAGACATATGCAAGGCAACAGTTATATCAAATCCGATGGCATAAATACAATTCGATTCGAAATTCAAAACAAAGCCACAAAGTCGATTTTATAAACTCATACCATACACCGAAACCAGGCTGAAGCCCGCGGTGACACAAAAATCAAACTCATAAGACTGCCATAGCCGGCAACACAATTCACATAATTCACATGGTTCACATAGTTCATATAATTCATGTTAAGGCCACAACCGGCCCCCAAGAATTAAGCACAAAAGTTCTTAAAACAGCAAATAGCATAATTATCCACGCCAATGCACTCAAGAAATGCGCCCCTGCTCTATGCCTGAAAATAATGAGGGGTGAGCTACACAGCCTAGTGAGTGGATAGTCTAAACCGACCATCCAGAACATACATTCAAAAATATAGGCAGATTATTTTAAAAATCTTTAACAGGAACATTATGTCAACATATAACAAAATAAAGAAACAGAAGTCATATAGACAGTCAGATGTACACACTAGCATATAACAAACTCGGGTTCTAGAGTTTTACTCTAAACCAATTAAACACATATATTCTAAACCAACTAAACACACCATACTTAATTAACCTAGTTGTCCAGCATAATCAGTAGTGACCAATATGGTCTAACCCGGCTTGGCCAAAGCACTGGGAGCTGCAAAATCTCGTGCAACACATAAACATGGATAGTGAGTAGAATCAAGAGGTGGCCCCCGCCAGGTCACGACGTGGCACTTTGCTCTATCACCCCATAACACATCGATGGATTGTGTGTAGATTCAAGAGGTGGCCCCCGCCAGGTCATGACGTGGCACTTTGCTCTACAACACCCCATATCACAAAATGAGAGTGATGACATCAAGAGGTGGCCCCTGTCTGATCAAGACATGGCACTTTGCGTCTTATATCACCCCATAACATAAAAGAGTAATGACATCAAGAGGTGGCCCCTGTCCGACCAAGACATGGCACTTTGCGTCAAAACCCGTTCTCCCAAAAGGTTCCTACTGGACAACAGACATATCTTATTTCATATTTCACAAAGGTGGACTCCTAAGTGTCAACTAGACTCTGGGATAGTCATCACAAAAAAAATCATATCGGGCAGGCTGAACATCAACCCCCATCACAATAATCATAATAGGCAGGCTGAACATCAACCCCCTCACATATCAAATACAGGGCTGAAATTCAAACCCTTAACATATTACATACGGACTATCCCCTTTGAGTACACAGTTACACTTAGCCTTAGTCCTAACCATCACATAGCACATAATATCCGAATTCACATAACCACATAATTTTCATAAGTCACATAACCACATAATATTCCAAATTCACATAACCCGTTACATAACACATATTATTCCAAATTCACATCACCTATCACATAACACATATTATTCCAAAAATCTCATAACATATCACATAATATTTCATATTCAAATAGTGTAGTCCTTAGATTTCATGCTAATTAGTTCAGTCAAAACTTGCTATGTTATCACTCAAATTTCTCAAACAATTTCTCAACATAGTCCTAAGTATATAACCATATACTATAAAATCAACTTAAAATTTTCAAACAATTTCTCAAACAACTACCACATATATGTTAACTAAAAACATCAAATTCGGCTTCCATACATATTATCAAGATTTCGGTTTAACTACAATTAACAAGGTTTCGGTTTTCATACATGCTACAAAAATCATTGATTTAATGTTACCAAAATTGATTTCGGTTTAACTATAATTAACAAGAATTTCATACTCAAAATTCAATGATTTAATGCTACCAAAATTCCTACAAAAATACCTTAAATTTCATACAAATTTTCGGTTAAATAATCATCATATAATCACCTTTGAAAAATTCGGTTTTCATGATATAATCAACTTTACAAAATTCGGTTTTCATGATATAATCAACTTTACAAAATTCGGTTTTCATCATGGTAAAGTCTTGAATTTCGGTTTTAGCATGGTAAGATTTCCAACAAGCAAATATATCATCTAACACATCAATTAACACAAACAAATAGATAGAAATCGATTAAACACCCCACTCACCTCTTAACCGAGAACACAAGGTGAAAATTCTCCAAAAACAATTCGTCTAAGGCTTGAAGTTCTACCAAGAATCGCCACCAAACACCAAGGAAAATTCGCCAAAGGGGAAGAGATGGAGAAATCGCCAAAATCGCTTCAAGAACTCTTCAATAACACCAAAATCGCCTTCTTCCTCCTAGCCGTCGCCCAAGGTTTTTCTTCAAGCCAAAAATCGCCAAAACCTCTACCCTAGCCGAAATTACTACTTAAACTTTGGGTTTTTAAATTTTAAACCCATTAACCAATTAATTCCAAAAGGGTTTAACCCATTTAACTATTAATTTCGAATTTTAAATCTAATATCCAATAACCCAATAACCCATGGTTTAAGTGAAAATCCAATATGAATTTAAATTAACATCCAATTAATTAATTCACTTAAGCGCAAATCCAATAAGGATTTAATTAATATCCAATAAGGTCTAATTAATTAACTAACAACTTACAACCCATAATTCCTAATTAATTTATCATGAACAACTAATAATAATTTATCATAAATTAACAGCCAATAATCAAACAAATAATCTCTAATTAAATAACTATTAACAACCAATACATAAAAATATCACAGTCAATAATTTTAGACTAAATCAAAATAATGCTTACCAGGACTTAAGATCCTTGGATCTTACATCCCTCCCTCCTTATAAAGCTTTAGTCCTCTAAAGCTCAGCATCCATATCTTCAAAGAGGTAAGCATAAAATTTCCTCATATCAGCTTCAGTCTCCCATGTCGCCTCCTCAACTGACTGATTTCCCTAGATAACCTTTACCAAAGGTATAGTCTTGTTCCTCAAAACTTTATCCTTTCTATCCACAATCCGAAGAGGTCTTTCCTCAAATGTCAAGTCACTCTGAATCTGAAGAGGTTCTAACTCCAACACATGAGATGGATCAGGATGATATTTCCTCAAAGCAGAGACATGGAATACATTATGCACATGATCCATAGCAGGAGGTAAAGCTAACCGGTAAGCCACTGGACCAATTCTCTCAATAATGTCAAAAGGGCCTACAAACCTAGGGCTCAACTTGCCCTTTTTGCCAAACCTCATTACACCCTTAGTAGGTGACACCTTCAAGAACACATGATCCCCTACCATAAACTCCAAGGAACGACGACGGTCGTCAGCATAACTCTTCTGTCTATCCCGAGCAATTTTCAGTTTATCCCGGATCTCTCTGACCTTATCAGTAGTCTCCTGTACTGCATCAGATCTCAAAATCATTCTGTCACCAGTTTCCTCCCAACACAAGGGAGTCCTACACCTTCTCCCATACAAAGCCTCATAAGGAGCCATCTGAATACTGGAGTGGAAGCTATTATTATAAGTAAACTCTATCAAAGATAGATCCCGGTTCCACTCAGAACTCCAATCGACCACATAGGCTCTCAACAAATCTTCTAGAGTCTGTATAGTACGCTCCGTCTGGCCATCAGACTGAGGATGGTATGCTGTACTAAAACTCAACTTAGTACCCAAACCCTCCTGTAAACTCTTCCAAAATCTGGACAAAAACCGAGAGTCCCTATCAGACACAATATCAACAGGAACTCCATGCAGTCTGACTATCTCATCAATGTACAATCTAGCCAGCCTCTCTAACGAATAAGTCATCTTAATCGGGAGAAAATGGGCTGATTTAGTGAGTCTATCAACAATCACCCAAATAGCATCATGACCCAATCTGGTTCTGGGCAAACCACATACAAAATCCATACTGATGCATTCCCACTTCCACTCAGGAATAGGAAGGGGCTGCAACAAACCACCAGGCTTCTGGTGTTCAGCCTTTACAGTCTGACAGGTTAAACACCTAGAGACAAAATCAGATACTTCTTTCTTCATACCCGGCCACCAAAAACTTTTCTTGAGGTCTTGATACATCTTAGTCACGCCAGGATGTAGAGAATATTTGGAGTTATGGCTGTCCTCCAATATTTCTTTCCTCAAGCTCGGTTCCTCAGGGACACATACCCTTCCACGAAACCGAAGAATACCATCATCAGACAGGCTAAAATCCTGAACTGCGCCATCAACCAGACTATCCCTGATCTGACCTAATCTCGGATCCACAGACTGCTGATCTCTGATCTTCTGCAACAAAGCAGACTGTACTCTGAGAAAAGCCACATAACCAGACTGAACTTTAGGAGAAACACTGATCCTGAGATCGCTGAACTCCTGCAGTAACCGCCACTCACTGACTCGTAAAGCAGCTACTGAAGTAACTGGATGTCTGCTCAGTGCATCCGCCACTACATTGGCCTTTCCAGCCTGATACTGAATAGAGAAGTCATAGTCTTTGATCAACTCCATCCATCTTCTTTGTCTCATGTTCAACTCCTTCTGAGTGAAGATATACTTGAGACTCTGGTGATCAGTGAACAGATTGAACTCCTGACCCAGTAAATAGTGACGCCATATCTTCAAAGCAAAGACTACGGCCGCCAACTCTAAATCATGAGTAGGGTAGTTCAATTCATACTCCTTCAGTTGTCTCGAAGCATAGGCTACTACAGAACCCTTCTGCATCAAGACACAACCCAACCCTTTGCCTGAAGCATCCGTATATACAGTAAACCTCTCCCCATCACTAGGAATAATGAGAATCGGTGTACTAGTCAACCTTCTCTTCAGCTCTTGGAAGCTCTCTTCACACTTGTCATCCCAAATAAACTTAGCCTCCTTTCTGGTTAATTTAGTTAAAGGACCCGCCAGCTTGGAGAATCCCTCAACAAATCGCCGGTAGTAACCTGCCAAACCCAGAAAACTCCTGATCTCAGTAGCACTAGTCGGTCTTCCCCAATTAAGGATGGCTTGCACTTTAACTGGATCCACAGACACCCCCTGACCAGAAATCACATGTCCAAGGAAACTGATCTTCTCTAGCCAGAACTCACACTTACTAGCCTTGGCATATAATCGGTTCTTCCTCAGAACCTCCAGCACTCTGCGCAAGTCACTGACATGATCTGAAGTAGTCCGTGAGTATACCAAAATATCGTCTATAAAGACTACCACACAAGAGTCAAGCAATTCATGGAATACCCTGTTCATCAAATCCATGAAAACAGCAGGTGCATTCGTCAGTCCAAAAGGCATAACTAAAAATTCGAAATGCCCATACCTGGTCCTGAAAGCAGTCTTAAATATATCCTCATCCTTGACCCTCAGCTGGTAATACCCTGATCTCAGATCAATCTTAGAGAACACTGTCGCTCCCTGTAATTGATCAAATAGATCATCAATTCTGGGAAGAGGATACTTATTCTTGATAGTCACTTGGTTCAACTGCCTGTAGTCTATACACATCCTCAGGGTTCCATCTTTCTTCTTCACAAATAGCACTGGCGCTCCCCAGGGAGAAGCACTAGGCCGAATGTACCCTTTCTCTAGCAATTCCTCCAGTTGTTTCTTAAGCTCGGCCAGCTCTGAGGTAGCCATGCGATAAGGAGCTCTGGAGATAGGTGCCGTACCTGGCGCCAACTCAATGCCAAACTCTACTTCTCTAATCGGTGGCAAGCCTGAAAATTCTTCAGAGAACACATCAGGAAATTCTTTCACCACCGCCATCTGAGTCAAATCAGAAGTAGAATCATCCTGCACCTTAACATGCGCAAGATAACCCTTGCATCCACTAGCCAGTAATTTCCTGGCCTGCAGGAAAGATATCACATGCGGTCCTTGGTCTGACACTAGACCTCTCACAAAAAGCCGATTCCCATCTAGCAGATTTAAAGTGATTACTTTCTCAAAGCAATCCACAGAGGCATGATGTGAAGACAACCAATCCATACCTAGAATGACATCATAGTCTTGCATGTCTAAGAGGATTAGATCCACTAGAAACTCATAACCCTCTACATGTACCATACAGTCAGCACACACAGTGTCTGTAGATAATGATTTTCCTAAGGGAGTACTGACAGACACAACATAATCTAGCATCTTAGGTACAACAGGTAAACATGCAGCAAATCTAACAGATACAAAAGACAGATTTGCACCAGGATCAAATAGAATGCGAGCTAACTGATCAAATACAAATAAAGTACCTTCCACAACGGATCGGGAAGCTCGTGTATCCTTCTCAGCCACAGCATAAACTCGTGTCTGGACTGTAGGCTTATCTGCGCCTCTAGGCTGTATCTCAGGCTCTTTGCAGTCTCTGACCATGTGCCCTGGTTTCTTACACCTGAAGCACACGCCATTCTTCTTATGACAGTCTTTCACTAGGTGTCCCTTGAGCCCACAATAACTACAAGTGATACCGTTTCTTACATCCCTGGCATCCCTGAACTGCTGCGGTGCATCCCTGGACTGCTGCGGTGCCTTGTAGGAGTAAGGCTTATACCTGCTCTTTTTGTAGTCCTTATGTTTAGGGTACTTCTTACCCTTGCCGCCACTGCCATACTGAGGAGCCGCCGCCTCAGCTGCAGGAACCACTGTCATGGCAACATGAGAACTCCTCTCAGCTATGTATCTCTCAATGGTGCGTGCTTGCCCAACAGTCTCAACATAGGTCTCCAAATGCTGAGCACCAACCTGCTCTCTAATGTCCCATCTGAGACCTCTGAGAAACTTAGTAGCTCTCCTCTTTTCAGTGTTTATCAGGTGAGGAGCATACTTTCCCAATTTCGTGAACTGTAATTCATACTGGTCCACAGTCATATCACCCTGCTCCAGGTGAATAAACGCCACTTCTCGGTCCTCCACCAAACTATCTGGGAAGTACTTCTCGTTAAATCGAGACAAGAAGTAAGGCCAATCTACAGTCTCATGTCTTTCTTCGGCAAGTCTCACCACGCCTTTCCACCACTCATCTGCGTCACTACGCATCATATAGGTGGCCAGACATAACTTATCCTCATCTGAGCAGCGCATGACTTGGAAAATCTTTTCCAAGCACAACTGCCAGTTCTCGGCATTACATGATTCTGAGCCCCCATAAAAAGAACTAGGACCCAATTTCTGGAATTCACTCACAAGTGAAGCATAGCGCCTGTGAGCGCCCTCCTGAGAGTCATCCCCCACCGCCCGAGTAGTAGTCTGGGGTCTCTCTTGAGTCAGCTGCTGCAAAAGCTGCTGTTGTGCCTCTTGATGCTGAGTCTGTTGCTGCTGCAGCATCTGAGCTTGCCTCTCTATCATGGCACCTTGTTGCTGTACCATGCCAGTCAGAGCCTCAATAGTTCTCGTGAGATTCGGGGTCTGCTCGCCCTCATCACTAGCATTTCCTCTGGTTCGCACCATCTTAAATGCCTACACACACATATCATAGTCAGGAAAACAATCATAAACCTAACAGGTGTCTAGCAATACACAAACATGTTTTCCCCCAAACTAAGTTTTAGCTAGCCAACTGCTCTGATACCATTCTGTAACATCCCGTTATCTTAACCCCAAACAAATGGCACAATTCACAAATGATACAGGATGTTTCATATAAGATCGATTCATATGCTAGGTAAAACCGAGTTCAAGAAAAACACGATCTGAAAATTTCCATAAATCCATACATACAAATTCACAAAACACAAATCTCATAAATCACATAAGGGTACCTGCCACCACGCAATCCTTGCACTAGACATATGCAAGGCAACAGTTATATCAAATCCAATGGCATAAATACAATTCGATTCGAAATTCAAAACAAAGCCACAAAGTCGATTTTATAAACTCATACCATACACCGAAACCAGGCTGAAGCCCGCGGTGACACAAAAATCAAACTCATAAGACTGCCATAGCCGGCAACACAATTCACATAATTCACATGGTTCACATAGTTCATATAATTCATGTTAAGGCCACAACCGGCCCCCAAGAATTAAGCACAAAAGTTCTTAAAACAGCAAATAGCATAATTATCCACGCCAATGCACTCAAGAAATGCGCCCCTGCTCTATGCCTGAAAATAATGAGGGGTGAGCTACACAGCCCAGTGAGTGGATAGTCTAAACCGACCATCCAGAACATACATTCAAAAATATAGGCAGATTATTTTAAAAATCTTTAACAGGAACATTATGTCAACATATAACAAAATAAAGAAACAGAAGTCATATAGACAGTCAGATGTACACACTAGCATATAACAAACTCGGGTTCTAGAGTTTTACTCTAAACCAATTAAACACATATATTCTAAACCAACTAAACACACCATACTTAATTAACCTAGTTGTCCAGCATAATCAGTAGTGACCAATATGGTCTAACCCGGCTTGGCCAAAGCACTGGGAGCTGCAAAATCTCGTGCAACACATAAACATGGATAGTGAGTAGAATCAAGAGGTGGCCCCCGCCAGGTCACGACGTGGCACTTTGCTCTATCACCCCATAACACATCGATGGATTGTGTGTAGATTCAAGAGGTGGCCCCCGCCAGGTCATGACGTGGCACTTTGCTCTACGACACCCCATATCACAAAATGAGAGTGATGACATCAAGAGGTGGCCCCTGTCTGATCAAGACATGGCACTTTGCGTCTTATATCACCCCATAACATAAAAGAGTAATGACATCAAGAGGTGGCCCCTGTCCGACCAAGACATGGCACTTTGCGTCAAAACCCGTTCTCCCAAAAGGTTCCTACTGGACAACAGACATATCTTATTTCATATTTCAAAAAGGTGGACTCCTAAGTGTCAACTAGACTCTAGGATAGTCATCACAAAAAAAATCATATCGGGTAGGCTGAACATCAACCCCCATCACAATAATCATAATAGGCAGGCTGAACATCAACCCCCTCACATATCAAATACAGGGCTGAAATTCAAACCCTTAACATATTACATACGGACTATCCCCTTTGAGTACACAGTTACACTTAGCCTTAGTCCTAACCATCACATAGCACATAATATCCGAATTCACATAACCACATAATTTTCATAAGTCACATAACCACATAATATTCCAAATTCACATAACCCGTTACATAACACATATTATTCCAAATTCACATCACCTATCACATAACACATATTATTCCAAAAATCTCATAACATATCACATAATATTTCATATTCAAATAGTGTAGTCCTTAGATTTCATGCTAATTAGTTCAGTCAAAACTTGCTATGTTATCACTCAAATTTCTCAAACAATTTCTCAACATAGTCCTAAGTATATAACCATATACTATAAAATCAACTTAAAATTTTCAAACAATTTCTCAAACAATTTCTCAAACAACTACCACATATATGTTAACTAAAAACATCAAATTCGGCTTCCATACATATTATCAAGATTTCGGTTTAACTACAATTAACAAGGTTTCGGTTTTCATACATGCTACAAAAATCATTGATTTAATGTTACCAAAATTGATTTCGGTTTAACTATAATTAACAAGAATTTCATACTCAAAATTCAATGATTTAATGCTACCAAAATTCCTACAAAAATACCTTAAATTTCATACAAATTTTCGGTTAAATAATCATCATATAATCACCTTTGAAAAATTCGGTTTTCATGATATAATCAACTTTACAAAATTCGGTTTTCATGATATAATCAACTTTACAAAATTCGGTTTTCATCATGGTAAAGTCTTGAATTTTGGTTTTAGCATGGTAAGATTTCCAACAAGCAAATATATCATCTAACACATCAATTAACACAAACAAATAGATAGAAATCGATTAAACACCCCACTCACCTCTTAACCGAGAACACAAGGTGAAAATTCTCCAAAAACAATTCGTCTAAGGCTTGAAGTTCTACCAAGAATCGCCACCAAACACCAAGGAAAATTCGCCAAAGGGGAAGAGATGGAGAAATCGCCAAAATCGCTTCAAGAACTCTTCAATAACACCAAAATCGCCTTCTTCCTCCTAGCCGTCGCCCAAGGTTTTTCTTCAAGCCAAAAATCGCCAAAACCTCTACCCTAGCCGAAATTACTACTTAAACTTTGGGTTTTTAAATTTTAAACCCATTAACCAATTAATTCCAAAAGGGTTTAACCCATTTAACTAATAATTTCGAATTTTAAATCTAATATCCAATAACCCAATAACCCATGGTTTAAGTGAAAATCCAATATGAATTTAAATTAACATCCAATTAATTAATTCACTTAAGCGCAAATCCAATAAGGATTTAATTAATATCCAATAAGGTCTAATTAATTAACTAACAACTTACAACCCATAATTCCTAATTAATTTATCATGAACAACTAATAATAATTTATCATAAATTAACAGCCAATAATCAAACAAATAATCTCTAATTAAATAACTATTAACAACCAATACATAAAAATATCACAGTCAATAATTTTAGACTAAATCAAAATAATGCTTACCAGGACTTAAGATCCTTGGATCTTACAGTGAGGCTTAACCTCACCCCTTGATTTACTCCTGTATTAAAATCCGTGGCTTGTACGGATCTTCTGTGCTTGCTTGTAAGCTCCACCCTACACCTTCCATCAGAGTTGGACCGGTGAAGAACGGGAAGCACAGCCCTTCAATTCTCAAGGGTTGCACTGTAAGTTTATTTCCTGCAGTTACTGCTTTCTAGTGTAGAACTTTCTTACTGCTCTTAGTTAAACTCGAATTTTCTTATCTATTTAAAATACAAAAAAAATTAGTTTTCTAAACCTCGTTAGTTAATCTCGGTTTTCCTAATTATTAAGCTATCTATCAAAATCCGTTTTCAAAAGCGTTGTTTGAATGCTTTAGACCCCCCCCCCCCCCGTCCTACATCAAGAACTTGCTGATGGTGGGCTGGTTCTGGACGTTGTTGGCGGTTTCTTGGGCCGAGTTGGGAACCCAGTTGTTGTAACAGTCGGCGGAATGGTCACGGTCGGCTGCCGGGTCTTGGATCGGCCTTTTAGTGATGTGTAGAGGATGAAGGGACGTCGTTGAGGCCTGAGAAGCCACATTCATGGAGCGGATGGGGCAAGTGGTGGCTGTAGAAGGGCTCATCATGCCCACAAAACGGTCCGGGGGATGCGAGGACCGCTGCGAGCATCAAACGGGGTGGAAAACAACCTCTTTTGGCTTTCTGGGGCTAAGCACGGCTTGGCCGTGTCGATGGTCATGGCCGTGCTCCGCATCTGCATTCTGGCCCGAGACATGCACGACTGGGGCGTGCTCGGCGGCACGGGTGTGCTTGTCAGCGGTAGGTTGGCCCGAGACATGCACGGTTGGGGCGTGCTCAGTGGCACAGGCATGCTTGACGGCGGCTGGTTGGCTCGAGACATGCACGGCTAGGGCATGCTCGACGGCACGGGCGTGCTTGACTTGACGGCGGCTACTTGGCCCGAGACATGCACAGCTGGGGCGTGCTCGGCGGCACGGCCGTGTCGTGCTGCTGGGATGGTGGTCGAGAGGTGCACGGTCGGCAGCACAGCCGTGGCGATGGCCATGTCGGTGTTCGTGTCTGCAGTCGACCATGTCACGGCTGTGTCTGGGTGCATGGCCTGGCCGTGTTGGGGGCTGCAGGGCTTCATTTGTGCCAGAATTTGTGGGGCTTCTTCCTCCAGCCCTGGGGAGTCTTCCCAAGTGTCTCCATGAGGGAATGGGCCTTCCTCATTGGCGTCTATGACTCCGTCATTATAGTAAGTTCCTAACATTCAATTCTAGGGTTCCAAGTTCTCAAGCAAGTCACATTTCGGTCTATTGTGAAAACTCTAAGACACGATCAATAATATGAATCTACGGAGAATTAAAGAACAATTATCACATAAGTAGAATTATCATGCTAAAATTATACATGACGAAGTAATGAAAAATTTATCTAGTCATTAAGAAATCAAAGGGAATTACTCCCCCATGTCCCATAAAAGGTTTAAGCTAGCATGGATGAAAGATTACAATAATCCATAGTATCAAAGTGTAGGAAATTAAGAAAGAGAGGAAAAACTAATAACCACACGGCTGTAATGGAAATTACAACCGTAATTTCCACGCGTGAACAGTGCCGGCGGCGAGCTTTTGTTGATTTCTCCTCCGATGGAGATCCTTTCTCTCTAAAACTTCTCGATATCATCTCCTCTTCCATGTGAAGCTTCCCCTCAAATTTCACGACCGGAGATGCGTTGTACGCTTCCCGGTGGTGAAACCTAAGGTGGCGGCGTGAAACTCAATTTCTCTCCCAACAATCGATGAAAATTAGGGCTTTTGGTTTCTCCCCCCTTCTCGTCGCGAAAAGCTCTTCCTTTGCTTCTTATAGCTTTGAATTTTATGGCCTGGATCGTCCACAATCGATCGCGCAAAAATCGGGCTTCAAAATGTCTGGAAAAATCGCGTGTGAAGATTATAATTACGGCCATAATATTGGTTACGATAGTGCCATAATTTTGGCTAGAAATCTCGCTAAGGAAATTGTCTGGAAATACGGTACTGTGAAATCCATTACGGTAGTGCCGTATTTTTACTAAATCTCTTGGGTGGAAAATTGACCCAAATTACAGCACGTGAATTCTGTTACGGCAGTGCCGTAATTTCCCTGAAACTTTCTGTCCAAATTTGACCCAAAATACGGCACCATCCAGAACTTATGGCAGTATCATGGTTTTGTTCTGTAGGTTCAGTGAAACCACAGTACCGTAATATCCATTACGGTAGTGTCATAATTTGTTTTGAAGCTCCAATCTTCTTGAAATTTGACATGCAATCTTCTCTTGATAGTGGGAATTCATCCTTGCATCTGAATTTCTTGAAAACGCCTGAAAATCATGTCTTTTTGCGTGAAAATCATCAAAAACAAAAAAGAATGTAGATATATATTAAAGAAATAAATTTGACATGATTGATTTAGTCCTAATCACATGCATGAGTTCATTCACCATCAATAAAATTAAACAGGTCATCAACAATAAATTCTTTAAAATTTATCTAGGCCATAAATCAATCTCATCAATCAAAAATATACTCATTAATCATCAAAATATCACAATATCACCAAGTATCAAGCATTCAATTATGCACCTTCACAAGGTGCTCAAGTATCAAGAATATCATAATACAACCTGATCGAATAATTCGTCAATATCAAAATGTGATAATACAACCCCATCGAAGGAATAAAAATCAATATCATGATCATACAACCACATCAAATGGGAATATAAGCATGTAAAGCAGAGTAGCAATGGTGGACACAACAAGTATGGAGGAATCATCCTTCCCTATAAAACACGAAACATCAATAAGATAAGGAAAATGAAATGCAAAAAGTAAAGGGAAAAAGATACTCACAAAACTCTACTCATCATCATCGGATCGGATCTCCTCGGTGCCCTCCTCTGCTGCATCCATAGGATCAAAGGGCTGCTCTCTCTGGTGCCCACTATGGTCTCCACCTCTCCTCGAGTCCTGGATTCCAAAATGATCATACAAGAAATTCCCCATCTCTTCCATATAGTTGCTGAGATGTTCCACATCATAGTGATGGTGATGCATCGAGTCCTTCATCTGCCCTACGGTGTCCATCATCCTCTCCATACAATGTCCCTGACGATATATCTTGGCGGAGAGTGCCTGGAATCCTGGGTCAAAGGCACTAGACTATCCTCCAGTCAGTCTGTGGGAAGAATTAGCAGCTGGGGGAGTAGAATCAGCAGGCTGGTGAGATGGTGACTCCATACAATAAGGATCATCTCTTCCACCCCAAGTGGGTGGTGGTGGAACGGCACTCAACGGTGGTGTAAAAGTTGCCTCGGCGATGCTCGGTGAAAGCTTCCAATTCGCTCTTTCTTTCACAGTGGTCTTCTCTACAAGGGGTAATGGTAGAGTAGGGGCATTTGGCCGTGCATTCCCCCTTGCCACTTCTATCCCATATGGTTGAACATTCAAATGTAATGCTATAGGTGTAATCAGCCCTCCTATTACAATTGCTCCCTTTTTCGCCCTAGCCACTTAACCATGTGCTTCTTCAAAAAGAATGCAAGATCTACCACTACTCCATTAAGCATCCCCCAAAGAAAGTAGAGCTAAGACTATCTTACCATTCCATCACTGTCTCCTCTACCAAAGACAGTGTGGGCAAGAACTCTATGAACATACTTTATACAAGGATTCGCGATCTTTGAAGCTCTACTAGAAACAGCAGAAAGGTGAGTCTCATGGGTAATCTGGTTCCAAAACAGATTTTCTATAAACCCAATTGGTATCTCGGTATACCCTCCTGAACCCAAGTGAAAGATAGATCTGACTTTTCTCAAATTTAACTTCCTCTCAACATTCGCCAATCTGAATGTGATATCTCCTTCAGCAGGTCCATTGGAAAACTCTCTTAGATCCACATTGAAGCTACTAAAAAATTCCAAAGCAAGTGGCAAATAGGTATATGGTGTCATCTCAAAAAATCTTCTAGCCCTGATTTGCTCAAACATCCAAGATACATCCTCGTAGAGCCCAAGTGCTTCTAGAGTCCTTCTTTCAGCATATTTTGTATTGACAACTCTTCTTTCCACCATTTGATTGTACCTTGACTCTTGAATTTCATCTCTAAAAACAATGCCATAGGGATTTGGTGGTGAAGAGGAGGTAGCTGGTAGTTTTCCTCTTTTCTTTGAAACTACTTGCTTAACTTTGGGTGCCATGAGTGAACTTATAGCTACAACTTGAGATTGACAATGCAATATAGCAAACTATAGCATGTTTGAACTCAAATAATACTTCCAATTATGAACAACAATACTCATGAAGCATAATAGAAACAAGAATCAACTAATATGCATGCTTGAACTCAAAGATTCAAATAAAGATGAAAGGGGCGAAATTTGAACATTGAAATTCAGCAAATCCAACTTGTTCAAGCTTAAATCTCTCACAAAAATTGATCAAAAATGCTAGAAACTAACAAGAATTGGTCGCCTATCATCTAAGAAGTAAATGTGAACAAGAATCTTTGAAAATGACCAAGAATCAAACAGAAACAAACAAAGGGGTGAAACTTGCATGAAAACTCGCCAAAACAGAGAAATCGGGTGTAAAATCATTCTATGGAACATCACAACATAATATCTAAACAACAACAACTAAGAAAAATAAAACAAACAACAACAACAACAACAACAAAGAACATGTAAGTCTGTCCAAACAATTACAACACAAAATAAAAGTCCTTGGGGTGCCTCCCAAGAAACACTTGTTTAAAGGTCTATAGCTCGACCAATGTTCAAATGTTACTTTTGAGATAAAGGGTTAGAGAGTTTAAGAGTGACTCCCTTCTCCACGGGATCCTACGCATAATAGGGCTTGAGACACTACCATTCACTTTGAAACTACTAGTTCGTTCACTCCATATCGCTCCTTGGAAATAGCTTTAATCAAGAATTACCTACTCCCCTTCTTGAAAATGCTTCTGAACAATATGCTTGTCATGCCATCTTTTGGTCCTCTACTTGTAGATCTTGGCATTCTCATAAGCTTCCTTTGAGACATCTCGAAGGGTGTCTTAAACACTATCCTATAAGCCCATAAAGCATTATCTAATTTGAGAGCTTAGTCAGTCCTAGAGGTAGAAACGGTCTTCTACAAGATACCTTTAATCTCCCTGTTAAACACCTCAACTTGACCACTGGTTTGTGGATTGTATGAAGTAGCTACCCTGTGATTAACTCCATATTTTTTGAGTAAGGATTCAAGCCTCTAATTCAAGAAATGGGACCCACCGTCACTAATGAGCACGCGAGGCACTCCAAAGCATGGGAATATAGTCTTTTTGAGCATCTTGGTGACCGCCTTAGCATCATTGGTGGGCTCAGCCGAGGCTTCTACCCACTTAGAGACATAGTCGATGGCGACGAATATATACCTATTTCCGCATGAGGACAGGACCCATGTAGTCTATCCCCAGACATAAAAAATTTCCACTTCAAGAATTGTTGTCATCGGCAATTCATCCCTCTTTGATATGCCGCCAGACCTTTTGCATTGATTGCAGCTGAAGACATAGCTCTTTGCATCCTTAAAAATCGTTCGCCAATAGAATCTGGATTGCAAAATCTTAAAGGCAGTTTTAGTGGCACTTGCATGCCCACCATATGGAGAGGAATGATAGTGGAATAGTGTATCCTTGACCTCCTCTGGAATGCATCGTATATAAAGCCCATTAGCACATCGCCGAAACAACAATGGCTCATCCTAGACATAATGCTTCACATCAAATAAAAGCTTCTTCATTTTTTGAAAGGTCAAGTCTAGGGGAAAAACATCAGAAATAATATAATTAACATAGTCAGGGTACCAAGGTGCAGCCATGTTCGTGACTCCAAAAAGATGCTCAATAAGAAAATCATCATTAATCTTTTGCAGTCCCTCTGCTTCACTTTGTTCGTTTACCAATCTTGATAGATGGTCTGCAACTGAGTTCTCTGAACCCTTCTTATCATGGATCTCTATATCAAACTCTTGAAGTACAAGGATCCAGCGAATTAGCCTTGGCTTCGCATCCTTTTTGCTCATCAAATGGCGTATAGCTGCATGGTCAGTATAAATGATAACTTTGTAATCGATCAAATAGGAGCAGAACTTATCAAAGGTGAGCATGATAGCAAGTAGTTCCTTCTCGGTCATAGCATAATTTACTTGGGCCTCGTCTAATGTCTAACAGGCATAATATATCACATGGAGCTTTTTCTCCCGCCGTTTTCCTAGAACTACACCAACCGCATAACTGCTAGTGTCACACTTCAGCTCGAACGACAAGGACCAATCAGGAGCTTGCATGATAGGTGCCGATATCAATGCTTGCATGAAAGTCTGAAATGTAATCAAACAACTTTCAACAAATTAGAAAATGGCATCTTTAACTAAAAGATTAGTTAAAGGTCTAGCAATTTTAGAAAAATCCTTGACAAATCTCCTGTAGAACCCAACATGCCCGAGGAACCTTCGGATTCCCTTTACAGAGGTAGGTGGGGGCAATCTCTCTATAACCTCGATTTTTTCTCTATCGACCTCGATCCCCCGCTCAGAGATAAGGTGCCCAAGTACAATGCCTTCACGTACCATAAAATGGTACTTTTCCCAATTGAGCACCAAGTTAACTTATTCGCACCTTTGTAAAAGTTTAGACAAGTTAGTCAAACAAATATCAAAAGATGATCCATATATAGAAAAGTCATCCATGAAGACATCCATGATGTCCTTAATAAACTCAAAAAATATAGCGATCATGCATTGCTAGAATGTTGCAGGCACGTTGCACAATCCAAACGGCATCCTCTAGTAAGAGAACATGCCATAGGGGCACATAAAGGTTGTCTTTTCCTGGTCCTCCAGGGGGATGGGGATCTGCAAAAAAAACCTGAAAAACCATCAAGGAAATAAAAATACGAATTAGCAGAAAGCCACTCGAACATTTGATCGATGAACGGCAGTAGGAAATAGTCCTTCCTGGTGGCTTTGTTGAGTTTTCTATAATCAATGCATATTCGCTACCTAGTGATAGTATGGGTAGGGATAAGCTCATTCTTTTCGTTCTTTACCCCCATGATCCCACTCTTCTTTAGAACGACATGCACCGGACTCACCCACTCACTATCTGAGATGGGGTAAATGACCCCTACATCTAGAAGCTTCAAATTTCCTTCTTCACAACTTCCTTCATGTTCAGATTCAATCTTCTCTGGTATTCAATGGAAGCCTTGCTGTCTTTCTCAAGGAAGATTTGATGGATGCAAATCAAAGGGTTGATACTGGTGATATCATCCAAAGATTAGCCTTTCGCCTTCCTATGGGCATGAAGCTCGTCAAGTAATGGTCACGTCTCTATCTCATTTAAATTTGAATTGACAATAATAGGACAAGATGAACCCTCATCTAGAAACTCATATCGCAAATTGCTGGGTAGGGATTTCAGCTAAATGACTGCCCTTACTGTTTCTCTCTGTGTCTTCTCTTCCAATACCTCACCCTAGACTTTTTGAGATTCAATACCAGGGCTCTCATCCAAAAACCTTGAATAGGCAAATACCTCTTTCTCTATCTCTAGGTCCATATGCACCAAATTATTTAAGAGGCATGCCTCAAGTGGGTCTACAACTTCCCTTGTGACCTCAGTATTCACATCCAAAACATCAATACTATAACATGAACCAAATAAACATGGTCTCCTCAGACCTACAGAAAGGTCAAACTGCATAGTGTGCTCACCGATGATTAGGCACAGCTTCTCATTCTTAACATCTATAACTTCCTAAACGGTAGCAAGGAAGTGCCTACCAAAAATGAGGGCAATCGGGAATCCTCTAACATCTAGAGAACTACAATATTTGCTTACACAAAAAAATCCCCAACCTTAATGGGGACATCTTCTACTTTCCCTACTAGATGACGCACAGACCTGTCAGTAAGCTAAAGGGCTATAGAATAAGATCCCATATGTCCAATTTCTGAAAGACTAAAAGTGGCATGAGACTCACACTGGCCCCCAAGTCAGATAGGGCCCGCTCGAAAGGTACATTCCCAATTCTGCATTGAATGGAGAAACTACCAAGATCTTTAAGCTTGGGAGGTAGCTTATTCTGTATAATCACATTGCACTCTTCTATCAGTACTACCGTCCTTTGCTCCTCTATCTTCCTTTTATTGGATAGTATATCTTTGAGGAACTTGGCATATGTGGGCATCTGGGAGAGTGCATCTGTGAATGGTAAATTAATGTAAAGTTTCTCGAGCACTTCCAAAAATCTCTCAAACTGCTTGTCCAATTTAGCCATGGCCAATCTCCACGGAAATGGTACTGGTGGCTTGTAGGGAGGTGGAGGCACATATTCTGGCTTCGGCTCAGCCTCCTTATCTGTTGGTTGTTCCTGAGAAGACTGGCTCTCTTTCCTCTGCTCATCTAGTACACAAGCAATGTTATCCCTAGCCTCCATCGGGGAATCCTCCAATTCTTTGCCACTTCGTGTCATGATGGCATTACAATGCTCCCTTGGATTTGCTTCGGGTTGAGAGGGGAGCTTCCCGGATGGTCTAGAAGAAGAATTTGCTTGCTGGACAATCTGGTTCTCCAACATCCTTGAATGAGTGATCAATGAATCCACCTTTGATGCAGTGCAAACCCAGCATTCCTGCAGCACCTCCAAAAGTCATGGCCTTGACTGTTAGGGAATGCCGAGTGTAATTTAAAATTTTGCAGTCCCAGGACGCAGCGGAAGAAACATTACACCCGAAACACATTCCAGTCCCAAGGATCCATGCGAGAGAGTAGACACAAGGATGTGTTAGAGTTGTACCTCTTTTGCTTGTCTAGATGTCGAAGCCATGTTGAAGGCGCCCAAGTGTTCGCCCTCTACAAGTATCCACGCGTCGACTCCTTGATCGTTGCTCCCTTCCACGTTTGGTGCTAGCCTCGGGAAGAGAATCAAGCCTTATGGTATCTTCACTTCTCTTGCGCCACCTCCAAGATGAAAGCGCCAAGAGGAGATGAGGAGGAAGATGATGCCGCCAAGTTGCTTCCGTCTTCTTCTTTGCTTGCGCCACCTTCAAGCAAGGTGCGCCTATGGCCAAGGAAGGGAGATAGCTTGTGGCATGAAGATGCCAGCAAGCACTGAGAATCCTTGCACCAAGAAGAGAGGGAGAGGAAGAAGTTGCGGCTCCAAGGAAGAAGTTTGCGCCAAGCCTTATTTACTCTCGCCCCTTGCACTCCAAGTCTCTCCAAGAGATATGTCACCCCTCCTAGATATTGTCCACACGAATCAATCTTTTAGCGGGGCGACAAGGGTCCTATTAATAGGACAAGGGGTGGTTAGGGCAATGGCTAGGATTATGCCAAGTGGGCGGCTAGGATAAAGGTGTCTTGAGGTAAGGAAAGTCTCCAAGACTTTACCATAAACCTCATTCAACCTATCCTAATTTGCCCAATGGTCATATCAGCCTAAGACATGCCTTAGAGGAATTCTTTCCATCCAAGGAGAAGGGCTAGCCGCAACATGCATGAGGAATTCGGCTAGGGTGGTGTCTTGGGAGAAACTAGGGTTTGAGGTAAGGTAAGTCTCCAAGACATTACCATATACCTCTTTCCTATATCCATATGCGCCTAGGAACCTCCCATAAAAGTTCTTAAGCCATATCAGCCCCAAGACTTGCCTTAGAGGCAAGCATTCCATCCAAGGAAGAAGGGCTAGGCGCCCTTTACTTCCATAATGAAGCAAAGGCGCCTCCCTCACCCCATTATGCCCCTAGGCGCCAATGGGGTGAGATTTCTCCCCCATTATACCCTTTTAAGCCAATTCCTCTTCATGACAACTAATTATTGGGCCTCATTGGATAATGAGCTAGCCCAAACTTCATGGCATAGGTTGATTAAGCCATTGGATCAAATCCAATGCAACCCTAATCCAAATGTGACCAATCTAGGTCAATTTCGGGTCAACCTGCCAAAAATGAAGTTTGGCTCCAATAATTTTCTTCCAACTCATCAGGCCCATTGGCGCTGATGAAATCTTCCAAATTATCCAATAACTTGATCATAAGGCTTCTGATTAAAGCAACGTCAAGAGTCTATTGCGTGTGACCCCGTAGGATCCATATGACGATGGCAATGATGTAAACATCATAAGTAGTGAGGGGTATCTAGCAACACATCACTACTACCCATGTCATAAGACTTAAGTCATTATGGCAACAACTCCTAACAAGCAACGAGGATTCCTATTGCATTACAGATCCCTTTGCCTAAGCTGATATCCTGCCATTGGATTAGTCTCAAGTTTATTCTCCAATGCTTTGGTCATGACTCAACAAGTGTGGCCACACTTTCCTATCATGCACCAATAAGGTGGGGCGCCCCGAGTGGATATCATGCTTCCAATAAGGAAGGGGCAAATCCTACTATTGGTCATCCATGTCTCTACATGACTTATGACATGCCCAATGACAGTCGTTTTGATCTCCCAATTACGGAGAGACGTAAGACTGTATTAAAGCATGCCCATCATCAAATCTAGACATGAATACCTCAAGTCTAAGGATCAATGCAAACCTCTTGCATGTGAGATTGACTTGTTGACTAGACAAGTCAATCCTCACGGTGGATCACTCTAGTGAATCTAATGCACTTGTATGTCTGCATTACTGTGCCCCGCACATAACCAGCCCATACACCAGTCTCACATGTACCGAAGCTGTCCCATATCTGCTAAGGTACCTTGTCTGGGGATAGCTTATGAGAATGGATCCAATCCAAACTCCTAGGACATTATTTATGCAACTCAATACATCAACGCAGGTAGAGAAGTCTGCATAATAACGACCATGCCCACAAAAATAGTAATAGTTCTATCAAAGTACATTCAAACAATGCCTGACCATGCCCATATATTGGTCTTTAGGGCATATACACCAACAATGACAACATTCACAGCCAGCCTATGTTTGTCTTGGCTGAGGAAATCACAGGCGTGAGAGGGGTCATGGCCTGCCCGTGAGAGGGGTCATCGCCTGCCCGTGTTCGTCTTGGCAAGAATTCGACCAATGCCATGCTCGCCTCGTCTGGCCTCCATGGAATTCACCATCCATGGCTCCAATCTACATGAAACTCCGACTGTGATGCCTCCTCCTCCGTGCCAACTCATGGTCCAAATGATCCGGCCATTTGATTATTGAATCGTCGGTGCCACCACATCCGACACTGCATCCTCTGCTCCGCTCCATTCACGACACCAATCGGCTCCAAAACGTGGTCACAGGACCATCTCGTCGCCACGAGCCCATAGCCAGGAGGATCGGCCCAACATGCCAGTGGATTGCCGGGATCGGGAGTTTTTCTAATCACTAGGTTCTACCACCACTCCACGCGATTTCTTGCCTGGCGCACCCCCATCCGGCGCCGGAAGCTTACCATCCACCCACCGTAACATGCCGCACCTCCAACTAAAGCATCTCCGGTGAATGGCCACCGGACAGCAACTGGCAGTGAACCCTAATCGCCATCAACACCCATGCAGGAAGAGGGTGAATAGCGCCTGTCCATCCAACGACTGCCAACCTCTGCTTCCAGATCAACGATCAGATTTGCCTATCACATAATCGACGACTGCTATCATTCCTATCAGATTTGCCTCAATCGGATGAATTTTGGGACAATCTAGGTGTTAATCCCTACTAAGTTGGACCAGATCTATCCATCCATGCTCTCATATCTCATATCAGGCATCAAGACCAGGAGAAATCACCCCAACTCAAATGAATGGCTCTCATTGATTCGGCTTGAAGCTTCCCTTACATACCTTAGTTGTTAGGATATTTTTAGTTAAAGTTAAGCATCTTTTCAGCATAGTTGTTGTAACCACCCCTCATGTGAGTGGTGTGAGCTTTCCCCTCCTAGTTTATAAAAGAAGGGTGAAGGCTAGTGTGTTAGTTTGTTCTTCTGCAGTAGCGCTTCTCGGTGCCAAAGCCTAGGTCCAGATAACTCCAAGGGAGCTATGTGAGTGTGCTTGTAGTCGCACCTAGAGAGGTCCCTGCAACTCTTGTAAGCCTTCTTTATGCCCTTTTAGCATAGTTTCTAATTCAATTATAGGCATCGGGGCGACACCGAATTGCTTTGGGCTACTCTTCATTTGATTGGAATTTCATAGTTGTTTGTCATGGCTCTCTGTGTTTTACCATCAGTTGCTCACATACGCATTTGCTTGCATTTTCCGTGCACTCGATTGCAAGTTTCTGAGTCATTCGCATGTTCCCCTAGAGTCGATTGTTGTATCCCAACAAGTAGGTAGACAAAAACTTATTTCTGGTGTCGCGGCCAAACTCGTTATCTGGCGTACAGGGACTTTGTCACTCCCTGACACGGCTCCAAAAACTTGTTATGTCACCAAGCTTGTTGTGTCCGCAAGTGCACGGATACTCCCTGACACGTCATAAAAGGATTATCTCACTTTCACGCAGACAATCATGCAGGGATCAATCCTCGCTTTCGCGCAAGATCTATCCCAACGCTGAGAATAAGTAAACCATCAAACAAAGAACTCAAAGATCACTTTCGTGCATCCGAATTCTAAGTTGATTATCACAAGTGGAATCTCAAGGATCACTTTCGTGCATCCGAGTCTCAACACAAGTTTTACTCATGGTTCTCCAATGTTCCGATCTTTGCTTTCGCACAAGATCTCCACGTTTGACAACTCGACTCAATCCTAGATTCATATTATTACCATGACAATTTTACTACTAAAATCAAACAATGAGAACTAACCAAATTTCTTAAAGAAAATTCCTAACATGCAATTCTAGGGTTTCAAGTTCTGAAGCAAGTCACCTTTCGGTCCTTATTGCGATAACTCTAAAACATGAATAATAGTATGAATCTGTGGAGAATCAAAAGTGCAATTATCACATGAGTAAAATTATCATGCTAAAATTATACGTGATGAAATAGTGGAAAAAGATTCATCTAGTCATTAAGAATTAAAGAGAATTACTCCCCCATGTCCCATAAAAGTTTAAGCTAGCATAGTGCAGGAGTTACAATAATCCATGCTTTCAAAAGATCGAAAATCAAAGAGAAAAGAGAGTTTAAGAGAACACACCACAGTTGTAATATAAATTACAGCCGTAATTTGCATAAGGGGGTGCTATGAACAGTGTCGGCGCCTCCTCTTTCATCGATTTCTCCTCCAATTGATTTCCTTTCACTCTAAAACTTCTAGAGCACCTTCTCCTCCACTGTACATAGCTTCCACTCAAATTTCACAGCCAGAGAAGTGCTGTACACTTCCGGGCGGCGAAACCCTTGGCGGCAGCATGGAACTCGATTTCTCCCTCTATGGTGGACGAAAATTAGGGCTTTTGGTCTCTTCCTCTTTGCCTCGGCGAAAGCTCACTTCCTGCTTCTTACGGCTTCTAATTTAAAGGTCTCGATCATCGGCAATCTTCTCCTCAAAAATCAGGCTTCAAATTTGACCGTGGAATCGCGTTTAAGATTAGAATTACGGTAGTGTAATATGTTACGGTACTGCCGTAAAATCGGTCACGTTCTCTGATTCAAAATCTCTGGAAAATACGGTGCCATAAAATTGACTGAACTCTCTGGTCAAAAACGTCTGAAAATTACGGTACCGTAAAATGGTTTACAACAGTGCCGTAATTTCAGTGAATGTCTCTGGTCTGAAGGCGCTCCAGATTACGGCCTGTGTAGATTCTTACGGCAGTGCCTTAATTTTCAGGAAACTTTCTGATGAAAAGCTCCCCAAATTACTATGCTGCTCTGATATTATGGTAGCATATGAAAATACGATACCGTAATATAGATTACGGCCCTGCCGTATTTTGGTTCGTGGCTCAAATTCTCTTGAAATTTGATGTGTGATCTCCTCTTGATGTTGTGAATTCATCCATGCATTTGGGTTGCTTGAAATCGATTAAAAATCGTGTCTTTTTGCCTGAAAATCATTAAAAAACCAAAAAGAGTGTAGATTCCACAAATATTGATAAAAAAAGGCATAAAAATAAGCAAAGTCTATGAATATGACACAAAACACAAATGAAATGACACTAAATTTGCTATAAATTTCGGTGTCATCATCGATTTAGGTGTCTTTCCCACCATGTAGCTCACCGCTATGCCAATTTTGGTATCAGAGAGAGGTTCGTGGGTAATTCTTATTACTTGCATCCTTCCCTTGCATTCGGTTTTCGTCGATTTTTGGCATTCTGTTGAATCAAGAATGTCGTATCCATCCCCATTTTGTGTTACGAGTGTTTCCCAAGCCACCGTAGACTAGTTGTCCATGCGCATGATGGTGAAAGTCCCTAAGGGGGGGCGAAACTCTAAATAGGCGCATATATATATAATTTCGCAGCGGAAGCTAGGGCTTCTAGATCGATAGCATGTATGTCATATGATCAACTTAAACATGTATACATCGAAAAGGAGTCATACCATCGCCATTGCTTTGGATGGCGCCTTGGAAGCAGAGATCGAAAGGGATCTCCTCCAAAAGATGCGCACACAAGATGTGATCGCCTACTCCTTGTTGATCTTTGTGCTAGCAAAGTTCTCCAAGAATCCTTGTCGAATGGAAGGGATGAGATGACTTGATTGCTTGGCCGAGACCTTTCCTTGTCGTCAACCCTCTTCACCACACGAGAGTGTCGAGAGCCAGAGGCAAGAGGCGACAATAGGGCATGAAGAGAAGCGACGTGAGGCGTGGTCACGTTTAGCAACATGCTATCTAAAATTAGCAAAGCCTTAACGTGTGATGCGTTCACTCCAAGTGAACCATCACATTTTCCTCTCCCCTTGAACCATGCGCTCACTTGATGAGCCGGTTCAATTTGGTTTGGTTCAAAGACCAATTAACCCAAGCCATTGGTCTAGATCACAATAAACCCTAAAGGTTCAAGATCTAACCGTTCATCTCTTGATGCTCCTGATCTCACCGATCTAGCATCAATTCTCTTGATCGAAGCTTACCGATCTCAAGCCCTAATCAATCAAACATGATCAGACCAGATCTCACTTACAATCACAATTTAAATCCCTTTAAACTGAACCCAAACAATTCAGTCCACACGATCTGACTTAAGTAAGCCATATCATCAAATTGTGCGACCCTAAGGGTTTCCTTTAAATGTCGGTAATGATAACTCACGTTATCACGATCAGTGAGGGGTATCTAGCAACACATCACTGTCTCCCGATATAAAGGAAAGAGTCTTCCAAGACTACACCCAAACCACAGCACAAGTGTGAATCCACTTCACTAGGCATACATGTTTCCTTTGCCACTGGATGTTCTTATTGGACAAGCGTGTCAAGCTTGTAATTCCAATATGATGAGAATGATTAGATCAGATGAAACATAGTCATCTGGGTATGGCCATACACTTTCTCAATCATCTCATCCAGGGGGCCCCTATAGAACATCACACTCCTTCCAAGGAGACGACAATCCTATATCTATCACTAGTGCCCTAACATGACTCATGTTCATTATCCAAGATAGTCTATAACCATTATGTTTCAAATGATATTGAACTACCTCAAAACAATGCCAATCATCATTTAGAAACACAAGTGATCTCAAGTCAGAGGAAATATGCCACTTGTTTGCATACAAGGATTATTCACATTGTGACAAGCAATTGAATATCCTAAGTAGGGTCTGTCCAGTACATCCAATGTACCCATGAGTCTACATCTTATTCCATGCTCGAAGCATCCTATAAGATTAGAACACATATTAGTCTCAATCATATCAAGGCTGTCTCATGTTCACCAACATATCTCGACTAAGGACATTACTGCATGTCAGCCAAGCTGAACAGCATTGAGACATTATTCAGAAGTATACATATTGCAGCAGATACTGTAACAACCTGAATAACAACCATTGCCTTTATAAACATAAAGTTTATACATGATACTGAAATAATCCCAAGGCCTCAAACATTAGCCTTAAGGGCATACCCTAACAATCTCCCACTTGCACTTAATCTAATGGTTGAGAAATCTCAAACCCATATTATTACAGTGCTTCTGATGCTTCTGCTGCGCCAGAGGCTTCGTAAGCGGGTCAGCCAGATTGTCATCTGTATGAACCTTGCAGACTTTGATCTCGCCATGATCAATGATCTCCCGGATCAAGTGAAACCTTCTCTGTATGTGCTTGGACTTCTGGTGCGACCGTGGTTCCTTTGCTTATGCTATTACTCCAGTGTTATCACAGAAGATAACCAAAGGATCTGCACTCGAAGGAACAACACCAAGTTCCTGAACGAACTTACGAATCCACACTGCCTCCTTAGATGCTTCTGAGGCTGCAACATACTCGGCTTCTGTTGTGGAATCAGCAACAATTGACTGTTTGAAACTTTTCCACACCACTGCTCCTCCATTCAAGGTAAAAACATAGCCCGATTGCGATCGGAAATCATCTTGGTCAGACTGGAACGAAGCGTCAGTATATCCTTCAATACTGAGTTCTTCCTGACCTCCATATATCAAGAACATATCTTTGGTCCTCCGAAGATATTTCAAAATGTTCTTGACCGCAATCCAGTGTGCCTTCCCTGGATTACTTTGGAATCGACTGGTCATGCTTAACCCGTAAGCGACGTCTGGGCGAGTACACAACATCGCATACATAATGGACCCAATAGCCGAAGCATAAGGCGTATTGTCCATTTCATCTTTCTCAGTCTGTGTTTGTGGACACTGACCCTTTGAAAGATTCAGACCATGTCTGACTGGAAGATATCCTCTTTTAGAATTTTCTAAATGGAATCTCTCCAGGACTTTATCGATGTAAGTACTCTGGCACAACCCGAGAAGCCTCTTAGATCTATCTCTGTAGATCTTCACACCTAATACATAGGCTGCTTCTCCTAAATCTTTCATCTAGAAACATTTTCTTAACCATGCTTTAACAGCATGTAGTTCAGGAATATCGTTTCCAATGATCAAGATATCATCGACGTAGAGGACTAGGAAAATAATCACGCTCCCACTAAACCTCTTATATACACACGGGTCATCTTCATTCTTGATGAAACCAAATTCACAGATTGATTCATCAAAACGAATATTCCAGCTTCTTGATGCTTGTTTAAGTCCATAAATGGACTTCTTTAATTTGCATATTTTATGACGATCCGATGGATTAGTGAAACCTTCAGGTTGTGTCATATACACATCCTCTTCTAATTTTCCATTAAGGAAAGCGGTCTTCACATCCATCTGCCAGATCTCATAATCATAATATGCCGCTATCGCGAGAATAATCCGAATAGACTTGAACATAGCTACAGGAGAGAAAGTTTCATCATAATCTATCCCGTAGATTTGTTTGAAACCTTTCGCAACTAGCCTGCCTTTATAGGTAACCACGTTACCATCCATGTCAATCTTCTTCTTGAAGATCCATTTACAGCCTATAGGGATTACTCCCGGAGGCGGATCAACCAAATCCCAAACTTGGTTATCTGATATGGAGTCCATCTCGGCGCGCATAGCTTCAAGCCATCTCGCTGAGTCCGGTCCACTGACCGCATCCGCATAAGTGAGGGGTTCATCATTAATGATGTAGACTCCGTCATAGCGCTCAGGCTGTCGACGGATCCTTCCCGATCTTCGCGGTTCCCGTGATATCTGAGCCTCAGGTTGTTCAATAACCTGATCTACTGGCTCAGGCTCATCCAACTGTGCTTGACTACTTTGTCCTTCTTCTGGATTCTCATCCAGCTTTATTTCTCTCCCACTAGCTTCTTGCAGAAGAAATTCTTTCTCAAGAAAAAAATAGCCGTCCGAGCAACAAATACTTTGTTCTCTTTGGGATCGTAGAAATAATAACCCTTAGTTTCCTTAAGGTAACCGACAAAGATACATTTCTCAGATCTGCTCTCTAGTTTCCCAGAGGCGAGCTTTTTAACATAAGCCTCGCAACCCCAGATCTTAATAAATGTCAAGCTCGGTTGTTTCCCATACCATAACTCATATGGAGTCTTTGAAACTGCCTTGGATGGCATTCGGTTTAGTACCTTTGCAGCTGTTTCCAGTGCAAATCCCCAAAAGGAGTAAGGTAGAGTAGCCTGACTCATCATAGAACGAACCATATCTAGTAATGTTCTATTTCTCCTCTCGGACACACCATTCCATTGCGGTGTTCCTGGCGGAGTGATCTGTGAGATAATCCCACACTCCTTAAGATAGTCAGTAAACTCATGACTCAAGTATTCTCCACCTCGATCTGAGCGAAGTGCCTTGATATTTCGGCCTAGCTGATTTTGTACTTCATTTTTGAACTCTTTGAACTTGTCAAAAGATTCACTCTTATGTCTCATAAGATAGACATAACCATATCTACTGAAATCATCAGTAAAGGTAATGAAGTATGAATAGCCACCTCTGGCATGTTTACTAAATGGCCCACACACATCACTATGTATAAGGTCAAGTAAACCTGAAGCCCTTTGACCTTTGTAAGAAAAAGGAGCCTTTGTCATTTTACCCATTAAACAAGCTTTGCATGTATCAATCTCCTCATAGGAGAATGATCCCAGTAGTCCATGATCATGCAACCGCTTAATGCGCTTCTTGTTAATATGGCCTAAACGACTATGCCATAGCAAGGTGCTGTCATCAGCATACTTGGCTTTCTTAATATCAATCTGTTGTATTGAACATTCCATGTCCAACATGAATAACCCATTGTTAATTGACCCAGTAGCATAAACAATATTATCAAAGGAAATATAACACTTTGAAATCTTGCATTCAAAGGAAAACCCTTTCCTAACAAGAGCAGGAATAGAGATAATATTCTTAGTTATGCTCGGTACAAAATAACAATTGTCTAGTTCTAATACAAGACCAGATGGTAAAGAGATGTGATAAACTCCTACAGCAACAGCAGCAACCCGTGCCCCGTTTCCTGCTCGTAGGTCCACCTCATGCTGTCCCACCTGTCTTCTTCTCTTGAGTTCCTGTACATTTGAACAAATGTGAACTCCACATGCAGTGTCCAACACCCATGATATAGAAGAAGAAACCATGACTTCAGTCACGAAAATACCTGAGCTAGAAGCGAAAGGCTTACTTCCCTTCTTGTCTCCTTGGAGCGCTTTACAGTCCTTTTTCCAGTGACCCAGCTGGCCACAATGGAAACATCTGTATTCCTTTGACCGCTTTATCTTTTGCTTTAGAGCCTTGTTGTAGCTCTTGATGGGGGCTTTGCCCTTCTTCCCCTTCTTCTTGTTCCTAGAAGGAACCATGAGGACAGAGGATGAAGGCATTCCCTTCTCACGAGACTGAGTCTGCTCAGTAGTCAAGAGCATGTTCAGTAACTCTGCTGGCGTACAGTCGATCTTGTTCATATTAAAATTAATAATGAAAGGATCGAAAGAGGCCGGGAGAGACTGCAGGATGATATCTACAACAAGCTCCTGATTGATGGTATGTCCCAGTTTCTCTAGAGCCTCCTTGTACCCAATCATCTTGAGTACGTGAGCTCCCACTGGACTCCCTTCAGTCAGTTTGCTCTGAAATACAAGTTTAGTCAAATTATAGCGTTCAGTCCTTGCCTGTGCTGCATACAGCATCTTGAGGTTTGCTATAATTTCTATAGCAGATAAATCCTCATGCTGACGTTGCTGCTGTGGCGTCATAGACGCTAGCATCAAGCAAGCGACATCAATGCTATCATTGACATGCTTCTCATAAGCATCCCGAACCGCCCTTGCGGCGTTCGCAGCGGGTTGAGGCGGTATAGCCTTCTCGAGGACATACAGTTTCCTCTCAGCCTTAAGAACAATCTTAAGGTGTCCGTACCAGTCTAAGAAGTTTGGCCCAGCAAACTTCTCCCTTTCCAGTAGGGATCGCACATTGAAGGCTGTGGTGTTCGTTGCTGGAGTAATCTACAACAATGCAAGAACAGCAAGGTCAGTATCAATGTTAGAATCAATTCAGGACTTAAGAATGATTCTTTTCTCACTATTTTATCTGACTGAAAAATCCAGTAAAACAGTCCGAAAGAGTGAAACTCTTTTAGTGAGATGGGATCCAGATTTCATACTTGGTCTCCGCGTCCCGCTCAAGCCAGATAAGATGCACAGAGAGTACAAGCACTAATCTCTAGTAGGCAATCCCTGCCAATCGCCAACCCGTGCGATTCCCCTTCATCTGGGCAATCCAGCAGCCTGTGCCAACTGAGTTGGTACAACACAGTCTCTGATCCCACAGATGGCTGCCTCCATATAGCTACTATATGTGCCACACATGTAGCCTACATAGTCAAGCTGACCCGACCTATTCCCTGGACCACCACGTGCTATGCTGAGCAACGAGAAGTGATAAATCCCTTCTCTGTAACACGCAGGTGTAATCACACACCGTCTGAAGATAGATGGGCGTGCCCACTGAGTGGGTACAACACGGCCCCAACGATAGTCATAACAGTGAGGTTTCGCGTCAGAAGGCTTACGAGCTTGATATTTAATGTTGGATTTTAATGGTCCTTTTATCTTCTTACTATCATTCAAATCCTATGGTGATAGCAGTGAAGGAACCCCTACAACAAAGGGGGGCGAAACCCTAATAGGCGCATTTTGGAGGATTTGAAGCAGCGGAGAGGGTTTCTAGATCTATTGCATGCTATATGATCAACATAAAACATTCTATAGAAAGAATGAGATTCATACCGATGCCATTTCTAGATGGCGACTTGGAAGCAGAAAGCGATGTGGCTTTCCTCCAGAGGTGACGCACACAAGATGAGTCTTGGCTCCTCCTTGTCGCCCCTTGTGCTAGCAAGGATCGTCCAAGTATCCTGATCGAATGAAAGGGATGAGATCTTCTTGGCGATTTCTTCCTTCTTCTTTTCGTTCACCTTCTTCACCACACGAGAGAGAACTTGTGTCGACTCGTGGAGAGGCGAGGCGAGAAGAGGCGTGAAGAGGAGAAACGTGAGGCGTGGTCACGTTTAGAGAAGTGCTATCTAAAAATAGCATGCCACTTCTCAATATGCGATCATGGGTTTACCCCAATCGCAAATCTCTTATCTCATGAACCATCCGCTCACTTAATGAGTAGGTTCAATTCGGTTCGGTTCAAGAACCAATCAACCCAAGCGATCCAGTCTAGATCATGATTAAACCCTAAGGCTCCAGATCTAACCGTTGATCTCTTGATGCTTCTAATCTCACCGATCTAGCATCCATTCTCTCGATCGAAGCTTACTGATCTCAAGCCCTAATCAATCAAACATGATCAGACCAGATCTCACTTACAATCAGAGATTAAATCCCTTTAAATTGAACCCAAATAATTCAGTCCACACGATCTGACTTAAGTAAGCCATATCATCAAATTGTGCGACCCTGAGGGTTTCCTTTAAATGTCGGTAACGATAACTTACGTTATCACGATCAGTGAGGGGTATCTAGCAACACATCACTGTCTCCCGATATAAAGGAAAGAGTCTTCCAAGACTACACCCAAACCACAGCACAAGTGTGAATCCACTTCACCAGGCATGCAAATATCCTTTGCCACTGGACGTTCTTATTGGACAAGCGTGTCAAGCTTGTAGCTCCAATATGATGAGCATGATTAGATCAGATGAACATAGTCACCTGGGTATGGCCATACACTTTTCTCAATCATCTCATCCAGGGGGCCCCTTTAGAACATCACACTCCTTAAACAAGGAGACGGCAATCCTTTGTCTATCACTAGTGCCCTAACCTGACTCAAGCTCACCATCCAAGATAGTCTATAATCATTATGTTTCAAATGATATTGAACTACCTCAAAACAATGACAATCATCATTTAGAAACACAAGTGATCTCAAGTCAGAGGACATGTGCCACTTGTTGCAATCAAGGATTATTCACATTGTGACAAGCAATTGAATATCCTAGTAGGGTCTGTCCAGTACATCCAATGTACCCATGAGTCTACATCTTATTCCATGCTCGAAGCATCCTATAAGATTAGAACACATATTAGTCTTAACCATATCAAGGCTGTCTCATGTTCACCAAGATATCTCGACTAAGGACTTAACTGCATGTCAGCCTAGCTGAACAGCTTTGAGACATTATTCAGAAGTACACTTATTGCATCAGATAAGGTAACAAACTGAATAACAACCATTGCCTTTATAAACATAAGAGTTTATTACATGATACTGTTATAATCCCAAGGCCTCAAACATTAGCCTTAAGGGCATACCCCAACAATCTCCCACTTGCAGTTAATCTAATGGTTGAGAAATCTCAAACCCATATTATTACAGTGCTTCACATGCTTCTGCTGCGCCAGAGGCTTAGTAAGCGGGTCTGCCAGATTGTCATCTGTATGTACCTTGCAGACTTTGATCTCGCCACGATCAATGATCTCCCAGATCAAATGAAACCGTCTCTGTATGTGCTTGGACTTCTGGTGCGACCGTGGTTCCTTTGCTTGTGCGATTGCTCCAGTGTTATCACAGAAGATAACCAAAGGATCTGCACTCGAAGGAACAACACCAAGTTCCTGAACGAACTTACGAATCCACACTGCCTCCTTGGATGCTTCCGAGGCTGCAACATACTCGGCTTCTGTTGTGGAATCAGCAACAATTGACTGTTTGAAACTTTTCCACACCACTGCTCCTCCATTCAAAGTAAAAACATAGCCTGATTGCGATCGGAAATCATCCTGGTCTGACTGGAACGAAGCGTCAGTATATCCTTCTATACTGAGTTCTTCCTGACCACCATATATCAAGAACATATCTTTGGTCCTCCGCATATATTTTAAAATGTTCTTGACTGCAATCCAGTGCGCCAAACCTGGATTACTTTGGAATCGACTGGTCACGCTTAACCCGTAAGCGACGTCTGGGCGAGTACACAACATCGCATACATAATGGACCCAATAGCCGAAGCATAAGGCGTATTGTCCATTTCATCTTTCTCAGTCTGTGTTTGTGGACACTGACTCTTCGAAAGATTTAGACCATGTCTGACTGGAAGATACCCTCTTTTAGAATTCTCTAAATGGAATCTCTCCAGGACTTTATCGATGTAAGTACTCTGGCACAGCCCGAGAAGCCTCTTAGATCTATCTCTGTAGATCTTCACACCTAGTACATAGGCTGCTTCTGTAACATCCCTCAGAATCACACCCCACACGCATACAAGTAAAATACGGGGTTTTTAAAATTTTTTTACTCTTCCATTAAAACACAAGAAGAAAGCGGCATCGAAGGACATTACTACGGAACTGAAAACCGCACAGAACTGAGTAGGATCGATTACTAGGAAATAGAAATCCGGAAATCCAGAAGAAAACAAAATCCGGCAGCAAGTATACTAAATTACTGCTGCACAGACCCATATATCCTGGAACAAAACAGATGTCCACACTACACATATGTGGAGAACACAAATTTCAGAAATATTGCAGAAACTGATTATTCAGATACCAAATACAACAATAACTCGGTTACACATTTCAGAATAAGAACAATTGTATTTTCATGACTCCAAAACTCGTATCCAACAATAAAACGAGACAACTATAATATAATATCCTGAAAACAGGCATAAGCCCTCAGGAGATAGAACGTGTCATATAAGTAAGTTAGGCACGCAAGCCTGATAAATCTTTAGAAGACAACTCTTCGAAATTATATGAAACATTAGCAAGCATTATAACAAATTAAGTAGCTGTAGCAATCACTGTCCTGACGTCTCACCTGAAAATATTTAAACAACGGGGGTGAGCTAAAAAGCTCAGTGAGTAAAAGACACTAAAAGTCATCCATAGTACACATCAACAATATCATGCTTGCAGATAAGACACTTAACATGCACACTCATATCAGAAACAAAACATAATCAAATACAGACACTTATAACAATAGGCATCAAGCATGAAGTAGGATATAAGTATACCAACCCATTCCAACTAATCACACCGCCCAACACCTCTATACGACAGATCGAAATAGAACTACAGAAATCAGAACTGACAGACAGAAAGTCAGAATTTTCAGAATCCAAACAGATAGTCTACATCGGAAACAGAAAGGCCACAGAAGGCCTGAAGACCACAGAAGGTCTGATGACCACAGAAGGTCTGACCCCACCTCTGCCGAGGACGAGACATGCATGCATATCAGAAACAGAATGGTAGAGGAGGTATCAGTGGGTGGCCCCCGTCTTGTCAGGACGTGGCACTCTGGCCTCCAATACTGGTAGAGGAGGTATCAGTGGGTGGCCCCCGTCTTGTCAGGACGTGGCACTCTGGCCTCCAATACCCAGAACAGAACAGAAATAGTGGAGGGAGAACGGAAGCTGAGACCAGCTCACATCTACCCTTCACTAGTGTCTCATGGGTCGTAGTAGACTATCAGCACCATTACAGCGCCACAGAAGGAGGATAAGGACACGGAAGAGTGCTTCACTAGGGCATAATTTTTACAGAACAGATCATGCTGAAACGGAGGAGTAGGACTAACCACTACTAAATTCTCACATCATGCCCAAAGTATCTCACAGACCAGAAAATGACACACCCTAATATCCAGTCCTTAACAAAATTACAATTTGCAGAAAATCAAAGCTGAACACACTTCATAATTTTTGCCATCAACCAGAAGTAATATATGAGTGAATTCCTTGAATTCCTTAGATTTCATGCAATTATCCTTAATTCATGTCAAACCATTCTATGTTCTCACAAAGGTTATAACACATTCAAAGTTTCAGAAAATTCACAACATATATATACAGAATAGAAATTTTTCACATAACAAACAATTAAACAGATGTTTCAGAAAAAAACAGATTAATATATCATACTTGCAACAGATGTTTCAGACCGAGTAAGTAACCTAAAATAGGCAATATGATATTCACAATAAAGCTATTTGAATCTACTTTCCAATAGAACTGAATCCGTCGGATTTGGAGTTATAACCGGGGAGATATGGGTGTTCGAACATAGAAAGGTCGGGATTTCAGAATTCCAGAAAACAGATTCGTATATCAGAATTGCGACACAAATTTCAGATCCAATAACTAACAGAAAATAGGCGACATGGTAGTCAAATTGAACCCTTCGAGTCTACTTTCTAATAAAACTGATTTGACGAGATTTCGAGCTATACCTAGGGAGATATGATGGTTCGAACACATAAAGGTCGAAATCCAGATTTCCAGAAAACTGATTTTGTACAGCTAGATTGCAATACAGATTGAAATACGAATACAGTTTGGATATAGTCGATATCATATTCAAATTAAAGCCGAATGTATCTAGTTTCATACAAAATTTATTTCGTGCGATTTGGATCTATAGGCCATGAGATATTGGGGTTATAGTACACAAAGGTCAGATTAGAGAATGCAGATTTCAGCAGAACAGGATTTTAAAACCCTATAAATATTTGAATTCGACCCCATACGGATAATCATTGCAAATAACGAATTTTAATTGAATGATAATCTACAATTTAGCGGATTAGACTCCTTAGGATCGAATTACTCACCAGAAAAATCGTCCACAGAGAAAAACGCCAAGACAGAGGATCACCAGGAAATTCGTCCACCACCAGTCTGCCACCACCAGCATCAGAAATCTCAAGAGGCGCCAAGCACAGTAAGGGGCGACAACCAAAGGCGGCTAGGGCAAGAAAACACAAAAGTCGTGAGGGAGAGGAGCCCTCACGCAATTCCTCTTTTTCTCCCACCCCAAACGGATCCAAGATCCAATAACCCAGTTAACTTAAGTGAAAAATCGGTTTTATGGGCTTACCTGGGCTTAACCACCGTGCGCCACTCCAATAATATCAGAAATATGCGCCACCATGGTGGAAAGAATTCCAGGAGCGAAGAATCAAGGTTGAGGGTTCAAATCCCCAACCAAAATAATTATTTTTTTGCCCTGTAGGAAAAATTCCTACACTTAGGCAAAAATCCCAAAATTTTAACGGATAAAAATACAGAAACAGAATTTCTAACCTTAAATCATAATTCAGAAAAATCGAGGGCGTTACATCCTCCCCCCCTTATAGAGCTTTAGTCCTCTAAAGCTGACCAAGCCCGTCACTGAACAGGTGAGGTTGCTCCTTTCTCATATCTGCTTCAACCTCCCAAGAGGCTTCTTCAACAGACTGATTTCCCCGGATGACTTTCACAAGTGGAATAACCTTATTTCTCAGCACTTTCTCTTTTCTATCTTCAATTCTGAGAGGTTTCACCACAAAGGTCATGTTCTCTTCAAGCTGAAGAGGTTCCAACTCTAGAACATGAGAAGGATCAGAACAATATTTTCTGAGTGCAGAAACATGGAACACATTATGGAGGTGTTCCAGTGATGGGGGCAGAGCAAGTCGGTATGCCACAGGTCCAACCCTCTCAATGATATCAAATGGACCAATGTACCTGGGACTCAATTTTCCCCTCTTCCCAAATCTCATCACCCCTTTCATAGGTGAGACCTTTAGGAAAACATGCTCTCCCACCAAAAACTCAAGAGGACGCCGCCTCACATCAGCATAACTCTTCTGTCTATCCTGAGCAATCTTCATCTTTCTCTGAATTTCTCTGATCTTCTCAGTGGCTTCCTGAACAGCATCAGACCTTAGCACTGTTCTGTCCCCCAGTTTCCTCCCAGCATATAGGTGTTCTGCATTTCCTCCCATATAGGGCATCATACGGAGCCATCTGTATGCTAGAGTGAAAGCTATTGTTGTAGGTGAACTCTATCAGTGATAAGTCCAGATCCCACTCAACAGACCAGTCAACCACATAAGATCTCAGAAGATCCTCAAGTGTCTGAATAGTTCTCTCTGTCTGACCATCAGATTGAGGATGATATGCAGTGCTGAAACTCAGATTAGTTCCCAAATCTTCCTGTAATTTCTTCCAAAACCTGGACAGAAATCGAGGATCACGGTCAGAGACAATGTCCAAGGGAACTCCATGCAATCTGACAATCTCATCGATGTACAGTTTTGCTAACCGATCCAAACTGTAAGTCATTTTGATCGGTAAGAAGTGAGCTGACTTCGTGAGTCTGTCCACAATCACCCATACGGCATCATGATTCCTTCTGGTATTGGGCAGTCCACACACAAAGTCCATACTGATATGCTCCCACTTCCACTGAGGAATAGGGAGAGACTGCATCAAACCGCCCGGCCTCTGATGCTCAGCCTTCACGGTTTGGCAAGTCAAACATCTGGACACAAACAAATGCACATCCTTCTTCATACCATGCCACCAGAAAGTCTTTTTCAGATCCTGATACATCTTGGTACTACCAGGATGAACGGTATACTTAGTGCAATGGCTTTCCCTAAGAATTTCATTTCTCAACTCAGGGTCCTCAGGGACACAGACCCTTCCACGGAATCTGAGGAGACCATCATCCGACATACTGAAATTCTCAACACAGCCTTGCTCCGACCTCTCTTTCCACCGTAGAATATCCGGATCTGACTGCTGCCCTGATCTCAGTCTCTGCAGTAAGTCTGACTGAACCCTGAGAGAAGCTAGAAGACCGCCTCTCTCACCCGGAGTCACACTCAGATGCATGTCACTGAACTCCTGCAATAGTTGCCACTCCTGGACTCGCAGTGCAGCTATCTGAGTCACAGGATACCGACTAAGAGCATCAGCCACCACATTGGCTTTACCAGACTGATATTGGATGGTGAAGTCATAATCCTTTATCAATTCAAGCCATCGCCTCTGTCTCATATTCAGCTCTTTCTGAGTGAAGATATACTTCAAGCTCTGGTGATCTGTAAATAATTCAAATGTCTGTCCAAACAGATAGTGCCTCCAGATCTTCAAGGCAAAAACTACAGCTGCCAACTCCAGATCATGAGTGGGGTAGTTTACCTCATAGTCTTTGAGTTGCCTTGAAGCATAAGCAACTACCTTTCCTTGCTGCATCAGTACAGTACCCAGACCCTTACCAGAGGCATCAGTGTACACAGTGAACTTCTCTCCATCACAGGGAATGATGAGGATAGGAGCACTGGTCAGTCTCCTTTTCAGTTCTTGAAAACTAAACTCACAATCATCAGACCACTCAAACTTCAAATTCTTTCTAGTTAGCTTAGTCAGAGGACCAGCTAGCTTGGAAAAACACTCCACAAAGCGGCGGTAGTATCTAGCTAAGCCCAGAAAACTTCTGACCTCAGTCGCTGTAGTTGGTCTTCCCCAGTGAAGAATGGCCTCCACCTTCACTGGATCCACAGACACACCCTGGCCAGAAATAATGTGCCCCAGAAAGCCAATCTGATATAGCCAGAACTCACATTTGCTGGCCTTAGCATACAGCTGCTTCAGCCGCAGAATCTCCAGCACCTTGCGCAAATCCTGAGAGTGATCTTGCGCATTCTTGGAGTAGATCAGAATATCATCAATGAAGACGACCACACATTTGTCCAGAAGCTCATGAAATACCCTGTTCATCAGATCCATAAACACCGCAGGGGCATTTGTCAGTCCAAAGGGCATGACAAGAAATTCATAGTGCCCATACCTGGTCCTGAATGCAGTTTTAGGTACATCCTCCTCCTGAACTCTCAGCTGATGATAGCCAGACCTCAGGTCAATTTTAGAGAATACAGTAGCACCCTGCAACTGATCAAAGAGATCATCAATACGGGGTAATGGGTACTTATTCCTAACAGTCACTTGATTGAGTTGACGGTAATCGATGCACATGCGCAAAGTACCATCCTTCTTCTTCACAAATAACACAGGTGCTCCCCATGGAGAAACACTGGGTCGGATATACCCCTTCTCTAATAGTTCTTCCAGTTGCTTCTTCAGCTCTGTCAGTTCTGAAGTTGCCATCCTGTAAGGAGCTTTAGATATCGGTGCCGTGCCTGGCAACAACTCGATACCAAACTCAACTTCTCTGCTGGGTGGTAACCCAGATAAATCATCAGAGAAGACGTCAGTAAACTCTCTTACCACAGGAATTCTAGCCAGATCCAAATCAGGCTCAGTCTGCACCTTGACATGAGCCAGATACCCCTTGCAGCCCTGGGCTAAAAGCTTCCTGGCCTGCAGATGAGATATCACCAAAGGCTCCTGTTCTGAAATCCGGCCTTGGATAACCAGTTGCTGTCCATCACTTAGATGCAGAGTAATTAATTTTTCAAAACAATCTAAAGTAGCATGATAGGCAGACAGCCAATCCATGCCCAGAATGATGTCATAGTCTTTCATAGGAAGACTAATCAAATCAATAGGTAAATCATATCCTTCAACCTTAATCAAACAGTCAGGATATACTATATCTGTAGATACGGCCTCACCCATAGGTGTATGAACAGAAATATAGAAATCAAGTATCCTAGGCAACACAGGCAGACATAGTGCAAAACATGTAGACACAAAGGATAAATTGGCACCAGGATCAAAAAGAATGCGTGCCAAATAACTAAACACATAAAGTGTACCTTCCACCACGGACTTCGAAGCCGAAGCATCCCTCTCCGCGATGGCATACACGCGAGTCTGCACAGTAGGCTTCTCACCCTGTCCTCTAGCATCTGGCATAGGACAGTCCTTAATCATATGCCCCACCTTACCACATCTGAAGCAAGCGCCAGTCTTCCTGTAGCACTCATTATCCTGATGTTTAGTGCTCCCACAGTGGAGACACTTCTTGCCATTCTGAGAAACTGTGATGGCTGGCTTCTGATAAGGTTTGTATCTGCCCTTATCATCTTTCTTCTTATTCTTGAAATTCTTCTTATCCTTACCACCCAGAGTGGGTGCGTAAGTCACAGAAGTAGGGGCGGATGCAGTGACTGTAGTATCAACAGCCATCTTAGCAATGCACCTCTCAGCAGTGCGAGCCCTGTCTACTACTTCAGCATAAAACTCCAAGTGTAGCATAGCTACCCTTGTCCTGATGTCTTTCCTCAAACCCCGCTGAAACTTCTTGGCTCTTCTTTCCTCGGTGTTGACTAAGTGAGGAGCATACCCCGACAACCGAGCGAATGTGGCCTCATACTGATCCACCGTCAGGTCGCCCTGCTCAAGATGAATAAACTCCACCTCGCGCTCCTCAGATAAGCTAGAGGGGAAAAACTTGGCATTGAACTTCATCATGAAGTACTGCCAATCAACAACTCTGGATTCAGTTGCCGCCAGTCTGATGACTCCCTTCCACCAGTCTTCGGCATCTCCACGCAACATGAAGACAGATAAACATAGCTTGTCTGCATCATCACAGCGCAAAACCTGGAAAATCTTTTCCAGTGCCAAAAGCCAATCCTCAGCCGCTCTGGGCCCCGGACTACCATAAAATGTAGTCGGGTTCAAGTGTTGAAACTCTCGAACCAACTGAGCATATCGTTGATGTGCGCCATCACCCAGAGGAGAACCAGCGCCACCCATACAGTGTCCAGCCGGTTGTGACTGTGACTGAGGCTGTGTCTGCGACAGCCGCTGCAATAACTGTTGCTGAACCTCCATGTGCTGCGCCTGCTGCTGCTGCATCATCTGAGTTTGCTGCTGGATGAATGCGTTCTGTTGTTGCATCATAGCAGTCATAGCCTCCATGGCCTGCCTCAGATCAGACTGTTGATCACCGTTGCTACTGCTAGATCTTGGTCGCACCATTTTTTTTTGTACCTGCATCACATAACACGGTAGAATAACAACCAATATTCAATCACGGATCAGATCCTATCTTGGTTTCTAGCAATACACAAACAGAGGTTTCCAATATTCAGATCCTATCTTGGTTTCTAGCAATACACAAACAGAGTTTTCCTTTCCCGGAGTTTCTAATTGCTAGTAATATTCCTCTGATACCATCTGTAACATCCCTCAGAATCACACCCCACACGCATACAAGTAAAATACGGGGTTTTTAAAATTTTTTTACTCTTCCATTAAAACACAAGAAGAAAGCGGCATCGAAGGACATTACTACGGAACTGAAAACCGCACAGAACTGAGTAGGATCGATTACTAGGAAATAGAAATCCGGAAATCCAGAAGAAAACAAAATCCGGCAGCAAGTATACTAAATTACTGCTGCACAGACCCATATATCCTGGAACAAAACAGATGTCCACACTACACATATGTGGAGAACACAAATTTCAGAAATATTGCAGAAACTGATTATTCAGATACCAAATACAACAATAACTCGGTTACACATTTCAGAATAAGAACAATTGTATTTTCATGACTCCAAAACTCGTATCCAACAATAAAACGAGACAACTATAATATAATATCCTGAAAACAGGCATAAGCCCTCAGGAGATAGAACGTGTCATATAAGTAAGTTAGGCACGCAAGCCTGATAAATCTTTAGAAGACAACTCTTCGAAATTATATGAAACATTAGCAAGCATTATAACAAATTAAGTAGCTGTAGCAATCACTGTCCTGACGTCTCACCTGAAAATATTTAAACAACGGGGGTGAGCTAAAAAGCTCAGTGAGTAAAAGACACTAAAAGTCATCCATAGTACACATCAACAATATCATGCTTGCAGATAAGACACTTAACATGCACACTCATATCAGAAACAAAACATAATCAAATACAGACACTTATAACAATAGGCATCAAGCATGAAGTAGGATATAAGTATACCAACCCATTCCAACTAATCACACCGCCCAACACCTCTATACGACAGATCGAAATAGAACTACAGAAATCAGAACTGACAGACAGAAAGTCAGAATTTTCAGAATCCAAACAGATAGTCTACATCGGAAACAGAAAGGCCACAGAAGGCCTGAAGACCACAGAAGGTCTGATGACCACAGAAGGTCTGACCCCACCTCTGCCGAGGACGAGACATGCATGCATATCAGAAACAGAATGGTAGAGGAGGTATCAGTGGGTGGCCCCCGTCTTGTCAGGACGTGGCACTCTGGCCTCCAATACTGGTAGAGGAGGTATCAGTGGGTGGCCCCCGTCTTGTCAGGACGTGGCACTCTGGCCTCCAATACCCAGAACAGAACAGAAATAGTGGAGGGAGAACGGAAGCTGAGACCAGCTCACATCTACCCTTCACTAGTGTCTCATGGGTCGTAGTAGACTATCAGCACCATTACAGCGCCACAGAAGGAGGATAAGGACACGGAAGAGTGCTTCACTAGGGCATAATTTTTACAGAACAGATCATGCTGAAACGGAGGAGTAGGACTAACCACTACTAAATTCTCACATCATGCCCAAAGTATCTCACAGACCAGAAAATGACACACCCTAATATCCAGTCCTTAACAAAATTACAATTTGCAGAAAATCAAAGCTGAACACACTTCATAATTTTTGCCATCAACCAGAAGTAATATATGAGTGAATTCCTTGAATTCCTTAGATTTCATGCAACTATCCTTAATTCATGTCAAACCATTCTATGTTCTCACAAAGGTTATAACACATTCAAAGTTTCAGAAAATTCACAACATATATATACAGAATAGAAATTTTTCACATAACAAACAATTAAACAGATGTTTCAGAAAAAAACAGATTAATATATCATACTTGCAACAGATGTTTCAGACCGAGTAAGTAACCTAAAATAGGCAATATGATATTCACAATAAAGCTATTTGAATCTACTTTCCAATAGAACTGAATCCGTCGGATTTGGAGTTATAACCGGGGAGATATGGGTGTTCGAACATAGAAAGGTCGGGATTTCAGAATTCCAGAAAACAGATTCGTATATCAGAATTGCGACACAAATTTCAGATCCAATAACTAACAGAAAATAGGCGACATGGTAGTCAAATTGAACCCTTCGAGTCTATTTTCTAATAAAACTGATTTGACGAGATTTCGAGCTATACCTAGGGAGATATGATGGTTCGAACACATAAAGGTCGAAATCCAGATTTCCAGAAAACTGATTTTGTACAGCTAGATTGCAATACAGATTGAAATACGAATACAGTTCGGATATAGTCGATATCATATTCAAATTAAAGCCGAATGTATCTAGTTTCATACAAAATTTATTTCGTGCGATTTGGATCTATAGGCCATGAGATATTGGGGTTATAGTACACAAAGGTCAGATTAGAGAATGCAGATTTCAGCAGAACAGGATTTTAAAACCCTATAAATATTTGAATTCGACCCCATACGGATAATCATTGCAAATAACGAATTTTAATTGAATGATAATCTACAATTTAGCGGATTAGACTCCTTAGGATCGAATTACTCACCAGAAAAATCGTCCACAGAGAAAAACGCCAAGACAGAGGATCACCAGGAAATTCGTCCACCACCAGTCTGCCACCACCAGCATCAGAAATCTCAAGAGGCGCCAAGCACAGTAAGGGGCGACAACCAAAGGCGGCTAGGGCAAGAAAACACAAAAGTCGTGAGGGAGAGGAGCCCTCACGCAATTCCTCTTTTTCTCCCACCCCAAACGGATCCAAGATCCAATAACCCAGTTAACTTAAGTGAAAAATCGGTTTTATGGGCTTACCTGGGCTTAACCACCCTGCGCCACTCCAATAATATCAGAAATATGCGCCACCATGGTGGAAAGAATTCCAGGAGCGAAGAATCAAGGTTGAGGGTTCAAATCCCCAACCAAAATAATTATTTTTTTGCCCTGTAGGAAAAATTCCTACACTTAGGCAAAAATCCCAAAATTTTAACGGATAAAAATACAGAAACAGAATTTCTAACCTTAAATCATAATTTAGCCCGAGAAGCCTCTTAGATCTATCTCTGTAGATCTTCACACTTAGTACATAGGCTGCTTCTCCTAGATCTTTCATCTGGAAACATTTCCTTAACCATGCCTTAACCGCATGCATTTCAGGAATGTCATTTCCAATGATCAAGATGTCATCGACGTAGAGGACTAGGAAAGTAATCACGCTCCCACTAAACCTCTTATATACACACGGGTCATCCTCGTTCTTGATGAAACCAAATTCACTGATTGATTCATCAAAACGAATATTCCAGCTTCTTGATGCTTGTTTAAGTCCATAAATAGACTTCTTTAACTTGCATATTTTATGACGATTTGATGGATTAGTGAAACCTTCTGGTTGTGTCATATACACATCCTCATCCAGATTTCCATTCAGGAAAGCTGTTTTCACATCCATTTGCCAGATCTCATAATCATAATATGCTGCTATCGCGAAAAGAATCCGAATAGACTTAAACATAGCTACAGGTGAGAAAGTTTCATCATAATCTATCCCGTAGATTTGTTTGAAACCTTTCGCAACTAGCCTGCCTTTATAGGTAACCACGTTACCATCCATGTCAATCTTCTTCTTGAAGATCCATTTACAGCCTATAGGGACAACTCCCAGAGGCGGATCAACCAAATCCCAGACTTGGTTATCTGACATGGAGTCCATCTCGGCGCGCATAGCTTCAAGCCATCTCGCTGACTCCAGTCCACTGACCGCGTCCGCATAAGTGAGGGGTTCATCATTATCAATGATGTAGACTCCGTCATAGCGCTCAGGCTGTCGACGGATCCTTCCCGATCTTTGCGGTTCCCATGATATCTGAGCCTCAGGTTGTTCAGTAACCTGTTCTACCGGCTCAGGCTCATCCAACTGCGCTTGACCACTTTGTCCTTCCTCTGGATTCTCATCCAGCATTATTTCTCTCCCACTGGCCTCTTGCAGAAGAAACTCCTTCTCAATAAATATGGCCGTCCGAGCAACAAATACCTTGTTCTCTTTGGGATCGAAGAAATAATAACCCTTAGTTTCCTTAGGGTAACCGACAAAGATACATTTTTCAGATCTGCTCTCTAGTTTCCCAGAGGCGAGCTTTTTGACATAAGCCTCGCAGCCCCAGATCCTGATAAATGTCAAGCTCGGCTGTTTCCCATACCATAACTCATATGGCGTCTTAGAAACTGCCTTGGATGGCACTCGGTTTAGTACCTTTGCAGCTGTTTCCAGTGCAAATCCCCAAAAGGAATATGGAAGAGTAGCCTGACTCATCATAGAACGAACCATATCAAGTAGGGTTCTATTTCTCCTCTCGGACACACCATTCCATTGCGGTGTTCCTGGCGGAGTGAGCTGTGAGATAATCCCACACTCCTTCAGATAGTCAGTAAACTCTCGACTTAGGTATTCTCCACCTCGATCAGAACGAAGTGCCTTGATATGTCGGCCTAGCTGATTTTGTACTTCATTCTTGAACTCTTTGAACTTGTCAAAAGATTCACTCTTATGTCTCATAAGATAGACATAACCATACCTACTGAAATCATCAGTAAAGGTTATGAAGTACTGATAGCCACCTCTGGCATGTTTACTAAATGGCCCACACACATCACTGTGTATAAGGTCAAGTAAACCTGAAGCCCTTTGACCTTTGTTAGGAAAAGGTGGCTTCGTCATTTTACCCATTAAACAAGCCTTGCATGTATCAATCTCCTCATAGGAGAATGATCCCAGCAGTCCATGATCATGCAACCGCTTAATGCGCTTCTTGTTAATATGGCCTAAACGACTATGCCATAACAAGGTGCTATCATCAGCATGCTTGGCTTTCTTAATATCAATATTTTGTATAGAACATTCCATGTCTAACATGAATAACCCATTGTTAATTGAACCAGTTGCATAAACAATATTATCATGAGAAAGAACACACTTTGAAATATTGCATTCAAAGGAAAACCCCTTCCTGACAAGAGCAGGAATGGAGATAATATTTTAGTAATGCTGGGAACAAAGTAACAACTGTTTAGTTCTAATACAAGTCCAGATGGTAAAGAGATGAAATAATCTCCTACAGCAACAGCAGCAACCCGTGCCCCGTTTCCAACGCGTAGGTCCACCTCATGCTGTCCCACCTGTCTTCTTCTCTTGAGTTCCTGTACATTTGAACAAATGTGAACTCCACATGCAGTGTCCAACACCCATGATATAGAAGAAGATGAAACCATGACTTCCGTCACGTAAATACCTGAGCCAGAAGCAAAGGTTCCCCTCTTTTCTCCTTGGAGCGCTTTACAGTCCTTTTTCCAGTGACCTAGCTGGCCACAGTGGAAACATCTGTATTCCTTTGACCGCTTGACTATTTGCTTCAGAGCCTTGCTGTAACTCTTGACAGGGGCCTTGCCCTTCTTCCCCTTCTTCTTGTTCCTAGAAGGAACCATTAAGACAGAGGTTGAAGGCTTTCCCTTCAGAGTCTCCTCAGTAGTCAAGAGCATATTCAGCAGCTCTGCCGGAGTACAATCGATTTTGTTCATATTAAAGTTAATAATGAACGCATCGAAAGAGGGCGGGAGAGACTGCAGAATAATGTCTACAGCAAGCTCCTGGTTGATGGTATGCCCCAGTTTCTCTAGAGCCTCCTTGTGCCCAATCATCTTGAGCACGTGAGCTCCCACTGGGCTCCCTTCAGCCAGTTTGCTCTGGAAGAACAGCTTTGTCAGATTATAGCGTTCTGTCCTCGCCTGTGCAGCATACAGCATCTTGAGGTTTGCTATCATGTCTATAGCAGACATATCCTCATGCTGACGCTACAGCGGTGGCGTCATAGATGCTAGCATCAGGCAAGCGACATCAATGCTATCATTGACGTGCTTTTCATAAGCATCCCGAACCGCCCTTGCGGCGTTCGGAGCGGGCTGAGGCGGTATAGCCGTCTCGAGGACATACAGTTTCCTCTCTGCCTTAAGAACAATCTTAAGGTGTCCAAACCAGTCTGAGAAGTTCGGCCCAGCAAACTTCTCCCTTTCCAGTAGGGATCGCACATTGAAGTTCATGGTGTTCGTTGCTGCAGGTATCTACAACAATGCAAGAACAGCAAGGTCAGTATCAATGTTAAGAATCGATCAGGACTTAAGAAAGATTCTTTTTCTCACTATTTTATCTGGCTGAAAAATCCAGCAAAACAGCCCGAAAGAGTAGAACTCTTTTAGTGAGATGGGATCCAGATTTCATACTTGGTCTCCGCGTCCCGCTCAGGCGAGATAAGATGCACAGAGAGTACAAGCACTAATCTCTGGTAGGCTGTCCTAGCCAATCGCCAACCCGTGCGATTCCCCTTCATCTGGGCAATCCAGCAGACTGTGCCAACTGAGTTGGTACAACACAGTCTCTGACCCCACAGATGGCTGCCTCCATGTGCTACCATATGCGCCACATATGTAGTCTACATGGTCAAGCTAACCCGACCTACTCCCTGGACCACCACGTGCTATGCTGAGCAACGAGAAGCGATAAATCCCTTCTCTGTAACACGCAGGTGTAATCCCGCACCGTCTGAAGATAGATGGACGTGCCCACTGAGTGGGTACAACACGGCTCCAACGATAATCAGAACAGTGAGGTTTCGCGTCAGAAGGCTTACGAGCTTGATATTTTAGCGTTGGATTTTAACGGTCTTTAATCTTCTTCACTATCATGCAATTCCTATGGTGATAGCAGAAGATAAATAAATCATGCTGTTCTACTTATTTAAACAATAAAAGAAAGCATGGATCTTATGTGGTAAAAGCCCATAGCCTAAGTAAGACCTTAATTAACTTAAGTCTTCACTTGCTTTTCTTCATGGGTCTTTTAGCTGCTCATTTGGCCCAAACCAGGGCCCAAGCGCCATTTGCAGCTGAGGTGCGCCCACCAGGGAAAATGCGCCTGGTCCCAGAGTCGAACCCTGGACCTCCCACCTGGTCAAGCCTCTGCTGCAAGCGCCTCTGCCAAGTGTGCTCTGTGCTCTTGTCTGATTAACTTACAAATTAATCTATCTAGACAAGATTGACACGCAGGTCAATTACACTTTATAAATTAAATGCAATGTGATGCGCAGATCACAATTAAAATTAATTTACAAAATAATTCCCAGGCACGCAGGCCCCAGCACAGCACACATTAAACACGGGCAGCCCACATAAGAATAAATAAACAAGCACATGGCATCAATCAACATGCGATCCAACCATAAAAATAAAATTTTGAAAACCCCATTGGCATCAATTTTATTTTCCTTATATGCCCTTACTACCTTACAACGGTCCATTGATAGGGATCCACTCATCATGTCTAGTCAGATCCACTGCCCTTGCATGCACCAAGTCCTAACTGACTTGTGTCGACCCAATGGTCAACTATGCATGCGCCAAGGGCTGAACAACCATCATGAGTTCTGGCAAGCGGGTGTGAACCCGGGCCTAACTCATATGCGTTCATCAGTTGTCTCAACCAGACCTCGCTACACGCCTGTGATGCAGTCGACCTATAGCCACTACATGCTTACGCATGGGTGCCATCTGGTCGACCCATCTAGGCTGTTAGATGGTCTGATCAGACTATTGGATCTAACCTAGAGGATGACTTCAACCCCATCAACCCGTCTAAGGGTTTACAGTAGGCGCAACTTAGATCTAATGAGGCGCGCAAGTGATATTTGTTTTTGACGAAAACATTAACAAGCGCCATAATAACATGATACATGCGCAACTTAAATATAATCATACATCATGTATATTTCGCATGTTAACAAGAAGAAGATCTAAGCATACTTGTGCAAAGATGGATCACAAATGGCTCAAGCAATCATAAAACATGCATGAAACCAGGCTCTGATACCAATTGAAGGAACCCCTACAACAAAGGGGGGCGAAACCCTAATAGGCGCATTTTGGAGGATTTGAAGCAGCGGAGAGGGTTTCTAGATCTATTGCATGCTATATGATCAACATAAAACATTCTATAGAAAGAATGAGATTCATACCGATGCCATTTCTAGATGGCGACTTGGAAGCAGAAAGCGATGTGGCTTTCCTCCAGAGGTGACGCACACAAGATGAGTCTTGGCTCCTCCTTGTCGCCCCTTGTGCTAGCAAGGATCGTCCAAGTATCCTGATCGAATGAAAGGGATGAGATCTTCTTGGCGATTTCTTCCTTCTTCTTTTCGTTCACCTTCTTCACCACACGAGAGAGAACTTGTGTCGACTCGTGGAGAGGCGAGGCGAGAAGAGGCGTGAAGAGGAGAAACGTGAGGCGTGGTCACGTTTAGAGAAGTGCTATCTAAAATAGCATGCCACTTCTCAATATGCGATCATGGGTTTACCCCAATCGCAAATCTCTTATCTCATGAACCATCCGCTCACTTAATGAGCTGGTTCAATTCGGTTCGGTTCAAGAACCAATCAAGCCAAGCGATCCAGTCTAGATCATGATTAAACCCTAAGGCTCCAGATCTAACTGTTGATCTCTTGATGCTCCTGATCTCACCGATCTAGCATCTATTCTCTTGATCGAAGCTTACCGATCTCAAGCCCTAATCAATAAAACATGATCAGACCAGATCTCACTTACAATCAGAGATTAAATCCTTTTAAACTGAACCCAAATAATTCAGTCCACACGATCTGACTTAAGTAAGCCATATCATCAAATTGTGCGATCCTGAGGGTTTCCTTTAAATATCGGTAACGATAACTTACGTTATCACGATCAGTGAGGGGTATCTAGCAACACATCACTGTCTCCCGATATAAAGGAAAGAGTCTTCCAAGACTACACCCAAACCACAGCACAAGTGTGAATCCACTTCACCAGGCATGCAAATATCCTTTGCCACTGGACGTTCTTATTGGACAAGCGTGTCAAGCTTGTAGCTCCAATATGATGAGCATGATTAGATCAGATGAACATAGTCACCTGGGTATGGCCATACACTTTTCTCAATCATCTCATCCAGGGGGCCCCTTTAGAACATCACACTCCTTAAACAAGGAGACGGCAATCCTTTGTCTATCACTAGTGCCCTAACCTGACTCAAGCTCACCATCCAAGATAGTCTATAATCATTATGTTTCAAATGATATTGAACTACCTCAAAACAATGACAATCATCATTTAGAAACACAAGTGATCTCAAGTCAAAGGACATGTGCCACTTGTTGCAATCAAGGATTATTCACATTGTGACAAGCAATTGAATATCCTAGTAGGGTCTGTCCGGTACATCCAATGTACCCATGAGTCTACATCTTATTCCATGCTCGAAGCATCCTATAAGATTAGAACACATATTAGTCTTAACCATATCAAGGCTGTCTCATGTTCACCAAGATATCTCGACTAAGGACTTAACTGCATGTCAGCCTAGCTGAACAGCTTTGAGACATTATTCAGAAGTACACTTATTGCATCAGATAAGGTAACAAACTGAATAACAACCATTGCCTTTATAAACATAAGAGTTTATTACATGATACTGTTATAATCCCAAGGCCTCAAACATTAGCCTTAAGGGCATACCCCAACAAGCAGAAGAATAAATCATGTAGTTACTAAAATACTGAAACAGTAAATTAAAAGCATGATGATCTTATGTGGTAAAAGCCCATTAAGCCTAAGTAAGACCTTAATTAACTTAAGTCTTCACTTGAGCTCTTCTTGGGTCTTTTGCATTTTCTCTGGCCCAACCCGGGCCCAAGCGCCCACTGCAGCTCAGGTGCGCCCACCAGATAAAATGCGCCTGTCCTAGAGTCGAACCCTAGACCTCCCGCTGGTGAAGCCACTTGCTGCATGCGCCTCTGCCAAGTGTGCTCTGTGCTCATGTCTGATTAAAATACAATTTAATCTATCTAGACATGAATGACACGTAGGTCAATTACACTTTATAAATTAATTAAAATGTGATGCGCAGATCACAATAAATATTAATTTACAATTTTAATCCAGGCACGCAGGCCCCAGCACAGCACACATTAAATAGGCAGCCCACATAAGATTAAATAAACAAGCAATATGGTATACATTCATCATGTGATCCAAACCAGAAAATAAAATTTTTCAAAAACCCATTGGCATCAATTTTTTTTATTTTCCTTATGAGCCCTACTACCTCACAACGGTCCATTAATAGGGATCCACTCATCATACCTAGTCAGATCCTCTGCCCTTGCATGCACCAAGTCGTAACTGACTTGAGCTGACCTAATGGTCAACCATGCATGCGCCAAGGGCTGAACGACCCTCATGAGTTCTGGCAAGCGGGTGTGACCCCGGGCCTAACTCATGCACGTTCACTGGTTGTCTCAACCAGACATCGCTACACGCCTGTCCGCAGTCGTCCTATAGCCACCTCGTGCTTGCGCACAGGTGCCATCTGGTCGACCCATCTAGGCTGTCAGATGGTCTGATCAGACTAATTGGATCTTAACTAGACGATGACTTCAACCCTAATAACCCGTCTAAGTTTTTCAAGTAGGCGCCTCTTAGATCTAGTGTATGCGCGCAAGAGAAGTTTTTATAAAAAACAACAAGATGCGCCAAACAACATACATGCGCGAAGGAGAAATTATACATCTAAGATAAGCATGTATTTTCGCCAACCAACATGAACAATTTTCGCATATTATGTAGTTTCGCATGTAACCTTTAGATCTAAACATTTGAGCAAACAAGGATCACACAATAGTAATCATACGAACATACAAATAACCTTGGCTCTGATACCAATTGAAAGTCCCTAAGGGGGGGGGGCGAAACTCTAAATAGGCGCATATATATATAATTTCGCAGCGGAAGCTAGGGCTTCTAGATCGATAGCATGTATGTCATATGATCAACTAAAACATGTATACATCGAAAAGGAGTCATACCATCGCCATTGCTTTGGATGGCGCCTTGGAAGCAGAGATCGAAAGGGATCTCCTCCAAAAGATGCGCACACAAGATGTGATCGCCTACTCCTTGTTGATCTTTGTGCTAGCAAAGTTCTCCAAGAATCCTTGTCGAATGGAAGGGATGAGATGACTTGATTGCTTGGCCGAGACCTCTCCTTGTCGTCAACCCTCTTCACCACACGAGAGTGTCGAGAGCCAGAGGCAAGAGGCGACAATAGGGCATGAAGAGAAGCGACGTGAGGCGTGGTCACGTTTAGCAACATGCTATCTAAAATTAGCAAAGCCTTAACGTGTGATGCGTTCACTCCAAGTGAACCATCACATTTTCCTCTCCCCTTGAACCATGCGCTCACTTGATGAGCCGGTTCAATTTGGTTTGGTTCAAAGACCAATTAACCCAAGCCATTGGTCTAGATCACAATAAACCCTAAAGGTTCAAGATCTAACCGTTCATCTCTTGATGCTCCTGATCTCACCGATCTAGCATCAATTCTCTTGATCGAAGCTTACCGATCTCAAGCCCTAATCAATCAAACATGATCAGACCAGATCTCACTTACAATCACAGTTTAAATCCCTTTAAACTGAACCCAAACAATTCAGTCCACACGATCTGACTTAAGTAAGCCATATCATCAAATTGTGCGACCCTAAGGGTTTCCTTTAAATGTCGGTAACGATAACTCACGTTATCACGATCAGTGAGGGGTATCTAGCAACACATCACTGTCTCCCGATATAAAGGAAAGAGTCTTCCAAGACTACACCCAAACCACAGCACAAGTGTGAATCCACTTCACTAGGCATACATGTTTCCTTTGCCACTGGATGTTCTTATTGGACAAGCGTGTCAAGCCTGTAATTCCAATATGATGAGAATGATTAGATCAGATGAAACATAGTCATCTGGGTATGGCCATACACTTTCTCAATCATCTCATCCAGGGGGCCCCTATAGAACATCACACTCCTTCCAAGGAGACGGCAATCCTATATCTATCACTAGTGCCCTAACATGACTCATGTTCATTATCCAAGATAGTCTATAACCATTATGTTTCAAATGATATTGAACTACCTCAAAACAATGCCAATCATCATTTAGAAACACAAGTGATCTCACGTCAGAGGAAATATGCCACTTGTTTGCATACAAGGATTATTCACATTGTGACAAGCAATTGAATATCCTAAGTAGGGTCTGTCCAGTACATCCAATGTACCCATGAGTCTACATCTTATTCCATGCTCGAAGCATCCTATAAGATTAGAACACATATTAGTCTCAATCATATCAAGGCTGTCTCATGTTCACCAAGATATCTCGACTAAGGACATTACTGCATGTCAGCCAAGCTGAACAGCATTGAGACATTATTCAGAAGTATACATATTGCAGCAGATACTGTAACAACCTGAATAACAACCATTGCCTTTATAAACATAAAGTTTATACATGATACTGAAATAATCCCAAGGCCTCAAACATTAGCCTTAAGGGCATACCCTAACAGATGGCACTAGCATTAATGGCACAACGATTTGCTGTTGTTATGGGAGTTTCTAGTGCCAGAGTAGACCCTGGTACCTCGCTATCCCTGCATCTTGATGCACTAGAGGAAGTAATGCATGAAATTGCATTGGCTATTTCACTTTTGGTGGCTCGCCTTGAGCCATCCGAGTTGAGGTCTATGGCCCCGATCTTCGGGCATTGCTCCCTCCTTGTCCTAAGGCCCCAGAGAATGTTGTTCCTGCACCACCTGTTATTGACCCTCATCCACCCGAGTTGGAATTGGAGGAACCATTAGCCCCCTCCTTGCTTGAGTCTCCACCCAAGGGAGAATGATTCTAGAGGTAGCTACGCACCCACCCCAAGGGTGAAACATCCTAGCTCAGCTCCCTACACCCTCCATTGAGTTCGTTGTCCCTCCACACTACTTCGAGTGGCCCAATGACAACACAGCTTGTTTCCTAAGATCCACAGTTCATGGTCACCATCTTGATTGAAATAGGGTCCTCAATCTTGCTCTCTATCTCGTCTCATGGCATGTGGACATCCCCGTATTTGCCCTCCACGACTATGATACCATCCTCACTAATGGCTATATAGATCGACCCCCACCTGAGTGCGATAAGTCTCACCCATCATTTCAGCGTTTGCATGTCGGGTTTTTGCATCGAATCTATTTGAGCAACTATAGGTGTAAATTGGAGGCTATTGTGCATATTAGGCCACCAAATTGTGAGAAAGATATGAGGTTCCAAGGAGTTACACGCCATTTTAATTCTCCAAAGGAGAATTTTTCCCACCGGGGGAGGATTGATGCAGTGCTATTGTGTCCGCAAGTGCACGGATACTCGAAGTAATAAAAATGATATCGAACCACAGAGACCTTGTTTGTTAAGTACCAAGAATTAATTTCTCACTAGCTAAGCAAATCGAATGTGATGTGAGTAAACGATCAAAAATTACACGGAATATCAGAGAGGAAAGCTAGGACTAGGGTTTCATCCACCTTAATTTCAAAAACTAGATATAAAATAAAGAAATTATCTCGGTCTCGCGAAGACAATTTACAAAGAACAACTCTCACTATCACGTAGGATTTACTCAATGATAAAGATAAGTAAACCTTGACAAAAAGATATAGAATCACTCTTGTGCATTCAATCTCGATGTCAAAATCTTCAAGCAAAAACTAAATATTCTCATACTTTAGTTTCACAGGTTCTACCTAAGGGTTTCCAACAATCCAATACCTAATCTCTTAGCATATTATCATGTCTAACTCAATAATATTTTCTAGCACAAATTATCAACAAGAATTAAAATTCAAAAATCTAGAAATAAGAACAAAACTAATTTTTTACGATAAGTTCCTATAACTCAATTTTAGAGTTCCAAGTTTTGCAAATTACTTTTCAGTCTTTATCACAAAACTCTAACATATGGTGATAATTGAAACTAGAAAAGATTATTGACATTAATTACTTAAGTAAAATTACCATAACAAAAATATTCTGGTGAAATAAAGATTCATCTAGTCATTGAGAAATTAAGGGGATTACACCCCCTGTCCCATAAAAGGTTTAAGCTAGTATGATGGAAGATTTACAAAAAAACATTGTTCAAATTGATCAGAAATTGAGAAGAAAGAAGAAATTACTAAATACAGGGCTGTAAAGAAAATTACAGCCCGTAATTTGTCCTTAAAGGCTCTGAATAGTGGCGGCTGATGACACGAAAATTCATAGTATATTTTGTGTCATTTCATTGGTCTTTTGTGTCATATTCATACTCTTTTTCTTGTTTTTAAGCCTTGTTTGTCAAATATTGTGTAATCTACACCATTTCTTCTTTTCATCATTTTTAGATAAAAAGTGCCATATTTTGATGGATTTTGGAAGATCTGAGCACACGAATGGATTCCAGACGTCGAGACAAAGCCACCCATCAATTTCCATGCAAATCAGAGATTGTCAGAAAATTACACCCCTACTGTAATTATTTTACGGGTGTAATTTTCTGCACATATTACACCACTGCCGTAATATTTTCCACAGGGTGTAATTTCTACCCAGAAATACATAGAAGAAAATACGGCACTACCATAATTATTTTTACAGGCTGTAATTTTTCACCCAGAATTCATAGAACCAAATTATGGTAGTGTCGTAATCAAAATTATGGGCCGTAATTATATTTTTGAACGTGTCTTCTGCCGCCTCAAAAATCTAATTTTTTCGAAGCCAAATTAGAAAGATCCAGGGCACAATTTTAAAATCTGTAAAAAGGGGTTCGTTCCATAAGAGGAGGAGAGGATTTGAGGACCTGTAGGATCCAATTTCATCACAAATCGAAGTAGAAATCAACAAGGGCATCCCTAGGGTTCGGCCTAGCACCGAGAGGAGTAGAGGCCACCACTGGCCACGAAATTTATAGGAAAGCTTCGCCCAAGGGAGGAGAGGATACATCAAAAATTTTAGATCAAAAGGAGTTCAAATGAGGGAGAAATTAGAGGAAGAAGATTCAGGCAGAATAGGCAAATGACAAAACACTGTGCACAAGTACTGTAGCACTACTGTAGCAGTTACTATTCATCCGAGAAAAAAATCACGGGCTGTGAAATTTTTCACACCCCTGTGATTATAGTAAACCCTTGTTCTCTCTTTTTATTTGAATTCTGATTTTTTTTTTATGAATTTTATTGTATTTTTAACTCCATGGTAGCGTAACTTTTCTTGGGACATGATGGTGTAATCCCTTTAATTTCATAATGACTAGATGATCTTTATTTCGTTAGTATACTCTTGTTATGATAATTCTACTTATGTGACGATTACCTCTAATTATTTCTAGTTTCATATTATCAGCATGTATTTGAGTTTTTGTGATATGGACTGAAAGGTGACTTGCAATAACTTGGAACCCTAAATTTGAGATTTAGGAACTCATCGTAAGAAATTAGGTTTGTTCTATTTCTAGATTTTAGAAGTTTATTGCCTTGTTGATAATTCTAATCTAGGAAGAATTATTGAAATAAACATGAAGATATTGTAAGAAATTAAGTATCAGATCATTGGACAACCTTAAGTAGAACCTGTGAAGCTAATGTATGAAAGTATTTAGTTTTTACTTGAGATGATTAACATAGAGATTGGATGCATGACAGTGATCTTTGATTTCTTTGTCAATGATTTACTTATCTTTAACATTGAATAAATCTTGTTTGAAAGTGAGGATTGGTTCTTTGTAAATTGTATGCGCAAAAGCGAGATGATTTCTTTATGAAGTAAATTATATTTTTATCATAATAAGATTAAACTAACGATCATTTAATTATATCTAGTCATTGAAATTGATGTGGATGAAACCCTAGTCCCAGCTTTTCTCTCTGATATTTCGTGTGATTTCCATTTGCTGCTTACATCATATTTGATTTCTTAGCTAGTGAGAAAACAACTATTCGGTACTTAACACATAGGTCTCTGTGGTTCGATATCTTTTTATTACTTTGAAGTATCCGTGCACTTGCGGACACAACAACGGTGCCTGCGATTTCTTTTATTTCTCCTTCTGTCAACTTCCTTTCACTTTGAAACTTCTAGTGTATGTTCTCCTCCTTTAGGCATAGCTTTCCCTCAAATTTCACGTCTGATGGCGATCTGAACACTTTCCGGCGATGAACCCTAGAGCGGCGATGAAAAACTCAATTTCTCTTCCTATCGTCAATCAAAATTAGGGCTTCTTGTTCGGTGACCTTCGCCTCCTCTTAAAGGGTTTTTCCCCATTTTTTAGATTTTGAAATGGTGGTCTAAATAGTTTGGAATCATCCGTGCAAAAATCAGGCTACAGTAACACCGAGAAAATCGGGCAGAGTCGGCTATCTGGGTCATAATCACTACCATAATTTCCATTAAGGTAGCGCCAAAATATCTTATGTGAAGAAACTAATAAGGAACACGGGTCGTAATATAAACCACGGCAATGCCGCGTTATTCCTCAAAATTCTTCTAGACAGAATTACGGCTGTAACCATAATACAGCAGTGCCGTATTTTCCTCTGGACAGAAATCGACTAAAATTATGGCAGGTCAAATAAATTACGGTAGTGCCGTGGTGTATTTTGTAAGTTCAATAAAACCACGGTACCGTAATATTCATTATGGCCCTATGGTAATATTCATTACGGCCCTGCCGTAATTTGGTATGAAGCTCCGATTTGCATGAAATTTGTTATGTAATCTCCTCTTGAAGATTGGAATTCATTAATGCACTCAAATTGCTCGAAACCTCCTTAAAATAATGTCGTTTTCCCTGAAAATAATCAAAAACGAGAAAAAGTGGAGATTCCATAGTATTTGATAAATAAGGCATAAAAATAAGCAAAAGAGCATAAATATGACACAAAAAGTCCAACCAAATGATACAAAATATACTATGAATTTCTATGTTATCAAGCGCAAACCTAGCATTATTGTAGCAGCTCCAAAAGTCATTGCCGTATGCTATATAATAATGCTAGGTTTGTCACATCCGCAGTAACCTGCCTCATCTCCAACCGAAGCATCTCCGGCCAATGGCTACCGGACTGCAACTGGCGATGAACCTTAATTGTCGTTGATGCCCGCACATGAAGATGGTGAAGAGCGCCTGTCCATCCGACAGCTACCAGCCTCTACTTCCAGATCAACCGTCAAATTCGCCTATGACACAATCGACGGCTGCTATCATTCCTATCAAATCTGCCTCAATCGGATGAATTTCGGGATGATCCAGGTGTCGATTCCTACTAAGTCAGACTAGATCTATCCATCCACGCTCACTGATCTCAGATCAGGCACTAGGATTAGGAGAAATCACCCCAACTCAAACGGACGGCTCTCATTGATTCGACCTGAAGCTTCCCTTACACACCATAGTAGTTAGCATATTTTCAGTTAAAGTTAAGCATTTTTTAGCATAGCTGTTCTAACCATCCCTCATGTGAGTGGTGTGAGCTTTCCTCTCTTAGTGTATAAAAGAAGGTTGAAGGCTAGTGTGTTAGTTCTTCTGCAGTAGCGCTTCTCGGTGCAGAACTCTAGGTCTAGATAACTGATACGTCCGCAAGTGCACAGATTTATCGAAGTAATACAATTAAGATATCATTCCCAATGAGGATTAGGTAGTTAATTACCAACTTTTCAACTCGTTTAAATCTAGGCAAAATCAAGTAATGGGCTGTGTTAAACTCTAAGTACGAGCGAATTCAGAAACAGTGTGAAGAGAGATTTAAATTCTAGAAGATTTGGACATTAGGGTTTCACCACACTGACAAGTATGAATCATATAAAGATAACTCTTTAAATAGAAAATTTTGATCATGAAAGGAACTTTTCCTAATGTACGGATTACCTCCTCCCGGAGTGTAATCCGGTATCTAACTATGTTAACTCCCTACTCTCGTGACAGTTAACGTAACTAAACCCCTTAAGTTCTATGAAAAGCTTACTAAATCCTTAAGACGAATCTAAACTACTCCCGTGATTGGATTCATAGGTTTGATTTGAAAGTCCCCTTCAAGGGGGAGCGCAATTTCAAAGTCCCCTTCAAGGGGGAGCGGAAACAAGATGAAGCCCTAAATAAGGGGGTGGGGGCGCATGTAGATGTTTTTAGGGGATTCATCATCAAGATCGCATGTAGTCATATGATTAACTTATGTGAACGAAAAAGAGATCACAAGGTGTCATACCGATGCCATTAGAGTGGATGTCGGTTTGGAAGCAAAAGACCAAACGAGATCTTCTCCACAAGCGACGCACACAAAGTGATGTTGCTTACCCCTTGTGAATCTTGTGCTAGCAAGCCTCTTCAAGGGTCTTTGCCGTATGAGAAAAGGGGAAGAACTTCTTGCTTGGCGAGAGAGTTTTCTTCTCTTCACCTTGTCGTCAATTCACCACGACACCAAAGAGAGTTTCGCTAGAGGTGAGTGTGTAACCTTCCACACTAATGTGGAGGCGTTACATGCATTCAATCTTTGAAACCGATTTCCCAAAAAGGTAAGTATTCAAAGCCTCATGCGTTCACACCAAGTGAACCATCGAATCTCCTCTTTGAACCAAGTGTTGAACCGGTTCTTTGATTTGGTTCAATCGAATTTTGTTCAATCACCAAATCAAATCAAACCAAGCTACGATCTAGACCTTCTATGAACCAAATGGCTCATGATCTAACCGTTCATCTTCCGACGCTCTAGATCTCACGATCCAGCATCCAATCTCTCGATCGAAGCTTACCGATCTCAAGCCCTAATCAATCAAACATGATCAGTCCAGATCTCACTTACAATCAGAGACTAAAGCCCTTTAAACTGAACCCAAATAATTCAGTCCACACGATCTGACTTAAGTAAGCCATATCACCATATTGTGCGACCCTGAGGGTTTCCTTTATATGTCGGTAACGATAACTTTCGTTATCACGATCAGTGAGGGGTATCTAGCAACACATCACTGTCTCCCGATATAAAGGAAAGAGTCTTCCAAGACTTCACCCAAACCACAGCACAAGTGTGAACCCACTTCACAAGGCATACATGTTTCCTTTGCCACTGGATGTTCTTATTGGACAAGCATGTCAAGCTTGTAACTCCAATATGATGAGCATGATTAGATCAGATGAACATAGTCATATGGGTATGGCCATACACTTTCTCAATCATCTCATATAGGGGGGCCCTTTAGAACATCACACTCCTTAAACAAGGAGACGGCAATCCTTTGTCTATCACTAGTGCCCTAACCTGATTCAAGCTCACCATCCAAGATAGTCTATAATCATTATGTTTCAAATGATATTGAACTACCTCAAGACAATGACAATCATCATTTAGAAACACAAGTGATCTCAAGTCAGAGGACATGTGCCACTTGCTGCTTACAAGGATCATTCACATTGTGACAAGCAATTGAATATCCTAGTAGGGTCTGTCCAGTACATCCAATGTACCCATGAGTCTACATCTTATTCCATGCTCGAAGCATCCTATAAGATTAGAACACATATTAGTCTTAACCATATCAAGGCTGTCTCAAGTTCACCAAGATATCTCGACTAAGGACATATTGACTGTCAGCCTAGCTGAACAGCTTTGAGACATTGTTCAGAAGTACACTTATTACAGCAGACAAGGTAACAAACTGAATAACAACCATGCCTTTTATAAACACAAGAGTTTATTACATGATACTTATACAATCCCAAAGGCCTCAAACATTAGCCTTAAGGGCATACCCCAACAATCTCCCACTTGCACTTAATCTAATGGTTGAGAAATCTCAAACCCATATTATTACAGTGCTTCTCATGCTTCTGCTGCGCCAGAGGCTTGGTAAGCGGGTCTGCCAGATTGTCATCTGTATGAACCTTGCATATTTTGATCTCGCCACGATCAATGATCTCCCGGATCAAGTGAAACCGTCTCTGTATGTGCTTGGACTTCTGGTGCGACCGTGGTTCCTTTGCTTGTGCGATTGCTCCAGTGTTATCACAGAAGATAACCAAAGGATCTGCACTTGAAGGAACAACACCAAGTTCTCTCACGAACTTACGAATCCACACTGCCTCCTTAGATGCTTCCGAGGCTGCAACATACTCGGCTTCTGTTGTGGAATCAGCAACAGTTGACTGTTTGAAACTCTTCCACACCACTGCTCCACCATTCAAGCTAAAAACATAGCCTGATTGCGATCGGAAATCATCCTGGTCCGACTGGAACGAAGCGTCAGTATATCCCTCTATACTGAGTTCTTCCTGACCACCATATATCAAGAACATATCTTTGGTCCTCCGCAGATATTTTAAGATGTTCTTGACTGCAATCCAGTGCGCCAAACCTGGATTACTTTGGAATCGACTGGTCACGCTTAACCCGTAAGCGACGTCTGGGCGAGTACACAACATCGCATACATAATGGACCCAATAGCCGAAGCATAAGGCATATTGTCCATTTCATCTTTCTCAGTCTGTGTTTGTGGACACTGACTCTTTGAAAGATTCAGACCATGTCTGACTGGAAGATATCCACGTTTAGAATTCTCTAAATGGAATCTCTCCAGGACCTTATCGATGTAAGTACTCTGGCACAGCCCGAGAAGCCTCTTAGATCTATCCCGGTAGATCTTCACACCTAACACATAGGCTGCTTCTCCTAGATCTTTCATCTGGAAACATTTTCCTAACCATGCTTTAACAGCATGCAGTTCAGGAATATCATTTCCAATGATCAAGATATCATCGACGTAGAGGATTAGAAATGTAATCACGCTCCCACTAAACCTCTTATATACACACGGGTCATCTTCATTCTTGATGAAACCAAACTTAGAGATTGATTCATCAAAATGGATGTTCCAGCTTCTAGATGCTTGCTTAAGTCCATAAATGGACTTCTTTAATTTGCATATTTTATGACGATCTGATGGATTAGTGAAACCCTCAGGTTGTGTCATATACACATCCTCATCCAGATTTCCATTAAGGAAAGCTGTTTTCACATCCATCTGCCAAATCTCATAATCGTAATATGCAGCTATCGCGAAAAGAATCCGAATAGACTTAAACATAGCCACAGGTGAGAAAGTTTCATCATAATCTATCCCGTAGATTTGTTTGAAACCTTTCGCAACCAGCCTGCCTTTATAGGTAACCACGTTACCATCCATGTCAATCTTCTTCTTGAAGATCCATTTACAGCCTATAGGGATTACTCCCTGAGGCGGATCAACCAAATCCCAGACTTGGTTATCTGACATGGAGTCCATCTCGGCTCGCATAGCATCAAGCCATCTAGCTGACTCCGGTCCACTGACCGCATCCGCATAAGTTAGGGGTTCATCATTATCAATGATGTAGACTCCGTCATAGCGCTCAGGCTGTCGACGGATCCTTCCCGATCTTCGCGGTTCCCGTGTTATCTGAGCCTCAGGTTGTTCAATAACCTGATCTACTGGCTCAGGCTCATCCAACTGTGCTTGAACACTTTGTCCTTCTTCTGGATTCTCATCCAGTTTTATTTCTCTCCCACTGGCCTCTTGCAGAAGAAACTCCTTCTCAAGAAATATGGCTGTCCGAGCAACAAATACCTTGTTCTCCTTGGGATCGTAGAAATAATAACCCTTAGTTTCCTTAGGGTAACCGACAAAAATACATCTCTCAGATCTGCTCTCTAGTTTCCCAGAGGCGAGCTTTTTGACATAAGCCTCGCAACCCCAGATCCTGATAAATGTCAAGCTAGGCTGTTTCCCATACCATAACTCATATGGCGTCTTTGAAACTGCCTTGGATGGCACTCGGTTTAGTACCTTTGCAGCTGTTTCCAGTGCAAAACCCCAAAAGGAATATGGAAGAGTAGCCTGACTCATCATAGAACGAACCATATCAAGTAACGTTCTATTTCTCCTTTCGGACACACCATTCCATTGCGGTGTTCCTGGCGGAGTGAGCTGTGAGATAATCCCACACTCCTTTAGATAGTCAGTAAACGCATGACTCAGGTATTCACCACCTCGATCAGAACGAAGTGCCTTGATATTACGGCCTAACTGATTTTGTACTTCATTTTTTGAACTCTTTGAACTTGTCAAAAGATTCACTTTTATGTCTCATTAAAAAGACATAACCATACCTACTGAAATCATCAGTAAAGGTAATGAAGTACTGATAGCCACCTCTGGCATGTTTACTGAAAGGCCCACACACATCACTGTGTATAAGGTCAAGTAAACCTGAAGCCCTTTGTCCTTTGTTAGGAAAAGGTGACTTCGTCATTTTACCCATCAAACAAGCTTTGCATGCATCAATCTCCTCACAGGAGAATGATCCCAGCAGTCCATGATCATGCAACCGCTTAATGCGTTTCTTGTTAATATGGCCTAAACGACTATGCCATAGCAAGGTGCTGTGATCAGCATACTTGGCTTTCTTGTTATCAACGTTTTGTATAGAATGTTCCATGTCCAACATGAATAACCCATTGTTAATTGAACCAGTCGCATACACAATATTATCATAAGTTAAAACACACTTTGAAATCTTGCATTCAAAGGCAAATCCTTTCCTGACAAGAGCAGGAATAGAGATAATATTCTTGGTAATACTGGGTACAAAATAACAATTGTTTAATTCTAATACAATGCCAGATGGTAAAGAAATGAAATAGTCTCCTACAGCAACAGCAGCAACCCGTGCCCCGTTTCCAACTCGTAGGTCTACCTCATGCTGTCCCACCTGCCTTCTTCTCTTGAGTTCCTGTACATTTGAACAAATGTGAACTCCACATGCAGTGTCCAACACCCATGAAATAGAAGAAGATGAAACCATGACTTCCGTCACGTATATACCTGAGCCAGAAGCGATGCTTCCCCTCTTATCTCCTTGGAGCGCTTTACAGTCCTTTTTCCAGTGACCCAGCTGGCCACAGTGGAAACACCTGTTGTCCTTCGACCGCTTCACCTTCTGTTTCAGTGCCTTACTGTAGTTCTTGACAGGGGCCTTGCCCTTCTTCCCCTTCTTCTTGTTCCTAGAAGGAACCATTAAGACAGAGGTTGAAGGCTTTCCCTTCAGAGTTTCCTCAGTGGTCAAGAGCATATTCAGCAGCTCTGCCGGCGTACAATCGATTTTGTTCATATTAAAGTTAATGATGAACGCATCGAAAGAAGGCGGAAGAGACTGCAGAATAATATCTACAGCAAGCTCCTGGTTGATGGTATGCCCCAGTTTCTCTAGAGCCTCCTTGTGCCCAATCATCTTGAGCACATGAGCTCCCACTGGGCTCCCCTCAGCCAGTTTGCTCTGAAAGAAGAGCTTCGTCAGATTATAGCGTTCTGTCCTCGCCTGTGCAGCATACAGCATCTTGAGGTTCGCTATAATCTCTATAGCCGACATATCCTCATGCTGACGCTGCAGCGGTGGCGTCATAGACGCTAGCATCAGGCAAGCGACATCAATGCTATCATTGACGTGCTTTTCATAGGCATCCCGAACCGCCCTTGCGGCGTTCGGAGCGGGCTGCGGCGGTATTGCCGTCTCGAGGACATACAGTTTCCTCTCTGCCTTAAGAACGATCTTAAGGTGTCCGAACCAGTCAGAGAAGTTCGGCCCAGCAAACTTCTCCCTTTCCAGTAGGGATCGCACATTGAAGCTCATGGTGTTCGTTGCTGCAGGAATCTACAACAATGCAAGAACAGCAAGGTCAGTATCAATGTTTAGAATCAATCCAGGACTTAAGAAAGATTCTTTTCTCACTATTTTGTCTGACTGAAAAATCCAGTAAACAGTCCGAAAGAGTAACACTCTTTTAGTGAGATGGGATCCAGATTTCATACTTGGTCTCCGCGTCCCGCACAGGCGAGATAAGATGCACAGAGAGGACAAGCACTAATTTCTGGTAGGCTATCCCAGCCAATCGCCAACCCGTGCGATTCCCCTTCATCTGGGCAATCCAGCAGACTGTGCCAACTGAGTTGGTACAACATAGTCTCTGATCCCACAGATGGCTGCCTCCATGTGCTACCATATGCGCCACATATGTAGCCTACATGGTCAAGCTAACCCGACTTACTCCCTGGACCACCACGTGCTATGCTGAGCAACGAGAAGGGATAAATCCCTACTCTGTAACACGCAGGTGAAATCCAGCACCGTCTGAAGATAGATGGACGTGCCCACTGAGTGGGTACAACACGGCTCCAACGATAGTCAGAACGGTGAGGTTTCGCGTCAGAAGGCTTTCGAGCTTGATATGTTAGCGTTGGATTTTAACGGTCTTTTATCTTCTTCACTATCATGCAATTCCTATGGTGATAGCAGAAGATAAATAAATCATGCTGTACTACTTATATAAGCAATAAAAGAAAGCATGCATCTTATGTGGTAAAAGCCCATGAACCCTAGTAAGACCTTAATTTTACTTAAGTCTTCACTTGAGCTCTTTTGCATCTCATCTGGTCCAACCCAGGGCCCTAGCGCCAAGAGCACCTCAGGTGCGCCACCATCTGAATGCCCCTCTGGGATGTGTGCCTTTGCTCTTGTCTAATCAAATACATTTGATCTATCTAGACAAGTTAGACTCACAGGTCTATTATACAATAAATTAACTAAAAATGTGATTCACTGATCACAATAAAATTAATTTACAGGTGTAACCAGGCACGCAGGCCCCAGCACAGCACACAATTAACATGGGCAGCCCACATAAGACTAAATAAACAAACATATGCATCATTCAACATGTGATCCAATTAAAAGAAAATAAAAATTTTGAAAACCCCATTGGCATCCATTTTTAATTTTCTTATGTGCCCTACAACCTTACAATGGTCCATTGATAGGGATCCACTCATCCATCTAGTCAGATCCTTTGCCCTTGCATGCACCGAGTCCTAACTGACTCGAGTTGACCTAATGGTCAACCATGCATGCGCCAAGGGCTGAACCACCTTCAAGAGTTTTGGCAAGCGGGTGTGACCCCGGGCCTAACTCAGGAGTGTTCATTGGTTGTCTCAACCAGACCTCGCTACACGCCTTTGATGCAGTCAACCTATAGCCACCTTGTGCTTGCGCACAGGTGCTATCTGGTCAACCCATCTAGGCTGTCAGATGGTCTGATCAGACTTTGGATCTAACATAGAGGTGACTTCAACCCCATCAACCCATCTAAGGGTTTATAGTAGGCGCCACTTAGATCTAGTGAGGCGCGCAAGTGATAAAGTTTGTTAAAAAATACAACAACTACCAACATGCGCCACCATACTTCACACATGCGCAAAGGAGTACAAAAATTACATCATGTATTTTCATCACTACTTAACATGTAGATGCGCAAGTGCTTCCTACTAGATCTATTTATCAAACACAAACAAGGATCACAATATGCGCAAGCAATCATATGATACTACATGAATCCTGCTCTGATACCATTTGAAAGTCCCCTTCAAGGGGGAGCGCAATTTCAAAGTCCCCTTCAAGGGGGAGCGGAAACAAGATGAAGCCCTAAATAAGGGGGTGGGGGCGCATGTAGATGTTTTTAGGGGATTCATCATCAAGATCGCATGTAGTCATATGATTAACTTATGTGAACGAAAAAGAGATCACAAGGTGTCATACCGATGCCATTAGAGTGGATGTCGGTTTGGAAGCAAAAGACCAAACGAGATCTTCTCCACAAGCGACGCACACAAAGTGATGTTGCTTACCCCTTGTGAATCTTGTGCTAGCAAGCCTCTTCAAGGGTCTTTGCCGTATGAGAAAAGGGGAAGAACTTCTTGCTTGGCGAGAGAGTTTTCTTCTCTTCACCTTGTCGTCAATTCACCACGACACCAAAGAGAGTTTCGCTAGAGGTGAGTGTGTAACCTTCCACACTAATGTGGAGGCGTTACATGCATTCAATCTTTGAAACCGATTTCCCAAAAAGGTAAGTATTCAAAGCCTCATGCGTTCACACCAAGTGAACCATCGAATCTCCTCTTTGAACCAAGTGTTGAACCGGTTCTTTGATTTGGTTCAATCGAATTTTGTTCAATCACCAAATCAAATCAAGCCAAGCTACGATCTAGACCTTCTATGAACCAAATGGCTCATGATCTAACCGTTCATCTTCCGACGCTCTAGATCTCACGATCCAGCATCCAATCTCTCGATCGAAGCTTACCGATCTCAAGCCCTAATCAATCAAACATGATCAGTCCAGATCTCACTTACAATCAGAGACTAAAGCCCTTTAAACTGAACCCAAATAATTCAGTCCACACGATCTGACTTAAGTAAGCCATATCACCATATTGTGCGACCCTGAGGGTTTCCTTTATATGTCGGTAACGATAACTTTCGTTATCACGATCAGTGAGGGGTATCTAGCAACACATCACTGTCTCCCGATTTAAAGGAAAGAGTCTTCCAAGACTTCACCCAAACCACAGCACAAGTGTGAACCCACTTCACAAGGCATACATGTTTCCTTTGCCACTGGATGTTCTTATTGGACAAGCATGTCAAGCTTGTAACTCCAATATGATGAGCATGATTAGATCAGATGAACATAGTCATCTGGGTATGGCCATACACTTTCTCAATCATCTCATATAGGGGGGCCCTTTAGAACATCACACTCCTTAAACAAGGAGACGGCAATCCTTTGTCTATCACTAGTGCCCTAACCTGATTCAAGCTCACCATCCAAGATAGTCTATAATCATTATGTTTCAAATGATATTGAACTACCTCAAGACAATGACAATCATCATTTAGAAACACAAGTGATCTCAAGTCAGAGGACATGTGCCACTTGCTGCTTACAAGGATCATTCACATTGTGACAAGCAATTGAATATCCTAGTAGGGTCTGTCCAGTACATCCAATGTACCCATGAGTCTACATCTTATTCCATGCTCGAAGCATCCTATAAGATTAGAACACATATTAGTCTTAACCATATCAAGGCTGTCTCAAGTTCACCAAGATATCTCGACTAAGGACATATTGACTGTCAGCCTAGCTGAACAGCTTTGAGACATTGTTCAGAAGTACACTTATTACAGCAGACAAGGTAACAAACTGAATAACAACCATGCCTTTTATAAACACAAGAGTTTATTACATGATACTTATACAATCCCAAAGGCCTCAAACATTAGCCTTAAGGGCATACCCCAACATGATTAAAATGGATCCGACGTTGCGATTCACCTCCTGATACTTCTCACAACGTCTATTACGCAATTTTACGTGGCTAGTGTAAACTACGAATCGAACACAATTTCAATCAAATCATGATAACATAATCATATAAAAAGAGCAAGAATACAAATTTAATCGTAAATGTCAGCGGGCTAGGCCCTTAATCCCGAAATAAGGTTTACTCACTCATGTTCTTAAGAGATAGCATGTTTATATGATGAACAAGCATAGATCTTCTAAAAATCATAAGAAATTCACTAAGACAATAATTAAACTAGCTTCCCCTCAATCTGATGATGAAGAAGAGCCGATCAAACTTGTCTTTTGCGTGGAATCTCACCGGAATTTGCTAAGAAATTGATTTTCGCTCCTTACGCCGCCGCCGATCGTCTTCATCCCAAAAAGTCCTCTCAAACCCTAAAAAAATCCAATCTTTTATAGCTTGACCGGTCTGGAACCCATGAAGGAACGTTTCTGCAAAGTTTGGTTCGAATCTGGTTCGATTTGGTGATGAATCGAGGGAAAAATTCAAAAGGGAAGACGTTTTCACTGTCCATAATGAGTTTACGGCCAAGGCCGTAAATGCTTCTATGTGTACAGCTCTTTGTACACAGAAAGTTTCACAGTTCGTAATGGGTTTACGGCTTCACCTGTGAAAGTTTCTATGTATTTCCATACTTAGTCGTTTTTCGCCCTTTGCTCAAACATCAGAATTACGGCCGACACCAGAATTACGGGCAAGGCCGTAATTATTGTATTCTTCACTATTTTGACTCCAAATTTGACATGTAAGCTCGTGATCTCCTCAGGAATCGTGTTGTGGCTTTGAAACTCATGAAATCCATTATTTTTGTGCCTTTTTACCTGCATTTTTAATAAAACCAAGAAAAGTAAAGATTATGTGCCAAGTGAATTAAAAATACCAAAATTAGCATAAAATCTTGCAATTAAGCCTAAAATATAGTATAAAATACAGATAAAAATGTGGTATAAATACAACGCATCAATAACACCAAGGGAGCTATGGGAGTGTGCTTGTAGTCGGGCCTAGTGAGGTCCCTGCAACTCTTGTAAGCCTTCCTTATGCCCTTTTAGCACAGTTTCTATGTCAATTAAAGGCACTAGGGCGACACCGAATCACTCCGGGCTCCTCTTCATTTGAGTGGAATTTCATAGTTGTTTGCTGTGGCTCTCCATGTTTTACCACCATCAGTTGCTCATGTATGCATTTGCTCACATTTTCCGTGCACTCGATCGTGGGTTTCTGAGTCATTCGCATGTTCCCCTAGAGTCGATCTACATGTATTTCCCACCACGTAGCTCACCGCTACCTCAGCCTTTGAATTTAACTGCCTGATAGAATCGTCCACATCTTCATTTCACTTTGACTGGGTGGTGATAAAGTTCTCTAGCAGTAATTTAAGATTGGACTTCTATAGTTGATTAAATTGTCATTGCTGAAGTCTTGGTGGTGGCCTGAAGGATGTTTGGTTGAACTATTTGCCAAAATTTCTCTGTTGCGCTTGGTTGTTGAAGTTATGTGGATTTCCCTAGTTTTGATTGTTTCGGTAGGAGAAGTTGGGATGATTTCTCCACCCTGGATTATAGGTGCTTGAAAATGGATTATTCTACTACCTCTGATTAGAATTGCCTATAGCATTAACATAATCTACAAACACATCAAAAGAAGAAGGTGCCATTATCTAGTAGTCAGTAGCACCGGGCCCAGAGTTCCCACAAATTTCACAGGTCATCGAATTAACATACGATATATGAAAATTCATTGAGGTCAGTTCATGCGACAAAGAGACAACCTTTGTCATAAACGAGCTCAACTTATCTAAGTCATGCATATCTCCTCCTCTTACTGGGACGTTTCTCTCACTCGTCCACTGGTAGTGATTCAAAGCCATGTCTTCAATCAAATTCATGGCATCATTGACGTTCTTGTTCATTAGCACTCCACCCATAGCTGCATATACAGATAAACGTGTATTGTCCTGAAAACCATTATAAAAGGTATGAACTAATACCCATTTTTCTAGCCCATGATGCGGGCACATTCTTAGCAGCTCCTTATAACGATCTCAGGCCTTGTAAAGTGACTCCCCTTCCCTCTGGCTAAAAATTATAATTTGGTTCCTCAATTGAGCAATCTTGCTTGGTGGGAAGTATTTGGAGAGGAACGCATGGGAAAGCTGATCCCATGTTGTGATGGAGCCTTGAGGGAGGAACTAAAGCCATGCCCGCGCACGGTCCCTGAGTGAAAAAGGAAAGTGTCTTAAACAGACAGCATTAGATGTTACCCCATTACTCTTTAGTGTATCATGCTACTCAATAAAAATGGACAAATGTAAATTAGGGTCATCTTGTGGTGATCCGCTGAAATGGTTCTGCTGAACTATATGCACACAGGCCAGCTTTATCTCGAAATTATTTACTTCGACTACTGGTCAAGCAATGCTAGAGTGCAAACCCTATACGTTTAGTGGAGCAAAGTCCTTTAGCGAACGAGTCTGGTCCATTGTAGAGTTGTTTGAATGGGGTTCCTCAAGCAGTTGATCCTTAATTTTCCTTTGAGCTCGAAAAGTTCACTTGATTTCTAGATCTTATGGTACTAGATTTCCTATTCTAATATGTCTTGTCATAAACAGGATTAGCAAACTAGAGAATAATACTAGCTTGAAGACAGGAAGAAGATAAAAAGTTTAGAAAAGAAACAAAAATTCAAAAGTAAAAACAAACATAAGCAAAAAATTATCTAGCCTATCAGTTCTATGAGTTAGTCAATATTGGCTACGCCTTACTCCCCGGCAATGGCGCCAAAAACTTGATAGGCTAACCACAAGTGCATGGGTTTTATCGATGTAGTAAAGTTATCGTCCAAAGGGAACAAGGTGTCAAATACTCACTTTTTGCATCATTGATAGCTAGACAGTTCAAAATAAGATTTGAAAAACTTCACTAAGTATAAAATATTGAATCAAGAAATCAACGACTAATTGATAAATTATAGTTTAGATAGGATCGGGATATCAGGTTTCACCTCGTTGAATGATTTAATATAAAACATTGAACAATTGAATTAAGAAACAATAAACCACTTAAGGCGATCAATTCTTTGGTACAGATTACTTTCTCTCAAAGTGTAATCCAGTGTCTACCTAAGCTATTCTCCCACTCTCATGACTTATTACCTTAGGAAATACCCAATGGGCTCTATGACAAATCGTTAATCCTCAAGAGACTTTAAACGACTCTCATAGTTCAAGTCACAAGTTTAAATTGGGAAAGTCGAGTGTTACAATTCACCTCTTGGCTTTTTTCGTAACACTTAGCACATATAAATGTTTGGTTGAAACATAAATACGCAATATGCACACCTAAATTAAATAAGCAAATCAACTAAATCTATCACTGAGATTAATGAAAATGTTTTATACGTGAGAATTTGTTCAATGGGTTATGCTCGAGTCCCGAAACAGGGTTTTACGCTAGAACATACATCGTTTAACAACCAAAACCCAAGAAAATATATTCAAAAGGAGGGGAAATTACAATTCAAGGTAATGAGGCATCAAATCTTCGGTTTTCTCTCGATAGCCCCAAAGAAACTTGATCAAACAAGCCTTCAATCGCATAAATTGCCCCCTTTCTCGCCTAGTCGCCTTTCTCCAAGATTTGAACCTCGTAACCACCTAAAATTGTAACTTTTATACCTCAATCGATTCCTTTGGCGGTTAGGAAGGTTCCATGGTAATTTTCCCCAATTTCTAGGCTCCAGGACCATTGTATTTGGCGTGAAACCGCTGGTTGGTCGGGAAATGCGGACGCAGTCATGGCCATGATGACGATCACAGGTTGTCCCTAACTAGTTTGTCGATCTAGAAGTATTATAATGGTGTTACTTCTCATGTTAAAACACATAACACACATCTTAAACATATTCATAACAAGCGTGTATACTCTAGCTAACATGCTTCTGCTTACTTTAATGGACATTGCTTCTTTTGTGATAAATATGGACATAGAATTCACAATTATTCTAGTAAGAAGGGATCTAAGCATGTATTATGGGTTCCTAAATTAACTAACCATCATGGACCCAAAAGAAATCTGGGTTCCAAAAGTTTTATTTAGATCTTTTGTAAGTGGACAACCAACTACAACAAAATAGAAGTGATTGGATTCTTGATAGTGGTTGCTCAAAGCATATGACGAGAGATATAAATATATTTGCGACACTATCATGTAAAGAAGGTAGAATGGTAACATTTGGTGATAATGCTAAGGGTAAGATAATTGGCATTGGTACTATTGGTATAAACCCTTCTCTATTATTGACAATGTTCTTTTAGTAGATGGTTTAAAACACAATTTACTTAGTGTATCTCAACTTTGTGACTAAGGTTATATTGTTACTTTTGAAACAACAAAATGATTGATTAAAAATTCATATACAAATGATGTCTCTTTTGTTCGAAATAGAATAGATAATATTTATATACTTAGTTTAAATATTATGCCTAACCCTAATGTAAAGTGCTTGTCATGTGTAGAAAATTTATCTTGGTTATGGAACCATAGACTTGAGCATGCTAATATGGATTTAATTCAAAAGATTATAAGAAAGGAACTTGTGAAGGGAATTCTTAAGATCAAATTTCAAAAAGACAAGTTATGTGATGTATGCGAAAAAGGTAAGCAAGTGAAAGCTTCTTTTTCTTCTATTAATAAAGTAAATACATCTAAACCATTTGAGTTAGTTCATATGGATTTGTTTGGACCATGTATTGTTTCTAGTCTTGGGGGTAAACTTTATGCTTATGTTCTTGTTGATGATTTTTTTAGATTTACTTGGGTTTACTTTCTTGCTAAGAAAAATGAGGTTTTAGAGTTTTTTAAGAAGTTCACTAAGAGAGTTTCTAATGAAAAATGTTATATGATCTCAAAAATTTGTAGTGATCATGGAGGATAATTTGAAAAAATATATATTTTTTTGAAATATTGTGATGATTTAGGTATCGTGCATAGCTTCTCATGCCCTAGAACCCCACAACAAAATGGAGTAGTTGAAAAAAAAAAGAACATTGCAAGAAATAACTAAATCCTATGCTTAGTGAAAATAATTTACCTAAGTATTTTTGCGCTAAAGTAGTAAATACATCTTGTTATATTCTTAATTGTGTTTTGGTTAGGCCCATTTTAAAAAAGAACTCCTTTTGAACTTTGGTTTAATAGATTATCAAATATTGCATATTTTTGAGTTTTTAGTTCTGAATGTTTTATTTTAAATACCAAAGATCCATTGGGTAAGTTTGATTCTAAGTGTGATGAAGGAATATTTCTTGGTTACTCGTGTACTAGTAAGTCTTATGGAGTTTATAATTGTAGAACTTTAATAGTTGAAGAATCTATGCATGTGACATTTGATGAATCTAACAATGTTTGAAGAGTTGTTAAAGAAGTTGACATCAATGAAAGAATAGAGGAGCTTAAACTTGAGAACAATCATGACACTATGGAAGTATCTAATGGTGATCAAGAACTTCAAGACATGCAAAGTAATCCATCTCAAGATCAATTGGTGAAAGTTGACTCACATCAACCTCTTCCAAAAGATTATAAGTTCTTAAGAGATCATCCAATGGAGCAAATACTTGGAGAACCTTCAAAGGGTGTGCTAACTCGCTCTTTACTTTAAAATTTTTGTGAACATGTTGCTTTTATCTCTCAAGTAGAACCTAAACGTATTGATGATGCTTTAAAAGATGAATTTTGGGTTTTATCCATAAATGATGAATTAAATCAATTTATAAGAAATGATATATAGACATTAGATTCTAGACCTTATAATCAAATTCTGATAGGAACAAAATGGGTTTTTAGAAATAAACTAGATAAGTCCGGCCTAGTGGTTCAAAACAAGGCACGTGGCCTAAGATTTCAACCAAGAGGAAGGTATTGATTATAATGAAACATATGCTCCTGTAGCAAGATTAGAGGCTATTAGAATACTTTTAGCTTTTGCTAGCTTCAAAGGTTTTAAACTTTATTAAATGGATGTGAAAAGTGCATTTTTTTCTAGTTTCATTAATGAAGAAGTTTATGTTGAACAACCACCTGGCTTTGAGAATTTTGAATATCCAAATCATGTTTATAAACTAAAAAAGGCTTTATATGGCCTAAAACAAACTCCTAGAGCTTGGTATGAAAAACTTTATTTATTTTTAATTAATCATGGTTTTAAAATTTGAAAAGTTGATATTTTTCTTTTCACTAAACATGAAAATGATGATATATTACTAGTTCAAATTATGTAGATGATGTTATTTTTGGTGCTACTAATGAATCTTTATGTAAGTGGTTTGCAAATTGAATGCAAAATGAATTTGAGATGAGTATGATGGGTGAACTTAGCTTCATTCTTGGACTTCAAATCAAGCAAGCAACAAATGAAATCTCCATAAATCAATCCAAATATGCAAAAGAGATACTTAAGAAGTTTGGTATGGAAAATTTTAAAGCTACACCAACTCCTATGAGCACAAGTACCAAGCTTGATGAAGATAAGAATGGTAAAATGGTAGATCAAAAGCGATATAAAGGTATAGTTGGTAGTTTACTTTATTTAACTATAACTAGACTTGATATAATGTTTAGTATGTATTTATGTGCAAGATTTCAATCCTTTCCTAAGGAGTTATAGTTAAGTGATGTGAAACATATTCTTAGATATATTAAAAGAACTCTTGATCTTGGTCTTTAGTACCCCACTAGCAAAAACTTTGAACTTTATGGTTATTCTGATACTGACTTTGCTGGTTGTAAAATTGATAGAAAGAGTACTAGTGGTTATTGTCAAATTTTAGTAATGAGTCTAGTTTCTTAGTTTTTAAAGAAGCAAAATTTTGTGGCACTCTCAACAACTGAAGCTGAATATATTGCTGCAGGATGTTATTGTGCACAAATTCTTTAGATGAATCTAACTATTTTGGACTATGATTAATCTTATAGTAGTACCCCTATATATTTTGATAATTTTATTGCCATAAATTTATCTCAAAATCTTATGATGCATTCATGCACAAAATATATAAACGTAAGGCATCATTTCTTGCGTGATCATATAATGAAGAATGACATATCATTGTGTTATGTTTCTACTGATAAGCAATTGGCTGATATTTTTACTAAACCTTTGAATGAGGAAAGTTTTTATAGTTTGAGAATGAAATTAGGGATATGTAGTCAACCATTTTCATAACGTTGCACATTATTATTTTATTGATTTACCACTCAAGGAATGCAATTAGGGAAAGTTTTCATTCACTATGTTTGTATTTTCTTATTATATTTTTTATAATGCCAAAGGGGGAGAATTTATGTTAAAGTCATGATAAAACTTGGAAAAATATTTTTTTTGAAGATGTATGTCTATGTTCACTTAGGTAGGGGGAGTGTTTATGATACTTATGACATAATGCTTAGGAATTGAGAGTTTATCTAAATAATTTTTATCATAAGTTCTCTTATATATCATGGTTTGTCATTCTCAAAAAGGAGGAGATTGTTGGCCCAAGGTTTCACATCCTTGGTCATTAATTATTCTAATATGTTTTGATAATAATAAACAATTCTACTAATGTTATCTCTTGAGTATCTTTCTTAGGTTAAAGGTATTAGATGATTTATCTCAACAATTTCACGACCATGTTTTGTGTCATAGCAAGTGTCCGATTTTATTTTTTTTATATTTAGATAAATGTAAAGTGTTTATAGTACCTCTTAATTAATAGCTCATTCTATCTTACTTTTCTTAAATAAATCTTTGAACATTTTTCCAAATCTTATTAAAATCCTTAAACCAAGCCTTGATAGATCCTTGACCTCTTTGCAATATTTATCTTCAGACTAAGCTCAATTCTTGTCAAAACTATTTGAAACTAAGAAATTTAGAAAGTATACTTCCTAAGCTTTCCAACGGTTCAAATGGCACATAATTTGAATCTCAAATGAGCTCAAATAAGTCAAATCAAATTGAATTTATTATGCAATTCAAACCAGGCCGAATCGAATCGAGCTGAATAGGCCCAAACTAGCCTATAATGGCTACTTTTGCCCTCCAACAGCTCTCTTCCCTTTTCAATCCTTTTTAAAGCCTTCAAAATGATATAAAACCATTCTCAAAAGCCTTAGAACATTAGGGGAACAAAAAGAAGTGAGTTTTTGTGCCCTAAAAAGCTTCTTTCTTCAACTCTTTTCTTTCTCCATTCACCTTCATTGAAGATTTTTGTGATTAGGAGTCATCTTAAAGTCTTTCACATCACAAAAGAGCTAAACATTATAGAAGAAACATCAACAGAAGCCTTGGCTTTTGAATAAGCATTCCTCCCTCCCTCTTGATTTATGTTTTGATTCTTATTGATTATCTTGTGTTTTTGTTAGATTGGTTGAGGTGCTCTTGGAAGAGTCTTAATAGATAGTTTATTTTTCTTTTTGTATTATAGGGTTTAGAGAAATGGTACCCTTAGGGAGAAGGGTGAGATCACTTGGTGTAAACCAATTTGAAGAAGGAAATAAAATTAGTATAGTGTGTTTGAAATCCTAGGTAGTAGATGTAGGTATTGGAGCTGAACCACTATAAATTCCTTATTTGCATTGATAATACTTTTGTTTGGATAATTGTTATAATTTTAGTAATATTAGTGTTTAGTTAAATTTTAAAGTACCATCTTTTATATTATAACATAATTATATCATAGTTATCTCATTTACATCAAATAATCTATTAGAGTTACAAAAAAATTACATAACTCAATCCGAAAGGAATAGGAGATCCCTCAGTTTGGCCAATCCAACCCTTTCAAGAAAATAAAACATAAATTAATAAATGTGTAAGCATAGAAAAATAAATCAAAATTTGAAAGATATTCAAAAAGAAAAAGGTGAGAATGAGAGAGGAAAGCTGACAAGATGCGAATGTTTTGGCTTCGCGAGAGGAGTGGAAGAAGGCTGTCTTGTTTTGTGTTAGTTATGAGAGTTGAAAGAAGAAGAAGATGCCCATCACATTGTCGAAGAGAGGAGGAAGAAGATGTTGGAATAAAATTAAAAAAAAAAGAATTAAAATTTCAAATTAAAATTTTACGTGTGCTATTAAATTAGCTAACATTGTCTTTTAAACCTGCCAGCTAAATCAATCAATTTAATTCAATTTGTAAAATGAATTCAATTCTTTGATTGAATTTTATTCTGCGTTGGAATTTCTACCGTTGGACTTTGCTTATTAGAAGGCTGCAAGTCTCGGCTATTTTGTAGCAAGTCTAAGCCGAGAGCTTAGATAAGCTTTTTTTTTATATATATATATTTCCTTGGTCTTCTGGATTTTTAGTTTTTCTACTGCTCTGATACTGAAAGGGAGTTTGATCATCTTCTTCACGGACATAACACATAACACATACAATTGTCCCTAAAAATAAGTATTATAATGGTGTTACTTCTCATGTCAAAACACATAACACACATCTTAAACATATTCATAACAAGCGTGTATACTCTAGCTCACATGCTTCTGCTTACTTTAATGGACATTGCTTCTTTTGTGATAAATATGGACATAGAATTCACAATTATTCTAGTAAGAAGGGATCTAAGCATGTATTATGGGTTCCTAAATTAACTAACCATCATGGACCCAAAGGTCTTCATAGCCGTGATGATGATCATGGGCAAGCCGTGAAGAACTCATAAAAATTTCTCGACGACGATCACACCCGTACGTCCAAGCCTTGACCACTATGTCAATATGATAAAAGATGATCACGGCCGTTAACGCTATCATGGGCTAGCCGTGATTACTTTGTACAACTTTGCACTGGAAGGCCAAAACGATCTCAGTCGTGATGGCAAACAATCAATCATTTAGTATGGAATCTTCACTTTTTTTAGTTTTTATGAAAATATAGGTAAAAACACCCAAAAATGATAAATTTCATGAGTTTTGAGGCCATTGCATGATTTCCGAGGAAAAGACAAGGCTGTATGTCAAATTTAGAGCAAAACAGGGGTCAAACACCCAAAACAGTCGTGAGTCCACCATAGGCTGCGAGTTTCGCACTTCAAGGAGCAGTTATGAGGCTAAGTACAAAATTTCATAAAAACTTTCATGGGTGAGGCCGTGAATCCTTCATGGGCCATGAGTTTTTCTATATACACAATCTCTTATTCACAAAAACTTTCACGACCGTAGCCGTGAACAGTTCACGGGCCATGAGTATTTTCGCCCCACTCGGTTTTTTGCTCGACTCGACATCGAATCAAGTCAAAACTTAACCAAACTTTGCAGAAAGCTTCCTAGATGAGTTCAAACTAATTGAAGTATAAAAGGAAAGATTTTTGAAGGGTTAAAAAGACTTTTATCGACCAAGACGAACACAAGCGGCGACTAGGGCCAAAATTGATTTTTAGGAATAATTATGATGAGAGATCACGCAAATGAGGGAATTTGACACTCCATCTTCATCTCCAAATTGAGGGTAAGAGTTCTAATTACTTTCCTAGTGTCTTTTTGCAATTTATTTGAGATTACATGTTGAATTCATCACTAAACATGCTATATTCGAATAACATGTTCGCTTAAAGCAATTTTTGGGATTAGGGGTGTAACCCACTTAAGCCTATCCAAAAGTCAGTCTGAACCGACAAACCGAACCGAACTAGACCGAAAAATTCAGTCTGGTTCAGTTTATAAAGATTTCGGTGCAGTTCGAGTCGGGTTTAAGAAAGGTGAAGACAGAACCGGTTCGGGTTCGGGTTGAAACATATTAAAAACTTAAGAACCGAACCGAACCGAAATCTATAGATATTTCAGCGGTTCAGTCGGTCAATCAGATGGGACTTGACGTTCCATTATACTTGAGAGTTCAGCCCTAATTTCCTCGTTTCCTTGAGCAGTGAGTCATCAGACTATGGAGGCGAGTGTTGAGCGGCGAGTCCGGTGGCAGAGAATGAGATGCAGTCTTTCCCTTCTATCTCCTAGACTCCTCTCTTTTCTCTAATCTCTATCCTTGATTTTCTTTCTCCAGTTCTTCACGTCTTCTTCCCTAAGTTCCCTTCCATGTCTCATCACTCTTTAATGTCTTCTCGGCTCTGGCAACCCTCACTGACAACTTCATGGGCTGTGAGGTAAGGGTTGCGACTTGCGAGGCAATGACTGATGATGCCGAGTCGCCGATGGTGATGAGTCACAAACCTGATGCCCTGATGGGCTGATGGCTGATGGTGTTGACTGCTGAGTCAGTTGACAAAGATTGTAAGGTAAAGTTAGGGCTAAACTTTCTTTTACAAATGTTAGATTATTATTTGTTAAAAGTTGAAACTTTACTAATTTTGCTACCTCTCGACTCGACTCTCACCACCACTCCACTGAGACCTGAGTTGTTGAGTGACATCGCTGAGGGCTCAAGAGTGAAGATCAAGGGGCAACGGGAACCAAGAACCAACTGTCCAACTCTACTCCCCAACAATTCAACTCCACAACTCAGTCCACACTCCACAGAGTCTCTATAACTGTAAGACTCTAACTAGTAAGTATTTACTTACACGAGATAAAAGAGCGTAATTTGCATTGCATCTATAAAAGTATAAAACATTAGTGGCACGACCGCACAAGAGCATCTTGTTCAGTAATCAGTAGTAGAATTTGCAGTGAATAACTTTTCTTTTCAATTATTAGCTTATTGCAAGTTAATTAGATCTTTAGGATAGTTTTGCTTTGATATAAAACTTCTTAGAATCTCATATAAAATTCAGATATGTCTCTTATTTTAATTTATATCAATCTAACTATTTGTACATAAACTAGAAATAGTCTTTGCTAATTTTAATATTTTCTTTTAAGGAAATGGCTGAATCACCAAGAGTACTTGATAATGTTACACTAGAAAATAAAGGAGATGAACAACCGAAAGATTTTAACCCAACAGATGCATGTGAAGCACATAACTCAAAGAAAAGAAAAATTGTTAAACCAAGAGCAGAAGTTTGGAATCATTTTTCAAAATTTGAGAAAGCTGGTATCTCAAAGGCCAAGTGTGTTTATTGTGATGCAATTTATCTTTGTGATAGCAAAACATGTGGTACAAGCACACTTAAATCACATTTATCTAGATGTGTAAAGTTTTTAAGTGCACAAGGCCAAGATGTGGAGAAAAATAAAACACAAACTGAAATTTCTCCTAGATTTAGCAACATGGGAATTGGTGGAAATATTGTATTGTCTACATGGAAGTTTGACCAAAATCTTATAAGAAAGGAATTAGCACGAATGATAATCATAGATGAACTACCATTCAAATTTATTGAATGTAAAGGTTTCAAATACTTCTGTAATGTTGCCATACCACGTTTTAATATTCCATCAAGACAAACAATCGCTAGAGATTGTTATGAACTATTTGTAGATGAGAGATTGAAGTTAAAATGTTTATACAAGATAATTGTCAATGCATTTGTCTTACTACGGATACTTGGACATCAATACAAAGAATTAACTATATGTGCATCACTCGACATTTTATTGACTTGAATTGGAAATTACAAAAAAGGGTTCTCAATTTTTTTCCAATAACTAGCCATAAGGGTGAATTAATTGGTAAAGCTTTTGAGAAATGATTACAAGATTGAGGAATTTCTAAAGTGATGACAATAACAGTTGACAATGCAAGTGCTAATGATATCGCTATTTCATTTCTTAAGAAAAAGATTAACAATTGGGATGGGGGAACATACTTTGTGGAGAATTTTTACATATAAGATGTGTTGCACATATTATGAACTTAGTTGTCCAATATGGCTTAAAAATTTCTCAATCTTCAGTTAACAGAGTTCGTGAAGCAGAAAGATATGTTAAGTAATCACCACGTAGGTTGCAAATGTTCAACTCATGCATTGCGCAAGAAAAAATTGAAAGTAAAGCTCACTTATGTTTAGATGTTTGTACACGGTGGAACTCAACTTATGTTATGTTAGATGTTGCACAAAGATATGAAAGAGCCTTTGAAAGATACCATGAAGAAGATCCTTATTTTGAATTGGAACTCTTAGCAAATAATGGAAATGGTAGACCTAATGAAAATGATTGGAAAATTGTGAGAGATTTGGTTTCAATGTTAAAACTCTTTTATCGGTTTACTCTGAATGTATCTATGAATGAATGGGCTGAAGATGCTAATCCTGACCCTAACTTTCAAGAAATGACCCTAAAAATGAAACAAAAATGGGACAAGTATTGGGGGAGTTTGGATAAAGTGAACTTGATTCTATTTGTTGTAGTTATTTTTGATCCAAGATACAAAATAGACTATTTAAAATTTGCATTGGCAGAAATGTATGGTGAGGAAAAAGTTTCAACAATATTTAACAAGGTGAAGATGATCCTTTATAGAATGTTTGATTAATACAAGAGTAAAATGGAAAGTATTGGTTTTTTAAATATTTCTGAAGAATCAAGACCTCCTGCTGCTACTAGACAATCTGAGCAAGTCTTTTCAAAAACAGAATTAAGATATAGAAGACACAAGGAAAATATTGCAATTCAAGAAAAATCAGAGTTGGACAAATATTTGATGGAAGAAGCTGAAAATCCAAATGCTCACTTTGATATTTTGAGTTGGTGGAAAATGAATGCCATGAGGTTTCCAATTCTATCATCGATGGTACGTGATACTCTGGCAATTCCTATCTCAACAATAGCTTCAGAATCAACTTTTAGCACCAGCGGTTGTGTCCTTGATCCATTTAGAAGTTCTTTGTCTCCTTCAATGTTGGAAGCTTTAATTTGTTCTCAAGATTGGATTCGAGCTTATAATCGTGGAGTGGAAGAGGACATAGAAGATGTTGAAATATTAGATAGTTTGTGAATTTATAATTAGTTATTTCACATTATTTTATATGTTTTATTGATCTATATATTTTTTTTGTTTGCAAATTATAGTGATATCAACAATTCAATCTGCACCGAATATTATTGATTTGCAAATGTAACTGAAATTATGGTAAATAGCTAGTAATTTTATATATAATTGTTTATGTATTTATAATTTACTAACACAGTCTCTTTATGGAGGATAATGTGATGGTCAAATTGTTACTTTGTTTTGCTGTAAGCCTGTAACTATAATTCTTTAAATCATTTCTTTACCAACTGTTGTGCAATTTATAATCTTATATTGTTCTTTCTAATATTTCTTACTAATTACCAAATTAGGATTGTGGTTTGGAGCTTCTTTTGGTTGTAAGCAATACTCGTAGTGAACTAGTGATTCGGAGTCTACTTCCTGGTAATTTATTAGACTATTGTGTGTGTTTTCCATAGTTGATTAGGCATCTATTAGACTATTGTGTGTTTTCTATAATTGACTTGAGTATAAAACATATTGCAGGTTAAACTTTTTGATGCATTGATGGCTATTGTGTGTTTTCTGTAATTCACTTGAGTATAAAACATATTGCAGGTTAAACTTTTTGATGCATTGATGGTTGATGCAGTGGAGAAGTCACAACTCACAAGAGACACAAGATGACGAGTGATCGCGTTTGAGTTATGATATTGTTCCTATCAAGTAAAGACTTTGTGAAAGTTGTGATTGAATCATGAACTGAATTGTGGATTGATGTATTTTGTGAATTTATATTAAATCACTAACTAAACTGTGAATTTGTGATTAAATATTTGATTCCGGACTTCCAGTAATGCTTTGTGATTCTGAATCTGACTGTAATTGAATTTGAACCTGTGAATTGTATGCATAATCATTCATCGTTGTATAAATTTGTTTTGAATTTTAAGAATCAACTTAATCTATATAAAGCAGTTGGTTCATTGGTATAATTCGGTTTAAACCAAACCGAACCAATTTAAACCGATAATTTCGGTTCGGTTCACTCTCGGTTTGAGAGTGATTCGGTTTGGTTTCGGGTTTGGTATATATAAAAAATAAAAAGTTGGGTTGACCCAAACCGGTTCGGTTTGGGTCGAGTCAACCCGTTTGGACAGGCCTAAACCCACTAATGATTTATATAATAAAACTATTGTTTTAAATATTTGTCACGAATGCTATATAGTTGATTTGTTCAGAATTGTGTTTATTTCATAATTTACTCTAGTCAAGTACATTTACATTTAGACATCACGAGAAGGACCGTGAAGTGAATCGCAATGTCAGAACTATTCTTGTCAAACCCGTCAATTCGATCACGAGAGCAGTTTGAATTTACTTGAAGGATTTCCTAATTTTTCACATAACTTAATGGGTATATTTATACTAATTGTCATGAGAGTAGGGAATTGATGTAAATAGATACCAGATTACACTTTGGGAGGAGGTAATATGTAAATTTGAAAAAATCCCTTTCAACACTTTAATTTTCTATTCAAAAGTTTATTTTTATAAAATTCATAGTCATTAGCGTGGTGAAATCCAGAGTCTCGGCTTTCTCCAAATTGATTTTCACCCAAAACGCTCTTTGTATCTTTCTTCTCATACTTTGAAGTTTCCATACTAAAACCTTAATTTGATTTGTCTAGATATAGATTAGTTATGTAATCAGTACTCGATCGCCAGATCTTTAGTGGGAACGATATCTTATTTTATTACTTTGATAAAGTCATGCACTTGCATCATGGTATCAAGTTTTTGGCGCCGTTGCTAGGGATCAGGCCAGCCAATATCGATTTAATCGATAAATTCATAGACTTCTTTTGTTTTCCGCATTTACTCAGTTTTTATAGCTTTTTTCTGCTATTTTTCTTTATTTGATTAAAATGTTGTTTGCCAAGAGCTTTAAAGACAAGTACTATATTTCTTGAAGATCAAGAGATTAAACATACCTTTTGCCTTCGAAGAAAGCTACAATTTCAAACTCAAAAAGCTGCAAAGGAAGACGCGATGGTGAACAATCAATCATTAAGGGATTTTGCAATACCTAACATCTAGTGTTTCAATTCTAGCATTGTTCGACCTAATGTGGAGGCGAACAACTTTGAACTAAAGCTAGCATTTATGACCATGATTTAGTAGAACCAATATGGGGGGTCTCCGACATGGGTTGCTAATCTGCAACTTGCTACTTTCTTAGATATTGTAACACCGTAAAGGTAAATGGTGTATCTTCATATGCTATTCGACTAAGATTATGTTGGGGGTATGCCCTTAAGGCTAATGTTTGAGGCCTTGGGATTCTTTCAGTATCATGTATAAACTCTTATGTTTATAAAGGCAATGGTTGTTATTCAGTTTGTTACATTGTCTACTGCAATAAGTGTACTTCTGAATAATGTCTCAATGCTGTTCAGCTTGGCTGACATGCTATATGTCCTTAGTCGAAATATCTTGGTGAACATGAGACAGCCTTGATATGATTGAGACTAATATGTGTTCTAATCTTATAGGATGCTTCGAGCATGGAATAAGATGTAGACTCATGGGTACATTGGATGTACTGGACAGACCCTACTAGGATATTCAATTGCTTGTCACAATGTGAATAATCCTTGTTTGCAACAAGTGGCACATGTCCTCTGACTTGAGATCACTTGTGTTTCTAAATGATGATTGTCATTATTTTGAGGTAGTTCAATATCATTTGAAACATAATGGTTATAGACTATCTTGGATAATGATCATGAGTCAGGTTAGGACACTAGTGATAGATAAAGGATTGCCGTCTCCTAGTTTGGAGTGTGATGTTCTAAAGGGGCCCCCTGGATGAGATGATTGAGAAAGTGTATGGCCATACCCAGATGACTATGTTCATCTGATCTAATCATGCTCATCATATTGGAGCTACAGGCTTGACATGCTTGTCCAATAAGAACATCCAGTGGCAAAGGAAACATGTATGCCTTGTGAAGTGGATTCACACTTGTGCTGTGGTTTGGGTGTAGTCTTGGAAGACTCTTTCCTTTATATCGGGAGACAGTGATGTGTTGCTAGATACCCCTCACTGATCGTGATAACGTAAGTTATCGTTACCGACATTTAAAGGAAACCCTCAGGGTCGCACAATTTGATGATATGGCTTACTTAAGTCAGATCGTGTGGACTGAATTGTTTTGGTTCAGTTTAAAGGAGTTTAAACTCTGATTGTAAGTGAGATCTGGTCTGATCATGTTTGATTGATTAGGGCTTGAGATCGGTAAGCTTCGATCGAGAGAATTGATGCTAGATCGGTGAGATCAAGAGCATCAGGAGATGAACGGTTAGATCTGGAGCCTTAGGGTTTAATGAGATCTAGACCATGGCTTGGGCTGATTTGATTTGGTTTTTGAACCAAATACAATTGGATCGATTTAGCTTGAACCGGTTCACATGAGTGAACGCATGGTTCAATGCTTGTAAGCGTTTTTGGTCGGTTTTGAGATCATGGCTTCATGTCATTCTATTTTTGGAATGTCATCAATGCCACTTCGCTAAGACACAAAAAACGCCTCAACGCTCCTCTCTTCTCGTGTGACCGCTTGCACTCTTGTGTGGAAGGTGTGTTGATGAAAGAGAAGTGATTCGGCCGAGCAAAGAAGTCTCTATCATCTCCTCCATATGACAAGACCCCTTGAAGCTTTGCTAGCACAAAGGTGAAAAGGGAGTAGCCATCTTCACCTTGTGTGCGTCACCTTTGGAGGAGAGCCACATCGCCCTCTTCTTCCAAGTCGCCATCCATCCATGGCAATGGTAAGATCACATCTTGATCTTAAGTTAAATTAAGTTGATCATATGGTTATACCACATGCGATCTTATGAAACCCTAGAAATCCTTGCTTCCGCTATCAAAGTTTATATGCGCCTCCTATTAGGGTTTCGGCCCCCTTTGCTTTAGGGGTTTTACAATTGGTATCAGAGCGGTTTCGGTATACTTCATATGATTGCTTTGATGTGATTGTGATCCATGCTTGATGCTATCTTTGCGCATGTATCATTGTGACATGATGTTTGCGCTTGCGCTTATGGTAATGATCTAAGAGTTGTCTACATGCGACAAGATTACTTGTATGTTTATCTCATAGTGCCGCATGTATGAAAGTTATGCTAGTTGGCGCATGTTGATGTTTTTGACAAAACCTTGTTATCTTGCGCGACTCACTTAGATCTAAGTGCCTACTATAAACCCTTAGACGGGTTGATAGGGTTGAAGTCACAGTCGAGTCTAGATCCAACCAGTCTGATCAGACTATCTGACAGCCTAGATGGGTTGACCAGATGGCACCTGTGCGCAAGCACGAGGTGGCTATAGGTCGACTGCAGATAGGCGTGTAGCGAGGTCTGGTTGAGACAATCAGTGAACACACATGAGTTAGGCCCGGGGTCACACCCGCTTGCCAGAACTCATGAGGGTTGTTCAGCCCTTGGCGCATGCATGGTTGACCATTGGGTCGACTCAAGTCAGTTAGGACTTGGTGCATGCAAGGGCAGTGGATCTGACTAGACATGATGATTGGATCCCTATTAATGGACCGTTGTAAGGTAGTAGGGCACATAAGAAAAATAAAATTGATGCCAAGGGGTTTTCAAAAATTTTATTTTTGTTATTGGATCACATGATGAATGAATACCATGATTTATGTCTATTTAATCTTATGTGGGCTGCCTAAATTAATGTGTGCTGTGCTGGGGCCTGCGAGCCTGGATTAAATTGTAAATTAATATTATTGTGATCTGCGTATCACATTTTTAATTAATTTATTGTGTAATTGACCTGCGTGTCAATCTTGTCTAGATAGATTAAATTGTAATTTTAATCAGACAAGAGCACTTAGCACACATGGCATTGGCGCATGCAGCAGTGGCTTGACCAGGTGGGAGGTCCAGGGTTCGACTCTGGGACAGGCGCATTTACCTGGTGGGCGCACCTGAGCTGCAGTAGGCGCTTGGGCCCTAGGTTGGGCCAGATGAGATGCAAAAGACCCATGGAGAGCTCAAGTGAAGACTTAAGTTAAATTAAGGTCTTACTTAGGGTTAATGGGCTTTTACCACATAAGATCAGCATGCTTTCTATTTATTGTTTATATAATTAGAACTGCATGATTTAATCTTCTGCTATCACCATAGGGTTTGCATGATAGTTAAGAAGATAAAAGGACCGTTAAAATCCAACGCTAAATATCAAGCGCGTAAGCCTTCTGACGCGAAACCTCACTGTTCTGACTATCGTTGGGGCCGTGTTGTACCCACTCAGTGGGTACGCCCATCTATCTTCAGACGGTGTGTGATTACACCTGCGTGTTACAGAGAAGGGATTTATCGCTTCTCGTTGCTCAGCATAGCACGTGGTGGTCCAGGGAGTACGTCAGGTCAGCTTGACCATGTAGGCTACATATGGGGCATATGTTAGCTATATGAAGGCAGCCATCTGTGGGATCAGAGACTGTGTTGTACCAACTCAGTTGGCACAGTCTGCTGGATTGCCTAGATGAAGGGGAATCGCACTGGTTGGCGATTGGCAGGGACTGCCTACCAGAAATTAGTGCTTGTACTCTGTGTGCATCATCTTATCTCGCCTGAGCAGGACGCGGAGACCAAGTATGAAATCTGGATCCCATCTCACTAAAAGAGTGTTACTCTTTCGGACTATTTTTATGGATTTTTCAGTCAGATAAAATAGTGAGAAAAGAATCTTTCTTAAGTCCTGGATTGATTCTAAACATTGATACTGACCTTGCTGTTCTTGCATTGTTGTAGATTCCTGCAGCAACGAACACCATGAGCTTCAATGTGCGATCCCTACTGGAAAGGGAGAAGTTTGCTGGGCCAAACTTCTCAGACTGGTACGGACACCTTAAGATTGTTCTTAAGGCAGAGAGGAAACTGTATGTCCTCGAGACGGCTATACCGCCTCAACCCGCTCCGAACGCCGCAAGGGCGGTTCGGGATGCCTATGAAAAGCATGTCAATGATAGCATTGATGTCGCTTGCCTGATGCTAGCGTCTATGACGCCACAGCTGCAGCGTCAGCATGAGGATATGTCTGCTATAGAAATTATAGCAAACCTCAAGATGCTATATGCTGCACAGGCGAGGACTGAGCGCTATAATTTGACCAAGCTTTTCTTTCAGAGCAAACTGACCGAAGGGAGTCCAGTGGGAGCTCATGTGCTCAAGATGATAGGGCACAAAGAGGCTCTAGAGAAACTGGGGCATACCATCAATCAGGAGCTTCCTGTAGACATTATTCTGCAGTCCCTCCCGGCCTCTTTCGATCCGTTCATTATTAAATTTAATATGAACAAGATCGATTGTACTCCGGCAGAGTTGCTGAATATGCTCTTGACTACAGAGGAGACTCTAAAGGGAAAGCCTTCAACCTCTGTCTTGATGTTTCCTTACAGGAACAAGAAGAAGGGGAAGAAGGGCAAAGCCCCTGTCAAGAACTACAACAAGGCTCTGAAACAAAAGGTTAAGCGGTCGAAGGAATACAGATGTTTCCATTGTGGCCAGCTGGGTCACTGGAAAAAGGACTGTAAAGCGCTCCAAGGAGACAAGAAGGGAAGCATTGCTTCTGGCTCAGGTATTTTTGTGACTGAAGTCATGATATCCTCTTCTTCTATATCATGGGTGTTGGACACTGCATGTGGAGTTCACATTTGTTCAAATGTACAGGAACTCAAGAGAAGAAGACAGGTGGGACAGGATGAGGTGGACCTACGAGTAGGAAACGGGGCACGGGTTGCTGCTGTTGCTGTAGGAGAATATTACATCTCATTACCATCTAGACTTGTATTAGAACTGAACAATTGTTATTTTGTACCAAGCATTACGAAAAATATTATCTCTATTCCTGCCCTTGTCAGGAAAGGGTTTTCCTTTGAATGCAAGACTTCAAAGTGTTATCTTTCTCTTGATAATATTATTTATGCTACTGGGTCAATTAACAATGGGTTATTCATGTTGGACATGGAATGTTCCATACAAAATATTGATAATAAGAAAGCCAAGTATGCTGATGACAGCACCTTGCTATCGCATAGTCGTTTAGGCCATATTAACAAGAAACGCATTAAGCGGTTGCATGATCATGGACTGCTGGGATCATTCTCCTATGAGGAGATTGATACATGCAAAGCTTGTTTATTGGGCAAAATGACGAAGTCTCCTTTTCCTCACAAAGGTCAAAGGGCTTCAGGTTTACTTGACCTTATACACAGTGATGTGTGTGGGCCATTTAGTAAACATGCCAGAGGTGGCTATTCATACTTCATTACCTTTACTGATGATTTCAGTAGATATGGGTATGTCTATCTAATGAGACATAAAAGTGAATCTTTTGACAAGTTCAAAGAGTTCAAGAATGAAGTACAGAATCAGCTAGGCCGAAATATCAAGGCACTTCGTTCTGATCGAGGTGGTGAATACCTAAGTCGAGAGTTTACTGACTATCTGAAGGAGTGTGGGATTATCTCACAGCTCACTCCACCAGGAACACCGCAATGGAATGGTGTGTCCGAGAGGAGGAACAGAACCTTACTGGATATGGTTCGTTCTATGATGAGTCAGGCTACTCTACCTTACTCCTTTTGGGGATTTGCACTGGAAACAGCTGCAAAGGTACTAAACCGAGTGCCATCCAAGGCAGTTTCAAAGACTCCATATGAGTTATGGTATGGGAAACAGCCGAGCTTGACATTTATTAAGATCTGGGGTTGCGAGGCTTATGTCAAAAAGCTCGCCTCTGGGAAACTAGAGAGCAGATCTGATAAATGCATCTTTGTCGGTTACCCTAAGGAAACTAAGGGTTATTATTTCTACGATCCCAAAGAGAACAAAGTATTTGTTGCTCGGACGGCAATTTTTCTTGAGAAGGAGTTTCTTCTGCAAGAAACTAGTGGGAGAGAAATAAAGCTGGATGAGAATCCAGGAGAAGGACAAAGTAGTCAAGCACAGTTGGATGAGCCTGAGCCGGTAGAACAGGTTATTGAACAACCTGAGGCTCAGATATCACGGGAACCGCGTAGATCGGGAAGGATCCGTCGACAGCCTGAGCGCTATGACGGAGTCTACATCATTGATCATGATGAACCCCTCACTTATGCGGATGCGGTCAGTGGACCGGAGTCAGCTAGATGGCTTGAAGCTATGCGAGCCGAGATGGACTCCATGTCAGATAACCAAGTCTGGGATTTGGTTGATCCGCCTCCGGGAGTAATCCCTATAAGCTGTAAATGGATCTTCAAGAATAAGATTGACATGGATGGTAACGTGGTTACCTATAAAGGCAGGCTAGTTGCGAAAGGTTTCAAACAAATCTACGGGATAGATTATGATGAAACTTTCTCTCCTGTAGCCATGTTCATATTCGGATTATTCTCGCGATAGCAGCATATTACGATTATGAAATCTGGCAAATGGATGTGAAGACCGCTTTCCTGAATGGAAAACTGGATGAGGATGTGTATATGACACAACCTGAAGGTTTCACTAATCCATCAGATCATCATAAAATATGCAAGTTAAAGAAGTCCATTTATGGACTTAAGCAAGCATCTAGAAGCTGGAATATTCGTTTTGATGAATCAATATGTGAATTTGGTTTCATCAAGAATGAAGACGACCCGTGTGTATATAAGAGGTTTAGTGGGAGCGTGATTACTTTCCTAGTCCTCTACGTCGATGATATCTTAATCATTGGAAACGATATTCCTGAACTGCATGCTGTTAAAGCATGGTTAAGAAAATGTTTCCAGATGAAAGATTTAGGAGAAGCAGCCTATGTATTAGGTGTGAAGATCTACAGGGATAGATCTAAGAGGCTTCTTGGGCTGTGCCAAAGTACTTACATCGATAAAGTCCTGGAGAGATTTCATTTAGAAAATTCTAAAAGAGGATATCTTCCAGTCAGACATGGTCTGAATCTTTCAAATAGTCAGTGTCCACAAACACAGACTGAGAAAGATGAAATGGACAATACGTCTTATGCTTCGGCTATTGGGTCCATTATGTATGCGATGTTATGTACTCGCCCAAACGTCGCTTACGGGTTAAGCGTGACCAGTCGATTCCAAAGTAATCCAGGTCAGGCGCACTGGATTGCGGTCAAGAACATTTTAAAATATCTGCGAAGGACCAAAGATATGTTCTTGATTTATGGAGGTCAGGAAGAACTCAGTATTGAAGGATATACTGATGCTTCGTTCCAATCTGACCAGGATGATTTCCGATCGCAATCAGGCTATGTTTTTAGCTTGAATGGAGGAGCAGTGGTGTGGAAAAGTTTCAAACAGTCTATTGTTGCTGATTCCACAACAGAAGCCGAGTATGTTGCAGCCTCGGAAGCATCCAAGGAGGCAGTGTGGATTCGTAAGTTCATTCAGGAACTTGGTGTTGTTCCTTCGAGTGCAGATCCTTTGGTTATCTTCTGTGATAACACTGGAGCAATCGCACAAGGAAAGGAACCACGGTCGCACCAGAAGTCCAAGCACATATAGAGACGGTTTCACTTGATCCGGGAGATCATTGATCGTGGTGAGATCAAAATCTGCAAGGTTCATACAGATGACAATCTGGCTGACCCGCTTACCAAGCCTCTGGCGCAGCAGAAGCATGAGAAGCACTGTAATAATATGGGTTTGAGATTTCTCAACCATTAGATTAAGTGCAAGTGGGAGATTGTTGGGGGTATGCCCTTAAGGCTAATGTTTGAGGCCTTGGGATTCTTTCAGTATCATGTATAAACTCTTATGTTTATAAAGGCAATGGTTGTTATTCAGTTTGTTACATTGTCTGCTGCAATAAGTGTACTTCTGAATAATGTCTCAATGCTGTTCAGCTTGGCTGACATGCTATATGTCCTTAGTCGAAATATCTTGGTGAACATGAGACAGCCTTGATATGATTGAGACTAATATGTGTTCTAATCTTATAGGATGCTTCGAGCATGGAATAAGATGTAGACTCATGGGTACATTGGATGTACTGGACAGACCCTACTAGGATATTCAATTGCTTGTCACAATGTGAATAATCCTTGTTTGCAACAAGTGGCACATGTCCTCTGACTTGAGATCACTTGTGTTTCTAAATGATGATTGTCATTGTTTTGAGGTAGTTCAATATCATTTGAAACATAATGGTTATAGACTATCTTGGATAATGATCATGAGTCAGGTTAGGACACTAGTGATAGATAAAGGATTGCCGTCTCCTAGTTTGGAGTGTGATGTTCTAAAGGGGCCCCCTGGATGAGATGATTGAGAAAGTGTATGGCCATACCCAGATGACTATGTTCATCTGATCTAATCATGCTCATCATATTGGAGCTACAAGCTTGACACGCTTGTCCAATAAGAACATCCAGTGGCAAAGGAAACATGTATGCCTTGTGAAGTGGATTCACACTTGTGCTGTGGTTTGGGTGTAGTCTTGGAAGACTCTTTCCTTTATATCGGGAGACAGTGATGTGTTGCTAGATACCCCTCACTGATCGTGATAACGTAAGTTATCATTACCGACATTTAAAGGAAACCCTCAGGGTCGCACAATTTGATGATATGGCTTACTTAAGTCAGATCGTGTGGACTGAATTGTTTTGGTTCAGTTTAAAGGAGTTTAAACTCTGATTGTAAGTGAGATATGGTCTGATCATGTTTGATTGATTAGGGCTTGAGATCGGTAAGCTTCGATCGAGAGAATTGATGCTAGATCGGTGAGATCAAGAGCATCAGGAGATGAACGGTTAGATCTGGAGCCTTAGGGTTTAATGAGATCTAGACCATGGCTTGGGATGATTTGATTTGGTTTTTGAACCAAATACAATTGGATCGATTTAGCTTGAACTGGTTCACATGAGTGAACGCATGGTTCAATGCTTGTAAGCGTTTTTGGTCGGTTTTGAGATCATGGCTTCATGTCATTCTATTTTTGGAATGTCATCAATGCCACTTCGCTAAGACGCAAAACATGCCTCAACGCTCCTCTCTTCTCGTGTGACCGCTTGCACTCTCGTGTGGAAGGTGTGTTGACGAAAGAGAAGGGATTCGGCCGAGCAAAGAAGTCTCTATCATCTCCTCCATACGACAAGACCCCTTGAAGCTTTGCTAGCACAAAGGTGATAAGGGAGTAGCCATCTTCACCTTGTGTGCATCACCTTTGGAGGAGAGCCACATCGCCCTCTTCTTCCAAGTCGCCATCCATCCATGGCAATGGTAAGATCACATCTTGATCTTAAGTTAAATTAAGTTGATCATATGGTTATACCACATGCGATCTTATGAAACCCTAGAAATCCTTGCTTCCGCTATCAAAGTTTATATGCGCCTCCTATTAGGGTTTCGGCCCCCTTTGCTTTAGGGGTTTTACAGATTATTTCTATTTTCTCTCAGGGATCGTGCACTTATGGCATCATTGTTGGGAAACCCCGGGGACATTTTACAATTTTTAGAGTCATGGACATACATTTTACGCAGCGGAAGAATGTCCCCAAAACAGGCCAGTCCCAAAAACCCAGTGAATATCGCATGCAAGGGAGTCGACATGATGAGTTAGGAAATACCTTAAGAGCAATGTGGAGCGATGCCGATGTAGGCGTCCAAGTGTGCGCCCTCTGCAGTCTCGCACACACGGATCTCTTGAGTTCTCTTCTTCCACGCCCGGTGCTAGCCTCGGGAAGAAGATCCAAGCCTTAGGGAGATGTTTTACTTCTCTTGCGCCACCCAGAGAAAAGATGCGCCAAGTGAAGAGGGAAAACCACCCAAGCCGCCAAGCCCTAGATCTCCTTGCACCAAGAGGAAAGGAGGAAGAGGGTTGCGGTTATGGAAGATGCGCCCTTGCTCCAAGCACTCGCCCCTCTCCTTGTGTTCACGCCTTCAAGGATTGATTACCCACAAGAGGGGGCGACTAGGGTCACATTTATAGGGCAAGAGGCGGTTAGGGTAATGGCTAGGATCATGACAAGTGTAGGGCTAGGATGAGGAGGTTTGAGACAAGGAAAGTCTCCAAGACATTTCCATAATTCTCATTCAACCTTTCCTTTTGTTCCCACGCCTTTCCTTGTGCGCCAAGGCCTTGCCTTGCGCCTCAAGCAATGCCATAGAGGCATGCATTCCATCCTAGGAAGAGAGGGGAGGCGCCCTTTACTTCCATAATGAAGCAAAGGCACCAACATGACCCCATTATGCCCCTAGGCGCCTAATGGTTCATGTTTCTCCCCATTATACCCTTTTAGCCTCTCATCTCTTCATGAGAACTTGTCATTGGGCCTCATTGGATAATGAGCTAGCCCAAACTTCATTACATGGGTTGATTAAGCACTTGGATCCAATCCAATGCAACCCTAATCCAAATGTGACCAACCATGGTCAAATACGGGTCAACCTGCCAAAAATGAAGTTTGGCTCTAATAACATTCTTCCATCTCATCAGGCCCATTGGCGCTGATGAAATCTCCCAATTAGATCCGAGTTATCCAATAACTCGATCATAAGGCTTCCCGATCAATACGAGAACTCAAGTATCAAGGTGTGCGACCCTGTAGGTTCCTCTGACGCTGGCAGTGCTGACCAGAGGTCATCACAAGCAGTGAGTGGCACCTAGCAGTGCATCGCTGCTACCCAGGTCATTGGAATGGATATCGACATCGACATCCCCATCATCGCAACTAGGTACAGATGCATTACAGTCTCTTTGCCGTACTGATATCCGATTGGACAAGTGTGTCACCACTTGTTTTCATCCAATATCATGGCTATGACTAAAATAGGTTCTCACTTGGGTATGGCCATACACTCTCAGTCATAGAACCATAAAGGAGCTCCATGGATATCATACTTCCTTAGGGAAGGGGCAAATCCTATGTCTGTCCATTGATCTTCTCATATGGGTCGTGACATGCTCAATAACAACCGTTATGACCTCCCAGCTACGGCAAGGTGTTAGGTTGTATCAAAGCAAGTCCATAACCATATAGAATGATCAATGACCTCAAGTCAAGGGATCAATGCATCTCCTATCACTTATGAGTGTTGGGGTATGCCCTTAACGCTAATGTTTGAGGCCTTGGGATTGTAACAGTATCATGTATAAACTCTTTTGTTTATAAAGGCAATGGTTGTTATTCAGTTTGTTACATTGTCTGCTGCAATAACTGTGCTTCTGAATAATGTCTCAATGCTGTTCAGCTAGGCTGACATGCTATAAAGTCCTTAGTCGAGATATCTTGGTGAACATGAGACAGCCTTGATATGATTGAGACTAATATGTGTTCTAATCTTATAGGATGCTTCGAGCATGGAATAAGATGTAGACTCATGGGTACATTGGATGTACTGGACAGACCCTACTAGGATATTCAATTGCTTGTCACAATGTGAATAATCCTTGTTTTGCTTCAAGTGGCACATGTCCTCTGACTTGAGATCACTTGTGTTTCTAAATGATGATTGTCATTGTTTTGAGGTAGTTCAATATCATTTGAAACATAATGGTTATAGACTATCTTGGATAATGATCATGAGTCAGGTTAGGGCACTAGTGATAGATATAGGATTGCCGTCTCCTTAATTGGAGTGTGATGTTCTAATGGGCCCCCCCCCCCCTTAAATGAGATGATTGAGAAAGTGTATGGCCATACCCAGGTGACTATGTTCATCTGATCTAATCATGCTCATCATATTGGAGCTACAAGCTTGACACGCTTGTCCAATAAGAACATCCAGTGGCAAAGGAAATATGTATGCCTAGTGAGTTGATTCACACTTGTGCTGTGGTTTGGGTGTAGTCTTGGAAGACTCTTTCCTCTATATCGGGAGACAGTGATGTGTTGCTAGATACCCCTCACTGATCGTGATAATGTAAGTTATCGTTACCGACATTTAAAGGAAACCCTCAGGGTCGCACAATTTGATGATATGGCTTACTTAAGTCAGATCGTGTGGACTGAATTGTTTAGTTTAGTTTAAAGGGATTTAAACTCTGATTATAAGTGAGATCTGGTCTGATCATGTTTGATTGATTAGGGCTTGAGATCGGTAAGCTTCGATCGAGAGTGTTGATGCTAGATCGGTGAGATCAGAAGCATCAGGAGATGAATGGTCAGATCTGGAACCTTAGGGTTTGATTCGATCTGGACTAAAAGCTTGGGCTGATTTGGTTTGGTCATTGAACCAAATACATTGAACCGGCTCATGTGTGAGCGCATGGTTCATATGGGAGAAGGGATATGCGTTTGGTTCATTTCAAGTGAACGCATAACGCATGTAATCAAGTGGTTGCTATTTTTGGAATTTCGGTTTTCCAAAATGGGAACGTCTCCACGTTCGAAAGCAACGCCTCTCGATTATCATCTCTCGCCCCTTTGCTCTTGACGACTCACGGCTTGCGTTGTGAAGGTTGACGACAAGAGAGGATTCGGCCAAGCAAAGAGTAGATCTCTTCCCTTCCATTCGACAAGGACCCTTGAAGCCTTGCTAGCACAAGGAACACAAGGAGTAGCCATCATCCTCTTGTGTGCGCCACCTTTGGAGGAGAGCCCCTTTCGCCCTCTTGCTTCCAAGGCACCATCCAAGCGATGGCTATGGTAAGATCACATCTTGATCTTAGTAAAACTTAAGTTGATCATATGGTTATACCACATGCGATCTTATGAAGCCCTAGAAAATTTCTTGAATGCGCATACTTTAGGGTTTCGCCCCCCTCATGAAAGGGGTACTTACAATTGGTATCTGTCACATCCCGTTATCTTAACCCCAAACAAGCAACACAAGTCATAGAGAAACAGGATGTTATTATACAAGATCGATTCACATGCTAGGTAAAACCAAGTCCAGGAAATCCGATCTGAAAATTTCGAAAATCCATACATACAATCTCCACAAAAACACAATTTCATAAAGGTACCTGCCACCACGCAATACTTGCACTAGACATATGCAAGTCACATTTATATCAAATCCGATCGCAAAAGTATAAATCGATTCGAACTTAGAAACAAAACCACAATGTCGATTCTATAAATTCATTCAATGATACCACACCGAAACCAGGCCAAAGCCCGCGGTGACACAAAAATCAGAATATCAAACTGCCATAACCGGCAACACAAGTTCACATAGTTTGGCCACAACTGGCAACACAAGTTCATATAATTCGGCCACAACCGGCCCCAGTAATTAAGCACAAAAGTCTTATTCATTCAACTGGCATATCACTATATTCATATAAAATGCTAACTGGAAATGCGCCCCTGCTCTACACCTGAAAATAATGAGGGGTGAGCTACACAGCCCAGTGAGTGGATAGTCTCAAACGACCATCCATAACATACACTCAAAAATACATGCAGATCATTTTAAAAACATTTAACAGAATATCATGTCAACATATGACAAACTTAAAGAACAGAATTCATATAAAACAGTCAGATGTACACTGCTAAAACATCACATAATTATCACTACAGAGTAACCAAGGTTCTAGAGTTATACTCTAAACCAACTAAACACACCAACCACTTAATTAACCTAGTTGTCCAGCATATTCAGTAGTGACCATTATGGTCTAACGCGGCTTTGGCCTAAGCACTGGGAGAAGCCTGCAAATCACATGCAACATATAGATGGACGGTGTGTAGATTCAAGAGGTGGCCCCCGCCAGGTCACGACGTGGCACTTTGCTCTACGATCACCCCATAACACGAAAATCTAAGCGTCTAAGAGTGATGACATCAAGAGGTGGCCCCTGTCCGACCAAGACATGGCACTTTGCGTCTTATATCACTCGTTCTCCCAAAGGGTTCCTACTGGACAACAATAGACACATCTTATATTTTATTTCACAACGGTGGACTCCTAAGTGTCAACTAGACTCTAGGATAGTCATCACAATAATCACAGCAGGCAGGCTGAACAACAACCCCCTCTTTTATCACAATAATCACATCAGGCAGGCTGAACAACAACCCCCTCACATATCACAATACAGGGCTGAAATTCAAACCCTTAACATATCACATATAGACTATCCCCTTGAGTACACAGTTACACTTAGCCTTAGTCCTAACCATTCCATGACCACAACACATAATATTCATAATTCACATAACCATATAATATTAAAAAAATCACATAATCACATGGTAGTGTAGTCCTTAGATTTCATGCTGATTAGTTCAGTCTAACCTTGCTATGTTATCACCCAAATTTCTCAAACAAGGATACATAGCTATAAATATATAACCATAAACATATAACATGCTACACTCATGAAGAAACATTCATAAATTGCATTTAACAAGCATCTATAATATCAACATAAAATTAAAACATGTATTCTTATAAACTACTTTACAATTTGCCACAAGTAAACATGTTAACTACAAATATCAAGATTTTGGTTTTCATAAACAATTATCAAGATTTCGGTTCTCATACATATTGTCAAGATTTCGGTTTTTAGGTTTTCATGGAAAATACTCTAAATTCGGTTTTCATGAAGAACATCTTAATTTCGATTTTCATGGAAAAATACCCTAAATTCGGTTTTCATGAAGAACATCTTAATTTCGGTTTTCATACCCTAAATTCGGTTTTCACGATAAATACACTTTGCATAATTTCGGTTTTAACATGGTAAATAAGACATTCAAGTGTATCATTTGATAGATCAAATAAGACATTCCACTCACCTCTTAACCGTGAACACTAAGGTGAACAATCTTCCACAACAAATCGTCTAAGGGCTTGAAATGCTTCTAGATAGACGCCAACAAGCACCCAAGAAAGCCGGCCAAGGAAGAAGGAAGAAGAAGATCGTCCAAGCCTTCAAGGAAATCGCCAAGTTCTTTCAAGCCGTCGCCCAAGGTTCTTCCAAGCCAACAAAAACGCCAACCCCTTTACCCTAGTCGCTAAACCCCTTAAAAATTTAAATTTCGGTTTTTAATGTTTAACCCGCTAACCAATTAATTCAAAAGGGTTTAACCCATTTAACTAATAAATTTGAATTTTAAACCCAATTAGCGCAAACCCAATAACTCATAATTAACTAATTAATTTAACCATTAACTAACCATTTAACCATTCACTTAACGAAAATCCAATAAGGATTTAATTAATTACAAATTAACAACCAATGAATTCTAATTAATTAATTACAAATTAACAACCAATAAATTATAAATTAACAATCAATTAACTCTAATCAAATAATTATAAATTAACAATCAATAAGCCAGTTAATTAATACTGCTTAACGTAATATTCATAGTCAATGGTTTTATTTAAATCAAGAATAATATATAACTGCCAATGATTTTATTTAAATCAAAAAAATAATACTTACCAAGACTTAAGATCCTTGGATCTTACATCCCTCCCTCCTTATAAAGCTTTAGTCCTCTAAAGCTCAACATCCATATCATCAAAAAGATAAGCATAAAACTTCCTCATATCAGCTTCAGTCTCCCATGTCGCTTCTTCAACCGACTGATTTCCCCAGATTACCTTTACCAAAGGTATAGTCTTGTTCCTCAGAACTTTATCCTTTCTATCCACAATCCGGAGAGGTCTTTCCTCAAAGGTCAAATCACTCTGAATCTGAAGAGGTTCTAACTCCAATACATGAGATGGATCAGGATGATATTTTCTCAAAGCAGAAACATGGAACACATTATGCACATGATCCATAGCAGGAGGTAAAGCTAACCGGTAAGCCACTGGACCAATTCTCTCAATAATGTCAAAAGGTCCTACAAACCTAGGGCTCAACTTGCCCTTTCTGCCAAACCTCATAACACCCTTAGTAGGTGACACCTTTAAGAAAACATGATCCCCTACCATAAACTCCAAGGGACGACGACGGTCATCAGCATAACTCTTCTGTCTGTCCCGAGAAATCTTCAGTTTATTCTGTATCTCTCTGACCTTATCAGTAGTCTCCTGTACTGCATCAGATCTCAAAATCATTCTGTCACCAGTTTCCTCCCAACACAAGGGAGTCCTACACCTTCTCCCATATAAAGCCTCATAAGGAGCCATCTGAATACTGGAGTGGAAGCTATTATTATAAGTGAACTCTATCAAAGATAGATCCCGATTCCACTCAGAACTCCAATCAACCACATAAGCTCTCAACAGGTCTTCTAGAGTTTGTATAGTACGCTCCGTCTGGCCACCAGACTGAGGATGGTATGCTGTACAAAAACTCAACTTAGTACCCAAACCCTCCTGTAAGCTCTTCCAAAATCTGGACAAAAATCGAGAGTCCCTATCAGACACAATATCAACAGGCACTCCATGCAGTCTGACTATCTCATCAATATACAATCTAGCCAGTCTCTCTAAAGGATAAGTCATCTTGATCGGAAGAAAATGGGCTGATTTAGTGAGTCTATCAACAATCACCCAAATAGCATTATGACCCAATCTGGTTCTGGGCAAACCACAAACAAAGTCCATACTGATGCATTCCCACTTCCACTCAGGAATAGGAAGGGGCTGCAACAAACCACCAAGCTTCTGGTGTTCAGCCTTTACCGTCTGACAGGTTAAACACCTAGAGACAAAATCAAATACTTCTTTCTTCATACCCGGCCACCAAAAGCTTTTCTTGAGGTCCTGATACATCTTAGTCACACCAGGATGTAGAGAATATTTGGAGTTATGGCTGTCCTCCAATATTTCATTCCTCAAGCTCGGTTCCTCAGGGACACACACCCTTCCACGAAACCGAAGGACACCATCATCAGACAAGCTAAAATCCTGAACTGTACCCGCAACCAAACTATCCCTGATCTGAACTAATTTTGGATCCACAGATTGCTGATCTCTGATCTTCTGCAACAAAGCAGACTGTACTCTGAGGAAAGCCACATAACCCGCCTGAACTTTAGGAGAAACACTGATCCTGAGATCTCTGAACTCCTGCAGTAACTGCCACTCACTGACCCGTAAAGCAGCTACTGAAGTAACTGGATGTCTGCTCAGTGCATCCGCCACTACATTGGCCTTTCCAGCCTGATACTGAATAGAGAAGTCATAGTCTTTGATCAACTCCATCCATCTTCTCTGTCTCATGTTCAACTCCTTCTGAGTGAAGATGTACTTGAGACTCTAGTGGTCGGTGAACAGATCAAACTCTTGACCCAACAAATAGTGACGCCATATCTTCAGAGCAAAGACTACAGCCGCCAACTCTAAGTCATGAGTAGGGTAGTTCAACTCATACTCCTTCAGTTGTCTCGAAGCATAGGCTACCACAGAACCCTTCTGCATCAAGACACAACCCAACCCTTTGCCTGAAGCATCCGTATAAACAGTAAACCTTTCCCCATCACTAGGAATAATGAGGATCGGTGTACTAGTCAACCTTCTCTTCAGCTCTTGAAAGCTTTCTTCACACTTTTCATCCCAATTAAACTTGGCCTCCTTTCTGGTCAATTTAGTTAAAGGACCCGCCAGCTTGGAGAATCCCTCAACAAATCTCCGGTAGTAACCTGCTAGACCCAGGAAACTTCTGATCTCAGTAGCACTAGTCGGTCTTCCCCAATTGAGGATGGCTTGCACTTTAACTGGATCCACAGACACCCCCTGACCAGAAATCACATGCCCAAGGAAACTGATCTTTTCTAGCCAAAACTCACACTTACTAGCCTTGGCATATAATCGGTTTTTCCTCAGGATCTCCAGCACTCTGCGCAAGTCACTGACATGATCCGGAGTAGTCCGAGAGTACACCAAGATATCATCTATGAAAACTACCACACAATAATCGAGCAGTTCATGAAATACCCTGTTCATCAAATCCATGAAGACAGCAGGTGCATTCGTCAGTCCAAAAGGCATAACTAGAAATTCAAAATGCCCATACCTGGTCCTGAAAGCAGTCTTAAATATATCCTCATCCTTGACCCTAAGCTGGTAATACCCTGACCTCAGGTCAATCTTAGAGAACACTGTCGCTCCCTGTAATTGATCAAATAGATCATCAATTCTGGGGAGAGGATACTTATTCTTAATAGTCACTTGGTTCAGTTGCCTGTAGTCTATACACATCCTCAGGGTTCCATCTTTCTTCTTTACAAACAGCACTGGCGCTCCCCAGGGGGAAGCACTAGGCCGGATGTAACCTTTTTCCAGCAATTCCTCCAGTTGTTTCTTAAGTTCGGCCAACTCTGAAGTAGCCATGCGGTAAGGAGCTCTGGAGATTGGCGCAGTACCTGGCGCCAACTCAATGCCAAACTCTACCTCTCGAATTGGTGGCAAGCCTGAAAATTCCTCAGAGAACACATCAGGAAACTCTTTCACCACCGCCATCTGAGTCAAATCAGGAGTAGAATCATCCTGCACCTTAACATGCGCAAGATAACCCTTGCACCCACTAGCAAGTAACTTCCTGGCCTGCAGGAAAGATATCACATGCGGTCCTTGGTCTGACCCTAGACCTCTCACAAAAATCCGATTCCCATCTAGCAGATTCAAGGTGATTACTTTCTCAAAGCAATCCACAGAGGCATGATGTGAGGATAACCAATCCATACCTAGGATGACATCATAGTCTTGCATATCCAAAAGGATTAGATCTACCAGAAACTCATAACCCTCTACATGCACTACACAATCAGCACAAACAGTGTCTGTAGATAGTGATTTTCCTAAGGGAGTACTTGTTGGGGTATGCCCTTAAGGCTAATGTTTGAGGCCTATGGGAATGTATCTGTATCATGTAATAAACTGTTATGTTTATAAAGGCATGGTTGTTATTCAGTTAGCTACATTGTCTGCTGCAATATATGTTCTTCTGAATAATGTCTCAAAGCTGTTCAGCTGGGCTGACTAGCTATTATGTCCTTAGTCGATGTATCTTGGTGAACATGAGACAGCCTCGATATGGTTAAGACTAATATGTGTTCTAATCTTATAGGATGCTTCGAGCATGGAATAAGATGTAGACTCATGGGTGCATGGGATGTACTGGACAGACCCTACTAGGATGTTCAGTTGTTTGTCACAACGTGAATATTCCTTGTATAAGACAAGTGGCACATTTCCTCTGACTTGAGATCACTTGTGTTTCCTAAATGATGATTGTCATTATTTTGAGTTAGTTCAATATCATTTGAAACATAATGATTATAGACTATCTTGGATGGTGAGCTTGAGTCAGGTTAGGGCACTAGTGATAGACACAGGATTGCCGTCTCCTTGTTTAAGGAGTGTGATGTTCTAAAGGGGCCCCCTGGATGAGATGATTGAGAGAGTGTATGGCCATACCCAGGTGACAGTGTTCATCTGATCTAATCATGCTCATCATATTGGAGTTACGAGCTTGACAGGCTTGTCCAATAAGAACATCCAGTGGCAAAGGAAATATGTATGCTTTGTGAAGTCGATTCACACTTGTGCTGTTTTTGGGTGTAGTCTTGGAAGACTCTTTCCTTTATATCGGGAGACAGTGATGTGTTGCTAGATACCCCTCACTGATCGTGATAATGAGAGTTATCGTTACCGACATTTAAAGGAAACCCTCAGGGTCGCACAATTTGATGATATGGCTTACTTAAGTCAGATCGTGTGGACTGAATTGTTCGGGTTCAGTTTAAAGGGATTTAAGCTCTGATTGTGAGTGAGATCTGGTCTGATCATGTTTGATTGATTAGGGCTAGGGATCGGTAAGCTTCGATCGGGAGATTGGATGCTAGATCATTGAGATCAGGAGCATCAAAAGATCAACGGTCAGATCAAGCACCTTAGGGTTTAATGTGATCTGGACTAATTGCTTGGGTTATTTGGTCTTGAACCAAACCAAAATGAACCAGCTCATTGGTTGAGCGTATGGTTCACTTTAAGAGAGATTTGCGATTGGGTAAACCCATGATCGCAAGTGGAAGTATGGTTTTCTATTATTAGAAAACATGTCACTTACGTGACCACGTTCCGTGTGGACTCTCTTCACGCTTCCCTCTCGCCCTATTGTCGCTGCTCGGGGTTGTCCTTGAGACATTCGTTTGTGGAGAAGTGGTGGTCGACATTGGGGAGAGGTTTTCGCCAAGCAAGGAGATCTTCATCCCTTCATACGACAAGCACTTCTTGGAGCCTTGCTAGCACAAGTTGCACCAAGAGAGTAGGCGGCTTCCTCATCTTGTGTGCGAAACTTAGGAGAAGTTCTCGATTGATCTTTCCTTCCAAGGCGCCATCCTCTAATGGCTATGGTATGAATTGCATCTTCTTCTATTATGTTTTAAGGTTGATCACATAATGCATGCGCAATGATTCTTTGAAGCCCTTCCGTCCGCTGCATGTTATAATTTGCGCCACTTTAGGGTTTTCGCTCCCCCTAGAAGGGGACCCCCCTTACAGGTTAAGGGGTACTTTCAATTGGTATCAGAGCGAGTTAATCGCATGCTTATTTGATTGCTTTGTTTCGGTGATCCTTGAATGAAGATGCATGCTTAGATCTATCATGCGTAATTTTTCATATTAACTTGTTTCATGCCGAAACCAAAGTTATGTTTTAATTGCGCATATGTGTTGAAATGTTGGCGCTTAATGTATGTTTTTCTTCAAAAATATTACTTGCGCGTTTTCACCTTAGATCTAAGCCGCCTACAGTAAACCCTTAGACGGGTTACTAGGGTTGAAGTCAACCCCTAGGTTAGATCCGACCAGTCTGATCAGTTCATCTGACAGCCTGAATGGGTCGACCAGATAGCACCTTGGCGCAAGCCTATGGTGGCTATAGGTCGACTGCAGACAGGTGTGTAGCGATGTCTGATTGAGACGACCAATGAACGCACCTGAGTTAGGCCCGGGGTCACGCCCGCTTGCCAGATCTCAGTGTGGTCGTTCAGCCCTGTCGCATGCATAGTTGACCTTTTGGTCGACTCGAGTCAGTTACGACTCGGTGCATGTAAGGGCAGAGGATCTGACTAGGGTGGATGAGTGGATCCCTAGTAATGGACCGTTGTAAGGTTGTAAGGCAAATAAGGAAAATTAAAATTGATCCCATGGGGTTTTTTCAAAATTTATTTTTCCTGACTGGATCACATGATGGTAGTTGAATCTGCTTGTTTATTTAGTCTTATGTGGGCTGCCTGTTTTTAATGTGTGCTGTGCTGGGGCCTGCGTGCCTGGATTAATTGTTGTAAATTAATTTTATTTATGTGATCTGCGAATCACAATTTAATTAATTTATAATGTGAAAGTGACCTGCGTGTCACTCTTGTCTAGATAGTTAAATTTGTAATTTAATTAGACAAGAGCACAGAGCACACTTGGCAGAGGCGCTTGCAGCAGTGGCTGGACCAGGTGGGAGGTCTAGGGTTCGACCCTAGGACCTGGCGCATTTCCTGGTGGGCGCACCAGAGCTGCTAATTGGCGCTTGGGCCCTGGGTTGGGCCAGATAAGCAGTTAAAGACCCATGAAAAGCAAGTGCAGACTTAAGTTAGGTTAAGGTCTCACTAGGGCTATGGGCTTTTACCACATAAGACACATGCTTTCTTTTATAGCTTTATATTAGAATTGCATGAGTAAATTTATCTTCTGCTATCACCATAGGAATTGCATGATAGGCAAGAAGATAAAAGACCGTTAAAATCCAACGCTTAAATATCAAGCTCGTAAGCCTTCTGACGCGAAACCTCACTGTTCTGATTATCGTTGGAGCCGTGTTGTACCCACTCAGTGGGCACGTCCATCTATCTTCAGACGGTGCGGGATTACACCTGTGTGTTACAGATTGGGGATTTATCCCCTCTCGTTGCTCAGCATAGCACATGGTGGTCCAGGGAGTAGGTCGGGTCAGCTTGACCGTGTAGGCTACATATGTGGCGCATATGGTAGCACATGGAGGCAGCCATCTGTGGGGTCAGAGATTGTGTTGTACCAACTCAGTTGGCACAGTCTGCTGGACTGCCCAGATGAAGGGGAATCGCACGGGTTGGCGATCGGCAGGGACTGCCTACCAGAAACTAATGCTTGTACTCTCTGTGCATCTTATCTCGCCTGAGCGGGACGCGGAGACCAAGTATGAAATCTGGATCCCATCTCACTAAAAGAGTTCTACTCTTTCGGGCTGTTTTGCTGGATTTTTCACGCCTGATAAAATAGTGAGAAAAAGAATCTTTCTTAAGTCCTGATTGATTCTTATACATTGATACTGACCTTGCTGTTCTTGCATTGTTGTAGATACCTGCAGCAACGAACACCATGAACTTCAATGTGCGATCCCTACTGGAAAGGGAGAAGTTTGCTGGGCCAAACTTCTCTGACTGGTTTGGACACCTTAAGATTGTTCTTAAGGCAGAGAGGAAACTGTATGTCCTCGAGACGGCGATACCGCCGCAGCCCGCTCCGAACGCCGCAAGGGCGGTTCGGGAAGCCTATGAAAAGCACGTCAATGATAGCATTGATGTCGCTTGCCTGATGCTAGCGTCTATGACGCCACCGCTGCAGCGTCAGCATGAGGATATGTCTGCTAGAGACATGATTACAAACCTCAAGATGCTGTATGCTGCACAGGCGAGGACAGAACGCTACAATTTGACAAAGCTCTTCTTTCAGAGCAAACTGGCTGAAGGGAGCCCAGTAGGAGCTCACGTGCTCAAGATGATTGGGCACAAGGAGGCTCTAGAGAAACTGGGGCATACCATTAACCAGGAGCTTGCTGTAGACATTATTCTGCAGTCTCTCCCGCCATCATTCGACGCGTTCATTATTAATTTTAATATGAACAAAATCGATTGTACTCCGGCAGAGCTGCTGAATATGCTCTTGACCACTGAGGAGACTCTGAAGGGTAAGCCTTCGACCTCTGTCTTAATGGTTCCTTCCAGGAACAAGAAGAAGGGGAAGAAGGGCAAGGCCCCGGTCAAAAGCTACAGCAAGGCTCTGAAGCAGAAGGTGAAGCGGTCTAAGGAATACAGGTGTTTCCACTGTGGCCAGCTGGGTCACTGGAAAAAGGACTGTAAAGCGCTCCAAGGAGACAAGAGGGGAAGCTTTGCTTCTGGCTCAGGTATATTCGTGACTGAGGTCATGTTTTCTTCTTCTGTATCATGGGTGTTGGACACTGCATGTGGAGTTCACATTTGTTCAAATGTGCAGGAACTCAAGAGAAGAAGGCAGGTGGGACAGCATGAGGTGGACCTACGAGTTGGAAACGGGGCACGGGTTGCTGCTGTTGCTGTAGGAGACTACTTTATTTCTTTACCATCTGGACTTGTATTGGAACTAAACAGTTGTTACTTTGTTCCCAGTATAACTAAAAATATTATCTCCATTCCTGCTCTTGTCAGGAAGGGATTTTCCTTTGAATGCAATATTTCAAAGTGTATTTTATCTTTTGATAATATTGTTTATGCAACTGGTTCAATAAGCAATGGGTTATTCATGTTAGACATGGAAAGTTCTATACATAATGTTGATATTAAGAAAGCCAAGTATGCTGATGACAGCACCTTGCTATGGCATAGTCGTTTAGGCCATATAAACGAGAAACGCATTAAGCGGTTGCATGATCATGGACTGCTGGGATCATTCTCCTACAAGGAGCTTGATACATGCAAAGCTTGTTTAATGGGTAAAATGACGAAGTCACCTTTTCCTCACAAAGGTCAAAGGGCTTCAGGTTTACTTGACCTTATACACAGTGATGTGTGTGGGCCTTTTAGTAAACATGCCAGAGGTGGCTATCAGTACTTCATTACCTTTACTGATGATTTCAGTAGATATGGGTATGTCTATCTGATGAGACATAAGAGTGAATCTTTTGACAAGTTCAAAGAGTTCAAGAATGAAGTTCAAAATCAGCTAGGCCGCAATATCAAGGCACTTCGCTCAGATCGAGGTGGTGAATACCTAAGTCATGCATTTACTGACTATCTAAAAGAGTGTGGGATTATCTCACAGCTCACTCCGCCAGGAACACCGCAATGGAATGGTGTGTCCGAGAGGAGAAATAGAACGTTACTTGATATGGTTCGTTCTATGATGAGTCAGGCTACTCTTCCCTACTCCTTTTGGGGTTTTGGGCTGGAAACAGCTGCAAAAGTACTAAACCGAGTGCCATCCAAGGCAGTTTCAAAGACGCCATATGAGTTATGGTATGGGAAACAGCCAAGCTTGACATTTATCAGGATCTGGGGCTGCGAGGCTTATGTCAAGAAGCTCGCCTCTGGGAAACTAGAGAGCAGATCTGACAAATGTATCTTTGTCGGTTACCCTAAGGAAACTAAGGGTTATTATTTCTACGATCCCAAAGAGAACAAGGTTTTTGTTGCTCGGACGGCCATATTTCTTGAGAAGGAGTTTCTTCTGCAAGAGGCCAGTGGGAGAGAAATAAAGCTGGATGAGATTCCAGAGGAAGGACAAAGTGCTCAAGCAGAGTTGGATGAGCCTGAGCCGGTAGAACAGGTTATTGAACAACCTGAGGCTCAGATATCACGGGAACCGCGAAGATCGGGAAGGATTCGTCGACAGCCTGAGCGCTATGACGGAGTCTATATCATTGGTAATGATGAACCCCTCACTTATGCGGATGCGGTCAGTGGACCGGAGTCAGCGAGATGGCTTGAAGCTATGCGCGCCGAGATGGACTCCATGTCAGATAACCAGGTCTGGGATTTGGTTGATCCGCCTCCGGGAGTTATCCCTATAGGCTGTAAATGGATCTTCAAGAAGAAGATTGACATGGATGGTAACGTGGTTACCTATAAAGGCAGGCTAGTTGCGAAAGGTTTCAAACAAATCTACGGGATAGATTATGATGAAACTTTCTCACCTGTAGCCATGTTTAAGTCTATTCGGATTCTTTTCGCGATAGCTGCATATTATGATTATGAGATTTGGCAGATGGATGTGAAAACAGCTTTCCTTAATGGAAATCTGGATGAGGATGTGTATATGACACAACCAGAAGGTTTCACTAATCCAGCAGATCGTCATAAGATATGCAAGTTAAAGAAGTCTATTTATGGACTTAAACAAGCATCCAGAAGCTGGAATATTCGTTTTGATGAATCAGTTACGGAATTTGGTTTCATCAAGAACGAGGATGACCCGTGTGTATATAAGAGGTTTAGTGGGAGCGTGATTACTTTTCTAGTCCTCTACGTCGATGACATCTTGATCATTGGAAATGATATTCCTGAAATGCATGCTGTTAAGGCATGGCTGAGGAAATGTTTCCAGATGAAAGATCTAGGAGAAGCAGCCTATGTGTTAGGTGTGAAGATCTACAGGGATAGATCTAAGAGGCTTCTCGGGCTGTGCCAGAGTACTTACATCGATAAGGTCCTGGAGAGATTTCATTTAGAGAATTCTAAACGAGGATATCTTCCAGTCAGACATGGTCTGAATCTTTCGAAGAGTCAGTGTCCACAAACACAGACTGAGAAAGATGAAATGAACAATACGCCTTATGCTTCGGCTATTGGTTCTATAATGTATGCGATGTTGTGTACTCGCCCAGACGTCGCTTACGGGTTAAGCGTGACCAGTCGTTACCAGAGTAATCCAGGTATGGCGCACTGGATTGCAGTCAAGAACATTTTAAAATATCTGCGGAGGACCAAAGATATGTTCTTGATATATGGTGGTCAGGAAGAACTCAGTATAGAGGGATATACTGATGCTTCGTTCCAGAGTGACCAGGATGATTTCCGATCGCAATCAGGCTATGTCTTTAGCTTGAATGGAGGTGCAGTGGTGTGGAAAAGTTTCAAACAGTCAACTGTTGCTGATTCCACAACAGAAGCCGAGTATGTTGCAGCCTCGGAAGCATCCAAGGAGGCAGTGTGGATTCGTAAGTTCGTGAGAGAACTTGGTGTCGTTCCTTCGAGTGCAGATCCTTTGGTTATCTTCTGTGATAACACTGGAGCAATCGCACAAGCAAAGGAACCACGGTCGCACCAGAAGTCCAAGCACATACAGAGACGGTTTCATTTGATCAGGGAGATCATAGATCGTGGCGAGATCAAAGTATGCAAGGTTCATACAGATGACAATCTGGCTGACCCGCTTACCAAGCCTCTGGCGCAGCAGAAGCATGAGAAGCACTGTAATAATATGGGTTTGAGATTTCTCAACCATTAGATTAAGTGCAAGTGGGAGATTGTTGGGGTATGCCCTTAAGGCTAATGTTTGAGGCCTATGGGAATGTATCTGTATCATGTAATAAACTGTTATGTTTATAAAGGCATGGTTGTTATTCAGTTAGCTACATTGTCTGCTGCAATATATGTTCTTCTGAATAATGTCTCAAAGCTGTTCAGCTGGGCTGACTAGCTATTATGTCCTTAGTCGATGTATCTTGGTGAACATGAGACAGCCTCGATATGGTTAAGACTAATATGTGTTCTAATCTTATAGGATGCTTCGAGCATGGAATAAGATGTAGACTCATGGGTGCATGGGATGTACTGGACAGACCCTACTAGGATGTTCAGTTGTTTGTCACAACGTGAATATTCCTTGTATAAGACAAGTGGCACATTTCCTCTGACTTGAGATCACTTGTGTTTCCTAAATGATGATTGTCATTATTTTGAGTTAGTTCAATATCATTTGAAACATAATGATTATAGACTATCTTGGATGGTGAGCTTGAGTCAGGTTAGGGCACTAGTGATAGACACAGGATTGCCGTCTCCTTGTTTAAGGAGTGTGATGTTCTAAAGGGGCCCCCTGGATGAGATGATTGAGAGAGTGTATGGCCATACCCAGGTGACAGTGTTCATCTGATCTAATCATGCTCATCATATTGGAGTTACGAGCTTGACAGGCTTGTCCAATAAGAACATCCAGTGGCAAAGGAAATATGTATGCTTTGTGAAGTCGATTCACACTTGTGCTGTTTTTGGGTGTAGTCTTGGAAGACTCTTTCCTTTATATCGGGAGACAGTGATGTGTTGCTAGATACCCCTCACTGATCGTGATAATGAGAGTTATCGTTACCGACATTTAAAGGAAACCCTCAGGGTCGCACAATTTGATGATATGGCTTACTTAAGTCAGATCGTGTGGACTGAATTGTTCGGGTTCAGTTTAAAGGGATTTAAGCTCTGATTGTGAGTGAGATCTGGTCTGATCATGTTTGATTGATTAGGGCTAGGGATCGGTAAGCTTCGATCGGGAGATTGGATGCTAGATCATTGAGATCAGGAGCATCAAAAGATCAACGGTCAGATCAAGCACCTTAGGGTTTAATGTGATCTGGACTAATTGCTTGGGTTATTTGGTCTTGAACCAAACCAAAATGAACCAGCTCATTGGTTGAGCGTATGGTTCACTTTAAGAGAGATTTGCGATTGGGTAAACCCATGATCGCAAGTGGAAGTATGGTTTTCTATTATTAGAAAACATGTCACTTACGTGACCACGTTCCGTGTGGACTCTCTTCACGCTTCCCTCTCGCCCTATTGTCGCTGCTCGGGGTTGTCCTTGAGACATTCGTTTGTGGAGAAGTGGTGGTCGACATTGGGGAGAGGTTTTCGCCAAGCAAGGAGATCTTCATCCCTTCATACGACAAGCACTTCTTGGAGCCTTGCTAGCACAAGTTGCACCAAGAGAGTAGGCGGCTTCCTCATCTTGTGTGCGAAACTTAGGAGAAGTTCTCGATTGATCTTTCCTTCCAAGGCGCCATCCTCTAATGGCTATGGTATGAATTGCATCTTCTTCTATTATGTTTTAAGGTTGATCACATAATGCATGCGCAATGATTCTTTGAAGCCCTTCCGTCCGCTGCATGTTATAATTTGCGCCACTTTAGGGTTTTCGCTCCCCCTAGAAGGGGACCCCCCTTACAGGTTAAGGGGTACTTTCAGTACTTACAGACACAACATAATCTAGCACCTTAGGTAACACAGGTAAACATGCAGCAAATTTAACAGATACAAAAGACAAATTTGCACCAGGGTCAAATAAGATGCGAGCTAACTGATCGAATACAAATAAGGTACCTTCCACGACGGATCGGGAAGCTCGTGTATCCTTCTCAGCCACAGCATAAACTCGGGTCTGGACTGTAGGCTTATCTGCACCTCTCTACTGCATCTCAGGTTCTTTGCAGTCCTTGACCATGTGCCCAGGTTTCTTACACCTGAAGCATACACCATTCTTCTTATAATAGTCCTTCATTAGATGTCCCTTGAGCCCACAATAATTACAATTCCGGTCCTCTGTGATACTGTTCTTTACATCCCTGGCATCCCTGGACTGCTGCGGTGCCTTGTAAGAGTAAGGCTTATACCTGCTCTTCTTGTAGTCCTTATGTCTAGGGTATTTCTTACCCTTGCCGCCATTACCATACTGAGGAGCCGCCGCCTCAGCTGCAGGAATCACAGTCACGGCCACACTAGAACTCCTCTCAGATATGTACCTCTCAATGGTGCGTGCTCGTCCAACAGTCTCAACGTAAGTCTCCAAGTGCTGAGCACCAACCTGCTCCCGAATATCCCATCTGAGACCTCTGAGAAACTTGGTAGCCCTCCTCTTTTCAGTGTTTATCAGGTGAGGGGCATACTTTCCCAACTTAGTGAACCGTAACTCATACTGGTCCACAGTCATATCACCCTGCTCCAGATGAATAAATTCCACCTCTCGGTCCTCCACCAAGCTATCGGGGAAGTACTTCTCATTAAATTGAGACAAGAAATAGGGCCAATCTACTGTTTCATGTCTTTCTTCAGCAAGCCTCACCACGCCCTTCCACCACTCATCTGCATCACCACGCATCATATAGGTGGCCAGACACAGCTTGTCCTCATCTGAGCAACGCATGACTTGAAAAATCTTTTCCAAGCATAACTGCCAGTTTTCTACAGTACTTGATTCTGAGCCCCCATAAAAAGAGCTGGGACCCAGTTTCTGGAATTCACTCACAAGTGAGGCATAGCGCCTGTGAGCGCCCTCCTGAGAGTCATCCCCCACTGCCCGGGTAGTAGTCTGGGATCTCTCTTGAGTCAACTGCTGCAAGAGCTGCTGTTGCGCCTCTTGATGCTGAGTCTGTTGCTGCTGCAGCATCTGAGCTTGCCTCTCTATCATGGCACCCTGTTGTTGTACCATGCCTGTCAGAGTCGCAATGGCTCTCGTGAGATCCGAGGTCTGCTCGCCTTCACTGCTAGCATTTCCTCTGGTTTGCACCATTTTAAATTCCTACACACACACATACCATAGTAAGGAAAACAAACATAACCCTATCAGATGTCTAGCAATACACAAACATGTTTTCCCCCGAACTAAGTTTTAGCTAGCCAACTCCTCTGATACCATTCTGTCACATCCCGTTATCTTAACCCCAAACAAGCAACACAAGTCATAGAGAAACAGGATGTTATTATACAAGATCGATTCACATGCTAGGTAAAACCAAGTCCAGGAAATCCGATCTGAAAATTTCGAAAATCCATACATACAATCTCCACAAAAACACAATTTCATAAAGGTACCTGCCACCACGCAATACTTGCACTAGACATATGCAAGTCACATTTATATCAAATCCGATCGCAAAAGTATAAATCGACTCGAACTTAGAAACAAAACCACAATGTCGATTCTATAAATTCATTCAATGATACCACACCGAAACCAGGCCAAAGCCCGCGGTGACACAAAAATCAGAATATCAAACTGCCATAACCGGCAACACAAGTTCACATAGTTTGGCCACAACTGGCAACACAAGTTCATATAATTCGGCCACAACCGGCCCCAGTAATTAAGCACAAAAGTCTTATTCATTCAACTGGCATATCACTATATTCATATAAAATGCTAACTGGAAATGCGCCCCTGCTCTACACCTGAAAATAATGAGGGGTGAGCTACACAGCCCAGTGAGTGGATAGTCTCAAACGACCATCCATAACATACACTCAAAAATACATGCAGATCATTTTAAAAACATTTAACAGAATATCATGTCAACATATGACAAACTTAAAGAACAGAATTCATATAAAATAGTCAGATGTACACTGCTAAAACATCACATAATTATCACTACAGAGTAACCAAGGTTCTAGAGTTATACTCTAAACCAACTAAACACACCAACCACTTAATTAACCTAGTTGTCCAGCATATTCAGTAGTGACCATTATGGTCTAACCCGGCTTTGGCCTAAGCACTGGGAGAAGCTTGCAAATCACATGCAACATATAGATGGACGGTGTGTAGATTCAAGAGGTGGCCCCCGCCAGGTCACGACGTGGCACTTTGCTCTACGATCACCCCATAACACGAAAATCTAAGCGTCTAAGAGTGATGACATCAAGAGGTGGCCCCTGTCCGACCAAGACATGGCACTTTGCGTCTTATATCACTCGTTCTCCCAAAGGGTTCCTACTGGACAACAATAGACACATCTTATATTTTATTTCACAACGGTGGACTCCTAAGTGTCAACTAGACTCTAGGATAGTCATCACAATAATCACAGCAGGCAGGCTGAACAACAACCCCCTCTTTTATCACAATAATCACATCAGGCAGGCTGAACAACAACCCCCTCACATATCACAATACAGGGCTGAAATTCAAACCCTTAACATATCACATATAGACTATCCCCTTGAGTACACAGTTACACTTAGCCTTAGTCCTAACCATTCCATGACCACAACACATAATATTCATAATTCACATAACCATATAATATTAAAAAAATCACATAATCACATGGTAGTGTAGTCCTTAGATTTCATGCTGATTAGTTCAGTCTAACCTTGCTATGTTATCACCCAAATTTCTCAAACAAGGATACATAGCTATAAATATATAACCATAAACATATAACATGCTACACTCATGAAGAAACATTCATAAATTGCATTTAACAAGCATCTATAATATCAACATAAAATTAAAACATGTATTCTTATAAACTACTTTACAATTTGCCACAAGTAAACATGTTAACTACAAATATCAAGATTTTGGTTTTCATAAACAATTATCAAGATTTCGGTTCTCATACATATTGTCAAGATTTCGGTTTTTAGGTTTTCATGGAAAATACTCTAAATTCGGTTTTCATGAAGAACATCTTAATTTCGATTTTCATGGAAAAATACCCTAAATTCGGTTTTCATGAAGAACATCTTAATTTCGGTTTTCATACCCTAAATTCGGTTTTCACGATAAATACACTTTGCATAATTTCGGTTTTAACATGGTAAATAAGACATTCAAGTGTATCATTTGATAGATCAAATAAGACATTCCACTCACCTCTTAACCGTGAACACTAAGGTGAACAATCTTCCACAACAAATCGTCTAAGGGCTTGAAATGCTTCTAGATAGACGCCAACAAGCACCCAAGAAAGCCGGCCAAGGAAGAAGGAAGAAGAAGATCGTCCAAGCCTTCAAGGAAATCGCCAAGTTCTTTCAAGCCGTCGCCCAAGGTTCTTCCAAGCCAACAAAAACGCCAACCCCTTTACCCTAGTCGCTAAACCCCTTAAAAATTTAAATTTCGGTTTTTAATGTTTAACCCGCTAACCAATTAATTCAAAAGGGTTTAACCCATTTAACTAATAAATTTGAATTTTAAACCCAATTAGCGCAAACCCAATAACTCATAATTAACTAATTAATTTAACCATTAACTAACCATTTAACCATTCACTTAACGAAAATCCAATAAGGATTTAATTAATTACAAATTAACAACCAATGAATTCTAATTAATTAATTACAAATTAACAACCAATAAATTATAAATTAACAATCAATTAACTCTAATCAAATAATTATAAATTAACAATCAATAAGCCAGTTAATTAATACTGCTTAACGTAATATTCATAGTCAATGGTTTTATTTAAATCAAGAATAATATATAACTGCCAATGATTTTATTTAAATCAAAAAAATAATACTTACCAAGACTTAAGATCCTTGGATCTTACATATTTATTATGGCCCGCTTAGTAAGCAAACTATTTATTAACTTGGTGAGCCGATTTGCAACATGGCCCAATCTATTAAAATGCTTAAGCCCAAGTTAACAATAGCAAGCCCACTAAGCCTTATATACCATATAATCTCTTCTCCCACTTCCAATATGGGACTAAACTCGGGGTATTACAATCTCCCCCACTTAAGACTTGACGTCCTCGTCAAGCCCACATCCCTAACACATGCCCAAGAATCATCCCTTAGTCGGCAGCATGTGAGGTCAGCCCAAAGGTGGCTCCACCATCCTCGGTAGCCCTTTCCTATTGGCCTCTCACCATGCTTAGGACTAAGTTTTCCTCTGATACCATTTATTATGGCCCGCTTAGTAAGCAAACTATTTATTAACTTGGTGAGCCGATTTGCAACATGGCCCAATCTATTAAAATGCTTAAGCCCAAGTTAACAATAGCAAGCCCACTAAGCCTTATATACCATATAATCTCTTCTCCCACTTCCAATATGGGACTAAACTCGGGGTATTACAGTATCAGAGCTGATGTTTTCGGTATAATTCATATGATTGCTTGATACTTTGTGTGATCCATGTTTACTCTCATGCTTAGATCTATGGTTGATTACATGCGCAAGTTCATGAAAGTTCATGATGCGAAAACAACATGTATGATGTTTATTGCACTTTGGCGCATGTATTGGTGCTTGTTGTTGTTTTGTCATAGAAAAACTTAACTTGCGCGCCCCTCTTTAGACTAAGCGCCTGCTATAAACCCTTAGACGGGTTGATGGGGTTCAAGTCATCTTCTAGAGTAGATCCGACCAGTCTGATCAGACCATCTGACAGCCTAGATGGATCGACCAGATGGCACCTGTGCGCAAGCACGAGGTGGCTATAGGTCGATTGCATCACAGGCGTGTAGCGAGGTCTGGTTGAGACAACCATTGAACGCACATGAGTTAGGCCCGGGGTCACACCCGCTTGCCAGAACTCATGATGGTAGTTCAGCCCTTGGCGCATGCATGGTTGACCATTAGGTCAACTCAAGTCAGTTAGGACTTGGTGCATGCAAGGGTAATGGATCTAACTAGAAATGATGAGTGGATCCCTATCAATGGACCGTTGTAAGGTTGTAGGGCATATAAGAAAATTAAAATTGATGCCAATGGGTTTTCAAAATTTTATTTTCTTATTATTATTGGATCACATGTTTGAGTGGATGCCATGTGCTTGTTTATTTCATCTTATGTGGGTTGCCCTTTATTGTGTGCTGTGCTGGGGCCTGCGAGCCTGGTTAATTGTAAATTAATATTTAATTGTGATCTGCGAATCACATTGTATTTAATTTATAAGTGTAATTGACCTGCGTGTCAATCTTGTCTAGATAGATTAATTTGTAATTTAATCAGACAAGAGCACAAAGCACACATGGCAGAGGCGCATGCAGCAGTGGCTTGACCAGGTGGGAGGTCTAGGGTTCGACCCTAGGACAGGCGCATTTTCCTGGTGGGCGCACCTGAGCTACAATTGGCGCTTGGGCCCTAGGTTGGGCCAGATGAGAAGAAAAAGCCCCATGAAGAAAGCAAGTGAAGACTTAATTTAGGTTAAGGTCTTACTTAGGCTTAATGGGCTTTTACCACATAAGATCCATGCTTTCTTTTATTGTTGAATAATTAGAATTGCATGAGTTATTTATCTTCTGCTATAGCCATAGGATTTGCCTAATAGTAAGAAGATAAAAGACCGTTAAAATCCAACGCTAAATATCAAGCACGAAATGCCTTCTGGCGCGAAACCTCACTGTTCTGACTATCGTTGGGGCCGTGTTGTACCCACTCAGTGGGAACGCCCATCTATCTTCAGACGGTGTGTGATTTCACCTGCGTGTTACAGAGAAGGGATTTATCGCTTCTCGTTGCTCAGCATAGCACGTGGTGGTCCAGGGAGTAGGTCAGGTCAGCTTGACCATGTAGGCTACATATGGGGCATATGTTAGCTATATGGAGGCAGCCATCTGTGGGATCAGAGACTGTGTTGTACCAACTCAGTTGGCACAGTCAGCTGGATTGCCCAGATGAAGGGGAATCGCACGGGTTGGCGATTGGCAGGGACTGCCTACCAGAGATTAGTGCTTGTACTCTCTATGCATCTTATCTCGCCTGAGCGGGACGCGGAGACCAAGTATGAAATCTGGATCCCATCTCACTAAAAGAGTCTTACTCTTTCGGACTGTTTTACTGGATTTTTCAGTCAGATAAAATAGTGAGAAAAGAATCTTTCTTAAGTCCTGGATTGATTCTAAACATTGATACTGACCTTGCTGTTCTTGCATTGTTGTAGATTCCTGCAGCAACGAACACCATGAACTTCAATGTGCGATCCCTACTGGAAAGGGAGAAGTTTGCTGGGCCAACTTCTCAGACTGGTACGGACACCTTAAGATTGTTCTTAAGGCAGAGAGGAAACTGTATGTCCTCGAGACGGCGATACCGCCTCAACCCACTGCGAACGCCGCAAGGGCGGTTCGTGAAGCCTATGAAAAGCATGTCAATGATAGCATTGATGTCGCTTGCCTGATGCTAGCGTCTATGACGCCACCGCTGCAGCGTCAGCATGAGGATATGTCTGCTATAGAAATTATAGCAAACCTCAAGATGCTGTATGCTGCACAGGCGAGGACTGAGCGCTATAACTTGACCAAGCTGTTCTTTCAGAGCAAACTGGCTGAAGGGAGCCCAGTGGGAGCTCACGTGCTCAAGATGATTGGGCACAAGGAGGCTCTAGAGAAACTGGGGCATACCATCAATCAGGAGCTTGCTGTAGACATTATTCTGCAGTCTCTCCCGCCTTCTTTCGATGCGTTCATTATTAACTTTAATATGAACAAAATCGATTGTACTCCGGCAGAGTTGCTGAATATGCTCTTGACTACTGAGGAAACTCTGAAGGGAAAGCCTTCAACCTCTGTCTTAATGGTTCCTTCTAGGAACAAGAAGAAGGGGAAGAAGGGCAAAGCCCCAGTCAAGAACTACAACAAGGCGCTGAAACAAAAGGTTAAGCGGTCGAAGGAATACAGATGTTTCCACTGTGGCCAGCTGGGTCACTAGAAAAAGGACTGTAAAGCGCTCCAAGGAGACAAGAAGGGAAGCATCGCTTCTGGCTCAGGTATATTTGTGACTGAGGTCATGATCTCTTCTTCTTCTATTTCATGGGTGATGGACACTGCATGTGGAGTTCACATTTGTTCAAATGTACAGGAACTCAAGAGAAGAAGACAGGTGGGGCAGCATGAGGTGGACCTACGAGTTGGAAACGAGGCACGGGTTGCTGCTGTTGCTGTAGGAGAATATTACATCTCATTACCATCTGGACTTGTACTAGAACTTGACAATTGTTATTTTGTTCCAAGTATTACGAAAAATATTATCTCTATTCCTGCTCTTGTCAGGAAAGGATTTTCCTTTGAATGCAATATTTCAAAGTGTGTAATTTCTTATGATAATATTGTTTATGCTTCTGGATCAATTAACAATGGGTTATTCATGTTGGACATGGAATGTTCTATACAAACTATTGATAATAAGAAAGCCAAGTATGCTGATGATAGCACCTTGCTATGGCATAGTCGTTTAGGCCATATTAACAAGAAACGTATTAAGCGGTTGCATGACAATGGACTGCTGGGATCATTCTCCTGTGAGGAGATTGATACATGCAAAGCTTGTTTAATGGGCAAAATGACGAAGTCTCCTTTTCCTAATAAAGGTCAAAGGGCTTCAGGTTTACTTGACCTTATACACAGTGATGTGTGTGGGCCATTTAGTAAACATGCCAGAGGTGGCTATTCGTACTTCATTACCTTTACTGATGATTTCAGTAGATATGGGTATGTCTATTTAATGAGACATAAAAGTGAATCTTTTGACAAGTTCAAAGAGTTCAAGAATGAAGTACAGAATCAGCTAGGCCGAAATATCAAGGCACTTCGTTCTGATCGAGGTGGAGAATACTTGAGTCATGCGTTTACTGACTATCTAAAGGAGTGTGGGATTATCTCACAGCTTACTCCGCCAGGAACACCGCAATGGAATGGTGTGTCCGAGAGGAGAAATAGAACGTTACTGGATATGGTTCGTTCTATGATGAGTCAGGCTACTCTACCTTACTCCTTTTGGGGATTTGCACTGGAGACAGCTGCAAAGGTACTAAACCGAGTGCCATCCAAGGCAGTTTCAAAGACTCCATATGAGTTATGGTATGGGAAACAGCCGAGCTTGACATTTATCAGGATCTAGGGTTGCGAGGCTTATGTCAAAAAGCTCGCCTCTGGGAAACTGGAGAGCAGATCTGAGAAATGTATCTTTGTCAGATACCCTAAGGAAACTAAGGGTTATTATTTCTACGATCCCAAAGAGAACAAGGTATTTATTGCTCGGACGGCTATTTTTCTTGAGAAGGAGTTTCTTTTGCAAGAAGCCAGTGGGAGAGAAATAAAGCTGGATGAGAATCCAGAGGAAGGACAAAGTAGTCAAGTACAGTTGGATGAGCCTGAGCAGGTAGAACAGGTTACTGAACAACCTGAGGCTCAGATATCACGGGAACCGCGTAGATCGGGAAGGATCCGTCGACAGCCTGAGCGCTATGACGGAGTCTACATCATTGATAATGATGAACCCCTCACTTATGCGGATGCGGTCAGTGGACCGGAGTCAGCTAGATGGCTTGAAGCTATGCGAGCCGAGATGGACTCCATGTCAGATAATCAAGTCTGGGATTTGGTTGATCCGCCTCCGGGAGTAATCCCTATTGGCTGTAAATGGATCTTCAAGAAGAAGATTGACATGGATGGTAACGTGGTTACCTATAAAGGCAGGCTAGTTGCGAAAGGTTTCAAACAAATCTACGGGATAGATTATGATGAAACTTTCTCTCCTGTAGCCATGTTTAAGTCTATTCGGATTCTTCTCGCGATAGCTGCATATTATGATTATGAGATCTGGCAGATGGATGTGAAGACTGCTTTCCTTAATGGAAAACTGGATGAGGATGTGTATATGACACAACCTGAAGGTTTCACAAATCCATCAGATCGTCATAAAATATGCAAGTTAAAGAAGTCCATTTATGGACTTAAACAAGCATCAAGAAGCTGGAATATTCGTTTTGATGAATCAATCAGTGAATTTGGTTTCATCAAGAATGAAGATGACCCGTGTGTATATAAGAGGTTTAGTGGGAGCGTAATTACTTTCCTAGACCTCTACGTCGATGATATCTTAATCATTGGAAACGATATTCCTGAAATGCATGCTGTTAAAGCATGGTTAAGAAAATGTTTCCAGATGAAAGATTTAGGAGAAGCAGCCTATGTATTAGGTGTGAAGATCTACAGGGATAGATCTAAGAGGCTTCTCGGGCTGTGCCAGAGTACTTACATCGATAAAGTCCTGGAGAGATTCCATTTAGAGAATTCTAAACGTGGATATCTTCCAGTCAGACATGGTCTGAATCTTTCGAAGAGTCAGTGTCCACAAACACAGACTGAGAAAGATGAAATGGATAATACGCCTTATGCTTCGGCTATTGGGTCCATTATGTATGCGATGTTGTGTACTCGCCCAGACGTCGCTTACGGGTTAAGCGTGACCAGTCGATTCCAAAGTAATCCAGGTCAGGCACACTGGATTGCAGTCAAGAACATCTTGAAATATCTGCGGAGGACCAAAGATATGTTCTTGATATATGGTGGTCAGGAAGAACTCAGTATAGAAGGATATACTGACACTTCGTTCCAGTCAGACCAGGATGATTTCCGATTGCAATCAGGCTATGTTTTTAGCTTGAATGGAGGAGCAGTGGTGTGGAAAAGTTTCAAACAGTCTATTGTTGCTGATTCCACAACAGAAGCCGAGTATGTTGCAGCCTCGGAAGCATCTAAGGAGGCAGTTTGGATTCGTAAGTTCATTCAGGAACTTGGTGTTGTTCCTTCGAGTGCAGATCCTTTGGTTATCTTCTGTGATAACACTGGAGCAATCGCACAAGCAAAGGAACCACGGTCGCACCAGAAGTCCAAGCACATACAGAGACGGTTTCACTTGATCCGGGAGATCATTGATCGTGGCGAGATCAAAGTCTGCAAGGTTCATACAGATGACAATCTGGCTGACCCGCTTACCAAGCCTCTGGCGCAGCAGAAGCATGAGAAGCACTGTAATAATATGGGTTTGAGATTCCTCAACCATTAGATTAAGTGCAAGTGGGAGATTGTTGGGGTATGCCCTTAACGCTAATGTTTGAGGCCTTGGGATTGTAACAGTATCATGTATAAACTCTTTTGTTTATAAAGGCAATGGTTGTTATTCAGTTTGTTACATTGTCTGCTGCAATAACTGTGCTTCTGAATAATGTCTCAATGCTGTTCAGCTAGGCTGACATGCTATAAAGTCCTTAGTCGAGATATCTTGGTGAACATGAGACAGCCTTGATATGATTGAGACTAATATGTGTTCTAATCTTATAGGATGCTTCGAGCATGGAATAAGATGTAGACTCATGGGTACATTGGATGTACTGGACAGACCCTACTAGGATATTCAGTTGCTTGTCACAATGTGAATAATCCTTGTTTTGCTTCAAGTGGCACATGTCCTCTGACTTGAGATCACTTGTGTTTCTAAATGATGATTGTCATTGTTTTGAGGTAGTTCAATATCATTTGAAACATAATGGTTATAGACTATCTTGGATAATGATCATGAGTCAGGTTAGGGCACTAGTGATAGATATAGGATTGCCGTCTCCTTAATTGGAGTGTGATGTTCTAATGGGCCCCCCCCCTTAAATGAGATGATTGAGAAAGTGTATGGCCATACCCAGGTGACTATGTTCATCTGATCTAATCATGCTCATCATATTGGAGCTACAAGCTTGACACGCTTGTCCAATAAGAACATCCAGTGGCAAAGGAAATATGTATGCCTAGTGAGTTGATTCACACTTGTGCTGTGGTTTGGGTGTAGTCTTGGAAGACTCTTTCCTCTATATCGGGAGACAGTGATGTGTTGCTAGATACCCCTCACTGATCGTGATAATGTAAGTTATCGTTACCGACATTTAAAGGAAACCCTCAGGGTCGCACAATTTGATGATATGGCTTACTTAAGTCAGATCGTGTGGACTGAATTGTTTAGTTCAGTTTAAAGGGATTTAAACTCTGATTATAAGTGAGATCTGGTCTGATCATGTTTGATTGATTAGGGCTTGAGATCGGTAAGCTTCGATCGAGAGTGTTGATGCTAGATCGGTGAGATCAGAAGCATCAGGAGATGAATGGTCAGATCTGGAACCTTAGGGTTTGATTCGATCTAGACTAAAAGCTTGGGCTGATTTGGTTTGGTCATTGAACCAAATACATTGAACCGGCTCATGTGTGAGCGTATGGTTCATATGGGAGAAGGGATATGCGTTTGGTTCATTTCAAGTGAACGCATAACGCATGTAATCAAGTGGTTGCTATTTTTGGAATTTCGGTTTTCCAAAATGGGAACGTCTCCACGTTCGAAAGCAACGCCTCTCGATTATCATCTCTCGCCCCTTTGCTCTTGACGACTCATGGCTTGCGTTGTGAAGGTTGACGACAAGAGAGGATTCGGCCAAGCAAAGAGCAGATCTCTTCCCTTCCATTCGACAAGGACCCTTGAAGCCTTGCTAGCACAAGGAACACAAGGAGTAGCCATCATCCTCTTGTGTGCACCACCTTTGGAGGAGAGCCCCTTTCGCCCTCTTGCTTCCAAGGCACCATCCAAGCGATGGCTATGGTAAGATCACATCTTGATCTTAGTAAAACTTAAGTTGATCATATGGTTATACCACATGCGATCTTATGAAGCCCTAGAAAATTTCTTGAATGCGCATGCTTTAGGGTTTCGCCCCCCTCATGAAAGGGGTACTTACAATGAGGATAACTCACGACACCAAGTCATAGCCTCATAGCGGGTCTATCCAGTATATCCTCCAATGATATACCCATGTGTCTGTGAAGTGTCCCCTTCATGGGGGAGCGCAAGTAAACAAAATCCCTTTCAAGAGGGGGGCGAAAACCTTAAAGGGGTGGCGCATCACCATTGCAAGCGGAAGCAAAAGGTTTTCAAGAATCTTAGCATAAACATATGTTCAACTTGGTGAAGTTGAGACTCATACCATAGCCATCTCGGTTTAGATGGAGCTTTGGAAGCAAAGGCGCAAGTGCCCCTTCTCCGAAGATAATCACACACAAGAGAAGATGGCTTCTCCTTGGATCTCCTTGTGCTAGCAAGGATGCGCAAGGTGTCCTTGATCGAATGTTAGGATGATGGAGAAGTTTCCTTGGCCGAGCGCTTGTTCTTGTCGTCCACTTCCTTCCACACGAGATGGCAAGCAAGCTCTTTTTTTTTCCAAAAAACAAAACGCAAAGACAAGGGAGCAAATGCACTTCGGCGACATCAAGACAAATGACGTTACATGACTTCCCAAAATGGAAAGTCATGAAGCCACTCTCCAACGCCAAAACGCCCCTCTTGATGAACCATGCGTTCACCTAGTGAACCGGTTCATGCTTTGGTTCAATTCGATTTGGCCCAAAGACCAAACTCAAACCAAGCCAAGCCAAGGCATGGCCTAGACCCTCTATGAACCAAATGGCTCATGATCTAGCCGTTCATCTCCTGATGCTCCTGATCTCACCGATCTAGCATCATCTCTCTCGATCGAAGCTTACCGATCTAAAGCCCTAATCAATCAAACATGATCAGGCTAGATCTCACTTGCAATCAGAGATTAAACCCCTTTAAACTGAACCCATACAATTCAGTCCACACGATCTGACTCAAGAAAGCCATATCATCAAATTGTGCGACCCTAAGGGTTTCCTTTAAATGTCGGTAACGACAACTTACGTTATCACGATCAGTGAGGGGTATCTAGCAACACATCACTGTCTCCCGATATAAAGGAAATAGTCTTCCAAGACTACACCCAAACCATGACACAAGTGTGAATCAAAACTCACAAGGCACACATATGTCCTTTGCCACTGGATGTTCTTATTGGACAAGCATGTCAAGCTTGTAACTCCAATACGATGAGCATGATTAGATCAGATGCACATAGTCATCTGGGTATGGCCATACACTACCTCAATCATCTCATATAGGGGGGCCTTTAGAACATCACACTCCTTAAACAAGGAGACGGCAATCCTTTATCTATCACTAGTGCCCTAACCTGATTCAAGCTCACCATCCAAGATAGTCTATAATCATTATATTTCAAATGATATTGAACTACCTCAAAACAATGACAATCATCATTTAGAAACACAAGTGATCTCAAGTCAAAGGACATGTGCCACTTGCTGCTTACAGGGATCATTCACATTGTGACAAGCAATGCAATATCCCAGTAGGGTCTGTCCAGTACATCCAATGTACCCATGAGTCTACATCTTATTCCATGCTCGAAGCATCCTATAAGATTAGCACTCATATTAGTCTCCATCATATCAAGGCTGTCTCATGTTCACCAAGATATCTCGACTAAGGACTTATAGCCTGTCAGCCTAGCTGAACAGCTTTGAGACATTATTCAGAAGTACACTTATTACAGCAGACAAGGTAACAACCTGAATAACAACCATGCCTTATTATAAACTTAAGAGTTTATTACATGATACTTATACAATCCCAAGGCCTCAAACATTAGCCTTAAGGGCATACCCCAACAATCTCCCACTTGCACTTAATCTAATGGTTGAGAAATCTCAAACCCATATTATTACAGTGCTTCTCATGCTTCTGCTGCGCCAGAGGCTTGGTAAGCGGGTCTGCCAGATTGTCATCTGTATGAACCTTGCAAATCTTGATCTCGCCTCGATCAATGATCTCCCGGATCAAGTGAAACCGTCTCTGTATGTGCTTGGACTTCTGGTGCGACCGTGGTTCCTTTGCTTGTGCGATTGCTCCAGTGTTATCACAGAAGATAACCAAAGGATCAGCACTCGAAGGAACGACACCAAGTTCTCTCACGAACTTACGAATCCACACTGCCTCCTTGGATGCTTCCGAGGCTGCAACATACTCGGCTTCAGTTGTGGAATCAGCAACAGTAGACTGTTTGAAACTCTTCCACACCACTGCTCCACCATTCAAGCTAAAAACATAGCCTGATTGCGATCGGAAATCATCCTGGTCCGACTGGAACGAAGCGTCAGTATATCCCTCTATACTGAGTTCTTCCTGACCACCATATATCAAGAACATATCTTTGGTCCTCCGCAGATATTTTAAGATGTTCTTGACCGCAATCCAGTGCGCCAAACCTGGATTACTTTGGAATCGACTGGTCACGCTTAACCCGTAAGCGACGTCTGGGCGAGTACACAACATCGCATACATAATGGACCCAATAGCCGAAGCATAAGGCGTATTGTCCATTTCATCTTTCTCAGTCTGTGTTTGTGGACACTGACTCTTCGAAAGATTCAGACCATGTCTGACTGGAAGATATCCACGTTTAGAATTCTCTAAATGGAATCTCTCCAGGACCTTATCGATGTAAGTACTCTGGCACAGCCCGAGAAGCCTCTTAGATCTATCCCTGTAGATCTTCACACCTAGTACATAGGCTGCTTCTCCCAAATCTTTCATCTGGAAACATTTTCCTAACCATGCTTTAACAGCATGCAGTTCAGGAATATCATTTCCAATGATCAAGATATCATCGACGTAGAGGATTAGGAATGTAATCACGCTCCCACTAAACCTCTTATATACACACGGGTCATCCTCGTTCTTGATGAAACCAAACTCAGAGATTGATTCATCAAAACGAATGTTCCAGCTTCTTGATGCTTGTTTAAGTCCATAAATGGACTTCTTTAACTTGCATATTTTATGACGATCTGCTGGATTAGTGAAACCCTCAGGTTGTGTCATATACACATCCTCATCCAGATTTCCATTAAGGAAAGCTGTTTTCACATCCATCTGCCAGATCTCATAGTCGTAATATGCTGCTATCGCGAAAAGAATCCGAATAGACTTAAACATGGCTACAGGAGAGAAAGTTTCATCATAATCTATCCCGTAGATTTGTTTGAAACCTTTCGCAACTAGTCTGCCTTTATAGGTAACCACGTTACCATCCATGTCAATCTTCTTCTTGAAGATCCATTTACAGCCTATAGGGATTACTCCCGGAGGCGGATCAACCAAATCCCAGACTTGGTTATCTGACATGGAGTCCATCTCGGCTCGCATAGCATCAAGCCATCTAGCTGACTCTGGTCCACTGACCGCATCCGCATAAGTTAGGGGTTCATCATTATCAATGATGTAGACTCCGTCATAGCGCTCAGGCTGTCGACGGATCCTACCCGATCTTCGCGGTTCCCGTGATATCTGAGCCTCAGGTTGTTCAATAACCTGATCTACCGGCTCAGGCTCATCCAACTCTGCTTGACTACTTTGTCCTTCCTCTGGAATCTCATCCAGCTTTATTTCTCTCCCACTGGCCTCTTGCAGAAGAAACTCCTTCTCAAGAAATATGGCCGTCCGAGCAACAAAAACCTTGTTCTCTTTGGGATCGTAGAAATAATAACCCTTAGTTTCCTTAGGGTAACCGACAAAGATACATTTCTCAGATCTGCTTTCCAGTTTCCCAGAGGCGAGCTTTTTGACATAAGCCTCGCAACCCCAGATCCTGATAAATGTCAAGCTAGGCTGTTTCCCATACCATAACTCATATGGCGTCTTTGAAACTGCCTTGGATGGCACTCGGTTTAGTACCTTTGCAGCTGTTTCCAGTGCAAAACCCCAAAAGGAATATGGAAGAGTAGCCTGACTCATCATAGAACGAACCATATCAAGTAACGTTCTATTTCTCCTCTCGGACACACCATTCCACTGCGGTGTTCCTGGCGGAGTGAGCTGTGAGATAATTCCACACTCCTTCAGATAGTCAGTAAACGCATGACTCAGGTATTCACCACCTCGATCAGAACGAAGTGCCTTGATATTTCGGCCTAGCTGATTTTGTACTTCATTTTTGAACTCTTTGAACTTGTCAAAAGATTCACTTTTATGTCTCATTAAATAGACATACCCATACCTACTGAAATCATCAGTAAAGGTAATGAAGTACTGATAGCCACCTCTGGCATGTTTACTAAATGGCCCACACACATCACTGTGTATAAGGTCCAGTAAACCTGAAGTCCTTTGCCCTTTGTGAAGAAAAGGAGACTTCATCATTTTACCCATCAAACAAGCTATGCATGTATCAATCTCCTCATAGGAGAATGATCCCAGCAGTCCATGATCATGCAACGCTTAATGCGCTTCTCGTTTATATGGCCTAAACGACTATGCCATAGCAAGGTGCTGTCATCAGCATACTTGGCTTTCTTATTATCAATGTTTTGTATAGAATTTTCCATGTCCAACATGTATAACCCATTGTTAATTGAACCAGTCGCATACACAATATTATCAAAAGTTAAAACACACTTTGAAATCTTGCATTCAAAGGCAAATCCTTTCCTGACTAGAGCAGGAATGGAGATAATATTCTTGGTGATACTTGGTACAAAATAACAATTGTTCAATTCTAATACAATGCCAGATGGTAAAGTAATGAAATAGTCTCCTACAGCAACAGCAGCAACCCGTGCCCCGTTTCCAACTCGTAGGTCTACCTCATGCTGTCCCACCTGCCTTCTTCTCTTGAGTTCCTGCACATTTGAACAAATGTGAACTCCACATGCGGTGTCCAACACCCATGAAATGGTAGAAGAAGATAACATGACCTCAGTCACATATATACCTGAGCCAGAAGCGATGCTTCCCCTCTTATCTCCTTGGAGCGCTTTACAGTCCTTTTTCCAGTGACCCAGCTGGCCACAGTGGAAACACCTGTTGTCCTTCGACCGCTTCACCTTCTGTTTCAGGGCCTTGCTATAATTCTTGACAGGGGTCTTGCCCTTCTTCCCCTTCTTCTTGTTCCTTGAAGGAACCATTAAGACAGAGGTTGAAGGCTTACCCTTCAGAGTTTCCTCAGTTGTCAAGAGCATATTCAGCAGCTCTGCCGGCGTACAATCGATTTTGTTCATATTAAAATTAATGATGAACGCATCGAAAGAAGGCGGAAGAGACTGTAGAATAATGTCCACAGCAAGCTCCTGGTTGACGGTATGCCCCAGTTTCTCTAGGGCCTCCTTGTGCCCAATCATCTTGAGCACATGAGCTCCCACTGGGCTCCCCTCAGCCAGTTTGCTCTAAAAGAAGAGCTTCGTCAGATTATAGCGCTCAGTCCTCGCCTGTGCAGCATACAGCATCTTGAGGTTCGCTATAATTTCTATAGCCGACATATCCTCATGCTGACGCTGCAGCGGTGGCGTCATAGACGCTAGCATCAGGCAAGCGACATCAATGCTATCATTGACGTGCTTTTCGTAGGCATCCCGAACCGCCCTTGCGGCGTTCGGAGCGGGCTGCGGCGGTATCGCTGTCTCGAGGACATACAGTTTCCTCTCTGCCTTAAGAACAATCTTAAGGTGTCCGAACCAGTCAGAGAAGTTCGGCCCAGCAAACTTCTCCCTTTCCAGTAGGGATCGCACATTGAAGCTCATGGTGTTCGTTGCTGCAGGAATCTACAACAGGCAAGAACAGCAAGGTCAGTATCAATGTTTCAGAATCAATCCAGGACTTAAGAAAGATTCTTTTCTCACTATTTTGTCTGACTGAAAAATCCAGTAAACAGTCCGAAAGAGTAACACTCTTTTAGTGAGATGGGATCCAGATTTCATACTTGGTCTCCGCGTCCCGCTCAAGCGAGATAAGATGCACAGAGATGACAAGCACTAATTTCTGGTAGGCTGTCCCAGCCAATCGCCCAACCCGTGCGATTCCCCTTCATCTTGGCAATCCAGCAGACTGTGCCAACTGAGTTGGTACAACACAGTCTCTGATCCCAGAGATGGCTGCCTCCATGTGCTACATATGCGCCACATATGTAGTCTACATGGTCAAGCTGACCTGACCTACTCCCTGGACCACCACGTGCTATGCTGAGCAACGAGAAGGGATAAATCCCTGCTCTGTAACACGCAGGTGTAATCCAGCACCGTCTGAATATAGATGGACGTGCCCACTGAGTGGGTTCAACACGGCTCCAACGATAGTCAGAACGGTGAGGTTTCGCGTCAGAAGGCTTACGAGCTTGATATATTAGCGTTGGATTTTAACGGTCTTTTATCTTCTTACTATCAGGCATGTCCTATGGCTATAGCAGAAGATAAACTTAAACATGCAATTCTAATTATTAGCAATAAGTAGAAAGCATGATCTTATGTGGTAAAAGCCCATGAACCCTAGTAAGACCTTAATTTTACTTTAAGTCTTCACTTGAGGTCCTTGGCCTCACATCTGGTCCAACCTAGGGCTCTAGCGCCAAGAGCACCTCAGGTGCGCCACCAGGTGAATGCTCCTCTTGGATGTGTGCCTTTGTGCTCTTGTCTAATCAAAATACATTTTTGATCTATCTAGACAAGGTTGACTCGCAGGTCAACAATACATTATAAATTAAGTACAATGTGATTCGCAGATCACAAATTAATTTACAATTTTTAAATCCAGGCTCACAGGCCCCAGCACAGCACACAATAGGGCAACCCACATAAGAGTAAATAAACAAGCATATGGTTTCAATCATCATGTGATCCAATCAAGAAATTAAAATTTTGAAAACCCCATAGGCATCACTTTTAATTTCCTTATGTGCCCTACAACCTTACAATGGTCCATTGATAGGGATCCACTCATCCATCTAGATAGATCCTTTTCCCTTGCATGCACCGAGTCCTAACTGACCCGAGTTGACCTGATGGTCAACCATGCATGCGCCAAGGGCTGAACCACCCTCATGAGTTTTGGCAAGCGGGTGTGACCCCGGGCCTAACTCAAGTGTGTTCAGAAGTTGTCTCAATCAGACCTCGCTACACGCCTTGGATGCAGTCGACCTATAGCCACCTCGTGCTTGCGCACAGGTGCTATCTGGTCAACCCATCTAGGCTGTCAGATGGTCTGATCAGACTAGTTTGATCCATTCTAGATGAAGCTTTCAACCCCATCAACCCATCTAAGGGTTTACAATAGGTACTTCTTAGATCTAGTTGGGCGCGCATGTCATTTAGGTTTTAGAAAAACAACAACAACATGGTATAACCGCAACCAACATATATGCGCCAATCAACATAACTCTCATACATGCGCAAATATAAACATACTATTATCTAGCATACTCGCATGAAGAGATAACATATGTCAAACAAGATCAACATACATGTAGATGCGCAAACATGGATCACATAGTATATCAAGCAATCATATGATTATGCTTCAACCGGCGCTCTGATACCAATTGAAGTGTCCCCTTCATGGGGGAGCGCAAGTAAACAAAATCCCTTTCAAGAGGGGGGCGAAAACCTTAAAGGGGTGGCGCATCACCATTGCAAGCGGAAGCAAAAGGTTTTCAAGAATCTTAGCATAAACATATGTTCAACTTGGTGAAGTTGAGACTCATACCATAGCCATCTCGGTTTAGATGGAGCTTTGGAAGCAAAGGCGCAAGTGCCCCTTCTCCGAAGATAATCACACACAAGAGAAGATGGCTTCTCCTTGGATCTCCTTGTGCTAGCAAGGATGCGCAAGGTGTCCTTGATCGAATGTTAGGATGATGGAGAAGTTTCCTTGGCCGAGCGCTTGTTCTTGTCGTCCACTTCCTTCCACACGAGATGGCAAGCAAGCTCTTTTTTTTTCCAAAAAACAAAACGCAAAGACAAGGGAGCAAATGCACTTCGGCGACATCAAGACAAATGACGTTACATGACTTCCCAAAATGGAAAGTCATGAAGCCACTCTCCAACGCCAAAACGCCCCTCTTGATGAACCATGCGTTCACCTAGTGAACCGGTTCATGCTTTGGTTCAATTCGATTTGGCCCAAAGACCAAACTCAAACCAAGCCAAGCCAAGGCATGGCCTAGACCCTCTATGAACCAAATGGCTCATGATCTAGCCGTTCATCTCCTGATGCTCCTGATCTCACCGATCTAGCATCATCTCTCTCGATCGAAGCTTACCGATCTAAAGCCCTAATCAATCAAACATGATCAGGCTAGATCTCACTTGCAATCAGAGATTAAACCCCTTTAAACTGAACCCATACAATTCAGTCCACACGATCTGACTCAAGAAAGCCATATCATCAAATTGTGCGACCCTAAGGGTTTCCTTTAAATGTCGGTAACGACAACTTACGTTATCACGATCAGTGAGGGGTATCTAGCAACACATCACTGTCTCCCGATATAAAGGAAATAGTCTTCCAAGACTACACCCAAACCATGACACAAGTGTGAATCAAAACTCACAAGGCACACATATGTCCTTTGCCACTGGATGTTCTTATTGGACAAGCATGTCAAGCTTGTAACTCCAATACGATGAGCATGATTAGATCAGATGCACATAGTCATCTGGGTATGGCCATACACTACCTCAATCATCTCATATAGGGGGGCCTTTAGAACATCACACTCCTTAAACAAGGAGACGGCAATCCTTTATCTATCACTAGTGCCCTAACCTGATTCAAGCTCACCATCCAAGATAGTCTATAATCATTATATTTCAAATGATATTGAACTACCTCAAAACAATGACAATCATCATTTAGAAACACAAGTGATCTCAAGTCAAAGGACATGTGCCACTTGCTGCTTACAGGGATCATTCACATTGTGACAAGCAATGCAATATCCCAGTAGGGTCTGTCCAGTACATCCAATGTACCCATGAGTCTACATCTTATTCCATGCTCGAAGCATCCTATAAGATTAGCACTCATATTAGTCTCCATCATATCAAGGCTGTCTCATGTTCACCAAGATATCTCGACTAAGGACTTATAGCCTGTCAGCCTAGCTGAACAGCTTTGAGACATTATTCAGAAGTACACTTATTACAGCAGACAAGGTAACAACCTGAATAACAACCATGCCTTATTATAAACTTAAGAGTTTATTACATGATACTTATACAATCCCAAGGCCTCAAACATTAGCCTTAAGGGCATACCCCAACAGTCTGCGTTAGCACCACGTGCCTAACCAGCCCACATACCAGTCTCTCAAGTACTAGAGCTGTCCCATATCCACTGAGGTACATTGACTGGGGATAATTATTTGAGCACAGATCCAATCTGTCTCCAGGGACATTATCATGTAAGTACACAGTCGCAGGTGTAGTCAAACAATGATAACGACAATGCCAGAATGATATATAAATATCAATGTCAAGTAGTACATAAGTTGACCAAACTAGGTCCTAGGGCATATACACCAACAATCTCCCACTTGCACTAAGACCTAGAAGTTGAGATATCTCAACCCCATATCTCTAGCGTGACCATCATGCTTCTGCTGCGCCAAAGCCTTGGTCAATGGGTCTGCCAGATTGTTCTCTGTGTCTACTCTGCTAATTTTGACATCACCTCTGTCAATGATCTCTCTGATCAGGTGAAATCTTCTGAGTATGTGTTTGGATCTTTGATGAGACCGTGGTTCCTTGGCTTGTGCAATTGCTCCATTGTTGTCACAGTAGAGTTCAATGGGATCTATTGCACTAGGTACCACTTGAAGATCACATAAGAACTTCCTTATCCAAACAGCTTCCTTGGCTGCCTCAGAAGCAGCCACATGCTCAGCTTCAGTTGTAGAATCTGCTATGGTGGATTGCTTGAAGCTCTTCCAACATACAGCGCCTCCATTTATCTTGAACACATAGCCGGCCTGCGATCTAAAGTCGTTAGGGTCAGACTGGAACGATGCGTTAGTATAGCCCTGCATACTGAGCTCTTCCTGTCCCCCATAGACCAAGAACAAATCCTTAGTTCTTCTTAGATACTTTAGGATGTTCTTTACAGCCACCCGGTGATGTAGGACGGGGGGGGGGGGGGGGGGTCTAGAGCATTCAAACAACGGTTTTGAAAAACTAATTTTGATAAATAGCTTAATAGTAAGAGAAAACCGAAGTTATACTAACGAGGTAAAGAAACTAATTTTTTTGTATTTTAAAGTATAGGAAAACCCGAGTTTAAACTAAGAACAGTAAATCAAAATTACACTAGAAAGCTGTAAATGCAGGAAAATAAACTTACAGTGCAGCCCTTGAGGATTGAAGGGCTGTGCTTCCCGATCTTCACCGGTCCAACTCTGATGGAAGGTGTAGGGTGGAGCTTACAAGCAAACACAGAAGATCCGTACAAGTCACGGATTTTAATACAGGAATAAATCAAGGGGTGAGGTTAAGCCTCACAAATTCCCTTGCTAATCTTAAGCAACTAGAGAGAGGGGGAGAAGGAGAAGGAGAGGGGGAAACGCCCCTCTTAGACCACTCCAAGCGCAACCTATAAGTTATATAAACAAAGATGAGTGTAGAGGAGAGTTCTTAAAGTTAAATAAGAGGTGTAGAGAAGAAGACTTAGCCGAAAGGGATGAGAACTCCTTGAGGCCGAGGGTGCTTCTCTTCTTGCTCCAAACCGAGGGTGAAGAAGTACTCCTTGTGGTGGCGCACACAAACAAAGAGGAGAGCTTCTTAGGGTTTCGGTGGAAGAGCTAGAAGAAGGTGAAGAGCTCGGCTAAAGGGAAATTTATCACTAACACAAGTAATTAAGCTAGGCAACTAATAGACAATGTATTTCATCCAGAGGTAATCGAATACAAGGGGGAAGACTATGCTTTTATAGGCGAGATGGGGCTAGGGCAGGATAGTCATTAGCTTCCATGCGCCTACTACAAAGATGGATGGAATTTGAAATTCAAAATCAAGAGGTGGGCGCAAATCCTCTTTAAGAGCTTCCTTCTTTGGGTGATCTTCTCTTGGCAACTCATTAATTGTGTTGATGGGCGATGAGAGTATCTTCTTATCCTTTGGTGAATTGTTTGTTGGCGCATGGATAAGAGATTCAAATTTCGAATCCTTTCCATGAGGGCTTGGGCGGCAACAAGAGATGGCAATTCATCATAAATGTCTTCATAAATGCTCTCCTTTGATTGTGGATCTTGATGGATATTCCCTTTGATTTTGGATCTTGATGGATGTGGGAATTGAATTCATTCCTTGCTTGGACTAGAGGTTGGCGCATATCATCTTGGGTGGATGATGAGGTGGCTGATTTGCCCTCTTGAATAGGCGCCCAACAAGGATGGCAAGTGAGTCATAGCATGGCTTTGAAGTGAACTTGGACTTTGAAGTCTTCCTTCCTTTTCTGGAGCTGAACTTGGTGAGTGGACCTTGAGTGATGTTGAGCTGGAACTTGAGCTGCTTCTTACTTGAGTGACCTGCCAAATGGAGCCTATTGTATGCATGCACTACTCTATTATGATGCAAGAGTACATAAAGTTTTATGAATTACAATGCACTACCTACTACAAGTGGACTTACCATATTTGACTACATGATGCATGGTGTTATTGAAAACAACTTAGCCTAAAATGCAATGCAAGAGAGAGGGGACTCTAAGGGAACCCATATCGATTAGGTACCCTACGAGTCCGAGCAGATCTCCTCAGAGCAGGGCTACTGCCTCCATCAGCTCTCCCCGGGTTGAAAGGATTCTCCTCTGGAGAATTATCCTTGTACCCTTGGAGTAACTCAGGGGCGGCTATAGCTAGCTCTGACTCAGGAAGCCATACCTCTTCACCATTAATGAGTCTAACTCGATAAAACACTTGTACCTCATTAGTGGTGAATTTGGTTTGGTCCTCGAGAATAGCCTCAATCTCCATTTTGTTGGTGTCATCTGGATCTGGTATGGGGATAGGCTCATGATAGAGGGTGAGATCCTCCATGTTGACAGTGGTGGGGATCCCTAGTTCAGGTGGCAGGTCAAGGACATAGGCATTGTCGTTGACTTTGTCTATGATGGTGAAGGGGCCTAATCCTTTTGCTTCCAATTTGTGCCCTGTCCCGTGGATGCGCTCCTCACGTGCTCGTAGGATCACTTTGTCACCTGTGGAGAATAACCTTTCTCGGCGATGCTTGTTAGCAGCTTCGCGATAGTGATTAACAGATTCTAGCATTTTAGAGAATATTTCAGCATGCATTTGCGAAGTATGTAAAGCAAAGTCACGAGCAGGTAAAGAAGTCCTAAAATGTCTGGGTAGAGGGAAGAGATCTATAGGCTTGTTAGGTTGATACCCTAGGTTGGCTTGGAAAGGGGAGAGACCTGTGGTTTTGTTGACTGTACTATTGTAGGAAAACTCGGCAGTGGGTAAGAGTTTATCCCAGTTGCCAGGATGTTCACTTACTAAACTCCTAAGGATACTCCCAAGTGATCGGTTGACCACTTCAGTCTGCCCATCCGTCTGGGGATGGTAGGCTGTGGAGAACTTGAGTTTTGTTCCTAGAAGGGTCCATAGGGTCCTCCAAAAATGACTTACAAACCTAGGGTCTCTATCAGACACTATAGTTAAGGGTGTCCCACGAAGCCTGACAACTTCTCTGAAGAAGAGTTTAGCAACATGGGAGGCATCAGTGGTTTTGGTGCAAGCTATAAAATGGGCCATCTTAGTAAATCTATCAACTACCACAAATATAGAATCATGTTTAGCTGAGGTTCGGGGTAGTCCTAGAATGAAGTCCATACTAAGATCTTGCCAAGGGGCTTGGGGAATAGGTAAGGGAGTGTACAGGCCGGGACTGTGCTTGTGGACTTTAGTGAGCTGACAAGTCCTACAATGCCTCACAACCTTAGCTACATCCTGGTAAAGCTTCGGCCAGTAGAACCGTTCCTTTACAAGGGCTTGGGTCTTATCTCGACCGTGGTGCCCGGCAGACCCGCCACAGTGTAATTCCCAAATAAGGAATTCTCGGATGGATGTCTTGGGCACACAAAGGGTTGGTCCAAGAAAGAGATACCCATCCCTAAGGGTGTAGAGGGGGTGACTTAATGGGTCTTGACTAAGGTCAGCATATAAAGTAGAAAAATCAGGACATTCAAGATAAGCATTTTTCATGGAATCAAAGCAAGTAACTTCAACATGCATTTTGTTCAATAATAAAGTTACTCTACTGAGGGCATCTGCTACTTTATTTTCAGATCCTGATTTATGTCTAAGCACAAAAGTATATTGTTGTAGGTATTCAACCCACTTAGCATGCCTTGAGTTTAATTTCTTTTGAGCACTTAGATAGGAGAGGGCCTGGTGGTCACTATTGAGAGTGAACTCCCTATGAATGAGATAATGTCTCCAATACCTTAGGGCTTGGACCACAGCATAAAATTCCTTATCATAGGTAGAGTATTTTTGTTTTGCCTCGTTGAGCTTTTCACTAAAGAAGGCTATGGGATGACCTTCTTGGCTTAGGGTTCCCCCTATGCCAACTCCAGAGGCATCACAATCTACCTCAAAGACTTTACTGAAGTCAGGCAGTCTAAGGTACGGGGCGGTGGTCATCTTGTCCTTAAGTTCTTGGAAGGCTTTGCTAGCAGCTTTAGTCCAAGAAAATTCACCTTGTTTTAGGAAACTAGTGATAGGTGCCACTATTGAGCTGAAGTTCCTTATGAATCTCCTATAGAAGGTAGCTAGGCCATGGAAGCTTCTGACCTCAGTGATGGTCTTAGGTTCAGGCCAATCTTTGATGGCTTGGATCTTGGATGGGTCGGCTTGAAGGCCATGCTCAGACACTATGAATCCTAAGAAGATCACACTATGTGATAGAAAGGAGCATTTCTTGAGATTGATATAGAGCTGCTCTTCCTTAAGAAGGTCAAGGGTCTTCCTAAGGTGCTCTAGGTGTTCCTCCTTAGTCTTACTATAGATGAGGATATCATCAAATTAGACTACCAGGAATTTTCCAATGAAAGGCTTTAAGACTTGGGTCATGAGTCTCATGAATGTGGAAGGAGCATTAGTCAAGCCAAAAGGCATGACTAACCATTCATAGTGATGGCACCCCTAAACCTAAGGGGGGCGAAACCCTAATAGGAGGCGCAACAAAAATTCTAGCGGAATCTAGGGTTTCTAAAAGATCGCATAGCATGTAATATCTTCAACTTTCAAAGTGAAACGATTCTCACCATTGCCATCACTTAGATGATGTCTTGGAAGGAAAGGCGCAAGCGAACCTTCTCCTTAGTTTCGCACACAAGGTGATCAATGCACCTACTCCCTTGATGCTCCTTGTGCTAGCAAGGCTTCAAGGTTGTCTTGTCGAAATGGAAGGGAAAAGAGAGATCGCCTTGCTTAGTCGAATGGTCCCTCTTGTCGTCCACAATGCTCCACACGAGAATGCCTTTCGAACGAAAAACCAAAAGGGCGACAAAGGCGTGAAGAGGCAAGTGAGATGCAACGTGAGATCATGGCCACGTTTGAGGACATGCTATCTAAAAATAGCCAAGTCCAAACATTCATGCGACCATGTATTAACCCACTCGCAAATGCCTTATCAATTGAACCATGCGCTCAACCAATGAGCCGGTTCAAATCAATTTGGTTTAATAACCAAATAATCCAAGCAATCAGTCTAGACCATAATAAACCCTAAGGCTCTTGATCTGACCGTCGATCTCTTAATGCTTCTGATCTGACCGATCTAGCATCTATTCTCTCGATCGAAGCTTACCGATCTCAAGCCCTAATCAATCAAACATGATCAGACCAGATCTCACTCACAATCAGAGATTAAATCCCTTTATACTGAACCCGAACAATTCAGTCCATACGATCTGACTTAAGTAAGCCATATCATCAAATTGTGCGACCCTGAGGGTTTCCTTTAAATGTCGGTAACGATAACTCACATTATCACGATCAGTGAGGGGTATCTAGCAACACATCACTGTCTCCCGATATAAAGGAAAGAGTCTTCCAAGACTATACCCAAATTACAGCACAAGTGTGAATCAACTCACAATGCATGCAAATTTCCTTTGCCACTGGATGTTCTTATTGGACAAGCGTGTCAAGCTTGTAGCTCCAATATGATGAGCATGATTAGATCAGATGAACACTGTCACCTGGGTATGGCCATACTCTTTTCTCAATCATCTCATCCAGGGGGCCCCTTTAGAACATCACACTCCTTAAACAAGGAGACGGCAATCCTATGTCTATCACTAGTGCCCTAACCTGATTCAAGTTCACCATCCAAGATAGTCTATAATCATTATGTTTCAAATGATATTGAACTACCCCAAAACAATGACAATCATCATTTAGAAAACACAAGTGATCTCAAGTCAGAGGAAATGTGCCACTTGTCTCATTCAAGGAATATTCACATTGTGACAAACAATTGAACATCCTAGTAGGGTCTGTCCAGTACATCCAATGTACCCATGAGTCTACATCTTATTCCATGCTCGAAGCATCCTATAAGACTAGAACACATATTAGTCTTAATCATATCAAGGCTGTCTCATGTTCACCAAGATACATCGACTAAGGACTTAACTGCATGTCAGCCCAGCTGAGCAGCATTGAGACATTATTCAGAAGAACATATATTGCAGCAGACAATGTAGCTAACTGAATAATAACCATGCCTTTATAAACATAAACGTTTATTACACGATACTGTTACAATCCCAAGGCCTCAAACATTAGGCTTAAGGGCATACCCCAACAATCTCCCACTTGCACTTAATCTAATGGTTGAGAAATCTCAAACCCATATTATTACAGTGCTTCTCATGCTTCTGCTGCGCCAGAGGCTTAGTAAGCGGGTCTGCCAGATTGTCATCTGTATGAACCTTGCAGATTTTGATCTCGCCTCGATCTATGATCTCCCTGATCAAATGAAACCGTCTCTGTATGTGCTTGGACTTCTGGTGCGACCGTGGTTCCTTTGCTTGTGCGATTGCTCCAGTGTTATCACAGAAGATAACCAAAGGATCTGCACTCGAAGGAACAACACCAAGTTCTCCCACGAACTTACGAATCCACACTGCCTCCTTGGATGCTTCCGAGGCTGCAACATACTCGGCTTCTGTTGTGGAATCAGCAACAGTTGACTGTTTGAAACTCTTCCACACCACTGCTCCTCCATTCAAGCTAAAAACATAGCCTGATTGCGATCGGAAATCATCCTGGTCAGACTGGAACGAAGCGTCAGTATATCCTTCAATACTGAGTTCTTCCTGACCACCATATATCAAGAACATATCTTTGGTCCTCCGCAGATATTTTAAGATGTTCTTGACTGCAATCCAGTGCGCCACACCTGGATTACTTTGGAAACGACTGGTCACACTTAACCCGTAAGCGACGTCAGGGCGAGTACACAACATCGCATACATAATGGAACCAATAGCCGAAGCATAAGGCGTATTGTCCATTTCATCTTTCTCAGTCTGTGTTTGTGGACACTGACTCTTCGAAAGACTCAGACCATGTCTGACTGGAAGATATCCTCGTTTAGAATTCTCTAAATGAAATCTTTCCAGGACTTTATCGATGTAAGTACTCTGGCACAGCCCGAGAAGCCTCTTAGATCTATCCCTGTAGATCTTCACACCTAATACATAGGCTGCTTCTCCTAAATCTTTCATCTGGAAACATTTCCTTAACCATGCCTTCACAGCATGCATTTCAGGAATGTCATTTCCAATGATCAAGATATCATCGACGTAGAGGACTAGGAAAGTAATCACGCTCCCACTAAACCTCTTATATACACACGGGTCATCCTCGTTCTTGATGAAACCAAATTCCGTGACTGATTCATCAAAACGAATATTCCAGCTTCTTGATGCTTGCTTAAGTCCATAAATGGACTTCTTTAACTTGCATATCTTATGACGATCTGATGGATTAGTGAAACCCTCAGGTTGTGTCATGTACACATCCTCATCCAGATTTCCATTAAGGAAAGCTGTTTTCACATCCATCTGCCAAATCTCATAATCATAATATGCAGCTATCGCGAAAAGAATCCGAATAGACTTAAACATAGCTACAGGTGAGAAAGTTTCATCATAATCTATCCCGTAGATTTGTTTGAAACCTTTCGCAACTAGCCTGCCTTTATAGGTAACCACGTTACCATCCATGTCAATCTTCTTCTTGAAGATCCATTTACAGCCTATAGGGATAACTCCCGGAGGCGGATCAACCAAATCCCAAACTTGGTTATCTGACATGGAGTCCATCTCGGCTCGCATAGCTTCAAGCCATCTAGCTGACTCCGGTCCACTGACCGCATCCGCATAAGTGAGGGGTTCATCATGATCAATGATGTAGATTCCGTCATAGCGCTCAGGCTATCGACGAATCCTTCCCGATCTTCGCGGTTCCCGTGATATCTGAGCCTCAGGTTGTTCAATAACCTGATCTACTGGCTCAGGCTCATCCAATTTTGCTTGAGCACTTTGTCCTTCCTCTGGATTCTCATCCAGCTTTATTTCTCTCCCACTGGCCTCTTGCAGAAGAAACTCCTTCTCAAGAAATATGGTCGTCCGAGCAACAAAAACCTTGTTCTCTTTGGGATCGTAGAAATAATAACCCTTAGTTTCCTTAGGGTAACCGACAAAGATACATTTGTTAGATCTGCTCTCTAGTTTCCCAGAGGCGAGCTTTTTGACATAAGCCTCGCAGCCCCAGATCCTGATAAATGTCAAGCTCGGCTGTTTCCCATACCATAACTCATATAGAGTTTTTGAAACGGCCTTGGATGGCACTCGGTTTAGTACCTTTGCAGCTGTCTCCAGTGCAAATCCCCAAAAGGAGTATGGAAGAGTAGCCTGACTCATCATAGAACGAACCATATCGAGTAACGTTCTATTTCTCCTTTCGGACACACCATTCAATTGCGGTGTTCCTGGCGGAGTGAGCTGTGAGATAATCCCACACTCCTTCAGATAGTCAGTAAACGTATGACTCAAGTATTCACCACCTCGATCTGAGCGAAGTGCCTTGATATTTCGGCCTAGCTGATTCTGTACTTCATTCTTGAACTCTTTGAACTTGTCAAAAGATTCACTCTTATGTCTCATCAGATAGACATAGCCATACCTACTGAAATCATCAGTAAAGGTAATGAAGTACTGATAGCCACCTCTGGCATGTTTACTAAATGGCCCACACACATCACTGTGTATAAGGTCAAGTAAACCTGAAGCCCTTTGACCTTTGTGAGGAAAAGGTAACTTCGTCATTTTACCCATCAAACAAGCTGTGCATGTATCAATCTCCTTGTAGGAGAATGATCCCAGCAGTCCATGATCATGCAACCGCTTAATGCGTTTCTCGTTAATATGGCCTAAACGACTATGCCATAGCAAGGTGCTGTCATCAGCATACTTGGCTTTCTTTATATCAATATTTTGTATAGAACGCTCCATGTCCAACATGAATAATCCATTGCTAATTGAACCAGTTGCATAAACAATATTATCATAAGATAAAACACACTTTGAAATATTGCATTCAAAGGAAAATCCTTTCCTGACAAGAGCAGGAATGGAGATAATATTTTTTAGTAATACTGGGAACAAAATAACAATTGTCAAGTTCCAATACAATTCCAGATGGTAAAGAAATGAAATAGTCTCCTACAGCAACAGCAGCAACCCGTGCCCCGTTTCCAACGCGTAGGTCCACCTCATGCTGTCCCACCTGTCTTCTTCTCTTGAGTTCCTGCACATTTGAACAAATGTGAACTCCACATGCAGTGTCCAACACCCATGATATAGAAGAAGAAAACATGACCTCAGTCACGAATATACCTGAGCCAGAAGCGATGCTTCCCCTCTTATCTCCTTGGAGCGCTTTACAGTCCTTTTTCCAGTGACCCAGCTGGCCACAATGGAAACACCTGTATTCCTTAGACCGCTTCACCTTCTGCTTCAGAGCCTTGCTGTAGCTCTTGACAGGGGTCTTGCCCTTCTTCCCCTTCTTCTTGTTCCTTGAAGGAACCATTAAGACAGAGGTCGAAGGCTTTCCCTTCAGAGTCTCCTCAGTAGTGAGGAGCATATTCAGCAGCTCTGCCGGAGTACAATCGATTTTGTTCATATTAAAGTTAATAATGAACGCGTCGAATGAAGGCGGGAGAGACTGCAGAATAATATCCACAGCAAGCTCCTGGTTGATGGTATGCCCCAGTTTCTCTAGAGCCTCCTTGTGCCCAATCATCTTGAGCACGTGAGCTCCCACTGGGCTCCCTTCAGCCAGTTTGCTCTGAAAGAAGAGCTTCGTCAAATTATAGCGTTCAGTCCTCGCCTGTGCAGCATACAGCATCTTGAGGTTTGCTATCATGTCTATAGCAGACATATCCTCATGCTGACGCTGCAGCGGTGGCGTCATAGACGCTAACATCAGGCAAGCGACATCAATGCTATCATTGACGTGCTTTTCATAGGCTTCCCGAACCGCCCTTGCGGCGTTCGGAGCGGGCTGAGGCGGTATCGCCGTCTCGAGGACATACAGTTTCCTCTCTGCCTTGAGAACAATCTTAAGGTGTCCAAACCAGTCAGAGAAGTTCGGCCCAGCAAACTTCTCCCTTTCCAGTAGGGATCGCACATTGAAGTTCATGGTGTTCGTTGCTGCAGGTATCTACAACAATGCAAGAACAGCAAGGTCAGTATCAATGTTAAGAATCAATCAGGACTTAAGAAAGATTCCTTTTTCTCACTATTTTATCTGGCTGAAAAATCCAGCAAAACAGCCCGAAAGAGTAGACACTCTTTTAGTGAGATGGGATCCGGATTTCATACTTGGTCTCCGCGTCCCGCTCAGGCGAGATAAGATGCACAGAGAGTACAAGCACTAATCTCCGGTAGGCAGTCCCTGCCGATCGCCAACCCGTGCGATTCCCCTTCATCTGGGCAATCCAGCAGACTGTGCCAACTGAGTTGGTACAACACAGTCTCTGATCCCACAGATGGCTGCCTCCATGTGCTACCATATGCGCCACATATGTAGCCTACATGGTCAAGCTGACCCGACCTACTCCCTGGACCACCATGTGCTATGCTGAGCAACGAGAAGGGATAAATCCCTACTCTGTAACACACAGGTGTAATCCCACACCGTCTGAAGATAGATGGACGTGCCCACTGAGTGGGTACAACACGGCTCCAACGATAATCAGAACAGTGAGGTTTCGCGTCAGAAGGCTTACGAGCTTGATATTTTAGCGTTGGATTTTAATGGTCTTTTATCTTCTTCACTATCATACAATTCCTATGGTGATAGCAGAAGATAAACTAATCATGCAATTCTAATATTTTAAACAATAATAAAAGAAAGCATGAATCTTATGTGGTAAAAGCCCAAAGCCTAAGTAAGACCTTAACCTAACTCAAGTCTTCACTTGCTTTTCTTCATAGGGCTTTTGCTGCTCATCTGGCCCAAACCTGGGCCCAAGCGCCATCTGCAGCTCTGGTGCGCCCACCAGGAATATGCGCCAGGTCCTAGGGTCGAACCCTAGACCTCCCACCTGGTCCAGCCACTGCTGCAAGCGCCTCTGCCAAGTGTGCACTGTGCTCTTGTCTAATTAAATTACAAATTTAACTATCTAGACAAGATTGACACGCAGGTCAATTACACATTATAAATTAATTAAACTGTGATTCGCAGATCACAAAAATAAAAATTAATTTACAATTAATTCCCAGGCACGCAGGCCCCAGCACAGCACTCATTAAACACGGGCAGCCCACATAAGATTAAATAGACAAACATATGCATCAACTAACATGTGATCCTTTCAAGAAAATTAAATTTCGAAAACCCCTTGGGATCAATTTTAATTTTCCTTATTTGCCCTACTACCTTACAATGGTCCATTACTAGGGATCCACTCATCAGACCTAGTCAGATCCATTGCCCTTGCATGCACCAAGTCCTAACTGACTTGAGTCGACCAAAAGGCCAACCATGCATGCGCCAAGGGCTGAACGACCACACTGAGGTCTGGCAAGCGGGAGTGACCCCGGGCCTAACTCATGTGCGTTCATAGGTTGTCTCAATCAGACACCGCTACACGCCTGTCTGCAGTCGACCTACAGCCACCTCTGGCTTGCGCCAAGGTGCTATCTGGTCGACCCATCTAGGCTGTCAGATGGTCTGATCAGACTAATTGGATCTAGACTAGATTGAGATTTCAACCCTAATAACCCATCTAAGGATTTAAAGTAGGCGCCTTAGATCTAAGGTGAATCGCGCATATAATACAGGTTTTGAAAAACATACATATGCGCCAAGAACAAGCGCCAACATAAAATGTAACATGAAACATTTCGCATGAAACATCTAAGATGCGCAAGTTATAGATCTAAGCATGTAATGAGTAACAAGGATCACAAAGAAAGCAAACATATTATCATGCATGAAAAACTTTGCTCTGATACCAATTGATGGCACCCCTAAACCTAAGGGGGGCGAAACCCTAATAGGAGGCGCAACAAAAATTCTAGCGGAATCTAGGGTTTCTAAAAGATCGCATAGCATGTAATATCTTCAACTTTCAAAGTGAAACGATTCTCACCATTGCCATCACTTAGATGATGTCTTGGAAGGAAAGGCGCAAGCGAACCTTCTCCTTAGTTTCGCACACAAGGTGATCAATGCACCTACTCCCTTGATGCTCCTTGTGCTAGCAAGGCTTCAAGGTTGTCTTGTCGAAATGGAAGGGAAAAGAGAGATCGCCTTGCTTAGTCGAATGGTCCCTCTTGTCGTCCACAATGCTCCACACGAGAATGCCTTTCGAACGAAAAACCAAAAGGGCGACAAAGGCGTGAAGAGGCAAGTGAGATGCAACGTGAGATCATGGCCACGTTTGAGGACATGCTATCTAAAAATAGCCAAGTCCAAACATTCATGCGACCATGTATTAACCCACTCGCAAATGCCTTATCAATTGAACCATGCGCTCAACCAATGAGCCGGTTCAAATCAATTTGGTTTAATAACCAAATAAACCAAGCAATCAGTCCAGACCATAATAAACCCTAAGGCTCTTGATCTGACCGTCGATCTCTTAATGCTTCTGATCTGACCGATCTAGCATCTATTCTCTCGATCGAAGCTTACCGATCTCAAGCCCTAATCAATCAAACATGATCAGACCAGATCTCACTCACAATCAGAGATTAAATCCCTTTATACTGAACCCGAACAATTCAGTCCATACGATCTGACTTAAGTAAGCCATATCATCAAATTGTGCGACCCTGAGGGTTTCCTTTAAATGTCGGTAATGATAACTCACATTATCACGATCAGTGAGGGGTATCTAGCAACACATCACTGTCTCCCGATATAAAGGAAAGAGTCTTCCAAGACTATACCCAAATTACAGCACAAGTGTGAATCAACTCACAATGCATGCAAATTTCCTTTGCCACTGGATGTTCTTATTAGACAAGCGTGTCAAGCTTGTAGCTCCAATATGATGAGCATGATTAGATCAGATGAACACTGTCACCTGGGTATGGCCATACTCTTTTCTCAATCATCTCATCCAGGGGGCCCCTTTAGAACATCACACTCCTTAAACAAGGAGACGGCAATCCTATGTCTATCACTAGTGCCCTAACCTGATTCAAGTTCACCATCCAAGATAGTCTATAATCATTATGTTTCAAATGATATTGAACTACCCCAAAACAATGACAATCATCATTTAGAAAACACAAGTGATCTCAAGTCAGAGGAAATGTGCCACTTGTCTCATTCAAGGAATATTCACATTGTGACAAACAATTGAACATCCTAGTAGGGTCTGTCCAGTACATCCAATGTACCCATGAGTCTACATCTTATTCCATGCTCGAAGCATCCTATAAGACTAGAACACATATTAGTCTTAATCATATCAAGGCTGTCTCATGTTCACCAAGATACATCGACTAAGGACTTAACTGCATGTCAGCCCAGCTGAGCAGCATTGAGACATTATTCAGAAGAACATATATTGCAGCAGACAATGTAGCTAACTGAATAATAACCATGCCTTTATAAACATAAACGTTTATTACACGATACTGTTACAATCCCAAGGCCTCAAACATTAGGCTTAAGGGCATACCCCAACACATAGAGACCATCCTTGGTCTTGAAAGCAGTCTTCCATTCATCACCTAGCCTTATCCTGACCTGGTGGTATCCACTTCTTAAGTCAAGCTTGCTAAACCACTTAGAGCCAACTAACATGTCTAGCATGTCATCAAGTCTAGGAATAGGAAACATATACTTGACTGTGATTTTGTTTATGGCTCTGCAGTCTATACACATGCGCCAGCTGTCATCCTTTTTAGGGGTGAGCAGAGCAGGCACGGCGCAAGGGCTCAGACTTTCTCTGATATGTCCTTTCTCTAATAGGTCATCTGTTTGCCTCTTAAGTTCTTGATGCTCGGTGGGGTTCATCCTATAGTGGGGTAAATTGGGAAGGGTTGAACCTGGGACAAGATCTATTGCATGCTGGATGTCCCTAAGAGGTGGAAGTCCTGTGGGTAGTTCTTCAGGGGTAAGCTCACTATATTGTCCTAAGAGGGTTTCTACTTCAGGGGGTGGCTTACTCTCTTCCTCTTGGTTGACTTCCTTGAGGACTAAGGTGAACAAAGGTTGATCAGGTCTATAATCCTTAGGTCTCATGAGCTGAAGTGTTGGTTGTGTGGTTTTGGTCTCCTCGATTTTTCCCTTGTTGGTTCAGGCTTTAAGCTCTCTGGGCATAGATGGTTTCAGTTTGATCTTTTGACCTGAGTGACTAAAGACATAGGTATTAGTCCGACCGTAGTGGACTACATCCATGTCATTGTTGGGGTATGCCCTTAAGGCTAATGTTTGAGGCCTTGGGTTATTATCAGTATCATGTATAAACTAAGTATATGTTTATAAAGGCAATTGTTGTTATTCAGATTGTTGCATTGTCTGCTGCTGTATGTATACCTCTTAGTAATGTCTCAATGATGTTCAGCTTAGCTGACATTCAGAGTTGTCCTTAGTCGAGATATCTTGGTGAACATGAGACTGCCTTGATATGATTGAGACTAATATGTGTTCTGGTCTTATAGGATGCTACGAGCATGGAATAAGATTTAGACACATAGATGCATTGGATGTACTGGACTGACCCTACTTAGGATATTCAATTGTTTGTCATAATGTGAATAAATCCTTATAAGCAAGCAAGTGGTATATTCCCTCTGACTTGAGATCACTTGTGTTACTAAGTGATGATTGGCATTGTCTTGAGGTACTTCAATATCATTTGAAAGATAATGGTTAAGGATTATCTTGGATAGTGGGCATGAGTCATGTTAGGACACTAGTGATAGATATAGGATTGCCTCTCCTAGTTGGAGTGTGATGTTCTAAAGGGGCCCCCTAGATGAGATGGTTGAGAAAGTGTATGGCCATACCCAGATGACTATGTTCATCTGATCTAACCATTCTCATCGTGTTGGAATTACAGGCTTGACACGCTTGTTCAACGAGAACATCCAGTGGCAAAGGGAACAAGTATACTGAGTGAATTGGGTTCACACTTGTGCTATGGTTTGGGAGTGGTCTTGGAAGACTCTTTCCTTCATATCGGGAGACAGTGATGTGTTGCTAGATACCCCTCTCTGATCGTGATAACGTAAGTTATCGTTACCGACATTGAAGGAAACCCTCAGGGTCGCACAATTTGATGATATGGCTTACTTATGTCAGATCGTGTGGACTGGAATTATTCTAGTTCAGTTTAAAGCAATTTAAACTCTAATTGGAAGTGAGATCTGGTCTGATCATGTTTGATTGATTAGGACATATGATCGGTAAGCTTCAATCGGGAGAATTGATGCTTGATCGAAGAGATCAAGAGCGTCAAGAGATGTGTGGTTGGATCTTGAGCCACTTGGTTCAATAAGATCAAAACCAGGGTTGGTTTGATTTGGTCCTTGAACCAAATAAAATTGAACCGGTTCACTTAGTGTGAGCGCATGGTTCAATTAAAGAGGGAAGTTTCGGTTGGTTCACTTAGGGTGAACGCATGGGAGTTAAGAGGGGAATCAAGAGAGGGAGTTACATTTTTTTGGTTCTTACCATAAGTGGTAACCGAATCTTTCCATCTTGGTCTCTCACATTTTCGAAGCTTGCTCTCTCGCCTCCTCTTTTGTGTGGTTGCTTGATCATCTTCAAAAAACAACAAAAGGAAAGGAGTTCGGCCAACAAAGAAAAAGCACATCTCCTCTCCAAGTTTCGATCAAGGACTCCTTAGTGCCTTGCTAGCACAAAGAGCACAAGGAAGAAGCCATCAACATCTTGTGTGTGATTCCTTTGGAGAAGAGGAGCCTTTCCCTTTCTTCTTCCAAGCCGCCACACAAACTATGGCCATGGTAATGCTTCAGCTTATCCTTTCATGGTTGATTATATTTCAAGTCAAGCGATCCATGAAACCTAGTTTTTCCACCTATGCAAAATTTTCGAAATGCATGTTACCTAGGTTCCCTATCAGTGGTATCAGAGGAAGGTTTTTGACTTGAAACATATGATTGCCATCTTGTGATCCATGTTGATTTTATGCTTTTTGGTATATCTACTAGATGCGCATGCTTTTGTTATCATGCGAAAATACATGCCATATGTTAGATCTACATGAATTTTTCATTTAAGCTTGCGCATGTGATGTTTGTTTGCGCTTGTCATAGAAGTTTTCAATCAAACTTTATCATCATGCGCGACCCTCACCTAGATCTATGTAAGAGCCTACTTCAAATACTTAGACGGGTTAACAATGTTGAAGTCGTCAGTCAAGTCTGGACCCAATAGCCTAATCAGACCATCTAACAGCCTAGATGGGTCGGCCGGATAGCACCTGTGCGCAAGCAATATAGGTGGCTATAGACCGACTGCAGAAGGGTGTGTAGCGATGTCTGATTGAGGCGCCTAGTGAACGATCATGATTAAGGCACGGGGTCACACCCACTTGCCAGAAATCATGTGGGACGTTCAGCCCTTAAGGCATGCATAGTTGACCATGTGGTCGACGCAAGTCAGTTATGACTGGGTGCATGCAAGGGTAGTAGGTCTGACTTAGTCTAACGAGTGGATACCTGTTAATGGACCGTTGTAAGGTAGTAGGGCACATAAGGAAATAAAATTGATGCCATGGGTTTTTTCAAAACTTTTATTTCTATTTGGATCACATGTATGCATGTTTAACATGTTGAATGGGTGTTTATTTAATCTTATGTGGGCTGCCCTTATCTTCTGTGCTGTGCTGGGGCCTGCGTGCCTAGAATTAAATATAAATTTTGCTCTGATCTGCGAATCTCACTTTAATTTATGAAAATGTATAATTGACCTGCGTGTCAAACCATGTCTAGATAGATTAAAATGTAATTTGATCAGACATGAGCACATGAGCACACATGGCAGAGGCACTTGCAGTCAGTGGCTTCACCAGGTGGGAGGTCTAGAGTTCGACTCTAGAGCAGGCGCATACTGCGTGGAGGGCATTTGGACCCGGGCTGGGCCAGATGAAGTACAAGAGTCCCATAAAGAGCTCAAGTGAAGACTTTTGTGAAACTAGGGTTTTACTTAGGCATTTATGGGCGTTTACCACATAAGATAATGGTGCTTTCATTTACTGTTTTAAGTAATATTAGCACAAGCATGTTTTATTCTTCTGCTATCACTATAGAATTTGCATGATAGTAAGAAGATAAAAGACCGAAAATAAATCCAACGTTAATATCAAGCTCGATTGCCTTCTGACGCGAAACCTCACTGTTCTGACTATCGTTGGGGCCGTGTTGTACCCACTCAATGGGCACGCCCAGCTATCTTCAGACGGTGCGTGATTACACCTACATGCTACAGAGAAGGGATTTATCGCTTCTCGTTGCTCAGCATAGCACGTGGTGGTCCAGGAAGTAGGTTAGGTCAGCTTGACCATATAGGCTACATATTGAGCATATGATAGATAGATGGAGGCAGCCATCTGAGGAATCAAAGACCGTGTTGTACCAACTCAGTTGGCACAGTCTTCTGGATTGCCTAGATGAAGGGGAATCGCACGGGATGGCGATTGGCATGGATAGCCTACCAGTGACTAGTGCTTGAACTCTCTGTGTATCTTATCTCGCCTGAGCGGGACGCGGAGATCAAGTATGAAATCTGGATCCCATCTCACTAAAAGAGTTTCACTCTTTCGGGCTGTTTTATTGGATTTTTCAGTCAGATAAAATAGTGAGAAAAGAATCACTCTTAAGTCCTGGAATGATTCTAACATGGATACTGACCTTGTTGTTCTTGCTATGTTGTAGATTCCTGCAGCAATGAACACCACAGGGCTCAATTTGCGATCCATATTGGAAAAGGAGAAGTTTGCTGGGCCAAACTTCTCAGACTGGTACAGACAGCTTAAGATTGTACTTAAAGCTGAGAGGAAGCTGTATGTCCTTGAGTCGGCTATACCGGCTCAACCCGCTGCGAAGGCCGCAAGGGCGGTTCGGGATGCTTATGAGAAGCACGTCAGTGACAGTACTGATGTCGCTTGCCTTATGCTTGCGTCAATGACGCCCGAGCTCCAGCGTCAGTATGAGGATTTGTCTGCTATTGATATTATAGCAAATCTCAAAATGCTGTATGCTGCACAGGCAAGGACTGAACGCTATAACTTGACAAGACTTTTCTTTCATAGCAAACTGACTGAAGGGAGTCCAGTAGGAGCTCACGTACTCAAGATGATTGGGTATAAGGAGGCTCTAGAGAAACTGGGACATACCATCAATCAAGAACTTGTTGTAGATATTATCCTGCAGTCTCTCCCGGCCTCTTTCGATCCGTTCATCATTAATTTTAATCTGAACAAAATCGACTGTACTCCGGCAGAGTTACTGAATATGCTCTATACCACAGAGCAGACTCTTGAGAAAGGAAGGCCTTCATCCTCTGTCTTAATGGTTCCTTCTAGGAATAAGAAGAAGGGGAAGAAGGGGCAAAACCCCTATCAAGAACTACAACAAGGCTTTGAAACAAAAGGTGAAGCGGTCAAAGGACAACAGATGCTTCCATTGTGGCCAGCTGGGTCACTGAAAGAAGGACTGTAGAGCGCTCCAAGTAGAGAAGAAGGGAAGCAAGCCTTTCACTTCTGGCTCAGGTATTTACGTGACTGAAGTCATGGTTTCTTCTTCTATATCATGGGTGTTGGACACTGCATGTGGAGTTCACATTTGTTCAAATGTGCAGGTGTTGGGGTATGCCCTTAAGGCTAATGTTTGAGGCCTTGGGATTATTTCAGTATCATGTATAAACTCTATGTTTATAAAGGCAATGGTTGTTATTCAGGTTGTTACATTATCTGCTGCAATGTGTATACTTCTGAATAATGTCTCGATGCTGTTCAGCTAGGCTGATATGCAGTATTGTCCTTAGTCGAGATATCTTGGTGAACATGAGACAGCCTTGATATGGTTAAGACTAATATGTGTTCTAATCTTATAGGATGCTTCGAGCATGGAATAAGATGTAGACTCATGGGTACATTGGATGTACTGGACAGACCCTACTAGGATATTCAATTGTTTGTCACAATGTGAATAATCCTTGTATGCAAACAAGTAGCATGTGTCCTCTGACTTGAGATCACTTGTGTTTCTAAATGATGATTGGCATTGTTTTGAGGTAGTTCAATATCATTTGAAACATAATGATTATAGACTATTTTGGATAATGAGCATGAGTCATGTTAGGGCACTAGTGATAGATATAGGATTGCCGTCTCCTTGTTTTAGGAGTGTGATGTTCTGAAGGGGCCCCCTGGATGAGATGGTTGAGAAAGTGTATGGCCATACCCAGATGACTATGTTCATCTGATCTGATCACTCTCATCATATTGGAGTTACAGGCTTGACACGCTTGTCCAATAAGAACATCCAGTGGCAAAGGAAACATGTATGCCTAGTGAAGTGGATTCACACTTGTGCTGTTGTTTGGGTGTAGTCTTGGAAGACTCTTTCCTTTATATCGGGAGACAGTGATGTGTTACTAGATACCCCTCACTGATCGTGATAACGTGAGTTATCGTTACCGACATTTGAAGGAAACCCTTAGGGTCGCACAATTTGATGATATGGCTTACTTAAAGTCAGATCGTGTGGACTGAATTGTTTTGGTTCAGTTTAAAGGGATTTAAACTCTGATTGTAAGTGAGATCAGGTCTGATCATGTTTGATTGATTAGGGTTTGAGATCGGTAAGCTTCGATCGAGAGTGTTGATGCTAGATCGGTGAGATCAAGAACATCAAGAGATGAACGGTTAGATCTTGAACCATTTGGTTCAATGAGATCTAGACCATGGCTTGGGCTGATTTGATTTGGTTTTTGAACCAAATGCAATTGGATCGAATTGATTTGAACCGGTTCACATGAGTGAACGCATGGTTCAAAGCTTGTAGGCGTTTTGGTCGGTTTTGATGTCGTGGGCGCATGGCTACATGTCTTTCTATTTTTGGAAAGTCATAAACGCCTCAACGCCTCAATGCCTCAACGCTCGCTTCTTCCTTTTGACGCCCCCTCTCTCGTGTAGAGAAGGTCTTCACGCCTTGAAGAGGATTCGGCCAAGCTAGAGCTCTCATCCTATTCCCTTCCATTCGACAAGGATACTTTGAAGAGCTTTGCTAGCACAAAGGATTCAAAGGAGCAAGTCATCTTCACCTTGTGTGCGTCACTTTTGGAGAAGAAGCACACGCATCTTTCTCTTCCAAGTCGCCATCTAAGCAATGGCAATGGTATGAATCCTTTTCATCTATATAAGGTCTTGAAAGTTGATCATATGATATATACAAATCGATCTATGAAACCCTAACATCCCTTGCGAAACTTTGATATGCGCCCCCTTTGGGTTTTACCCCCTTTGAAAAGGGACTTTCAATTGGTATCAGAGCGAGGTTTTATGTATGTTCATATGATTGCTTTGTGATCCATGTTAGCGCTTAAGTATGTTGGGGTATGCCCTTAAGGCTAATGTTTGAGGCCTTGGGATTGTATCAGTATCATGTAATAAACTCTTATGTTTATAAAGGCATGGTTGTTATTCAGTTTGTTACATTATCTGCTGCAATAAGTGTACTTCTGAATAATGTCTCAAAGCTGTTCAGCTGGGCTGACATGCTGTGAAGTCCTTAGTCGAGATATCTTGGTGAACATGAGACTGCCTTGATATGATTGAGACTAATATGTGCTCTAATCTTATAGGATGCTTCGAGCATGGAATAAGATGTAGACTCATGGGTACATTGGATGTACTGGACAGACCCTACTAGGATATTCAATTGCTTGTCACAATGTGAATAATCCTTGAATGTAACAAGTGGCACATTTCCTCTGACTTGAGATCACTTGTGTTTCTAAATGATGATTGTCATTGTTTTGAGGTAGTTCAATATCATTTGAAACATAATGGTTATAGACTATCTTGGATGGTGAGCTTGAGTCAGGTTAGGGCATTAGTGATAGACAAAGGATTGCCGTCTCTATAATTGGATTGTGGTGTTCTAAAGGGGCCCCCTGGATGAGATGATTGAGAAAGTGTATGGCCATACCCAGGTGACTGTGTTCATCTGTTCTAATCATGCTCATCATATTGGAGCTACAAGCTTGACACGCTTGTCCAATAAGAACATCCAGTGGCAAAGGAAATATGCATGCCTTGTGAATTGGATTCACACTTGTGCTGTAGTTTGGGTGTAGTCTTGGAAGACTCTTTCCTTTATATCGGGAGACAGTGATGTGTTGCTAGATACCCCTCACTGATCGTGATAACGTAAGTTGTCGTTACCGACATTTAGAGGAAACCCTTAGGGTCGCACAATTTGATGATATGGCTTACTTAAGTCAGATCGTGTGGACTGAATTGTTTGAGTTCAGTTTAAAGGGATTTACTCTCTGAATAAAAGTGAGATCTGGTCTAATCATGTTTGATTGATTAGGGCTTGAGATCGGTAAGCTTCGATCGAGAGAATAGATGCTAGATCGGTCAGATCAAGAGCATTAAGAGATCAACGGTCAGATCTTAGGCCTCAGTGGTTTATTATGATCTGGACTAATTGCTTGGTTTATTTGGTTGTTGAACCAAATCGATTTGAACCAGCTCATTGGATGAGCGCATGGTTCAGGTGGTGAGGCATTTGCGATTGGGGTAATGCATGGTCGCATGAACGTTTGGACTTTTCTATTTTTAGATAGCATGTTCTCAAACGTGTCCATGATCTCACGTCGCCTCTCTCTCGCCTCTTCACGCCTTTGTCGCCTCCTTGGTTTTCTGGGGAGAAGCATTCTCGTGTGAAAAAGCTAAGACGACAAGAGGAGAAAGTTTCGCCAAGCAAGGAGATCATCTTCCCTCCCATTCGATCAAGACCTCTTGGAACCTTGCTAGCACAAGGAGCACCAAAAGAGAAAGCGACATCATCTTGTGTGTGACGATTTGGAGGAGACCTCTTTTGTTCTCTTGCTTCCAAGGCGACATCCTTCATATGGCTTCGGTATGAATTCCTTTTCTGTTGTTAAAGTTGATCATAATACATGCTATCCGATCTTAGGAAACCCTAGATTCCGCCCATGCAAGTTTTGTTTAGCGCATGTTTTAGGGTTTCGCCCCTTGTAGGGGACCTTCAAAGTATAGTTCTATATGTAAGTTTTCATTAAGTTTACGCAAGTTAACTTGATGAAGCTTTCTTACACTGTTGCGCATGTTGAAAGTTGTTTTTACCTAAAAACCTAACATCTTGCGTGCATCCATCTAGATCTATAAAGCGACTACTGTAAAACCTTAGACGGGTTATTAGGGTTGAAGTCATCCTCTAGTTAAGATCCAAATAGTCTGATCAGACCATCTGACAGCCTAGATGGGTCGACTAGATGGCACCTGTGCGCTAGCACGAGGTGGCTATAGGTCGACTGCAGACAGGCGTGTAGCGATGTCTAGTTGAGACAACAAGTGAACGCTCTTGAGTTAGGCCCGGGGTCACACCCGCTTGCCAGAACTCATGAAGGTTGTTCAGCCCTTAGCGCATGCACAGTTGACCATTAGGTCGACTCAAGTCAGTTAGGACTTGGTGCATGCAAAGGCAGTGGATTGGACTAGACATGATGAGTGGATCCCTATTAATGTACCATTGTAAGGTAGTAGGGCAAATAAGGAAAATAAAATTAATCCCAATGGGTTTTTGAAACTCTTATTTCCTTATTATTGGATCACATGTTGATAGTATACCATGTTGAGTGTTTATTTAATCTTATGTGGGCTGCCCAATTTTAATGTGTGCTGTGCTGGGGCCTGCGTGCTTGGATTAATTGTAAATTATTTTTATTGTGATCTGCGCATCACATTTTAATTAATTTATACAATGTAATTGACCTGCGTGTCAATCTTTTCTAGATAGATTAAATTGTATTTTAATCAGACAAGAACATAGAGCACACATGGCAGAGGCGCATGCAGCTTGAGGCTTGACCAGGTGGAAGCTCTAGAGTTCGACTCTAGGACAGGCGGATTTACCTGGTGGGCGCACCTGAGCTGCAGTGGCGCTTGGACCCTGGGTTGGGCCAGATGAGATGCAAATGACCCATGCAGAGCTCAAGTGAAGACTTAAGTTAAATTAAGGTCTTACTTAGGCTTAATGGGCGTTTACCACATAAGATCATCATGCTTTCATTTATTGTTTTCAATAATTAGAATTGCATGATTTAATCTTCTGCTATCACCATAGGGTTTGCATGATAGTTAAGAAGATAAAAGACCGTTAAAATCCAACGTTAAATATCAAGCACGTAAGCCTTTTGACGCGAAACTTCACTGTTCTGATTATCGTTGGGGCCGTGTTGTACCCACTCGGTGGGCACGCCCATCTATCTTCAGACGGTGTGTGATTACACTTGCGTGTTACAGAGAAGGGATTTATCGCTTCTCGTTGCTCAGCATAACACGTGGTGGTCCAGGGAGTAGGTCGGGTCAGCTTGACCATGTAGGCTACATATGTGGCGCATATGGTAGCCATATGGAGGCAGCCATCTGTGGGATCAGAGACTGTGTTGTACCAACTCAGTTGGCACAGTCTGCTGGATTGCCCAGATGAAGGGGAATCGCACGGGTTGGCGATTGGCAGGGATTGCCTACCAGAGATTAGTGCTTGTACTCTCTGTGCATCTTATCTCGCCTGAGCGGGACGCGGAGACCAAGTATGAAATCTGGATCCCATCTCAGTAAAAGAGTGTTACTCTTTCGGACTGTTTAATGGATTTTTCAGTCAGATAAAATAGTGAGAAAAGAATCATTCTTAAGTCCTGGATTGATTCTAAGCATTGATACTGACCTTGCTGTTCTTGCATTGTTGTAGATTTTGAAGGAACCCCTAGTTCAAAGGGGGGGAGAAACCCTAAACTTGCGATTCTAACAAGCATGGCGAAAAGGGTTTCTAAACAAGATCGAATATGATAACTATATGATCAACTTGAAGTTATGAGAACTCATACCAAAGCCATGAAGAGGGTGGCGGCTTGGAAGCAAGAGATCAAAGTAGGTCTCCTCTTCAAGTTCACACACAAGATGAGGGGTGGCTACCCTTTAGGATCTTCCTTGTGCTAGCAAGAGATCCCAATGTCCTTGTCGTGTGTTGAGATGCGCTTGGCCGAGAGCTACCGTCTCCAAGAATCCTCATTCGTCCAACGAAGATGACAATTCAGTAAAACCGATTTGCGTTAAGCCTTCTCCAATCAAGTCATGGCGTTACACTTCCATAAATGGAAGGTTTTCAAGCCATGCGCTCACTTGAAGGAAAAACCGCCCAACAAGCCTTTACACCTTGAACCATACGTTCACCCATGTGAACCGGTTCAAGTCAATTAGGTTCAACCCAATTCGGTTCATTAAACCAGCCCAAGCCATGGTCTAGATCTCTTTGAACCAAATGGTTCAAGATCTAACCATTCATCTCTTGATGCTCTTGATCTCTATGATCTAGCATCCAAACTCTCGATCGAAGCTTACCGATCTCAAGCCCCAATCAATCAAACATGATCAGACTAGATCTCACTTACAATCAGAGTCTGAACTCGTTTAAACTGAGTCTAAACAGTTCAGTCCACACGATCTGACTTAAGTAAGCCATATCATCAAATTATGCGACCCTGAGGGTTTCCTCTAAATGTCGGTAACGATAACTTACGTTATCACGATCAGTGAGGGGTATCTAGCAACACATCACTGTCTCCCGATATAAAGGAAAGAGTCTTCCAAGACTCCACCCAAACCATAGCACAAGTGTGAATCAACTCACTTGGCATACATGTGTCCTTTGCCACTGGATGTTCTTATTGGACAAGCGGGTCAAGCTTGTAACTCCAATATGATGAGCATGATTAGATCAGATGAACATAGTCATCTGGGTATGGCCATACACTTCCTCAATCATCTCATATCGGGGGGGCCCCTTAGAACATCACACTCCTTGAACAAGGAGACGGCAATCCTTTATCTATCACAAGAGCCCTAACCTGACTCAAGCTCACCATCCAAGATAGTCTATAATCATTATGTTTCAAATGATATTGAACTACCTCAAAACAATGACAATCATCATTTAGAAACACAAGTGATCTCAAGTCAAAGGACATGTGCCACTTGCGGCTTATAAGGATCATTCACATTGTGACAAGCAATGGAATATCCCAGTAGGGTCTGTCCAGTACATCCAATGTACCCATGAGTCTACATCTTATTCCATGATCGAAGCATCCTATAAGATTAGCACACATATTAGTCTCAATCATATCAAGACTGTCTCATGTTCACCAAGATATCTCGACTAAGGACATATAGACTGTCAGCCTAGCTGAACAGCTTTGAGACATTATTCAGAAGTACACTTATTACAGCAGACAAGGTAACAACCTGAATAATAACCATGCCTTTATAAACACAACAGTTTATTACATGATACTATTACAATCCCAAAGGCCTCAAACATTAGCCTTAAGGGCATACCCCAACAGATTTCTGCAGCAACGAACACCACGAATTTCAATGTACGATCCCTACTGGAAAGGGAGAAGTTTGCTGGACCAAACTTCTCAGACTGGTACGGACACCTTAAGATTGTTCTTAAGGCAGAGAGGAAGCTGTATGTCCTCGAGACGGCTATACCGCCTCGACCCGCTGCGAACGCCGCAAGGGCGGTTCGCGATGCTTATGAAAAGCATGTCAATGATAGCATTGATGTCGCTTGCCTGATGCTTGCGTCTATGACGCCAGAGCTGCAGCGTCAGCATGAGGATCTATCTGCTATAGAAATTATAGCAAACCTCAAGATGCTGTATGCTGCACAGGCTAGGACTGAACGCTATAATTTGACTAAGCTTTTCTTTCAGAGCAAACTGGCTGAAGGGAGTCCAGTAGGAGCTCACGTACTCAAGATGATTGGATACAAGGAGGCTCTAGAGAAACTGGGACATACCATCAATCAGGAGCTTGCTGTAGACATAATCCTGCAGTCTCTTCCGGCTACTTACGATCCGTTCATCATTAATTTTAATATGAACAAGATCGACTGTACCCCGGCAGAGTTGCTGAACATGCTCTTGACTACAGAGTTGACTCTAAAGGGAAAGCCTTCATCCTCTGTCTTGATGGTTCCTTCAAGGAACAAGAAGAAAGGGAAGAAGGGCAAAGCCCCTGTCAAGAACTACAACAAGGCTCTGAAACAAAAGGTTAAGCGGTCGAAGGAATACAGATGTTTCCACTTGTTGGGTCCCTTTCAAGAGGGAGCGAAACCCTAATAGGTCCCCTTCAAGGGGGAGCGAAAACCCTAAATGGTGGCGCATAAATCTTTGCAAGCGGAAGCAAGGGTTTTCATAGATCTTTCGCAAGAACATATGATCAACTTGATGAAGTTTAGATCCATACCATAGCCATGAAGAAGATGGCGACTTGGAAGCGAGAGAACAAGAGAGGTCTCCTCCAAATTGTCGCACACAAAAGGATTGATGACTTGCTCCTTGGATGCTCCTTGTGCTAGCAAGGATCTCCAAGATGTCCTTGATCGAATGAAGGAAAAAGATGGTGTCTTGCTTGGCCGAACTTCTCGTCGTCAACACCTTCAACCCCTTGCGTCTCGTCGAGAGAGAGGAGCCGAATGTTGAATGAGGCGTTAAACCACACATTGAACGTGGAGACGTTTTTCATTTTTGGACTTTCCAAAAATAGCAACCGAAACCGTTGAAGCGTTTTGCGTTCACATCAAGTGAACCAAACGATCATCCCACTCCATGTGGACCATGCGCTCACACTTGAGCCGGTTCACATGTCAATGGTTCATTGGTCAAACCAAATCAGCCCAAGCAATAGTCTAGACATTATCAAACCCAATGGTTCAATGATCTAACCGTCCATCCCTCGATGCTCTTGATCTCACCGATCTAGCATCAATACTCTCGATCGAAGCTTACCGATCTCAAGCCCTAATCAATCAAACATGATCAGACTAGATCTCACTTACAATCAGAGTTTAAACTCCTTTAAACTGAACCAAAACAAATCAGTCCACACGATCTGACTTAAGTAAGTCATATCATCAAATTGTGCGACCCTGAGGGTTTCCTTTAAATGTCGGTAACGATGACTTGCGTCATCACGATCAGTGAGGGGTATCTAGCAACACATCACTGTCTACCGATATAAAGAAAAGAGTCTTCCAAGACTACACCCAAACCACAGCACAAGTGTGAATCAAACTCACAAGGCATACATGTTTCCTTTGCCACTGGATGTCCTTATTGGACAAGCGTGTCAAGCCTGTATCTCCAATATGATGAGTATGATTAGATCAGATGAACATAGTCACCTGGGTATGGCCATACACTTTCTCAATCATCTCATAGGGGGGGCCCCATTAGAACATCACACTCCTTAAACAAGGAGACGGCAATCCTTTATCTATCACTAGTGCCCTAACCTGACTCAAGCTCACCATCCAAGATAGTCTATAATCATTTTATTTCAAATGATATTGAACTACCTCAAAACAATGACAATCATCATTTAGAAACACAAGTGATCTCAAGTCAAAGGACATGTGCCACTTGCAGCATTCAAGGATTATTCACATTGTGACAAACAATTGAATATCCTAGTAGGGTCTGTCCAGTACATCCAATGTACCCATGAGTCTACATCTTATTCCATGCTCGAAGCATCCTATAAGATTAGAACACATATTAGTCTTAACCATATCAAGGCTGTCTCATGTTCACCAAGATATCTCGACTAAGGACTTAACTGCATGTCAGCCTAGCTGAACAGCTTTGAGACATTATTCAGAAGTACACATATTGCAGCAGACAATGTAACAACCTGAATAACAACCATTGCCTTTATAAACAAAAGAGTTTATATACATGATACTCATGGAATCCCAAGGCCTTAAACATTAGCCTTAAGGGCATACCCCAACAATCTCCCACTTGCACTTAATCTAATGGTTGAGAAATCTCAAACCCATATTATTATAGTGCTTCTCATGCTTCTGCTGCGCCAGAGGCTTGGTAAGCGGGTCAGCCAGATTGTCGTCTGTATGAACCTTGCAGATTTTGATCTCGCCACGATCAATGATCTCCCTGATCAAATGAAACCGTCTCTGTATGTGCTTGGACTTCTGGTGCGACCGTGGTTCCTTTGCTTGTGCGATTGCTCCAGTGTTATCACAGAAGATAACCAAAGGATCAGCACTCGAAGGAACGACACCAAGTTCCTTAATGAACTTACGAATCCACACTGCCTCCTTGGATGCTTCCGAGGCTGCAACATACTCGGCTTCTGTTGTGGAATCAGCAACAGTTGACTGTTTGAAACTCTTCCACACCACCGCTCCTCCATTCAAGCTAAAGACATAGCCTGATTGCGATCGGAAATCATCCTGGTCCGACTGGAACGAAGCGTCAGTATATCCTTCTATACTGAGTTCTTCCTGACCACCATATATCAAGAACATATCTTTGGTCCTCCGCAGATATTTTAAAATGTTCTTGACTGCAATCCAGTGTGCCTGACCTGGATTACTTTGGAATCGACTGGTCACGCTTAACCCGTAAGCGACGTCTGGGCGAGTGCACAACATCGCATACATAATGGACCCAATAGCCGAAGCATAAGGCGTATTGTCCATTTCATCTTTCTCAGTCTGTGTTTGTGGACACTGACCCTTCGAAAGATTCAGACCATGTCTGACTGGAAGATATCCTCTTTTAGAATTCTCTAAATGGAATCTCTCCAGGACTTTATCGATGTAAGTACTCTGGCACAGCCCGAGAAGCCTCTTAGATCTATCCCTGTAGATCTTCACACCTAATACATCGGCTGCTTCTCCTAAATCTTTCATCTGAAAACATTTTCCTAACCATGCTTTAACAGCATGCAGTTCAGGAATATCGTTTCCAATGATTAAGATATCATCGACGTAGAGGACTAGGAAAGTAATCACGCTCCCACTAAACCTCTTATATACACACGGGTCATCCTCGTTCTTGATGAAGCCAAACTCAGAGATTGATTCATCAAAACGAATATTCCAGCTTCTAGATGCTTGTTTAAGTCCATAAATGGACTTCTTTAACTTGCATATTTTATGACGATCTGCTGGATTAGTGAAACCTTCAGGTTGTGTCATGTACACATCCTCATCCAGTTTTCCATTAAGGAAAGCAGTTTTCACATCCATCTGCCAGATCTCATAATCGTAATATGCTGCTATCGCGAAAAGAATCCGAATAGACTTGAACATGGCTACAGGAGAGAAAGTTTCATCATAATCTATCCCGTAGATTTGTTTGAAACCTTTCGCTACTAGCCTGCCTTTATAGGTAACCACGTTACCATCCATGTCAATCTTCTTCTTGAAGATCCATTTACAGCCTATAGGGATTACTCCCGGAGGCGGATCAACCAAATCCCAGACTTGGTTATCTGACATGGAGTCCATCTCGGCTCGCATAGCTTCAAGCCATCTAGCTGACTCCGGTCCACTGACCGCATCCGCATAAGTGAGGGGTTCATCATTATCAATGATGTAGACTCCGTCATAACGCTCAGGCTGACGACGGATCCTTCCCGATCTTCGCGGTTCCCGTGATGTCTGAGCCTCAGGTTGTTCAATAACCTGCTCTACCGGCTCAGGCTCATCCAACTGTGCTTGACTACTTTGTCCTTCCTCTGGATTCTCATCCAGCTTTATTTCTCTCCCACTGGCCTCTTGCAGAAGAAACTCCTTCTCAAGAAATATGGCCGTCCGAGCAACAAATACCTTGTTCTCTTTGGGATCGTAGAAATAATAACCCTTAGTTTCCTTAGGGTAACCGACAAAGATGCATTTCTCAGATCTGCTCTCCAGTTTCCCAGAGGCGAGCTTTTTGACATAAGCCTCGCAACCCCAGATCCTGATAAACGTCAAGCTCGGCTGTTTCCCATACCATAATTCATATGGAGTCTTTGAAACTGCCTTGGATGGCACTCGGTTTAGTACCTTTGCAGCTGTTTCCAGTGCAAATCCCCAAAAGGAGTATGGAAGAGTAGCCTGACTCATCATCGAACGAACCATATCAAGTAACGTTCTATTTCTCCTCTCGGACACACCATTCCATTGCGGTGTTCCTGGCGGAGTGAGCTGTGAGATAATCCCACACTCCTTTAGATAGTCAGTAAACGCATGACTCAAGTATTCTCCGCCTCGATCAGAATGAAGTGCCTTGATATTTCAGCCTAGCTGATTCTGTACTTCATTCTTGAACTCTTTGAACTTGTCAAAAGATTCACTCTTATGTCTCATCAGATAGACATAACCATACCTACTGAAATCATTAGTAAAGGTAATGAAGTACTGATAGCCACCTCTGGCATGTTTACTAAATGGCCCACACACATCACTGTGTATAAGGTCAAGTAAACCTGAAGCCCTTTGACCTTTGTTAGGAAAAGGAGCCTTCGTCATTTTACCCATTAAACAAGCTTTGCATGTATCAATCTCCTCATAGGAGAATGATCCCAGCAGTCCATGATCATGCAACCGCTTAATGCGCTTCTTGTTAATATGGCCTAAACGACTATGCCATAACAAGGTGCTGTCATCAGCATACTTGGCTTTCTTATTATCAATATTTTGTATAGAATATTCCATGTCCAACATGAATAACCCATTGTTAATTGAACCAGTAGCATAAACAATATTATCAAGAGTAAGATAACACTTTGAAATCTTGCATTCAAAGGAAAACCCTTTCCTGACAAGTGCAGGAATAGAGATAATATTTTTAGTAATACTGGGTACAAAATAACAATTGTTTAATTCTAATACAATGCCAGATGGTAATGAGATGTAATAATCCCCTACAGCAACAGCAGCAACCCGTGCCCCGTTTCCAACTCGTAGGTCCACCTCACGCAGTCCCACCTGCCTTCTTCTCTTGAGTTCCTGTACATTTGAACAAATGTAAACTCCACATGCAGTGTCCAACACCCATGATATAGAAGAAGAAGATATCATGACTTCAGTCACAAATATACCTGAGCCAGAAGCGATGCTTCCCCTCTTATCTCCTTGGAGCGCTTTACAGTCCTTTTTCTAGTGACCCAGCTGGCCACAGTGGAAACACCTGTATTCCTTTGACCGCTTAACCTTCTGTTTCAGAGCCTTGTTGTAGTTCTTGACTGGGGCTTTGCCCTTCTTCCCCTTCTTCTTGTTCCTGGAAGGAACCATTAAGACAGAGGTTGAAGGCTTTCCCTTCAGAGTCTCCTCCGTAGTCAAGAGCATATTCAGCAGCTCTGCCGGAGTACAATCGATTTTGTTCATATTAAAGTTAATTATGAACGCATCGAAAGAGGGCGGGAGAGACTGGAGAATAATGTCTACAGCAAGCTCCTGATTGATGGTATGCCCCAGTTTTTCCAGAGCCTCCTTGTGCCCAATCATCTTGAGCACGTGAGCTCCCACTGGGCTCCCCTCAGCCAGTTTGCTCTGAAAGAAAAGCTTTGTCAGATTATAGCGTTCTGTTCTCGCCTGTGCAGCATACAGCATCTTGAGGTTCGCTATAATCTCTATAGCCGACATATCCTCATGCTGACGCTGCAGCGGTGGCGTCATAGACGCTAGCATCAGGCAAGCGACATCAATGCTATCATTGACGTGCTTTTCATAGGCATCACGAACCGCCCTTGCGGCGTTCGCAGCGGGTTGAGGCGGTATAGCCGTCTCGAGGACATACAGTTTCCTCTCTGCCTTAAGAACGATCTTAAGGTGTCCGAACCAGTCTGAGAAGTTTGGCCCAGCAAACTTCTCCCTTTCCAGTAGGGATCGCACATTGAAGCTCATGGTGTTCGTTGCTGCAGGAATCTACAACAATGCAAGAACAGCAAGGTCAGTATCAATGTTTAGAATCAATTCAGGACTTAAGAAATGATTCTTTTCTCACTATTTTATCTGACTGAAAAATCCATTAAAACAGTCCGAAAGAGTAACACTCTTTTAGTGAGATGGGATCCAGATTTCATACTTGGTCTCCGCGTCCCGCTCAGGCGAGATAAGATGCACAGAGAATACAAGCACTAATTTCTGGTAGGCAGTCCCTGCCAATTGCCAACCCGTGCGATTCCCCTTCATCTGGGCAATCCAGCCGACTGTGCCAACTGAGTTGGTACAACACAATCTCTGACCCCACAGATGGCTGCCTCCATGTGCTACCATATGCGCCACATATGTAGCCTACATGGTCAAGCTGACCCAACCTACTCCCTGGACCACCACGTGCTATGCTGAGTAACGAGAAGCGATAAATCCCTTCTCTGTAACACGCAGGTGAAATCCCGCACCGTCTGAAGATAGATGGACGTGCCCACTGAGTGGGTACAACACGGCTCCAACGATAGTCAGAACAGTGAGGTTTCGCGTCAGAAGGCTTACGAGCTTGATATTTATGCGTTGGATTTTAACGGTCTTTTATCTTCTTACTATCAGGCAAATCCTATGGCTATAGCAGAAGATAAACTCATGCAATTCTAATTATAAAAGCAATAAATAGAAAGCATGGATCTTATGTGGTAAAAGCCCATAGCCTAAGTAAGACCTTAACCTAACTTAAGTCTTCACTTGCTTTTCTTGGGTCTTTTGCCTCTCATCTGGTCCAACCCAGGGCCCTAGCGCCAAGAGCAGCTCAGGTGCGCCACCAGCTGAATGCGCTTCATTGCCATGTGTGCATTGAATACTTGTCTGATTAAATTACAATTCAATCTATCTAGACAAGATTGACTCGCAGGTCAATTACATTTTATAAATTAAATATAATGTGATTCGCAGATCACAAATAAATATTAATTTATAACTAACCAGGCTCGTAGGCCCCAACACAGCACACATTAAAGGGCAACCCACATAAGATGAAATAAACAGGCATATGGCATCAATCAACATGTGATCCATTACAAAGAAAATAAACTTTTGAAAACCCATTGGCATCAATTTTACTTTTCTTATCTGCCCTACAACCTTACAACGGTCCATTGATGGGGATCCACTCATCTTATCTAGTTAGATCCATGCCCTTGCATGCACTAAGTCCTAACTGACTCGAGTTGACCTAATGGTCAACCATGCATGCGCCAAGGGCTGAACAACCTTCAAGAGTTCTGGCAAGCGGGTGTGACCCCGGGCCTAACTCAAGAGTGTTCACTGGTTGTCTCAACCAGACCTCGCTACACGCCTTTGATGCAGTCGACCTATAGCCACCTCGTGCTTGCGCACAGGTGCCATCTAGTCGACCCATCTAGGCTGTCAGATGGTCTGATCAGACTAGTTTGATCTATACTAGTTGATGCTTTCAACCCCATCAACCCGTCTAAGGGTTTACAATAGGTGCATCTTAGATCTAATGGGGCGCGCAAGTGATATTTGTTTTGACAAACACAAACACAATAACAAGCGCCAACTTACATGCACCAACATAACAAAATATTCTCATGTGAAGTTTCGGCATGCAACTTAGATCTAAGCATACATTTACATGCGCAAACATGGATCACAAAAATATATCAAGCAATCATATTAACATGCTGTAACCGCATGCTCTGATACCAATTGATGGGTCCCTTTCAAGAGGGAGCGAAACCCTAATAGGTCCCCTTCAAGGGGGAGCGAAAACCCTAAATGGTGGCGCATAAATCTTTGCAAGCGGAAGCAAGGGTTTTCATAGATCTTTCGCAAGAACATATGATCAACTTGATGAAGTTTAGATCCATACCATAGCCATGAAGAAGATGGCGACTTGGAAGCGAGAGAACAAGAGAGGTCTCCTCCAAATTGTCGCACACAAAAGGATTGATGACTTGCTCCTTGGATGCTCCTTGTGCTAGCAAGGATCTCCAAGATGTCCTTGATCGAATGAAGGAAAAAGATGGTGTCTTGCTTGGCCGAACTTCTCGTCGTCAACACCTTCAACCCCTTGCGTCTCGTCGAGAGAGAGGAGCCGAATGTTGAATGAGGCGTTAAACCACACATTGAACGTGGAGACGTTTTTCATTTTTGGACTTTCCAAAAATAGCAACCGAAACCGTTGAAGCGTTTTGCGTTCACATCAAGTGAACCAAACGATCATCCCACTCCATGTGGACCATGCGCTCACACTTGAGCCGGTTCACATGTCAATGGTTCATTGGTCAAACCAAATCAGCCCAAGCAATAGTCTAGACATTATCAAACCCAATGGTTCAATGATCTAACCGTCCATCCCTCGATGCTCTTGATCTCACCGATCTAGCATCAATACTCTCGATCGAAGCTTACCGATCTCAAGCCCTAATCAATCAAACATGATCAGACTAGATCTCACTTACAATCAGAGTTTAAACTCCTTTAAACTGAACCAAAACAAATCAGTCCACACGATCTGACTTAAGTAAGTCATATCATCAAATTGTGCGACCCTGAGGGTTTCCTTTAAATGTCGGTAACGATGACTTGCGTCATCACGATCAGTGAGGGGTATCTAGCAACACATCACTGTCTACCGATATAAAGAAAAGAGTCTTCCAAGACTACACCCAAACCACAGCACAAGTGTGAATCAAACTCACAAGGCATACATGTTTCCTTTGCCACTGGATGTCCTTATTGGACAAGCGTGTCAAGCCTGTATCTCCAATATGATGAGTATGATTAGATCAGATGAACATAGTCACCTGGGTATGGCCATACACTTTCTCAATCATCTCATAGGGGGGGCCCCATTAGAACATCACACTCCTTAAACAAGGAGACGGCAATCCTTTATCTATCACTAGTGCCCTAACCTGACTCAAGCTCACCATCCAAGATAGTCTATAATCATTTTATTTCAAATGATATTGAACTACCTCAAAACAATGACAATCATCATTTAGAAACACAAGTGATCTCAAGTCAAAGGACATGTGCCACTTGCAGCATTCAAGGATTATTCACATTGTGACAAACAATTGAATATCCTAGTAGGGTCTGTCCAGTACATCCAATGTACCCATGAGTCTACATCTTATTCCATGCTCGAAGCATCCTATAAGATTAGAACACATATTAGTCTTAACCATATCAAGGCTGTCTCATGTTCACCAAGATATCTCGACTAAGGACTTAACTGCATGTCAGCCTAGCTGAACAGCTTTGAGACATTATTCAGAAGTACACATATTGCAGCAGACAATGTAACAACCTGAATAACAACCATTGCCTTTATAAACAAAAGAGTTTATATACATGATACTCATGGAATCCCAAGGCCTCAAACATTAGCCTTAAGGGCATACCCCAACACCACTATGGCCAGCTGGGTCACTGGAAAAAGGACTGTAAAGCGCTCCAAGGAGACAAGAAGGGAAGCAATCCTTTCGCTTCTCGCTCAGGTATTTTCATGACTGAAGTCATGGTATCTTCTTCTTCTATTTCATGGGTGTTGGACACTGCATGTGGAGTTCACATTTGTTCTAATGTATAGGAACTCAAGAGAAGAAGACAGGTGGGACAGCATGAGGTGGACCTACGAGTTGGAAACGGGGCACGGGTTGCTGCTGTTGCTGTAGGAGTTTATTACATCTCATTACCATCTGGACTTGTATTGGAACTGGACAATTGTTATTTTGCACCAAGCATAACGAAAAATATTATCTCTATTCCTGCTCTTGTCAGGAAAGGGTTTTCCTTTGAATGCAAGATTTCAAAGTGTTATCTTTCTTTTGATAATATTGTTTATGCTACTGGATCGATTAACAATGGGTTATTCATGTTGGACATGGAATGTTCTATACAAAATATTGATATTAAGAAAGCCAAGTTTGCTGATGACAGCACCTTGCTATGGCATAGTCGTTTAGGCCATATTAACAAGAAACGCATTAAGCGGTTGCATGATCATGGACTGCTGGGATCATTCTCCTGTGAGGAGCTTGATACATGCAAAGCTTGTTTAATGGGTAAAATGACGAAGGCCCCTTTTTCTAACAAAGGTCAAAGGGCTTCAGGTTTACTTGACCTCATTCACAGTGATGTGTGTGGGCCTTTTAGTAAACATGCCAGAGGTGGCTATTCATACTTCATTACCTTTACTGATGATTTCAGTAGGTATGGTAATGTCTATCTTATGAGACATAAAAGTGAATCTTTTGACAAGTTCAAAGAGTTCAAAAATGAAGTACATAATCAGTTAGGCCGAAATATCAAATCACTCCGCACAGATCGAGGTGGAGAATACTTGAGTCATGAGTTTACTAACTATCTGAAGGAGTGTGGGATTGTCTCACAGCTCACTCCACCAGGAACGCCGCAATGGAATGGTGTGTCCGAGAGGAGAAATAGAACCTTACTTGATATGGTTCGCTCTATGATGAGTCAGGCTACTCTACCTTACTCCTTTTGGGGATTTGCACTGGAAACAGCTGCAAAGGTACTAAACCGAGTGCCATCCAAGGCAGTTTCAAAGACTCCATATGAATTATGGTATGGGAAACAGCCGAGCTTGACATTTATTAAGATCTGGGGTTGCGAGGCTTATGTCAAAAAGCTCGCCTCTGGGAAACTGGAGAGCAGATCTGAGAAATGTATCTTTGTCGGTTACCCTAAGGAAACAAAGGGTTATTATTTCTACGATCCCAAAGAGAACAAAGTTTTTGTTGCTCGGACGGCTATTTTTCTTGAGAAGGAATTTCTTCTGCAAGAGGCCAGTGGGAGAGAAATAAAGCTGGATGAGAATCCAGAAGAAGGACAAAGTAGTCAAGCACAGTTGGATGTGCATGAGCCAGTAGAACAGGTTATTGAACAACCTGAGGCTCAGATATCACGGGAACCGCATAGATCGGGAAGGATCCGTCGACAGCCTGAGCGCTATGACGGAGTCTACATCATTAATGATGAACCCCTCACTTATGCGGATGCGGTCAGTGGACCGGAATCAGCGAGATGGCTTGAAGCTATGCGAGCCGAGATGGACTCCATGTCAGATAACCAAGTCTGGGATTTGGTTGATCCACCTCTGGGAGTAATCCCTATAGGCTGTAAATGGATCTTCAAAAAGAAGATTGACATGGATGGTAACGTTGTTACCTATAAAGGCAGGCTAGTTGCAAAAGGTTTCAAACAAATCTACGGGATAGATTATGATGAAACTTTCTCTCCTGTAGCTATGTTCAAGTCTATTCGGATTATTCTTGCGATAGCAGCATATTATGATTATGAGATCTGGCAAATGGATGTGAAGACCGCTTTCCTTAATGGAAAACTAGACGAGGATGTGTATATGACACAACCTGAAGGTTTCATCAATCCATTAGATCGTCATAAAATATGCAAGTTAAAGAAGTCCATTTATGGGCTTAAGCAAGCATCAAGAAGCTGGAATATTCGTTTTGATGAATCAATCTGCGAGTTTGGTTTCATCAAGAATGAAGATGACCCGTGTGTATATAAGAGGTTTAGTGGGAGCGTGATTACTTTCCTAGTCCTCTACGTCGATGATATCTTAATCATTGGAAACGATATTCCTGAACTACATGCTGTCAAGGCATGGTTAAGAAAATGTTTCCAGATGAAAGATTTGGGAGAAGCAGCCTATGTATTAGGTGTGAAGATCTACAGAGATAGATCTAAGAGGCTTCTCGGGCTGTGCCAGAGTACTTACATCGATAAAGTCCTGGAGAGATTTCATTTAGAAAATTCTAAAAGAGGATATCTTCCTGTCAGACATGGTCTGAATCTTTCAAAGAGTCAATGTCCACAAACAAAGACTGAGAAAGATGAAATGGACAATACGCCTTATGCTTCGGCTATTGGGTCCATTATGTATGCGATGTTGTGTACTCGCCCAGACGTCGCTTACGGGTTAAGCGTGACCAGTCAATTCCAAAGTAATCCAGGTCAGGCACACTGGATTGCAGTCAAGAACATTTTGAAATATCTTCGGAGGACCAAAGATATGTTTTTGATTTATGGAGGTCAGGAAGAACTCAGTATTGAAGGATATACTGACGCTTCGTTCCAATCTGACCAGGATGATTTCCGATCGCAATCAGGCTATGTTTTTAGCTTGAATGGAGGTGCAGTGGTGTGGAAAAGTTTCAAACAGTCAATTGTTGCTGATTCCACAACAGAAGCCGAGTATGTTGCAGCCTCGGAAGCATCCAAGGAGGCAGTGTGGATTTGTAAGTTCGTTCAGGAACTTGGTGTTGTTCCTTCGAGTGCAGATCCATTGGTTATCTTCTGTGATAACACTGGAGCAATAGCACAAGCAAAGGAACCACGGTCGCACCAGACGTCCAAGCACATACAGAGAAGGTTTCACTTGATCCGGGAGATCATTGATCGTGGCGAGATCAAAGTCTGCAAGGTTCATACAGACGACAATCTGGCTGACCCGCTTACAAAGCCTCTGGCGCAGCAGAAGCATGAGAAGCACTGTAATAATATGGGTTTGATATTTCTCAACCATTAGATTAAGTGCAAGTGGGAGATTGTTGGGGTATGCCCTTAAGGCTAATGTTTGAGGCCTTGGGATTATTTCAGTATCATGTATAAACTCTATGTTTATAAAGGCAATGGTTGTTATTCAGGTTGTTACATTATCTGCTGCAATGTGTATACTTCTGAATAATGTCTCGATGCTGTTCAGCTAGGCTGATATGCAGTATTGTCCTTAGTCGAGATATCTTGGTGAACATGAGATAGCCTTGATATGATTGAGACTAATATGTGTTCTAATCTTATAGGATGCTTCGAGCATGGAATAAGATGTAGACTCATGGGTACATTGGATGTACTGGACAGACCCTACTAGGATATTCAATTGTTTGTCACAATGTGAATAATCCTTGTATGCAAACAAGTAGCATGTGTCCTATGACTTGAGATCACTTGTGTTTCTAAATGATGATTGGCATTGTTTTGAGGTAGTTCAATATCATTTGAAACATAATGATTATAGACTATTTTGGATAATGAGCATGAGTCATGTTAGGGCACTAGTGATAGATATAGGATTGCCGTCTCCTTGTTTTAGGAGTGTGATGTTCTGAAGGGGCCCCCTGGATGAGATGGTTGAGAAAGTGTATGGCCATACCCAGATGACTATGTTCATCTGATCTGATCACTCTCATCATATTGGAGTTACAGGCCTGACACGCTTGTCCAATAAGAACATCCAGTGGCAAAGGAAACATGTATGCCTAGTGAAGTGGATTCACACTTGTGCTGTTGTTTGGGTGTAGTCTTGGAAGACTCTTTCCTTTATATCGGGAGACAGTGATGTGTTGCTAGATACCCCTCACTGATCGTGATAACGTGAGTTATCGTTACCGACATTTGAAGGAAACCCTTCGGGTCGCACAATTTGATGATATGGCTTACTTAAAGTCAGATCGTGTGGACTGAATTGTTTTGGTTCAGTTTAAAGGGATTTAAACTCTGATTGTAAGTGAGATCAGGTCTGATCATGTTTGATTGATTAGGGTTTGAGATCGGTAAGCTTCGATCGAGAGTGTTGATGCTAGATCGGTGAGATCAAGAACATCAAGAGATGAACGGTTAGATCTTGAACCATTTGGTTCAATGAGATCTAGACCATGGCTTGGGCTGATTTGATTTGGTTTTTGAACCAAATGCAATTGGATCGAATTGATTTGAACCGGTTCACATGAGTGAACGCATGGTTCAAAGCTTGTAGGCGTTTTGGTCGGTTTTGATGTCGTGGGCGCATGGCTACATGTCTTTCTATTTTTGGAAAGTCATAAACGCCTCAACGCCTCAACGCCTCAACGCCTCAACGCTCGCTTCTTCCTTTTGACGCCCCCTCTCTCATGTAGAGAAGGTCTTCACGCCTTGAAGAGGATTCGGCCAAGCTAGAGCTCTCATCCTATTCCCTTCCATTCGACAAGGATACTTTGAAGAGCTTTGCTAGCACAAAGGATTCAAAGGAGCAAGTCATCTTCACCTTGTGTGCGTCACTTTTGGAGAAGAAGCACACGCATCTTTCTCTTCCAAGTCGCCATCTAAGCAATGGCAATGGTATGAATCCTTTTCATCTATATAAGGTCTTGAAAGTTGATCATATGATATATACAAATCGATCTATGAAACCCTAACATCCCTTGCGAAACTTTGATATGCGCCCCCTTTGGGTTTCACCCCCTTTGAAAAGGGACTTTCAGCAGGAACTCAAGAGAAGAAGACAGGTGGGACAGCATGAGGTGGACCTACGAGTTGGAAATGGGGCACGGGTTGCTGCTGTTGCTGTAGGAGAATATAACATCTCTTTACCATCTGGATTTGTATTAGAACTTGACAATTGTTATTTTGTACCAAGCATAACGAAGAATATTATCTCTATTCCTGCTCTTGTCAAGAAAGGTTTTTCTTTTGAATGCAAAACTTCACAGTGTAGCATTTCATATGATAATATTGTTTATGCAACTGGGTCGATTAACAATGGGTTATACATGTTGGACATGGAATGTTCTGTACAACAAATTGATAACAAAAGGGCCAAGTATGCTGATGACAGCACCTTGCTATGGCATATTCGTTTAGGCCATATTAACAAGAAGCGCATTAAGCGGTTGCATGATCATGGACTGCTGGGATCATTCTCCTATGAGGAGCTTGATATATGCAAAGCTTGTTTAATGGGTAAAATGATGAAGAATCCTTTTACTAATAAAGGTGAAAGGGCTTCAGGTTTACTTGACCTTATTCACAGTGATGTGTGTGGGCCGTTTAGTAAACATGCCAGAGGTGGCTATTCATACTTTATTACTTTTACTGATGATTTCAGTAGGTATGGTTATGTCTATCTAATGAGACATAAGAGTGAATCTTTTGACAAGTTCAAAGAATTCAAAAATGAAGTACAGAATCAGTTAGGCCGAAATATCAAGGCACTTCGTTCAGATCGAGGTGGAGAATACTTGAGTCGTGAGTTTACTGACTATCTGAAGGAGTGTGGGATTATCTAACAGCTCACTCCGCCAGGAACACCACAATGGAATGGTGTGTCCGAGAGGAGAAATAGAACCTTATTGGATATGGTTCGATCTATGATGAGTCAGGCTACTCTACCTTATTCCTTTTGGGGATTTGCACTGGAAACAGCTGCAAAGGTGCTAAACCGAGTGCCATCCAAGGCTGTTTCAAAGACACCATATGAGTTGTGGTATGGAAAACAGCCGAGCTTGACATTTATCAAAATCTGGGGTTGCGAGGCTTATGTCAAAAAGCTCGCCTCTGGGAAACTGGAGAGCAGATCAGATAAATGTATCTTTGTCGGCTACCCTAAAGAAACTAAGGGTTATTATTTCTACGATCCCAAAGAGAACAAAGTATTTGTTGCTCGAACGGCTATTTTTCTTGAGAAGGAATTTCTTCTGCAAGAGGCCAGTGGGAGAGAAATAAAGCTGGATGAAATTCCAGAAGAGGGAGAAAGTAGTCAAGCTCAGTTGGATGAGCCTGAGCCAATAGATCAGGTTAATGTTCAACCTGAGGCTCAGATATCACGGGAACCACGTAGATCGGGAAGGATCCGTCGTCAGCCTGAGCGCTATGACGGAGTCTACATCATTAATGATGAACCCCTCACTTATGCGGACGCGGTCAGTGGACCAGAATCAGCAAGATGGCTTGAAGCTATGCGAGCCGAGATGGACTCCATGTCAGACAACCAAGTCTGGGATTTGGTTGATCCGCCTCCGGGAGTAATCCCTATAGGCTGTAAGTGGATCTTCAAGAAGAAGAAAGACATGGATGGTAACGTGGTTACCTATAAGGGCAGGCTAGTTGCGAAAGGTTTTAAACAAATCTACGGGATAGATTATGATGAAACTTTCTCTCCTGTAGCCATGTTCAAGTCCATTCGAATTATTCTCGCGATAGCAGCATATTATAATTATGAGATCTGGCAAATGGATGTGAAGACCACTTTCCTTAATGGAAAACTGGAAGAGGATGTGTATATGACACAGCCTGAAGGTTTCATCAATCCATCAGAACGTCATAAGATATGCAAATTAAAGAAGTCCATTTATGGACTAAAACAAGCATCGAGAAGCTGGAATATTCGTTTTGATGAATCAGTCTGTGAATTTGGTTTCATCAAAAATGAAGATGACCCGTGTGTATATAAGAGGTTTAGTGGGAGCGTGATTACTTTCCTAGTCCTCTACGTCGATGATATTTTAATCATTGGAAATGATATTCCTGAACTACATGCAGTCAAGGCATGGTTAAGAAAATATTTCCAGATGAAAGATTTGGGAGAAGCAGCCTATGTATTAGGTGTGGAGATCTACAGAGATAGATCTAATAGGCTTCTCGGGCTGTGCCAGAGTACTTACATCGATAAGGTTTTGGAGAGATTCCATTTAGAAAATTATAAAAGAGGATATCTTCCAGTCAGACATGGTCTGAATCTTTCAAAGAGCCAGTGTCCTCAAACACAATCTGAGAAAGATGAGATGGACAATACGCCTTATGCTTAGGCTATTGGGTCCATCATGTATGCGATGTTATGTACTCGCCCAGACGTCGCTTACGGGTTAAGCGTGACCAGTCGGTTCCAAAGTAATCCAGGAAAGGCACACTGGATTGCAGTGAAGAATATTTTGAAATATCTTCGGAGAACCAAAGATATGTTCTTGATTTATGGAGGTCAGGAAGAACTCAGTATTAAAGGATATACTGACGCTTCGTTCCAATCTGACCAAGACGATTTCCGATCGCAATCAGGCTATGTTTTTAGCTTGAATGGAGGAGCAGTGGTGTGGAAGAGTTTCAAACAGTCAATTGTTGCTGATTCCACAACAGAAGCTGAGTATGTTGCAGCCTCAGAAGCATCAAAGGAGGCAGTATGGATTCGTAAGTTCGTTCAGGAACTTGGTGTTGTTTCTTCGAGTGCAGATCCATTGGTTATCTTCTGTGATAACACTGGAGCAATTGCACAAGCAAAGGAACCACGGTCACACCAGAAGTCCAAGCACATACAAAGAAGGTTTCATTTGATCCGTGAGATCATAGATCGAGGAGAGATCAAGATCTGCAAGGTACATACAGATGACAATCTAGCTGACCCACTTACAAAGCCTCTAGTGCAGCAGAAGCATGAGAAGCACTGTAATAATATGGGTTTGAGATTTCTCAACCATTAGTTTAAGTGCAAGTGGGAGATTGTTGGGGTATGCCCTTAAGGCTAATGTTTGAGGCCTTGGGTTATTATCAGTATCATGTATAAACTAAGTATATGTTTATAAAGGCAATTGTTGTTATTCAGATTGTTGCATTGTCTGCTGCTGTATGTATACCTCTGAGTAATGTCTCAATGATGTTCAGCTTAGCTGACATTCAGAGTTGTCCTTAGTCGAGATATCTTGGTGAACATGAGACAGCCTTGATATGATTGAGACTAATATGTGTTCTGGTCTTATAGGATGCTACGAGCATGGAATAAGATTTAGACACATAGGTGCATTGGATGTACTGGACTGACCCTACTTAGGATATTCAATTGTTTGTCACAATGTGAATAAATCCTTATAAGCAAGCAAGTGGTATATTCCCTCTGACTTGAGATCACTTGTGTTACTAAGTGATGATTGGCATTGTCTTGAGGTACTTCAATATCATTTGAAAGATAATGGTTAAGGATTATCTTGGATAGTGGGCATGAGTCATGTTAGGACACTAGTGATAGATATAGGATTGCCTCTCCTAGTTGGAGTGTGATGTTCTAAAGGGGCCCCCTGGATGAGATGGTTGAGAAAGTGTATGGCCATACCCAGATGACTATGTTCATCTGATCTAACCATTCTCATCGTGTTGGAATTACAGGCTTGACACGCTTGTCCAACGAGAACATCCAGTGGCAAAGGGAACAAGTATACTGAGTGAATTGGGTTCACACTTGTGCTATGGTTTGGGAGTGGTCTTGGAAGACTCTTTGAAGAGTCCCCTTCGAGGGGGAGCGCAAGCAGATGAAAAACCCTAATTTAGGGGGCGCATGCATTTTGCTAGGGTTTCATCAATACAATCGCTTATATGCTCATATAATCAACTTTGATAGATGGATTAGATCAAGAGGGAGATTCATACCAACGCCATTGGCTTGGAGGTCAGCTTGGAAGAAGAGAGCAACTTAGATCTCCTCCAAAAGTTCACACACAAGATGAAGAACGCTTACTTCCTTGGCGTCCCTTGTGCTAGCAAGGCACCCAAGCTTTCTTGTCGAATGGAAGGGGATGATGAGATGATTCCCTTTTGGCCGAGAGCTCCTCTTGCAAAACCCTCTCCTCTTCGTCAACCCCCAAATGAAAGTTCAAGGCGTTGAAGTGAAGAGCACAACGCATATGCGTTTTGGCGTTTTTGTGAAATCGGCCTTGATGACTTTCCATAAATGGAAGATAATCAAGCCATGCGCTCATGCCAACCCAAAAACGCATATTAGCATTGAACCAAGCGTTCACATTTGTGAACCGGTTCAAGCCAAAACGTTCCAATCGAATTTGGTTCATAAACCAAACCAAAATAGCTCAAGCCACTAGGTCTAGACCATATTGAACCCTAAGGCTCAAGATCAAACCGTTCATCTCCTGATGCTCCTGATCTCACTGATCTAGCATCATCTCTCTCGATCGAAGCTTACCGATCTCAAGCCCTAATCAATCAAACATGATCAGACCAGATCTCACTTACAATCAGATATTAAACCCCTTTAAACTGAACCCAAAGAATTCAGTCCACACGATCTGACTCAAGTAAGCCATATCATCAAATTGTGCGACCCTGAGGGTTTCCTCTAAATGTCGGTAACGATAACTTACGTTATCACGATCAGTGAGGGGTATCTAGCAACACATCACTGTCTCCCGATATAAAGGAAAGAGTCTTCCAAGACTACTCCCAAACCATAGCACAAGTGTGAATCCATTCACTAGGCATACATGTATCCTTTGCCACTGGATGTTCTCATTGGACAAGCAGGTCAAGCTTGTGACTCCAATATGATGAGCATGATTAGATCAGATGCACATAGTCACCTGGGTATGGCCATACACTTTCTCAATCATCTCATCTAGGGGGCCCCTATAGAACACCACACTCCTTCAATAAGGAGACGGCAATCCTCTATCTATCACTAGTGCCCTAACCTGACTCATGATCATTATCCAAGATAGTCTATAACCATTATGTTTCAAATGATATTGAACTACCTCAAAACAATGACAATCATCATTTAGAAACACAAGTGATCTCAAGTCAGAGGACATGTGCCACTTGTTGCAATCAAGGATCATTCACATTGTGACAAGCAATTGAATATCCTAGTAGGGTCTGTCCAGTACATCCAATGTACCCATGAGTCTACATCTTATTCCATGCTCGAAGCATCCTATAAGATTAGAACACATATTAGTCTCAATCATATCAAGGCTGTCTCATGTTCACCAAGATATCTCGACTAAGGACTTTATAGCATGTCAGCCTAGCTGAACAGCATTGAGACATTATTCAGAAGTACACTTATTACAGCAGACAAGGTAACAACCTGAATAATAACCATGCCTTTATAAACACAAGAGTTTATTACATGATACTGATACAATCCCAAGGCCTCAAACATTAGCCTTAAGGGCATACCCCAACACTCTTTCCTTCATATCGGGAGACAGTGATGTGTTGCTAGATACCCCTCTCTGATCGTGATAACGTAAGTTATCGTTACCGACATTGAAGGAAACCCTCAGGGTCGCACAATTTGATGATATGGCTTACTTATGTCAGATCGTGTGGACTGGAATTATTCTAGTTTAGTTTAAAGCAATTTAAACTCTGATTGGAAGTGAGATCTGGTCTGATCATGTTTGATTGATTAGGACATATGATCGGTAAGCTTCGATCGGGAGAATTGATGCTTGATCGAAGAGATCAAGAGCGTCAAGAGATGTGTGGTTGGATCTTGAGCCACTTGGTTCAATAAGATCAAAACCAGGGTTGGTTTGATGTGGTCCTTGAACCAAATAAAATTGAACCGGTTCACTTAGTGTGAGCGTATGGTTCAATTAAAGAGGGAAGTTTCGGTTGGTTCACTTAGGGTGAATGCATGGGAGTTAAGAGGGGAATCAAGAGAGGGAGTTACATTTTTTTGGTTCTTACCATAAGTGGTAACCGAATCTTTCCATCTTGGTCTCTCACGTTTTCGAAGCTTGCTCTCTCGCCTCCTCTTTTGTGTGGTTGCTTGATCATCTTCAAAAAACAACAAAAGGAAAGGAGTTCGGCCAACAAAGAAAAAGCACATCTCCTCTCCAAGTTTCGATCAAGGACTCCTTAGTGCCTTGCTAGCACAAAGAGCACAAGGAAGAAGCCATCAACATCTTGTGTGTGATTCCTTTGGAGAAGAGGAGCCTTTCCCTTTCTTCTTCCAAGCCGCCACACAAACTATGGCCATGGTAATGCTTCAGCTTATCCTTTCATGGTTGATTATATTTCAAGTCAAGCGATCCATGAAACCTAGTTTTTCCGCCTATGCAAAATTTTCGAAATGCATGTTACCTAGGTTCCCTTTCAGTCATATAGCCATGGTCTGCCTAGAAGGACTTGGGTGACATCCATGGTGATGACATTGCACCAAATTTGTCCATCATAGGTACCAAACTATAAAGGTACTAGACTCCTATGGGTTACGGGCACACTAGACTAGTTGACCCAAGAGATGTTATAAGGGGTTGGGTGAGCTTCCATCTTAAGCTTAAACTTGGTGATAGCAGAGTGGGAGACAGCATTGAGACTACTACCCCCATCTATCACTACTTTGCACATGTTTCCATTGCATTTCGTGTAAGTATGGAAGATACTAGTTCTTCGCCAATCATCCGTGGGTGAGGGTTTGATCAGTGTACACCTAACAACTCCTAAGGTGTTTTGGGCAGGTTCCTCACTACTATCATAATCATTGTCTTCTAGGATTTGGCAGTCAGAATCTGGGTCATTAATATCTTCAAGTCTAGGGGTTTGGTTTTCCTCACCTAGGTATAAGACTCGTTTGGGACAGTCTTTCATATAGTGTCCATATTGTTGACACCCCTGGCATTTGACCCTAGATGGTTCTGGATAACTAGAGGGCTTGGGTTTGGGAGTACTAGAGCTTTGAGGTTGAGTTGGCCTAGGAGAGCTTTGAGGTTGGGTTGGTCTAGGACTTGGTCTAGAGGCATTGAACTCTCTCCTAAAGGCAACCTTAAGTTCTTGTTCAATCTCCTTGGCTCTAAGATGGGCAACCTCTATGGAGTCTATCTGGTAGTAGGTAAGGCCCTTTCTAATCTCAGATCGGAGACCATTTCTATACCTGCTAAGGGTAAATAGAGGGTTTTCTCCTGGGTTTCCCCTAAGGAGGAATTCCTCAAAACTAGCAGTGTATTGGTCAACGGTCATAGATCCTTGGGTTAAGCTAGAGGCTTGGTCAAACAACTTACTCTGAAAGTATGAAGGGACATACTTCAGTTTAAGTTGTTGGCGCATTTCTAGCCACGTTTCTATGGGGGGTAGGTTGAGTCTCTCTTGGTTGTTCTCTATATTGGTCCAATACAACCTGGCATTTCCCTCAAGAAGGCACTTTGCAAGTCGGACTTTGCTGTGCTCAGGGATCATGCTCCACTCGAAATATTGTTCGAGCTTGGTTGTCCAATCCAAGAAGTCTCGGGGTTCTAAAGAGCCATTGAAGGTTGGGGGATTGAGTTTGATAGCGCGGTGCACTTCATCCTCCCTAAATCTAGGTTGAGGTGGGGTTTGAATGGGAGGTCAATTCCACATAGTTGATTGGTGTGCATGGTTTGGATTGGGGTATCCATTCCACGTTGGTTGGGGTTGGGTCTCTACATGGTGTGGATTAGGGTATCCATTCCACATAGGTTGGGTGCCTGCATGGGTTGGGGTTTGGTGCCCGTTCCACGCAGGTGGTTGTTGAGTGTCTACATGATGAGGACTAGGTGGTTCACTAGCATGATTAGAAGACCTTTCCCTAAAGTCATGGAACTCAGTGGTAAGTTGATTAAGGCTTCGGGTAAGGGTCCCTATTTGCTCAGTTAAGAATTCAAACTTCTCATTCATGGCCGTATGATCCATGGTGGGATTTTGTTCTTGTTGTTGAGTTTTAGACCGAGTTTGCATGGGTGTTTTGAAAACTATAGTTTCAAAAATAAGGCAAAGTGATAGATAAATATGTAGTCTGTTATGGATCCAAATTCTTTCAAACAACCTAATTCCAAAGACCGCTTAGAAGGAGAAAAATAAGTTTTTTTTAGGCTTAAAATTCTAGTCTAAGAGCCTAAGCTCTGATACCAAGCTGATGTAGGACGGGGGGGTCTAGAGCATTCAAACAACAGTTTTGAAAAACTGATTTTGATAAATAGCTTAATAGTAAGAGAAAACCGAAGTTATACTAACGAGGTTAAGAAACTAATTTTTTTGTATTTTAAAGTATAGGAAAACCCGAGTTTAAACTAAGAACAGTAAATCAAAATTACACTAGAAAGCTGTAAATGCAGGAAAATAAACTTACAGTGCAGCCCTTGAGGATTGAAGGGCTGTGCTTCCCGATCTTCACCGGTCCAACTCTGATGGAAGGTGTAGGGTGGAGCTTACAAGCAAACACAGAAGATCCGTACAAGTCACGGATTTTAATACAGGAATAAATCAAGGGGTGAGGTTAAGCCTCACAAATTCCCTTGCTAATCTTAAGCAACTAGAGAGAGGGGGAGAAGGAGAAGGAGAGGGGGAAACGCCCCTCTTAGACCACTCCAAGCACAACCTATAAGTTATATAAACAAAGATGAGTGTAGAGGAGAGTTCTTAAAGTTAAATAAGAGATGTAGAGAAGAAGACTTAGCCGAAAGGGATGAGAACTCCTTGAGGCCGAGGGTGCTTCTCTTCTTGCTCCAAACCGAGGGTGAAGAAGTACTCCTTGTGGTGGCGCACACAAACAAAGAGGAGAGCTTCTTAGGGTTTTGGTGGAAGAGCTAGAAGAAGGTGAAGAGCTCGGCTAAAGGGAAATTTATCACTAACACAAGTAATTAAGCTAGGCAACTAATAGACAATGTATTTCATCCAGAGGTAATCGAATACAAGGGGGAAGACTATGCTTTTATAGGCGAGATGGGGCTAGGGCAGGATAGTCATTAGCTTCCATGCACCTACTACAAAGATGGATGGAATTTGAAATTCAAAATCAAGAGGTGGGCGCAAATCCTCTTTAAGAGCTTCCTTCTTTGGGTGATCTTCTCTTGGCAACTCATTAATTGTGTTGATGGGCGATGAGAGTATCTTCTTATCCTTTGGTGAATTGTTTGTTGGCGCATGGATAAGAGATTCAAATTTCGAATCCTTTCCATGAGGGCTTGGGCGGCAACAAGAGATGGCAATTCATCATAAATGTCTTCATAAATGCTCTCCTTTGATTGTGGATCTTGATGGATATTCCCTTTGATTTTGGATCTTGATGGATGAGGGAATTGAATTCGTTCCTTGCTTGGACTAGAGGTTGGCGCATATCATCTTGGGTGGATGATGAGGTGGCTGATTTGCCCTCTTGAATAGGCGCCCAACAAGGATGGCAAGTGAGTCATAGCATGGCTTTGAAGTGAACTTGGACTTTGAAGTCTTCCTTCCTTTTCTGGAGCTGAACTTGGTGAGTGGACCTTGAGTGATGTTGAGCTGGAACTTGAGCTGGTTCTTACTTGAGTGACCTGCCAAATGGAGCCTATTGTATGCATGCACTACTCTATTATGATGCAAGAGTACATAAAGTTTTATGAATTACAATGCACTACCTACTACAAGTGGACTTAAGATATTTGACTACATGATGCATGGTGTTATTGAAAACAACTTAGCCTAAAATGCAATGCAAGAGAGAGGGGACTCTAAGGGAACCCATATCGATTAGGTACCCTACGAGTCCGAGCAGATCTCCTCAAAGCAGGGCTACTGCCTCCATCACCCAGTGCTATAGACCTGGATTGGATTGGTATCGGCTGGTTATGCTTACAGCATATGCCACATCTGGTCTAGTACATAACATTGCATACATGATCGATCCTACTGCCGAAGCATAAGGAATTCGACTCATGTCATCCCTCTCAGCCTGTGCTGTAGGACACTAGCTCTTTGAGAGAGTAAGGCCATGTCTCACTGGAAGGTATCCTTTCTTCGATTGCTCCATGTAGAACCTCTCCAGTACCTTATCAATGTAAGTACTTTGACTAAGGGCTAGAAGCCTCTTGGATCTATCCCGGTAGATCCTCACGCCTAGAATATAGGCGGCCTCCCCTAAGTCTTTCATCTCGAAACACTTCCCCAACCATGTCTTCACAGCTTGAAGACTAGGGATGTCGTTTCCTATGAGCAGTATGTCATCGACATACAAGACCAGAAAAATCACCAAGCTCCCACTGAATTTTCTATATACACAGGCGTCATCTTCGCTTTTGATAAAGCCATAATCTCTCACGGCCTCATCAAATCGAAGATTCCAACTTCGAGATGCTTGTTTTAATCCATAAATGGACCTCTTTAGCCTGCAGACCTTATTAGCCTCTGCAGGATGGATGAAGCCATCAGGTTGTGACATATACACATCCTCAGTCAGCTTCCCGTTAAGGAACGCTGTCTTCACATCCATCTGCCATATCTCATAGTCATGATATGCAGCTATAGCAAGCAGAATCCGAATGGATTTAATCATGGCAACCGGCGAGAAGGTTTCATCATAGTCCACCCCGTGGACTTGTTTAAATCCTTTAGCCACTAGTCTACCCTTATAGGTAACTATTTTGCCATCCATGTCTGTCTTCTTTTTGAAGACCCATTTACACCCTATGGGTTTTACCCCATCAGGCAGCTCAACCAAATCCCAGACTTGGTTAGCCGATATGGAATCCATCTCAGATCGCATGGCGTCAAGCCATTTCTCGGAGTCCGGTCCACTGACCGCCTCATCATAGGTTCTAGGTTCATCCTCAATGATGAAGATCCCATCGTGTTGGGTCGGTAGCGACCCATACCTTTCAGGTGCACGACGAATTCTCCCAGACCTACGCGGGACCTGTGTCTGAGCCTCAGGTTGCCTAGCAACCGGTGCAGGTGGCTCAGATTCCATCTCTTTGTCTTGTGCTTGCACTTGGATCTCATCCAAGTCAAACTTCCTCCCACTAACTTCTTTCAGAAGAAATTCTTTCTCTAGAAAGACAGCACCCCGAGCAACAAAAACTTTGTTCTCGGTTGGGATATAGAAGTAGTATCCTTTAGTTTCCTTAGGATACCCCACAAATACACACTTATCAGATCTAGGTTCTAGCTTGCTAGAATCCTGACATTTGACATAAGCCTCACATCCCCAGATCCTGATAAACGCGAGATTAGGGCGTCTCCCACTCCACATCTCGTATGGTATTTTGGAGACACTCTTAGATGGAACATTATTCAGTATCAAAGAAGCTGTTTCTAGTGCATGCCCCCAGAATGATGAAGGTAGAGTTGCATGACTCATCATGGATCGAACCATATCCAATAAAGTTTGATTTCTCCTTTCAGACACACCATTCCATTGAGGTGTTCCAGGAGGAGTGAGTTGGGATATGATCCCACACTCTATCAGATAGTTAAGGAACTCACCACTCAGGTATTCTCCACCTCGATCTGATCGAAGAGCTTTAATGAATCTTCCAAGCTGGTTCTCTACTTCATTCTTGAACTCCTTGAATTTCTCAAAGGATTCGGATTTATGTCTCATTGAGTAGACATAGCCATACCTACTGAAGTCATCAGTGAAGGTAATGAAGTAGTTGTACCCTCCTCTGGCTTGTTTATTGAAGGGCCCACACACATCAGTATGTATGAGATCCAATAAACCTTCTGCCCTCTCACCAATCTTGGTGAAGGGCGCCTTTGTCATTTTCCCTAATAAACAGGGTTCACAAGTATCAAATTCCTCCAAGGAACTTGAATCTAACAATCCATTTGCATGGAGTTGTTGGATGCGATTCTTGTTTATATGGGCTAATCGACAGTGCCATAGGAAAGTACCAACTGAACCACTCAGTTTGGTCCTCTTATTGCTTATGTTACAAATAGAACTTTCCATATCCAAGATATATAGACCATTGCACAAAGTACCCTTCCCATAGAACATATTTGCAAATGAAAAAGAACAGGAGTTCTTATTTATTTCAAATTTAAATCCTTTCCTTGCCAAGCAAGGAATGGATACAATGTTTTTAGTTAGCAAAGGTACACAAAAGCAATTGTCCAGTTCTAATTGAAGTCCAGAAGGCAAGGAGAGAGTCAAACGCCTACAGCAACAGCAGCAACCTGTGCCCCGTTTCCAACGCGTAGGTCAATCTCTCCAAGCCGCACCGATCTACTTTTCTTGAGCCCCTGCATATTTGTACAAATATGAGCTCCACATGCGGTATCCAATACCCATGACATAGAAGTAGAAAGGTTGACTTCTGTAACATACATACCTGAGCATGAAGACGAAGCCTTGCCTCTCTTCTTCTCATTCTGAAGTCATACTATGTCCTTTATCATGTGAGGTGGTCCTCCACATGAGTAGCACTTATTATTCCTGACTCTTTCCATCTTTGTTTTCAATGTATTGGTTAAGCCTTTGGGCTCAACACACTGAATGTCTACTTTAGGAGGGTTGAGCTCAACCAATGCATCAAAGAGCTGCCTTAGATTAGAAATAATTTCAGAGGCACTCTTAGATTCATATTGCCCTCTAAGCTCGGGCGACATGTTGGTTAGCATCAATTGTGCAACCTCCAAAGTATCAGCTTGATGCTTATCATAAGCATCCCTCTCAGCCGCTGAGGCCAAGCATGGAAGTGGCTCAGGAATTGGCTTCTCAAGGACATATAGCTTCCTCTCGAGCTTGAGCACAATTCTCAAATTCATATACCAATCCTTTAAGTTGGATCCAACCAACTTATCCCTTTCCAGGGTAGATCGCAGTGACCATCTGCCATTGTTCACAGCCATTGTTCTATAACAACCAAGAAACAGCCGATTAGTACTACTTCGAGTCATTTAAACTGGACTTGTTTTAAATGACCATGGCTCCCACTATTTTAAACTCGAATTGACAACCCACAAAGTCAATCGGGAAGTTTAAGACTTCCTAGTGAGATGGGATCCTTATTTCACATGAGGCTTTGCGTCCCACGAGGGTGGGATGAGATGCACAAAGTAACCCATGCTTCCTAAGGTGGGCGCGCTGGCCGATTGCTCCAAGCAACTCCCCTTGTTGAGACAGTCTGGGCATTTCATGTCCAGCGAGGGCTGGATACAACATGAAACCTTTACCTCTCAACGATGCCTCTAGACTTTCACCATGCGCCCAGCACATGTGAACTTCTAGTCAAGTCCATTCCTAACCGTTATGCCCAGGGCCAACGAGTTTCCTTGCGAAGGCACGCCCAGGTTAAAATTGGACTAGGGAAACCATTGCCACCATGCACTTTCTAAAGATAAGTGGGTGTGTCCCACGAGGGTGGGAAACAATTCACAACTCCACTGATCGATAGCTTAGTGAGGGCTACGCGTTAGAAGGCTACCAGACTTGATATTTTAATTGAGGGTTTTTGTTTAAGGTCTCATCATCTCAGTTTTATCTTATGTCTATCATTACAAGCATGCAATCCTATGGTGATAACATAACGATAAAACATTTCAGGCATGCTTCTGCAGATAATAATAAAAGTAGTAAAGGATGATGTGATCATATCCTATACAAGACATTGAACCAATCCATGTGATGGGGGTCGCCGGCATGCACACATTCAAACAACGCGATTTGAAAACATTTTGCTAGTTAAGTATAGGTTAAAGAACCCCGTTAAGCTAACGTAGTTGAAAATAGCTTGTTTTGGTATTTTTATAGGCAAAACCGAAACTAGGCAAGTAGCAAACTGAAATTAAATCCTATCATGCAAGTCTAAGGCAAGTGTTAAAACTGAAATTGAAACCTAACATGCAATCTAGAGCTTGAAAACAACACTAATCTAAGGGAGAGGCTCACCTTGCGCCCTTTGAGAATAGAAAGGGCGAACTTCCCGTTCTTCACCGGTCCAATGGTTGAAACTCACAAAGTAGGGCCCTATGAGCTTACAACCATGAAATTATAGCATCCCACACATGCGTGGGTGAGTGATTGAAAGAATATTACGAGGACAAATTACAAGAACAATCAAGGGGGAGGCTACCTCCAAGTTCCCTTGCTAACATGTTAGGGACTAACTAGCTAAGATAGGGAGGGAAGGGATGTCGCCTTGCATATCCTTCTAATCCTTGTGCAACCTTCATGGAACAGGAACGTGAGTGTAGATGGATGCTCAACACATCAAGAAGATACAACAACAAAGTAGAGAGGGAACTTAGCTAGCTTAGGGAAGTGTCTTGGTCTCGGCATGGTGTAGGCAACACCACTTTGAGCCACGGTTTGATCCTAGCTCCTCCTCTTGGATTGGATACTCTTCAAGGCTGAGGGGAAGGGAGGCGTGAGCTTCCAACTTCAAGACATGAGCAAGTGGTGGAAGAAGGTTGAAGAGGGGAAGAGGAGAGGAGCTCTCGGCTAGGTTTGGAAGAAGGGGAGAGTTGTGGTGACACACACCACTAGAAGACACACTTCTGAAGTTTTCTTTCAAAATATTCAACTAACTCAAACTTACAAAAGGTTACAGCAATATAGGAGACTCCCAACGGATATCTCATCCTCTAGGCGCTCAAGACAAACAATGAACAAACCAGAATTCTGCATTTGTGCAGGGAGCATTGATGGGCTGAAACTTTCCCTGTTTGTGGGCTGTCCTCTTTGGACTTGATTTGGAGCTTTCCCCTAAATGGTAAGGGGGGGCTTAGCTGGTTGTGGACACATTAAATGAGCTGATTCCCTCCTTTAAAGCTGGTGATCCTCCTTGAAGAAGTGGGCTGAAACTTGCTGGAATTGGCAAGACAATTTCCTGCACTTGAAGGTGGTGTTGTGGCTGACCCTTTTCCTTGCTTGTGGGCTGTGCTTTGCCTTCAAGGGCTGCTGGGATAGCTGGCGCAAACATCTTGATTTGAGCCCCTTCCTTAAGTAGAAAGGGCTGTTGGAGATGAAGACAAAATAGATCCACATGGATGACAACATGGAGGGTGGAACTTGGGTGGATTTGTTGAGGGTGCACTTCATGGTGGGTTGGATTGAGCTTGGCGCCTCCTTGATGTAGTTTGACCTGATTTGGACTTGAGTCCCAAAATGGAATGTCCTAATCTATTACATTAATTGCATGAACTAACCTACCATACATAAGTGGCGGAACCTAGAAATGTAACTACATGGTGTAATTGGGGGGTGGATCTAACCTACCACATGATGCACCCTAATCTAAGACAAAATAAGCAAAATGGGGTCCTAAGGAAGCCATGTCTAGGGGCTAGGATAGCCATACCTAGAGGGCTTCTTTCGAACCCGGGTGGACCTCCGAAGGTCCTGCCTCGGTCCCACATCACCATGCCATGAAATAGGTTCAACTCTTGTCCTAGAACTCAAGCCCCAAAAACTAGACCTAGCCTAGCCGACCTCTAGCTTGAACTTCAAGGTTGGCTCCAAGGTCCTTCTCTCATGGTTTAGCTCTCAAACCCTAGAGGTACACTTTAAAAGTTCCCCATAGGTTCAGCCAATGCCATGGTCTTCCTCCAAGGAAGGTGCGCCACCATGCAAGGGGCCAAGATTTCTTGCGCCACCAAGCAACCAAGCACCAGCTTGCATGCGCCACCTTGCATGCTTGCGCCATCAAGCAAGATGCGAGCATCAAGGTCCAAGAAGGATGCGCCTAGCCCTTAATCTTCCTCTTAATAATGAAAAAGATGGCACGCAGGCCGCACAAGGATACATCACAGACATGCAAGAGGGGCTTGACTCATGATCACAACATTATGCACAATCAAGGTATTTACTCATGTAATTCTACATGCTCATGAAAAACATAAAATCTGAAATTTTACTTTTTCATAAAACCAGTTTCTTTTTCTCATCTTCTTCTCACAAGTCTTTTGGTTTATTGCGATTTATTTTTCATGATGATTTCAGAGATCCTTTTGGCTGGCAATTTTGTCAGATCAAGAGACTTGGCCAGTCCGAAGAGACAATGCCCGTCCTACTTGACAAAATTACGTGCGCCTTTGATTTTTAAATCAAACAAAAAAAATAGTCCAAAAATTCCAAAAGAGATTGAGAGGATGATAGAAACAAGAAACCCTAATTTTTCTACTTTTAGAAAAATCGATTGCCATGCATCATGCTATTTACGAAAATAGAGATATGGCATGTGAGCATGGAAGAAAAGCATAAAACATCATTCGAGTCTTGCAAGTCGCTCTGATACCACTGTTGGGAAACCCCGGGGACATTTTATAATTTTCAGAGTCATGGACATACATTTTACGTAGCGGAAGAATGTCCCCAAAATAGGCCAGTCCCAAAAACCCAGTCAAGATCGCATGCAAGGGAGTCGACACGATGAGTTAGGAAATACCTTAAGAGCAATGTGGAGCGATGCCGATGTAGGCGTCCAAGTGTGCGCCCTCTGCAGTCGCGCACACACGGATCTCTTGAGTTCTCTTCTTCCATGCCCGGTGCTAGCCTCGGGAAGAAGATCCAAGCCTTAGGGAGATGTTTTACTTCTCTTGCGCCACCCAGAGAAAAGATGTGCCAAGTGAAGAGGGAAAACCGCCGAAGCCGCCAAGCCCTAGATCTCCTTGCGCCAAGAGGAAAGGAGGAAGAGGGTTGCGGTTATGGAAGATGCGCCCTTGCTCCAAGCACTCGCCCCTCTCCTTGTGTTCACGCCTTCAAGGAGGCGGTTAGGGTAATGGCTAGGATCATGACAAGTGTAGGGCTAGGATGAGGAGGTTTGAGACAAGGAAAGTCTCCAAGACATTTCCATAATTCTCATTCAACCTTTCCTTTTGTTCCCACGCCTTTCCTTGTGCGCCAAGGCCTTGCCTTGCGCCTCAAGCAATGCCATAGAGGCATGCATTCCATCCTAGGAAGAGAGGGGAGGCGCCCTTTACTTCCATAATGAAGCAAAGGCGCCAACATGACCCCATTATGCCCCTAGGCGCCTAATGGTTCATGTTTCTCCCCATTATACCCTTTTAGCCTCTCATCTCTTCATGAGAACTTGTCATTGGGCCTCATTGGATAATGAGCTAGCCCAAACTTCATTACATGGGTTGATTAAGCACTTGGATCCAATCCAATGCAACCCTAATCCAAATGTGACCAACCATGGTCAAATACGGGTCAACCTGCCAAAAATGAAGTTTGGCTCCAATAACATTCTTCCATCTCATCAGGCCCATTGGCGCTGATGAAATCTCCCAATTAGATCCGAGTTATCCAATAACTCGATCATAAGGCTTCCCGATCAATACGAGAACTCAAGTATCAAGGTGTGCGACCCTATAGGTTCCTCTGACGCTGGCAGTGCTGACCAGAGGTCATCACAAGCAGTGAGTGGCACCTAGCAGTGCATCGCTACTACCCAGGTTGTTGGAATGGATATCGACATCGACATCCCCATCATCGCAACTAGGTACAGATGCATTACAGTTTCTTTGCTGTACTGATATCCGATTGGACAAGTGTGTCACCACTTGTTTTCATCCAATCTCATGGCTATGACTAAAATAGGTTCTCACCTAGGTATGGCCATACACTCTCAGTCATAGAACTATAAAGGAGCTCCATGGATATCATACTTCCTTAGGGAAGGGGCAAATCCTATGTCTATCCATTGATCTTCTCATATGGGTCGTGACATGCTCAATAACAACCGTTATGACCTCCCAGCTACGGCAAGGTGTTAGGTTGTATCAAAGCAAGTCCCTAACCATATAGAATGATCAATGACCTCAAGTCAAGGGATCAATGCATCTCCTGTCACTTATGAGGATAACTCATGACACCAAGTCATAGCCTCATAGCGGGTCTATCCAGTATATCCTCCAATGATATACCCATGTGTCTGCGTTAGCACCACGTGCCTAACCAGCCCACATACCAGTCTCTCAAGTACCAGAGCTATCCCATATCCACTGAGGTACATTGACTGGGGATAATTATTTGAGCACAGATCCAATCTGTCTCCAGGGACATTATCATGTAAGTACACAGTCGCAGGTGTAGTCAAACAATGATAACGACAATGCCAGAATGATATATAAATATCAATGTCAAGTAGTACATAAGTTGACCAAACTAGGTCCTAGGGCATATACACCAACAATCGTATTAATGTGCAACCCTGTAGGTTCTTTAGAGGTTAGCAGTGATAATCTCAAATCATCACAAGCAATGAGTGGCACCTAGCAGTACATCATGGCTACCTAAGTCATTAAAATGGAGTCATCATTGACATCTCCTACAACTCTGACAAAGTACTTGTGCATTTGTCCTTTTGCCAAGCTGATGTCCAGAGTAGACAAGTGTGTCACACTTGTTTAACCCAATCATTTTCATTAAAAGGCTCGTCCTCATGAATCGGATCATCATGGGACTCGTAGGGTGATGTAGGAGAAGCTAGCAAGGAAGCAAGAGACGAATCAGACGAGAAAACACCTCCCCAGAATTTTCTGTACATTGAACACGGGCAGGCCATGACGCCCGTCACGAGCGTGATGGCCTCGGCAAAGAACCTAGAACATAAGCATGGGCGTGCGTCCCATCATGGGCAGGCCGTGATGAGCTCGGTGAAAATTGGCGCACCTGATCACGGCCGTGATCACCTCGACAAAAAACAAAAACCAGTGATTTCGGAGCGAATGCGGTCACAGCTGTAACGAGAAGCACGGCAAACCGTGATGAGCTCGGCGGATTCTGGAGCACCTGAACACGGCCGTGATCACTTCGGCAGACTCCGATAGAACTGATCGTGGCCGTGAACAGAAGCAAGGCCAGGCCGTGATCACCCCTGAAGACACCGTTTTGCCCCGACGACCCCATTTCGACGTGCATAACCCTCTCTACCATGTTTATCCATCCAAGGAGGACCCAAAGGAGCCCGATAAGGTGGAAATACGGCGGTCACAATGCCCATCCCAACCACCGGATCACTACATGGGAGTTGTTAGTCCACTATTGATCCATCCCACAGTGCTCCCACCCAAGGACCATGCAAACTAACCTCATGAAGGCCAAGCCAAAGATGGGCCGCATAACCATCTCAACAAAATGTCCCAAGAACGCGCAACAACAATTGTGACCTAGGCCACGACATCCAAGTTCTGTTGCTTCATCGCGGCATGCTCCGAACGTGTCTAAGTTGGTAGTTAGTTGGTAGTTAGTTGGGATTCTTGTCTCTTACTATTTTATTTTGTCTTTAGCTGCCGCTTGACCACGGGCTGCAAGAGTTGGTAGTTAGTTGGGATTCTTGTCTCTTACTAGTTTGTTTTGTTCCCTCCCCTCTTGTTCTATTAGAGAGGAGGTTGGGTTAGTTGATATTTAGTTATCTTAGTGGTAGAGTTCTCCAGGTGAGCTGAGAGCCTCCAGGACATATAGGAGTCGAAGTTGGAGCTTCCCCTTCAGAGTCTTGTTTGGGTCAAGGTCGTCGCCTCGATTCCAAGTTATTTCCGGTTTCCTGCGTATAAGAAGTAAATCCCACCGCCTCTGGTGGGTCAGGTTCGCTAATCTTTTCAAGTTCGTTGTGTTCTTTCGCTGTGGTTTTCATCTCTTCACCCACGAGCATCCGTTCATCGGAGGCATGGTTGGTTTCTTGTTTCCTTGGTGTGTTTCAGCTACATAGGCGCGCAAGCTGAACCCTACGCCATCGCTGCCCTTGAAATGTGCTAAGCTTAAAATTTGCTAAGAGGTTAGTGAATTATTTTCTGTAGTTTGGGTGTCATTGATTTCCTCTCGCATTGTGTTGGCCCGAAACGAGTTCTTCACCAGTTTCTTCGTGTTTCTTGTTGCATTTCCGAAGCGCTTCTACTTCCCTCGTCTAAAGACCCTCTCTCATTTTCTGAGCATTGTGTAACCCCATACAGTATGGCGCTAAGGACCCTCCTACCCATTGTACCTTCATCATATCTGGTATCATAGGAGTTGCGCATTCGATTCTTATCGTTCGCATGGTCTAACTCCGTTGCATAGCATATTTCCGCACGATTTCTGCATTTACAGCATTCCGCACATAGTTTATCTCAGCCTTGTTTGTGTATGGTGACTACACGGTCACAAGTCATGTCATCCCAATTCCACGATACCATCCCGGAAACCCATGAGTCGGCTCAACCCTCCGAAGGGACTAGCACACCGTTAGACTCTCTAGCTGCACTTGCTGCGCAAGTTCACGCGCTGTCCGCATGATTTGATGCCCATGTGGGTAAGACGGACACCGCTGTCCAGCAACTTACGGCGGTGATCTGGGACCTAGTTGATTATCTAGATGCATCGGAGTGTAGGCGCCCGAACCCAGTTCAACCCCCTCCCTCCGCCCAACCTGTCCCAACTCGAGAGTTTCCCACACTAGGCCCTACCACTAGCCGCGCCCGGTAGGCACCATCCCTTAGAGTTTGTGCCCGACCGTCGTAGGCCATTCGAGGCCCACGATGGCCCGGATTATGTAGATGAACCCTTTCACGACAATGATGTTTGGGCCGCACAAAGGCCCCCTGTCCAACACCGTTATGAGCGAGACCGAGCGGATGAGGACTTTCATTGCTTTGTTCGGCACACTCCCGCACCCTTCGCTGGCGGCCTTGACCCTATGAAATTCCTAGATTGGGTCCCTGTTGGTGTATATGCCCTAGGACCTAGCTTTGTTCAACTTATGTACTACTTGACATTGATATTTATATATCATTCTGGCATTGTCGTTATCATTGTCTGTCTACACCTGCGATTGTGTACTTACATGATAATGTCCCTGGAGACAGATTGGATCTGTGCTCAAATAATCATCCCCAGTCAATGTACCTTAGTAGATATGGGACAACTATGGTACTTGTAAAACTGGTATGTGGGCTGGTTAGGCACGGGGTGCTAACGCAGACACATGGGTATATTATGGGAGGATATACTGGATAGACCCGCTATGAGGCTATGACTTGGTGTCATGAGTTATCCTCATAAGTGACAGGAGATGCATTGATCCCTTGACTTGAGGTCATTGATCATTCTATATGGTTAGAGACTTGCTTTGATGCAACCTAACACCTTGCCGTAGTTGGAAGGTCATAAAGGTTGTCATTGAGCGTGTCACGACCCATATGAGAAGGTCAATGGACAGACATAGGATTTGCCCCTTCCTTTGGGAAGCTTGATATCCATGGAGCTCCTCTATGGTTCTATGACTGAAAGTGTATGGCCATACCCAGGTAAGAACCTGATTTAGTCATAGCCATGTGATTGGGTGAAAACAAGTGGTGACACACTTGTCCAATCGGATATCAGTTCGGCAAAGAGACTGTAATGCATCTGTACCTAGTTGCGATGATGGGGATGTCGATGTCGATATCCATTCCAATGACCTGGGTAGCAGCGATGCACTGCTAGGTGCCACTCACTGCTTGTGGTGACCTTTGGTCAGCACTGCCAGCGTCAGAGGAACCTACAGGGTCGCACACCTTGATACTTGAGTTCTCGTATTGATCGGGAAGCCTTATGATCGAGTTATTGGATAACTCGGATCTTATTGGGAGATTTCATCAGCGCCAATGGGCCTGATGAGATGGAAGAATATTATTGGAGCCAAACTTCATTTTTGGCAGGTTGACCCGTATTTGACCATGGTTGGTCACATTTGAATTAGGGTTGCATTGGATTGGATCCAAGTGCTTAATCAACCCATGTAATGGAGTTTGGGCTAGCTCATTATCCAATGAGACCCAATAACAAGTTCTCATGAAGAGATGAGAGGCTAAAAGGGTATAATGGGGAGAGACCCAACCCCATTGGCGCCTAAGGGGCATAATGGGGTTAGGGTGGCAAAATTGCTTCATTAAGGAAGCAATTGGCGCCTAGCCCTCTTCCATTGATGGAATGCATGCCTTTAAGGCATTGCTTGGGGCGCAAGGCAAGGCCTTGGCGCACAAGGAAGGCGTGGAGCTTAATGAGGAAAGGTTGAATGAGAATTAAGGAAATGTCTTGGAGACTTTCCTTATCTCAAACCTCCTCATCCTAGCCCTACACTTGTCTTGATCCTAGCCCATACCCTAACCGCCTCTTGCCCTATAAATGAGACCCTAATCGCCCCCTCATTATGATGATCGACTCTTGAAGGCGTGAATACAAGAGGAGGGGCGAAACCAAAGGTTTGAAGGGCGACAACTCCAAGAAGTGGCGCATCTTCTTCTTCCATCAAACCCTAGCCGCAAGCTTCATCCTTTCTTCCTCCTTTGGCGCAAGAGACTTGAAGGCTTGGCGGCATTCTCCTTATTCCTCTCTTCTTCATCAATTGGCGCTTCTACCTTGGAGGTGGCGCAAGTATTGAAGAGGGAGCACAAGGCTTGGATCTTCTTCCCGAGGCTAGCACCGGGCGAGGAAGAAGAGAACTCAAGAGATCCGTGTGTGTGAGACTGCAGAGGGCAGACACTTGGACGCCTACATCGGCATCGCTCTCTTCTTTGCTCTAAGGTATTTCCTAACTCATCGTGTCGACTCCCTTGCATGCGATCTTCACTGGGTTTTTGGGACCGGCCTGTTTCGGGGACATTCTTCCGCTGTGCAAACATGTATGTCCATGACTCTAAAAATTGTAAAATGTCCCCAGGGTTTCCCAACAGTGGTATCAGAGGGACTTGCAAGCCTCGAACGATGTTTTATGCTTTTCTTTCATGCTCACATGCCATATCTCTATTTTCGTAAATAGCATGATGCATGGCAATCAATTTTTCTAAAAATAGAAAAATTAGGGTTTCTTGTTTCTATCATCCTCTCAATCTCTTTTGGATTTTTGGACTATTTTTCTTGTTTGATTTAAAGATCAAAGGAGCACGTAATTTTGTCAAGTAGGACGGGCATTGTGTCTCCGGACTGGCCAGGTCTCTTGATATGACAAAATTGCCAGCCGAAAGGATCTCTGAAATCATCTTGAAAAATAAATCGCAATTAACCAAAAGATTTGTGAGAAGAAGATGAGAAGAAGAGACTAGTTTTATGAAAAAGTAAAATTTCTGATTTTATGTTTTTCATGAGCATGTAGAATTGCATGAGTAAATACCTTGATTGTGCATGATGTTGTGATCATTAGTCAAGCCACCTTAGCATGCCTGTGATGTATCCTTGTGAGGCCTGCGTGCCGCTTTTCCTTTTGCAAAGAAGAAGATTAGGGTGGCGCATGCATCGAATGAAGAGGCGCAACAAGCTTGCATAGTGGAGCAAGTTGGGCATGGCCGAACCCTTGGGTTTGTGTGCTAGCTAACTTGGCTTCTTGCATGGTGGCGCATCCTCCACAAAGAAAGACCATGGCATTGGCCGAACCTTTGGGGTCTACCCTTAGGGTTTGTGAGCTAAACCATGTGGGAAGGACCTTGGAGCCGACCTTGAGGACCAAGATAGAGGGCGGCTAGGCTAGGTCTATTTTAGGGGCTTGAGTCCTATGTCAAGAGTTGAATCTCCTTAGGCATGAGTTGATTCAATATCTTGAAAGGGCTTTGATCACATCATCATTTACTGCTTTCCCTATCTGATAAAAGCATGCCTGAAATGTTTTATCGTTATGTTATCACTATAGGAGAGCATGCCTGTATTGTTAGACATAAGATAAAACGTAGGATGATGAGACTTAAAAACCCTCAAAGAAATATCAAGTCTAGTAGCCTTCTAACGCGTAGCCCTCACTAAGCTATCGATCAGTGGAGTTGTGAATTGTTTACCACCCTCGTGGGACACACCCACTTATCTTTAGAAAGTGCGTGGTGACAATGATTTCCCCAGTCCAGTTTTAACCTGGACGTGCCTTCGCAAGGAAACTCGTTGGCCCTGGGCATAACGGTTAGGAATGGACTTGACTAGAAATTCACATGTGCTGGGCACATGGTGAAATTCTAGAGGCATCGTTGAAAGGTTAGGGTTTCATGTTGTATCCAGCCTTCGCTGGACATGAAACGCCTAGACTGTTTCAATAAAGGGAGTTGCTTGGAGCAACCGGCCGGCGCGCCCACCTTGTGAAGCATGGGTCACTTTGTGCATCTCATCCCACCCTCGTGGGACGCGAAGCCTCATGCGAAATAAGGATCACATCTCACTAGGAAGTCTTAAACTTCCGGATTGACTTTGTGGGTTGTCAATTCGAATCAAAATAGTGGGAGCCATAATCATTTAAAACAAGTCCAGTTTAAATGATTCAAAGTAGTACTAATCTGCTGTTTCTTGGGTGTTGTAGAACAATGGCTGTGAACAATGGCACATGGTCACTGCGATCTTCCCTAGAAAGGGATAAGTTGGTTGAATCCAACTTAAAGGATTGGTATATGAACTTGAGAATTGTGCTCAAGCTCGAGAGGAAACTATATATCCTTGAGAAACCAATTCCTGAGCCACTTCCATGCTCGGCCTCAGCGGCTGAGAAGGATGCTTATGATAAGCATCAAGTTGATACTTTGGAGGTTGCACAATTGATGCTAACCAACATGTCGCCCGAGGTTAGAGGGCAATATGAATCTAAGAGTGCCTCTGAAATCATTTCTAATCTAAGGCAGCTCTTTGATACATTGGTTGAGCTCAACCCTCCTAAAGTAGACATTCAGTGTGTTGAGCCCAAAGGCTTAACTAAAACACTGAAAATAAAGATGGAAAGAGTCAGGGATAATAAGTGCTACTCATGTGGAGGACCACCTCACATGATAAAGGATATGGTACGACTTCAGAATGAGAAGAAGAGAGGCAAGGCTTCGTCTTCTAGCTCAGGTATTTATGTTACAGAAGTCAATCTTTCTACTTCTATGTCATGGGTATTGGATACCGCATGTGGAGCTCATATTTGTACAAATATGCAGGGGCTCAAGAAAAGTAGAACGGTGAAGCCTGGAGAGATAGACCTACGAGTTGGAAACGGGGCACAGGTTGCTGCTGTTGCTGTAGGCGTTTTGACTCTCTCCTTACCTTCTGGACTTCACTTAGAACTAGATAATTGCTTCTATGTACCTTCTCTTACCAAGAACATTATATCCATTCCTTGCTTAGCAAGGAAGGGCTTTAAATTTGAAATAAATAAGAACTCCTGTTCTTTTTCATTTGCAAACATGTTCTATGGGAAGGGTACTTTATGCAATGGTCTGTATATCTTGGATATGGAAAGTTCTATTTGTAACATAAGTAATAAAAGGACCAAACTGAGTGGTTCAGTTGGTGCTTTCCTATGGCACTGTCGATTGGCCCATATAAACAAGAATCGCATCCAACAACTCCATGCAAATGGATTGTTAGATTCAAGTTCCTTGGAGGAATTTGATACTTGTGAACCTTGTTTATTAGGGAAAATGACAAAAGCGCCCTTCACCAAGATTGGTGAGAGGACAGGAGGTTTATTGGATCTCATACATACTGATGTGTGTGGGCCTTTCAATAAACAAGCCAGAGGAGGGTACAACTACTTCATTACCTTCACTGATGACTTCAGTAGGTATGGTTATGTCTACCTAATAAGACATAAGTCTGAATCCTTTGAGAAATTCAAGGAGTTCAAGAATGAAGTAGAGAACCAGCTTGGAAGATCCATTAAAGCTCTTCGATGAGATCGAGGTGGAGAATACCTGAGCGGTGAGTTCTTTGACTATCTGAAGGAGTGTGGGATCGTATCCCAACTCACTCCTCCTGGAACACCTCAATGGAATGGTGTATCTGAGAGGAGAAATTGAACTTTATTGGATATGGTTCGATCTATGATGAGTCATGCAACTCTACCTCCCTCATTCTGGGGGCATGCACTAGAGACAGCTTCTCTGATACTGAATAACGTTCCATCTAAGAGTGTCTCCAAAATACCATACGAGGTATGGACTGGGAGACGCCCTAATCTCACTTTTATCAGAATCTGGGGATGTCAGGCTTATGTCAAACGTCAGGATTCTAGCAAGCTAGAACCTAGATCTGATAAGTGTGTGTTTGTGGGGTATCCTAAGGAAACTAGAGGATACTACTTCTATGTCCCAGCCGAGAACAAAGTTTTTGTTGCTCGGGGAGCTGTCTTTCTGGAGAAAGAATTTCTCATGAAAGAAGTTAGTGGGAGGAAATTTGACTTGGATGAGGTCCAAGTTCAACCACAAGATATAGAGATGGAATCTGAGCCACCTGCACCGGTTGTTGGACAACCAGAGGCTCAGACACAGGTCCCACGTAGATCTGGGAGGATTCGTCGTGCACCTGAGAGGTATGGGTCGATGCCGACCCAACACGATGGAATCTTCATCATTGAGGATGAACCCAGGACCTACGATGAGGCGGTCAGTGGACCGGACTCCGAGAAATGGCTTGACGCCATGCGATCCGAGATGGATTCCATGTCAGCTAACCAAGTCTGGGATTTGGTTGAGCCGCCTGATGGGGTAACACCCATTGGATGCAAATGGGTTTTCAAGAAGAAAACAGACATGGATGGCAACATAGTTACCTATAAAGGTAGATTGGTGGCTAAAGGATTTAAACAAGTCCACGGGGTGGACTATGATGAAACCTTCTCGCCAGTTGCCATGATTAAATCCATTCGGATTCTACTTGCAATAGCTGCATATCATAACTATGAGATATGGCAGATGGATGTGAAAACAGCGTTCCTTAACGAGAAGCTGACTGAGGATGTGTATATGTCACAACCTGATGGTTTCATCCATCCTGCAGAGGCTAGTAAAATCTGCAGGCTAAAGAGATCCATTTATGGATTAAAGCAAGCATCTCGAAGTTGGAATCTACGATTTGATGAAGCCGTGAGAGATTATGGCTTTATCAAAAGCGAAGATGACGCCTGTGTATACAGAAAATTCAGTGGGAGCTTGGTAATTTTTCTGGTCTTGTATGTCGATGACATACTGCTCATCGGAAACGACATCCCTAGTCTTCAAGCTGTGAAGACATGGTTGGGGAAGTGTTTCGAGATGAAAGACTTAGGGGAGGCCGCCTATATTCTAGGCGTGAGGATCTACCGGGATAGATCCAAGAGACTCTTAGCCCTTAGTCAGAGTACTTACATTGATAAGGTACTAGAGAGGTTCTACATGGAGCAATCCAAGAAAGGATACCTTCCAGTGAGACATGGCCTTACTCTTTCAAAGAGCCAGTGTCCTACAACACAGGCTGAGAGGGATGACATGAGTCGAATTCCTTATGCTTCGGCAGTAGGATCGATCATGTATGCAATGTTGTGTACTAGACCAGATGTGGCATATGCTGTGAGCATAACCAGCCGATACCAATCCAATCCTGGTCTGCAGCACTGGGTGGCTGTAAAGAACATCCTAAAGTATCTGAGAAGAACTAAGGATCTGTTCTTGGTCTATGGGGGACAAGAAGAGCTCAGTATACAGGGCTACACTGATGCTTCGTTCCAGTCTGACCCTAACGACTTTAGATCGCAAGCCGGCTATGTGTTCAAGTTGAATGGAGGCGCTGTATGCTGGAAGAGCTTCAAGCAATCTACCATAGCAAATTCTACAACCGAAGCTGAGTATGTAGCTGCTTCTGAGGCAGCCAAGGAAGCTGTTTGGATAAGAAAGTTCTTATGTGATCTTCAAGTGGTACCTAGTGCAATGGACCCCATTGAACTCTACTGTGACAACAATGGAGCAATTGCACAAGCTAAGGAACCACGGTCTCATCAAAGATCCAAACACATACTCAGAAGATTTCACCTGATCAGAGAGATCATAGACAGAGGTGATGTCAAGATTAGCAGAGTAGACACAGATAACAATGTAGCAGACCCATTGACCAAGGCTTTGGCGCAGCAGAAGCATGATGGTCACGCTAGAGATATGGGGTTGAGATTGCTCAACTTCTAGGTCTTAGTGCAAGTGGGAGATTGTTGGTGTATATGCCCTAGGACCTAGCTTTGGTCAACTTATGTACTACTTGACATTGATATTTATATATCATTCTGGCATTGTCGTTATCATTGTCTGTCTACACCTGCGATTGTGTACTTACATGATAATGTCCCTGGAGACAGATTGGATCTGTGCTCAAATAATCATCCCCAGTCAATGTACCTTAGTAGATATGGGACAACTATGGTACTTGTAAAACTGGTATGTGGGCTGGTTAGGCACGGGGTGCTAACGCAGACACATGGGTATATTATGGGAGGATATACTGGATAGACCCGCTATGAGGCTATGACTTGGTGTCATGAGTTATCCTCATAAGTGACAGGAGATGCATTGATCCCTTGACTTGAGGTCATTGATCATTCTATATGGTTAGAGACTTGCTTTGATGCAACCTAACACCTTGCCGTAGTTGGAAGGTCATAAAGGTTGTCATTGAGCGTGTCACGACCCATATGAGAAGGTCAATGGACAGACATAGGATTTGCCCCTTCCTTTGGGAAGCTTGATATCCATGGAGCTCCTCTATGGTTCTATGACTGAAAGTGTATGGCCATACCCAGGTAAGAACCTGATTTAGTCATAGCCATGTGATTGGGTGAAAACAAGTGGTGACACACTTGTCCAATCGGATATCAGTTCGGCAAAGAGACTGTAATGCATCTGTACCTAGTTGCGATGATGGGGATGTCGATGTCGATATCCATTCCAATGACCTGGGTAGCAGCGATGCACTGCTAGGTGCCACTCACTGCTTGTGGTGACCTTTGGTCAGCACTGCCAGCGTCAGAGGAACCTACAGGGTCGCACACCTTGATACTTGAGTTCTCGTATTGATTGGGAAGCCTTATGGTCGAGTTATTGGATAACTCGGATCTTATTGGGAGATTTCATCAGCGCCAATGGGCCTGATGAGATGGAAGAATATTATTGGAGCCAAACTTCATTTTTGGCAGGTTGACCCGTATTTGACCATGGTTGGTCACATTTGAATTAGGGTTGCATTGGATTGGATCCAAGTGCTTAATCAACCCATGTAATGGAGTTTGGGCTAGCTCATTATCCAATGAGACCCAATAACAAGTTCTCATGAAGAGATGAGAGGCTAAAAGGGTATAATGGGGAGAGACCCAACCCCATTGGCGCCTAAGGGGCATAATGGGGTTAGGGTGGCAAAATTGCTTCATTAAGGAAGCAATTGGCGCCTAGCCCTCTTCCATTGATGGAATGCATGCCTTTAAGGCATTGCTTGGGGCGCAAGGCAAGGCCTTGGCGCACAAGGAAGGCGTGGAGCTTAATGAGGAAAGGTTGAATGAGAATTAAGGAAATGTCTTGGAGACTTTCCTTATCTCAAACCTCCTCATCCTAGCCCTACACTTGTCTTGATCCTAGCCCATACCCTAACCGCCTCTTGCCCTATAAATGAGACCCTAATCGCCCCCTCATTATGATGATCGACTCTTGAAGGCGTGAATACAAGAGGAGGGGCGAAACCAAAGGTTTGAAGGGCGACAACTCCAAGAAGTGGCGCATCTTCTTCTTCCATCAAACCCTAGCCGCAAGCTTCATCCTTTCTTCCTCCTTTGGCGCAAGAGACTTGAAGGCTTGGCGGCATTCTCCTTATTCCTCTCTTCTTCATCAATTGGCGGTTCTACCTTGGAGGTGGCGCAAGTATTGAAGAGGGAGCACAAGGCTTGGATCTTCTTCCCGAGGCTAGCACCGGGCGAGGAAGAAGAGAACTCAAGAGATCCGTGTGTGTGAGACTGCAGAGGGCGGACACTTGGACGCCTACATCGGCATCGCTCTCTTCTTTGCTCTAAGGTATTTCCTAACTCATCGTATCGACTCCCTTGCATGCGATCTTCACTGGGTTTTTGGGACCGGCCTGTTTCGGGGACATTCTTCCGCTGTGCAAACATGTATGTCCATGACTCTAAAAATTGTAAAATGTCCCCGGGGTTTCCCAACAGTCACCTCTATCAATTGTTACTTTGACTTGAGTAACTGCGCCCCACACCTACGTGTCTGGTATGTCCACACCTTGCTTGAAGGGCCTGCACGCCTGCATTGGCAGAACATGGAGGGCCAAAACTAGCAACTCGCACTCCCTCCCATCACTCGTTGGGAGGAAATGAAGTATCATCTTCGTGAGTGGTACGTGCCCCCTTCGTATAGGCAGCGACTCCTAGACCAATATAGTAGCCTCCAACAAGGGTCAAGTTCTGTTGCGGAATATTGTTTGACCTTCGACACGTTGCAACTTTGTTGCAACTTGCAAGAAGACACTGAGTTAGTATTGTCTAAGTTCAAGAATGGTTTCCACGCAGAAATCTGTCACGCCCTCCCGGCGTATGGCTCGGAATCATTTGACCAAACCTATCAGCGTGCCTTAGACATTGAGCAAAACCTTAGTGCTGTGTGCCGACGCAGCGAGTTTGCGCCACCATGGCCCCTACACTAGTGGACCTCCTCACACACACCCTCGGGCTGAGCGGCCCGAACCTCGATCCAACCCACGCCCCGCACCCAAAGCCCATGGGTCTCCCCGTCGCCCAGCCCCGGAGGCACTCTCCTCTCACCCCCACTTGGGAAGAGAAGGGAAAGGCCCCCGTCATTGGCTCGACCGAGCGTGTCCATTGTTACAACTGTCTTCAACTGGGTCATTACTCTAGGACCACCCCCACGAACAAAGGTCACACCTGCGTCACCACCATTACCGTGAGCATGCGGAGCACGATGTCGAGGCTGAGTGCTACACGATTGTGAGGAGTCGGGCCACCCCACTCTTCCGGTAGTTAGGTGAACCCTTGTCCAAACCCCACCCTCCGAGGATTGGAGGCCCACAAGCATCTTCACAACTTACATCAAGTGCAATGGGCACTCATGTAAGATTGTCATTGTTGGGGGAAGTAGTTTGAACGTGGTCTCCCGGATAGCGATTACTCATTTTGGCCTCGCCCACGAGCCCCACCCAAAACCCTACTCGATCGCGTGGGTTGACACATCGAGTATTCCGGTCACCCATCGGTGTCAAGTCCCTATCGCTTTTGGGGACTATCACGAGAAAGTTTGGTATGACGTGGCGGCCATGGATGTTGCCCATGTCCTCTTAGTACACCCTTGGCTATACGATAGAGACGTGGTCCATTACAGCCGGGCAAACACTTACGTGTTCGACCACAATGACTAGAAAATCCGATTGATCCCAACCCCACCTAAGGAGCTGTGCGCATCCACCTCTAAGGGCGTGATCATCCCTCCCACGGCTGCTCCTCCGGCACTAGCTGTAGTATCCCTTATGCGCACCTCCGCGCTCATGCGCGAAGCCACGGAGTCTAAGATTGTCTACGCCGTAATGGTGGGTGAATTGTCGGAGTCTCCTCCGCGCTCAGATACCGCCCTTTCCCCGAAAATCTTAGCTCTTTTAACCGTGTTCTCCGACATCAGCCCGGAGGACTTACCCAATGGACTCCCACTAGAAAGGGAGATCCAACATGCTATCGATCTTGTCCGGGGAGCCTCTCTCCCCAACTTGCCCAATCATCGTTTGAACCCCATGGAGCACGCTGAACTGCAGCGTCAAGTGGATGACTTCCTCACCAAGGGGTACATCTATGAGAGTTTAAGTCCTTATGCTGTCCCCGCCTTGCTCACACCGAAGAAGGATGGGTCGTGGTGCATGTGCATTGACAACTGTGTCATCAATAGGATCACCATCAAGTATAGGTTCCCCATACCTCGACTTGATGACATATTGGACTTGGTTTCTGGCGCATCATGGTTCTCCAAGCTTGACCTTCGTAGCAGATATCACCAAGTCCACATTCGCAAAGGTGATGAATGGAAAACCGCTTTCAAGACCAAGGACGGTCTTTACGAGTGGCTCGTCATGCCATTCGGGTTATCCAATGCCCCGTCCACATTCATGCGGCACATGAGCCAAGTCCTTAAACCCTACATGGGTAAATTCCTGGTCATCTATTTTGATGACATCCTAATTTTCAATAGGACCCGCGAAGAACATTTGGAGCATCTTCACTCCACCTTTGACCTCCTGCGGAAGGAGCACCTCTTCCTTAACATGAAGAAGTGTGCCTTCATGATCAACTGGGTCAATTTCCTAGGTTACATCATCTCTGATGAGGGTCTTTCTGTTGACCCGGCCAAGGTTGAGGCCATCCAACATTGGCCCAAACCCCGCACTGTGTCCGAGGTCCGTAGCTTTTTGGGCCTCGCGGGCTTTTACCACCGTTTCATTTGGGGCTTCAACACAATTGCAACCCTACTGACCAACGGCTGTCCAATGATGACTTTGAGTGGACCACCGCCACTCAACGTGCCTTCGACACCCTCAAGGATGCAATCACGACCGCACCTATCTTGCGCCTCCCAGACTTCTCCAAAATCTTTAAGGTCGCATGCGATGCCTCCGATACTGGGATCGGAGGTACCCTTAGCTAAGAAGGTCATCCTGTTGCCTTCTTCAGCTAGAAGTCAAATGCTGTCCAACAGCGTTACGACATATGACAAGGAGTTCTATGCCATAGTTTAGTCCCTTTGTCAATGGAGGCACTACCTCCTCCATCGCGAATTCATATTATATAGCGTCCATCAGGCCTTATCCTTCATCAGTGTAGGAACCCCTAATCATAAGGGGGCAAAACCCTAAGCATGGCGCTAAAGTAAAATATGCAAGCGGAAGCAAGGGTCGCAAGATCATTTGCATGCCATATGTTCAACTAAAATCGATTGAATAGATTGAGATAAAAATCATACCAACGCCATATGCTTGGAAGTCGGCTTGGATAAAGAGAACAAAGTAGATCTCCTCCACAAGTTCACACACAAGGTGAAGATGCTTACTCCTTGCGGTCTCTTGTGCTAGCAAGACACCCAAGCCTTCAAATGTCGAATGGAAGGGGATGATGAACCTCTTGGCCGAGAGCTCCTCTTGCTCAACCTCTCCTTCTCTTCGTCAATCACCACCCAACCAAAGTCGAATGCGTTGAAGAGAAGAGCGCAAACGCATATGCGTTTTTGGCATTGAAGTGAGTGAAACCGGCCCTTGATGACTTTCCATAAATGGAAGCTCATCAAGTCCATGCGCTCAACTCAACCCAAACGCATTTTAGGATTGAACCATGCGTTCACCATTGTGAACCGGTTCAAGCCAAAATGTCAAATCGGCTTTGGTTCAACAAACCAAACCGAAATAGCTCTAGCCACTTGGTCTAGACCAAATTGAACCCCCAAGGCTCATGATCTAACCTTTCATCATCTGATGCCCTTGATCTCTCCGATCTAGCATCACCTCTCTCGATCGAAGCTTACCGATCTCAAGTCCTAATCAATCAAACATGATCAGACCAGATCTCACTTACAATCAGAGATTAAATCCCTTTAATCTGAACTCAAAGAATCCAGTCCATACGATCTGACTCAAGTAAGCCATATCACCAAATTGTGCGACCCTGAGGGTTTCCTCTAAATGTCGGTAACGATAACTTACGTTATCACGATCAGTGAGGGGTATCTAGCAACACATCACTGTCTCCCGATATAAAGGAAAGAGTCTTCCAAGACTACTCCCAAACCATAGCACAAGTGTGACTCAATTCACAAGGCATACATGTGTCCTTTGCCACTGGATGTTCTTATTGGACAAGCGGGTCAAGCTTGTAACTCCAATACGATGAGCATGATTAGATCAGATGCACATAGTCATCTGGGTATGGCCATACACTATCTCAATCATCTCATATAGGGGGGCCCTTAGAACACCACACTCCTTAAACAAGGAGACGGCAATCCTTTATCTATCACTAGTGCCCTAACCTGATTCAAGCTCACCATCCAAGATAGTCTATAATCATTATATTTCAAATGATATTGAACTACCTCAAAACAATGACAATCATCATTTAGAAACACAAGTGATCTCAAGTCAAAGGACATGTGCCACTTGCTGCTTACAGGGATCATTCACATTGTGACAAGCAATGCAATATCCCAGTAGGGTCTGTCCAGTACATCCAATGTACCCATGAGTCTACATCTTATTCCATGCTCGAAGCATCCTATAAGATTAGCACTCATATTAGTCTCCATCATATCAAGGCTGTCTCATGTTCACCAAGATATCTCGACTAAGGACATATAGCCTGTCAGCCTAGCTGAACAGCTTTGAGACATTATTCAGAAGTACACTTATTACAGCAGACAAGGTAACAACCTGAATAACAACCATGCCTTATTATAAACTTAAGAGTTTATTACATGATACTTATACAATCCCAAGGCCTCAAACATTAGCCTTAAGGGCATACCCCAACAATCTCCCACTTGCACTTAATCTAATGGTTGAGAAATCTCAAACCCATATTATTACAGTGCTTCTCATGCTTCTGCTGCGCCAGAGGCTTGGTAAGCGGGTCTGCCAGATTGTCATCTGTATGAACCTTGCAAATCTTGATCTCGCCTCGATCAATGATCTCCCGGATCAAGTGAAACCGTCTCTGTATGTGCTTGGACTTCTGGTGCGACCGTGGTTCCTTTGCTTGTGCTATAGCACCAGTGTTATCACAGAAGATAACCAAAGGATCTGCACTCGAAGGAACGACACCAAGTTCTCTCACGAACTTACGAATCCACACTGCCTCCTTGGATGCTTCCGAGGCTGCAACATACTCGGCTTCTGTTGTGGAATCAGCAACAGTTGACTGTTTGAAGCTCTTCCACACCACTGCTCCACCATTCAAGCTAAAAACATAGCCTGATTGCGATCGGAAATCATCCTGGTCCGACTGGAACGAAGCGTCAGTATATCCCTCTATACTGAGTTCTTCCTGACCACCATATATCAAGAACATATCTTTGGTCCTCCGCAGATATTTTAAGATGTTCTTGACTGCAATCCAGTGCGCCAATCCTGGATTACTTTGGAATCGACTGGTCACGCTTAACCCGTAAGCGACGTCTGGGCGAGTACACAACATCGCATACATAATGGACCCAATAGCCGAAGCATAAGGCGTATTGTCCATTTCATCTTTCTCAGTCTGTGTTTGTGGACACTGACTCTTTGAAAGATTCAGACCATGTCTGACTGGAAGATATCCACGTTTAGAATTCTCTAAATGGAATCTCTCCAGGACTTTATCGATGTAAGTACTCTGGCACAGCCCGAGAAGCCTCTTAGATCTATCCCGGTAGATCTTGACACCTAATACATAGGCTGCTTCTCCTAGATCTTTCATCTGGAAACATTTTCCTAACCATGCCTTAACAGCATGCAGTTCAGGAATATCATTTCCAATGATCAAGATATCATCGACGTAGAGGATTAGGAATGTAATCACGCTCCCACTAAACCTCTTATATACACACGGGTCATCTTCGTTCTTGATGAAACCAAACTCAGAGATTGATTCATCAAAACGAATATTCCAGCTTCTTGATGCTTGTTTAAGTCCATAAATGGACTTCTTTAACTTGCATATTTTATGACGATCTGCTGGATTAGTGAAACCTTCCGGTTGTGTCATATACACATCCTCATCCAGATTTCCATTAAGGAAAGCTGTCTTCACATCCATTTGCCAGATCTCATAGTCGTAATATGCTGCTATCGCGAAAAGAATCCGAATAGACTTAAACATGGCTACAGGAGAGAAAGTTTCATCATAATCTATCCCGTAGATTTGTTTGAAACCTTTCGCAACTAGCCTGCCTTTATAGGTAACCACGTTACCGTCCATGTCAATCTTCTTCTTGAAGATCCATTTACAGCCTATAGGGATTACTCCCGGAGGCGGATCAACCAAATCCCAGACTTGGTTATCTGACATGGAGTCCATCTCGGCTCGCATAGCTTCAAGCCATCTAGCTGATTCCGGTCCACTGACCGCATCCGCATAAGTTAGGGGTTCATCATTATCAATGATGTAGACTCCGTCATAGCGCTCAGGCTGTCGACGGATCCTACCCGATCTTCGCGGTTCCCGTGATATCTGAGCCTCAGGTTGTTCAGTAACCTGATCTACCAGCTCAGGCACATCCAACTCTGCTTGACTACTTTGTCCTTCCTCTGAATTCTCATCCAGCTTTATTTCTCTCCCACTGGCCTCTTGCAGAAGAAACTCCTTCTCAAGAAATATGGCCGTCCGAGCAACAAAAACCTTGTTCTCTTTGGGATCGTAGAAATAATAACCCTTAGTTTCCTTAGGGTAACCGACAAAGATACATTTCTCAGATCTGCTCTCCAGTTTCCCAGAGGCGAGCTTTTTGACATAAGCCTCGCAACCCCAGATCCTGATAAATGTCAAGCTAGGCTGTTTTCCATACCATAACTCATATGGCGTCTTTAAAACTGCCTTGGATGGCACTCGGTTTAGTACCTTTGCAGCTGTTTCCAGTGCAAAACCCCAAAAGGAATATGGAAGAGTGGCCTGACTCATCATAGAACGAACCATGTCTAGTAACGTTCTATTTCTCCTCTCGGACACACCATTCCATTGCGGTGTTCCTGGCGGAGTGAGCTGTGAGATAATCCCACACTCCTTCAGATAGTCAGTAAATCCATGACTCAGGTATTCACCACCTCGATCAGAACGAAGTGCCTTGATATTTCGGCCTAGCTGATTTTGTACTTCATTTTTGAACTCTTTGAATTTGTCAAAAGATTCACTTTTATGTCTCATTAAATAGACATACCCATACCTACTGAAATCATCAGTAAAGGTAATGAAGTACTGATAGCCACCTCTGGCATGTTTACTAAAAGGCCCACACACATCACTGTGTATAAGGTCAAGTAAACCCGAAGCCCTTTGACCTTTGTGAGGAAAAGGAGACTTCGTCATTTTACCCATCAAACAAGCTTTGCATGTATCAATCTCCTCATAGGAGAATGATCCCAGCAGTCCATGTTCATGCAACCGCTTAATGCGCTTCTCGTTTATATGGCCTAAACGACTATGCCATAACAAGGTGCTGTCATCAGCATACTTGGCTTTCTTATTATCAATGTTTTGTATAGAATTTTCCATGTCCAACATGTATAACCCATTGTTAATTGAACCAGTTGCATACACAATATTATCATGAGATAAAACACACTTTGAAATATTGCATTCAAAGGCAAATCCTTTCCTGACAAGAGCAGGAATAGAGATAATATTCTTGGTAATACTCGGTACAAAATAACAATTGTTTAATTCTAATACAACTCCAGATGGTAAAGAAATGAAATAGTCTCCTACAGCAACAGCAGCAACCCGTGCCCCGTTTCCAACTCGTAGGTCTACCTCATGCTGTCCCACCTGCCTTCTTCTCTTGAGTTCCTGCACATTTGAACAAATGTGAACTCCACATGCAGTGTCCAACACCCATGATATAGTAGAAGAAGATAACATGACCTCAGTCACATATATACCTGAGCCAGAAGCGATGCTTCCCCTCTTATCTCCTTGGAGCGCTTTACAGTCCTTTTTCCAGTGACCCAGCTGGCCACAGTGGAAACACCTGTTGTCCTTCGACCGCTTCACCTTCTGTTTCAGGGCCTTGCTGTAATTCTTGATAGGGGCCTTGCCCTTCTTCCCCTTCTTCTTGTTCCTAGAAGGAACCATCAAGACAGAGGTTGAAGGCTTACCCTTCAGAGTTTCCTCAGTGGTCAAGAGCATATTCAGCAGCTCTGCCGGCGTACAATCGATCTTGTTCATATTAAAGTTAATAATGAACGCATCGAAAGAGGGCGGAAGAGACTGCAGAATAATGTCCACAGCAAGCTCCTGGTTGACGGTATGCCCCAGTTTCTCTAGAGCCTCCTTGTGCCCAATCATCTTGAGCACGTGAGCTCCCACTGGGCTCCCCTCAGCCAGTTTGCTCTGAAAGAAGAGCTTCGTCAGATTATAGCGCTCAGTCCTCGCCTGTGCAGCATATAGCATCTTGAGGTTCGCTATAATTTCTATAGCCGACATATCCTCATGCTGACGCTGCAGCGGTGGCGTCATAGACGCTAGCATCAGGCAAGCGACATCAATGCTATCATTGACGTGCTTTTCGTAGGCTTCCCGAACCGCCCTTGCGGCGTTCGGAGCGGGCTGCGGCGGTATCGCCGTCTCGAGGACATACAGTTTCCTCTCTGCCTTAAGAACAATCTTAAGGTGTCCGAACCAGTCAGAGAAGTTCGGCCCAGCAAACTTCTCCCTTTCCAGTAGGGATCGCACATTGAAGCTCATGGTGTTCGTTGCTGCAGGAATCTACAACAAGCAAGAACAGCAAGGTCAGTATCAATGTTTCAGAATCAATCCAGGACTTAAGAAAGATTCTTTTCTCACTATTTTGTCTGACTGAAAAATCCAGTAAACAGTCCGAAAGAGTAAACACTCTTTTAGTGAGATGGGATCCAGATTTCATACTTGGTCTCCGCGTCCCGCTCAGGCGAGATAAGATGCACAGAGATGACAAGCACTAGTTTCTGGTAGGCTGTCCCAGCCAATCGCCAACCCGTGCGATTCCCCTTCATCTTGGCAATCCAGCAGACTGTGCCAACTGAGTTGGTGCAACACAGTCTCTGATCCCAGAGATGGCTGCCTCCATGTGCTACCATATGCGCCACATATGTAGTCTACATGGTCAAGCTGACCTGACCTACTCCCTGGACCACCACGTGCTATGCTGAGCAACGAGAGGGGATAAATCCCAACTCTGTAACACGCAGGTGAAATCCAGCACCGTCTGAAGATAGATGGACGTGCCCACTGAGTGGGTTCAACACGGCTCCAACGATAGTCAGAAAGGTGAGGTTTCGCGTCAGAAGGCTTACGAGCTTGATATGTTAGCGTTGGATTTTAACGGTCTTTTATCTTCTTACTATCAGGCATGTCCTATGGCTATAGGAGAAGATAAACATAAATATGCAATTCTAATTATTAGCAATAAGTAGAAAGCATGATCTTATGTGGTAAAAGCCCATGAACCCTAGTAAGACCTTAATATAACTTAAGTCTTCACTTGAGCTTCATTGCATCTCATCTGGTCCAACCCAGTGCCCTAGCGCCAAGAGCACCTCAGGTGCACCACCAGGTGAATGCCCCTCTTGGATGTGTGCCTTTGTTCTTGTCTAATCAAAGTACATTTGATCTATCTAGACAAGGTTGACTCGCAGGTCAACAACATATTATAAATTAAGTACAATGTGATTCGCAGATCACAAATTAATTTACAATTTTTAAGTCCAGGCACGCAGGCCCCAGCACAGCACACAATTGGGCAACCCACATAAGACTAAATAAACAAGCATATGGTTCAATCAACATGTGATCCAATCATCTTGAAATTAAAAGTTTTGAAAACCCCATGGCATCAATTTTAATTTCCTTATGAGCCCTACAACCTTACAATGGTCCATTGATGGGGATCCACTCATCCATCTAGTTAGATCCTTTGCCCTTGCATGCACCGAGTCCTAACTGACCCGAGTTGACCTAATGGTCAACCATGCATGCGCCAAGGGCTGAACTACCCCCATGAGTTTTGGCAAGCGGGTGTGACCCCGGGCCTAACTCAAGTGTGTTCAGTAGTGTCTCAACCAGACCTCGCTACATGCCCTAGATGCAGTCAACCTATAGCCACCTTGTGCTTGCGCATAGGTGCTATCAGGTTAACCCATCTGAGCTGTCAGATGGTCTGATCAGACTTGGATCTAACCTAGTGGTGACTTCAACCTCATCAACCCATCTAAGGGTTTAATGTAGTGGCACCTTAGATCTAATCAAGCGCGCAAGATGTAAGTTTTAGAAAAACCTTAGAACATGCGCAATCATACAAACAAACAACATGCTTGCATATAACCCTTAGATCTAAGGGGGTCCCCTTCAAGGGGGAGCGCAAACTTTAGGGGGTCCCCTTCAAGGGGGAGCGCATACTTCATATAAGCAAAGCATGATACAAGCGCAACTTCATGTAAGCAAAGCATGATACAAGCGCAACTTCATGTAAGCAAAGCATGCCTCAAGTAAAAGTAAGCGCAACATGAGGATCACATCAGCAAACATAATAGCATGCATAGAGCCAAGCTCTGATACCAATTGTAGGAACCCCTAATCATAAGGGGGCAAAACCCTAAGCATGGCGCTAAAGTAAAATATGCAAGCGGAAGCAAGGGTCGCAAGATCATTTGCATGCCATATGTTCAACTAAAATCGATTGAATAGATTGAGATAAAAATCATACCAACGCCATATGCTTGGAAGTCGGCTTGGATAAAGAGAACAAAGTAGATCTCCTCCACAAGTTCACACACAAGGTGAAGATGCTTACTCCTTGCGGTCTCTTGTGCTAGCAAGACACCCAAGCCTTCAAGTGTCGAATGGAAGGGGATGATGAACCTCTTGGCCGAGAGCTCCTCTTGCTCAACCTCTCCTTCTCTTCGTCAATCACCACCCAACCAAAGTCGAATGCGTTGAAGAGAAGAGCGCAAACGCATATGCGTTTTTGGCATTGAAGTGAGTGAAACCGGCCCTTGATGACTTTCCATAAATGGAAGCTCATCAAGTCCATGCGCTCAACTCAACCCAAACGCATTTTAGGATTGAACCATGCGTTCACCATTGTGAACCGGTTCAAGCCAAAATGTCAAATCGGCTTTGGTTCAACAAACCAAACCGAAATAGCTCTAGCCACTTGGTCTAGACCAAATTGAACCCCCAAGGCTCATGATCTAACCTTTCATCATCTGATGCCCTTGATCTCTCCGATCTAGCATCACCTCTCTCGATCGAAGCTTACCGATCTCAAGTCCTAATCAATCAAACATGATCAGACCAGATCTCACTTACAATCAGAGATTAAATCCCTTTAATCTGAACTCAAAGAATCCAGTCCATACGATCTGACTCAAGTAAGCCATATCACCAAATTGTGCGACCCTGAGGGTTTCCTCTAAATGTCGGTAACGATAACTTACGTTATCACGATCAGTGAGGGGTATCTAGCAACACATCACTGTCTCCCGATATAAAGGAAAGAGTCTTCCAAGACTACTCCCAAACCATAGCACAAGTGTGACTCAATTCACAAGGCATACATGTGTCCTTTGCCACTGGATGTTCTTATTGGACAAGCGGGTCAAGCTTGTAACTCCAATACGATGAGCATGATTAGATCAGATGCACATAGTCATCTGGGTATGGCCATACACTATCTCAATCATCTCATATAGGGGGGCCCTTAGAACACCACACTCCTTAAACAAGGAGACGGCAATCCTTTATCTATCACTAGTGCCCTAACCTGATTCAAGCTCACCATCCAAGATAGTCTATAATCATTATATTTCAAATGATATTGAACTACCTCAAAACAATGACAATCATCATTTAGAAACACAAGTGATCTCAAGTCAAAGGACATGTGCCACTTGCTGCTTACAGGGATCATTCACATTGTGACAAGCAATGCAATATCCCAGTAGGGTCTGTCCAGTACATCCAATGTACCCATGAGTCTACATCTTATTCCATGCTCGAAGCATCCTATAAGATTAGCACTCATATTAGTCTCCATCATATCAAGGCTGTCTCATGTTCACCAAGATATCTCGACTAAGGACATATAGCCTGTCAGCCTAGCTGAACAGCTTTGAGACATTATTCAGAAGTACACTTATTACAGCAGACAAGGTAACAACCTGAATAACAACCATGCCTTATTATAAACTTAAGAGTTTATTACATGATACTTATACAATCCCAAGGCCTCAAACATTAGCCTTAAGGGCATACCCCAACAATCAGTGCCTAAAAGAAGTCGGGCGCTAGCCATGCCAAGTGGGTCGAGTACTTACAACAATACTCCGTTGTGATCAACCACAAGGCGAGCAAGGAAAATGTTGTTGCATATGCCTTAAGTTGAGTCCGGACCCTTTTGCGCGTGATGCGCACCCGTGTCAACACCTTTGACCACGTCAAGGAGGAGTACACCACATGCTCCAACTTCGGTGCCATTTACGCTGCCCTGACTAAGACCCCAGATCCTGAGTCCCCACACCAGCTGTGCGAAGGCTACCTTTTCTTAGGGAACCACTTGTGCATTCCCTGGTCGTCACTTCGAGATCATCTTTTGCTCGAGCTACATGCGGGTGGCATCGCCGGCCATTACGGCTACAACAAGACCCTAGAAATGGTGGAGGAACGCCTCTTTCGGCCTTCCCTTCGCAAGGACGTTGAGCATATCATGTGCCATTGTGGCACATTCCAAATGGCCAAACCCCGACCCACAAACACTGGCCTCTACACTCCTCTACCGATTGCTAAGGGTCCGTGGTGCAACCTTAGCATGGACTTCGTCCTCGGTCTACCTCGGACTGCCTCTCACTTCGATTCCGTCTACGTGGTTGTAGACTAGTTCTCGAAGATGGCGCATTTCATTTCCTGTTCCCGTACTGCAAATGCGTCTCACGTAGCACATCTTTTTGTCAAGGAAGTCATTCGTCTCCATGGTCTTCCTTTAACCATTGTGTCCGACCACGATAGGCAGTTTGTGAGCCACTTCTGGCGGTCACTCTGGGCCCTCATGGGCACTACCCTGAAGTTCTCTACACCCTACCACCCCCAAACTGATGGGCAAACCGAGGTGGTTAACCGTGTTGGTGTATATGCCCTAAAGACCAATGTATGGACATGGTCAGGCATTGTTTGAATGTACTTTGATAGAACTATTACTCTTTATGTGGGCATGGTCGTTATTATGCAGACTTCTCTACCTGCGTTGATGTATTGAGTTGCATAAATAATGTCCCAGGAGTTTGGATTGGATCCATTCTCATAAGCTATCCCCAGACAAGGTACCTTAGTAGATATGGGACAGCTTTGGTACATGTGAGACTGGTGTATGGGCTGGTTAGGTGCGGGGCACAGTAACGCAGACATACAGGTGCATTGGATGCACTAGAGTGATCCACCGTGAGGATTGACTTGTCTAGTCAACAAGTCAATCTCACATGCAAGTGGTTTGCATTGATCATTAGACTTGAGGTATTCATGTCTAGATTTGATGATGGGTATGCTTTAATACAGTCTTACGTCTCTCCGTAATTGGGAGATCAAAACGACTATCATTGGGCATGTCATAAGTCATGTGGAGACATGGATGACCAATAGTAGGATTTGCCCCTTCCTTATTGGAAGCATGATATCCACTCGGGGCGCCCCACCTTATTGGTGCATGACAGGAAAGTGTGGCCACACTTGTTGAGTCATGACCAATGCATTGGATAATAAACTTGAGACTAATCCAATGGCAGGATATCAGCTTAGGCAAAGGGATCTATAATGCAATGGGAATCCTCGTTGCTTGTTAGGAGTTGTTGCCATAATGACTTAAGTCCTATGACATGGGTAGTAGTGATGTGTTGCTAGATACCCCTCACTACTTATGATGTTTACATCATTGCCATTGTCATATGGATCCTACGGGGTCACACGCAATAGACTCTTGACGTTGCTTTAATCAGAAGCCTTAGGATCAAGTTATTGGAGAACTTGGATCCATTTGGAAGATTTCATCAGCGCCAATGGGCCTGATGAGTTGGAAGAAAGTTATTGGGGCCAAACTTCATTTTTGGCAGGTTGACCCGAAATTGACCTACATTGGTCGCATTTGGATTAGGGTTGCATTGGATTAGATCCAATGGCTTAATCAACCCATGCCATGAAGTTTGGACTAGCTCATTATCCAATGAGGCCCAATAATTAGTTGTCATGAAGAGGAATTGGCTTAAAAGGATATAATGGGGAGAAATCTCATCCCATTGGCGCCTAGGGGCATAATGGGGTGAGGGAGGCGCCTTTTCTTCATTATGGAAGTAAAGAGCGCCTAGCCCTTCTTCCTTGGATGGAATACTTGCCTCTAAGGCAAGTCTTGGGGCTGATATGGCTTGAGGACTCTTTTGGAAAGAGCTTGGGCGCATATGAGAAGTAGGAAGATGTTTATGGTAAAGTCTTGGAGACTTTCCTTATGAACCCTACATACGCCCAAACCCTTACCCTAGCCGAAACTCCTCATGCATGTTGCGCCTAGCCACTTCTCCTTTGATGGTAAGAATGCATTTGAGGCATGTCTTGGGCTGATATAGTGCTTGGACATTTATGGATAGGTTGAATGAGGTTTATGGTAAAGTCTTGGAGACTTTCCTTGCTTCAAGACACCTCATCCTAGCCATACACTTGGCATGATCCTAGCCCTTGCCCAAACCGCCTCTAGTCCTATTTATAGGACCCATTGTCGCCTCCTCTAAAGGTTGACGAACGCTTAGAGACGTGAACAGACATAGAGGGGTGAAAGCAAGGGCAAAGGGCGACAACATCAAAGTGGCGCAACCCTTCTTCCAACAAGTGACCGCAAGTCTTCTCCTTCCTCTCCTCTTGGTGTGACTTGGAGAAGGACTTGGTGGCTCAACTTCCTCTTAATCTTCCTCAAGGCCGAAACTCTTCTTCTCCCTCTTCTCTTGGAGTGAAGAGGATAAGGAGTTGGCGGCATCTTCCTTGCACTTGGCGCATGAACCTTAGAGGTGGCGCAAGAATAGTGAAGGAACCCTAAGGCTCGATTCTCTTCCCGAGGCTAGCACCAAGCGTGGAAGGGAGCAACGATCAAGGAGTCGACACGTGGATACTTGTAGAGGGCGAACACTTGGGCGCCTTCAACATGGCTTCGACGTCTAGACAAGCAAAAGAGGTACATCTCTAACACATCCTTGTGTCTTCTCTCTCGCATGGATCCTTGGGACCGGAATATGTTTCGGGTGTAATGATTCTTCCGCTGCGTCCTGGGACTGCAAAATTTTAAATTACACCCGGTATTCCCTAACAGTGGTATCAGAGGTACTTGCGAGAAACACAAGGTGTACGTTTGCTTGTGTGAAAAATTTTTTTTGAAAATTTTTCTTCTATCAATGCGCGTTTCACTTAGAAAGTGTTTTTCATCCAATCTTCTCTTCTCAACTCTATGACCGAAACTTGGATTTTGTTTATGCTTGATTTAAGACCAAAGGCGCACGTAGGTTTTGTCAAGTAGGACCGGCATTGTGTCTTCGGACTGGCCGGGTCTCTTGATCTGACAAAACTGCTAGCCGATAGGGTCTATGAAATCATCATGGAACTTAATCTAAATTTTGGCATAAATTTGGTTAGGAGAGTGCTTTGGATGATATTGGCGCATAAGGTGCTAAAATTTGATTTTTCCGGATTTTCAAATTTTACATGCGCCACTTGATTGGGTTGATATGGTCATAGCGAGTGCCCTCCTGTGTTGTGATGTGGAAGCATGTTTCCACTTGTGATGAATGCTTGTTAAATCTCTTTCCACCTGCGTGTGGTTCTCTCCCTATCTTGTTGTAAAGAATTTTTCATCTTGTTTAGAATAGATGTAGAATTATATGATAGGTTAAGGGTTCATCTTGACAACAAGGAGTCTTCTTCAATCGGAGTCAGAAGTGGCGCCAGCTTTGGAAGCATGGTGATGGACTTGCGGCTGAAATAAGAACATATGCTTTCGGCTTCTGGCATGGACTGATCTGCTGTAGGGACTCGCAACCCTTGGATACGCGATAACATGTCACATGGCTCGTGACAAGTTATGTGTATGAAAAGGGCTATGACCATATTGACCAAACTAGCATGCCTGTGATGGTTTATTATTTTGTCTATAGCATGCCTGTGATGTTTTTCCTTTGCTGCCATAACCATAGGAAAACTGCATACTAGAAAAGAATAAAACAAACATGCAAAAGCTCTCAATACAATATCAAGTCGATAGCTTTCTAACGCATAGCCCTCATCAAACTATCGATCGGTGGTGTTGTGAACTGTTTCCTACCCTCGTGGGACACACCCACTTATCTTTAGAAGGTGTGTGGTGACAATGCTTTCCCCAGTCCAGTTTTAACCTGGGCGTGCCTTCGCAAGGAAATTTGTTGGCCCTGGGCATAACGGTTAGGACCAGACTTGACTAGTTTTTCATATGTCATTGACATGATGAATTACTAGAGGCAGCTATTGAGAGGATAGAGTTTTGTGTTGTATCCAGCCCTCGCTGGACACAGGGCGCCTAGTCTGTCTCAACTAAGAGGAATTGTGCATGGCACAATTGGCTGGCATGCCTACCTAAGGAAGCATGAGACTCTCTGTGCATCTCAACTCACCCTCGTGAGTCGCGGAGACCTTATGTGAAATTAGGAACCTACTCACCTATTTCCATGTTGAGTTAGAGAGTTCTCAACTTGTTTTGGAAGTAGTGGGAGCATAGCATTTAATTTAAAGTCTTTGTTAAATGCTTTATCATTGTACTTACTTTACTTGTTTGCTTATTGTAGAATGCATCTCCTGATCTAAGATTGAAACTTTATAAACATAAACTGGATGGGACAAATTGGACAAAATGGTTCAAGATTTTGTCCAAGATACTGAAACAAGAAAATAAGGTGCATCTTCTTGAAAGACCTCCATCCCAGCCTAGTGTGTATTTCACTAATGATTGCGAGTGGAATGTCTATCTTGAACATTGTGAAGATAACGAACAGTACACTGCTCTTGTCTTAGAGTGCATGACCCCAGAGGTCAAGGTTGAATGTGATGAGATGGGGATCTATGATCTAATCATACATCTCAAAGGTCTCTTCACACCATGTGTTGGGAAACCCCGGGGACATTTTACAATTTTTTAGAGTTATGGACATACATTTTTCGCAGCGGAAGAATGTCCCCGAAATAGGCCAGTCCCAAAAACCCAGTGAAGATCGCATGCAAGGGAGTCGACACGATGAGTTAGGAAATACCTTAAGAGCAATGTAGAGCGATGTCGATGAAGGCGCCCAAGTGTTCGCCCTCTGCAGTCTCGCACACACGGATCTCTTGAGTTCTCTTCTTCCACGCCCGGTGCTAGCCTCGGGAAGAAGATCCAAGCCTTAGGGAGATACTCTACTTCACTTGCGCCACCAAGAGAGATGAAGTGCCAAGTGAAGAAGGAAGACTATCCAAAAACGCCAAGCACTAATGTTCCTTGCGCCAAGAGGAAAGGAGGAAGTGGCTTGCGGTTATGGAAGAAGGAAGATGCGCCCTTTGCTCCAAGCACTCGCCCCTCTCCTTGTGTTCACGCCTTCAAGGAATTAATTGCACACAAGAGGGCTCGGCTAGGTGCTCTTTTATAGGGCAAGAGGCGATTTATGAAAGGCTAGGATTAAGACAAGTGGGCGGCTATGATGAGAAGGTTTGAGATAAGGAAAGTCTCCAAGACATTTCCATAATACTCATTCAACCATTCCTTTTAGAGCCCATGTCTTTCTTTGTGCGCCAAGGCCGTGCCTTGCGCCCCAAGTAATGCCATATTGGCATTCATACCATAAGAGATTAAGGGGGAGGCGCCAATTGCTTCCTTATGAAGCAAATTGCGCCACTTCTCCCCATTATGCCCATAGGCGCCTAGGGGAGAAGATTTGTCCCCATTATACCCTTTTAGCCTCTCATCTCTTCATGAGAACTTGTTATTGGGCCTCATTGGATAATGAGCTAGCCCAAACATCATTGCATAGGTTGATTAAGCACTTGGATCCAATCCAATGCAACCCTAATCCAAATGTGACCAACCATGGTCAAATACGGGTCAACCTGCCAAAAATGAAGTTTGGCTCCAATAACATTCTTCCATTTCATCAGGCCCATTGGCGCTGATGAAGTCTCCCAATTAGATCTGAGTTATCCAATAACTCGATCATAAGGCTTCCCGATCAATACGAGAACTCAAGTATCAAGGTGTGCGACCCTGTAGGTTCCTCTGACGCTGGCAGTGCTGACCAAAGGTCATCACAAGCAGTGAGTGGCACCTAGCAGTGCATCGCTGCTACCCAGGTCATTGGAATGGATATCGACATCGACATCCCCATCATCGCAACTAGGTACAGATGCATTACAGTCTCTTTGCCGAACTGATATCCGATTGGACAAGTGTGTCACCACTTGTTTTCATCCAATCACATGGCTATGACTAAAACAGGTTCTCACCTGGGTATGGCCATACACTCTCAGTCATAGAACCATAAAGGAGCTCCATGGATATCATACTTCCTTAGGGAAGGGGCAAATCCTATGTCTGTCCATTGATCTTCTCATATGGGTCTTGACATGCTCAATAACAACCGTTATGACCTCCCAGCTACGGCAAGGTGTTAGGTTGTATCAAAGCAAGTCCCTAATCATATAGAATGATCAATGACCTCAAGTCAAGGGATCAATGCATCTCCTGTCACTTATGAGGATAACTCATGACACCAAGTCATAGCCTCATAGCGGGTCTATCCAGTATATCCCCAATGATATACCCATGTGTCTGCGTTAGCACCACGTGCCTAACCAGCCCACATACCAGTCTCTCAAGTACCATAGCTGTCCCATATCCACTAAGGTACATCGACTGGGGATTATAATTCGAGCACAGATCCAATCTGTCTCCAGGGACATTATCATGTAAGTACACAATCGCAGGTGTAGTCAAACAATGATAACGACAATGCCAGAATGATATATAAATATCAGTGTCAAGTAGTACATAAGTTGACCAAAACTAGGTCCTAGGGCATATACACCAACAATCTCCCACTTGCACTAAGACCTAGAAGTTGAGGAATCTCAACCCCATATCTCTAGCGTGACCATCATGCTTCTGCTGCGCCAAAGCCTTGGTCAATGGGTCTGCCAGATTGTTCACTGTGTCTACTCTGCTAATCTTGACATCACCTCTATCAATGATCTCTCTGATCAGGTGAAATCTTCTGAGTATGTGTTTGGATCTTTGATGAGACCGTGGTTCCTTGGCTTGTGCAATTGCTCCATTGTTGTCACAGTAGAGTTCAATGGGATCCATTGCACTAGGTACCACTTGAAGATCACATAAGAACTTCCTTATCCAAACAGCTTCCTTGGCTGCCTCAGAAGCAGCCACATACTCAGCTTCGATTGTAGAATCTGCTATGGTGGATTGCTTGAAGCTCTTCCAACATACAGCGCCTCCATTTATCTTGAACACATAGCCGGCCTGCGATCTAAAGTCGTCAGGGTCAGACTGGAACGATGCGTCAGTATAGCCCTGCATACTGAGCTCTTCCTGTCCCCCATAGACCATGAACAAATCCTTAGTTCTTCTCAGATACTTGAGGATGTTCTTTACAGCCACCCAGTGCTGTAGACCTGGATTGGATTGGTATCGGCTGGTAATGCTCACAGCATATGCCACATCTAGTCTAGTACATAACATTGCATACATGATCGATCCTACTGCCGAAGCATAAGGAATTCGACTCATGTCATCCCTCTCAGCCTGTGTTGTAGGACACTGGCTCTTTGAGAGAGTAAGGCCATGTCTCACTGGAAGGTATCCTTTCTTGGATTGCTCCATGTAGAACCTCTCCAGTACCTTATCAATGTAAGTACTTTGACTAAGGGCCAAGAGCCTCTTGGATCTATCCCGGTAGATCCTCACGCCTAGAATATAGGCGGCCTCCCCTAAGTCTTTCATCTCGAAACACTTCCCTAACCATGTCTTCACAGCTTGAAGACTAGGGATGTCGTTTCCGATGAGCAGTATGTCATCAACATACAAGACCAGAAAAATTACCAAGCTCCCACTAAATTTTCTGTATACACAGGCGTCATCTTCGCTTTTGATAAAACCATAATCTCTCACGGCCTCATCAAATCGAAGATTCCAACTTCGAGATGCTTGCTTTAACCCATAGATGGACCTTATTAGCCTGCAGACCTTATTAGCCTCTGCAGGATGGATGAAGCCATCAGGTTGTGTCATATACACATCCTCAGTCAGCTTCCCGTTAAGGAACGCTGTTTTCACATCCATCTGCCATATCTCATAATCATGATATGCAGCTACAGCAAGCAGAATCCGAATGGATTTAATCATGGCAACTGGCGAGAAGGTTTCATCATAGTCCACCCTGTGGACTTGTTTAAATCCTTTAGCCACTAGTCTACCCTTATAGGTAACTATTTTGCCATCCATGTCTGTCTTCTTCTTGAAGACCCATTTACACCCTATGGGTTTTACCCCATCAGGCATTTCAACCAAATCCCAGACTTGGTTAGCCGACATAGAATCCATCTCAGATCTCATGGCGTCAAGCCATTTCTCGGAGTCCGGTCCACTGACCACCTCATCATAGGTTCTAGGTTCATCCTCAATGATGAAGATCCCATCGTGTTGGGTCGGTAGTGACCCATACCTCTCAGGTGCACGACGAATTCTCCTAGACCTACGCGGGACCTGTGTCTGAGCCTCAGGTTGCCTAGCAACCGGTGCAGGTGGCTCAGATTCCATCTCTTTGTCTTGTGCTTGCACTTGGACCTCATCCAAGTCAAACTTCCTCCCACTAACTTCTTTCATAAGAAATTCTTTCTCTAGAAAGACAGCACCCCGAGCAACAAAAACTTTGTTCTCGGTTGGGACATAGAAGTAGTATCCTTTAGTTTCCTTAGGATACCCCACAAACACACACTTATCAGATCTAGGTTCTAGCTTGCTAGAATCCTGACGTTTGACGTAAGCCTCACATCCCCAGATCCTGATAAACGTGAGATTAGGGCGTCTTCCACTCCATACCTCGTATGGTATTTTGGAGACACTCTTAGATGGAACATTATTCAGTATTAGAGAAGCTGTTTCTAGTGCATGCCCCCAGAATGATGAAGGTAGAGTTGCATGACTCATCATGGATCGAACCATATCCAATAAAGTTCGATTTCTCCTTTCAGACACACCATTCCATTGAGGTGTTCCAGGAGGAGTGAGTTGGGATATGATCCCACACTCTCTCAGATAGTCAAAGAACTCACCACTCAGGTATTCTCCACCTCGATCTGATCGAAGAGCTTTAATGGATCTTCCAAGCTGGTTCTCTTCTTCATTCTTGAACTCCTTGAATTTCTCAAAGGACTCAGATTTATGTCTCATTAGGTAGACATAACCATACCTACTGAAGTCATCAGTAAAGGTAATGAAGTAGCTGTACCCTCCTCTGGCTTGTTTATTGAAGGGCCCACACACATCAGTATGTATGAGATCCAATAAACCTTCTGCCCTCTCACCAATCTTGGTGAAGGGTGCCTTTGTCATCTTCCCTAACAAACAAGGTTCACAAGTATAAAATTCCTCCAAGGAACTTGAATCTAACAATCTATTTGCATGGAGTTGTTGGATGCGATTCTTGTTTATATGGGCTAATCGACAGTGCCATAGGAAAGCACCAACTGAACCACTCAGTTTGGTCCTCTTATTGCTTATGTTACAAATAGAACTTTCCATATCCAAGATATATAGACCATTGCACAAAGTGCCCTTCCCATAGAACATATTTGCAAATGAAAAAGAACAGGAGTTCTTATTTATTTCAAATTTAAATCCTTTCCTCGCCAAGCAAGGAATGGATACAATATTCTTTGTTAGCGAAGGTACACAAAAGCAATTGTCTAGTTCTAATTGAAGTCCAGAAGGCAAGGAGAGAGTCAAAACGCCTACAGCAACAGCAGCAACCTGTGCCCCATTTCCAACGCGTAGGTCAATCTCTCCAAGCCGCACCGATCTACTTTTCTTGTGCCCCTGCATATTTGTACAAATATGAGCTCCACATGCGGTATCCAATACCCATGACATAGAAGTAGAAAGATTGACTTCTGTAACATAAATACCTGAGCATGAAGACGAAGCCTTGCCTCTCTTCTTCTCATTCTAAAGTCGTACTATGTCCTTTATCATGTGAGGTGGTCCTCCACATGAGTAGCACTTATTATTCCTGACTCTTTCCATCTTTGTTTTCAATGTATTAGTTAAGCCTTTGGGCTTAACACACTGAATGTCTACTTTAGGAGGGTTGAGCTCAACCAATGCATCAAAGAGCTGCCCTATATTAGAAATAATTTCAGGGGCACTCTTAGATTCATATTGCCATCTAAGCTCGGGCGACATGTTGGTTAGCATCAATCGTGCAACCTCCAAAGTATCAGCTTGATGCTTATCATAAGCATCCCTCTCAGCCGCTGAGGCCAAGCATGGAAGTGGCTCAGGAATTGGCTTCTCAAGGACATATAGCTTCCTCTCTAGCTTGAGCACAATTCTCAAATTCATATACCAATCCTTTAAGTTGGATCCAACCAACTTATCCCTTTCCAGGGTAGATCGCAGTGACCATCTGCCATTGTTCACAGCCATTGTTCTACAACAACCAAGAAACAGCAGATTAGTACTACTTCGAGTCGTTTAAACTGGACTTATTTTAAATGACCATGGCTCCCACTATTTTATATTCGAATTGACAACCCACAAAGTCAATCGGGAAGTTTAAAACTTCCTAGTGAGATGGGATCCTTATTTCACATGAGGCTTTGCGTCCCACGAGGGTGGGATGAGATGCACAAAGTAACCCATGCTTCCTAAGGTGGGCGCGCCGGCCGGTTGCTCCAAGCAACTCCCCTTGTTGAGACAGTCTGGGCATTTCATGTCCAGCGAGGGCTGGATACAACATGAAACCTTTACCTCTCAACGATGCCTCTAGACTTTCACCATGTGCCCAGCACATGTGAACTTCTAGTCAAGTCCATTCCTAACCGTTATGCCCAGGGCCAATGAGTTTCCTTGCGAAGGCACGCCCAGGTTAAAACTGGACTGGGGAAACCATTGCCACCACGCACTTTCTAAAGATAAGTGGGTGTGTCCCACGAGGGTGGGAAACAATTCACAACACCACTGATCGATAGCTTAGTGAGGGCTACGCATTAGAAGGCTACCAGACTTGATATTTGAATTGAGGGTTTTTGTTTAAGGTCTCATCATCTCAGTTTTATCTTATGTCTATCATTACAGGCATGCAATCCTATAGTGATAACATAACGGTAAAACATTTCAGGCATGCTTCTGCAGATAATAATAAAAGCAGTAAAGGATGATGTGATCATATCTTATACAAGACATTGAACCAATCCATGCCATGAAATAGGTTCAACTCTTGTCCTAGAACTCAAGCCCCAAAACTAGACCTAGCCTAGCTGACCTCTAGCTTGAACTTCAAGGTTGGCTCCAAGGTCCTTCTCTCATGGTTTAGCTCTCAAACCATAGAGGAATACTTTCGAAGTTCCCCATAGGTTCGGCCAATGCCATGGCCTTCCTCCAAGGAAGGTGCGCCACCATGCAAGGGGACAAGATCTTTTTCGCCACCAAGCAACCAAGCACCAGCTTGCATGCGCCACCTTGCATGCTTGCGCCATCAAGCAAGATGCGAGCATCAAGGTCCAAGAAGGATGCGCCTAGCCCTTAATCTTCCTCTTAATTTTTTCAAAAATAATGAAAAAGATGGCACGCAGGCCGCACAAGGATACATCGCAGGCATGCAAGAAGGGGGCTTGACTAATGATCACAACACCATGCACAATCAAGGTATTTACTCATGCAATTCTACATGCTCATGAAAAACATAAAATCTGAAATTTTACTTTTTCATAAAACCAGTTTCTTTTTCTCATCTTCTTCTCACAAGTCTTTTGGTTTATTGCGATTTATTTTTCATGATGATTTCAGAGATCCTTTCGGCTGGCAATTTTGTCAGATCAAGAGACTTGGCCAGTCCGAAGACACAATGCCCGTCCTACTTGACAAAATTACGTGCGCCTTTGATCTTTAAATCAAACAAGAAAAATAGTCCAAAAATTCCAAAAGAGATTGAGAGGATGATAGAAACAAGAAACCCTAATTTTTCTACTTTCAGAAAAATGATTGCCATGCATCATGCTATTTACGAAAATAGAGATATGGCATGTGAGCATGGAAGAAAAGCATAAAACATCATTCGAGTCTTGCAAGTCGCTCTGATACCACTGTTGGGAAACCCCGGGGACATTTTACAATTTTTCAGAGTTATGGACAAACATTTTTCGCAGCGGAAGAATGTCCCCGAAAAAGGCCAGTCCCAAAAACCCAGTGAAGATCGCATGCAAGGGAGTCGACACGATGAGTTAGGAAATACCTTAAGAGCAATGTAGAGCGATGTCGATGAAGGCGCCCAAGTGTTCGCCCTCTGCAGTCTCGCACACACGGATCTCTTGAGTTCTCTTCTTCCACGCCCGGTGCTAGCCTCGGGAAGAAGATCCAAGCCTTAGGGAGATACTCTACTTCACTTGCGCCACCAAGAGAGATGAAGCGCCAAGAGAAGAAGGAAGACTATCCAAAAACGCCAAGCACTAATGTTCCTTGCGCCAAGAGGAAAGGAGGAAGTGGCTTGCGGTTATGGAAGAAGGAAGATGCGCCCTTTGCTCCAAGCACTCGCCCCTCTCCTTGTGTTCACGCCTTGAAGGAATTAATTGCACACAAGAGGGCTCGGCTAGGTGCTCTTTTATAGGGCAAGAGGCGATTTATGAAAGGCTAGGATTAAGACAAGTGGGCGGCTATGATGAGAAGGTTTGAGATAAGGAAAGTCTCCAAGACATTTCCATAATACTCATTCAACCATTCCTTTTAGAGCCCATGTCTTTCTTTGTGCGCCAAGGCCTTGCCTTGCGCCCCAAGTAATGCCATATTGGCATTCATACCATAAGAGATTAAGGGGGAGGCGCCAATTGCTTCCTTATGAAGCAAATTGCGCCACTTCTCCCCATTATGCCCATAGGCGCCTAGGGGAGAAGATTTGTCCCCATTATACCCTTTTAGCCTCTCATCTCTTCATGAGAACTTGTTATTGGGCCTCATTGGATAATGAGCTAGCCCAAACATCATTGCATAGGTTGATTAAGCACTTGGATCCAATCCAATGCAACCCTAATCCAAATGTGACCAACCATGGTCAAATACGGGTCAACCTGCCAAAAATGAAGTTTGGCTCCAATAACATTCTTCCATTTCATCAGGCCCATTGGCGCTGATGAAGTCTCCCAATTAGATCCAAGTTATCCAATAACTCGATCATAAGGCTTCCCGATCAATACGAGAACTCAAGTATCAAGGTGTGCGACCCTGTAGGTTCCTCTGACGCTGGCAGTACTGACCAAAGGTCATCACAAGCAGTGAGTGGCATCTAGCAGTGCATCGCTGCTACCCAGGTCGTTGGAATGGATATCGACATCGACATCCCCATCATCGCAACTAGGTACAGATGCATTACAGTCTCTTTGCCGAACTGATATCTGATTGGACAAGTGTGTCCCCACTTGTTTTCATCCAATCACATGGCTATGACTAAAACAGGTTCTCACCTGGGTATGGCCATACACTCTCAGTCATAGAACCATAAAGGAGCTCCATGGATATCATACTTCCTTAGGGAAGGGGCAAATCCTATGTCTGTCCATTGATCTTCTCATATGGGTCGTGACATGCTCAATAACAACCGTTATGACCTCCCAGCTACGGCAAGGTGTTAGGTTGTATCAAAGCAAGTCCCTAATCATATAGAATGATCAATGACCTCAAGTCAAGGGATCAATGCATCTCCTATCACTTATGAGGATAACTCATGATACCAAGTCATAGCCTCATAGCGGGTCTATCCAGTATATCCCCAATGATATACCCATGTGTCTGCGTTAGCACCACGTGCCTAACCAGCCCACATACCAGTCTCTCAAGTACCATAGCTGTCCCATATCCACTAAGGTACATCGACTGGGGATTATAATTCGAGCACAGATCCAATCTGTCTTTAGGGACATTATCATGTAAGTACACAATCGCAGGTGTAGTCAAACAATGATAACGACAATGCCAGAATGATATATAAATATCAGTGTCAAGTAGTACATAAGTTGACCAAAACTAGGTCCTAGGGCATATACACCAACACCATGCTCTATACACAATGATCAGGAGAGTTCTGTTGGATCTTCAGAGTGTATGCCTGAATCTGAGAATGACCATGGTTCTGTATCTTCGAAGCTAATACTTCGGAAGACTGGGAATGCATGGGTATTTCGAAGAGGATTAATGGCCAAGAAGAGCATGGCAAAGAAGAAGGGATGTAATCCATCCGCTTCAGGTATTGTGTTACCGAGGTCTTTTGTCTACTTCTTATTCATGGGTACTGGGTACCGTATGTGAGGCTCACATATGTTTTACATGTGCAGGAGCTCAAAAGAAGTAGGATGAAGAGGCTTGATGGGATCGATTCTCGGGTCAGGGACGGAGCATTGGATGCTGCTGTTGATATCATCTCACTGCCTTGAAGACTTTATATAGAACTTTGCTATTATGTATCAGCTTATGTATTAGAACATCATTCCTTTTGGAAAGGACTTCAGTTTGAAATAATAAATAATATTTTTCTTTAATCTGAGATGTTCTATTGAAGTGATACAGTTGAAAATAGTTTGTGGTTCTATATGTGACACAAGATCAGATCTAATGATTCAATAAACATCCTCTTGTAGCATTATCTCTTGAACCATAGAACAATGGTCACATCCAAAGGTCCATGGACTATTGGGATCATTGTCCTTACAGGACTATGATACATGTGAGCCTAGTTCAAAGGAACAATGTGACAGATGCTGCCTTCACCGTAAAGGGTGGAAGGAGTAGTGACTTGTTGGATCTATTACACAGCAATGTAAGTGGACCCATGTAAACAAGCACTAAGAGGAGTTATATACTTCATTAGGTGTGGGTATGCATTACGCAACCCAAGAACTTTGGAAAAATCCAAGAAGTTCACAAATGAAGTATTGAGTTAAATTGAAGGATCTGTTAAAGCACCTTGATTGGATCAAGATAATTAGTGGAAAATTTGATGACTGTCCTAAGAAGTGTGGAGTTATCTCATAGCTTTCTTAATACACTACTGTGTGGTGAATTTCAAAGAAAGATAAAGGAACACATTGGATGTGGTTCCATCTTTGAATAGTCATGCAAATATACTACTATGATGCCATGCAAACAGATGTACTGCCACTCATAAGAAAGTGTCTAATTTAGCCTTTGAGTTGCGAACTGCAAATATCCCATTTCTTCAATGGAATTGGGAATGTAATATGCAGTGATCTCAAAAGTACATGTTTTTGTGGTGCACTGTAGAGTGCTAATTCTATCCCAAAGAGAACAAAATATTTGTTGCTCAAACTACTGTCTTTCTTAAGAAAGTATTTCTTTTGAAAGAAGCTAGTGGGAGTAGATTTGATTTGGACAAGGTCCAGAATCAACCACAATATAATTAGACACAGATGGAGAGCAAAATCTCACATACAGGTTGGAAATCAACCTGAGGTTCAAGTAACACAGGAACAACATAAGTCTGGATCGATTCGATATGCTGGGCATAACGAATTTTATCATGGATGAACCTAAGACTTATAGGGAAATGGAAGCAGTCAGTGGACCAGATTCCAAGAAATGGCTAAGGGCCATAAGAACCATAATGGACTCCATGTCTGCTAATCAAGTCTGGGACTTGGATGAGCTGCCAAAGGGGTAATTCCCACAGGCTATAAAATAAATCTTCTAGGAAGATAGACATGGAAGGTAACATTGTTACCTTGAAAGGCAAGCTAGTGAACAGAAATTTCAGGCAAATCCACTAGGTGGATAATGATGAAATTTTTCACCAATAGCTGAGTTTTAAGTCCATTAGGGATCTGCTTGTTATAATTGCATGATCAATTATGGCATGTTGTTATGATAACTGCTTTTCTTGCATGGACATCTAAAAAGATATCTATAAGGAAATAGCCAGAAGGTTTTCATATCAAGGCCATAAAGATATGCATGGTGTTGTGCAAGCATGTTTGAAATAGCCTGTGTTTACAAGAAGATCAGTGGGAGCACCTTAATAGTATTTCTTGTTCTAGATGATTGATGATATTCTCCTCACATGGAATGACATTTCAGCTCTTCACATGGTGAAGAAAATGTTTGATATGTATTTCGAGAAGAATGATCTAGGGAATGATGCCAACATCCTAGGCATGAGGATCTATAAATAGAGATCCAAGAAAGTCATTGCCCTTTAGTCGATCTATGTTCATTCAAGAGTTTCTGGAGAGATTTATATTGGATGATTCCAAATATTGATACCTTCCAGGAAGATATGGTCTGACTCTCTCAAAGATGTTGTGTCCTGTGACACAGCTGGAGAGTAATAACATGGGACTAAAGTCCTAATACATGGTATGTAGGATGGATCATGTTTTGAATAATATACTCAAGATCATTTGTGGCAAATGCTTGGAGCATAGCCAGCAAGTTTCAATCAGATTTTAGTGTTTAACACTAGATAGCTGTGAAGGCAATCCTTATATATATACTTGGGAAGTATAAAGGATTGGAGTCCAGTCTATAATAGACAAGAAAGAATTTTGTGTATAGGGGTACACTAACACTTCGTTCCAGTCTAGTGATTATTGATCATAGCTAGGATTTGCGCTTTGCCTTATTATGGTGTTGTGTGCTGAAAGAGCATTGTAACGCCCTTGATTTTCTGAATTATGATTTAAGGTTAGAAATTCAGTTTATGTATTTTTATCGGTTAAAATTTTGGGATTTTTGCCTAATTGTAGGACTTTTCCCTACAGGGCAAAAATAATTATTTTTGTTGGGGCTTCGAACCCTCAACCTTGACTATTTGCTCCTGGAATTCTTCCACCATGGTGGCGCATATTTCTGTGTTATTGGAGTGGCGCATGGTGGTTAAGCCCAGGTAAGCCCATTAAAGCCGATTTCCACTTAAGTTAATTGGGTTATTGGATCTTGGATCCGTTTGGGGTGGAAAAAAAATAAAAAAAGGGGGAAAATTCGTGAGAGCTCCTCTCCCTCACGATTTTTGGTTTGTTTCTTGCCCTAGCCGCCTGTGTTGTCGCCCCTCACTGTGCTTGGCGCCTCCTGCAAACTTCTGACGCTGGTGGTGGCAGACTGGTGGTGGACGAACTTTCTGGAGATCCCTGACTCTCTGTTTTGGCGTTTTCTCTGTGGGCGATTTTTCTGGTGAGTAATTCGATCCTAAGGAGTCTAATCCGAATTAAAATTCGTTATTTGCCATGATTATTCGTATGGGGTTGAATTCAAATAATTATAGGGTTTTAAAATCCTGTTCTGCTGAAATCTGCATTCGTTAATCTGACCTTTGTGTACTATAACCCCAATATCTCATGGTCTATAGATCCAAATCGCACGAAATAAATTTTGTATGAAACTAGATACATTCGGCTTTAATTTGAATCTGATAATCGACCATATCCGAGCTGTATTCGTATTTCAATCTGTATTGCAATCTAGCTGTACAAAATCAGTTTTCTGGAAATCTGGATTTCGACCTTTATGTGTTCGAACCATCATATCTCCCTAGGTATAGCTCGAAATCTTGTCAAATCAGTTTTATTAGACCGTAGGCTCGAAGAGCTTTATTTTGACTCCAATAACGCCTATTTTCGATTAGTTATTGGATCTGAAATAAATGTCGCAAGTCTGATATATGAATCTGTTTTCTTGAAATCTGAAATTCTGACCTTCCTATGTTCGAACCCTTATATCTTCCTGTCTAAAATTCGAAATCTTGTGAAACCAGTTTTATTGGAAACTAGATTCAGAGAGCTTCATTTTGAATACAATATTGACTAGCTTTGGTTCGAAATTGGACTAAAAATATATTTTGCAAACTGACAATATAAATCTGCTATGTTTTGGTTAGACGAATATTCCTTTGTGAGAAAAATTTACATTGTATGGTTTAACCTCTTAAATTGTGGTCTGTAGTTCTTCTAAAATTTATTTGTTTGATGAGAAATTTTAGAGAAAACAAAATTGGGGATTTAACTAAGAACTTAGGAATTTTCGAAAATATAGTTGAGCCAATTTTGGGGCTTTTGTCAATTTTCTTCACGAGCGTGTAATTAAAATTATCTGTAGTGGGGGACTGAAATTATTTACATGAAATTTGTGCGTTCTGTTAAGGTTCTGAAAGTGGCGCCCCTTACAGTAATTTTATAGCTCACGGTTTTAGGAATTTTGAGGAGATTATTTCATGAATAACTTCTGTTCTGTGTTTAAATGTTTTTTATATGAATAATCTATATTCTGTATTTAATTGTTTGCTATGTGGATATTTCCTGTTCTGTTTATATGTTGTGAAGTTTCTGAAAACCTTGAATGTGTTAAAACATTTGTGAGAACATAGAATGGTTTGACATGAATTAAGGTTAGTTGTAAGGAATTCACTCATATAATTTCTGTTCTGTGTTTAAGGACTGGATATTGGGGTGTGTCATTTTCTGGTTTGTTAGACTTTGGGCATAATGTAAGAATTAAGTAGTGGTTGATCCTACTTCTCCGTTTCAGTATAATCTGTTCTGTAAAATTATGCCCTAGTGTAGCACTCTTCCGTGTCCTTACCCTCCTTCTGTGGCGCTGTAATGGTGCTGATAGTCTACTACGACCCTTGAGACACTATTTCTGTTCAGTTCTGGGTATTGGAGGCCAGAGTGCCACGTCCTGACAAGACGGGGGCCACCCACTGATACCTCCTCTACCATTCAGTTCTGGGTATTGGAGGCCAGAGTGCCACGTCCTAACAAGACGGGGGCCACCCACTGATACCTCCTCTACCATTCAGTTCTGGGTTTTGGAGGCCAGAGTGCCACGTCCTAACAAGACAGGGGCCACCCACTGATACCTCCTCTACCATTCAGTTCTGGGTTTTGGAGGCCAGAGTGCCACGTCCTAACAAGACGGGGGCCACCCACTGATACCTCCTCTACCATTCAGTTCTGGGTTTTGGAGGCCAGAGTGCCACGTCCTAACAAGACGGGGGCCACCCACTGATACCTCCTCTACCATTCAGTTCTGGGTTTTGGAGGCCAGAGTGCCACGTCCTAACAAGACGGGGGCCACCCACTGATACCTCCTCTACCATTCAGTTCTGGGTTTTGGAGGCCAGAGTGCCACGTCCTAACAAGACGGGGGCCACCCACTGATACCTCCTCTACCATTCTGTTCTGGGTATTGGAGACCAGAGTGCCACGTCCTGACAAGACGGGGGCCACCCACTGATATCTCCTTTACCATTCTGTTTCTGATATGCATGCATTGTCTCATCCTCGGCAGAGGTGGGGTCAGACCTTCTGTGGTCATCAGGCCTTCTGTGGCCTTTCTGTTTCCGATGTAGACTATCCGTTTGGACTCTGAAAATTCTGATTTTCTGTCTGTCAGTTCTGATTTCTGTAGTTCTGTTTCGATCTGTATTTAGATGTATTAGGCGGTGTGGTTAGTTGGTATGGGTTGGTATATTCATATCCTACCTGTTTGATGCCTATTGTTACAAGTATCTGTATTTGATTGTGTTTGTTTCTGATATGAGCATGCATGTTAAGTTGATTTATCTTATCTGTTAAATAAAAAGAATTTCAACTTAAGTATGATATTTTTGATGTGTACTATGGATGACCTTTAGTGTCTTTTACTCACTGAGCTTTTTAGCTCACCTCCGTTGTTTAAATGTTTTCAGGTGAGACATCAAGACAGTAATTGCTACAGCTAATATGACGCTAATGTTTGATGTCATTTCTAAGAATAGTCTTCTAAAGATTTATCAGGCCTGCGTGCCTAATTTATTATGACCTATATGACATGTTTTATCTCCTGAGGGCTTATGCCTGTTTTCAGGATATTATATTATAGTTGTTTCATTTAAATTATTGGATACAAGTCTTGGATTCTTTTATTGAATTGGTTCTTATTTTGAAATGTCCGATTTGAGATGTGTAACCGAATTTGTGTTGTTTATTTTAGTATCTGAATAATCAGTTCTGTATATTTCTGAAATTCCACATATGTGTAGTGTGGACGTTTGTTGTTGTTACAAGATATGTGTGTCTGTGCAGCAGTAGTTTAGAATACTTGCTGCCGGATTTTTTCTGGATTTCCGGATTTCTATTTCCTAGTAATCGATCCTATTCAGTTCTGTGCGGTTTTCTGTTCCGTAGTAATGTCCTTCGATGCCGCTTTCTTCTTGTGTTTTAATGGAAGAGTAAAAAATTTTTGAAACCCCGTATTTTACTTGTATGCGTGTGGGGTGTGATTCTGAGGGATGTTACAGATGGTATCAGAGCAATTTTACTAGCAATTAGAAACTCCGGGGAAGGAAAACTTTGTTTGTGTATTGCTAGAAACCAAGTTAGGATCTGATTTGTGATTGAATATTGGTTGTTATTCTACTGTGTTATGTGATGCAGGTAAAAATGGTGCGACCAAGAGCTAGCAGTAGCAACGGTGATCAACAGCCTGATCTGAGGCAGACCATGGAGGCTATGACTGCTATGATGCAACAACAGAACGCATTCATTCAGCACCAAACTCAGATGATGCAGCAGCAGCAGGCGCAGCACATGGAGGTTCAGCAACAGTTATTGCAGCGGCTGTCGCAGACACAGTCTCAGTCACAGGCACAACCGGCTAGTTCTCCTCTGGGTGATGGCGCACATCAACGATATGCTCGGTTGGTTCGAGAGTTTCAGCACCTGAACCCGACTGCATTTTATGGTAGTCCAGGGCCTAGAGCTGCTGAGGATTGGCTTTTGACACTGGAAAAGATTTTCCAGGTTTTGCGCTGTGATGATGCAGACAAGCTATGTTTGTCTGTCTTTATGTTGCGTGGATATGCTGAAGATTGGTGGAAGGGAGTCGTCAGACTGGCGGCAACTGAATCCAGAGTTGTTGATTGGCAGTACTTCATGATGAAGTTCAATGCTAAGTTTTTCCCCTCTAGCTTATCTGAGGAGCGCGAGGTGGAGTTTATTCATCTTGAGCAAGGCGATCTGACGGTGGATCAGTATGAAGCCACATTCGCTCGGTTGTCGGGGTATGCTCCTCACTTAGTCAACACCGAGGAAAGAAGAGCCAAGAAGTTTCAGCGGGGTTTGAGGAAAGATATCAGGACAAGGGTAGCTATGCTACACTTGGAAACTTATGCTGAAGTGGTAGACAGGGCTCGCACTGCTGAGAGGTGCATTGCGGAGATGGCTGCAGATATTATTCCAGTCACTGCACCCGCCCCTACTTCTGTGACTTACGCACCCACTCTGGGTGGTAAGGATAAGAAGAATTTCAAGAGGAAGAAAGACAATAAGGGCAGATACCAACCTTATCAGAAGCCAGCCAGCACAGTTTCTCAGAATGGCAAGAAGTGTCTCCACTGTGGGAGCACTAAACATCAGGATAATGAGTGCTACAGGAAGACTGGCGCTTGCTTCAGATGTGGTAAGGCGGGGCATATGATTAGGGACTGTCCTATGCCGGATGCTAGAGGACAAGGACAGGGTGAGAAGCCTACTGTGCAGACTCGCGTGTATGCCATCGCGGAGAGGGATGCTACGGCTTCGAAGTCTGTGGTGGAAGGTACACTTTATGTGTTTAGTTATTTGGCACGCATTCTTTTTGATCCTGGTGCCAATTTATCCTTTGTGTCTGCATGTTTTGCATCATGTCTGCCTGTGTTGCCTAGGATACTTGATTTCTGTATTTCTGTTCATACACCTATGGGTGAGGCCGTATCTACAGATATAACATACCCTGACTGTTTGATTAAGGTAGAAGGATATGATTTACCTATTGACTTGATTAGTCTTTCTATGAAAGACTATGACATCATTCTGGGCATGGATTGGCTGTCTGCCTATCATGCTACTTTAGATTGTTTTGAAAAGCTAATTACTCTGCATCTAAGTGATGGACAGCAACTGGTTATCCAAGGCCGGATTTCAGAACAAGAGCCTTTGGTGATATCTCATCTGCAGGCCAGGAAGCTTTTAGCCCAGGGCTGCAAGGGGTATCTGGCGCATGTCAAGGTGCAGACTGAGCCTGATTTGGATCTGGCTAAAATTCCTGTGGTAAGAGAGTTTGCTGACGTCTTCTCTAATTTATCTGGGTTACCACCCAGCAGAGAAGTTGAGTTTGGTATCGAGTTGTTGCCGGGCACGGCACCGGTATCTAAAGCTCCTTACAGGATGGCAACTTCAGAACTGACAGAGCTGAAGAAGCAACTGGAAGAACTATTAGAGAAGGGGTATATTCGACCCAGTGTTTCTCCATGGGGAGCACCTGTGTTATTTGTGAAGAAGAAGGATGGTACGTTGCGCATGTGCATCGATTACCGTCAACTCAACCAAGTGACTGTTAAGAATAAGTACCCATTACCCCGTATTGATGATCTCTTTGATCAGTTGCAGGGTGCTACTGTATTCTCTAAAATTGACCTGAGGTCTGGCTATTATCAGATGAGTGTTCGGGAGGAGGATGTACCTAAAACTGCATTCAGGACCAGGTATGGGCACTATGAATTTCTTGTTATGCCCTTTGGACTGACAAATGCTCCTGCGGTGTTTATGGATCTGATGAACAGGGTATTTCATGAGCTCCTGGACAAATGTGTGGTCGTCTTCATTGATGATATTCTGATCTACTCCAAGAATGCGCAAGACCACTCTCAGGATTTGCGCAAGGTGCTGGAGATTCTGCGGCTGAAGCGGCTATATGCTAAGGCCAGCAAATGTGAGTTCTGGCTAGATCAGATTGGTTTTCTGGGGCACATTATTTCTAGCCAGGGTGTGTCTGTGGATCCAGTGAAGGTGGAGGCCATTCTTCACTGGGGAAGACCAACTACAGCGACTGAGGTCAGAAGTTTTCTGGGCTTAGCTGGATACTACCGCCGTTTTGTGGAAGGTTTTTCCAAGTTGGCTGGTCCTCTGACTAAGTTAACTAAAAAGAATTTGAAGTTTTTGTGGTCTGATGATTGTGAGTCTAGTTTTCAGGAACTGAAAAAGCGACTGACCAGTGCTCCTATCCTCATCATTCCCTGTGATGGAGAGAAGTTCATTGTTTACACTGATGCCTCTGGTAAGGGTCTGGGTGCTGTACTGATGCAGCAAGGAAAGGAAAGTCATTGCACTAAGTATACCGTTCATCCTGGTAGTACCAAGATGTATCAGGATCTGAAAAAGACTTTCTGGTGGCATGGTATGAAGAAGGATGTGCATTTGTTTGTGTCCAGATGTTTGACTTGCCAAACCGTGAAGGCTGAGCATCAGAGGCCGGGCGGTTTGATGCAGTCTCTCCCTATTCCTCAGTGGAAGTGGGAGCATATCAGTATGGACTTTGTGTGTGGGCTGCCCAATACCAGAAGGAATCATGATGCCGTATGGGTGATTGTGGACAGGCTCACGAAGTCAGCTCACTTCTTACCGATCAAAATGACTTACAGTTTGGATCGGTTAGCAAAACTGTACATCGATGAGATTGTCAGATTACATGGAGTTCCCTTGGACATTGTCTCTGATCGTGATCCTCGATTTCTATCCAGGTTTTGGAAGAAATTACAGGAAGATTTGGGAACTAATCTGAGTTTCAGCACTGCATATCATCCTCAATCTGATGGTCAGACAGAGAGAACTATTCAGACACTTGAGGATCTTCTGAGATCTTATGTGATTGACTGGTCTGTTGAGTGGGATATGGACTTATCACTGATAGAGTTCACCTACAACAATAGCTTCCACTCTAGCATACAGATGGCTCCGTATGAGGCCCTATATGGGAGGAAATGCAGAACACCTATATGCTGGGAGGAAACTGGGGACAGAACAGTGCTAAAGTCTGATGCTGTTCAGGAAGCCACTGAGAAGATCAGAGAAATTCAGAAAAAGATGAAGATTGCTCAGGATAGACAGAAGAGTTATGCTGATGTGAGGCGGCGTCCTCTTGAGTTTTTGGTGGGAGAGCATGTTTTCCTAAAGGTCTCGCCTATGAAAGGGGTGATGAGATTTGGGAAGAGAGGAAAATTGAGTCCCAGGTACATTGGTCCCTTTGATATCATTGAGAGGATTGGACCTGTGGCATATCGACTTGCTCTGCCCCCATCACTGGAACACCTCCATAATGTGTTCCATGTTTCTGCACTCAGAAAATATTGTTCTGATCCTTCTCATGTTCTGGAGTTGGAACCTCTCCAGCTTGAAGAGAACATGACTTTTGTGGTGAAACCTCTCAGAATTGAAGATAGAAAAGAGAAAGTGCTGAGGAATAAGGTTATTCCACTTGTGAAAGTCATCTGGGGAAATCAGTCTGTTGAAGAAGCCTCTTGGGAGGTTGAAGCAGAGATGAGAAAGGAGCATCCTCACCTGTTCAGTGACGGGCTTGGTCAGCTTTAGAGGACTAAAGCTCTATAAGGGGGGGAGGATGTAACGCCCTTGATTTTCTGAATTATGATTTAAGGTTAGAAATTCAGTTTATGTATTTTTATCGGTTAAAATTTTGGGATTTTTGCCTAATTGTAGGACTTTTCCCTACAGGGCAAAAATAATTATTTTTGTTGGGGCTTCGAACCCTCAACCTTAACTATTTGCTCCTGGAATTCTTCCACCATGGTGGCGCATATTTCTGTGTTATTGGAGTGGCGCATGGTGGTTAAGCCCAGGTAAGCCCATTAAAGCCGATTTCCACTTAAGTTAATTGGGTTATTGGATCTTGGATCCGTTTGGGGTGGAAAAAAAATAAAAAAAAGGGGGAAAATTCGTGAGAGCTCCTCTCCCTCACGATTTTTGGTTTGTTTCTTGCCCTAGCCGCCTGTGTTGTCGCCCCTCACTGTGCTTGGCGCCTCCTGCAAACTTCTGACGCTGGTGGTGGCAGACTGGTGGTGGACGAACTTTCTGGAGATCCCTGACTCTCTGTTTTGGCGTTTTCTCTGTGGGCGATTTTTCTGGTGAGTAATTCGATCCTAAGGAGTCTAATCCGAATTAAAATTCGTTATTTGCCATGATTATTCGTATGGGGTTGAATTCAAATAATTATAGGGTTTTAAAATCCTGTTCTGCTGAAATCTGCATTCGTTAATCTGACCTTTGTGTACTATAACCCCAATATCTCATGGTCTATAGATCCAAATCGCACGAAATAAATTTTGTATGTAACTAGATACATTCGGCTTTAATTTGAATCTGATAATCGACCATATCCGAGCTGTATTCGTATTTCAATCTGTATTGCAATCTAGCTGTACAAAATCAGTTTTCTGGAAATCTGGATTTCGCCCTTTATGTGTTCGAACCATCATATCTCCCTAGGTATAGCTCGAAATCTTGTCAAATCAGTTTTATTAGACCGTAGGCTCGAAGAGATTTATTTTGACTCCCATAACGCCTATTTTCGATTAGTTATTGGATCTGAAATAAATGTCGCAAGTCTGATATATGAATCTGTTTTCTTGAAATCTGAAATTCTGACCTTCCTATGTTCGAACCCTTATATCTTCCTGTCTAAAATTCGAAATCTTGTGAAACCAGTTTTATTGGAAACTAGATTCAGAGAGCTTCATTTTGAATACAATATTGACTAGCTTTGGTTCGAAATTGGACTAAAAATATATTTTGCAAACTGACAATATAAATCTGCTATGTTTTGGTTAGACGAATATTCCTTTGTGAGAAAAATTTACATTGTATGGTTTAACCTCTTAAATTGTGGTCTGTAGTTCTTCTAAAATTTATTTGTTTGATGAGAAATTTTAGAGAAAACAAAATTGGGGATTTAACTAAGAACTTAGGAATTTTCGAAAATATAGTTGAGCCAATTTTGGGGCTTTTGTCAATTTTCTTCACGAGCGTGTAATTAAAATTATCTGTAGTGGGGGACTGAAATTATTTACATGAAATTTGTGCGTTCTGTTAAGGTTCTGAAAGTGGCGCCCCTTACAGTAATTTTATAGCTCACGGTTTTAGGAATTTTGAGGAGATTATTTCATGAATAACTTCTGTTCTGTGTTTAAATGTTTGTTATATGAATAATCTATGTTCTGTATTTAATTGTTTGCTATGTGGATATTTCCTGTTCTGTTTATATGTTGTGAAGTTTCTGAAAACCTTGAATGTGTTAAAACATTTGTGAGAACATAGAATGGTTTGACATGAATTAAGGTTAGTTGTAAGGAATTCACTCATATAATTTCTGTTCTGTGTTTAAGGACTGGATATTGGGGTGTGTCATTTTCTGGTTTGTTAGACTTTGGGCATAATGTAAGAATTAAGTAGTGGTTGATCCTACTTCTCCGTTTCAGTATAATCTGTTCTGTAAAATTATGCCCTAGTGTAGCACTCTTCCGTGTCCTTACCCTCCTTCTGTGGCGCTGTAATGGTGCTGATAGTCTACTACGACCCTTGAGACACTATTTCTGTTCAGTTCTGGGTATTGGAGGCCAGAGTGCCACGTCCTGACAAGACGGGGGCCACCCACTGATACCTCCTCTACCATTCAGTTCTGGGTATTGGAGGCCAGAGTGCCACGTCCTAACAAGACGGGGGCCACCCACTGATACCTCCTCTACCATTCAGTTCTGGGTTTTGGAGGCCAGAGTGCCACGTCCTAACAAGACGGGGGCCACCCACTGATACCTCCTCTACCATTCAGTTCTGGGTTTTGGAGGCCAGAGTGCCACGTCCTAACAAGACGGGGGCCACCCACTGATACCTCCTCTACCATTCAGTTCTGGGTTTTGGAGGCCAGAGTGCCACGTCCTAACAAGACGGGGGCCACCCACTGATACCTCCTCTACCATTCAGTTCTGGGTTTTGGAGGCCAGAGTGCCACGTCCTAACAAGACGGGGGCCACCCACTGATACCTCCTCTACCATTCAGTTCTGGGTTTTGGAGGCCAGAGTGCCACGTCCTAACAAGACGGGGGCCACCCACTGATACCTCCTCTACCATTCTGTTCTGGGTATTGGAGACCAGAGTGCCACGTCCTGACAAGACGGGGGCCACCCACTGATATCTCCTTTACCATTCTGTTTCTGATATGCATGCATTGTCTCATCCTCGGCAGAGGTGGGGTCAGACCTTCTGTGGTCATCAGGCCTTCTGTGGCCTTTCTGTTTCCGATGTAGACTATCCGTTTGGACTCTGAAAATTCTGATTTTCTGTCTGTCAGTTCTGATTTCTGTAGTTCTGTTTCGATCTGTATTTAGATGTATTAGGCGGTGTGGTTAGTTGGTATGGGTTGGTATATTCATATCCTACCTGTTTGATGCCTATTGTTACAAGTATCTGTATTTGATTGTGTTTGTTTCTGATATGAGCATGCATGTTAAGTTGATTTATCTTATCTGTTAAATAAAAAGAATTTCAACTTAAGTATGATATTTTTGATGTGTACTATGGATGACCTTTAGTGTCTTTTACTCACTGAGCTTTTTAGCTCACCTCCGTTGTTTAAATGTTTTCAGGTGAGACATCAAGACAGTAATTGCTACAGCTAATATGACGCTAATGTTTGATGTCATTTCTAAGAATAGTCTTCTAAAGATTTATCAGGCCTGCGTGCCTAATTTATTATGACCTATATGACATGTTTTATCTCCTGAGGGCTTATGCCTGTTTTCAGGATATTATATTATAGTTGTTTCATTTAGATTATTGGATACAAGTCTTGGATTCTTTTATTGAATTGGTTCTTATTTTGAAATGTCCGATTTGAGATGTGTAACCGAATTTGTGTTGTTTATTTTAGTATCTGAATAATCAGTTCTGTATATTTCTGAAATTCCACATATGTGTAGTGTGGACGTTTGTTGTTGTTACAAGATATGTGTGTCTGTGCAGCAGTAGTTTAGAATACTTGCTGCCGGATTTTTTCTGGATTTCCGGATTTCTATTTCCTAGTAATCGATCCTATTCAGTTCTGTGCGGTTTTCTGTTCCGTAGTAATGTCCTTCGATGCCGCTTTCTTCTTGTGTTTTAATGGAAGAGTAAAAAATTTTTGAAACCCCGTATTTTACTTGTATGCGTGTGGGGTGTGATTCTGAGGGATGTTACAAGCATTATGCAAACCAAAGTGGCAAGATTCTACAAATAAGGCTGAGTACATTGCAGCTCCTTGTGGCAGCCAAGGAGGCAGCTTCATTCATTTGAACTTGATCTAGTTCATAGTGCTTGATGGTCCAGTATAGTTCTTACTGGGACCATAGCATGAGAGAAGGAACTTAATGCTCAAGTATGTACTGCAGCATATCATCTGATCTTAGAGATCATGGATAAGGATGATGATCAAATTTGATAAATAAAAAAAAATAACACAGATAGCAATCTGGAAAAACCCACTGACCTAGCCTTTGGCGAAGCGGAAGCCAAATGGGTCATACTAGAGACATTGGAACTGACTAAACACCAGTTTTCCTTGGTCTTAGTGCAAGTGGGAGATTGTTGGTGTATATGCCCTAAAGACCAATGTATGGACATGGTCAAGCATTGTTTGAATGTACTTTGATAGAACTATTACTCTTTATGTGGGCATGGTCGTTATTATGCAGACTTCTCTACCTGCGTTGATGTATTGAGTTGCATAAATAATGTCCTAGGAGTTTGGATTGGATCCATTCTCATAAGCTATCCCCAGACAAGGTACCTTAGCAGATATGGGACAGCTTTGGTACATGTGAGACTGGTGTATGGGCTGGTTAGGTGCGGGGCACAGTAACGCAGACATACAGGTGCATTGGATGCACTAGAGTGATCCACCGTGAGGATTGACTTGTCTAGTCAACAAGTCAATCTCACATGCAAGAGGTTTGCATTGATCCTTAGACTTGAGGTATTCATGTCTAGATTTGATTATGGGTATGCTTTAATACAGTCTTACGTCTCTCCGTAATTGGGAGATCAAAACGACTGTCATTGGGCATGTCATAAGTCATGTGGAGACATGGATGACCAATAGTAGGATTTTCCCCTTCCTTATTGGAAGCATGATATCCACTCGGGGTGCCCCACCTTATTGGTGCATGACAGGAAAGTGTGGCCACAATTGTTGAGTCATGACCAATGCATTGGATAATAAACTTGAGACTAATCCAATGGCAGGATATCAGCTTAGGCAAAGGGATCTATAATGCAATGGGAATCCTCGTTGCTTGTTAGGAGTTGTTGCCATAATGACTTAAGTCCTATGACATGGGTAGTAGTGATGTGTTGCTAGATACCCCTCACTACTTATGATGTTTACATCATTGCCATCGTCATATGGATCCTACGGGGTCACACGCAATAGACTCTTGACGTTGCTTTAATCAGAAACCTTAGGATCAAGTTATTGGAGAACTTGGATCCATTTGGAAGATTTCATCAGCGCCAATGGGCCTGATGAGTTGGAAGAAAGTTATTGGGGCCAAACTTCATTTTTGGCAGGTTGACCCGAAATTGACCTACATTGGTCGCATTTGGGTTAGGGTTGCATTGGATTAGATCCAATGGCTTAATCAACCCATGCCATGAAGTTTGGACTAGCTCATTATCCAATGAGGCCCAATAATTAGTTGTCATGAAGAGGAATTGGCTTAAAAGGGTATAATGGGGAGAAATCTCATCCCATTGACGCCTAGGGGCATAATGGGGTGAGGGAGGCGCCTTTGCTTCATTATGGAAGTAAAGAGCGCCTAGCCCTTCTTCCTTGGATGGAATACTTGCCTCTAAGGCAAGTCTTGGGGCTGATATGGCTTGAGGACTCTTTTGGAAAGAGCTTGGGTGCATATGAGAAGTAGGAAGATGTTTATGGTAAAGTCTTGGAGACTTTCCTTATGAACCCTACATACTCCCAAACCCTTACCCTAGCCGAAACTCCTCATGCATGTTGCGCCTAGCCACTTCTCCTTTGATGGTAAGAATGCATTTGAGGCATGTCTTGGGCTGATATAGTGCTTGGACATTTATGGATAGGTTGAATGAGGTTTATGGTAAAGTCTTGAAGACTTTCCTTGCTTCAAGACACCTCATCCTAGCCATACACTTGGCATGATCCTAGCCCTTGCCCAAACCGCCTCTAGTCCTATTTATATGACCCATTGTCGCCTCCTCTAAAGGTTGACGAACACTTAGAGACATGAACAGACATAGAGGGGCGAAAGCAAGGGCAAAGGGCGACAACATCAAAGTGGCGCAACCCTTCTTCCAACAAGTGACCGCAAGTCTTCTCCTTCCTCTCCTCTTGGCGTGACTTGGAGAAGGACTTGGTGGCGCAACTTCCTCTTAATCTTCCTCAAGGCCGAAACTCTTCTTCTCCCTCTTCTCTTGGAGTGAAGAGGATAAGGAGTTGGCGGCATCTTCCTTGCACTTGGCGCATGAACCTTGGAGGTGGCGCAAGAATAGTGAAGGAACCCTAAGGCTCGATTCTCTTCCCGAGGCTAGCACCAAGCGTGGAAGGGAGCAACGATCAAGGAGTCGACGCATGGATACTTGTAGAGGGCGAACACTTGGGCGCCTTCAACATGGCTTCGACGTCTAGACAAGCAAAAGAGGTACATCTCTAACACATCTTTGTGTCTTCTCTCTCGCATGGATCCTTGGGACCGGAATATGTTTCGGGTGTAATGATTCTTCCGCTGCGTCCTGGGACTGCAAAATTTTAAATTACACCTAGTATTCCCTAACAAACCGCAGTTTAGGCAACTTACTCCGTTGCCTCATAGGCGATCACTGAAGGTCTTGGGATACCATCCTCCCCATAGCTGAATTCGTGTACAATAGTGCGGTCAATAGGTCTACGGGCCTTAGTCTCTTCCAGATTGTCATGGGCCGTCAACCTCGCAAACCCATTGACCTGCATGACCTTCCCATGGAGTCTCACTTGTCTGAATATGCACATTCCTTTCCCTGGCATATAGCTAGCTTGCGTGATGAAGTTCAGTGTTGTATCTTTTTGGGCAACACTTATAGTGCATTGAAGGCCATCGAGCACCATAGGCCACATCATTTCTCTATTGGTGAGTTGGTGAGGGTGCGCATCCACCCCGAGAGATTATCACATAGGGCTCATTTTAAGCTCTGGCCATGTTACATGGGGCCCTATGCGGTGGTGCAGCGGATCGGCTCCAACGCCTATGTTCTAGACCTACCCGAGGACATGGGGATCCACCCCGTCTTCAACGTGGCGGACCTCCTCCCCTTCTACGGTCCTTTGGAGAAGCCATTGGACGTCGACGAGCCTCTTCCCCTTAGTTCTCTAGAGAATAACTCTTCAAACTAGGGGGGAGTTGATGCAGGAGAAGCTAGCAAGGAAGCTGAACACGGGTAGGCCATGATGCCCGTCACAGGCATAATGGCCTCGGCGAAGAACCTAGAACGTAAGCACGGGCATGCGTCCCGTCACGGGCAGGCCATGATGAGCTCGGTGAAAATCAGCACACCTGATCACGGCCATGATGAAGAACACAGGCAGGCCATGATCACCTCGATAAAAATAGAAAAACAGGTGATTTCGGACGCGAATGCGGTCACAGTTGTGACGAGAAACACGGGCAGGCTGTGATGAGCTCATCGGATTCTGGAGCACCTAATCACAGCCGTGAACACCATCATGGCCAAGCCGTGATCACTTTGGCAGACTCCGACAGAACTGATCATGGCCATGAACAGAAGCACGGCCAGGCCGTGATCACCCCTGAAGACACCGTTTTGTCCCGATGACCCCATTTCGACATGCACAACCCTCCCTACCATGTTTATCCATCCAAGGAGGACCCAAAGGAGCCCGACAAGGTGGAAATACGGCGGTCACAACGCCCATCCCAACCACCAGATCGCTACATGGGAGTTGTTAGCCAACTATCGATCCATACCGCAGTGCTCCCACCCAAGGACCATGCAACCCAACCTCATGAAGGCCTAGCCCAAGATGGGTAGCATAACCATCTCAACAATACGGCCCAGGAACCCACAACAACAATCGTGACCCAGCCCACGATGTCCAAGTTCTGTTGCTTCATCGCGGCGTGCTCCGAACGCGTCTAACCACCGGCCACACTCCAGGACGAGTAATCAAAGGACATGCACCAGCTTCACTTTAGTTGTTAGGACTTTGTTTTATTTTGTCTTTAGCTACAGCTTGACCACTTTTGGGGCTGCAAGAGTTGGTGGTTAGTTGGGATTCTTCTCTCTTACTAGTTTGTCTTGTTCCCTCCCCTCTTGTTCTATAAAAGAGGAGGTTGGGCTAGTTGATCTTCAATTCTCTTAGTGGTAGATTTCTCCTAGTGAGCTGAGAGCCTCCAGCGCATGTAGGAGTCGAGGTCGTCGCCTTCAGTTCTCTTAGTTGGAGCTTCGCCTTCAGAGTCTTGTTCGTGTCAAGGTCGTCGCCTCGATTCCAAGTTGTTTCCAGTTTCCTACGTATAAGAAGTAAATCCCTTCGCCTCCGATGGGTCAGGTTCGCCTGTCTTTTCAAGTTCGTTGTGTTCTTTCACTGTGGTTTTCATCTCTTCACCCACGAGCATCCATTCATCGGAGGCATGGTTGGTTTCTTGTTTCCTTAGTGTGTTTCAGCTACATAGGCATGCGAGCTGAATCTTGCACCATCGCTGCCCTTGAAACGTGCTAAGCTTAAAATTTACTAAGAGGTTAGTGAATTATTTTTTGTAGTTTGGGTGCCGTTGATTTCCTGTCGCATTGGTGTTGCCTCAAAACGAGTTCTTTGCCGGTTTCATCATGTTTCTTGTTGCATTTTCGAAGCGCTTTTACTTCCCTCATCTAAAGAGCCTCTCTCGTTTTCTGAGCATTGTGTAACCCCGTAGACTATGGCGCTAAGGACCTTCCTACCGATTGTAGCTTCATCATGAAAGTCCCTAAGGGGGGGCGAAACTCTAAATAGGCGCATATATATATAATTTCGCAGCGGAAGCTAGGGCTTCTAGATCGATAGCATGTATGTCATATGATCAACTAAAACATGTATACATCGAAAAGGAGTCATACCATCGCCATTGCTTTGGATGGCGCCTTGGAAGCAGAGATCGAAAGGGATCTCCTCCAAAAGATGCGCACACAAGATGTGATCGCCTACTCCTTGTTGATCTTTGTGCTAGCAAAGTTCTCCAAGAATCCTTGTCGAATGGAAGGGATGAGATGACTTGATTGCTTGGCCGAGACCTCTCCTTGTCGTCAACCCTCTTCACCACACGAGAGTGTCGAGAGCCAGAGGCAAGAGGCGACAATAGGGCATGAAGAGAAGCGACGTGAGGCGTGGTCACGTTTAGCAACATGCTATCTAAAATTAGCAAAGCCTTAACGTGTGATGCGTTCACTCCAAGTGAACCATCACATTTTCCTCTCCCCTTGAACCATGCGCTCACTTGATGAGCCGGTTCAATTTGGTTTGGTTCAAAGACCAATTAACCCAAGCCATTGGTCTAGATCACAATAAACCCTAAAGGTTCAAGATCTAACCGTTCATCTCTTGATGCTCCTGATCTCACCGATCTAGCATCAATTCTCTTGATCGAAGCTTACCGATCTCAAGCCCTAATCAATCAAACATGATTAGACCAGATCTCACTTACAATCACAGTTTAAATCCCTTTAAACTGAACCCAAACAATTCAGTCCACACGATCTGACTTAAGTAAGCCATATCATCAAATTGTGCGACCCTAAGGGTTTCCTTTAAATGTTGGTAACGATAACTCACGTTATCACGATCAGTGAGGGGTATCTAGCAACACATCACTGTCTCCCGATATAAAGGAAAGAGTCTTCCAAGACTACACCCAAACCACAGCACAAGTGTGAATCCACTTCACTAGGCATACATGTTTCCTTTGCCACTAGATGTTCTTATTGGACAAGCATGTCAAGCCTGTAATTCCAATATGATGAGAATGATTAGATCAGATGAAACATAGTCATCTGGGTATGGCCATACACTTTCTCAATCATCTCATCCAGGGGGCCCCTATAGAACATCACACTCCTTCCAAGGAGACGGCAATCCTATATCTATCACTAGTGCCCTAACATGACTCATGTTCATTATCCAAGATAGTCTATAACCATTATGTTTCAAATGATATTGAACTACCTCAAAACAATGCCAATCATCATTTAGAAACACAAGGGATCTCAAGTCAGAGGAAATATGCCACTTGTTTGCATACAAGGATTATTCACATTGTGACAAGCAATTGAATATCCTAAGTAGGGTGTGTCCAGTACATCCAATGTACCCATGAGTCTACATCTTATTCCATGCTCGAAGCATCCTATAAGATTAGAACACATATTAGTCTCAATCATATCAAGGCTGTCTCATGTTCACCAAGATATCTCGACTAAGGACTTTACTGCATGTCAGCCAAGCTGAACAGCATTGAGACATTATTCAGAAGTATACATATTGCAGCAGATACTGTAACAACCTGAATAACAACCATTGCCTTTATAAACATAAAGTTTATACATGATACTGAAATAATCCCAAGGCCTCAAACATTAGCCTTAAGGGCATACCCTAACAATCTCCCACTTGCACTTAATCTAATGGTTGAGAAATCTCAAACCCATATTATTACAGTGCTTCTCATGCTTCTGTTGTGCCAGAGGCTTTGTAAGCGGGTCAGCCAGATTGTCATCTGTATGAACCTTGCAAACTTTGATCTCGCCACGATCAATGATCTCCCGGATCAAGTGAAACCTTCTCTGTATGTGCTTGGACTTCTGGTGCGACCGTGGTTCCTTTGCTTGTGCTATTGCTCCAGTGTTATCACAGAAGATAACCAAAGGATCTGCACTCGAAGGAACAACACCAAGTTCCTGAACAAACTTACGAATCCACACTGCCTCCTTAGATGCTTCTGAGGCTGCAACATACTCGGCTTCTGTTGTGGAATCAGCAACAATTGACTGTTTGAAACTTTTCCACACCACTGCTCCTCCATTCAAGCTAAAAACATAGCCTGATTGCGATCGGAAATCATCCTGGTCAGACTGGAATGAAGCGTCAGTATATCCTTCAATACTGAGTTCTTCCTGACCTCCATATATCAAGAACATATCTTTGGTCCTCCGAAGATATTTCAAAATGTTCTTGACCGCAATCCAGTGTGCCTTCCCTGGATTACTTTGGAATCGACTGGTCACGCTTAACCCATAAGCGACGTCTGGGCGAGTACACAACATCGCATACATAATGGACCCAATAGCCGAAGCATAAGGCGTATTGTCCATTTCATCTTTCTCAGTCTGTGTTTGTGGACACTGACTCTTTGAAAGATTCAGACCATGTCTGACTGGAAGATATCCTCTTTTAGAATTTTCTAAATGGAATCTCTCCAGGACTTTATCGATGTAAGTACTCTGGCACAACCCGAGAAGCCTCTTAGATCTATCTCTGTAGATCTTCACACCTAATACATAGGCTGCTTCTCCTAAATCTTTCATCTGGAAACATTTTCTTAACCATGCTTTAACAGCATGTAGTTCATGTTGGGGTATGCCCTTAAGGCTAATGTTTGAGGCCTTGGGAATGTAACAGTATCATGTATAAACTCTTATGTTTATAAAGGCATGGTTGTTATTCAGTTTGTTACATTGTCTGCTGCAATAATTGTACTTCTGAATAATGTCTCAAAGCTGTTCAGCTGGGCTGACATGCTATAAAGTCCTTAGTCGAGATATCTTGGTGAACATGAGACAGCCTTGATATGATTGAGACTAATATGTGTTCTAATCTTATAGGATGCTTCGAGCATGGAATAAGATGTAGACTCATGGGTACATTGAATGTACTGGACAGACCCTACTAGGATATTCAATTGCTTGTCACAATGTGAATAATCCTTGATTGCGACAAGTGGCACATTTCCTCTGACTTGAGATCACTTGTGTTTTCTAAATGATGATTGTCATTGTTTTGAGGTAGTTCAATATCATTTGAAACATAATGATTATAGACTATCTTGGATGGTGAGCTTGAGTTAGGTTAGGGCACTAATGATAGACAAAGGATTGTCGTCTCCTTGTTTAAGGAGTGTGATGTTCTAAAGGGGCCCCCTGGATGAGATGATTGAGAATAGTGTATGGCCATACCCAGGTGACTATGTTCATCTGATCTAATCATGCTCATCATATTGGAGTTACAAGCTTGACACGCTTGTCCAATAAGAACATCCAGTGGCAAAGGAAACATGCATGCCTTGTGAGTTGGATTCACACTTGTGCTGTGGTTTGGGTGTAGTCTTGGAAGACTCTTTTCTTTATATCGGGAGACAGTGATGTGTTGCTAGATACCCCTCACTGATCGTGATAACGTGAGTTATCGTTACCGACATTTAAAGGAAACCCTCAGGGTCGCACAATTTGATGATATGGCTTACTTAAGTCAGATCGTGTGGACTGAATTATTCAGGTTCAGTTTAAAGGGATTTAATCTCTGATTGTAAGTGAGATCTGGTCTGATCATGTTTGATTGATTAGGGCTTGAGATCGGTAAGCTTCGATCGAGAGATTGGATGCTAGATCGGTGAGATCAGGAGCATCAAGAGATCGACGGTCAGATCAAGAGCCTTAGGGTTTATTGTGGTCTGGACTGATTGCTTGGTTTATTTGGTTATTAAACCAAACCAAATTGAACCAGCTCATTGAGTGAGCGTGTGGTTCAAATTGAGAGGAGTTTGCGATAGGGGTAAACCCATGATCGCATGTGAGTGAGTGGCTTTCTACTTTTAGAAAGCATGATCACATACGTGACCACTACTCACGTTCACGCCTAAGGCGCTCTACTCTCTCGCCTCTCCTCCTCTCTCGTCGCCAACTTGAGTTATTCGGTTTTGCACTCTCGTGTGGTGAAGAGGTTGACGCAAGGAGAAGGAAGTAATCGCCAAGCAAAGGAGATCTCTCCCCTTCCATTCGACAACGACTTCTTGGAACCTTGCTAGCACAAGGAGCACCAAAGAAGAGTAGGCGACACCAATTGTGTGCGTCACCTTTGGAGAAGGAGCACTTGCGCCTTTCCTTCCAAGACACCATCTAAACGAGATGGCAATGGTGAGAATCGTTTTTCATGCAAGTTGAACATATTACATGCATATATCCTTGAAACCCCTTCCGCTGTGTCAAAAAATTTCATATGCGCCTCCTATAGGATTTCGCCCCCCTTGTTCTAGGGGACCTTTCAATTGGTATCAGAGCCAGTTATTGCATGCTAATATGTTTGCTTTCTATGTGATCCTATGCAATGATCTATATGTTACATGCGCTAGTTGAGATAGGCGAATTTTACATGCTTGTTAGAGATGTTTTTATTTCTCCTAGGCGCATGTTTTCTTGTTGGCGCATATGTATGTTTTCTCAAAACTTCTTATGACATGCGCGACTCATTATAGATCTAAGGCCCTGCATTAAACCCTTAGATGGGTTATTAGGGTTGAAGTCATCCCCTAGGTTAGATCCAGACAGTCTGATCAGACCATCTGACAGCCTTGATGGGTTGATCGGATAGCACCTGTGCGATAGCACCTGGTGGCTATAGGTCGACTGCAGACAGGCATGTAGCGATGTCTGATTGAGATGACTAGCGAACACACATGAGTTAGGCCCGGGGTCACACCCGCTTGCCAGATCTCATGAGGGTTGTTCGGCCCTGGCGCATGCATGGTTGACCTTTTGGTCGACTCAAGTCAGTTAGGAGTTGGTGCATGCAAGGGCAGTGGATCTGACTAGGTTGGATGAGTGGATCCCTAGTAATGGACCGTTGTAAGGTTGTAAGGCAAATAAGGAAATTAAAATTGATGCCTATGGGGTTTTCGAAATTTAATTTTCATGATTGGATCACATGTTGATTAATGCCTATGTTTGTTTATTTATTCTTATGTGGGCTGCCCATGTTAAATGTGTGCTGTGCTGGGGCCTGCGTGCCTGGAATTAAAAGTTGTAAATTAATTATTGTGATCTGCGTATCACATTGTATTTAATTTATAAAGTGTAATTGACCTGCGTGTCAAGCTTGTCTAGATAGATTAATTTGTAAATTAATCAGACAAGAGCTCAAAGCACACTTGGCAGAGGCGCATGCAGCAAAGGCTAGACCAGGTGGGAGGTCCAGGGTTCGACTCTGGGACCGGGCGCATTTACCTGGTGGGCGCACCTGAGCTGCAGTGGGCGCTTGGGCCCTGGGTTGGGCCAGATGAGCAGCAAAAGACCCATGAAGAAAAGCAAGTGAAGACTTAAGTTAATTAAGGTCTTACTTAGGCTATGGGCTTTTACCACATAAGATCCATGCTTTCTTTTATTGTTTAAATAAGTAGAACAGCATGATTTATTTATCTTCTGCTATCACCATAGGAATTGCATGATAGTGAAGAAGATAAAAGACCGTTAAAATCCAACGCTATAATATCAAGCTTGTATGCCTTCTGACGCGAAACCTCACTGTTCTGATTATCGTTGGAGCCGTGTTGTACCTACTCAGTGGGCACGTCCATCTATCTTCAGACGGTGCGGGATTACACCTGCGTGTTACAGAGAAGGGATTTATCGCTTCTCGTTGCTCAGCATAGCACGTGGTGGTCCAGGGAGTAGGTCGGGTCAGCTTGACCATGTAGGCTACATATGTGGCGCATATGGTAGCGCATGGAGGCAGCCATCTGTGGGGTCAGAGACTGTGTTGTACCAACTCAGTTGGCACAGTCTGCTGGATTGCCCAGATGAAGGGGAATCGCACGGGTTGGCGATTGGCTGGGACAGCCTACCAGAGATTAGTGCTTGTACTCTCTGTGCATCTTATCTCGCCTGAGCGGGACGCGGAGACCAAGTATGAAATCTGGATCCCATCTCACTAAAAGAGTTCTACTCTTTCGGGCTGTTTTGCTGGATTTTTCAGCCAGATAAAATAGTGAGAAAAAGAATCATTCTTAAGTCCTGAATTTATTCTTTACATTGATACTGACCTTGCTGTTCCTGCATTGTTGTAGATACCTGCAGCAACGAACACCATGAGCTTCAATGTGCGATCCCTACTGGAAAGGGAGAAGTTTGCTGGGCCAAACTTCTTAGACTGGTTCGGACACCTTAAGATTGTTCTTAAGGCAGAGAGGAAACTGTATGTCCTCGAGACGGCGATACCGCCTCAGCCCGCTCCGAACGCCGCAAGGGCGGTTCGGGAAGCTTATGAAAAGCACGTCAATGATAGCATTGATGTCGCTTGCCTGATGCTAGCGTCTATGACGCCACCGCTGCAGCGTCAGCATGAGGATATGTCTGCAATAGACATGATAGCAAACCTCAAGATGCTGTATGCTGCACAGGCGAGGACAGAACGCTATAATCTGACAAAGCTGTTCTTTCAGAGCAAACTGGCTGAAGGGAGCCCAGTGGGAGCTCACGTGCTCAAGATGATTGGGCACAAGGAGGCTCTAGAGAAACTGGGGCATACCATCAATCAGGAGCTTGCTGTAGACATTATTCTGCAGTCTCTCCCACCTTCTTTCGATGCGTTCATTATTAACTTTAATATGAACAAAATCGATTGTACTCCGGCAGAGTTGTTGAATATGCTCTTGACTACGAAGGAAACTCTGAAGGGAAAGCCTTCAACCTCTGTCTTGATGTTCCCCTCCAGGAACAAGAAGAAGGGGAAGAAGGGCAAGGCCCCTGTCAAGAGTTACAGCAAGGCTCTGAAGCAAAAAGTTAAGCGGTCAAAGGAATACAGATGTTTCCACTGTGGCCAGCTGGGTCACTAGAAAAAGGACTGTAAAGCGCTCCAAGGAGATAAGAGGGGAAGCATCGCTTCTGGCTCAGGTATATACGTGACGGAAGTCATGGTTTCATCTTCTTCTATATCATGGGTGTTGGACACTGCATGTGGAGTTCACATTTGTTCAAATGTACAGGAACTCAAGAGAAGAAGACAGGTGGGACAGCATGAGGTGGACCTACGAGTTGGAAACGGGGCACGGGTTGCTGCTGTTGCTGTAGGAGACTATTTCATCTCTTTGCCATCTGGGCTTGTATTAGAACTAAACAGTTGTTACTTTGTTCCCAGCATTACTAAGAATATTATCTCTATTCCTGCTCTTGTCAGGAAGGGATTTTCCTTTGAATGCAATATTTCAAAGTGTGTTTTATCTTTTGATAATATTGTTTATGCTACTGGTTCAATTAACAATGGGTTATTCATGTTGGACATGGAATGTTCTATACAAAATATTGATATTAAGAAAGCCAAGTATGCTGATGACAGCACCTTGCTATGGCATAGTCGTTTAGGCCATATTAACAAGAAACGCATTAAGCGGTTGCATGATCATGGACTGCTGGGATCATTCTCCTATGAGGAGATTGATACATGCAAGGCTTGTTTAATGGGTAAAATGACGAAGTCACCTTTTCCTAACAAAGGTCAAAGGGCTTCAGGTTTACTTGACCTTATACACAGTGATGTGTGTGGGCCATTTAGTAAACATGCCAGAGGTGGCTATCAGTACTTCATTACCTTTACTGATGATTTCAGTAGATATGGGTATGTCTATTTAATGAGACATAAAAGTGAATCTTTTGACAAGTTCAAAGAGTTCAAGAATGAAGTACAGAATCAGCTAGGCCGAAGTATCAAGGCACTTCGTTCTGATCGAGGTGGAGAATACCTAAGTCGAGAGTTTACTGACTATCTAAAGGAGTGTGGGATTATCTCACAGCTCACTTCGCCAGGAACACCGCAATGGAATGGTGTGTCCGAGAGGAGAAATAGAACGTTACTTGATATGGTTCGTTCTATGATGAGTCAGGCTACTCTTCCATATTCCTTTTGGGGTTTTGCACTGGAAACAGCTGCAAAGGTACTAAACCGAGTGCCATCCAAGGCAGTTTCTAAGACTCCATATGAGTTATGGTATGGGAAACAGCCGAGCTTGACATTTATCAGGATCTGGGGCTGCGAGGCTTATGTCAAAAAGCTCGCCTCTGGGAAACTAGAGAGCAGATCTGAGAAATGTATCTTTGTTGGTTACCCTAAGGAAACTAAGGGTTATTATTTCTTCGATCCCAAAGAGAACAAGGTATTTGTTGCTCGGACGGCCATATTTCTTGAGAAGGAGTTTCTTCTGCAAGAGGCCAGTGGGAGAGAAATAAAGCTGGATGAGAATCCAGAGGAAGGACAAAGTAGTCAAGCATAGTTGGATGAGCCTGAGCCGGTGGAACAGGTTACTGAACAACCTGAGGCTCAGATATCACGGGAACCGCGAAGATCAGGAAGGATCCGTCGATAGCCTGAGCGCTATGACGGAGTCTACATCATTGATCATGATGAACCCCTCACTTATGCGGATGCGGTCAGTGGACCGGAGTCAGCGAGATGGCTTGAAGCTATGCGCGCCGAGATGGACTCCATGTCAGATAACCAAGTTTGGGATTTGGTTGATCCGCCTCCGGGAGTTATCCCTATAGGCTGTAAATGGATCTTCAAGAAGAAGATTGACATGGATGGTAACGTGGTTACCTATAAAGGCAGGCTAGTTGCGAAAGGTTTCAAACAAATCTACGGGATAGATTATGATGAAACTTTCTCACCTGTAGCTATGTTTAAGTCTATTCGGATTCTTTTCGCGATAGCTGCATATTATGATTATGAGATTTGGCAAATGGATGTGAAGACAGCTTTCCTGAATGGAAATCTGGATGAGGATATGTATATGACACAACCAGAAGGTTTCACTAATCCATCAGATCGTCATAAGATATGCAAGTTAAAGAAGTCTATTTATGGACTTAAACAAGCATCGAGAAGCTGGAATATTCGTTTTGATGAATCAATCAGTGAATTTGGTTTCATCAAGAACGAGGATGACCCGTGTGTATATAAGAGGTTTAGTGGGAGCGTGATTACTTTCCTAGTCCTCTACGTCGATGATATCTTGATCATTGGAAATGACATTCCTGAAATGCATGCGGTTAAGGCATGGTTAAGGAAATGTTTCCAGATGAAAGATCTAGGAGAAGCAGCCTATGTATTAGGTGTGAAGATCTACAGGGATAGATCTAAGAGGCTTCTCGGGCTGTGCCAGAGTACTTACATCGATAAAGTCCTGGAGAGATTTCATTTAGAGAATTCTAAAAGAGGATATCTTCCAGTCAGACATGGTCTGAATCTTTCGAAGAGTCAGTGTCCACAAACACAGACTGAGAAAGATGAAATGGACAATACGCCTTATGCTTCGGCTATTGGGTCCATTATGTATGCGATGTTGTGTACTCGCCCAGACGTCGCTTACGGGTTAAGCGTGACCAGTCGGTTCCAAAGTAATCCAGGTCAGGCACACTGGATTGCAGTCAAGAACATTTTAAAATATCTGCGGAGGACCAAAGATATGTTCTTGAAATATGGTGGTCAGGAAGAACTCAGTATTGAAGGATATACTGACGCTTCGTTCCAGTCAGACCAGGATGATTTCCGATCGCAATCAGGCTATGTTTTTAGCTTGAATGGAGGAGTAGTGGTGTGGAAGAGTTTCAAACAGTCAACTGTTGCTGATTCCACAATAGAAGCCGAGTATGTTGCAGCCTCTGAAGCATCCAAGGAGGCAGTGTGGATTCGTAAGTTCGTGAGAGAACTTGGTGTTGTTCCTTCGAGTGCAGATCCTTTGGTTATCTTCTGTGATAACACTGGAGCAATCGCACAAGCAAAGGAACCACGGTCGCACCAGAAGTCCAAGCACATACAGAGACGGTTTCATTTGATCAGGGAGATCATAGATCGTGGCGAGATCAAAGTCTACAAGGTTCATACAGATGACAATCTGGCAGACCCGCTTACCAAGCCTCTGGCGCAGCAGAAGCATGAGAAGCACTGTAATAATATGGGTTTGAGATTTCTCAACCATTAGATTAAGTGCAAGTGGGAGATTGTTGGGGTATGCCCTTAAGGCTAATGTTTGAGGCCTTGGGAATGTAACAGTATCATGTATAAACTCTTATGTTTATAAAGGCATGGTTGTTATTCAGTTTGTTACATTGTCTGCTGCAATAATTGTACTTCCGAATAATGTCTCAAAGCTGTTCAGCTGGGCTGACATGCTATAAAGTCCTTAGTCGAGATATCTTGGTGAACATGAGACAGCCTTGATATGATTGAGACTAATATGTGTTCTAATCTTATAGGATGCTTCGAGCATGGAATAAGATGTAGACTCATGGGTACATTGAATGTACTGGACAGACCCTACTAGGATATTCAATTGCTTGTCACAATGTGAATAATCCTTGATTGCGACAAGTGGCACATTTCCTCTGACTTGAGATCACTTGTGTTTTCTAAATGATGATTGTCATTGTTTTGAGGTAGTTCAATATCATTTGAAACATAATGATTATAGACTATCTTGGATGGTGAGCTTGAGTCAGGTTAGGGCACTAATGATAGACAAAGGATTGCCGTCTCCTTGTTTAAGGAGTGTGATGTTCTAAAGGGGCCCCCTGGATGAGATGATTGAGAATAGTGTATGGCCATACCCAGGTGACTATGTTCATCTGATCTAATCATGCTCATCATATTGGAGTTACAAGCTTGACACGCTTGTCCAATAAGAACATCCAGTGGCAAAGGAAACATGCATGCCTTGTGAGTTGGATTCACACTTGTGCTGTGGTTTGGGTGTAGTCTTGGAAGACTCTTTTCTTTATATCGGGAGACAGTGATGTGTTGCTAGATACCCCTCACTGATCGTGATAACGTGAGTTATCGTTACCGACATTTAAAGGAAACCCTCAGGGTCGCACAATTTGATGATATGGCTTACTTAAGTCAGATCGTGTGGACTGAATTATTCAGGTTCAGTTTAAAGGGATTTAATCTCTGATTGTAAGTGAGATCTGGTCTGATCATGTTTGATTGATTAGGGCTTGAGATCGGTAAGCTTCGATCGAGAGATTGGATGCTAGATCGGTGAGATCAGGAGCATCAAGAGATCGACGGTCAGATCAAGAGCCTTAGGGTTTATTGTGGTCTGGACTGATTGCTTGGTTTATTTGGTTATTAAACCAAACCAAATTGAACCAGCTCATTGAGTGAGCGTGTGGTTCAAATTGAGAGGAGTTTGCGATAGGGGTAAACCCATGATCGCATGTGAGTGAGTGGCTTTCTATTTTTAGAAAGCATGATCACATACGTGACCACTACTCACGTTCACGCCTAAGGCGCTCTACTCTCTCGCCTCTCCTCCTCTCTCGTCGCCAACTTGAGTTATTCGGTTTTGCACTCTCGTGTGGTGAAGAGGTTGATGCAAGGAGAAGGAAGTAATCGCCAAGCAAAGGAGATCTCTCCCCTTCCATTCGACAACGACTTCTTGGAACCTTGCTAGCACAAGGAGCACCAAAGAAGAGTAGGCGACACCAATTGTGTGCGTCACCTTTGGAGAAGGAGCACTTGCGCCTTTCCTTCCAAGACACCATCTAAACGAGATGGCAATGGTGAGAATCGTTTTTCATGCAAGTTGAACATATTACATGCATATATCCTTGAAACCCCTTCCGCTGTGTCAAAAATTTCATATGCGCCTCCTATAGGGTTTCGCCGCCCTTGTTCTAGGGGACCTTTCAGTTCAGGAATATCGTTTCCAATGATCAAGATATCATCGACGTAGAGGACTAGGAAAATAATCACGCTCCCACTAAACCTCTTATATACACACGGGTCATCTTCATTCTTGATGAAACCAAATTCACAGATTGATTCATCAAAACGAATATTCCAGCTTCTTGATGCTTGTTTAAGTCCATAAATGGACTTCTTTAATTTGCATATTTTATGACGATCCGATGGATTAGTGAAACCTTCAGGTTGTGTCATATACACATCCTCTTCTAATTTTCCATTAAGGAAAGCGGTCTTCACATCCATCTGCCAGATCTCATAATCATAATATGCCGCTATCGCGAGAATAATCCGAATAGACTTGAACATAGCTACAGGAGAGAAAGTTTCATCATAATCTATCCCATAGATTTGTTTGAAACCTTTCGCAACTAGCCTGCCTTTATCGGTAACCACGTTACCATCCATGTCAATCTTCTTCTTGAAGATCCATTTACAGCCTATAGGGATTACTCCCGGAGGCGGATCAACCAAATCCCAAACTTGGTTATCTGACATGGAGTCCATCTCAGCGCGCATAGCTTCAAGCCATCTCGCTGAGTCCGGTCCACTGACCGCATCCGCATAAGTGAGGGGTTCATCATCAATGATGTAGACTCCGTCATAGCGCTCAGGCTGTCGACGGATCCTTCCCGATCTTCGCGGTTCCCGTGATATCTGAGCCTCAAGTTGTTCAATAACCTGATCTACTGGCTCAGGCTCATCCAACTGTGCTTGACTACTTTGTCCTTCTTCTGGATTCTCATCCAGCTTTATTTCTCTCCCACTGGCTTCTTGCAGAAGAAATTCTTTCTCAAGAAAAATAGCCGTCCGAGCAACAAATACTTTGTTCTCTTTGGGATCGTAGAAATAATAACCCTTAGTTTCCTTAGGGTAACCGACAAAGATACATTTCTCAGATCTGCTCTCTAGTTTCCTAGAGGCGAGCTTTTTGACATAAGCCTCGCAACCCCAGATCTTGATAAATGTCAAGCTCGGCTGTTTCCCATACCATAACTCATATGGAGTCTTTGAAACTGCCTTGGATGGCACTCGGTTTAGTACCTTTGCAGTTGTTTCCAGTGCAAATCCCCAAAAGGAGTAAGGTAGAGTAGCCTGACTCATCATAGAACGAACCATATCCAGTAATGTTCTATTTCTCCTCTCGGACACACCATTCCATTGCGGTGTTCCTGGCGGAGTGAGTTGTGAGATAATCCCACACTCCTTAAGATAGTCAGTAAACTCATGACTCAAGTATTCTCCACCTCGATCTGAGCGAAGTGCCTTGATATTTCGGCCTAGCTGATTTTGTACTTCATTTTTGAACTCTTTGAACTTGTCAAAAGATTCACTTTTATGTCTCATGAGATAGACATACCCATATCTACTGAAATCATCAGTAAAGGTAATGAAGTATGAATAGCCACCTCTGGCATGTTTACTAAATGGCCCACACACATCACTATGTATAAGGTCAAGTAAACCTGAAGCCCTTTGACCTTTGTAAGAAAAAGGAGCCTTTGTCATTTTACCCATTAAACAAGCTTTGCATGTATCAATCTCCTCATAGGAGAATGATCCCAGCAGTCCATGATCATGCAACTGCTTAATGCGCTTCTTGTTAATATGGCCTAAACGACTATGCCATAGCAAGGTGCTGTCATCAGCATACTTGGCTTTCTTAATATCAATCTGTTGTATTGAACATTCCATGTCCAACATGAATAACCCATTGTTAATTGACCCAGTAGCATAAACAATATTATCAAAGGAAATATAACACTTTGAAATCTTGCATTCAAAGGAAAACCCTTTCCTGACAAGAGCAGGAATAGAGATAATATTCTTAGTTATGCTCGGTACAAAATAACAATTGTCCAGTTCTAATACAAGACCAGATGGTAAAGAGATGTGATAAACTCCTACAGCAACAGCAGCAACCCGTGCCCCGTTTCCTACTCGTAGGTCCACCTCATGCTGTCCCACCTGTCTTCTTCTCTTGAGTTCCTGTACATTTGAACAAATGTGAACTCCACATGCAGTGTCCAACACCCATGATATAGAAGAAGAAACCATGACTTCAGTCACGAAAATACCTGAGCCAGAAGCGAAAGGCTTACTTCCCTTCTTGACTCCTTGGAGCGCTTTACAGTCCTTTTTCCAGTGACCCAGCTGGCCACAATGGAAACATCTGTATTCCTTTGACCGCTTTATCTTTTGCTTTAGAGCCTTGTTGTAGCTCTTGATGGGGGCTTTGCCCTTCTTCCCCTTCTTCTTGTTCCTAGAAGGAACCATGAGGACAGAGGATGAAGGCGTTCCCTTCTCACGAGACTGAGTCTGCTCAGTAGTCAAGAGCATGTTCAGTAACTCTGCTGGCGTACAGTCGATCTTGTTCATATTAAAATTAATAATGAAAGGATCGAAAGAGGCCGGGAGAGACTGCAGGATGATATCTACAACAAGCTCCTGATTGATGGTATGTCCCAGTTTCTCTAGAGCCTCCTTGTACCCAATCATCTTGAGTACGTGAGCTCCCACTGGACTCCCTTCAGTCAGTTTGCTCTGAAAGAAAAGTTTAGTCAAATTATAGTGTTCAGTCCTTGCCTGTGCTGCATACAGCATCTTGAGGTTTGCTATAATTTCTATAGCAGATAAATCCTCATGCTGACGTTGCAGCTGTGGCGTCATAGACGCTAGCATCAAGCAAGCGACATCAATGCTATCATTGACATGCTTCTCATAAGCATCCCGAACTGCCCTTGCGGCGTTCGCAGCGGGTTGAGGCGGTATAGCCGTCTCGAGGACATACAGTTTCCTCTCAGCCTTAAGAACAATCTTAAGGTGTCCGTACCAGTCTGAGAAGTTTGGCCCAGCAAACTTCTCCCTTTCCAGTAGGGATCGCACATTGAAGGCTGTGGTGTTCGTTGCTGCAGTAATCTACAACAATGCAAGAACAGCAAGGTCAGTATCAATGTTAGAATCAATTCAGGACTTAAGAATGATTCTTTTCTCACTATTTTATCTGACTGAAAAATCCAGTAAAACAGTCCGAAAGAGTGAAACTCTTTTAGTGAGATGGGATCCAGATTTCATACTTGGTCTCTGCGTCCCGCTCAGGCGAGATAAGATGCACAGAGAGTACAAGCACTAATCTCTGGTAGGCAATCCCTGCCAATCGCCAACCCGTGCGATTCCCCTTCATCTGGGCAATCCAGCAGACTGTGCCAACTGAGTTGGTACAACACAGTCTCTGATCCCACAGATGGCTGCCTCCATATAGCTACTATATGCGCCACACATGTAGCCTACATGGTCAAGCTGACCCGACCTACTCCCTGGACCACCACGTGCTATGCTGAGCAACGAGAAGCGATAAATCCCTTCTCTGTAACACGCAGGTGTAATCACACACCGTCTGAAGATAGATGGGCGTGCCCACTGAGTGGGTACAACACGGCCCCAACGATAGTCAGAACAGTGAGGTTTCGCGTCAGAAGGCTTACGAGCTTGATATTTAACGTTGGATTTTAACGGTCCTTTTATTTTCTTACTATCATTCAAATCCTATGGTGATAGCAGAAGAATAAATCATGCAGTTACTAAAATACTGAAACAGTAAATTAAAAGCATGATGATCTTATGTGGTAAAAGCCCATTAAGCCTAAGTAAGACCTTAATTAACTTAAGTCTTCACTTGAGCTCTTCTTGGGTCTTTTGCATTTTCTCTGGCCCAACCCGGGCCCAAGCGCCCACTGCAGCTCAGGTGCGCCCACCAGATAAAATGCGCCTGTCCTAGAGTCGAACCCTAGACCTCCCGCTGGTGAAGCCACTTGCTGCATGCGCCTCTGCCAAGTGTGCTCTATGCTCATGTCTGATTAAAATACAATTTAATCTATCTAGACATGAATGACACGCAGGTCAATTACACTTTATAAATTAATTAAAATATGATGCGCAGATCACAATAAATATCAATTTACAATTTTAATCCAGGCACGCAGGCCCCAGCACAGCACACATTAAATAGGCAGCCCACATAAGATTAAATAAACAAGCAATATGGTATACATTCATCATGTGATCCAAACCAGAAAATAAAATTTTTCGAAAACCCATTGGCATCAATTTTTTTTATTTTCCTTATGAGCCCTACTACCTCACAACGGTCCATTAATAGGGATCCACTCATCATACCTAGTCAGATCCTCTGCCCTTGCATGCACCAAGTCGTAACTGACTTGAGCTGACCTAATGGTCAACCATGCATGCGCCAAGGGCTGAACGACCCTCATGAGTTCTGGCAAGCGGGTGTGCCCCCGGGCCTAACTCATGCACGTTCACTGGTTGTCTCAACCAGACATCGCTACACGCCTGTCCGCAGTCGACCTATAGCCACCTCGTGCTTGCGCACAGGTGCCATCTGGTCGACCCATCTAGGCTGTCAGATGGTCTGATCAGATTAATTGGATCTTAACTAGACGATGACTTCAACCCTAATAACCCATCTAAGTTTTTCAAGTAGGCGCCTCTTAGATCTAGTGTATGCGCTCAAGAGAAGATTTTTTTTATAAAACAACAAGATGCGCCAAACAACATACATGCGCGAAGGAGAAATTATACATCTAAGATAAGCATGTATTTTCGCCTATTATGTAGTTTCGCATGTAACCTTTAGATCTAAACATTTGAGCAAACAAGGATCACACAATAGCAATCATACGAACATACAAATAACCTTGGCTCTGATACCAATTGAAAGTCCCTAAGGGGGGGGGGGGCGAATGTAACGCCCTCGAGTTTCTGAATTACGATTTAAGGTTAGAAATTCTGTTTCTGTATTTTTATCTGTTAAAGTTTTGGGATTTTTGCCTAATTGTAGGACTTTTTCCTACAGGGCAAAAATAATTATTTTGGTTGGGGCTTCGAACCCTCAACCTTGACTCTTTGCTCCTGGAATTCTTCCACCATGGTGGCGCATATTTCTATGTTATTGGAGTGGCGCATGGTGGTTAAGCCCAGGTGAGCCCTTAAAACCGATTTTCACTTAAGTTAACTGGGTTATTGGATCTTGGATCCGTTTGGAGTGGGAGAAAAAGAGAAATATCGTGAGAGCTCCTCTCCCTCACGATTTTTGTTGTTTTCTTGCCCTAGCCGCCTGTGGTTGTCGCCCCTTACTGTGTTTGGCGCCTCCTGCAAATTTCTGACGCTGGTGGTGGCAGACTGGTGGTGGACGAAGTTCCTGGATATCCCTGACCCTCTGTTGTGGCGTTTTTTTTTCTGTGGGCGATTTTCGGTGAGTAATTCGATCCTAAGGAGTCTAATCCTATTTGCAATAATTATCTGTATGAACCAAAAATCTGCAAGTAGATCCTGTGTTTTTCTATTCTATAGGTCGGATCTGAATATGCATGATGATTCAGAAATTTTGTCTTGCTGAAAATTGTAGTCGCCAATCTGACCTTACTGTGCTTTAACCTCAATATCTCATGATCTATAGATCCAAATCACACGAAACAAATTTTGTATGAAACTAGATTCGCTCAGCTTTGATTCTTATGTAATATCGACCACATCTGAACTATATTCGTGTTGCAATCGGCATTGTTATATAACTTACGAAATCTGTTTTCTGAAAATCTAGAATCTTGACCCTTTTGTGTTCGAACTCTCGTATCTCCCTAGGTATAGCTCGAAATCCTGTGAAACCAGTTTTATTAGACCGTAGGCTTGAAGAGCTTCATTTTGACTCCCATAACGCCTATTTTCGATTAGTTATTGGATCTGAAATATATGTCGTAATTCTGATATATGAATCTGTTTTCTTGAAATCTGAAATTCTGACCCACCTATGTTCGAACCCTTATATCTTCCTGCCTACAATTCAAAATTTTGCGAAACTAGTTTTATTGGAAACTAGATTCAGAGAGCTTCATTTTGAATATAATATTGACTAGCTTTGGTTCGAAATTGGACCAAAAATATATGTTGCAATCTGACAATATAAATCTGCTATGTTTTGGTTAGACGAATATTCCATTGTGAGAAAAATTTAGCCTGTATGGTTTAATCTCTTAAATTGTGGTCTGTAGTTCTTCTAAAATTTATTTGCTTGATGAGAAATTTTAGAGAAAACAAAATTGGGGATTTAACTAAGAACTTAGGAATTTTCGAAAATCATGGTTCGAGCCAATTTTGGGGCTTTTGTCAATTTTCTTCACGAACGTGTAATTAAAATTATCTGTAGTGGTGGACTGAAATTATTTACATGAAATTTGTACGTTCTGTTAAGGTTCTATAACTAGCGCCCCTTACAGTAATTTTATAGCTCACAGTTTTAGGAATTTTGAGGAAATTATTTCATGAATAGTTTCTGTTCTATGTTTAATTGTTTGTTATGTGAATATTTTCTGTTCTGTTTATATGTTGTGAATTTTCTGAAAACTTTGAATGTGTCATAACCTTTGTGAGAACATAGACTGGTCTGACATGAATTAAGGATAGTTGCATGAAATCTAAGGAATTCACTCATATATTACTTCTGGTTGATGGTAAAAATTATGAAGTGTGTTCAGCTTTGATTTTCTGCAAATTGTAATTTGTTAAGGACTGGATATTGGGGTGTGTCATTTTCTGGTTTGTCAGACTTTGGGCATGATGTAAGAATTAAGTAGTGGTTGGTCCTACTCCTCCGTTTTAGTATAATCTGTTCTGTAAAATTATGCCCTAGTGTAGCACTCTTCTGTGTTCTTACCCTCCTTCTGTGGCGCTGTAATGGTGCTGATAGTCTACTACGACCCTTGAGACACTATTTCTGTTCCGTTATAGGTATTGGAGGCCAGAGTGCCACGTCCTGACAAGACGGGGGCCACCCACTGATACCTCCTCTACCATTCTGTTCTGGGTATTGGAGACCAGAGTGCCACGTCCTGACAAGACGGGGGCCACCCACTGATACCTCCTCTACCATTCTGTTCTGGGTATTGGAGACCAGAGTGCCACGTCCTGACAAGACGGGGGCCACCCACTGATACCTCCTCTACCATTCTGTTCTGGGTATTGGAGACCAGAGTGCCACGTCCTGACAAGACGGGGGCCACCCCCTAATACCTCCTCTACCATTCTGTTCTGGGTATTGGAGACCAGAGTGCCACGTCCTGACAAGACGGGGGCCACCCACTGATACCTCCTCTACCATTCTGTTCTGGGTATTGGAGACCAGAGTGCCACGTCCTGACAAGACGGGGGCCACCCACTGATACCTCCTCTACCATTCTGTTCTGGGTTTTGGAGGCCAGAGTGCCACGTCCTAATAAGACGGGGGCCACCCACTGATACCTCCTCTACCATTCTGTTTCCGATATGCATGCATGTCTCGTCCTCGGCAGAGGTGGGGTCAGACCTTCTGTGGTCATCAGGCCTTCTGTGGCCTTTCTGTTTCCGATGTAGACTATCCGTTTGGATTCTGACAATTCTGATTTTCTGTCTGTCAGTTCTGATTTCTGTAGTTCTGTTTCGATCTGTATTATAGATGTGTTAGGCAGTGTGTTTAGAAGGGAGGGGTTGGTATACTTATATCCTACTTCATGCTTGATGCCTAATGTTATAAGTATCTGTATTTGATTATGTTTTGTTTCTGATATGAGTGTGCATGTTAAGTTGATTTATCTTATCTGTTACAAAAATGTATTTCAACTTATGCATGATATTTTTGATGTGTACTATGGATGGCTTTTAGTGTCTTTTACTCACTGAGCTTTTTAGCTCACCCCCGTTGTTTAAATATTTTCAGGTGAGACATTGGGATAGTGATCGCTACAGCTAATTCACGAATTTACTATGATGCTAATGTTTTATTTAATTTCTAAGAGTTGTCTTCTAAAAAATCTGTCAGGCCTGCGTGCCTAACTTAATTATATGATACGTTTTATCTCCTGAGGGCTTATGCCTGTTTTCAGGATATTATATTATAGTTGTCTTGTTTTAATTGTTAGATACGAGTTTTGGATTCGTGAGATTTGAAATTATTCTTATTCTGAAATGTCCGATTTGAGAGTTATTGTTCTTATTCCGCAATATATCTGAATTTGTGTTTTCCACATATGTGTAGTGTGGACATCTGTTTTATTCCAGGATATGCGTGTCTGTGCAGCAGTAAATTATTATACTTGCTGTCGGATTTTCTGGATTTCCGGATTTCTATTTCCTAGTAAATCGATCCTATTCAGTTCTGTGCGGTTTTCAGTTCCGTAGTAATGTCCTTCGATGCCGCTTTCTTCTTGTGTTTTAATGGAAGAGTAAAAATTTTTGAAACCCCGTATTTTACTTGTATGCGTGTGGGGTGTGATTCTGAGGGATGTTACAGCGAAACTATAAATAGGCGCATATATATATAATTTCGCAGCGGAAGCTAGGGCTTCTAGATCGATAGCATGTATGTCATATGATCAACTAAAACATGTATACATCGAAAAGGAGTCATACCATCGCCATTGCTTTGGATGGCGCCTTGGAAGCAGAGATCGAAAGGGATCTCCTCCAAAAGATGCGCACACAAGATGTGATCGCCTACTCCTTGTTGATCTTTGTGCTAGCAAAGTTCTCCAAGAATCCTTGTCGAATGGAAGGGATGAGATGACTTGATTGCTTGGCCGAGACCTCTCCTTGTCGTCAACCCTCTTCACCACACGAGAGTGTCGAGAGCCAGAGGCAAGAGGCGACAATAGGGCATGAAGAGAAGCGATGTGAGGCGTGGTCACGTTTAGCAACATGCTATCTAAAATTAGCAAAGCCTTAACGTGTGATGCGTTCACTCCAAGTGAACCATCACATTTTCCTCTCCCCTTGAACCATGCGCTCACTTGATGAGCCGGTTCAATTTGGTTTGGTCCAAAGACCAATTAACCCAAGCCATTGGTCTAGATCACAATAAACCCTAAAGGTTCAAGATCTAACTGTTCATCTCTTGATGCTCCTGATCTCACCGATCTAGCATCAATTCTCTTGATCGAAGCTTACCGATCTCAAGCCCTAATCAATCAAACATGATCAGACCAGATCTCACTTACAATCACAGTTTAAATCCCTTTAAACTGAACCCAAACAATTCAGTCCACATGATCTGACTTAAGTAAGCCATATCATCAAATTGTGCGACCCTAAGGGTTTCCTTTAAATATCGGTAACGATAACTCACGTTATCACGATCAGTGAGGGGTATCTAGCAACACATCACTGTCTCCCGATATAAAGGAAAGAGTCTTCCAAGACTACACCCAAACCACAGCACAAGTGTGAATCCACTTCACTAGGCATACATGTTTCCTTTGCCACTGGATGTTCTTATTGGACAAACGTGTCAAGCCTGTAATTCCAATATGATGAGAATGATTAGATCAGATGAAACATAGTCATCTGGGTATGGCCATACACTTTCTCAATCATCTCATCCAGGGGGCCCCTATAGAACATCACACTCCTTCCAAGGAGACGGCAATCCTATATCTATCACTAGTGCCCTAACATGACTCATGTTCATTATCCAAGATAGTCTATAACCATTATGTTTCAAATGATATTGAACTACCTCAAAACAATGCCAATCATCATTTAGAAACACAAGTGATCTCAAGTCAGAGGAAATATGCCACTTGTTTGCATACAAGGATTATTCACATTGTGACAAGCAATTGAATATCCTAAGTAGGGTCTGTCCAGTACATCCAATGTACCCATGAGTCTACATCTTATTCCATGCTCGAAGCATCCTATAAGATTAGAACACATATTAGTCTCAATCATATCAAGGCTGTCTCATGTTCACCAAGATATCTCGACTAAGGACTTTACTGCATGTCAGCCAAGCTGAACAGCATTGAGACATTATTCAGAAGTATACATATTGCAGCAGATACTGTAACAACCTGAATAACAACCATTGCCTTTATAAACATAAAGTTTATACATGATACTGAAATAATCCCAAGGCCTCAAACATTAGCCTTAAGGGCATACCCTAACAATCTCCCACTTGCACTTAATCTAATGGTTGAGAAATCTCAAACCCATATTATTACAGTGCTTCTCATGCTTCTGCTGCGCCAGAGGCTTTGTAAGCGGGTCAGCCAGATTGTCATCTGTATGAACCTTGCAAACTTTGATCTCGCCACGATCAATGATCTCCCGGATCAAGTGAAACCTTCTCTGTATGTGCTTGGACTTCTGGTGCGACCGTGGTTCCTTTGCTTGTGCTATTGCTCCAGTGTTACCACAGAAGATAACCAAAGGATCTGCACTCGAAGGAACAACACCAAGTTCCTGAACGAACTTACGAAATGTTCCATTAGATCCTTGAAACAAGTCATGAATTGTTGGAACGTAGTCTCCATAGTGCTAACTCGTGCAACTAGCATAGTTGTTGACTCTACTTGGGTCCTAGTCACTTCTGAGGGGTGAACGGATTCTTGAGAATTATGGAATTGGGAAGACTTGGCTTGTGACCTTGTAGTCACCAAACAAACAGGGTATGACGCAAATGCAATGTGGAAGATGCTAAAAACATACGAAAATATGAAGATGCAATGGAGTTGGACCATGCGAATAATAAGAATTTAACGCACAACTTCTCTGATACCAGAATTGATGAAGCTACTATAGGAGGGTTGGTCCTTAGTTCCGTACTCTAGGGTGTTGAGACGATGCTTGGAAAACATGAGTGTCTTGAGACGATGATGAAGCGTCGAATAGGAGGGAGGGTCCCTAAGCCGTACTCTAGGGATTTTACATAATGCACGTAAAACGGGAGAGGGTCGCAAGACGAGGGAAGGAAAATCGCTTCGGAAATGTAGGAAATTCGGTAGAAAGCGCGACGAAAACAACGACAAACTCGATTAGGGCAATACTAATGAGAATGAAAAACTACGGCACCCAACTATTAACGCAACACACTAACCTCGCAGTAATTTTTTTTGCAATCCTTGCAGCTCTCTTAGCACTTTTTAGCTGAGCCACACGGGGACGCAGCGATCGCGTAGGACGGGCTTGCTGGCCTTGAAGCTGAAAGAAAACCAAAGGAACACAAGGACTCCGACCACGCCTCTAATGGCGGATGGGAGGGGTGAAAGGAAGGAGAAAAGCACAACAAGAACTCGTAAAGAAACAGGCGAACCTGACCCACCGGAAGGGTGGGATTTACTCCAATCAGAAAGCTGAAACAACTTAGAATCGAGGCGTCCTCGACCCGAACAAACGACGAAGGCGAGGCTCTGGCTCAACTTCTACAAACGCTGGTGACTCTAACTCACTAGGAGGTCTCTCCACTCCAAGAGAACTGAACTACACTACAACCCAACCTCCTCTTTTATAGAATGGAGGGGTGGGAACAAACAAAACGCACAAGAGACGAACAACTTTAACAAACTACCTACTCTAGCAGGCCACTAAGTGGTCAAGCTGCGACTAAAGACAAAATGTAACAAACTTCTTAACTAATTTCTTTGGGGCAGGAGGCATGATTCAGCGTCTTCGTACGGGGTGCGGTTTAGACGCGTTCCGAGCATATGGCGATGAAACAACAGAATTTTGATGTTGTGGGCTGGGCCACCACTGTTGCCTCTCGATCTTGGGCCGTGTTGTTAATGACGTTGAGTGGCCCTCTTTGGCTCGGGTCTTCAGGGGTCAGGCTTGTCGGGCCCTTGGGCTTAACTTCTTCAGTGTGGGTGGGAAGAGGGCTAATGACGCCCAATAAGCGGTCCGGTGGCTTGCTTTGGCGTTGGGATCGTCGGATTTGCACCTTGTTGGGCTCCATTGGATCATCATTGGATGGATCAACATGGTAGGGAGGGCGGTGTACATCGAAGCGGGGTCATCGGGGCTGTAACGAGTCATCAGAGGCGAACACGGCCTGGCCGTGTTCTCCTTCACGGCCATGTTCGCTAGGGCCGAAATCCACAGAATGTTGCGCTGATTTCATGGCGGGGCTGTAACTGATTTTACGGGCCGTATTCTTCATCATGGCCTGGCTGTGTTCTCCATCACGGCTGTGTTCGCTGGGGCCGAAATCCACAGAATGTTGCACTGATTTCACGGCGGGGCCATAACTGATTTCACGAGCCGTATTCTTCATCATGGCCTGGCCGTGTTCTCCTTCACGGCCGTGTTCGGAAGTAGACTTTGCAGTTGTGGCCGTGTCTGTGGCCGTGTCGACGTTCGCATCCCGGAGCGACCGTGTCACGGCCGTGTCTGGGCGCACGGCCTGGCCGTGTCTGGGTCCTGTGAACTCCGATCGTCCTGAAATCCTGGCCGTCTTTTCCCCACGTCATGGGGAGTCTTCCTCAGTGTCTTTCAGGGGATTTGGGCCGTCTAGGCCGTCCCCAAGTGTATCCATAGGCTCGTTTGCTCCTGCATCTACTTCCGCTGCGTACTCTGAGTTCTCCCCCGGAGAACTAAGGGGCAGCAGCTCGTCGGTGTCAGACGGCTCCTCCAAGGGGCCGTGGAAGGGAAGGATGTCCGCCACGTTGAAGACAGAGTGGATCCCCATGTCCTCAGGCAAGTCAAGCTCATAGCCGTTAGCTTAAAATGTGCCCTGCTCGACAAGCGCTCGGGGTGGATACGCACCCTTACCAGCTCACCTAAAGTGAAATGTTGTGGCCTACGATGCTCGTTGGCCTTCATTGCATTGCGAGTATTGCCCAAAAAGATACGACGTCGAACCTCGTCATGCAAACTAGCGATGTGCTGGGCAAAGGAATATGCATGTGGAGAGAGGTGGGACTCGATGGGAAGGTCATGCAAGTCGATGGGTTTACGTGGCTGGTAGCCCAAGACAATCTGGAAGGGACTAAGACCCGTAGTCCTATTGGAGGCGCTATTGTACGCAAATTCGGCCATAGGTAGGATGGAATCCCAAGACCTCGGATGGTCGCCTACAAGGCAGCGGAGTAGATTGCCCAAACTGCAGTTAACAACCTCGGTTTGACTATCAGTCTGAGGGTGGTAAGCTGTTGAAAATTTCAACATGGTATGCGAGATGGCCCAAAGTGAGCGCCAGAAGTGGCTCACAAAACGCGTGTCACGATCGGACATGATGGAGGAGGGAAGACCGTGAAGATGCACGATTTCATGGACAAAAAGGGATGCAACGTGTGATGCATCCACAGTGCGCGCACAAGGGATGAAATGGGCCATCTTGGAGAACTGATCGACAACGACATAGATCGAGTCGAAGCGGGAGACGGTCCGCGGCAACCCGAGTACAAAATCCATGCTTAGGTCACACCACGGGCCACTGGCCACCGGCAAAGGGGTATAGAGGCCCATGTTCACAGGGCGGGGTTTGCACAATTGACATGTACCGCAGTGGCGCACAATGCGCTCAACATCCTTTCGTAGGGAAGGCCAGAAGAGGCGTTCCATAGCCATTTCAAGGGTTTTGTCGCGGCCATGATGGCCGGCGATGCCACCCGCGTGAAGCTTGAGTACGAGATGATCTCGAAGCGAAGAGCGGGGAATGCACAAGCGGTTCCCAAGAACAAGTAACCCTCGCACAATTGATAAGGGGAATCGGGATCAGTGGACTCGGTCAAAGCAGCGTAAATGGCACCGAAATCAAAACAGGTGGCATATTCGTCTTTGACATGGTCAAAGGTATTGACACGGGTGCGCATGACACATAGAAGAGTCCGGACACGGCTCTAGGCATCCGCGACAACATTCTCCCTACCCGCCTTGTGGTTGATCACAAAGTAGTACTACTGTAGGTACTCGACCCACTTAGCATGGCGGGCGCCCAACTTCTTTTAGGCATTAAGGAAGGAAAGGGCCTAGTGGTCGCTGTATAACACAAACTCGCAGTGGAGGAGGTAGTGCCTCCACTGCCGAAGGGACTGAACAATCGCGTAAAACTCCTTGTCGTAAGTGGAGTAACGCTACCTAACCGCATTCAATTTCTCAATGAAGAAAGCCACGGGGTGGCCCTCCTGACTAAGGGAGCCACCAATGCCGGACCCGGAATAATCACAGGCGACCTCTGATGAAGGACCGAATTCCTATGCCCTAGATCACCTTAGGTATGTAGCTCTAACACTCAAGGTAAACGTACGATTGCAAGATTAAAGTATGGATTTGGGAGGAATGCACCTAGGGCCCCCTTAAGGGAAGGGAGCTGAACCCGTTCTGAACCTTCCCAGGCAAGGATCTTCAACAGCACGCCCTCAATGGTTGTTGTAGAGACCTCCGAGGTGCTTCAAGTTCAACCCGAGGAATGGTTTGTTGAAGCGTGGACTCGGCATTGGAACAGTAACTCGTGGAGGTGGATGACCGTGGAAGATCGGCAGCAGGAATGATGGGGTGATTGGAGGCAACGGTAACCAATGGGGAGCAAGCTCAACCCAACGAGGAGCAAGCTCAACTCACAAACGCAAACACAAGGTTTTCAGATTCAAAGATTTTCAAGACTAAAGTGTGAAAGTGAGACATGGGCAAGCTTAAAATCTAAGGTTCCCAACGTTACATTCTAGTGACCCTTGGCATTCCTGGCTGACAATCCTATTGATGGGTAAGGCTGTTTGCTGAAGCTTTGTGATGATGCGCAGGCTGATGTGATCTTTGTAGCCGTTGGAGTAGATGTGTATGTCTTGTGTCGGCTGGGCTAAAAGGGTGTCTTGTGCTGGATGTTGGGACGAGCTGAGTGTGAACTGAGTGTTGGCAGGCTTGAGCTGGGGTTGACTTGTGTTGGGCTGGTGTTGATTGGGCTGGATGCTGGGCTGATTTGAGTTGGGGCTGACTTGAGCTGGATGTTGGGTTGATGATGGTTGAACCATGCCAAGGTCATAATATCGTTGGTGATCTAGGAGCTTGCATGTGCAATACATGTGTGCATAAGACCTAGGCTAGAACAACCTATTACATTCACTAAAACAAAAACAAAGTCTTCAAAGTAAATCCTAGGCTACTCCTAATTACTAAACATCAAGAGCTGAAGATAAAGAGCGTTTACAACAACATTACAATGCAGAATTCAACAACTTCAAGACAGAAATTAAACAAGTTCAAAGTGCTGAAATGTAAGCCTACTTAAATATTAAAATGTTCCAAAATGTCCTGCAAGTTAGAACGTAGGCAATAGTCAAAATCGGCACGGCTTGAGTCATCCTGGGTCAAATAGCTTGAGTTCATTTGATTGAGCACATGTCCCTACATCAGCTATCTCCGGGGGTGAAGAATTCTCCTCTGGAGAATTAAAGTTGACAATGAGTGGAGGCGCCGGCGGTAAGCCTAGAGTGTGGATATCCTCTTGCTTCCATGCCCCTACATCAGCTTTCCAGGGGGCTGTAGAATTCTCCTCCGGAGAATTAAGTTTAAAGCTCCTCATTGTTTCAGGTGGCCTTCCCAAGGTGTGGATATTGTCATCAGATTCTGTGGCTTCCCTATCCCTGCAAGTAAGAGACAAATTTGGTCTAGTAAAAGAGTCAGTTATCACAAAGTCAAAATATTCAAGCTCTGGCAACGAAAGCAAATCATTGTTCAATTGAGTTTTAGTTAACTTAAGGCTAGGATCATTGAAGAAAGATTCAAAGTCTAAAGGGGATATAGGTGATGTTGCCAACTCACATAAGTAAGGATCTAACTCATATCCTACCATGGGAGACTCAAGAGGATCTAACTTAAATTCTTCTTCATATTCCGGTGAGTTAAGATCTAACTCAAGAAGGGTGAGGGGCTCCTCTAGAATTAGATCTCCTAAGGAAAAGAGAAAAGACTCTCCCATGTCTGGAGAAAGATCTTCAAGGCTATACTAGGAAAGTTCTATCAGGTCAGAAGGTGAAGCATGATCTAGCTTGGTTCCTCTAGGGTCAACTTGAGTAGAACCATCTTGAGAGTCTTGGGTTATAAGGGACAACCTGGGTTGGCTTGGGGGTATGTCTTCTATGGGTTCCCTAGTAGAGTTTGTGGAACTAGGCTCGAATTGAGATAGGCTTTGGGAAGATAGTTTGGCCCCCATGGGTTGTTTGACAAGATTGACTACCTTAGGGGTTTGAAGTCTAGGGTGGTTAAAGCTTCTTCTATAGTTTCTCTTAAGATTTTGATCTACCTCACTAGCTATTTGGAAAGCATATTCTATTGTGTGTATGGGGTAATAGGTGAGGCCTCTCCTAATCTCAAAATTAAGACCATCCATAAACCAGCTAAGTATAACACTAGGAGCTTCTCTAGACCTTTGGTGGAGGGATTTGAACTTTGATATGTATTCGGCTATACTCATGTCCTCTTGTATAAGAATTTGTTCATTGAGAGATGAAGGATAATACATTTCATTTATCATGTCATCCCACCTCTTGACGGGTGATCTATTATCTCTTTCTAGGGTTTTGAGTCTAGGGGCCATGGGGTTTGCTAAATTTCAAAAATCAATGTCAATAGCAGCATGTGATATAACAAGCAGTGTTGAAAGGCAATGTAAAGTGGAGCTAGTTAAGAAAATGTAACCAAAATGGGAGTTCAGCATCTGTAGTATGGTTCAGCAGGCTTATAGCAATATTCAGCAATGTAGTGCATGTATAAAATGTGACAAAGAGTTATATATGTGCAGCAAAGTTTTCAGCTTGTGCAGTAATTTTCAGATGGCAATTAACAGGAGATGAATTTTCAGCAAGATTTGATGCAGGTTTCCAGATACCCTAAATGTGAATGTGAGAAGCAAGATAATTTTCTGTTGCAGGACTTTCAGGTTTCAAAGCTAGCAGTCAATCAAAATTCAGACCGAACCTAATTTAGGTTCACTTACAACCAAATGCTGTAATTTCAGCTAAAAACCTATTGATAAGAGTGAAAACCAGCAAATGTTTGTTGCAGCAAATGTTAAATCCAGCTTTTACGATTTGGTTCAAATAAGTAAAGTGTGGATGGTAAAATAGGAATACAGCTAATGACAATTCCAGTCTTCCACAGTGTAGCAAGTCTCGGCTGGCATTGTGAAGGTTGGATTTCTACAGGTGCTATAGAGTAAGCAAATGCAAAACCAACACTTTAACAAGCCTATGAAGGAAGGGCTTTAAGCCAACACTTCCAGCAAGATGAAAATTCAGAAGATACTAGGTATGCATTCAGAACCAGATTTTAAACGCAGCAAGTGTTTAGCAATATAGGTTTCAGCTTAGCATGCAAATTCACGGATTCAGATGGCAAATGCACAATTTAGGAGTGCCTAATGGTAAGTGCAGGAATTCAACAATACAGATTTGAACTGCCGTGTGTGGTATTACTGTGCAACAGGGATCAACTTCAGCGTGTGAAACCAGTTACAGAAGCAGTGTTCAATCAAGTATTAGCAGGTAACAATGTTCAGCAGCAGTATAGACAGATATCAGGAATTTCAGCAAACAGTTTAAGTGCAGACTCGACAGCAGGTTTAGTAATGTTCAGCTATGGTAAGTGAAATACAGCTTCATATGGAATTAAATTGCAGCCCAAAGTAGATAACAATGTTCAGCAGAATTAGAATCCTAGTTTGCAGGTTCAGATCTAGTGTGAAATCAATCTTCAGCATGTAAGCCAACTTGCAGCAATAGTGTTCAGTTGAGTATTAACGTGCAGTAATGTTCAGCAGCATGATATCCTAGTTGAGTGCACGGCAATGAGGGTTTGAACTGGAACAAATACAATTGCAGTAAAGGGAATCGTAACAGCAGTATATTAGAACTTTAGGATGCAGTTTAGCAGAAGGCAGCGAGGTACACTGGTAAAGAACAGTGCGTGCCAGCAGAAAATAAGAATTTTCAAGGTTCGATTGTATCTTATAGCACTTTGTGTGTTCGTTCATCTAAAGCTGAGATGAACCCACACCCAAATGTGGCTTTCAGATTCAGGATATCCTATTAGATTAGGGTCTTCAATCTTCAAAGAGCAAACACCAATATTCAGCAGAATTCAGAAAGTAACGCAGCAAATTATCAGGTTGTCAGTAGTTTTCCGGAAAGATTTAGATTTTAAGTTCAGAAATCAGCAGAAAACCATAGAGTATCAATGAGAAATTTGCACAGGAAAAACAGAAAGAGAATGCCCAGACGAGAGTAAGAAATAGTAAGGTATAATCCAAAATTTGGAGGAATTCAGCAAGCACCGATCAAATGCAGCAGAAATTTTCCAACGCAAGGAACTCAGGACTCAGCAATTAGATCCTGGGCACAAATATTGCGTTATGCGCAAATATGGCAGCCAATGGATAGCAGATATGTGGGATTAATGAAGGGCGAAGTGCAGTTAACACAGCAAACACACAATCGGCAGAAATCATAAACTCAATGGTAAGCTACAGTAGAATTAAGATTTTCAGAAATAAAGCCAGCTAATGAAGTTTTCAATTTAGCAACGGTTTAGCTCAAGATTAAAGCCTTCAAGTGATTGTTCAAAAATATGACACCGTACCACTCCAGCAGCAAGGAAAAAAAACCCAGAAATTAGGCAGCCAAAAATTCAGAAACCCGATAGAGGAATACTAGTGAACAGTGACCGTGCAAGAAAATTGGAGACGAGACTCAAGGAAATCAGCAGAACTAGTTCAAAAATTCACAGTTTAGAGAAAGTTTTCAGGAATCCTTGCGTAGAACAGCAGAGTTAGAAGCCTTCAGAAACTCTGACAAAGTAACAGCAAAAGGCAAGGTTCCGGTTCAGAAAACTTTAGAAATTCCAGGAAACAGATCTAGGAGAATCAGCGTTGGAAACAGATTCAGAAAACTCAGGAATTCCGGGGAAAGAAAATAGAGAACACAAATAACAAAGAGCTTCAGAAATAAATCTTGTACAAACAAAGAGCACCTAAGGTATGCTCTGATACCACTGATGAAGGACCGAATTCCTATGCCCTAGATCACCTTAGGTATGTAGCTCTAACACTCAAGGTAAACGTACGATTGCAAGATTAAAGTATGGATTTGGGAGGAATGCACCTAGGGCCCCCTTAAGGGAAGGGGGCTGAACCCGTTCTCAACCTTCCCAGGCAAGGATCTTCAACAGCACGCCCTCAATGGTTGTTGTAGAGACCTCCGAGGTGCTTCAAGTTCAACCCGAGGAATGGTTTGCTGAAGCGTGGACTTGGCATTGGAACAGTAACTCGTGGAGGTGGATGACCGTGGAAGATCGGCAGCAGGAATGATGGGGTGATTGGAGGCAACGGTAACCAATGGGGAGCAAGCTCAACCCAACGAGGAGCAAGCTCAACTCACAAACGCAAACACAAGGTTTTCAGATTCAAATATTTTCAAGACTAAAGTGTGAAAGTGAGACATGGGCAAGCTTAAAATCTAAGGTTCCCAACGTTACATTCTAGTGACCCTTGGCATTCCTGGCTGACAATCCTATTGATGGGTAAGGCTGTTTGCTGAAGCTTTGTGATGATGCGCAGGCTGATGTGATCTTTGTAGCCGTTGGAGTAGATGTGTATGTCTTGTGTCGGCTGGGCTAAAAGGGTGTCTTGTGCTGGATGTTGGGACGAGCTGAGTGTGAACTGAGTGTTGGCAGGCTTGAGCTGGGGTTGACTTGTGTTGGGCTGGTGTTGATTGGGCTGAATGCTGGGCTGATTTGAGTTGGGGCTGACTTGAGCTGGATGTTGGGTTGATGATGGTTGAACCATGCCAAGGTCATAATATCGTTGGTGATCTAGGAGCTTGCAACGTGCAATACATGTGTGCATAAGACCTAGGCTAGAACAACCTATTACATTCACTAAAACAAAAACAAAGTCTTCAAAGTAAATCCTAGGCTACTCCTAATTACTAAACATCAAGAGCTGAAGATAAAGAGCGTTTACAACAACATTACAATGCAGAATTCAACAACTTCAAAATAGAAATTAAACAAGTTCAAAGTGCTGAAATGTAAGCCTACTTAAATATTAAAATGTTCCAAAATGTCCTGCAAGTTAGAACGTAGGCAATAGTCAAAATCGGCACGGCTTGAGTCATCCTGGGTCAAATAGCTTGAGTTCATTTGATTGAGCACATGTCCCTACATCAGCTATCTCCGGGGGTGAAGAATTCTCCTCCGGAGAATTAAAGTTGACAATGAGTGGAGGGGCCGGCGGTAAGCCTAGAGTGTGGATATCCTCTTGCTTCCATGCCCCTACATCAACCTCGAAGACTTTTGAGAAGTCAGGGAGGCGTAGAACAGGAGCGGTGGTTAATGTTGGTGTATATGCCCTAGGACCTAGCTTTGGTCAACTTATGTACTACTTGACATTGATATTTATATATCATTCTGGCATTGTCGTTATCATTGTCTGTCTACACCTGCGATTGTGTACTTACATGATAATGTCCCTGGAGACAGATTGGATCTGTGCTCAAATAATCATCCCCAGTCAATGTACCTTAGTAGATATGGGACAACTATGGTACTTGTAAAACTGGTATGTGGGCTGGTTAGGCACGGGGTGCTAACGCAGACACATGGGTATATTATGGGAGGATATACTGGATAGACCCGCTATGAGGCTATGACTTGGTGTCATGAGTTATCCTCATAAGTGACAGGAGATGCATTGATCCCTTGACTTGAGGTCATTGATCATTCTATATGGTTAGAGACTTGCTTTGATGCAACCTAACACCTTGCCGTAGTTGGAAGGTCATAAAGGTTGTCATTGAGCGTGTCACGACCCATATGAGAAGGTCAATGGACAGACATAGGATTTGCCCCTTCCTTTGGGAAGCTTGATATCCATGGAGCTCCTCTATGGTTCTATGACTGAAAGTGTATGGCCATACCCAGGTAAGAACCTGATTTAGTCATAGCCATGTGATTGGGTGAAAACAAGTGGTGACACACTTGTCCAATCGGATATCAGTTCGGCAAAGAGACTGTAATGCATCTGTACCTAGTTGCGATGATGGGGATGTCGATGTCGATATCCATTCCAATGACCTGGGTAGCAGCGATGCACTGCTAGGTGCCACTCACTGCTTGTGGTGAACTTTGGTCAGCACTGCCAGCGTCAGAGGAACCTACAGGGTCGCACACCTTGATACTTGAGTTCTCGTATTGATCGGGAAGCCTTATGATCGAGTTATTGGATAACTCGGATCTTATTGGGAGATTTCATCAGCACCAATGGGCCTGATGAGATGGAAGAATATTATTGGAGCCAAACTTCATTTTTGGCAGGTTGACCCGTATTTGACCATGGTTGGTCACATTTGAATTAGGGTTGCATTGGATTGGATCCAAGTGCTTAATCAACCCATGTAATGGAGTTTGGGCTAGCTCATTATCCAATGAGACCCAATAACAAGTTCTCATGAAGAGATGAGAGGCTAAAAGGGTATAATGGGGAGAGACCCAACCCCATTGGCGCCTAAGGGGCATAATGGGGTTAGGATGGCAAAATTGCTTCATTAAGGAAGCAATTGGCGCCTAGCCCTCTTCCATTGATGGAATGCATGCCTTTAAGGCATTGCTTGGGGCGCAAGGCAAGGCCTTGGCGCACAAGGAAGGCGTGGAGCTTAATGAGGAAAGGTTGAATGAGAATTAAGGAAATGTCTTGGAGACTTTCCTTATCTCAAACCTCCTCATCCTAGCCCTACACTTGTCTTGATCCTAGCCCATACCCTAACCGCCTCTTGCCCTATAAATGAGACCCTAATCGCCCCCTCATTATGATGATCGACTCTTGAAGGCGTGAATACAAGAGGAAGGGCGACAACTTCAAGAAGTGGCGCATCTTCTTCTTCCATCAAACCCTAGCCGCAAGCTTCATCCTTTCTTCCTCCTTTGGCGCAAGAGACTTGAAGGCTTGGCGGCATTCTCCTTATTCCTCTCTTCTTCATCAATTGGGGCTTCTACCTTGGAGGTGGCGCAAGTATTGAAGAGGGAGCACAAGGCTTGGATCTTCTTCCCGAGGCTAGCACCGGGCGAGGAAGAAGAGAACTCAAGAGATCCGTGTGTGTGAGACTGCAGAGGGCGGACACTTGGACGCCTACATCGGCATCGCTCTCTTCTTTGCTCTAAGGTATTTCCTAACTCATCGTGTCGACTCCCTTGCATGCGATCTTCACTGGGTTTTTGGGACCGGCCTGTTTCGGGGACATTCTTCCGCTGTGCAAACATGTATGTCCATGACTCTAAAATTGTAAAATGTCCCCGGGGTTTCCCAACAGTGGTATCAGAGCGACTTGCAAGCCTCGAACGATGTTTTATGCTTTTCTTTCATGCTCACATGCCATATCTCTATTTTCGTAAATAGCATGATGCATGGCAATCAATTTTTCTAAAAATAGAAAAATTAGGGTTTCTTGTTTCTATCATCCTCTCAATCTCTTTTGGATTTTTGGACTATTTTTCTTGTTTGATTTAAAGATCAAAGGCGCACGTAATTTTGTCAAGTAGGACGGGCATTGTGTCTCCGGACTGGCCAGGTCTCTTGATATGACAAAATTGCCAGCCGAAAGGATCTCTGAAATCGTCTTGAAAAATAAATCGCAATTAACCAAAAGATTTGTGAGAAGAAGATGAGAAGAAGAGACTAGTTTTATGAAAAAGTAAAATTTCTGATTTTATGTTTTTCATGACCATGTAGAATTGCATGAGTAAATACCTTGATTGTGCATGATGTTGTGATCATTAGTCAAGCCACCTTTGCATGCCTGTGATGTATCCTTGTGAGGCCTGCGTGCCGCTTTTCCTTTTTCAAAGAAGAAGATTAGGGTGGCGCATGTACTTGGAGCTTGGCGCATGCATCGAAGGAAGAGGCGCAACAAGCTTGCATAGTGGCGCAAGTTTGGCATGGCCGAACCCTTGGGTTTGTGTGCTAGCTAACTTGGCTTCTTGCATGGTGGCGCATCCTCCACAAAGAAAGACCATGGCATTGGCCGAACCTTTGGGGTCTACCCTTAGGGTTTGTGAGCTAAACCATGTGGAAAGGACCTTGGAGCCGACCTTGAGGACCAAGATAGAGGGCGGCTAGGCTAGGTCTATTTTAGGGGCTTGAGTCCTATGTCAAGAGTTGAATCTCCTTAGGCATGAGTTGATTCAATGTCTTGAAAGGGCTTTGATCACATCATCCTTCACTGCTTTCCCTATCTGATAAAAGCATGCCTGAAATGTTTTATCGTTATGTTATCACTATAGGAGAGCATGCCTGTATTGTTAGACATAAGATAAAATGTAGGATGATGAGACTTAAAAACCCTCAAAGAAATATCAAGTCTAGTAGCCTTCTAACGCGTAGCCCTCACTAAGCTATCGATAAGTGGAGTTGTGAATTGTTTCCCACCCTCGTGGGACACACCCACTTATCTTTAGAAAGTGCGTGGTGACAATGATTTCCCCAGTCCAGTTTTAACCTGGACGTGCCTTCGCAAGGAAGCTCGTTGGCCCTGGGCATAACGGTTAGGAATGGACTTGACTAGAAGTTCACATGTGCTGGGCACATGGTGAAATTCTAGAGGCATCGTTGAAAGGTTAGGGTTTCATGTTGTATCCAGCCTTCGCTGGACATGAAATGCCTAGACTGTTTCAATAAAGGGAGTTGCTTGGAGCAACCGGCCGGCGCGCCCACCTTGTGAAGCATGGGTCACTTTGTGCATCTCATCCCACCCTCGTGGGACGCGAAGCCTCATGCGAAATAAGGATCCCATCTCACTAGGAAGTCTTAAACTTCCCGATTGACTTTGTGGGTTGTCAATTCGAATTAAAATAGTGGGAGCCATAATCATTTAAAACAAGTCCAGTTTAAATGATTCAAAGTAGTACTAATCTGCTGTTTCTTGGGTGTTGTAGAACAATGGCTACGAACACTGGCGGATTGTCACTGCGATCTATCCTGGACAAGGATAAGTTAGTTGGAGCTAACTTTATGGACTGGCATCGGAATTTGAGGATAGTCCTCAAGCTTGAAAAGAAGCTGTATGTCCTGGAACAGCCTCTTCCTGCGGCTCCTCCGCCTAATGCCCGAACGGCAGAAAGAGATGCTTATAGGAAGCATCAGGATGACTCTTTGGAGGTTGCATGTCTCATGCTAGCCAGCATGGCACCTGAATTGCAGGTGCAGTATGAGGAGCAGAACGCTTTTCAGATGATCACTCGTCTGAAACAGATGTTCGAAGCTCAGGCTAGAACTGAGAGATTTGACACTGCCAAAGCAGTCTTTCGGTGCAAGTTGTCTGGGGGTGCACCAGTGAGACCCCATGTTCTCAAACTCATTGGGAATGTGGATCATCTCAGGAAACTGGGACATGCCATAGACAACAGCTCGTTGTGGATCTTATTCTACATTCCCTGCCCCCTAGCTTCAGTCCATTTATCATTAATTTCAACATGAACCGGATTGAGTGCACACAGGAGGAATTGATGAATATGCTCCAAACAGCCGAGCGCGAGATGGGTAAGACCAAATCCAATTCTGTTCTTTTGGTCCCTGCGACCAAGAAGATAAAGAAGAAGGGTAAGGCACGTGCTAAGGGCAGTGCCAAAGGTCCTACCAAGGCACTGAAGAAAAGGGCGAAGAAGTCAAAGGACCAGAGGTGTTTCCACTGTGGCGAGCAGGGTCACTGGAGAAGGGACTGCAAGCAGCTTCAGAATGAGGAGAAGAAAGGCTTGGCCTTAACTTCTAGTTCAGGTATTCATGTTACAGAAGTCAATCTTTCTACTTCTATGTCATGGGTATTGGATACCGCATGTGGAGCTCATATTTGTACAAATATGCAGGGGCTCAAGAAAAGTAGAACGGTGAAGCCTGGAGAGATAGACCTACGAGTTGGAAACGGGGCACAGGTTACTGCTGTTGCTGTAGGCGTTTTGACTCTCTCCTTGCCTTCTGGACTTCACTTAGAACTAGATAATTGCTTCTATGTACCTTCTCTTACCAAGAACATTATATCCATTCCTTGCTTAGCAAGGAAGGGCTTTAATTTTGAAATAAATAAGAACTCCTGTTCTTTTTCATTTGCAAACATGTTCTATGGGAAGGGTACTTTATGCAATGGTCTGTATATCTTGGATATGGAAAGTTCTATTTGTAACATAAGTAATAAAAGGACCAAACTGAGTGGTTCAGTTGGTGCTTTCCTATGGCACTGTCGATTGGCCCATATAAACAAGAATCGCATCCAACAACTCCATGCAAATGGATTGTTAGATTCAAGTTCCTTGGAGGAATTTGATACTTGTGAGCCTTGTTTATTAGGGAAAATGACAAAAGCGCCCTTCACCAAGATTGGTGAGAGGACAGGAGGTTTATTGGATCTCATACATACTGATGTGTGTGGGCCTTTCAATAAACAAGCCAGAGGAGGGTACAACTACTTCATTACCTTCACTGATGACTTCAGTAGGTATGGTTATGTCTACCTAATAAGACATAAGTCTGAATCCTTTGAGAAATTCAAGGAGTTCAAGAATGAAGTAGAGAACCAGCTTGGAAGATCCATTAAAGCTCTTCGATCAGATCGAGGTGGAGAATACCTGAGCGGTGAGTTCTTTGACTATCTGAAGGAGTGTGGGATCGTATCCCAACTCACTCCTCCTAGAACACCTCAATGGAATGGTGTATCTGAGAGGAGAAATCGAACTTTATTGGATATGGTTCGATCTATGATGAGTTATGCAACTCTACCTCCCTCATTCTGGGGGCATGCACTAGAGACAGCTTCTCTAATACTGAATAATGTTCCATCTAAGAGTGTCTCCAAAATACCATACGAGGTATGGACTGGGAGACGCCCTAATCTCACTTTTATCAGAATCTGGGGATGTGAGGCTTATGTCAAACGTCAGGATTCTAGCAAGCTAGAACCTAGATCTGATAAGTGTGTGTTTGTGGGGTATCCTAAGGAAACTAGAGGATACTACTTCTATGTCCCAGCCGAGAACAAAGTTTTTGTTGCTCGGGGAGCTGTCTTTCTGGAGAAAGAATTTCTCATGAAAGAAGTTAGTGGGAGGAAATTTGACTTGGATGAGGTCCAAGTTCAACCACAAGATATAGAGATGGAATCTGAGCCACCTGCACCGGTTGTTGGACAACCAAAGGCTCAGACACAGGTCCCACGTAGATCTGGGAGGATTCGTCGTGCACCTGAGAGGTATGGGTCGCTGCCGACCCAACACGATGGAATCTTCATCATTGAGGATGAACCCAGGACCTACGATGAGGCGGTCAGTGGACCGGACTCCGAGAAATGGCTTGACGCCATGCGATCCGAGATGGATTCCATGTCAGCTAACCAAGTCTGGGATTTGGTTGAGCCGCCTGATGGGGTAACACCCATTGGATGCAAATGGGTTTTCAAGAAGAAAACAGACATGGATGGCAACATAGTTACCTATAAAGGTAGATTGGTGGCTAAAGGATTTAAACAAGTCCACGGGGTGGACTATGATGAAACCTTCTCGCCAGTTGCCATGATTAAATCCATTCGGATTCTACTTGCAATAGCTGCATATCATAACTATGAGATATGGCAGATGGATGTGAAAACAGCGTTCCTTAACGGGAAGCTGACTGAGGATGTGTATATGTCACAACCTGATGGTTTCATCCATCCTGCAGAGGCTAGTAAAATCTGCAGGCTAAAGAGATCCATTTATGGATTAAAGCAAGCATCTCGAAGTTGGAATCTTCGATTTGATGAAGCCGTGAGAGATTATGGCTTTATCAAAAGCGAAGATGACGCCTGTGTATACAGAAAATTCAGTGGGAGCTTGGTAATTTTTCTGGTCTTGTATGTCGATGACATACTGCTCATCGGAAACGACATCCCTAGTCTTCAAGCTGTGAAGACATGGTTGGGGAAGTGTTTCGAGATGAAAGACTTAGGGGAGGCCGCCTATATTCTAGGCGTGAGGATCTACCGGGATAGATCCAAGAGACTCTTAGCCCTTAGTCAGAGTACTTACATTGATAAGGTACTGGAGAGGTTCTACATGGAGCAATCCAAGAAAGGATACCTTCCAGTGAGACATGGCCTTACTCTTTCAAAGAGCCAGTGTCCTACAACACAGGCTGAGAGGGATGACATGAGTCGAATTCCTTATGCTTCGGCAGTAGGATCGATCATGTATGCAATGTTGTGTACTAGACCAGATGTGGCATATGCTGTGAGCATAACCAGCCGATACCAATCCAATCCTGGTCTGCAGCACTGGGTGGCTGTAAAGAACATCCTAAAGTATCTGAGAAGAACTAAGGATCTGTTCTTGGTCTATGGGGGACAAGAAGAGCTCAGTATACAGGGCTACACTGATGCTTCGTTCCAGTCTGACCCAGACGACTTTAGATCGCAAGCCGGCTATGTGTTCAAGTTGAATGGAGGCGCTGTATGCTGGAAGAGCTTCAAGCAATCTACCATAGCAAATTCTACAACCGAAGCTGAGTATGTAGCTACTTCTGAGGCAGCCAAGGAAGCTGTTTGGATAAGAAAGTTCTTATGTGATCTTCAAGTGGTACCTAGTGCAATGGACCCCATTGAACTCTACTGTGACAACAATGGAGCAATTGCACAAGCTAAGGAACCACGGTCTCATCAAAGATCCAAACACATACTCAGAAGATTTCACCTGATCAGAGAGATCATAGACAGAGGTGATGTCAAGATTAGCAGAGTAGACACAGATAACAATGTAGCAGACCCATTGACCAAGGCTTTGGCGCAGCAGAAGCATGATGGTCACGCTAGAGATATGGGGTTGAGATTGCTCAACTTCTAGGTCTTAGTGCAAGTGGGAGATTGTTGGTGTATATGCCCTAGGACCTAGCTTTGGTCAACTTATGTACTACTTGACATTGATATTTATATATCATTCTGGCATTGCCGTTATCATTGTCTGTCTACACCTGCGATTGTGTACTTACATGATAATGTCCCTGGAGACAGATTGGATCTGTGCTCAAATAATCATCCCCAGTCAATGTACCTTAGTAGATATGGGACAACTATGGTACTTGTAAAACTGGTATGTGGGCTGGTTAGGCACGGGGTGCTAACGCAGACACATGGGTATATTATGGGAGGATATACTGGATAGACCCGCTATGAGGCTATGACTTGGTGTCATGAGTTATCCTCATAAGTGACAGGAGATGCATTGATCCCTTGACTTGAGGTCATTGATCATTCTATATGGTTAGAGACTTGCTTTAATGCAACCTAACACCTTGCCGTAGTTGGAAGGTCATAAAGGTTGTCATTGAGCGTGTCACGACCCATATGAGAAGGTCAATGGACAGACATAGGATTTGCCCCTTCCTTTGGGAAGCTTGATATCCATGGAGCTCCTCTATGGTTCTATGACTGAAAGTGTATGGCCATACCCAGGTAAGAACCTGATTTAGTCATAGCCATGTGATTGGGTGAAAACAAGTGGTGACACACTTGTCCAATCGGATATCAATTCGGCAAAGAGACTGTAATGCATCTGTACCTAGTTGCGATGATGGGGATGTCGATGTCGATATCCATTCCAATGACCTGGGTAGCAGCGATGCACTGCTAGGTGCCACTCACTGCTTGTGGTGACCTTTGGTCAGCACTGCCAGCGTCAGAGGAACCTACAGGGTCGCACACCTTGATACTTGAGTTCTCGTATTGATCGGGAAGCCTTATGATCGAGTTATTGGATAACTCGGATCTTATTGGGAGATTTCATTAGCGCCAATGGGCCCGATGAGATGGAAGAATATTATTGGAGCCAAACTTCATTTTTGGCAGGTTGACCCGTATTTGACCATGGTTGGTCACATTTGAATTAGGGTTGCATTGGATTGGATCCAAGTGCTTAATCAACCCATGTAATGGAGTTTGGGCTAGCTCATTATCCAATGAGACCCAATAACCAGTTCTCATGAAGAGATGAGAGGCTAAAAGGGTATAATGGGGAGAGACCCAACCCCATTGGCGCCTAAGGGGCATAATGGGGTTAGGATGGCAAAATTGCTTCATTAAGGAAGCAATTGGCGCCTAGCCCTCTTCCATTGATGGAATGCATGCCTTGAAGGCATTGCTTGGGGCGCAAGGCAAGGCCTTGGTGCACAAGGAAGGCGTGGAGCTTAATGAGGAAAGGTTGAATGAGAATTAAGGAAATGTCTTGGAGACTTTCCTTATCTCAAACCTCCTCATCCTAGCCCTACACTTGTCTTGATCCTAGCCCATACCCTAACCGCCTCTTGCCCTATAAATGAGACCCTAATCGCCCCCTCATTATGATGATCGACTCTTGAAGGCGTGAATACAAGAGGAGGGGCGAAACCAAAGGTTTGAAGGGAGACAACTTCAAGAAGTGGCGCATCTTCTTCTTCCATCAAACCCTAGCCACAAGCTTCATCCTTTCTTCCTCCTTTGGCGCAAGAGACTTGAAGGCTTGGCGGCATTCTCCTTATTCCTCTCTTCTTCATCAATTGGCGCTTCTACCTTGGAGGTGGCGCAAGTATTGAAGAGGGAGCACAAGGCTTGGATCTTCTTCCCGAGGCTAGCACCGGGCGAGGAAGAAGAGAACTCAAGAGATCCGTGTGTGTGAGACTGCAGAGGGCGGACACTTGGACGCCTACATCGGCATCGCTCTCTTCTTTGCTCTAAGGTATTTCCTAACTCATCGTGTCGACTCCCTTGCATGCGATCTTCACTAGGTTTTTGGGACCGGCCTGTTTCGGGGACATTCTTCCGCTGTGCAAACATGTATGTCCATGACTCTAAAATTGTAAAATGTCCCCGGGGTTTCCCAACAGTTAAGGCATCCTTAAGCGCGTCAAAAGCTTGCTGAGTGGCAGGGGTCCACTCAAACTCGTCCTTAGAGAGATGCTGGGTCAAGGGGGTTGCAATCGTACTGAACCCGTGGATGAACCGGCAGTAAAAGCCTGCAAGACCCAAAAAACTACGAACCTCAGTCACGGTACGAGGCTTAGGCCAGTGCCGGATGACTTCAACTTTCGTGGGGTCAACGGACAGACCCTGGTCAGAGACGATGTACCCCAGAAAGTACATGCTAGGGGTCATGAAGGAGCACTTCTTCGTGTTAAGGAAGAGGCGCTCCTTGCGCAGGAGCTCAAAAGTGGAGCGAAGATGCTCCAAGTGCTCATCTCGGGTCTTACTAAAGATCAGGATGTCGTCGAAGTAGACGACCAAAAACTTGCCCATGTAGGGTCAGAGGACTTGACTCATCAAGCGCATAAATGTGGACGGGGCATTGGATAGCCCGAATGGCATGACAAGCCACTCAAAAAGGCCGTCCTTGGTCTTGAAAGTGAAAGTCCCTTAAACAAGGGGGAGGTGTCGAAACCCTAATGGCGCATATGATAAAACCTTTTTGCAGCGGAAAGGGTTTCTGGATCGATGCATGCAGTATGATCAACTTTAACTTGCATACAAGAGAATCGATTCTTACCAGTGAAATTGCTTGGATGGCGTCTAGGAAGCAGAGAGTCAAGCGCTTCTCCTCCAAATGGTGCGCACACAAGATGGATGTTGGCTTCTCCTTGTCGAACCTTGTGCTACCAAGGATCTCCAAGTGTCCTTGTCGAATGGAAGGGAAGTTGAGATGATGTCTCGCTTGAGCAAACTCTCTCCAAGGCGTGAACAAAAACTTCCACACGAGAGCAAGCGACGAGAATAGGAGAGGGGCGACAAGAGATGCGTTCCACTCAAAACGTGGAGGCGTGGCTACTAAAAATAGCTAGCCTTACTCTATCATGCGATCATGCGTTCATGTACCCACGAACCAATCGCATTTTTCTCTCCTCTTTGAACCATGCGCTCACATAATGAGTTGGTTCATTTTTGGGTTGGTTCAAAGACCAATTAACCCAAGTGATTTGGTCTAGATCATATTAACCCTAAGGTTCAAGATCTAACCGTTCATCTCTTGATGCTTCTGATCTCACCGATCTAGCATCCATTCTCTCGATCGAAGCTTACCGATCTCAAGCCATAATCAATCAAACATGATCAGACCAGATCTCACTTACAATCAGAGATTAAATCCCTTTAAACTGAACCAAAACAATTTAGTCCACACGATCTGACTTAAGTAAGCCATATCATCAAATTGTGCGACCCTAAGGGTTTCCTTTAAATGTCGGTAACGATAACTTACGTTATCACGATCAGTGAGGGGTATCTAGCAACACATCACTATCTCCTGATATAAAGGAAAGAGTCTTCCAAGACTACACCCAAACCACAGCACAAGTGTGAATCCACTTCACAAGGCATACATGTTTCCTTTGCCACTGGATGTTCTTTATTGGACAAGCGTGTCAAGCCTGTAACTCCAATATGATGAGAATGATTAGATCAGATGAACATAGTCATCTGGGTATGGCCATACACTTTCTCAATCATCTCATCCAGGGGGCCCCTTTAGAACATCACACTCCAAACAAGGAGACGGCAATCCTATGTCTATCACTAGCACCCTAACATGACTCATGCTCATCATCCAAGATAGTCTATAACCATTATGTTTCAAATGATATTGAACTACCTCAAAACAATGCCAATCATCATTTAGAAACACAAGTGATCTCAAGTCAGAGGAAGTATGCCACTTGTTCGCATACAAGGATTATTCACATTGTGACAAGCAATTGAATATCCTAGTAGGGTCTGTCCAGTACATCCAATGTACCCATGATTCTACATCTTATTCCATGCTCGAAGCATCCTATAAGATTAGAACACACATTAGTCTCAATCATATCAAGGCTGTCTCATGTTCACCAAGATATCTCGACTAAGGACAAAAGTGCATGTAAGCCAAGCTGAACAGCATTGAGACATTATTCAGAAGTATACATATGACAGCAGATAATGCAACAACCTGAATAACAACAATTGCCTTTATAAACAAAGAGTTTATACATGATACTGATGCAATCCCAAGGCCTCAAACATTAGCCTTAAGGGCATACCCCAACAATCTCCCACTTGCACTTAATCTAATGGTTGAGAAATCTCAAACCCATATTATTACAGTGCTTCTCATGCTTCTGCTGCGCCAAAGGCTTTGTAAGCGGGTCAGCCAGATTGTCATCTGTATGAACCTTGCAAACTTTGATCTCGCCACGATCAATGATCTCCCGGATCAAGTGAAACCGTCTCTGTATGTGCTTGGACTTCTGGTGCGACCGTGGTTCCTTTGCTTGTGCGATTGCTCCAGTGTTATCACAAAAGATAACCAAAGGATCAGCACTCGAAGGAACAACACCAAGTTCTTGAACGAACTTACGAATCCACATTGCCTCCTTGGATGCTTCTGAGGCTGCAACATACTCGGCTTCCGTGGTAGAATCAGCAACTATAGACTGTTTGAAACTCTTCCACACCACTGCTCCTCCATTCAAGCTAAAAACATAGCCTGATTGCGATCGGAAATCATCCTGGTCAGACTGGAATGAAGCGTCAGTATATCCTTCAATACTGAGTTCTTCCTGACCACCATATATCAAGAACATATCTTTGGTCCTCCGAAGATATTTTAAAATGTTCTTGACTGCAACCCAGTGTGCCTTACCTGGATTACTTTGGAATCGACTGGTCACGCTTAACCCGTAAGCGACGTCTGGGCGAGTACACAACATCGCATACATAATGGATCCAATAGCCGAAGCATAAGGCGTATTGTCCATTTCATCTTTCTCAGTCTGTGTTTGTGGACACTGACTCTTTGAAAGATTCAGACCATGTCTGACTAGAAGATATCCTCTTTTAGAATTCTCTAAATGGAATCTCTCCAGGACTTTATCGATGTAAGTACTCTGGCACAGCCCGAGAAGCCTCTTAGATCTATCCCTGTAGATCTTCACACCTAAGACATAGGCTGCTTCTCCTAAATCTTTCATCTGGAAACATTTCCTTAGCCATGCCTTAACTGCATGCATTTCAGGAATATCGTTTCCAATGATCAAGATATCATCGACGTAGAGGACTAGAAAAGTAATCACGCTCTCACTAAACCTCTTATATACACACGGGTCATCTTCATTCTTGATGAAACCAAATCCACTGATTGATTCATCAAAACGAATATTCCAGCTTCTTGATGCTTGCTTAAGTCCATAAATGGACTTCTTTAACTTGCATATTTTATGACAATCTGATGGATTAGTGAAACCTTCAGGTTGTGTCATATAGACATTCTCATCCAGTTTTCCATTAAGGAAAGCGATCTTCACATCCATTTGCCAGATCTCATAATCGTAATATGTTGCTATCGCGAAAAGAATCCGAATAGACTTGAACATAGCTACAGGAGAGAAAGTTTCATCATAATCTATCCCGTAGATTTGTTTGAAACCTTTCGCAACTAGCCTGCCTTTATAGGTAACCACGTTACCATCCATGTCAATCTTCTTTTTGAAGATCCACTTACAGCCTATAGGGATTACTCCCGGAGGCGGATCAACCAAATCCCAAACTTGGTTATCAGACATGGAGTCCATTTCGGCTCGCATAGCTTCAAGCCATCTCGCTGATTCCGGTCCACTGACCGCATCCGCATAAGTGAGGGGTTCATCATGATCAATGATGTAGACTCCGTCATAGCACTCAGGCTGTCGACGGATCCTTCCCGATCTTCGCGGTTCCCGTGATATCTGAGCCTCAGGTTGTTCAATAACCTATTCTACTGGCTCAGGCACATCCAACTGTGCTTGACTACTTTGTCCTTCCTCTGGATTCTCATCCAGGTTTATTTCTCTCCCACTGGCCTCTTGCAGAAGAAACTCCTTCTCAAGAAAAAATGGTCGTTCGAGCAACAAATACTTTGTTCTCTTTGGGATCGTAGAAATAATAACCCTTAGTTTCCTTAGGGTAACCGACAAAGATACATTTCTCAGATCTGCTCTCTAGTTTCCCAGAGGCGAGCTTTTTGACATAAGCCTCGCAACCCCAGATCTTAATAAATGTCAAGCTTGGCTGTTTCCCATACCATAACTCATATGGAGTCTTTGAAACTGCCTTGGATGGCACTCGGTTTAGTACCTTTGCAGCTGTTTCCAGTGCAAATCCCCAAAAGGAGTAAGGTAGAGTAGCCTGACTCATCATAGAATGAACCATTGCGGTGTTCCTGGCGGAGTGAGCTGTGAGATAATCCCACACTCCTTCAGATAGTCATTAAACTCATGACTCAAGTATTCACCACCTCGATCTGAGCGAAGTGCCTTGATATTTCGGCCTAATTGATTCTGTACTTCATTCTTGAACTCTTTGAACTTGTCAAAAGATTCACTCTTATGTCTCATTAAATAGACATACCCATATCTACTGAAATCATTAGTAAAGGTAATGAAGTATAGATAGCCACCTCTGGCATGTTTACTAAAATGCCCACACACATCACTGTGTATAAGGTCAAGTAAACCTGAAGCCCTTTGACCTTTCTTAGAAAAAGGGGCCTTCGTCATTTTACCCATTAAACAAGCTTTGCATGTATCAAGCTCCTTATAGGAGAATGATCCCAGCAGTCCATGATCATGCAACCGCTTAATGCGCTTCTTGTTAATATGGCCTAAATGACTATGCCATAGCAAGGTGCTGTCATCAGCATACTTGGCTTTCTTAATATCAATTTGCTGTATAGAACATTCCATGTCCAACATGAATAACCCATTGTTAATTGACCCAGTAGCATAAACAATATTATCATAAGAAATAACACACTTTGAAATATTGCATTCAAAGGAAAACCCTTTCCTGGCAAGAGCAGGAATAGAGATAATATTTTTCGTAATGCTTGGTACAAAGTAACAATTGTCTAGTTGCAATGCAAGCCCAGATGGTAATGAGATGTAATAAACTCCTACAGCAACAGCAGCAACCCGTGCCCCGTTTCCAACTCGTAGGTCCACCTCATTCTGTCCCACCTGTCTTCTTCTCTTGAGTTCCTGTACATTTGAACAAATGTGAACTCCACATGCAGTGTCCAACACCCATGATATAGAAGAAGAAACCATGACTTCAGTCACGAAAATACCTGAGCCAGAAGCGAAACTTCCCTTCTTGTCTCCCTGGAGTGCTTTACAGTCCTTTTTCTAGTGACCCAGCTGGCCACAATGGAAACATCTGTATTCCTTCGACCGCTTAACCTTTTGTTTCAGAGCCTTGCTGTAGCTCTTGACAGGGGCTTTGCCCTTCTTCCCTTTCTTCTTGTTCCTTGAAGGAACCATCAAGACAAAGGATGAAGGCTTTCCCTTAAGAGTCAGCTCTGTAGTCAAGAGCATATTCAGTAACTCTGCCGGCGTACAGTCGATCTTGTTCATATTAAAGTTAATGATGAACGGATCGAAAGAGGTCGGGAGAGACTGCAATATGATGTCTACAGCAAGCTCCTGATTGATGGTATGTCCCAGTTTCTCTAGAGCCTCCTTGTACCCAATCATCTTGAGTACGTGAGCTCCCACTGGACTCCCTTCAGCCAGTTTGCTCTGAAAGAAAAGTTTAGTCAAATTGTAGCGTTCAATCCTAGCCTGGGCAGCATACAGCAGCTTGAGGTTTGCTATAATTTGTATAGCAGATAGATCCTCATGCTGACGCTGCAGCTCTGGCGTCATAGACGCAAGCATCAGGCAAGCGACATCAATGCTATCATTGACATGCTTTTCATAAGCATCGCGAACCGCCCTTGCGGCGTTCGCAGCGGGTGGAGGCGGTATAGCCGTCTCGAGGACATACAGCTTCCTCTCTGCCTTAAGAACAATCTTAAGGTGTCCGTACCAGTCTGAGAAGTTTGGTCCAGCAAACTTCTCCCTTTCCAGTAGGGATCGCACATTGAAATTCGTGGTGTTCGTTGGTGCAGTAATCTACAACAATGCAAGAATAGCAAGGTCAGTATCAATGTGAGAATCAATTCAGGACTTAAGAATGATTCTTTTCTCACTATTTTATCTGGCTGAAAAATCCAGCAAAACAGCCCGAAAGAGTAAAACTCTTTTAGTGAGATGGGATCCAGATTTCATACTTGGTCTCCGCGTTCCACTCAGGCGAGATAAGATACACAGAGAGTACAAGCACTAATTTCTGGTAGGCAATCCCTGCCAATCGCCAACCCGTGCGATTCCCCTTCATCTGGGCAATCCAGTAGACTGTGCCAACTGAGTTGGTACAACACAGTCTCTGATCCCACAGATGGCTGCCTCCATATAGCTACCATATGCGCCACATATGTAGCCTACATGGTCAAGCTGACCCGACCTACTCCCTGTACCACCACGTGCTATGCTGAGCAACGAGAAGCGATAAATCCCTTCCCTGTAACACGCAGGTGTAATCCCGCACCGTCTGAAGATAGATGGGCGTGCCAACTGAGTGGGTACAACACGGCCCCAACGATAGTCAGAACAGTGAGGTTTCGCGTCAGAAGGCTATCGTGCTTGATATTTAACGTTTGGATTTTAACGGTCTTTTATCTTCTTAACTATCATACAATTCCTATGGTGATAGCAGAAGATTAAATCATGCAATTCTAATTATATAAACGATAAATAGAAAGCATGTTGATCTTATGTGGTAAAAGCCCATTAAGCCTAGGTAAGACCTTAATTTTAACTTAAGTCTTCACTTGAGCTCTTCATGGGTCTCTTGCATCCCATCTGGCCCAACCCAGGGCCCAAGCGCCCACTGCAGCTCAGGTGCGCCCACCAGGTAATTGCGCCTGTCCCAGAGTCGAACCCTGGACCTCCCACTGGTGAAGCCACTTGCTGCATGCGCCTCTGCCATGTGTGCTCAGTGCTCATGTCTGATTAAAATACAATTTAATCTATCTAGACATGATTGACTCGCAGGTCAATTACACTTTATAAATTAAATCAAATGTGATGCGCAGATCACAATAAATAATTTACATTTATTAACCAGGCTCACAGGCCCCAGCACAGCATGCATTAAAATAGGCAGCCCACATAAGATGAAATAAACAAGCATCATGTATACCACCATCATGTGATCCAATCAAGAAAATAAAATTTTCGAAAAACCCATTGGCATCATTTTTATTTTCCTTATGTGCCCTACTACCTTACAACGGTCCATTAATAGGGATCCACTCATCAGACCTAGTCAGATCCACTGCCCTGGCATGCACCAACTCCTAACTGACTTGAGTCGACCCAGTGGTCAACAATGCATGCCATAGGCTGAACGACCTGCATGAGTTCTGGCAAGCGGGCGTGACCCCGGGCCTAACTCATGCGCGTTCAATGGTTGTCTCAATCAGACATCGCTACACGCCTGTCCGCAGTCGACCTATAGCCACCTCGTGCTTGCACACAGGTGCTATCTGGTCAACCCATCTAGGCTGTCAGATGGTCTGATCAGACTGGTTGGATCTAGACTAGACGATGACTTCAACCCTATCAACCCGTCTAAGGATTTAAAGTAGGCGCCTCTTAGATCTAATGGTAAGCGCGCAAGTTATTTTGTTTTAATAAAACCAACATGCAACATGCGCCAACGAGAAAATAACATCATGTATTTTCGTCAACATAAAACTATACAACAAGTTTCGCATGTCCTATAGATCTAGTCTTTTGCGCAAACATGGATCACAATGCAAAGATAGCAATCATATTAACATGCATTAACAGGCTCTGATACCAATTGAAAGTCCCTTAAACAAGGGGGAGGTGTCGAAACCCTAATGGCGCATATGATAAAACCTTTTTGCAGCGGAAAGGGTTTCTGGATCGATGCATGCAGTATGATCAACTTTAACTTGCATACAAGAGAATCGATTCTTACCAGTGCCATTGCTTGGATGGCGTCTAGGAAGCAGAGAGTCAAGCGCTTCTCCTCCAAATGGTGCGCACACAAGATGGATGTTGGCTTCTCCTTGTCGAACCTTGTGCTAGCAAGGATCTCCAAGTGTCCTTGTCGAATGGAAGGGAAGTTGAGATGATGTTGTTGGGGTATGCCCTTAAGGCTAATGTTTGAGGCCTTGGGATTGTATCAATATCATGTAATAAACTTTTATGTTTATAAAGGCATGGTTGTTATTCAGTTTGTTACATTGTCTGCTGCAATAATTGTACTTCTGAATAATGTCTCAAAGCTGTTCAGCTGGGCTGACATGCTATAAAGTCCTTAGTCGAGATATCTTGGTGAACATGAGACAGCCTTGATATGGTTAAGACTAATGTGTGTTCTAATCTTATAGGATGCTTCGAGCATGGAATAAGATGTAGACTCATGGGTACATTGGATGTACTGGACAGACCCTACTAGGTTATTCAATTGCTTGTCACAATGTGAATAATCCTTGAATGCGACAAGTGGCACATGTCCTCTGACTTGAGATCACTTGTGTTTCTAAATGATGATTGTCATTGTTTTGAGGTAGTTCAATATCATTTGAAACATAATGATTATAGACTATCTTGGATGGTGAGCTTGAGTCAGGTTAGGGCACTAGTGATAGACAAAGGATTGCCGTCTCCTTATTTAAGGAGTGTGATGTTCTAAAGGGCCCCCTGGATGAGATGATTGAGAAAAGTGTATGGCCATACCCAGGTGACTATGTTCATCTGATCTAATCATGCTCATCATATTGGAGTTACAAGCTTGACACGCTTGTCCAATAAGAACATCCAGTGGCAAAGGAAACATGCATGCCTTGTGAGTTGGATTCACACTTGTGCTGTGGTTTGGGTGTAGTCTTGGAAGACTCTTTTCTTTATATCGGGAGACAGTGATGTGTTGCTAGATACCCCTCACTGATCGTGATAACGTGAGTTATCGTTACCGACATTTAAAGGAAACCCTTAGGGTCGCACAATTTGATGATATGGCTTACTTAAGTCAGATCGTGTGGACTGAATTATTCAGGTTCAGTTTAAAGGGATTTAATCTCTGATTGTAAGTGAGATCTGGTCTGATCATGTTTGATTGATTAGGGCTTGAGATCGGTAAGCTTCGATCGAGAGAATGGATGCTAGATCAGTGAGATCAGCAGCATCAAGAGATCGACGGTCAGATCAAGAGCCTTAGGGTTTATTGTGGTCTGGACTGATGGCTTGGTTTATTTGGTTATTAAACCAAACCAAATTGAACCAGCTCATTGAGTGAGCGTGTGGTTCAAATTGAGAGGAGTTTGCGATAGGGGTAAACCCATGATCGCATGTGAGTAAGTGGCTTTCTATTTTTAGAAAGCATGATCACATACGTGACCATTACTCACGTTCACGCCTAAGGCGCTCTACTCTCTCGCTTCTCCTCCTCTCTCGTCGCCAACTTGAGTATTCGGCACTTGCACTCTCGTGTGGAGAAGTGTAGACGAAAAGGAGGAAGTGTTCGGCCAAGCAAGGTGATCTTTCCCTTCCATTCGACAACGACTTCTTGGAACCTTGCTAGCACAAGGAGCACCAAAGAAGAGTAGGCGACATCAATTGTGTGCGTCACCTTTGGAGAAGGAGCACTTGCGCCTTTCCTTCCAAGACACCATCTAAGCGATGGCAATGGTAAGAATCCCTTTTCATTGAAAGTTGAACATGTTACATGCTATGCGATCCTGTTAGAAACCCTAGATTCCGCTAGAGGTTTTGTTGTGCCTCCTATTAGGGTTTCGCCCCCCCTTGTTCTAGGGGACTTTCAATTGGTATCAGAGCCTGTTATTGCATGCTAATATGTTTGCTTTCTTTGTGATCCTATGCAATGATCTATATGTTACATGCGCTAGTTGTAATAGGCGAATTTTACATGCTTGTTAGAGATTTTTTTGTTTCTCCTAGGCGCATGTTTTCTTGTTGGCGCATATTATGTTTTCTCAAAAACTTATGATACATGCGCGACTCATTATAGATCTAAGGCCCTGCTTTAAACCCTTAGACGGGTTATTAGGGTTGAAGTCATCCCCTAGGTTAGATCCAGACAGTCTGATCAGATCATCTGACAGCCTTGATGGGTTGACCAGATAGCACCTGTGCGATAGCACCTGGTGGCTATAGGTCGACTGCAGACAGGCGTGTAGCGATGTCTGATTGAGACGACTACAGAACACACATGAGTTAGGCCCGGGGTCACGCCCGCTTGCCAGATCTCATGAGGGTTGTTCGGCCCTAGCGCATGCATGGTTGACCTTTTGGTCGACTCAAGTCAGTTAGGACTTGGTGCATGCAAGGGCAGTGGATCTGACTAGGTTGGATGAGTGGATCCCTAGTAATGGACCGTTGTAAGGTTGTAGGGAAAATAAGGAAATTAAAATTGATGCCTATGGGGTTTTCAAAATTTAATTTTCATGGTTGGATCACATGTTGATTGATGCCTATGTTTGTTTATTTATTCTTATGTGGGCTGCCCATGTTAATTGTGTGCTGTGCTGGGGGCCTGCGTGCCTGGAATTTAAAGTTGTAAATTAATTATTGTGATCTGTGTATCACATTGTATTTAATTTATAAAGTGTAATTGACCTGCGTGTCAATCTTGTCTAGATAGATTAATTTGTAAATTAATCAGACAAGAGCACAGAGCACATTTGGCAGAGGCGCTTGCAGCAGAGGCTTGACCAGGAGGGAGGTCCAGGGTTCGACTCTGGGACCAGGCGCATTTTCCCTGGTAGGCGCACCTGAGCTGTAGATGGCGCTTGGGCCCTGGGTTGGGCCAGATGAGCAGCAAAAGACCCATGAAGAAAAGCAAGTGAAGACTTAAGTTAATTAAGGTCTTACTTAGGCTATGGGCTTTTACCACATAAGATCCATGCTTTCTTTTATTGTTTAAATAAGTAGAACAGCATGATTTATTTATCTTCTGCTATCACCATAGGAATTGCATGATAGTGAAGAAGATAAAAGACCGTTAAAATCCAACGCTAAAATATCAAGCTCGTATGCCTTCTGACGCGAAACCTCACTGTTCTGATTATCGTTGGAGCCGTGTTGTACCCACTCAGTGGGCACGTCCATCTATCTTCAGACGGTGCGGAATTACACCTGCGTGTTACAGAGAAGGGATTTATCGCTTCTCGTTGCTCAGCATAGCACGTGGTGGTCTAGGGAGTAGGTCGGGTCAGCTTGACCATGTAGGCTACATATGTGGCGCATATGGTAGCGCATGGAGGCAGCCATCTGTGGGGTCAGAGATTGTGTTGTACCAACTCAGTTGGCACAGTCTGCTGGATTGCCCAGATGAAGGGGAATCACACGGGTTGGCGATTGGCTGGGACAGCCTACCAGAGATTAGTGCTTGTACTCTCTGTGCATCTTATCTCGCCTGAGCGGGACGCGGAGACCAAGTATGAAATCTGGATCCCATCTCACTAAAAGAGTTCTACTCTTTCGGGCTGTTTTGCTGGATTTTTCAGCCAGATAAAATAGTGAGAAAAAGGAATCATTCTTAAGTCCTGATTGATTCTTTACATTGATACTGACCTTGCTGTTCTTGCATTGTTGTAGATACCTGCAGCAACGAACACCATGACCTTCAATGTGCGATCCCTACTGGAAAGAGAGAAGTTTGCTGGGCCGAACTTCTCAGACTGGTTCGGACACCTTAAGATTGTTCTTAAGGCAGAGAGGAAACTGTATGTCCTCGAGACGGCGATACCGCCTCAGCCCGCTCGGAACGCCGCAAGGGCGGTTCGGGAAGCTTATGAAAAGCACGTCAATGATAGCATTGATGTCTCTTGCCTGATGCTAGCGTCTATGACGCCACCGCTGCAGCGTCAGCATGAGGATATGTCTGCTATAGACATGATAGCAAACCTCAAGATGCTGTATGCTGCACAGGCGAGGACAGAACGCTATAATCTGACAAAGCTGTTCTTTCAGAGCAAACTGGCTGAAGGGAGCCCAGTGGGAGCTCACGTGCTCAAGATGATTGGGCACAAGGAGGCTCTAGAGAAACTGGGGCATACCATCAACCAGGAGCTTGCTGTAGACATTATTCTGCAGTCTCTCCCGCCCTCTTTCGATGCGTTCATCATTAACTTTAATATGAACAAAATCGATTGTACTCCGGCAGAGCTGCTGAATATGCTCTTGACTACTGAGGAGACTCTGAAGGGAAAGCCTTCGACCTCTGTCTTAATGGTTCCTTCAAGGAACAACAAGAAGAAGGGGAAGAAGGGCAAGACCCCTGTCAAGAGTTACAGCAAGGCTCTGAAGCAAAAAGTCAAGCGGTCAAAGGAATACAGATGTTTCCACTGTGGCCAGCTGGGTCACTGGAAAAAGGACTGTAAAGCGCTCCAAGGAGACAAGAGGGGAAGCATCGCTTCTGGCTCAGGTATTTACGTGACGGAAGTCATGGTTTCATCTTCTTCTATTTCATGGGTGTTGGACACTGCATGTGGAGTTCACATTTGTTCAAATGTACAGGAACTCAAGAGAAGAAGACAGGTGGGACAGTATGAGGTGGACCTACGAGTTGGAAACGGGGCACGGGTTGCTGCTGTTGCTGTAGGAGACTATTTCATCTCTTTGCCATCTGGGCTTGTATTGGAACTAAACAGTTGTTACTTTGTTCCTAGCATTACTAAGAATATTATCTCCATTCCTGCTCTTGTCAGGAAGGGATTTTCCTTTGAATGCAATATTTCAAAGTGTGTTTTATCTTTTGATAATATTGTTTATGCAACTGGTTCAATTAACAATGGGTTATTCATATTGGACATGGAATGTTCTATACAAAATATTGATATTAAGAAAGCCAAGTATGCTGATGATAGCACCTTGCTATGGCATAGTCGTTTAGGCCATATTAACAAGAAACGCATTAAGCGGTTGCATGATCATAGACTGCTGGGATCATTCTCCTATGAGGAGATTGATACATGCAAGGCTTGTTTAATGGGTAAAATGACGAAGTCACCTTTTCCTCACAAAGGTCAAAGGGCTTCAGGTTTACTTGACCTTATACACAGTGATGTGTGTGGGCCATTTAGTAAACATGCCAGAGGTGGCTATCAGTACTTCATTACCTTTACTGATGATTTCAGTAGGTATGGGTATGTCTATCTGATGAGACATAAGAGTGAATCTTTTGACAAGTTCAAAGAGTTCAAGAATGAAGTACAGAATCAGCTAGGCCGAAATATCAAGGCACTTCGTTCTGATCGAGGTGGAGAATACCTAAGTCATGCGTTTACTGACTATCTGAAGGAGTGTGGGATTATCTCACAGCTCACTCCACCAGGAACACCGCAATGGAATGGTGTGTCCGAGAGGAGAAATAGAACGTTACTTGATATGGTTCGTTCTATGATGAGTCAGGCCACTCTTCCATATTCCTTTTGGGGTTTTGCACTGGAGACAGCTGCAAAGGTACTAAACCGAGTGCCATCCAAGGCAGTTTCTAAGACTCCATATGAGTTATGGTATGGGAAACAGCCGAGTTTGACATTTATCAGGATCTGGGGCTGCGAGGCTTATGTCAAAAAGCTCGCCTCTGGGAAACTAGAGAGCAGATCTGAAAAATGTATCTTTGTCGGTTACCCTAAGGAAACTAAGGGTTATTATTTCTACGATCCCAACGAGAACAAGGTATTTGTTGCTCGGACGGCCATATTTCTTGAGAAGGAGTTTCTTCTGCAAGAGGCCAGTGGGAGAGAAATAAAGCTGGATGAGAATCCAGAGGAAGGACAAAGTAGTCAAGCACAGTTGGATGAGCCTGAGCCGGTGGAATAGGTTACTGAACAACCGGAGGCTCAGATATCACGGGAACCGCGAAGATCGGGAAGGATCCGTCGACAGCCTGAGCGCTATGACGGAGTCTACATCATTGATAATGATGAACCCCTCACTTATGCAGATGCGGTCAGTGGACCGGAGTCAGCGAGATGGCTTGAAGCTATGCGCGCCGAGATGGACTCCATGTCAGATAACCAAGTCTGGGATTTGGTTGATCCGCCTCCGGGAGTTATCCCTATAGGCTGTAAATGGATCTTCAAGAAGAAGATTGACATGGATGGTAACGTGGTTACCTATAAAGGCAGGCTAGTTGCGAAAGGTTTCAAACAAATCTACGGGATAGATTATGATGAAACTTTCTCACCTGTAGCTATGTTTAAGTCTATTCGGATTCTTTTCGCGATAGCTGCATATTATGATTATGAGATCTGGCAAATGGATGTGAAGACAGCTTTCCTGAATGGAAATCTGGATGAGGATGTGTATATGACACAACCAGAAGGTTTCACTAATCCATCAGATCGTCATAAGATATGCAAGTTAAAGAAGTCTATTTATGGACTTAAACAAGCATCTAGAAGCTGGAATATTCGTTTTGATGAATCATTCTCTGAATTTGGTTTCATCAAGAACGAGGATGACCCGTGTGTATATAAGAGGTTTAGTGGGAGCGTGATTACTTTCTTAATCCTCTACGTCGATGATATCTTGATCATTGGAAACGATATTCCTGAAATGCATGCGGTTAAGGCATGGTTAAGGAAGTGTTTTCAGATGAAAGATCTAGGAGAAGCAGCCTATGTATTAGGTGTGAAGATCTACAGGGATAGATCTAAGAGACTTCTCGGGCTGTGCCAGAGTACTTACATCGATAAAGTCCTGGAGAGATTTCATTTAGAGAATTCTAAAAGAGGATATCTTCCAGTCAGACATGGTCTGAATCTTTCGAAGAGTCAGTGTCCACAAACACAGACTGAGAAAGATGAAATGGACAATACGCCTTATGCTTCGGCTATTGGGTCCATTATGTATGCGATGTTGTGTACTTGCCCAGACGTCGCTTACGGGTTAAGCGTGACCAGTCGGTTCCAAAGTAATCCAGGTCAGGCACACTGGATTGCAGTCAAGAACATTTTAAAATATCTGCGGAGGACCAAAGATATATTCTTGATATATGGTGGTCAGGAAGAACTCAGTATTGAAGGATATACTGACGCTTCGTTCCAGTCTGACCAGGATGATTTCCGATCGCAATTAGGCTATGTTTTTAGCTTGAATGGAGGAGCGGTGGTGTGGAAGAGTTTCAAACAGTCAACTGTTGCTGATTCCACAACAGAAGCCGAGTATGTTGCAGCCTCGGAAGCATCCAAGGAGGCAGTGTGGATTCGTAAGTTCGTGAGAGAACTTGGTGTTGTTCCTTCGAGTGCAGATCCTTTGGTTATCTTCTGTGATAACACTGGAGCAATCGCACAAGCAAAGGAACCACGGTCGCACCAGAAGTCCAAGCACATACAGAGACGGTTTCATTTGATCAGGGAGATCATTGATCGTGGCGAGATCAAAGTCTGCAAGGTACATACAGATGACAATCTGGCAGACCCGCTTACTAAGCCTCTGGCGCAGCAGAAGCATGAGAAGGACTGTAATAATATGGGTTTGAGATTTCTCAACCATTAGATTAAGTGCAAGTGGGAGATTGTTGGGGTATGCCCTTAAGGCTAATGTTTGAGGCCTTGGGATTGTATCAGTATCATGTAATAAACTTTTATGTTTATAAAGGCATGGTTGTTATTCAGTTTGTTACATTGTCTGCTGCAATAATTGTACTTCTGAATAATGTCTCAAAGCTGTTCAGCTAGGCTGACATGCTATAAAGTCCTTAGTCGAGATATCTTGGTGAACATGAGACAGCCTTGATATGGTTAAGACTAATGTGTGTTCTAATCTTATAGGATGCTTCGAGCATGGAATAAGATGTAGACTCATGGGTACATTGGATGTACTGGACAGACCCTACTAGGTTATTCAATTGCTTGTCACAATGTGAATAATCCTTGAATGCGACAAGTGGCACATGTCCTCTGACTTGAGATCACTTGTGTTTCTAAATGATGATTGTCATTGTTTTGAGGTAGTTCAATATCATTTGAAACATAATGATTATAGACTATCTTGGATGGTGAGCTTGAGTCAGGTTAGGGCACTAGTGATAGATAAAGGATTGCCGTCTCCTTGTTTAAGGAGTGTGATGTTCTAAAGGGCCCCCTGGATGAGATGATTGAGAAAAGTGTATGGCCATACCCAGGTGACTATGTTCATCTGATCTAATCATGCTCATCATATTGGAGTTACAAGCTTGACACGCTTGTCCAATAAGAACATCCAGTGGCAAAGGAAACATGCATGCCTTGTGAGTTGGATTCACACTTGTGCTGTGGTTTGGGTGTAGTCTTGGAAGACTCTTTTCTTTATATCGGGAGACAGTGATGTGTTGCTAGATACCCCTCACTGATCGTGATAACGTGAGTTATCGTTACCGACATTTAAAGGAAACCCTTAGGGTCGCACAATTTGATGATATGGCTTACTTAAGTCAGATCGTGTGGACTGAATTATTCAGGTTCAGTTTAAAGGGATTTAATCTCTGATTGTAAGTGAGATCTGGTCTGATCATGTTTGATTGATTAGGGCTTGAGATCGGTAAGCTTCGATCGAGAGAATGGATGCTAGATCAGTGAGATCAGCAGCATCAAGAGATCAACGGTCAGATCAAGAGCCTTAGGGTTTATTGTGGTCTGGACTGATTGCTTGGTTTATTTGGTTATTAAACCAAACCAAATTGAACCAGCTCATTGAGTGAGCGTGTGGTTCAAATTGAGAGGAGTTTGCGATAGGGGTAAACCCATGATCGCATGTGAGTAAGTGGCTTTCTATTTTTAGAAAGCATGATCACATACGTGACCATTACTCACGTTCACGCCTAAGGCGCTCTACTCTCTCACTTCTCCTCCTCTCTCATCGCCAACTTGAGTATTCGGCACTTGCACTCTCGTGTGGAGAAGTGTAGACGAAAAGGAGGAAGTGTTCGGCCAAGCAAGGTGATCTTTCCCTTCCATTCGACAACGACTTCTTGGAACCTTGCTAGCACAAGGAGCACCAAAGAAGAGTAGGCGACATCAATTGTGTGCGTCACCTTTGGAGAAGGAGCACTTGCGCCTTTCCTTCCAAGACACCATCTAAGCGATGGCAATGGTAAGAATCCCTTTTCATTGAAAGTTGAACATGTTACATGCTATGCGATCCTGTTAGAAACCCTAGATTCCGCTAGAGGTTTTGTTGTGCCTCCTATTAGGGTTTCGCCCCCCCTTGTTCTCGGGGACTTTCAGATGTCTCGCTTGAGCAAACTCTCTCCAAGGCGTGAACAAAAACTTCCACACGAGAGCAAGCGACGAGAATAGGAGAGGGGCGACAAGAGATGTGTTCCACTCAAAACGTGGAGGCGTGGCTACTAAAAATAGCTAGCCTTACTCTCTCATGCGATCATGCGTTCATGTACCCACGAACCAATCGCATTTTTCTCTCCTCTTTGAACCATGCGCTCACATAATGAGTTGGTTCATTTTTGGGTTGGTTCAAAGACCAATTAACCCAAGCGATTTGGTCTAGATCATATTAACTCTAAGGTTCAAGATCTAACCATTCATCTCTTGATGCTTCTGATCTCACCGATCTAGCATCCATTCTCTCGATCGAAGCTTACCGATCTCAAGCCATAATCAATCAAACATGATCAGACCAGATCTCACTTACAATCAGAGATTAAATCCCTTTAAACTGAACCAAAACAATTCAGTCCACACGATCTGACTTAAGTAAGCCATATCATCAAATTGTGCGACCCTAAGGGTTTCCTTTAAATGTCAGTAACGATAACTTACGTTATCACGATCAGTGAGGGGTATCTAGCAACACATCACTATCTCCCGATATAAAGGAAAGAGTCTTCCAAGACTACACCCAAACCACAGCACAAGTGTGAATCCACTTCACAAGGCATACATGTTTCCTTTGCCACTGGATGTTCTTTATTGGACAAGCGTGTCAAGCCTGTAACTCCAATATGATGAGAATGATTAGATCAGATGAACATAGTCATCTGGGTATGGCCATACACTTTCTCAATCATCTCATCCAGGGGGCCCCTTTAGAACATCACACTCCAAACAAGGAGACGGCAATCCTATGTCTATCACTAGCACTCTAACATGACTCATGCTCATCATCCAAGATAGTCTATAACCATTATGTTTCAAATGATATTGAAATACCTCAAAACAATGTCAATCATCATTTAGAAACACAAGTGATCTCAAGTCAGAGGAAGTATGCCACTTGTTCGCATACAAGGATTATTCACATTGTGACAAGCAATTGAATATCCTAGTAGGGTCTGTCCAGTACATCCAATGTACCCATGATTCTACATCTTATTCCATGCTCGAAGCATCCTATAAGATTAGAACACACATTAGTCTCAATCATATCAAGGCTGTCTCATGTTCACCAAGATATCTCGACTAAGGACAAAAGTGCATGTCAGCCAAGCTGAACAGCATTGAGACATTATTCAGAAGTATACATATGACAGCAGATAATGCAACAACCTGAATAACAATAATTGCCTTTATAAACAAAGAGTTTATACATGATACTGATGCAATCCCAAGGCCTCAAACATTAGCCTTAAGGGCATACCCCAACAGAAAGCGGTCTTCCACTCATCACCTTCGCGAATGCGAACTTGGTGGTATCCGCTTCGGAGGTCGAGCTTGGAAAACCAAGACGCGCCGGAAATTAAATCCAACATATCATCAAGCCGAGGGATGGGAAAGCGATACTTGATAGTAATCCTATTAATGGCTCGGCTATCGACACACATGCGCCATGACCCATCCTTCTTAGGTGTGAGCAGCGCGGGTACGGCGCAAGGGCTGAGGCTTTCACGGATGTACCCCTTAGTGAGGAGGTCATCCACTTGGCGCTACAACTCCGCATGTTCGGCGGGATTGAGGCGATGGTGGGGCAGATTAGGGAGGGGTGCTCCTGGGGTAAAGTCAATGGCGTATTGAATGTCCCTTTCTGGAGGGAGGCCGTGAGGCAAATCCTCATGGCTGATATCGCTGAACTCGGCTAAGAGGACGGATACCTCAGCAGGAGGCATCAGTTCGGGGCAAGGGAAGGGATCCAGAACTTCGCGCACCATTAGCGCAAAGATAGTCTTGGTCGCATGAGCCTCGCGAACCAACGCGGGGGTTCGCATGAGGGAGATCATAGGAGAAGGCAGCGGGACAGGTGTTGAGGGCGTGATCATACCCTTTGAAGTGGATGCTCGAAGCTCCTTAGGCAGAGCCGGAATCAACCGAATCTTCTGCTCATCATGGTCGAACACATAAGTGTTCGACCGACCATAATGAACGACATCCCTGTCGTATAGCTAGGGGCGGCCTAAGAGGACATGGGTGACATCCATCGTCGCAACGTCGCACAGGACCTCCTCACGATAGTTCCCAAACGCAATGGGAACATGACACTGGTGTGTGACAGGAAGGCTCGTGGTATCAACCCACGCAATGGAGTAGGGTCTCGGGTGGGGTTCAAGGGGAAGGCCGAAGTGCATGACCACAGTCCGAGAGACCACGTTCAAGCTACTTCCGCCGTCTATGACGATCTTGCAAGAGTGCCCGTTGCACTTGATGTAAGTGGTGAAAATACCCGAACGCCTCCAATCCTCGGTAGGCGCGGGGTGGACTAAGTTGCAGCGTACGACAAGGGCAGACAGACCCAACTCCTCGCCACTAGTGTAACACTCCACCTCGATGTCATGTTCGGCAGGGGCTATGGTAGCGACGCGAACCGAACCTGCGTCAGCCCAGGCTTGTCTCTTGGGGCACTCACGCGACATGTGACCCGACTGAAGGCAATTATAACACGTAATGCGGCCAGATGTGCCGTCCATCGGGGCCTTACCCCTCTCTTCCCTCGTGGTCCGAGAAGGTGATGCCTCTAAGGGTGGGCGCCTAGGGGTTTGATGGGCTAGGGGCGCGGGCTGCGGGTCCGGACGAGGCTCCGGATGCTCGAATCGGGGGTGGGGCTGCGGGTGGCCAACCGGATGGGGGCACCGCGGGGGACCTAGGTCGGCGTGCCTTGTAGTGGCGCGCAGGTCTAGCTCGATGTCTCGAGCGCGTTGGATGGTCTCATACAAAGTTTCGGTCCCATATGTGGGTAAGGTGCGACGGATATCTGAGCAGAGGCCATTCCTAAATTTGGATAGCGACAATTCGGGGTCCTCTTGTAGGTTGCAACAGAGTTGGAGCATCTCGAAGGTGAGACGATACTCCTCGACGGTACTAGAACCCTGGTGAAGGTGACTATACTGATCAAGGAGTCGCTGCCTATACGAGGCGGGGACATAACGCTCGCGGAGGCGATAACGCATCTCCGCCCACTCGGTGACCGGGGGTAAACCCTGTTGCGCATTTTGGCGCTCCAAGTTCTCCTAGTGTAAACGCGTAGGACCCTCAAGTAGGGTGCACACATACCAAACGCGGGACTCATGTGGGAGCCTAGTAAGGTGAAAATGGGCGTCAACGGATGCGACCCAATCGAGAAACTCTATGGGATCAAGGCCACCCTTGAAAGGTGCAGGGGTATGTCGAACATAGCGCATGACATCATGGTCCTCGCGGGGACGTTCGAAGAGGTTCGGGGCGGGTGTTCTGGGTGCGGCCCAAGCGTGGCCGAAGCGCCCATTGGGCTTAGGACCTTGGGCGGCCCAAACATCATCATCATCTAGGGGTTCATTCCCCAAGGCTGGGTTCCTAGGGGTCTCGTACGACCATGTGCGACCCCAATCTTCCTCGTGGGCGCGCGGCCGGGCGGGTGCAGTCAAAGGGGGCACTTCTCTTGTAGGGGCTGGGTGTGCGGACACCAGAGGATTCACCGGAGTTGGAAGTTCACGCTCCGTGACCCCGGGGCGACTAAGGAGGTGATTGAGTCTAGCCATAATCTGATCGAATTTGGCGTCGGTGCTAGCTTGTTGGGCATCCATGCGTTTGGACAGCGCAGCAAGCTTCGCATCGATGCGCACCTCTAGCGCACCTAAGGATTCTAGACGGGAGTTAGCCCCTTCTGAAGACTGGACAGACTCTTGAGTTTCAGGGATAGTATCGGGGTATTGGGATGACATGACTTGTGACCTTGTAGTCACCATGCACAAACAAAGGAGACGCAACTAATACAGGATGATGAAAACACCAAGAAATGCAGAAATATGCAATGCAATGCAAGGACCTTGCGAACGATAAGAATCGAACGCGCAACGTCCTCTGATACCAGAATTGATGAAGCGTCTAATAGGAGGGAGGGTCCTTAAGCTGTACTCTAGGGATTTTACACAATGCACGTAAAACGAGAGAGGGTCGCGAGATGAGGGAAGGAAAATAACGACGAAAACAACGACGAACTCGATTAGGGCAATACTAATGCGAATGAAAAGTGACAGCACCCAACTATTAACGCAACACACTAACCTCGCAGCAATTTTTTTTGCAATCCTCGCAGCTCTCTTGGCACTTTTAAGCTGAGCCACACGGGGACGCAGCGATCGCGCAGGACGGGCTTGCCAGCCTTGAAGCTGAAACAAAACCAAAGGAACACAAGGACTCCGACCACGCCTCTGATGGCGGATGGGAGGGGTGAAAGGAAGGAGAAAAGCACAGCAAGAACTCGTAAAGAAACAGGCGAACCTGACCCACCAGAAGGGTGGGATTTACTCTAATCAGAAAGCTGAAACAACTTGGAATCGAGGCATCCTTTACCCGAACAACAACGAAGGCGAGGCTCCGGCTCGACTTCTACAAACGCTGGTGACTCTAACTCACCAGGAGGTCTCTCCACTCCAAGAGAACTGAACTACACTACAGCCCAACCTCCTCTTTTATAGAAAGGAGGGGTGGGAACAAACAAAACGCACAAGAGACGAACAACTTTAACAAACTACCTACTCTAGCAGGCCACTAAGTGGTCAAGCTGCGACTAAAGACAAAATGTAACAAACTTCTTAACTAATATTCTTTGGGGTAGGAGGCATGATTCTACGTCTTCGTACGGGCTGCGGTTTAGACGCGTTTCGAGCATATGGCGACGAAACAACAGAATTTTGATGTTGTGGGCTGGGCCACCACTGTTGCCGCTCGATCTTGGGCCGTGTTGTTAATGATGTTGAGTGGCCCGCTTTGGCTCGGGTCTTTAGGGGTCGGGCTTGTCGGGCCCTTGGGCTTAACTTCTTCGGTGTGGATGGGAAGAGGGCTAATGATGCCTAAGAAGCGGTCCGGTGGCTTGTTTTGGCATTGGGATCGTCGGATTTCCACCTTGTTGGGCTCCATTGGATCATCATTGGATGGATCAACATGGTAGGGAGGGTGGTGTACATCGAAGCGGGGTCATCGGGGCTGTAACATGTCGTCAGGGGCGAACACGGCCTGGCCGTGTTCTCCTTCACGGCCGTGTTCGCTGGGGCCGAAATCCACAGAATGTTCCGCTGATTTCACGGCAGGGCCGTAACTGATTTTACGGACCGTATTCTTCATCACGGCCTGGCCGTGTTCTCCTTCACGGCCATGTTCGCTCGGGCCGAAATCCACAGAATGTTGCGCAGATTTCACGGTGGGGTCGTAACTAATTTCATGGGCCGTATTCTTCAACACGGCCTGGCCGTGTTCTCCTTCACGGCGGTGTTCGGAAGCAGACTTCGTGGTTGTGGCCATGTCTGTGGTTGTGTCGACGTTCGCATCCTAGAGCGACCGTGTCACGGCCGTGTCTGGGCACACGGCCTGGCCATTTCTGGGTCCTGTGAACTCCGATCGTGCTGAAATCCTAGCCGTCTTTTCCCCACGTCCTGGGGAGTCTTCCTCAGTGTCTTTCAGGGGATTTGGGCCATCTGGGCCGTCCCCAGGTGTATCCATAGGCTCGTTTGCTTATGCATCAGACGAGGGAAGCAAAAATGCATGGAAAGTGCAGTGAAAACACAAGGATAGCGACAGCAAATTTGTTTCAGGGCAACACAAATGTGAGAGGAACCACATGACACCCAAATCTATGAAATTTCACTCACTAACCTCTAAGTGAGCAACTTTAAGCATAGCTCGTTTTAAGGGTCAGCGACTTTGCAGGGCTTAGCTCGCGCGCCTATGACCCTACGAACACACCAAGGGACAGAAAATTGTTCCACACCTCCGACGTACGGATGCTTGTGTGGGTGAAGGGGCACCAATGCGAGTAAAAGGAAGACAATGGAATTTTAGAAAAATAGGTGAACATGACCCACCAGAGATGGTGGGGTTTGCTTCTTGCAAAAGGAAGAGGTACACGTGAGGAGTTGAGGGTGAACTAAGGATCAAACACCTTGAATGGAACTCGGTTGTCACCACAAATGTCAAAGCCGAGGCACCAACATCCACTCTCACACACACTTCGGAGTCGAGGCACCAACCACTACTCTTCAGCACACACTTTGAGTACTCTATCACTACAAGAGAACTGAAGAAGACACTAGCCTAGCCCTCTCTTTTATAGAGTAAGAAGAGGGGAACAAGACAAGGGCAGCATCTCAACAACTACCTACTCTAACCATCAAAAAGCAGTTAAGCTGCTGCATAAAACATAATGGAATAAAATCCTACCAACTACCAACTAAAGTTGAAGCTTCTTTGCATGTCCTTTGATTCCAGGGCATACAGTAGTGGGTCCACTAGACTAACTTAGAGCAAGCCACGACAAAATAGCAAAACTTCAACGTTGTGAGTTTTTCTGTATACACAATCTCTTATTAACATAAACTTTCATAGCCGAAGCCATGAACCATTCATGGGCCATGAGTATTTCCACCCCACTCGGTTTTTTGCTCGATTCGACCTCGAATCGAGTCGAAACTTAGCCAAACTTTGCAGAAGCCTTCCTAGATAAGTTATACACTGATTGAAGTATAAAAGGATGGATTTTTGGAGGGTTAAAAAGACTTTTACAGGTGAAGACGAACACAGGTGGCGGCTAGGGTCAAAATTGATTTCTAGGCAGAATTCCGATGAGAGATCCCGCAAAGGAGGGAATTTGACACTCCATCTTCGTCTCCAGATCAAGGGTACGAGTTCTAATTATTTTCCTAGTGTATTTTTGCAATTTATTTGAGATTACATGTTGAATTCATCACTAAACATGTTGTATTCGAGGAACATGTTTGCTTAAACCAATTTTCGAAATTCGGGGTATAACCCACTAATGATTTATGGATTAAATCTATTGTTTTAAATCTTCGTCATGAATGTTATAGAGTTGATTTGATCATAATTATGTTTATTTCATAATTTACACTAGCCAAGTACTTTTATGTTTTAGACGTCCAGAGAAGGACCGTTAGGTGAATCGCGATGTCAGAACTATTACTATCAAAGCTGTTAATTCAATCACGAGAGTAGTTCGATTTTATTTGAAGGATTTCCTAATTTTTCACATAACTTAATGGGTATATTTATGTTAATTGTCACGAGAGTAGGGAATTGATGTAAATAGATACCAGATTACACTTCAGGAGGAGGTAATTTGTATATTAGGAAAAATCTCTTTCAACACTTTAATTTTCTATTCAAAAGTTTATTTTTATTAAATTCATAGTCATGAGCGTGGTGAAACCTCGAGTCCTAGCTTTCTCGAAATTGATTTTTACCCAAAACGCTACCTCTGTTTCTTTCTTTTCATACTTTAAAGTTTTTATACAAAAATCTTAATTTAATTCATCTAGATATAGATTAGTCGTGTAATTAGTACTTGATCACCAGATCCTTATTGGGAACGATATCTTATTTTATTACTTCGATAAAGACGTGCACTTGCGGCATCGTATCAAATTTTTGGTGCCGTTGCTGGGGATCTGGCCAACCAATATTGATTTAATTGATAAATTTATAGACTAGACACTTTCTTTTGTTTTTCGCATTTACTTAGTTTTTATAGCTTTTTTCTGCTATTTTTTTATTTGATTAACATGTTGAATGCCTAGAGCATTAACATGTTGAATGCCTAGAGCTTTAAAGACAAATACTATATTTCCTAAAGATCCAGAGAGTGAACATACCTTTCGCCTTTGAAGAAAGTTAAAATTTCAAACTCAAAAAGCGGTAAAGGAAGGCGCGATGGTGAACAATCAATCATTAAGGGATTTTGCTATACTTAACATCTAGGGTTTCAATTCTAGCATTGTTCGACCTAATATGGAGGTGAACAACTTTGAACTAAAACCAGCATTGATGACCATGATTTAGTAGAACGAATTTGGGGGTTCTCTGAAACAGGATGCTAATCTACATCTTGTTGTTTTCTTAGATATTGTAACACCGTAAAGGTAAACGATGTATCTTCATATGCTATTAGACTAAGATTATTTCTATTTTCTCTTAGAGATCGTGCACTTGCAGCATCGTATCAGTGTGCAACCCTATAGGTTCTTCAAAGGTTGGCAGTGATAATCTCAAATCATCACAAGGAATGAGTGGCACCTAGCAGTACATCATGGCTACCCAAGTCATTAGAATGGAGTCATCATTGACATCCCCCAAAACTGTGACAAAGTACATGTATGTGTTTGTCCTTTTGCTAGGCTAATGTCCAAAGTACATAAGTGTGTCACACTTGTTTAACCCAATCAAATGGTCATGACTAAATTACCTGAGTATAGCTATACACTTTCAGTCATGCAACCATATAGTGGTGCCGTAGACATCAAGCTTCCTCACAAGGAAGGGGCAAATCCTATCTTGGCACATTGAATCTCTCCTATGACTTATGATATTCCAAATGACAACCGATATGACTCCCCTGCTACGGCGAAGCGTTAGCTTGTATAAAAGTATGCCACTTACCATATAAAGATGTCAATGCCCTCAAGTCAAAGACAAGCATACCTCTGTCACTATGATATTCATCTTGTAACACCAAGATGAATCCTCATGGTGGGTCGGTCTAGTATATCTCCCTTAATATACCCATATGCTAGCATTAGCAACCTTTGCTCAACCAGCGCATATATTAATCTCAAATGAATTATAGCTGTCTCATATCCACTATGATTCTCGACCTAACAATAAGATAAAGCACATCTAGACTTGCTATAGCAGATAAGGAAAGCAAAATAAGTGATATTGCCATAGCCTGCCTAATCAACGCATTGAACCATCACATGCCACTTGATGTTCAATGGTTGACCTAAGTGACAAGCCCCAACAAGACCTAACCTAGCCGCCACTAAGCTTTTGTCCATGCGCAATGTTGGGGTATGCCCTTAAGGCTAATGTTTGAGGCCTTGGGATTCTTTCAGTATCATGTATAAACTCTTAAGTTTATAAAGGCAATGGTTGTTATTCAGTTTGTTACATTGTCTGCTGCAATAAGTGTGCTTCTGAATAATGTCTCAATGCTGTTCAGCTAGGCTGACATGCTCTATGTCCTTAGTCGAGATATCTTGGTGAACATGAGACAGCCTTGATATGATGGAGACTAATATGTGTTCTAATCTTATAGGATGCTTCGAGCATGGAATAAGATGTAGACTCATGGGTACATTGGATGTACTGGACAGACCCTACTAGGATATTCAATTGCTTGTCACAATGTGAATAATCCTTGTTTGCAACAAGTGGCACATGTCCTCTGACTTGAGATCACTTGTGTTTCTAAATGATGATTGTCATTGTTTTGAGGTAGTTCAATATCATTTGAAACATAATGGTTATAGACTATCTTGGATAATGATCATGAGTCATGTTAGGGCACTAGTGATAGATATAGGATTGCCGTCTCCTTGTTTAAGGAGTGTGATGTTCTAAAGGGGCCCCCTGGATGAGATGATTGAGAAAGTGTATGGCCATACCCAGGTGACTATGTTCATCTGATCTAATCATGCTCATCATATTGGAGCTACAGGCTTGACACGCTTGTCCAATAAGAACATCCAGTGGCAAAGGAAACATGTATGCCTTGTGAAGTGGATTCACACTTGTGCTGTGGTTTGGGTGTAGTCTTGGAAGACTCTTTCCTTTATATCGGGAGACAGTGATGTGTTGCTAGATACCCCTCACTGATCGTGATAACGTAAGTTATCGTTACCGACATTTAAAGGAAACCCTTAGGGTCGCACAATTTGATGATATGGCTTACTTAAGTCAGATCGTGTGGACTGAATTGTTTGGGTTCAGTTTAAAGGGATTTAAACTCTGATTGTAAGTGAGATCTGGTCTGATCATGTTTGATTGATTAGGGCTTGAGATCGGTAAGCTTCGATCGAGAGATTGGATGCTAGATCGGTGAGATCAGGAGCATCAAGAGATGAATGGTTAGATCTTGAACCTTTAGGGTTTATTGTGATCTAGACCATATGGCTTGGGTAATTGGTCTTTGAACCAAACCGACATTGAACCAGCTCATTGAGTGAGCGCATGGTTCAAGGGAGAGAACAAAATGCGTTGGGATAAACCCATGAACGCATGAGCGCATGAACGTGAGGCGGTTACTATTTTTGGTTTTCCAAAATAAGGCAACGCACTACACGTTCGAGAGAGTAACGCCCTCTCTCGTCTCTTCACCTCTCGTCGCCTCTTCTCTCGTGGAAGTTCTTCTTTTTGACGACAAGGGAGAGATCTCGCCAAGCAAGAAAATCTTCTTTCCCTTTCATACGACAAGAACTCCTTAGAACCTTGCTAGCATAAGGAGCACTAAGGGAGTAGGCGACATCATTTGTGTGCGCACCATTTGGAGGAGAAGCGCTTGAGTCTCTTCTTCCTAGACGCCATCCAAGCAATGGCTTTGGTGAGAATCGATTCCTTGATTCTTATTTGCAATCGTTTTTAAGTTGATCATATGGCTATACCACATGCGATCTTATGAAACCCTAAAAATCCTTGCTTCCGCTATCAAAGTTTATATGCGCCTCCTATTAGGGTTTACGCCCCCCTCATGAAAGGGGTACTTACACGCAACTCCAAGGTTCTCCACGCCAAGCATGAGGAGATGTGCCAATGATGATGATCTTCCCTTAATCTTCAACGTGCAATTAAAAGAAAGCGGCACACATGCCTCACATAGATATATCACAGGCATGTAAGGGGATTGACTAAGACCATATCACGATGCACAAATAAGATATCTCTATTCATGCATTCTACATGCTCATGAAAAACTATAAAATTTTAATTTTATTTATTCATCAAAACATGTCTTTCAACCTCAACGACTCATCGCAATCTTTAGTTTTTCATTTCTCTCAGGAGTCTACAAGTGACTTAGGCATGCTCCAAGCATACTAGCCACCCCTTGGAATCCCTAACTTGCTAAGATTAGGGCAATCACCCAGTCTATACCCCGCATAATTTTAACAAGTCTCACATAGTAAGTTTATCCTACATGTGCTATGAAAAATTAATTCTTCGACATGTGTGTTATCCTATGTGAAGAAATAAAAAATATTCAAAGAAATCGAAGAGAAGTTAGGAACGAAATACCTATAATTTTTCTAAACAAGAAAAACATACCATATGCAATTTTCAAAAATTTCAGATGGCATGTGAGCAATCAAGAAAGCAATAACATTGTTCGAGTCTTGCAAGTTGTTGGGAAACCTCAGGGAATTTTAAAATTTTATTATATGTACAGCGGAAGCAATTCCTCGAAATAGGCTGGTCCCAAAAAACCAGCAGTTTGAGTTATGTGAGGGGATTAACACGATGAGAAGAGTAGAATACCTTAGAGCAATTGAGAAGATGCGATGTAAGGTGCCCAAGCATGTGCACTTGGCAGTGTCGCACACAATCAATGCCTCTAGTCCTCTTCTTCCATGCCCGGTGCTAGACTCGGGAAGAAGATCTATGCCAAGGGAGAAGCTCCTATTATGCTTGCACCACTACCACTAGGAGATGCGCCAAGAGGAAGTAGGAAGATGGAGGAAGCCGCCAAGGATCACCAACACTTGCGCCAATGGAAGGAAGAGCGCCAAGGAGTGAATGCTTGTGGCTTGAAGAGGAGTTTGAGCCACAAGAGAAGATGTCCACCCTTGCTCTTGCCCTTGGATGATGATGTACATCGATGATCAGAAGTTCATACAAGAGGGGCGGCAAGACATCACTAATATAGGTGCATGGATGAAGAGGCATGTGTTTATGGGATAAGAAAGGGTGGGCGGTCAGGGCTAGAGGCAAGGTAAGTTTCCATGCTCTTTCCTTGTTTTCCTAGCAATATGCCATATGCGCCAAGGCCTTGCCATGCAAGCCATATCAACCATATGTGCCCGAAGACTTGCAAAAGGGGAAAACATTCCTTCCATGTGTTTAGACCAAGTCAAAATGCCAAGTGGGATGCCTAGTGAGGCTATAAGTGCCACTCCTAATCCAATTAGGACTCCATGCACCTATGCCTAATTACCAACCCCATTATACCCTTGGATGCATGAATCTTATCCTCAGGGTTCATTCGACCATGCTAGACTTCATTAAACAAGTTGATTGAGCCATCAGACTCAATCCAATGAAATTCCAGTCAAATATGGCTAACTGAAGAAGGGCGGAACTCCCTAATATCAAACCTAAGGTATGTAGCTCTTAAGGTACGGGATTAAATATGCGCAACAAGCTTTAAGGGCGGTAAACAATAATATCCAATGCAACAATGAACAACAATAAGCACACGTAGCAGGAAATCTAGCATGCAACCTTAGAGATTAACCTACTCGGACTGAGATTACCTACGGCCCCCTTTAGGGAAGGGGGCCAAGACCCCTTTCTTTGAATCCCCCTGCTCCTGCTGCTTCTGAGTTTGGGTGATGAGGTTATAAATGGGTAAGTAATTGACCTTACAGATTTAAGATGCAAGGGGAGGGAGTATAGAATCCCACGCAAGTCCCCTTTAAACTAGAAACAAGAGTGTCCTTAGAATGGGTCTTGATCAGGTCTTCAATCCTAAGCCGACTGCTTCAAAGGAGTATAGCATCGTTCAGCCACCAGGGGAGTCTTCACGCCGCTCTCAAACTCACAACACTCAAGGAAGACTCTTGAGGATGGAAGAACAGATGGAAAACTCGACTGGGAAGGAAGACACTTACGTTGGAATACTCGGTCACAAACAAAGTTCACGCTAACACATATTGGTTTTTTTTTTCATAAGAGGTAGACTAAGTGCAATGTGTTCAATACAAGGGCTTAAAACCCCTTTCTCCTCAACGTTACAAAATTCTCAAGTCTATCTAAGGGCTGCCATCTCTTGATTTCGAATTTGGATGGCTGGGATGGGCTGCTGCTTCTTGCTTTTCCATTGGATCAGGTGGGCGGTAGTATTCTGGAGCTGTGGCCAAGATGTTTGTTTGAAACGGTAATGAGATATGGCATTGATTCTGCATGGGATTGTGTTGAAGGTTGATTGGCCGAATCTTCATGCGTGAAAGGGTGCTTCGGGTTGGCTGAATCTTCATGCGGGAAAGGGTGCTTCGGGTTGAGATTGTAGTCGACTGTGGATGGACCTACATGTGGCGGTGTTGAAGTCTGATTGGCTGGGAGCGGGGATGTTTTGCTGAGGTGTCACCGAGAAGTGCTGAATTGATCTCTTTGTGGAAGAAGTGGAAGAGATTGCTGTTATGGGTGGACACTGCCGATTGGCTGGAATTGTTTGTGCATTTGAACGGTTGTACTGGAGAGACGCCTTGGTTTGTATTAGCTGCCGAGTGGAGTTGAATTCTTTGTTGTTGCATGTTGGCTTGACTTGAGTTTGATGAAGTGGCAGTTGACTTTGACTTGAGATTGGGTTGTTGTGGAGCTAGGGTGCCTTGTAGTGCCATTACAGGTGCATGAATAATCCTAGGCTAAAACAACCTACTACATAATCTAGGATAGTAAATCATGCTTAACATAAAAAATAAAACCTACGCTTATCCAAGTCTAGAACTTGAATGCAAACAACAAGAGTTCAAACAAAGTAAAGTGCAAATACAATTGTCTAGCAAAGAAATTAAACTTGATGTCCAAATCTGAGTGGTTTCTTGATGCGCTTGGATCGTCGTAATGCTTTGGATGCCCCTGCATCAGCTTTCCCGTGGTTGAGAAATTCTCCTCCGGAGAATTTAACTTGTAGGACTGTAGCATATCCGGGATGAGAATCTGTACTTCTTCCTCGGGCATCCAACTCTCCGTGTGATATGTCCATCGTATCAGATAGTAGTTCTTTGTCCCTTGCTTTGGCGTTGCTGTTCCTCCAAAATAGTGCTGACCTCCTTGCTTGCTTTTGGTGCTTCAATTGGTAAGGGTTCCTTGTAGATTGTGCGGTCTTCTACATTCACCGTGGGGTGAATATCCATGGCGGCTGGTAGATCCAAAACATATGCATTGTCGTTGATCTTCTTTTTTATTCTGAATGGCCTCATGCCACTTGCTTGCAACTTATTGTTCCCTCCCTGGAGCCGCTGCTTCCTGTTCCTGCAAATAACCGGATCCCCTTCGTTGAAAGATACATGCCTCTTATGTTCATTAGCATCAGTTTGATATTTCAATGTGGTAATAGCTATATGGTCCTTGGCTTCATTATGAATTTTCAGAATATGCTGGGCAAAAGTCAATGCAGATTGAGAAGTTTTGAATGGAGTGGGGAGAGGAGCCAGATCAATGGGCTTCCTAGGTTGATACCCTATGTTGATTTGAAAAGGTCTAAGCCCTGTGGTTCAGTTAACAGTGCTATTGAAGGCAAATTCAGCAGTAGGTAATAGTTTATCCCAATTCCCTGGGTGCTCTCCCATAAGGCATCTAAGAATATTACCAATGGATCTATTGACCACCTCAGTTTGACCGTCAGACTGAGGATAGTAAGCAGTAGAGAAATTCAGTTGAGTTCCAAGTAATTTTCAAAGTGTCCTCCAAAAGTGGCTAACAAACTATGTATCCCTATCAGAGACAATGGTGAGAGGTAAACCATGCAAGCGAACTACATCTCTAAAGAAGAGTCGAGCAACATGTGAAGCATCAAAAGTTTTACTACAAGGGGTAAAGTGTGTCATTTTTGAAAACCAGTCTATCACAACAAATATAGAATCATGACGAGAACTAGTGCGTGGTAGACCTATCACAAAATCCATGCTCACATCCTGCCATGGCTCTTCTGGTATGGGTAGAGGTGTGTAGAGGCCTGCAGTATGCTTTTGGGTCTTAGAAATTTGACAAGTCATGCAGTGCTCTACCACTCTAGCTACATCTCTTCCTAAAGTGGGCCAATAGAATCTCTCCTCAACCAGGGCCTATGTCTTATCCCTCCCAAGATGCCCTACCGCCCCTCCTCCATGCTCTGATACCACTGACGCAGAACGGAAGTTTGGAGAATGCTGGAGAAGAGAAGAGAAGAGGAAGAAGAAGAGAAGACCCTGAACTTAGCAAGCTAAGTGGGAAGAGAACTACATTCCTAACCCTAACCTCACAAGGAGGAAGACACGCCACAAAGGTTCCAAAAATATTCTTTTTCACTTAATCCAAACATAAGATTACATGAGTTTTTAAAGCCTTTCTCCCTCAACAGAAATATTCTCTCATCAATTCTTGCATGGCAAAGATCCCCCTGTGAAACGAGAAAGCTGGCTCATAGAATTCCTTCTTAGCTGGAAAAGATTTGGTTTTAGCCGAAGGTTGCAGGCGCTGGAAATGCAACACAGGCTTTGATTGGCTGCTGCATGCGGTGGAGATAATTGTGCAAGCAAAATAGATTACTTGGCATGGCGTTAGATGCACAGGCTGGGAACTGGCATGGACAAATTGCTTCAGATTGTTTGCCTTCAGCTGGGGTGGTAATATTGCAGCCGAGTGATTTGGTGATATTTGATTTTTGACCTTGTGGAAGCTGGTTGGGAATTTGATTGGAGTTGGCTGATTGAAAGCATGTTGACTTGAGATTGGATTTGAGCTTGACTTTACAGATTTGAACTTCATTCTGGCTTTGTTGACCTTGAGGCTTGCTGTTGACTGAGATTGTTGACTTGTAATGTTGAGATGGATGTTACAAGTTGACTGAGGTTGACTAGATTTTGTCTTTGAAGCTTGATGTTGACTGGTATTGGATTTGTGCTTTGATCTTCTTCGAGATATTGACTTTGATGTTGTCTTAGCTAATCCTACGAAATAAGGGGAATTTAGAGTACCTAAACTAATTGCAACCTAATACATTAACTAGAATTTTAAAGTGCTTATAAAAGGAAATAAAACCTAAACTAATCCTAATTGCAACAAAATAAAAGAAAAATAAACACATAATTAAGTTCTAAATATGCTCCTGCATAAGATTTTCCCTCTTTAAATTTTTCACCTCCTGGTTAAACAAATTGGAACCTGCATGTCAAAATGGTGAAAATAGTCAAAGCATTTTTTTTATTTTTGCTCAGCTTTTTTTTTATTTTCTTTTTCTCTAAAAGCTTTTTTTTTCGATTTTCCTCAACTTTTTTTTTCTCTAGATTTTTTTTTCTCAAATTTTTTTTTAGAAAACGAAAAACAATTGGACGCGTCCACGCATGACGCTTCGTCTCGCGTGCGTCCAGCGCTGGAGATTGTCAGAGGCGTAGGCGGCGGCTGAACAGCGGTGGTCGTCGGCGGCCGTCGTTGGAGCAGCTGCCGGAGGATGGAATCGGCGAGGGATAGCTAATCCTTGATCGGAGATGGCGACCCAGCGCAGGCACGTTGAGGCGGAAACAGGGGACGCTTGAAACGGAAACAGAGCCGCGCACACGAACTCACGATTCCGGCCATCCAGTGGCCCGATGGCATGATCCTTCCTGCAGGAGATCCGACTGGTTGAGGAGAAGGTGTGGCTGGATTTTTCGCTTGATTCGTCTGCTGGATTAGGAGTTGTTCTTCGTGGATTGACGCTGGTTAGAAGCTCTGTCGACCGCGGGTTCTGAAAAGAACCAAGCAGTCGATGAGTTTTAGATGATGACGCTAGTGCCGGTAGTTCAGTTGCCAGTGGGAGAGGTGAACGCCGGCGAGCTCGTTGTCAGGAGGACATGGTTTCATTGCAGCAAGAGGCGGATAGCTTGGACCTTGCGGCGATGAGCTTCGGAAGTGGACTGGGAAGGTGGATGGCAGTGGTGTCGTAGCCTGTTGCTCGTTGGTGAGATGATGACGGGAACACGAGGTGGCAGTGGCGGCGGCCCTTCATTGCCGACCGTGGGTTCTGAAGAGAACTAGGCGGTCAACTCTAGTGGTGGTTGTGTAAATGCAGGCACAGCGAAGGAGTCACCAGGAGGTTGTCTCGTTGCAGCAAGAGACGGAGAACTTGGAGCTGTTTAACGGCGAGTGGAGATGTGCGATTGCCTGGTGAGACCTTCATCGCTGGTCATGAGTTCTGAAAAGAACTAGACAACCAGCTCCGGTGGATGCCGTAGAAGATGGGCGACCATGAAAGCCAGAGATGAAGAGAGGAACGTCGGCGTGCTGGGTGGTCAGAGCTGGTGGAAGGGTCTTGTACTTCGAAAGCGGGCTGAGCGTTAGCGATCGAACATCTGGATTGCGAATAAACCTGGAAGGTCGGCGTGGAAGACGACACGTACTTTCTGGCTTCCATCATTGCTGGCCGTGGGTTCTAAAGAGAACCAGGCGGCCAACTCCGGTGACAACGAACAAGAGATGCAGGCAAGACGGCGATGGCTTGAGTGCTGCTGGCGAGGTGGATGGTGCGAGAGGACTGGAAGCTGATGTTGATGCAAGTGGAAGGCGATGCGTACGGATACAACTCCCATCATCGCCAGCTGTGGGTTCTAAAAAGAGCCAGGCGACCAGCTCCGGCGATGAACGTGCAAACATGACAATGGTAAACGGTGGGCAATGATGGATCAGTGTGAGAAGACAAGAGTTTCTCATGGTTTCCTCAGATACCACTGACGCAGAATGGAAGTTTAGAGAATGCTGGAGAAGAGAAGAGAAGAGGAAGAAGAAGAGAAGACCCTCAACTTAGCAAGCTATGTGGGAAGAGGAGAACTACATTCCTAACCCTAACCTCACAAGGAGGAAGACACACCACAAAGGTTCCAAAAATATTCGTTTTCACTTAATCCAAACATAAGATTACATGAGTTTTTAAAGCCTTTCTCCCTCAACAGAAATATTCTCTCATCAATTCTTGCATGGCAAAGATCCTCCCTGTGAAACGAGAAAGCTGGCTCTTGGAATTCCTTCTTAGCTGGATAAGATTTGGTTTTAGCCGAAGGTTGCAGGCACTGGAAATGCAGCGCAAGCTTTGATTGGCTACTGTATGCGGTGGAGATAATTGCGCATGCAAAATAGATTACTTGGCATGGCGTTAGATGCACAGGCTGGGAACTAGCGTGGGCAAATTGCTTCAGATTGTTTGCCTTCAGCTGGGGTGGTAACATCGCAGCCGAGTGATTTGGTTCTATTTGATTTTTGACCTTGTGGAAGCTGGTTGGGAATTTGATTGGAGTTGGCTGATTGAAAGCATGTTGACTAGAGATTGGATTGAGCTTGACTTTACAGATTTGAACTTCATTTTGGCTTTGTTGACCTTGAGGCTTTCCGTTGACTGAGATTGTTGACTTGTAATGTTGAGATGGATGTTACAAGTTGACTGAGGTTGACTTGATTTTGTCTTTGAAGCTTGATGTTGTCTGGTATTGGATTTGAGCTTTGATCTTCTTTGAGATATTGACTTTGATGTTGTCTTAGCTAATCCTACGAACTAAGGGGAATTTAGAGTACCTAAACTAATTGCAACCTAATACATTAACTAGAATTTTAAAGTGCTTATAAAAGGAAATAAAACCTAAACTAATCCTAATTGCAACAAAATAAAAGGAAAATAAATACATAATTAAGTCCAAAATATGCTCCTGCATCAAAAGGTACCCTTCCTTGATAAAGAATTCAGCATGAGTGTGAGGATTGGCTTCCAATTCCTTGTAAATATTACCAAAATCAGGACAAACAGAATATTCATCTTTTAATCTTTCAAATCCATTAACAGTCACCCACAGGGTATTCAATAGTAGAGTCCTCCTACTTAGGGCATCAGCTACCTTGTTTTGGGTACCAGCCTTATGTTTCAGCACAAATGTATACTGTTGTAAGAACTCTACCCACTTGGCATGCCTTGGATTTAATTTGGTTTGACTATTCAAGTACACAAGGGCTTGATGATCACTATTTAGAATAAACTCCTTGTGAATCAGATAATGCCTACAGTTCTTTAAAGATTGAATAACAGCATAAAATTCCTTGTCATATGTTGAATAGCGTTGTCTCACATCATTTAATTTCTCACTGAAGAATGCTATAGGATGACCCTCTTGACTCAAGGTACCTCCTATCCCAACCCAGAGGCATCATAGTCCACTACAAAAACTTTACTAAAATCAGGCAATCTTAAGACAGGAGCAGTAGTAATTTTAGTCTTTAAATCCAAGAAAGCGCTTTCAGCCATAGGGGTCCACTCAAAATTTTTCTTTTGTAAGCAATTTGTGATAGGTACAACAATGGTACTAAACCCCTGAATAAAACGCCTATAGAAGGTGGCTAAACCATGGAAACTCCTAACCTCAGTGATAGAAGTGGGTGTGGACCAGTCTACTACAGCTTGAATCTTAGCGGGGTCAGCCTTAAGCCCAGCATCAAACACAATAAAACCAATAAATTCTACCTCCTGGGCCATGAAAACGCATTTCTTTAAGTTAAGGAACAATTTATCATGTCTCAGGATATCTAATTACGCTCTGAGGTGCTCAAGATGGTCTTCCTGGTTATTGCTAAGAATTAGGACATCATCAAAGTACACAACCAGGAACTTTCCTATATAGGGCTTTAGCACATGGTTCATCAATCGCATGAAAGTGGAAGGGGCATTGGTGAGGCCAAAAGGCATCACCAACCACTCATAGAGTCCATCGGCCGTCTTAAATGCCGTTTTCCATTCATCCCCTTCTCGAATCCTTACCTGATGATATCCGCTGCGCAGATCCAACTTGGAGAACCAAGTGGAGCCAGCAATGATGTCCAGCATGTCATCAAGACGGGGAATGGGAAAACGGTACTTAACAGTTATTTTATTGATGGCCCGACAGTCTATACACATATGCCAAGTGCCATCCTTCTTCGGAGTCAGAAGGGCAGGTACGGCGCATGGGCTTAAGCTTTCTCTAATCAGCCCCTTACTTAACAATTCATCCACTTGCCTTCAGAGCTCAGCGTGCTCCGTAGGGCTCATGTGATAGTGAGGCAGATGTGAAAGGGTGGCCCCTAGAACCAAGTCAATGGCATGTTGAATGCCACGCTCAGAGGGGAGCTCTTCAGGGAGCTCCTTAGGGGTGATTTCGTTGTATCCCTCCAACAATCTACCCACTTCGGGAGGTATTTCACTCACTGAAGTGTTCCCAACTGGCTTGACAACTAAAGTGAAGATTTGATTCAGTTCTTGTGTTTCCTTTAAGAATGGTCGGCTCCTTAACAAGGTAATGGCTTTGGGTGCTTCAATGGTTTTCCCTTTAGTGTGTGACACTCTCAACTCACGGGGTAGGATGGGAACTAGAGTGATCTTCCTCCCATTATGCTTGAAAGTATAGGTATTACTCCTACCATAATGGATGACATCTAGGTCATACAACCATGGTCTCCCTAGTAGGACATCTGCCACATCCATATGAGTGACATCACACCAGATTTTTCCTTGAAAGGATGCTAAGTGTAAGGGGACAGCACATCTAAGGGTAATGGGTATGCTAGTTTGTGTTGGGGTATGCCCTTAAGGCTAATGTTTGAGGCCTTGGGATTGTATAAGTATCATGTAATAAACTCTTAAGTTTATAATAAGGCATGGTTGTTATTCAGGTTGTTACCTTGTCTGCTGTAATAAGTGTACTTCTGAATAATGTATCAAAGCTGTTCAGCTAGGCTGACAGGCTATATGTCCTTAGTCGAGATATCTTGGTGAACATGAGACAGCCTTGATATGATGGAGACTAATATGAGTGCTAATCTTATAGGATGCTTCGAGCATGGAATAAGATGTAGACTCATGGGTACATTGGATGTACTGGACAGACCCTACTGGGATATTGCATTGCTTGTCACAATGTGAATGATCCCTGTAAGCAGCAAGTGGCACATGTCCTTTGACTTGAGATCACTTGTGTTTCTAAATGATGATTGTCATTGTTTTGAGGTAGTTCAATATCATTTGAAATATAATGATTATAGACTATCTTGGATGGTGAGCTTGAATCAGGTTAGGGCACTAGTGATAGATAAAGGATTGCCGTCTCCTTGTTTAAGGAGTGTGGTGTTCTAAGGGCCCCCCTATATGAGATGATTGAGATAGTGTATGGCCATACCCAGATGACTATGTGCATCTGATCTAATCATGCTCATCGTATTGGAGTTACAAGCTTGACCCGCTTGTCCAATAAGAACATCCAGTGGCAAAGGACACATGTATGCCTTGTGAATTGAGTCACACTTGTGCTATGGTTTGGGAGTAGTCTTGGAAGACTCTTTCCTTTATATCGGGAGACAGTGATGTGTTGCTAGATACCCCTCACTGATCGTGATAACGTAAGTTATCGTTACCGACATTTAGAGGAAACCCTCAGGGTCGCACAATTTGGTGATATGGCTTACTTGAGTCAGATCGTATGGACTGGATTCTTTGAGTTCAGATTAAAGGGATTTAATCTCTGATTGTAAGTGAGATCTGGTCTGATCATGTTTGATTGATTAGGACTTGAGATCGGTAAGCTTCGATCGAGAGAGGTGATGCTAGATCGGAGAGATCAAGGGCATCAGATGATGAATGGTTAGATCATGAGCCTTGGGGGTTCAATTTGGTCTAGACCAAGTGGCTAGAGCTATTTCGGTTTGGTTTGTTGAACCAAAGCCGATTTGACATTTTGGCTTGAACCGGTTCACAATGGTGAACGCATGGTTCAATCCTAAAATGCGTTTGGGTTGAGTTGAGCGCATGGACTTGATGAGCTTCCATTTATGGAAAGTCATCAAGGGCCGGTTTCACTCACTTCAATGCCAAAAATGCATATGCGTTTGCGCTCTTCTCTTCAACGCATTCGACTTTGGTTGGGTGGTGATTGACGAAGAGAAGGAGAGGTTGAGCAAGAGGAGCTCTCGGCCAAGAGGTTCATCATCCCCTTCCATTCGACACTTGAAGGCTTGGGTGTCTTGCTAGCACAAGAGACCGCAAGGAGTAAGCATCTTCACCTTGTGTGTGAACTTGTGGAGGAGATCTACTTTGTTCTCTTTATCCAAGCCGACTTCCAAGCATATGGCGTTGGTATGATTTTTATCTCAATCTATTCAATCGATTTTAGTTGAACATATGGCATGCAAATGATCTTGCGACCCTTGCTTCCGCTTGCATATTTTACATTAGCGCCATGCTTAGGGTTTTGCCCCCTTATGATTAGGGGTTCCTACAATTGGTATCAGAGCTTGGCTCTATGCATGCTATAATGTTTGCTGATGTGATCCTCATGTTGCGCTTACTTTTACTTGAGGCATGCTTTGCTTACATGAAGTTGCGCTTGTATCATGCTTTGCTTACATGAAGTTGCGCTTGTATCATGCTTTGCTTATATGAAGTATGCGCTCCCCCTTGAAGGGGACCCCCTAAAGTTTGCGCTCCCCCTTGAAGGGGACCCCCTTAGATCTAAGGGTTATATGCAAGCATGCTGTTTGTTTGTATGATTGCGCATGTTCTAAGGTTTTTCTAAAACTTACATCTTGCGCGCTTGATTAGATCTAAGGTGCCACTACATTAAACCCTTAGATGGGTTGATGAGGTTGAAGTCACCACTAGGTTAGATCCAAGTCTGATCAGACCATCTGACAGCTCAGATGGGTTAACCTGATAGCACCTATGCGCAAGCACAAGGTGGCTATAGGTTGACTGCATCTAGGGCGTGTAGCGAGGTCTGGTTGAGACACTACTGAACACACTTGAGTTAGGCCCGGGGTCACACCCGCTTGCCAAAACTCATGGGGGTAGTTCAGCCCTTGGCGCATGCATGGTTGACCATTAGGTCAACTCGGGTCAGTTAGGACTCGGTGCATGCAAGGGCAAAGGATCTAACTAGATGGATGAGTGGATCCCCATCAATGGACCATTGTAAGGTTGTAGGGCTCATAAGGAAATTAAAATTGATGCCATGGGGTTTTCAAAACTTTTAATTTCAAGATGATTGGATCACATGTTGATTGAACCATATGCTTGTTTATTTAGTCTTATGTGGGTTGCCCAATTGTGTGCTGTGCTGGGGCCTGCGTGCCTGGACTTAAAAATTGTAAATTAATTTGTGATCTGCGAATCACATTGTACTTAATTTATAATATGTTGTTGACCTGCGAGTCAACCTTGTCTAGATAGATCAAATGTACTTTGATTAGACAAGAACAAAGGCACACATCCAAGAGGGGCATTCACCTGGTGGTGCACCTGAGGTGCTCTTGGCGCTAGGGCACTGGGTTGGACCAGATGAGATGCAATGAAGCTCAAGTGAAGACTTAAGTTATATTAAGGTCTTACTAGGGTTCATGGGCTTTTACCACATAAGATCATGCTTTCTACTTATTGCTAATAATTAGAATTGCATATTTATGTTTATCTTCTGCTATAGCCATAGGACATGCCTGATAGTAAGAAGATAAAAGACCGTTAAAATCCAACGCTAACATATCAAGCTCGTAAGCCTTCTGACGCGAAACCTCACCTTTCTGACTATCGTTGGAGCCGTGTTGAACCCACTCAGTGGGCACGTCCATCTATCTTCAGACGGTGCTGGATTTCACCTGCGTGTTACAGAGTTGGGATTTATCCCCTCTCGTTGCTCAGCATAGCACGTGGTGGTCCAGGGAGTAGGTCAGGTCAGCTTGACCATGTAGACTACATATGTGGCGCATATGGTAGCACATGGAGGCAGCCATCTCTGGGATCAGAGACTGTGTTGCACCAACTCAGTTGGCACAGTCTGCTGGATTGCCAAGATGAAGGGGAATCGCACGGGTTGGCGATTGGCTGGGACAGCCTACCAGAAACTAGTGCTTGTCATCTCTGTGCATCTTATCTCGCCTGAGCGGGACGCGGAGACCAAGTATGAAATCTGGATCCCATCTCACTAAAAGAGTGTTTACTCTTTCGGACTGTTTACTGGATTTTTCAGTCAGACAAAATAGTGAGAAAAGAATCTTTCTTAAGTCCTAGATTGATTCTGAAACATTGATACTGACCTTGCTGTTCTTGCTTGTTGTAGATTCCTGCAGCAACGAACACCATGAGCTTCAATGTGCGATCCCTACTGGAAAGGGAGAAGTTTGCTGGGCCGAACTTCTCTGACTGGTTCGGACACCTTAAGATTGTTCTTAAGGCAGAGAGGAAACTGTATGTCTTCGAGACGGCGATACCGCCGCAGCACGCTCCGAACGCCGCAAGGGCGGTTCGGGAAGCCTACGAAAAGCACGTCAATGATAGCATTGATGTCGCTTGCCTGATGCTAGCGTCTATGACGCCACCGCTGCAGCGTCAGCATGAGGATATGTCGGCTATAGAAATTATAGCGAACCTCAAGATGCTATATGCTGCACAGGCGAGGACTGAGCGCTATAATCTGACGAAGCTCTTCTTTCAGAGCAAACTGGCTGAGGGGAGCCCAGTGGGAGCTCACGTGCTCAAGATGATTGGGCACAAGGAGGCTCTAGAGAAACTGGGGCATACCGTCAACCAGGAGCTTGCTGTGGACATTATTCTGCAGTCTCTTCCGCCCTCTTTCGATGCGTTCATTATTAACTTTAATATGAACAAGATCGATTGTACGCCGGCAGAGCTGCTGAATATGCTCTTGACCACTGAGGAAACTCTGAAGGGTAAGCCTTCAACCTCTGTCTTGATGGTTCCTTCTAGGAACAAGAAGAAGGGGAAGAAGGGCAAGGCCCCTATCAAGAATTACAGCAAGGCCCTGAAACAGAAGGTGAAGCGGTCGAAGGACAACAGGTGTTTCCACTGTGGCCAGCTGGGTCACTGGAAAAAGGACTGTAAAGCGCTCCAAGGAGATAAGAGGGGAAGCATCGCTTCTGGCTCAGGTATATATGTGACTGAGGTCATGTTATCTTCTTCTACTATATCATGGGTGTTGGACACTGCATGTGGAGTTCACATTTGTTCAAATGTGCAGGAACTCAAGAGAAGAAGGCAGGTGGGACAGCATGAGGTAGACCTACGAGTTGGAAACGGGGCACGGGTTGCTGCTGTTGCTGTAGGAGACTATTTCATTTCTTTACCATCTGGCGTTGTATTAGAATTAAACAATTGTTATTTTGTACCGAGTATTACCAAGAATATTATCTCTATTCCTGCTCTTGTCAGGAAAGGATTTGCCTTTGAATGCAATATTTCAAAGTGTGTTTTATCTCATGATAATATTGTGTATGCAACTGGTTCAATTAACAATGGGTTATACATGTTGGACATGGAAAATTCTATACAAAACATTGATAATAAGAAAGCCAAGTATGCTGATGACAGCACCTTGTTATGGCATAGTCGTTTAGGCCATATAAACGAGAAGCGCATTAAGCGGTTGCATGAACATGGACTGCTGGGATCATTCTCCTATGAGGAGATTGATACATGCAAAGCTTGTTTGATGGGTAAAATGACGAAGTCTCCTTTTCCTCACAAAGGTCAAAGGGCTTCGGGTTTACTTGACCTTATACACAGTGATGTGTGTGGGCCTTTTAGTAAACATGCCAGAGGTGGCTATCAGTACTTCATTACCTTTACTGATGATTTCAGTAGGTATGGGTATGTCTATTTAATGAGACATAAAAGTGAATCTTTTGACAAATTCAAAGAGTTCAAAAATGAAGTACAAAATCAGCTAGGCCGAAATATCAAGGCACTTCGTTCTGATCGAGGTGGTGAATACCTGAGTCATGGATTTACTGACTATCTGAAGGAGTGTGGGATTATCTCACAGCTCACTCCGCCAGGAACACCGCAATGGAATGGTGTGTCCGAGAGGAGAAATAGAACGTTACTAGACATGGTTCGTTCTATGATGAGTCAGGCCACTCTTCCATATTCCTTTTGGGGTTTTGCACTGGAAACAGCTGCAAAGGTACTAAACCGAGTGCCATCCAAGGCAGTTTTAAAGACGCCATATGAGTTATGGTATGGAAAACAGCCTAGCTTGACATTTATCAGGATCTGGGGTTGCGAGGCTTATGTCAAAAAGCTCGCCTCTGGGAAACTGGAGAGCAGATCTGAGAAATGTATCTTTGTCGGTTACCCTAAGGAAACTAAGGGTTATTATTTCTACGATCCCAAAGAGAACAAGGTTTTTGTTGCTCGGACGGCCATATTTCTTGAGAAGGAGTTTCTTCTGCAAGAGGCCAGTGGGAGAGAAATAAAGCTGGATGAGAATTCAGAGGAAGGACAAAGTAGTCAAGCAGAGTTGGATGTGCCTGAGCTGGTAGATCAGGTTACTGAACAACCTGAGGCTCAGATATCACGGGAACCGCGAAGATCGGGTAGGATCCGTCGACAGCCTGAGCGCTATGACGGAGTCTACATCATTGATAATGATGAACCCCTAACTTATGCGGATGCGGTCAGTGGACCGGAATCAGCTAGATGGCTTGAAGCTATGCGAGCCGAGATGGACTCCATGTCAGATAACCAAGTCTGGGATTTGGTTGATCCGCCTCCGGGAGTAATCCCTATAGGCTGTAAATGGATCTTCAAGAAGAAGATTGACATGGACGGTAACGTGGTTACCTATAAAGGCAGGCTAGTTGCAAAAGGTTTCAAACAAATCTACGGGATAGATTATGATGAAACTTTCTCTCCTGTAGCCATGTTTAAGTCTATTCGGATTCTTTTCGCGATAGCAGCATATTACGACTATGAGATCTGGCAAATGGATGTGAAGACAGCTTTCCTTAATGGAAATCTGGATGAGGATGTGTATATGACACAACCGGAAGGTTTCACTAATCCAGCAGATCGTCATAAAATATGCAAGTTAAAGAAGTCCATTTATGGACTTAAACAAGCATCAAGAAGCTGGAATATTCGTTTTGATGAATCAATCTCTGAGTTTGGTTTCATCAAGAACGAAGATGACCCGTGTGTATATAAGAGGTTTAGTGGGAGCGTGATTACATTCCTAATCCTCTACGTCGATGATATCTTGATCATTGGAAATGATATTCCTGAACTGCATGCTGTTAAGGCATGGTTAGGAAAATGTTTCCAGATGAAAGATCTAGGAGAAGCAGCCTATGTATTAGGTGTCAAGATCTACCGGGATAGATCTAAGAGGCTTCTCGGGCTGTGCCAGAGTACTTACATCGATAAAGTCCTGGAGAGATTCCATTTAGAGAATTCTAAACGTGGATATCTTCCAGTCAGACATGGTCTGAATCTTTCAAAGAGTCAGTGTCCACAAACACAGACTGAGAAAGATGAAATGGACAATACGCCTTATGCTTCGGCTATTGGGTCCATTATGTATGCGATGTTGTGTACTCGCCCAGACGTCGCTTACGGGTTAAGCGTGACCAGTCGATTCCAAAGTAATCCAGGATTGGCGCACTGGATTGCAGTCAAGAACATCTTAAAATATCTGCGGAGGACCAAAGATATGTTCTTGATATATGGTGGTCAGGAAGAACTCAGTATAGAGGGATATACTGACGCTTCGTTCCAGTCGGACCAGGATGATTTCCGATCGCAATCAGGCTATGTTTTTAGCTTGAATGGTGGAGCAGTGGTGTGGAAGAGCTTCAAACAGTCAACTGTTGCTGATTCCACAACAGAAGCCGAGTATGTTGCAGCCTCGGAAGCATCCAAGGAGGCAGTGTGGATTCGTAAGTTCGTGAGAGAACTTGGTGTCGTTCCTTCGAGTGCAGATCCTTTGGTTATCTTCTGTGATAACACTGGTGCTATAGCACAAGCAAAGGAACCACGGTCGCACCAGAAGTCCAAGCACATACAGAGACGGCTTCACTTGATCCGGGAGATCATTGATCGAGGCGAGATCAAGATTTGCAAGGTTCATACAGATGACAATCTGGCAGACCCGCTTACCAAGCCTCTGGCGCAGCAGAAGCATGAGAAGCACTGTAATAATATGGGTTTGAGATTTCTCAACCATTAGATTAAGTGCAAGTGGGAGATTGTTGGGGTATGCCCTTAAGGCTAATGTTTGAGGCCTTGGGATTGTATAAGTATCATGTAATAAACTCTTAAGTTTATAATAAGGCATGGTTGTTATTCAGGTTGTTACCTTGTCTGCTGTAATAAGTGTACTTCTGAATAATGTCTCAAAGCTGTTCAGCTAGGCTGACAGGCTATATGTCCTTAGTCGAGATATCTTGGTGAACATGAGACAGCCTTGATATGATGGAGACTAATATGAGTGCTAATCTTATAGGATGCTTCGAGCATGGAATAAGATGTAGACTCATGGGTACATTGGATGTACTGGACAGACCCTACTGGGATATTGCATTGCTTGTCACAATGTGAATGATCCCTGTAAGCAGCAAGTGGCACATGTCCTTTGACTTGAGATCACTTGTGTTTCTAAATGATGATTGTCATTGTTTTGAGGTAGTTCAATATCATTTGAAATATAATGATTATAGACTATCTTGGATGGTGAGCTTGAATCAGGTTAGGGCACTAGTGATAGATAAAGGATTGCCGTCTCCTTGTTTAAGGAGTGTGGTGTTCTAAGGGCCCCCCTATATGAGATGATTGAGATAGTGTATGGCCATACCCAGATGACTATGTGCATCTGATCTAATCATGCTCATCGTATTGGAGTTACAAGCTTGACCCGCTTGTCCACTAAGAACATCCAGTGGCAAAGGACACATGTATGCCTTGTGAATTGAGTCACACTTGTGCTATGGTTTGGGAGTAGTCTTGGAAGACTCTTTCCTTTATATCGGGAGACAGTGATGTGTTGCTAGATACCCCTCACTGATCGTGATAACGTAAGTTATCGTTACCGACATTTAGAGGAAACCCTCAGGGTCGCACAATTTGGTGATATGGCTTACTTGAGTCAGATCGTATGGACTGGATTCTTTGAGTTCAGATTAAAGGGATTTAATCTCTGATTGTAAGTGAGATCTGGTCTGATCATGTTTGATTGATTAGGACTTGAGATCGGTAAGCTTCGATCGAGAGAGGTGATGCTAGATCGGAGAGATCAAGGGCATCAGATGATGAATGGTTAGATCATGAGCCTTGGGGGTTCAATTTGGTCTAGACCAAGTGGCTAGAGCTATTTCGGTTTGGTTTGTTGAACCAAAGCCGATTTGACATTTTGGCTTGAACCGGTTCACAATGGTGAACGCATGGTTCAATCCTAAAATGCGTTTGGGTTGAGTTGAGCGCATGGACTTGATGAGCTTCCATTTATGGAAAGTCATCAAGGGCCGGTTTCACTCACTTCAATGCCAAAAACGCATATGCGTTTGCGCTCTTCTCTTCAATGCATTCGACTTTGGTTGGGTGGTGATTGACGAAGAGAAGGAGAGGTTGAGCAAGAGGAGCTCTCGGCCAAGAGGTTCATCATCCCCTTCCATTCGACACTTGAAGGCTTGGGTGTCTTGCTAGCACAAGAGACCGCAAGGAGTAAGCATCTTCACCTTGTGTGTGAACTTGTGGAGGAGATCTACTTTGTTCTCTTTATCCAAGCCGACTTCCAAGCATATGGCGTTGGTATGATTTTTATCTCAATCTATTCAATCGATTTTAGTTGAACATATGGCATGCAAATGATCTTGCGACCCTTGCTTCTGCTTGCATATTTTACATTAGCGCCATGCTTAGGGTTTTGCCCCCTTATGATTAGGGGTTCCTACAGTTTGGTCAACCCAGGATATGCTATATGGCTTGGGATGATCTTCTAAATTTAGTCCAAACTTGGTAACGGCTCCCTTAGCTATGATATTCAAACTACTCCCACTATCCACTGCAATTTTGCAGACCTTACCATGACATTTAGTGTAAGTATAGAACAGGCTCGTTCTCCTCCAATCTTTGGGCTGGGTGTCTTTAAGGAGGGTGCACCTCACTATCCCCACTATGGTGTCTATAGGATCCTCCTCACTGTTATACTCACTATTTATATCCAGGAGTGTAAACTTCATCACCTAGATCTTCGGGCTCCTGATCTACTGGGTCCTCGGCTATAAGTAATGCTTTCTTCCTACAATCTTTTGCTAAGTGGCCTGGTTGGGAACATTTATAGCAGGTGATTTTAGCAGAGGTTAGGGCAGCCCTAACATGGTTAGGTGTACTAGGGAGGGGCGCACTAGGGTGAGGTACCGTAGTCTGAGGGGCACTGGAACAAGGTGCTATAGGGGGGGTAGTTTTCGATGGGACCGTGCCCGTTGTGCCCTGATTTCTATGGATATTTGGAGTGTGTCTATACTGCATAAATTCATACTCTATCTCGTCGGCTATTTGGGAAACTTCTTGCATACTATCAGTGGGTCGAGTTATTAGAGCTCTTCTTATTTCAGGCCTTAACCCCGTTTTGTATCTATCGACGGTCACCCATGGTTCTTCATCTATACCACACTTAATTAATAGATTATCAAACTTGTTGGTGTACTCCCTTACAGTGTCATTACCTTGGGTTAACCTAGTCAGCAGGTTATAGGTCCGCTACCTATAGTGTGGGGAAACATATTTTTCTCCTAACCGTTGCTTCATCATTGCCCAATCGGTGATGGGTGCTAATCCTCTCCTCTCAAGCTGTTTCTCTAGGCTGGTCCAGTATATCAAAGCAGTCCCTCTAAACAGGAATCGAGCATACTTCACCTTACTCCTCTCAGGTATAGCTTGACACTCAAAATACTGCTCAACATGGGTTTCCCATTCTTGGTACACCTGTGTATCAACATTCCCATCAAACAAGGGTGGGTTCATCCTTAGGTTTTTAAAAAAGTCTTCCACTTCCCGTCCCCTATAAAATTCATTATGCTCACTAGGGGTTGGGACTCTAGGTTGATGATAATGATCATGGCGAGTTTCAACTCTACCGGGTCTATACTCAGTTTGACTGGGCCCCTCCCCCCATGAATGCACTTGAGTTATTCTAGGCGAGTGATTGTGTTCAGCATGTTTAGTAGGATTGGGTGGATTCATTTGTTGCCTTAAGCGTTGATTGTCCTCTTCGAGTTTAGTAATGCGACCCATAAGTTCTTCAAACATACTTGTCACACGATCCATGGGAACTACTTCCCTTTCAGTAGTATCATGTCCAGCCCTTGCTCTTGTATTCACCATTTTAGAGAAAACAAACTCAGCTAATAAAATCTGGTAATGAACAGTAACAAGAATTTTGTTGGTTTCCACAGTTGCTGCAACCAGCCACAACATTTGTTTCGCTGCGCTGAATTGGGACAGCTTGAAGTCTCCCAATTTCAAGCAATTAGATGAGTTGAAAGACCCCTGTTTACCAATAAAATTTCCAAACACAGCAAATAATGTCCCAATACAAAGTTCAGACAAAAAAAGAAAATGGTACGCTACAGTAAGATCAAAACTCAGCTATGCGCCAACTCTCAAAATCCCGCAGCAACTACTCCACTGTGGATTTTGAAGCTGTGAGCACACGTTAAGAGGATCAGAAATAGCAGTCCAAAATATTCAGAAAATCAGCAAAGGGAATAAGCGGCGACTAGCGAACAGAATATTCAGCAATCTTTTAAATAGAAACAGAGTTCAAAATATGCAGAAATCCATAAACGGGGATTCAGCAATTAGAGTGTAGAAGTTCAGCAAACGAAGGCTCAGAAATAGCAGCAGGTTGGACACAGTTTGGCAATTGAAATCCCAGACGAGGCACGTAAAGTTCAGAGATAGATTTCAGAGGCAGCAATTCAGAAACAGTACCCGGTAAGGAACAGTAAACAGATGGTTTCAGCCAACAAGTCAAATTGGAATTCTAGCCCAGATGCGCAAACAAATTTCCAATTACTGCAATTCAAGTTCCAGCCTTGTTGATTCAAGATTCAACTACAACAATCAATTTGCTGTGACCAGGACTTGATAACGAATACCATCTATGAGTCACAAACTCCAACTTATCAGTTTAAAATAGATTTTCTTCGGCAAACACAAGAGACAGAATTTCTGAAAAATTTCAGCAAGAAGACTAAAAAATTTCTAGAAATTGATAAACACAAAAACTGAAGAAACGCAACAACTCAGCCAATATTGCAGACAGCTTCTGAAAACAGTAAACTTCAGAAGAACAAAGAGTTTCAGAAAATTGTTACGCAAACAAAAGAGCACCTTAGGGCTGCTCTGATACCACTGAAGAAGGGCAGAACTCCATAAGATCAAACCTAAGGTATGTAGCTCTTAAGGTGGGGGGGGGGGATTAAATATGCGCAACAAGCTTTAAGGGCAGTAAACAATAATATCCAATGCAACAGTGAACAACAATAAGCACACATAGCAGGAAATCTAGCATGCAACCTTAGAGATTAACCTACTCGGATTGAGATTACCTGCGGCCCCCTTTAGGGAAGGGGGCCAAGACCCTTTCTTTGAATCCCCCTACTCCCGCTGCTTCTGACTTTGGGCGATGAGGTTATAAATGGGTACTTAATTGACCTTACAGATTTAAGATGCAAGGGGAGGGAGTATAGAATCCCACGCAAGTCCCCTTTAAACTATAACCAAGAGTGTCCTTAGAATGGGTCTTGATCAGGTCTTCAATCCTAAGCCGACTGCTTCAAAGGAGTACAGCGTCGTTCAGCCACCAGGGGAGTCTTCACGCCATTCTCAAACTCACAACACTCAAGGAAGACTCTTGAGGATGGAAGAAGAGATGGAAAACTCAGCTGGGAAGGAAGACACTCACGTTGGAATACTCGGTCACAAACAAAGCTCATGCTAACACAGATTGGTTTTTTTTTTCATAACTCGGTCACAAACAAAACTCGGCTAGGAAGGAAGACACTCACGTCTGGGAAGGTAGACTAAGTGCAAAGTGTTCAATACAAGGGCTTAAAACCCCTTTCTCCTCAACGTTACAAAATTCTCAAGTCTATCTAAGGGCTGCCATCTCTTGATTTCGAATTTGGATGGCTGTGATGGGCTGCTGCTTCTTGCTTTTCTATTGGATCAAGTGGGCGGTAGTATTCTGGAGCTGTGGCCGAGATGTTTCTCGGAAACGGTAAGGGGATATGGCATTAATGCTGCATGGGATTGTGTTGAAGGTTGATTGGCTGAATCTTCATGCGTGAAAGGGTGCTTCGGGTTGAGATTGTAGCCGACTATGGATGGAGCTGCATGTGGCGGTGTTGAAGTCTGATTGGCTAGGAGCGGCGATTGTTTGCTGAGGTGTCGCCGAGAGGTGCTGGATTGATCTCTTTGTGGAAGAAGTGGAAGAGATTGCTGTCGTGGGTGGACACTGCCGATTGGCTGGAATTGTTTGTGCATTTGAATGGTTGTACTGGAGAGACGCCTTGGTTTGTATTAGCTGCCAAATGGAGTTGAATTCTTTGTTGTTGCATGGTGGCTTGACTTGAGTTTGATGAAGTGGCAGTTGACTTTGACTTGAGATTGGGTTGTCAAGGAGCTAGGGTGCCTTGTAGTGCCATTACAGGTGCATGAATAATCCTAGGCTAAAACAACCTCCTACATAATCTAGGATAGTAAATCATGCTTAACAAAAAAATAAAACCTAGGCTAATCCTAGTCTAGAACTTGAAAGCAAACAACAAGAGTTCAAACAAAGTAAAGTACAAATACAATTGTCTAGCAAAGAAATTAAACATGATGTCCAAATCTGATGGGTGGTTTCTTGATGCGCTTGGATCGTCATAATGCTTTGGATGCCCCTGCATCAGCTTTCTCGGGGTTTAGAGAATTCTCCTCCGGAGAATTTAACTTGTAGGACTATAGCATATCCGAGATGAGAATCTGTACTTCTTCCTCGGGCATCCAACTCTCTGTGTGATCTATCCATCATATCAGATAGTAGTTCTTTGTCCCTTGCTTTGTGAAGTGTTACTGTTCCTCCAAAATAGTGCTCACTTCCTTGCTTGCTTTTGGTGCTTCAATTGGTAAGGGTTCCTTGTAGAGTGTGAGGTCTTCTACATTCACTGTGGGGTGAATATCCATAGCAGCCGGTAGATCCAAAACATATGCGTTGTCATTGATCTTCTTTTTTTATTCTGAATGGCCCCATGCCTCTTGCTTGCAACTTATTGTTCCTTCCCTGGAGCCGCTCCTTCTTGTTCCTACAAATAACCAGATCCCCTTCCTTGAAAGATACATACCTCTTATGTTCATTAGCAGCAGTTTGATATTTCAATGTGGTATTAGCTATATGGTCCTTGACTTCATTATGAATTTTCAGAATATAATGGGCAAAAGTCAATGCAGATTGTGAAGTTTTTAATGGAGTGGGGAGATGAGCCAGATCAATGGGCTTCCTAGGTTCATACCCTATGTTGATTTGAAAACAGCTAAGCCCCGTTGGTCGGTTAACTGTGCTATTGAAGGAAAATTCAGCAGTAGGTAACAGTTTATCCCAATTCCCTGGGTGCTCTCCCACAAGGCATCTAAGAATATTACCAAGGGATCTATTGACCACCTCAGTTTGACCGTCAGACTGAGGATGGTAAGCAGTAGAGAAATTCAGTTGAGTTCTAAGTAATTTCCAAAGTGTCCTCCAAAAGTGACAAACAAACTTTGTATCCCTATCAGAGACAATGGTGAAAGGTAAACCATGCAAGCGAACTACATCTCTAAAGAAAAGTCGAGCAACATGTGAAGCATTAGAAGTTTTACTACAAGGGGTAAAGTGTGCCATTTTTGAAAATCGGTCTACCACAACAAATATAGAATCATGACGAGAACTAGTGCGTGGTAGACCTATCACAAAATCCATGCTCACATCCTGCCATGGCCCTTCTGGTATGGGTAGAGGTGTGTAGAGGCCTGTATTATGCTTTTGGGTCTTAGAAATTTGACAAGTCATGCAGTGCTCTACCACTCTAGCTACATCTCTTCCTAAAGTGGGCCAATAGAATCTCTCCTCAACCAGGGCCTATGTCTTATCCCTCCCATGATGCAATGCCGCCCCTCCTCCATGTATCTCCCAAGCTCAGAACTCACGTAAGGAAGTCCTAGGTATGCACAACCTATTTCCTTTAAAAAAGGAACCCATCCTTGATAAAGAATTCAGCATGAGTGTGAGGATTGGCTTCTAATTCCTTGTAAATATTACCAAAATCAGGACAAATAGAATATTCATCTTTTAATCTTTCAAATCCATTAACAGTCACCCGCAGGGTATTCAATAGTAGAGTCCTCCTACTTAGGGCATCAACTACCTTGTTTTGGGTACCAGCCTTATGTTTCAGCACAAATGTATACTGTTGTAAGAACTCTACCCACTTGGCATGCCTTGGATTTAATTTGGTTTGACTATTCAAGTACACAAGGGCTTGATGATCACTATTCAGAATAAACTCCTTGTGAATCAGATAATGCCTACAGTTCTTTAAAGATTGAATAACAGCATAAAATTCCTTGTCATATGTTGAATAGCGTTGTCTCACATCATTTAATTTCTCACTGAAGAATGCTATAGGATGACCCTCTTGACTCAAGGTACCTCCTATCCCAACCCAGAGGCATCATAGTCCACTACAAAAACTTTACTAAAATCAGGCAATCTTAAGACAGGAGCAGTAGTAATTTTAGTCTTTAAATCCAAGAAAGCCCTTTCAGCCATGGGGGTCCACTCAAAATTTTTCTTTTGTAAGCAATTTGTGATAGGTACAACAATGGTACTAAACCCCTGAATAAAACGCCTGTAGAAGGTGGTTAAACCATGGAAACTCCTAACCTCAGTGATAGAAGTGGGTGTGGGCCAGTCTACTACAACTTGAATCTTAGCGGGGTCAACCTTAAGCCCGGCACCAGACACAATAAAACCAAGAAATTCTACCTCCAGGGCCATGAACACGCATTTCTTTAAGTTAAGGAACAATTTCTCTTGTCTCAAGATATCTAATAAGGCTCTGAGGTGCTCAAGATGGTCTTCCTGGTTATTGCTAAAAATTAGGATATCATCAAAGTACACAACCAGGAACTTTCCTATATAGGGCTTTAGCACATGGTTCATCAATTGTATGAAAGTGGAAGGGGCATTAGTGAGGCCAAAAGGCATCACCAACCATTCATAGAGTCCATCGGCCATCTTAAATGCCGTTTTCCATTCATCCCCTTCTCGAATCCTTACTTGATGATATCCGCTGCGCAGATCCAACTTGGAGAACCAAGTGGAGCCAGCAATCATGTCCAGCATGTCATCAAGACGGGGAATCAAAAAATGGTACTTAACAGTTATTTTACTGATGGCCCGATAGTCTATACACATAGGCCAAGTGCCATCCTTCTTCGGAGTCAGAAGGGCAGGTACGACGCATGGGCTTAAGCTTTCTCTAATCAGCCCCTTACTCAATAATTCATCCACTTGCCTTCGGAGCTGAGCGTGCTCCGTAGGGCTCATGCGATAGTGAGGTAGATGTGGAAGGGTGGCCCCTAGAACCAAGTCAATGGCATGTTGAATGCCACGCTCAGGGGGGAGCTCTTCAGGGAGCTCCTCAGGGGTGATTTCCTTGTATCCCTCCAACAATCTACCCACTTCGGGAGGTATTTCACACACTGAAGTGTTCCCAACTAGCTTGACAACTAAAGTGAAGATTTGATTCAGTTCTTGTGTTTCCTTTAAGAATGGTCGGCTCCTTAACAAGGTAATGGCTTTGGGTGCTTCAATGGTTTTCCCTTTTGTGTGTGACGCTCTCAACTCACGAGGTAGGCTGGGAACTAGAGTGATCTTTCTCCGGCAGCGCCGGCGGTTTCTTGCGGTCCCAGTGGGTTGGGTGTGGCGGTACGGGTCGCAGCGGGGCAATGGGGCAGCGTCCCCTCTTCTTCTTCCTCTTCGTCTCGCCTGTGGTGGATCCAACGTCAGACATCTACCGAGGTACGTCCTCTTCCTCCTCCCGCTCCAGCTCCGTCTAGCGGGTGGTTTTTACTCGCCGGGTGTTCGCCCTTTGCTGCATCTCCCTCTTTCTCTCGTTTCCACGAGAACTTGGACAATCGGCGAGGCTGGGCTTTAGCCCCACTTCCTGGTGTCATCCGGCGAACTGGGTGGGTTCGTCGGCGTCTCCGGCTGCTAGTGCTTGGGCAGTGATTCTAGCCTTGTTTGGACTACGTCCGGCGAACTTAGGCGGGTTCGCCGGCATCTCCTTTGGTTCCGGCAAGGTCGGGCTCTGTCGGGCGGTGTTCCGGCAAGCCTTCGACTGTCGATCTGCCTCCTTGGTTTCCATGCACGTGCCTCTAGCGGATTCCGGACACGGTTCCTATTCCTGGCTGCTTAGTTGTCCTCAGCTGGAGTCTTCCTCTCTCCGGCTCCTTGCACTTCACGCTCCCAACTGAGTTGTTGTTCTCGGTCGGTGACTCCTCACCCCTCTCTGCACTCTTGTCAAGTGCACTGGCCTCATGTGATGTTGCTCAGCATGTGCCAGGTGTTTTGTATCGGACATCTGCGAGACGTCCCTTATGGGTGAGTGAGTGTGTTCGACCTCCTGTGTGTGATACGGTTGGAGTTAGGGCATGTGCTCGGCGTCCTGCGTGACGTCGTCTTTTGCACGTGTGTGCCATTGCCTGCGTGCAGTTTTGTTACTTTTTCGGTGGACCAGACTCGTACGCGTGCTTGATACGCATGCTGCGTCAGCGTCGAGCCTCGGGTGATGTACTTAGGTGGACTTTGGTGCTGGATCATGTAGTAGTCCTCGGTAGGCATGTGGTGGTCAACGACTCGTCGAGGTGAGTAGCCAGGTGGCCGCACTAGATAGGCTGAGGAGTACGTCAGGGACGTGCTCCTGCCGGTCGCACCCAGATCAGTGGTTTAGCCACTTAGCCCCTATATGGGCGTGCTTGAGTGCAAGTCATGTGTTGACTCACTTGTAAATTTTTAAAATTTTTATTAGCCTAATTCTAGGCATGACAGACTGGTATCAGAGCCCAGGTTCTACAAGCTCCAACTTGTACACCGGCCGTGTATGATATTTGGCAATAGTGATAATTACGATGATCACAAACGTCCACAGCATTGTGATGCTAGTGGAGACTATCGGATATGGGGGAGCCTTGCTCTAAAGATATCGACAGAGTTGGCTTTGTCAACTAGAGCCTCACAGCTCAGTTTTCTTATCTCCCTAGCGGAGACTTTTATTATGGAGGTTGCGTAACTAAAGCGCGTTACCGTGGCTTCTACAGGACCGACCGAGGCCAGGGGTAGCCATGGGAACTGTCATGCGATGACATGTCCAAAAGGGCAGTTTATTATGCCTACGGGATAGTCATGCGACGATGTATCCCAGACATCAATCGATGATGCCATTGGATAGTCGTGCGACGATTTGTTCTGGAGAGCAGTTGATGGTGGTCAAGGGATAATTATGCGACGATGTGTCTCGGACACCAGCCGATGTTGCCATAGGATTGTCGCGCGATGACATATCCCAGAGACTGACTGATGGTGGCTAAATAACTGTCGTGCGATAACACTTTATAGGGACTGGCCAATTGTAGCATGAGGAGTGTTGTGCGATGACATGTCCTGAAGACTAACCAAGAGTGGCCATGTGATCGCCGTGCGACGGTGCGCTCATGAGCCAGCACCCTTTTTGTTGGGAAACCTCGGAGATATTTTACAATTTTCATAGAGAATACAATACATGCGCAGCGGAAGAATATCCCCGAAACAGGCCAGTCCCAAAAACCCAGTGAAGATCTCTTGCGAGGGGGTCTACACTATGTGATAGTAAGTACCTTTAAGCAATTAGAAGCCGATGTCGAGGAAGGCGCCCAAGTGTTTGCCCTCTGCAGTCTCGCACACACGGATTCCTCGAGCTTTCTTCTTCCTCGCCTGGTGCTAGCCTGGGGAAGAAGATTCATGCCTTAGGAGAGTCCTCCAAGCAACTTGCGCCACCACCAAGATGTGATGCGCCAAGGAGATGGAAGGAGAAGGGAACGCCGCAAGCCTTCTTGTTCCTTTGCGCCAAGGAAAGGAAGAGGAGGAAGATGAAGCATGCTTGCGCTCTTGATGGAAGAAGAAGAGCTCTAAGCTCTCCAAGCCATCGCCCTCTAATGCTTCACGCCTCCAAGGAATAAGCATCATCAAGAGAGGGGGCGGCAAGGGCTTATTTATTGGAGCAAGAGGCGGTTTGGGGAGAATGGCAAGTGTTGACAATTAGGGCATGATTCTAGGAGATTATCCAATCAAATATATTGATTAAATCTCCACTCCCATATGCGCCTAAGACTTGCCAAAGCAAGCATCAGCCATATGCGCCCATATCATGCCATATGAGGCATTAATCCCATCCATGTGCCTAGACCTAGCCAAGGCAATATGATGGATTGCCTAATGTGGCTTGGGCGCAAGTCCTAATCCAATTAGGACTCTAATTATGTTAATAATCAGCCCACAATTGTCAAACACAATCCAATCAATTATCTTGTGTGATTTAATCAAATCCAATTTGATTTAATCACCTAGGAGATACCAAACAAGGCATGGGCGCAAATCCTAGTCCAACTAGGATTCCATATGCGCCTATCCTATTAATTCATCCCCATTATACCCTTCAAGCCTCTTAGCCCTTCAATACAACCAATTAGCAAGCCCAATTAAGCAATGGGCCAAGCCCAAAGTCCATTATGCATGTTAACCAAGCTATTGGATCCAATCCAATTTAACCCATGGTCAAATGAGGCTAACCATGCTTAATTTGGTCAATATGCCAAAAATGAAAGTTGGCTCCAATAAATTTTTTCCATCTCATCAGGCCCATTGGCGCTAATGAAATCTCCCAAATAGATCTGAGTTATCCAATAACTCGATCTAAAGGCTACCTGATCAATATGAAAACTCGAGTATCAAGGTGTGCGACCCTGTAGGTTCCTCTAACGCTGGCAGTGCTGACCAAAGGTCATCACAAGCAGTGAGTGGCACCTAGCAGTGCATCGCTGCTACCCAGGTCATTGGAATGGATATCGACATCGACATCCCCATCATCGCAACTAGGTACAGATGCATTACAGTCTCTTTGCCGAACTGATATCCGATTGGACAAGTGTGTCACCACTTGTTTTCACCCAATCACATGGCTATGACTAAATCAGGTTCTCACCTGGGTATGGCCATACACATTCAGTCATAGAACCATAGAGGAGCTCCATGGATATCAAGCTTCCTTCAGGAAGGGGCAAATCCTATGTCTGTCCATTGACCTTCTCATATGGGTCGTGACATGCTTAATGACAACCGTTATTACCCCCCAACTACGACGACGTGTTAGGTTGTATCAAAGCATATCCCTAACCATATATAATGGCCAATGACCTCAAGTCAAGGGATCAATGCATCTCCTGTCACTTATGAGAATAACTCATGACACCAAGTCATAGCCTCACAGCAGGTCGGTCCAGTATATCCACCACTAATATACTCATATGTCTGCATTAGCACCTCATTCCTAACCAGCCCATATACTAGTCTCACAAGTACCAGAGCTGTCCCATATCCACTCAGGTACATCGACTGGGACAATCATTTGAGCACAGATCCAATCTGTCTCCAGGGATATTATCATGTAAGTACACAATCACAGGTGTAGACAAACAATGATAACGACAATGCCAGAAAGATATATATTAATATCAGAGTCAAGTAGTACAAGGATGGACCAAAACTAGGTCCTAGGGCATATACACCAACACTTTTGTGGGGGGTTGCTGTGTTGAGGAAGTTGAGAACTTCCTATGAGAGTATTAGAAGTATATTTCTAGAATACTCAGGTTCCTATTGAGGAGCAAGTACAAACCTATATCATGTATTTCTCTAGAGATGCAAAGCTGTGGTGGTAGTGTCAGGCCGCATATAGCCTTTTGGGGTTTAATCTGACCCTTAAGCTTTCGTGAGGAGAGCTTAAAAAGATGAGATCAAGGATTAGTTCCTACTTGGGGAACTTGTCGTGGGCTGCGCGAGGCACCTTAAAATGACTAAGGCATACTAGGCCATATGGGATTACATCCAGCGGTATGCCCAGGTGATGCTGGAGACAAGGGGTTGCTTTGTTATTAACACCCTAGCGATAGGGCGACGCTATAGAGGGACAACCATTATGGCTATTTGGGCTGACGACTCTCCTTGCGAAGGAGAGGTCCCCTCAATGGTGAAGAATTTGTTATGAGAGTTCTCCGACTAGATGTCATCAAAACTTCCTAAACACCTTCCCCTAAGGAGAGGGATTGATCATAAGATTCAGCTTGTGACGGGATCCACTCCTCTAAGCCTCCATGCCATAATTCTCCATTGGAGTTGGCCGAGCTTTGTTGGCAATTGAGAGGATTGCTAGAAGCTGATTTCATTCAACCTACGATATTGCCCTATGGAGCCCCGATCCTCTTCTAAAAGAAGAAGGATGGGTCACTAAGGTTCTAGGTAGGCTATAGATTCTTGAATAAGACAACGGTGAGCGACTGTTATCTTATACTTCTTATCCCTGATCTGAGAGATCGATTAGGGAAAGCATAGGTTTTCTTGAGGCTAGACCTGAGGGCAGGTGATTAGCAAATTCATTTTGCTGAGAGCAACGAATAGAAAACCATATGGGTAACCCGATATGAGTCCTTGAGTTCAAAGTGATGCCCTTTGAATACCTAAAGCTCCTTCTATGTTCTATCATCTGAAGAATAAGTGCCCCTTTTCTTAGATGACTACGTAGTTATATATTTGGACGATATCAAGGTATTTGCACAAGCGTTGAGGAACACCTAAGCCATCTAAGGCTGGTGTTGAGGGAAAAACCAACTCTATTTGGAGTTGGAGAAATACTCATTTGTGGTGGATGAGATTTCTTTCATTGGTCATGAGATGAACCACAGACAAGTGTGCATGGACAAGGTAAAGGTCTAAGTCATTGCGGAATGGCGCGCCCCCTCAAATTAAACCGAGTGTGGAGTTTTCTCGATTTGGTGAACTTCTATCGAAGGTTCATTAAGGGCCGTTCGAGGAAAGTCTTACCCTTAGTAATCTGCTGAAAGGGAACTCAAAATGGGAGTGGCTTGATCGGTGTCAGTCGGCCTTCCGGGATTTGAAGGTTCGTATCGCCTCCGAATCGATCCTAAAGTTACCGATTTCAGTATGTCTTTCAAGTTTCACACCGATGCTTCGAACCAAGCTACCGGTGGTATACTTTAATAGGATGGGCATCCTTTAGCTTTTGAGAGTTGAAAGCTAATAGGACTGAGCGACAATATTTGGCCACGAAAAGGGAAAAGGTGGCAGGAGTCAACTATCTCCGGACGCAGAAAACCTTCTCGAGGCACTGAAGACTGATAATGTTACACCACATTAAATAAGTTGTCGACAAAATAGGCACATTGGCTAGAATTCTTAGGTGAATTCCAGTTCTAGGGGGAACATAAATCGGGTAAAGCCAATATGATTCCTGACTAGCTCAGTTGACTAAATTCCCTTATGTGTTGTACCCTGTCTAGAGTGGAAGGGGATATGCTAGGCAGAATAAAAGCAGCCTCAATATTTGATAGGGAGGATCAAAAGCTAAGTTCAGCATATTAGGTCGGATACAATCTGACACATTTATCTAGGTCCAAATGACATTGTCATGGCCAGAGGAGATAGGCCACTAGTCCCATCGACGGGCGGACTGCGCTGGGAGCTACTGAGGGAGTTCCATGAAAGACTTTGGGCAAGGCATCTAGGAAAAAAGGGAATAGTTATCCTGTCAGCATGATTGTCCTATTAGCCCAATACGTGCTCAAACATGGGGATGTATGTCCGCACTTATCAAAATTGCCAGTAAGGTAAGATCAATTGAAGACTAGGGGCAGGGTTGTTACAACCACTGCCTGTTCCCGAGACGTCCTAGACAAGGGTGTCCAAGGACTTTATTGGTGAGTTCCCTAAATTTGATGAGGAGAGCTCAATGCGGGTGGCCATTGATATTTCTCCATGGTGGAGTCTTTATCCCATCACCTGAGCCATGTATAGCAAAGGATGCTATAGATATACTCTTCCAAAATGTGGTGAAACATTTTGGCATCCTAGTGGATATCGTGAGCGATAGGGATGCCCTTTTTACTGGATGCTTTTGAACTATATTGCTGAATAAGTATTGGTCCGTGTTAAGTTTCTCCATAGCCAATCATCCTCGGGTGGATGGGCAAACTGAGCAAGTGAATGCTTTTGTAGAAGAATTTCTCTGTCACTTTGTGATTGCTAGTCAGGATGACTGGTAGATGTGGATCGATGTGGCATAGAATACCCACGACTTGCAAAAGTCATTATCCACAGATCCCACCTCAATTGAGCTTCGAGCTAGTCTTAGGGAGTCAGCCCCTAACCCCCATTAACGTGGTGAGAAGGGATTCTAAGGGGAATTGCCCTATGACTTAACGGGTAGCTCGGGAATTGATCGATTCACTCCGAGAGGCTTGAGATGGCTTGGAGTTGGCTGCACAATGGATGCAAAGGTATGCCAACCATCAATGTCGGGATGAAAAATTTATCGTGGGCGACTTAGTTCTTCTCTGACTTACCTCGCATATCTATAGGAAGATCTCAGTGAGGGAGGCTCACCGAGGTCTTGTCTGAAGATACGATGGTCCATTTGAGATACTGAGTCGAGTGGGCTCAGTAGCATACCATTTGAAACTCCAATAGAGAATGTAGATGCACCCTACATTCCATGTGAGCTTGAGGAAGTTTCATTGGGATTCGGACGATCCTTTTCGGTCATTGTCTTACTAAGCCCCACCAATAGTGTGAATGGAGTTCAACTGAGAGATATGTGATATTTTATATCACTGGGTGTTGGGGCAAAGTAAGCTAAACTGACGTACGGAGTTTCTCATCCGTTGGGATGAATCCTCGATGAAGGAAGCAACCTGGCACAAAGCTTCTGAACTATACTCCTATGATGGTGCGAATGTGGTTTGATCTAAAGATTGTCAAGATTTGAGGTTATCGACTCTTGGGTCTTAGTTGAATGAGTAAGTGCGGGTGTTTCTCATTCATTGGGAGAGTTATGCCTGAAGACGGAGCACTCTAGTGAGAGGCTTTAGAGTTTTGGTTTGCAAGGTTGAAGCTAAAGAGGTATCTTGAGTTACTGAGGATGGTGACCACCTCAAGTGGGGGGAGAATGTTAGGCGCTAGATCTGGCGAGGCCCAAATCTAGGCCCAACCCAGCTAAACCTAATCGGGGCCCAGCTTCGGCAGTAGTAGCGGGTCGAGTTAGGTGGCTTTTGTGTCAGCAAACCCATTTGGCTGGGCGGATGGCATAGCAGCGAGCTACGGGTTGGGAAATGCCTAGATCAGCTCTAGGGGAACATGCAAATGATTCAAAAAAACCCACGATGGGAAATGCGATCAAATACGTATGTGAGTAACAGATGATAAATACGGATAACCACGGCAAACAATTACAAAAATCCACTCAAATGAAGAGGAGCCCGGAGTGATTCGATGTTGCCCCGGTGCTTTTGATTGAACTAGAAACTGTGCTAAAGAGACACAAGGAAGGCTTACAAGAGTTGCAGGGACCTTGCTTGGCGCGATTACTGTTAGCTCGGGAGGGAATCACTACAAGTTTGGCACGCGTGTACCTTAGACTAATCCTTGGTAATGGCACCAAACCTTGATATTAAACTGCAAGTGTACGGGTATACGAAGTAATAAAAAAAAGTATCGAATCCACAGGGACCTACGTTGCCAAATACTAAATAGTCGATTTCTTACTATCTAGGCAAATCGAGATCGTGAAAATAGCAATCGGAACTAAGAGCGGGATTATCAGAGAGAAAAGCTGGGACTAGGGTTTCGTTCACTAAAACTTTTATGACTAGATATGTATAAGGATTTCGTTGATTCAATTTTATCATGATGAAGATATTATCAAACGATGAACTCAAGGATCACTTTCGTGCATCCGAGTTCTAGGAATCTCTAGTGGAGTCTCAAGGATCACTTTCGTGCATCTGAGTCTCGCAACTAGTTTTGCTCAAGGGTCTCCAACGTTCTGATCTTTGCTTTCGCACAAGATTTCCACATTTGACAAATAGACTCGATCTAAAGATTCATGTTATAATTATGGCAATTATCTTACTAGAAAAGATCAAGAGGGATCTAACCTAAGGAAGGGATCCTAACATGCAGTACTAGGATTCCAAATTCTCAAGCAATCACCTTTCGGTCTCAAGCGAAAATTCTAAGAACATTATTAATAACATGAACTTAAAGAGATTCTAAGCATAGTTAACGCATGAGCAAAATCATCATGTTAAGATCAAACTCAATGAAATATTGAAAAAAAAGAAGTTATCTAATCATTGAAAGTAAAGTGAACTACTTCCCCATGTCCTAAAAATAGTTTAAGCTAGCATGGTGAAGAGATTACAGAATTCCATTGTTTCAGAAAACTGAGATTCAACAAACGAAAGAGTTCTCAGAAAATACGACACGGCTGTAAAGTATTTCACAGCCGTAATTTGCGAAGAAATTGGTGGCGATTCTTCTTTCTCTGATTTCTCCTCCAATTCGTCTCCTTTTGATCTGAAACTTTTGGCACATCCTCTCCTTCACCAGGTGTAGCTTCAGTAGAAAGATCACGGCCGGAGTTCGTCTGGATCGAGCGCGGCGGCGGAACCCTCGGCGGTGGCGTGGATTGAGATTTCTCCTTCGACAGTGCACGAAATTTAGGGCTTTTGGTCTCTCTATAATCCTCTCGTCCAAAGCTCCCCCTTTGCTTCTTACGGCTTCGAATATTAAGCCCTAGATCGCCCGCAAGAATCTCCGCAAAAATCGGGCGTGGAAACTGACTGGGCGTTGCGTTCAAAACGGGTTTTATGGCAGTGTAATTGTTTACGGCTAGTGCCGTAAAATCTCTTGAGTCTTCTGTACCGATGTTGTCTCAGAAAATACGGCTCGTAAAATAGTTTATGGCCCCTGCCGTAATATCAGTTGAGCTCTCTGGTTGGATTCGTCGGGAAAATACGGCCCCTGCCGTAATTTCAGGGCAACTTTCTGTTCTGAAATGGCTGGAAAATACAGTACCGTAATATTGCTTACGGTCGGTACCGTAAAATCAGGAAATATTTCTGTTCAGAAATCTTTACAAATTACGGTAGTGTTCAGATTTTACGGTACCATGTGGAATTACGGTACTGTAAAATAGATTACGGCACTACCGTAATTTTCCCGGCTTGCTCCGATTTGCGTGAAATTTCTTGGGTGACTTCTTATTGTTGATGAGAACTCTTCCATGTATTTGATTTTGCTTTGAAAATGCCTAAAATAGTGCCTTTTTACCTGAAAAACATGAAAAACCAAAATAGAAGTAGACTTTGCAACATTTGATGGATTTAGCATAAAAACAAGTAAAAAGATCCTCGATTTAGCATGTAAAGGTATCTAAAATTATGCAAAATATACTACATATTTCGTTGTCATCAAACACATAAGGCTCAAACCTTGCTTGTCCTCAAGCAAAAATCAAAATTTGAAATCAAAATTTGATTGAAAGAATAACCTTTTCATACTCAATAAATTTCTAAAATACAACTTGTCAATGAAAAATTATATTAATTGATTTACAAAATTTCAAGTAAACATATCATCTTTAGAACTCAATTTTCTAGATTCACAACTCAATTTTCAATCTCATGATTTCACCCAGTATCAATTTAAATCTATCATGGCTTTCGTTTACAGGAATTAAGACTCCAAGATCTTTTTCCACATACAATTTTTTTTTTTTTGTGAAGATGGCATGTACCCACTTAGATACACACATTTTTTTTTTTGACTTCAACTCTTTCTTCGGTACCATTGTTAATTTTATACAGTGCCAAGTAGAGGAGTCTTATTCTTTTTCTCTCTCATTATTTTTCATGTTTAGACTTCAACCCATGTCTTAGGTACCTCTATCAATTTTGCATAGCGCCAAGTAGGGGAGTCTCTCACTATTTTTATGGATCTTGGATTCTTATTTCCCAACAAATAGCAAAAATAGACTAAGCCTCAACTAGGTTGATCAATTGATTTAAATTCTCAAATCATACTAATATACTCATTTTATTCAAAAGAGAAGTTTCACCTTTAAATTTTATTCCTCAAATAATATACCTATCCAAAATTTTATGCATCAATCAATGTCATAATTCAAAAGACAAATATGTATTGAAGAAATAAAATTTGACATGATGGGGTTATAACTCTAATCATGAATTTGCGATCATCAATCATTCAAGTTATCAACAGTATAAATTAAGAGTCAACTCATCATCACCGTCAATTATCATGATATCATATCAACAGAAAATATATATCACCATGTAAAACATCAGAATATCAAATCATTATACAACCTCATCGAATCAGTAAAGATCAATATCAACATCATCACACAACCATATCGAATCAGAACATACAACCATATCGAAATAAGAGTAATAGGCATGTCAAATAGAATGCAGTGGCGATAGTCATGGAAGCACCATCATTCCCTTCATCATATAAAACAACAATGAGATAAAGAAAATCATAGTACAGTAAAAAGGTAAGGGAAGATAATACTCACAAAGCCCCTACTCATCATCATCCAATCGTGTCGCCTCTGAATCTCTCGCAGCAGTCTCCATGGGATCGAAGTATGGGGCTCCTCTCTGATCACCATGATAGCCATAGTCCCTATGATCAGTATAACCAAAATGGTCATAGAGGAAGTTACCCATATCTTCCATGTGGTTGCATAGCCTCTCCATGTCTCTGTGGATGTACCCTAAGGTCCCCTCCATCCTCTCCTGGCGGCGCTCTTGGTTATACATCTATGCCGTCAACGCCTGAAAACCAGGATCATGGTGGCTAGCAAAGCCAGATGTCGGTCTCTGTGATGAAGTGCCTGCAGTCTGTGTAGAATCACGAGGTGGTGACTCCATCCCAAATGGATCACCCCGTCTACCCCAGGTGGGTGGTGGTGGTGCTGAATCAAGAGGCGGGGAAAAAGCTGCTGCTGCTGCTGTGCTGGGTGACAACTTCCAGTTTGCTCTATCCTTGACTGTAGTCTTCTGAATATGGGGCAAAGGCAGAGGGCGAATGTTTGGTCCAAGGACCAAACAAAATGTATCTCCCTCCCTGACAATCATCTTCATCGCGATGCAAGACTCCATGTCAAGTCTTGGATTCCCTCGCGCCATTTCTGTGTCAAAGGGCTCAATCCCAAGATGCATGGCTATAGGAGTAACTAAGCCTCCTATTACTACTGATCCTCTAGTTGCCCTGGCAACCTTATCCATATGCTTCACCATGAAGTAAGCGACATCCACGGCGAATCCGTTGAGCATCCCCCATAGGAAATACAACTCATGCTGACGGACCATGCCGTCACTGTCTCCTCTCCCAAATACCATGTGTGCTAGAACCCAATGAGCATATTTGACACAGGGGTTCATGATCTTCGAGGCTCTGGCAGACACAGCATAAAAATGATTTTCATTTGTAATCTAGTTCCAGAAGATGTTCTCCATAAATCCTAAGGGAATTTCGGTATATCCTCCTATGCTCAATCCAAATATGTCTCTCACTTCTTGCATTGTAAGCTCTCTCTCTTCATTTGCCAATCTGAAAGTAATCTTTCCCTCAGCTGGGCCAAGGGAGTGTTCCTTTAATTCCACAATCAGGTTGCTCAGAAACTCTAAAACAAGTGGCAAGTATGTCGGTGGATGTGTCTGGAAAACCTGCTTGGCTTCTATCCTCTCAAACATCCAAAGAATATCTTCATAAAGCCCTAAGGCTTCAAGAGTTCTTTGATCAGCATATTTTGTGTTTACAATTCGCCTTTCCAGCAGTTTGTTATATCTTGCTTCTTGCATCTCATTCCTAAATGTGATCCCATATGGATTTTGGGATTGAGATGATCTACTAGGGCTTTCCCTTTTTCTTTTCTTCTCTCTAGTTCTCTTAGGCAAATGGATTTTGTTCTTGGCATGTTGGCAATCAAGCTCAAACTCAAATTTTAATGGCAACAAACAATAATGCAGTTCAATTGCAACCTATCCATGTGTTCTAAAATATAAAAACCGGGCATGCAATCTAGACTTCATTCTGATATGGTATGTATGAATCATAAGTTCTTCATCACTAATTAAGCAAGTAGAAAGTGAAAATCAACTCAAAAGTCGGCTCAACTTCAAAAATCAACCGAACTATGAGTGAACAGTAGGTTCAAACGCATTTATCGTGTTTCAGCTCAAATCGGTCACGAAATCTAACTAAATTCTTTTCTAACAGCAAGAAATTGAAAGCCCATCCCCTAACGAGTATATAGAAACAAAAATTGCTTCAAACGGTTGAGAATCGAGCAAGAACGAGCGAAAGGGGCGGAAATTCGTCAAAACTCCCTAAAACATAAAAATCGGAGAATCGGTTACCTAATCGACGGTGAAAGTTGAACGGAAGTGGTCACCGGCGTCTTGAGGATGTCGGAGAAAGTCGGAAATCCAAAATCGGTGCAAGAACGAGTGAGATCGAGGGTAAAAACCCTAAAAATGGTCCGATCGAAACCCTAAATACAGCACAGACTCGCGTGTCAGAAAGCGTTTTACGGTAGTGAAATACCTTACGGCCGGTGCCGTAAAATCGAGACAGCTTTCTATTTGAACAGATACTGTCACATCCCATTATCTTAACCCCAAACAAGTAACACAAGGATGTTATCATACAAGATCGATTCACATGCTAGGTAAAACCAAGTTCAAGAAAACACGATCTGAAAATTTTCGAGAATCCATACATAGAATCTCAGCGAAAACACAATTTCAGAAATGTACCTGCCACCACGCAATACTTGCACTAGACATATGCAAGTTCACATTTATATCAAATCCGATTGCAAAAACATGAGTCGACTCGAAATTCAAAGCAAAGCCACAAAATCGATTCTATAAACTCATGAAACTAACATGAATAATACCAAACACCGAAACCAGGCCAAAGCCCGCGGTGACACAAAAATCAAAACTTCAAAACTTAAAACTGCCACAACCGGCAACACAAGTTCACATAATTCGGCCACAACCGGCCCTAGTTAATTAAGCACAAAAGTCTTATACATTAACCAGCATAATATCCATATCAACGCTAACTCAAGAAATGCGCCCCTGCTCTACACCTGAAAATAGTGAGGGAGTGAGCTACACAGCCCAGTGAGTGGATAGTCTCAAACGACCATCCATAACATACACTCAAAAATACATGCAGATTATTTTAAAAACATTTAACAGAATATCATGTCAACATATAACAAAATTAAGGGACAGAACTCATATAAAACAATCAGGTGTAAACTGCTAAGACATCATTGTCACCAAAGAGTAACCAGGGTTTTAGAGCTATACTCTAAACCAACTAATGACTTAATTGACCTAGTTGTCCAGCATATTCAAGAGTGACCATTATGGTCCAACCCGGCTTTGGCCTAAGCACTGGGAGAAGCCTGCAAATCACATGCAACATATATACATGGACAGTGTGTAGACTCAAGAGGTAATCACCACCTGGTCAAGATGTGATACCTTGATCTACACCACCCCATAATCACAAAAATCTAAGCGTCTAAGAGTGATGACATCAAGAGGTGGCCCCTGTCCGACCAAGACATGGCACTTTGCGTCTTATATCACTCGTTCTCCCAAAGGGTTCCTTAACTGGACAACACCAGACATATCTTATATCTTATTTCACAAAAGTGGACTCCTAAGTGTCAACTAAACTCTAGGATAGTCATTTTTATCACAATAATCACATCAGGCAGGCTGAACAACAACCCCCTCACATATCACAATACAGGGCTGAAATCTCCAACCCTTAACATATCACATATAGACTATCCCCTTGAGTACACAGTTACACTTAGCCTTAGTCCTAACCATTCCATGACCACAACACATATTATTCGAAAATCACATAACCACATAATATTCGAAAATCACATAACCACATAATATTCGAAAATCACATAATCACATAATATTCAAAAATCACATAATATTTTATAGAGTCCTTAGATTTCATGCTGATCAGTTCAGTATAATCATGCTAAGTTATCACCCAAAGTTATCAATCAATATTTCATGTCATTACTTTCTGCATACACCATTCAATTAAAAATACATAATAATACAGAAAATTCACTAAATTTCGTTCACAATTAACATAAATGCAGAATATCACATATTCATAGTTTTCTACTAGTTCTGATAACAAAAGACAGAAATACCCCTAGTTCAAAGTTTAAGTCATACACGAAAAGTTATCCAAAAATTTCGTAAAAATATTCATTACGTCCCTCATGATCCCTAGATTCGTAATTTCAAGTTTTCCCCAATTTTAACTAGGAAATTTACCGAATTACCCCTAGGTCAATTTCAGTCAACAGAAACTTTTATTTCTAAAAATTCCCAAAAAAATACAGTAGAATCCTCATATACCTAATTTCATGAATATCAAGTTTTCCCCAATTTTTACCCATGCATTTGGACGTAACTTCATGAAGAAGGGTCGAAATTCTCATTCAAGCCCTAATCTTCATGCAATTGAAATTCTAATGCTACATACATGTTTAATCAAGGCCTAATTTATGATTAGGAGTCTTAAAAATGAAAAGCCCTAATTGTCATGCAAGCTAGGGTTTCGAAATTTAGGGAAAAAGCAAGAAACGTATACAATTTTGCAAGCATGTGTTCATGTCATCTTTCTAGACATTAATCCTCTCTAAATCATGCAAAACCTTCCATATGCGTCAACTAGGTGAAGAGAAAATCCACTCACCTTGTTTTCGGTTCTTCCAAGCCAACACCCTCACGCCACTCACGCCACACACGTCGCCGGAACCACCCAAAAGCCGCCGGAAAGTCGCCTCCACCACCTCTTGCCGCCGGCCACAAGAAGAGGAGAAGAGAAGAAGCAAGCCGCCACTTCACCAAGGGAAGAAAATCGTGAGCAAAGAGAAAAACGAGGGTGAACACGATTTCCCCTAAAATTTTCATTTTTTTTCAAGCCTCCAACGAATCCAAACCAATAGCAACCATAAGTGAAAGATCCAATAACCCTTTAGTATAAGTTAATCTCCATTTTACCCTTATCAAGGGCTCTTACCCTTTTCTAACAAGAATACACCCCTAGCCTAGTGGCGTGCAGCACACATCCTATGCCTTAAGTCTTAGGTTCGAATCCTCTCCGCGACACATATTTTTACATTGCAGGAAAATACACCAAACAAGACATTTTCTCAATGAAAAACTTCCACAAACATGCTATAAACGAAATTTTAGTTTTTTTCTTACCTGTTAATAAATTTCCGGATCTTACAGATACCTAGATACGGCACCGTAAAATTGTTTACGGTAGGTGCCATAAAATATCGAGAACCTTCTGTCCAAAAACGACGTGGAAATACGGTACCGTAAAACAATTTATGGTACCGCCGTAAAATCTCGGCTATGTTCTGTTCGAAATTACATCAAAAATACGACACCGCAATATGCTTTACGGTACCCGCCGTAAAATTCAAACAGTAAAGTTTTTTTTTTTGAAAAAAATTGAAAATTCAGAAAATGAAAAAAATTAAAATTTCAGAAAATACGGCACGTAAACTACCTTACGGTAGTGCCGTAAAACCGAAAGAACTCTCGGGTTGATTTTGGATCAAAAATATGGTACCGTGAAATCCTTTACGGTAGGTGCCGTATTTTGCTCCAAATCACGAAAAACCTACAAAGATAGAATAAAAATTAGTCCTAAGCAAAAATTAAGTTAAAGAAAACAAATTAAGGGTTAGAAAGCTTGGGTTGCCTCCCAAGAAGCGCTAATTTAAAGGTCATTAGCTTGACCCTTTAACACTCAGGTCTGATCGTGAATTCCTGGACCTAAACTCTGATCTTACAACATAAGGCTCGATCTTGAAACAGTATCCAAATCTGCTCAGTATTCTTTCTATTTTCTCAATCATCCTAGAGCTTTCTCTTCTTCTCTTCCTCTTTGGCTTTCTCTTCTTCTGTAATTTCTCATCAATATCCTCAAAAAGATTGTTAGATTCATTATTTGGGGTTTCATCAAACAAACTTGAAACATCATAGATTTCATCATTAAATATTTCAATACTACAACAAGATCCTGAGTATGAAAGTTTGTTTGTTGGATCATTAAGATTAAATTCAATCTTGTTATCACATATGTCAAAGGTAATCTTTCCTTGATTCACATCAATGTTAGCCTTAGTCGTGGCCAAAAGTGGTCTTCCAAGAATGATAGGATTTCTAGAAGTTACCTCCATGTCTAACACTACAAAATCTGCAGGTATGAAAAACTTACCTATCTGCACAAGAACATTTTCTAATATACCTATAGGATACTTCACCGATGAGTCCGCGAGCTGTAAAGATATTGATGTAGGCTTTAGCTCCCCAAGATTTAGTTTCCTATAAGTAGAGAGAGGCATCAGACTCACACTTGCACCTAAGTCACATAAGGCTCGGTCAAAAGATAGGGTACCAATTGAGCAAGGTACAGAAAAGCTACCTGGATCCTTCAATTTAGGTGGCAATTTATTTTGAATGACCGCACTACAATCTTCTGTTAGAGCGACCATGCAAGTACCATAATCATCTAATTTTCTTTTACTAGACAAAATTTCTTTTAAAAATTTGGCATAAGATGACATTTCAGTAATAGCTTCAGTAAATGGAATGTTAACATAAAGCTTTTTCAGGATTTCAAGAAATTTGCCAAACTTTTTGTCTAGTTTATGTTGAATCAACCTTTGAGGAAAAGGTATAGGTGTTTGGTAAGGAGAAGGCAAATTAGGGTTAGGATTGTCTTTCTCACATGATACTTCCCCTTTTGGTTCATCACCCTTTTGAGGTGATGAACAAGTTTGGGGTTTCTTATGTGAGGAGGATTCTCCTAACTCTAACTCTTTTTCATTATCAACAATCCTTTTTTCAATGTTTTCAGACCTCCCTCTAGGTTCTCCTAGTTGTTTCCCACTTCTAGTCATAATGGCATTACAGTGCTCCCTAGGGTTTATTTCAGGTTTTGCAGGCAATTTCCCTGGGGGTCTGTAAGGTACACTAGCATGTTGTGCAATTTGGTTTTCAAGGATTTTGTTGTGGGCTTCTACTCTATCCAGTCTAGAGTTAATTTGATGAACACTTTGCTTAAACTCCTTAATTTGTCTATTTTGATTTGACAGGATTTGTTTCTGATCAGACATAAACTCTTCAATTTTTCTATCTTGTTTCAACTCAAACTGATTTTGACTGGTCATTAATTTTTCAAACATGGATTTTATCTTAGAAAATTGATCCTTGTTTTGATTCAGATTTTGGTTGGGATTTTGCCTTTGGAATCCTTTGTTTTCAGTGTTCCCCCCTACATTGTTATTGTTTTTCCATGAAAGATTGGGGTGATTCCTCCATCCAGGGTTATATGTATTAGAATAGGGGTCATTAGGTCGACTTTGATTGTAATTTCCTATTACATTCACATGCTCACTACCCTGATCAACAGTTCTACAATATTCAGCAGTATGATCATCATGACCACAATTTTCACACCTAACAGTAGAAACAGAAGCAGTTTGCATAGAATTTAACTTATTGCACAAAAAGTTTACCTTCTCTTCTAAGGATCGCAATCCTTCATTTTCACCCTTACCTTGAGAAGGCTTGTAAACTACTCCTCTTTCTGTAGTCCATTGATTGTGGTTCAATGCCATCTCCTCTATCAGTCTGAAGGCTTCATCTGGTGTTTTGCTCATAAGAGCTCCTCCTGTAGCAGCATCCACAATCATTTTAGTTTGATCAGATACGGTAATATAAAAAGTTTGCATTAAAGTTTGAAGTTCTAATCCATGGTGAGGACACTTCCGCTGCAGTTCATTGAATCTCTCCCAGGCTTCACTGAGCGACTCCCCACTTCTCTATTGAAAGCTTGTAATTTGGTTTCTCATCTGCAGTGTTTTGCTTGGGGGAAAGTATTTATTCAAGAAGGAGTTGGATAGCTGATTCCAAGTGGTGAAGGTATCGGCTGCGTGTGAATTAAGCCATGTCTTTGCCCGGTCCCTGAGAGAAAAGGGCAAAAGTCTTAGTCTAAATGCGTCATTAGAAACACCATTCATCTTAACAGTATCGCATAGATCAAGAAATAAGGCTAAGTGTTGGTTGGGATCCTCTAGTGGAGATCCTCCAAATTGCTCTTGTTGAAACATTGCAATAAGTCCAGGCTTAATCTTGAAATTGTTGGCCTCAATTGCTGGCCTAGCAGTACTAGAACGAATTTCATGATGATTAGGGGCTGCATAGTCCCTAAGTGTTCTCTGATGGTTCAATTTTATCATGATGAAGATATTATGAAACGATGAACTCAAGGATCACTTTCGTGCATCCGAGTTCTAGGAATCTCTAGTGGAGTCTCAAGGATCACTTTCATGCATCCGAGTGTCGCAATTAGTTTTGCCCAAGGGTCTCCAACGTTCCGATCTTTGCTTTCGCACAAGATCTCCACGTTTGACAAATAGACTCGATCTAAAGATTCATGTTATAATTATGGCAATTATCTTACTAGAAAAGATCAAGATGGATCTAACCTAAGGAAGGGATCCTAACATGCAGTTCTAGGGTTCCAAATTCTCAAGCAATCACCTTTCGGTCTCAAGCGAAAATTCTAAGAACATAATTAATAACATGAACTTAAAGAGATTCTAAGCACAGTTAATGCATGAGCAAAATCATCATGTTAAGATCAAACTCAACGAAATATTGAAAAAAAAGAAGTTATCTATTCATTGAAAGTCAAGTGAACTATTTCCCCATGTCCTAAAAATAGTTTAAGCTAGCATGGTGAAGAGATTACAGAATTCCATAGTTTCAGAAAACTGAGATTCAACAAACGAAAGAGTTCTCAGAAAATACGACACGGCTGTGAAGTATTTCACAGCCGTAATTTGCGAAGAAATCGGTGGTGATTCTTCTTTCTCTGATTTCTCCTCCAATTCATCTCCTTTTGATCTAAAACTTTTGGCACATCCTCTCCTTCACCAGGCGTAGCTTCAGTAGAAAGATCACGGCCGGAGATCGTCTGGATCGAGCGCTGCGGCAGAACCCTCGGCGGTGGCGTGGATTGAGATTTCTCCTTCAATAGTGCACGAAATTTAGGGCTTTTGGTCTCTCTATAATCCTCTCGTCCAAAGCTCCCCCTTTGCTTCTTACGGCTTCGAATATTAAGCCCTAGATCGCCCGCAAGAATCTCCGCAAAAATCGGGCGTGGAAAACTGACCGGGCGTTGTGTTCAAAACGGGTTTTACGGCAGTGTAATTATTTACGGCTGGTGGCGTAAAATCTCTTGAGTCTTCTGTACCGATGTTGTCTCAAAAAATACGGCCCGTAAAATAGTTTACGGCCCCTGCCGTAATATCAGCTGAGCTCTCTGGTTGGATTCGTCAGGAAAATACGGCCCGTGTAATTCTTTACGGCGGGTGCCGTAATTTCAAGGCAACTTTCTGTTCTGAAACGGCTGGAAAATACGGTACCGTAATATTACTTATGGCCGGTACCGTAAAATCAGGAAATCTTTCTGTTCGGAAATCTTTACAAATTACGGTAGTGTTTGGATTTTACGGTACCATGTGAAATTACGGTATCGTAAAATAGATTACGACACTACCGTAATTTGCCAGCTTGCTCCGATTTGCGTGAAATTTCTTGGGTGACTTCTTCTTTTTGATAAGAACTCTTCCATGTACTTGATTTTGCTTGAAAACGCCTAAAATAGTGCCTTTTTACCTGAAAAACATGAAAAACCAAAATAGAAGTAGACTTTGCAACATTTGATGGATTTAGCATAAAAACAAGTAAAAAGATCCTCGATTTAGCATGAAAAGGTATCTAAAATGATGCAAAATATACTACATATTTCGGTGTCATCAACTACAAGCACACTTCCATAGCTCCCTTAGAGTTATCTGGACCTAGGCTTCCGCACCGAGAAGTACTACTGCAGAAGAACTAACTAACACTCTAGCCTTCACCCTTCTTTTATAGACAAAGAGGGGAAGGCTCACATCACTCACATGAGGGGTGGTTACAACAACTAAACTGAAAATATGCTTTAACTTTAACTAATAAGATGCTGGCAACTAAGGTGTGTAGAGGAAGCTTCAGGTCGAATTGATGTGAGCTATCCATTTAGTCTTTATTAATATATTCTGATCTGGGTGCCTGATCAATGATCTGAGGCCACGGATGGATAGATCTGGTTTGGATTAGTGGGGATCGACACTTGGATCACCCCATAACTCATCCGATTAGAGGAGATCAAGCCAAAACAATGCCAACCGTCGGTTGCTTAGGATGCTGATCTAGCCATTGGATGAAGACTAGGCGATTTGGGCCATTGGACGTGAGCAGGTCATCTCCTTCTTCGTTCGTGCGAGGGCAGCGAACAGTGTACACCGGTGATAGTTTGATTGGAGGTGCGTGTGGCGGCTGTGGATGGTGGCAGATCATGGCATACCAGGCCAAGAATAGGGGGGAGGTGGTAGAAGCTGGGAATCAGAAAAATTTTTAATTTCGGCAATCCACCGGCCGAATGGTCGATTCTTTCTGGGGTGTGAGTTCACAGCAACGAGGAGATCCCGTGGCTAGAGCATGGCATTGATCAGTGCTGCGGATGGGGCGGAATGGGGAACGACGTCGCTGGTCATAGTGGCATTCGTTTCTGGCGGTCCGGCCGTCCAATGGCCGGATCCTTTGGACCAGGAGTTCACCACGGAGGAGGAGGCACTGTAGCTGGAGTCTGGTGATGATCAGCGCCATGGATGGGCGGATCACGGTGGCCAGATGGATGAGCTGCGCCTGCATTTTCCAATTTGCGCCGAGAGGAACACGGCTTGGCTATGGATCCTATCATGGTCGTGATTTCCTTAGCTGAGATGACCACAGGCTGGCCGTGAATGCTGTCACGGTCGTGCTTGCTGCGCAAGTTGCAGAAACGCTATGTTTGCTAGATTTGCGCTGTATCAACCCTCCTCTAGTTGAAAGAATTCTCCTCCGGAGAATTAAATTGGCGTGTAATTCCTTGGAAAATCAGATTTTCCTCACATTATGGTGGGCTAATGTGCACAATGGCCTCTATTTTACACCTACACTTGCTCAAATAAATCCGATGCAAAAAGTCAACATGCAAACAAACATAAGGGAAAACAAACAGAAAAGACTGAGTTAGGAGGTATGGGGGATAAGATGTGGGTGGATGCATCCCATAAAAATTTTATCACGCTCGGGTGGGGGTCGACCAATGAAACCATCTTTGAGAATGACATAATAGTCGTGGTAGACATGTTGGGTATGCAAGGAAGCAGGACAAAGGAGAATGTGTAGGAACCTAATGTAAAGGAGATGTGGACTTCCTACCAATGAACCTAACAATCCAACAAAACTGTCCTCATGCCATTCTAGCAAACGTAATGGGACAACAAACTCAATGGAAGGGGTTAGGGACTGAACCATATCGAGGCACTCTTGATGTGTGTCCTTAGCTTCTACAACTATGGACTCCACTAGGGATAAATCTGCCATGGGTGGGGACTCAATCAAGGAGGGTACTAACAGGTCCCCCTAAACTTCCAACTCGGGTGGAAGAAGACCGTGGGCTAGGAAGCGAGCCTCGAGGCGCTAGAACTCCGCCTCTACCCAAGGCATGGTGTCGCCAAGAAGTTCTACTTTTAGTTCTAGACCATCTGGACGGATGGACAGCATGCCACTAGGTGCAACAATAGTAAACTTGTCCTCCATATCCTCAAGTATACATACACGCGCATACAACCAGTCCTCGGTGGTTCAGGGATGCAAATAATAAGAGTATGACATTCTCAAAAAAATGCTGAAAACCGACAAAATCCGACAGGATGCCAATAATAAGAATTACCAGCGAACTTCCTCTGATACCAAATTGACGTAGTGGCGAGCTATGGGGTGGGAAAAATGCCTAGATCGGCTCTAGGGGAACATGCAAATGATTCAAAAAACCTGCGACAGGAAATGCGATCAAATACGTATGTGACGAACTGATGGTAAATACGCATAACCACGGCAAACAACTAGAAAAAATACACTCAAATGAAGAGGAGCCCGGAGCGATTCGATGTTGCCCCCGGTGCTTTTGATTGAATTAGAAACTGTGATAAAAGGACACAAGGAAGGCTTGCAAGAGTTGTAGGGACCTCGCTTGGCGCGACTACAAGCACACTCCCATAGCTCCCTTAGAGTTATCTGGACCTAGGCTTCCGCACCGAGAAGTACTACTGCAGAAGAACTAACTAACACTCTAGCCTTCACCCTTCTTTTATAGACTAAGAGGGGAAGGCTCACACCACTCACATGAGGGGTGGTTACAACAACTAAACTGAAAATATGCTTTAACTTTAACTAATAAGATGCTGGCAACTAAGGTGTGTAGAGGAAGCTTTAGGACGAATTGATATGAGCCATCCATTTAGTCTTTGTTAATATATTTTGATCTGGGCGCCTGATCTAAGATCTGAGGGTATGGATGGATAGATCTGGTTTGGATTAGTGGGGATCGACACTTGGATCACCCCATAACTCATCCGATTGGAGCAGATCAAGCCGAAACGATTCCAGCCGTCGATTGCTTAGGATGCTGATCTAGCTATTGGATGAAGACTGGGCGATCTGGGCTGTTGGACGTGAGCAGGTCATCTTCTTCTTCGTTCATGCAAGGGTGTAGAATAGGGTATGCCGCCGGTCGTTGTTCCGACCTCAATCGCCGGCGATAGTCCGGTTGGAGGTATGAGTGGTGGCAGCGGGCGACTGGGAAGCTTCCGGCGTCCGATCGTGGCGCACCGGGCCGGGAATAGGGCGGACGATGGCGGGATTCTAGCGATCCACCAACCAGATGGTCGATTCTTTATGGCTATGAATTCGCGGCAATGAGGAGATCACATTGCTGGAGCTTGGCGTTGATCAACGCTGCGGATGGGGTGTACTGGTGAACGATGTCACCGGCCGTAGTGGCATTCGTTTTTTGGCGGTTTGGTCATCCAATGGCTGGATTCTTTGGACCAGGAGTTCGCACAGAGGAGGAGGCACTGTAGTCGGAGTTTGGTGATGATCAACGTCGTGGATGGGCGGACCACGGTGGTCAGATGGACGAGCTACTACGCCTTTGAGAGGAACATGGCTTGGCCGTGGATCCTATCACGGCCGTTATTTCCTTGGCTGAGTGACCATTGGCTGGCCGTGAATGCTGTCATGCGCGTGCTTGTTGCGCACGTTGCAGAAATGCTGGGTTTGCTAGATTTGTGCTGCATCAGCGGAGCTCTATTTGGAGCTTGCTTACGCGAGGCGAGTTAGGGCTATAGTGCCCTCAGCTACGCGCATGTCACATTCATCGAACACGAGTGAAGGCGGCCCAATTCTAAAGAACATAATTAATAACATGAACTTAAAGAGATTCTAAGCACAGTTCACGCATGAGCAAATCATCATGTTAAGATCAAACTCAATGAAATATTGAAAAAAGAGAAGTTATCTAATCATTGAAAGTCAAGTGAACTACTTCCCCATGTCCCAAAAATAGTTTAAGCTAGCATGGTGAAGAGATTACAGAATTCCATAATTTCATAAAATTGAGATTCAATAAAAGAAAGAGTTCTCAGAAAATACTTCACAGCCGTAATTTGCGAAGAAATCGGTGGCGATTCTTCTTTCTCTGATTTCTCCTCCATTTCGTCTCCTTTTGATCTGAAACTTTTGGCACGTCCTCTCCTTCACCAGGCGCAGCTTTGATAGAAAGATCACGGCCGGAGATCGTCTGGATCGAGCGCGGCGGCGGAACCCTCGGCGGCGGCGTGGATCGAGATTTCTCCTTCGACAGTGCACGAAATTTAGGGCTTTTGGTCTCTCTGTAATCCTCTCATCCAAAGCTCCCCCGTTGCTTCTTACAGCTTCGAATATTAAGCCCTAGATCGCCCGCAAGAATCTCCGCAAAAATCGGGCGTGGAAACTGACCGCGCGTCGCGTTCAAAACGGGTTTTATGGCAGTGTAATTGTTTACGGCTGGTGCCGTAAAATATCTTGAGTCTTCTGTACCGATGTTGTCTCAGAAAATACGGCCCGTGCCGTAATATCAGCTGAGCCCTCTGGTTGGATTCGTCAGGAAAATACAGCCTGTGTAATTCTTTACGGCGGGTGCCGTAATTTCAGGGCAACTTTCTGCTCTGAAACGGCTGGAAAATACGGTACCGTAATATTGCTTACGACTGGTACCGTAAAATCAGAAAATCTTTCTATTCGAAAATCTTTACAAATTACGGCAGTGTTCGGATATTGCGGTACCATGTGGAATTACGGTACCGTAAAATAGATTACGGCACTACCGTAATTTGCCGACTTGCTCCGATTTGCATGAAATTTCTTGGGTGACTTCTTCTTGTTGATGAGAACTCTTCCATGTATTTGATTTTGCTTGAAAACGCCTAAAATAGTGCCTTTTTACCTGGAAAACATGAAAAACCAAAATAGAAGTAGACTTTGCAACATTTGATGGATTTAGCATAAAAACAAGTAAAAAGATCCTCGATTTAGCATGAAAAGGTATCTAAAATGATGCAAAATATACTACATATTTCGGTGTCATCAAACACATAAGGCTCAAACCTTGGTTGTCCTCAAGCAAAAATCAAAATTTGAAATCAAAATTTGATTGAAAGGATAACCTTTTCATGCTCAATAAATTTCTAAAATACAACTTGTCAATGAAAAATTCTATTAATTGATTTACAAAATTTCAAGTAAACATATCATCTTTAGAACTCAATTTTCTAGATTCACAACTCAATCAAATAAAACTTTGCAACCGTATAATAAATAGAATATTCAATCTCATGATTTCACCCAGTATCAATTTAAATCTATCATGGCTTTCGTTTATAGGAATTAAGTCTCCAAGATCTTTTTCCACACACAATTTTTTTTTCTTTTTTTTTTTTGTGAAGATGGCATGTACCCACTTAGATACACACCTTTTTTTTATTTTTTTGACTTCAACTCTTTCTTCGGTACCACTTTTAATTTTATACAGTGCCAAGTAGAGGAGTCTTATTCTTTTTCTCTCTCATTATTTTTCATGTTTAGACTTCAACCCATGTCTTAGGTGCCTCTATCAATTTTGCATAGCGCCAAGTAGGGGAGTCTCTCACTTTTTTTATGGATCTTGGATTCTTATTTCCCAACAAATAGCAAAAATAGACTAAGCCTCAACTAGGTTGATCAATTGATTTAAATTCTCAAATCATACTAATATACTCATTTTATTCAAAAGAGAAGTTTCACCTTTAAATTTTATTCCTCAAATAATATACCTATCCAAAATTTTATGCATCAATCAATGTCATAATTCAAAAGACAAATATGTATTGAAGAAATAAATTTTGACATGATGGGGTTATAACTCTAATCATTAATTTGAGATCATCAATCATTCAAGTTATCAACAGTATAAATTAAGAGTCAACTCATCATTACCGTCAATTATCACGATATCATATCAACAGAAAATATATATCACCATGTAAAACATCAGAATATCAAATCATTATACAACCTCATCGAATCAGTAAAGATCAATATCATCATCATCACACAACCATATCGAATCAGAATATCAAAATATCATCAAACAACCATATCGAAATAAGAGTAATAGGCATGTCAAATAGAATGCAGTGGCGGTAGTCATGGAAGCACCATCCTTCCCTTCATCATATAAAACAACAATGAGATAAAGAAAATCATAGTACAGCAAAAAGGTAAGGGAAGATAATACTCACAAAGCCCCTACTCATCATCATCCGATCGCGTCGCCTCTGAATCTCTCGCAGCAGTCTCCATGGGATCGAAGTATGGGGCTCCTCTCTGATCACCATGATAGCCATAGTCCCTATGATCAGTATAACCAAAACGGTCATAGAGGAAGTTACTCATATCTTCCATGTGGTTGCATAGCCTCTTCATGTCTCTGTGGATGTACCCTAAGGTCTCCTCCATCCTCTCCTGGCAGCGCTCTTGGTTATACATCTGTGCCGTCAATGCCTGAAAACCAGGATCATGGTGGATAGCAAAGCCAGCTGTCGGTCTCTGTGATGAAGTGCCTGCAGTCTGTGTAGAATCACGAGGTGGTGACTCCATCCCAAATGGATCACCCCGTCTACCCTAGGTGGGTGGTGGTGGTGCTGAATCAAGAGGCGGGGAAAAAGCTGCTGCTGCTGCTGTGCTGGGTGACAACTTCTAGTTTGCTCTATCCTTAACTGTAGTCTTCTGAACATGGGGCAAAGGCAGAGGGCGAATGTTTGGTCCAAGGACCAAACAAAATGTATCTCCCTCCCCGACAATCATCTTCATCGCGATGCAAGACTCCCTGTCAAGTCTTGGATTCCCTCGCGCCATTTCTATGTCAAAGGGCTCAATCCTAAAATGCATGGCTATAGGAGTAACTAAGCCTCCTATTACTACTGATCCTCTAGTTGCCCTGACAACCTTATCCATATGCTTCACCATGAAGTAAGCGACATCCACGGCAAATCCGTTGAGCACCCCCCATAGGAAAGACAACTCATGCTGACGGACCATGCCGTCACTGTCTCCTCTCCCAAATACGGTGTGTGCTAGAACTCGATGAGCATATTTGACACAGGGGTTCATGATCTTCGAGGCTCTGGCAGACACAGCATAAAAATGATTTTCATTTGTAATCTAGTTCCAGAAGATGTTCTCCATAAATCCTAAGGGAATTTTGGTATATCCTCCTATGCTCAATCCAAATATGTCTCTTACTTCTTGCAGTGTAAGCTCTCTCTCTTCATTTGCCAATTTGAAAGTAATCTTTCCCTCAGCTGGGCCATGGGAGTGTTCCTTTAATTCCACAATCAGGCTGCTCAGAAACTCTAAAACAAGTGGCAAGTATGTTGGTGGATGTGTCTGGAAAAACTGCTTGGCTTCTATCCTCTCAAACATCCAAAGAATATCTTCATAAAGCCCTAAGGCTTCAAGTGTTCTTTGATCAGCATATTTTGTGGGTTACAATTCTCCTTTCCAGCAGTTTGTTATATCTTGCTTCTTGCATCTCATTCCTAAATGTGATCCCATATGGATTTTGGGATTGAGATGATCTACTAGGGGCTTTCCCTTTTTCTTTTCTTCTCTCTGGTTCTCTTGGGCAAATGGATTTTGTTCTTGGCATGTTGGCAATCAAGCTGCAAACTCAAATTTTAATGGCAACAAACAATAATGCTGTTCAATTGCAACCTATTCATGTGTTCTAAAACATAAAAACAGGGCATGCAATCTAGACTTCATTCTGATATGGTATGTATGAATCATAAGTTCTTCATCACTAATTAAGCAAGTAGAAAGTGAAAATCAACTCAAAAGTTGGCTCAACTTCAAAAATCAACCGAACTATGAGTGAACAGTAGGTTCAAACGCATTTATCGTGTTTTTGCTCAAATCGGTCATGAAATCTAACCAAATTCTTTTCTAACAGAAAGAAATCGAAAGCCTATCCCCTAACGAGTGTATAGAAACAAAAATCACTTCAAACGGTTGAGAATCGAGCAAGAACGAGCGAAAGGGGCGGAAATTCATCAAAACTCGCTAAAACATAAAAATCGGAGAATCGATTACCTAATCGATGGTGAAAGTTGAATGGAAGTGGTCGCCGGCATCTTGAGGATGTCGGAGAAAGTCAGAAATCCAAAATCGGTGCAAGAACGAGCGAGATCGAGGGTAAAAACCCTAAAAACGGTCCGGTCGAAACCCTAAATATGGCACAGACTCACGTGTCAGAAAGCATTTTACGGCAGTGAAATACCTTACGGCCGGTGCCGTAAAATCGAGACAGCTTTCTATTCGAACAGATACCTAGGTACGGCACCGTAAAATTGTTTACGGTAGGTGCCGTAAAATATCGAGAACTTTCTGTCCAAAAACAACGCGGAGATACGGTACCGTAAAACAGTTTACGGTACCGCCGTAAAATTCAAACAGTAAAGTTTTTTTTTGAAAAAAATTAAAAATTCAGAAAATCGAAAAAATTAAAATTTTAGAAAATACGGCACGTAAACTATCTTACGGTAGTGCCATAAAAACGAAAGAACTCTCGGGTTGATTTTGGATCAGAAATACGGTACCGTGAAATCCTTTACGGTAGGTGCCATATTTTGCTCCAAATCACGAAAAACCTACAAGGATAAAATAAAAATTAGTCCTAAGCAAAAATTAAGTTAAAGAAAACAAATCAAGTGTTAGAAAGCTTGGGTTGACTCCCAAGAAGCGCTAATTTAAAGGTCATTAGCTTGACCCTTTAACACTCAGGTTTGATCGTGAATTCCTGAACCTCAACTCTGATCTTACAACATAAGGCTCGATCTTGAAACAGTATCCAAATCTGCTCAGGATTCTTTCTATTTTCTCAATCATCCTAGAGCTTTCTCTTCTTCTCTTCCTCTTTGGCTTTCTCTTCTTCTGCAATTTCTCATTAATATCCTCAAAAAGATTGTTAGATTCATTATTTGGGGTTTCATCAAACAAACTTGAAACATCATAGATTTCATCATTAAATATTTCAATACTACAACAAGATCCTGAGTATGAAAGTTTGTTTGTTGGATCATTAAGATTAAATTCAATCTTGTTATCACATATGTCAAAGGTAATCTTTCCTTGATTCACATCAATGTTAGCCTTAGTCGTGGCCAAAAGTGGTCTTCCAAGAATGATAGGATTTTTAGAATTTACCACCATGTCTAACACTACAAAATCTGTAGGTATGAAAAACTTACCTATCTGCACAAGAACATTTTCTAATATACCTATAGGATACTTCACCGATGAGTCCGCGAGCTGTAAAGATATTGATGTAGGCTTTAGCTCCCTAAGATTTAGTTTCCTGTAAGTAGAGAGAGGCATCAGACTCACACTTGCCCCTAAGTCACATAAGGTTCGGTCAAAAGATAGGGTACCAATTAAGCAAGGAACAGAAAAGCTACCTGGATCCTTCAATTTAGGTGGCAATTTATTTTGAATGACCGCACTACAATCTTCTGTTAGAGTGACCATGCAAGTACCATAATCATCCAATTTTCTTTTACTAGACAAAATTTCTTTTAAAAATTTGGCATATGATGGCATTTCAGTAATAGCTTCAGTAAATGGAATGTTGACATAAAGCTTTTTTCAGGATTTCAAGAAATTTGCCAAACTTTTTGTCTAGTTTATGTTGAATCAACCTTTGAGGAAAAGGTATAAGTGTTTGGTAAGGAGAAGGCAAATTAGGGTTAGGATTGTCTTTCTCACATGATTCTTCCCCTTTTGGTTCATCAACCTTTTGAGGTGATGAACAAGTTTGGGGTTTCTTATGTGAGGAGGATTCTCCTAACTCTAACTCTTCTTCATTATCGACAATCCTTTTTTCAATGTTTTCAGACCTCCCTCTAGGTTCTCCTAGTTGTTTCCCACTTCTAGTCATAATGGCATTACAGTGCTCCCTAGGGTTTATATCAGGTTTTGTAGGCAATTTCCCTGGGGGTTTGTAAGGTACACTAGCATGTTGTGCAATTTGGTTTTCAAGGATTTTGTTGTGGGCTTCTACTCTATCCAGTCTAGAGTTAATTTGATGAACACTTTGCTTAAACTCCTCAATTTTTCTATTTTGATTTGACAGGATTTGTTTTTGATCAGACATAAACTCTTCAATTTTTCTATCTTGTTTCAACTCAAACTGATTTTGACTGGTCATTAATTTTTCAAACATGGATTTTATCTCAGAAAATTGATCATTGTTTTTATTCAGATTTTGGTTGGGATTTTGCCTTTGGAATCCTTTGTTTTCAGTGTTCCCCCCTACATTGTTATTGTTTTTCCATGAAAGATTGGGGTGATTCCTCCATCCAGGGTTATATGTGTTGGTTCCCCAAAGGGGGCGAAAACCCTATGGTGGCGCAAACAAGAAAGGGGGCAGCGGATAAAGGGTTTGATAGGATCAATGAGCATGCATTATATGATCAACTTAACAAAACCGATTGTAAAGAAGTGATTCGATTCATACCATGGCCATTTCAAGATGGCGCCTTGGAAGTAAGAGAACAACGAAGATCTCCTCTAAATCGTCACACACAAGATGAAGATGTGCTTCTTCTTGTCGTCCCTTGTGCTAGCAAGGATCGTCCAAAGCGTCTTGATCGAATGCAAAGGGAAAGGAGAGCTTTTCTTCTTGGCGTTTTTTTTTTCTTGTTGCCTTAGACTTCCTCTACACGAGAATGCCACTCGAACACCACCCAAGGAGGCGTCAAAGGCGTGAAGAGGCAAGAGAGGGGCGACGTGAGATCATGGCCACGTTTGAGAAGTGCTATCCAAAAATAGCATCCCACTTCTCCACATGCGATCTTGGGTTTACCCCAATCGCAAATGCCACATCACCTTTGAACCATGCGCTCATCCATGAGCTGGTTCAAACCGATTTGGTCCACTAACCAAATAAACCAAGAAATAAGTCCAGATCAAAATAAACCCTAAGGCTCTTGATCTGACCGTCAATCTCTCAATGCTCCTGATCTGACTGATCTAGCATTCATTCTCTCAATCGAAGCTTACCGATCTCAAGCCCTAATCAATCAAACATGATCAGACCAGATCTCACTTACAATCAGAGATTAAATCCCTTTAAACTGAACCCGAATAATTCAGTCTACACGATCTGACTTAAGAAAGCCATATCATCAAATTGTGCGACCCTAAGGGTTTCCTTTAAATGTCGGTAACGATAACTTACGTTATCACGATCAGTGAGGGGTATCTAGCAACACATCACTGTCTCCCGATATAAAGGAAAGAGTCTTCCAAGACTACACCCAAAAACAGCACAAGTGTGAATCAATTCACAAAGCATACAAATTTCCTTTACCACTGGATGTTCTTATTGGACAAGCAAGTCAAGCTTGTAACTCCAATATGATGAGCATGATTAGATCAGATGAACATAGTCATCTGGGTATGGCCATACACTTTCTCAATCATCTCATCCAGGGGGCCCCTTTAGAACATCACACTCCAATTAAGGAGACGGCAATCCTATGTCTATCACTAGTGCCCTAACCTGACTCAAGCTCACCATCCAAGATAGTCTATAATCATTATATTTCAAGTGATATTGAACTATCTCAAAATAATGACAATCATCATTTAGAAAACACAAGTGATCTCAAGTCAGAGGAAATGTGCCACTTGTCGCATTCAAGGATTATTCACATTGTGACAAGCAATTGAATATCCAAGTAGGGTCTGTCCAGTACATCCAATGTACCCATGAGTCTACATCTTATTCCATGCTCGAAGCATCCTATAAGATTAGAACACATATTAGTCTTAACCATATCAAGGCTGTCTCATGTTCACCAAGATATCTCGACTAAGGACATAACTGCATGTCAGCCTAGCTGAACAGCTTTGAGACATTATTCAGAAGAACATATATTGCAGCAGACAATGTAGCTTACTGAATAACAACCATGCCTTTATAAACATAACAGTTTATTACATGATACTGTTACAATCCCAAGACCTCAAACATTAGTCTTAAGGGCATACCCCAACAATATGTATTAGAATAGGGGTCATTAGGTCTACTTTGATTGTAATTCCCTATGACATTCACATGCTCACTACCCTGATCAACAGTTCTACAATATTCAGCAGTATGATCATCATGACCACAATTTTCACAAGTAACAGCAGAAACAGAAGCAGTTTGCATAGAATTTAACTTATTGCACAAAAAGTTTACCTTCTCTTCTAAGGATCGCAATCCTTCATTTTCACCCTTGCCATGAGAAGGCTTGTAAAGTACTCCTCTTTCTGTAATCCATTGATTGTGGTTTAATGCCATCTCCTCTATCAGTCTGAAGGCTTCATCTGGTGTTTTGCTCATAAGAGCTCCTCCTGCAGCAGCATCCACAATCATTTTAGTTTGATCAGATAAGGTAATATAAAAAGTTTGCATTAAAGTTTGAAGTTCTAATCCATGGTGAGGACACTTCCGCTGCAGTTCATTGAATCTCTCCCAGGCTTCACTAAGCGACTCCCCACTTCTCTGTTAAAAGCTTGTAATTTGGTTTCTCATCTGTAGTGTTTTGTTTGGGGGAAAGTATTTGTTCAGGAAGGAGTTGGACAGCTGATTCCAAGTAGTGAAGGTACCGGCTGGGTGTGAATTATGCCATGTCTTTGCCCGGTCCCTGAGAGAAAAGGGCAAAAGTCTTAGTCTAAATGCGTCATTAGAAACACCATTCATCTTAACAGTATCGCATAGATCAAGAAATAAGGCCAAGTGTTGGTTGGGATCCTCCAGTCGAGATCCTCCAAATTGCTCTTGTTGAAACATTGCAATAAGTCCAGGCTTAATCTCAAAATTGTTGGCCTCAATTGCTGGCCTAGCAATGCTAGAACGAATTTCATGATGATTAGGGGTTGCATAGTCCCTAAGTGTTCTCTGATGGTTCTGATTGTCTCCCATCTCAAATATCTCTTCTTCTAACTCCAGTTGGGATTGTTCTTGCAGTTCTTCTTCCAATTTTAACTTTCTGCGCACTCTCAATGTTTTGTTGATTTCAGGATCTAATGTTACAAGTGGTCCTGACCTAAGGCTCCTGCGCATGCAAAGTAAACAGATCAAGTGATTTCAAGAAACAGAAAGCAAGCAGTAAATAAAAAAAAGATAGTAAATAAAAACCTAATCTAGCAATAATCTCAACGACTTCAATATCGACAAAACTAAGGTCCCCGGCAACGGCGCCAAAAACTTGTTAGCCCGGGAGGGAATCACTACTAGTTTGGCACGCGCGTACCTTGGACTAATCCTTGGTAACTGCACCAAACCTTGATGTTAAACCGCAAGTGTACGGGTATACGAAGTAATAAAAAAAAGTATCGAATCCACAGGGACCTACGTTGTCGAATACTAAATAGTCAATTTCTTACTATCTAGGCAAATCGAGATTGTGAAAATAGCAATCGGAACTAAGAGCGGGATTATCAGAGAGAAAAGCTGGGACTAGGGTTTCGTTCACTTAAACTTTTATGACTAGATATGTATAAGGATTTCGTTGATTCAATTTTATCATGATGAAGATATTATGAAACGATGAACTCAAGGATCACTTTCGTGCATCCGAGTTCTAGGAATCTCTAGTGGAGTCTCAAGGATCACTTTCGTGCATCCGAGTCTCGCAACTAGTTTTGCTCAAGGGTCTCCAACGTTCCGATCTTTGCTTTCGCACAAGATCTCCACGTTTGACAAATAGACTCAATCTAAAGATTCATGTTATAATTATGGCAATTATCTTACTAGAAAAGATCAAGATGGATCTAACCTAAGGAAGGGATCCTAACATGCAGTTCTAGGGTTCCAAATTCTCAAGCAATCACCTTTCGGTCTCAAGCAAAAATTCTAAGAACATAATTAATAACATGAACTTAAAGAGATTCTAAGCACAGTTAACGCATGAGCAAAATCATCATGTTAAGATCAAACTCAACGAAATATTGAAAAAAAAAAGTTATCTAATCTTTGAAAGTCAAGTGAACTACTTCCCCATGTCCCAAAAATAGTTTAAGCTAGCATGGTGAAGAGATTATAGAATTCCATAATTTCATAAAATTGAGATTCAACAAAAGAAAGAGTTCTCAGAAAAAACGACACGGCTGTGAAGTATTTCACAGCCGTAATTTGCGAAGAAATCGGTGGCGATTCTTCTTTCTCTGATTTCTCCTCCAATTCGTCTCCTTTTGATCTGAAACTTTTGGCATGTCCTCTCCTTCACTAGGCGCAACTTCGGTAGAAAGATCACGGCCGGAGATCGTCTGGATCGAGCGTGGCGGCGGAACCCTCGATGGCGGCGTGGATCGAGATTTCTCCTTCGATAGTGCACGAAATTTTGGCCTTTTGGTCTCTCTGTAATCCTCTCGTCCAAAGCTCCCCCTTTGCTTCTTGCAGCTTTGAATATTAAGCTATTGATTGCCCACAAGAATCTCCACAAAAATCGGGCGTGGAAACTGACCGGGCGTCTCGTTCAAAACGGGTTTTATGGCAGTGTAATTGTTTATGGCTGGTGCCGTAAAATCTCTTGAGTCTTCTGTACCAATGTTGTCTCAGAAAATATGGCCCATAAAATAGTTTACGGCCCCTGCCGTAATATCAGCTGAGCTCTCTGGTTGGATTCGTCGAAAAAATACGGCCCGTGTAATTCTTTACGGCGGGTGCCGTAATTTCAGGGCAACATTCTGTTCTGAAACAGCTGGAAAATATGGTACCGTAATGATGCTTACGGTCGGTACTATAAAATCAGGAAATCTTTCTGTTCGGAAATCTTTACAAATTACGGCAGTGTTCGGATTTTACGGTACCATGTGGAATTACGGTACCGTAAAATAGATTATGGCACTACTGTAATTTGCCAGCTTGCTCTGATTTGCGTGAAATTTCTTGGGTGACTTATTCTTGTTGATGAGAACTCTTCCATGTACTTGATTTTGCTTGAAAACGCCTAAAATAGTGCATTTTTACTTGAAAAACATGAAAAACCAAAATAGAAGTAGACTTTGCAACATTTGATGGATTTAACATAAAAACAAGTAAAAAGATCCTCGATTTAGCATGAAAAGGTATCTAAAATGATGTAAAATATACTACATATTTCGGTGTCATCAACTACAAGCACACTCCCATAGCTCCCTTAGAGTTATCTGGACCTAGGCTTCCGCACCGAGAAGTACTACTGCAGAAGAACTAACTAACACTCTAGCCTTCACCCTTCTTTTATAGACTAAGAGGGGAAGGCTCACATCACTCACATGAGGGGTGGCTACAACAACTAAACTGAAAATATGCTTTAACTTTAACTAATAAGATGTTGGCAACTAAGGTGTGTAGAGGAAGCTTCAGGTCGAATTGATGTGAGCTATCCATTTAGTCTTTATTAATATATTCTGATCTGGGTGCCTAATCTATGATCTGAGGCCACGGATGGATAGATCTGGTTTGGATTAGTGGGGATCGACACTTGGATCACCCCAAAACTCATCCGATTAGAGGAGATCAAGCCAAAACAATGCCAACCGTCGGTTGCTTAGGATGCTGATCTAGCCATTGGATGAAGACTAGGCGATTTGGGCCATTGGACGTAAGCAGGTCATCTCCTTCTTCATTCGTGTGAGGGCGGCGAACAGGGTACACCGGCGATAGTTTGATTGGAGGTGCGTGTGGCGGCTGCAGATGGTGGCAGATCATGGCACACCAGGCCAAGAATAGGGGGGACGGTGGCAGAAGCTGGGAATCAAAAAAATTTTTAATTTCGGCAATCCACCGGCTGAATGGTTGATTCTTTCTGGCTGTGAGTTCACGGCAATGAGGAGATCCCGTGGCTGGAGCTTGGCACTGATCAGTGCTGCGGATGGGGCGGAATGGGGAACGACGTCGCTGGTCATAGTGGCATTCGTTTCTGGCGGTCCGGCCGTCCAATGGCCGGATCCTTTGGACCAGGAGTTCACACGGAGGAGGAGGCACTGTAGCTAGAGTCTAGTGATGATCAGCACCATAGATGGGCGGATCACAATGGCCAGATGGATGAGCTGCGCCTGCATTTTCCAATTTGCGCTGAGAGGAACACGGCTTGGCTGTGGATCCTATCATGGTCGTGATTTCCTTAGCTGAGATGACCACGGGCTGGCTGTGAATGCTATCACGGTCGTGCTTGCTGCGCAAGTTGCAGAAACGCTACGTTTGCTAGATTTGCGCTGCATCAACCCTCCTCTAGTTGAAAGAATTCTCCTCCGGAGAATTAAATTGGCGTGTAATTCCTTGGAAAATCAGATTTTCCTCACATTTTGGTGGGCTAATGTGCACAATGGCCTCCATTTTACACCTACAGTTGCTCAAATAGATCCGATGCAAAAAGTCGACATGCAAACAAACATAAGGGAAAACAAACAGAAAAGACTGAGTTAGGAGGTATGGGGGATAAGATGTGGGTGGACGCAATCGCATAAAAATTTTATCACGCTCAGGTGGGGGTCGACCAATGTAACCATCTTTGAGAATGACATAATAGTCATGGTAGACATGTTGGGTATGCAAGGAGGCAGGACAAAGGAGAATGTGTAGGAACCTAATGTAAAGGAGATGTGGACTTCCTACCAATGAACCTAACAATCCAACAAAACTGTCCTCATGCAATTCTAGCAAACGTAATGGGACAACAAACTCAATGGAAGGGGTTAGGGATCGAACCATATCGGGGCACTCTTGATGTGTGTCCTTAGCTTCTACAACCATGGACTCCACTTGGGATAAATCTACCATGGGTGGGGACTCAATCAAGGAGGGTACTAACAGGTCCCCCTAAACTTCCAACTCGGGTGGAAGAAGACCATGGGCTAGGAAGCGAGCCTCGAGGCGCTAGAACTCCGCCTCTACCCAAGGCATGGTGTCACCAAGAAGTTCTACTTTTAGTTCTAGACCGTCTGGACTGATGGACAGCATGCCACTAGGTGCAACAATAGTAAACTTGTCTTCCATATCCTCAAGTATACAAACACGCGCATACAACCAGTCCTCGGTGGTTCAGGGATGCAAATAATAAGAGTATGACATTCTAAAAAAAATGCTGAAAATCGACAAAATCCGACAGGATGCCAATAATAAGAATTACTAGCGAACTTCCTCTGATACCAAATTGACGTAGTGGCGAGCTATGGGATGGGAAATATGCCTAGATCGGCTCTAGGGGAACATGCAAATGATTCAAAAAAACCTGCGACAGGAAATGCGATCAAATACGTATGTGACGAACTGATGGTAAATACGGATAACCACGGCAAACAACTAGAAAAATACACTCAAATGAAGAGGAGCCCGGAGCGATTCGATGTTGCCCCGGTGCTTTTGATTGAATTAGAAACTGTGCTAAAAGGACACAAGGAAGGCTTACAAGAGTTGCAGGTGAAAGTCCCCTAGAACAAAAGGGGGAAACCCTAATAGGAGGCGCAACAAAAATTTTCTAGCGGAATCTTAGGGTTTCAAAAGATCGAATGTAAGTTCATGTGATCAACTCCTTATAATGTATAAATCAGATTAGATTCATACCATTGCCATCGATCGGATGGTGCCTTGGAAGGAAAGGCGCAAATGTTCCTTCTCCAAAGGTGACGCACACAAATGAATATGGCTTGCTCCTTTGAATCTTTGTGCTAGCAAAGCTCTTCAAAAGGTCCTTGATCGGTTGAAGGGAATGAGATGAGAGTTCTCTCCTTTTCGAATCCTTCTCCAATGCGTGAAGAAGTCGCCACCCAAGGAAGCGCTGAAAGAGGAAGGTGAGAGGCGAGAATAGAGCATGATAATCTCAACGTGAGGCGTGGTCACGATTTAGAAGTCATGGCTTCTAAAATTAGTAAACCACTTCTCCTCATGCGCCCATGAGTTTACCCAAGCGCAAATCTCTGATCTTTTGAACCATGCGCTCAAGTAATGAGCTGGTTCAATTAAATTTGGTTCAAATACCAAATTAAACCAAGCCCTCTGGTCTAGATCATAATTAAACCCTAAGGCTCCAGATCTAACCGTTCATCTCTTGATGCTCCTGATCTCACCGATCTAGCATCTATTCTCTCGATCGAAGCTTACCGATCTCAAGCCCTAATCAATCAAACATGATCAGACCAGATCTCACTTACAATCAGAGATCAAATCCCTTTAAACTGAACCCAAATAATTCAGTCCACACGATCTGACTTAAGTAAGCCATATCATCAATTTGTGCGACCCTGAGGGTTTCCTTTAAATGTCGGTAACGATAACTCACGTTATCACGATCAGTGAGGGGTATCTAGCAACACATCACTGTCTCCTGATATAAAGGAAAGAGTCTTCCAAGACTACACCCAAACCACAGCACAAGTGTGAATCCAATTCACAAGGCATGCAAATTTCCTTTGCCACTGGATGTTCTTATTGGACAAGCGTGTCAAGCTTGTAGCTCCAATATGATGAGCATGATTAGATCAGATGATCATAGTCATCTGGGTATGGCCATACACTTTCTCAATCATCTCATCCAGGGGGCCCCTTTAGAACATCACACTCCTTAAACAAGGAGACGGCAATCCTATATCTATCACTAGTGCCCTAACCTGATTCAAGCTCACCATCCAAGATAGTCTATAACCATTATGTTTCAAATGATATTGAACTACCTCAAAACAATGACAATCATCATTTAGAAAACACAAGTGATCTCAAGTCAGAGGAAATGTGCCACTTGTCGCATTCAAGGATTATTCATATTGTGACAAGCAATTGAATATCCTAGTAGGGTCTGTCCAGTACATCCAATGTACCCATGGGTCTACATCTTATTCCATGCTCGAAGCATCCTATAAGATTAGAACACATATTAGTCTTAACCATATCAAGGCTGTCTCATGTTCACCAAGATATATCGACTAAGGACTTAACTGCATGTCAGCCTAGCTGAACAGCTTTGAGACATTATTCAGAAGTACACTTATTGCAGCAGACAATGTAACAAACTGAATAACAACCATGCCTTTATAAACATAAGAGTTTATTACATGATACTGATACATTCCCAAGGCCTCAAACATTAGCCTTAAGGGCATACCCCAACAATCTCCCACTTGCACTTAATCTAATGGTTGAGAAATCTCAAACCCATATTATTACAGTGCTTCTCATGCTTCTGCTGCGCCAGAGGCTTAGTAAGCGGGTCTGCCAGATTGTCATCTGTATGAACCTTGCAGACTTTGATCTCGCCACGATCAATGATCTCCCTGATCAAGTGAAACCGCCTCTGTATGTGCTTGGACTTCTGGTGCGACCGTGGTTCCTTTGCTTGTGCGATTGCTCCAGTGTTATCACAAAAGATAACCAAAGGATCTGCACTCGAAGGAACAACACCAAGTTCCTGAACGAACTTACGAATCCATACTGCCTCCTTGGATGCTTCCGAGGCTGCAACATACTCGGCTTCTGTTGTGGAATCAGCAACGATTGACTGTTTGAAACTCTTCCACACCACCGCTCCTCCATTCAAGCTAAAAATATAGCCTGATTGCGATCGGAAATCATCCTTGTCCGACTGGAACGAAGCGTCAGTATATCCTTCAATACTGAGTTCTTCCTGACCACCATATATCAAGAACATAGCTTTGGTCCTCCGCAGATATTTTAAAATGTTCTTGACTGCAATCCAGTGCGCCATACCTGGATTACCTTGGAACCGACTGGTCACGCTTAACCCGTAAGCGACGTCTGGGCGAGTACACAACATCGCATACATTATGGACCCAATAGCCGAAGCATAAGGCGTATTGTCCATTTCATCTTTCTCAGTCTGTGTTTGTGGACACTGACTCTTCGAAAGATTCAGACCATGTCTGACTGGAAGATATCCTCTTTTAGAATTCTCTAAATGAAATCTCTCCAGGACTTTATCGATGTAAGTACTCTGGTCCATCTTTGTACTACTTGACTCTGATATTAATATATATATCTTTCTGGCATTGTCGTTATCATTGTTTGTCTACACCTGCGATTGTGTACTTACATGATAATGTCCCTGGAGACAGATTGGATCTGTGCTCGAACTATAGTCCCCAGTCGATGTACCTGAGTGGATATGGGACAACTCTGGTACTTGTGAGACTGGTATGTGGGCTGGTTAGGCACGTGGTGCTAACGCAGACACATGGGTGTATCATTGGAGGATATACTGGATAGACCCGCTGTGAGGCTATGACTTGGTGTCATGAGTTATCCTCACAAGTGACAGGAGATGCATTGATCCCTTGACTTGAGGTCATTGACCATTCTATATGGTTAGGGACTTGCTTTGATGCAACCTAACACCTTGCCGTAGTTGGGAGGTCATAACGGTTGTCATTGAGCATGTCACGACCCATATGAGAAAGTCAATGGACAGACATAGGATTTGCCCCTTCCTTAGGGAAGTATGATATCCATGGAGCTCCCTTATGGTTCTATGACTGAGAGTGTATGGCCATACCCAGGTGAGAACCTGTTTTAGTCATAGCCATGTGATTGGATGAAAACAAGTGGTGACACACTTGTCCAATCGGATATCAGTACGGCAAAGAGACTGTAATGCATCTGTACCTAGTTGCGATGATGGGGATGTCGATGTCGATATCCATTCCAATAACCTGGGTAGCAGCGATGCACTGCTAGGTGCCACTCACTGCTTGTGATGACCTTTGGTCAGCACTGCCAGCGTTAGAGGAACCTACAGGGTCGCACACCTTGATACTCGAGTTTTCATATTGATCGGGTAGCCTTTAGATCGAGTTATTGGATAACTCTGATCTATTTGGGAGATTTCATCAGCGCCAATGGGCCTGATGAGATGGAAGAAACTTATTGGGGCCAACTTCCGTTTTTGGCATATCGATCAAATTAACCATGGTTAGCCTCATTTAACCATGGGTTAAATTGGATTGGATCCAATAGCTTGGTTAACATGCATAATGGATTTTGGGCTTGGCCCATTGCTTAGTTGGGCTTGCTAATAAGTTGTATTGAAGGGCTATGAGGCTTGAAGGGTATAATGGGGATGAATTAATAGGATAGGCGCATATGGAATCCTAGTTGGACTAGGATTTGCGCCTATGCCTTGTTTGGTATCTCCTAGGTGATTAAATCAAATTGGATTTGATTAAATCACACAAGATAATTGATTGGATTGTGTTTGACAATTGTGGGCTGATTATTAACATAATTAGAGTCCTAATTGGATTAGGACTTGCGCCCAAGCCACATTAGGCAATCCATCATATTGCCTTGACTAGGTCTAGGCGCATGGATGGGATTAATGCCTCATATGGCATGATATGGGCGCATATGGCTGATGCTTGCTTTGGCAAGTCTTAGGCGCATATGGGAGTGGAGATTTAATCAATATATTTGATTGGATAATCTCCTAGAATCATGCCCTAATTGTCAACACTTGCCATTCTCCCCTAACCGCCTCTTGCTCCTATAAATAAGCCCTTGTCGCCCCCTCTCTTCATGATGCTAATTCCTTGGAGGCGTGAAGCATTAGAGGGCGACGGCTTGGAGAGCTTAGAGCTCTTCTTCTTCCATCAAGGGCGCAAGCATGCTTCTCCTCTTCCTTTCCTTGGCGCAAAGGAACAAGAAGGCTTGTGGCGTTCTCTTCTCCTTCCATCTCCTTGGCGCATCACATCTTGGTGATGGCGCAAGTTGCTTGGAGGACTCTCCTAAGGCATGGATCTTCTTCCCGAGGCTAGCACCGGGCGAGGAAGAAGAAAACTTGAGGAATCCGTGTGTGCGAGACTGCAGAGGGCGAACACTTGGGCGCCTTCATCGACATCGGCTTCTAATTGCTTAAAGGTACTTACTATCACATCGTGTCGACCCCCTTGCAAGAGATCTTCACTGGGTTTTTGGGACTAGCCTGTTTCGGGGACATTCTTCCGCTGCGTAAAATGTATGTCCACGGCTCTGAAAATTGTAAAATGTCCCCGGGGTTTCCCAACACCTTCACCCTTCTTTTATAGACTAAGAGGGGAAGGCTCACACCACTCACATGAGGGGTGGTTACAACAACTAAACTGAAAATATGCTTTAACTTTAACTAATAAGATGCTGGCAACTAAGGTGTGTAGAGGAAGCTTTAGGACGAATTGATATGAGCCTTCCATTTAGTCTTTGTTAATATATTTTGATCTGGGCGCCTGATCTAAGATCTGAGGGCACGGATGGATAGATCTGGTTTGGATTAGTGGGGATCGACACTTGGATCACCCCATAACTCATCTGATTGGAGCAGATCAAGCCGAAACGATTCCAGCCGTCGATTGCTTAGGATGCTAATCTAGCTATTGGATGAAGACTAGGCGATCTGGGCTGTTGGACGTGAGCATGTCATCTTCTTCTTCGTTCATGCGAGGGTGGAGAATAGGGTATGCCGCCGGTCGTTGTTCCGACCTCAATCGCCGGCGATAGTTCGGCTGGAGGTATGAGTGGCGGCAGCGGGCGACTGGGAAGCTTCCGGCGTCTGATCGTGGTGCACCGGGCCGGGAATAGGGCGGACGATGGCGGAAGCTGGGTGTGGCAGTACACGATGCAGCAGGGCAACGGGGCGGCGTCCCCTCTTTTTCTTCCTCATTAGTGTCGCCGGTGGTGGATTTGGTGGCAGACGTCCGCCGAGGTACGTCTTCTTCCCCCTCCCAATCCGGCTCCATCCGGCGGGTGGTTTTTCGTCGGTGAGGTGTTCGTCGACTGCTTCTTCACCCTTCGCCGTGTCTCCCTCCTTCTCTCATTTCCGGTGAGAACTTGGACGTCTGGCGAGGCTATGGCTTTGCTCCCTCTTCTTGGCATTGTCCGATTGCTGGTGCTTGGGCAGTGGTTCTGGCCTTGTTTGGATGGCATCTGGCAAACTTGGGCAGGTTTGCCGACGTCTCCTTTGGTTCTGGCGAGGTCAGGCTTGGCTCGACAGTGTTCCGGCGAGCCTCTGGCTACTAATCCACTACCTCGCTTTCTGTGCACACGCCTCTAGCTGGTTTCAGATGCGGTTCCTATTCCTGACCGATCAATTATCCTCGGACGGTGTCTTCCTCTCTCTGGCTCCTTACGCTTCGCATTCTCGGCCGAGTTGTCATTCTCGGTCGGCAACTCCTCACCCCTCTCCATGCTCCAATCAAGTGTGTCAGCATTGTGCGATGTTACTCAACGTGTGCCAGATGTTTTCTGTCGGACGTCTATGAGACATCCCTTCTGGGTGGGTGATTGTGTTCGACCTCCTGTGTGTGGTCCAATTGGAGTTAGAGCGTATGCTTGGCGTCTTGCTTGATGTCATCTTCTACGTGTGTGCGCCACCGCCTGCATGCAGTTTTGTTACTTTTGTAGTGTACCGGACTCATACGTGCGCTGTGTCGGCATCGAGTCTCTGGTGATGTGTTGGAGTATGCCCTTAAGGCTAATGTTTGAGGCCTTGGGTTATTATCAGTATCATGTATAAACTATGTTTATAAAGGCAATGGTTGTTATTCAGGTTGTTGCATTATCTGCTGCTATATGTATACTTCTGAATAATGTCTCAATGGTGTTCAGCTTCGCTGACATGCAGTATAGTCCTTAGTCGAGATATCTTGGTAAACATGAGACAGCCTTGATATGATTGAGACTAATATGTGTTCTAATCTTATAGGATGCTTCGAGCATGGAATAAGATGTAGACTCATAGGTGCATTGGATGTACTGGACAGACCCTACTAAGGATGTTCGATTGTTTGTCGCAATGTGAATAATCCTTATATGCAAACAAGTGGCATATTTCCTCTTACTTGAGATCACTTGTGTTTCTAAATGATGATTGACATTGTCTTGAGGTAGTTCAATATCATTTGAAATATAATGGTTATAGATTATCTTGGATAATGGGCATGAGTCATGTTAGGGCATTAGTGATAGATATAGGATTGCCTCTCCTAGTTGGAGTGGATGTTCTAAAGGGGCCCCCTGTATGAGATGGTTGAGAAAGTGTATGGCCATACCCAGATGACTATGTTCATCTGATCTAACCACTCTCATCATGTTGGAGTTACAGGCTTGACACGCTTGTCCAACGAGAACATCCAGTGGCAAAGGAAACACATATGTCAAGTGACTTGGGTTCACACTTGTGCTATGGTTTGGGAGTAGTCTTGGAAGATTCTTTCCTTTATATCGGGAGACAGTGATGTGTTGCTAGATACCCCTCTCTGATCGTGATAACGTAAGTTGTCGTTACCGACATTTAAAGGAAACCCTTAGGGTCGCACAATTTGATGATATGGCTTACTTATGTCAGATCGTGTGGACTGAATTGTTTTGGTTCAGTTTAAAGGAATTTAAACTCTGATTGGAAGTGAGATCTGGTCTGATCATGTTTGATTGATTAGGGCTTGAGATCGGTAAGCTTCGATCGAGAGAATTGATGCTAGATCGATGAGATCAAGAGCATCAAGAGATGTGTGGTTAGATCTTGAGCCTTTCGGTTTAATAAGGTATAGACCAAGGCTTGGTTTGATTTGGTCTTTGAACCAAATTCAATTGAACCGGTTCATCATATGAGCGCATGGTTCAAAGGGAGAAGGAGTTGCGAACGGTTCATTTGGAGTGAACGCTTGAACGCATGAGCGCTTACTATATTTGGAAATCGGTTTTCCAAATTGAAGACGCCTCCACGTTCGAAGACTCTCGCCTCTCTCTTGCTCTTCCTCTCGTGTGACTCGCCTCCACGAGTGTTGAAGGAGGGATTCGGCCAGCCAAGGAAAGAAATCATCTCATCTCCTTCACGCATCAAGGACACCTTGAAGAGCTTTGCTAGCACAAGGTTCACGCCAAGGGAGGAAGCCATCGCCATCTTGTGTGCGTCCACTTTGGAGGAGAGCCGCATCGCCCTCTTGCTTCCAAGTCGCCTTCCGACCAATGGCAATGGTAAGATCACAACTTGATCTTTGCAGACATTAAGTTGATCATATGTTCATGCCACATGCGATCTTCATGAAATCCTTATTTCCGCCCATGCAAAATTTTAGAAGTGCATGCGTTTAGGGTTTCACCCCTTTTCATGATGTACTAAGGAGGACTTTGGTGCTAGATCGTGCAGCGGTCCTCAGTAGGTGCATGGCGGTCGATGACTCGTTGAGGTTAGTAACCAAGTGGCCACACTAGATAGGCTAAGGAGTACGTCGGGGATGTGCTCCAGCCAGTCGCACCCAAATCAGCGGTTTAGCCACTTAGCCCCTGCGTGAGCATGCTTGAGTGTGAGTCAAGTGTTGACTCACTTGTAAATTGTTAAAAAATTTTGCAGCCTAATTCTGGGTGTGACATTGTGTATGGTGTCTGGCCTAAATATTTTATAGTAAATGTTACATTATATTTTCAGTAATTTGTCAAAATTTTTTTGAAAATGTTTTTGATTTGGTAAGATTTAAAATTTTAGATAATTTAATTCAGATTTTGTTTTTAAAGTTTTGGCATTAAAAAATTTAATAATTTTTTTTATATAAATTCGATATCGATGAATACTAAATGCTCACTCCAAATCTTTCTAAATAGTGAATGGCTAATTATAAATTTGTTTTATTACCAAATTGGCATGTCATGCATTTATAGATGAGCTATGTATGAAAGGCTAATTATAAATTTGTTTTATTACCATGTCCTATGTCTAATTAGGAAACTGTATAATGAGAGCATTTTATTCTACAAGAATTGTTATTTACGTTATTTTACTCTTAGCCATGAATCATGATAGATTACTCACATCAATCTTATTTGTAGAATAATTGATTAAAAATATTTGATCAGCTATTTTAGTCCACCTTATTAGCTTGTGGTGAACTCATGAGGTATATGCAAAATGGAGTCAAATCCATTGTAAAAATACTACACATGATTAGATGATATTTGATCAAATTTAGTAATAGTGTTGACTATTTGAGACGATAAGTTCGACTCACACATATTAAGTGTCACACTCTGGATTATGATAATAAATTTTTAATATTTGTACACGTGAGTCAATGCTTGACAAGAGTCCAAATAGGCCCATGCAGGGGCACCACGGTCATAACCGTGAGATTAGGCACGATTGGCGGGGATGGTTAGCTGAATCAACCCCTAGCTTTGACTAAGGACTCTGCGAAGATCTTTACCATCCTAACACGAGTCTGATCAATACCAGAGATTCACCGAGGATTGATGTCGTAGAGTCAAACTAGGTTCACCCAAACCCAAGGCAGACCCACCCATAACCAACCACATTGAACGGGGTCCACAATAGTATCTGATACGTCCACTTACCGAAGGAAGCACAAGGGGAGTAGCCGGATGTCCCATACTAGGGAGGCGGACTCACCCACTCGTCCGTAGGCTACACACGACACCCATTGGAAATGGGTTCGGATCCAGGCTGTGCACCACCCGATCCGCCTGGTGAGTATAGGCTTGCTGGGCTTTTGGGCTAGGCTTTGGGCCGTGCCCAATGTTTGGCCCGAAGGCCTAACATTCTCTCCCTCCAGAGCGAGTCGCCATCCTTGGTGACTCAAAATAATGTTAGATCTTGTCCTCGAACTACCATAGTTCTATCACCTTATATCATGTAGCTTCTTCCATTGGAGAACCTTCCCACTGAATAAGAAATACTATTCATCGATTTATCCTGCTGTGTCCCAAAACTCGATGATCCAAGATCTCTCAAAACCTTTTATCAAGCTCTGTTCGACGGTCGGAGCCATGCGAAGCGACTGTGACCGAGCGAGATCCCCCGAATCCTGACGGAACCTCTTTATGAATCTCACAAGGAATGTCAGATGTAATTTCATTCTATCTATCGGGGAGCTTCAGACGATACGGCACAGAGCCAACCTGACTCAACACCTCGAAAGGTCCATCGTATCGTTGTATAAGGCCCCGATGTGCCGCCTTGGTAGATATCTTCCTCCACATTTTTGGAGTAATAACTAAGTCTCCTACAGTGAATTCTTCATCCCGACGACGACGATTTGCATAATGCTGCATTCGTCTAGTTGCTAGCTCGAGGTTGTCCCTAGCCTCTTAGAGCGACTCCACTCGCTCACGAGCTATTCGTTAACCCGCAGGATAGCTCCCCTCAGTGTTCTTCATCGCAATATCAATAGGGGGTTAGGGGTTGTCTCCCTAACACAAGCTCAAAGGGGCTATGCCTCATGGATGATAATCTATGGAGATAATAGGCAAACTGTGCAAAATCCATCCACTTTACTTAGTCCTTTTGACTTGCAGTCACAAAGTGGCAGAGGTAGTCCTCTACGTGGGCATTCACCCGCTCCGTCTGTCCATCCGTCTAGGGATGATTTGCTATGGAGAAGTCCAACTTCGTTCCTAGCTTTTCGAACAATGTTGACCAGAAACATCCAGTGAACCGGTGATAGGCCCTGCAAGTGTACGGTTTCTATCGCAGTGGTAAAATGTCGTCCCAAGGGAAGTGTCAAGTACTGACTTTTTGCATTGTTAATAGCTAGACAATTCCAATTCGAAATGAAAGAATTGCACTAAAACTAATTTATCGAATTAAGAAGTCAACGACTAATCGGGAAAGTTATAGTTTTAGAAATATTCGGAACTTCAGGTTTTGCCTCATTGAATGCTTTAAATGTAAAACTTTGAATCAAAACAAGTTATAAAACGAATCTCCTTCTCTCGAAGTGCAATCAAAACACGTTTATTACCTTCTCTCGAAGCATAATCCGGTGTCTACCTTAAGCTAATCTCCTACTCTTGTAGCAAAACTAACTTAAGAAAGACCCAATGGACTCTATGACAATCGTAAATCCTCGAGTGACTTTGAACGACTCTCATAATCCAAGTCACAAGTTTAAATGAGAAAGTTAGAGTGTTACAATTCACCTCTCGGCTCTTCTCGTAACACTTAACACATACAAAAGTTTGGCCAAAACAATTATACGCAATAAACACAACTCATTTAAATAAGTCAATTTACTAAAATGGCACTAAGATTCAATAAAGATGTTTTACATGTGCAGAATTGTTCAATGGGCTACGCCCGAGTCCCGAACTAGGGTTTACTCTAGAGCATACATCGTTTAACACATGAAAACCCAAGAAATTGTGTTCAAAAGTAAGGGAAATTACAAATCAAGGATAGGAGACGATGAATGTTCAGTCTTCTCTCAAAAGCCCCAAAGAAATCCGTTGAATCAAGCCCTTGAACCGAGTTTTCGCCTTGTTTTCGCTCTAGTCGCCTTCTCCGAGGATTCGAACCTTGTAACCGCCCAAAATGCAAACTTTTATACCTTAATCGAAGCCTTGGGCAGTTAGGATGGTTAATTGGGCATTTTTTTTCCAATTTCTAGGCTCTTGGACCGTCGGATTTGGCAAAGAAACGGTTGAAGGCCGCAATCTGCGGACACCATCACTAGCGTGATGACCATCACTAGCGTGATGACCATCACGGCCATGTTGTGACGAGTTCTAGAACCTGCGACGCAGTAATCACGGCCATGATGATGGACATGGGTAGGCCGTGATGTGTGCATAAAAATTCTAGAAGTTCCTCACAGCCATGCACAACACCTATGATCATCCCGTCGAAATTGATGTCGTCGCTCTTCATGGCCGTGATGGCCATCACGGCCAAGCCATGATGAGCTCGTCAAAAGGACCGAATGGTGAATACACCCGTGCAGTCTTCGCAAAATCTTCTCCACTTGACTATCACGGTCGTGATCCTCATCACGGGCTAGCCGTGGTTACTCCATAATTTGATGCTGAGAAGGCCGAATTGATCACGGCCGTGATGGCTATTACGGCCAAGCCGTGATCAATAGAAAAGACTCCAAACTGGCTGAAATTTGACCTGTGACCTCGTCGAACTATGACGAATCTTCCTATAACTTCAAATATTGAAAATCTTCACAAAAATTTAAGGAAATGACTTGCATTTCACAAATAAGTGAAAAATAGTGAAGATTACATACTTTATGGGAAAATATATCAAATTTTGACATAAAATAGAACTTAAGCCTAAAATGATGGTACAAATAAGACTCTAAATCCTATAAAAATAACACCTATCAAAATATCACAGACTTAGAATCTTGCTTGTCCTCAAGCAATTACACTATCTGGAATAATCAGATATCAGGAAGATAGCATGTTTAAAAGCCAAAGTATGAAGTTCATATAAAAACAATTATACTCAATCCTAGGTCGAAGAATGCAAATTGAGATATAATCTAAACTATGAGCAAAACATTATATTCAGTGGCAGTCCACAAATCTGAAATAGGAAAAACACTAACGCTATGTCAAGACTATTCATAATCACTATTTCCTTCTGAAGACAGCCAGTCAAGTCAAGTTGCACAATTATTTCAATAAGGGCAGCATAAAGTTTTAATCGGTTGGCTCAAGCTACTTCTCTAAATCAACTTGACACCTTGTTACATGAAGGACAAACATTTCTGATGAATGCACCCCCGGTGCTTAGTTAACAAGTAAACTCAAAGTGTGTACACCACATAATGTACACAAACTCATTTCTTCACCCTAAAGTAGAAGAAAGCAGAGTTGTTCACTTTTCCCAACCCCTTCTTTTCATCTCATGGCCCTTTTTATTTTTTTATTTTTTATTTTTGTTTTTTTTTTCATTTTTTATATTTGTCGACAGTGCCAAGTTAGATGAATCCTTTGGATTCATCTTCGCTTTGGTACCACTGCCCCATTTTGTCTCTCTTGTTCTTGAATGCAATAGTTCAACTTGAAATGCTGTCAACAAGAAGTAGATAAACATAAATCGTCAAAAACATAATGTAGTGTAAGAAGTAATTCATAAGATAGGGATCAACCACTAAAACATCATGCAAACCACAGTAAAGCATACTCAATAACATTCTAAAACCCCAAACCAAAAGCATAAGAGTAGTCATATTAAGAACTCCCTTGAACTTAGTAAACACACACATCATTCTTAGTCTCATCATAGTTCAGAGTAGTGTCAGAACTGAGGACAAGTAATAGGGACACCATCACAGACTTAGTTCTTTGTAGTCATCACAGGCAAAATATCAAAAGCATGAAATCTCAATGCAGGACGTAACAAAACACATGCATAAAGAACAAATCAGAACAAATTATTTACCACTAACACAAACAAACCATAGAAGCGAGCTTTACAAATAAGAAGTACATGAACTGAACTCAAACGCACTAACACTAACAAAAGAGGGAAAAACCCTCTACCTACGGCAAAGAACTACATATTCTCCTATGTAGCCAAAAGTACATGAATAGTAGAAACAAAAAAAAACAACTCACTAAAGCAAAGAAGGCAGAAAGGTGGGCGCAGAAAGGCAGGTGGAGATCACCACCACTTAGAGTTTAGGATGCGCTCCATTTCCTGAATGGCCCGAGTCTGCTCTGCCTGCACCCGACCCTAACGAGTCTATTCCTCCTCTATCGTCCTAAGACGATGCAGAACATCCTGAATCTCCATACTCGTCTCATGCTGGGTGTCGCGAATAAACTTCATATAATTTTTTATGTTTGCATAAGTATTCACGGTAGAGGTTGAAGACGACAGCTTGGCATGGCGGAAGGGCCGAAAGGAAGGAGAGGGAGGTGTTGTGTCCATCACAACGTCCTCATCAGGCACTGGGAGGATGTGCTAGTTCTACCGCTCGCAGATGCTGGTGCGCTGGGGGTTCGGTAGCAGCATTGTGAAGTCGCACCCACGAAAGAGGAGGCCGAAGGCGTCACCCTCACGGGTGATCATCTTCATAGCCTGGCACGACTCCAAATCAATGTGTGAGCTACCCCTTGCCTGCTCCACTCCATAAGGCTCGATGCCCAAGGAAAGAGCAATCAGTGTGATGAGGCCCCAGAGGCAACAACCCCCTTTTGAGTGGTGGCCAACTTCTACAATTGTTTAATTAGATAAAAAAGTGTATTCAACTTGCAGGAATGTACCATCGATAAAATGAAAAGGAGCTCGGTGATGCGCACTAAGCCGTCACTCTCCCCACGCGCGAAAATAGTGTGGGCTAACACCTAGTGCACATAGCGGAAGCACGGGTTGCTGACATGACTCGCTCGCACCGTTTGGGAAATAAAGGGCGCTCCACATAGATAGCTTCCTAGAAATCTTGTTCACTGTATTCCGGTGGAGCAGAGTGCCGTCCTCTGGAAAAACATATATATGATTTAACTAGGAAAGCGTGAGAATGTGATCCTAGTTTGCCAACCAGATAGAGACGGTGCCATCGTCGTCATCGTCATGGATGTTCACGTCGACCTTTAGGGATGACATGAACTCGAGAGTGATAGGCACGTAAGTCATTGGTGCTGTCCGAAAGAACTTCTCCCAGCCGATCTGCTGGAACATGAATAAGACGTCATCCTGATGCCCAAGTGTCGTAAGACTGCTACGATCCAGATAACGGGGGTTTATCACCCGTCGAGACTCCACGAGATCATTACGCGCCTTCTGCGCCGCATTTCGGAATTTAATACCATATTGGTTCGGCTCCTCCTCCATGGCTAGATGCTTGGAGGACTTCTGCACCATGGTCTTCTTGCAGCTGGACATCTTAGCAACAGGCGGCTGAAAGGATGGCTGGGAAGATCTGAGAGTGGGTGCAGCAAAAGGAAATGAAGACTGGCGGCTGAGGAAGCATAAGAGCTTCGGCGGTGGAATCCGGTGAAGTGGCGGCGGCAGTAACTGACGGCGCTGGCAAAGGTCAAGCAGCAGCTTGTTGTGATCCGCAAGTGTATAGATACTCGAAGTAATAAAGAAAGTATCGAATCCACAGGGACCTACGTTGTCGAATACTAAATAGCTGATTTCTTACTATCTAGGCTAATCGAAGTAATGAGAATAGAAATTGGAAGCTGAAAACGGAATTATCAGAGAGAAAAGCTGGGACTAGGGTTTCATTCACTTTAACTTTTATGAGCTAGATATGAATGAGGATTTCGTCAATTTAAATTTATCATGATGAAGATGTAATTTACTAAAAAAAAAGGGTTGGGTTGGTTCACTTTCATGCAAACAACCGCATAGGGATTTATCCTCGCTTTCACGCAAGATTCTTCCCAACGCTGAAGATAAGTAAATCATCAAACAATGAATTCAAGGATCACTTTCGTGCATCCGAATTCAATGTTGATAATCTCTAGTGGAGATTCGAGAATCACTTTCGTGCATCCGAGTCTCAACACTAGTTTTACTCATGGATCTCCAACATTCTGATCCTTGCTTTTGCCCAAGATCTCCACGTTTGACAAATAGACTCAATCTATAGGTTCATGTTATAATTATGGCAATTAATCTACTAGAACAGATCAAATTAGATCTAACCTAAGTAAGGGATCCTAACATGCAATTCTAAGGTTCCAAATTCTCAAGCAATTACCTTTCGATCTCAAGCGAAAATTCTAAGAACATAATTAGTAACATGAACTTATAGAGAGTCTAAACAACAATTAACACATGAGAAAAATCATCATGGTAATATTAAACTCAATGAAATAGTAAAAATAGTCATCTAGTCATTGGAAATCAAGTGAATTACTCCCCCCATGTCCCAAAAGTAGTTTAAGCTATAATCATGAAGAAATTACAATAGATCATGGTTTTAGAGGATGAAAAATCGAAGTAAAAGAGAAGTTTAGAAAATATAGCACGGCTGTGAAGTATTTCACAGCCGTAATTTGCAAGAACTATCGATGAACAGTGCAGGCGACTCCTTTTTCTTTGATTTCTCTTCCAATCGATCTCCTTTTGGTCTGAAACTTCTGGCACGTTGTCTCCTCCTTCAGATGAAGCTTCAGTATGAAACTCATGGCCACAGAATGTCTGGATCGAGCGTAGTGGCGAAACCCTAGGCGGCGGCGTGGATCGCAATTTCTCCCTCGACTGTGCACGAAAATTGGGGCTTTTAGTCTCTCTGTAATCCTCCCGCGAAAAGCTCACCCTCTACTTCTTATGGCATCCAATTTAGGGCTCTGGATCGCTCGCAATCATCTCCGCAAGAATCTAGCGTGGAAATTGACCTGGGCGTCGTGTTCAAAACCAAAATTACGGTAGTGTAATGTCTTACGGCACTGCCGTAAAATCACTCGAGTCTTCTGTTCTGATGTTGTTGGGGAATTACGGCACCGTAATCTTGTTTATTGTAGTGCCGTAAAATCGGCTAAACTCTCTATTCGCGAACGTCTGGAAATTACGGCCCGTGTAGTTTCTTATGGTAGTGCCGTAAAATCGGGTGAAGTTTATGTTCTGAAGCTCTCCAAAATACGGTACCGTAATATGGCTTACGGCAGGGGCCGTAAAATCCAAAAATCTTTCTGTTCGGAAACTTCTCAAAATACGGCAGGGCTCGGATTTTACGGTACCGTCTGGAATTATGGTACCGTAAAATGGATTACGGCACTACCGTAATTTGTTGCCTTGCTCTGTTTTACGTGAAATTTCTTGGGTGATCTCCTCTTGATGATGGTAATCCTTCTATGTATTTGATTTTGCTTGGAAACACCTAAAAAAAGTGCCTTTTTACTTGAAAACCATGAAAAACTAAAATAGAAGTAGACTTTGCAATAATCGATAAATTTAGTATGAAAACAAGTAAAAGATCTTCAAACTAGCATGAAAAGATATCAAAAAATGATACAAAATATACTATATATTTTGGTGTCATCAAAATACATAAGGCTCAAACTTTGCTTGTCCTCAAGCAAAAATCAAAATTCGAAATCAAAGTTTGATTAAAAGAGTAACCTTTTCATGTCAATAAATTTCTAAAATACAACTCATCAATGAAAAGTTCTATCAATGGATTTATAAAATTTCAAATAAACATATCATTCTTAGAACTCAACCCTCTAGATCCATAATGTAATCAAATAAAACTTCGCAACATGTACAATAAATAGAATTTTCAATCTCATGATTTCACCTAATTTTTAGTTCAAATCTATCATGCTTTTATTTACAGGAATAAGGTTTCCAAGATATTTTTCCACTCATATCAAATTTTTTTTTTGTAATCATTCACATTCTCTAACTCGATTACCACTTTTTTTTTTGGTGGCGAGATTAGAGTGCACGGATTACATAATCAATGCAATGGAACTCATATCCTCTCATTTGGAAAGAATTTACTAAGGACAGTGGAGTTTATGTGAAATGATTTCTCTCATGGCATGTACCTACATAGATACATACTTTTTCAGTTTATTGCTTCAACCCATGACTTTCGGTACCACTGCGCTTTCCCACAGTACCAAGTAGGGGAGTCCTCACCTTTATTTTGTGGATCTTGGATTCTTATTTCATAAAAACATGAATAGACTAAACATCTACTAGGATGATCAATTGATCTCAATTCATAAATCATACTTATATACTCATTTTATTCAAAAGAAATGTTTCACTTTTAGATTTTATTCTTCAAACAATACATCCATCTAAAATTTCATGCATCAACTAATTTCATGTTTCAATAGACGAATATGTATTGAAGAAATATATCTAACATGATGGGGTTATATCTCTAATCTTGGATTTGAGTTCGTTCATCATCAAAAATCATCAATCACATCTCAAAACATGACCACATATCACATTAATCACAATATTTTTATGTAGATCAAGTAGTGGTGGTAGACACGAAAATAAGAGTCAATGATGAAATCCAAAAGGTGAATGGAAGGGGATACTTACAAAATTTTGTCACCCCTGTGAGTCGAGTCTTCTTCCTCTCCATGCTTCTTCTTAAAGATAAAAATTTATGCTAAGGTTAAACTAAGATAAAAGTAAATTAAAGGAAGTGAACTAAAGTTAGAAAGCTTGGGTTGCCTCCCAAGAAGCGCTAATTTAAATGTCTTTAGCTTGACCCTTTAACACTCAGATTTGATAGTGGTTCATCCAAATAAAAACTCTCCCTTTCTTCAACTCGCTCTTCTTGATAATAGTGTTTAAGTCTCTGACCATTAACCTTGAAGTCTCCTGTTTCTTCACTCCATATATCCATGGCTCCGTAAGGATAGGCTTTCTTTACCTGAAAAGGCCCAGACCATCGAGACTTAAGTTTTCCAGAAAAAAGTCTCAACCTAGAATTGAATAAAAGAACAAAGTCACCTGGTTGGAAATCCCTTCTAAAAATATGCCGATCATGCCATCTTTTGGTTCTTTCCTTATAAATTTTTGCATTTTCATAAGCTGAAATTCTGATCTCCTCCAACTCATTCAACTGTAATCTTCTTTTTTTCCCCCGCATTCTTTAAATCAAAGTTTAATGCTTTGATTGCCCAGAATGCCTTATGTTCGAGTTCTACAGGGAGATGACAAGATTTGCCATAAACTAATTGATAAGGAGACATCCCAATTGGTGTTTTGAAAGCTGTCCTGTATGCCCACAATGCATCATCAAGTTTGAATGCCCAATCTTTCCTTGTGCGTGAAATTGTCTTCTCCAAAATCCCTTTTATTTCTCTATTTGATATTTCAACTTGTCCACTTGTTTGAGGATGATAAGGTGTCGCCACTTTATGATTCACCCCATATTTTTTTAGTAAGGCAGAAAACTTGTGTTCTATGAAATGCGAGCCTCCATCACTAATCACAACTCGTGGGGTCCCAAACCTTGGAAAGATAATTTTTTTTGAATAATTTGACAACAACTCTGGAATCATTAGTTGGGGATGCAATAGCTTCAACCCATTTTGAAACATAATCTACCGCTACAAGAATATATTTGTTACCTCCAGAAGATGGAAAAGGTCCCATGAAGTCAATTCCCCAAACATCAAATATCTCAACCTCAAGAATATTAGACAGCGGCATCTCATGTCTTCTGTTAATGTTGCCTATCCTCTGACACCTATCACAGGATAAAACAAGCTTTCTAGCATCTTTAAATATTGTGGGCCAATAAAATCCTGATTGCAACACTTTGAAGGCAGTCTTCTCGGCACTGGCATGCCCACCATAAGAAGATCCAAGGCATTGGAATAGTATGTCTGCAACTTCCTTTTCGGGTACACGTTTCCTGAAAATACCATCTGTACATCTTCTAAATACATACGGCTCATCCCAAAAATAGTGTTTCACCTCAGCCAAGAATCTTTTCCTTTTTTGGTAGCTCAAATCAGGAGGAAAAATATTGGCTACAAGATAATTCACTATGTCAGCTTACCAGGGGGCTCTGAGTTGTTCAATGGTCAAGAGTTGTTCTTCAAGGAAGGAATCATTGATCTCATCATTCTTTCTAGTGTCTACCATTATTCTTGAGAGATGATCCGCGATAAGGTTTTCTGATCCCTTTTTGTCTTTAATCTCCAAATCAAATTCTTGCAGGAGTAGAATCCATCTGAGTAATCGTGGTTTGCTGTCTTTTTTCTGCATTAAGTATTTCACAGCTGCATGGTCAGTGTACACTACCACTTTGGAGTTAATCAAGTATGACCTAAATTTATCAAAAGCAAATACTATGGCCAATAGTTCCTTCTCAGTGGTGGTGTAATTTTTCTGTGTTTCATCCAAAGTCTTGCTGGCATTGTGAATAACATGAGGTTTCTTATCTTTTCTCTGTCCCAAGACTGCTCCCACTGCATAATCACTGGCATCACACATGAGTTCAAAGGGTAAGTTCCAATCTGGGGGTTGAATGATGGGTGCTGAAACCAAGGCTTTCTTTAACTCCTGAAAAGCAAACAGACATTTCTCATCAAAGTAGAATTTGGCATATTTACAAAGTAAATCAGTTAAAGGTTTAGCAAGTTTAGAGAAGTCCCTGATGAATCTCCTGTAAAACCCTACATGTCCCAAAAAACTCCTAATCTCTTTGATAGTGGTGGGTGGTGCTAGCTTCTCAATCACTTCTATCTTGGCCTTGTCCACTTCAATCCCTCTCTCTGAAACAAGATGGCCTAAAACTATCCCCTGTTTAACCATAAAGTGACACTTTTCCCAATTCAAGACAAGGTTAGTCTCTTCGCATCTCTGTAAGACTCTAGAGAGATTAGCTAAGCAGTCATCAAAAGTGAAACCATAGACAGAGAAATCATCCATGAAAACATCCATGAAGTCTTCAATAAATTCAGAAAAAATTGCCATCATACACCTTTGAAAAGTTGTAGGTGCATTGCATAAACCAAAGGGCATTCTTCTATAAGCAAAAATACCATATGGACATGTAAAAGTAGTTTTATCCTAATCGTCAGGATGAATAGGAATCTGAAAAAATCTGGAATACCCATCAAGAAAACAAAAGTGAGAGTGTTTGGCAAGTCTTTCCACCATTTGATCAATGAAAGGTAAGGGAAAATGATATTTCCTAGTGGCAACATTTAATTTTCTATAATCAATACACATACGCCAACTAGTGACATTTCTAACAGGTATCAATTCATTATCCTTATTTTTCATTACAGTGACACCTCCCTTCTTTGGAACACAGTGTACAGGACTCACCCACTTACTATCTGAGATAGGGTAGATAATACTTGCATCTAGCAATTTTAGTACTTCCTTCTTCACCACTTCCTTCATAGACGGGTTGAGCCTTCTCTAAATATCTACATGCGGTTTGTGCTCATCCTCCATGTGAATCCTATGCATACAAAAAGAAGGATTAATCCCTTTTAAGTCATCAATGGAATACCCAATTACCTTCCTATGAATTCTTAACTCCTTCAAGAGTAGATCAGTTTCCCTGGCATCTAATTTAGCATCCACAATCATAGGGTAGGTGGAGTTAGGACCAAGAAATTCATATCTAAGATTATCAGGTAAATCTTTCAACTCAACTATAGGGATCTTTTCACTTTCATTATCAAAAGTAGCACAATCTAAAATATCATGTTTTTCATCATTGAATTCATCAAAATCATTATCAAAAACAGAATTATCAATTTTTTCACAAGAATTTTTCAAGATATCAGAAAAAGAATCAGAAGGTGAAACATCAGCATAAGAATCATTAAACAAACAACTAACATCATAAACTGTGTCATCAATGGCATGAATAGTGCAACAAGAACTGGCATATGCAGGTTTTTTCAATGAATTATTCAAATCAAACTTAATCTTATCATTGCCATTTCTTAAAGCAAGTTTACCGTTCCGTACATCAAATAGGGCTCCAGCAGTGGCTAAGAATGGCCTACCCAAAATAATAGGAATCTTGGCATCCTCTTCCATTTCAAGTACCACAAAATCAGCAGGTATGAAGTACTTACCAACTTGAATAGGAACATCCTTTAGAATACCTACTGGATATTTTACTAATCGATCGGCGAGCTGCAAAGAAATTGCAGTCGGCTTAGGAGCTCCCATGTCCAATTTCCTGCACACAGATAAAGGCATGAGACTTACACTAGCCCCTAGATCACATAAGGCTCGGTCGAAAGCCATACTACCAATAAAACATGGGATAGAAAAGCTACCTAGATCAGTCAATTTTGGTGGCAACCTATTTTGAATAACAATACTACATTCTTCAATTAAAGCCACAGTACCATAGTTCTCTATCTTTCTTTTGTTTTCATTCAAAAATTTAGCATATATGGGCATTTGAGATAAAGCTTCAGTAAATGGTATGTTAATGTAAAGCTTTTTCAAAACATCAAGAAATTTCCCAAATTGCTTATCTAACTTTTCCTGCACTAACCTTTGGGGAACATCTAGATCGAGCGTGGTGGCGAAATCCTAAGCGGCGGCGTGGATCGCGATTTCTCCCTCGACTGTGCACGAAAATTAGGGCTTTTGGTCTCTCCGTAATCCTCTCATCAAAAGCTCTCTTTCTACTTCTTGCGGCATCAGATTTAAGGCTCTAGATCGCTCGCAATCATCTCCGCAAGAATCGGGTGTGGAAATTGACCTGGGCGTCGTGTTCAAAACCGAAATTACGGCAGTGTAATGTTTTATGGCACCGCCATAAAATCACTCGAGTCTTCTATTCTGATGTTGTTGGGGAATTACGGCACCGTAATCTTGTTTACGGTAGTGCCATAAAACCGGTTGAACTCTCTGTTCGTGAACGTCTGGAAATTACGGCCCCTGTAGTTTCTTACGGTAGTACCGTAAAATCGGGTGAAGTTTATGTTCTGAAGCTCTCTGAAATACGGTACCGTAATATGGCTTACGGCAGGGGCCGTAAAATCCAAAAATATTTCTGTTCGGAAACTTCTCAAAATACGGCAGGGCTCGGATTTTACGGTACCGTCTGGAATTATGATATACGGCACTGCCGTAATTTGTTGGCTTGCTATATTTTGTGTGAAATTTCTTGGGTGATATCCTCTTGATGATGGTAATCCTTCTATGTATTTGATTTTGCTTGGGAACGCCTAAAAATAGTGCCTGTTTAACTGAGAACCATGAAAAACCAAAATAGAAGTAGACTTTGCAATAATCGATAAATTTAGTATGAAAACAAGTAAAAGATCTTCAATCAAGCATGAAAAGATATCAAAAAATGATACAAAATATACTATATATTTTGGTGTTATCACAGCTAGAGGTGGCAGAAGAAACTGGCTGAAAGTTGAAGGCTGGAGACGATAGAAGACTAGGAAGAATAGTGGCGGCGGCAGGGAAGGTGAAGAACCGGCGGCGACAAACTCAGAAAATAGATCAGTGATGAAAAAAACCTTGAGGTCTAGAAATCTGGAGGTTCGTGAGGAGGAAGAGAAGTGGCGGCATCCAATGTTGAAGCCCAGGGACCCATCGGCGCCGAGGTCTGGCTGAAATCAGAGGAGATATGCAGATGGCGGTGAAATCCGGTGAATGGGCGGAGACTCGCCTAGAAAACTAGATCGGAGGTTCGCCGACAAGCGGAAGAGGAGGTTGAAGCACTAGATGGCGGCAGATGACATATCTGAGGTGTTTCGAGTCGGGAAAAGGGTAAGAAGTGGCGGCGGCGGCGCTGGAACGGGTATGAACCCTAAGTTCCGCCGCCGCATTTCTTATAAGCTCAAAGAGTTGAACCCGATCAAGATTACAAACATGGGAGTGATGACGCACATGGCCCGGCCGTGTCTAGCTCCCGGATATCCAAGATCATAGGCACAAGTGTGATGGTAAACACGGCTCGGCCGTGTCGAACTCGGCGAAGAATCTGAGATGCTAATCACGGCTGTGACAGCGAACACCCCCATGCCGTAACCAACGCGGTGAAAAATCTCCAAATCTCAATCACGACCGTGACGAGAAACACGACATAGCCATGCTTGCTTTGGCAAACACCTTTTATAGCAACGAGGTGATCACGACTGTGATGGCTGTCACGGCCAGGCCGTGTTTACTACGGCGACATGCAAATTTTCCTGAAAAATCCCAAAAAATTGTCACCATTAGTAAGATGACATTCAATGTATAAAATCATGAAAATCATGCCATAGGATATCACAAAAATATCAAAACAAAGATAACAAACAGATAGAACAAAGTATCACAATAATAAACATCAAGTTTGTCCAATCACAACACAAGAAGATAAATCCATGGGGTGCCTCCCATTAAGCACTGGTTTAAGGTCTGCAGCTAGACCAATGTTCAAATGTCATTCAGTAGGTGGAGGGTCAGAGAGTTGAATAGCAACTCCCTTCTCAACAGGCTCCAGTGCATAATAGGGCTTGAGGCGTTGCCCATTCACTTTGAAATTGCCCGTACATTCGCTCCAAACCTCTACAGCACCATCGGGAAAGACTTTCGTGGCACAAATGGTCCTAACCAGCGGGTTCTGAGTTTCCCTGAAAATAATTTTAATCTAAAATTGAATAAGAGAACCTGCTTCCTTCTTGAAAGTGCTTCTGGACAATATGCTTGTCATGCCATCATTTGGTCCTCTCCTTATAAATTCTGGCATTCTCATAGGCTGAGGCACGAATCTTGTCCAACTCATTCAATTGCAGCTTCCTCTGTTCCCCTGCACATTGCAAATCAAAGTTCTGCAATTTAATTGCACAAAAGGCTTTATGTTCCATCTCAATTGGTAAATGACATGATTTGCCATAAATTAATTAAAATGGAGACATCCCCAAGGGTGTCTTAAATGTTGTCCTATAGGCCCACAATGCATCATCTAACTTGAGTGCACAGTCGGTCCATGAGGTAGAAACAATCTTCTATAAAATGGCCTTTATCTCTTTGTTAGACACCTCAACCCGACCACTGGTTTGGGGATGGTATGGAGTAGCCACTTTGTGTTTAACACCATAGTTTCTGAGTAAGGCTTCTAGCTTCTGATTTAAGAAATGGGACCCTCCGTCACTAATGAGCACACGGGGCACTCCAAAACAAGGGAATATTATTTTTTTCAACATCTTGGTCACCGCCTTAGCATCATTAGTGGGCTCAGCCGAGGCTTCAACCCATTTAGAAACATAATCATCGGCGACCAAGATATACTTGTTCGCACATGATGACGGTAAAGGACACATGTAGTTGATCCCCCACACATAAAAAATCTCCACTTCAAGGATTGTTGTCATCGGTAATTCATCCCTCTTTGATATACCACCAGACCTTTGGCATTGATCACAACTGAAAACATAGCTTCTTGCATCTTTGAAAATAGTCAGCCAATAAAACCCAGATTGCAAGATCTTGAAAGCGGTCTTGGTGGCACTCGCATGCCCACCATAGGGAGAGGGATGATAGTGGAATAAAATGTCCTTGTGATTTAAGAAATGGAACCCTCTGTCACTAATAAGCACACGGGACACTCCAAAACATGGGAATATTATCTTTTTCAACATCTTGGTCACCGCCTTAGCATCATTAGTGGGCTCAGCCGAGGCTTCAACCCATTTAGAAACATAATCTTCGGCAAACAAGATATACTTGTTCCCACATGATGACGGTAAAGGACCCATGTAGTCGATCCCCCACACATCAAAAATCTCCACTTCAAGGATTGTTGTCATCGGTAATTCATCCCTCTTTTATATGTTGGTGTATATGCCCTAGGACCTAGTTTTGGTCCATTATTGTACTACTTGATACTGATATTTATATATATCATACTAGCATTGTCGTTATCATTATTTGCTTACATCTGTGAATATGTACTTATATGATAATGTCCTTGGAGACAGATTGGATCTGTGCTCAAATGATTGTCCCTAGTCGATGTACCTGAGTAGATAAGGGACAACTCTGGTACTTGTGATACTGGTATATAGGCTGGTTAGGCACAAGGTGCTAACGCAGGCATATGGGTATATCAGTGGAGGATGTACTGGACTGACCCGCTGTGAGGCAATGACATGGTGTCACAAGTCATCCTCACAAGTGATAGGAGATGCATTGATCCCTTGACTTGAGGTCATTGGCCATTCTATATGGTTAGGAATATGCCGTGATACAACCTAACACCTTGCCGTAGTTGGGAGGTAATAACGGTTGTCATTGGGCATATCACGACCCATATGAGAAGGTTAATGAACAGACATAGGATTTGTCCCTTCCTAAGGGAAGCATGATATCCATGGAGCTCCTCTATGGTTCTATGACTGAAAGTGTATGGCCATACCCAGGTGAGACCTGATTTAGTCATTGCCATGAGATTGGATAAAAACAAGTGGTGACACACTTGGCCAATCAGATATCAGTTCGGCAAAGAGACTGTAACGCATCTGTACTTGATTGCGATGATGGGGATGTCAATGTCGATATCCATTCCGATGACTTGGATAGCAGCGTGTTGGGGTATGCCCTTAAGGCTAATGTTTGAGGCCTTGGGATTGTATCAGTATCATGTATAAACTCTTAAGTTTATAAAGGCAATGGTTGTTATTCAGTTTGTTACATCATCTGCTGCAATATGTATACTTCTGAATAATGTCTCAATGCTGTTCAGCTAGGCTGACATGCTATATGTCCTTAGTCGAGATATCTTGGTGAACATTAGACAGCCTTGATATGATTGAGACTAATATGTGTTCTAATCTTATAGGATGCTTCGAGCATGGAATAAGATGTAGACTCATGGGTACATTGGTTGTACTGGACTGACCCTACTAGGATATTCAATTGCTTGTCACAATGTGAATAATCCTTGTATGCAACAAGTGGCACATTTCCTCTGACTTGAGATCACTTGTGTTTCTAAATGATGGTTGTCATTGTTTTGAGGTAGTTCAATATCATTTGAAACATAATGCTTATAGACTATCTTGGATAATGATCATGAGTCAGGTTAGGGCACTAGTGATAGATATAGGATTGCCGTCTCCTTGATTGGAGTGTGATGTTCTAAAGGGGCCCCCCTGGATGAGATGATTGAGAAAGTGTATGGCCATACCCAGATGACTGTGATCATCTGATCTAATCATGTTCATCATATTGGAGTTACAGGCTTGACTAGCTTGTCCAATAAGAACATCCAGTGGCAAAGGAAACTTGTATGCCTTGTGAGTAGATTCACACTTGTGCTGTGGTTTGGGTGTAGTCTTGGAAGACTCTTTCCTTTATATCGGGAGACAGTGATGTGTTGCTAGATACCCCTCACTGATCATGATAACGTAAGTTATCATTACCGACATTTAAAGGAAACCCTCAGGGTCGCACAATTTGATGATATGGCTTACTTAAGTCAGATCGTGTGGACTGAATTGTTTGGGTTCAGTTTAAAAGGGATTTAATCTCTGATTGTAAGTGAGATCTGGTCTGATCATGTTTGATTGATTAGGGCTTGAGATCGGTAAGCTTTGATCGAGAGAATGGATGTTAGATCGGTGAGATCAGCAGCATCAGAGATGAGCGGTTAGATCTGGAACCATTGGGTCCAATTAGATCTAGACCATGACTTGGGCTATTTTGGTTTGGTCTTTGAACCAACCTTATTAGAACCGGTTCACTTAGGTGAACGCTTGGTTCAAAGAGAGTGGCGTATGCGATCGGTTCACTTGATGTAAACGCTTGATCGCATGAGAGTTGAAGGCGAGTTTATGGCTTGCTATTTTTAGAAACCACGCCCCACGTTCAATGTGAACGTTACTCTCGTCGCTCCTCTTCGCTCTTGTTCTCGTGTGGCTTGTGTCAACGAGAGATAGAGAAGCATTCGGCCAAGGAGAATTCGCCAAGCAACTCATCTCATCTTCCCTCACGGATCGAGACCTCTTGGAGTCTTGCTAGCACAAGGAGTACCAAGGGAGTAGGCGACTTATTCATCTAGTGTGCACATCCTTTGGAGGAGATCCTCTCGCTCTCTCTTCTTCCAAATCGCCATCCAAGCGAAATGGCTATGGTATGAATCCAATCTTTATGAAGTTGATCATGTGTTCTTGCTAATGATCTTATGAAACTCTTGATTCCGCATGAAATTTTATTTGCGCCACTTATTGGGTTTCGCCCCCCCCCCTCTAGAAAGGGGTCTTACAATTGGTATCAGAGCGCATGTTATTGCTTGATCATATGATTGCTTCATGTTAATATGTGATCCATGTTTGAGGTGAATAGATCTAGGGTTATCATCATGCGAAAAAAATTTTACATGCATGCATTGTCGCATGTTTATTCTTTGTGGCGCATGTATGATGCTTATGTTGTTGCGCATGTTGAATGTATAGTTTTTCTTAAAAACTTCATCCCTTGCGCGCCTCACTTAGATCTAAGCGCCTACTATAAACCCTTAGATGGGTTGATGGGGTTGAAGTCATCCTCTAGGTTAGATCCAAAGAGTCTGATCAGACCATCTGACAGCCTAGATGGATCGACCAGATGGCACCTGTGCGCAAGCACGAGGTGGCTATTGGTCGATTGCATCACAGGCGTGTAGCGAGGTCTGGTTGAGACAACCATTGAACGCACATGAGTTAGGCCCGGGGTCACACCCGCTTGCCAGAACTCATGTTGGTTGTTCAGCCCTTGGCGCATGCATGGTTGACCATTAGGTCAACTCAAGTCAGTTAGGACTTTGTGCATGCAAGGGTAGTGGATCAAACTAGACATGATGAGTGGATCCCTATCAATGGACCGTTGTAAGGTTGTAGGGCAGATAAGAAAATTAAAATGGATGACAATGGGTTTTTCAAAAAAAAATTTTATTTTCTTAGTAATGGATCACATGTTTGATTGGATGCCATGTGCTTGTTTATTTCATCTTATGTGGGTTGCCCTTTAATGTGTGCTGTGCTGGGGCCTGCGAGCCTGGTTAATTGTAAATTAATATTTATTTGTGATATGCGAATCACATTGTGTTTAATTTATAAGTGTAATTGACCTGCGTGTCAATCTTGTCTAGATAGATTAATTTATAATTTAATCAGACAAGAGCACAAAGCACACATGGCAGAGGCGCATGCAGCAGTGGCTTGACCAGGTGCGAGGTCTAGGGTTCGACCCTAGGACAGGCGCATTTTCCTGGTGGGCGCACCTTGAGCTGCAGTGGGCGCTTGGGCCCTGGGTTGGGCCAGATGAGAAGAAAAAGCCCCATGAAGAAAGCAAGTGAAGACTTAATTTAGGTTAAGGTCTTACTTAGGCTTAATGGGCTTTTACCACATAAGATCCATGCTTTCTTTTATTGTTTAATAATTAGAATTGCATGAGTTATTTATCTTCTGCTATAGCCATAGGATTTGCCTGATAGTAAGAAGATAAAAGACCATCAAAATCCAACGCTAAATATCAAGCACGTAATGCCTTCTGGCGCGAAACCTCACTGTTCTGACTATCGTTGGGGCCGTGTTGTACCCACTCAGTGGGCACGCCCATCTATCTTCAGTGAAGGTCCCCTACAAGGGGCGAAACCCTAAAACATGCGCTAAACAAAACTTGCATGGGCGGAATCTAGGGTTTCCTAAGATCGGATAGCATGTATTATGATCACCTTTAACAACAGAAAAGGAATTCATACCGAAGCCATATGAAGGATGTCGCCTTGGAAGCAAGAGAACAAAAGAGGTCTCCTCCAAATCGTCACACACAAGATGATGTCGCTTTCTCTTTTTGGTGCTCCTTGTGCTAGCAAGTTTCCAAGAGGTCTTGATCGAATGGGAGGGAAGATGATCTCCTTGCTTGGCGAAAATTTCTCCTCTTGTCGTCTTAGCTTTTTCACACGAGAATGCTTCTCCAATGAAAACCAAGGAGGCGACAAAGGCGTGAAGAGGCGAGAGAGAGGCGACGTGAGATCATGGACACGTTTGAGAACATGCTATCTAAAAATAGCAAAGTCCAAACGTTCATGCGACCATGCATTACCCCAATCGCAAATGCCTCACCACCTGAACCATGCGCTCATCCAATGAGCTGGTTCAAATCGATTTGGTTCAACAACCAAATAAACCAAGCAATTAGTCCAGATCATAATAAACCACTGAGGCCTAAGATCTGACCGTTGATCTCTTAATGCTCTTGATCTGACCGATCTAGCATCTATTCTCTCGATCGAAGCTTACCGATCTCAAGCCCTAATCAATCAAACATGATTAGACCAGATCTCACTTTTATTCAGAGAGTAAATCCCTTTAAACTGAACTCAAACAATTCAGTCCACACGATCTGACTTAAGTAAGCCATATCATCAAATTGTGCGACCCTAAGGGTTTCCTCTAAATGTCGGTAACGACAACTTACGTTATCACGATCAGTGAGGGGTATCTAGCAACACATCACTGTCTCCCGATATAAAGGAAAGAGTCTTCCAAGACTACACCCAAACTACAGCACAAGTGTGAATCCAATTCACAAGGCATGCATATTTCCTTTGCCACTGGATGTTCTTATTGGACAAGCGTGTCAAGCTTGTAGCTCCAATATGATGAGCATGATTAGAACAGATGAACACAGTCACCTGGGTATGGCCATACACTTTCTCAATCATCTCATCCAGGGGGCCCCTTTAGAACACCACACTCCAATTATAGAGACGGCAATCCTTTGTCTATCACTAATGCCCTAACCTGACTCAAGCTCACTATCCAAGATAGTCTATAACCATTATGTTTCAAATGATATTGAACTACCTCAAAACAATGACAATCATCATTTAGAAACACAAGTGATCTCAAGTCAGAGGAAATGTGCCACTTGTTACATTCAAGGATTATTCACATTGTGACAAGCAATTGAATATCCTAGTAGGGTCTGTCCAGTACATCCAATGTACCCATGAGTCTACATCTTATTCCATGCTCGAAGCATCCTATAAGATTAGAGCACATATTAGTCTCAATCATATCAAGGCTGTCTCATGTTCACCAAGATATCTCGACTAAGGGCTTCACAGCATGTCAGCCCAGCTGAACAGCTTTGAGACATTATTCAGAAGTACACTTATTGCAGCAGATAATGTAACAAACTGAATAACAACCATGCCTTTATAAACATAAGAGTTTATTACATGATACTGATACAATCCCAAGGCCTCAAACATTAGCCTTAAGGGCATACCCCAACAATCTCCCACTTGCACTTAATCTAATGGTTGAGAAATCTCAAACCCATATTATTACAGTGCTTCTCATGCTTCTGCTGCGCCAGAGGCTTAGTAAGCGGGTCTGCCAGATTGTCATCTGTATGAACCTTGCAGACTTTGATCTCGCCACGATCAATGATCTCCCTGATCAAATAAAACCGTCTCTGTATGTGCTTGGACTTCTGGTGCGACCGTGGTTCCTTTGCTTGTGCGATTGCTCCAGTGTTATCACAAAAGATAACCAAAGGATCTACACTCGAAGGAACAACACCAAGTTCTCTCACGAACTTACGAATCCATACTGCCTCCTTGGATGCTTCCGAGGCTGCAACATACTCGGCTTCTGTTGTGGAATCAGCAACAGTTGACTGTTTGAAACTCTTCCACACCACCGCTCCTCGATTCAAGCTAAAAACATAGCCTGATTGCGATCGGAAATCATCCTGGTCAGACTGGAACGAAGCGTCAGTATATCCTTCAATACTGAGTTCTTCCTGACCACCATACACCAAGAACATATCTTTGGTCCTCCGCAGATATTTTAAAATGTTCTTGACCGCAACCCAGTGCGCCATACCTGGATTACTTTGGAACCGACTGGTCACGCTTAACCCGTAAGCGACATCTGGGCGAGTACACAACATCGCATACATAATGGATCCAATAGCCGAAGCATAAGGCGTATTGTCCATTTCATCTTTCTCAGTCTGTGTTTGTGGACACTGACTCTTTGAAAGATTCAGACCATGTCTGACTGGAAGATATCCTCTTTTAGAATTCTCTAAATGAAATCTTTCCAGGACTTTATCGATGTAAGTACTCTGGCACAGCCCGAGAAGCCTCTTAGATCTATCCCTGTAGATCTTCACACCTAATACATAGGCTGCTTCTCCTAAATCTTTCATCTGGAAATATTTCCTTAACCATGCCTTAACCGCATGCATTTCAGGAATGTCATTTCCAATGATCAAGATGTCATCGACGTAGAGGACTAGGAAAGTAATCACGCTCCCACTAAACCTCTTATATACACATGGGTCATCCTCGTTCTTGATGAAACCAAATTCACTGACTGATTCATCAAAACGAATATTCCAGCTACTCGATGCTTGTTTAAGTCCATAAATAGACTTCTTTAATTTGCATATCTTATGACGATCTGATGGATTAGTGAAACCTTCAGGTTGTGTCATATACACATCCTCTTCCAGATTTCCATTAAGGAAAGCTGTCTTCACATCCATTTGCCAGATCTCATAATCGTAATATGCTGCTATCGCGAAAAGAATCCGAATAGACTTAAACATGGCTACAGGTGAGAAAGTTTCATCATAATCTATCCCGTAGATTTGTTTGAAACCTTTCGCAACTAGCCCGCCTTTATAGGTAACCACGTTACCATCCATGTCAATCTTCTTCTTGAAGATCCATTTACAGCCTATAGGGATAACTCCCGGAGGCGGATCAACCAAATCCCAGACTTGGTTATCTGACATTGAGTCCATCTCGGCGCGCATAGCTTCAAGCCATCTCGCTGAATCCGGTCCACTGACCGCATCCGCATAAGTAAGGGGTTCATCATTATCAATGATGTAGACTCCGTCATAGCGCTCAGGCTGTCGACGGATCCTTCCCGATCTTCGCGGTTCCCGTGATGTCTGAGCCTCAGGTTGTTCAATAACCTGATCCACCGGCTCAGGCTCATCCAACTGTGCTTGAGCACTTTGTCCTTCCTCTGGATTCTCATCCAGCTTTATTTCTCTCCCACTGGCCTCTTGCAGAAGAAACTCCTTCTCAAGAAATATGGCCGTTCGAGCAACAAATACCTTGTTCTCTTTGGGATCGTAGAAATAATAACCCTTAGTTTCCTTAGGGTAACCGACAAAGATACATTTTTCAGATCTGCTCTCTAGTTTCCCAGAGGCGAGCTTTTTGACATAAGCCTCGCAGCCCCAGATCCTGATAAATGTCAAGCTCGGCTGTTTCCCATACCATAACTCATATGGCGTCTTAGAAACTGCCTTGGATGGCACTCGGTTTAGTACCTTTGCAGCTGTCTCCAGTGCAAATCCCCAAAAGGAATATGGAAGAGTAGCCTGACTCATCATAGAACGAACCATATCAAGTAACGTTCTATTTCTCCTCTCGGACACACCATTCCATTGCGGTGTTCCTGGCGGAGTGAGCTGTGAGATAATCCCACACTCCTTTAGATAGTCTATAAACTCTCGACTTAGGTATTCACCACCTCGATCAGAACGAAGTGCCTTGATATTTCGGCCTAGCTGATTCTGTACTTCATTCTTGAAGTCTTTGAACTTGTCAAAAGATTCACTTTTATGTCTCATCAGATAGACATAACCATACCTACTGAAATCATCAGTAAAGGTAATGAAGTAAAGATAGCCACCTCTGGCATGTTTACTAAATGGCCCACACACATCACTGTGTATAAGGTCAAGTAAACCTGAAGCCCTTTGACCTTTATGAGGAAAAGGTGACTTCGTCATTTTACCCATTAAACAAGCTTTGCATGTATCAATCCCCTCAAAGGAGAATGATCCCAGCAGTCCATTATCATGCAACCGCTTAATGCGTTTCTCGTTAATATGGCCTAAACGACTATGCCATAACAAGGTGCTGTCATCAGCATACTTGGCTTTCTTAATATCAATATTTTGTATAGAACATTCCATGTCCAACATGAATAACCCATTGTTAATTGAACCAGTAGCATAAACAATATTATCTAAAGAAAGAACACACTTTGAAATATTGCATTCAAAGGAAAATCCCTTCCTGACAAGAGCAGGAATGGAGATAATATTTTTAGTAATGCTGGGAACAAAGTAACAACTGTTTAGTTCTAATACAAGTCCAGATGGTAATGAGATGAAATAGTCTCCTACAGCAACAGCAGCAACCCGTGCCCCGTTTCCAACTCGTAGGTCCACCTCATGCTGTCCCACCTGTCTTCTTCTCTTGAGTTCCTGTACATTTGAACAAATGTGAACTCCACATGCAGTGTCCAACACCCATGAAATAGAAGAAGAGGATATCATGACTTCCGTCACATAAATACCTGAGCCAGAAGCAAAGCTTCCCCTCTTATCTCCTTGGAGCGCTTTACAGTCCTTTTTCCAGTGACCCAGCTGGCCACAGTGGAAACATCTGTATTCCTTTGACCGCTTAACTTTTTGCTTCAGAGCCTTGCTGTAACTCTTGACAGGGGCCTTGCCCTTCTTCCCCTTCTTCTTGTTCCTAGAAGGAACCATTAAGACAGAGGTCGAAGGCTTTCCCTTCAGAGTCTCCTCAGTAGTCAAGAGCATATTCAGCAGCTCTGCCGGAGTACAGTCGATTTTGTTCATATTAAAGTTAATGATGAACGCATCGAAAGAGGGCGGGAGAGACTGCAGAATAATGTCTACAGCAAGCTCCTGATTGATGGTATGCCCCAGTTTCTCTAGAGCCTCCTTGTGCCCAATCATCTTGAGCACGTGAGCTCCCACTGGGCTCCCTTCAGCCAGTTTGCTCTGGAAGAACAGCTTTGTCAGATTATAGCGTTCTGTCCTCGCCTGTGCAGCATACAACATCTTGAGGTTCGCTATAATCTCTATAGCCGACATATCCTCATGCTGACGCTGCAGCGGTGGCGTCATAGACGCTAGCATCAGGCAAGCGACATCAATGCTATCATTGACGTGCTTTTCATAAGCTTCCCGAACCGCCCTTGCGGCGTTCGGAGCGGGCTGAGGCGGTATAGCCGTCTCGAGGACATACAGTTTCCTCTCTGCCTTAAGAACAATCTTAAGGTGTCCGTACCAGTCTGAGAAGTTCGGCCCAGCAAACTTCTCCCTTTCCAGTAGGGATCGCACATTGAAGCTCATGGTGTTCGTTGCTGCAGGTATCTACAACAATGCAAGAACAGCAAGGTCAGTATCAATGTTAAGAATCAATCAGGACTTAAGAATGATTCTTTTTCTCACTATTTTATCTGGCTGAAAAATCCAGCAAAAACAGCCCGAAAGAGTAGAACTCTTTTAGTGAGATGGGACCCAGATTTCATACTTGGTCTCCGCGTCCCGCTCAGGCGAGATAAGATGCACAGAGAGTACAAGCACTAATCTCTGGTAGGCTGTTCCAGCCAATCGCCAACCCGTGCGATTCCCCTTCATCTGGGTAATCCAGCAGACTGTGCCAACTGAGTTGGTACAACACAGTCTCTGACCCCACAGATGGCTACCTCCATGTGCCACCATATGCGCCACATATGTAGCCTACATGGTCAAGCTAACCTGACCTACTCCCTGGACCACCACGTGCTATGCTGAGCAACGAGAAGCGATAAATCCCTTCTCTGTAACACGCAGGTGTAATCCCGCACCGTCTGAAGATAGATGGACGTGCCCACTGAGTGGGTACAACACGGCTCCAACGATAGTCAGAACAGTGAGGTTTCGCGTCAGAAGGCTTACGAGCTTGATATTTTAGCGTTGGATTTTAACGGTCTTTTATCTTCTTAACTATCATACAATTCCTATGGTGATAGCAGAAGATAAACTCATGCAATTCTAATTATAAAAGCAATAAATAGAAAGCACGCTGATCTTATGTGGTAAAAGCCCATTAAGCCTAAGTAAGACCTTAACCTAACTTAAGTCTTCACTTGCTTTTCTTCATGGGTCTTTTGCTGCTCATTTGGCCCAAACCAGGGCCCAAGCGCCATCTGCAGCTCAGGTGCGCCTACCAGGGAAAATGCGCCTGTCCTAGAGTCGAACCCTGGACCTCCCGTCTGGTCAAGCCACTGCTGCATGCGCCTCTGCCAAGTGTGCTTTGTGCTCTTGTCTGACTAATTTACAAATTAATCTATCTAGACAAGATTGACTCGCAGGTCAATTACATTTTATAAATTAATTAAACTGTGATTCGCAGATCACAAAAATAAGAATTAATTTAATAAAATTCCAGGCATGCAGGCCCCAGCACAGCACACATTGAACATGGGCAGCCCACATAAGATTAAATAAACATACATATGGCATCATACATCATTTGATCCAATCATGAAAAATAAAATTTTGAAAAACCCCATTGAGATCAATTTTATTTTTCCTTATGTGCCCTACTACCTTACAACGGTCCATTACTAGGGATCCACTCATCCGACCTAGTCAGATCCACTGCCCTTACATGCACCAAGTCCTAACTGACTTGAGTCGACCAAAAGGTCAACAATGCATGCGCCAAGGGCTGAACGACCACAATGAGGTCTGGCAAGCGGGTGTGACCCCGGGCCTAACTCATGTGCGTTCATAGGTTGTCTCAATCAGACATCGCTACACGCCTGTCTGCAGTCGACCTATAGCCATCTCGTGCTTGCGCACAGATGCTATCTGGTCGACCCATCAAGGCTGTCAGATGGTCTGATCAGACTGTTTGGATCTAACTCAGGGGATGACTTCAACCCTAATAACCCGTCTAAGGGTTTAAAGCAGGGCCTTAGATCTAGTGTAAGTCGCGCATGTGATATAGTTTTTTTTTTTTTTGAGAAAAACAAGAATGCGCCAACATACATGCGCCATAGACTAACACATTCAAGTTTCGCATGTGCAACAACTTAAAATGAAATTTTCGCATGTCAACTAGATCTAAGCATACTTGCGCATATGGATCACAAAAGGCTTTAAGCAATCATAAAAACATGCATCAACCAGGCTCTGATACCAATTGAAGGTCCCCTACAAGGGGCGAAACCCTAAAACATGCGCTAAACAAAACTTGCATGGGCGGAATCTAGGGTTTCCTAAGATCGGATAGCATGTATTATGATCAACTTTAACAACAGAAAAGGAATTCATACCGAAGCCATATGAAGGATGTCGCCTTGGAAGCAAGAGAACAAGAGAGGTCTCCTCCAAATCGTCACACACAAGATGATGTCGCTTTCTCTTTTTGGTGCTCCTTGTGCTAGCAAGGTTCCAAGAGGTCTTGATCGAATGGGAGGGAAGATGATCTCCTTGCTTGGCGAAAATTTCTCCTCTTGTCGTCTTAGCTTTTTCACACGAGAATGCTTCTCCAATGAAAACCAAGGAGGCGACAAAGGCGTGAAGAGGCGAGAGAGAGGCGACGTGAGATCATGGACACGTTTGAGAACTTGCTATCTAAAAATAGCAAAGTCCAAACGTTCATGCGACCATGCATTACCCCAATCGCAAATGCCTCACCACCTGAACCATGCGCTCATCCAATGAGCTGGTTCAAATCGATTTGGTTCAACAACCAAATAAACCAAGCAATTAGTCCAGATCATAATAAACCACTGAGGCCTAAGATCTGACCGTTGATCTCTTAATGCTCTTGATCTGACCGATCTAGCATCTATTCTCTCGATCGAAGCTTACCGATCTCAAGCCCTAATCAATCAAACATGATTAGACCAGATCTCACTTTTATTCAGAGAGTAAATCCCTTTAAACTAAACTCAAACAATTCAGTCCACACGATCTGACTTAAGTAAGCCATATCATCAAATTGTGCGACCCTAAGGGTTTCCTCTAAATGTCGGTAACGACAACTTACGTTATCACGATCAGTGAGGGGTATCTAGCAACACATCACTGTCTCCCGATATAAAGGAAAGAGTCTTCCAAGACTACACCCAAACTACAGCACAAGTGTGAATCCAATTCACAAGGCATGCATATTTCCTTTGCCACTGGATGTTCTTATTGGACAAGCGTGTCAAGCTTGTAGCTCCAATATGATGAGCATGATTAGAACAGATGAACACAGTCACCTGGGTATGGCCATACACTTTCTCAATCATCTCATCCAGGGGGCCCCTTTAGAACACCACACTCCAATTATAGAGACGGCAATCCTTTGTCTATCACTAATGCCCTAACCTGACTCAAGCTCACCATCCAAGATAGTCTATAACCATTATGTTTCAAATGATATTGAACTACCTCAAAACAATGACAATCATCATTTAGAAACACAAGTGATCTCAAGTCAGAGGAAATGTGCCACTTGTTACATTCAAGGATTATTCACATTGTGACAAGCAATTGAATATCCTAGTAGGGTCTGTCCAGTACATCCAATGTACCCATGAGTCTACATCTTATTCCATGCTCGAAGCATCCTATAAGATTAGAGCACATATTAGTCTCAATCATATCAAGGCTGTCTCATGTTCACCAAGATATCTCGACTAAGGACTTCACAGCATGTCAGCCCAGCTGAACAGCTTTGAGACATTATTCAGAAGTACACTTATTGCAGCAGATAATGTAACAAACTGAATAACAACCATGCCTTTATAAACATAAGAGTTTATTACATGATACTGATACAATCCCAAGGCCTCAAACATTAGCCTTAAGGGCATACCCCAACATTCAGACGGTGTGTGATTTCACCTGCGTGTTACAGAGAAGGGATTTATCACTTCTCGTTGCTCAGCATAGCACGTGGTGGTCCAGGGAGTAGGTCAGGTCAGCTTGACCATGTAGGCTACATATGGGGCATATGTTAGCTATATGGAGGCAGCCATCTGTGGGATCAGAGACTGTGTTGTACCAGCTCAGTTGGCACAGTCTGCTGGATTGCCCAGATGAAGGGGAATCGCACGGGTTGGCGATTGGCAGGGACTGCCTACCAGAGATTAGTGCTTGTACTCTCTGTGCATCTTATCTCGCCTGAGCGGGACGCGGAGACCAAGTATAAAATCTGGATCCCATCTCACTAAAAGAGTGTTACTCTTTCGGACTGTTTTAATGGATTTTTCAGTTAGATAAAATAGTGAGAAAAGAATCTTTCTTAAGTCCTGGATTGATTCTAAACATTGATACTGACCTTGCTGTTCTTGCATTGTTGTAGATTCCTGCAGCAACGAACACCATGAGCTTCAATGTGCGATCCCTACTGGAAAGGGAGAAGTTTGCTGGGCCAAACTTCTCAGACTGGTACGGACACCTTAAGATTGTTCTTAAGGCAGAGAGGAAACTGTATGTCCTCGAGACGGCAATACCGCCTCAACCCGCAGCGAACGCCGCAAGGGCGGTTCGTGAAGCCTATGAAAAGCATGTCAATGATAGCATTGATGTCGCTTGCCTGATGCTAGCGTCTATGACGCCACCGCTGCAGCGACAGCATGAGGATATGTCTGCTATAGAAATTATAGCAAACCTCAAAATGTTGTATGCTGCACAGGCGAGGACTGAGCGCTATAATTTGACCAAGCTTTTCTTTCAGAGCAAACTGGCTGAAGGGAGCCCAGTGGGAGCTCACGTGCTCAAGATGATTGGGCACAAAGAGGCTCTAGAGAAACTAGGGCATACCATCAATCAGGAGCTTGCTGTAGACATTATTCTGCAGTCTCTCCCGCCCTCTTTCGATGCGTTCATTATTAACTTTAATATGAACAAAATCGATTGTACCCCGGCAGAGTTGCTGAATATGCTCTTGACTACTGAGGAGACTCTGAAGGGAAAGCCTTCAACCTCTGTCTTAATGGTTCCTTCTAGGAACAAGAAGAAGGGGAAGAAGGGCAAAGCCCCAGTCAAGAACTACAATAAGGCTCTGAAACAGAAGGTTAAGCGGTCGAAGGAATACAGATGTTTCCACTGTGGCCAGCTAGGTCACTGGAAAAAGGACTGTAAAGCGCTCCAAGGAGACAAGAAGGGAAGCATCGCTTCTGGCTCAGGTATATTTGTGACTGAAGTCATGATATCATCTTCTTCTATATCATGGGTGTTGGACACTGCATATGGAGTTCACATTTGTTCAAATGTACAGGAACTCAAGAGAAGAAGACAGGTGGGGCAGCATGAGGTGGACCTACGAGTTGGAAACGGGGCACGGGTTGCTGCTGTTGCTGTAGGGGAATATTACATCTCATTACCATCTGGACTTGTATTAGAATTAAACAATTGTTATTTTGTTCCTAGCATTACCAAGAATATTATCTCTATTCCTGCTCTTGTCAGGAAAGGGTTTTCCTTTGAATGCAATATTTCAAAGTGTATTATTTCTTTGGATAATATTGTTTATGCTACTGGTTCAATTAACAATGGGTTATTCATGTTGGACATGGAATGTTCTATACAAACTATTGATAATAAGAAAGCCAAGTATGCTGATCATAGCACCTTGCTATGGCATAGTCGTTTAGGCCATATTAACAAGAAACGCATTAAGCGGTTGCATGACAATGGACTGCTGGGATCATTCTCCTATGAGGAGATTGATACATGCAAAGCTTGTTTAATGGGTAAAATGACGAAGTCTCCTTTTCCTAACAAAGGTCAAAGGGCTTCAGGTTTACTTGACCTCATACACAGTGATGTGTGTGGGCCATTTAGTAAACATGCCAGAGGTGGCTATTCATACTTCATTACCTTTACTGATGATTTCAGTAGATATGGTTATGTCTATCTGATGAGGTATAAGAGTGAATCTTTTGACAAGTTCAAAGAATTCAAAAATGAAGTACAGAATCAGCTAGGCCGAAATATCAAGGCACTTCGTTCTGATCGAGGTGGAGAATACTTGAGTCATGCGTTTACTGACTATCTGAAGAAGTGTGGGATTATCTCACAGCTCACTCCGCCAGGAACACCGCAATGGAATGGTGTGTCCGAGAGGAGAAATAGAACGTTACTTGATATGGTTCGTTCTATGATGAGTCAGGCTACTCTACCTTACTCCTTTTGGGGATTTGCACTGGAAACAGCTGCAAAGGTACTAAACCGAGTGCCATCCAAGGCAGTTTCAAAGACTCCATATGAATTATGGTATGGGAAACAGCCGAGCTTGACATTTATCAGGATCTGGGGTTGCGAGGCTTATGTTAAAAAGCTCGCCTCTGGGAAACTGGAGAGCAGATATGAGAAATGTATCTTTGTCGGTTACCCTAAAGAAACTAAGGGTTATTATTTCTACGATCCCAAAGAGAACAAGGTATTTGTTGCTCGGACGGCAATATTTCTTGAGAAGGAGTTTCTTCTGCAAGAAGCCAGTGGGAGAGAAATAAAGCTGGATGAGAATCCAGAGGAAGGACAAAGTAGTCAAGCACAGTTGGATGAGCCTGAGCCAGTAGAACAGGTTATTGAACAATCTGAGGCTCAGATATCACGGGAACCGCGAAGATCGGGAAGGATCCGTCGACAGCCTGAGCGCTATGACGGAGTCTACATCATTGACAATGATGAACCCCTCACTTATGCGGATGCGGTCAGTGGACCGGAGTCAGCTAGATGGCTTGAAGCTATGCGAGCCGAAATGGACTCCATGTCAGATAACCAAGTCTGGGATTTGGTTGATCCGCCTCCGGGAGTAATCCCTATAGGCTGTAAATGGATCTTCAAGAAGAAGATTGACATGGATGGTAACGTGGTTACCTATAAAGGCAGGCTAGTAGCGAAAGGTTTCAAACAAATCTACGGGATAGATTATGATGAAACTTTCTCTCCTGTAGCCATGTTCAAGTCGATTCGGATTCTTTTCGCGATAGCTGCATATTATGATTATGAGATCTGGCAGATGGATGTGAAAACGGCTTTCCTTAATGGAAAACTGGATGAGGATTTGTATATGACACAACCTGAAGGTTTCACTAATCCATCAGATCGTCATAAAATATGCAAGTTAAAGAAGTCCATTTATGGACTTAAGCAAGCATCTAGAAGCTGGAATATTCATTTTGATGAATCAATCTCTGAGTTTGGTTTCATCAAGAATGAAGATGACCCGTGTGTATATAAGAGGTTTAGTGGGAGCGTGATTACTTTCCTGGTCCTCTACGTCGATGATATCTTAATCATTGGAAATGATATTCCTGAACTGCATGCTGTTAAGGCATGGTTAAGGAAATGTTTCCAGATGAAAGATTTAGGAGAAGCAGCCTATGTATTAGGTGTGAAGATCTACAGAGATAGATCTAAAAGGCTTCTCGGGCTGTGCCAGAGTACTTACATCGATAAAGTCCTGGAGAGATTCCATTTAGAGAATTCTAAAAGAGGATATCTTCCAGTCAGACATGGTCTGAATCTTTCGAAGAGTCAGTGTCCACAAACACAGACTGAGAAAGATGAAATGGACAATACGCCTTATGCTTCGGCTATTGGGTCCATTATGTATGCGATGTTGTGTACTCGCCCAGACGTCGCTTACGGGTTAAGCGTGACCAGTCGGTTCCAAAGTAATCCAGGTCAGGCGCACTGGATTGCAGTCAAGAACATTTTAAAATATCTTCGGAGGACCAAAGATATGTTCTTGGTGTATGGTGTTCAGGAAGAACTCAGTATTGAAGGATATACTAACGCTTCGTTCCAATCTGACCAGGATGATTTCCGATCGCAATCAGGCTATGTGTTTAGCTTGAATGGAGGTGCTGTGGTGTGGAAAAGTTTCAAACAGTCCATCGTTGCTGATTCCACAACAGAAGCCGAGTATGTTGCAGCCTCAGAAGCATCTAAGGAGGCAGTGTGGATTCGTAAGTTCATTCAGGAAGTTGGTGTTGTTCCTTCGAGTGCAGATCCTTTGGTTATCTTCTGTGATAACACTGGAGCAATCGCACAATTAAAGGAACCACGGTCGCACCAGAAGTCCAAGCACATACAGAGACGGTTTCACTTGATCCGGGAGATCATTGATCGTGGCGAGATCAAAGTCTGCAAGGTTCATACAGATGACAATCTGGCTGACCCGCTTACCAAGCCTCTGGCGCAGCAGAAGCATGAGAAGCACTGTAATAATATGGGTTTGAGGTTACTCAACCATTAGATTAAGTGCAAGTGGGAGATTGTTGGGGTATGCCCTTAAGGCTAATGTTTGAGGCCTTGGGATTGTATCAGTATCATGTATAATCTCTTAAGTTTATAAAGGCAATGGTGGTTATTCAGTTTGTTACATCATCTGCTGCAATATGTATACTTCTGAATAATGTCTCAATGCTGTTCAGCTAGGCTGACATGCTATATGTCCTTAGTCGAGATATCTTGGTGAACATGAGACAGCCTTGATATGATTGAGACTAATATGTGTTCTAATCTTATAGGATGCTTCGAGCATGGAATAAGATGTAGACTCATGGGTACATTGGTTGTACTGGACTGACCCTACTAGGATATTCAATTGCTTGTCACAATGTGAATAATCCTTGTATGCAACAAGTGGCACATTTCCTCTGACTTGAGATCACTTGTGTTTCTAAATGATGGTTGTCATTGTTTTGAGGTAGTTCAATATCATTTGAAACATAATGGTTATAGACTATCTTGGATAATGATCATGAGTCAGGTTAGGGCACTAGTGATAGATATAGGATTGCCGTCTCCTTGATTGGAGTGTGATGTTCTAAAGGGGCCCCCCTGGATGAGATGATTGAGAAAGTGTATGGCCATACCCAGATGACTATGATCATCTGATCTAATCATGTTCATCATATTGGAGTTACAGGCTTGACTAGCTTGTCCAATAAGAACATCCAGTGGCAAAGGAAACTTGTATGCCTTGTGAGTAGATTCACACTTGTGCTGTGGTTTGGGTGTAGTCTTGGAAGACTCTTTCCTTTATATCGGGAGACAGTGATGTGTTGCTAGATACCCCTCACTGATCATGATAACGTAAGTTATCGTTACCGACATTTAAAGGAAACCCTCAGGGTCGCACAATTTGATGATATGGCTTACTTAAGTCAGATCGTGTGGACTGAATTGTTTGGGTTCAGTTTAAAAGGGATTTAATCTCTGATTGTAAGTGAGATCTGGTCTGATCATGTTTGATTGATTAGGGCTTGAGATCGGTAAGCTTTGATCGAGAGAATGGATGTTAGATCGGTGAGATCAGCAGCATCAGAGATGAGCGGTTAGATCTGGAACCATTGGGTCCAATTAGATCTAGACCATGACTTGGGCTATTTTGGTTTGGTCTTTGAACCAACCTTATTAGAACCGGTTCACTTAGGTGAACGCTTGGTTCAAAGAGAGTGGCGTATGCGATCGGTTCACTTGATGTAAACGCTTGATCGCATGAGAGTTGAAGGCGAGTTTATGGCTTGCTATTTTTAGAAACCACGCCCCACGTTCAATGTGAACGTTACTCTCGTCGCTCCTCTTCGCTCTTGTTCTCGTGTGGCTTGTGTCAACGAGAGATAGAGAAGCATTCGGCCAAGGAGAATTCGCCAAGCAACTCATCTCATCTTCCCTCACGGATCGAGACCTCTTGGAGCCTTGCTAGCACAAGGAGTACCAAGGGAGTAGGCGACTTCTTCATCTAGTGTGCACATCCTTTGGAGGAGATCCTCTCGCTCTCTCTTCTTCCAAATCGCCATCCAAGCGAAATGGCTATGGTATGAATCCAATCTTTATGAAGTTGATCATGTGTTCTTGCTAATGATCTTATGAAACCCTTGATTCCGCATGAAATTTTATTTGCGCCACTTATTGGGTTTCGCCCTCCCCCCTCTAGAAAGGGGTCTTACACAGCAATGCACTGTTAGGTGCCACTCACTGCTTGTGGTGACCATGGGTCAGCATTGCCAACGTCAGATGAACCTACAGGGTCGCACACCTTGATACTCGAGTTCTCGTAATGATCGAGAAGCCTTATGATTGAGTTATTGGATAGCTCGGATCTATTTTGGAGATTTCATCAGCGCCAATGGGCCTGATGAGATGGAAGAAATTTATTGGAGCCAACTTCCATTTACGGCATATTAATCATGGTTAGCCTAATTTGACCTTGGGTTAAATTGGATTGGATCCAAGGGCTTGGTTAACATGTATGATGGACCTTGGGCTAGGCTCATCATATAGTTGGGCTTACTAATAAATTAACTGGGCTTAAGGAGAAGAAAAGGTTGGCGCATGTTTAACCCTAGTTAGACTATGGTTAGCGCCTATGCCTTAATTAATATCATGTGATTTTAATTAATCATGTGAGATAAAATAGGGGCTAATTAATTAATTAATTAGAGTCCTATTTTTGTGGAATTTAATAGGCTGATTTATTTGAATTAATTAGAATCCTAATTGGATTTGGATTTAATTAATTAAATAAACAATTGGAGTCCTAATTGGATTAGGACTTGATCAAGCCGCCCACTTGAGTCCTAATTGGATTAGGACTTGATTCCCTCCTTCTTCTCCTAGCCGCCCACTTAGTTTAAATTGTAGCCACCCATTAGCCGCCTATGGTCTCTATAAGTAGAGACCCTAGCCGCCCTTCTCATGAGACAACAATAGTTAATCTTGAGGGCGTGATCATAAGAGAGAGGCGAGAGCAAGAGGTAGTGGCGCACTTCTCTTCCATCCAACCCTAGCCGAGAACACTTCATCTTCCTTTCCTCTTGGCGTGAGGAACTTGGTGTTGCTTGGCGACTTCCTTCTCCTCATCTTCCTCTTGGCGCATATACCTTGGAGGTGGCACAAGACTTGAGGAATAAGTACAAGGCTTGGATCTTCTTCCCGAGGCTAGCACCGGGCGTGGAAGAAGAGGACTCGAGGTGATCCGTGTGTGTGAGACTGCAGAGGGCACACGCTTGGGCGCCTACTTCGACATCAGCCTCGCCTTACTCAAGGTATTTTCTATCTCATCGTGTCGACTCCCTCGCTTGCGATCTTCACTGGGTTTTTGGGACCGGCTCGTTTCGGGGATATTTCTTCCGCTGTGCAATATTTTGTATAATTTCTATCTCTGAAAATTGTAAAATATCCCCGGGGTTTCCCAACAGTGGTATCAGAGGGACTTGCGAGACTCGAACGATGTATTTTCATGCTTTTCCATGCTCACATGCCATATCTCAATTTTCGCAAATTGCATGATCACATGGCAAACAATTTTTCTAAGTAGGAAAAATTAGGGTTTCTTGTTTCTATCATCTTTTCAATCTCTTTTGGATTTTGGATTATTTTTCTTGTATGATTTAAAGGATCAAAGGCGCACGTGGTTTTGTCAAGTAGGACGGGCATTGTGTCTTCGGACTTGCCGGGTCTTTGATCTGACAAAATTACCAGCCGAAAGGATCTTTGAAATCATCATGAAAGTTTAACCACAAATAACCAAAAGATTTGTGATAAGAAGATGAGGAAAAGAGACTGGTTTTATGAAAAAGTAAAATTTATGTTTTTATGTTTTTCATGAGCATGCAGAACTGCATGTGTAGATACCTTGCTTGTGCATAATGTTGTGATCATGAGTCAAGCCCCTTTGCATGCTTGTGATGTATCTTTGTGAGGCTTGCATGCTGCTTTTCTTTTCTTTTATTTTTGTAACAAGAAGAAGAAGATTAGGGCGCAACCACATGGAACCCTGGCATGCTTGATGGCGCATGGAGGAGTGGCACAAGATGGCATGGCCGAGCCATAGGGTTTGAGAGCTAGCCATCTTGGCTCCTTGCATGGTGGCGCATCATCTATGGAGAAAGACCCATGGCATTGGCCGAACCCATGAGGGACACCTCTAGGGTTTGAGAGCTAAACCATGGTGAGAAGGACCTTGGAGCTAACCTTGAAGTTCAAGTTAGACGTCGGCTAGATTAGGTCTTATCTTTGGGGCTTGAATCCTAGGTCAAGAGTTGAACCTCCTTTTGGCATGAGTTGGTTCAATGTCTTGAATAGGCTATGATCACATCATTCTTTTACTGTTTTCATACATATCTGCTAAAGCATGCCTGAGTTGTTTTATCGTTATGTTATCACTATAGGATTGCATTCCTGTAATGTTAGACATAAGATAAAACTGATGAGACCTCAAAAACCCTCATAAATAAATAACAAGTCTAGTAGCCTTCTAATGCGTAGCCCTCACTAAGCTATCGATCAGTGGTATTGTGAACTGTTTCCCACCCTCGTGGGACACACCCACTTATCTTTAGAAAGTGCGTGGTGGCAGTGGTTTCCCCAGTCTGTTTTAATCGGGCGCGCCTTCGCAAGGAAACTCATTGGCCCTGGGCATAACGGTTAGGAATGGACTTGACTAGATTTCCACATGTGCTGGGCATATGGTGGAACTCTAGAGGCATCGTTGAGAGATTAGGGTTTCATGATGTATCTAGCCCTCGCTGGATATGAAATGTCTGGACTATCTCAATAAGGGGAATTGCTTCGAACAATCGGCCGGCGAGCCCACCTTAGGATGCATGGGTTACTTTGTGCATCTCATCCCACCCTCGTGGGACGCGAAGCCTCATGTGGAATAAGGATCCCATCTCACTAGGAAGTCTTAAACTTCCTGATTGACTTTGTGGGTTGTCAATTCGATTAAAATAGTGGGAACCATAATCATTTAAAACAAGTCCAGTTTAAATGATTTGAAGTAGTACTAATCTGCTGTTTCTTGGTTGTTGTAGAACAATGGCAACGAACAATAGTGGTTGGTCACTGTGATCTATCCTTGAGAAATAGTCAGCCAATAAAACATAGCTTCCTGATTGACTTTGTGGGTTGTCAATTTGATTAAAATAGTGGTCACTGCGATCTATTTTTAAAGATGCAAGAAGCTATATTTTCAGTTGTGATCAACCGTGCCAATAGCATAGTCGCTGGCGTCGCACATCAACTCAAACGGCAAGGACCAATCGGGAGCCTACATGATAGAAGCAGTTATCAATGCAGGCTTCAAAGTCTGAAAAGCAATTAAACAACTTTCATCAAATTCAAATATAGCATCCTTGACCAAAAGATTTGTTAAAGGTTTAGCTATCTTAATGAAGTCCTTGACAAATCTCCTATAGAACCCGGTATGCCCGAGGAAGCTCCGGATTCCCCTAATGGAGGTTGGCGGGGGCAATCTTTCGATATCCTCGATTTTCACTCGATCGACTTCGATTCCCCGCTTGGAGATAAGGTGCCCAAGTACAATATCTTCACATACCATAAAATGACACTTCTCCCAATTGCAAGGAAGGGCCTACCTAAAATGAGGGGCAATTGGGAATCCTCTGACATCTCGAGAACTATGAAGTTTATTGGCACAAAAAATTCCCTGACCTTAATGGGGACATCTTCAACTATCCCTACTGTATGTCGCACAGATCTGTCAGTAAGCTGCAAGGCGATAGAGGTAGCCTCTAAATCTCCCATGTCCAATTCCTGAAAGACAAAAAGTAGCATGAGGCTCACACTGGCCCCCAAGTCATAGAGGGCTCTCTTGAAAGGCACATTCCCAATTCTGCATGCAATTGAAAAACTGCCTAGATCTTTAAGCTTGGGCGGTAGCTTATTCTGGATAATTGCACTGCATTCTTCTATCAGTGCTACCATCCCCTGCTCCTCTATCCTCCTCTTGTTGGACAGTATATCTTTGAGGAACATGGCATGTGTGGGCATATAGGAGAGTGCTTCTGTGAATGGTATGTTTATGTACAGCTTATTAAGCACTTACCAAAAATCTGCCGAATTGTTTGTCCAACTTAGCCTTGGCTAACCTTGGCATCAATGGTACCGGTGGCTTGTATGGAGGTGGAGGCACATATTCTAGCTCTAGTTCGGCCTCCTTTGCTACTGGTTGTTTCTGGGTGGTCTGACTCTCTATCCTCTGCTCATCTGGTACACAAGCATTATCATCTCTAACTTCCATTGGGGGATCCGTCAACTGCATGCTACTCCATGTCATGATGGCGTTACAGTGCTCCCTCAGATTTGCTTTGGGTTGAGAGGGGAGCTTCTCAGAAGGTCAGGCTGATGAACTTGCTTGATGGGCAATCTGGTTCTCCAACATCCTTGAGTGAGTAATCAATGAATCCACCTTAGAATTCAACTGCCTGGTAGACTCGTCCACATCTTTATTTCGCTTTGATTGTGTGGTGACAATGTTCTCAAGCAGTATTTCTAAATTGGACTTCTGTGGTTGGTTGAATTGACGTGGTGGAAGTCCTGGTGGTGGCCTGAAGGATGCCTAAGAAAACTGATTGCCAAAGTTTCCCTATGACGCCTGACTGTTGAAGTTCTGGGGATTGGCCTAGTTCTAGTTATTTCGGTAGGAGAAGTTGGGATGATTTCTCTAACTGGGATTATAGATGCCTGAGAAAGGATTATTCTGTTGCCTCTGATTAGGATTACCTAAGGCATTTACCTGCTCAACAGAAACATTAGAAGAAGAGGGTGCCATTATTTGGCAGTCAGTAGCACCATGTCAAGAATTCCCACAAATTTCACAAGTAATAAAATTAATAGACGATGTATTAAAATTCCCATAATCGTAAATCCACGAGTGACTTTGAACGACTATCGTATTTCAAGTCACAAGTTTAAATGAAAAAGTTAGAGTATTACGATTCACCTCTCGGCTCTTCTCGTAACACTTAACACATACAAAAGTTTGGCCAAAACAATTATACACAATAAGCACAACTCATTTAAATAAGTCAATTTACTAAAAATGGCACTAAGATTCAATAAAGATGTTTTACATATGCATAATTGTTCAACGGGCTACGCCCGAGTCCCGAACTAGGGTTTACTCTAGAGCATACATTGTTTAACACATGAAAACCCAAGAAATTGAGTTCAAAAGTAAGGGAAATTACAAATCAAGGATAGGAGATGATGAATCTTCAGTCTTCTCTCGAAAGTCACAAAGAAATCCGTCGAATCAAGCCCTTGAACCGAGTTTTCGCACTATTTTCGCCCTAGTCACCTTCTCCAAGGATTCAAACCTGGTAACCACCTAAAATCCAAACTTTTATACCTTAATCAAAGCCTTGGGTGGTTAGGAAGGTTAATTGGGCATTTTCCCCAATTTCTAGGCTCTTGGACTGCCGGATTTCATGAAGAAATGGTTGAAGGTCGCGATTTGCAGAAGCCGTCACAGGCATGATGACTGTCACGGCCAGGTGAACCCCATGGGGTTCACCGGTGCTTTTACCGGAAGTTCAAAAGTTCATGGAAGGCTTCACCACCTTGTGAACCCCATGGGGTTCACTCGTGATTCTCTCTGAGGCATCTCATGCAAAATTCATAGTACACTTCACTGGCAGGTGAACCCCATGGGGTTCACCGGTGATTTCTACTCGACAGAACTATACAACAAGCTTCACCAGTAGGTGAACCCAGCGGGGTTCACCGGTGCTTCCTTCTTGATGAAACTGTGCAGAGCACTTCACTGGCAGCACCCGTGATTCCGACTCAGGCGTACGAGCGTCTGACTCCTTTTCAGATTTCCCCTGATTTTTGACTTGATTGATGTCCAAATTTGGCAAGGGAGGACTTTTTGGAAAGCTTACTCGAAGGAGAACAGGGAAGATATAAAATCCCTAAATTTTATTGCCAAAATATCGAGAACACGGTGAGAAGGAAGCTAGGACAAATAAACGGCGGCGAGAGGATGTTTGCAAGCGATTTTGCGAGATTTCTTCAATGCGGCATCACGATTCTTCAAACTTGCCTTCGGTTTAGCATCTCCTTCCTCTTAGAAATGTTTTCTTGTAGTTTTCCTATCTTTGTAGAGAGATCTTTGAGTGATTCCATGAATATCATGGCGTAAAACCTTTTTTTAGGGCTCGGTTGAAGCCTGCTGACGATTCTTTATTGCAAACTTTATTTCAAAATAGTTATTTGGATTTTTGTGTTGACATATTTTACTTTGCTATACTTATCTCATGATTTTACCTTGGTCATGTATTTTCATGTGTTAGCCGGCACGATTCATACTGAGAGGAGAATCGTGACGGGAGAATCATGACGGTGGATCCTCTAAGTAAAACTTGTGAATCCATGACACGAGAGTGCTTGATATTCACTCGAGGATTTCACAACCTTTCTTAGAACGCATTGGGTTTGTTTAGAATGATCCACCGCGAGAGTAGGAGACCGTTCTAGACAAACACCAATGTGTACCATCGAGAGGGGGCATCTTGTACCATAAGGATAGGTTCCTTATGCAAAAACCTTAAATCCATGTAATTGACCTTTCCAATCACAATTAAGATCGTCAGTGCGGTGGATACCCAAAGCCCTGATCTCCCTCATATATATACTCTCTAGTCGTTGCTCTAGTTTCTCGTTTACGATTGAAGCTTTCAAAACCCGTTTCTGTCCTCCTAGATATCGAGACTTAAATTTTTTGGTACTTAACCTTGTTCCCTGTGGGATTCGACATCTTTTATATTACTTCGACGTTACCGTGCACTTGCGGGATGTGTCTGTTGGGGTATGCCCTTAAGGCTAATGTTTGAGGCATTGGGCTATTATCAGTATCATGTATAAACTATGTATATGTTTATAAAGGCAATTGTTGTTATTCAGATTGTTGCATTATCTGCTGCTGTATGTATACCTCTGAGTAATGTCTCAATGATGTTCAGCTTTGCTGACATTCAGAGTTGTCCTTAGTCGAGATATCTTGGTGAACATGAGACAGCCTTGATATGATTGAGACTAATATGTGTTCTGATCTTATAGGGTGCTTCGAGCATGGAATAAGATTTAGACACATAGGTGCATTGGATGTACTGGACTGACCCTACTTAGGATATTCAATTGTTTGTCACAATGTGAATAAATCCTTATAAGAAAGCAAGTGGTATATTCCCTTTGACTTGAGATCACTTGTGTTTCTAAGTGATGATTGACATTGTCTTGAGGTAGTTCAATATCATTTGAAAGATAATGGTTAAGGATTATCTTGGATAGTGGGCATGAATCATGTTAGGACACTAGTGATAGATATAGGATTGGCTCTCCTAGTTGGAGTGTGATGTTCTAAAGGGGCCCCCTGGATGAGATGGTTGAGAAAGAGTATGGCCATACCCAGATGACTATGTTCATCTGATCTAACCATTCTCATCGTGTTGGAATTACAGGCTTGACATGCTTGTCCAACGAGAACATCCAGTGGCAAAGGGAACATGTATACTGAGTGAATTGGATTCACACTTGTGCTGTGGTTTGGGAGTAGTCTTGGAAGACTCTTTCCTTCATATCGGGAGACAGTGATGTGTTGCTAGATACCCCTCTCTGATCGTGATAACGTAAGTTGTCGTTACCGACATTGAAGGAAACCCTCAGGGTCGCACAATTTGATGATATTGCTTACTTATGTCAGATCGTGTGGACTGGAATTATTCTAGTTCAGTTTAAAGCAATTTAAACTCTGATCGGAAGTAAGATCTAGTCTGATCATGTTTGATTGATTAGGACATATGATCAGTAAGCTTCGATCGGGAAAATTGATGCTTGATCGTAGAGATCAAGAGGTTCATTGAGATGTGTGGTTAGATCTTGAACCATGAGGTTCAAAGAGATCAAGACCATGGCTGGTTCGATTTGGTCCTTGAACCAAATGGAATTGAACCGGTTCACTTAAGTGAGCGCATGGTTCAAAGGGGAGAGGAGTTTCGATGGCTTCATGGGGAGTTAAACACTTACTATATTTGGAAGCCGATTTTTCTCTTGAGAAACGTCCCACGTTTTTGAACGTATGAACGCCCCTCTCGCCCTTTGCTCCTCTCGGGTTTTTGGTTCATCTTCACGCCAAGAGAGGGAGTAGTGCGGCCAGAAAGAAGAGGACATCTCCTCACACGATCATAGACTCTTTGGATCTTTGCTAGCACAAGGATTACAAGGAAGAAGCGAAAATCCATCTTGTGTGTGATTCCTTTGGAGAAGAGCCGCTCGCCCTTTTTCTTCCAAGCCGCCTCTCATGGCCATGGTAACATCCTCACTTGTTCTATACAAGCCTTCATATGTTGATCATATGTTTAAGTCATTCGATTTTGGACCTAGTCATGCGAAAAATTTTATATGCGTATGTGACCTAGGGTTACTTTCAATTGGTATCAAAGCGTGGTTTTGGCTTGATACATATGATTGCTTTCTTGTGATCCATGTTTGTTTTATGATTTGGTAGATCTACTAGATGCGCATGCTTTAGTTATCATGCGCAAATTCATTTCATGTGTTAGATCTACATGTGTTTTGTTTTCAACTATGCTTGCGCATGTGTGATGTTTGTTTGCGCTTATAATAAAAGTTTTCAATCAAAACTTATTATCATGCGCGACCCTCACTAGATCTATCTAAGCGCCTACTTCAAATACTTAGACGGGTTAATAGGGTTGAAGTCGTTAGTCAAGTCTGGACCCAATAGCCTAATCAGACCATCTGACAGCCTAGATGGGTCGGCCGGATAGCACCTGTGCGCAAGCTATACAGGTGGCTATAGGCCGACTGCAGAAGGGCGTGTAGCGATGTCTGATTGAGGCGCCTTGTGAACGATCATGATTTAGGCCCGGGGTCACACCCGCTTGCCAGAAATCATGTGGGACGTTCAGCCCTTAAGGCATGCATAGTTGACCATCAGGTCGACGCAAGTCAGTTATGACTGGGTGCATGCAAGGGCAGTGGGTCTGACTTGGTCTGATGAGTGGATGCCTATTAATGGACCGTTGTAAGGTAGTAGGGCACATAAGGAAATAAAATTGATGCCATGGGTATTTCAAAAAATTTTATTTTCTGTTTGGATCACATGTATGCATGTTTGACATGTTCATTGGGTGTTTATTTAATCTTATGTGGGCTGCCCTTATTTTTGGTGTGCTGTGCTGGGGCCTGCGTGCCTGGAATTTAATATAAATTTTGCTGTGATATGCGAATCACACTTTAATTTATGAAAATGTATATTTGACCTGCGAGTCAAACCATGTCTAGATAGATTAAAATGTAATTTGATCAGACATGAGCTCACAGCACACATGGATGAGGCGCTTGATGTCAGTGGCTTCACCAGGTGGGAGGTCTAGAGTTCGACTCTAGAACAGGCGCATACTGCCTGCATGGCGCTTTGGCCCGAGTTGGGCCAGATGAAGTACAAGAGTCCCATAAAGAGCTCAAGTGAAGACTTTTGTAAAACTAGGGTTTTACTTAGGCTTTTATGGGCATTTACCACATAAGATAATTGTGCTTTCTACTTACTGTTTTAAGTAATATTAGCACAAGCATATTTATTCTTCTGCTATCACCATAGATTTTGCATGATAGGAAGAAGATAAAAGACCGATAAAATCCAACATAAATATCAAGCTCGATTGCCTTCTGACGCGAAACCTCACTGTTCTGACAATCGTTGGGGCCGTGTTGTACCCACTCAGTGGGCACGCCCAGCTATCTTCAAACGGTGCAGGATTACACCTACATGCTACAGAGAAGGGATTTATCGCTTCTCGTTGCTCAGCATAGCACGTGGTGGTCCAGGAAGTAGGTCAAGTCAGCTTGACCATATAGGCTACATATTGAGCATATGATAGCTATATGGAGGCAGCCATCTAAGGAATCAGAAACTGTGTTGTACCAACTCAGTTGGCACGGTCTTCTGGATTACCTAGATGAAGGGGAATCGCATGGGTTGGCGATTGGCATGGATAGCCTACCAGTGACTAGTGCTTGAACTCTCTGTGCATCTTATCTCGCCTGAGCGGGACGCGGAGATCAAGAGTGAAATCTGGATCCCATCTCACTAAAAGAGTTTCACTCTTTCGGGCTGTTTTATTGGATTTTTCAGTCAGACAAAATAGTGAGAAAAGAATCACTCTTAAGTCCTGGAATGATTCTAACATGGATACTGACCTTGTTGTTCTTGCCATGTTGTAGATTCCTATAGCAACGAACACCACAGGGCTCAATTTGCGATCCATATTGGAAAAGGAGAAGTTTGCTGGGCCAAACTTCTCAGACTGGTACAGACAGCTTAAGATTGTGCTTAAAGCTGAGAGGAAGCTGTATGTCCTTGAGTCGGCAATACTGGCTCAACCCGCTGCGAACGCCGCAAGGGCGGTTCGGGATGCTTATGAGAAGCACATCAGTGATAGTACTGATGTCGCTTGCCTTATGCTTGCGTCAATGACGCCCGAGCTCCAGCGTCAGCATGAGGATTTGTCTGCTATTGATATTATAGCAAATCTCAAAATGCTGTATGCTGCACAGGCAAGGACAGAACGCTATAACTTGACAAAACTTTTCTTTCATAGCAAACTGACTGAAGGGTTGTATGCTGCACAGGGAGCTCATGTGCTCAAGATGATTGGGTACAAAGAGGCCCTAGAGAAACTGGGACATACCATCAATTCAGAACTTGTTGTTGACACTATCTTGCAGTCTCTCCCGGCTTCTTTCGATTTGTTCATTATTAATTTTAATATGAACAAAATCGACTGTACTCCGACAGAGTTACTGAACATGCTCTGCATCACAGAGCAGACTCTTGAGAAGGGAAAGCCTTCATCCTCTGTCTTAATGGTTCCTTCTAGGAATAAGAAGAAGGGGAAGAAGGGCAAAACCCCTATCAAGAGCTACAACAAGGCTTTGAAACAAAAGATAAAGCGGTCAAAGGACAACAGATGCTTCCATTGTGGCCAGTTGGGTCATTGGAAGAAGGACTGTAGAGCGCTCCAAGGAGAGAAGAAGGGAAGCAAGCCTTTCACTTCTGGCTCAGGTATTTACGTGACTGAAGTCATGCTAGCTTCTTCTATTTCATGGGTGTTGGACACTGCATGTGGAGTTCACATTTGTTCAAATGTGCAGGAACTCAAGAGAAGAAGACAGGTGGGACAGCATGAGGTGGACCTACGAGTTGGAAACGGGGCACGGGTTGCTGCTGTTGCTGTAGGAGAATATAACATCTCTTTACCATCTGGTTTTGTATTAGAACTTGACAATTGTTATTTCGTACCAAGCATAACTAAGAATATTATCTCTATTCCTGCTCTTGTCAGGAAAGGTTTTTCTTTTGAATGCAAAACTTCACAGTGTTGTATTTCATATGATAATATTGTTTATGCAACTGGGTCGATTAACAATGGGTTATACATGTTGGACATGGAATGTTCTGTACAACAAATTGATAACAAGAAAGCCAAGTATGCTGATGACAGCACCTTGTTATGGCATAGTCGTTTAGGCCATATTAACAAGAAGCACATTGAGCGGTTGCATGATCATGGACTGCTGGGATCATTCTCCTATGAGGAGCTTGATACATGCAAAGCTTGTTTAATGGGTAAAATGACGAAGACTCCTTTTTCTAATAAAGGTGAAAGGGCTTCAGGTTTACTTGACCTTATTCACAGTGATGTGTGTGGGCCTTTTAGTAAACATGCCAGAGGTGGCTATTCATACTTCATTACTTTTACTGATGATTTCAGTAGGTATGGTTATGTCTATTTAATGAGACATAAGAGTGAATCTTTTGACAAGTTCAAAGAATTCAAAAATGAAGTACAAAATCAGTTAGGCCGAAATATCAAGGCACTTCGTTCAGATCGAGGTGGCGAATACTTGAGTCATGAGTTTACTGACTATCTGAAGGAGTGTGGGATCATCTCACAGCTCACTCCGCCAGGAACACCACAATGGAATGGTGTGTCCGAGAGGAGAAATAGAACCTTATTGGATATGGTTCGTTCTGTGATGAGTCAGGCTACTCTACCTTACTCCTTTTGGGGATTTGCACTGGAAACAGCTGCAAAGGTGCTAAACCGAGTGCCATCCAAGGCCGTTTCAAAGACACCATATGAGTTATTGTATGGGAAATAGCCGAGCTTGACATTTATCAAAATCTGGGGTTGCGAGGCTTATGTCAAAAAGCTCGCCTCTGGGAAACTGGAGAGCAGATCAGATAAATGTATCTTTGTCGGTTACCCTAAAGAAACTAAGGGTTATTATTTCTACTATCCCAAAGAGAACAAATGTCGGTTACCCTTGACATTTTGAGATTTGCTATAAAAGATACAGCATTTTGAGATTGTTGGGGTATGCCCTTAAGGCTAATGTTTGAGGCCTTGGGCTATTATCAGTATCATGTATAAACTATGTATATGTTTATAAAGGCAATTGTTGTTATTCAGATTGTTGCATTATTTGCTACTGTATGTATACCTCTGAGTAATGTCTCAATGATGTTCAGCTTTGCTGACATTCAGAGTTGTCCTTAGTCGAGATATCTTGGTGAACATGAGACAGCCTTGATATGATTGAGACTAATATGTGTTCTGATCTTATAGGGTGCTTCGAGCATGGAATAAGATTTAGACACATAGGTGCATTGGATGTACTGGACTGACCCTACTTAGGATATTCAATTGTTTGTCACAATGTGAATAAATCCTTATAAGCAAGCAAGTGGTATATTCCCTTTGACTTGAGATCACTTGTGTTTCTAAGTGATGATTGACATTGTCTTGAGGTAGTTCAATATCATTTGAAAGATAATGGTTAAGGATTATCTTGGATAGTGGGCATGAATCATGTTAGGACACTAGTGATAGATATAGGATTGCCTCTCCTAGTTGGAGTGTGATGTTCTAAAGGGGCCCCCTGGATGAGATGGTTGAGAAAGAGTATGGCCATACCCAGATGACTATGTTCATCTGATCTAACCATTCTCATCGTGTTGGAATTACAGGCTTGACATGCTTGTCCAACGAGAACATCCAGTGGCAAAGGGAACATGTATACTGAGTGAATTGGATTCACACTTGTGCTGTGGTTTGGGAGTAGTCTTGGAAGACTCTTTCCTTCATATTGGGAGACAGTGATGTGTTGCTAGATACCCCTCTCTAATCGTGATAACGTAAGTTGTCGTTACCGACATTGAAGGAAACCCTCAGGGTCGCACAATTTGATGATATTGCTTACTTATGTCAGATCGTGTGGACTGGAATTATTCTAGTTCAGTTTAAAGCAATTTAAACTCTGATCGGAAGTAAGATCTAGTCTGATCATGTTTGATTGATTAGGACATATGATCAGTAAGCTTCGATCGGGAAAATTGATGCTTGATCGTAGAGATCAAGAGGTTCATTGAGATGTGTGGTTAGATCTTGAACCATGAGGTTCAAAGAGATCAAGACCATGGCTGGTTCGATTTGGTCCTTGAACCAAATGGAATTGAACCGGTTTCACTTAAGTAAACGCATGGTTCAAAGGGGAGAGGAGTTTCGATGGCTTCATGGGGAGTTAAACACTTACTATATTTGGAAGCCGATTTTTCTCTTGAGAAACGTCCCACGTTTTCGAACGTATGAACGCCCCTCTCGCCCCTTGCTCCTCTCGGGTTTTTGGTTCGTCTTCACGCCAAGAGAGGGAGTAGTGCGGCCAGAAAGAAGAGGACATCTCCTCACACGATCATAGACTCTTTGGATCTTTGCTAGCACAAGGATTACAAGGAAGAAGCGAAAATCCATCTTGTGTGTGATTCCTTTGGAGAAGAGCCGCTCGCCCTTTTTCTTCCAAGCCGCCTCTCATGGCCATGGTAACATCCTCACTTGTTCTATACAAGCCTTCATATGTTGATCATATGTTTAAGTTATTCGATTTTGGACCTAGTCATGCGAAAAATTTTATATGCGTATGTGACCTAGGGTTACTTTCAGTGTCAAGTTTTTGGTGCCGTTGTCAGGGATCAACGGTTAATATTGGTAGACTAGGCTTTAGTTAGTTTGTTTTACACTATTGCTAAATTCTTTTACTCTCTATTTCTCATTTGTCTTGGGACTTTGAAATTGTGACTGACCCCTTTTATGTAAAGAAGTTCTAGGGCAGGCAAACTCTTTGAAATCGATCTAGAGATAGAAAGAACTTTCAAAAACAGGAGAAAGCTTAATCAATTTCGGCAGAAGGAAGGCAAAGACCAGATGGAGCATATTCAATTAGACACGAATAATGATCAAGTGCCCCAACCTATCGAGAACAACAACAATAATTGGACGCTAAGAGATTATGCTGCTCTCTATGCTCATGGGTTACAATTAGGATTTGCAAGGCCTACTATAGAGGTCAATAATTTTGAGATTAAACCTGCTCTATTATCTATGGTTCAACAAAATCAATTTGGTGGTTCTCCTCTTGAGGACCCCAACATGCATCTTTCTATATTTTTAGAGTACTGTGATATGCTGAAAATTAATGGTGTTTCTACTGATGCTATCAGGTTGAGATTGTTTCCCTTCTCTTTAAGGGACAAAGCAAGAGCTTGGCTTCACACGCTACCTTCGGCTTCAATAAGGACATGGGCGGAATTATCACAGGCCTTTCTCCCCAAATACTTTCCTCCATCCAAGACCATTCAACTGAGGAATCAAATAACTAGCTTTATGCAGAAGGATGGAGAGTCTTTGTATGAGGCTTGGGAAAGATTTAAAGAATTACAAAGAATGTGCCCGCACCATGGAATAGAGACTTGGGTCTTGGTCCACACGTTTTACAATGGGTTGGATTACAACACAAGGCTCATAGTTGACGCTGCAGCCGGAGGAGCCTTAATGAACAGGCAAGTTGAAGATGCTATGAACCTTTTAGAAGACATGGCTATGAATTATCTTCAATGGACTTCTGAGTGAGGTACACCTTCCAGGAAGACAGGTAAATTCGAACTTGATACTTTGACTGCTCTCACTGCGAAGGTAGATTCTTTAACTAAGAAAATTGATTCTTGGTCTGTGAATTCTTTAGACGCTAACTATGTATCTTGTGAGGTGTGTGGAGTTGCAGGCCATGTGGGTGCTGACTGTCAGCTAGGAGATGGGTAGTTGGCTTTGAATCATCCTGAGTAAATGAATGCTGTGGGAAACTTCAATCCAAACAACAATCCATATTCTAACACTTACAACCCAAGATGGCGCAACCACCCGAACTTCTCATACTGCACTACATAGCCGATGCAGCTAGGACAAGCGCCACCGCAACAAGCCCCGCCTCCACAAGGAAATTTCAGGCAGTCTCCACAAGGCAATTACAAACAACCACCAGGATTTCAGAATAGGAACTTCAGCCCACAGCCAAGGCCAAACAATGATTCGTAGTTGATCAAGCAAATTGGAGGCTTGACTGACATGATGAAGCTTATGATGACATGAATGGATTCCCTGGAGACACACAACAAGATGCTGGAGAGTCAGCTAGCCCAACAAGCTAGCTCATCCACCAGAGCTCCAAGCAAACTAACATCACAGCCGGAAGTCAACCCCAGAGAACACTACAATGCAATTTCAACCAGAAGTGGAAAGCAATTGGAAGATCCAAAAATGCCGACTGATGAAAGGAAAGAGGATGAAACACCTGAAACTAGTGACCTGAACCATGGAACACCACCCGAGTCACAAGAACAGGATTTGGAGGAGCAACCCTATGTTGGGCCACCTGCTTATAAACCCCCAATCCCATTTCCGCAGAGGCTTGTCAAAGTTAAACTAGACAAGAAGTTTGGTAAGTTCTTAGAAGTTTTGAAAAAACTCTACATTAACATCCCTTTTGTCGATGCTCTTTCGCAGATGCCAACTTATGCCAAATTCCTGAGAGACATCTGATCAAATAAAAGGAAGCTGGAAGATCAAGGAACCGTTGCACTTATTGAGGAGTGCAGCGCCATCATACAGAACAAGCTCCCTCGGAAACTCAAGGACCCTGGCAATTTTTCCATACCTTGCCAGATTAGAGAGATGGCCTTTCAGAGAGCTTTGTGCGATTTAGGAGCAAGTGTCAGCCTCATGCCATTGTCATTATGTAAAAGGCTAGACTTGGGAGATTTGAAACCTACTAACATATCTTTACAGCTTGCAGATAGATCAGTTCATCAACCTGTTGGTATTTTAGAGGACGTTCCTATTAAAGTTGGAAACTATTTTGTCTGTGCTGATTTTGTTGTGTTAGAGATTGATGAGGATGACAGACTCCCTATCATTTTAGGGAGACATTTTCTTGCTACTGCTGGTGCTGTCATTGATGTCAAGAATGGGAAACTGTCCTTGAATATCGGTGACAATGTTATTCAGTTTGATCTGTCTGACTCTTTGAAAAAACCTTCTTTTGCAGGTACATGCTGTAGTGTGGACATTGTTGAAAAGGCTATACAGTAAGTTGAACCCTTCAGGAAGGAAGTAGACCCATTGGAACTTGCCTTGACGAACTCTGTTGATAAATACGTTTAAGGAGAAGCTGTAAGGTATGTTGCACTACTAGAAGCCGACTCGAGCATGGATGACAAGAAAGAAGAAAATTAGGAGAATCAAGGGCAGTAGAAAATTGAATTCAAAAGCTTACCTAGCACTCTGAAATACGAGTTTTTATGAGATGATTCTACATACCCTGTGATAGTCAGTGCAGAACTAGACAAAGATCAAACCAAACTACTCCTCAAAGAACTTTTTCTCCACAGGAAGGTAATAGGCTACTCACTAGATGACATCAAAGGGATTAACCCCTCTGTTTGCATGCACAGGACCTTACTAGAAGACAATAGCAAACCCTCTGTAGAATTTCAACGCCATCTCAATCTAGACTTGAAAGACATCGTGAAGAAAGAGGTGCTAAAGCTTTTGGACGCAGAAGTAATATACCCAATACCAGACAGTTCTTGGGTGAGTCTAGTGCACATTGTGCCCAAAAAGGGAGGCGTCACGGTGATTAAGACTGATGCAGATGAGTTGATAGCGATGCGCACGGTTACAGGATATAGGATGTGCATTGATTACAGGAAGTTGAACTCCGCTATGAGAAAAGATCATTTTTCTTTTCCATTTATTGATCAGATGTTGGACATATTAGCCCATAATTCTTATTTTTGCTTCTTGGATGGATTTATGGATGATTTTTCTGTGTATGGTTCCTCTTTTCATGATTGTTTATCTAACTTATCTAAGGTTTTGCAGAGATGTGAAGAGGTGAATCTGGTTTTGAACTGGGAGAAGTGCCACTTCATGGTCAAGGAAGGAATTATCCTCGGGCATCTAGTCTCTGAGCGAGGGATAGAGGTGGACAGAGCTAAAATTGAAATCATTGAGAATCTTATGCTGCCTACGACAGTAAAGGGGATGAAGAGTTTTCTTAGACACGCTGGCTTCTATAGACGATTTATTAAAGACTTCTCTAAGATAGCTCGGCCCTTAACTAACCTTCTTGCTAAAGATTCTATCTTTTCTTTTGGCAGAGATTGTGAAGAAGCCTTCATGGAACTTAAGGAAGCATTGATTACGGCCCCAATAATTCAACCTCCAGATTGGTCCCTACTGATTATGGGGGTGCCGTAATTTGCTCTGAAGCTCCAATCTTCTCGAAATTTGACATATAATCTTCTCTTGATGGTGGGAATTCATCCATGCATCTGGAATTGCTTGAAAATGCCTGAAAATCGTGCCTTTTTGCCTGAAAATTATCAAAAACCAAAAAGAGTGTAGATTCCAGAATAATTGATAGAAAAGGCATAAAAATACGCAAAGTAGTATAAATATGACACAAAAAAATCTATCAAATGGCACAAAATTTACTATAAATTTCGGTGTTATCAAACACATAAGGCTCAACCTTTGCTTGTCCTCAAGCAAAAAATCAAAAATTGATCATAGGAATAGACTTTCTCATGAAGAATAAATTTCTAAAATACAATCACTAATGAAAAATTTCCACCAATTGATTCATAAATTTTTAAACAGACATATCATCCTTTGAATTCAATTCTCAAGATCCACAACTTTATCAAATAAAACTTTGCAACTTGTACAAAAAATAAAATCTCAATCTCATGAATTCACCCAATTTTTAGTTTAAATCTATCATACTTTTGTTTACAGGAATAGGATATCCAAAATCTTTTTCCACTCAAAATTTTCTTTTCTTCTTTTTTTTTTCTTTTTCTTTTTGGATGGCATGTATCCGCATAGATACACAATTTTTATTCTTTTTGCATCGTTCACATTCTCTAATTCGATTACCACTTTTTTTTCTGGTGACTAAGTTAGAGTACACTGACCACATAATCAATGTAATAGAAATCATATCTTTTTAGTATAAAGAATTTTAGTAAAGACAGCAGAGTTAATGTGAATCGATTTCTCTCTATTATTTTTTTATTTTTCAGACTTCAACCCATGTCCTTTGGTACCACTATCAATTTTGCACAGTGCCAAGTGGGGGAGTCACTAACTATTTTTGGATCTTGGATTATTTCTTCCCAACAAATAGCAAATAGACTAAACATCAATTAGATTAATCAATTGACATCAATTCAAAAATTATACTCATATGCTGATTTTATTCAAAAAGTAGCTTCACTTTTAAATTAAATTCTTCAAATAATATATTTCCCTAAAATCTCACTCATCAACCAATGAAAAATTTCAAAAGTAGATATGTATAAGAGAAATAAATTTGACATGATAGATCTAGATCTAATCACAAGCATGGACTCGTTCATCATCAATAAGAATCAAACAAGTCATCAACAATGAATTCTTTAAAATTTATCTAGGCCATAAATCAATTACATCAATCAAAAATATACTCATCAATCATCTAAATATCGCAATATCATCAAGTATGAAGCATTCAATTATGCACCTCCACAAGGTGCTCAAAGTATCCAAAATATCATAATACAACCCGATCGAATAATTCATCAATATCAAAATGTGATAATACAACCCCATCGAATGAATAGAAATCAATATCATCATCATACAACCATATCGAATAGGAATATAATCTTGTAAAGCAGAGTAGCAATGGTGGACACAACAAGTATGGAGGAATCATCCTTCCCTATAAAACATGAAACATCATTAAGATAATGAAAAATAAATGCAAGGACGTAAGGGAAAAATATACTCACAAAACTCTACTCATCATCATCGGATCGGATCTCCTCAGTGTCCTCCTCTACTGCATCCATAGGATCAAAGGGCTGCTTGTTGGGGTATGCCCTTAAGGCTAATGTTTGAGGCCTTGGGATTGTATCAGTATCATGTATAAACTCTTAAGTTTATAAAGGCAATGGTTGTTATTCAGTTTGTTACATCATCTGCTGCAATATGTATACTTCTGAATAATGTCTCAATGCTGTTCAGCTAGGCTGACATGCTATATGTCCTTAGTCGAGATATCTTGGTGAACATGAGACAGCCTTGATATGATTGAGACTAATATGTGTTCTAATCTTATAGGATGCTTCGAGCATGGAATAAGATGTAGACTCATGGGTACATTGGTTGTACTGGACAGACCCTACTAGGATATTCAATTGCTTGTCACAATGTGAATAATCCTTGTATGCAACAAGTGGCACATTTCCTCTGACTTGAGATCACTTGTGTTTCTAAATGATGGTTGTCATTGTTTTGAGGTAGTTCAATATCATTTGAAACATAATGGTTATAGACTATCTTGGATAATGATCATGAGTCAGGTTAGGGCACTAGTGATAGATATAGGATTGCCGTCTCCTTGATTGGAGTGTGATGTTCTAAAGGGGCCCCCCTGGATGAGATGATTGAGAAAGTGTATGGCCATACCCAGATGACTGTGATCATCTGATCTAATCATGTTCATCATATTGGAGTTACAGGCTTGACTAGCTTGTCCAATAAGAACATCCAGTGGCAAAGGAAACTTGTATGCCTTGTGAGTAGATTCACACTTGTGCTGTGGTTTGGGTGTAGTCTTGGAAGACTCTTTCCTTTATATCGGGAGACAGTGATGTGTTGCTAGATACCCCTCACTGATCATGATAACGTAAGTTATCGTTACCGACATTTAAAGGAAACCCTCAGGGTCGCACAATTTGATGATATGGCTTACTTAAGTCAGATCGTGTGGACTGAATTGTTTGGGTTCAGTTTAAAAGGGATTTAATCTCTGATTGTAAGTGAGATCTGGTCTGATCATGTTTGATTGATTAGGGCTTGAGATCGGTAAGCTTTGATCGAGAGAATGGATGTTAGATCGGTGAGATCAGCAGCATCAGAGATGAGCGGTTAGATCTGGAACCATTGGGTCCAATTAGATCTAGACCATGACTTGGGCTATTTTGGTTTGGTCTTTGAACCAACCTTATTAGAACCGGTTCACTTAGGTGAACGCTTGGTTCAAAGAGAGTGGCGTATGCGATCGGTTCACTTGATGTAAACGCTTGATCGCATGAGAGTTGAAGGCGAGTTTATGGCTTGCTATTTTTAGAAACCACGCCCCACGTTCAATGTGAACGTTACTCTCGTCGCTCCTCTTCGCTCTTGTTCTCGTGTGGCTTGTGTCAACGATAGATAGAGAAGCATTCGGCCAAGGAGAATTCGCCAAGCAACTCATCTCATCTTCCCTCACGGATCGAGACCTCTTGGAGCCTTGCTAGCACAAGGAGTACCAAGGGAGTAGGCGACTTCTTCATCTAGTGTGCACATCCTTTGGAGGAGATCCTCTCGCTCTCTCTTCTTCCAAATCGCCATCCAAGCGAAATGGCTATGGTATGAATCCAATCTTTATGAAGTTGATCATGTGTTCTTGCTAATGATCTTATGAAACCCTTGATTCCGCATGAAATTTTATTTGCGCCACTTATTGGGTTTCGCCCCCCCCCCCCCCTCTAGAAAGGGGTCTTACACTGCTCTCTCTGGTAACCACCATGGTCACCTCCTCATCTACTATCCTCATACCCGAAGTGGTCATAAAGAAAATTTCCCATATCTTCCATGTAAGTACTCAAATCCTCCACATCCCGATGGATATGGTGCATAGTGTCCTGCATTCGCCCCATGGAATCCATCATCTTCTCCATATGATGTCCCTGACGATATATCTCAGCGGAGAGTGCCTGGAATCCTGGGTCGAAGGCACTAGACCATCCTCCAGTCAATCTGTGGGAAGAATCAGCAGCTGGGTGAGTAGAATCAGCAGGCCGGTGAGATGGTGACTCCATACCAAAAGGGTCATCTCTTCCACCCCAAGTGGGTGGTGGTGGAACTGCACTCAATGGTGGTGTAAATGCGGCCTCAGCGGTGCTCAGTGAAAGTTTCCAATTTGCTCTCCATCACAGTGGTCTTCTCTACGTGGAGTAATGGCAAAGTAGGGTCATTTGGCCAAGGACCAAGCAAAAGACATCCCCCTCTCTAACTATCATCTTCATAGCCAAGCAAGACTCAAGATCAAGCCTTGCATTCCCTCTTGCCACTTCTACCCCATAGGGCTAAACATTTAGATGTAGGGCTATAGGGGTAATCAGATCCCCTATTACAATGGCGCCCTTCTTTGCTCTAGCCACTTTATCTATGTGCTTCATCAAAAAGAAGGCAACATCCACTACTACTCCATTAAGCATCCCCCATAGAAAGTAAAGCTCAGTTTGTCGCACCATTCCATCACTATCTCCTCTGCCAAAAAATGTGTGAGCAATAACTCTATGAACATACTTTATACAAGAATTCATAATCCTTGAATATCTAGCAGAAACAGCAGAAAAATGGGTCTCATGGGTAATCTAATTCCAAAACACATTTTCTATAAACCCCAATTGGTATTTGGGTATACCCTCCAGAACCTAAATGAAAGATAGATATGATTTCTCTCAAAGTTAAATTCCTCTCAACATTAGTTAGTCTGAATGTAACTTCTCCTTCAACTGGTTCATTGGAAAACTTTCGTAGGTCCACATTCAAACTACTCAAAAATTTTAAAACAAGTGGCAAATAAGTATATGGTGTCATCTCAAAAAATCATTTTGCTTTGATTTGCTCAAACATCCAAAACACATCCTCATATAATCCAAGTGCTTCCAAGGTTCTCCTATCAGCATACTTGGTATTGACCACCCTTCTCTCCACCAACTTGTTGTATCTTTCTTCTTGAATTTCATTCCTAAAGATAATGCCATAGGGATTTGGTGTTCTGGAGGATGTAGCTGGTTCTTTTCCCTACTCTTTGATACTACTTGCTTAATCTTAGGAGCCATTTCAATTTTTCACACAAGCTGCAAGCTAAGAGTGCAATACAATATAGCAAATAGCAATTCAATGTAATCTATCACTTTCAATCTCAGAAATTTCTCTCTAACAAAATGTCTTACGAGTAATATTAGTTAACTCATAGCTTAAAACCCAAAATTTTTTTTATCAAAAATAGAACAGTGGAACACTGGGCGGAAAACAGGGTGGAAATCAAGCGTCCAAGCTCAATCTTGCTCAATACACTCTACAAATCTATTCAAAATCTCTAGAAACGAACTAGGAAAGATCGCCTACCCTTTATGAAGCATTTGCAAACAAAAATCTCTCAAATTGACCAAGAAACGAGGAAAAATGAAGAAAGGGGCGAAAATTCATGCAAACTCGCTAAATCAGAGAAATCGGTCAAGAAAGTACCCAATCGGCGGTGAAAATCGGATGGGAAGGGTCGCTGACGAGCTCTGACGGTCGGAGAAGGTCGGAGGTTGAGGGTCGGCTCGAGAATGAGTGAAAACGAGGGAGAAAACCTAAAACACGGCCCAGAAAACCCTAAAAAATGGCATAGGAATCGTGTCTAAAAATAGACGTATTTTGACGGATTCGAAGAACACAGGCCGTAAAACTAATGTTGGGGTATGCCCTTAAGGCTAATGTTTGAGGCCTTGGGTTATTATCAGTATCATGTATAAACTATGTTTATAAAGGCAATGGTTGTTATTCAGGTTGTTGCATTTTCTGCTGCTATATGTATACTTTTGAATAATGTCTCTATGGTGTTCAGCTTGGCTGACATGCAGTATAGTCCTTAGTCGAGATATCTTGGTAAACATGAGACATCCTTGATATGATTGAGACTAATATGTATTCTAATCTTATAGGATGCTTCGAGCATGGAATAAGATGTAGACTCATAGGTACATTGGATGTACTGGACTGACCCTACTTAAGATATTCAATTGCTTGTCACAATGTGAATAATCCTTATATGCAAACAAGTGGCATATTTCCTCTGACTTGAGATCACTTGTGTTTCTAAATGATGATTGGCATTGTCTTGAGGTAGTTCAATATCATTTAAAATATAATGGTTATAGACTATCTTGGATGATGAGCATGAGTCATGTTAGGGCACTAGTGATAGATATAGGATTGCCTTCTCCTTGTTTGGAGTGTGATGTTCTAAAGGGGCCCCCTGTATGAGATGGTTGAGAAAGTGTATGGCCATACCCAGATGACTATGTTCATCTGATTTAACCACTCTCATCATGTTGGAGTTACAGGCTTGACACGCTTGTCCAACGAGAACATCTAGTGGCAAAGGAAACACATATGTCAAGTGAATTGAATTCACACTTGTGCTATGGTTTGGGTGTAGTCTTGGAAGACTCTTTCCTTTATATCGGGAGACAGTGATGTGTTGCTAGATACCCCTCTCTGATCGTGATAACTTAAGTTATCGTTACCGACATTTAAAGGAAACCCTTAGGGTCGCACAATTTGATAATATGGCTTACTTATGTCAGATCGTGTGGACTGAATTGTTTTGGTTCAGTTTAAAGGAGTTTAAACTCTGATTGTAAGTGAGATCTGGTCTGATCATGTTTGATTGATTAGGGCTTGAGATCAGTAAGCTTCGATCGAGAGAATTGATGCTAGATCGATGAGATCAAGAGCATCAAGAGATGTGTGGTTAGATCTTGAGCCTTTCGGTTTAATAAGGTCTAGACCAAGGCTTAGTTTGATTTGGTCTTTGAACCAAATTCTATAGAACCGGTTCATTATATGAACGCATGGTTCAAAGGGAGAAGAAGATGCGATCGGTTCACTTGGAGTGAACGCATCATGCGTTGAGGGCTTGCTATTTTTGGAAGTTGAATTTTTCCAAAATAGAAGCACACCTCCACGTTCGAGGGTAACGCCTCTCGTCGCCCATCTTCTACTCTCGAGACTCCTCTCATTTTGGTAGAGTGTCTTCACGCCAAGAAGGAGATTCGGTCAGCCAAGAAGAGCATCTCATTCTCCACACACGGCTAGGACACCTTGGAGAGCTTTGCTAGCACAAGGAACGCCAAGAAGGAAGCCATCACCATCTTGTGTGCGTTCACTTTGGAGGAGAGCCACATTGCCCTCTTGCTTCCAAGTCACCATCCAAACAATGGCTTTGGTAAGATCACAACTTGATCTTTGCAAACATAAGGTTAATCATATGTTCATGCCACATGCGATCATGTTGAAATCCTTATTTCCGCCCATGCAAAATTTTAGAAGTGCATGCGTTTAGGGTTTCGCCCCCCACTTTCAATTGGTATCAGAGGTGCGTTATGGGATGATCTTATATGATTGCTTTTTGTGTGATCCATGTATGCGTTGAATAGATCTAAACCTAAACATCATGCGAAAAATACATGCTAGTCTTTAGATGTATGTTTTTGCTTGTGGCGCATGTATGTTATCCTTGTTGGCGCATGTTGAAGATTTTTGTCAAAACGTAACATCTTGCGCGCCATCAACTTAGATCTAAAAGCGCCTACTTGAAATACTTAGACGGGTTACTAGGGTTGAAGTCATCAGTCTAGTCTGGACCCAACAGCCTGATCAGACCATCTGACAGCCTAGATGGGTCGACCAGATAGCACCTATGCGCAAGCATGAGGTGGCTATAGGTCGACTGCAGAAAGGCATGTAGCGATGTCTGATTGAGGCAACCAGTGAACGATCATGATTAAGGCCCGGGGTCACACCCGCTTGCCAGAAATCATGTGGGACGTTCAGCCCTTAAGGCATGCATTGTTGACCATGAGGTCGACGCAAGTCAGTTATGACTTGGTGCATGCAAGGGCAGTGGGTCTGACTTGGTCTGATGAGTGGATCCCTATTAATACCTTAGGGCACATAAGGAAATAAAATTGATACCATGGGTTTTTTCAAAATTTTATTTTCCTATTTGGATCACATGTTGCTTGTTTAACCTGATTAGGTGTCTATTTCATCTTATGTGGACTGCCCTATTTGTGTGCTGTGCTGGGGCCTGCGTGCCTGGATTAATTAATTGTAAATTTTTATTGTGATCTGCGCATCACATTTTCAATTTATGATAATGTGTAATTGACCTGTGTGTCAAATCATGTCTAGATAGATTAAAATGTAACTTAATCAGACATGAGCACAGAGCACACATGGCAGAGGCGCTTGCAGTAAGTGGCTTGACCAGGTGGGAGGTCTAGAGTTCGACTCTAGAACAGGCGCAACCAGTCTGGGAGTGCATTTGGGCTGCAGAGGGCTTGGGCCCGGGCTGGGCCAGATGAAATGCAAAAGACCCATGAAGAGCTCAAGTGAAGACTTGTGTAAAACTAGGGTCTTACTTAGGCTTAATGGGCGTTTACCACATAAGATCATTGTGCTTTCTATTTACTGTTTAAGTAATATTAGCACCTTCATGATTTATCATTCTGCTATCACCATAGAATATGCATGGTAGTAAGAAGATAAAAGGACCGTTAAAATCCAACGTTAAATATCAAGCACGAAAGCCTTCTGACGCGAAACCTCACTGTTTTGACTATCGTTGGGGCCGTGTTGTACCCACTCAGTGGGCACGCCCATCTATCTTCAGACGGTGTGTGATTACACCTGCGTGTTACAGAGATGGGATTTATCGCTTCTCGTTGCTCAGCATAGCACGTGGTGGTCCAGGGAGTAGGTCGGGTCAGCTTGACCATGTAGGCTACATATTGAGCATATGTTAGCTATATGGAGGCAGCCATCTGTGGAATCAGAAACTGTGTTGTACCAACTCAGTTGGCACAGTCTTCTGGATTGCCTAGATGAAGGGGAATCACACGGGTTGGCGATTGGCATGGATAGCCTACCAGTGATTAGTGCTTGAACTCTCTGTGCATCTTATCTCGCCTGAGCGGGACGCGGAGACCAAGTATGAAATCTGGATCTGATCTCACTAAAAGAGTTTTACTCTTTCGGACTGTTTTATTGGATTTTTCAGTCAGATAAAATAGTGAGAAAGGAATCATTCTTAAGTCCTGGATTGATTCTAACATCGATACTGACCTTGTTGTTCTTGCTTTGTTGTAGATTCCTGCAGCAACGAACACCACAGGGTTCAATGTGCGATCCTTACTGGAAAGGGAGAAGTTTGCTGGGCCAAACTTCTCAGACTGGTACGGACACCTTAAGATTGTTCTTAAGGCTGAGAGGAAGCTGTATGCCCTTGAGACAGCTATACCGCCTCAACCCGCTTCGAACGCCGCAAGGGCGGTTCGGGATGCTTATGAGAAGCATGTCAATGATAGCATTGATGTCGCTTGCCTTATGCTTGCGTCTATGACGCCAGAGCTACAGCGTCAGCATGAGGATTTATCTGCTATTGAAATTATAGCAAATCTCAAGATGCTGTATGCTGCACAGGCAAGGACAGAACGCTATAACTTGACAAAACTTTTCTTTCAGAGCAAACTGACTGAAGGAAGTCCAGTGGGAGCTCACGTACTCAAGATGATTGGGTACAAAGAGGCTCTAGAGAAACTGGGACACACCGTCAATCAGGAGCTTGTTGTAGACATCATCTTGCAGTCTCTCCCGGCCTCTTTCGATCCGTTCATCATTAATTTTAATATGAACAAGATCGACTGTACACCGGCAGAGTTACTGAACATGCTCTGTACTACAGAGCAGACTCTTGAGAAGGGAAAGCCTTCATCCTCTGTCTTGATGGTTCCTTCAAGGAACAAGAAGAAGGGGAAGAAGGGCAAAGCCCCTATCAAGAGCTACAACAAGGCTCTGAAACAAAAGATGAAGCGGTCGAAGGACAACAGATGTTTCCATTGTGGCCAGCTGGGTCACTGGAAGAAGGACTGTAAAGCGCTCCAAGGAGACAAGAAGGGAAGCAAGGCTTTCACTTCTGGCTCAGGTATTTTCGTGACTGAAGTCATGGTATCTTCTTCTATTTCATGGGTGTTGGACACTGCATGTGGAGTTCACATTTGTTCAAATGTACAGGAACTCAAGAGAAGAAGACAGGTGGGACAGCATGAGGTGGACCTACGAGTTGGAAACGGGGCACGGGTTGCTGCTGTTGCTGTAGGACAATATAACATCTCTTTACCATCTGGTCTTGTATTAGAACTGGACAATTGTTATTTTGTACCGAGCATAACTAAGAATATTATCTCTATTCCTGCTCTTGTCAGGAAAGGGTTTTCCTTTGAATGCAAAACTTTAAAGTGTTGTATTTCATTTGATAATATTGTTTATGCTACTGGGTCGATTAACAATGGGTTATTCATGTTGGACATGGAATGTTCCGTACAACAAATTGATAATAAGAAAGCCAATTATGCTGATGACAGCACCTTGCTATGGCATAGTCGTTTAGGCCATATTAATAAGAAGCGCATTAAGCGGTTGCATGACCATGGACTGCTGGGATCATTCTCCTATGAGGAGCTTGATACATGCAAAGCTTGTTTAATGGGCAAAATGACGAAGACTCCTTTTTCTAATAAAGGTCAAAGGGCTTCAGGTTTACTTGACCTCATTCACAGTGATGTGTGTGGGCCATTTAGTAAACATGCCAGAGGTGGCTATGTATACTTCATTACTTTTACTGATGATTTCAGTAGATACGGTTATGTCTATCTAATGAGACATAAGAGTGAATCTTTTGACAAGTTCAAAGAGTTCAAAAATGAAGTACATAATCAGCTAGGCCAGAATATCAAGGCACTTTGATCCGATCGAGGTGGAGAATACTTGAGTCGAGAGTTTACTGACTATCTGAAGGAGTGTGGGATTATCTCACAGCTCACTCCGCCAGGAACACCGCAATGGAATGGTGTGTCCAAGAGGAGAAATAGAACCTTATTGGATATGGTTCGTTCAATGATGAGTCAGGCTACTCTACCTTACTCCTTTTGAGGATTTGCACTGGAAACAGCTGCAAAGGTACTAAACCGAGTGCCATCCAAGGCCGTTTCAAAGACTCCATATGAGTTATGGTATGGGAAACAGCCGAGCTTGACATTTATTAAAATCTAGGGTTGCGAGGCTTATGTCAAAAAGCTCGCCTCTGGGAAACTAAAGAGCAGATCTTATAAATGTATCTTTGTCGGTTACCCTAAAGAAACTAAGGGTTATTATTTCTACGATCCCAAGGAGAACAAAGTATTTGTTGCTCGTACGGCTATTTTTCTTGAGAAGGAATTTCTTCTGCAAGAGGCTAGTGGGAGAGAAATAAAGGTGGATGAGAATCCAGAAGAAGGACAAAGTAGTCAAGCTCAGTTGGATGAGCCTGAGCCAATAGAACAGGTTACTGTACAACCTGAAGCTCAGATATCACGGGAACCGCAAAGATCGGGAAGGATCCGTCGACATCCTGAGTGCTATGACGGAGTCTACATCATTGATGATGAACCCCTCACTTATGCGGATGCGGTCAGTGGACCGGAATCAGCAAGATGGCTTGAAGCTATGCGAGCCGAGATGGACTCCATGTCAGATAACCAAGTCTGGGATTTGGTTGATCCGCCTCAGGGAGTAATCCCTATAGGCTGTAAGTGGATCTTCAAGAAGAAGATTGACATGGATGGTAACGTGGTTACCTATAAAGGCAGGCTAGTTGCGAAAGGTTTCAAACAAATCTACGGGATAGATTATGATGAAACTTTCTCTCCTGTAGCTATGTTCAAGTCTATTCGAATTATTCTCGCCATAGCAGCATATTATGATTATGAGATCTGGCAAATGGATGTGAAGACCGCTTTCCTTGATGGAAAACTAGAAGAGGATGTGTATATGACACAACATGAAGGTTTCATCAATCCATCAGATCGTCATAAAATATGCAAATTAAAGAAGTCCATTTATGGACTAAAACAAGCATCTAGAAGCTGGAATATTCGTTTTGATGAATCAATCTGTGAATTTGGTTTCATCAAAAATGAAGATGACCCGTTTGTATATAAGAGGTTTAGTGGGAGCGTGATTATTTTCCTAGTCCTCTACGTCGATGATATCTTGATCATTGGAAACGATATTCCTGAACTGCATGCCGTCAAAGCATGGTTAAGAAAATGTTTCCAGATGAAAGATTTAGGAGAAGCAGCCTATGTATTAGGTGTGCGGATCTACAGAGATAGATCTAAGAGGCTTCTCGGGTTGTGCCAGAGTACTTACATCGATAAAGTCCTGAAGAGATTCCATTTAGAAAATTCTAAAAGAGGATATCTTCCAGTTAGACATGGTCTGAATCTTTCTAAGAGCCAGTGTCCTCAAACACAGTCTGAGAAAGATGAAATGGACAATACGCCTTATGCTTCAGCTATTGGATCCATCATGTATGCGATGTTGTGTACTCGCCCAGACGTCGCTTACGGGTTAAGCGTGACCAGTCGATTCCAAAGTAATCCAGGTAAGGCACACTGGATTGCGGTCAAGAACATTTTGAAATATCTTCGGAGGACCAAAGATATGTTCTTGATTTATGGAGGTCAGGAAGAACTCAGTATTGAAGGATATACTAACGCTTCATTCCAATCTGACCAGGATGATTTCCGATCGCAATCAGGCTATGTTTTTAGCTTGAATGGAGGAGCAGTGGTGTGGAAAAGTTTCAAACAATCAATTGTTGCTGATTCCACAACAGAAGCCGAGTATGTTGCAGCCTTGGAAGCATCAAAGGAGGCAGTGTGGATTCGTAAGTTCGTTCAGGAACTTGGTGTTGTTCCTTCGAGTGCAGATCCATTGGTTATCTTCTGTGATAACACTGGAGCAATAGCACAAGCAAAGGAACCACGGTCGCACGAGAAGTCCAAGCACATACAGAAAAGGTTTCATTTGATCCGTGAGATCATAGATCGTGGAGAGATCAAGATCTGCAAGGTTCATACAGATGACAATCTAGCTGACCCGCTTACAAAGCCTCTGGCGCAGCAGAAGCATGAGAAGCACTGTAATAATATGGGTTTGAGATTTCTCAACCATTAGATTAAGTGCAAGTGGGAGATTGTTGGGGTATGCCCTTAAGGCTAATGTTTGAGGCCTTGGGTTATTATCAGTATCATGTATAAACTATGTTTATAAAGGCAATGGTTGTTATTCAGGTTGTTGCATTATCTGCTGCTATATGTATACTTCTGAATAATGTCTCTATGGTGTTCAGCTTGGCTGACATGCAGTATAGACCTTAGTCGAGATATCTTGGTAAACATGAGACAGCCTTGATATGATTGAGACTAATATGTATTCTAATCTTATAGGATGCTTCAAGCATGGAATAAGATGTTGACTCATAGGTACATTGGATGTACTGGACTGACCCTACTTAGGATATTCAATTGCTTGTCACAATGTGAATAATCCTTATGCAAACAAGTGGCATATTTTCTCTGACTTGAGATCACTTGTGTTTCTAAATGATGATTGGCATTGTCTTGAGGTAGTTCAATATCATTTGAAATATAATGGTTATAGACTATCTTGGATGATGAGCATGAGTCATGTTAGGGCACTAGTGATAGATATAGGATTGCCTTCTCCTTGCTTGGAGTGTGATGTTCTAAAGGGGCCCCCTATATGAGATGGTTGAGAAAGTGTATGGCCATACCCAGATGACTATGTTCATCTGATCTAACCACTCTCATCATGTTGGAGTTACAGGCTTGACACACTTGTCCAACGAGAACATCCAGTGGCAAAGGAAACACATATGTCAAGTGAATTGAATTCGCACTTGTGCTATGGTTTGGGTGTAGTCTTGGAAGACTCTTTCCTTTATATCGGGAGACAGTGATGTGTTGCTAGATACCCCTCTCTGATCGTGATAACTTAAGTTATCGTTACCGACATTTAAAGGAAACCCTTAGGGTCGCACAATTTGATGATATGGCTTACTTATGTCAGATCGTGTGGACTGAATTGTTTTGGTTCAGTTTAAAGGAGTTTAAACTCTGATTGTAAGTGAGATCTGGTCTGATCATGTTTGATTGATTAGGGCTTGAGATCGGTAAGCTTCGATCGAGAGAATTGATGCTAGATCGATGAGATCAAGAGCATCAAGAGATGTGTGGTTAGATCTTGAGCCTTTCGGTTTAATAAGGTCTAGACCAAGGCTTGGTTTGATTTGGTCTTTGAACCAAATTCTATAGAACCGGTTCATTATATGAACGCATGGTTCAAAGGGAGAAGAAGATGCGATCGATTCACTTGGAGTGAACGCATCATGCGTTGAGGGCTTGCTATTTTTGGAAGTTGAATTTTTCCAAAATAGAAGCACACCTCCACGTTCGATGGTAACGCCTCTCGTCGCCCATCTTCTACTCTCGAGACTCCTCTCATTTTGGTAGAATGTCTTCACGCCAAGAAGGAGATTCGGTCTGCCAAGAAGAGCATCTCATTCTCCACACACGGCTAGGACACCTTGGAGAGCTTTGCTAGCACAAGGAACGCCAAGAAGGAAGCCATCACCATCTTGTGTGCGTTCACTTTGGAGGAGAGCCACATCGCCCTCTTGCTTCCAAGTCGCCATCCAAACAATGGCTTTGGTAAGATCACAACTTGATCTTTCCAAACATAAGGTTAATCATATGTTCATGCCACATGCGATCATGTTGAAATCCTTATTTCCGCCCATGCAAAATTTTAGAAGTGCATGCGTTTAGGGTTTCGCTGTTGGGGTATGCCCTTAAGGCTAATGTTTGAGGCCTTGGGATTGTATCAGTATCATGTAATAAACTCTTATGTTTATAAAGGCATGGTTGTTATTCAGTTTGTTACATTATCTGCTGCAATAAGTGTACTTCTGAATAATGTCTCAAAGCTGTTCAGCTGGGCTGACATGCTGTGAAGTCCTTAGTCGAGATATCTTGGTGAACATGAGACAGCCTTGATATGATTGAGACTAATATGTGCTCTAATCTTATAGGATGCTTCGAGCATGGAATAAGATGTAGACTCATGGGTACATTGGATGTACTGGACAGACCCTACTAGGATATTCAATTGCTTGTCACAATGTGAATAATCCTTGAATGTAACAAGTGGCACATTTCCTCTGACTTGAGATCACTTGTGTTTCTAAATGATGATTGTCATTGTTTTGAGGTAGTTCAATATCATTTGAAACATAATGGTTATAGACTATCTTGGATGGTGAGCTTGAGTCAGGTTAGGGCATTAGTGATAGACAAAGGATTGCCGTCTCTATAATTGGAGTGTGGTGTTCTAAAGGGGCCCCCTGGATGAGATGATTGAGAAAGTGTATGGCCATACCCAGGTGACTGTGTTCATCTGTTCTAATCATGCTCATCATATTGGAGCTACAAGCTTGACACGCTTGTCCAATAAGAACATCCAGTGGCAAAGGAAATATGCATGCCTTGTGAATTGGATTCACACTTGTGCTGTAGTTTGGGTGTAGTCTTGGAAGACTCTTTCCTTTATATCGGGAGACAGTGATGTGTTGCTAGATACCCCTCACTGATCGTGATAACGTAAGTTGTCGTTACCGACATTTAGAGGAAACCCTTAGGGTCGCACAATTTGATGATATGGCTTACTTAAGTCAGATCGTGTGGACTGAATTGTTTGAGTTCAGTTTAAAGGGATTTACTCTCTGAATAAAAGTGAGATATGGTCTAATCATGTTTGATTGATTAGGGCTTGAGATCGGTAAGCTTCGATCGAGAGAATAGATGCTAGATCGGTCAGATCAAGAGCATTAAGAGATCAACGGTCAGATCTTAGGCCTCAGTGGTTTATTATGATCTGGACTAATTGCTTGGTTTATTTGGTTGTTGAACCAAATCGATTTGAACCAGCTCATTGGATGAGCGCATGGTTCAGGTGGTGAGGCATTTGCGATTGGGGTAATGCATGGTCGTATGAACGTTTGGACTTTGCTATTTTTAGATAGCATGTTCTCAAACGTGTCCATGATCTCACGTCGCCTCTCTCTCGCCTCTTCACGCCTTTGTCGCCTCCTTGGTTTTCTGGGGAGAAGCATTCTCGTGAGAAAAAGCTAAGACGACAAGAGGAGAAAGTTTCGCCAAGCAAGGAGATCATCTTCCCTCCCATTCGATCAAGACCTCTTGGAACCTTGCTAGCACAAGGAGCACCAAAAAGAGAAAGCGACATCATCTTGTGTGTGACGATTTGGAGGAGACTGATGGAACCCCTTTCGAGAGGGGGGCGAAAACCCTATTGGGGTGGCGCATAAAATTTTGCAAGCGGAAGAAGGGTTTTCATAGATCTTAATATCGCATATGATTAACTTTCAAATGTCTAGATAGATAAGAGAAGGATCCATACCGTCGCCATCTCTTGGATGGAGTCTTGGAAGAAGAAAGCAAGAGAGATCTCCTCCAAAGGTTGTCGCACACAAGAGGAAGAAGACCTACTTCTTTGGCGCGACTTGTGCTAGCAAGGCTCCAAAGATTTCTTGATCGGTTGAAGGGATGAAGAGATGATCGCTTGGCCGAATCCTCTTGTTGTCGACCTCTACCACGCAAGCCGTGAGTCGTCTCAACCAAGAGCGAATTGAGCGAGGAGAATAGAGAGGAGGCGTTTTTCCGAACGTGGAAACGTTCCCTCTTTGAAACCGAACATTCCAAAAATAGCAATGCCTTGACTACATGCGTTATGCGTTCACCAAGTGAACCAAGCGCATCTCTCTTCTCCCATATGAACCATGCGCTCAACCCATGAGCCGGTTCAATTTCTTTGGTTCAATGATTAAACCAAATCAGCCCAAACATTAAGTCTAGATCGAATTAGACCCCAAGGTCCTAGATCTGACCATTCATCATCTGACGCTTCTGATCTGATCGATCTAGCATCACCACTCTCGATCGAAGCTTACCGATCTCAAGCCCTAATCAATCAAACATGATCAGACCAGATCTCACTTACAATCAGAGTTTAAATCCCTTTAAACTGAACCAAAACAATTCAGTCCACACGATCTGACTTAAGTAAGCCATATCATCAAATTGTGCGACCCTGAGGGTTTCCTTTAAATGTCGGTAACGATAACTTACGTTATCACGATCAGTGAGGGGTATCTAGCAACACATCACTGTCTCCCGATATAAAGGAAAGAGTCTTCCAAGACTACACCCAAAACATAGCTCAAGTGTGAATCCAACTCACAAGGCAAACATGTTTCCTTTGCCACTGGATGTTCTTATTGGACAAGCGTGTCAAGCTTGTAGCTCCAATATGATGAGCATGATTAGATCAGATGAACACAGTCACCTGGGTATGGCCATACACTCTCTCAATCATCTCATCCAGGGGGCCCCTTTAGAACATCACTCTCCTTAAACAAGGAGACGGCAATCCTATGTCTATCACTAGTGCCCTGACATGACTCAAGCTCACCATCCAAGATAGTCTATAACCATTATGTTTCAAATGATATTGAACTACCTCAAAACAATGACAATCATCATTTAGAAAACACAAGTGATCTCAAGTCAGAGGAAATGTGCCACTTGCAGCAATCAAGGATTATTCACATTGTGACAAACAATTGAATATCCTAGTAGGGTCTGTCCAGTACATCCAATGTACCCATGAGTCTACATCTTATTCCATGCTCGAAGCATCCTATAAGATTAGAACACATATTAGTCTTAACCATATCAAGGCTGTCTCATGTTCACCAAGATATATCGACTAAGGACATTATTGCATGTCAGCCTAGCTGAACAGCTTTGAGACATTATTCAGTAGTACACTTTGTTGGGGTATGCCCTTAAGGCTAATGTTTGAGGCCTTGGGATTGTATAAGTATCATGTAATAAACTCTTAAGTTTATAATAAGGCATGGTTGTTATTCAGGTTGTTACCTTGTCTGCTGTAATAAGTGTACTTCTGAATAATGTCTCAAAGCTGTTCAGCTAGGCTGACAGGCTATATGTCCTTAGTCGAGATATCTTGGTGAACATGAGACAGCCTTGATATGATGGAGACTAATATGAGTGCTAATCTTATAGGATGCTTCGAGCATGGAATAAGATGTAGACTCATGGGTACATTGGATGTACTGGACAGACCCTACTGGGATATTGCATTGCTTGTCACAATGTGAATGATCCCTGTAAGCAGCAAGTGGCACATGTCCTTTGACTTGAGATCACTTGTGTTTCTAAATGATGATTGTCATTGTTTTGAGGTAGTTCAATATCATTTGAAATATAATGATTATAGACTATCTTGGATGGTGAGCTTGAATCAGGTTAGGGCACTAGTGATAGATAAAGGATTGCCGTCTCCTTGTTTAAGGAGTGTGGTGTTCTAAGGGCCCCCCTATATGAGATGATTGAGATAGTGTATGGCCATACCCAGATGACTATGTGCATCTGATCTAATCATGCTCATCGTATTGGAGTTACAAGCTTGACCCGCTTGTCCAATAAGAACATCCAGTGGCAAAGGACACATGTATGCCTTGTGAATTGAGTCACACTTGTGCTATGGTTTGGGAGTAGTCTTGGAAGACTCTTTCCTTTATATCGGGAGACAGTGATGTGTTGCTAGATACCCCTCACTGATCGTGATAACGTAAGTTATCGTTACCGACATTTAGAGGAAACCCTCAGGGTCGCACAATTTGGTGATATGGCTTACTTGAGTCAGATCGTATGGACTGGATTCTTTGAGTTCAGATTAAAGGGATTTAATCTCTGATTGTAAGTGAGATCTGGTCTGATCATGTTTGATTGATTAGGACTTGAGATCGGTAAGCTTCGATCGAGAGAGGTGATGCTAGATCGGAGAGATCAAGGGCATCAGATGATGAATGGTTAGATCATGAGCCTTGGGGGTTCAATTTGGTCTAGACCAAGTGGCTAGAGCTATTTCGGTTTGGTTTGTTGAACCAAAGCCGATTTGACATTTTGGCTTGAACCGGTTCACAATGGTGAACGCATGGTTCAATCCTAAAATGCGTTTGGGTTGAGTTGAGCGCATGGACTTGATGAGCTTCCATTTATGGAAAGTCATCAAGGGCCGGTTTCACTCACTTCAATGCCAAAAACGCATATGCGTTTGCGCTCTTCTCTTCAACGCATTCGACTTTGGTTGGGTGGTGATTGACGAAGAGAAGGAGAGGTTGAGCAAGAGGAGCTCTCGGCCAAGAGGTTCATCATCCCCTTCCATTCGACACTTGAAGGCTTGGGTGTCTTGCTAGCACAAGAGACCGCAAGGAGTAAGCATCTTCACCTTGTGTGTGAACTTGTGGAGGAGATCTACTTTGTTCTCTTTATCCAAGCCGACTTCCAAGCATATGGCGTTGGTATGATTTTTATCTCAATCTATTCAATCGATTTTAGTTGAACATATGGCATGCAAATGATCTTGCGACCCTTGCTTCCGCTTGCATATTTTACATTAGCGCCATGCTTAGGGTTTTGCCCCCTTATGATTAGGGGTTCCTACAATTGGTATCAGAGGTTGGCTCTATGCATGCTATTATGTTTGCTGATGTGATCCTCATGTTGCGCTTACTTTTACTTGAGTCATGCTTTGCTTACATGAAGTTGCGCTTGTATCATGCTTTGCTTACATGAAGTTGCGCTTGTATCATGCTTTGCTTACATGAAGTTGCGCTTGTATCATGCTTTGCTTATATGAAGTATGCGCTCCCCCTTGAAGGGGACCCCCTAAAGTTTGCGCTCCCCCTTGAAGGGGACCCCCTTAGATCTAAGGGTTATATGCAAGCATGTTGTTTGTTTGTATGATTGCGCATGTTCTAAGGTTTTTCTAAAACTTACATCTTGCGCGCTTGATTAGATCTAAGGTGCCACTACATTAAACCCTTAGATGGGTTGATGAGGTTGAAGTCACCACTAGGTTAGATCCAAGTCTGATCAGACCATCTGACAGCTCAGATGGGTTAACCTGATAGCACCTATGCGCAAGCACAAGGTGGCTATAGGTTGACTGCATCTAGGGCGTGTAGCGAGGTCTGGTTGAGACACTACTGAACACACTTGAGTTAGGCCCGGGGTCACACCCGCTTGCCAAAATTCATGGGGGTAGTTCAGCCCTTGGCGCATGCATGGTTGACCATTAGGTCAACTCGGGTCAGTTAGGACTCGGTGCATGCAAGGGCAAAGGATCTAACTAGATGGATGAGTGGATCCCCATCAATGGACCATTGTAAGGTTGTAGGGCTCATAAGGAAATTAAAATTGATGCCATGGGGTTTTCAAAACTTTTAATTTCAAGATGATTGGATCACATGTTGATTGAACCATATGCTTGTTTATTTAGTCTTATGTGGGTTGCCCAATTGTGTGCTGTGCTGGGGCCTGCGTGCCTGGACTTAAAAATTGTAAATTAATTTGTGATCTGCGAATCACATTGTACTTAATTTATAATATGTTGTTGACCTGCGAGTCAACCTTGTCTAGATAGATCAAATGTACTTTGATTAGACAAGAACAAAGGCACACATCCAAGAGGGGCATTCACCTGGTGGTGCACCTGAGGTGCTCTTGGCGCTAGGGCACTGGGTTGGACCAGATGAGATGCAATGAAGCTCAAGTGAAGACTTAAGTTATATTAAGGTCTTACTAGGGTTCATGGGCTTTTACCACATAAGATCATGCTTTCTACTTATTGCTAATAATTAGAATTGCATATTTATGTTTATCTTCTGCTATAGCCATAGGACATGCCTGATAGTAAGAAGATAAAAGACCGTTAAAATCCAACGCTAACATATCAAGCTCGTAAGCCTTCTGACGCGAAACCTCACCTTTCTGACTATCGTTGGAGCCGTGTTGAACCCACTCAGTGGGCACGTCCATCTATCTTCAGACGGTGCTGGATTTCACCTGCGTGTTACAGAGTTGGGATTTATCCCCTCTCGTTGCTCAGCATAGCACGTGGTGGTCCAGGGAGTAGGTCAGGTCAGCTTGACCATGTAGACTACATATGTGGCGCATATGGTAGCACATGGAGGCAGCCATCTCTGGGATCAGAGACTGTGTTGCACCAACTCAGTTGGCACAGTCTGCTGGATTGCCAAGATGAAGGGGAATCGCACGGGTTGGCGATTGGCTGGGACAGCCTACCAGAAACTAGTGCTTGTCATCTCTGTGCATCTTATCTCGCCTGAGCGGGACGCGGAGACCAAGTATGAAATCTGGATCCCATCTCACTAAAAGAGTGTTTACTCTTTCGGACTGTTTACTGGATTTTTCAGTCAGACAAAATAGTGAGAAAAGAATCTTTCTTAAGTCCTGGATTGATTCTGAAACATTGATACTGACCTTGCTGTTCTTGCTTGTTGTAGATTCCTGCAGCAACGAACACCATGAGCTTCAATGTGCGATCCCTACTGGAAAGGGAGAAGTTTGCTGGGCCGAACTTCTCTGACTGGTTCGGACACCTTAAGATTGTTCTTAAGGCAGAGAGGAAACTGTATGTCCTCGAGACGGCGATACCGCCGCAGCCCGCTCCGAACGCCGCAAGGGCGGTTCGGGAAGCCTACGAAAAGCACGTCAATGATAGCATTGATGTCGCTTGCCTGATGCTAGCGTCTATGACGCCACCGCTGCAGCGTCAGCATGAGGATATGTCGGCTATAGAAATTATAGCGAACCTCAAGATGCTATATGCTGCACAGGCGAGGACTGAGCGCTATAATCTGACGAAGCTCTTCTTTCAGAGCAAACTGGCTGAGGGGAGCCCAGTGGGAGCTCACGTGCTCAAGATGATTGGGCACAAGGAGGCTCTAGAGAAACTGGGGCATACCGTCAACCAGGAGCTTGCTGTGGACATTATTCTGCAGTCTCTTCCGCCCTCTTTCGATGCGTTCATTATTAACTTTAATATGAACAAGATCGATTGTACGCCGGCAGAGCTGCTGAATATGCTCTTGACCACTGAGGAAACTCTGAAGGGTAAGCCTTCAACCTCTGTCTTGATGGTTCCTTCTAGGAACAAGAAGAAGGGGAAGAAGGGCAAGGCCCCTATCAAGAATTACAGCAAGGCCCTGAAACAGAAGGTGAAGCGGTCGAAGGACAACAGGTGTTTCCACTGTGGCCAGCTGGGTCACTGGAAAAAGGACTGTAAAGCGCTCCAAGGAGATAAGAGGGGAAGCATCGCTTCTGGCTCAGGTATATATGTGACTGAGGTCATGTTATCTTCTTCTACTATATCATGGGTGTTGGACACTGCATGTGGAGTTCACATTTGTTCAAATGTGCAGGAACTCAAGAGAAGAAGGCAGGTGGGACAGCATGAGGTAGACCTACGAGTTGGAAACGGGGCACGGGTTGCTGCTGTTGCTGTAGGAGACTATTTCATTTCTTTACCATCTGGCGTTGTATTAGAATTAAACAATTGTTATTTTGTACCGAGTATTACCAAGAATATTATCTCTATTCCTGCTCTTGTCAGGAAAGGATTTGCCTTTGAATGCAATATTTCAAAGTGTGTTTTATCTCATGATAATATTGTGTATGCAACTGGTTCAATTAACAATGGGTTATACATGTTGGACATGGAAAATTCTATACAAAACATTGATAATAAGAAAGCCAAGTATGCTGATGACAGCACCTTGTTATGGCATAGTCGTTTAGGCCATATAAACGAGAAGCGCATTAAGCGGTTGCATGAACATGGACTGCTGGGATCATTCTCCTATGAGGAGATTGATACATGCAAAGCTTGTTTGATGGGTAAAATGACGAAGTCTCCTTTTCCTCACAAAGGTCAAAGGGCTTCGGGTTTACTTGACCTTATACACAGTGATGTGTGTGGGCCTTTTAGTAAACATGCCAGAGGTGGCTATCAGTACTTCATTACCTTTACTGATGATTTCAGTAGGTATGGGTATGTCTATTTAATGAGACATAAAAGTGAATCTTTTGACAAATTCAAAGAGTTCAAAAATGAAGTACAAAATCAGCTAGGCCGAAATATCAAGGCACTTCGTTCTGATCGAGGTGGTGAATACCTGAGTCATGGATTTACTGACTATCTGAAGGAGTGTGGGATTATCTCACAGCTCACTCCGCCAGGAACACCGCAATGGAATGGTGTGTCCGAGAGGAGAAATAGAACGTTACTAGACATGGTTCGTTCTATGATGAGTCAGGCCACTCTTCCATATTCCTTTTGGGGTTTTGCACTGGAAACAGCTGCAAAGGTACTAAACCGAGTGCCATCCAAGGCAGTTTTAAAGACGCCATATGAGTTATGGTATGGAAAACAGCCTAGCTTGACATTTATCAGGATCTGGGGTTGCGAGGCTTATGTCAAAAAGCTCGCCTCTGGGAAACTGGAGAGCAGATCTGAGAAATGTATCTTTGTCGGTTACCCTAAGGAAACTAAGGGTTATTATTTCTACGATCCCAAAGAGAACAAGGTTTTTGTTGCTCGGACGGCCATATTTCTTGAGAAGGAGTTTCTTCTGCAAGAGGCCAGTGGGAGAGAAATAAAGCTGGATGAGAATTCAGAGGAAGGACAAAGTAGTCAAGCAGAGTTGGATGTGCCTGAGCTGGTAGATCAGGTTACTGAACAACCTGAGGCTCAGATATCACGGGAACCGCGAAGATCGGGTAGGATCCGTCGACAGCCTGAGCGCTATGACGGAGTCTACATCATTGATAATGATGAACCCCTAACTTATGCGGATGCGGTCAGTGGACCGGAATCAGCTAGATGGCTTGAAGCTATGCGAGCCGAGATGGACTCCATGTCAGATAACCAAGTCTGGGATTTGGTTGATCCGCCTCCGGGAGTAATCCCTATAGGCTGTAAATGGATCTTCAAGAAGAAGATTGACATGGAAGGTAACGTGGTTACCTATAAAGGCAGGCTAGTTGCGAAAGGTTTCAAACAAATCTACGGGATAGATTATGATGAAACTTTCTCTCCTGTAGCCATGTTTAAGTCTATTCGGATTCTTTTCGCGATAGCAGCATATTACGACTATGAGATCTGGCAAATGGATGTGAAGACAGCTTTCCTTAATGGAAATCTGGATGAGGATGTGTATATGACACAACCGGAAGGTTTCACTAATCCAGCAGATCGTCATAAAATATGCAAGTTAAAGAAGTCCATTTATGGACTTAAACAAGCATCAAGAAGCTGGAATATTCGTTTTGATGAATCAATCTCTGAGTTTGGTTTCATCAAGAACGAAGATGACCCGTGTGTATATAAGAGGTTTAGTGGGAGCGTGATTACATTCCTAATCCTCTACGTCGATGATATCTTGATCATTGGAAATGATATTCCTGAACTGCATGCTGTTAAGGCATGGTTAGGAAAATGTTTCCAGATGAAAGATCTAGGAGAAGCAGCCTATGTATTAGGTGTCAAGATCTACCGGGATAGATCTAAGAGGCTTCTCGGGCTGTGCCAGAGTACTTACATCGATAAAGTCCTGGAGAGATTCCATTTAGAGAATTCTAAACGTGGATATCTTCCAGTCAGACATGGTCTGAATCTTTCAAAGAGTCAGTGTCCACAAACACAGACTGAGAAAGATGAAATGGACAATACGCCTTATGCTTCGGCTATTGGGTCCATTATGTATGCGATGTTGTGTACTCGCCCAGACGTCGCTTACGGGTTAAGCGTGACCAGTCGATTCCAAAGTAATCCAGGATTGGCGCACTGGATTGCAGTCAAGAACATCTTAAAATATCTGCGGAGGACCAAAGATATGTTCTTGATATATGGTGGTCAGGAAGAACTCAGTATAGAGGGATATACTGACGCTTCGTTCCAGTCGGACCAGGATGATTTCCGATCGCAATCAGGCTATGTTTTTAGCTTGAATGGTGGAGCAGTGGTGTGGAAGAGCTTCAAACAGTCAACTGTTGCTGATTCCACAACAGAAGCCGAGTATGTTGCAGCCTCGGAAGCATCCAAGGAGGCAGTGTGGATTCGTAAGTTCGTGAGAGAACTTGGTGTCGTTCCTTCGAGTGCAGATCCTTTGGTTATCTTCTGTGATAACACTGGTGCTATAGCACAAGCAAAGGAACCACGGTCGCACCAGAAGTCCAAGCACATACAGAGACGGTTTCACTTGATCCGGGAGATCATTGATCGAGGCGAGATCAAGATTTGCAAGGTTCATACAGATGACAATCTGGCAGACCCGCTTACCAAGCCTCTGGCGCAGCAGAAGCATGAGAAGCACTGTAATAATATGGGTTTGAGATTTCTCAACCATTAGATTAAGTGCAAGTGGGAGATTGTTGGGGTATGCCCTTAAGGCTAATGTTTGAGGCCTTGGGATTGTATAAGTATCATGTAATAAACTCTTAAGTTTATAATAAGGCATGGTTGTTATTCAGGTTGTTACCTTGTCTGCTGTAATAAGTGTACTTCTGAATAATGTCTCAAAGCTGTTCAGCTAGGCTGACAGGCTATATGTCCTTAGTCGAGATATCTTGGTGAACATGAGACAGCCTTGATATGATGGAGACTAATATAAGTGCTAATCTTATAGGATGCTTCGAGCATGGAATAAGATGTAGACTCATGGGTACATTGGATGTACTGGACAGACCCTACTGGGATATTGCATTGCTTGTCACAATGTGAATGATCCCTGTAAGCAGCAAGTGGCACATGTCCTTTGACTTGAGATCACTTGTGTTTCTAAATGATGATTGTCATTGTTTTGAGGTAGTTCAATATCATTTGAAATATAATGATTATAGACTATCTTGGATGGTGAGCTTGAATCAGGTTAGGGCACTAGTGATAGATAAAGGATTGCCGTCTCCTTGTTTAAGGAGTGTGGTGTTCTAAGGGCCCCCCTATATGAGATGATTGAGATAGTGTATGGCCATACCCAGATGACTATGTGCATCTGATCTAATCATGCTCATCGTATTGGAGTTACAAGCTTGACCCGCTTGTCCAATAAGAACATCCAGTGGCAAAGGACACATGTATGCCTTGTGAATTGAGTCACACTTGTGCTATGGTTTGGGAGTAGTCTTGGAAGACTCTTTCCTTTATATCGGGAGACAGTGATGTGTTGCTAGATACCCCTCACTGATCGTGATAACGTAAGTTATCGTTACCGACATTTAGAGGAAACCCTCAGGGTCGCACAATTTGGTGATATGGCTTACTTGAGTCAGATCGTATGGACTGGATTCTTTGAGTTCAGATTAAAGGGATTTAATCTCTGATTGTAAGTGAGATCTGGTCTGATCATGTTTGATTGATTAGGACTTGAGATCGGTAAGCTTCGATCGAGAGAGGTGATGCTAGATCGGAGAGATCAAGGGCATCAGATGATGAATGGTTAGATCATGAGCCTTGGGGGTTCAATTTGGTCTAGACCAAGTGGCTAGAGCTATTTCGGTTTGGTTTGTTGAACCAAAGCCGATTTGACATTTTGGCTTGAACCGGTTCACAATGGTGAACGCATGGTTCAATCCTAAAATGCGTTTGGGTTGAGTTGAGCGCATGGACTTGATGAGCTTCCATTTATGGAAAGTCATCAAGGGCCGGTTTCACTCACTTCAATGCCAAAAACGCATATGCGTTTGCGCTCTTCTCTTCAACGCATTCGACTTTGGTTGGGTGGTGATTGACGAAGAGAAGGAGAGGTTGAGCAAGAGGAGCTCTCGGCCAAGAGGTTCATCATCCCCTTCCATTCGACACTTGAAGGCTTGGGTGTCTTGCTAGCACAAGAGACCGCAAGGAGTAAGCATCTTCACCTTGTGTGTGAACTTGTGGAGGAGATCTACTTTGTTCTCTTTATCCAAGCCGACTTCCAAGCATATGGCGTTGGTATGATTTTTATCTCAATCTATTCAATCGATTTTAGTTGAACATATGGCATGCAAATGATCTTGCGACCCTTGCTTCCGCTTGCATATTTTACATTAGCGCCATGCTTAGGGTTTTGCCCCCTTATGATTAGGGGTTCCTACAATTGGTATCAGAGGTTGGCTCTATGCATGCTATTATGTTTGCTGATGTGATCCTCATGTTGCGCTTACTTTTACTTGAGTCATGCTTTGCTTACATGAAGTTGCGCTTGTATCATGCTTTGCTTACATGAAGTTGCGCTTGTATCATGCTTTGCTTACATGAAGTTGCGCTTGTATCATGCTTTGCTTATATGAAGTATGCGCTCCCCCTTGAAGGAGACCCCCTAAAGTTTGCGCTCCCCCTTGAAGGGGACCCCCTTAGATCTAAGGGTTATATGCAAGCATGTTGTTTGTTTGTATGATTGCGCATGTTCTAAGGTTTTTCTAAAACTTACATCTTGCGCGCTTGATTAGATCTAAGGTGCCACTACATTAAACCCTTAGATGGGTTGATCAGGTTGAAGTCACCACTAGGTTAGATCCAAGTCTGATCAGACCATCTGACAGCTCAGATGGGTTAACCTGATAGCACCTATGCGCAAGCACAAGGTGGCTATAGGTTGACTGCATCTAGGGCGTGTAGCGAGGTCTGGTTGAGACACTACTGAACACACTTGAGTTAGGCCCGGGGTCACACCCGCTTGCCAAAATTCATGGGGGTAGTTCAGCCCTTGGCGCATGCATGGTTGACCATTAGATCAACTCGGGTCAGTTAGGACTCGGTGCATGCAAGGGCAAAGGATCTAACTAGATGGATGAGTGGATCCCCATCAATGGACCATGCAAGTTTTGTTTAGCGCATGTTTTAGGGTTTTGCCCCTTGTAGGGGACCTTCAATTGGTATCAGAGCCTGGTTGATGCATGTTTTTATGATTGCTTAAAGCCTTTTGTGATCCATATGCGCAAGTATGCTTAGATCTAGTTGACATGCGAAAATTTCATTTTAAGTTGTTGCACATGCGAAACTTGAATGTGTTAGTCTATGGCGCATGTATGTTGGCGCATTCTTGTTTTTCTCAAAAAAAAAAACTATATCACATGCACGACTTACACTAGATCTAAGGCCCTGCTTTAAACCCTTAGACGGGTTATTAGGGTTGAAGTCATCCCCTGAGTTAGATCCAAACAGTCTGATCAGACCATCTGACAGCCTTGATGGGTCGACCAGATAGCATCCGTGCGCAAGCAAGAGATGGCTATAGGTCGACTGCAGACAGGCGTGTAGCGATGTCTGATTGAGACAACCTATGAACGCACATGAGTTAGGCCCGGGGTCACACCCGCTTGCCAGACCTCATTGTGGTCGTTCAGCCCTTGGCGCATGCATTGTTGACCTTTTGGTCGACTCAAGTCAGTTAGGACTTGGTGCATGTAAGGGCAGTGGATCTGACTAGGTCGGATGAGTGGATCCCTAGTAATGGACCATTGTAAGGTAGTAGGGCACATAAGGAAAAATAAAATTGATCTCAATGGGGTTTTTCAAAATTTTATTTTTCATGATTGGATCAAATGATGTATGATGCCATATGTATGTTTATTTAATCTTATGTGGGCTGCCCATGTTTAATGTGTGCTGTGCTGGGGCCTGCGTGCCTGGAATTTTATTGTAAATTAATTCTTATTTTTGTGATCTGCGAATCACAGTTTAATTAATTTATAAAATGTAATTGACCTGCGAGTCAATCTTGTCTAGATAGATTAATTTGTAAATTAGTCAGACAAGAGCACATAGCACACTTGGCAGAGGCACATGCAGCAGTGGCTTGACCAGACGGAGGTCTAGGGTTCGACTCTGGGACAGGCGCATTTTCCCTGGTAGGCGCACCTGAGCTGCAGATGGCGCTTGGGCCCTGGTTTGGGCCAAATGAGCAGCAAAAGACCCATGAAGAAAAGCAAGTGAAGACTTAAGTTAGGTTAAGGTCTTACTTAGGCTTAATGGGCTTTTACCACATAAGATCAGCGTGCTTTCTATTTATTGCTTTTATAATTAGAATTGCATGAGTTTATCTTCTGCTATCACCATAGGAATTGCATGATAGTTAAGAAGATAAAAGACCGTTAAAATCCAACGCTAAAATATCAAGCTCGTAAGCCTTCTGACGCGAAACCTCACTGTTCTGACTATCGTTGGAGCCGTGTTGTACCCACTCAGTGGGCATGTCCATCTATCTTCAGACGGTGCGGGATTACACCTGCGTGTTACAGAGAAGGGATTTATCGCTTCTCGTTGCTCAGCATAGCACGTGGTGGTCCAGGGAGTAGGTCGGGTTAGCTTGACCATGTAGGCTACATATGTGGCGCATATGGTAGCACATGGAGGCAGCCATCTGTGGGGTCAGAGACTACTAGAGATTAGTGCTTGTACTCTCTGTGCATCTTATCTCGCCTGAGCGGGACGCGGAGACCAAGTATGAAATCTGGATCCCATCTCACTAAAAGAGTTATACTCTTTCGGGCTGTTTTGCTGGATTTTTCAGCCAGATAAAATAGTGAGAAAAAGAATCATTCTTAAGTCCTAATTGATTCTTAACATTTATACTGACCTTGCTGTTCTTGCATTGTTGTAGATACCTGCAGCAACGAACACCATGAGCTTCAATGTGCGATCCCTACTGGAAAGGGAGAAGTTTGCTGGGCCGAACTTCTCAGACTGGTACGGACACCTTAAGATTGTTCTTAAGGCAGAGAGGAAACTGTATGTCCTCGAGACGGCTATACCGCCTCAGCCCGCTCCGAACGCCGCAAGGGCGGTTCGGGAAGCTTATGAAAAGCACGTCAATGATAGCATTGATGTCGCTTGCCTGATGCTAGCGTCTATGACGCCACCGCTGCAGCGTCAGCATGAGGATATGTCGGCTATAGAGATTATAGCGAACCTCAAGATGCTGTATGCTGCACAGGCGAGGACAGAACGCTATAATCTGACAAAGCTGTTCTTCCAGAGCAAACTGGCTGAAGGGAGCCCAGTGGGAGCTCACGTGCTCAAGATGATTGGGCACAAGGAGGCTCTAGAGAAACTGGGGCATACCATCAATCAGGAGCTTGCTGTAGACATTATTCTGCAGTCTCTCCCGCCCTCTTTCGATGCGTTCATCATTAACTTTAATATGAACAAAATCGACTGTACTCCGGCAGAGCTGCTGAATATGCTCTTGACTACTGAGGAGACTCTGAAGGGAAAGCCTTCGACCTCTGTCTTAATGGTTCCTTCTAGGAACAAGAAGAAGGGGAAGAAGGGCAAGGCCCCTGTCAAGAGTTACAGCAAGGCTCTGAAGCAAAAAGTTAAGCGGTCAAAGGAATACAGATGTTTCCACTGTGGCCAGCTGGGTCACTGGAAAAAGGACTGTAAAGCGCTCCAAGGAGATAAGAGGGGAAGCTTTGCTTCTGGCTCAGGTATTTATGTGACGGAAGTCATGATATCCTCTTCTTCTATTTCATGGGTGTTGGACACTGCATGTGGAGTTCACATTTGTTCAAATGTACAGGAACTCAAGAGAAGAAGACAGGTGGGACAGCATGAGGTGGACCTATGAGTTGGAAACGGGGCACGGGTTGCTGCTGTTGCTGTAGGAGACTATTTCATCTCATTACCATCTGGACTTGTATTAGAACTAAATAGTTGTTACTTTGTTCCCAGCATTACTAAAAATATTATCTCCATTCCTGCTCTTGTCAGGAAGGGATTTTCCTTTGAATGCAATATTTCAAAGTGTGTTCTTTCTTTAGATAATATTGTTTATGCTACTGGTTCAATTAACAATGGGTTATTCATGTTGGACATGGAATGTTCTATACAAAATATTGATATTAAAAAAGCCAAGTATGCTGATGACAGCACCTTGTTATGGCATAGTCATTTAGGCCATATTAACGAGAAACGCATTAAGCGGTTGCATGATAATGGACTGCTGGGATCATTCTCCTTTGAGGGGATTGATACATGCAAAGCTTGTTTAATGGGTAAAATGACGAAGTCACCTTTTCCTCATAAAGGTCAAAGGGCTTCAGGTTTACTTGACCTTATACACAGTGATGTGTGTGGGCCATTTAGTAAACATGCCAGAGGTGGCTATCTTTACTTCATTACCTTTACTGATGATTTCAGTAGGTATGGTTATGTCTATCTGATGAGACATAAAAGTGAATCTTTTGACAAGTTCAAAGACTTCAAGAATGAAGTACAGAATTAGCTAGGCCGAAATATCAAGGCACTTCGTTCTGATCGAGGTGGTGAATACCTAAGTCGAGAGTTTATAGACTATCTAAAGGAGTGTGGGATTATCTCACAGCTCACTCCGCCAGGAACACCGCAATGGAATGGTGTGTCCGAGAGGAGAAATAGAACGTTACTTGATATGGTTCGTTCTATGATGAGTCAGGCTACTCTTCCATATTCCTTTTGGGGATTTGCACTGGAGACAGCTGCAAAGGTACTAAACCGAGTGCCATCCAAGGTAGTTTCTAAGACGCCATATGAGTTATGGTATGGGAAACAGCCGAGCTTGACATTTATCAGGATCTGGGGCTGCGAGGCTTATGTCAAAAAGCTCGCCTCTGGGAAACTAGAGAGCAGATCTGAAAAATGTATCTTTGTCGGTTACCCTATGGAAACTAAGGGTTATTATTTCTACGATCCCAAAGAGAACAAGGTATTTGTTGCTCGAACGGCCATATTTCTTGAGAAGGAGTTTCTTCTGCAAGAGGCCAGTGGGAGAGAAATAAAGCTGGATGAGAATCCAGAGGAAGGACAAAGTGCTCAAGCACAGTTGGATGAGCCGGAGCCGGTGGATCAGGTTATTGAACAACCTGAGGCTCAGACATCACGGGAACCGCGAAGATCGGGAAGGATCCGTCGACAGCCTGAGCGCTATGACGGAGTCTACATCATTGATAATGATGAACCCCTTACTTATGCGGATGCGGTCAGTGGACCGGATTCAGCGAGATGGCTTGAAGCTATGCGCGCCGAGATGGACTCCATGTCAGATAACCAAGTCTGGGATTTGGTTGATCCGCCTCCGGGAGTTATCCCTATAGGCTGTAAATGGATCTTCAAGAAGAAGATTGACATGGATGGTAACGTGGTTACCTATAAAGGCAGGCTAGTTGCGAAAGGTTTCAAACAAATCTACGGGATAGATTATGATGAAATTTTCTCACCTGTAGCCATGTTTAAGTCTATTCGGATTCTTTTCGCGATAGCAGCATATTACGATTATGAGATCTGGCAAATGGATGTGAAGACAGCTTTCCTTAATGGAAATCTGGAAGAGGATGTGTATATGACACAACCTGAAGGTTTCACTAATCCATCAGATCGTCATAAGATATGCAAATTAAAGAAGTCTATTTATGGACTTAAACAAGCATCGAGAAGCTGGAATATTCGTTTTGATGAATCAGTCAGTGAATTTGGTTTCATCAAGAACGAGGATGACCCGTGTGTATATAAGAGGTTTAGTGGGAGCGTAATTACTTTCCTAGTCCTCTACGTCGATGACATCTTGATCATTGGAAATGACATTCCTGAAATGCATGCGATTAAGGCATGGTTAAGGAAATGTTTCCAGATGAAAGATTTAGGAGAAGCAGCCTATGTATTAGGTGTGAAGATCTACAGGGATAGATCTAAGAGGCTTCTCGGGCTGTGCCAGAGTACTTACATCGATAAAGTCCTGGAAAGATTTCATTTAGAGAATTCTAAAAGAGGATATCTTCCAGTCAGACATGGTCTGAATCTTTCAAAGAGTCAGTGTCCACAAACACAGACTGAGAAAGATGAAATGGACAATACGCCTTATGCTTCGGCTATTGGATCCATTATGTATGCGATGTTGTGTACTCGCCCAGACGTCGCTTACGGGTTAAGCTTGACCAGTCGGTTCCAAAGTAATCCAGGTATGGCGCACTGGGTTGCGGTCAAGAACATTTTAAAATATCTGCGGAGGACCAAAGATATGTTCTTGGTGTATGGTGGTCAGGAAGAACTCAGTATTGAAGGATATACTAACGCTTCATTCCAGTCTGACCAGGATGATTTCCGATCGCAATCAGGCTATGTTTTTAGCTTGAATCGAGGAGCGGTGGTGTGGAAGAGTTTCAAACAGTCAACTGTTGCTGATTCCACAACTGAAGCCGAGTATGTTGCAGCCTCGGAAGCATCCAAGGAGGCAGTATGGATTCGTAAGTTCGTGAGAGAACTTGGTGTTGTTCCTTCGAGTGCAGATCCTTTGGTTATCTTTTGTGATAACACTGGAGCAATCGCACAAGCAAAGGAACCACGGTCGCACCAGAAGTCCAAGCACATACAGAGACGGTTTCATTTGATCAGGGAGATCATTGATCGTGGCGAGATCAAAGTCTGCAAGGTTCATACAGATGACAATCTAGCAGACCCGCTTACTAAGCCTCTGGCGCAGCAGAAGCATGAGAAGCACTGTAATAATATGGGTTTGAGATTTCTCAACCATTAGATTAAGTGCAAGTGGGAGATTGTTGGGGTAAGCCCTTAAGGCTAATGTTTGAGGCCTTGGGATTGTATCAGTATCATGTAATAAACTCTTATGTTTATAAAGGCATGGTTGTTATTCAGTTTGTTACATTATCTGCTGCAATAAGTGTACTTCTGAATAATGTCTCAAAGCTGTTCAGCTGGGCTGACATGCTGTGAAGTCCTTAGTCGAGATATCTTGGTGAACATGAGACAGCCTTGATATGATTGAGACTAATATGTGCTCTAATCTTATAGGATGCTTCGAGCATGGAATAAGATGTAGACTCATGGGTACATTGGATGTACTGGACAGACCCTACTAGGATATTCAATTGCTTGTCACAATGTGAATAATCCTTGAATGTAACAAGTGGCACATTTCCTCTGACTTGAGATCACTTGTGTTTCTAAATGATGATTGTCATTGTTTTGAGGTAGTTCAATATCATTTGAAACATAATGGTTATAGACTATCTTGGATGGTGAGCTTGAGTCAGGTTAGGGCATTAGTGATAGACAAAGGATTGCCGTCTCTATAATTGGAGTGTGGTGTTCTAAAGGGGCCCCCTGGATGAGATGATTGAGAAAGTGTATGGCCATACCCAGGTGACTGTGTTCATCTGTTCTAATCATGCTCATCATATTGGAGCTACAAGCTTGACACGCTTGTCCAATAAGAACATCCAGTGGCAAAGGAAATATGCATGCCTTGTGAATTGGATTCACACTTGTGCTGTAGTTTGGGTGTAGTCTTGGAAGACTCTTTCCTTTATATCGGGAGACAGTGATGTGTTGCTAGATACCCCTCACTGATCGTGATAACGTAAGTTGTCGTTACCGACATTTAGAGGAAACCCTTAGGGTCGCACAATTTGATGATATGGCTTACTTAAGTCAGATCGTGTGGACTGAATTGTTTGAGTTCAGTTTAAAGGGATTTACTCTCTGAATAAAAGTGAGATATGGTCTAATCATGTTTGATTGATTAGGGCTTGAGATCGGTAAGCTTCGATCGAGAGAATAGATGCTAGATCGGTCAGATCAAGAGCATTAAGAGATCAACGGTCAGATCTTAGGCCTCAGTGGTTTATTATGATCTGGACTAATTGCTTGGTTTATTTGGTTGTTGAACCAAATCGATTTGAACCAGCTCATTGGATGAGAGCATGGTTCAGGTGGTGAGGCATTTGCGATTGGGGTAATGCATGGTCGCATGAACGTTTGGACTTTGCTATTTTTAGATAGCATGTTCTCAAACGTGTCCATGATCTCACGTCGCCTCTCTCTCGCCTCTTCACGCCTTTGTCGCCTCCTTGGTTTTCTGGGGAGAAGCATTCTCGTGAGAAAAAGCTAAGACGACAAGAGGAGAAAGTTTCGCCAAGCAAGGAGATTGTAACCTCCCTCAGAATCACACCCCACACGCATACAAGTAAAAATACGGGGTTTTAAAAATTTTTACTCTTCCATTAAAACATAAGAAGAAAGCGGCATCGAAGGACATTACTACGGAACTGAAAACCGCACAGAACTGAGTAGGATCGATTACTAGGAAATAGAAATCCGGAAATCCAAAAAAATCCGGCAGCAAGTATACTAATTACTGCTGCACAGACGCACATATCCTGGAAACAAAACAGATGTCCACACTACACATATGTGGAGAACACAATTGTCAGAAATATTGCAGAAACGGATTATTCAGATACCAAATACAACAAAAATTCGGTCACACAGCTCAAAGTATTCCGACTACAATAAATCTCAAATCGGACATTTCAGAATAATAACAATTTCAATTCTCATGAATCCAAAACTCGTATCCAACAATTAAAACGAGACAACTATAACATAATATAATATCCTGAAAACAGGCATAAGCCCTCAGGAGATAAAACGTGTCATATAATTAAGTTAGGCACGCAGGCCTAATAGATCTTTAGAAGACAACTCTTAGAAATTATATAAACATAGCATCATCACAAATTAAGTAGCTGTAGCAATCACTGTCTTGATGTCTCACCTGAAAATATTTAAACAACGGGGGTGAGCTAAAAAGCTCAGTGAGTAAAAGACACTAAAAGCCATCCATAGTACACATCAAAAATATCATGCTTGCAGATAAGACATTTAACATGCACACTCATATCAGAAACAAAACATAATCAAATTCAGACACTTATAACAATAGGCATCAAGCATGAAGTAGGATATAAGTCTACCAACCCATTCCAACTAAACACACCGCCCAACACATCTATAATACAGATCGGAACAGAACTACAGAAAATCAGAGCTGACAGACAGAACAGATCGAAACAGAACTACAGAAATCAGAGCTGACAGACAGAAAATCAGAATTTTCAGAATCCAAACGGATAGTCTACATCGGAAACAGAAAGGCCACAGAAGGCCTGAAGACCACAGAAGGTCTGATGACCACAGAAGGTCTGACCCCACCTCTGCCGAGGACGAGACATGCATGCATATCAGAAACAGAATGGTAGAGGAGGTATCAGTGGGTGGCCCCCGTCTCGTCAAGACGTGGCACTCTGGCCTCCAATACTGGTAGAGGAGGTATCAGTGGGTGGCCCCCGTCTTGTCAGGACGTGGCACTCTGGCCTCCAATACCCAGAACAGAACAGAAATAGTGGAGGGAGAACGGAAGGTGAGACCAGCTCACATCTACCCTTCACTAGTGTCTCATGGGTCGTAGTAGACTATCAGCACCATTACAGCGCCACAAAAGGAGGGTAAGGACACGGAAGAGTGCTACACTAGGGCATAATTTTTACAAAACAGATCATGCTGAAACGGAGGAGTAGGACTAACCACCACTCAATTCTCACATCATGCCCAAAGTGTCTCACAAACCAGAAAATGACACACCCTAATATCCAGTCCTTAAAAAAATTACAATTTTGCAGAAAATCAAAGCTGAACACACTTCATAATTTTTACCATCAACCAGAAGTAATATATGAGTGAATTCCTTGAATTCCTTAAATTTCATGCAACTATCCTTAATTCATGTCAAACCATTCTACGTTCTCACAAAGGTTATAACACATTCAAAGTTTCAGAAAATTCACAACATATATATATACAGAATAGAAATTTTTCACATAACAAACAATTAAACAGATGTTTCAGAAAAAACAGATTAATATATCATACTTGCAACAGATGTTTCAGACCGAGTAAGTAACCTAAAATAGGCAATATGATATTCACAATAAAGCTATTTGAATCTACTTTCCAATAGAACTGAATCCATCGGATTTGGAGTTATAACCGGGGAGATATGGGTGTTCGAACATAGAAAGGTCGGGATTTCAGAATTCCAGAAAACAGATTCGTATATCAGAATTGCGACACAAATTTCAGATCCAATAACTAACAGAAAATAGGCGACATGGTAGTCAAATTGAACCCCTTCGAGTCTACTTTCTAATAAAACTGATTTGACAAGATTTCGAGCTATACCTAGGGAGATATGATGGTTCAAACACATAAAGGTCGAAACCCAGATTTCCAGAAAACTGATTTTGTACAGCTACATTGCAATACAGATTGAAATACGAATACAGCTCGGATATGGTCGATATCATATTCAAATTAAAGCCGAATGTATCTAGTTTCATACAAAATTTATTTCGTGCGATTTGGATCTATAGGCCATGAGATATTGGGGTTATAGTACACAAAGGTCAGATTAGAGAATGCAGATTTCAGCAGAACAGGATTTTAAAACCCCATAAATATTTGAATTCGACCCCATACGGATAATCATTGCAAATAACGAATTTTAATTGAAATAATCTACAATTTAGCGGATTAGACTCCTTAGGATCGAATTACTCACCGAAAAACGTTCACAGAAGAAAACGCCAAGACAGAGGATCACCAGGAATTTCGTCCACCACCAGTCTGCCACCACCAGCGTCAGAAATTTCAGGAGGCGCCAAGCACAGTGAGGGGCGACAACCAAAGGCGGCTGGGCTTAACCACCCTGCGCCACTCCAATAATATCAGAAATATGCGCCACCATGGTGGAAGGAATTCCAGGAGCAAAGAATCAAGGTTGAGGGTTCAAATCCCCAACCAAAATAATTATTTTTGCCCTTAAATCATAATTCAGAAAAATCGAGGGTGTTACATCCTCCCCCCCTTATAGAGCTTTAGTCCTCTAAAGCTGACCAAGCCCGTCACTGAACAGGTGAGGATGCTCCTTTCTCATATCTGCTTCAACCTCCCAAGAGGCTTCTTCAACAGACTGATTTCCCCAGATGACTTTCACAAGTGGAATAACCTTATTTCTCAGCACTTTCTCTTTTCTATCTTCAATTTTGAGAGGTTTCACCACAAAAGTCATGTTCTCTTCAAGCTGAAGAGGTTCCAACTCTAGAACATGAGAAGGATCAGAACAATATTTTCTGAGTGCAGAAACATGGAACACATTATGGAGGTGTTCCAGTGATGGGGGCAGAGCAAGTCGGTATGCCACCGGTCCAACCCTCTCAATGATATCAAAGGGACCAATGTACCTGGGACTCAATTTCCCCCTCTTCCCAAATCTCATCACCCCTTTCATAGGTGAGACTTTTAGGAAAACATGCTCTCCCACCAAAAACTCAAGAGGACGCCGCCTCACATCAGCATAACTCTTCTGTCTATCCTGAGCAATCTTCATCTTTCTCTGAATTTCTCTGATCTTCTCAGTGGCTTCCTGAACAGCATCCGACCTTAGCACTGTTCTGTCCCCAGTTTCCTCCCAGCATATAGGTGTTCTGCATTTCCTCCCATATAGGGCCTCATACGGAGCCATCTGTATGCTAGAGTGAAAGCTATTGTTGTAGGTGAACTCTATCAGTGATAAGTCCAGATCCCACTCAACAGACCAGTCAACCACATAAGATCTCAGAAGATCCTCAAGTGTCTGAATAGTTCTCTCTGTCTGACCATCAGATTGAGGATGATATGCAGTGCTGAAACTCAGATTAGTTCCCAAATCTTCCTGTAATTTCTTCCAAAACCTGGACAGAAATCGAGGATCACGGTCAGAGACAATGTCCAAGGGAACTCCATGCAATCTGACAATCTCATCGATGTACAGTTTTGCTAACCGATCCAAACTGTAAGTCATTTTGATCAGTAAGAAGTGAGCTGACTTCGTGAGTCTGTCCACAATCATCCATACGGCATCATGATTCCTTCTGGTATTGGGTAGTCCACACACAAAGTCCATACTGATATGCTCCCACTTCCACTGAGGAATAGGGAGAGACTGCATCAAACCGCCCGGCCTCTGATGCTCAGCCTTCACGGTTTGGCAAGTCAAACATCTGGACACAAACAAATGCACATCCTTCTTCATACCATGCCACCAGAAAGTCTTTTTCAGATCCTGATACATCTTGGTACTACCAGGATGAACGGTATACTTAGTGCAATGGCTTTCCTTAAGAATTTCATTTCTCAACTCAGGGTCCTCAGGAACACAGACCCTTCCACGGAATCTGAGGAGACCATCATCCGACATACTGAAATTCTCAACCCAGCCTTGCTCAGACCTCTCTTTCCACCGTAAAATATCCGGATCTGATTGCTGCCCTGATCTCAATCTCTGCAGTAACTCTGACTGAACCCTGAGAGAAGCTAGAAGACCGCCTCTCTCACCCGGAGTCACACTCAGATGCATGTCACTGAACTCCTGCAATAGTCGCCACTCCTGGACTCGCAGTGCAGCTATCTGAGTCACAGGATACCGACTAAGAGCATCAGCCACCACATTGGCTTTACCAGACTGATATTGGATGGTGAAGTCATAATCCTTTATCAATTCAAGCCATCGCCTCTGTCTCATATTCAGCTCTTTCTGAGTGAAGATATACTTCAAGCTCTGGTGATCTGTAAACAATTCAAATGTTTGTCCAAACAGATAGTGCCTCCAGATCTTCAAGGCAAAAACTACAGCTGCCAACTCCAGATCATGAGTGGGGTAGTTTACCTCATAGTCTTTGAGTTGCCTTGAAGCATAAGCAACTACCTTTCCTTGCTGCATCAGTACAGCACCCAGACCCTTACCAGAGGCATCAGTGTACACAGTGAACTTTTCTCCATCACAGGGAACGATGAGGATAGGAGCACTGGTCAGTCTCCTTTTCAGTTCCTGAAAACTAGACTCACAATTATCAGACCACTCAAACTTCAAATTCTTTCTAGTTAGCTTAGTCAGAGGACCAGCCAGCTTGGAGAAACCCTCCACAAAGCGGCGGTAGTATCCAGCTAAGCCCATAAAACTTCTGACCTCAGTCGCTGTAGTTGGTCTTCCCCAGTGAAGAATGGCCTCCACCTTCACTGGATCCACAGACACACCCTGGCCAGAAATAATGTGCCCCAGAAAGCCAATCTGACATAGCCAGAACTCACATTTGCTGGCCTTAGCATACAGCTGCTTCAGCCGCAGAATCTCCAGCACCTTGCGCAAATCCTGAGAGTGATCTTGCGTATTCTTGGAGTAGATCAGAATATCATCAATGAAGACGACCACAAATTTGTCCAGGAGCTCATGAAATACCCTGTTCATCAGATCCATAAACACCGCAGGGGCATTGGTCAGTCCAAAGGGCATAACAAGAAACTCATAGTGCCCATACCTGGTCCTGAATGCAGTTTTAGGTACATCCTCCTCCTGAACTCTCAGCTGATAATAGCCAGACCTCAGGTCAATTTTAGAGAATACAGTAGCACCCTGCAACTGATCAAAGAGATCATCAATACGGGGTAATGGGTACTTATTCTTAACGGTCACTTGGTTGAGTTGACGGTAATCGATGCACATGCGCAAAGTACCATCCTTCTTCTTCACAAATAACACAGGTGCTCCCCATGGAGAAACACTGGGTCGAATATACCCCTTCTCTAATAGTTCTTCCAGTTGCTTCTTCAGCTCTGTCAGTTCTGAAGTTGCCATCCTGTAAGGAGCTTTAGATACCGGTGTCGTGCCTGGCAACAACTCGATACCAAACTCAACTTCTCTGCTGGGTGGTAACCCAGATAAATCATCAGAGAAGACGTCAGTAAACTCTCTTACCACAGGAATTCTAGCCAGATCCAAATCAGGCTCAGTCTGCACCTTGACATGCGCCAAATACCCCTTGCAGCCCTGGGCTAAAAGCTTCCTGGCCTGCAGATGAGATATCACCAAAGGCTCCTGTTCTGAAATCCGGCCTTGGATAACTAGTTGCTGTCCATCACTTAGATGTAGAGTAATTAACTTTTCAAAACAATCTAAAGTAGCATGATAGGCAGACAGCCAATCAATGCCCAGAATGATGTCATAGTCTTTCATAGGAAGACTAATCAAATTAATAGGTAAATCATATCCTTCAACCTTAATCAAACAGTCAGGATATGTTATATCTGTAGATACGGCCTCACCCATAGGTGTATGAACAGAAATACAGAAATCAAGTATCCTAGGCAACACAGGCAGACATAGTGCAAAACATGTAGACACAAAGGATAAATTGGCACCATTTTTTTACCTGCATCACATAACACGGTAGAATAACAACCAATATTCAATCACGAATCAGATCCTATCTTGGTTTCTAGCAATACACAAACAGAGTTTTCCTTTTCCGGAGTTTCTAATTGCTAGTAATATCGCTCTGATACCATCTGTAACCTCCCTCAGAATCACACCCCACACGCATACAAGTAAAAATACGGGGTTTTAAAAATTTTTACTCTTCCATTAAAACATAAGAAGAAAGCGGCATCGAAGGACATTACTACGGAACTGAAAACCGCACAGAACTGAGTAGGATCGATTACTAGGAAATAGAAATCCGGAAATCCAAAAAAATCCGGCAGCAAGTATACTAATTACTGCTGCACAGACGCACATATCCTGGAAACAAAACAGATGTCCACACTACACATATGTGGAGAACACAATTGTCAGAAATATTGCAGAAACGGATTATTCAGATACCAAATACAACAAAAATTCGGTCACACAGCTCAAAGTATTCCGACTACAATAAATCTCAAATCGGACATTTCAGAATAATAACAATTTCAATTCTCATGAATCCAAAACTCGTATCCAACAATTAAAACGAGACAACTATAACATAATATAATATCCTGAAAACAGGCATAAGCCCTCAGGAGATAAAACGTGTCATATAATTAAGTTAGGCACGCAGGCCTAATAGATCTTTAGAAGACAACTCTTAGAAATTATATAAACATAGCATCATCACAAATTAAGTAGCTGTAGCAATCACTGTCTTGATGTCTCACCTGAAAATATTTAAACAACGGGGGTGAGCTAAAAAGCTCAGTGAGTAAAAGACACTAAAAGCCATCCATAGTACACATCAAAAATATCATGCTTACAGATAAGACATTTAACATGCACACTCATATCAGAAACAAAACATAATCAAATTCAGACACTTATAACAATAGGCATCAAGCATGAAGTAGGATATAAGTCTACCAACCCATTCCAACTAATCACACCGCCCAACACATCTATAATACAGATCGGAACAGAACTACAGAAAATCAGAGCTGACAGACAGAACAGATCGAAACAGAACTACAGAAATCAGAGCTGACAGACAGAAAATCAGAATTTTCAGAATCCAAACGGATAGTCTACATCGGAAACAGAAAGGCCACAGAAGGCCTGAAGACCACAGAAGGTCTGACCCCACCTCTGCCGAGGACGAGACATGCATGCATATCAGAAACAGAATGGTAGAGGAGGTATCAGTGGGTGGCCCCCGTCTCATCAAGACGTGGCACTCTGGCCTCCAATACTGGTAGAGGAGGTATCAGTGGGTGGCCCCCGTCTTGTCAGGACGTGGCACTCTGGCCTCCAATACCCAGAACAGAACAAAAATAGTGGAGGGAGAACGGAAGGTGAGACCAGCTCACATCTACCCTTCACTAGTGTCTCATGGGTCGTAGTAGACTATCAGCACCATTACAGCGCCACAAAAGGAGGGTAAGGACACGGAAGAGTGCTACACTAGGGCATAATTTTTACAAAACAGATCATGCTGAAACGGAGGAGTAGGACTAACCACCACTCAATTCTCACATCATGCCCAAAGTGTCTCACAAACCAGAAAATGACACACCCTAATATCCAGTCCTTAACAAAATTACAATTTTGCAGAAAATCAAAGCTGAACACACTTCATAATTTTTACCATCAACCAGAAGTAATATATGAGTGAATTCCTTGAATTCCTTAGATTTCATGCAACTATCCTTAATTCATGTCAAACCATTCTACATTCTCACAAAGGTTATAACACATTCAAAGTTTCAAAAAATTCACAACATATATATATACAGAATAGAAATTTTTCACATAACAAACAATTAAACAGATGTTTCAGAAAAAATAGATTAATATATCATACTTGCAACAGATGTTTCAGACCGAGTAAGTAACCTAAAATAGGCAATATGATATTCACAATAAAGCTATTTGAATCTACTTTCCAATAGAACTGAATCCGTCGGATTTGGAGTTATAACCGGGGAGATATGGGTGTTCGAACATAGAAAGGTCGGTATTTCAGAATTCCAGAAAACAGATTCGTATATCAGAATTGCGACACAAATTTCAGATCCAATAACTAAAAGAAAATAGGCGACATGGTAGTCAAATTGAACCCCTTCGAGTCTACTTTCTAATAAAACTGATTTGACAAGATTTCGAGCTATACCTAGGGAGATATGATGGTTCGAACACATAAAGGTCGAAACCCAGATTTCCAGAAAACTGATTTTGTACAGCTACATTGCAATACAGATTGAAATATGAATACAGCTCGGATATGGTCGATATCATATTCAAATTAAAGCCGAATGTATCTAGTTTCATACAAAATTTATTTCGTGCGATTTGGATCTATAGGCCATGAGATATTGGGGTTATAGTACACAAAGGTCAGATTAGAGAATGCAGATTTCAGCAGAACAGGATTTTAAAACCCCATAAATATTTGAATTCGACCCCATACGGATAATCATTGCAAATAACGAATTTTAATTGAAATAATCTACAATTTAGCGGATTAGACTCCTTAGGATCGAATTACTCACCGAAAAACGTTCACAGAAGAAAACGCCAAGACAGAGGATCACCAAGAATTTCGTCCACCACCAGTCTGCCACCACCAGCGTCAGAAATTTCAGGAGGCGCCAAGCACAGTGAGGGGCGACAACCAAAGGCGGCTGGGCTTAACCACCCTGCGCCACTCCAATAATATCAGAAATATGCGCCACCATGGTGGAAGGAATTCCAGGAGCAAAGAATCAAGGTTGAGGGTTCAAATCCCCAACCAAAATAATTATTTTTGCCCTTAAATCATAATTCAGAAAAATCGAGGGCGTTACAGAGATCATCTTCCCTCCCATTCGATCAAGACCTCTTGGAACCTTGCTAGTACAAGGAGCACCAAAAAGAGAAAGCGACATCATCTTGTGTGTGACGATTTGGAGGAGACCTCTTTTGTTCTCTTGCTTCCAAGGCGACATCCTTCATATGGCTTCGGTATGAATTCCTTTTCTGTTGTTAAAGTTGATCATAATACATGCTATCCGATCTTAGGAAACCCTAGATTCCGCCCATGCAAGTTTTGTTTAGCGCATGTTTTAGGGTTTCGCCCCTTGTAGGGGACCTTCATTCGCCCCCCACTTTCAACTAATACGGTGGTGCCGTAATAATCTGAAATCTCTCGGGTCAAATTTCGACCGGAAATATGGTACCAGAATAATGGTTAAGGCACCGCCGTAATATGCTCGATGCTCTCGGCTAAGAAAACGACCAAGAATAAGGTGCCGTGAAAATGGTTACGGTGGTGCCGTAAAAATAATCACAGATTTTTTTTTAAGCAAAAAAATTAAATTCACAAAATACGGCCCCGTAAACAAATTTACAGTAGTGCCGTAAAAGCAATAAAACTTTCGGATCGATTTTGGAGCAAAAATACGGTACCATGAAATAACTTACGGTAGTGTCGTTATATCGCCTAAACTTTCTGGTCGAAAACAGACGAAAAATATGATACCATAATTTCCATTACCATAGTGCCGTATTTTACACCAAAGCTCTATTTTACCTACAAAAAGAAAAGAAAATTAGTTCTAAAAGCAAAAATAAAAATAAAGTAAAATAAAAGGGAAAAAAACTAAAGTTAGAATGCTTGGGTTGCCTCTCAAGAAGTGCTAATTTAAAGGTCATTAGCTTGACCCTTTTGCACTCGGTTTTGATTCTGATTTCTTCCATTTCCACTCTGATTTTTCTTTGACTTGAGCATCGCTATGAATCACATAAGGCTCATTCTTGAAACAGCGTCCAAATTTACTCAATATCTTCTTTCCTTTGTCAATCAACTTAGAGCCTCTTCTTCTTGTTCTCTTTTTCTTCTTCTTCTCATAAATTTTATGTCCTTTCTCCTGTAATCCTCTATCAATATCCTCAGAAAAATTGTTAGTTTCAAAATTAGAGGATTCATCAAATAAATTATGAACATCATAAACAACAACATCTACTATATCGATACTACAACACGATCCAGAATATAAAAGTTTGTTTAAAGAATCAGTAGGATCAAATTCAATAATGTTTTTGCAAATATCAAAAGTGATTTTTTTCCTTTCTTAACATCTATATATGCTCCAGCAGTAGCCAAAAAGGGTCTACCAAGAATTATGAGATTTTTATGATTTTCTTCCAGGTCAAGGACTACAAAATCTGCAGGTGTAAAAAATTCACCTACCTTGATTAGAACATTCTCTAAAATACCAATAGGATACTTTACCGAGCTATCAGCGAGCTGTAAAGATATGGATGTTGGTTTAAGCTCTCCAATGTCCAGTTTCCTACAAATAGATAAAGGCATTAGGCTTACACTAGCACCTAGATCACATAAGGCTCGGTTAAAAGACATGATTCCAATAGAATAAGGTATAGAGAAACTACCTGGATCCTTCAGTTTTGTTGGTAATTTATTCTGGATAATTGCACTACAATCCTCAGTTAAAGCCACAGTACCATAGTCCTTTATTTTTCTTTTGTTGGAGAAGATTTCTTTCAAGAATTTTGCATATGACGGCATTTGAGATAAAGCTTCAGTAAAAGAAATATTAATGTAAAGCTTTTTCAACACTTCAAGAAATTTGCCAAATTGTTTGTCTAATTTTGCTTGCACTAACCTTTGGGGAAAGGGTATAGGTGGTCTATAAGGTGTAGGTAAATTAGGTTTAGAATCATCACTCTGAGATGGTATATCTCCTTTTGGTTCATCACCCTTTTGAGGTGGCAAACTTGATTGGGATTGCTCATGTTCAGAAGATTTTTCTAACTCTAATTTATCATCATGATCATCATTAGGTTCTTTTTCATTGTTCACAACTTTCCCTTTGGGTTCCTCTAATTCTCTCCCACTTCTAGTGATGATAGCATTACAGTGCTCCCTAGGGTTCAACTCAGGTTTAGCAGGTAATTTTCTAGGGGGTCTATGAGAACTACTAGCTTGTTGTGCTATTTGATTTTCTAAGATTTTGTTGTGGGCTGCTAATGATCCTACTTGAGAAGCTAATTGACTAACCATTCCCTTAAGATCTTCAATTTCTTTGTGTTGATTTTGCATGTATTGATTTTGATTAGTCATAAACTTTTCTAGCATGGACTCAATGTTTGAATTCTGGCTTGAGTTTTGATTTTGATTTGGCTTATTTTGATATCCTCTATTTTCAGTTTGTCCTCCTACATTGTCATTGTTTTTCCAAGATAAGTTGGGGTGATTCCTCCATTCAGGGTTGTAAGTACTAGAATAGGGATCATTGTTTCTACTTTGATTAAAATTCCCTAATGCATTAACATGTTCACTATCCTGACTAGCAATGACTTTACAATCTTCAGAGATATGACCATTGTTACCACAAATATCACAAACAACAAATGAAGAAACAACAGCAGTTTGCATTGTCGACCTTTTCTGCCAAGGTGCGCCAACCATCACTTTCATTCTTACCTTGAGAAGGTTTGTAAAGCTCTCCTCTTTCTGAAGTCCACTGGTTATGATTTAAAGTCATTTCTCCTAGCAACTTGAATGCATCATCAATGGTTTTGCTCATTAGAACTCATCCTGCAGCAGCATCAACAGTTAGTCTGGTATTATAAAGCAAACCATTGTAAAAAAGTATGAATTAAAACCCAATTTTCAATGCCATGGTGAGTACACTTCCGTTGTAAATCGTTGAATCGCTCCCATGCCTCGCTAAAAGATTCACCATCCCTCTGTGCAAAGCTTGAAATCTAGTTTCTCATTTGGATGGTCTTGCTTGGTGGAAAGTATTTTATCAAGAAGGCATTGGACAATTGTTCCCATGTGGTGAAGGTACCGATAGGTTGTGCTTGAAGCCAAGAGCGTGCTCGGTCCCTAAGAGAAAAAGGAAACAATCTCAGTTTTAGTGCATCGTTAGAAACACCATTTATTTAAATTGTATTACAAAGTTCAAGAAACAAAGAAAGGTGTTGATTAGGATCTTCAAGAGGAGATCCTCCAAACTGGTTCTGTTGAATCATAGATAGGAAAGCAGGCTTGATTTCAAAGTTGTTAGCCTCTATGACCGGTCTAGCAATACTAGAACGAATCCCTTGTGGATTAGGGGCTGCATAGTCCCGAAGTGATCTTTCTTCTGCCATGGTCACTACTTCGTCTTGTTGACTTTCTTCAAATCTAAGCTTCTTGCACAGTCTAAGAGTTTTATTTATCTCAGGATCAAACGGTACAAGAGGTCCTGATCTAAGATTCCTGCGCATGCAAAGTAGATAGGTCAAATGATTTCAATAGAAAAGAAAATAACAGAAAAAATAGAAAATAAACAGAAAACAAAACCTAGTCTAGCAATACTTTCAATATCTTCAATATTGATAAGACCAAGGTCCCTAGCAACGGCGCCAAAAACTAGTTGTATCCCAACAAATAGCTAGACAAAAACTTATCTCTGGCGTTGCCGCAAAAAATTTGTTGTGTCCAAAAACCTGTTGTGTCTGCAAGTTCACGGATACTCGAAGTAATAAAGAAATATATCAAACCACAGAGACCTCGTTGTCAAGTATTAAATAATTGAGTTCTTATTATCTAGGCAATCGAAACTATGCAAGTGAACTAATGAAAGCTATCAAAAATATCAGAGAGAGAAATTGGGACTAAGGTTTCATCCGCTTTAATTTCTATGACTAGATATGAATAGTGATTTGTCAGTTTAATTTTATCATGATAAAGATATAATTTACTTCATAAAAGGATCATCTCACCTTCATGCAGACAATCATGCAGGGACCGATCTTCGCTTTCGTGCAAGATCTATCCCAAGCTGAAAATAAGTAAATGATCAATCAAAGAACTCAAGAATCACTTTCATGCATCCGAATTCTGAGTGGATTATCTCAAGTGGAATCTCAAGGATCACTCTCGTGCATCCGAGTCTCAACATAAGCTCTACTTATGGTTCTCCAATGTTCCGATCCTCAGTTTCGCACAAGATCTCAACGTTTGATAAATTAACTCAATCCTATATTCATATTATTATCATGGCAATTATTATTTCTAAAATCAAGAAACAAGAACTAACCTAAATTCTTACAGTAAGTTCCTAACATTCAATTCTAGGGTTCCAAGTTCTCAAGCAAGTCACCTTTCGGTCCTTATTGCGAAAACTCTAAAACAAAATTAATAACATGAATCTATGGAGAATTAAGGAGCAATTATCACATAAGTAGAATTATCATGCTAAAATTATACGTGACGAAGTAATGAAAAATTTATCTAGTCATTAAGAAATCAAAGGGAATTACTCCCTCGTATCCCATAAAAGGTTTAAGCTAGCATGGATGAAATATTACAATAATCCATAGTATCAAAGTGTAGGAGATCAAGAAAGAAGGGAAAAACAAATAACCACACGCTGTAATGGAAATTACAGCCGTAATTACGCGTGTGAATAGTGTCGACGGCGAGTGTTTGGTTGATTTCTCCTTCGATCGAGATCCTTTCACTCTGAAACTTCTAGAGTATCTTCTCCTACTCCAGGCGAAGCTTCCCTTCAAATTTCATGGCCGGAGATTCGCTGTACGCTTCCTGGCGGCAAAACCTATGGCGGTGGCATGAAACTCAATTTCTCCTTTGTTAGTGGATGAAAATTAGGGTTTTTGGTGTCTCCCCCTTCGTCTCGTCAAAAGCTCTCTTTTTTGCTTCTTACAGCTTTAAATTTAATAGCTTGGATCATCCGCAATCAATCGCGTAAAAATTGCACTTCAAGGTTGACCGGGAAAATCACGTCGAGAGTTAGAATTACGGCCGTGAAAATAGTTACGGTAGTGCCGTAATTTGGGCTGGAACTCTCGGTACAGAAATCATCTGGAATTACGGTACCGTGAATTTCATTACTGCAGTGCTGAATTTTCCTCGAATCTCTCGGGTGGAAAATCGACTCAAAATACGGCCCGTAATTTCTGTTACAGTAGTACCGTAAAATCCATCAAACTTTCTATATAGAATCGAACCCAGATTACGGCCCGTGAAATCCATTACGGCAAGGCCGTAATTTCCTTGAATCTTTCTGTATGAAAAAATCCCAAAATATGGCAGCACACCGAAAATATGGCAGTACCGTGGTTTTGTTCTGTAGATGCAGTGAAACCACGGTACCGTAATGTTGATTACGGGGGTGCCGTAATTTGCTATGAAGCTCCAATCTTCTTGAAATTTGACATGTAATCTTCTCTTGATGGTGGGAATTCATCCATGCATCTGGAATTGCTTGAAAATGCCTAAAAATCATGCCTTTTTGCCTAAAAATCATCAAAAACCAAAAAGAATGTAAATTCCGCAATAATTGATAGAAAAGACATAAAAATACGCAAAGTAGTATGAATATGACACAAAAAATATCTATCAAATGGCACAAAATTTACTATAAATTTCGGTGTCATCACCTACCATTTGAGCTCATGTGCGATGCTAGTGACCAAGCCATTGAGATAGTCTTGTGACAGAGGAAGGACAAAAAGCTTCACGCCATCTAATATGCTAGTCGAATACTCGCTGATGCCTAGATGAATTATGCAACCATGGAAAAAGAGATGCTAGCAATCGTTTTTTGCTTTTGATAAATTCTATTCTTATTTAGTTTACTCGAAAGTAATTATTTTTACTGATCATGCAGCTATTAAATATCTGATGAACAAGAAGGATGCGAAGCCAAGACTGATTCGATGGATCCTCCTCTTGCAAGAATTTGATGTTGAGATCAGAGATAAGAAGGGGAGTGAAAACTTAGTGGCTGACCTTCTTTCTAGGCTTGAATGCGGTACTAAGAAGGAAACCGAAGACGAGTTGGAAATCAATGATGCATTCCCTGAAGAACATCTTTATGCTTTACTAGATCAACAAGTTCCATGGTATGCAGACTATGTCAATTACATTGTGTCTAACATTTTTCCTCTTTATCTTACTTTTCAGAGGAAGAAGAGGTTTTTACATGATGTGAAATTTTATTACTAGGACGAGTCATACTTGTACCGGCGATGCGCAGACGGACACGCAGGGGCCTCTAAAATAGCTTTTAAAGTTCTACAGTATGGTTTGTATTGACCCTCTATATTCCATGATGCTAAACACTTTGTTTCTATTTGTGACAGTTGCCAATGGACTGGGAATCTCTCAAAAAGGGATGAGCTGCCTCTTAACAACATCATGGAAGTGGAAATTTTTGATGTATGGGGGATCGATTTTATGGGCCCCTTATCTTCCTCATGTGGAAAACGGTATATTTTGGTTGCCATTGACTACGTGTCAAAATGGGTTGAGGCATCTGCCGAAGCCACTAATGACTCTAGAGTCGTTATGAAGTTTATAAAGCGAACTATATTCCCTCAATTTGGAGTTCCATGTGTGTTGATCAGTGATGGCGGCTCCCACTTCATCGAGCAGAGGTTTTATTATTGCCCGACCCTTGACTCCTGGCTTCCTTGGGCCGTAGCCCCCTTGCCCAGCCTTGCCTATTCCTCGGCTTGGCCTTGCCTATTCATCGGCTTTGGGCTCCTTAGCCAGCCTTAGGCCGACCATAACACGTCTAGACATGACCCTCACGGATCATGACCCTTTAACCATTGAACTACATATTCAGGGCTCTGTTATCCACACAGAACCTCAAGGACCCCGTCCTTATTCTTTTGGAAAAGGACCAGGGCTCCGTTATGATGATACGGTTGGCCGCACAAACCCCGCTTCCAACAACTCATCGAGCTGCTTGCAGAGCTCGGCCAACTCCACTGGAGGCATCCTATAAGGAGCCTTGGATGGGTGGTCCCCGACTGACTTCATCAGCTTTGGTACATTGCTCTCCTCTTCTACCACTAGGGTAGCCACTCTCTCTCTCTTGAGGCAAACCTTCACCATGTGAGGTCCCCCACAAATGAAACATGCCATAATAGAGCTTGTCCTCTTCGGCGCTGGAGTGGATGGGTGGTCCCTGGCTGACTTCATCGGCTTTGGTATCGCAGGCCGGCTCTTACATGTAAATGGCATCTTGCCCCTCATGGCGAATGAACTCTTCGTTCGCGAGGTAGAAGCTGTAGCACTAGTAGTGGCAGTAGCTGAAAAAGAGGCCTGTCCCCTGGATCCTATGTGGTCCGCTAAGGCTTCCACATCCTATATGACGTCCTTCAAGGTCTTCATCTCCTAGCGGTGCAGCTCCTTTGTGCCCAACCCTGGAGGTGATCCACGAAGGTATAAAGTATGTCCTACTCCGACATATCCTCTATCTCCAGCAACAGCTAGGAAAACTGCTGCACATAGTCTCGGATGTTCGCAACATATCGAATTTTCTTGAGGGCGTCCCTCACAGCCCAAGTCAAGTCCCCCGGTAGGAACTGTGAGACTATTCCCTTCCATAAGAAGCTTGCATGATTATATCACATCAAATCCAATTTGAATGACTTCAATCATCAAGTGGATGTCATATGCGCTACTCCTAATCCAATTAGGAGTCTTATTCGCCCAAGGCCTTGTGCCACACGCCTAGAGGCTGCCATATTAGTCCAAGGATAATTCCTAAAAGGAAATCCTTCTTCCCATGCGTTTGGACCAAGTCCACACGCCTAGAGATACTAAATTAGGCCTCTTAAGCACAAATTCTAATCCAATTAGGATTTCTAATACAATTAGGATTCCTAATGCAATTAGAACTATTGGTTCTTAGGCCCAATTTATATCCCTATCAAGCCCTCAAGCCCATTCTCATGGCCCTGAAAGTGGGGCGAAACCCTAAGTAGGCGCATATAAAAATTTTTCTAGGGTTTCATGAAGATCGCATAAGGCATGAATATATGATCAACTTAAAACTTGCAAAGATCAAGTTGTGATCTTACCATAGCCATTGCTTGGATGGCGTCGTGGAAGCAAGAGGGCGAGCGGCTCTCCTCCAAAGCAATCACACACAAGATGGTGGTGGCTTCCTCCCTTGGCGTGAACCTTGTGCTAGCAAAGCTCTCCAAAGTGTCCTAGTCGCATGAAGGAGATCAGATGTTTTCTTGGCTGGCCGAATACCTTCTTTTTCACCCTCGTGGAGACGAGACACACGAGAGAGATTAAGGCGAGAGAGGCGTTGAGGCGGTTTCTATTCGTGGGAAGTGTCATGGCTTCCAAAAATAGTAAGTCATGACTTCATACGTTCACGCTTAGTGAACCAATCAAAACGCCCCCTTAATTGAACCATGCGTTCACATAAGTGAACCGGTTCAATTGACTTTGGTTCAAAGACCAAATCAAACCAAGACATGGTCTAGATCTCATTAAACCAAAAAGGCTCAAGATCTAACCACACATCTCTTGATGCTCTTGATCTCACCGATCAAGCATCAATTCTCTCTATCGAAGCTTACCGATCTCAAGCCCTAATCAATCAAACATGATCAGACCAGATCTCACTTCCAATCAGAGTTTAAACTCCTATAAACTGAACCAAAACAATTCAGTCCACACGATCTGACATAAGTAAGCCATATCATCAAATTGTACGACCCTAAGGGTTTCCTTTAAATGTCGGTAACGATAACTTACGTTATCACGAACAGAGAGGGGTATCTAGCAACACATCACTGTCTCCCGATATAAAGGAAAGAGTCTTCCAAGACTACACCCAAACCATAGCACAAGTGTGAACCCAAGTCACATGACATATGTGTTTTCTTTGCCACTGGATGTTCTTATTAGACAAGCGTGTCAAGCCTATAATTCCAATATGATGAGAGTGGTTAGATCAGATGAACATAGTCATCTGGGTATGGCCATACACTTTCTCAACCATCTCATCCAGGGGGCCCCTTTAGAACATCACACTCCAAACAAGGAGAAGGCAATCCTATATCTATCATTAGTGCCCTAACATGACTCATGTTCATTATCCAAGATAATTTATAACCATTATATTTCAAATGATATTGAACTACCTCAAGACAATGCCAATCATCATTTAGAAACACAAGTGATCTCAAGTCAGAGGAAATATGCCACTTGTTTGCATACAAGGATTATTCACATTGTGACAAACAATTGAATATCCTAAGTAGGGTCAGTCCAGTACATCCAATGTACCTATGAGTCTACATCTTATTCCATGCTCGAAGCATCCTGTAAGATTAGAACACATATTAGTCTCAATCATATCAAGGATGTCTCATGTTCACCAAGATATCTCGACTAAGGACAATACTGCATGTCAGCCAAGCTGAACACCATTGAAACATTATTCAGAAGTATACATATAGCAGCAGATAATGCAACAACCTGAATAACAACCATTGCCTTTATAAACATAGAGTTTATACATGATACTGATAACAACCCAAGGCCTCAAACATTAGCCGTAAGGGCATACCCCAACAATCTCCCACTTGCACTTAATCTAATGGTTGAGAAATCTCAAACCCATATTATTACAGTGCTTCTCATGCTTCTGCTGCGCCAGAGGCTTTGTAAGCGGGTCAGCTAGATTGTCATCTGTATGAACCTTGCAGATCTTGATCTCTCCTCGATCAATGATCTCCCGGATCAAGTGAAACCTTCTCTGTATGTGCTTGGACTTCTGGTGCGACCGTGGTTCCTTTGCTTGTGCTATTGCTCCAGTGTTATCACAGAAGATAACCAAAGGATCTGCACTCGAAGGAATAACACCAAGTTCCTGAACGAACTTACGAATCCATACTGCCTCCTTGGATGCTTCCGAGGCTGCAACATACTCGGCTTCTGTTGTGGAATCAGCAACAATTGATTGTTTGAAACTTTTCCACACCACTGCTCCTCCATTCAAGCTAAAAACATAGCCTGATTGCGATCGGAAATCATCCTGGTCAGATTGGAACAAAGCGTCAGTATATCCTTCAATACTGAGTTCTTCCTGACCTCCATAAATGTCACATCCCGTTATCTTAACCCCAAACAAGCAACACAAGTCATAGAGAAACAGGATGTTATCATACAAGATCGATTCACATGCTAGGTAAAACCAAGTTCAAGAAAACACGATCTGAAAATTTTCGAGAATCCATACATAGAATCTCAGCGAAAACACAATTTCAGAAACGTACCTGCCACCACGCAATACTTGCACTAGACACATGCAAGTCAACAGTTATATCAAATCCGATTGCAAAAATACCAATCGACTCAAAATGAAACCAAAGTCACAATGTCGATTCTATAAACTCATGAAACTAACATGAATAATACCAAACACCGAAACCAGGCCAAAGCCCGCGGTGACACAAAAATCAAAACTTCAAAACTTAAAACTGCCACAACTGGCAACACAAGTTCACATAATTCACATAGTTCGCATAGTTCGGCCACAACCGGCCCCAGATAATTAAGCACAAAAGTCCTATCACAACATCCATATAAAATGCTAACTGGTACTGCGCCCCTGCTCTACACCTGAAAATATTGAGGGGTGAGCTACACAGCCTAGTGAGTGGATAGTCTCAATCGACCATCCATAGCATACAATCAAAGATACATGCAGATTATTTTAAAAACATTTAGCAGAACATCATGTTAACATATAACAAAAACAAAGAACAGAACTCAAAAAAATAATTAGATGTACAGACATCATACACTTGTCACCACAGAGTAACCAAGGTTCTAGAGTCATACTCTAAACCAACTAAACACACCAACCACTTAATTGACCTAGTTGTCCAGCATAATCAATAGTGACCATTATGGTCCAACCCGGCTTTGGCCTAAGCACTGGGAGAAGCCTGCAAATCACATGCAACATAAACATGGACAGTGTGTAGACTCAAGAGGTAATCCCCACCCGGTCAAGATGTGATACCTTGATCTACACCACCCCATAACACAAAAATCTAAGCGTCTAAGAGTGATGACATCAAGAGGTGGCCCCTGTCCGACCAAGACATGGCACTTTGCGTCTTATATCACTCGTTCTCCCAAAGGGTTCCTTAACTGGACAACACCAGACACATCTTATATCTTATTTCACAAAAGTGGACTCCTAAGTGTCAACTAAACTCTAGGATAGTCATTTTTATCACAATAATCACATCAGGCAGGCTGAACAACAACCCCCTCACATATCACAATACAGGGCTGAAATCTCAAACCATTAACATATCACATATAGACTATCCCCTTGAGTACACGGTTACACTTAGCCTTAGTCCTATCCATCCCATAACACATAACATTCGAAACCACATAATATTTTATAGAGTCCTTAGGTTTCATGCAAGCATGGTTTAACCTTTTCTAAGTTATCACCCAAAGTTATCAATCAATATTTCATGTCATTACTTTCTGCATACACCATTCAATTAAAAATACATAATAATACAGAAAATTCACTACATTTCGTTCACAATTAACGTAAATGCAGAATATCACATATTCATAGTTTTCTTCTAATTCTGATAACAAAAGACAGAAATACCCCTAGTTCAAAGTTTAAGTCATACAAGAAAAGTTATCCAAAAATTTCGTAAAAATATTCATTACGTCCCTCATGATCCCTAGATTCGTAATTTCAAGTTTTCCCCAATTTTAACTAGGAAATTTACCGAATTACCCCTAGGTCAATTTCAGTCAACAGAAACTTTTATTTCTAAAAATTCCCAAAAAAATACAGTAGAATCCTCATATACCTAATTTCATGAATATCAAGTTTTCCCCAATTTTTACCCATGCATTTGGACGTAACTTCATGAAGAAGGGTCGAAATTCTCCTTCAAGCCCTAATCTTCATGCAATTGAAATTCTAAAGCTACATACATGTTTAATCAAGGTCCAATTTAGGATTAAGAGTCTTAAAAACGAAAAGCCCTAATTTTCATGCAAGCTAGGGTTTCGAAAATTTGGGAAAAACAAGGAAAACATGTACAATTGAAATTAAGAGATCATGCCATACTCCTATGCATTAATCTTCTCTAAAACAAGCAATGCATCCAATTTTTTCGTGAACTAGGTGAAGGAGAACATCCACTCACCTTGATTTCGGTTCTTCCAAACCAACACCCTCACGCCACTCACGCCACACACTTCGCCGGAACCACCCAAGAGCCGCCGGAAAATCGCTTCCACCACCTCTTGCCGCCGGCCACAAGAAGAAGAGAAGGAGAAGAAGAAGCAAGCCGCCACCCTTCACCCTAACGAAACTCGTGAACAACGAGAAAATAGGAAAAATGAGGGTGAACCCTCTAATTTCGTTTTCCTATCTCCAAAGAATCCAACCCATTAGCAAACATAAGTGGAAGATCCAATAACCCTTTAGTATAAGTTAATTTCCACTTTCCCCTTATCAAGGGCTCTTACCCTTTTCTAACAAGAAGACACCCCTAGCCTAGTGGCGTGTAGCACACATTCTATGCCTTAAGTCTCCGGTTCGAATCCTCTCCGTGACACATATTTTTACATTGCAGGAAAATACACAAATCAAGACATTTTCTCAATGAAAAACTTCCACAAACATGCTAAATAATCAAAACTTTATTTTTCTTACCTGCTAATAAAATTCTGGGTCTTACAATAAATCAAGAACATATCTTTGGTCCTCCGAAGATATTTTAAAATGTTCTTGACCGCAATCCAGTGTGCCTTACCTGGATTACTTTGGAATCGACTGGTCACGCTTAACCCGTAAGCGACGTCTGGGCGAGTACACAACATCGCATACATAATGGACCCAATAGCCGAAGCATAAGGCGTATTGTCCATTTCATCTTTCTCAGATTGTGTTTGAGGACACTGGCTCTTAGAAAGATTCAGACCATGTCTGACTGGAAGATATCCTCTTTTAGAATTTTCTAAATGGAATCTCTCCAGGACTTTATCGATGTAAGTACTCTGGCACAGCCCGAGAAGCCTCTTAGATCTATCTCTGTAGATCACACCTAATACATAGGCTGCTTCTCCTATATCTTTCAACTGGAAACATTTTCTTAACCATGCTTTAACGGCATGAAGTTCAGGAATATCGTTTCCAATGATCAAGATATCATCGACGTAGAGGACTAGGAAAGTAATCACGCTCCCACTAAACCTCTTGTATACACACGGGTCATCTTCATTTTTGATGAAACCAAATTCACAGATTGATTCATCAAAACGAATATTCCAGCTTCTCGATGCTTGTTTAAGTCCATAAATGGACTTCTTTAATTTGCATATTTTATGACGATCTGATGGATTGATGAAACCTTCAGGTTGTGTCATATACACATCCTCTTCTAGTTTTCCATTAAGGAAAGCGGTCTTCACATCCATCTGCCAGATCTCATAATCATAATATGCAGCTATCGCGAGAATAATCCGAATAGACTTGAACATGGCTACAGGAGAGAAAGTTTCATCATAATCTATCCCGTAGATTTGTTTGAAACCTTTCGCAACTAGCCTGCCTTTATAGGTAACCACGTTACCATCTATGTCAATCTTCTTTTTGAAGATCCACTTACAGCCTATAGGGATTACTCCCGGAGGCGGATCAACCAAATCCCAGACTTAGTTATCTGACATGGAGTCCATCTCGGCTCGCATAGCTTCAAGCCATCTCGCTGATTCCGGTCCACTGACCGCATCCGCATAAGTGAGGGGTTTATCATCAATGATGTAGACTCCATCATAGCGCTCAGGCTGTCGACGGATCCTTCCCGATCTACGCGGTTCCCGTGATATCTGAGCCTCTGGTTGTTCAATAACCTGTTCTATTGGCTCAGGCTCATCCAACTGAGTTTGACTACTTTGTCCTTCTTCTGGATTTTCATCCAGCTTTATTTTTCTCCCACTGGCCTCTTGCAGAAGAAATTCCTTCTCAAGAAAAATAGCCGTACGAGCAACAAATACTTTGTTCTCCTTGGGATCGTAGAAATAATAACCCTTAGTTTCCTTAGGGTAACCGACAAAGATACATTTATCAGATCTGCTCTCCAGTTTCCCAGAGGCGAGCTTTTTGACATAAGCCTCGCAACCCCAGATTTTGATAAATGTCAAGCTCGGCTGTTTCCCATACCATAACTCATATGGAGTCTTTGAAACGGCCTTGGATGGCACTCGGTTTAGTACCTTTGCAGCTGTTTCCAGTGCAAATCCCCAAAAGGAGTAAGGTAGAGTAGCCTGACTCATCATAGAACGAACCATATCCAATAAGGTTCTATTTCTCCTCTCGGACACACCATTCCATTGCGGTGTTCCTGGCGGAGTGAGCTGTGAGATAATCCCACACTCCATCAGATAGTTAGTAAACTCATGACTCAAGTATTCTCCACCTCGATCTGATCGAAGTGCCTTGATATTTCTGCCTAACTGATTCTGTACTTCATTTTTGAACTCTTTGAACTTGTCAAAAGATTCACTTTTATGTCTCATCAGATAGACATAACCGTATCTACTGAAATCATCAGTAAAAGTAATGAAGTATAAGTAGCCACCTCTGGCATGTTTACTAAATGGCCCACACACATCATTGTGAATGAGGTCAAGTAAACCTGAAGCCCTTTGTCCTTTATTAGAAAAAGGAGACTTCGTCATTTTACCCATTAAACAAGCTTTGCATGTATCAAGCTCCTCATAGGAGAATGATCCCAGCAGTCCATGGTCATGCAACCGCTTAATGCGCTTCTTGTTAATGTGGCCTAAACGACTATGCCATAGCAAGGTGCTATCATCAGCATACTTGGCTTTCTTATTATCAATTTGTTGTACAGAACATTCCATGTCCAACATGAATAACCCATTGTTAATTGACCCAGTAGCATAAACAATATTATCTAATGAAATACAACACTTTAAAGTTTTGCATTCAAAGGAAAACTCTTTCCTGACAAGAGTAGGAATAGAGATAATATTCTTAGTTATGCTCGGTACAAAATAACAATTGTCCAGTTCTAATACATAACCAGATGGTAAAGAGATGTAATATTGTCCTACAGCAACAGCAGCAACCCGTGCCCCGTTTCCAACTCGTAGGTCCACCTCATGCTGTCCCACCTGTCTTCTTCTCTTGAGTTCCTGTACATTTGAACAAATGTGAACTCCACATGCAGTGTCCAACACCCATGAAATAGAAGAAGAAGAAGATATCATGACTTCAGTCACAAAAATACCTGAGCTAGAAGTGAAAGGCTTGCTTCCCTTCTTATCTCCTTGGAGCGCTTTACAGTCCTTCTTCCAGTGACCCAGCTGGCCACAATGGAAACATCTGTATTCCTTCGACCGCTTGATCTTTTGTTTCAGAGCCTTGTTGTAGCTCTTGACAGGGGCTTTGCCCTTCTTCCCCTTCTTCTTGTTCCTTGAAGGAATCATCAAGACAGAGGATGAAGGCTTTCCCTTTTCAAGAGTCTGCTCTGTAGTATAGAGCATGTTCAGTAACTCTGCCGGGGTACAGTCGATCTTGTTCATATTAAAATTAATGATGAACGGATCGAAAGAGGCCGGGAGAGACTGCAGGATAATGTCTACAACAAGCTCCTGATTGATGGTGTGTCCCAGTTTCTCTAGAGCCTCTTTGTACCCAATCATCTTGAGTACGTGAGCTCCCACTGGACTCCCTTTAGTCAGTTTGCTCTGAAAGAAAAGTTTTGTCAAGTTATAGCGTTCAGTCCTTGCCTGTGTAGCATACTGAAAGTTCCCTAAAGGGGCGAAACCCTAAAGCATGCGAGTATAAAAATTTGCATGGGTGGAATTTAGGGTTTCCTAGGATCGCATGCATGTCATATGATCAACTTAAGAGTTTGTATAGATCAACAGAGAGATCATACCAGTGCCATTTCTTGGATGGCGTCTTGGAAGAAGAGGGCGATGTGGCTCTCCTCCAAAGGTGGCGCACACAAGATGGGTGATCGCCTACTCCTTGTCGATCCTTGTGCTAGCAAGGCTCCAAGGTCTCCTGATCGCGGAAAGGGAGAAGAGATGATCTCTTTTGCTTGGTCGAATCCTTCTCTTGTCGTCAACACTCACACATGAGAGAGAGTCATCGTGAGCAAGGGGGCGAGAGGCGAGAATAGGGAGACCTCTTCGAACGTGAGGCGTGGTCTCATTTTGAGATCATGGCTTCTAAAAATAGCAAGCCACCACATGCGATCATGTGTTCACACCAAGTGAACGATCACAATTTCCTCTCCCCTTGAACCATGCGCTCACTTGATGAGCCGGTTCATTTCATTTGGTTCAAGGACCAAATTAAGCCAAGCCTTGATCCAGATCACATTAAACCAAAAGGCTTAAGATCTGACCATTCATCTCTTGATGCTCTTGATCTCTCCGATCTAGCATCAATTTTCTTGATCGAAGCTTACCGATCTCAAGCCCTAATCAATCAAACATGATCAGACCAGATCTCACTTACAATCAGAGTTTAAACTCCTTTAAACTGAACCAAAACAATTCAGTCCACACGATCTGACTTAAGTAAGCTATATCATCAAATTGTGCGACCCTAAGGGTTTCCTTTAAATGTCGGTAACGATAACTCACGTTATCACGATCAGTGAGGGGTATCTAGCAACACATCACTATCTCCCGATATAAAGGAAAGAGTCTTCCAAGACTACACCCAAACCACAGCACAAGTGTGAACCCAAGTCACTTGACATATGTGTTTCCTTTGCCACTGGATGTTCTTATTGGACAAGCGTGTCAAGCCTGTAATTCCAATATGATGAGAATGATTAGATCAGATGAAACATAGTCATCAGGGTATGGCCATACACTTTCTCAATCATCTCATCCAGGGGGCCCCTATAGAACATCACACTCCAATCAAGGGGACGGCAATCCTATATCTATCACTAGTGCCCTAACATGACTCATGTTCATTATCCAAGATAGTCTATAACCATTATGTTTCAAATGATATTGAACTACCTCAAAACAATGCCAATCATCATTTAGAAACACAAGTGATCTCAAGTCAGAGGAAATATGCCACTTGTTCGCATATAAGGATTATTCACATTGTGACAAGCAATTGAATATCCTAAGTAGGGTCTGTCCAGTACATCCAATGTACCCATGAGTCTACATCTTATTCCATGCTCGAAGCATCCTATAAGATTAGAACACATATTAGTCTCAATCATATCAAGGCTGTCTCATGTTCACCAAGATATCTCGACTAAGGACAATACTGCATGTCAGCCAAGCTGAACAGCATTGAGACATTATTCAGAAGTATACATATTGCAGCAGATGATGTAACAACCTGAATAACAACCATTGCCTTTATAAACATAGAGTTTATACATGATACTGAAATAATCCCAATGCCTCAAACATTAGCCTTAAGGGCATACCCCAACACATACAGCATCTTGAGATTTGCTATAATTTCAATAGCAGATAAATCCTCATGCTGACGCTGAAGCTCTGGCGTCATAGACGCAAGCATAAGGCAAGCGACATCAATGCTATCATTGACATGCTTCTCATAAGCATCCCGAACCGCCCTTGCGGCGTTCGCAGCGGGTTGAGGCGGTATTGCCGTCTCAAGGACATACAGTTTCCTCTCAGCCTTAAGAACAATCTTAAGGTGTCCGTACCAGTCTGAGAAGTTTGGCCCAGCAAACTTCTCCCTTTCCAGTAAGGATCGCACATTGAACGCTGTGGTGTTTGTTGCTGCAGTAATCTACAACATTGCAAGAACAACAAGGTCAGTATCAATGTTAGAATCAATCCAGGACTTAAGAATGATTCTTTTCTCACTATTTTATCTGACTGAAAAATCCATTAAAACAGTCCGAAAGAGTAACACTCTTTTAGTGAGATGGGATCCAGATTTCATACTTGGTCTCCGCGTCCCGCTCAGGCGAGATAAGATGCACAGAGAGTACAAGCACTAATCACCGGTAGGCTATCCATGCCAATCGCCAACCCGTGCGATTCCCCTTCATCTAGGCAATCCAGAAGACTGTGCCAACTGAGTTGGTACAACACAGTCTCTGATTCCACAGATGGCTGCCTCCATATAGCTAACATATGCTCAATATGTAGCCCACATGGTCAAGCTGACCTGACCTACTCCCTGGACCACCACGTGCTATGCTGAGCAACGAGAAGCGATAAATCCCTTCTCTGTAACACGCAGGTGTAATCACACACCGTCTGAAGATAGCTGGGCGTGCCCACTGAGTGGGTACAACACGGCCCCAACGATAGTCAGAACAGTGAGGTTTCGCGTCAGAAGGCTTTCGTGCTTGATATTTAACGTTGGATTTTAGCGGTCCTTTTATCTTCTTACTACCATCCATATCCTATGGTGATAGCAGAAGATTAACTCATGCAGGTGCTAATATTACTTAAACAGTAAATTGAAAGCACAATGATCTTATGTGGTAAACGCCCATTAAGCCTAAGTAAGACCTTAGTTTAATATAAGTCTTCACTTGAGCTCTTCATGGGTCTTTTGCACTTCATCTGGCCCAGCCCGGGCCCAAGCGCCCTCTGCAGCTTAGATGCGCCCACCAGGTAGCATGCGCCTGTACTAGAGTCGAACTCTAGGCCTCCCACTGGTGAAGCTACTTGCTGCATGCGCCTCTGCCATGTATGCTCTGTGCTCATGTCTGATTAAATTACATTTTTAATCTATCTAGACATGATTTGACTCACAGGTCAATTACACATTGTCATAAATTGAAATGTGATTCGCAGATCACAAAAATAATTTACAATTAATCCAGGCAGGCAGGCCCCAGCACAGCATACAATTAGGGCAGCCCACATAAGATGAAATAGACACCCAACATGGTTAGACAAGCAACATGTGATCCAAACAAGAAAATAAAATTTTTGAAAATCCCATTGGCAACAATTTTATTTCCTTATGTGCCCTACTACCTTACAACGGTCCATTAATAGGGATCCACTCATCAGACCTAGTCAGACCCACTTGCCCTTGCATGCACCAAGTCATAACCGACTTGAGTCGACCTCATGGCCAACAATGCATGCCTTAAGGGCTGAACGTCCCACATGATTTCTGGCAAGCGGGTGTGACCCCGGGCCTTAATCATGAGCGTTCATTGGTTGCCTCAATCAGACATCGCTACACGCCTTTCTGCAGTCGACCTATAGCCACCTCATGCTTGCGCATAGGTGCTATCTGGTCGACCCATCTAGGCTGTCAGATGGTCTGATCAGGCTGTTGGGTCTAGACTAGACTGACGACTTCAACCCTAGTAACCCGTCTAAGTATTACAAGTAGGCGCTTTTAGATCTAAGTGGAGTCGCGCAAGATTATGAGTTTTGACAAAAACCTCTTCAACATGCGCCAACAAGCATCATGCGCAAGCAAAAATAAAAACATACATCTATCTCATAGCATGTATTTTTCGCATGATCATAAGATTTAGATCTACTCAATGCAAGCATGGATCACACAAATTTTGCAATCATATAGATCATACCAGAACCTGCTCTGATACCAATTGAAAGTGGGGCAAAACCCTAAGTAGGCGCATATAAAAATTTTTCTAGGGTTTCATGAAGATCGCATAAGGCATGAATATATGATCAACTTAAAACTTGCAAAGACCAAGTTGTGATCTTACCATAGCCATTGCTTGGATGGCGTCTTGGAAGCAAGAGGGCGAGCGGCTCTCCTCCAAAGCAATCACACACAAGATGGTGGTGGCTTCCTCCCTTGGCGTGAACCTTGTGCTAGCAAAGCTCTCCAAAGTGTCCTAGTCGCATGAAGGAGATCAGATGTTTTCTTGGCTGGCCGAATACCTTCTTTTTCACCCTCGTGGAGATGAGACACACGAGAGAGATTAAGGCGAGAGAGGCGTTGAGGCGGTTTCTATTCGTGGGAAGTGTCATGGCTTCCAAAAATAGTAAGTCATGACTTCATACGTTCAAGCTTAGTGAACCAATCAAAACGCCCCCTTAATTGAACCATGCGTTCACATAAGTGAACCGGTTCAATTGACTTTGGTTCAAAGACCAAATCAAACCAAGACATGGTCTAGATCTCATTAAACCAAAAAGGCTCAAGATCTAACCACACATCTCTTGATGCTCTTGATCTCACCGATCAAGCATCAATTCTCTCGATCGAAGCTTACCGATCTCAAGCCCTAATCAATCAAACATGATCAGACCAGATCTCACTTCCAATCAGAGTTTAAACTCCTATAAACTGAACCAAAACAATTCAGTCCACACGATCTAACATAAGTAAGCCATATCATCAAATTGTGCGACCCTAAGGGTTTCCTTTAAATGTCGGTAACGATAACTTACGTTATCACGAACAGAGAGGGGTATCTAGCAACACATCACTGTCTCCCGATATAAAGGAAAGAGTCTTCCAAGACTACACCCAAACCATAGCACAAGTGTGAACCCAAGTCACATGACATATGTGTTTCCTTTGCCACTGGATGTTCTTATTAGACAAGCGTGTCAAGCCTGTAATTCCAATATGATGAGAGTGGTTAGATCAGAAGAACATAGTCATCTGGGTATGGCCATACACTTTCTCAACCATCTCATCCAGGGGGCCCCTTTAGAACATCACACTCCAAACAAGGAGAAGGCAATCCTATATCTATTACTAGTGCCCTAACATGACTCATGTTCATTATCCAAGATAATTTATAACCATTATATTTCAAATGATATTGAACTACCTCAAGACAATGCCAATCATCATTTAGAAACACAAGTGATCTCAAGTCAGAGGAAATATGCCACTTGTTTGCATACAAGGATTATTCACATTGTGACAAACAATTGAATATCCTAAGTAGGGTCAGTCCAGTACATCCAATGTACCTATGAGTCTACATCTTATTCCATGCTCGAAGCATCCTGTAAGATTAGAACACATATTAGTCTCAATCATATCAAGGCTGTCTCATGTTCACCAAGATATCTCGACTAAGGACAATACTGCATGTCAGCCAAGCTGAACACCATTGAGACATTATTCAGAAGTATACATATAGCAGCAGATAATGCAACAACCTGAATAACAACCATTGCCTTATAAACATAGAGTTTATACATGATACTGATAACAACCCAAGGCCTCAAACATTAGCCGTAAGGGCATACCCCAACAGGCCCATACTCCATTAAACATATTTAACCAAACCATTGTATCCAATCCTATTTAACCCAAGGTCAAATGAGGCTAACCATGGCTAATTTGGTCAATATGTCAAAAATGGAAGTTGGCCCTAATAATTTTCTTCCATCTCATCAGGCCCATTGGCACTATTGAAATCTTCCAAATGGATCAAAGTTATCCAATAACTTGATCCTAAGGCATCTGATTAAAGCAACGTCAAGAGTCTATTGCGTTTGACCCCGTAGGATCCGTATGACGATGGCAATGATGACAGAAGGCTTGCGGCATCCTCTCCACTTCCTTCCCTTGGCGCCACTTCTTCTTGGTGATTGGCGCAAGTGATCAAGAGGCTCTCCTAAGGCGTGGATCTTCTTCCCGAGGCTAGCACCGGGCGAGGAAGAAGAAGGCTCGAGACATCCGTGTGTGTGAAACTGCAGAGGGCGCACGCTTGGGCGCCTATCACGAGATCTGCTTCTCCTTGCTTCAAGGTACTTCCTAACTCATCGTGTCGACTCTCTTGCTTGCGATCTTCACTAGGTTTTTTGGACCGGCCTGTTTCGGGGACATTCTTCCGCTGTGTATGTATGTATGTCTATAACTCTGAAAAATTGTAAAATGTCCCCGGGGTTTCCCAACAGTGGTATTAGAGCGACTTGCAAGACTCGAACGATGTTTTTATGCTTTTCTTCCATGCTCACATGCCATATCTCTATTTTCATCAATAGCATGATGCATGGCAAACGATTTTTGTAACTAGGAAAAATTAGGGTTTCTTGTTTCTTTCATCCTCTCAATCTCTTTTGGATTTTTGGACTATTTTTCTTGTTTGATTTAAAGATCAAAGGCGCACGTAATTTTGTCAAGTAGGACGGGCATTGTGTCTTCGGACTGGCTGGGTCTCTTGATCTGACAAAATTGCCAGCCGAAAGGATCTCTGAAATCATCATGAAAAATAAATCGCAATTAACCAAAAGATTTGTGAGAAGAAGATGAGGAAAAGAAACTAGTTTTATGAAAAAGTAAAATTTCAGATTTTATGTTTTTCATGAGCATGTAGAATTGCATGAGTAAACACCTTGATTGTGCATAATGTTGTGATCATAAGTCAAGCCCTTTTGCATGCCTGTGATGTTCTCTTGTGCGGCCTGCGCGCCATCTTTTTCTTTTATTTTTGTAAAATTCAAGATCAAGATTAAGGGGGTGCTTCCTACATGAGCCTTGGCGTTTTCATCTTCCTTGATGGCGCAAGCATAGCATGGCCGAGCCTTAGGGCTTGAGAGCTAGCTATGATGGACCTTGCAAGATGGCGCTTGGAGGACCTTGGAGCTAACCTTGAAGTTCAAGCTAGAGGTCGGCTAGGCTAGGTCTAATTTTAGGGGCTTGAGTTCTAGGTCAAGAGTTGAACCTCCTTCATGGCATGGGTTGGTTCAATGTCTTGAATAGAGTATGATCACATCATTCTTTAATGCTTTCATTATCTGCTGAAGCATGCCTGCAATTTCTTATCTTCATATTGTCACTATAGGATTGCATGCCTGTATTGCTAGACATAAGATAAAATTGATGAGACCTCAAAAACCCTCATAATGAAATATCAAGTCTAGTAGCCTGCTAACGCGTAGCCCTCACTAATCTATCGATCAGTGGAGTTGTGAACTGTTTCCCACCATCGTGGGACACACCCGCTTATCTTTAGAAAGTGTGTGGTGACAATTGTTTCCCCAGTCCAGTTTTAACCTGGGCGTGCCTTCGCAAGGAAACTCATCAGCCCTGGGCATAAACGGTTAGGAATGGACTTGACTAGGCTTTCATATGTGCTGGGCACATGGTGAAAGTCTAGAGGCATCATTGAGAGTTTAGGGTTCATGCTGTATCCAGCCCTCGCTGGACATAGAATGCCTAGAATTTCTCAATATGGGGAATTGCTTGGAGCATGGGTTACTTTGTGCATCTCATCCCACCCTCATGGGACGCGAAGCCTCATGTAGAATAAGGATCCCATCTCACTAGGAAGTCTTAAACTTCCTGATTGACATTGTGGGTTGTCAATTCGAATTTAAATAGTGGGAGCAGCAATCATTTAAAACAAGTCCAGTTTAAATGATTCGAAGTAGTACTAATCTATTTTTCTTGTGTGTTGTAGAAACAATGGCTACAAACACTGGCGGATTATCACTGCGATCACTCCTTGATAAGGATAAGTTGGTTGGAACCAACTTTATGGACTGGCATCGGAACTTGAGGATAGTCCTCAAGCTCGAGAAGAAGCTGTATGTCCTTGAACAGGCTCTTCCTGCGGCTCCTCCGCCTAATGCCCTAGTGGCGGACAGAGATGATTATAGAAAGCATCAAGATGACTCTTTGGAGGTTGCATGTCTTATGCTAGCCAGTATGGCACCTGAACTGCAGGTGCAATATGAGGAGCAGAACGCTTTTTAGATGATCACTCATCTGAAACAGATGTTCGAGGCTCAAGCTAGAACTGAGAGATTTGACACCGCCAAAGCAGTCTTTCGGTGTAAGTTGTCTGAGGGTGCACCAGTGAGACCCCATGTTCTCAAACTCATTGGGAATGTGGATCATCTCAGGAGACTGGGACATGCCATGGACAATGAGCTGGTTGTGGATCTTATTCTGCATTCCCTGCCCCCTAGCTTCAGTCCGTTTATTATAAATTTCAACATGAAGCGGATTGAGTACACTCGGGAGGAATTGCTGAATATGCTCCAAACAGCCGAGCGTAAGATGTGTAAGACCAAACCCAATTATGTTCATTTGGTCCCTGCGACCAAGAAGATAAAGAAGAAGGGTAAGGCACATGCTAAGGGCAGTGCCAAAGGTCCTACCAAGGCACTGAACATTGTGAAGATAACAAACAGTATACTGCTCTTGTCTTAGAGTGCATGACCCCAGAGGTCAAGGTTGAGTGTGATGAGATGGGATTTATGATCTTATCATACATCTCAAAGGTCTCTTCACACTGTGCTCTATAGACAAAGATCAGGAGAGTTCTGTTGGATCTTCAAAGTATATGCCTGAATCTGATAATGACCATGGTTCTGTATCTTCGAAGCTAATACTTCGGAAGACTGGGAATGTGTGGGTATTTCGAAGAGGATTAAGGCCCAAGAAGAGCATGGCAAAGAAGAAGGGATGTAAGCCATCCACTTCAGGTATTGTGTTACTGAGGTCTTATGTCTACTTCTTATTCATGGGTACTGGGTACCGCATGTGGAGCTTACATATGTTTTTCATATGCAGGAGCTCAAAAGAAGTAGGACGATCAGGCTTGGTGGGATCGACTCTGGGGTCAGGGACAGAGTATTGGATGCTGCTGTTGATATCATCTCACTGCCTTGAAGACTTTATCTAGAACTTTGCTATTATGTATCAGCTTATGTATTAGAACATCATTCCTTTTGGAAAGGATTTCTGTTTGAAATAATAAATGATATTTTTCTGAGATGTTCTATTGAAGTGATATAGTTGATAATAGTTTGTGGTTCTATATGTAACACAAGATCAAATCCAATGATTCAATAAACACCCTCTTATAGCATTGTCTCTTAAACCATAGAACAATGGTCACATCCAAAGGTCCATGGACTATTGGGATCATTATCATTTTAGGATTATGATAAATGTGAACCTTGTTCAAAGGAACAAAGTAACAGATGCTGCCTTCACCAAAAGGATTGAAGGGCAAGTGGCTTGTTGGATCTATTACACAGCAATGTGTGTGGACCCATGTAAACAAGCACTAAGAGGTGTTGTATACTTCATTAGGTGTGGGTATGCCATATCCAAGAACTTTGGAGAAATCCAAGAAGTTCACAAATGGAGTTTTGAATCAAATTGGTAGATCTATTAAAGCACTTTGATTGGATCAAAGTGATTAGTGGAGAATTTGATGACTATCCTAAAGAGTGTGGGGTTATCTCATAGCTTACTTGGAACACCACTGTGTGGTGAATTTCAAAGAAAGAAAGAGGAACACATTGGATGTGGTTCCGTCTTTGAATAGTCATGCAAATATACTACTATGACGCCATGCAAACAGATGTACTGTCACTCCATTGGAAAGTGTGCCTAAGATAGCTTTTGAGTTGGGAACTGCAAATATCCCATTTCCTCAATAGATATTGGGAATGTAATATGCAGTGAATCAAATGTATGTGTTTGTGGGGTACTGTAGAGTACTATTTCTATCCCAAAGAGAATAAAGATATTTGTTGCTCAAACTGCTGTCTCTCTTAAGAAGATATTTCTTTTGAAAGGAGCTGGTGGGAGTAGATTTGATTGGGACAAGGTCCAGAATCAACCACAATACAATTAGACACAAATGGAGAGTTAAATCTCACATACAGGTTGAAAGTCAACCAGAAGTTCAAGTAACACAGGAACCACATAAGTCTGGATGGATTCGAAATGCTGGGCATGACGAATTTTTCATCAAGGATGAACCTAAGACTTATGATGAAATGGAAGCGGTCGATAGACCAGATTCCAAGAAATGGCTAAGCGCCATGAGAACCGTAATGGACTCCATGTCTGCTAATCTGGTCTGGGACTTGGATGAGCCGCCAAAAGGGTAACACCCATAGGCTGTAAATAAATCTTCTAGGAAGATAGACATGGAAGGTAATATTGTTACCTTAAAGGCAAGTTGGTGAATAGAAATTTCAAGTAAATCCACTGGGTGGATAGTGATGAAATTTTTACCAATAGCTGTGTTTGAAGTCCATTAAGGTATTTGTTTGTTATAATCGCATTTTCTGTTATGGCATGTTGTTATGAAAAATTTCTTTTCTTAATGGACGTCTGTAAGGGTATGTCCATATGGAAATAGCTGAAAGGTTTTCATATCAAGGCCGTAAAGATATGCATGGTCTTATGCAAGCATGAGCCTGTGTTTACAAGAAGATCAGTGGGAGCCTTATAGTATTTCTTGTTCTAGATGATTGATGATATTCTCCTCACATGAAATGACATCCCAGCTCTTCACGCGGTGAAGTCAAGGCTTGGGAAGTATTTCGAGAAGAATGATCTAGGGAATAATGCCTACATACTAGGCATGAGGATCTATAGGTAAGGATCCAAGAAAGTCATTGCCCTTTAGTCAATCTATGTTCATCCAGGAGTTTCTGGAGAGGTTCATATTGGGTGATTCCAAATGATGATACCTTCCAGGAAGATATGGTCTGACTCTCTCAAGGATACTATGTCATCTCAACATTGCTAGAGAGCAGTAACATGAGTCTGTAATCCTAGTACATTGGGTATAGGATAGATCATGCTTGGTGTAATATGCACAAGACCATTTGTGGCAGATGCTTGGAGCATAGCCAGTAAGTTTCAATCAGATCCTAGTGTTTGACACTGGATAGCTGTGAAAGGAATCCTTATATATACTTGGGAAGTATAAAGGATTGAGGTCTAGTCTATAAAAGATAGGAAGAATTTTGTGTATAGGGGTACACTGATATTTCATTCCAGTCTAATGACTATTGATCACAGCCAGGATTTGCGCCTTGCCTTGTTGAGGTGTTGTGTGCTAGAAGAGCATTATGCAAACCACAATGGCAAAATCTACAATTAAGGCTGAGTACATTGTGGCTTCTTGTGGCAACCAAGGAAGCAACTTCATTTGAACTTGATTTAGTTCCTGAAGGTTGATGGTCCAGTATAGTTCTTACTGGGGCCATAGCAGAAAGTAAAGGAACTTAGTACTCAAGCATGTACTACAGCATATCATCTGATGTTAGAGACCATGGATAAGGATGATGATCAAATTTGTTAAAAAAAACACAGATAGCAATATGGAAAAACCCACTAACATAGCCTCTAGAGCAGCGGAAGCTAAATAGGTCATACAAGAGACATTGGAACTAACTATCATCAGTTGCCCTTGGTCTTAGTGCAAGTGGGAGATTGTTGGTGTATATGCCCTGCAGACCAATGTATGGACATGGTCAGGCATTGTTTGAATGTACTTTGATAGAATTATTATAGAGGCATGATCGTTATTATGCAGACTTCTCTACCTGCGTTGATGTATTGAGTTGCATAAATAATGTCCCTGGAGTTTGGTGGGATCCATTCTCATAAGCTATCCTCAGTCAAGGTACCTTAGTAGATATGGGACAGCTTTGGTACATGTGAGACTAGTGTATGGGTAGTTAGGTGCGGGGCACAGTAACACAGACATACAGGTGCATTAGATGCACTAGAGTGATCCACCGTGAGGATTGACTTGTCTAGTCAACAAGTCAATCTCACATGCAAGAGGTTTGCATTGATCCTTAGACTCGAGGTATTCATGTCTAGATTTGATGATGGGTATGCTTTGATGCAGTCTTACGTCTCTCCGTAATTGGGAGACTAAAACGACTGTAATTGGGCATGTCATAAGTCATGTAGAGACATGGATGACCAATAGTAGGATTTGCCCCTTCCTTCAAAGGAAGCATGATATCCACTTGGGGCGCCCCACCTCATTGGTGCATGACAGGAATGTGTGGCCACACTGATTGAGTCATGACCAATATATTGGATTAATAAACTTGAGACTAATCCAATGGTAGGATATCAGTTTAGGCAAAGGGATCTATAATGCATGGGAATCCTCGTTGCTTGTTAGGGAGTTGTTTCCATATGACTTAAGTCCTATGACATGGGTAGTAGTGATGTGTTGTTAGATACCTCTCACTACTTATGATGTTCTGTCATCATTGCCATCGTCATACAGATCCTACGGGGTCACACGCAATAGACTCTTGACGTTGCTTTAATTAGATGCCTTAGAATCAAGTTATTGGATAACTTGGATCCATTTGGAAGATTTCATTAGCGCCAATGGGCCTGATGAGATGGAAGAAAATTATTAGGGCCAACTTCCATTTTTGGCATATTGACGAAATTAGCCATGGTTAGCCTCATTTGACCTTGGGTTAAATTGGATTGGATCCAATGGTTTGGTTAAATACGTTTAATGGAGTATGGGCTATGAGAATGGGCTTTAGGGCTTGATAGGGATATAAATTGGGCCTAAGAACCAAGAGTTCTAATTGCATTAGGAATCCTAATTGGATTATAATTTGTGCTTAAGAGGCCTAATTTAGTATCTCTAGGCATGTGGACTTGGTCCAAACGCATGGGAAGAAGGATTTCCTTTTAGGAATTATCCTTGCACTAATATGGAAGCCTCTAGGCGTGTGGCACAAGCCCTTGGGCGAATAAGACTCCTAATTGGATTAGGAGTAGCACATATGACATCCACTTGATGATTGAAGTCAATCAAATTGGATTTGATGTGATATAATCATGCAAGCTTCTTATGGAAGGGAATAGGCGAATAAGGGGCTGATAATTAATCTAAATATAGTCCTAATTGGATTAGGACTTGCGCCCAAACCAAATTAGACAAATTCTCATCTTGCCATGACCTAGTCATGGCGCATACATGAGAATTGTGTCTAATTAGGGAATATTTGGGAACATGCGGCTAATGCTCATTTAGGCAAGTAATAAGTGCATGTAATAAGGGATTTAATCAGTTAATTAGATTAAATAAATTGGCTGAGTATGTGGCCGCTTCTGAGGCAGCCAAGGAAGCCGTTTGGATAAGGAAGTTCTTATATGATCTTCAGGTGGTCCCTAGTGCAATGGATCCCATTGAACTCTACTGTGACAACAATGGAGCAATTGCACAAGCCAAGGAACCACGGTCTCATCAAAGATCCAAACACATACTCATGAGATTTCACCTGATCAGAGAGATCATAGATAGAGGTGATGTCAAGATTAGCAAAGTTGATACTGAGAACAATCTAGCAGATCCACTGACCAAAGCTTTGGTGCAGCAGAAGCATGATAGTCACGCTAGAGATATGGGGTTGAGATTTCTCCACCTCTAGGTCTTAGTGCAAGTGGGAGATTGTTAGTGTATATGCCCTAGGACCTAGTTTTGGTCCACTTATGTACCACTTAACATTGATATTTATATATCATTCTGGCATTGTCATTATCTATGTTTGTTTACTTCTGCGTTTATGTACTTACGAGATAATGTCCCTGGAGACAGATTGGATCTGTGCTCAAATTATTGTCCCTAGTCAATGTACCTGAGTGGATATGGGACAGCTCTAGTACTTGTGAGACTAGTATGTGGGCTGGTTAGGCACGTGGTGCTAACGCAGACACATGGGTATATCATTGGAGAATATACTGGATAGACCCGCTGTGAGGCTATGACTTGGTGTCATGAGTTATCCTCACAAGTAATAGGAGATGCATTGATCCCTTGACTTGATGTCATTGGCCATTCTATATGGTTAGGGACATGCTTTGATACAACCTAACACCTCGCAGTAGTTGGGAGGTAATAACAGTTGTCATTGAGCATGTCACGACCCATATGAGAAGGTCAATGGACAGACATAGGATTTGCCCCTTCTTATGGGAAGCATGATATCCATGGAGCTCCTCTATGGTACTATGACTGAAAGTGTATGGCCATACCCAGGTGAAAACTTGATTTAGTCATAGCCATGTGATTGGATGAAAACAAGTGGTGACACACTTGTCCAATCGGATATCAGTTCAGCAAAGAGACTGTAATGCATCTGTACCTAGTTACGATGATGGGGATGTCTATGTCGATATCCATTCCAAAGACCTGGGTAGTAGCGATGCACTATTAGGTGCCACTCATGTGATATCCGATTGGACAAGTGTGTCACCACTTATATCCATGGAGCTCCTCTATGGTACTATTGTAAGAATAAACCTAGGTCACATGCATTTCTAAAATTTTGCATGGGCAGATAATCTAGGTTTCATGGATCATTTGACTTGAGATATAATCAACCATACAAGGATAAGTTGAAGCATTACCATGGCCATAGATTTGAGTAGCGGCTTGGAAGAAGAAAGGGGAAAGGCGCCTCTTCTCCAAAGGAATCACACACAAGATGTTGATGGCTTCTTCCTTGTGCTTTTGTGATAGCAAGGCACTAAGGAGTCCTTGATCGAAACTTGGAGACAAGATGTGCACCCCCTTGGCTTGTTTTTCTTCCTTGCGTGAAGATCAAGAAGAGATGTGAGAGGAGGATGAGAGTAGAAGAGGTTTCAAAACCGATCTTCACCATAGGAAAGTTGCGGCTTCCAAATATGGTAAGTATCAAAATTGAAACTCCCTTCATTACTCACATGCGTTCACCTTAAGTGAACCAACCGAAACCTCCTTCTTAAATTGAACCATGCGTTCACACTAAGTGAACCGGTTCAATGTCATTTGGTTCAAGGACCAAATCAAACAAGCCCTGGTTTTGATCTAATTGAACCAAATGGTTCAAGATCCAACCACACATCTTATTGAACCTCTTGATCTTTATGATCAAGAATCAATTCTCCCGATCGAAGCTTATTGATCATATGTCCTAATCAATCAAACATGATCAGACTAGATCTCACTTCCAATCAGAGTTTAAATTGCTTTAAACTGAACTAGAATAATTCCAGTCCACACGATCTGACATAAGTAAGCCATATCATCAAATTGTGCGACCCTGAGGGTTTCCTTCATTGTCGGTAATGATAACTTACGTTATCACGATCAGAGAGGGGTATCTAGCAACACATCACTGTCTCCCGATATGAAGGAAAGAGTCTTCCAAGACTACTCCCAAATCACAGCACAAGTGTGAATCCAACTCACTCAGTATACATGTTCCCTTTGCCACTGGATGTTCTCGTTGGATAAGCGTGTCAAGCCTGTAATTCCAATATGATGAGAATGGTTAGATCAGATGATCATAGTCATCTGGGTATGGCCATACACTTTCACAACCATCTCATCCAGGGGGCCCCTTTAGAACATCACACTCCAATTAGGAGAGGCAATCCTATATCTATCACTAGTGTCCTAACATGACTCATGGTCACCATCCAAGATAATCCTTAACCATTATTTTTCAAATGATATTGAACTACCTCAAGACAATGCCAATCATCATTTAGAAACACAAGTGATCTCAAGTTAGAGGGAATATACCACTTGCTTGCTTATAAGGATTTAATCACATTGTGACAAACAATTGAATATCCTAAGTAGGGTCAGTCCAGTACATCCAATGCACCTATGTGTCTAAATCTTATTGTATGCTCGAAGCATCATATAAGATCAGAACACATATTAGTCTCTATCATATCAAGGCTGTCTCATGTTCACCAAGATATCTCGACTAAGGACAATACTGCATGTCAGCCAAGCTGAACACTATTGAGACATTATTCAGAAGTATACATAATAGCAGCAGATAATGTAACAACCTGAATAACAACAATTGCCTTTATAAAACATAGTTTATACATGATACTGATAATAACCGAAGGCCTCAAACATTAGCCTTAAGGGCATACCCCAACAATCTCCCACTTGCACTTAAACTAATGGTTGAGAAATCTCAAACCCATATTATTACAGTGCTTCTCATGCTTCTGCTGCGCCAGAGGCTTTGTAAGCGGGTCAGCTAGATTGTCATCTGTATGAACCTTGCAGATCTTGATCTCTACTCGATCTATGATCTCACGGATCAAATGAAACCTTCTCTGTATGTGCTTGGACTTCTGGTGTGACCGTGGTTCCTTTGATTGTGCAATCGCTCCAGTGTTATCACAGAAGATAACCAATGGATCTGCACTCGAAGGAACAACACCAAGTTCTTGAATGAACTTACGAATCCAGACTGCCTCCTTTGATGCTTCTGAGGCTGCAACATACTCGGCTTCCGTTGTGGAATCAGCAACAATTGATTGTTTGAAACTTTTCCACACCACTGCTCCTCCATTCAAGCTAAAAACATAGCCTGATTGCGATCAGAAATCGTCTTGGTCAGATTGGAATGAAGCGTCAGTATATCCTTCAATACTGAGTTCTTCCTGACCTCCATAAATCAAGAACATGTCTTTGGTTCTCCGAAGATATCTCAAAATGTTCTTGACTGCAATCCAGTGTGCCTTCCCTGGATTACTTTGGAACCTACTGGTCACGCTTAACCCGTAAGCGACGTCTGGGCGAGTACACAACATCGCATACATGATGGACCCAATAGCCGAAGCATAAGGCGTATTGTCCATCTCATCTTTCTCAGACTGTGTTTGAGGACACAGGCTCTTTGAAAGATTCAGACCATGTCTGACTGGAAGATATCCTCTTTTAGAATGTTCTAAATGGAATCTCTCCAGGACCTTATCGATGTAAGTACTCTGGCATAGCCCGAGAAGCCTATTAGATCTATCTCTATAGATCTCCACACCTAATACATAGGCTGCTTCTCCTAAATCTTTCATCTGGAAACATTTTCTTAACCATGCTTTGACTGCATGCAGTTCAGGAATATCGTTTCCAATGATTAAAATATAATCGACGTAGAGGACTAGGAAAGTAATCACGCTCCCACTAAACCTCTTATATACACACGGGTCATCTTCATTTTTGATGAAACCAAATTCACAAACTGATTCATCAAAACGAATATTCCAGCTTCTCGATGCTTGTTTAAGTCCATAAATGGACTTCTTTAATTTGCATATTTTATGATGTTCTAATGGATTGATGAAACCTTCAGGCGGTGTCATATACACATCCTCTTCCAGTTTACCATTAAGGAAAGCGGTCTTCACATCCATTTGCCAGATCTCATAATCATAATATGCTGCTATCGCGAGAATAATTCGAATGGACTTAAACATGGCTACAGGAGAGAAAGTTTCATCATAATCTATCCCGTAGATTTGTTTGAAACCTTTCGCAACTAGCCTGCCCTTATAGGTAACTACGTTACCATCCATGTCTTTCTTCTTTTTGAATATCCACTTACATCCTATAGGGATTACTCCCTGAGGCTGATCAACCAGATCCCAGACTTGGTTGTCTGACATGGAGTCCATCTCGGCTAGTATTGCTTCAAGCCATCTTGCTGATTCCGGTCCACTGACCGCATCGCATAAGTGAGGGGTTCATCATTAATGATGTAGACTCCATCATAGCGCTCAGGCTGACGACGGATCCTTCCCGATCTACGCGGTTCCCGTGATATCTGAGCCTCAGGTTGCTCAGTAACCTGATCTATTAGCTCAGGCTCATCCAACTGAACTTGACTACTTTGTCCCGCTTCTGGATTTTCATCCAGCTTTATTTCTCTCCCACTGGCCTCTTGCAGAAGAAATTCCTTCTCAAGAAAAATAGCCGTTCGAGCAACAAATACTTTGTTCTCCTTGGGATCGTAGAAATAATAACCCTTAGTTTCTTTAGGATAACCGACAAAGACACATTTATCTGATCTGCTCTCTAGTTTCCCAGAGGCGAGCTTTTTGACATAAGCCTCGCAACCCCAGATTTTTATAAATGTCAAGCTCGGCTATTTCCCATACCATAATTCATATGGTGTCTTTGAAACGGCCTTGGATGGCACTCGGTTTAGCACCTTTGCAGCTGTTTCCAGTGCAAATCCCCAGAAGGAGTAAGGTAGAGTAGCCTGACTCATCATAGAACGAACCATATCCAATAAGGTTCTATTTCTCCTCTCGGACACACCATTCCATTGCGGTGTTCCTGGTGGAGTGAGCTGTGAGATAATCCCACACTCCTTCAGATAGTCAGTAAACTCACGACTCAAGTATTCTCCACCTCGATCTGAATGAAGTGCCTTGATATTTCGGCCCAACTGATTTTGTACTTCATTTTTGAATTCTTTGAACTTGTCAAAAGATTCACTCTTATGTCTCATAAGATAGACATAACCATACCTACTGAAATCATCAGTAAAAGTAATGAAGTATGAATAGCCACCTCTGGCATGTTTACTAAAAGGCCCACACACATCACTGTGAATAAAGTCAAGTAAACCTGAAGACCTTTCACCTTTATTGGAAAAAGTAGTCTTCGTCATTTTACCCATTAAACAAGCTTTGCATGTATCAAACTTTTCATAGGAGAATGATCCCAGCAGTCCATGATTATGCAACCGCTTAATGCGCTTCTTGTTAATATGGCCTAGACGACTATGCCATAGCAAGGTGCTATCATCAGCATACTTGGCTTTCTTATTATCAATCTGTTGTACAGAACATTCCATGTCCAACATGTATAACCCATTGTTAATTGACCCAGTTGCATAAACAATATTATCAAATGAAATACAACACTGTGAAGTTTTGCATTCAAAAGAAAAACCTTTCTTGACAAGAGCAGGAATAGAGATAATATTCTTAGTTATGCTTGGTACAAAATAACAATTGTCAAGTTCCAATACAAAACCAGATGGCAAAGAGATGTGATATTCTCCTACAGTAACAGCAGCAACCCGTGCCCCGTTTCCAACTCGTAGGTCCACCTCATGCTGTCCCACCTGTCTTCTTCTCTTGAGTTCCTGCACATTTGAACAAATGTGAACTCCACATGCAGTGTCCAACACCCATGAAATAGAAGAAGCTACCATGACTTCAGTCACGTAAATACCTGAGCCAGAAGTGAAAGGCTTGCTTCCCTTCTTCTCTCCTTGGAGCGCTTTACAGTCCTTCTTCCAGTGACCCAGCTGGCCACAATGGAAGCATCTGTTGTCCTTTGACCGCTTTATCTTTTGTTTTAAAGCCTTGTTGTAGCTCTTGATAGGGGCTTTGCCCTTCTTCCCCTTTTTCTTGTTCCTTGAAGGAACCATTAAGACAGAGGATGAAGGCTTTCCTTTCTCAAGAGTCTGCTCTGTAGTGCAGAGCATATTCAGTAACTCTGCCGGTGTACAGTCGATCTTGTTCATATTAAAATTAATAATAAACGGATCGAAAGAAGCCGGGAGAGATTGCAGGATAATGTCTACAACAAGTTCCTGATTGATGGTGTGTCCCAGTTTCTCTAGAGCCTCCTTGTACCCAATCATCTTGAGTACGTGAGCTCCCACTGGACTCCCTTCAGTCAGTTTGCTATGAAAGAAAAGTTTTGTCAAGTTATAGCGTTCAGTCCTTGCCTGTGCAGCGTACAACATCTTGAGATTTGCTACTATGTCAATAGCAGACAAATCTTCATGCTGACGTTGTAGCTCGGGCGTCATTGACGCAAGCATAAGGCAAGCAACATCAGTACTATCACTGACATGCTTCTCATAAGCATCCCGAACTGCCCTTGCGGCGTTCGCAGCGGGTTGAGCCGGTATTGCCGACTCAAGGACATACAGCTTCCTCTCAGCCTTAAGAACAATCTTAAGCTGTCTGTACCAGTCTGAGAAGTTTGGCCCAGCAAACTTCTCCTTTTCCAGTATGGATCGCAAATTGAGCCCTGTGGTGTTCGTTGCTGCAGGAATCTACAACATTGCAAGAACAACAAGGTCAGTATCCATGTTAGAATCATTCCAGGACTTAAGAGTGATTCTTTTCTCACTATTTTATCTGACTGAAAAATCCAATAAAACAGCCCGAAAGAGTGAAACTCTTTTAGTGAGATGGGATCCAGATTTCATACTTGATATCCGCGTCCCGCTCAGGCGAGATAAGATGCATAGAGAGTTCAAGCACTAATCACTGGTAGGCTATCCATGCCAATCGCCAACCCGTGCGATTCCCCTTCATCTAGGCAATCCAGAAGACTGTGCCAACTGAGTTGGTACAACACAGTCTCTAATTCCTCAGATGGCTGCCTCCATATAGCTATCATATGCTCAATATGTAGCCTATATGGTCAAGCTGACCTGACCTACTCCCTGGACCATCACATGCTATGCTGAGCAACGAGGAGCGATAAATCCCTTCTCTGTAGCATGTGGATGTAATCACGCACCGTCTGAAGATGGCTGGGCGTGCCCACTGAGTGGGTACAACACGGTCCCAACGATAGTCAGAACAGTGAGGTTTCGCGTCAGAAGGCTATCGGTAGCTTGAAATTGTCGTTGGATTTTAAAACGGTCTTTTATCTTCTTACTATCATGCAAATTCTATGGTGATAGCAGAAGAAAAATATGCTTGTGCTAACATTATTTAAAACATTAAGCAGAAAGCAGTATTATCTTATGTGGTAAACGCCCATAAAAGCCTAAGTAAAACCCTAATTTTATACAAGCCTTCACTTGAGCTCTTTATGGGACTTTTGCACTTCATCTGGCCCAGCCCGGGCCTAAGCGCCTTCTGCAGCCCAAATGCGCCTGTCCTAGAGTCGACCTCTAGACTTCCCACCTGGTGAAGCCATTTGCAGCAAGCGCCTCTGCCATGAGTGCTCTGTGCTCATGTCTGATCAAATTACATTTTAATCTATCTAGACATGGTTTGACTCGCAGGTCAATTATACAGTTTTCATAAATTAAAGTGTGATTCGCAGATCATAGCAAAATTTATATTTAATTCCAGGCACGTAGGCCCCAGCACAGCACACAGAAAGAGGGCAGCCCACATAAGAATAAATAAACATCCAATCATGTTAAACATGCATACATGTGATCCAATCAGAAAATAAAAGTTTTGAAAAAAAAAAACCCCATGGCATCAATTTTAATTTCTTATGAGCCCTACTACCTTACAACGGTCCATTAACAGGTATCCACTCATTAGATCAAGTCAGACCCACTGCCCTTGCATGCACCCAGTCATAACTGACTTGCGTCGACCTTGTGGTCAACTATGCATGCCTTAAGGGCTGAACGTCCCACATGATTTCTGGCAAGCGGGTGTGACCCCGGGCCTTAATCATGATCGTTCACTAGGCGCCTCAATCAGACATCGCTACACGCCCTTCTGCAGTCGACCTATAGCCACCTGTATAGCTTGCGCACAGGTGCTATCTGGCCGACCCATCTAGGCTGTCAGATGGTCTGATTAGACTGTTGGGACCAGATTTGACTAACGATTTTAACACTGCTAACCCGTCTAAGTGTTTAACGTAGGCGCTTGAATAGATCTAAGTGAGGGGGCGCGCAAGATGTTATGTTTTGATTGAAAACTTTCATCATAAGCGCAAGCACAATTCATACATGCGCAAGTTTAACAAAATACATGTAGATCTAATACATGGATCAACACATAACATGTAGTTAAATTTCGCATGATAACTCAAGTATGCGCATCTTATAGATCTATCAAAGGCATGGATCACAACATGATGGCGATTATATATTAAGCCAAAAAACCTATGCTTTGATACCAATTGTAAGAATAAACCTAGGTCACATGCATTTCTAAAATTTTGCATGGGCGGATAATCTAGGTTTCATGGATCGTTTGACTTGAGATATAATCAACCATACAAGGATAAGTTGAAGCATTACCATGGCCATAGATTTGAGTAGCGGCTTGGAAGAAGAAAGGGGAAAGGCGCCTCTTCTCCAAAGGAATCACACACAAGATGTTGATGGCTTCTTCCTTGTGCTTTTGTGCTAGCAAGGCACTAAGGAGTCCTTGATCGAAACTTGGAGACAAGATGTGCACCCCCTTGGCTTGTTTTTCTTCCTTGCGTGAAGATCAAGAAGAGATGCGAGAGGAGGATGAGAGTAGAAGAGGTTTCAAAACCGATCTTCACCATAGGAAAGTTGCGGCTTCCAAATATGGTAAGTATCAAAATTGAAACTCCCTTCATTACTCACATGCGTTCACCTTAAGTGAACCAACCGAAACCTCCTTCTTAAATTGAACCATGCGTTCACACTAAGTGAACCGGTTCAATGTCATTTGGTTCAAGGACCAAATCAAACAAGCCCTGGTTTTGATCTAATTGAACCAAATGGTTCAAGATCCAACCACACATCTTATTGAACCTCTTGATCTTTATGATCAAGAATCAATTCTCCCGATCGAAGCTTATCGATCATATGTCCTAATCAACCAAACATGATCAGACTAGATCTCACTTCCAATCAGAGTTTAAATTGCTTTAAACTGAACTAGAATAATTCCAGTCCACACGATCTGACATAAGTAAGCCATATCATCAAATTGTGCGACCCTGAGGGTTTCCTTCATTGTCGGTAACGATAACTTACGTTATCACGATCAGAGAGGGGTATCTAGCAACACATCACTGTCTCCCGATATGAAGGAAAGAGTCTTCCAAGACTACTCCCAAATCACAGCACAAGTGTGAATCCAACTCACTCAGTATACATGTTCCCTTTGCCACTGGATGTTCTCGTTGGATAAGCGTGTCAAGCCTGTAATTCCAACATGATGAGAATGGTTAGATCAGATGATCATAGTCATCTGGGTATGGCCATACACTTTCACAACCATCTCATCCAGGGGGCCCCTTTAGAACATCACACTCCAATTAGGAGAGGCAATCCTATATCTATCACTAGTGTCCTAACATGACTCATGGTCACCATCCAAGATAATCCTTAACCATTATTTTTCAAATGATATTGAACTACCTCAAGACAATGCCAATCATCATTTAGAAACACAAGTGATCTCAAGTTAGAGGGAATATACCACTTGCTTGCTTATAAGGATTTATTCACATTGTGACAAACAATTGAATATCCTAAGTAGGGTCAGTCCAGTACATCCAATGCACCTATGTGTCTAAATCTTATTGTATGCTCGAAGCATCCTATAAGATCAGAACACATATTAGTCTCTATCATATCAAGGCTGTCTCATGTTCACCAAGATATCTCGACTAAGGACAATACTGCATGTCAGCCAAGCTGAACACTATTGAGACATTATTCAGAAGTATACATAATAGCAGCAGATAATGTAACAACCTGAATAACAACAATTGCCTTTATAAAACATAGTTTATACATGATACTGATAATAACCCAAGGCCTCAAACATTAGCCTTAAGGGCATACCCCAACAACTATGACTGAAAGTGTATGGCCATACCCAGGTGAAAACTTGATTTAGTCATAGCCATGTGATTGGATGAAAACAAGTGGTGACACACTTGTCCAATCGGATATCAGTTTGGCAAAGAGACTGTAATGCATCTGTACCTAGTTACGATGATGGGGATGTCTATGTCGATATCCATTCGAAAGACCTGGGTAGTAGCGATGCACTGTTAGCTGCCACTCACTGCTTGTGGTGACCTTTGGTCAGCACTGCCAGCATCAAAGGAACCTACAGGGTCGCACATCTTGATGCTCGAGTTTTTATATTGATTGGGTAGCCTTTAGATCGAGTTATTGGATAACTCGGATCTATTTTGGAGATTTCATCAGCGCCAATGGGCCTGATGAGATGGAAGAAACTTATTGGAGCTAACTTCCATTTTTGGCATATCGACCAAATTAACCATGGTTAGCCTCATTGGACCTTGGGTTAAGTTGGATTGGATCCAATAAATTGGTTAACATGCATTATGGACTTTGGGCTAGGCCCATTAATTAGTTGGGCTCATTAATAAGATGTTATGAAGAGCTAAGAGGATTAAAGGGTATAATTGGAAGGATTTAATGCCCTAGGCGCATGCAAGAATCCTAGTTGGACTAGGATTGGCGCCTAATGCAAGATTGGTATCTTAAGAGGTTGATTTGGATTAGGAATTGGTCCCAATCAATTGAGATATTAATATAGAAGTGATTGGCGAATATGGGGCTGATATTAATCTAATTAAAGTCCTAATTGGATTAGGATTTGCGCCCAAACCAAATTAGGCAAGCTCTCATGATTGCCCTGACCGAGTCTTGGTGCAAACATGGGAATTGTGCTTAATTGGAAATTGTTTGGGCATATATGGCTAGTGCTTGTCTAGGCAAGTAATTAGCACATGTAATTAAGGGTTTTAATCAAGTAATTGGATTAAGCAAACCCTAGATTAAAACCCTAATCGCAATCACCTCCCTAAGATACCCTAACCGCCTCTTCCCCTCTATTTAAAGGACATAGCCGAACCCCTCAAGAACTTACTTAACACCTTGGAGGCGTGAACACTTGGAGGGGTGACGGCTAGAACACTTGGGGGCTTCTCTTCTTCCATCAAGGGCGCAACAACGATCTTCTTCCTCCTTCCTTTCCTTGGAGCAAAGGAGCAAGAAGGCTTGTGGCATCCTCTCCTCTTCCTTCCCTTGGCGCCACTTCTTCTTGGTGATTGGCGCAAGTGATCAAGAGGCTCTCCTAAGGCATGGATCTTTTTCCCGAGGCTAGCACCGGGCGAGGAAGAAGAAGGCTCGAGACATCCGTGTGTGTGAAACTGCAGAGGGCGCACGCTTGTGCGCCTATCACGACATCGGCTTCTCCTTGCTTCAAGGTACTTCCTAACTCATCGTGTCGGCTCTGTTTGTAACGCCTCGATTTTTCTGAATTATGATTTAAGGTTAGAAATTCTGTTTCTGTATTTTTATCTGTTAAAATTTTGGGATTTTTGCCTAAGTGTAGGAATTTTTCCTACAGGGCAAAAATAATTATTTTGGTTGGGGATTCGAACCCTCAACCTTGACTCTTTGCTCCTGGAATTCTTCCACCATGGTGGCGCATATTTCTGATGTTATTGGAGTGGCGCATGGTGGTTAAGCCCAGGTAAGCCCATTAAAGCCGATTTCCACTTAAGTTAATTGGGTTATTGGATCTTGGATCCGTTTGGGGTGGAAAAAAAAGAAAAAAAGGGGGAAAATTCGTGAGAGCTCCTCTCCCTCACGATTTTTGGTTTGTTTCTTGCCCTAGCCGCTTGTGTTGTCGCCCCTCACTGTGCTTGGCGCCTCCTGCAAATTTCTGACGCTGGTGGTGGCAGACTGGTGGTGGACGAACTTTCTGGAGATCCCTGATCCTCTGTTTTGGCGTTTTCTCTGTGGGCGATTTTCTGTGAGTAATTCGATCCTAAGGAGTCTAATCCGAATTAAAATTCGTTATTTGCCATGATTATTCGTATGGGGTTGAATTCAAATAATTATAGGGTTTTAAAATCCTGTTCTGCTGAAATCTGCATTCGTTAATCTGACCTTTGTGTACTATAACCCCAATATCTCATGGCCTATAGATCCAAATCGCACGAGATAAATTTTGTATGAAACTAGATATGTTTGGCTTTAATTTGAATATGATATCGACCATATCCGAGCGGTATTCGTTTTTCAATCTGTATTGCAATCCAGCGGTACAAAATCAGTTTTCTGAAATTTTGGATTTCGACCTTTATGTGTTCGAACCATCATATCTCCCTAGGTATAGCTCGAAATCTTGTCAAATCAGTTTTATTAGACCGTAGGCTCGAAGAGCTTTATTTTGACTCCCATAACGCCTATTTTCGATTAGTTATTGGATCTGAAATAAATGTCGCAAGTCTGATATATGAATCTGTTTTCTTGAAATCTGAAATTCTGACCTTCCTATGTTCGAACCCTTATATCTTCCTGTCTACAATTCGAAATCTTGTGAAACCAGTTTTATTGGAAACTAGATTCAGAGAGCTTCATTTTGAATACAATATTGACTAGCTTTGGTTCGAAATTGGACTAAAAATATATTTTGCAAACTGACAATATAAATCTGCTATGTTTTGGTTAGACGAATATTCCTTTGTGAGAAAAATTTACATTGTATGGTTTAACCTCTTAAATTGTGGTCTGTAGTTCTTCTAAAATTTATTTGTTTGATGAGAAATTTTAGAGAAAACAAAATTGGGGATTTAACTAAGAACTTAGGAATTTTCGAAAATATAGTTGAGCCAATTTTGGGGCTTTTGTCAGTTTTCTTCACGAGCGTGTAATTAAAATTATCTGTAGTGGGGGACTGAAATTATTTACATGAAATTTGTGCGTTCTGTTAAGGTTCTGAAAGTGGCGCCCCTTACAGTAATTTTATAGCTCACGATTTTAGAAATTTTGAGGAGATTATTTCATTAATAATTTCTGTTCTGTGTTTAAATGTTTGTTATATGAATAATTTCTGTTCTGTATTTAATTGTTTGTTATGTGGATATTTCCTGTTCTGTTTATATGTTGTGAATTTTCTGAAAACCTTGAATGTGTTAAAACATTTGTGAGAACATAGAATGGTTTGACATGAATTAAGGTTAGTTGTAAGGAATTCACTCATATAATTTCTGTTCTGTGTTTAAGGACTGGATATTGGGGTGTGTCATTTTCTGGTTTGTTAGACTTTGGGCATAATGTAAGAATTAAGTAGTGGTTGATCCTACTTCTCCGTTTCAGTATAATCTGTTCTGTAAAATTATGCCCTAGTGTAGCACTCTTCCGTGTCCTTACCCTCCTTCTGTGGCGCTGTAATGGTGCTGATAGTCTACTACGACCCTTGAGACACTATTTCTGTTCAGTTCTGGGTATTGGAGGCCAGAGTGCCACGTCCTAACAAGACGGGGGCCACCCACTGATACCTCCTCTACCATTCAGTTCTGGGTTTTGGAGGCCAGAGTGCCACGTCCTAACAAGACGGGGGCCACCCACTGATACCTCCTCTACCATTCAGTTCTGGGTTTTGGAGGCCAGAGTGCCACGTCCTAACAAGACGGGGGCCACCCACTGATACCTCCTCTACCATTCTGTTCTGGGTATTGGAGACCAGAGTGCCACGTCCTAACAAGACGGGGGCCACCCACTGATACCTCCTCTACCATTCTGTTCTGGGTATTGGAGACCAGAGTGCCACGTCCTGTCAAGACGGGGGCCACCCACTGATATCTCCTCTACCATTCTGTTTCTGATATGCATGCATTGTCTCGTCCTCGGCAGAGGTGGGGTCAGACCTTCTGTGGTCATCAGGCCTTCTGTGGCCTTTCTGTTTCCGATGTAGACTATCCGTTTGGACTCTGAAAATTCTGATTTTCTGTCTGTCAGTTCTGATTTTTGTAGTTCTGTTTCGATCTGTATTTAGATGTATTAGGCGGTGTGGTTAGTTGGTATGGGTTGGTATATTCATATCCTACCTGTTTGATGCCTATTGTTACAAGTATCTGTATTTGATTGTGTTTGTTTCTGATATGAGCATGCATGTTAAGTTGATTTATCTTATCTGTTAAATAAAAAGAATTTCAACTTAAGTATGATATTTTTGATGTGTACTATGGATGACTTTTAGTGTCTTTTACTCACTGAGCTTTTTAGCTCACCTCCGTTGTTTAAATGTTTTCAGGTGAGACATCAAGACAGTAATTGCTACAGCTAATATGACGCTAATGTTTGATGTCATTTCTAAGAATAGTCTTCTAAAGATTTATCAGGCCTGCGTGCCTAATTTATTATGACCTATATGACATGTTTTATCTCCTGAGGGCTTATGCCTGTTTTCAGGATATTATATTATAGTTGTTTCGTTTAAATTATTGGATACAAGTCTTGGATTCTTTTATTGAATTGGTTCTTATTTTGAAATGTTCGATTTGAGATGTGTAACCGAATTTGTGTTGTTTATTTTAGTATCTGAATAATCAGTTCTGTATATTTCTGAAATTCCACATATGTGTAGTGTGGACGTTTGTTGTTGTTACAAGATATGTGTGTCTGTGCAGCAGTAGTTTAGAATACTTGCTGCCGGATTTTTTCTGGATTTTCCGGATTTCTATTTCCTAGTAAATCGATCCTATTCAGTTCTGTGCGGTTTTCAGTTCCGTAGTAATGTCCTTCGATGCCGCTTTCTTCTTGTGTTTTAATGGAAGAGTAAAAATTTTTGAAACCCCGTATTTTACTTGTATGCGTGTGGGGTGTGATTCTGAGGGATGTTACAGTCTGTTGCTTGCGATCTTCACTGGGTTTTTGGGACCGGCCTGTTTCGGGGACATTCTTCTGCTGTGCAATGTATGTATGTATGTCTATAACTCTGAAAAATTGTAAAATGTCCCCGAGGTTTCCCATCAGTGGTATCAGACCGACTTGCAAGACTCGAACGATGTTTTTATGCTTTTCTTCCATGCTCACATGCCATATCTCTATTTTCATCAATAGCATGATGCATGGCAAACGATTTTTCTAAGTAGGAAAAATTAGGGTTTCTTGTTTCTTTCATCCTCTCAATCTCTTTTGGATTTTTGGACTATTTTTCTTGTTTGACTTAAAGATCAAAGGCGCAAGTAATTTTGTCAAGTAGGACGGGCATTGTGTCTTCGGACTGGCCGGGTCTCTTGATCTAACAAAATTGCCAGCCGAAAGGATCTCTGAAATCATCTTGAAAAATAAATCTCAATTAACCAAAAGATTTGTGAGAAGAAGATGAGGAAAAGAGACTAGTTTTATGAAAAAGTAAAATTTCAGATTTTATGTTTTTCATGAGCATGTAGAATTGCATGAGTAAATACCTTGATTGTGCATAATGTTGTGATCATCAGTCAAGCCCTTTTTGCATGCCTGTGATGTTCTCTTGTGCGGCCTGCGTGCCATCTTTTTCTTCATTTTTGTAAAATTTCAAGATGAAGATTAAGGGGGGGGGGCGCATCCTTCATGTACCTTGGCGCAAGCATGCTTGGTGACTCATCTTGGATGGTGACACAACAAGCACTCTTGCTTGACTTGATGGAGCATGGGGCGCAAGATGCATTGGCCGAACCTTCGGGTTTGTGAGCTATACATCTTGTGCTTGCATAGTGGCGCATCTTGCTTAAAGGAGGACCTTGGAGCCAACCTTGGAGATCAAGCTAGAGGTCGGCTAGGCTAGGTCTAGTTTTTGGGGCTTGAGTTCTAGGACAAGAGTTGAACCTATTTCATGGCATGGATTGGTTCAATGTCTTGTATAGGATATGATCACATCATTCTTTACTGCTTTTATTATTATCTACAGAAGCATGCCGAGCCTTGCAAGATGGCGCAAGCATAGCATGGCCGAGCCTTAGGGCTTGAGAGCTAGCTATGATGGACCTTGCAAGATGGCGCTTGGAGGACCTTGGAGCTAACCTTGAAGTTCAAGCTAGAGGTCGGCTAGGCTAGGTCTAATTTTAGGGGCTTGAGTTCTATGTCAAGAGTTGAACCTCCTTCATGGCATGGGTTGGTTCAATGTCTTGAATAGAGTATGATCACATCATTCTTTAATGCTTTCATTATCTGCTGAAGCATGCCTGCAATTTCTTATCTTCATGTTGTCACTATAGAATTGCTGAAAGTCCCCTAGAACAAAAGGGGGAAACCCTAATAGGAGGCGCAACAAAAATTTTCTAGCGGAATCTTAGGGTTTCAAAAGATCGAATGTAAGTTCATGTGATCAACTCCTTATAATGTATAAATCAGATTAGATTCATACCATTGCCATCGATCGGATGGTGCCTTGGAAGGAAAGGCACAAATGTTCCTTCTCCAAAGGTGACGCACACAAATGAATATGGCTTGCTCCTTTGAATCTTTGTGCTATCAAAGCTCTTCAAAAGGTCCTTGATCGGTTGAAGGGAATGAGATGAGAGTTCTCTCCTTTTCGAATCCTTCTCCAATGCGTGAAGAAGTCGCCACCCAAGGAAGCGCCGAAAGAGAGAGGGTGAGAGGCGAGAATAGAGCATGATAACCTCAACGTGAGGCGTGGTCACGATTTAGAAGTCATGGCTTCTAAAATTAGTAAACCACTTCTCCTCATGCGCCCATGAGTTTATCCAAGCGCAAATCTCTGATCTTTTGAACCATGCGCTCAAGTAATGAGCTGGTTCAATTAAATTTGGTTCAAATACCAAATTAAACCAAGCCCTCTGGTCTAGATCATAATTAAACCCTAAGGCTCCAGATCTAACCGTTCATCTCTTGATGCTCCTGATCTCACCGATCTAGCATCTATTCTCTCGATCGAAGCTTACCGATCTCAAGCCCTAATCAATCAAACATGATCAGACCAGATCTCACTTACAATCAGAGATCAAATCCCTTTAAACTGAACCCAAATAATTTAGTCCACACGATCTGACTTAAGTAAGCCATATCATCAATTTGTGCGACCCTGAGGGTTTCCTTTAAATGTCGGTAATGATAACTCACGTTATCACGATCAGTGAGGGGTATCTAGCAACACATCACTGTCTCCCGATATAAAGGAAAGAGTCTTCCAAGACTACACCCAAACCACAGCACAAGTGTGAATCCAATTCACAAGGCATACAAATTTCCTTTGCCACTGGATGTTCTTATTGGACAAGCGTGTCAAGCTTGTAGCTCCAATATGATGAGCATGATTAGATCAGATGATCATAGTCATCTGGGTATGGCCATACACTTTCTCAATCATCTCATACAGGGGGGCCCTTTAGAACATTACACTCCTTAAACAAGGAGACGGCAATCCTATATCTATCACTAGTGCCCTAACCTGATTCAAGCTCACCATCCAAGATAGTCTATAACCATTATATTTCAAATGATATTGAACTACCTCAAAACAATGACAATCATCATTTAGAAAACACAAGTGATCTCAAGTCAGAGGAAATGTGCCACTTGTCGCATTCAAGGATTATTCATATTGTGACAAGCAATTGAATATCCTAGTAGGGTCTGTCCAGTACATCCAATGTACCCATGGGTCTACATCTTATTCCATGCTCGAAGCATCCTATAAGATTAGAACACATATTAGTCTTAACCATATCAAGGCTGTCTCATGTTCACCAAGATATATCGACTAAGGACTTAACTGCATGTCAGCCTAGCTGAACAGCTTTGAGACATTATTCAGAAGTACACTTATTGCAGCAGACAATGTAACAAACTGAATAACAACCATGCCTTTATAAACATAAGAGTTTATTACATGATACTGATACATTCCCAAGGCCTCAAACATTAGCCTAAAGGGCATACCCCAAAAATCTCCCACTTGCACTTAATCTAATGGTTGAGAAATCTCAAACCCATATTATTACAGTGCTTCTCATGCTTCTGCTGCGCCAGAGGCTTAGTAAGCGGGTCTGCCAGATTGTCATCTGTATGAACCTTGCAGACTTTGATCTCGCCACGATCAATGATCTCCCTGATCAAGTGAAACCGCCTCTGTATGTGCTTGGACTTCTGGTGCGACCGTGGTTCCTTTGCTTGTGCGATTGCTCCAGTGTTATCACAGAAGATAACCAAAGGATCTGCACTCGAAGGAACAACACCAAGTTCCTGAACGAACTTACGAATCCATACTGCCTCCTTGGATGCTTCCGAGGCTGCAACATACTCGGCTTCTGTTGTGGAATCAGCAACGATTGACTGTTTGAAACTCTTCCACACCACCGCTCCTCCATTCAAGCTAAAAATATAGCCTGATTGCGATCGGAAATCATCCTGGTCAGACTGGAACGAAGCGTCAGTATATCCTTCAATACTGAGTTCTTCCTGACCACCATATATCAAGAACATATCTTTGGTCCTCCGCAGATATTTTAAAATGTTCTTGACTGCAATCCAGTGCGCCATACCTGGATTACCTTGGAACCGACTGGTCACGCTTAACCCGTAAGCGACATCTGGGCGAGTACACAACATTGCATACATTATGGACCCAATAGCCGAAGCATAAGGCGTATTGTCAATTTCATCTTTCTCAGTCTGTGTTTGTGGACACTGACTCTTCGAAAGATTCAGACCATGTCTGACTGGAAGATATCCTCTTTTAGAATTCTCTAAATGAAATCTCTCCAGGACTTTATCGATGTAAGTACTCTGGCATAGCCCGAGAAGCCTCTTAGATCTATCCCTGTAGATCTTCACACCTAATACATAGGCTGCTTCTCCAAGATCTTTCATCTGGAAACATTTCCTTAGCCATGCCTTAACCGCATGCATTTCAGGAATGTCGTTTCCAATGATCAAGATATCATCGACGTAGAGGACTAGGAAAGTAATCACGCTCCCACTAAACCTCTTATATACACACGGGTCATCTTCGTTCTTGATGAAACCAAATTCAGTGACTGATTCATCAAAACGAATATTCCAGCTTCTTGATGCTTGTTTGAGTCCATAAATAGACTTCTTTAACTTGCATATTTTATGACGATCTGATGGATTAGTGAAACCTTCTGGTTGTGTCATATACACATCCTCATCCAGATTTCCATTAAGGAAAGCTGTTTTCACATCCATCTGCCAGATCTCATAATCGTAATATGCTGCTATCGCGAAAAGAATCCGAATAGACTTAAACATGGCTACAGGTGAGAAAGGTTCATCATAATCTATCCCGTAGATTTGTTTGAAACCTTTCGCAACTAGCCTGCCTTTATAGGTAACCACGTTACCATCCATGTCAATCTTCTTCTTGAAGATCCATTTACAACCTATAGGGATTACTCCCGGAGGCGGATCAACCAAATCCCAGACTCGGTTATCTGACATGGAGTCCATCTCGGCGCGCATAGCTTCAAGCCATCTCGCTGACTCCGGTCCACTGACCGCATCCGCATAAGTGAGGGGTTCATCATTATCAATGATGTAGACTCCGTCATAGCGCTCAGGCTGTCGACGGATCCTTCCCGATCTTCGCGGTTCCCGTGATATCTGAGCCTCAGGTTGTTCAGTAACCTGTTCTACCGGCTCAGGCTCATCCAACTGTGCTTGACCACTTTGTCCTTCCTCTGGATTCTCATCCAGCTTTATTTCTCTCCCACTGGCCTCTTGCAGAAGATACTCCTTCTCAAGAAATATGGCCGTCCGAGCAACAAATACTTTGTTCTCTTTGGGATCGTAGAAATAATAACCCTTAGTTTCCTTAGGGTAACCGACAAAGATACATTTCTCAGATCTGCTCTCTAGTTTCCCAGAGGCGAGCTTTTTGACATAAGCCTCGCAGCCCCAGATCCTGATAAATGTTAAGCTCGGCTGTTTCCCATACCATAACTCATATGGCGTCTTTGAAACTGCCTTGGATGGCACTCGGTTTAGTACCTTTGCAACTGTCTCCAGTGCAAATCCCCAAAAGGAGTAAGGTAGAGCAGCTTGACTCATCATAGAACGAACCATATCAAGTAACGTTCTATTTCTCCTCTCGGACACACCATTCCATTGCGGTGTTCCTGGCGGAGTGAGCTGTGAGATAATCCCACACTCCTTCAGATAGTCAGTAAACTCTCGACTTAGGTATTCTCCACCTCGATCAGAACGAAGTGCCTTGATATGTCGGCCTAGCTGATTCTGTACTTCATTCTTGAATTCTTTGAACTTGTCAAAAGATTCACTCTTATGTCTCATCAGATAGACATAACCGTACCTACTGAAATCATCAGTGAAGGTGATGAAGTATTGATAGCCACCTCTGGCATGTTTACTAAATGGCCCACACACATCACTGTGTATAAGGTCAAGTAAACCTGAAGCCCTTTGACCTTTGTGGGGAAAAGGTGACTTCGTCATTTTACCCATAAAACAAGCTTTGCATGTATCAATCTCCTCATAGGAGAATGATCCCAGCAGTCCATAATCATGCAACCGCTTAATGCGTTTCTTGTTAATATGGCCTAAACGACTATGCCATAACAAGGTGCTGTCATCAGCATATTTGGCTTTCTTATTATCAATATTGTGTATAGAACATTCCATGTCCAACATGAATAACCCATTGTTAATTGAACCAGTAGCATAAACAATATTATCTAAAGTAAGAATACACTTTGAAATATTGCATTCAAAGGAAAACCCTTTCCTGACAAGAGCAGGAATAGAGATAATATTTTTAGTAATACTAGGAACAAAGTAACAACTGTTTAATTCTAACACAAGTCCAGATGGTAAAGAGATGAAATAGTCTCCTACAGCAACAGCAGCAACCCGTGCCCCGTTTCCAACTCGTAGGTCCACCTCATGCTGTCCCACCTGTCTTCTTCTCTTGAGTTCCTGTACATTTGAACAAATGTGAACTCCACATGCAGTGTCCAACACCCATGAAATAGAAGAAGATGAAACCATGACTTCCGTCACGTAAATACCTGAGCCAGAAGCAAAGCTTCCCCTCTTATCTCCTTGGAGCGCTTTACAGTCCTTTTTCCAGTGACCCAGCTGGCCACAGTGGAAACATCTGTATTCCTTTGACCGCTTAACTTTTTGCTTCAGAGCCTTGCTGTAACTCTTGACAGGGGCCTTGCCCTTCTTCCCCTTCTTCTTGTTCCTAGAAGGAACCATTAAGACAGAGGTCGAAGGCTTTCCCTTCAGAGTCTCCTCAGTAGTCAAGAGCATATTCAGCAGCTCTGCCGGAGTACAGTTGATTTTGTTCATATTAAAGTTAATGATGAACGCATCGAAAGAGGGCGGGAGAGACTGCAGAATAATGTCTACAGCAAGCTCCTGATTGATGGTATGCCCCAGTTTCTCTAGAGCCTCCTTGTGCCTAATCATCTTGAGCACGTGAGCTCCCACTGGGCTCCCTTCAGCCAGTTTGCTCTGGAAGAACAGCTTTGTCAGATTATAGTCCGCGTCCCGCTCAGGCGAGATAAGATGCACAGAGAGTACAAGCACTAATCTCTGGTAGGCTATTCCAGCCAATCGCCAACCCGTGCGATTCCCCTTCATCTGGGCAATCCAGCAGACTGTGCCAACTGAGTTGGTACAACACAATCTCTGACCCCAAAGATGGCTGCCTCCATGCGCTACCATATGCGCCACATATGTAGCCTACATGGTCAAGCTGACCCGACCTACTCCCTGGACCACCACGTGCTATGCTGAGCAACGAGAAGCGATAAATCCCTTCTCTGTAACACGCAGGTGTAATCCAGCACCGTCTGAAGATAGATGGACGTGCCCACTGAGTGGGTACAACACGGCTCCAACGATAATCAGAACAGTGAGGTTTCGCGTCAGAAGGCTTACGAGCTTGATATTTTAGCGTTGGATTTTAACGGTCTTTTATCTTCTTCACTATCATGCAATTCCTATGGTGATAGCAGAAGATAAATAAATCATGCTGTTCTACTTATATAAACAATAAAAGAAAGCATGGATCTTATGTGGTAAAAGCCCATAGCCTAAGTAAGACCTTAATTAACTTAAGTCTTCACTTGCTTTTCTTCATGGGACTTTTGCTGCTCATTTGGCCCAAACCAGGGCCCAAGCGCCATCTGCAGCTCAGGTGCGCCCACCAGGAAAATGCGCCTGTCCTAGGGTCGAATCCTAGACCTCCCACCTGGTCAAGCCACTGCTGCATGCGCCTCTGCCAAGTGTGCTCAGTGCTCTTGTCTGATTAACTTACAAATTAATCTATCTAGACAAGATTGACATGCAGGTCAATTACACTTTATAAATTAAATACAATGTGATACGCAGATCACAATAATTAATTTACAACTTTAATACAGGCACGCAGGCCCCAGCACAGCACACATTTAACATGGGCAGCCCACATAAGAATAAATAAACAAGCATATGACACAATCAAACATGTGATCCTTTCAAGAAAATAAAATTTTTGAAAAAACCCATTGGCATCAATTTTATTTTCCTTATATGCCCTACTACCTCACAACGGTCCATTACTAGGGATCCACTCATCCAACCTAGTCAGATCCATTGCCCTTGCATGCACCAAGTCGTAACTGACTTGAGTTGACCCAGTGGTCAACCATGCATGCGCCAGGGCTGAACGACCACTATGAGGTCTGGCAAGCGGGTGTGACCCCGGGCCTAACTCATGTGCGTTCATTAGTTGTCTCAACCAGACATCGCTACACGCCTGTCTGCAGTCGACCTATAGCCACCAGGTGCTTGCGCACAGGTGCTATCTGGTCAACCCATCAAGGCTGTCAGATGGTCTGATCAGACTATCTGGATCTAATCTAGGGGATGACTTCAACCCTAATAACCCGTCTAAGGGTTTAAAGTAAGGTCTTAGATCTAATGTGGAGCGCGCAAGATACAAGTTTTTGACAAAACAAAGACTTTAACAAGCGCCTACATAAACATGAAAATACACATGCGCCAACATCTAAAAAACTAGCATGTAGTTTCGCATGTGATGACAATTAGATCTATGCATCGCAAATAAGGATCACACAGTAACATGAAGCAATCATATGAACATACAATAACAACTAGCTCTGATACCAATTGAAAGTCCCCTAGAACAAAAGGGGGAAACCCTAATAGGAGGCGCAACAAAAATTTTCTAGCGGAATCTTAGGGTTTCAAAAGATCGAATGTAAGTTCATGTGATCAACTCCTTATAATGTATAAATCAGATTAGATTCATACCATTGCCATCGATCAGATGGTGCCTTGGAAGGAAAGGCGCAAATGTTCCTTCTCCAAAGGTGACGCACACAAATGAATATGGCTTGCTCCTTTGAATCTTTGTGCTAGCAAAGCTCTTCAAAAGGTCCTTGATCGGTTGAAGGGAATGAGATGAGAGTTCTCTCCTTTTCGAATCCTTCTCCAATGCGTGAAGAAGTCGCCACCCAAGGAAGCGCCGAAAGAGAGAGGGTGAGAGGCGAGAATAGAGCATGATAACCTCAACGTGAGGCGTGGTCACGATTTAGAAGTCATGGCTTCTAAAATTAGTAAACCACTTCTCCTCATGCGCCCATGAGTTTACCCAAGCGCAAATCTCTGATCTTTTGAACCATGCGCTCAATTAATGAGCTGGTTCAATTAAATTTGGTTCAAATACCAAATTAAACCAAGCCCTCTGGTCTAGATCATAATTAAACCCTAAGGCTCCAGATCTAACCGTTCATCTCTTGATGCTCCTGATCTCACCGATCTAGCATCTATTCTCTCGATCGAAGCTTACTGATCTCAAGCCCTAATCAATCAAACATGATCAGACCAGATCTCACTTACAATCAGAGATCAAATCCCTTTAAACTGAACCCAAATAATTCAGTCCACACGATCTGACTTAAGTAAGCCATATCATCAATTTGTGCGACCCTGAGAGTTTCCTTTAAATGTCGGTAACGATAACTCACGTTATCACGATCAGTGAGGGGTATCTAGCAACACATCACTGTCTCCCGATATAAAGGAAAGAGTCTTCCAAGACTACACCCAAACCACAGCACAAGTGTGAATCCAATTCACAAGGCATGCAAATTTCCTTTGCCACTGGATGTTCTTATTGGACAAGCGTGTCAAGCTTGTAGCTCCAATATGATGAGCATGATTAGATCAGATGATCATAGTCATCTGGGTATGGCCATACACTTTCTCAATCATCTCATCCAGGGGGGCTCTTTAGAACATCACACTCCTTAAACAAGGAGACGGCAATCCTATATCTATCACTAGTGCCCTAACCTGATTCAAGCTCACCATCCAAGATAGTCTATAACCATTATGTTTCAAATGATATTGAACTACCTCAAAACAATGACAATCATCATTTAGAAAACACAAGTGATCTCAAGTCAGAGGAAATGTGCCACTTGTCGCATTCAAGGATTATTCATATTGTGACAAGCAATTGAATATCCTAGTAGGGTCTGTCCAGTACATCCAATGTACCCATGGGTCTACATCTTATTCCATGCTCGAAGCATCCTATAAGATTAGAACACATATTAGTCTTAACCATATCAAGGCTGTCTCATGTTCACCAAGATATATCGACTAAGGACTTAACTGCATGTCAGCCTAGCTGAACAGTTTTGAGACATTATTCAGAAGTACACTTATTGCAGCAGACAATGTAACAAACTGAATAACAACCATGCCTTTATAAACATAAGAGTTTATTACATGATACTGATACATTCCCAAGGCCTCAAACATTAGCCTTAAGGGCATACCCCAACAATTGCATGCCTGTATTGCTAGACATAAGATAAAATTGATGAGACCTCAAAAACCCTCATAATGAAATATCAAGTCTAGTAGCCTTCTAATGTGTAGCCCTCACTAAGCTATCGATCAGTGGAGTTGTGAACTGTTTCCCATCCTCGTGGGACACACCCGCTTATCTTTAGAAAGTGTGTGGTGACAATGGTTTCCCAGTCCAGTTTTAACTTGGGCGTGCCTTCGCAAGGAAACTCGTTGGCCCTGGGCATAAACGGTTAGGAATGGACTTGACTAGACTTTCATATGTGCTGGGCACATGGTGAAACTCTAGAGGCATCATTGAGAGGTTAGGGTTCATGCTGTATCCAGCCCTTGCTGGACATGGAATGCCTAGACTGTCTCAATAAGTGGAATTGCTTGGAGCAATCGGTCGGCGTGCCAACCTTAGCAAACATGGGTTACTTTGTGCATCTCATCCCACCCTCGTGGGATGCAAAGCCTCATGTGGAATAAGGATCCCATCTCACTAGGAAGTCTTAAACTTCCCGATTGACTTTGTGGGTTGTCAATTCGATTAAAATAGTGGGAGTCATAATCATTTAAAACAAGTCTAGTTTAAATGATTTCAAGTAGTACTAATTTGCTGTTTCTTGGTTGTTGTAGAACAATGGTTACGAACACTGGTGGATTATCACTGCGATCACTCCTTGATAAGGATAAGTTGGTTGGAACCAACTTTATGGACTGGCATCGGAACTTGAGGATAGTCCTCATGCTCGAGAAGAAGTTGTATGTCCTTGAACAGGCTCTTCCTGCGGCTCCTCCGCCTAATGCCCGAGTGGCGGACAGAGATGCTTATAGAAAGCATCAAGATGACTCTTTGGAGGTTGCATGTCTTATGCTAGCCAGTATGGCACTTGAACTGCAGGTGCAATATGAGGAGCAGAACGCTTTTTAGATGATCACTCATCTGAAACAGATGTTCGAGGCTGAGGCTAGAACTGAGAGATTTGACACCGCCAAAGCAGTCTTTCGGTGTAAGTTGTCTGAGGGTGCACCAGTGAGACCCCATGTTCTCAAACTCATTGGGAATGTGGATCATCTCAGGAGACTGGGACATGCCATAGACAACGAGCTGGTTGTGGATCTTATTCTGCATTCCCTGCCCCCTAGCTTCAGTCCGTTTATTATACATTTCAACATGAACTGGATTGAGTGCACTCGGGAGGAATTGCTGAATATGCTCCAAACAGCCGAGCGTAAGATGTGTAAGACCAAACCCAATTATGTTCTTTTGGTCCTTGCGACCAAGAAGATAAAGAAGAAGGGTAAGGCACGTGCTAAGGGCAGTGCCAAAGGTCCTACCAAGGCACTAAAGAAAAAGCGAAGAAGTCAAAGGACTAGAGGTGTTTCCACTATGGCGAGCAGGGTCACTGGAGAAGGGACTGCAAGCAGCTTCAGAATGAGGAGAAGAAAGGCTTGGCCTTAACTTCTAGCTCAGGTATTTATGTTACAGAAGTCAATCTTTCTACTTCTATGTCATGGGTATTGGATACCGCATGTGGGACTCATATTTGTACAAATATGTAGGGCCTCAAGAAAAGTAGATCAATGCGGCCTGGAGAGATTGACCTACGGGTTGGGAACGGGGCACAGGTTGCTTCTGTTGCTGTAGGCGTTTTGACTCTCTCCCTGCCTTCTGGACTTCAGTTAGAACTAGATAATTGCTATTATGTACCTTCACTTACTAAGAACATTGTATCCATTCCTTGCTTAGCAAAGAATGGATTTAAGTTTGAAATAAATAAGAACTCTTGTTCTTTTTCATTTGCAAATATGTTCTATGGGAAGGGTACTTTGTGCAATGGTCTATATATCTTGGATATGGAAAGTTCTATTTGTAACATAAGTAATAAAAGGACCAAACTGAGTGGTTCAGTTGGTGCTTTCCTATGGCATTGTCGATTAGCCCATATAAACAAGAATCGCATCCAACAACTCCATGCGAATGAGTTATTAGATTCAAGTTCCTTGGAGGAATTTGATACTTGTGAGCCTTGCTTATTAGGACAAATGACAAAAGCGCCCTTCACTAAGGTTGGTGAGAGGGCAGGAGGTTTATTGGATCTCATACATACTGATGTATGTGGGCCTTTCAATAAACAAGCCAGAGGAGGGTACAACTACTTCATTACCTTTAATGATGACTTCAGTAGGTATGGTTATGTCTACTTGATGAGACATAAATCTGAATCCTTTGAGAAATTTAAGGAGTTCAAGAATGAAGTAGAGAACCAGCTTGAAAGATCCATTAAAGCTCTTCGATCAAATCGTGGTGGAGAGTACCTGAGTGGTGAGTTCTTTGCCTATCTGAGAGAGTCTGGGATCATATCCCAACTCACTCCTCCTAGAACACCTCAATGGAATGGTGTGTCTGAAAGGAGAAATCAAACTTTGTTGGACATGGTTCGATCTATGATGAGTCATGCAACTCTACCTCACTCATTCTGGGGGCATGCACTAGAGACAGCTTCTCTAATACTGAATAACGTTCCATCTAAGAGTGTCTCCAAAATACCATACGAGGTGTGGAGTGGGAGACGCCCTAATCTCAGTTTTATCAAGATCTGGGGATGTGAGGCTTATGTCAAACGTCAGGATTCTAGCAAGCTAGAACCTAGATCTGATAAATGCGTGTTTGTGGGGTATCCTAAGGAAACTAAAGGATACTACTTCTATGTCCCAACCGAGAACAAAGTTTTTGTTGCTCGGGGTGCTGTCTTTTTAGAGAAAGAATTTCTCATCAAAGAAGTTAGTGGGAGTAAGTTTGACTTGGATGAGGTCCAAGTGCAACCACAAGACAAAGAGATGGAATTTGAGCCACCTGCATCGGTTGCTAGCCAACCTGTGGCTCAGACACAGGTCCCACGTAGGTTTGGGAGGATTCGTCGTGCACCTGAGAGGTATGGGTCGTTGCCGACCCAACAAGACGGGATCTTCATCATCGAGGATGAACCCAGAACCTATGATGAGGCGGTCAATGGACCGGACTCCGAGAAATGGCTTGAGGCCATGCGATCTGAGATGGATTCCATGTCGGCTAACCAAGTCTGGGATTTGGTTGAGCTGCCTGATGGGGTAAAACTCATAGAGTGTAAATGGGTCTTCAAGAGGAAGACAGACATGGATGGCAACATAGTTACCTATAAAGGTAGACTAGTCGCTAAGGGATTCAAACAAGTCCACGGGGTGGACTATGATGAAACCTTCTCACTAGTTGCCATGATCAAATCCATTCGGATTTTGCTTGCTATAGCTGCATATCATGACTATGAGATATGGCAGATGGATGTGAAGACAGCGTTCCTTAACGGGAAGCTGACTGAGGATGTGTATATGGCACAACCTGATGGCTTCATCCATCCTGCAGAAGACAATAAGGTCTGCAGGCTAAAGAAATCCATTTATGGATTAAAGCAAACATCTCGAAGTTGGAATCTTCGATTTGATGAAGCTGTGAGAGATTATGTCTTTATCAAAAGCAAAGATGACGCCTGTGTATACAGAAAATTCAGTGGGAGCTTAGTGACTTTTCTGGTCTTGTATGTCGATGACATACTGCTCATCGGAAATGACATCCCTAGTCTTCAAGCAATGAAGACATGGTTGGGGAAGTGTTTCGAGATGAAAGACTTAGGGGAGGCCGCCTATATCCTAGGCATGAGGATCTACCGGGATAGATCCAAGAGGCTTCTAGCCCTTAGTCAAAGTACCTACATTGACAAGGTCCTGGAGAGGTTCAACTTGGAGCAATCCAAGAAAGGATACCTTCTAGTGAGACATGGGCTTACCCTCTCAAAGAGCCAGTGTCCAACAACACAAGCTGAGAGGGATGACATGAGTCAAATTCCTTATGCTTCGGTAGTAGGATCGATCATGTATGCAATGTTGTGTACTAGACCAGATGTGGCATATGCTGTAAGCATAACCAGCCGATAACAATACAATCCAGGTCTGCAGAACTGGGTGGCTGTAAAGAACATCCTAAAGTATCTGAGAAGAACTAAGGATCTTGTTGGGGTATGCCCTTAAGGCTAATGTTTGAGGCCTTGGGATTGTATCAGTATCATGTATAAACTCTTAAGTTTATAAAGGCAATGGTTGTTATTCAGTTTGTTACATCATCTGCTGCAATATGTATACTTCTGAATAATGTCTCAATGCTGTTCAGCTAGGCTGACATGCTATATGTCCTTAGTCGAGATATCTTGGTGAACATGAGACAGCCTTGATATGATTGAGACTAATATGTGTTCTAATCTTATAGGATGCTTCGAGCATGGAATAAGATGTAGACTCATGGGTACATTGGTTGTACTGGACAGACCCTACTAGGATATTCAATTGCTTGTCACAATGTGAATAATCCTTGTATGCAACAAGTGGCACATTTCCTCTGACTTGAGATCACTTGTGTTTCTAAATGATGGTTGTCATTGTTTTGAGGTAGTTCAATATCATTTGAAACATAATGGTTATAGACTATCTTGGATAATGATCATGAGTCAGGTTAGGGCACTAGTGATAGATATAGGATTGCCGTCTCCTTGATTGGAGTGTGATGTTCTAAAGGGGCCCCCCTGGATGAGATGATTGAGAAAGTGTATGGCCATACCCAGATGACTGTGATCATCTGATCTAATCATGTTCATCATATTGGAGTTACAGGCTTGACTAGCTTGTCCAATAAGAACATCCAGTGGCAAAGGAAACTTGTATGCCTTGTGAGTAGATTCACACTTGTGCTGTGGTTTGGGTGTAGTCTTGGAAGACTCTTTCCTTTATATCGGGAGACAGTGATGTGTTGCTAGATACCCCTCACTGATCATGATAACATAAGTTATCGTTACCGACATTTAAAGGAAACCCTCAGGGTCGCACAATTTGATGATATGGCTTACTTAAGTCAGATCGTGTGGACTGAATTGTTTGGGTTCAGTTTAAAAGGGATTTAATCTCTGATTGTAAGTGAGATCTGGTCTGATCATGTTTGATTGATTAGGGCTTGAGATCGGTAAGCTTTGATCGAGAGAATGGATGTTAGATCGGTGAGATCAGCAGCATCAGAGATGAGCGGTTAGATCTGGAACCATTGGGTCCAATTAGATCTAGACCATGACTTGGGCTATTTTGGTTTGGTCTTTGAACCAACCTTATTAGAACCGGTTCACTTAGGTGAACGCTTGGTTCAAAGAGAGTGGCGTATGTGATCGGTTCACTTGATGTAAACGCTTGATCGCATGAGAGTTGAAGGCGAGTTTATGGCTTGCTATTTTTAGAAACCACGCCCCACGTTCAATGTGAACGTTACTCTCGTCGCTCCTCTTCGCTCTTGTTCTCGTGTGGCTTGTGTCAACAAGAGATAGAGAAGCATTCGGCCAAGGAGAATTCGCCAAGCAACTCATCTCATCTTCCCTCACGGATCGAGACCTCTTGGAACCTTGCTAGCACAAGGAGTACCAAGGGAGTAGGCGACTTCTTCATCTAGTGTGCACATCCTTTGGAGGAGATCCTCTCGCTCTCTCTTCTTCCAAATCGCCATCCAAGCGAAATGGCTATGGTATGAATCCAATCTTTATGAAGTTGATCATGTGTTCTTGCTAATGATCTTATGAAACCCTTGATTCCGCATGAAATTTTATTTGCGCCACTTATTGGGTTTCGCCCCCCCCCCCCCCCCCTCTAGAAAGGGGTCTTACAATTGGTATCAGAGCCAAGTTATTGCTTGATCATATGATTGCTTTATGTTAATATGTGATCCATGTTTGAGGTGAATAGATCTAGGGTTATCATCATGCGAAAAAAATTTTACATGCATGCATTGTCGCATGTTTATTCTTTGTGGCGCATGTATGATGCTTATGTTGTTGCGCATGTTGAATGTATAGTTTTTCTTAAAAACTTCATCCATTGCGCGCCTCACTTAGATCTAAGCGCCTACTATAAACCCTTAGACGGGTTGATGGGGTTGAAGTCATCCTCTAGGTTAGATCCAAAGAGTCTGATCAGACCATCTGACAGCCTAGATGGATCGACCAGATGGCACCTGTGCGCAAGCACGAGGTGGCTATTGGTCGATTGCATCACAGGCGTGTAGCGAGGTCTGGTTGAGACAACCATTGAACGCACATGAGTTAGGCCCGGGGTCACACCCGCTTGCCAGAACTCATGATGGTTGTTCAGCCCTTGGCGCATGCATGGTTGACCATTAGGTCAACTTAAGTCAGTTAGGACTTGGTGCATGCAAGGGCAGTGGATCAAACTAGACATGATGAGTGGATCCCTATCAATGGACCGTTGTAAGGTTGTAGGGCAGATAAGAAAATTAAAATGGATGACAATGGGTTTTTCAAAACATTTTATTTTCTTAGTAATGGATCACATGTTTGATTGGATGCCATGTGCTTGTTTATTTCATCTTATGTGGGTTGCCCTTTAATGTGTGCTGTGCTGGGGCCTGCGAGCCTGGTTAATTGTAAATTAATATTTATTTGTGATCTGCGAATCACATTGTGTTTAATTTATAAGTGTAATTGACCTGCGTGTCAATCTTGTCTAGATAGATTAATTTGTAATTTAATCAGACAAGAGCACAAAGCACACATGGCAGAGGCGCATGCAGCAGTGGCTTGACCAGGTGGGAGGTCTAGGGTTCGACCCTAGGACAGGCGCATTTTCCTGGTGGGCGCACCTTGAGCTACAGTGGGCGCTTGGGCCCTGGGTTGGGCCAGATGAGAAGAAAAAGCCCCATGAAGAAAGCAAGTGAAGACTTAATTTAGGTTAAGGTCTTACTTAGGCTTAATGGGCTTTTACCACATAAGATCCATGCTTTCTTTTATTGTTTAATAATTAGAATTGCATGAGTTATTTATTGTTGGGGTATGCCCTTAAGGCTAATGTTTGAGGCCTATGGGAATGTATCTGTATCATGTAATAAACTGTTATGTTTATAAAGGCATGGTTGTTATTCAGTTAGCTACATTGTCTGCTGCAATATATGTTCTTCTGAATAATGTCTCAAAGCTGTTCAGCTGGGCTGACAAGCTATTTTGTCCTTAGTCGATGTATCTTGGTGAACATGAGACAGCCTCGATATGGTTAAGACTAATATGTGTTCTAATCTTATAGGATGCTTCGAGCATGGAACAAGATGTAGACTCATGGGTGCATGGGATGTACTGGACAGACCCTACTAGGATGTTCAGTTGTTTGTCACAACGTGAATATTCCTTGTATAAGACAAGTGGCACATTTCCTCTGACTTGAGATCACTTGTGTTTCCTAAATGATGATTGTCATTATTTTGAGTTAGTTCAATATCATTTGAAACATAATGATTATAGACTATCTTGGATGGTGAGCTTGAGTCAGGTTAGGGCACTAGTGATAGACACAGGATTGCCGTCTCCTTGTTTAAGGAGTGTGATGTTCTAAAGGGGCCCCCTGGATGAGATGATTGAGAGAGTGTATGGCCATACCCAGGTGACAGTGTTCATCTGATCTAATCATGCTCATCATATTGGAGTTACGAGCTTGACAGGCTTGTCCAATAAGAACATCCAGTGGCAAAGGAAATATGTATGCTTTGTGAAGTCGATTCACACTTGTGCTGTTTTTGGGTGTAGTCTTGGAAGACTCTTTCCTTTATATCGGGAGACAGTGATGTGTTGCTAGATACCCCTCACTGATCGTGATAATGAGAGTTATCGTTACCGACATTTAAAGGAAACCCTCAGGGTCGCACAATTTGATGATATGGCTTACTTAAGTCAGATCGTGTGGACTGAATTGTTCGGGTTCAGTTTAAAGGGATTTAAGCTCTGATTGTGAGTGAGATCTGGTCTGATCATGTTTGATTGATTAGGGCTAGGGATCGGTAAGCTTCGATCGGGAGATTGGATGCTAGATCATTGAGATCAGGAGCATCAAAAGATCAACGGTCAGATCAAGCACCTTAGGGTTTAATGTGATCTGGACTAATTGCTTGGGTTATTTGGTCTTGAACCAAACCAAAATGAACCAGCTCATTGGTTGAGCGTATGGTTCACTTTAAGAGAGATTTGCGATTGGGTAAACCCATGATCGCAAGTGGAAGTATGGTTTTCTATTATTAGAAAACATGTCACTTACGTGACCACGTTCCGTGTGGACTCTCTTCACGCTTCCCTCTCGCCCTATTGTCGCCGCTCGGGGTTGTCTTTGAGACATTCGCTTGTGGAGAAGTGGTGGTCGACATTGGGGAGAGGTTTTCGCCAAGCAAGGAGATCTTCATCCCTTCATACGACAAGCACTTCTTGGAGCCTTGCTAGCACAAGTTGCACCAAGAGAGTAGGCGGCTTCCTCATCTTGTGTGCGAAACTTAGGAGAAGTTCTCGATTGATCTTTCCTTCCAAGGCGCCATCCTCTAATGGCTATGGTATGAATTGCATCTTCTTCTATTATGTTTTAAGGTTGATCACATAATGCATGCGCAATGATTCTTTGAAGCCCTTCCGTCCGCTGCATGTTATAATTTGCGCCACTTTAGGGTTTTCGCTCCCCCTAGAAGGGGACCCCCCTTACATGTTAAGGGGTACTTTCAATTGGTATCAGAGCGAGTTAATCGCATGCTTATTTGATTGCTTTGTTTCGGTGATCCTTGAATGAAGATGCATGCTTAGATCTATCATGCGTAATTTTTCATATTAACTTGTTTCATGCCGAAACCAAAGTTATGTTTTAATTGCGCATATGTGTTGAAATGTTGGCGCTTAATGTATGTTTTTCTTCAAAAATATTACTTGCGCGTTTTCACCTTAGATCTAAGCCGCCTACAGTAAACCCTTAGACGGGTTACTAGGGTTGAAGTCAACCCCTAGGTTAGATCCGACCAGTCTGATCAGTTCATCTGACAGCCTGAATGGGTCGACCAGATAGCACCTTGGCGCAAGCCTATGGTGGCTATAGGTCGACTGCAGACAGGTGTGTAGCGATGTCTGATTGAGACGACCAATGAACGCACCTGAGTTAGGCTCGGGGTCACGCCCGCTTGCCAGATCTCAGTGTGGTCGTTCAGCCCTGTCGCATGCATAGTTGACCTTTTGGTCGACTCGAGTCAGTTACGACTCGGTGCATGTAAGGGCAGAGGATCTGACTAGGGTGGATGAGTGGATCCCTAGTAATGGACCGTTGTAAGGTTGTAAGGCAAATAAGGAAAATTAAAATTGATCCCATGGGGTTTTTTTCAAAATTTATTTTTCCTGACTGGATCACATGATGGTTGTTGAATCTGCTTGTTTATTTAGTCTTATGTGGGCTGCCTGTTTTTAATGTGTGCTGTGCTGGGGCCTGCGTGCCTGGATTAATTGTTGTAAATTAATTTTATTTATGTGATCTGCGAATCACAATTTAATTAATTTATAATGTGAAAGTGACCTGCGTGTCACTCTTGTCTAGATAGTTAAATTTGTAATTTAATTAGACAAGAGCACAGAGCACACTTGGCAGAGGCGCTTGCAGCAGTGGCTGGACCAGGTGGGAGGTCTAGGGTTCGACCCTAGGACCTGGCGCATTTCCTGGTGGGCGCACCAGAGCTGCTAATTGGCGCTTGGGCCCTGGGTTGGGCCAGATAAGCAGTTAAAGACCCATGAAAAGCAAGTGCAGACTTAAGTTATGTTAAGGTCTCACTAGGGCTATGGGCTTTTACCACATAAGACACATGCTTTCTTTTATAGCTTTATATTAGAATTGCATGAGTAAATTTATCTTCTGCTATCACCATAGGAATTGCATGATAGGCAAGAAGATAAAAGACCGTTAAAATCCAACGCTTAAATATCAAGCTCGTAAGCCTTCTGACGCGAAACCTCACTGTTCTGATTATCGTTGGAGCCGTGTTGTACCCACTCAGTGGGCACGTCCATCTATCTTCAGACGGTGCGGGATTACACCTGTGTGTTACAGATTGGGGATTTATCCCCTCTCGTTGCTCAGCATAGCACATGGTGGTCCAGGGAGTAGGTCGGGTCAGCTTGACCGTGTAGGCTACATATGTGGCGCATATGGTAGCACATGGAGGCAGCCATCTGTGGGGTCAGAGATTGTGTTGTACCAACTCAGTTGGCACAGTCTGCTGGACTGCCCAGATGAAGGGGAATCGCACGGGTTGGCGATCGGCAGGGACTGCCTACCAGAAACTAATGCTTGTACTCTCTGTGCATCTTATCTCGCCTGAGCGGGACGCGGAGACCAAGTATGAAATCTGGATCCCATCTCACTAAAAGAGTTCTACTCTTTCGGGCTGTTTTGCTGGATTTTTCACGCCTGATAAAATAGTGAGAAAAAGAATCTTTCTTAAGTCCTGATTGATTCTTATACATTGATACTGACCTTGCTGTTCTTGCATTGTTGTAGATACCTGCAGCAACGAACACCATGAACTTCAATGTGCGATCCCTACTGGAAAGGGAGAAGTTTGCTGGGCCAAACTTCTCTGACTGGTTTGGACACCTTAAGATTGTTCTTAAGGCAGAGAGGAAACTGTATGTCCTCGAGACGGCGATACCGCCGCAGCCCGCTCCGAACGCCGCAAGGGCGGTTCGGGAAGCCTATGAAAAGCACGTCAATGATAGCATTGATGTCGCTTGCCTGATGCTAGCGTCTATGACGCCACCGCTGCAGCGTCAGCATGAGGATATGTCTGCTAGAGACATGATTACAAACCTCAAGATGCTGTATGCTGCACAGGCGAGGACAGAACGCTACAATTTGACAAAGCTCTTCTTTCAGAGCAAACTGGCTGAAGGGAGCCCAGTAGGAGCTCACGTGCTCAAGATGATTGGGCACAAGGAGGCTCTAGAGAAACTGGGGCATACCATTAACCAGGAGCTTGCTGTAGACATTATTCTGCAGTCTCTCCCGCCATCATTCGACGCGTTCATTATTAATTTTAATATGAACAAAATCGATTGTACTCCGGCAGAGCTGCTGAATATGCTCTTGACCACTGAGGAGACTCTGAAGGGTAAGCCTTCGACCTCTGTCTTAATGGTTCCTTCCAGGAACAAGAAGAAGGGGAAGAAGGGCAAGGCCCCGGTCAAAAGCTACAGCAAGGCTCTGAAGCAGAAGGTGAAGCGGTCTAAGGAATACAGGTGTTTCCACTGTGGCCAGCTGGGTCACTGGAAAAAGGACTGTAAAGCGCTCCAAGGAGATAAGAGGGGAAGCTTTGCTTCTGGCTCAGGTATATTCGTGACTGAGGTCATGTTTTCTTCTTCTGTATCATGGGTGTTGGACACTGCATGTGGAGTTCACATTTGTTCAAATGTGCAGGAACTCAAGAGAAGAAGACAGGTGGGACAGCATGAGGTGGACCTACGAGTTGGAAACGGGGCACGGGTTGCTGCTGTTGCTGTAGGAGACTACTTTATTTCTTTACCATCTGGACTTGTATTGGAACTAAACAGTTGTTACTTTGTTCCCAGTATAACTAAAAATATTATCTCCATTCCTGCTCTTGTCAGGAAGGGATTTTCCTTTGAATGCAATATTTCAAAGTGTATTTTATCTTTTGATAATATTGTTTATGCAACTGGTTCAATAAGCAATGGGTTATTCATGTTAGACATGGAAAGTTCTATACATAATGTTGATATTAAGAAAGCCAAGTATGCTGATGACAGCACCTTGCTATGGCATAGTCGTTTAGGCCATATAAACGAGAAACGCATTAAGCGGTTGCATGATCATGGACTGCTGGGATCATTCTCCTACAAGGAGCTTGATACATGCAAAGCTTGTTTAATGGGTAAAATGACGAAGTCACCTTTTCCTCACAAAGGTCAAAGGGCTTCAGGTTTACTTGACCTTATACACAGTGATGTGTGTGGGCCTTTTAGTAAACATGCCAGAGGTGGCTATCAGTACTTCATTACCTTTACTGATGATTTCAGTAGATATGGGTATGTCTATCTGATGAGACATAAGAGTGAATCTTTTGACAAGTTCAAAGAGTTCAAGAATGAAGTTCAAAATCAGCTAGGCCGCAATATCAAGGCACTTCGCTCAGATCGAGGTGGTGAATACCTAAGTCATGCATTTACTGACTATCTAAAAGAGTGTGGGATTATCTCACAGCTCACTCCGCCAGGAACACCGCAATGGAATGGTGTGTCCGAGAGGAGAAATAGAACGTTACTTGATATGGTTCGTTCTATGATGAGTCAGGCTACTCTTCCCTACTCCTTTTGGGGTTTTGGGCTGGAAACAGCTGCAAAAGTACTAAACCGAGTGCCATCCAAGGCAGTTTCAAAGACGCCATATGAGTTATGGTATGGGAAACAGCCAAGCTTGACATTTATCAGGATCTGGGGCTGCGAGGCTTATGTCAAGAAGCTCGCCTCTGGGAAACTAGAGAGCAGATCTGACAAATGTATCTTTGTCGGTTACCCTAAGGAAACTAAGGGTTATTATTTCTACGATCCCAAAGAGAACAAGGTTTTTGTTGCTCGGACGGCCATATTTCTTGAGAAGGAGTTTCTTCTGCAAGAGGCCAGTGGGAGAGAAATAAAGCTGGATGAGATTCCAGAGGAAGGACAAAGTGCTCAAGCAGAGTTGGATGAGCCTGAGCCGGTAGAACAGGTTATTGAACAACCTGAGGCTCAGATATCACGGGAACCGCGAAGATCGGGAAGGATTCGTCGACAGCCTGAGCGCTATGACGGAGTCTATATCATTGGTAATGATGAACCCCTCACTTATGCGGATGCGGTCAGTGGACCGGAGTCAGCGAGATGGCTTGAAGCTATGCGCGCCGAGATGGACTCCATGTCAGATAACCAGGTCTGGGATTTGGTTGATCCGCCTCCGGGAGTTATCCCTATAGGCTGTAAATGGATCTTCAAGAAGAAGATTGACATGGATGGTAACGTGGTTACCTATAAAGGCAGGCTAGTTGCGAAAGGTTTCAAACAAATCTACGGGATAGATTATGATGAAACTTTCTCACCTGTAGCCATGTTTAAGTCTATTCGGATTCTTTTCGCGATAGCTGCATATTATGATTATGAGATTTGGCAGATGGATGTGAAAACAGCTTTCCTTAATGGAAATCTGGATGAGGATGTGTATATGACACAACCAGAAGGTTTCACTAATCCAGCAGATCGTCATAAGATATGCAAGTTAAAGAAGTCTATTTATGGACTTAAACAAGCATCCAGAAGCTGGAATATTCGTTTTGATGAATCAGTTACGGAATTTGGTTTCATCAAGAACGAGGATGACCCGTGTGTATATAAGAGGTTTAGTGGGAGCGTGATTACTTTTCTAGTCCTCTACGTCGATGACATCTTGATCATTGGAAATGATATTCCTGAAATGCATGCTGTTAAGGCATGGCTGAGGAAATGTTTCCAGATGAAAGATCTAGGAGAAGCAGCCTATGTGTTAGGTGTGAAGATCTACAGGGATAGATCTAAGAGGCTTCTCGGGCTGTGCCAGAGTACTTACATCGATAAGGTCCTGGAGAGATTTCATTTAGAGAATTCTAAACGAGGATATCTTCCAGTCAGACATGGTCTGAATCTTTCGAAGAGTCAGTGTCCACAAACACAGACTGAGAAAGATGAAATGAACAATACGCCTTATGCTTCGGCTATTGGTTCTATAATGTATGCGATGTTGTGTACTCGCCCAGACGTCGCTTACGGGTTAAGCGTGACCAGTCGTTACCAGAGTAATCCAGGTATGGCGCACTGGATTGCAGTCAAGAACATTTTAAAATATCTGCGGAGGACCAAAGATATGTTCTTGATATATGGTGGTCATGAAGAACTCAGTATAGAGGGATATACTGATGCTTCGTTCCAGAGTGACCAGGATGATTTCCGATCGCAATCAGGCTATGTCTTTAGCTTGAATGGAGGTGCAGTGGTGTGGAAAAGTTTCAAACAGTCAACTGTTGCTGATTCCACAACAGAAGCCGAGTATGTTGCAGCCTCGGAAGCATCCAAGGAGGCAGTGTGGATTCGTAAGTTCGTGAGAGAACTTGGTGTCGTTCCTTCGAGTGCAGATCCTTTGGTTATCTTCTGTGATAACACTGGAGCAATCGCACAAGCAAAGGAACCACGGTCGCACCAGAAGTCCAAGCACATACAGAGACGGTTTCATTTGATCAGGGAGATCATAGATCGTGGCGAGATCAAAGTATGCAAGGTTCATACAGATGACAATCTGGCTGACCCGCTTACCAAGCCTCTGGCGCAGCAGAAGCATGAGAAGCACTGTAATAATATGGGTTTGAGATTTCTCAACCATTAGATTAAGTGCAAGTGGGAGATTGTTGGGGTATGCCCTTAAGGCTAATGTTTGAGGCCTATGGGAATGTATCTGTATCATGTAATAAACTGTTATGTTTATAAAGGCATGGTTGTTATTCAGTTAGCTACATTGTCTGCTGCAATATATGTTCTTCTGAATAATGTCTCAAAGCTGTTCAGCTGGGCTGACAAGCTATTTTGTCCTTAGTCGATGTATCTTGGTGAACATGAGACAGCCTCGATATGGTTAAGACTAATATGTGTTCTAATCTTATAGGATGCTTCGAGCATGGAACAAGATGTAGACTCATGGGTGCATGGGATGTACTGGACAGACCCTACTAGGATGTTCAGTTGTTTGTCACAACGTGAATATTCCTTGTATAAGACAAGTGGCACATTTCCTCTGACTTGAGATCACTTGTGTTTCCTAAATGATGATTGTCATTATTTTGAGTTAGTTCAATATCATTTGAAACATAATGATTATAGACTATCTTGGATGGTGAGCTTGAGTCAGGTTAGGGCACTAGTGATAGACACAGGATTGCCGTCTCCTTGTTTAAGGAGTGTGATGTTCTAAAGGGGCCCCCTGGATGAGATGATTGAGAGAGTGTATGGCCATACCCAGGTGACAGTGTTCATCTGATCTAATCATGCTCATCATATTGGAGTTACGAGCTTGACAGGCTTGTCCAATAAGAACATCCAGTGGCAAAGGAAATATGTATGCTTTGTGAAGTCGATTCACACTTGTGCTGTTTTTGGGTGTAGTCTTGGAAGACTCTTTCCTTTATATCGGGAGACAGTGATGTGTTGCTAGATACCCCTCACTGATCGTGATAATGAGAGTTATCGTTACCGACATTTAAAGGAAACCCTCAGGGTCGCACAATTTGATGATATGGCTTACTTAAGTCAGATCGTGTGGACTGAATTGTTCGGGTTCAGTTTAAAGGGATTTAAGCTCTGATTGTGAGTGAGATCTGGTCTGATCATGTTTGATTGATTAGGGCTAGGGATCGGTAAGCTTCGATCGGGAGATTGGATGCTAGATCATTGAGATCAGGAGCATCAAAAGATCAACGGTCAGATCAAGCACCTTAGGGTTTAATGTGATCTGGACTAATTGCTTGGGTTATTTGGTCTTGAACCAAACCAAAATGAACCAGCTCATTGGTTGAGCGTATGGTTCACTTTAAGAGAGATTTGCGATTGGGTAAACCCATGATCGCAAGTGGAAGTATGGTTTTCTATTATTAGAAAACATGTCACTTACGTGACCACGTTCCGTGTGGACTCTCTTCACGCTTCCCTCTCGCCCTATTGTCGCCGCTCGGGGTTGTCTTTGAGACATTCGCTTGTGGAGAAGTGGTGGTCGACATTGGGGAGAGGTTTTCGCCAAGCAAGGAGATCTTCATCCCTTCATACGACAAGCACTTCTTGGAGCCTTGCTAGCACAAGTTGCACCAAGAGAGTAGGCGGCTTCCTCATCTTGTGTGCGAAACTTAGGAGAAGTTCTCGATTGATCTTTCCTTCCAAGGCGCCATCCTCTAATGGCTATGGTATGAATTGCATCTTCTTCTATTATGTTTTAAGGTTGATCACATAATGCATGCGCAATGATTCTTTGAAGCCCTTCCGTCCGCTGCATGTTATAATTTGCGCCACTTTAGGGTTTTCGCTCCCCCTAGAAGGGGACCCCCCTTACATGTTAAGGGGTACTTTCATTTATCTTCTGCTATAGCCATAGGATTTGCCTGCTAGTAAGAAGATAAAAGACCGTTAAAATCCAACGCTAAATATCAAGCACGTAATGCCTTCTGGCGCGACACCTCACTGTTCTGACTATCGTTGGGGCCGTGTTGTACCCACTCAGTGGGCACGCCCATCTATCTTCAGACGGTGTGTGATTTCACCTGCGTGTTACAGAGAAGGGATTTATCGCTTCTCGTTGCTCAGCATAGCACGTGGTGGTCCAGGGAGTAGGTCAGGTCAGCTTGACCATGTAGGCTACATATGGGGCATATGTTAGCTATATGGAGGCAGCCATCTATGGGATCAGAGACTGTGTTGTACCAACTCAGTTGGCACAGTCTGCTGGATTGCCCAGATGAAGGGGAATCGCACGGGTTGGCGATTGGCAGGGACTGCCTACCAGAGATTAGTGCTTGTACTCTCTGTGCATCTTATCTCGCCTGAGCGGGACGCGGAGGCCAAGTATAAAATCTGGATCCCATCTCACTAAAAGAGTGTTACTCTTTCGGACTATTTTAATGGATTTTTCAGTCAGATAAAATAGTGAGAAAAGAATCTTTCTTAAGTCCTGGATTGATTCTAAACATTGATACTGACCTTGCTGTTCTTGCATTGTTGTAGATTCCTGCAGCAACGAACACCATGAGCTTCAATGTGCGATCCCTACTGGAAAGGGAGAAGTTTGCTGGGCCAAACTTCTCAGACTGGTACGGACACCTTAAGATTGTTCTTAAGGCAGAGAGGAAACTGTATGTCCTCGAGACGGCAATACCGCCTCAACCCGTAGCGAACGCCGCAAGGGCGGTTCGTGAAGCCTATGAAAAGCATGTCAATGATAGCATTGATGTCGCTTGCCTGATGCTAGCGTCTATGACGCCACCGCTGCAGCGACAGCATGAGGATATGTCTGCTATAGAAATTATAGCAAACCTCAAAATGTTGTATGCTGCACAGGCGAGGACTGAGCGCTATAATTTGACCAAGCTTTTCTTTCAGAGCAAACTGGCTGAAGGGAGCCCAGTGGGAGCTCACGTGCTCAAGATGATTGGGCACAAAGAGGCTCTAGAGAAACTGGGGCATACCATCAATCAGGAGCTTGCTGTAGACATTATTCTGCAGTCTCTCCCGCCCTCTTTCGATGCGTTCATTATTAACTTTAATATGAACAAAATCGATTGTACCCCGGCAGAGTTGCTGAATATGCTCTTGACTACTGAGGAGACTCTGAAGGGAAAGCCTTCAACCTCTGTCTTAATGGTTCCTTCTAGGAACAAGAAGAAGGGGAAGAAGGGCAAAGCCCCAGTCAAGAACTACAATAAGGCTCTGAAACAGAAGGTTAAGCGGTCGAAGGAATACAGATGTTTCCACTGTGGCCAGCTAGGTCACTGGAAAAAGGACTGTAAAGTGCTCCAAGGAGACAAGAAGGGAAGCATCGCTTCTGGCTCAGGTATATTTGTGACTGAAGTCATGATATCATCTTCTTCTATATCATGGGTGTTGGACACTGCATGTGGAGTTCACATTTGTTCAAATGTACAGGAACTCAAGAGAAGAAGACAGGTGGGGCAGCATGAGGTGGACCTATGAGTTGGAAACGGGGCACGGGTTGCTGCTGTTGCTGTAGGGGAATATTACATCTCATTACCATCTGGACTTGTATTAGAATTAAACAATTGTTATTTTGTTCCTAGCATTACCAAGAATGTTATCTCTATTCCTGCTCTTGTCAGGAAAGGGTTTTCCTTTGAATGCAATATTTCAAAGTGTATTATTTCTTTGGATAATATTGTTTATGCTACTGGTTCAATTAACAATGGGTTATTCATGTTGGACATGGAATGTTCTATACAAACTATTGATAATAAGAAAGCCAAGTATGCTGATCATAGCACCTTGCTATGGCATAGTCGTTTAGGCCATATTAACAAGAAACGCATTAAGCGGTTGCATGACAATGGACTGCTGGGATCATTCTCCTATGAGGAGATTGATACATGCAAAGCTTGTTTAATGGGTAAAATGATGAAGTCTCCTTTTCCTAACAAAGGTCAAAGGGCTTCAGGTTTACTTGACCTCATACACAGTGATGTGTGTGGGCCATTTAGTAAACATGCCAGAGGTGGCTATTCGTACTTCATTACCTTTACTGATGATTTCAGTAGATATGGTTATGTCTATCTGATGAGGTATAAGAGTGAATCTTTTGACAAGTTCAAAGAATTCAAAAATGAAGTACAGAATCAGCTAGGCCGAAATATCAAGGCACTTCGTTCTGATCGAGGTGGAGAATACTTGAGTCATGCGTTTACTGACTATCTGAAGGAGTGTGGGATTATCTCACAGCTCACTCCGCCAGGAACACCGCAATGGAATGGTGTGTCCGAGAGGAGAAATAGAACGTTACTTGATATGGTTCATTCTATGATGAGTCAGGCTACTCTACCTTACTCCTTTTGGGGATTTGCACTGGAAACAGCTGCAAAGGTACTAAACCGAGTGCCATCCAAGGCAGTTTCAAAGACTCCATATGAATTATGGTATGGGAAACAGCCGAGCTTGACATTTATCAGGATCTGGGGTTGCGAGGCTTATGTCAAAAAGCTCGCCTCTGGGAAACTGGAGAGCAGATCTGAGAAATGTATCTTTGTCGGTTACCCTAAAGAAACTAAGGGTTATTATTTCTACGATCCCAAAGAGAACAAGGTATTTGTTCCCGGACGGCAATATTTCTTGAGAAGGAGTTTCTTCTGCAAGAAGCCAGTGGGAGAGAAATAAAGCTGGATGAGAATCCAGAGGAAGGACAAAGTAGTCAAGCACAGTTGGATGAGCCTGAGCCAGTAGAACAGGTTATTGAACAACCTGAGGCTCAGATATCACGGGAACCGCGAAGATCGGGAAGGATCCGTCGACAGCCTGAGCGCTATGACGGAGTCTACATCATTGACAATGATGAACCCCTCACTTATGCGGATGCGGTCAGTGGACCGGAGTCAGCTAGATGGCTTGAAGCTATGCGAGCCGAAATGGACTCCATGTCAGATAACCAAGTCTGGGATTTGGTTGATCCACCTCCGGGAGTAATCCCTATAGGCTGTAAATGGATCTTCAAGAAGAAGATTGACATGGATGGTAACGTGGTTACCTATAAAGGCAGGCTAGTAGCGAAAGGTTTCAAACAAATCTACGGGATAGATTATGATGAAACTTTCTCTCCTGTAGCCATGTTCAAGTCGATTCGGATTCTTTTCGCGATAGCTGCATTTTATGATTATGAGATCTGGCAGATGGATGTGAAAACGGCTTTCCTTAATGGAAAACTGGATGAGGATGTGTATATGACACAACCTGAAGGTTTCACTAATCCATCAGATCGTCATAAAATATGCAAGTTAAAGAAGTCCATTTATGGACTTAAGCAAGCATCTAGAAGCTGGAATATTCGTTTTGATGAATCAATCTCTGAGTTTGGTTTCATCAAGAATGAAGATGACCCGTGTGTATATAAGAGGTTTAGTGGGAGCGTGATTACTTTCCTGGTCCTCTACGTCGATGATATCTTAATCATTGGAAATGATATTCCTGAACTGCATGCTGTTAAGGCATGGTTAAGGAAATGTTTCCAGATGAAAGATTTAGGAGAAGCAGCCTATGTATTAGGTGTGAAGATCTACAGAGATAGATCTAAAAGGCTTCTCGGGCTGTGCCAGAGTACTTACATCGATAAAGTCCTGGAGAGATTCCATTTAGAGAATTCTAAAAGAGGATATCTTCCAGTCAGACATGGTCTGAATCTTTCGAAGAGTCAGTGTCCACAAACACAGACTGAGAAAGATGAAATGGACAATACGCCTTATGCTTCGGCTATTGGGTCCATTATGTATGCGATGTTGTGTACTCGCCCAGACATCGCTTACGGGTTAAGCGTGACCAGTCGGTTCCAAAGTAATCCAGGTCAGGCGCACTGGATTGCAGTCAAGAACATTTTAAAATATCTTCGGAGGACCAAAGATATGTTCTTGGTGTATGGTGGTCAGGAAGAACTCAGTATTGAAGGATATACTGACGCTTCATTCCAATCTGACCAGGATGATTTTCGATCGCAATCAGGCTATGTGTTTAGCTTGAATGGAGGTGCTGTGGTGTGGAAAAGTTTCAAACAGTCCATCGTTGCTGATTCCACAACAGAAGCTGAGTATGTTGCAGCTGTTGGGGTATGCCCTTAACGCTAATGTTTGAGGCCTTGGGATTGTAACAGTATCATGTATAAACTCTTTTGTTTATAAAGGCAATGGTTGTTATTCAGTTTGTTACATTGTCTGCTGCAATAACTGTGCTTCTGAATAATGTCTCAATGCTGTTCAGCTAGGCTGACATGCTATAAAGTCCTTAGTCGAGATATCTTGGTGAACATGAGACAGCCTTGATATGATTGAGACTAATATGTGTTCTAATCTTATAGGATGCTTCGAGCATGGAATAAGATGTAGACTCATGGGTACATTGGATGTACTGGACAGACCCTACTAGGATATTCAATTGCTTGTCACAATGTGAATAATCCTTGTTTTGCTTCAAGTGGCACATGTCCTCTGACTTGAGATCACTTGTGTTTCTAAATGATGATTGTCATTGTTTTGAGGTAGTTCAATATCATTTGAAACATAATGGTTATAGACTATCTTGGATAATGATCATGAGTCAGGTTAGGGCACTAGTGATAGATATAGGATTGTCGTCTCCTTGATTGGAGTGTGATGTTCTAAAGGGGCCCCCCTGGATGAGATGATTGAGAAAGTGTATGGCCATACCCAGATGACTGTGATCATCTGATCTAATCATGTTCATCATATTGGAGTTACAGGCTTGACTAGCTTGTCCAATAAGAACATCCAGTGGCAAAGGAAACTTGTATGCCTTGTGAGTAGATTCACACTTGTGCTGTGGTTTGGGTGTAGTCTTGGAAGACTCTTTCCTCTATATCGGGAGACAATGATGTGTTGCTAGATACCCCTCACTGATCGTGATAATGTAAGTTATCGTTACCGACATTTAAAGGAAACCCTCAGGGTCGCACAATTTGATGATATGGCTTACTTAAGTCAGATCGTGTGGACTGAATTGTTTAGTTCAGTTTAAAGGGATTTAAACTCTGATTATAAGTGAGATCTGGTCTGATCATGTTTGATTGATTAGGGCTTGAGATCGGTAAGCTTCGATCGAGAGTGTTGATGCTAGATCGGTGAGATCAGAAGCATCAGGAGATGAATGGTCAGATCTGGAACCTTAGGGTTTGATTCGATCTGGACTAAAAGCTTGGGCTGATTTGGTTTGGTCATTGAACCAAATACATTGAACCGGCTCATGTGTGAGCGCATGGTTCATATGGGAGAAGGGATATGCGTTTGGTTCATTTCAAGTGAACGCATAACGCATGTAATCAAGTGGTTGCTATTTTTGGAATTTCGGTTTTCCAAAATGGGAACGTCTCCACGTTCGAAAGCAACGCCTCTCGATTATCATCTCTCGCCCCTTTGCTCTTGACGACACACAACTCACGATTCACGGCTTGCATTGTGAAGGTTGACGACAAGAGAGGATTCGGCCAAGCAAAGAGTAGATCTCTTCCCTTCCATTCGACAAGGACCCTTGAAGCCTTGCTAGCACAAGGAACACAAGGAGTAGCCATCATCCTCTTGTGTGCGCCACCTTTGGAGGAGAGCCCCTTTCGCCCTCTTGCTTCCAAGGCACCATCCAAGCGATGGCTATGGTAAGATCACATCTTGATCTTAGTAAAACTTAAGTTGATCATATGGTTATACCACATGCGATCTTATGAAGCCCTAGAAAATTTCTTGAATGCGCATGCTTTAGGGTTTCGCCCCCCTCATGAAAGGGGTACTTTCAATTGGTATCAGAGCTGATGTTTTCGGTATAATTCATATGATTGCTTGATACTTTGTGTGATCCATGTTTACTCTCATGCTTAGATCTATGGTTGATTACATGCGCAAGTTCATGAAAGTTCATGATGCGAAAACAACATGTATGATGTTTATTGCTCTTTGGCGCATGTATTGGTGCTTGTTGTTGTTTTGTCATAGAAAAACTTAACTTGCGCGCCCCTCTTTAGACTAAGCACCTGCTATAAACCCTTAGACGGGTTGATGGGGTTGAAGTCATCTTCTAGAGTAGATCCAACCAGTCTGATCAGACCATCTGACAGCCTAGATGGATCGACCAGATGGCACCTGTGCGCAAGCACGAGGTGGCTATAGGTCGATTGCATCACAGGCGTGTAGCGAGGTCTGGTTGAGACAACCATTGAACGCACATGAGTTAGGCCCGGGGTCACACCCGCTTGCCAGAACTCATGATGGTTGTTCAGCCCTTGGCGCATGCATGGTTGACCATTAGGTCAACTCAAGTCAGTTAGGACTTGGTGCATGCAAGGGTAATGGATCTAACTAGAAATGATGAGTGGATCCCTATCAATGGACCGTTGTAAGGTTGTAGGGCATATAAGAAAATTAAAATTGATGCCAATGGGTTTTCAAAATTTTATTTTCTTATTATTATTGGATCACATGTTTGAGTGGATGCCATGTGCTTGTTTATTTCATCTTATGTGCGTTGCCCTTTATTGTGTGCTGTGCTGGGGCCTGCGAGCCTGGTTAATTGTAAATTAATATTTAATTGTGATCTGCGAATCACATTGTATTTAATTTATAAGTGTAATTGACCTGCGTGTCAATCTTGTCTAGATAGATTAATTTGTAATTTAATCAGACAAGAGCACAAAGCACACATGGCAGAGGCGCATGCAGCAGTGGCTGAGAAAGATGAAATGGACAATACGCCTTATGCTTCGGCTATTGGGTCCATTATGTATGCGATGTTGTGTACTCGCCCAGACGTCGCTTACGGGTTAAGCGTGACCAGTCGGTTCCAAAGTAATCCAGGTCAGGCGCACTGGATTGCAGTCAAGAACATTTTAAAATATCTTCGGAGGACCAAAGATATGTTCTTGGTGTATGGTGGTCAGGAAGAACTCAGTATTGAAGGATATACTGACGCTTCATTCCAATCTGACCAGGATGATTTCCGATCGCAATCAGGCTATGTGTTTAGCTTGAATGGAGGTGCTGTGGTGTGGAAAAGTTTCAAACAGTCCATCGTTGCTGATTCCACAACAGAAGCCGAGTATGTTGCAGCTGTTGGGGTATGCCCTTAACGCTAATGTTTGAGGCCTTGGGATTGTAACAGTATCATGTATAAACTCTTTTGTTTATAAAGGCAATGGTTGTTATTCAGTTTGTTACATTGTCTGCTGCAATAACTGTGCTTCTGAATAATGTCTCAATGTTGTTCAGCTAGGCTGACATGCTATAAAGTCCTTAGTCGAGATATCTTGGTGAACATGAGACAGCCTTGATATGATTGAGACTAATATGTGTTCTAATCTTATAGGATGCTTTGAGCATGGAATAAGATGTAGACTCATGGGTACATTGGATGTACTGGACAGACCCTACTAGGATATTCAATTGCTTGTCACAATGTGAATAATCCTTGTTTTGCTTCAAGTGGCACATGTCCTCTGACTTGAGATCACTTGTGTTTCTAAATGATGATTGTCATTGTTTTGAGGTAGTTCAATATCATTTGAAACATAATGGTTATAGACTATCTTGGATAATGATCATGAGTCAGGTTAGGGCACTAGTGATAGATATAGGATTGCCGTCTCCTTGATTGGAGTGTGATGTTCTAAAGGGGCCCCCCTGGATGAGATGATTGAGAAAGTGTATGGCCATACCCAGATGACTGTGATCATCTGATCTAATCATGTTCATCATATTGGAGTTACAGGCTTGACTAGCTTGTCCAATAAGAACATCCAGTGGCAAAGGAAACTTGTATGCCTTGTGAGTAGATTCACACTTGTGCTGTGGTTTGGGTGTAGTCTTGGAAGACTCTTTCCTTTATATCGAGAGACAGTGATGTGTTGCTAGATACCCCTCACTGATCATGATAACGTAAGTTATCGTTACCGACATTTAAAGGAAACCCTCAGGGTCGCACAATTTGATGATATGGCTTACTTAAGTCAGATCGTGTGGACTGAATTGTTTGGGTTCAGTTTAAAAGGGATTTAATCTCTGATTGTAAGTGAGATCTGGTCTGATCATGTTTGATTGATTAGGGCTTGAGATCGGTAAGCTTTGATCGAGAGAATGGATGTTAGATCGGTGAGATCAGCAGCATCAGAGATGAGCGGTTAGATCTGGAACCATTGGGTCCAATTAGATCTAGACCATGACTTGGGCTATTTTGGTTTGGTCTTTGAACCAACCTTATTAGAACCGGTTCACTTAGGTGAACGCTTGGTTCAAAGAGAGTGGCGTATGCGATCGGTTCACTTGATGTAAACGTTTGATCGCATGAGAGTTGAAGGCGAGTTTATGGCTTGCTATTTTTAGAAACCACGCCCCACGTTCAATGTGAACGTTACTCTCGTCGCTCCTCTTCGCTCTTGTTCTCGTGTGGCTTGTGTCAACGAGAGATAGAGAAGCATTCGGCCAAGGAGAATTCGCCAAGCAACTCATCTCATCTTCCCTCACGGATCGAGACCTCTTGGAACCTTGCTAGCACAAGGAGTACCAAGGGAGTAGGCGACTTCTTCATCTAGTGTGCACATCCTTTGGAGGAGATCCTCTCGCTCTCTCTTCTTCCAAATCGCCATCCAAGCGAAATGGCTATGGTATGAATCCAATCTTTATGAAGTTGATCATGTGTTCTTGCTAATGATCTTATGAAACCCTTGATTCCGCATGAAATTTTATTTGCGCCACTTATTGGGTTTCGCCCCCCCCCCCCCTCTAGAAAGGGGTCTTACAGATCTGTTCTTAGTCTATGGGGGACAGGAAGAGCTCAGTATGCAGGGCTACACTGATGCATCGTTCCAGTCTGACCCTGACGACTTTAGATCGCAGGCCTGCTATGTGTTCAAGATGAATGGTGGCGCTGTATGCTGGAAGAGATTCAAGCAATCCACCATAGCAGATTCTACAACCGAGGCTGAGTATGTGGCCGCTTCTGAGGCAGCCAAGGAAGCCGTTTGGATAAGGAAGTTCTTATGTGATCTTCAGGTGGTCCCTAGTGCAATGGATCTCATTGAACTCTACTGTGACAACAATGGAGCAATTGCTCAAGCCAAGGAACCACGATCTCATCAAAGATCCAAACATATAATCAGGAGATTTCACCTGATCAGAGAGATCATAGATAGAGGTGATGTCAAGATTACCAGAGTTGATACTGAGAACAATCTAGCAGATCCACTGAACAAAGCTTTGGCGCAGCAGAAGCATAATAGTCACGCTAGAGATATGGGGTTGATATTTCTCCACCTCTAGGTCTTAGTGCAAGTGGGAGATTGTTAGTGTATATGCCCTAGGACCTAGTTTTGGTCCACTTATGTACTACTTAACATTGATATTTATATATCATTCTGGCATTGTCATTATCTATGTTTGTTTACATCTGCGTTTATGTACTTACAAGATAATGTCCCTGGAGACAGATTGGATCTGTTCTCAAATTATTGTCCCTAGTCAATGTACCTGAGTGGATATGGGACAGCTCTAGTACTTGTGAGACTAGTATGTGGGCTGGTTAGGCACGTGGTGCTAACGCAGACACATGGGTATATCATTGGAGAATATACTAGATAGACCCGCTGTGAGGCTATGACTTGGTGTCATGAGTTATCCTCACAAGTAAGAGGAGATGCATTGATCCCTTGACTTGATGTCATTGGCCATTCTATATGGTTAGGGATTTGCTTTGATACAACCTAACACCTCGCTGTAATTAGTGAAAGTGGGGCGAAACCCTAATAAGCGCAGATTAAAATTTTTGCATAGCGGAAGCTAGGGTTTCTAGGGATCGCATGTGGCATGAACATATGATTAACCTTATGTTTGTAAAGATCAAGTTGTGATCTTACCAAAGCCATTGTCTAGATGGCGGCTTGGAAGCAAGAGGGCGATGTGGCTCTCCTCCAAAGTGGACGCACACAAGGTGGCGATGGCTTCCTCCCTTGGTGTGAGCCTTGTGCTAGCAAAGCCCTCCAAAGAGTCCTAGATGCGTGAAGGAGATTGAGATGATTTCCTTGGCTAACCGAATCTCCTTCTTGGCGTGAAGATCGCCCAAGACGAGAGCAAGAAGATGCAAGTCGGCGAGAGAGAGAGGAGACTTCTCACGTTCGAAAACGTTTGGAAGATTCCAACAAGGAAAACGTCTTTCTAAAAATAGAAAGCACTAACTCCACATTCAATTCCCACGTTACATCGAACTTCATCTCTCAATCGAACCATACGTTCACATAAGTGAACTGGTTCAATTGCATTTGGTTCAAAGACCAAATCAAACCAGCATTGGTTCAGATCTTGACAAACCAAATGGCTCAAGATCTAACCATTCATCTCTTGATGCTCCTGATCTTATCGATCAAGCATCAATTCTCTCGATCGAAGCTTACCGATCTCAAGCCCTAATCAATCAAACATGATCAGACCAGATCTCACTTACAATCAGAGTTTAAACTCCTTTAAACTGAACCAAAACAATTCAGTCCACACGATCTGACATAAGTAAGCCATATCATCAAATTGTGCGACCCTAAGGGTTTCCTTTAAATGTCGGTAACGATAACTTACGTTATCACGAACAGAGAGGGGTATCTAGCAACACATCACTGTCTCCCGATATAAAGGAAAGACTCTTCCAAGACTACACCCAAACCATAGCACAAGTGTGAACCCAAGTCACATGACATATGTGTTTCCTTTGCCACTGGATGTTCTTATTAGACAAGCGTGTCAAGCCTGTAATTCCAATATGATGAGAGTGGTTATATCAGATGAACATAGTCATCTGGGTATGGCCATACACTTTCTCAACCATCTCATCCAGGGGGCCCCTTTAGAACATCACACTCCAAACAAGGAGAAGGCAATCCTATATCTATCACTAGTGCCCTAACATGACTTATGTTCATTATCCAAGATAATCTATAACCATTATATTTCAAATGATATTGAACTACCTCAAGACAATGCCAATCATCATTTAGAAACACAAGTGATCTCAAGTCAGAGGAAATATGCCACTTGCTTGCATATAAGGATTATTCACATTGTGACAAGCAATTGAATATCCTAAGTAGGGTCTGTCCAGTATATCCAATGTACCTATGAGTCTACATCTTATTCCATGCTCGAAGCATCCTATAAGATTAGAACACATATTAGTCTCAATCATATCAAGGCTGTCTCATGTTCACCAAGATATCTCGACTAAGGACATTTCTGCATGTCAGCTAAGCTGAACACAATTGAGACATTATTCAGTAGTATACATATAGCAGCAGATAATGTAATAACCTGAATAACAACCATTGCCTTTATAAACATAGAGTTTATACATGATACTGATAACAACCCAAGGCCTCAAACATTAGCCTTAAGGGCATACCCCAACAATCTCCCACTTGCACTTAATCTAATGGTTGAGAAATCTCAAACCCATATTATTACAGTGCTTCTCATGCTTCTGCTGCGCCAGAGGCTTTGTAAGCGGGTCAGCTAGATTGTCATCTGTATGAACCTTGCAGATCTTGATCTCTCCTCGATCAATGATCTCCCGGATCAAGTGAAACCTTCTCTATATGTGCTTGGACTTCTGGTGCGACCGTGGTTCCTTTGCTTGTGCTATTGCTCCAGTGTTATCACAAAAGATAACCAATGGATCTGCACTCGAAGGAATAACACCAAGTTCCTGAACGAACTTATGAATCCACACTGCCTCCTTGGATGCTTCTGAGGCTGCAACATACTCGGCTTCTGTTGTGGAATCAGCAACAATTGCTTGTTTGAAACTTTTCATACGCTGCAGCTGTGGCGTCATAGACGCTAGCATAAGGAGGCAGTGTGGATTCGTAAGTTCGTTCAGGAACTTGGTGTTGTTCCTTCGAGTGCAGATCCTTTGGTTATCTTCTGTGATAACACTGGAGCAATAGCACAGGCAAAGGAACCACGGTCGCACCAGAAGACCAAGCACATACAGAGAAGGTTTCACTTGATCCGGGAGATCATTGATCGAGGAGAGATCAAGATCTGTAAGGTTCATACAGATGACAATCTAGCTGACCCGCTTACAAAGCCTCTGGCGCAGCAGAAGCATGAGAAGCACTGTAATAATATGGGTTTGAGATTTCTCAACCATTAGATTAAGTGCAAGTGGGAGATTGTTGGGGTATGCCCTTAAGGCTAATGTTTGAGGCCTTGGGATTATTTCAGTATCATGTATAAACTCTATGTTTATAAAGGCAATGGTTGTTATTCAGGTTGTTACATTATCTGCTGCAATATGTATACTTCTGAATAATGTCTCAATGGTGTTTAGCTTGGCTGACATGCAGTTTTGTCCTTAGTCGAGATATCTTGGTGAACATGAGACAGCCTTGATATGATTGAGACTAATATGTGTTCTAATCTTATAGGATGCTTCGAGCATGGAATAAGATGTAGACTCATGGGTACATTGGATGTACTGGACAGACCCTACTTAGGATGTTCAATTGCTTGTCACAATGTGAATAATCCTTATAAGCAAACAAGTGGCATATTTCCTCTGACTTGAGATCACTTCTGTTTCTAAATGATGATTGGCATTGTTTTGAGGTAGTTCAATATCATTTGAAACATAATGGTTATAGACTATCTGAAAGGTCCCCTAATTCAAGGGGAGGGGCGAAACCCTAATATAAGGCGCATATAACAAATTTCGAGCGGAAGCAAGGGTTTCTTTTTCCATCTTTTGCATGCCATATGATCAACATATATAAATGCTTGTATAGATCGATAGAGATCATACCATAGCCATGAGGAAGATGGCGACTTGGAAGAGAAAGATGCAAGCGCTTCTTCACCAAAGGTGCCGCACACAAGAAGAGAGGTGGCTCCTTCTTGGTGATCTTTGTGCTAGCAAAGATCTTCAAGTGCCCTTGTCGTGTGTAGAAGATTGAGATCTCTCTTGCTTGGCCGAGTAACCTCCTTGGCGTGAAGACTCTATCTCTCATCGAGAGAGGAGACGTCGAGAGGAGATGATAGGCGACGTGAGAAACGTTCCATTTGAACGTTAAGACATGGCTTCTAAAAATAGTAAGCCTTAATGTCTCAAGCGGTTATGCGTTCACTTCAAAGTGAACCAAGCGCTTATCTCACTCCCTTTTGAACAATGCGCTCATACATGAGCCGGTTCAATTGAATTTTGGTCCAAGACCAAATTAAATCAGCCCAAGCGATTTGGTCTAGACCATAGTAAACCCTAAGGTTCCAGATCTAACCGTTCATCTCTGAATGCTCTTGATCTCACCGATCTAGCATCAAATCTCTCGATCGAAGCTTACCGATCTCAAGCCCTAATCAATCAAACATGATCAGACCAGATCTCACTTACAATCAGAGTCTAAATCCCTTTAAACTGAACCAAAACAATTCAGTCTACACGATCTGACTTAAGTAAGCCATATCATCAAATTGTGCGACCCTGAGGGTTTCCTTTAAATGTCGGTAACGATAACTTACGTTATCACGATCAGTGAGGGGTATCTAGCAACACATCACTGTCTCCCAATATAAAGGAAAGAGTCTTCCAAGACTACACCCAAACCACAGCACAAGTGTGAATCCACTTCACTAGGCATACATGTTTCCTTTGCCACTGGATGTTCTTATTGGACAAGCGTGTCAAGCTTGTAACTCCAATATGATGAGCATGATTAGATCAGATGAACATAGTCACCTGGGTATGGCCATACACTTTCTCAATCATCTCATCCAGGGGGGCCCCTTTAGAACATCACACTCCAATCAAGGAGACGGCAATCCTATATCTATCACTAGTGTCCTAACCTGACTCATGATCATTATCCAAGATAGTCTATAACCATTATGTTTCAAATGATATTGAACTACCTCAAAACAATGACAATCATCATTTAGAAACACAAGTGATCTCAAGTCAGAGGACATGTGCCACTTGTTGCAAACAAGGATTATTCACATTGTGACAAACAATTGAATATCCTAGTAGGGTCTGTCCAGTACATCCAATGTACCCATGAGTCTACATCTTATTCCATGCTCGAAGCATCCTACAAGATTAGAACACATATTAGTCTCAATCATATCAAGGTTGTCTCATGTTCACCAAGATATCTCGACTAAGGACATGACAGCATGTCAGCCAAGCTGAACAGCATTGAGACATTATTCAGAAGCACACTTATTGCAGCAGACAATATAACAAACTGAATAACAACCATTGCCTTTATAAACTTAGAGTTTATACATGATACTGATAGAGTCCCAAGGCCTCAAACATTAGCCTTAAGGGCATACCCCAACAATCTCCCACTTGCACTTAATCTAATGGTTGAGAAATCTCAAACCCATATTATTACAGTGCTTCTCATGCTTCTGCTGCGCCAGAGGCTTGGTAAGCGGGTCAGCCAGATTGTCATCTGTATGAACCTTGCAGATTTTGATCTCGCCGCGATCAATGATCTCCCGGATCAAATGAAACCGTCTCTGTATGTGCTTGGACTTCTGGTGCGACCGTGGTTCCTTTGCTTGTGCGATTGCTCCAGTGTTATTGCAGAAGATAACCAAAGGATCTGCACTCGAAGGAACAACACCAAGTTCTTGAACGAACTTACGAATCCACACTGCCTCCTTGGATGCTTCCAAGGCTGCAACATACTCGGCTTCTGTTGTGGAATCAGCAACGATAGACTGTTTGAAACTTTTCCACACTACTGCTCCTCCATTCAAGCTAAAAACATAGCCTGATTGCGATCGGAAATCATCCTGGTCCGATTGGAACGAAGCGTCAGTATATCCTTCAATACTGAGTTCTTCCTGACCTCCATATATCAAGAACATATCTTTGGTCCTCCGAAGATATTTCAAAATGTTCTTGACTGCAATCCAGTGCGCCTGACCTGGATTACTTTGGAATCGACTGGTCACGCTTAACCCGTAAGCGACGTCTGGGCGAGTACACAACATCGCATACATAATGGATCCAATAGCCGAAGCATAAGGCGTATTGTCCATTTCATCTTTCTCAGTCTGTGTTTGTGGACACTGACTCTTTGAAAGATTCAGACCATGTCTGACTGGAAGATATCCTCTTTTAGAATTCTCTAAATGGAATCTCTCTAGGACTTTATCGATGTAAGTACTCTGGCACAGCCCGAGAAGCCTCTTAGATCTATCCCTGTAGATCTTCACACCTAATACATAGGCTGCTTCTCCTAGATCTTTCATCTGGAAACATTTTCCTAACCATGCTTTAACAGCATGCAATTCAGGAATATCGTTTCCAATGATTAAGATATCATCGACGTAGAGGACTAGGAAAGTAATCACGCTCCCACTAAACTTCTTATATACACACGGGTCATCTTCATTCTTGATGAAACCAAATTCACAGATTGATTCATCAAAACGAATATTCCAGCTTCTTGATGCTTGTTTAAGTCCATAAATGGACTTCTTTAACTTGCATATTTTATGACGATCTGATGGATTGGTGAAACCTTCAGGTTGTGTCATATACACATCCTCATCCAGTTTTCCATTAAGGAAAGCAGTCTTCACATCCATTTGCCAGATCTCATAATCGTAATATGCTGCTATCGCAAGAATAATCCGAATAGACTTGAACATGGCTACAGGAGAGAAAGTTTCATCATAATCTATCCCGTAGATTTGTTTGAAACCTTTCGCAACTAGCCTGCCTTTATAGGTAACCACGTTACCATCCATGTCAATCTTCTTCTTGAAGATCCATTTATAGCCAATAGGGATTACTCCCGGAGGCGGATCAACCAAATCCCAGACTTGGTTATCTGACATGGAGTCCATTTCGGCTCGCATAGCTTCAAGCCATCTAGCTGATTCCGGTCCACTGACCGCATCCGCATATGTGAGGGGTTCATCATGATCAATGATGTAGACTCCGTCATAGCGCTCAGGCTGTCGACGGATCCTTTCCGATCTTCGCGGTTCTCGTGATATCTGAGCCTCAGGTTGTTCAATAACCTGTTCTACTGGCTCAGGCTCATCCAACTGTGCTTGACTACTTTGTCCTTCCTGTGGATTCTCATCCAACTTTATTTCTCTCCCACTGGCTTCTTGCAGAAGAAACTCCTTCTCAAGAAAAATGGCCGTCCGAGCAACAAATACCTTGTTCTCTTTGGGATCGTAGAAATAATAACCCTTAGTTTCCTTAGGGTAACCGACAAAGATGCATTTATCAAATCTGCTCTCCAGTTTCCCAGAGGCGAGCTTTTTGACATAAGCCTCGCAACCCCAGATCTTAATAAATGTCAAGCTCGGCTGTTTCCCATACCATAACTCATATGGAGTCTTTGAAACTGCCTTGGATGGCACTCGGTTTAGTACTTTTGCAGCTGTTTCCAGTGCAAATCCCCAAAAGGAGTAAGGTAGAGTAGCCTGACTCATCATCGAACGAACCATATCCAGTAAGGTTCTATTTCTCCTCTCGGACACACCATTCCATTGCGGTGTTCCTGGCGGAGTGAGCTGTGAGATAATCCCACACTCCTTCAGATAGTCAGTAAACTCTCGACTTAGGTATTCTCCACCTCGATCAGAACGAAGTGCCTTGATATTTCGGCCTAGCTGATTCTGTACTTCATTCTTGAACTCTTTGAACTTGTCAAAAGATTCACTCTTATGTCTCATTAGATAGACATACCCATATCTACTGAAATCATCAGTAAAGGTAATGAAGTATGAATAGCCACCTCTGGCATGTTTACTAAATGGCCCACACACATCACTGTGTATAAGGTCAAGTAAACCTGAAGCCCTTTGACCTTTGTGAGGAAAAGGAGCCTTCGTCATTTTACCCATTAAACAAGCTTTGCATGTATCAATCTCCTCACAGGAGAATGATCCCAGCAGTCCATGGTCATGCAACCGCTTAATGCGCTTCTTGTTAATATGGCCTAAACGACTATGCCATAACAAGGTGCTGTCATCAGCATACTTGGCTTTCTTATTATCAATCTTTTGTATAGAACATTCCATGTCCAACATGAATAACCCATTGTTAATTGACCCAGTAGCATAAACAATATTATCAAGAGAAAGATAACACTTTGAAGTCTTGCATTCAAAGGAAAACCCTTTCCTGACAAGAGCAGGAATAGAGATAATATTCTTGGTAATGCTAGGTACAAAATAACAATTGTTTAGTTCTAATACAAGTCCAGATGGTAATGAGATGTGATATTCCCCTACAGCAACAGCAGCAACCCGTGCCCCATTTCCAACTCGTAGGTCCACCTCATGCTGTCCCACCTGTCTTCTTCTCTTGAGTTCCTGTACATTTGAACAAATGTGAACTCCACATGCAGTGTCCAACACCCATGAAATAGAAGAAGAAGATATCATGACTTCAGTCACAAAAATACCTGAGCCAGAAGCGATGCTTCCCTTGTTGTCTCCTTGGAGCGCTTTACAGTCCTTTTTCCAGTGACCCAGCTGGCCACAATGGAAACATCTGTATTCCTTCGACCGCTTAACCTTTTATTTCAGAGCCTTGTTGTAGTTCTTGACAGGGGCTTTGCCCTTCTTCCCCTTCTTCTTGTTCCTGGAAGGGAACATCAAGACAGAGGTTGAAGGCTTTCCCTTTAGAGTTTCCTCTGTAGTCAAGAGCATATTCAGCAACTCTGCCGGAGTGCAGTCGATCTTGTTCATATTAAAATTAATAATGAACGGATCGAAAGAGGCCGGAAGGGACTGCAGAATAATGTCTACAGCAAACTCCTGATTGATGGTATGCCCCAGTTTCTCTAGAGCCTCTTTGTGCCCTATCATCTTGAGCACATGAGCTCCCACTGGACTCCCTTCAGTCAGTTTGCTCTGAAAGAAAAGCTTGGTCAAATTATAGCGTTCAGTCCTCGCCTGTGCAGCATATAGCATCTTGAGGTTTGCTATAATTTCTATAGCAGACATATCCTCATGCTGACGCTGCAGCTGTGGCGTCATAGATGCTAGCATTAGGCAAGCGACATCAATGCTATCATTGACATGCTTTTCATAGGCATCCCGAACCGCCCTTGCGGCGTTCGGAGCGGGTTGAGGCGGTATAGCCGTCTCGAGGACATACAGTTTCCCCTCAGCCTTAAGAACAATCTTAAGGTGTCCGTACCAGTCTGAGAAGTTTGGCCCAGCAAACTTCTCCCTTTCCAGTAGGGATCGCACATTGAAGCTCATGGTGTTCGTTGCTGCAGGAATCTACAACAATGCAAGAACAGCAAGGTCAGTATCAATGTTTAGAATCAATCCAGGACTTAAGAATGATTCTTTTCTCACTATTTTATCTGACTGAAAAATCCATAAAAACAGTCCGAAAGAGTAACACTCTTTTAGTGAGATGGGATCCAGATTTCATACTTGGTCTCCGCGTCCCGCTCAGGCGAGATAAGATGCACAGAGAGTACAAGCACTAATTTCTGGTAGGCAGTCCCTGCCAATCGCCAACCCGTGCGATTCCCCTTCATCTGGGCAATCCTGCCGACTGTGCCAACTGAGTTGGTACAACACAGTCTCTGATCCCACAGATGGCTGCCTCCATATAGCTAACATATGCTCAGTATGTAGCCTACATGGTCAAGCTGACCTGACCTACTCCCTGGACCACCACGTGCTATGCTGAGCAACGAGAAGCGATAAATCCCTTCTCTGTAACACGCAGGTGAAATCACACACCGTCTGAAGATAGATGGGCGTGCCCACTGAGTGGGTACAACACGGCCCCAACGATAGTCAGAACAGTGAGGTTTCGTGTCAGAAGTCTTACGCGCTTGATATTTAGCGTTGGATTTTAACGGTCTTTTATCTTCTTAACTATCATGGAAACCCTATGGTGATAGCAGAAGATTAAATCATGCAATTCTAATTATATAAACAATAAATAGAAAGCATGCTGATCTTATGTGGTAAAAGCCCATTAACCCTAAGTAAGACCTTAATTTAACTTAAGTCTTCACTTGAGCTCTCCATGGGTCTTTTGCATATCATCTGGCCCAACCCAGGGCCCTAAGTAAGACCTTAATTTAACTTAAGAATGATTCCTTTTTCTCACTATTTTAGCTGACTGTAAAATCAATAAAACAGTCCGAAAGAGTAATACTCTTTTAGTGAGATGGGATCCAGATTTCATACTTGGTCTCCGCGTCCCGCTCAGGCGAGATAACGTAAGTGTTGCTAGATACCCCTCTCTGTTCGTGATAACGTAAGTTATCGTTACCGACATTTAAAGGAAACCCTTAGGGTCGCACAATTTGATGATATGGCTTACTTATGTCAGATCGTGTGGACTGAATTGTTTTGGTTCAGTTTAAAGGAGTTTAAACTCTGATTGTAAGTGAGATCTGGTCTGATCATGTTTGATTGATTAGGGCTTGAGATCGGTAAGCTTCGATCGAGAGAATTGATGCTAGATCGGTGAGATCAAGAGCATCAAGAGATGAATGGTTAGATCTTGAGCCTTATGGTTTAATTTGATCTAGACCAATGCTTGGTTTGATTTGGTCTTTGAACCAAATGTTGGGTCCCCTTCAAGGGGGAGCGCAAGCGGATAAAACCCCTTTCAAGAGGGGGGCGAAACCCTATGGATGGCGCATCTTTGGTTTTAAGCGGAAGCAAGGGTTTCAAGGGATCGGCATGCATAATGTATGATCAACTAAAACGAAATGATTGCAATCATGAAGCAAGAATCATACCATGGCCATTAGATTGGACTCGGCTTGGAAGCAAGAAAACGATAGGGTTCTCCTCCAAAGTGTGCCACACACAAGATGAAGTTGGCCTACTCCTTGTCGTCCTTTGTGCTAGCAAAGGGCTTCAAAGGTCCTTGATCGAATGAAGGAGAGTTTGGTGTCTTCTTGGCTTTTCAAAAATCCTTCTTGCTCTCGGCGATGAGATACACCACCAAGCTCTCTTCGCATGCCAGAAGCCTTGAAGGATCTCGACGTTTTCCTTGGTCTCAAGGCGTTTTGGCGTTGAGGCTTCCCAATAAGGTAAGTCTTCACTCCATACGTTCACACTTAGTGAACTACACAAAACGCCCATCACATTGAACCATGCGTTCACCAAAAGGAACCGGTTCAATTGACTTTGGTTCAATGACCAAATCAAAACAAGACCAAACCAAATCAGCCCAAGAATTGGTCCAGACCAAAATAAACCCTAAGGTTCAAAATCTGACCGTTCATCTTTTGATGCCCTTGATCTCATCGATCTAGCATCCACACTCTCGATCGAAGCTTACCGATCTCAAGCTCTAATCAATCAAACATGATCAGACTGGATCTCACTTACAATCAGAGTTTAAACTCCTTTAAACTGAATCAAAACAATCCAGTCCACACGATCTGACTCAAGTAAGCCATATCACCAAATTGTGCGACCCTAAGGGTTTCCTTTAAATGTCGGTAACGACAACTTACGTTATCACGATCAGTGAGGGGTATCTAGCAACACATCACTGTCTCCCGATATAAAGGAAAGAGTCTTCCAAGACTACTCCCAAATAACAGCACAAGTGTGAATCTTCTTCACAAGGCATACATGTTTCCTTTGCCACTGGATGTTCTTATTGGACAAGCACGTCAAGCCTGTAACTCCAATACGATGAGCATGATTAGATCAGATGATCACTGTCATCTGGGTATGGCCATACACTTTCTCAATCATCTCATATAGGGGGGCCCTAGAACATCACACTCCTTAAACAAGGAGACGGCAATCCTGTATCTATCACTAGTGTCCTAACCTGACTCTTGATCATCATCCAAGATAGTCTATAATCATTATATTTCAGATGATATTGAACTACCTCAAAACAATGACATTCATCATTTAGAAACACAAGTGATCTCAAGTCAAAGGACATGTGCCACTTGTAGCATACAAGGATTATTCACATTGTGACAAGCAACCGAATATCCTAGTAGGGTCTGTCCAGTACATCCAATGTACCCATGAGTCTACATCTTATTCCATGCTCGAAGCATCCTACAAGATTAGAACTCATATTAGTCTCAATCATATCAGGGCTGTCTCAAGTTCACCAAGATATCTCGACTAAGGACATTACTGCATGTCAGCCTAGCTGAACAGCTTTGAGACATTAATCAGAAGTACACTTATTACAGCAGACAAGGTAACAATCTGAATAACAACCATGCCTTTATAAACTTAAGAGTTTATTACATGATACTGTTACAATCCCAAGGCCTCAAACATTAGCCTTAAGGGCATACTCCAACACCAAATCCAATTGAACCGGTTCATCATATGAACGCATGGTTCAATGGGAGAGAAAAAGTTTGCGATCGGTTCACTTGGAGTGAACGCATGATCGCATACAATGAAGCACTTGCTATTTTTGGAAATCGGTTTTTCCAAAATGTGGAACGCCTCCACGTTCGAAGAGCAACGCTTCTCTCGTCGCCATCTTCTCCTCTCTCGACCTCTCTCGTGTGGGGTGTGAGACTTCACGCAAAGGAGAAGAGAACAAAACCAAGAGACATCTCTCGTCTCCTTCACGAAGGGAAACCTTGAAGCTTTGCTAGCACAAAGACGCCAAGGGAGTAGTCATCTTCACCTTGTGTGCGTCACCTTTGGAGGAGAGCCGCTCGCCCTCTTCTTCCAAGTCGCCATCCAAGCAATGGCAATGGTATGATCCTTGTGTTGATCTATACAATCTTCAAGTTGATTATATGTTCATACATGCGATCCTAGGAAACCCTAGATTCCGCCTTGAGAAAATTTTATATCTGCATGATTAGGGTTCCCCCCCCCCTTTAATGGAACTTTCAGCAACACATCACTGTCTCCCGATATAAAGGAAAGAGTCTTCCAAGACTACACCCAAACCATAGCACAAGTGTGAACCCAAGTCATATGACATATGTGTTTCCTTTGCCACTGGATGTTCTTATTAGACAAGCGTGTCAAGCCTGTAATTCCAATATGATGAGAGTGGTTAGATCAGATGAACATAGTCATCTGGGTATGGCCATACACTTTCTCAACCATCTCATCCAAGGGGCCCCTTTAGAACATCACACTCCAAACAAGGAGAAGGCAATCCTATATCTATCACTAGTGCCCTAACATGACTCATGTTCATTATCCAAGATAATCTATAACCATTATATTTCAAATGATATTGAACTACCTCAAGACAATGCCAATCATCATTTAGAAACACAAGTGATCTCAAGTCAGAGGAAATATGCCACTTGCTTGCATATAAGGATTATTCACATTGTGACAAGCAATTGAATATCCTAAGTAGGGTCTGTCCAGTATATCCAATGTACCTATGAGTCTACATCTTATTCCATGCTCGAAGCATCCTATAAGATTAGAACACATATTAGTCTCAATCATATCAAGGCTGTCTCATGTTCACCAAGATATCTCGACTAAGGACATTTCTGCATGTCAGCTAAGCTGAACACAATTGAGACATTATTCAGTAGTATACATATAGCAGTAGATAATGTAACAACCTGAATAACAACCATTGCCTTTATAAACATAGAGTTTATACATGATACTGATAACAACCCAAGGCCTCAAACATTAGCCTTAAGGGCATACCCCAACAATTAGGAGGTCATAACGGTTGTCATTGAGCATGTCATGACCCATATGAGAAGGTCAATGGACAGACAAAGGATTTGCCCCTTCCTTAGGGAAGCTTGATATCCATGGAGCTCCTCTATGGTTCTATGACTAAAAGTGTATGGCCATACCCAGGTGAGAACCTGATTTAGTCATAGCCATGTGATTGGATGAAAACAAGTGGTGACACACTTGTCCAATAGGATATCAGTTCGGCAAAGAGACTGTAATGCATCTGTACCTAGTTACGATGATGGGGATGTCGATGTCAATATCCATTCCAAAGACCTGGGTAGTAGTGATGCACTGCTAGGTGCCACTCACTGCGTGTGGTGACCTTTGGTCAGCACTGCCAGCGTCAGAGGAACCTACAGGGTCGCACATCTTGATGCTCAAGTTTTCATATTGATCGGGTAGCCTTTAGATCGCGTTATTGGATAACTCGGATCTATTTTGGAGATTTCATCAGCGCCAATGGGCCTGATGAGATGGAAGAAACTTATTGGAGCTAACTTCCATTTTTGGCATATCGACCAAATTAACCATAGTTAGCCTCATTGGACCTTGGGTTAAGTTGGATTTGATCCAATAAATTGGTTAACATGCATTATAGACTTTGGGCTAGTCCCATTAATTAATTGGGCTCATTAATAAGATGTTATGAAGAGCTAAGAGGATTAAAGGGTATAATGGGAAGGATTTAATGCCCTAGGCGCATGCAAGAAGCCTAGTTGGACTAGGATTGGCGCCTAATGCAAGATTGGTATTTTAAGAGGTTGATTTGGATTAGGAATTGGTCCCAATCAATTGAAATATTAATATAGAAGTGATTGGTGAATATGGGGCTGATATTAATCTAATTAAAGTCCTAATTGGATTAGGATTTGTGCCCAAACCAAATTAGGCAAGCTCTCATGATTGCCTTGACCTAGTCTTGGCGCAAACATGGGAATTATGCTTAATTGGAAATTGTTTGGGCATATATGGCTAGTGCTTGTATAGGCAAGTAATTAGCACATGTAATTAAGGGTTTTAATCAAGTAATTGGATTAAGCAAACCCTAGATTAATACCCTAATCGCAATCACCTCCCTAAGATACCCTAACCGCCTCTTCCCCTCTATTTAAAGGACATAGCCGAACCCCTCAAGAACTTACTTAACACCTTGGAGGCATGAACACTTGGAGGGGCGACGGCTAGAACACTTGGGGGCTTCTATTCTTCCCTCAAGGGTGCAACAACGATCTTCTTCCTCCTTCCTTTCCTTGGAGCAAAGGAGCAAGAAGGCTTGCGGCATCCTCTCCTCTTCCTTCCCTTGGCGCCACTTCTTCTTGGTGATTGGCGCAAGTGATCAAGAGGCTCTCCTAAGGTGTGGATCTTCTTCCCGAGGCTAGCACTGGGCGAGGAAGAAGAAGGCTCGAGACATCCGTGTGTGTGAAATTGTAGAGGACGCACGCTTGGGCGCCTATCACGACATCGGCTTCTCCTTGCTTCAAGGTACTTCCTAACTCATCGTGTCGACTCTCTTGCTTGCGATCTTCACTGGGTTTTTGGGACCGGCCTGTTTCGGGGACATTCTTCCGCTGTGCAATGTATGTATGTATGTCTATAACTCTAAAAAATTGTAAAATGTCCCCGGGGTTTCCCATCACCTCGCTTCAAACAACTCATCGAGCTGCTTGCAGAGCTCGGCCAACTCCACTGGAGGCTGAAAGAACCCCTTTCTAGAGGGGGGCGAAACCCAGCATGGCGCATTATAAACATTTAGGCAGCGGATTAGGGTTTCATGGATCGGCTTCATGTGATATGATCAACCATAAAAATTCGATTGCATAGAAGAGATAAAACTCATACCATAGCCATTTCAAGATGGCGTCTAGGAAGCAAAGATCAAAGCAGATCTTCTCCAGAGGTGACGCACACAGTTGATGTCGCCTACTCCTCTTTGCGATTCTTGTGCTAGCAAGATCCAAAGAAGTCTTTGATCGAAATGGAAAGGGAAGGAGATCTTTTCTCTTTGCCGAATTCTCCTCAAGCTCCAAGGCGCCGTCACCCAAAAGAAGGAGAGGAATATGCGTTCAAGAGGCGAGAATAGAGAACCCTCTCTATTCGAACGTGAGAGTCATGGTTGCTAAAAATAGCACCACTCACCGCCCAACATGTTCACGCTAAGTGAACTTGTCGCCTAGTCTTGAACCATTTTGGTTCAATTTAATTTTGGTTCAATAACCAAATAAACCAATCGACATGGCCTAGATCACATTAAAACCCTAAGGTTCCAGATCTAACCGTTGATCTCTTTGATGCTCCTGATCTGACCGATCTAGCATCCATTCTCTCGATCGAAGCTTACCGATCTCAAGCCCTAATCAATCAAACATGATCAGACTAGATCTCACTTACAATCAGAGATTAAATCCCTTTAAACTGAACCTGAACAATTCAGTCCACACGATCTGACTTAAGTAAGCCATATCATCAATTGTGCGACCCTGAGGGTTTCCTTAAAACGTCGGTAACGATAATTCACATTATCACGATCAGTGAGGGGTATCTAGCAACACATCACTGTCTCCCGATATCAAGGAAAGAGTCTTCCAAGACTACACCCAAAAACAGCACAAGTGTGAATCAATTCACAAGGCATGCATATTTCCTTTACCACTGGATGTTCTTATTGGACAAGCCTGTCAAGCTCGTAACTCCAATATGATGAGCATGATTAGAACAGATGAACACTGTCACCTGGGTATGGCCATACACTTTCTCAATCATCTCATCCAGGGGGCCCCTTTAGAACATCACACTCCTTCAACAAGGAGACGGCAATCCTATGTCTATCACTAGTGCTCTAACCTGACTCAAGCTCACCATCCAAGATAGTCTATAATCATTATGTTTCAAATGATATTGAACCATCTCAAAACAATGACAATCATCATTTAGAAAACACAAGTGATCTCAAGTCAGAGGAAATGTGCCACTTGTCTTAATCAAGGAACATTCACATTGTGACAAACAATTGAACATCCTAGTAGGGTCTGTCCAGTACATCCAATGTACCCATGAGTCTACATCTTATTCCATGCTCGAAGCATCCTATAAGATTAGAACACATATTAGTCTTAACCATATCAAGGCTGTCTCATGTTCACCAAGATACATCGACTAAGGACATAATAGCATGTCAGCCCAGCTGAACAGCTTTGAGACATTATTCAGAAGAACATATATTGCAGCAGACAATGTAAACAACCGAATAATAACCATGCCTTTATAAACATAACAGTTTATTACATGATACAGATACATTCCCACAGGCCTCAAACATTAGCCTTAAGGGCATACCCCAACAATCTCCCACTTGCACTTAATCTAATGGTTGAGAAATCTCAAACCCATATTATTACAGTGCTTCTCATGCTTCTGCTGCGCCAGAGGCTTGGTAAGCGGGTCTGCCAGATTGTCATCTGTATGAACCTTGCATACTTTGATCTCGCCACGATCTATGATCTCCCTGATCAAATGAAACCGTCTCTGTATGTGCTTGGACTTCTGGTGCGACCGTGGTTCCTTTGCTTGTGCGATTGCTCCAGTGTTATCACAAAAGATAACCAAAGGATCTGCACTCGAAGGAACAACACCAAGTTCTCTCACGAACTTACGAATCCACACTGCCTCCTTGGATGCTTCCGAGGCTGCAACATACTCGGCTTCTGTTGTGGAATCAGCAACAGTTGACTGTTTGAAACTTTTCCACACCACTGCTCCTCCATTCAAGCTAAAAACATAGCCTGATTGCGATCGGAAATCATCCTGGTCAGACTGGAACGAAGCGTCAGTATATCCTTCAATACTGAGTTCTTCCTGACCACCATATATCAAGAACATATCTTTGGTCCTCCGCAGATATTTTAAGATGTTCTTGACTGCAATCCAGTGCGCCATACCTGGATTACTCTGGTAACGACTGGTTACGCTTAACCCGTAAGCGACGTCTGGGCGAGTACACAACATCGCATACATAATGGAACCAATAGCCGAAGCATAAGGCGTATTGTCCATTTCATCTTTCTCAGTCTGTGTTTGTGGACACTGACTCTTCGAAAGATTCAGACCATGTCTGACTGGAAGATATCCACGTTTAGAATTCTCTAAATGAAATCTCTCCAGGACCTTATCGATGTAAGTACTCTGGCACAGCCCGAGAAGCCTCTTAGATCTATCCCTGTAGATCTTCACACCTAACACATAGGCTGCTTCTCCTAAATCTTTCATCTGGAAACACTTCCTCAGCCATGCTTTAACAGCATGCATTTCAGGAATGTCATTTCCAATGATCAAGATGTCATCGACGTAGAGGACTAGGAAAGTAATCACGCTCCCACTAAACCTCTTATATACACACGGGTCATCCTCGTTCTTGATGAAACCAAATTCAGTGACTGATTCATCAAAACGAATATTCCAGCTTCTCGATGCTTGTTTAAGTCCATAAATGGACTTCTTTAACTTGCATATCTTATGACGATCTGCTGGATTAGTGAAACCTTCCGGTTGTGTCATGTACACATCCTCATCCAGATTTCCATTCAGGAAAGCTGTTTTCACATCCATCTGCCAAATCTCATAATCATAATATGCAGCTATCGCGAAAAGAATCCGAATAGACTTAAACATGGCTACAGGTGAGAAAGTTTCATCATAATCTATCCCGTAGATTTGTTTGAAACCTTTCGCAACTAGCCTGCCTTTATAGGTAACCACGTTACCATCCATGTCAATCTTCTTCTTGAAGATCCATTTACAGCCTATAGGGATAACTCCCGAAGGCGGATCAACCAAATCCCAGACTTGGTTATCTGACATGGAGTCCATCTCGGCGCGCATAGCCTCAAGCCATCTTGCTGACTCCGGTCCACTGACCGCATCCGCATAAGTGAGGGGTTCATCATTATCAATGATGTAGACTCCGTCATAGCGCTCAGGCTGTCGACGGATCCTACCCGATCTTCGCGGTTCCCGTGATATCTGAGCCTCAGGTTGTTCAATAACCTGTTCTACCGGCTCAGGCTCATCCAACTGTGCTTGGTCACTTTGTCCTTCTTCTGGATTCTCATCCAGCTTTATTTCTCTCCCACTGGCCTCTTGCAGAAGAAACTCCTTCTCAAGAAATATGGCCGTCCGAGCAACAAAAACCTTGTTCTCCTTGGGATCGTAGAAATAATAACCCTTAGTTTCCTTAGGGTAACCGACAAAGATACATTTGTCAGATCTGCTCTCTAGTTTCCCAGAGGCGAGCTTTTTGACATAAGCCTCGCAGCCCCAGATCCTGATAAATGTCAAGCTCGGCTGTTTCCCATACCATAACTCATATGGCGTCTTTGAAACTGCCTTGGATGGCACTCGGTTTAGTACCTTTGCAGCTGTTTCCAGCGCAAAACCCCAAAAGGAGTATGGAAGAGTAGCCTGACTCATCATAGAACGAACCATATCAAGTAGCGTTCTATTTCTCCTCTCGGACACACCATTCCATTGCGGTGTTCCTGGCGGAGTGAGCTGTGAGATGATCCCACACTCCTTCAGATAGTCAGTAAACGTATGACTTAGGTATTCACCACCTCGATCTGAGCGAAGTGCCTTGATATTTCGGCCTAGCTGATTCTGTACTTCATTCTTGAACTCTTTGAACTTGTCAAAAGATTCACTCTTATGTCTCATCAGATAGACATACCCGTATCTACTGAAATCATCAGTAAAGGTAATGAAGTACTGATAGCCACCTCTGGCATGTTTACCAAATGGCCCACACACATCACTGTGTATAAGGTCAAGTAAACCTGAAGCCCTTTGACCTTTGTGAGGAAAAGGTGACTTCGTCATTTTACCCTTCAAACAAGCTTTGCATGTATCAATCTCCTTATAGGAGAATGATCCCAGCAGTCCATGATCATGCAACCGCTTAATGCGTTTCTCGTTAATATGGCCTAAACGACTATGCCATAGCAAGGTGCTGTCATCAGCATACTTGGCTTTCTTAATATCAATTTGCTGTATCGAACATTCCATGTCCAACATGTATAACCCATTGTTAATTGAACCAGTTGCATAAACAATATTATCAAAAGACAAAATACACTTTGAAATATTGCATTCAAAGGAAAATCCCTTCCTGACAAGAGCAGGAATGGAGATAATATTTTTAGTTATACTGGGAACAAAGTAACAATTGTCTAGTTCCAATACAAGTCCAGATGGTAAAGAAATGAAATAGTCTCCTACAGCAACAGCAGCAACCCGTGCCCCGTTTCCAACTCGTAGGTCCACCTCATGCTGTCCCACCTGCCTTCTTCTCTTGAGTTCCTGTACATTTGAACAAATGTGAACTCCACATGCAGTGTCCAACACCCATGATATAGAAGAAGAAAACATGACCTCAGTCACGAATATACCTGAGCCAGAAGCAAAGTTTCCCCTCTTATCTCCTTGGAGCGCTTTACAGTCCTTTTTCCAGTGACCCAGCTGACCACAGTGGAAACACCTGTATTCCTTGGACCGCTTCACCTTCTGCTTCAGAGCCTTGCTGTAATTCTTGACCGGGGCCTTGCCCTTCTTCCCCTTCTTCTTGTTCCTTGAAGGAACCATCAAGACAGAGGTCGAAGGCTTTCCCTTTAGAGTCTCCTCAGTGGTCAAGAGCATATTCAGCAGCTCTGCCGGAGTACAATCGATTTTGTTCATATTAAAATTAATAATGAACGCGTCGAATGATGGCGGGAGAGACTGCAGAATAATGTCCACAGCAAGCTCCTGGTTAATGGTATGCCCCAGTTTCTCCAGAGCCTCCTTGTGCCCAATCATCTTGAGCACGTGAGCTCCCACTGGGCTCCCTTCAGCCTGTTTGCTCTGAAAGAAGAGCTTAGTCAAATTATAGCGTTCAGTCCTCGCCTGTGCAGCATACAGCATCTTGAGGTTTGCTATAATCTGTATAGCTGACATATCCTCATGCTGACGCTGCAGCGGTGGCGTCATAGACGCTAGCATCAGGCAAGCGACATCAATGCTATCATTGACGTGCTTTTCATAGGCTTCCCGAACCGCCCTTGCGGCGTTCGGAGCGGGCTGCAGCGGTATCGCCGTCTCGAGGACATACAGTTTCCTCTCTGCCTTAAGAACGATCTTAAGGTGTCCAAACCAGTCAGAGAAGTTCGGCCCAGCAAACTTCTCCCTTTCCAGTAGGGATCGCACATTGAAGTTCATGGTGTTCGTTGCTGCAGGTATCTACAACAATGCAAGAACAGCAAGGTCAGTATCAATGTTTAAGAATCAATCAAGACTTAAGAAAGATTCTTTTTCTCACTATTTTATCAGGCGTGAAAAATCCAGCAAAACAGCCCGAAAGAGTAGAACTCTTTTAGTGAGATGGGATCCAGATTTCATACTTGGTCTCCGCGTCCCGCTCAGGCGAGATAAGATACACAGAGAGTACAAGCACTAGTTTCTGGTAGGCAGTCCCTGCCGATCGCCAACCCGTGCGATTCCCCTTCATCTGGGCAGTCCAGCAGACTGTGCCAACTGAGTTGGTACAACACAATCTCTGACCCCACAGATGGCTGCCTCCATGTGCTACCATATGCGCCACATATGTAGCCTACACGGTCAAGCTTACCCGACCTACTCCCTGGACCACCATGTGCTATGCTGAGCAACGAGAAGGGATAAATCCCTACTCTGTAACACACAGGTGTAATCCCGCACCGTCTGAAGATAGATGGACGTGCCCACTGAGTGGGTACAACACGGCTCCAACGATAATCAGAACAGTGAGGCTTCGCATCAGAAGGCTTACGAGCTTGATATTTCAGCGTTGGATTTTAACGGTCTATTATCTTCTTGCCTATCATGCAATTCCTATGGTGATAGCAGAAGATAATTTAATCATGCAATTCTAATATTAAGCAATAAAAGAAAGCATGAAACTTATGTGGTAAAAGCCCATAGCCCTAGAAGACCTTAACCTAACTTAAGTCTTCATTTGCTCTTCATGGGTCTTTAGCTGCCCATCTGGCCCAAACCAGGGCCTAAGCGCCATCTGCAGCTCTGGTGCGCCTACCAGGGAATATGCGCCTGGTCCCAGAGTCGAACCCTGGACCTCCCACCTGGTCAAGCCTCTGCTGCAAGCGCCTTTGCCAAGTGTGCTCTGTGCTCTTGTCTAATTAAATTACAAATTTAACTATCTAGACAAGAGTGACACGCAGGTCACTTACATTTATAAATTAAAACACAGTGATACGCAGATCACAATAATTAATTTACAATTTTAATACAGGCACGCAGGCCCCAGCACAGCACACATTAATAACGGGCAGCCCACATAAGACTAAATAAACAAACATATGCATCAATCAAGAACCATGTGATCCATAAAAATTAAAATTTTCGAAAACCCCTTGGGATCAATTTTAATTTTTCCTTATTTGCTCTACAACCTTACAATGGTCCATTACTAGGGATCCACTCATCCAACCTAGTCAGATCCACTGCCCTTGCATGCACCAAGTCCTAACTGACTTGAGTCGACCATAAGGTCAACCATGCATGCGCCAAGGCTGAACAACCACACTGAGGTCTGGCAAACGGGCGTGACCCCGGGCCTAACTCAGGTGTGTTCACAAGTTGTCTCAATCAGACATCGCTACACGCCTTTGATGCAGTCGACCTATAGCCACCTTTAGCATGCGCCAAGGTGCTATCTGGTCAACCCATCTAGGCTGTCAGATGGTCTGATCAGACTGTTTGGATCCGACCTAGGGGATGACTTCAACCCTAATAACCCATCTAAGGGTTTAATGTAGGCGCATTAGATCTAGGTGAATCGCGCATGTGATCAAGGTTTTAAGAAAACTTACAAGAACATGCGCAAACAACAACATGCGCAAAAGAGAAAATAACTTTCGCCATCTTACAACTATCAGCATAAGACATCGCATGTAACCTATAGATCTATCAACTTGCGCATACATGGATCATATGACATATCATGGCAATCATAAACAAGCATGAAACAACGCTCTGATACCAATTGAAAGAACCCCTTTCTAGAGGGGGGCGAAACCCAGCATGGCGCATTATAAACATTTAGGCAGCGGATTAGGGTTTCATGGATCGGCTTCATGTGATATGATCAACCATAAAAATTCGATTGCATAGAAGAGATAAAACTCATACCATAGCCATTTCAAGATGGCGTCTAGGAAGCAAAGATCAAAGCAGATCTTCTCCAGAGGTGACGCACACAGTTGATGTCGCCTACTCCTCTTTGCGATTCTTGTGCTAGCAAGATCCAAAGAAGTCTTTGATCGAAATGGAAAGGGAAGGAGATCTTTTCTCTTTGCCGAATTCTCCTCAAGCTCCAAGGTGCCGTCACCCAAAAGAAGGAGAGGAATATGCGTTCAAGAGGCGAGAATAGAGAACCCTCTCTATTCGAACGTGAGAGTCATGGTTGCTAAAAATAGCACCACTCACCGCCCAACATGTTCACGCTAAGTGAACTTGTCGCCTAGTCTTGAACCATTTTGGTTCAATTTAATTTTGGTTCAATAACCAAATAAACCAATCGACATGGCCTAGATCACATTAAAACCCTAAGGTTCCAGATCTAACCGTTGATCTCTTTGATGCTCCTGATCTGACCGATCTAGCATCCATTCTCTCGATCGAAGCTTACCGATCTCAAGCCCTAATCAATCAAACATGATCAGACTAGATCTCACTTACAATCAGAGATTAAATCCCTTTAAACTGAACCTGAACAATTCAGTCCACACGATCTGACTTAAGTAAGCCATATCATCAATTGTGCGACCCTGAGGGTTTCCTTAAAACGTCGGTAACGATAATTCACATTATCACGATCAGTGAGGGGTATCTAGCAACACATCACTGTCTCCCGATATCAAGGAAAGAGTCTTCCAAGACTACACCCAAAAACAGCACAAGTGTGAATCAATTCACAAGGCATGCATATTTCCTTTACCACTGGATGTTCTTATTGGACAAGCCTGTCAAGCTCGTAACTCCAATATGATGAGCATGATTAGAACAGATGAACACTGTCACCTGGGTATGGCCATACACTTTCTCAATCATCTCATCCAGGGGGCCCCTTTAGAACATCACACTCCTTCAACAAGGAGACGGCAATCCTATGTCTATCACTAGTGCTCTAACCTGACTCAAGCTCACCATCCAAGATAGTCTATAATCATTATGTTTCAAATGATATTGAACCATCTCAAAACAATGACAATCATCATTTAGAAAACACAAGTGATCTCAAGTCAGAGGAAATGTGCCACTTGTCTTAATCAAGGAACATTCACATTGTGACAAACAATTGAACATCCTAGTAGGGTCTGTCCAGTACATCCAATGTACCCATGAGTCTACATCTTATTCCATGCTTGAAGCATCCTATAAGATTAGAACACATATTAGTCTTAACCATATCAAGGCTGTCTCATGTTCACCAAGATACATCGACTAAGGACATAATAGCATGTCAGCCCAGCTGAACAGCTTTGAGACATTATTCAGAAGAACATATATTGCAGCAGACAATGTAAACAACCGAATAATAACCATGCCTTTATAAACATAACAGTTTATTACATGATACAGATACATTCCCACAGGCCTCAAACATTAGCCTTAAGGGCATACCCCAACAGAGGCATCCTATAAGGAGCCTTGGATGGGTGGTCCCCGACTAACTTCATCGGCTTTGGTACATTTCTCTCCTCTTCTACCACTAGGGTAGCCACTCTCTCTCTCTCTCTTGAGGCAAACCTTCACCATGTGAGGTCCCCCACAAATGAAACATGCCATAATAGAGCTCGTCCTCTTCGGCGCTGGAGTGGATGGGTGGTCCCCGACTGACTTCATCGGCTTTGGTATCGCAGGGCAGCTCTTCCATGTAAATGGCATCTTGCCCCTCATGGCGAATGAACTCTTCGTTCGCGAGGTAGAAGCTGTAGCACTAGTAGTGGCAGTAGCTGAAAAAGAGGCCTGTCCCCTGGATCCTGTGTGGTCCACTAAGGCTTCCACATCCTATATGACGTCCTTCAAGGTCTTCATCTCCTAGTGGTGCAGCTCCTTTGTGCCCAACCCTGGAGGTGATCCACGAAGGTATAAAGTATGTCCTACTCCAACATATCCTCTATCTCCAGCATCAGCTGGGAAAACTGCTGCACATAGTCTCGAATGTTCGCAACATATTGAACTTTCTTGAGGGCGCCCCTCACAGCCCAAGTCAAGTCCCCCGGAAGGAACTGAATCTTGATCTCAATTTTAAGCTCTTCCCAAGAGAGCTCATGAGCTGTATCAATCACGAGCAAGTTGGATGCGGCCTGAGTTCGCCACCACAACGTTGCATCTCCGGAGAGGTACGCGATGCAAGCCTGGGCTTGCTCTCTCTTAGGGATATGAGCATCTTGGAAATATGTTTATATATCGGAAAGGAAGTTCTCAACTTCCATGGAGCAGCGCATCTTTTCGTAGTGAGCCAAGTCACTGGAGCTAAGAGGCGCTCGTTGGAGATGAGCAGTGTGGAGACAACCTCCACCAAGACGCGGGGGCCCAAAGCCCTATCTCCAACTAAGTGTGGAGACAACCTCCACCAAGACGCAGGGGCCCAAAGCCCCGTCTCCAACTATGTTCTCGAGGGACCATAGTCTGCTGTCCATCGAAAACACCTTCTGCACACACGCAAAAAGGTTAGTCAAAATACGAGTACAACGCTTGTACAAGTTGGAATGTGCAGCCCCTGGTCTCTGATACCAAGCTGTCATGCCCTGAATTACCGTAACAAATTTTTAATATTTGTATATGTGAGTCAACACTTCACTCGAGTCTAAACATGCCCACGCAGGGGCACCACGGCCATAACTGCGAGATTGGGCACGACTAGCGGGGAAGGTTAGCCGAATTGACACCTTGTCCGACCAAGGACTCTATGAAGATCTCTGCTATCCCAACATGACTCTGATCAACGCTAGCAATTCACTGAGGACCAGTGTCGCCGAGTCGAACTGGGTTCACCCAAACCCAAGGCAGACCCACCCGTAACCAGCCACATCGGACGGGGTCCACAATAGTATCTAATACATCCGCTTACCGGAGGAAGTGAAAGGGGAGTAACCGGACATCACACACCGGCGAGCTGGACTCACCCACTTGTTCGTAGGCTGCTCCGATGCGTCCATGGATAGCCGTCCACATGGCATCACACACCGATGATGAGGAGGATCTGGCCAATGCCTCACTTGCATACTGGTGAAGAGGCTGGACCACGCTCCACTAGCGACGTCACATGTGAGTAACGAAGATGCCGACGGCCTCGTCCTTCTCATGCATAAGCGAGAATGGCTGGAGAGTGAAGTGTCCCCTTAACAAGGGGGGGCGAAACCCTAATAGGCGCATATGGAGGTTTTGACATAGCGGAAGGGGGTTTCTAGGATCTTTGCAGATAGTATGATCAACATAAATCTTATACAATGAAAAGAACCATACCGATGCCATTGTATGGATGGTGTCTAGGAAGAAGAGACTCAAGTGCTTCTCCTCCAAATGGCTCGCACACAAGATGTGATCGCCTACTCCCTTAGTGCTCCTTGTGCTAGCAAGGTTCTAAGGAGTCCTTGTCGAATGGAAGGGAAGAGAATCCTTTGCTTGGCGAGACCTTCTCCTTTTTGTCTACCTCTTCTCACCTCACGAAAGTCTTGGCATCGAGAGAGAAGAACAAAGGGCGAGAATAGAGTTGCTTGGCGTGAACGTGAGGCGTGGTCACGTTAGAGAACATGCTAGCTAAAAATAGCAAAGCCTCAACGTTCACTTGTTCACACCAATTGAACAAGTCGCAAATCTCTTTTTCCCTTTGAACCATGCGCTCACTTGATGAGCCGGTTCACTTTGGTCTGGTTCAAAGACCAATTAACCCAAGCCATTAGCCCAGATCACATTAAACCCTAAGGTTCTTGATCTGACCGTTGATCTCTTGATGCTGCTGATCTCACCGATCTAGCATCCATTCTCTCGATCGAAGCTTACCGATCTCAAGCCCTAATCAATCAAACATGATCAGACCAGACCTCACTTACAATCAGAGATTAAATCCCTTTAAACTGAACCAAAACAATTCAGTCCATACGATCTGACTTAAGTAAGCCATATCATCAAATTGTGCGACCCTAAGGGTTTCCTTTAAATGTCGGTAACGATAACTTACGTTATCACGATCAGTGAGGGGTATCTAGCAACACATCACTGTCTCCCGATATAAAGGAAAGAGTCTTCCAAGACTACACCCAAACCACAGCACAAGTGTGAATCCAACTCACAAGGCAAACAAGCTTCCTTTGCCACTGGATGTTCTTTATTGGACAAACGTGTCAAGCTTGTAACTCCAATATGACGAGCATGATGTTTCCAGATGAACATAGTCACCTGGGTATGGCCATACACTTTCTCAATCATCTCATCCAGGGGGCCCCTTTAGAACATCACACTCCAATTAAGGAGACGGCAATCCTATATCTATCACTAGTGCCATAACATGACTCATGATCATTATCCAAGATAATCTATAACCATTATGTTTCAAATGATATTGAACTACCTCAAAACAATGACAATCATCATTTAGAAACACAAGTGATCTCAAGTCAGAGGACATGTGCCACTTGTTGCATTCAAGGATTATTCACATTGTGACAAGCAATTGAATATCCTAGTAGGGTCTGTCCAGTACATCCAATGTACCCATGAGTCTACATCTTATTCCATGCTCGAAGCATCCTATAAGATTAGAATACATATTAGTCTCAATCATATCAAGGCTGTCTCATGTTCCCCAAGATATCTCGACTAAGGACAAAAATGCATGTCAGCCAAGCTGAACAGCATTGAGACATTATTCAGAAGTATATGTATTGCAGCAGATAATATAACAACCTGAATAACAACCATTGCCTTTATAAACATAAGAGTTTATACATGATACTGATACAATCCCAAGGCCTCAAACATTAGCCTTAAGGGCATACCCCAACAATCTCCCACTTGCACTTAATCTAATGGTTGAGAAATCTCAAACCCATATTATTACAGTGCTTCTCATGCTTCTGCTGCGCCAGAGGCTTGGTAAGCGGGTCAGCCAGATTGTCATCTGTATGAACCTTGCAGACTTTGATCTCGCCTCGATCAATGATCTCCCGGATCAAATGAAACCGTCTCTGTATGTGCTTGGACTTCTGGTGCGACCGTGGTTCCTTTGCTTGTGCGATTGCTCCAGTGTTATCACAGAAAATAACCAAAGGATCTGCACTCGAAGGAACAACACCAAGTTCCTTAACGAACTTACGAATCCACACTGCCTCCTTTGATGCTTCTGAGGCTGCAACATACTCGGCTTCTGTTGTGGAATCAGCAACGATAGACTGTTTGAAACTTTTCCACACCACTGCTCCACCATTCAAGCTAAAAACATAGCCTAATTGCGATCGGAAATCATCCTGGTCAGATTGGAACGAAGCGTCAGTATATCCTTCAATACTGAGTTCTTCCTGACCTCCATATACCAAGAACATATCTTTGGTCCTCCGCAGATATTTTAAAATGTTCTTGACTGCAATCCAGTGCGCCTGACCTGGATTACTTTGGAACCGACTGGTCACGCTTAACCCGTAAGCGACGTCTGGGCGAGTACACAACATCGCATACATAATGGACCCAATAGCCGAAGCATAAGGCGTATTGTCCATTTCATCTTTCTCAGTCTGTGTTTGTGGACACTGACTCTTCGAAAGATTCAGACCATGTCTGACTGGAAGATATCCTCTTTTAGAATTCTCTAAATGGAATCTCTCTAGGACCTTATCGATGTAAGTACTCTGGCACAGCCTGAGAAGCCTCTTAGATCTATCCCTATAGATCTTCACACCTAACACATAGGCTGCTTCTCCTAAATCTTTCATCTGGAAACATTTCCTTAACCATGCTTTAACAGCATGCAGTTCAGGAATATCGTTTCCAATGATTAAGATATCATCGACGTAGAGGACTAGGAAAGTAATCACGCTCCCACTAAACCTCTTATATACACACGGGTCATCTTCGTTCTTGATGAAACCAAACTCACAGATTGATTCATCAAAACGAATATTCCAGCTTCTAGATGCTTGCTTAAGTCCATAAATAGACTTCTTTAACTTGCATATTTTATGACGATCTGATGGATTGGTGAAACCTTCAGGTTGTGTCATATACACATCCTCATCCAGTTTTCCATTAAGGAAAGCGGTCTTCACATCCATTTGCCAGATCTCATAATCATAATATGCCGCTATCGCAAGTATAATCCGAATAGACTTGAACATGGCTACAGGAGAGAAAGTTTCATCATAATCTATCCCGTAGATTTGTTTGAAACCTTTCGCAACTAGCCTGCCCTTATAGGTAACCACGTTACCATCCATGTCAATCTTCTTCTTGAAGATCCATTTACAGCCTATAGGGATTACTCCCGGAGGCGGATCAACCAAATCCCAGACTTGGTTATCTGACATGGAGTCCATCTCGGCTCGCATAGCTTCAAGCCATCTAGCTGAATCCGGTCCACTGACCACATCCGCATAAGTAAGGGGTTCATCATGATCAATGATGTAGACTCCGTCATAGCGCTCAGGCTGTCGACGGATCCCTCCCGATCTTCGCGGTTCCCGTGATATCTGAGCCTCAGGTTGTTCAATAACCTGTTCTACCGGCTCAGGCTCATCCAACTGTGCTTGACTACTTTGTCCTTCTTCTGGATTCACATCAAGCTTTATTTCTCTCCCACTGGCCTCTTGCAGAAGAAACTCCTTCTCAAGAAAAATAGTCGTCCGAGCAACAAATACCTTGTTCTCTTTGGGATCGTAGAAATAATAACCCTTAGTTTCCTTAGGGTAACCGACAAAGATGCATTTCTCAGATCTGCTCTCTAGTTTCCCAGAGGCGAGCTTTTTGACATAAGCCTCGGAACCCCAGATCTTGATAAATGTCAAGCTAGGCTGTTTCCCATACCATAACTCATATGGAGTCTTTGAAACTGCCTTGGATGGCACTCGGTTTAGTACCTTTGCAGCTGTTTCCAGTGCAAATCCCCAAAAGGAGTAAGGTAGAGCAGCCTGACTCATCATAGAACGAACCATATCAAGTAATGTTCTATTTCTCCTCTCGGACACACCATTCCATTGCGGTGTTCCTGGCGGAGTGAGCTGTGAGATAATCCCACACTCCTTCAGATAGTCAGTAAACTCTCGACTTAGGTATTCTCCACCTCGATCAGAACGAAGTGCCTTGATATTTCGGCCTAGCTGATTCTGTACTTCATTCTTGAACTCTTTGAACTTGTCAAAAGATTCACTTTTATGTCTCATTAGATAGACATACCCATATCTACTGAAATCATCAGTAAAGGTAATGAAGTATGAATAGCCACCTCTGGCATGTTTACTAAATGGCCCACACACATCACTGTGTATAAGGTCAAGTAAACCTGAAGCCCTTTGACCTTTGTGAGGAAAAGGAGCCTTCGTCATTTTACCCATTAAACAAGCTTTGCATGTATCAATCTCCTCACAGGAGAATGATCCCAGCAGTCCATGGTCATGCAACCGCTTAATGCGCTTCTTGTTAATATGGCCTAAACGACTATGCCATAACAAGGTGCTGTCATCAGCATACTTGGCTTTCTTATTATCAATCTTTTGTATAGAACATTCCATGTCCAACATGAATAACCCATTGTTAATTGAACCAGTAGCATAAACAATATTATCAAGAGAAAGATAACACTTTGAAGTCTTGCATTCAAAGGAAAACCCTTTCCTGACAAGAGCAGGAATAGAGATAATATTCTTGGTAATGCTAGGTACAAAATAACAATTGTTTAGTTCTAATACAAGTCCAGATGGTAATGAGATGTGATATTCCCCTACAGCAACAGCAGCAACCCGTGCCCCATTTCCAACTCGTAGGTCCACCTCATGCTGTCCCACCTGTCTTCTTCTCTTGAGTTCCTGTACATTTGAACAAATGTGAACTCCACATGCAGTGTCCAACACCCATGAAATAGAAGAAGAGGATATCATGACTTCAGTCACGAAAATACCTGAGCCGGAAGCGATGCTTCCCTTCTTGTCTCCTTGGAGCGCTTTACAGTCCTTTTTCCAGTGACCCAGCTGGCCACAGTGGAAACATCTGTATTCCTTCGACCGCTTAACCTTCTGTTTCAGAGCCTTGTTGTAATTCTTGACAGGGGCTTTGCCCTTCTTCCCCTTCTTCTTGTTCCTGGAAGGGAACATCAAGACAGAGGTTGAAGGCTTGCCCTTTAGAGTTTCCTCTGTAGTCAAGAGCATATTCAGCAACTCTGCCGGAGTAAAGTCGATCTTGTTCATATTAAAATTAATAATGAACGGATCGAAAGAGGCCGGGAGGGACTGCAGAATAATGTCTACAGCAAGCTCCTGATTGATGGTATGTCCCAGTTTCTCTAGAGCCTCTTTGTGCCCAATCATCTTGAGCACGTGAGCTCCCACTGGACTCCCTTCAGCCAGTTTGCTCTGAAAGAAAAGCTTGGTCAAATTATAACGTTCAGTCCTTGCCTGTGCAGCATACAGCATCTTGAGGTTTGCTATCATTTCTATAGCAGACATATCCTCATGCTGACGCTGCAGCTGTGGCGTCATAGACGCTAGAGCATCAGGCAAGCGACATCAATGCTATCATTGACATGCTTTTCATAGGCATCCCGAACTGCCCTTGCGGCGTTCGGAGCGGGTTGAGGCGGTATAGCCGTCTCGAGGACATACAGTTTCCTCTCTGCCTTAAGAACAATCTTAAGGTGTCCGTACCAGTCTGAGAAGTTTGGCCCAGCAAACTTCTCCCTTCCCAGTAGGGATCGCACATTGAAGCTCATGGTGTTCGTTGCTGCAGGAATCTACAACAATGCAAGAACAGCAAGGTCAGTATCAAGGTTTAGAATCAATCCAGGACTTAAGAATGATTCTTTTCTCACTATTTTATCTGACTGAAAAATCCATAAAAATAGTCCGAAAGAGTAACACTCTTTTAGTGAGATGGGATCCAGATTTCATACTTGGTCTCCGCGTCCCGCTCAGGCGAGATAAGATGCACAGAGAGTACAAGCACTAATTTCTGGTAGGCAGTCCCTGCCAATCGCCAACCCGTGCGATTCCCCTTCATCTGGGCAATCCTGCCGACTGTGCCAACTGAGTTGGTACAACACAGTCTCTGATCCCACAGATGGCTGCCTCCATATAGCTAACATATGCTCAGTATGTAGCCTACATGGTCAAGCTGACCTGACCTACTCCCTGGACCACCACGTGCTATGCTGAGCAACGAGAAGCGATAAATCCCTTCTCTGTAACACGCAGGTGAAATCACACACCGTCTGAAGATAGATGGGCGTGCCCACTGAGTGGGTACAACACGGCCCCAACGATAGTCAGAACAGTGAGGTTTCGCGTCAGAAGGCTTACGAGCTTGATATTTAGCGTTGGATTTTAACGGTCTTTTATCTTCTTAACTATCATGCAATTCCTATGGTGATAGCAGAAGATTAATTCATGCATTTCCTATTATTTAAACAATAAATGAAAGCATGCTGATCTTATGTGGTAAAAGCCCATTAAGCCTAAGAAAGACCTTAATTTAACTTAAGTCTTCACTTGCTTTTCTTCATGGGGCTTTTGCTCCTCATCTGGCCCTAACCAGGGCCCAAGCGCCCACTGCAGCTGAGGTGCGCCCACCAGGTAATTGCGCCTGTCATAGGGTCGAACCCTAGACCTCCCACCTGGTCAAGCCTCTGCTGCATGCGCCTCTGCCAAGTGTGCTCTGTGCACTTGTCTGATTAAATTACAATTTAATCTATCTAGACAAGATTGACACGCAGGTCAATTACACTTTATAAATTAAATAAAATGTGATGCGCAGATCACAATAAAAATTAATTTACAACTTTAATACAGGCACGCAGGCCCCAGCACAGCACACATTAATAAGGCGTCCCACATAAGATGAAATAAACAGGCATATGGCATTCAATCAACATGTGATCCATTTAAGAAAATAAAATTTTCAAAAACCCATTGGCATCAATTTTATTTTCCTTATGTGCCCTACTACCTTACAACGGTCCATTACTAGGGATCCACTCATCAGACCTAGTCAGATCCACTGCCCTTGCATGCACCAAGTCCTAACTGACTTGAGTCGACCAAATGGTCAACCAAGCATGCGACAAGGGCTGAACGACCTCATGAGTTCTGGCAAACGGGTGTGACCCCGGGCCTAACTCATGTGCGTTCATTGGTTGTCTCAACCAGACATCGCTACACGCCTGTCCGCAGTCGACCTATAGCCACCTCGTGCTTGCGCACAGGTGCCATCTGGTCGACCCATCTAGGCTGTCAGATAGTCTGATCAGACTGGTTGGATCTAGACTAGACTGTGACTTCAACCCTAATAACCCGTTTAAGTGTTTAAAGCAGGGCCTCTTAGATCTAATGAAGGTCGCGCAAGTCATAAAGTTTTTGACAAAAACAACTATGCGCCAACAAACATGCGCCAAGGAAACATAAATCAAGTTTCGCATATGCAATAACTTAACATGTAATATTCGCATGTTATAGATCTAAGCATACATTTGCAAACAAGGATCACAACGCCTTAAGCAATCATAAAACATGCATTAAACTTGCTCTGATACCAATTGAAGTGTCCCCTTAACAAGGGGGGGCGAAACCCTAATAGGCGCATATGGAGGTTTTGACATAGCGGAAGGGGGTTTCTAGGATCTTTGCAGATAGTATGATCAACATAAATCTTATACAATGAAAAGAACCATACCGATGCCATTGTATGGATGGTGTCTAGGAAGAAGAGACTCAAGTGCTTCTCCTCCAAATGGCTCGCACACAAGATGTGATCGCCTACTCCCTTAGTGCTCCTTGTGCTAGCAAGGTTCTAAGGAGTCCTTGTCGAATGGAAGGGAAGAGAATCCTTTGCTTGGCGAGACCTTCTCCTTTTTGTCTACCTCTTCTCACCTCACGAAAGTCTTGGCATCGAGAGAGAAGAACAAAGGGCGAGAATAGAGTTGCTTGGCGTGAACGTGAGGTGTGGTCACGTTAGAGAACATGCTAGCTAAAAATAGCAAAGCCTCAACGTTCACTTGTTCACACCAATAGAACAAGTCGCAAATCTCTTTTTCCCTTTGAACCATGCGCTCACTTGATGAGCCGGTTCACTTTGGTCTGGTTCAAAGACCAATTAACCCAAGCCATTAGCCCAGATCACATTAAACCCTAAGGTTCTTGATCTGACCGTTGATCTCTTGATGCTGCTGATCTCACCGATCTAGCATCCATTCTCTCGATCGAAGCTTACCGATCTCAAGCCCTAATCAATCAAACATGATCAGACCAGACCTCACTTACAATCAGAGATTAAATCCCTTTAAACTGAACCAAAACAATTCAGTCCATACGATCTGACTTAAGTAAGCCATAACATCAAATTGTGCGACCCTAAGGGTTTCCTTTAAATGTCGGTAACGATAACTTACGTTATCACGATCAGTGAGGGGTATCTAGCAACACATCACTGTCTCCCGATATAAAGGAAAGAGTCTTCCAAGACTACACCCAAACCACAGCACAAGTGTGAATCCAACTCACAAGGCAAACAAGCTTCCTTTGCCACTGGATGTTCTTTATTGGACAAACGTGTCAAGCTTGTAACTCCAATATGACGAGCATGATGTTTCCAGATGAACATAGTCATCTGGGTATGGCCATACACTTTCTCAATCATCTCATCCAGGGGGCCCCTTTAGAACATCACACTCCAATTAAGGAGACGGCAATCCTATATCTATCACTAGTGCCCTAACATGACTCATGATCATTATCCAAGATAATCTATAACCATTATGTTTCAAATGATATTGAACTACCTCAAAACAATGACAATCATCATTTAGAAACACAAGTGATCTCAAGTTAGAGGACATGTGCCACTTGTTGCATTCAAGGATTATTCACATTGTGACAAGCAATTGAATATCCTAGTAGGGTCTGTCCAGTACATCCAATGTACCCATGAGTCTACATCTTATTCCATGCTCGAAGCATCCTATAAGATTAGAATACATATTAGTCTCAATCATATCAAGGCTGTCTCATGTTCACCAAGATATCTCGACTAAGGACAAAAATGCATGTCAGCCAAGCTGAACAGCATTGAGACATTATTCAGAAGTATATGTATTGCAGCAGATAATATAACAACCTGAATAACAACCATTGCCTTTATAAATATAAGAGTTTATACATGATACTGATACAATCCCAAGGCCTCAAACATTAGCCTTAAGGGCATACCCCAACAGAGAGGTGGGGTTGCCTATGCCAAGGCGGCCGGTTTCAGTCACACGCAGGCAACAGACAGTGCCAGGAAGGCAACACTTGCATGCTGGTGAGCTCGACGAGAAAAGAACCGCTGGAGAAAGAGGAGTCCGCCCGGGAGCCACGAGCTCGATCGAGGAAGAAAGCCGGAAAGACGAGGAGAGAGGGTAACTCGGCGACCAGGGTCGACTCCTTCTAGTCAATGAAGTTGATGCTGGCGACGACTTTCGAGGTGGTCTAGAGTTCTGCCACCGACTGAGATGAAGACGCGCATAGAGAAGGAATGAGATAGATGAGGCAACCCGTCGCATTCCGTCCACCCGCCCGCACCACCGGAACACGTTGGGTGCTCGACGACGATGACGTCCAACGAGATCACTGTTGGTGTATATGCCCTAGGACCTAGGTTTGGTCAACTTGTGTACTACTTGACATTGATATTTATATATCATTATGGCATTGTCGTTATCATAGTCTGTCTACACCTGCGATTGTGTACTTACATGATAATGTCCCTGGAGACAGATTGGATCTGTGCTCAAATAAAGATCCCCAGTCAATGTACCTTAGTGGATATGGGACAACTATGGTGCTTATGAGACTGGTATGTGGGCTGGTTAGGGCACGGGGTGCTAACGCAGACACATGGGTATATCATGGGAGGATATCTGGATAGACCCGCTATGAGGCTATGACTTGGTGTCATGAGTTATCCTCATAAGTGACAGGAGATTCATTGATCCCTTGACTTGAGGTCATTGATCATTCTATATGGTTAGAGACTTGCTTTGATGCAACCTAACACCTTGCCGTAGTTGGAAGGTCATAAAGGTTGTCATTGAGCGTGTCACGACCCATATGAGAAGGTCAATGGACAGACATAGGATTTGCCCCTTCCTTTGGGAAGCTTGATATCCATGGAGCTCCTCTATGGTTCTATGACTGAAAGTGTATGGCCATACCCAGGTAAGAACCTGATTTAGTCATAGCCATGTGATTGGGTGAAAACAAGTGGTGACACACTTGTCCAATCGGATATCAGTTCGGCAAAGAGACTGTAATGCATCTGTACCTAGTTGCGATGATGGGGATGTCGATGTCGATATCCATTCCAATGACCTGGGTAGCAGCGATGCACTGCTAGGTGCCACTCACTGCTTGTGATGACCTCTGGTCATTACTGCCAGCGTCAGAGGAACCTACAGGGTCGCACACCTTGATACTTGAGTTCTCGTGTTGATCGGGAAGCCTTATGATCGAGTTATTGGATAACACGGATCTAATTGGGAGATTTCATCAGCGCCAATGGGCCTGATGAGATGGAAGAATGTTATTGGAGCCAAACTTCATTTTTGGCAGGTTGACCCGTATTTGACCATGGTTGGTCACATTTGGATTAGGGTTGCATTGGATTGGATCCAAGTGCTTAATCAACCTATGCAATGATGTTTGGGCTAGCTCATTATCCAATGAGGCCCAATAACAAGTTCTCATGAAGAGAAGAGAGGCTAAAAGGGTATAATGGGGAGAGACCCAACCCCATTGGCGCCTAAGGGGCATAATGGGGTTAGGGTGGCAAAATTGCTTCATTAAGGAAGCAATTTGCGCCTAGCCCTCTCCCATTGATGGAATGCATGCCTCTAAGGCATTGCTTGAGGCGCAAGGCAAGGCCTTGGCGCACAAGGAAGGCGTGGGGCTTAATGAGGAAAGGTTGAATGAGAATTAAGGAAATGTCTTGGAGACTTTCCTTATCACAAACCTCCTCATCCTAGCCCTACACTTGTCTTAATCCTAGCCTTTCATAAATCGCCTCTTGCCCTATAAAAGAGCACCTAGTCGCCCCTCTTGAGAAGAGATAATTCCTTGGAGGCGTAATCATTAAAAGGGGGCGAAAACTTGGAGGCTCTTGGCGCAACCTCTCTTCCTCCATCATCTAGCCGCAAGCACAAGTCCTCTTCTCCTCCTCTTGGGTCAAGAAAGACTTGAACTTGGCGTCTACCTCTCCACCTCTTCTTCTAGGCGATTCTACCTTGGAGGTGGCGCAAGGATTGAAGAAGAAGGACTAAGGCTTGGATCTTCTTCCCGAGGCTAGCACCGGGCGAGGAAGAAGAGAACTCAAGAGATCCGTGTGTGTGAGACTGCAGAGGGCGGACACTTGGACGCCTACATCGGCATCGCTCTCTTCTTTGCTCTAAGGTATTTCCTAACTCATCGTGTCGATTCCCTTGCATGCGATCTTCACTGGGTTTTTGGGACCGGCCTGTTTCGGGGACATTCTTCCGCTGTGCAAACATGTATGTCCATGACTCTAAAATTGTAAAATGTCCCCGGGGTTTCCCAACAGTGGTATCAGAGGGACTTGCAAGCCTCGAACGATGTTTTATGCTTTTCTTTCATGCTCACATGCCATATCTCTATTTTCGTAAATAGCATGATGCATGGCAATCAATTTTTCTAAAAGTAGAAAAATTAGGGTTTCTTATTTCTATCATCCTCTCAATCTCTTTTGGATTTTTGGACTATTTTTCTTGTTTGATTTAAAGATCAAAGGCGCACGTAATTTTGTCAAGTAGGACGGGCATTGTGTCTCCGGACTGGCCAGGTCTCTTGATATGACAAAATTGCCAGCCGAAAGGATCTCTGAAATCATCTTGAAAAATAAATCGCAATTAACCAAAAGATTTGTGAGAAGAAGATGAGAAGAAGAGACTAGTTTTGTGAAAAAGTAAAATTTTTGATTTTATGTTTTTCATGAGCATGTAGAATTGCATGAGTAAATACCTTGATTGTGCATGATGTTGTGATCATTAGTCAAGCCACCTTTGCATGCCTGTGGTGTATCCTTGTGAGGCCTGCGTGCCGCTTTTCTTTTTTCAAAGAAGAAGATTAGGGTGGCGCATGTACTTGGAGCTTGGCGCATGCATCGAAGGAAGAGGCGCAACAAGCTTGCATAGTGGCGCAAGTTTGGCATGGCCGAACCCTTGGGTTTGTGTGCTAGCTAACTTGGCTTCTTGCATGGTGGCGCATCCTCCACAAAGAAAGACCATGGCATTGGCCGAACCTTTGGGGTCTACCCTTAGGGTTTGTGAGCTAAACCATGTTGAAAGGACCTTGGAGCCGACCTTGAGGACCAAGATAGAGGGCGGCTAGGCTAGGTCTATTTTAGGGGCTTGAGTCCTATGTCAAAAGTTGAATCTCCTTAGGCATGAGTTGATTCAATATCTTGAAAGGGCTTTAATCACATCATCCTTCACTGCTTTCCCTATCTGATAAAAGCATGCCTGAAATGTTTTATCGTTATGTTATCACTATAGGAGAGCATGCCTGTATTGTTAGACATAAGATAAAATGTAGGATGATGAGACTTAAAAACCCTCAAAGAAATATCAAGTCTAGTAGCCTTCTAACGCGTAGCCCTCACTAAGCTATGGATCAGTGGAGTTGTGAATTGTTTCCCACCCTCGTGGGACACACCCACTTATCTTTAGAAAGTGCGTGGTGACAATGATTTCCCCAGTCCAGTTTTAACCTGGACGTGCCTTCGCAAGGAAACTCGTTGGCCCTGGGCATAACGGTTAGGAATGGACTTGACTAGAAGTTCACATGTGCTGGGCACCTGGTGAAATTCTAGAGGCATCGTTGAAAGGTTAGGGTTTCATGTTGTATCCAGCCTTCGCTGGACATGAAACGCCTAGACTGTTTCAATAAAGGGAGTTACTTGGAGCAACCGGCCGGCGCGCCCACCTTGTGAAGCATGGGTCACTTTGTGCATCTCATCCCACCCTCGTGGGACGCGAAGCCTCATGCGAAATAAGGATCCCATCTCACTAGGAAGTCTTAAACTTCCCGATTGACTTTGTGGGTTGTCAATTCAAATCAAAATAGTGGGAGCCATAATCATTTAAAACAAGTCCAGTTTAAATGATTCAAAGTAGTACTAATCTGCTGTTTCTTGGGTGTTGTAGAACTATGGCTATGAACACTGGCGGATTGTCACTGCGATCTATCCTGGACAAGGATAAGTTAGTTGGAACTAACTTTATGGACTGGCATCGGAATTTGAGGATAGTCCTCAAGCTTGAAAAGAAGCTGTATGTCCTGGAACAGCCTCTTCCTGTGGCTCCTCCGCCTAATGCCCGAACGGCAGAAAGAGATGCTTATAGGAAGCATCAGGATGACTCTTTGGAGGTTGCATGTCTCATGCTAGCCAGCATGGCACCTGAATTGCAGGTGCAGTATGAGGAGCAGAACGCTTTTCAGATGATCACTCGTCTGAAATAGATGTTCGAGGCTCAGGCTAGAACTGAGAGATTTGACACTGCCAAAGCAGTCTTTCGGTGCAAGTTGTCTGAGGGTGCACCAATGAGACCCCATGTTCTCAAACTCATTGGGAATGTGGATCATCTCAGGAAACTGGGACACGCCATAGACAACGAGCTGGTTGTGGATCTTATTCTACATTCCCTGCCCCCTAGCTTCAGTCCGTTTATCATTAATTTCAACATGAACCGGATTGAGTGCACACGGGAGGAATTGATGAATATGCTCCAAACAGCTGAGCGCGAGATGGGTAAGACCAAACCCAATTCTGTTCTTTTGGTCCCTGCGACCAAGAAGATAAAGAAGAAGGGTAAGGCACGTGCTAAGGGCAGTGCCAAAGGTCCTACCAAGGCACTGAAAAAAAGGGCGAAGAAGTCAAAGGACCAGAGGTGTTTCCACTGTGGCGAGGAGGGTCACTGGAGAAGGGACTGCAAGCAGCTTCAGAATGAGAAGAAGAGAGGCAAGGCTTCGTCTTCTAGCTCAGGTATTTATGTTACAGAAGTCAATCTTTCTACTTCTATGTCATGGGTATTGGATACCGCATGTGGAGCTCATATTTGTACAAATATGCAGGGGCTCAAGAAAAGTAGAACGGTGAAGCCTGGAGAGATAGACCTACGAGTTGGAAACGGGGCACAGGTTGCTGCTGTTGCTGTAGGCGTTTTGACTCTCTCCTTGCCTTCTGGACTTCACTTAGAACTAGATAATTTCTTCTATGTACCTTCTCTTACCAAGAACATTATATCCATTCCTTGCTTAGCAAGGAAGGGCTTTAAATTTGAAATAAATAAGAACTCCTGTTCTTTTTCATTTGCAAACATGTTCTATGGGAAGGGTACTTTATGCAATGGTTTGTATATCTTGGATATGGAAAGTTCTATTTGTAACATAAGTAATAAAAGGACCAAACTGAGTGGTTCAGTTGGTGCTTTCCTATGGCACTGTCGATTGGCCCATATAAACAAGAATCGCATCCAATAACTCCATGCAAATGGATTGTTAGATTCAAGTTCCTTGGAGGAATTTGATACTTGTGAACCTTGTTTATTAGGGAAAATAACAAAAGCGCCCTTCACCAAGATTGGTGAGAGGACAGGAGGTTTATTGGATCTCATACATACTGATGTGTGTGGGCCTTTCAATAAACAAGCCAGAGGAGGGTACAACTACTTCATTACCTTCACTGATGACTTCAGTAGGTATGGTTATGTCTACCTGATAAGACATAAGTCTGAATCCTTTGAGAAATTCAAGGAGTTCAAGAATGAAGTAGAGAACCAGCTTGGAAGATCCATTAAAGCTCTTCGATCAGATCGAGGTGGAGAATACCTGAGCGGTGAGTTCTTTGACTATCTGAAGGAGTGTGGGATCGTATCCCAACTCACTCCTCCTGGAACACCTCAATGGAATGGTGTATCTGAGAGGAGAAATCGAACTTTATTGGATATGGTTCGATCTATGATGAGTCATGCAACTCTACCTCCCTCATTCTGGGGGCATGCACTAGAGACAGCTTCTCTGATACTGAATAACGTTCCATCTAAGAGTGTCTCCAAAATACCATACGAGGTATGGACTAGGAGACGTCCTAATCTCACTTTTATCAGAATCTGGGGATGTGAGGCTTATGTCAAACGTCAGGATTCTAGCAAGCTAGAACCTAGATCTGATAAGTGTGTGTTTGTGGGGTATCCTAAGGAAACTAGAGGATACTAGTTCTATGTCCCAGCCGAGAACAAAGTTTTTGTTGCTCGGGGAGCTGTCTTTCTGGAGAAAGAATTTCTCATGAAAGAAGTTAGTGGGAGGAAATTTGACTTGGATGAGGTCCAAGTTCAACCACAAGATATAGAGATGGAATCTGAGCCACCTGCACCGGTTGTTGGACAACTAGAGGCTCAGACACAGGTCCCACGTAGATCTGGGAGGATTCGTCGTGCACCTGAGAGGTATGGGTCGCTGCCGACCCAACACGATGGAATCTTCATCATTGAGGATGAACCCAGGACCTACGATGAGGCGGTCAGTGGACCGGACTCCGAGAAATGGCTTGACGCCATGCGATCCGAGATGGATTCCATGTCAGCTAACCAAGTCTGGGATTTGGTTGAGCCGCCTGATGGGGTAACACCCATTGGATGCAAATGGGTTTTCAAGAAGAAAACCGACATGGATGGCAACATAGTTACCTATAAAGGTAGATTGGTGGCTAAAGGATTTAAACAAGTCCACGGGGTGGACTATGATGAAACCTTCTCGCCAGTTGCCATGATTAAATCCATTCGGATTCTACTTGCAATAGCTGCATATCATAACTATGAGATATGGCAGATGGATGTGAAAACAGCGTTCCTTAACGGGAAGCTGACTGAGGATGTGTATATGTCACAACCTGATGGTTTCATCCATCCTGCAGAGGCTAGTAAAATCTGCAGGCTAAAGAGATCCATTTATGGATTAAAGCAAGCATCTCGAAGTTGGAATCTTCGATTTGATGAAGCCGTGAGAGATTATGGCTTTATCAAAAGCGAAGATGACGCCTGTGTATACAGAAAATTCAGTGGGAGCTTGGTAATTTTTCTGGTCTTGTATGTTGATGACATACTGCTCATCGGAAACGACATCCCTAGTCTTCAAGCTGTGAAGACATGGTTGGGGAAGTGTTTCGAGATGAAAGACTTAGGGGAGGCCGCCTATATTCTAGGCGTGAGGATCTACCGGGATAGATCCAAGAGACTCTTAGCCCTTAGTCAGAGTACTTACATTGATAAGGTACTGGAGAGGTTCTACATGGAGCAATCCAAGAAAGGATACCTTCCAGTGAGACATGGCCTTACTCTTTCAAAGAGCCAGTGTCCTACAACACAGGCTGAGAGGGATGACATGAGTCGAATTCCTTATGCTTCGGCAGTAGGATCGATCATGTATGCAATGTTGTGTACTAGACCAGATGTGGCATATGCTGTGAGCATAACCAGCCGATACCAATCCAATCCTGGTCTGCAGCACTGGGTGGCTGTAAAGAACATCCTAAAGTATCTGAGAAGAACTAAGGATCTGTTCTTGGTCTATGGGGGACAAGAAGAGCTCAGTATACAGGGCTACACTGATGCTTCGTTCCAGTCTGACCCTGACGACTTTAGATCGCAAGCCGGCTATGTGTTCAAGTTAAATGGAGGCGCTGTATGCTGGAAGAGCTTCAAGCAATCTACCATAGCAGATTCTACAACCGAAGCTAAGTATGTAGCTGCTTCTGAGGCAGCCAAGGAAGCTGTTTGGATAAGAAAGTTCTTATGTGATCTTCAAGTGGTACCTAGTGCAATGGACCCCATTGAACTCTACTGTGACAACAATGGAGCAATTGCACAAGCTAAGGAACCACGGTCTCATCAAAGATCCAAACACATACTCAGAAGATTTCACCTGATCAGAGAGATCATAGACAGAGGTGATGTCAAGATTAGCAGAGTAGACACAGATAACAATCTAGCAGACCCATTGACCAAGGCTTTGGCGCAGCAGAAGCATGATGGTCACGCTAAAGATATGGGGTTGAGACTCCTCAACTTCTAGGTCTTAGTGCAAGTGGGAGATTGTTGGTGTATATGCCCTAGGACCTAGCTTTGGTCAACTTGTGTACTACTTGACATTGATATTTATATATCATTATGGCATTGTCGTTATCATAGTCTGTCTACACCTGCGATTGTGTACTTACATGATAATGTCCCTGGAGACAGATTGGATCTGTGCTCAAATAAAGATCCCCAGTCAATGTACCTTAGTGGATATGGGACAACTATGGTGCTTATGAGACTGGTATGTGGGCTGGTTAGGGCACGGGGTGCTAACGCAGACACATGGGTATATCATGGGAGGATATACTGGATAGACCCGCTATGAGGCTATGACTTGGTGTCATGAGTTATCCTCATAAGTGACAGGAGATGCATTGATCCCTTGACTTGAGGTCATTGATCATTCTATATGGTTAGAGACTTGCTTTGATGCAACCTAACACCTTGCCATAGTTGGAAGGTCATAAAGGTTGTCATTGAGCGTGTCACGACCCATATGAGAAGGTCAATGGACAGACATAGGATTTGCCCCTTCCTTTGGGAAGCTTGATATCCATGGAGCTCCTCTATGGTTCTATGACTGAAAGTGTATGGCCATACCCAGGTAAGAACCTGATTTAGTCATAGCCATGTGATTGGGTGAAAACAAGTGGTGACACACTTGTCCAATCGGATATCAGTTCGGCAAAGAGACTGTAATGCATCTGTACCTAGTTGTGATGATGGGGATGTCGATGTCGATATCCATTCCAATGACCTGGGTAGCAGTGATGCACTGCTAGGTGCCACTCACTGCTTGTGATGACCTCTGGTCATTACTGCCAGCGTCAGAGGAACCTACAGGGTCGCACACCTTGATACTTGAGTTCTCGTATTGATCGGGAAGCCTTATGATCGAGTTATTGGATAACACGGATCTAATTGGGAGATTTCATCAGCGCCAATGGGCCTGATGAGATGGAAGAATGTTATTGGAGCCAAACTTCATTTTTGGCAGGTTGACCCGTATTTGACCATGGTTGGTCACATTTGGATTAGGGTTGCATTGGATTGGATCCAAGTGCTTAATCAACCTATGCAATGATGTTTGGGCTAGCTCATTATCCAATGAGGCCCAATAACAAGTTCTCATGAAGAGAAGAGAGGCTAAAAGGGTATAATGGGGAGAGACCCAACCCCATTGGCGCCTAAGGGGCATAATGGGGTTAGGGTGGCAAAATTGCTTCATTAAGGAAGCAATTTGCGCCTAGCCCTCTCCCATTGATGGAATGCATGCCTCTAAGGCATTGCTTGAGGCGCAAGGCAAGGCCTTGGCGCACAAGGAAGGCGTGGGGCTTAATGAGGAAAGGTTGAATGAGAATTAAGGAAATGTCTTGGAGACTTTCCTTATCACAAACCTCCTCATCCTAGCCCTACACTTGTCTTAATCCTAGCCTTTCATAAATCGCCTCTTGCCCTATAAAAGAGCACCTAGTCGCCCCTCTTGAGAAGAGATAATTCCTTGGAGGCGTAATCATTAAAAGGGGGCGAAAACTTGGAGGCTCTTGGCGCAACCTCTCTTCCTCCATCATCTAGCCGCAAGCACAAGTCCTCTTCTCCTCCTCTTGGGTCAAGAAAGACTTGAACTTGGCGTCTACCTCTCCACCTCTTCTTCTAGGCGATTCTACCTTGGAGGTGGCGCAAGGATTGAAGAAGAAGGACTAAGGCTTGGATCTTCTTCCCGAGGCTAGCACCGGGTGAGGAAGAAGAGAACTCAAGAGATCCGTGTGTGTGAGACTGTAGAGGGCGGACACTTGGACGCCTACATCGGCATCGCTCTCTTCTTTGCTCTAAGGTATTTCCTAACTCATCGTGTCGACTCCCTTGCATGCGATCTTCACTGGGTTTTTGGGACCGGCCTGTTTCGGGGACATTCTTCCGCTGTGCAAACATGTATATCCATGACTCTAAAATTGTAAAATGTCCCCGGGGTTTCCCAACAATCACTACTAGCCAGACAAGACGAGGGAGTAGGAAAAATCCGTCGAAAGGACGAAGCCAACCTACGGCCGTCGTCTTCGTTGCCTTTTTCCTATTCCCACCTACGCTGACATGCCACCCATACCGACTAGCCTCAGTCAACACACGTGTCCCATCCCTGTCAGCTACCCATGCCAAACGTGCGTTCCCTCGACGCACACAATACGCATTTGAAACAAATTCAGATCCAGGTTGCGCACCACCCGATCTGCCTGTTAAGTAGAGGTTGGCTGGGCTTTGGGCCGCGCTTAATGTTTGGCACGAAAGCCTAACATTAAGTGACATAGTTAACTAGATGAGAGAACAAATGAATTAGAATAATTTTATATAAAATAATGATTAATTTATCATATTACCGTTATAAATAATATGTTATATCTAAATAAAGTAAATGGTTTATAAAATTCTTTAAAAATTTTGGTTCGTGAGATTTTCCTGTTTTCTTGGACGGAATTGAAAAAATATATAAAAAATATTAACAAATTATTTTATTTAAATTATAAAGAAGTATTCACATAAAAGCATGAAAAGTCCACCTTAATCGAACACATTGTATTGGTAATGCAATCTTTTCGTAAAGTTTACCAAAGTCAACTATATATTAACTTTGCTTAGGACTCTCCCTTGGTATTAGGCCTGTGGGCCGAAAATTGGGCGTGGCCCAATTCCAGCCCAGCCCAGCCCATTTGCTCTTAGGGGATTTGTGGGTTAGCGGTCGGATCGGGCACCGCCCGAATCCGAATCTGGAATTTACCCAACGGGCGAGGCGACGAAGTCGTCGCGGACGTGCGTTGATGCGACGGCACAGAGACTCGGGCGGCGTGCAAGGCGTACGGCGGGCTGCGCGTAGAAAGAAAAAGGAGAGCGTGCGATAAGGACTCGGCTCCACTCCCTTCACCGGATTTCACTCTCCCCCTCGATTTTCCTCCGGCCAACGTGGTCGTCGTCGGACGCCTTCATCGACGGAACCTCCAGGTGGCTTCGGTGGTGTGGGTGGGTGGACGAAGCACCTTGGAGCCTTCCGTTCTCTTCCGTGTCACTGTCCTCGTCCGCCTCGCGCTCGACGTTGCCGCTGCCGCCGCCATCGCCGGACCTCCAGCCCGCCTCGGAAGGCACGTCCGCATCCGCTTCATCGACTTGAAGGAGCCGGCGGCCTGTGTGATCGCCAAGGTAACTCCGTTTCCCTCACCGTCATTTCCAGTTTTCCCCGATTGAGCTCGCGGCTCCCGGCGACTTCTTCTCTTCGCTCCGACGGGGTGTTCTGTGATGGCCGCGCCTTCTTCCTCTTCTCCTCCGGCGAGCTCCCTTCTGCTGGCTGCTGGCTCGCCTGCGTGCGAGAACTTCTGGAGTCACCCTCGCCTGCGTGCGAGTTTTCTTCGCCTGCCGCCTGCGTGCGGTAGTTCTCCTCTTCTGCCTGGTGTTCTGCGAGGTGGACGCCGCTGCCTTCGCCTGTGAGGGGATACAGTCGGGTCGATGTCGCCTTCTTTGGAGACACGGGAGAAGGCCGCTGCCGTCCGTTGCGTTGCATCTTCCCCTTCGTGCGAGTGGTCGAACGTGCCACGAGTGCTTCTACTGCCGTCCGCCTGTGTTCCCCAGCCACCGTCCGCTTGCTTTCCCAGCGCCGCCAGTCGCCGGAGATGACCCCTTTCCTTCCTTCTTCCCCACCTCACCTACGCGTGAGGGTGGACGGCCGGCCTCCTTGGCCAGTTGGCGTACGCACGCGGGGCGTACGCACGCGGGGCGTACGCACGCGGGGCGTACGCACGCGGGGCGTGCTTCGGCGCGTGGGTAAGGACCGTTCGTCCGTCCGCTATCGGTGTGTGTGCGTCCTTGTCGGCTTCCGTCCGGCTGGCTTTTCCGTCACCGCCATGCGACGCCGAGAGACGATTGTCAGTGATTGTCAGGTCGATCCGCGGACACGAGGGTGAGTCCGACTCCGCAACAAGGAACATCCGGTTACTCCCCTCGGTTCTCTCTCCGATATCTGTGCGGGTTTGGAAACTATTGCGGACCTCATCCGACGCAGTCGGATACGAGTGTGTCCCTTTTGGGTTCGAGTGAACCCGATTCGACTCGACGACACCAGTCTTCGGTGAATCGTCTACGTTGACCTGAGTCGTGTTGGAACGGTAGCGATCCTTATTGAGTCCATAGTCGGGCTGGGAGTCGGTCTGAGGGATTGACTCCGCCAATCGCGCCCAATCCAACGGTTTCGACCGTTGTGATATCTGCGTTAACGTATTTGGACTCGAGTCAAGCATTGACTCACGGGTAAAATAGTTAAAAATATATTACCATAAATGTGGGCGTGACAGCTTGGTATCAAAGCCAAGGTTCTGCACATTCCAACTCGTACGAACGTCGTATTTGAGTTTCGTCTCACTTAACTGTGCGTGCGCAGATGGGATCTGCGTCGAACCTCGGACTATTGTTCTTCAAGGACATGGTCAGAGATGGGGTTTTGGATCTTTACATCTCAGTGGAGATCGTCTCCACACGGCTCGTCCCGGACGAGCGTCTCGTAGCTCGGGTGACTCGACGCACCAGGGAGCTAGAGGCATTTCAGGTAGAGGTTGCGATCCTGAAGCGCGCTACGGCGGCTTCAATAGCATCGACCACGGCCGATTCCGGCCAAAAGACCACCACGCGACGACCCACATCTCAGCCAACAGCCTACTTGAGCACTCCTGTTATTCGGGTCGGGGTACAGGATCGGGCGCTGCCTGAACCCGGATCCGACCCCGTTATCCAATGGGGCTCGCGTGCATCGTAGGGGTGGGCGCAAAGACGTGGGACACGTCCTGGAGCTTCCCATTTCGGAGGGGTGTGTTGCTCCATGGTATTTGAGGAAAGTTAGCAGACTTCAAAACTGCTATTTAAGGAAAAGTTGGCAGACTTTAAAACTGTTACTCAGGGAGATAAAATGAGGAAGAGTTAGCAGACTCTAAAACTGCTATTTGGGAACAAGGAGAGTGGACGGTGTCCAACTAAAACAAAAGAGATCCCTCTTCTTAGTTCAACTGAGCCCACTTCGCATAGGGGGACGCCTTTATGTGGGGGAAGCTTGGGAGGACAATAAGGAAAATCCTTGAAATCAGTCCGAGCTGGGTTTCTCATCATAAGGGGACGCCTTTATGAGGGGAAGACTCAGGGACAAAAGAGTATTTGGGGCGAGCTAAGTTACTCTTCGACGGAGGTGGTATGGGACGCCTTCGAAAAGGAGGAGACTTAGGTGCTACCAAATTGGACGAATCTCTCTGAGAATTGTGCGATCCAATTCGATCGCAGGAATTGTAGAACCCTCCCTACAATTCCGTGGAAATTTCCTAGGGAAATTTCGTGTGTGAGTCAAGTCACACAAAGTAGTTCATCGAGAACGGCTAAGAGTGTTGGACTTAAAGCATTCTCATCACAGGACCGAGTGGGGTCGGTCGGTACCGTAGACGTCGAGACCTTCGGGGTATCGTACGATGGGGATATCGTAATCGGCAGTTGGCAGGGCCGCTGCCATGTGAAGGTTCTGAATCTTCCAGTCTACGAAGCAATCTTTGACCTCGGACTTTCGGTCGAGACAGAGATAGCTGTGTTGCCTTATCTGTATGAGATACAGATCTACGATGAGGATGTCCCTTGCCTCATGCCGTGCTTTAGGAAGTACAGAGTCAAGGAAGGGAGTGCCCTTTGTTGGTGAACTCCTTAGCCGCAGGGTTGTGCCAAGGAGATCCGACCCCTCGGATCAAACGATAGACGATGTGTTGGTACAGGATGGAGATCCTTTAGCTTTCGATAGTCAGAAGCTAAGTGAAGTAGAGCAGAGATACTCTGCGTATGGAGAGTCCTTCTCCTGGGTATCGCCTTCGTGGCGAAAATTGATAAGGTGGTGAATGTATATTCTCACCACTAGGAAGAGATTGTCCACCAAACTGATCAAATGGTGGGAATTCCTAGCAGAATTCCAATTCCAGTGAGAACACAAGCCTGAAAAGGCTAATGAAGTGCCGGATGCACTGAGAAGGCTTGACGCCTTAGTATGCTTTGCGAACTCCAGAGTGGAAGGAGATCTCCTTACGAGGATAAAAGCAGCAGTTGTGATCGATAAGGAGTATCGAAAGTCTATTGAGCAGACCAAGTTGGGTACGATCCGCTGATAGTAGGTGTACAAATGGAGTGGGTGAATGCCCTCATGAAGGACTTTCTCCGTTATGTGGTGACTGCGAGTCAAAAATTGGGTAAAGTGGACCGATTTGGCGCAATTTGCCTATAATCTCTACAGATCATCGTCTATTGGGCACGGCCCTTCGAGCTTGTGTTAGGGAGGCGGTCCCTAACTTCAGTTGATATTGCGATGAGGACCTCCGAAAGGAGATGATCCGCGATCCTATGGGTGGTTTGTGAGCGAGTGGAGTCGCTCCAAGAGGCTAGAGACGGCTTCGAGGTAGCCACGAGACGGATGCAATTATATGCAAATCGTCGTCGTGGGATGAAGCTACGTCCGATATTCCACGTGAGCTTCCAAAAAGGGTTTTCATAAGGATCCAGGGGATCCGACTCAGTTATAGTCGCTTCGTGTGCCTCCTACGGGTCGAACAGAGTTCGACCAAAGGATCGGAAGGATCCTGAATTATCGAGTTTTGGGACATAGTGGGATGAATCGGCGAACAGAGTTTCTTGTTCGGTGGGAAGGTTCACCATCGAAAGAAGCTACATGGTATAAGGTGTCCGAACTGTGGTAGTTCGTGGACGAGATCCGACGTTACCATGAGTCGTCGAGGGCGACGACTCGCTCCGGAGGGGGAGAATGTTAGGCCTGTGGGCCGAAAATTGGGCGTGGCCCAATTCCAGCCCAGCCCAACCCATTTACTCTTAGGGGATTTGTGGGTTAGCGGATCGGATCGGGCACCGCCCGAATCCGAATCCGGAATTTACCCAATGGGCGAGGCGACGAAGTTGTCGCGGACGTGCGTTGATGCGACGGCACAGAGACTCGGGCGGCGTGCAAGGCGTGCGGCGGGCTGCGCGTAGAAAGAAAAAGGAGAGCATGCGATAAGGACTCGGCTCCGCTCCCTTCACCGGATTTTACTCTCCCCCTCGATTTTCCTCCGGCCAACGTGGTCGTCGTCGGACGCCTTCATCGACGGAACCTCCAGGTGGCTTCGGTGGTGTGGGTGGGTGGACAAAGCACCTTGGAGCCTTCTGTTCTCTTCCGTGTCGTTGTCCTCGTCCGCCTCGCGCTTGATGTTGCCGCTGCCGCCGCCATCGCCAGACCTCAAGCCCACCTCGGAAGGCACGTCCGCATCTGCTTCACCGACTTGAAGGAGCCGGCGGCCTATGTGATTGCCGAGGTAACTCCGTTTCCCTCACCGTCGTTTCCAATTTTCCCCGGTCGAGCTCGCGGCTCCCAGCGACTTCTGCTCTTCGCTCCGATGGTGTGTTCTGTGATGGCCGCACCTTCTTCCTCTTCTCCTCCGGCGAGCTCCCTTCTGCTGTCTGCTGGCTCGCCTGCATGCGAGAACTTCCGGAGCCGCCCACGCCTGCGTGCGAGTTTTCTCCGCTCGCCGCCTGCGTGTGGTAGTTCTCCTCTTCTGCCTGGTGTTATGCGAGGTGGACATCGCTGCCTTAGCCTGTGAGGGGATACAGTCGGGTGGACGTCGCCTTCTTTGGAGACACGGGAGAAGGCCGCTGCCGTCCGTTGCGTTGCGTCTTCCCCTTCGTGCGAGTGGTCGGACGTTTCCGCGAGTGCTTCTGCTGCCGTCTGCCTGTGTTCCCCAGCCACCGTCCGCTTGCTTTCCCGGCGCCGCCAGTCGCCGGAGACGACCCCTTTCCTTCCTTCTTCCCCACCTCACCTACGCGTGAGGGTGGACGGCCGGCCTCCTTGGCCAGTTGGCATACGCATGCGTGGCGTGCTTCGGCGCGTGGGTAGGGACGGTTTGTCCGTCCGCTATCGGTGTGTGTGCGTCCTTGCCGGCTTCCGTCCGGCTGGCTTTTCCGTCACCGGCGTGCGACGCCGAGAGACGATTGTCAGTGATCGTTAGGTCGATCCGCGGTTACTCCCCTCGGTTCTCTCTCCGATATCTGTGCAGGTTTGGAAACTGTTGCGGACCTCATCCGACGCAGTCGGATACGAGTGTGTCCCTTTTGGGTTCGAGTGAACCCGGTTCGACTCGACGACACCGGTCTTCGGTGAATCGTCTACGTTGACCTGAGTCGTGTTGGAACGGCAGCGATCCTTATTGAGTCCATAGTCGGGCTGGGAGTCGGTCTGAGGGATTGACTCCGCCAATCGCGCCCAATCCAACGGTTTCGACCGTTGTAATATCTGCGTTGACGTATTTGGACTCGAGTCAAGCATTGACTCATGGGTAAAATAGTTAAAAATATATTATCGTAAACGTATGTGTGACACTTGGTTAAGACACTAATCACATTTACACACCAAGACAAACAAAAAGAGGCCTGTGAGGCTGAGGAACGGCACATTGACAAACGTCAAAAAGCAATGCCATAGATAGAAAGCACACCTTTCTCGCTTACTCCAAATTTACTCGCCTTTCTCTCTCATGCGGTCATGCCGCTTGCAGTCTGACTGTCTAAAACCCTCTCATCCATTCCCCAGTGGTGACTGCCTGACTGGTGAGTCCCATCGCATTCCCAACTTTGCTCTCTTTCCTTTCGTCTTGCTCAGTCGGTGCCAGCTAAGGGAATCCAAGCAGCCACGATAGTACATTTCCAGAAGCGAGATTCGAAATCGAACAACAAATGGGGAAGAAGAAGCAGCCCGCACTACTCTTCTTCTCCTCCTTCTTGATCTTGGCTGCCACTGCCACGGCCAAATCCACCATCGAGCCGTGCGCCGGCTCTGACTCCTGCCCTGCGCTCCTCGGCTACACCCTTTACGCAGACCTCAAGGTTTCCGAGGTGGCCGCCCTCTTCCAGGTCGATCCCGTCGCCCTCCTCGCTGCCAACTCCATCGATGTTTCCGTTCCCGACGTCGAGAATGTCATCCTCCCCGCAGGCCTCTTCCTCCGCGTCCCCGCTGTCTGCTCCTGCTCTGGCGGCATCCGTCGCTCCATTTCCACCCGCTACACCGTGCGTCCTGCAGACACTCTCGCTTCCATTGCCGCCGCCGTATACGCTGGCCTCACCTCGCCTGACCAGATCCAGGAGGCCAACGACATATCCAACGCCGCCGCGCTCGATGTTGGAAGTTCCTTGGTGATTTCCCTCCCCTGTACCTGCTTCAACACCACTGATAACTTCCTTCCCGCTGTCTACCTCTCCTACGTCGTCCGACAGGGCGATTCCGTGCCCGGCATCGCCGTCCGCTACGCCACCACTGTAACAGACATCATGAACGTGAATGCCATGGGTAGCCCTTCCATCCAAGCAGGGGACATTCTTGCCGTACCACTTCCAGGTACTTTTTCTTCGCATTGGGCAACCTGATTTCTTGCTAAGATTTAACTTGCTTTTGTCTGTGTTATTTTTTTCCATCATGATTACGCTCTCATGTATAGTTACGTTTCAGTTTCAACTATTTATCCGTCGATTATATTACTTAATTTTCATTATTTAGTCATTGTGAAGAGAAATACACTAACAACCACTTGTTTTCCAGAGAATCATCGATAAGGGGAGTAAGGAATAGTTAAATCCAAATTCTTGCTTCTCGAACGTCGAGATCATGTTTTCTATATCTATGCATTAAGATATCATTTACTTTTCTCTTCTAGTTCAGTTAATACTACGTCAAGAAATGATATCTTTTGATTATTTACGAGTTTGATCATATAGTGTTGGTTGTTCTGGAATCTCAGAAGTTGCTGTACTTCGATATGATGTGTTGATATTGTTGTTCTTTCTGATACAAATGGAAGGGAACATTTAGTACGTTATACAACAGAAGGTAAAATTGTTTATCAGCTTCAATATCAGATCAAATGCTTGTTATCAGTTGACTTGATATAATGTAGCTAGGGAATGTGCTCTTGAATCATGCTAAAAGTTTTAGGAATACTTTCAAGATTTTTGCTGCATGAGAATGTTGGTGATATGTCCAATAAGAAAGTTCAGATTTTATTCTGATTATATTGATGATGATAGCGAAATCAACAAGTTGTGCATTGCTTCAAGATAAATAATTGTTTGAATAATTATTTGTTTGTACAAGGGGTGATGGAGAGATAAATAATTGTTTGAATAATTATTTGTTTGTACAAGGGGTGATGGAGTGTAGAATTATCATTCCGTAAAAAAAAAGAATCTATTTGTCATTCAAAACAAACACACTGGATGATTGTACAAATCTACGGCCTCTTACTTTTCCTTTTGGTATTTAGGATTTTGTGTGTCTCAATGCAACTGTTAAATTGTCCATAATTGCCTATTAGAGTGTGAGGATCTGCATGACAATTTTCATAATACATGAAGAAAATGTCAATGGACATAGGACTCTAAGCCTGAAATTACAAGCAATACAAATATGGGATATTGCTTATACATATTAATGTGGCAATGGAAAAATAAATCCTCTTACAGTTATAAAGAGTGTAAAAAATTGTTAGAAGAAATGAAAGGTTCAGTTAAACAATTCCCTTAATTTTGTGGAACATAATTTGTTTGGTTTTGAAATTCCATATGGTAAATCTCTTGGAATGTTTCATACATTGACTCCAATTGTCAGTATAATCCCTTTTTCTGCAAAAGAAAAATAAGAAAGCTTTCTTCCTTTACATGCCTGTGGTCATTCTCGAAACAAGATGAGAGAATGTAGAGAGAGGATAACAAACTTGACAGTGGAAATCAATAAATTTGATTTTTACATAGAGACACTTTTTTTTAAATTAACTCTTGATTAAGTCCAGTGGCCATACATATGTATTTAGAATCTGGTATATCTTACATTCTTAAGAGTAGCTTCTCAAAATTTGCCTAACCTAAAGTTATTTATTTTGATGAGCAGTGACTGCTAACATATAGAAGTAGGTAACATGTCGTCAGGAAGACTTGAGACAACTTATCACCCTAGTTGATTTTCCACTGAGCTTTTATTATAAAGGTGTAAATATTCAATTATCACTCACATTGACAACTGAAACTTCAAAAAAGAGAAATATTTTCTTTTACTTTACGTATAAGAAGCTACAATTTTTTACCGATCCATACTGGGTGATGTGCCCATTATGTACCCGCAGTCTAGCACACGGTACATGGACCAACCAGTACTGGATCATCACTGCTATGTACTGGACTATACCCAAAACCTTGATAAGAAGCATATTTAAATTTTACTGCTTCTGATAATCTTCTTTGAACATAGTACAAGTATCCTTTTAAAGGGTGCAGGGGCATATATCAAAAATGCTTTGTCTTTTTATCGTTCTACCACTTGGGTTAGTGATATCTGTATTTCTCTTACCCAACACAATTGTTAATTTCTCATCTGCGATGAGTTTTTGGTGCTATGAATTTTTTTCTTATTTGTCTGTCATGTTTTGTTGGTGGTCCTTCTTGCCAATTTTATATCTATATTTAACGTATCTTTCTTCCCTTATAACATTTTTTTACTAATCTTGTTGTGCTAAAGCTTCTTGTTGATTTTTGTCCTGTTGTAGCATGCGCATCAATGTTCCCCAAGAGTGCTTCAGATTACGGACTGATTGTGGCTAATGGAACTTATATCATAACTGCTGGTCACTGTGTTCAATGTAGTTGTGGGCCAGGAAATCTCAAGTAATATTAACATGGCTTTTCATTTTCATGCACTTATTGTTTCTTAATTTTGTTTTGGTTTCATGCCAACTAAAACTTTTTTGCAGTTTGTATTGCCTACCGTCATCCTTATCAGCATCATGTTCAAGCATGCAGTGCAGTAGCAGCAATCTTATAATTGGAAATTTTACTCTCCAACAAACTAGTGCTGGTTGCAGTGTTACTTCTTGTAACTATGGTGGCTTAGTAAATGGATCTATCATCACTACGTAAGGCACTTCATGTGTTTATCTATCTTCATAATCAATTGTTTTCTGTTGTTATGCTAGAATAAGCTATGTGATTTTTTATAATCGTTCAGGTTAACCACATCTCTTCAACCTCAGTGTCCAGGTGATATTTTAATACTTTTCCTCTTTGTTTATACTTGTTATTTTACCCTTTTCTCAAAGACATTGCAAAACTTTACGATGTATCAATAACTTGTACAGGGAAACATCAGTTTCCTCCCCTCCTACCCCCACCAACCGCTGTAGGGCATGATTCAGTTCTTGCTCCATCACCATCGCAAGCCCAAGCCGGTGGTACTGTTACAAATCCAAGGTCTACGGTGCCTGGAACGTTTACTGTCCCTGGTGTTTCTCCTGCCTATGGTCCTGTTGGAAGCGCTTCTGACGCTACTTCTATTAGGCCATTCTGCCACATTTTGTGTTTTCTAGCAGTCTCTTTGTTTGCAGTCAGCCTTTTAATTTAAATGGGTTTTTCGATCCGTCAGTAGTGACTTGAGAAATTTGTTTTGCTTCATTGTTATTGCTATTGAGCTTCTATTATGTAGTACCCGACATTGTCTAAACTATATATATATATATTCATTTAGTTGAACAGATAGCCGTGACATTTTGCTTGATCTGTCATCTAATTTTTCCTCACCGTAATTACTTACAGTCAAGAGTGAAGACTGAAATTACTTGCCTAAAAAGCTGAGGTAGTATTGTTAAAAGACAAGTAGTTTGATTCTGGAGTTCTTTTTCCATTTGAATGGTCAGGTAAATATAATTATGGGGAAATCTTAGTTTGGCTAATAAGTTTGACGTTTATTGCCCATGGAGTTGCATTTATGTCAATTTAATCTGAGCATTCTTTGATCCTTTCCACAGGCTTTACTTAATCAAATTGCTAATGTGGTTTAGTGAAAACGAAACTTTTCATTAAAATTGTTAAATCAATTAATATGGATCATATATATATTAATTAATAATTATATATGGCTATCTTAAATATTTTAGCCGTACTAAAGTGATCAATTAATAAATTAATTGTTACAGTTTAATTATATTAAATTTATATAGAATATTATTATGTGTAGAGACTTAGGTTTTATTTCTATTTTTTGATAGATTTGAAATAGAAATAATATTAAACATGTTGTGGTTCTTGCAGGCGTGTGTTTTTTTAATTAATTAATAAGAAGACTTTCATCATGTTTTTCATTCTAAGTCTGAGAAACACAAAGTCTACAGAAGACCAAGACAGATTCCTCTTCTTAATCTCAAGATTCTTCATGTACGCTTCTGCTATGGTATTTTGTCAATGTTTTAACATAAAATATTTTATTATGATTTAGTCATAATTTTTAGTCGATCCAACAAGTGATATCGGAGTCAGTTTATGTTAATTCATTGTGAAATCTAGAGAGTTTCTATGACTTAATTGCATGCATAATGTTCTCAATTTTTTATTAATCGCATGCATATCATGTTCTTCAGTTATGCTTTTGCCCTAAGAATCTCTTTGTCAGATTCGTCGCCGACATCAGGTTGTAAAAAAAAAATCGGAAGAAAATTTTCTCTGTTCGATTGTTAGTTTTTCCCCTAAATCATGTTTGTCGACGTCGTTGCTGATGTCAGGTCCAAAATCCTACGATTTTGGGTTTCTTCCTGTTGCTGACATCGTTGCTGGTGTCATCTCCTGCCGTCCCCGCATTCCGTTGTCTTCAGATAAAAGCGAGGGGCATTTGCCCTATTTTCGGTTGGCGGCAAGCTTTAGGGCGTTTGCCCTAATTGTCGCCGACGAATCAGGTGTCGTCATCGCTAATCGTCGCCGATTCCTTCATCGTTTTTTCCGCCGATCCGCGAATCTACGCTTCTAGTTTTCGATTCACGATGGCTGCGATTTCAGCGGCGGTGGCGGTGACACTTAGGGCAGACGATGTGCGGATTCCTGGTGGCTTTCCTCCGTGGCTCTGGCCACGTGCTGATCAGGTCGGCGAGGGCTGCTTCTTGCGGGCATGCGACGTTCAACTGAGGCGTCGTGCGGCGAAGCAGCACTCGGCGGAAGGGTCGCATACATCGCCGAATTTGTGGCTCGCGTGCGACGTTTAGGGCTTGCGTCAAACCGGCTGCATTAGGCGATGTCGATCCACCGCTTGTGCCGCCGATTCCATTGTTGGCCACTTGCCATTGAATTATCGTCATAGGTTGGAATCGACGATTCTACTCTCTTGATTGCCGTTCGGAATAGGCGAGAGCAAGTGATTTGTTGGCGACGGAAGGTAGCGCTCGCCTTCAAGGAATCGGCAACGGATGATTGAGGCCTTCGATTTGGGGCTTCTGCCCTAATCCTGCTTCCAGTCGATGTCGTTGTAGGCATTTGCCGTCGAGCGACGAGCAGCGGCTATACTCGCGTGCGAGCAGGCGAACGCTGGCGGTATTTGTGGGCGACGGCTGCGAACGGGCTTCAACCGGCGACGTGGGTCGCTGGGTGCAGCAGCCGTGCGTGGTGGTCGCTTCGTTGTGGGCGAGCCTTGCGACGCGCTTCGCGTGCGGCATCGGCCGTGTCTTTTGGGCTGGGGACGTGCATCATGTTGCGTTTAGGGCACAGCGTGTGTGGGTCTCACCGTGACGAGGGCTAATGGGTGAAAGTGAATTCAGGTTTCGGGTCAGATCTGGGATGCGGGTCAGCCGTCAGCTGCATATTTGATGTGGATCCGGTTTTGGATTCGTTATTTTTGGATCTGGGTCCGCTTCTTCAACAGATCTGGTTTTAATGAATCTGGATCGGGTTTGGCTATTGGGCTAGATCTGGGCCGAATTCGGGCCTGCAATCTAGGTCTATTACCAGGGCTGCACCCTCTGCTATGTTGTGCACAGAAGCAAGAGTGCTGTGTTGTTTCTACTGTCTGGGCCTGGTTTGGATCCAATCATTTGGGCTAGTTTTTCTACTGTGTGCAGAAGCAGCAAAGAGCTGTTTGGGTAGCTGTGCTGTGCAACGGCTGCTTGCTTTCAATTTTAATAAAATTTAGAAAAATAATTTTCTAATAATTTCAAACAATGGCATAATTATTTTTTATTATTGTCTCAATAATAACATGTCTGACATTATGAAATATATTAATTGAAATAATATGACTACCAAAGTAGCATATTGTGTAGATTAATTTATTTTATATTTTTAAGATGGTGTGTATGTAATTCATGCGAGTATTAATCGGCCCAAAGGAAGGTTGATACTTGGCTGAATTATGTGTACATATGTGGTAATGACATGTGATGATTATTTGGTTTACTTGTCAACATTAAGTCGGTCCAAAGAAAAGTTTAGTGTTATATGAGACTTATTATCAGTGTTTGATTACTACAATGAGGGTACCACTTACAAGTTAATATTTATGTCCAAAGATGAAATATTAACGTTATGCTAAGTATCTTGTTATGCACCCATCATTGTTTGAATTTATTATTAGTTAATACTTGAATTTTAATTTAAGTATGATTTAGAACTAATGTGAGTATATTCAAATATTAATTCTGCTTCCAGTATTACTACTGCTAATATTAACTCCATACCTATGCTAAATGACATAATTTTTAAAGCATGGCAAAAGAATGTTACCATTGTTCTCGGAGTCATGGATCTAGACCTTGCACTCATGGTAGAACGTCATGTTGATCTTACCACTATAAGTTCCTCTAAATGACAAGAGGGAGTTGGAAAGATAGGACAGTTCAAATAGCATAAGTCTTATAATCATTAAGCATGTCATACTAGAAGCATTTAGGGGCACACTACTAACAATCTCTCTAAGGTATAAGAGTAAAGGAAATATAAGATAGCATATTATGAATATGTCTCATCTTGCTTCAAAGTTAAAGGCACTTAAGTTAAAGCTGTATGAAGACTTGCTCATGCATTTGGTTCTTATATCTCTTCCTACACAGTTTAATCAATTTAAGGTCAGTTATACCTACTAAACGGAGAAATAGACTCTTAATAAGTTAATTTCTCATTTTGTATAGGAGGAAGAGAGATTGAAGCAAGACAAGTCAGTGAGTGCTCATTTGACATCTACCTTAAAGCATATTAAATAAATAAATAAGGGATAAAGAAACTACAGTGTGTAGACCACAAAAGAAACAAAAGAAGAAACATACTTAGGTATTCACATGTTTCTTCTGCAAAGATAGTGGACATACCAAAAGGACTACACCAAGTATCATACTTAGTGTGCATAAAGAAATATACACTTCTCACTTTTGTTTATTTTGAAGTTAATTTAGCTGATGTACCTAGACACACATAGTGGGTGGATTTGGTTGTCACTACTCACATAAGGGTCCATGCAGGGTTACATGAATTGCTGAAAGCCAATTGATGCTAAAGATTCATCTATATGGGCAATAGCGAAATAGTTGAAGTTTATGCAATAAACCTATTTGGGTTATTATGTAAGACTAGTCACTATTTAGATTTGAATGAGACATTTGTTGTTCCATCTCTTAGACATAATTTAGTTTCTATTCCAATTTTGAACAAATCAGGATATTATTGTTCATTTAGGAATAGTAAATTTACTTTGTCTAAAGATTCAAATCTTAAGTGGTACTAGTTTATTAAGTTCTTTAAATAACCTTTACATGTCATATACAATTACTTCATCTGATGAAACTCTGCATATATGTGGTACAAAGTGAAAATTAATAAATGAGAATTCTTCATTAACATGACACAAAAGATTAGGTCATATCTCTAGACGGAGAATAGAAGGACTTGTGTCTAATGGAATTCTTGAGCCATTTGATTTTGCAAATTTTGAAATTTGTAAAGGAGAAACAAACAAACATAAAGAAGAAATTGGGAGCCTACAAAACTTCAGATGTCTTAGAATTAATTCATATAGAAATTCGTGGTCCATTCCCTCCGGCTTCTTGGAATGGTCAACGGTATTTCATTATATTCATAGATGATTACTCCAGATATGGCTACCTCTATCTTATTCATGAGAAGTCACAAGTATTGGACATGTTCAAAAGTTTTAAGGCTAAAGTTGAAAATCAATTTGGCAAACCTATGAAGAGCATCAAATCTGATCATGGTTGAAGGTCCCCTACACAAGGGGGGCGAAAACCCTAATAGGAGGCGCAATAACATTCTAGCGGAATCTAGGGCTTTCAAAATCGCATAGCATGTATTATGATCAACTTTAAAGCATGAAATGAACTCATACCGAAGCCATATAATGGAAGGCGCCTTGGAAGCAAGAGAACAAGAGAGCTCTCCTCCAAATCGTCACACACAAGATGATGTTGCTTCCTCCCTTGGTGCTCCTTGTGCTAGCAAGGTTCCAAGAGGTCCTTGTCGAGTGAAAGGGAAAGATGAGATGTCCTTCTCTTGGCCGAATCCTCCTCTACCTTCAAGGTGTCGCCACACACGAAAGCGTCAAAAGGAATATGGGCGAGAGGCGAGAATAGAGAGCACTCTATTCGGTCGTGAACAACATCTCCAAGTGGAGATCGTGGTTACTAAAAATAGCCACCACACTTCGCTCTAACGTTCACGCCAAGTGAACATGTCGCCAACTCCTCTCCCCTTGAACCATGCGCTCATTAAACGAGCCGGTTCAAATTGGTTTGGTCCAGAGACCAATTAAGCCAAGCAATCAAGTCCAGATCTCAAATAAACCCTAAGGCTCAGATCTGACCGTTGATCTCCTGATGCTCCTGATCTCATCGATCTAGCATCCAATCTCTCAATCGAAGCTTACCGATCTCAAGCCCTAATCAATCAAACATGATCAGACCAGATCTCACTCACAATCAGAGATTAAATCCCTTTAAACTGAACCCGAACAATTCAGTCCACTCGATCTGACTTAAGTAAGCCATATCATCAAATTGTGCGACCCTGAGGGTTTCCTTTAAATGTCGGTAACGATAACTCACGTTATCACGATCAGTGAGGGGTATCTAGCAACACATCACTGTCTCCCGATATAAAGGAAAGAGTCTTCCAAGACTACACCCAAAACACAGCACAAGTGTGAATCCACATCACTAGGCATACATGTTTCCTTTGCCACTGGATGTTCTTATTGGACAAGCGTGTCAAGCTTGTAGCTCCAATATGATGAGCATGATTAGATCAGATGAACACAGTCACCTGGGTATGGCCATACACTTTTCTCAATCATCTCATCCTAGGGGGCCCCTTTAGAACATCACACTCCTTAAACAAGGAGACGGCAATCCTATGTCTATCACTAGTGCCCTAACATGACTCAAGCTCATTATCCAAGATAGTCTATAACCATTGTGTTTCAAATGATATTGAACTACCTCAAAACAATGACAATCATCATTTAGAAAACACAAGTGATCTCAAGTCAGAGGAAATGTGCCACTTGTCATATTCAAAGATTATTCACATTGCGACAAACAATTGAACATCCTAGTAGGGTCTGTCCAGTACATCCAATGTACCCATGAGTCTACATCTTATTCCATGCTCGAAGCATCCTATAAGACTAGAACACATATTAGTCTTAACCATATCAAGGCTGTCTCATGTTCACCAAGATACATCGACTAAGGACATTATAGCCTGTCAGCCTAGCTGAACAGCTTTGAGACATTATTCAGAAGAACATATATTGCAGCAGACAATGTAGCTAACTGAATAATAACCATGCCTTTATAAACATAACAGTTTATTACATGATACTGATACATTCCCAAGGCCTCAAACATTAGGCTTAAGGGCATACCCCAACAATCTCCCACTTGCACTTAATCTAATGGTTGAGAAATCTCAAACCCATATTATTACAGTGCTTCTCATGCTTCTGGTGCGCCAGAGGCTTGGTAAGCGGGTCTGCCAGATTGTCATCTGTATGAACCTTGCAGATTTTGATCTCGCCACGATCTATGATCTCCCTGATCAAATGAAACCGTCTCTGTATGTGCTTGGACTTCTGGTGCGACCGTGGTTCCTTTGCTTGTGCGATTGCTCCAGTGTTATCACAGAAGATAACCAAAGGATCTGCACTCGAAGGAACAACACCAAGTTCTCTCACGAACTTACGAATCCACACTGCCTCCTTGGATGCTTCCGAGGCTGCAACATACTCGGCTTCTGTTGTGGAATCAGCAACAGTTGACTGTTTGAAACTCTTCCACACCACTGCTCCTCCATTCAAGCTAAAAACATAGCCTGATTGCGATCGGAAATCATCCTGGTCAGACTGGAACGAAGCGTCAGTATATCCTTCAATACTGAGTTCTTCCTGACCACCATATATCAAGAACATATCTTTGGTCCTCCGCAGATATTTTAAAATGTTCTTGACTGCAATCCAGTGTGCCTGACCTGGATTACTTTGGAAACGACTGGTCACGCTTAACCCGTAAGCAACGTCTGGGCGTGTACACAACATCGCATACATAATGGATCCAATAGCCGAAGCATAAGGCATATTGTCCATTTCATCTTTCTCAGTCTGTGTTTGTGGACACTGACTCTTCGAAAGACTCAGACCATGTCTGACTGGAAGATATCCTCGTTTAGAATTCTCTAAATGAAATCTTTCCAGGACTTTATCGATGTAAGTACTCTGGCACAGCCCGAGAAGCCTCTTAGATCTATCTCTGTAGATCTTCACACCTAATATATAGGCTGCTTCTCCTAAATCTTTCATCTGGAAACATTTCCTTAACCATGCCTTCACAGCATGCATTTCAGGAATGTCATTTCCAATGATCAAGATATCATCGACGTAGAGGACTAGGAAAGTAATTACGCTCCCACTAAACCTCTTATATACACACGGGTCATCCTCGTTCTTGATGAAACCAAATTCCGTGACTGATTCATCAAAACGAATATTCCAGCTTCTTGATGCTTGCTTAAGTCCATAAATGGACTTCTTTAACTTGCATATCTTATGACGATCTGATGGATTAGTGAAACCCTCAGGTTGTGTCATATACACATCCTCATCCAGATTTCCATTAAGGAAAGCTGTTTTCACATCCATCTGCCAGATCTCATAATCATAATATGCAGCTATCGCGAAAAGAATCCGAATAGACTTGAACATAGCTACAGGTGAGAAAGTTTCATCATAATCTATCCCGCAGATTTGTTTGAAACCTTTCGCAACTAGCCTGCCTTTATAGGTAACCACGTTACCATCCATGTCAATCTTCTTCTTGAAGATCCACTTACAGCCTATAGGGATAACTCCCGGAGGCGGATCAACCAAATCCCAAACTTGGTTATCTGACATGGAGTCCATCTCGGCTCGCATAGCTTCAAGCCATCTAGCTGATTCCGGTCCACTGACCGCATCCGCATAAGTGAGGGGTTCATCATGATCAATGATGTAGACTCCGTCATAGCGCTCAGGCTGTCGACGAATCCTTCCCGATCTTCGCGGTTCCCGTGATATCTGAGCCTCAGGTTGTTCAATAACCTGATCTTCTGGCTCAGGCTCATCCAATTCTGCTTGAGTACTTTGTCCTTCCTCTGGATTCTCTTCCAGTTTTATTTCTCTCCCACTGGCCTCTTGCAGAAGAAACTCCTTCTCAAGAAATATGGCCGTCCGAGCAACAAAAACCTTGTTCTCTTTGGGATCGTAGAAATAATAACCCTTAGTTTCCTTAGGGTAACCGACAAAGATGCATTTGTCAGATCTGCTCTCTAGTTTCCCAGAGGCGAGCTTTTTGACATAAGCCTCGTAGCCCCAGATCCTGATAAATGTCAAGCTTGGCTGTTTCCCATACCATAACTCATATGGAGTTTTTGAAACGGCCTTGGATGGCACTCGGTTTAGTACCTTTGCAGCTGTTTCCAGTGCAAAACCCCAAAAGGAGTATGGAAGAGTAGCCTGACTCATCATAGAACGAACCATATCAAGTAACGTTCTATTTCTCCTCTCGGACACACCATTCCATTGCGGTGTTCCTGGCGGAGTGAGCTGTGAGATAATCCCACACTCCTTCAGATAGTCAGTAAACGTATGACTTAGGTATTCTCCACCTCGATCTGAGCGAAGTGCCTTGATATTTCGGCCTAGCTGATTTTGTACTTCATTCTTGAACTCTTTGAACTTGTCAAAAGATTCACTTTTATGTCTCATTAAAAAGACATACCCATATCTACTGAAATCATCAGTAAAGGTAATGAAGTACTGATAGCCACCTCTGGCATGTTTACTAAATGGCCCACACACATCAGTGTGTATAAGGTCAAGTAAACCTGAAGCCCTTTGTCCTTTGTTAAGAAAAGGTGACTTCGTCATTTTGCCCATTAAACAAGCTTTGCATGTATCAATCTCCTTGTAGGAGAATGATCCCAGCAGTCCATGATCATGCAACCGCTTAATGCGTTTCTCGTTAATATGGCCTAAACGACTATGCCATAGCAAGGTGCTGTCATCAGCATTCTTGGCTTTCTTAATATCAATTTTCTGTATAGAACATTCCATGTCCAACATGTATAACCCATTGCTAATTGAACCAGTTGCATAAACAATATTATCATAAGATAAAACACACTTTGAAATATTGCATTCAAAGGAAAAACCCTTCCTGACAAGAGCAGGAATGGAGATAATATTTTTAGTAATACTGGGAACAAAATAACAACTGTTTAGTTCCAATACAAGTCCAGATGGTAAAGAAATGAAATAGTCTCCTACAGCAACAGCAGCAACCCGTGCCCCGTTTCCAACTCGTAGGTCCACTTCATGCTGTCCCACCTGCCTTCTTCTCTTGAGTTCCTGCACATTTGAACAAATTTGAACTCCACATGCAGTGTCCAACACCCATGATATAGAAGAAGAAAACATGACCTCAGTCACGAATATACCTGAGCCAGAAGCGATGCTTCCCCTCTTATCTCCTTGGAGCGCTTTACAGTCCTTTTTCCAGTGACCCAGCTGGCCACAGTGGAAACACCTGTATTCCTTAGACCGCTTCACCTTCTGCTTCAGAGCCTTGCTGTAGCTCTTGACAGGGGTCTTGCCCTTCTTCCCCTTCTTCTTGTTCCTGGAAGGAACCATTAAGACAGAGGTCGAAGGCTTTCCCTTCAGAGTCTCCTCAGTAGTCAAGAGCATATTCAGCATCTCTGCCGGAGTACAATCGATTTTGTTCATATTAAAGTTAATAATGAACGCGTCGAATGAAGGCGGGAGAGACTGCAGAATAATATCCACAGCAAGCTCCTGGTTGATGGTATGCCCCAGTTTCTCTAGAGCCTCCTTGTGCCCAATCATCTTGAGCACGTGAGCTCCCACTGGGCTCCCTTCAGCCAGTTTGCTCTGAAAGAAAAGCTTTGTCAGATTATAGCGCTCTGTCCTCGCCTGTGCAGCATACAGCATCTTGAGGTTCGCTATCATGTCTATAGCAGACATATCCTCATGCTGACGCTGCAGCGGTGGCGTCATAGACGCTAGCATCAGGCAAGCGACATCAATGCTATCATTGACGTGCTTTTCATAGGCTTCCCGAACCGCCCTTGCGGCGTTCGGAGCGGGCTGAGGCGGTATCGCCGTCTCGAGGACATACAGTTTCCTCTCTGCCTTAAGAACGATCTTAAGGTGTCCGAACCAGTCAGAGAAGTTCGGCCCAGCAAACTTCTCCCTTTCCAGTAGGGATCGCACATTGAAGTTCATGGTGTTCGTTGCTGCAGGTATCTACAACAATGCAAGAACAGCAAGGTCAGTATCAATGTTAAGAATCAATCAGGACTTAAGAAAGATTCTTTTTCTCACTATTTTATCTGACTGAAAAATCCATTAAACAGTCCGAAAGAGTAGACACTCTTTTAGTGAGATGGGATCCGGATTTCATACTTGGTCTCCGCGTCCCGCTCAGGCGAGATAAGATGCACAGAGAGTACAAGCACTAATCTCCGGTAGCAGTCCCTGCCGATCGCCAACCCGTGCGATTCCCCTTCATCTGGGCAATCCAGCAGACTGTGCCAACTGAGTTGGTACAACACAGTCTCTGATCCCACAGATGGCTGCCTCCATGTGCTACCATATGCGCCACATATGTAGCCTACATGGTCAAGCTGACCCGACCTACTCCCTGGACCACCATGTGCTATGTTGAGCAACGAGAAGGGATAAATCCCTACTCTGTAACACACAGGTGTAATCCCACACCGTCTGAAGATAGATGGACGTGCCCACTGAGTGGGTACAACACGGCTCCAACGATAATCAGAACAGTGAGGTTTCGCGTCAGAAGGCTTATGAGCTTGATATTTTAGCGTTGGATTTTAACGGTCTTTTTATCTTCTTCACTATCATGCAATTCCTATGGTGATAGCAGAAGATAAACTAATCATGCAATTCTAATATTTAAACAATAATAAAAGAGAGCATGAATCTTATGTGGTAAAAGCCCATAGCCCTAGTAAGACCTTAATTTAACTTAAGTCTTGACTTGCTTTTCTTCATAGGGCTTTTGCTGCTCATCTGGCCCAAACCTGGGCCCAAGCGCCATCTGCAGCTCTGGTGCGCCCACCAGGAATTTGCGCCAGGTCCTAGGGTCGAACCCTAGACCTCCCACCTGGTCCAGCCACTGCTGCAAGCGCCTCTGCCAAGTGTGCTCTGTGCTCTTGTCTAATTAAATTACAAATTTAACTATCTAGACAAGATTGACACGCAGGTCAATTACACATTATAAATTAATTAAACTGTGATTCGCAGATCACAAAAATAAAAATTTTCCCAGGCACGCAGGCCCCAGCACAGCACACATTAAAAACGGGCAGCCCACATAAGAGTAAATAGACAAACATATGGCATCAATCAACATGTGATCCACTCAAGAAAATTTAAATTTCGAAAACCCATAGGCATCAATTTTAATTTCCTTATTTGCCCTACAACCTTACAACGGTCCATTACTAGGGATCCACTCATCCATCCTAGTCAGATCCATTGCCCTTGCATGCACCAAGTCCTAACTGACTTGAGTCGACCATAAGGTCAACAATGCATGCGCCAGGGCTGAACAACCACAATGAGGTCTGGCAAGCGGGTGTGACCCCGGGCCTAACTCATGTGTGTTCACTAGTTGTCTCAATCAGACATCGCTACACGCCTGTCTGCAGTCGACCTGTAGCCACCACGTGCTTGCGCACAGGTGCTACCTGGTCAACCCGTCAAGGCTGTCAGATGGTCTGATCAGACTTTTGGATCTAACCTAGGGGGTGACTTCAACCCTAATAACCCGTCTAAGGATTTAATGTAAGGCCTTAGATCTAGTGGTATACGCGCAAGTGTTTAAGTTTTAAGAAAAACTACAACATAATATATGCGCCAACTTAACATGCGCCAAGGAGAAAATCATATCTATTACTAGCATGCATTTTCGCCAACATAAAGCATGTAACTATAGATCTATGAATTTGCGCAAAACATGGATCACAATCATTTTCAAGCAATCATAAAACATGCATGAAAACCTGCTCTGATACCAATTGAAGGTCCCCTACACAAGGGGGGCGAAAACCCTAATAGGAGGCGCAATAACATTCTAGCGGAATCTAGGGCTTTCAAAATCGCATAGCATGTATTATGATCAACTTTAAAGCATGAAATGAACTCATACCGAAGCCATATAATGGAAGGCGCCTTGGAAGCAAGAGAACAAGAGAGCTCTCCTCCAAATCGTCACACACAAGATGATGTTGCTTCCTCCCTTGGTGCTCCTTGTGCTAGCAAGGTTCCAAGAGGTCCTTGTCGAGTGAAAGGGAAAGATGAGATGTCCTTCTCTTGGCCGAATCCTCTTCTACCTTCAAGGTGTCGCCACACACGAAAGCGTCAAAAGGAATATGGGCGAGAGGCGAGAATAGAGAGCACTCTATTCGGTCGTGAACAACATCTCCAAGTGGAGATCGTGGTTACTAAAAATAGCCACCACACTTCGCTCTAACGTTCACGCCAAGTGAACATGTCGCCAACTCCTCTCCCCTTGAACCATGCGCTCATTAAACGAGCCGGTTCAAATTGGTTTGGTCCAGAGACCAATTAAGCCAAGCAATCAAGTCCAGATCTCAAATAAACCCTAAGGCTCAGATCTGACCGTTGATCTCCTGATGCTCCTGATCTCATCGATCTAGCATCCAATCTCTCAATCGAAGCTTACCGATCTCAAGCCCTAATCAATCAAACATGATCAGACCAGATCTCACTCACAATCAGAGATTAAATCCCTTTAAACTGAACCCGAACAATTCAGTCCACTCGATCTGACTTAAGTAAGCCATATCATCAAATTGTGCGACCCTGAGGGTTTCCTTTAAATGTCGGTAACGATAACTCACGTTATCACGATCAGTGAGGGGTATCTAGCAACACATCACTGTCTCCCGATATAAAGGAAAGAGTCTTCCAAGACTACACCCAAAACACAGCACAAGTGTGAATCCACATCACTAGGCATACATGTTTCCTTTGCCACTGGATGTTCTTATTGGACAAGCGTGTCAAGCTTGTAGCTCCAATATGATGAGCATGATTAGATCAGATGAACACAGTCACCTGGGTATGGCCATACACTTTTCTCAATCATCTCATCCTAGGGGGCCCCTTTAGAACATCACACTCCTTAAACAAGGAGACGGCAATCCTATGTCTATCACTAGTGCCCTAACATGACTCAAGCTCATTATCCAAGATAGTCTATAACCATTGTGTTTCAAATGATATTGAACTACCTCAAAATAATGACAATCATCATTTAGAAAACACAAGTGATCTCAAGTCAGAGGAAATGTGCCACTTGTCATATTCAAAGATTATTCACATTGCGACAAACAATTGAACATCCTAGTAGGGTCTGTCCAGTACATCCAATGTACCCATGAGTCTACATCTTATTCCATGCTCGAAGCATCCTATAAGACTAGAACACATATTAGTCTTAACCATATCAAGGCTGTCTCATGTTCACCAAGATACATCGACTAAGGACATTATAGCCTGTCAGCCTAGCTGAACAGCTTTGAGACATTATTCAGAAGAACATATATTGCAGCAGACAATGTAGCTAATTGAATAATAACCATGCCTTTATAAACATAACAGTTTATTACATGATACTGATACATTCCCAAGGCCTCAAACATTAGGCTTAAGGGCATACCCCAACAGTGAGTACTATAGCAGATATAACGGATCAGGAGAATAACGTCTAAGTCTTTTGCTGAATTCCTATAAGAAATACACTAAAGACTATAGTTTACATCCTTAACAGAATTCCAACTAAAGCAACTAATAAAACCCCTTATGAGCTTTGGATAGGTAAGAAACCTAGTCTAAAGCATACTTGGGGATGTCTAACTAAAGCAAGGCCTTATAGGCCAAATAAAAGTAAATTGGACTCCATAACTATTAGTTGCTATTTTATTAATTATGCTGAGAGGTTTAGGGGTTATAATTTTTATATTCCTACTGATAAATCCATTCTTAAGATGAGAATTATTGAATTCTTCGAGGATGATGAGTTTAGGAGGGAAAATAATAAAGTTAAAGACTTTGTATTTGAAGAGGAATTCATCACTCTTTCCTTGATCACTAGTGAGAATGATCAGATTTTAGTTTTTGATATTCATGATATTCAATTTTCAGTTCCTGAGATTTCTCAACCAGTGAATTCAGATGAACCTCTTGACTTAAATGAAGAAGTTATTACAGAAGAACAAACTCATCATACTCAAGAAGAAATATCATTAAGGAGATCTACTAGAGAATTAGAACTTTCACTAAGCCATAGAAAGTTCGAATTCTCAAAAGTGGATTGATGCTATAAATGAGAAGTTAAAGTCTATGATTGACAATGACATTTGGGATCTTGAATCACTACCTGAAGGTGTGAAACCCATTGGTTATAAATCGATATTTAAAATCCAAGACGGACTCGATAGGTAGTGTTAAGAGATATAAAGCGCGTCTTATTGCAAAAAGCTTTACTCAAAAGGAATGCATTAACTATAAAAGAGACTTTCTCTCCGGTATCATTGAAAGACTCTTTCAGGATTATTATAGCATTAGTGGCTCATTTTGATTTTGAGTTACATCAGATGGATGCAAAGATTGCGTTTCTCAATGGAGACATTGAGGAAACAATATATATGGTCCAACAAGAAGGTTTTGTATCGAAAGATTCAAAACAACTAGTTTGCAAACTAAAAAAAAAAATCCATCTATGGACTTAAGTAGACTTCTCGTTAGTGGTATTATAAATTTTATCAAGTGGTCATCTCATTTGGTTTTGAGATGAATGTAGTAGATGATTATGTATACCACAAGTTCAGTGGGAGTAAGTGTATTCTTATGTTTTTTTTATATGTCTACCACATATTGCTAAGGGAGACAAGTTTAGTCTCAAATAATGCCCCAAGAATAATTTTAAAACTAAAGAAATGCAAAAGACTCCTTATCCATCTGCTGTGGAGAGTCTGTTGTATGCTCAGGTATTTACGTGTCCAGATATTGCGTACATTGTTGGGATGCTTAGAAGATATCTAAACAACCCAGAAATGGAACATTGGATAGCAGTAAAAGAGTTCTATGGTATTTGTATAAAACTAAAGATCATATGCTCACATACAGAAAATCAGATTAGCTAGAGATCATTGGGTATTCTAATTATGATTTTGTTGGATGCCAAGATAGTCGCAGATCTACTTCGGGCTATATTTTCCAGCTAGCTGGAGGAGCTATTTCCTGGAAAAGTGCTAAGCAGACACTTATAGCTTCTTCCACTATGGTAATTGAATTTGTAGCATGTTATGAGGCATCCAAGTATGGGATATGGTTCCGAAATTTTGTCACAGGTCTGCGTATTGTGGATAATATTAAAAGACCACTAAAGTTATTCCGTGACAATAAATCTATAATATTATATTCCAACAACAATAGGAGTTCGTCAAAGTCTAAGTACATTGATATTAAATTCCTAGTTGTTAAATAAAGAGTTCAAAGTGTTCATATATCTATAGAACATATTAGTACAAACTCCATGATTATGGATCCACTTACTAAAGTTTTACCACCCAAGGTCTTTCATGAGCACATTGCTCATATGGGTGTTATATCACTTAGTGATATGTCAGTTTAGTGGGAGTTTGTATTTAGATTATGTTGTGCACACACAAAAGAATAAAGTTTTCGGTTTCACTCTAAACATAGGTTTCGGTTTGATCTCAGAAGGAATAAAGTTGGACCAATTGGAAATAGGCATGTTATGATCACATTACATGAAATTTCCATGCTATACATCCATACATGATCTATGTCGTTGACTGTATTGACATACGTGACCATTGTTCGGGTTAGTCACGTTATATATTGTGATGAAGGCCGCCTTGATCCTATGTTAATATATTCATGGACCAGATTGATAGAGATAATATCAAATAAAAGATAGCATTAAAGAGCTCATTAAGGTATGCAATTATATCAGGTAATATATATGTGGCCCAAGTGGGAGATTATTAAATTAATTAATATGAACCACACATATATTAATTAATAATTGTATATGGCAAATTTGTATGGAATATTATTATGTGTAGAGACTTGAGTTTTATTTTTATTTTTTTGATGGGTTAAAAATAGAAATAATATTAAATATATCGTGGTCCCTGCAGGCATGTATTTCTTTAATTAATTAACAAGGAGATTTGTCTCCTTTCTCTATATATATAGGTGAGCCCCCATCAAGAAGACTCTCACGATGTTTTTCATTCTAAGTATAGGAAACACAAAGCCTGTAGAAGACCAAGACATGTTCCTCTTCTCAATCTCAGGATTCTTCAGGTACGCTTCCGCTACGGTATTTTCTTAATGTTTTAACATAAAATATTTTATTATGATTTAATCATAACTTTTATTCGATCCAACAAAAACATGAGCAAAGTAAAATATAAGCCAGAATGAAGGAAAATGACGTTGGACGGATCAAACTGAGTAAATTTGTAAAGCACTGCATTTAAGTTTTCACTAGAAATAAAGTTCGAAAGGCAAGCATTATTATTGTTTTTGGAATTGTGTTCTTTTACATTGATGGCACCAAAATATATAGTAATTTTTGTGCCATTTCTTGAGTGTTTTTCTGTCATATTCATAGACTTTGCTTATTTTTATGCCTTTTTTATCAATATTTATGGAATCTACACTCTTTTCTGTTTTTGATGATTTTCAGGCAATAGGCATGTTTTTCAATCGATTTCGAGCAAACCAGATGCATAATTCAATTCACAACGTCAAGAGGCGATCACACATGGGTTGAGACTTGACCAAGCCTTAGGGCTTGTGTGCTATGTCTCTTGGTCCTTACATAGTGGCGCATCACCCTTGGAATTGGCCGAACCTATGAGGGTGCTTCTAGGGTTTCCTTAGAACAACCTCTAGGGTTTGAGAGCTAAACCATGGTGAGGAGGACATTGGAGCCAACCTTGAAGTTCAAGTTAGAGGTCGGCTAGGTTAGGTCTTGTCTTTGGGGCTTGAATCCTAGGTCAAGAGTTGAACCTCCTTTTGGCATGGGTTGGTTCAATGTCTTGAATAGGCTATGATCACATCATTCATTTATTGCTTTCGATATCTGCTAAAGCATGCCTGTTTTATCGTTATGTTATCACTACAGGATTGCATGCCTGTAATGTTAAACTTAAGATAAAACTAATGAGACCTGAAAAACCCTCATAAATAAATATCAAGTCTAGTAGCCTTCTAACGCGTTGCCCTCACTTAGCTATCGATCAGTGGTGTTGTGAACTGTTTCCCACCCTCGTGGGACACACCCACTTATCTTTAGAAAGTGCATGGTAGTAATGGTTTCCGCAGTCTGTTTTAATCGGGTGCGCCTTCGCAAGGAAACTTGTTGGCCCTGGGCATAACGGTTAGGAATGGACTTGACTAGAATTTCATATGTGCTGGGCACATGATGAAACTCTAGAGGCATCATTGAGAGATTAGGGTTTCATGCTGTATCCAGCCCTCGCTGGACATGAAATGCCTAGACTGTCTCAATAAGAGGAATTGTTTGGAGCAATCGGCCGGCGTGCCCACCTTAGGAAGCATGGGTTACTTTGTGCATCTCATCCCACCCTCGTGGGACACGAAGCCTCATGTGGAATAAGGATCCCATATCACCAGGAAGTTTTAAACTTCCCGATTGACTTTGTGGGTTGTCAATTTGTTTAAAATAGTGGGAGCCATAATCATTTAAAACAAGTCTAATTTCAATAATTTGAAGTAGTACTAAATATGCTATTTTTTGATTGTTGTAGATCAATGGTAACAAACAATAGCGGATTGACACTGCGATCACTCCTTGATAAGGATAATTGGTTGGAACCAACTTTATGGACTGGCATTGAAACTTGAGGATAGCCCTCAAGCTCGAGAAGAAGCTGTATGTCCTAGAGTAGGCTCTTCTTGTGCCTCCTCCGCCTAATGCCCGAGCGGCAGATAGGGATGCTTTTAGAAAGCATCAGGATGACTCTATGAAGGTAGCATGTCTCATGCTGGCCACTATGGCCACTATGGAGTAGAATGCTTTTTAGATTATCACTCATTTGAAACAGATGTTCGAGGCTCAGGCTATAACTGAGAGATTTGACACCGCCAAAGCAGTCTTTCAATGTAAATTATCTGAGGGAGGACCAGTGAGACCCCATGTTCTCAAGCTGATTGGGAACGTAGATCATCTCAGGAGGCTGGAACACGCCATAGATAACGAGCTGGTTGTGGATCTTATTCTGCATTCCTTGCCCCCTAGCTTCAGTCTGTTTATCATAAATTTCAACATGAACCGGATTGAGTGCACATGGGAGGAACTGATGAATATGCTCCAGACAGCCGAGCATGAGATGGTAAAGACCAAACCTAATTCTGTTCTTTTGGTCCCTATGGCAAAGAAGATAAAGAAAAAGGGTAAGGCACATGCCAAGGGCGGTGCCAAGGGTCCTACCAAGGCACTGAAGGAAAAGGCAAAGAAGTCAAAGGACCAGAGGTGCTTACACTGTGGCGAGCAGGGTCACTAGAGGAGCGACTGCAAGCAACTTCAGAATGAGGAGAAGAAAGGCTTGGCCTTAGCTTCTAGCTCAAGTATTTATGTTACAGAAGTCAATCTTTATACTTCTATGTCATGGGTATTGGATACAGCATGTGGAGCTCATATTTGTACAAATATGCAGGGGCTCAAGAAAAGTAGATCGGTACGGCCTGGAGTGATTGACCTACGGGTTGGAAACGGGCACAGGTTGCTGCTGTTGCTATAGGAGTTTTGACTCTCTCCCTACCATCTGGACTTCAGTTAGAGTTAGATAATTGCTATTATGTACCTTCGCTTACTAAGAACATTGTATCCATTCCTTGCTTAGCAAAGAAGGGATTTAAGTTTGAAATAAATAAGAACTCTTGTTCTTCTTCATTTGCAAATATGTTCTATGGGAAGGTTGCTTTGTGCAATGGTCTATATGTGTTAGACATGGATAACTCTATTTGTAACATAAATAATAAAAGGACCAAACTGAGTGGTTCAATTGGTGCTTTCCTATGGCATTGTCGATTAGCCCATATAAACAAGAATCACATTCAACAGCTCCATGCAAATGGGTTGTTAGGTTCAAGTTCCTTGGAGGAATTTGATACATGTGAGCTTTGTTTGTTAGGGAAAATGACAAAGGTGCCCTTCACTAAAATTGGTGAGAGGGCAGGAGGTTTGTTGTGAAGAGTCCCCTTCGAGGGGGAGCGCAAGCAGATGAAAAACCCTAATTCAGGGGGCGCATGCATTTTGCTAGGGTTTCATCAAGACAATCGCTTATATGCTCATATAATCAACTTAGATCTATTGATTGGATAAAGAAGGAGATTCATACCAACGCCATTGGCTTGGAGGTCGGCTTGGAAGAAGAGAGCAACTTAGATCTCCTCCACAAGTTCACACACAAGATGAAGATGCTTACTTCCTTGACGTCCCTTGTGCTAGCAAGGCACCCAAGCTTTCTTGTCGAATGGAAGGGGATGATTAGATGATTCCCTTTGGCCGAGAGCTCCTCTTGCAAAACCTCTCTTCTTCGTCAACTTCCCCAAACGAAAGTTCAAGGCGTTGAAGTGAAGAGCACAACGCATATGCGTTTTTGGCGTTTTTGTGAAATCGGCCTTGATGACTTTCCATAAATGGAAGATAATCAAGCCATGCGCCCATGCCAACCCAAAAACGCATATTAGCATTGAACCAAGTGTTCACATTTGTGAACCGGTTCAAGCCAAAACGTTCCAATCGAATTTGGTTCATAAACCAAACCAAAATAGCTAAAGCCACTTGGTCTAGACCATATTGAACCCTAAGGCTCAAGATCAAACCGTTCATCTCCTGATGCTCCTGATCTCACTAATCTAGCATCATCTCTCTCGATCGAAGCTTACCGATCTCAAGCCCTAATCAATCAAACATGATCAGACCAGATCTCACTTACAATCAGAGATTAAACCCCTTTAAACTGAACCCAAAGAATTCAGTCCACACGATCTGACTCAAGTAAGCCATATCATCAAATTGTGCGACCCTGAGGGTTTCCTCTAAATGTCGGTAACGATAACTTACGTTATCACGATCAGTGAGGGGTATCTAGCAACACATCACTGTCTCCCGATATAAAGGAAAGAGTCTTCCAAGACTACTCCCAAACCATAGCACAAGTGTGAATCCATTCACTAGGCATACATGTATCCTTTGCCACTGGATGTTCTCATTGGACAAGCAGGTCAAGTTTGTGACTCCAATATGATGAGCATGATTAGATCAGATGCACATAGTCACCTGGGTATGGCCATACACTTTCTCAATCATCTCATCTAGGGGGCCCCTATAGAACACCACACTCCTTCAACAAGGAGACGGCAATCCTCTATCTATCACTAGTGCCCTAACCTGACTCATGATCATTATCCAAGATAGTCTATAACCATTATGTTTCAAATGATATTGAACTACCTCAAAATAATGACAATCATCATTTAGAAACACAAGTGATCTCAAGTCAGAGGACATGTGCCACTTGTTGCAATCAAGGATCATTCACATTGTGACAAGCAATTGAATGTCCTAGTAGGGTCTGTCCAGTACATCCAATGTACCCATGAGTCTACATCTTATTCCATGCTCGAAGCATCCTATAAGATTAGAACACATATTAGTCTCAATCATATCAAGGCTGTCTCATGTTCACCAAGATATCTCGACTAAGGACTTTATAGCATGTCAGCCTAGCTGAACAGCATTGAGACATTATTCAGAAGTACACTTATTACAGCAGACAAGGTAACAACCTGAATAATAACCATGCCTTTATAAACACAAGAGTTTATTACATGATACTGATACAATCCCAAGGCCTCAAACATTAGCCTTAAGGGCATACCCAAGGTGCCCTTCACTAAAATTGGTGAGAGGGCAGGAGGTTTGTTGAATCTCATATATAGCGATGTGTGTGGGTCATTCAATAAACAAGCTAGAGGAGGACACAGCTACTTCATTACCTTTACTGATGATTTCAGTAGGTATGGTTATGTCAACTTGATGAGACATAAATCTAAATCCTTTGAGAAATTCAAGGAGTTCAAGAATGAAGTAGAGAACCAGCTTGGTTGATCCATTAAGGCTCTTCGATCAGATCGTGGTGGAGAGTACCTGAGCGGTGAGTTCCTTGACAATCTAAAAGAGTGTGGGATTCTGTCCTAACTCACTCCTCCTGGAACACCCCAATGAAATGGTGTGTTTGAAAGGAGAAATCGAACTTTCTTGGACATGGTTCGATGTATGATGAGTCAAGAAACTCTACCTCCCTCATTATGGGGGCATGCACTTGAAACAGTTTCTCTAATACTGAATAACATTCCATCTAAAACTGTCTCCAAAATACCATATGAGGTATGGAGTGGGAGACGCCCTAATTTATCTTTTATCAAGATCTGGGGATGTGAGGCTTATGTCAAGCGTCAGGATTCAAGCAAGCTAGAACCTAGATCTGATAAATGTATATTTGTGGGGTACCCTAAGGAAACTAAGGGTTATTACTTCTATGTTCCCACCGAGAACAAAGATTTTATTGCTCGGGATGTTTTCTTTCTGTAGGAAGAGTTTTTTATGAAAGAAGTTAGTGGGAGGAAGTTTGACTTGGACAAGGTCCAAGAGCAACCACAAAATGTAGAGATGGAACCTGAGCCACCTACACTGGTTGATGGGCAACCTAAGGCTCAGACACAGGCCCCACGTAGGTCTAGGAGGATTCGTCGTGCACCTGAGAGGTATGGGTCGCTGCCGACCTAACACGACGGGATATTCATCATTGAGGATGAACCCAAGACTTATGATGAGGCGGTCAGTGGACCGGACTCTGAGAGATGGCTTGACGCCATGAGATCCGAAATGGATTCCATGTCAGCTAACCAAGTCTGGGATTTGGTTGAGTTACCTGATGGGTTAAAACCCATAGGGTGTAAATGGGTCTTCAAGAAGAAAACAGACATGGATGGCAATGCGGTTACCTATAAAGGTAGATTAGTGGCTAAGGGATTAAAACAAGTCCACGGGCTGGACTATGATAAAACCTTTTCGCCAGTTGCTATGTTCAAATCCATTAGGATTATGCTTGCTATAGCTGCATATCATGATTATGAGATATGGCAGATGGATGTAAAGACAGCTTTTCTTAATGGGAAACTAACCGAGGATGTGTATATGACACAACCTGATGGCTTCATCCATCCTGTAGAGGCCAATAAGGTCTGCAGGTTAAAGAGATCCATCTATAGATTAAAGCAAGCATCTCGAAGTTGGAATTTTCGATTTGATGAAGCGGTGAAAGATTATGGCTTTATCAAAAGCGAAGATGACGCCTGTGTATACAGAAAATTCAGTGGGGGGCTTGGTGACTTTTCTGGTCTTGTATGTCGATGACATACTACTCATCGGGAACGACATCCCTAGTCTTCAAGCTGTGAAGACATGATTAGGGAAGTGTTTGGAGATGAAGGACTTAGGGGAGGCCGCCTATATCCTAGGCGTGAGGATCTACCGGGATAGATCCAAGAGGCTCCTAGCCCTTAGTCAGAGTACCTACATTGATATGGTCCTAGAGAGGTTCAACTTGGAGCAATCCAAGAAAGGGTACCTTCCAGTGAGACATGGCCTTACTCTCTCAAAGAGCCAGTGTCCCACCACACAGACTGAGAGAGATGACATGAGTCGAGTGCCTTATGCTTCGGCAATGGGATCGATCATGTCTGCATTATTGTGTTGATAGGTTTCCGCTAGTGCACGGAATTATCGAAGTAATAAAAATATCGATCCACAGAGACCTTATTGTTAATTACCAAATAATTGTTTTCTCGCTAGCTAAGTGTTGGGGTATGCCCTTAAGGCTAATGTTTGAGGCCTTGGGATTGTAAGAGTATCATGTATAAACTTTTAAGTTTATAAAGGCAATAGTTGTTATTCAGGTTGTTACCTTGTCTGCTGTAATAAGTGTACTACTGAATAATGTCTCAAAGCTGTTCAGCTAGGCTGACATGCAATAATGTCCTTAGTCGATATATCTTGGTGAACATGAGACAGCCTTGATATGGTTAAGACTAATATGTGTTCTAATCTTATAGGATGCTTCGAGCATGGAATAAGATGTAGACTCATGGGTACATTGGATATACTGGACAGACCCTACTAGGATATTCAATTGTTTGTCACAATGTGAATAATCCTTGAATGCTGCAAGTGGCACATTTCCTCTGACTTGAGATCACTTGTGTTTTCTAAATGATGATTGTCATTGTTTTGAGGTAGTTCAATATCATTTGAAACATAATGGTTATAGACTATCTTGGATGGTGAGCTTGAGTCATGTCAGGGCACTAGTGATAGACATAGGATTGCCGTCTCCTTGTTTAAGGAGAGTGATGTTCTAAAGGGGCCCCCTGGATGAGATGATTGAGAGAGTGTATGGCCATACCCAGGTGACTGTGTTCATCTGATCTAATCATGCTCATCATATTGGAGCTACAAGCTTGACACGCTTGTCCAATAAGAACATCCAGTGGCAAAGGAAACATGTTTGCCTTGTGAGTTGGATTCACACTTGAGCTATGTTTTGGGTGTAGTCTTGGAAGACTCTTTCCTTTATATCGGGAGACAGTGATGTGTTGCTAGATACCCCTCACTGATCGTGATAACGTAAGTTGTCGTTACCGACATTTAAAGGAAACCCTTAGGGTCGCACAATTTGGTGATATGGCTTACTTGAGTCAGATCGTGTGGACTGGATTGTTTTGATTCAGTTTAAAGGAGTTTAAACTCTGATTGTAAGTGAGATCCAGTCTGATCATGTTTGATTGATTAGAGCTTGAGATCGGTAAGCTTCGATCGAGAGTGTGGATGCTAGATCGATGAGATCAAGGGCATCAAAAGATGAACGGTCAGATTTTGAACCTTAGGGTTTATTTTGGTCTGGACCAATTCTTGGGCTGATTTGGTTTAATCATTGAACCAAAGAAATTGAACCGGCTCATGGGTTGAGCGCATGGTTCATATGGGAGAAGAGAGATGCGCTTGGTTCACTTGGTGAACGCATAACGCATGTAGTCAAGGCATTGCTATTTTTGGAATGTTCGGTTTCAAAGAGGGAACGTTTCCACGTTCGGAAAAACGCCTCCTCTCTATTCTCCTCGCTCAATTCGCTCTTGGTTGAGACGACTCACGGTTTGCGTGGTAGAGGTCGACAACAAGAGGATTCGGCCAAGCGATCATCTCTTCATCCCTTCAACCGATCAAGAAATCTTTGGAGCCTTGCTAGCACAAGTCGCGCCAAAGAAGTAGGTCTTCTTCCTCTTGTGTGCGACAACCTTTGGAGGAGATCTCTCTTGCTTTCTTCTTCCAAGACTCCATCCAAGAGATGGCGACGGTATGGATCCTTCTCTTATCTATCTAGACATTTGAAAGTTAATCATATGCGATATTAAGATCTATGAAAACCCTTCTTCCGCTTGCAAAATTTTATGCGCCACCCCAATAGGGTTTTCGCCCCCCTCTCGAAAGGGGTTCCATCAACTGGTATCAGAGCCGGTTTATATATATGCATATGATTGCTTGATGCTATTTTGTGATCCTTGTTTGCGCAACATGCTTAGATCTATAGGTTACATGCGAAATTGATAGCATATGCTTTTATGTTTGCGCATGTTTAGTAGGCGCATCTTTGTTGTTGATGTTTTATCAAAAGAATATCACTTGCGCGCCTATCATTAGACTAAGCGCCTACTATAAACCCTTAGACGGGTTAGTAGGGTTGAAGTCATCCTCTAGGTTAGATCCAACTAGTCTGATCAGACCATCTGACAGCCTAGATGGGTCGACCAGATAGCACCCTTGCGCAAGCAAATGGTGGCTATAGGTCGACTGCATCATAGGTGTGTAGCGATGTCTGGTTGAGACGTTTGTTGAACGCACATGAGTTAAGCCCGGGCTCGCACCCGTTTGCCAGACCTCGTTGTGGTTGTTCAGCCCTTGGCGCATGCATAGTTGACCATTGGGTCGACTCAAGTCAGTTAGGACTTGGTGCATGCAAGGGCACTGGATCTGACTAGTTTGGATGAGTGGATCCCTATTAATGTACCGTTGTAAGGTTGTAGAGCATATAAGAGAATTAAAATTGATGCCAATGGGGTTTTTCGAAATTTTATTTTCTTATCCTGGATCACATGATGTTTGATGCCATATTGCTTGTTTATTTATTCTTATGTGGGCTGCCCATGTTAAATGTTTGCTGTGCTGGGGCCTGTGTGCCTGAATTGAAAAGTAAATTAATTATTGTGATCTGCGTATCACATTGTTTTTAATTTATAAATGTTATTGACCTGCGAGTCAATCTTGTCTAGATAGATTAATTTGTAAATTAATCAGAGAAGAGCACAGAGCACATTTGGCAGAGGCGCATGCAGCAGAGGCTTGACCAGGTGGGAGGTCTAGGGTTCGACCCTAGGACCAGGCGCATCTTCCTGGTGGGCGCACCTGAGCTGCAGTTGGTGCTTGGCCCTGGTTTGGGCCAGATGAGCAGCAAAAGTCCTATGAAGAAAAGCAAGTGAAGACTTAAGTGATATTAAGGTCTTACTTAGGCTATGGGCTTTTACCACATAAGATCCATGCTTTCTTTTATTGTTTAATATTATAATTGCATGATTAGTTTATCTTCTGCTATCACCATAGGAATTGCATGATAGTGAAGAAGATAAAAGACCGTTAAAATCCAACGACGAAATATCAAGCTCGTAAGCCTTCTGACGCAAAACCTCACTGTTCTGATTATCGTTGGAGCCGTGTTGTACCCACTCAGTGGGCACGTCCATCTATCTTCAGACGGTGTGTGATTTCACCTGCGTGTTACAGAGAAGGGATTTATCGCTTCTCGTTGCTCAGCATAGCATGTGGTGGTCCAGGGAGTAGGTCGGGTGAGCTTGGCCATGTAGGCTACATATGTGGCGCATATGGTAGCACATGGAGGCAGCCATCTGCGGGATCAGAGACTATGATGTACCAACTCAGTTGGCACAGTCTGCTGGATTGCCCAGATGAAGGGGAATCGCACGGGTTGGCGATTGGCAGGGACTGCCTACCAGAGATTAGTGCTTGTACTCTCTGTGCATCTTATCTCGCCTGAGCGGGACGCGGAGACCAAGTATGAAATCTGGATCCCATCTCACTAAAAGAGTTCTACTCTTTCGGGCTGTTTTGCTGGATTTTTCAGCCAGATAAAAATAGTGAGAAAAAGAATCTTTCTTAAGTCCTGATTGATTCTTGACATTGATACTGACCTTGCTGTTCTTGCATTGTTGTAGATTTCTGCAGCAACGAACACCATGAGCTTCAATGTGCGATCCCTACTGGAAAGGGAGAAGTTTGCTGGGCCGAACTTCTCGGACTGGTACGGACACCTTAAGATTGTTCTTAAGGCAGAGAGGAAACTGTATGTCCTCGAGACGGCAATACCGCCTCAGCCCGCTCCGAACGCCGCAAGGGCGGTTCGGGATGCCTATGAAAAGCATGTCAATGATAGCATTGATGTCGCTTGCCTGATGCTAGCGTCTATGACGCCACCGCTGCAGCGTCAGCATGAGGATATGTCGGCTATAGAAATTATAGCGAACCTCAAGATGCTGTATGCTGCACAGGCTAGGACGGAACGCTATAATCTGACCAAGCTTTTCTTTCAGAGCAAACTGGCTGAAGGGAGCCCAGTGGGAGCTCACGTGCTCAAGATGATTGGGCACAAGGAGGCTCTAGAGAAACTGGGGCATACCATCAATCAGGAGCTTGCTGTAGACATTATTCTGCAGTCTCTTCCGCCTTCTTTCGATGCGTTCATCATTAACTTTAATATGAACAAAATCGATTGTACTCCGGCAGAGCTACTGAACATGCTCTTGACTACTGAGGAAACTCTGAAGGGAAAGCCTTCAACCTCTGTCTTAATGGTTCCTTCAAGGAACAAGAAGAAGGGGAAGAAGGGCAAAGCCCCTGTCAAGAACTACAACAAGGCTCTGAAACAGAAGGTGAAGCGGTCGAAGGAATACAGGTGTTTCCACTGTGGCCAGCTGGGTCACTGGAAAAAGGACTGTAAAGCGCTCCAAGGAGATAAGAGGGGAAGCATCGCTTCTGGCTCAGGTATATTCGTGACTGAAGTCATGTTTTCATCTTCTTCTATATCATGGGTGTTGGACACTGCATGTGGAGTTCACATTTGTTCAAATGTACAGGAACTCAAGAGAAGAAGACAGGTGGGACAACATGAGGTGGACCTACGAGTAGGAAACGGGGCACGGGTTGCTGCTGTTGCTGTAGGAGACTATTTCATCTTTTTACCATCTGGACTTGTATTGGAACTAAACAGTTGTTATTTTGTTCCCAGTATTACTAAAAATATTATCTCCATTCCTGCTCTTGTCAGGAAGGGATTTTCCTTTGAATGCAATATTTCAAAGTGTGTTTTATCTTATGATAATATTGTTTATGCAACTGGTTCAATTAACAACGGGTTATTCATGTTGGACATGGAATGTTCGATACAAAATATTGATAATAAGAAAGCCAAGTATGCTGATGACAGCACCTTGCTATGGCATAATCGTTTAGGCCATATTAACGAGAAACGCATTAAGCGGTTGCATGATCATGGACTGCTGGGATCATTCTCCTATAAGGAGATTGATACATGCAAAGCTTGTTTGATGGGTAAAATGACGAAGTCACCTTTTCCTAATAAAGGTCAAAGGGCTTCAGGTTTACTTGACCTTATACACAGTGATGTGTGTGGGCCATTTAGTAAACATGCCAGAGGTGGCTATCTGTACTTCATTACCTTTACTGATGATTTCAGTAGGTATGGTTATGTCTATCTGATGAGACATAAAAGTGAATCTTTTGACAAGTTCAAAGAATTCAAGAATGAAGTACAAAATCAGCTAGGTCGAAATATCAAGGCACTTCGCTCAGATCGAGGTGGAGAATACCTAAGTCATACTTTTACTGACTATCTAAAGGAGTGTGGGATTGTCTCGCAGCTCACTCCGCCAGGAACACCGCAATGGAATGGTGTGTCCGAGAGGAGAAATAGAACGTTACTTGATATGGTTCGTTCTATGATGAGTCAGGCTACTCTGCTTTACTCCTTTTGGGGATTTGCACTGGAAACAGCTGCAAAGGTACTAAACCGAGTGCCAACCAAGGCAGTTTCTAAGACTCCATATGAGTTATGGTATGGGAAACAGCCGAGCTTGACATTTATCAGGATCTGGGGTTGCGAGGCTTATGTCAAAAAGCTCACCTCTAGGAAACTAGAGAGCAGATCTGAGAAATGTATCTTTGTCGGTTACCCTAAGGAAACTAAGGGTTATTATTTCTACGATCCCAAAGAGAACAAGGTTTTTGTTGCTCGGACGGCCATATTTCTTGAGAAGGAGTTTCTTCTGCAAGAGGCCAGTGGGAGAGAAATAAAGCTGGATGAGAATCCAGAAGAAGGACAAAGTAGTCAAGCACAGTTGGATGAGCCTGAGCCGGTAGATCAGGTTATTGAACAACCTGAGGCTCAGATATCACGGGAACCGCGAAGATCGGGAAGGATCCGTCGACAGCCTGAGCGCTATGACGGAGTCTACATCATTGATAATGATGAACCCCTCACTTATGCGGAAGCGGTCAGTGGACCGGAGTCAGCTAGATGGCTTGATGCTATGCGAGCCGAGATGGACTCCATGTCAGATAACCAAGTCTGGGATTTGGTTGATCCGCCTCCGGGAGTAATCCCTATAGGCTGTAAATGGATCTTCAAGAAGAAGATTGACATGGATGGTAACGTGGTTACCTATAAAGGCAGGCTAGTTGCGAAAGGTTTCAAACAAATCTACGGGATAGATTATGATGAAACTTTCTCACCTGTAGCCATGTTTAAGTCTATTCGGATTCTTTTTGCGATAGCTGCATATTACGATTATGAGATCTGGCAGATGGATGTGAAGACGGCTTTCCTTAATGGAAATCTGGATGAGGATGTGTATATGACACAACCTGAAGGTTTCACTAATCCATCAGATCGTCATAAAATATGCAAGTTAAAGAAGTCCATTTATGGACTGAAACAAGCATCTAGAAGCTGGAATATTCGTTTTGATGAATCAGTCAGTGAATTTGGTTTCATCAAGAACGAAGATGACCCGTGTGTATATAAGAGGTTTAGTGGGAGCGTAATTACTTTCCTAGTCCTCTACGTCGATGATATCTTAATCATTGGAAATGACATTCCTAAAATGCATGCAGTTAAGGCATGGTTAAGGAAATGTTTCCAGATGAAAGATCTAGGAGAAGCAGCCTATGTTCTAGGTGTGAAGATCTACAGGGATAGATCTAAGAGGCTTCTCGGGCTGTGCCAGAGTACTTACATCGATAAGGTCCTGGAAAGATTCCATTTAGAGAATTCTAAAAGGGGATATCTTCCAGTCAGACATGGTCTGAATCTTTCGAAGAGTCAGTGTCCACAAACACAGACTGAGAAAGATGAAATGGACAATACGCCTTATGCTTCGGCTATTGGATCCATTATGTATGCGATGCTGTGTACTCGCCCAGACGTCGCTTACGGGTTAAGCGTGACCAGTCGGTTCCAAAGTAATCCAGGTCAGGCACACTGGATTGCGGTCAAGAACATTTTAAAATATCTGCGGAGGACCAAAGATATGTTCTTGATATATGGTGGTCAGGAAGAACTCAGTATTGAAGGATATACTGACGCTTCGTTCCAGTCGGACCAGGATGATTTCCGATCGCAATCAGGCTATGTTTTTAGCTTGAATGGAGGAGCAGTGGTGTGGAAGAGTTTCAAACAGTCAACTGTTGCTGATTCCACAACAGAAGCCGAGTATGTTGCAGCCTCGGAAGCATCCAAGGAGGCAGTGTGGATTCATAAGTTTGTGAGAGAACTTGGTGTTGTTCCTTCGAGTGCAGATCCTTTGGTTATCTTTTGTGATAACACTGGAGCAATCGCACAAGCAAAGGAACCACGGTCGCACCAGAAGTCCAAGCACATACAGAGACGGTTTCACTTGATCCGGGAGATCATAGATCGTGGCGAGATCAAAGTCTGCAAGGTTCATACAGATGACAATCTGGCAGACCCGCTTACCAAGCCTCTGGCGCAGCAGAAGCATGAGAAGCACTGTAATAATATGGGTTTGAGGTTTCTCAACCATTAGATTAAGTGCAAGTGGGAGATTGTTGGGGTATGCCCTTAAGGCTAATGTTTGAGGCCTTGGGATTGTAAGAGTATCATGTATAAACTTTTAAGTTTATAAAGGCAATAGTTGTTATTCAGGTTGTTACCTTGTCTGCTGTAATAAGTGTACTACTGAATAATGTCTCAAAGCTGTTCAGCTAGGCTGACATGCAATAATGTCCTTAGTCGATATATCTTGGTGAACATGAGACAGCCTTGATATGGTTAAGACTAATATGTGTTCTAATCTTATAGGATGCTTCGAGCATGGAATAAGATGTAGACTCATAGGTACATTGGATGTACTGGACAGACCCTACTAGGATATTCAATTGTTTGTCACAATGTGAATAATCCTTGAATGCTACAAGTGACACATTTCCTCTGACTTGAGATCACTTGTGTTTTCTAAATGATGATTGTCATTGTTTTGAGGTAGTTCAATATCATTTGAAACATAATGGTTATAGACTATCTTGGATGGTGAGCTTGAGTCATGTCAGGGCACTAGTGATAGACATAGGATTGCCGTCTCCTTGTTTAAGGAGAGTGATGTTCTAAAGGGGCCCCCTGGATGAGATGATTGAGAGAGTGTATGGCCATACCCAGGTGACTGTGTTCATCTGATCTAATCATGCTCATCATATTGGAGCTACAAACTTGACACGCTTGTCCAATAAGAACATCCAGTGGCAAAGGAAACATGTTTGCCTTGTGAGTTGGATTCACACTTGAGCTATGTTTTGGGTGTAGTCTTGGAAGACTCTTTCCTTTATATCGGGAGACAGTGATGTGTTGCTAGATACCCCTCACTGATCGTGATAACGTAAGTTATCGTTACCGACATTTAAAGGAAACCCTCAGGGTCGCACAATTTGATGATATGGCTTACTTAAGTCAGATCGTGTGGACTGAATTGTTTTGGTTCAGTTTAAAGGTATTTAAACTCTGATTGTAAGTGAGATCTGGTCTGATCATGTTTGATTGATTAGGGCTTGAGATCGGTAAGCTTCGATCGAGAGTGGTGATGCTAGATCGATCAGATCAGAAGCGTCAGATGATGAATGGTCAGATCTAGGACCTTGGGGTCTAATTCGATCTAGACTTAATGTTTGGGCTGATTTGGTTTAATCATTGAACCAAAGAAATTGAACCGGCTCATGGGTTGAGCGCATGGCTCATATGGGAGAAGAGAGATGCGCTTGGTTCACTTGGTGAACGCATAACGCATGTAGTCAAGGCATTGCTATTTTTGGAATGTTCGGTTTCAAAGAGGGAACGTTTCCACGTTCGGAAAAATGCCTCCTCTCTATTCTCCTCGCTCAATTCGCTCTTGGTTGAGACGACTCACGGTTTGCGTGGTAGAGGTCGACAACAAGAGGATTCGGCCAAGCGATCATCTCTTCATCCCTTCAACCGATCAAGAAATCTTTGGAGCCTTGCTAGCACAAGTCGCGCCAAAGAAGTAGGTCTTCTTCCTCTTGTGTGCGACAACCTTTGGAGGAGATCTCTCTTGCTTTCTTCTTCCAAGACTCCATCCAAGAGATGGCGACGGTATGGATCCTTCTCTTATCTATCTAGACATTTGAAAGTTAATCATATGCGATATTAAGATCTATGAAAACCCTTCTTCTGCTTGCAAAATTTTATGCGCCACCCCAATAGGGTTTTCGCCCCCCTCTCGAAAGGGGTTCCATCACTAAGTAAACCGAATATGATGAAAGTAAGCAGTATAGCTAACACGAAGGATAATCAGAGAGATAAACATGGGACTAGGGTTTCATCCACCTTGATTTCAATGATAAGATATAAATAAAAGGTTCGTCAATCAAATCTTGCTATGATAAAGACCTAATTTACTTCATAAAAGGATTATCTCACTTTCGTGCAGACAATCACGCAGGGACCAATCCTCGCTTTCGCGCAAGATCTATCCCAACGCTGCAGATAAGTAAACCATCAACAAAGAACTCAAGGATCACTTTTGTGCATCCGAATTCTAAGTTGATCATCACAAGTGGAGCCTCACGATCACTTTCGTGCATCCGAGTCTCAACACAGGTTCTACCTAGGGTTCTCCAATGTCCCGATCCTCACTTTCATGCAAGATCTCTACGTTTGACACAATAACTCAATCCTAGATTAATATTATTAAACATGGCAATTAATCTACTAGAACAGATCAAGTTGGATCTAACCTAAGGAAGGGATCATAACATGCAATTCTAGGGTTCCAAGTTCTCAAGAAAATCACCTTTCAGTCTCATTGCGAAAACTCTAAAACATGGATAATAACATAGATCTATGGAAAGTTAAAGACAATTCATCACAAAAGTAGAATTATCACAACGAAGATTATCATGTAGAAAAAAGAAGAATTATCTAATCATTAGAAATCAAAGGCATTAAACCCTATGTCCCAAAATATGTTAAGCTTACATGGAGGAAGAAATACAATGAATCATATTCTCCAAGTGATCAGAAAACGAAAAGAAACGAGGAAAACCTACTTTACACCACGGCTGTAAAAGGATTTACAGCCGTAATTTCGCTCGTGAATAGTGCTATCACCGCTGTTCGGTTGATTTCTCCTCTGATCGGATTCCAAACACTCTGAAACTTCTGAGGCATTGTCTCCTCCTCCAGGCAAAGCTTCTTCATGAAAATGATGGCCTGAGGTGCCCTCTACGCCTCTCGGCACGAGGCCAAACCCTAGACGCCTCACTGATGATTGCTCCCTCAATACTAGATAAATATTCCTCCTTTTAGTGCGTGTGTCTTCGCCTCTGAAAGACGAAGCGGCAGCAACTTTCGGATTCCAATTTGGAGCTCTGGATCAAAAGTTATGGCCCGAACAAGTTTCAGCCGCGGAAAACTCGCGATTTTGAATGGGAATTATGGCCGTGTAATAATTTACGGCAGTGCCGTATTTTCATTCTGTGCACCGAAAGTCAAAATTATGGCCCATAAAATATTTCTCGATGGTGCCCTAAAATTGGATGAGTTCTCTGGTCTGGATCGCCTGGGAAATACGGTACCGTAGAATCGTTTACGGCCGTGCCATAAAATTAGCAAAGGATTCTGTTCTAAAAGCGCTGAAAAATACGGCAGTGTAATTCTTTACGGCAGTGCCGTAAAATCACAAAAACATTTTGTTCGGAAAATCCTCCAAATTACTGCAGTGTTCTGATTTTACGGTACTGTATGAAATTACGGTACCGTAATATGGATTACGGCACTGCCGTATTTTGCTGAGTTGCTTCGTTTGGCGTGAAATTTCTTGGGTGACCTCCTCTTGTTGATGGTAACTCTTTTATGTGTTTGATTTTGCTTTAAAATGCCTTGAAATAGTTCCTTTTTACCTGAAAACCATGAAAAACCAAAATAGAAGTAGACTTTGCAATATTTGATGAATTCAGCATAAAAATAAGCAAAAAGATCCTCAATTTAGCATGAAAAGATACATAAAATGATACAAAATAAACTATATATTTTGGTGTCATCAAAATACATAAGGCTCAATCTTTGCTTGTCCTCAAGCAAAAATCAAAACTTGATTAAAAGAATAACCTTTTCATGCTCAATAAATTTCTAAAATACAACCATCAATGGAAAATTCCATCAATTGTTTCACAAAACTTCAAATAAACATATCATTCTAAGAATTCAATCCTCGAGATCCACAATTCAATCAAATAAAATTTTGCAACTTGTATAAAAAATAGAATGTTCAATCTCATGAATTCACCCAGTTTTAGTTCAAATCTATCATGCTTTTGTTTACAGGAATTAGGTTTCCAAGATTTTTTTCCACGCATGATTTTTTTTTCTTTTTTTTTAATGTATTTTGTTTGTTTTTGTGAAGATGGCATACCGGCTCTAATATCAAATGTCAAATAAATCTCCAAAAATGAATCACATAATATCAAGATACACCGCACACACACACAAATAAAACATAAAAGGGTTGTGTGTGGTTGCATCAGCACCAAATCTACTAAATCCTGCTCACAAATAGGATAAATGTGAGATATCATAAGATAATATCAAGGAATAATACTAAATGCATAGGAGCGAAATAGAGACACTCACAAAGTCTATCAGTATGTCTCCGTGTGCTCAGAATCCTCTTCCTCGTCTTTGGTATGACGGGGCGATGAAGATGGGAGACGTCGCCGCAATAGCTCCTCAATCGCGCATAGGGACTCAAGTGTTCTCGTCTGTCCCTGCTCAAGGCGCGATATATCATCGTGCATCCTCCTCTGCTTGGCTCGTATCTGCTCTAGGGAAGAATCTAGGATTACCCTTAGTCTCATGGTACGGTTCATGTTCGGCAGCCTCATGGTAATATCAGTATGCCTGAACATCAGATGATACGAGCTTCCAAGCCTCGTGATCATCTTAATAGCAACACAGGCATCCATATCTAATCTGGGATTACCCCTAGCCTTGTTCAACCCCGAGGGGTCAATACCAAGGGCAAGGGCAATGGTAGTAATCATGCCTCCCATAACCAAAACTCCTCTCCATGCCCTAGCTGCTTATGAATCTCCTTCATGAGGTAGAATGGGGTGCTGGCGCAGAATCCTATCAACATGGCCCATAAGAAGAATAACTCTGAAGATCCGACCATGCCGTCACTCTTTGCCCTCCCAAAAATGGTGTGCGCAAGTACTCGATATACATATCTGAATACTGGGCTGGATAGTCGTGTGGCTCTGGCGGTTCTCAGATCAAATCCTCCCTCTCCAGATATATCTCGCCATAAGGTCCTGTTAGAGTACTCGCGTGGGCGATGTCTAGTCCCATCTGGGGGAAATCCAAAAATATGACCAACCTAGTCCATTGTAAGTACATGCTCCCGGTTCCCCAACCAGAATGACATCCTCCCAGGATCTCTATCATCATGGTTGCACAATGTAATCTGGAAAGAGCTAAAAAACTCTAACGTCAGTTGCACATATGTGGGATGCCTCAGATAGTAAAAGTCCTGCCACCCTATGTTCGTGAACATCCATTGGATGTCATCGAACAATGCTAGGGACTGCAGTGTCTGGCCATCCCAATATCTAGTGCTAAGTACTCCTCTAGCAGTCATGTAGAAATCAGGTCCAAATCGGGCGAAAACAGGTTCTGGGCGTGCAAGCGGACGAGCGGCGCTTCTTCACGAATTCTAGCTAAAATCCGGTGGAAGATCACCGAAAATTAGTCACTAGGATTAGAGGAAGGGTGGTGGAAGGGTTTGTCGCCCCAGGTGGAACGAATCATCGAAAATCGGTGTTTTACGAGCATTGGCGTAAACTCTAACTCGCCTGTTAAGTTTAAACCGTAAGAACTTACGGTCCGTAAGAGCTTCATGGCTTCAACCATAATTCCTCCTTTGTGTACAATCCCAGTTATAATTAAAATCACGGCTGCACGATATTTACAGATCTGGCCGTGAAACTCGCATTTTGATTCTATTTTTCGCTAGAAAAATTTCAAAAAATTCTCAAAAATGTTTTGCACATAAAACAACAAATTTAAAGCATTTTTCCTATATAAAAATTCATCAAAACATGCAGATAAGATTCTCTAAAAATTCTAAGATAACAAATTAAGTAGAGAAGAATCGAAACTAAAAATGCTGGAAGAAATAAAGTTCAAAGCCTCTGGGTTGCGTCCCAGGAAGTGCTTGTTTAAGGTCATTAGCTTGACCAATGCAGTGCTCATTGTCCTTCAGGTGGATCAGAGGCGTAGTGAATAATCGGTAGTTGTTCATTTCCGCGCCTTTGCAAGTCATTACATGGGTTTAACCTTGAAATTTCAAACAGTGCCCATGCTTTATCCTTCTTCTGCTTATCCCTTTTGTGCTTCAAGAAATTTTCTATGGGTCTTTCATCAACTTTTAAGATATCCCCATCATTGGATTTGTTTTCCTTCACTTCAGAGGATTGAAGGAAACCTGCCGAATAAGATCTTTGAGCTTTCAAAGAAAAATCAAATATTAATTTATTCTCATAGAAATTCAACGTTAGTCTCTCATTTAACATATCTATTATTGCCCTTGTACTCGCCAAAAATGGTCTGCCTAAAATTACAAGTGACTGAATATCTTCTTTCATATCGACAATCATAAAATCCGTCAAAATGGAAAAATTATCAACTTTAATAGACATATTCTCCAAAATTCCAATAGGCTGTTGAACAAAACCATTAGCAAATTGAAGAGAAATTTTAGTAGGTTTCATTCCTCCACTATCTACTTTCTCAATCATATATGAAGGCATCAAACTTACGCTCGCTCCCAAGTCACATAAAGTATGTTTAACAAAGATCTTACCAACTTGGCAGGGAATTGAAATGTCGCCAGAATCTTTTACCTTTGTTATCTCCACAAGCTCACTTACCTCACAGCTCTTTACTTCAGGTTTTCCAATGTCAGGTTTTCTCTGATCCGTTCTCAATAGCCTCTAGGGGAAAGGAACTGGTGGAACATAGGTAGGCGGACCTACATATTTTTCCACCTTCTCCTTCTCCTTCTCCTCACATTTCTCTATTTCAAGGGAAGTCTCCTCAGGCTTGTCCTCAAAATCTTCAAGTGCTAGGTTCTCAATAGGCTCTCTAGGTACATCAATGTGTTCGCCATTCACAACAGTGACGGCATTACAGTGTTCCCTGAGATTCATCTCTAGTTGTCCCGAAAGTTTCCCTATGGACCTACTAGAAGTACTCGCCTGCTGAGCTATCTGGCTTTCTAACATCTTATTGTGGGTATCCAAGGCATCCACATGAGATGTCAAATGTTTAATAGTATCAGTGACGTCCTAATTACATTTCTTTTGTTGTACAACAAATCCTTCTAAGAGGGTTTCCAAGTTAGACTTTTGGGGCTCTCCATATTGCTTGGATTGAAAACACGGTGGTGGCCTGTTATTCTGCTGATTGTATTATGGAGGAGCTTGCCCTTGATTGTTCTTATAGGACAAATTAGGGTGGTTCCTCCATCCTGGATTATAGGTTGCAGAATATGGGTCTATCGAGCTTGTGACTCTTAATCTGATAGGAGCCCATCGGTTCTAGGGACAATGTGTGTAAGGTTTTATCTCAACAATAGGTAAAGCACCACCTTCTGTTGTCAAATTTGCAAGAGTTCTGCATTCGGCTGATACACTGTGGCTTACCATTCTACTAATCCTGATATTATCTGCATCTGTGTGTGTTGCTTGTTGTAGGCTGAGTTCTATAATTTCTGCTGCATTAACATCTAGTACCCAGTTAAACCTGATATTTGTTGCACTTTATAAATCCTACTTATCATTCTGCATTTTTTAATTGCTGCACATTATTCCCTGCTAGTTTGCGATTCTCTGATCTTGTTACGACCTTGATTTGTGTTTGCATAAAAAACTTGAATTCAAATCTGATATCTACTGCTATTTCTCTTTGCCAGTTTTAATCTATAATAATATTGCTGCAAACTAATTTCCATTGCTGATTGCCGTAAGTTAGAACTCACATGCTGCTGAATTTGATTAACGCATTCACATATGATATTGTTGAACTTTACATTCGCTGCTATAGTCATGCAAAACACTATATTTTGAGAATCTGGTATCATTTCCTCAAACAAAGCTAAGCTGCACATTGTTGAAGTTACCTGCATTTACTGCCCATTACCATTTGAAAATTACTGCACTTGCTGAAACCTATTGCGGAACATTGCTACACTTGTGGGTTATGTACTTATCCAACAGTTGATGCTATATTTTACTTATTTTGAATTTATATATGCCTGGCTGCCCTGCATTTTCAATTCTCAAAATTTTCAAACATGACATCTAGCCTCAATCAAAAGCACATGCTCATGATCTATGATAAACTTAAGGCCATGAACCAAGCTTTAGAAGAGAGCAATAACCGATACATGGAGAGACTTCCAACCTATAAGGTCACCCTTAGATCAGACTATTTTCATACTTACACTAAGATTGATGATAGAGTTTGTAAGATTGCCATTGATGAATACATATGGTTTAACTTTGCAACTCCCCAAGCAATTGACAAGTTTGAGTTGACCATCAAGCCTAATCCACACCCATATACCATTACTTGGGAAGATGGAACCCGGACCTTAGTGAACCTTAGCTGCCTAGTCCCCCCTTACTATGTGTGTTAAACACAAGGTTTGGTGTGATGTCTTTCCCCTAAAAGGTACTTACCACGTCCATCTTGGTAAGCCTTGGTTAGATGAAGTTGATGGGTATTACCATAGGTTAGATGATAACTATGTCTTGCAAGCCTATAAACCAAAGATTAAGATTGCGAGATCCAAGCCTAGAGTTCCCAAGGTAGACAACTTTCCTAAAGAAACCAAAGAGCCTAGTCTACCTAAACCATCATCTGATAACACACCCTTAGTTGAGCCTAACGAACATATAATTGAAGATCAACAACCTCTAGAACCTACTATGCTACCATCAATATTAGAAGACAAATCTGAACCTAGACTTGAACATGAATTGGAAAGTGAACAAATACCATTCTTCGAGCCTCCCCAGCCCAATCCTGAGTATAAGATTGAGTCCGGTCATGAGAAAGTTAGTGGGACACAACTTCAAGAACCTTCCACCCCTGAGTTTGAAGTGGAAATTCTTGTCATTGACCATGTCAAAGTTCCCCACTCGGATAAGACTAGTGAGCTGAACCATAGTATGACTCCTCTAGGGCCCACAATATGTCACTGGTACCCACTAAGATCCTCATTATTGCCTTCACTCTTAGGGTCTGGACCTGAACCTTCAAAATTGCTATCTTTGGATTTACCCCAACCCACCCCTAAACTTGAATTAATTGAAAATCTTGAAAAGGTGCAGGAAGATACCACACCATTAGCTTTAGTGGATATTGATGAGAAATTGCACACTTTGAACAAAAATATTACCCTAGAGCTTCACGACGAAATGTTTGCTCCATCAATAGTCATAGCACCATGCCTTGGTCCATTCTTATGTAGACCACCTCTTACTATAATTCCCTTCTTGGGTGACTTCCCTACTAGATCTTGAGACTACCCATTGATTTCACATGCTGATTACTTGACACAGTATTATCTTGATGAATGGTTCCATGACACCCCTTTAGTTGACTCAACCCATACACCAAGAATGCCATTGCTTTGTGAGGACAAGTATCTTAATGATTTAATTATTCCACAAGCATATCTGAGTAAATTATATCTGAGCTTGCACTATGATTTCATCTTTGCCTCTGCTCTACGCAACATCCATTATGGGACGACCTCGAGGAAATTAATTGGCGCATCCACATCCCCAATAGAGTACCCACCTAAGGATTACATGAAAAGATCTCTTTGTACTCTCTCATTTAAAGTTTATGCATCTGCCCTTACATTTTCTTATCATGTTTTCAAAATACAAAAGGTCCACACACATAAGAAAACAAGTACTGTCAAATATTTGCATTTTATTTGCAGGAAGGAGGATGTTGTGAACGCTGAGGACAATATGCATACTTTGGGATGGCCACCTGAACCAAAATGGAGCTTCAAACTTAATTCTTCGGAGGAGAATTCTACAGCTCCTCGGAAAGCTGATGTAGGGGTAGGAAACTGAGACGATCTTCACACTCTTGGCTTACCACCGAAACCTCCACATGCTTTCAATTTTAATTCTCCGGAGGAGAATTCTTCATCCCCAGAGATAGCTGATGCAGGGCATCTTCAAGGACTTAATTGTGATTGACAACATTTTGGAAACTTATTGCATTTTGATATTTTGGGACTTGTTTAACTTTTGTATGTTGCAACATTATCTTATTTTCAGTACTTGTTGTTGTTGTTTTTGTTGTAGGTAGGACTAGCCTATGATTTATTTTCCTAAGTCTTTATTTTCATTTTGTAGTAAATGTAGTAGATTGTTCTTAGCCTAGGGTATTTCCACCTGTAATGCACTTACAAGGCACCTCCAACCCCCTCAACTACACATCAACCCTCATTATTGAAGAAGTCAACATCAAGTCAATCTTCAGCCAATGCGCAGCAAAGTCAAGTCAAAGGCGAAGACTGGTCAACATGCCACCTGCAAATTACCACCAACAAAGGATAGTTCAGCAAACCGCGGTCAACAATAAATGAAGTCAACATCAACATGCAATGTTCCAAACAGTTCCAACAACTCTACTATAAACTGCCACCATTCAACATGACAAGCCACCTCAAGTTCCACCAATCAGCATTAGGGCACCTCTCATCCTGCCAATACAAAGGCATGCACCACCAGCCACTTTAAACATCAAGAGATTGGCATGTGTATCCAACAGACAGCCAATGCGTGCAAGAGTTGTTGGTGTATATGCCCTAAAGACCAATGTATGGACATGGTCAGGCATTGTTTGAATGTACTTTGATAGAACTATTACTCTTTATATAGGCATGGTCGTTATTATGCAGACTTCTCTACCTGCGTTGATGTATTGAGTTGCATAAATAATGTCCCAGGAGTTTGGATTGGATCCATTCTCATAAGCTATCCCCAGACAAGGTACCTTAGCAGATATGGGACAGCTTTGGTACATGTGAGACTGGTGTATGGGCTGGTTAGGTGCGGGGCACAGTAACGCAGACATACAGGTGCATTGGATGCACTGGAGTGATCCACCGTGAGGATTGACTTGTCTAGTCAACAAGTCAATCTCACATGCAAGAGGTTTGCATTGATCCTTAGACTTGAGGTATTCATGTCTAGACTTGATGAAGGGTATGCTTTAATACAGTCTTACGTCTCTCCGTAATTGGGAGATCAAAACGACTGTCATTGGGCATGTCATAAGTCACGTAGAGACATGGATGACCAATAGTAGGATTTGCCCCTTCCTTCCGAGGAAGCATGATATCCACCTCGGGGCGCCCCACATTATTGGTGCATGACAGGAAAGTGTGGCCACACTTGTTGAGTCATGACCAATGCATTGGATAATAAACTTGAGACTAATCCAATGGCAGGATATCAGCTTAGGCAAAGGGATCTGTAATGCAATGGGAATCCTCGTTGCTTGTTAGGAGTTGTTGCCATAATGACTTAAGTCCTATGACATGGGTAGTAGTGATGTGTTGCTAGATACCCCTCACTACTTATGATGTTTACATCATTGCCATCGTCATATGGATCCTACGGGGTCACACGCAATAGACTCTTGACGTTGCTTTAATCAGAAGCCTTAGGATCAAGTTATTGGATAACTTGGATCCATTTGGAAGATTTCATCAGCGCCAATGGGCCTGATGAGTTGGAAGAAAGTTATTGGAGCCAAACTTCATTTTTGGCAGGTTGACCCAAAATTGACCTAGATTGGTCACATTTGGATTAGGGTTGCATTGGATTAGATCCAATGGCTTAATCAACCCATGCCATGAAGTTTGGGCTAGCTCATTATCCAATGAGGCCCAATAATTAGTTGTCATGAAGAGGAATTAGCTTAAAAGGGTATAATGGGGAGAAATCTCACCCCATTGGCGCCTAGGGGCATAATGGGGTGAGGGAGGCGCCTTTGCTTCATTATGGAAGTAAAGGGCGCCTAGCCCTTCTTCCTTGGAAGGAATACTTGCCTCTAAGGTAAGTCTTGGGGCTGATATGGCTTGATGGCTCTTTTGGAAAGAGCTTGGGCGCATATGGATAGTAGGGTAAGGTATATGGTAATGTCTTGGAGACTTACCTTACCTAAAACCCTAGTTTCTCTCAAAATTCTTACCCTAGCCGAAACTCCTCATGCTTGTTGCGCCTTGCCCTTCCCTTGGATGGAATGCATGCATCTAAGGCATGTCTTGGGCTGATATGGCCATTGGGCAAATTAGGATAGGTTGAATAAGGTTTATGGTAAAGTCTTGGAGACTTTCCTTACCTCAAGACCCCTTTATCCTAGCCGCCCACTTGGCATGATCTTAGCCATTGCCTTGCCGCCTCTTGTCCTATTTATAGGACCCCTTACCACCCCTTCCATGGTTGGACTTTAAGGAGGCGTGAACACACATAGAAGGGAGAGAGAGCAAAGCAAAGGGCGACAACAAGGTGGTGCAAACTTCTTCCTTGGAGCCGCAAGTTCTTCCTCTTCCTCTCTTCTTGGCGCAAGGATTCTTTGTGCTTGGTGGCATCTTCTTGTCACAAGCCCTCATCGTCCCTTGGCCATAGGCACACCTTGGAGGTGGCGCAAGCAAAGAAGAAGAGGGAAGTCCTTGGCGGCATCATCTTCCCTATCCCCTCCTTGGCGCAACTTCTCTTGAAGGTGGCGCAAGTGGAAGTGAAGGCTTGATTCTCCTCCCGAGGCTAGCACCGAGCGTGGAAGGGAGCAACGATCAAGGAGTCGACGCGTGGATACTTGTAGAGGGCGAACACATGGGCGCCTTCAACATGGCTTCGACATCTAGACAAGCAAAAGAGGTATATCTCTATCACATCCTTGTGTATACTCACTCGCATGGATCCTTGGGAAAGGAATGTGTTTCGGGTGTAATACTTCTTCCGCTGCGTCCTAGGACTGCAAAATTTTAAAATTACACTCGGCATTCCCTAACAGTGGTATCAAAGCTACTTGCGAGAAACACAAGGTGTACGCTTGCTTGTGTGAAAAATTTTTGAAAATTTTTCTTTCTATCCCTGCGCGTTTCACTTAGAAAGCGTTTTCATCCAAATCTCTCTTCTCATCTTTGTGGCCGAAACTTAGATTTTGTTTATGATTGATTTAAGACCAAAGGCGCACGTAGTTTTGTCAAGTAGGACGGGCATTGTGTCTTCGGACTAGCCGGGTCTCTTGATCTGACAAAACCGCCAGCTGATAGGGTCTATGAAATCATCATGGAACTTGATCTAAATTTTGGCATAAATTTGGTTAAGAGAGTGCTTTGGATGATGTTGGCGCATAGGGTGCTAAAATTTGATTATTCCGGTTTTTCAAATTTTACATGCGCCACTTGATTGGGTTGATATGGTCATAGCGAGTGCCCTTCCTGTGTTGTGATGTGGAAGCATGTTTCCACTTGTGATGAATGCTTGTAAAATCTCTTTCCACCTGCGTGTGGTTCTCTCCCTATCTTGTTGTAAAGAATTTTTCATCTAGTTTAGAATAGATGTAGAATTATATGATAGGTTAAAGCTTCATCTAGACAACAAGGAGTCTTCTTCAACTGGAGTCAGAGGTGGCGCCAGCTTTGGAAACATGGTGTTAGACTTGCGGCTGAAGGAAGGACACACGCTTTCGGCTTTTGGCATGGGCTGATTTGCTTCAGGGACTCGCAACCCTTGGATGCACAATAACATGTCACATGGCTCGTGACAAGTTATGTGTATGAAAAGGGCTATGACCATATCGACCAAAATAGCATGCCTGTGATGGTTTATTATTTTGTCCATAGCATGCCTGTGATGTTTTTCCTTGCTGCCATAACCATAGGAAAGATGCATGCTAGAAAAGAATAAAACGAACATGCAAAACTCTCATTAAAATATCAAGTCAATAGCCTTCTAACGCGTAGCCCTCATCAAACTATCGATCGGTGATGTTGTGAACTATTTCCCACCCTCGTGGGACACACTCACTTATCTTTAGGAGGTGTGTGGTGACAATGATTTCCCCAGTCCAGTTTTAACCTGGGCGTGCCTTCGCAAGGAAATTCGTTGGCCCTGGGCATAACGGTTAGGACCAGACTTGACTAGTTTTTCATATGTCACTGACATGATGAATCACTAGAGGCAGCTGTTGAGAGGATAGGGTTTTGTGTTGTATCCAGCCCTCGCTGGACACAAGGCGCCTAGTCTGTCTCAACTAAGAGGAATTGTGCATGGCAAAATTGGCTGGGATGCCTACCTAAGGAAGCATGAGACTCTCTGTGCATCTCAACTCACCCTCGTGAGTCGCGGAGACCTTATGTGAAATTAGGATCCTACTCACTTATTTCCATGTTGAGTTAGAGAGTTCTCAACTTATTTTGGAAGTAGTGGGAGCATAGCATTTAATTTAAAGTCCTTGTTAAATGCTTTATCATAGTACTTATTTTGCTTATTTGCTTATTGTAGAAAGCATCTCCTGATCTAAGATTGAAACTTTATAAACATAAACTAGATGGGACAAATTGGACAAAATGGTTCAAGACTTTGTCCAAGATACTGGTACAAGAAAATAAGGTGCATCTTCTTGAAAGACCTCCATCCCAGCCCAGTGTATATTTCACTAATGACTGGGAGTGGAATGTCTATCTTGAACATTGTGAAGATAACGAACAGTACAGTGCTCTTGTCTTAGAGTGCATGACCCCAGAGGTCAAGGTTGAATGTGATGAGATGGGGATCTATGATCTAATTATACATCTCAAAGGTCTCTTCACACCATGCTCTATAGACAATGATCAGGAGAGTTCTGTTGGATCTTCAGAATGTGTGCCTGAATCTGAGAAAGACCATGGTTCTGTATCTTCGAAGCTGATACTTCGGAAGACTGGGAATGCATGGGTATTTCGAAGAGGATTGATGGCCAAGAAGAGCATGGCAAAGAGGAAGGGATGTAATCCATCCGCTTCAGGTATTGTGTTACCGAGGTCTTTTGTCTACTTCTTATTCATGGGTACTGGGTACCATATGTGAGGCTCACATATGTTTTACATGTGCAGGAGCTCAAAAGAAGTAGGATGAAGAGGCTTGATGGGATCGACTCTCGGGTCAGGGACGGAGCATTGGATGCTGCTGTTGATATCATCTCACTGCCTTGAAGACTTTATATAGAACTTTGCTATTATTGTATCAGCTTATGTATTAGAACATCATTCCTTTTCGGAAGGACTTCAGTTTGAAATAATAAATAATATTTTTTTTAATCTGAGATGTTCTATTGAAGTGATACAATTGACAATAGTTTGTGGTTCTATATGTGACACAAGATCAGATCTAATGATTCAATAAACTTCCTCTTATAGCATTGTCTCTTGAACCATAGAACAATGGTCACATCCGAAAGTCCATGGACTATTGGGATCATTGTCCTTTCAGGATTATGATACATGTGAGCCTAGTTCAAAGGAACAATATGACAGATGCTGCTTTCACCAAAAGGGTGGATGGGAATAGTGACTTGTTGGATCTATTACACAGCGATGTAAGTGGACCCATGCAAGCAAACACTAAGAGGAGTTATATATACTTCATTGAGTGTGGGTATGCCTTACGCAACCCAAGAACTTTGGAAAATTCCAAGAAGTTCACAAATGAAGTATTGAGTCAAATTGAAGGATCTAATAAAGCACCTTGATTGGATCAAGATGATTAGTGGAGAATTTGATGACCTTCCTAAGAAGTGTGGAGTGATCTCACAGCTTTCTTAGTACACCACTGTGTGGTAAATTTCAAAGAAAGAAAAGGAACACATTGGATGTGGTTCCAACTTTGAGTAAGTCATGCAAATATACTACTATGTTGCCATGCAAAACAGATGTACTGCTACTCCATAAGAAAATGTCTAAGTTAGCTTTTGAGTTAAGAACTGCAAATATCCCATTTCTTCAATGGAATTGGGAATGTAATGTGCAGTGATTCAAAAAGTATGTGTTTGTGGTGCACTATAGAGTGCTAATTCTATCCCAAGGAGAACAAAATATTTGTTGCTCAAACTGCTGTCTCTCTTGAGAAAGTATTTCTCTTGAAAGAAGCCAGTGGGAGTAGATCTGATTTGGACAAGGTCCAGAATCAACCACAATATAATTAGACACAGATGGAGAGCAAAATCTCACATATAGGTTGAAAGTCAACCTGAGGTTCAAGTAACACAGGAATAACATAAGTCTGGATCGATTCGATATGCTGGGCATGACGAATTTCTCATCAAGCATGAACCTAAGACTTATGAGGAAATGGAAGCGGTCGGTGGACCAGATTCCAAGAAATGGCTAAGGGCCATGAGAACCATAATGGACTCCATGTCTGCTAATCAAGTCTGGGACTTGGATAAGCTGCCATAAGGGGTAATTCCCACAGGCTATAATAAATCTTCTAGGAAGATAGACATGGAAGGTAACATTGTTACCTTAAAAAACAAGCTAGTGAACAATAATTTCAGGCAAATCCACTGGGTGGATAATAATGAAATTTTCACCAATAGTTGAGCTTTAAGTCCATTAGGGATCTGCTTGTTGTAATTGCATGATCAATTATGGCATCTTGTTATGATAACTGCTTTTCTTGCAAGGATATCTGAAAAGATATCTATAAGGAAATAGCCAGAAGGTTTTCATATCAAGGCCATATAGATATGCATGATGTTATGCAAGCATGGTTGAAAAAGCCTATGTTTACAAGAAGATCAGTGGGAGCACCTTATTAATAATATTTCTTGTCTAGATGATTGATGATATTCTCCTCACGAGGAATAACATCTCAGCTCTTCACATGGTGAAGAAAAGGTTTGATATGTATTTCGAGAAGAATGATCTAGGGAATGATGCCTACATCCAAGGCATGAGGATCTATAGAGATCCAAGAAAGTCATTGCCCTTTAGTCAATCTATGTTCATCCAAGAGTTTCTGGAGAGGATTATATTGGATGATTCCAAATACTGATACCTTCCAGGAAGATATGGTCTAAGTCTCTCAAAGATGTTGTAGCCTATGGCACAGCTGGAGAGTATTAACATGGGTCCAATGTCCCGATACATTGTATGTAGGATGGATCATGTTTTGAAGACCATTTCTGGCAAATGCTTGGAGCATAGCCAGCAAATTTCAATCATATCTTAGTGTTTAACACTAGATAGCTGTGAAAGCAATCCTTATACATATACTTGGGAAGTATAAAGAATTGGAGTCTAGTCTATAATAGACAGGAAAGAATTTTGTGTACAAGGGGTACACTGACACTTCGTTCCAGTCTAGTGACTATTGATCACAGCCAGGAGTTGCGCTTTGCCTTGTTATGGTGTTGTGTGCTGAAAGAGCATTATGCAAACCAAAGTGGCAAAATTCTACAAATAAGGCTGAGTACATTGCAGCTCCTTGTGGCAGCCAAGGAGGCAGCTTCATTCATTTGAACTTGATCTAGTTCATAGTGCTTGATGGTCCAGTATAGTTCTTACTGGGACCATAGCATGAGAGAAGGAACTTAATGCTCAAGTATGTACTGCAGCATATCATCTGATCTTAGAGATCATGGATAAGGATGATGATCAAATTTGTTAAAATAAACACAGAAAGCAATCTGGAAAAACCCACTGACATAGCCTCTGGCACAGCGGAAGCTAAATGGGTCATACTAGAGACATTGGAACTGATCAAACATCAGTTGCCCTTGGTCTTAGTGCATGTGGGAGATTGTTGGTGTATATGCCCTAAAGACCAATGTATGGACATGGTCAGGCATTGTTTGAATATACTTTGATAGAACTATTACTCTTTATATAGGCATGGTTGTTATTATGCAGACTTCTCTACCTGCGTTGATGTATTGAGTTGCATAAATAATGTCCCAGGAGTTTGGATTGGATCCATTCTCATAAGCTATCCCCAGACAAGGTACCTTAGCAGATATGGGACAGCTTTGGTACATGTGAGACTGGTGTATGGGCTGGTTAGGTGCGGGGCACAGTAACGCAGACATACAGGTGCATTGGATGCACTGGAGTGATCCACCGTGAGGATTGACTTGTCTAGTCAACAAGTCAATCTCACATGCAAGAGGTTTGCATTGATCCTTAGACTTGAGGTATTCATGTCTAGACTTGATTAAGGGTATGCTTTAATACAGTCTTACGTCTCTCCGTAATTGGGAGATCAAAACGACTGTCATTGGGCATGTCATAAGTCACGTAGAGACATGGATGACCAATAGTAGGATTTGCCCCTTCCTTCCGAGGAAGCATGATATCCACCTCGGGGCGCCCCACATTATTGGTGCATGACAGGAAAGTGTGGCCACACTTGTTGAGTCATGACCAATGCATTGGATAATAAACTTGAGACTAATCCAATGGCAGGATATCAGCTTAGGCAAAGGGATCTGTAATGCAATGGGAATCCTTGTTGCTTGTTAGGAGTTGTTGCCATAATGACTTAAGTCCTATGACATGGGTAGTAGTGATGTGTTGCTAGATACCCCTCACTACTTATGATGTTTACATCATTGCCATCGTCATATGGATCCTACGGGGTCACACGCAATAGACTCTTGACGTTGCTTTAATCAGAAGCCTTAGGATCAAGTTATTGGATAACTTGGATCCATTTGGAAGATTTCATCAGCGCCAATGGGCCTGATGAGTTGGAAGAAAGTTATTGGAGCCAAACTTCATTTTTGGCAGGTTGACCCAAAATTGACCTAGATTGGTCACATTTGGATTAGGGTTGCATTGGATTGGATCCAATGGCTTAATCAACCCATGCCATGAAGTTTGGGCTAGCTCATTATCCAATGAGGCCCAATAATTAGTTGTCATGAAGAGGAATTAGCTTAAAAGGGTATAATGGGGAGAAATCTCACCCCATTGGCGCCTAGGGGCATAATGGGGTGAGGGAGGCACCTTTGCTTCATTATGGAAGTAAAGGGCGCCTAGCCCTTCTTCCTTGGAAGGAATACTTGCCTCTAAGGTAAGTCTTGGGGCTGATATGGCTTGATGGCTCTTTTGGAAAGAGCTTGGGCGCATATGGATAGTAGGGTAAGGTATATGGTAATGTCTTGGAGACTTACCTTACCTAAAACCCTAGTTTCTCTCAAAATTCTTACCCTAGCCGAAACTCCTCATGCTTGTTGCGCCTTGCCCTTCCCTTGGATGGAATGCATGCATCTAAGGCATGTCTTGGGCTGATATGGCCATTGGGCAAATTAGGATAGGTTGAATAAGGTTTATGGTAAAGTCTTGGAGACTTTCCTTACCTCAAGACCCCTTTATCCTAGCCGCCCACTTGGCATGATCTTAGCCATTGCCTTGCCGCCTCTTGTCCTATTTATAGGACCCCTTACCGCCCCTTCCATGGTTGGACTTTAAGGAGGCGTGAACACACATAGAAGGGAGAGAGAGCAAAGCAAAGGGCGACAACAAGGTGGTGCAAACTTCTTCCTTGGAGCCGCAAGTTCTTCCTCTTCCTCTCTTCTTGGCGCAAGGATTCTTTGTGCTTGGTGGCATCTTCTTGTCACAAGCCCTCATCGTCCCTTGGCCATAGGCGCACCTTGGAGGTGGCGCAAGCAAAGAAGAAGAGGGAAGTCCTTGGCGGCATCATCTTCCCTATCCCCTCCTTGGCGCAACTTCTCTTGAAGGTGGCACAAGTGGAAGTGAAGGCTTGATTCTCCTCCCGAGGCTAGCACCGAGCGTGGAAGGGAGCAACGATCAAGGAGTCGACGCGTGGATACTTGTAGAGGGCAAACACATGGGCGCCTTCAACATGGCTTCGACATCTAGACAAGCAAAAGAGGTATATCTCTATCACATCCTTGTGTATACTCACTCGCATGGATCCTTGGGAAAGGAATGTGTTTCGGGTGTAATACTTCTTCCGCTGCGTCCTAGGACTGCAAAATTTTAAAATTACACCCGGCATTCCCTAACAAGAGTACTCACCAATAGGATCCATCCACACCACTTATTCAAATCATCTCCAAATCCAGCCATTGACAGAAGATACACATTTGGGTCATTTTGTAATTTCAATTCAAGTTAACGTTGAGGGAGAAAGGGGTTTAAAGACTTGTAATTTGGACACTTGCACTTAGAATCAAATACCTTTGAAACTGAAATCGTGTTAACGTTGCTTTGTGCGTGTAAGAGTTGAGCTTGCTCCTCTCCTTATCTTTCTCTTCTATCTTCTCTTCTCTTCTTCCTCTTGCTGCCGACCACCTAAGCTGTCCACACTCCTCACGCTACTGTTCCATTGCCACTAATTGGAGTTCACGCAAGGTTGTCATCTGGTAGGAGCTGAAAGGACATTGGAAAGCAACAACAAAATCCCTTGAAGACCTCTCGGCTGCAAACCACTGTCATAGCGAACCTAGAAGGGGTTCGGCCCCCTCCCTTCAAGGGGGCCTCAGGTGCCTCCTTTCCATCTTCATCCTTGAGACCTGCATGTTAAACATCCCCATATTAGAACTTCGTTCTCACTGTAACATTGGAAGAGCTACATACCTAAGGAGTTCTAGGGCATAACATCCATTCTTCATCACCCTAACTCTTTGAGGTGCCTTTAGCAACATCCATCATGTGGGTTAATCATATATGAGAGTTCTAGTCAAGTCCGACCTGATCGTTATGCCCAGGGCCAATGAATTCCTTGTGGAAGGTGCGTCTAGAGTTTTAACTGGACTAGGGAAAACATTGCCACCACACACCTCCTAAAGATAGATGGGTGTGTCCCACGAGGGTGGTAAATAGTGCACGACACTACCGATCAATAGTTTTATGAGGGCTACACGTCAGAAGGCTTTTATAATGGGGCTTGCTGTAATTTCGAGAGGGTTTGGGTGGTGCCACACCACTTAATGTTTTATCTTATGTCTAACATTACAGGCATGCATCCTTATAGTGATAACATAAAATAAAATAATCATGCATTATATCAAAAGAAATAAATATGATATAGTTATAGCCTAGACAAAGGAAACAAGTCCCTAGACCTAGACTCGACACCTAGCACCACTAGAGCATTAAGCGACCCAGTCATGCTCAAAGGCGTCAGCTCCTTGCTCTGAGTGCATCAGGGTTCTGCTCTGACACGTCCCGCAAGTGCACGGTTATGTCGAAGTTATATAAAAGATGTCGAATCCCACAGGGAACAAGGTTAAGTACCAGGAAGTATAAGTCTCGATAGATAGGCGAGCCGAAACAGGGTTTTTGAGAACTTCAATCGTAAATGAGAAACTAAAGCAACGACTAGAGTGAATCTATGTGAGAGAGATCAGGGCTTTGGTATCCACCACGCTAACAATCATAATCGCAATAATGAAAAGATCAGTTATATGAATTCAAGGTTTTTACATAAGGAACCTATCCCTAAGGTACAAGGTGCCCCCTCTCAGTGGTACACCTCGGTGTTTGTCTAGAACGATCTCCTACTCTCGTGGTGGATCATTCTAAACAGACCCTATGCATTATGTGGAAGGTTACAAAATCCTCGAGTGAATACCAAGCACTTGATTCACAAGTTTTGCTAAGAAGATCCATCGTCACGATCCTCCTCTCGGTATGAATCGTGCCGGCTAACACATGAAAATACGTGGCCAAGGTAAAATCATGAAATTAGCATAGCAAAGTAAAATACATCAATACAAAAATCCAAATAACTATTTGTAATAAGAGTTTGCAATTGCAATCGTCAGCGGGCTTAAACCGAGCCCCGAAAAGCGTTTTACGCTACAATGTTCATGGAATCACTCAAAAATCTATCTATGAAGATATGAAAGTTACAAGAAAATGTTTCTAAGAAGGAGGAGATGCTGAACCAAAGCTAAACTCGAAGAATCGTGGTGCTCCGATGAAGAAATCTCCCCAAAATCGCCTAGAAACGTGTTGTCACCTTCGTCTGTTCGCCCTAGCTGCCTTTCTGCCTATTCCTTGATAATTAGGCATAAAAATTGGGACTTTTATATCTTTTGTGTTCTCCGTCGAATAAGCTTTCCAAAAAGTCCTCCCTTTCCAAATTTGGACTTTAATCGGGTTAGAAATCAAAGAAAATCCGATTAGGAGTCGGACGCTCGTACGTCGCAGTCGGAATCACGGGTGAACCTAGTGGGGTTCACTAGCCAGTGAAGCACTCTACACAATTTTGCCGAGAAAGAAGAACCGGTGAACCCCACCGGGTTCACCTACCAGTGAACCTTGCTGTACAGTTATGCCGAGTAGAAATCACCGGTGAACCCTTCCGGGTTCACCTACTGGTGAAGACTCCTATGTATTTTGTTTGAGATGCCTCTGAGAGAATCACGGGTGAACCCCGCCGGGTTCTGTTGGGGTATGCCCTTAAGGCTAATGTTTGAGGCCTTGGGATTATATCAGTATCATGTATAAACTTAATGTTTATAAAGGCAATGGTTGTTATTCAGGTTGTTGCATTATCTGCTGCCATATGTATACTTCTGAATAATGTCTCAATGCTGTTCAGCTTGGCTGACATGCAGTATTGTCCTTAGTCGAGATATCTTGGTGAACATGAGACAGCCTTGATATGATTGAGACTAATATGTGTTCTAATCTTATAGGATGCTTCGAGCATGGAATAAGATGTAGACTCATGGGTACATTGGATGTACTGGACAGACCCTACTTAGGATATTCGATTGCTTGTCACAATGTGAATAATCCTTGTATGCAAACAAGTGGCATATTTCCTCTGACTTGAGATCACTTGTGTTTCTAAATGATGATTGGCATTGTTTTGAGGTAGTTCAATATCATTTGAAACATAATGGTTATAGACTATCTTGGATAATGAGCATGAGTCATGTTAGGGCACTAGTGATAGATATAGGATTGCCGTCTCCTTGTTTGGAGTGTGATGTTCTGAAGGGGCCCCCTAGATGAGATGATTGAGAAAGTGTATGGCCATACCCAGATGACTATGTTCATCTGATCTAATCATTCTCATCATATTGGAATTACAGGCTTGACACGCTTGTCCAATAAGAACATCCAGTGGCAAAGGAAACACATATGTCAAGTGACTTGGGTTCACACTTGTGCTGTGGTTTGGGTGTAGTCTTGGAGGACTCTTTCCTTTATATCGGGAGACAGTGATGTGTTGCTAGATACCCCTCACTGATCGTGATAATGTAAGTTATCGTTACCGACATTTAAAGGAAACCCTTAGGGTCGCACAATTTGATGATATGGCTTACTTAAGTCAGATCGTGTGGACTGAATTGTTTTGGTTCAGTTTAAAGGGATTTAAACTCTGATTGTAAGTGAGATCTGGTCTGATCATGTTTGATTGATTAGGGCTTGAGATCGGTAAGCTTCGATCGAGAGAATTGATGCTAGATCGATGAGATCAAGAGCATCAAGAGATGAATGGTTAGATCTTGAGCCTTATGGTTTAATATGATCTAGACCAATGCTTGGTTTGATTTGGTCTTTAAACCAAATGAGATTGAACCGGTTCATCAAGTGAATGCTTGGTTCAAAGAGGAGAATGTTGCGACTTGTTCACTTGGCGTGAACGCTTGAACACATTGAGGGTTTACTATTTTTGGAAGTTATGCTTTCCAAAATAGGGTGCACGCCTCACGTTCGAGAGCATTGCTCTATTCTCGCTCGCAACTTCCTCTTGTCGCCTCTCTCCTCTCGTGTGGTGAGTCTTGACGCTCAAGGAGGATTCGGCATAGCCAAGAGATCATCTCATCTTCCCTTCAAGCGATCAGGAGACTTGGAGATCCTTGCTAGCACAAGGAACGACAAGGAGAAAGCCATTTCTCATCTTGTGTGCGGCACCTTTGGAGGAGAGCCACATTGCCCTCTAGCTCCCAAGGCACTATCCAAGCAATGGCTATGGTATGATGCCTTCTCGATCTATACATGTTATTAAAGTTGATCATATATTCATCCATGCGATCTTAGAAACCCTAGCTTCCGCTATGCAAAAAGTTTTAATCTGCATATTAGGGTTTCACTCCCCTTTTAGGGACTTTCAGGTTCACCAGGTGGTGAAGTCTTCTGTGAACTTCCAGACATCCTGCGAAAGCACCGGTGAACCCCATGGGTTCACCTGACAGTATTTTTCAAACTAACTCCGATTGAGCCCAAATTCGACGGGCAGCTTCTTCTTCTCATAAGGAAACACCCCATAGCCTTAGAATATTCAAAAGACTTTGAAATTGGGTGATTTTACTTGGAATTGCACAAATACAAAGAAAGGTGAAGATTCCGAAGCTTTTGAGCAAATAAGTCTTAAAAGAGTATAAAAATAACAAAATAGGCCTAGATTCATCATGGAATAAAAATAAAAATTGCTACTAAAATGCAAGGCATCAAACACTTTAGACTTAAATCTTTGCTTATCCTCAAGCAATAAAAATAAGATGAAATACATGATAGGAATAAGAGTAATCATTCGTGTTGAAACATGCATCCAAGTTAGAAAAACATTTATTAGCAATCTAAGATCTAATCAGAAGAAGTCAAGTAAATGGTTGTTTCAAACATTCAACAGTTTGATCCCACAATTTCTAGATGTCAACCAACTTAGTAAGCAATAAACAAAGAATTCAATCAAGCTTACACAATACTCATGTGATTCCAATACTTCCAAATCAAGTCATTGGGGTTAAGTCAAATGTTTTATTTAGGGTACGATACATCGATCATTGCATCAGACTTCAACGCATATCCTTAGGTACCACTACCAATTTTTTGCAGTGCCAAGTAGAGGAGTCTCTTTATGGATTTCACTTCGCATCTCTTAGATTTCAACTCATATCCTACGGTACCACTGCCAATTTTGCATAGTGCCAAGTGGAGGAATCTAAGGCTGAGTTTTTTTTTTATGAATGATAACATATCCTTTCTTCTCTTAACAAATGCAGTGTCCCCCCAACAATAGAAAGGAATTCAATGAATGCATGAGTGGATGAGCATCTTAATAAGGTTCACATGTAGATTGCATACTTAGGTTGATTAAACAATCATAGGAATGTTCGACCCACTAATGAATGTCCTAAAAACAAACCAAATTAGAAGATTTCAAAATCATAGAACATATGGACATGATCATAAAATATTTCTAACACGAAGATATGTTCAACAAGTTTTGATTATTCCTAACCAAACATGCATTCAACTTTAAAAATATGTACATAGCTAACATGAGGACAAGACAACAAAATCCTTAACATGGATAAACACATGAATGAACTTTTCATCACAAAGTTGTGATATACACCCTAGAATGACCACATGCAACTCATAGAAAATTCACACAGCATGTATGAGAATCATAGTAATCATAGCAGAGTGCTGAAATAGACAATACAACAAATCCCAAAGTGACAAATCCCAAAGTGTCATACAGAACAGTCAAAGGGTGGGGCCTGAAGATGTGGACCAGGCCCACGAATAGTGCGGCATATAGGTACAATGCCAAATACCATCCATCATAGCAAAATAGAAAATCCAAAAACAACAAGTCAAATGAATGCAGTCAAATAGCCACATGGGGACGAAAAGAAGAAACTAGAATAGAGGCAGCTCACCCACTCTTAAAATCGCATAGTCCTGTATGTGGTATCAAGGATGTGAGAGGAGTAGGTGGCGATACAGGTGTCCGGGGAGGCTACTTCCTTCTGTGCAAGCGAGAGCCAGAACCCCGTGAGCTCTTGCCCTTGCCGTGTGAGCTGTAGTCGGGCTTGGCCTCCTCATCGGAAGAGATGTCCATACGTGCGGAGAGCCGCTCATCCATCGCTGATAGCTTCTCCCATATAGACCCCATCATCTTGTGCTGCTGCTGCATGTGCGCCTGCATAGACTCCCATTGAGAAGACTGATCCTGCTGAATGTAGGAGAGATTGGTGTCCATGTGATCAATCACTTCCCACTGGTTGAGTTGTTCCTCCCTAATTTCCTACAAGACAGACATCATGGAGTCAGAGGAAGAAGTGCCACCAAAGTGGAAAGCGCCAAGGGCCGGTGGAGCGGTATCGACTATGTCAGGCTGTGGGCCATCAACGGGCTGGATATGCCAATTTGCGTGCACACGCACTATGGTGCATTCTGGGTTCGGCAATGGAAGGCAGAACTGACTCCCCTTGAAGGTCATGCAATCGGAGTCTCCCTTACGAATAATAAGCTTCATGGCCACGCAGGAATCGATCTCGAGCCTATTGTTGCCAGCAGCTTCCATGGTACCATATGGAATGATGCCCAAAGAGACCACCAAGGGTGTGATAAGTCCACCAATCACAATTGCCCCTTTCAACGAGCGGGCAACACAGCTGAACTGCTTAGCAAGGAAATACCCAGAATCTACCCAAAAGCTGTGCAGCATACACCAAAGATAGAATAACTCAGTTTGCCTTACCTGAAAGGTTCCCCTGTAACTAGGGGGCGAAACCCAGATAGGTGGCGCATAAATTTTTGCAAGCGGAAGCATGGGTTTCAATAGATCTTTCGTAAATATATGATCAACTTGTTCGAGTATGGATTCATACCATTGCCATTGGTTCGATTGGCGTCTAGGAAGAAGATGGCGACAGGGCTCTCCTCCAAAGCGCCGCACACAAGATGATCAACGGCTTGCTCCTTGGACGCTCCTTGTGCTAGCAAGCATCTCCAAGTGACCTTGTCGTGTAAGGGATGAGGTGCTTGGCCGAATTTCCTCCAAGTCGTGAGTCTCCTTCACCACGAGAGAAACGTCGTCCAGAGAGATAGGCGAGCGGCGAGAATAGGGCTTCTATCTTCAAACAAGAAGTGTGGTCTCTTTTGAGATCATGGTTTCTAAAATTAGAAACCACACCCCACGTTCTCTCATTCACGCCAAGTGAATGAATCGCAACATGCCCCCTTTGAACCATGCGCTCAATTAATGAGCGGTTCAAGTTGATTTGGTTTAAAAACCAAATCAAACCAAGCCTCGATCCAGATCACCTTAAACCCTAAGGTTCAAGATCTGACCGTTCATCTCCTGATACTCTTGATCTTACCGATCTAGCATCAACTCTCTCGATCTAAGCTTACCGATCTTAAGCCCTAATCAATCAAACATGATCAGACCAGATCTCACTTACAATCAGAGATTAAATCCCTTTAAACTGAACTCAAACAATTCAGTCCACACGATCTGACTTAAGTAAGCCATATCATCAAATTGTGCGACCCTAAGGGTTTCCTTTAAATGTCGGTAACGATAACTTACGTTATCACGATCAGTGAGGGGTATCTAGCAACACATCACTGTCTCCCGATATAAAAGAAAGAGTCTTCCAAGACTACACCCAAACCACAGCACAAGTGTGAATCCACTTCACCAGGCATACATGTTTCCTTTGCCACTGGATGTTCTTATTGGACAAGCGTGTCAAGCCTGTAGCTCCAATATGATGAGCATGATTAGATCAGATGAACATAGTCACCTGGGTATGGCCATACACTTTCTCAATCATCTCATACAGAGGGGGGGCCCTTTAGAACATCACACTCCAATTAAGGAGACGGCAATCCTATATCTATCACTAGTGTCCTAACCTGACTCAAGCTCACCATCCAAGATAGTCTATAACCATTATGTTTCAAATGATATTGAACTACCTCAAAACAATGACAATCATCATTTAGAAACACAAGTGATCTCAAGTCAGAGGACATGTGCCACTTGTCGCAAACAAGGATTATTCACAGTGTGACAAGCAATTGAATATCCTAGTAGGGTCTGTCCAGTACATCCAATGTACCCATGAGTCTACATCTTATTCGACGCTCAAAGCATCCTATAAGATTAGAACACATATTAGTCTCAATCATATCAAGGCTGTCTCATGTTCGCCAAGATATATCGACTAAGGACTTTACTGCATGTCAGCCCAGCTGAACAGCTTTGAGACATTATTCAGAAGCACACTTATTGCAGCAGACAATGTAACAAACTGAATAACAACTATTGCCTTTATAAACATAAAAGTTTATACATGATACTGTTACAATCCCAAGGCCTCAAACATTAGCCTTAAGGGCATACCCCAACATTACCATCCCGTCGCTCTCTCTGCGGCCGAATATGGTATGTGCCAATATGCAGTGGACATATCTGATGGCCGAGTTGCAGTTACTGGAAGCACGGGCAACTCGAGCAGAATAAATGTGCTCATTCGTAATCGCGCCCCAAAAATCCTATTCACTATATTCACTCGGGACCCTACGTGAAGCTCTAAGCTGGAAAACCATAAATGCCTCGTAACTGGGCCAGGGTAAGGGTATGCTCGGCGTTCCCCAGACGGAATGTGAGTCGGCCTGGATCGTCTTCAAGAATTGGATCTGCTTTTACTTCAAGAGAGCTTAGAAATGTTGGGGTATGCCCTTAAGGCTAATGTTTGAGGCCTGTGGGAATGTATCTGTATCATGTAATAAACTGTTATGTTTATAAAGGCATGGTTATTATTCGGTTGTTTACATTGTCTGCTGCAATATATGTTCTTCTGAATAATGTCTCAAAGCTGTTCAGCTGGGCTGACATGCTATTATGTCCTTAGTCGATGTATCTTGGTGAACATGAGACAGCCTTGATATGGTTAAGACTAATATGTGTTCTAATCTTATAGGATGCTTCGAGCATGGAATAAGATGTAGACTCATGGGTACATTGGATGTACTGGACAGACCCTACTAGGATGTTCAATTGTTTGTCACAATGTGAATGTTCCTTGATTAAGACAAGTGGCACATTTCCTCTGACTTGAGATCACTTGTGTTTTCTAAATGATGATTGTCATTGTTTTGAGATGGTTCAATATCATTTGAAACATAATGATTATAGACTATCTTGGATGGTGAGCTTGAGTCAGGTTAGAGCACTAGTGATAGACATAGGATTGCCGTCTCCTTGTTGAAGGAGTGTGATGTTCTAAAGGGGCCCCCTGGATGAGATGATTGAGAAAGTGTATGGCCATACCCAGGTGACAGTGTTCATCTGTTCTAATCATGCTCATCATATTGGAATTACGAGCTTGACAGGCTTGTCCAATAAGAACATCCAGTGGTAAAGGAAATATGCATGCCTTGTGAATTGATTCACACTTGTGCTGTTTTTGGGTGTAGTCTTGGAAGACTCTTTCCTTGATATCGGGAGACAGTGATGTGTTGCTAGATACCCCTCACTGATCGTGATAATGTGAATTATCGTTACCGACGTTTTAAGGAAACCCTCAGGGTCGCACAATTGATGATATGGCTTACTTAAGTCAGATCGTGTGGACTGAATTGTTCAGGTTCAGTTTAAAGGGATTTAATCTCTGATTGTAAGTGAGATCTAGTCTGATCATGTTTGATTGATTAGGGCTTGAGATCGGTAAGCTTCGATCGAGAGAATGGATGCTAGATCGGTCAGATCAGGAGCATCAAAGAGATCAACGGTTAGATCTGGAACCTTAGGGTTTTAATGTGATCTAGGCCATGTCGATTGGTTTATTTGGTTATTGAACCAAAATTAAATTGAACCAAAATGGTTCAAGACTAGGCGACAAGTTCACTTAGCGTGAACATGTTCGGCGGTGAGTGGTGCTATTTTTAGCAACCATGACTCTCACGTTCGAAGAGAGAGGGTTCTCTATTCTCGCCTCTTGAACGCATATTCCTCTTGTTCTTTTGGGTGACGGCGCCTTGGAGCTTGAGGAGAATTCGGCAAAGAGAAAAGATCTCCTTCCCTTTCCATTTCGATCAAAGACTTCTTTGGATCTTGCTAGCACAAGAATCGCAAAGAGGAGTAGGCGACATCAACTGTGTGCGTCACCTCTGGAGAAGATCTGCTTTGATCTTTGCTTCCTAGACGCCATCTTGAAATGGCTATGGTATGAGTTTTATCTCTTCTATGCAATCGAATTTTTATGGTTGATCATATCACATGAAGCCGATCCATGAAACCCTAATCCGCTGCCTAAATGTTTATAATGCGCCATGCTGGGTTTCGCCCCCCTCTAGAAAGGGGTTCTTTCAATTGGTATCAGAGCGTTGTTTCATGCTTGTTTATGATTGCCATGATATGTCATATGATCCATGTATGCGCAAGTTGATAGATCTATAGGTTACATGCGATTTCTTATGCTGATAGTTGTAAGATGGCGAAAGTTATTTTCTCTTTTGCGCATGTTGTTGTTTGCGCATGTTCTTGTAAGTTTTCTTAAAACCTTGATCACATGCGCGATTCACCTAGATCTAATGCGCCTACATTAAACCCTTAGATGGGTTATTAGGGTTGAAGTCATCCCCTAGGTCGGATCCAAACAGTCTGATCAGACCATCTGACAGCCTAGATGGGTTGACCAGATAGCACCTTGGCGCATGCTAAAGGTGGCTATAGGTCGACTGCATCAAAGGCGTGTAGCGATGTCTGATTGAGACAACTTGTGAACACACCTGAGTTAGGCCCGGGGTTACGCCCGTTTGCCAAGACCTCAGTGTGGTTGTTCAGCCTTGGCGCATGCATGGTTGACCTTATGGTCGACTCAAGTCAGTTAGGACTTGGTGCATGCAAGGGCAGTGGATCTGACTAGGTTGGATGAGTGGATCCCTAGTAATGGACCATTGTAAGGTTGTAGAGCAAATAAGGAAAAATTAAAATTGATCCCAAGGGGTTTTCGAAAATTTTAATTTTTAAGGATCACATGGTTCTTGATTGATGCATATGTTTGTTTATTTAGTCTTATGTGGGCTGCCCGTTATTAATGTGTGCTGTGCTGGGGCCTGCGTGCCTGTATTAAAAATTGTAAATTAATTATTGTGATCTGCGTATCACTGTGTTTTAATTTATAAATGTAAGTGACCTGCGTGTCACTCTTGTCTAGATAGTTAAATTTGTAATTTAATTAGACAAGAGCACAGAGCACACTTGGCAAAGGCGCTTGCAGCAGAGGCTTGACCAGGTGGGAGGTCCAGGGTTCGACTCTGGGACCAGGCGCATATTCCCTGGTAGGCGCACCAGAGCTGCAGATGGCGCTTAGGCCCTGGTTTGGGCCAGATGGGCAGCTAAAGACCCATGAAGAGCAAATGAAGACTTAAGTTAGGTTAAGGTCTTCTAGGGCTATGGGCTTTTACCACATAAGATTCATGCTTTCTTTTATTGCTTAATATTAGAATTGCATGATTAAATTATCTTCTGCTATCACCATAGGAATTGCATGATAGGCAAGAAGATAATAGACCGTTAAAATCCAACGCTGAAATATCAAGCTCGTAAGCCTTCTGACGCGAAACCTCACTGTTCTGATTATCGTTGGAGCCGTGTTGTACCCACTCAGTGGGCACGTCCATCTATCTTCAGACGGTGCGGGATTACACCTGTGTGTTACAGAGTAGGGATTTATCCCTTCTCGTTGCTCAGCATAGCACGTGGTGGTCCAGGGAGTAGGTCGGGTAAGCTTGACCGTGTAGGCTACATATGTGGCGCATATGGTAGCACATGGAGGCAGCCATCTGTGGGGTCAGAGATTGTGTTGTACCAACTCAGTTGGCACAGTCTGCTGGACTGCCCAGATGAAGGGGAATCGCACGGGTTGGCGATCGGCAGGGACTGCCTACCAGAAACTAGTGCTTGTACTCTCTGTGTATCTTATCTCGCCTGAGCGGGACGCGGAGACCAAGTATGAAATCTGGATCCCATCTCACTAAAAGAGTTCTACTCTTTCGGGCTGTTTTGCTGGATTTTTCACGCCTGATAAAATAGTGAGAAAAAGAATCTTTCTTAAGTCCTGATCGATTCTTATACATTGATACTGACCTTGCTGTTCTTGCATTGTTGTAGATACCTGCAGCAACGAACACCATGAACTTCAATGTGCGATCCCTACTGGAAAGGGAGAAGTTTGCTGGGCCGAACTTCTCTGACTGGTTTGGACACCTTAAGATCGTTCTTAAGGCAGAGAGGAAACTGTATGTCCTCGAGACGGCGATACCGCCGCAGCCCGCTCCGAACGCCGCAAGGGCGGTTCGGGAAGCCTATGAAAAGCACGTCAATGATAGCATTGATGTCGCTTGCCTGATGCTAGCGTCTATGACGCCACCGCTGCAGCGTCAGCATGAGGATATGTCTGCTATACAGATTATAGCAAACCTCAAGATGCTGTATGCTGCACAGGCGAGGACTGAACGCTATAATTTGACTAAGCTCTTCTTTCAGAGCAAACTGGCTGAAGGGAGCCCAGTGGGAGCTCACGTGCTCAAGATGATTGGGCACAAGGAGGCTCTAGAGAAACTGGGGCATACCATTAACCAGGAGCTTGCTGTGGACATTATTCTGCAGTCTCTCCCGCCATCATTCGACGCGTTCATTATTAATTTTAATATGAACAAAATCGATTGTACTCCGGCAGAGCTGCTGAATATGCTCTTGACCACTGAGGAGACTCTAAAGGGAAAGCCTTCGACCTCTGTCTTGATGGTTCCTTCAAGGAACAAGAAGAAGGGGAAGAAGGGCAAGGCCCCGGTCAAGAATTACAGCAAGGCTCTGAAGCAGAAGGTGAAGCGGTCCAAGGAATACAGGTGTTTCCACTGTGGCCAGCTGGGTCACTGGAAAAAGGACTGTAAAGCGCTCCAAGGAGATAAGAGGGGAAGCTTTGCTTCTGGCTCAGGTATATTCGTGACTGAGGTCATGTTTTCTTCTTCTATATCATGGGTGTTGGACACTGCATGTGGAGTTCACATTTGTTCAAATGTACAGGAACTCAAGAGAAGAAGGCAGGTGGGACAGCATGAGGTGGACCTACGAGTTGGAAACGGGGCACGGGTTGCTGCTGTTGCTGTAGGAGACTATTTCATTTCTTTACCATCTGGACTTGTATTGAAACTAGACAATTGTTACTTTGTTCCCAGTATAACTAAAAATATTATCTCCATTCCTGCTCTTGTCAGGAAGGGATTTTCCTTTGAATGCAATATTTCAAAGTGTATTTTGTCTTTTGATAATATTGTTTATGCAACTGGTTCAATTAACAATGGGTTATACATGTTGGACATGGAATGTTCGATACAGCAAATTGATATTAAGAAAGCCAAGTATGCTGATGACAGCACCTTGCTATGGCATAGTCGTTTAGGCCATATTAACGAGAAACGCATTAAGCGGTTGCATGATCATGGACTGCTGGGATCATTCTCCTATAAGGAGATTGATACATGCAAAGCTTGTTTGATGGGTAAAATGACGAAGTCACCTTTTCCTCACAAAGGTCAAAGGGCTTCAGGTTTACTTGACCTTATACACAGTGATGTGTGTGGGCCATTTGGTAAACATGCCAGAGGTGGCTATCAGTACTTCATTACCTTCACTGATGATTTCAGTAGATACGGGTATGTCTATCTGATGAGACATAAGAGTGAATCTTTTGACAAGTTCAAAGAGTTCAAGAATGAAGTACAGAATCAGCTAGGCCGAAATATCAAGGCACTTCGCTCAGATCGAGGTGGTGAATACCTAAGTCATACGTTTACTGACTATCTGAAAGAGTGTGGGATCATCTCACAGCTCACTCCGCCAGGAACACCGCAATGGAATGGTGTGTCCGAGAGGAGAAATAGAACGCTACTTGATATGGTTCGTTCTATGATGAGTCAGGCTACTCTTCCATACTCCTTTTGGGGTTTTGCGCTGGAAACAGCTGCAAAGGTACTAAACCGAGTGCCATCCAAGGCAGTTTCAAAGACGCCATATGAGTTATGGTATGGGAAACAGCCGAGCTTGACTTTTATCAGGATCTGGGGCTGCGAGGCTTATGTCAAAAAGCTCGCCTCTGGGAAACTAGAGAGCAGATCTGACAAATGTATCTTTGTCGGTTACCCTAAGGAAACTAAGGGTTATTATTTCTACGATCCCAAGGAGAACAAGGTTTTTGTTGCTCGGACGGCCATATTTCTTGAGAAGGAGTTTCTTCTGCAAGAGGCCAGTGGGAGAGAAATAAAGCTGGATGAGAATCCAGAAGAAGGACAAAGTGACCAAGCACAGTTGGATGAGCCTGAGCCGGTAGAACAGGTTATTGAACAACCTGAGGCTCAGATATCACGGGAACCGCGAAGATCGGGTAGGATCCGTCGACAGCCTGAGCGCTATGACGGAGTCTACATCATTGATAATGATGAACCCCTCACTTATGCGGATGCGGTCCGTGGACCGGAGTCAGCAAGATGGCTTGAGGCTATGCGCGCCGAGATGGACTCCATGTCAGATAACCAAGTCTGGGATTTGGTTGATCCGCCTTCGGGAGTTATCCCTATAGGCTGTAAATGGATCTTCAAGAAGAAGATTGACATGGATGGTAACGTGGTTACCTATAAAGGCAGGCTAGTTGCGAAAGGTTTCAAACAAATCTACGGGATAGATTATGATGAAACTTTCTCACCTGTAGCCATGTTTAAGTCTATTCGGATTCTTTTCGCGATGGCTGCATATTATGATTATGAGATTTGGCAGATGGATGTGAAAACAGCTTTCCTTAATGGAAATCTGGATGAGGATGTGTACATGACACAACCAGAGGGTTTCACTAATCCATCAGATCGTCATAAGATATGCAAGTTAAAGAAGTCCATTTATGGACTTAAACAAGCATCGAGAAGCTGGAATATTCGTTTTGATGAATCAGTCACTGAATTTGGTTTCATCAAGAACGAGGATGACCCGTGTGTATATAAGAGGTTTAGTGGGAGCGTGATTACTTTCCTAGTCCTCTACGTCGATGACATCTTGATCATTGGAAATGACATTCCTGAAATGCATGCTGTTAAAGCATGGCTGAGGAAGTGTTTCCAGATGAAAGATTTAGGAGAAGCAGCCTATGTGTTAGGTGTGAAGATCTACAGGGATAGATCTAAGAGGCTTCTCGGGCTGTGCCAGAGTACTTACATCGATAAGGTCCTGGAGAGATTTCATTTAGAGAATTCTAAACGTGGATATCTTCCAGTCAGACATGGTCTGAATCTTTCGAAGAGTCAGTGTCCACAAACACAGACTGAGAAAGATGAAATGGACAATACGCCTTATGCTTCGGCTATTGGTTCCATTATGTATGCGATGTTGTGTACTCGCCCAGACGTCGCTTACGGGTTAAGCGTAACCAGTCGTTACCAGAGTAATCCAGGTATGGCGCACTGGATTGCAGTCAAGAACATCTTAAAATATCTGCGGAGGACCAAAGATATGTTCTTGATATATGGTGGTCAGGAAGAACTCAGTATTGAAGGATATACTGACGCTTCGTTCCAGTCTGACCAGGATGATTTCCGATCGCAATCAGGCTATGTTTTTAGCTTGAATGGAGGAGCAGTGGTGTGGAAAAGTTTCAAACAGTCAACTGTTGCTGATTCCACAACAGAAGCCGAGTATGTTGCAGCCTCGGAAGCATCCAAGGAGGCAGTGTGGATTCGTAAGTTCGTGAGAGAACTTGGTGTTGTTCCTTCGAGTGCAGATCCTTTGGTTATCTTTTGTGATAACACTGGAGCAATCGCACAAGCAAAGGAACCACGGTCGCACCAGAAGTCCAAGCACATACAGAGACGGTTTCATTTGATCAGGGAGATCATAGATCGTGGCGAGATCAAAGTATGCAAGGTTCATACAGATGACAATCTGGCAGACCCGCTTACCAAGCCTCTGGCGCAGCAGAAGCATGAGAAGCACTGTAATAATATGGGTTTGAGATTTCTCAACCATTAGATTAAGTGCAAGTGGGAGATTGTTGGGGTATGCCCTTAAGGCTAATGTTTGAGGCCTGTGGGAATGTATCTGTATCATGTAATAAACTGTTATGTTTATAAAGGCATGGTTATTATTCGGTTGTTTACATTGTCTGCTGCAATATATGTTCTTCTGAATAATGTCTCAAAGCTGTTCAGCTGGGCTGACATGCTATTATGTCCTTAGTCGATGTATCTTGGTGAACATGAGACAGCCTTGATATGGTTAAGACTAATATGTGTTCTAATCTTATAGGATGCTTCGAGCATGGAATAAGATGTAGACTCATGGGTACATTGGATGTACTGGACAGACCCTACTAGGATGTTCAATTGTTTGTCACAATGTGAATGTTCCTTGATTAAGACAAGTGGCACATTTCCTCTGACTTGAGATCACTTGTGTTTTCTAAATGATGATTGTCATTGTTTTGAGATGGTTCAATATCATTTGAAACATAATGATTATAGACTATCTTGGATGGTGAGCTTGAGTCAGGTTAGAGCACTAGTGATAGACATAGGATTGCCGTCTCCTTGTTGAAGGAGTGTGATGTTCTAAAGGGGCCCCCTGGATGAGATGATTGAGAAAGTGTATGGCCATACCCAGGTGACAGTGTTCATCTGTTCTAATCATGCTCATCATATTGGAATTACGAGCTTGACAGGCTTGTCCAATAAGAACATCCAGTGGTAAAGGAAATATGCATGCCTTGTGAATTGATTCACACTTGTGCTGTTTTTGGGTGTAGTCTTGGAAGACTCTTTCCTTGATATCGGGAGACAGTGATGTGTTGCTAGATACCCCTCACTGATCGTGATAATGTGAATTATCGTTACCGACGTTTTAAGGAAACCCTCAGGGTCGCACAATTGATGATATGGCTTACTTAAGTCAGATCGTGTGGACTGAATTGTTCAGGTTCAGTTTAAAGGGATTTAATCTCTGATTGTAAGTGAGATCTAGTCTGATCATGTTTGATTGATTAGGGCTTGAGATCGGTAAGCTTCGATCGAGAGAATGGATGCTAGATCGGTCAGATCAGGAGCATCAAAGAGATCAACGGTTAGATCTGGAACCTTAGGGTTTTAATGTGATCTAGGCCATGTCGATTGGTTTATTTGGTTATTGAACCAAAATTAAATTGAACCAAAATGGTTCAAGACTAGGCGACAAGTTCACTTAGCGTGAACATGTTCGGCGGTGAGTGGTGCTATTTTTAGCAACCATGACTCTCACGTTCGAAGAGAGAGGGTTCTCTATTCTCGCCTCTTGAACGCATATTCCTCTTGTTCTTTTGGGTGACGGCGCCTTGGAGCTTGAGGAGAATTCGGCAAAGAGAAAAGATCTCCTTCCCTTTCCATTTCGATCAAAGACTTCTTTGGATCTTGCTAGCACAAGAATCGCAAAGAGGAGTAGGCGACATCAACTGTGTGCGTCACCTCTGGAGAAGATCTGCTTTGATCTTTGCTTCCTAGACGCCATCTTGAAATGGCTATGGTATGAGTTTTATCTCTTCTATGCAATCGAATTTTTATGGTTGATCATATCACATGAAGCCGATCCATGAAACCCTAATCCGCTGCCTAAATGTTTATAATGCGCCATGCTGGGTTTCGCCCCCCTCTAGAAAGGGGTTCTTTCAATTGGTATCAGAGCGTTGTTTCATGCTTGTTTATGATTGCCATGATATGTCATATGATCCATGTATGCGCAAGTTGATAGATCTATAGGTTACATGCGATTTCTTATGCTGATAGTTGTAAGATGGCGAAAGTTATTTTCTCTTTTGCGCATGTTGTTGTTTGCGCATGTTCTTGTAAGTTTTCTTAAAACCTTGATCACATGCGCGATTCACCTAGATCTAATGCGCCTACATTAAACCCTTAGATGGGTTATTAGGGTTGAAGTCATCCCCTAGGTCGGATCCAAACAGTCTGATCAGACCATCTGACAGCCTAGATGGGTTGACCAGATAGCACCTTGGCGCATGCTAAAGGTGGCTATAGGTCGACTGCATCAAAGGCGTGTAGCGATGTCTGATTGAGACAACTTGTGAACACACCTGAGTTAGGCCCGGGGTTACGCCCGTTTGCCAAGACCTCAGTGTGGTTGTTCAGCCTTGGCGCATGCATGGTTGACCTTATGGTCGACTCAAGTCAGTTAGGACTTGGTGCATGCAAGGGCAGTGGATCTGACTAGGTTGGATGAGTGGATCCCTAGTAATGGACCATTGTAAGGTTGTAGAGCAAATAAGGAAAAATTAAAATTGATCCCAAGGGGTTTTCGAAAATTTTAATTTTTAAGGATCACATGGTTCTTGATTGATGCATATGTTTGTTTATTTAGTCTTATGTGGGCTGCCCGTTATTAATGTGTGCTGTGCTGGGGCCTGCGTGCCTGTATTAAAAATTGTAAATTAATTATTGTGATCTGCGTATCACTGTGTTTTAATTTATAAATGTAAGTGACCTGCGTGTCACTCTTGTCTAGATAGTTAAATTTGTAATTTAATTAGACAAGAGCACAGAGCACACTTGGCAAAGGCGCTTGCAGCAGAGGCTTGACCAGGTGGGAGGTCCAGGGTTCGACTCTGGGACCAGGCGCATATTCCCTGGTAGGCGCACCAGAGCTGCAGATGGCGCTTAGGCCCTGGTTTGGGCCAGATGGGCAGCTAAAGACCCATGAAGAGCAAATGAAGACTTAAGTTAGGTTAAGGTCTTCTAGGGCTATGGGCTTTTACCACATAAGATTCATGCTTTCTTTTATTGCTTAATATTAGAATTGCATGATTAAATTATCTTCTGCTATCACCATAGGAATTGCATGATAGGCAAGAAGATAATAGACCGTTAAAATCCAACGCTGAAATATCAAGCTCGTAAGCCTTCTGACGCGAAACCTCACTGTTCTGATTATCGTTGGAGCCGTGTTGTACCCACTCAGTGGGCACGTCCATCTATCTTCAGACGGTGCGGGATTACACCTGTGTGTTACAGAGTAGGGATTTATCCCTTCTCGTTGCTCAGCATAGCACGTGGTGGTCCAGGGAGTAGGTCGGGTAAGCTTGACCGTGTAGGCTACATATGTGGCGCATATGGTAGCACATGGAGGCAGCCATCTGTGGGGTCAGAGATTGTGTTGTACCAACTCAGTTGGCACAGTCTGCTGGACTGCCCAGATGAAGGGGAATCGCACGGGTTGGCGATCGGCAGGGACTGCCTACCAGAAACTAGTGCTTGTACTCTCTGTGTATCTTATCTCGCCTGAGCGGGACGCGGAGACCAAGTATGAAATCTGGATCCCATCTCACTAAAAGAGTTCTACTCTTTCGGGCTGTTTTGCTGGATTTTTCACGCCTGATAAAATAGTGAGAAAAAGAATCTTTCTTAAGTCCTGATCGATTCTTATACATTGATACTGACCTTGCTGTTCTTGCATTGTTGTAGATACCTGCAGCAACGAACACCATGAACTTCAATGTGCGATCCCTACTGGAAAGGGAGAAGTTTGCTGGGCCGAACTTCTCTGACTGGTTTGGACACCTTAAGATCGTTCTTAAGGCAGAGAGGAAACTGTATGTCCTCGAGACGGCGATACCGCCGCAGCCCGCTCCGAACGCCGCAAGGGCGGTTCGGGAAGCCTATGAAAAGCACGTCAATGATAGCATTGATGTCGCTTGCCTGATGCTAGCGTCTATGACGCCACCGCTGCAGCGTCAGCATGAGGATATGTCTGCTATACAGATTATAGCAAACCTCAAGATGCTGTATGCTGCACAGGCGAGGACTGAACGCTATAATTTGACTAAGCTCTTCTTTCAGAGCAAACTGGCTGAAGGGAGCCCAGTGGGAGCTCACGTGCTCAAGATGATTGGGCACAAGGAGGCTCTAGAGAAACTGGGGCATACCATTAACCAGGAGCTTGCTGTGGACATTATTCTGCAGTCTCTCCCGCCATCATTCGACGCGTTCATTATTAATTTTAATATGAACAAAATCGATTGTACTCCGGCAGAGCTGCTGAATATGCTCTTGACCACTGAGGAGACTCTAAAGGGAAAGCCTTCGACCTCTGTCTTGATGGTTCCTTCAAGGAACAAGAAGAAGGGGAAGAAGGGCAAGGCCCCGGTCAAGAATTACAGCAAGGCTCTGAAGCAGAAGGTGAAGCGGTCCAAGGAATACAGGTGTTTCCACTGTGGCCAGCTGGGTCACTGGAAAAAGGACTGTAAAGCGCTCCAAGGAGATAAGAGGGGAAGCTTTGCTTCTGGCTCAGGTATATTCGTGACTGAGGTCATGTTTTCTTCTTCTATATCATGGGTGTTGGACACTGCATGTGGAGTTCACATTTGTTCAAATGTACAGGAACTCAAGAGAAGAAGGCAGGTGGGACAGCATGAGGTGGACCTACGAGTTGGAAACGGGGCACGGGTTGCTGCTGTTGCTGTAGGAGACTATTTCATTTCTTTACCATCTGGACTTGTATTGAAACTAGACAATTGTTACTTTGTTCCCAGTATAACTAAAAATATTATCTCCATTCCTGCTCTTGTCAGGAAGGGATTTTCCTTTGAATGCAATATTTCAAAGTGTATTTTGTCTTTTGATAATATTGTTTATGCAACTGGTTCAATTAACAATGGGTTATACATGTTGGACATGGAATGTTCGATACAGCAAATTGATATTAAGAAAGCCAAGTATGCTGATGACAGCACCTTGCTATGGCATAGTCGTTTAGGCCATATTAACGAGAAACGCATTAAGCGGTTGCATGATCATGGACTGCTGGGATCATTCTCCTATAAGGAGATTGATACATGCAAAGCTTGTTTGATGGGTAAAATGACGAAGTCACCTTTTCCTCACAAAGGTCAAAGGGCTTCAGGTTTACTTGACCTTATACACAGTGATGTGTGTGGGCCATTTGGTAAACATGCCAGAGGTGGCTATCAGTACTTCATTACCTTCACTGATGATTTCAGTAGATACGGGTATGTCTATCTGATGAGACATAAGAGTGAATCTTTTGACAAGTTCAAAGAGTTCAAGAATGAAGTACAGAATCAGCTAGGCCGAAATATCAAGGCACTTCGCTCAGATCGAGGTGGTGAATACCTAAGTCATACGTTTACTGACTATCTGAAAGAGTGTGGGATCATCTCACAGCTCACTCCGCCAGGAACACCGCAATGGAATGGTGTGTCCGAGAGGAGAAATAGAACGCTACTTGATATGGTTCGTTCTATGATGAGTCAGGCTACTCTTCCATACTCCTTTTGGGGTTTTGCGCTGGAAACAGCTGCAAAGGTACTAAACCGAGTGCCATCCAAGGCAGTTTCAAAGACGCCATATGAGTTATGGTATGGGAAACAGCCGAGCTTGACTTTTATCAGGATCTGGGGCTGCGAGGCTTATGTCAAAAAGCTCGCCTCTGGGAAACTAGAGAGCAGATCTGACAAATGTATCTTTGTCGGTTACCCTAAGGAAACTAAGGGTTATTATTTCTACGATCCCAAGGAGAACAAGGTTTTTGTTGCTCGGACGGCCATATTTCTTGAGAAGGAGTTTCTTCTGCAAGAGGCCAGTGGGAGAGAAATAAAGCTGGATGAGAATCCAGAAGAAGGACAAAGTGACCAAGCACAGTTGGATGAGCCTGAGCCGGTAGAACAGGTTATTGAACAACCTGAGGCTCAGATATCACGGGAACCGCGAAGATCGGGTAGGATCCGTCGACAGCCTGAGCGCTATGACGGAGTCTACATCATTGATAATGATGAACCCCTCACTTATGCGGATGCGGTCAGTGGACCGGAGTCAGCAAGATGGCTTGAGGCTATGCGCGCCGAGATGGACTCCATGTCAGATAACCAAGTCTGGGATTTGGTTGATCCGCCTTCGGGAGTTATCCCTATAGGCTGTAAATGGATCTTCAAGAAGAAGATTGACATGGATGGTAACGTGGTTACCTATAAAGGCAGGCTAGTTGCGAAAGGTTTCAAACAAATCTACGGGATAGATTATGATGAAACTTTCTCACCTGTAGCCATGTTTAAGTCTATTCGGATTCTTTTCGCGATGGCTGCATATTATGATTATGAGATTTGGCAGATGGATGTGAAAACAGCTTTCCTTAATGGAAATCTGGATGAGGATGTGTACATGACACAACCAGAGGGTTTCACTAATCCATCAGATCGTCATAAGATATGCAAGTTAAAGAAGTCCATTTATGGACTTAAACAAGCATCGAGAAGCTGGAATATTCGTTTTGATGAATCAGTCACTGAATTTGGTTTCATCAAGAACGAGGATGACCCGTGTGTATATAAGAGGTTTAGTGGGAGCGTGATTACTTTCCTAGTCCTCTACGTCGATGACATCTTGATCATTGGAAATGACATTCCTGAAATGCATGCTGTTAAAGCATGGCTGAGGAAGTGTTTCCAGATGAAAGATTTAGGAGAAGCAGCCTATGTGTTAGGTGTGAAGATCTACAGGGATAGATCTAAGAGGCTTCTCGGGCTGTGCCAGAGTACTTACATCGATAAGGTCCTGGAGAGATTTCATTTAGAGAATTCTAAACGTGGATATCTTCCAGTCAGACATGGTCTGAATCTTTCGAAGAGTCAGTGTCCACAAACACAGACTGAGAAAGATGAAATGGACAATACGCCTTATGCTTCGGCTATTGGTTCCATTATGTATGCGATGTTGTGTACTCGCCCAGACGTCGCTTACGGGTTAAGCGTAACCAGTCGTTACCAGAGTAATCCAGGTATGGCGCACTGGATTGCAGTCAAGAACATCTTAAAATATCTGCGGAGGACCAAAGATATGTTCTTGATATATGGTGGTCAGGAAGAACTCAGTATTGAAGGATATACTGACGCTTCGTTCCAGTCTGACCAGGATGATTTCCGATCGCAATCAGGCTATGTTTTTAGCTTGAATGGAGGAGCAGTGGTGTGGAAAAGTTTCAAACAGTCAACTGTTGCTGATTCCACAACAGAAGCCGAGTATGTTGCAGCCTCGGAAGCATCCAAGGAGGCAGTGTGGATTCGTAAGTTCGTGAGAGAACTTGGTGTTGTTCCTTCGAGTGCAGATCCTTTGGTTATCTTTTGTGATAACACTGGAGCAATCGCACAAGCAAAGGAACCACGGTCGCACCAGAAGTCCAAGCACATACAGAGACGGTTTCATTTGATCAGGGAGATCATAGATCGTGGCGAGATCAAAGTATGCAAGGTTCATACAGATGACAATCTGGCAGACCCGCTTACCAAGCCTCTGGCGCAGCAGAAGCATGAGAAGCACTGTAATAATATGGGTTTGAGATTTCTCAACCATTAGATTAAGTGCAAGTGGGAGATTGTTGGGGTATGCCCTTAAGGCTAATGTTTGAGGCCTGTGGGAATGTATCTGTATCATGTAATAAACTGTTATGTTTATAAAGGCATGGTTATTATTCGGTTGTTTACATTGTCTGCTGCAATATATGTTCTTCTGAATAATGTCTCAAAGCTGTTCAGCTGGGCTGACATGCTATTATGTCCTTAGTCGATGTATCTTGGTGAACATGAGACAGCCTTGATATGGTTAAGACTAATATGTGTTCTAATCTTATAGGATGCTTCGAGCATGGAATAAGATGTAGACTCATGGGTACATTGGATGTACTGGACAGACCCTACTAGGATGTTCAATTGTTTGTCACAATGTGAATGTTCCTTGATTAAGACAAGTGGCACATTTCCTCTGACTTGAGATCACTTGTGTTTTCTAAATGATGATTGTCATTGTTTTGAGATGGTTCAATATCATTTGAAACATAATGATTATAGACTATCTTGGATGGTGAGCTTGAGTCAGGTTAGAGCACTAGTGATAGACATAGGATTGCCGTCTCCTTGTTGAAGGAGTGTGATGTTCTAAAGGGGCCCCCTGGATGAGATGATTGAGAAAGTGTATGGCCATACCCAGGTGACAGTGTTCATCTGTTCTAATCATGCTCATCATATTGGAATTACGAGCTTGACAGGCTTGTCCAATAAGAACATCCAGTGGTAAAGGAAATATGCATGCCTTGTGAATTGATTCACACTTGTGCTGTTTTTGGGTGTAGTCTTGGAAGACTCTTTCCTTGATATCGGGAGACAGTGATGTGTTGCTAGATACCCCTCACTGATCGTGATAATGTGAATTATCGTTACCGACGTTTTAAGGAAACCCTCAGGGTCGCACAATTGATGATATGGCTTACTTAAGTCAGATCGTGTGGACTGAATTGTTCAGGTTCAGTTTAAAGGGATTTAATCTCTGATTGTAAGTGAGATCTAGTCTGATCATGTTTGATTGATTAGGGCTTGAGATCGGTAAGCTTCGATCGAGAGAATGGATGCTAGATCGGTCAGATCAGGAGCATCAAAGAGATCAACGGTTAGATCTGGAACCTTAGGGTTTTAATGTGATCTAGGCCATGTCGATTGGTTTATTTGGTTATTGAACCAAAATTAAATTGAACCAAAATGGTTCAAGACTAGGCGACAAGTTCACTTAGCGTGAACATGTTCGGCGGTGAGTGGTGCTATTTTTAGCAACCATGACTCTCACGTTCGAAGAGAGAGGGTTCTCTATTCTCGCCTCTTGAACGCATATTCCTCTTGTTCTTTTGGGTGACGGCGCCTTGGAGCTTGAGGAGAATTCGGCAAAGAGAAAAGATCTCCTTCCCTTTCCATTTCGATCAAAGACTTCTTTGGATCTTGCTAGCACAAGAATCGCAAAGAGGAGTAGGCGACATCAACTGTGTGCGTCACCTCTGGAGAAGATCTGCTTTGATCTTTGCTTCCTAGACGCCATCTTGAAATGGCTATGGTATGAGTTTTATCTCTTCTATGCAATCGAATTTTTATGGTTGATCATATCACATGAAGCCGATCCATGAAACCCTAATCCGCTGCCTAAATGTTTATAATGCGCCATGCTGGGTTTCGCCCCCCTCTAGAAAGGGGTTCTTTCAAGAAATTCCAGTGTAACGCCAACATAGGGAGGGGAGAAGAGTTGCTGAAATTGCTCCCAGCCTACGGTAGCATACATGAGATCGACATCATCTACAAGTCCTAGTAAGTTCAAAGTTCCTCTGTCGAGGTAGCGGGTATTCACCATTCGACGCTAACACAGGATAAGGTATTGTTCTTCTTGGCTAGCATTTCAGAAGATGATTCCGAAATTGTTCAGTGGGGAGACGTAAGGTTGAGGTCGGCTGGCTAGTATGCGCCCGCGCTGAGAAGATGAAGCTCCAGGTGCTGATGACTGCGGTGGATGAGATAGAGGCCACAGCCTTTGTCTTCGGAGCCATAGATGCCAGAGAAGGTTGAAACTGAAAAGTTGTCTCGAAAGAGAATACTCAATCGGAGAGACACGACTGAAGGAGGGCGGTGGTGAATCGGCGACGCGATCGGTGGAAACAACTCGAAAGAGGAAGAGAAATTGGAATCCGATGGGGAATAGAGATGGAACCTGTCTGGATTACAAGGGGGAACCTTGATCGAAGTAGTAGGGAACTCCTTCGAGTGCTAAGAGGAAGAGAGGGCGGTGACTCGGCTCGAATAGGGGCGGCGGCGCACGGGTTTGGCGGAAGCCCTAACCGTGCGGTGCCCTAAATACGGGTAATGAACTATTAGAAGCATGAGTGAATCCGCTGGGATTCACCTGCCCGTGAATGTCTCTGGATGGTCCATGCGTACGGAAATACGGGTTAACCCCGCTGGGTTCACTTGCTGGTGAAATGTTCTAGAGGGTCACATAAAAGCTCTAGTACAGTAGGCTTCACGGGTGAACCCCGTGGGGTTCACCAGGTGGTGAAGTCCACTGTGGAAACCTGAGAAGCTCAAAATAGTGTGCTCTACCTCGGAATGCTAGATCCATATTTCTGCCACGAAATTATCTTCAAAAATTGAATTTCTGGACGTACACAGAATACTTCATGGGTGAACCCCATGGGGTTCACCAACTAGTGAAGTTTTTTGATAAGCCCAAAAATTCTACCATGAAAACCATTCTGCCACACCTTTGTCCTACGGAACAAAGAGTCATTAGATCAGTAGAAATCCTCCTCTAATAAATAAAAAAAACTTAGTGAAAAGAAATTGAGAATGAAAGTGCTCGTGAACAATAAACTAAAATCCAAACACAAATTGAGAAAAGGTAAAACTTGGGTTGCCTCCCAAGAGCACTAGTTTAAGGTTGGTAGCTCGACCAAAAGAGTTCAAATCACCAATCTTGCGGGGTCTGAAAGCGCAAGGACTTCCCCTTTTTTGACCCACTCATCTTCCAAGTAGTGCTTGAGGTGGTGCCCATTGACTATGAATCTCCCTGTGCCTTCAGTCCAAATCGTGATTGCACCATATGGTTGAATGTGCTAAACTATGAAAGGCTCAGACTACCTCGTGCAGAGCTTCCCTGGAAATAACCGAAGTCTCGGATTAAAGAGAAGCACTTTGTCCCCTTCACGAAATTCTTTCTTCACTAAGATAGGTTTCCGCAAGTGCACGGAATTATCAAAGTAATAAAGAAAGATATTGAACCACAGAGACCTTATTGATAAGTGCCGAATAGTTGTATTCTCGCTAGCTAAGTAAACCGAATATGATGCAAGTGAACGATATAGAGAGAACACGAAAGATAATCAGAGAGATAAATTGGGACTAGGGTTTCATCCACCTTGATTTTCATGACTAGATATATAAGGATGTTCATCAATCAAATTCTAATTTGATAAAGACTTAATTTACTTCGTAAGGGGATTATCTCACTTTCGTGCAGACAACCATGCAGAGACAAATCCTCGCTTTCGCGCAAGATTTATCCCAAGCTGATGATAAGTAAATCATCAATCAAAGAACACAAGATCACTTTCGTGCATCCGAATTCTAGGTTGATTGTCTCAAGCGGAATCTCAAGGATCACTTTCGTGCATCCGAGACTCAACACAAGTTCTACCTATGGTTCTCCAACATTCCAATCCTCACTTTCGTGCAAGATCTCCATATTTGACACACTAACTTAATTCTAGGTTTATAATCATCATCAAGGCAATTAGTCATCTAAAATAAAGAAATAAGAACTTAACCTAATTTCTTACGGTGAGTTCCTATTAATCAATTTTAGGGTTCCAGTTCTCAAGCATGTCATCTTTCGGTCCTTAATGCAAGAACTCTATTCATGATAACAAAAAGTAAACTAAGGAGAAACTTAGAACAATAATTGCATAGGTAAAATTATCAAAGTAGAATTATCATGACGAAAGAAAAGATTATCTAATCATTAAAAATCAAGGGGATTACACCCCATGTGCAAAAAATAGTATTAAGCTTGCATGGAGGAAGAAATACAATGAATCATAGTCTCAGAGTGATCAAAAAATGAAAAAAATGGAGAAACAACTTTACACCACGGCTGTAAAAGAGTTTATAGCTGTAATTTGCTTCGATGAATAGTGTTGTCACCGCTGTTTTGTTGATTTCTCCTCCGATCGGACTCCAAACACTCTGAAACTTATGTGGTGTCTTCCACTCCTCCAGGCGAAGCTTCTACGTGAAAATCACTGCTGGAGATGGTTCCCACGCCTCTCGGCATGAGGCCAAACCCTAGCCACCTCTCTGATGATTGCTCCCTCGACAGTGGATAAAAATTGGGGTTTTCAATGCGTGTGTCTTCCCCTCTTAAAGATGAAGCGGAAACAACTTTCAGATCTCAATTTGAAGCTCTGGATCAAAAGTTATGGCTCGAATAATTTTTAGCCCCGGAAAAGTCGCGTGACCACACAGCAATTATGGCCGTAAAACATTTTACGGCACTGCCGTAATTTGTGCTCTGTGAGTTATTTGTCAACATTACGGCCCGTAATCTTGTTTACGACCCTGCCGAATTTTCTTCTGTATTTTTTTGGACTAAAATACGGCCGTAAAAGGCATTACGGCAGTGCCGTAATCTCTGAAATCTCTCGGGTAGAAAATCATATGGCATTACGGTACCGTTGTCTCCTTTACGGTAGTGCTGTAATCGCCATGAAAACTCTGGTCAAAAATCTCCCATAATTACCGCACCATAAAGATGTTTACGGTAGGGCGGTAATGGGTCGAAATTCTCTGGCCGGTAAAACTTCCCATTACGGTACCGTAAGGAATTTGTTGGGGGTGCCGTAATGTGCTCTGAAGCTCCAAAAATTTTGAAATTTGACGTGTGATCTTCTTTTGATGATGTGAATACAATTATGCATTTGGATTGCTCAAAAATGCCTTAAAATTGTGCCTTTTTACCTGAAAATCATGAAAAACCAAAATAGAAGTAGACTTTGCAATATCTGATGATTTTAGCATGAAAACAAGTAAAATATCCTCAATTTAGCATGAAAAGATATACAAAATGATACAAAATATACTATATATTTTGGTGTCATCAAAATACATAAGGCTCAAACTTTGCTTGTCCTCAAGCAAAAATCAAATTTTGATTAAAAGAATAACCTTTTCATGCTCAATAAATTTCTAAAATACAACCACTAATGAAAAATCGCACCAATTGCTTCATAAAATTTCAAATAAACATATCATTCTTAGAACTCAACTCTCTAGATCCTCAACTCAATCAAATAAAACTTTGCAACTTGTACAATAAATAGAACTTCAATCTCATGATTTCACCTAGTTTGAGTTCAAATCTATCATGCTTTTGTTTACAGGAATTAGGTTTCTAAGATCTTTTTCCACACATGATTTTTTTTTCCTTTTTTTTATGTATTTTGTTTGTTTTTGTAAAGATGGCACATACCCACTTAGATACACACTTTTTATTTTTGACTTCAACTCTTGTCTTCGGTACCACTGTCAATTTTACATAGTGCCAAGTAGAGGAGTCTTATTATTTTTCATGCATAGACTTCAACCCATGTCTTAGGTACCACTATCAATTTTACATAGTGCCAAGTAGGAGAGTCTCTCACTATTTTTATGGATCTTGGATTCTTCTTTCCCAACAAATAGCAAAATAGATTAAACATCTACTAGGTTGATCAATTGATATCAATTCACAAATCATACTCATATGCTCATTTTATTTAAAGGAGTAGTTTCACCTTTAGATCTTATTCTTCAAATAACACATCTACCAAAAATTTCATGCATCAACCAATGCCAAATTTCAAAAATAGATATGCATTGAAGAAATAAATCTAACATGATAGGGTTTTTCTCCAATCACAAGTATAAATACTCAAATCATCAAGGAAGACATTTTATCAATAAATCATGCCATCATATAGTAGAAAGTGGATCATATGCTTTCATCAATTTTAACAACAAATTTGAATAATATCATCATCAAAACAATGAGTTCCATATATCCATAAAATCATTTTTCAAGAGAAAACCAATAAGTAGTATAAATATGATAAAGTCAAAGATGCACTATAAGAAATAGTCATTAATAAGAGAGTGCAAGTGATACTCACAAAACTATATAGATCATGCTCAATCATTGTCAGGCCAATGCGGCTGGGTCCAAAGATGTGCCTTTTGAAAATTTTCTGTAAAATTTAAGGTACATAAGGCTCAGTCTGAAAATAGTCTCTAAAAATAATAATGATAAAAATAATTTTCTAAAGGGAGAATTAGAGATGTCCCCAGAGGTCTGAAGAATGCTGGCAGAAAGAGCTGATGCAGCTGAGAAGAAGCAAAGGTGGAACAGAGGCTGGCTGAAAAGCTACTAGCAGTGATGGTGGTGCCGACAGTAGAGTGAGTAATCTCTAGTGGCCTGCTAGAGATCACAGTCCTGGGGGTGAGATCATCGGTCGGTGGGTGTGAGAGATAGCTCTGCAAGAATAGAAAATCAGTCACTAATGAATATTCTTCTACATAAATAAAATAAATGGAATAAGAGGCAGCAAAAGAAGTAAGAATCTGCAGATGGTATAATCCAGTGTCGACGGCTGGATACAGTGATGTCAGAGGCAGATGCAGTGGTGGCTAGAGGTGGAAGACAGTTGCTCTTGAAGATTTCTGAATCATAAAAAGGATTACGGTTGTGCTGTATTTTGTGCCAAAACTTGTTTTTCCCTACAGAAGGAAAAGAAAAATTAATTCTAAAAATAAACAAAAATAAAAGAAACTAAGCTAGACAAGAGTGCTTGGGTTGCCTCCCAAGAAGCGCTAATTTTAGGTCCATAGCCTGACCAAAAATCAAAAATCATGGTGAAGCAGGTGAATCAGTTTCAAAGTAAAGAGAAAATAATTTTTTGCATTTTCCTTGTCCAAAAAGCTTAGCCACTAATCCAAAAATCCAGAAATTCATATAAATCACAATCAAAGTGGCTTTCTTAAATATGAAGAAATTAAAATCAATATATTCAATAATCTTCCTATGTTTGTCAGAGAGTAAAATCATAAGTCGTTTCTTCAAATTTTTGTCTTTAATTGCCATAGGACTTTCATCAAAAGATATAAGCATTGGATCATCAAAATAAGTTTTATGTCTTTCATTAGATTCCTCAATAAAGCATAATTTTTCAAATTCATCAAAAGATTCAACAAAATTATCAAATCATCAGTGTTTGTAATTTTCAAATTTTTTTCAATTTCCTCATGTTCATCATCAAACAATTTTTCAATATCAAAATTATCAACAAAATCAAGATGAGACTCTTCCAAATCAATTTTCTCATACTTCCCCTCAAATAATTCATCATCAGAAGAGTCAAAATCAGAATCATATGAAAAAGAATTGATAGAATCAGAGTTGACCACAAGAGATTTATCATTAATTTCAAAAATATCACTAAAATCACAGTGGGGTTCATTAATGTCTATAATTTTTGAACCTTCATCATGCTCATCAAATTTAACCATAAATGAGTTATTATCAAAATCAGGATTATCATCAAAAGAAGGTTTTTTAATTTCAATTTTCTCAACCTTTTCCACAAATAATTAACAGATGGATCAATTTCACAATAATCAAAATTAAAGTGAGATTCATTAATATTCACAAAAGGCTCAATCTCAAAACAATCATGATCACAAGGGGAATTTTCTAAATCAAGTTTTTCAGTATCAAACTTAAATAAACAATCATGTTGTGCAATCTGGGTTTCTAGCATTTGGTTTTGTTCAGCAATAAATTTTTCTTGAGCAGCTATGATTTTTTCAAACATGGATTCTAACCTAGATTTTCTAGTGTCCTCAGAGTATGGTTCAGAATTATAATTTGAGTAATCATTATAAAAAGAAGTTTGATTTTCCCATCTAGAATCATAATGATCATCTTGATACCATGGTGAATTAGGATTTGCATGATTTCTAAATTTGCAATCACAAGTAGGATGATCAGAAGACTTACAAATATTACATGTTGTTGGGGTATGCCCTTAAGGCTAATGTTTGAGGCCTTGGGATTGTATAAGTATCATGTAATAAACTCTTAAGTTTATAATAAGGCATGGTTGTTATTCAGGTTGTTACCTTGTCTGCTGTAATAAGTGTACTTCTGAATAATGTCTCAAAGCTGTTCAGCTAGGCTGACAGGCTATAAGTCCTTAGTCGAGATATCTTGGTGAACATGAGACAGCCTTGATATGATGGAGACTAATATGAGTGCTAATCTTATAGGATGCTTCGAGCATGGAATAAGATGTAGACTCATGGGTACATTGGATGTACTGGACAGACCCTACTGGGATATTGCATTGCTTGTCACAATGTGAATGATCCCTGTAAGCAGCAAGTGGCACATGTCCTTTGACTTGAGATCACTTGTGTTTCTAAATGATGATTGTCATTGTTTTGAGGTAGTTCAATATCATTTGAAATATAATGATTATAGACTATCTTGGATGGTGAGCTTGAATCAGGTTAGGGCACTAGTGATAGATAAAGGATTGCCGTCTCCTTGTTTAAGGAGTGTGATGTTCTAAAGGCCCCCCTATATGAGATGATTGAGGTAGTGTATGGCCATACCCAGATGACTATGTGCATCTGATCTAATCATGCTCATCGTATTGGAGTTACAAGCTTGACATGCTTGTCCAATAAGAACATCCAGTGGCAAAGGACATATGTGTGCCTTGTGAGTTTTGATTCACACTTGTGTCATGGTTTGGGTGTAGTCTTGGAAGACTATTTCCTTTATATCGGGAGACAGTGATGTGTTGCTAGATACCCCTCACTGATCGTGATAACGTAAGTTGTCGTTACCGACATTTAAAGGAAACCCTTAGGGTCGCACAATTTGATGATATGGCTTTCTTGAGTCAGATCGTGTGGACTGAATTGTATGGGTTCAGTTTAAAGGGGTTTAATCTCTGATTGCAAGTGAGATCTAGCCTGATCATGTTTGATTGATTAGGGCTTTAGATCGGTAAGCTTCGATCGAGAGAGATGATGCTAGATCGGTGAGATCAGGAGCATCAGGAGATGAACGGCTAGATCATGAGCCATTTGGTTCATAGAGGGTCTAGACCATGCCTTGGCTTGGCTTGGTTTGAGTTTGGTCTTTGGGCCAAATCGAATTGAACCAAAGCATGAACCGGTTCACTAGGTGAACGCATGGTTCATCAAGAGGGGCGTTTTGGCGTTGGAGAGTGGCTTCATGACTTTCCATTTTGGGAAGTCATGTAACGTCATTTGTCTTGATGTCGCCGAAGTGCATTTGCTCTCTTGTCTTTGCGTTTTGTTTTTTGGGAAGAAAGAGCTTGCTTGCCATCTCGTGTGGAAGGAAGTGGACGATAAGAACAAGCGCTCGGCCAAGGAAACTTCTCCATCATCCTAACATTCGATCAAGGACACCTTGCGCATCCTTGCTAGCACAAGGAGATCCAAGGAGAAGCCATCTTCTCTTGTGTGTGATTATCTTCGGAGAAGGGGCACTTGCGCCTTTGCTTCCAAAGCTCCATCTAAACCGAGATGGCTATGGTATGAGTCTCAACTTCACCAAGTTGAACATATGTTTATGCTAAGATTCTTGAAAACCTTTTGCTTCCGCTTGCAATGGTGATGCGCCACCCCTTTAAGGTTTTCGCCCCCCTCTTGAAAGGGATTTTGTTTACTTGCGCTCCCCCATGAAGGGGACACTTCAATTGGTATCAGAGCGCCGGTTGAAGCATAATCATATGATTGCTTGATATACTATGTGATCCATGTTTGCGCATCTACATGTATGTTGATCTTGTTTGACATATGTTATCTCTTCATGCGAGTATGCTAGATAATAGTATGTTTATATTTGCGCATGTATGAGAGTTATGTTGATTGGCGCATATATGTTGGTTGCGGTTATACCATGTTGTTGTTGTTTTTCTAAAACCTAAATGACATGCGCGCCCAACTAGATCTAAGAAGTACCTATTGTAAACCCTTAGATGGGTTGATGGGGTTGAAAGCTTCATCTAGAATGGATCAAACTAGTCTGATCAGACCATCTGACAGCCTAGATGGGTTGACCAGATAGCACCTGTGCGCAAGCACGAGGTGGCTATAGGTCGACTGCATCCAAGGCGTGTAGCGAGGTCTGATTGAGACAACTTCTGAACACACTTGAGTTAGGCCCGGGGTCACACCCGCTTGCCAAAACTCATGAGGGTGGTTCAGCCCTTGGCGCATGCATGGTTGACCATCAGGTCAACTCGGGTCAGTTAGGACTCGGTGCATGCAAGGGAAAAGGATCTATCTAGATGGATGAGTGGATCCCTATCAATGGACCATTGTAAGGTTGTAGGGCACATAAGGAAATTAAAAGTGATGCCTATGGGGTTTTCAAAATTTTAATTTCTTGATTGGATCACATGATGATTGAAACCATATGCTTGTTTATTTACTCTTATGTGGGTTGCCCTATTGTGTGCTGTGCTGGGGCCTGTGAGCCTGGATTTAAAATTGTAAATTAATTTGTGATCTGCGAATCACATTGTACTTAATTTATAATGTATTGTTGACCTGCGAGTCAACCTTGTCTAGATAGATCAAAAATGTATTTTGATTAGACAAGAGCACAAAGGCACACATCCAAGAGGAGCATTCACCTGGTGGCGCACCTGAGGTGCTCTTGGCGCTAGAGCCCTAGGTTGGACCAGATGTGAGGCCAAGGAGCTCAAGTGAAGACTTAAGTAAAATTAAGGTCTTACTAGGGTTCATGGGCTTTTACCACATAAGATCATGCTTTCTACTTATTGCTAATAATTAGAATTGCATGTTTAAGTTTATCTTCTGCTATAGCCATAGGACATGCCTGATAGTAAGAAGATAAAAGACCGTTAAAATCCAACGCTAATATATCAAGCTCGTAAGCCTTCTGACGCGAAACCTCACCGTTCTGACTATCGTTGGAGCCGTGTTGAACCCACTCAGTGGGCACGTCCATCTATCTTCAGACGGTGCTGGATTACACCTGCGTGTTACAGAGCAGGGATTTATCCCTTCTCGTTGCTCAGCATAGCACGTGGTGGTCCAGGGAGTAGGTCAGGTCAGCTTGACCATGTAGACTACATATGTGGCGCATATGGTAGCACATGGAGGCAGCCATCTCTGGGATCAGAGACTGTGTTGTACCAACTCAGTTGGCACAGTCTGCTGGATTGCCAAGATGAAGGGGAATCGCACGGGTTGGGCGATTGGCTGGGACAGCCTACCAGAAATTAGTGCTTGTCATCTCTGTGCATCTTATCTCGCTTGAGCGGGACGCGGAGACCAAGTATGAAATCTGGATCCCATCTCACTAAAAGAGTGTTACTCTTTCGGACTGTTTACTGGATTTTTCAGTCAGACAAAATAGTGAGAAAAGAATCTTTCTTAAGTCCTGGATTGATTCTGAAACATTGATACTGACCTTGCTGTTCTTGCCTGTTGTAGATTCCTGCAGCAACGAACACCATGAGCTTCAATGTGCGATCCCTACTGGAAAGGGAGAAGTTTGCTGGGCCGAACTTCTCTGACTGGTTCGGACACCTTAAGATTGTTCTTAAGGCAGAGAGGAAACTGTATGTCCTCGAGACGGCGATACCGCCGCAGCCCGCTCCGAACGCCGCAAGGGCGGTTCGGGATGCCTACGAAAAGCACGTCAATGATAGCATTGATGTCGCTTGCCTGATGCTAGTGTCTATGACGCCACCGCTGCAGCGTCAGCATGAGGATATGTCAGCTATAGAAATTATAGCGAACCTCAAGATGCTGTATGCTGCACAGGCGAGGACTGAGCGCTATAATCTGACGAAGCTCTTCTTTCAGAGCAAACTGGCTGAGGGGAGCCCAGTGGGAGCTCATGTGCTCAAGATGATTGGGCACAAGGAGGCTCTAGAGAAACTGGGGCATACCGTCAACCAGGAGCTTGCTGTGGACATTATTCTACAGTCTCTTCCGCCTTCTTTCGATGCGTTCATCATTAATTTTAATATGAACAAAATCGATTGTACGCCGGCAGAGCTGCTGAATATGCTCTTGACAACTGAGGAAACTCTGAAGGGTAAGCCTTCAACCTCTGTCTTAATGGTTCCTTCAAGGAACAAGAAGAAGGGGAAGAAGGGCAAGACCCCTGTCAAGAATTACAGCAAGGCCCTGAAACAGAAGGTGAAGCGGTCGAAGGACAACAGGTGTTTCCACTGTGGCCAGCTGGGTCACTGGAAAAAGGACTGTAAAGCGCTCCAAGGAGATAAGAGGGGAAGCATCGCTTCTGGCTCAGGTATATATGTGACTGAGGTCATGTTATCTTCTTCTACCATTTCATGGGTGTTGGACACCGCATGTGGAGTTCACATTTGTTCAAATGTGCAGGAACTCAAGAGAAGAAGGCAGGTGGGACAGCATGAGGTAGACCTACGAGTTGGAAACGGGGCACGGGTTGCTGCTGTTGCTGTAGGAGACTATTTCATTACTTTACCATCTGGCATTGTATTAGAATTGAACAATTGTTATTTTGTACCAAGTATCACCAAGAATATTATCTCCATTCCTGCTCTAGTCAGGAAAGGATTTGCCTTTGAATGCAAGATTTCAAAGTGTGTTTTAACTTTTGATAATATTGTGTATGCGACTGGTTCAATTAACAATGGGTTATACATGTTGGACATGGAAAATTCTATACAAAACATTGATAATAAGAAAGCCAAGTATGCTGATGACAGCACCTTGCTATGGCATAGTCGTTTAGGCCATATAAACGAGAAGCGCATTAAGCGGTTGCATGATCATGGACTGCTGGGATCATTCTCCTATGAGGAGATTGATACATGCATAGCTTGTTTGATGGGTAAAATGATGAAGTCTCCTTTTCTTCACAAAGGGCAAAGGACTTCAGGTTTACTGGACCTTATACACAGTGATGTGTGTGGGCCATTTAGTAAACATGCCAGAGGTGGCTATCAGTACTTCATTACCTTTACTGATGATTTCAGTAGGTATGGGTATGTCTATTTAATGAGACATAAAAGTGAATCTTTTGACAAGTTCAAAGAGTTCAAAAATGAAGTACAAAATCAGCTAGGCCGAAATATCAAGGCACTTCGTTCTGATCGAGGTGGTGAATACCTGAGTCATGCGTTTACTGACTATCTGAAGGAGTGTGGGATTATCTCACAGCTCACTCCGCCAGGAACACCGCAGTGGAATGGTGTGTCCGAGAGGAGAAATAGAACGTTATTTGATATGGTTCGTTCTATGATGAGTCAGGCTACTCTTCCATATTCCTTTTGGGGTTTTGCACTGGAAACAGCTGCAAAGGTACTAAACCGAGTGCCATCCAAGGCAGTTTCAAAGACGCCATATGAGTTATGGTATGGGAAACAGCCTAGCTTGACATTTATCAGGATCTGGGGTTGCGAGGCTTATGTCAAAAAGCTCGCCTTTGGGAAACTGGAAAGCAGATCTGAGAAATGTATCTTTGTCGGTTACCCTAAGGAAACTAAGGGTTATTATTTCTACGATCCCAAAGAGAACAAGGTTTTTGTTGCTCGGACGGCCATATTTCTTGAGAAGGAGTTTCTTCTGCAAGAGGCCAGTGGGAGAGAAATAAAGCTGGATGAGATTCCAGAGGAAGGACAAAGTAGTCAAGCAGAGTTGGATGAGCCTGAGCCGGTAGATCAGGTTATTGAACAACCTGAGGCTCAGATATCACGGGAACCGCGAAGATCGGGTAGGATCCGTCGACAGCCTGAGCGCTATGACGGAGTCTACATCATTGATAATGATGAACCCCTAACTTATGCGGATGCGGTCAGTGGACCGGAGTCAGCTAGATGGCTTGATGCTATGCGAGCCGAGATGGACTCCATGTCAGATAACCAAGTCTGGGATTTGGTTGATCCGCCTCCGGGAGTAATCCCTATAGGCTGTAAATGGATCTTCAAGAAGAAGATTGACATGGATGGTAACGTGGTTACCTATAAAGGCAGACTAGTTGCGAAAGGTTTCAAACAAATCTACGGGATAGATTATGATGAAACTTTCTCTCCTGTAGCCATGTTTAAGTCTATTCGGATTCTTTTCGCGATAGCAGCATATTACGACTATGAGATCTGGCAGATGGATGTGAAAACAGCTTTCCTTAATGGAAATCTGGATGAGGATGTGTATATGACACAACCTGAGGGTTTCACTAATCCAGCAGATCGTCATAAAATATGCAAGTTAAAGAAGTCCATTTATGGACTTAAACAAGCATCAAGAAGCTGGAACATTCATTTTGATGAATCAATCTCTGAGTTTGGTTTCATCAAGAACGAGGATGACCCGTGTGTATATAAGAGGTTTAGTGGGAGCGTGATTACATTCCTAATCCTCTACGTCGATGATATCTTGATCATTGGAAATGATATTCCTGAACTGCATGCTGTTAAAGCATGGTTAGGAAAATGTTTCCAGATGAAAGATTTAGGAGAAGCAGCCTATGTACTAGGTGTGAAGATCTACAGGGATAGATCTAAGAGGCTTCTCGGGCTGTGCCAGAGTACTTACATCGATAAGGTCCTGGAGAGATTCCATTTAGAGAATTCTAAACGTGGATATCTTCCAGTCAGACATGGTCTGAATCTTTCGAAGAGTCAGTGTCCACAAACACAGACTGAGAAAGATGAAATGGACAATACGCCTTATGCTTCGGCTATTGGGTCCATTATGTATGCGATGTTGTGTACTCGCCCAGACGTCGCTTACGGGTTAAGCGTGACCAGTCGATTCCAAAGTAATCCAGGTTTGGCGCACTGGATTGCGGTCAAGAACATCTTAAAATATCTGCGGAGGACCAAAGATATGTTCTTGATATATGGTGGTCAGGAAGAACTCAGTATAGAGGGATATACTGACGCTTCGTTCCAGTCGGACCAGGATGATTTCCGATCGCAATCAGGCTATGTTTTTAGCTTGAATGGTGGAGCAGTGGTGTGGAAGAGTTTCAAACAGTCTACTGTTGCTGATTCCACAACTGAAGCCGAGTATGTTGCAGCCTCGGAAGCATCCAAGGAGGCAGTGTGGATTCGTAAGTTCGTGAGAGAACTTGGTGTCGTTCCTTCGAGTGCTGATCCTTTGGTTATCTTCTGTGATAACACTGGAGCAATCGCACAAGCAAAGGAACCACGGTCGCACCAGAAGTCCAAGCACATACAGAGACGGTTTCACTTGATCCGGGAGATCATTGATCGAGGCGAGATCAAGATTTGCAAGGTTCATACAGATGACAATCTGGCAGACCCGCTTACCAAGCCTCTGGCGCAGCAGAAGCATGAGAAGCACTGTAATAATATGGGTTTGAGATTTCTCAACCATTAGATTAAGTGCAAGTGGGAGATTGTTGGGGTATGCCCTTAAGGCTAATGTTTGAGGCCTTGGGATTGTATAAGTATCATGTAATAAACTCTTAAGTTTATAATAAGGCATGGTTGTTATTCAGGTTGTTACCTTGTCTGCTGTAATAAGTGTACTTCTGAATAATGTCTCAAAGCTGTTCAGCTAGGCTGACAGGCTATAAGTCCTTAGTCGAGATATCTTGGTGAACATGAGACAGCCTTGATATGATGGAGACTAATATGAGTGCTAATCTTATAGGATGCTTCGAGCATGGAATAAGATGTAGACTCATGGGTACATTGGATGTACTGGACAGACCCTACTGGGATATTGCATTGCTTGTCACAATGTGAATGATCCCTGTAAGCAGCAAGTGGCACATGTCCTTTGACTTGAGATCACTTGTGTTTCTAAATGATGATTGTCATTGTTTTGAGGTAGTTCAATATCATTTGAAATATAATGATTATAGACTATCTTGGATGGTGAGCTTGAATCAGGTTAGGGCACTAGTGATAGATAAAGGATTGCCGTCTCCTTGTTTAAGGAGTGTGATGTTCTAAAGGCCCCCCTATATGAGATGATTGAGGTAGTGTATGGCCATACCCAGATGACTATGTGCATCTGATCTAATCATGCTCATCGTATTGGAGTTACAAGCTTGACATGCTTGTCCAATAAGAACATCCAGTGGCAAAGGACATATGTGTGCCTTGTGAGTTTTGATTCACACTTGTGTCATGGTTTGGGTGTAGTCTTGGAAGACTATTTCCTTTATATCGGGAGACAGTGATGTGTTGCTAGATACCCCTCACTGATCGTGATAACGTAAGTTGTCGTTACCGACATTTAAAGGAAACCCTTAGGGTCGCACAATTTGATGATATGGCTTTCTTGAGTCAGATCGTGTGGACTGAATTGTATGGGTTCAGTTTAAAGGGGTTTAATCTCTGATTGCAAGTGAGATCTAGCCTGATCATGTTTGATTGATTAGGGCTTTAGATCGGTAAGCTTCGATCGAGAGAGATGATGCTAGATCGGTGAGATCAGGAGCATCAGGAGATGAACGGCTAGATCATGAGCCATTTGGTTCATAGAGGGTCTAGACCATGCCTTGGCTTGGCTTGGTTTGAGTTTGGTCTTTGGGCCAAATCGAATTGAACCAAAGCATGAACCGGTTCACTAGGTGAACGCATGGTTCATCAAGAGGGGCGTTTTGGCGTTGGAGAGTGGCTTCATGACTTTCCATTTTGGGAAGTCATGTAACGTCATTTGTCTTGATGTCGCCGAAGTGCATTTGCTCTCTTGTCTTTGCGTTTTGTTTTTTGGGAAGAAAGAGCTTGCTTGCCATCTCGTGTGGAAGGAATTGGACGACAAGAACAAGCGCTCGGCCAAGGAAACTTCTCCATCATCCTAACATTCGATCAAGGACACCTTGCGCATCCTTGCTAGCACAAGGAGATCCAAGGAGAAGCCATCTTCTCTTGTGTGTGATTATCTTCGGAGAAGGGGCACTTGCGCCTTTGCTTCCAAAGCTCCATCTAAACCGAGATGGCTATGGTATGAGTCTCAACTTCACCAAGTTGAACATATGTTTATGCTAAGATTCTTGAAAACCTTTTGCTTCCGCTTGCAATGGTGATGCGCCACCCCTTTAAGGTTTTCGCCCCCCTCTTGAAAGGGATTTTGTTTACTTGCGCTCCCCCATGAAGGGGACACTTCACATGTAACAAAATAAGAGTGTAATTTTGTAATTCTGCAATAGTAAGCTGTGAATAATCTTTATGCTCACCTTGTTGCATGTAAACCTTACCCCTTTCAGATGCCCATGAATTATGATGAAAAGACAAATTTACCAAATCTATCAAGAATAGAAAGATAATCCATCACCAATCAATCAAAAAGGATTTTTTTTTTCAGAATATATAAAAAAATAGAAAATCTAAAACACAAGCAAATTCACAAATTTTTAGATATCACAGCTCTGTCACAACTGTGAAAATCCAAAACCTGCAAAAATAAAAAATAAAGTTAAAACTAAAAATAAATAAAACTTAGTCTAGCAATCCTAACAACTATTTTGATATTAACAAAACTAAGGCCCCCGGCAACGGCGCCAAAAACTTGATAGGTTTCTGCAAGTGCACAGAATTATCGAAGTAATAAAGAAAGATATCGAACCACAGAGACCTTATTGTTAAGTACCGAATAGTTGTATTCTCGTTAGCTAAGTAAACCGAATATGATGCAAGTGAATGATATAGAGAGAACATGAAAGATAATCAGAGAGATAAATTGGGACTAGGGTTTCATCCACCTTGATTTTCATGACTAGATATATAAGGATGCTCATCAATCAAATTCTAATTTGATAAAGACTTAATTTACTTCATAGGGGGATTATCTCACTTTCGTGCAGACAACCATGCAGAGACAAATCCTCGCTTTCGCACAAGATTTATCCCAAGCTGATGATAAGTAAATCATCAATCAAAGAACTCAAGATCACTTTCGCGCATCCAAATTCTAGGTTGATTGTCTCAAGCGGAATCTCAAGGATCACTTTCGTGCATCCGAGACTCAACACAAGTTCTAGCTATGGTTCTCCAACATTGCGATCCTCACTTTCGTGCAAGATCTCCACGTTTGACACACTAACTTAATCCTAGGTTCATAATCATCATCAAGGCAATTAGTTATCTAAAATAAAGAAATAAGAACTTAACCTAATTTCTTACGGTGAGTTCTTATTAATCAATTTTAGGGTTCTAGTTCTCAAGCATGTCACCTTACGGTCATTAATGCAAGAACTCTATTCATGATGACAAAAAGTAAACTAAGGAGAAACTTAGAACAATAATCGCATAGGTAAAATTATCAAAGTAGAATTATCATGACGAAAGAAAAGATTATCTAATCATTAAAAATCAAGGGGATTACACCCCATGTCCCAAAAATAGTATTAAGCTTGCATGGAGGAAGAAATACAATGAATCATAGTCTCAGAGTGATCAGAAAATGAAAAGAAAGAAGAAACAACTTTACACCACGGCTGTAAAAGAGTTTACAGCCGTAATTTGCTTCGATGAACAGCACTATCACCGCTGTTTTGTTGATTTCTCCTCCGATCAGACTCCAAACACTCTGAAACTTCTGTGGTGTCTTTCTCTCCTCCAGGCGAAGCTTCTACATGAAAATCATTGCCAGAGATGGTCTCCACGCCTCTCGGCATGAGGCCAAACCCTAGCCGCCTCTCTGATGATTGCTCCCTCTACAGTGGATAAAAATTGGGGCTTTCGATGCTTGTCTCTTCCCCTCTTAAAGATGAAGTGGTAGCAATTTTTGGATCTCAATTTGGAGCTCTGGATCAAAAGTTATGGCTCGAACAAGTTTCAGCCCCGAAAAAGTCGCGTGACCACATAGCAATTACGGTCGTAAAACATTTTACGGCAGTGCCGTAATTTGTGCTTTGTGAGTTATTTGTCAACATTATGGCCCATAAACTTGTTTATGCCCCTGCTATATTTTCTTCTATATTTTTCTGGACTAAAATATGCTCTTAAAAGGCATTACGGCAGTGCTGTAATCTCTGAAATCTCTCAGGTAGAAAATCATATGGCATTACGGTACCGTTGTCTCCTTTACGGCAGTGCCGTAATCACCATGAAAACTCTGGTCAGAAATCTCACATAATTACGGCACCGTAAAGATGTTTACGGTAGGGCGGTAATGGGTCAAAATTCTCTGCCCGGTAAAACTTCCCATTACGGTATCGTAAGGAATTTGTTGGGGTGCCGTAATGTGCTTTGAAGCTCCAAAAATTCTGAAATTTGACGTGTGATCTTCTTTTGATGATGTGAATACAATTATGCATTTGGATTGCTCGAAAATGCCTTAAAATTGTGCCTTTTTGCCTAAAAATCATGAAAAATCAAAATAGAAGTAGACTTTGCAATATCTGATGATTTTAGCATGAAAACAAGTAAAATATCCTCAATTTAGCATGAAAAGATATACAAAATGATATAAAATATACTATATATTTTGGTGTCATCACACTATGCGCTTGTCATGCTAATACTTAGTGCGTGCTTTATAGATCTTGGCATTCTCGTAGGCAAAAAGGTGCATCTCGTCCAACTCATCAAGCTGCAATTTTCTCTTTTCACCGGCGCTTTTGAAGTCATAATTGATTTGCTTGACAACCTAGTATGCCCTGTGCTCAAGTTCAACAGGTAAGTGACATGATTTTCCATAGATAAGTTGGAAAGGAGACATACCGAGGGGTGTCTTGAACATGGTCCTATAGTCTCATAAAGTATCATGTATTTTTAATGCCCAATCCTTCCATGATCGCGATATAGTTTTTTCTAAAATTTATTTGATTTCTCTATTAGAGACCTCCACCTGGCCACTAATCTGAGGGTGATAGGGCGTGACAAGTTTGTGCTTTACACCATACTTTCTCAAAAGTGCTCCAAACTTTTGCTCAATAAAGTGGGAGCCGCCATCACTAATCAAAACACGTGGAACCCCAAATCGAGGGAAAATAATCCGCTTCATAAACTTCATTACGACTCTAGAGTCATTCGTAGCTTCGGTGGATGCTTCAACCTATTTCGACTCGTAATCAACGGCTACCAGAATATACCGTTTACCACATGAAGAAGGGAAGGGTCCCATGAAGTCGATCTCCCACACATAAATAATTTCTACTTTCAATATATCATTCAGAGGTAGCTCATCCCTTTTGGAGAGATTCTCAGTCCGTTGGTAACTGTCACAAGTTGAAACAAAGTGTTTAGCATCATGAAATATCAAGGGCCAGTATAAACCTGACTGTAGAACTTTGAAAGCTGTATTAGAGGCCCTTGCATATCCTCCATAGGGTGAAGAATGGCAGTGGGTCAACACATCATGTATCTCCACCCCTTGCACGCATCGTTTGTACAACCCGTCTGCACATCGCCGGTATAAGTATGGCTCGTCCCAATAATAAAACGTCACATCATGCAAAAACCTTTCTTCCTCTGAGAAGTAAGATCAGGAGGAAAAATATTAGACACAATGTAATTGACATAGTCTGCATACCATGGGACTTTTTGATCCAGTAAAGTATAGAGATATTCTTCAGGGAATGCATCATTGATTTCCAACTCATCATTAGTTTCCTTTTTAATACCACGTTCAAGCCTAGAAAGATGGTCAGCCACTAAGTTTTCACTCTTCTTCTGATCCTTGATGTCCACATCAAATTCTTGCAAGAGGAGGATCCATCGAATCAGTCTTGGCTTTGCATCCTTCTTGTTTATTAGATATTTAATAGCTGCATGATCGATAAAAATAAATACTTTCGAATTAACTAAATAGAAGCGAAACTTATCGAAAGCAAAAACTATGGCAAGCAGCTCTATTTCCATGGTTGCATAATTCATCTGGGCATTGTCGAGTGTTCTATTGGCATAGTAGATGGCGTGAAGCTTTTTGTCCTTCCTCTGTCCCAAGACTACCCCAATGGCTTGGTCACTGGCATCGCACATGAGCTCAAGTGGTATGGACCAATCTGGAGGTTGAATTATTGAGGCCGTAATCAATGCTTCCTTAAGTTTCATGAAGGCTTCTTTGTTATCCCTGTCAAAAGAAAAGATAAAATCTTTAGCAAGAAGGTTAGTTAAGGGGCGAGCTAACTTAGAGAAGTCTTTAATAAATCGTCTATAGAAGCCAGCGTGTCTAAGAAAACTTCCGATCCCCTTTACTAATGTAGGCAACTGAAGATTCTCAATAACTTCAATTTTAGCTCTATCCACCTCTATCCCTCGCTCAGAAACTAGATGCCCGAGGACGATGCCCTCCTTGACCATGAAGTGGCACTTCTCCCAGTTCAAAACTAGGCTCACCTCTTCACATCTCTACAAAACCTTAGATAAATTAGACAAACAATGATGAAAATAGGAACCATACATATAAAAATCGTCCATAAATATATCCATAAAATATTCATTAAAGTCAGAGAATATGGCCATCATTGCCCATTGGAAAGTGGCTGGGGCATTGCAGAGACCAAACGGCATCCTCCTGTATGCGTATGTGCCATAGGGGCATGTAAATGTCATTTTCTCCTGGTCGTCTGGGTGGATGGGGATCTGGAAGAAACCTGAAAATTCATCCAAGAAACAAAAATAAGAATTATGGGCTAATCTGTCTAGCATCTGATCAATAAATGGAAGAGGAAAATGATCTTTTCTCATAGTAGAGATCAACTTCCTGTAATCAATGTACATCCTATATCCTGTAACTGTGCGCATCGGTATCAATTCATCTGCATCAGTCTTGATTACGGTGACACCTCCCTTATTGGGTACAACATGAACCGGGCTCACCCAAGAATTGTCTGATATTGGATATATTACTCTAGCATCCAATAATTTAAGCACTTCCTTCTTCACAACATCTTTCAAATGTGGATTGAGACGGCGTTGAAATTCCACAGAAGGTTTGCTGTTTTCTTCCAAAAGGATCCTGTGCATGCAAATAGAGGGGTTAATCCCTTTGATATCATCTAGTGAGTAGCCTATTACCTTCCTATGAAGATGGAGTTCTTGTAGGAGTATTTCGGTTTGCTCTTTGTCTAGTTCTGCACTGACTATCACAGGGTATGTAGAATCATCTCCTAAAAATTCGTATTTCAAAGTGCTAGGTAGGCTTTTGAATTCAATCTTCTTCTACTCTTGGTTCTTCTGATTTTCTTTTTTCTCGTTGACCATGCTTGAGTCAACTTCCAGTAGTGTAACATATCTTGCAACTTCTCCTTCAATGTCTCCATCAATAGTATTCGTCAAGGCAAGTTCCAATGGATCTACATCCTTCCTGATGGGCTCAACTTGCTGTACAGCCTTTTCAACAATGTCCACACTGCAGTATGTACCTACAAAAGAAGGTTTCTTCAAAGAGTCAGATAGATCAAATTGTATAACATTATCACCGATGTTTAAGGACAGTTTCCCATTCCTGACATCAATGACAGCACCAATAGTAGCAAGAAAAGGTCTCCCTAAAATGATAGGGAGCCTGTCATCCTCATCAATCTCTAACACAACAAAATCAGCTGGGACAAAATAGTTTCCAACTTTAATAGGAACGTCCTCTAAAATACAAACGGGATGATGAACTGATCTGTCTGCAAGTAGTAAAGATATGTTAGTAGGTTTCAAATCTCCTAAGTCTAGCCTTATACATAATGACAATGGCATGAGGCGGACGCTTGCTCCTAAATCGCACAAAGCTCTCTGAAAGGCCATCTCCCCAATCTGGCAAGGTATGAAAAAACCGCCAGGGTCCTTGAGTTTTTGAGGGAGCTTGTTCTATATGATGGCGCTGCACTCCTCAGTAAGTGCAACAGTACCTTGATCCTCCAGCTTCCTCTTGTTTGATAAAATGTTCTTCAGGAATTTGGCATAGGTGGGCATCTGCGAAAGAGCATCAACAAAAGGAATGTTAATATAGAGTTTTTTTAAAACTTCTAAGAACTTACCAAACTGCTTGTCCAGTTTAGCTTTGATAAGCCTCTACGCAAATGGGATTGGAGGTTTGTAAGCGGGTGGCCCAACGTAGGGCTGCTCCTCCTCATCCTGTTCTTGTGACTCAGGTGGTGTTCCATAGTTCAAGTCTCTAGTTTCAGGTGTTTCATCTTCTTTCCTGTCATCAGTTGGTATCTTTGGATCTTCTAATTGCTTGCCACTTCTGGTTGAAATTGCATTGCAGTGTTCTCTGGGGTTGACTTCTGGTTGTGATGGAAGTTTCCCTAGTGCCCTGGAGGATGAACTAGCTTGTTGCGCTAGCTGATTCTCCAACATCTTGTTATGCATTTCCAAGGAGTCCATCCTAGTCATCATTAACTTCATCATGTCAGTCAGCCCTTCAATTTGCTTGCTCAACTGCGAATCATTGTTTGGTTTTGGCTGTGGGTTGAAGTTCCTATTCTGAAATCCTGGTGGTTGTCTATAGTTGCCTTGTGGAGGCTACCTGAAAGTTTCTTGTGGAGGGGGGGCTTGTTGCGGTGGTACTTGTCTAGGCTGCATCAGCTGTGTAGTGCGGTATGAGAAGTTCGGGTGGTTGCGCCATCTTAGATTGTAAGTGTTCGAATATGGATTATTGATGGGATTAAAATTTCCAACGAAATTTATGTGTTCAGGATGATTTGGAGTCAACTGCCCATCTCCTAGCTGGCACTCAGCACCTATATGGCATGCAACTCCACACACCTCACAAGATACACAGTTAGCGTCTAAAGAATTCACAGTCAACTGCCCATCTCTTCAAGTTGCGCCAATCACCAAAGGATGCACCAACTTGTATGCTGCCCTTCTTCTTCTAGAGATGCACCACCACCAAGGAAGGCACCAAGGAAGAAGATGGAGACCCTTAACACCTCTATAAAACCTACTTTTGAGGCTAGAGACTCCTTGTGTGGCCGATGCCCTCTACTCTCCTTGCCCAATTGCCCTCCTCCCTTGCCTTTAGCGTCTAAGCTATTTTCCAATAAAATCAATTTAGCGCACAAGCATTGGATTCCGCTTAAATCATTTGACATATCAAATAATTTCAAGTATCATCCAACTCTATAAAACCATCTCTCAACTCATCAATACTCCCAAATATATCCGAATCATCCATAGATTCGATCTAAGGCTATCCGATCAATACGGAGTCTCTAGCGTCTAGGTGTGCGACCCTATAGGTCCCTTTGACATTAGTAGTGATGACCTTGTCATCATAAGTAGTGAGTGGCACCTAGCAGTGCATCGCTGCTACCCAAGTTATCGGAATAAATATCGCCAATCGATAACCTTAAACTGTGATAAGATATATAAGTATACATGTCCCTTTGCCAAGCTAATCGTCCAAGTCAGACAAGCGTGTCACACTTGTTTAATCCAACGTTAATGGTCATGACTCTTTTTAGACTTATCCTAGGTGTGGCCACACACTTTTAGTCATGCACTATGTAAGGACCCATGGACATCAAGCTTCCCCGCATAGAGACACAATCTTCCTCAAGTCAAAGGACATCTACAATCTCTATTACTGTGAGATTCTTCTTGAGACACCAAGAACAATCCTCATGGTAGGTCAGTCCAGTATATCTTCCTTGATATACCCATATGCCTATGTTAAGTAACCCATGATAATCAGCACATATACGAGTCTCACCCGCACCATAGCTGTCCCCTGTCCACTATGGTACTCGACTCGGAACATAGCAAACTGAGATAGTAATATATTGGAGGGACATTATCATGTAAACATACATATGTGCATATGTATAATAAATCATGATAATGACAATGTGTTCGCAGTCCTAGGACGCAGCGGAAGAAGTATTACACCCGAAACACATTCCTTTCCCAAGGATCCATGCGAGTGAGTATACACAAGGATGTGATAGAGATATACCTCTTTTGCTTGTCTAGATGTCGAAGCCATGTTGAAGGCGCCCATGTGTTCGCCCTCTACAAGTATCCACGCGTCGACTCCTTGATCGTTGCTCCCTTCCACGCTCGGTGCTAGCCTCGGGAGGAGAATCAAGCCTTCACTTCCACTTGCGCCACCTTCAAGAGAAGTTGCGCCAAGGAGGGGATAGGGAAGATGATGCCGCCAAGGACTTCCCTCTTCTTCTTTGCTTGTGCCACCTCCAAGGTGCGCCTATGGCCAAGGGACGATGAGGGCTTGTGACAAGAAGATGCCACCAAGCACAAAGAATCCTTACGCCAAGAAGAGAGGAAGAGGAAGAACTTGCGGCTCCAAGGAAGAAGTTTGCACCACCTTGTTGTCGCCCTTTGCTTTGCTCTCTCTCCCTTCTATGTGTGTTCACGCCTCCTTAAAGTCCAACCATGGAAGGGGCGGTAAGGGGTCCTATAAATAGGACAAGAAGCGACAAGGCAATGGCTAAGATCATGCCAAGTGGGCGGCTAGGATAAAGGGGTTTTGAGGTAAGGAAAGTCTCCAAGACTTTACCATAAACCTCATTCAACCTATCCTAATTTGCCCAATGGCCATATCAGCCCAAGACATGCCTTAGATGCATGCATTCCATCCAAGGGAAGGGCAAGGCGCAACAAGCATGAGGAGTTTCGGCTAGGGTAAGAATTTTGGGAGAAACTAGGGTTTTAGGTAAGGTAAGTCTCCAAGACATTACCATATACCTTACCCTAGTATCCATATGCGCCCAAGCTCTTTCCAAAAGAGCCATCAAGCCATATCAGCCCCAAGACTTACCTTAGAGGCAAGTATTCCTTCCAAGGAAGAAGGGCTAGGCGCCCTTTACTTCCATAATGAAGCAAAGGCGCCTCCCTCACCCCATTATGCCCCTAGGCGCCAATGGGGTGAGATTTCTCCCCATTATACCCTTTTAAGCTAATTCCTCTTCATGACAACTAATTATTGGGCCTCATTGGATAATGAGCTAGCCCAAACTTCATGGCATGGGTTGATTAAGCCATTGGATCCAATCCAATGCAACCCTAATCCAAATGTGACCAATCTAGGTCAATTTCGGGTCAACCTGCCAAAAATGAAGTTTGGCTCCAATAACTTTCTTCCAACTCATCAGGCCCATTGGCGCTGATGAAATCTTCCAAATGGATCCAAGTTATCCAATAACTTGATCCTAAGGCTTCTGATTAAAGCAACGTCAAGAGTCTATTGCGTGTGACCCCGTAGGATCCATATGACGATGGCAATGATGTAAACATCATAAGTAGTGAGGGGTATCTAGCAACACATCACTACTACCCATGTCATAGGACTTAAGTCATTATGGCAACAACTCCTAACAAGCAACGAGGATTCCCATTGCATTACAGATCCCTTTGCCTAAGCTGATATCCTGCCATTGGATTAGTCTCAAGTTTATTATCCAATGCATTGGTCATGACTCTGTTGGGGTATGCCCTTAAGGCTAATGTTTGAGGCCTGTGGGAATGTATCTGTATCATGTAATAAACTCTTAAGTTTATAAAGGCATGGTTGTTATTCAGTTAGCTACATTGTCTGCTGCAATATATGTTCTTCTGAATAATGTCTCAAAGCTGTTCAGCTGGGCTGACAAGCTATTATGTCCTTAGTCGATATATCTTGGTGAACATGAGACAGCCTTGATATGGTTAAGACTAATATGTGTTCTAATCTTATAGGATGCTTCGAGCATGGAATAAGATGTAGACTCATGGGTACATTGGATGTACTGGACAGACCCTACGAGGATGTTCAATTGTTTGTCACAATGTGAATATTCCTTGGATATGACAAGTGGCACATTTCCTCTGACTTGAGATCACTTGTGTTTTCTAAATGATGATTGTCATTGTTTTGAGGTAGTTCAATATCATTTGAAACATAATGATTATAGACTATCTTGGATGGTGAGCTTGAGTCAGGTTAGAGCACTAGTGATAGACATAGGATTGCCGTCTCCTTATTGAAGGAGTGTGATGTTCTAAAGGGGCCCCCTGGATGAGATGATTGAGAGAGTGTATGGCCATACCCAGGTGACAGTGTTCATCTGATCTAATCATGCTCATCATATTGGAGCTACAAGCTTGACAGGCTTGTCCAATAAGAACATCCAGTGGCAAAGGAAATATGTATGCTTTGTGAATTGATTCACACTTGTGCTGTTTTTGGGTGAAGTCTTGGAAGACTCTTTCCTTTATATCGGGAGACAGTGATGTGTTGCTAGATACCCCTCACTGGTCGTGATAACGTGAGTTATCGTTACCGACATTTAAAGGAAACCCTCAGGGTCGCACAATTTGATGATATGGCTTACTTAAGTCAGATCGTGTGGACTGAATTGTTTGGGTTCAGTTTAATGGGATTAAATCTCTGATTGTGAGTGAGATCTGGTCTGATCATGTTTGATTGATTAGGGCTTGAGATCGGTAAGCTTCGATCGAGAGAATGAATGCTAGATCAGTCAGATCAGAAGCATTGAGAGATTGACGGTCAGATTGAGAGCCTTAGGGTTTATTTTGATCTGCACTTATTTCTTGGTTTATTTGGTTAGCGGACCAAATCGCTTTGAACCAGCTCTTGAATGAGCGTATGGTTCAATGCTGATGTGGCATTTGCGATTGGGGTGAATCCTAAGATCGCACGTAGAGATGTGGCATGCTATTTTTGGATAGCACCTCTCGAACGTTGCCATGATCTCACGTCGCTCCTCTTTGGTCTCTTCACGCCTTTCTCGCCTCTTGGGGTTGGCGGGGAAGTGGCATTCTCGTGTGGAGAAAGTCCAAGGCGACAAGAGAAAAACGCCAAGAAGAAATCTCTCCTTTCCCTTTGCAATCGATCAAAGACACTCTTGGAGCCTTGCTAGCACAAGGAGCACCAAGATAGTAAGCGCTTCCTCATCTTGTGTGCGCGTCCTAAGGAGGAGATCTTCGTTGCTCTCTTAGATCCAAGGCGTCATCTTCAAATGGCATTGGTATGAATCGCATCTTTCATTCAATCGTAGATTTAAGTTGATCATTCAATCATACATGCGATCCTTAACCCTACTTCCGCTCATGCAAAGATTTAAAGTGCATGGTATTAGGGTTTGCGCTCCCCCTAGAAGGGGACCCCCCATGTTAAGGGGTACTTTCAATTGGTATCAGAGCATGCGTTATGATGTATGTTTGTTATGATTGCTTCTTTGTGATCCATGTTTGCGCATCCTATGAATAGATCTAAAAACATGCGGTAAACTACATGCTAGCTTAAGGTCTTTGATGTATGTTTATGTGTTACGCATGTATGATGCCTTGGCGCTTGCTTTAGAGTTTTTATCAAAAACTTATATCTCTTGCGCGTATCACCTTAGATCTAAGCCGCCTACTGTAAACCCTTAGACGGGTTATTAGGGTTGAAGTCACCCCCTAGGTTAGATCCAGAATGTCTGATCAGATCATCTGACAACCTGAATGGGTCGATCAGATAGCACCTTGGCGCAAGCCTATGGTGGCTATAGGTCGACTGCAGACAGGTGTGTAGCGATGTCTGATTGTGACGATTAATGAACGCACCTGAGTTAGGCCCGGGGTCACGCCCGTTTGCCAGACCTCAGTGTGGTTGTTCAGCCCTGGCGCATGCATAGTTGACCTTATGGTCGACGCAAGTCAGTTAGGACTTGGTGCATGCAAGGGCAGTGGATCTGACTAGGTTGGATGAGTGGATCCCTAGTAATGGACCGTTGTAAGGTTGTAGGGGAAATAAGGAAAAATTAAAATTGATCCTATGGGGTTTTCGAAAATTTTAATTTCTATGGATCACGTGGTTCTTGATTGATGCATATGTTTGTCTATTTAGTCTTATGTGGGCTGCCCATATTAATTGTGTGCTGTGCTGGGGCCTGCGTGCCTGTATTAAAATTGTAAATTAATTATTGTGATCTGCGCATCACTGTGTTTTAATTTATAAATGTAAGTGACCTGCGTGTCACTCTTGTCTAGATAGTTAAATTTGTAATTTAATTAGACAAGAGCACAGTGCACACTTGGCAGAGGCGCATGGAGCAAGTGGCTGGACCAGGTGGGAGGTCTAGGGTTCGACCCTAGGACCAGGCGCATTTTCCCTGGTGGGCGCACCTGTGCTGTAATTGGCGCTTGGGCCCAGGTTTGGGCCAGATGAGCAGCAAAAGACCCATGAAGAGCAAATGAAGACTTAAGTTAGGTTAAGGTCTTCTAGGGCTATGGGCTTTTACCACATAAGATACATGCTTTCTTTTATTGCTTAATATTAGAATTGCATGATTAAATTATCTTCTGCTATCACCATAGGAATTGCATGATAGGCAAGAAGATAAAAGACCGTTAAAATCCAACGCTTAAATATCAAGCTCGTAAGCCTTCTGACGCGAAACCTCACTGTTCTGATTATCGTTGGAGCCGTGTTGTACCCACTCAGTGGGCACGTCCATCTATCTTCAGACGGTGCGGGATTACACCTGCGTGTTACAGAGTAGGGATTTATCCCTTCTCGTTGCTCAGCATAGCACGTGGTGGTCCAGGGAGTAGGTCGGGTCAGCTTGACCATGTAGGCTACATATGTGGCGCATATGGTAGCACATGGAGGCAGCCATCTGTGGGGTCAGAGATTGTGTTGTACCAACTCAGTTGGCACAGTCTGCTGGACTGCCCGGATGAAGGGGAATCGCACGGGTTGGCGATCGGCAGGGACTGCCTACCAGAAACTAGTGCTTGTACTCTCTGTGCATCTTATCTCGCCTGAGCGGGACGCGGAGACCAAGTATGAAATCTGGATCCCATCTCACTAAAAGAGTTCTACTCTTTCGGGCTGTTTTGCTGGATTTTTCACGCCTGATAAAATAGTGAGAAAAAGAATCTTTCTTAAGTCCTGATTGATTCTTATACATTGATACTGACCTTGCTGTTCTTGCATTGTTGTAGATACCTGCAGCAACGAACACCATGAACTTCAATGTGCGATCCCTACTGGAAAGGGAGAAGTTTGCTGGGCCGAACTTCTCTGACTGGTTTGGACACCTTAAGATTGTTCTTAAGGCAGAGAGGAAACTGTATGTCCTCGAGACGGCGATACCGCCGCAGCCCGCTCCGAACGCCGCAAGGGCGGTTCGGGAAGCCTATGAAAAGCACGTCAATGATAGCATTGATGTCGCTTGCCTGATGCTAGCGTCTATGACGCCACCGCTGCAGCGTCAGCATGAGGACATGTCGGCTATAGACATGATTACAAACCTCAAGATGCTGTATGCTGCACAGGCAAGGACTGAGCGCTACAATTTGACAAAGCTCTTCTTTCAGAGCAAACTGGCTGAAGGGAGCCCAGTGGGAGCTCACGTGCTCAAGATGATTGGGCACAAGGAGGCTCTAGAGAAACTGGGGCATACCATCAACCAGGAGCTTGCTGTGGATATTATTCTGCAGTCTCTCCCGCCTTCATTCGACGCGTTCATTATTAATTTTAATATGAACAAAATCGATTGTACTCCGGCAGAGCTGCTGAATATGCTCTTGACCACTGAGGAAACTCTGAAGGGTAAGCCTTCAACCTCTGTCTTGATGGTTCCTTCCAGGAACAAGAAGAAGGGGAAGAAGGGCAAGGCCACTGTCAAGAGCTACAGCAAGGCTCTGAAGCAAAAGGTGAAGCGGTCCAAGGAATACAGGTGTTTCCACTGTGGCCAGCTGGGTCACTGGAAAAAGGACTGTAAAGCGCTCCAAGGAGATAAGAGGGGAAGCTTTGCTTCTGGCTCAGGTATATTCGTGACTGAGGTCATGTTTTCTTCTTCTATATCATGGGTGTTGGACACTGCATGTGGAGTTCACATTTGTTCAAATGTACAGGAACTCAAGAGAAGAAGGCAGGTGGGACAGCATGAGGTGGACCTACGAGTTGGAAACGGGGCACGGGTTGCTGCTGTTGCTGTAGGAGACTACTTTATTTCTTTACCATCTGGACTTGTATTGGAACTAAACAGTTGTTACTTTGTTCCCAGTATAACTAAAAATATTATCTCCATTCCTGCTCTTGTCAGGAAGGGATTTTCCTTTGAATGCAATATTTCAAAGTGTGTTTTGTCATATGATAATATTGTTTATGCAACTGGTTCAATTAATAATGGGTTATTCATGTTGGACATGGAAAGTTCTATACAAAATGTTGATATTAAGAAAGCCAAGTTTGCTGATGACAGCACCTTGCTATGGCATAGTCGTTTGGGCCATATTAACGAGAAACGCATTAAGCGGTTGCATGATAATGGACTGCTGGGATCTTTCTCCTACAAGGGGATTGATACATGCAAAGCTTGTTTAATGGGTAAAATGACGAAGTCACCTTTTCCTCACAAAGGTCAAAGGGCTTCAGGTTTACTTGACCTTATACACAGTGATGTGTGTGGGCCTTTTAGTAAACATGCCAGAGGTGGCTATCAGTACTTCATTACCTTTACTGATGATTTCAGTAGATATGGGTATGTCTATTTAATGAGACATAAAAGTGAATCTTTTGACAAGTTCAAAGAGTTCAAAAATGAAGTACAAAATCAGCTAGGCCGAAATATCAAGGCACTTCGTTCTGATCGAGGTGGTGAATACCTAAGTCATGCATTTACTGACTATCTAAGGGAGTGTGGGATTATCTCACAGCTCACTCCACCAGGAACACCGCAATGGAATGGTGTGTCCGAGAGGAGAAATAGAACGTTACTTGATATGGTTCGTTCTATGATGAGTCAGGCTACTCTTCCTTACTCCTTTTGGGGTTTTGCACTGGAAACAGCTGCAAAGGTACTAAACCGAATGCCATCCAAGGCAGTTTCAAAGACGCCATATGAATTATGGTATGGGAAACAGCCAAGCTTGACATTTATCAGGATCTGGGGTTGCGAGGCTTATGTCAAAAAGCTCGCCTCTGGGAAACTAGAGAGCAGATCTGACAAATGTATCTTTGTCGGTTACCCTAAGGAAACTAAGGGTTATTATTTCTTCGATCCCAAGGAGAACAAGGTTTTTGTTGCTCGGACGGCCATATTTCTTGAGAAGGAGTTTCTTCTGCAAGAGGCCAGTGGGAGAGAAATAAAGCTGGATGAGAATCCAGACGAAGGACAAAGTAGTCAAGCACAGTTGGATGAGCCTGAGCCGGTAGAACAGGTTATTGAACAACCTGAGGCTCAGATATCACGGGAACCGCGAAGATCGGGAAGGATTCGTCGACAGCCTGAGCGCTATGACGGAGTCTACATCATTGACAATGATGAACCCCTTACTTATGCGGATGCGGTCAGTGGACCGGAGTCAGCGAGATGGCTTGAAGCTATGCGCGCCGAGATGGACTCCATGTCAGATAACCAAGTTTGGGATTTGGTTGATCCGCCTCCGGGAGTTATCCCTATAGGCTGTAAATGGATCTTCAAGAAGAAGATTGACATGGATGGTAACGTGGTTACCTATAAAGGCAGGCTAGTTGCGAAAGGTTTCAAACAAATCTATGGTATAGATTATGATGAAACTTTTTCACCAGTAGCCATGTTTAAGTCTATTCGGATTCTTTTCGCGATAGCTGCATATTACGATTATGAGATTTGGCAAATGGATGTGAAAACAGCTTTCCTTAATGGAAATCTGGATGAGGATGTGTATATGACACAACCAGAAGGTTTCACTAATCCAGCAGATCGTCATAAGATATGCAAGTTAAAGAAGTCTATTTATGGACTTAAACAAGCATCGAGAAGCTGGAATATTCGTTTTGATGAATCAGTTACTGAATTTGGTTTCATCAAGAACGATGATGACCCGTGTGTGTATAAGAGGTTTAGTGGGAGCGTGATTACTTTCCTAGTCCTCTACGTCGATGACATCTTGATCATTGGAAACGACATTCCTGAAATGCATGCTGTTAAGGCATGGCTGAGGAAATGTTTCCAGATGAAAGATTTAGGAGAAGCAGCCTATGTGTTAGGTGTGAAGATCTACAGGGATAGATCTAAGAGGCTTCTCGGGCTGTGCCAGAGTACTTACATCGATAAGGTCCTGGAGAGATTTCATTTAGAGAATTCTAAACGAGGATATCTTCCAGTCAGACATGGTCTGAATCTTTCGAAGAGTCAGTGTCCACAAACACAGACTGAGAAAGATGAAATGGACAATACGCCTTATGCTTCGGCTATTGGATCCATTATGTATGCGATGTTGTGTACTCGCCCAGACGTCGCTTACGGGTTAAGCGTGACCAGTCGTTACCAGAGTAATCCAGGTATGGCGCACTGGATTGCAGTCAAGAACATTTTAAAATATCTGCGGAGGACCAAAGATATGTTCTTGATATATGGTGGTCAGGAAGAACTCAGTATTGAAGGATATACTGACGCTTCGTTCCAGTCTGACCAGGATGATTTCCGATCGCAATCAGGCTATGTTTTTAGCTTGAATGGAGGTGCAGTGGTGTGGAAAAGTTTCAAACAGTCAACTGTTGCTGATTCCACAACAGAAGCCGAGTATGTTGCAGCCTCGGAAGCATCCAAGGAGGCAGTGTGGATTCGTAAGTTCGTGAGAGAACTTGGTGTTGTTCCTTCGAGTGCAGATCCTTTGGTTATCTTTTGTGATAACACTGGAGCAATCGCACAAGCAAAGGAACCACGGTCGCACCAGAAGTCCAAGCACATACAGAGACGGTTTCATTTGATCAGGGAGATCATAGATCGTGGCGAGATCAAAATCTGCAAGGTTCATACAGATGACAATCTGGCAGACCCGCTTACCAAGCCTCTGGCGCAGCAGAAGCATGAGAAGCACTGTAATAATATGGGTTTGAGATTTCTCAACCATTAGATTAAGTGCAAGTGGGAGATTGTTGGGGTATGCCCTTAAGGCTAATGTTTGAGGCCTGTGGGAATGTATCTGTATCATGTAATAAACTCTTAAGTTTATAAAGGCATGGTTGTTATTCAGTTAGCTACATTGTCTGCTGCAATATATGTTCTTCTGAATAATGTCTCAAAGCTGTTCAGCTGGGCTGACAAGCTATTATGTCCTTAGTCGATATATCTTGGTGAACATGAGACAGCCTTGATATGGTTAAGACTAATATGTGTTCTAATCTTATAGGATGCTTCGAGCATGGAATAAGATGTAGACTCATGGGTACATTGGATGTACTGGACAGACCCTACGAGGATGTTCAATTGTTTGTCACAATGTGAATATTCCTTGGATATGACAAGTGGCACATTTCCTCTGACTTGAGATCACTTGTGTTTTCTAAATGATGATTGTCATTGTTTTGAGGTAGTTCAATATCATTTGAAACATAATGATTATAGACTATCTTGGATGGTGAGCTTGAGTCAGGTTAGAGCACTAGTGATAGACATAGGATTGCCGTCTCCTTATTGAAGGAGTGTGATGTTCTAAAGGGGCCCCCTGGATGAGATGATTGAGAGAGTGTATGGCCATACCTAGGTGACAGTGTTCATCTGATCTAATCATGCTCATCATATTGGAGCTACAAGCTTGACAGGCTTGTCCAATAAGAACATCCAGTGGCAAAGGAAATATGTATGCTTTGTGAATTGATTCACACTTGTGCTGTTTTTGGGTGAAGTCTTGGAAGACTCTTTCCTTTATATCGGGAGACAGTGATGTGTTGCTAGATACCCCTCACTGGTCGTGATAACGTGAGTTATCGTTACCGACATTTAAAGGAAACCCTCAGGGTCGCACAATTTGATGATATGGCTTACTTAAGTCAGATCGTGTGGACTGAATTGTTTGGGTTCAGTTTAATGGGATTAAATCTCTGATTGTGAGTGAGATCTGGTCTGATCATGTTTGATTGATTAGGGCTTGAGATCGGTAAGCTTCGATCGAGAGAATGAATGCTAGATCAGTCAGATCAGAAGCATTGAGAGATTGACGGTCAGATTGAGAGCCTTAGGGTTTATTTTGATCTGCACTTATTTCTTGGTTTATTTGGTTAGCGGACCAAATCACTTTGAACCAGCTCTTGAATGAGCGTATGGTTCAATGCTGATGTGGCATTTGCGATTGGGGTGAATCCTAAGATCGCACGTAGAGATGTGGCATGCTATTTTTGGATAGCACCTCTCGAACGTTGCCATGATCTCACGTCGCTCCTCTTTGGTCTCTTCACGCCTTTCTCGCCTCTTGGGGTTGGCGGGGAAGTGGCATTCTCGTGTGGAGAAAGTCCAAGGCGACAAGAGAAAAACGCCAAGAAGAAATCTCTCCTTTCCCTTTGCAATCGATCAAAGACACTCTTGGAGCCTTGCTAGCACAAGGAGCACCAAGATAGTAAGCGCTTCCTCATCTTGTGTGCGCGTCCTAAGGAGGAGATCTTCGTTGCTCTCTTAGATCCAAGGCGTCATCTTCAAATGGCATTGGTATGAATCGCATCTTTCATTCAATCGTAGATTTAAGTTGATCATTCAATCATACATGCGATCCTTAACCCTACTTCCGCTCATGCAAAGATTTAAAGTGCATGGTATTAGGGTTTGCGCTCCCCCTAGAAGGGGACCCCCCATGTTAAGGGGTACTTTCAGACTCAACAAGTGTGGCCACACTTTCCTGTCATGCACCAATAATGTGGGGCGCCCCGAGGTGGATATCATGCTTCCTCGGAAGGAAGGGGCAAATCCTACTATTGGTCATCCATGTCTCTACGTGACTTATGACATGCCCAATGATAGTCGTTTTGATCTCCCAATTACGGAGAGACGTAAGACTGTATTAAAGCATACCCTTCATCAAGTCTAGACATGAATACCTCAAGTCTAAGGATCAATGCAAACCTCTTGCATGTGAGATTGACTTGTTGACTAGACAAGTCAATCCTCACGGTGGATCACTCCAGTGCATCCAATGCACCTGTATGTCTGCGTTACTGTGCCCTGCACCTAACCAGCCCATACACCAGTCTCACATGTACCAAAGCTGTCCCATATCTGCTAAGGTACCTTGTCTGGGGATAGCTTATGAGAATGGATCCAATCCAAACTCCTGGGACATTATTTATGCAACTCAATACATCAACGCAGGTAGAGAAGTCTGCATAATAACGACCATGCCTATATAAAGAGTAATAGTTCTATCAAAGTACATTCAAACAATGCCTGACCATGTCCATACATTGGTCTTTAGGGCATATACACCAACAAATGTCAGGATATCTATAAATATCAATGTATGTGGCACAAAAGTTAAGACCGAAACATAGGTCTCAGGGCATAACACTAACAATATTGCATATATTTATTGCTGCGAGGTGTTGTCAGCTAACAACATATTTCTATGGCTTAAGTAGTCATGATACTTTGTTAGATGTCACTCATTGCTTGTGAAATCTATCCAGTTCGTCATTGACAACATCATATGGGACCTACAGGGTCACACACGCAGACACTTGGAGATCACTATATATCTAGGAGCCCGAAATTAAATCATAGATTAATTCGAGTCTATTTTGATAATTGGGCATGCTAGATCAGTGCTGGATCAAATGGGGTTAATATGATTTGATCTACTAGAAGAATTGGGCTAGGCTCATATTCCAATGATCTGAAGACAAGCACATTGGGCGTAGGGTTTGTTGGGAAACCCCGGAGATTTTAAAATTTTAAAGACAAGCACAGCGGAAGCAATCCCTGAAATAGGCTAGTCCCAAAAACCCAGAAGATCGAGTCATGCGAAGGAATCGACATGGTGAGTAGGAGATGATACCTTGCAGCGAAGAGAAGGATGTGATGTAGGCGCCCAAATGTTCGCCCTCTATAGTTTCGCACACAGCCGACGCTTGAGTGCTCTTCTTCCACGCCCGGTGCTAGCCTCGGGAAGAAGATCCACACCTCTTGGGAGTCCTCCTCAAGAACTTGCGCCACTCACAAGTAGAAGGCACCAAGGAGAGGGATGATAGAAACTCGCCAAGGTCCAACCTTCCAAATGCCAAGAGGAGAGGAAGAAGGAGAAATCGCCAAGCTCCAAACTTGCGAATCAAGTCTTCAAGCGAGAGTCTCAAAGGGGAAATCGCCAAGCTCCAAGCTTGCGAATGAAGTCTCCCCGCGCGAGTCTCTAGGAGACTTATCCTCATCCAGAACCCTTTCCTCTCAACCCTCCTAGACCTTATATAGAAATCACGATGACCTCTGGTATTCTGAAATAAATTCAGAATTAATCTCTGTAATAAATTCATCATTAATTGTAGAATTAAATTCAGAATTAATTATAGAATTAAACTCTGAATTAAAGTCTCATAATGACTCATTAAAACCTTGAAATAAAGTCTCATAATGGCCATTAATAGCATGACTCTTCAAATTCAGAATTAAATTCGTAATTAAATCCAGAATTAAATTCATCATTAAACTCAGAATTAATTACAGAATTAAATATAGAATTTAATTCCCATAATTAAATACATGATTTAATTCACCATGATGTCTATTGGGTCCAAGCAACTTATTGTCATGGCCCATTAGGCCTCATGCCCCAACTGGGCTTCACGCCCATTGGGCTTAGAGGCCCATTGGTCCATGCTCCAAGCTTAAACTTCATTTAGCCTATTTGGCCCAAATGACCTATTGGACCTATTTGGCCCATTTGGCCCATCTGGCCCAAAAGTGAAGTTAGCTCCAATAAGTTCTTGCCATCTCATCAGGCACAATGGCGCTGATAGACTCGCCCAAAAAGATCCAAGTTATCCAATAACTCGATCATTAGGCTACTCGATTAATACAAGAACCCGAGTTTCAAGTTGTGCGACCCTGTAGGTTCCTCTAACGTTGGCAGTGATGAACTCAGGTCATCAGAAGCAGTGAGTGGCACCTAGCAGTGCATCACTACTACCCTGAAAGCGAACCTAGGTCACAAGCATTATTCAAAAAAAAAAACAAAACTTGTTGCAGCGGAAATTCTAGGATCGCATGACATGAGCACATGATCAACCTTGTATAACTTGTATAGAGCAAGTTAGAGTATTACCATTGCCATGATGTAAGAGGCGGCTTGGAAGATGTAAGGGGCGAGCGCCTCTTCTCCAAAGAAGTCACACACAAGATGAGAAAGACTTTCTTCCTTTGTGTTCCTTGTGCTAGCAAAGACACCAAGGAGTCCTGATCGTTTCTTCAAAGGATGATGTGCGCCCTTAGCTGGTTGAGTTTCTCTTCCTTGCGTGAAGATGGTTCACACACGAGAACGAAGAGAGGAGAAAGGCGAGAGCAAGAAGCAAAACCGTGGGGTGCGCACAAAGGGAAATATTCGGCCACCACATATGGTAAGAACCGAAAATGTAACTCCCTCCATAACTCCCTTTAAGCAATCACTAACTCCTCTTAAATTGAACCATGCGTTCACAAGTGAACCGGTTCAATCTTAATTTGGTTTAAGCACCAAATTAAACCAGCCCTGGTTATAATCTTCTTTGAACCAAATGGCTCAAGATCTAACCACACATCACATTGAACCCCTGATCTTTACGATCAAGCTTCAATCCTCCGATCAAAGCTTACCGATCACATGTCCCAATCAATCAAACATGATTAGACTAGATCTCACTTTTAATCAGAGCTTAAATTCCTTTAAAATGAACTAGAATAATTCCAGTCCACACGATCTGACATAAGTAGGCCATATCACCAAATTGTGCGACCCTAAGGGTTTCCTTCAATGTCGGTAACGATAACTTACGTTATCACGACCAGAGAGGGGTATCTAGCAACACATCACTGTCTCCCGATATGAAGGAAAAAGTCTTCCAAGACTACTCCCAAACCATAGCACAAGTGTGAATCTAATTCACTTGGCATACATGTTTCCCTTTGCCACTGGATGTTCTCGTTGGACAAGCGTGTCAAGCCTGTGATTCCAACATGATGAAAATGGTTAGGTCAGACGAACATAGTCGTCTGGGTATGGCCATACACATTCTCAACCATTTCATCCAGGGGACCCCATTAGAACATCACACCCCAACTAGGAGAGGCAATCCTTTATCTATCACAAGTACCCTAACATGACTCATGCCCACTATCCAAGATAATCCTTAACCATTATATTTCAAATGATATTGAACTATCTCAAGATAATGCCAATCATCACTTAGAAACACAAGTGATCTCAAGTCAGAGGGAATATGCCACTTGCTTGCATACAAGGATTATTCACATTGTGACAAACAATTGAATATCCTAAGTAGGGTCAGTCCAGTACATCCAATGCACCTATGTGTCTAAATCTTATTCCATGCTCGAAGCATCCTATAAGATTAGAACACATATTAGTCTCAATCATACCAAGGCTATCTCATGTTCACCGAGATATCTCGACTAAGGACAATACTGAATGTCAGCTAAGCTGACCATCATTGAGACATTACTCAGAAGTATACATACAACAGCAGATAATGTAACAATCTAAATAACAACAATTGCCTTTATATTGTTTATACATGATACTGAAAATAACCCAAAGTCTCAAACATTGGCGTTAAGGGCATACCCTAACATACCCAAGTCTTCGGAATGGATATCAGCATCAACATCCCCATCATTGCAACAAGATACCGATGCATTACAGTCTCTTTGCCAAACTGATATCCATTTGGATAAAGTGTGTCACCACTTTGTTTTCACCCAATCTCATGGTCATGACTAAATCAGACTTTCACTTGGGTATGGCCATACACTTTCAGTCATGCAACCATAGGGAGGCCCCGTGGATATCAAGCTTCCCGCAGGAAGGGGCAAATCCTATGTCTGTCCATTGATCTTCTCATATGGGTCGTGACATACTCAATGACACCTGTTATGACCTCCCTGCTACGGCGAGGTGTTAGGTTGTATCAAAGTATATCCCTAACCATATAGAAGAGTCAATGACCTCAAGTCAAGGGATCAATGCATCTCCTGTCACTTGTGAGCTTAACTCATGAGACCAAGTTAGAGCCTCACAGCGGGTCGGTCCAGTATATCCACCATTGATATACCCGTATGCCTGCGTTAGTACCCCGTGCCTAACCAGCCTATATACCAGTCTCACATGTACTAGAGTTGTCCCTTATCCACACAGGTACTCAACTGGGGACACACCGTTTGAGCACAGATACAATCTGTCTCCAGGGACATTATTATCCATGTACATAATCGCATATGTAAACATAGCATAATAATGACAATGCCAGAATGATATATCAATATCAAGCAGTACAAGATAGACCAACAACGGGTCTAAGGATATATACACCAACAATCTCCCACTTGCACTTAGACTTAGTTATTGAGAAATCTCAACCCCATGTCTCTCGTATGGCCATCACGCTTTTGCTGCACCAAAGCCTTGGTCAGTGGGTAGACCAGATTGTTGTCTGTGTCAACTCTGCTAATCTTGACATCACCTCTGTCAATGATCTCCAAGATCAGGTGAAATCTCCTGAGTATGTGTTTGGATTTTTGATGAGACCATGGTTCCTTTGCCTGTGTCATCGCTTTATTGTTGTCACAATAGAGCTCAATCGGATCCACAACAGTTGGAACCACTTGAAGTTCAGAAATGAACTTCCTTATCCAAACGGCTTCTTTGGCTGCCTTATAAGCAACATACTTAGCCTCGGTTGTAGAATCAACTATTGTGGATTGCCTAGAGCTCTCTCAGCTCATCGCACATCCACAAAATTTGAACACATAGCTTGCCTGCGATCAGTAGTCATCAAGGTCTGACTGGAATGATGCCTCAGTGTAGCCCTGAACACTGAGCTCTTCCTGCCCCCCATAGACTAACAACCACTCCTTAGTTCTTATCAGAAACATAGAATGTTCTTTACAGCCACCCAGTGCTGCAGACCTGGATTGGATTGGTATCGACTGGTTATGCTCACAGCATGATGGGGGCACTAAGCATGCAAACAACATTTTTTGAAAACATTTGATAGTTAAGTATAGAGTAATGAAAACCCGATTAACTCTAACGATTTGAGAAATTAGGTTTGATAGTCTTATAATGAAATCCGAATCTACATTCAGCAAACTAAATTTATCATGCAATTCTAATAAAGAGGAACGCCTAACAAGAGCTTGACATGCGGTTTACAACATCAAATAAATCTAGGCATGCGGTTCTACCATAAGAAATAGGGCTACTCTAAGGGAGGAACTCACCTTGCACCCTTTGAGAATAGAAAGGGTGACCTTCCCGTTCTTCACCGGTCCAATGGTTGAAACTCACGAAGTAGGGCCCTATGAGCTTACAACCAGAGCATCACAGCATCCCACACATGCGTGGGTGAGTTTGAAAGAATATTAAGAGGCCAATAATACAAGAACACCCAAGGGGGAGTCTAGACCCCAAATTCCCTTGTTAACATAGCTTAGACTATCTAGACTAGAGGGGAAAGAAGAAGGGGCGGCTAGAGTATCATTCCATGGCCTTGCGCCACCTGCAGAAAGCAAACGTGAGTGCAAGGGATCTGTCCAACAAGTAACAAAGAGCAACGACCAAGAGAGGAGAAGACTTAGCTATAGTGGGGTAGTCTTGCCCTCGGTTTGGTGAAGTGTCCCTTATCTTGGATGAAGGCGAGAATCAGCTCCTCCTCTTAAGATAGAGGTCATCTTCTACTGGTGGAGGAGGATGCGAGAGGTCCAAGCTTCAGTGGTGGCGGTTGGCTGAAACAAGTGGAGGAGTAAGCTCTCGGCAAGATGGGAAGAGTGGGGGAGAGTTGTAGTGACACACACTAGAAGACACACTTCAATTTGGATTTCAAATTATCAACTCTGATTTCAGTCTTGCAAGAGTTTACAACATATAGGAGAGACTTCCCAACGGTTGTCTCCCTTCCCTAAGCACAAAGACAAGTCACACAAGCAAGAAAAGACAGCATGATGTGGGCAACTCAATGGGCTGATTTCTTCCCCCAAATGGGCAGGTTGCTTGGAGGTTTAGCTTTGGAGTTTTCATCAGGATGGCAGGTTCGAAAGCTGAGATGATGATGGACTGAAGAGGCTGCAAAGGCTGGCATTGTGCAGGCTGCAGATTGGCATGGGTGGCAGGCGCTTGAATGGACTGAAGTTGTTGCAAAGGCTGACATTGTGCAGGCTGCTCATTGACTTTGGTGGCTGGCGCATGATGGACTGAAGTGGACATTGTGCAAGCTGCTTCTTGACTTTGATGGCTGGCGCATGATGACTGTAAGGGGCTGCAATAGCAGGTGAGGGAATGGTCTTGTCCATCTTTGCTTCAAAGGGGAAGGGGCGGTTGGAGGTAGAGACAAATCCCCATGGCTGCCAACTAGGATGGTGGAGTGTTGGGTACTTGTGGTGATGCTCCTTTGAGTTGGATGGGCTGGTTCTCTCATGAGATGGGCTCATGGGCTCATGGCATCTCTTGGAGTTATCTTGACTTGATTTTGACTTGCATCCCAAAATGGAGTTGACCTAATCTATTACATCAATTTCATGCACTAACCTACCATACATAAGTGGCAGATCCTAGGGATGTAACTACATGGTGTAATTTGAGGGTGGATCTAACCTATCACATGATGCAAGTTATGCTAGGAGATCTAACTTAAAGGATGCATGCAATGCAAGGAATGAAAATCTAACTTAAATATGCATGCAATGCAAGAGATGGAAATTTAGGTGCCCTAGCTAGGGTAACCTTAAACTCCATTTGTATTTCCGTGGGTCATGTCGCCTCCCCACATCACAGCATAAGCCACGTCTGGTCTAGTACACAACATTGCATACATGATCGAACCTACTGCCAAAGCATAGGGAACTTGACTCATGTCATCCCTCTCAGCCTATGTGGTGGGACACTGGCTCTTGGAGAGAATAAGGCCATGTCTCACTAGAAGGTATCCTTTCTTAGATTGCTCCAAGCTAAACCTCTCCAGGACCTTATCAATGTTAGTACTCTGACTAAGGGTTAGGAGTTTCTTGGATTTATCCCGGTAGATCCTCACGCCTAGGATATAGGCGGCCTCCCCTAAGTCTTTCATCTCGAAACACTTCCCCAACCATGTCTTCACAGCTAGAAGACTAGGGATGTCGTTTCCGATGAGTAGTATGTCGTCGACATACAGGACCAGAAATGTCACCAAGCACCCACTGAATTTTCTGTATACACACGCGTCATCTTCGCTCTTAATAAAGACGTAATCTCTTACTGCTTCATCAAATCGAAGATTCCAACTTCGAGAAGCTTGCTTTAATCCATAAATGGATCTCTTTAGCCTGCAGACCGTTTTAGCCTCTGCAGGATGGATGAAACCATTAGGCTGTGTCATATACACATCCTCTATCAGCTTTCCATTAAGGAATGCTGTCTTCACATCCATCTGCCATATCTCATAATCGTGATATGCAGCTATAGCAAGCAATATTCGAATGGATTTGAACATGGCAACTGGCGAGAAGGTTTCGCCATAGTCCGCCCCATGGACTTGTCTGAATCCTTTAGCCACAAGTCTACCCTTATAGGTAACTATGTTGCCATCCATGTCAGTCTTCCTCTTGAAGACCCATTTACACCTTATAGGTTTTACCCCATCAGGTAGCTCAACCAAATCCCAGACTTCGTTAGCCGACATAGAATCCATCTCGCATCTCATGGCCTCAAGCCATTTCTCGGAGTCTAGTCCAGCGACCGCCTCATCATAGGTCCTAGGTTCATCCTCAATGATGAAGATCTCATCGTGTTGGGTCGGCAGCGACCCATACCTCTCAGGTGCACGATGAATCCATCCAGACCTACGCAGGGCCTGTGTCTGAGCCTCCAGTTGCCCAGCAACTGGTGCATGTGGCTCAGGTTCCATCTCATCTACTATGTCTTGTGGTTGACCTTGGACCCGGTCCAAGTCAAACTTCCTCCCACTGACTTCTTTCATGAGAAATTCTTTCTCTAGAAAGACAGCACCCCGAGCAACAAAAACTTTATTCTCGCTGGGAATATGGAAGTAATATCCTTTAATTTCCTTAGGATACCCCACAAACAAGCATTTATCAGATCTGGGTTCTAGCTTGCTAGAATCCTGACGTTTGACATAAGCGTCACATCCCCAGACTTTGATAAAAGAGAGATTCGGTCGTCTCCCACTCCATACCTCGTACGGAATCTTGGAGACACTCTTAGATGGAACATTATTCAGTATGAGAGAAGCTGTCTGAAATGCATGTCCCCAAAACGAGGGTGGTAGAGTTGCATAACTCATCATAGATCGAACCATGTCCAACAAAGTTCGATTTCTCCTTTTAGACAGACCATTCCATTGAGGTGTTCCAGGAGGAGTGAGTTGGGATAGAATCCCACACTTTCTAAAATAGTCAAAGAACTCACCGCTCAGGTACTCTCCACCACGATTTGATCGAAGAGCCTTAATAGATCTACCAAGCTGGTTCTGTACTTCATATCTGAACTCCTTAAATTTCTCAAAGGATTCGGACTTATGTCTCATCAAATAGACATAACCATATCTACTGAAGTCATGAGTAAATGTGATGAAGTAGTTATACCCTCCTCTGGCTTGTTTATTGAATGGCCCACACACATCGCTATGTATGAGATCCAACAAACCTCCTGCCCTCTCACCAATCTTGGTGAAGGGCGCTTTCATCATTTTCCCTAATAAACAAGGTTCGCAAGTATCAAACTCCTCCAAGGAGGTTGAATCTAACAATCCATTTTCATGGAGTTATTGAATGCGATTCTTGTTTATATGGGCTAATCGACAATGCCAAAGGTACGCACCAACTAAACCATTCAGTTTGATCCTTTTATGATTTATGTTACATATAGAGTTATCCATGTCCAAGACATAATCCATTGCACAAGGTACCCTTCCCATAAAACACATTTGCAAATGAAAAAGAACAAGAGTCCTCTTTTATTTCAAATTTAAATCCTTTCCTTGCCAAGCAAGGAATAGATATAATGTTTTTGGTAAGGGAAGGTACATAATAGCAATGATCTAACTCTAACTAAAGTCCAGAAGGCAAGGAGAGTGTCAAAAGTCCTACAGCAACAGCAACAACCTATGCTCCATTTCCAACTCGTAGGTCAATCTCTCTAGGCCGCACCGATCTACTTCTCTTGAGCCATTGCATATTTGTACAAATATAAGCTCCGCATGCGGTATCCAATACCCATGACATAGAAGTAGAAAGGTTGACTTCGGTAACATAAATACCTGAGCTAGAAGATGAAGCTTTGCTTCTCTTCTCCTCGTTCTGAAGTCACACCATGTCAATCATGTGAGTTGCCACTCCACATGAATAGCATCTATTATTCCTGACCTTTTTCAACTTTATCTTCAATGTCTTAGTTAAGCCTTTCGGCTCAACACATTGAATGTCTACTTTCGAAGGGTTGAGCCCAACCAATCCATCGAAGAGCTGCCTTAGATTATAAATAATCTCAGAAGCACTCTTCTGATCATATTGCCCTCATAATTCAAGCGATATGTTGGTCAGCATCAAATTAGCAACCTCCAAAGTATCTGCCTGATGCTTATTAGCATCCTTCTCAGCCGCTGAGGCCGAGCATGGAAGTGGCTCAAGAATAGGCTGCCCAAGGACATATGGCTTCCTCTCAAGCTTTGAGGATGATCCTCTGTAAGGGAATGCCGGATGTAATTTAAAATTTTGCAGTCCCAGGACGCAGCGGAAGAAACATTACACCCGAAACACATTCCAGTCCCAAGGATCCATGCGAGAGAGTAGACACAAGGATGTGTTAGAGATGTACCTCTTTTGCTTGTCTAGATGTCAAAGCCATGTTGAAGGCGCCCAAGTGTTCGCCCTCTACAAGTATCCATGCGTCGACTCCTTGATCGTTGCTCCCTTCCACGTTTGGTGCTAGCCTGGGGAAGAGAATCAAGCCTTATGGTATCTTCACTTCTCTTGCGCCACCTCCAAGATGAAAGCGCCAAGAGGAGATGAGGAGGAAGATGATGCCGCCAAGTTGCTTCCTTCTTCTTCTTTGCTTGCGCCACCTTCAAGCAAGGTGCGCCTATGGCCAAGGAAGGGTGAAAGCTTGTGGCATGAAGATGCCACCAAGCACTGAGAATCCTTGCGCCAAGAAGAGAGGGAGAGGAAGAAGTTGTGGCTCCAAGGAAGAAGTTTGCGCCAAGCCTTATTTACTCTCGCCCCTTGCACTCTAAGTCTCACCAAGAGATATGTCACCCCTCCTAGATATTGTCCACATGAATCAACCTTTTAGTGGGGCGACAAGGGTCCTATTAATAGGACAAGGGGCGGTTAGGGCAATGGCTAAGATTATGCCAAGTGGGCGGCTAGGATAAAGGTGTCTTGAGGTAAGGAAAGTCTCCAAGACTTTACCATAAACCTCATTCAACCTATCCTAATTTGCCCAATGGTCATATCAGCCTAAGACATGCCTTAGAGGCATTCTTTCCATCCAAGGAGAAGGGCTAGGCGCAACATGCATGAGGAATTCGGCTAGGGTGGCGTCTTGGGAGAAACTAGGGTTTGAGGTAAGGTAAGTCTCCAAGACATTACCATATACCTCTTTCCTATATCCATATGCGCCTAGGAACCTCCCATAAAAGTTCTTAAGCCATATCAGCCCCAAGACTTGACTTAGAGGCAAGCATTCCATCCAAGGAAGATGGGCTAGGCGCCCTTTACTTCCATAATGAAGCAAAGGCACCTCCCTCACCCCATTATTCCCCTAGGCGCCAATGGGGTGAGATTTCTCCCCATTATACCCTTTTAAGCCAATTCCTCTTCATGACAACTAATTATTGGGCCTCATTGGATAATGAGCTAGCCCAAACTTCATGGCATAGGTTGATTAAGCCATTGGATCTAATCCAATGCAACCCTAATCCAAATGTGACCAATCTAGGTCAATTTCCGGTCAACCTGCCAAAAATGAAGTTTGGCTCCAATAATTTTCTTCCAACTCATCAGGCCCATTGGCACTGATGAAATCTTCCAAATTGATCCAAATTATCCAATAACTTGATCATAAGGCTTCTGATTAAAGCAACGTCAGGAGTCTATTGCGTGTGACCCCGTAGGATCCATATGACGATGGCAATGATGTAAACATCATAAGTAGTGAGGGGTATCTAGCAACACATCACTACTACCCATGTCATAGGACTTAAGTTATTATGGCAACAACTCCTAACAAGCAACAAGGATTCCTATTGCATTACAGATCCCTTTGCCTAAGCTGATATCCTGCCATTGGATTAGTCTCAAGTTTATTCTCCAATGCTTTGGTCATGACTCAACAAGTGTGGCCACACTTTCCTATCATGCACCAATAAGGTGGGGCGCCTCGAGTGGATATCATGCTTCCAATAAGGAAGGGGCAAATCCTACTATTGGTCATCCATGTCTCTACATGACTTATGACATGCCCAATGACAGTCGTTTTGATCTCCCAATTACGGAGAGACGTAAGACTGTATTAAAGCATGCCCATCATCAAATCTAGACATGAATACCTCAAGTCTAAGGATCAATGCAAACCTCTTGCATGTGAGATTGACTTGTTGACTAGACAAGTCAATCATCACGGTGGATCACTCCAGTGCATCTAATGCACCTGTATGTCTGCGTTACTGTGCCCCGCACATAACCAGCCCATACACCAGTCTCACATGTACCGAAGCTGTCCCATATCTGCTAAGGTACCTTGTCTGGGGATAGCTTATGAGAATGGATCCAATCCAAACTCCTGGGACATTATTTATGCAACTCAATACATCAACGCAGGTAGAGAAGTCTGCATAATAACGACCATGCCCACAAAAATACTAATAGTTCTATCAAAGTACATTCAAACAATGCCTGACCATGTCCATACATTGGTCTTTAGGGCATATACACCAACAATCTCCCACTTGCACTAAGACCAAGGACAACTTGTATTTAGTCAGTTCCAATGTCTCTAGTATGACCCATTTAGCTTCCGCTGCGCCAGAGGCTAGGTCAGTGGGTTTTTCCAGATTGCTATCTGTGTTTATTTTAACAAATTTGATCAACATCCTTATCCATGATCTCTAAGATCAGATGATATGCTGCAGTACATACTTGAGCATTAAGTTCTTTCTCTCATGCTATGGTCCCAGTAAGAACTATACTGGACCATCAAGCACTATGAACTAGATCAAGTTCAAATGAATGAAGCTGCCTCCTTGGCTGCCACAAGGAGCTGCAATGTACTCAGCCTTATTTGTAGAATCATGCCACTTTGGTTTGCATAATGCTCTTTCAGCACACAACACCATAACAAGGCAAAGCGCAAATCCTGGCTGTGATCAATAGTCACTAGACTGGAACGAAGTGTCAGTGTACCCCTGTGCACAAAATTCTTTCCTGTCTATCATAGACTAGACTCCAATCCTTTATACTTCCCAAGTATATATATAAGGATTGCTTTCACAGCTATCTAGTGTTAAACACTAAGATCTGATTGAAACTTGCTGGCTATGCTCCAAGCATTTGCCACAAATGGTCTTGAGTATATTATTCAAAACATGATCCATCCTACACACCATGTATCAGGATTTTAGACCCATGTTATTACTCTCCAGCTGTGTCACAGGACACAACATCTTTGAGAGAGTCAGACCATATCTTCCTGGAAGGTATCAATATTTGGAGTCATCCAATATAAACCTCTCCAGAAACTCTTGGATGAACATAGATTGACTAAAGGGCAATGATTTTCTTGGATCTCTATCTATAGATCCTCATGCCTAGGATGCAGGCATCATTCCCGAGATCATTTTTCTAGAAATACATATCTTCTTTTTCTTTACTATGTGAAGAGCTGAGATGTTATTCCATGTGAGGAGAATATCATCAATCATCTAGAACAAGAAATACTATTAAGGTGCTCCCACTGATCTTCTTGTAAACACAGGCTATTTCAAACATGCTTGCATAACATCATGCATATCTATATGGTCTTGATATGAAAACCTTCTGGCTATTTCCATATAGATATCTTTTCAGATGTCCATGCAAGAAAAGCAGTTATCATAACAAGATGCCATAATTGATCATGCAATTATAACAAGCAGATCCCTAATGGACTTAAAACTTAGCTATTGGTGAAATTTTCATCATTATCCACCTAGTGGATTTGCCTGAAATTTCCGTTCACTAGCTTGCCTTTCAAGGTAACAATGCTACCTTCCATGTCTATCTTCCCAGAAGATTTTTTTTACAGCCTGTGGGAATTACCCCTTTGGCAGCTTATCCAAGTCCCAGACTTGATTAGCAGACATGGAGTCCATTATGGTTCTCATGGCCCTTAGCCATTTCTTGGAATCTGGCCAACCGACCGCTTCCATTTCCTCATAAGTCTTAGGTTCATGCTTGATGAATAATTCGTCATGCCCAGCATATCGAATCGATCCAGACTTATGTTATTCCTGTGTTACTTGAACCTCAGGTTGACTTTCAACCTGTATGTGAGATTTTGCTCTCCATGTGTGTCTAATTATATTGTGGTTGATTCTGGATCTCGTCCAAATCAAATCTACTCCCACTAGCTTCTTTCAAAAGAAATACTTTCTCAAGAGAGACAGCATTTTGAGCAACAAATATTTTGTTCTCCATGGGATAGAATTAGCACTCTATAGTGCACCACAAATATATACTTTTGAATCACTACACATTACATTCCCAATTCCATTGAAGAAATGGGATATTTGCAGTTCTCAACTCAAAAGCTAACTTAGACATTTTCTTATGGAGTAGCAGTACATCTGTTTGCATGGCATGATAGTAGTATATTTGCATGACTATTCAAAGATGGAATCCACATCCAATGTGTTCCTTTTTTCTTTCTTTGAAATTCACCACACAGTGGTGTACTAAGCAAGCTGCGAGATAACTCCATACTTCTTAGGACAGTCATCAAATTCTCCACTAATCATCTTGATCCAATCAAGGTGCTTTAATAGATCCTTCAATTTGACTCAATACTTCATTTGTGAACTTCTTGGATTTTTCCAAAGTTCTTGGGTTGCGTAAGGCATACCTACACCTAAATGAAGTATATATAACTCCTCTTAGAGCTTGTTTACATGGGTCCACTTACATTTTGTGTATTAGATCCAGTAAGCCAATAGTCCTTCCATCCTTTACGATGAAGGCAGCATCTGTCATATTGTTCCTTTGAACTAGGCTCACATGTATCATAATCCTGAAAGGATAATGATCCCAATAGTCCATGGACTTTTGGATGTAACCATTGTTCTATGGTTCAAGAGACAATGCTATAAGAGGAATTTTATTGAATCATTAGATCTGATCTTGTGTTACATATAGAACCATAAACTATTGTCAATTGTATCACTTCAATAGAACATCTCAGATTAAAAAAATATATTTTTTATTATTTCAAACTGAAGTCCTTTCCAAAAGGAATGATGTTCTAATACATAAGCTGATACAATAATAGCAAAGTTCTATATAAAGTCTTCAAGGCAGTGAGATGATATCAACAGCAGCATCCAATGCTCGGTCCCTGACCCGAGAGTCGATCCCATCAAGCCTCTTCGTCCTACTTCTTTTGAGCTCCTGCACATGTAAAACATATGTGAGCCTCACATACGGTACCTAGTACCCATGAATAAGAAGTAGACAAAAGACCTCGGTAACACAATACCTGAAGTGGATGGATTACATCCCTTCCTCTTTGTCATGCTCTTCTTGGCCATCAATCCTCTTCGAAATACCCATGCATTCCCAGTCTTCCGAAGTATTAGCTTCGAAGATACAGAACCATGGTCTTTCTCAGATTCAGGCACACATTCTGAAGATCCAACAGAACTCTCCTGATCATTGTCTATAGAGCATGGTGTGAAGAGACCTTTGAGATGTATGATTAGATCATAGATCCCCATCTCATCACATTCAACCTTGACCTCTGGGGTCATGCACTCTAAGACAAAAGCAGTGTACTGTTCGTTATCTTCACAATGTTCAAGATAGACATTCCACTCCCAGTCATTAGTGAAATACACACTGGGCTGGGATGGAGGTCTTTCAAGAAGATGCACCTTATTTTCTTGTTTTAGTATCTTGGACAAAATCTTGAACCATTTTGTCCAATTTGTCCCATCCAGTTTATGTTTATAAAGTTTCAATCTTAGATCAGGAGATGCCTTCTACAATAAGCAAATAAGTAAAGTAAGTACAATGATAAAGCATTTAACAAGGACTTTAAATTAAATGCTATGCTCCCACTACTTCCAAAACAAGTTGAGAACTCTCAAACTCAACATGGAAATAAGTGAGTAGGATCCTAATTTCACATAAGGTCTCCGCGACTCACGAGGGTGAGTTGAGATGCACAGAGAGTCTCATGCTTCCTTAGGTAGGCATGCCAGCCAATTGTGCCATGCACAATTCCTCTTAGTTAAGACAGACTAGGCGCCCTGTGTCCAGCGAGGGCTGGATACAAAACAGAACCCTATCCTCTCAACAGCTGCCTCCAGTAATTCATCATGTCATTGACATATGAAAAACTAGTCAAGTCTGGTCCTAACTGTTATGCCCAGGGCCAACAAATTTCCTTGCGAAGGCACGCCCAGGTTAAAACTGGACTGGGAAAATCATTGTCACCACACACCTTCTAAAGATAAGTGGGTGTGTCCCACGAGGGTGGGAAACAGTTCACAACACCACCGATCGATAGTTTGATGAGGGCTATGCGTTAGAAGGCTATCGACTTGATATTGTATTGAGAATTTTTGCATGTTTGTTTTATTCTTTTCTAGCATGTAGTTTTCTTATGGTTTAGGCAGCAAAGAAAAACATCACAGGCATGCTATGGACAAAATAATAAACCATCACAGGCATGCTATTTTGGTCGATATGGTCATAGCCTTTTTCATACACATAACTTGTCACGAGCCATGTGACATGTTATTGTGCATCCAAGGGTTGCGAGTCCCTGAAGCAAATCAGCCCATGCCAGAAGCTGAAAGCAAGTGTCCTTCCTTCAGCCGCAAATCCATCACCATGCTTCCAAAGCTGGCGCCACTCTGATATCGGTTGAAGAAGATACCTTGTTGTCTTTGATGAACCTTAACCTATCTCATGCAAACAATTCTACATCTATTCTAAGGAAAGATGAAAATTTTACATCAAGAAGGGGAAGAACCACACGCAGGTGGTAGAAAGATTTTACAAGCATTCATCTCAGGTGGAAACATGCTTCCACATCACAACACAGGAGGGCACTCGCTATGACCATATCAACCCATGGAAGAGACAAGTGGCGCATATATAAAACTTGAAAAACCGTAATAGTCAAATTTTATCCCCTTATGCGCCAACTCCATCCAAAGCACTCTCTTAATCAAATTTATGCTAAAATTGGGATCAAGTTTCATGATGATTTCATGGACCCTATCGGTTGGCAATTTTGTCAGATCAAGAGACCTGGCCAGTCCAAAGACACAATGCCCATCCTACTTGACAAAACTACGTGCGCCATTGGTCTTAAATCCATCATAAACACAATCCAAATTTCGGCCAAAAAATTGATGAAAGAAGTTTTGATGAAAGTGCCTTCTAGGTTAAACGCGCATGGATGAACGAAAAATTTTCCAAAAATTTTTCACACAAGCAAACGTACACCTTGTGTTTCTCGCAAGTAGCTCTGATACCACTGTAAGGGAATGCCGGGTGTAATTTAAAATTTTGCAGTCCCAGGACGCAGCGGAAGAAACATTACACCCGAAACACATTCCAGTCCCAAGGATCCATGCGAGAGAGTAGACACAAGGATGTGTTAGAGATGTACCTCTTTTGCTTGTCTAGATGTCGAAGCCATGTTGAAGGCGCCCAAGTGTTCGCCCTCTACAAGTATCCATGCATCGACTCCTTGATCGTTGCTCCCTTCCACGTTTGGTGCTAGCCTCAGGAAGAGAATCAAGCCTTATGGTATCTTCACTTCTCTTGCGCCACCTCCAAGATGAAAGCGCCAAGAGGAGATGAGGAGGAAGATGATGCCGCCAAGTTGCTGCCTTCTTCTTCTTTGCTTGCGCCACCTTCAAGCAAGGTGCGCCTATGGCCAAGGAAGGGAGATAGCTTGTGGCATGAAGATGCCACCAAGCACTGAGAATCCTTGCGCCAAGAAGAGAGGGAGAGGAAGAAGTTGCGGCTCCAAGGAAGAAGTTTGCGCCAAGCCTTATTTACTCTCGCCCCTTGCACTCCAAGTCTCTCCAAGAGATATGTCACCCCTCCTAGATATTTTCCACACGAATCAACCTTTTAGTGGGGCAACAAGGGTCCTATTAATAGGACAAGGGGCGGTTAGGGCAATGGCTAGGATTATGCCAAGTGGGCGGCTAGGATAAAGGTGTCTTGAGGTAAGGAAAGTCTCCAAGACTTTACCATAAACCTCATTCAACCTATCCTAATTTGCCCAATGGTCATATCAGCCTAAGACATGCCTTAGAGGCATTCTTTCCATCCAAGGAGAAGGGCTAGGCGCAACATGCATGAGGAATTCGGCTAGGGTGGTGTCTTGGGAGAAACTAGGGTTTGAGGTAAGGTAAGTCTCCAAGACATTACCATATACCTCTTTCCTATATCCATATGCGCCTAGGAACCTCCCATAAAAGTTCTTAAGCCATATCAGCCCCAAGACTTGCCTTAGAGGCAAGCATTCCATCCAAGGAAGAAGGGCTAGGCGCCCTTTACTTCCATAATGAAGCAAAGGCGCCTCCCTCACCCCATTATGCCCCTAGGCGCCAATGGGGTGAGATTTCTCCCCATTATACCCTTTTAAGCCAATTCCTCTTCATGACAACTAATTATTGGGCCTCATTGGATAATGAGCTAGCCCAAACTTCATGGCATAGGTTTATTAAGCCATTGGATCTAATCCAATGCAACCCTAATCCAAATGTGACCAATCTAGGTCAATTTCCGGTCAACCTGCCAAAAATGAAGTTTGGCTCCAATAATTTTCTTCCAACTCATCAGGCCCATTGGCGCTGATGAAATCTTCCAAATTGATCCAAATTATCCAATAACTTGATCATAAGGCTTCTGATTAAAGCAACGTCAAGAGTCTATTGCGTGTGACCCCGTAGGATCCATATGACGATGGAAATGATGTAAACATCATAAGTAGTGAGGGGTATCTAGCAACACATCACTACTACCCATGTCATAGGACTTAAGTCATTATGGCAACAACTCCTAACAAGCAACAAGGATTCCTATTGCATTACAGATCCCTTTGCCTAAGTTGATATCCTGCCATTGGATTAGTCTCAAGTTTATTCTCCAATGCTTTGGTCATGACTCAACAAGTGTGGCCACACTTTCCTATCATGCACCAATAAGGTGGGGCGCCCCGAGTGGATATCATGCTTCCAATAAGGAAGGGGCAAATCCTACTATTGGTCATCCATGTCTCTACATGACTTATGACATGCCCAATGACAGTCGTTTTGATCTCCCAATTACGGAGAGACGTAAGACTGTATTAAAGCATGCCCATCATCAAATCTAGACATGAATACCTCAAGTCTAATGATCAATACAAACCTCTTGCATGTGAGATTGACTTGTTGACTAGACAAGTCAATCCTCACGGTGGATCACTCCAGTGCATCTAATGCACCTGTATGTCTGCGTTACTGTGCCCCGCACATAACCAGCCCATACACCAGTCTCACATGTAACGAAGCTATCCCATATCTGCTAAGGTACCTTGTCTGGGGATAGCTTATGAGAATTGATCCAATCCAAACTCCTGGGACATTATTTATGCAACTCAATACATCAACGCAGGTAGAGAAGTCTGCATAATAACGACCATGCCCACAAAAATAGTAATAGTTCTATCAAAGTACATTCAAACAATGCCTGACCATGTCGATACATTGGTCTTTAGGGCATATACACCAACAATCTCCCACTTGCACTAAGACCAAGGACAACTTGTATTTAGTCAGTTCCAATGTCTCTAGTATGACCCATTTAGCTTCCGCTGCGCCAGAGGCTAGGTCAGTGGGTTTTTCCAGATTGCTATCTGTGTTTATTTTAACAAATTTGATCAACATCCTTATCCATGATCTCTAAGATCAGATGATATGCTGCAGTACATACTTGAGCATTAAGTTCTTTCTCTCATGCTATGGTCCCAGTAAGAACTATACTGGACCATCAAGCACTATGAACTAGATCAAGTTCAAATGAATGAAGCTGCCTCCTTGGCTGCCACAAGGAGCTGCAATGTACTCAGCCTTATTTGTAGAATCATGCCACTTTGGTTTGCATAATGCTCTTTCAGCACACAACACCATAACAAGGCAAAGCGCAAATCCTGGCTGTGATCAATAGTCACTAGACTGGAACGAAGTGTCAGTGTACCCCTGTACACAAAATTCTTTCCTGTCTATCATAGACTAGACTCCAATCCTTTATACTTCCCAAGTATATATATAAGGATTGCTTTCACAGCTATCTAGTGTTAAACACTAAGATCTGATTGAAACTTGCTGGCTATGCTCCAAGCATTTGCCACAAATGGTCTTGAGTATATTATTCAAAACATGATCCATCCTACACACCATGTATCAGGATTTTAGACCCATGTTATTACTCTCCAGCTATGTCACAGGACACAACATCTTTGAGAGAGTCAGACCATATCTTCCTGGAAGGTATCAATATTTGGAGTCATCCAATATAAACCTCTCCAGAAACTCTTGGATGAACATAGATTGACTAAAGGGCAATGACTTTCTTGGATCTCTATCTATAGATCCTCATGCCTAGGATGCAGGCATCATTCCCTAGATCATTCTTCTCGAAATACATATCTTCCTTTTCTTCACTATGTGAAGAGCTGAGATGTCATTCCATGTGAGGAAAATATCATCAATCATCTAGAACAAGAAATACTATTAAGGTGCTCCCACTGATCTTCTTGTAAACACAGGCTATTTCAAACATGCTTGCATAACATCATTCATATCTATATGGTTTTGATATGAAATCCTTCTGGCTATTTCCTTATAGATATCTTTTCAGATATCCATGCAAGAAAAGTAGTTATCATAACAAGATGCCATAATTGATCATGCAATTATAACAAGCAGATCCCTAATGGACTTAAAACTTAGCTATTGGTGAAATTTTCATCATTATCCACCTAGTGGATTTGCCTGAAATTTCCGTTCACTAGCTTGCCTTTCAAGGTAACAATGCTACCTTCCATGTCTATCTTCCCAGAAGATTTATTTTACAGCCTGTGGGAATTACCCCTTTGGTAGCTTATCCAAGTCCCAGACTTGATTAGCAGACATGGAGTCCATTATGGTTCTCATGGCCCTTAGCCATTTCTTGGAATCTGGCCAACCGACCGCTTCCATTTCCTTATAAGTCTTAGGTTCATGCTTGATGAAAAATTCGTCATGCCCAGCATATCGAATCGATCCAGACTTATGTTATTCCTGTGTTACTTGAACCTCAGGTTGACTTTCAACCTGTATGTGAGATTTTGCTCTCCATGTGTGTCTAATTATATTGTGGTTGATTCTGGATCTCGTCCAAATCAAATCTACTCCCACTAGCTTCTTTCAAAAGAAATACTTTCTCAAGAGAGACAGCATTTTGAGCAACAAATATTTTGTTCTCCATGGGATAGAATTAGCACTCTATAGTGCACCACAAATATATACTTTTGAATCACTACACATTACATTCCCAATTCCATTGAAGAAATGGGATATTTGCAGTTCTCAACTCAAAAGCTAACTTAGACATTTTCTTATGGAGTAGCAGTACATCTGTTTGCATGGCATGATAGTAGTATATTTGCATGACTATTCAAAGATGGAATCCACATCCAATGTGTTCCTTTTTTCTTTCTTTGAAATTCACCACACAGTGGTGTACTAAACAAGCTGCGAGATAACTCCATACTTCTTAGGACAGTCATCAAATTCTCCACTAATCATCTTGATCCAATCAAGGTGCTTTAATAGATCCTTCAATTTGACTCAATACTTCATTTGTGAACAGAGACTTTTGCCAAAATTACGGCACTGTCGTAACCCAGTTTACGGGCTGTATTTTGAAGCAACTTCAGAACAGAAAGTTGCCCTGAAATTACAGCACTGTCGTAAAGAATTACATGGGCTGTATTTCCCCGACGAATCCGACCAAAGAGTTTAGCCGATTTTATGGCACTGCCATAAACAAAATTACGGTGCCGTATTTTCTAGCAATTTTAGAACAGAACGATCGATGGATTTTACGGCAGTGCCGTAAGTTATTACACTACCGTATTTCGGTGTTTGAACGCGATTCCCAGGTCAATCTTCACGCCTGATCTTTGCGGAGATTCTTGCGGGCGATCCAGGGCTTTATATTCAAAGCCGTAAGAAGCAAAAGGGGGCTTTTCACAAGAGGATTAGAGAGAGACAAAAAGCCCCAATTTTCGTGCACTGTCGACAGAGAAATCACGATCCACGTTGCCGCTGAGGGTTTCGTCATCATGCCTGATCCAGACAATCTCAGACTGTGATTTTCATACAGAAGCTTCGTCGGAGGGAGAAGACAACACACCAGAAGTTTCAGACCGAAAGGAGATCGATTGAAAGAGAAATCGAAGAAAAACCAGCCGCCAACACTATTCACCGGAGTTCCTTGCAAATTACGGCTGTGAAATACTTCACAGCCGTGCGCTATTTTCTAAACTTCTCTTTTACTTCAATTTTCGATCCTCTGAAGCCATGATTTGTTGTAATTCCCTTATGATGATAGCTTAAACTATTTTTGGGACATGGGGGAGTAATTTACTTAACTTCCAATGACTAGATAACTCTTTTTTTCAATATTTCATTGAGTTTAATCTTAGCATGATGATTTTACTCATGTGATAATTGTGCTTAGACTCTCTATAAGTTCATGTTACTAATTATGTTCTTGAAATTTTTGCTTGAGACTGAAAGGTAATTGCTTGAGAATTTGGAACCCTAGAATTGCATGTTAGGATCCCTTCCTTAGGTTAGATCCATCTTGATCTTTTCTAGTAGAATAATTGCCATGATTATAATATGAATCTATAGATTGAGTCTATTTGTCAAACATGGAGATCTTATGCGAAAGCAAGGATCGGAACGTTGGAGATCCTTGAGCGAAACTAGTTGTGAGACTTGGATGCACGAAAGTGATCCTTGAGACTCCACTAGAGATTCCTAGAACTCGGATGCACGAAAGTGATCCTTGAGTCCATTGTTTGATAATATCTTCATCATGATAAAATTGAATCAACAAAATCCTTATTCATATCTAGCCATAAAAGTTTAAGTGAACGAAACCCTAGTCCCAGCTTTTCTCTCTAATAATCCTTTTTTTTTTAGTTTCTAATTGCTATTCTCACGATTTCGATTTGCCTAGATAGTAAGAAATCAACTATTTAGTATTCGACAATGTAGGTCCCTATGGATTCGATACTTTCTTTATTACTTCGAGTATCCGTGCACTTGCGGATCACAACAAGTTTTTGGCACCGTTGCTGGGGACCCTAGTTTTGTCGATATTAGAGACGTTGAGATTATTGCTATATTAGGTTTTTATTTACTGCTTATTTTCTGTTTCTTGAAATCACTTGATCTGTTTACTTTGCATGCACAGGAGCCTAAGGTCAGGACCACTTGTACCATTGAATCCTGAAATCAATAAGACATTAAGAGCACGCAAAAAGTTGAGATTAGAAGAGACATCACAAGAAGAATTGCAAGAGACATCCCAACCAGAGTTAGAAGAAGAAATATTAGAGATGGGAGACAATCAGAACAATTAGAGAACACTTAGGGACTACGCAGCCCCTAATCATCATGAAATTCGTTCTAGTATTGCTAGGCCAGCAATAAAGGCAAACAATCTCGAGATTAAGCCTGGACTCATTGCAATGTTTCAACAAGAGCAATTTGGAGGATCTCCACTAGAGGATCCCAACCAGCACTTGGCCTTATTTCTTGACATATGCGATACTGTTAAGATGAATGGTGTTTCTAACGACGCATTTAGACAAAGACTTTTTCCTTTTTCTCTCAGGGACCGGGCAAAGACATGGCTTAATTCACACCCAGCCGGTACCTTCACCACTTGGAACAAACTGTCAAATTCCTTCTTGAACAAATACTTTCCCCCAAGGAAGACACTTGAATTGAGGAACCAAATTACAAACTTTTAACAAAGAAGTGGGGAGTCGCTCAGTGAGGCCTGGGAAACATTCAATGAACTATAGCGGAAGTGTCCTCACCATGGAATAGAACTTCAAATTTTAATGCAAACTTTTTATATTACATTATCTAATCAGACTAAAATGATTGTGGATGCCGCTGCAGGAGGAGCTCTTATGAGCAAAACACCAGATGAAGCCTTCAGACTGTTAGAGGAGATGGCAGAAAACCATAATCAATGGACTGCTGAGAGAGGAGTAATTTACAAGCCTTCTCAAGGTAAGTGTGAAAGTGATGAAATACGCTCCTTAGCAGAGAAGGTAAATTTTTTGTGTAGTAAGTTAAATTCCATGCAAACTGCTTCTGTTTCTGTTATTACTTGTGAAAATTATGGTAATGATGGTCATACTGCTGAATATTGTGGAATTGTTGATCAGGGTAATGAGCATGTGAATGCCATAGGAAATTATAATCAAGGTAGACCTAATGATCCCTATTCTAATACATATAACCCTAGATGGAGAAATCACCCCAACCTTTCATGGAAAAACAATAACAATGTAGGGGGGAACACTGAAAACAAAGGATACCAAAGACCAAATCAAAATTTTAATCAAAATCAAAACCAAAATCAGAATTCAAATATAGAATCCATGTTTGAAAAACTTATGGCTAGTCAAAATAAGCAAAATAGAAAAATTGATGATTTTATGTCTGATACAAGGGAATACATGGCAAGCCAAGAAAAACAAAATGAGGAATTTAAAGTAAATTTTCATCAAATCAACTCTAGACTGGATAGAGTAGAAGCCCACAACAAAATTCTTGAAAATCAAATTGCACGACATGCTAGTGTATCTTATAGACCCCCTGGGAAATTGCCTGCAAAACCTGAGATAAACCCTAGGGAGCACTGTAATGCCATCATGACTAGAAGTGGGAAACAACTAGGAGAACCTAGAGGGAGGTTTGAAAACACTGAAGAAAAGCTTATCATGTGAGAAAGGAGAATCTTCTTCACATGAGATAGGAGAATCTTCTTCACATGAGAAACCCCAAACTTGTTTATCACCTCAAAAGGGTGATGAACCAAAAGGGGAGGAATCATGTGAGAAAGACAATCCTAACCCTAATTTGCCTGCTCCTTACCAACCACCTATACCTTTCCCTCAAAGGTTAGTTCAATATAAACTAGACAAAAAGTTTGCAAATTTCTTGAAATCCTGAAAAAGCTTTATGTTAACATTCCTTTTACTGAAGCTATTACTGAAATGTCATCTTATGCCAAATTTTTAAAGGAAATTTTGTTAAATAAAAGAAAATTAGATGACTATGGCACATGCACTGTTACTTTAACAGAAGATTGTAGTGCTATCATACAGAACAAACTGCCACCTAAACTGAAAGATTCAGGTAGTTTTTCTGTACCTTGTTCGATTGGCACCCTATCTTTTAACCGAGCCTTATGTGACCTCGGTGCAAGTGTGAGTCTAATGCCCCTTTCTACTTACAGGAAACTAAATCTTGGAGAGCTAAAGCATACATCCATATCCTTACAACTCACGGATTCATCGGTAAAGTATCCTGTAGGCATATTAGAAAATGTCTCTGTACAAATTGGTAAGTTTTTCATTCCTGCAGATTTTGTAGTGTTAGACATGGAGGTAAATTCTAGAAATCCTATCATTCTTGGTAGACCATTATTGGCCACAGCTAAAGCAAATATTGATATGAACCAGGGAAAGATTACTTTTGATATATGTGACAACAAGATTGAATTTAGTCTTAATGATTCAACGAACAAACTTTCATACTCAGGATCTTGTTGTAGTGTTGAAATATTTAATGATGAAATTTATGATGTTTCAAGTTTGTTTGAGGAAACCTCAAATAATGAATCTAACAATCTTTTTGAGGGTATTGATGAGAAATTGCAGAAGAAGAAAAAGCCAAAGAGGAAGAGAAGAAGAGAAGGCTCTAGATTGATTGAGAAAATAGAAAGAATTCTGAGCAGATTTGGATACTGTTTCAAGATCGAGCCTTATGTTGTAAAATCAGAGTTGAGATCCAGGAATTCACGATCAAACCCGAGTGTTAAAGGGTCAAGCTAATGACCTTTAAATTAGCGCTTCTTGGGAGGCAACCCAAGCTTTATAACCCTTATTTTAGTTTTATTTACCTTGATTTTTGCTTAGGACTAATTTTTATTTTATTTTTGTAGGTTTTTTGTGATTTGGAGCAAAATACGGCAGTACCATAAAGGATTTTACGGTACCGTATTTCAGTCTGCTTACAAACAGAAAGCTGCGACGAAATTACGGTACGGTCGTAAAGGATTGCACGGTACCGTATTTCTGATCCAAAATCAACCCGTGGGTTCTTTCGTTTTTACGGCACTACCGTGAGGTATTTTACGTGCTGTATTTTCTGAAATTTTATTTTTCATTTTTCTTAAAAAAAAAATTTACTACTTGAATTTTACGGCGGTACCGTAAAGCATTTTACGGTACCGTATTTTTGATGTCATTTCGAACAGAACATTGCCGAGATATTATGGCGGTACCGTAAACCTCTTTACGGTACTATATTTTAGTTCATTTTCAAACAGAGTGTTTTAACGATTTTACGGCAGTGTCGTAAGGTATTACACTGCCGTATTTTGCTTTCTGTACACGAATGCTGTACCATATTTAGGGTTTCTACCAGGCCATTTTTAGGGTTTTTACCCTCGATCTCGCTGGTTCTTGCGCCGTTTTCAGATCTCCGACCTTCTCCGGACACCTGAGGACGCCGGCGACCCTTTCCGTTCAATCTTCATCGTCGATTAGGTAACCGATTCTCTGATTTTACTGCTTTGACGAGTTTTCACAAAGTTTCGCCCCTTTCACTCATTCTCGATCGATTCGCAACTATTTTGAGCGATTTACGTTTCTATTTACTCGTTAGGGAATGAGTTTTCGATCCTGTGCTATTTGAAAAGAATTTGAACCAATTTCTGTAACCGATTTGAGCAGAAACGCAACGTGCACGATTCGGAATTACTGTTCATTGACATTTTGAGTTGTAGCATGAGATTTAAAACAGATTTTTGCTTCTAAAATACTTTATTAACATTACTAATGATGTTGAAAGAATAGTCCATGCTTATCATATTGTATTGAGATTAAGATTACATGCATGATTCTACCCTTTTTTTTCACTCTGTTCTATATGCTAGTGGAATAAGCTGATTGAATGCACAAACCTGATTTAAATTGCTATATCATTATTTGTATGCTTTGAATGATAAGTTTGCAGCTTGAGTCCATGGCACCAAGGACAAAAGCAATTGCACCAAGAAGAAAGGGGAAAGCCCCTGCTGAATCCTCACAACCACCGAACCCACATGGAATTCTTTTCAGAAATGAAATGCAAGAGGCTAGGTACAATAAAATTCTAGAGAGGAAGATCATCAACTCAAAATATGCTGATAGAAGAACCTTGGAAGCCTTAGGGCTTTATGAGGATTTGCTATGGATGTTTGATAGAATTAAAGCTAAGGAGTTCTTCCAGATGACTCCTCACACATACTTACCTCTTGTCTTGGAGTTTTTGAGCAGTCTGATAATTGAGTTGAAAGAGTACTCTCATGGCCCTGCAGAAGGGGAAATCACATTCAGAATGGCCAATGAAGAGAGAAAGCTTACTTTGCAAGAAATTAGGGACATCTTTGGATTGAGCACTGGGGTTTATACTAACATACCCCTTGGATTTATGGAGAACGTGTTCTGGAACCAAATCACTCATGAGAGCCATTTCTATGCTGTGTCTGCCAGAGCCTCAAAAATAGTGAACCCCTGTATCAGATATGCACATAGGGTTCTAGCACACATAGTATTTGGGAGAGGAGACAGTGACGACATGGTCCGTCAACATGAGCTGTATTTTCTTTGGGGGATGCTCAATGGATTCGCAGTGGATGTCGCCTATTTTACGATCAAGCACATGGATAAAGTGGCCAGAGCTAGTAGAGGATTAGTGGTGATAGGAGGATTGGTTACTCTTATTGCTAGATACTATGGGATAGAGCCCTACGGAGCTGACACGGCAAGAGGGAATGCAAGGCTCGATATTGAGTCTTGCATAGCGATGAAGATGATAGTTAAAGAGGGAGACACTTTCTGTTTGGTCCTTGGACCAAACATCTCTCCTCTACCCTTACCCTACATTGAGAAGACTACAGTTAGAGAAAGGGCCAATTGGAAGCTATGTCTTAATGAAGCTGAGGGAGCTTTTATTCCATCACCTGATACAGTACCACCACCCACCGGGGGGTAGTAGGAGCAATCCTTATGGGATGGAGTCACCCCCTCATGACTCTTGACAGCCAGCTGGTACCTGCTCACACACACCTATGGGTAGATATGCTAGCCACCACGATCCAGGCTTCCAGGCACTCACAGCACAGATGTTCAATCAGGAGCGCCGCCTGGATAAGATGGATGAGACTCTAGGATATGGAGAGGCTATGCAACCATATGGAAGACATGGGTAACTTCCTCTATGACCATTTTGGTTATGCTGATCACAGGGACTATGGCTATCATGGTGATCAGGGAGGAACCCCATACTTTGATCCTGAAGAGACTGCTGCGAGAGACTCGGAGGCTACGCGACTTGTTGATGATGAGTAGAGGCTTTGTGAGTATTATCTTCCCTTACCTTTTTGCTGTACTATGATTTTCTTTATCTCACTATTGTTTCATATGATGAAGGGAAGGATGATGCTTCCATGACTGCCACCACTGCATATTGTTATTCTCATTCGATATGTTTGTATGATGATATTCTGATGATAGATATTTGATATAGTTGTATTATGATGATGATATTGATTTTTACTGTTTCGATGGGGTTGTATGATATTTTGATATTCTGATGTTTGATATGATATACATGGTGATATATTTTTGATGATTTGATATTGTAATGATGATGATGAGTTCACTCTTGATTTATACTGTTGATAACTTGAATGATTGATGATCTCAAATTCATGATTGAAGATATAGCCCTATCATGTCAAATTTATTTCTTCAATACATATTTGTCTATTGAAATATGACATTGATTGATGCATAAAATTTTGGGTAGATATATTATTTGAGGAATAAGATTTAAAGGTGAAACTTCTCTTTGAATAAAATGAGTATATTAGTATGATTTGAGAATTTAAATCAATTGATCAACCTAGTTGAGGCTTAGTCTATTTTTGCTATTTGTTGGGAAATAAGAATCCAAGATCCATAAAAATAGTGAGGGACTCCCCTACTTGGCACTATGTAAAATTGATAGTGGTACCTAAGACATGGGTTGAAGTCTAAACATGAAAAATAATGAGAGAGAAAAAGAATAAGACTCCTCTACTTGGCACTGTGTAAAATTGACAGTGGTACCGAAGAAAGAGTTGAAGTCAAAAATAAAAAGTATGTGTCTTTGTGGATACATGCCATCTATGCAGAAAGATAACAAAATGCATAAAAAAGAAAAAAAAAATTTGTGTGGAAAAAGATCTTGGAGACCTAATTCCTGTAAACAAAAGCCATGATAGATTTAAATTGATACTAGGTGAAATCATGAGATTGAAAATTCTATTTATTATACGGTTGCAAAGTTTTATTTGATTGAGTTGTGAATCTAGAAAATTGAATTCTGAGGATGATATGTTTACTTGAAATTTTGTAAATCAATTGATAGAATTTTTCATTGACAAGTTGTATTTTAGAAATTTATTGAGCATGAGAAGGTTATTCTTTCAATCAAATTTTGATTTCAAATTTTGATTTTTGCTTGAGGACAAGCAAGGTTTGAGCCTTATGTGTTTGATGACACCGAAATATGTAGTATATTTTTCATCATTTTAGATACCTTTTCATGCTAAATCGAGGATCTTTTTACTTGTTTTTATGCTGAATCCATCAAATATTGCAAAGTCTACTTCTATTTTGGTTTTTCATATTTTGCAGGCAAAAAGGCACTATTTTAGGCGTTTTCAAGCAAAATAAAATATATGAAAGAGTTCTCATCATCAAGAAGAAGTCACCCAAGAAATTTCACACAAATCGAGGCAAGGAACCCAAAATACGGTAGTGCCGTTAGGGATTTTACGGTACCGTATTTTTCACGGCTACAGTATTATCGAGATCACGGCCGTATTTTGGTGATTTTCCAAACATAAGGTTTTCGCAAAAATATGGCATCGCCGTAAGGATTTACACGGCCGTATTTTGGGGCACTTTTTGAACAGAGACTTTTGCCGAAATTACGGCACTGTCGTAACCCAGTTTACGGGCCGTATTTTGAAGCATCTTCAGAACAGAAAGTTGCCCTGAAATTACGGCACTGCCGTAAAGAATTACATGGGCCGTATTTCCTCAACGAATCCGACCAGAGGGTTCAGCCGATTTTATGGCACTGCCGTAAACAAAATTACGGTGCCGTATTTTCCAGCAATTTCAGAACAGAACGATCGATGGATTTTATGGCAGTGCCGTAAGATATTACACTACCGTATTTCGGTGTTTGAACGCGATTCCCAAGTCAATCTTCACGCCCGATCTTTGCGGAGATTCTTGCGGGCGATCCAGGGCTTTATATTCAAAGCCGTAAGAAGCAAAATGGGGCTTTTCACGAGAGGATTAGAGAGAGACAAAAAGCCCCAATTTTCGTGCACTGTCGACGGAGAAATCATGATCCACGCCGCCGCCGAGGGTTTCGTCGTCACGCCCGATCCAGACAATCTCAGGCCATGATTTTCATACAGAAGCTTCGTCGGAGGGAGAAGACAACACACCAGAAGTTTCAAACTGAAAGGAGATCGATTGAAAGAGAAATCGAAGAAAAACCAGCTGCCAACACTATTCACCGGAGTTCCTTGCAAATTACGGCTGTGAAATACTTCACAATCATGCTGTATTTTCTAAACTTCTCTTTTACTTCGATTTTCGATCCTCTGAAGCCATGATTTGTTGTAATTCCCTTATGATGATAGCTTAAACTATTTTTGGGATATGGGGGAGTAATTTACTTAACTTTCAATGACTAGATAACTCTTTTTTTCAATATTTCGTTGAGTTTAATCTTAGCATGATGATTTTACTCATGTGATAATTGTGCTTAGACTCTCTATAAGTTCATGTTACTAATTATATTCTTGGAATTTTCGCTTGAGACTGAAAGGTAATTGCTTGAGAATTTGGAACCCTAGAATTGCATGTTAGGATCCCTTCCTTAGGTTAGATCCATCTTGATCTTTTCTAGTAGAATAATTGCCATGATTATAATATGAATCTATAGATTGAGTCTATTTGTCAAACGTGGAGATCTTGTGCGAAAGCAAGGATCGGAACATTGGAGATCCTTGAGCGAAACTAGTTGCGAGACTCAGATGCACGAAAGTGATCCTTGAGACTCCACTAGAGATTCCTAGAACTCGGATGCACGAAAGTGATCCTTGAGTCCATTGTTTGATAATATCTTCATCATGATAAAATTGAATCAACGAAATCCTTATTCATATCTAGCCATAAAAGTTTAAGTGAACGAAACCCTAGTCCCAGCTTTTCTCTCTGATAATCCTATTTTTTTTTTAGTTTTCGATTGCTATTCTCACGATTTCGAATTGCCTAGATAGTAAGAAATCAACTATTTAGTATTCCACAACGTAGGTCCCTAAGGATTCGATACTTTCTTTATTACTTCGAGTATCCATGCACTTGCGGATCACAACACTTATCCTTTTCCAGGATAGATCGCAGTAACCATCTGCTATTGTTCATAGCCATTGATCTACAACAACCAAGAAAGCAGATTTGTACTACTTCGATCATTTAATCTGGACTTGTATTAAATGATCATAGCTCCCACTATTTTAATCGAATTGACAACCCACAAAGTCAATCGGGAAATCTGAGATTTCCTAGTGAGATGGGATCCTTGTTCCTCACACGGCCTCGCGTCCCGCTAGAGCAGGATGTACTCCACGAGGTGACGCATGTATCCCAAGGTAGGCGTGCCGGCTAATTGCAACTTGGCAATTCCCCTTCTCAAGACAGTTCAAGCATTTTGTGCCTAGCTAGGGCTGGAACAACACAAAACCCTAACCTCTCGAGGCTGCCTCTAGAGTTCCATCATGTGGCAACCACATATGAAAAACTAGTCAAGTCCATCCTGACCGTTATGCCCAGGGCCAACGAATTCCTTGCAAAGGCGCGTCCAAGATTTTAACTGGATTGGGGAAAACATTATCACCACACGCCTCCTAAAGATAGATGGGTGTGTCCATTAGGGTGGATGCAATGCACAGCACCATCGATCGATAGTTTGACGAGGGCTACGCGTCAGAAGGCTATTTCAGACTTGATATTATTTATGAGGGTTTTTGAGGTCTCATCCTTTTAGTTTTATCTTTTGTCTAACATTATAGGCATGCAATCTTATAGTGATAACAAAACGATAAAACACATCCAGGTATGCTTTTGCAGATATCGAAAGCAGTAAACAAGCGATGTGGTCATAGCCTAATCAACACATTGAACCATCACATGCCAAAGGATGTTCAATGCTTGACCTAGGTGACAAGCCCCAACCAGACCTAACCTAGCCGCCACTAAGCTTTATCTTCAAGTACGGCTCCAAGGTCCTCCATACCAAGGCATAGCACACAAACCCTAGGGTTCGGCCAAGACCTTAATGGTTCCTCCATGCATGATGCACCATCATGCTTGTGACAAGAGGGATAGCTCACGAACCCTATGGTTCGACCAAGCCCTTACTTACGCCACCAAGCAAGATGTGTCATCATGGTTGATGCGCCAAGATGCAAGCTCCATGAGGGATGCGCCCCTAATCTTCTTTGTGCGTTTACAAAACAAAAAAAAAAGCGGCAGGCAAGCCTCACATGAATACATCACAGGCATACAAGGGCCTTGACTATGACCACAACACGATGCGCAATCATCTCATGCTTTTCTATATGCTCATGGAAACATAAAACTTTAGTTTTAGTTTCTTAGAAAACACGTCTTTCAGCCTCAACGTCGGTTCACAAATCTAGGATTTTTCGTTTCTCTCGGATTTTTTATTTCTCTCGGGAGTCTACAAGTGGTGCATGCATGCTCTAAGCACGCTTGCCGCCTACCCTTGCAATCCTTAACTTGCCAAGATTAGGACAATCACCATGCCCCATAATCTTCGACAAGTCCCACACAGTAGGTCTATCCTACATGCGTGGGGAGAAATTAATTCTCTCACATATGGGTCTATCCCACCATGTGAAGAAAACGAAAAACCAAAGAGATAGAATAGATGTTAGGAACGAAAAACTTACAATTTTTCCTACTTAGAAAAATCCATGCGCATATGCAAATTTTCAAAAAATTTCAGATGGCATGGGAGCATACAATCAAAGCATAAAACACCGTTCGAGTTTGCAAGTTCCTCTGATACCACTGTTGGGAAACCCCGGGGATTTTAAAATTTTAAAGACAAGCACAGCGGAAGCAATCGCCGAAACAGGCCAGTCCCAAAAACCCAGAAGATCGAGTCATGCTAAGGAATCGACACGATGAGTAGGAGATGATACCTTGCAGCGAAGAGAAGGATGTGATGTAGGGGCCCAAATGTTCGCCCTCTGCAGTCTCGCACACAGCCGACGCTCGAGTTCTCTTCTTCCACGCCCGGTGCTAGCCTCGGGAAGAAGATCCACGCCTCTTGGGAGTCCTCAAGAACTTGCCCCACTCACAAGTAGAAGGCGCCAAGGAGAGGGATGATGGAAACTCGCCAAGGTCCAACCTTGCGAATGCCAAGAGGAGAGGAAGAAGGAGAAATCGCCAAGCTCCAAACTTGCGAATCAAGTCTTCAAGCGAGAGTCTCAAAGGGGAAATCGCCAAGCTCCAAGCTTGCGAATGAAGTCTCCCCGCGCGAGTCTCTCGGAGACTTCTCCTCATCCAAAACCCTTTCCTCACAACCCTCCTAGCCCTTATATAGAAATCACGATGACCTCTAGTATTCTGAAATAAATTCAGAATTAATCTCTGTAATAAATTCATCATTAATTATAGAATTAAATTAGAATTAATTATAGAATTAAACTCTGAATTAAAGCCTCATAATGACTCATTTAAACCTTGAAATAAAGTCTCATAATGGCCATTAATAGCATGACTCTTCAAATTCAGAATTAAATTCGTAATTAAATCCAGAATTAAATTCAGAATTAAATTCATCATTAAACTCAGAATTAATTATAGAATTAAATATAGAATTTAATTCCCAGAATTAAATACATGATTTAATTCACCATGATCTCTATTGGGCCCAGGCAACTTATTGTCATGGCCCATTAGGCCCGATGGCCCATTGGGCCTCAAAGCCCATTAGGCCTCATGCCCCAACTGGGCTTCACGCCCATTGGGCTTAGAGGCCCATTGGTCCATGCTCCAAGCTTAAACTTCATTTAGCCCATTTGGCCCATCTGACCCAAAAATGAAGTTAGCTCCAATAAGTTCTTTCCATCTCATCAGGCACAATGGCGCTGATAGATTCTCCCAAAAAGATCCGAGTTATCCAATAACTCGATCATTAGGCTACTCGATCAATACGAGAACCCGAGTTTCAAGTTGTGCAACCCTGTAGGTTCCTCTGACATTGGTAGTGATGAACTCAGGTCATCACAAGCAGTGAGTGGCACCTAGCAGTGCATCGCTGCTACCCAAGTTTTCGGAATGGATATCAGCATCAACATCCCCATCATCGCAACAAGATACCGATGCATTACACTCTCTTTGCCAGACTGATATCCGATTGGACAAAGTGTGTCACCACTTTGTTTTCACCCAATCTCATGGTCATGACTAAATTAGGCTTTCACCTGGGTATGGCCATACACTTTCAGTCATGCAACCATATGGGGGCCCCGTTGATATCAAGCTTCCCACAGGAAGGGGCAAATCCTATGTTTGTCCATTGATCTTCTCATATGGGTCGTGACATACCCAATGACAACCGTTATGACCTCCCTGCTATGACAAGGCGTTAGGTTGTATCAAAGTATATCCCTAACCATATAGAAAAGTCAATGACCTCAAGTCAAGGGATCAATGCATCTCCTGTCACTTGTGAGCTTAACTCATGATACTAAGTTAGAGCCTCACAGCGGGTCGGTCCAGTATATCCACCATTGATATACCCGTATGCCTGCGTTAGCACTCCGTGCCTAACCAGCCCATATACTAGTCTCACATGTACCAGAGCTATCCCTTATCCACTCAGGTATTCAACTGGGGACACACCGTTTGAGCACAGATACAATCTGTCTCCAGGGACATTATTATCCATGTACATAATCGCAGATGTAAATATAGCATAATAACGACAATGCCAGAATGATATATCAATATCAAGTAGTACAAGATATATCAACAACAGGTCTAAGGGCATATACACCAACAGGGTCTAATAAGGGGCAAGCTATATGGTCTGGGTGGCCTATGAGACATGTACAAGAGGCCTAGAGTATTGATAAGCTATAGATAGAGCTCATTAAGCTTAGATCCCAATGAGGGCTGAAGCAAAATGTGCTATTGGTGCATGGGTTGAGTAAGAGGGGAGCATATAGACGTTGGATCACCTCATTGGGCCAAGAGCCCAATGAGCACTGGCATGGGCGGCTGCACTCTATAAGAGAAGAAGCAATGGGCTTTAGCCCAAGCACAAGCCCAAGAGCCCAGAAAGAGGCTCTCTTACTATGCAAGGTACACTTAGGTGGTCAGCCAAGCATGGCAAGGTGGACTTATCTCGAGAGGTGATCAGGGAGCATTATAGGAAGGGAATTCTTATTGAATATCCTTGAATGGAACTCCATCCCCATGATCGTCCAATCCTTGGCAATTACCATGCATGGCTAGTCGACCATGCCATTGGAGGAGGCACTTGACTTTATAAAATAAGTAGGCAAGGGTTATGCCACTACACCCGAATTTCTCTCCTCTCCTTGTGTGGCCGATGCCCTCTCCTCCTCTCCTTGCCCAATTGCCCTCCTCCCTTGCTATGAGCACCAATGCATGGATGCCTTCTTCGAGGCTAGCACCAAGGGCATATTAGAGCATGCATGCATGAGTGTACACATTACAGGGGTTCGACTTAGTGAAATTGAAGTTCAGAAGTTCACAAAGGCAAGAGATGAAGTGGGGAAACTGGGCACTTATCAGACAAGCACTAGGGACAATGCGGCACACGCATCCATGAAGATTCAAAATGTGTTAAGGTGTGGGGGTCATATCTGGGATATGACCCAGGCATTGGGGGCTGATTTAGCGCACGGTCCCTAGCTCAATCTTGAGCGGCGCGGCTTGGATAGGGTTAATGGGTTATATAGCTAGTTGGCATCGACCCATGGGTTCAAATTGAACCCCCATAAGAGAGAACGACTTTGATCTTCGTCAGACCCCTAATTGATGGAGAGACCAACCCTGCCCCTAGAAGGTCTGGAAGGGTTAAGAGGAAGCCCATCAGATATGGCCTTCCCTCCTAGGTCACCCTCTTTCCTTATTTGCACTTTTCCGATTTGCTTTGAATAAGCCCTAGGGCACCCTATAGTTTCCTTATTAGGTCATGCATTATCTCCTAGAATAGTCTACTGGTTTTTGTGTCAATAATTGGGCAGGTTAAAGCCCAGCTCAAGGGAAGCTAGGAAGCTCAAGCTAAGCCACTCAAGTGAAGCTCCAATTATGGAAGGAAGCACTTCAACACTTGACTAGAGACTTCAAGTTGAAGGAGCTTATATTGAATGCAACTCCACCTTCCAAATCAACCCAAGGCGCCACCTAATAAGAGGAAGAATTCGAAATTGAAGAACCAGCCCACAACTTACCAATGGAGGAGCCTTCAATGCGCCTAGCCATCAAGGATCAATCAAGATCCACAAATCAAGGGATCACCATCTAGATCCCCAATTTGTGGAACCAACTTTGGAAACCTCTAGCTGCCCAAGCTCTTGAAGGAAGGCTTTTCAAAATTCAAAATGGACGCCATTTCATCCAAGCAAACAAGGAAGGAGCTCAAGAGGATTCGGCCACAAGGAAGCTCCATCAAAGAAAGAATTCAAAATTCAAAATTGACAAAGGAAATGTTTTAATTGAGCATTAATTTCTTCCATAACTTTGTGATTGCGCCTAGGGTGAATTGTCACCCTTGCCCATGGCTTGTTGAGCCTATAAATTGTAACCCTCTCTTCATTGTCGAGTAGTTGCCTAGATGAAAAAAACCTTGTGTTAGCATTGGTGCTTGTGTCGCCTAAGTTTTTCTATCTCCCCCTCTCCTCTAAAGGGTCGAGCCCTTTCCCTTCTCCCCCTTCTTCTCAAGTCCTCAACGCATCCAATCCCTTTGAAGGATCTTGCACACCTTGACGAGACTCTAAGGAAGCCTCTTCATCCTTTGATCTCGGCAAACAACTAAGATCTTCAAAGGATCCTTCACTTTCGGCTAGCATGAAGAGCAACATCAACAAATCTTCAAAATCGGCTAAGTTCTTTCACCTCTCCCCTCTATAATTTCTAGAACTTGTTTCTACACTAATCAAAGTTCTTGTTGTAGGGAAACGCAAAGCTTGGAAGATCATCTTGGCGCAAATCACTTCCCCTCTTCCTTCCCCCTCTCCTTTAGTTAAAATGTTAAGGGAATTTGTGAGGCTTAACCTCCCCCTTAGTTCTTGGTTTGTAATATGAATCCGTGGTATGTGCGGATCTCGTTTGTCTGTGTTTGCTTGTAATGATGCAACTCCTTCCATCAGAGTAGGACCGTTGAAGACCGGGACGTCACGATCCTTCTATTCTCAAGGATCGCACTGTGAGTATTCCTTCTAGCAATTTCATTTCATAGATTAAGTGTTTTTTTTTAAATTCGTAGTTTAAAGTAACTTTAGTTTTCGATTTCTCTATTTATAAAATACCAAAAAAATATATTTTTCCAACTCCGTTAGAAGTAATTCCGATTTTTATTATAAAATACAAAAAAAAACTATTTTTACAAAAGCGTTGTTTGCATGCACTTTGTCTTGTGTTTATCCCCCTACATCAGTTGGTATCAGAGCCTATCTTAGAATAGATTTTTAGCCTCAAAACTAATTTTCAACTTCTAAGACTTTTCTTTGACCTAGGTGTTTTAAAGAAGTGGTTTTCATAATCTGCTACTATACTTATCATATTACTCTTAGTAGCCTTATTTTCAAAACTACTCTTTTTCAAAACTACTACCACAATGACTACTAGATCTGGTGCAAACTACAATAACCACCCTGAAACTGAACCTGACAGGCTTGATAGGATGTATCAAATGATAATGGAGAAGTTTGACCAGATGGACACTAGGATTCATGATTTAGAAAATCATAGAGGCTCTAGAACTCCTAGTCACACCTCAAATGGACCCATCCTAGAACCACCCACTCAAAACAATAGAGATCTTCCTAGGGAAGACCAAGAACCTGAATGGGATGAACCACGTGCTCAACCCTACCACAGACCTAAGGAGGATGATGTGCAACGCAACATCAAACTCACACCCCCAACCTTTAGTGGTTCCCTTGACCCTAGAGAGTTCCTACATTGGGTTGACAAACTCGAACGATATTTTGACTGGAGCATGATGCCTAGTCGATCTAAGGTTAGGTTCACCCGTTGTCTCTTAGAAGGTACTACTAGGTTATACTGGACAAGCATAGAGAGGAACCAAGAAGTGTTTAGGCGCCCTCCTATTGAGAGATGGGAAGAGATGCGAGACAAACTTAGGGAAAAATATGTCCCTCCCTACTTCCAACTCAAAATAATTGATGAAGCCATGAGCCTAGTCCAAGGTAGCCAATCTGTCACCGATTACACCACTAGGTTTGATGAGCTCCTTTTGAGGAGTGGCATCCATGAAGAATCCCATGTCTCCCTTAGCAGGTATAAGAATGGACTTAGACCCGAGATCAAGAGAGGAATGACCTATTTCCAAATAGAGTCTAGAGAGATCGCCTACCAAAGAGCCTTAGAAGTAGAGGAAAACCTAAAGAGAGCTTTTAGGAGAGAGTTTAGTTCCCCTAAAACTTATCCTAAGGCACCCACATCAAACACCTCAAGCTCCCAACCTAAAACCCCAACATCAACACCCTCCAGACCTAGGACTGTCCAAGAACCTAGAGTCACTTGCCATGCTTGCCACCAAGTAGGACACTATATGAAAGACTGCCCAAAAAGAGTCCTATACTTAGGTGAAGAGAAACACGAGGAAACTTATGAGGAAAATAATGAAGAAACCCATAACCCTGACTCTGGATGTATGATTTGTGAAGAGTTAATCTATGATAGTGGTGAAGAGCAAATCCAAGACACCTTAGGAGTGGTTAGGTGCACCCTGATCAAACCTACCCCAACTGAGGACTGGCGTAGGACCAGTATTTTCCACACCTACACGAAATGCAATGGTAACTTGTGCAAAGTAGTGAGAGATAGGGGAAGTAGTCTAAACGCGGTCTCTCACACAGCCTTAGTAAAATTCAACCTTAAGGCAGAACCGCACCCTAATCCCTATAGTATATCCTGGGTCAATCAGTCTAGTGTCCCAATCACCCATAGGTGCTTAGTGCCCCTTCAGTTTGCCATCTACCAAGGCAAGATTTGGTGTGACGTCATAACCATGGATGTCGCCCAAGTCTTACTCGGTCGCCCATGGTTATTTGACATGGATGTTATCCACTACGGTCGGACTAACACTTATGTTTTTAGCCATGATGGGCAGAAGATCAAACTGAAGCCCTCCATGCCTAAGGAACTTAAGGCTTCCACCAATAAGGGTAGGATAGAAGAACCTAAGGAACCCAAACCTACCATCCAACTCATAAGGTCCCATGCCTTTACCCAAGACTGCTTAGAGTCCAAGCAAGTGTACTCCCTAGTCATTAAGGAGACCAACTTAGATGAGGAGTCACCCATACCCCTAGAAGTTGAGACCCTACTCTCAGGGTACTCTGAGCTCACTAGAGATGAACTTCCCAATGGATTACCTCCCCTTAGAGAAATCCAACATGCCATAGACCTTATCCCTGGTTCTACTCTCCCACATTTGCCCCACTATAGGATGAACCCCACTGAGCATCAAGAGCTCAAGAGACAAGTAGATGAACTTTTAGACAAGGGTTTCATTAGGGAAAGCCTTAGCCCATGTGCAGTCCCCGCCCTTCTTACCCCAAAGAAGGATGGAAGCTGGCGCATGTGTATAGACTGTAGGGCAATGAACAGGATAACCATCAAATATAGATTTCCCATCCCAAGATTAGACGACATGCTTGACATGCTGGTAGGTTCTAAGTGGTTTAGCAAACTAGACCTTAGAAGTGGATACCACCAAGTTAGGATAAGACTTGGGGATGAGTGGAAGACAGCTTTTAAGACTAAGGATGGTTTTTATGAATGGCTAGTCATGCCCTTTGGTCTCTCTAATGCTCCCTCAACCTTTATGAGATTGATGAACCAAGTCTTGAAGCCTTATATAGGAAGATTCTTAGTAGTTTACTTCGATGACATCCTAATTTATAGCAAGACCCAAGAAGAACACATGGAACACCTTAGGAAAACCCTAGACTTACTTCAGGAAGAAAAGTTATATCTTAACCTGAAAAAGTGTTCTTTTCTCTCTCCTAGGGTTGTCTTCTTAGGATTCATAGTATCTGACCAAGTACTTCAAGCTGACCCTAGCAAGATCCAAGCCATCTTAGACTGGCCTGAACCCAAAACTTTGACTGAGATTAGGAGCTTCCATGGTCTAACTGCCTTCTATAGGAGATTCATTAGAAACTTTAGCACCATAGTAGCCCCTATAACCAATTGTATGAAACTAGGTGAGTTTAGTTGGCCCAAGTCTGCTAGTAGAGCTTTTGAGGAGCTTAAAGCTAGAATGACCACTGCCCCAGTCCTAAGATTACCTGACTTTTCTAAAGTTTTCATAGTGGACTGTGATGCCTCAGGAATAGGAATAGGAGGTACCCTTAGTCAGGAAGGTCACCCCATAGCCTACTTTAGCGAGAAATTAAATGAGGCTAAACAAAGATATACTACCTATGATAAAGAGTTCTATGCTGTAGTTCAATCTTTAAGGCACTGGAGACACTATCTAATACATAATGAATTTATCCTGAATAGTGACCACCAGGCTCTATCTTTTTTAAGTGCTCAGAAGAAATTAAATGCTAGGCATGCTAAATGGGTAGAATACCTTCAACAGTACACCTTTGTTTTGAAACATAAGTCTGGGATTGAAAATAAAGTTGCTGACGCTTTAAGTAGAGTAACTTTACTTGTGCAAAAATTATCTGTTGAAGTAGTTGGATTTGATCGCATGAAGCATGAATATTTAGAATGTCCTGATTTTTCAAGCATATATTCTGAGCTTAGCATAGACCCCTTGAGTCATCCCCTCTATACCCTAAGGGATGAGTTTTTGTTTCTTGGGCCAAAGCTGTGCATTCCCAAGACCTCAATCCGAGACTTCCTTGTTTGGGAGATCCATGGAGGAGGGTCTGCCGGGCACCATGGCCGGGACAAGACTCAAGCCTTAGTGGAGGAACGGTTCTTTTGGCCGAACCTCTATAGGGATGTAGCTAAGATTGTCAAACATTGTAGGACCTGTCAGACAAGAAAAACCCAGAAACATAACTTTGGTCTGTACACACCCTACCCATTCCTCAAGCACCTTGGCAGGACCTTAGCATGGATTTCATCTTAGGTTTACCAAGGACTCCCTCCAAACATGACTCTATTTTTGTTGTAGTGGATAGGTTTACCAAGATGGCACACTTTATACCTTGCTACAAAACTACAGATGCATCCCATGTAGCTAGGTTATTCTTTAAAGAGGTTGTTAAACATAGAGGTACCCCTCTGACTATAGTTTCTGATAGGGATTCCAGGTTTGTGGGACATTTCTGGAAAACCCTGTGGGCTATGTTGGGAACCAAACTCAAATTCTCCACGGCCTATCATCCTCAGACGGATGGGCAGACCGAAGTGGTCAATCGATCACTTGGGAGCATTTTGAGGAGTTTGGTAGGAGAGCACCCAGGCACATGGGATAAGCTATTACCCATTGCCGAGTTCTCCTACAATAGTGTTGTCAACAAAACCACGGGATTGTCCCCTTTTCAAGCCAATTTAGGGTACCAGCCTAGAAACCTGTTGATTTATTTCCTTTACCTAGGCACTCTCATATTTCTATGTCTGCTAAAGATTTTGCTACTCACATGTCCCACTTGCATCACGAAATACATTGCCAAATGCTTGATGCTGTTAATTCCTATCGCAAGGGTGCTAACAAGAAATGCCGAGAAAGAAAATTTTCTGTAGGTGAACAGGTTATACTGTGGGTCAGGGAGGAGCGCATCCATGGATCTGGCCGCAAGTTGGATGCAAAGGGACTCAGGCCCTTCACCATTCTGGAAAGGATCAACGATAACGCCTACGTCTTGGATCTTCCACCGGACTTGGGGATCCCCACCACTGTCAACGTGGAGGATCTCACACGCTATGAGGAGCCGGTGCTCATCGAGGAGTTGACTGACAGGCTCGAGCCACAGAGCATACTTGAGGATCAAACCCGACTCACCCCGGATGAGGTACAAGTATTTTATCGTGTTAAGTTTACGTCGGGTGAGGAGGCTTGGCTTCCCGAAAGTGAGTTGGCACATGCCGCTTCGGAGTTACTCCAAGGGTACAAGGATAATTCTCCAGAGGAGAATTCTTCCCACCCGGGGAGAAATGATGGAGAGACCAACCCTGCCCCTAGAAGGTCTGGAAGGGTTAGGAGGAAGCCCATCAGATATGGCCTTCCCTCCTAGGTCACCCTCTTTCCTTATTTGCACTTTTCCGATTTGCTTTGAATAAGCCCTAGGGCACCCTATAGTTTCCTTATTAGGTCATGCATTATCTCCTAGAATAGTCTACTGGTTTTTGTGTCAATAATTGGGCAGGTTAAAGCCCAGCTCAAGGGAAGCTAGGAAGCTCAAGCTAAGCCACTCAAGTGAAGCTCCAATTATGGAAGGAAGCACTTCAACACTTGACTAGAGACTTCAAGTTGAAGGAGCTTATATTGAATGCAACTCCACCTTCCAAATCAACCCAAGGCGCCACCTAATAAGAGGAAGAATTTGAAATTGAAGAACCAGCCCACAACTTACCAATGGAGGAGCCTTCAATGCGCCTAGCCATCAAGGATCAATCAAGATCCACAAATCAAGGGATCACCATCTAGATCCCCAATTTGTGGAACCAACTTTGGAAACCTCTAGCCGCCCAAGCTCTTGAAGGAAGGCTTTTCAAAATTCAAAATGGACGCCATTTCATCCAAGCAAACAAGGAAGGAGCTCAAGAGGATTCGGCCACAAGGAAGCTCCATCAAAGAAAGAATTCGAAATTCAAAATTGACAAAGGAAATGTTTTAATTGAGCATTAATTTCTTCCATAACTTTGTGATTGCGCTTAGGGTGAATTGTCACCCTTGCCCATGGCTTGTTGAGCCTATAAATTGTAACCCTCTCTTCATTGTCAGGTAGTTGCCTAGATGAAAAAAACCTTGTGTTAGCATTGGTGCTTGTGTCGCCTAAGTTTTTCTATCTCCCCCTCTCCTCTAAAGGGCCGAGCCCTTTCCCTTCTCCCCCTTCTTCTCAAGTCCTCAACGCATCCAATCCCTTTGAAGGATCTTGCACACCTTGACGAGACTCTAAGGAAGCCTCTTCATCCTTTGATCTCAGCAAACAACTAAGATCTTCAAAGGATCCTTCACTTTCGGCTAGCATGAAGAGCAACATCAACAAATCTTCAAAATCGGCTAAGTTCTTTCACCTCTCCCCTCTATAATTTCTAGAACTTGTTTCTACACTAATCAAAGTTCTTGTTGTAGGGAAACGCAAAGCTTGGAAGATCATCTTGGCGCAAATCACTTCCCCTCTTCCTTCCCCCTCTCCTTTAGTTAAAATGTTAAGGGAATTTGTGAGGCTTAACCTCCCCCTTAGTTCTTGGTTTGTAATATGAATCCGTGGTATGTGCGGATCTCGTTTGTCTGTGTTTGCTTGTAATGATGCAACTCCTTCCATCAGAGTAGGACCGTTGAAGACCGGGACGTCATGATCCTTCTATTCTCAAGGATCGCACTGTGAGTATTCCTTCTAGCAATTTCATTTCATAGATTAAGTGTTTTTTTTTAAATTCGTAATTTAAAGTAACTTTAGTTTTCGATTTCTCTATTTATAAAATACCAAAAAAAATATTTTTCCAACTCCGTTAGAAGTAATTCCGATTTTTATTATAAAATACAAAAAAACTATTTTTGCAAAAGCGTTATTTGCATGCACTTTGTCTTGTGTTTATCCCCCTACATCACTAATGCAGCGCATGCGGTGCTGATCTAATGGCCATGTGGCAGGTGCATGAGCGGCAACCTAGGTTTAAATACAAACCTAAGCGGATGCTAGGTAGTGAGTCACTAAACCACTTGTGCACATGGGTGTGAGACATTGTGAGTGTCCTAGATTACTTTCATAACACAACCCTAACTGGTTGCATGCACCTATAGTGTAGGACTGAGGGCATTGTAAAAGGTCCTATCGGCCATGGTTTAAGGTTTCTAGACGAAAGAACAATTTCCTGTGACACCTACCAAGGATCTATGCAAAGAAGAAACATACGCTTTCACATCTAAAAATAAATCTCTATAGCAAATAACATGTGAGTACCTCACCTCTATGGTATCTATGCATGAATAGATAGAATCTCTTCACCTACCTTCTAGTGCTATTGTTGAGAGGTAAAGACTTTTTTCTTCTCATCTTACATATAGAAGACAGGTGACATCAACAAAAACAAGATGGTAGTGCAACGATGGAGGGTTTAATTTAGTAGGAAACTTGCACTGTAAACATGCATCCACCGAAACACATATGCATTCATACTAGGTTTAGTGCATGCTTGCATCCACATCTTATTGGGGAGCAATCAAGGTAATCAAGGAGGCAATCAAGATGATCAAAGCCAAGGTCCTCAATGAACAGAAGACCAAAGTCCTCAATAACCTAATGCAGCCAAGTAGAGAGAATTGAAGACACATGTGACAAGTTTGGAAAGGGGACAAGGTGTTTTCTCCTTTGTCCCACAAGCTTGGTTCAAACAAATGAAGGATCCTTTCAGCTTTTTTGCCAATCACCAAATGCAAGAAAACTAATTTGAAGACCATGAAACATAGCTGCAGCTTGCCCAAAAGAGAATGAGACATTGTAATAGGTAGAAGGGAACTGAAGAAGTTTTCACGGTAGCCATTCTCCTATAAGAAGTACTCATCCATGCATTTTGCATTCAACGTGGAATTAAATTTATTGACTTCTTCAACTTCTGGTACTTGCATCACCATCTTCCCCGTCTCCCCTGCACTTGTGTCGCCAAACCTTCTCCACACCATGTCCCCTGCTCTCGCCCTTCTGCGCTTGTCACTCATGAGCTTCATGACCCACTCCAACTTCCATACCCTAGCTACTGCTGATCCCCACCCCTTCATCTACTTCCTACTCACTACCTCTACGCATTAACTAGACTTGGTTCTTGCCCAGTCGACACCTATTGCAGTTGAGGAGGTCTTGCACCCAGCTTCCCCTGTTCTGCCTCTCTCACATGCCATGCTTGTCATTGTCATCAACCTCACCTGCTTGCTTTGCCTCCCACTCCAAGCTCCCCAGCCTCGCCTCCTACACCCTCGTGACCTCTAGGCGAAGAAGCCACATGCTTGGATGCCAGATGATACTGACAATGCTCACCTTCCCTGTTATCATCCCAGATTCATGATGGGAGCGTGATTTGCAACTCCAGGTGGTGTTTCAGTGATCGACACCACCTGAGACCTCTCCAGACATTGGCGATGGCCTATTCATAAACTCCTGCTTTGCTTGGTGAGGCACTAGTTGCTGTCGGTCGGCAGAGTTCCGAATCTTGGTGAGAGCCACCCCTTTCCTTTACCTCTCTCTTCATTCCAAATGTGGAATATCAGCTCTTGCTCTTGGGCAGCGCCTCCTAGACAAAGATGGATCTCAGCCCCACTAGAATCTGATAAGTGTCTCCCCTTTACTGAGTTTTGTTCCTTTGACAATGAGTTTGGTTTATACACACTTCATTGTTGTCAAGAAATCGAGCATGGATTGTCCTCGGAAAAACTTTATATACGGTGCCACTGCACCGTGCGGTGGCACCATCCACCACATATAAACTTAAACACTTAGCTGGGGATTTGTGCAACACAAATCTCAAACACACATATGAGGGTGGCACCGTATATAAAGTTTTTCCATTGTCCTCCCCTTCAGCTGGAATAGTTCCCATTCCCTTTGGTTAGATAGTCCTAATTGTGTTAGTAGGAAAATTTGGAGACCTATCCTCCCCTTAATTGTTCATTGTAATTGGCCTGTTAACTTAATTTGAATTCATCCATGCCTATGTGTGGGTGTTGCAATGACATGCTTGTAAACTTATAGGGTTTTACTTTGTGTTTGATCTATCATTGGATCGGTAAAAAACGAAACGATACACCCCTTTTACTCGCAAGGGGCATGAGTTTTCTCATTTGTTTTGCATTTTACTTGTTAGTTTACTTGCTTATCATTTTATGCCTTGTGTAGCTTAATAGTAGTTGTCGAGTGTTATCTATAAAATACAAAAAAAGTTTAGTTTCCGAACGCGTTAGCTTAATTTGGTTTCTCAATATTTCTTATTACAAAATCATTTCAACTGTGTTGTTTGCATGCTATGTATTACCTCCTACATCATGATCACTACAGTCATTATACCATATAACAATGCTTATCAAAATAATATTTCAATTTGACATTAGTGTACAAACTATTAGGTGTCTATGACATTCGTAGTAACACTATAATACTATTATAATGTTATAAATAATGAGTTGCTTCTAGTAATACATTACTACTCTTTATGTCACAATAATGTTGAGATTCAACATAATCTATCTATAATAATATTTATATATAGTTTAATCTTATTGCCCATGGTATCTAAATTGAACACAAGGCATTGAACATGGCTCCAATCATTATATTTTTTTTATTCCTAAGTTGATTTTTATGAAAAAAACAATCAATATTTTTTATCACCAAGTATGAACAATATTTAATTATATTATAATATATGACTACTCATATAGCATTCTCATAGTGGACCATCTAGTACACTTTTTTTCTAACATGTAAATTTGATATGAGATATCTCATATCATGATAATTTATAGTCATTAGTTACACAGTATCAATGTATAATTATTATCTCTATCTATAATAATACTTGACCATTGACATTTGAGAATATTCATATTATTCGAAGGATATTATTGTAATTACTTATGTTATATTGATAGTAAGTATATATTAGATGCCTCATATATTTTTTTTTCTCGAGAAATCTATAATAGATGAGTCATCTTTGACACACCATTAAATCTTTTTCTGTTTAGGAAAACATAAAAGGCCGTGACAATACAATTTCATTGAGTTTTAAATTGGAAGCATAATTGTATTATTAAAAGAAAGACGGCATATCACGCGACGTTTGGTTTTAAATCACACACTCTCTCTGTCTCTCTCCTTTGGAACAAATAGCAGATGATTATTTAATACCTTTCTACAAATGCACTGAACGGCACGCAGGGCCTAATTGTATATTTGTATGTGTGAGCGGGAGATAAAAACAAAATTATTATTATTATTATTATTATGATAGATTGAACAGTAGACAATCTATCATTCTTTCCTTTATGATTGTATCTCGGATCTCTAGCTAGCCAGCAATCTATAAATACTCCCCCCTTGGTGGTGATGGTTTCTGCATCAATATATCCTACAACACTAATTACATCTTCGATTATCAGAGATGGCAATATCCTCGCCCACCGCCAAGTGCCTATGGGCAGCCTTAGCCAGCCTTGTTCTTCTCAGTCTTCACTTCTCCTCTTGTCCAGCCGCAGCTGCGCGCAAGCTGTCGAGCACATCATCGTCTATGGCGGAGAGGCACGAGCAGTGGATGGCACAACACGGCCGCGTCTACAAGGACGCAACAGAGAAACAGCAGCGCTTCAACATCTTCAAATCCAATGTCGAGTTCATCCAATCATTCAACGCCGCTGGAAAGCACAAGTACTGGTTGAGAGTAAACCAATTTGCTGATCTCACAAACCAGGAATTCAAGGCCATGTACACTGGCTTCAACATGAAGGTGGCGGGTAATGCCAATAAGCGTGGTAGTTTCCGGTACGGCAATGTCACGGCAACGCCAAAAAGCATCGACTGGAGGGCTCGCGGTGCCGTAACTCCAATCAAAGATCAAGGCCAATGCGGTAGCTATTTCATTTTTTTTTTATATGCGTATATATACACTTAACACTTGTATATAAATAAACTAGTCCTCTTTCTAAAAAAAACAAATTTCATATTCAGGTTGTTGTTGGGCTTTCTCTGCGGTAGCTGCTACCGAAGGTATCACCAAACTCTCCACCGGTAACTTGATCTCCCTGTCGGAGCAACAATTGGTGGACTGTGACGTCAACGGCGAAGATCAGGGTTGCGACGGCGGCCTCATGGACAACGCCTTTGACTTCATCATCAATAATGGCGGACTCACTACCGAAGCCAAGTACCCCTACCAAGGCACTGATGGCACCTGCAACACCAAGAAATCCTCCTCCCCTGCGGCCACCATCACCGGGTACGAGGACGTGCCGGCCAATGATGAGAAAGCGCTGCGGAAAGCAGTGGCCCACCAACCCGTGTCCGTCGCCATAGATGCAGGTGAGTCAGCCTTTCAGCACTATGGCGGTGGTGTGTTTAACGGCGAGTGCGGAACTGAGCTGGACCATGGCGTGACGGCGGTGGGTTACGGCACGTCCAGCGACGGCACCGAGTATTGGCTGGTGAAGAACTCATGGGGTACAACATGGGGCGAGAATGGATACATACGGATGCAGAGAGATGTGGAGGACGACCAAGGTCTGTGCGGGATTGCCATGCAAGCCTCCTATCCCACCAAAGATTAATTAATAAATAATATATGTGTAAATAATAATTAATGCAATTAAGAACCAGCTGCCACTGTCACTGCGTGTGTATTAATATTGTATTTTCTCCACTCGGTCTTTCTAATTCCTATGTGCACCAAAACTTTCAAGTTCAATTGCAGTGCAAAGTTTATAATATAGTGTGTATTTATAACATAAGCTAGTGAAGTAAATAAAAAATTAGAAAAAAAAAAGATACAACATTGATCGATAAATAAGATATGGCTAACGGAGCAAGTGAAGCAAATGCAATTACTAAAGCTGAAGTTAGCCAATCACTTATAAATCCTGTGTATTATCCATATTAAGATCCGTGACAACTATCAACAATGAATTTACATAAAGCGACCCTACTCGCCTCGCCTCATCGCTCGTTGTTAGAAAGCAAGGTCGGGTTTTTTAATGCAAGGATCTAATCCCCATCAGGTAGGATATGGGGCAAACTTTTTGAAAACCTAACAGGATACAATATAGAGTTTGGAAGTCAAGGTAAAGCTTGGGTTTCTAAATACCGACTCTCTTATTGATCCATTGTCATCCCTCGTTGAATCATAAAATCCCCAAGACTTAAAATTAAAAAAAGTAAAAAAATCAAGAAAAATATATCAATTTCTACTTCTCTTCTTTAAGAAATTGAATTTGAAATATTCCGGAAACCATAAAAATTCTAATTAGAACACTATTTAGCTTACACTGCCATGATAATAAGAATTACCTCTTTTATGTAAGTATTTTTACTTAAAATTATGATTGTCATCTGATAAACTCTAGATAGCAACATGGTTTTCACATGTGTGCAATATAATCTCTTTACCTTTAAATAACCCAAATTGGACAAATATGTCACACTTGTTATTCCAATTATGTGGAAATGACTCAAATAAGAGAATACCATCTCCTAGGAATAGTTAAACACTTTCAGTCACACACCCACAAGAGGGGCACTTGGATTATCATATGTCCTTTAGAAGGAAAGGGTAAATCCTTTTTTAATCACTCATACCTCATAAATAGCTCATGACATACCCAATGACAATCATTATAACTTTCCAGTTACATATGAATGATAGGTTGTATCAAAGTATATCATTTACCATATATAAGTCTTAATAACCTCAAGTCTAAGGACCAATATAGCCTTATCACTTATGAATCTTGACTTGTGATACTAAAGTGATAGTTTTATGGTAGATCGGTCTAGTACATCAATCACTTGATATGTACATATATCTGTGTTAATGCCCAATATCCAACCAACCCATATACTAGTCTCATATGCATCAAAGTTTTCTCTTATCCACTAAGGTATCTCCATTGGGGACAATCTTATAAGCCTGAGTAAAATCAATCTCCCCGGATATCATTATGTTATTCTATACATCAACACAGGTGTAGCAATCAATATAATAATGTTAATGCCTTTAGTATTCAATAGAATAAATGTACATAGTAAATATTATTGGTTTTCAAAGCATATACACTAACATCTAGATCATATGACTAGATTGGACCTAATAGGACATGGCCACATCTATTGAAATGACATCACACCACACTGGGCCTTGGTGAGGACTGAAGTAAAGGGCCACCATACACTTGTACATTACAGGTATGTTGGTTTAATTTATCCAGGTAGTCTTATAAGGATTAGGGTGTGGAGTCTTCATCATCTTTTTTCTGGGAGGGATATGCTTGTCATTCAAATTATGTTCTTGGTATTACTGCTTTCTACGGTTATTCCTAGATTGTGCCCATGTGTTGGGAGTCCTATTATCATCTTCTATAGGAGTCATATAGATGTACCGGCTTCTATGCTTTAAGACAAGGGTGATCCTAACTACTTAGGTGATGCAGCTACTATAAGAGGGTTGGTCCTTAGTTCCGTACTCTAGGATGTTTAGACGATGATCGAAAAACATGTGAGGGTCTTGAGACAAGGGAAGCAAAAGCGTTCAGAAAGTGCTGCAAAAGCACAAAGAAAATAGTAACGAATTCATTTCGGGGCAAACACTAATATGAGAGAAAACCAAATGGCACCCAAATCTATGGAATTCACTCACTAACCTCTTAGCGAGCAATTTTAAGTGTAGCACGTTCCGAGGGGACAGCGGGTAGACGGGGCTCAGCTCACACACCTATGAGCCTGCAACACACCAAAAGTAGAAAATCGCTCCACGCCTCCAATGTATGGATCCTCGTGTTGGGGGGGGGGGATCACAGGGAAAGAGCACAAAACATAGCAGATAAGAACGCAAGGGAATTATGAAAACAGGCGAAACTGACCCACCGGAGATAGTGGGATTTACTTCTTGCAAACAAAAGGGATACACGAGGAATCGAGGCACTAACCTCCACTCTTACAGCACACACATCAGAGTCAAGGCACCCACCACCACTCCTTTAGCTCACACTATGAGTACTCTACCACTAATAGATAATTAAGGAAGACACTAGTCCAGCCCTCTCTTTTATAGAACAAGAGGAAGGGAATAAGACAAAAAGGGCAGCATCTTTGTCTACCTACTCTAACCACCAAAAAGTAGTCAAGTTGCTATATAAGACAAAAGAGAATAAAAATCCTAACAACTACCAACTACATTAAAGCTTCTGCGCATATCCTTGAGTCTAGGGATTGTACGTGGCAGTCATCCGTCAAACTAGCTCGGACAATGCTGCGACAAAGCGTCAAACTCGGGGCTCAAATGTGTAAAATCAGGCCACCCGAGACTTGTGAAGCCTATTACTCACACCTCTTAGTATGTGTATATGAGATAGTATTGAGAGATGTGGTAGTGCTTGGTTAAATACTCTCTTGTGACAACTCACAAGTCTAAAATTGCAAGGTTCCACACACCTGCCCTCTCCATCAAGTCCCTAGGTCTAGTGTCCACTTAATGTCCATTTAGAGTCTTTTGTAATGTCTTTATAATATTATTTATCAATAATATACCGGCGGGGTACTTGGTTGAAACCCTTTACTAAGCATTTTACTCGCCGTTTTTTGAAAACTTGCTGGTTGCCTTATTCGGTTGTTGTGCCCTATGTGTTGCCATTGGATTTCTATTGCCTCGGTTTATTCGGTTGCCAAAAGATAGTGCGCAAGTACACGTGGGAAGAAGTCTTAGTACTACTCTAAGTAGTGTGCCGCACGGACATCAGACACTAAGGAAAGTGTGTCCGTGACACACCACTCTACCTTCTCTGGTTCTCTTAGTCTCCATGTCTTTGTGATCCCATGACTCCATCGCCGCTTGTCACCCCTCAATCCAAGAAGGAAAGAACCACTAGTTACCAGCAAAGCAAAGTAGGAGAAGATGCCAAATGCTATACTATTGTGAATCTATAATGGATAGAACTTAGTTTAAAGTTTATACTTTATATGTTATACCTTGTAAGATGTACTAATAGCACTTAAATTTATATTCTTTACTAAGTTTAAATTTTGATTCATGTGACATACAAATGCTGAGATGCAGATGACTCTGCAACATCGTGCAGTAATTGTATAAATGTTAGAAAGACTTTTAAATATAATAGAAAAAGGTAGTAAGATCATGCTGGTGGCTTGGTGAGAAGAACTGAACAAATGTACAAATGTACAAATGTTTAGAGTAACTGAGTAAGAGATATCACATAAATGCAGATGGGAATTAGAATATGAGGTATATAGTTAACATGTAATTTAACAAATAACAAGTATACACTATAAATTTTTCTAGGAAGTTACATAAAATGAAGTTTAAACATTTATCAATAGTGGTTTTGTTGTTAGTTAGTTTCTTTTTTTATAGCAATGTAGCATTACAAATTTAAATAGCTACCTACCTATGTGCTTCTGATGGAATATGAAAAAAAAATTAGTTGATTCTATTAATGTGGAAGAGGGATTTATGCAAACGAAAATATGAGAAATGGCTATAGATAGTTTCAAAGATATAAGTGTGAATGGTGTCATCTAAAAAGAGAAAGCAAATATAGAAAAGATCTAATGTTTAGGATCATTTTATAAAGGTGATTATGAACAACATAGTGAGTGGTAATTGTTCTAAAGAAATATAAGATGATCCTCATCTAAGTGGCACATTTGGACTTAGGAAACACATTAATGCATGCAAAAGCCACCCAAATTTATTTAAAGTAAAGAAAACACTACTAAAATTTATCATATGGATGGTGTGAATTTAGGCACTTGGAGATTTCTTCAAGAGGAAGCTAAGAAAGCTCTCAGTTATGTGATCATGGTAGATGAGTTTCCATTTAAATTTTGTTGATAATATAGGATTTAAATATTTTATGTCTGTTACATAACCTTTATTTAAAATCCTATCAAGATTGACTCTATTTAGGGATTATTTTGGGTTGTACTTAAAGGAGAAAGCATCACTTAAAATTTTCATAAACAAAAAAAAAAGATCGTGCAAGAAGGTGTGTTTGATCATTGAATATTAGACTTCAGTTCAGAATATCAATTACTTATGTTTTACTACAAACTTTATTGATGATAATTGAAAATTACATAAGAGAATTTTGACTTTTTGTTCAATTGTTAGTCATAAGGGTAGAGATATTGGACAAGAAATTAAAATGTATTTGATAGATTTGGGAATCAATGAGGTGTTTACAATAATAGTTGATATGCAAGTTACAGTTGTCAAGTAGTTAAAAGATAAGATTGTTAATTAGGGAACGACAATGATAAGACGTGAGCATATGCATATGAAATGTATTGCACATATTATTAATTTAGTTGTGCAAGTAGCTTGAAAGAAGTGCATGATTTAATAAAGATGTTAAAGCAACTGTGAATTATGTTAGACAATCATCTTCTAGATTGAGTAAGTTTAAGAATTGTGTAGAAAAGGAGAAAATTCAAAGGGTCTTTTGTGTCTGGATGTAGTTACTAGATGGAATTCCACATACATGATGTTGGAAACCGCATAAAAATTTGAAAGATCTTTTGTAAATATAATAACCAAGAAAAATGCTTTTCATATGAGCACGTGGATGATAAGGGTAATAATATGATAGCTAATTCTGAATATTGGGTTAGTGTTAGAAAGTTGGTAGTGATTTTGAAGCACTTTTATGACTTGATATTAAAAATTTCAAGCTCATACTATGTAACTTCTAATCATTTCTTTCCTGAAATATATGTTGTCTATATTTAATTGAAAGAATTGGATGTAAATGAAGATCATAGTATTGCATTGAAGATTGTATTCATGCAATAGAACTATGATAAATACTAGGGTGATTTTGAAAGTATTTAAAATATTTTTTTTTTATTGATGTCATTCTTGACCCTCGGCATAAATTGCATAAGAGTACGCATGATATGGAAAGGGATTTTTTTTCTTGTTAAGTCTTGTGAGAGAATACTTTATAAGACTTTTTAATAAATATGAGACATTAGTTGTCCTTGAAAACTCTCAATTTGAAAACTACATAAGTTTTTCTTCTAGCTTCCATTGTTACTTATACTGAGGATCTAAATGAGATTTAGCAATAAAAGTCTGCATGGGAATTAGGACGTCTGTGATTGAAAATAGGGTTGAAAATCCTAAAATAGAGTGAAAGAAATACTTGAAAGATGATTTTTAAGCTTGATATTCCAAATATTGAAATCTTAGCATGGTGTAAGCTCAACTCTCATAGGTACCAATTCTTTCTCACATGGCAAGAGTGCATGTAGTACTTTTAGGGAGAATTTCGGATTCATTTGGGAGTTCTATAGTTCAAGTTTTGGTATGCTGTCAAGATTGGTTTTGGGCAATGAATTCTCCTATTAGTGTTGAGGAAGACTTGCAAGAAATAGAGCAATTATAAAAATATAATATTATGTTTCTTTTTTCTCATTTTTTAAATATCATTTCAATTTATTTTAACTTTTAAGTTTCATTACTTATATTTGTTTGGTTTGTTTAGTTTTTTAGATTTGTGTCAAGTTATTTTGAATCAAGAATTAACTAACGGTTAGTGCAAAAACCAAAAGATATAATTAAAATTTCTAATATGCGTTTATCTATTATGTATTTGAAATATTAGATGATTTTAGTTGATAAAGTATTGCTGGAGTTTGTTGTTACACCTTCTAATGGCCCTAGAAGTTTTTATGGAGCGTCTCATTGTTTCTATTTGATTTTTGTTAGAGATATTGTATAGATATTTTTGTTCATTGTTGCCATGTTGTGTTTGTTGAGATTTAAATTGTGATTTTTTTTCAATATATTTTGGTAATTCAGAAAAATTCTTACGAAAATTTCCCAAAGTAATTTATAAAACTTCAGTGCCGATATTGGTATCTGAAATTTGCAATTCATAAGTTTAGTACCAAAATATAGTACCAAACCCTAAACCCTAAATAGTACCAAAACTCTAAATACTCACCACTAATGTTAATTGGTAGTTTCGTACTGTTTCTTATTAGTTTATAGACCAAATAAACTTTTTTTTTTAACTAAACATACCACTCATATACTTTTCAAATCTATTTATAACAATTTTGTAATATTATTCATTTGTTGGTATATCCAAGCATAATCAACCAATTCATTGTATACATATTGATACAAGAACAGATTGATTAGAAAAAAAATCTTTAATGAGACTGTTCTACCTAGCTAATGAAGATTGAACCAAAAGAATAAAGGTGAGTTATAATTTAGGAGGCATAACAATAAATTTTGAAATAAATTAATCAAAATGAAAAAGCTATACAATAATTCCAGATGAATCATTGTACACTGATATGGAATTGATACGCTAATTTAAAATTTTCATGCATTGCCTTGAATTTTATGATATTGGTATATATTGTCCATGCTCCGTCCCAATTATGGTTTGTTCTATTTATTAATTGAAGCGAGAGAATGTATCCGCGTTCTTCATCTCCTGTTCTTCATTTCCTCACACAAGTGAGGACTTTGCGCATGCCGATCGAGGAAAAAATGTCACTACCTTCGAAACCCTCTCGCAAGAAAAAATGGCTTAGGCAGGACTCATCCCCGCAAATCTCTCTCTCTTTTTCAGGAATCTTAAAGCACAATCATCATCTTGAATCCTAAAGCAACCCTAAAAAGACTTAATCATAGTTAATCAAACTCCTCTTAAGTCATGGTTTAAAAAAATCTCATCATCTTTTTTCCCTGAAGCTTCCCCTTAACGAACCCTCAACCACCCTCGCCACTCCAGCTCAGCTCTTGTCGTCGACATTCCTTTCCCTAGTAACTCTCATCGTCGACCTTCCTCTCCAGAGCAACTCTCGTTGTCGACCTTCCCTCCAACGTAGCCCTCATCATTCTCAACTCCCTCTCTAGTGCATCTCTCGTCGTCGACGTCCCTCGCCAGCATTGAGTTGTCATCAACGTCCCTCTCCAGTGCATCCATCCTCATCAAAGTTTGTCTATAGTGCATCCCTCGTCGGGCCAGCCTCCCTCACCAACGTATCCCTCATCGGCAACCTTCCCTTTGTTGTAAGGACTATGGTGAGAAATATCCATATGCATTTATGCATTCTCATTCTAATATGTATAACGTAATTTAGGGTTTGTAGAATTATGTAGGATGACATTATAGGTAACCCTCATTCTCATTTGATTTAGGATAACATTATACGTATCCTTTATTCTCGTTTGATTTAGGGTAACACTATAGTATAATATGATTTATGTTAGAATCTATTTTGGTTGTGATAGAATCTGAATTAGTAATGATAACTAGTCTGATTCGTTTATGGTATAATCTCTTATGGTTATCGTAATATCCCTTTTATTTATTGTAGAATATCAGTTATTTATCGTATAATACCTTTAGTTTGTCATAGAATCCCTTTTATTTTTCATAGAATCCATTTGAAATTTCGTAGAATGTGGATTATTTTTTGTAGAATATGAGGTTGTTTAGTAGAATATGAGTTTGTTTTTAGTAGAATATGAGATTTTTTTAGCAGGGAATGTTTTTGTTTACATAAATAACGTAGAATGACAGTTATGGATCGTAGAATACCTTTAGTGTATCGTAGAATCCCTTTTATTTTTTGTAGAATGTGGATTAAATTTTATAGAATATGAGGTTGTTTAGTAGAATATGAGTATGTTTTTAGGACATGTTTTTCTTTTAGTATTGTGATTTTTCTTTACATAAATAATGTAGAATGTTAGTTGTTTTAGTAGAAAATGAGTTCTTTTTGGTAGAATATGAGTTTTTTTTAGTGGAATATGAGTTTTGAACGTAGAATCCCTTATATATTTTGTAGATAGCACCCTATTTCTTAACGTATAATCCATTATAAATAACGTAGAATGTGAGCTATTGTTCATAGAATATGAATTTTTTAAGTAGAATCTTTTATATATTTTGTAGAATATCAGTTTACATTTAGTAGAATCCCTTACATATATCGTAGAATATGAGTTTCTTTTCTTAGAATCCTTAATAAATACTGTAGAATATGAGTTTCTTTTCGTAGAATATAAAGTTTTTATCATAGAATATGAGTCGATCAAGCAAGAATCAGTTGCAAAGTTAGATACAGATTCGGGCTCATCTAGTTCTAGTAATAAAGTGCAAAAATATATTTGCCGAAGGTGCCGTATACAAAGAAAATCTAAGTGTGTACAAGTGCGCCGACCTATGCTTAGTAGATGTTCCCTGAAGAGGTTACATAGTTTTATACACAAATTAGCAATTGGTAATGTGATCAAGGAGCATTTGCTAGCTACCCCATTTGGCATTTTGTTCTAGGGTTCCTCTGTAGCATTGGACATGTTAGCAGTGGAATTCTTGATATCGAGATGAGATCAAGAAAGAAGAAGATTCTTGATTAATGAGAATTTTATTGGGCTTACAATTCAGGATGTACCAATCATCCTTGGTTTGCCACAACAAGAGGAGTTAGTGAACTTAGAATCTGAGCAATCGCGTTCAGTCGTCTATAATGTAGAATTTAGTGGCCAAATAATTACTAGAGGCCTAAATGAGAAAAAGCTGAGTGACCTGAGTGCCAAGGGACACGGAGTGGACAGTGATAGAGTGTTGTAGCTTGTGATTTTGTATATATTTTGTACTTTTCTTTTCTACTGGCTGAGTTATATCATGGATACCACCTTGGTATCATATGTTGATGACTTGACCAAAATAAATCACTATAACTGGTCTGAAGCCATTCACCGGTATTTAATTAAAGAAGTGTCACGCAATAGCAAGAAAAAAACTTAGTGGCATTGGTGGTGGATGAGTAATTCTATTTTGTGTAAGTACGATCTCTTATATCATTTTATTATTCTATCTCAATTGTGGCGATTGTTAATATTGTTCTTACTTTGTGATAGGTTTGGCTATATGAACATAGTCGATTGTACATATCCAGTAGGATTGACAGTGTGCACCCATGACTTTTCCGGTGGGTAAATGTAAGAACTAAGTGAAGGCCATCTTATTTTAAGAACTTTGAAGTTCTTTCAGGGGACTAGGTATGGTTTATCTAATGTAACATCTAAGCACTCTAAGTTACTTGATACATTTTCTAATCTTATTATGTTGTTGGTTGTAGATTCTTTATGAGATTATTTTGGATGATGTGGAACATGATCATATTGATCACATTGATCATATTGATCCTCAACCTGATCCAAGTGTACAAACTCCCATTTTGGAGGACAAGGAGCTTGCTTCCAAAATAAAAAAAGAGACACTTGAGTCTCAAATCTGTGAGTTTGTTGAGGAGAATAAAAAGCTCTAAATAAAAATTTTGGTAGTGAATAAAGAGAAGGATGATGTTGTACATGCTTGTGAGAGCCTTGTGCTGGAAGGAAGTAGGGTAAGGTTTGATATGACTTTCCAGATAGAGGAGATTGAAAAGAGAAATGCAGAGCTTATTGAGGAAAATAACAAGCTCAAATAAGAGATTAATAAAATGATTCAAGATTCCAAAGACTCAGGCGACGAAGAGAGCGAGGATCCAACATCGAGTGGTCATGGATTTGCTGATGTATCGCATGCAACATTGGTTGTATATGAAGGGAGACAAGAAAGAAGCAAATAAGAAAATCTTCATGGGCAATAGTTAGCCCATATATGCAGGAAAAGAAGCACCCTAGGCCAGCCACAGAGGTAAGCTATATAAAACTCAATTACATTGACTTTCATATATACATCATGGCTTAATCTTTTTTGCTGAAATAAATGGTAGGTTCTTACTATAGATGAGACAACCGAAGATAGAGCGGTTGAGGACAAGGTAAGGGGGAATTTATTCTTAAGCTCAAATAAGGTACTAATTCACACGTACCTTTCTTTTGCAGTTTAAGGATAGGAAGGATTACATTGGTAGAGTCACAATATCAAAAAAAAATAGAGAACTCAGCTGGAGGAGTATATGTCATGGGATATGGATGTTTAGAAGATTAATTTTTGGAGATATGAGTATCAACAGATTCTTGCATATTATACATGTAAATAGTAATAGCCTTATATCATATTTCTAACACAATTCTATTGTTTGCAAATCATAGGTTATTGATGCTTATGTAGGATTGTTTCTTGCTAGATTACAGAGAAATTAGAAGAAATATGCTCCATTTGCTTATATATCGCATACTTACCAAACCAATTATGCTGGTGATCAGTTTGGATCTGCATTCACACAACTAGAACACCTGACTAAGCGCACTATTATGCACTTAAAAAGAATTTTTTTCACCTATACAACCGAAGACATTGGTTTTTACTGTACATAAACTTGAAGGAATCCCAGTTGTATGTACATAATTCTTTGAATTCTGATGCAACTAATAAGTCAGTCATGCTTAACTGTTAGGGAATGCCGGGTGTAATTTTAAAATTTTGCAGTCCCAGGACGCAGCGGAAGAAGTATTACACCCGAAACACATTCCTTTCCCAAGGATCCATGCGAGTGAGTATACACAAGGATGTGATAGAGATATACCTCTTTTGCTTGTCTAGATATCGAAGCCATGTTGAAGGCGCCCAGGTGTTCGCCCTCTACAAGTATCCACGCGTCGACTCCTTGATCGTTGCTCCCTTCCACTCTCGGTGCTAGCCTCGGGAAGAGAATCAAGCCTTCACTTCCACTTGTGCCACCTTCAAGAGAAGTTGCGCCAAGGAGGGGATAGGGAAGATGATGCCGCCAAGGACTTCCCTCTTCTTCTTTGCTTGCGCCACCTCCAAGGTGCACCTATGGCCAAGGGACGATGAGGGCTTGTGACAAGAAGACGCCACCAAGCACAAAGAATCCTTGCGCCAAGAAGAGAGGAAGAGGAAGAACTTGCGGCTCCAAGGAAGAAGTTTGCACCACCTTGTTGTCGCCCTTTGCTTTGCTCTCTCTCCCTTCTATGTGTGTTCACGCCTCCTTAAAGTCCAACCATGGAAGGGGCGGTAAGGGGTCCTATAAATAGGACAAGAAGCGGCAAGGCAATGGCTAAGATCATGCCAAGTGGGCGGCTAGGATAAAGGGGTCTTGAGGTAAGGAAAGTCTCCAAGACTTTACCATAAACCTCATTCAACCTATCCTAATTTGCCCAATGGCCATATCAGCCCAAGACATGCCTTAGATGCATGCATTCCATCCAAGGGAAGGGCAAGGCGCAACAAGCATGAGGAGTTTCGGCTAGGGTAAGAATTTTGGGAGAAACTAGGGTTTTAGGTAAGGTAAGTCTCCAAGACATTACCATATACCTTACCCTACTATCCATAAGCGCCCAAGCTCTTTCCAAAAGAGCCATTAAGCCATATCAGCCCCAAGACTTACCTTAGAGGTAAGTATTCCTTCCAAGGAAGAAGGGCTACGCGCCCTTTACTTCCATAATGAAGCAAAGGCGCCTCCCTCACCCCATTATGCCCCTAGGCGCCAATGGGGTGAGATTTCTCCCCATTATACCCTTTTAAGCCAATTCCTCTTCATGACAACTAATTATTGGGCCTCATTGGATAATGAGCTAGCCCAAACTTCATGGCATGGGTTGATTAAGCCATTGGATCCAATCCAATGCAACCCTAATCCAAATGTGACCAATCTAGGTCAATTTCGGGTCAACCTGCCAAAAATGAAGTTTGGCTCCAATAACTTTCTTCCATCTCATCAGGCCCATTGGCGCTGATGAAATCTTCCAAATGGATCCAAGTTATCCAATAACTTGATCCTAAGGCTTCTGATTAAAGCAACGTCAAGAGTCTATTGCGTGTGACCCCGTAGGATCCATATGACGATGGCAATGATGTAAACATCATAAGTAGTGAGGGGTATCTAGCAACACATCACTACTACCCATGTCATAGGACTTAAGTCATTATGGCAATAACTCCTAACAAGCAACGAGGATTCCCATTGCATTACAGATCCCTTTGCCTAAGCTGATATCCTGCCATTGTATTAGTCTCAAGTTTATTATCCAATGCATTGGTCATGACTCAACAAGTGTGGCCACACTCTCCTGTCATGCACCAATAAGGTGGGGCGCCCCGAGGTGGATATCATGCTTCCTCGGAAGGAAGGGGCATATCCTACTATTGGTCATCCATGTCTCTACGTGACTTATGACATGCCCAATGACAGTCGTTTTGATCTCCCAATTACGGAGAGACGTAAGACTATATTAAAGCATACCCTTCATCAAGTCTAGACATGAATACCTCAAGTCTAAGGATCAATGCAAACCTCTTGCATGTGAGATTGACTTGTTGACTAGACAAGTCAATCCTCACGGTGGATCACTCCAGTGCATCCAATGCACCTGTATGTCTGCGTTACTGTGCCCCGCACCTAACTAGCCCATACACCAGTCTCACATGTACCAAAGTTGTCCCATATCTGCTAAGGTACCTTGTCTGGGGATAGCTTATGAGAATGGATCCAATCCAAACTCCTGGGATATTATTTATGCAACTCAATACATCAACGCAGGTAGAGAAGTCTGCATAATAACGACCATGCCTATATAAAGAGTAATAGTTCTATCAAAGTACATTCAAACAATGCCTGACCATGTCCATACATTGGTCTTTAGGGCATATACACCAACATTAACTATGTAAGTATTTGTACTTTATTTGTTTTATGTCATTTATAATCTGTTAAATGTCTTTTAATAGTACCGGTTGATTACTTACATTGCTACTTGCTTCCATATGATCAGGTCGCTATTCTATGAGGCCATTTTCGATGTCAAAGTAAAAGAAAATAGATATTGGCAAGTGGCCGATAGTGTGGGATGACAAATGCCCAAAGCAATATGATAGCGCATATTGTGCATTTTTTGTAATGAATATTGAATGTATAACTAGTGGTAGGGAATTTGATTTCACCCAAGATGATATGCCCAAATTACGGGCATTAATTGCTTTGGATCTCTTTACTGGTCTATAGATAGTGATGGATGATATACTTGTACTAACTTTAATGCTAGCAAATGTATAAGTTTGTAAATATAGATTTTGAGCATCAAGTAATCCTTTTGTAAATAAAAAGAATATCATAAGTGTAGTGATTTATACATAATGGATTATATTTCAGTGATTTATTACATGAGTTTTAATGTCAAATTGGTCATATATACATAATGGATTATTACTTTGTGATAGGTTTGACTATATTCTACAGTGACATATTCTATAAGTTTGTCTACATTCTACTGTATTTTGGACAGATTCTATGAAGTTTGTCTACATTCTATGTTATTTTGGACAGATTCTAAAATATTTTGGACAAATTCTATGAAGTTTATCTATATTCTACAGTTTTTTGGACAGATTCTATGGTATTTTAGATAGATTCTATTAAGTTTGTTTATATTCTATGATATTTTAGATAGATTCTATGGTATTTTGGATAGATTCTACAAAGTTTGTTTATATTCTACGATATTTTGGACAGATTCTATGAATTTTAGGCATCATGTTATCCCAGTTTCGCTGCATTCTAAGATATTATGGTCAAATTCTATGAAATTTCACTACATTCGACGGTTTTTTCTTTAGATTCTATGAAATTTTGGGATCATGTTATCCCAGTTTCACTGCATTCTATCACGTTTCTTGCCAACAATTTGAAGCACATTCAGAATAAAGTTTCAATGAAGGAAAGTGAACAACATAAATTAAAATTGTATAAACATAAATATCAATGTAGTAAGCTAATCAAATTATAATTGTTCACTCTACACCATAAGTTAATGTCATAATCTCATCATCAACTACTATAAATTATGTTGGTGAGCTAAATTGGGATCAAACTGCGGCGGAGCAATGCGTGAGCCTTCATCTGAGGACTGTAGGATGAAAACTCAATTTAATACCAACTTCCTACAAAAATACAATCATAACAAATCAGGTATGTTAGTGTTTATGCCCAACAGACCAATGTATAATCATAGTCCGGCATTATTTGAATGTACTTTGATAAAATTGATATAATTAATAATGGCATGGTCGTTATTATGCAGATTGCTTTACCTACGTTAATGTATTGAATTGCATAAATAATGTCCCATGAGTTTGGTTGGATCCATTCTCATAGTAATCCCTAGTCGAGGTACCTTAGCAGACAAGGGACAGCTTTGGTATATGTGAGACTGGTGTATGGGCTAGTTAGTGTGAGGCACAGTAACGCAAACATACAGGTGCTTTAGCATTAGTTGCACTGGAGTGACCCACCATGAGGATTGACTTGTTTAGTCAACAGGTCAATCTCACGTGCAAGAGGTTTGCATTGATCCTTAGACTTGAGGTATTCATGTCTAGATATGATGATGGATGTGTTTTGATACAGTCTTACATCTCTCCGTAAATGGGTGATCAAACAGCTGTCATTGGATATATCATAAGTCATTTAGAGATATGGATGACCAATAATAGGATTTGCCCCTTCCTTAATTGAAAGCATGATATCCACATGGGGGCACCCCACCTCATTGGTGCATGACAGAAATGTATGGCCATACTGTTTGAGTCATGACTAATAAATCTGATTAATAAATTTGAGACTAATCCAATAGCAGGATATCAGTTCAGGCAAAGGGATCTAGAATGCATGAGAATCCTCGTTACTTGTTAGGGAGTTGTTGCAGATGACTTTAGTCCTTTGACCTAGGTAGTAGTGATGTGTTGCTAGATACCTCTCACTACTTAAAATGTTTTATTATCATTGCCATCGTCATATGGATCCTACAGGGTCACACGCAATAGACTCTTGACGTTGTATTTTTTATATGAATATCTTGGAATATATTTGAGTTCAATCTGATTCTGAGTCCAAGATAGATTCATGGTCGAATCTGAGTCCAATTAGGATTCATGGATTTATAAATAAATCCGAGTCAAATTTGTACTCTATATATGGGTTAAGTTTGGACTTGGAATTATAAACCATGTTGGATTCAAATCCTAATCCAATTAGGAGTTGGAATCCTAATCCAACTAGGATTCAAATCCTAAGGTAAATTGGATTTGGTTTAAGTCCATAATGGTGGGCGTGCAAATCCTAATTCAATTAGGAGTTAGAATCCTAATCCAACTAGGATTCAAATCCTAATAAGAATTGGATTTTGGATTAGGCCCATAGTAGTGGGCGCAAATCCTAATCCAATAAGGATTTAAATCCAAGGCCTAATCAGAGTTGAAATCCAAATCCAATATGGAGTTGTGGAATTAAATATAATTGAGGCAAGTTGGAATCCTAATAGAAGTTGGGTTTGCTCTTGACGCATGGCATAATTCCATGTATGGAATTTGCGCCATTGATGTGTATGAATACTAATGAAATTTGGTTTTCATAATTGGAAATAATCTTAGACGCATGGGGCTGATATGTTGGTGAGTAAGGCTTGATTAATTCAAGCAAGAGTTCAGCCAATAATATATGGTAAGTCCTAATAAGAGTAGAACTCAAACTCCCTCTCTTGATAAGGCAAGATGCATGATCGTTTCCAAGCTTCTTGTTGCACCAATTCAAGGGAGAGGTGGCAGAACTCTTATGGCAATTTCTTGGAAGAATTGCACCAAGAGCACACATGGAAGGAAAGGGACGGTGGTGGCTGCATGGCTGTAAAACAAAGGGGTATGCGCCCCTCTAAAGGTATGCAGAATTTCTTCTCAAGGCAAGGCAACTTCAACCAATAAGTTGCGCAAGATTTGAAGCCCTAGCTGCCCTCTTCTTCTAGTGTTGCACCACTTCCCTCATCTTCTTCCTTGTTGGCCAAGAGTCTCCAAGCAAGGAGCCTTGGCGTAAGGAGCAAGGAGGAAGAAGAAGAAGGAGAATCCAAGAGGTGATCTTCTCTTCCCGAGGCTAGCACCATGCGAGGAAGGGAGCAACGTTGAGAAGGTCGGCACGTGGATACCTGTAGAGGATGAGCACTTGATCGTCTTCAACTTGGCTTCCTCAACTATACAAGCAATAGAGGTACAATCTCTAACACATCCTTGTGTTATCTCTCTCGCATGAATCCTTGGACAAAGGAATATGTTTTGGGTGTAATGTGTCTTCCGCTGCGTCCTTGGACTGCAAAAATTTTAAATTACATATAGTATTCCCTAACAGTGGTATCAGAGCTACTTGCGAGAAACACAAGGTGTACTTGTGCTTGTATGAAAAATTTTTGAAAAATTTTCTTTATCCATGCGCGTTTCATCTATAAAGCATTTTCATCCTAGCTTCTTCTTATCAAACTTATGGCTGATTTTTGGATTATTTTAATGATGGATTTAAGATCATAGGTGCATGTAATTTTTTCAAGTAGGATGAGCATTGTGTTTTCTGGACTGGCCAGGTCTCTTGATCTGACAAAACTACCAGCCGATTTGGTCTATGAAATCATCATGAAACCTAATCTCAATTTTCAGCTTAAGATTGGTGGAGTGAATGTTGTGGATGTTTTTGGCACATAAGGGATTAAAATTTGATTATTCCAATTTCCAAATTTTTATATGCGCCACTTGTCTCTTCCATGGGTTGATATGGTCATAGCGAGTGCCCTCTTGTGTTGTGATGTGGATGATTGTATCCACTTGTGATGACTGCTTGTAAAATTTTAAGCCACCTGCGTGTGGTACCTCTCCCCTATCTCGATGTAAAATTTTCATGTATTCTTTCATCATGTTTTTAGAGTAGATGTAGAATATTTTACATAAGATAGGGTAAGGTTTCATCAAGACAACAAGGTGACTTCTTCAACCGAAATCAGAGTGGCGCCAGCTTTTGGAAGCGTGGTGTTAGATTTGCGATTGGAGGAAGGAAACAAGCTTTCAGCTTTATGGCATCGGCTGATCTGCTTCAAGGACTCGCAACCCTTGGATGCACGATAACATGTCACATGGCTCGTGACATATTATGTGTATGAAAAGGGCTATGACCATATCGACCAAAATTGCATGCCTGTGATGGTTTATTATTCTGTCCATAGCATGCCTGTGATGTTTTTCCTTATTGCTGCCACCATAGGAAAATTTGCATGCTAGAAAAGAATAATAATAAGATGATTATGTTTTAACTCTCCACGAAATATCAAGTCGATAGCCTTCTGAGGTGTAGCCCTCGCAAAGCCATCGATCGATGGACTATGAACTGTTTCTCACCCTCGTGAGACACACCCATCTATCTTTGGAAGGCGTGTGGTGACAATATGCGTCTTAGTCTACCACAAGTGTAGACGTGCCCTCGCGAGGTGCAGGTTGGCCCTGAGCATAACAATCAGGTTAGACTTGACTAGTTTTTCATATGTCACTGATATGATGAAACACTAGAGGTAGCTGTTGAGAGGATAGGGTTCTGTGATGTACCCAGCCCTCGTTGGACATAGGGCACCTAGTCTTTCTCGACTAAGAGGAGTTGTGCACGACACAATTGGCTAGCAGGCCTACCTAAGGAAGCATGGGATCACTCTGTGTAGCCCCACTCACCCTCGTGAGTCGTGGAGACCTCATGTGAAATTAGGGTCCTACTCACTTATTTTCAAGTTGATTTAGAGAGTTATCAACTTGATAAAAAATAGTGGGAGCATAGCATTTGATACAAGTCCTTGTTAAATGCTTTCTCATAGTACTTATTTTGCTTATTTACTTATTGTAGATAATGACATCTCCTTACCTTAGAATGGAACTTTATGTGAATAAACTAGATGGGACAAATTAGACAAAATGGTTCAGAATTTTGTCCAAAATACTAGAATAAGAGAATAAGGTGCATCTTCTTGAAAGACCTCCATCCTAGCCCAGTATTTATTTTACTACAAGGTGGGAGTGGAATGTCTATCTTGAACATTGTGAAGATAACAAATAGTACACTGCTCTTGCTTTAGAGTGCATGACCCTTGAGGTCAAGGTTGAGTGTGATGAGATGGGGATTTATGATATCATCATACATCTCCAAGGTTTCTTCACACCATGCTCTCTAAACAATGATCAATAGTGTTGTTGGATCTTCAGGGTGTTTGCCTAAATCCAGGAATGACCATGGTTCTGTTTCTTCGAAGCTAAAACTTCGAAAGACTAGGAATGCATGGAAAATTTAGGATGGATTAAGGCCCAAGAAGAGTATGGCACAGAAGAAGGGATGTAATCCATATGCTTCAGGTATCTTGTTACTGAAGTCATTATGTCTACTTCTTATTCACGGGTACTTGTTACTGCGTGAGGAGCTTACATATGTTTTCATATGCAGGGTCTCAAAAGAAGTAGGACAATGAGGCTTGGTGAGATCGACTTTCGAGTCAGGAACGGGGCACAGGTTGCGGTTGTTGGTTTTATCTCACTACCTTCAAGACTTAAATTAGAACCTTGCTATTATGTACCAGCTATTGTAAAAGAACATCATATCCATTCCCTTTGAATGAATTTCACTTTGAAATAATGAATGATATTTTTCTCTAAATCTAGGATGTTCCATGGTAGTGGTACAATCAGTAATGGCTTGGGGTTTTGTATGTAACATTAATACTAAGAAGATCCAATGATTCAAATCAACACCTTTTGCATAGCATTGTCGCATGGGCCATATAAACAAACGTCACATCCAAGAAGTCCATGGACTATTGGGGTCATTATCCCTTCAGGATTATGATATATGAGACTTGTTTATTGGGCAAGATGACAGATTCTCCCTTCACCAAGAAGGTTGAAAGGGTAAGTGGCTTGTTGGACCTAATACACGGTAATGTGTGTGGACCCATGAAAACAAGCACGAAGAGGTGTTGTATACTTCATTAGGTGTGGATATGTCTTATCCAACATATAACTTTAGAGAAATCCAAGAAGTTCATATATGATGTACATAATCGAATTGGAGGATCTATTAAGCACTTTGATTGGATCAAGGTGGTTCATGAAGATTTTGATGACTGTCCTAAGGAGTGTGGGATTATCTCATAGCTTACTCCTCCTGGAACACCACTGAATGGTGCATTTAAAGGAAGAAAGAGGAACATATTAGATATGGTTCCATCTTTGAAAAGTCATGCAACCTCTTTTTGGGCCATGCAAGCAACTATTCTAACACTCTATATTTTCTCCATCAAAGAGTGTGTCTAAAAGCATCTTTTGAGTTCCGGACCAGAAACATCCCATCTCATCTTAGGATTTGGGGTTGTGATATGCAGTGGTCTCAAAAGTGTGTGTTTGTGCAGTACTGAAAGGTACTACTTCTATCCCAATGAGAACAAAATATTTGTTGCTCAGACTACCGTCTTTCTTGAGAAGAAATTTCTTTTGAAAAAAGGTAGTAGGAGTAGATTTGAATTTAAACATTGCTATTGGAGAAAGATTTCATCACAATCCACCCTGTCGACTTGTCAGAAATTTTATCCACTAGCTTGCCTCTATAGGTAACAATGTTACCTACAATGTCTATCTTTTCTTAAAGACCCATTTACAGCCTATGGGTGTTACCCATTTGGCAGCTCAACCAAGTCCCAGACCTGATTAGCAGACATGGAGTCCATTTCGATTCTCATGGCGCTTAGCCATATCTCGGAATCTGGCCCACTGACCTCTTCCTAATAAGCCTTAGGTTCATCCTTGATGAAAAATTCATTATGCCCACAACTTGTAGGAGCATTCCGAATCCGTCCAGACTTATGTGGTTCCCCTGTTACTTGAACCTCAGGTTGGCTATCAACCTGTATGTGAGATATGGGTCGTGACATACCCAATGACAACCATTATGACCTCCCAACTACGGCGAGGTGTTAGGTTGTATCAAAGCATGTCCCTAACCATATAGAAGAGTTAATGACCTCAAGTCAAGGGATCAGTGCATCTCCTGTCACTTGTGAGGTTAACTCATGACACTAAGTTAGAGCCTCACAGCGGGTCAGTCCAGTATATCCACCACTGATATACCCATATGCCTGCATTAGCACCCCATGCCTAACCAGCTCATATACCAGTCTCACATGTACCAGAGCTGTCCCTTATCCACTCAGGTACTTGACTGGGGACACACCGTTTGAGCACAGATACAATCTGTCTCTAAGGACATTATTATCCATGTACATAATCGCAGATGTAAACATGGCATAATAACGACATTACCAGAATGATATATTAAATATCAATGTCAAATAGTACAAGATGGACCAACAATGGGTCCAAGGGCATATACACCAACAATCTCCCACTTGCACTTAGACTTAGTTGTTGATAAAACTCAACCCCATGTCCCTCGTATGACCATCATGCTTCTGTTGCGCCAAAGCCTTGGTCAATGGGTCTGCCAGATTGTTGTCTGTGTCAACTCTGCTTATCTTGACATCATCTCGGTCAAAGATCTCTCTAATCAGGTGAAATCTCCTAAGTATGTGTTTCGATTTTTGAAGAGACCGTGGTTCCTTTGCCTGTGTGATGGCTCCATTGTTGTCACAGTAGAGCGCAATCGGATCCACAGCAATTGGAACCACCTGAAGTTCAGAAATGAACTTCCTTATCCAAACGGCTTCTTTAGCTGCCTCAGAAGCGGCAACATACTCAACCTCGGTCGTAGAATCAGCTATGGTGGACTGCTTGAAGCTTTTCCAGCATACAGCGCCTCCATTTATCTTGAACACATAGCCTGCCTACGATCTAAAGTCATCAGGGTCAGACTGGCATGATGCATTAGTGTAGCCCTGAACACTGAGCTCTTCCTATCCCCCATAGACCAAGAACAAATCCTTAGTTCTTCTCATATACTTTAGAATGTTCTTTACAGCCACCCAGTGCTACAGACCTGGATTGGATTGGTATCGGCTAGTTATGCTGACAGCATAAGCCATGTCTGGTCTATTACATAACATTGCATACATGATCGAACCTACTGCCGAAGCATAGGGTACTCGATCCATGTCGTCTCTCCCAGCCTGTGTGACAGGACACTGGCTCTTGGAGAGAATAAGGCCATGTCTCACTGGAAGGTATCCTTTCTTGAATTGCTCTAAGTTGAACTTCTCCAAGATTTTATCAATGTAAGTACTCCGACTAAGGGCCAGGAGCTTCTTGGATCTATCCCGTTAGATCCTCACGCCTAGGATATAGGCAGCCTCCCCTAAGTCTTTCATCTCGAAACACTTCCCCAACCATGTCTTCACAGCTTGAAGACTAGGGATGTCATTTCCGATGAGTAGTATGTCGTCGACATACAAAACTAGAAATGTCACCAAGCTCCCACTGAATTTTCTGTACACACAGGCGTCATCTTCGCTTTTGATAAAGCCGTAATCTCTTACTTCCTCATCAAATCGAAGATTCCAACTTCGAGATGCTTGCTTTAATCCATAAATGGATCTCTTTAACTTGCAGACCTTATTGGCCTCTGTTAAGTAGTTTTTATATAGAGATTTATATGCTATTTCCCTTGTTATGTTTTTACTTTTCTAGCATTTACACCTTATTTGCATGGAATTATTGCTTCATCTTCGGAATCTACAGTCTTTGGTGTTTTTGCATCATTTCAGGGAAAAAGCGAGGGAATGCGACCATTTTCAGCGAAATCTGTCTTCTCAGCAAAAAGCACGGTCCACCTGGTGACCAGAATCACACCCCGTGGCTTTGGTGTCGCCTTATACCGATTTTCCAGATTTTGGCCCTCGACTTATCCACGTCAGATAGAAGGTTCCAAAGGGACAGAAGAGGAATTCGACCAAGGGAGGGGGGACAAAAGGCAAAAGCCCTATTCACGTAAGGAGGATCATGATTATTGAGAGGGGATTATGCACGCATGAAGGAAGACAGGCGGCGGCTGAGCAGCGAAAGAAAAGAGGAAAACCTTCAACGCGAGAGCGTGAAGGAGGCGGACGGATGATCAGAGGAAGAAGAGGGCTCCTCCAAGCGGCTTCTTCTCTCTTTAGGGAGTCTTATTTGCCATTTCTCATCTATTCCGCCATCTTCGTTGTCCATGGATGCTATGCTAGGAATTGTTTATGCTTTGCTTTGGAACATGAGTATGGCAGCTTAAATCTTGTTTCAGGGCTAGGGAGAAACCCCTTGAATGTTTTATGCATGTATTGTGATTACATTTTGTAAACCCTAGATTGTCTTACCTTGCCTTGTTGCTTTCTTCATATTTTAGATATCTGGTATGGCCGAGAGGCACATCCAGATGTTTGATAACCTAGGCGAGGGTACCTCAATCATCGCACGAAAGTGGTTGATTAGGTACGGGTAGTGCATACCATTTTGTGCTCATTGGGTTTGTTTGGGTAGGCGTATTACGAGGGTAGGCGTTGAACCGTATAGACACCTTGTTGCATCACCCGAGAGGGGACAACATGTACAAATGATGGGATGGTATGTACGATCTGTTACTCAATGAGTTTATTCGGTTTTGCGTCCTATGACGGTAGACGTTAAATCGGGTAAAGCTCCTAGTCGCAAGTTGCATCGCTCGAGAGAGGACGATTTGCGCACTCTTGGATCACCCTAGGATATTAAAAGGGAATTGCATGTTGTTATTTCATCCATGCATAACACATCAAGGTGGTGGACCCTAGTCCTGATCTTTTGCATCCTTGGATCCTTAGTTGTGCTATTACATTGCTTTCCTCTTGAGTTACCTTGCTTTGTTCTTTATATTTGATTTATTAACCGTTTCACATCCATCAAACGATCGTCTAGCTTGTGATAATCTAATCAGTCGGTACTCGGTATTTGGTCCCTGTGGGATCGATACATTTATATTACTTCGATAGTCCGTATACTTGCGGAACGGCTATCAAGTTTTTGGCGCCGTTGCCGGGGACCAAATTTATCAATATCGACACGGTTGCGTTATTGTTGGACTAGACATTTTTCTTACTTTTAGCTTATTTGTTTTTAGTTATTTAGTGTTAATCTCTTTTAGATATTTGATAATCACTGCTTATCCTTTTTGTTAAATTGGAAAGGTTGCCTCTGGACTCACTTGGTTTATGCGTAGGACTCTACGGACGGGAGAACTAGTACCTTCAGATCCTGAAATTGAAAAGACCTTCCGGCACCATAGAAAAGCTAAGTTCAAGGCAACTATTTCTGAAGAATCTCTTGAACAGCTCAAGATGGATAACCGCCGAACTCTTAGGGACTTTGCTTCACCAAACGCACAAGGGCTTCATACCGGTATTACTCGGCCTCCGATCGAGGCAAATAATTTTGAAATCAAGCTGGCACTTGTGAACATGGTGACCCAACACCAATTCGGAGGTTCACCACTTGGGGACCCGAATTTAGATCTATCAATCTTTCTTGAAGTATGTGATACACTGAAGATGAATGGAGTATCGGATGACACAATACGGTTGAGGTTATTTCCATTCTCATTGCGGGATAGTGCTTGTGCTTGGCTGCACTCTCTATCATCTGGATCTATTTCAACATGGAGTCAGCTCTCCACAGCATTCCTTTCTAAATATTTTCCAACAAGTAAGACGGCCCAGTTGAGAGCTCAGATCATTAATTTTGCTCAAAGAGACAATGAGTCACTATGTGAAGCGTGGGATCGCTTCAAGGAATACCAAATGATGTGCCCTCACCATGGTATGGAGAAGTAGTTTCTTATCCACACCTTCTACAATGGTCTCAACTACAATACCAGACTTACCATTGATGCGGCAGCCGGTGGTGCGCTAATGAGCAAGGAAATTGATGAAGCTTTCAATTTAATAGAGAATATGGCATTGAACCACCACCAGTGGTCGACTAAAAGGGCAGGGCCATCTAAAGCGAGTGGTAAATTTGAATTGGATACCTTGACTTCTATAGCAGCCAAAGTTGATTCCTTGGCTCACAAGTTTGATACATGGGGGCTGAACTCCACCACTGCATCGGTCAATACTATCTCTTGGGAGAATGGTGGTATGCAAAGCCAACCCTCAACCGAGTACGAAATGGGACTTCCTGCTTGTGGAGACTCTACACCGGATCAAGTAAATGCTCTCAATAGCTTCCAATCAAGACCGCAACATGATCCGTACTCCAACACATATAACCCTGGGTGGAAGAGCCACCCAAACTTCTCTTACTGCAACAACAACGTTGTGCCCGAGTATAGGCAACTGGCGGGATTCCAGCAACAAAGACAGCAACCTCCACATCAACCGGCCAAATCAAGTTTGGAGTCATTGCTTGAAAATTTTATAGTTAGCCAATCTAAACAGAGTGAACACGTGAATGAGACCTTCCAGCGCCAAGCTAAACAGAACGAACACATGAATGAGACCATTCGGCAGCTAGCTTCCCAAGTTGAAGCCTTAACCATGCATGGGAGGATGCTTGAAACCTAGATTGCGCAGCAAGCCTCATCATCACCTAGACCTCCCGGAAGGCTTCCAGGATAACCCGAGGCTAACCCTAGAGAACAGTGTAACGCTATCATTACACGTAGTGGGGAGCAACTAGATGAACGTAACACAAGTCTGGACATGGAAAAAGACCCTGTTAGTTTCTCAATACCATGTCGGATCAGTGATGTCAGCTTTGAACACGCCTTATGTGACCTAGGGGCCGGCGTGAGTCTTATGCCACTGTCGATCTGCAAAAAGTAGATTTGGGGGAGCTAAAGGGGACAAGTGTTTCGTTGCAGCTCGCTGACCGCTCGATACGGCACTCAGAAGGCATATTGAAAGATGTACAAATCAAAGTTGGTAAATTCTCTGTCTTAGAGGACTTCATGGTGTTGGATATGGAAGAAGATACCCAATTTCCCATAATCCTTGGCCGACCTTTCTTGGCAACCGCTGGTGCCATAATTGATGTTAGGAATGGGAGGCTTAGATTGAATATTAATGGAGATGTTATCAACTTTGAAATCTCTAGAAGTCCCAAGTGTTCTTCCTTTGCAGAAACTTACTGTAGCATGGATGTTATAGATGATGAGTGGGCCAACATAGTTGTATTGGAGCAAGATAAGAGAAGAGAGACACATAGAGAAGTGGAATGTGGCCAATGCTATGAGGGGAACAACGAAATGCTTAAGGGATCCAACTAGATGAACGTAACACAAGTCTGGACATGGAAAAAGACCCTGTTAGTTTCTCAATACCATGTCGGATCAGTGATGTCAGCTTTGAACACGCCTTATGTGACCTAGGGGCCGGCGTGAGTCTTATGCCACTGTCGATCTGCAAAAAGTAGATTTGGGGGAGCTAAAGGGGACAAGTGTTTCGTTGCAGCTCGCTGACCGCTCGATACGGCACTCAGAAGGCATATTGAAAGATGTACAAATCAAAGTTGGTAAATTCTCTGTCTTAGAGGACTTCATGGTGTTGGATATGGAAGAAGATACCCAATTTCCCATAATCCTTGGCCGACCTTTCTTGGCAACCGCTGGTGCCATAATTGATGTTAGGAATGGGAGGCTTAGATTGAATATTAATGGAGATGTTATCAACTTTGAAATCTCTAGAAGTCCCAAGTGTTCTTCCTTTGCAGAAACTTACTGTAGCATGGATGTTATAGATGATGAGTGGGCCAACATAGTTGTATTGGAGCAAGATAAGAGAAGAGAGACACATAGAGAAGTGGAATGTGGCCAATGCTATGAGGGGAACAACGAAATGCTTAAGGGATCCAACCATACTGCCAGTCAACAGGCGCAAGGAGATGATGCCATGGTAAAGCCGCAAAGTTATGCATCTTTGGACTTGGCTGATTCTAAAATGGCTACCTCTAGTGATCTTCCTTGGGCAAGTGATCTCACTATGAATTGTGGCTGGGAATTTAGTAAGAGTGTTGGATCAATGGATTCGAATCTGGTACAAAGTGGTGATGGCGAGAGGGAGAAGCCTTCATTGGAAACTTGGAAGTCTATGATGACATCTCAAGGGGAAATGTGAAGGAATTAACCCCTAGAGCTGATGCTATTAGCACGTCATAGTTCACGCAAGAAAATATCAGTATAAGCAATCCTACCGTGGTTAGGAATATCATTCCAGATGATTGGGGAGATGCGACAGATATCTCAACTCCGATATTAAAGATATCACATAATGGACAGCATGGCATTGGAGCAGCTATGCATCATGACAATGGCTGTTCAAGAACTGCTGATCAGAGGAAATACTCCAAAGAATTTCTTTTGACGCTCTCACAGCAATACATTAAACTCCTGATGGGTTTTGAGATCGATTCAAACGTACTTGATTCACTGTTTACCATTGGTGTGAGAGGTTTACCATGTTTCGGGTCCGAGAAGACTATAGGCAGATCATCATGTGCCCCGTGGGCATATGAGACACTTGAGGAGCCGAGCACTGTTCATCTTTCCGATCCCCCGGATCCACCTTGACATGACGTCATGGTCAAGCCAAAGACCTTAAAATGGCGCTTCTTGGGAGGCAAGCCAAGCCTTTTTTTCCTTGTCTTGCTAGTTCTTTTAATAATTTGCTTCATGGCATTTTCATTTCTTAGTAGTTAGCTTAGTGGTATTTCGGATTGCTTATCGCGATGGTATTTTGATCTGTTGACCACTTGCTTAGTTTTCCTCTCTTTGAGTAGTTAACCTAGCTGTGTGTTTACCTCTCTTTTTACTGGTGTCCTCACTTGCTAATTTCATTTGCTGAGTTGAGATGGTGTTATGCCGATTTTCTGATGAATTGATGATCACTTACCCAGCTTTTACTTTCTCTAAGAGGTTTACCTACAGTGTGTTCATTAAACTTAGACATATGGTAGCCTACTTAGTGGTATTTCTGCTTGCTGTTCACCAAGGCATTTTCACTTGCTGATTTCATTTATTGTGTTGTGACGGTATGGGGGCTGCTATTTGGAACTATTGATCATTTGCCTAGTTTTTGCTCTCCCTCTCTAGTCTATCACTATAGCACATACCATGGTATTTTCGCTTGTTGCTTACATTTGCTGCGCTTGGGTGGTGTGTGATGGTATTCTGATGCTGTTTGTCACTTGTTGATGCTACTCTCTTTTGATTGATTTGAACTGTTTGGTCACGATGGTATTTTAATTTCTAGATCTCATGCTCACCCTTTCCCCATGATTAGCTATTGCCAATTGCCTACTTCTACTCTCTTCATATGGTTAGTTGAGCTATGTGTTCACCTTGCTGAAGTTTTGAGTGATGCATTCCATGATTTTTGTGCTTAGCATTGCCCATTGATTGTATTGAGGTGGCTTTGTGATGATATTGTGTTTTAATCTATTTTGATGACTTTGGGGAGCCTAATTATGTATGTTTATCATTGTCCAGGGACGATCTGGGTGCAATTAGAGACCAATTGCGTTGTTACTAAAATTCCACGGTCGACCTGGCGATGACAGTCACACCCGTGGTTCCAATAGCTGCACTTCATGTTGTGAGTTCCGTTCTCCACAAAAAGTTCCTCGGGCCGCCCAATGATTACTACCTCGGCCCACGGAATTTTAGACCATTGGAGGCGACTCCTTAAGTTCAAGTAAGGTTTTTCACAGAAAGTTCCTCTGGGTACCCAGTGACCGAGACCTCGGCCGTGGTTTCTGGAGGCAGATTTCGCAGAGGAAAACAATGAAATCCGAGTTCTCCACAGAAAGTTCCTCTGGGCACCCAGTGACCAAAACCTCAGCCCGAGGAGTTCCGGAGGCAGTTTCTGCAGCATAGGTCTTGGAAGTTCCAGTTTTGCACAGAAAGTATCTCGGGCCACCCAGCGATTCCAACCTCGCCCCGAGGTTATCGGTAGGGCCCCTCTCACTTTACTTCACTTAACTTTGAATATCCTGCCCACTTAAACCCTTCATATGCCTGCGCTCTCTCACTTCATCGCCCCGAACTTTCCTCGCCCTGTGAAACCCTAGCTCGATCTTCACCTCTTTTCCCGTCGCCACCCCATCCCTTTCACCAGACCTCACCGCTGGAGTTTTCTCTCTTCTTCCTCTCTCCATGGGACCCCATAAGGCGTGCGTGCACCCCTCTTACCTCCGTAAATGCCCGCGCCAAGTATCGCCTTCGACCCCTAGCCCGACCTCCCCTGACCCGGCGCAAGCCTTCGCTTCCGCACAAGCCCCTTATGGTGCATCTGCGCCCACTACCACATATTCTCGTCGACGCGGAGCGGGGAAAGCCCTAGCTCATTCTCTGACCCCTCCTTCTCCTGCTCCCGCGCCGGTCCCTTCTTCCACTCCTGAACCCTCCTCCACTTATCGCCGGCATCGTGCGGGGAAAGCGCCCGCATGTTCCCCATCTCCACCTCCACCACATCACCCCCACTTTCACCCTTCAGGTGGCGCATCATCAACACACGGTATATGGACACTCCGACTTTGAATCATCTGGGACTCCTCGATGATATACTTTGGCTATTCCGGAACCTGGGCTAGGAGAGATTTTTGAATCAGGCATCCCCCACACATGTCGGCCTCACCCTGGAAGTGCTCAGTTCCTTCTCAACCTGCCACTTAGGACGCAACAACGAGGTATTTTTGATCTGCTTCCAGTTGAACAACAATGAGTATCGTCTTCCCCTTGAAGAATTCAATTCCATCTATGGTTTTCCCACTGATGTTGAGCTCCACGAACCAACTGGTCACTAGGAGGATGCGTTCTGGAAATCCCTCTCCTCCGAAGATCATTACTCCTCCAAGAATACACGCGCCAGCGCAATCTCTAATCCCTGCCTCCGCTACGCGCATCGACTACTAGCCCATAGCATTTTCGCGCGCGTAGATAGCGATTGCATGCTGCGGCATGTGGAGCTGATTTTCCTATGGAGTATGCTGCACCAGTTCCCCCTCAACTCCGGTTACTACCTTGCTAAGCATTTGGAGCATGTGGGGAGGATCACCAAGGGAACCATTGCAATCGGTGGCCTGCTTACTCCACTAGCGCTGCACTTAGGGCATAACCCTTATGGGACTCCTAAAGCCAGCGGGAGCTGACGGCTTGATATGGAGGCATGTATCGCCATGAAACTGATCTCAAGGCGCGGCGACGTGTACCATCTACTCCTCCGGGATAGCCTTCACACGATCCCACTGCCCAACACCGCGCGGACCACCATTAGATCCCAAGAAAACTGGAATATCAGGCCTGGCGCTTTAGATGCTCCTAGCGCCCCCTCAACAGTTCCTACTCCCTTTGCAGCCGGACCAGCGCCCAGAGCTCCTGATCAGCCTACCACACACGACCTTCTCCAAGAGATACTTGAGCAACTCCAGAGTCAAGGAAACCAGATAAACACGCTAACGGAGAACGTACAGAGTGTGTACGCATTTCTGCGCTCTCGTTTCCCTGGCTTCCGGAGCGCTACCCCTTACCAGTGCCATCCAGCTCCTGATGACACCTCCTCGGCTTCATCTTATACCTCTTCATCTGAGGCCTCTAGCGACGATCTCAGCAACGCGGGGGATGACCCCTACGATTAGTTTTGTGAGCCCTTTGCACCCCCACCATTTTTGTACCGTTTACTGCTTTTCTATTTTGGCATCGGGGACGATGCCTCTTTTACCATGTGGGTGGGGGGTACTTGTGCATTCTAACTTGTGCATTTTCGATATTACTAGCTTCATGCACTTTTACCATTTGGTGCTCATTTTTGTTGACTTCGGTTTTACCATTTACCATCTTGTTGACCTTGGTAAGTTGAGCTCCATATGCATTGTTTTTATCAGTTGCTAAACTGTCTCCCCTAGTTCTAGAATTTATAGTATAACTCGCTCGTCTTTGAGCATGTTCCTAAGTTGTTCTTTGCTGTTAGTATGATTCATATGCATGATCCTGCATTTCAATCGATTTTTGCTTATAATGATCCATTGTAGTGTGATTCATCCCCTTGTGATAGATAACTAAAAGATAGACTCTTGGTAAATTGAGCTCCCACTTAAATTGTGGGACACCGCTGGCTTTCTACACTTAATTTAATACTGAATGGTTCCTCCTCACCTATCATGTCCTCCATTTTGGTTGCCACAAAAAGTCAAAACAAGAAAAGATTCTCTAGCAAAGTCTAGAGACATATTCTAAAAAAAAAGAGAAAAAAAAAGAGGACAAAGATCCTCTCAAAACAAGAAAAAAGAGGACAAAGATCCTCTCAAAATTCTCCAAATATCTATATATCTTCACATCACTTGTAGAAATATTTTGATGTTTCCCTTTTTCCACTTTCATCTCAAACCACTTGGAGGCTTCAAACCTTGTATAGGGAGGAACTAGGACGTTGATTAGGAGGTGTAGTAGCTATATGTGGAATGCATTTACTTTGGGATGCAATGCTTACCACTTAGATATTCGATAGGAGTCTACCACTTGTGGGATGTTTGACCATTACATGGATCGGTGTTAGCATTATCTTAGAGAGGTTTGAACTCAAGTCTTATGAATCATCGCTACAGCTTAGCTTCATCTTGTTTTTGCTTGAGGACAAGCAAGAGTTTAAGTCTAGGGAGATTTGTTAAGTAGTTTCTATATAGAGATTTATATGCTATTTCCCTTGTTATGTCTTTACTTTTCTAGCATTTACACCTTATTTGCATGGAATTATTGCTTTATCTTTGGAATCTACACTCTTTGGTGTTTTTGCATCATTTCAGGGAAAAAGCAAGGGAATGCGACCATTTTCAGCGAAATCTGTCTTCTCAGCAAAAAGCACGGTCCACCCGGTGACCAGAATCACACCCCGTGGCTTTGGTGTCACCTTATACCGATTTTCCAGATTTTGGCCCTCGACTTATCCACGTCAGATAGAAGGTTCCAATGGGGCAGAAGAGGAATTCGACCAAGGGAGGGGGGACAAAAGGCAAAAGCCCTATTCACGTAAGGGGGATCACGATTATTGAGAGGGGATTACGCACGCACGAAGGAAGACAGGCAGCAGATGAGCAGTGAAAGAAAAGAGGAAAACCTTCAACGCGAGAGCGTGAAGGAGGCGGACGGATGATCAGAGGAAGAAGAGGGCTCCTCCGGGCGGCTTCTTCTCTCTTTAGGGAGTCTTATTTGCCATTTCTCATCTATTCCGCCATCTTCGTTGTCCATGGATGCTATGCTAGGAATTGTTATGCTTTGGTTTGGAACATGAGTATGGCAGCTTAAATCTTGTTTCAGGGCTAGGGAAAGCCCCTTGAATGTTTTATGCATGTATTGTGATTACATTTTGTAAACCCTAGATTATCTTACCTTGCCTAGTTGCACCTCTTGAATGTAGATTACCTTGTTGCTTTCTTCATATTTTAGATATCTGGTATGGCCGAGAGGCACATCCAGATGTTTGATAACCTAGGCGAGGGTACCTTAATCATCGCATGAGAGTGGTTGATTAGGTATGGGTAGTGCATACCATTTTGTGCTTATTGGGTTTGTTCGGGTAGGCGTACTACGAGGGTAGGCATTGCACCGTACAAACACCTTGTTGCATCACCCGAGACGGGACAACATGTACAAATGATGGGATGGTATGTACGATCCGGCACTCAATGAGTTTATTCGATTTTGCATCCTACGACGGTAGATGTTAAATCGGGTAAAGCTCCTAGTCGCAAGTTGCATCGCTCGAGAGAGGACGACTTGCGCACTCTTGGAGCACCCTAGGATATTAAAAGGAAATTGCATGTTGTTATTTCATCCATGCATAACACATCAAGGTGGTGGACCCTAGCCCTAATCTCTTGCATCCTTGGATCCTTAGTTGTGCTATTACATTGCTTTCCTCTTGAGTTACCTTGCTGTGTTCTTTAGTTTTGATTTATTAACCATTTCACAACCATCAAATGATCGTCTAGCTTGTGATAATCTAATCAGTCGGTACTTGGTATTTGGTCCCTGTGGGATCGATATATGGTGGTCAGGAAGAACTCAGTATTGAAGGATATACTGACGCTTCGTTCCAGGCGGACCAGGATGATTTCCGATCGCAATCAGGCTATGTTTTTAGCTTGAATGGAGGTGCAGTGGTGTGGAAGAGTTTCAAACAGTCAACTGTTGCTGATTCCACAACAGAAGCCGAGTATGTTGCAGCCTCGGAAGCATCCAAGGAGGCAGTGTGGATTCGTAAGTTCGTGAGAGAACTTGGTGTTGTTCCTTCGAGTGCAGATCCTTTGGTTATCTTCTGTGATAACACTGGAGCAATTGCACAAGCAAAGGAACCACGGTCGCACCAGAAGTCCAAGCACATACAGAGACGGTTTCATTTGATCAGGGAGATCATAGATCGTGGCGAGATCAAAATCTGCAAGGTTCATACAGATGACAATCTGGCAGACCCGCTTACCAAGCCTCTGGCGCAGCAGAAGCATGAGAAGCACTGTAATAATATGGGTTTGAGATTTCTCAACCATTAGATTAAGTGCAAGTGGGAGATTGTTGGGGTATGCCCTTAAGGCTAATGTTTGAGGCCTATGGGAATGTATCAGTATCATGTAATAAACTCTTATGTTTATAAAGGCATGGTTGTTATTCAGTTAAGTTACATTGTCTGCTGCAATATATGTTCTTCTGAATAATGTCTCAAAGCTGTTCAGCTAGGCTGACATGCTATTATGTCCTTAGTCGATATATCTTGGTGAACATGAGACAGCCTTGATATGATTGAGACTAATATGTGTTCTAATCTTATAGGATGCTTCGAGCATGGAATAAGATGTAGACTCATGGGTACATTGGATGTGCTGGACAGACCCTACTAGGATGTTCAATTGTTTGTCACAATGTGAATATTCCTTGAATGTGACAAGTGGCACATTTCCTTTGACTTGAGATCACTTGTGTTTTCTAAATGATGATTGTCATTGTTTTGAGGTAGTTCAATATCATTTGAAACATAATGATTATAGACTATCTTGGATGGTGAGCTTGAATCAGGTTAGGGCACTAGTGATAGACATAGGATTGCCGTCTCCTTGTTTAAGGAGTGTGATGTTCTAAAGGGGCCCCATGGATGAGATGATTGAGAGAGTGTATGGCCATACCCAGGTGACTGTGTTCATCTGATCTAATCATGCTTATCATATTGGAGTTACAAGCTTGACAAGCTTGTCCAATAAGAACATCCAGTGGCAAAGGAAATATGCATGCCTTGTGAGTTGATTCACACTTGTGCTGTGGTTTGGGTGTAGTCTTGGAAGACTCTTTCCTTTATATCGGGAGACAGTGATGTGTTGCTAGATACCCCTCACTGATCGTGATAATGAGAATTATCGTTACCGACATTTAGAGGAAACCCTCAGGGTCGCACAATTTGATGATATGGCTTACTTAAGTCAGATCGTGTGGACTGAATTGTTCAGGTTCAGTTTAAAGGGATTTAATCTCTGATTGTAAGTGAGATCTGGTCTGATCATGTTTGATTGATTAGGGCTTGAGATCGGTAAGCTTCGATCGAGAGAATGGATGCTAGATCGGTCAGATCAAGAGCATCAAAGAGATCGACGGTTAGATCTGAAGCCTTAGGGTTTAATTAAGATCTAGACCATATTGCTTGGGATAATTGGTCTTGGACCAAACCGTGAAGAACCGGCTCATGAATGAGCGCATGGTTCAAAGTGAAGAGAAGTTTGCGCTTGGGTAAAACCGAAGTCGCATGAGAGCATGAACGTGGGAGTGGTTTTCTATTTTTAGAAACCATGACTCCTAAGCGTGGTCACATCTCTCTCGCTTGATTCACACCTTGTCGCCGCGCTTGGCTAGAGGGTCTTGAGGCATTCTCGCGTGGAGGAGAAGCTAAGACGACAAGGAAGTTTTCGCCAAGGAGATCTCTCATCCTTTCCACTCGACAAGAACCTTTGGAGAACCTTGCTAGCACAAGGATCAACAAAGAGTAGGCGACATCACCTTGTGTGCGCCACCTAAGGAGGAGATCCATTTCGCTCTCTCATTCCAAGACACCATCCAAGTGATGGCAATGGTGAGTATCGCTTTTCATTATAAGTTGATCATATTACATGCTTTAAGATCGCATAGGAAACCCTAGATTCCGCTAGAAATTTTGTTGCGCCTCCTATTAGGGTTTCGCCCCCCTCTAGAAAGGGGTTCCCTGCATTTACACCCTATGGGTTTTACCCCATCAGGTAGCTCAACCAAATCCCAGACTTGGTTAGCCGACATGGAATCCATCTCGGATCTCATGGCCTCAAGCCATTTCTCGGAGTCCAGTCCAGCGACCACCTCATCATAGATCATGGGTTCATCCTCAATGATGAAGATCCCGTCGTGTTGGGTCGGCTACGACCCATACCTCTCAGGTGCACAACGAATCATCCCAGACCTACGCGGGACCTGTGTTTGAGCCTCTGGTTGCCCAGCAACCGATGCAGGTGGCTCAGGTTCCATCTCACCTGCTGTGTCTTGTGGTTGACCTTGGACCACATCCAAGTCAAAGCTTCTCCCACTAGTGCCTTTCAAGAGGAAATCTTTCTCAACAAATACAGTAGTCCGAGCAACAAAAACTTTGTTCTCGGTGGGATTAAAGTTGTATCCTTTGGTTTCCCTAGGATACCCCACAAACACACATTTATCAAATCTGGGTTCTAGCTTGCTAGAATCCTGAGGTTTTACATAAGCCTCACATCCCCAGATCCATATAAATGATAGCATTGAGCATCTCCCAATCCACAACTCGTGTGGGGTCTTAGGAACACTCTTTGGTGGAACGTTATTTAGTGTCTTGATCGCTGTAAGTAATGCAAAACCCTAGAAATACGTAGGTAGAGTTGCGTAATTCATCATAGATCGAACCATGTCCAACAAAGTTTGATTTCTCCTCTCAGACACACCATTCCATTGAGATGTTCCAAGAGGAGTGAGTTGGGAAAGATGTTGGGGTATGCCCTTAAGGCTAATGTTTGAGGCCTTGGGATTCTATTAGTATCATGTATATAAACTCTTATGTTTATAAAGGCAATGGTTGTTATTCAGTATGTTACATTGTCTGCTGCAATAAGTGTGCTTCTGAATAATGTCTCAATGCTGTTCAGCTAGGCTGACATGCTGTAATGTCCTTAGTCGAGATATCTTGGTGAACATGAGACAGCCTTGATATGATTGAGACTAATATGTGTTCTAATCTTATAGGATGCTTCGAGCATGGAATAAGATGTAGACTCATGGGTACATTGGATGTACTGGACAGACCCTACTAGGATATTCAATTGCTTGTCACAATGTGAATAATCCTTGTTTGCAACAAGTGGCACATGTCCTCTGACTTGAGATCACTTGTGTTTCTAAATGATGATTGTCATTGTTTTGAGGTAGTTTAATATCATTTGAAACATAATGGTTATAGACTATCTTGGATAATGATCATGAGTCAGGTTAGGACACTAGTGATAGATATAGAATTGCCGTCTCCTTGTTTAAGGAGTATGATGTTCTAAAGGGGCCCCCCTGAATGAGATGATTGAGAAAGTGTATGGCCATACCCAGGTGACTATGTTCATCTGATCTAATCATGCTCATCATATTAGAGTTACAGGCTTGACATGCTTGTCCAATAAGAACATCCAGGGGCAAAGGAAACATGTATGCCTAGTGAAGTGGATTCACACTTGTGCTATGGTTTGGGAGTAGTCTTGGAAGACTCTTTCCTTTATATCGGGAGACAGTGATGTGTTGCTAGATACCCCTCACTGATCATGATAACGTAAGTTATCGTTACCGACATTTAAAGGAAACCCTCAGGGTCGCACAATTTGATGATATGGCTTACTTAAGTCAGATCGTGTGGACTGAATTGTTTGGGTTCAGTTTAAAGGAGTTTAAACTCTGATTGTAAGTGAGATCTGGTCTGATCATGTTTGATTGATTAGGGCTTGAGATCGGTAAGCTTCGATCGAGAGAGTTGATGCTAGATCGGTGAGATCATGAGCATCAAGAGATGTACGGTTAGATCTGGAACCTTATGGTTTACTATGGTCTAGACCAAATGGCTTGGGCTGATTTGATTTGGTTTTTTGGACCAAAGTCTATTGGATCGATTGAGCTTGAACCGGTTCACATGTGTGAACGCTTGGTTCAATGCTTAAGCGTTTTGGTCGGTTTTGAGAGCATTACTTCATGTCATTCCATTTTTGGAAAGTCATCAAGGCGACTTTGCAAAAAACGCCAAAACGCCTCAATGCTTCGCTCTTGGTGTGTGACCGCTTGCACTCTCGGGTAGAGAAGAGTTGGTTGATGACAAGAAGAAGGATTGGGCCGAGCAAAGATATCTCGATCATCTCCTTCATACGACAAGACCCCTTGAAGCTTTTGCTAGCACAAAGGTGTGAAGGGAGTAGCTATTGTCTTCTTGTGTGCGCGCCATTTGGAGGAGATCAACTTTGTTCTCTTCTTCCAAGCCGCCTCCTTCATCATGGCTATGGTAAAGGATCTTAACTTGATCTTTGAAATAATATCAAAGTTGATTATATATATGTTCATGCAATCGATCTAGTTGAAACCCTAGAAATATTTCATGCGCCCCCTATTTAGGGTTTCACCCCCTTGCGCTCCCCCTTGAAGGGGACTTTCAATTGGTATCAGAGCTATGGTTTATGCATGAATCATATGATTGCTTTGAGTGATCCTTGTTTGCGCCAATATAGTAGATCTATCACCATGAGAACATGCTAGTCATTAGATGTTGGCGCATGTTTGATATAACTTGTTTGCGCTAATGTAAAGATCTAATGTTAACATGCGAAACTGCATGATTTAGTTGTTTGCGCATGTATGATTGTTTCATGTTGGCGCTTGTTGAATGTATTTGTTAAAACTCATTACATCTTGCGCGCCTATCACCTAGATCTACATTTGCACCTGCTATAAACCCTTAGACGGGTTATTAGGGTTGAAGTCATAGACTAGTTAAGATCCAACCAGTCTGATCAGACCGTCTGACAGCCTAGATGGGTCGACCAGATGGCACCTGTGCGCAAGCAACAGGTGGCTATAGGTCGACTGCAGACAGGCGTGTAGCGATGTCTAGTTGAGACAACCAGTGAACACACATGAGTTAGGCCCGGGGTCACACCCGCTTGCCAAAACTCATGAGGGTAGTTCAGCCCATGTCATGCATTGTTGACCATTAGGTCAACTCAAGTCAGTTAGGACTTGGTGCATGCAAGGGCAGTGGATCTGACTAGGTCTGATGAGTGGATCCCTATTAATGGACCGTTGTAAGGTAGCAGGGCACATAAGAAACATAAAATTGATGCCTATGGGGTTTTCGAAAATTTTATTTTCTTGTAATAGGATCACATGTTGGTTGAATACCATGATGCTTGTCTATTTCATCTTATGTGGGTTGCCCTTTTCATGTGTGTTGTGCTGGGGCCTGCGAGCCTGGATTAAAATTGTAAATTAATTTTTATTGTGATTTGCGCATCACTTTTAATTAATTTATAAAATGTAATTGACCTGCGAGTCAATCTTGTCTAGATAGATTAAAATGCACTTTTAATCTGACAAGAGCTCAAAGCACACATAGCAGAGGCGCATGCAGCAGTGACATCTACCTGGTGGGCGCACTTGAGCTGCAGAGAGCGCTTGGGCCCTGGTTTGGGCCAGGAGAGAGGCAAAAGACCCAAGAAGCATGTGAAGACTTAAGATAACTTAAGGTCTTACCTAGGCTTAATGGGCGTTTACCACATAAGATCATCATGCTTTCTTTTATTGTTTAAATCAGTAGACTTGCATGATTTATCTATCTTCTGCTATCACCATAGGGTTTGCATGATAGTTAAGAAGATAAAAGACCGTTAAAATCCAACGCTAAAATATCAAGCTCGATAGCCTTTCGACGCGAGACCTCACTGTTCTGACTATCGTTGGAGCCGTGTTGTACCCACTCAGTGGGCACGTCCATCTATCTTCAGACGGTGTGTGATTTCACCTGCGTGTTACAGAGAAGGGATTTATCGCTTCTCGTTGCTCAGCATAGCACGTGGTGGTCCAGGGAGTAGGTCAGGTCAGCTTGACCATGTGGGCTACATATGGGGCATATGTTAGCTATATGGAGGCAGCCATCTATGGGATCAAAGATTGTGTTGTACCAACTCAGTTGGCACAGTCTGCTGGATTGCCTAGATGAAGGGGAATCGCACAGGTTAGCGATTGGCAGGGACTGCCTACCAGAGATTAGTGCTTGTACTCTCTGTGCATCTTATCTCGCCTGAGCGGGACGCGGAGACCAAGTATGAAATCTGGATCCCATCTCACTAAAAGAGTTTTACTCTTTCGGGCTGTTTTGCTGGATTTTTCAGCCAGATAAAATAATGAGAAAAGAATCATTCTTAAGTCCTGGATTGATTCTAAACATTGATACTGACCTTGCTGTTCTTGCATTGTTGTAGATTCCTGCAGCAACGAACACCATGAGCTTCAATGTGCGATCCCTACTGGAAAGGGAGAAGTTTGCTGGGCCAAACTTCTCAGACTGGTACGGACACCTTAAGATTGTTCTTAAGGCAGAGAGGAAACTGTATGTCCTCGAGACAGCAATACCGCCTCAACCCGCAGCGAACGCCGCAAGGGCGGTTCGTGATGCCTATGAAAAGCATGTCAATGATAGCATTGATGTCGCTTGCCTGATGCTAGCGTCTATGACGCCACCGCTGCAGCGTCAGCATGAGGATATGTCTGCTATGGAAATCATAGCAAACCTCAAGATGCTATATGCTGCACAGGCGAGGACTGAACGCTATAATCTGACCAAGCTTTTCTTTCAGAGCAAACTGGCTGAAGGGAGTCCAGTGGGAGCTCATGTGCTCAAGATGATTGGGCACAAAGAGGCTCTAGAGAAACTGGGGCATACCATCAACCAGGAGCTTGCTGTAGACATTATTCTGCAGTCTCTCCCGGCCTCTTTCGATGCATTCATTATTAATTTTAATATGAACAAGATCGATTGTACTCCGGCAGAGTTGCTGAATATGCTCTTGACTACGGAGGAGACTCTGAAGGGAAAGCCTTCAACCTCTGTCTTGATGTTCCCTTCCAAGAACAAGAAGAAGGGGAAGAAGGGCAAGGCCCCTGTCAAGAACTACAGCAAGGCTCTGAAACAAAAGGTGAAGCGGTCGAAGGACAACAGGTGTTTCCATTGTGGCCAGCTGGGTCACTGGAAAAAGGACTGTAAAGCGCTCCAAGGAGACAAGAAGGGAAGCATCGCTTCTGGCTCAGGTATATTTGTGACTGAGGTCATGATATCTTCTTCTTCTATTTCATGGGTGTTGGAAACTGCATGTGGAGTTCACATTTGTTCAAATGTACAGGAACTCAAGAGAAGAAGACAGGTGGGACAGCATGAGGTGGACCTACGAGTTGGAAACGGGGCACGGGTTGCTGCTGTTGCTGTAGGGGTTTATTACATCTCATTACCATCTGGACTTGTACTAGAACTAGACAATTGTTATTTTGTTCCAAGTATTACGAAAAATATTATCTCTATTCCTGCTCTTGTCAGGAAAGGATTTTCCTTTGAATGCAATATTTCAAAGTGTGTAATTTCTTATGATAATATTGTTTATGCTTATGGATCAATTAACAATGGGTTATTCATGTTGGACATGGAATGTTCTGTACAAAATATTGATAATGAGAAAGCCAAGTATGCTGATGACAGCACCTTGTTATGGCATAGTCGTTTAGGCCATATTAACAAGAAACGCATTAAGCGGTTGCATGACCATGGACTGCTGGGATCATTCTCCTATGAGGAGATTGATACATGCAAAGCTTGTTTAATGGGAAAAATGACGAAGTCTCCTTTTCTTCACAAAGGTCAAAGGGCTTCAGGTTTACTTGACCTTATACACAGTGATGTGTGTGGGCCATTTAGTAAACATGCCAGAGGTGGCTATTCGTACTTCATTACCTTTACTGATGATTTCAGTAGATATGGGTATGTCTATCTAATGAGACATAAGAGTGAATCTTTTGACAAGTTCAAAGAGTTCAAAAATGAAGTACAAAATCAGCTAGGCCGAAATATCAAGGCACTTCGCTCTGATCGAGGTGGTGAATACCTAAGTCGAGAGTTCATTGACTATCTGAAGGAGTGTGGGATTATCTCACAGCTCACTCCACCAGGAACACCGCAATGGAATGGTGTGTCCGAAAGGAGGAACAGAACCTTATTGGATATGGTTCGTTCTATGATGAGTCAGGCTACTCTACCTTACTCCTTTTGGGGTTTTGCACTGGAAACAGCTGCAAAGGTACTAAACCGAGTGCCATCCAAGGCAGTTTCAAAGACTCCATATGAATTATGGTATGGGAAACAATCGAGCTTGACATTTATAAAGATCTGGGGTTGCGAGGCTTATGTCAAAAAGCTCGCCTCTGGGAAACTGGAGAGCAGATCTGAGAAATGTATCTTTGTCGGTTACCCTAAAGAAACTAAGGGTTATTATTTCTACGATCCCAAAGAGAACAAGGTATTTGTTGCTCGGACGGCAATATTTCTTGAGAAGGAGTTTCTTCTGGAAGAAGCCAGTGGGAGAGAAATAAAGCTGGATGAGAATCCAGAGGAAGGACAAAGTAGTCAAGCACAGTTGGATGAGCCTGAGCGAGTAGAACAGGTTATTGAACAACCTGAGGCTTAGATATCACGGGAACCGCGAAGATCGGGAAGGATCCGTCGACAGCCTGAGCGCTATGACGGAGTCTACATCATTGAAAATGATGAACCCCTCACTTATGCGGATGCGGTCAGTGGACCGGACTCAGCTAGATGGCTTGAAGCTATGCGAGCCGAAATGGACTCCATGTCAGATAACCAAGTCTGGGATTTGGTTGATCCGCCTCCGGGAGTAATCCCTATAGGCTGTAAATGGATCTTCAAGAAGAAGATTGACATGGATGGTAACGTGGTTACCTATAAAGGCAGGCTAGTTGCGAAAGGTTTCAAACAAATCTATGGGATAGATTATGATGAAACTTTCTCTCCTGTAGCCATGTTCAAATCTATTCGGATTCTTTTCGCGATAGCAGCATATTACGATTATGAGATCTGGCAGATGGATGTGAAGACCGCTTTCCTTAATGGAAAACTGGATGAGGATGTGTATATGACACAACCTGAAGGTTTCACTAATCCATCAGATCGTCATAAAATATGCAAGTTAAAGAAGTCCATTTATGGACTTAAACAAACATCTAGAAGCTGGAATATTTGTTTTGATGAATCAATCTGTGAATTTGGTTTCATCAAGAATGAAGATGACCCGTGTGTATATAAGAGGTTTAGTGGGAGCGTGATTACTTTCCTAGTCCTCTACGTCGATGATATCTTAATCATTGGAAACGATATTCCTAAACTTCATGCTGTTAAAGCATGGTTAAGAAAATGTTTCCAGATGAAAGATCTAGGAGAAGCAACCTATGTGTTAGGTGTGAAGATCTACAGGGATAGATCTAAGAGGCTTCTCGGGCTGTGCCAGAGTACTTACATCGATAAAGTCCTGGAGAGATTCCATTTAGAGAATTCTAAAAGAGGATATCTTCCAGTCAGACATGGTCTGAATCTTTCAAAGAGTCAGTGTCCACAAACACAGACTGAGAAAGATGAAATGGACAATACGCCTTATGCTTCGGCTATTGGGTCCATTATGTATGCGATGTTATGTACTCGCCCAGACGTCGCTTACGGGTTAAGCGTGACCAGTCGATTCCAAAGTAATCCAGGTCAGGCACACTGGATTGCAGTCAAGAACATTTTAAAATATTTGCGGAGGACCAAAGATATGTTCTTGATATATGGTGGTCAGGAAGAACTCAGTATAGAAGGATATACTGACGCTTCGTTCCAGTCGGACCAGGATGATTTCCGATCGCAATCAGGCTATGTTTTTAGCTTGAATGGAGGAGCAGTGGTGTGGAAAAGTTTCAAACAGTCTACTGTTGCTGATTCCACAACAGAAGCCGAGTATGTTGCAGCCTCAGAAGCATCTAAGGAGGCAGTGTGGATTCGCAAGTTCATTAAAGAACTTGGTGTCGTTCCTTCGAGTGCAGATCCTTTGGTTATCTTCTGTGATAACACTGGAGCAATCGCACAGGCAAAGGAACCACGGTCGCACCAGAAGTCCAAGCACATACAGAGAAGGTTTCACTTGATCCGGGAGATCATTGATCGTGGTGAGATCAAAATCTGCAAGGTTCATACAGATGACAATCTGGCTGACCCGCTTACCAAGCCTCTGGCGCAGCAGAAGCATGAGAAGCACTGTAATAATATGGGTTTGAGATTTCTCAACCATTAGATTAAGTGCAAGTGGGAGATTGTTGGGGTATGCCCTTAAGGCTAATGTTTGAGGCCTTGGGATTCTATTAGTATCATGTATATAAACTCTTATGTTTATAAAGGCAATGGTTGTTATTCAGTATGTTACATTGTCTGCTGCAATAAGTGTGCTTCTGAATAATGTCTCAATGCTGTTCAGCTAGGCTGACATGCTGTAATGTCCTTAGTCGAGATATCTTGGTGAACATGAGACAGCCTTGATATGATTGAGACTAATATGTGTTCTAATCTTATAGGATGCTTCGAGCATGGAATAAGATGTAGACTCATGGGTACATTGGATGTACTGGACAGACCCTACTAGGATATTCAATTGCTTGTCACAATGTGAATAATCCTTGTTTGCAACAAGTGGCACATGTCCTCTGACTTGAGATCACTTGTGTTTCTAAATGATGATTGTCATTGTTTTGAGGTAGTTTAATATCATTTGAAACATAATGGTTATAGACTATCTTGGATAATGATCATGAGTCAGGTTAGGACACTAGTGATAGATATAGGATTGCCGTCTCCTTGTTTAAGGAGTATGATGTTCTAAAGGGGCCCCCCTGAATGAGATGATTGAGAAAGTGTATGGCCATACCCAGGTGACTATGTTCATCTGATCTAATCATGCTCATCATATTGGAGTTACAGGCTTGATATGCTTGTCCAATAAGAACATCCAGGGGCAAAGGAAACATGTATGCCTAGTGAAGTGGATTCACACTTGTGCTATGGTTTGGGAGTAGTCTTGGAAGACTCTTTCCTTTATATCGGGAGACAGTGATGTGTTGCTAGATACCCCTCACTGATCATGATAACGTAAGTTATCGTTACCGACATTTAAAGGAAACCCTCAGGGTCGCACAATTTGATGATATGGCTTACTTAAGTCAGATCGTGTGGACTGAATTGTTTGGGTTCAGTTTAAAGGAGTTTAAACTCTGATTGTAAGTGAGATCTGGTCTGATCATGTTTGATTGATTAGGGCTTGAGATCGGTAAGCTTCGATCGAGAGAGTTGATGCTAGATCGGTGAGATTATGAGCATCAAGAGATGTACGGTTAGATCTGGAACCTTATGGTTTACTATGGTCTAGACCAAATGGCTTGGGCTGATTTGATTTGGTTTTTTGGACCAAAGTCTATTGGATCGATTGAGCTTGAACCGGTTCACATGTGTGAACGCTTGGTTCAATGCTTAAGCGTTTTGGTCGGTTTTGAGAGCATTACTTCATGTCATTCCATTTTTGGAAAGTCATCAAGGCGACTTTGCAAAAAACGCCAAAACGCCTCAATGCTTCGCTCTTGGTGTGTGACCGCTTGCACTCTCGGGTAGAGAAGAGTTGGTTGACGACAAGAAGAAGGATTGGGCCGAGCAAAGATATCTCGATCATCTCCTTCATACGACAAGACCCCTTGAAGCTTTTGCTAGCACAAAGGTGTGAAGGGAGTAGCTATTGTCTTCTTGTGTGCGCGCCATTTGGAGGAGATCAACTTTGTTCTCTTCTTCCAAGCCGCCTCCTTCATCATGGCTATGGTAAAGGATCTTAACTTGATCTTTGAAATAATATCAAAGTTGATTATATATATGTTCATGCAATCGATCTAGTTGAAACCCTAGAAATATTTCATGCGCCCCCTATTTAGGGTTTCACCCCCTTGCGCTCCCCCTTGAAGGGGACTTTCAAAAGAATCCCACACTCTCTAAGATAGTCAGTAAACTCATGGCTCAAGTACTCTCTGCCTCGATCAAACAGAAGAGCCTTAATAGATCGTCCAAGCTGGTTTTCCACTTCAGTCTTGAACTCCTTGAATTTCTCCAAGGATTCAGACTTATGTCTCATCAAATAGACATAACCATATCTACTGAAGTCATCAGTAAATGTGATGAAGTAGACATACCCACCTCTAGCTTGTTTGTTGAGTGGCCCAGACACATCACTGTGTATCAGATCCAACAAACCTGTGGCCCTCTCACCATGCTTGGTGAATGGCGCCTTTGTCATTCTGCCCAACAAACAAGGCTCGCATGTGTCAAATTCCTCGAAGGAATCTGAATCCAGGAATCCATTTGCATGGAGATTTTGGATGCGATTCTTGTTGATCCTCTTAGCTTGGATGAGATTTTGGATCCCCTAAACGACAATGCCAAAGATAAGTATTGTTGAAACCACTTAACTTGATCCTCTTAGCATTTACGTTGAACATAGAACTTTGCATGTCCAAGACATACAGCCCATTGCATAGTGTACCAGATCCATAGAATAGGTTTGCCAATGAAAAAGAACATGTGTTCTCTTTTATCGTGAAACAAAATCCTTTCCTCACTAGGGCAGGAATGGATATAATATTCTTAGTGATCGACGGTACATCGAAGCAATGTTCCAATTCTAGTTGAAGTCCAGATGGCAGCGAGAGAGTGTAGTCTCCTACAGTTATAGCAGCAACCTATGCGCCATTACTGACCCGAAGGTCAATCTCTCCTGGTTGCACTGTCCTACGTTTTAGCCCTTGCATACTTGTACAAATATGTGCTCCACATGCGGTATCCAATACCCATGTATTTGAAGTAGACAGGTTGACTTTAATCACACAAATGCTAGAGCCTGAAGACGAAGGTGTAACCCTTCTCTTCTCCTCTTTCTGGTTATGCCTTTTACAGCTCTCGAGCTTGAGGTCACCCCTCAAGGTTCAACACTAGTCCATCTCGTCCTTCCAAAGGAGAGATCGCAGTATTAATCTGCTATTGTTTGTAGCCTTTGATCTACAATAACCAAGAAAGCATATGACTACTACGTTGAATCATTTAAGCTGGACTTGTATTAAATGATCATCGCTCCCACTATTTTAATCAAATTGACAACCCACAAAATCAATCGGGAAATCCAAGATTTCCTAGTGAGATGGGATCCTTATTCCTCACACGGTCTCGCGTCCCGCTAGGGCAGGATGTACTGCATGAGGTGACGCATGTATCCCAAGGTAGGCACGCCGGCCAATTGCAACTTGGCAATTCCCCTTCTCAAGACAGTTCAAGCATTTTGTCCCCAGCTAGGGCTGGAACAACACAAAACCCTAACTTCTCGAGGCTGCCTCTAGAGTTCCATCATGTGACCACCACATATGAGAAACTAGTCAAGTCCATCCTGACCGTTATGCCCAGGGCCAACGAATTCCTTGCAAAGGTGCATCCAAGATTTTAACTAGACTAGGGAAAACATTGTCACCGCATGCCTCCTAAAGATAGATGGGTATGCCCACTCGGGTGGAAACAATGCACAACACCATCGATCGATAGTTTAACGAGGGCTACGCGTCAGAAAGCTATTTCAGACTTGATATTATTTTGAGGGTTTTTGAGGTCTCATCCCCTTAGTTTTATCTTTTGTCTAACATTACAAGCATGCAATCCTATAGTGATAACAAAATGATAAAACACATCCAGGCATACTTTTGCATAAAAGGAAAGCAATAAACAAGTGATGTGGTCATAGCCTAATCAACACATAGAACCATCACACGCCAAAGGATGTTCAATGTATGACCTAGGTGACAAGCCCCAACAAGACCTAACCTAGCCGCCACTTAGCTTTATCTTCAAGTGCGGTTCCAAGGTCCTCCACACCAAGACATAGCACACAAACCCTAGGGTTCGGCCAAGACCTTGATGGCTCCTCCATGCATGATGCACCATCATGCTTGTGCCAAGAGGGATAGCTCACGAACCCTACGGTTCGGCCAAGCTCTTACTTGCGCCACCAAGCAAGATGTGCCATTATGGTTGATGCGTCAAGATGCAAACTCCATGAGGGATGCGCCCTTAATTTTCTTTGTGTGTTTACAAAACAAAAAGAAAAAGCGGCACGCAGGCCTCACATAAATACATCACAAGCATACAAGGGGCTTGACTATGACCACAACATGATGCACAATCATCTCATGCTTTTCTATATGCTCATGGAAACTTAAAACTTTAGTTTTAGTTACTTAGAAAACATGTCTTTCAACTTGAACATCCGTTCACAGATCTAGGATTTTTCGTTTCTCTCGGGAGTCTACAAGTGGTGCATGCTTGCTCCAAGTACGCTTGCCACCTACCATTACAATCCTTAACCTGCCAATATTAGGACAATTGCCATGCCCCATAATCGTGACAAGTCCCACACAGTAGGTCTATCCTACATGCGTGGGGAGAAATTAATTCTCTCACATATAGGTCTATCCCAACATGTGAAGAAAGTAAAAAATCAGAGAAATTGAATAGATGTTAAAAACGAAAAACTTACAGTTTTTCCTACTTAGAAAAACCCATGTGCATATGCAAATTTTTGAAAAATTTCTAATGGCATGTGAGCATATAATCAAAGCATAAAAACACCATTTGAGTTTCGCAAGTTGCTCTGATACCACTGTTGAGAAACCCTGGAGATTTTAAAATTTTAGAAACAAGCACAGGGGAAGCAAACCACGAAACAGGCCAGTCTCAAAAACCCAGAAGATCGAGACATCCGAAGAAATCGACATGGTGAGTAGGAGATGATACCTTGCAGCGAAGAAAAGGATGTGATGCAGGCGCCCAAATGTTTGCCCTCTGCAGTCTCGCACATAGCTGACGCTCGAGTTCTCTTCTTCCATGCCCGGTGCTAGCCTCGGGAAGAAGATCCACACCTCTGGGAGTCCTCCTCAAGAACTTGAGCCACTCACAAGTAGAAGGCGCCAAGGAGAGGGATGATGGAAACTCGCCAAGGTCCAACCTTGCGAATGCCAAGAGGAGAGGGAAGAAGAGAGAAGGGGCCTAGGAGAATTTCTTCCAAAGAACCAAGTAGGCCCCAACTCCTCTTCCCCCCTTCTTTTATATAAACCATGGTGACCCTTGGTATTCTGTAATAAATCCATAATTAATCTCTGAATTAATTTGTCATTAATTATAGAATTAAATTCAGAATTAATTATAGAATTAAACTCTGAATTAAAGTCTCATAATGACCCATTAAAACTTTGAATTAAAGTCTCATAATAGTCATTAATGATTTGACTCTTCAAATTCAGAATTAAATTCATCATTAAACTCAAAATTAATTATAGAATTAAATACAAAATTTATTTCCCAAAATTAAATACATGATTTAATTCATCATGATTTCTATTGGGCCCAAGCAACTTATTGTCATGGCCCATTAGGCCTCATGCCCAACTAGGCTTCACGCCCATTGGGCTTGGAGGCCCATTAGCCCATGCTCCAAGCTAAGACTTCATTTGAGGCATTTGGCCCAAATGGCCTATTGGGCCCATTTGGCCCATTTGGCCCATCTGGCCGAAAAATGAAGTTAGATCCTATAAGTCCCTTCCATCTCATCAGGCATAATGACGCTGATGAATTCAGCCAAATAGATCCGAGTTATCCAATAACTCGATCATTAGGCTACCCGATCAATATGAGAACCCGAGTTTCAAGTTGTGCGACCCTGTAGGTTCCTCTAACGTTGGCAGTGATGAACTCAGGTCATCACAAGCAGTGAGTAGCATCTAGCAGTGCATCGCTGCTACCCAAGTCTTCAGAATAGATATCAGCATCGACATCCCCATCATCGCAACAAGATACTGATACATTACACTCTCTTTGCCAAACTGATATCCGATTGGACTAAGTGTGTCACCACTTTGTTTTCACCCAATCACATGGTCATGACTAAATCAGGCTTTTCACCTGGGTGTGGCCACACACTTTCAGTCATGCAACCATAGGGGGGCTCTGTGGATATCAAGCTTCCCTTGGGAAGGGGCAAATCCTATGTCTGTCCATTGATCGTCTCATATGGGTCGTGACATACCCAATGACAACCATTATGACCTCCCAACTACAGCGAGGTGTTAGGTTGTATCAAAGCATGTCCCTAACCATATAGAAGAGTCAATGACCTCAAGTCCAGGGATCAATGCATCTCCTGTCACTTGTGAGGTTAACTCATGACATCAAGTTAGAGCCTCACAGTGGGTTAGTCCAGTATATCCACCACTGATATACTCATATGCTTGCATTAGCACCCCATGCCTAACCAGCTCATATAATAGTCTCACATGTACCAAACTGTCCCTTATCCACTCAGGTACTTGACTGGGGACACACCGTTTGAGCACAAATACAATCTGTCTCCAGGGACATTATTATCCATGCACATAATCACAGATGTAAACATAGCATAATAATGACAATGCCAGAATGATATATTAAATATCAATGTCCAGTAGTACAAGATGGACCAACAACGAGTCCAAGGGCATATACACCAACATAGGAGGCGTGAGAAGAGCTTGCTCAAGGGTATACAGCTTCTTCTCGAGCTTGAGGGCTATCCTCAAGTTCTGATGTAAGTCCATAAAGTTGGATCCAACCAACTTATCCTTCTCAAGAAGGGATCACAATGTTAATATGCTATTATTCGTTGCCATTTGACCTACAATAACCAAGAAAAACATATTAGTACTACTTCAAATCATTTAATCTAGACTTGTATTAAATGATCATGACTCCCACTATTTTAATCGAATTGACAAACCACAAAGTCAATCAGGAAATCTGAGATTTCCTAGTGAAATGGGATCCTTATTTCACATGAGGCTTCGCGTCCCATGAGAGTGGGATGAGATACACAAAGTGACTCATGCTTCTTAAGGTGTGCATGCCGGCCGATTGCACTTGGCAATCCCCCATATTGAGACAATCTAAGCATTTCATGTCCAGCAATGGCTAGTTACAGCATGAATCCCTTACCTCTCAATGTTGCCTCTAGATCCATTATGTGGCCACCATATATGAAAAACTAGTCAAGTCTACCCTAAATATTATGCCCAGGGCCAACGACTTTCCTTGTGAAGGCACATCCAGGTTAAAATTGGACTAGGGAAACCATTGTCACCATGAGCCTTCTAAAGATAAGTGCGTGTGTCCCACAAGGGTGGCAAACAGTGCACAACACTACTCATCGATAGCTTGACAAGGGCTACGAGTTAGAAGGCTATGTTAGACTTGATATTTTATTAAGGGTTTTTAAGGTCTCATCCTCTTAGTTTTATCTTTTTGTCTAACATTACAGACATGTAATCCTATAGTGATAATAAAAAGATAAAACACATCTAGACATGCTTTAACAGATATGGAAAGCAGTAAATAAGTGATGTGGTCATAGCCTAATCAACACATTGAACCAACACATGCTAAGGTTGTTCAATGCTTGACCTAGGTGACAAGCCCCAACAAGACTTAACCTAGCCACCACTAAGATCCTTGTCCATGCGTGGCTCCAAGGTCCTCCAAGCCAATGTATAGCTCTCAAACCCTAGAAGCACCCCTAGGGAATCCCTAGAAGCGCCTCTTGAAGGGTTCGCCCAAGTCCTTGCTCCTTGCACCACCAAGCAAGATGAGCCACCATGAGAAGTGTGTAAGTAAGCTTGCATCAAGGAGGTATACGCCATCAAGCAAGATACACAAGCTTGCAAGCTCCAAAGATGTGCCAACAATGTAGATGCGCTAGTGCCATGAGTTCATGAAGGATGCGCCCCTTAATCTTCTTCGTGCATTTATAAAACAAAAGGAAAAAAGCGGCATGCAGATCTCACAAGAATACATCACAGGCATACAAGGGGTTTGACTATGACCATAACATGATGCACAAGCAAGATATCTATCTCATGCTTTTTCTATATGCTAATGAAAAACACAAAAGCTACAATCCTTAACTTGTTAAGATTGGGGCAATCACCCAGTCCATGCCCTGCATAATCCCAACAAGTCTCACATAGTAGGTCTATCCCACTATGCGAGGAGAAATTATTTCTTCCACATATGGGTCTATCCCAGTCATGTGAAGAAAGCTAAAAACCAATGGAGATCGAATAGAAGCTAGGAACAAAAGACCTATAATTTATCCTACTTAGAAAAAACCGTGAGTCATATGCAATTTTAAGAAAAATATAGATGGAATGTGAGCATACAATCAAAGCATAAAACACCGTTCGAGGCTCACAAGTCCCTCTGATACCACTATTGGGAAACCCCGGGGATTTTAATATTTTTCCATATATATAGCGAAAGCAAATCCCCGAAACAGGCCAGTCCCAAAAACTCAGAGGATCGGTTCATACGAGGGGGTCGACACGATGTGAGGAGAGAGATATCTTAGAGCAAAGTAAGGAGATGTCGATGTAGGTGACCAAGCATGCGCTCTCTGTAGTCTCTGTTGTGTCCGCAAGTGCACGGATACACGAAGTAATAAAGAAAGATATCGAACCATAGAGACCTCATTGTCAAGCAATGCATAATTGAGTTCTTACTATCTAGGCAATCAAAACTATGCAAGTGAACAAATGAAAGCTAACGAAAATATTGGAGAGAGAGACTGGGACTAGGGTTTCATCCTCTTTAATTTCTATGACTAGATATGAATAGTAATTCGTCATTTTAATTTTATCATGATAAAGACATAATTTACTTCATAAAAGGATCATCTCACTTTCATGCAGGGACCGATCTTCGCTTTCACGCAAGATCTATCCCAAGCTGATAATAAGTAAATCACCAATCAAAGAACTCAAGGATCACTTTCTTGCATCCGAGTCTCAACACATGGTCTACTTATGATTTTCCAACGTTCCAATCCTCACTTTCGCACAAGATCTTCAAGTTTGATAAATTAACTCAAAGCTAGATTCAAATTATTAAACATGACAATTATTCATCTAAAATCAAGAAATAAGAATCAACCTAATTTCTTACAGTAAGTTCCTATCATGCAATTCTAGAGTTCCAAGTTCTCAAGCAAGTCACCTTTCGGTCTATCGTGAAAACTCTAAAACATGATTAATAACATGAATCTTTGGAGAGTTAAAGAGCAATTTTCACATAAGTAGAATTATCATGCTAAAATTATATGTGACGAAGTAATGAAAAAAAAGTTATCTAGTCATTAAGAAATCAAAGGGAATTACTCCCCCATGTCCCATAAAAGGTTTAAGCAAGCATGGATGAAAGATTACAATAATCCATAGTATCAAAGTGTAAGAAATCAAAGAAAGGGGGGAAAAACAAATAACCACACGGCTGTAATGGAAATTACAGCCATAATTTCCACGCGTGAACAGTGCCGGCGGTGTGCCTTTGTCGATTTCTCCTCCGATTGATCTCCTTTCACTCTGGAACTTCTGGGCTATGTTCTCCTCCTCCAGGCAAAGCTTCCCCTCAAATTTCACAGCCTGAGATGCGCTGTACACTTCCCGGTGGCGAAACCTAAGGCGGTGATGTGAAACTCGATTTCTTCCTCATCGGTGGATGAAAATTAGGGCTTTTGGTGCCCTCCTTTTCATCTCGTCAAAAGCTACCCTTTTGCTTCTTACTGATCTTCCAATTATGCCCTGGATCATTTACAATCGATTGCGCAAAAATCAGACTTCAAAAAGTCCGTGAAAATCGCGTGTTCAGAATAGAATTATGGCCGTGGTTTTTATTATGGCACTGCTATTTTTTCTTTAAGTTTTTTTGTATAGGATTCGACCCGAATTACGGTACCGTAAAATGACTTATGGCGGTATTGTATTTTCCCCAAATCTCTCGGGTCTGAAAATGCACAAAAATACGGTACCGTGGAAATGATTACGGCCTTGTAGTGAACTCTGGAAATCTTTCGGGTGAAAAGTAGATTGAAATTACGGCCCGTGAAATTATTTAGGGCAGTGCCGTAATTTTCTAAAAACTTTCTGGATGAAAAAATCCCAAATTACGGCAGTGCTTTGATATTATGGTAGCCGTTGAAATTACGGTACCGTAATATATATTACAGCCCTGCCATAATTTGGTCTGAAGCTCCAATCTTCATGAAATTTGACATGTTATCTCCTCTTGATGCAGGGAATTCATTCATGCATCTGGATTGCTTGAAAACGCCTGAAAATCATGCCTTTTTGCCTCAAAATGGTCAAAAACCAAAAAGAGTATAGATTCCGTAGAAATTGATAAAAAAAAAGGCATAAAAATAAGCAAAGGTTCATGAATTTGACACAAAAAGATATATGAAATGGCATGAAATTTACTATAAATTTCAGTGTCATCAAACACATAAGGCTCAAACTTTGCTTGTCCTCAAGCAAAAATCAAAAATTGATCATAGGAAAACATTTTCTCGTGAAGAATAAATTTCTAGAATACAATCAGTAATGAAAAATCCACCAATTTATTCATAAAAGTTTAAATAGACATATCATCCTTTGAATTCAATTCTCAAGATCCACAACTTATTCGAATAAAACTTTGCAACTTGTATAGAAAGCAGAATTTCAGTCTCATGAATTCACCCAAGTTTCAGTTCAAATCTATCATGCTTTTGTTTACAGGAATAGGATATCAAAAAATCTTTTTCCACTAAAATTTTTCTTTTTATTCCTTTTTGTGTTTTTGATGGCATGTACCCACATAGATACACACTTTTTATTTGGACTTCAACTCTTAATTTCGGTACCACTATCAATTTTGCACAGTGCTAAGTAGAGGAATCATTTTCTTTTTTTCTTTCTCTCTAATTTTTTTTTTCTTTTCAGACTTCAACCCATATCTTCGGTACCACTGTCAATTTTGCACAGTGCCAAGTAGGGGAGTCTTTCACTCTTTTTTGGATCTTGGATTTTCTCATCCCAACAAATAGCAAGATAGACTAAACATCAACTAGATTAATCAATTGATATCAATTCAAAATTACACTCACATGCTAATTTTAGTTAACAAGTAGCTTCACTTTAAAATCAAATTCTTCAAATAATATATCCACCTAAAATCTTATTCATCAATCAATGAAAAATTTCAAAAGTAGATCTATATTAGAGAAATAAATTTTACATGATAGGTCTAGATCTAATCACAGGCATAAATTCATTCGTCATCAAGAAAATCATTTTATCTATAGAATCATGACATGATAATCAGAAAGCAGCGGACACAGGAAGTTTGGAAGATGAAACATCGATGGGGAAGATGAATTTCAAAGAAAAATGAATACTCACAATGTTTTGCTTATCAGCATCTGATCCAATCTCTTTCGTGTCTCTGGGTAGCTAAGTTGGTGTAGGAACTGGTGGAAACACAGATGTTGTTATGCAAAATTTGATTCTTCCTACGAAAAGAGAAGAAAAATTAGTTCTAAAAGTAGAAGTAAAAATACAGAAAAGTAAATGAGAATAAACTGAAGATAGAGTGCTTGGGTTGCCTCCCAAGAAGCGCTACTTTAAAGGTCTTTAGCTTGACCATTCTGCACTCAGATTTGATCGTGGCTTATTAAGGTAAAACTTTTCTTTTTTCTTCAATCTGCTCCTCTTGATAATAAGGTTTCAACCTTTGACCATTAACTTTAAAATCTCCTGTTCCTTTACTCCATATGTCCATAGCTCCGTAGGGATAAGTTTTCTTCACCTGAAAAGGCCCAGACCATCGAGATTTAAGTTTTCCAAGAAAAAGCCTCAATCTATAATTAAATAAAAGAACAAAGTCACTTGGTTGGAATTCCCTTCTGAAAATATGTCGATCATGCCATCTTTTAGTTCTCTCCTTGTAAATTTTTGCATTTTCATATGCAGAGAGTCTAATCTCATCTAGCTCGTTCAACTGTAGCCTCTGTTTTTAACCCGCATTCTTTAAGTCAAAATTGACCGCTTTGATTGCCTAGAATGCCTTATGTTCAAGCTCTACAGGTAGATGACAAGATTTTCCGTAAACTAATTGAAAGAGAGACATACCTATTGGTGTTTTAAAGCAGTCCGATAGGCCTACAGTGCATCATCAAGTTTAAATGTCCAATCTTTCCTGGTGCGTGACACTGTCTTTTCTAAAATCCCTTTTATTTCTCTGTTTGATATCTCAACTTGTCCACTAGTTTGGGGATGATAAGGTGTTGCAACTCTATGATTTACTCCGTACTTTCTAAGCAAGGTTGAGAACTTATGCTCTATGAAATGTGAGCCTCCATCACTAATTACTACTCGGGGTGTCCCAAACCTTGGAAAGATAACCCTTTTGAACAGTTTAACAACAACTCTAGAATCATTAGTAGGAGAAGCAAGAGCCTCAACCCACTTTGAAACATAATCAACTGCCACAAGAATGTATTTGTTACCTCTAGATGATGGAAAAGGTTCCATGAAGTCAATCCCCCAAATATCAAATATCTCAACCTCAAGAATATTGGACAATGACATCTCATGTCTTATGTTAATGTTACATGTCTTCTGACACCTATCACGAGATGAAACAAAGTTTCTAGCATCTTTAAAAATTGAAGGCCAGTAAAATCCTGATTGTAACACCTTGAAAGCAGTTTTCTCAGTACCGGCATGACCACCATAAGAGGATCCATGACATTGAAACAATATATTTGTGATTTCCTCCTCCAGTACACATCTTCTAAAAATGCCATCTGCACATCTTATAAACACATAAGGCTCATCCCAAAAATAGTGCTTTACCTCAGCTAAGAATCTCTTCCTTTTTTGGTAATTCAAATCAGGAGGAAAAATATTAGCTACAAGGTAATTCACTATGTCAGCATACCAAGGGGCTCTGATTTGTTCAATGCTCAAGAGTTGTTCCTCAGGGAAGGAATCATTGATCACATCATTCTTTTCAGTATTCACTATTATCCTTGAAAGATGATCTGCAACAAAGTTTTCTGATCCCTTTTTGTCTTTAATTTCCAAATCAAACTCCTGCAAGAGTAAAATCCATCTGAGCAAGCGTGGTTTACTATCCTTTTTCTGCATTAAGTATCTCACAGCTGCATGATCATTATACACCACCACTTTGGAATTAATCAAGTATGATCTAAACTTATCAAAGGCAAACACTATGGCTAAAAGTTCCTTCTTAGTGGTGGTGTAATCTGTGTCTCATCCAAAGTCCTGCTAGCATAATGAATAACATAAGGTTTTTTCTCCTTTCTCTGTCCCAAAACTGCTCTTATTGCATAATCACTGGCATGACACATGAGCTCAAAAGGCAAATCCCAGTCTGGAGGCTGAATGATAGATGCTGAAACCAAAGCTTTCTTTAATTCCTGAAAAGCAGATAAACAATCCTTATCAAAAGAAAATTTAACATCTTTACAAAGTAAATTTGTAAGAGTTCTAGCAAGTTTAGAGAAATCTTTGATGAATCGCCGGTAGAATCCTGCATGTCCTAGAAAGCTTTGGACCTCCTTTACTGTAGTGGGCGGTTCTAATTCCTCTATCACTTCAACCTTGGCTTATCAACTTCAATTCCTCTCTCTGAAATCAAGTACCCCAAAACTATCCCTTGCCTAATCATGAAATGACATTTTTCGCAGTTAAGCACAAGGTTAATTTCTTCACACCACTGCAAGACTCGAGATAAGTTAGCCAAATAGTCATCAAAAGAAGAACCATATACAAAGAAATCATCCATAAAAACATCTATAAAGTCTTCAATAAAATCAGAAAAAATGGCCATCATACATCTCTGAAAAGTAGCAGGTGCATTACATAGACCAAAAGGCATTCTCCTATATGCAAAAGTATCATACAGGCAAGTGAAAGTGGTCTTATCTTGGTCATCAGGATATATAGGAATTTGGAAAAATCCAGAGTATCCATCTAAGAAACAAAAGTGAGAATGGTTTGCAAGCCTTTCAACCATCTGATCAACAAAAGGTAAGGGAAAATGGTCCTTCCTAGTAGCAGCATTCAATTTTCTATAATCTATGCACATGCGCCAACTAGTTACAATTCTAACAGGAATTAATTCATTATCTTTATTTTTCATGACAGTTACCCCTCCTTTCTTAGGAACACAATGTACAGGACTTACCCATTTACTATTAGAGATAGGATAGATAATACTTGCATCAAGTAGTTTCAAAACCTCCTTTTTCACAACTTCTTTCATAGAGGGGTTAAGTCTCCTTTGAAAATATGCATGTGGCTTGTGTTCCTCTTCCATCAAGATCCTGTACATACAAAAAGAAGGGTTAGTTCCCTTTAAATCATCAATTGTGTACCCAATTACCTTTCTATGAATCCTTAATTCTTTGGGAAGCAAATCTATTTCCCTTTTACCAAGCTATGCATCAACAATAATAGGGTAAGTAGAATTAGGACTAAGAAATTCATAACGAAGGTTATCAGGTAAAGCTTTAAGTTCTACTTTTGGAACTTTCCTTTCTTCACTCTTTTCATTATCACAAGCACTGCAATCTAATAATTCATCAATTTCAGAATTGTTCTCTACCTTAAAATCAAGAGCGGAATCTAACTCAAAATCAATTTTAGAGGTTTCAACAAATAAATCATTAAGATCATACATAATGTCATCTAAAGCATGTACACTACAGCAAGATCCCGCATTTGAAGGGTTTTTTATGGCTTCATTCAAGTCATACTCAATTCTTTCATCCCCAATGTTAAGTGTAAGCTTACCATTCTTTACATCAATAAGTGCTCCTATTGTGGCTAAGAACGGTCTACCAAGTATGATGGGATTTTTGCATCTTCTTCTATCTCAAGAATTACAAAATATGCTGGGATGAAATATTTACCTACTTGGATAGGCACATCTTCAAGAATTCCCATAGGGTATTTAACGGAACGATCGGCGAGCTGCAAAGATATAGAAGTCGGTTTAAGCTCTCCCATGTCCAATTTCCTGCAAATAAACAATGACATTAAACTCACACTAGTACCTAAATCACATAAGGCTCGGTCAAAAGTCATGCCCCGAATAAAACAAGGTATAAAGAAACTACCTGGATCTTTTAATTTCAGTGGCAACTTGTTTTGGATAATAGCACAACAATGGTGGTACCGTATTTTCCCCAAATCTCTTGGGTCTGAAAACACACCAAAATATGGCACTGTGGAAATGATTACGGCCCTGCCGTGAACTCTGGAAATCTTTTGGGTGAAAAGTAGATTAAAATTATGGCCCGTGAAATTATTTACAATAGTGCCGTAATTTTCTAAAAACTTGCTGGATGAAAAATTCCCAAATTACGGCAGTGCTATGATATTAAGGTAGCCGGTGAAATTACGGTAACGTAATATATATTACGGCTCTGCCATAATTTGGTCTGAAGCTCCAATCTTCATGAAATTTGACATGTTATCTACTCTTGATGGTGGGAATTCATTCATGCATCTGGATTCCTTGAAAACGCCTGAAAATCATGCCTTTTTGCCTGAAAATGATCAAAAACCGAAAAGAGTGTAGATTCCACAGTAATTGATAAAAAAGCATAAAAATAAGCAAAGGTTCATGAATTTGACACAAAAAGATATATGAAATGACATAAAATTTACTATAAATTTCAGTGTCATCAGTCTCACACACAACCGATGCTCAAGTTCCCTTCTTCGACACCCGGTGCTAGCTTGGGAAGAAGATCCATGCCTTATGGACCCTTCTACACCACTTGCGTCACCCTCAAGGGAAGATGCGCCAATGAGAAAGGAGGAAGGAAAGATGTGTTGGTGTATATGCCCTGAGACCTATATCTTGGTGAACCTATGTACTACTTGACTTTAATATTTATATCATTCTAGTATTGTCGTTATCGTTGTTTGTTTACATCTGCGATTGTGTGCTTACATGATAATATCCCTGGAGACAGATTGGATCTGTGCTCAAATGATTGTCCCCAGTCAATGTACCTGAGTGGATATGGGACAGCACTGGTACTTGTGAGACTAGTATATGTGCTGGTTAGGCACTAGGTGCTAGCGCAGACATATGGGCATATCAGTGATAGATATGCTGAATTGAACTACTGTGAGGCAATGACTTACTATCATGAGTTACCCTCACAAGTGATAGGAGATGCATTGATCCTTAGACTTGAGGTCATTGACTCTTCTGTATGATTAGGAACATACTTTTATGCAACCTAACACCTCGCCATAATTGGGAGGTTATAACGGTTGCCATTGAGTATGTCACGACCCATATTAGAAGATCAATATACATACAAAAGGATTTGCCCCTTCCTATGGGAAGCATGATATCCATGGAGCTCCTCTATGGTTCTATGACTGAAAGTTTATGGCCATACCCAGGTGAAAACCTGATTTAGTCATGACCATGTGATTGGATGAAAACAAGTGATGACACACTTGTCCAATCGGATATTAGTTCGCATAGGGAGTATAATGTATCTGTACCTAGTTGCAATGATGGGGATGTCGATGTCGATATCCATTCTGATGACTTGAGTAGCAGCGATGCACTGCTAGGTGCCACGCACTGGTTGTGGTGACCTTGGGTCATCACTGCCAAAGTTAAAGGAACCTATAGGGTCGCACACCAAGATACTCGAGTTCTCGTATTGATCGGGAAACCTTATGATCGAGATATTGGATAGCTCGGATCTATTTTGGAGATTTCATCATCGCCAATGGGCCTGATGAGATGGAAGAATGTTATTGGAGCCAAACTTCATTTTTGGCAGGTTGACCCGTATTTGACCATGGTTGGTCAAAGTTGGATTAGGGTTGCATTGGATTGGATCCAATGGTTTAATCAACCTATGCAATAAAGTTTGGGCTAGCTCATTACCCAATGAGGCCCAATAACAAGTTGTCATGAAGAAGTAATGGGCTAAAAGGGTATAATGGAGAGAAGTCTCACCCCATTGGCGCCTAGGGGAATAATGGGGTGAGGGAGGCGCCTTTTGCTTTTTTAGGAAGCATTATGCGCCTAGCCCTTCAACCTTTGATGGTATGATTGCCTCTAAGGCATTTCTTGGGGCTGATATGACACTTGGGCAAATATGGATAGGTTGAATGAGCCTTATGGTAAAGTCTTTGAGACTTTCCTTACCTCAAACCCTAATTGTCAACCCCTTATCCTAGCCGCACACTTGTCATGATCTAAGCCCATGCTAAACTGCCTCTTGCCCTTATAAAAGAGACCCCTTGTCGCCCCTTCTTAATACACAAATTCTTGAAGGCGTGAGCATGGGCAAGGGCGCGAGAGCTTCAAGGGTGGAGCATCCCTCTTCCATCAAGCCGCAAGCTTCCTCTTTTCTTCCTCCTCTTGGCACAACAAGTTGGAAGGCTTGCGGCATCTTCTTCATCTCCTCTCCTTCTTCTCTTGGCGCATCTTCCCTTGAAGGTGCCGCAAGCTTTGAAGAAGGTATCCTAAGGCTTGGATCTTCTTCCCGAGGCTAGGACCGGGCACGGAAGAAGAGAGCTCGAGGCATCCGTGTGTGTGAGACTACAGAGGGCGAACAATTGGGTGCCTACCTCGACATCGGCTTCTCACTTTGCTCCTAAGGTATTTTCTATGACATCGTGTCGACCCCCTTGCCGGATAATCTTCACTGGGTTTTTCGGACCGGCTTGTTTCGGGGATATTATTCCGCTGCGTATGTAATGCCAAAATTTATAAAATATCTCCGGAGTTTCCCAATAGTGGTATCAGAGCGACTTGCGAGGCTCGAACGATGTTTTTCATGTTTTTCCACGCTCACATGCCATATTTCAATTTTCGCAAATTTCATATAACATGGCACATGTTTTTCTTTAAGTAGAATTTTATGGGTTTCTTCTTCCCATCGTCTTTTCAATCTCTTTTGGATTTTTAGATTATTTTTATTGATTGATTTAAGATAAAAGGCTCACGTAGTTTTGTCAAGTAGGACGGGCATTGTGTTTTCGGACTGGCCGAGTCTCTTGATCTGACAAAATTGTTAGCCGATAGGATCTATGAAATCATCATGAAGAATTAATTGCAAATAACCAAGAGATTTGTGATAAGAAGATGAGGAAAGGAAACTTGTTTTATGAAAAAGTAAAATTTCAGATTTTATGTTTTTCATGAGCATGTAGAATTGCATGAGTAAGTACCTTGATTATGCATGGTGTTGTGATCATAAGTCAAGCCCCTTTGCATGCCTGTGATGTATCTTTGTGCGGCCTGCGTGCTATCTTTTTCTTTTATTTTGTAAAATTCAAGATGAAGATTAGGGGGCGCATCCTACATGATTTATGGCACATGCTTGGTGTCGCTTCCTTGCATGATGGCGCAACATGCATCAAAAGTGGCGCAAGCTTGCTTGGTGGCTCAAGAAAGCATGGTCGAGCCTTAGGGCTTGTGAGCTAGCTTTCTTGACCATTGCAAGGTGGCGGTTCACCCTTGGAAGACCTCGGAGCCAACCTTGAAGTTCAAGCTAGAGGTCAGCTAGGTTAGGTCTTGGGGCTTGAGTCCTAAGTCAAGAGTTGAACCTCCTTTTGGCATGAGTTGGTTCAATGTCTTGAATAGGCTATGATCACATCATCCCTTTACTGCTGTCATTATCTGCTAAAGCATGCCTGTAATGTTTTGTCATTATGTTATCACTATAGGATTGCATACCTATAATGTTAGACATAAGATAAAACTGAGTTGATGAGACTTCAAAAACCCTCAATCAAAATATCAGGTCTAGTAGCCTTCTAATATGTAGCTCCCATCAAGCTATCGATCAGTGGTGTTGTGAATTATTTCCCACCCTCGTGGGACACACCCACTTATCTTTAGAAGGTGTATGGTGGCAAAGGTTTCCCCTGTCCATTTTAACCGGGCGCGCCTTCGCAAGGAAACTCGTTGGCCCTGGGCATAATGATTAGGAATGGACTTGACTAAATTTGCATATGTGCTGGGCACATGATGAAACTCTAGAGGCATCGTTGAGAGGTTAGGGTTTGATGTTGTATCCAGCCCTCGCTGGACATGAAATGCGTAGACTATCTCAATAAAGGGAATTGCTTGGAGCAATTGGCCGGCGTGCCCACTTTAGGAAGCATGGGTTACTTTGTGCATCTCATCCCATCCTCGTGGGATGCAAAGGCTCATGTGGAATGAGGATCCCATCTTACTAGGAAATCACAAATTTCCCAATTGACTTTGTGGGTTGTCAATTCAACTAAAATAGTGGGAGCCACAGTCATTTAAGACAAGTCCAGTTTAAATGACTTCAAGTAGTACTAATTTGTTGTTTCTTGGTTGTTGTAGAACAATGGCTACGAACACTAGCGGATTGACACTGCGATCCCTTTTAGATAAGAAGTTGTATGTCCTTGAGGATAGCCCTCAAGCTCGAAAAAGAAGTTGTATGTCCTTGAGCAGCCTCTTCCTGCGACTGCAGCGCCTAATGCACGAGCAGCAGACAGGGATACTTTTAGAAAGCATCAGGATGACTCTTTGGAGGTAGCATGTCTCATGCTGGCCACTATGGCACCTGAACTTCAGGTGCAATATGAGGAGCAGAACGCTTTTCAGATGATTTCTCATTTGAAATTGATGTTCGAGGCTCAGGCTAGAACGGAGAGATATGACACTGCCAAAGCAGTCTTTCGGTGCAAGTTGTCTGAAAGTGCACCAGTGAGACCCCATGTTCTCAAGTTGATTTGGAATGTTGATCATCTCAGGAGACTGGGACACACCATAGACAATGAGCTCGTTGTGGATCTTATTCTGCAGTCCCTACCCCCTAGCTTCAATCCGTTTATTATAAACTTCAACATGAACCGGATTGAATGCACAAGAGAGGAACTATTGAATATGCTCCAAACAGCTGAGCGTGAGATGGGTAAGACCAAACCTAATTCTGTTCTTTTGGTCCCTGAGACCAAAAAGATAAAGAAGAAGGAAAAGGCACGTGCTAAGGGCAGTACCAAAGGTCCTACCAAAGCACTGAAGAAAAGGGCAAGAAGTCAAAGGACTAGAGGTACTTCCACTGTGGCGAACAGCGCCACTGGAGAAGGGACTGCAAGCAACTTCAGAATGAGGAGAAGAAAGGCTTGGCCTTAACTTCTAGCTCAGGTATTTATGTTACTGAACTCAACCTTTCTACTTCTATATCATGGGTATTGGATACCGCATGCAGAGCTCATATTTGTACAAATATACAGGGGCTTAAGAAGAGTAGATCGGTACGGGCTAGAGAGATTGATCTACGAGTAGGAAATGGAGCACAAGTTGCTGCTGTTGCTGTAGGAGTTTTGACACTCTCCCTCCCTTCAAGACTTCAATTAGAACTAGAGAATTGCTATTATGTACCTTCATTAACCAAAAACATTATATCTATTCCTTGCTTAGCAAGGAAATGTTTTATATTTGAAATAAAGGAGAACTCCTGTTCTTTTTCATTTGCAAATATGTTTTATGGAAAGGGTACATTGTGTAATAGTTTATATGTCTTGGACATGAATAGTTCTATTTGTAACATAAACAGCAAAAGGACCAAACTGAGTGGTTCAATTACTGCCTTCCTATGGCATTATCGATTGGCCCATATAAACAAGAATCATATTCAACAACTACATGTAAATAGATTGTTAGATTCAAGTTCCTTGGAGGAATTTGACACATGTGAGCCTTGTTTATTAGGGAAAATGACAAAGGCACCCTTCACCAAAACTGGTGAGAGGGCACAAGGTTTGTTGGATCTCATACATACTGATGTGTGTGGGCCATTCAATAAACAAGCCAGAGGAGGACATAGCTACTTCATTACTTTTACTGATGACTTCAGTAGATATGGTTATGTCTACCTAATGAGACATAAATCTGAATCCTTTGAGAAATTCAAGGAGTTCAAAAATGAAGTAGAGAACCAGCTTGGAAGATCCATCAAAGCTCTTCGATTCGATCGAGGTGGACAGTACATGATCGGTGAGTTCTTTGACTATCTTAGGGAGTGTGGGATCATATCCCAACTCACTCCTCCTGAAACACCTCAATGGAATGGTGTGTCTGAGAGGAGAAATCAAACTTTGTTGGACATGGTTTGGTCCATGATGAGTCATGCAACTCTACCACCCTCATTCTGGGGTCACGCACTTGAGACAGCTTCTCTTATACTGAATAACGTTTCATCTAAGAGTGTCTCAAAGATTCCATATGAGGTATGGGGTGGGAGATGCCCTAATCTCTCCTTCATCAAGATCTGGGGATGTGAGGCTTATGTCAAACGTCAGGATTCTAGCAAGCTAGAACCTAGATCTGATAAATGTATTTTTGTGGGGTATCCCAGGGAAACTAAGGGATACTACTTCTATGTTCCCAACAAGAACAAAGTTTTTATTGCTCGAGTTGTTGTCTTTCTAGGGAAAGAATTTCTCATGAAAGAAGTAAGTGGGAACAAGTTTGATTTGGATGAGGTCCAAGTGCAACCACAACAGAGAGAGGTGGAACCTGAGCCGCCTGCATCGGTTGCCTAGCAACCTAGGGCTTAGACACAGCTCCCGCGTAGGTCTGAGAGGATTCATCATGCACCTAAAAGGTATGGGTTGTTGCCGACCCAACATGAGAGAATCTTTATCATCAAAGATGAGCCATGCACCTACGATGAGGCGGTCTCTAGACCGGACTCCGAGAGATGGCTTGAGGCCATTCAATCCGAGATGGATTCCATGTCGGCTAACCAAGTCTGGGATTTGGTTGAGCTACCTGATGGGGTAAAACCCATAGGGTGTAAATGGGTCTTCAAAAGGAAGACTGACATGGATGGCAAGACTAGTGGCTAAAGGATTTAGAAAAGTACACGGGGTGGACTATGATGAAACCTTTTCGCCAGTTGCCATGATCAAATCCATTCGGATTTTGCTTGCTATAGTTGCATATCATGATTATGAGATATGGTAGATGGATGTTAAGACAGCATTCCTTAACGGAAAGCTGACAGAGGATGTGTATATGACACAACCTGATGGATTCATCCAACCTGCAGATACAAGTAAGGTCTGCAAGTTAAAGAAATCCATTTATGGATTAAAGCAAGCATCTAGAAGTTGGAATCTTTGGTTTGATGAAGCTATGAGAGATTATGGCTTTATCAAAAGCGAAGATGACACCTGTGTATACAAAAAATTCAATTGAAGCTTGGTGACTTTTCTAGTCTTGTATGTCGATGACATACTGCTTATTGGAAACGACATCCCTAGTCTTCAGTCTGTGAAGGCATGGTTGGGGAAGTGTTTCGAAATGAAAGACTTAGGGGAGGCCGCCTATATTCTAGGCATAAAGATCTACCGGGATAGATCCAAGAGGTTCCTCGCCCTTAGTTAGAGTACCTACATTGATAAGGTATTGGAAAGGTTCTATATGGAGCAATCCAAAAGAGGATACCTACCAATAAGACATGGTCTTACTCTCTTAAAGAGCTAGTGTCCTACCACACAGGTTGAGAGGGATGAAATGAGTCGAGTTCCCTATGCTTCGGCAATCGGATCGATCATGTATGCAATGTTGTGTACTAGATCAGATGTGGCTTATGCTGTGAGCATAACCAGCCAATACCAATCCAATCCAGGTCTGCAGCACTGGGTGGCTATAAAGAACATCCTTAAGTATCTAAGGAGAACTAAGGATCTGTTCTTCGTCTACGGGGGACAGGAAGAGCTTAGTGTTCAAGGCTACACTGATGCGTCATTCCAATTTGACCCTGACGACTTCAGATCGTAGGCCGGCTATGTGTTCAAATTAAATGGAGGCATTGTTTGCTGGAAGAGCTTCAAGTAGTCCACCATAGCTGATTCTACAACAGAGGCCGAGTATGTTGCTGCTTCTGAGGCAGCCAAAGAAGCTGTTTGGATAAGGAAGTTCATATTTGGTCTTCAGGTGGTTTCAACTGCTGTGAATCCCATTGAGCTCTATTGTGACAACAATAGAGCCATTGCATAGGCAAAGGAACCACGGTCTCATCAAAGGTCCAAACACATACTCAAGAGATTTCACCTAATCAGAGACATCATTGATCGGGGTGATATCAAGATTAGTAGAGTAGATACAGAGAACAATCTAGCAGATCCACTGACCAAGGCTTTGACACAGCAGAAGCATGATGGTCATGCCAGGGATATGGGGTTGAGAATCCTCGACCTCTAGGTTTAAGTGCAAATGAGAGATTGTTGGTGTATATGCCCTGAGAACTATGTCTTGGTCAACCTATGTACTACTTGACTTTAATATTTATATCATTCTGGCATTGTCGTTATCATTGTTTGTTTACATCTGCGATTATGTGATTACATGATAATGTCCCTAGAGACAGATTGGATCTGTGCTCAAATGATTGTCCCTAGTCAATGTACCTGAATGGATATGGGACAGCTCTGGTACTGGTGAGACTAGTATATGTGCTGGTTAGGCACTAGGTGCTAGCACAGACATATGGGCATATCAGTGATAGATATGCTGGATTGACCCGCTGTGAGGCAATGACTTAGTGTCATGAGTTACCCTCACAAGTGATAGGAGATGCATTGATCCTTAGACTTGAGGTTATTGACTCTTCTGTATGATTAGGAGCATGCTTTGATGCAACCTAACACTTCACCATAATTGGGAGGTTATAACGGTTGTCATTGAGTATGTCACGACCCATATTAGAAGATCAATGTACAGACAAAAGGATTTGCCCCTTCCTATGGGAAGCTTGATATCCATGGAGCTCCTCTATGGTTCTATGACTGAAAGTGTATGGCCATACCCAGGTGCAAACCTGATTTAGTCATGACCATGTGATTGGATGAAAACAAGTGATGACACACTTGTCCAATCGCGATATCAGTTCGGCAAAGGGACTATAATGTATCTGTACCTAGTTGCGATGATGGGGATATCGATGTCAATATCCAATCCGATGACCTGGGTAGCAGCGATGCACTACTAGGTGCCACTCACTGCTTGTGGTGACGTTGGGTCAGCACCAACGTCAAAGGAACCTATAGGGTCGCACACCAAGATACTTGAGTTCTCGTATTGATCGGGAAGCCTTATGATCGAGGTATTGGATAGTTCGGATCTATTTTGGAGATTTCATTAGCGCCAATGGGCCTGATGAGATGGAAGAATGTTATTGGAGCCAAACTTTATTTTTGGCAGGTTGACCCGTATTTGACCATGGTTGGTCAAAGTTAGATTAGGGTTGCATTGGATTGGATCCAATGGCTTAATCAACCTATGCAATAAAGTTTGGGCTAGCTCATTACCTAATGAGGCCCAATAACAAGTTGTCATGAAGAAGTAATGGGCTAAAAGGGTATAATGGGGAGAAGTCTCACCCCATTAGCGCCTAAGGGCATAATGGGGTGAGGGAGGCACCTTTTGCTACATTAGGAAGCATTATGCACCTAGCCCTTCAACCTTTGATGGTATGATTGCCTATAAGGCATGTCTTGGGGCTGATATGGCACTTGGGCAAATATGGATAGGTTGAATGAGGTTTATGGTAAAGTCTTGGAGACTTTCCTTACCTCAAACCCTAATTGTCAACCCCTTATCCTAGCCGCACACTTGTCATGATCTAAGCCCATGCCAAACCGCCTCTTGCCCTTATAAAAGAGACCCCTTGTCGCCCCCTCTTAATACACAAATTCTTGAAGGCGTGAGCAAGGGCAAGGGCGCGAGAGCTTCAAGGGTGGCGTATCCCTCTTCCATCAAGCCGCAAGCTTCCTCTTTGCTTCCTCCTCTTAGCGCAACAACTTGGAAGGCTTGGCGGCATCTTCTTCATCTCCTCTCCTTCTTCTCTTGGCTCATCTTCCCTTGAAGGTAGCGCAAGCTTTGAACATGGTGACCTAAGGCTTGGATCTTCTTCCCGAGGCTAGCACTGGGCGGGGAAGAAGAGAGCTCGAGGCATCCGTGTGTGTGAGACTGCAGAGGGCGAACACTTAGGCGCCTACCTCGACATCGGCTTCTCACTTTGCTCCTAAGGTATTTTCTATCACATCGTGTCGACCCCCTCGCACGACGATCTTCACTGGGTTTTTGGGACCAGCCTGTTTCAGGGATATTATTCCGCTGCATATGTAATCTCTGTAATGCCAAAATTTGTAAAATATCATCGGGGTTTCCCAACAAGATGTTGCCAAGCCCATGTACCTCTTGCGCCAAGTGGAGGAAGAGGAGTATGCTTGCAGCCTTGTTGATGGAAGAAGACTTGCGCCTATGAAGCTCGCACCCTTCTCAAGTTTGCTCACATCTAAGATAATTGACATGACAAGAGGTGGCGGCTAGACTTTATAATATAGGCCAAGGGTTAATGCTATGCGCCAAGAGAGATTAAGGCATGCAGCTAGGGTAATGGGAAGGTGGCGGTTAGGGTTTAGGGCAAAGGTAAGAAACAAAGTTCTTTCCTTATCTCCCTACCCTAATATTATATGTGCCAATCCCTTCTTAATAAGCAAGGGATCAGCTATGTGCCCTAAGAGTTTCCAAAGAAGAAAACTTTCCTTCCAAGCGCTTAGACCAAGTTTAAGGCAAATAGGAGTTGCCTAATGTGGCATTAGGTGCCAAGTCTTAATCCCATTAGGACTCAATCATGTCTAATTATCCACATATGCGCCCAAGGTCTTACCATATAAGTAAACCTTCCTTTCTTGCGTTTAGACCAAGTCCAATGCCAAGATAATGCCATATGTGGCTATATGTTCTAGTCCTAACCCAATTAGGACTCTAAGTGCCTAAGACATAATATCTCTCCCCATTATACCCTTAAGCCCATTAATCTCATCATGACCACTTATTAGTAGGCCTCATTAAATAATGGGCTAGCCCAAACTTCATTGTACAAGTTAATTAAATCATTGGATCCAATCTAATGCAACCCAAGTCAAATGTGGCTAACCATGGTCAACTTTGGGTTAACCTGCCAAAATTGAAGTTTGGCTCCAATAAGCATCTTCCATCTCATCAGGCCCATTGGCACTGATGAAATCTCCCAAATAGATCTGAGTTATCTAATAACTCGATCATAAGGCTACCCGATCAATGCAAGAACTTGAATATCAAGATGTACGACTCTGTCGGTTCCTCTAACGTTGGCAGTGATGAACTAAGGTCATCACAAGCAGTGAGTAGCACATAGCAGTGCATTGCTGCTACCCAAGTCTTCGGAATAGATATCGATATCGACATCCCCATCAGTGCAACAAGGTACCGATGCATTATAGTCTCTTTGCCAAAATAATATTCGATTGGACAAAGTGTGTCACCACTTTGTTTTCACCCAATCTCATGGTCATGACTAAATTAGGCTTTCACCTGGGTATGACTATACTCTTTCAGTCATGGAACCATAAGGGGGCCCCGTGGAAATCAAACTTCCCTCAGGAAAGAGCAAATCCTCTGTCTGTCTATTGATTTTTCTCATATGAGTCGTGACATACTCAATAACAACCGTTATGACCTCCCAACTACGGTGAGGTGTCAGGTTGTATCAAAGCATGTCCCTAACCATATAAAAGAGTTAATGACCTCAAGTCAAGGGATAAATACATCTCCTGTCACTTGTGAGGTTAACTCATGACACCAAACTAGAGCCTCACACCGGGTCAGTCCTATATATCCACCACTGATATACCCATATGCCTACATTAGCATCTTGTGCCTAACCAGCCTATATACCAGTCTCGCATGTACTAGAGCTATCTCTTATCCTCTTAGGTACTTAACTGGGGGCATGAGTTTGAGCACAGATACAATCTGTCTCCGGGGACATTATCATGCAAGTACATAGTTGCAGATATAAATATAGCATAATAATGATAATTTCAGAATGATATATATAAAATATGAATTTCAAGTAGTACTGAAGATAGACTAACAACGGGCCTAAGGGCATAAACACCAATAAGTTTATTAGCTAAATTTGCATACTCATGGCTATTATATAATTGCTTAGACCTCAAGGGTCCATGGACCAATTGGAACCGACTTTGGTCAATGCAAGTTTCCCCGAGAGTTAAGGTCTTCGGTTGGAAACTATTCCATCAACTATTACCAACCTCATCTTTTTTTTTTGGATCTATTGGTTTTGCTATAACTAGCAAGTGTGTGTTGTGCCAAAATTTTCAGGATTCAATTACTCATATGTTCTTCCTATGTGAATTTATTGTTTCTATTTGCTCTGATTTCCAAACTTGGTTGGTTACATCTATCTCTAAATCTAGCTGATGATTGGAAAAATGATTTTTAGATATTTGAAAAAAAAAATCCTAAAATAGAATTGATGTTTGTTGGTATTCTGGAATGTTTGGTCTTCTCTAGAACTATACTAGTCTTTTCTCAATTATTCGACGTATCTTGATTGTTTGTAATGATTCACAATCTGCTAGCCTAGTTGAGAAAAGGTATATGAATGTACAACCTCATATTGATATAATTATTTGGTCTAACCCTCCTCTTGGGTGGCTAAAAATTAACATGGATGGTTCTTTGATGACACCAAAATTCATAGTATATTTTGTGTCATTTCATTGGTCATTTTGTGTCATATTTATGCTTTTTTGCTTTTTTTTAAGCCTTATTTGTCAAATATTGTAGAATCTACACCATTTCTTATTTTTGATGATTTTTGGATAAAAGTGCCATATTTTGATGGATATTGAAAGATCTAAGTGCACCAATAGATTCCAAATGTCGAAACGAAGTCACCTGCTAAATTTCATGTGAATCGGAGTAAGTTTGCAAAATTACAGTAGTGCCATGATGAAAATTATGGTACCATAATTTCCACCCCAGAATGCACAGAAAGAAATTACGGCAGTGTTGTAATAAATATTATGGTACTGTAATTTTGAGCGATTTTGTCCAGAAACTTCTAAAGAAATTACAGCACTGTCATAATAAATATTATGGTACCGTAATTTGACCCAGTTTTGCCTGATTCTTTCGCTGGAAAATTAAAAAGATGATATCTTGAGATTTATGGTACCAATTTAAGATCTGAAAGAAGCCATGAACTCGCCTTAGCGAGGAGAAGACAAAGAAATAGAAAGCCCCGATTTTTATCAACAGTCCAGAGAGAAATCGAGGGAGGCGTCCTTAGGGTTCGGCCTCACACCGAGAGGCATGGAGGCCACTTCAGGCCATGATTTTCACAAGGAAGCTTTGCCTAGAGGAGGAGAGGATACCCCAAAAGTTTCAAAGCGAAAGGAGATCAATTGGAAGAGGAATCAACAAAAGAGCGGGCGTCGGCACTATTCACTCGCAAAATTATGGGCTGTAATTTTCATTACAGCCCTGTTTTGTAACTTCTACCCTTTCTCTTTGATTTCTGATCATTCTAAACTATGATTTATTGTAATTCCTCTTCCATTCTAGCTTAGATATCTTTTAGGACATGGGGTGTAATCCTCTTGAATTCTTATGACTAGATAACTTTTACTTCATCAGTATAATTTTGATATGATAATTTTACTTATGTGATGATTGTATTTAATTCTCTGAAGATTTATATTATTAGCATATTTTAGAGTTTTCGCAATATGAATCGAGAGGTGATTTGCTTGAGAACTTGGAACACTAAAATTGAATATTAGGAACTCACCGTAAGAAATTAAGTTAGTTCTTATTTCTTAATTTTAGAAGAATAATTGCCATGTTGATAATCAAAATCTATGATTGAGTTACTGTGATAAACGTGAAGATACTGTAAGAGATTGAGTATTGGATCGTTGGAGAACCATAAGTAGAACCTGTGTTGAGATTCGGAGGCACGAGAGTGATCCTTGAGTTTCCACTTGAGATGATTGATTTAGAATTCAGATGCACGAGAGTGATCCTTGAGTTCTTTGTTAATGGTTTACTTATTTCAGCATTGAATAAATCTTGCACGAGAGTGAGGATTGGTTCTTTGTATGATTGTCTGTGCGAGAGCGAGATGATCCCTTTATGAAGTAAATTATATCTTTATCATAATAAGATTAGATTGACGAATACATATTTATATCTAGTCATGGAAATTAAGGTAGATGAAACCCTAGTCCTAGTTTCTCTCTCAGATATTTAGTTTATTTTTTGTTTGTGCTTTCATCATATTCGATTTGCTTAGCTAGTGAGAAAATAACTATTTGGTACTTAACACGTAGGTCTCTATGGTTCGATATCTTTTTATTACTTCAAAGTATCCATGCACTTGCGGACTACAACAAGTTTTTGGCGTCGTTGCCGGGGACCTTAGTTTTGTTAATATCAAAATAGTTGTTAGTATTGCTAGACTAAGTTTTATATGTTTTTAGATTTAACTTTGTTTTCTGTTTTTGCAGGTTTCAAATATTCATAAGTTGTGACAGAACTGTGATTTCTGAAATTTTTGAATTTGCTTGTGTTTTGTGTTTTTTATATTTTGACAAAAAAAATTCTGATTAATTAGTGTTAGATAATCCTTCTGTTCTTGATAGATTTGAATATATGTCTTTTGATCACAACTAATGGGCAACTGAAGATGTGAGGTATACATGCCACAAGGAAGGTATGAAGATGATTCATGGTGCACTGTTGCAGATAAGTTAGATTATTTGGCTTATAAATTAGACACTTTTAATATGCACCCTATTATGAAATCTTATTCTACTATTAGATGTGATATTTGTGGATGTTCTGATCATTATGCTTCTGATTGCCAATTTTTAATTCCTCCAAATCCCAATTCATGATGGTATCAAAATGATCAGTATAATTCTAGATGGGAAAATTAAACTTCTTTTTATGGTGATTGCTCAAACTATATTTCAGAACCATACTTTGAGGACAACCAAAAATCTAGCTTAAAGGACATGTTTGAAAAATTCATGGGTGCCTAGATGAGACAAAATGAAGAGGTTACAGTGAGCCTTAGGCAAATAAACTCTAGGTTGGATGGCTTAGTTGCACACAATAAAATTTTAGAAACCTAGATAGCACAACAAGCTTGTTTATTTAAGTTTGATTTGGAAACTAAGAAAATTGATTTAGAAAATTCCCCCTCTGATTTTGATTATTTTAAAATTGATTCTTTTGTGAACATTAATGAATCTCACTCTGATTTTGATGATTGTAAAATTGATTCATTTGATAATTTATTTGTGGAAAAGTTTGAGGAAATTGATCTTGAAAAATCCCCTCTTGATTCTAGTGATAGTGATGAAATTGATTCTTTTGATGATATATTATTTATGGTTAAATCTAATTCTTGTAATTCTGATATTGATTCTTTTGATTCTTCTGATGATGAATTATTTGTGGAAAGACATGAGGAAATTGATTTTGAAAAGTCTCACTCTGATTTTGTTGATAACTTTGAAATTGCTAAATGTTAAGTCACTTTTATATAGCATTTTATACGATGTTACTGCCATGTTTTCACTCTTTCTCACTGTTAGCCTTGGATTTATATTGAAATATTACGATATTTGCGGAATCTTCACTATTCTGTGCTTTTGCTTAATTTCAGGAAAGAAAGCGAGGCGATACGGCAATTTTCAGCCAAGATGGAATTCGCAGCAAATAACACACCCCACCCAGGGAAATCAGTCACGCCCCGCGGTTTCTGTTCCGAATCGACTTTCTAGATTTTGGGGGCAAAAAAGGGAAATCGCCAGATAGAGACACTAGGGCGAATTGAAACGGGGGAAATTCTAATTTTGGGGGGCGGAACGAACATTAGGGGGGAATCGATCTTTGACGGATGAGACGCGAGGGCGAAGAGGCGATCGGCATCAGAGTAGCGACAGCAAGGAAAAGAACGCCCCCTCATCGCGAGAGCGTGGGGAAGAGGAAGAACTGAAGAAGAGAGAAGATCTTGGACGCTCCTACTTCCTGCTTGGGGCGATATTCATCTTCTTCTCCCTATTTTCTCGTTTTATCTTGTTGTTCATGGCTTCTGTGATTAAACTTATTGAAAACCTGTTTTGGAACATGAACTTGATAGCTTAAATCCATTTCAAGGCTGGGGGAAAACTGTTGGGGTATGCCCTTAAGGCTAATGTTTGAGGCCTTTGGGATGATTTCAGTATCATGTATAAACTATGTATAAGTTTATAAAGGCAATGGTTGTTATTCAGGTTGTTACATTATCTGCTGCTATTATGTATACTTCTGAATAATGTCTCAATGGTGTTCAGCTTGGCTGACATTAGCATTGTCCTTAGTCGAGATATCTTGGTGAACATGAGACAGCCTTGATATGATTGAGACTAATATGTGTTCTAATCTTATAGGGTGCTTCGAGCATGGAATAAGATGTAGACACATAGGTGCATTGGATGTACTGGACAGACCCTACTTAGGATATTCAATTGTTTGTCACAATGTGAATAATCCTTATATGCAAGCAAGTGACATATTTCCTCTGACTTGAGATCGCTTGTGTTTCTAAATGATGATTGGCATTGTCTTGAGGTAATTCAATATCATTTGAAATATAATGGTTATAGATTATCTTGGATAATGAGCATGAGTCATGTTAGGACACTAGTGATAGATATAGGATTGCCTCTCCTTGTTGGAGTGTGATGTTCTAATGGGGCCCCCTGGATGAGATGATTGAGAAAGTGTATGGCCATACCCAGATGACTATGTTCATCTGATCTAATCATTTTCATCATATTGGAATTACAGGCTTGACACGCTTGTCCAATGAGAACATCCAGTGGCAAAGGAAACATGTATGTCAAGTGAATTGGATTCACACTTGTGCTATGGTTTGGGTGTAGTCTTGGAAGACTCTTTCCTTCATATCGGGAGACAGTGATGTGTTGCTAGATACCCCTCTCTGATCGTGATAACGTAAGTTATCGTTACCGACATTAAAGGAAACCCTTAGGGTCGCACAATTTGATGATATGGCTTACTTATGTCAGATCGTGTGGACTGAATGGTTTTGGTTCAGTTTAAAGGAGTTTAAACTCTGATTGGAAGTGAGATCTGGTCTGATCATGTTTGATTGATTAGGGCTTGAGATCGGTAAGCTTCGATCGGGAGAATTGATGCTTGATCGATGAGATCAAGAGCATCAAGAGATGTGTGGTTAGATCTTGAGCCATTTGGTTCAATTAGATCTAGACCAAGGCTTGGTTCGATTTGGTCTTTGAACCAAAGTGAATTGAACCGGTTCACATGGTGAACGTATGGTTCGATTGAGAGATGAGTTTCGATGGTTACGTGGGAGTTAAAGTAAGAGTAAATCACTTACTATATTTGGAAGGCATGATTCCTTTTGGAAACTCCCCCACGGTTTCGAACGTTGAGACGCTCTCTCTCTCGCCCCCTTCCTCTCGTGCGTGTCTTGCCTCCACGAAAGGGAAGAAGTTTTCGCCAGCCAAAGGGGTGAACACATCTCCTCATACACGATCAAGATACCTTGGCATTTTTGCTAGCACAAGGGACGCGCAAGGAAGCAAGTTCCATCACCTTGTGTGTGACTTCTTTGGAGGAGAGCCACTCGCCCTCTATCTTCTTCCAAGCCGCCACTCATGGCCATGGTAACATCTTCACTTGTTTTAAGCAAGTTTTAATGTTGATCATATGATTAAGCCATACGATCATGAAACCTAAAATTTCCGCTGCCTATGAAAATTTTATATGCGCCTATGACCTAGGTTTCGCCACTTTCAAAAACCCCTCGTATGATTTGTGCATGAATGTTTGATTTTTATATAGGAATCCTTTGTCGTTCTATTTTACCTAGTTGCGCTCTTTGCATGTTGGTTGATAATTGCTTCCTTCATGATCTAGATATCTTATACTGTTGAGAGACATATATTGATGTTGGAAACCCTAGGTATGAATGAGCCAATCGTCATGCGAATGCTGGCAATTGCTCATGGGTAGTGTATATCTCCTCACACCCATTGGGTTTATGAGACGAAGCGTACTACGATGGTAGACGCTAGCCGCATAAACACCTAGTCGCGCCTTTGAGAGAAGGGTGACTAGTACATTAGAGGGGGAGATATATACTATATCATCTCGCACTTATTGGGTTCGTTCGGGGGAGCGTACTACGATGGTAGACGTTTACCCATGCGAATACCTGGTTGCATCCTTGAGAGAGGACAACCTATATGTTCGATGCTTGCCCTAGAACTCTCTGGATAATTGTCATGCTTTTTATTATCCATGCATAATTCATCGAGGTGGTAAACCCCTTGCCTTGATTTCTTGCATCCCTAATCTACCCTAGTTCAATTCTGTTATTCTTCTGCTTTTCATTTAGTTAGTCTTAATTTAGAAAACTATTCAAACCATCTATTGCTTAGTCAGTTGGTAATTGGTATTTGGTCTCTGTGGGATCGATACATTTATTACTTTGATATATCCGTATACTTGCGGAGCGTATCAAGTATTTGGCGCCGTTGCCGGGGACCAAAATACCAATATTGACACGATTAAGTAACTGCTAGACTAAACCTTTCTTCTTTGCTTGTTTTCTTATTTTTAATTGCTTAACGATAAAATCCTTTACTTTGAGCTATCACTGCTTATCATTTATCTCTTTGGGAAGTTTAACTTTAATTTTTGCTTGGTTTATGCGCAGAACTCTATGGTCAGGATCCCTTATACCTGCCGATCTGGAAATTGAGAAAATGTCCCGACGCCGTAGAAAAGCAATAGCAACTGTTCCAGAAAAAGAGATTTTAAAGAAACCTAAGATGGATGGCCATCGCACCCTCAGAGATTTTGCTTTACCCAGCGCTCAGGGCATTCATACCAGCATTACTCGGCCTCCGATCGAGGCGAACAATTTCGAGATCAAGCCGGCCCTCATTAATATGGTATCGCAGCAACAGTTCGGTGGTTCACCACTCGAAGACCCCAATTTGCATCTGACCATCTTCTTGGAAGTGTGCGACACGCTCAAAATGAACGGTGTTACTGACGATGCATTGTGGATGAGATTGTTCCTGTTTTCCTTGCGGGACAGAGCTCGATCTTGGTTCCATTCACTCGCTAGCAAACCCATTACCACATGGGAGCAACTTTCCACAGCTTTTCTATCAAAGTATTTTCCGCCAAGCAAGAAGGCCCAACTGAGGACCCAGATCATGAATTTTTCCCAACGGGACACAGAATCATTATGTGAAGCGTGGGAGCGCTTCAAAGAACTTCAGAGGTTGTGCCCTCATCATGGGCTGGAGAAGTGGCTCCTCGTCCATATATTTTACAATGGGCTCAACTATAATACCAAGCTCACTCTCGACGCCGCAACTGGTGGCGCCTTCATGAACAAGGGGCTCGAAGATGCTTGGAACCTAATAGAGAATATGGCCACGAATCACCACCATTGGGCAGCCGAAAGAACTGGGTCATCAAAAGGAAACGGTAAATTCAATCTGGACACTTTGAATTCTATAGCTGCCAAGGTGGACTCCTTGGCCCACAAACTTGATTCCTTGGGTTTGAACTCCGTTACAGTCAATAGTATATCATGCGAGAGTGGTGGCACACCAGGACATTTATCTTCTGATTGCCAGATGGGACCTGTTCCTTTTATAGACTTACTGTCGGAACAAATGAATGCACTAAACAGTTTCCCATCAAGGCCGCAACATGACCCATATTCCAATACATACAATCCTAGGTGGAGGAGCCACCCGAACTTTTCTTATCACAACACCAATGCGGTGCAACAAACTAATTTCAGGCAACCGCCGGGTTTCCAGCGACAACGGGCACAACAAACACAAAACTTCCAACAAGCCCAGAATTTCCAACAACAGCAGCCGCCGAAGTCAAGTCTGGAATCTTCTTTTGAAAGTTTCATTGTGGCTCAAACTAAACAGAATAGTCGCATGGAAGAGAATTTCCAACAGCTAACCTTCCAGTTTGAAGCATTAACCACGCATACCAAGATGCTCGAGACTCAAATCACACAGCAAGCCTCCACCTCAACCAGAGCTCCTGGGAGACTTCCAGGACAACCGGAGGCTAATCCTTGGGAGCATTGTAACGTAAATACGACATGAAGCGGCAAACAGCTTGACGAGCCCGCAATGCCTAACGATGTACAGAGAGATCCCGAGCAAAAGATTAAATAGAACGAAGGAGCAAATCTTGAAAAGCCGGGAGGCGAGCAAGAGAAAAATAAGGAACCGGTTTACATACCGCCACCACCCTACAAACCGGTCATCCCATTTCCACAAAGGTGGCGAAGGCGACTCGATCGCCAATTTGGTAAATTTATGGAAATGCTGAATAAACTTCATATTAATATTCCATTCACTGATGCACTAGCGCAGATGCCCGCTTACGCCAAATTCCTCAAAGAGATTCTGTCTAACAAGAGGAAATTGGAGATACAGAGGACAGTAGCACTGACTGAGGAGTGTAGTGCCATAATTCAAAATAAATTACCTCCTAAACTAAAAGACCCTGGAAGTTTCTCGATCCCTTGCTAGATTGGAAATATGAATTTTGAAAGAGCTCTATGCGATCTTGGCGCTAGTGTCAGTCTGATACCACTCTCTATATGCAAGAAGTTAGACATGGGAGAACTGAAGGAGACGAGCATCTCACTGCAACTAGCCGACCGCTCAGTTCAGCACCCGGTGTGCATTCTTGAAGATGTACCGATCAAGGTCGGCAAATTCTTCATACCAACGGACTTTGTTGTATTAGAAATAGAAGAAGATGCAAGACTTCCCATAATTCTTGGCCGACCATTCCTGGCCACTGCTGGAGCTGTTATAGATGTCAAAAATGGGAAACTCTCCTTAAACATTGGTGAAGACATTATAGATTTTGATATATCTGAAAGCTTAAAACGTCCCTCTTTTGCAGGTACATGCTATAGCGTAGATGTTGTGGAAGACGAGATAGGCAGCACATGTACTGTAGAGGACGAGCTGATACCGTTGGAAGAAAGTCAAACCGGTGAAGAAGAGCGTGAAGAAGAGGATGAATCGGAAGTAGCAACATGTCTACAGCTGCCGAGCACCATTACCGCAGTAAACGAGTGTAAAGAAATTGAACTCAAGCCGTTATCGAGCAATTTAAGGTATGAATTCCTAGACTCGAACTCCACTCTACTGGTAATTGTCGATGTGGGACTTGATGAGGTACAAACTCACTCTCTCTTGAACATACTTAGGGAGTATAAGAATGTCATTGGATATAAATTAGAAGATATTAAAGGTATTAATCCCTCCATTTGCATGCACAGGATATTCTTGGAGGAAGGTAGCAAACCCACCATCGAAGGACAAAGACGACTTAACCCAAATCTGAAGGAAGTAGTGAAAAAGGAGATCTTAAAACTTTTAGATGCAGGGGTAATCTATCCCATCTCTGACAGTGCATGGGTAAGTCCAGTACATGTTGTACCAAAGAAGGGAGGAACAACGGTGATGAAGAACAAGAAGGATGAACTAATTCCGACACGGACAGTCACAGGTTGGAGGATGTGTATAGATTTTAGGAAGTTGAATAAAGCTACTCGAAAGGACGATTACCCGTTACCATTCATCGACCAGATGTTGGAACGTCTAGCTAACAATTCTTATTCTTGTTTTCTCGATGGATATTCAGGATTCTTCCAAATCCCTATCCACCCAGAGGACCAGGAGAAAACAACGTTCACTTGTCCCTATGGCACGTTCGCCTACCGGCGAATGCCATTCGGCTTGTGCAACGCACCCGCCACGTTCCAACGTTGTATGACCGCCATATTCTCAGACCTCGTGGAAGATGTGATGGACATATTCATGGACGATTTTTCTGTATATGGTTACTCTTCTGATATTTGTCTTGCTAATATATCTCGAGTCTTTTTGAACTCATGTCAAGAAGCCGACCTCGTGCTGAACTGGGAAAAGTGTCATTTCATGGTACAAGAGGGAATCGTGCTTGGGCACTTGATATCGAAGAGAGAAATAGAAGTCGACAAGGCAAAAGTCGACGCAATTGAGAAGCTTCCACCTCCAACCTCCGTGAAAGCAATTCGAAGTTTCTTAGGTCACGTCGGTTTCTACTGGCGCTTCATTAAAGATTTTTCAAAAATTTCTAGACCATTAACTTGTCTCTTAGCTAAAGATGTACCTTTTCTCTTTGACAGGGATTGTCTACAAGCCTTCAACACTCTGAAAGAAGCTCTTATCTCGGCACCGATTATACAACTGCCGGATTGGACCCTCCCATTCGAACTCATGTGTGATGCGAGTGATTATGCAGTGGGAGCGGTATTGGGACAGAGAAAAGAAAATCGGTTGCACGCCATCTACTATGCGAGCCGAACACTTGACGAAGCACAAGTGAACTATGCGACGACTGAAAAAGAGCTATTGGCCGTGGTCTTTGCATTTGACAAATTCTGATCTTATGTTGTGGATTCTAAAGTTATTGTGTTTACAGACCATGCAGCCATCAGGTATTTAATGAGCAAGAAGGACGTGAAGCCACGACTCATCAAATGGATTTTGCTCCTGCAAGAGTTTGACATTGAAGTAAGAGATAAGAAAGGGGCAGAAAACTCAGTGGCCGACCACCTCTCTCGTCTGACATATGAACAAGATGATCGGTTGGATGCAGAATTGGAAATCAATGACTTCTTCCCTGACGAGAAACTCTTGGCACTCTCAAGCGTTGAACCCCCATGGTATGCGGACTTTGTGAACTTCTTAGCTGCAAAGATTTTACCTCCTGGACTCACCTATCAACAGAGGAAGAAGTTCCTTTCTGATGTCCGTCACTACTATTGGGATGAGCCATTTCTTTTTAAGAGGTGCGCAGATTCAATATACCAGCGATGCTTATCCGAAGAAGAGTACTCAGATGTCTTGTACCACTGTCATGGATCTTCTTATGGAGGACACTGCAGCACGTCGAAGACAGCTTTTAAGGTTTTACAGAGTGGCTTCTACTGGCCTACATTATTTTGAGACGCTCAGAAATTTGTGAAAAGCTGTGACCAGTGTCAGCGCACCGGCAACATATCAAGAAGAGACGAGATGCCCCTAAACAACATCTTGGAAGTTGAGATCTTTGATGTCTGGGGAGTGGATTTTATGGGACCGTTCTCATCTTCATTTGGACATAAGTATATACTAGTTGCAGTAGACTATGTATCAAAATGGGTGGAAGCGATGTCCTCTTCCACCAATGATTCCCACATTGTTATGAAACTACTCAAGAAGGTAATCTTTCCATGGTTTGGAGTACCGCGGGTGATCATCAGTGACGGTGGCTCCCATTTCATTGAACAGCGCTCTGCAACGCTTCTGAGAAAATATGCAGTCACCCACAAAGTCGCCACGCCATACCATCCGCAAACCAGTGGGCAAGTTGAAATCTCCAACCGCGAGCTTAAGAAGATTTTGGAGAAGACCGTCTCACGAGCACGAACAAATTGGGCCATGAAATTGGATGATGCTCTCTGGGCGTATCATACAGCATTTAAGACACCTATAGGGATGTCGCCCTATCAATTGGTATATGGTAAATCTTGTCATTTGCCGATTGAATTAGAGCACAAAGCATTTTGGGCCACGAGGACCTTGAACTTTGATTTTAAATCAGCTGGTGAGAAGCGAATCTTGCAGATTAACGAACTTGATGAATTGAGGTTAAGCGCTTATAAAAACGCACGCATTTACAAGGAGCGCACCAAGAGGTGGCATGATCAAAAGATCTTAAGGAAAGAATTCAAAGAGGGAGATCTAGTTTTGTTATTCAACTCCAGACTAAGGCTATTCCTAGGAAAATTGAAAACAAGATGGTCTGGACCATTCACTGTTATGAAAGTTTACCCATTTGGAGCAGTTGAGATCAGTGACAAAGGGTCAGGGACATTTAAGGTTAATGGGCAACGTTTAAAGCACTATTTCACCGATGAGCAAATTGAGAAGAGAGGCACCATCCCTCTTTCAGATCCTTCAACTCCTCGCTGACGTGACATTATGGTCAAGCTAAAGACCTTAAAATAGTGCTTCTTGGGAGGCAACCCAAGTTTTCTTCCTTGCTTTATTTATTTCTTTTGGTAGTTAGCTTTTGATATTTTAATTAGTGGTAATGGTATTTTGATTTTGAAATGGTAAAATGATCTTTAGAGTATTTGGTTGCTTTGAATTCTTGTTGGAGCCTGATTATATGTTTGCCATTGTTCAGGGAAGCTACAGAAGAAATTTGGTCATTTTTTGTAACTTACAGAAAGTTCCGCGAGTGACCCTTGGAGAATAACCTCACCCCACGGCATCTGGAAGGAGTCCTGCAACAACACTCTGCTCTGGTACTCTGTTCTGAAGCAGAGCACATTTTTCCCACAGATTCTTCCGTGGGTGACCCCTGGAGAATAACCTCACCCTGGGGCCTCTGAAGCTAAAATTTTCAGCATGAAGGCAAAAAGACCACAGAATGTTCCACAGGGGACCCCACAATCAGAACCTCACCCGAGGTTTTTGCAGACAAAATCTGATTGATCGGCCCAGCCCTTGGACACAAATGCAATTTTTCTATAGAAACTTCCGCGCGGGGGGGGGGGGTGTCAAGGGATCCAAACCTCACCCCGCGACTTCTGGTGACCGACCTCGCAACATATGTGCCGATTTTCACATATTCTTCCGCGGGTCGTCCCTCGACTTGAACCTCACCCCGTGGCTTTCATGGGGACCCACTTAACCCACTTAACCCCCCTTCTACCCCACCTATTGAACCACTCTAGCCAAATCCCACACCCTGTGGAACCCTAGTCCCCACCTCACCGATTTCCCTACTCCCGCTCGCCCCCTTCGTCGCCGACGCCTCCCTGGTCTTCCCTCCTCGCCGGAGCCGCAAGTCATGCCGGTGAACCTCCTCCACAACCAGCAATCTTCCCCCTTGACAATGGCTCCACGGAAGGCTAGTGCTTTCAAGCGTGTCAATCCATCTCCATCTCCCGCCCAACCAGCCGACGCCTCATCTCCCATCCCTCCACCGCCTCCTCCAGTCGGATCGACGCCTCCTTGCCGGAAGACCTGCGTCCGCAACCATAAGCGGCATAAAACATCAACATCTGCGGCTCCACAATCTCCTCCCTGCACCTCTGCTCCGCCCGATTCCTCTGCGCCACCGGCCGGCCATCCCTCCACCGCCACCTACAGCCGGCGGATAGCAGGCAAACGCCCCATGCTCTCAGAGCAACAATCTGCCGCTCCACTTGGATCTGCCGAGACTTCCCCTGCTGACGAATCCCCTGTTGCCGACCACCCCACTATCATCTTTCGAGATGCTGATCAAGAGGCGAGGTATGCGGTGCTCTCCAAACGTCAAATTGTCAATACAAGATACTTGATTTTATGATTGCTTTTGGCTGTTAGTGTGCTTCATTTACATGATCCTGTTTTTCTATCGATACATGCTTGAAACCGGTCTAATGTCGTGAGATACAATCACTTACATGAGACAAATTGAAGATTGATTTTTGTTAAGCCAAGCACTCACTTAAACTGTGGGACACGCGAGTTTGCCATGCTTGATCGATACAGATTGGTTCCTTCCCTCTACCTGTTGTACTTGAACCTTCCACCACATCCCTCAATCTCTGTCACCACAAAAATAAAAAGCATAATGAAAGAAAGATTCTCTAGCAAAGTCTAGTGACATTTGACAAAGAAATGATGAAAGAAAGATTCTCTAGCAAAGTCTAGAGACATTTGGAAAAAAAAAAGAAGGAGGAAAAGAAAAAGGAAAGAGAAAATATTTGTATACATTCATGTCGTCCATGACACATCTCTTTCCACTTCCACCATTTCATCTCATTATCTCGGGGGATATGCATCAACTATTGGGAGGAACAATGACATTGACCATCTAGTTTGGAAATTATGTGGAGTAACACATTTATCTTTTGGAAATTATGTGGAGTAACACGTTTATCTTGGGTTGTAAAGCTCACCATTTTGATTTTTGATAGGAGTTTACTGTTTGTACATTGTTTGACCACTTCATGGACCGGCGATAGCATTCTCCTAGTGAGACTTGGATTTATGTTTTATGAAACATCCTTACAGCTGAACTTCATTTTATCTTTACTTGAGGACAAGCAAGAGTCTAAGTCTGGGGGAGTTTGTTAAGTCACTTTTATATAGCATTTTATACGATGTTACCGCCATGTTTTCACTCTTTCTCGCTGTTAGCCTTGGATTTATATTGAAATATTATGATATTTGCGGAATCTTCACTATTTTGTTCTTTTGCTTAATTTCAGGAAAGAAAGCGAGGCGATATAGCAATTTTCAGCCAAGATGGAATTCGCAGCAAATAACACACCCCACCCAGGGAAATCAGTCACGCCCCGCGGTTTCTGTTCCGTCGGGAATCGACTTTCTAGATTTTGTTCGTCTCTTCTATGCGTTGAAGAAGGATGATTATTGGGGGCAAAAAGGGAAATCGCCAGATAGAGACGCTAGGGCGAATTGAACCAGGGGCAATTCTAATTTTGGGGGGCGGAACAAACATTAGGGGGGAATCGATCTTTGATGGACGAGACGCGAGGATGAAGAGGCGATCGACATCTGAGCGGCGACAGCAAAGAAAAGAACGCCCCCTCATCGCGAGAGTGTGGGGAAGAGGAAGAACTGAAGAAGAGAGAAGATCTTGGACGCTCCTACTTCCTGCTTGGGGCGATATTCATCTTCTTCTCCCTATTTTCTCATTTTATCTTGTTGTTCATGGCTTCTGTGATTAAACTTATTGAAAACCTATTTTGGAATATGAACTTGATAGCTTAAATCCATTTCAAGGCTGGGGAAAACCCCTCGTATGATTTGTGCATGGATGTCTGATTTTTATATATGAATCCTTTGTCGTTCTATTTTACCTAGTTGTGCTCTTTGCATGTTGGTTGATAATTGCTTCCTTCATGATCCAGATATCTTATACTGTTGAGAGACATATATTGATGTTGGAAACCATAGGTATGAATGAGCCAATCGTCATGCGAAAGCTGGCAATTGCTCATGGGTAGTGTATATCTCCTCGCGCCCATTGGGTTTATGAGATGAAGCGTACTACGACGGTAGACGCTAGCCACATAAACACCTAATCACGCCTTTGAGAGAAGGGTGACTAGTACATTAGAGGGGGAGATATATACTATATCATCTCGCACTTATTGGGTTCGTTCGGGGGAGCGTACTACGACGGTAGACGTTTACCCATGCGAATACTTGGTTGCATCCTTGAGAGAGGACAACCTATATGTTCGATGCTTGCCCTAGAACTCTCTGGATAATTGTCATGCTTTTTATTATCCATGCATAATTCATCGAGGTGGTAAACCCCTTGCCTTGATTTCTTGCATCCCTGATCTACCCTAGTTCAATTCTGTTATTCTTCTGCTTTTCATTTAGTTAGTCTTAATTTAGAAAACTATTCAAACCGTCTATTGCTGTTTAGCTTGTAGAAGCTTAGTCAGTTGGTACTTGGTATTTGGTCTCTGTGGGATCGATACATTTATTACTTCGATATATCCGTATACTTGCGGAGCGTATCACTAAATTATTTGATGATGAACATGAGGAACTTGAAAAGGATTTGAATATTACAAATATTGATGAATCTCACTCTGATGTTTTGCCCATATCTATTGTTCAATCTGTTGGGGTATGCCCTTAAGGCTAATGTTTGAGGCCTTGGGATTGTATCAGTATCATGTAATAAACTCTTGTGTTTATAAAGGCATGGTTATTATTCAGGTTGTTACCTTCTCTGCTGCAATTAGTGTACTTCTGAATAATGTCTCAAAGCTGTTCAGCTGGGCTGACATGCTATAAAGTCCTTAGTCGAGATATCTTGGTGAACATGAGACAGCCTTGATATAATTGAGACTAATATGTATTCTAATCTTATAGGATGCTTCGAGCATGGAATAAGATGTAGACTCATGGGTACATTGGATGTACTGGACAGACCCTACTAGGATATTCAATTACTTGTCACAATGTGAATAATCCTTGTTTGCACTAAGTGGCACATGTCCTCTGACTTGAGATCACTTGTGTTTCTAAATGATGATTGTCATTGTTTTGAGGTAGTTCAATATCATTTGAAACATAATGATTATAGACTATCTTGGATAATGATCTTGAGTCAGGTTAGGGCACTAGTGATAGATAAAGGATTGCCATCTCCTTAATTGGAGTGTGATGTTCTATAGGGGCCCCCTAGATGGGATGATTGAGATAGTGTATGGCCATACCCAGGTGACTATGATCATCTGATCTAATCATGCTCATCATATTGGAATAACAAGCTTGACATGCTTGTCCAATAAGAACATCCAGTGGCAAAGGAAAAATGTATGCCTAGTGAAGTGGATTCACACTTGTGCTGTGGTTTGGGAGTAGTCTTGGAAGACTCTTTCCTTTATATCGGGAGACAGTGATGTGTTGCTAGATACCCCTCACTGATCGTGATAATGTAAGTTATCGTTACCGACATTTAGAGGAAACCCTTAGGGTCGCACAACTTGATGATATGGCTTACTTAAGTCTGATCGTGTGGACTGAATTCTTTGGGTTCAGTTTAAAGGAGTTTAAACTCTGATTGTAAGTGAGATCTGGTCTGATCATGTTTGATTGATTGGGGCTTGAGATCGGTAAGCTTCGATCAAGAGAGATGATTCTAGATCGGTGAGATCAGGAACATCATGAGATGAACGGTTAGATCTTGAGCCATTTTGGTTCAGAGAGATCTAGACCATGGGCCGTTTTGGTTTGGTCTTTGGACCGAATTGAATTGAATTGAATTAGCTTGAACCGGTTCACATATGTGAATGCATGGTTCAAGGCTCAGTCATATTTGGGCGGTTTTCTTATGGGTGAGCGCATGGCTTCATGACTTGCCATATTTGGAAGTCATGAAACGCCATCACTTAAAAAATGCCTAAATGATGATGGTGAATTGAATTCGATTGTCGCCTTGGCTTGAGAGGAGAAAGAGCTTCTTCCTTGACGAGAAGAGAGTTCGGCCAAGCATCTCTTGACTTCGACACACGCAAGGAGAACTTGGTGATTTTTGCTAGCACAAGAATTGCGCAAGGAGGAAGCCTTCATCATCCTTGTGTGCGTCTTCTTTGGAGGAGAGCTCATTTGCCCTCTTGCTTCCAAGCCGCCTCCTTCCTCATGGCTATGGTAATAGATCTCAACTTGATCTTTGCAATATAACCAAGTTAATCATATGATCTACATGCGGTCTTGAGGGTGACACCCCTATAATATTTCATGCGCCCCCTTTATTAGGGTTTCACCCCCTTTTGCGCTCCCCCTTGAAGGGGACTTTCAAATGGTATCAGAGCATGGTTTTCTTGTAGAATCATATGATTGCTTCATGTTGCTTGTTTGTGATCCGTGTATGTCATTACATGTTATAGATCTATATTGAAGTTTCATCATAGTTGCGCATGTTACCAAGTATCTAGTTGCGCATGGTAATGTAGATGAAAGCTTCTTACTTTGTTGTTGCGCATGTTGTAAGTTGTTTTTCCCTAAAAACTTTGTAACATGTTGCGCGCTCCATCTAGATCTATAAGCGCCTACTATAAACCCTTAGATGGGTTGATGGGGTTGAAAGCATCATCTAGTGTAGATCCAATAGTCTGATCAGACCGTCTGACAGCCTAGATGGATCGACCAGATGGCACCTGTGCGCAAGCACAAGGTGGCTATAGGTCGATTGCATCACAGGCGTGTAGCGAGGTCTGGTTGAGACAACCAGTGAACACACATGAGTTAGGCCTGGGGTCACACCCGCTTGCCAGAACTCATGTTGGTTGTTCAGCCCTTGGCGCATGCATGGTTGACCATTAGGTCAACTCGAGTCAGTTAGGACTTGGTGCATGCAAGGGCATGGATCTAACTAGATTGTTGAGTGGATCCCTATCAATGGACCGTTGTAAGGTTGTAGGGCACATAAGGAAATTAAAATTGATGCCAATGGGGTTTTCAAAATTTTATTTTCTTTGTAATGGATCACATGTTGATTGAATGATGCCATGATGCTTGTTTATTTAATCTTATGTGGGTTGCCCTTAATGTGTGCTGTGCTGGGGCCTGCGAGCCTGGTAAATTATTATTATTGTGATCTGCGAATCACATTTTTAATTAATTGTATAATTGACCTGCGAGTCAAGCTTGTCTAGATAGATCAAAATGTATTTTGATTAGACAAGAGCACAAAGGCACACATCCCAGAGGGGCATTCAGCTGGTGGCGCACCTGAGGTGCTCTTGGCGCAAGGGCCCTGGGTTGGACCAGATGAGATGCTAAAGACCCAAGAAGAGCAAGTGAAGACTTAAGTATCTTAAGGTCTTACTTAGGCTATGGGCTTTTACCACATAAGATCCATGCTTTCTTTTTATTAATTATATAATTAGAACTGCATGAGTTTATCTTCCGCTATCACCATAGAAATTGCATGATAGTTAAGAAGATAAAAGACCGTTAAAATCCAAACGCTAAAATATCAAGCACGTAATGCCTTCTGACGCGAAACCTCACTGTTCTGACTATCGTTGGAGCCGTGTTGTACCCACTCAGTGGGCACGTCCATCTATCTTCAGACGGTGCGGGATTTCACCTGCGTGTTACAGAGAAGGGATTTATCGCTTCTCGTTGCTCAGCATAGCACGTGGTGGTCCAGGGAGTAGGTCGGGTCAGCTTGACCATGTAGGCTACATATGTGGCGCATATGGTAGCACATGGAGGCAGCCATCTGTGGGGTCAGAGATTGTGTTGTACCAACTCAGTTGGCACAGTCTGCTGGACTGCCCAGATGAAGGGGAATCGCACGGGTTGGCGATTGGCAGGGACTGCCTACCAGAAATTAGTACTTGTACTCTCTGTGCATCTTATCTCGCCTGAGCGGGACGCGGAGACCAAGTATAAAATCTGGATCCCATCTCACTAAAAAGAGTGTTACTCTTTCGGACTGTTTAATGGATTTTTCAGTCAGATAAAATAGTGAGAAAAGAATCTTTCTTAAGTCCTGGATTGATTCTAAACATTGATACTGACCTTGCTGTTCTTGCATTGTTGTAGATTCCTGCAGCAACGAACACCATGAGCTTTAATGTGCGATCCCTACTGGAAAGGGAGAAGTTTGCTGGGCCAAACTTCTCAGACTGGTTCGGACACCTTAAGATCGTTCTTAAGGCAGAGAGGAAACTGTATGTCCTCGAGACGGCTGTGCCGCCTCAACCCGCTGCGAACGCCGCAAGGGCGGTTCGTGATGCCTATGAAAAGCACGTCAATGATAGCATTGATGTCGCTTGCCTGATGCTAGCGTCTATGACGCCACCGCTGCAGCGTCAGCATGAGGATATGTCGGCTATAGAGATTATAGCGAACCTCAAGATGCTGTATGCTGCACAGGCGAGGACAGAACGCTATAATCTGACAAAGCTTTTCTTTCAGAGCAAACTGGCTGAAGGGAGCCCAGTGGGAGCTCACGTGCTCAAGATGATTGGGCACAAGGAGGCTCTGGAGAAACTGGGCCATACCATCAACCAAGAGCTTGCTGTAGATATTATTCTGCAGTCTCTTCCGCCTTCTTTCGATGCGTTCATTATTAACTTTAATATGAACAAAATCGATTGTACTCCGGCAGAGCTGCTGAATATGCTCTTGACTACTGAGGAAACTCTGAAGGGAAAGCCTTCAACCTCTGTCTTAATGGTTCCTTCCAGGAACAAGAAGAAGGGGAAGAAGGGCAAAGCCCCTGTCAAGAACTACAGTAAGGCTCTGAAACAGAAGGTAAAGCGGTCGAAGGACAACAGGTGTTTCCACTGTGGCCAGCTGGGTCACTGGAAAAAGGACTGTAAAGCGCTCCAAGGAGATAAGAGGGGAAGCATTGCTTCTGGCTCAGGTATATATGTGACTGAGGTCATGTTATCTTCTTCTTCCATTTCATGGGTGTTGGACACTGCATGTGGAGTTCACATTTGTTCAAATGTACAGGAACTCAAGAGAAGAAGGCAGGTGGGACAGCATGAGGTGGACCTACGCGTTGGAAACGGGGCACGGGTTGCTGCTGTTGCTGTAGGAGACTATTTCATTTCTTTACCATCTGGCATTGTATTGGAATTAAACAATTGTTATTTTGTACCTAGTATCACCAAAAATATTATCTCTATTCCTGCTCTTGTCAGGAAAGGGTTTTCCTTTGAATGCAAGATTTCAAAGTGTTATCTTACTCTTGATAATATTGTCTATGCTACTGGTTCAATTAACAATGGGTTATTCATGTTGGACATGGAATATTCTATACAAAATATTGATAATAAGAAAGCCAAGTATGCTGATGACAGCACCTTGTTATGGCATAGTCGTTTAGGCCATATTAACAAGAAGCGCATTAAGCGGTTGCATGATCATGGACTGCTGGGATCATTCTCCTATGAGGAGATTGATACATGCAAAGCTTGTTTATTGGGTAAAATGACGAAGTCTCCTTTTCTTAACAAAGGTCAAAGGGCTTCAGGTTTACTTGACCTTATACACAGTGATGTGTGTGGGCCATTTAGTAAACATGCCAGAGGTGGCTATCAGTACTTCATTACCTTTACTGATGATTTCAGTAGGTATGGTTATGTCTATTTGATGAGACATAAGAGTGAATCTTTTGACAAGTTCAAAGAGTTCAAAAATGAAGTACAGAATCAGCTAGGCCGAAATATCAAGGCACTTCGTTCTGATCGAGGTGGAGAATACTTGAGTCATGCGTTTACTGACTATCTGAAAGAGTGTGGGATTATCTCACAGCTCACTCCGCTAGGAACACCGCAATGGAATGGTGTGTCCGAGAGGAGAAATAGAACGTTGCTTGACATGGTTCGTTCTATGATGAGTCAGGCTACTCTTCCTTACTCCTTTTGGGGATTTGCACTGGAGACAGCTGCAAAGGTACTAAACCGAGTGCCATCCAAGGCAGTTTCAAAGACTCCATATGAGTTATGGTATGGGAAACAGCCTAGCTTGACATTTATTAAGATCTGGGGTTGCGAGGCTTATGTCAAAAAGCTCGCCTCTGAGAAACTGGAGAGCAGATCTGAGAAATGCTTCTTTGTCGGTTACCCTAAGGAAACTAAGGGTTATTATTTCTACGATCCCAAAGAGAACAAGGTATTTGTTGCTCAGACGGCCATTTTTCTTGAGAAGGAGTTTCTTCTGCAAGAGGCCAGTGGGAGAGAAATAAAGCTGTATGAGAATCCAGATGAAGGACAAAGTAGTCAAGCACAGATGGATGAGCCTGAGCCGGTAGAACAGGTTATTGAACAACCTGAGGCTCAGATATCACGGGAACCGCGAAGATCGGGAAGGATCCGTCGACAGCCTGAGCGCTATGACGGAGTCTACATCATTGATAATGATGAACCCCTCACTTATGCGGATGCGGTCAGTGGACCGGAGTCAGCTAGATGGCTTGAAGCTATGCGAGCCGAAATGGACTCCATGTCAGATAACCAAGTCTGGGATTTGGTTGATCCGCCTCTGGGAGTAATCCCTATAGGCTGTAAATGGATCTTCAAGAAGAAGATTGACATGGATGGTAACGTGGTTACCTATAAAGGCAGGCTAGTTGCGAAAGGTTTCAAACAAATCTATGGGATAGATTATGATGAAACTTTCTCTCCTGTAGCCATGTTCAAGTCTATTCGGATTGTTTTCGCGATAGCTGCATATTACGATTATGAGATCTGGCAGATGGATGTGAAGACAGCTTTCCTTAATGGAAATCTTAATGAGGATGTGTATATGACACAACCTGAAGGTTTCACTAATCCATCAGATCGTCATAAAATATGCAAGTTAAAGAAGTCCATTTATGGACTTAAACAAGCATCAAGAAGCTGGAATATTCGTTTTGATGAATCAATCTCTGAGTTTGGCTTCATCAAGAACGAGGATGACCCGTGTGTATATAAGAGGTTTAGTGGGAGCGTAATTACATTCCTAGTCCTCTACGTCGATGATATCTTAATCATTGGAAACGATGTTCCTGAACTGCATGCTGTTAAAGCATGGTTAGGAAAATGTTTTCAGATGAAAGATTTAGGAGAAGCAGCCTATGTGTTAGGTGTAAAGATCTACAGGGATAGATCTAAGAGGCTTCTCGGGCTATGCCAGAGTACTTACATCGATAAAGTCCTGGAGAGATTCCATTTAGAGAATTCTAAAAGTGGATATCTTCCAGTCAGACATGGTCTGAATCTTTCGAAGAGTCAGTGTCCACAAACACAGACTGAGAAAGATGAAATGGACAATACGCCTTATGCTTCGGCTATTGGGTCCATTATGTATGCGATGTTGTGTACTCGCCCAGACGTCGCTTACGGGTTAAGCGTAACCAGTCGTTTCCAAAGTAATCCAGGACAGGCACACTGGATTGCAGTCAAGAACATCTTAAAATATCTGCGGAGGACCAAAGATATGTTCTTGATATATGGTGGTCAGGAAGAACTCAGTATAGAAGGATATACTGACGCTTCGTTCCAGTCGGACCAGGATGATTTCCGATCGCAATCAGGCTATGTTTTTAGCTTGAATGGTGGAGCAGTGGTGTGGAAGAGTTTCAAACAGTCAACTGTTGCTGATTCCACAACAGAAGCCGAGTATGTTGCAGCCTCGAAAGCATCCAAGGAGGCAGTGTGGATTCGTAAGTTCGTGAGAGAACTTGGTGTCGTTCCTTCGAGTGCAGATCCTTTGGTTATCTTCTGTGATAACACTGGAGCAATCGCACAAGCAAAGGAACCACGGTCGCACCAGAAGTCCAAGCACATACAGAGACGGTTTCACTTGATCCGGGAGATCATTGATCGTGGCGAGATCAAAATATGCAAGGTTCATACAGATGACAATCTAGCTAACCCGCTTACCAAGCCTCTGGCACAGCAGAAGCATGAGAAGCACTGTAATAATATGGGTTTGAGATTTCTCAACCATTAGATTAAGTGCAAGTGGGAGATTGTTGGGGTATGCCCTTAAGGCTAATGTTTGAGGCCTTGGGATTGTATCAGTATCATGTAATAAACTCTTGTGTTTATAAAGGCATGGTTATTATTCAGGTTGTTACCTTCTCTGCTGCAATTAGTGTACTTCTGAATAATGTCTCAAAGCTGTTCAGCTGGGCTGACATGCTATAAAGTCCTTAGTCGAGATATCTTGGTGAACATGAGACAGCCTTGATATAATTGAGACTAATATGTATTCTAATCTTATAGGATGCTTCGAGCATGGAATAAGATGTAGACTCATGGGTACATTGGATGTACTGGACAGACCCTACTAGGATATTCAATTACTTGTCACAATGTGAATAATCCTTGTTTGCACTAAGTGGCACATGTCCTCTGACTTGAGATCACTTGTGTTTCTAAATGATGATTGTCATTGTTTTGAGGTAGTTCAATATCATTTGAAACATAATGATTATAGACTATCTTGGATAATGATCTTGAGTCAGGTTAGGGCACTAGTGATAGATAAAGGATTGCCATCTCCTTAATTGGAGTGTGATGTTCTATAGGGGCCCCCTAGATGGGATGATTGAGATAGTGTATGGCCATACCCAGGTGACTATGATCATCTGATCTAATCATGCTCATCATATTGGAATAACAAGCTTGACATGCTTGTCCAATAAGAACATCCAGTGGCAAAGGAAAAATGTATGCCTAGTGAAGTGGATTCACACTTGTGCTGTGGTTTGGGAGTAGTCTTGGAAGACTCTTTCCTTTATATCGGGAGACAGTGATGTGTTGCTAGATACCCCTCACTGATCGTGATAATGTAAGTTATCGTTACCGACATTTAGAGGAAACCCTTAGGGTCGCACAACTTGATGATATGGCTTACTTAAGTCTGATCGTGTGGACTGAATTCTTTGGGTTCAGTTTAAAGGAGTTTAAACTCTGATTGTAAGTGAGATCTGGTCTGATCATGTTTGATTGATTGGGGCTTGAGATCGGTAAGCTTCGATCAAGAGAGATGATTCTAGATCGGTGAGATCAGGAACATCATGAGATGAACGGTTAGATCTTGAGCCATTTTGGTTCAGAGAGATCTAGACCATGGGCCGTTTTGGTTTGGTCTTTGGACCGAATTGAATTGAATTGAATTAGCTTGAACCGGTTCACATATGTGAACGCATGGTTCAAGGCTCAATCATATTTGGGCGGTTTTCTTATGGGTGAGCGCATGGCTTCATGACTTGCCATATTTGGAAGTCATGAAACGCCATCACTTAAAAAACGCCTAAATGATGATGGTGAATTGAATTCGATTGTCGCCTTGGCTTGAGAGGAGAAAGAGCTTCTTCCTTGACGAGAAGAGAGTTCGGCCAAGCATCTCTTGACTTCGACACACGCAAGGAGAACTTGGTGATTTTTGCTAGCACAAGAATTGCGCAAGGAGGAAGCCTTCATCATCCTTGTGTGCGTCTTCTTTGGAGGAGAGCTCATTTGCCCTCTTGCTTCCAAGCCGCCTCCTTCCTCATGGCTATGGTAATAGATCTCAACTTGATCTTTGCAATATAACCAAGTTAATCATATGATCTACATGCGGTCTTGAGGGTGACACCCCTATAATATTTCATGCGCCCCCTTTATTAGGGTTTCACCCCCTTTTGCGCTCCCCCTTGAAGGGGACTTTCACAATCTTCTGATTTATTTGAAAATTTATGCTTTATTGAGGAATCTAATATGAGACAGAAAAGCTATTTTGATAATCCAATACTTGAATCTTTTGATGAAAGTCCTATTGCAATTGAAGATATAAATTTGAAGAAAGGACTGATGATTTTACTTTCTCACAAATATAGGAAGATCATTGAATATCCTTTGAGTGGAATTGAAAATTTTGATTTTGATTTCTGCATATTTGAGAAAGCCACATCAATTGTGATTTATATGAAATTTTGGATGTTTAGATTAGTGGCTAAACTTTTTGTATAATGGAAATGCAGAAAACTATATACTATTTACTATGGTATTGATCCACCTGCTTCACCATGATATTTGAGTTTTGGTCAAGCTAGTGACCTAAAAATTAGCGCTTCTTGGGAGGCAACGCAAACACTCTTACTTAGCTTAGTTTCTTTTATTTTAGTTTATTTTTAGAATTAATTTTTCTTCTCTTTTTGCAGGGAAAATCAAACTTTGCCCAAAATACGGCACTGCCGTAATCTTTTCCACGGTGCCGTAATTTCGGCCGATTTCTTACCCGAGACTTTTCTGAAGTTTTGTGAAAAATATGGTGATACCGTATTCTTTTTCACGATACCGTAATTTTGACTAATTTTTGACCCGAGAGTTTTGCATCTTTTACGGCACTACCGTAATTTTTTTATGGTGTCGTATTTTTGTGTGATTTTCAACCCGAGAGTTTTGAGATTTTTGTGAAAATTACGGTAGTGTCGTAACTAATTTTACGGTACCGTAATTCCTGCATAATCTGCATTATGCTTCCTATATTCTGCTTATCTGATTAGGTGTTTTCTCGCAGTGATTTTAAGAAACTGGAGTAGTGAAATTTTTGATCTTTGGCACAATCATCAACTACCTTTTACTATCATTTGGATATTTTTATTGAATTTTAAAGTCCATGGATCATCCTATAACACATAGCATCTTTTGGTAACTAATAAATTTCTGCAACAGTTTTGTTTGATTGATCTGATTAGCATTTTTGCTGCAGATTTTTAAGATGCTTTGATGAGTTGAAACCCTGATCTTTCACTTGAAATTAGAAGCACATGTTTCGTTCTATCTTGTGGATTAGTTGTTTTCATTAAAATATTTTCTCACAATTCTAGGAAGCATAGCAACTTTTGAAATCTGATTAACTTCTATGCAGTTTTTGATTTTGTAATCTAATTAGCCCTCTTTCTACTAACACCCTAAATTCCTGACAGATTTTGATCCTTGAATTTTCATACGTCTAGAAAGAACAAGTTTTGTTCTTCCACATGGTTATGTCTATTTTCTTTATGAATCATTAAATCTCATTCTTGGGTATGGCTACTTTTCATAAATAAATCAGTGACTGCTCTATTTGCTTTTAACTTGTTATTGCTTTTTTTGCCTCTAGATCCAGAAATCTTCAAGAGCAACTGACTTCCACCTCTTGTGGAGCTCCACCAGCAACCTCTTACTTCTTCTGTTGCCTCTTTTTCCATTGATTTTATTTTTGCAGTAGAATCTTTATTTAGTGACTCTGATTTTTTTAGTTGTGCAGTACTATCTCTCGCTCACTAGCTGATGACTTTGCCTCCAGGACTGTAATCTCCAACTAGCCACTGGAGACTACTCATTTTCACTCTATTGTCGGCACCATCATCTTTATCGCTAGTCGCTTTTCAGCTAGCATCTGATCCACCTCTACTTCTCACCTGCATCAGCTCTTTTCCACCAGCACACTTTCAAACCTCCAGCGATATCTCTGAGAAAAATTTTATTTTTGCTATGTTAGGGACTATTTTTTGATCTGAGCCTTATGTACCTTAAATTGTGCAGGTAAAATTTTCAAAAGACACATTTTTGGACCTGCACTTGCCCCGACACTACACCTCTGATGATGATTGAGCTTGCTATATAGTTTTGTGAATATTGTTTGCACTTTTGATTATTTACACTTTTCTTCTCCTAAAAATTTCTATTTTATGTGATTATACGGATCTATCACTTTACATCTTTTGACTACTTGAGTTTCATGCTTCACACCTTTTTGCATTGATATTGATATTTTTTTATGCTTTAAATTTTTATGACTTGAATCCATGAGAGGTGTGTGGATTTTTCTATGATGATGAATATTTATGCATGTCAATGCCTATGAATGGAGATATACCTATTATGCTGAATTTATTTCTTCAATATACATCTAGTTATTGAAATGCTTCATTGATTGATGCATAAGGTTTTTGGGTAGGTATGTTGTTTGATGAATGCAATCTAAGAGTGAAACACTTTCTTGAATAAAATTAGCATATTAGTGTAATTTTTGAATTGATGTCAATTGATGAACCTAGTTGATGTTTAGTCTATTTTACTATTTGTTGGGAAGAAATAATCCAAGATCCAAAAAGAGTGAGAGACTCCCCTACTTAGAACTGTGTAAAATTGATAGTGGTATCGAAGATATGGGTTGAAGTCTGTAAAAAAAGGAAAGGGAGAAAAAGAAAATGACTCCTCTACTTGGCACTATGTAAAATTGATAGTGGTACCAAAGATAAGAGTTGAAGTCCAAATAAAAAGTGTGTATCTATGTGGGTATATGCCATCAAAACACAAAAAAAAAATGATTTTAGAAATTCTATTCCTGTAAACAAAGGTATGATAGATTTAAACTAAAACTTGGGTGAGTTCATGAGACTGAGATTCTTTTTATTATACAAGTTGTGAAATTTTATTTGATTAAGTTGTGAATCTTAAAGATTAATTTCAGAAGACGATATAATTATCTGAAATTTTATGTAGCATTTGGTGGAATATTTCATGAGTGATTATATTTTAGAAATTTATTTTTCATAAAAGAGTATATTTTCCATACTTAGCATTGTTCTTTATTCTATTTATTTGCTTGAGGACAAGCAAAGTTTGAGTCTCATGTGTTTGATGGCACCAAAATTCATAATATATTTTGTGTCATTTCATCGGTCTTTTTGTGTCATATTTATGCCATTTTGCTTTTTTTTTAAGCCTTATTTGTCAAATATTGCAGAATCTACATCATTTCTTATTTTTGATAATTTTTAGGTAAAAAGTGTCATATTTTGATAGATTTTGAAAGATCTAAGCGCACCAATGGATTCTAGATGTTGAAACGAAGTCACCTACCAAATTTCATGAGAATCGGAGTAAATTTGCAAAATTACGGTAGTGCCCAGATGAAAATTATGGTATCATAATTTCCACCCTAGAAAGCACAGAAAGAAATTACGGCGATGCCGTAATAAATATTATGGTACCGTAATTTTGAGCGATTTTTGACCAGAAACTTCTGAAAAAATTACGGCACTGCCGTAATAAATATTATGGTACCGTAATTTGACCTACTTTTGCCCGATTCTTCCTCTATAAAATTAAAAAGACGATATCTTGAGATTTAGGGTACCAATTTGAGATCCGAAAGAAGCTACGAACTTGTCTTAGCGAGGAGAAGACAAAGACACTGAAAGCCCCAATTTTATCGACAGTCTAGAGAGAAATCGAGGGAGGCATCCTTAGGGTTTGGCCTTGCGCCGAGAGGCGTGGAGGCCACCTCAGGCCGCGATTTTCACAAGAAAGCTTCGCCTGGAGGAGGAGAGGATACCCCAGAAGTTCCAGAGCGAAAGGAGATCAATCGGAGGAGGAATCAACAAAAGAGCGGGCGCCGGCACTGTTCACTCGCAAAATTATGGGCTGTAATTTTCATTACAACCCTGTTTTGTAACTTCTACCCTTTCTCTTTGATTTCTGATCGTTTTAAACTATGATTTATTGTAATTCCTCTTCCATACCAGCTTAGATATCTTTTGGGACTGGGGTGTAATCCTCTTGAATTCTTATAACTAGATAATTTTTACTTCGTCAGTATAATTTTGATATGATAATTTTACTTATGTGATTATTGTCTTTAATTCTCCGAAGATTTATATTATTAGCATGTTTTAGAGTTTTCGTAATATGGACCGAGAGGTGATTTGCTTGAGAACTTGGAACCATAAAATTGAATATTAGGAACCCACCGTAAAAAATTAGGTTAGTTCTTATTTCTTGATTTTAAAAGAATAATTGTCATACTGATAATCTAAATCTAAGATTGAGTTACTGTGATAAACATGAAGATACTGTATGAGATTGAGTATTGGATCGTTGGAGAACCATAAATAGAACATGTGTTAAGATTCGGATGCATGAAAGTGATCCTTGAATTTCCACTTGATTTTAGCAGTTTATGTAATCTTGCACAATATGCAACTTGGTATAATTGAGAATGAATATAATTGAGAATGAAAAGGACTATTTTAAAAGTTCTCAAGTAAATTTAGTTGATAACATAAACCGCTTTCACTGCTCAGTAAGTGGCTGTGGCTTCTTTAATTCACCCACCTACAGGCTGCAGCAGCAACAACTCCCCATGAGCATTACTATTTAATGCCTGCCCCAGCAGAAGTTATTTTTGATCAAAAGTAAAATTTTGATTTTTTTTTTCCTTTAAAGAAATATTATATCATCATTCGCTTTAATATGCTTCTCCATCTACTCTCTGGGAAATATTTTGATCACTCGTTCAAATTAAAGAAAAAGAATCAACTTTAAACTAAAGAAGTTCAATTTTTTCGTCAAAAACAAAACAGAGAAGCATCAGGAAACCATGCAAGATCATAGCAAATCATAGCTTAAAGGAAGAGAGCATCACAAGCTGAAAATGAAGTGCAAGGGGATGAAGATCCGGCGAGGCCTACCAGTGGTAGACCAAATCATATGCCAAAAGCCATGAAAGGTAACAGGGATGATCTATTACAGTATCCTACTAGTAATATGCTGATCCAGACCACCACTACTAGTACTCCAAAAAGAAGCCTGAAACCCCAAATAGTGACAGGGATGATCTATTAGCTAGAAGAGAAAGCAATGGTTGAGGCAGTAGAGCACCAAGCAGGGGAGGGAGGTCAGTGCTGGGGGCAGAAGGTGATGAGGTAGCTGGCCCCCGTGCACGTCAGAATGCTGGTTGGGTCGTCGTAGGCGTAGGAGTAGGCGCGGGGGCACGCCGCCTTGAACAGCCGCGAGTACGCCGTGGGCTTGCACGCCTGCGGCCCGCCAAAGCTGCCCGTGCAGCAGTAGCGCGGCGAGCCGAAGGCGGAGCAAGCGCTCTTGCATGCCACCACGCGGTTGTCGCTGCCGCCGCGCACCGCCAGCCCCGCTGGGCACACCTCGTTGAGGTCGCTCACACAGCCCGCGCGGCCGCACTGGCCGCCGCTCCCCCGGAACGGTGCCATCGCCATGCCCAGGTTGTAGCCGTCGACTAGACTCACGTCGTAGAAGTCCTGCTGCCGCCCCTCCCCGAGCGTGACCTCCGCTAGCGTGGCCGGGGGCGCGCCGCCCGCGCCCTCGCAGAAGAGGACGCCGCCGCAGTCGCCAGTGGCGCAGCGGCCGCGGCCGGTGGCGGGATCAAAGGAGCAGCCCTGTCGGCCCCAGACGCGGCCGGACCAGCCGGCAGGGAGGTGGAGGGAGTAAGCTTGGTTGGGGAGCAACTGGAAGCCGCCCCGGGCGAGGACGGGCTTGCCAGCGCTCGGCTGGATTCCTGGCCAGACCGTCTCCCGGCACTTATTGTAGAAGGCGAGCGTTGCGGCCGAGGAAGGGCCGGCATTGGCGAAGCTTAGTGAGAAGATGAGAAGTAAGCACGGCAGCCTTCTCGCCCTGGAAGCCATGTGACGCATCTCTCTCTCTCTCTCTCTCTCGCTCTGTCTCGTGTTTATGAGATCCAAGGACGGAGCTAGAGGGCAGAGTGATGTACTACTGTCTGTATATTAAATCGAAGGAAGGAGTATTTTGTTCGCTTTACCCCAGAGATCGAGAGAGAGATGAGTCATGCATGACTGATGAGCGAGAGAGAGATGACCAATTCACAGAGGAAAACATGTTAACGGTTTAAAAAAAACTCGTAAAGTTTTTAAGAAATGAAAAACAAATCAGATTATTTCTTTAAAAAAAATTTCAGATTTGAGACAAATGCATGGAAATGGCCAAATGGGTGGCACGAAGCAAGCGTTGAACACCTTTAAATTAAACTCGGTGCTCAAGACATCTCACGGCCGGGCTGGGACCGAGATGCAGCAAAGTAAAAGAAGAAAAAGAGGGATTTGAATCAAGTGCAGGACGCAGCTGCCGAGGCAGGAAAAGACATGGTGGACCTGTGTCAGAAACAGAGTCAAGCAAGCATCATGAAAATTGTAGCAGGTCGCATATGGATATGGGTGTGGGGAGGAAGAGGATGGATCCTCCCATGTGCTGACCGCCAAAGGCTCAACGCTGTGGTGTGGTGTGGTGTGGTGCGTGCACACTCTGCACAGGGTGAGATTCCGTCAGTAGACATGGTTGTTGTCGTCTTGCCTGCCAGTATTACTGGTGATGTTGGAAGCATGTGATTTGCGTTACCTGCTCAACCGTAAATCTATAAAGTAAATCTAAAGGGCTAAAACTTCACGGAGCCGAGTGAAGTGCTGCTATTTTTTTAAAAAAAAAATTTTTGTTGACAGTAGCTAGCATCAAATTCATAGGGCTGTGTTGTAGCTGTGTAGGTAAATGATCTCAAAAAGAGTGGACGTTTTGAAAGCTTGCTCCTTCAGTTCTCCAGTCCTGCTACAGAAAGGACTTCGCCTTAGGTACCAAAGTACCATAGCCAGCTGCATCCAGGTCATGGCGCACCATCTTATGTCTAAAAGGCTCCGGTGGAAAAAAAAGTTTGATCCTTTATTTGGGTTAACACATGTACTTACTCATAGTCAACATAGAAAGATGACTGCGATCAAAATGCTTTAGCCTCTTTGCGAGGCATCCTATGAGGTGATCAAAACTTTGGTTATTGTGAAAAAAAAAAGGCCAACCTATGATGATTGATGTCCTTTTCTAATTTTTGGGGAATTAAAATTAGTGAAGAGGTATTTCTTTGTGTACAAGGGTTCTTTAATTGAATACTCCAAAATTTAAACTGACAGTCAAAATAAGCTATTTGTAAAAAGTACATGAAGGCTCCGTTATATAATTTTTAGTCATCCTTTCACTTTACAATAGGCTAGTTTGATGCCCATTCTATTTTTAACTTTTCCAGACAAGAAAAGGCCTGCAGCAACTAGAATTGATTTTACTAGAGTTGATTAAAACTTAATTTTAAACAGTTTAGGTAAAATAGCTTATAGCTTTTACTGCATAAAAATTTCAACTATCATGCCAGAAGCTAAGCCATCAAACTTGGAGCTTGGAGAAGATAATAAGGGTAGGCAGCTCACGTTGAGATAGGGAAGACAAGAGGGGTCAGTAACTCACATCGAGAGCTCACGTTTGTTGGTCGCCTCAAGACTACCCTTCTTCCGCCGAGAGCTCACACTTGCAGGTCACCTAACTTAGAGTTTGGGGAAGACAATAAGGGCCGATAGCTCACGTCAAGATGCGGAAGATAATAGGAGCCAATAGCTCGCGTCGAGAGCTCATGTCTGCTAGTTGCCTCGAGGCTACCCTTCTTCCACCGAAAGCTCACACTCGCACATCACCGAACTTGGAGCTTGGGGAAGACAATAGGGGCCGACAGCTCACGTCAAGATGGGGAAGACAACATGGGCTGGTGATAGCTTTCCGCAAGTGCACGGATTTATCGAAGTAATAAAATAAGAAATCGTTCCCTACGAGGATCATGTGGTCAAGTATCGATTACACGGTCGATCTATATCTAGATAAATCAAATCATGGCTTTTGTTTTGGAAACTTCTAAATACAAAATTAAAAGAAACAGAGGTAACGTTTTTGGGTAAAAATCAATATGGAGAAAATCGGAATTCAGGGTTTCACCACGCTGATGATTATGAACTCAATAAAAATAAACCTTTGAATAGAAAATTAAAGCTTTGAAAGGGATTTTTCCTAAGGTATAGATTACCTCCTCTCGAAGCGTAATCAGGTATCTAACTACGCTAACTCTCTACTCTCGTGACAGTTAATGTAATTAGACCTATTAAGTTCTATGAAAAACCATGTGAATCCTTCAAACGAATCCGAAGTACTCTCGTGATCGGATTCGTAGGTTTGAAAAGAATAGATCTAACGTTGCGATTCACCTCTCAGTCCTTCTCGCAACATCTAAGACGTAAAATTACTTGATCAGAGTAAATTACGAAATAAACGCAATTCAAATCAAATTAACTCAATAATATTCCTAACAAAGATTCATACAAAAGATGTAATTCATAAATCAATCGATGGGCTACTTCCCAAAAATCCCGAAATAAGGTTTACACGTTCATGTTCAAAGCAAACAACATGCTCATCGATGAATTCAACATGTAATCTCTCTAAAATAATGCAAAGAGACACTAGGAAAGGAATTAGAACTCTTCCCCTTGATCTGGTGATGAAGATGAAGCGTCAAATCTCTTCCTTTGCGTGATCTCTCGTCGGAATTTTGCCCTAAAACTGATTTCTGCTGCCACCGCTACAGACGTTCTTTTTCTTGCCCAAAAGCCCCTGAAACCCTTCCAAAACCCTTCCTTTTATAGTCTAATCAGTATAGAACTCATCTAGGAAGGTTTCTAGAGAGTTTGGTTCAATTTGGAGTCGAATCAAGTGAAAAACCGAAAGGGCGGACGTTTTCACGGTCCGTAATGTATTTACGGCTGAGGCCGTAAATGTCTCTATGTGTACAACCTTTTGTACACAGAAAGTTTCACGGGCCGTGATGGATTCACGGCTTCACCCGTGAAAGTTTCTATGCATTCCAACACTTAGCCGTTTTTTCGCTCTTCGCTCGACATCAAAATTACGGCTGAGCCATAATTACGGCCAAGGCCGTGAATGTTGAATTCTTCACCATTTTCGTTCCAAATTTGACGTGTAAGCTCGTAATCTCCTCGAGAATCGTGATATGGCTTCAAAACTGGTGAAATTCTTCATTTTTATGTCATTTTTTCTATATTTTCAATAAAACCAAGAAAAGTGAAGATTCTGTGCAAAGTGAAGTAAAAACATTAAAAATTGCATATAATCATTCAATTAAGCCCAAAATATAATCTAAAGTATAGGCAAAAATATGATGAAAATGCAACGCATCAGAAACCCTAAACTTAAAAGTTTGCTTATCCTCAAGCAATACATCGATATGAATAAAGAATGTGAAGATAAGGAACACTCATTTATTTTTGCCCCTAATAACATCCTTAGCCCACAAATTAAGCAATCAATCTTTCTAACTCATGTAATTCAAAAAAAAAATCATAATGGAAATAAATTCCCAAGTGGTTACAATCCAAGAAAGATAAAATTCATAATTCATGTCATAATATCCATTCTTCACACACTATCACATACTTTCAACTTAATAAATCTATTTTACTTAATAGACAAAAATTTATTTTAAGAATTTTGGTGATGTTAAAGATAAGAGATTTTTAATGCAATTTAGTCCTTAAACTGTCATATGTTATTTACCGTTAGCATCATAATATTGTTTAAAGTATACCACAAAGTAGTATAATTTAATTCATAGTTTCAATCATGAAAGTTAGCGGAGTTTCCACTTAACCTACAACTTTCTCTTTTTCTCCATTTTTATTCTCTTCTTTTTTTTCTTTTTTTCTTTTTATTTTTTTCTAGAGAAAGCCGATCAGTGGCATAGCATTTAAATCGTTGTTGATCTTTCTGCAAGAGAGTTAAATATTTGTTTTAAAAAGTCTACCTCTGTTACTTGATCACAACAGATTTAAAGGATACCAAACAATGGTATAATATAACTCATGACTTAAGATTTCTCAACTAGAGGAGTTGGAGCAAATCTCAGTTTAAAGAAATATCACTAAATTCTATTCATAAAAATTTTCCATTAAGCAAGAATAGATAAATTAAACTTTAAGTATAAAAATACTATGCACGTGTCGCATGAACATATAACAATTAACATATTCATTTTATCAATACCAGAATTGAATTTACTCAACAATTTAAGTCTATATGAAATTTCAAAAATTTCCTAAGTCATCAAATCAATCACTCAAAATGTTTCCTAAGTTTAAAATTAAGGATAAAACAAATTTAATTATCCTTAACAATCATAAACATTTAAGATACATGCCTATAAAGCTTTGAATGAAAAAGCAAAACATGAAGGGACACCCTAGACTTAAATTGTTGCATATATATATGAACTTCAAATAAATGAATGAAGGATTTCAGAAAAATTTTGCAAGAATTCCCTTTGTAAGGATGGCAAAACCCTGTACAATTATATCAAAAGATGAAAACATGACTCATAAATTAAGAAACTATATCACAACATAGATATCAATATTTTCCACTGTGAATAAGTTTCAAACATCAAATACCATCACGTTTCATCAATCAAATCAGCATTTAATATACTCACAAAGAAGATGCCACAAGATTCACAATCCGTGAGTAACTCATGACTGCACCTGTGAATGTCTGGTTGATCACCTTTTCTTCATGTAAAAATATTTCAAAAATTCCTGCATATAAAACAACTTATTAAAATATTTTCTATCAATAAAAATTCATCAATACATGCTACAAAAATTTCTAAAAAATTAAATAAAATCAAAAACCAAAAACTAATAATGCAAAAATTAATAAAATTCAAAAACTTTGGGCTGCCTCCCAAAGCGCTTGTTTAAGGTCATTAGCTTGACCACAGCTTCATGTCATGGTGGAGTTAGTGAGTCTATGCCATAGTAGAGAGCATATAATCTTCTTCTTTTCCTCCGTGTCAAGAGTGTTCTCACCAAAGTATATATCCAATGAAATATGTGGATCCATGTTGTAGTAGCCAGTACATACATACAAAAACAGAAGTTAGAGTCATGCAAAGAGTACTCAATAATTTTTTTGTATTTATCCAAGAGTAAAATCATGCATTCTTCTTTTAAATTTATATCAGTAATTGGAAGAAGATTAGAATCAAAATCAAAGAATTCATGCCTTAGATTGTTCAAGAAATTTTTAAACTTCAAATTTGGTTTTTCTCTTACCTCAATGTCAATGTGATCAAGCATCTCATGTGTAATCATCTTTTGGGTACCTGTGGTTTGATTTGAATCAAATGCTATTTCAATCATCTCATCATCATTATCCTCAATATCATCTCCTTCATCATCTGTCATGCAAATTTCTAATGAATTGTTATAGAGAAAGGGGATTGATGGTTCACATGGTAGTGTTTGTGTAATATGCTCAGGATTTTCTTTCTCATCTTTTTCCTCAATTTGTTTATCTTCAATGGGGTATTCCATCCTCACACTATCAAATTCATCCTCATCTATCTCACTAGTTCTTTCTTGAGGATCCTTAAATTCATCATCTTTCTTCTCACTAGTTCTTTCTCGGTACAGAAATATGTTGTAATTACGGTACCGTGAAATCCATTACGGCAGTGCCGTAATTTCTGGAAATCTTTCGGGTGGAAAATTGACTCAAAATACGGCCCGTGATTTTCATTATGGCGGTGTCGTGATTTCTGGAAAACTTTCTGTATGAAAATCACCCCTATTGGGGTATGCCCTTAAGGCTAATGTTTGAGGCCTTGGGATTATTTCAGTATCATGTATAAACTCTATGTTTATAAAGACAATGGTTGTTATTCAGGTTGTTACATTATCTGCTGCAATATGTATACTTCTGAATAATGTCTCAATGCTGTTCAGCTTGGCTGACATGCAGTATTGTCCTTAGTCGAGATATCTTGGTGAACATGAGACAGCCTTGATATGATTGAGACTAATATGTGTTCTAATCTTATAGGATGCTTCGAGCATGGAATAAGATGTAGACTCATGGGTACATTGGATGTACTAGACAGACCCTACTTAGGATATTCGATTGCTTGTCACAATGTGAATAATCCTTATATGCGAGCAAGTGGCATATTTCCTCTGACTTGAGATCACTTCTGTTTCTAAATGATGATTGGCATTGTTTTGAGGTAGTTCAATATCATTTGAAACATAATGGTTATAGACTATCTTGGATAATGAGCATGAGTCATGTTAGGGCACTAGTGATAGATATAGGATTGCCGTCTCCTTGTTGGAGTGTGATGTTCTATAGGGGCCCCCTGGATGAGATGGTTGAGAAAGTGTATGGCCATACCCAGATGACTATGTTCATCTGATCTAATCATTCTCATCATATTGGAATTACAGGCTTGACACGCTTGTCCAATAAGAACATCCAGTGGCAAAGGAAACACATATGTCAAGTGACTTGGGTTCACACTTGTGCTATGGTTTGGATGTAGTCTTGGAAGACTCTTTCCTTTATATCGGGAGACAGTGATGTGTTGCTAGATACCCCTCACTGATCGTGATAACGTAAGTTATCGTTACCGACATTTAAAGGAAACCCTTAGGGTCTCACAATTTGATGATATGGCTTACTTATGTCAGATCGTGTGGACTGAATTATTTTGGTTCAGTTTAAAGGAGTTTAAACTCTGATTGTAAGTGAGATCTGGTGTGATCATGTTTGATTGATTAGGGCTTGAGATCGGTAAGCTTCGATCGAGAGAATAGATGCTAGATCGGTGAGATCAAGAGCATCAAGAGATGAATGGTTAGATCTTGAACCTTATGGTTTAATATGATCTAGACCAATGCTTGGTTTAATTTGGTCTTTGAACCAAATCCAATTGAACCGGTTCATCATATGAGCGCATGGTTCAAGTAATGGGAGAGAAGAAGTTTGCGATCGGTTCACTTGGAGTGAACGCATGATCGCATACATTGAAGCACTTGCTATTTTTGGAAATCGGTTTTTCCAAAATGTGGAACGCCTCCACGTTCGAAGAGCAACGCTTCTCTCGTCGCCATCTTCTCCTCCCTCGACCTCTCTTGTGTCGTGTGGTGAGACTTCACGCAAAGGAGAAGAGAACAAAACCAAGAGACATCTCTCATCTCCTTCACGAAGGGAAACCTTGAAGCTTTGCTAGCACAAAGACGCCAAGGGAGTAGTCATCTTCACCTTGTGTGCGTCACCTTTGGAGGAGAGCCGCTCGCCCTCTTCTTCCAAGTCGCCATCCAAGCAATGGCAATGGTATGATCTCTCACTAGATCTATACAAAATGTTAAGTTGATCTATGTTCATACATGCGATCCTAGGAAACCCTAGATTCCGCCTTGAGAAAATCTTATATCTGCATGATTAGGGTTTCGCCCCCTTTAATGGAACTTTCAATTGGTATCAGAGGCTAGTTCCATGTATGATTCATATGATTGCTTATAGTGATCCTTATTTGCGCTTAAGAGTAGATCTAATGGTATAGGTCATCATGCCAAACTAGATGTATGTTTATTACTTGTTGGCGCATGTATGATGTTTGGCGCTTGTTGTAGTTTTTTTTTCAAAACATTACTTGTGCGCCCCTCATTAGATCTAAGCGCCTGCTTTAAAGTCTTAGACGGGTTATTAGGGTTGAGGTCATCGTCCAGTCTAGACCCAACAGTCTGATCAGACTATCTGACAGCCTAGATGGGTCGACCAGATGGCACCTATGCGCATGCATGTGGTGGCTATTGGTCGATTGCAGAAAGGCGTGTAGCGATGTCTGATTGAGACAACCGATGAACGCTCATGATTAAGGCCCGGGGTCACACCCGCTTGCCAGAACTCATGAGGGACGTTCAGCCCTTAACGCATGCATTGTTGACCATGAGGTCGACTCAAGTTGGTTATGACTAGGTGCATGCAAGGGCAGTGGGTTTGACTAGGTCTGATGAGTGGATCCCTATTAATGGACCGTTGTAAGGTAGTAGGGCACATAAGGAAATAAAATTGATGCCAATGGGATTTTCAAAAATTTTATTTTCTTGATTGGATCACATGAAGTTTGTATAACATGAATGATTGTCTATTTAATCTTATGTGGGCTGCCCTAAAATTTAATGTGTGCTGTGCTGGGGCCTGCGTGCCTGGATTATTATTTGTAAATTATTATTGTGATCTGCGCATCACATTTTAATTAATTTATAAAGTGTAATTGACCTGCGTGTCAATCATGTCTAGATAGATTAAATTGTAATTTAATCAGACATGAGCACAGAGCACACATGGCAGAGGCGTATGCAGCAAGTGGCTTCACCAGTGGGAGGTCTAGGGTTCGACTCTAGGACAGACGCATTTTACCTGGTGGGCGCATCTGAGCTATAGTGGGCGCTTGGGCCCGGGTTGGGCCAGATGAAATGCTAAAGACCCATGAAGAGCTCAAGTGAAGACTTAAGTTAATTAAGGTCTTACTTAGGCTTAATGGGCTTTTACCACATAAGATCATCATGCTTTTAATTTACTGTTTAAGTAATTTAGTAACTGCATGATCTATTCTTCTGGTATCACCATAGGATTTGCATGATAGTAAGAAGATAAAAGGACCGTTAAAATCCAACGTTAAATATCAAGCACGTAAGCCTTCTGACGCGAAACCTCACTGTTCTGACTATCGTTGGGGCCGTGTTGTACCCACTCAGTGGGCACGCCCATCTATCTTCAGACGGTGTGTGATTACACCTGCGTGTTACAGAGAAGGGATTTATCGCTTCTCGTTGCTCAGCATAGCACGTGGTGGTCCAGGAAGTAGGTCGGGTCAGCTTGACCATGTAGGCTACATATTGAGCATATGGTAGCCATATGGAGGCAGCCATCTGTGGGATCAGAGACTGTGTTGTACCAACTCAGTTGGCACAGTCTGCTGGATTGCCCAGATGAAGGGGAATCGCACGGGTTGGCGATTGGCAGGGAATGCCTACTAGAGATTAGTGCTTGTACTCTCTATGCATCTTATCTCGCCTGAGCGGGACGCGGAGACCAAGTATGAAATCTGGATCCCATCTCACTAAAAGAGTTTCACTCTTTCGGACTATTTTACTGGATTTTTCAGTCAGATAAAATAGTGAGAAAAGAATCATTCTTATGTCCTGAATTGATTCTAACATTGATACTGACCTTGTTGTTCTTGCATTGTTGTAGATTCCTGCAGCAACGAACACTACAAATTTCAATGTGCGATCCCTACTGGAAAGGGAGAAGTTTGCTGGGCCAAACTTCTCAGACTGGTACGGACACCTTAAGATTGTTCTTAAGGCTGAGAGGAAGCTGTATGTCCTCGAGACGGCTATACCGCCTCAACCCGCTGCGAACGCCGCAAGGGCGGTTCGGGAAGCTTATGAGAAGCATGTCAATGATAGCATTGATGTCGCTTGCCTTATGCTTGCGTCTATGACGCCAGAGCTTCAGCGTCAGCATGAAGATTTATTTGCTATTGAAATTATAGCAAATCTCAAGATGTTGTATGCTGCACAGGCAAGGACTGAACGCTATAACTTGACTAAACTTTTCTTTCAGAGCAAACTGATTGAAGGGAGTCCAGTGGGAGCTCACATACTTAAGATGATTGGGTACAAGGAGGCTCTAGAGAAACTGGGACACACCATCAATCAGGAGCCTGTTGTAGACATCATCCTGCAGTCTCTCCCGGCCTCTTTCGATCCATTCATCATTAATTTTAATATGAACAAGATCGATTGTACGCCGGCAGAGTTACTGAACATGCTCTTGACTATAGAGCAGACTCAGTCTCGTGAGAAGGGAAAGCCTTCATCCTCTGTCCTAGTGGTTCCTTCAAGGAACAAGAAGAAGGGGAAGAAGGGCAAAGCCCCTATCAAGAGCTACAACAAGGCTCTAAAGCAAAAGATTAAGCGGTCAAAGGAATACAGATGTTTCCATTGTAGCCAGTTGGGTCACTGGAAAAAGGACTGTAAAGCGCTCCAAGGAGATAAGAAGGGAAGCAACCCTTTCGCTTCTGGCTCAGGTATTTACGTGACTGAAGTCATGGTATCTTCTTCTTCTATTTCATGGGTGTTGGACACTGCATGTGGAGTTCACATTTGTTCAAATGTACAGGAACTCAAGAGAAGAAGACAGGTGGGACAGCATGAGGTGGACCTACGAGTAGGAAACGGGGCACGGGTTGCTGCTGTTGCTGTAGGAGTTTATCACATCTCTTTACCATCTGGTTTTGTATTAGAACTGGACAATTGTTATTTTGTACCGAGCATAACTAAGAATATTATCTCTATTCCTGCTCTTGTCAGGAAAGGGTTTTCCTTTGAATGCAAGATTTCAAAGTGTTATATTTCTTTTGATAATATTGTTTATGCTACTGGGTCAATTAACAATGGGTTATTCATGTTGGACATGGAATGTTCTATACAGCAGATTGATATTAAGAAAGCCAAGTATGCTGATGATAGCACCTTGCTATGGCATAGTCGTTTAGGCCATATTAACAAGAAGCGCATTAAGCGGTTGCATGACCATGGACTGCTGGGATCATTCTCCTACGAGGAGCTTGATACATGCAAAGCTTGTTTAATGGGTAAAATGATGAAGTCTCCTTTTTCTAATAAAGGTCAAAGGGCTTCAGGTTTACTTGACCTCATTCACAGTGATGTGTGTGGGCCATTTAGTAAACATGCCAGAGGTGGCTATTCATACTTCATTACCTTTACTGATGATTTCAGTAGATATGGTTATGTCTATCTAATGAGACATAAGAGTGAATCTTTTGACAAGTTCAAAGAGTTCAAAAATGAAGTACAAAATCAGCTAGGCCGAAATATCAAGGCACTTCGTTCAGATCGAGGTGGAGAATACTTGAGTCATGAGTTTACTGACTATCTGAAGGAGTGTGGGATTATCTCACAGCTCACTCCGCCAGGAACACCGCAATGGAATGGTGTGTCAGAGAGGAGAAATAGAACTTTACTGGATATGGTTCGTTCTATGATGAGTCAGGCTACTCTACCTTACTCCTTTTGGGGATTTGCACTGGAAACAGCTGCAAAGGTACTAAACCGAGTGCCATCCAAGGCCGTTTCAAAGACTCCATATGAGTTATGGTATGGGAAACAGCCGAGCTTGACATTTATTAAGATCTGGGGTTGCGAGGCTTATGTCAAAAAGCTCGCCTCTGGGAAACTAGAGAGCAGATATGATAAATGTATCTTTGTCGGTTACCCTAAAGAAACTAAGGGTTATTATTTCTACGATCCCAAAGAGAACAAAGTATTTGTTGCTCGGACGGCTATTTTTCTTGAGAAAGAATTTCTTCTGCAAGAGGCCAGTGGGAGAGAAATAAAGCTGGATGAGAATCCAGAAGAAGGACAAAGTAGTCAAGCACAGTTGGATGAGCCTGAGCCAATAGATCAGGTTACTGAACAACCTGAGGCTCAGATATCACGGGAACCGTGAAGATCGGGAAGGATCCGTCGACAGCCTGAACGCTATGACGGAGTCTACATCATTGATGATGAACCCCTTACTTATGCGGATGCGGTCAGTGGACCGGAATCAGCAAGATGGCTTGAAGCTATGCGAGCCGAGATGGACTCCATGTCAGATAACCAAGTTTGGGATTTGGTTGATCCGCCTCCGGGAGTAATCCCTATAGGCTGTAAGTGGATCTTCAAGAAGAAGATTGACATGGATGGTAACGTGGTTACCTATAAAGGCAGGCTAGTTGCGAAAGGTTTCAAACAAATCTACGGGATAGATTATGATGAAACTTTCTCTCCTGTAGCTATGTTCAAGTCTATTCGGATTATTCTTGCGATAGCAGCATATTATGATTATGAGATCTGGCAAATGGATGTGAAGACCGCTTTCCTTAATGGAAACTTAGAGGAGGATGTGTATATGACACAACCTAAAGGTTTCACTAATCCATCAGATCGTCATAAATTATGCAAATTAAAGAAGTCCATTTATGGACTTAAACAAGCATCAAGAAGCTGGAATATTCGTTTTGATGAATCAATCTGTGAATTTGGTTTCATCAAGAATGAAGATGGCCCGTGTGTATATAAGAGGTTTAGTGGGAGCGTGATTACTTTCCTAGTCCTCTACGTCGATGATATCTTAATCATTGGAAACGATATTCCTGAACTGCATGCCGTCAAAGCATGGTTAAGAACATGTTTCCAGATGAAAGATTTAGGAGAAGCAGCCTATGTATTAGGTGTGAAGATCTACAGAGATAGATCTAAGAGGCTTCTCGGGCTGTGCCAGAGTACTTACATCGATAAAGTCCTGGAGAGATTCCATTTAGAAAATTCTAAAAGAGGATATCTTCCAGTCAGACATGGTCTGAATCTTTCAAAGAGTCAGTGTCCACAAACACAGACTGAGAAAGATGAAATGGACAATACGCCTTATGCTTCGGCTATTGGGTCCATTATGTATGCGATGTTGTGTACTCGCCCAGACGTCGCTTACGGGTTAAGCGTGACCAGTCGATTCCAAAGTAATCCAGGGAAGGCACACTGGATTGCGGTCAAGAACATTTTGAAATATCTTCGGAGGACCAAAGATATGTTCTTGATATATGGAGGTCAGGAAGAACTCAGTATTGAAGGATATACTGACGCTTCGTTCCAGTCTGACCAGGATGATTTCCGATCGTAATCAGGCTATGTTTTTAGCTTGAATGGAGGAGCAGTGGTGTGGAAAAGTTTCAAACAATCAATTGTTGCTGATTCCACAACAGAAGCCGAGTATGTTGCAGCCTTAGAAGCATCTAAGGAGGCAGTGTGGATTCGTAAGTTCGTTCAGGAACTTGGTGTTGTTCCTTCGAGTGCAGATCCTTTGGTTATCTTCTGTGATAACACTAGAGCAATAGCACAAGCAAAGGAACCACGGTCGCACCAGAAGTCCAAGCACATACAGAGAAGGTTTCACTTGATCCGGGAGATCATTGATCGTGGCGAGATCAAAATCTGCAAGGTTCATACAGATGACAATCTAGCTGACCCGCTTACAAAGCCTCTGGCGCAGCAGAAGCATGGGAAGCACTGTAATAATATGGGTTTGAGATTTCTCAACCATTAGATTTAGTGCAAGTGGGAGATTGTTGGGGTATGCCCTTAAGGCTAATGTTTGAGGCCTTGGGATTATTTCAGTATCATGTATAAACTCTATGTTTATAAAGGCAATGGTTGTTATTCAGGTTGTTACATTATCTGCTGCAATATGTATACTTCTGAATAATGTCTCAATGCTGTTCAGCTTGGCTGACATGCAGTATTGTCCTTAGTCGAGATATCTTGGTGAACATGAGACAGCCTTGATATGATTGAGACTAATATGTGTTCTAATCTTATAGGATGCTTCGAGCATGGAATAAGATGTAGACTCATGGGTACATTGGATGTACTGGACAGACCCTACTTAGGATATTCGATTGTTTGTCACAATGTGAATAATCCTTATATGCGAGCAAGTGGCATATTTCCTCTGACTTGAGATCACTTCTGTTTCTAAATGATGATTGGCATTGTTTTGAGGTAGTTCAATATCATTTGAAACATAATGGCTATAGACTATCTTGGATAATGAGCATGAGTCATGTTAGGGCACTAGTGATAGATATAGGATTGCCGTCTCCTTGTTGGAGTGTGATGTTCTATAGGGGCCCCCTGGATGAGATGGTTGAGAAAGTGTATGGCCATACCCAGATGACTATGTTCATCTGATCTAATCATTCTCATCATATTGGAATTACAGGCTTGACACGCTTGTCCAATAAGAACATCCAGTGGCAAAGGAAACACATATGTCAAGTGACTTGGGTTCACACTTGTGCTATGGTTTGCGTGTAGTCTTGGAAGACTCTTTCCTTTATATCGGGAGACAGTGATGTGTTGCTAGATACCCCTCACTGATCGTGATAACGTAAGTTATCGTTACCGACATTTAAAGGAAACCCTTAGGGTCGCACAATTTGATGATATGGCTTACTTATGTCAGATCGTGTGGACTGAATTGTTTTGGTTCAGTTTAAAGGAGTTTAAACTCTGATTGTAAGTGAGATCTGGTCTGATCATGTTTGATTGATTAGGGCTTGAGATCGGTAAGCTTCGATCGAGAGAATAGATGCTAGATCGGTGAGATCAAGAGCATCAAGAGATGAATGGTTAGATCTTGAACCTTATGGTTTAATATGATCTAGACCAATGCTTGGTTTGATTTAGTCTTTGAACCAAATCCAATTGAACCGGTTCATCATATGAGCGCATGGTTCAAGTAATGGGAGAGAAGAAGTTTGCGATCGGTTCACTTGGAGTGAACGCATGATCGCATACATTGAAGCACTTGCTATTTTTGGAAATCGGTTTTTCCAAAATGTGGAACGCCTCCACGTTCGAAGAGCAACGCTTCTCTCGTCGCCATCTTCTCCTCTCTCGACCTCTCTTGTGTCGTGTGGTGAGACTTCACGCAAAGGAGAAGAGAACAAAACCAAGAGACATCTCTCATCTCCTTCACGAAGGGAAACCTTGAAGCTTTGCTAGCACAAAGACGCCAAGGGAGTAGTCATCTTCACCTTGTGTGCGTCACCTTTGGAGGAGAGCCGCTCGCCCTCTTCTTCCAAGTCGCCATCCAAGCAATGGCAATGGTATGATCTCTCACTAGATCTATACAAAATGTTAAGTTGATCTATGTTCATACATGCGATCCTAGGAAACCCTAGATTCCGCCTTGAGAAAATCTTATATCTGCATGATTAGGGTTTCGCCCCCTTTAATGGAACTTTCAACCCCAACATACGGCAGGGCTCTGAAATTACGGTAGTGCTCCGAAATTATGGTACCGTAATATACATTACGGCCCTGCCGTAATTTGGTTTAAAGCTTCAATCTTTCTGGAAATTTACATGAAATCTTTTCTGGATTATGGGAATTCTTCTATGTATCTGAATTTGCTTGAAAACGCCTTAAAATCATGCCTTTTACTTGAAAATCATTAAAAACCAAAATAGAAGTAGGTTCTGCAATATTTCATAAAAAGGGCATAAAAATACGCAAAGAAGCATAAATATGACACAAAAATACCAATAAAATGACACAAAATATACTATGAATTTTGGTGTCATCAATTTCCTTTTGCCATTTCAATCCCATATGGGTCCACGTTCAAAGAGAGTGCAATGGGAGTAATGAAACCCCCTATCACAATAGCGCCTCTCTTCGCACGTGTAACCTTATCAAATTGCTTCACTAAGAAATAAGCAACATCCAATGGATATCCATGCAACATGCTTCATAAAAAACAGAGTTTAGATTGTCGAACCATACCATCGCTTTCACCTCGTCCAAAGACAGTATGTGAAAGAACTCTATGAGCGTATCGGATGCAAGGGTTGGAGATGCTCGTAGATCTTGCATTCTTTGCTGAAAAGTGATATTCTGGTGTGATCTGATTCCTGAAGGCATTCTCAATATAACCCCGCAATGGGTATGCAACTCCTCCTCTAGGTATCTATGATAGGAGCCGCAAGTGCACGGTCTATCGAAGTAGTAAATAATATCGTTTCCACAGGGAGCAGGTGTCAAGTACCGACCTTAAGTGTCATTGAAAGCTAGATGGTTCAGACTCAAAATAAAAGAATTACTCTAAAACTAAATTATCTAAATTATCGAACCAAGAAGTCAACGACTTTAAGGGAAGACTATAGTTTAAAAAGTGTTCGGAACTTTAGATTTCACCGCGTTGAATTAATTAAACGTAAAACATTGAATCTAATTAAATTAAAACAAACGGATCTCCTTCTCTCGAAGCTCAATCCGACAGTAAATAACTTAAGACGATCTTTCCTATGGTACGGATTACCTTCTCTCAAAGCGTAATCTGGTGTCTAGCATAAGCTAATTTCCTACTCTCGTAGCAAAGTTAACCTAAGAGACCCATAGGGCTCTATGAAATTTCATAAATCCACGAGTGACGTCGAACGACTCTCATAATTCTAGTCACAAGTTTAAATGAGAACGATCGAGTGTTACGATTCACCTCTCGGTACTTCTCGTAACACTTAATGTTGGGGTATGCCCTTAAGGCAAATGTTTGAGGCCTTTGGGATGATTTCAGTATCATGTATAAACTATGTATAAGTTTATAAAGGCAATGGTTGTTATTCAGGTTGTTACATTATCTGCTGCTATTATGTCTACTTCTGAATAATGTCTCAATGGTGTTCAGCTTGGCTGACATTAGCATTGTCCTTAGTCGAGATATCTTGGTGAACATGAGATAGCCTTGATATGATTGAGACTAATATGTGTTCCAATCTTATAGGGTGCTTCGAGCATGGAATAAGATGTAGACACATAGGTGCATTGGATGTACTGGACAGACCCTACTTAGGATATTCAATTGTTTGTCACAATGTGAATAATCCTTATATGCAAGCAAGTGGCATATTTCCTCTGACTTGAGATCGCTTGTGTTTCTAAATGATGATTGGCATTGTCTTGAGGTAATTCAATATCATTTGAAATATAATGGTTATAGATTATCTTGGATAATGAGCATGAGTCATGTTAGGACACTAGTGATAGATATAGGATTGCCTCTCCTTGTTGGAGTGTGATGTTCTAAAGGGGCCCCCTGGATGAGATGATTGAGAAAGTGTATGGCCATACCCAGATGACTATGTTCATATGATCTAATCATTTTCATCATATTGGAATTACAGGCTTGACACGCTTGTCCAATGAGAACATCCAGTGGCAAAGGAAACATGTATGTCAAGTGAATTGGATTCACACTTGTGCTATGGTTTGGGTGTAGTCTTGGAAGACTCTTTCCTTCATATCGGGAGACAGTGATGTGTTGCTAGATACCCCTCTCTGATCGTGATAACGTAAGTTATCGTTACCGACATTGAAGGAAACCCTTAGGGTCGCACAATTTGATGATATGGCTTACTTATGTTAGATCGTGTGGACTGAATGGTTTTGGTTCAGTTTAAAGGAGTTTAAACTCTGATTGGAAGTGAGATCTGGTATGATCATGTTTGATTGATTAGGGCTTGAGATCGGTAAGCTTCGATCGGGAGAATTGATGCTTGATCGATGAGATCAAGAGCATCAAGAGATGTGTGGTTAGATCTTGAGCCATCTGGTTCATATGAGATCTAGACCATGGCTTGGTTTGATTTGGTCTTTGAACCAAATGCAATAGAATCGGTTCACATAAGTGAACGCATGGTTCAAATTGAGAAGACGTTTTGGTTGGTTCGAAAACATGGGCGCATGGCTTGATGACTTTCTATTTTTGGAAGCCATAAGCGTTCCCACGTTGGATAACGCCTCAACGCCTCCCTCTCTCTCGAATGAATGCTTCTCCTCTCGTGTGTGTGTCGAGGCTCCATGAAAGAGAAGAGGTAGAGAGTTTTCGCTTAGCCAAGAAGAAGAACATCTCATCTTCTCCTACACGTTGAAGGACACCTTGGAACTTTGCTAGCACAAAGAAGAAAAGAGAGTAGCCATCGTCACCTTGTGTGCGACTGCTTTGGAGGAGAGCCTCTCGCCCTCTATATTCTTCCAAGTCGCCATCCAAATAATGGCCATGGTAACATCCTATCTTCTCATTGCAAGAACTAATAGTTGATCATATGTTCATGCCATGCGATCTTCATGAAACCCTTGTTTTCGCCCATGAAAAATTTTATATGCGCCTGAATTAGGGTTTCGCCCCCTTTCACTTAACACATATAAATGTCTGTACACAACAATCATACGCAATAACTGCAACTCATTTAAATAAGTCAAATTACTTAATAAATACACTGAGATTCATTAGAAATGTTTTACATGAGGAAATATGTTCAACGGGCTACGCCCGAGTTTCGAACTAGGGTTTTACTCTAGAAAATACATCGTTACTCAATGAAAACTCAAGAAAATACAACCAAAAGTTAGGGAAATTACAGAACAAGGGTAGGAGACGACGAATCTTCAGTCCTCTCTCGAAAGCCCCAAAGAATCCGGTCGAATCAAGCCCTCGAATGCAAAAATTGCCCAACTTTCGCCCTAGTCGCATTCTTCACGAGTTCAACCCTTGTAACCGCCTAAAAATCTTGCTTGTGTACTTCCCTCGAAGCCTTGGGTGCTTAGGAAGATTAATTGGGAGTTTCCCCCAATTTCCTGGCATCTGGAGCATCTGATTTGATGGAAAACGGACGAACGGTCGCGAACAACGGACGCGATCACGGGCGTGATCGCCGTCACGGCCAGGCCGTGACGAGTTCTGGATGCCGTGATGAAGTAATCACGGCCGTGATGCTTATCACGGGCAGTCCGTGATGATGTCGTAAAATATCTGGAAACTGAACACGGCCGTGCGTCTGGACACGGGCATGCCGTGCTTGGCGTGAAAATTTCTGGAATGCTCGAACACGGGCGTGCGCATGGCGACGACGGCTCCGGCAGAATTTTGATTTCCTGTTGAACACGACCATGATGGTTATCACGGCCCAGCCGTGTTCTCCTCGTTACATGAAGATTCTGATGCCGCGATGAACACGGCCGTGACTGTAAGCACGGCCAGGCCGTGTTCAGCATATATAAGTCCCTAAATTCCCAAACATTTCTTGTGTGATGCTTGAAATGTGCTGAACTTTCCCATAACTTCATATCTTCAAAATATCTTCGAAAATCTAAGGAAATAACCTGCATTTCATAGAAAATCGAAAAAGAGTGAAGATTCTGAACTTTACAAGGAAAAATGCCAAATTAAGTGATAAAACAAGATTAAAAGCTTGAAAAGATTATATAAATGATACTTTAAATCATATAGAAATAACTCCCATCAAAATATCACAGACTTAAAATCTTGCTTGTCCTCAAGCAAAACGAGCTAGAAACCAAAGGGTAATGAAAGGAGGACGTTCTAAAACTAAAGCACTTACTAAGCAGAATTTACCATTACACCCAACCTTAACCTTAGAAGAAAAATGAGATACAATTAATACTGAAAACAGAAATTAATTCGATAGGTTGTACCTCAACATCTGAACAAGGATTAAGCACTATGCATACTACAACTAAACATTATTATCTATTCCTGCTGAAATAACCCAACTAAGCAGAATTTACCAGGATGTATTTATCTCAATATTATAAGCATGGAATCATGAAATATCATCGGTTGGCTCAAGCTACTTTCCTGAACTAACTTGACACTTTGTGACGCGAAGGACAAACATTTGTGATGAATGTACCCCCGGTACTTAGTTAACAAGTAAATTCAGAGTGTGTACACCACATAATGTACACAAACTCATTTCTTCACCCTAAAGTAGAAGAAAGCGGAGTTTTTCACTCTTCCCAACCTCTTCTTTTCATTTCATGACCCTTTATTTTTTTTTTATATAAGTCGTTGACAGTGCCAAGTGGAATGAAACCTTTGGATTCATCTGCACATCTGCACTTAGGTACCACTGCCCCTTTTTGTCATTCATTTTTTTTTTTTGCTTTTTAACATCCATGGTATCTCCTTTTCAGATGGGTCAATGAAAGGAATACAATAATGAAGTCATAGTATGTAATTATGCATTAAAACTAAATCAGAAGGAAAGGTTACCTATTGAATATCATTCATGCTACAGTAGAAATCATACTCAATTATAATCTACAAGTTAGGTAATAGTGTAAAAGTAAGTCAAAATAAGAAGCACTTTAACAGAAGAAAAAACATACTTCCATGCCACAATGGTAACTTGGACTAGTTTGATAATTCATACAAGATAAGATAACATAAGCATCACAGACTTAGAATCTCAGTGTAAAACGTAACGAAACACATGCATAAAATGTTAGGGAATACCGGATGTAATTTAAAATTTTTGCAGTCCCAGGACGCAGCGGAAGAATTACACCTGAAACATATTCCTTTGCCCAAGGATCCATGCGAGGGAGAACACAAGGATGTGACAAGGATAATACCTCTATTGCTTGCTCGGTTCTTGAAGCCATGTTCGAAGACGATCAAGTGCTCGCCCTCTACAAGTATCCACGCGTTGACTCCTTGATCGTTGCTCCCTTCCACGCTTGGTGCTAGCCTCGGGAAGAGAATCAAGCCTTAGGGTTCCTTCACTTCTCTTGCGCCACCTCCAAGATGAAAGCGCCAAGAAGAGATGAGGAGGAAGATGATGCCGCCAAGTTGCTTCCTTCTTCTTCTTTGCTTGCGCCACCTTCAAGCAAGGTGCGCCTATGGCCAAGGAAGGGAGAGAGCTTGTGGCAAGGAGATGCCACCAAGCGCTAAGAGTCCTTGTGCCAAGAAGAGAGGGAGAGGAAGAACTTGCGGCTCCAAGGAAGAAGATTGCGCCAAGCCTATGTTGCTCTCGCCCCTTGCACTCCAAGTCTCTCCAAGAGATATGTCACCCCTCCAAGATGTTGTCCACATGAATCAACCTCTTAAGAGGGGGCAGCAAGGGTCCTATTAATAGGACAAGGGGCGGCTAGGGCAATGGATAGGATCATGCCAAGTGGGCGGCTAGGATAAAGGAGTCTTGAGGTAAGGAATGTCTCCAAGACTTTACCATAAACCTCATTCAACCTATCCTAATTTGCCCAATGGCCATATCAGCCCAAGACATGCCTTAGAGGCATGCATTCCATCCAAGGAGAAGGGCTAGGAGCAACAAGCAAGAGGAATTCGGCTAGGGTGGTGTCTTGGGAGAAATTAGGGTTTGAGGTAAGGTAAGTCTCCAAGACTTTACCATATACCTCTTCCCAACATCCATATGCGCCTAGGAACTTCCCATAAAAGTTCTCAAGCCATATTAGCCCCAAGACTTGCCTTAGAGGCAAGGTTTCCATCAAGGGAGAGAGGGCAAGGCGCCTTTTACTTCCTTAATGAAGCAAAATTGCCCACTTCACCCCATTATGCCCCTAGGCGCTAATGGGTGAAGACTTCTCCCCATTATACCCTTTTAGTCAATTCTCTCTTCATGACAATTAATTATTGGGCCTTATTGAATAATGAGCAAGCCCAAACTTCATGGCATGGGTTGATTAAGCTATTGGATCCAATCCAATGCAACCCTAATCCAAATGTGACCAATCTAGGTCAATTTCGGGTCAACCTGCCAAAAATGAAGTTTGGCTCCAATAACCTTCTTCCAACTCATCAGGCCCATTGGCGCTGATGAAATCTTCCAAATGGATCCAAGTTATCCAATAACTTGATCCTAAGGCTTCTGATTAAAGCAACGTCAAGAGTCTATTGCGTGTGACCCCGTAGGATCCTAATGACGATGGCAATGATGTAAACATCATAAGTAGTGAGGGGCATCTAGCAACACATCACTACTACCCATGTCATAGGACTTAAGTCATATGGCAACAACTCCTAACCAAACAACGAGGATTCCCATGCATTATAGATCCCTTTGCCTAAACTGATATCCTGCCATTGGATTAGTCTCAAGTTCATCAATCCAATGCATTGGTCATGACTCAACTAGTGTGGCCACAAATTCCTGTCATGCACCAATAAGGTGGGGCGCCCCCGAGTGGATATCATGCTTCCAATAAGGAAGGGGCAAATCCTACTAATCGTCATCCATGTCTCTACATGACTTATGACATGCCCAATGATAGTTGTTTTGGTCTCCCAATTATGGAGAGACGTAAGACTGTATCAAAGCATACCCATCATCAAATCTAGACATGAATACCTCAAGTCTAAGGATCAATGCAAACCTCTTGCATGTGAGATTGACTTGTTGACTAGATAAGTCAATCCTCACGGTGGATCACTCCAGTGCATCCAATGCACCTGTATGTCTGCGTTACTGTGCCCCGCACCTAACCAGCCCATACACCAGTCTCACATGTACCAAAGCTGTCTCATATCTTCTAAGGTACCTTGACTGGGGATAGCTTATGAGAATGGATCCAACCAAACTCCTGGGACATTATTTATGCAACTCAATACATCAACGCAGGTAGAGAAGTCTGCATAATAACGACCATGCCTCTATAAAGAATAACAATTCCATCAAAGTACATTCAAACAATGCCCGACCATGTCCAAACATTGGTCTGCAGGGCATAAACACCAACAATCTCCCACTTGCACTAAGACCAAGGGCAACTGATGTTTAATCAGTTCCAATGTCTCTAGTATAACCCATTTAGCTTCCGCTGCGCCAGAGGCTATGTCAGTGGGTTTTTTCCAGATTGCTATCTATGTTTATTTTAACAAATTTGATCATCATCCTTATCCATGATCTCTAAGATCAGATGATATGCTGTAGTACATACTTGAGCACTAAGTTCCTTCACTTATGCTATGGCCCCAGTAAGAACTATACTGGACCATCAAGCACCAGGAACTAAATCAAGTTCAAATGAATGAAGCTGCTTCCTTGGCTGCCATAAGAAGCTGCAATGTACTCAGCCTTATTTGTAGAATTTTGCCACTATGGTTTGTATAATGCTCTTTCAGCACACAACACCACAACAAGGCAAAGAGAAAATCCTGGCTGTGGTCACAAGACTAGAACGAAGTATCAGTGTACCCTTGTACACAAAATTCTTCCTGTCTATAATAGACTAGACTTCAATCCTTTATACTTCCCAAGTTTATATAAGGATTGCTTTCACAGCTATCCAGTGTCAAACACTAGGATCTGATTGAAACTTACTGGCTATGCTCCAAGCATTTGCCACAAATGGTCTTGTGTATATTACTCAAAACATGATCCATCCTATACACCATGTATCAGGATTTTAGACCCATGTTATTACTCTCCAGCTGTGTCATAGGACACAACATCCTCATGAGAGTCAGACCATATCTCTCTGGAAGGTATCAATATTTGGAATCATCCAATATAAACCTCTCCAGAAACTCTTGGATGAACATAGATTGACTAAAGGGCAATGACTTTCTTGGATCTCTATCTATAGATCCTCATGCCTAGGATGTAGGCATCATTCCCTAGATCATTCTTCTCGAAATACATCTCAAGCCTTTTCTTCACCATGTGAAGAGCTGAGATGTCATTCCATGTGAGGAGAATATCATCAATCATCTAGAACAAGAAGTACTATTAAGGTGCTCCCACTGATCTTCTTGTAAACACATGCTCTTTTCAACATGCTTGTATAAGACCATGCATATCCTTATGGCCTCTGTATGAAAACCTTTCAGCTATTTCCATATGGACATACTCTTGCAGACATCCATTAGGAAAAGCAATTTTCAACATGCCATAACAGAGATTGCAACAAGCAGATACCTAATGGACTCAAACAAAGCTTCTGGTGAAAAATTTCATCACTATCTGTTGGGTCCCCTTCAAGGGGGAGCGCAAGGGGGTGAAACCCTAAAGGTGGCGCATGTCATTCTTTTGCAGCGGAAGTAGGGTTTCATGAAGATCAGATGCTATACATTCATATGATCAACTTTCAAGAAGCATGAAGATCGAAAGATAATCATACCGAAGCCATGTGTTGGATGGCGTCAAGGAAGAAGAGACTCGAATGAAACTCCTCCAAAAGGTGCGCACACAAGGTGATGCCGCCTACTCCTTGAGATCCTTGTGCTAGCAAGGTGCTTCAAGGGTCTTTGATCGATTCAAGAGGATGAGATGTTTTCTCCACTTGGCCGAGAGCTCTCCAAGTCGTGAAGAAAAATTTCCACACGAGAGAAGGGCGTCGAGAGGAATGGATGAAGCGTTGAGGCGTTGAGAAGAGGTGGCGCATTATGGCTTTCCAAAAATAGCAAGCCATGAAGCCATGCGCCCACTTCTTCAAAAACCGACCAAAACGTTTCTTAGCATTGAACCATGCGTTCATTGCCTTGAACCGGTTCAATCTAATTGACCCAACCCAATTTGGTTCAAATACCAAATTAAAACAGCCCAAGCCATGGTCTAGATTCCTCTGAACCAAATGGTTCAAGATCTAACCGTTCATCTCTGGATGCTTCCGATCTCACCGATCTAGCATCAATACTCTCGATCGAAGCTTACCGATCTCAAGCCCTAATCAATCAAACATGATCAGACCAGATCTCACTTACAATCAGAGTTTAAACCCCTTTAAACTGAACTCAAACAATTCAGTCCACACGATCTGACTTAAGTAAGCCATATCATCAAATTGTGCGACCCTAAGGGTTTCCTTTGAACGTCGGTAACGATAACTTACGTTATCACGATCAGTGAGGGGTATCTAGCAACACATCACTGTCTCCCGATATAAAGGAAAGAGTCTTCCACGACTACACCCAAAACACAGCACAAGTGTGAATCCAATTCACAAGGCATACATATTTCCTTTGCCACTGGATGTTCTTATTGGACAAGCGTGTCAAGCCTGTAGCTCCAATATGATGAGCATGATTAGATCAGATGAACATAGTCATCTGGGTATGGCCATACTCTTTTCTCAATCATCCCATCCAGGGGGCCCCTTTAGAACATCACACTCCTTAAACAAGGAGACGGCAATCCTTTATCTATCACAAGTGCCATAACCTGACTCAAGATCATTGTCCAAGATAGTCTATAATCATTATGTTTCAAATGATATTGAACTACCTCAAAACAATGACAATCATCATTTAGAAACACAAGTGATCTCAAGTCAAAGGACATGTGCCACTTCATGCAAACAAGGATTATTCACATTGTGACAAGCAATTGAATATCCTAGTAGGGTCTGTCCAGTACATCCAATGTACCCATGAGTCTACATCTTATTCCATGCTCGAAGCATCCTATAAGATTAGAACACATATTAGTCTCAAGCATATCAAGGCTGTCTCTAGTTCACCAAGATATCTCGACTAAGGACTTTATAGCATGTCAGCCTAGCTGAACAGCTTTGAGACATTATTCAGTAGTACACTTATTACAGCAGACAAGGTAACAACCTGAATAATAACCATGCCTTTATAAACACAAGAGTTTACTACATGATACTGTTATAATCCCAAGGCCTCAAACATTAGCCTTAAGGGCATACCCCAACAATCTCCCACTTGCACTTAATCTAATGGTTGAGAAATCTCAAACCCATATTATTACAGTGCTTCTCATGCTTCTGCTGCGCCAGAGGCTTGGTAAGCGGGTCAGCCAGATTGTCATCTGTATGAACCTTGCATATTTTGATCTCGCCACGATCTATGATCTCCCTGATCAAGTGAAACCGTCTCTGTATGTGCTTGGACTTCTGGTGCGACCGTGGTTCCTTTGCTTGTGCGATGGCTCCAGTGTTATCACAGAAGATAACCAAAGGATCGACACTCGAAGGAACAACACCAAGTTCTCTCACGAACTTACGAATCCACACTGCCTCCTTGGATGCTTCCGAGGCTGCAACATACTCGGCTTCTGTTGTGGAATCAGCAACAGTTGACTGTTTGAAACTTTTCCACACCACTGCTCCACCATTCAAGCTAAAAACATAGCCTGATTGCGATCGGAAATCATCCTGGTCCGACTGGAACGAAGCGTCAGTATATCCTTCTATACTGAGTTCTTCCTGACCACCATATATCAAGAACATATCTTTGGTCCTCCGCAGATATTTTAAGATGTTCTTGACTGCAATCCAGTGCGCCAAACCTGGATTACTTTGGAACCGACTGGTCACGCTTAACCCGTAAGCGACGTCTGGGCGAGTACACAACATCGCATACATAATGGACCCAATAGCCGAAGCATAAGGCGTATTGTCCATTTCATCTTTTTCAGTCTGTGTTTGTGGACACTGACTCTTCGAAAGATTCAGACCATGTCTGACTGGAAGATATCCTCTTTTAGAATTCTCTAAATGGAATCTCTCCAGGACTTTATCGATGTAAGTACTCTGGCACAACCCGAGAAGCCTCTTAGATCTATCCCTGTAGATCTTCACACCTAACACATAGGCTGCTTCTCCAAGATCTTTCATCTGGAAACATTTCCTTAGCCATGCCTTAACCGCATGCATTTCAGGAATATCATTTCCAATGATCAAGATGTCATCGACGTAGAGGACTAGGAAGGTAATTACGCTCCCACTAAACCTCTTATATACACACGGGTCATCTTCGTTCTTGATGAAACCAAACTCAGAGATTGATTCATCAAAACGAATATTCCAGCTTCTAGATGCTTGTTTCAGTCCATAAATGGACTTCTTTAACTTGCATATCTTATGACGATCTGATGGATTAGTGAAACCTTCAGGTTGTGTCATATACACATCCTCATCCAGATTTCCATTAAGGAAAGCTGTTTTCACATCCATCTGCCAGATCTCATAATCATAATATGCTGCTATCGCGAAAAGAATCCGAATAGACTTAAACATGACTACAGGTGGGAAAGTTTCATCATAATCTATCCCGTAGATTTGTTTGAAACCTTTCGCAACTAGCCTGCCTTTATAGGTAACCACGTTACCATCCATGTCAATCTTCTTCTTGAAGATCCATTTACAGCCTATAGGGATTACTCCCGGAGGCGGATCAACCAAATCCCAGACTTAGTTATCTGACATGGAGTCCATCTCGGCTCGCATAGCTTCAAGCCATCTAGCTGACTCCGGTCCACTGACCGCATCCGCATAAGTAAGGGGTTCATCATTATCAATGATATAGACTCCGTCATAGCACTCAGGCTGTCGACGGATCCTTCCCGATCTTCGCGGTTCCCGTGATATCTGAGCCTCAGGTTGTTCAGTAACCTGTTCTACCGGCTCAGGCTCATCCAACTGTGCTTGACTACTTTGTCCTTCCTCTGGATTCTCATCCAGCTTTATTTCTCTCCCACTGGCCTCTTGCAGAAGAAACTCCTTCTCAAGAAATATGGCCGTCCGAGCAACAAAAACCTTGTTCTCTTTGGGATCGTAGAAATAATAACCCTTAGTTTCCTTAGGGTAACCGACAAAGATGCATTTCTCAGATCTGCTCTCTAGTTTCCCAGAGGCGAGCTTTTTGACATAAGCCTCGCAACCCCAGATCCTGATAAATGTCAAGCTCGGCTGTTTTCCATACCATAACTCGTATGGAGTTTTAGAAACGGCCTTGGATGGCACTCGGTTTAGTACCTTTGCAGCTGTTTCCAGTGCAAAACCCCAAAAGGAGTAAGGAAGAGTAGCCTGACTCATCATAGAACGAACCATATCAAGTAGCGTTCTATTTCTCCTCTCGGACACACCATTCCATTGCGGTGTTCCTGGCGGAGTGAGCTGTGAGATAATCCCACACTCCTTCAGATAGTCAGTAAACGCATGACTTAGGTATTCTCCACCTCGATCAGAACGAAGTGCCTTGACATTTCGGCCTAGCTGATTTTGTACTTCATTCTTGAACTCTTTGAACTTGTCAAAAGATTCACTCTTATGTCTCATTAGATAGACATACCCATATCTACTGAAATCATCAGTAAAGGTAATGAAGTACTGATAGCCACCTCTGGCATGTTTACTAAATGGCCCACACACATCACTGTGTATAAGGTCAAGTAAACCTGAAGCCCTTTGACCTTTGTGGGAAAAAGGTGACTTCGTCATTTTACCCATTAAACAAGCTTTGCATGTATCAATCTCCTCGCAGGAGAATGATCCCAGCAGTCCATGATCATGCAACCGCTTAATGCGCTTCTTGTTAATATGGCCTAAACGACTATGCCATAGCAAGGTGCTGTCATCAGCATACTTGGCTTTCTTATTATCAATGTTTTGTATAGAATATTCCATGTCCAACATGAATAACCCATTGTTAATTGAACCAGTTGCATAAACAATATTATCATAAGATAAAACACACTTTGAAATATTGCATTCAAAGGAAAATCCCTTCCTGACAAGAGCAGGAATGGAGATAATATTTTTAGTAATACTGGGAACAAAATAACAACTGTTTAGTTCCAATACAAGTCCAGATGGTAAAGAGATGAAATAGTCTCCTACAGCAACAGCAGCAACCCGTGCCCCGTTTCCAACGCGTAGGTCCACCTCATGCTGTCCCACCTGTCTTCTTCTCTTGAGTTCTTGTACATTTGAACAAATGTGAACTCCACATGCAGTGTCCAACACCCATGATATAGAAGAAGATGAAAACATGACTTCAGTCACGAATATACCTGAGCCAGAAGCGATGCTTCCCCTCTTATCTCCTTGGAGCGCTTTACAGTCCTTTTTCCAGTGACCTAGCTGGCCACAGTGGAAACACCTGTATTCCTTGGACCGCTTAACCTTCTGCTTCAGAGCCTTGCTGTAATTCTTGACAGGGGCTTTGCCCTTCTTCCCCTTCTTCTTGTTCCTGGAAGGAACCATTAAGACAGAGGTTGAAGGCTTACCCTTCAGAGTTTCCTCAGTAGTCAAGAGCATATTCAGCAGCTCTGCCGGAGTACAATCGATTTTGTTCATATTAAAATTAATAATGAACGCATCGAAAGAAGGCGGGAGAGACTGCAGAATAATATCTACAGCAAGCTCCTGGTTGATGGTATGCCCCAGTTTCTCTAGAGCCTCCTTATGCCCAATCATCTTGAGCACGTGAGCTCCCACTGGGCTCCCTTCAGCCAGTTTGCTCTGAAAGAAAAGCTTTGTCAGATTATAGCGTTCTGTCCTCGCCTGTGCAGCATACAGCATCTTAAGGTTCGCTATAATCTCTATAGCCGACATATCCTCATGCTGACGCTGCAGCGGTGGCGTCATAGACGCTAGCATCAGGCAAGCGACATCAATGCTATCATTGACGTGCTTTTCATAGGCATCACGAACCGCCCTTGCGGCGTTCGCAGCGGGTTGAGGCGGCACTGCCGTCTCGAGGACATACAGTTTCCTCTCTGCCTTAAGAACGATCTTAAGGTGTCCGAACCAGTCTGAGAAGTTTGGTCCAGCAAACTTCTCCCTTTCCAGTAGGGATCGCACATTGAAGCTCATGGTGTTCGTTGCTGCAGGAATCTACAACAATGCAAGAACAGCAAGGTCAGTATCAATGTATAGAATCAATCCAGGACTTAAGAAAGATTCTTTTTCTCACTATTTTATCTGGCTGAAAAATCCAGCAAAACAGCCCGAAAGAGTAGAACTCTTTTAGTGAGATGGGATCCAGATTTCATACTTGGTCTCCGCGTCCCGCTCAGGCGAGATAAGATGCACAGAGAGTACAAGCACTAATTTCTGGTAGGCTGTCCCAGCCAATCGCCAACCCGTGCGATTCCCCTTCATTTGGGCAATCCAGCAGACTGTGCCAACTGAGTTGGTACAACACAGTCTCTGACCCCACAGATGGCTGCCTCCATGTGCTACCATATGCGCCACATATGTAGTCTACATGGTCAAGCTGACCCGACCTACTCCCTGGACCACCACGTGCTATGCTGAGCAACGAGAAGGGATAAATCCCTACTCTGTAACATGCAGGTGTAATCCCACACCGTCTGAAGATAGATGGACGTGCCCACTGAGTGGGTACAACACGGCTCCAACGATAATCAGAACAATGAGGTTTCGCGTCAGAAGGCTTACGAGCTTGATATTTTAGCGTTGGATTTTAACGGTCTTTTATCTTCTTATCTATCATACAAACCCTATGGTGATAGCAGAAGATAAATTCATGCAATTCTAATTATATTATCAATAAAAAGAAAGCATGGTTCTTATGTGGTAAAAGCCCATAGCCTAAGTAAGACCTTAATATCACTTAAGTCTTCACTTGCTTTTCTTCATGGGACTTTTGCTGCTCATCTGGCCCAACCCAGGGCCCAAGCTCCATCTGCAGCTCAGGTGCACCTACCAGGGAAATGCGCCTGTCCCAGAGTCGAACCCTGGACCTCCCACCTGGTTAAGCCACTGCTGCATGCGCCTCTGCCAAGTGTGCTCAGTGCTCTTGTCTGATTAATTTACAAATTAATCTATCTAGACAAGATTGACTCACAGGTCAATTACATTTGATAAATTAAAAACAATGTGATGCGCAGATCACAATAATTAATTTACATTTAAATACAGGCACGCAGGCCCCAGCACAGCACACATTTAACATGGGCAGCCCACATAAGAATAAATAAACAAACATATGCCACAATCAAACATGTGATCCATTCAAGAAAATTAAATTTCGAAAACCCCATAGGTATCAATTTTAATTTTCCTTATGTGCCCTACTACCTTACAACGGTCCATTACTAGGGATCCACTCATCCAACCCAGTCAGATCCACTGCCCACGCATGCACCAAGTCCTAACTGACTCGAGTCGACCCAATGGTCAACTATGCATGCGCTAGGGCTGAAGAACCACAAAGAGGTCTGGCAAGCGGGCGTGACCCCGGGCCTAACTCATGTGTGTTCACTAGTCGTCTCAACCAGACATCGCTACACGCCTGTCTGCAGTCGACCTATAGCCACCAAGTGCTTGCGCACAGGTGCTATCTAGTCAACCCATCAAGGCTGTCAGATGGTCTGATCAGACTGTCTGGATCTAACCTAGGGGATGATTTCAACCCTAATAACCCGTCTAAGGGTTTAAAGTAGAGCCTTAGATCTAGAGTGAGTCGCGCATGTCAAGTAGGTTTTTGAGAAAAACATGAAGCATGCGCCAACAACATGCGCCAAGAAAATATACATCAAGTTTGCATGTACAACAACTCAAATGAAATTTTCGCATGTAACCCTAGATCTAGAGATATGCGTAAGCATGGATCATGGATCACAAAGCAAAGCAATCATAATAACAATGCATAGAATCGCTCTGATACCAATTGTTGGGTCCCCTTCAAGGGGGAGCGCAAGGGGGTGAAACCCTAAAGGTGGCGCATGTCATTCTTTTGCAGCGGAAGTAGGGTTTCATGAAGATCAGATGCTATACATTCATATGATCAACTTTCAAGAAGCATGAAGATCGAAAGATAATCATACCGAAGCCATGTGTTGGATGGCGTCAAGGAAGAAGAGACTCGAATGAAACTCCTCCAAAAGGTGCGCACACAAGGTGATGCCGCCTACTCCTTGAGATCCTTGTGCTAGCAAGGTGCTTCAAGGGTCTTTGATCGATTCAAGAGGATGAGATGTTTTCTCCACTTGGCCGAGAGCTCTCCAAGTCGTGAAGAAAAATTTCCACACGAGAGAAGGGCGTCGAGAGGAATGGATGAAGCGTTGAGGCGTTGAGAAGAGGTGGCGCATTATGGCTTTCCAAAAATAGCAAGCCATGAAGCCATGCGCCCACTTCTTCAAAAACCGACCAAAATGTTTCTTAGCATTGAACCATGCGTTCATTGCCTTGAACCGGTTCAATCTAATTGACCCAACCCAATTTGGTTCAAATACCAAATTAAAACAGCCCAAGCCATGGTCTAGATTCCTCTGAACCAAATGGTTCAAGATCTAACCGTTCATCTCTGGATGCTTCCGATCTCACCGATCTAGCATCAATACTCTCGATCGAAGCTTACCGATCTCAAGCCCTAATCAATCAAACATGATCAGACCAGATCTCACTTACAATCAGAGTTTAAACCCCTTTAAACTGAACTCAAACAATTCAGTCCACACGATCTGACTTAAGTAAGCCATATCATCAAATTGTGCGACCCTAAGGGTTTCCTTTGAACGTCGGTAACGATAACTTACGTTATCACGATCAGTGAGGGGTATCTAGCAACACATCACTGTCTCCCGATATAAAGGAAAGAGTCTTCCACGACTACACCCAAAACACAGCACAAGTGTGAATCCAATTCACAAGGCATACATATTTCCTTTGCCACTGGATGTTCTTATTGGACAAGCGTGTCAAGCCTGTAGCTCCAATATGATGAGCATGATTAGATCAGATGAACATAGTCATCTGGGTATGGCCATACTCTTTTCTCAATCATCCCATCCAGGGGGCCCCTTTAGAACATCACACTCCTTAAACAAGGAGACGGCAATCCTTTATCTATCACAAGTGCCCTAACCAGACTCAAGATCATTGTCCAAGATAGTCTATAATCATTATGTTTCAAATGATATTGAACTACCTCAAAACAATGACAATCATCATTTAGAAACACAAGTGATCTCAAGTCAAAGGACATGTGCCACTTCATGCAAACAAGGATTATTCACATTGTGACAAGCAATTGAATATCCTAGTAGGGTCTGTCCAGTACATCCAATGTACCCATGAGTCTACATCTTATTCCATGCTCGAAGCATCCTATAAGATTAGAACACATATTAGTCTCAAGCATATCAAGGCTGTCTCTAGTTCACCAAGATATCTCGACTAAGGACTTTATAGCATGTCAGCCTAGCTGAACAGCTTTGAGACATTATTCAGTAGTACACTTATTACAGCAGACAAGGTAACAACCTGAATAATAACCATGCCTTTATAAACACAAGAGTTTACTACATGATACTGTTATAATCCCAAGGCCTCAAACATTAGCCTTAAGGGCATACCCCAACACTATCCACCCAGTGGATTTGCCTGAAATTTCTGTTCACTAGCTTGCCTTTACGGTAACAATGTTACCTTCCATGTCCATCTTCCTAGAAGATGCATTTACAGCTTGTGGGTATAACCCCTTTGGCGTCTCATCCAAGTCCCAGACTTGATCAGCAGACATGGAGTCCATTACGGTTCTCATGGCTCTTAGCCATGTCCTGGAATCTAGTCCACTAACCTCGTCCATTTCATCATGTCTTAGGTTCATCCCAGATGAAAAATTCGTCATGCCCAGCATTTCGAATCCATCCAGACTTATGTCGTTCCTGTGTTACTTGAACCTCAGGTTGACTTTCAACCTGTATGTGAGATTGCACTCTCCATTTGTGTCTAAATGTATTGTGGTTGATTCTGGACCTTGTCCCAATCAAATCTACTCCCACTAGCTTCTTTCAAAGAAGTATCTCCTCAAGAAAGACAGCAGTATCGAGCAACAAATATTTTGTTCTCCTTGGGATAGAAATAGCACCCTTCAGTGCCCCACAAACATATACTTTTGAGATCACTACATATTACATTCCCAATTCCATTGAAGGAATGGGATATTTGTAGTTCGCAACTCAAAAGCTACCTTAGACACTTTCTTATGGAGTGGCAGTACATCTGTTTGCATGGCATCATAGTAGTATATTTGCATGACTATTCAAAGATGGAACCACATCTAATGTGTTCCTCTTTCTTTCTTTGAAATTCACCACATAGTGGTGTTCTAAGTAAGCTGTGAGATAACTCCACACTCCTTAGGACAGTCATCAAATTCTCCACTAATCACCTTGATCCAATCAAAGTTCTTTAATAGATCCTCCAATTTGACTCAATACTTCATTTGTGAACTTCTTGGATTTCTCCAAAGTTCTTAGGTTGGATAAGGCATACCCACACCTGATGAAGTATATAACACCTCTTAGTGCTTGTTTACATGGGTCCACACACATTGCTGTGTAATAGATCCAACAAGTCACTTACCCTTCAACCCTTTATGGTGAAGGCAGCATCTGTCACTTTGTTCCTTTGAACAAGGCTCACATTTATCATAATCCTAAAAGGATAATGATCCCAATAGTCCATTGACCTTTGGATGTGACCATTGTTCGATGGTTCAAGAGACAATGCCATAAGAGGATGTTAATTGAATCAATGGATCTGATATTGTGTTACATATAGAGCCACAAACTATTATCAACTGTATCACTTCAATAGAACATATCAGTTTTAAAGAAAAATATCATTTATTATTTCAAACTGAAATCCTTTCCAAAAGGAATGATGTTCTAATATATAAGCTGATATGTAATAGCAAAGTTCTAGATAAAGTCTTCAAGGTAGTGAGATGATATCAACAGCAGCATCCAATGCTCCGTCCCTGACCCAAGAGTCGATCCCACCAAGCCTCATGGTCCTACTTCTTTTGAGCTCCTGCATATGAAAAACATATGTAAGCTTCGCATGCGGTACTCAGTACCCATGAATAAGAAGTAGACAAAAAACCTCAGTAACACAATACCTGAAGTGGATGGATTACATCCCTTCTTCTTTGCCATGCTCTTCCAGGTCATTAATCCTCTTCGAAATACCCATGCATTCCCAGTCTTCTAAAGTATTAGCTTCGAAGATACATAACCATGGTCATTCTCAGATTTAGGCATACACTCTGAAGATCCAACAGAACTCTCCTGATCTTTGTCTATAGAGCATGATGTGAAGAGACCTTTGAGATGTATGATAAGATCATAAATCCCCATCTCATCACACTCAACTTTGACCTCTAGGGTCATGCACTCTAAGACAAGAGCAGTGTACTGTTCGTTATCTTCACAATGTTCAAGATAGACATTCCACTCCCACTCAGTAGTGAAATACATACTGGGCTGGGATGGAGGTCTTTCAAGAAGATGCACCTTATTCTCTTGTTCTAGTATCTTGGACAAAATCTTGAACCACTTTGTCCAATTTGTCCCATCCAGTTTGGTTTTATAAAGTTTCAATCTTAGATCAGGAGATGCCATCTACAATAAGCAAATAAGTAAAATAAGTACTATGATAAAGCGTTTAACAAGGACTTTAAATTAAATGCTATGCTCCCACTACTTCCAAAAACAAGTTGAGAACTCTCAAACTCAACATGGAAAGAGGTGAGTAGGATCCTAATTTCATATGAGGTCTCCGCGATTCACGAGGGTGAGTTGGGATGCACAGAGTGATCTCATGCTTCTTCAGGTAGGCATGCCAGCCAATTGTGTCGTGCACAATTCCTCTTAGTTAAGACAGACTAAGCGCCCTGTGTCCAGCGAGGGCTGGATATAGCACAGAACCCTATCCTCTCAACAGCTGCCTCTAGTGATTCATCATGTTAGTGACATATGAAAAAAAAACTAGTCAAGTCAGATTCTAACCGTTATGCCCAGGGTCAACGAGTTTCCTTGCGAAGGCGCGCCCGATTAAAACGGACTGGGGAAACCATTGGCACCACACACCTCCTAAAGATAAGTGGGTGTGTCCCACGAGGGTGGGAAACAGTTCACAACACCACCGATCGATAGTTTGATGAGGGCTACGCGTTAGAAGGCTATTGACTTGATATTTCAATGAGAGTTTTTGCATGTTTATTTTATTCTTTTCTAGCATGCAGTTTTCCTATGGTTATGGCAGCAAAGGAAAAACATCACATGCATGCTATAGACAAAATAATAAACCATCACAGGCATGCTAGTTTGGTCGATATGGTCATAGCCCTTTTCATACACATAACTTGTCACGAGCCATGTGACATGTTATCGTGCATCCAAGGGTTGCGAGTCCCTGAAGCAGATCAGCCCATGCCAGAAGCCGAAAGCATGTGTCCTTCCTTCAGCCGCAAGTCCATCACCACGCTTCCAAAGCTGGCGCCACTTCTGACTCTGATTGAAGAAGACTCCTTGTTGTCAAGATGAAGCTTTAACCTATCTTATAATTCTACATCTATTCTAAACAAGATGAAAAATTCTTTACAACAAGATAGGGAGAGAACCACACACAGGTGGAAAGAGATTTTACAAGCATTCATCACAAGTGGAAATATGCTTCCACATCACAACACAGGAGGGCACTCGCTATGACCATATCAACCCAATCAAGAGGCAAGAGGCGCATATAAAATTTGAAAATCCGGAAAAATCAAATTTTAGCACCTTATGCGCCAACATCATCCAAAACACTCTCTTAACCAAATTTATGCTAAAATTTAGATCAAGTTCCATGATGATTTCATAGACCCTATCGGCTGGCAGTTTTGTCAGATCAAGAGACCCGGCCAGTCCGAAGACACAATGCCCGTCCTACTTGACAAAACTACGTGCACCTTCGGTCTTAAATCAAACATAAAACAAAATCAAATTTTGGCCATAAATTGAAAAGAGAGGTTTAGATGAAAAATGCTTTCTACGTGAAACAGAAGGGATGTAATCCACTGTGGTGGGTGCACCTGAGCTGCATTGAGCGCTAGGGCACTGGGTTGGACCAGATGGGATGTAGACCCAAGAAGAGCAAGTGAAGACTTAAGTTGATTTAAGGTCTTACTTAGGCTCTATGGGCTTTTACCACATAAGATCCATGCTTTCTTTTATTTGCTAAATAAGTAGAATTGCATGAGTTATTTATCTTCTGCTATAGCCATAGAATTTGCCTGATAGTAAGAAGATAAAAGACCGTTAAAATCCAACGCTAAAATATCAAGCTCGTAAGCCTTCTGACGCCAAACCCCCATGTTCTGACTATCGTTGGAGCCGTGTTGTACCCACTCAGTGGGCACGTCCATCTATCTTCAGACGGTGCGGGATTTCACCTGCGTGTTACAGAGAAGGGATTTATCGCTTCTCGTTGCTCAGCATAGCACGTGGTGGTCCAGGGAGTAGGTTAGGTCAGCTTGACCATGTAGGCTACATATGTGGCGCATATGGTAGCACATGGAGGCAGCCATCTGTGGGATCAGAGACTGTGTTGTACCAACTCAGTTGGCACAGTCTGCTGGATTGCCCAGATGAAGGGGAATCGCATGGGTTGGCGATTGGCAGGGACTGCCTACCAGAAATTAGTGCTTGTACTCTCTGTGCATCTTATCTCGCCTGAGCGGGACGCGGAGACCAAGTATGAAATCTGGATCCCATCTCACTAAAAGAGTGTTACTCTTTCGGACTGTTTTAATGGATTTTTCAGTCAGATAAAATAGTGAGAAAAAGAATCATTCTTAAGTCCTGATTGATTCTTAACATTGATACTGACCTTGCTGTTCTTGCATTGTTGTAGATTCCTGCAGCAACGAACACCATGAGCTTCAATGTGCGATCCCTACTGGAAAGGGAGAAGTTTGCTGGGCCAAACTTCTCAGACTGGTTCGGACACCTTAAGATCGTTCTTAAGGCAGAGAGGAAACTGTATGTCCTCGAGACGGCTGTGCCGCCTCAACCCGCTGCGAACGCCGCAAGGGCGGTTCGTGATGCCTATGAAAAGCACGTCAATGATAGCATTGATGTCGCTTGCCTGATGCTAGCGTCTATGACGCCACCGCTGCAGCGTCAGCATGAGGATATGTCGGCTATAGAGATTATAGCGAACCTCAAGATGCTGTATGCTGCACAGGCGAGGACAGAACGCTATAATCTGACAAAGCTTTTCTTTCAGAGCAAACTGGCTGAAGGGAGCCCAGTGGGAGCTCACGTGCTCAAGATGATTGGGCACAAGGAGGCTCTGGAGAAACTGGGGCATACCATCAACCAGGAGCTTGCTGTAGACATTATTCTGCAGTCTCTCCCGCCCTCTTTCGATGCGTTCATTATTAACTTTAATATGAACAAAATCGATTGTACTCCGGCAGAGCTGCTGAATATGCTCTTGACTACTGAGGAGACTCTGAAGGGAAAGCCTTCAACCTCTGTCTTAATGGTTCCTTCCAGGAACAAGAAGAAGGGGAAGAAGGGCAAAGCCTACGTCAAGAGTTACAGTAAGGCTCTGAAACAGAAGGTAAAGCGGTCGAAGGACAACAGGTGTTTCCACTGTGGCCAGCAAGGCTCTGAAACAGGAGACTATTTCATTTCTTTACCATCTGGCATTGTATTAGAATTAAACAATTGTTACTTTGTACCCAGTATTACCAAAAATATTATCTCTATTCCTGCTCTTGTCAGGAAAGGGTTTTCCTTTGAATGCAAGACTTCAAAGTGTTATCTTACTCTTGATAATATTGTTTATGCGACTGGTTCAATTAACAATGGGTTATTCATGTTGGACATGGAATATTCTATACAAAATATTGATAATAAGAAAGCCAAGCATGCTGATGACAGCACCTTGTTATGGCATAGTCGTTTAGGCCATATTAACAAGAAGCGCATTAAGCGGTTGCATGATCATGGACTGCTGGGATCATTCTCCTATGAGGAGATTGATACATGCAAAGCTTGTTTATTGGGTAAAATGACGAAGTCTCCTTTTCCTAACAAAGGTCAAAGGGCTTCAGGTTTACTTGACCTTATACACAGTGATGTGTGTGGGCCATTTAGTAAACATGCCAGAGGTGGCTATCAGTACTTCATTACCTTTACTGATGATTTCAGTAGGTATGGTTATGTCTATTTGATGAGACATAAGAGTGAATCTTTTGACAAGTTCAAAGAGTTCAAAAATGAAGTACAGAATCAGCTAGGCCGAAATATCAAGGCACTTCGTTCTGATCGAGGTGGAGAATACCTGAGTCATGCGTTTACTGACTATCTAAAGGAGTGTGGGATTATCTCACAGCTCACTCCGCCAGGAACACCGCAATGGAATGGTGTGTCCGAGAGGAGAAATAGAACGTTACTTGATATGGTTCGTTCTATGATGAGTCAGGCTACTCAACCTTACTCCTTTTGGGGATTTGCACTGGAAACAGCTGCAAAGGTACTAAACCGAGTGCCATCCAAGGCAGTTTCAAAGACGCCATATGAGTTATGGTATGGGAAACAGCCTAGCTTGACATTTATCAGGATCTGGGGCTGCGAGGCCTATGTTAAAAAGCTCGCCTCTGGGAAACTAGAGAGCAGATCTGAGAAATGTGTCTTTGTTGGTTACCCTAAGGAAACTAAGGGTTATTATTTCTACGATCCCAAAGAGAACAAGGTATTTGTTGCTCGAACGGCCATATTTCTTGAGAAGGAGTTTCTTCTGCAAGAGGCCAGTGGGAGAGAAATAAAGCTGGATGAGAATCCAGAGGAAGGACAAAGTAGTCAAGCACAGTTGGATGAGCCTGAGCCGGTAGAACAGGTCACTGAACAACCTGAGGCTCAGATATCACGGGAACCGCGTAGATCGGGAAGGATCCGTCGACAGCCTGAGCGCTATGACGGAGTCTACATCATTGATAATGATGAACCCCTTACTTATGCGGATGCGGTCAGTGGACCGGAGTCAGCTAGATGGCTTGAAGCTATGCGCGCCGAGATGGACTCCATGTCAGATAACCAAGTCTGGGATTTGGTTGATCCGCCTCCGGGAGTAATCCCTATAGGCTGTAAATGGATCTTCAAGAAGAAGATTGACATGGATGGTAACGTGGTTACCTATAAAGGCAGGCTAGTTGCGAAAGGTTTCAAACAAATCTACGGGATAGATTATGATGAAACTTTCTCTCCTGTAGCCATGTTCAAGTCTATTCGGATTCTTTTCGCGATAGCAGCATATTACGATTATGAGATCTGGCAGATGGATGTGAAGACCGCTTTCCTTAATGGAAATCTGGATGAGGATGTGTATATGACACAACCTGAAGGTTTCACTAATCCATCAGATCGTCATAAAATATGCAAGTTAAAGAAGTCCATTTATGGACTTAAACAAGCATCTAGAAGCTGGAATATTCGTTTTGATGAATCAATCTCTGAGTTTGGCTTCATCAAGAACGAGGATGACCCGTGTGTATATAAGAGGTTTAGTGGGAGCGTGATTACTTTCCTAGTCCTCTACGTCGATGATATCTTGATCATTGGAAACGATATTCCTGAACTGCATGCTGTTAAAGCATGGTTAGGAAAATGTTTTCAGATGAAAGATCTAGGAGAAGCAGCCTATGTACTAGGTGTGAAGATCTACAGGGATAGATCTAAGAGGCTTCTCGGGCTGTGCCAGAGTACTTACATCGATAAAGTCCTGGAAAGATTTCATTTAGAAAATTCTAAAAGAGGATATCTTCCAGTCAGACATAGTCTGAATCTTTCGAAGAGTCAGTGTCCACAAACACAGACTGAGAAAGATGAAATGGACAATACGCCTTATGCTTCGGCTATTGGGTCCATAATGTATGCGATGTTGTATACTCGCCCTGACGTCGCTTACGGGTTAAGCGTGACCAGTCGATTCCAAAGTAATCTAGGTATGGCGCACTGGATTGCAGTCAAGAACATTTTAAAATATCTGCGGAGGACCAAAGATATGTTCTTGATATATGGTGGTCAGGAAGAACTCAGTATAGAAGGATATACTGACGCTTCGTTCCAGTCGGACCAGGATGATTTCCGATCGCAATCAGGCTATGTTTTTAGCTTGAATGGTGGAGCAGTGGTGTGGAAGAGTTTCAAACAGTCAACTGTTGCTGATTCCACAACAGAAGCTGAGTATGTTGCAGCCTCGGAAGCATCCAAGGAGGCAGTGTGGATTCGTAAGTTCGTTCAGGAACTTGGTGTCGTTCCTTCGAGTGCAGATCCTTTGGTTATCTTCTGTGATAACACTGGAGCAATCGCACAAGCAAAGGAACCACGGTCGCACCAGAAGTCCAAGCACATACAGAGACGGTTTCACTTGATCCGGGAGATCATTGATCGTGGCGAGATCAAAATTTGCAAGGTTCATACAGACGACAATCTGGCTGACCCGCTTACCAAGCCTCTGGCGCAGCAGAAGCATGAGAAGCACTGTAATAATATGGGTTTGAGATTTCTCAACCATTAGATTAAGTGCAAGTGGGAGATTGTTGGGGTATGCCCTTAAGGCCAATGTTTGAGGCCTTGGGATTGTAAAAGTATCATGTAATAAACTCTTGTGTTTATAAAGGCAATGGTTATTATTCAGGTTGTTACATCATCTGCTGCAATGTGTGTTCTTCTGAATAATGTCTCAATGCTGTTCAACTAGGTTGACATGCTATATTGTCCTTAGTCGAGATATCTTGGTGAACATGAGACAGCCTTGATATGATTGAGACTAATATGCGTTCTAATCTTATAGGATGCTTCGAGCATGGAATAAGATGTAGACTCATGGGTACATTGGATGTACTGGACAGACCCTACTAGGATATTCAATTGCTTGTCACAATGTGAATAATCCTTGTTTGCACTAAGTGGCACATGTCCTCTGACTTGAGATCACTTGTGTTTCTAAATGATGATTGTCATTGTTTTGAGGTAGTTCAATATCATTTGAAACATAATGGTTATAGACTATCTTGGATAATGATCATGAGTCAGGTTGGGACACTAGTGATAGATATAGGATTGCCGTCTCCTTGTTGAAGGAGTGTGATGTTCTATAGGGGCCCCCTAGATGAGATGATTGAGAAAGTGTATGGCCATACCCAGGTGACTATGTTCATCTGATCTAATCATGCTCATCATATTGGAGTTACAAGCTTGACCCGCTTGTCCAATAAGAACATCCAGTGGCAAAGGATACATGCATGCCTTGTGAAGTTGATTCGCACTTGTGCCGTGGTTTGGGTGTGGTCTTGGAAGACTCTTTCCTTTATATCGGGAGACAGTGATGTGTTGCTAGATACCCCTCACTGATCGTGATAACGTGAGTTATCGTTACCGACATTTAAAGGAAACCCTTAGGGTCGCACAATTTGATGATATGGCTTACTTAAGTCAGATCGTGTGGACTGAATTGTTTCGGTTCAGTTTAAAGGGATTTAATCTCTGATTGTAAGTGAGATCTGGTCTGATCATGTTTGATTGGTTAGGGCTCAAGATCGGTAAGCTTCGATCGAGAGAGATGATGCTAGATCGGTGAGATCAGTAGCATCAAAAGATGAACGGTCAGATCTTGAACCTTAAGGTTTAATTTGATCTGGACCAATTCTTGGGCTGATATGGTTTGGTCGTTGGACCAACTACATTGAACCGGCTCATATGTGAGCGCTTGGTTCATATGAGAGAAGAGATATGCGTTTGGTTCACTTCATGTGAACGCATAACGCATGTATTGAAGTCTTGCTAATTTTGGCATTTTCGGTTTACCAAAGTGATGAACGTCTCAACGTTCGATCACAAGGCTTCTCTAACGCTCGTCTCCCTTTTGCTCTCGATGAGAGAAAAACACACACTCTTGCGTGGTGTAAGTCGACGAGAAGAAGGATCGGCCAAGAGAGACTTCATCATCCCCTTCCATTCGACAAGGAAGCTTGGGTGCCTTGCTAGCACAAGGGACGCCAAGGAAGTAAGCGATCTTCATCTTGTGTGTGAACTTTTGGAGGAGATCAAAGTTGCTCTCTTCTTCCAACGCACCATCCAAGCGATGGCCATGGTATGGATCTTATCCAATCTTTGCAAGTTGATCATTGAAACATACATGCGATCATAAGAGAACCTAGATTCCGCAAGAAAAGGTTTTACATGCGCCTATTAAGGTTTGCGCCCCCCTCTTGAAAGGGGTACTCACAATAGGTTTGCGCCCCCCCTCATGAAAGGGGAACTTACAGTTAGGGAATACCGGATGTAATTTAAAATTTTTGCAGTCCCAGGATGCAGCGGAAGCATTACACCTAAAACATATTCCTTTGCCCAAGGATCCATGCGACGGAGAACACAAGGATGTGACAAGGATAACACCTCTATTGCTTGCTCGGTTCTTGAAGCCATGTTCGAAGACGTTCAAGTGCTCACCCTCTACAAGTATCCACGCATCGACTCCTTGATCGTTGCTCCCTTCCACGCTTGGTGCTAGCCTCGGGAAGAGAATCAAGCCTTAGGGTTCCTTCACTTCTCGTGTGCCACCTCCAAGATGAAAGCGCCAAGAAGAGATGAGGAGGAAGATGATGCCGCCAAGTTGCTTCCTTCTTCTTCTTTGCTTGCGCCACCTTCAAGCAAGGTGCGCCTATGGCCAAGGAAGGGAGAGAGCTTGTGGCAAGGAGATGCCACCAAGCACTAAGAGTCCTTGCGCCAAGAAGAGAGGGAGAGGAAGAACTTGCGGCTCCAAGGAAAATGATTGCGCCAAGCCTATGTTGCTCTCGCCCCTTGCACTCCAAGTCTCTCCAAGAGATATGTCACCCCTCCAAGATGTTGTCCACACGAATCAACCTCTTAAGAGGGGGCGGCAAGGGTCCTATTAATAGGACAAGGGGCGGCTAGGGCAATGGCTAGGATCATGCCAAGTGGGCGGCTAGGATAATGGAGTCTTGAGGTAAGGAAAGTCTCCAAGACTTTACCATAAACCTCATTCAACCTATCCTAATTTGCCCAATGGCCATATCAGCCCAAGACATGCCTTAGAGGCATGCATTCCATCCAAGGAGAAGGGCTAGGCGCAACAAGCAAGAGGAATTCGGCTAGGGTGGTGTCTTGGGAGAAATTAGAGTTTGAGGTAAGGTAAGTCTCCAAGACTTTACCATATACCTCTTCCCAACATCCATATGCGCCTAGGAACTTCCCATAAAAGTTCTCAAGCCATATTAGCCCCAAGACTTGCCTTAGAGGCAAGGTTTCCATCAAGGGAGAATGGGCAAGGCGCCTTTTACTTCCTTAATGAAGCAAAACCGCCCACTTCACCCCATTATGCCCCTAGGCACTAATGGGTGAAGACTTCTCCCCATTATACCCTTTTAGCCAATTCTCTCTTCATGACAACTAATTATTGGGCCTCATTGAATAATGAGCAAGCCCAAACTTCATGGCATGGGTTGATTAAGCTATTGGATCCAATCCAATGCAACCCTAATCCAAATGTGACCAATCTAGGTCAATTTCTGGTCGACCTGCCAAAAATGAAGTTTGGCTCCAATAACCTTCTTCCAACTCATCAGGCCCATTGGCGCTGATGAAATCTTCCAAATGGATCCTAGTTATCCAATAACTTGATCCTAAGGCTTCTGATTAAAGCAACGTCAAGAGTCTATTGCGTGTGACCCCGTAGGATCCTAATGACGATGGCAATGATGTAAACATCATAAGTAGTGAGGGGTATCTAGCAACACATCACTACTACCCATGTCATAGGACTTAAGTCATATGGCAACAACTCCTAACCAAACAATGAGGATTCCCATGCATTATAGATCCCTTTGCCTAAACTGATAACCTGCCATTGGATTAGTCTCAAGTTCATCAATCCAATGCATTGGTCATGACTCAACTAGTATGGCCACACATTCCTGTCATGCACCAATAAGGTGGGGCGCCCCCGAGTGGATATCATGCTTTCAATAAGGAAGGGGCAAGTCCTACTATTGGTCATCCATGTCTCTACATGACTTATGACATGCTCAATGATAGTCGTTTTGGTCTCCCAATTACGGAGAGACGTAAGACTGTATCAAAGCATACCCATCATCAAATCTAGACATGAATACCTCAAGTCTAAGGATCAATACAAACCTCTTGCATGTGAGATTGACTTGTTGACTAGACAAGTCAATCCTCACGGTGGATCACTCCAGTGCATCCAATGCACCTGTATGTCTGCGTTTCTGTGCCCCGCACCTAACCAGCCCATACACCAGTCTCACATGTACCAAAGCTATCCCATATTTGCTAAGGTACCTTGACTAGGGATAGCTTATGAGAATGGATCCAACCAAACTCCTGGGACATTATTTATGCAACTCAATACATCAACGCAGGTAGAGAAGTCTGCATAATAACGACCATGCCTCTATAAAGAATAATAATTCCATCAAAGTACATTCAAACAATGCCTGACCATGTCCAAACATTGGTCTGCAGGGCATAAACACCAACATAAAAAGACAAACCAATTACCACTAACACAAACAATGTAACGAAACACATGCATAAAAAGACAAACCAATTACCACTAACACAAACAATAGTACTAACACAAGTACATAAACTCATAAGCACGAACACTAACAAAAGAGGGTGAAACCCTCTACCCATGGCAGAGAACTGCATAGTCTCTTATGCAGCTCAAAAAATACAGGAAATAGCATGAAAAAGGAAAACAACTTACTAAAGAGGCAAAATCACGTGGTGCCACAGTTCATACACCGCAGCATCTCCTGAATAGCGCGATGGTCCTCGGCTTGCACCCGGCCCTGACGGGCTATCTCCTCCGCCATGTCAGTTTGGTGCCGTATAAGATCTCTGATCTCAAGGCGCTGCTCATGCTCGTCCTCGTGAATCGCTTTAAGATAACCCTCAATATTGGCATAGGCGTTCGCGGTGGACGCTGAAGAAGACGGCGCGGCGTGCCTGAAGGTACGGAAGGAAGGAGAGGGTGGTGCAGTGTCCATGGGGACATCATCATCTGGCACGGGCAGCATATGCCAGTTCCGCCGCTCACAAACGGAGGTGCGCGCAGGGTGCGGTAGCAGCATCGTGAAGTCGCTCTCGCGAAAGAGGAGGCTGAAGGCGTCACCCTCACGAGAGATCATCCTCATCGCTTGGCATGACTCCATATCAATGCGTGAGCCACCCCTCGCCTGCTCCAACCCATAAGGCTGGACACCCAAGGCATAGACCAGAGGAAGAGCAGCTCGGTGGCGCGCACAATGCCATCGCTCTCGGCACGCGCGAAGATAGTGTGCGCCAATACTCGATGCATGTAGCGGAAGCAAGGATTGCTGACGTGGCTGGCTCGGGCCGTCCGTGAGACATATGAATGCTCCCCCGTGATAGCCATCCAGAAAGCCTGATCACCATACTCGGCCGGAGCTAATCGAGTGCCGTCCGCCGAAAAACCGAAGATCTGGTTAAGCTGCGACAGCGTGAGAGTTCACTCCTAGTTCGCTAGTTGGAAGGATATGGTGCCATCGTGATCATCGGCATGAATGTTCACGTCGACCGTGAGGGACGACATGAACTCAAGGGTGATAGGCACATATGTCGCCGGTGTCATCCGGAAAAACTACTCCCACCCTATCTGCTGGAACATCCATTAGACGTCATCGTGGAGCCCCAGCATCTGGAGAGTACTGCGATCAAGATAGCGGGTATTAATAACCTGTCGAGACTCTAGTAAGTTATAACGCGCCTTCTGCGGGCATCTCAGAATATAATCCCGTATTCATTCGGCTCCTCCTCCATTGCCGGACGCTTGGAGGTAGACTTCCGGGCTATTGCCTTCCTTCGACCGGACATGATGAAGAGAGAGCCAGAGAAAAACTGGTGGAGCTAAAGAGAAAACCAACTTCCGGCGGAGAAATCCGGTGAGGTGGCGGCGGAATGCGGCAAGGTAGGGGCGGCAGGGGCTGACGGCGCTGGCAAAAAATGAAGCAGCAGCTGGAGATGGTAGAAGAGAGCCTAAGAAGGCGGAGGAGCAGCGGCGGCGGCCGAAAAGGAGAACTGGCGGCGGCTGAAAGGTTGGATCTCAGAACTAGGAGTGGAATCTCGCAGATTTGGAAAACTGGAGGCGCCAGAGGGTGAAGGGAACTGGCGGCTGGCAATGTGGAAGCTCATAGCACAGTCGGCGGCGAGATCCGGCGAAAAATGGAGAAACACGGCTGTAGGCGACGAAATTCGGCGAGTAGCGGAAACACGCCTAGAAAAGCAGATCTGGGTGTCGCCGAGAAGCTGGGGAAGGTGGAGGCCTGGCAATGCAGAGAAGTGGCGGCAGTGGCTCAAGCACGGGCGTGAACCCTAGGGTTCCGCCCCGGTGCGCTTTTATATGCGGAAAAGGCGAACGCAAGCATGGCCGTGTCTAGACGCACGACTTAGCCGTGACTAGCTCGGCACTGAAATGGCTTCACAAGCACGCCCGTGTCGATAATTACGACCAACCCATGTTCACCTCAGCGCAAATTGGCCTGATCACGTTCACGCCCGTGACGATTATCACGGCATGCCCGTGATCACTTCGGCAGGCTCTGCTAGAAAACTGTGAGCTGATCACGACCGTGATGGCCATCACGGCCTGGCCGTGAATGACTCGGCAATAAGCAAAAAGTTCCTAAAAAATTGCCAAAAATTGCTATCATTAAAAAGATGCTTTTCAATGTATAAAATCATAAAAATCATACAAGGAATATCACAAAAGTTATCAAAATAAAAATAACAAACTAACTAAACAAACAACAACAACAACAAACGAAGTCTGTCCATCAACACAACATAATAAAAGATACATACTTGGGGTGCCTCCCAAGCAGCACTAGTTTAAGGTCAACAGCTTGACCAATGTCTGTGCTCAATCATGGCACATCTAGTGGATTAGAGGCCAAAGAGGTGGCAGGTAAATGCCCCTTTCTTCTTCGCCTAAAAGTAACACCTATTGAGATAAGCAGTAGTAATAATAGGTGTACATAGGACAATGTCTTAAAATCATGCAAAATAAAAATGTGTTTAAGTTCACTGTCTGTCTTTCTGAAAAATCATAAATGTTCCTATTTAACCCCATCATGAAAAATCACAGTGCAACCAGAATCAGGGTCCGTATCAAATAAGTCATCTAGAATGGTCCATTCATCCCTTATATGTGAAGCACATGCGGCCATGGCTGTGCAAAAGTGGGATGCAAGACAATCCCACTTAGCCTTTGAACACTTCGTAAGCGCAGGTACTATCTCTACATTACAGCATGAGCCTGAAAATGAAGGACCTGACATGTCAACAGATAAATAAAAATCTAAAATAGTATCACAAAAGTTCAGAGAAAGCTTCCTCTGCTTGACATCTATAACTGCCCCGGTGGTAGCTAGGAAAGGGCGGCCCAAGATAAGTGGTAATCTTGAATTTTCTGACATATCCAAGACTACAAAGTCTACAGGGACCAAGAGTTCCCCGACTTTAATTGGGACATCCTCTACTATTCCCACTGGGTGGTGTATAGAGCCGTTTGCAAACTGAAGAGCTATAGGTGTAGATTCCAAGCCTCCCAAGTCTAAATTTTTGAACAGGGAGAGAGCCATGATACTCACACTGGCCCCCAAATCACAGAGAGCTCTCTCGAAGGAAAAATTACTGATACTACATGGAATAGAAAAAAATGCAAGGATCTTGATGCTTCGCTGGCATCAGTGAACTGTATTGTCTTATCAATGCCTTAACCAATCTCTGAGGGCAGGGGACAGGTAGCGTGAGAGGTGGTGAAGGAATAAGGACTGGTGTTTGCTGGGCCTTAGACTCTATGGGTAGTTCCTCTGAATACTAGGTATCTGAGCTATCAACGTCTGCCTCTCCAACAGGACATTCTCTGAGGGACACATGTGGAGCTTCCAATTGAGTTCCAGTACAAGTCAGAATCGCGTTGCAGTGTTCTCTTGGATTTGCCTCAGCTTGAGAAGGAAGCTTCCCAGAAGGTCGAGCAGATGAACTTGCCTGTTGGGCAATCTGGTTCTCCATTATCCTTGAATGAGTGAGCAATGAATCCACTTTAGAATTCAATTGCCCCACCATAGAATTCAATTGCCTGATAGACTCGTCCACATCTTCATTTCTCTTAGACTGGGTGCTGACGAAGTTCTCAAGCAGTATTTCCAAATTGGACTTCTGTGGTTGATTGAATTGTCGCGGTGGAAGTCCAGGTGGTGGCCTAAAGGATGCCTGGGGAAACTGATTGCCAAAATTTTCTTGGGGAGCCTGATTGTTGAAATTCTGGGGAATGGCCTGGTTCTGGTTGTTCCGATAGGAGAAGTTGGGATGATTTCTCCAACCGGGATTATGGGTGCCTGAGAAAGGATCATTCTGCTATTGCTAATTGAAATTGCCTATAGCATTCACATGATCTACAGACACATTAGAAGAAGAAGAAGGTTCCATTATCTGGCAGTTAGTGGCACCGTGCCCAGAATTCCCACAAATTTCACAGATAATCATATTAACATACGACGCATTAAAATTCATAGAAGTAAGTTGGTGTGACAAGGAATCAACCTTTGCCGCCAACGAACTTAGCATATCAAGGTCATGCTTACCTCCTCTTACCCGGACGTTTCTCTCACTCGTCCATTGGTAATGATTTAGAACCATGTCCTCGATTAAAGTCATGGCATCGTCTACACACTTATTCATCAGGGTGCCTCCTGTGGCTGCATCTATAAATAAACGAGTATTGTATAAAAGGCCATTATAAAAAGTATGCACGATTACCCATTTGTCTAGTCCGTGATGCGGGCACATTCGCAGCAACTCTTTAAAGCGGTCCCAGGCCTCGTAGAGCGACTCGCCTTCCCTCTGGCTGAAGTTCGTTATTTGGTTCCTCAACTGAGCTATCTTGCTCAGTGGGAAATACTTGGAGAGGAACGCATGGGAAAGCTGTTCCCATGTTGTGATTGAGTCGTGAGGAAGGGAGTGTAGCCATGCTCGTGCGCGGTCCCTAAGGGAAAAGGGAAAAAGACGTAAGCGTATTGCATCATATGTTACCCCATTTATCTTAAGGGTATCACAGTATTCAAGAAAAATGGACAAATGAAGATTAGGATCTTCTTGTGGTGAACCGCTGAATTGGTTTTGCTGAACCATATGCACAAGGGTTGGCTTGATCTCAAAGTTATTTGCTTTGACCGACAGTCGAGCAATGCTAGAGTGCAAGCCCTGTACATTAGGTGCAGCAAAATCTTGTAGTAAGCGGTTCTGGTCCATTGCAGTAGGTAGGTTTGGATGGGCTTCCTCAAGCTGTTGATCCTGAGTTTTCCTCTGAGCTCGGAGGGTCCTTTCGATTTCGGGATCTTCTGGACTAGCTGACCTGTTCTAATAGTTCTTGACATGCACAGGGTTAGTAGACCAGAGAATAATACAAGCTTGAAGAAAGAAAGAAGATAAGAATATAAACAAATGAACTAAAATGAAAACAAAAAAGAAAATAAAAAAAAAAGTATCTAGTCTATCAACTCAATCGTTAATCGATATTGAATACGCCTTGCTCCCCGGCAACGGCGCCAAAAACTTGATAGGAGCCGCAAGTGCACGGTCTATCGAAGTAGTAAATAATATTGTTCCCATAACTTCCCTTAAAGTCATTGTAGTATAGTGGTGAGTATATTTGCTTGTCACGCGGATGACCCGGGTTCGATCCCCGGCAACGGCGCCAAAAAACTTGATAGGAGCCGCAAGTGCATGGTCTATTGAAGTAGTAAATAATATTGTTCCCACAGGGAGCAGGTGTCAAGTACCGACCTTTAAGTGTCATTGAAAGCTAGATGGTTCAGACTCAAAATAAGTGCAACTCATTTAAATAAGTCAAATTACTTAATAAATACACTGAGATTCATTAGAAATGTTTTACATGAGGAAATATGTTTAACGGGCTACGCCCGAGTTTCGAACTAGGGTTTTACTCTAGAAAATACATCGTTACTCAATGAAAACCGAAGAAAATACAACCAAAAGTTAGGGAAATTATAGAACAAGGGTAGGAGACGACGAATCTTCTGTCCTCTCTCGAAAGCCCCAAAGAATCAGGTCGAATCAAGCCCTCGAATGCAAAAAATTGCCCAACTTTCGCCCTAGTCGTGTTCTTCACGAGTTCAACCCTTGTAACTGCCTAAAAATCTTGCTTTTGTACTTCCCTCGAAGCCTTGGGCGGTTAGGAAGATTAATTGGGAGTTTCCCCTAATTTCCTGGCATGTAGAGCGTTCGATTTGATGGAAAACAGACGAACGGTCGTGAATAGCGGACGCGATCACGGGCGTGATCGCCGTCACGGCCAGGCCGTGACGAGTTCTGGATGCCGCGATGAAGTAATCACGGCCGTGATGCTTATCACAGGCAGGCCGTCATGATGTCATAAAATATCTGGAAACTAAACACGGCCGTGTGTCTCGACACGGGCATGCCGTGCTTGGCCCGAAAATGTCTAGAATGCCCGAACATAGGCGTGCGCATGGCGGTGATGGCTTCGGCAGAATTTTGATTTCCTGTTGATCACGGCCGTGACAGTTATCACGGCCCGGCCGTGTTCTCCTCGTTACATGAAGATTCTGTTGCCGCGATGAACACGGCCGTGACTGTAAGCACGTCCAGGCCATGTTCAGCATATATAAGTCCAAAAATTCCCAAAAATTTCTTGTGTGATGCTTGAAATGTGCTGAACTTTCCCATAACTTTATATCTTCAAAATATCTTCGAAAATCTAAGGAAATAACCTGCATTTCATAGAAAATCGAAAAAGAGTGAAGATTCTGAACTTTACAAGGAAAAATGTCAAATTAAGTGAGAAAACAAGATTAAAAGCCTGAAAAGATTATATAAATGATACTTTAAATCATATAGAAATAACACCCACAATCTGCAATGCGGCTCTAATGTCTTGGAGCATGAGGCACCTCTCAATATTTCCAAGGCGAAAAGTAAGGTGACCTTCCACTTCCTGATCGTGGTATGGGTGGAACTCAACTTCTAGACTGCTCAGAAATTCCAAAACCAGAGGAATGTAGGTCGATGGATGACTCTCGAAAAATCTCTTTGCTAAAATCTGCTCAAACATCCATGTTACATCCTCATAAAGACCGAGGAGTTCTAATGTGTGTCTATCAACATATTTGGTGTTACCGATGCGTCTTGTAAGGAGATGGTTGTATCTTGCTTCTTGTGTATCATTTTTGAAAATTATCTTATATGGATTTTGAGAAGGTAGTGGTGCTGGAGCAGAGGCTGGGACTTTTCCTTTTCTTTTGCTAACCATTTGCTTACTTCTTGGTGTCATTTCAATCAAATTGATGTATTCAAATGAAGAAAGAAGACTGGAAACAGGATGCGTTACCAGTGCTGAAACAAGGCTCAAAAATATCTTTAATGTGATGCTTCAATCTGGTACTTCTGGGTGAAATCAATACACGAAATTTATTAGAATTGATCTTCTATCCCGAACGAAGCTCTAGAAAGCAAATGGTGGCTCCGGTGAAGCACGAATGGCAAGGAATGAGCTCCGGTGAAAAACGACAGAAAAGCACTGTTTGAGATGGAATGACGCTTCAAAACACCGGGATCTCGGGGAAAAGGTCGCCGAAGGCTTTTTAAGGTAGGAGTAAGCTTGAATCAAAGAGTCGGCGCAAATGCAAGTGAATCACGGATGAAAACTCTAAAAATACTGTCGAGGTATATATATATACACAAATAGAATCATGGCAGTGAAATTTTTCATGGCACCACCTGTGAAACTTTTTGTACAAAAATTAGATAAAGTCACGGTTGTGAAAATTTTCACAGCACCACCGTGAATGTTTCTATAACAAAACTTCATCAAATCACAAGTGTGAAAAAAAATATGGCCATACCCGTGAAACTTTCTATGCCAAAAGCAACCCAAAATACGGGTGTGATATAAATCACGGCATGCCTGATTTTTTTTTCAGAAAAAACAAAGACATGGCCATGAAAGTTTTTCATGGATGAACAGTACAGACATCATGGCCGTCAAAATAATCACGACACTATCGTAATTTTTTACATAAACAAAGACACGGCCTTGATCTCTAAATCAAATTCCTACAGCAGAAGGATCCATCTGATCAATCTTGGCTTCGAATCCTGCTTACTCATAAGATATCTAATGGCTGCATGTTCTGTGTAAACAATTACTTTAGAGTCAATTAAATAAGATCTAAATTTATTAAATGCAAAAACAATTGCTAGAAACTCCTTCTCTATTGTTGCATAGTTAATCTGCGCATCGTCCAGTGTCCGGCTTGCATAATATATAGCGCGTAACCTCTTCTCCTTTCGTTGCCCAAGAATAGCCCCTATGGCATGGTCACTAGCATCACACATCAATTCAAAAGGAAGTGACCAATTAGGCGGTTGAATAATTGGTGCTGTGGTCAGAGCCTTTTTAAGTTTTAGAAAAGCAGTCATACCGTCTTGATAAAAAATAAAAGGAACATCTTTTCCAAGTAACAAAGTAAGTGGTCTAGCAATTTTCAAAAAATCCTTGACAAAGCGTTTGTAAAAAATAGTGTGACTAAGAAAACTCCTAATTCCTTTCACAGAAGATGGTGGTGACAATTTCTCAATCACCTCAATACTACGATTAGAAATCAAGTGTCTTAAAATAATGCCTTCATTAACCATAAAATGACACTTTTCCTAATTTAAAACCAAATTAAATTATTCACATCGTCGTAAAACTCATGATAAGTTAGATAAGTAAATATCAAAATTAGAACCATAAACAAAAAAATCGTCCATAAACACATCCATAATATCCTCAATAAAATTAGAAAAAATAGCTATCATGCAGCGCTGAAAAGTAGCATGTGCATTGCACATCCCAAACGGCATGCAGCAATAAGCGAAAGTCCCATATGGGCATGTGAATGTCATCTTCTCCTGGTCTTTAGGATGAATGAGAATCTGAAAGAAACAAAAATATGTATCAAGATAGCAAAAATAAGAATTACAAGCTGAATGTTCTAATATCTGATCAATAAAAGGAAGAGGAAAATGATCTTTTCGAGTGGTGGCATTCAACTTCCAATAGTCAATGCACATCTGCCACCTTGTTACCGTTCTTGTAGGGATAAGGGTGTTGTTCTCATTTGTCATCATCCCCCCTTTCTTCGGCACAATATGTACTGGGCTCACCCATTGGCTATTAGAGATGGGGTAGATAACTTCAGCATCCAAGAGTTTAAGAATCTCCTTCTTCACTACCTCCTTCATGTTTGGATTGAGCCTTCTTTGATACTCTATTAATGGCTTGCTCCCTTCTTCTAGAAATATTATGTGCATACAAACAGAAGGATTTGTAAGTCCCCTAAAAAGGGGGGCGAAACCCTAATAGGCGCAATCAGAGGTTTTAACACAGCGGAAGATAGGATTTCTAGATCGATTGCATGCTTGTCATATGATCAACTTTGATAAACTTGTATACATCAAAAGATACATACCGATGCCATTTCTTGGATAGCGTCTTGGAAGCAGAGATCGAAAGGGCTCTCCTCCAAAGCGTGCGCACACAAGATGAATCTTGGCTTCTCCTTGTCGCTCCTTGTGCTAGCAAGGTTCTCCAAGTCTCCTGATCGAATGGAAAGAAAAGGGATGTTTTCTTTGCTTGGCCGAATCCTCTCCAAAGCGTCAAAGCTTTACCATACAAGAATGTGTCGAGAGGGGTGGGCGAGAGGCGAGAATAGAGCTTGCTCTCTACAAACGTGAGACGTGGTCTCAACTTGAGATCATGGCTTCTAAAAATAGAAAACCACTTCTCAATGCGACCATGGGTTTACCCCAAGCGCATTTTTGCTCTCCCCTTTGAACCATGCGCTCACATGATGAGCCGGTTCATTTTGGTTTGGTTCAAAGACCAATTAAGCCAAGCCTTTGGTCTAGATCTCATTAAACTTAAAGGTTCAAGATCTAACCGTTCATCTCTTGATGCTCTTGATCTCACCGATCTAGCATCAACTCTCTCGATTAAAGCTTACCGATCTCAAGCCCTAATCAATCAAACATGATCAGACCAGATCTCACTTACAATCAGAGTTTAAATCCCTTTAAACTAAACCAAAACAATTCAGTCCACACGATCTGACTTAAGTAAGCCATATCATCAAATTGTACGACCCTAAGGGTTTCCTTTAAATGTCGGTAACGATAACTTACGTTATCACGATCAGTGAGGGGTATCTAGCAACACATCACTGTCTCCCGATATAAAGGAAAGAGTCTTCCAAGACTACACCCAAACCACAGCACAAGTGTGAATCCAATTCACTAGGCATACATGCTTCCTTTGCCACTGGATGTTCTTATTGGACAAGAGTGTCAAGCCTGTAATTCCAATATGATGAGAATGATTAGATCAGATGAAACATAGTCATCTGGGTATGGCCATACACTTTCTCAATCATCTCATCCAGGGGGCCCCTATAGAACATCACACTCCAATCAAGGAGACGGCAATCCTATATCTATCACTAGTGCCCTAACATGACTCATGTTCATTATCCAAGATAGTCTATAACCATTATGTTTCAAATGATATTGAACTACCTCAAAACAATGCCAATCATCATTTAGAAACACAAGTGATCTCAAGTCAGAGGAAATATGCCACTTGTTCACATATAAGGATTATTCACATTGTGACAAGCAATTGAATATCCTAAGTAGGGTCTGTCCAGTACATCCAATGTACCCATGAGTCTACATCTTATTCCATACTCGAAGCATCCTATAAGACTAGAACACATATTAGTCTCAATCATATCAAGGCTGTCTCATGTTCACCAAGATATCTCGACTAAGGACAATACTGCATGTCAGCCAAGCTGAACAGCATTGAGACATTATTCAGAAGTATACATATTGCAGCAGATGATGTAACAACCTGAATAACAACCATTGCCTTTATAAACATAGAGTTTATACATGATACTAATATAATCCCAAGGCCTCAAACATTAGCCTTAAGGGCATACCCCAACAATCTCCCACTTGCACTTAATCTAATGGTTGAGAAATCTCAAACCCATATTATTACAGTGCTTCTCATGCTTCTGCTGCGCCAGAGGCTTTGTAAGCGGGTCAGCTAGATTGTCATCTGTATGAACCTTGCAGATTTTGATCTCGCCACGATCAATGATCTCCCGGATCAAGTGAAACCTTCTCTGTATGTGCTTGGACTTCTGGTGCAACCGTGGTTCCTTTGCTTGTGCTATTGCTCCAGTGTTATCACAGAAGATAACCAAAGGATCTGCACTCGAAGGAACAACACCAATTCCTGAACGAACTTACGAATCCACACTGCCTCCTTGGATGCTTCTGAGGCTGCAACATACTCGGCTTCTGTTGTGGAATCAGCAACAATTGACTGTTTGAAACTTTTCCACACCACTGCTCCTCCATTCAAGCTAAAAACATAGCCTGATTGCGATCGGAAATCATCCTGGTCAGATTGGAACGAAGCGTCAGTATATCCTTCAATACTGAGTTCTTCCTGACCTCCATATATCAAGAACATATCTTTGGTCCTCCGAAGATATTTCAAAATGTTCTTGACCGCAATCCAGTGTGCCTGCCCCGGATTACTTCGGAATCGACTGGTCACGCTTAACCCGTAAGCAATGTCTGGGCGAGTACACAACATCGCATACATAATGGACCCAATAGCCGAAGCATAAGGCGTATTGTCCATTTCATCTTTCTCAGTCTGTGTTTGTGGACACTGACTCTTTGAAAGATTCAGACCATGTCTGACTGGAAGATATCCTCTTTTAGAATTTTCTAAATGGAATCTCTCCAGGACTTTATCGATGTAAGTACTCTGGCACAGCCCGAGAAGCCTCTTAGATCTATCTCTGTAGATCTTCACACCTAATACATAGGCTGCTTCTCCTAAATCTTTCATCTGGAAACATTTTCTTAACCATGCTTTAACCGCATGTAGTTCAGGAATATCGTTTCCAATGATTAAGATATCATCGACGTAGAGGACTAGGAAAGTAATCACGCTCCCACTAAACCTCTTATATACACACGGGTCATCTTCATTCTTGATGAAACCAAATTCACAGATTGATTCATCAAAACGAATATTCCAGCTTCTTGATGCTTGTTTAAGTCCATAAATGGACTTCTTTAATTTGCATATTTTATGACGATCTAATGGATTAGTGAAACCTTCAGGTTGTGTCATATAGACTTCCTCTTCTAATTTTCCATTAAGGAAAGCGGTCTTCACATCCATTTGCCAGATCTCATAATCATAATATGCTGCTATCGCAAGAATAATCCGAATAGACTTGAACATGGCTACAGGAGAGAAAGTTTCATCATAATCTATCCCGTAGATTTGTTTGAAACCTTTCGCAACTAGCCTGCCTTTATAGGTAACTACGTTACCATCCATGTCCATCTTCTTCTTGAAGATCCACTTACAGCCTATAGGGATTACTCCCGGAGGCGGATCAACCAAATCCCAGACTTGGTTATCTGACATGGAGTCCATCTCGGCTCGCATAGCTTCAAGCCATCTCGCTGATTCCGGTCCACTGACCGCATCCGCATAAGTGAGGGGTTCATCATCAATGATGTAGACTCCGTCATAGCGCTCAGGCTGTCGACGGATCCTTCCCGATCTTCGCGGTTCTCGTGATATCTGAGCCTCAGGTTGTTCAGTAACCTGATCTACTGGCTCAGGCTCATCCAACTGTACTTGACTACTTTGTCCTTCTTCTGGATTCTCATCCAGCTTTATTTCTCTCCCACTGGCCTCTTGCAGAAGAAATTCCTTCTCAAGAAAAATAGCCGTCCGAGCAACAAATACTTTGTTCTCTTTGGGATCGTAGAAATAATAACCCTTAGTTTCCTTAGGGTAACCGACAAAGATACATTTCTCAGATCTGCTCTCTAGTTTCCCAGAGGCGAGCTTTTGACATAAGCCTCGCAACCCCAGATCTTAATAAATGTCAAGCTCGGCTGTTTCCCATACCATAACTCATATGGAGTCTTTGAAACGGCCTTGGATGGCACTCGGTTTAGTACCTTTGCAGCTGTTTCCAGTGCAAATCCCCAAAAGGAGTAAGGTAGAGTAGCCTGACTCATCATAGAACGAACCATATCCAGTAAGGTTCTATTTCTCATCTCGGACACACCATTCCATTGCGGTGTTCCTGGCGGAGTGAGTTGTGAGATAATCCCACACTCCTTCAGATAGTCAGTAAACTCATGACTCAAGTATTCTCCACCTCGATCTGAACGAAGTGCCTTGATATTTCGGCCCAACTGATTCTGTACTTCATTCTTGAACTCTTTGAACTTGTCAAAAGATTCACTCTTATGTCTCATAAGATAGACATAACCATACCTACTGAAATCATCAGTAAAGGTAATGAAGTATGAATAGCCACCTCTGGCATGTTTACTAAATGGCCCACACACATCACTGTGAATGAGGTCAAGTAAACCTGAAGCCCTTTGACCTTTGTTGGAAAAAGGAGACTTCGTCATTTTACCCATTAAACAAGCTTTGCATGTATCAAGCTCCTCATAGGAGAATGATCCCAGCAGTCCATGATCATGCAACCGTTTAATGCGCTTCTTGTTAATATGGCCTAAACGACTATGCCATAGCAAGGTGCTATCATCAGCATACTTGGCTTTCTTAATATCAATTTGTTGTATTGAACATTCCATGTCCAACATGAATAACCCATTGTTAATTGATCCAGTAGCATAAACAATATTATCAAAAGAAATATAACACTTTGAAATCTTGCATTCAAAGGAAAACCATTTCCTGACAAGAGCAGGAATAGAGATAATATTCTTAGTTATGCTCGGTACAAAATAACAATTGTCCAGTTCCAATACAAGACCAGATGGTAAAGAGATGTGATAGACTCCTACAGCAACAGCAGCAACCCGTGCCCCGTTTCCTACTCGTAGGTCCACCTCATGCTGTCCCACCTGTCTTCTTCTCTTGAGTTCCTGTACATTTGAACAAATGTGAACTCCACATGCAGTGTCCAACACCCATGATATAGAAGAAGATAACATGACTTCAGTCACGTAAATACCTGAACCAGAAGCGAAAGGATTGCTTCCCTTCTTGTCTCCTTGGAGCGCTTTACAGTCCTTTTTCCAGTGACCCAACTGGCCACAATGGAAACATCTGTATTCCTTCGACCGCTTAACCTTTTGTTTCAGAGCCTTGTTGTAGCTCTTGACAGGGGCTTTGCCCTTCTTCCCCTTCTTTTTGTTCCTTGAAGGAACCATTAGGACAGAGGATGAAGGCGTTCCCTTCTCACAAGACTGAGTTTGCTCAGTAGTCAAGAGCATGTTCAGTAACTCTGCAGGCGTACAGTCGATCTTGTTCATATTAAAATTAATGATGAACGGATCGAAAGAGGCCGGGAGAGACTGCAGGATGATGTCTACAACAAGCTCCTGATTGATGGTGTGTCCCAGTTTCTCTAGAGCCTCCTTGTACCCAATCATCTTGAGCACGTGAGCTCCCACTGGACTCCCTTCAGTCAGTTTGCTCTGAAAGAAAAGTTTCGTCAAATTATAGCGTTCAGTCCTTGCCTGTGCAGCATACAGCAGCTTGAGGTTTGCTATAATTTCTATAGCTGATAAATCCTCATGCTGACGCTGCAGCTGTGGCGTCATAGACGCTAGCATAAGGCAAGCGACGTCAATGCTATCATTGACATGCTTTTCATAAGCTTCCCGAACCGCCCTTGCGGCGTTCGGAGCGGGTTGAGGCGGTATAGCCGTCTCGAGGACATACAGTTTCCTCTTAGCCTTAAGAACAATCTTAAGGTGTCTGTACCAGTCTGAGAAGTTTGGCCCAGCAAACTTCTCCCTTTCCAGTAGGGATCGCACATTGAACGCTGTGGTGTTCGTTGCTGCAGTAATCTACAACAATGCAAGAATAGCAAGGTCAGTATCAATGTTAGAATCAATTCAGGACTTAAGAATGATTCTTTTCTCACTATTTTATCTGGCTGAAAAATCCAGCAAAATAGCCCGAAAGAGTAAAACTCTTTTAGTGAGATGGGATCCAGATTTCATACTTGGTCTCCGCGTCCCGCTCAGGCGAGATAAGATGCACAGAGAGTACAAGCACTAATTTCTGGTAGGCAATCCATGCCAATCGCCAACCCATGCGATTCCCCTTCATCTGGGCAATCCAGCAGACTGTGCCAACTGAGTTGGTACAACACAGTCTCTGATCCCACAGATGGCTGCCTCCATATGGCTACCATATGCTCAATATGTAGCCTACATGGTCAAGCTGACCCGACCTACTCCCTGGACCACCACGTGCTATGCTGAGCAACGAGAAGCAATAAATCCCTTCTCTGTAACACGCAGGTGTAATCACACACCGTCTGAAGATAGATGGGCGTGCCCACTGAGTGGGTACAACACGGCCCCAACGATAGTCAGAACAGTGAGGTTTCGCGTCAGAAGGCTTACGTGCTTGATATTTAACGTTGGATTTTAACGGTCCTTTTATATTCTTACCATCATTCAAACCCTATGGTGATAGCAGAAGAATAAATCATGCAGTTATGAAATTACTTAAACAGTAAATTAAAAGCATGATGATCTTATGTGGTAAAAGCCCATTAAGCCTAAGTAAGACCTTAATCAACTTAAGTCTTCACTTGAGCTCTTCTTGGGTCTTTTGCATTTCCTCTGGCCCAACCCGGGCCCAAGCGCCCACTGCAGCTTAGGTGCGCCCACTAGGTAAAATGCGCCTGTCCTAGAGTCGAACCCTAGACCTCCCACTGGTGAAGCCACTTGCTGCATGCGCCTCTGCCAAGTGTGCTCTATGCTCATGTCTGATTAAATTACAATTTAATCTATCTAGACATGATTGAAACGCAGGTCAATTACACTTTATAAATTAATTAAAATGTGATGCGCAGATCACAATAAAAATTTACAATTTATAATCCAGGCACGCAGGCCCCAGCACAGCACACATTAATCGGGCAGCCCACATAAGATTAAATAAACATTCAATCATGTTATACAAACATCATGTGATTCAAACAAGAAAATAAAATTTTTTGAAAATCCCATTGGCATCAATTTTATTTCCTTATATGCCCTACTCCCTGACAACGGTCCATTAATAGGGATCCACTCATCAGACCTAGTCAGACCCACTGCCCTTGCATGCACCAAGTCCTAACTGACTTGAGTCGACCTTATGGTCAACCATGCATGCGCTGGGCTGAACGACCCTCATGAGTTCTGGCAAGCGGGTGTGACCCCGGGCCTAACTCATGAGCGTTCACTGGTTGTCTCAACCAGACATCGCTACACGCCTGTCTGCAGTCGACCTATAGCCACCTCATGCTTGCGCATAGGTGCCATCTGGTCGACCCATCTAGGCTGTCAGATGGTCTGATCAGACTGTTGGGTCTAGACTCAATTGATGACTTCAACCCTAATAAGCCGTCTAAGTTATTAAAGCAGACGCATTAGATCTAATGAGGAGCGCGCAAGTAATTTTGTTTTGACAAAAACAACAAGCGCCAACATTCATGCGCCAACAAAAAATATACATCAAGTTTTGCATATCATGTAGATTCGCATGTAAACAGCCATTAGATCAAGTATAAGTGCAAACATGAATCACATATTAAGATCAAGCAATCATATGATTCAAACATAAAACGCATGCTCTGATACCAATTGTAGGTCCCCTAAAAAGGGGGGCGAAACCCTAATAGGCGCAATCAGAGGTTTTAACACAGCGGAAGACAGAATTTCTAGATCGATTGCATGCTTGTCATATGATCAACTTTGATAAACTTGTATACATCAAAAGATACATACCAATGCCATTTCTTGGATGGCGTCTTGGAAGCAGAGATCGAAAGGGCTCTCCTCCAAAGCGTGCGCACACAAGATGAATCTTGGCTTCTCCTTGTCGTTCCTTGTGCTAGCAAGGTTCTCCAAGTCTCCTGATCGAATGGAAAGAAAAGGGATGTTTTCTTTGCTTGGCCGAATCCTCTCCAAAGCGTCAAAGCTTTACCATACAAGAATGTGTCGAGAGGGGTGGGCGAGAGGCGAGAATAGAGCTTGCTCTCTACAAACGTGAGATGTGGTCTCAACTTGAGATCATGGCTTCTAAAAATAGCAAACCACTTCTCAATGCGACCATGGGTTTACCCCAAGCGCATTTTTGCTCTCCCCTTTGAACCATGCGCTCACATGATGAGCCGGTTCATTTTGGTTTGGTTCAAAGACCAATTAAGCCAAGCCTTTGGTCTAGATCTCATTAAACTTAAAGGTTCAAGATCTAACCGTTCATCTCTTGATGCTCTTGATCTCACCGATCTAGCATCAACTCTCTCGATTAAAGCTTACCGATCTCAAGCCCTAATCAATCAAACATGATCAGACCAGATCTCACTTACAATCAGAGTTTAAATCCCTTTAAACTGAACCAAAACAATTCAGTCCACACGATCTGACTTAAGTAAGCCATATCATCAAATTGTACGACCCTAAGGGTTTCCTTTAAATGTCGGTAACGATAACTTACGTTATCACGATCAGTGAGGGGTATATAGCAACACATCACTCTCTCCCGATATAAAGGAAAGAGTCTTCCAAGACTACACCCAAACCACAGCACAAGTGTGAATCCAATTCACTAGGCATACATGCTTCCTTTGCCACTGGATGTTCTTATTGGACAAGCGTGTCAAGCCTGTAATTCCAATATGATGAGAATGATTAGATCAGATGAAACATAGTCATCTGGGTATGGCCATACACTTTCTCAATCATCTCATCCAGGGGGCCCCTATAGAACATCACACTCCAATCAAGGAGACGGCAATCCTATATCTATCACTAGTGCCCTAACATGACTCATGTTCATTATCCAAGATAGTCTATAACCATTATGTTTCAAATGATATTGAACTACCTCAAAACAATGCCAATCATCATTTAGAAACACAAGTGATCTCAAGTCAGAGGAAATATGCCACTTGTTCGCATATAAGGATTATTCACATTGTGACAAGCAATTGAATATCCTAAGTAGGGTCTGTCCAGTACATCCAATGTACCCATGAGTCTACATCTTATTCCATGCTCGAAGCATCCTATAAGACTAGAACACATATTAGTCTCAATCATATCAAGGCTGTCTCATGTTCACCAAGATATCTCGACTAAGGACAATACTGCATGTCAGCCAAGCTGAACAGCATTGAGACATTATTCAGAAGTATACATATTGCAGCAGATGATGTAACAACCTGAATAACAACCATTGCCTTTATAAACATAGAGTTTATACATGATACTGATATAATCCCAAGGCCTCAAACATTAGCCTTAAGGGCATACCCCAACAGGATTAATCCCTTTTATATCATCTATAGTATAGCCAATCACTTTCTTGTGCTGCCAAAGTTCAGTTAAAAGCCTAGTAGTCTGAGATACATCAAGATTTGCATTAATAATTACAGGAATAGTAGAATTCTCTCCAAGAAATTAATACCAGAGGTTACTTGGAGAGTTTTAAATTTATACCTTTTTCCTTTGTCAGATTTACCTTCTTCCATGTTTAAGTGTTCTTCTTTCATCTTTTTGGGCTCAAGTGGTGATACAGAATTTAATAGTGCAGAATATGAACTTACCTCCTCCTCTTCATCACTGTCACCACCATTGACAAGACACACTTCTAGCGGATCTTTTTCCATCTTGGAATTAATGATCATCGGTGGACTATCTTCTAAGGCTTCAACACTACAACATGATCCTGCAAAAGAAGGCTTCTTAACATTCTCTGTCAAATCAAAATCTACAGATTCCTCACCAATCTTAAAAGTTAGCTTCCCATTTTTGACATCAATTATGGCTCCAGCTGTCGCTAGAAAAGGGCGACCTAAAATTATGGGAAGTCTAGAATCCTCCTCCATCTCAAGGTCAACAAAATTAGCACATCCTCTAAAATACTTATTCGGTGCCTCATAGAGCAGTCGGCTGATGACACCGAAATTTATAGTAAATTTCATACCATTTCATAGATATTTTGTGTCGTATTTACGCTCTTTGCTTATTTCTATGCCCTTTTTTTATCAAATACCGCAGAATCTACACTCTTTTTAGTTTTTGATGATTTTCAGGTAAAAATGCACGATTTTCAAGCATTTTCGAGCAATTCTAGATGCATGAATGAATTTCCACTATCAAGAAAAGATTACATGTCAAATTTCATGAAGATTGGAGCTTTAGACCAAAATACGGCAGTGCCGTAATCTATATTACGGTACTGTATTTTCACCAGCTATCGTAATATCAGAGCGTTGCCATAATTTGGGGAGTTTTCATCTAGAAAGTTTTTTGGAAATTACGGCACTACCGTAAGGAATTTCACGGGCAATAATTTTAGTCTATTTTTCACCCGAAAGATTTCCAGACTTTATGGCAGGGCCGTAATCATTTCCACGGTGCCATATTTTGAGGCGATTTCTGACCCGAGAGATTTGGAAAAAATACGGTACTGCTGTAAGTAATTTCACAGTACTGTAATTCTGGTCGAATCCTATATAGAAGAACTTAAAGAAAATACAGCAGTGTCGTAATAGAAAACACGGCCATAATTCTGTTCTGAACACACGATTTTCACAGACTTTTTGATGCCTGATTTTTGCGCGATCAATTGCGGACAATCCAGGCGATAATTTGAAGATCCGTAAGAAGTAAAAGGAGAGCTTTTCGTGAGGAGAAGAGGGAGAATGAAGAAGCCCTAATTTTCATCCACTGAGGAGAGAGAAATTGAGTTACATGCCGCCACCTTAGGTTTCGCTGCCAGGAAGCGTACAACGCATCTCCGGCCGTGAAATTTGAAGGGAAGCTTCGCTTGGAAGAGGAGACGATACCCCAGAAGTTTCAGAGAGAAAGGATCTCGATCGGAGGAGAAATCAATAAAAGCACGCAGCCGGCACTGTTCACACGCGAAAATTACGGTTGTAATTTCCATTACAGTCATGTGGTTATTTGTTTTTCCCCTCTTTCTTGATTTCCTACACTTTGATACTATGGATTATTGTAATCTTTCATCCATGCTAGCTTAAACCTTTTATGGGACATGGGGGAGTAATTCCCTTTGATTTCTTAATGACTAGATAAATTTTTCATTACTTCGTCACATATAATTTTAGCATGGTAATTCTACTAATGTGATAATTGCTCTTTAATTCTCCATAGATTCATGTTTTTAATCATGTTTTAGAGTTTTCGCAATAAGGACCGAAAAGTGACTTGCGGCTTAGAATTAAATGTTATGAACTTACGGTAAGAAATTAGGTTAGTTCTAGTTTCTTGATTTTAGAAGAATAATTGCCATGATAATAATATGAATAGGATTGAGTTAATTTATCAAACGTGGAGATCTTGTGTGAAAATGAGGATCGAAACGTTGGAGAACCATAAGTAGAACTTGTGTTGAGACTCGGATGCACGAAAGTGATCCTTGAGATTCCACTTGAGATAATCAACTTAGAATTCGTATGTGTGAAAGTGATCCTTGAGTTCTTTGATTGATGATTTACTTATTTTTAGCTTGGGATAGATCTTGCGCGAAAGCGAAGATCGGTCCCTGTATGATTGTCTGCACAAAAGTCAGACAATCCCTTTTTGAAGTAAATTATATCTTTATCATGATAAAATTAAACTGATGAGTTACTATTCATATCTAGTCATAGAAATTAAAATAAATGAAACCCTAGTCCCAGATTTTCTCTCTGATATTTTTGTTAGCCTTCATTAGTTCACTTGCATAGTTTCGATTGCCTAGACAGTAAGAAATCGATTATTCGGTACTTGACAAACGAGGTCTCTGTGGTTCGATATCTTTCTTTATTACTTTTGAGTATCCCCACATCGTCTAATTCAGTCTTCTGTCCTTGTTTTCCCTTGTGTTTATGTGCATGTCGACTTTTTGTGTCGGATCTATTTGAGCAACTGTAGGTGCGAAATGGAGGCCATTGTGCACTTTAGGCCACCAAAATGTAAGGCAAATTTGAGTTCCCAAGGAACTACATGGCAATTTAATTCTCTGGAGGAGAATTCCTCAAAGCGCGCAGCGGAAGCTGTTGCGGGAGCAACATAGCAAACCCAGCTTTACTGCTCAGACTCTGACTTCACAAAATGTTCCATGGGCGACCCAGTGACAGAAACCCCGGCCCGTGACTCCTGCAGGTGCGTTCCAGGTCGCAAGCCCAATTCTGCCCAGAATGTTCCTCGGGGAACCAGACGACCAACATCCCAGCCCGCGTATTTTGGGAGCATCATCTAGGGCTCCAATCTTCACCAGACTCCGGCTACAGCACCGCCTCCTCTGCGCGAACTCCTGATCCAAATGGTCTGGCCATCGGATGGCCAGATCACTGGCGTCGAGCTTCACGAGGTCCAGCACGTCGCCTTCTATGCCGCCCCATCCACAGCACTGATCATCGCCAAACTTCGGCCATGGCATCTCCTTGTCGGCGCGAACTCACAGCCGGAAACAATCGGCCATCCGGCTGGTGGATCACCAGAATCAAAAACTTCCCTGATTCCCAGATTTCACCGCCGTCCGCTCTATTCTCGGTCCGGCGCCCCACGATCGGTCACCGGAAGCTTCCCAGACGCCCAAAACTGGCACACGCACCTCTAGCTAGAGTATCGCCGGAGATGGAGGCTGGAACCATGACCGGTGGCATGCCTTGTTCGCCGCCCATGCCCTCGAGAGAACGAAGAGAAGAGGAGAACGCTGCTCAATGGCCCAGATCAGTTCAGCCTCATCCAACAGCCAGATCAGTTCAGAGACAATCAATGGATGGTATTGTTTCGGCCAAATCTGCTCCAATTGGATGAGTTTCTAGATGATCCAGGTGTCGATCCCCACTAATCCGAACCAGATCTATCCTTCCATGCCATCAGATCTCAGATCCATCGTCTAGATCAGAAGATATCACCAAAGCTCAAATGGACGGCTCACGTTAAAAGCGACCTGAAGCTTCCCAAACACACTTGGTTGCTGGAATATTTCTAGTCAACTATACCTTGTTTTTCCAGCTTTTTGCAGATTAGTAGTTAGAATATTGGTTGTAACTACCCCTCATGTGAGTGGTGTGGGTTTGCCCTCCCTTAGCTTATAAAAGGGAGATAGGGCCTAATGTTTAGATAGCTTACAAGTGGTGAACTTCGCAAAGGGGCTGCGAAGGGTCTTGTAACTTCGGAGTAGTGATCGGTACCTCGCTACGCATAGCATGTGGAAGTAGAGTGAGGTTGGAGGCAAGGTGTACGATCCTTGGCCTCGTCTCGATACCTCGCCTTCTCCGATTGTAATGGTTAGTAGCTTCATTTGAGTGTTATTTCATAGTTGAATGCCTTAGTTTATCTATTTTGCCATCCGTTGCTCTTATACGTATCCGATTTCTTTGTGTCCGCGTGTTTGATCGCATGTTTTCTGAATCGTTCGCATGTCCTCCTAGAGCCGGTCTAGGAGATCTCCCCACCCCGTAGCTTGGCGCTACACCAGGTGGTGTACACTGATCATGCAGCTGTGAGATACTTAATGCAGAAAAAGGATAGTAAACCACGCTTGCAGGAGTTTGATTTGGAAATTAAAGACAAAAAGGGATAAGAAAACTTTGTTGCAGTTCATCTTTCAAGGATAATGGTGGATACTGAAAAGAATGATATAATCAATGATTCCTTCCCTGAAGAACAACTTTTGGCCATTGAACAAATCAGAGCCCCATGGTATGCTGACATAGTGAATTACCTTGTAGCTAATGTTTTTCCTCCTGATTTGAGTTACCAAAGAAGGAAGAGATTCTTGGCTAAGGTAAAGCACTATTTTTGGGATGAGCCTTATGTGTTTAGAAGATGTGCAGATGGTATTTTTAGAAGATGTGTACCTGAAGGGGAAATCACAGATATATTGTTTCAAAGTCATGGATCCTCTTATGGTGGTCATGCTGGTACTGAGAAGACTGCTTTCAAAGTATTGCAATCAGGATTTTATTGGCCTTCAATTTTTAAAGATGCTAGAAAATTTATCTTATCATGTGATAGATGTCAGAAAATAGGTAACATTAACAGAAGACATGAGATGCCATTATCCACCATTCTTGAGGTTGAGATATATGATGTCTGGGGGATTGATTTCATGGGACCTTTTCCATCTTCTGGAGGTAACAAATACATGCTTGTGGCGGTAGATTATGTCTCAAAGTGGGTTGAAGCTCTCGCTTCTCTTACTAATGACTCCAGAGTTGTTGTTAAATTATTCAAAAAGATTGTCTTTCTAAGGTCTGGGACACCACGAGTAGTGATTAGTGATGGAGGCTCACATTTTATAGAACATAAATTCTCAGCCTTGCTTCGAAAGTATGGGGTGAATCATAGAGTTGCAACACCTTATCACCCCCAAACAAGTGGTCAAGTTGAGATATCAAACAGAGAAATAAAGGGGATTTTGGAAAAGATAGTGTCATGCACGAGGAAAGATTGGGCATTCAAACTTGATGATGCACTGTGGGCCCATCGGACTGCTTTTAAAACACCAATAGGTATGTCCCCCTTTCAATTGGTTTATGACAAATCTTGTCATCTACACATAGAGCTTGAGCATAAGGCATTCTGGGCAATCAAAGCACTCAATTTTGACTTAAAGAACATGGGTGAAAAACAGAGGTTACAGTTGAATGAACTATATGAGATTAGACTCTCTGCATATGAAAGTGCAAAAATTTACAAGGAGAGGACTTAAATCTCGATGGACTAGGCCTTTTCAGGTGAAGAAAACTTATCCCTACGGAGCCGTGGACATATGGAGTGAGGAAACAGGAAACTTTAAGGTTAATGGTCAAAGGTTGAAACATTATTATCAAGAGGAGCAGATTGAAGAAAAGGAAAAGTTTTACCTTGACGAATCATGATCAAATCTGAGTGCAGAACGGTCAAGCTAAAGACATTTAAATTAGCGCTTCTTGGGAGACAACCCAAGCACTCTTTCTTCAGTTTATTCTCATTTACTTTTCTGTATTTTTACTCCTGTTTTTAGAACTAATCTTTCTTCTCTTTTTGTAGGAAAAATCAAATTTGCCATAACGAATATTACGAATTTGTTATCTGTGTTTCAACCGGTTCCTACACCGACTTAGCTACCCCAAAAACACAAAAGAGATTGGATTGGATGCTGACGAGCAAAACTTTGTGAGTATTCCTTTTTTTTCACTTCTTTGAAATTCATATTCCCCATCGATGTTTCGTCTTCCAAACTTCCCGTGTCCGCTGCTTTCTAATTGTTTTATCATGATTCTATAGATAAAGTGATTTTCTTGATGACGGATGAATCCATACTTGTGATTAGATCTAGATCTATCATGTTAAATTTATTTCTCTTATACATATCTACTTTTGAAATATTTCATTGGTTGATGAGTGAGATATTAGGGAGATATATTATTTGAAGAATTTAATTTAAAAGTGAAGCTACTTTCTGAATAAAATCAGCATATGAGTATAATTTTTGAATTGATGTCAATTGATTATTCTAATTGATGTTTAGTCTATTTGCTATTTGTTGGGAAGAAAGAATCTAAGATCCAAAAATAGTGAGTGACTCCCCTACTTGGCACTATGCAAAATTGACAGTGGTACCAAAGGACATGGGTTGAAGTCTGAAAAAGAAAAAAAATAATAGAGAGAAATCGATTCACATTAACTCTACTGTCTGTGGTAAAATTCCTTCTACTAAAAAGACATGAGTTCTATTACATTGATTATGTGGTCAGTGTACTGTAACTTCATCACCAGAAAAAAGGTGGTAATCGAATTAGAGAATGTGAACGATGCAAAAAAAATAAAAAGTGTGTATTTATGTGGATACATGCCATTCATTAAAAAAAATTGAGTGGAAAAAGATTTTGGATATCCTATTCCTGTAAATAAAAGTATGATAGATTTAAACTGAAAATTGGGTGAATTCATGAGATTGAGATTCTATTTTTTGTACAAGTTGCAAAGTTTTATTTGATAAAGTTGTGGATCTTGAGAATTGAATTCAAAGGATGATATGTCTGTTTAAAATTTTATGAATCAATTGGTAGAAACTTTTCATTAGTGATTGTATTTTAGAAATTTATTCTTCACGAGAAAGTCTATGCCTATGATCAGTTTTTAATTTTTGCTTGAGGACAAGCAAAATTTGAGCCTTATGTGTTTGATGACACCGAAATTTATAGTAAATTTCATGCCATTTCATAGATATTTTTGTGACATATTTACGCTCTTTGCTTATATCTATGCCCTTTTTTATCAATTACTGTGGAATCTACACTCTTTTTGGTTTTTGATGATTTTCAGGTAAAAAGGCACGATTTTCAAGCATTTTCAAGCAATTCTAGATGCATGAATGAATTCCCACCATCAAGAAAAGATTACATGTCAAATTTCATGAAGATTAGAGCTTTAGACCAAAATACGGTAGGGCCGTAATCTATATTACGGTACCGTATTTTCACCAGCTACCGTAATATCAGAGCGCTGCCATAATTTGGGGAGTTTTCATCCAGAAAGTTTTTCAAAAATTACGGCACTACCATAAGGAATTTCACGGGCCATAATTTCAGTCTATTTTTCACCCGAAAGATTTTCAGATTTTACGGCAGGGCCATAATCATTTCCATGGTGCCGTATTTCAGGCGATTTCTAACTGAGAGATTTGGAGAAAATACGGTACTGGCGTAAGTAATTTCACGGTACCGTAATTCTGGTCGAATCTTGTACATAAGAACTTAAAAGAAAATACGACAGTGCCGTAATAGAAACCACGACCGTAATTTTGTTCTAAACACGCGATTTTCACAGACTTTTTGAAGCCTGATTTTTGCGCGATCAATTACGGACAATCTAGGTGATAATTTGAAGATCCATAAGAAGCAAAAGGAGAGCTTTTCGCGAGGAGAAGAGGGAGAATGAAGAAGCCCTAATTTTCATCCACTGAGGAGAGAGAAATCAAGTTACACGCCGCCGCCTTAGGTTTCGCCACTGGGAAGCGTACAACACATCTCCGGCCGTGAAATTTGAGGGGAAGCTTCGCTTGGAAAAGGAGACGATACCCCAGAAGTTTCAGAGAGAAAGGATCTCGATCGGAGGAGAAATCAACAAAAGCACGCCGCCGACACTATTCACACGCAGAAATTACGGCTATAATTTCCATTACAGCCATGTGGTTATTTGTTCTTCCCCTCTTTCTTGATTTCCTACACTTTGATACTATGGATTATTGTAATCTTTCATCCATGCTAGCTTAAACCTTTTATGGGACATGGGGGAGTAATTCCCTTTGATTTCTTAATAACTAGATAAAATTTTCATTACTTCGTCACGTATAATTTTAGCATGATAATTCTACTTATGTGATAATTGCTCTTTAATTCTCCATAGATTCATGTTATTAATCATGTTTTAGAGTTTTCGCAAAAAGGACCGAAATGTGACTTGCTTGAGAACTTGGAACCCTAGAATTGAATGTTAGGAACTTACTATAAGAAATTAGGTTAGTTATTGTTTCTTGATTTTAGAAGAATAATTGTCATGATAATAATATGAATCTAGGATTGAGTTAATTTATCAAACGTGGAGATCTTGTGCGAAAGTAAGGATTGGAACGTTAGAGAACCATAAGTAGAACTTGTGTTGATACTCGGATGCACGAAAGTGATCCTTGAGATTCCACTTGAGATAATCAACTTAGAATTCGGATGCATGAAAGTGATCCTTGAGTTCTTTGATTGATGATTTACTTATTTTCAGCTTGGGATAGATCTTGCGCGAAAGCGAAGATTGGTCCCTACATGATTGTCTGTATGAAAGTGAGACAATCCCTTTTTAAAGTAAATTATATCTTTATCATGATAAAATTAAACTGACGAATTACTATTCATTTTTAGTCATAGAAATTAAAGTGAATGAAACCCTAGTCCCAGATTTTCTCTCTGATATTTTCGTTAGCCTTCATTAGTTCACTTGCATAGTTTCGATTGCCTAGATAGTAAGAAATCGATTATTCAGTACTTGACAAATGAGGTCTCTGTGATTCGATATCTTTCTTTATTACTTCGAGTATCCGTGCACTTACGGACACAACATCGGCCAACAGTAGAGAAATAGAAGTGGGTTTAAGATCTCCAATGTCTAGCTTCTTATAGACAGCGTGTGGCATCAAGCTGACACAGACTCCTAGATCACACAAAGCACGGTCAATAGACATATTACTAATCAAACAAGGAATAAAAAAACTCCCTGGATCCTTAAACTTCGGTGGCAATTTGTTTTGGATTATCGCACGGCACCCCTCAATGAGTGCGACCGTTCCATGCTCCTTCAACTTCTTCTTGTTGGACAATGTCTCTTTCAAGAACTTGGCATATGAAGGCATCTGTGACAAAGCATCACGGAAAGGTATATTAATATAAAACTTTTTAAGTACCTCTAAAGATTTTCCAAATTGTTTGTCAAGTTTAGCTTTTGCCAATCTTTGAGGGAAAGGTACTGGCGGTTTGTAGGGAGGTGGTGGTACATAAATTGGCACAGACCCCCTATCTTGCAAAGTTGTTTCCCCATCTTTTCCCTCTGCCTCTGTGGATTCAGAATTTTGTACCTCTTTGTCTTGTGTTAAATCTGGTGCCTGTGGCTCTTCCAATTGTTTCCCACTACATGTTGTAATGGCATTGCAGTGCTCACGTGGGTTCACCTCTGGCTTTCCCGGTAGTCTACCTATAGGCCTACTTGAAGTACTAGCCCGCTGAGCTATCTAAGTTTCCAACATCCTCTAATGGGTCTTCATAGATTCCACCTCAGAAGTTAGATTTTTAATAGACTCATTAATGAGTTTAAACTCTTGCCTGAAATCATCGAATTGATGTATGAAATTATCATTCTGCTTGGTCTGTGTGGCAATAAAGGTCTCCATCATAATTTTCAGGTTAGACTTCTGGGGTGCTTGAGGCTGGTTGTACTGTCTTTGTTGAAAACCAGAGGGCTGTCGATTGTTGTTCTGAGGTGCTTGGTTCTGATTACTCTTCTAAGAAAGATTGGGGTGGTTCCTTCAACCAGGCTTGTAAGTGCTTGAGTATGGGTCATTCTAGGGTCTTCCATTGTAATTCCTAATTGCATTCGCTTGTTCACAATCACACTCACCTTGTGTAAAAACTCCCAACTGACAATCTTATGTATAATGTCTTACATTGCCACAAATCTCACACGAAATAACATTAACAGTGGCAGAATTAAGATTCAAAGAATTAATTTTTTTGGTTAAAGAGTCAACCTTCACGGCAAGCAAAGTAATGGCATCTAAATCATACCTACCCGACGCCTTGGCAGATGGCCCTCATTCACTTACCCATTGACAATGATTCAAGGCCTTCTCTTCAAATAGATTAATTGCATCATCCACACTCTTGTTCATGATCGCTCCTCCAGCAACAGCATCAACTGTCATATGAGTCTTATAATTCAATGCATTATAGAATGTGTGAATGATTACCTATTTGTCAAGGCCATGATGTGGACACATTCTCTGAAGCTCTTTAAATCGGTCCAACGCCTTGTACAATGATTCTCCTTCTTTCTAAACAAAGCTAGTGATCTAGTTCCTTAACTGTGCAGTCTTACTTGGTGGAAAATATTTTGCTTGAAAAACATTTGAGAGATCCTCCCAAGTTGTTATGGAACTCGGCGGATGGGAGTGAAGCCATGCACGAGCCCTATCCCTGAGAGAAAAAAGAAACAGTCTGAGCCTCAAAGCATCATTAGAAACACTATTCATTTTCAAAGTATCGCAGTATTCAAGAAATATGGAAAGGTGCATATTAGGATTCTCAGACGACAAGCCTCCAAACTAATTTTGTTGAACCATGGAAAGTAAAGATGGCTTGATTTCAAAGTTGTTTGCCTCAATGTTGGGGCAAGCAATACTAGAGCGAACCCCTTGTAGGTTTGGATTTGCATAATCCTTCAAAGTTCTATGATCACCGATCTTGGATTTTAAAATTTCCTTTGCTAACTATTTTTTGCAGAGGCAAAAATTTCGTTCTAGTTCCATATCTTCCTCAAATAGCTTTCTGGAACAATTAGGCATAAACAATTAACTGGTTAATCTGAAGATGGAAATCAGACAATGATTTCAAAAACATAATTAAATAGAATTAAATATCAAAAGAATAAGAAAACAAAAGTCTAGTCTATCAATCCTTAGATCGAGTCAATACTGATGAAATTGGTCCCTAACAACGGCGCCAAAAACTTGATGTCGACCGCAAGTGCACGACAACGTTGAAGTAATAAAAATATTGATCCCATAGGGACCAATGACCAAGTACTGACTTTACTTAGGATATTTAGCTAGACAAATCGGTAAAGAGTTTGATTTGATCTAAACTATGGTGTATGAATAGCAAAACACGATACAGAAGTAATCAAATTTATGGAAATTTAGGATTTTGGGTTCACCACTCTATGTTTCATGATTTTTCTAATTAAGAACATCTTAAGAAGGATTTACCGTATTGAAGGGAATTTATCCGTATGTACAGATGGCGTAGCGGTGAGCTACGGGGTGGGAAATGCCTAGATCAGCTCTAGGGGAGCATACAATGATTTGAAACCATGGCAGAATATGCGATCAAATACGTATGTGAGCAACTGATAGTAAAATACGGAGGACCATGGCAAACAACTATAAAATTCCACTCAAATGAAGAGGAGCCTGGAGCAATTTGGTGTCACCCCGGCGCCTTTGAATGAATTAGAAACTATGCTAAAAGGGCACAAGGAAGGCTTACAAGAGTTGCAGGGACCTCGCTTGGCGTGACTACAAGCACACTCCCATAGCTTCCTTGGAGTTATCTGGACCTAGGCTTTCGCATCGAGAAGCACTATTGCAGAAGAACTAACTAACGCACTAGCCTTCACCCTTCTTTTATAGACTAAGAGGGGAAAGCTCACACCACTCACATGAGGGGCGGTTACAACAAATATTCTAACTACTATTCTGGAAAAGCTGAAAAAAAGGATACATTTGAATGAGAATATTCCAATAACCAAGGTGTATTGGAGAGGCTTCAAGCCGAATTAACGTGAGCCATCCATTTGAGCATTGATGATATCTTCTGATTTGGATGCCTGATATGAGATCTGAGGGTATGGATGGATATATCTGGTTCGGATTAGTGGGGATCGACACCTGGATCACCCCAAAACCCGTCCGATTGGAGCAGATCTAGTGGAAACAATGCCAGCCATTAGTTTCCTATGATGTTGATCTGGCCGTTGGATGGTGGTTGAGCGATCTGGGCCATTGGATGCGATGGCTCCTTTCTCTTCGTTCATTCTGTGTGAGGGCGGTGAGTAGGGGATGCCACTGAAAGTCCCCTAAAGGGGGAGGGCGAAACCCTAAAGTGGTGCATGTAAAATTTTGGGCAGCGGAAATAAGGGTTTCTAGGTGATCGGTTGCATGCATGTCATATGATCAACTATTAAAACTTGTATACATTGATAAGAGTCATACCATCGCCATTGCTTGGATGGTGCCTTGGAAGAAGAGAGCGAAAGGGATCTCCTCCAGAAGATGCGCACACAAGAAGAAGATCGCCTACTTCTTGTTGATCCTTGTGCTAGCAAAGACCTTCAAGTCTCCTGATCGAACGGAAGGGAAGAAGAGATGTCTTGCTTGGCCGAGACCTCCTTGTCGTCAACTCCTTCAACACACGAGAGTCCGAGAGCATCGAGAGGAAGAGGCGACAATAGGCGGGAGAGGAGCGAACGTGAGGCGTGACCATGTTTTGGAAACATGGTTTCCCAAAATAGAAAACCCCCTCAACGTGTGATGCGTTCACTCCAAGTGAACCATCGCATTTTTCTCTCCTATTGAACCATGCGCTCACTTAATGAGCCAGTTCAATTTGGTTTGGTTCAAAGACCAATTAACCCAAGCATTTGGTCTAGATCACAATTAAACCCTAAGGCTCCAGATCTAACCGTTCATCTCCTGATGCTCCTGATCTCACTGATCTAGCATCAATTCTCTCGATCGAAGCTTAGCGATCTCAAGCCCTAATCAATCAAACATGATCAGACCAGATCTCACTTACAATTAGAGTTTAAATCCCTTTAAACTGAACCAAAACAATTCAGTCCATACGATCTGACTTAAGTAAGCCATATCATCAAATTGTGCGACCCTAAGGGTTTCCTTTAAATGTCGGTAACGATAACTTACATTATCACGATCAGTGAGGGGTATCTAGCAACACATCACTGTCTCCCAATATAAAGGAAAGAGTCTTCCAAGACTACACCCAAACCACAGCACAAGTGTGAACCCAAGTCACTAGACATACGTGTTTCCTTTGCCACTGGATGTTCTTATTGGACAAGCGTGTCAAGCCTGTAATTCCAATATGATGAGAATGATTAGATCAGATGATCATAGTCATCTGGGTATGGCCATACACTTTCTCAATCATCTCATCTAGGGGGCCCCTTTAGAACATCACACTCCAATCAAGGAGACGGCAATCCTATATCTATCACTAGCGCCCTAACATGACTCATGCTCATTATCCAAGATAGTCTATAACCATTATATTCCAAATGATATTGAACTACCTCAAAATAATGTCAATCATCATTTAGAAACACAAGTGATCTCAAGTCAGAGGAAATATGCCACTTGTTTGCATACAAGGATTATTCACATTGTGACAAGCAATTGAATATCCTAGTAGGGTCTGTCCAGTACATCCAATGTACCCATGTGTCTACATCTTATTCCATGCTCGAAGCATCCTATAAGATTAGAACACATATTAGTCTCAACCATATCAAGGCTGTCTCATGTTCACCAAGATATCTCGACTAAGGACAAAACTGCATGTCAGCCAAGCTGAACAGCATTGAGACATTATTCAGAAATATACATATTGCAGCAGATGATGTAACAACCTGAATAACAACCATTGCCTTTATAAACTTAGAGTTTATACATGATATTGAAAGAATCCCAAGGCCTCAAACATTAGCCTTAAGGGCATACCCCAACAGCCACCGGTCGCCATTCCAGGCTCAATCACCGGCAATACTCCGGTTGGAGCTACGTGTGGCGGCTGGGAAGCTTGCGGTGTCCGATTGTGGCGCGCCAGGCCGGGAATAGGGCGGACGGCGACGAAAGCTGGGAATCAGAAAAGTTTCTAATTCCGGCGATCCACCGGCTAGATGGTCGATTCTTTCTGGCTGTGAGTTCGCGGTGACGAGGAGATCCAGTGGCTGGAGATTGGCGTTGATCAGCGCTGGGGCGGAATGGGGAACGACGTCGCTGGCCGTAGTGGCGTTCATTTCCGGCGATCCAACCATCCGATCGCCAGATCCTTTGGACCAGGAGATCACACGGAGGAGGAGACTCCATAGCCGAAGTTTCGTGCTGATCGGAGCCGTGGATGGTGAGCTCTCCGGTGGCTAGAAGGTGCTTCAGCCGCCACATCTCCAGAATACGCTGAGAAGAGCACGGCTTAGTTGTGACTCCGGTCATGGCAGTGATTTCCTTGGCCGAGATGAACACGGGCTGGTCGTGAATGCTGTCACGCACGTGATTGCTGCGCAGGTTGCTAGATTTGTAGATTTGCGCTGCATCACCATATTGCCCCCTCTCAGCAGTACAATCCGGTGTCCATCCAAAGTAATCCCCTACTCTCGTGGTTATTAACTTGAGATAGACCCAATGGGTTCTTGTTAAATCCATAAAATCCCTCAAGTCTATTCGAACTACTCTCGTGATCAAATTAATTTGTCCAAAAATTGTAGATCCGACGTCACAATTCACCTCTCAATACTTCTTGTGATGTCTAAGACATGCAAATCATAGCCAGTAATTAACATGTAATTAACACAACAATAATTGAATCTAACACAAGCAAATTACTTCATAAGAAGATAGTAAACAATCAAGTCATGAAAACAAAGAGGGTTACACCCTCAATCCTGAATAAAAGAGTTTACGCTAGCATGGTATCCATATTCACGTGGTAGAAATCCATGTTTTGATTACAAAATTGGTAAATAAAATATGCAATCAACTAGGAGGAGGAAATTCAAGGCTTCTTGATGAAGATCAATGCCAATCCGTCAGAAAATCGAGGCTTTTCCAGTTAAGAAACGCTGATCGCCATCGTTCGTCCTAGTTTTTGCCTCTTCTTCGAATTCATGTTAAATCCTTCCAAAAAGTCCCGATAATCTGTCCAAAGCTCCCTTATATAGTTCTCCACCCTTAGAATAGGTTTCCCCCAAATTTTGGTGTGAAAAGGAATCAAATTGAGCGAGAATCTGAGTGAAAATTGGGTTTGGCAGATAAAATCATGTCCGTGATTATAATCACGGCACTACCCGTGATTCCTTCTATGTATTTTGGAATAAAATTACGGCCGTGAAAATAATCATGGCACGCTCGTGAAACTTTCTGTGGAAAATTTATATAAGATCACGGCCGTGAAAATAATCACGGCAGGGTTGTGATTCTTACTGTGAATTTTCAGAATTTTTGCATCAAATAAGACTACGGCCGTGATTTTAATCACAGTAGTATTGCGATTCTTTATACAAACTCCGTTTTGCCTGAAAATTGACGGGCAGCTTCGTCTCAATGTCAGGAACTCATTCCTGCACTCGGATGCTTCAAAATCTATCAAAACTTTGGTCATTTTCCCTAAAATATAACAAAAGCAAGGAAAAGTGAAGATTCTGAACAAACAAAAAGATTTAAGTCAAAATAAGTGAAGATATGATAAAAATACGGGAGATTATGCATATAAATCATAGTAAAAAAATACTATATAAATATGAGACATTACCCTGAAGAATTAAATGAATCATATGAAAGTCCTTCCATATTACCAAATCAAAATAAGGAGTCCTTGAACAGCAATAAAATAATAATTTTCATTTAAATTAAATATATATATATGCACACACCAAAAGTGATTGTTTTCTAAAAAAGGGTCATATTTCGCTAATATGCTACAACATCTTCCATCTATTCAAACGAACACACAAAAGAAAAAAAGGCCGCTGTCATTCCTTGCACTGTGCGCTATCGGAGATAAAACAATAAGCGGCTAATGAAAACGGTGATCATCGGATCCCTACTTCCATTTTCTCTCGCACTGACCCTTGTTGCTGAATTCTTCGTCGACTCAGACCTTGTCGCCAAAGTTCCCTTGTCGTCATCATCGTCAGAGCTCTACAACATTGTTGAAGATGAAGACGGCTGTTTGAGGTGATGGAAGCAATGTCGCCTCTATTCGCGCTCCTCGCCTCCCACTGAGAAGGTGATGAAAGTCAAACCCTAGTACACATGCGCATCTGTAAGATCTTGCATAGGCGAAAAACTAGGTTTGATAGGATCGAGAGGCAAGATAATATGAGCAACCATAAAAGGATAAAATGATGCGTTACCATTGCCATTGATTGAGTGGCGACTTGGAAGAAGAAAGGGCGAGCGGCTCTTCTCCAAAGGAAATCGCACACAAGAAGATGATGACTTCTTCCTTGTATTCCTTGTGCTAGCAAAGATCCAAGGAGTCCTAGATCGTGTATGAGGAGATGTCTTTTTCCTTTTTGCTGGCCGAACTTCCTCTTGTCGTGAAGATCATCCACACGAGAGGAGAGGGGGTGAGAGAGAGAGATAGGCGTTCGAACATGGGGGCGTTTTCTCAAAGAAAACGGCTTTCCAAAAATAGTAAGTGCATAACTCCATGTTTAACTCCACTTGAAGCCATCGATAACTCCTCTCTCAATTGAACCATGCGTTCACCAAGTGAACCGGTTCCATTTTATTTGGTTCAAAGACCAAACCGAACCCACCATGGTCTTGATCTCTTTGAACCAAATGGTTCAAGATCTAACCACACATCTCTCGACCCTCTTGATCTCTATGATCAAGCATCAATTCTCTCGATCAAAGCTTACCGATCTCAAGCCCTAATCAATCAAACATGATCAGACCAGATCTCACTTCTAATCAGAGTTTAAATTCCTTTAAACTGAACCAGAACAATTCAGTCCACACGATCTGACATAAGTAAGCCATATCATCAAATTGTACGACCCTAAGGGTTTCCTTCCATGTCGGTAATGATAACTTACGTTATCACGATCAGAGAGGGGTATCTAGCAACACATCACTGTCTCCCGATATGAAGGAAAGAGTCTTCCAAGACTACACCCAAACCATAGCACAAGTGTGAATCCAATTCACTCGGCATACATGTTCCCTTTGCCACTGGACGTTCTCATTGGACAAGCCTATCAAGCCTGTAATTCCAACATGAAGAGAATGGTTAGATCAGATGAACATAGTCATCTGGGTATGGCCATACACTTTCTCAACGATCTCATCCATGGGGCCCTTTAGAACATCACACTCCAACTAGGAGAGGCAATCCTATATCTATCACCAGTGTCCTAACATGAGTCATGCCCACCATCCAAGATAATCCTTAACCATTATCTTTCAAATGATATTGAACTACCTCAAAACAATGCCAATCATCATTTAGAAACACAAGTGATCTCAAGTCAGAGGGAGTATACCACTTGCTAGTTTATAAGGATTATTCACATTGTGAGAAAAACTGAATATCCTAAGTAGGGTCAGTCCAGTACATCCAATGCACCTATGCGTCTAAATCTTATTCCATGCTCGAAGCATCCTATAAGATTAGAACACATATTAGTCTCAATCATATCAAGGCTGTCTCATGTTCACCAAGATATCTCGACTAAGGACAATACTGCATGTCAACCAAGCTGAAACACCAATGAGACATTATTCAGAAGTATACATACAGCAGCAGATAATGTAACAATCTGAATAACAACAATTGCCTTTATAAAACATAGTTTATACATGATACTGAAATTATCTCAAGGCCTCAAACATTAGCCTTAAGGGCATACCCCAACAATCTCCCACTTGCACTTAAACTAATGGTTGAGGAATCTCAATCCCATATTATTACAGTGCTTTTCATGCTTCTGCTGCGCCAGAGGCTTTGTAAGCGGGTCAGCTAGATTGTCATCTGTATAAACCTTGCAGATCTTGATCTCTCCTCGATCTATGATCTCACGGATCAAATGAAACCTTCTCTGTATGTGCTTGGACTTCTAGTGTGACCGCGATACCTTTGCTTGTGCAATCGCTCCAGTGTTATCACAGAAGATAACCAGTGGATCTGCACTCGAAGGAACAACACCAAGTTCTTGTATGAATTTACGAATCCATACTGCCTCCTTTGATGCTTCTGAGGCTGCAGCATACTCGGCTTCTGTTGTGGAATCAGCAACAATTGATTGTTTGAAACTCTTCCACACCACTGCTCCTCCATTCAAGCTAAAAACGTAGCCTGATTGCGATCGGAAATCATCTTGCTCAGATTGGAATGAAGCGTCAGTATATCCTTCAATACTGAGTTCTTCCTGACCTCCATATATTAAGAACATATCTTTGGTTCTCCGAAGATATTTCAAAATGTTCTTGACCGCAATCCAGTGTGCCTTCCCTGGATTACATTGGAACCGACTGGTCACGCTTAACCCATAAGCGACGTCTGGGCGAGTACACAACATCGCATACATGATGGATCCAATAGCCAAAGCATAAGGCATATTGTCCATCTCATCTTTCTCAGACTGTGTTTGAGGACACTGGCTCTTTGAAAGATTCAGACCATGTCTGATTGGAAGATATCCTCTTTTAGAATTTTCTAAATGAAATCTCTCTAGGACCTTATCGATGTAAGTACTCTGGCACAGCCCGAGAAGCCTATTAGATCTATCTCTATAGATCTTCACACCTAGTACATAGGCTGCTTCTCCTAAATCTTTCATCTGGAAACATGTTCTTAACCATGCTTTGACTGCATGCAGTTCAGGAACATCGTTTCCAATGATCAAGATATCATCGACGTAGAGGATTAAGAAAGTAATCACGCTCCCACTAAACCTTTTATACACACACGGGTCATCTTCATTTTTGATGAAACCAAATTCACAGACTGATTCATCAAAACGAATATTCCAGCTTCTTGATGCTTGTTTAAGTCCATAAATGGACTTCTTTAATTTGCGTATTTTATGACGTTCTGATGGATTGATGAAACCTTCAGGCTGTGTCATATACACATCCTCTTCCAGTTTTCCATTAAGGAAAGCGGTCTTCACATCCATTTGCCAGATCTCATAATCATAATATGCTGCTATTGCGAGAATAATTCGGATGGATTTGAACATGGCTACAGGAGAGAAAGTTTCATCATAATCTACCCCGTAGATTTGTTTGAAACCTTTCGCAACTAGCCTGCCCTTATAGGTAACTACGTTACCATCCATGTCTGTCTTCCTTTTGAAGATCCACTTACAGCCTATAGGGATTACTCCCGGAGGCGGATCAACCAAATCCCAGACTTGGTTATCTGACATGGAGTCCATCTCGGCTCGCATAGCTTCAAGCCAACTTGCTGATTCCGGTCCACTGACCGCATCCGCATAAGTGAGGGGTTCATCATTAATGATGTAGACTCCGTCATAGCGCTCAGGCTGACGACGAATCCTTCCTGATCTACGCGGTTCCCATGATATCTGAGCCTCAGGTTGAACATTAACCTGTTCTATTTGCTCAGGCTCATCCAACTGAGCTTGACTACTTTGTCCCTCTTCTGGATTTTCATCCAGCTTTATTTCTCTCCCACTGGCCTCTTGCAGAAGAAATTCCTTCTCAAGAAAAATAGCCATTCGAGCAACAAATACTTTGTTCTCTTTGGGATCGTAGAAATAATAACCCTTAGTTTCTTTAGGGTAACCGACAAAGATACATTTATTAGATCTGCTCTCCAGTTTCCCAGAGGCGAGCTTTTTGACATAAGCCTCGCAACCCCAGATTTTAATAAATGTTAAGCTCGGCTGTTTCCCATACCATAACTCAAATGGTGTCTTTGAAACGGCCTTGGATGGCACTCGGTTTAGTACTTTTGCAGCTGTTTCCAGTGCAAATCCCCAAAAGGAGTAAGGTAGAGTGGCCTGACTCATCATAGAACGAACCATATCCAATAAGGTTCTATTTCTCCTCTCGGACACACCATTCCATTGCGGTGTTCCTGGGGGAGTGAGCTGTGAGATGATCCCACACTCCTTCAGATAGTCAGTAAACTCATGACTCAAGTATTCACCACCTCGATCTGATCGAAGTGCCTTGATATTTCGGCCTAACTGATTTTGTACTTCATTTTTGAATTCTTTGAACTTGTCAAAAGATTCACTCTTATGTCTCATTAAATAGACATAACCATACCTACTGAAATCATCAGTAAAAGTAATGAAGTATGAATAGCCACCTCTGGCATGTTTACTAAACGGCCCACACACATCACTGTGAATAAGGTCAAGTAAACCTGAAGTCCTTTCACCTTTATTAGTAAAAGTAGTCTTCGTCATTTTACCCATTAAACAAGCTTTGCGTGTATCAAGCTCCTCATAGGAGAATGATCCCAGCAGTCCATAGTCATGCAACCGCTTAATGCGTTTCTTTTTAATATGGCCTAAACGACTATGCCATAGCAAGGTGCTGTCATCAGCATACTTGGCTTTCTTATTATCAATTTGTTGTACAGAACATTCCATGTCCAACATGTATAACCCATTGTTAATCGACCCAGTTGCATAAACAATATTATCATATGAAATACAACACTGTAAAGTTTTGCATTCAAAAAAGAAACCTTTCCTGACAAGAGCAGGAATAGAGATAATATTCTTAGTTATGCTTGGCACAAAATAACAATTGTCAAGTTCTAATACAAAACCAGATGGTAAAGAGATGTTATATTGTCCTACAGCAACAGCAGCAACCCGTGCTCCGTTTCCAACTCGTAGGTCCACCTCATGCTGTCCCACCTGTCTTCTTCTCTTGAGTTCCTGCACATTTGAACAAATGTGAACTCCACATGCAGTGTCCAACACCCATGAAATAGAAGAAGCTACCATGACTTCAGTCACGTAAATACCTGAGCCAGAAGTGAAAGGCTTGCTTCCCTTCTTCTCTCCTTGGAGCGCTCTACAGTCCTTCTTCCAGTGACCCAGCTGGCCACAATGGAAGCATCTGTTGTCCTTTGACCGCTTCATCTTTTGTTTCAAAGCCTTGTTGTAGCTCTTGATAGGGGTTTTGCCCTTCTTCCCCTTCCTCTTGTTCCGTGAAGGAACCATCAAGACAGAGGATGAAGGCTTTCCCTTCTCAAGAGTCTGCTCTGTGGTGCAGAGCATGTTCAGTAACTCTGCCGGAGTACAGTCGATCTTGTTCATATTAAAATTAATGATGAACGAATCGAAAGAAGCTAGGAGAGACTGCAGGATAATGTCCACAACAAGTTCCTGATTGATGGTGTGTCCTAGTTTCTCTAGAGCCTCCTTGTACCCAATCATCTTGAGTACGTGAGCTCCCACTGGACTCCCTTCAGTCAGTTTGCTATGAAAGAAAAGTTTTGTCAAGTTATAGCGTTCAGTCCTTGCCTGTGCAGCATACAGCATCTTGAGATTTGCTATAATATCAATAGCAGACAAATCCTCATGCTGACGCTGTAGCTCGGGCGTCATTGACGCAAGCATAAGGCAAGCGACATCAGTACTATCACTGACATGCTTCTCATAAGCATCCCGAACCGCTCTTGTGGCGTTCGCAGCGGGTTGAGCCGGTATTGCCGACTCAAGGACATACAGCTTTCTCTCAGCTTTAAGAACAATCTTAAGCTGTCTGTACCAGTCTGAGAAGTTTGGCCCAGCAAACTTCTCCTTTTCCAATATGGATCGCAAATTGAGCCCTGTGGTATTCGTTGCTGCAGGAATCTACAACATAGCAAGAACAACAAGGTAAGTATCCATGTTAGAATCATTCCAGGACTTAAGAGTGATTCTTTTCTCACTATTTTATCTGACTGAAAATCCAATAAAACAGCCCGAAAGAGTGAAACTCTTTTAGTGAGATGGGATCCAGATTTCATACTTGATCTCCGCGTCCCGCTCAGGCGAGATAAGATACACAGAGAGTTCAAGCACTAATCACCGGTAGGTCATCCATGCCAATCGCCAACCCGTGCGATTCCCCTTCATCTAGGCAATCCAGAAGACTGTGCCAACTGAGTTGGTACAACACAGTCTCTGATTCCACAGATGGCTGCCTCCATACAGCTATCATATGCTCAATATGTAGCCTATATGGTCAAGCTGACCTGACCTACTCCCTGGACCATCACATGCTATGCTGAGCAACAAGAAGAGATAAATCCCTTCTCTGTAGCATGTAGATGTAATCGCACACCGTCTGAAGATAGCTGGGCGTGCCCACTGAGTGGGTACAATACGGCCCCAACGATAGTCAGAACAGTGAGGTTTCGCGTCAGAAGGCAATCAAGCTTGATATGGTCGTTGGATTTTAACGGTCCTTTTATCTTTTTACTATCATGCAAATTCTATAGTGATAGCAGAAGAATATAAACATTCATGTGCAAATATTACTTAAAACAGTAAATAGAAAGCACAATTATCTTATATGGTAAACGCCCATAAAAGCCTAACTAAAACCCTAGTTTTACAAAAGTCTTCACGTGAGCTCTTTATGGGTCTTTTACATTTCATCTGGCCCAGCTCGGGCCAAAGCGCTCTGCAGGCAGTATGCGCCTGTTCTAGAGTCGAACTCTAGACCTCCCACCTGGTGAAGCCACTGATTGCAAGCGCCTTTGCCATGTGTGCTCTGTGCTCATGTCTAATTAAATTACATTTTAATCTATCTAGACACGATTTGACACGCAGGTCAATTATATATTTTCGTAAATTAAAGTGTGATTCGCAGATCACAGCAAAATTTATAAATTAATTCCAGGCTCGCAGGCCCCAGCACAGCACACAAAATAAGGGCAACCCACATAAGATTAAATAAACACCCAATCATGTTAAACATGCATACATGTGATCCAATCAGAAAATAAAATTTTTGAAAAAAAGAAAAACCCATTGTATCAATTTTATTTCCTTATGTGCCCTACTACCTTACAACGGTCCATTAGCAGGTATCCACTCATCAGACCAAGTCAGACCCACTGCCCTTGCATGCACCCAGTCATAACTGACTTATGTCGACCTAGTGGTCAACTATGCATGCCTTAAGGGCTGAACGTCCCACATGATTTTTTGGTAAGCGGGTGTGACCCCGGGCCTTAATCATGATCGTTCACTAGGCGCCTCAATCAGACATCGCTACACGCCCTTCTGCAGTCGACCTATAGCCACCTGTTTTGCTTGCGCACAGGTGCTATCTAGCTGACCCATCTAGGCTGTCAGATGGTCTGATTAGGCTGTTGGGTCCAGACTTGACTAATGACTTCAACCCTGTTAACCCGTCTAAGAGTTTAAAGCAGACGCTTAGATAGATCTAAATGAGGGGGCGCGCATGATATTATTTTGGTTGAAAACTATCATGAAGAGCGCAAACAAACATTACATGCGCAAACTTAAATGTAAACAAAATACATCTAACATATAGCATGTATTTTCGCATGACATCATGAAGATCTATCCAACGCATAAAACAAACATGGATCACAACAAGATGGCGATCATATATATCAAGCCAAAAAACCCAAGCTCTGATACCAATTGAAAGTCAAACCCTAGTACACATGCGCATCTGTAAGATCTTGCATAGGCGAAAAACTAGGTTTGATAGGATCGAGAGGCAAGATAATATGAGCAACCATAAAAGGATAAAATGATGCGTTACCATTGCCATTGATTGAGTGGCGACTTGGAAGAAGAAAGGGCGAGCGGCTCTTCTCCAAAGGAAATCGCACACAAGAAGATGATGACTTCTTCCTTGTATTCCTTGTGCTAGCAAAGATCCAAGGAGTCCTAGATCGTGTATGAGGAGATGTCTTTTTCCTTTTTGCTGGCCGAACTTCCTCTTGTCGTGAAGATCATCCACACGAGAGGAGAGGGGGCGAGAGAGAGAGATAGGCGTTCGAACATGGGGGCGTTTTCTCAAAGAAAACGGCTTCCAAAAATAGTAAGTGCATAACTCCATGTTTAACTCCACTTGAAGCCATCGATAACTCCTCTCTCAATTGAACCATGCGTTCACCAAGTGAACCGGTTCAATTCTATTTGGTTCAAAGACCAAACCGAACCCACCATGGTCTTGATCTCTTTGAACCAAATGGTTCAAGATCTAAGCACACATCTCTCGACCCTCTTGATCTCTATGATCAAGCATCAATTCTCTCGATCGAAGCTTACCGATCTCAAGCCCTAATCAATCAAACATGATCAGACCAGATCTCACTTCCAATCAGAGTTTAAATTCCTTTAAACTGAACCAGAACAATTCAGTCCACACGATCTGACATAAGTAAGCCATATCATCAAATTGTGCGACCCTAAGGGTTTCCTTCAATGTCGGTAACAATAACTTACGTTATCACGATCAGAGAGGGGTATCTAGCAACACATCACTGTCTCCCGATATGAAGGAAAGAGTCTTCCAAGACTACACCCAAACCATAGCACAAGTGTGAATCCAATTCACTCGGCATACATGTTCCCTTTGCCACTGGACATTCTCATTGGACAAGCCTGTTAAGCCTGTAATTCCAACATGATGAGAATGGTTAGATCAGATAAACATAGTCATCTGGGTATGGCCATACACTTTCTCAACCATCTCATCCAGGGGGCCCTTTAGAACATCACACTCCAACTAGGAGAGGCAATCCTATATCTATCACCAGTGTCCTAACATGAGTCATGCCCACCATCCAAGATAATCCTTAACCATTATCTTTCAAATGATATTGAACTACCTCAAAACAATGCCAATCATCATTTAGAAACACAAGTGATCTCAAGTCAGAGGGAGTATACCACTTGCTAGTTTATAAGGATTATTCACATTGTGACAAAAACTGAATATCCTAAGTAGGGTCAGTCCAGTACATCCAATGCACCTATGCGTCTAAATCTTATTCCATGCTCGAAGCATCCTATAAGATTAGAACACATATTAGTCTCAATCATATCAAGGCTGTCTCATGTTCACCAAGATATCTCGACTAAGGACAATACTGCATGTCAGCCAAGCTGAAACACCAATGAGACATTATTCAGAAGTATACATACAGCAGCAGATAATGTAACAATCTGAATAACAACAATTGCCTTTATAAAACATAATTTATACATGATACTGAAATTATCTCAAGGCCTCAAACATTAACCTTAAGGGCATACCCCAACAGGTGAAGCCCTAAGTATGTCATTTCCCCATGGTATCATGCTCGCGCTCCCCTCCTCCTGCTCGTCTTCCACGTCGACGTTAATGAACATTCCTGCTTTGTCGGTTGATTTTTTGGTGACCCCTGCTTTGTCGCTAATGAACATTCCTATTCAGGGGTCGCACGACATTAACCCATCACCGGCCGGCTCCAAATTATGGGAATCAGTACATCTTCGCATGAAGGATTTAATGCCGGAGTATCTCCATCGTCGGATGGTGGCCAGCAACCACCGGGGAACCTCATTTTTCTGTTGCATGGGCGAAAGGAAGAAGAAGCCCGAACTCAGTAAAAAGTCAAAATTAATTTTGACAAGACTCAAAATCATCAGGGTACTAAAACTTACGCTGAATGAAGACTTTAAAATAATAATAATAAAAATCATCTTTACCCTGTCCAAATCAATTTACTCGGCACAATCTATTTAGCACACAACTTTTTGATTCAATCCACTCGGTTCAATTTAATCACAAATCAGTACTTCATTTGACTTGAGCGGAGGTAAAACCTTACTTAAAAATTATCAGGTTAACCTTTATCATTTTGGCTGACATCAATGTTCGAAAACCTCCGAAATTTTAACCTTTATCATTTTGACTTGAGCAGCCATCAGCTGATGGCCAGCAAAACTGCATAGTACGTGGAGCAAAACTACATCAAAAATTTAAAACCGAATTTTGCATCAAAACTGCTGCACAAGTTAAATATCTGATTTAACATCAAAACCGAATAACACATTGCGCATGTCAAACACAAGTCAAGCAGAACTAGATGATTTTGCTGCTGAATGAAACTTGCAAGAGAGCCACGGATTGTACAAATGACAATGTCTTCTTCCATAAATTAAATCATACAAAATTTGCATAAGCTAATTAAATCATACAAAATTTGCATAAGCTAATTAAATCATACAAAATCCATATAACTTGTCGACTTGGCAGAATTGTCCAATTTCCAAAATCAGAAGATTTAGAACTAAGAAGTACAAAATTCCAAAATCCAAATGTCAAAATATGAAATATCTATTGTCCTTCTGTCCTAACTCCAAACAGCAAGCTCCAAATGCCTATCAGTCCAAAGTCCAAAGTCCAAACTTCATTACTCCATTACTCCGATATCAGTTATCTGCATAAGTGTCACGCCCTAGTTTATAATAATACATGGATCATTTTTTTAATTATTACATGAATTATAAAGGCCACGTAGGGCTTAAATTAGTCAAAGTCCCATATAGGGGACAAGTTCAATTGGTTCGTCCAGGTTTAGCGCAACCGGCAGGGTTGCACTTGCGTGCGCCCCTCAGCCTCCACGAAGGGTTTTGACCTTAGTCCAGCCCAAGAAAAAGAGAGGAGAGAGAAAGTCACGTCAGTATTTAAAATGAATAAACAAAGGGAGAGTTTTATACCTTACACGGGTTGGATCCACACTCGAATCCGATAGAAGCCTGCGCTTAAAAATCGATTTCGGCGCCCGAATTCCACGCGGACTCCCAAATTCGGCCTCCGTCCGAATTTGTGTTCGATCTCGTGGTCCACGAATCAACGAGCTGATCCACGTCAGCAATGAAACCGGAGTCGAGCGCACGATGCTCGGCGCTCGCGTCGACGCGATGTTCGCATCCGCGTTCGAGACGAAGCAATGGACGCCTCGTCCCTACTTCCAATGAATACACGGTATGCCGCCTTCCTCATCCGACGACCACGTCAGATTCCGAGTTCGCCCGCCGACTGCGTTCGAAGCTGGGCGCCCGTTTACGTTCGACACTTGCTCTCGTTGTCGTCGACGACGTAAGAGAATGCCGCGCCTCACCTCCAGCGAGCAGCACTCTTTTCCTCCTACACCCGTCTGATGAGCGCTCGACACCACGTTCGAGCCCGATGTCCTCCCAAGGTCGGCGACCTGAGCTTGTCGGATTCGCTGAGGAAGAAAGGGGAAAAGGCCAACAAGGTTCGTTCTCGACCTTGTCGGATTCGTTGGGAGTCATCAGAAGAGTCAGAAAAAAAAGAAGATATGCTATCTCAACCTAAATATGCCATGAATGAAGTAAAATTGGTAAGAATATCTATGAACGAGCATGTGATATATTCAATGTTTCAATTTAGGTGAAATCTATATAATAAATATGTGAAATGTTAACAGGAAGATGATGACACTGCAACATATTTATCAGTGAAAGTTGAGAACACTGTGGATGATTCTAGAAGAAATGAGAATACTGAAACGTCATCTATTGTCCCAACAGTCGGTATGACTTTTTATGGTGAAACTGAAGCATATAATTTTTATAATGAATATGCGAAAAGATTGGGTTTTAGTATTAAGAAATATCATGTGGAACGTAGGAAAGATGGGAGTTTAAGATTTCGTAAATTTATTTGTAGTAAACAAGGGTTGAGGCAAATGTGTGAAACCCAAAGATTCAAGAAACCTCAACCTGAGACAAGAACCAATTGTATGGCTCGGGTTGAATTCAAATTGATTTGAATAAGATTTGGACCTTATCAAAAGTAGAGATTAATCATAACCATCCGATGACATCACCAAATAAGGTCCACATGCTTAGATCGCATAGAAAGATTCTACCTTATCAGTGTGCTCTTGTAGATCAAATGATAGAGTCTGGTATAAAAGCCCATTATGTTTTCAATTATTTTAAGTCTGTTGCAAACAATAATGAAGTTGGGTTTATAAGAGACTATAGCACAAACTATATTAAAAACGTAGAAAGAAAACATTGGATGGTAAAGAAATGCGTGGTATACTGAAGTATTTGAAGGAACGACAACTAGCTGATCCTTCATTTTTTTTACGCTATTGAAGCTCACGAAACAGGAAAGATTGCAAATTTTTTTTGGGCAGATGGTAAATCTATTATAGATTATGCATATTTTGATGATGTAATATGTTTTGATACCACATTTTAGACAAATGAGTATGATATGCCATTTGCTCCTATTGTTGGCTTGAATCACTATAAGCAAACAATTATTCTTGGTGCTGCTTTATTATATGATGAGTCTGCTGATTCTTTTATTTGGTTATTTGAGACCTTCTTACAAGCAATGTTTGGGCAGCCTCCTCTCACCATATTCACATATCAATCTGCTGCCATTACAAAAGCTATACAAATTGTGATGCCAACTACAGCTCATCGACTTTGCCTATGGAACATATTTCAAAATGCAGCTACGCACCTATCTCACGTGATTCAGACATTTCCTCGATTTGTCCAAGATTTCAAACACTGTATTTATGAGAATTGCACCGTTGAAATATTTGAAAAACTATGGGAGGATCTATTACATAAATATAATCTATGTGATAATTCGTGGATCATTAATTTTTACCATCTTCGTGACAAATGGGCCTCATGCTATCGGGCGGAGACATTCTCTGCTGATATGACCACCACACAACGTAGTGAGAGCATGAATGCTCACTTTAAGAGAATGTTTTGGAAAAAACTATCTTTGTTTGAATTCTTGGATCAATATGATAAGGCTCTTAATTTTTTTCGTGAGAAAGAAACCAAATCTGACTTTAAGAGTAGGAATAGTACACCTATTGCGGTTTTTGGGAATATTTTAAAGGAAGTTGCTGCAGTCTACACCAGAGTAATCTATGAGGAGGTGACTGACCAATTCATGAATCATGTAGATTGGTGTGTAGATTCAATGAGTTTTGATTGTGATTCTAATGTAAAGACATATACATTAATATCTGCTAGCATGCCTCGATCTGAAACCATCACTTACAACTCTGCTTCCATTATTGTAAATTGCACGTGGAAATTATTTAAGCGAACTGGAATTTTGTGTAGGAATGCGTTCAAGGTATTGACTGTTAACAATGTGTGTTCACTGCCCCAACATTATATATTGAAAAGGTGGACAAAATATGCAAGAGATGGCAATGGTTCGAATATTTGTCCACTTGCTACTAATGGGAATGGAAAAGAGATCTTAACTTCCATGCAATGATGTTGGAGAAACAGTACTATCTTGCAACACTAAGTCAACATTCTAGGCAAGCCCTTGAGAAGATTGAAATAGCCGTTGATAAATTGAGGGTAGATGTGCAGAGCATACTGCATGTTGATCAGCAAGGTGAGGACTTGGATACTGATAGCAATGATGTTGGAGAAAGGCCAGACAAAAATATCACTATAAAGACCCCTGCTGTCAAGAAAGGTCCAAGGGAGAAAAGGAAGAAAAGTGTCCTAGAAAAACGACCGAAAAAGAATGGTCCATCAAAGGCAAACACAAGCAGTGAGAGATTTACACAGCCTCCGGTTCTCATGCTGGCTACGCATCAATATAGGGGTGTCAATGGGTACCCGACCTCGCGGGTAACCGACCCGACCCAACCTGTTTATGGCGGGTTCGAGTACCCGATTAGCTAATCGGGTCGGGTTCGGGTTTACCCCCACGGGTACCCGATACCCGATTATATATAATAAAAAATAAAATTTTATATTTATATAATAAAATAATTTTTAATAAATATATTTATTATTATTAATATTATTTTATAAAAATAATTTAAAAATAAATATTTTAATTTAAACGGGTACCCGTTTAAATACCCGACTTGGGTTTAGTTGGGTTCGGGTTTGGGTTGGGTCGAGTCGGGTCAGGTTCAGGTTTGGCCAAAAAGTGCGGGTACCCGACCCGTTAACATCCCTACATCAATATGCTCCTTCACAATATGTACTTACGGTTTTAATAATCTTAATTAACTTTTATACAATTTTAACAATACTAATGTTGTACTTGTAATTTATATTCAGGCTCGTGTTCCCATTCCTCCTAGACATCCATTTGCTGCAACACATGTATACACTTGTTCCTTATATTATATTTTTGTAGATTTTTTCCAATACTAATGTTCAACTTGTAATTTGTTAACAAGGTACTGTGCCCATGCCTCCTACACATCCATTTGCTGCTACTGGCTATGTGCTTACATTGTTAATAATATGAAATTTTATAGATGTTTAACAATACCAATATAGCATTTGTAATTTTTGTTCAGGGTCATGTTCTTATACCATCTACACATCCACATCCATTTGCATCTACCAAATATGTAGGCTATTGTACATAATGTCAAATTTGGCTTGTGGTTTTGACCAATACTAATGTTCTACTACTGTAACACAGACACCTGCACCAAATCAACAAATTTCTCAAGAAATCCAATTCCCGTATACTGCCATGATGATGGGAACAACTTCTTATTACGTAAGTATGTTTACCTGATATATACAGTACTGAGATGCTTTTAAGTTGGTACTTAACCCATTTTCCATCCTGAAGTATTCCGATGCAGGGTCTTGCAATGCTCCGTTGCAATTTGATACCAATTTTGTTATAATTTAATTTAAACTAACTTACTTCTTCTATTATTTTGCAGGACCTAATTGTGATTAGTAAATACTTATGGACCTTAGTGTAAAATTCCTTTTAGAACCCCTCTTTTCTCTTACCGAGGGCTTTCTCTCCCTTTTCGTTTTGTGTTTTTTGTTCTTTTCGTGAGCAGAGGCGACAACGAGGTCTCCTCTTCCTCTTCTTGGGCGAGAACGGAACCTCAGCTCTTCTTCGCCTTGGAATTTCTTCAAGAGTTATGCAGCAGTAATTCCTTCTTCTCCCTTCAAAATTTCCTTCTATTTCGTTTCCGGCGAGCATCAGCGTGATTTCTTTCACTCCTATCTCCATTCACTCAATTGAATCGAGGTAGGAACCTCTTGCTGCTTTTCTTCCCTCCTTCTGGTTTTTTGGCACGTCTTTCTTGTGCTTAGTTTTTTTTTCTGACAACGAGACTAGAAGTTTTCTTTTTAGGTTTTTGTTACAGCTGCATCTGATTAATGTTAATCGATAGAGGTTTGTAATATTTGGAGATTAATCACTAATCTAATCTTAGTCGAGATCTAGTCAATCTTGTTTTGCATTAACTCCCTATCAATGCTTTTGGATTTTTGTCTTTACTGGAGTTGTATGAAATCTTGTGAAGTCTTGTGGAATTTACAATGGAATTTGTTTATATTACTTACATGCAACAGGAGAATTGATGTATCATATTGTCTTATTCTTTCCAAGACAATAATAAATTAAAGTCGCTTGGTTGTCGCAATGGTGGTGATGCATAAAGTGGACTAGTAATCCTTTAGTAGTTTCATTGTTCAACTATGGGTTGTTCAACAGATTTTTTTTTTGGACTTCTTTCCTTCATGAAACTTGTAATTATTCAACATCTAACATCTCATTTGTTGTCTTTTATGCACCTGCATTTCATTGTCAGAAAACAAGTGTATTTAGTTTCATGTGAGCCTCTTGGGAGAACCACATGTTACAACTCAAATATTAAGCTTAATCTTCCACGATAGTAATTGAGATTGAATACAAAATTTGAAAGGCGTATCTGATTAGCGTAATTTATTGAGCTAGTTGTACACAAGAAAAATATGGGCTGTGACTGGACGAATATTGAAATCTTCAGCATGAGCTGAGGGAGTTTTACTTTAATGTAATTGGTTTAATCACATTGGGTTATCTGTTGGCAACTGTTAGGTGTTTCTTGAAAAGTTGCTCATTCTTTTCAAAGATATAGGGTTACAATAAATTAATAGCAAGGGAGTTAATGTATGAATTCTTGGTGATGGCAATCAGATATTTAATTGAAATAATAAGAAAATGCAAGACAAGAGGTGATGAATTAATAACTCTATTAGTGGGAATATTTTTTTGTTTATGTGAACAAGGCGTTAGAATCATAAGGAAAGTATTTGGAATCAATTATAAATGATAAGGAATATCTAATATATGTCTTTGTGACCTAATGGAATTTATTAGTTGAGCCAAACAGAATTATTGCTGGACAACAATTAGTATGTGCTAGTATAACTATAGCATGTTAGAATGAATCTAAGTCTTAAAAGAAGGATTAAATACATGCATAACCTTGTTTTGAATAAATTAATAAAATAATTTTAATTATGTGCACTGAGTAATCCTTTCTCTTTGAAATTAATAGAGAAAGAGGATAGCTAAGTTTGGATAAGATATACAGTTAAGTGATTCAAGGATCTTGAGAAATGGTAAACATTTGACAAAGAGAATCAACCATTGAGGTAGGAATCTAATCCTTCTTCTTTCATCATAGCATTTTGATTTATCTGAAATCTGTGATACCTTATAGTTCACTTCCATTGATTATTGCTTCTTTACCGTTGAACTCATTATCATTTGTTTATTGATCATTGTGATGGATATGACATGGTTGCATGGTTGCTTTGTTAATACACTTGTGATGATAGTTTAGTCCTTTTGGTGATTACTTGATGTCGTGGCATTAATGGATCTTATGATACCACCGTGGACTCTATAGTGTCGAGTGTGGATCGACTATAGAGGTGCTAGCTAGAGGTCACCTGACGGGAAGTCATTAGACTAACCGGGGTCCTGGGTGTTGGACGCAACATCCCCCGAGCTGTCTGAGGGCAGTTGTTCCATCGGTTGAGCAACGATGGAAACACTCTAACAAAGAGTGCGGACTCGATTGTGAGGTTATTATGTGGTTACGCTCTTGATTTTACACGACTATGATGATGTGATGATTACATATAGAATAGTGGAATTATTTTTAATTATCTTTCCTTGTTACATGCATTTTTGTGATTCCTACTTAGCTTTTCTTGCTAACTCCTTTGTTTTGCCTCCAGGTCCAGGTCCGGCCCAAACCCAAAACGAATAGCTAGATAGAAATGGCGGCCTTGGGAAAGATAAATAACTACAGTTTGTTTACTTGAGTTGATTCATTTGTATTTTTGGCGTTGTTAGCCAAATTTTGAACTTTGTTGAAGAGTATTGAAAAACATTGTAGCTTGCATACTTTGATTTGTTTTTCTTTTGGTTTGGATTGTGAGACTTAATGCATATACAAGTAGTTATTAGTAGATGTTATATTGTGGTGTTATAATTGTAGTAATATTGTGTTGGCTTGTACTTGTTAAACTCTTACGTCCCTAGTGATGTCTTTCGCCGGGGCGTAACAAATTTGCTAACCCAACAGAATTTATAGTAGCTAATTATTCTTTTATTAGACAATGTGGTCCATTATTGTAATTTGATTTGATGCAAATTTGTAATTGACGTTTACACCATTTTGTAATTTATCAAAATGTTGGTTGAGTTTACAATTTTATACAATTTGCAATGATCTTGGTTAAGTGTATATGTTAAGAGGCAATGGCCAGACATCTCCTCGTGTTCTACTATAATGTGCACAGATTCTACTATCTTTATAAGTTGATTCCACTATAATGTGCATAGATTCTACTATCTTTTTAAGTGGATTTTACGATAATGTTCACAAATTCTGCTCATGATTAATCAAACAGGACACAAGATATTTAATTGAGTCATCCTTCCCTACAAAAAGTCTAGAACATTAATAGGAAAAAAAAAAATAAGAACATGGCCGGGAAGAAAATGGTTTAAGCTCTAATCGTCCGCATCAGAACCTAACTCCTCAGCAAGGGCTGCATCCATAGGATCATCTTGCCCACCTGCTTGGTCTCCATCGTCGCCATCATCTTCACCACCCCCACCATAACCGAATCTCTCGTAAACAAAGTTACTCATCTCCTGCATGTAAGTCCTCAACTCCACAACATCCTCATGAATATGCCCCATACCATCTCATGCATGACGTGAGGATGTTGCAGTGGCTCTGTGTGGTGTAGGTTCTGTGATTCTGGATGGTGAAGAGTCCATGCCCATACCAAAAGGTTCATCACTCGAAGCGGGTGGTGGTGGTGGCACTGAGCCCTTGGGCGCTGGAGTGGCATAGGAGTCTGCATTTGGATATAATTTCCAATTTATCTGATTCTGAACCGTGGTCCTCCCAGGGTTAGATAGTGGTAAAGTGGGAAGACCCAGTTTAAGGACCAAGCAGTATGTGTCACCTTCTCTTACAATCATCTTCATGGCCAGACAGGATTCGATATCAATTTGTGCATTCCCCATGGCCACCTCAATCCCATAGGGCTGTACTCCTAAGTAGAGTGCTATAGGAGTAAGGAAACCTCCAATGACAATTGCACCCTTCTTTGCCCTAGCAACTTTATCCAAGTGCTTAGCAAAAAAGTAGGCCAAATCTATATTGTAACCATAAAGCATGCACCATAAAAAGAACAGTTCGGACTAACATACCATACCATCGCTGTTTCTTGTCCGAAAACTGTATGAGCTAAGACTCGATGCACATATTTGATGCAGGGGTTTCTGATGCTAGTTGCCCTAGCTGATGCAAGGGAAAAACTGGACTCTAATGTGATTTGATTCTAGAAAACATTATCAATAAATCCAATTGGCGGCCGAGTTTGCCCTTCTCCCTATAAGTGAAAAATAGTCCGGATCTCTCTAAGTGTTAACCTCCTCTCCTCGTTAGCTAAACAGAAAGTAATCTCGCCTGAAGCTTGGCTATTAGTAAATTCCTGTAGCTCGATCTCTATGCTGCTGAGGAACTCCAACACCAGAGGAAGGTAGGTCTGAGGTGAAAATTCAAAAAATCTTCTAGCTCCAATTTGAGAAAACATCCAAATTACATCTTCATCGAGGCCCAAAATCTCAAGAGCTTGCTTATCAGCATATTTGGTTTTAATGATGCGCCGGGTTAGTAGATGATTATACCGTTCTTCCTTATCTGAGTCCCTGAACACAATCCCATATTCATTTGCAGGTGGAGCTGGTGTGGATGACTCAGCTGGAGCCTTCCCCTTGCCCTTGGGTGCCATTTTAATTAAGAGAATGAAAATACAACTTCAAAGAACTGAAAAACTGAGCATCACCGAACACTGTGAACAAGGTATCTGAGTAGGTTCCGATCAGCTCACGGATCCGCTGAGCTGGAATGAAGTCACTAAACACCCACTGTGAACAGGGTATCTGAGTAGGTTGCGATTGAAGCTTGAATGTCTGGAAATGGAAAGAGGCAAAACTTCTTCGAGCAAATGCCAAATCCACCCGATCGAGCTGGAAAAAGCTAGAATGAAGATGAAATATGGACGAGAAAGGTCGCAGGATGGATTGGGTAGTAATAGCAAGAGAAAATAGAAGAGTCGGCACGGTGAAAAGCCATGAAACACGGCCGAAACCCTAAAATACAGCTAGTAATATGAGAAAATGGTAACCTGCATAACCAAATCACGGGTTGGATAAATATCACACCAAACCCGTGATGCTCTCTGTGCCTTTACCAAACGAAATTACAGCCTATAATCTGAGCATACAGTACACTGCAAAATATGCCATATAAAATCACGCGTTGGATACACATCACGCCCAACCCGGGATTCTCTCTGTTCATTTACCAAAATAAATTACGAGTTGGATAAACATCACGCCCAACGTGGGATTCTCTTTGTTCATTTACCAGGTCAAATCACGGGTTAGATACACATCATGCCCAACCTGGGATTCTCTCTGTTCATTTACCAAAACAAATCACGGGTTAGATACACATAACACCCAACCCGGGATTCTCTCTGTTTATTTACCAAAACAAATCACGGGTTAGATAAACATCACACTCAACACGGGATTCTCTCTGTTCATTTACCAAAACAAATCATGGGTTGGATACACATCTTGCCCAACCCGGGATTCTCTCTGTTCATTTACCAAAATAAATCACGGGCTGGATAAACATCACGCCCAACCCGGGATTCTCTCTGTTCATTTACCAAAACAAATCATGGGTTGGATAAACATCACACCCAACCCGGGGTTCTCTCTGTTCATTTACCAAAACAAATCACGGGTTGGATAAACATCACACCCAACCCGGGGTTCTCTCTGTTAATTTACGAAAACAAATCACGGGTTGGATACACATCACGCCCAACCCAGGATTCTCTCTATTCATTTACCAAAACAAATCACGGGTTGGATAAACATCATCCAAATTGTGAACAACAATACATGGTAATACATCAAAATATGGTAATACAAATTGAGAACAACAATACATGGTAATACATCAAAACATGGTAATACAAATTGAGAACAACATCCAATTTTACTACATCATCCAAAATATAACAGAACATCAAAATATGGTAATACATATAATTCAAGTCTCCTTGTCCGCATCGTTGCCTGAACCACTCTTCTCCAGACAGCTGCACATTTCCATGGGATGTAGATCCTCATCTGAACCACTCTTCTACGAATTCCTCACAGATTCTAGTATCGTCTGTAACAGACGCCCCTGGCGGAACACCTCTGCAGATAGGGCCTGGAATGCAGCGCCCTGAGAACAACACCAAAATTCCTGTGTGCTGGGGTCCTCCCTCTGCGATGAAGAGCTAGCCCCAAATGTGGAAGGTGGTGATGCACTCTCTTCTAGTGGTGCAGGATTGTCGTTGTCTGCAACTGATGGGGGGGGGGATCTTCCAATTTAATTGATTGCGGACTGTTATCCGATCCTTGTTTGGCAGCTGCAGCGCAGGAGAATTCGGCCCAAGAATCAAACGAAACATATGACCTTCACGTACAATCAATCGCATGGCCACGCATGACTCTATATCGATCCAATGACTACCTCGAGCAGTCTCAAATCCATCAAGGTTCATGCCCAAGGATAATGCAATAGGAGTTATAAGACCCCCTAACACGATAGCACCCTTGTTGGCACATGCAACCTTATCAAATTGCTTAGCAAGAAAGAAGGTTACATCCACTTTATAACCATAAAGCATTGCCCATAAAAAGAATAGCTCAAATTGACGGATCATACCATTGCTCTCACCACGGCCAAAGACGGTATGCGCAAGAACTTTGTGGACGTAGTGCAGGCAAGGGTTGGAAAGGCCGCTGGCACGCGTATTCTTTGCGGAGAATCGGAACTTTGGTGTAATTTGGTAACAAAATGCATGCTCAACAAATTCCGGCAGAAGTCACCGCCTCCGGCTAATTGCAATGCTTGACTTAGCTCGGGTAGTGTCAGACTTCCCTCAATGTTCGCAAGTCGGAAAGTGATACGACCTACACGGTTATCATAGGAATTTAGTTCTACCTCGAGGCCGCTAAGAAATTCCAAGACTATGGGAATGTAGGTATGCGTTGAAATCTCAAAGAACTTTAGAGTTGAAATCTGATTGAACATCCACATTACATCTTCATCAGTTCCCAGGGTCTCCAGAGTTGCACGATGAACATAACGAGTATTCAAAATTCGTCTTGTGAGAAGAAGATTATACCGGGCTTTTTGATTTCCATCCCGGAAGATGATTCCGTAGGGATTGGGCAGCGGCGGCGCTTCTGAAGTCGTTGAGGCATTCGCTTTCTACTTTATGACCTTTTGCTTCTTCAGCTTGGGCGCCATTTTAGCCTGATAAGCTATGTAGGAGATCTGTACCTCACTCACCGGCGCCACCCAACACAGTTGAGAAGTGATTTGGCAAACCCGCGACGACTCTATTAGGAAACACGTGATTCTGAACCCTAGAAAATACGGGAGTGATGTTTAAACTTACTCATATGTGATAAGTGATCACAGGTTGGATAAACATCACGCACAACCCGTGATTGTATCTGTGCATTTGCCAACATCATCACGGGTTGGACAAACATCACGCCCAACCCATGATTCTCTCTGTGCATGTACACGAATATAATCACGGGTTGGACACACATCACGCCCAACCAGTGATTATCTCTATCCAGATATGCTATAACAAATCAAGGGATTGATAAACATCAATATTCTACTATAATATCCAAATATTCTACTAAAATGATTAGAATTCTTCTATATTGAAATTCTCATTCTACTAAACTGATTAGAATTTTACTATATTGATATTCAGATTGTACGAAAATAATCACGGGTTGGACAAACATCATGCCCAACCCGTGATTATCTCTATCCAGATATACTAAAACAAATCAAAGGATTAATAAACATCAATATTCTACTATAATATCCAAATATTCTACTAAAATGATTAGAATTCTACTATATTGATATTCTGATTCTACTAAACAGATTAGAATTCTACTATATTGATATTCAAATTCTACGAAGCTAATCACGGGTTGGACACATATCACACCCAACTCGTGATTCTCTTTATCCAAATATGCTAAAACAAATCACGAGTTGGATAAACATCAATATTCTACTATAATGTGCACATATTCTACTAAAATGATTAGAATTCCACTATATTAATATTCTCATTCTACTAAATTGATTAGAATTCTACTATATTGATATTCAGATTCTATGAAAATAATCATGGGTTGGACAAACATCACGCCCAACCCGTGATTATCTCTATCCAGATATGCTATAATAAATCAAGGGATTGATAAACATCAATATTCTACTATAATGTGCACATATTCTACTAAAATGTTTAGAATTCTACTATATTGATATTCTCATTCTACTAAACTGATTAGAATTCTACTATATTGATATGCAGAATTCTACAAAATTAATCAAGGGTTGGACAAACATCACGCCCGACCCGTGATTCTCTCTATGCATTTGGCAAAACATATCATGGGTTGGACAAACATCACGCCCAACCCGTGATTCTCTCTATTCATTTACCAGTACAAAGCACGGGTTGGATAAATATCATGTCCAACCCGTGATTATCTCTATCCAGATATGCTATAACAAATCAAGGGATTGATAAACATCAATATTCTATTAAAATGATTAGAATTCTACAATATTGATATTCAGATTTTACGAAAATAATCACGGGTTGGACAAACATCACGTCCAACCCGTGATTATTTGTATACAAATATGCTATAACAAATCAAAGAATTGATAAACATCAATATTCTACTATAATGTGCACATATTCTACTAAAATGATTAGAATGCTACTATATTGATATTCTCATTCTACTAAACTGATTAGAATTCTACGATATTGATATTCAGATTCTACGAAAATAATCACGGGTTGGACAAACATCATGCCCAACCCGTGATTATATCTTTCCAGATATGCTATAACAAATCAAGGGATTAATAAATATCAATATTCTACTATAATATTCAAATATTCTACTAAAATGATTAGAATTCTACTATATTGATATTCTCATTCTACAAACTGATTAGAATTCTACTATATTGATATTCAGATTCTACAAAAATAATCACGGGTTGGACAAACATCATGCCCAACCTGTGATTATTTCTATCCAGATATGCTATAAGAAATCAAGGGATTGATAAACATCAATATTTTACTATAATATCCAAATATTTCATTAAAATGATTAGAATTCTACTATATTGATATTCTCGTTATACTATACTGATTGGAATTATACTATATTGATATTCAGATTCTATGAAAATAATCATGGGTTGGACAAACATCACATCCAACCCGTGATTATCTGTATGTAGATATGCTATAACAAATCAAGGGATTGATAAACATCAATATTCTACTATAATGTGCACATATTCTACTAAAATGATTAGAATTCTACTATATTGATATTCTCATTCTACTAAACTGATTAGAATTCTACTATATTGATATTCAAATTCTACGAAAATAATCACGGGTTGGACAAACATTACGCCCAACCCGTGATTACCTCTATCCAGATATGCTATAATAAATCAAGGGATTGATAAACATCAATATTCTACGATAATGTGCACATATTCTACTAAAATGATTAGAATTCTACTATATTGATATTCTCATTCTACTAAACTGATTAGTATTCTACTATATTGATATTCAGATTCTACGAAAATAATCACAGGTTGGATAAACAAAATGCCCAACCCATGATTATCTCTATCCAGATATGCCATAACAAATCAAGGGATTGATAAACATCAATATTCTACTAAAATGATCAAAATTCTACTATATTGATATTCTCATTCTGCTAAACTGATTAGAATTCTACTATATTGATATTCAGATTCTATGAAAATAATCACGGGTTGGACAAACATCACGTCCAACCCGTGATTATCTGTATACAAATATGCTATAACAAATCAAAGGATTAATAAACATCAATATTCTACTATAATTTGCACATATTCTACTAAAATAATTAGAATGCTACTATATTGATATTCTCATTCTACTAAACTGATTAGAATTCTACTATGTTGATATTCAGATTCTAAGAAAATAATCACGGGTTGGACAAACATCATGCCCAACCCGTGATTATATCTTTCCAGATATGCTATAACAAATCAAGGGATTGATAAATATCAATATTCTACTATAATATCCAAATATTTTACTAAAATGATTAGAATTCTACTATATTGATATTCTCATTCTACTATACTAATTAGAATTCTACTATATTGATATTCAGATTCTACGAAAATAATCACGGGTTGGACAAACATCACGCCCAACCTGTGATTATCTCTATCCAGATATTCTCTAACAAATCAAGGGATTGATAAACATCAATATTCAACTATAATATCCAAATATTTTACTAAAATGATTAGAATTCTACTATATTGATATTCTCATTCTACTATACTGATTAGAATTATACTATATTGATATTCAGATTCTATGAAAATAATCACGAGTTGGACAAACATCACATCCAACTCGTGATTATCTATATACAGATATGCTATAACAAATCAAGGGATTAATAAACATCAATATTCTACTATAATGTGCACATATTATACTAAAATGATTAGAATTCTGCTATATTGATATTCTCATTCTACTAAACTGATTAGAATTCTACTATATTGATATTCAGATTCTACGAAAATAATCACGGGTTGGACAAACATCACGCCCAACCTGTGATTATCTCTATCCAGATATTCTATAATAAATCAAGGGATTGATAAACATTAATATTCTACTATAATGTGCACATATTCTACTAAAATGATTAGAATTCTACTATATTGATATTCTCATTCTACTATACTGATTAGAATTCTACTATATTGATATTTAGATTCTACGAAAATAATCACGGGTTGGACAAACATCACATCCAACCCGTGATTATCTGTATATAGATATGCTATAACAAATCAAGGGATTGATAAACATCAATATTCTACTATAATGTGAACATATTCTACTAAAATGATTAGAATTCTACTATATTGATATTCTCATTCTACTAAACTGATTAGAATTCTACTATATTGATATTCAGATTCTATGAAAATAATCACGGGTTGGACAAACATCACGCCCAACCCGTGATTATCTCTATCCAGATATGCTATAATAAATCAAGGGATTGATAAACATCAATATTCTACTATAATGTGCACATATTCTACTAAAATGATTAGAATTCTACTATATTGATATTCTCGTTCTACTATACTGATTAGAATTATACTATATTGATATACAGATTCTATGAAAATAATCACGAGTTGGACAAACATCACATCCAACCCGTGATTATCTGTATACATATATGCTATAACAAATCAAAGGATAGATAAACATCAATATTCTACTATAATGTGCACATATTATACTAAAATGATTAGAATTCTGCTATATTGATATTCTCATTCTACTAAACTGATTAGAATTCTACTATATTGATATTCAGATTCTACGAAAATAATCACGGGTTGGACAAACATCACGCCCAACCTGTGATTATCTCTATCCAGATATTCTATAATAAATCAAGGGATTGATAAACATCAATATTCTACTATAATGTGCACATATTATACTAAAATGATTAGAATTATGCTATATTGATATTCTCATTCTACTAAACTGATTAGAATTCTACTATATTGATATTCAGATTCTACGAAAATAATCACGGGTTGGACAAACATCACGCCCAACCTGTGATTATCTCTATCCAGATATGCTATAATAAATCAAGGGATTGATAAACATCAATATTCTACTATAATGTGCACATATTCTACAAAAATAATTAGAATTCTACTATATTGATATTCTCATTCTACTAAACTGATTAGAATTCTACTATATTGATATTCAGAATTCTACGAAAATAATCACGGGTTGGACAAACATCACGCCCAACACATCATTATCTCTATCCAGATATGCTATAACAAATCAAGCGATTGATAAACATCAATATTCTACTATAATATCCAAATATTCTACTAAAATGATTAGAATTCTACTATATTGATATTCTCATTCTACAAACTGATTAGAATTCTACTATATTGATATTCAGATTCTACAAAAATAATCACGGGTTGGACAAACATCATGCCCAACCTGTGATTATCTCTATCCAGATATGCTATAAGAAATCAAGGGATTGATAAACATCAATATTTTACTATAATATCCAAATATTTCACTAAAATGATTAGAATTCTACTATATTGATATTCTCGTTATACTATACTGATTGAAATTATACTATATTGATATTCAGATTCTATGAAAATAATCACGGGTTGGACAAACATCACATCCAACCCGTGATTATCTGTATGTAGATATGCTATAACAAATCAAGGGATTGATAAACATCAATATTCTACTATAATGTGCACATATTCTACTAAAATGATTAGAATTCTACTATATTGATATTCTCATTCTACTAAACTGATTAGAATTCTACTATATTGATATTCAAATTCTATGAAAATAATCACGGGTTGGACAAACATTACGCCCAACCCGTGATTATCTCTATCCAGATATGCTATAATAAATCAAGGGATTGATAAACATTAATATTATACTATAATGTGCACATATTCTACTAAAATGATTAGAATTCTACTATATTGATATTCTCATTCTACTAAACTGATTAGTATTCTACTATATTGATATTCAGATTCTACGAAAATAATCACCGGTTGGATAAACAAAATGCCCAACCCATGATTATCTCTATCCAGATATGCCATAACAAATCAAGGGATTGATAAACATCAATATTCTACTAAAATGATCAAAATTCTACTATATTGATATTTTCATTCTGCTAAACTGATTAGAATTCTACTATATTGATATTCAGATTCTATGAAAATAATCACGGGTTGGACAAACATCACGTCCAACCCGTGATTATCTGTATACAAATATGCTATAACAAATCAAAGGATTAATAAACATCAATATTCTACTATAATTTGCACATATTCTACTAAAATGATTAGAATGCTACTATATTGATATTCTCATTCTACTAAACTGATTAGACTTCTACTATATTGATATTCAGATTCTAAGAAAATAATCACGGGTTGGACAAACATCATGCCCAACCCGTGATTATATCTTTCCAGATATGCTATAACAAATCAAGGGATTGATAAATATCAATATTCTACTATAATATCCAAATATTCTACTAAAATGATTAGAATTCTACAATATTGATATTTTCATTCTACTAAACTGATTAGAATTCGACTATATTGGTATTCAGATTCTACGAAAATAATCACGGGTTGGACAAACATCAAGCCCAACACATCATTATCTCTATCCAGATATGCTATTACAAATCAAGCGATTGATATATATCAATATTCTACTATAATATCCAAATATTATACTACAATGATTAGAATTCTACTATATTGATATTCTCATTCTACTGAACTGATTAGAATTCTACTATATTGATATTCAGATTCTATGAAAATAATCACGGGTTGGACAAACATCACGCCAACACGTCATTATCTCTATCAAGATATGCCATTACAAATCAAGCGATTGATAAACATCAATATTCTACAATAATATCCAAATATTCTACTAAAATGATTAGAATTCTACTATATTGATATTCTCATTCTACAAACAGATTAGAATTCTACTATATTGATATTCAGATTCTACAAAAATAATCACGGGTTGGACAAACATCACGCCCAACCTGTGATTATCTCTATCCAGATATGCTATAAGAATTCAAGGGATTGATAAACATCAATATTCTACTATAATATCCAAATATTTTACTAAAATGATTAGAATTCTACTATATTGATATTCTCATTCTACTATACTGATTAGAATTATACTATATTGATATTCAGATTCTATGAAAATAATCACGAGTTGGACAAACATCACATCCAACCCGTGATTATCTGTATACAGATATACTATAACAAATCAAGGGATTGATAAACATCAATATTCTACTATAATGTGCACATATTATACTAAAATGATTTGAATTCTGCTATATTGATATTCTCATTCTACTAAACTGATTAGAATTCTACTATATTGATATTCAAATTCTATGAAAATAATCACGGGTTGGACAAACATTACGCCCAACCCGTGATTACCTCTATCCAGATATGCTATAATAAATCAAGGGATTGATAAACATCAATATTCTACGATAATGTGCACATATTCTACTAAAATGATTAGAATTCTACTATATTGATATTCTCATTCTACTAAACTGATTAGTATTCTACTATATTGATATTCAGATTCTACGAAAATAATCACAGGTTGGATAAACAAAATGCCCAACCCATGATTATCTCTATCCAGATATGCCATAACAAATCAAGGGATTGATAAACATCAATATTCTACTAAAATGATCAAAATTCTACTATATTGATATTCTCATTCTGCTAAACCGATTAGAATTCTACTATATTGATATTCAGATTCTATGAAAATAATCACGGGTTGGACAAACATCACGTCCAACCCGTGATTATCTGTATACAAATATGCTATAACAAATCAAAGGATTAATAAACATCAATATTCTACTATAATTTGCACATATTCTACTAAAATGATTAGAATGCTACTATATTGATATTCTCATTCTACTAAACTGATTAGACTTCTACTATGTTGATATTCAAATTCTAAGAAAATAATCACGGGTTGGACAAATATCATGCCCAACCCGTGATTATATCTTTCCAGATAAACTATAACAAATCAAGGGATTGATAAATATCAATATTCTACTATAATATCCAAATATTCTACTAAAATGATTAGAATTCTACAATATTGATATTCTCATTCTACTAAACTGATTAGAATTCTACTATATTGATATTCAGATTCTACGAAAATAATCACGGGTTGGACAAACATCAAGCCCAACACATCATTATCTCTATCCAGATATGCTATTACAAATCAAGCGATTGATAAATATCAATATTCTACTATAATATCCAAATATTATACTACAATGATTAGAATTCTACTATATTGATATTCTCATTCTACTGAACTGATTAGAATTCTACTATATTGATATTCAGATTCTATGAAAATAATCACGGGTTGGACAAACATCACGCCAACACGTCATTATCTCTATCCAGATATGCCATTACAAATCAAGCGATTGATAAACATCAATATTCTACAATAATATCCAAATATTCTACTAAAATGATTAGAATTCTACTATATTGATATTCTCATTCTACAAACAGATTAGAATTCTACTATATTGATATTCAGATTCTACAAAAATAATCACGGGTTGGACAAACATCACGCCCAACCTGTGATTATCTCTATCCAGATATGCTATAAGAATTCAAGGGATTGATAAACATCAATATTCTACTATAATATCCAAATATTTCACTAAAATGATTAGAATTCTACTATATTGATATTCTCATTATACTATACTGATTAGAATTATACTATATTGATATTTAGATTCTACGAAAATAATCACGGGTTGGACAAATATCACATCCAACCCGTGATTATCTGTATATAGATATGCTATAACAAATCAAGGGATTGATAAACATCAATATTCTACTATAATGTGCACATATTATACTAAAATGATTAGAATTCTACTATATTGATATTCTCATTCTACTAAACTGATTAGAATTCTACTATATTGATATTCAGATTCTATGAAAATAATCACGGGTTGGACAAACATCACACCCATCCCGTGATTATCTCTATCCAGATATGCTATTATAAATCAAGGGATTGATAAACATCAATATTCTACTATAATGTGCACATATTCTACTAAAATGATTAGAATTCTACTATATTGATATTCTCATTCTACTATACTGATTAGAATTATACTATATTGATATTCAGATTCTGCGAAAATAATCACGAGTTGGACAAACATCACATCCAACCCGTGATTATCTGTATACAGATATGCAATAACAAATCAAGGGATTGATAAACATCAATATTCTACTATAATGTGCACATATTCTACTAAAATGATTAGAATTCTACTATATTGATATTCTCATTCTACTAAACTGATTAGAATTCTACTATATTGATATTCAGATTCTATGAAAATAATCACGGGTTGGACAAACATCACACCCATCCCGTGATTATCTCTATCCAGATATGCTATTATAAATCAAGGGATTGATAAACATCAATATTCTACTAAAATGATTAGAATTCTACTATATTGATATTCTCATTCTACTAAACTGATTAGAATTCAACTATATTGATATTCAGATTCTACGAAAATAATCACGGGTTGGACAAACATCAAGCCCAACACATCATTATCTCTATCCAGATATGCTATTACAAATCAAGCGATTGATAAATATCAATATTCTACTATAATATCCAAATATTATACTACAATGATTAGAATTCTACTATATTGATATTCTCATTCTACTGAACTGATTAGAATTCTACTATATTGATATTCAGATTCTATGAAAATAATCACGGGTTGGACAAACATCACGCCAACACGTCATTATCTCTATCCAGATATGCCATTACAAATCAAGCGATTGATAAACATCAATATTCTACAATAATATCCAAATATTCTACTAAAATGATTAGAATTCTACTATATTGATATTCTCATTCTACAAACAGATTAGAATTCTACTATATTGATATTCAGATTCTACAAAAATAATCACGGGTTGGACAAACATCACGCCCAACCTGTGATTATCTCTATCCAGATATGCTATAAGAATTCAAGGGATTGATAAACATCAATATTCTACTATAATATCCAAATATTTCACTAAAATGATTAGAATTCTACTATATTGATATTCTCATTATACTATACTGATTAGAATTATACTATATTGATATTTAGATTCTACGAAAATAATCACGGGTTGGACAAATATCACATCCAACCCGTGATTATCTGTATATAGATATGCTATAACAAATCAAGGGATTGATAAACATCAATATTCTACTATAATGTGCACATATTATACTAAAATGATTAGAATTCTACTATATTGATATTCTCATTCTACTAAACTGATTAGAATTCTACTATATTGATATTCAGATTCTATGAAAATAATCACGGGTTGGACAAACATCACACCCATCCCGTGATTATCTCTATCCAGATATGCTATTATAAATCAAGGGATTGATAAACATCAATATTCTACTATAATGTGCACATATTCTACTAAAATGATTAGAATTCTACTATATTGATATTCTCATTCTACTATACTGATTAGAATTATACTATATTGATATTCAGATTCTGCGAAAATAATCACGAGTTGGACAAACATCACATCCAACCCGTGATTATCTGTATACAGATATGCAATAACAAATCAAGGGATTGATAAACATCAATATTCTACTATAATGTGCACATATTCTACTAAAATGATTAGAATTCTACTATATTGATATTCTCATTCTACTAAACTGATTAGAATTCTACTATATTGATATTCAGATTCTATGAAAATAATCACGGGTTGGACAAACATCACACCCATCCCGTGATTATCTCTATCCAGATATGCTATTATAAATCAAGGGATTGATAAACATCAATATTCTACTAAAATGATTAGAATTCTACTATATTGATATTCTCATTCTACTAAACTGATTAGAATTCTACTATATTGATATTCATAATTCTACGAAATTAATCATGGGTTGGACAAACATCACGCCCGACCCGTGAATCTCTCTGGGCATTTGCAAAAACATATCATGGGTTGGACAAACATCACGCCCAACCCGTGATTCTCTCTATTCATTTACCAGTACAAAGCACGGGTTGGATAAATATCACGCCCAACCCGTGATTATCTCTATCCAGATATGCTATAACTAATCAAGGGATTTGATAAACATCAATATTCTACTAAAATGATTAGAATTCTACAATATTGATATTCAGATTTTATGAAAATAATCACGGGTTGGACAAACATCACGCCCAACCCGTGATTATCTGTATATAGATATGCTATAACAAATCAAGGGATTGATAAACATCAATATTCTACTATAATGTGCACATATTCTACTAAAATGATTAGAATTCTACTATATTGATATTCTCATTCAAATAAACTGATTAGAATTCTACTATATTGATATTCAGATTCTATGAAAATAATCACGGGTTGGACAAACATCACACCCAACCCGTGATTATCTCTATCCAGATATGCTATAATAAATCAAGGGATTGATAAACATCAATATTCAACTATAATGTGCACATATTCTTCTAAAATGATTAGAATTCTACTATATTGATATTCTCATTCTACTAAACTGATTAGTATTCTACTATATTGATATTCAGATTCTACGAAAATAATCACAGGATGGATAAACAAAATGCCCAACCCATGATTATCTCTATCCAGATATGCCATAACAAATTAAGGGATTAATAAACATCAATATTCTACTAAAATGATCAAAATTCTACTATATTGATATTCTCATTCTACTAAACTGATTAGAATTCTACTATATTGATATTCAGATTCTATGAAAATAATCACGGGTTGGACAAACATCACGTCCAACCCGTGATTATCTGTATACAAATATGCTATAACAAATCAAAGGATTGATAAACATCAATATTCTACTATAATGTGCACATATTCTACTAAAATGATTAGAATGCTACTATATTGATATTCTTATTCTACTAAACTGATTAGAATTCTACTATGTTGATATTCAGATTCTACTAAAATAATCACGGGTTGGACAAACATCATGCCCAACCCGTGATTATATCTTTCTAGATATGCTATAACAAATCAAGGGATTGATAAATATCAATATTCTACTATAATATCCAACTATTCTACTAAAATGATTAGAATTCTACGATATTGATATTCTCATTCTACTAAACTGATTAGAATTCTACTATATTGATATTCAGATTCTACGAAAATAATCACGGGTTGGACAAACATCACGCCCAACCTGTGATTATCTCTATCCAGATATTCTATAATAAATCAAGGGATTGATAAACATCAATATTCTACTATAATGTGCACATATTATACTAAAATGATTAGAATTCTACTATATTGATATTCTCATTCTACTAAACTGATTAGAATTCTACTATATTGATATTCAGATTCTACGAAAATAATCACGGGTTGGACAAACATCACGCCCAACCTGTGATTATCTCTATCCAGATATTCTATAACAAATCAAGGGATTGATAAACATCAATATTCTACTATAATATCCAAATATTTTACTAAAATGATTAGAATTCTACTATATTGATATTCTCATTCTACTATACTAATTAGAATTATACTATATTGATATTCAGATTCTACGAAAATAATCACGAGTTGGACAAACATCACATCCAACCCGTTATTATCTGTATACAGATATGCTATAAGATATCAAGGGATTGATAAACATCAATATTCTACTAAAATGATCAAAATTCTACTATATTGATATTCTCATTCTACTAAACTGATTAGAATTATACTATATTGATATTCATATTCTATGAAAATAATCACGGGTTGGACAAACATCACGTCCAACCCGTGATTATCTGTATACAGATATGCTATAACAAATCAAGGGATTAATAAACATCAATATTCTACTATAATGTGCACATATTCTACTAAAAAGATTAGAATTCTACTATATTAATATTCTCATTCTACTAAACTGATTAGAATTCTACTATATTGATACTCAGATTCTATGAAAATAATCACGAGTAGGACACACATCACGCCCAACCCGTGATTCACTTTATCCAAATATGCTAAAAAAAATCACAGGTTGGATAAACATCAATATTCTACTATATTGTGCACATATTCTACTTAAATAATTAGAATTCTACTATATTGATATTCTCATTCTACTAAATTGATTCTCATTCTACTATATTGATATTCAGATTCTACAAAAATAATCACGGGTTGGACAAACATCATTCCCAACCCATGATTATCTCTATCCAGATATGCTATAACAAATAAAGGGATTTATAAACATCAATATTCTTCTATAATATCCAAATATTCTACTTAAATGATTAGAATTCTACCATATTGATATTCTCATTCTACTAAACTAATTAGAATTCTACTATATTGATATTCAGATTCTACAAAAATAATCACGGGTTGGACAAACATCACGCCCAACCCGTGATTATCTCTATCCAGATATGCTATAACAAATCAAGGGTTTGATAAACATCAATATTCTACTATAATATCCAAATATTCTACTAAAATGATTAGAATTATATAATATTGATATTCTCATTCTACTAAACTGATTAGAATTCTACTATATTGATATTCAGATTCTACGAAAATAATCACGGGTTGGACAAACATCACGCCCAACCTGTGATTATCTCTATCCAGATATTCTATAATAAATCAAGGGATTGATAAACATCAATATTCTACTATAATGTGCACATATTATACTAAAATGATTAGAATTCTACTATATTGATATTCTCATTCTACTAAACTGATTATAATTCTACTATATTGATATTCAGATTCTACGAAAATAATCACGGGTTGGACAAACATCACGCCCAACCTGTGATTATCTCTATCCAGATATTCTATAACAAATCAAGGGATTGATAAACATCAATATTCTACTATAATATCCAAATATTTTACTAAAATGATTAGAATTCTACTATATTGATATTCTCATTCTACTATACTAATTAGAATTATACTATATTGATATTCAGATTCTACGAAAATAATCACGAGTTGGACAAACATCACATCCAACCCGTTATTATCTGTATACAGATATGCTATAAGATATCAAGGGATTGATAAACATCAATATTCTACTAAAATGATCAAAATTCTACTATATTGATATTCTCATTCTACTAAACTGATTAGAATTATACTATATTGATATTCATATTCTATGAAAATAATCACGGGTTGGACAAACATCACGTCCAACCCGTGATTATCTGTATACAGATATGCTATAACAAATCAAGGGATTAATAAACATCAATATTCTACTATAATGTGCACATATTCTACTAAAAAGATTAGAATTCTACTATATTAATATTCTCATTCTACTAAACTGATTAGAATTCTACTATATTGATACTCAGATTCTATGAAAATAATCACGAGTAGGACACACATCACGCCCAACCCGTGATTCTCTTTATCCAAATATGCTAAAAAAAATCACAGGTTGGATAAACATCAATATTCTACTATAATGTGCACATATTCTACTTAAATAATTAGAATTCTACTATATTGATATTCTCATTCTACTAAATTGATTCTCATTCTACTATATTGATATTCAGATTCTACAAAAATAATCACGGGTTGGACAAACATCATTCCCAACCCATGATTATCTCTATCCAGATATGCTATAACAAATAAAGGGATTTATAAACATCAATATTCTTCTATAATATCCAAATATTCTACTTAAATGATTAGAATTCTACCATATTGATATTCTCATTCTACTAAACTAATTAGAATTCTACTATATTGATATTCAGATTCTACAAAAATAATCACGGGTTGGACAAACATCACGCCCAACCCGTGATTATCTCTATCCAGATATGCTATAACAAATCAAGGGTTTGATAAACATCAATATTCTACTATAATATCCAAATATTCTACTAAAATGATTAGAATTATATAATATTGATATTCTCATTCTACTAAACTGATTAGAATTCTACTATATTGATATTCAGATTCTACGAAAATAATCACGGGTTGGACAAACATCACGCCCAACCTGTGATTATCTCTATCCAGATATTCTATAATAAATCAAGGGATTGATAAACATCAATATTCTACTATAATGTGCACATATTATACTAAAATGATTAGAATTCTACTATATTGATATTCTCATTCTACTAAACTGATTATAATTCTACTATATTGATATTCAGATTCTACGAAAATAATCACGGGTTGGACAAACATCACGCCCAACCTGTGATTATCTCTATCCAGATATTCTATAACAAATCAAGGGATTGATAAACATCAATATTCTACTATAATATCCAAATATTTTACTAAAATGATTAGAATTCTACTATATTGATATTCTCATTCTACTATACTGATTAGAATTATACTATATTGATATTCAGATTCTACGAAAATAATCACGAGTTGGACAAACATCACATCCAACCCGTTATTATCTGTATACAGATATGCTATAACAAATCAAGGGATTGATAAACATCAATATTCTACTAAAATGATCAAAATTCTACTATATTGATATTCTCATTCTACTAAACTGATTAGAATTATACTATATTGATATTCAGATTCTATGAAAATAATCACGGGTTGGACAAACATCATGTCCAACCCGTGATTATCTGTATACAGATATGCTATAACAAATCAAGGGATTAATAAACATCAATATTCTACTATAATGTGCACATATTCTACTAAAATGATTAGAATTCTACTATATTAATATTCTCATTCTACTAAACTGATTAGAATTCTACTATATTGATACTCAGATTCTATGAAAATAATCACGAGTTGGACACACATTACGCCCAACCCGTGATTCTCTTTATCCAAATATGCTAAAAAAAATCACAGGTTGGATAAACATCAATATTCTACTATAATGTGCACATATTCTACTTAAATAATTAGAATTCTACTATATTGATATTCTCATTCTACTAAATTGATTCTCATTCTACTATATTGATATTCAGATTCTACAAAAATAATCACGGGTTGGACAAACATCATTCCTAACACATGATTATCTCTATCCAGATATGCTATAACAAATCAAGGGATTTATAAACATCAACATTCTTCTATAATATCCAAATATTCTACTTAAATGATTAGAATTCTACCATATTGATATTCTCATTCTACTAAACTAATTAGAATTCTACTATATTGATATTCAGATTCTACAAAAATAATCACGGGTTGGACAAACATCACGCCCAACCCGTGATTATCTCTATCCAGATATGCTATAACAAATCAAGGGTTTGATAAACATCAATATTCTACTATAATATCCAAATATTCTACTAAAATGATTAGAATTATACAATATTTATATTCTCATTCTACTAAACTGATTAGAATTCTACTATATTGATATTCAGATTCTACGAAAATAATCACGGGTTGGATAAATATCACGCCCGACCCGTGATTCTCTCTGTGCATTTGCCAAAACATATCACAGGTTGGACAAACATCACGCCCAACCCGTGATTCTTTCTATTCATTTACCAAAATAGAGCACGGGTTGGATAAATATCACGCCCGACCCGTGATTCTCTCTGTGCATTTGCAAAAACATATCACAGGATGGATAAGCATCATGCCCAACCCATGATTCCCTCTGTTCATTTACCAAAATAAAGCACGGGTTGGATAAACATCACGCCCAACCCGTGATTCTCTCTGTGCATTTGCCAAAATATATCACGGGTTGGACAAACATCACGCCAAACCTGTGATTCTCTCTGTGCATTTGCCAAAACAAATTACGGGTTGGACAAACATCATGCAAAACCCGTGATTCTATCTGTGCCTTTACTAAACTAAAATACAGCCTGTAATCTGAGAATACGGTACCCTGCAGAACATGCCTTAATAAAGCACAGGTTGGATAAACATCACGTCGAACCCGTGATTCTCTCTATGCATTTAACAAAATAAATCATGGGTTGGACAAACATCACGCTAAACCCGTGATTCTCTCTCTGTGCATTTACCAAAACATATCACGCGTTGGACAACCATCACGCCCAACCCGTGATTCTCTCTATGCATTTACCAAAACATATCACGGGTTGGACAAATATCATGCCCATCCCATGATTCTCTCTATGCATTTACCAAAACATATCACGGGTTGGACAAACATCCCGCCCATCCCGTGATTCTCTCTGTGCATTTACCAAAACATATCAAGGGTTGGACAAACAACACGCCCAACCCGTGATTCTCTTTGTGCATTTACATAGCATTTCATTAAACAGAGTAGAATCTGTACACTATACAAGTAGATTGCAAACATAGCATTTCATTTGCATAGCATTTCATTAAATAGAATCCATTACACATAATCCATTACACATTTGCATACAACTAGATTGCAAACATTTACATAGCATTTCATTAAAGAGAATCCATTACACATAATCTATTACAAATTTGCATACAAGTAGATTGAAAACATTTACATAGCATTTCATTAAACAGAATCCATTACACATATGTAGATTGCAAACATCTGCATAGAATTTGACACACTTCTACCAAATATTCTCGAAAAGGTACATAGCATTTGATTAAATAGAGTAGAATCTATACACTATACAAGTAGTCCAAGGTTGTACAAAGTCAAGTGCAAATATAGTACAATAATGTACAAAGTCAAACGGAATCAATTACAAATATGTTCACACCATTCCTGAATACTCTAAAACCCTTCTAAACATATCCAATGCAAATAGCAGCCCGTAATTTGGGCATATCATCTTGTGAGAAGTCAAAATCTCTGCCACTTGTAATACATTCTCCGTACTTCATTACAAAAAAGCCGCAATCTACACTAGCGTATTGCTTCGGGCAACTTTCATCATAAACTACTGGCCACTTGCCAATATCAAATTTCCCATTACTTTGACAGCGGATATGGCCTCAGAGAACAGCAAGCTACACATATAGAGGGAAGCAGCATTGTAAGTAATGAACAGATAATGTAATGTGTACCATGCTTACATATTCTAGCACAGCTAACTTGTGAGTTGCACTTGACTTCAGAGAATTGTGCACAAACACCTGAGAGTCCTTCAAGTTGATGTGCAATAAGAACCAATGATGACGGTTGTATATCTGTGAAAATAATCTTTTTAAGCGAGGAACATTGTTCTTATTCAAGTGCTCTAACTGTGTATAAGCGGATCCAAACCGACCAGCATGGTAATCGGTTTGGGATGTATGAGATATATACGCAAATGGTTTAAATTTATTCTTATCCTTCCTAGATCTATTTAGTAACAATCCCATGTATGCATCAATAACCTATTCAAATACAAACAATAAGCTTGTGTTAGACAATAGACATACGCCTGACATCCAATAATGTTAAAAGTTACTACATGAGTGTGGATACTCACATCTCCATAAATCATTTCTCTGAACAAGACATTATATAAATGACACTTATGAAACTTCATTGGCTGATTCACATGCCAAACTTCCATATCCCGTGACATGTAATCCTCTAGTTGGGTTTTTTGTTCTTCCGAAAGAGTGTCTCTCCCAACATAATCCTTCTGACCCTTAAACTGTATAGGAAAGGTAACCGTTAATTAGATTAAACATGAAGTTTAACAATAAATTCCCGCTTACTTTGTCCTCCACCGGAACAACTGCAGCATCCTCATCTATAGTAAGGAACTGCCAAACATTTCAACTAAAATGATCAAAAGAATAGTCCATGTAAGCTAGCAATATAACAAGCTCTTAAGCCCTAGATTTACCTCTGTGGCTGGCATCAATCATTTCTTTTCCTGTGTGTATGGGCTAACTATTGCCCATGAAGATTTTCGAATACGCTTCTTTCTTTTCTCCCCTGAGTGTAAGACCAAAGCTGTATCTGATATATCAGTAGAGGCATCACTTGATCTACTCTCTTCCTTCCCTTTATCTTTGGAATCATTAGTAAGTGTTTCAATCTCCTCTTTCAGCTTATTATTCTCCTCAACCAACTCTAAATTCCTCTTATCAATATCAAAAGCCAAATCTGTATTATTTCTACTTAGTTGCAACAAATCTGCTACTAGCTTTAGATTCTCTGCTACAAGCTCTGCATTTCTGCTTTCAAGTTCATCTTTCTCCTTATTGACTTGCAACAAATCCATCTCCAGCCTCTGCTTATCAGCAATAAGATTTTCATTATGTATTACAATCTGACTAAGATGAGCCTCAAGTTCCTCAATGGTTTTCCTATAACCAGCCTCCTTGTCCTCCAAAATCGAACGCTGCACACTTGGTCCACTTTCAAACTCAAACACGAGGAACATGATCAATCCGATCATGTTCCATATCATCCAATATAACATTGAATATCAACTACAACAAAACAAAAGAATGGAATTAGAATAACAACTAAATTAAATTATAGTTCTCATATGAGGAATACAATAAACCATACCCAAGTCTTTGATATGCTTTGAAGGTTTTTAAAATAGGATGGTCATCGCTGAGTTTTGACATTTACCCATCGGAAAAGCCGTGGGTAAACACTGTCGATCCGACTAGATATAAACAGTCGGGTATGCTCATATAGCCAAACATATCACAAAGAAAACAAATATTAACAAATTGTAACGATTCAAATAAAATAAACTAATGCTATTAAGGACAATACTCACAGAAAGTAGAATCGCACATCCACCAATGCCACTCAGTTTTTTCTTCTTGCTACTGCGTGACAACTCTTTTCTTAAAAACCGGTGAATATCTTCAGACCAGTTATAATTATTGATTTTTGACAAATCATCGACGTACGGAACCAAGGATATATCCACAGTATAGCTCAGACGGGAGAATAGAAAAGTACAGAATATATACAAAATAGCAAGCTGGAGCACTCGCTCACCGTCCACAAGGACTCCCTCAGAACTAAGTTCACTTAGCTTTGACTCAATCAAGCCTCTAGTTATTGTTTGGCCTCTAAATTTCGCATCAAAGAAGACTGAAGTCGGCTACTCTAATTCAAAGTTCACCAACTCCCCCCGTTCAGGCAAACCAAGGATGATTGATACATCCCGAACAGTAAAACCAATGAAATTCCCATTAATTAGGAATCCTTGCCTTTCTTCATCCCATCTTGGTATCAAAAATTCCACTGCTAGCATATCCAATGCTACAAAAGAAGATCCCCTAAATTAAACCCCAAACGGGTAGCCGACCGCTCCTTTATTATATTGCCAATAGCTAGGCTGTCTATAAAAGTATGCAACCTCTTCAACGAACATCTACTAAGGATAGGATGGGCCCCTTTTACAGACTTTCCTTCTCTTTGTAAACGGGGCATTTGGGCCACTTCTTTTTCAACTTTCTTGCTCGAACTAGATTCTGAATCTAAGCTTGATCGACTCATAGTCTACGACAAAATTATTAGATACTGCAAAAAATAACTCATATTCTATGTTATACTCACATTACATCACAAAACCTACTAGATTCTACTAAAAACAAATTGGATTCTACTAAACTAACTTAAATTTAACAGTATTGCAAATTAGCTTCGACTAAAACAATTAAAATTACATGGTATACTCATATTCTACAGAATAGCAGGTGAATTCTACTAAAAGCAAATTAAATTGTACTAAAAAAACTTAAATTCAACCCCCAAACAACTTAATTTACCCTAAACAACTTAACTTACCCTAAAACAATCTAGTTCTACTAAAACAACTCATCTAAAAACCTATTCATTCATATTCTACTAATTGCTGTTGGGTCCCCTTCAAGGGGGAGCGCAAAGGGGGAAATCCCTAAAGGTGGCGCATGTGTGATTCTTTTGCAGCGGAAGATAGGGATTCAAGATCAAAATTGCATGTCGTATGATCAACTCTTATGAGATGTATAAATCGGATGAGATTCATACGATTGCCATGAAGATTGGACTCGACTTGGAAGCAAGAGAACGATAGGGTTCTCCTCCAAAGTGTGCCACACACAAGAGGATGTTGGCCTACTCCTTGTCGTCCTTGTGCTAGCAAGGCTTCAAGGTTCTTGTCGTATGAAGGAGAAGAAAAACCAACTTTCGGCAAGGGCGATGAAGCTTCTCTTGTTCGTTCTCGTCTCCAATGGATCGATCACCAAGCAAAAGCCACAACATGCGTTTAAGCGTTTTCTTCAAGAGGCGTTACATGATTTCCCAAGATGGAAAGTCATGAAGCTTTCGCCCACTCAAAGCAAACCGCCCTTTAACGCTTCCATCTTGAACCAATCCGTTCACACATGTGTGAACCAGTTCAATGGAATTCGGTCCAATGCTTTTGGTTCAAAGACCAAACCAAAACAACCCAAGCCATGGTCTAGATCTCTCTCTGAACCAAATGGTTCAAGATCTAACCGTTGATCTCTTGATGCTTCTGATCTCACTGATCTAGCATCACTACTCTCGATCGAAGCTTACCGATCTCAAGCCCTAATCAATCAAACATGATCAGACCAGATCTCACTTACAATCAGAGTCCAAACTCCTTTAAACTGAATCAAAACAACCCAGTCCACACGATCTGACTTAAGCAAGCCATATCATCAAATTGTGCGACCCTAAGGGTTTCCTTTAAATGTCGGTAACGACAACTTACGTTATCACGATCAGTGAGGGGTATCTAGCAACACATCACTGTCTCCCGATATAAAGGAAAGAGTCTTCCAAGACTACTCCCAAATCACAGCACAAGTGTGAATCTTCTTCACAAGGCATACATGTTTCCTTTGCCACTGGATGTTCTTATTGGACAAGCATGTCAAGCCTGTAACTCCAATACGATGAGCATGATTAGATCAGATGATCACAGTCATCTGGGTATGGCCATACACTTTCTCAATCATCTCATATAGGGGGGCCCTAGAACATCACACTCCTTAAACAAGGAGACGGCAATCCTGTATCTATCACTAGTGTCCTAACCTGACTCTTGATCATCATCCAAGATAGTCTATAATCATTATATTTCAAATGATATTAAACTACCTCAAAACAATGACATTCATCATTTAGAAACACAAGTGATCTCAAGTCAAAGGACATGTGCCACTTGTAGCATACAAGGATTATTCACATTGTGACAAGCAACCGAATATCCTAGTAGGGTCTGTCCAGTACATCCAATGTACCCATGAGTCTATATCTTATTCCATGCTCGAAGCATCCTATAAGATTAGAACTCATATTAGTCTCTGAAAGTACCCCTTAAACTAAGGGGGGTCCCCTTCTAGGGGGAGCGAAAACCCTAGGCAGTGGCGCATAAAATTTTTGGGCAGCGGATTAGGGTTTCAAGAATCGGTTCATGTGATATGATCAACCAAATGGAAACGATTGCATGTAAGAGATAAAACTCATACCATAGCCATTTCGAATGGCGCCTAGGAAGCAAAGATCAAAGCAGATCTTCTCCAGAGGTGACGCACACAGTTGATGTCGCCTACTCCTCTTTGCGATCCTTGTGCTAGCAAGATCCAAAGAAGTCTTTGATCGAAAATGAGAAAGGGATGAAGAGATCTTTTCTTTGCCGATTTCTCCTCAAAATCCAAGGCGTCGTCACCCACGGAAAAAACCCAAGAGGAATGCGTTCAAGTGGCGAGAATAGAGAGAGCACTCTCTTTCGAACGTGAGTGTCTCCAAGTGGAGATCATGGTTGCTAAAAATAGCACCACTAACCGCCCAACATGTTCACGCCAAGTGAACTTGTCGCCAATGCTTGAACCATTTTGGTTTAATTTAATTTTGGTTCAATTACCAAATAAACCAAACGACATGGCCTAGATCATATTAAAACCCTAAGGTTCCAGATCTAGCCGTTGATCTCTATGATGCTCCTGATCTGACCGATCTAGCATCTCTTCTCTCGATCGAAGCTTACCGATCTCAAGCCCTAATCAATCAAACATGATCAGACCAGATCTCACTCACAATTAGAGATTAAATCCCTTTAAACTGAACCCGAAACAATTCAGTCCACACGATCTGACTTAAGTAAGCCATATCATCAATTGTGCGACCCTGAGGGTTTCCTTAAAACATCGGTAACGATAATTTACATTATCACAACCAGTGAGGGGTATCTAGCAACACATCACTGTCTCCCGATATCAAGGAAAGAGTCTTCCAAGACTTCACCCAAAAACAGCACAAGTGTGAATCAATTCACAAAGCATACATGTTTCCTTTGCCACTGGATGTTCTTATTGGACAAGCCTGTCAAGCTCGTAACTCCAATATGATGAGCATGATTAGAACAGATGAGCACTGTCACCTGGGTATGGCCATACACTCTCTCAATCATCTCATCCAGGGGGCCCCTTTAGAACATCACACTCCTTAAACAAGGAGACGGCAATCCTATGTCTATCACTAGTGCTCTAACCTGATTCAAGCTCACCATCCAAGATAGTCTATAATCATTATGTTTCAAATGATATTGAACTACCTCAAAACAATGACAATCATCATTTAGAAAACACAAGTGATCTCAAGTCAGAGGAAATGTGCCACTTGTCTTAATCAAGGAATATTCACATTGTGACAAACAATTGAACATCCTAGTAGGGTCTGTCCAGTACATCCCATGTACTCATGAGTCTACATCTTATTCCATGCTCGAAGCATCCTATAAGATTAGAACACATATTAGTCTTAACCATATCGAGGCTGTCTCATGTTTACCAAGATATATCGACTAAGGACATAATAGCATGTCAGCCCAGCTGAACAGCTTTGAGACATTATTCAGAAGAACATATATTGCAGCAGACAATGTAGCTAACTGAATAACAACCATGCCTTTATAAACACATAGAGTTTATTACATGATACTTGTTACATTCCCATAGGCCTCAAACATTAGCCTTAAGGGCATACCCCAACAATCTCCCACTTGCACTTAATCTAATGGTTGAGAAATCTCAAACCCATATTATTACAGTGCTTCTCATGCTTCTGCTGCGCCAGAGGCTTGGTAAGCGGGTCTGCCAGATTGTCATCTGTATGAACCTTGCATACTTTGATCTCGCCACGATCTATGATCTCCCTGATCAAATGAAACCGTCTCTGTATGTGCTTGGACTTCTGGTGCGACCGTGGTTCCTTTGCCTGTGCGATTGCTCCAGTGTTATCACAGAAGATAACCAAAGGATCTGCACACGAAGGAACGACACCAAGTTCTCTCACGAACTTACGAATCCACACTGCCTCCTTGGATGCTTCCGAGGCTGCAACATACTCGGCTTCTGTTGTGGAATCAGCAACAGTTGACTGTTTGAAACTTTTCCACACCACTGCACCTCCATTCAAGCTAAAAACATAGCCTGATTGCGATCGGAAATCATCCTGGTCAGACTGGAACGAAGCGTCAGTATATCCTTCAATACTGAGTTCTTCCTGACCACCATATATCAAGAACATATCTTTGGTCCTCCGCAGATATTTTAAAATGTTCTTGACTGCAATCCAGTGCGCCATACCTGGATTACTCTGGTAACGACTGGTTACGCTTAACCCGTAAGCAACGTCTGGGCGAGTACACAACATCGCATACATTATAGAACCAATAGCCGAAGCATAAGGCGTATTGTTCATTTCATCTTTCTCAGTCTGTGTTTGTGGACACTGACTCTTAGAAAGATTCAGACCATGTCTGACTGGAAGATATCCTCGCTTAGAATTCTCTAAGTGAAATCTCTCCAGGACCTTATCGATGTAAGTACTCTGGCACAGCCCGAGAAGCCTCTTAGATCTATCCCTGTAGATCTTCACACCTAACACATAGGCTGCTTCTCCTAGATCTTTCATCTGGAAACATTTCCTCGGCCATGCCTTAACAGCATGCATTTCAGGAATGTCGTTTCCAATGATCAAGATATCATCGACGTAGAGGACTAGGAAAGTAATCACGCTCCCACTAAACCTCTTATATACACACGGGTCATCCTCGTTCTTGATGAAACCAAATTCAGTAACTGATTCATCAAAACGAATATTCCAGCTTCTTGATGCTTGTTTAAGTCCATAAATGGACTTCTTTAACTTGCATATTTTATGACGATCTGCTGGATTAGTGAAACCTTCTGGTTGTGTCATATACACATCCTCATCCAGATTTCCATTAAGGAAAGCTGTTTTCACATCCATCTGCCAAATCTCATAATCATAATATGCAGCTATCGCGAAAAGAATCCGAATAGACTTAAACATGGCTACAGGTGAGAAAGTTTCATCATAATCTATCCCGTAGATTTGTTTGAAACCTTTCGCAACTAGCCTGCCTTTATAGGTAACTACGTTACCATCCATGTCAATCTTCTTCTTGAAGATCCATTTACAGCCTATAGGGATAACTCCCGGAGGCGGATCAACCAAATCCCAGACTTGGTTATCTGACATGGAGTCCATCTCGGCGCGCATAGCCTCAAGCCATCTCGCTGACTCTGGTCCACTGACCGCATCCGCATAAGTAAGGGGTTCATCATTGTCAATGATGTAGACTCCGTCATAGCGCTCAGGCTGTCGACGAATCCTACCCGATCTTCGCGGTTCCCGTGATGTCTGAGCCTCAGGTTGTTCAATAACCTGTTCTACCGGCTCAGACTCATCCAACTGTGCTTGATCACTTTGTCCTTCTTCTGGATTCTCATCCAGCTTTATTTCTCTCCCACTGGCCTCTTGCAGAAGAAACTCCTTCTCAAGAAATATGGCCGTCCGAGCAACAAAAACCTTGTTCTCATTGGGATCGAAGAAATAATAACCCTTAGTTTCCTTAGGGTAACCGACAAAGATACATTTGTCAGATCTGCTCTCTAGTTTCCCAGAGGCGAGCTTTTTAACATAAGCCTCGCAACCCCAGATCCTGATAAATGTCAAGCTCGGCTGTTTCCCATACCATAACTCATATGGCGTCTTTGAAACTGCCTTGGATGGCACTCGGTTTAGTACCTTTGCAGCTGTTTCCAGCGCAAAACCCCAAAAGGAGTATGGAAGAGTAGCCTGACTCATCATAGAACGAACCATATCAAGTAACGTTCTATTTCTCCTCTCGGACACACCATTCCATTGCGGTGTTCCTGGTGGAGTGAGCTGTGAGATAATCCCACACTCCTTTAGATAGTCAGTAAATGCATGACTTAGGTATTCACCACCTCGATCTGAGCGAAGTGCCTTGATATTACGGCCTAGCTGATTTTGTACTTCATTCTTGAACTCTTTGAACTTGTCAAAAGATTCACTCTTATGTCTCATCAGATAGACATACCCATATCTACTGAAATCATCAGTAAATGTAATGAAGTACTGATAGCCACCTCTGGCATGTTTACTAAATGGCCCACACACATCACTGTGTATGAGGTCAAGTAAACCTGAAGCCCTTTGACCTTTATTAGGAAAAGGTGACTTCGTCATTTTACCCATCAAACAAGCTTTGCATGTATCAATCTCCTTATAGGAGAATGATCCCAGCAGTCCATGATCATGCAACCGCTTAATGCGTTTCTCGTTAATATGGCCTAAACGACTATGCCATAGCAAGGTGCTGTCATCAGCATACTTGGCTTTCTTAATATCAACATTCTGTATAGAACTTTCCATGTCCAACATGAATAACCCATTATTAATTGAACCAGTTGCATAAACAATATTATCATGACAAAACACACTTTGAAATATTGCATTCAAAGGAAAACCCCTTCCTGACAAGAGCAGGAATGGAGATAATATTTTTAGTTATACTGGGAACAAAATAACAACTGTTTAGTTCCAATACAATTCCAGATGGTAAAGTAATGAAGTAGTCTCCTACAGCAACAGCAGCAACCCGTGCCCCGTTTCCAACGCGTAGGTCCACCTCATGCTGTCCCACCTGCCTTCTTCTCTTGAGTTCCTGCACATTTGAACAAATGTGAACTCCACATGCAGTGTCCAACACCCATGATACAGAAGAAGAATACATGACCTCAGTCACGAATATACCTGAGCCAGAAGCAAAGCTTCCCCTCTTATCTCCTTGGAGCGCTTTACAGTCCTTTTTCCAGTGACCCAGCTGGCCACAGTGGAAACACCTGTATTCCTTAGACCGCTTCACCTTCTGCTTCAGAGCCTTGCTGTAATTCTTGACCGGGGCCTTGCCCTTCTTCCCCTTCTTCTTGTTCCTGGAAGGAACCATCAAGACAGAGGTTGAAGGCTTACCCTTCAGAGTTTCCTCAGTGGTCAAGAGCATATTCAGCAGCTCTGCCGGAGTACAATCGATTTTGTTCATATTAAAATTAATAATGAACGCGTCGAATGATGGCGGGAGAGACTGCAGAATAATGTCCACAGCAAGCTCCTGGTTGATGGTATGCCCCCAGTTTCTCTAGAGCCTCCTTGTGCCCAATCATCTTGAGCACGTGAGCTCCCACTGGGCTCCCTTCAGCCAGTTTGCTCTGAAAGAAGAGCTTCGTCAAATTATAGCGTTCAGTCCTCGCCTGTGCAGCATACAACATCTTGAGGTTTGTAATCATGTCTCTAGCCGACATGTCCTCATGCTGACGCTGCAGCGGTGGCGTCATAGACGCTAACATCAGGCAAGCGACATCAATGCTATCATTGACGTGCTTTTCATAGGCTTCCCGAACCGCCCTTGCGGCGTTCGGAGCGGGCTGCGGCGGTATCGCCGTCTCGAGGACATACAGTTTTCCTCTCTGCCTTAAGAACGATCTTAAGGTGTCCAAACCAGTCAGAGAAGTTCGGCCCAGCAAACTTCTCTCTTTCCAGTAGGGATCGCACATTGAAGTTCATGGTGTTCGTTGCTGCAGGTATCTACAACAATGCAAGAACAGCAAGGTCAGTATCAATGTATAAGAATCAATCAGGACTTAAGAAAGATTCTTTTTCTCACTATTTTATCAGGCGTGAAAAATCCAGCAAAACAGCCCGAAAGAGTAGAACTCTTTTAGTGAGATGGGATCCAGATTTCATACTTGGTCTCCGCGTCCCGCTCAGGCGAGATAAGATGCACAGAGAGTACAAGCACTAGTTTCTGGTAGGCAGTCCCTGCCGATCGCCAACCCGTGCGATTCCCCTTCATCTGGGCAGTCCAGCAGACTGTGCCAACTGAGTTGGTACAACACAATCTCTGACCCCACAGATGGCTGCCTCCATGTGCTACCATATGCGCCACATATGTAGCCTACACGGTCAAGCTGACCCGACCTACTCCCTGGACCACCATGTGCTATGCTGAGCAACGAGAAGGGATAAATCCCTGCTCTGTAACACACAGGTGTAATCCCGCACCGTCTGAAGATAGATGGACGTGCCCACTGAGTGGGTACAACACGGCTCCAACGATAATCAGAACAGTGAGGTTTCGCGTCAGAAGGCTTACGAGCTTGATATTTAATCGTTGGATTTTAACGGTCTTTTATCTTCTTGCCTATCATGCAATTCCTATGGTGATAGCAGAAGATAAATTTACTCATGCAATTCTAATATATAGCAATAAAAGAAAGCATGTGTCTTTTGTGGTAAAAGCCCATAGCCCTAGTGAGACCTTAACCTAACTTAAGTCTACACTTGCTCTTTATGGGTCTTTAGCTGCTCATCTGGCCCAAACCTGGGCCCAAGCGCCAACTGCAGCTCTGGTGCGCCCACCAGGAATTTGCGCCTGGTCCTAGGGTCGAACCCTAGACCTCCCACCTGGTCCAGCCACTGCTGCATGCGCTTCTGCCAAGTGTGCATTGTGCTCTTGTCTAATTAAATTACAAATTTAACTATCTAGACAAGAGTGACACGCAGGTCACTTTCACATTATAAATTAATTAAAATTGTGATACGCAGATCACATAAAGAAAATTAATTTACAACATATAATCCAGGCACGCAGGCCCCAGCACAGCACACATTAAAAACGGGCAGCCCACATAAGACTAAATAAACAAGCAGATGCAACAACCATCATGTGATCCAGTCAGGAAAAATAAATTTAAAAAAAAACCCCTTGGGATCGATTTTTTTTTTTTTAATTTTTCCTTATTTGCCCCACAACCTTACAATGGTCCATTACTAGGGATCCACTCATCCAACCTAGTCAGATCCACTGCCCTAGCATGCACCAAGTCCTAACTGACTTGAGTCGACCAAAAGGTCAACCATGCATGCACCAAGGCTGAACGACCACACTGAGGTCTGGCAAGCGGGCGTGACCCCGGGCCTAACTCAGGTGCGTTCATCAGTTGTCTCAATCAGACATCGCTACACACCTGTCTGCAGTCGACCTATAGCCACCACAGGCATGCGCCAAGGTGCTAACTGGTCGACCCATTCAGGCTGTCAGATAGTCTGATCAGACATGTTTGGATCTAACCTAGGGGGTGACTTCAACCCTAATAACCCATCTAAGGGTTTAATGTAGGAGCATTAGATCTAAGGTGAAACGCGCATACATGGATCATATGACATATCATGGCAATCATAAACAAGCATGAAACATCTGCCTCTGATACCAATTGAAAGTACCCCTTAAACTAAGGGGGGTCCCCTTCTAGGGGGAGCGAAAACCCTAGGCAGTGGCGCATAAAATTTTTGGGCAGCGGATTAGGGTTTCAAGAATCGGTTCATGTGATATGATCAACCAAATGGAAACGATTGCATGTAAGAGATAAAACTCATACCATAGCCATTTCGAATGGCGCCTAGGAAGCAAAGATCAAAGCAGATCTTCTCCAGAGGTGACGCACACAGTTGATGTCGCCTACTCCTCTTTGCGATCCTTGTGCTAGCAAGATCCAAAGAAGTCTTTGATCGAAAATGAGAAAGGGATGAAGAGATCTTTTCTTTGCCGATTTCTCCTCAAAATCCAAGGCGTCGTCACCCACGGAAAAAACCCAAGAGGAATGCGTTCAAGTGGCGAGAATAGAGAGAGCACTCTCTTTCGAACGTGAGTGTCTCCAAGTGGAGATCATGGTTGCTAAAAATAGCACCACTAACCGCCCAACATGTTCACGCCAAGTGAACTTGTCGCCAATGCTTGAACCATTTTGGTTTAATTTAATTTTGGTTCAATTACCAAATAAACCAAACGACATGGCCTAGATCATATTAAAACCCTAAGGTTCCAGATCTAGCCGTTGATCTCTATGATGCTCCTGATCTGACCGATCTAGCATCTCTTCTCTCGATCGAAGCTTACCGATCTCAAGCCCTAATCAATCAAACATGATCAGACCAGATCTCACTCACAATCAGAGATTAAATCCCTTTAAACTGAACCCGAAACAATTCAGTCCACACGATCTGACTTAAGTAAGCCATATCATCAATTGTGCGACCCTGAGGGTTTCCTTAAAACATCGGTAACGATAATTTACATTATCACAACCAGTGAGGGGTATCTAGCAACACATCACTGTCTCCCGATATCAAGGAAAGAGTCTTCCAAGACTTCACCCAAAAACAGCACAAGTGTGAATCAATTCACAAAGCATACATGTTTCCTTTGCCACTGGATGTTCTTATTGGACAAGCCTGTCAAGCTCGTAACTCCAATATGATGAGCATGATTAGAACAGATGAGCACTGTCACCTGGGTATGGCCATACACTCTCTCAATCATCTCATCCAGGGGGCCCCTTTAGAACATCACACTCCTTAAACAAGGAGACGGCAATCCTATGTCTATCACTAGTGCTCTAACCTGATTCAAGCTCACCATCCAAGATAGTCTATAATCATTATGTTTCAAATGATATTGAACTACCTCAAAACAATGACAATCATCATTTAGAAAACACAAGTGATCTCAAGTCAGAGGAAATGTGCCACTTGTCTTAATCAAGGAATATTCACATTGTGACAAACAATTGAACATCCTAGTAGGGTCTGTCCAGTACATCCCATGTACTCATGAGTCTACATCTTATTCCATGCTCGAAGCATCCTATAAGATTAGAACACATATTAGTCTTAACCATATCGAGGCTGTCTCATGTTTACCAAGATATATCGACTAAGGACATAATAGCATGTCAGCCCAGCTGAACAGCTTTGAGACATTATTCAGAAGAACATATATTGCAGCAGACAATGTAGCTAACTGAATAACAACCATGCCTTTATAAACACATAGAGTTTATTACATGATACTTGTTACATTCCCATAGGCCTCAAACATTAGCCTTAAGGGCATACCCCAACAGTCTCAATCATATCAGGGCTGTCTCAAGTTCACCAAGATATCTCGACTAAGGACATTACTGCATGTCAGCCTAGCTGAACAGCTTTGAGACATTAATCAGAAGTACACTTATTACAGCAGACAAGGTAACAATCTGAATAACAACCATGCCTTTATAAACTTAAGAGTTTATTACATGATACTGTTACAATCCCAAGGCCTCAAACATTAGCCTTAAGGGCATACTCCAACAATCTCCCACTTGCACTTAATCTAATGGTTGAGAAACCTCAAACCCATATTATTACAGTGCTTCTCATGCTTCTGCTGCGCCAGAGGCTTGGTAAGCGGGTCTGCCAGATTGTCATCTGTATGAACCTTGCAGATTTTGATCTCGCCTCGATCAATGATCTCCCGGATCAAGTGAAACCGTCTCTGTATGTGCTTGGACTTCTGGTGCGACCGTGGTTCCTTTGCTTGTGCGATGGCTCCAGTGTTATCACAGAAGATAACCAAAGGATCTGCACTCGAAGGAACAACACCAAGTTCTTTCACGAACTTACGAATCCACACTGCCTCCTTGGATGCTTCCGAGGCTGCAACATACTCGGCTTCTGTTGTGGAATCAGCAACAGTTGACTGCTTGAAACTTTTCCACACCACTGCTCCACCATTCAAGCTAAAAACATAGCCTGATTGCGATCGGAAATCATCCTGGTCCGACTGGAACGAAGCGTCAGTATATCCTTCAATACTGAGTTCTTCCTGACCACCATATATCAAGAACATATCTTTGGTCCTCCGCAGATATTTTAAAATGTTCTTGACCGCAATCCAGTGCGCCATACCTGGATTACTTTGGAACCGACTGGTCACGCTTAACCCGTAAGCGACGTCTGGGCGAGTACACAACATCGCATACATAATGGACCCAATAGCCGAAGCATAAGGCGTATTGTCCATTTCATCTTTCTCAGTCTGTGTTTGTGGACACTGACTCTTCGAAAGATTCAGACCATGTCTGACTGGCAGATATCCTCTTTTAGAATTCTCTAAATGGAATCTCTCCAGGACTTTATCGATGTACGTACTCTGGCACAGCCCGAGAAGCCTCTTAGATCTATCCCTGTAGATCTTCACACCTAACACATAGGCTGCTTCTCCTAGATCTTTCATCTGGAAACATTTTCCTAACCATGCTTTAACAGCATGCAGTTCAGGAATATCATTTCCAATGATCAAGATGTCATCGACGTAGAGGACCAGGAAAGTAATCACGCTCCCACTAAACCTCTTATATACACACGGGTCATCTTCGTTTTTGATGAAACCAAACTCAGAGATTGATTCATCAAAATGAATATTCCAGCTTCTAGATGCTTGTTTCAGTCCATAAATGGACTTCTTTAACTTGCATATTTTATGACGATCTGATGGATTAGTGAAACCCTCAGGCTGTGTCATATACACATCCTCGTCCAGATTTCCATTAAGGAAAGTTGTCTTCACATCCATCTGCCAGATCTCATAATCATAATATGCAGCTATCGCGAAAAGAATCCGAATAGACTTAAACATGGCTACAGGTGAGAAAGTTTCATCATAATCTATCCCGTAGATTTGTTTGAAACCTTTCGCAACTAGCCTGCCTTTATAGGTTACCACGTTACCATCCATGTCAATCTTCTTCTTGAAGATCCATTTACAGCCTATAGGGATTACTCCCGGAGGCGGATCAACCAAATCCCAGACTTGGTTATCTGACATGGAGTCCATCTCGGCTCGCATAGCATCAAGCCATCTAGCTGACTCCGGTCCACTGACCGCATCCGCATAAGTGAGGGGTTCATCATTATCAATGATGTAGACTCCGTCATAGCGCTCAGGCTGACGACGGATCCTTCCCGATCTTCGCGGTTCCCGTGATATCTGAGCCTCAGGTTGTTCAATAACCTGATCTACCGGCTCAGGCACATCCAACTGTGCTTGACTACTTTGTCCTTCCTCTGGATTCTCATCCAGCCTTATTTCTCTCCCACTGGCCTCTTGCAGAAGAAACTCCTTCTCAAGAAATATGGCCGTCCGAGCAACAAATACTTTGTTCTCTTTGGGATCGTAGAAATAATAACCCCTAGTTTCCTTAGGGTAACCGACAATTATACATTTCTCAGATCTGCTCTCCAGTTTCCCAGAGGCGAGCTTTTTGACATAAGCCTCGCAACCCCAGATCCTGATAAATGTCAAGCTTGGCTGTTTCCCATACCATAACTCATATGGCGTCTTAGAAACTGCCTTGGATGGCACTCGGTTTAGTACCTTTGCAGCTGTTTCCAGTGCAAAACCCCAAAAGGAGTAAGGTAGAGTAGCCTGACTCATCATAGAACGAACCATATCAAGTAACGTTCTATTTCTCCTCTCGGACACACCATTCCATTGCGGTGTTCCTGGCGGAGTGAGCTGTGAGATAATCCCACACTCCTTCAGATAGTCAGTAAATGCATGACTTAGGTATTCACCACCTCGATCAGAACGAAGTGCCTTGATATTTCGGCCTAACTGATTTTGTACTTCATTTTTGAACTCCTTGAACTTGTCAAAAGATTCACTTTTATGTCTCATTAAATAGACATACCCATACCTACTGAAATCATCAGTAAAGGTAATGAAGTACTGTTAGCCACCTCTGGCATGTTTACTAAATGGCCCACACACATCACTGTGTATAAGGTCAAGTAAACCTGAAGCCCTTTGACCTTTATTAGGAAAAGGTGACTTCGTCATTTTACCCATTAAACAAGCTTTGCATGTATCAATCTCCTCATAGGAGAATGATCCCAGCAGTCCATGATCATGCAACCGCTTAATGCGCTTCTCGTTTATATGGCCTAAACGACTATGCCATAGCAAGGTGCTGTCATCAGCATACTTGGCTTTCTTATTATCAATGTTATGTATAGAACTTTCCATGTCCAACATGTATAACCCATTGTTAATTGAACCAGTAGCATAAACAATATTACCATAAGATAAAACACACTTTGAAATATTGCATTCAAAGGCAAATCCTTTCCTGACAAGAGCAGGAATGGAGATAATATTTTTAGTTATACTGGGAACAAAATAACAACTGTTTAGTTCCAATACAAGCCCAGATGGTAAAGAAATGAAATAGTCTCCTACAGCAACAGCAGCAACCCGTGCCCCGTTTCCAACGCGTAGGTCTACCTCATGCTGTCCCACCTGCCTTCTTCTCTTGAGTTCCTGTACATTTGAACAAATGTGAACTCCACATGCAGTGTCCAACACCCATGATATAGAAGAAGATGAAACCATGACTTCCGTCACGTAAATACCTGAGCCAGAAGCGATGCTTCCCCTCTTATCTCCTTGGAGCGCTTTACAGTCCTTTTTCCAGTGACCCAGCTGGCCACAGTGGAAACACCTGTTATCCTTGGACCGCTTCACCTTCTGTTTCAGAGCCTTACTGTAGTTCTTGACAGGGGCCTTGCCCTTCTTCCCCTTCTTCTTGTTCCTTGAAGGAACCAGTAAGACAGAGGTTGAAGGCTTTCCCTTCAGAGTTTCCTCAGTAGTCAAGAGCATATTCAACAGCTCTGCCGGTGTACAATCGATTTTGTTCATATTAAAGTTAATGATGAACGCATCGAAAGAAGGCGGAAGAGACTGCAGAATGATGTCTACAGCAAGTTCCTGGTTAATGGTATGCCCCAGTTTCTCCAGAGCCTCCTTGTGCCCAATCATCTTGAGCACGTGAGCTCCCACTGGGCTCCCTTCAGCCAGTTTGCTCTGAAAGAAGAGCTTCGTCAGATTATAGCGTTCTGTCCTCGCCTGTGCAGCATACAGCATCTTGAGGTTCGCTATGATCTCTATAGCCGACATATCCTCATGCTGACGCTGCAGCGGTGGCGTCATAGACGCTAGCATCAGGCAAGCGACATCAATGCTATCATTGACGTGCTTTTCATAGGCTTCACGAACCGCCCTTGCGGCGTTCGCAGCGGGTTGAGGCGGCACAGCCGTCTCGAGGACATACAGTTTCCTCTCTGCCTTAAGAACGATCTTAAGGTGTCCGAACCAGTCAGAGAAGTTCGGCCCAGCAAACTTCTCCCTTTCCAGTAGGGATCGCACATTGAAGCTCATGGTGTTCGTTGCTGCAGGAATCTACAACAATGCAAGAACAGCAAGGTCAGTATCAATGTTCAGAATCAATTCAGGACTTAAGAAAGATTCTTTTCTCACTATTTTATCTGACTGAAAAATCCAGTAAACAGTCCGAAAGAGTAACACTCTTTTAGTGAGATGGGATCCAGATTTCATACTTGGTCTCCGCGTCCCGCTCAGGCGAGATAAGATGCACAGAGATGACAAGCATTAATTTCTAGTAGGCTGTCCCAGCCAATCGCCAACCCGTGCGATTCCCCTTCATCTGGGCAATCCAGCAGACTGTGCCAACTAAGTTGGTACAACACAGTCTCTGATCCCACAGATGGCTGCCTCCATGTGCTACCATATGCGCCACATATGTAGCCTACATGGTCAAGCTGACCCGACCTACTCCCTGGACCACCACGTGCTATGCTGAGCAACGAGAAGCGATAAATCCCTTCTCTGTAACACGCAGGTGTAATCCCGCACCGTCTGAAGATAGATGGACGTGCCCACTGAGTGGGTACAACACGGCTCCAACGATAGTCAGAACGGTGAGGTTTCGCGTCAGAAGGCTTACGAGCTTGATATTTTAGCGTTGGATTTTACCGGTCTTTTATCTTCTTAACTATCATGCAAGTCCTATGGTGATAGCAGAAGATAAACTCATGCATTTCTAATTATAAAAGCAATAAATAGAAAGCATGCTGATCTTATGTGGTAAAAGCCCATGAATCCTAAGTAAGACCTTAATTTTACTTAAGTCTTCACTTGAGCTTCTTGGGACTTTTGCATCTCATCTGGTCCAACCCAGGGCCCTAGCGCCAAGAGCACCTCAGGTGCGCCACCAGCTGAATGCCCCTCTTGGATGTGTGCCTTTGTGCTCTTGTCTAATCAAAATACATTTTGATCTACCTAGACAAGTTTGACTCGCAGGTCAAATATACAATAAATTAATTACAAATGTGATTCGCAGATCACAAAATAATATTAACTTATAATAAACCAGGCACGCAGGCCCCAGCACAGCACACATTAGGGCAACCCACATAAGATTAAATAAACAAGCATATGGTATCAAATCAACATGTGATCCATTCATGAAATTAAATTTTGAAAACCCCATGGTATCAATTTTAATTTCCTTATGTGCCCCTACAACCTTACAATGGTCCATTGATAGGGATCCACTCATCCATCTAGTCAGATCCTCTGCCCTTGCATGCACCAAGTCCTAACTGACTTGAGTTGACCTAATGGTCAACCATGCATGCGCAAAGGGCTGAACCACCCTCATGAGTTTCGGCAAGCGGGTGTGACCCCGGGCCTAACTCATGTGTGTTCAGTAGTCGTCTCAACCAGACCTCGCTACACGCCCTGGATGCAGTCGACCTATAGCCACCTCGTGCTTGCGCACAGGTGCTATCTGGTCAACCCATCTAGGCTGTCAGATGGTCTGATCAGACTATTGGATCTAACCTAGAGATGACTTCAACCCCATCAACCCATCTAAGGGTTTATAGTAGGGCCTTAGATCTAGATAGGCGCGCAAGTTCCTTTTGTTTTGTAAGAAAAACTACACAAGCGCCAACACATGCGCAACAAGAAAACTTGCATGGAAACTTAAGCATGCGCCAAGGAGACATACATCAAGTTTCGGATATGCAAACTTAACATGTAACTCTCGCATGTCGGTTAGATCTAAGCATATCATTGCAAACAAGGATCACAAAAGCTTAAGCAATCATAACAACATGCATATTACGCTCTGATACCAATTGTTGGGTCCCCTTCAAGGGGGAGCGCAAAGGGGGAAATCCCTAAAGGTGGCGCATGTGTGATTCTTTTGCAGCGGAAGATAGGGATTCAAGATCAAAATTGCATGTCGTATGATCAACTCTTATGAGATGTATAAATCGGATGAGATTCATACCATTGCCATGAAGATTGGACTCGACTTGGAAGCAAGAGAACGATAGGGTTCTCCTCCAAAGTGTGCCACACACAAGAGGATGTTGGCCTACTCCTTGTCGTCCTTGTGCTAGCAAGGCTTCAAGGTTCTTGTCGTATGAAGGAGAAGAAAAACCAACTTTCGGCAAGGGCGATGAAGCTTCTCTTGTTCGTTCTCGTCTCCGATGGATCGATCACCAAGCAAAAGCCACAACATGCGTTTAAGCGTTTTCTTCAAGAGGCGTTACATGATTTCCCAAGATGGAAAGTCATGAAGCTTTCGCCCACTCAAAGCAAACCGCCCTTTAACGCTTCCATCTTGAACCAATCCGTTCACACATGTGTGAACCGGTTCAATGGAATTCGGTCCAATGCTTTTGGTTCAAAGACCAAACCAAAACAACCCAAGCCATGGTCTAGATCTCTCTCTGAACCAAACGGTTCAAGATCTAACCATTGATCTCTTGATGCTTCTGATCTCACTGATCTAGCATCACTACTCTCGATCGAAGCTTACCGATCTCAAGCCCTAATCAATCAAATATGATCAGACCAGATCTCACTTACAATCAGAGTCCAAACTCCTTTAAACTGAATCAAAACAACCCAGTCCACACGATCTGACTTAAGCAAGCCATATCATCAAATTGTGCGACCCTAAGGGTTTCCTTTAAATGTCGGTAACGACAACTTACGTTATCACGATCAATGAGGGGTATCTAGCAACACATCACTGTCTCCCGATATAAAGGAAAGAGTCTTCCAAGACTACTCCCAAATCACAGCACAAGTGTGAATCTTCTTCACAAGGCATACATGTTTCCTTTGCCACTGGATGTTCTTATTGGACAAGCATGTCAAGCCTGTAACTCCAATACGATGAGCATGATTAGATCAGATGATCACAGTCATCTGGGTATGGCCATACACTTTCTCAATCATCTCATATAGGGGGGCCCTAGAACATCACACTCCTTAAACAAGGAGACGGCAATCCTGTATCTATCACTAGTGTCCTAACCTGGCTCTTGATCATCATCCAAGATAGTCTATAATCATTATATTTCAAATGATATTGAACTACCTCAAAACAATGACATTCATCATTTAGAAACACAAGTGATCTCAAGTCAAAGGACATGTGCCACTTGTAGCATACAAGGATTATTCACATTGTGACAAGCAACCGAATATCCTAGTAGGGTCTGTCCAGTACATCCAATGTACCCATGAGTCTATATCTTATTCCATGCTCGAAGCATCCTATAAGATTAGAACTCATATTAGTCTCAATCATATCAGAGCTGTCTCAAGTTCACCAAGATATCTCGACTAAGGACATTACTGCATGTCAGCCTAGCTGAACAGCTTTGAGACATTAATCAGAAGTACACTTATTACAGCAGACAAGGTAACAATCTGAATAACAACCATGCCTTTATAAACTTAAGAGTTTATTACATGATACTGTTACAATCCCAAGGCCTCAAACATTAGCCTTAAGGGCATACTCCAACAATTGCAACATAAAATTCTACTAAAATAAGTCACATTCTACTAAACCCACTTACCTTCTACATTAAAACAAACTCAGATTACTCATATTGTTCTACAAACAATTTATAAACTTACATTATATAACCCATATTACGTTATGCAATTTAGGCAAACTACCAAAGTAACTTCATACAAATAAATATTTCTCACCAAGACTTCCTTAAGGCAAGGTCGGCGACGAGGATGCGTTGGCTGTTTAGGAATTAGGTCGACTGTGAGAGAGCTCGACGGAGGAACCCTAAACACTTGAGTTCGGTGATCCTTCGTTTTCTCCTTCAGAAACGAATGTCGATGGTAGGGTTGACCCGTTCCGTTCCGGGAAGTCGACGGCGGCAGAAAGTCCGGTGAGAGGTGGAGATGAGAAAAGGGAAAGAAGGGTTTTCGCGTTCTGGTGGGAAGACGAAACGACGCAAAAATGAGTTAACCCATGCGCAGTAACCTTGGTTACGCTTCCTCAAGATTCGCTCTATTTAAGTGCGCTTTAAGATTAGTGTGCACGTGATCGCCGACCCCTTCTTTTGATTGGAAAGAAGGGACCATGCGCAGGCCTTTTTCTCGATCAAAAGGGTTGCAAAGAGACAATTAGACAAACTTCAGAAGGAATCCATATAATGCCCAACGAATAAAAGATAAGAGTAGAAATTAACCAAGGAGTATAAGAAACAGCATATGTTCTTTTTCATTGCATATTTGCATTAGTGCACAAGTGTAAGGTCGCAAAAAAATAAAAAATAGATCGAATTTGAAGGAGCATAAAAAGTAACCTGTAGTTGAGCAGCCATCAGCTGCAAGCCTGCAAAACTGCTAAGTGTTGATGGCCAGCAAAACTGCATAGTACGTGGAGCAAAACTGCATCAAAAATCCAAAATCAAATTTTGCATCAAAACTGCTACTGCATAAGTTAAATATCTGATTTAACATGAAAACCGAATAACATGTTACACATGTCAAACACAAGTCAAACAGAACTAGATGATTTTGCTGTTGAATGAAACTTGCAAAGAGAGCCACGAATTGTACAAATTACAATGTCTTCTTCCATGAATTAAATCATACAAAATTTGCATAAACTAATTAATTCATACAAAATCCATACAACTTGTCAACTTGGCAGAATTGTCCAATTTTCAAAATCAGAAGATTCAGAACTGAGAAGTGAGAAGTACAAAATTCCAAAATCCAAATGTCAAAATATGAAATATCTATTGTCCTGTTGTCCTAACTCCAAACAGCAAACTCCAAATGCCCATCAGTCCAAAGTCCAAACTTCATTTCTCCATTACTCCGATATCAGTTACCTACATAAGCTAAAATCAACAAGTAACAAAATTTATGCTAGTAAATAGAAAATATACCAAAATTTATATTAACAATAATTATACTAAAGCATTTAACAATTAATTGATTACTTACACCTTAGAGAGGTAACATCTACATATCAATGATTTGTGGTGCAGATTTAATTGTTGAAATCACAATAACAATTAATAATAAAAAAAACATACATTATAACAGTAATATAAAATAACTAATATTAAACTTATATAATTTACCTTTATCAAATGAGTGAACATCTTCTATATCTTCTTCCATTTCATGATCCTTTGCTTTAATCCAATCTTGGCAACAAATTAAATCTTCCAATACTGAAGGAGACAATGAACTTCTGGATCAAGTATACGACCTTTAGTACTGAAAGTTGATTCTGAAGCTACGATAGATATAGGAATGGCTAAAATATCATGGACAATAGACGATAAAGCAAGAAATCTTATGGAATTAATCTTCCACCAACTTAAAATATCAAATCGGGGATTTGGCTCTTCAGCATCTTGATTCGATTATTTATCTAACTCAGTTTTTTCATAAATTGTAAGATTTTCCTTGTGTCTCCTGTACTTCACTTTAGTTTTGGATAGCACACACTCAGAAGCTGACATAGTAGAACTTGATCCTTCAAAAATATTTGAATTGTCACTAATTCCCATTATGCTCATATACTCATTGAATATCCTTTGAAGAAGTGTTTGCACCCTAATATATATATTTGAAACTTTGTCTTCACCATACATTTCTGAAAGTGCAAATTTCAAATAATCCATCTTATATCTAGGATCAAAAATAATTGCAATAAATAGAAGCAAATTCGCTTTTTGAACATTCCCCAAATATTTGTCCCATTTTTGTTTCATTTTCATTGTCATTTCATGAAACATGGGATGAAGATCAATATCTTCTATCCATTCAGTCAAAGTTGATGCAATTTGATTAACTTCATTCACATAGAGATTGGAAGTGCTTGACAAAGTTGTAGATACATTCAATGTAAATTGATAAAAAAAGTTTCAACATTGAAGCTAAATCTCGTACAATATTCCAATTAGTTTCAAAAGGCCTACTAAGTCCATTACTAGTTAAGAGTTCTGATTCAAAATGAGGATCTTTTTCATGAAATCTTTTAAAGGCACTTTCATACCTTTGTGCTACATCTAACATGATGTAGGTTGAATTCCATCTTGTACAAACATCCAAAGATAGGTGAGCTTTACTTTCTATCTTTTCTTGGGCAACACATGAGTTAAATATTTACATCCTTCGTGGAGATTGCTTAACATATTTTATTGCTTCACGAACTCTCTCAATTGAAGATTGAGAAATTTTTAGACCATCTTGGACAATTAAATTCATAACATGTGCAGTACATCTTACATGTAAAAATTCCCCATTAAGAATGCTTCCTTTTTTCCCAATTGTTAGTCCTTTTTTTAAGAAATAAAACCGTTGTGTCATTAGAACTTGCATTGTCTACTGTTACTGTCATAACTCTTGAAATACCACAATCATGTAGGCATTTCTCAATAGCTTTCCCAATAACTTCACCCTTATGACTTGTTATTGGAAAAAAAAATTCAAAACCCTTTTGTATAGTTTCCAATGCAAATCAATAAAATGACTTGTGATGCACATATAGTTAATTTGTTGTATAGATGTCCATGTTGGGAAACCCCGAGGATTTTAAAATTTTTACATACATACACAAATACATACAGTGGAAGCAAATCCCTAAACTAGGCCAGTCCCAAAAACCCAAAAGATCGAGTCAAGTGAGGTGGGTCGACACGGTGAGAAAGAGATAGTACCTCAAAGTAATAGATGGAGAAGTGATGTAGGCGCCCAAGTTTTCGCCCTCTCCAGTCTCGCACATACTTGATGCTTGAGTTCTCTTCTTCACCGCCCGGTTGATACAGCTATGATAGGAGGGATGGTTCTTAGTTTCGTACTCTATGGTGTTTACACAATGCACGAAAAACATGAGAGGGTCTTGAGACGAGGGAAGTAAAAGTGCTCGAAAAGTGCAGCAAGAAGGACAAAGAAATCAGCGGTGAATTCATTTTGGGGCAACACTAATGCGAGAGAAAACCACGGGATGCAATCTACAAAATTCATTCACTAACCTCTTAGCAAATTTAAGCACAACACATTCCTTACGGGGTTCAACGGATCGACGGAGTTCAGCTCGTGCGCCTATGATCTTAAAAATACACTGAAGAATAAGAAATCGCTCCACGCCTCTGATGTATGGATGCTCGTGGGTGAAGGAGGATGAAGATGAAAACACAGTAGAAAGACTTAGCAAAAATTTAGAAAACAAGCGGACTTGACCCTCCAGAGGTAGTGGGATTTACTTCTTATAATGCTAGAAAAACACACTTCCTAGTGGAGACACCGACCAAGACTCTTACAAGCTTTGGAATCGAGGCACCGACCATAATCTCCTAAGCTAGAGCACTCTGCTCACTATGAGAACTCTACCACTACTAGAGAACTGAAAATTAAGGGTGGCCCATTGATGCAGGAGAAGCCAGCACTGAAGAGGGGGAAAATATGGACTCAAAAGCACCCCCAAAATTTTCCCTGCGAGCTTAACATGGGCAGGCCGTGAAGCCCATCACGGGTGTGATTTAGGGGTTCCGAGTTCATAAATCACCTCTCGGTCCATATTACGAACTCTGTGACATGCTAATATTTCAAAACTAGAAAGTTTAAAGAAAATAATCACAAAAGCAAAATTATCATTCAAAGAATAAGTTGATAAAATAATGAGTATTTAGTCCTTTAAGAAATTAAGGGGGATTACTCCCTCTCTCCCAAAAGGTTTTTATGCTACCATGGAGAGAAAAATGTAATAATAATTCATCTCAGAAAAATCAGAATATGAAAGAGGGTAAATAAAACTTTTACTGATTTCACGGGGGTGTGTAAATTTCAGAACAAAATTTCACAACCCTGTTATCTAATGAAGAACAGAAGTAGTAGCTCGTCGATGAACAGTAGCCGCCACTTCATTTTCGTTGATTTCTCCCTTGATCGATCTCTTTTTGCTTTGAAACTTTCAGTGAATCTTCTCCTCCACCAGGCGCACATTCGCTGAAAATTTGGTCGCCGAAGATGGCATGGTTGTTTCTCGGCGAGGAACCTCTGATTTCTCTCTCCGTGTTTCTGAAAACTCTTTTTTGCTTTCGATCCAGAAATCTCGTTTGTCTAATAATTGCTCCAAAGCTTCCTTATATACTTTTCCATCCCTAGAATAGGTTTTCCCCAAAATCTGGAGTGAAATAGAATCAAATCGAGAGAAAAACTGAGTCAAACTAGAAACTGGCAGACAGAAGTACGATCGTGATAATTATCACGACAATGCCGTAATATGTTCTGTGTATTTTTCTGCGATAATTACAGATGTGATAATTATTATGGCAGTGTCGTAATTCTCTCTATGTAAAATCTTCAGGAAATCACAGTCGGGAAAATAATCACAGTAGTGCCGTGATTCTTTCTGTAAACTTTAAATTCATTTCAATAAAATCACGGCCGTGAAAATAATCACGGTAGTGCCGTAATTCTCTCTGTGTAAAATCTCCAGGAAATCACAGTTGGGAAAATAATCACGGTAGTGCCGTGATTCTTTCTATAAACTTCAAATTTATTCCAACAAAATCATAGCCATGAAAATAATCACGATAGTGCCATAATTTTGCCTTAAACTCTGATTTGCTTGAAAATTGACTTGTACTTTTCTCTTGATGACTAGATTTCGTTCATACATTTAGATCATTCATAAATCCATCAAAATGTGGTCATTTTTCCTTGAAATATGTCAAAACAAAATAAAGGTGAAGATTTGAACAAACACAAGGTTTTAAGTCTAATTCAATTAAAATATGCTCAAAACAGGAGAGATTATGCATAAAAATCATAGTAAAAATACTATGTAAATATGATACATCAAAGTACATAAGGCTCAAACCTTGCTTGTCCTCAAGCAAATAAATAGAATAAGGAATAATGCTGAGTACGGAAAATATGACTCCCTTTTGAAAAATAAAATTCTAAAACATAATCACTCAGGAAAAATTTCCACCACATGCTACATAAAATTCCAGATAAATACACTGTCCTTAGAATTTAATGCTCAAGATTCACATCCTTAATCGAATAACATTTCATAACATGTATAATAAACAAAATCTCAATCTCATGAATTTACCCTTGTTTCAGTTTAAATCTATAATACTTTTATTTACAGGAATAGGATCTCCAAAATCTGTTTTCCACTCAAAATTCTCTCTCTCTCTCTTTTTCTTTTTTTTGGTTTTTATTTTTTTTATTTTTGCTTTTAACATTCTCTATATCGATTACCACCTTTTTTTGTGACAAATTTAGAGTACACTGACTACATAGCCGATGTAATAAAACTCATATCTTTTTGGGAAGAAGAATCATAGCCTAAGATAGTGGAGCTAATGTCAAATGGCTTTTTCTTGATATGTGTCCACATAAATACATACTTTTTTATTTGGACTTCAACTCATATCTTCGGTACCATCGCCAATTTTTCGCAGTGCCAAGTAGAGGAGTCATATAACTCTCTTTCCCTTTTTTTAAAAAAATTTTTGGATTTTGCATTCTTTCTTCCCAACAAATAGTATAATTGATTAAACATCAATTAAACATCAACTAGGCTAATCAATCAATATAAACTCGATAAATTATACTCATATGCTCATTTTATTTGAGAAAGATGTTTCACTCTCAAATTACATTCATCGAACATCATACCTATCCAAAATCTCATGTATCAATTAATGAAAAATAACAATGAGAAGATATATATTGAAGAAATAAATTCAGCACAAGAGGCATATCTTCATTCACAGACATTAATATGTATAGATATTCATCTACCAAAATAAGAAAACGTATAATCACAACCATGCATCCATCCAATTTCCACAAAATATTAAATCACATATCATAACAGAAAAATCCAAACATCCAAGGAAGAACACATCATCAAGTTATAAGTTTGACAATTAACAATCTTATCATCAAATTGCACCTACACATGGTGCCGAATTACATTCTCATCGAGTCAGAAGTGCAATAAAGTCATACAAACCCATCTAAAAACAACACAAAAATACGAGGAGAGCAAAAAGATAACAAACGCGAACACAGAGGTCCATCTTTCCCTACAAAAGAGAATGCATCATTCTTGATGTAGCAAGGCAAAGAATAAGCAAGAAGGTTAAGGGATACTCACAAAGCACTAATCGTCGGCATCAACATCAGTCTCCTCATCATCTTCTTCATCTGGAGTAGCTTCTCCCATTGGCTCGTCTTGATTATTCTCCCGATCTCCTTCCTCATCCTCATTGTCAAATTAGTGCCACAGAAATCTCTTCACATCCTGGATATCTTCATGCACATACTAAATCGCATCAAGCATTTTCTCCATGAAGCACCCCTGACGGTATACCTCTGCAGATAATGCCTGAAAACTAGTATCCTAGGCTGTGGACCAACCCTCTGAGGTTGTGCTGTACCGTGAGCAGAAGAGTCCTGTCCGGGTGCTGAGGAATCCATATACATACTAAACGGGTCACTACAACCTCCCCATGTAGGTGGTGGTGGTACAAAATCAAGTGGGGGTAGGGGTAGCATTAAACAATAGTTGTCTCCTTCCCTAACAATCATTCTCATGGCAACACATGATTCCAAATTTATCCTGGCACTGCCCCTTGCAGTTTCAATCCCATATGGGTCCACGTTCAAATAAAGTGCAGTAGGATTAATCCCAACCCGTGATTATATCTTTCCAGATATGCTATAACAAATCAAGGGATTGATAAATATCAATATTCTACTATAATATCCAAATATTCTACTAAAATGATTAGAATTCTATAATATTGATATTCTCATTCTACAAAACTGATTAGAATTCTACTATATTGATATTCAGATTCTACGAAAATAATCACGGGTTGGACAAACATCAAGCCCAACACGTCATTATCTCTATCCAGATATGCTATAACAAATCAAGCGATTGATAAATATCAATATTCTACTATAATATCCAAATATTCTACTAAAATGATTAGAATTCTACTATATTGATATTCTCATTCTACTAAACTGATTAGAATTCTACTATATTGATATTCAGATTCTACGAAAATAATCACGGGTTGGACAAACATCACGCCCAACCTGTGATTATCTCTATCCAGATATTCTATAACAAATCAAGGGATTGATAAACATCAATATTCAACTATAATATCCAAATATTTAACTAAAATGATTAGAATTCTACAATACTGATTAGAATTATACTATATTGATATTCAGATTCTATGAAAATAATCACGAGTTGGACAAACATCACATCCAACCCGTGATTATCTGTATACAGATATGCTATAACAAATCAAGGGATTGATAAACATCAATATTCTACTATAATGTGCACATATTATACTAAAATGATTAGAATTCTGCTATATTGATATTCTCATTCTACTAAACTGATTAGAATTCTACTATATTGATATTCAGATTCTGCAAAAATAATCACGAGTTGGACAAACATCACATCCAACCCGTGATTATCAGTATACAGATATGCTATAACAAATCAAGGGATTGATAAACATCAATATTCTACTATAATGTGCACATATTCTACAAAAATGATTAGAATTCTACTATATTGATATTCTCATTCTATTAAACTGATTAGAATTCTACTATATTGATATTCAGATTCTATGAAAATAATCACGGGTTGGACAAACATCACGCCCAACCCGTGATTATCTCTATCCAGATATGCTATAATAAATCAAGGGATTGATAAACATCAATATTCTATTATAATGTGCACATATTCTACTAAAATGATTAGAATTCTACTATATTGATATTCTCATTCTACTATACTCATTAGAATTATACTATATTGATATTCAGATTCTATGAAAATAATCACGAGTTGGACAAACATCACATCCAACCCGTGATTATCTGTATACAGATATGCTATAACAAATCAAGGGATTGATAAACATCAATATTCTACTATAATGTGCACATATTCTACTAAAATGATTTGAATTCTACTATATTGATATTCTCATTCTACTAAACTGATTAGAATTCTACTATATTGATATTCAGATTCTATGAAAATAATCACGGGTTGGACAAACATCACGCCCAACCCGTGATTATCTCTATCCAGATATGCTATAATAAATCAAGGGATTGATAAACATCAATATTCTACTATAATGTGCACATATTCTACTAAAATGATTAGAATTCTACTATATTGATATTCTCATTCTACTAAACTGATTAGTATTCTACTATGTTGATATTCAGATTCTACGAAAATAATCACAGGTTGGATAAACAAAATGCCCAACCCATGATTATCTCTATCCAGATATGCCATAACAAATCAAGGGATTGATAAACATCAATATTCTACTAAAATGATCAAAATTCTACTATATTGATATTCTCATTCTACAAAACTGATTAGAATTCTACTATATTGATATTCAGATTCTATGAAAATAATCACGGGTTGGACAAACATCATGCCCAACCCGTGATGATATCTTTCCAGATATGCTATAACAAATCAAGGGATTGATAAATATCAATATTCTACAATAATATCCAAATATTCTACTAAAATGATTAGAATTCTACAGTATTGATATTCTCATTCTACAAAACTGATTAGAATTCTACTATATTGATATTCAGATTCTACGAAAATAATCACGGGTTGGACAAACATCAAGCCCAACACGTCATTATCTCTATCCAGATATGCTATAACAAATCAAGCGATTGATAAATATCAATATTCTACTATAATATCCAAATATTCTACTAAAATGATTAGAATTCTACTATATTGATATTCTCATTCTACTAAACTGATTAGAATTCTACTATATTGATATTCAGATTCTACGAAAATAATCACGGGTTGGACAAACATCACGCCCAACATGTGATTATCTCTATCCAAATATTCTATAACAAATCAAGGGATTGATAAACATCAATATTCAACTATAATATCCAAATATTTTACTAAAATGATTAGAATTCTACTATACTGATTAGAATTATACTATATTGATATTCAGATTCTATGAAAATAATCACGAGTTGGACAAACATCACATCCAACCTGTGATTATGTGTATACAGATATGCTATAACAAATCAAGGGATTGATAAACATCAATATTCTACTATAATGTGCACATATTATACTAAAATGATTAGAATTCTGCTATATTGATATTCTCATTCTACTAAACTGATTAGAATTCTACTATATTGATATTCAGATTCTGTAAAAATAATCACGAGTTGGACAAACATCACATCCAACCCGTGATTATCTGTATACAGATATGCTATAACAAATCAAGGGATTGATAAACATCAATATTCTACTATAATGTGCACATATTCTACAAAAATGATTAGAATTCTACTATATTGATATTCTCATTGTACTAAACTGATTAGAATTCTACTATATTGATATTCAGATTCTATGAAAATAATCACGGGTTGGAGAAACATCACGCCCAACCCGTGATTATCTCTATCCAGATATGCTATAATAAATCAAGGGATTGATAAACATCAATATTCTACGATAATGTGCACATATTCTACTAAAATGATTAGAATTCTACTATATTGATATTCTCATTCTACTATACTGATTAGAATTATACTATATTGATATTCAGATTCTATGAAAATAATCACGAGTTGGACAAACATCACATCCAACCCGTGATTATCTGTATACAGATATGCTATAACAAATCAAGGGATTGATAAACATCAATATTCTACTATAATGTGCACATATTCTACTAAAATTATTAGAATTCTACTATATTGATATTCTCATTCTACTAAACTGATTAGAATTCTACTATATTGATATTCAGATTCTATGAAAATAATCACGGGTTGGACAAACATCACGCCCAACCCGTGATTATCTCTATCCAGATATGCCATAACAAATCAAGGGATTGATAAACATCAATATTCTACAATAATGATCAAAATTCTATTATATTGATATTCTCATTCTACTAAACTAATTAGAATTCTACTATATTGATATTAAGATTCTATGAAAATAATCATGGGTTGGACAAACATCACGTCCAGCCCGTGATTATTTGTATACAAATATGCTATGACAAATCAAAGGATTAATAAACATCAATATTCTACTATAATGTGCACATATTCTATTAAAATGATTAGAATGCTACTATATTGATATTCCAATTCTACTAAACTGATTAGAATTCTACTATGTTGATATTCACATTCTAAGAAAATAATCACGGGTTGGACAAACATCATGCCCAACCCGTGATTATATCTTTCCAGATATGCTATAACAAATCAAGGGATTGATAAATATCAATATTCTACTATAATATCCAAATATTCTACTAAAATGATTAGAATTCTACAATATTGATATTCTCATTCTACTAAACTGATTAGAATTCTACTATATTGATATTCAGATTCTACGAAAATAATCACGGGTTGGACAAACATCAAGCCCAACACGTCATTATCTCTATCCAGATATGCTATAACCAATCAAGCGATTGATAAATATCAATATTCTACTATAATATCCAAATATTCTACTAAAATGATTAGAATTCTACTATATTGATATTCTCATTCTACTAAACTGATTAGAATTCTACCATATTGATATTCAGATTCTACGAAAATAATCACGGGTTGGACAAACATCACGCCCAACACGTCATTATCTCTATCCAGATATGCAATAACAAATCAAGCGATTGATAAACATCAATATTCTACTATAATATCCAAATATTCTACTAAAATGATTAGAATTCTACTATATTCATATTCTCATTCTACAAACTGATTAGAATTCTACTATATTGATATTCAGATTCTACGAAAATAATCACGGGTTGGACAAACATCACGCCCAACATGTGATTATCTCTATCCAAATATTCTATAACAAATCAAGGGATTGATAAACATCAATATTCAACTATAATATCCAAATATTTTACTAAAATGATTAGAATTCTACTATACTGATTAGAATTATACTATATTGATATTCAGATTCTATGAAAATAATCACGAGTTGGACAAACATCACATCCAACCTGTGATTATGTGTATACAGATATGCTATAACAAATCATGGGATTGATAAACATCAATATTCTACTATAATGTGCACATATTATACTAAAATGATTAGAATTCTGCTATATTGATATTCTCATTCTACTAAACTGATTAGAATTCTACTATATTGATATTCAGATTCTGTAAAAATAATCACGAGTTGGACAAACATCACATCCAACCCGTGATTATCTGTATACAGATATGCTATAACAAATCAAGGGATTGATAAACATCAATATTCTACTATAATGTGCACATATTCTACAAAAATGATTAGAATTCTACTATATTGATATTCTCATTGTACTAAACTGATTAGAATTCTACTATATTGATATTCAGATTCTATGAAAATAATCACGGGTTGGAGAAACATCACGCCCAACCCGTGATTATCTCTATCCAGATATGCTATAATAAATCAAGGGATTGATAAACATCAATATTCTACGATAATGTGCACATATTCTACTAAAATGATTAGAATTCTACTATATTGATATTCTCATTCTACTATACTGATTAGAATTATACTATATTGATATTCAGATTCTATGAAAATAATCACGAGTTGGACAAACATCACATCCAACCCGTGATTATCTGTATACAGATATGCTATAACAAATCAAGGGATTGATAAACATCAATATTCTACTATAATGTGCACATATTCTACTAAAATTATTAGAATTCTACTATATTGATATTCTCATTCTACTAAACTGATTAGAATTCTACTATATTGATATTCAGATTCTATGAAAATAATCACGGGTTGGACAAACATCACGCCCAACCCGTGATTATCTCTATCCAGATATGCCATAACAAATCAAGGGATTGATAAACATCAATATTCTACAATAATGATCAAAATTCTATTATATTGATATTCTCATTCTACTAAACTGATTAGAATTCTACTATATTGATATTAAGATTCTATGAAAATAATCATGGGTTGGACAAACATCACGTCCAGCCCGTGATTATTTGTATACAAATATGCTATGACAAATCAAAGGATTAATAAACATCAATATTCTACTATAATGTGCACATATTCTACTAAAATGATTAGAATGCTACTATATTGATATTCCAATTCTACTAAACTGATTAGAATTCTACTATGTTGATATTCAGATTCTAAGAAAATAATCACGGGTTGGACAAACATCATGCCCAACCCGTGATTATATCTTTCCAGATATGCTATAACAAATCAAGGGATTGATAAATATCAATATTCTACTATAATATCCAAATATTCTACTAAAATGATTAGAATTCTACAATATTGATATTCTCATTCTACTAAACTGATTAGAATTCTACTATATTGATATTCAGATTCTACGAAAATAATCACGGGTTGGACAAACATCAAGCCCAACACGTCATTATCTCTATCCAGATATGCTATAACCAATCAAGCGATTGATAAATATCAATATTCTACTATAATATCCAAATATTCTACTAAAATGATTAGAATTCTACTATATTGATATTCTCATTCTACTAAACTGATTAGAATTCTACCATATTGATATTCAGATTCTACGAAAATAATCACGGGTTGGACAAACATCACGCCCAACACGTCATTATCTCTATCCAGATATGCTATAACAAATCAAGCGATTGATAAACATCAATATTCTACTATAATATCCAAATATTCTACTAAAATGATTAGAATTCTACTATATTCATATTCTCATTCTACAAACTGATTAGAATTCTACTATATTGATATTCACATTCTACAAAAATAATCACGGGTTGGACAAACATCACGCCCAACCTGTGATTATCTCTATCCAGATATGCTATAAGAAATCAAGGGATTGATAAACATCAATATTCTACTATAATATCCAAATATTTCACTAAAATGATTACAATTCTACTATATTGATATTCTCACTATACTATACTGATTAGAATTATACTATATTGATATTCAGATTCTACGAAAATAATCACGGGTTGGACAAACATCACATCCAACCCGTGATTATCTGTATATTGATATGCTATAACAAATCAAGGGATTGATAAACATCAATATTCTACTATAATGTGCACATATTCTACTAAAATGATTAGAATTCTACTATATTGATATTCTCATTCTACTAAACTGATTAGAATTCTACTATATTGATATTCAAATTCTATGAAAATAATCACGGGTTGGACAAACATCACGCCCAACCCGTGATTATCTCTATCCAGATATGCTATAATAAATCAAGGGATTGATAAACATTAATATTCTACTATAATGTGCACATATTCTACTAAAATGATTAGAATTCTACTATATTGATATTCTCATTCTACTAAACTGATTAGTATTCTACTATATTGATATTCAGATTCTACGAAAATAATCACAGGTTGGATAAACAAAATGCCCAACCCATGATTATCTCTATCCAGATATGCCATAACAAATCAAGGGATTGATAAACATCAATATTCTACTAAAATGATCAAAATTTTACTATATTGATATTCTCATTCTACTAAACTGATTAGAATTCTGCTATATTGATATTCAGATTCTATGAAAATAATCACGGGTTGGACAAACATCACGTCCAACCCGTGATTATCTGTATACAAATATGCTATAACAAATCAAAGGATTAATAAACATCAATATTCTACTATAATGTGCACATATTCTACTAAAATGAATAGAATGCTACGATATTGATATTCTCATTCTACTAAACTGATTAGAATTCTACTATGCTGATATTCATATTCTTAGAAAATAATCACGGGTTGGACAAACATCATCCCCAACCCGTGATTATATCTTTCCAGATATGCTATAACAAATCAAGGGATTGATAAATATCAATATTCTACTATAATATCCAAATATTCTATTAAAATGATTAGAATTCTACAATATTGATATTCTCATTCTACTAAACTGATTAGAATTCTACTATATTGATGTTCAGATTCTACGAAAATAATCACGGGTTGGACAAACAAGCCCAACACGTCATTATCTCTATCCAGATATGCTATAACAAATCAAGCGATTGATAAATATCAATATTCTACTATAATATCCAAATATTCTACTAAAATGATTAGAATTCTACTATATTGATATTCAGATTCTACGAAAATAATCACGGGTTGGACAAACATCATGCCCAACCTGTGATTATCTCTATCCAGATATTCTATAACAAATCAAGGGATTGATAAACATCAATATTCTACTATAATATCCAAATATTTTACTAAAATGATTAGAATTCGACTATATTGATATTCTCATTCTACTATACTGAATAGATTTATACTATATTGATATTCAGATTCTAAGAAAATAATCACGAGTTGGACAAACATCACATCCAACCCGTGATTATCTGTATACAAATATGCTATAACAAATAAAAGGTTTGATAAACATAAATATTCTACTATAATGTGCACATATTATACTAAAATGATTAGAATTCTACTATATTGATATTCTCATTCTACTAAACAGATTAGAATTCTCCTATATTGATATTCAGATTCTACAAAAATAATCACGGGTTGGACAAACATCACGCCCAACCTGTGATTATCTCTATCCAGATATTCTATAATAAATCAAGGGATTGATAAACATCAATATTCTACTATAATGTGAACATATTCTACTAAAATGATTAGAATTCTACTATATTGATATTCTCATTCTACTATACTGATTAGAATTATATTATATTGATATTCAGATTCTACGAAAATAATCACGGGTTGGACAGACATCACGCCCAACACGTCCTTATCTCTATCCAGATATGCTATAACAAATAAAGCGATTGATAAACATCAATATTCTACTATAATATCCAAATATTCTACTAAAATGATTAGAATTCTACTATATTGATATTCTCATTCTACAAACTGATTAGAATTCTACTATATTGATATTCAGATTCTACAAAAATAATCACGGGTTGGACAAACATCACGCCCAACCTGTGATTATCTCTATCCAGATATGGTTTAAGAAATCAAGGGATTGATAAACATCAATATTCTACTATAATATCCAAATATTTTACTAAAATGATTAGAATTCTACTATATTGATATTCTCATTCTACTATACTAATTATAATTATACTATATTGATATTCAGATTCTATGAAAATAATCACGAGTTGGACAAACATCACATCCAACCCGTGATTATCTGTATACAGATATGCTATAACAAATCAAGGGATTGATAAACATCAATATTCTACTATAATGTGCACATATTATACTAAAATGATTAGAATTTTGCTATATTGATATTCTCATTCTACTATACTGATTAGAATTATACTATATTGATATTCAGATTCTGCGAAAAAAATCACGAGTTGGACAAACATCACATCCAACCCGTGATTATCTGTAAACAGATATGCTATAACAAATCAAGGGATTGATAAACATCAATATTCTACTATAATGTGCACATATTCTACTAAAATGATTAGAATTCTACTATATTGATATTCTCATTCTACTAAACTGATTAGAATTCTACTATATTGATATTCAGATTCTATGAAAATAATCACGGGTTGGACAAACATCACGCCCAACCCGTGATTATCTCTATCCAGATATGCTATAATAAATCAAGGGATTGATAAACATCAATATTCTACTATAATGTTCACATATTCTACTAAAATGATTAGAATTCTACTATATTGATATTCTCATTCTACTAAACTAATTAAAATTCTACTATATTGATATTCAGAATTCTACGAAATTAATCACGGGTTGGACAAACATCACGCCCGACCCGTGATTCTCTCTGTGCATTTGCCAAAACATATCATGGGTTGGACAAACATCACGCCCAACCCGTGATTCTCTCTATTCATTTACCAGTACAAAGCACGGGTTGGATAAATATCACGCCCAACCCGTGATTATCTCTATCCAGATATGCTATAACAAATCAAGGGATTGATAAACATCAATATTCTACTAAAATGATTAGAATTCTACAATATTGATATTCAGATTTTATTAAAATAATCACGGGTTGGACAAACATCACGTCCAACCCGTGATTATCTGTATACAAATATTCTATAACAAATCAAAGGATTGATAAATATCAATATTCTACTAAAATGTGCACATATTCTACTAAAATGATTAGAATGCTACTATATTGATATTCTCATTCTACTAAACTGATTAGAATTCTACTATATTGATATTCAGATTCTACGAAAATAATCACGAGTTGGACAAACATCATGCCCAACCCGTGATTATATCTTTCCAGATATGCTATAACAAATCAAGGGATTGATAAATATCAATATTCTACTATAATATCCAAATATTCTACTAAAATGATTAGAATTCTACGATATTGATATTCTCATTCTACTAAACTGATTAGAATTCTACTATATTGATATTCAGATTCTACGAAAATAATCACGGGTTGGACAAACATCACGCCAACCTGTGATTATCTCTATCCAGATATTCTATAACAAATTAAGGGATTGATAAACATCAATATTCTACTATAATATCCAAGTATTTTACTAAAATGATTAGAATTCTACTATATTGATATTCTCATTCTACTATACTGATTAGAATTATACTATATTTATATTCAGATTCTATTAAAATAATCACTTGTTGGACAAACATCACATCCAACCCGTGATTATCTGTATACAGATATGCTATAACAAATCAAGGGATTGATAAACATCAATATTCTACTATAATGTGCACATATTATACTAAAATGATTAGAATTCAACTATATTGATATTCTCATTCTACTAAACTGATTCGAATTCTACTATATTGATATTCAGATTCTACGAAAATAATCACGGGTTGGACAAACATCACGCCCAACCTGTGATTATCTCTATCCAGATATTCTATAACAAATCAAGGGATTGATAAACATCAATATTCTATTATAATATCCAAATATTTTATTAAAATGATTAGAATTCTACTATATTGATATTCTCATTCTACTATACTGATTAGAATTATACTATATTGATATTCAGATTCTACGAAAATAATCACGAGTTGGACAAACATCACATCCAACCCGTTATTATTTGTATACAGATATGATATAACAAATCTAGGGATTGATAAACATCAATATTCTACTAAAATGATCAAAATTCTACTATATTGATATTCTCATTCTACTAAACTGATTAGAATTATACTATATTGATATTCAGATTCTATGAAAATAATCACGGGTTGGAAAAACATCACGTCCAACCCGTGATTATCTGTATACAGATATGCTATAACAAATCAAGGGATTAATAAACATCAATATTCTACTATAATGTGCACATATTCTACTAAAATGATTAGAATTCTACTATATTAATATTCTCATTCTACTAAACTGATTAGAATTCTACTCTATTGATACTCAGATTCTATGAAAATAATCACGAGTTGGACACACATCACGCCCAACCCGTGATTCTCTTTATCCAAATATGCTAAAAAAAATCACAGGTTGGATAAACATCAATATTCTACTATAATGTGCACATATTCTACTTAAATAATTAGAATTCTACTATATTGATATTCTCATTCTACTAAACTGATTCTCATTCTACTATATTGATATTCAGATTCTACAAAAATAATCACGGGTTGGACAAACATCATTCCCAACCCATGATTATCTCTATCCAGATATGCTATAACAAATCAAGGGATTTATAAACATCAATATTCTTCTATAATATCCAAATATTCTACTTAAATGATTAGAATTCTACCATATTGATATTCTCATTCTACTAAACTAATTAGAATTCTACTATATTGATATTCAGATTCTACAAAAATAATCACGGGTTGGACAAACATCACGCCTAACCCGTGATTATCTCTATCCAGATATGCTATAACAAATCAAGGGTTTGATAAACATATCACGGGTTGGACAACCATCACGCCCAACCCGTGATTCTCTCTATGCATTTACCAAAACATATCACGGGTTGGACAAATATCATGCCCATCCCATGATTCTCTCTATGCATTTACCAAAACATATCACGGGTTGGACAAACATCACGCCCATCCCGTGATTCTCTCTGTGCATTTACCAAAACATATCAAGGGTTGGACAAACAACACGCCCAACCCGTGATTCTCTTTGTGCATTTACATAGCATTTCATTAAACAGAGTAGAATCTGTACACTATACAAGTAGATTGCAAACATAGCATTTCATTTGCATAGCATTTCATTAAATAGAATCCATTACACTTAATCCATTACACATTTGCATACAACTAGATTACAAACATTTACATAGCATTTCATTAAACAGAATCCATTACACATAATCTATTACAAATTTGCATACAAGTAGATTGCAAACATTTACATAGCATTTCATTAAACAGAATCCATTACACATATGTAGATTGCAAACATTTGCATAGAATTTGACACACTTCTACCAAATATTCTCGAAAAGGTACATAGCATTTGATTAAACAGAGTAGAATCTATACACTATACAAGTAGTCCAAGGTTGTACAAAGTCAAGTGCAAATATAGTACAATAATGTACAAAGTCAAACGGAATCAATTACAAATATGTTCACACCATTCCTAAATACTCTAAAACCCCTCTAAACATATCCAATGCAAATAGCAGCCCGTAATTTGAGCATATCATCTTGTGAGAAGTCAAAATCTCTACCACTTGTAATACATTCTCCGTACTTCATTACAAAAAAGCCGCAATCTACACTAGCGTATTGCTTCGGGCAACTTTCATCATAAACTACTGGCCACTTGCCAATATCAAATTTCCCATTACTTTGACAGCGGATATGGCCTCAGAGAACAGCAAGCTACACATATAGAGGGAAGCAGCATTGTAAGTAATGAACAGATAATGTAATGTGTACCATTCTTTAATTTCTACCAACAATACCAACAAAGAAGATTATCATGCTTACATATTCTAGCACAGCTAACTTGTGAGTTGCACTTGACTTCAGAGAATTGTGCACAAACACCTGAGAGTCCTTCAAGTTGATGTGCAATAAGAACCAATGATGACGGTTGTATATCTGTGAAAATAATCTTTTTAAGCGAGGAACATTGTTCTTATTCAAGTGCTCTAACTGTGTATAAGCGGATCCAAACCGACCAGCATGGTAATCGGTTTGGGATGTATGAGATATATACGCAAATGGTTTAAATTTATTCTTATCCTTCCTAGATCTATTTAGTAACAATCCCATGTATGCATCAATAACCTATTCAAATACAAACAATAAGCTTGTGTTAGACAATAGACATACGCCTGACATCCAATAATGTTAAAAGTTACTACAAGAGTGTGGATACTCACATCTCCATAAATCATTTCTCTGAACAAGACATTATATAAATGACACTTATGAAACTTCATTGGCTGATTCACATGCCAAACTTCCATATCCCGTGACATGTAATCCTCCAGTTGGGTTTTTTGTTCTTCCGAAAGAGTGTCTCTCCCAACATAATCCTTCTGACCCTTAAACTGTATAGGAAAGCTAACCGTTAATTAGATTAAACATGGAGTTTAACAATAAATTCCCGCTTACCTTGTCCTCCACCGGAACAACTGCAGCATCCTCATCTATAGTAAGGAACTGCCAAACATTTCAACTAAAATGATCAAAAGAATAGTCCATGTAAGCTAGCAATATAACAAGCTCTTAAGCCCTAGATTTACCTCTGTGGCTGGCATCAATCATTTCTTTTCCTATGTGTATGGGCTAACTATTGCCCATGAAGATTTTCGAATACGCTTCTTTCTTTTCTCCCCTGAGTGTAAGACCAAAGCTGTATCTGATATATCAGTAGAGGCATCACTTGATCTACTCTCTTCCTTCTCTTTATCTTTGGAATCATTAGTAAGTGTTTCAATCTCCTCTTTCAGCTTATTATTCTCCTCAACCAACTCTAAATTCCTCTTATCAATATCAAAAGCCAAATCTGTATTATTTCTACTTAGTTGCAACAAATCCGCTACTAGCTTTAGATTCTCTGCTACAAGCTCTGCATTTCTGCTTTCAAGTTCATCTTTCTCCTTATTGACTTGCAACAAATCCATCTCCAGCCTCTGCTTATCAGCAATAAGATTTTCATTATGTATTACAATCTGACTAAGATGAGCCTCAAGTTCCTCAATGGTTTTCCTATAACCAGCCTCCTTGTCCTCCAAAATCGGACGCTGCACACTTGGTCCACTTTCAAACTCAAACACGAGGAACATGATCAATCCGATCATGTTCCATATCATCCAATATAACATCGAATATCAACTACAACAAAACAAAAGAATGGAATTAGAATAACAACTAAATTAAATTATAGTTCTCATATGAGGAATACAATAAACCATACCCAAGTCTTTGATATGCTTTGAAGGTTTTTAAAATAGGATGGTCATCGCTGAGTTTTGACATTTACCCATCGGAAAAGCCGTGGGTAAACACTGTCGATCCGACTAGATATAAACAGTCGGGTATGCTCATATAGCCAAACATATCACAAAGAAAACAAATATTAACAAATTGTAACGATTCAAATAAAATAAACTAATGCTATTAAGGACAATACTCACAGAAAGTAGAATCGCACATCCACCAATGCCACTCAGTTTTTTCTTCTTGCTACTGCGTGACAACTCTTTTCTTAAAAACCGGTGAATATCTTCAGACCAGTTATAATTATTGATTTTTGACAAATCATCGACGTATGGAACCAAGGATATATCCACAGTATAGCTCAGACGGGAGAATAGAAAAGTACAGAATATATACAAAATAGCAAGCTGGAGCACTCGCTCACCGTCCACAAGGACTCCCTCAGAACTAAGTTCACTTAGCTTTGACTCAATCAAGCCTCTAGTTATTGTTTGGCCTCTAAATTCCGCATCAAAGAAGACTGAAGTCGGCTACTCTAATTCAAAGTTCACCAACTCCCCCCGTTCAGGCAAAACAAGGATGATTGATACATCCCGAACAGTAAAACCAATGAAATTCCCATTAATCAGGAATCCTTGCCTTTCTTCATCCCATCTTGGTATCAAAAATTCCACTGCTAGCATATCCAATGCTACAAAAGAAGATCCCCTAAATTAAACCCCAAACGGGTAGCCGACCGCTCCTTTATTATATTGCCAATAGCTAGGCTGTCTATAAAAGTATGCAACCTCTTCAACGAACATCTACTAAGGATAGGATGGGCCCCTTTTACAGACTTTCCTTCTCTTTGTAAACGGGGCATTTGGGCCACTTCTTTTTCAACTTTCTTGCTCGAACTAGATTCTGAATCTAAGCTTGATCGACTCATAGTCTACGGCAAAATTATTAGATACTGCAAAAAATAACTCATATTCTATGTTATACTCACATTACATCACAAAACCTACTAGATTCTACTAAAAACAAATTGGATTCTACTAAACTAACTTAAATTTAACAGTATTGCAAATTAGCTTCTACTAAAACAATTAAAATTACATGGTATACTCATATTCTATAGAATAGCAGGTGAATTCTACTAAAAGCAAATTAAATTGTACTAAAAAAACTTAAATTCAACCCCAAACAACTTAATTTACCCTAAACAAGTTAACTTACCCTAAAAGAATCTAGTTCTACTAAAACAACTCATCTCAAAACCTATTCATTCATATTCTACTAATTGCAACATAAAATTCTACTAAAATAAGTCACATTCTACTAAACCCACTTAACTTCTACATTAAAACAAACTCAGATTACTCATATTGTTCTACAAACAATTTATAAACTTACATTATATAACCCATATTACGTTATGCAGTTTAGGCAAACTACCAAAGTAACTTCATACAAATAAATATTTCTCACCAAGACTTCTTTAAGGCAAGGTCGGCGACGAGGATGCGTTGGCTGTTTAGGAATTAGGTCGACTGTGAGAGAGCTCGACGGAGGAACCCTAAACACTTGAGTTCGGTGATCCTTCGTTTTCTCCTTCAGAAACGAATGTCGATGGTAGGGTTGACCCGTTCCGTTCCAGGAAGTCGACGGCGGCAGAAAGTCCGGTGAGAGGTGGAGATGAGAAAAGGGAAAGAAGGGTTTTCGCATTCCGGTGGGAAGACGAAACGACGCAAAAATGAGTTAACCCGTGCGCAGTAACCTTGGTTACGCTTCCTCAAGATTCGCTCTATTTAAGTGCGCTTTAAGATTAGTGTGCATGTGATCGCCGACCCCTTCTTTTGATTGGAAAGAAGGGACCCTGCGCAGGCCTTTTTCTCGATCAAAAGGGTTGCAAAGAGACAATTAGACAAACTTCAGAAGGAATCCATATAATGCCCAACGAATAAAAGATAAGAGTAGAAATTAACCAAGGAGTATAAGAAATAGCATATGTTCTTTTTCATTGCATATTTGCATTAGTGCACAAGTGTAAGGTCGCAAAAAAATAAAAAATAGATCGAATTTGAAGGAGCATAAAAAGTAACCTGTAGTTGAGCAGCCATCAGCTGCAAGCCTGCAAAACTGCTAAGTGTTGATGGCCAGCAAAACTGCATAGTACATGGAGCAAAACTACATCAAAAATCCAAAATCAAATTTTGCATCAAAACTGCTGCTGCATAAGTTAAATATCTGATTTAACATGAAAACCGAATAACATGTTACACATGTCAAACACAAGTCAAACAGAACTAGATGATTTTGCTGCTGAATGAAACTTGCAAAGAGAGCCACGAATTGTACAAATTACAATGTCTTCTTCCATGAATTAAATCATACAAAATTTGCATAAGCTAATTAATTCATACAAAATCCATACAACTTGTCAACTTGGCAGAATTGTCCAATTTTCAAAATCAGAAGATTCAGAACTGAGAAGTGAGAAGTACAAAATTCCAAAATCCAAATGTCAAAATATGAAATATCTATTGTCCTGTTGTCCTAACTCCAAACAGCAAACTCCAAATGCCCATCAGTCCAAAGTCCAAACTTCATTTCTCCATTACTCCGATATCAGTTACCTACATAAGCTAAAATCAACAAGTAACAAAATTTATGCTAGTAAATAGGAAATATACCAAAATTTATATTAACAATAATTATACTAAAGCATTTAACAATTAATTGATTACTTACACCTTAGAGAGGTAACATCTACATATCAATGATTTGTGGTGCAGATTTAATTGTTGAAATCACAATAACAATTAATAATAAAAAAACATACATTATAACAGTAATATAAAATAACTAATATTAAACTTATATAATTTACCTTTATCAAATGAGTGAACATCTTCTATATCTTCTTCCATTTCATGATCCTTTGCTTTAATCCAATCTTGGCAACAAATTAAATCTTCCAATACTGAAGGAGACAATGAACTTCTGGATCAAGTATACGACCTTCAGTACTGAAAGTTGATTCTGAAGCTACGATAGATATAGGAATGGCTAAAATATCATGGACAATAGACGATAAAGCAAGAAATCTTATGGAATTAATCTTCCACCAACTTAAAATATCAAATCGGGGATTTGGCTCTTCAGCATCTTGATTCGATTATTTATCTAACTCAGTTTTTTCATAAATTGTAAGATTTTCCTTGTGTCTCCTGTACTTCACTTTAGTTTTGGATAGCACACACTCAGAAGCTGACATAGTAGAACTTGATCCTTCAAAAATATTTGAATTGTCACTAATTCCCATTATGCTCATATACTCATTGAATATCCTTTGAAGAAGTGTTTGCACCCTAATATATATATTTGAAACTTTGTCTTCACCATACATTTCTGAAAGTGCAAATTTCAAATAATCCATCTTATATCTAGGATCAAAAATAATTGCAATAAATAGAAGCAAATTCGCTTTTTGAACATTCCCCAAATATTTGTCCCATTTTTGTTTCATTTTCATTGTCATTTCATGAAACATGGGATGAAGATCAATATCTTCTATCCATTCAGTCAAAGTTGATGCAATTTGATTAACTTCATTCACATAGAGATTGGAAGTGCTTGACAAAGTTGTAGATACATTCAATGTAAATTGATAAAAAAAAGCTTCAACATTGAAGCTAAATCTCGTACAATATTCCAATTAGTTTCAGAAGGCCTACTAAGTCCATTACTAGTTAAGAGTTCTGATTCAAAATGAGGATCTTTTTCATGAAATCTTACAAAGGCACTTTCATACCTTTGTGCTACATATAACATGATGTAGGTTGAATTCCATCTTGTACAAACATCCAAAGATAGGTGGGCTTTACTTTCTATCTTTTCTTGGGCAACACATGAGTTAAATATTTACATCCTTCATGGAGATTGCTTAACATATTTTATTGCTTCACGAACTCTCTCAATTGAAGATTGAGAAATTTTTAGACCATCTTGGACAATTAAATTCATAACATGTGCAGTACATCTTACATGTAAAAATTCCCCATTAAGAATGCTTCCTTTTTCCCAATTGTTAATCCTTTTTTTAAGAAATAAAACCGTTGTGTCATTAGAACTTGCATTGTCTACTATTACTGTCATAACTCTTGAAATACCACAATCATGTAGGCATTTCTCAATAGCTTTCCCAATAACTTCACCCTTATGACTTGTTATTGGAAAAAAAAATTCAAAACCCTTTTGTATAGTTTCCAATGCAAATCAATAAAATGACTTGTGATGCACATATAGTTAATTTGTTGTATAGATGTCCATGTTGGGAAACCCCGAGGATTTTAAATTTTTTACATACATACACAAATACATACAATGGAAGCAAATCCCTGAAATAGGCCAGTCCCAAAAACCCAAAAGATCGAGTCAAGTGAGGTGGGTCGACACGGTGAGAAAGAGATAGTACCTCAAAGTAATAGATGGAGAAGTGATGTAGGCACCCAAGTGTTCGCCCTCTGCAGTCTCGCACATACTTGATGCTTGAGTTCTCTTCTTCCACGCCCGGTTGATAGAGCTATGATAGGAGGGATGGTTCTTAGTTTCGTACTCTATGGTGTTTACACAATGCACGAAAAACATGAGAGGGTCTTGAGACGAGGGAAGTAAAAGCGCTCGGAAAGTGCAGCAAGAAGGACAAAGAAATCAGCGGTGAATTCATTTTGGGGCAACACTAATGCGAGAGAAAACCACGGGATGCAATCTACAAAATTCATTCACTAACCTCTTAGCAAATTTAAGCACAACACATTCCTTATGGGGTTCAACGGATCGACGGAGTTCAGCTCGTGCGCCTATGATCTTAAAAATACACTGAAGAATAAGAAATCGCTCCACGCCTCTGATGTATGGATGCTCGTGGGTGAAGGAGGATGAAGATGAAAACACAGCAGAAAGACTTAGCAAAAATTTAGAAAACAAGCAGACTTGACCCACTGGAGGCAGTGGGATTTACTTCTTATAATGCTAGAAAAACACACTTCCTAGTGGAGACACCGACCAAGACTCTTACAAGCTTTGGAATCGAGGCACCGCCAATAATCTCCTAAGCTAGAGCACTCTGCTCACTATGAGAACTCTACCACTACTAGAGAACTGAAAATTAAGGGTGGCCCATTGATGCAGGAGAAGCCAGCACTGAAGAGGGGGAAAATATGGACTCAAAAGCACCCCCAAAATTTTCCCTGCGAGCTTAACATGGGCAGGCCGTGAAGCCCATCACGGGTATGATTTAGGGGTTCCGAGTTCATAAATCACCTCTCGGTCCATATTACGAACTCTGTGACATGCTAATATTTCAAAACTAGAAAGTTTAAAGAAAATAATCACAAAAGTAAAATTATCATTCAAAGAATAAGTTGACAAAATAATGAGTATTTAGTCCTTTAAGAAATTAACGGGGATTACTCCCTCTCTCCCAAAAGGTTTTTACGCTACCATGGAGAGAAAAATGTAATAATAATTCATCTCAGAAAAATCAGAATATGAAAGAGGGTAAATAAAACTTTTACTGATTTCACGGGGGTGTGTAAATTTCAGAACAAAATTTCACAACCCTGTTATCTAATGAAGAACAGAAGTAGTAGCTCGTCGATGAACAGTAGCCGCCACTTCGTTTTCATTGATTTCTCCCTTGATCGATCTCTTTTTGCTTTGAAACTTTCAGTGAATCTTCTCCTCCACCAGGCGCACATTCGCTGAAAATTTGGTCGCCGAAGATGGTCTGGTTGTTTCTCGGCGAGGAACCTCTGATTTCTCTCTCCGTGTTTCTGAAAACTCTTTTTTGCTTTCGATCTAGAAATCCCGTTTGTCTAATAATTGCTCCAAAGCTTCCTTATATACTTTTCCATCCCTAGAATAGGTTTTCCCCAAAATCCGGAGTGAAATAGAATCAAATCGAGAGAAAAACTGAGTCAAACTAGAAACTGGCAGACAGAAGTACGACCGTGATAATTATCACGACAGTGCCGTAATATGTTCTGTGTATTTTTCTGCGATAATTACAGATGTGATAATTATTATGGCAGTGTCGTAATTCTCTCTATGTAAAATCTTCAGGAAATCACAGTCGGGAAAATAATCACGGTAGTGCCGTGATTCTTTCTGTAAACTTTAAATTCATTTCAATAAAATCGCGGCCGTGAAAATAATCACGGTAGTGCCATAATTCTCTCTGTGTAAAATCTCCAGGAAATCACAGTTGGGAAAATAATCACGGTAGTGCCGTGATTCTTTCTATAAACTTCAAATTTATTCCAATAAAATCATAGCCGTGAAAATAATCACGATAGTGCCATAATTTTGCCTTAAACTCTGATTTGCTTGAAAATTGACTTGTACTTTTCTCTTGATGACTAGATTTCGTTCATACATTTAGATCATTCATAAATCCATCAAAATGTGGTCATTTTTCCTTGAAATATGTCAAAACAAAATAAAGGTGAAGATTTGAACAAACACAAGGTTTTAAGTCTAATTCAATTAAAATATGCTCAAAACAGGAGAGATTATGCATAAAAATCATAGTAAAAATACTATGTAAATATGATACATCAAAGTACATAAGGCTCAAACCTTGCTTGTCCTCAAGCAAATAAATAGAATAAGGAATAATGCTGAGTACGGAAAATATAACTCCCTTTTGAAAAATAAAATTCTAAAACATAATCACTCAGGAAAAATTTCCACCACATGCTACATAAAATTCCAGATAAATACACTGTCCTTAGAATTTAATGCTCAAGATTCACATCCTTAATCGAATAACATTTCATAACATGTATAATAAACAAAATCTCAATCTCATGAATTTACCCTTATTTCAGTTTAAATCTATAATACTTTTATTTACAGGAATAGGATCTCCAAAATCTGTTTTCCACTCAAAATTCTCTCTCTCTCTCTTTTTCTTTTTTTTGGTTTTTATTTTTTTTATTTTTGCTTTTAACATTCTCTATATCGATTACCACCTTTTTTTGTGACAAATTTAGAGTACACTGACTACATAGCCGATGTAATAAAACTCATATCTTTTTGGGAAGAAGAATCATAGCCTAAGATAGTGGAGCTAATGTCAAATGGCTTTTTCTTGACATGTGTCCACATAAATACATACTTTTTTATTTGGACTTCAACTCATATCTTCGGTACCATCGCCAATTTTTCGCAGTGCCAAGTAGAGGAGTCATATAACTCTCTTTCCCTTTTTTAAAAATTTTTTTTGGATTTTGCATTCTTTCTTCCCAACAAATAGTATAATTGATTAAACATCAATTAAACATCAACTAGGCTAATCAATCAATATAAACTCGATAAATTATACTCATATGCTCATTTTATCTGAGAAAGATGTTTCACTCTCAAATTACATTCATCGAACATCATACCTATCCAAAATCTCATGTATCAATTAATGAAAAATAACAATGAGAAGATATATATTGAAGAAATAAATTCAGCACAAGAGGCATATCTTCATTCACAGACATTAATATGTATAGATATTCATCTACCAAAATAAGAAAACGTATAATCACAACCATGCATCCATCCAATTTCCACAAAATATTAAATCACATATCATAACAGAAAAATCCAAACATCCAAGGAAGAACACATCATCAAGTTATAAGTTTGACAATTAACAATCTTATCATCAAATTGCACCTACACATGGTGCCGAATTACATTCTCATCGAGTCAGAAGTGCAATAAAGTCATACAAACCCATCTAAAAACAACACAAAAATACGAGGAGAGCAAAAAGATAACAAACGCGAACACAGAGGTCCATCTTTCCCTACAAAAGAGAATGCATCATTCTTGATGTAGCAAGGCAAAGAATAAGCAAGAAGGTTAAGGGATACTCACAAAGCACTAATCGTCGGCATCAACATCAGTCTCCTCATCATCTTCTTCATCTGGAGCAGCTTCTCCCATTGGCTCGTCTTGATTATTCTCCAGATCTCCTTCGTCATCCTCATTGTCAAATTAGTGCCACAGAAATCCCTTCACATCCTGGATATCTTCATGCACATACTAAATCGCATCAAGCATTTTCTCCATGAAGCACCCCTGACGGTATACCTCTGCAGATAATGCCTGAAAACTAGTATCCTAGGCTGTGGACCAACCCTCTGAGGCTGTGCTGTACCGTGAGCAGAAGAGTCCTGTCCGGGTGCTGAGGAATCCATATCCATACTAAACGGGTCGCTACTACCTCCCCATGTAGGTGGTGGTGCTACAAAATCAAGTGGGGGTAGGGGTAGCATTAAACAATATTTGTCTCCTTCCCTAACAATCATTCTCATGGCAACACATGATTCCAAATTTATCCTGGCACTGCCCCTTGCAGTTTCAATCCCATATGGGTCCACGTTCAAATAAAGTGCAATAGGAGTAATAAAACCTTCTAATACAATGACACCTCTTTTTGCACGTGCAACCTTATCAAATTGCTTTACTAAAAAATAGGCTAAATCTACTTAATATCCATGTAGCATGTACCAAAAAAGTAGAGTTCAATTTGGCGTACCATACCGTTGCTCTCACCTCGTCCAAAAATGGTATGTGCAAGGACTCTAAGTATGTATCGAATACAAGGTTTGGAGATGCTCATTGCTCTTGTATGCGATGGTGAAAAGCTTGATTCTAATGTGATTTGAGTCCAAAATGCATTTTTAATGAATCCTCATGGTGGATGTGCATGTCCTCCTCCTGGTATATGGAAAATAGCTCTAATATCTTCAAGCGTAAGGCTCCTTTCAGTGTTCGTAAGGTGAAATGTGAGATGACCTTTTGCTTCATATTCATGGTACTCATGGAGTTCAACTTCTAGACTCCTGAAGAATTCCAAAACTAGGGGAAGAAATGTCTATGGGTGACTTTGGAAGAATTTCTTGGCTAGTATTTGATCAAACATCCACAACACATCTTCAGGAAACCCGAGGATTTCCAAAGTGCATTTGTCAGCGTATTTGGTGTTTATGATGCGTCTGGTAAGTAACATATTGTATCTTTCTTCCTGTGGTGCATTTCTGAATACAATGCAATAGGGATTTTGAGGAGGAGTTGGTGGTGGTGCTGAAGCTTGTGCCTTGCCCTTCCCTTCGCTCACTACTTGTTTCTTCTTTGGTGCCATTTTAGATAATAAGGATGATAAGTCAACTTCAGAAATTGAAAGCAGAGGTGTTACCAAAAATAGGATGTTGAAAAGCTGAAAATGCAACTCTTTAATCTGATCTTTCTAGTTGAAATCACTCTTCTAAATCTTCAAAGGGAAGATTCTTTTGCCAAATCAAAGCTTTAGAAAAACAAATGGCAACTCCGATGAAGCTCGTACAGCTAAAAGCGAAGCTTGACGGAAACAGGCGGTAATCCTTTTCCTGGATCGAATCAAGACTCCCAACCCGCCGTAATACAGTTCGGAGATGGCCGAAAAGTGATTAGAAAAATTCGCCGGATGATCTAGAAAACAAGTGAAAGTTCGAATCGAAGAGTCGGTGCAATGTCACGAAAATAACGGGTGAAAAACCCTAAAAACACGGCAACGGGTTTATATAGAGGAAATAAATTATGGTCGTAATTATTTTCACGGCCTTGCCGTCAAACTTTTTGTAACAAAATTCTTTTAAATTACGGTCGTGAAACATATTACGGCATGACCATGTTTTTTTTTTGAATTAAAATAAAATTACTAGTGTGAAATATTTCACACCCCTATCGTGAAATCTTTTGTAGAGAATCATCTAAAAATTACGGGCGGAAATATAATTATGGCAGTGCCGTGAAACATTTTGGTTGATAATAATGCAAAATTACGGCCGTAATAATAATTGCAGCCTTACCGTAATGTTTACTTAAACTTCAAAAATCACCGTTTCATCGTAAAAAAAAATTCAAATTCACCTACAAAAAAGAAAAGTTAGTATATATATACATATGTAAAAATTTCTAAATAAAATATAAAAGTTAAAGTAAGAGTGCTTGTGTTGCCTCCCAAGAAGCGCTAATTTTTAGGTCACTAACTTGACTGCTCTTCACTCAAATTTGATCAAAGCTCATTCAGTTGCAATTTCATCCTTTCTTCATTCTGTTCCTCTTCGTAATAATATTTTAGCCTCTGATCATTGACCTTAAATTCCCCTGCTTTTTCACTCCATATGTCCACAGCTCCATAGGGATAAGTTTTTCGTACCTGAAAAAGGCCGGACCATCGAGACTTAAGTTTACCAAGAAAAAGTTTTAATCTTGTATTAAATAAAAGAACAAATGTTGGGAAACCTCGTCACAAGCATCATTCAAAAACTTGTTATAGCGGAAATACTAGGTCATCATAGAATCGCATGGATTGAGCACATGATCAACCTTATAAAACTTGTATAGAACAAGTTAGGTATTACCATTGCCATGATGTAAGAGGCGGCTTGGAAGATGAAAGGGGGCGAGTGCCTCTTCTCCAAAGATGTCACACACAAGATGATGTCGACTTCCTTCCTTGTGTTCCTTGTGCTAGCAAAGACACCAAGGAGTCTTTAATCGTGTCTTGGAGAGGAAGATGTGCACTCTTGGCTGGACGAAGTTCTTCCCTTGCGTGAAAAAGATCCACACGAGAGAGAGCCGAAAAGAGGAAGAAAAACGAGAGCTCTTCTTGAAACCATGAGAGAGAGAGAGACCAAGAAGGAATGTTCGGTTACCACATATGGTAAGAACCAAACATGTAACTCCCTCCTTAACTCCCATTCAACCCATCAAAAACTTCCCTCTTAATTGAACCATGCGTTCACTAATGAACCGGTCCAATTTCGAATTGGTTCAAGCATCAAGTCGAACCAGCCCTGGTTATGATCTCTTTGAACCATATGGCTCAAGATCTAACCACACATCTCATTGAACCCCTGATCTTTACGATCAAGCATCAATCCTCCCGATCGAAGCTTACCGATCATATGCCCTAATCAATTAAACATGATTAGACTAGATCTCACTTCCAATCAGAGCTTAAATTCCTCCAGTTCACACGATCTGACATAAGTAAGCTATATCATCAAATTATGCGATCCTAAGGGTTTCCTTCAATGTCGGTAACGATAACTTATGTTATCACGATCAGAGAGGGGTATCTAGCAACACATCACTGTCTCCCGTTATGAAGGAAAGAGTCTTCCAAGACTACTCCCAAACCACAGCACAAGTGTGAATCTAATTCACTTGGCATACATGTTTCCCTTTGCCACTAGATGTTCCCATTGGACAAGCATGTCAAGCCTGCGATTCCAACATGATGAAAATGGTTAGATCAGACGAACATAGTCGTCTGGGTATGGCCATACACATTCTCAACCATTTCATCCAGGGGGCCCTTTAGAACATCACACTCCAACTAGGAGAGGCAATCCTATATCTATCACAAGTGCCCTAACATGACTCATGCCCACTATCCAAGATAATCCTTAACCATTATCTTTCAAATGATATTGAACTACCTCAAGATAATGCCAATCATCACTTAGAAACACAAGTGATCTCAAGTCAGAGGGAATATACCACTTGCTTGCATACAAGGATTATTCACATTGTGACAAACAATTGAATATCCTAAGTAGGGTCAGTCCAGTACATCCAATGCACCTATGTGTCTAAATCTTATTCTATGCCCGAAGCATCCTATAAGTTTAGAACACATATTACTCTCAATCATATCAAGGCTGTCTCATGTTCACCGAGATATCTCGACTAAGGACAACACTGAATGTCAGCTAAGCTGAACATCATTGAGACATTACTCAGAAGTATACATACAACAGCAGATAATGTAACAATCTGAATAACAACAATTGCCTTTATAAAAACATATATATATAGTTTATACATGATACTGAAAATAACCCAAGGCCTCAAACATTAGCCTTAAGGGCATACCCTAATAACAAAGTCACCTAGTTGAAATTCCTTTATGAGAATATGCCGATCATACCACCTTTTTGTTCTCTCTTTACGTAAGCGGAGAGTCTAATCTTGTCTAGCTTGTTTAATTGTAATCTTCATTTTTCCCCTGCGCTCTTCAAGTCAAAATTTATTGCTTTGATCACCCAGAATGCCTTGTGGTCGAGCTCTACAGGTAGATGACATGATTTACCATAAATTAACTGAAAAGGAGATATATCTATCAGTGTTTTGTACGCAGTTCTGTATGCCCAAAGTGCATCATCAAGTTTAAAAGCCCAATCCATTCTTGTTCGTGACACAGTTTTCTCTAAAAATTTCCTTAATCTCTCTATTTGATATTTCAACCTGTCCACTTGTCTGGGATAATAGGGCATCGCAACTCTATGATTAACGCCATATTTTCTAAGTAAGGCTGAAAATCTATGTTCTATAAAGTGTGAGCCTCTATCACTAATCACAACTCTTGGTGTTCCAAACCGTGGAAAAATAATCTTTTTGAACAATTTCACAACTACAGTAGAATCATTAGTGGGCGAAGCAAGAGCCTTGACCCATTTAGAAACATAATCTACTACCACAAGAATAAATTTATTACCTCCAGATGGTGGGAACAGTCCCATGAAATCTATCCCCCCAAACATAAAAAATTTCAACCTCAAGTATGCTAGTAAGTGGCATCTAGTTTCTTTTGTTAATGTTTCCTGTCTTTTGGCATCTATCACAAGATAATATAAAATTTCTAATATCCTTAAAAATTGAGGGCCAATAAAATCCAGATTGTAAAACCTTAAAAACAGTCTTTTGAGTACTAGCATGCTCTCCATAAGATGATGCATGACACTGAAAAAGGATATCCATTATTTCTTCCTCTAGTACAAATCTCCTAAAAATCCCATCCGCACATCTTCGAAAAACATAAGGCTCATCCCAAAAATAGTGTTTTGCCTCAGCCAAGAATTTCTTCTTTCCTTGATAATTCAAATCAAGAGGAAAAACATTAGCAACTAAATAATTCACTATATTAGCATACCATGGATCCTTGATCTGTTCAATGGCTAAAAGTTGATCATCTGGAAAAGATTCATTAATAATGACAACTTTATCTACTTCTGCAATTATCCTTGAAAGGTGATCTGCAATAAAATTTTCTGCTCCTTTCTTATCTTTAATCTCTATATCAAACTCTTACAGAAATAAAATCCATCGAAGTAGGCACGGTTTACTATCTTCTTTCTACATCAAATACTTTATCGCTGCATTATCTGTATACGCCACAACCTTGGAATTAATCAAATATGACCAAAATTTATCAATAGCAAAAACAATGGCTAAGAGTTCTTTTTCAGTGGTGGTGTAATTTCTCTGTGCTTTACCAGGGTTCGGCTGGCAAAATATATGACATAGGGTTTCTTTTCTCTTCTCTGACCAAGCATTGCTCCTACTGCATAGTCACTACCGTCACACATAAACTCGAAAGGTAAACTCCAGTCTGGCAGTTGCAGTATGGGCACAGATATTAGAGCTTTCTTCAAACCCTGAAAGGCAAACAAACATTCTTCATCAAAAGAAAATTTAACATCCTTATGAAGTAAATTAGTAAGTGGTCTAGCAAGTTTAGAAAAATCCTTAATGAACCGCCGGTAGAACCCTGCAAGTCGCAAAAAATTATAATTTCCTTGACTATCATGGGCGGCATCAACTTCTCAATCACTTCAATTTTAGCTTTATTAACCTATATCCCTCTTTTTGAAACTAAGTGTCCTAAAACTATTCTTGCCTAACCATGAAATGATATTTTTCCCAATTATGCACTAAATTAGTTTCATCACACCTCTGGAAAACTTGAGAAAAGTTAGCCAAACAATCATCAAAAGAAAAACCATAAACAGAGAAGTCATTCATAAATACATCCATAAATTCTTCAATAAAATATGAAAATATAGCCATCATATGTCTATAAAAAGTAGCAGGTGCATTACATAAGCCGAAGGGCATTCTTCTATAAGCAAAAGTACCGTATGGATATGTGAAAGTGGTCTTATCCTGATCATTAGGATGGATGAGAATTTGGAAAAATCCAGAATACCCATCCAAAAAACAAAAATGAGAGTGATTAGTAAGCCTTTCAACCATTTGATCAATAAAAGGTAAAGGAAAGTGATCTTTTCTAGTAGCAGCATTTACTTTTCTATAATCTATACACATGCGCCAACTAGTCACAGTTCGAACAGGAATTAGTTTATCATTCTTACCCTTCATCATAGTCACACCTCCTTTCTTAGGAACACAATGAACATGGCTTACCCATTTACTATTGGAGATAAGATAAATAATACCTGCATCAAGTAGTTTCAGAACCTCCTTTTTCATAACTTTTCTCATAGAGGGGTTAAACCTCCTCTAGAAATCCATATACGATTTGTGATCCTACTCCATAAGTATCCTGTGCATAAAAAAAGAGTGGTTAATTCCCTTTAAATCATCATTAGAATACCCAATTACCTTTTTGTGAATTCTGAATTCCCTCATAAGCAAATCTGTCTCTCTTGCATCAAGCTATGCATCAACAATAACAGGGTAAGTAGAATTAGGCCCAAGAAATTCATATCGAAGATTATTTGGTAGAGATTTCAATTCAACTTTTGGAAACTTCTCCACCTGACATTCTTGATCATTATGTGAAATAGAATCTAATAAACCATATTCTTCAGAGTCAGAAGGTTCATCAAACAAATTGTGAAGATCACTAACAACATCTTCTATAAAATTAATACTATAACAAGACATCTAAAAATTTCCCAAACTACTTATCTAACTTGGCTTGAACAAGTCTCTGGGGAAAGGGTATGGGAAGCCTATATGGAGCAGGTGAGCTAGGTCTAGGAACATCAGGCTAGCGCGGCTCATCACAACCCTATGAAGACTCATCACACTCATGAGGCAGCGAACTAGGGTGGGGTTGCCCATGAGCTGGTGGTGTCTCTAAGGCTGGCTCACTACTAAGTTCAATGTCAAGCTCCTCATCATCATTTTCTGGTCTACCCCTTGGTTCATCTAACTGTTTTTCACTCCAGGTAGTTATAGCATTACAGTGTTCCCTAGGGTTTAGTTCAGGTTTGGCAGGCAATTTCCCTGGAGCTCTATAAGATGTGCTAGCTTGCTGTGCTATTTGAGTTTCTAGCATTTTGGTATAGGCATTCATGTTTTCCATCCTAGAATTCATGTTATCCATCCTAGAGTTAATTTGCTTGAGGGTCTCATTCACATCTTTATTTTATTTCATCTGGGTGCTCATGAATTTTTCAAACATTGCCTCTAAGCTCGATTTGGGTGGTGGATTAGAATTGGTATTCCTAGCTTGGAAATGAGACTGAGGTCTGGAATCTACTTATGCCCCTTGATTATTTTTCGAAGACAAGTATAGATAATTCCACCATCCATGGTCATATGTACTAGAGTAGGGATCATTATTTCTACCTTGAATAAACCCCCCAATAGCATTAGCTTGTTCAACACCCTGTTCAGCAATAACCTTACATTCTTTAGAACTATGCCCTTGATTACCATAATTGTCACAGATAACAGATGATGACATAATAGTTTGCATGTGAAAGGAATCTAATTTATTAGCCAAAGAGTCTACCTTTTCTGCCAAGGTATGCTATGCATCATTTTCATTTTTATCATATGGTTGATGATATAACACTTCTCTTTCAGTGGTCCACTGGCTATGGTTCAGAGACATCTCTTCAATCAATGTGTAAGCATCATCAATAGTGAGACGAGTGCTATAAAGAAGGTCATTATAAAAAGTATGAATTAAAATCTATTTTTCTAAGCCATGGCGAGGACACTTCCGTTGCAATTCATTAAAGCGTTCCCATGCTTCACTCAGTGACTCGCCATCCCTTTGTGCAAAACTAGAAATCTGGTTTCTCAATTAGATCGTCTTACTTGGTGGGAACTACTTAGACAAGAAAGCATTTGAAACTTGATCCCATGTGGTGAATTTTCCAGTTGGTTAGGATTGCAGCCAAGCGCGTGCTCTGTCCCTGAGGGAAAAAGAAAATAATCTTAGTTTTAAGACATCATTAGATACACTATTAAGCTTAATGGTGTCATAATATTTAATAAAAAGAGAGAGATGCTGATTAGGATCCTCAAGTGGTGATCCTCCAAACTGATTCTACTATATCATTAATAGCAAGTCCAGTTTAATTTCAAAATTATTAGCCTCAATCACCGGCCTGGCTATACTAGAGTGTATCCCCTGTGGATTTGGTGCTGCATAATCCCTAAGAGATCTTCTTTCTTCCCTGGTTGGATCCTTCTCCTTTTTCTCTTCAAATCTGAGTTTCCTACGCAATCTAAAAGTTTTTTTAATTTTGGGATCTAATGGAATTAGTGGTCCTGACCTAAGGGTCCTGCGTATAAACAAGTAGAAGAATCATATGAACTCAAAATCTCAGAAAACAGTAGAAAGAATTTCTAACTCAGAACTCACAGCCTGTGAAAAAACCAAAACCTGCAAAAATAGATAACAAAGTTAAATCAAAGGTTAACAAAACTTAGTCTAGCAATACTATCAACTATTTTGATATTAACAATACTAAGGTCCTTGGCAACGGCGCCAAAAATTTAATGTGTCCGCAAGTGCACGGATACGTCGAAGTAATAAAAGATATCGAACCCACAGGGACCTACGTGTTAAGTACCAAATAATCGAGTTCTCACTAGCTAAGCAGACGATATGTGACGTCATAGGACGAAAAGCAAATAATTAAAATCTGTTGTAAATTTCAGAGAGAGAGACATGGGACTAAGGTTTCATCCTCCTTAATTTCTATGACTAGACATAAATAAGTTTTTTGACAGTTAATCTTATCATGATAAAGATAAAAATTTACTTGTAAAGAAATTGCCTCCTCTCGGATGAACAATTTACCCTGAACAAGTCTTCACTCTCATGACTTACTGTTCAATGTTCAATAAAAGTAAATCTGACTAAAAATTAAACCTATTCTAATAAATTTAATTTCTAAGTCAAAATCTCAAGTAAAATTAAATACTCTCGTATCTTAATTTTACAAGTTTTACTTTAGGAGTTTTAACAATCAAATTCACCTCTCGATTCTTATTATCATGTCTGAAACAATAAAATTTTTGGGTCAAAATTTTAAGATGCAAATATGCTTCAAAAATTAGGATTTTTAGAATTAATCTATTCTCACAACCTAAGTTCTTAAAAACACAATTTATGGGTTCCAAGTTCGTAAATCACCTTTCAGTCCATATTACGAACTCTATGATATGCTAATATTTCAAAATTAAAAAGTTTAAAGACAATAATCACAAAAATAAAATTATCATTCAAAGAATAACTTGACAAAATAATGATTATCTAGTCATTTCAGAAATTAAGGGGGATTACTCCCTCTGTCCTAAAAGGTTTTTACTCTACCATGGATAGAAAAATATAATAATAATTCATCTCAGAAAAATCAGAATTCGACAAAGGGTAAATAAAAGTTTTATTGATTTCATGAGGGTGTGTAAATTTCAGTACAAAATTTCACAACCCCGTGATCTAATGAAGAATAGAAGTAGCAGCTCATCGATGAACAGTAGCCGCCACTTCATTTTCGTTGATTTCTCCCTTGATCTATCTCTTTTTGCTCTGAAACTTTCGGTATATCTTCTCCTCCACCAGGCGCATCTTCGCTAAAAATTTGGTTACCAGAGATGGTCTAGTTGTTTCCCGGAGAGGAACCTCCGATTTCTCTCTCTGTGTTGTTGAAAATTCTTTTTTGCTTTCGATCTAGAAATCCCGTTCATCTAATAATTAATCCAAAGATTCCTTATATACTTTTCCATCCTTATAATAGGTTTTACCCAAAATTCAGAGTGAAATAGAATCAAATCGAGGGAAAAACTAAGTCAAACTCGAAACTAGCAGATAGAATTACGGTTGTGATAATTATCACGGCAGTGCCGTACTATGTTCTGTGTTTTTTTCTGGGATAATTACGGCTGTGATAATTATTATGGTAGTGCCTTAATTCTCCCTGTGTAAAATCTTCAGGAAATCACAGTCCGGAAAATAATCACGGTAGTGTTGCGATTCTTTCTGTAAACTTCAAATTTATTCCAATAAAATCACAACCGTGAAAATAATCATAGTAGTGCCGTAATTCTCTCTATGTAAAATCTCCAGGAAATCATAGTCGGGAAAATAATCACAATAGTGCGGTGATTCTTTCTGTAAATTTCAAATTTATTCCAATAAAATCACGGCCGTGAAAATAATCACGGTATTGCCGTAATTTTGCCTTAAACTATGATTTGCTTGAAAATTGATAGGTAATTTCTTCTTGATGACTAGATTTCATTCATACATTCAGATCATTAAAAAATCCATCAAAATTTGGTCATTTTTCCCAGAAATATGTCAAAACAAAATAAAGGTGAAGATTCCGAACAAACACAAGGTTTTAAGTCTTATTCGGTTAAAATATGCTCAAAAGAGGACAGATTATGTATAAAAATCATAGTAAAAATACTATGTAAATACGATACATCACCCCTAAATATGTGCTGCGCTTAAAATTTCTTCGAGGTTAGTGAAACAAATTTTTAGTTCTGAGTGCCGTTGATCTCTTCTTGCATTTGAGTTGGCCCGAAATGAATTCGCTGCCGGTTTCTTCGTGTTTTCTCACTGAACTTTTTGAGCGTTTAACTTCCCTCATCTCAAGACCCTCTCTCATTTTATGCGCATCGTGTAGACACCGTAGAGTATGGAACTAAGGACGAAACCACCCATCATAGCTTCATCATTTCTGGTATCAAAGGAGTTGCACATTCAATTCTTATTGTTCGCACAGTCCAACTCCGTTGCAATGGCATATTTCAGCACGATTTTTGCGTTTTCAGCATTCTGCACTTAGAATATTTCGCCCTTGTTGTGCATGGTGACTACGAGGTGACAAGTCATGTCCTCCCAATTCCCCAAAACCATTCTTGAAACCCAAGAGTCGGTCCGGCCCTCGGAAGGGACTAGTACCCCGTTAGACTCTTTAGCAGCGCTTACGACACAAGTCCATGTGTTGACCGCGCACTTTGACGGCTATATGGGAACGGCAAAAACCACTGTCTAGCAACTCTTGGCTGCATTCTGGAACCTCGTTGATCGTATCAATGCGTTCGAACAATGACGCAAAAACCCGAGTCAGCCTCCTCTATCCGCCCAACCCGCTCCAACTATGGAGTTACCCCCGCTAGCCGCGCTAGTTAGGTGCCACCCTTTCGAGAATGAACCCGACCGTCATAGGCCTGACATGGCTCATGGGGGCCTGGCTTATGAGAATGAACCCTTCGATGAGGATGATGTTTGGGCCACACGAAGGCAGCAAGTCCAACCCTACTATGAGCACACCCGGGTGCATGACGATTTTTATCGCTTCATCCGGAACAGCTCCGCACACTTCGCGCGTGGTCCTCACCCACACAATTCCTAGATTGGGTTGCATCCTGATGACACCAAAATATATAGTATATTTTGTATCATTTTATATATCTTTTCATGCTAAATTGAGGACCTTTTTGCTTGAAAGAACCCCTTTCTAGAGGGGGGCGAAACCCAGCATGGCGCATTATAAACATTTAGGCAGCGGATTAGGGTTTCATGGATCGGCTTCATGTGATATGATCAACCATAAAAATTCGATTGCATAGAAGAGATAAAACTCATACCATAGCCATTTCAAGATGGCGTCTAGGAAGCAAAGATCAAAGCAGATCTTCTCCAGAGGTGACGCACACAGTTGATGTCGCCTACTCCTCTTTGCGATTCTTGTGCTAGCAAGATCCAAAGAAGTCTTTGATCGAAATGGAAAGGGAAGGAGATCTTTTCTCTTTGCCGAATTCTCCTCAAGCTCCAAGGCGCCGTCACCCAAAAAGAACGAGAGGAATATGCGTTCAAGAGGCGAGAATAGAGAACCCTCTCTATTCGAACGTGAGAGTCATGGTTGCTAAAAATAGCACCACTCACCGCCGAACATGTTCACGCTAAGTGAACTTGTCGCCTAGTCTTGAACCATTTTGGTTCAATTTAATTTTGGTTCAATAACCAAATAAACCAATCGACATGGCCTAGATCACATTAAAACCCTAAGGTTCCAGATCTAACCGTTGATCTCTTTGATGCTCCTGATCTGACCGATCTAGCATCCATTCTCTCGATCGAAGCTTACCGATCTCAAGCCCTAATCAATCAAACATGATCAGACTAGATCTCACTTACAATCAGAGATTAAATCCCTTTAAACTGAACCTGAACAATTCAGTCCACACGATCTGACTTAAGTAAGCCATATCATCAATTGTGCGACCCTGAGGGTTTCCTTAAAACGTCGGTAACGATAATTCACATTATCACGATCAGTGAGGGGTATCTAGCAACACATCACTGTCTCCCGATATCAAGGAAAGAGTCTTCCAAGACTACACCCAAAAACAGCACAAGTGTGAATCAATTCACAAGGCATGCATATTTCCTTTACCACTGGATGTTCTTATTGGACAAGCCTGTCAAGCTCGTAACTCCAATATGATGAGCATGATTAGAACAGATGAACACTGTCACCTGGGTATGGCCATACACTTTCTCAATCATCTCATCCAGGGGGCCCCTTTAGAACATCACACTCCTTCAACAAGGAGACGGCAATCCTATGTCTATCACTAGTGCTCTAACCTGACTCAAGCTCACCATCCAAGATAGTCTATAATCATTATGTTTCAAATGATATTGAACCATCTCAAAACAATGACAATCATCATTTAGAAAACACAAGTGATCTCAAGTCAGAGGAAATGTGCCACTTGTCTTAATCAAGGAACATTCACATTGTGACAAACAATTGAACATCCTAGTAGGGTCTGTCCAGTACATCCAATGTACCCATGAGTCTACATCTTATTCCATGCTCGAAGCATCCTATAAGATTAGAACACATATTAGTCTTAACCATATCAAGGCTGTCTCATGTTCACCAAGATACATCGACTAAGGACATAATAGCATGTCAGCCCAGCTGAACAGCTTTGAGACATTATTCAGAAGAACATATATTGCAGCAGACAATGTAAACAACCGAATAATAACCATGCCTTTATAAACATAACAGTTTATTACATGATACAGATACATTCCCACAGGCCTCAAACATTAGCCTTAAGGGCATACCCCAACAATCTCCCACTTGCACTTAATCTAATGGTTGAGAAATCTCAAACCCATATTATTACAGTGCTTCTCATGCTTCTGCTGCGCCAGAGGCTTGGTAAGCGGGTCTGCCAGATTGTCATCTGTATGAACCTTGCATACTTTGATCTCGCCACGATCTATGATCTCCCTGATCAAATGAAACCGTCTCTGTATGTGCTTGGACTTCTGGTGCGACCGTGGTTCCTTTGCTTGTGCGATTGCTCCAGTGTTATCACAGAAGATAACCAAAGGATCTGCACTCGAAGGAACAACACCAAGTTCTCTCACGAACTTACGAATCCACACTGCCTCCTTGGATGCTTCCGAGGCTGCAACATACTCGGCTTCTGTTGTGGAATCAGCAACAGTTGACTGTTTGAAACTTTTCCATTCAGGAAAGCTGTTTTCACATCCATCTGCCAAATCTCATAATCATAATATGCAGCTATCGCGAAAAGAATCCGAATAGACTTAAACATGGCTACAGGTGAGAAAGTTTCATCATAATCTATCCCGTAGATTTGTTTGAAACCTTTCGCAACAAGCCTGCCTTTATAGGTAACTACGTTACCATCCATGTCAATCTTCTTCTTGAAGATCCATTTACAGCCTATAGGGATAACTCCCGAAGGCGGATCAACCAAATCCCAGACTTGGTTATCTGACATGGAGTCCATCTCGGCGCGCATAGCCTCAAGCCATCTTGCTGACTCCGGTCCACTGACCGCATCCGCATAAGTGAGGGGTTCATCATTATTAATGATGTAGACTCCGTCATAGCGCTCAGGCTGTCGACGGATCCTACCCGATCTTCACGGTTCCCGTGATATCTGAGCCTCAGGTTGTTCAATAACCTGTTCTACCGGCTCAGGCTCATCCAACTGTGCTTGGTCACTTTGTCCTTCTTCTGGATTCTCATCCAGCTTTATTTCTCTCCCACTGGCCTCTTGCAGAAGAAACTCCTTCTCAAGAAATATGGCCGTCCGAGCAACAAAAACCTTGTTCTCCTTGGGATCGTAGAAATAATAACCCTTAGTTTCCTTAGGGTAACCGACAAAGATACATTTGTCAGATCTGCTCTCTAGTTTCCCAGAGGCGAGCTTTTTGACATAAGCCTCGCAGCCCCAGATCCTGATAAATGTCAAGCTCGGCTGTTTCCCATACCATAACTCATATGGCGTCTTTGAAACTGCCTTGGATGGCACTCGGTTTAGTACCTTTGCAGCTGTTTCCAGCGCAAAACCCCAAAAGGAGTATGGAAGAGTAGCCTGACTCATCATAGAACGAACCATATCAAGTAGCGTTCTATTTCTCCTCTCGGACACACCATTCCATTGCGGTGTTCCTGGCGGAGTGAGCTGTGAGATGATCCCACACTCCTTCAGATAGTCAGTAAACGTATGACTTAGGTATTCACCACCTCGATCTGAGTGAAGTGCCTTGATATTTCGGCCTAGCTGATTCTGTACTTCATTCTTGAACTCTTTGAACTTGTCAAAAGATTCACTCTTATGTCTCATCAGATAGACATACCCGTATCTACTGAAATCATCAGTAAAGGTAATGAAGTACTGATAGCCACCTCTGGCATGTTTACCAAATGGCCCACACACATCACTGTGTATAAGGTCAAGTAAACCTGAAGCCCTTTGACCTTTGTGAGGAAAAGGTGACTTCGTCATTTTACCCATCAAACAAGCTTTGCATGTATCAATCTCCTTATAGGAGAATGATCCCAGCAGTCCATGATCATGCAACCGCTTAATGCGTTTCTCGTTAATATGGCCTAAACGACTATGCCATAGCAAGGTGCTGTCATCAGCATACTTGGCTTTCTTAATATCAATTTGCTGTATCGAACATTCCATGTCCAACATGTATAACCCATTGTTAATTGAACCAGTTGCATAAACAATATTATCAAAAGACAAAATACACTTTGAAATATTGCATTCAAAGGAAAATCCCTTCCTGACAAGAGCAGGAATGGAGATAATATTTTTAGTTATACTGGGAACAAAGTAACAATTGTCTAGTTCCAATACAAGTCCAGATGGTAAAGAAATGAAATAGTCTCCTACAGCAACAGCAGCAACCCGTGCCCCGTTTCCAACTCGTAGGTCCACCTCATGCTGTCCCACCTGCCTTCTTCTCTTGAGTTCCTGTACATTTGAACAAATGTGAACTCCACATGCAGTGTCCAACACCCATGATATAGAAGAAGAAAACATGACCTCAGTCACGAATATACCTGAGCCAGAAGCAAAGCTTCCCCTCTTATCTCCTTGGAGCGCTTTACAGTCCTTTTTCCAGTGACCCAGCTGGCCACAGTGGAAACACCTGTATTCCTTGGACCGCTTCACCTTCTGCTTCAGAGCCTTGCTGTAATTCTTGACCGGGGCCTTGCCCTTCTTCCCCTTCTTCTTGTTCCTTGAAGGAACCATCAAGACAGAGGTCGAAGGCTTACCCTTCAGAGTCTCCTCAGTGGTCAAGAGCATATTCAGCAGCTCTGCCGGAGTACAATCGATTTTGTTCATATTAAAATTAATAATGAACGCGTCGAATGATGGCGGGAGAGACTGCAGAATAATGTCCACAGCAAGCTCCTGGTTAATGGTATGCCCCAGTTTCTCTAGAGCCTCCTTGTGCCCAATCATCTTGAGCACGTGAGCTCCCACTGGGCTCCCTTCAGCCAGTTTGCTCTGAAAGAAGAGCTTAGTCAAATTATAGCGTTCAGTCCTCGCCTGTGCAGCATACAGCATCTTGAGGTTTGCTATAATCTGTATAGCTGACATATCCTCATGCTGACGCTGCAGCGGTGGCGTCATAGACGCTAGCATCAGGCAAGCGACATCAATGCTATCATTGACGTGCTTTTCATAGGCTTCCCGAACCGCCCTTGCGGCGTTCGGAGCGGGCTGCGGCGGTATCGCCGTCTCGAGGACATACAGTTTCCTCTCTGCCTTAAGAACGATCTTAAGGTGTCCAAACCAGTCAGAGAAGTTCGGCCCAGCAAACTTCTCCCTTTCCAGTAGGGATCGCACATTGAAGTTCATGGTGTTCGTTGCTGCAGGTATCTACAACAATGCAAGAACAGCAAGGTCAGTATCAATGTATAAGAATCGATCAGGACTTAAGAAAGATTCTTTTTCTCACTATTTTATCAGGCGTGAAAAATCCAGCAAAACAGCCCGAAAGAGTAGAACTCTTTTAGTGAGATGGGATCCAGATTTCATACTTGGTCTCCGCGTCCCGCTCAGGCGAGATAAGATACACAGAGAGTACAAGCACTAGTTTCTGGTAGGCAGTCCCTGCCGATCGCCAACCCGTGCGATTCCCCTTCATCTGGGCAGTCCAGCAGACTGTGCCAACTGAGTTGGTACAACACAATCTCTGACCCCACAGATGGTTGCCTCCATGTGCTACCATATGCGCCACATATGTAGCCTACACGGTCAAGCTTACCCGACCTACTCCCTGGACCACCACGTGCTATGCTGAGCAACGAGAAGGGATAAATCCCTACTCTGTAACACGCAGGTGTAATCCCGCACCGTCTGAAGATAGATGGACGTGCCCACTGAGTGGGTACAACACGGCTCCAACGATAATCAGAACAGTGAGGTTTCGCGTCAGAAGGCTTACGAGCTTGATATTTCAGCGTTGGATTTTAACGGTCTATTATCTTCTTGCCTATCATGCAATTCCTATGGTGATAGCAGAAGATAATTTAATCATGCAATTCTAATATTAAGCAATAAAAGAAAGCATGAAACTTATGTGGTAAAAGCCCATAGCCCTAGAAGACCTTAACCTAACTTAAGTCTTCATTTGCTCTTCATGGGTCTTTAGCTGCCCATCTGGCCCAAACCAGGGCCTAAGCGCCATCTGCAGCTCTGGTGCGCCTACCAGGGAATATGCGCCTGGTCCCAGAGTCGAACCCTGGACCTCCCACCTGGTCAAGCCTCTGCTGCAAGCGCCTTTGCCAAGTGTGCTCTGTGCTCTTGTCTAATTAAATTACAAATTTAACTATCTAGACAAGAGTGACACGCAGGTCACTTACATTTATAAATTAAAACACAGTGATACGCAGATCACAATAATTAATTTACAATTTTTAATACAGGCACGCAGGCCCCAGCACAGCACACATTAATAACGGGCAGCCCACATAAGACTAAATAAACAAACATATGCATCAATCAAGAACCATGTGATCCATAAAAATTAAAATTTTCGAAAACCCCTTGGGATCAATTTTAATTTTTCCTTATTTGCTCTACAACCTTACAATGGTCCATTACTAGGGATCCACTCATCCAACCTAGTCAGATCCACTGCCCTTGCATGCACCAAGTCCTAACTGACTTGAGTCGACCATAAGGTCAACCATGCATGCGCCAAGGCTGAACAACCACACTGAGGTCTGGCAAACGGGCGTGACCCCGGGCCTAACTCAGGTGTGTTCACAAGTTGTCTCAATCAGACATCGCTACACGCCTTTGATGCAGTCGACCTATAGCCACCTTTAGCATGCGCCAAGGTGCTATCTGGTCAACCCATCTAGGCTGTCAGATGGTCTGATCAGACTGTTTGGATCCGACCTAGGGGATGACTTCAACCCTAATAACCCATCTAAGGGTTTAATGTAGGCGCATTAGATCTAGGGGAATCGCGCAAGTGATCAAGGTTTTAAGAAAACTTACAAGAACAAGCGCAAACAACAACATGCGCAAAGGAGAAAATAACTTTCGCCATCTTACAACTATCAGCATAAGACATCGCATGTAACCTATAGATCTATCAACTTGCGCATACATGGATCATATGACATATCATGGCAATCATAAACAAGCATGAAACAACGCTCTGATACCAATTGAAAGAACCCCTTTCTAGAGGGGGGCGAAACCCAGCATGGCGCATTATAAACATTTAGGCAGCGGATTAGGGTTTCATGGATCGGCTTCATGTGATATGATCAACCATAAAATTCGATTGCATAGAAGAGATAAAACTCATACCATAGCCATTTCAAGATGGCGTCTAGGAAGCAAAGATCAAAGCAGATCTTCTCCAGAGGTGACGCACACAGTTGATGTCGCCTACTCCTCTTTGCGATTCTTGTGCTAGCAAGATCCAAAGAAGTCTTTGATCGAAATGGAAAGGGAAGGAGATCTTTTCTCTTTGCCGAATTCTCCTCAAGCTCCAAGGCGCCGTCACCCAAAAAGAACGAGAGGAATATGCGTTCAAGAGGCGAGAATAGAGAACCCTCTCTATTCGAACGTGAGAGTCATGGTTGCTAAAAATAGCACCACTCACCGCCGAACATGTTCACGCTAAGTGAACTTGTCGCCTAGTCTTGAACCATTTTGGTTCAATTTAATTTTGGTTCAATAACCAAATAAACCAATCGACATGGCCTAGATCACATTAAAACCCTAAGGTTCCAGATCTAACCGTTGATCTCTTTGATGCTCCTGATCTGACCGATCTAGCATCCATTCTCTCGATCGAAGCTTACCGATCTCAAGCCCTAATCAATCAAACATGATCAGACTAGATCTCACTTACAATCAGAGATTAAATCCCTTTAAACTGAACCTGAACAATTCAGTCCACACGATCTGACTTAAGTAAGCCATATCATCAATTGTGCGACCCTGAGGGTTTCCTTAAAACGTCGGTAACGATAATTCACATTATCACGATCAGTGAGGGGTATCTAGCAACACATCACTGTCTCCCGATATCAAGGAAAGAGTCTTCCAAGACTACACCCAAAAACAGCACAAGTGTGAATCAATTCACAAGGCATGCATATTTCCTTTACCACTGGATGTTCTTATTGGACAAGCCTGTCAAGCTCGTAACTCCAATATGATGAGCATGATTAGAACAGATGAACACTGTCACCTGGGTATGGCCATACACTTTCTCAATCATCTCATCCAGGGGGCCCCTTTAGAACATCACACTCCTTCAACAAGGAGACGGCAATCCTATGTCTATCACTAGTGCTCTAACCTGACTCAAGCTCACCATCCAAGATAGTCTATAATCATTATGTTTCAAATGATATTGAACCATCTCAAAACAATGACAATCATCATTTAGAAAACACAAGTGATCTCAAGTCAGAGGAAATGTGCCACTTGTCTTAATCAAGGAACATTCACATTGTGACAAACAATTGAACATCCTAGTAGGGTCTGTCCAGTACATCCAATGTACCCATGAGTCTACATCTTATTCCATGCTCGAAGCATCCTATAAGATTAGAACACATATTAGTCTTAACCATATCAAGGCTGTCTCATGTTCACCAAGATACATCGACTAAGGACATAATAGCATGTCAGCCCAGCTGAACAGCTTTGAGACATTATTCAGAAGAACATATATTGCAGCAGACAATGTAAACAACCGAATAATAACCATGCCTTTATAAACATAACAGTTTATTACATGATACAGATACATTCCCACAGGCCTCAAACATTAGCCTTAAGGGCATACCCCAACATTGCTTATTTTTATGCTAAATTCATCGAATATTGCAAAGTCTACTTCTATTTTGTTTTGTAATGATTTTTAGGTAAAAAGGCACTATTTCAAGGCGTCTTCAAGCAAAATCAAATACATAGAAGGATTCCCAACTTCAAGAAGAGATCACACAAGAAATTTTACGTAAAACGGAGCAAATCAACCAAAATACGGCAGTACTGCAACCTATTTTACGGTACCGTATTTTCATACGCTACCGTAAAATATGAGCCCTGCCGTAATTTGGGGAGTTTTCCAAACAGAGAGTTTTCACGATTTTATGGCACCGCCGTAAGAAATTACACAGTCATAATTTTGAGACGTTTCTGACCAGAGACTTTTGCTGATTTTACGGCACTACCGTAAGCCATTTTACGGTGCCGTATTTCCCAGGCGATTCAGACCAGAGAACTCAGCCAATTTTACGGCACGGCTATAAACTATTTTAGGGTACCGTATTTTGGGCAATTTTTTATCAGAAACTTGTGAAGAAATTACGGCACTACCGTAATTTAGTTTACGGTACCGTAATTGTAGTCAAAAACGTGATTTTTCCGTTCCAAAAATTGCAAAGGCCATAACTTTGGATCCATAACTCCAAATCGAGATCTGAAAGATGTTCCAGACTTGCCTTTAAGAGGAGAAGATGCATGAAGTAGAAAACATGAATTTTTATCCAGATTTGAGGGAGTAATCAACAGAGAGGCGGTTAGGGTTTGTTCTCACGCCGAGAGGCATAGAGGGCACCTCAGGCTGTGATTTTCATGCAGAAGCTTTGCCTGGAGGAGAGGAAGACAACATAGAAGTTTTAGAGCTTTTGGAGTCCGTTCGGAGGAGGAATTAATGAAACAGCGGTGACAGCGCTGTTCATCGAAGCAAATTACGGTTTTAAAGGATTTTACAGCCATGTTGTAATGTGGTTTCTCCTTTCTTTTTGTTTTCTGATCACTCTAAAACTATGATTTATTGTATCTCCTCCTTCATGCAAGCTTAATACTATTTTGGGACATCGGGTGTAATCCCCTTGATTCTTAATGATTAGATAACTCTTCTATTTTCGTCATGATAATTTTTGCTATGATAATTTTACTTTTGTGATGGATTGTTCTTAGACTCTCTATAGATCTATATTATTAATCATGTTTTTAGAGTTTTCGCTATTGACTGAAAGGTAATTGCTTGAGAACTTGGAACCCTAGAATTGCATGTTAGGATCCCTTCCTTAGGTTAGATCTAATTTGATCTGTTCTAGTAGATTAATTGCCATGACAGTAATATGAATCTATGGATCGAGTCTATTTATCAAACGTGGAGATCTTGCACGAAAGTGAGGATCGGAACGTTGGAGATCCATGAGTAAAACTAGTGTTGAGGCTCTAATGCACGAAAGTGATCCTTGAGATTCCACTAGAGATTATCAACCTAGAATTCGGATGCACGAAAGTGATCTTGAGTTCTTTGATTGATGATTTACTTATCTTTAGAATTGGGACAGATCTTGCGCGAAAGCGAGGATTGGTCCCTGCATGATTGTCTGCACGAAAGTGAGATAATCCTTTTATGAAGTAAATTAGGTCTTTATCGTAGCAAGATTTGATTGACGAACCTTTATTTACATCTTATCATTGAAATTAAGGTGGATGAAACCCTAGTCCCATGTTTATCTCTCTTATTATCTCCTTAGCATATTCTCTGCATAGTTTACTTTCATCATATTTGGCTTGCTTAGCTAGTGAGAAAACATCTATTTGGTACTTAACAATAAGGTCTCTGTGGTTCGATATTTTTATTACTTCGATAATTCCGTGCACTTGTGGAATCCTATCACATCCGTAAACACCTACTTCAACTTGAGCGAGTGTCCTCCGTATAAGCGGGTCCGATTTGTCTGAACCTTGCTTTAAGGCCCTACGTGTTTACATTGGCAAAATGTGGAATGGAAAAATGAGCAACACGCCCTCCCTCCTATTACCTGTTGGTAAGAAATGAAGTATCACCTATGCGAGCGGTACGTACCCCCCTCGTATAGGCAGTGCCTTCTTGAACAATATAGTAGCCCACATCAAGGATCGGGTACCGTCGAGGAATATCCTATAACTTTTGACATGTTGCAACTTCGTTGTAACTTGCAAGAGGACCCCGAACTAGTGCTATCCAAGTTTAAGAATGGGCTCTGCTCGGACATCCGACAAGCCTTATTCCATTTATTTTATTTATGTAGTAGAATATTTATTAGTGACTGATTTTTTATTTATGCAGAACTATCTCTCACGCCCACCGGCCGACGATCTCACCTCTAGGACTATGATCTCTAGCAGGCCACTAGAGATTACTCACTCTACTGTCGGCATCATCATCAATGACAGCAGCTTTTCAGCTAGCCTCTATTCACCCTTTGTTTCTTGCCTGCTCGACTCTTTCCACCGGCATCCTCTTCAGACCTCTAGCTACATCTCTGATTCTCCTTTGAGAAAATTATTTTTATCATTATTATTTTCAAGACTGTTTTTGATCTGAGCCTTATGTGAGCCTTATGTACCTAAAATTTTATAAAAAATTTTCAAAAGGCATGTCTTTGGACCCAGCTGCATTGGCTAGACAATGATTGAGCATGATCTATATAGTTTTGTGAGTATCACTTGCACTCTCTTATTAATGACTATTTCTTATAGTGCATCTTTGACTTTATCATATTTATACTACTTATTGGTTTTCTCTTGAAAAATGATTTTATGGATATATGGAACTCATTGTTTTGATGATGATATTATTCAAATGTGTTGTTAAAATTGATGAAAGCATATGATCCACTTTCTACTATATGATGGCATGATTTATTGATAAAATTTCTATTGATAAAATGTCTTCCTTGATGATGTGAGTATTTATACTTGTGATTAGAGAAAAACCCTATCATGTTAGATTTATTTCTTCAATGCATATCTATTTTTGAAATTTGACATTGGTTGGTGCATGAAATTTTGGGTAGATGTGTTATTTGATGAATAAGATCTAAAGGTGAAACTACTCCTTTAAATAAAATGAGCATATGAGTATGATTTGAGAATTGAGATCAATTGATCAACCTAGTAGATGTTTAGTCTATTTTTGCTATTTGTTGGGAAATAAGAATCCAAGATCCATAAAAATAGTGAGAGACTCCCCTACTTGGCACTATATAAAATTGATAGTGGTACCGAAGACATGGGTTGAAATCTACGCATGAAAAATAGTGAGAGTGAAAAATAATAAGACTCCTCTACTTGGCACTATGTAAAATTGGCAGTGGTACCGAAGACAAGAGTTGAAGTCAAAAATAAAAAGTGTGTATCTAAGTGGGTACATACCATCTTCACAAAAACAAACAAAATACATTAAAAAAAAAAAGAAAAAAAAATCATGTGTGGAAAAATATCTTAGAAACCTAATTCCTATAAACAAAAGCATGATAGATTTGAACTGAAAACTGGGTGAAATCATGAGATTGAAAATTCTATTTATTATACAAGTTGCAAAGTTTTATTTGATTGAATTGTGGATCTAGAGGGTTGAGTTCTAAGGATGATATGTTTATTTGAAGTTTTGTAAATCAATTGGTGGAATTTTTCATTGATAGGTTGTATTTTAGAAATTTATTGAGCATGAAAAGGTTTATCTCTTAATCAAGTTTTGATTTTTGCTTGAGGACAAGCAAAGTTTGAGCCTTATGTATTTTGATGACACCAAAATATATAGTATATTTTGTATCATTTTATGTATCTTTTCATGCTAAATTGAGAATTTTTTTGCTTATTTTTATGCTAAATTCATCGAATATTGCAAAGTCTACTTCTATTTTGGTTTTTCATGATTTTCAGGTAAAAAGGAACTATTTCAAGGTGTTTTCAAGCAAAATCAAATACATAGAAGGATTCCCAACATCAAGAAGAGGTCACACAAGAAATTTCACTTAAAACGGAGCAAATCAACCAAAATACGGCAGTACTGTAACCTATTTTACGGTACCGTATTTTCATACGCTACTGTAAAATCTGAGCCCTGCCATAATTTGGGGAGTTTTCCAAACAGAGTGTTTTCATGATTTTATGGCACCGCCGTAAGAAATTACACGGCCATAATTTTGAGACGTTTCTGACTAGAGACTTTCGCTGATTTTACGGCACTGCCGTAAGCCATTTTACGGTGCCGTATTTCCCAGGCGATTCAGACCAAAGAACTCAGCCAATTTTATGGCACAGCCATAAACTATTTTAGGGTACTGTATTTTGGGCAATTTTTGAACAGAAACTTGTGAAGAAATTACGGCACTACCGTAATTTAGTTTACGGTACCGTAATTGCAGTCAAAAACGTGATTTTTTCGCTCCGAAACTTGCGAAGGCCATAACTTTGGATCCAGAACTCCAAATCAAGATCTGAAAGATGTTCCAGACTCGTCTTTAAGAGGAGAAGACGCAAGATATAAAAGCATGAATTCTTATCCAGATTTGAGGGAGAAATCAACAGAGAGGCGTTTAGGGTTTGTTCTCGCGCCGAGAGGCGTAGAGGGCACCTCAGGCCATGATTTTCATGCAAAAGCTTTTACTGGAGGAGAGGAAGACACCACAGAAGTTTCAGAGCATTTGGAGTCCGATCGGAGGTGGAATCAATGAAACAGCGGTGACAGCGCTGTTCATCGAAGCAAATTAGGGCTGTAAAGGATTTTACAGCTGTGTTGTAACGTTGTTTCTCCTTTCTTTTTGTTTTTTGATCACTTTAAAACTATGATTTGTTGTATCTCCTCCTTCATGCAAGCTTAATACTGTTTTGGGACATGGGGTGTAATCCCCTTGATTCTTAATGATTAGATAACTCTTCTATTTTCGTCATGATAATTTTTGCTATGATAATTTTACTTTTGTGATGGATTGTTCTTAGACTCTCTATAGATCTATGTTATTAATCATGTTTTTAGAGTTTTCTCTATTGACTGAAAGGTAATTGCTTGAGAACTTGGAACCCTAGAATTGCATGTTAGGATCCCTTCCTTAGGTTAGATCTAATTTGATCTGTTCTAGTAGATTAATTGCCATGATAGTAATATGAATCTATGGATCGAGTCTATTTATCAAACGTGGAGATCTTGCATGAAAGTGAGGATCGGAACGTTGGAGATCCATGAGTAAAACTAGTGTTGAGGCTCGGATGCACAAAGTTGATCCTTGAGATTCCACTAGAGATTATCAACCTAGAATTCGGATGCACGAAAGTGATCTTGAGTTCTTTGATTGATGATTTATTTATCTTTAGCATTGGGACAGATCTTGCGCGAAAGCGAGGATTGGTCCCTGCATGATTGTTTGCACGAAAGTGAGATAATCAATTTATGAAGTAAATTAGGTCTTTATCGTAGCAAGATTTGATTGACGAACCTTTATTTATATCTTATCATTGAAATTAAGGTGGATGAAACCCTAGTCCCATGTTTATCTCTCTTATTATCTCCTTAGCATATTCTCTGTATAGTTTACTTTCATCATATTTGGCTTGCTTAGCTAGTGAGAAAACATCTATTTGGTACTTAACAATAAGGTCTCTGTGGTTCGATATTTTTATTACTTCGATAATTCCGTGCACTTGTGGAATCCTATCACATCCGTAAACACCTACTTCAACTTGAGCGAGTGTCCTGCACATAAGCGGGTCCAATTTGTCCGAACCTTGCTTTAAGGCCCTACGTGTTTACATTGGCAAAATGTGGAATGGCAAAATGAGCAACACGCCCTCCCTCCTATTACCTGTTGGTAAGAAATGAAGTATCACCTATGCGAGCAGTACGTACCCCCCTCGTATAGGCAGTGCCTTCTTGAACAATATAGTAGCCTACATCAAGGATCGGGTACCGTCGAGGAATATCGTATAACTTTTGACATGTTACAACTTCGTTGCAACTTGCAAGAGGACCCCGAACTAGTGCTGTCCAAGTTTAAGAATGGGCTCTGCTCGGACATCCGACGAGCCTTACCCGCCTATGGCTCGGAGACGTTAGATCAAACCTTCCAGCATGCTCGAAACATCGAGCAAGACCTTTGTTCTACGGCTAGATGCAACGAGTTTGGCACCCACCAGCACCCGCACGTAAGCGGATCCCCACCTACACACCCTCGGATTGAACGAACTGAGTCTCATTCGGATCCGCGCCCCATGCCCAAAACCCATGGCTCCCCGCGGCGCTCAACCCCGGAGGTCTCCGCTTCTCAACTCACATGGTAGGAGAAGGGCAAGGCTCCCGTCGTTGGGTCATCCGAGCGAGTGCACTGTTATAATTGCCTTCAACCCGATCATTACTCTAGGGATTGCCCTAAGAAGTCCACCCATGCGGGCAAGAGTCACACCTGTGTAGCCACCATCACCCGCGAGCGTGCGGATCATGATGTTGAGGCTGAGTGTTACACGAGTGGCAACGAGTCAGGTCACCCCATACTTGTGGTTATGCGGTGTACCCTTGTCCAAATGCCGCCCTCCGAGGATTGGAGGCGCACAAACATTTTCATGACTTACATCAAGTGCAATGGGCACTCATGTAAGATTGTCATTGACGGGGGAAGCAGCTTGAACATAGTTTCACGAACCGCAATCATGCGCTTTGGTCTTCCCCTTGAGCCCCACTCAAAACCTTATTCGATCGCATGGGTTGACACGTCGAGTCTTCTGGTCACCCATCGATGTCAGGTTCCCATCGCTTTTGGGGACTACCATGAGAAGGTATGGTGTGACGTGGGCGACATGCTTGCGGCGATGGATGTCGCCCACATCCTCTTAGGATTCCCTTGGCTATACGATAGGGATGTAGTCCATTATGGCCGGTCGAACACTTATGTGTTTGACCACAATGATTAGAAAATTCAATTGATACCGGCTCCGCCCAAAGAGCTGCGTGCATCCACCTCCAAGGGCTTGATTGTCCCTCCCCAAGTAGCCCCTCCGGCTCTCGCCGTGGTCTCCCTCATGCGCACCCCCGCGCTTATGCGCGAAGCCACCGAGTCCAAGATAGTCTATGCCTTGATGGTGCATGAGGCGCAAGACACCTTGCCTCCCTTGGATGCGGCACCTCCCCCGGAGGTTTCTGCCCTCTTGACCGAGTTTTGCAACAATAGTTTCGAGGACTTACCCCATGGACTCCCTCTAGAATGGGAGATCCAGCACGCAATTGACCTTGTCCATGGAGCACCTCTCCCAAACCTTCCCCACAACCAACTTAACCCCACCGAGCACGCTGAACTGCAGTGTCAAGTGGATGAACTCCTCACCAAGGGATACATCCATGAGAGTCTAAGTCCTTGTGCTGTCCCCGCCTTGCTCATGCCCAAGAAGGATGAGTCGTGGCGCATGTGCATTGACTGTCGTGCCATCAATCGAATCACCATCAAGTATAGATTCCCCATCCCTAGGCTTGATGGCATGTTGGACTTAGTTTCTGGAGCATCTTGGTTCTCGAAGCTCGACCTCCGTAGCGGAAACCCCCAAGTCTGCATTTGCAAAGGCGATGAGTGGAAAACCACATTCAAGACCAAGGATGGTCTCTACGAGTGGCTTGTCATGCCATTCAGGTTGTCCAACGCCCCGTCCATGTTCATGAGGCTGATGAGTCAGGTCCTCAAGCCCTACATGGGCAAGTTTCTGGTTGTCCACTTTGACAACATTCTGATCATTATTTGCACCCGAGACGAGCATTTAGAGCATCTTCACTCTACATTTGACCTCCTGCGCTAGGAGTGCCTCTTCTGTAACATGAAGAAGTGCGCCTTCATGACCACCCGAGTTCACTTCTCGAGTACATCGTGTCCAACGAGGGTCTTTCTGTTGACCCCGCCAAGGTTGAGGCCATCCGACATTGGCCCAAGCCTCGCACCGTGTCTAAGGTTCATAGCTTTCTAGGCCTTGCGGGCTTTTACTGCCGTTTCATTTGGGTTTTCAGCATGATTGTGACCCCGCTACCCAACAACTATCCAAGGATGACTTCGAGTGCACACCCGCCACTCAACGCGCCTTCGACACCCTTAAGGATGCCATTACAACTACCCTTGTCCTGCGACTCCCAGACTTCTCGAAGGTCTTTGAGGTCCCATGCGATGCCTCTGGTACTGGGATCAGATGATCCCTTAGCCAAGAAGGCCACCCCATTGCCTTCTTTAGTGAGAAATCGAACGCTGTCCGTGTTGGGAAACCCCGGGGATTTTAAAAATTTTACATACATCAGAGATACAAGCGGAAGAAAATCCCTGAAATAGGCCAGTCCCAAAAACCCAAAAAATTGATGCTTGCGAGGGGATCGACACAGTGAGTAAGAGATAATACCTTAAAGCGATTGATGGAGATGTTGATACAGGCACCTAAGTGTTCGCCCTCTGCAGTCTCGCACACAACCGATGTTTGAGTTTTCTTCTTCCACGCTCGGTGCTAGCCTCGGGAAGAAGATCCATGCCAAGGGAGAGTCTTCGAAGATCTCTTGCACCACCCACAAGGAAGAGGATGCTCCAAGAGGAAGAAGAAGAGAAGGGTGCCGCCTTGCCTTGCTTCACTTGCGCCAATGGAAGGTGGAGGAAAGTGCTTGCGGCCTTGATGGAAGAAGAGCTCCTATCTTGTGCCCCTCCTTGTTCTCCATGCCTCCAAGAGAAATGTGTGTATGTGGAGAGGTGGGCTAGGGTCTCTTTTATAGGACTTATAGGCGGTTTGAGTAAAGGAGAAGGATTAAGAGATTAGAGCATGATTTTAGGAATTTAATCAATCAAGTCCTAATCCATTTAGGACTCTAATTAATTTAAATAATTAGCCCCTATTTTATGTCCACTGAAATCTCAAATGATTAATTCAAATTCGAATTTAATTAATCACATAAAATACATCAATTAAGGCATAGGTGCCAATCCTAGTCTAACTAGGATTCAATATGCGCCTACCTCTTTGTTTCTTCCCCTTAAGCCCATTAACTCTTCATGACAACTTATCAGAAATCCCTATTGGGTAATGAGCCTAGCCCAAACTTCATTATGCATGTTAACCAAGTCATTAGATCCAATCCAACTTAACCCAAGGTCAAATGAGGCTAACTATGGTTAGTTTTGGTAAATATACCAAAGATGAAGTTTATCTCCAATAAATCTCTTCTATCTCATCAAGCCCATTGGTGCTGATGACATCTCCTAGACAGATCCAAGTTATGAAATAACTCGATCTTAAAGTTATCCAATCAATACGAAGACTTGAGCATTAAGGTGTGCAACCCTGTAGGTTCCTCTAACGTTGGCAGTGATGAACTTAGGTCATCACAAGCAGTGAGTGGCACCTAGCAGTGCATCGCTACTACCCAAGTCTTTGGAATGGATATCGACATTGACATCCCCATCATAGCGACAAGGTACTAATGCATTACAGTCCTTTTGACAAACTGATATCCGATTGAACAAGTGTGTCACCACTTGCTTTCGCCCAATCTCATGGTGATGACTAAATCAGGTTTTCACCTGGGTATGGCCATACACTGCCAGTCATAGAACCATAGGGGGGACCCCATGGATATCAAGCTACCCTTAGGAAGGGGCAAATCCTATATCTATCCATTGATCTTCTCATATGGGTCATGACATACTCAATGGCAACCATTATGACCTCCCAACTATGATGATGTGTTAGGTTGTATTAAAGTATGTCCCTAACCACATGGAAGAGTCAATGACCTTAAGTCAAAGGATCAATGTATCTCTTATCACTCGTGAGGTTAACTCATGACACCAACTTAGAGCCTCATAGCGGGTCGATCTAGTATATCTTTCACTGATATACCCATATGTCTGCGCTAACACCTTGTGCCTAATCAGCCCATATACCAGTCTCACAAGTACTAGAGCTATCCCTATATCATCTCAGGTACTTGAGTGGGGATAGAATTCAAGCACATACATAATCTGTCTCCAGGGATATTATTATGTAAGTACACAATCGCAGATGTAAACAAAACATAATAATGACAATGCCAGAATGATATATATAAAATATTAATGTCAAATAGTAAATAGAATAGACCAACATTTGGTCCTAAGGGCATATACACCACAGTCCGAAGAGTTATTCAACCTACGACAAGGAATTTTATGCTATAGTTCAGTCCCTGCGACAGTGTGTTGTATCCCAACAAGTAGCTAGACAGAAACTTATTTATGGCGTTGCCGCCAAAAACTTATTGTGCCCAAAAACCTGTTGTGTCCGCAAGTGAACGGATACTTGAAGTAATAAAAAATATTGATCCCACAGAGACCTCGTTTATCAAGTACCGAATAATCGATTTCTTACTATCTAGGCAGTCAAAACTATGCAAGTGAATTATCGAAAGCTAACGAAAATACCAGAGAGAGAGACTGGGACTAGGGTTTCGTCCACTTTGATTTCTATGACTAGATATGAATAGAAATTCGTGAGTTTAATTTTATCATGATAAAATGTAATTTACTTCATAAAAGGATTATCTCACTTTCATGCAAACAATCATGCAGGGATCGATCCTCGCTTTCGCTCAAGATCTATCCCAGGCTGGAAATAAGTAAATCATCCATGAAAGAACTCAAGGATCACTTTCGTGCATCCGAATCCTAAGTGGATTATCTCGAGTGGAATCTCAAGGATCACTTTCGTGCATCCGAGTCTCAACACAAGTTCTACTTATGGTTTACACGTTCTGCAAATGCACGGTTATGTCGAAGTAATATAAAAGATATCGAATCCCATAGGGAACAAGGTTGAGTACTAGAAAATCCGAGTCCTAATAGCTAGGCAAATCGAAGTTGGGTTTTGAAAGCAGAAATTGAAAACAAGCAATCAACGCTATGATGGCAGGGATTAAATACGAGAGAGATATCGGGGCTTTGGTTTTCACCACAATGACTACTTTAATCGCACAAGGCAGATGTCAGTTATTTGGATTATTGATTTTGCACAAGGAATCTAACCCAAAGGTACAAGGTGCCCTCTCTCGAGTGTACACCCCGGTGTTCAGCTTAGATCGACCTCCTACTCTCGCAGGGGATTATTCTAAAATGAACCCAATGGGTTCTATGGCAGATTATAAAACCCTGGAGTGAGACCAAGCACTCTCGTGTCGGGGTCTCACAAGTTTTACTAAGGGACTCCACCCTTACGATCCTTCTCTCGATATGAATCGTAACGGCTAACACGTGAAAGTACTCGGCCAAGGTAAGATCACGAAATAAATACTTCAAAGTAAAATATGCTCACAACACAATCCAAATAACAGAATAAAGATAAAGTTTGGGATTAAATTCGTCAACGGGTTTCAACCAAGCCCTAAAATAGGGTTTACGCTACAATTGTCATTGAAACACTCAAAAATCTCTCTTTTAACATAGGAAGATCACAAGGAAGAGTTTCTGAGGGATAGGAGAGGATAAACCGAAGCAAATATGCAAGAATCGTGACGCTCCGATGATCCGATCTCTGAAAATCGCCTTGAACTTGAGTTGTCGCCTTGTTCTTCCGCCCACACCACTTCATCATGTGATTCCTCGATAATTAGGGCTAGAAAATTAGGGCTTTTATGTCCTTCACGTTCTCCTTCAAAAGGGCTTTCCATAGACACCTTACTTGCCAAATTCGGACTCCAAACGAGTGACAGGGAAAAACTGAGTGAAACTCGGTCTCGCTCGTGACTGGGTTGGAATCATGGGTGAACCCCGCCGGGTTCACCTGCCCGTGATTCTCTCTGTGAAGTTCTGGGCGAAAGAAGCACGGTGAACCCCGCCGGGTTCACCTGGCCGTGCTTCTCACTGTGCAGTTCTCGGCTTACAAGAGTTCTGGTGAACCCGGTGTGGTTCTCCTAGCCGTGAAGCTCTCTGGAGTGTTCTTCCTGCTGGCGACTGGGATGGTGAACCCCATGGGGTTCGCCTGGCCGTATTTTTCAGGCTAACTCTGTTTTGGCCCAAATTTGATGTGTAGCTCCGTTTTTGCATAAGAAATCATCTCATGGCCTTGGAATCTCCAAAATACGTCGAAAAAGGGTGATTTTACGTAGAATTCCACAAAAGCACCAAAAAGTGAAGATTCCGAAGATATGAAGGAAATAAGCCTATAAAGAGTATAAAAGTGTCAAAATAAGACTAGATTTATCATGAAATGACCATCAAAATTACTACCAAAATGCGAGGTATCAAAATACTCCAAACTTAAATCTTTGCTTGTCCTCAAGCAATAAAATAAGGTGAAACACATGATAGGAGTAAGAGTAATCTTTTGGGTTGAGGCATACATCCAAGTTAGAGAATTATTTAATAACATTCCAAAATCTAATCAGGAGAAATCAAGTAAATGGTTGTTTCAAAGTGTTCAACAGTTTAATCCCACAATTTCTAGATGCCAAACAACCTAGTAAGCAGCAAACATAGGATTCAATCAAGCCAACACATAACACTCATACAATTCTAATCTTCCCTATTCAAATCGTTAGGGTTAACTCAATTGTCCCATCAGGGTATGATGCACTAATTATTGCAATAGACTTCAACTCATAACCTTAGGTACCATTGCCAATTTTTCGCAATGCCAAGTAGAGGAGTCTCTTTATTGATTTCAACTTCACATACCTTAGATTTCAACTCATGTCCTTCGGTACCACTGCCAATTTTGCGCAGTGCCAAGTAGAGGAATCCAAGGGTGTTCTCTCTTTTTTTTTATAACAATAGTTGAAAACATATCCTTTTGGACAAATGCAGTGTCTCCCCAATAACAGAAGGGAATTAAAAGAACAACTAAGTGAATGTGTGTTTCAATATGATTCTCATGTAAGTTGCAAGCCTTAGTTGATTTAACAATCATAGAAATGTTTGACCCACTAATGAACAACTCAAACCAATCCAAATCACAAAATTTCAAAATCATAGAATAAATGGACATGATCAAAAAGTATCTCTGACAAGGAGGTATTACTCCAGACTTAATTCTTTGATCATTCCTACCCAATTATGCATTCAACCCAAAATACCCAAAATTTTGAAATAGCCATCATAGGACAAGACTCATACACATGCAAACTCAAACTCATGGAAAAATTTATACAACATGAATGAAAAGCATAATAACCATAACAAAGTGCAGACACAAGCAGAAAAAATAATGTCATAGAAGTCTGTCATAGAGTGGGGCTTGAAGAAGTGGACCAGGCCCATGAATAAGATGGCATATAAGATACAATGCCAGAATATCTATCACAGAATAGAAGTATCCATCCAAACATAGCAAAGTCAAGCGATCATAGACAAATAGCCACATGCAGCAAGAAAATAGGAACTAGAGTATAGAAAGCTCACCCACTCTAAAAGTTTGCATAGTCCTCTATGCAATACCATGATGTGAGAGGAGTGGATGATGACGCTGATGCTGATGGGGGGCTATCTCTGCTTGCGCAATCGAGAGCCAGATGCTCTGGAGCTCTTGCTCTTCCCACGTGTGCTATAGTCGGGCTCGGCCTCCTCGTCAGAAGATATGTCCATGCGAGCCATGTTTTCCTCATTGATGAAGGAGAGGCGCTTGTCCATCGTAGAGAGCTTTTCCCACACCGATCTTATCATTTTGTGCTGTCTCTGCATGTGTGCTTCCATGGACTCCCAATGCGAAGATTGGTTCTGCTGGATGTGGGTAACGGTGGTGTCCAGGTAATCAATCATTTCCCGTTGATGGAGTTGCTCTTCTTTAATTTTCTATAATACAGACATCATAGAATCGTGAGAAGAGGTGCCACCAAAAGAAAAGGCGCCTGGTGCTAGTGGTGTGGTGTCGACTGGATCGGGCTGTGTGTCCTCAATTGGCTGGATACGCCAGTTTCCACGGACTCTGAGTGATGTGCGCTCTGGATTCGGCAAGGGTAGGCAGAAAGGGCTCCTTTGAATGTCATGCAGTATGAATCACCCTTGTGAATGATCAGCTTCATGGCAACACAAGACTCAATGTCGGAACTAATTGAAGAAGAAACCGGTCTAGATGAGAAGGGAAATCAAGATCAGACCCGTGAAGATCTCCTTTGCGTGCTGAGAAGGTAAGCGGGCGGCGCGATCAGATGGATTTCGTCGGGATGAGAGGCGGCGGCAGACGAGTCGCACGGTGCCCTAATTTTTGGATGAGCCCAAATTGAAATACCAGTGAACCCGCCCGGGTTCACCAGCCCGTGATGTGTACTGTGGTTGGGCTACCGCGACAGAAGCACGGGTGAAGCCACTGGGGTTCACCAAGCCATGAAGCATTTTGGAAATTCTTTGGAGTTCAGTAAGATGGTGAAACCCGTGGGGTTCACCTGCCTGTGAAGCTCACTGGATAGTTCCTGCACATATAGAATACTGGTGAACCCCGTGGGGTTCACCTGCCCATGAAACTCACTAATCATAATCATGGGCGCGCCTGTACAGTGCACTTCACGGGTGAACCCCATGGGGTTCACCAGGCCGTGATTTGCACTGATTAACTCAAAAAATTCTGGGAAAATCTGGAAAAATTCTCATGCACTCCAACTTCCTCTTACAACATAAAGAGACATCAAATTAGTAGCAATCCCTTCTAAAAAACCAAAAATTTCATAAAAAGAAATCAATAGCGTAAAAGAAGGTCTCAATCAATGCATGAAGACTAAAAAGCAATCAAAAACTTGGGTTGCCTCCCAAGAGCGCTAGTTTAAGGTCGGTAGCTCGACCATAAGAGTTTTCAGAGTTGCAAATTTGTGGGGTCTGAGAGAGTAAGAACTTCCTCTCTTTCAACCCGCTCATCTTCAAAGTAGTGCTTGAGGCGGTGCCCGTTAACTGTGAAACTTCCAGTTCGTTCTGTCCAAATTATGATGGCACGATAAGGTTGAACTTTCTGAACTGTAAAAGGACCGGACCATCTCGTGCGAAGCTTTCCTGGGAATAGCTGAAGTCTTGAATTAAATAGAAGTACTTTGTCTCCCTCATGAAATTCCTTCTTTGCAATGCGCTTGTCATGCCAAAACTTTGTGCGTGCTTTGTAGCTCTTGGCATTCTTGGTGGGGGTTGTCAAGGTAAGCTTCAATGGGTCCACTTCTCTCAGGGGTGGCTCAACATCTTGTGTAGCTTTTTCTAAGATATCAATACTGCAGCATGTGCCTGCAAGAGAAGTTTTTTTCAAGGTGTCAGTTAAATCAAATTGAATAACGTTGTCACAGATGTTCAAAGACAGTTTCTCATTCTTGACATCTATGATAGCGCCAACAGTAGCTAGAAAAGGTCTCCCCAGAATGATAGGTAGCCTGTCTTCCTCATCAATCTCCAAAACAATAAAATCAGCAGGGATAAAGTAATCTCCTACTTTAACAGGAACGTCCTCCAGAATACCAACTGGGTGAGGCATAGATCTGTCCGCAAGCTGTATAGAAATACTAGTTGGTTGCAAATCCCCTAGGTCTAGACTTTTGCAAAGTGATAATGGCATGAGGCTAACGCTTGCTCCTAAATCGCACAAAGCTCTTTGAAAGGACATCTCCCCAATCTGGCAGGCTATGGAGAAACTGTCTGGGTCTTTAAGCTTCAGAGGGAGCTTGTTTTAAATGATGGCGCTGCACTCCTCAGTAAGTGCAATGGTCCCTTGATCCTCTAGCTTTCTCTTGTTTGATAAGATGTCTTTCAGGAATTTTGCATAAGTTGGCATCTGCGAAAGAGCATCAACGAAAGGGATGTTAATATAAAGTTTCTTCAATACTTCTAAAAACTTACCAAACTGCTTGTCTAATTTAGCCTTGACAAGCCTCTATGGAAAAGGAATCGGTGGCTTGTATGCAGGCGGTCCCACGTAGGGCCGCTTCTCTTCAGCTGGTTCAGGCGCCACTGGTGTTGCATCTGACTATGGTACCACAGGTTCGGTAGTCAACTCATATATCCTGTCATCGGTCGGCATCTTTGGGTCTTCAAGTTGCTTGCTGCTCCGAGTGGAGATTGCATTGCAATGCTCCCTCGGGTTTACCGCTCGCTGGGATGGAAGCTTGCCTGGCGCTCTGGAAGACGAGCTAGCTTGCTGGGCTAGCTGACTCTCTAGCATTTTATTATGTGTCTCCGGGGAGTCCATCCTTGTCATCATCATCTTCATCATGTCTGTAAGTCCTTCAAGTTGCTTGCTCAGATTTGAATCATTATTGGGCCTTGGCTATGTTGGTGGCGCATTGTAGTTCCTAGCCTGAAATCCTACCGGTCTGAAATTATTCTGTTGGGGTTGCCTAAAGTTTCCTTGTGGGGGCTGGGCTTGTTGTGGTGGAACTTGTCCAGGTTGAATTGGTTGAGTTGTCCGGTAAGAGAAATTTGGATGGTTGCGCCACCCTGGATTGTAGAAGTTGGAATAAGGGTTGTTATTAGAGTTGAAATTTCCAACAGCATTCAATTGCTCAGAGTTGATCGCAGCCATCTGTCCATCTCCTGCCTGACAATCTGCCCCTGCATGACCTACAACTCCACAGACCTCACAAGAAAAAGAGTTAGTATCCATCGAATTAACAGACAAAGAATCAAGCTTTCTAGTCAGATTATCCACCTTAGCCGTAAGTGCAGTCAAAGAGTCAAGGTCATACTTACCTGACTTCTTGGTAGAAATACCTCTCTCGAATGTCCATTGGTGATGGTTAATCGCCATGTCCTCGAGAAGGTTCATAGCATCCTCAACTCTCCTTTTCATCAAAGTGCCTCCTACTGCAGCGTCCACTGTAAGTCTTGTGTTGTAATCCAAACCGCTGTAGAACGTTTGGATCATATCCCAAGTCTCAACTCCGTGATGTGGACATATCTTTTGGAGCCCTTTAAACCTCTCCCAAGCATCGTATAAGGATTCTCCATCTTTTTGCATGAAACTTGTTATCTGATTCGACAATTGAATTGTCTTTGATGGAGGGAAGTACTTGGAGAGAAAAGCTTGAGAAAGCTCTGCCCATGTTCTTATCGAAGCAGCAGGTAGCGTGTGCAGCCAAGCTCTCGCTCTGTCCCTCAAAGAGAAGGGAAATAGTAGCAACCTGATAGCATCAGTAGACACACCGTTAATTTTCAACATATCACAATATTCTAGAAAAATAAAGAGGTGCATGTTGGGGTCCTCAAGAGGAGAACCACCAAATTGGTTTTGTTGCACCATAGAAAGAAGAGCAGGTTTTATTTCGAAGTTATTGGTCTCAACAGCGGGCCTAGCAATTCCTGATTGAAATCGATAAGTGTAGGGAGCAGAGTAATCTTTCAATATCCTGTTGTTATAGTTGTTCCCCATTAGTTGTGGTACTCGGTCATTGTTCACATCAAGCTGAATGTGCTCCATCTGATTTTCCCCTTCTGGATGGTTTATGACTTCTTTCTTCAGAATTTGATTTTGCTTCCTTCTTGTCCTGAAGGTGCGCTCGATTTTTGGATCAATGTCAAAGAATGTACCTGCCCTAGAACTTATTCGCAGAAAATGGTCAGTCAAAATTATAAAGTTCTATGACAGCAAATAAATAAAAAGAAAAGGAAAATAGCAGTGCAGTAAGGAAAATCTAACCTAACGCCTAGTCTACCAATTCTCGGAAGTATACTAATATCGACCGTTGTTCCCCGGCAACGGCGCCAAAAACTTGACACATTTCGCAAGTGCACGGTTATGTCGAAGTAATATAAAAGATATCGAATCCCATAGGGAACAAGGTCGAGTACTAGAAAATCCAAGTCCTAATAGCTAGGCAAATCGAAATTGGGTTTTGAAAGTAGAAATCGAAAACAAGCAATCAACGCTATGACGGCAGGGATTAAATACGAGAGAGATATCGGGGCTTTGGTTTTCACCACGATGACTACTTTAATCGCACAAGGCAGATGTCGGTTATTTGGATTATTGATTTTGCACAAGGAATCTAACCCTAAGGTACAAGGTGCCCTCTCTCGAGTGTACACCCCGGTGTTTGGCTTAGATCGACCTCCTACTCTCGCGGTGGATCATTCTAAAATGAACCCAATGGGTTCTATGGCAGATTATAAAACCCTCGAGTAAGACCAAGCAATCTCGTGTTGGGGTCTCACAAGTTTTACTAAGGGATTCCACCTTTACGATCCTTCTCTCGATATGAATCGTAACAGCTAACACGTGAAAGTACTCGGCCTAGGTAAGATCACGAAATAAATACTTCAGAGTAAAATATTCTCACAACACAATCCAAATAACAGAATAAAGATAAAGTTTGCGATTAAATTCGTCAACGGGTTTCAAACAAGCCCCGAAATAGGGTTTACGCTACAATCGTCATTGAAACACTCAAAAATTTCTCTTTTAACATAGGAAGATCACAAGGAAGAGTTTCTAAGGGATCGGAGAGGATAAACCAAAGCAAATCTGCAAGAATCGTGACGCTCCGATGATCCGATTTCTGAAAATCGCCTTGAACTTGTGTTGTCGCCTTGTTCTTCCGCCCATGCCGCTTCGTCGTGTGATTCCTCGATAATTAGGGCTTTTATGTCCTTCGCATTCTCCTTCGAAAGAGCTTTCTATAGACATCTTACTTGCCAAATTCGGACTCCAAACAAGTGAGAAATCAGGGAAAAACCGAGTGAAACTCGGTCTCGCTCGCGACTGGGTTGGAATCACGGGTGAACCCCGCCGGGTTCACCTGCCCGTGATTCTTTCTGTGAAGTTCTGGGCGAAAGAAGTGCGGTGAACCCTGCCGGCCGTGCTTCTCACTGTGCAGTTCTCGGCTTACAAGAGATCTGGTGAACCCGATGTGGTTCACACGGCCGTGAAGCTCTCTGGAGTTTTCTGCCGGCTGGCGACTGGGATGGTGAACCCCATGGGGTTCACCTGGCCGTATTTTTCAGGCTAACTCTGTTTTGGCCCAAATTTGACGTGTAGCTCCGTTTTCGCATAAGAAATCGTCTCATGGCCTTAGAATCTCCAAAATACGTCGAAAAAGGGTGATTTTACCTGAAATTCCACAAAAGGACCAAAAACTGAAGATTCCAAAGATATGAAGGAAATAAGTCTATAAAGAGTATAAAAGTATCAAAATAAGCCTAGATTTATCATGAAATGACCATCAAAATTACTACCAAAATGCGAGGTATTGGTTCTCCAACGTTCCGATCCTTACTTTCGCACAAGATCTTCATGTTTGATAAATTGACTCAATCCTAGATTTATATTTTTAAATATGACAATTATTCTTTTAAAATCAAGAAATAAGAACTAACCTAATTTTTTACAGTAAGTTCCTATCATGCAATTCTAGGGTTCCAAGTTCTCAAGCAAGTCACCTTTCGGTCCTTATTGTGAAAACTCGAAAACATGATTAATAACATAAATCTATGGAGAATCAAAGAACAGTTATCACAAAAGTAGAATTATCATGCTAAAATTATACGTGATGAAGTAGTGAAAAGTTTATCTAGTTATTAAGAAATCAAAGGGAATTACTCCCCCATTTCCCACAAAAAGTTTAAGCTAGCATGGAGAAAAGATTACAATAAACCATAGTTTCTAGCGATCAAAAATCAAAAAGAAAGGGGAAGAACGAATAACCACACGGCTGTAATGAAAATTACAGCCGTAATATGCGTATGAATAGTGTCAGCACTAGGTTCTTCATCGATTTCTCCTCCGATCGAGATCCTTTCGCATTGAAACTTCTGGGGTATGTTCTCTGGCTCAAGGCGAAGCTTCCCTTCAAATTTCACGGCCAAAGATACGCTATACGCTTCCCGGCGGTGAAACCTAGGTCAGCGGCGTGAAAGTCGATTTCTCCTTTGTTAGTGGATGAAAATTAGGGCTTTTGCTGTCTCCTCCCTCATCTCGTTGAAAGCTCCCTTTTGCTTCTTACAGCTTTGAATTTTATTGCCTGGATCATCCACAATTGATCCCACAAAAATCGGACTCAAATTTGACCGTGAAAATTGCGCCTCCAAGTTATAATTACGATCGTATTTTTGGTTACGGCACTGCCGTAATTTCAGTCGAGTTCTCCGTTCGAAGCCATCTGGCAATTACGGTACCATAAAATCGGTTACGACAGTGCTGTAATTTCAGCCAAAATTTATGGTCGAAAAGCGCTCCAAATTACAGCCCGTGAAAATCTTTACGGTAGTGCCATAATTTTCGAAAATCTTTCTAGATGAAAAATTCCCAAATTACGGCAGTGCTCTGATATTACGGTAGCCGTCAAAATACGGTACCGTAATATATATTACGGCCCTGCCGTAATTTGGTCTTAAGCTCCAATCGTCAAGAAATTTGACGTGTAATCTCCTCTTGATGGTGGGAATTCATTCATGCATCTGGATTGCTTGAACACGCTTGAAAATCATGCCTTTTTACCTGAAAATCATCAAAAACCAAAAAGAGTATAGATTCCGCAATAATTGATAAAAAAAGGCATAAAAATAAGCAAAGATTCATGAATTTGACACAAAAAGATATATGAAATGGCATGAAATTTACTATAAATTTCAGTGTCATTAAACACATAAGGCTCAAACTTTGCTTGTCCTCAAGCAAAAATCAAAAACTGATCATAGACATAGACTTTCTCATGAAGAATAAATTTCTAGAATACAATCACCAATTAAAAATCCCACCAATTGTTTCATAAAATTTTAAATAGACATATCATCTTTTGAATTCAATCCTCAAGATCCACAACTTAATCAAATAAAACTTTGCAACTTGTATAAAAATTAGAATTTCAGTCTCATGAATTCATCTAATTTTCAGTTCAATTCTATCATACTTTTGTTTACATGAATAAGATATCCAAAGTCTTTTTCCACTCAGAATTTTCCTTTTCTTCATTTTTCTTTTTATTCATTTTGTGTTTTTGATGGCATGTACCCACATAGATACACACTTTTTATTTGGGACTTCAACTCTTATCTTAGGTACCATTGTCAATTTTACACAGTGCCAAGTAGAGGAGTCATTTTCTTTTTCTTTCTCTCTAAATTTTTTTTTCTTTTTATACTTAACCCATATCTTCGGTACCACTATCAATTTTACACAGTGCCAAGTAGGGGAGTCACTCACTATTTCTGGATTTTGGATTCTTTCTTCCCAACAAATAGCAAATAGACTAAACATCAACTAGACTAATCAATTGACATCAATTCAAAATTACACTCATATGCTAATTTTATTTAACAAGTAGTTTCACTTTTAAATAAAATTCTTCAAACAATATATCCACCTAAAATCTCATTCATCAATCAATGAAAAATTTCAAAAGTAGATATGTATAAGAGAAATAAAATTGACATGATATACCTAGACCTAATCACAAGCATGAGTACATTCACCATCAGTAGAATCATACAAGTCATCAACAATAAATTGCTTAAAAATATAGACTAGGCCATAAATCAATCATATCAACATAAAAACATATTCATCAGTCATGAAAGTAACACAATGTTATATCAACAAGCATGCACCTCCATAGGGTGCTCAAAATATCATCATACAACCATATCGAAATAACCATCAATATCAAAATGTGATAATACAACCCCATCAAATGAATAGAAATCAATATCATCATCATACAACCATATCGAAATAGTCATCAAAGCATATAACAGTAGTAGACATAACAAGTTTGTAGAGTTAACCCTCCTATAAACAAATGAAATATCAGTAAGATAAGGAAAATAGAATGCAAAGAAATAAGAAAAAGGGATACTCACAAAACTCTACTCATCATCTGATCTAATCTCCTCGGTGTCTTCCTCTGCCGCATCCATAGGATCAAAGGGCTGCTCTCTTTGGTGCCCGCTATGGTCTCCACCTCTCCTCGAGTCTTGGAATCCAAAATGATCATATAAGAAATTTTCCATCTCTTCCATATAGTGCTGAGATGCTCCATGTCGTAGTGAAGGTGATGCATCGAGTCCTTCATCTGGCCCATGGTGTCCATCATCCTCTCCATACGATGTCCCTGACAATATATCTTAGAGGAGAGTGCCTAGAATCTGGGGTCAAAAGCACTAGACCATCTTCCAGTAGGTCTGTGGGAAGAATCAGTAGCTAGGGGAGTAGGATCAGCAGGGACTCCATACCATAAGGATCATCTCTTCCACCCCAAGTGGGTGGTGGTGGAACTGCACTCAACGGTGGTGTAAAGGCGGCCTCAGCAGTACTCGGTGAAAGCATCCAATTTGCTCTTTCTTTTATAGTGGTCTTCTCTGCATGGGGTAATGGTAGAGTAGGGGCATTTAGTCCAAGGACCAAACAAAAGACATCCCCTTCTCTAATTATCATTTTCATTGCCATGTAAGACGCAAGATCAAGCCTTGCATTCCCCCTTGCCACTTCTATTCCATATGGCTCAACATTCAGATGTAGGGCTATAGGTGTAATCAGCCCTCCTATTACAATTGCTCCTTTTTTCGCCCTAGCCACTTTATCCATGTGTTTCATCAGAAAGAATGCAACATCTACTACTACTCCATTCAGCATCCCCCAAAGAAAGTAAAGCTTAGTCTGTCTCACCATGCCATCACTGTCTCCTCTGCCAAAGACAGTGTGGGCAAGAACTCTATGAACATATTTTATACAAGGATTTGAGATCTTTGAAGCTCTAGCAGAAACAGCAGAAAAGTGAGTCTCATGGGTAATCTGGTTCCAGAATACATTCTCAATGAACCCAATTGGTATTTGGGTATACCCTCCAGAACCCAAGTGAAAAATAGACCTGACTTCCCTCAAATTTAACTTCCTCTCCACATTTGCTAATCTGAATGTGATATCTCCTTCAGTAAGTCCATTGGAAAATTCCCTTAGATCCACATTCAAGCTACTCAAAAACTCCAAATCTAGTGGCAAATAGGTATAGGGCGTCAACTCAAAAAATCTTCTGGCTCTGATATGCTCAAACATCCAAGATAAAGCCCAATTGCCTCTAAAGTCCTTCTATCACCATATTTGGTATTGACAACCCTTCTTTCCACCAATTGATTGTACCTCGACTTCTTGAATTTCATCCCTAAAAACAATGCCATAGGGATTTGGTGGTGAAGAAGATGTGGCTGGTCCTTTTCCTCTCTTCTTTGAAACTACTTGTTTGATCTTGGGTGCCATGAGTGAACTAAAGCTGCAACTTGAATTTCAAGACAATATAGCGAAGTATAGCAAACATTGAACTCAAATAATACTTCCAACATGAAAAACAATACTCATTAAGCATTATAGAAGCTAGAATCAACTAATATGTCTGCTTGAACTCAAAGATTTCAGTGGGAGAAAAAGGGGCGAAACGTGAATAGTGAAAATTCAGCAATCTAGCTCGTTTAAGCTTAAATCTCTTCACAGAAATTGGTCAAAAACTCTAGAAACCGACAAGAACTGGTCGCCTATCATCTAAGAAGTAAATGGAAGCAAGAATCTCTGAAAAACGAAAGGGGCGAAATATGTGTAAAAACTCGCCAAAATCGAGAAATCGGGTGAAAGAGTACTAGATCGGCGGCGATAATCGGAAAGGAAGGGTCGCCGGCGAGCTCTGACGGTCGGAGATGGTCGGAGTTCGAAGGTCGGCGCTCGAACGAGTGAGAACGAGTGAGAAAACTCAAAACACGGCTCAAAAAACCCTAAAAAATGGCACAGGAATCGAGTCTAAAAACAGAATTACGGCCATAAAATCCATTATGGCAGTGCTGTAATATGGCGAAATTGAAAAACACGGGCCATAAAATGAATACAGTAGTACCGTAATTTCATCCAAACTCTCAGGTCAAAAATCAGTAGCAATTACGGTACCACAAAAATGGTTACGGCAGTGCCGTATTTTGCTCGATATTCTCTAATGATAAAACGGTCAAAAATATGGCACTATAAAATTGAAAACGGTAGTGCCGTAAATTTTTTTTTTTTGAAGGAAAATAAAATAAATCAACTCAAAAATATGGCACCATAAAAATTATCATGGCAATGCCGTAAAAGCAATAAAACTCTCGGAAGATTTTGTACACAAAATATGGTATCGTGAAAATACTTACGATAGTGCCGTAATCTCATCAAAATTTTCTGGTCGAAATTGACAGGAATTACGGTACCATAATGTACACTACAGTAGTGCCGTAATTTGCGCCAAAACTTGCTTACCTACAAAAATAAAAGAAAAAATTAGTTCTAAGTGCAAACTAAGGAAAAAGTAAATAAAATAAAGCAAACTAAAGTTATAAAGCTTGGGTTGCCTCCTAAGAAGCGCTAATTTAGAGGTCTTTAGCTTGACCCTTTTGCACTCAGATTTGATCTTGAATTCCACAATTTCCACTCTGATTTTTCTTTGATTTGAGCATCTCTTTCAATCACATAAGGCTCAGCCTTGAAATAGTATCCAAATTTACTCAAGATCTTCTTTCCTTTATCAAACAATCTAGAGCCTCTTCTTCTTCTTCTTCTCTTCTTCTTCTTCTTCTCAGAATTTTGATGTCCTTTCTCCTGTAATCCTCTATCAATATCCTTAGAAAAATTGTCAGTTCCAAAATTAGAGGATTCATCAAATAAATTACAAACATCATAAACAACATCATCAACTATATCAATGCTACAATATGATCCAGAATATGAAAGTTTATTCAAAGAATCAGCAAGATCAAATTCAATTACTTTTTCACAAATATCAAAAGAGATTTTTTCGTTTTTAACATCTATGTGTGCTCCAGCAGTAGCCAAAAAGGGTCTACCAAGAATTATGAGATTTTTATGATTTTCTTCCATGTCAAGCACTACAAAATCAGCAGGTATGAAAAATTCACATACCTTGATTGGAACATTCTCTAAAATACCTATAGGATACTTTACCGAGCTATCAGTGAGCTGTAAAGATATGAATGTGGGTTTAAGCTCTCCACTGTCCAGCTTCTTGCAAATAGATAAGGACATTAGGCTTACACTGGCTCCAAAATCACATAAGGCTCGGTCAAAAGCCATACTTCAAATAGAACAAGGTATAGAGAAACTACCTGGATCCTTTAGTTTTGGTGATAATTTATTTTGAATGACAGCACTGCAATCCTCAGTTAAAGCCATAGTACAAGTACCATAGTCCCCTTTTGGTTCATCACCCTTTTTAGGTGGCAAACTAGTTTGGGTTTGCTTATGCTTAGAAGATTTTTCTAACTCTAATTCATCATCATGATCATCATTAGGCTCTTTTTCATTTTTTACAATTTTCCCTTTTGGTTCTTCTAATTGTCTCCTACTTCTAGTGATTATAACATTACAGTGCTTGTAACATCCCTCAGAATCACACCCCACATGCATACAAGTAAAATACGGGGTTTTTAAAAATTTTTACTCTTCCATTAAAACACAAGAAGAAAGCGGCATCGAAGGACATTACTACGGAACTGAAAACCGCACAGAACTGAGTAGGATCGATTACTAGGAAATAGAAATCCGGAAATCCAGAAGAAAACAAAATCCGGCAGAAAGTATACTAAATTACTGCTGCACAAACCCATATATCCTGGAACAAAACAGATGTCCACACTACACATATGTGGAGAACACAAATTTCAGAAATATTGCAGAAACTGATTATTCAGATACCAAATACAACAATAACTCGGTTACACATTTCAGAATAAGAACAATTGTATTTTCATGACTCCAAAACTCGTATCCAACAATAAAACAAGACAACTATAATATAATATCCTGAAAACAGGCATAAGCCCTCAGGAGATAAAACGTGTCATATAAGTAAGTTAGGCACGCAGGCCTGATAAATCTTTAGAAGACAACTCTTAGAAATTATATGAAAAAAATTAGCAAGCATTATAACAAATTAAGTAGCTGTAGCAATCACTGTCCTGACGTCTCACCTGAAAATATTTAAACAACGGGGGTGAGCTAAAAAGCTCAGTGAGTAAAAGACACTAAAAGCCATCCATAGTACACATCAAAAATATCATGCTTGCAGATAAGACACTTAACATGCACACTCATATTAGAAACAAAACATAATCAAATACAGACAGTTATAACAATAGGCATCAAGCATGAAGTAGGGTATAAGTATACCAACCCATTCCAACTAATCACACCGCCCAACACATCTATACTATAGATCGAAACAGAACTACAGAAATCAGAGCTGACAGACAGAAAATCAGAATTTTCAGAATCCAAACGGATAGTCTACATCGGAAACAGAAAGGCCACAGAAGGCCTGAGACCACAGAAGGTCTGATGACCACAGAAGGTCTGACCCCACCTCTGCCGAGGACGAGACATGCATGCATATCAGAAATAGAATGGTAGAGGAGGTATCAGTGGGTGGCCCCCGTCTTGTCAGGACGTGGCACTCTGGCCTCCAATACCCAGAACAGAACAGAAATAGTGGAGGGAGAACGGAAGGTGAGACCAGCTCACATCTACCCTTCACTAGTGTCTCAAGGGTCGTAGTAGACTATCAGCACCATTACAGCGCCACAAAGGAGGGTAAGGACACGGAAGAGTGCTACACTAGGGCATAATTTTTTTACAGAACAGGTCATGCTGAAACGGAGGAGTAGGACTAACTACTACTCAATTCTCACATCATGCCCAAAGTGTCTCACAAACCAGAAAATGACACACCCCAATATCCAGTCCTTAACAAAATTACAATTTGCAGAAAATCAAAGCTGAACACACTTCATAATTTTTACCATCAACCAGAAGTGATATATGAGTGAATTCCTTGAATTCCTTAGATTTCATGCAACTATCCTTAATTCATGTCAAACCATTCTATGTTCTCACAAAGGTTATAACACATTCAAAGTTTCAGAAAATTCACAACATATGTACAGAATAGAAATTTTTCACATAACAAACAATTAAACAAGCCTAGGAATTATAGGAAAATATATACAGATATTCATTGTAATATTCTTCCCCAAAATTCCTAAAAAAAATGTGAGTCAAAAGGAATCACCGCAAGGGCGAAATTTTCAGAATCCTTGCAGAACATACAAATTTCATGAAAATAATTTCAGTCCCCCACTACAGATAATTTTAATTGCACGTTTGTGAAGGAAAATGACAAAAGCCCCAAAATTGGCCCGAACCATGATTTTCGAAAATTCCTAAGTTCTTAGTTAAATCCTCAAATTTTGTTTTCTCTATAATTTCTCATCAAGCAAATAATTTTAGAAGAACTACAGATCACAATTTAAGAGATTAAACCATACAGGATAAATTTTTCTCACAAAGGAATATTCGTCCGGCACAGGTAAATTTCGAATTTCACATATACATAAGTAAGTAATCTAAAATAGGCAATATGATATTCACAATGAAGCTATTTGAATCTACTTTCCAATAGAACTGAATCCGTCGGATTTGGAGTTATAACTGGGGAGGTATGGGTGTTCGAACATAGAAAGGTCGGGATTTCAGAATTCCAGAAAACAGATTCGTATATCAGAATTGCGACACAAATTTCAGATCCAATAACTAACAGAAAATAGGCGACATGGTAGTCAAAATGAATCCCTTCGAGTCTACTTTCTAATAAAACTGATTTGACAAGATTTCGGGCTATACCTAGGGAGATATGATGGTTCGAACACATAAAGGTCGAAATCCAGATTTCCAGAAAACTGATTTTGTACAGCTAGATTGCAATACAGATTGAAATACGAATACAGCTCGGATATGGTCGATATCACATTCAAATAAAAGCCGAATGTATCTAGTTTCATACAAAATTTATTTCGTGCGATTTGGATCTATAGGCAATGAGATATTGGGGTTATAGTACACAAAGGTCAGATTAGAGAATGCAGATTTCAGCAGAACAGGATTTTAAAACCCTATAAATATTTGAATTCGTCCCCATAGAAACGAATATCATGAGATTCAAAACCCAAATCAAGCATAGAAGACACAAGAGACGTCGAAATTTGGTTCATACAGATAATCATTGCAAATAACGAATTTTAATTGAATGATAATCTACAATTTAGCGGATTAGACTCCTTAGGATCGAATTACTCACCAGAAAAATCGTCCACAGAGAAAACGCCAAGACAGAGGATCACCAGGAAATTCGTCCACCACCAGTCTGCCACCACCAGCGTCAGAAATTTCAGGAGGCGCCAAGCACAGTGAGGGGCGACAACCAAAGGCGGCTAGGGCAAGAAAACACAAAAGTCGTGAGGGAGAGGAGCCCTCACGCAATTCCTCTTTTTCTCCCACCCCAAACGGATCCAAGACCCAATAACCCAGTTAACTTAAGTGAAAAAATTGGTTTTAAGGCTTACCTGGGCTTAACCACCCCGCGCCACTCCAATAACATCAGTGATATGTGCCACCATGGTGGAAGGAATTCCGGGAGCAAAGAATCAAGGTTGAGGGTTCAAATCCCCAACCAAAATAATTATTTTTGCCCTGTAGGAAAAATTCCTACACTTAGGCAAAAATCCCAAAATTTTAACAGATAAAAATACAGAAACAGAATTTCTAACCTTAAATCATAATTCAGAAAAATCGAGGGCGTTACATCCTCCCCCCCCCCCCTTATAGAGCTTTAGTCCTCTAAAGCTGACCAAGCCCGTCACTGAACAGGTGAGGATGCTCCTTTCTCATATCTGCTTCAACCTCCCAAGAGGCTTCTTCAACAGACTGATTTCCCCAGATGACTTTCACAAGTGGAATAACCTTATTTCTCAGCACTTTCTCTTTTCTATCTTCAATTCTGAGAGGTTTCACCACAAAAGTCATATTCTCTTCAAGCTGAAGAGGTTCCAACTCTAGAACATGAGAAGGATCAGAACAATATTTTCTGAGTGCAGAAACATGGAACACATTATGGAGGTGTTCCAGTGATGGGGGCAGAGCAAGTCGGTATGCCACAAGTCCAACCCTCTCAATGATATCAAAGGGACCAATGTACCTGGGACTCAATTTCCCCCTCTTCCCAAATCTCATCACCCCTTTCATAGGTGAGACTTTTAGGAAAACATGCTCTCCCACCAAAAACTCAAGAGGACGCCGCCTCACATCAGCATAACTCTTCTGTCTATCCTGAGCAATCTTCATCTTTCTCTGAATTTCTCTGATCTTCTCAGTGGCTTCCTGAACAGCATCAGACCTTAGCACTGTTCTGTCCCCAGTTTCCTCCCAGCATATAGGTGTTCTGCATTTCCTCCCATACAGGGCCTCATACGGAGCCATCTGTATGCTAGAGTGAAAGCTATTGTTGTAGGTGAACTCTATCAGTGATAAGTCCAGATCCCACTCAACAGACCAGTCAACCACATAAGATCTCAGAAGATCCTCAAGTGTCTGAATAGTTCTCTCTGTCTGACCATCAGATTGAGGATGATATGCAGTGCTGAAACTCAGATTAGTTCCCAAATCTTCCTGTAATTTCTTCCAAAACCTGGACAGAAATCGAGGATCACGGTCAGAGACAATGTCCAAGGGAACTCCATGCAATCTGACAATCTCATCGATGTACAGTTTTGCTAACCGATCCAAACTGTAAGTCATTTTGATCGGTAAGAAGTGAGCTGACTTCGTGAGTCTGTCCACAATCACCCATACGGCATCATGATTCCTTCTGGTATTGGGCAGTCCACACACAAAGTCCATACTGATATGCTCCCACTTCCACTGAGGAATAGGGAGAGACTGCATCAAACCGCCCGGCCTCTGATGCTCAGCCTTCACGGTTTGGCAAGTCAAACATCTGGACACAAACAAATGCACATCCTTCTTCATACCATGCCACCAGAAAGTCTTTTTCAGATCCTGATACATCTTGGTACTACCAGGATGAACGGTATACTTAGTGCAATGGCTTTCCTTAAGAATTTCATTTCTCAACTCAGGGTCCTCAGGGACACAGACCCTTCCACGGAATCTGAGGAGACCATCATCCGACATACTGAAATTCTCAACCCAGTCTTGCTCAGACCTCTCTTTCCACCGTAAAATATCCGGATCTGACTGCTGCCCTGATCTCAGTCTCTGCAGTAACTCTGACTGAACCCTGAGAGAAGCTAGAAGACCGCCTCTCTCACCCGGAGTCACACTCAGATGCATGTCACTGAACTCCTGCAATAGTCGCCACTCCTGGACTCGCAGTGCGGCTATCTGAGTCACAGGATACCGACTAAGAGCATCAGCCACCACATTGGCTTTACCAGACTGATATTGGATGGTGAAGTCATAATCCTTTATCAATTCAAGCCATCGCCTCTGTCTCATATTCAGCTCTTTCTGAGTGAGGATATACTTCAAGCTCTGGTTATCTGTAAACAATTCAAATGTCTGTCCAAACTGATAGTGCCTCCAGATCTTCAAGGCAAAAACTACAGCTGCCAACTCCAGATCATGAGTGGGGTAGTTTACCTCATAGTCTTTGAGTTGCCTTGAAGCATAAGCAACTACCTTTCCTTGCTGCATCAGTACAGCACCCAGACCCTTACCAGAGGCATCAGTGTACACAGTGAACTTCTCTCCATCACAGGGAATGATGAGGATAGGAGCACTGGTCAGTCTCCTTTTCAGTTCTTGAAAACTAAACTCACAATCATCAGACCACTCAAACTTCAAATTCTTTCTAGTTAGCTTAGTTAGAGGACCAGCCAGCTTGGAAAAACCTTCCACAAAGCGGCGGTAGTATCCAGCTAAGCCCAGAAAACTTCTGACCTCAGTCGCTGTAGTTGGTCTTCCCCAGTGAAGAATGGCCTCCACCTTCACTGGATCTACAGACACACCCTGGCCAGAAATAATGTGCCCCAGAAAGCCAATCTGATATAGCCAGAACTCACATTTGCTGGCCTTAGCATACAGCTGCTTCAGCCGCAGAATCTCCAGCACCTTGCGCAAATCCTGAGAGTGATCTTGCGCATTCTTGGAGTAGATCAGAATATCATCAATGAAGACGACCACACATTTGTCCAGGAGCTCATGAAATACCCTGTTCATCAGATCCATAAACACCGCAGGGGCATTTGTCAATCTAAAGGGCATAACAAGAAACTCATAGTGCCCATACCTGGTCCTGAATGCAGTTTTAGGTACATCCACCTCCTGAACTCTCAGCTGATGATAGCCAGACCTCAGGTCAATTTTAGAGAATACAGTAGCACCCTACAACTGATCAAAGAGATCATCAATACGGGGTAATGGGTACTTATTCCTAACAGTCACTTGATTGAGTTGACGGTAATCGATGCACATGCGCAAAGTACCATCCTTCTTCTTCACAAATAACACAGGTGCTCCCCATGGAGAAACACTGGGTCGAATATACCCCTTCTCTAATAGTTCTTCCAGTTGCTTCTTCAGCTCCGTCAGTTCTGAAGTTGCCATCCTGTATGGAGCTTTAGATATCGGTGCCGTGCCTGGCAACAACTCGATACCAAACTCAACTTCTCTGCTGGGTGGTAACCCAGATAAATCATCAGAGAAGACGTCAGCAAACTCTCTTACCACAGGAATTTTAGCCAGATCCAAATCATACTCAGTCTGCACCTTGACATGCGCCAGATACCCCTTGCAGCCCTGGGCTAAAAGCTTCCTGGCCTGCAGATGAGATATCACCAAAGGCTCCTGTTCTGAAATCCGGCCTTGGATAACTAGTTGTTGTCCATCACTTAGATGCAGAGTAATTAACTTTTCAAAACAATCTAAAGTAGCATGATAGGCAGACAGCCAATCCATGCCCAGAATGATGTCATAGTTAAGGACTGGATATTGGGGTGTGTCATTTTCTGGTTTGTGAGACACTTTGGGCATGATGTGAGAATTGAGTAGTAGTTAGTCCTACTCCTCCGTTTCAGCATGACCTGTTCTGTAAAAAAATTATGCCCTAGTGTAGCACTCTTCCGTGTCCTTACCCTCCTTTGTGGCGCTGTAATGGTGCTGATAGTCTACTACGACCCTTGAGACACTAGTGAAGGGTAGATGTGAGCTGGTCTCACCTTCCGTTCTCCCTCCACTATTTCTGTTCTGTTCTGGGTATTGGAGGCCAGAGTGCCACGTCCTGACAAGACGGGGGCCACCCACTGATACCTCCTCTACCAGTATTGGAGGCCAGAGTGCCACGTCCTGACAAGACGGGGGCCACCCACTGATACCTCCTCTACCATTCTATTTCTGATATGCATGCATGTCTCGTCCTCGGCAGAGGTGGGGTCAGACCTTCTGTGGTCATCAGACCTTCTGTGGTCTCAGGCCTTCTGTGGCCTTTCTGTTTCTGATGTAGACTATCCGTTTGGATTCTGAAAATTCTGATTTTCTGTCTGTCAGCTCTGATTTCTGTAGTTCTGTTTCGATCTGTAGTATAGATGTGTTGGGCGGTGTAATTAGTTGGAATGGGTTGGTATACTTATACCCTACTTCATGCTTGATGCCTATTGTTATAACTGTCTGTATTTGATTATGTTTTGTTTCTAATATGAGTGTGCATGTTAAGTGTCTTATCTGCAAGCATGATATTTTTGATGTGTACTATGGATGGCTTTTAGTGTCTTTTACTCACTGAGCTTTTTAGCTCACCCCCGTTGTTTAAATATTTTCAGGTGAGACGTCAGGACAGTGATTGCCACAGCTACTTAATTTGTTATAATGCTTGCTAATTTTTTTCATATAATTTCTAAGAGTTGTCTTCTAAAGATTTATCAGGCCTGCGTGCCTAACTTACTTATATGACACGTTTTATCTCCTGAGGGCTTATGCCTGTTTTCAGGATATTATATTATAGTTGTCTCGTTTTATTGTTGGATACGAGTTTTGGAGTCATGAAAATACAATTGTTCTTATTCTGAAATGTGTAACCGAGTTATTGTTGTATTTGGTATCTGAATAATCAGTTTCTGCAATATTTCTAAAATTTGTGTTCTCCACATATGTGTAGTGTGGACATCTGTTTTGTTCCAGGATATATGGGTCTGTGCAGCAGTAATTTAGTATACTTGCTGCCGGATTTTGTTTTCTTCTGGATTTCCGGATTTCTATTTCCTAGTAATCGATCCTACTCAGTTCTGTGCGGTTTTCAGTTCCGTAGTAATGTCCTTCGATGCCGCTTTCTTCTTGTGTTTTAATGGAAGAGTAAAAATTTTTAAAAACCCTGTATTTTACTTGTATGCGTGTGGGGTGTGATTCTGAGGGATGTTACAGATGGTATCAGAGCGAGGTTTCGATCCTCGGACCTGTGGGTTATGGGCCCACCACGCTTCCGCTGCGCAACTCTGATAACATCAGTGATATGCGCCACCATGGTGGAAGGAATTCCAGGAGCAAAGAATCAAGGTTGAGGGTTCAAATCCCCAACCAAAATAATTATTTTTGCCCTGTAGGAAAAATTCCTACACTTAGGCAAAAATCCCAAAATTTTAACAGATAAAAATACAGAAACAGAATTTCTAACCTTAAATCATAATTCAGAAAAATCGAGGGCGTTACAGTGCTCCCTAGGGTTCAACTCAGGTTTAGCAGGTAATTTTCTAGGGGGTCTGTAAGAACTACTAGTTTGTTGTGCTATTTGATTTTCCAAGATTTTGTTGTGAGCTACTAATGATCCTACTTGAGATGCAAGTTGAAACCATTCCCTTAAGATCTTCAATTTCTTTGCTTTGATTTTGCTTGAACTTTTCTAGCATGTACTCAATATTTGCATTCTAATTTGAGTTTTGATTTTGATTTGGCTTTTGTTGGTATCCTCTATTTTCAGTTTGTCCCCCTACATTGTTGTTATTTTTCCAAGACAGGTTGGGGTGATTTCTCCATCTAGGGTTATAGGTACCAGAATATGGATCATTATTTCTACCTTGATTATAGTTCCCTAATGCATTAACATGTTCACTATCCTGACTAGCAATGACTTTACAATCTTCAGAGACATGACCATTGTTACCACATATATCACAAACAATAGATGAAGAAATAACAGCAGTTTGCATCTTAAAGGAATCAAATCTGTTGCACAAAGAGTCTACCTTTTCTACCAAGGTGCACCAACTATCACTTTCATTCTTACCTTGAGAAGGTTTATAAAGCACTCCTCTCTCTGAAGTCCACTGGTTATGATTCAAAGCCATCTCTCCAAGCAATTTGAAAGCATCATCAATGGTTTTGCTCATCATAGCTCCTCCAGCAGTAGCATCAACAGTTAGTCTGGTATTATAAAGCAAACCATTGTAAAAAGTATGAATTAAAACCCAGTTTTCAATGCCATGGTGAGGACACTTTCGTTGTAAATCATTGAATTGCTCTCATGCCTCACTAAAAGATTCACCATCCCTCTGTGCAAAGCTTGAAATCTGATTTCTCATTTGGATGGCCATGCTTGGTGGGAAATATTTCATCAAGAAGACATTTGACAGTTGCTCCCACGTGGTGAAAGTACCGATAGGTTGTGCTTGAAGCCAAGATCGTGCTCGGTCCCTAAGAGAAAAAGGAAACAATCTTAATTTTAGTGCATCGTTATAAACTCATTAATCTTAATTGTATCACAACATTCAAGAAATAAACAAAGGTGTTGGTTAGGATCTTCAAGAGGAGATCCTCCAAACTGGTTCTGTTGAATCATGGATAAGAAAGCAGGCTTTATTTTAAAATTGTTACCCTCTATCATTGGTCTAGCAATGCTATAATGAATCTCTCGTGGATTAGGGGCTGCATAGTCCCTAAGTGATCTTTGTTCTAGCATGGTCACTTCTTCAATTTCTTGTTGACTTTCCTCAAATCTCAACTTCCTGCACAGTTTAAGAGTTTTGTTTATCTCAGGATCAAAAGGTACAAGAGGTCCTGATCTAAGATTCCTGTGCATGCAAAGTAGATAGATCAAATGATTTCAAGAGAAAAGAAAATAAACAGAAAAATAGAAAACAAAAAATAAAACCTAGTCTAGCAATACTCTCAATATCTTCAATATTGACAAAAGCAAGGTCCCCGGGAATGGCGCCAAAAACTTGTTGTAGCCCAACAAGTAGCTAGACAGAAACTTATTTCTAGCGTTGCTGCCAAAAACTTGTTTTGTCCAAAAACCTGTAGTGTCCGCAAGTGCACGGATACTCGAAGTAATAAAAAATATCGATCCCATAGAGACCTCATTTGTTAAGTACCGAATAATCGATTTCATACTATCTAGGCAGTCAAAACTATGCAAGTAAATTATCGAAAGCTAACGAAAATACCAGAGAGAGAGACTAGGACTAGGGTTTCATTCACTTTGATTTCTATGATTATATATGAATAGAAATTCATCAGTTTAATTTTATCATGATAAAGATGCAATTTACTTCATAAAAGGATTATCTCACTTTCGTGCAGGCAATCTTGCAGGGACCGATCTTCGCTTTCGCGCAAGATCTATCCCAAGCTGGAAATAAGTAAATCATCCATCAAAGAACTCAAGGATCACTTTAGTGCATCCTAATTCTAAGTGGATCATCTCGAATGGAATCTCAAGGATCACTTTCGTGCATCCGAGTCTCAACACAAGTTCTACTTATGGTTCTCCAACGTTTATTTCGCACAAGATCTTCACGTTTGATAAATTGACTCAATCCTAGATTTATATTATTAAACATGACAATTATTCTTCTAAAATCAAGAAACAAGAACTAACTTAATTTCTTACAGTAAGTTCCTATCATGCAATTCTAGGGTTCTAAGTTCTCAAACAAGTCACATTTCGGTCCTTATTGTGAAAACTCTAAAACATGATTAATAACATAAATCTATAGAGATTCAAAGAACAATTATCACAAAAGTAGAATTGTCATGCTAAAATTATACGTGACGAAGTAGTGAAAAGTTTATCTAGTCATTAAGAAAACAAAGGGAATTACTCCCCCATGTCCCACAAAAAGTTTAAGCTAGCATGGAGAAACGATTACAATAAACCATAGTTTCTAGCGATCAGAAATCAAAAAGAAAGGGGAAGAACGAATAACCTCATGGTTCTAATGAAAACTACAGCCGTAATATGCGTATGAATAGTGCCAGCACTGGGTTCTTTGTCGATTTCTCCTCCGATCGAGATCCTTTCGCATTGAAACTTCTTGGGTACCTTCTCTTGCTCCAGGCGAAGCATCCCTTCAAATTTCACGGCTCGAGATGTGCTGTACGCTTCCCAGCGGTGAAACCTATGTTGGCGGTGTGAAAGTCGATTTCTCCTTTGATAGTGGATGAAAATTAGGGCTTTTGGTGTCTCCTCCCTCATCTCGTCGAAAGCTACCCTTTTACTTCTTACAGCTTTGAATTTTATGGCCTAGATAGTCCGCAATCGATCCCGCAAAAATCGGACTCAAATTTGACCGTGAAAATCGTGTATCCAGGATGTAATTACGGCCGTATTTTTGGTTACGGCACTGCCGTAATTTCAGTCGAGTTCTCGGATCAAAACCATCTAGCAATTACGGCACCGTAAAATCAGTTACAGTAGTGCTGAAAATCTTTACGGTAGTGCCGTAATTTTTGAAAATCTTTCTGGATGAAAAATTCCCAAATTACGGCAGTGCTCTGATATTACGGTAGCCGTCAAAATACGGTACCGTAATATATATTACGGCCCTGCCGTAATTTGGTCTGAAACTCCAATCTTCATGAAATTTGACGTGTAATCTCCTCTTGATGGTGTGAATTCATTCATGCATCTGGATTTCTTGAACACGCCTGAAAATCATGCCTGTTTACCTGAAAATCATCAAAAACTAAAAAGAGTGTAGACTCTGCAGTAATTGATAAAAAAGGCATAAAAATAAGCAAAGGTTCATGAATTTGACACAAAAAGATATATGAAATGGCATGAAATTTACTATAAATTTCAATGTCATCACAGTGGCGGCACTATCTCCGATTGTCGCTTCGAGATCATCTTTTGCTTGAGCTGCACACGGGTGGCATCACCGGCCAGCATGGCTGGGACAAGACCGTTGAGATGGCGGAGGAGCACCTGTTTTGGCCTACCCTCCGCAACTTGCTTCGTTGCCTCATTGGCGATCACCTGAGGTCTTGGGACACCATCCTCCCTATGGCAGAATTCTCGTACAATAGTGCAGCCAATAGGTCCATGGGTCTTAGTCCTTTCCAAGTGATCTGGGACTATCAACCGTGTAAACCCATTGACTTGCATGACCTCCCCATGGTGTCCCACCTCTTCGAGCATGCATACTCTTTTGCCCAGCATGTAGCTAGCTTGCATGATGAAGTTTGGCATCGTATCTTTTTGGGTAACACTGGCAATGCACTGAAGGCTAATGAGCACTGCCGGCCACATCATTTCTCTATTGGTGAGTTGGTGAGGGTGTGTATCTACCTTGAGTGTATTTCCAACATGGCACATTTTAAGTTCCAGCCACATTACATGGGGCCATATGCGGTGGTGCGGCGGATCGGCTCCAATGCCTATGTCTTGGACTTGCCCGAGAACATGGGGATCCACCCCGTCTTCAATGTAGCGGACATCCTTCACTTCCATGGTCTATTGGAGGAGCCTTTGGACCTCGATGAGCCTAGTCCCCAACTCTTGAAACCGGTGGGAGGGGGGGGGAAGTTGATGCAGGAGAAGCTAGCACTGAAGAGAGGAGAAATCTGGACTCAAAAGCACCCACAAAATTTCCCTGCGAGTTGAACACGAGCAGGCCATGAAGCCCATCACGGGTGTGACGGCCTCGGTGAAAAGTGCAGGACACAAGCACGGCCGTGCATGCCATCACAAGCAAACCATGAACAGCTCGGCAAAATCATGTGACCCCAATTACGGCCGTAAAAATGATCATGGGCAGGCCATGATCACCTCGGCGAAAAATGGAAAAACTAGTGATTCCGGACGTGAACACGGTCACAGCCGTGAACGCCATCACTAGTTTTCATAAATTCACGTTGATGTTCAGAAACACAGTTGATTCTTGTTGGGTCCCCTTCTAGGGGGAGCGCAAGCGGATAAAACCCCTTTCAAGAGGGGGGCCGAAAACCCTATGTAAGGGTGGCGCATAATTCATTCTTGCATGAAGATGCTAGGGTTTCACAAATCGCATGTAATATGTTTTCATGATCAACTTCAAGCGATTGAATGGAACAAGAGGGAGTTCATACCATAGCCATCGGATTGGATGGTGCCTTGGAATCAAGAGAACAAAAGAGGCCTCCTCCTTGTCGTCACACACAAGATGATCAAGGACTACTCTTTGAGATCCTTGTGCTAGCAAAGAGCTTCAAAGGTGCTTGTCGCGTGAGGATGATGAGAGATCAATCTCTTGCCGAGAGCTCCACACCTCTTTTCCTTTTTCACACCGTTTCGATATGATCAAAGCCAAGCGAAGTGAAGTCACACATTCAACGGCTTGGCGTTTTAGGCGTTATGAAGAGAGGCATTGATCACTTTCCTTAATAGGAAGTATGCGCTCATCAACAACCAAAACGCTAACACCATTCGAACCAAGCGTTCACATAAGTGAACCGGTTCGAATTTGGTTCACTTTGGTTCAATCAATCTGGTCCAAAGACCACATGAAACCAGCCCAAGCCATGGTCTAGATCTCTCTGAACCAAATGGTTCAAGATCTAACCGTTGATCTCCTGATGCTTCTGATCTCACCGATCTAGCATCACTTCTCTCGATCGAAGCTTACCGATCTCAAGCCCTAATCAATCAAACATGATCAGACCAGATCTCACTTACAATCAGAGATTATATCCCTTTAAACTGAACCCAAACAATTCAGTCCACACGATCTGACTTAAGTAAGCCATATCATCAACTTGTGTGACCCTAAGGGTTTCCTTTAAATGTCGGTAACGACAACTTACGTTATCACGACCAGTGAGGGGTATCTAGCAACACATCACTGTCTCCCGATATAGAGGAAAGAGTCTTCCAAGACTACACCCAAAACACAGCACAAGTGTGAATCCATTTCACAAGGCTTACATGATTCCTTTGCCACTGGATGTTCTTATTGGACAAGCATGTCAAGCTTGTAGCTCCAATATGATGAGCATGATCAGATCAGATGAACATAGTCATCTGGGTATGGCCATACACTATCTCAATCATCTCATACAGGGGGGCCCTTTAGAACATCACACTCCTTGAACAAGGAGACGGCAATCCTTTATCTATCACTAGTGTTCTAACCTGACTCATGATCATTATCCAAGATAGTTTATAATCATTATCTTTCAAATGATATTGAACTACCTCAAAACAATGACAATCATCATTTAGAAACACAAGTGATCTCAAGTCAAAGGACATGTGCCACTTAGTGCAAACAAGGATCATTCATATTGTGACAAGCAATTGAATATCCTAGTAGGGTCTGTCCAGTACATCCAATGTACCCATGAGTCTACATCTTATTCCATGCTCGAAGCATCCTATAAGATTAGCACACATATTAGTCTCAATCATATCAAGGCTGTCTCAAGTTCACCAAGATATCTCGACTAAGGACATATGCATGTCAGCCTAGCTGAACAGCTTTGAGACATTATTCAGAAGTACACTTATTACAGCAGACAAGGTAGCAACCTGAATAATAACCATGCCTTTATAAACATAAGAGTTTATTACATGATACTTATACAATCCCAAGGCCTCAAACATTAGCCTTAAGGGCATACCCCAACAATCTCCCACTTGCACTTAATCTAATGGTTGAGAAACCTCAAACCCATATTATTACAGTGCTTCTCATGCTTCTGCTGCGCCAGAGGCTTGGTAAGCGGGTCTGCCAGATTGTCATCTGTATGAACCTTGCAGATTTTGATCTCGCCTCGATCAATGATCTCCCGGATCAAGTGAAACCGTCTCTGTATGTGCTTGGACTTCTGGTGCGACTGTGGTTCCTTTGCTTGTGCAATGGCTCCAGTGTTATCACAGAAGATAACCAAAGGATCTGCACTCGAAGGAACAACACCAAGTTCTCTCACGAACTTACGAATCCACACTGCCTCCTTGGATGCTTCCGAGGCCGCAACATACTCGGCTTCTGTTGTGGAATCAGCAACAGTTGACTGTTTGAAACTTTTCCACACCACTGCTCCACCATTCAAGCTAAAAACATAGCCTGATTGCGATTGGAAATCATCCTGGTTCGACTGGAACGAAACGTCAGTATATCCTTCTATACTGAGTTCTTCCTGACCACCATATATCAAGAACATATCTTTGGTCCTCCGCAGATATTTTAAAATGTTCTTGACCGCAATCCAGTGCGCCATACCTGGATTACTTTGGAACCGACTGGTCACGCTTAACCCGTAAGCGACGTCTGGGCGAGTACACAACATCGCATACATAATGGACCCAATAGCCGAAGCATAAGGCGTATTGTCCATTTCATCTTTCTCAGTCTGTGTTTGTGGACACTGACTCTTCGAAAGATTCAGACCATGTCTGACTAGAAGATATCCTCTTTTAGAATTCTCTAAATGGAATCTCTCCAGGACTTTATCGATGTAAGTACTCTGGCACAGCCCGAGAAGCCTCTTAGATCTATCCCTGTAGATCTTCACACCTAACACATAGGCTGCTTCTCCTAAATCTTTCATCTCGAAACATTTTCCTAACCATGCTTTAACAGCATGCAGTCCAGGAATATCATTTCCAATGATTAAGATATCATCGACGTAGAGGATTAGGAATGTAATTACGCTCCCACTAAACCTCTTATACACACACGGGTCATCCTCGTTCTTGATGAAACCAAACTCAGAGATTGATTCATTAAAACGAATATTCCAGCTTCTAGATGCTTGTTTAAGTCCATAAATGGACTTCTTTAACTTGCATATTTTATGACGATCTGATGGATTAGTGAAACCCTCAGGTTGTGTCATATACACATCCTCGTCCAGATTTCCATTAAGGAAAGCTGTCTTCACATCCATCTGCCAGATCTCATAATCGTAATATGCAGCTATCGCGAAAAGAATCCGAATAGACTTAAACATGGCTACAGGTGAGAAAGTTTCATCATAATCTATCCCGTAGATTTGTTTGAAACCTTTCGCAACTAGCCTGCCTTTATAGGTAACCACGTTACCATCCATGTCTATCTTCTTCTTGAAGATCCATTTACAGCCTATAGGGATTACTCCCGGAGGCGGATCAACCAAATCCCAGACTTGGTTATCTGACATGGAGTCCATTTCGGCTCGCATAGCATCAAGCCATCTAGCTGACTCCGGTCCACTGACCGCATCCGCATAAGTAAGGGGTTCATCATTATCAATGATGTAGACTCCGTCATAGCGCTCAGGTTGACGACGGATCCTTCCCGATCTTCGCGGTTCCCGTGATATTTGAGCCTCAGGTTGCTGAGTAACCTGATCTTCCGGCTCAGGCACATCCAACTGTGCTTGACTACTTTGTCCCTCTTCTGGAATCTCATCCAGCTTTATTTCTCTCCCATTGGCCTCTTGCAGAAGAAACTCCTTCTCAAGAAATATGGCCGTCCGAGCAACAAATACTTTGTTCTCTTTGGGATCGTAGAAATAATAACCCTTAGTTTCCTTAGGGTAACCGACAAATATACATTTCTCAGATCTGCTCTCCAGTTTCCCAGAGGCGAGCTTTTTGACATAAGCCTCGCAACCCCAGATCCTGATAAATGTCAAGCTCGGCTGTTTCCCACACCATAACTCATATGGCGTCTTAGAAACTGCCTTGGATGGCACTCGGTTTAGTACCTTTGCAGCTGTTTCCAGTGCAAAACCCCAAAAGGAGTAAGGTAGAGTAGCCTGACTCATCATAGAACGAACCATATCAAGTAACGTTCTATTTCTCCTCTCGGACACACCATTCCATTGCGGTGTTCCTGGCGGAGTGAGCTGTGAGATAATCCCACACTCCTTTAGATAGTCAGTAAACGCATGACTTAGGTATCCACCACCTCGATCAGAACGAAGTGCCTTGATATTTCGGCCTAACTGATTTTGTACTTCATTTTTGAACTCTTTGAACTTGTCAAAAGATTCACTTTTATGTCTCATTAAATAGACATACCCATACCTACTGAAATCATCAGTAAAGGTAATGAAGTACTGATAGCCACCTCTGGCATGTTTACTAAATGGCCCACACACATCACTGTGTATAAGGTCAAGTAAACAGCCACAATCATGTTTACTAAATGAAGTACTGATAGCCGCCCAAAGCTTAATAACCTGAACCCGAACAGAACCGAACAGCCACAATCATGTTCTGTTTGGTTCGAACCGAACAGAACCGAACCGATTAAGAGGTAAACCGAACGGATTTTTTTTCAATGATAATAACCTGAACCCGAACCGATTTATTTCCAAACCAAAACTGAACCGAACCGAATAACTCGGTTCGGTTCGATTTAAACCGATTAAAACCGAATAAACTTTGTTTTGTAAATTTAATTATTTATAAATTTAAAACCATTTAAAATTGCTTCATTCATTCACAATTTCACATAACTACATCTTGTTTGTTTCAACTGCCAAGAGAATCCATGTTTTCAAGAGCTCTGATATGTCTTTGGCTCTTTGCATCAAAAGTAAGTATAGTTTCATTCACTTGTACAGTTTTACTATTGTACATGTAGCCTGTAGGCAGCCCTCAGGCTTTTAGTTTTTTGTTATGCTTATTTTATGCTCGCTAGTCGCTAAGACGCTAACTTTAACTTTCCTCATTATTCTAGATTTTCAGTTGGGACTAATCGTCATCGATAAGACGACAATCGTCAGTACTCAGTATGACTGTACGAAGGCAAATGAAATGACTCTTAAGTCTTAACTCTTAAGTGGCAGTGACTCTGTGAGCCTGTGAGGCTGTGATGTAGTGCGGTAGTGCCTACAAGGCTACAACCTACAACATTGTAGAAATACAAAATTACATTTGTTGTCACCAATCACCATGTGTAATTCACTAATTTACTTAAGCATCAATATTGTTATATTAAGTCAAAGCATGAGTTCACTTCATCCATTCATCATTGACTGTATGTTAATTGATGCCTTTATTGAATTATTGCCTTACCAACTTACCATCACAGCATCACTGTAAGATGAGCAATTGAGCATTGGTTATTTGCTTGCATATTTGCATTGCTTATTTGCTTTCAGGTAACACTAACACATAAGGATTCCATCATTCCAATGAATTGTGTTCGACAGGATGCAACCTAGGGCGAAAAGGGCAAAAATCTGCATTCGAGGGCTTGATTCGACCGGATTCTTTGGGGCTTTCGAGAGAGGACTGAAGATTCATCATCTCCTACCCTTGGATTGTAATTTCCCTTCTTTTCGAGTATTTTTACTTGGGTTTTCATTGTAAAACGATGCATGTTTTAGGTTAAAACCCTAGTTCGGGACTCGGGTGTAGCTCGTTGAACATATCTACACATGTAAAATATCTTTTATGAATCTCAGTGTGATTTTAAGTAAATTTACTTATTTGAATGAGTTGTGCTTATTGCGTATGATTGTTCTGATCAAACATTCGTATGTGTTAAGTGTTACAAGAAGTACTGAGAGGTGAATCGTAACATACAATCATTCTCATTTAAACTTGTGACTTGAATTGCAAGAGCCGTTTAACGTCACTCGAGGATTCACGATCATCATAGAGCCCATTCGGCATCTACATGTAACGAGGAGAAGATGATGAATCGTAACATACAATCATCTCCTCGTTACATGTAGATGCTGATGTGTTAGATGATGGAATCCTTATGGTGCGCACGGAGGTGAATCGTAACATACAATCATCTCCTCGTTACATGTAGATGCTGATGTTGCGATGAACACGCCGTGACTGTAAGCACGGCCAGGCCGTGTTCAGCATAGGAAGCTCCAAAAATTCTGAAATTTTGCCTGTCTGAAGCTTGTAATATGCTGATCCTTTCCCTAACTTCAAATCTTGAATAAACTTCACGAAAATAAATGATAATGACCTGTATTTTATAAAGAAATGAAAAATAGTGAAGATTCTATACTTTATGGGAAAAAGGTATCAAATTGTGACATAAAACAGAAGTTAAGCCTCAAATGATGGTATAAATAAGACTCTAAATCCTATAAAAATTACACCTATCAAAATATCATAGACTTAGAATCTTGCTTGTCCTCAAGCAATTACACTAATTGAAATAATCAGATATTAGACAGACAATCTGCTCAAAAGTTAAAGTATGAACCACATATGAAAACAATGAAACTGAATCCTAAGTTGGAGAATGTAAATTGACATAAACTGTGGACAAAATATAATATTTCAAGGTAAACCACAATTTTTGAAAGTGGAAAACACTTCATCATATTAAGACTATTCATGATCACCAATTCCTACTGAAGACAGCCAATCAAGTCAAGTTGCTTGAGATAAACATATTAGATATGGAACCATGAATTTTTAACCGGTCGGTTCAAGCTACTTCCCTGAATTCATTTTCAACCTTGTCACGCGAAGGACAAACATTTGTGATGAATGCACCCCCGATACTTAGTTAGGAAATGAACTCAAGGTGTATGCATCACATAATGCACACAAACTCATTTCTTCACCCTAAGGTAGAAGAAAGAGGAGTTGTTCACTTTTCCCTTTACCCCTTATTTTCTCATGTTCCCTTCTTTTTATTCTCATCCAGTTTTTTTTTGTTTTTTTTTCTCGACAATGCCAAGTTACATGAATGTTTTTAAGATTCATCATTACTTCGGTACCATTGTCACTTTTTCTATTTTGTTTTTAATAAGCAAACAAGACTGCATTTATTTTTTAATAAGCAAACAAGACTGCATTTATTTTTTAATAAGCAAACAAGACTGCAAAGCTATCAATCAGGAATATAATGAGCATGAATTGTCAAAAATATAATTAGATGTAAGAATGAATTCAGAAAATGAAGGTGAACCATTGACACATTATATAAGCCACAATACATTAGTCACAAAATAATCTCAAACCATGGATCGAAAGTATCAAAGCTGTCAAAATAAAGTTTCATATCCGTAGCTCAAGAGACAAAATATCTATATGATTCGTCATAAGTCAAACCAGCATAATAACTGAGGACAAGATCATGCAAACCATCATCACAGACTTAATTTCTTGACACATGCACAAGATTCGAAACATAGGCGTGAAATGAACTCAGTGCATAATAATGAAAACCAGAATGAAAACACTCACAAGAACATAGTACATAAGCAAAACAACAAAAAAAAAACATAGTCTATAACCACAACACAAAACAAAGAGGGAAACCCTCTACCCACGGCAAAAGAACTGCATAGTCTCCTATGCAGTAAACAATACATGATAGCATGAAAAGTAAGCAACTTACTAAATATGAAACAAGATCACCAGTCACGAGTATGCATGCGCCGCAGCATCTCCTGGATAGCTCGATGGTCCTCGGCCTGCACCCGGCCCTGGCGAGCCTGCTCCTCCTCCATTCCCGTCAGGCGGCAAAGGACATCCTGCATCTCCAAGCGCGACTCCTGTTGGTCCTCACGAATCGCCTTAAGATAGCCCTCAATGTTTGCATAGGCGTTTGCGGTGGACGCGGAAGAAGAAGGCTCAGCATGACGGAAGGTGTGGAAGGATGGGGAAGGTGGTGTTGTCTCCATCGGAGTGTCGTCATCAGGTACCGGGAGCATGCACCAGTTCCGCCTCTTGCGGATGGTAATACGAGGAGGGTTCGGCAGCGGCAATGTGAAGTCACTATCACGGAAGAGAAGGCAATAGATATCGCCCTCGCGGGCAATCATCTTCATCGAGAGACAAGACTCGATATCAATCCGCGAACTCCCCTTGGCCTGCGCCACCCCATGAAGGTCGACACTCATGGCAAGAGCGATCGGTGTGATAAGGCCGCCTAAGGCGACGACCCCCTTTTGCGCGGTGGCGAGCTTCTGCAATTGTTTAACGAAATAAAATGCAGTATTAATTTTGAAAGAGTGTACCATCGCCCATAGGAAGAACACCTCGGAGGCTCGCACCATGCCGTCGCTCTTGCCCCGGGCAAATATAGTGTGTGCCAAGACCCGATGAACATATCGAAAGCAAGGGTTACTGACGTAGCTTGCCCGTGCTGTCCGAGATACAAAGGGGTGGTGCCAGAAATCGCAGCCCAAAACTCATTATCATTATACTCGTCCGGAATGTGGTGAGTACCATCCACTGGGAATCCGAACATCTGATTAAGCCGCGAGAGGGTGAGAGTGCGCTCCTAGTTCCCCAATCGGAAAGAAATACGTCCATCGTCATTATCATCGTGAATGTTGACATTAACCTCAAGCGACGATAGGAACTCCAATGTGATCGGGATATAAGTCGGTGAAGCTATCTCAAAGAACTCCGTCCACCCGATGTTCTGGAACATCCAATAGACATCGTCGAATGAACCCAATGACGTAAGAGTCCCGCGATCAAGATACCGGGTAGTGACTACCCGTCTCGACTCAAGCAGCTCATAACACGCCTTCTGCGCAGGATCCCGGAAGATAACGCCATCTTGGTTCGGCTCCTCCTCCACAGCGGGACGCTTGGAGGACTTCCGTGCCATCACCTTCCTTCGACCGGACATGATGAAGAGAAAGCAGGAGAAAAACTGATGGAGCTGAAGAGAAAACCAACTTCCGGCTGAGAAATCCGACGAGGTGGCGGCGGAATCCGGCAAGGTAGGGGCGGCAGGGGCTGACGGCGGTGGCAAAAATGAAGCAGCAGCTGGAGATGACAAAAGAGAGCCTAAGAAGGTGGAGGAGCAACGGCGGCGGCTGAAAGGTTGGATCTCAGAACTAGGAGTGGAATCTCACAAATCTGGAAAACTGGAGGCACCAGAGGGTGAGGGGAACTGGCGGCCGTAAATAGGGAAGCTCCGAGACCAGCCGGCGGCGAGATCCGGCGAAAATCAGTGAAGATCGTCTGCAGGCGGCGAAATCCGGCGATCGGGTGAAATCCGCCCAGAAAAGGAGATCTGGGTGTCGCTGGGCAGCGGAAAAGGGCGGAGAAGCTTCGGTCGGCGGCGGAGAGCAGTTCTGGCGAAGTAGGAGGCCGGAGTCAAGGAGAAAGGGTGGCGGCGGCGCTGGAAACGGGAGGAAACCCTAAATTCCGCCGCCGCCTCCTTTTATAAACGGGCGTGTTCGAAGACAAACACGGGCGTGTGCGGAGACACAGCCCGGCCGTGTTCAACTCGGCGCAAAGGGTTTCCCTCTCAAGCACGGGTGTGTTGACACGCACGGGCTAGCCGTGTCCATCACGTCAAAAACTTGACCGCTATAGACACGCCCGTGTCGCCACACACGGTCCGGCTGTGTTCAACCCATCATGTGGCTCCGCTGGCTGCGAGACGATCACGGCCGTGTTGGTACACACACCCAGGCCGTAATAGTCACGAAATGCTGCTCTGGAATCGGCGAGACGATCACGGCCGTGTTCGGACGCACGGCCTGGCCGTATTCAGCTCGTCCTTGAGTACAAAATTCCCTAAAAATTAGAAAAAAATTCTCATTATTAATATGATGCTATTCAATGTATAAAATAAGTAAAATAATGCCATGGAATACCACTAAAATTATCAAAACAAATAAAACAAAATCAACAAGACACAACAAACAACAAACATTAAAGCCTAAACACAACACAAGATAAATGCATGGGGTGCCTCCCATGAAGCTCTGGTTTTAGGTCTACAGCTTGACCAATGAACATGCTTCAGTGTACATCCAATGGATCAGAGGCAGAAGAAAGAGCATGGAAATGCCCCTTTCTTCTTCGCCTAAATGTAACACCTATAGAGATAAGCAATAATAATAATAGGTGTACATAGGAAAATGTCCTGATGTCATGCAAAATAAAAAAGTTTTTAAATTCACTGTCTGTCTTTCTGAAAAATAATAAATGTTCCTCTTCATCCCCATCATGAAAAACCGCGGTGCAGCCAGAATCAGGGTCCGCATCAAACAAGTCATCCAGAGTGGTCCGGTCCTTCCTCATCAATGTGGCACCTGCTTGCATATCGGTGCAAAGGTGGGATGCAAGAAAATCCCACTTGGCTTTTGAACCATCGGCAAGCAGAGGTACTGTCTCGACACTACAGCAGGAGCCTGAAAAAGAAGAACCTGGCATATCAACAGATAAATGAAAATCCAAAATAGTATCACAAAAGTTCAGAGAAAGCTTCCCCTACTTGACATCTATAACTGCTCCGGTGGTAGCTAGGAAAGGGCGACCCAAAATAAGAGGTAATCTAGAATTTCTAGACATATCCAAGACTATGAAGTCGACAGGAACATAAAGTTCCCTGACTTTAATTGGGACAACCTCTACTATTTCCACTGGGCGGTGTATAGAGCCGTTCGCGAATTGGAGAGCTATAGGTGTGGGTTTCATGCTTCCCAAGTCCAGATTTTTGAATAGGGAGAGGGGCATGATACTCACACTAGCCCCCAAATCATAGAGCGCTCTCTCAATAGAAAAATTACTGATACTACTAGAGATAGAAAAACTGCCAGGGTCAGGAAGTTTTGTAGGCATCAGCGAGCTGTACTGTCCTGTTAATGCTTTAACTATTAGTGGTGGGCAGGAGACAGTTGGTAAATGAGGTATTGAAGGAACAAGGACTTGCTCTTGTGTGACCTCTGACTCTATGGGCATTTTCTCAGAACACTGGACATCTGAGCTTTGCTCTTCAGACTCTCCATCAAGCACTTCTCTAGGCATCATCTGAGGATCTTCCACTTGAGTTCCACTTCATGTAACAATCACGTTGCAGTGCTCCTTTGGATTTGCCTCGGGCTGAGAAGGAAGCTGCCCCAATGGCCTAGAGGTTGAAACTGCTTGCTGAGCAATCTAGTTCTCTAGCATCCTCGAGTGCGTCATCAATGAATCCACCTTTGAATTCAATTGCCCCACCGTATAACTCAATTTCCTAATAGACTCGCTTAGACTGAGTGGTGACGAAGTTCTCAAGCAATATTTCCAAATTGGACTTCTGTGGTTGGTTGAATTGTCGGGGTGGAAGTCCAGGTGGTAACGAAGTTCTCAAGCAATATTTCCAAATTGGACTTCTGTTGCCTCTTATTGGGATTGCCTAGGGCATTCACCTACTCAACAAAAACATCAGAAGAAGAAGGTGCCATTATCTAGCAGTCAGTAGCACCATGTCCCAAGTTATCACAAACTTCACATGTGATTGAATTTACAGACGATGTATTAAAATTCATTGAAGTTAGTTGATGGGATAAGGAGTCAACCTTAGCCGCCAACGAACTCAACATGTCAAGATCATGCTTACCTCCTCCTCTTACCGGGACGTTTCTCTCACTCGTCCACTGGTAATGATTTAGAGCCATGTACTCGATCAAATTCATGGCATCGTCAACGTTTTTGTTCATAAGCGCTCCGCTCGCGACTGCATCTACAAACAAACGAGTATTA